>OZ009940.1:18191591-27211702 GCA_963932045.1 Caenorhabditis sinica
CTCTAGAAATGACCCCCCTGTTTTCGCGGTTTTCAGAGGCCTCCCGTTGATTTCGGTAGATTCGGGTGTTGGGCGGAGAAAAAGAACGCCCATGTATGTTTTGTGTTTTATTCCACAAAGTTATTTGATTTTGAGTCTAGATCACAAATCAATAATCGGAACACGTTCAAATGATCAGCAAACCATCTGAAACATGTCATTTTCCCCCCTCAAAAGTGAGCTCTTTTTCGGCGCGTTTTGGGGCTTTTCTAAGAAACGTCAATGTTGTCCGTTTGGCTTGATTTTAGGCTCAAAAGATGCGAAATTTCATGAGGATTCCGAATCTATGCTCAGATTTGCTGTATCTTGTCTGGGAGCAAAAATTCGGCGATTTTAGTGATTTTGGTGGATAATTTCGGAAAAATCGACTTTTTCAGGTGGCCTGGGGGACCACTTTTGACACATGACGTCCTGCTCCACACATCATCCGTTGGAAACAATATTCATACTGCTGTGATGAAGTTTTCATGGTTTGGTGCCAAAAATAGACTCGCAATTTTTTTTGGAACTGAACTTTGTTTCTTCAATTTTTCAAAGGCCTCCCGTTGATTTTTGGAAGTTTGAGATGTAGGGGTGAAATGAAAAATGACAGATACCCTCAAATGTCTCTCCATAGACAGATTCTATGTCATGTGAGCATGACAAAAATCCAAAACACATGAATTCCTACTGTTGCGGGATTCTGGAATCGACGTCGCTCATTCCCGGTTTTTGAGTGACCTCACCATGGATTCCGGGAAACGGGAGGTTAGGTGAGAAAAGACATATTTCTGTATTTTTTTGATTTTCCTCCATGAAGTCTAATATTTTGATGCCTACATGAAGATGTACCGATTGGAATCAGTTCAAACCTCGAGGAACCCTCTAGAAATGACCCCCCTGTTTTCGCGGTTTTCAGAGGCCTCCCGTTGATTTCGGTAGATTCGGGTGTTGGGCGGAGAAAAAGAACGCCCATGTATGTTTTGTGTTTTATTCCACAAAGTTATTTGATTTTGAGTCTAGATCACAAATCAATAATCGGAACACGTTCAAATGATCAGCAAACCATCTGAAACATGTCATTTTCCCCCCTCAAAAGTGAGCTCTTTTTCGGCGCGTTTTGGGGCTTTTCTAAGAAACGTCAATGTTGTCCGTTTGGCTTGATTTTAGGCTCAAAAGATGCGAAATTTCATGAGGATTCCGAATCTATGCTCAGATTTGCTGTATCTTGTCTGGGAGCAAAAATTCGGCGATTTTAGTGATTTTGGTGGATAATTTCGGAAAAATCGACTTTTTCAGGTGGCCTGGGGGACCACTTTTGACACATGACGTCCTGCTCCACACATCATCCGTTGGAAACAATATTCATACTGCTGTGATGAAGTTTTCATGGTTTGGTGCCAAAAATAGACTCGCAATTTTTTTTGGAACTGAACTTTGTTTCTTCAATTTTTCAAAGGCCTCCCGTTGATTTTTGGAAGTTTGAGATGTAGGGGTGAAATGAAAAATGACAGATACCCTCAAATGTCTCTCCATAGACAGATTCTATGTCATGTGAGCATGACAAAAATCCAAAACACATGAATTCCTACTGTTGCGGGATTCTGGAATCGACGTCGCTCATTCCCGGTTTTTGAGTGACCTCACCATGGATTCCGGGAAACGGGAGGTTAGGTGAGAAAAGACATATTTCTGTATTTTTTTGATTTTCCTCCATGAAGTCTAATATTTTGATGCCTACATGAAGATGTACCGATTGGAATCAGTTCAAACCTCGAGGAACCCTCTAGAAATGACCCCCCTGTTTTCGCGGTTTTCAGAGGCCTCCCGTTGATTTCGGTAGATTCGGGTGTTGGGCGGAGAAAAAGAACGCCCATGTATGTTTTGTGTTTTATTCCACAAAGTTATTTGATTTTGAGTCTAGATCACAAATCAATAATCGGAACACGTTCAAATGATCAGCAAACCATCTGAAACATGTCATTTTCCCCCCTCAAAAGTGAGCTCTTTTTCGGCGCGTTTTGGGGCTTTTCTAAGAAACGTCAATGTTGTCCGTTTGGCTTGATTTTAGGCTCAAAAGATGCGAAATTTCATGAGGATTCCGAATCTATGCTCAGATTTGCTGTATCTTGTCTGGGAGCAAAAATTCGGCGATTTTAGTGATTTTGGTGGATAATTTCGGAAAAATCGACTTTTTCAGGTGGCCTGGGGGACCACTTTTGACACATGACGTCCTGCTCCACACATCATCCGTTGGAAACAATATTCATACTGCTGTGATGAAGTTTTCATGGTTTGGTGCCAAAAATAGACTCGCAATTTTTTTTGGAACTGAACTTTGTTTCTTCAATTTTTCAAAGGCCTCCCGTTGATTTTTGGAAGTTTGAGATGTAGGGGTGAAATGAAAAATGACAGATACCCTCAAATGTCTCTCCATAGACAGATTCTATGTCATGTGAGCATGACAAAAATCCAAAACACATGAATTCCTACTGTTGCGGGATTCTGGAATCGACGTCGCTCATTCCCGGTTTTTGAGTGACCTCACCATGGATTCCGGGAAACGGGAGGTTAGGTGAGAAAAGACATATTTCTGTATTTTTTTGATTTTCCTCCATGAAGTCTAATATTTTGATGCCTACATGAAGATGTACCGATTGGAATCAGTTCAAACCTCGAGGAACCCTCTAGAAATGACCCCCCTGTTTTCGCGGTTTTCAGAGGCCTCCCGTTGATTTCGGTAGATTCGGGTGTTGGGCGGAGAAAAAGAACGCCCATGTATGTTTTGTGTTTTATTCCACAAAGTTATTTGATTTTGAGTCTAGATCACAAATCAATAATCGGAACACGTTCAAATGATCAGCAAACCATCTGAAACATGTCATTTTCCCCCCTCAAAAGTGAGCTCTTTTTCGGCGCGTTTTGGGGCTTTTCTAAGAAACGTCAATGTTGTCCGTTTGGCTTGATTTTAGGCTCAAAAGATGCGAAATTTCATGAGGATTCCGAATCTATGCTCAGATTTGCTGTATCTTGTCTGGGAGCAAAAATTCGGCGATTTTAGTGATTTTGGTGGATAATTTCGGAAAAATCGACTTTTTCAGGTGGCCTGGGGGACCACTTTTGACACATGACGTCCTGCTCCACACATCATCCGTTGGAAACAATATTCATACTGCTGTGATGAAGTTTTCATGGTTTGGTGCCAAAAATAGACTCGCAATTTTTTTTGGAACTGAACTTTGTTTCTTCAATTTTTCAAAGGCCTCCCGTTGATTTTTGGAAGTTTGAGATGTAGGGGTGAAATGAAAAATGACAGATACCCTCAAATGTCTCTCCATAGACAGATTCTATGTCATGTGAGCATGACAAAAATCCAAAACACATGAATTCCTACTGTTGCGGGATTCTGGAATCGACGTCGCTCATTCCCGGTTTTTGAGTGACCTCACCATGGATTCCGGGAAACGGGAGGTTAGGTGAGAAAAGACATATTTCTGTATTTTTTTGATTTTCCTCCATGAAGTCTAATATTTTGATGCCTACATGAAGATGTACCGATTGGAATCAGTTCAAACCTCGAGGAACCCTCTAGAAATGACCCCCCTGTTTTCGCGGTTTTCAGAGGCCTCCCGTTGATTTCGGTAGATTCGGGTGTTGGGCGGAGAAAAAGAACGCCCATGTATGTTTTGTGTTTTATTCCACAAAGTTATTTGATTTTGAGTCTAGATCACAAATCAATAATCGGAACACGTTCAAATGATCAGCAAACCATCTGAAACATGTCATTTTCCCCCCTCAAAAGTGAGCTCTTTTTCGGCGCGTTTTGGGGCTTTTCTAAGAAACGTCAATGTTGTCCGTTTGGCTTGATTTTAGGCTCAAAAGATGCGAAATTTCATGAGGATTCCGAATCTATGCTCAGATTTGCTGTATCTTGTCTGGGAGCAAAAATTCGGCGATTTTAGTGATTTTGGTGGATAATTTCGGAAAAATCGACTTTTTCAGGTGGCCTGGGGGACCACTTTTGACACATGACGTCCTGCTCCACACATCATCCGTTGGAAACAATATTCATACTGCTGTGATGAAGTTTTCATGGTTTGGTGCCAAAAATAGACTCGCAATTTTTTTTGGAACTGAACTTTGTTTCTTCAATTTTTCAAAGGCCTCCCGTTGATTTTTGGAAGTTTGAGATGTAGGGGTGAAATGAAAAATGACAGATACCCTCAAATGTCTCTCCATAGACAGATTCTATGTCATGTGAGCATGACAAAAATCCAAAACACATGAATTCCTACTGTTGCGGGATTCTGGAATCGACGTCGCTCATTCCCGGTTTTTGAGTGACCTCACCATGGATTCCGGGAAACGGGAGGTTAGGTGAGAAAAGACATATTTCTGTATTTTTTTGATTTTCCTCCATGAAGTCTAATATTTTGATGCCTACATGAAGATGTACCGATTGGAATCAGTTCAAACCTCGAGGAACCCTCTAGAAATGACCCCCCTGTTTTCGCGGTTTTCAGAGGCCTCCCGTTGATTTCGGTAGATTCGGGTGTTGGGCGGAGAAAAAGAACGCCCATGTATGTTTTGTGTTTTATTCCACAAAGTTATTTGATTTTGAGTCTAGATCACAAATCAATAATCGGAACACGTTCAAATGATCAGCAAACCATCTGAAACATGTCATTTTCCCCCCTCAAAAGTGAGCTCTTTTTCGGCGCGTTTTGGGGCTTTTCTAAGAAACGTCAATGTTGTCCGTTTGGCTTGATTTTAGGCTCAAAAGATGCGAAATTTCATGAGGATTCCGAATCTATGCTCAGATTTGCTGTATCTTGTCTGGGAGCAAAAATTCGGCGATTTTAGTGATTTTGGTGGATAATTTCGGAAAAATCGACTTTTTCAGGTGGCCTGGGGGACCACTTTTGACACATGACGTCCTGCTCCACACATCATCCGTTGGAAACAATATTCATACTGCTGTGATGAAGTTTTCATGGTTTGGTGCCAAAAATAGACTCGCAATTTTTTTTGGAACTGAACTTTGTTTCTTCAATTTTTCAAAGGCCTCCCGTTGATTTTTGGAAGTTTGAGATGTAGGGGTGAAATGAAAAATGACAGATACCCTCAAATGTCTCTCCATAGACAGATTCTATGTCATGTGAGCATGACAAAAATCCAAAACACATGAATTCCTACTGTTGCGGGATTCTGGAATCGACGTCGCTCATTCCCGGTTTTTGAGTGACCTCACCATGGATTCCGGGAAACGGGAGGTTAGGTGAGAAAAGACATATTTCTGTATTTTTTTGATTTTCCTCCATGAAGTCTAATATTTTGATGCCTACATGAAGATGTACCGATTGGAATCAGTTCAAACCTCGAGGAACCCTCTAGAAATGACCCCCCTGTTTTCGCGGTTTTCAGAGGCCTCCCGTTGATTTCGGTAGATTCGGGTGTTGGGCGGAGAAAAAGAACGCCCATGTATGTTTTGTGTTTTATTCCACAAAGTTATTTGATTTTGAGTCTAGATCACAAATCAATAATCGGAACACGTTCAAATGATCAGCAAACCATCTGAAACATGTCATTTTCCCCCCTCAAAAGTGAGCTCTTTTTCGGCGCGTTTTGGGGCTTTTCTAAGAAACGTCAATGTTGTCCGTTTGGCTTGATTTTAGGCTCAAAAGATGCGAAATTTCATGAGGATTCCGAATCTATGCTCAGATTTGCTGTATCTTGTCTGGGAGCAAAAATTCGGCGATTTTAGTGATTTTGGTGGATAATTTCGGAAAAATCGACTTTTTCAGGTGGCCTGGGGGACCACTTTTGACACATGACGTCCTGCTCCACACATCATCCGTTGGAAACAATATTCATACTGCTGTGATGAAGTTTTCATGGTTTGGTGCCAAAAATAGACTCGCAATTTTTTTTGGAACTGAACTTTGTTTCTTCAATTTTTCAAAGGCCTCCCGTTGATTTTTGGAAGTTTGAGATGTAGGGGTGAAATGAAAAATGACAGATACCCTCAAATGTCTCTCCATAGACAGATTCTATGTCATGTGAGCATGACAAAAATCCAAAACACATGAATTCCTACTGTTGCGGGATTCTGGAATCGACGTCGCTCATTCCCGGTTTTTGAGTGACCTCACCATGGATTCCGGGAAACGGGAGGTTAGGTGAGAAAAGACATATTTCTGTATTTTTTTGATTTTCCTCCATGAAGTCTAATATTTTGATGCCTACATGAAGATGTACCGATTGGAATCAGTTCAAACCTCGAGGAACCCTCTAGAAATGACCCCCCTGTTTTCGCGGTTTTCAGAGGCCTCCCGTTGATTTCGGTAGATTCGGGTGTTGGGCGGAGAAAAAGAACGCCCATGTATGTTTTGTGTTTTATTCCACAAAGTTATTTGATTTTGAGTCTAGATCACAAATCAATAATCGGAACACGTTCAAATGATCAGCAAACCATCTGAAACATGTCATTTTCCCCCCTCAAAAGTGAGCTCTTTTTCGGCGCGTTTTGGGGCTTTTCTAAGAAACGTCAATGTTGTCCGTTTGGCTTGATTTTAGGCTCAAAAGATGCGAAATTTCATGAGGATTCCGAATCTATGCTCAGATTTGCTGTATCTTGTCTGGGAGCAAAAATTCGGCGATTTTAGTGATTTTGGTGGATAATTTCGGAAAAATCGACTTTTTCAGGTGGCCTGGGGGACCACTTTTGACACATGACGTCCTGCTCCACACATCATCCGTTGGAAACAATATTCATACTGCTGTGATGAAGTTTTCATGGTTTGGTGCCAAAAATAGACTCGCAATTTTTTTTGGAACTGAACTTTGTTTCTTCAATTTTTCAAAGGCCTCCCGTTGATTTTTGGAAGTTTGAGATGTAGGGGTGAAATGAAAAATGACAGATACCCTCAAATGTCTCTCCATAGACAGATTCTATGTCATGTGAGCATGACAAAAATCCAAAACACATGAATTCCTACTGTTGCGGGATTCTGGAATCGACGTCGCTCATTCCCGGTTTTTGAGTGACCTCACCATGGATTCCGGGAAACGGGAGGTTAGGTGAGAAAAGACATATTTCTGTATTTTTTTGATTTTCCTCCATGAAGTCTAATATTTTGATGCCTACATGAAGATGTACCGATTGGAATCAGTTCAAACCTCGAGGAACCCTCTAGAAATGACCCCCCTGTTTTCGCGGTTTTCAGAGGCCTCCCGTTGATTTCGGTAGATTCGGGTGTTGGGCGGAGAAAAAGAACGCCCATGTATGTTTTGTGTTTTATTCCACAAAGTTATTTGATTTTGAGTCTAGATCACAAATCAATAATCGGAACACGTTCAAATGATCAGCAAACCATCTGAAACATGTCATTTTCCCCCCTCAAAAGTGAGCTCTTTTTCGGCGCGTTTTGGGGCTTTTCTAAGAAACGTCAATGTTGTCCGTTTGGCTTGATTTTAGGCTCAAAAGATGCGAAATTTCATGAGGATTCCGAATCTATGCTCAGATTTGCTGTATCTTGTCTGGGAGCAAAAATTCGGCGATTTTAGTGATTTTGGTGGATAATTTCGGAAAAATCGACTTTTTCAGGTGGCCTGGGGGACCACTTTTGACACATGACGTCCTGCTCCACACATCATCCGTTGGAAACAATATTCATACTGCTGTGATGAAGTTTTCATGGTTTGGTGCCAAAAATAGACTCGCAATTTTTTTTGGAACTGAACTTTGTTTCTTCAATTTTTCAAAGGCCTCCCGTTGATTTTTGGAAGTTTGAGATGTAGGGGTGAAATGAAAAATGACAGATACCCTCAAATGTCTCTCCATAGACAGATTCTATGTCATGTGAGCATGACAAAAATCCAAAACACATGAATTCCTACTGTTGCGGGATTCTGGAATCGACGTCGCTCATTCCCGGTTTTTGAGTGACCTCACCATGGATTCCGGGAAACGGGAGGTTAGGTGAGAAAAGACATATTTCTGTATTTTTTTGA
This sequence comes from Caenorhabditis sinica, assembly GCA_963932045.1. NCBI lineage: Eukaryota > Metazoa > Nematoda > Chromadorea > Rhabditida > Rhabditidae > Caenorhabditis > Caenorhabditis sinica. The sequence goes on from OZ009940.1 coordinate 18,199,623, forward strand.
TTTTCCTCCATGAAGTCTAATATTTTGATGCCTACATGAAGATGTACCGATTGGAATCAGTTCAAACCTCGAGGAACCCTCTAGAAATGACCCCCCTGTTTTCGCGGTTTTCAGAGGCCTCCCGTTGATTTCGGTAGATTCGGGTGTTGGGCGGAGAAAAAGAACGCCCATGTATGTTTTGTGTTTTATTCCACAAAGTTATTTGATTTTGAGTCTAGATCACAAATCAATAATCGGAACACGTTCAAATGATCAGCAAACCATCTGAAACATGTCATTTTCCCCCCTCAAAAGTGAGCTCTTTTTCGGCGCGTTTTGGGGCTTTTCTAAGAAACGTCAATGTTGTCCGTTTGGCTTGATTTTAGGCTCAAAAGATGCGAAATTTCATGAGGATTCCGAATCTATGCTCAGATTTGCTGTATCTTGTCTGGGAGCAAAAATTCGGCGATTTTAGTGATTTTGGTGGATAATTTCGGAAAAATCGACTTTTTCAGGTGGCCTGGGGGACCACTTTTGACACATGACGTCCTGCTCCACACATCATCCGTTGGAAACAATATTCATACTGCTGTGATGAAGTTTTCATGGTTTGGTGCCAAAAATAGACTCGCAATTTTTTTTGGAACTGAACTTTGTTTCTTCAATTTTTCAAAGGCCTCCCGTTGATTTTTGGAAGTTTGAGATGTAGGGGTGAAATGAAAAATGACAGATACCCTCAAATGTCTCTCCATAGACAGATTCTATGTCATGTGAGCATGACAAAAATCCAAAACACATGAATTCCTACTGTTGCGGGATTCTGGAATCGACGTCGCTCATTCCCGGTTTTTGAGTGACCTCACCATGGATTCCGGGAAACGGGAGGTTAGGTGAGAAAAGACATATTTCTGTATTTTTTTGATTTTCCTCCATGAAGTCTAATATTTTGATGCCTACATGAAGATGTACCGATTGGAATCAGTTCAAACCTCGAGGAACCCTCTAGAAATGACCCCCCTGTTTTCGCGGTTTTCAGAGGCCTCCCGTTGATTTCGGTAGATTCGGGTGTTGGGCGGAGAAAAAGAACGCCCATGTATGTTTTGTGTTTTATTCCACAAAGTTATTTGATTTTGAGTCTAGATCACAAATCAATAATCGGAACACGTTCAAATGATCAGCAAACCATCTGAAACATGTCATTTTCCCCCCTCAAAAGTGAGCTCTTTTTCGGCGCGTTTTGGGGCTTTTCTAAGAAACGTCAATGTTGTCCGTTTGGCTTGATTTTAGGCTCAAAAGATGCGAAATTTCATGAGGATTCCGAATCTATGCTCAGATTTGCTGTATCTTGTCTGGGAGCAAAAATTCGGCGATTTTAGTGATTTTGGTGGATAATTTCGGAAAAATCGACTTTTTCAGGTGGCCTGGGGGACCACTTTTGACACATGACGTCCTGCTCCACACATCATCCGTTGGAAACAATATTCATACTGCTGTGATGAAGTTTTCATGGTTTGGTGCCAAAAATAGACTCGCAATTTTTTTTGGAACTGAACTTTGTTTCTTCAATTTTTCAAAGGCCTCCCGTTGATTTTTGGAAGTTTGAGATGTAGGGGTGAAATGAAAAATGACAGATACCCTCAAATGTCTCTCCATAGACAGATTCTATGTCATGTGAGCATGACAAAAATCCAAAACACATGAATTCCTACTGTTGCGGGATTCTGGAATCGACGTCGCTCATTCCCGGTTTTTGAGTGACCTCACCATGGATTCCGGGAAACGGGAGGTTAGGTGAGAAAAGACATATTTCTGTATTTTTTTGATTTTCCTCCATGAAGTCTAATATTTTGATGCCTACATGAAGATGTACCGATTGGAATCAGTTCAAACCTCGAGGAACCCTCTAGAAATGACCCCCCTGTTTTCGCGGTTTTCAGAGGCCTCCCGTTGATTTCGGTAGATTCGGGTGTTGGGCGGAGAAAAAGAACGCCCATGTATGTTTTGTGTTTTATTCCACAAAGTTATTTGATTTTGAGTCTAGATCACAAATCAATAATCGGAACACGTTCAAATGATCAGCAAACCATCTGAAACATGTCATTTTCCCCCCTCAAAAGTGAGCTCTTTTTCGGCGCGTTTTGGGGCTTTTCTAAGAAACGTCAATGTTGTCCGTTTGGCTTGATTTTAGGCTCAAAAGATGCGAAATTTCATGAGGATTCCGAATCTATGCTCAGATTTGCTGTATCTTGTCTGGGAGCAAAAATTCGGCGATTTTAGTGATTTTGGTGGATAATTTCGGAAAAATCGACTTTTTCAGGTGGCCTGGGGGACCACTTTTGACACATGACGTCCTGCTCCACACATCATCCGTTGGAAACAATATTCATACTGCTGTGATGAAGTTTTCATGGTTTGGTGCCAAAAATAGACTCGCAATTTTTTTTGGAACTGAACTTTGTTTCTTCAATTTTTCAAAGGCCTCCCGTTGATTTTTGGAAGTTTGAGATGTAGGGGTGAAATGAAAAATGACAGATACCCTCAAATGTCTCTCCATAGACAGATTCTATGTCATGTGAGCATGACAAAAATCCAAAACACATGAATTCCTACTGTTGCGGGATTCTGGAATCGACGTCGCTCATTCCCGGTTTTTGAGTGACCTCACCATGGATTCCGGGAAACGGGAGGTTAGGTGAGAAAAGACATATTTCTGTATTTTTTTGATTTTCCTCCATGAAGTCTAATATTTTGATGCCTACATGAAGATGTACCGATTGGAATCAGTTCAAACCTCGAGGAACCCTCTAGAAATGACCCCCCTGTTTTCGCGGTTTTCAGAGGCCTCCCGTTGATTTCGGTAGATTCGGGTGTTGGGCGGAGAAAAAGAACGCCCATGTATGTTTTGTGTTTTATTCCACAAAGTTATTTGATTTTGAGTCTAGATCACAAATCAATAATCGGAACACGTTCAAATGATCAGCAAACCATCTGAAACATGTCATTTTCCCCCCTCAAAAGTGAGCTCTTTTTCGGCGCGTTTTGGGGCTTTTCTAAGAAACGTCAATGTTGTCCGTTTGGCTTGATTTTAGGCTCAAAAGATGCGAAATTTCATGAGGATTCCGAATCTATGCTCAGATTTGCTGTATCTTGTCTGGGAGCAAAAATTCGGCGATTTTAGTGATTTTGGTGGATAATTTCGGAAAAATCGACTTTTTCAGGTGGCCTGGGGGACCACTTTTGACACATGACGTCCTGCTCCACACATCATCCGTTGGAAACAATATTCATACTGCTGTGATGAAGTTTTCATGGTTTGGTGCCAAAAATAGACTCGCAATTTTTTTTGGAACTGAACTTTGTTTCTTCAATTTTTCAAAGGCCTCCCGTTGATTTTTGGAAGTTTGAGATGTAGGGGTGAAATGAAAAATGACAGATACCCTCAAATGTCTCTCCATAGACAGATTCTATGTCATGTGAGCATGACAAAAATCCAAAACACATGAATTCCTACTGTTGCGGGATTCTGGAATCGACGTCGCTCATTCCCGGTTTTTGAGTGACCTCACCATGGATTCCGGGAAACGGGAGGTTAGGTGAGAAAAGACATATTTCTGTATTTTTTTGATTTTCCTCCATGAAGTCTAATATTTTGATGCCTACATGAAGATGTACCGATTGGAATCAGTTCAAACCTCGAGGAACCCTCTAGAAATGACCCCCCTGTTTTCGCGGTTTTCAGAGGCCTCCCGTTGATTTCGGTAGATTCGGGTGTTGGGCGGAGAAAAAGAACGCCCATGTATGTTTTGTGTTTTATTCCACAAAGTTATTTGATTTTGAGTCTAGATCACAAATCAATAATCGGAACACGTTCAAATGATCAGCAAACCATCTGAAACATGTCATTTTCCCCCCTCAAAAGTGAGCTCTTTTTCGGCGCGTTTTGGGGCTTTTCTAAGAAACGTCAATGTTGTCCGTTTGGCTTGATTTTAGGCTCAAAAGATGCGAAATTTCATGAGGATTCCGAATCTATGCTCAGATTTGCTGTATCTTGTCTGGGAGCAAAAATTCGGCGATTTTAGTGATTTTGGTGGATAATTTCGGAAAAATCGACTTTTTCAGGTGGCCTGGGGGACCACTTTTGACACATGACGTCCTGCTCCACACATCATCCGTTGGAAACAATATTCATACTGCTGTGATGAAGTTTTCATGGTTTGGTGCCAAAAATAGACTCGCAATTTTTTTTGGAACTGAACTTTGTTTCTTCAATTTTTCAAAGGCCTCCCGTTGATTTTTGGAAGTTTGAGATGTAGGGGTGAAATGAAAAATGACAGATACCCTCAAATGTCTCTCCATAGACAGATTCTATGTCATGTGAGCATGACAAAAATCCAAAACACATGAATTCCTACTGTTGCGGGATTCTGGAATCGACGTCGCTCATTCCCGGTTTTTGAGTGACCTCACCATGGATTCCGGGAAACGGGAGGTTAGGTGAGAAAAGACATATTTCTGTATTTTTTTGATTTTCCTCCATGAAGTCTAATATTTTGATGCCTACATGAAGATGTACCGATTGGAATCAGTTCAAACCTCGAGGAACCCTCTAGAAATGACCCCCCTGTTTTCGCGGTTTTCAGAGGCCTCCCGTTGATTTCGGTAGATTCGGGTGTTGGGCGGAGAAAAAGAACGCCCATGTATGTTTTGTGTTTTATTCCACAAAGTTATTTGATTTTGAGTCTAGATCACAAATCAATAATCGGAACACGTTCAAATGATCAGCAAACCATCTGAAACATGTCATTTTCCCCCCTCAAAAGTGAGCTCTTTTTCGGCGCGTTTTGGGGCTTTTCTAAGAAACGTCAATGTTGTCCGTTTGGCTTGATTTTAGGCTCAAAAGATGCGAAATTTCATGAGGATTCCGAATCTATGCTCAGATTTGCTGTATCTTGTCTGGGAGCAAAAATTCGGCGATTTTAGTGATTTTGGTGGATAATTTCGGAAAAATCGACTTTTTCAGGTGGCCTGGGGGACCACTTTTGACACATGACGTCCTGCTCCACACATCATCCGTTGGAAACAATATTCATACTGCTGTGATGAAGTTTTCATGGTTTGGTGCCAAAAATAGACTCGCAATTTTTTTTGGAACTGAACTTTGTTTCTTCAATTTTTCAAAGGCCTCCCGTTGATTTTTGGAAGTTTGAGATGTAGGGGTGAAATGAAAAATGACAGATACCCTCAAATGTCTCTCCATAGACAGATTCTATGTCATGTGAGCATGACAAAAATCCAAAACACATGAATTCCTACTGTTGCGGGATTCTGGAATCGACGTCGCTCATTCCCGGTTTTTGAGTGACCTCACCATGGATTCCGGGAAACGGGAGGTTAGGTGAGAAAAGACATATTTCTGTATTTTTTTGATTTTCCTCCATGAAGTCTAATATTTTGATGCCTACATGAAGATGTACCGATTGGAATCAGTTCAAACCTCGAGGAACCCTCTAGAAATGACCCCCCTGTTTTCGCGGTTTTCAGAGGCCTCCCGTTGATTTCGGTAGATTCGGGTGTTGGGCGGAGAAAAAGAACGCCCATGTATGTTTTGTGTTTTATTCCACAAAGTTATTTGATTTTGAGTCTAGATCACAAATCAATAATCGGAACACGTTCAAATGATCAGCAAACCATCTGAAACATGTCATTTTCCCCCCTCAAAAGTGAGCTCTTTTTCGGCGCGTTTTGGGGCTTTTCTAAGAAACGTCAATGTTGTCCGTTTGGCTTGATTTTAGGCTCAAAAGATGCGAAATTTCATGAGGATTCCGAATCTATGCTCAGATTTGCTGTATCTTGTCTGGGAGCAAAAATTCGGCGATTTTAGTGATTTTGGTGGATAATTTCGGAAAAATCGACTTTTTCAGGTGGCCTGGGGGACCACTTTTGACACATGACGTCCTGCTCCACACATCATCCGTTGGAAACAATATTCATACTGCTGTGATGAAGTTTTCATGGTTTGGTGCCAAAAATAGACTCGCAATTTTTTTTGGAACTGAACTTTGTTTCTTCAATTTTTCAAAGGCCTCCCGTTGATTTTTGGAAGTTTGAGATGTAGGGGTGAAATGAAAAATGACAGATACCCTCAAATGTCTCTCCATAGACAGATTCTATGTCATGTGAGCATGACAAAAATCCAAAACACATGAATTCCTACTGTTGCGGGATTCTGGAATCGACGTCGCTCATTCCCGGTTTTTGAGTGACCTCACCATGGATTCCGGGAAACGGGAGGTTAGGTGAGAAAAGACATATTTCTGTATTTTTTTGATTTTCCTCCATGAAGTCTAATATTTTGATGCCTACATGAAGATGTACCGATTGGAATCAGTTCAAACCTCGAGGAACCCTCTAGAAATGACCCCCCTGTTTTCGCGGTTTTCAGAGGCCTCCCGTTGATTTCGGTAGATTCGGGTGTTGGGCGGAGAAAAAGAACGCCCATGTATGTTTTGTGTTTTATTCCACAAAGTTATTTGATTTTGAGTCTAGATCACAAATCAATAATCGGAACACGTTCAAATGATCAGCAAACCATCTGAAACATGTCATTTTCCCCCCTCAAAAGTGAGCTCTTTTTCGGCGCGTTTTGGGGCTTTTCTAAGAAACGTCAATGTTGTCCGTTTGGCTTGATTTTAGGCTCAAAAGATGCGAAATTTCATGAGGATTCCGAATCTATGCTCAGATTTGCTGTATCTTGTCTGGGAGCAAAAATTCGGCGATTTTAGTGATTTTGGTGGATAATTTCGGAAAAATCGACTTTTTCAGGTGGCCTGGGGGACCACTTTTGACACATGACGTCCTGCTCCACACATCATCCGTTGGAAACAATATTCATACTGCTGTGATGAAGTTTTCATGGTTTGGTGCCAAAAATAGACTCGCAATTTTTTTTGGAACTGAACTTTGTTTCTTCAATTTTTCAAAGGCCTCCCGTTGATTTTTGGAAGTTTGAGATGTAGGGGTGAAATGAAAAATGACAGATACCCTCAAATGTCTCTCCATAGACAGATTCTATGTCATGTGAGCATGACAAAAATCCAAAACACATGAATTCCTACTGTTGCGGGATTCTGGAATCGACGTCGCTCATTCCCGGTTTTTGAGTGACCTCACCATGGATTCCGGGAAACGGGAGGTTAGGTGAGAAAAGACATATTTCTGTATTTTTTTGATTTTCCTCCATGAAGTCTAATATTTTGATGCCTACATGAAGATGTACCGATTGGAATCAGTTCAAACCTCGAGGAACCCTCTAGAAATGACCCCCCTGTTTTCGCGGTTTTCAGAGGCCTCCCGTTGATTTCGGTAGATTCGGGTGTTGGGCGGAGAAAAAGAACGCCCATGTATGTTTTGTGTTTTATTCCACAAAGTTATTTGATTTTGAGTCTAGATCACAAATCAATAATCGGAACACGTTCAAATGATCAGCAAACCATCTGAAACATGTCATTTTCCCCCCTCAAAAGTGAGCTCTTTTTCGGCGCGTTTTGGGGCTTTTCTAAGAAACGTCAATGTTGTCCGTTTGGCTTGATTTTAGGCTCAAAAGATGCGAAATTTCATGAGGATTCCGAATCTATGCTCAGATTTGCTGTATCTTGTCTGGGAGCAAAAATTCGGCGATTTTAGTGATTTTGGTGGATAATTTCGGAAAAATCGACTTTTTCAGGTGGCCTGGGGGACCACTTTTGACACATGACGTCCTGCTCCACACATCATCCGTTGGAAACAATATTCATACTGCTGTGATGAAGTTTTCATGGTTTGGTGCCAAAAATAGACTCGCAATTTTTTTTGGAACTGAACTTTGTTTCTTCAATTTTTCAAAGGCCTCCCGTTGATTTTTGGAAGTTTGAGATGTAGGGGTGAAATGAAAAATGACAGATACCCTCAAATGTCTCTCCATAGACAGATTCTATGTCATGTGAGCATGACAAAAATCCAAAACACATGAATTCCTACTGTTGCGGGATTCTGGAATCGACGTCGCTCATTCCCGGTTTTTGAGTGACCTCACCATGGATTCCGGGAAACGGGAGGTTAGGTGAGAAAAGACATATTTCTGTATTTTTTTGATTTTCCTCCATGAAGTCTAATATTTTGATGCCTACATGAAGATGTACCGATTGGAATCAGTTCAAACCTCGAGGAACCCTCTAGAAATGACCCCCCTGTTTTCGCGGTTTTCAGAGGCCTCCCGTTGATTTCGGTAGATTCGGGTGTTGGGCGGAGAAAAAGAACGCCCATGTATGTTTTGTGTTTTATTCCACAAAGTTATTTGATTTTGAGTCTAGATCACAAATCAATAATCGGAACACGTTCAAATGATCAGCAAACCATCTGAAACATGTCATTTTCCCCCCTCAAAAGTGAGCTCTTTTTCGGCGCGTTTTGGGGCTTTTCTAAGAAACGTCAATGTTGTCCGTTTGGCTTGATTTTAGGCTCAAAAGATGCGAAATTTCATGAGGATTCCGAATCTATGCTCAGATTGGCTGTATCTTGTCTGAGAGCAAAAATGCGGCGATTTTAGTGATTTTGGTGGATAATTTTTGAAAAATCGACTTTTTCAGGTGGCCTGGGGGACCACTTTTGACACATGACATCAGGAACCACACATCATCCGTTGGAAACAATATTTGTACTGCTGTGATGAAGTTTTCATGGTTTGGTGCCAAAAATAGACTCGCAATTTTTTTTGGAACTGAACTTTGTTTCTTCAATTTTTCAAAGGCCTCCCGTTGATTTTTGGAAGTTTGAGATGTAGGGGTGAAATGAAAAATGACAGATACCCTCAAATGTCTCTCCATAGACAGATTCTATGTCATGTGAGCATGACAAAAATCCAAAACACATGAATTCCTACTGTTGCGGGATTCTGGAATCGACGTCGCTCATTCCCGGTTTTTGAGAGGCCTCACCATGGATTCCGGGAAACGGGAGGTTAGGTGAGAAAAGACATATTTCTGTATTTTTTTGATTTTCCTCCATGAAGTCTAATATTTTGATGCCTACATGAAGATGTACCGATTGGAATCAGTTCAAACCTCGAGGAACCCTCTAGAAATGACCCCCCTGTTTTCGCGGTTTTCAGAGGCCTCCCGTTGATTTCGGTAGATTCGGGTGTTGGGCGGAGAAAAAGAACGCCCATGTATGTTTTGTGTTTTATTCCACAAAGTTATTTGATTTTGAGTCTAGATCACAAATCAATAATCGGAACACGTTCAAATGATCAGCAAACCATCTGAAACATGTCATTTTCCCCCCTCAAAAGTGAGCTCTTTTTCGGCGCGTTTTGGGGCTTTTCTAAGAAACGTCAATGTTGTCCGTTTGGCTTGATTTTAGGCTCAAAAGATGCGAAATTTCATGAGGATTCCGAATCTATGCTCAGATTGGCTGTATCTTGTCTGAGAGCAAAAATGCGGCGATTTTAGTGATTTTGGTGGATAATTTTTGAAAAATCGACTTTTTCAGATGGCCTGGGGGACCACTTTTGACACATGACATCAGGAACCACACATCATCCGTTGGAAACAATATTTGTACTGCTGTGATGATATTGTCAAAGTTTCAGCCAAAAATCCACTTGCAATTTTTGGGAACGATTTTCTCTATTTTCAAAGGGCTCCCGTTGATTTTTGGAAGTTTGAGATGTAGGGGTGAAATGAAAAATGACAGATACCCTCAAATGTCTCTCCATAGACAGATTCTAGGTCATGTCAGATTGACAAAAATCCAAAAATCATGAATTCCTACTGTTGCGGGATTCTGGAATCGACGTCGCTCATTCCCGGTTTTTGAGAGGCCTCACCATGGATTCCGGGAAAACGGGAGATTAGGTGAGAAAAGACATATTTCTGTATTTTTTTGATTTTCCTCCATGAAGTCGAATATTTTGATGCCTACATGAAAATGTACCGATTGGAATCCGTTCAAACCTCGAGGAACCATCTAGAAATGAACTCACTTTTCTCGGTATACTCAACGACCTCCCGTTGATTTCGGGATATTTGGGATTGGGTGAAGAATGACCCTATTGCTGTATGTTTTGTGTTTTTTTCCACAAAGTTGTTACATTTTATGTCTAGATCAGGACTCAAAAAACGGAACACGCTCAAATGATCAGAAACCATCTGAAATATGTCATTTTCCCCTTCTAAAATGAGCTCTTTTTCGGCGCGTCTTCAGGCTTTTCTAAGAAACGTCAATGTCATCCAAATACTATGATTTTAGGCTCAAAAGATGCGAAATTTCATGAGGATTCCGAATCTATGCTCAGATTGGCTGTATCTTGTCTGAGAGCAAAAATGCGGCGATTTTAGTGATTTTGGTGGATAATTTTTGAAAAATCGACTTTTTTCAGATGGCCTGGGGGACCACTTTTGACACATGACATCAGGAACCACACATCATCCGTTGGAAACAATATTTGTACTGCTGTGATGATATTGTCAAAGTTTCAGCCAAAAATCAACTTGCAATTTTTGGGAACTGAACTTTGTTTCTTCAATTTTTCAAAGGCCTCCCGTTACTAGTGAGAATTTCGAGGATTCGGGCGAGAGCAAAAATTGAAAATACCCCTCTGAGTTTCTTCCATAGAAAGTCTTGCTTACATGTGAGAATGTTAAAAATCACAAATTAAGCAATTATTCCCGCCGCGGAATTCTGGAATCGACGTCGCTCATTCCCGGTTTTCAGAGGCCTCACCATGGATTCCGGGAAACGGGAGGTTGGGTGAGGAATACCCTATTGCTGTATTCGTTAGCTTTTTCTCCATAAACTTGAATATTTTTATGTGTAGATGACGATTTACCGCATGGAATCAGTTCAAACTACCAGGAACATATCAGAAATGAACTCACTTTTCTCGGTATACTCAACGACCTCCCGTTGATTTTTGGAATTTTGGATATGAGCGAGGTATGACCCTATTGCTGTATTATTCAGGTTTTATTCCACAAAGTTGTTTGATTTTACGTCTAGATCACGACTCGAAAAACGGAACACGTTCAAATGATCAGAAACCATCTGAAATATGTCATTTTCCCCTTCTAAAATGAGCTCTTTTTCGGCGCGTCTTCAGGCTTTTCTAAGAAACGTCAATGTCATCCAAATACTATGATTTTAGGCTCAAAAGATGCGAAATTTCATGAGGATTCCGAATCTATGCTCAGATTGGCTGTATCTTGTCTGAGAGCAAAAATGCGGCGATTTTAGTGATTTTGGTGGATAATTTTTGAAAAATCGACTTTTTTCAGATGGCCTGGGGGACCACTTTTGACACATGACATCAGGAACCACACATCATCCGTTGGAAACAATATTTGTACTGCTGTGATGATATTGTCAAAGTTTCAGCCAAAAATCAACTTGCAATTTTTGGGAACTGAACTTTGTTTCTTCAATTTTTCAAAGGCCTCCCGTTACTAGTGAGAATTTCGAGGATTCGGGCGAGAGCAAAAATTGAAAATACCCCTCTGAGTTTCTTCCATAGAAAGTCTTGCTTACATGTGAGAATGTTAAAAATCACAAATTAAGCAATTATTCCCGCCGCGGAATTCTGGAATCGACGTCGCTCATTCCCGGTTTTCAGAGGCCTCACCATGGATTCCGGGAAACGGGAGGTTGGGTGAGGAATACCCTATTGCTGTATTCGTTAGCTTTTTCTCCATAAACTTGAATATTTTTATGTGTAGATGACGATTTACCGCATGGAATCAGTTCAAACTACCAGGAACATATCAGAAATGAACTCACTTTTCTCGGTATACTCAACGACCTCCCGTTGATTTCGGGATATTTAGGATTGGGTGAAGAATGACCCTATTGCTGTATGTTTTGTGTTTTTTTCCACAAAGTTGTTACATTTTATGTCTAGATCAGGACTAAAAAAACGGAACACGTTCAAATGATCAGAAACCATCTGAAATATGTCATTTTCCCTTTTTAAAATGAGCTCTTTTTCGGCGCGTCTTCAGGCTTTTCTAAGAAACGTCAATGTTATCCAAATACTATGATTTTAGGCTCAAAAGATGCGAAATTTCATGAGGATTCCGAATCTATGCTCAGATTGGCTGTATTTTGTCTGAGAGCAAAAATGCGGCGATTTTAGTGATTTTGGTGGATAATTTTTGAAAAATCGACTTTTTTCAGATGGCCTGGGGGACCACTTTTGACACATGACATCAGGAACCACACATCATCCGTTGGAAACAATATTTGTACTGCTGTGATGATATTGTCAAAGTTTCAGCCAAAAATCAACTTGCAATTTTTGGGAACTGAACTTTGTTTCTTCAATTTTTCAAAGGGCTCCCGTTGATTTTTGGAAGTTTGAGATGTAGGGGTGAAATGACAAATGACAGATACCCTCAAATGTCTCTACATAGACAGATTCTATGTCATGTGAGCATGACAAAAATCCAAAAATCTTGAATTCCTACTGTTGCGGGATTCTGGAATCGACGTCGCTCATTCCCGGTTTTTGAGAGGCCTCACCATGGATTCCGGGAAAACGGGAGATTAGGTGAGAAAAGACATATTTCTGTATTTTTTTGATTTTCCTCCATGAAGTCGAATATTTTGATGCCTACATGAAAATGTACCGATTGGAATCCGTTCAAACCTCGAGGAACCATCTAGAAATGAACTCACTTTTCTCGGTATACTCAACGACCTCCCGTTGATTTCGGGATATTTGGGATTGGGTGAAGAATGACCCTATTGCTGTATGTTTTGTGTTTTTTTCCACAAAGTTGTTACATTTTATGTCTAGATCAGGACTCAAAAAACGGAACACGCTCAAATGATCAGAAACCATCTGAAATATGTCATTTTCCCCTTCTAAAATGAGCTCTTTTTCGGCGCGTCTTCAGGCTTTTCTAAGAAACGTCAATGTTATCCAAATACTATGATTTTAGGCTCAAAAGATGCGAAATTTCATGAGGATTCCGAATCTATGCTCAGATTGGCTGTATCTTGTCTGAGAGCAAAAATGCGGCGATTTTAGTGATTTTGGTGGATAATTTTTGAAAAATCGACTTTTTTCAGATGGCCTGGGGGACCACTTTTGACACATGACATCAGGAACCACACATCATCCGTTGGAAACAATATTTGTACTGCTGTGATGATATTGTCAAAGTTTCAGCCAAAAATCAACTTGCAATTTTTGGGAACTGAACTTTGTTTCTTCAATTTTTCAAAGGGCTCCCGTTGATTTTTGGAAGTTTGAGATGTAGGGGTGAAATGACAAATGACAGATACCCTCAAATGTCTCTCCATAGACAGATTCTATGTCATGTGAGCATGACAAAAATCCAAAAATCTTGAATTCCTACTGTTGCGGGATTCTGGAATCGACGTCGCTCATTCCCGGTTTTTGAGAGGCCTCACCATGGATTCCGGGAAAACGGGAGATTAGGTGAGAAAAGACATATTTCTGTATTTTTTTGATTTTCCTCCATGAAGTCGAATATTTTGATGCCTACATGAAAATGTACCGATTGGAATCCGTTCAAACCTCGAGGAACCATCTAGAAATGAACTCACTTTTCTCGGTATACTCAACGACCTCCCGTTGATTTCGGGATATTTGGGATTGGGTGAAGAATGACCCTATTGCTGTATGTTTTGTGTTTTATTCCATAAAGTTGTTTGATTTTACGTCTAGATCACGACTCAAAAAACGGAACACGTTCAAATGATCAGAAACCATCTGAAATATGTCATTTTCCCTTCCAAAAGTGAGCGCTTTTTCGGCGCGTTTTGTGATTTTGAGAAACAGCTCAAGCTCGTCCAATAAACTCGTGTTTGAGCTCAAAAGATGCAGAATTTGATGAGAATTCAGAATCTGTAATTAGATTTGCTGTATCTTTTTCTGAAAAAAATTCGCGGTAGTTTTAGTGATTTTCGTGGTCCAAGGCCTCTTGTTGATTTTGGGATATTTGGGATCTAGGGGGTAATTTGTAAAATGGCATGTACCAGCTCTCATGTGATATTAGTCATTAGGGCAAGAAAAAAACGGTTGTTTTTGTATATTCCCTTTTCCGTACCGTTTTCGCTTCCGTTCATTCTCTATTTCCGTTCCTTTTTGCCTTGTATTATTCAAAGCACCCTGGACCATCAGTCTCATAATGTCTCAGGGAAGTGTTCCTGCTGTTAATATTATGCTTAATCTCGTTCCCCAAATACATAGTTCATTTTCGAACACTTTCGAAAGCGTACCCCTCATTAATCATTATTCTTCATCTTGTATTTCCTGATAAGAAATTTTGGCACAGTTCCAAATACAACATTGTTTGTTTCTTCATAGTTCCCACTCATTAAACTTCGCTGATAAAGGCAAAAGTGTGACGTATGCAGCACAAGTATAGATATGAAGTTAAGCCACGCCCTGCTTCTGGAAGATTCTAACCAGCTTGATAGTGACGTCATTTTAGTCGTAGCCCTTATCAATTCGAGTGAGCATTTCATATTCGACTTTTTGTTCGCAAGAAACGTCAGCAATGCCCCACCTTTCGAAACCAAAGAAGACTGCAATCGTGAAAGTTGCTGGATACTGTACCTTGGAAGGAAACTGCCAATTCTCCGTTAACTGGGGGTTCAACGGTATATCCGTCTCGATTATGAGGATAGGTTATATTTTCAAACAGAGTTTTTTCCAGACCATCCTAATAACTTCACCGCGGATGTACTTGATATCTTTGATGAGCACATTGCTGAGCTCCATGCGGCTCGCGAAGCCATTAAAAAAGTTTTTTTTTAAACTTTGACATTTTTCGCAGATCAAAACTATGCGTTAATTTCAGGCAAAGAAACAAAAATATACAAAAATCCGAATCTTCACTGCAAGCCTTTTCGTTTGGGATTGGATTAAGAATTCAGCCAATTTTGTGAAGTTTGCTTTTCCCCAAATTTTGATGCTTATTTTCAAATGGTTCTGATTTTCAGTGCTGCTCCAAAGGTGATCCGTCTGGTACAATCGATCCATGCATACAAGGAACACTTGAGAGTTCAAGTGGAGCACATTGGAAATGAGAATGGCACCGAGTTGGCTGGAAATGGGGAGAACGAAAATTGATAACATTTTTTATCATTTTGTTTCTTTTTGTGTTGATCATTTTTCTCTGATAATGTGAAATGTTTTTAAAAATGATAACGTTTTTCAAATGTTCCTGATAAAGTGAGCAATAATCGAATTTGGACGATGAAACAATGACAAACTGCAATTTTTTTCAAATAAAGATTATTCACTTCTATCCGAACCCTCTTCTTTCAGGTCGATGTTCAGAATGCGTCAAAAATCAAAACCTGAAAATGCATTCCCACCCAGTTTTCTCATAATGTCAGTTTCAAAAATATGTAAAACTTGACAGAAATAAACTAGCATCCTACATTCCATGTTTTGTTTTCCAGTCATCTCTCCACATGTTCCTGATTTTAACCATTTGCCGGATCTCGTTACCACATCATGATTCATTTTTGAACAATTTCGAAAACCTATTATGTATTAATCAGTCTTTTTGTTATACTACCTGATAAGAGAAATTGGCACAATGCCAAAAACAACAGAAGTTACGAAATCGTTTCGAAATTAAATACTTGTTCAGTCAATCCATGCTCTCATGAAGCAGTTGAGAGTTCGAGTGGAACTCGTTGGAAATGAGAATGTTGCCGAAATGTCTGTTGAAAGAAGAGGAAATGAAAAAATAAGAATTGATAACAATTTTATCTTAACTGTTTTGTGTGTATGTTAATAATTTTGGTACCGATAAAGTAAATTGCGCACTGTCGCAGTTAATATGGACAAGAAATCCGATCTTAAAACCTAGAAAAAAGGAAAAAAGTTCAAACTTTGGATCGTAAGTAAGTGTTAAGAATAAGCTCTCGCTATAAATTGTTTATGTGATTCTAGTAACAGAGTGAACACCGAGTGACTTTGAGCGTGTTTTTAAACCATTCAAAAACTTGCTCGCCAAGGTGAATCTGTCAAATACACAGCTCTGAAATTTTCTAGTTAGAAACACTGGGAATCAATTTTTCATCTTCCTAAACCGCTACTTTTCTTTAGATCTTTTCACTTTCATTATTGACCCCTTTGGTCATCTTTATTGCACCTGTCGTCCTTCAAAATCATTATTTGCCCTCAGTTTACACTACTGTTCTTTCCTCTATCATTGTGAGAATGTGAATCATTCCTCCACAGAACGTTGCTCATGCTCCATGTGTCCCCTTCTTCGTATTTTTTCGTATTTCCTCAAATCTTTCTGTGTATTTTCCAATTTTCTTCAAGACTACATATTAGATAACATATGAGACAACAAAGCTGGATCCCATCTGTTTTTTGCGCCCCCGATTCCTATATTTTCATTGAAACAGTTTTGCTCCCGAAAGCTTTTAGATGAACCATGATTCATCATCAGATCTAATATGTTTTTTGTTCTGATGTTTCGAAACTATTACATTTTTTGTAGTTTGGTTATTTCACTTAACATTATTAAATTCCTTTCCTCTTCTCAACTTTAGATTAAAAAAAGATATATAAAAGTTCCAAAGATTTCGGATGTCTCTATCATTTTCTCTGGTTTATGGTGCATCTACCGGGAAACTTTTACAAGGTTTTTTCTAATCTGATTTATTTTCATTTTGACTCAATGTCTTCTATTACAGAAATGTCCTCAACTCCGAAGAAGACTGCTGTAGTGAAGATCCAGGCCTTCAGCGATCCGGACGGGGAGTTCCGCTATACATTGGACTGGGGACATGAAGGTACTTTCTATTTTTTGGTGTCTATATCTTCAAAGTGTTTCAGCCCACCCCAACAACTACACAACTTCTATTAGTGGGTATACCCACGTCAACTATGTTGAGCTTTATGCGGCCAGGGAGGCCATCAAAACGGTAAGACAATAGAATGTTGAGTCAAAAAAACATCAGATATTTTCAGGCAAAGAAGCAGAAGCTTTAAAGGCAGACGAAACAATACAAGGTCTGCCTTTAAAGGCAGACTAATCAATAAAAGGTCTGCCTTTAAAGGCAGACCATTCAATAAAAGGTCTGCCTTTAAAGGCAGACGAAACAATACAAGGTCTGCCTTTAAAGGCAATACAATTTCTGCCTTTAAAGGCAGACGAAACAATACAAGGTCTGCCCATATTGTTTCGTCTGCCTTTAAAGGCAGACCTTGTATTGTTTCGTCTGCCTTTAAAGGCAGACCTTGTATTGTTTCGTCTGCCTTTAAAGGCAGACCTTTTATTGAATGGTCTGCCTTTAAAGGCAGACCTTTTATTGATTAGTCTGCCTTTAAAGGCAGACCTTGTATTGTTTCGTCTGCCTTTAAAGGCAGACTAATCAATAAAAGGTCTGCCTTTAAAGGCAGACCATTCAATAAAAGGTCTGCCTTTAAAGGCAGACGAAACAATACAAGGTCTGCCCATATTGTTTCGTCTGCCTTTAAAGGCAGACCTTGTATTGTTTCGTCTGCCTTTAAAGGCAGACCTTGTATTGTTTCGTCTGCCTTTAAAGGCAGACCTTTTATTGATTAGTCTGCCTTTAAAGGCAGACCTTGTATTGTTTCGTCTGCCTTTAAAGGCAGACCTTTTTTTGATTAGTCTGCCTTTAAAGGCAGAAATTGTATTGATTAGTCTGCCTTTAAAGGCAGACCTTGTATTGTTTCGTCTGCCTTTAAAGGACTAATCAATAAAATGTCTGCCTTTAAAGGCAGACGAAACAATACAAGGTCTGCCTTTAAAGGCAGACAAAACAATAAAAGGTCTGCCTTTAAAGGCAGACGAAACAATACAAGGTCTGCCTTTAAAGGCAGACGAAACAATACAAGGTCTGCCGTTAAAGGCAGACTAATTAATAAAATGTCTGCCTTTAAAGGCAGACTAATCAATAAAATGTCTGCCTTTAAAGGCAGACTAATCAATAAAATGTCTGCCTTTAAAGGCAGACGAAACAATACAAGGTCTGCCTTTAAAGGCAGACGAAAAAAAACAAGGTCTGCCTTTAAAGGCAGACAAAACAATAAAAGGTCTGCCTTTAAAGGCAGACCATTCAATAAAATGTCTGCCTTTAAAGGCAGACTAATCAATAAAATGTCTGCCTTTAAAGGCAGACGAAACAATACAAGGTCTGCCTTTAAAGGCAGACGAAACAATACAAGGTCTGCCTTTAAAGGCAGACGAAACAATACAAGGTCTGCCTTTAAAGGCAGACTAATCAATAAAATGTCTGCCTTTAAAGGCAGACTAATCAATAAAATGTCTGCCTTTAAAGGCAGACGAAACAATACAAGGTCTGCCTTTAAAGGCAGACGAAACAATACAAGGTCTGCCTTTAAAGGCAGACGAAACAATACACTAATCAATAAAAGGTCTGCCTTTAAAGGCAGACAAAACAATAAAAGGTCTGCCTTTAAAGGCAGACAAAACAATAAAAGGTCTGCCTTTAAAGGCAGACGAAACAATACAAGGTCTGCCTTTAAAGGCAGACGAAACAATACAAGGTCTGCCTTTAAAGGCAGACTAATCAATAAAATGTCTGCCTTTAAAGGCAGACGAAACAATACAAGGTCTGCCTTTAAAGGCAGACGAAACAATACAAGGTCTGCCTTTAAAGGCAGACTAATCAATAAAATGTCTGCCTTTAAAGGCAGACGAAACAATACAAGGTCTGCCTTTAAAGGCAGACGAAACAATACAAGGTCTGCCTTTAAAGGCAGACTAATCAATAAAATGTCTGCCTTTAAAGGCAGACGAAACAATACAAGGTCTGCCTTTAAAGGCAGACGAAACAATACAAGGTCTGCCTTTAAAGGCAGACTAATCAATAAAAGGTCTGCCTTTAAAGGCAGACTAATCAATAAAAGGTCTGCCTTTAAAGGCAGACAAAACAATAAAAGGTCTGCCTTTAAAGGCAGACAAAACAATAAAAGGTCTGCCTTTAAAGGCAGACGAAACAATACAAGGTCTGCCTTTAAAGGCAGACGAAACAATACAAGGTCTGCCTTTAAAGGCAGACTAATCAATAAAATGTCTGCCTTTAAAGGCAGACGAAACAATACAAGGTCTGCCTTTAAAGGCAGACGAAACAATACAAGGTCTGCCTTTAAAGGCAGACGAAACAATACAAGGTCTGCCTTTAAAGGCAGACGAAACAATACAAGGTCTGCCTTTAAAGGCAGACTAATCAATAAAAGGTCTGCCTTTAAAGGCAGACTAATCAATAAAAGGTCTGCCTTTAAAGGCAGACAAAACAATAAAAGGTCTGCCTTTAAAGGCAGACAAAACAATAAAAGGTCTGCCTTTAAAGGCAGACGAAACAATACAAGGTCTGCCTTTAAAGGCAGACGAAACAATACAAGGTCTGCCTTTAAAGGCAGACTAATCAATAAAATGTCTGCCTTTAAAGGCAGACTAATCAATAAAATGTCTGCCTTTAAAGGCAGACTAATCAATAAAAGGTCTGCCTTTAAAGGCAGACTAATCAATAAAATGTCTGCCTTTAAAGGCAGACTAATCAATAAAATGTCTGCCTTTAAAGGCAGACAAAACAATAAAAGGTCTGCCTTTAAAGGCAGACGAAACAATACAAGGTCTGCCTTTAAAGGCAGACGAAACAATACAAGGTCTGCCTTTAAAGGCAGACTAATCAATAAAATGTCTGCCTTTAAAGGCAGACTAATCAATAAAATGTCTGCCTTTAAAGGCAGACGAAACAATACAAGGTCTGCCTTTAAAGGCAGACGAAACAATACAAGGTCTGCCTTTAAAGGCAGACGAAACAATACAAGGTCTGCCTTTAAAGGCAGACGAAACAATACAAGGTCTGCCTTTAAAGGCAGACGAAACAATACAAGGTCTGCCTTTAAAGGCAGACGAAACAATACAAGGTCTGCCTTTAAAGGCAGACTAATCAATAAAATGTCTGCCTTTAAAGGCAGACTAATCAATAAAATGTCTGCCTTTAAAGGCAGACAAAACAATAAAAGGTCTGCCTTTAAAGGCAGACAAAACAATAAAAGGTCTGCCTTTAAAGGCAGACGAAACAATACAAGGTCTGCCTTTAAAGGCAGACGAAACAATACAAGGTCTGCCTTTAAAGGCAGACTAATCAATAAAATGTCTGCCTTTAAAGGCAGACGAAACAATACAAGGTCTGCCTTTAAAGGCAGACGAAACAATACAAGGTCTGCCTTTAAAGGCAGACGAAACAATACAAGGTCTGCCTTTAAAGGCAGACGAAACAATACAAGGTCTGCCTTTAAAGGCAGACGAAACAATACAAGGTCTGCCTTTAAAGGCAGACTAATCAATAAAATGTCTGCCTTTAAAGGCAGACTAATCAATAAAATGTCTGCCTTTAAAGGCAGACGAAACAATACAAGGTCTGCCTTTAAAGGCAGACTAATCAATAAAATGTCTGCCTTTAAAGGCAGACTAATCAATAAAATGTCTGCCTTTAAAGGCAGACGAAACAATACAAGGTCTGCCTTTAAAGGCAGACGAAACAATA
This sequence comes from Caenorhabditis sinica, assembly GCA_963932045.1. NCBI lineage: Eukaryota > Metazoa > Nematoda > Chromadorea > Rhabditida > Rhabditidae > Caenorhabditis > Caenorhabditis sinica. The sequence goes on from OZ009940.1 coordinate 18,220,173, forward strand.
CAAGGTCTGCCTTTAAAGGCAGACGAAACAATACAAGGTCTGCCTTTAAAGGCAGACGAAACAATACAAGGTCTGCCTTTAAAGGCAGACGAAACAATAAAAGGTCTGCCTTTAAAGGCAGACGAAACAATACAAGGTCTGCCTTTAAAGGCAGACGAAACAATACAAGGTCTGCCTTTAAAGGCAGACTAATCAATAAAATGTCTGCCTTTAAAGGCAGACTAATCAATAAAATGTCTGCCTTTAAAGGCAGACGAAACAATACAAGGTCTGCCTTTAAAGGCAGACGAAACAATACAAAGTCTGCCTTTAAAGGCAGACGAAACAATACAAGGTCTGCCTTTAAAGGCAGACGAAACAATACAAGGTCTGCCTTTAAAGGCAGACGAAACAATACAAGGTCTGCCTTTAAAGGCAGACGAAACAATACAAGGTCTGCCTTTAAAGGCAGACGAAACAATACAAGGTCTGCCTTTAAAGGCAGACTAATCAATAGAAGGTCTGCCTTTAAAGGCAGACTAATCAATAAAAGGTCTGCCTTTAAAGGCAGACAAAACAATAAAAGGTCTGCCTTTAAAGGCAGACGAAACAATACAAGGTCTGCCTTTAAAGGCAGACGAAACAATACAAGGTCTGCCTTTAAAGGCAGACGAAACAATACAAGGTCTGCCTTTAAAGGCAGACGAAACAATACAAGGTCTGCCTTTAAAGGCAGACGAAACAATACAAGGTCTGCCTTTAAAGGCAGACGAAACAATACAAGGTCTGCCTTTAAAGGCAGACTAATCAATAAAAGGTCTGCCTTTAAAGGCAGACTAATCAATAAAAGGTCTGCCTTTAAAGGCAGACTAATCAATAAAAGGTCTGCCTTTAAAGGCAGACTAATCAATAAAAGGTCTGCCTTTAAAGGCAGACTAATCAATAAAAGGTCTGCCTTTAAAGGCAGACGAAACAATACAAGGTCTGCCTTTAAAGGCAGACTAATCAATAAAAGGTCTGCCTTTAAAGGCAGACTAATCAATAAAAGGTCTGCCTTTAAAGGCAGACTAATCAATAAAAGGTCTGCCTTTAAAGGCAGACTAATCAATAAAAGGTCTGCCTTTAAAGGCAGACTAATCAATAAAAGGTCTGCCTTTAAAGGCAGACTAATCAATAAAAGGTCTGCCTTTAAAGGCAGACTAATCAATAAAAGGTCTGCCTTTAAAGGCAGACTAATCAATAAAAGGTCTGCCTTTAAAGGCAGACTAATCAATAAAAGGTCTGCCTTTAAAGGCAGACTAATCAATAAAATGTCTGCCTTTAAAGGCAGACGAAACAATACAAGGTCTGCCTTTAAAGGCAGACGAAACAATACAAGGTCTGCCTTTAAAGGCAGACTAATCAATAAAAGGTCTGCCTTTAAAGGCAGACTAATCAATAAAAGGTCTGCCTTTAAAGGCAGACTAATCAATAAAAGGTCTGCCTTTAAAGGCAGACGAAACAATACAAGGTCTGCCTTTAAAGGCAGACTAATCAATACAATTTCTGCCTTTAAAGGCAGACGAAACAATACAAGGTCTGCCTTTAAAGGCAGACGAAACAATACAAGGTCTGCCTTTAAAGGCAATACAATTTCTGCCTTTAAAGGCAGACGAAACAATACAAGGTCTGCCTTTAAAGGCAGACGAAACAATACAAGGTCTGCCTTTAAAGGCAGACGAAACAATACAAGGTCTGCCTTTAAAGGCAGACGAAACAATACAAGGTCTGCCTTTAAAGGCAGACTAATCAATAAAAGGTCTGCCTTTAAAGGCAGACTAATCAATAAAAGGTCTGCCTTTAAAGGCAGACGAAACAATACAAGGTCTGCCTTTAAAGGCAGACGAAACAATACAAGGTCTGCCTTTAAAGGCAGACTAATCAATAAAAGGTCTGCCTTTAAAGGCAGACTAATCAATAAAAGGTCTGCCTTTAAAGGCAGACTAATCAATAAAAGGTCTGCCTTTAAAGGCAGACTAATCAATACAATTTCTGCCTTTAAAGGCAGACGAAACAATACAAGGTCTGCCTTTAAAGGCAGACGAAACAATACAAGGTCTGCCTTTAAAGGCAGACTAATCAATAAAAGGTCTGCCTTTAAAGGCAGACTAATCAATAAAAGGTCTGCCTTTAAAGGCAGACTAATCAATAAAAGGTCTGCCTTTAAAGGCAGACTAATCAATAAAAGGTCTGCCTTTAAAGGCAGACTAATCAATAAAATGTCTGCCTTTAAAGGCAGACTAATCAATAAAAGGTCTGCCTTTAAAGGCAGACTAATCAATAAAAGGTCTGCCTTTAAAGGCAGACTAATCAATAAAAGGTCTGCCTTTAAAGGCAGACTAATCAATAAAAGGTCTGCCTTTAAAGGCAGACTAATCAATAAAAGGTCTGCCTTTAAAGGCAGACGAAACAATACAAGGTCTGCCTTTAAAGGCAGACTAATCAATAAAAGGTCTGCCTTTAAAGGCAGACTAATCAATAAAAGGTCTGCCTTTAAAGGCAGACGAAACAATACAAGGTCTGCCTTTAAAGGCAGACGAAACAATACAAGGTCTGCCTTTAAAGGCAGACTAATCAATAAAAGGTCTGCCTTTAAAGGCAGACTAATCAATACAATTTCTGCCTTTAAAGGCAGACGAAACAATACAAGGTCTGCCTTTAAAGGCAGACGAAACAATACAAGGTCTGCCTTTAAAGGCAGACTAATCAATAAAAGGTCTGCCTTTAAAGGCAGACTAATCAATACAATTTCTGCCTTTAAAGGCAGACGAAACAATACAAGGTCTGCCTTTAAAGGCAGACTAATCAATAAAAGGTCTGCCTTTAAAGGCAGACTAATCAATAAAAGGTCTGCCTTTAAAGGCAGACTAATCAATAAAAGGTCTGCCTTTAAAGGCAGACTAATCAATAAAATGTCTGCCTTTAAAGGCAGACGAAACAATACAAGGTCTGCCTTTAAAGGCAGACTAATCAATACAATTTCTGCCTTTAAAGGCAGACGAAACAATACAAGGTCTGCCTTTAAAGGCAGACGAAACAATACAAGGTCTGCCTTTAAAGGCAGACGAAACAATACAAGGTCTGCCTTTAAAGGCAGACTAATCAATAAAAGGTCTGCCTTTAAAGGCAGACTAATCAATACAATTTCTGCCTTTAAAGGCAGACGAAACAATACAAGGTCTGCCTTTAAAGGCAGACGAAACAATACAAGGTCTGCCTTTAAAGGCAGACTAATCAATAAAAGGTCTGCCTTTAAAGGCAGACGAAACAATACAAGGTCTGCCTTTAAAGGCAGACTAATCAATAAAAGGTCTGCCTTTAAAGGCAGACTAATCAATAAAAGGTCTGCCTTTAAAGGCAGACGAAACAATACAAGGTCTGCCTTTAAAGGCAGACTAATCAATAAAAGGTCTGCCTTTAAAGGCAGACTAATCAATACAATTTCTGCCTTTAAAGGCAGACGAAACAATACAAGGTCTGCCTTTAAAGGCAGACGAAACAATACAAGGTCTGCCTTTAAAGGCAGACGAAACAATACAAGGTCTGCCTTTAAAGGCAGACTAATCAATAAAAGGTCTGCCTTTAAAGGCAGACTAATCAATAAAAGGTCTGCCTTTAAAGGCAGACTAATCAATAAAAGGTCTGCCTTTAAAGGCAGACGAAACAATACAAGGTCTGCCTTTAAAGGCAGACTAATCAATACAATTTCTGCCTTTAAAGGCAGACTAATCAATAAAAGGTCTGCCTTTAAAGGCAGACGAAACAATACAAGGTCTGCCTTTAAAGGCAGACTAATCAATAAAAGGTCTGCCTTTAAAGGCAGACTAATCAATAAAAGGTCTGCCTTTAAAGGCAGACTAATCAATAAAAGGTCTGCCTTTAAAGGCAGACTAATCAATAAAAGGTCTGCCTTTAAAGGCAGACTAATCAATAAAAGGTCTGCCTTTAAAGGCAGACTAATCAATAAAAGGTCTGCCTTTAAAGGCAGACTAATCAATAAAAGGTCTGCCTTTAAAGGCAGACTAATCAATAAAATGTCTGCCTTTAAAGGCAGACGAAACAATACAAGGTCTGCCTTTAAAGGCAGACGAAACAATACAAGGTCTGCCTTTAAAGGCAGACTAATCAATAAAAGGTCTGCCTTTAAAGGCAGACTAATCAATAAAAGGTCTGCCTTTAAAGGCAGACTAATCAATAAAATGTCTGCCTTTAAAGGCAGACGAAACAATACAAGGTCTGCCTTTAAAGGCAGACGAAACAATACAAGGTCTGCCTTTAAAGGCAGACGAAACAATACAAGGTCTGCCTTTAAAGGCAGACGAAACAATACAAGGTCTGCCTTTAAAGGCAGACGAAACAATACAAGGTCTGCCTTTAAAGGCAGACTAATCAATAAAATGTCTGCCTTTAAAGGCAGACTAATCAATAAAATGTCTGCCTTTAAAGGCAGACGAAACAATACAAGGTCTGCCTTTAAAGGCAGACTAATCAATAAAATGTCTGCCTTTAAAGGCAGACTAATCAATAAAATGTCTGCCTTTAAAGGCAGACGAAACAATACAAGGTCTGCCTTTAAAGGCAGACGAAACAATACAAGGTCTGCCTTTAAAGGCAGACGAAACAATACAAGGTCTGCCTTTAAAGGCAGACGAAACAATACAAGGTCTGCCTTTAAAGGCAGACGAAACAATAAAAGGTCTGCCTTTAAAGGCAGACGAAACAATACAAGGTCTGCCTTTAAAGGCAGACGAAACAATACAAGGTCTGCCTTTAAAGGCAGACTAATCAATAAAATGTCTGCCTTTAAAGGCAGACTAATCAATAAAATGTCTGCCTTTAAAGGCAGACGAAACAATACAAGGTCTGCCTTTAAAGGCAGACGAAACAATACAAAGTCTGCCTTTAAAGGCAGACGAAACAATACAAGGTCTGCCTTTAAAGGCAGACGAAACAATACAAGGTCTGCCTTTAAAGGCAGACGAAACAATACAAGGTCTGCCTTTAAAGGCAGACGAAACAATACAAGGTCTGCCTTTAAAGGCAGACGAAACAATACAAGGTCTGCCTTTAAAGGCAGACTAATCAATAGAAGGTCTGCCTTTAAAGGCAGACTAATCAATAAAAGGTCTGCCTTTAAAGGCAGACAAAACAATAAAAGGTCTGCCTTTAAAGGCAGACGAAACAATACAAGGTCTGCCTTTAAAGGCAGACGAAACAATACAAGGTCTGCCTTTAAAGGCAGACGAAACAATACAAGGTCTGCCTTTAAAGGCAGACGAAACAATACAAGGTCTGCCTTTAAAGGCAGACGAAACAATACAAGGTCTGCCTTTAAAGGCAGACGAAACAATACAAGGTCTGCCTTTAAAGGCAGACTAATCAATAAAAGGTCTGCCTTTAAAGGCAGACTAATCAATAAAAGGTCTGCCTTTAAAGGCAGACTAATCAATAAAAGGTCTGCCTTTAAAGGCAGACTAATCAATAAAAGGTCTGCCTTTAAAGGCAGACTAATCAATAAAAGGTCTGCCTTTAAAGGCAGACGAAACAATACAAGGTCTGCCTTTAAAGGCAGACTAATCAATAAAAGGTCTGCCTTTAAAGGCAGACTAATCAATAAAAGGTCTGCCTTTAAAGGCAGACTAATCAATAAAAGGTCTGCCTTTAAAGGCAGACTAATCAATAAAAGGTCTGCCTTTAAAGGCAGACTAATCAATAAAAGGTCTGCCTTTAAAGGCAGACTAATCAATAAAAGGTCTGCCTTTAAAGGCAGACTAATCAATAAAAGGTCTGCCTTTAAAGGCAGACTAATCAATAAAAGGTCTGCCTTTAAAGGCAGACTAATCAATAAAAGGTCTGCCTTTAAAGGCAGACTAATCAATAAAATGTCTGCCTTTAAAGGCAGACGAAACAATACAAGGTCTGCCTTTAAAGGCAGACGAAACAATACAAGGTCTGCCTTTAAAGGCAGACTAATCAATAAAAGGTCTGCCTTTAAAGGCAGACTAATCAATAAAAGGTCTGCCTTTAAAGGCAGACTAATCAATAAAAGGTCTGCCTTTAAAGGCAGACGAAACAATACAAGGTCTGCCTTTAAAGGCAGACTAATCAATACAATTTCTGCCTTTAAAGGCAGACGAAACAATACAAGGTCTGCCTTTAAAGGCAGACGAAACAATACAAGGTCTGCCTTTAAAGGCAATACAATTTCTGCCTTTAAAGGCAGACGAAACAATACAAGGTCTGCCTTTAAAGGCAGACGAAACAATACAAGGTCTGCCTTTAAAGGCAGACGAAACAATACAAGGTCTGCCTTTAAAGGCAGACGAAACAATACAAGGTCTGCCTTTAAAGGCAGACTAATCAATAAAAGGTCTGCCTTTAAAGGCAGACTAATCAATAAAAGGTCTGCCTTTAAAGGCAGACGAAACAATACAAGGTCTGCCTTTAAAGGCAGACGAAACAATACAAGGTCTGCCTTTAAAGGCAGACTAATCAATAAAAGGTCTGCCTTTAAAGGCAGACTAATCAATAAAAGGTCTGCCTTTAAAGGCAGACTAATCAATAAAAGGTCTGCCTTTAAAGGCAGACTAATCAATACAATTTCTGCCTTTAAAGGCAGACGAAACAATACAAGGTCTGCCTTTAAAGGCAGACGAAACAATACAAGGTCTGCCTTTAAAGGCAGACTAATCAATAAAAGGTCTGCCTTTAAAGGCAGACTAATCAATAAAAGGTCTGCCTTTAAAGGCAGACTAATCAATAAAAGGTCTGCCTTTAAAGGCAGACTAATCAATAAAATGTCTGCCTTTAAAGGCAGACTAATCAATAAAAGGTCTGCCTTTAAAGGCAGACTAATCAATAAAAGGTCTGCCTTTAAAGGCAGACTAATCAATAAAAGGTCTGCCTTTAAAGGCAGACTAATCAATAAAAGGTCTGCCTTTAAAGGCAGACTAATCAATAAAAGGTCTGCCTTTAAAGGCAGACTAATCAATAAAAGGTCTGCCTTTAAAGGCAGACGAAACAATACAAGGTCTGCCTTTAAAGGCAGACGAAACAATACAAGGTCTGCCTTTAAAGGCAGACTAATCAATAAAAGGTCTGCCTTTAAAGGCAGACGAAACAATACAAGGTCTGCCTTTAAAGGCAGACTAATCAATAAAAGGTCTGCCTTTAAAGGCAGACTAATCAATAAAAGGTCTGCCTTTAAAGGCAGACGAAACAATACAAGGTCTGCCTTTAAAGGCAGACTAATCAATAAAAGGTCTGCCTTTAAAGGCAGACTAATCAATACAATTTCTGCCTTTAAAGGCAGACGAAACAATACAAGGTCTGCCTTTAAAGGCAGACGAAACAATACAAGGTCTGCCTTTAAAGGCAGACGAAACAATACAAGGTCTGCCTTTAAAGGCAGACTAATCAATAAAAGGTCTGCCTTTAAAGGCAGACTAATCAATAAAAGGTCTGCCTTTAAAGGCAGACTAATCAATAAAAGGTCTGCCTTTAAAGGCAGACGAAACAATACAAGGTCTGCCTTTAAAGGCAGACTAATCAATACAATTTCTGCCTTTAAAGGCAGACTAATCAATAAAAGGTCTGCCTTTAAAGGCAGACGAAACAATACAAGGTCTGCCTTTAAAGGCAGACTAATCAATAAAAGGTCTGCCTTTAAAGGCAGACTAATCAATAAAAGGTCTGCCTTTAAAGGCAGACTAATCAATAAAAGGTCTGCCTTTAAAGGCAGACTAATCAATAAAAGGTCTGCCTTTAAAGGCAGACTAATCAATAAAAGGTCTGCCTTTAAAGGCAGACTAATCAATAAAAGGTCTGCCTTTAAAGGCAGACTAATCAATAAAAGGTCTGCCTTTAAAGGCAGACTAATCAATAAAATGTCTGCCTTTAAAGGCAGACGAAACAATACAAGGTCTGCCTTTAAAGGCAGACGAAACAATACAAGGTCTGCCTTTAAAGGCAGACTAATCAATAAAAGGTCTGCCTTTAAAGGCAGACTAATCAATAAAAGGTCTGCCTTTAAAGGCAGACTAATCAATAAAATGTCTGCCTTTAAAGGCAGACGAAACAATACAAGGTCTGCCTTTAAAGGCAGACGAAACAATACAAGGTCTGCCTTTAAAGGCAGACGAAACAATACAAGGTCTGCCTTTAAAGGCAGACGAAACAATACAAGGTCTGCCTTTAAAGGCAGACGAAACAATACAAGGTCTGCCTTTAAAGGCAGACTAATCAATAAAATGTCTGCCTTTAAAGGCAGACTAATCAATAAAATGTCTGCCTTTAAAGGCAGACGAAACAATACAAGGTCTGCCTTTAAAGGCAGACTAATCAATAAAATGTCTGCCTTTAAAGGCAGACTAATCAATAAAATGTCTGCCTTTAAAGGCAGACGAAACAATACAAGGTCTGCCTTTAAAGGCAGACGAAACAATACAAGGTCTGCCTTTAAAGGCAGACGAAACAATACAAGGTCTGCCTTTAAAGGCAGACGAAACAATACAAGGTCTGCCTTTAAAGGCAGACGAAACAATAAAAGGTCTGCCTTTAAAGGCAGACGAAACAATACAAGGTCTGCCTTTAAAGGCAGACGAAACAATACAAGGTCTGCCTTTAAAGGCAGACTAATCAATAAAATGTCTGCCTTTAAAGGCAGACTAATCAATAAAATGTCTGCCTTTAAAGGCAGACGAAACAATACAAGGTCTGCCTTTAAAGGCAGACGAAACAATACAAAGTCTGCCTTTAAAGGCAGACGAAACAATACAAGGTCTGCCTTTAAAGGCAGACGAAACAATACAAGGTCTGCCTTTAAAGGCAGACGAAACAATACAAGGTCTGCCTTTAAAGGCAGACGAAACAATACAAGGTCTGCCTTTAAAGGCAGACGAAACAATACAAGGTCTGCCTTTAAAGGCAGACTAATCAATAGAAGGTCTGCCTTTAAAGGCAGACTAATCAATAAAAGGTCTGCCTTTAAAGGCAGACAAAACAATAAAAGGTCTGCCTTTAAAGGCAGACGAAACAATACAAGGTCTGCCTTTAAAGGCAGACGAAACAATACAAGGTCTGCCTTTAAAGGCAGACGAAACAATACAAGGTCTGCCTTTAAAGGCAGACGAAACAATACAAGGTCTGCCTTTAAAGGCAGACGAAACAATACAAGGTCTGCCTTTAAAGGCAGACGAAACAATACAAGGTCTGCCTTTAAAGGCAGACTAATCAATAAAAGGTCTGCCTTTAAAGGCAGACTAATCAATAAAAGGTCTGCCTTTAAAGGCAGACTAATCAATAAAAGGTCTGCCTTTAAAGGCAGACTAATCAATAAAAGGTCTGCCTTTAAAGGCAGACTAATCAATAAAAGGTCTGCCTTTAAAGGCAGACGAAACAATACAAGGTCTGCCTTTAAAGGCAGACTAATCAATAAAAGGTCTGCCTTTAAAGGCAGACTAATCAATAAAAGGTCTGCCTTTAAAGGCAGACTAATCAATAAAAGGTCTGCCTTTAAAGGCAGACTAATCAATAAAAGGTCTGCCTTTAAAGGCAGACTAATCAATAAAAGGTCTGCCTTTAAAGGCAGACTAATCAATAAAAGGTCTGCCTTTAAAGGCAGACTAATCAATAAAAGGTCTGCCTTTAAAGGCAGACTAATCAATAAAAGGTCTGCCTTTAAAGGCAGACTAATCAATAAAAGGTCTGCCTTTAAAGGCAGACTAATCAATAAAATGTCTGCCTTTAAAGGCAGACGAAACAATACAAGGTCTGCCTTTAAAGGCAGACGAAACAATACAAGGTCTGCCTTTAAAGGCAGACTAATCAATAAAAGGTCTGCCTTTAAAGGCAGACTAATCAATAAAAGGTCTGCCTTTAAAGGCAGACTAATCAATAAAAGGTCTGCCTTTAAAGGCAGACGAAACAATACAAGGTCTGCCTTTAAAGGCAGACTAATCAATACAATTTCTGCCTTTAAAGGCAGACGAAACAATACAAGGTCTGCCTTTAAAGGCAGACGAAACAATACAAGGTCTGCCTTTAAAGGCAATACAATTTCTGCCTTTAAAGGCAGACGAAACAATACAAGGTCTGCCTTTAAAGGCAGACGAAACAATACAAGGTCTGCCTTTAAAGGCAGACGAAACAATACAAGGTCTGCCTTTAAAGGCAGACGAAACAATACAAGGTCTGCCTTTAAAGGCAGACTAATCAATAAAAGGTCTGCCTTTAAAGGCAGACTAATCAATAAAAGGTCTGCCTTTAAAGGCAGACGAAACAATACAAGGTCTGCCTTTAAAGGCAGACGAAACAATACAAGGTCTGCCTTTAAAGGCAGACTAATCAATAAAAGGTCTGCCTTTAAAGGCAGACTAATCAATAAAAGGTCTGCCTTTAAAGGCAGACTAATCAATAAAAGGTCTGCCTTTAAAGGCAGACTAATCAATACAATTTCTGCCTTTAAAGGCAGACGAAACAATACAAGGTCTGCCTTTAAAGGCAGACGAAACAATACAAGGTCTGCCTTTAAAGGCAGACTAATCAATAAAAGGTCTGCCTTTAAAGGCAGACTAATCAATAAAAGGTCTGCCTTTAAAGGCAGACTAATCAATAAAAGGTCTGCCTTTAAAGGCAGACTAATCAATAAAATGTCTGCCTTTAAAGGCAGACTAATCAATAAAAGGTCTGCCTTTAAAGGCAGACTAATCAATAAAAGGTCTGCCTTTAAAGGCAGACTAATCAATAAAAGGTCTGCCTTTAAAGGCAGACTAATCAATAAAAGGTCTGCCTTTAAAGGCAGACTAATCAATAAAAGGTCTGCCTTTAAAGGCAGACGAAACAATACAAGGTCTGCCTTTAAGGGCAGACTAATCAATACAATTTCTGCCTTTAAAGGCAGACGAAACAATACAAGGTCTGCCTTTAAAGGCAGACTAATCAATAAAAGGTCTGCCTTTAAAGGCAGACTAATCAATAAAAGGTCTGCCTTTAAAGGCAGACTAATCAATAAAAGGTCTGCCTTTAAAGGCAGACTAATCAATAAAAGGTCTGCCTTTAAAGGCAGACTAATCAATAAAAGGTCTGCCTTTAAAGGCAGACTAATCAATACAATTTCTGCCTTTAAAGGCAGACGAAACAATACAAGGTCTGCCTTTAAAGGCAGACTAATCAATAAAAGGTCTGCCTTTAAAGGCAGACTAATCAATAAAATGTCTGCCTTTAAAGGCAGACTAATCAATAAAAGGTCTGCCTTTAAAGGCAGACTAATCAATAAAAGGTCTGCCTTTAAAGGCAGACTAATCAATAAAAGGTCTGCCTTTAAAGGCAGACTAATCAATAAAAGGTCTGCCTTTAAAGGCAGACTAATCAATAAAAGGTCTGCCTTTAAAGGCAGACTAATCAATAAAAGGTCTGCCTTTAAAGGCAGACTAATCAATAAAATGTCTGCCTTTAAAGGCAGACTAATCAATAAAAGGTCTGCCTTTAAAGGCAGACTAATCAATAAAAGGTCTGCCTTTAAAGGCAGACTAATCAATAAAAGGTCTGCCTTTAAAGGCAGACTAATCAATAAAAGGTCTGCCTTTAAAGGCAGACTAATCAATAAAAGGTCTGCCTTTAAAGGCAGACTAATCAATAAAAGGTCTGCCTTTAAAGGCAGACTAATCAATACAATTTCTGCCTTTAAAGGCAGACGAAACAATACAAGGTCTGCCTTTAAAGGCAGACGAAACAATACAAGGTCTGCCTTTAAAGGCAGACTAATCAATAAAAGGTCTGCCTTTAAAGGCAGACTAATCAATAAAAGGTCTGCCTTTAAAGGCAGACTAATCAATAAAAGGTCTGCCTTTAAAGGCAGACTAATCAATAAAATGTCTGCCTTTAAAGGCAGACTAATCAATAAAAGGTCTGCCTTTAAAGGCAGACTAATCAATAAAAGGTCTGCCTTTAAAGGCAGACTAATCAATAAAAGGTCTGCCTTTAAAGGCAGACTAATCAATAAAAGGTCTGCCTTTAAAGGCAGACTAATCAATAAAAGGTCTGCCTTTAAAGGCAGACGAAACAATACAAGGTCTGCCTTTAAAGGCAGACTAATCAATAAAAGGTCTGCCTTTAAAGGCAGACTAATCAATAAAAGGTCTGCCTTTAAAGGCAGACGAAACAATACAAGGTCTGCCTTTAAAGGCAGACGAAACAATACAAGGTCTGCCTTTAAAGGCAGACTAATCAATAAAAGGTCTGCCTTTAAAGGCAGACTAATCAATACAATTTCTGCCTTTAAAGGCAGACGAAACAATACAAGGTCTGCCTTTAAAGGCAGACGAAACAATACAAGGTCTGCCTTTAAAGGCAGACTAATCAATAAAAGGTCTGCCTTTAAAGGCAGACTAATCAATACAATTTCTGCCTTTAAAGGCAGACGAAACAATACAAGGTCTGCCTTTAAAGGCAGACTAATCAATAAAAGGTCTGCCTTTAAAGGCAGACTAATCAATAAAAGGTCTGCCTTTAAAGGCAGACTAATCAATAAAAGGTCTGCCTTTAAAGGCAGACTAATCAATAAAATGTCTGCCTTTAAAGGCAGACGAAACAATACAAGGTCTGCCTTTAAAGGCAGACTAATCAATACAATTTCTGCCTTTAAAGGCAGACGAAACAATACAAGGTCTGCCTTTAAAGGCAGACGAAACAATACAAGGTCTGCCTTTAAAGGCAGACGAAACAATACAAGGTCTGCCTTTAAAGGCAGACTAATCAATAAAAGGTCTGCCTTTAAAGGCAGACTAATCAATACAATTTCTGCCTTTAAAGGCAGACGAAACAATACAAGGTCTGCCTTTAAAGGCAGACGAAACAATACAAGGTCTGCCTTTAAAGGCAGACTAATCAATAAAAGGTCTGCCTTTAAAGGCAGACGAAACAATACAAGGTCTGCCTTTAAAGGCAGACTAATCAATAAAAGGTCTGCCTTTAAAGGCAGACTAATCAATAAAAGGTCTGCCTTTAAAGGCAGACGAAACAATACAAGGTCTGCCTTTAAAGGCAGACTAATCAATAAAAGGTCTGCCTTTAAAGGCAGACTAATCAATACAATTTCTGCCTTTAAAGGCAGACGAAACAATACAAGGTCTGCCTTTAAAGGCAGACGAAACAATACAAGGTCTGCCTTTAAAGGCAGACGAAACAATACAAGGTCTGCCTTTAAAGGCAGACTAATCAATAAAAGGTCTGCCTTTAAAGGCAGACTAATCAATAAAAGGTCTGCCTTTAAAGGCAGACTAATCAATAAAAGGTCTGCCTTTAAAGGCAGACGAAACAATACAAGGTCTGCCTTTAAAGGCAGACTAATCAATACAATTTCTGCCTTTAAAGGCAGACTAATCAATAAAAGGTCTGCCTTTAAAGGCAGACGAAACAATACAAGGTCTGCCTTTAAAGGCAGACTAATCAATAAAAGGTCTGCCTTTAAAGGCAGACTAATCAATAAAAGGTCTGCCTTTAAAGGCAGACTAATCAATAAAAGGTCTGCCTTTAAAGGCAGACTAATCAATAAAAGGTCTGCCTTTAAAGGCAGACTAATCAATAAAAGGTCTGCCTTTAAAGGCAGACTAATCAATAAAAGGTCTGCCTTTAAAGGCAGACTAATCAATAAAAGGTCTGCCTTTAAAGGCAGACTAATCAATAAAATGTCTGCCTTTAAAGGCAGACGAAACAATACAAGGTCTGCCTTTAAAGGCAGACGAAACAATACAAGGTCTGCCTTTAAAGGCAGACTAATCAATAAAAGGTCTGCCTTTAAAGGCAGACTAATCAATAAAAGGTCTGCCTTTGAAGGCAGACTAATCAATAAAAGGTCTGCCTTTAAAGGCAGACGAAACAATACAAGGTCTGCCTTTAAAGGCAGACTAATCAATACAATTTCTGCCTTTAAAGGCAGACGAAACAATACAAGGTCTGCCTTTAAAGGCAGACGAAACAATACAAGGTCTGCCTTTAAAGGCAATACAATTTCTGCCTTTAAAGGCAGACGAAACAATACAAGGTCTGCCTTTAAAGGCAGACGAAACAATACAAGGTCTGCCTTTAAAGGCAGACGAAACAATACAAGGTCTGCCTTTAAAGGCAGACGAAACAATACAAGGTCTGCCTTTAAAGGCAGACTAATCAATAAAAGGTCTGCCTTTAAAGGCAGACTAATCAATAAAAGGTCTGCCTTTAAAGGCAGACTAATCAATAAAATGTCTGCCTTTAAAGGCAGACGAAACAATACAAGGTCTGCCTTTAAAGGCAGACTAATCAATACAATTTCTGCCTTTAAAGGCAGACAAAACAATACAAGGTCTGCCTTTAAAGGCAGACGAAACAATACAAGGTCTGCCTTTAAAGGCAGACTAATCAATACAATTTCTGCCTTTAAAGGCAGACTAATCAATAAAAGGTCTGCCTTTAAAGGCAGACGAAACAATACAAGGTCTGCCTTTAAAGGCAGACTAATCAATAAAAGGTCTGCCTTTAAAGGCAGACTAATCAATAAAAGGTCTGCCTTTAAAGGCAGACTAATCAATAAAAGGTCTGCCTTTAAAGGCAGACTAATCAATAAAAGGTCTGCCTTTAAAGGCAGACTAATCAATAAAAGGTCTGCCTTTAAAGGCAGACTAATCAATAAAAGGTCTGCCTTTAAAGGCAGACTAATCAATAAAATGTCTGCCTTTAAAGGCAGACGAAAAAATACAAGGTCTGCCTTTAAAGGCAGACGAAACAATACAAGGTCTGCCTTTAAAGGCAGACTAATCAATAAAAGGTCTGCCTTTAAAGGCAGACTAATCAATAAAAGGTCTGCCTTTAAAGGCAGACTAATCAATAAAAGGTCTGCCTTTAAAGGCAGACGAAACAATACAAGGTCTGCCTTTAAAGGCAGACTAATCAATACAATTTCTGCCTTTAAAGGCAGACGAAACAATACAAGGTCTGCCTTTAAAGGCAGACGAAACAATACAAGGTCTGCCTTTAAAGGCAGACGAAACAATACAAGGTCTGCCTTTAAAGGCAATACAATTTCTGCCTTTAAAGGCAGACGAAACAATACAAGGTCTGCCTTTAAAGGCAGACGAAACAATACAAGGTCTGCCTTTAAAGGCAGACTAATCAATAAAAGGTCTGCCTTTAAAGGCAGACGAAACAATACAAGGTCTGCCTTTAAAGGCAATACAATTTCTGCCTTTAAAGGCAGACGAAACAATACAAGGTCTGCCTTTAAAGGCAGACGAAACAATACAAGGTCTGCCTTTAAAGGCAGACTAATCAATAAAAGGTCTGCCTTTAAAGGCAGACTAATCAATAAAAGGTCTGCCTTTAAAGGCAGACTAATCAATAAAAGGTCTGCCTTTAAAGGCAGACTAATCAATAAAAGGTCTGCCTTTAAAGGCAGACTAATCAATAAAAGGTCTGCCTTTAAAGGCAGACTAATCAATAAAAGGTCTGCCTTTAAAGGCAGACTAATCAATAAAATGTCTGCCTTTAAAGGCAGACGAAAAAATACAAGGTCTGCCTTTAAAGGCAGACGAAACAATACAAGGTCTGCCTTTAAAGGCAGACTAATCAATAAAAGGTCTGCCTTTAAAGGCAGACTAATCAATAAAAGGTCTGCCTTTAAAGGCAGACTAATCAATAAAAGGTCTGCCTTTAAAGGCAGACGAAACAATACAAGGTCTGCCTTTAAAGGCAGACTAATCAATACAATTTCTGCCTTTAAAGGCAGACGAAACAATACAAGGTCTGCCTTTAAAGGCAGACGAAACAATACAAGGTCTGCCTTTAAAGGCAATACAATTTCTGCCTTTAAAGGCAGACGAAACAATACAAGGTCTGCCTTTAAAGGCAGACGAAACAATACAAGGTCTGCCTTTAAAGGCAGACTAATCAATAAAAGGTCTGCCTTTAAAGGCAGACGAAACAATACAAGGTCTGCCTTTAAAGGCAATACAATTTCTGCCTTTAAAGGCAGACGAAACAATACAAGGTCTGCCTTTAAAGGCAGACGAAACAATACAAGGTCTGCCTTTAAAGGCAGACTAATCAATAAAAGGTCTGCCTTTAAAGGCAGACTAATCAATAAAAGGTCTGCCTTTAAAGGCAGACTAATCAATAAAAGGTCTGCCTTTAAAGGCAGACTAATCAATAAAAGGTCTGCCTTTAAAGGCAGACTAATCAATAAAATGTCTGCCTTTAAAGGCAGACGAAACAATACAAGGTCTGCCTTTAAAGGCAGACGAAACAATACAAGGTCTGCCTTTAAAGGCAGACGAAACAATACAAGGTCTGCCTTTAAAGGCAGACTAATCAATAAAAGGTCTGCCTTTAAAGGCAGACTAATCAATAAAATGTCTGCCTTTAAAGGCAGACGAAACAATACAAGGTCTGCCTTTAAAGGCAGACGAAACAATACAAGGTCTGCCTTTAAAGGCAGACGAAACAATACAAGGTCTGCCTTTAAAGGCAGACTAATCAATAAAAGGTCTGCCTTTAAAGGCAGACTAATCAATAAAAGGTCTGCCTTTAAAGGCAGACTAATCAATAAAAGGTCTGCCTTCAAAGGCAGACTAATCAATAAAAGGTCTGCCTTTAAAGGCAGACTAATCAATAAAATGTCTGCCTTTAAAGGCAGACGAAACAATACAAGGTCTGCCTTTAAAGGCAGACGAAACAATACAAG
The DNA here is from genome assembly GCA_963932045.1 of Caenorhabditis sinica. Taxonomy (NCBI): domain Eukaryota; kingdom Metazoa; phylum Nematoda; class Chromadorea; order Rhabditida; family Rhabditidae; genus Caenorhabditis; species Caenorhabditis sinica. The sequence goes on from OZ009940.1 coordinate 18,236,902, forward strand.
GTCTGCCTTTAAAGGCAGACGAAACAATACAAGGTCTGCCTTTAAAGGCAGACTAATCAATAAAAGGTCTGCCTTTAAAGGCAGACTAATCAATAAAAGGTCTGCCTTTAAAGGCAGACTAATCAATAAAAGGTCTGCCTTTAAAGGCAGACTAATCAATAAAAGGTCTGCCTTTAAAGGCAGACTAATCAATAAAATGTCTGCCTTTAAAGGCAGACGAAACAATACAAGGTCTGCCTTTAAAGGCAGACGAAACAATACAAGGTCTGCCTTTAAAGGCAGACTAATCAATAAAAGGTCTGCCTTTAAAGGCAGACTAATCAATAAAAGGTCTGCCTTTAAAGGCAGACTAATCAATAAAATGTCTGCCTTTAAAGGCAGACGAAACAATACAAGGTCTGCCTTTAAAGGCAGACTAATCAATACAATTTCTGCCTTTAAAGGCAGACAAAACAATACAAGGTCTGCCTTTAAAGGCAGACTAATCAATAAAAGGTCTGCCTTTAAAGGCAGACTAATCAATAAAAGGTCTGCCTTTAAAGGCAGACTAATCAATAAAAGGTCTGCCTTTAAAGGCAGACTAATCAATAAAAGGTCTGCCTTTAAAGGCAGACTAATCAATAAAAGGTCTGCCTTTAAAGGCAGACTAATCAATAAAAGGTCTGCCTTTAAAGGCAGACTAATCAATAAAAGGTCTGCCTTTAAAGGCAGACTAATCAATAAAATGTCTGCCTTTAAAGGCAGACGAAACAATACAAGGTCTGCCTTTAAAGGCAGACTAATCAATACAATTTCTGCCTTTAAAGGCAGACTAATCAATAAAAGGTCTGCCTTTAAAGGCAGACGAAACAATACAAGGTCTGCCTTTAAAGGCAGACTAATCAATAAAAGGTCTGCCTTTAAAGGCAGACTAATCAATAAAAGGTCTGCCTTTAAAGGCAGACTAATCAATAAAAGGTCTGCCTTTAAAGGCAGACGAAACAATACAAGGTCTGCCTTTAAAGGCAGACGAAAAAATACAAGGTCTGCCTTTAAAGGCAGACGAAACAATAAAAGGTCTGCCTTTAAAGGCAATACAATTTCTGCCTTTAAAGGCAGACTAATCAATAAAAGGTCTGCCTTTAAAGGCAGACGAAACAATACAAGGTCTGCCTTTAAAGGCAGACGAAACAATACAAGGTCTGCCTTTAAAGGCAGACGAAACAATAAAAGGTCTGCCTTTAAAGGCAGAGATTTTATCGATTGGTCTGCCTTTAAAGGCAGACCTTTTATAATGAAAAATGACAGATACCCTCGAATGTCTCTCCATAGACAGATTCTATGTCATGTGAGATTGACAAAAATCCAAAACACATAAATTCCTACTGTTGCGGGATTCTGGAATTGACGTCGGTTTTTCCCGATTTTCAAAGGCCTCCTGTTGATTTTGGGAATTTGGGAAAGTTTTGAGGTTTTCCCTATTGCTGTATTATTCAGGTTTTTTTCCACAAAGTTGTTCATTTTTATGTCAACATCACGACGCAATAGATGGAACACGTTCAAATGATCAAAAACCATCTGAAATATGTTATTTTCCCCCTTCAAAAGTGAGCTCTTTTTCGGCGCGTCTTCGGGCTTTTCTAAGAATGCTCAATGTTGTCCGTTTGCCTTGATTTAAGGCTCAAAAGATGCGAAATTTCATGAGGATTCTGAATCTATGCTCAGATTTGCTGTATCTTGTCTAGGAGCAAAATTGCGGCAATTTTAGTGATTTTGGTGGATAATTTTTGAAAAATCGACTTTCTTCAGATGACCTGGGGGACCATTTTTGACACATGACGTCCTGCCCCACACATCATCCGTTGGAAACAATCATCATACTGTTTTGATGAAGTTGTCATGGTTTGGAGCCAAAAATAGACTCGCAATTTTTTGGAACTGAACTTTGTTTCTTCAAATTTTCAAAGGCCTCCCGTTACTAGTGAGAATTTCGAGGATTGGGTCAAGATCGAAAATTGAAATGATGTATCTGAGTTTTTTGCATAAATGTCTTGCTTACATGTGAGAATGTCAAAAATCTCAAATTGAGATAATTTTCCTGCCGCGGAATTCTGGAAGCGACGTCGCTCATTCCCGGTTTTTGAGAGGCCTCACCATGGGTTCCGGGAAACGGGAGGTTAGGTGAGAAAAGACATATTTTGGTATATTGGGGTTTTTTCTCCATGAAGTCTAATATTTTGATGCCTACATGAAGATGTACCGATTGGAATCAGTTCAAACCTCGAGGAACCCTCTAGAAATGAACCCCCTGTTTTCGCGGTATATTCAACGACCGCCCGTTGATTTTCGGATATTTGGGCATTTGGTGGAGAATGAGAACGCCCGTGTATGTTTTAGGTTTTATTTCACAAAATTGTTCATTTTTATGTCTAGATCACGAGTCAACAAGTGAAACACGTTCAAATGATAAGAAACCATCTGAAATATGTCATTTTCTCCTTCTAAAATGATCTCTTTTTCGGCGCGTCTTGGGGCTTTTCTAAGAAACGTCAATGTTGTCCGTTTGGCTTGATTTTAAGCTCAAAAGATGCGAAATTTTATGAGGATTCCGAATCTGTGCTTAGATTTGCTGCATCTTGTCTGAGAGCAAAAATGCGGCAATTTTAGTGATTTTGGTGGATAATTTTGAAAAAACGACTTTTTTCAAATGGCCTGGGGGACCATTTTTGACACATGACATCAGAAACCACACACCATCCGTTGGAAACAATATTCATACTGCTGTGATGAAGTTGTCAAAGTTTCAGCCAAAAATCCACTTGCAATTTTTGGGAACTGAATTTTGTTACTTCAATTTTTCAAAGGCCTCCCGTTACTAGTGAGAATTTCGAGGATTCGGTCGAGATCGAAAATTGAAATGACCATTCTGAGTTTCTTCCATAGAAAGACTTGCTCACATGTAAGAATGTCAAAAATCGCAAATTGAGATAATTTTCCCGCCCGGGAGAATTCTGGAATCGACGTCGATTCTTACCCGATTTTCAAAGGCCTCCCGTTGATTTTTGGAAGTTTGAGATGTAGGGGTGAAATGAAAAATGACAGATACCCTCAAATGTCTCTCCATAGACAGATTCTATGTCATGTGAGATTGACAAAAATCCAAAACACATGAATTCCTACTGTTGCGGGATTCTGGAATCGACGTCGCTCATTCCCGGTTTTTGAGAGGCCTCACCATGGATTCCGGGAAAACGGGAGGTTGGGTGAGGAATACCCTATTGCTGTATTATTCAGTTTTTCCTCCATAAAGTAGAATATTTTGATACCTACATGAAGATGTACCGATTGGAATCAGTTCAAACTACCAGGAACATATCAGAAATGAACTCACTTTTCTCGGTATACTCAACGACCTCCCGTTGATTTCGAGAGATTTGGGATCGGTTGGAGAATGACCCTATTGCTGTATTATTCAGGTTTTTTCCACAAAGTTGTTCATTTTTATGTCAACATCACGACACAATAGATGGAACACGTTCAAATGATCAAAAATCATCTGAAATATGTCATTTTCTCCTTCAAAAGTGAGCTCTTTTTCGGCGCGTTTTGGTATTTTGAGAAACATCTTGTCTCAAAGCACCCTGGACCATCAGCCTCATATCGTCTCTGGGAAGTCTTCCTGCTATTAATCTCTCGCTTGATCTCGTTCCCGATAAACTTGTTCATTTTCGAAAACTTTACCCCTCATTAATCAAAGCGTACCCCTCATTAATCATCATTCTTCATCTTGTATTTCCTGATAAGAAATTTTGGCACAGTTCCAAATACAACATTGTTTGTTTCTTCATAGTTACCGCTCATTGAACTTCCCTGATAAAGGAAAAAGTGTGACGTATGAAGCACAAGTATCGATATGAAATTAAACCACGCCCTGTTTCTGGAAGATTCTAACTGGCTTGATAGTGACGGCATTTTAGTCGTAGTCCTTATCAATTCGAGTCAGCATTTCATATTCGAATTTTTGTTCGCACGAAACGTCAGCAATGCCCCTCCCTTCGAGACCAAAGAAGACTGCAATTGTGAAGGTTGCTGGATACTGTACCTTGGAAGGAAACTGTCAGTATTCAGTTGACTGGGGGTTCAAAGGTATATCCTTTTCGATTATGAGGATAGGTTATATTTTCAAACAGAGTTTTTTCCAGACCACCCAAATAACTTCACCGCGGTCGTACCTGATATCTTTGATGAGCACATTGCTGAGCTCCATGCGGCTCGCCAAGCCATTAAAAAAGTATTTTAAAAAACTTTGACATTTATCGCAGATCAAAACTATGCGTTATTTTCAGGCAAAGAAACAAAAATATACCAAAATCCGAATCCTCACTGCAAGCCTTTACGTTTGGGATTGGATTAAGAATTCGGCCAATTTTGCGAAGTTAGCTTTTCCCTATTTTGGTGCTAATTTTCAAATGGTTTTGTTTTCCAGGGCTGCTCCAGAAGTAGTCCGTTTGGTTCAATCGATCCATGCCTATAAGGAACACTTGAGAGTTCAAGTGGAGCACATTGGAAATGAGAATGGCACCGAGTTGGCTGGACAAGGGGAGAAGGAGAATCGATAACATTTTTTTATCACTTTGTTTCTCTTTGTGTTGATCATTTTTTCTCTGATAATGTGAAATGTTTTCAAAAATGATAGCGGTTTTTGAATGTTCCTGATAAAGTGGGCAATAATCGAATCTGGACGATGAAACAATGACAAACTGCAGATTTCATCCCCAAGTAAATATTCTTCACTTCTATCCAAACCCTCTGTTTTAAGCCAATGTTCAGAATGCGTCAAAAAGGAAAATCTGAAAATGCATTCCCGCGAGTTTTCTCGTCATGTCTACTTCAAAAAAATCTACAACCTGACAGAAATAAGCTTGCATACTACATTCCATGTTTTGTTTTTCACTCATCTCTCCATATGTTTCTGATTTCAACTGTCTGCCGGATCTCGTTACCACAGCATGATTCATTTCCGAACAATTTGGAAAACCTATTTTGTATTAATCATCATTCTTCTTGTTATATTACCTAATAAGAGAAATGAGAAATTGGCACAATGCCAAAATCAACAGAAGTTACGAAATCGTTTCGAAATTATTAGGTTGGCCCGAAAGTTTTTGACCATTAATCATTCGCCCCGCGCGGGAAGAAGGGTAAGTGATTGAGATTGATTTTTTGTGCAATACAATTGGCTAGGATAGAATTATTCGTCGCCATATTTTCAGAAGTGTGCCTAACTTTTACATCAAGTTATGAGTGGAAAATGTCGAACCGTCATTTTGGGCTTATACAATGTTCGAGGGTTTAGGGTTTTGTCATACATTGAGGTAACCACTCAAAAGTTGACACGCAAAGAGAAAAACATCATAACTGTTTTTTCTGAAAAATTCAGACAAATGCGTGCAGTTTTAGCAGTAGGAGCTACACTCGAACGCAAAAGCAGGATTTCTCAAATGTAGGCAAAAACACACTTTTTGACGTAAAAGCTATGAATCGGCTTTGATATGACTGAAATTTTGCATAAAAGTTTTGAGTAATACTAAAATTGTTTTTGTGAAGTTCGACTATCAACTTTCGAGAATTCAACGAAAAAACTCATTTTTCCGTTTTTCATCGTTTTTGAACAATATCTCCAATCTAGCAGTTTCTAAATCATTAATTTTAGTTGCCATTTAATGGAAAAGAGTTGTACATTAACATATCATAAAACCTTATTGAGAACATTGTTCTGAATGGAGATATGAGCAGTGGAAGTCACATGGTTTGAACCTTGAAAATGTACTGGTCTGGTGACAAGCCTGTTATTCATTATGAGAGAGGTTCCATTACTGGAGATTATTAATTATCGCTATACAAGAGCCTTGACTATCTACTACTAAAACAGTTTCCCTCTGACTCCATTTCAGAGAAAGTTAGACGACAAAACAAGTATGGTCAAAAACTTTCGGGCCAACCTAATAGAATATGCTTAATCAATCTATGCTCACATGGTGCAGTTGAGCGTTCAAGTGGAACTCGTTAGAAATGAGAATGTTGACGAAATGTCTGTTGAAGGAAGAGGAAATGAAAAATGATAATTGATAACAATTTTATCTCAACTGTTTTGTATTTTGATAATTTTGGTATCGATAAAGTAAATTGTACACTGTCCCAGTAAATATGGACAAGAAGGATCTGATCTTAAATCCTAGAAAAAACGAGAAAGTTTTAACTTTGGATCGTAAGTAAGTGTTAAGAATATGCTCTGGCTATAAATTGTTCGTGTGATTCTTGTAACAGAGTGAACAGCGAGTGACTTTGAGCGTTTTTTCAGACCATTCAAAAACTTGCTTGCCAAGGTGAAACTGTCAAATACACAGCTCCGAAATTTTCTAGTTAGAAACAAAAAAGCTACTTTTCTTTAGAACTTTTCACTATCATTATTGACCCTTCTGGTCATCGTTATTGCACCTGTCGTCCTTCAAAATCATTATTTGCCCTCAGTTTACACTCTTGTTCCTCTCTCTATCATTGTGGGAATGTGAATCATTCCTCCACAGAACGTTGCTCATGCTCCATGTGTTCCCTTCTTCGTATTTTTTCGTATTTGCTAGAAACTTTCTGTGTATTTTTCTATTTTCTTATAGACATGTGAGATAACATATGAGACAACAAAGCTGCAGCCCATCTGTTTTTTTGTGCCCCCGATTCTTATATTTTTATTGAAACTGTTTTGCTCCTGGAAGCTTTTAGATTAACCATGATTCATCATCAGATCTCATATGCTTTTCTGTTCTGGTGTTTCGAAACTTTTGCGTTGCTTGTAGTTTGGCTATCTCACTAAACATTATTAAATTCTTTTCCTCTTCTTAACTTTAGAAAAAATAAAGATATATAAAAGTACCAAAGATTTCGGATGTCTCTATCATTTCTTTTTGGTTTATGGTGCATCGACCGGGAAACTTTTGCAAGGTTCTTTTCTCATCTGATTTCTTTATGTTCAATTCAACGTCTTCTATTCTAGAAATGTCCTCAACTCCAAAGAAGACTGCTGTGGTGAAGATCCAGGCCTTCAACGACCCGGACGGGGAATTCCGCTATACATTAGACTGGGGACATGAGTGTACGTTCAATTATTTTTGGTGTCTAGATCTTCAAAATGTTTCAGCCCACCCCAACAACTACACAACCTCCATTAGTGGGTATACCCACGTCAACTATGTTGAGCTTTATGCGGCCAGGGAGGCCATCAAGACGGTAAGACACTAGAATTTTGAGTCAAAAAAAAACATTCGACGTTTTCAGGCGAAGAAGCAAAAGTACACGGGAATTCGCATCATGACCGGGAACCTTTATGTGTGGGACCTTGTGCGCAACTCGGCAAACTTCGTGAAGTGAGTTTTTAAATACGTTTTGTTTAGCAAATGACATTAGCAAAACCTGGAACAACTAGCTTGCTTTGAAACTTCAAAAACTACACTACAAGTGCGATTTTCAGTGCTCCGTCGGAGGTGGTCCAAATGGTCCAAGCCATTCAGGCACATAAGGAAGCAATGAAGATCAAGATCGAATATATTAGAGGGTTGAGTGGCAATGGAATTGAGCAGGAGGAGCATGTTGGCAAATGATCATTTTTGGACCCCCTCTTTTTTTCTAAATATGACCTTCAGTCTTCCACAGTTGTCTTTACACTTCGATTTTTGTGTGTGTTTTGGAGTGTGTGTGTGTATGTGTGTGTGTGTGTTTTCTTTCTGTAATTTTGTAAAGTTTTCAACTTGGTTTCTTTTTTCAATTTCGAACCATCTTTTCACAATAACTTTTTCAGTTTCTTAATGTCCATTGACAAATAAAAACTTAGTGTACTAATTCTAAGGTTATCAATTTTCAGTGCTACCAAGAATTTTACTTTTTGATTACAGTTACTGTATTTCATAACTGTGAACAGTGTCACACCCTGATAAGAAAAATGATTGCTTACTCATTTCAAAGAAACATTCATACTTCTTATGAAACTGTTTCATAATGTTCGTTGTTTTCTTCAGACCCCTCTCTTTGAGCTAACAGCTGATAAGAGAGTTTCGGCCACACCCACTAGATTCTAGAAGAGGCCCCCTCATAACTATAAAAGGAACGGGTAGGCTGGACACGTCCAGTTTAGCATTTTATCGGTGGTTGGATGACGACTAGATTTCATAAAAGCTATTAGAATCTTTGAGCAACTGTTAACATACTGCGATTTCGTAATTAAAGAATTCGTTATTTATTTCATCATCATCAGTTTATTCCTAGAAAAATGGCACACCCTTCAACCGCCGTAGTCAACGTCTCAGGATATTCCAAGCCAATAGGGATTGCGGAGAACCAGTTTTATTATTATGCCTTTTGGGGACCAGGTAACCTAGTTACAGTAGTATGTCATATGAAAGTTTTGCTTTCAGATCACCCAAACACTCATCAAGCAGCCGTTGACGGATTCCAAAACACTGACCACATCGAACTTCATGCAGCCCGTCAAGCGATCAGAACTGTAAGTTGGGGGGAGGGGAACTTCAGATCTGATGGCTTGACGGGCTGCATGGAGTTCTAGTGAGGCATTTTTGAGGAAAGTTATATTATTTACATCATGTTGTTTGTTTGCTAACCCTTGATTGCTGGCTACAGGCAACTCATAATTGTCATAGACTAGACGAAACATGCTTTCTTAAAAGTATCTAAAATTCCAGGCAGCCAAGCAAAAATACTCAAGAATTATCATTCGTTGCGACTCGAGACTTGTCTATGAACAGATAAAAAACTCGGCAAACTTTGCAAAGTAAGTGCCATAATTCTACTCCGTAACGATTTCATTCACTGCAGGTCGCCAATTGAAATCCTTCACTTGGTAGAGTCAATTCACGCTTACAAGAAGCAGATTATTGTGTCTGTGGAGCATAATGGAGGAGGGCCGAACAATAATCAAAGTGTTGAGATTGCTGTAACTCATTAGAATGATTTTCGTCTATCCTCCTATTTTAATATCATTGATTGGGGAAAATAAACGGTTTCATAACTTTGGGAAATTATAATTTTTTGATCAATTGCAATCAGTGTTTCTGAAGGCAATGTATTCATTTCTGTTATTCTTATTTTTGCTTCGTTTCTTGTAAAGTCGCCTTACTGTAAACCTCATCACTTCTATTTTCATGGAGAAAGTGAGAAATACCCTCTTTTCAATGATTTCCCGTTATCAGATAGTGCTTATTTCATTCGTGTTTCTTTCTTGGAGATATTTTTCAATTGATGTGACATCACAATTCTCAAAATTAGGTTAACGTTCTTAGCTCCAAGTGAGTTATTAGGGCGGTAAGCATATGAGAATCCGTGCTCAAGCGCACTGGTCAAATGGAAGAGAAAATCACACTGACTTTTTTGCAAAAATTCTTCCATTTGACCAAATGCACGGGGAGTGCAGTGGAGCATGGATTTTCAAATGTTTACCGCCCTAATAATAAAATTCGATGGTTCTGGTCTTACAAGGAAAATCCTTTCTAGTTTTTCGAAAATCCTTCCTTGGTTTTCACTAAAACAGAGTGCTTACTGTAGCTGAAAAAATCGAGAAAATCTTTCTTAATTTCATTTTAAATTAAGAGACCTAAATTATCATTTCCCTCCACCGAGAAAAGTTGAGAAAAGTTATCACCAAACTTGATACAAAGTGACGAAGAGGTTTAAAATTCATACTCTAACTTTTATCTGCTTTTGATTGTGGTCGCTTCAGCCTTCATATTTATAACCTTTATTCTCAATATCAATTGATAGGTACATAATAAAACATTTCTTCTTCGGTATAATTCAAATTCAAAATTAGGCAGATACATATATTTTCAAGGCAATAAAAAATAAGAAAGTGAGGGATGAAAAGTGAAATTAGGGGGCACAAGTGAGGTGAAAATTGAGCGATATAAAACGAATCGTTGTTATTAGGGGATGGAGATCAATATGCATATAGCTTCAAAAATTGATTATTTTACAAAGTATCAGAAGCAGCCAAATTGAGACTAACTATCAAACTAATTTGGCTGCGTATTTTCTATATTATTGCATATTCCACGAATTCCACGAATCATCAGGATTCTGCTGCTGGTTATTCTGTTGTTGTTGTTGTTGACCCATTTGCTGTTGCTGACCCATTCCATGATGCATCTGTTGTTGCTGCTGCAACTGTACTTGAGCCATATCCATTTGACCGTAGGTGGGCAAAGAAAACGGGCGGTTGTGAAGTTGTTGCTGTTGGTCACTAGTACCAGGCATACTGTATTGCGGTTGGCCAACACTTCGATTGTGGGGGGACCTGGAAATTTTGAATGGCTGAGTATCAAACGCGAATTTCGCTGCTTACCTCATCACCAGATTCGGTGTCATCAGTGCTCCATGAGTGTTATCGACTACGGTAGCAATGGAGCCCCCTGGTGAGTCGACTCGCTGCATTTGATGATGATTGTCCCCGAGAGGCATATTCATCATGGACATGCATCCGGGCGATGGGACGTGTTGTTGATGTTGTGATGGGTGGACGACGGAGTAGGCACGTGGTGGTGATGGATTGGGGTTGCCGTAGACGATGTTCGAGACGACGCCACCTGGATTACCGTAGTCCGGTTGTGGGGAGTAGGACTGGAAAAGGGAATATTGATCGTTTGAGTTGGTGGACGTTCTAGGGGATGTTTAGCGGCGTTTTCGGAGATCTAGGCCACTTATGCAGTTTCTAGGCCATTAATAAAGATTCTTGGGTTTCTAGGCCACCCAGAAAGGTTTCTAGGCCATTCGGGCTATAGTTGGTTTTGAGGCTCCGGGGGAGGTTTCTAGGCCATTTTGACCGATTTTCGGGGTTCTAGGCCATTTTTAGGAAATGTGAACTTCTATTATCGAAAAAATAAAACTGCGACCTGGTTCCGGCTCTGTGTCGATTTACGAGGCCCCGCCCACAAAATCGAATCAGTGCGCAAAGAGCGGCGCACCATTGCATACCGTTTTGTGGGCGGGGCCTCGTAAATCGACACAGAGCCGAAACCAGGTCGCAGTTTTATTTTTTCGATAATAGTCCACTATTCGATCATTTTTAGGTGATTTAGGGCTTTTTGGCCAACTTGAGCAAATTTGGGTTTCTAGGCCACCAAACTAGATTTTTAGGTATCTCGGCCACGTAGAAAGAAGAATAGGCCATCTTAAGCCATTTGAGTTTCTAGGCCATTCAGGGAGGTTTCTAGGCCACAAGCCTAAAAAATGGGCTGAAAGGTCACTAGTCTGGATAATTGATTTTCTAGGCTACTTTAGATGATCTTGGGTTTCTAGGCCACTATAGTCAACAACTGGGTTTCTAGGCCATTCTACTGAAGTTTGAATTTTTAGCCATTTTGAGCAATCTCCAGTTTCTAGAATTATCCGGATTTTAGGCTGTATATTGGTTTCTAGGCCATAATAGTCAACTTTTGGATTTCTAGACCATTTAGGGGTTCCTAGGCCATTTTCAACTCTTTTAGGTTTCTAGGCCATCCAGCGCAAATTCTAATTCGTTTTGAGCAATTTTGGATTTCTAGGCCATCTAGGGGATTCTAGGTCATTTTAATATTTTTGGGTTTTTAGACTCAAAACTCACCGAAAAATCATTATTCGCCTGCCAATTGCTAACACTATCGTCCTGAATCGGACGGAACAGAACATCGGGATTATTAATCATCTCATCCGCCGCAGCCAACATTCTCTGTCTTTTATACTTCCTACGGTAGGTCTTCTGTACCGTAGCCGCGCCTTCGTTGTGATGTTTGATGATGTGCTCTTTGAGTTTGTCACGTCTAGATGATGCATATTCACACTGTTCGCATTTGAACGGTTTCTCTTCCAAATGGATACGCTCGTGGCGGACGAGATGCGACTTTTCGATGAATCCACGACCGCACACTTTGCAGAGATGAGCACGGACTGCCATATGGGTACGGAGATGAGCGGCGAGTTGGGATTTTTTCGTTGAGGAGTAGTCACAGCCGGCTGGAAACAATGGAAGAGGTTTTGATAGTCTAGGGGTGGCCTAGAAACCCAAAAAATCAAGCTTAGACCCTAGATAGCTTGAAGTGGCTTGTAATCTCGAAAACCGATTTTGATGGCCTGAAAACCTAAGATTGTTAGTTTTGGGTTTCTAGGCCACCAAAGCCAAATGACAAGTTTGAAGGCCTAGAAATCCAAATATGTCATTTTTGGGGTTCCAGGCCATGAGAGGGATTTCTAGGTCAATTTTGGATATTTGCTTTCCTAGGTCACGTTTGAGATTTCTAGGCCATGGGTTGCGGATCCTGGGTCATCAAATTGAAATGTGTGGTTTCTAGGAAACTGAATTGTCATTTTTGGGTTTCACGGCCACGGGTAGAGTTTCTAGGTCACGATTGATTTTTTAGGTCACTAATTTGAACTTTGGGTTTTCTAGGCCACTTTTGCAGTCCCTAGACTGTAAGTGAAGTTTTTGGACTAGAACTAGATACCGTAAAACCTCTAATAGAAGGGCACCTCCTATTGAAGGGCACCTCCAATAAAAGGGCACCTCGAGAGCGCAGTTGGAAAATATAAGGGCACCCCCAATAGAAGGGCACCCCCATTAAAGGGGCATACTCAAAAGCTGTTTTTGTCAGAACTTGATTGAAAAAAATCAAAAAATATGTTGATTTTTCGTATAAATTATGCATTTCTGGCTGCTAAAAATATACTTTTTATGATTTTGTTCGATTTTTTCTCAAATTTGAACTAATTTTTCGTTTATCTGTTTTTATCTAAATCAGATTGAAAAATATAAGGGCACCCCCAATTGAAGGGCACCTCCAGTATAAGGGCACCTCGAGAGGGCAGTTGAAAAATAGAAGGGCATGCCCTTCTATTAGAGGTTTTACGGTATTAGGATTTCTAGGCCAAGTTGTGAAATCCTAGGCCACCATATTTTTTTGGATTTCTAGGCCGTCTTTCTACAGTAACCTTACCTAGTCGCCACATTACCATATAAGCTGTTTTTGGTTTTTAAAATACAGCAAAAGCGCTCTAAAATAGGAAAATCAAAATTTTGCGCAACACTTTTTTCTTGCAGAAAACCTAAAGATTTACGACTTTGCAAATGATTTTATGAGCGCCTCTTTTTGGCTAATAAAACTTTCATAGTTTTTGAATTGAAAAATCGAACAAAAATTGGGCTTTTTTGGAAATCCAGAATCTAGAATTTAGAAGACGTCGTGACGGCTTCTGAATCCTGAAAATTTTTCAATAAAATCTTACCAATATGACAACTGAAATTGTCATCCGTGTGTTGTCGACGATGGTGACTGAGATGATCGGCGGTTTTCGTCGCGAAGCCACAGTCTTCGCAGATGAAGTTTCTGGAAAAAGGGGTCCGATTTTCAGGAATTTTTTTTGTAAGTTTATGAACTTTTGAGGCTCGTATTGGTGATTTTCATAGTTTTCAGCAGGAAACTTGGGCAAAAATAAGTCGAAAAATTACAAAAAATGACCAAAAATGTAAAAATTGGGGAAAGTGGGCGGAGCTTAATTTTTGCCCAAAATGGTCCATTTTCGCTTAAAATTAGTCAACTTTGTCTCAAATTTTACCCGTTTTTTTGGGAATCTCCTAGAAAAACAAATTTCAAATTCTTACCTGACATCATTATGAGTTGCAATATGATGATCCAATGCAGCATGTTGCTGGAAGCCACGCCCACACTCCTCACAGTGGAGTGGGCGGTCGTCGAGGACGGAATGCATTCGTTCGTGGGCGAATAGTTGCGACCGAGTTCGTCCCTTCCACGCACATTCTCCACACTTGAAATAGCGTTCGTCGGCTGGAAAAGATATTGATTGGGGGTTTCTAGGCCATTTGTTGGAATTCTAGGCCATTAGGGGTCTCAAAATTGAAGTGGTTTCCAGCCTGTTTTTTGGATTTTTAGGCCATTTTCGGGCTTTTAGGGTAGTTTCAGGGATTTTGGACCTGTCGGCCATTCTTCAAATTTTTAGGCCATTTTTGGATTTTATGGATTATACCTAGGTTTTTGGGCAAATAGAGGCTTATGGGGCATTTTAGCGCGTTCTAGACTATTTATGGGCTTCCTAGGTCATCAAGGCTTTCTAGAATACTTTAGGGCTTTTAGTATTTCAAGGCCGTTTTCGGGCTTCCAGAGCATTTTTGAGTTATTTGTGTCATTTCGTGTGTTATGGGCTTTTTTGGCCATGTTCGGATTTCAAGAATTCCAGGCCGGTATTAGGCTTTTTAGGCCATTTTAGTCTTTGTAGAGCTTTTTAGGCATTCAAACTGAAATTTTGGATTATATGCGATTTTTGAAATTTTAGGTAGTTCTAGGTCATGTCTAAACTAATGGGCCGTTCACGGGCTTCTAGGTTTTTTAGGCCGCTTCAGGCCGTTTTTTGGCCTAAAGAACTCACTATGCTGCAATCGATGCGTCAACCATTCCTGCATCTGTTCCGTCTGGAATCCACACCGATCACAACGATATCCTTGATCGCCCCAGTGTTCCGTACAGTGCAGATAGAATTGTTTGCTCCAGTTCGTTTCGAATTCGCATAGGTGACACATGTAGTAGGTGTTACGGTTGTGGTAACGGGCTTTGTGCTTCTCGAGGAGCTGGAAGAGGAAAATGTTTTGGGGGAATTCTAGGCCACGTTCTAGGCCCTCTAGGGCACGTGTCTAGACCACACATGAAGAATTTGGGGTGTCCAAAGATAATCTAATCTACTTAGGGGGTTATCTTATCCTTGAAAACAATTTTGAGTTTCTAGTCCGCCTTGGAGGTTTCTAGGCCATCAAAAAACAATTTTGGATTTCTAGACAATCCACGAAGATGAAGGCTGATTTTGTCATTTTTGGGTTTTTAGTCCCCCCCCCCTCCAAAGAGGTTCCTAGGCCATTTTTAGCGGATTTGGATTTCTAGGCCATCTACTAAATCTTACGACCACCCACGAAGTTGCAGGCTGATTTTTTTTTTGGGTTCTTAGGCCCCTAAAGAGGTTTCTAGGCCATTTTTAGCGGTTTTGGGTTTCTAGGCCATTTTTTGCGGTTTTGGGTTTCTAGGCCATTTTTAGTGGTTTTGGGTTTCTAGGCCATTTTTTTCCACAGAGGTTTCTAGACCATTAGAACCTAGCAATCGCGCTCCATTTCAAATTTCCCTAAAAATTATCATTAGAGCGCATTTACCTCCTCGGTCGCCGTGCGATAGCCACAAAAATGGCACATCGCGGGTCCATTCTCGTCCGGTTGATCCTCCTCATCCTCACAATCGTCTGGATCCAACAAATCGATGGGTCCATAGGTATGACATCCATCGAGGGAACTCGTCGCGTAGACACCATCGATACCGTCCTCGTCGATCCATGGGATGCCTGGAAAATTGGGAAATTTTGAACATGAGCAGTGTTTGGAATGGTCTAAAACCCAAAAAATCCGCTTTGAAATGGTCTAGAACCCCTGAAAATCATCGAAAATGCCTGAAAAATAGGCTCCGCCCACTTTTTCAAAACTTCGGCCACGGCCATCTTTCGATGTTTTTGAGCGAATTTGGCCGTTTTTAGGGGATTTTCGGTGATTTTTAGGCTTTCGAAGCTCATTTTCTAGCGATTTTAGCCCACTTCCCTCCCCAAAAAGATTACGCACTCTCATTCTCAGTATTCGCCGTCGGCACCGGATTCAACGGTTGCAACATTCTCTTCATTCCCTTCGGCCTCTTCAATTTCTTCTTATCGCCACCGCCCGCGCCGCCGGCGAATGCCTGTTTCATTTTTCGCAAATCGTTTCCAGACTCCAGAATCTGCGCGGATGTCATGTGTCCTTCGACAATGTAGTCGTCGGGATCGTCGTTTTCGGAATCTGTGGAGTCGTAGAGATCGTCTTCGAATTGGGATGGATCGTGGAGGACGGGAAGGTCGACGAGTTTCTGACGGAGGTTGAGCAGTTGGGCCGAGTATTTTTCCATGAGCATCTGGTTGTCTTCCCTGGAAAAAATAAGAAAATTGGTGGACTAGAAACCCAAATGGCCTAGAAATCCAAAATTCTAAAAATGGCCTAGGAGCATCTTTAGGTGGCCTAGAAATTCAAAATGTGACATATGGCCTAGAAACTTCCTCGGAGACCCAGAAATCGGAAATTGATAACGATGCCCTAGAAATCTCACATGTGAACGAGAAATCCAAAAATCTCCAGATGGCCTAAAAATCCAAAAATACTCAAGATGGCCTATTATCCTCGTTGGATGGCCTAGATCCTTATGGCCTAGAAACCTCATTGGGTGGCCTAAAATCCAAAACCGGTCAAAAACTATCTAGAATCTTTTTAAGGCTTAGAAACCCAAAAATTCTTAAAATGGCCGAGAAATCTCATAAGTGGTCTAGAAACCCAAAAATGCTCCCAATTGTCCAAAATCTTCATGGGTGGTCTAGAAAGCTCTGGATGGCCTAGAAATCCAAAACGCCGGAAATGACCTAGTATCTGTATGGCCTAACTTTCCCATCATTTTTCAAAAACTCTTCCATTTTCAATTCCAAACTTACATAACATGCAAAAACAAGAATCGACACTTTTGACTCTTCGACAACAGTGGGGAATAGTCGAGAAGGAATTCCAACGAGTCGGCGGCGACTTCTCGAAATTCACAAGATTCCAGAAGGAGACGGAAGATTTCCTCTCGTTTCGGCATGTCTTCGCCAACCCAGCGGACGATTAGTCTGGAAAATTGTCAATAGAGCGCGTTTGAAAGAAACTGAAATTGCGATAGAGCGCATTTTCTCAAAACTTGAGTTTTTGCTCTGAAATTCGCAATGGAGCGCATATGCTTCATAGTTTTCCGTTTTTCTCAATGGAGCGCACTTACTTCAGATACGTGTCCGATGTGATGCAATCCGAGTATTTGGGGTCCCCGAGAAGCCGTGTTAATTGTGTATAACTGTATCCCATGATATCCTTCGAATCCAGAAGACATCGATTCAGATTACTGTCGAAATAGTCGGTGGCGGACTGCAAAAATGGGCGCCAAATTTGAAGTTTTTTTTGAAAATGATTTTGGTAATTTTTCGTGGTGGGACCCAAAATTCACAAACTTTTGAATTTTCGTGTTGAGACCCAAATTTTTTGAATTTGGCGGGACCCAAAGTTTCAAAATTTTTGTTTCGAGGCCTAAAAATTTTCAAATTTTACCTTGACCAATGCTGGAAGATTATAACGTTGAGCCAAACTTCGTATTGATAGACAATTCGCGGCGTCCAAATACCTATCGAGGTACTCGGCACAGTAGTTTTTCAGCTTCACCATCTGGAAGAAAAATTTGAAAATTGGAGTTTGGCGGGAATTCGAATTTTTCCAAACTCACCATCAAATCATTGGCAAACCTCAGCAACTCCGACACACTTGACCGATCGATGACCACACTTCCACTATACATATAATTAAGGCAGAGCTCGAATACTGCCGGATATTTGCTATTCATCGTAATCTGCTCTTTTGTAATTTTACATTCTTTAAACATTGAATCGAAATATGGACTGTGTGCTGCGAGAATATTTCGATGGGCGGCGAAGGTTTTCGAGTGGACGATGAGTTCGGCGTCGCAGAAACGACCCGTGGTTCGTTGGTATTGGAGACGTTCGAAGACTGGAAAAATTAGAAATTTAGAGAAAAAACTTTGAGTTGAAACTTGTCGGGGAAATGGAGACCTAGATAGTTGAAATTTGAAAATCATTACTTTTTGGATTTTTGAATTTTTAGACTTTTCCAGATTTGCTGGCTGAAATTTTATAGCAATTCTCGTTTTTCTGGTATAAAAATGATTAAAAATAATCATAATTTGCCGAAAAACTACAAAATTAAGGATACGGTGCTGAATACGGCTGTAGCCGTTCAGGTGCGCTCTACTGGAATTTCAGTCAATTTTTCTATTTTTTTCAAAAAATAAAATTGATGAAGTTCTGATTAGAGCGCATTTGAAAGGTAGAGCAAATTTAATTTAAAATTCAATTTTTTCAAAGAATCAGTGATTTTAAACGCAATTTTTTTATTTTTTTTCGATTTTCCGAAATTAAAAAAAAAATTTTGGTCGATTTCGCTTTCAGATTTTTTCTCCAAATTTCAAACAAACAAAAACTCACTCATATTATGCGCCGAGTCGGTAAACGACATCGGACAGAGACCTATATTCTCTGAACTCGCCACTAACATCATCCTGAAATTCATATTTTCTTAAATTTCAATTTTTTCACAATTCAAAGTATTTAAAGAGGCTTTACTTTAGAAATATATATCGTTTATTATCTGTCGATACTATTCAAACAGTATCGGTCCCACTTCTGTGTGCAAGTGCGCCCCACCGCACACTGTCCTTTCATCGATTCTCGGCGTCTCTTCTCTCTCTCGAAAGAAGAGGACCCCGCCTTCCTCACACCACCACTAGATTTTTATCTCTCTCTTTATTCATTATTATGAATTCGTATGCATACAGAAAGATGCATAGAGGGGGAGGGAAACATACTGTATATAATAGAAAACCTTTGAAATCATTAGAAGAAAAAACAATAAATAGAGCATATATTAGCTGTATATCATCGGAAGCAAAAACAAGGACGAAAAAGGGGCGGAGCTAAGGAAAGGGGGGGGGGCGTGGCTTATATGGTAAAGGAGAAAAAAAGGAAAATTTGAAGAAAAAATGGGATTTCCAGCCATAAGGGGTCTAATATAAATAATAAAAAGTAGGGTCTAAAGGGGAAAGAACTGATGGAAAAGATCAAAAAGGGCAAAAAACACCAAAAATTCAGAGTTTCATAAGAGAGAGAACAGAAAGAAAGAGACCACTTTGGGAGGAGAAAATAAGGAATTTCGATTTTTGAGTGAAAATTTGAAATTTTGAGAATTTCATGAAAAATTGATAATTTTGACTTTTGATCGAAAATTTCGAAAAATTGGACTTTTTGACCGAAAATTCAAATTTTTCAAAATTTCAAAAACACTTGCCTGGTGGCCAAAAACATCAAATTTTCACTTAAAAACGCAAATTTTGAAAAGTTGAAAAAAAATTTTTCAACAAATTTTTTTTTCAATTATTTTACTTCGCCGGAGCAGCTCCAGGCGTCGGTGGTCGATCCCGCACAGACTTCTTCGGACATTTCAAAAACTGTGCAATCTTCAACATGAAATCGTTGTACTCCTGATCGTCCTCTTCGAAACACTCCAAAAATTGTCCGCGGTCGACCATGAGTTTCTCGCATTGGCCGGCGGCCAAGTCTTCACGACGATCGATGACCACCATCAGTGGGATTCGGATTTCCGGCGGATTCATCGCGTCCAACTCGACCAAATCGGCTTCAGGCGTCGGCGGACCTTCAGGCTCCGCCCCCTCCTCCTCCTCAAGCTCCGCCTCCTCTTGGGGGTTATTGAGTTTCTCGCGAGCCTTAATAAGATCCGACACATCCAAATCCTCCAGTCCCTTCTTGAACTCTTTGAAGAACGACTCCAAATTGGCCAACAAGATATCCGTGCACGGTTGATAGAAAGCGGCGGCCTTGTAGAAATCCGAGTGCTGTCGAAGGACGTGCTGCACTATGTAGGTACCGTATCCCTGTCCGAACAGTGTCACGTGGTTTTCGTCGATTCGCGGGTTGTCTTTGAGCACTTGACGTGTGGCATTCTGAATGTCATCGACAACTTCGATGAGATTATGGTAGGGGTAGGAGACTGAGGGGATCGTGGTGAACGGGTTACGGTAGTTGAGGACCAAGACGCAGAGACCACAGTTGACGAATGCGGTGAGGGATGGGTCGACGGATCTGGAAAAAGGGGGGAATGATGCGTTTCGGGCTTTAAGGACGTTTTAAGGCTTTTAGACCATGGCTTTTGGGCCGTTCCTAGGCTTCTGGGCCATTTTTAGGCTTTGGGCTGTTTTAGGCTTATAAAGGGGGAATCCGACCAAAAATTTTTATTGCTTCAAAATGCGTAAAAAATGCCAAAACTCACAATGAAAATGCACTAAAATCGCTCTAAAACCCCGAAAAATGGCTCCGAAACGAGCAAAAATCACAAAAGTTGTCTGGGGTTGATTTTCCCAAAAAAAAGGGGCGGAGTCAGCCAATCGCTCGGCTCCGCCCCTTTTTTGGAAAACTCAACCCCAGACAACTTCTACGATTTTTGCTCATTTCCGATCCATTTTTCGGCGTTTTACAGCGATTTTTGAGCATTATCATTATGATTTTTGGGATCTACACACATTTTTAAGGCTTTCTAGGCTATTTTTAGGCTTTTTCGGCCAAAAAAACTCACAAATTCGTGAAATTCGGCACGTTTTCTCCACACCATGGAACGACGACCAATGGCATTTTGGGTCCCCCACAATTGGTAGTCGGCATCAGATACAGTATACCCGAGTAGGCACCGTCATCAAATGACAGGGGTTTGACGGTGAAATTGAACATTCCACCATCACCATCCGGTCGTTTTCCGACTAGCATATAGGCGATATTATCGTTTCCAGCCGATGACTTATTCAATGGAGAGATCCACAAACGGGAGTGAGCATTCGCGGCGATCGTCTCGAAAAGCATTTGATCGTCGTTGACGTCGATTACTGTAGCCGGACGGGGAAATGTGAATTCGTGAATGGAGAGATCGTCGACGACGAGTGCGTAGGAGGCGATTTGATTCTGATAATTGGCGTTGAAGATGAGCTGAGTTCCGTTGTGTGCCCATGGTCGATCGGGTACTGACCAGACTGTGAATGGGGACAGAGTGAGCACTTCGTGGTTGAAACGGGCGGCGGCGCGGACGAATGGGAAGAGGAACTGGAAATGGAAATAATGTTGGAAATTGGTTGAAAATGACGAAAATTAGACATTTTTGCTGGATTTTGGCTCATTTTTCACGGTTTTCAGGGCGTTTTTTGAGTCAAAAAATATGCTAGAATTGGACTTGATTGGACTTGAAAAAAGGAGCAGAAAAACTTGAAAATCCGCCCATTTTCATCAAATTTTCGACCATTTATGAGCAATTTCGGATCATTTTTTTGTGATTTTTGAGTCAAAATAGATCAAATTTGACTTAAAATGACATGAAATCAGTCGAAAAACAACCGAAATTACACAAAAATGGTCAGGAATTAGACGATTTTGGTCCAATTTTCGACCTTTTTAGAGAATTTTCGGTCATTTTTAGACCATTTTTGTTGGATTTCGATGATTTTAGGTCAAAAATTGGCCATTTTTGACATTTTTCAGCGATTTTTCGAGCGATTTGAAGTTACTTTAGGTGATTTCGGTCTGTTTTTCGTCTTGAAAACAAGCTAGAAACGAACTAAAAATGTGAAAAATCTCAAAAATAAAAAATGGCTTCAAAACAATTTCAGTTTAACAAGTTCTAAACCGATTTTCGGCTGTTCTAGGCAGTTTTACATGAATTTTGGTCGTTTTTGAGAAATTTTGAGTCATTTTAAGTCGATTTTGGGCCTTTTTGGTTCATTTTGAAGTCAAAAACTAGCTTTTGATGTTAGGCACCTTTGGGCCATTTTTTATATATTTTGAGTGATTTTTTCGCCTTTTCGACAGATTTTTTTCATTTTGGACCAATTTTGAGTAATTTTTAGCGGTTCTGGATCAATTTTGGGCCATTTTTCCCCATTTTCAGCTCTGTAAACTCACCAAAATAATGGCGTTCTCCGAGAAACTACAATGCGGGAAGAACACGGCCAACCGTTTGGCATCCGGTGAGAAAGTCATTTTCAACGGACACGGCACATCTCTGTATATCAAATTGATATAGTTCTGTCCAAAACAGTGCCACCACAACTCTTTTCCACGATGAAATACGATTCCCTTTCCATCGGGAGTCCATTCGACGGCGTTGACTTCTCCAGTACAAATCGACTCATCCGGGATGATTACGGTCTTTTGCAGGTCGAAATCATAGATTCCGATGACGAAATTTCGCGGTTTTCCCGATTTTGTCATGAGTTGTTCGGCGTTCGGAGCGGCGAAATAGAGCAGCTTTCGATCGTTTTCGGAGGAGGAGAACTTGAAATGCGAATGGGGTCCTTGGATGAAGATTGGGCCGTGGAGGTGGTCCTTGTCCATGACGATTGCGAGGATTGCCTCACCGGAGAACATGTCTTCGACCTGGAAACACATTTTTTGTAATTGGGACGATTTTGAGGGTCCTAGGCGTGTTTTGAATGGTTTAGAAGCCTAAAAATCGGATCTCAGAGCCTAGGAATGGCCCAGGAACCATAAAATTGAGTGGGAAGGGAGCAAATGAGCCTAGAATGGCCTTGAAGCTTTAAAGGAGGAATACGATTTAAAAATGTGTGTAGATTTCAAAAATCATAATGATAATGCTCAAAAATCGCTGTAAAACGCCGAAAAATGGCTCCGAAATGAGCGAAAATCGTAGAAGTTGTCTAGGGTTGAGTTTCCCAAAAAAAGGGGCGGAGCCGAGCGCAGTGATTGGCTGACTCCGCCCTTTTTTGGGAAACTCAACCCCAGACAACTTCTACGATTTTTGCTCATTTCGGAGCCATTTTTCGGCGTTTTAGAGCGATTTTTACGAATTTAGGCTCATTTTCAAGGGTTGTGGGTGATTTTTTACAGATTTTTGGTGATTTTAACGAATTTTCCACAATTTTTACGCCATTTTTCCACCGAATTCGTTATTACCTGAATAACATCAGCACTGTGTCCCAACTCGATACTCTCAGCAACATAAGCACACAATTTCGAGTCATCCGACACGAAGTACGTTGTGAATTTCCAAAAAGCATCAGTCGCCGTCGCATGATATTCCATCCAAATGTGTCGATTCGAAATGAATCCCTTCTGAAGTTGATAGTGTCGACACGACGGCGGATCGATGGATTGCCAGACGACGGAGAGCTCGGGCGGTGTGTGGTTGGGCGGTGTGATGATACGCGCCTGACGGATTTGGTATTGGTCGAGGGCTTGCATGTAGGGCATCTGGAATAATGGAGAAAATTCAAAAATTGGAGAAAAAATGGGCGAAAAAATGGGCGAAAAATTGACGAAAAATTGAAGTTTTGGTGCTCAAATTGAGAATTTTAATTTGAAAATTGAGCAAATAATTTGAAAAATGAGAAAAAATTGAAGTCCTTATTTTCAAAATGGACAGTTTTAGATGAAAATTGAAGCAACATTTGGTGAAAAATATTGAAAATTGACTTGAAAATTAGGTTTTCTTGGTGGTAAATGGATATTTTCAGGCCAAATGTGGACCATTTTTCAAGTAATTATAGCCAAAATTTGACAGAAAAAATGAAATTTCGAAAAATTATAAAACATTTTTCCGATCATTTCTGGGCTTTTCTGAACGGAATTGGATTATTTTTCTGTGAAAATCAGCTTGAAATAGTCAAAAAAGTCCGATTTTTACATAAACATCAATTTTCGAAACATTTCGTATTTTTTTTCTGAAAATTCTAGACTTTTTCCATTTTGAACACTTTCCGAATTCACAAAAGAATCTATTCTAACAATAAGATTGGCCCAAAAACCACAAAAACCACAAAAATATATATAAAAAATCCAAAAAAGCTTTCCTGTACAAAATCATTCATTTTGAAAAGAAAAAAAAAAACAAACCAAAACCAAAAAAAAAAACCGGAATGGAGGGGATAAAACATGTACAAAAATCATTATTTACCGGAAGAAAAACCACTAATGTATACCGTATTTTCAAAAGGGGAGGGGAAATGGGCGGGGCTTAAGCAAAAATACCAAAAAAGGGGGGAAATGTACAAAAAAGGAGAGAGAATTATTTATGGGTTGATCGATTTCTCGAACCAGCGGACCATGTTGATGGCGTAGTCGGCTTCGACGTTGATCTCATCGAGTGGATGGTTGGATGGTGGATACGAGAGAACTCTGAAAAGAAAGAAATGAATTTGCAGGCAATTTGAATTTTCTGGCTTTCCAGACTATTCTAGGGCTGTCTAGGCCGTTTTTCAAGCTTTCCAGGCCAGATTTAGGCTCATTTTGAAGCTCTAGACGAGCTAAAGACAAAGACAAAAAAACTCACTTAGCCGGAACTCCTCTGGCCTTCAACGAGCGAATGAACGCACGATAGTGTGGAATGACGCGAAGATCCTTCTCGCCAATCAACAGCAAATACGGTGTCTTCGCGTGCTCCACATGAGCCATCGGCGACGAGGCGAACATTTGCTCTCGCTGCTCCGCAGTCGCCGTCTTCGTCCAATCCGGCAGCGCGCCGGTCGCCTCGTAGAAACACCACTCGGGAATATCGGTGATGTCGTGCATGGCGGCGATGTTGACGACGGGATTCAGGGCGACACACGATTTGTAGAATCCCGGATATTGGCCGATGAGATGGGAGACGAGGAAACCGCCGTGAGAGCCACCGAATAGGCAGATTTTGTTGGCGTCGATTTCGGGCTTTCTCTCGAGGATCGTCGTGACGGCGTGCTGGAAAAATAGAGGGGGTTTAGAAGGGTTAAGGGGTGATTTTAGAAGGATTTTGAGCCAAAATTAGGTCATTTTGAGTCATTTTACACCAAATTAGACCAAACGATTTTAGAGACATCTTCGATCATTTTCGACGAATTTCGGCGAATTTCGGATGATTTCAAGATGATTTTAGACAGTTTTCGACAAAATTTGAGCCAATTCAGACGATTTTTGGACAAATTTAGACGAATTTATGGTTATTTTTGACAAAAATTGAATAATTTTTGATGAATTTTGGATCATTCTGGACGTTTTTCGGACGATTCTAGACAAAATTTGAACACTTTTGACTACTTTTGAACGATTTTTGACAAGTTTTGGACAATTTGAAGATAATTTTAGACCATTTTCGACAAGATTTGAGCTAATTTAGACAATTTTCGGACCACTTTTGTAAATTTTTGACCATTTTAAACATAATTTAGTCCGTTTTCGATGGATCTAAGCCCACTTTTGTCATTTTTTGGGCAATTTTTGACGATTTTGGGTCAATTTTCATTAAATTTAGCCCATTTTTGATGGATTTTAGATCAATTTTCGTCAATTTTTGACGATTTTCAACGATTTTTGGGGCATTTTTGCTCATTTTCCCCTCAAACTCACATGCACATCCTTCACATCCATATCTCCACAATTGCCGGGCAACGCGCGAATGAAATCGTCTCCAAACCCAACGGATCCACGGAAATTGATCTGCAACACCGCGTATCCCGAATTCAACAACGTCGTCAGATCTCTTCTCGGCCATGCCGCCCACGATGCACCATGTGGTCCTCCGTGAGGGTTGACGACCATCGGAACATTCTTTCTCCCATTCGGAATCATCAGAATACCCTCGTAGGTGGCTCCGTCCCTCTCGAACTCGACGATATCCGATGAGAATTCGAAGAGATGACGGCGGGATTCGAGAATTTGTCCCTCGTCGATACGAGTCCAGACGAGAGAATCGGCGGCTTTTCCGGGGGCGGGGAGGGTGCCGAGGAGCACGTTTGGAGGACGATTCGGCGCGGAGACCACCGCCAGAATCTCGTCTTCGAAGACGTCCAAAAGGGTGAAGGAGCCGAGGAAGGATTGGTTGTTGGTGAGCTTCTCAATGGTTCCAGTGGTGATGTCGACGGAGACTAATTCGAGTTTTGAGCACCACGCAGTGGAGAGAATGAGACGTTCCGAGTCGGTCGACCAGGAGCGGGAGACGGTTTGCGGGAAGCTGAAGCCTTGGAATTCGTTGGCAGGACGCTTCTCTTTGACGATTGGCACCACGATGCGTTTCTGGAAAATGAGGAGGGTTTTGAGAGTATTTTGGGTGATTTTTAGGGTTTTTCGGGTCATTTCTGAACAATTTAGGCAATTTTAGACTTTTTGAGCAATTTTGGATGAAATTCTGACAACTTTTGACGAAAATTAAGCCGTTTTTGATGAATTTTATACAATTTTTGACGAAATTTGGACTATTTTAGGCGGAATTGAGAAAGAAGGGAGACAGTTTTGAACATTTTTTTGAACACATTTTCGGGTAGTTTTTCATGAATTTCGAATCAGATTTGACAAAAATAGGCCATTTTTTGATGATTTTCAGTGAAAAATGGATGATTTTGGTCGATTTTGTACACTATTTGAGTCATTTTCGGTCAATTTTGAACGGTTTCAGACGAATTTTCCCAATTTCCATTCTGGAGCAATTCTAATGAATTTGGGCCATTTTTGACAGAATTTGGATCAATTTTGACCGAATTTTGACTATTTTGGACGGAATTCTTCGTAATTACCTCAATCTGCTCAGCCTCAGCCTTCTCCTTCAACGGCCACTCGACTGCGACCATCTCCAACACAGCCTGATGTGGTCCATCGGCGGCCCTCTGGAACCACACCAACGTCTCTCCATTCGGAGCAAATTGAAGCTCCTCCGCCGAGATTTCTCCCTCCGAAATCTGAGTCAACTTGCTCGTTTTGATATCGTAGTAGTAGACGTGTCCACGACGATTGTTACAGTAGATTCGGCCAAGACGTGGCTGAGTGTCGTCTCCGTCGAGTCCGAAAAAGACGATTCCAGTGTCTCCGGGAGTCCATTTGGCGTAGCATGGGGAGATGTGGGCGGGGATTTGATCGAATACGGTAACTATGCCAGAGGAGACATCGACGGTGCAAATGACCGGGCGACGGACGTCGACGTTTTGCTCACCCCACGACTCGACGAGCTCGAACTTTTTGCCCTGAAAAATGGGAAGTTTTGTTTAAAAAATCTTGTTTTTTTTTTCAAAAAAATTTCATCCAAAAAAATCTCCCGAAAAATTACATAAATCAATGTCCAATCGTCGTGCATTTCTAGCCATAACCGCTTCATCTCAAACTGTTTTTCGCCAAGTTTCGTCCATTTTTCGAGAATTTCGGGGCGAACTTTTATAACATTGGCTCGACCTTTATGGACTTGTTCGTGTAATTCATTGATCTCGGACTGTTTCTGACAAAATTGACTGTTTTTGGACAAAATTTGGCAAAATTGATGTAATTTTGGATGAAATTTGGTTCAAAATTGAGCATTTTAGACGATTTTGGTTGATTTTAGACGAAATTTGAAGCATTTTTGGTCTATTTTTGACTAGTATAAACAAATTTCGACAAATGTTGAGCTCTTTTGACAAAAAAATAGAACACTTTAAACCTATTTTGGATCGTTTTAGGCCAACTTTGAACAATTTTGGAGCATTTTTCGACGAAATTGGAACTTTGTGATGAAATTTCGAACATTTCTCATCAATTTTAACAAAATTTGAACCATTTTAGACGAATTTTGAGCCAATTTTTACATTTTTTGAATGATTTATGACGATTCTGGGCGAATTTCGGCGAATTCTGGGTTATTTTTGACAACAATTGAACCATTTTTGATGAACTCTGGATCATTATGGACGTTTTTCGGACGATTCTAGACAAAATTTAAACAGTTTTGACTATTTTTGAACGATTTTTGGCGAGTTTTGAAGGATTTAAAGATGATTTTAGACCATTTTAGACAAGATTTGAGCCTATTTAGACAATTTTTGGACCATTCTATGCCAATTTTGCACGATTCTGGACAAAAATTGGACTTTTCCTGATGATATTTGAACGATTTTTGGTGATTTTTGACGATTTTGGACACATTTTTAACCATTTTTAACCAATTTTCTCATTTTCATCTCCATTCCCTTACCACTTTGCTCTCGAACACCTTCGTCTCATTATCCCACTCGACATCTCCATCAAAGTATTGCGATGCCTTATTGAGTCTCTCAGCCACATACATGACATGTCCTTCGCCATAACTGAAATGAAGACATCCAAAAGGCATGCATCCACCCGAATGAATCGTTCCGTGCTTCTTCTGAGTCGTCAGATCCGAGCACAGCTCTTCGCAGTGTTGCTCGAGATTGTAGATTTTCAGATATTGCTTCGCGTCGTCACCGGTGCCAGTGGTCAGAAGTTGAGCGACGCGGGAGTTCGAATGCGAGTACGTGGAACGTTGGTTTCTGGAAAAATTGGAGGTGTTTGAGGTCATTTTAGACTAATTTTGAGCCATTTTTCATCAATTTTGGGTTATTTTAGACCATTTTCGAGCTATTTTAAGCTTTTTAGGCTCATTTTTCGCCTAATTTCGCCTCTTTTGGGCCGTTTTTAGCCATTTTTTTCCTCCGTCTCCTACTCACTCATAATTGCACATTGGCAACGAGACCGACGTCATCAGATATCTCTCTTTGACCTGTGTCCCGCGAGTTCCAATGATCGAAACACGCTGTTGACGTGTCGATTTATTCAACTGCATCGCTCGATTATCCCATGTCGTCGTGACTTCGAGCACGTCGTCATCGCCGT
Source organism: Caenorhabditis sinica (assembly GCA_963932045.1). Taxonomy (NCBI): domain Eukaryota; kingdom Metazoa; phylum Nematoda; class Chromadorea; order Rhabditida; family Rhabditidae; genus Caenorhabditis; species Caenorhabditis sinica. The sequence goes on from OZ009940.1 coordinate 18,265,276, forward strand.
TCGACGTCTTCTTGTTGATTCTTCCCTGAGATGGAAGAGGAATTTGAGCCAAATCTCCGTAGAGATCCTTCAAAGTGAGCAACTTTTTGACATCGTACTCGGCGGCACTCGTGGTCGATGACATCCTTCGAAGGGGTTGAAGGAGGAGAAGACGCTGCATGGAAAAGCGGAAAATTAGGAGGAATTTGAGGAGAAAATAAAGGGAAATTGAGAAAAAATCGACAAAAATCGGATGAAAATCATGATTTTTTAAGAAATCTGACAGTGAAAATATGAGTTTTCAGTGAATTTAGACCATTTTTGGAATTCGAGAAAAATCTAAAAATTAGGGGAAACTGGACAAAAAATTGACTGAAAGTGACCAAAAATCAGATTTTTCAGATCACTTTTCGTGATTTTTTTTTCGGATTTTTCCGTGGATTCTCAACAAAACGAGCAAAATTGATAAATTCGATTTTTCCATCAATTTTCACTTTCCAGCTGGCGAAAATATATGCAAAAATATGGAAAAAGGTTGAAAAAATCTCAATTTTTGTCGTTTTCAGCTCAACAAATCGGAAAAATTCCGAAAATTGGCTCAAAAAATGATGCAATTTTTCATTTTCTATTTGAATTTTGATCCGTTTTTCATCAAAAATTTGAATTTTTCAATTTTTTTCCTAAAATTCGTACCAAAAACCAAAAAAGATAACAAACAAATCGGAGAAACCTCACACAAACACAACAAAAAATAGAGAAAATGACCCAATTTCGTTTATTTTATGAGTCACATGTGAATGATAAAAAGTGATTTGAATTTCCCGAAATTATTTTCGAATTTTCGAGAGAAAATTTTTTGAAAAAAATTACGAAAATGTGAGAAAATGATGACAAAAATATGAATGTGTGAACAAATGAGTGCGAACAACGGAACAACAATGAAACAACAATAAAAATTGGCGGGTGAAAATTTTGTTGAAAAATAGATCAAAAATTTTTGAAAAAAAATATCAAAAGTTTTGAAAAAAAAATGGAGGTAGATCAAAAAGATGATCACAAACAAAACTTTGAGTTTAAAAAATTGACAAAAAATGAGAAAAAAATGATGAAAATAGGACATGTCTTGCCTAAAAAAACAACGAAAAATAGGGTATTTTTCACTCAAATTCCCCAATTTCCGGGTCAAAAAATCTCGAATTTTTCATTAAAAACAAAATTAGAGCTCCTCGATCAACAGTTTTTTCGGTGCCACATCATCTTCCTGGAACGCCTTCGGAAGCGAATCGACGTCCTGAACACTGACATCCCGCTCGTCGATTGTACTGTTTTTCTCCCTGAAGACGTCCAAATCGATTTCGATTCGCTTTTGGGATTCCGGATTTTTCGGGGAAGATTCTGAAGATTCGGAACCCTTCACGACGTTGTCTTCTGAATCCGAATCATCAGAATCGCTGGAATCCGAAGAGGATTCTTCGACGACGTTCTCAATGATTTGGAAGGCGTCCGCCGAGGCGCCAGATGGAATATTCTGATTGGCTTGTTCCATTTGAGGCAGGAATGTTCGGAGTCTGGAAGAATTCAGAATTCAGAAGATGTCAGGAATTCTAAGTTTGGAAAAATTTCATTTTTAAGACAGAAAATTGAATGTTTTTCGGTAAAAATTGATAGATTTTCATCCAAGATCCTTCAAAATTGGCCGATTTCTCTGTTTTTTTTTTTCAAAATTTCCTCGCGAACCTTGAAAGAAGCGCCGACTGTTGAACCGGCTCAATCGATGGTTTTCCGCTGAGAAAATCCGATATTTTCACAGTTGTCGCTGATTCCTTTTGCTCCTTTTGTGAGGACATCTGGACAAAAAAAACATAAGATTGGGGTTTTTTCAATGGAAACAAGTGATTTTCGAGATAATTGAGGGGGCTTTAACCTAATTTTCGTCGTTTTCAAGCAATTTTAAACTCAATTTTTTGAGGAAGAAAGCAATTTTCATTCTTCTAGGTGTTAGAATTGAACATTTTTCGTCGTCTAGAAGGAAAAATAGCGCTATGTTACGGAAAAATGACCAGCATGGAGATAAGAAAAAAATAAGCGGGATTTTTGGGAAGAGATATCACCGATATAGAAAAATAAATTAGAGACAACCGAGTATACACAGAAAAAGAGCAAAAATTGGGGAAAAATTGGAGAAAAATCCAGATTTTTTGGGGGAAAAAGAGCACATAAAGGAGCAAAAATGGAAGAAAAACCACAAAAAAATTAAGATTTTCTAGTCCTCCAAATCATGAACAAGTGGAATGTGCTCTTCTGCCAAAATCTCCACAGAATCGTCGATATTCTCCAAGAAAGTCAGATGAAGGAAGGCCGAGGGAACCAGTCCGAGCTCCAGAAGCGATACGGATTCATCGTCGACGTTTTGGTTTATGCGGTCGTGAAGACGGAATTCAGAAGCGGCGACGGCGGGCGAGAGGGTGCCGGCGACGAATTCACGGACGGACGAGAAGGGCTCGTGGACGCTGAATGTGCCCTGAAAAAGTGGGAGGAATATAGGAGATTCTGAAGGGAAGAATGGAGGATTTAGAGCAAAAATCGAGCGATTTTGAGCTAAAATTCATTATTTTTGAGCGATTTCGAGGGTTCTGGGGACAAGGATGACTTTCCCTTACCTGAACAGCGAGATTGCCAGGCAATCGGACACGAATCGCCGTGTATCTGTACTTGTTGTTGGTGAGTTTCGCGTCTCGTTCGCGCATTTCTTTGGTTCGAAGAGTGAGCATCTGGAAGAGGAAATTTAGTGATTTTCGGAGCTATGAGTGGTGATTTTGAAGGTTTTCAGGGCTTTTTCAGTCCAAAAGTGATGATTTTGAGCCAAAAATTGACTCCAAAGAGCTCAAAATGCTTCATTTTTCCTCCGAGTTTTCCTACAAGCTATTTACCTTCTCCATCTCCTTAGTCTTATTCGCCTGCTCTGCCTTGATCTCCGCGGCAGACAGATTGTAGAATCCATCAGGAACCTTCGGAGACCTCATCTCTTGTCCCGGCTTCAACGAGAACACCTGAAGACTTCTGGAGACTCGAATCGGAATCGCCTCTCCTGTCCGAAGCTCATCCAACGACGTCATCAAATGATGATTCGTCTCCTTCGTGTACACCAACCACGGCTCCAGCTTCTTCGTCGTGTCATCCAATAACATCTGTTCTGTGAATCCGATGGCTTCGAGGAACGAGCGAGCGCCCGGCGGATCGATGATCTTCGTCACAATGTTCTGATTGGTCAGACGGATCTTTTTGAATTTCTCCTGATCCGGTTTCTCCAAAATGTTCGTGACCAACTTGCAAATCGTCTCAATGGCCACCTCCTTCTGTTCTCGTTTGTTAAGAGTGTGAATCATCAGAACCGAACCGGAGACCTTATCCTCCTCCTCAGAATCCGCGATTTGCTCCAGAAGGCATTGTTTGATGTCCTCGAGGAGTTGGGGTTTCGGAACGGCGTGCTCCTCGCCGATGAGTTCTGTGTAGAAGAGAACGCCGGGAAGGATGGCCGAGTGGTCGAGTTGTTGGGGTTCCTTTGGTTGGTCCGGTTGACGTTCATCTGAAAAATCGGGAATGATATGGGCTAGACGGCCTGAAACGGTCCTAGAAGCCTTTTGGCCTAAAACCACCTGATATTGTCCCCACTAGAGGCTTTTAGAACATCTTTAGACCGTTTAAGAGGCGATGTCCCAGAAAGCCGAAATCGCATTGGAAAAAATCCCCCAAACTTATCCGATCAGGCTGATTTTTGGTATGGTGGATACTTGGGACAATGTAAGTAAAATACAGTTTTTGAAATTAGGCTCCGCCCCTTTTAGACAAACTTACACCATCTAATAGGTCAAAAAATAATTTTTCTCAGTTTTTGAGATAAACTCAAAATTTTTTTAGAATTGCATTTTTTGCATGTTTTTGATCATTTTTTGTGTTGACTACTAAATCTCAACTCAATCGCGTCATAAAGAAATTTTTGGTTTTTTGTAAATTTTCAACATTTTTCTCAGAAATCGTAATTTTTCACTATATTGAAGTATGGCGGGCCGACGAGTTTCTATCAAAATTATGATTCCCAGATATCGGTTTACTATAATCAGTTTTGAAATCTTCAGGAACTCGGTGCCTACTATGTTTTTTGGCCTCGGAACACAGTTGGTTTGGAAAATCACAAACTTTGATGCCTCAAATCTAACCGTTTTTACCATATAATTGATTGGGAATTGACATATTTGAACGTTTTAGACCTTAAATCATAGCTTCCCATCAATCCCTAGTGATGATAACTCAATTCCGAAGATTTAAAATTTTGGAAAATTTTGCTCAAAAATTTTCTTCCGCCTTTTTCATTTTTTCTACTTTTTCGGAAAATATTACTATAGCGGGCCAACGAGTTTTTGCATGATTTGAAGATCTTACTATGTCAATTATTAAAATCAATGCTAAAACTTTCATAATCTCAGTGCCTCATATGATTTTTTGACCAATTTGTGTCTCCTAACACTCAAAATCAACGTACCCCCCCTCCATGGTGAAAAGTGATCAAAAAATTTTTGATCTCAGAATTAGACAATTTTTTGTATATTCGTTGTATTCAACATGGAGCACTTGCTCACAAAATTTCATATGATTTGACCAACATACAACAGAGTTATATCATATTAAAGACGGATCATGAAGTGTCTGAAGTCGACTATTTCAAACTGGTATAATCAGCTTCAGGCTGTCTGGATTGGTTTGTAAATTTAAGAGTAGGTGCTCCATGTTGAATACAACGAATATACAAAAAATTGTCTAATTCTGAGATCAAAAATTTTTTGATCACTTTTCACCATGGAGGGGGGGGTACGTTGATTTTGAGTGTTAGGAGACACAAATTGGTCAAAAAATCATATGAGGCACTGAGATTATGAAAGTTTTAGCATTGATTTTAATAATTGACATAGTAAGATCTTCAAATCATGCAAAAACTCGTTGGCCCGCTATAGTAATATTTTCCGAAAAAGTAGAAAAAATGAAAAAGGCGGAAGAAAATTTTTGAGCAAAATTTTCCAAAATTTTAAATCTTCGGAATTGAGTTATCATCACTAGGGATTGATGGGAAGCTATGATTTAAGGTCTAAAACGTTCAAATATGTCAATTCCCAATCAATTATATGGTAAAAACGGTTAGATTTGAGGCATCAAAGTTTGTGATTTTCCAAACCAACTGTGTTCCGAGGCCAAAAAACATAGTAGGCACCGAGTTCCTGAAGATTTCAAAACTGATTATAGTAAACCGATATCTGGGAATCATAATTTTGATAGAAACTCGTCGGCCCGCCATACTTCAATATAGTGAAAAATTACGATTTCTGAGAAAAATGTTGAAAATTTACAAAAAACCAAAAATTTCTTTATGACGCGATTGAGTTGAGATTTAGTAGTCAACACAAAAAATGATCAAAAACATGCAAAAAATGCAATTCTAAAAAAATTTTGAGTTTATCTCAAAAACTGAGAAAAATTATTTTTTGACCTATTAGATGGTGTAAGTTTGTCTAAAAGGGGCGGAGCCTAATTTCAAAAACTGTATTTTACTTACATTGTCCCAAGTATCCACCATACCAAAAATCAGCCTGATCGGATAAGTTTGGGGGATTTTTTCCAAGGCCCTCTAGGGCAATACTCGACTTTCTGGGAGATCGCCTCTTAAGGCTGTCTAGGCCATCCAGACGGTCTGTAGGCAGTTTGTGGGCTTTCTAGACCATTTAGGGGTCTTCTAGAACGATTTTTCGGGTATTATTGGCCTTTCAATTCTCTTACTCAAACACGTGATTTGAATAAGAAAAATGAAGTTTCTCGAGTCAAAATCGTTCAAATCTCCTGAATTTTTGGTCTAAGTTGTCCTATTTTCCAATCTCAACACTCTATTCTTGGATTTTCCCTTACTCTGAATATTCATCTCCTCCATCCGCTTTCGTTCCTCCTCCAACTCTTTCTTCGCCTGCATCTGAATCTTCTTCTTACTCGCATCAGCAGGTGTCATCGGTTGATTTGCAGCAATACGCTTCGCCAACGCATCAGCCACGAGCTGTCGATCGGCTTGGGCTCCTGGAGCAGTTGCAGATGGTCCAGCTCCATCGGCTGCTCCGGCATTCAGACGTTGTCCTGGACCGCTCTTCTTGAAGTTACGGTTGGCTTGAGTCTTTTTGATGAACTTGTCGAATGCCTTCTTCATTCTTCTTTTTCTGAAAAAAAAGATTGGTTTTGGAAAAATGAATCATTTTGAGATGATTTTCGCCCTTTTTCTGACTGAAATTGGCATAAAATAATGCAAAATTGATTAAAAACTGCTCGAAATTCGTTTTTTGACCGAAATGGTTCCAGTTGACAAAAATGGAGCCATTTTTCATGGATGTTGGACCATTTTTCATGAATTTTTGACTATTTTTCATCATTTTTTACCCATTTTCAAAAAAATCTCACTAGATTTATCGTTGCTCTTGGTGCGAGCCTTCTCAATGTTCTCCTTGATAATGAGCTCTTGAATGATCGGCGAATAGCGATTCCACGCGACGGCGGTGCCGATGGAGAAGACGATTAGTAGGAAGGAAAGGAATAGTCCAAGGGCTACCTGGAAATTTGAAATTTTTTAGATTTGAGGCGGGAAATTCAAATTTTAGGGTAAAAATCACGAATTTTCAAGAGAAACGAAAGAATTTGATGTAAAAAATCGCTTTAAATCCCCGAAAATTGGCTTCAAAATGAACGAAAACTCAAAATTTGCTCTAGGGACTCGGTAAGCTTAACATGCATCATTTTTCGTGAAAAATACCTCAAAATGACTGAAAAATCAACAAATAACAGTGAAAAGCGACAATTACAGAAGTTATTTTTGATTTTTCAGCCGTTTCGAGGTATTTTTCACGAAAAATGATTTATTTGCAGCTTACACAGACCCCAAAGCAAGTTTTGAGTTTTTGCTCATTTCGGAGCCAATTTTCTGGGTTTTGGAGCGATTTTTAAGGTTTTTGAGGGGTAAATATAAATTTCTGGGTTAAAAATCACGAATTTCCCTGATAAATCGACGAACTTGTTTCTTATCCAACTGATACTGATCGCAGAGGACTATCACAGCGCGATAGAGGCTCTCAACACTGAACGTCTCAGTGGAGACCCCGGGAAGCGGCGACGAGCTGGAAGAATCGGCAGAAACCACCGAATTGGTGCTGCTCAGCGGGCTCTGCTCAGTCGTCGGCGTATGCTGATGCTCGGCGGAGGCGACAAACTGGTCTCCCATGCAAAAGAGAGTTAGAAGTTAGAGGAGCGCTGAAATTTTGGGATGTGCGGAAATGGGTGGGAAATTTGGATTTTGAGGGGATAAAAAAGCAATGAAAGTGACGAAATTTAGTTAGAAATCTCGAATATGCCCCCGTTGAGCATGTTCGCCAAAAAGTTGGCCAAAATCGAATTTTGGTGGAAATTTTGCATTTTTCCAAGATTTCTTGAACGTTTGCAGTGGAAAAGTAACTCAAAAATCGTTTTTCAAATCAATTTTCAGCCATAAACCTATATTTTGAACTGAAAACCGCTGAATTTGATTTTTGCTCAAACTGAGTGATTTTTTGCGAAAATATCGATCGAAACTAGCTCAAAATGAGTCGACATTTTTAAATTTCGGCTGCTCCTTACCCGGAAACCTATGAGTTTTAGGGGAAATCCCTTATTTTCCGCTAAATGTCTTGATTTTTCGAAATTTTAGAAAAAACCGATGTAACTTGGCCCGTTTTTCATGAAAATTTATGAATCTAGTTTCATTTTGAAGCTGGATCAATGCTAAATCTATATTTCGCAAAGAGAACTCATAAAAATTCCGAAAACTCCCGGAAAAAGCTCAAAAAATTATCGAAACCCAGCTGTCACCGACTGTCGTCAAATATGACGCTTCGCCCGCAATTACTCCACCTCGAAAACCGTGCGGTGAACCTTGCAAAAACCCCTAAGCTCCGCCCACTTTTCCGCGCCGCACCCGCCAACTCGAACACATTTTTGTCAATAATTTTTGAGCCAGTTCCATTGATTTTTCGCGGATTTGACCAATTTTTTTTCCAATTTTTTGTCATAAAAATCAACTTTAAACTCGACTAAATCAAATTTTGACTGGAAAAACCAATAAAATCGAGGTTTCTCGGTCGAAAATTGCCAATTTTGGGCGAGAGTCCTGTATTCGGTTTTTGAAAAATATTTTCGTTGACGTCACTGTTTCGTAACCTTGATTTTTATTTATGATATCAGCAGGTTGCAAGGGTCGTTATCTAGAAATTTTAGGTATAAAATGGCTTTTTGAAATTTCGCAATATATATTTTTCGAATATTTTGATAACGATTTTGGCAATTTTTTCTTTGAATTTTCGCCATTTTCAGCTTATTATTCACCGATTTACACGGATTTCTCCGTTTAGAATAGGATTTTGACCACAAAATTCAAATAAATTATTTTTTCCCCTAGAAAGACAGTTTTCTGCCGAAATTTGCTAAGTGACCTAAATTGCCTTAAAATGACCTTTGTAATCACTTTTTTGCACATTTTGTCCTGATTTTCTTCTTAAATAGATCATTTTGCACCATATCTCCTCTCAAAAATCCCATTTTCCAGCTTTCAACTGCCCAACAACCAACCATGCCGAAGAACAAGGGAAAGGGAGGAAAGAATCGCAGAAGGGGAAAGAACGAGAACGACTTCATGAAGCGTGAGCTCGATCTGAAGGAAGAGGGTCAGGAGTACGGTCAAGTGTCGAAGATGCTCGGAAACGGCCGTGTGCAAGTCTTCTGCTTCGACGGAAAGCAGCGAGTTTGCCACATTCGTGGAAAGCTCCGCAAGAAGGTGTGGATTAACGTCGGAGACATTATCCTCGTCGGTCTTCGCGACTATCAAGACGACAAAGGAGACGTCATTCTGAAGTACACTCCAGATGAGGCACGTCGTCTGAAGAACGAGGGATTGATTCCGGAGAATGCCAAGTTGAACGAGAATGATGAGCAAGATGAGGGAGAGGTCGAGTTCTGTGAGTTTCTAGGCTTATTTCGCCCATTTTTGGCTCAATGTGCTCGAAAATCTCCCAAAAACCCCGAAAGTTAGCTAAAAATAAGCCAAAAGAGCGTTTCTATTGCGATTTTCAAAATCTACACACATTTTTACTTATTTTAAACTCAGCTCCGTCCACTTTTGGGAAATCTCGGTTACGGGAACTTTTCGGTCATTCTATAGCCGATTTTCAAGATTATAAAGCGATTTTTAAGCTTTTTCGTAGTGATTTTCGGAATCTTCAAATATTTTGAGCTCTAAAAGAACTTTCGGCGCCATATTCAAATTTTGAATTCCTTCATTTTTCCAGTGGACCACGTCGGAGAGGACGCCGAGTCGGGAGACGAAGCCGCTTCGGACAAGTCATCGTCGGAGAGCGATTCGGACAAATCAGACGAGGAAGAGGGATCGGATAAGGAATCGGACGATGACTCCGACGACGATTCCGACGAGGATTCTTCCGATTCGGACAACGTTCGGGAAGAGGACTTGGCGGCGGGACGCGGATTCAAAGAGGACACACGTCGTGGTGGCAATCGGGGTGGCAAGAACAAGTACGGAAAGAGACGTTAGAAGTCTCTGGAATCCTCTGGAACAATTCGTTGATAATTCTGCTCTCTCTTCTGTCCGTTGTTTTTCTCGTTTTCCCCCTGTTTTCCGTATTTTCCCTTTTCTTTTAATGCAAAAATCCCAACCAAAAAAATTCCGTACTTTTCACTGTCCCCTGGAGATTTATTGCAAGCCTCTTCTCTCTTTTCAGTCCCCTTTTTTCTATCAATTTTCCTATTTATATAATGATGAATTTTGCTCCCAATTATCTTTTCTTTACAAATGTCAAATTTTTTTCCCCAAAAAAATTTTTAGGAGACAGGTGAAATTCTCATAGGTAAACACGTGTTTAGTGATCAGTTCCAAAAATAAGCTTCTAGGCTTTTCTAGGTTAGTTTTCAATCATAACTATGGCCACTGATTCTTCAGAGTATTCACTAGCGACCTATGCATTTCCGAGTTATGATAATTTTACGAAACTTCAACTTTATGATATTTTAATCTCAATTGAGTGAGTTTAGGCCTGATTGAAGCCTAAAAACGCTAAAAAACTTTCAGAAACGCGGCCCACCCGGTAATCTTCTCAGACATCGTAACATCATTTATTGGGGTTTTCACAACTCTAGTCCATCTATATATACTATCTAGAAGAATAATGTTGAAGTCGTCGGTGATTTCGATTATGATTGGAATTGGAATTTGTGATTTATTGGCAATGGGGATGTTGGTCGAGTACAATATACTGTATCTTTTGATTGAGCAGAATGAGAAACCGTGGTAAGGGGGGGATATTTGGAAATTTGAGCCAGAAAATGCGCTCTATTGATAATGACAATTAGTTTCAATGCGAAAAATTCGAATTCTCTGAAAAATTTGGTCAGGATAGGCGCAATATTGGCAACTTTGGAAGTGTTGGATTATCAATTAGCGGTGGAGCGCGATTCCAAATTTTCACAGTTTCACATAGTCTACAGTAACATGTAGACCTGAACATTTTTATTACAGTGTCTTTGTTTTCAAACTAAATGTTCAAGAGTTCCGCCTGATTGTAAACGCCAGCATTTGCACTCCATTCGTAGTTTTGAAACAATTGCAATCTGATTATCCTGATTATCCATATAGCGCGATTACAGACTTACGTACTTTTAGCTACTGATGGAATTCGAAACGATCCAATGCGCTCTATTGATAAGTATCTAAAACTTCTAGAACATTACTGGTTTTGAGTACTCTCAATCCAATATCAATAGACTTAACGTAGGAAATAAGTGAAGAACTTGTAACATGAAAATTCGGGAAGAAGTTACGCTCCACATCTTTACTAATAACATTTGAAAACTATGTATGTTCGTTTATGTGTTGGCGGCTGTAACTTCGTTCATTTTGAACCGATTTTCATGAAGTTGCCATCAAAAGATCAGAAATTTTTATTAGTTGATGCCCATATGTTTAGATTTTTCATATCACAAAAATGGAGCAAGTTACAGCTCTTTTCGTGATTTTTCAGTACTAATATTTAAAAAATTGGAAACCGAAAATGTGTTGCAAGTCATAACTTGGCTCAAAGTTGACCGACTTTTTTGAAACTTTCACAGTTTGTTCCTGAATATCTGAGGATGATGCACGTCCAATTTTTTTTTCAAAATTTCCATTTTGACGTCTTCTGGAGCACTTTTTTTGAAGAGACATGCGAAATTTCCCATGCGCGGCGAGGGGGAGCAGTCGCACACACAAGTGCGGTGGCCGACGCGGACCTCGATTGATGTCGGCTGCTTCCCCGCATGACCACCGCCGCCACGTGGCAAACGTCCGGTTCAATTACCCAAGTTTTGGGTAAACTTTGCGATGGGTGGGGGTTGATGGGTGAAATTATATATCATTCTGTTCGTCTCTTCACGTGGATTCAGAATATGAAGGAAAATTTCGAAAAAGTTGAATTCGAAAGAAGATATGAAGCTTTGAAATTCTGAAAATGTTGATGGGGTCATTCCACTTTAGAACAGTCTAAATAAAACTATTCCCAATATAGCTGTGCTGAATAGAACTTTTTAAAATAGAACAGCTGAAAATTGCGCTACGCATACAGTGCCGACCATAATGATATTCGTTTTCGTCATTTGCAGTGGGAAATCGTCGATTTGGGTAGGTGAAAAGTGATTTAAAATCGCCATTTCTGTTTGAAAATTTGCAAGTGTATCAAAAAACTTGAATTTTGTAGTTGCCAACTTTTATGCACGAGTTCGTTCTGCCAAGATTTGGGACGTCGAAAAAAAGCTAGAAAATTTTCGAGAATTAAGACTGAAATCGAGCAAAATTTGGCATCGCCGTAGGTTTCTGTGCGTAACTTTTTTGATTGAAGAGATACAAAAAAGTTGTCAACTACAAAATTAAATTTCGAGGTTTGATTCATGTAACCTCAAATTTTCAGACAGAAATAACTACTTTGAATTAGTTTTTCAGCCATTCAAAGTTGGCGTTTTTAAACTGAAAATGACAAAAACTAAAATCATTATGGCCGGTACTGTGTATTAGCGAGCATTTTAGCGTTTCTATTCCGCACAGTTCTACTATTTTATGGAGAGTTCTATTTAGACACAGTTCTATTTCGAACAGTTCTAAAGTGGAATACCTCAATGTTGATATCTAGAGAAATACAGCCTCCTAAGAATGAGGCAAAGGCTCCATAAAACTCATATAAGGGCCGCAGGTCCTATAAGAAAGTGCCAAAGCCAATGGTTTTAGATAAGAAGGAAAGCATGTAATGCAGCAAGACTCTGATGGTTGATAAGAAGGACCGGAGGTCTTATTCGAAGGAGCCGTAGGCTCCCGGCCCGAGAAGCAAGCGAAGGCCAGGTGGTGGAGCCCCGAAGGGGCGGAAACCACCTGGTTCATAATATGGCGGGAATACTAGTTCTATTGAACACTTTGAATGTACTAGTAATAGCTTGCGCGCTATCAATTTTTGCGGTTTCATTAGCCCTACAGTAACGTTTACTTTTGCGCATGACACTTCGAGTTGAGCCATCGATCGATACAGAATTTTTGCTCTTTACGTAACTCAAAAAATGTATGAATTTGTTTGAATGTAAATAGTCTATGACTAGCGACTAATGTCCTATGTGCCTAAATCACTATAAGGTATAGTATGTTGTCCGGAAGGTTTTCTACCTTACTTGTTTTGATTTCCCATTTCTTAATGAGAAGAGACTCAATTGATTCCTATTAGTGTTGGGTGCCTGATATACAAATCAACAATTTTGGAACTGAATTGCTATTGAACCAATCCTACGCGAGCGCGTCACCCAATACCAAAAAGGTCAACGTAGAAAATAAGTGAAGAACTTGAAACAGGAAATTTTGGAAAAAAATTGAGAAACTTCAAGAAAGAAAAATCGCAGGAAAAATGGAAAATTGGGAAAATGCATGCTCCAGTAGTAAATACAGTCTACTGATGACAGTCTTGAATTTTTGAACATGGACGATTATTGGATTACTATTTTGTGTATCTGTCTGTCTGAGAACTAGACACTATGAATCAGTAAAGTTTTTGGTAAGAACGTTCTATTGATAAAATCTGAAATTTCCGTGGAGCGCAGTTGTCGACTTATGTGCTAGTTGAAACTCCTATATTAGGAATAGTATCCGTGATGAAATTCGAAATCTTCGATGTCAATCCTAAATGAATATCAATAGTCTTAACGTAGGAAGTAAATGGAGAATATGAAACATGAAAATTTAGTTTATAACTATGCTCCACTGATATGTCAAATCTAATTATGAGGCATAGTAGTCTACCAAAAATGTAGACCCTTTGAAACATTGAAATTTTGGGTGAGTACCCTTCATTCTTCTAATCCTGAATTGTCTATGGAGCGTATTTGTAGAGTTATGTACTTGTTGAAACATTTAGAATATATAGAACAAATGCGCTTGATTGATAAACTTCGAGGATTCAAACTTTTAGAATGTTCTGCTCGCCAATAAAACGATGTTACAAATGGTAAATTACCACAATCTCACTTTATAAAGTAGAGAAACTAACATTGCCTAGGAAAAGTAAACACAATGAAACATGACATTTTCAGTAATCGCGCTCTATTGATATTTTTTCAAATTACTTCAAACTCCTTACTTTGCAAGGTCCACTATCAAGCTTAACTAACTCTCTGAAAACTAGACCCTTTGAAACTGAAAAATTTTGGTAACAAAAGTTCAGAGTAGGAAACTCGGGGAACTTACTAGCTAATGAAACATTTCATTCATTCACAACAATTGTGCTCCATCAGTACTTTTCAGTTTTTAGAATTGATAGATTCCTATTTTCAGTATGTTAATGTGGACTATTTAGTGACGAAGTATTGCAATTTCAATCGGTGTCTGAAAATGTAGACAAACTGAAACATGATAATTTTTGTTCTTTTGCAGTATCAAAAAAAGAACCCTAAACACCATACCAAGATATTTTATGTTCCTAATCAATAGAGAAAATGAAACAAGAAATAATTGAGAAAAGGAGTCAAGTTTGCTCTATTGATAATAAGGGAATCATAGACATATCCCTGATTAATCTATAAAATTAAACAGAGTTCGAAAACGAGTTATATCAAATTTTGCAAAGAGAAGCAATAGGGATTACTTAGCTTTTTTTACCGATTCAGAAATGGCAAAATAGTAGAGCCTGACTGAATACTTTAGTTCCTTTAGGGTGTGAACTTCAACATCTTCACTGTTCATATTGCTGGAGTGTTGATGAGTTCAAAGGCAGTTAATAAATAGACATTATTTCATGACATTAAACTGACTGCATAGTTTAGTTATTGTCTGACAACTGCATTCGTGTTTCTTTTTCTGAAACGTTAAAAGAAAAAGGTTATCAAAAACATTAAATGAAAATGTGAAAAAGACAACTTTGTTGCCATGAAGCTCAATCAGTGAGGTTTCGGTTTGCTTGCCTAGCCAAATGCGCTCTTTTGTAAGTTTGCTGAACTTCAACATCTTCAATGTTCATATTACTGGAGTGCTGATGAATTCAAAAGTAGTTAATCCAAAAAAGAAATGTTTCTCACAAGTTTAATGTTTCAAAGTGTAGATGTTAATGAAGCGTGGTTTTTCATTTCGGTAGTGACGATTTATCAAGAATTCAGTGTTTCGAGTTGTACTTGTCAAATGCGCATTACGATTAACTCCACTTTTGCCAGTCTACAATCAGCTAAATAGCAGGCAATAATAATTCCCCGTAAGATGAAGATTCTGAACCTTTTCCAAGGTTTTACGTTTCAAGAAGTGCTCATAGTTAATTCTGGGCCGCAAACTTCAGTGAATTCGATCGAACATGTCCAATGAAGATATTTTACAAGCTTACAACGAAACATTAATTGAAAACGAAATTTCAAAACCTTTCAGTTGGAAGACATGCATATGATAAACGTAGTATGTATGACTTTACTTCTACTGAAATATTCTAATTTTCAATATTTTTAGATTCAATTTGATTGTTAATAGAGCCTGAATACCGACGTCTTGAAAAAAGCGGCAAGCCATTACCAAGCGAAACAATACAGTTCAAAAATGAAAAACTTGGCACAGTGAAATATTTTGATATTCTGACAGTACCAACAACAGGCACTAGGATGAAAAATTGATAATCTTTTTGCACCGTTCGTAAACTTTCCAGTGATCCTCCTTTCTACATTCTCCCCTTCTATGCCTATTGGATTCCAGTTGTCCTTTACGATCTCTTCCGGCGTTGCTCCACATGGCTCAGCGTGTGTATGGCCCTTCTTCGATGGATAGTCATGAAATTCGGAACTCGCAGAGCCTATCGGAAGATTTCTGTGGTCAAATTTGGATTCTATGTCTCTATTGGAACGTTCGTGACGAGCTTACCCTTTTCTGGTTTGTATTATTTTCGATATGATATTGTAAAAGTCAGGGATTGGACAGCGATGAAGAAGTGAGTTATTTTTCATATGGGGAAAACGTGCTCCGTTATCACATTCTCAACATTCAGCTGCACCAACAACCCTCCAAATGGTACTTACACTATCTACACCCTGGTTCAATCTAGCTTATATACTGCAAATGATGGATTTGTGGGGAAGATTTTTCAACTTGTCAATGGAACGGTGTCAAAGGTGGGTGGCCTAGGAAATCAGGCAGCCTATTTTCTAGGTCACTGGAATTTCTAGACCAAAGTTACGAAATAGCAGTTTCAATAAGGTGCTAAATTTCTATGTAAAGTTTTCTCGGAAGTAACTCATTGATTTGCGAGGATTGACTAACTTTTTTATGGCCTAGAAAGCCATATTGAAAAATTTCTAGACCCCCACAACGTTTTCCTCATTCCAGCTCCTCCCCTGCGTCCTCCTCCCTCTGCTCACCGTTTTTCTTGTCCTTCAACTTCAAGAAGCTAGAAGACGTCAAAGGATTCTGAATTCCAACTCTTCAATGTTACGTTCAGATGGTCCTAACGCGGAACGAACCACCGGTTTGGTGGTCTTCATGACAGTATCCTCGTTTATCATTGAAGTACCTGGAGGCACTGTCCGAGTGCTTCAGTTTTTCTATACGGATTTGGGGTGGTGGTGAGTGGAACATCTAGCGCCTCTCGGACTTCGAACTTGGAACATAGTTAGAACTTTTAGTTGGAACCGGGATCTTTTCTAGATGGAGTTTTGCACGCCTACTGTATTCAGACGGAAACATAATTTTGTACCAGTAGCCTGTCTTAAAAAAAAAACTAACACAAAATTTTGGATGAATTCAAATTGGGTACAATGCTGCTAAACATCTATCTCATGTTTAGGCAACAGTCTGAAACACTGAAAATAGTTGGAAAACGTGATGTTAATTGAAAAATTATCATTGTATTGAATAAGGATCATGATTACTATAATTATCGCAAACCAATTCCCGAGATTGAGATGATTGTTACCGATATATTGATACATTAATTATTTGGAGACAGTCAAATAACTTGGTGCGAAATCTCCCTAACGATCTGATAGTGATGGGAATTCGAATAGTGTTCAAGTTTTTGGAAGTGTTTAGTGGTATTTTAGTTATACCGTGTCGTTAATCGTAGATAGTGCTCTGAGCATTGTAGTCACCGTAATAGGGTATATCAGAAACAAGAAACTCACATGTGAGACTATTGACTGCCAGCATTTCCGTTCCAATTATGAGTTATGTAAAGCAGGAATTTTTAGTAAGGCTAATAACAGCTACTCACGTTGAAAATTTACAATTAAAACTTCGCAAAAAAGTTGCTTATTAACAAAATTAGAAAAATAATAGGTTTCTCGTAGCTTATATACTAACGAAAAAGCTATAATGATACTAGATGAAATCCCACCGGTCCTAAAAACATAATGAGACGATCTGTCGTATTCCATGAATCCGTTTATTACTGTATCGAAGTTGTGAAATATGTCAGTTTGAGACAAGTACTTCAATGAAAAAATGAAAAATAATCCATTGTTTTATAGTTTTCATTTCCACTTCATTCGAACATGTTCCAGGAGAATGGCAACATCAGTTGGTCAAGTAGTAAACGCAATGTTCTCTATCAATGCAGCTCTCCATGGATTCATTTTCTATATGATGTCTTCCCAGTATCAGAAGTCAGTGGATATGGTTTTCAAGAGGAAGGTGCATACAATCCAGAGAAATTTTGAAGTACATAATATTGATACCTTTTCAGAAGCCAAGGATCATTGTGGCTCACAGCAGTTTAAATATGACCTAGACGCAGAAGGTTTTGCAAGTTTGTGTATTTGGTATAATCTGATATTCCAAAACGTGTGAAATTCTATACAAATTGGTAGATCAGTTTGCATGGATGATGAAGTTCTTCAAAGATGTATTGTTATATGATACCAATTGTAATGAAGATGATTTTCATTATGTACTTATGAATTGATGTTGACAATAAGTTTAAAACATTGATAACAAATTCGATGAAATCACAAATGACCGCTGGAATGGTGACCTTGTTGTACCGTTAGACGTCAACTCTTGCTCACTGTTAAAATTAAAAAAAATTGTTGATAATATTTTTTTCAATGTTTCTCGGAGGAGAGAAAAAGATAGGAAACAATTTTTTGACAATTCTTCATTGACAATAACTTCCTGATGCGGTGACACAATCTAGATTTTTTTCGGATTCACTTCATGCAGAAAAAGAGCAAGAAAATATTGCATCACTCATAGATCACCGAAACCCGATTTTAAAAGAAAGCTTAATTTTCTAAAACTTTATTTTTTGCGAGATCTGATTAACATGTAATACATTCAAAACCTTCCATAGTTTTGATAGCAACTTGAAGTATTTTCGAACTTCATAATGGGCATAAAAAGTTTGATGGCAGAAGTACTGTAGCGGTAATGGCATCTTTCATCGGAAACGACATCTTTTCACCAATTATCATGACTAACATTGCCAGGAAAGCAACGAATAGTTGTAACGAAATCGAAACGGTTTCAACTTTGTGTTTTTTGATGATAGCAAAACAAGAAAAGTGATAGATCGGTGTTAATATTTCCTATTTCCATTTCAGTGATGAAAACTGGAGTTCATTCATTCATTCACTTATTAACCAGACTCGAAGAGTGGTAAGACCAATAAGTTCAAGTCTTCTGATTTCCTTCTCTTGCTGGAGTTATCCAGATTCTGCCATTTTCTATTCCACGTTGCTTTTTGACCGTATCATTTTTTCTACATCCGAATAAATGAATGAATGAATGAAGGAATGTTCTGGCGCAGAAAAAAGTCACAGATGCGAATAAGTGAAAAAGTTACCTTATAAAACA
Organism: Caenorhabditis sinica; assembly: GCA_963932045.1. Classification (NCBI taxonomy): domain Eukaryota; kingdom Metazoa; phylum Nematoda; class Chromadorea; order Rhabditida; family Rhabditidae; genus Caenorhabditis; species Caenorhabditis sinica. The sequence goes on from OZ009940.1 coordinate 18,283,703, forward strand.
ATGATAGATGATTCCATGATTCGAAAAAACGTTTAGTTATGTATTGTTTTAGTTTCATCTTGATAACCAGGAACAAAAAATGAAGAGGATTTTCGATTAGTTGCAGCTTACCGAGCGTGAATTTTGAACAAGATTTACATGCGTTACATGAAGGCAAAGTATTGCTACCTCAATTCCAATCGAGGTTTGTGAACCATACGAAACCGAAAACATTCCTGTTAACATATTATTGCAGTTTCACTAGATTAGTATTTGGGATAAATATTAAACCGTTCTGATACTGTGTGAATGTTTTTAGTCGGTCTCTTAACAATACATTTATGGTAAATTCAAACTACCAATTTGCTATCAAATTTAGAAAATACTTTAACCCAATAGGTTTTTACTTTATTTGTTCATTTACGATTCATTATTCACAAGAGAAAACGAGGTCTTGCTCACTCTTATTTCGCCTGCCTCACCTTGCATTTTTCCTATTCTCCCATCAATTAACGTACGCATAAAAATACAGTACTTCGTTTTTTATCACCTCGTCAACAATCTACGTCATTCGCAACTCAATTCTGTGATTTTTCAAAAGAGCTCGAAGAACTTTCATTGTTCGTAACAAATTTTGAGGAAAGGGAATTTTAATGTTTTTCATTTAAGAATTCTGATTGTGAAACGGTAATCACAACCACAAATGAAACAGCCAATTGTTGACAGCTGTAACTGTTCTGGTGCGGAACTGCTGAAATCTTACCATATGAGAAGAATAAGTTTGAAGTTCGTATTTTGAAGAAGTTTATGAATTAACTGTTGCTGAAGTTCAAACTTGAACGCTTGAACTGAATTGGTGTAAGCAGGAACTCTGAAACTTTAGTTTTATAGTCGTGTAACCGAGAAGACCCTAAAATCTGTGACAATTGCACTGATAATGCTGAAATTCAGCATACAACTACTTTAAAGGGGCACATCTTTTTTAGAAGAGTTCGTGCTAAAAAAATGTCAACTACAAAACCAGATTTCTAGAGTTCATATATGGTAATGCAAACTATGAGATCAAACTTTCTAACTTGAACTCCTCTCCCAGACCGCCAAAGTTGACATTTTTCAACTGAAAACGTCAAAAGTTCATATACCCTTGACCGGTACTGTATATCTGACAAAGTGATTCTGGTGTTGCCTCCCGTGATTAGTTCCTCAACAAACACTATTTCAAATTTCTGATATCTTTGAAAGCTATCTGGAAAAGTAATACATACAAGATGTCCATTCTGTTTTATCTAGTGAAAATCTTGTTCAATGTTCAAATCAGTTACTGTAGAAAACGCAAACAGATATTGACGGGGGTTTAGTCGGAGCTTAGGTAGCTTCTAGGTAGAAGTTAACCGTTCGTCGGCTTCAAGACACACCATTATCAGATTTGTATTAGACGTTGCAACTTCCAACCTGTTAAAAATGTATGGGGTCGGAAACTAGTCAGATTTCTCAGCTTTTGTTGTTGTCTTGTCCATAGTCCAACCATCTTATGATGAAAAGTTACCGGCGATACCCGAGGAAATCTGTCCAGTTTCAGTGCTATTTTGAGACGTCACAGGCATATTCAATGTTTTCAGAATTGGAAACTGACATTTGTTGATGCCGTGGAACTTTAAAACTTTTGAAAATCGTGTATTCCCACAAATCTTGAATACTTCTTCAGGTCCCTCATAAACTGTTAAATTGTCATGAATGTTTGCTTGTCAACTCATTTTGGAAAATTTCCCCGTTTCCATAAACAAAAACTCTTGCTAGCTCCTATTTCTCTTGCTCCTCTTTTTCCTTCGCAGCCAATAAGCTCCTTTGACAATTACAGTACCCAGTTTTTATCACTTCGTAAACAATCTGCGTGATTTTCAACTCCGTCAGTGGTCGCTGTTCTATGACTCTTACTTGGGAGTATCCAAAAATTTTTCTATGTTTCATAACAGTATTTTGTGACTCTTGATATTCTGATGGTCTTTTTTAACTCTTTCTTGATTCGTGGTGTTGCGATAGTCAATAATAAGCCTCGCCCCTTTTCTCGAAGAATACCAGAACAGGAAAATAGTATGGGGCAGACATTAGCGAATAGCAAGAGCGAAAAGCAATAAAAGGAGAATTGAAAGGGGAGCGAACATTTATATTTTTCCCGGTCTCCTTTTTTGATGATTTTGGCTTCTAGACCAAAATGATAAAAATATCAAAGCTTCAAAATTTTCCGTTTTTCCATTTTTATATTTGTGCTGATTTTTCTCACCTGAGATTTTTCTGAATTTTTGTAAAATTTCTCAAGTTTCAGAATCTACAAGTATGTCTCACGCCAACGTCTACACCGATGGTGCATGTGTCAACCAGGGCAATCCCAATGCCCAAGCCGGATACGGTGTCTTCTGGGGTGATAGTAAGTTCCAGTTTAATAGAATCCACAAAATTCGAAGCCCATCTTTCTAGACAGCGCCAACAACCGTAGCGGACGTGTCGACGGACACCAAGACAGCAATCGTGCTGAGCTCCGTGCCGCCCATGTGGCCATTAAGACCGTAAGTTTTTCATTGAATAAATTAGAACTAATGGGGGATTTCAGGCCAGCGACAACGGCTATGCGGGTATTACTATTCACTCTGACTCGCAATTCGTTAGGGATGCAGTCAATGGCGCTGGAAACTTCCAGAGGTGAGCCACTTGATACCATAAAACATAGAGACTAGGGCTATCAAAGACACATGAGCTCTTGTTTACTGCGAGAAACTGCAGTTCATGATAATGTAGTACAAAATGATATAATCTTACCTAAACGTTTTCAGCGCCTCGGCTAACCACCGTGACCTCATGCAGTCAATCAACGACTTGGCTCGCCACTCCAACATCAAAGTGAACGTTGAATATGTCCCAGCCCATTCGGGACAACACGGCAACGACCAAGCACACAGGCTTGCGAACGCTGGAGCCAGAGGAAACTAATCTCGGACAAACTTCGAAATCGCATTCGAGAACTGTCGGCGCATTGAAATTCCACTTGTTAAAATCTGTTTGAAGTTTCGTAATAAAATTTTATTGGCATAGTTTTCTGTTTCATTGAGCTATCATATGATCCACCGAGTAGAGTTATTTAATGCCAAGATTATATCGGACTTTAACACAATCAAAAATAATTAGTCTTCAATCCCTCGATATCCTCCACAATCCCTCTTGCCCTATCAATCAATTCTTCACAATTTGCCTCTAAATCTTCTGGTTTTCCCAATGTTCCATCCTTATACAATTTAATATACACTGAGATTCCAAAAAGTGTGAAATTCGATGCAAATGGGTAGATCAAGTCGTATTGTCTATGAAGTTCTTTAAGAGAATACGGTGCTTTTAGTCCGCCGAAGAATCCAGATAGTTTCTCATGATAGTGCTGTAGGTACTCATAGGTTTTTGCTCTTCTTGTTTCTCTGCTGAGACCGAGAGTGAGAATTCTGATAATGTCGAGGGCGACGGAGCCGATGAGAAGCATTTGAAAGTCGATGATAGCTCCGATTTCAGAGTTTGGACTGTCTTTGAGCCAGAGCATATTGGTTACGTTGAGATCGGCGTGGCAGATGATTCCGGGGATCGCTGGAAAATATAGTTAAGTTTGAGTATCCACAAGTGATAATCAAAGTGTGATAAATATACCGAATCAACAAACAATACATCTCAACCTCGGAAGTCAAAATGGAGACTTTGAAACTTGAAAAATTTTACGGCTGGAAATAATTTGTTGAAATTGGAAGTCGACGAATCAGAATCAAGACTTGAACTATGGATCCAGATCAACCAATAATAAAGGTCTTTCTCAAAGGAACAAATCAAGACTATGAAACTCAAAAAAAAATTGTCTCGATACTTCATTATTTCGGAATATTTCACTTTTTGTGGTCGTTTGTCTTCATAAAATGAAAACACAAACTCTGAATAGAGACTTTGAAACAGGAAAACTTCAAAGGCACTTTATCTTCCAGAATTTAAACGACCTACCTTCTATAGCCTCCCTGGTCGCTTTATTCTTGTTATCATAGTCAAAAGACCATTTGATATTTTGAATCCGGCTGTTTCCGAAGATTTGAGGAGCAACTTTTTCCAGGGTCAAGGCTTCGTCGAACTGAAGAAATTTCTTTTGGAAATAGGTTCGTAGAAGAGAAGGAGAATTAGTTCAATTGAAGAAATAAACGATAATCATAAGGATATGAAACATAATTTTTTATTTTTCTCCTCACCATCCTCCCCTGCATATACACGGTATAAGTCTGTTGTCCATGTGCTCCCTCCTTGAAACTCTCCACATAACTTTTATCCTCTCTTTGTATCAAATGAGCATGAAATCCTGCCAGAGCCTCCATCAGTCTCAAAACTTGCTCATGACTCAATCCAGGAATATGATCTACTGCGAAAACTTTGTCGTGAAGGTTTTCCAGGACAATTCCACCAGTTTCGTCTCCAGTGATATCCTCGGTAAAATAGACTCTGGGAATTGGAAAGTTGGGAATGGAGTTGTGGGGGAAGTGGTGGTAGAATAGGTTTTCTTTCTGGAAAGACTAACGTTAAGTGGATCGTGTGTGTTTTTTTATTTAGGAGTTCAGAATAGCAGATTTCACTAGCTAACACATACACAATGTGTTTTCATCGCGGAATGAAGTAACTAGAGAAACAGAAACACAAAAGTTTCAAAAAGTAGACGCGACGCAACACGCAACGCATCTCAAATAAATATATTAACCTACCTTTGTGAAGTAGATTAACCGATTGTGAAGCTCCTCCAATGCTTTCTCATTCGCAAACTTTAGCACGTTTTCACCAATTCGAGGGATCTGTAAAGTTAGTGAAAATAATGACAGTGAATTCACGAGTTCGATATTCAAAAAGGTAAATCTAGATTTTGAAACGGGAAAATTTTACTCGACAAAAAACAAAAGATACAGAACAACAACTACAGAACCTTGAACCAAGATCTTAAACCAAGAATGTTTCGATTTCATAACATGAACATTTCCTGAGTGTTACTATTTTGATATTCTAGTGTTGTCTATCAAAGTCAAAATATCAAAACCTTCTTAATTCCAGATTCGAGGTTTAAAATTCTCAAACTCCGACTTGTTAACACAATTTCATAAACCGAAAACTTGAAATCAAGTCTTGGAATCTGAAAGTTACGGTTTCAAATCGTTCATATTTTCTGGACTACTATCATGCCTATATTGAATTCCCATCAGTATCAACATGAATATGTCAACATCTTCAAGATTCTAGAAACTAGCCCCAAAATTCTTTCGAAATCCTCACCTTAATAAAAACCGTTTCGGGAACCTGCACCCCTTCTACTCCATCGTTCACCGTCAAGTTCACCACATAGATATCGGACCAAAAACTTTTCACATTTTCCAACTTCTCGAATTCCACAGAAACTTTCTCATAGAAATTTTCGATGTCTGGAAATGAGTTCTCCACCAGTCGACGGAGATGTTTCAGACGAGTTTGCATTTTGGAAACGGCGGGAAATTTGAAAATTGAGAACGAAAGTGAGAATCTTAGGAATTGAAGCTGAAAATGGAGGTCGAAAGTTGAAAACTTGGTGAAACGGGGGGAAAAGTGAAAGTGCAAATGAAGAAAATGACAATAAGAAATTTGAAATTTGAAGGGGACTGAAGTTAAATTGAAGTAGGGAAAAATAAAAGAGCTATTGAATACCGATCGAAAAAAAGTTTCCGTTATGAGTTTGAAAAGTGAATGAAACAGAGGAAACTATGTAAAACTACTAAAAATGAGACTTTCATAGATCCCACCCAATTTTTTGGTTCTCATCAAACTAGAGAATAGCGTCAATAGACAAAAAAAGTGGCAACAACAATTTTATTAGGGTGTCTGATCGAAAATTGGGAGTTTATGTGTTAACTTTTTTGTTAGGGGAGGAGGGACACCAGAGAAAACAGGTCAACATGTTGTTTTTTGGAAGACCGAAAATGAAAAATGTGAATTTTTTTGAGGCATCAGTTTCCTTATAGGGTAGAAAAGGAAAATAACAAATAGTTGTGGTTAATTTGAACATGGAATTAAAAAAGTTGAAGTTTTTTTTAACGGACAAACAAAGTCCAGTATGTAACTTTAGATGACTTTCAAAACATTGTGAAACTTAAAATTTAATTTACTATATTTGAATTTAAGTTAACAAAAAGAGACCTATGAACAAATAATTATTTATAATTAGCCTTCAATCCCTCGATATCCTCAACAATCCCTCTTGCCCGATCAATCAATTCTTCACAATTCGCCTCCAAATCTTCTGGTTTTCCCAACGTTCCATCTTTATACAATTTGATATACACTGCGATTCCAAAAAGTGTGAAATTCGATGCAAATGGGTAGATCAAGTCATATTGTTTATGAAATTCTTGAAGAGAGTACGGTGCTTCTCCCCCGTCAAAGAATACCGATAGTTTCTCATGATAGTACTGTAGGTACTCGTCGGTTTTCGCTCTTCTTGTTTCTCTGCTCAGGCCAAGGGTCAAAATTCTGACCATATCGAGAGCTACGGAGCCAATTAGGAGCATTTGGAAGTCGATGATAGCTCCAATTTCAGAGTTTGGACTGTCTTTGAGCCAGAGCATGTTGGTTACGTTGAGGTCGGCGTGACAGATGATGGCGGGAATAGCTGAAAAATCTTTTGTGATTGAATGCTAGCACTGTAGAACCCCGAACACCCTAATTGTAAATTAAACTATTGAAACTGGAAAAAATTGTCTTCATCAAAAATTCATAAACTTTTAGATTCTCCAATATTTACCTGCAATAGCCTCCCTGGTTGCTTTATTCTTGTTATCATAGTCAAAAGACCATTTGATATTCTGAATCCGCCCGTTTCCGAAGATTTCGGGTGCAATTTTTTCCAGGTTCATGGCTTCGTCGAACTGAAATGAAACATTGGTTTACTGATTCGCAAGCAGAGAAATTATTTATGAAACTAGATGGAATTTTTTACGAAAGTGGTGATACAGTAAAAATATAAAAATTGAATTTGTTTTTGGCGTATACGATAGATTCTAAACAAATACCAGTTCTGGGAACTTCATAGAGAGGTTATGGAACAGTGAGCACTCTAAACTGCAGAGCACAGTTTTTTAAAATAGATTTTTGAGCTCTGAAGTTTTTCACAGTTTCAGACCGTCTCTGTCTTCGAACGTCTTGGACAATTACATTATGTATTTGGTATCAGCTACTAATCTACAAATAGTGTCCCTGCTGTGAACCGGAATACCTTTCCGGGATAAAATGATTGTTGCTCAATATTAATTGGTGGCGCTTGTCCGTGATTTCGCACTTCACGATAACAATGTTCCAGAAAGCTTACATTGTCGATGACATTTCACTAATTTTCGATACCTGCACTCGTGCAATTTTATCTGTATTATCAATTTTAGAGTTCATAAGAAGTTCGAATTCAGAGTAAATGTAATGTATAACGCATTGATAAATCTGTGTAATTCAACGTTTTGTTTAGCAAATTTTGTGTCACTATCATGATGAAATTTAGAAACGACATTTAGTAAACTTATTGAAACAGAAAAGAACATGCTTTCTTTTAATTTATCACGATTCCTTACTACATGTGAGTTTTCCCTATTCAGTAGGGAGTAAGAATTAGTGTGGAAATGTTTGAATAAAAAAATAATGATGTTTCGGAAAGCTTTTTTCATTGTGACTAAACCTGATATTCTCGAAAAATTGGATTTCAAGAGTCTAACTAGATAGATCTCCAAGTTGCACAACATTTCCCTCGGAATGAGTTGTCCATGTTTCAACTGTTTCAAAAGCATCATACAACAGAAAATATATGGAGTCAATGCTATGGAAATAGTTTTTTTCTTGAGACTATTATAGTTCCAAATTCTTCGGATTTACTGATTCAGTGACTCCAGATTCAAGTTTTTCTCAATAGTTCAGTAGTACATATGTATAATGGCCTTCAAAAGCTTACTGTTTAAGTATGCCTTGTTACATGTCCCACTACTCCGCCAAAACTAATCTGTAGACATAACTCCTAAAATCCTCACCGTCATTTTCTGCATTCCCTCCGCATACGTCTCCCGTCCATGTGCTCCCTCCTTGAAGCTCTCCACATAACTCTTATCCTCTCTTTGTATCAAATGAGCATGGAATCCTGCCAGAGCCTCCATCAGTCTCAAAACTTGTTCGTGACTCAATCCAGGAATATGTTCTACTGCAAAAACCTTATCGGAGAGGTTTTCAGCAACAATTCCACCAGTTTCGTCGCCAGTGATATCTTCGGTGAAGTAGACTTTGGGGAATGGAAAGTTGGGAATGGAGTTGTGAGGGAAGTGGTGGTAGAATAGGTTTTCTTTCTGGAAGAGTGAAATTTCAAAGTGTAGTTGGACGCACGCGACGCAACATGCATCGCAACTCGAGACTGGATTTCGTCTGAAAATATGTCTGCATTCTGACGTGATGGTGTTTACACAGATTGTACTGCATCGTAACGAACTGCATTGATTCTAATCTTCTGGGGCTTCAGAGCACGCGACGCGACTCGCAACACGCGCGTCTCCAATTTAATTAATGTAATCTCACCTTCGAATAGTAGACCAACACATTGTGTAGCTCACTCACTGCACTTCCATCCTCACACTTCAGCACATTTTCACTGATTTTGGGAATCTGAAAAGTTAGATATTTTAATCTGGATTAATGAGATAACAATTCTCAGCATCCCCTTGAAACTGATTAATGAAGAATTTGAAGCTGAAACTTTCAAGCTGGCTTCTTTTCGGACAAACGTTGCGATTTCACAACGATAAAAATCGGATTTCGAACATCTGAATTATTCAACTATTACCAGTTTCTGAAACTTTCCTTCTGAATCCTTACCTTAATAAAAACCGTCTCCGGCACCTGCACCCCTTCCACTCCTTCGTTCACCGCCAATTTCGCTACATAGATTTCTGACCAAAAACTTTTTGCATTCTCCAACTTTTCGAATTCCACAGAAACTTTTTCATAGAAGTTCTCGATGTCTGGAAATGAGTTCTCCACCAGACGACGGAGATGTTTTAGACGAGTTTGCATTCTAAAAATATCAGAAAATGAACGGGACATTTGAAAAAGCGAGAGAATCTAAATAGGAGGTATTGAAAATAGAAATACAAATGACACTGAAATTGAATGTTGATGCCGAAAGTTGAAAAGTTGGTGAAACGGGGGAAAAAGTGAAAGTGCAAATGAAGAAAATGACAATAAGAAATTTGAAATTCGATAGTTTGGAAAGTGATAAGGGGGTTAAGATAACGGAATTTTCAGATTGAACTGTCAATTTTTTAGAAAAAAAAGTTGGAAGTTTACATCGAAAACTTTCATCAAGTTACTATTCAAGTGTTGAATCTGAAAGTGTGGAGAATTCTAAGTTGATAAGAAAATTAACAGATTCCCTAAATTTTCGATTCTACAGTTGGGAATTCGATACCAATACATAATACCCACTATCATTGTGTCTGGTAAGTGGGTTACGTGACAATTCCATAAGCTCCGCCCACTTTTATAGAAACATTTTCTTCAAATTCGTTTCGATTCAAACTAGAGAAGCGACAAGGCGAAAACCATTCTAATGGATGTTTGATCGAAAATCAAAAAATTTTATAATTTGATAAGAAATCATAGGTATAGTGGGCGAGACAGAGACTGAAGGTAAAATTGAATGAAAAAATAATGGTGTTGTCAAAAACAACATGTTGAAACCGTGATAGTTTCGAACTTCTTCAATCAATATTCAAATATTTTTGAGGTTGTCAAAGAGTTTTGAGAGTCAAGCCAATGGATATAAAAGTGAAAAAGAGTTGTTGTTCACCTTGATTTTAAAAGTGTGAAACAGAAAGAAAATAAGGAGAAAAAAGTGATTTCTGATATTGGAAATGGCAACAATATATGTATGAGTTGTGGGTTCAGAGACAAGAAAAGACAAAGAAAAACGAAGGCAAACAAATAAAACTTTGAACAAACACAAACTACGTAAAAATATTGTGGTGGTTTTCCCAGACATCATTACTGTTTTTGAAATGTTGTAAAAGTTGACATTTATGTTTGACATGATCTTGATCGGATTTCTGTTTGTTTCTGATTTAGCACGTAGTTAGCAGGGAGCTGCTATAACAAAAGTTTCCTAGCACAACGACTATTCTATTATAGATGAAATAGAAGAAAGCGTACAATAACAGTTTGAAACACAAAACTACGAAAGAAAATACGAAAGAAAATTACTGGGACAATACAAACATACCTAAATTCCTGATGATTTCAAGTTCTTCATTGGAATTTGATGTGATGTATTATTTTTTTAACCCTTGAGAAAGAAAACGCTTGTCGTGAAACATTGAAACTTGTCAAACATCAATCGACCTTTCCTGATAATAACCAACAAAAAAGTCATGCCGAACATCGTCGCATGCATTAACTTCCATGAGTAGTGTTGGCTTATGTAAATTTGCTATATTCAAACTGAACCAAAACTAAAAAATAACTTCCGTTACCAGTTCTCTGTTTTATTTACTGAGCCGTTATTCCACTAATGAATCGTACGTAAAAGTGCTTTGTGGAGATCTTGCAATGGAAATGATATTGGTGAACACTCTAAACTGTCAAATTTATGAAGATTCTGAAACAATAAAAAATCACAATTGTTGCAATCGTCAATATAATACATCCTTATTGTATTGCTGCTCTCCAGATAGTGGAAATTTTATTACTCTTTTTTATCACCAAGGGTTCAGTTTTGATTCTTTTCACACTCAATTGATACAACAAAATGTGTCATAAACTGCAAAAGTTATACCAGGTTAAGATACTTTTTATATGATGAGCATATTTTTTAACACACTATCAAACAACACCGGGTAAAGTTTTTATGGCGGAAGACGGAACACAGAAGACGAAATAGAAGACATATGTATCTCGGAAGTCGAAAGTGTGATGAGCTTTTTGGAAGTAAGATGAGCTCTCAAGCTTTTTGCGATTTTCTGAAAATTTTTTGTTCTTCAAAAATGTTCAGAAGATAGAAGAAATTGCAAATATTTAGCGGATGACGGAAAGAAGATCTCTGATGAAATTGGATTGCCGAACCCTGTGAAAAAAAATGAAGTCACTGCAACAGTGAGAAATCGAAAATGACAATGTTAATTCCGTCTGCCTTTTGCTGATAGATTTTCGAGTTCGACTTATATTGATGTGCTTTTTTATTGTCGTGCGTTCAAGTTAGTTGCTTTTAGCATCCCATTGCTACGGCAAAATATGTCATAAATTATATATTTGGTTTCAAAAAGTCCATTTTCGAGAAGGTAACATTTAATTCATTGCTCACAACATTATATGCCGAGAGAAATAAATAAAAACTCACTAGACTCGTATAAAATGGTGTTGGTTTATGTAAATTGTTAATACCAGGGTAGAAATTTCACATCCGCGAAGCAGTCTAAAAACATGATACGGAAACGAGGCTCATTCACAGTTAGAAAACATAGAATTGCTGAAAATGCGACAGAAAGATCAACGGTTCTTGAACTGACTCAGATTTACAACTATACTGAAACAGTAAACGCATTCGATCATAATTAAACTAATTTTTACAAAATAAGATTGCTAGAAACTTCCCTCTCGTTCGATGCTTTTCGAGAGTTGGAGAAACTGTCGGTGACCATCATTTTTTTATATTCAACTGTTCTAGTTTGTAAATTTTACCGCTCTACTGATACAGAAAAAATATGCCAGGAACTAGGAATTTGAAATCAGTTTCAAAAAAGTCATATTCGGTGATTGACGTGTCGTATGGTGTTGGATGATGTAAAAACTCAGCTCAATATCTTTCAATTAGGGAGCGTTTACACCGAGGTATAGAAAAATCTCCAGAAATGAAAAACCGTTAAAATCCACTAAACACAAAAAAATAGTGCTAGCCTATGAAAAATGCTTACGTCACAAATCGATAGAATTTTGATTTCCGTTCTTCTTTTCACTTCTGTGAAACAGGCTACACTCTCTTTTCTCTCATTCGCCCAGACTCAAAAATGCGAATTTTCATCCTGTTTCACCTACCTATGATCTACTAAACCCGGGGTTCGCGGTGTTCACAAAATACATTACACTAAATACATTACAATCACATTTGTCTGACATACAGAAGGTTCGTGACCACCCAAGTTTGCGTTGTTGAAAAACATTTTTTTTTTGAATAATTGAAGTCAACTAATTTTTGGAATGATCAGAAAGCTGTGTATCGGATCCTATTGCATTACGCTGCATTGAGCTACTTTCAATACAATGCTGAAATAGTATAAAATGAAGTTGAGAAATACGTTGTGGTCCTAAATTATGATACTGAGTTTATTTCCCAAACTGGAAGCACAAGAAGTCCAGTTTTGTCCGGAGTGATACAGAGAAAGTTCCAGATCTTTACTATTAATAAACGCAAAATTCTGTGTGTGTGTTGTTTGTTCCGGACTCGCTCCCTCTAGCGGAGTTCCTACTGGACCAATTTTGTTCAAATTTTGACAGGTTATCAGAAAGTACTGCGTGATGATGCCCGTCTATTTTGATTTTCGATTGGTCAAAAAATGAGGTCGCAAGATGGCAAAAACATCTTTTTTAGCTCCATTCTGTTGTTTCAGTTTTGAGAGAGGGGGAGACAAGTTCACGGAGTTATTTTCTACTTTTCGAAATTTTTTCAATTGTCTCATTTTTGAAAAATTTTACGTCGGCCCGAAGGGCCCCAGAGGGGCGTAGCCCATCTGGTAATCATAATTCTCAATTCATCGATGTGATCATAACGAATGTATGTGAACGCATTGTTTTAGGTTAACTGATTGAACTAATTGTCCAAAAAATTTATCAACAACTGGAAACAGAATGTTGGTAGAAAAATCGGCCAGAAATCGAGAAAAACCACTGCATAGACAGGAATTAAAAGTTCTGGCTTATGTAAATAGTGTACGTCACAAATTGAAAAATTACAATTTCCGTTCTACTTTCACTTCTGTCACGGAAGTTCCGTGAAAATGCTACACTCTCGTTTATATCAATTTTCCTCTCAGGAAAAATGCAAATTTTCTGTCGGTTTCAACACCCTATTATTTTCCCAGATTCAGAAACGTACAGTAATGCGTGCTGGAGAGCTACAGGTATTTTTACCAGAAATTTCGTGATGTAGTGGATATCACATCTGTCTAGCACACAAAAGTTCGGCGGTTCGAGCCCGCCCGTGATCAAAATGTTTTTTGCAAAACTTTTCAGAATCATGATCCAATTCAAAACTTTATTCTTCACAAGAGAAATTCCAGGTTCACTTCTTGTTCATTTGCGAGTTGTCGGTACTCTCCGAGTCTTTGGTTTTCAGCGGTGGGAGAATGACGAAAAGTTTCGAGTTCCACTCCGACGGGATTCCAAATTCGTCGGTGGTTTTGCGAAACTCGACGAGGGTGTCTCTGGAATTTTGGAAATTTTAAAAGGACCTAAAAGAGTCAAGAAAGTTCAGAAGAAGTCTGGAACGGTTTAATGGATCCTGGGCTGTCTAAAAGCCTCTAGAAGTTAGGATTTGGGACTGGAAGTGTTTAGATCATTCTCGACACTTCTTGAATCTTCTAGACCCTTCTATAACCTTTCAGAATCTTCTAGACAACTTGCAACTCACTTCTTATTAGCCTTTCTGGTACTCTTCTTCTTCTCCAACTCTTTCCGATCCGACTCTTTTTCTTCTTTTGGCTCCTTCGGCTCCTTTGGTTCCCGGAGTACCGGATCCAACTCCTTCCCCTTTTTCAACGCCTCCACACCCTCCTCACAATACTTTTTGACGTCTCCACACATGGTGTACATCGGACGGTCCGTCGTTTTTGAAGCGGTCTGAACAGAATTTGAATTTTTAATCTACAAAATGGTTTGACCTACCGTCAACTGCCCGCGAACCATATTTCTCATCTGATCCGTGTTCGGGTACTCCACAATCAGACGACACCATCCATTCTTGTTGCATCCGTCGAGAATGCGTTGGCGGACGTCTTCCAAAGTAGTCGTGACCGTATCGTCGACAGCCAGAATCGCCTCTCCGATATTCAAACTGATATGGGATACGGTATCGGGTACGGTGTAGTTGACGACGACTTTCGCGCCGGTTTGCTGCATGTTTAGGCCGAGTTTCAGGTATTTGTACTGGTAGATCAGAGCCATGTCCATGTTGTAGCCAGGGGTGGTCGAGATACCTAAAAGTAATAGAAATTGAAGATTTAAAAATGGTGGATTAGAAAACTCTTTATGGCCTAAAACCCCAATAGCTCTGTTATAAGAACAAGAAATTCTTCGGTGGCCTAGAAACCCAAAAATTCAGTCCGGCGGCCTAGAAGCCTATAACCCCAAATGTTTTGGTGCCCTGGAAATTCCCTCTTGACCTAAAAACACAAAAATTAACCAAGATCTCCTGGTGGCCTAGAATCCCAAACCCCTCCTATAACTTACCAGCCGGACACTTGAAAGTCCCCACTCGATTCTTCAACCGTGCCACCGTAATCGTAATCTTCAACTCCGTCTTTGATCCCAAAATCTTCGCGACCAGAGTTTTGAAATCTTGAGTTCCTGGCGGCACCTTATTATTCGTTTCCTTCTTATTTTCTCCCTTTTTCTCCGGATTCTTCGTTTTGCTCTGCTGCTGTTGACTCGTCGTCTTCTCGTCCACATTTCCCATTATTGTTTTTTCGTCGAACGAGACAATGATACTGTTGACTTGAAGAATGACGTCACCGGGGATGATGGCTCCTTTGAAGGGGGACGCGTAGTTGACGCGAGTGATCAGGCCGTGGCGGTTGACGAGACCGAGTTGCTGGAAAAAATTAAGTTTTTGGAATTTATAAGCTTCGGTTTTGTTGCTAATTATTGTTTTAGGCTAACTCTAAAAAAATTTTTAAATAAAAAAAATCAGGTTTCAAAATAATGGTATTGTCGGAGCAAGTCACCGGGACCTTGATCGGTGTTGTAAAGTCAGTGAAGAAATTTGAAAAAAACTATGTTTCAAAACATTGGTATTCTGGGAAACAAAATGTGAAATGTAGTGCTTGGCTTTTATAAAATCAGACTAAATTTTGAAAGGTCCACTACTTACAAAGGTACGCAGCAAAGATTATATGGCTGAGTATGAAAAAGAGTGAAAAAAATGTAATTTCCGGATATCTGGGAAATTGTTTTGAGAAATGAATTATGAATGGGCCTAGTTCGGATTCTAGAAATTATTTAAGGCAAATTTGGATAGTTTTTTTTCCGAAATTTTTGAAAAAATTTTAGGTTTCAAAATGTTAGTATAGTGTGAACAAATTTCTGACACTTTGATCCTGAGACGGAAAGACATTTTTTGACCGAATTTCAAAAATTATGACTTTCTATGGCTCTAAAAATGTAGTTATCATGAGAGAGGCATAAGAAATTTTCATCCAGTTGGTGAAAAACTTTTCGAAAGAAGTGGGATTCAAATTTGAGATATAAAAGGAGCAAGATTATAAGATTCCAATTTTAGACTTTTGACTAATTTCAAAATGTTTTTTCATGTTTCAAAACGAAAATATAGTAAGTGCAAAATTTTTGAAGTTCGATTGATTCATGAATGTAGCTGGAAAATTATTCAACATTTTTAGATGTTTTAAGTTGTTAGCTAACACTGGCAACATCATAGTTTACACGGTCATTAACTTGATCAAATGTTTACATAAATTAAAAAACCCGAAATCACATTTGCAAAATCTTACCGTCGCTTTTTCCTTCTTCGGAAGCTCGTACGTCACGTCGACGACCATCTTGTAACAGTTGGGCAAGGAGTCGTTTTTGAGCAACACCAAGTCTCTGACACGGGATTCTATCTGAACATAAGGGGGGATTGAATTCAGGTCAGGTCAGTGGAGTATAAGTAGTCATGGTTAGGCTTACTAGTCTCAGCTAGATTTTGTTATGGCTTCATTTTGCTCACCCAGGTGAATAGGCCTAATAAGACTTTGACTAGCTTCTTAAGATTATCTAAATAATTTATGGTTGATCAGGTCAGAAAAAAGGTAAATTTCAGCGAAGTTGTACGAACACAATAGCGAAAAAATTTCGCTTTCATCAGCTTTTGACGAGCAACTGAAACTTAAAATTTTTGATTAGCGAATGACTTTGTATTTGAAAATTTGGAGATGCTGACGTTGAGATTCTTCTAGATTCCAAAATTCCCAAAACCCGCTTACCTCCCCATTCTTGAACCCGGCCCTCTCCCACTGTGAATCGTGATCGCCGTCTTCGGGTCGATAAAATTTGCACTTGATCGGATTCTTCTGCTCAACAACTTCATCTTGAGGCATCGTTTGCTTTTTGTCAACGCTATCAAATGCTTTGAATTGGAATCGACTCTAATTTGTTTGGAAATAATCAAAAAGTGAGAGGGAGGGGGGAGATTTAAAGATAAGAAAGGCGGGAAAGTGTTGGAAAAAAGTGGAGTAGGGTGAAGTTAGCATTGATAAACGTGGAAAAAATTCGATTAGATTTTCAACAGGAACATGAAAAATTGATCTAAAAAGATCGTAATAATTGATTTCATTGTTTGAGAGTTGCAATTTTTCCGAATACGCCAGAAGAGTGAATCATCGAATTTCCGATAATGACGAAATATTGTATCATGTCGAGGAAACAGGATATTTTTCTCATTATGTCATTCTTAAAATTTCCTGATTTTTGAATACACTGTCTACATACATAATTACTTTTTTCTGAATAACAACATCTGATAAGCTATTCAAAAAATCAAATTATTCACCAAAATATCACTCTTATTTTGAGATATATCATGTCGAGAAAACAGGAAAACATGCTCATTACTTTTTTTTTAAACAATATGCGTTCTACAGGAAATGACATAAATTATTACTTTTATTTCTGAATAACATCATTTGATAGGCTATACAAAAATTCACATTTTCCTCCAACTTCATCCTATCATGTATACCAACTGGGCTCACTACTATATTCCGAAATTCAATGGAATATGCTCATTTTTAGTGAACCCTTTGTTCATTTATATGATTTTCTTGGACAAGAAACTCCAGTTGGGAAATTATCGGTATTTACTACTGTATTTTGCTATCTTCAATATGACTTGCTCCACTTGTGATATACTTGTGCCAATGGTGAGGGCGGGAATTTTGAAATTTCGAAATTTCAAGAAGGATTTTTGAATGTGCATTCCTGATAATCAAAATTAAAAAAAACAAAGAAACTTTTGTTTTTCCAGTGCGTCCACGACCACCGTTATGGCTTCTCTGTCTTCATTTCAGATGGAATTTTTCAGAAGGTTAGTTAGGATTTTTCTCGAAGTTTTGAACTGGCTTATAATTACAGTACTCCGATACCAATCAACTCATTCTGGCCTTCCGATGCAGCTTCATCTCCGGTACCTACGCAATTCTTCATGCTCATTTCGTTTATCGGTTCTTGGTGTTGTTCAAGTGAGTTGAAAAATGATATTACTGTTTCGGCAATGTAATAAGTTGTCGATAATTGAAGACTTTTGATGTCGACATCGCAGTCTCACAATCTATTATAGCCTTGTAATTCAAAAACGTAGCCAACACAAAGCCTAAACAAAAAGAGATACTGATAATTTTTCTTGAATATATTTTTACTGTTCTATTATGCAGATCTCAATAAAAGAGAGTGCGCGCCGAAGATTTGACATTTTGTAGAGCACGATATCTCGCCACGAAAACTTTAAAGGAGCATAACTCATGTTCAAACTGATTTTCCGTTTTTATCAATTTTGGTCGAGTTTCAGCCATTTTTTCTGATAAAATTTGACTTCGATGCATGATTGTTTCGTACCTCTTGCAAAACTTTGAAGAAAAATTGCTTAAAAACTGAGAAAATCGGAAAAATCAGTTTGAAAATCAGTTATGCGCCTTTAAAGATACCGTAGCAAAAATCGTGATCTTCGATAAATCGAATGTTAGGCGCGCACTCTCTTTGATTTAGATCTGCATAATACTTGGTTTTGATTACTACATCTTTCGACACCAAAACACTATTTCTATTATCAGAAAAAATGTATCCCTCGTCCACACTCCTTTAAATATTGAAATTACAATTTTATTTATGCTTCGGCAAACATCATGGAACTATTACATTTTGTATTCATCCACCTCCATCAGAATCGCTCAACAGTAGTATAATTTCATTCATTTAAGCAACAAGTTCCTCACGAAGTACTTCCTCCCCTACGGAATGATCGCATCAATACTGTATTGTGGACTTCACATGGTTTATTGGATTATTGTGAGTTTATCAAGCTACCGGATCGAATACAGCTTTTCTAAAATAGTTCATGTTTTTTTAACACTTTGAAACAGATTAATTTAAAAGATTACCATTTATGACTATTCACTGTTTTGTCATGCTCACAATAGTCATTTCGAAAGTTTTCTTTAGTCATTAAATTTTTGGCGTTTCCAGCAGAATCACATTTTTCAGGCCTGCTACACTTTCATTGGAGCTGATCGAGAGCGGAAACTTTACATGAGAGAGTCTATTCAAGAAATCTACGGACTAGATTCTCTGGACCTCAATTTGATTGTTGCTCTTTATAGGGTACGTTTTCCAAGATATGACAACAAACTGCAAAAATTTTGTGGGCACAGTGCTACTTTTTCCAGGAAGGCAGCTACGACGCGGTCCAAAAATCTCTCATCGGAGTGGTAGCAATCACTTTTCTCTCGGTAGACTCTGTCTTGATCTACTTCATTCTCGGCCTTCTAATTATCAAGAAATTGAACAGTAACACTTTGATCATGAGCAATACCACCAAGAGACTACAGTCTCAGTTGATGAAAGCCTTGATTGTTCAATCTGTGATTCCTACTGTCGTCAGTTTTACACCTTGTATCTTTTCTTGGTATCAACCGGTGTTTGGGATTGAGTTGGGGAGGTGAGTATTTTCCGAATTGAGCCAGGAAAAAAACTGTTCCGAATTGAGCAGACAAATTATTTTTGATAAAACTTGTTGTTCGTAGTCGTTTTCATAGACTTTTGTTATTCATTTTCTCTTGAAGTCAGATGTTTGAATACCGGAGCTGATGTTACTTACCAATACGACAGAATTACAAAAAACTAAATTTCCAGACCAGTCTACCACGCCTCCGCCATTGCTGTCTCTGCATTCCCATTCTTCGATCCTTTGGCTATTCTATTCTTCGTCCCAACATTCCGGAAGAAATTCAAGACAGAAATGTGTGGAGTTTTTAAGATGAGACAGATTGCTCCGCCCCCTCAACAAGCTGTAGAGACGATCTCTTCTCGGGTGCAACGAGAAATGTAAAGAGCCGTATTCTGTAATAACCACAAAGATAATGCCAAATTCATAAAATATGAGCTCATAATAAAATATTGATTCTATATTGTTCACTATTTCACTGTTACCACAAATTTCTCTAAATTGAAGTCGAAATTACTCGTCTCTCCATCTGTTGTCGTAATACTCTTCAGAAGCATAAGCTTGAGAAACGAATCGAAGATAGCCGTTTAGATTTTACATCGCATAGCCGTTAGTTGAAACGTTTCCCTTTCTTCTTACTGTTTCAGATAACCCATTTGGACCCGAATCCAATTTAACTTCATTCTAAAGCAATAATTATATTATAGAAACTGATTGCAGTAAGATAAGATCACGCCTCAGTAACACAGAAAATGGGCAACGAACTGAAGCAAAACGAACTTTGTTCAACCACACGTTTTTTTTTGAACTGGATCACTGTTTCACTCACAACATATTAGCTAAGCCGAAACCTGCGTAACAATTCCTAACGGTTACGGATTCGAAAACATAAGAAACTTGTTTGAGAAAGCCGATCTTTAATTGCCGGTAGGAGTTTAGTATCATACTTCTCGCGGACAAATTTGAAGGGCAAAGGATAGAATGGCTTTGAATAAAAAAGTGTTTCGTTTTTCCTGATGAGTACTACCTAGAAAATAACAACCAATTTGTCTAATTGAACCTACTTATAATTGTTTCACTGACAGCATCTGTTGGAAACATAACATTTCTGGATAATGTGGAACTTCTACGCCGACCAGTAAACGCTCAACACAAATAGTTCACTGAACCTCCTACACTAGTATTAGTATTTCTGGTGTTCACTATGACTTTTCTTACATTTACAAAATCATTGTAGAAACTAGAGGACAGCTTGTTTTTCAATCTATGCGTAGATTTATTGGCTTCCTAATGAGAATTATTTCGGGAGCAAAGTGATTTGAATTCGCCCACAAGGAGTATAAAATTGAGATTCTGGATGATCAGCAACATAGCTCAATAAACTTTACTCACTCGGTCACAACTCATATCACTTTTGAGTTTTTCTCTCAGATTAACAAGGAACGCAAAACTGTGATAATTTTATTTATTTACAAACTTTAAAACCAAAACAAGAACTAAAAACAAAACAAAGAAGCATTACAAAACCACAGACAATTAAGCATAGAGATCATCATCGTCCTCCTCCTTGACCTCCTCAATTCTAGCCGCCGAACTTGCAGTGGTTGCCGGGAACTTGAAGTTGTTTCCGAATCCACGAGACTGTTGGAGGGTCTGAGCAAACATCTCGTATTTTCTGATGTCGTTGTCGGTGACCGAGCGACGAGCAAATGTCATTGCCTCCTCGAAATGAGCCTTCGTGATCTCTGGGACTGGGTCCGAGGTGGTATCCTCCTCCATGATTTCTTCTCCTTGAGCTCTTCTGGCTTCACGTTCCTTCTCGTTGCGAATCTCGAGCTCGATGGATTGACGGATAGCAAGTTTGCAGGCTCTGAAATAAATAAACAATTAGTTTCAGGTGACTTGAGGATGATTTACTATCTAGAAAAACTATCGATTTCCATACTTACCTCTGGCAAATCTCGGTCAAGTCGGCTCCGGAGAATCCTACAGTGTTCTTGGCCAGGAAGTTCAAATCAAGATCGGCTGCGAGTGGAGTCTTGCGAAGACTAGCCTTGAAGATTTGGAGTCTGGATGCTTCATCTGGGAGTGGGATGTAGATCAACTGATCCAAGCGACCTGGACGAAGCACGGCTGGGTCGATGATGTCCGGACGATTGGTGGCTCCAATGATGAATACGTTCTTCTTGGCATTCATTCCATCCATTTCGGTCAGGATCTGGTTGATGATACGATCCGAAGCACCTCCAGCATCTCCACCAGCACCACCTCCTCTAGCCTTGGCGATGGAATCGATCTCATCGAAGAAGAGAACACATGGAGCAGCGGCACGTGCCTTATCAAAGACATCTCTGACATTAGCCTCCGATTCTCCGAACCACATAGTGAGAAGTTCCGGTCCCTTGATGGAGATGAAGTTGGCTTGGCACTCGTTGGCGATAGCCTTGGCAAGAAGAGTCTTTCCGCATCCTGGTGGTCCATAGAAAAGCACACCACGAGATGGTTGCATTCCGAACTTGAGGTACTTCTCCGGGTGCTCCACTGGGTATTGGACGAGTTCCTGGAGTTCACGCTTGACGGATGAGAGACCTCCAATGTCGTTCCAGGTTGTGTTGGGGGTCTCGACGACTGCTTCGCGGAGGGCCGATGGGGAGGACTTGCCCATGGCGAACTGTAAATAGAAAATAGAGATTTTGAAACAACAATGGCCTGTGGATACAATGCAGACCACAAAGAGCGAGAATCTCGAAGCTCTTTCGAAAACTAGATGGACAAGTCATCACTACTCAAGCCTGTGGTCATTGAAATTTTGCTCCTATATGAAACTGAAAAGTTCAAACTCACTCTAAAGTTCTCCATTGTCACTGCCAACGAGTTCAACACCTCGGCATCAATCGAGTCGTCCTCCAAATCGATCAACTCCATTTTCTCACGAATCTGTTGAAGAGCCGCCTCGGAGCACAACGACGCCAAGTCAGCTCCAACGAATCCATGAGACTCATTAGCCACCTGCTCCAAGTCAACATCATCTCCAAGCTTCATATTCTTGGTATGGATTCTGAGGATCTCCAGTCTTCCTACGGCATCAGGGATTCCAATATCGATCTCACGATCGAAGCGTCCGAATCGGCGAAGAGCACCGTCGATGGAGTTGGGACGGTTGGTGGCAGCAATGACGACGACGTGGGAGCGAGTCTTCAATCCATCCATAAGAGTGAGAAGTTGAGATACGATGCGCTTCTCGACCTCTCCTTGAGCCTTTTCTCGCTTTGGAGCAATCGAGTCGATTTCATCGATGAAGAGGATTGCCGGAGAGTTCTTCTCACATTCCGCAAAAGCCTTTCGAAGATTTGATTCGGACTCTCCACTCATCTTCGACATGATTTCCGGACCGTTGATCAGGAAGAAAAATGCTCCTGTCTCGTTGGCAACTGCTTTGGCGATCATGGTCTTTCCGGTTCCGGGAGGTCCAAAGAGAAGAATTCCACGTGGTGGCTTGACTCCGATTGCCTTGAAGAGTTGTGGGTGTCTGAGTGGAAGCTCTACCATCTCCTTGATCTGAGCAAGTTGCTTCCGAACTCCTCCAAGGTCGTCGTATCCAATCTCGTTGAGTGCCTCCTCTTCCTCCTCTCTGCTGATCGGGTCTCCTTCATAGTGGATGACTGTGTCTGGAGCGACAATGCAAGCTGGAGATGGGTCCACATCCACCACCTTGAACTCCACGGTCCTCATTGCTGCCTGCACTGTGAAGACGTCTCCCTTGTAGACTGGACGGTAGGCGTCGGTGAAGTACGGCTTGAGGAAGACATCAAAGATGTTTCCGGTGAGCCCCTCGATGGTGTCATCGATCGGGAGAATGTGCACCCGTTTTCCGTACTCCAGTTGAGCAGGACTGATACTGACAACATCCCCCAATTTGCATCGGAGGTTGTTGCGGATCACCCTGTTCATCTTGATTTTGTCATCCGGACAAGAGTCGGAGTTCATGACAATTGTCACGGTCTCACGATGTTTCTTGCCCTTCAGGATGATGGAGTCTCCACGAAACAGGCCAAGCTCGTCCATTTTAGACTGGCTCAACGTGACCATGGAGTTCTCATCGTTGTCCGATTGTTCAACGATGAGACGGTTCGGGCGGGATTTCCCGTCGAGGATGGCTGTGGCCAACTTATCGTTCTTCTTCTCCTCCTCGGACTGGTGGGTTGGGACTTGGGCCATTTTGAAGATGGGTGAGTTGTTGAGTAGTTTCTGTAAATTGGAAAAGTTAAATTTCTGAAGGATGGAGGCGAAGACGATCGAACGATGGAAATTAAAAGTCATTGGAGAAACAATACTTAGAAAACAGGACATTTTTGGGGGAAAACAGAAAAAAATCCCAATTGAAAATTTCTGCGAAACCTTTGAAAACGATACGTTTATCGATTATCGAATTGAAAATCTAGAAAATCGGGATTTTTGGAGGATAGGCTAAAATGCTGTTCTCGGATTCGCTGAAAATAGGGGACAGACAACTGAAATTTGGGGTAAACTTGACTACAGTTAGAGGAAAAAATGACTGATATTAGGGGGAATTCTAATGAAGATTTTGAAGGAATGGGACACCTTGATGGAAAATTAGGGCCAAAAAACTAGGGAAACATTAGGGGCTGAATTTGGAAGGGTTAGGGGCAGTCTACTGAAATATAGAATAAGAGCTGAACTTGGCAGGTATTGGAAAACGAGAGGAGAGCAGGAGAAGATATTGGGCAATGTGGAATGAATGTTGGATGAGTCAGACCAAGGGGTACCTCGACTAGAAAGGGGCGGAGCGTGTGTTGCGCGCGTTCACACACTGTACACCAGCGTTTTTCGCGATGGAGCGCATTCGCTGGTTCTGTGTTTCAAAAAATTTATTTTCGTGAGTTTTACCAAAATTGCAGATAGGGTGGGCAGGGCTGATGAGGTAATCGCAGTGACTTATGCATGGGAGAGTCTAGGAGCGTGGAAAGACAATAGGGGTGTTCATCGTAAGGAATCAAACTTATGAATGGATAATTTTGGGATATGAATTTCTAGCGGCCAGTGGCAAAATTAGCTAAAATCGGGGAAAGCTAAAACTAAAGTTAGGGGGGGGGGGGAGGGGGGGACTAGACTAAATTAGGAAGAGTTAGGGCTTATCGGCACTAGCCAGATATTGAAAAACGAGAGGACAGCAGGAGAAGATATTGGGAAATGTGGAATGAATGTTGGATGAATCAGGCCAAGGGGTACCTCGACTAAAAAAGGGGCGGAGCGTGTACAGCGCGCGCTCACGCACTGTTCTCAAACGTTCTCCGGGGAGCGCATTTTCCGTCTGGTTTTCGAAAAACCCGTGGTTCTCAAGGTGTCTTATTAGTCTTCACAAACACTGTGCATAGAGTGGACAGGGCAGTGGGGGTAGTTACAATGCCAGGTGCATGGGACAGTCTGGGAGTCTGGAAAACAATGGAAGTGGTAATCACAAAGTCTGTAAGAGGTGGCAGCCAACGTTTGGGGTGAAACGGGTATAAAAGGTCATGATCGGTCATGAAGAGGGTATCGGGAAACAAGTGAGAAAGTTGGAAGAATAGTAGAAGCTGATCTGGAAACAATGTGTAATCGATTCATCGCAGCAAGTTACAAACTTGAAAAGTTGTGGTATGAGAACAGAGAATAAACGTTTACTATAGCAGAGACTTCTGAAAACGCTTTTGACACAAGTTGCTTGAATTCATTTTTAACCTGAAACTCGCTGATAGACACTATTGGATTTATTCACATAGGTGCCGGCCGGTTCAGTTCCGGTGTTTATGACAGCCTATGACAGGTACAGTGCCTAGAAAAACTTCGAGAAGTTAACAAAAGAAGTAAAAGTAAACATTCATTTATACACTAATCCATCAAATCAAAAATTTTCTGATGGACGTCTGCTCTATCAATAGACGCAAAGTACACGAGTTTTCTAGTAACACGAAGCTGTAGACATTTGTTTTGTTTCGGAAACCCGAAGAACCATGTGATAACGTGATCGGTATGAATGGAAGAAGGGCCAAGTGCTGAGACGATTTTTTGGTGTTCCTCATCGCAATCTTCCAGTAAGTAATCATAGTGAATTTCTGTCCAATTAGAGTCCGGAGAGGAGAGGAATGCCTGAAAATTGGAAATAAAAAAAATTATAACGTTTTTCATTGAAATCTCTGTGTTAAAATTGTGCGCGGTCCGTACCAGCTCCGGAAAAAAGGTTTAAATACTCCCGATATATTTCTGGTTTCAAACCCACCCTTCGTAACAGCAGCAATTCTTCAACTGATAACTTCTTTTTATTGATCACGAGGTTTGGAATATGCAAAATCGAATGCAGGGAAGATGTGATAATGGCCCCGCTGATCATAAGTTGTTTAACATTGACCATCGGACAGTATTCCATAACTTTATCCAGATCAATTTCTTCGAAAATTGAATCGTTTCCAACATACTCGATATTTAAATATCTCAATCCCTCTTGGTCGACAATGGCTAACAATTTTTGAGCTTGATTGAATTCGAAAATCTTCATGGACAGGCTTGTGATTTGAATTGGCAGTTTTTGTGAACTCAGCACCTGCTCCACTATATCAAGAGTTTTACTATGGTTTCTTTCTGAAGACTTGTAATCATACTCCAAACTATAAGAGTTATGTTTTCGGATCTTACAACATCCCAAGAGCGTCCCTGTTTCGGAATTTCTCAGAACGAATCGACTCGCTGAATAATCGAAAACAAACTGCTTCAAAGGAGTCTTTTGATTCTTTAGAAGTCCATCGAGACATGTCCAGAGTGCTTCGAGCATCGTGATGCCAGTCATCTCCCATGTTGTATTACAGTAGCTTCCCACAGTTGTTACAGTACATCTCGAAAGTGACGTAGATTTTTGAAATTTAACGATCTTGTATTTTCCAGATATTATTAAGGTTAACCGAATTTCATCGACACCCGGTGTAACTAAGATACTATCTAGATCCAGTTTGATTTGATTCGTATTATCGATAAAGTTTTGAAATGCTCGGCACACTTTTCGCAGATTCAACCTGAAAAACTTTTTTAATCAGTCTTTCTCGCTTATCTTACATGGACCATAGATCGACGTCTTTAAGAATTTTCCTCATCACAAGATCCGGCATATCCATTATGGAAGTTTGAGAAGAGTCTTCCGTCTTTGGCGGCCCTGGAGGCACAAATTTGAACCATTTGAGTAGAAACATTAGGGAATAAATAGTTTGTCGATTTCTGTGAATTTCTGTTTTTTCCAAATATTCGTGGCAGTCTGATCACGTATTCGTGTCTACCGAATTTGAAAGTTGTTCTACAGTTTATTTTATGAAACTCGTTATTTTTATTGGCAAAATCGTCGTTAAAATTTCTCTTAACATAAGTTTCCCAGTTCACAAAACACAAAAAAGAAGCAAATAATTTATCAATACATCATCTCAGTAACCTCATAGCTTGGAGGAACACGCTTTCTTTCCATTGCCTTAAAATCCATAGCATCCCTATAGATGCGTAGTTCGAGACATCGATTTTGTTCCGGGATCCCAAAGTACCAAAGAAGCTTGTTCCAATCTTTGTAACATGGAGGGCCCAGCGAGGAAATCAGTTCTCTTTCGTAGACTACATTGTTATAACGAATTATTCCTGTTTTCAAGTTCGAAGTGAGGAAAGTCTGTAAACAGAAATTTGACTTAGTAACCCAAAATTACACTAGCCTTCAACGAAAGCAGCAAGTCCTCGGCCGACAACTTCTCAACGGTAATATAAATTTTCTGCAGATGAGAAATCGGATAAAGTGGCGATGTCAGGATGGCATTTTGAACACGAAGTTTTCGTACGTCTGCCAACGGACAGTAATCCATAATCTTGTCCAAGTCAAATCTCTCAATATCACTTTTTTCGTTGTTTCTTTGAACGCGATTTATAGTTACAGTTTTCAAAGCTTCATCTTCAATATTTTCTAACACTTTTCGAATTTGATCGGGTCCGAAAATGTCAATTGACAATTGTTCTACTTGAAATTTACGCTTCCGTAATTTCAGCAACTGTTCCATCATTCCAAGAGTTTCAGTATGATTCCTTTCAGACGACGCATCATCATACTCAAAGTGGCTACTGATATATTTTCGACGCTTACAAAAACCGAGAAACGATCGAGTTTCAACTTTTTTCGGAACAAGTCGTCGTGGGCAAAAATTGAAGTTGAAGATCTTGACAGGTGTCTTCTGATTTTTTATAATTCCATCCAAAAATATTTCGCATTCCTCGAGAAAAGTGATTCCGGTCATCTCCCATGTAATGGTTTTCCTATCATAGAAACCCTCTTCAATTTCAACAGTACAGCCAGTAGACGATTTCTTGAACTCGATTACGATTACGTTATATGTTCCTGGTTCTCTCAACTGCATGAAGATTTCATCAAATCCCGGTCTAACAACCAGAAGTTCCAAATCAAGTTTGATTTGATTCGTATTATCGATAAAATTTTGGAATGCTAAGCACACTTTCCGCAGGTTCAGCCTGAAAAAAAACCAGTGTTCGACCATATTTTTTTTTATATCTTACATGGACCATAGATCGACGTCTTCCAGAATTTTCCTCATCACAAGATCCGGCATATCCATGATAGAAGTTTGAGAAGAGTCTTCAGTCTTTGGTGACCATGGAGGCACAAATTTGAACCATTTGAGTAGAAACATTAGGAAATAAACCGTATGTCGATTTTTGTAAAATTTTGGTTTTTTCAAATATTCGTGGCAGTCTGATTACATATTCGCGTAGATCGATATAAATGCACGGTTCATAAAATCAGAACATTTACAAAATAGTCAAAACAGAAATATTAAAAATTTTGGATGGCTATAAAAAAAGTGAATTGAGATACAATTTTCAGGGTTCACTCTATTGAACAAAACGTACGACTTTCATATGAATCATAATATTGACACCGTATTATCCTTTTCAAAAAATATAGCCGTCGTAAAACCGCGTACTGATTACGCTAGGGTCAACAGTTTCACTTACACCACTTAAGTGAAACACAAGTTTCTGATCTATGGTGTTTTCACTTACGACCTAAAACTAACGGCCTTATTTTCACTAATGAAATAAAGAATTCGATTATGAAAGTGCAGAGGGTTAGTACGTTTTTCAACTATAATTAGCAGCCCTATTCTGACGATTAGAAATGTGGTTTCCTGAATATTTCATTGTGGTACATTTAGAATCATTTATTAGGAGTGGGATCCTATAATACTTCCTGTTACACAATTCTTATAACTTTGGAGGAGAACTGTGGTAACAATTAGTTAAGTCAGTTTATTTTACGATTTCTGAATTATGTCGAACACGGATAAGATGCTCACTAGCGATAACGGCATTTTCTATGAAACGTTTCTTATTTTGCTCGTTTCAGTTTCAATATGACACTGTAACCATTCAACTATTTGTTCCCTCTATCCAATTCAGTCTCTCCCTCTAGAAGCATTCGCCTTTCCCATTTTCACGTTTTTCATT
This sequence comes from Caenorhabditis sinica, assembly GCA_963932045.1. Lineage (NCBI taxonomy): Eukaryota > Metazoa > Nematoda > Chromadorea > Rhabditida > Rhabditidae > Caenorhabditis > Caenorhabditis sinica. Next base: position 18,312,249 of record OZ009940.1, read on the forward strand.
CGTTCTATCCTTGAAGTTTTGCTATTAAAATCGATATTGCCCAACCCCATTTTCAATATTTTATGTGCTAAAAAAATCGATCATTCTTCCCAGGAACAATTTGTCGTCGATCGACCAGGCGCGCGCGAACTCCGCTGTGTGTGACATCGTCCACCTGCTATTCCAGTGTTCTTCATTCACTATTCGTCTCATTTATCTACATTTTTCAATAGTCCCTTCCCTTGCCCGCTCTCCAGTACTCGGTTTCGTATATTGTTGAATAATAAGGTCCATAGCTTTCTTCCATTCACAGCCGCACCCTAAATTTCTTGTAGCATTGCCCCTTTTCTAGTTTTGCCCCTAGTCCGAATATCGGCCGTCCCCTAATCTGAAAGCTCTACTTCTTTAAGAAACTATTCTCAAGCACCGATTACAGTAGCCCAATCTTGACCCACCCTAACTTTGCCCTAAGCACTTTTGAGACTAGTTACTGTTTCTATGCGCCGATAAGTAAGCCGTCATCCAGCAACACCACTAGATCTAGTGTTGCCGGGGGTCACATTGATAGAAGATTGGATTTCTATGTTATTGTAGCCAGATATCGTACTCGCTTCCAGAATTTTTCATCCCTTTGAAATAGGAAAAATCGATCGACCGTCTCTGATCCCACTCCCAGGGTCGTACCCCCTCTCGCTCATTCACACTGTCCATTATAGTTTGTGCTCCACACACTTGCCTTTTGATTTTTACATGTGAACCTAGGTCATGAATTTTTAGACCCTAACTTTTTTATCTCCAATTTATCCTTCCTTCTTTTTACGCTCCTCTATCAATTTTTCGCATATTCAATATTCCTATTTTTCCAGAAAAATCATGTCCAGCGATACCAAGACCGCCGCAATGGAAGTCGAAGAGTCGGGATGCTGCAAGGGAGGAAAACCTCGCTTCGAGGTCAAGAAATGGAGCGCGGTTGCTCTCTGGGCCTGGGACATCCAGGTCGACAACTGCGCCATTTGCCGAAACCACATCATGGACCTGTGCATTGAATGCCAGGCGAATCAGGCGGCAGGGCTCAAGGAGGACTGTAATGTTGCGTGGGGCAACTGCAATCACGCATTCCACTTCCACTGTATCTCGCGTTGGTTGAAGACGAGACAGGTAAGAATTTGGGGCTTACAACTCGACGGCAGCAGTATTTTTCTGTTGGTAGAAAATTTGATAAGAATGTGCTACAGTGAAATTTTTAAATTCTTTTGGGAATCATCAATGTTAGAGACAAGTGGGGGCATAACTTTAAACTAGCTAATTTCAAGTTTCCGATACAGTAAATAATCTCTAAATTGTCAGGTTTGCCCCCTCGACAACCGTGAGTGGGAGTTCCAGAAGTACGGACACTAATACCGACGCCGATCCTTTTTTCCCCTCGTGTCTCTATTTATTCCCCCCCCCCCCTTCACTATTTTCTTTGTTATTTCAAGTTTTCCTGCTTTCTTGAAATAACAATGATATCGACTGTGTTTTTCAACCATTTCTGTCCCTGTCTTGATATTCCCTTCCCCGTTTTATAAAAATAAACATGTTGATTTTTATCTGTTTTCAGTTTCTTATGCATTACTTGGTTCTTCAAAAAGACTCACTTTTTGTAAGGGGAAGTCCAAAATTGAAAAATGCCTGTTTCATCCGGGAGATATCACAACAGGGAAATTAATATTTTGTTGCGGTTCTTCTGCTGATTTTCAAACCAAAATACATGTATTAGTGATCACAGAGCATAGTGTGACATCGTTGGTTTCCTTAAAATTACAATAGATCATGGAAAATTGAAATTAAAATGAAAAGTTAACTTCGCAACTGGTTAATCTTGACTGTAATGAACAAAAAAAAGCGCAAATATGGTTATCTGAAGGCCGATGACCCGCTTTTAGGTTTCTTTCAATTTTATTGATAAAAAGTTTTTTTTAGACCTGTCTGCAAATTTTTTTTTCTGCTTCGAGTGCCCCAGAATTTCTTCAAGTTTCAAGAAGTTGTAATTTGATTTCGCTCGCGATAGTACACTCATATAAGATTATTAATGACATCAATATATTTATTTGTTCTTCATTTCAAATTCAATCAAATTTACACGAATTCCGTTCTTTGTAAATACATGAAAAAGAGTTACCCATTTGATCATCAAAATAATCACAATTTCTTTCAACACAGAATAATAATACAATTTACAGCAGATAATAAGAAAAAAACCCAAGCATTTTTTAGCAAATAAGCCTAGAAACCGGTGCCTACAACGGGAAAGTGAGGGTGATAAATGCATTAATTAATTCCAGAAAAATATCGAACATTTTCGATGATTCCTTGAAGTTTCAGAGATGCTCAATGATCACGTCTGGTTGTTCTTCGGATTCCTGTATTGGTGAAAGATTTGATTTTTTATTATTGTTGATTATTTTATTAATTTAATAAATTAAAAATAACACACAACAAAAAAGCACAAAGGGTTGAGAGAAGAAAGCCACAGCACGAAAAAAATGAGATCAAAATTTTGGAAAGAAAAAATAATTATGTTGAAAGTACGCTCCATTGAGAACATAGAAATGAGAAATGAGTATTGAAGGGGTGGCCTAGAAAAATCTATAAAAAATCTCGGCCACCGTAGGCAACAACGATAATTATGTACAAACACATTGAAAAATCACACGAACAAAAATTCGGAGCCACGGTTGGGAAAAATGCACACATTTCTTATTCCATTGTTATGCTTGCTATACCTGAGTTTCCCTTGTGATCCCTCGATACTTCGAATTACTGTACTTTTTCCCATCGCCTCGGATTACTGTACCTTGAAGGGGAGATGGCTCCTTGGCATACGACGGGCGATCATCGTTCCATGACCTGCGAAATGATGTAAAAACACACAGTACGACAGAGTTACGGTAGTTTCTGAGGATTACGGTATGGGCACACTTTGACTATGAACTATAGAAGTGAAGCCGTGCGAAGAAGTAGATGATGAAAAAGTGAGGACTTACCAATCTTCAGTATTCACATTCAGAGAGTGAGGAACATTTTGAGGGCGGCGGTCAACGGGAAGATGCATTGGAGGGGTGCTGGAGGAGGAGCCACTGTTCGAACCCTGCAAAATTTCGAAATGGAGAATGTTCTTGAATCATTTGGATCCAAATATAGAAAATTTTCCGATTTAAAGAACCTATTAGATAGAATTTGAATCTGCAATTTTGATGAGTGAAATCAAAAAAGGAACTGTTGAACTTCTGGAAATATTGAAATTCAGAAAAATTGGAAGTTTGCGGTTTTATGAATTTCATAATAAGACTTGACAATTTTTTACTTTTGATCCATTCTTTCTCCTTTTTTTGACTTTCGATTCACTTGACTCACCTCCGGAACACTAGAAATGAGTATCGGTTGATAGTCATCAGAAGTTGGATGAATCTTTGAATTCGATCCTTTTCCTCGTAAATTCTCCACATTCTTGAATAGTTTTCCTTTGAGAATAAGCTCTCCGAATCCTTGAGAATGTGAGAATGCATAACCGGAACGGAGGGATCCACGGACTGATCGACGAGTGGCAGCAGTGCGTTTGAAGGCGGTTCTGTAAAATTTATTGGTGAACGGATGATTGATAAATGTTTTTGGAAGACAAAATGTGTCATAGGGAAAACAGTGAATAATATTGAAACAGTCTCAAAAATCTGCAGTGTTCTCCTAAATGCTGAGACTTCATTTTTCACTTGGTATTGTTAAATCCTACCCATGAGAGACTATAAACTATTCATAACTTTGCTGGAAACATAGTAAATGAAACCGTAAAGTTTTGGGCCTAACTGGGAGTGGTATTATTTGCTAAATTTTTCATGTAAGAACAGAAGGATTTTCCCAAAAACGAAATAAAATAGAATATTGAATATTAGTTTATTACCACTAAGAAAGTTACGATTGTAGTGTAACTGGGAAAATTGAATAATAAGGTTGAGTGTAGTGAATACATCAGGGGAATGCTGGCATAGCAAAATTTATAGTTAAACTACTGGTTCTGGTATATCAAAAACAGTAATATTTTTGGAGAACAATTAGCTTAGCCGAAGGTGTTGGATACCGAATTGTGACCAATAGTCCGAATTTTGACACAGTTTCGCAAATCAACTATAAGAATGCTAGATTTCTGGAACCGTTTCGAAAATAGATCATCTATACATTCAAAAGATCGGTTGATCGCGAACTAGGAGAGTCTATAACTACTCTTATCATATGCCAGACAAATCTATGATCCCGGCAAAACAGTATTTTTTTGTAAAATGTATTAGTATCCCACCCATTTTCCTAAAGAAAACTCACTTCTTATCATCCTTGCTACTCGGTTTCTTGCCCATCTTCCTTCGTATCCTCAGCCTATCAGCAAACGATGGATGAGTATCAAACCAGAAGAATCGATTGAGCATCACTGGCAACAACAAAACAACAGACACCATCAAAATTGAAAACCAGAAGTGAGGAGTGACCATTGTTCGAAAAGCGACACCGTACGAAATGGATGAGGATGTTTTGACGATCCATGATACAGGAAGCCATTCGTAGAGAAGGAAGCATACGAGAAAGTATAGGATAAGGGATCCCCAGATGGTGAAGTGGGAGATGGCGGTCCAGTAGGAGGTGTCGAAAGCGATCTGGAAATTTTTTTGTGCTTCAGAGAAGTGATATTGGGCTATTGATCATTGCAGATTTCATTAGTCTTGGAACTTCTATTTGATTTTAAAAAATCCTATCAGTTCCCAACTCTACCCAAAAATGAGTACTTGCACCTATCCAGCTGCTTGACTTCACTCACCTGCCCAGTAACAACAACAACCAACGCAGTGAATGTAGTGAATGCGAGTGCTGAGTAATCATCCAAATCCTTTCCAGAAGATGCCGCCGCGTTGTAGAATGCGCCATACGGGATGAAGAATATCACAAGGGAGCTGAAAAATCTCAATTATTTTTGAGAGACTTTTTCTGTTTCAACGAGTCGAGATGAAAGCCACTCTTTAGAAATTTTTAGTACCCCCAAGATTCAGAGTAAACTTACCTAAACATTCCATGAAGCACCGAGTAGATGAAAATCCTCATATTGAAAAACAAATTGAACTGTCCTGGCAAATACAGCTTCGGATATCTCAGCGAGTAATAATCATCCACATCCTGATCCAAACTTCCCATTGCCAAAACAGGGAGTGCCGTGAAGAACAGATTATAACAGGCAATAAGGATAGCATCGAACACCGTTTGTGCAGAGTATCCACAAAAGAATGAATACCAGAAATTGGTGAGTGTAAAGGCAAAGTTCTTGTAGAAAAAGTATCGGAGGAATTTAGCCATTCGGATGTATGACCAACGACCGTGTACGAGGAGAAGACGTTCGAGATATTTGAATTGGCCAACGGAGTAGTCTGAGGCAAGAACTGCTTGCATTCCTTCCTGTCCCGAAATTCCCACTCCAATATGGGCGGTCTTGATCATACTGACATCGTTTGCTCCATCTCCAATTGATAATGTCACTGCTTTCTTGTTTCTTTTCACCAGATCTACGACTTGTGCTTTTTGAAGAGGTGTTACGCGGCAGCAGATAACAGCCTGGAAATCGGAGAAATTTTGGCATCGGATTCTCTGATGCAGTATCATTATTTGTGGCTTTGAGTAAGCATGTTTGCAATGGATTTGGCATGTATCCGAGTTTGAGTTAGTCGAAATCGAGAGAAAGTTTATAAAGATGTACATTTTATTCTGCTACATAACCATGTCTTATTTTGCCATTATCATTTCCTACTCAATTGTTCTTTGGGAGCAGAAGCAAAACTTACATTACACATACACGCCACCTCGAGGAATGTTCTCTCAAGTCTCGGTCCCAAAGCAAAAGCCAATGAGTCTCCATTGATTACCAACGCTACACCTCCAGAATCGTGTTCGGCGAGTTCGGCGGATTTCAAATCGGGAGTTACGATGTTTCCTGAAAAGGTATTGGTTTTATGGTGACTGTTCATCATACTAACACAATTTTTTTTGAAACAGGTTCTCAAATAGGGAACATGTAACAGTAAAAAAGAGCACTTACTATCCATACTCCTTGCAGAGGACACGATATCTGAGTCTTCATGGATGGTTTCGATTTCGATTCGAGGCTTGGATCCACCACCGGGGGACGGCTGTAAATAAAAGTGTACTCGAATCCCAGGCAACTTCGAATTATTAAAAAATGAAGCAACCTAAATTTTCTCAAGCAACTGAAACTGCATAACATATCACGATTGAATTTCAGCCGAAATAATTCAATGTTATTCAAAATTCCGATATTATGAATCTATTTCATGCAGTTTCAGTTGCTCATTCTCATTCTCATTAAGATTCCCAAACCGTAGATTTTTCCAGAGCATCTAATAGCCGAATAATTTCATTGATATAGGTGTCAACTTCTGGGGACCGTCGGAACTCTTTGGGGATTGGTTTCTGGTAGATTACAGATTTTCGGGATGAAAATCTTCCGAGCGAAACACTTTTTTTAACCGTAGGCTAATACAATCTTCGCAAAACCGCAATACATGTTAATTTTTTCCAAAGTTGAACCGCAATTTAAACAATTAATCGAGTTTACAAACAAGATGTAGCGGCAATATTTTGTTTCTTTTGGTCAAAATATTTCATGTTTACTTCCTGAAGTTAGCCATAATTTCAAAGATACTCACCAATGCCAAAATCTGCTCAAAAGTGTTCCTGGTGTCCTTCAACTGTACTTCAACTTCGGATTCTGTCTGTCCATCGACAACAACAATTTCTTTGGTCTCATCAGTCAAGAGCCGGCATGAGTAGGCAATGTTGATGGCCGTTTCCTTTAATTTTGAGGCTTTTAGAATGTAGTGAAGATAGGAAAAAAATTTAATGTTTTGTGTTAAAGATGAAAGTGTGAAAGATTGGCATCTTCGATGGTCTCATAGGTCTCGCTTGTGAGCATTTTAGATTCGAAGGAACTGCTACGGTTTTGCTTCGATAAAAATAGTAATAAAACCTATTTCTCTCGAAACATGCTAATATTGTCCCCAGTGCTCACCGTCTTATCTCCAGTCAACACCCAAATCTTGATATTTGCCTCCGACAGCCTTGCAATTGCCTCCGGTACTCCATCTTGTAGTTTATCCTCAATCGCCGTCGCTCCAATCAGAATAAGATCTCTCTCGATTTCCTCATACAACGCATCAACCGCTGCTTCTCGATTCTGCATCTGAGCAGTCGCCTTTTTTACTCTCTCCTCCCAATCAGCAAAGTATCCAGGGTCTATGTCTTTGTAAGCCAAACAAAGAGTTCTAAGACCGATGTTTGCAAAATCTGCGAGATGAGTGTTGGTGGATGTTCGCATGATTGATGAGGTGGAAGGCTGAAGTAAAGAGATACAGTAAGAATCGGGGTTTGAAAAACTTACATGAATCCTCTGCATGATCATCATATCTGCTCCTTTACAGTACAATCTGATCTTTCCATCCGATCCTCTTACAATAACCGACATCCTTTTCCTATCATTATTAAAATCCAAAATCGACAGCAAATCATGAGTCTCCTCTGTTTTCATCACCTCAATCGTAATACTTTGTGGTGTTCTTGCCCTGAACACATATCCAAAATTACGGGCGGCCGATGTAAGAGCATGTTCGTCGGGTGACTGTGCCTGATAGACAAGTTGTCCTTTGTCACGTTCTGGCATTACTGTATGGCAAAGTGCGAGAAGACGCCAAAATAGATCAATTTCCGGCACTTGACGTTTCGTTTCGTCGAGAAGTTTTCGATCGTAGAATTTGAATGTGGGTTCGGAGGAGGAGTTCCAGGAGAAGTCGAGGGAGGGAGTACGCTGGAAGATGATGAATTTGAGAGAATATGTTTTTCCTAACAATAAATTAGAATCGAGGAACTCATTAACTACAATGTTCACTTGGCAATTTGAAAAGTTTGTTAAACAGAGAAATCCAACATTTGGAAGCAATTTATCGGAAATATTTGTTTTATTTTTTCGGGCAGACCGTTTTAGAAGACCTTACTTGAATAGGTTTTAATTTGAAATCCAAAAATGAATATCACGCGTGCACTAGAGCGCATTTTACACCACACCCACAAAACTCACATCAGATGGTTCTATGACCTCTCCCTTGTTGTCCACAATGTCTCCGTAAGACCTTCCATTGATTGTGCACTGCAAAAAAAAAATTACTGTTTCATATTACTCATATATTTTGAGTGAAATCGGATATGGCAGTAGGCGGTATGCTCCGTATGCACTCAGTTTTACTAGACTAATCAGCTACTGCTTCAGATTGCCAACATGTTTCTATTGAACATTCTCGTTACGATATACTGTCGCAGTCTACTCACCTTATTAAAAGTCATAATATTCCTCGTTAGTGTCCCTGTTTTGTCACTGAACACATACTGTACTTGTCCCAACTCTTCATTTAACGTTGTCGTATGTGCCTTCGCTGGAACACTTTTATCTCCGTTCTCATAGTACATTTGAGTATCATAATTGATCCAGAGGGAATGAATAAATCTGATGATTTCGACGGAAACGTAGAGGGAGATCGGCACAACTGTGTTGAGGAGGATGATGTAGGAGAAGAATTGAAGAAAGGCAATCAAGGCGATTTGACGGCCGCCTGGAAATATTCAAAGGTTCAGTTTGTTTTTATTGAAAAAAATAAACCATTGAAGTTTCTAAAATTTTCATTAATTTACGGTTACCGTGTCACCGTAATTTCAAGACAGAGAGTCAAATCAGTTGCATTTTCAAATGCCGTAGCTTCTTTTTTGCTTTTGTAATTCTTAAGCGAACTATCATTTCAGTGTTATAGTAACTTCAACTGAAGTGATCACTGCTAATATTGCGGGAGATCCTATATTTTCAAAGTGTCCCAAATTTACGAGAAAATTACTCACCTCTTTGCTCCGGACTCGGCACAATGTCGTCCCATGGCAAGTAAATCGTGAAATATCTTCCAGTTTGATACTCCCAAACAGCACACAAGATTGTACAGATCAAGCACATGGCGATCAGAAATAAGACGATTCCAACGATAAGAATATTCAAGAATCGATCAAGAGATGTTCTCTTGAACTTTGTCTTTCCACTGTTCATCATCAATTTTGTGTCTTTTCCTGCGAATACGACGACACCGTAACACCTGAAAATGAAAATTTTGGGTTTCAGAGTCTTCATAATTGTGGTGGTTGGCGCTAGGCACAATTATTGAATATCCATAAATTACTTTGTTCATATTTTTTGATTCGCTTAAGACGGGTTCACCAAATTCCAAGTCAAAAAAATACTCACCATCTCGTATTCTTCAAAATGCAGCCTCTCAGTAAGATATTGTCATTGCTGATACCGTATTCTTGATTATTCCACATCAGTTTTCCTTGAAACTTGTCCAACTTGTTGTTTGGTGGTTCACACACTATTTCACCTGAAGAAAACGAAATTGAAGTTCCTAACGCAGAGGTTTAATTTTGAACATAATGAGGAAATCAGAACATAAATTGTTACGTCTCAAGTTCACGATTTGAGATTTTATAGATGGAGGCATCACTCCTCAGACATTAGCTTAAATAGTAAAAAATCTTACCGTCAAACCTCGTAATTCCATCCAAATCAGCACCCATACTTTGAGTACACGACAAGGCTCCTCGATTCTTCAAATTCGTTTCTCCATCCAACTCCATGGTTTCGATAAAACACACTCCATAGGGTTCGGATGTTGAGAGGAGTAGGAGATCGGCCTGGAAATAGGAGTTTTCTGTTTCATTGTTTTCATTAATACAGGCCTATATTGATTGATTATTACGGTTGTTCTAAATTAATACCAAATATGATCAAAAAGCCATCAAACACCTTCTCAAGCATTCATACGGATTTATCGGTTTCCTAGTGTTCATAACTTTAGCAGTTTTCACTAGTTTTGATGTACTTGAAATAGCTTGAAAAAACTCACCGCCACAAACTGATTGCTCATCATTCGTATCACATCGCCCACTTTAACATTGCTCCAATCTTCTTCACACAGACTTCCATTCCGTACTACATATGATTTCCTCCCGTTCACATTCCTATCAGACACGTGGCGTTGCTGAAAACATCCGAACAATGTGAGTATTGAACGCGAAAAATTGGAAGCGCAATGGACAAATGGATGAGATGAATACACTGATTTTTTTCTCAAAACCTTTCCATTTGTCCAAATGCACGAGGAGTTCAGGTTTTGAATTTTTTGCCCTATTACCAAGCCAATACATAAGAAGTGTGGAACATTTTCACCCGCGATCAGAAACAAACCCGACGAAACTTCCAAATTTCATCAAGAGTGAGTAACCGCAATTTTCAAATTTCAAGACTTACCACATCATCATACCCATCTTTGATCGCTGAAAACGCTAACACTATCACCAAGGGTACCGCTGTAGAATACCATGAAATTGAAGAAATTTGAGGGATAAACTGAAAGCTTTTATTTAATTTTTGAAAAGGAAAGTTCGAGAACTTACCTGTAATATCATAAGAACTAAAAAATAAAAGTTGGCTATCCTCTGGAACTGTTCAAACAAATTCTGAGGCACAAATGTGATTATGTTGTATTTTGACGTTTTGATTAGGTTGTCCTGAAACGAATTTGCATATTGGCAACATCAGTGAATTTGATTTCTGTCCCTTAATTATGATCACTTTGAAACTGAAAAATCAGTCAAGGACATGTTGAATTCTTTGAAACATATATAACAAAAATCCTGTTTCAAATTTATGATAAAGTTGGAGAAGAGATTTCATTTCATTCTGTTAATCCAATTTAGAAGAAACTTACAGCATATTTAAACTGTGCATTGTATTCCCTATCGTTAGCTCGTAACCTCCTTTCCGTCGGTGCATTTTTCTCTTTTGATGTACTCGCACAGCATGGCAACCAACTGAACATGCCACCACCACTTTTTGACGGCTTCTTTTGGGAAGGGGGGTTTTCTGGAAAATAATTTTGAATTTTACTATTTCTTATGTTAGTGAGGCTTTGATTTATTTACGTTTTTATTGGTGCTGCTTGAAAAAAATCTTTGAGAACTTGAATATTGTTAAATTTTTTAGTCTTATGTAAGTAGGGAATCACCTAATGAAAGACAGGGCTCTAAATCAGAGGTGCACGGAATTCCGTCTTCCGCCTTCCGTCTTCCGTCTCTTTTTCTATTCCGTCTTCCGTATTCTGTATTCCGTCAAAAATAATTATATTCCGTCTTCCGTCTTCCGTCTTCCGTGTACTTCGAAAGTCAGTTTTGTGCATCTCTGATTTCCATCAACTTCCTATTCTCCTTGATTTTTTGGTTTGATGTGTTAAATTGTTGCTTTTGGTTTTGTTTTATTGTATTTTTTAAATAAGCTCGTAGTTTTGAGTTCCAAAAAGTTGTTTTGGGTTCAAATTTTTGAGTTCGAAAAGTTTTTCTAGTTCCACTTTTATTCCGTATTCCTTCCGTCTTCCTTCCGTCTTCCGTATTCCGCCACTTTTTCTATTCCGTCTTCCGTGTTCCGTCTTCCGTCATAAAAAAATCTCTTCCGTATTCCGTCTTCCGTCTTCCGTGTTTTTCAAAAGTCACTTCCGTGCATCTCTGCTCTAAATCATAAGAGAACCAACTGTAAGAACACCTAATTTTTCAAAAATTAACTGTAGCAAGTTGACCATTAAATTGCTAATTGTTACGTCTGAATTAAAGGGGGAGTGTCCTAATTCCAAAAATATGGAGATTTTTATATGGTTCGATGCCAAATTCATTTTAGGTTCGGAAACTCTCTTGGAGGGCATCCTGAAAATTCTCCGTTCTCGAGATATTCTCAAAAAACAGGTTAAAAAATGAACGTAGGGTGATCAAATGTGATGAAATTTTTATAGGGGAAATCCCAGGGTGATCAACGTGAAACTTTCAAGCAAATTTGATCACCCTACGTTGACTTTTTTAACCTGTTTTTTGCGATTATCTCGAGAATGAGCCATTTTCAGAGAACAACCCAAGAGAGTTTCTGAACCTAAAATGAATTCTGCATCGAACCATATAAAAATCTTCAATTTCTGAATTAGTTCACTCCCCCTTTAATGACCAAGGAAAACCGAAGAATATTCTGAAAACAACGATCACAAGGTAGGACTCTAACAATGTCCGGTCAAGCAATTTCAGAATTTCAAAAGCTATCTATGAACCATTATAAAGTTTCAGCTCCTAGATAAATTTACAACTTTTGTAAAATGTCTTAATCCACTCGCTGTATTCAACCGTGCTAATAACTTAGTAATAAGGCAATTTTGTTCAAGGCTATGACCATACACGAGAATTTAAAATAGTAGCCACTATGACGGTTTCAACTATCCCATATTCCTAAAACATTCATTGAGCAGCTGATGGAAGAGCAACCAGGAGAATGTTGAAAAACTGACCACTCGGCGTATTCTCGTTACTATTGTTGTTGTTGTTGAACCCCTCCTTGGGTGGTGCATAAACTGGTACCACGGGCGCTGAAAAAAATGTACAGTAAGATTGAGAAAATTAGAAAATTGGGGGTGTAAGAAAATCGGTTGCAGCAAGTAAGTTTATGAACAAAAACCATATGTTTAGTAATGAGAACAAAAAAATCGGTGTGAGATTATGGAAACCCATTCAATATTGAAGAAACATCGCCCATTTTTAAAATTTGATCGATTTGTGGTGATTTCGAAAATGCAAAAAAAGAACTGAAACTCTGTTTCAGGACTATTTCAATTGGTGCAAACTTTTTCGGTGGCTAATGGCAAGAAGGTTTCAATTGGAAAAATCAGTCATCAATTTCCTTCTAGTTTGAACCAATGTATTTATTTTGTTTGGTACATTTCCGATCATTTTTTCTAATATAGAAAGATCAGTTAATTAGATTTCTGTTTCACAATTGCCAAAGCTGTGGAACTCAAAAATTAGTGAATGATCTTGTTAAGAGTTTTCGAATGACTTATGCCCTGTTTCAAATTTATGTCAAAGTTGGAGCAGAGATTTCATCACAATCCGGGAGTCAATTTCACACGAAACTTACAGCATATTTAAACTGTGCATTGTATTCCCTATCGTTAGCTCGTAACCTCCTTTCCGTCGGTGCATTTTTCTCTTTTGATGTACTCGCACAGCATGGTAACCAACTGAACATGCCACCACCACTTTTTGACGGCTTCTTTTGGGAAGGGGAGTTTTCGGCGGAATGATAAATATGTTTGTGTTTAGTTTATACTGGCTTCCGATTTATGGAAGAATTGATGTAACTGTGCTTTTACCATCATTTTATAAAAGAGTTATGCTTATTTTTTTAGAAGTGCATAGAAGCTGAGATAATTGTCGTCAAAGTTACCACTAACGGGCTCTTGGAGGAAACTTGATGGCTTATAAATCGTTAAAAAACATTTAGCCGAGTTTCATTTCAGAATTGAGATCTACAGGGTCTATTTATTTTGTGCTTCTACGCTTTGATCAGGTTTTCTTAGAAGTAGTGGCTATAATGTCTATAAGAACGAAACTTTCTGTCACACAATTAAGGTAAGTTTGAAACGGAAATTCTTCATTAATTAATTCTCCAAAAGTAAATGTAGCATGAATGAGAGAGGCGGTTATTTTTGGACATCGATTTGATTCTTTGAATTTTCGCCGTAATGAGATAACCTAGTACAGGTTCCTACTCTTAATCTCCCTAAATCACATTTGGAAAACAGAACAAACATCAATATATATTCATTCAATCTTTGAAGTTCAATCAAATTTACACGAATTCCGTTTTTTGTAAATACATGAAAAAGAGTTACCCATTTGATCATCAAAATAATCACAATTTCTTTCAACACAGAATAATGATTCAATTTACAGCAGATAATAAACAAAAACCCAAGCATTTGTTAGCAAATAAGCCTAGAAACCGGTGCCTACAACGGAAAAGTGAGGGTGATAAATGCATTAATTAATTCCAGAAAATATCGAAAAATTTCGAAGATTCCTTGAAGTTTCAGAGATGTTCAATGATCACGTCTGGTTGTTCTTCGGATTCCTGTATTGGTGAAAAATATAATTTTTTAAATTACTGTTGATTATTTTATTAATTCAATAAATTAAAAATAACACACAACAAAAAAGCACAAAGGGTTGAGAGAAGAAAGCCACAGCACGAAAAAAATGAGATCAAAATTTTGGAAAGAAATTATAATTATGTTGAAAGTGCGCTCCATTGAGAACATAGAAATGAGAAATGAGTATGGAAGGGGTGGCCTAGAAAAATCTATGAAAAATCTAGGCCATCCTAGGAAACAACGATAATTATTTACAAACACATCGAAAAATCACACGAACAAAAATTCGGAGCCACGGTTGGGAAAAATGCACACATTTCTTATTCCATTGTTATGCTTGCTATACCTGAGTTTCCCTGGAGATCCCTCGATTCTTCAGATTACTGTACTTCTTTCCATCGCCTCGGATTACTGTACCTTGAAGGGGAGATGGCTCCTTGGCATACGACGGGCGATCATCATTCCAAGACCTGCGAAATGATGTAGAAACACACAGTACGACAGAGTTACGGTAGTTTTTGAGGATTACGGTATGGGCACACTTTTGACTATGAACTATAGAAGTGAAGCCGTGCGAAGAAGTAGATATTGGAAAAGTGGGGACTTACCAATCTTCAGTATTCACATTTAGAGAATGAGGAACATTTTGAGGGCGGGAGTCAACGGGAAGATGCATTGGAGGCGTGCTGGAGGAGGAGCCACTGTTGGATCCCTGGAAAAATTTTGAAATTGAGAATATTCTAGATCCATTGTGGTCAGAATATAGAAAGTTTTCTGATTCAATGAGCCCATTAGATAGAATTTAAATCTGCACTTTTAATCAGTGGAATCAAAATGGGACACTGTTGGACCTTTGGAAATATTGGAACTCAACAACTTGGAAGTTTGCAGTTTCAAGAGTTTCATAATAGAACTTGACGGTTTGTGACTTTTGATCCATTCTTTTTAAACACTTTGACCTTTGATCCACTGTACTCACCTCCGGAACACTAGAAATGAGTATCGGTTGATAGTCATCAGAAGTTGGATGAATCTTTGAATTCGATCCTTTTCCTCGTAAATTCTCCACATTCTTGAATAGTTTTCCTTTGAGAATAAGCTCTCCGAATCCTTGAGAATGTGAGAATGCATAACCGGAACGGAGAGATCCACGGACTGATCGACGAGTGGCAGCAGTGCGTTTGAATGCGGTTCTGCAAAATTTATCGGTGAAAGGATGATTGATAAATGTTTTTGGAAGACGAAAAGTGTCATAGACAGAACAGTGAATAATATCGGAACATTCCCGAAAATCTGCATTGTTCTCCTAAATGCCGAGACTTCATTTTTCTTTTAGTGTTGTTATATCCCGAGTGTCCTCGACTGACTATAAACTACTCATAAGTTTGCTGGAAACATAGTAAATGAGACCGTAAAGTTTTTTGAACCTAACTAGGAATGGTAGTAACTGGGAAATTTGAATAATTGTTGAGTGCATGTAGTGAACACAACAAGAAAAAGCTCCAATATCAAAGTTCATAGTTAGATTACTGGATCTGGTATATCAATAACAGTAATATTTTTAATGTACATTTAGCTAAGCCAAAAATTTTTGATATTGAATTGTAATCAATAGTTCGAATTTTGACACATCTTGGCTAATGAACTAGGAATACTAGATTCCTGATACCCTTTCGAAAATACATTCAAAAGTACGGTTGATCTTAAGCTATGAAAATCTTGCAGATCTACTGCTCTTATCATATGCCAGACAAATCTATGATGCCGGTAAAACATTTTTTTTTTTTCGAAAAATGTATTACTACCCCACCCATTTTCCCCATCTCAAACTCACTTCTTATCATCCTTGCTACTCGGTTTCTTGCCCATCTTCCTCCGTATCCTCAGCCTATCAGCAAACGATGGATGAGTATCAAACCAGAAGAATCGATCGAGCATCACTGGTAACAACAAAACAACAGACACCATCAAAATTGAAAACCAGAAATGAGGAGTGACCATTGTTCGAAAAGCGACACCGTATGAAATGGATGATGACGTTTTGACGATCCATGATACGGGAAGCCATTCGTAGAGAAGGAAGCATACGAGAAAGTATAGGATTAGGGATCCCCAGATGGTGAAATGGGAGATTGCGGTCCAGTAGGAGGTGTCGAAAGCGATCTGAAAACTTTTTATTTGTGATTCAGAGTCGTGATATTGGGCATGACCGGAGCTATTGATCACTGTTGGGTCTGAACCTCTACGTACTGTTTGAATACTTGATTTTTAAAAATAAAATATACACTCCGTCCAATATCTATAAGACCCCCCTAGATTTTACACCTACAGAAAAATTGAGAACAGATAGAATTTTGAGAACAGATAGGGAATGCCATTCGATTCAGAGTGCAAAAGTTCCCATGTCAACCCAAAAATGAGTACTTGTGCCAATCCAGCTTCTTGATTTCACTCACCTGTCCAGTAACAACAACAACCAACGCAGTGAAGGTAGTGAATGCGAGTGCCGAGTAATCATCCAAATCCTTTCCAGAAGAGGCCGCAGCGTTGTAGAATGCGCCATACGGGATGAAGAATATCACAAGGGAGCTGGAAAATCTCAATTATTTTTGAGAGACTTTTTCTGTTTCAACGAGTCGAGATGAAAGCCACTCTTTAGAAATTTTTAGTACCCCCAAGATTCAGAGTAAACTTACCTAAACATTCCATGAAGCACCGAGTAGATGAAAATCCTCATATTGAAAAACAAATTGAACTGTCCTGGCAAATACAGTTTCGGATATCTCAGCGAGTAATGATCATCCACATCCTGATCCAAACTTCCCATTGCCAAAACTGGAAGTGCCGTGAAGAACAGATTATAACAAGCAATAAGGATAGCATCGAACACCGTCTGTGCAGAGTATCCACAAAAGAATGAATACCAGAAATTGGTGAGTGTAAATGCAAAGTTCTTGTAGAAGAAGTATCGAAGGAATTTTGCCATTCGGATGTATGACCAACGACCGTGTACGAGGAGAAGACGTTCGAGATATTTGAATTGGCCAACGGAGTAGTCAGAGGCAAGAACTGCTTGCATTCCTTCCTGTCCAGAAATTCCAACTCCAATATGGGCGGTCTTGATCATACTGACATCATTGGCTCCATCTCCAATTGACAATGTCACTGCTTTCTTGTTCCTTTTCACCAAATCTACGACTTGTGCTTTTTGAAGAGGCGTCACGCGGCAACAGATCACGGCCTGGAAATTAGAGAGATTATAGTCATTAATTTCTCTGATTCAGTATCATCAATTGTTCCTTTGAGGAAGGATATTTGCAATGGATTTTGCATCTGTACCCGAGTTTGAGTTGGTCAAAAGCAAAAGAAAGCTACTCAGGATGTTTAATTTTTTTCTGCTACATAACCATGTCTTATTTTGCCATTATCATTTCCTACTCAATTGTTCTTTGGGAGCAGAAGCAAAACTTACATTACACATACACGCCACCTCTAGGAATGTTCTCTCAAGTCTCGGTCCCAGAGCAAATGCCAATGAGTCTCCATTGATTACCAACGCTACACCTCCAGAATCATGCTCGGCGAGTTCAGCGGATTTCAAATCGGGAGTTACGATGTTTCCTGAAAAATGTATTGGTTTACGGCGAAATGATGTTCATGATATTATCAAAAAATTGTTTGAAAGGTTTCAAACAGCGAACCTGAAACATTAAATTTTTTTGAAAACTCACTGTCCATACTCCTTGCCGATGAAACGATGTCCGAGTCTTCATGGATGGTTTCGATTTCGATTCGAGGTTTGGATCCTCCACCGGGGGAAGGCTGAAATTAATAAAAACGTGGATGGTAACAGATTATGAAAAATCAACTTTAGCTTAGTTTATGAAGCAACTGAAACTGCATTCTCTAGCGAAAATTATCAAAAAAGTGTCTTGTTATATGTACGTAAGCTACATGCCGTTCCAGTCGCAAATTTTCAAACCGTCGATTTTTCCAAAGCATCTAATAGCCGAATAATTTCATTGATATAGGTGTCAACTTCTGGGGACCGTCGGAACTCTTTGGGGATTGGTTTCTGGTAGATTACTTATTTTGGGATAAAATAAACTTTTTTTTTAACCCCACGCTAATATATACGATCTTTTCAAAACCGCAAAACATGTTCAACTCTCCCAAGTCAATACCGTAATTCAAACACCATAATCGAGTTTTTAAACAAGATGTAGCGGCAATATATGTTTTGTTTCTTTTGGTCAAGAACTTTCATTTTTACTTCTTGAAGTTAGCCATAATTTAAAAGACACTCACCAATGCCAAAATCTGCTCAAAGGTATTTCGCGTATCCTTCAACTGTACTTCAACTTCGGATTCTGTCTGGCCGTCGACGACTACAATTTCTTTTGTTTCATCTGTGAGAAGACGACATGAGTAGGCAATGTTGATGGCCGTTTCCTGGAATTTTAAGGCTTTTAGAATGTAGTGAAGATAGGAAAAAATTCAATGTTTTGTGTTAAAGATGAAAGTGTGAAAGATCGGCATCGTCGATGGTCTCATAGGGCTATTTTCTAAGCATTTTAGATTCGAAGGAACTGCTACGGTTTTACTTCCGATAAAAAAGTAATCAGTTCCTTTTGCATAATAAGACTAATTTCTCTCAAGGCATGCTAATATTGTCCCCAGCACTCACCGTCTTATCCCCAGTCAAAACCCAAATTTTAATATTGGCCTCCGACAGCCTTGCAATTGCTTCCGGTACCCCATCTTGTAGTTTATCCTCAATCGCCGTCGCTCCAATCAAAATAAGATCTCTCTCGATTTCCTCATACAACGCATCAACAGCTGCTTCTCGATTCTGCATTTGAGCAGTCGCCTTTTTTACTCTCTCCTCCCAATCAGCAAAGTATCCCGGGTCGATGTCTTTATAGGCCAAGCACAGTGTTCGGAGACCAATGTTTGCAAAATCTGCGAGATGAGTGTTGGTGGATGTTCGCATGATTGATGAGGTGGAAGGCTGAAGTAAAGAGATACAGTAAGAATCGGGGTCTTAGAAACTCACATGTATCCTTTGCATGATCATCATATCGGCTCCTTTACAGTACAATCTGATCTTCCCATCCGATCCTCTGACAATCACAGACATCCTTTTCCTATCATTATTAAAATCCAAAATCGACAGCAAATCGTGGGTCTCCTCAGTTCCCATCACCTCAATCGTAATACTCTGTGGTGTTCTTGCCCTAAACACATATCCAAAATTACGGGCGGCCGATGTTAGAGCATGCTCGTCGGGGGACTGTGCCTGATAGACAAGTTGTCCTTTGTCACGTTCTGGCATTACTGTATGGCAAAGTGCGAGAAGTCTCCAGAATAGATCAATTTCCGGCACTTGACGTTTCGTTTCGTCGAGAAGTTTTCGGTCGTAGAATTTGAATGTTGGCTCGGAGGAGGAGTTCCAGGAGAAGTCGAGGGAGGGAGTACGCTGGAAGTTGATGAATTTGAAAGAATGTCTTTGGTGTTTGCCAAGTTAATAATGAGTCGAAGAATTCCCATAATTTTGTAGCAGCAAAAATTTGAAGCCACTCATTGATCATGATGTTCACTTGGCGATTTGAAAAGTAAGTTAAACAGAGAAATTCAAACTTTTGGAGCAATCCATCGAAAGTATTAACGAGAAGTCTAAGTTTTATTTTTTTGGGCAGGCCGTTTTAAAATACCTTATAAGGCTTTATTTTAAGTCCAAAAATGAATGTCACGAGTGCACTAGAGCGCATTTCACACTACACCCACAAAACTCACATCAGATGGTTCTATGATTTCTCCCTTGTTGTCCACAATGTCTCCGTAAGACCTTCCATTGATTGTACACTGAAAAAATTTTACTGTTTCAGATTACTCATACATTTTGAGTGAAATATGATATAGCAGTAGTACCGTGATATTCCTTTTACACTCAAATTTTACGGGACCAATTAATTACCGCTTCAGATTGCCGACATATTTTTATCGAACATACTCAGTACGATGCAGTGATCGCAGTCTACTCACCTTATTAAAAGTCATAATATTCCTCGTTAGTGTCCCTGTTTTGTCACTGAACACATACTGTACTTGTCCCAACTCTTCATTTAACGTCGTCGTATGTGCCTTCGCTGGAACACTTTTATCTCCGTTCTCATAATACATTTGAGTGTCGTAATTGATCCATAGAGAATGAATAAATCTGATGATTTCGACGGAGACGTAGAGGGAGATGGGCACTACGGTGTTGAGGAGGATGATGTAGGAGAAGAACTGGAGGAAGGCGATCAGGGCGATTTGACGACCACCTGAAAATATTGTACACTCTTTGAGGACATTTCTCAAACTATCAGCACTTTCTTTCATGCAAAATTTACCGTTCCACCAAAACGGTATTTTTTCGGAAAACGGTCATAAATTTATTACCATCTTGCCAAGTTTTCGCTTCATGAAAATTTACACATTTTAGCTTCATCAAAATTTACCTCTCTGCTCCGGACTCGGCACAATATCATCCCACGGCAAATAAATCGTGAAATATCTTCCAGTTTGATACTCCCAAACAGCACACAAGATGGTACAGATCAAGCACATGACGATCAGAAACAAGACGATTCCAACGATAAGAATATTCAAGAAGCGATCAAGAGATGTTCTCTTGAACTTTGTCTTTCCACTGTTCATCATCAATTTCGTGTCTTTTCCTGCGAATACGACGACACCGTAGCACCTGAAAATGAAACTTTTGCGTTTCTGAAACTTCATTAAAGCAATGATGCCTATAAGAGGCATCAGCTGATTCTACAGGATTTCAATGTTAGAACTTTTCATTTAAAAAAATCTGATTTTCTCACAATTGGCGTAGAGTGACAACTTACCATCTAGTATTCTTCAAAATGCATCCTCTCAGTAAGATATTGTCATTGCTGATACCGTATTCCTGATTATTCCACATCAGCTTTCCTTGAAACTTATCCAGCTTGTTATTTGGTGGTTCACATACTATTTCTCCTGAAGAAAGTTTTCGGTTTACTGCTTAGTTAATTGATCAGTATATGTTCCGATTAAATTTTGTCACATAACTGAAAAAGTAAAAATTTTGCACTTCCTTTAAAAATTCTAAAATATTTTGTTTCAGCTACTTCATTTAAGTACTGAGAAATGAAGGCCGCAATCTTTCCGACTTTCAAAATAATCTTACCATCAAACCTCGTGATCCCATCCAAATCATCACCCATGCTTTGAGTACACGACAAGGCTCCTCGATTCTTCAAGTTTGTTTCTCCGTCCAATTCCATTGTTTCGATAAAACACACTCCATATGGTTCGGATGTTGAGAGAAGTAGGAGATCGGCCTGAAAATAAGAGTTTTCTGTTTTATTGCGTTCATTAATAAATGCTGATGTTGACTGATTATTACTGGTGTGCGTTGAACTTCGATTAAAAATCGATCAAAAGCCTTCTCAAGCATTCATAATGATTTATCGGTTTTCTACTGCTCATAATTTGAGCAGTTTTCTTTAGTTTCGTTGTAATCGAGAAAACTTGAAAAAACTCACCGCCACAAACTGATTGCTCATCATTCGTATCACATCGCCCACTTTTACATTGCTCCAATCCTCTTCACACAGACTTCCATTCCGTACTACATACGATTTCCTCCCGTTTACAGTCCTATCAGAAACGTGGCGTTGCTGAAAACATCCAAGCAATGTGAGTATCGAACAAAATTTATTAATGCCACTTCTGGTATTAGACGGTAAAACCTGGAAGCTTGTTGGGCAAATGGATGAGATAAACTGATTTTTTTTTCAAAAACTTTCCATTTGTCCAAATGCACGGGGAATTCAGGTTTTGAATTTTTCACGCCCTAGTACCAATCCAATACATCAGAACTGTGGAACGTTTTCACCCGTGATCAGAAACAAACCCGACGAAATTTCCAAATTTCATCAAGAGTGCGTAACCGCAATTTATAATTTCAATACTTACCACATCATCATACCCATCTTTGATCGCTGAAAACGCTAACACTATCACCAAAGGTACCGCTGTTGAATACCATGAAATAGAAGAAATTTGAGGGATAAACTGAAAGTTTTCGAATGATATTTGAGTTTCCGCTACTCTACACTTACCTGTAATATCATAAGAACTAAAAAATAAAAGTTGGCTATCCTCTGGAACTGCTCGAATAGATTTTGAGGCACAAATGTGATTATGTTGTATTTCGATGTTTTGATTAGGTTGTCCTGAAATAAAAATTATTGGTTTGGAAAAACAAGGACTAACTGAAAACTGTGTTCCAATGTCAAAGTTACGGCATTATTGAAACATTTTTTTCGGGGGGTGCTTTTTGGGACTTACAGCATATTTAAACTGCGCATTGTATTCCCTATCGTTAGCTCGTAACCTCCTTTCCGTCGGTGCATTTTTCTCTTTTGATGTACTCGCACAGCATGGCAACCAACTGAACATGCCACCACCACTTTTTGACGGCTTCTTTTGGGAAGGGGGGTTTTCTGGAAAAAAGAAAATTTGACTGTTTCTCCAGGTTAGTAAAGTTTTGATTTATTTATGTTTTTATTAGTACGGCGAGAAAAGAATCTATGAAAACTTGAATTATGTAAAATTTCTTAGTTTTATGTAATTAGGGAATCATCAAATGAAAGGCTTGGTTAGAAATGAGAGCGTAGAACCAATTGTAAGAACAAATTGAAAAAAATTTACGGTATCAAGTTGACCATTAAGTTGCTAATTGTCAAGACTGATTTAATGGTAGAGGAAAAACGGTAATATATTCTAAAATCTATGATTACATACTAGGACTATAACAGTGTTGAGTAGTCTCAGAACTTTAGAAGCCATCTATAAAACATTATACAGTTTCAGCTTTCAAGTAAATGGACAACTATTATAAAATTTCTTAATCCAACTACTGTATTCAACGTTGCTGTTCAGACATTTTTGCTCACAGCTATGGTCATACATGAGAAATTAAAATAGCTGCAACTATGGCAGTTTCAACTATTCCATATTCCTAAAACATTCATTGAGCAGCTAATGGATCAGAGAACAAGGCGAATATTGAAAAACTCACCGCTCGGCTGATTCTCGTTACTATTATTGTTGTTGTTGAACCCCTCCTTGGGTGGTGCATATACTGGTACCACGGGCGCTGAAATAAATGTACAGTAAGATTGAGAAAATTTAACAATTGGGGTGTAAGAAAATCGGTTTCAGCAAGTAAGTTTATGAACAAATACCATACGTTTTGTAATTGGAACAAATAAATCTCTGGAAACCTAATTTTGACGAAAAAGTGGCAATTTTTTAATTCTATCGATTTATGGTGATTTTGAAAATGCAAAAAAAGGACTGGAACTCTGTTTCAGAACTATTTGAATAGGTGCAAACTTTTCTCGATGACTAATGGGAGAATTTCCTCTATCGGAAAAATTAGTCATCAACTTTTTTTCTAGTTTGAACCAATGTATTTATTTTGTTTGGTACATTTCTGATAATTTTTTCTAATATAGAAAGATCAGTTAATTAGATTTCTGTTTCACAATTGCCATAGCTGTGAAACTCAAAAATTAGTGAATGGTCATGTTAAGAGTTCTTTGAAACACGTATAACAAATGTCCTTAAATTTATGTCAAAGTTGGAGCAGAGATTTCATCACAATCCGGGAGTCAATTTCACACGAAACTTACAGCATATATGTATAAACTGTGCATTGTATTCCCTATCATTAGCTCGTAACCTCCTTTCCGTCGGTGCATTTTTCTCTTTTGATGTACTCGACGGCTGCTTTTGGGAAGGGGAGTTTTCGGTGGAATGGTAAACATGTTTGTGTTTCAGAAAGTTTATATTGTCTTCCGATTCATGGAAGAATTGATGAAACCGTGCTTTCACCATCATTTTCTAAAAGAGTTATGCTTTCCTTTTGTAGAAGTGCATAGAAGCTGAGATAATTGTCGTCAAAGTTACCACTAAAGGGCTCATGGAAGAATTTTGATGGCTTATAAATCGTTAAAAAACATTTAGCCGGGTTTCACTTCAGAATTGAAATCTACAGTGTCGATATTACCTAGATCCGAATTCTTGGAAAATTCCAAAACCGGAACGTCAAGTTACTTCGTAGTTAGAAGAGAAATAAATAAGCAAATCGTTATACAATTCCCCGTATACGATGACTTGGCAATGAAGTGTTGATGTGATAAAACAATTCTGATTCAGACTCACCATAATTTCCGAACTGAAAATGTAGTTATATTAATCTTCTTGCCCTTTATTCACCAAAAGTAAAACGTAGTATAAATGAGCATAAATCAGAGAGGCGGTTATTTTTGGACATCGATTTGATTCTTATAAGTTTTGCCTTAATGAGATCCCTGAGAGAGTACATGTTCTCACTCTTAATCACCCTAAATCACATTTGGAAAACAGAGAAAAACATCAATATATTTATTTATTCTTTATTTCACATACAATCAAATTTACACGAATTCCGTTTTTTTGTAAATACATGAAAAAGAGTTACCCATTTGATCATCAAAATAATCACAATTTCTTTCAACACAGAACAATAATACAACTTACAGCAGATATTAAGCAAAAACCCAAGCATTTTTTTAGCAAAAAAGCCTAGAAATCGGTGCCTACAACGGGAAAGTGAGGGTGATAAATGCATTAATGAATTCCAGAAATTATCGAAACATTTTCCAAGATTCCTTGAAGTTTCAGAGATGTTCAATGATCACGTCTGGTTGTTCTTCGGATTCCTGTATTGGTTAAAAATGTAATTTTTTATAGTTATTGATTATTTTATTAATTCAATAAATTAAAAATAACACACAACAAAAAAGCACAAAGGGTTGAGAGAAGAAAGCCACAGCACGAAAAAATGAGATCACTATTTTGGAAAGAAAAAATCATTATGTTGAAAGTACGCTCAATTGAGAACATAGAAATGAGAAATGAGTATGGAAGGGGTGGCCTAGAAAAGTCTATTAAAAATCTAGGCCACCGTAGGCAACAACGATAATTATGTACAAACACATCGAAAAATCACACGAACAAAAATTCGGAGCCACGGTTGGGAAAAATGCACACATTTCTTATGTTCCATTGTTATGGTTGCTATACCTGAGTTTCCCTGGAGATCCTTCGATTCTTTGGATTACTGTACTTCTTTCCATCGCCTCGGATTACTGTACCTTGAAGTGGTGATGGCTCCTTGGCATAAGAGGGTCGATCATCGTTCCACGACCTGCGAAATGAAGTAAGAACATACAGTACGACAGAGTTACGGTAGTTTTTGAGGATTACGGTATGGGCACACTTTGACTATGAACTATAGAAGTGAAGCCGTGCGAAGAAGTAGATAATGAAAAAGTGGGGACTTACCAATCTTCAGTATTCACATTCAGAGAATGAGGAACATTTTGAGGGCGGGGGTCAACGGGAAGATGCATTGGAGGCGTGCTGGAGGAGGAGCCACTGTTGGAACCCTGGAAAAATTTTGAAATTGAGAATATTCTAGATCCATTGTGGTCAGAATATAGAAAGTTTTCTGATTCAATGAGCCCATTAGATAGAAATTAAATCTGCACTTCTAATAAATGGATTGAAAAGTAGACCCTCTGTTGAACTTCTGGAAATATTGAAATTCAGAAAAATTGGAAGTTTGCGGTTCCATGAATTTCATAATAAGACTTGACAGTTTTTGACTTTTGATCCATTCGTATTCATCTTTTTGACTTTTGAATTACTGGCCTCACCTCCGGAACACTAGAAATGAGTATCGGTTGATAGTCATCAGAAGTTGGATGAATCTTCGAATTCGATCCTTTTCCTCGTAAATTCTCCACATTCTTAAATAGTTTTCCTTTGAGAATAAGCTCTCCAAATCCTTGAGAATGTGAGAATGCATAACCGGAACGGAGAGATCCACGGACTGATCGACGAGTGGCAGCAGTGCGTTTGAATGCGGTTCTGTAACAGTTATCGGTGTTCGGATCATTGATAACCCTTTTTTGGAAGAAAAAAAGTGTCATAGGCAAAACAGTGAATAATATCGGAACACTCCCGAAAATCTGCAATCTTCTCCTTACTAAAGGAATAGTTCTGTCTGTGTGTGTGTCTGTCCAAGATTGTTTGTTGAATAACTTTCTTTGTAGTGCAGGTATTCATTTCAAATTTTGGCAGTAGTCATGAGTATCCGAGCGCTTCAAGAGCGTATTGTAAAAAATTCGCTCCCGGCAGGATTACTGTAGGTACAATAACCACTCATAGAAAAAAGCACCGAGGACCCGCGTGAGCGGGTACGGGTCCACTAGTGTTCTCCTAAATGTCCAGATTTCATTTTTCACCTGGTGTTGTTCTATCCCGAGTTCACTCGACTTACTATAAACTACTCATAAGTTTGCTGGAAACATAGTAAATGAGACCGTAAAGTTTTTTGAACCTAACTAGGAATGGTAGTAACTGGGAAATTTGAATAATTGTTGAGTGCATGTAGTGAACACAACAAGAAAAAGCTCCAATATCAAAGTTCATAGTTAGATTACTGGATCTGGTATATCAATAACAGTGATATTTTCGATGTAGCTTACTTATCCAAAAATGTTTGATACCGAATTGTGACCAATAGTCCGAATTTTGACACATCTTGGCTCATAAACTAAAGTAACGCCAGATTTCTGATACCGTTTCGAAAATAGATTACCAATACATTCAAAAGAACGGTTGATCTTAAAGTATACGAATCAACTACTCTTATCGTATGCCAGACAAATCTATGATGCCGGCAATACAGAATTTTTTTTGTAATTTATATTTAGTACCCCCCCCCCCCGTTTTCCCCATCTCAAACTCACTTCTTATCATCCTTACTACTCGGTTTCTTGCCCATCTTCCTCCGAATCCTCAGCCTATCAGCAAACGATGGATGAGTATCAAACCAGAAGAATCGATTGAGCATCACTGGCAACAACAAAACAACAGATACCATCAAAATTGAAAACCAGAAGTGAGGAGTGACCATTGTTCGAAAAGCGACACCGTATGAAATGGATGAGGATGTTTTGACGATCCATGATACGGGAAGCCACTCGTAGAGAAGGAAGCATACGAGAAAGTATAGGATTAGGGATCCCCAGATGGTGAAGTGGGAGATGGCGGTCCAGTAGGATGTGTCGAAGGCGATCTGAAAACTTTTTTTTGTGTTTCAGAATCGTGATATTGGGCATGACCGGAGCTATTGATCACTGTTGGGTCTGAACCTCTACGTACTTTTTGAATACTTGATTTTTAAAAATAAAATATACACTCCGTCCAATATCTATAAGACCCCCCTAGATTTTACACCTACAGAAAAATTGAGAACAGATAGAATTTTGAGAACAGATAGGGAATGCCATTCGATTCAGAGTGCAAAAGTTCCCATGTCAACCCAAAAATGAGTACTTGTGCCAATCAAACTTGACTTCACTCACCTGCCCAGTAACAACAACAACCAACGCAGTGAAGGTAGTAAATGCGAGTGCCGAGTAATCATCCAAATCCTTTCCAGAAGATGCCGCCGCGTTGTAGAATGCGCCATACGGGATGAAGAATATCACAAGGGAGCTGAAAAATCTCAATTATTTTTGAGAGACTTTTTCTGTCTCAACGAGTCGAGATGAAAACCACTCTTTAGAAATTTTTAGTACCCCCAAGATTCAGAGTAAACTTACCTAAACATTCCATGAAGCACCGAGTAGATGAAAATCCTCATATTGAAAAACAAATTGAATTGTCCTGGCAAATACAATTTTGGATATCTCAACGAGTAATGATCATCCACATCCTGATCCAAACTTCCCATTGCCAAAACTGGAAGTGCCGTGAAGAACAGATTGTAACAAGCAATAAGGATAGCATCGAACACCGTCTGTGCAGAATATCCACAGAAGAATGAATACCAGAAATTGGTGAGTGTAAATGCAAAGTTCTTGTAGAAGAAGTATCGAAGGAATTTTGCCATTCGGATGTATGACCAACGACCGTGTACAAGGAGAAGACGTTCGAGATATTTGAATTGGCCCACGGAGTAGTCGGAGGCAAGAACGGCTTGCATTCCTTCCTGTCCAGAAATTCCCACTCCAATATGGGCGGTCTTGATCATACTGACATCGTTGGCTCCATCCCCAATTGACAATGTCACTGCTTTCTTGTTCCTTTTCACCAAATCTACGACTTGTGCTTTTTGAAGAGGTGTCACGCGGCAACAGATTACGGCCTGGAAAGCAGAGAAATTGTGGCATTTGTACCACAGTTTGACTTGATCAAAATCGAGAGAAAGTTGCTGAATATTTATATTTTGTTCTGCTACATAATCATGTCTTATTTTGCCACTATCATTTCCTACTCAATTGTTCTTTGGGAGCGGAAGCAAAACTTACATTACACATACACGCCACCTCGAGGAATGTTCTCTCAAGTCTCGGTCCCAAAGCAAAAGCCAAGGAGTCTCCATTGATGACCAACGCTACTCCTCCAGAGTCGTGCTCGGCGAGCTCAGCGGATTTCAAATCGGGTGTTACGATGTTTCCTGAAAAATGTATTGGTTTATGTTCATGACATTATCAAAAAGTTGTTTGAAAGGTTTCAAAACAGCGAACATGAAACATTAAATTTTTGGAAAACTCACTGTCCATACTCCTTGCCGATGAAACGATGTCCGAGTCTTCATGGATGGTTTCGATTTCGATTCGAGGTTTGGATCCACCACCGGGGGAAGGCTGAAATTAATGAAAACGTGGATGGTAACAGACTATGAAAAATCAACTTTAGCTTAGTTTATGAAGCAACTGAAACTGCATGCTCTAGCGAAAATCATCAAAAAAGTGTCTTGTTATACGTATGCTACATGCAGTTTCAGTCAAGTATACTCTAACCGTAGATTTTTCCAAAGCATCTAATAGCCGAATAATTTCATTGATATAGGTGTCAACTTCTGGGGACCGTCGGAACTCTTTGGGGATTGGTTTCTGGTAGATTACATATTTTTGGGATAAAAACATTCCGAGCGAAACATTTTCTTAAAAACTGCGGGCTAATACTTTTATTTCAAAACCTCAATACATGTTCAATACTCCCAGGTCCATACCGCAATTTAAATACTCTAATCGAGTTCATAAACAAGATATAGCGGCAATATTTTTTCTTATTTAGTCAAGATATTTCATTTTTACTTTCTGAAGTTAATGATCATTTCAAAGATACTCACCAATGCCAAAATCTGCTCAAAAGTGTTCCTGGTGTCCTTCAACTGTACTTCCACTTCGGATTCTGTTTGTCCATCGACGACAACGATTTCTTTGGTCTCATCAGTTAGGAGCCGGCATGAGTAGGCAATGTTGATGGCCGTTTCCTGGAATTTGAAGGTGTTTAGGATGTAGTGAAGATAGGAAAAAATTCAATGCTGCGGTTTTGCTTTGAATACAAATAGTAATCCGTTCCGTGATCACAATAAAACCGATTCCTCTCGAGACATGCTAATTTTGTCCCCAGTACTCACCGTCTTATCCCCAGTCAACACCCAAATCTTGATATTCGCCTCCGACAGCCTTGCAATTGCCTCCGGTACTCCGTCCTGTAGTTTATCCTCAATCGCTGTCGCTCCAATCAAAATAAGATCTCTCTCCATTTCCTCATACAATGCATCAACCGCTGCTTCTCGATTCTGCATCTGAGCAGTCGCCTTTTTTACTCTCTCCTCCCAATCAGCAAAGTATCCCGGGTCGATGTCTTTATAAGCCAAACACAGTGTTCTGAGACCAATGTTTGCAAAATCTGCGAGATGAGTGTTGGTGGATGTTCGCATGATTGTAGATGTGGAGGGCTGGAACAAGATGTTCGGTTGGATTCAAAACTAAGAAAAAACTCACATGTATCCTCTGCATGATCATCATATCTGCTCCTTTACAGTACAATCTAATCTTTCCATCCGATCCTCTCACAATAACCGACATTCTTTTCCGATCATTATTAAAATCCAAAATCGACAGCAAATCATGAGTCTCCTCAGTTCCCATCACCTCAATCGTAATACTTTGTGGTGTTCTTGCCCGGAAAACATATCCAAAATTACGGGCGGCCGATGTGAGAGCATGTTCATCGGGTGACTGTGCCTGATAGACAAGCTGTCCTTTGTCACGTTCTGGCATTACAGTATGGCAAAGGGCGAGAAGTCTCCAGAATAGATCAATTTCCGGCACTTGACGTTTCGTTTCGTCGAGAAGTTTTCGGTCGTAGAATTTGAATGTTGGTTCGGAGGAGGAGTTCCAGGAGAAGTCGAGGGAGGGAGTACGCTGGAAGTTGATCAATTGGAATGAATATCTTTGGTGTTTTCCAAGTTAGAAATGGTTGAGAGAATTCCTAACAATAGCTTAAAATCACTTAATTGCTACTGACGTTCCAGGAGTGTGGACGATGCGCTCTATCTCAATTTTAGTACGTGTGCTTTCTAGCACATGAAGATCGCAGAGCATGTCAAAAAATGGTTGATATCCCAAAGTTAGAAAAAGCAGGCGCAATGAGATTGAATTGAGCTAAAGCGCGTCGACCAGACTTCTGGATCACCAGTAACGTTAGACACAATTTTGTAGAATTAGAAGATTTTCATTGACTATGATGTTCACTTGGTAGTTTGGAACGTTAGTAAAACAGAGAAATTCAAACTTTTGAAGCAATCTATCAAAAATATTAACAATTTCAAAGTTTTAGTTTTTCGTCAAAAACACGCAAACCATTTTAGTAGATCGTAATGGAATAGACGTTTTCATTTAAAGTAAAAATATTTACGAGTGCACTAGAGCGCATTTTACACCACACCCTCAAGACTTACATCAGATGGTTCTATGACCTCTCCCTTGTTATCCACAATGTCTCCATAAGACCTTCCATTGATTGTACACTGAAAAATTTTACTGTTTCAGATTGTTCATATATTTTGAGTGAAATCAGATTTAGCAGTAGGCGGTAAAAACTCAATTTTACGGGAAAAATTAATTACTGCTTCAGATAGCCAACATGTTTCTATTGAACATACTCATTACGATCCATTCCTTTTAGTCCACTCACCTTATTAAAAGTCATAATATTCCTCGTTAGTGTCCCTGTTTTGTCACTGAACACATACTGTACTTGTCCTAATTCCTCATTTAACGTTGTCGTATGTGCCTTCGCTGGAACACTTTTATCTCCGTTCTCATAGTACATTTGAGTGTCGTAATTGATCCATAGAGAATGAATAAATCTGATGATTTCGACGGAAACGTAGAGGGAGATGGGCACTACGGTGTTGAGGAGGATGATGTATGAGAAGAACTGAAGGAAGGCGATCAGGGCGATTTGACGGCCACCTGAAAATATAGTACACTTTTTGAGGTTTTTTCTTACACATTTTCTTCTCAAACTATCAACACTTTCTTTCATGCAGAATTTACCGTTTCACCAAAAGGGTATATTTTGGAAAACGGTCACAAATTAATGACCGTTTTGTCAAGTTTTCGCTTCATGAAAATTTACACATTTTAGCTTCAACAAAATTTACCTCTCTGCTCCGGACTCGGCACAATGTCATCCCACGGCAAATAAATCGTGAAATATCTTCCAGTTTGATACTCCCAAACAGCGCACAAGATGGTACAGATCAAGCACATGGCGATCAGAAACAAGACGATTCCAACGATGAGGATATTCAAGAATCGATCAAGGGAAGTTCTCTTGAACTTTGTCTTTCCACTGTTCATCATCAATTTCGTGTCTTTACCAGCGAATACGACAACACCGTAGCACCTGAAAATGAAAGTTTTGGGTTTCAGAGACTTTATTATTGCGACAATTGGTTGTGCACGCAATTTATGCTTTACAAAACATCTAATAAATGTTCGATCAAATGTTTCAATTTCACAGTGCCCATGAATCTTGGTTAGTTCATATTTTTTGATACGTCTGCGGCGTGCATATCTCGAGTAAAATCACTTACCATCTGGTATTTTTCAAAATGCATCCTCTCAGTAAGATATTGTCATTGCTGATACCGTATTCTTGATTGTTCCACATCAATTTTCCTTGAAACTTGTCCAGTTTGTTGTTTGGGGGTTCACATACTATTTCACCTGAAGAAAGCGAAGTTGAAGTTCCTAACGCAGAGGTTTAATTTGGAACACTATGAGGAAATCAGAACATAAATTGTTACGTTTCAAATTGACGATTTGAGAATTCATAGATGAAGGCATCAATCATCGGTCATTAGCTGAAGTAGAAACAAAAAACTCACCATCAAACCTCGTGATCCCATCCAAATCATCTCCCATACTTTGAGTACAGGACAGGGCTCCTCGATTCTTCAAGTTCGTTTCTCCATCCAACTCCATGGTTTCGATAAAACACACTCCATAGGGTTCGGATGTTGAGAGGAGTAGGAGATCGGCCTGGAAATAAATGTTTTCTGTTTCATTGTTTTCATAAATAAATGCTGATGTTGACTGATTATTACGGTTGTTCTAAATTAACTACGATTCTACTAAATTACTACCAAATTTAATTAGAAATTCATCAAAAGTCTTTTCAAGCATTCATAACGTTTTATCGGTTTCCTACTGCTCATAACTTGAGCAGTTTTTACTAGTTTCGTTGTAATCGAGAACACTTTAAGAAAACTCACCGCCACAAACTGATTGCTCATCATTCGTATCACATCGCCCACTTTTACATTGCTCCAATCCTCTTCACACAGACTTCCATTCCGTACTACATATGATTTCCTTCCGTTCACATTCCTATCAGAAACGTGGCGTTGCTGAAAACATCCAAAGAATGTGAACATGGAATATAATTGATTAATGCCATTTCTGGTACTAGGCGTTAAAAATTGGAAGCGTGTTGGGCAAATGAATAAGATAAATACAATGATTTTTTCTCAAAACCTTGCGATTTGTCCAAATGCACGGGGAGTGTAGGTGTTCAAATTTTTTCACTCTAATACCAATCCAATGTATCAGAAGTATGGAACGTTTTCACCCGCGATCAGAAACAAAACCGACAAAAATTCCAAATTTTATCAAGAGTGCGTAACCGCAATTTTCAAATTTCAAGACTTACCACATCATCATACCCATCTTTGATCGCTGAAAACGCTAAAACTATCACCAAGGGTACCGCTGTAGAATACCATGAAATTGAAGAAATTTGAGGGATAAACTGAAAGCTTTCATGTAATTTTTGAAAAGTACAATTGCAATGGCTTACCTGTAATATCATAAGAACTAAGAAATAAAAGTTGGCTATCCTCTGGAACTGTTCAAACAGATTTTGAGGCACAAATGTGATTATATTGTATTTCGACGTTTTGATTAGGTTGTCCTGAAATGAAAATTATTGGTTTGGAAAAACAAGGACTAACTGAAAACTGTGTTCCAATGTCAAAGTTACGGCATTATTGAAACATTTTTTTCGGGGGGTGCTTTTTGGGACTTACAGCATATTTAAACTGCGCATTGTATTCCCTATCGTTAGCTCGTAACCTCCTTTCCGTCGGTGCATTTTTCTCTTTTGATGTACTCGCACAGCATGGCAACCAACTGAACATGCCACCACCACTTTTTGACGGCTTCTTTTGGGAAGGGGGGTTTTCTGGAAAAATATGTTTTAAATTTTACTGTTTCTCCATGTTAGTAAAGTTTTTATTGATCAAGGTTTTCATTGGTGCGGTAAAAGAATCTAAGATAACTTGAATTTTCTAAACTTGCCTTATCTAATGAATAATTAGGGAATCACCTAATAGAGGACTGGCATAGGGATGAGAAGAGAGAACCAACCGTAAGTAACTCTATTTTTGGTATAAATTTACAGTATCAAATTGACCATTAAGTTGCTAATTTCTAAGTCTAATCTAATAATAAAACCGAAGAATATTCTGAAAACTACGATCACCCACTAAGATTATTACAATGTCCGGTTAAGCAATCTCAGAATTTCAGAAGCTATATATACGAAACATTATACAGTTTTAGCTTCCGAGTAAATTGATAACTATTTTAAAATGACTTAATCCAATCGCTGTGTTCAAGAAAACTATTAATAAGACAGACAAAGCTATGGTTATACATGAGAAATTAAAAAAGCAGCAACTATGACGGTTTCAACTATCCCATATTCCTAAAACATTCAATGAGCACCGAATGGATCCGAGAACAAGGCGAATATTGAAAAACTCACCGCTCGGCTGATTCTCGTTACTATTGTTGTTGTTGTTGAACCCCTCCTTGGGTGGTGCATATACTGGTACCACGGGCGCTGAAAGAAATTTACAGTAAGATCTAGAAAATTAGAAACGTTGGGTGTAAGAAAATCGGTTTCAGAAAGTGAGTTTATGAACAAAAATTATATGTTTTGTAATGGGAACGACAAAATCTGAACGAGATCATGGTAAGCTAGTCAATATTGAAGTAAGAGTGCCTATTTTCAAAGTTTGATCAATTTGTGGTGAGTTTGAAAATGCAAAAAAATATACTGAAACTCTGTTTCAAAACTATTTCAACTGGTGCAAACTTTTCTCGGTGACTAATCGCAAGAAGTCTTCCATTGGAAAAATTAGTCATCAAGTTTTTTTCTAGTTTGAACCAATGTATCTATTATATTCATTACATCTCCTATTATTTTTTTAAATGAAAACCCCACCTAGAAACTGTACAAAAAACTATACAAAAAACGAAAAAAGAGGCACAATGCAATGCACAAAAACCACCATGGCAGCACAAAAATTGACAAAAACGAAAAGAAAAAAGGAGGCTCGGAAAAAAAAGAGTGACTAACACAAAACACCCTATACATACATGCATAGAGAGAGAAAAGTGTGCCTGTCTGAAACAACGTGTGCCTGTATCAATTGATAGGGAGGTTTAGAGAGGAGGGTGATTCACTGATAACGCCTTCTTTTTTTGTTTGGAAAAAATGGGGGAAATATAGGGGAAATTCTGTGAAGTTTTGTTTTCTATATTTGGAATTGCACATGGGAATTCCAGCATTCTCAGCGTATCAAAAATAGTTCTAGAAAGTGGGATCAAGGTTTTACAAATTGGAGAAATGGAGCAATCATTACAAGTTTTGAATCGAAATTTGTGGAGTACTTGAAACATGAAAATTGTGAATACTCGTTTAGAATTTTCAGAGGGGTCCAAAAAGAATCTAATCAAAAATTGCTATTTTTGACCCACTTTATAGACAAGTTGAAACAGTAAACGGATACTATTCTGATATCATAATGACTACTACTATCGTCAACTTTCCTTATCATTATTACCTCTGTGTGTTCCGTTTCAATGTCAGTTTACATAGACTCATGAATGAAACTTATTCATTGTTTGACGTAGATTGACGATGAACTTCAAATTAAGACCTACAAGTTCTGACGACAATGAGCTAGAAGTGAAATCAAGGACTCAGAGTGTGAGCTGTCAGCTCAAGCATAGTTCAAGTCAGAAAATAGGCAATGGTGAATCATTATTAATGTTTTGTCGAACATATTGAGGAGGGGATCGAATTGCTAGGAAAAAAGACGAAACTATGGTTGTCAAGAAACAGTAATAAGGGTTTGAAATTTTTGTAAGGTTTTTTTGTAGCTAGCTAGAAGTTTTTGAAACAAAAATATCATTTTGTACTTAAAGGTACCTCCAATAGGACGTTTAAAACTATAGCTAGCGATTGGAAAACTGATGGGTTTGGGCTATCCATAACTTGTGATAAATATGAAACAGTTTATTCGATTTTTGCCGAACGAAATTTATCGGTTACACACTGCTCCGATAAAAAAGGAAGGAGCCCAAAAATTGGTAGGACGACAGCAAATTATCTTTTCTTCACTATTATGTGTATTACAAGCGTTCTAGGGAAAATAACGCAAAATTTATCCATAAAATGTGGTAAGGAAAAAATAGTTGCTAGTCTATCGAAGTCTAAGACGGTATTTATCAAGATGGGTTCCAGGTTCTAGTTATTTGAAAACATCGTGAAACAAGGATTTTTCTGAACTCTGAACTACGTAGCTGGTAACCAACAATATTAGACTATTATGGTGAATTTTTTTGAACTTTTAAACGTTGAACTTAGTTTAGGACTTTCTATCAGAACTAGAATTTAAAGAACTAAGTAAACTTAATCTTGGTTGTGGAACAGAAAAGAACGTTTCAGAAAAGTTTTTGAATGGGGTATTTTAATTGTATCGACACTAAAACCAGCGTGTCTGTTAAACCCTTGAAAACGATCTGAAACCGCAAAAAATAGTAACTGTTATCCAGTTCATTTTTTCCAAAGGTGTGAACCATATAGTAGAATAAACCCAAACAATATCCTAACTCGATACTACTTGGAGCACTTTTTTACTGCATCAAGATGGTTATGAAATTTTACGGCTATGTGTTTGAATCTTATTGAGTCTGGCGATAGCGTTGAAACGTTTTTCCAGTAATTTCTATCCAACATTTTTATGAGTGATGCGAAAGAAATCTTTACACTGAAAATAATGTGATGTCAATGAATATCACAGTATTCCGAAACCGAAAAAATCCAAGTTTTATATAAATTTTTTGCTATCAACTCAGAAAACTGATTATTATCACATAAAATAGACGATTTACCTTACTAGTGTGAAACAGAAAATTCCTAAATTAGATGTAAGACAACAAATATCGCATCAAAACTTTCAAAATTTGAAACCTTTGTGAAATGTCTCAAAACTGTTTTGAAAAAAACCAGAGTATAGTTTCTCAATATCCAATTATCAGTTTTCCCATCCAAATTTCAGCAGTTTCTCTAATTTGGTCTCTAACGACATTGCCGACGAATATAAAGATTGCACTAAAATTTACTTCTCCTCTAAGGTTTATCACAATTTTGAAACATACTTTACGAATCAACAGAAAATGACAGTTCAAGTCAGAAAATAGGCAATGGTGAATCATTGTTAATATTTTTTCGAATATTGTGTCAACTCCATTGCTAGGTATTAAGAAGACGAAAACTATGCTAGTCAAGAAGTAGTATTAAGGATTTGAAATTTTCATAACGTTTTTTGTAGACATCAGGCGATGGGAGAACTTACGGTTCTGGGTTATCCATAACTCGCGACAAATATGAAACAGTTGATTCGATTTTTGCCGAACGAAATTTATCGGTTACACACTGGTCAGATAAAAAAGGAAGGAGACCAACAATTGTTAAGATGAACGCAAATTCTTCTTTCTTCACTATTAAAATATTTCAAGTGTTTTAGGGAAAGTGCAAAATATAGCCATAAAATGTGGTAAGGGAAACACAGTTGTTAGTCTATAAGTTCAGAAATATAATCAAGATAGGTTCTAGGTTTTAGTTATTTGAAAATTTCGTGAAACAAGGATTTTTTCTTAAACTCTAAAGTTCGTTTTTTTAACTTCTTTTTTTTTGAAAATTTCCACTTGATCTGGTAACCAACAATATGAGCCATTCATGCTGTAATTAGAAAACAAAGATTTAAAAGTAGAAGTTAGAGATCTCCATGCACTGCTAAGACTAGGGTGTAATGAACTAAATAAACTAAATCTTGGTTATGGAACAGAAAAGAACATTTCAGAAAAGTTTTTGAATGGGGTATTTTGTTCGGATCGACATTAAAACCAGTGTGTCAGTCAAACACTTGAAAACGATCTGAAACCGCAAAAAAATAGTAATTGTTATCCAGTTTATCTTTTCAAAGGATGTGGACCACATAATAGAATGAACCCAAATAATATTCTAATTCAATACTATTTGGAGCAAATTTTACTGCATCAAGAAGGTTTTGAAATTTTACAGGTATGTGGTTGAATCTGATTTGTATCGTGACAAAGGCCGAGCGTTTTTAACCTATTGAAAATTCTCATGATGTGAAAAACGCACGGAAAATAATGTGACATCAATGAATATAACAGTCAGAGAACTCATTTTCACATAAGAGAACTGATTTTCACATAAAATAGACGATTTACC
Organism: Caenorhabditis sinica; assembly: GCA_963932045.1. Taxonomy (NCBI): domain Eukaryota; kingdom Metazoa; phylum Nematoda; class Chromadorea; order Rhabditida; family Rhabditidae; genus Caenorhabditis; species Caenorhabditis sinica. The sequence continues at coordinate 18,350,441 of OZ009940.1, forward strand.
TCACTAGTCTGAAACGGAGAAATTCTCAATTAAGACAACAAATATCGCATCAAAGCCTTCAAAATCTAAAAACTTTGTAAAATATTTCAAAACTATTTTTTAAAGAAAACCAGAGTATAGTTTCTCAATATCCAATTATCAGTTTTTTCTTCCGAATTTCAACAATTTCTCAAAATTTGTCACTAACCATAATGAGTTCGACTCGTATGAAGAAAAGACTAAAAATTACTTCTCCTCTAAATCTTATCACAATTTTGAAACAGACTTTTCCAACCTACAGAAAAAATTCAAAACCAGAAATTTCTTCTTAAAAGATATCACAACAATTAATCAATGAATCAAATTTCATCACTGCAAACGAACGGGGAGATATCAACGAAAAAGAAAGAGAAAAGAGAGAGTTGAGTAAGTTTACGAGTATCTCATTCTGTTTGCCCTCTCAATGACAGTCTCTTCTCTTTTCCCCCTTTCCGCCTAGAGGGGATAGAGGGAAAAGGGAACGAAGCAACATCGAAAATCGGGGTCGTTGTTGCCAATTTACATAAGCCATTGGGGCGGAGGAAGGAGATTAACGGTGAAAATGTGTGTTTAAATATAGTAGTGTTTTGTAGGGCGGGGAGATGAGTAGACAAGTAGGTGTACTTCGGGATGGATAGAGATAATAGTGCAAACGGATGCAAAATTGGATTTTTTTTTAAAAATTTTCTGTTATTCAAAGATGAGAAGATGACTTATTTGGAAGAGCAAGTATTGGAAGCGACTTATAGAATTGCTTTTGAGATGACAGATTTGCTGTTTCAAAAAGGAGAAACGAGGTGAGCTTCAAAGTTAAATTTATTTTCCGTCGTCTGGAGAACAGTTTAGGAAGAACAAATGAAAATATTAGCCTATGCTACATATATCTGCGGTCCATCATGACATACTCTGCACAAATGAGAATATTGACTGTAAGAAGCAGTAGGAAATGTTGATATGTAAAATGACAAATAATAATATGGATCGAAAATTTTTTTCAGTTCCACTGTGTTCATGAAAGCTGAGTGAAATGGTAGAAAATAGTCAAGCGTGTGATGTCTTACTAGTTAGCAATCATCAGCATTTAGGCAAATATTTGAATTTCAGAAGTTGTTTTTGTCAAAACTTCATCTGAGAATTTCATGCTTTTATCATGCAGCGATCATAAATATGAGGTTTTGGAAAGGGAGTTTTTTGGTTTTTCCAGTCCGTCCCAGTTCAAAAAAATGATTCCCACAGTTTAAAATAGGTAATCAGAACTATCCGTTTTGTTACTTGGAACCAATTTTTTTTTGTTCTTCAATTTACGCATTTACATTTCAAATATGTGGCATTCAAAAAACTGAAAAATTGTGATTCCGTTGTTATCTAAAATGGAATCTTCAGCTTTCAAGATAAATTATTTAGAGTTTTGCTTTTGATAGTTTCATTAGCTACGTATAGTCAGTTTATTGAATCCCTTATATTGAAAACGTTTTTATGTCATCCTAGAAACACAAAAATTTTCCAATTTCAAAAAAGCTTAAGAATCTCAAAATTTCCAGAGAACTATGTAAAAATTAACGCAGCAACTCTGCCCAAAAGTTTAGAAAAAATGAGTCAAACCTCAAAAAAAAAAACCATTTCTTATACAGTTTTTCTCCCTTTTGATGAATCACCGAATCACTAGTCAGAAAGAGTGTCACAGCACAAGAAGAGATAATGTCAACTTATAAGAGTCTAGGTGACAAGTATTAATGCAAATATACATATATGATAGGAGAAAAATGAGATTGAGAAATTGAGCATGAAATATTGTATGCTGTATGAGACAAGGTGCAAATAGTTATAGAGATGAAGGGGAAGTGAGGGGTCAAAAATTGGACAATTAGCAGGAGGAAGTGCAAGCGAAAGTTCAGAATTTTTTGAGGAATTCAGAGGGAATATATTAAAAAAGTTTAAACGGAGTTGAATTTAGAATGGCTTTCCTATGGACTTCGCGCATTGAGAGTATATATGTTTACCAGAAAATATTCTTATCTTGAAACAGTACCACTCAATTGTTTCATACAAGACCGAAGAAACAAAACTTGGATGATTATTTAAAGTTTTCTAGTTTTTTGGAAGTGGTGCTTGTCAAAAACAAAAGAAAGGCATTAAAAGCAGGCAACGTTGCGTACAGTTACAATATGCGGGAAACAGGAAATATGGGAACGCTTGATACTACAGGCAGACAAAGTAAAATATGATTGGTCCGAGCTGAATTGTGAGCGAAAGATAGCAAAACAATAGAAACTCTAGTCGCAGCATTCTGGGACAGTTTTTCAAATTAATACCATCTACATGAAACTGTTTTTTTTTCTGGCATCATATCAGTATTTTATGATACAATGAGGCATAGGAAGTTGTTATATTTTATCCACGACAATGAGTTATCATTATTGAGGTTAACAATACGACTTATACATGAAGCTTTTGAATCAGGTATCGATAATTATAGATCTCGAAGAACGAATATGGTTCGCAAACTTTATAAAACTTTCTGTACTTTTGAAAACAGTGAAGATTGTGAAACGTGCACATCAAATGCTTTTCAATTCTCAATTCTCACGAAAACGAGTTGAATACGGTACTGGAAATTCTCATCATAATGACGAAACGAACAGAAAAAGTGGGATGAGACCGGAAAGACATTGCAATCGAAAATTTGGCATTTGAGGCAGCATTATTTCTATCAAGAAACAGAAAACTGAAGTCTGTTAACTCGAGGATCGAGAAGGTCGATGATCCTCAGAATTTTAAGTCAGCATATAACTATGGGCACCGTAACTATGGGCACTGTTAGAAAGAAAATAGCAAAAGAATTCAAAGATCGACAGAATCGAGTTAAATTGAACAACTACTGTTAACTATGCTCCACAAGAAACTTACATATAAGCGAACGTCACGAAACGGAAAACATTGAAATTGAAGATTATGTCAGTTATTTATCAATCGAAAACTGCCAAAAGCGCAAGATTAATATTACAATATGAAACCGGTAATTTTGAGTCTGTCATCACGCGCGATGTGAACTATCAGGGCTAGTTGGTAGGCCTAAATTTTCATCAGGAAAATAGATTCTAATAAAAGGGCTCTTTTAGTGAAACTCCTAAAACTTGAGAACCCAATAACCAATAAATGGTGCACAAAAAATTAGATGCTTCACAACAAATTTTACAAAAATTCCAGTTTCATATTGTGCAAATTTTGAATAAAGTGTTACTGATATCGATGATGCTATGCTAGCTGAACCAGAACGCAACGAAAAAAAAGAGCAGCATATGTATTGCAAAAACAATCAAATCTAACAAGACACCATGGACATTTCTTGAAATTCAGATACAGTATACCTATTTACCATCTCCAATTGGAATACAGTACTCACAAAATCTGTACCCTCCCCTAAACTTCCTTACCTCTCCTAACCTTTGGCCCATTTGGGCCTAGAATCTGACTCAATTCCTCTTGTTTCTTCTCGTCTTCTGACTTCTTATCCGTGAGAATTGGTGACTTTTTCGATTTCTTCGATATCTTGGATTTGCTAGAGACTTTTGAGATCTTCGATGACTTGGAAGCCTTAGAAGTCTTCGATGTCTTCGAATCCGGAGTGCTTGATTTGGATTTCGACACCTTCTTGACCTTCTTCTTGATTTCAGGCTCTCCAGAAGGACTCACTTTTGGAGACCTGACTTTTTTCTTGGTCTTGGATTTCTTGCCCTTCTTCACTTTGATTTTCGAAAAGTCACCCTCCATTTTTAGAACGAAGCCAGAATATGAATACTAGATACTTTTGTTTCGAAAACTAGTTAGTTTCGAATAAAACAAGAATGGAGAAGCCAACCAAAAAGTGTGTGAGACTATGCGGCTCTCTGGGAAAAACGAGCTGCTCGCGCGGATGGCTGACATTTTGCTAGGATACCGACAGCCCGAAAAAAAAACCAATTTGAAAACGGATGGATGTTGCTGTCAGGAGGAGCTGAGAGAGGGAGAGAGCACACCAAAACAATTGTGACGTGGGAAAAGAAGGATGGAGAAGACAAGGAAAATGAAGAGGTGGCAGGATTCGTAGTTTGTCATGATGATGAAATTTTTGGAGTCCTTAAATTTTTTATTGGGGCCTAGTTTGCAGTGGACCATGTCCTCGGGCGGTATCTTGCAGCGGACCATGCCAAGGATGACCGTAGATGACGCTTGAAGCTTTACCATTGTGTTGGGAAGATATATGGAAGTTTGACGTTGCTATGAATGATAACTTACGAGTGACTATAGTTTATTCACAGTGCCTGAAAGTGTCGGGATATTATAAAAATACAGCGGAAAATTACAGTTTCAGCTAATCGATAATTGTATGTTCCATACTTATATTTTGATCGGAGCAGGTTTAATGCATGGTCTCATGAAACTGTATAATACAAAAAACAGAGGTGACTAACTATAGATGGTCAAGTTTTTATGTCAAGGAGAATTGTGATATTCTTTCTCACAAATTTAAGTTCCGACTAATAGGTGCTTTCAAATCGAATCTTAAAAATATGTTCCATCGAGCACCTTATCATCGTATTAAAGTGAGGCACAGAAAATTTGCTGATTCCAAAAATTAACGTTTCCACTAGAGCATTCATTCAGAGTGCTTCATGCTTTTCCAATAAGTTTATGAATAAAAACGGTAGATCTTCTTAACGTCAAGAAACCTCTATCGAAAAATTTGGATTTGCCATCGATGGCTTTTATTCTGTTTCAGTTGGATGTTATTTCTACCCTAATCACTTGAAATTCGATGTTTGGATGGTATGACTCGCCTATTAAAAATCAGTTTTTATTAAACGGTAATGTACTCCGTTTGAGGTACGGGTTTTTGACCGAATGTAGACTCAATAGAACAAGCATAAAAAGTTATTTAAGGATTCGGAATCGTTTTTGTACCTTTTTTGTGGTTTTCGAGAAAATCGACTTTGATCAAATTTTTACGAAAATGAAAAAGTTCATTTTCAGACATTCATAACTTTTTTTTCCCTCAACCAATTTTTATAAACTAAAATGTATTAGAAAGGCAAAATAATCAGGATTGTGATACAAGTTAGAATGTTTCAATATCTATTCTCAGAAAAAAGTTGTGAGCCAGAAACTAAGAGTGGTCATGTTGCAACATAGAGCTAAAAATTTTTTGACTGCAACAAAAATTTTTGAACATGTTTTAAAAGAAGGAGCACTTTAAGTTTAGTCAAAATAAATCATAAAAAAGGGGGGTACCCGATCAAATAAAAAAATTATATTTGATTGAAGAAAATTTTTTTCTAATTTTTTTTGGAAACACTCAAATTTCAGCAAGACTTTGTTCTGGACAATTATTATTTGTTTGAAATTTCAGTTTTTGCATTGTTTCAGCTTTGAAATGCGCTATTGAACCTCAAATAATATCAAGTTTGAAGCTAGTTATGGCCCCTGGAAGTCAACAGGGCGAATTCAGTAGTGGTTGAGAAAATCGAAAAAATGAAAATCAAGTTAGAGGCTCAAATTTTTTTGCATCATGTAGGGTTTTTGATTTAAAACAATGTTTTCAACTGCAACTTTTTCTCATCTCTTCATCTTCCTGCCATAAATTGAGATATTCTGTAATTCATCTCTATGATTGGTTGCCATAGTAAAATTTTGATTTATGGCAGGAAGATGAAGAGATGAGAAAAAGTTGCAGTTGAAAACATTGTTTTAAATCAAAAACCCTACATGATGCAAAAAAAATTGAGTCTCTAACTTGATTTTCATTTTTTCGATTTTCTCAACCACTACTGAATTCGCCCTGTTGACTTCCAGGGGCCATAACTAGCTTCAAACTTGATATTATTTGAGGTTCAATAGCGCATTTCAAAGCTGAAACAATGCAAAAACTGAAATTTCAAACAAATAATAATTGTCCAGAACAAAGTCTTGCTGAAATTTGAGTGTTTCCAAAAAAAATTAGAAAAAAATTTTCTTCAATCAAATATAATTTTTTTATTTGATCGGGTACCCCCCTTTTTTATGATTTATTTTGACTAAACTTAAAGTGCTCCTTCTTTTAAAACATGTTTAAAAATTTTTGTTGCAGTCAAAAAATTTTTAGCTCTATGTTGCAACATGACCACTCTTAGTTTCTGGCTCACAACTTTTTTCTGAGAATAGATATTAAAACATTCTAACTTGTATCACAATCCTGATTATTTTGCCTTTTTAATACATTTTAGTTTATAAAAATTGGTTGAGGGAAAAAAAAAGTTATGAATGTCTGAAAATGAACTTTTTCATTTTCGTAAAAATTTGATCAAAGTCGATTTTCTCGAAAACCACAAAAAAGGTACAAAAACGATTCCGAATCCTTAAATAACTTTTTATGCTTGTTCTATTGAGTCTACATTCGGTCAAAAACCCGTACCTCAAACGGAGTACATTACCGTTAAGTTTCTTCAAGCATAACACAGAAAATAACTAGATAATCTGAACAAGAAAAATGGATTCTTTCAGTATTAACTTCCTCCGACCAGCATAAGTCGGGCTTAAGAAGTACCGTTTCAAGTGAATGATATTTTTACTCCTATCATATTAAGATTGATACCATAAGACGAAAAAAAAACACAATAAACTATCAATACGAATTAGCTTCATATAGTGCAACGCGCAAAATTACTGTTTCAGGTAGACCGTTTATACCATACGAAAACTTTAAGAATAGTCATTGCTGTACAAACGACAAAATATAAAACATCATTCAAAAGCCTAAGAATTCTCTATCACAACTAGACGAATCATGTTTAGCCCGACATAGCCACAGTTTCAAAAAATTGGTATCTGCACCAGTTCACATTGATAAACATATTCAGACTTGCAACGATGAAGGTATAATAAAAAAGAATTAGCGAAATCACAAGCAAAAGTGAGCGCGATGAGCTCATTTTCCCTTTGACATCTGAACATACAAACTTTTCCCCCCCAACTTTTCCAACTATTTTTTGTGGATTAATCCCACCATCTGATGATCATGGATGTTTGTGTGTGTGTGTGTGTGTGTCAGACTGGGGAAAAGTCAGGAAGAGTCATCTAAAAGTAAATAGTTGGCATTGGAGGAACGAAGAGGAATGAAAGTTCATGAAATTAAAGATGAAATGGAGGTGTGATAACAGTGAACTATTGAAAATCGAGAAGTTAAAATGAGTACTGTTTTGAGTTTTCGAGAATACTGGGCAAGATTGTAAGGGATCAGTTCAATGATGATTTTGACTTCAAACTGAATTTCCATTAATCTCATCGTTTCAAAGCATGATGATCAGGTGTGATTGAGTTAGAAAAAATAATTTTGTATTGGGAAAACTTTGCATTATTCAAATGTAGAGGAAAAGCAACAAGATCAAACTGTAAGTCGATTGTTTAGAGTTATCTCCGTTTCTAAACCAAGCCAAAAAGGTAAAGGTTTGAGCCAAGCCATTTCAAGAACTGGTTGGAGCTCATTCTTGTCGAAGAATCAGAAAAGTACTTCAAAATGGTCCCATTTGCATTGAAAATAGGATAGAATAGTGATTAGGGTCCACCTGATGGCAAAGCTTGATAAAAAAGCATTTTCAACAAAGACAGATTGAACAGAAAATGTGTAAGGCCTAAAAACACTTTCAAGGAGCAGTAACTTTTGCGGAATTTTAGAATTTTTCTCGTCTCATATGGCTGTACTAAAACTAACTTGTAGTGCATCGCTGTGTTATAACATCTGTTGCCTAGTAATGCAACATCAAAAAAAAATCAGAACGGATTTCCAACAGAACGACAACTATTATTTTATATTATAAGTTAGAGAAAATCACAGCTACACGTAACAGTGAAATTTTTCACTTGGTCTGTCATCTCACGAAGTTTTTTAGACCATCTTTTTTGGGACATTGAAATGCAGAGGCTTGAAATAAGAACAAATGTGCTGCCTACATTTAGAGCACCATAATGACACTTTGGAAATATCGTATTTTCGAATTTCCTTAGCATCCCATACCTAATTTTCTGCAAAATTTCGAGTAAGATGTTTGTCTCTTCCGACGAAAATTTTTTTGAGAACTTCAATAACAGAACACCATTTGGGACTGAAGTGAAAAATATCAACATTGAACACGGAAGAAATATTGAAATCAAAAATATTCGGAAATATGCATTTCAGTTACAATGAACAGGTATAAAAAAGAAACTTGTTATGTTTTTGATTTGTTCCATTCCATGGAAAACAAAATCGCTAACAACCGCTTCCAACGATTCAATCGGATTCCGAGAAATTCAACATTGAATGAAAGTTGAGTGAAACATAGATTTTTCTATTTTCTGAAGTTATTAAATTTCTGCCAGAATCATAAGTTGCAACCCATCGGTCCAACACTAAAACTTATAAAACAATAGTTTTTCAAAAAGTCATCGAGTAAATGTTACCGTTAGAGATCAAAAGCGTTGAGATGAATTGGTAGTGGAGGGATCTAGCCTCGGACGAATTTGTTGAGAAGAATATGAGTTTCTAATAACAGTGATATTTTCAAATGAAACCTGAAATCTGATTTCGAATAAGTTTGCTGAATCTGTAGTCAAGGTACCCTGTGAAATTCAAAGAACATACATAATAAAAATCTGGAGTATTTTTCCTAAACATTTCCGTTTTCATAACCTATTATAGCTATGAAGACGGTTCCTGTTTCTATTGGATTACGACATACCGTATAAGACAACAATTACAGTTTCACATAGCAGTGAAAAATGAGAAACATTTTCATCTGGATTGTTTCGAATTCAGGATCAGAAAAACGCATGCACATCTTCTCAATTTCATTTTCGCCTTGCCCTAGATATCACTTTCAGGCCTATCACAAAATACGTAACTCCACCCCAAAAAAATCTCAATCAAAAAATGAGTCATATCGAGGTCAACCCTAAGGGGTCTAAAGCAATGTGTGATGGATAGTGCCCTTCTCTTTTCCTTATTTTCCTTGTCCTCTTCCGACGATTAAATGTTTGCCAAGTGGTAAAACTCGCTTCTCCCCTTTCTCTCCCCTCTGTTACCTCTGTTTTCACAGTCTAAACCGTCTTATCGCCTAGTGTCTTGTCTATTTGGACTCTAAGGAGGGAGGTTGTTTTCTCTTACTGGCTGCGTCTCTTTGGGCAGGTAAGCTCTTTAGGAAAAGAGCTGTCTAGAGAAGGAGAGGTTAAGGTTGAAAATAGAGGTTGTTTTTTGTTGAAAAAGTTGAGACATTGATAAGAAATATAGATGTTTAAAGGTCAATAGTAGTAGGTACTAAGATCTTTTCTAATACAATAAGACCAATTAACGACAAAAAACTTCCCTTGAAGAACTGGTGCACGAGAATTTTTAATGCAATAAACTTTGAGATTGAAACATAGGAAATTTTTTTAGAAACTCAGTAATTGAAGACTGTTTCAGATATATCAGAAATTTGGAAATTGCTATCCATTCATAATAACGTATCAATTCACTTTTGATACTTCTAACTGTTATGATGTCGGAAAATCGATTGACGCACTAGTACGTCAAAGGAGTTGTTGCATACCCAAACTATAATAATCACACAATTTCTATCGAAGTAAAGTCAATTTCTCATACTATATGTAGTCATGAAAAAAACAGTAAACGGTAGAATATAATCATTTTGAAAGTAACGGAAATCTGCTTGAGATATAACACACTCAATGAATATAAAATTGGCTACACCAAGTAAACTTACTAAAAAGTCATGTTTGGGAAACAGAAAAATCTCGAGAAAAAATGGAGAAATATTGAAACTTAGCCGAAGCCGAAGTATCACCGGTGGATTGGCGGAGGGTTCGGCTTACTGTTTTTACTTAAAATTCTACGATAGAAAATAATTGGCCACTGTTTCAGAAGTATGATTTGTTTCTTGGAGAGATTTCTCTTTTCAGTATGTCACTTATAATTTTTGTTATTTCGAGAAACTTTTGAAAGATCATGATGTTATTTGGAGCCCTTACTGTATCAGAAAACAAAAATAGGATTCATGAAGACGATCGTGAAAAAACACAGACATATGGAACATCTTCGTACAACTAAACCTAAAATTATTAGAAGAAAGTTTGAAAAATCAATATGAAAAGATCAAATCAGATCATTGAAATTATTTACTCAATATTTCCTGGGTGGAACAGTACCGAGGTGAGAAAAACAACATGTAAATTTGGAGCTTCTATAACAGAAGATCACAAAAAATCTGGACTTGTCAAATTTCCGAAAATCATTGAAACCTGAGAAATCTTCGAATTGATAGCGACATCACAGAACAGAAAAAAATGTTCAAAAATCTATTGATGAAGGTCACAGTTTGTCGGAGTCATAACATTTCATCAAATGTATTTTTGAGGTCCCTCAATATCCCTTAAATTGTTAACCACGAACAGGATGACTAGGATTTTAAAGTAAGTCAATCTAAAATAACAAGGAAGCCGAAATTTTGACTAAAACTAACAGTAAAAACTTTGATCCAAAAAATGTGGCGAGATCAATATCTGAGCTATATCCTCGGACAATTCAAAAACCTAGCGAAAACGAAAACTATTGGCAAGATGAGGAAATCTAATTTTGCAGCTTTTCTATAACCAAAAGGCATTATAGCAAAGAAACAATATGAGAAACAAACTTTATCAAAATTGAACGGTCTCATCACCATCATGAAACAGTGGTATCTAAGAAATGATGATTTGAAATCCACTTCGATTCGATTCCACAACCTACCAATGCAAAACAGGGAGCGGGTCAATCGTCAAAAACTACAATCTACTAAAACAAAGAAATATTACGGTTTTCAAACTTTGATGAATCTGGAAACATTCGAAATCTAGAATCTCATTGGAAAATCAGTACAATCCCAATTCCAAACATGCATACATTCTGATTCCCATAACAAAAATCTTTTAAAAACAAAACTACCAGTATCCAAAAAGTATACAAATTTTTGTGGCACACAAATACACATATTCCTCCTCCCCCTTTTCTCGGGGACAAGGACATATTAATATAAAACATACCCATATCGGATGATGCACAACACAAACTGCTTCCCCCTTTTTCTCTTCAATATTTGCTCAGCCAATTTTCGCTTTTTGTCTTCTCTGCGTCTCTCGATTTGGCGCACTTTCTTGTCGGTTCGATCACAATGGCATTTCGTTTTTCGATAGATTTTTGGTGGGAGGGTAGTGGATTGAGGAAGGAAGAAAAATTCGAGGATTTGAGAGTTTTCGTGTGTAGGGATAGATGGAGAGGGGTGAATCCCGGTGGGAATCGCTCTGAAAATTTGAATTTAGAAGATTGAAAAATTCGTAAAAATAGGGGATCGAAAGAGTAAAAACGGTCGATATCATATCAGATTGATGAAACAAGGAAGACTATGAATCTTGAAAGAGATATCTTGGTTTAACTTGAGGGTTTTATGAAAAACTATCATTAATGATAGAAGAGCCTATAGAACCATATGAAAGTTGGAAAACAGAAAATTTGAAAACCTCTTCATTTTTTTCTGTATCGAAATCTTCATAAAACATCAACGGGGAAGGTGTTAAATAATGCGGCAGGTCAGTGATGTGCTAAGAAATAAGCAACAACCTTCTATAAAATTTTGACTTTTGAATTTTTGGCTATGCGAAACGTCAAGATGTAGTAAATAAATACAAAGTCCTTACAACAAGATTATTTTACATACCATGAACACGAACTTTTGAATATAACTTCTTCAAGAACTTTACAGGAAGCTAGGGAAAATTATATGCTGAAATAACAGATCACATACCGAACTTCATGAAAATTTCCTACAAATGCTACACTAAAGGGAGAACCGCTACAAATGGCTGTGTCTTACACTGATGGAGTTTCAAAAACATTAGAGAGTCAATTCGTAAGTAGAGCTTGATACAAATGGGAACCAGATCTGTTGACAGTGATGCAGAAAAAGTTAAGCCAACACAAATGCTATAGCTCATTAATGAAAACGACTTAGCTAATTATTGTGAAGAAATCGAAACACGAAATATCAAGTATCGGGAAAAACTCGGCTACTGAAACTATGAACCAGAAATGGTGGCAAGTCAGTGACAAAACTGAGAAAAATATCCAGTCTTTCACTCTGCGCAACCGATACCAGAACGAGTACTTAGTAATAACATCTTATCGGAACAAATTATCTAATGAAAGCTAAATAGAGAAGAGCTGAAAATATATGAAATCTTCTACCATCACGCCTTGAGGAAATACAGAATCTGAGCCAACTCAAAAAATGACAATGCCTTGAAACAGGAATGTATCCAGTGACAATTCCAATAAAGCGAAAAAAGTTGGGACCACCTTGGAATCAAAAAAAATTCTACACAAAAATTATGTAGTCTATACCTTTCAAATTCGTGTTATTCGTTTTTGCGTTACTACTATCTCAAAATTTGCGATAACCCATCGAATGGCGAGACTTTGAAACAGACTAAATCGTAATTGTTTAATTTTCGTCCAAGAAAGGCACGTTCTGTTGAAAACATTGTACCCAATAATAAGATTTCGAAATCTTGTACACTTATAATCCTAGAGCCGGAGATGGATTGCTACATATCATAGTCTCAAAACTGAAAATATTGGAAAGTGAATTTTAAGATATTGATTGTAAGTGGTTGTCATTTAATCTGTGTTCAAGCCATGAAACATGTTGTAGCTAAATCTTAAACAAGCGGATCCCATTCTGAAAAGGATGAAACAGAGAGAAGTTTGAAGTCGACACTTTCGGGCTCGCGTGATCCTAGAAAATAAACAAGAGCTCAAGAACTTAAAACAAAGTACACCTTTTCGAAAACAAGTGAATTCGAGTCTCGAACTAAAACCACTAAAATGTCTCTAGACTTATGAAGCAGATGAATCCGAAAAATTGCTCATAATTTAAGATTTTACGAACAAATCCTCGCTTCATTGCAGAAATCATCAAGTTCATTGAATATCAACTTCTTGAAACGTAAGAAAAGATTGAGATTCAGAACCACAACATGAACCATTGCAAGAATCTCAGAAATGCCGAAGATCGTATGAAAAGAAACATACAATTGAAAAAAATGATCAGATTTTGAGAAAGAGAGAGTATCAAAGAATCTGAACTATTTCATAAAATCTGAATGTCTTGAAACAGAAAGTTATTTTACAAAAACACCAGAACCATCCCAAGAACAAGACCAAAAACCCCAAAAATGTCACAAAACTCGGGTAGTTCATACTTCTCACTGAACACAAAGAAACCAGAGACGGAAAGAGGTTTGGTTTGGTTTGGCACAAAAATTTCGTTTTCCCTCTTTCTGGGAGGAGGGGAGAGAAATAGGTAGGTGAGTCAACATATATTTATTTGTGTTTGTTTGTATGATGGTGATGATGATGAAAAAAAGAATACCAGGGGAGAAGAAGGAAAGTCTCAAATAACTTATGTAGTTATTGGAACTTTGAAAAATGTAGAGCAATTTTTTGAAAAGTTTCGGTTTCATGTTGACCATATGAATAAGACTGAGATTTGAGAATTGATTCGTGAGCATCACTTTAGAAACGGCTTGTATCAGAAATCGTTGTGACCACAAAAATTCAGTGGAAAACTTGAATTTGATGAACAAATTGTTGAAATATGTCCCAATGTCTCTCTAGAGAACTATAGAACTAAAGCAATGGTCAATATCCAACAACATCAAAACAAAAAATACAAGCTATGGTCTTACTAAAAGTTCAAGAAAATGCCAAGGTTCATCTCGATCGAAAAAATTAAAAAAAAAAACAGAGTTCGATTAGACTACGTTTGTGAAACTCTACGATCCAGATACACCAACCATGCTAGTATTGAAAAAAACGCAAAAATTCTATGTGAAAATTAAAAAAAATGTCCGGAATTTTCAGTTTCGAACTTATGATAATTACACTGTTTAAAATTAGAGTTTGATAGGTTTGATACAAATTTTCGAGGTTGATTTAACATTTTAATAACAACTACAGTCTGGTCAGACTGTTCTGAAATGCAGGAATTTCATTTTTTTTAAAATGTTTCACTAAAAAAAATTATATACTATTTCACAAAGCTGGCAAAAGCAGTAGTAAAATTACAGGAATGGCATACAAAACTGGATCACAAACGCGTCAAAGACACCCTAGACTGGTCAAAAACACGGAAATAGTCCGAGTTCAACTATTTGAGGATTTCACCGATACTCGAAAAACTGTGACCGTTTCAATTTGGCCAGAAAAATGTTGGAAATAAAACTAGCTTTGATCAATCCGTCTTGAAGGAATTCAAAAATGTAAAAATAATATTTGAACATTCAATCTCAAGTTACTTAAAAAACTTGAAGAAAATTCGTGTTCCTCTTGGTGCATGAAAAAAGGAGGTGACAAAACTTTTTGATAGTTTTCGGTGATACTAAGGAACGCTTCAAAATACCCTAGCCGAGACCAAAAACGCGCTAACATCACCCCAAACCGAAACCAAAAATGGGTCAGAAAAGACCCATTTTTTGTTTACTTTTTCTTTGTGAACTTCAACTTTCTTTATTCCCCCTTTTAACCTTTTTTCTCTTTTATTTCCTTTTTCTGAGCAAAAACGAAAGCAATTATCTTTTTCCTCTAGTGGAATACGAACACACAAGACAAGACAGGTTGAAAAAAAGAAAAGAAAAACAGAGAAAAATTTGGAAAAATAAGTGACTTACTGAGGAGAAAAATGGATTGGTTTAGGTAGAAGAATATAATTGAAGGAACAGAAGTTCTGGAAAAATAGGGAGAAAAAATGGGCTTGTGGTGGGAAAAGTGAGTTAAGGCAGATGAAAAAAATGGGGGGGGGGGGCGGAATTTGTGAAAGAGAGATGGGAGTTTGATGATGACAAATGGAAATACGGACGATTTTAATTTCCGGGAGGAGGGAGGTGAATTTAAATTTTAGCACCAAGAATGTTCAAAAATTAAATGCGGCAAAAATTGTGAACTACGGAAGAAGTAGAAGTTTCAAAAAGTTAGAAAGTTCAGGAACGATTGAAATAGAACATTTGTAAAAATTTTGATCCAATTATGAGGGAAACGGGACTTGTCAAAATGTTCCATTGGATGTAAAATAAAAAACAATGACGGTGTCATTGAACAGAAAAAACTTTCAATGAAGTCTCAAGATTTCAAAGCGCCTATATTAACAGTTCATGATCTCGTCTCACCAAGTATTCTAAAAAATCTTCCGTCTACAAAAAGTTGATGTAACGGGAAAATTTTGCGTTTTTGGGCAGTTTAAATTATCTTACAATTACAATTAGATCCTAGAATATGTACTATACTATACGCAACTATTGATAATTTGAGAAATTGAGAACGTTTCTCGAAGGTAAAGAACAGTAAAAGCTGAAATAAAAACACTACTCACACTGAAATATTGGGTGTTCAAAGGTTGTTTTTCACATAAAACACTGTAGAAACTTGGTAGCCTAATTACCTACCCATCACACTCCTACATCCTGGAGTGATTTTACTAGAAGTAAGAAACAGAAAGCATAACGGAATCCGTTTTGAAAGTCAAATTCCAATAAAACTGTATATTCGCAGACTTTCTAGAAAAACTAATCAATGTTCTAGAAAGAATCCAAAAACCTAGTTCTAGACAAAAGCAGAAATAAATTTTCGGTTCTTTGGGAAAAATATGTGAACAAGACGATGACTATGAATATCAGGACAGGTGGAAAAAAAAGAAGTGTGGATATTGGAAAAATTTGGAAAGAGAGGAGGTTTATGATGATGATGAAGTAGAGAATTTTTCAATTTCCGGATGGGAAAAATGAACTTTTTTGGAAAGGTGATAAAGAGAAATGTAGGGTGGTTATGGGGAGGGACCGGGAGAGGATATTAAAGACATTCCAGGTTGAAACTCAAGAATCAAAATATTGAGGGAACAAAAAATTACCATGGGTCGGGATGGTTATGAACCAGAAACCCTCAAACTTCAAGACTAGCATTTCAAAATTTCCAAAAAGTTCGTGGAAGAGAAACTGCAATTTGAAGTGATCAATTACATATAACCTTTACAGTTTTTTTTCTAGAACAAAGAGATAAGAAAGTCAATTCTCATGAAATTAAGAGAAAGTTGAATTGAAAAATATCACCTAATAAGGTTAGTGAATTTATCAGAGAACATAAAGAATTTGAAACCGATTAAACAATTTTGAATTTCCTCGAAACTCAAAGTTTTCTCTGTTTTCCAACGTTTTCATATTTGATCCGGTCAGTTTCAGTTGATGATGGCGTTTAGGATTTAGCCAAAAATACATTAGTCAAATTTTCAAAGCCCACTTTTCAATCCACACATTAAAAAACTGGCCCATTCAAAAGATCGAAATATGAAGGAAGCAGAGATTATGATAAAAATAATCCTTTTGCCCCTCTCGTCCACAACCAAAAAACTTTCGGAGACACAATATCCTCCAACATTTCGACGTCGTCATTTAATCCCACACTCATTTTACCTACATGTCTCTACTTCTGCACTGCTCTTTTTTTTGTCTTTGACTTTTCTGGTTATTCTTTCTTTCCTATTTGGTGGAGTCAGGTAATGTAACCTGATACTTTTAGTTTCTAATAAAGTCTTTTTTGGAAATGGATTTGGTTTGGAAAGAGAAAAGCGGACTCATTGTGTAGAGAGAATGTGGAGAGCAAATTGGGCTCTCTGAAACAGAAATTTTTGAAATTAAAATTTGTTCAAAACATGGATAAAATGTTCAAAAGTCGGGAAAAATAAGAAAATGGTAATAACGACAAGATGCGTTTATGAATATTTGAACACTTTGTCTTTGTTTCTTCATCTTTTCGAATTCCTACCAAAATTTTAGGAGAGCAATGTTCTCTTAGCATCTTTAGGATTGCACTTCCAAATTTTTTAGAGCTGCTAAGTTGAATTTCAGAAGTCTACGGGAAGCGAAAAAGGAGTTGTGGAAGTTGTTCATGAATATCCAATCTATTTTTCTTCTGTTTCACAGTGTTGCCTAATTTTGCTGAAAAGTTGTCGAGACAATTTTTCGGAAATTCATATACACAAATCTTCAACGAAACAGTTATAGCCAGAAAATGATTCCAAGAAAATTTCCTCGAAAAGTTTTAGTTTTGAGCATGTTTCATCAATTTTTACACAATTCTACTTTAATATATTGGATGAACGCTTGAATTAATCAATCGGTTGATATAGCGAAAAGTTTCAGTTTCAAGATGCTCATATGTTAGTTGTAGTTATAAGAGAATGATTCCTCTCCTCGTTAACTGGAAATACAAGAAAAACAGTTAGTTAATTTTGTATAGTTTAGAAAAACTTGTGCAGTTTAAGTCAGCTCCCAAAATCGGAATATTCGAATCAGAAATAATAATGACAACAAAACTGATCGTCCACAACAAAAATTATGAAAAACTTTTTCCGTTTCTTTACGTTTGGAAATAGTTATAAAAAAGGAAACTGATTCGATGTGTTTTTTGAGAGCCGTCAGATTGAAGCAACTTGGTCGGTGCCAAATAGGTGACTAAATTATTAAGACTGGAACACAGAAGAACAACTCAAATAATAAAATTTGAAGAATTAATAATTTACAGTTTTGTGAAGTTGTTAAGAATTCATAGAATTTTTATGAAATCGATAGAATCCAGAAAGACGAATTAATAACTCATCAATGAATGTGAGCTAAAACTTTCAAAGGAAAAGGATTTTGAGATATTATCAATTTCAGTTTTAAGGTTCTCATATATTTGTTCTATCTTTCACAATACTGTTCTGTTTGCAAGTTCGGTAAACATTTACATAAACAGTTACATAAATTGATGACGTCCACGAAAAAAATAAATTCAGTTTCAGGTTGCTGCCAAGAATCTAAAAGTCAAAACAGAAATAATAAAGGCATAACAGCTGACCGATTAACTCAACGCTTGAAAATTTTTTCTGAAGTCTCATGCAGTTTTCTAAACAGTACAATATTGGGATTCTCATTTTAGATTCAGAACAAGAACCATCGAAAATAATTAGAGCGAAATTGAAAAATTCCCATTTCACAAAGTTTCCGAATTTTCTACGAGGAGATAAAGAATTTGACAGCGTCAAGATTGCGCAAAGTTGTAAAAACTCGAAAAGAACAAACACATCAGTTTTGGGAAGTTAAAGTTTACAGTTTTATGAAGTTCCTAAAATTTGTTAAATTTTTGTGGATTTGATAATTTCCAGCCTAGTGAACGAAAAATAGAAAAACTCGAGAATGAGCGACATGTTCTGACAGGAGTTGGCTTTTGGGAAATTTTTCCGTTTTATGAAGTTTTTTAGAATTCTTTCGGATTTTGGAAAAACTGATAAGACTACCAATCCCAGAATTGAACATCGAATCCAGAACGCTTCAGATAAAAGCGATGAAAAAGAAAAAACTACTACTACTAAAAAAATCCTTGGTCCGTAAGAAAAAAAGAGGGGGTCTCCTCTTTCATCCTCAAGGATTTCCTTAGTGTTGCTATGGAGTAAGGGCTTCCTTCTCCATTTTCTCCAGTGACTCCCCACCCCCCCCCCCCCTTTCTTTGGCTCCGCCGCCGAAAAAACTTTGTCTTTTGACATATTCACACACACACATATATGTATACGAAAACAAGGAGAGGTGAAAAATGAGGAAAATGAGGAAAAGACACCTAACAAGGAAAGGTGGTGTACAATGGGCGAAGAAAAACAAAAAATAGTGAAAAAAGGCGGGAGAGACAAAAAGTGTGTGTGACGCTGGGCTATGTGACTCCACTGATTATAATTATCTCGAGTTTTGAGAAAATGAATTAGAGAGAGAGTATGGTAGACAGAGAGACGCAGAGAGACAGAGAAAAAGGAAAGCATAAATTTACTTTTTTCCTTTTATTTTTCATTTTTCATCTTGAGATTTTTTCTACTTCTTTTGAGCCTAGGCTTCTGAGAAATTCTGTGGGAAAGTTGCGAAATTTTTGGTTTGAATAAAAGAGAAGTAAGAAAAAGATAGGAGAAACCCAAAAATCTACTGTCAACAAGTCATTTTCTTGTTTAAAACGAGTTGTTTTTTGTTGCTTTTGGAGCAACACCAGTCAAGAATAATGGTTCAGAGATCAGGTATTTTTGGAAGTGTGGCTAAAGGAAACATTTTCAGGTATCCCTCAATGGGCGTGTATAGAATGATTTCGAGTAAAACGTTTTAAGAAACCATGTCAATTTTTGACTGTTTCAGATGGTCCATTAATTATGAGTTGTCATAATTGTTCTCAATTCTGGTCGGAAAAGCAATCTTAGAAAAAGCCGTGAAAATAAACTTATGAAAAGTAGCTTATAAAACTTGTAAAAATGTCTGTTCCAAGTGGGTATTATGACCACCGAACTGGTCGAATATCTAGTTTCGAATCACGACTACGTTCAAACTATCCATAAAACTGAAACGAGTCTGAACTATACAAATTGAATGGGCGCGAGAGTGTTTTAAATGAAGCACGGATTACAGTGATTTTTCCAAGAAACAGTGTTACAGGTTCCGTCATCGGAATGAATAAGCTTCGGAAATGAAACTCTTGCAACAATGATAAAAAACGGACTCCAAACGGCGAAGTTCTATTGTAAAAACCCTTAATGTGCTAGTCATTATTAATCAGCGTTGTGAAACTTTGAAGATATGTCGCAAAAATCTTTAGCGATATTTTTTGGTGAAAGTAACCATAGAGTGGTCGCAGTTGGAACTTAAAAATTTCGATAAAACAAGGTTAGGATTTGTTTCCGGAATCAAACAGCACTCATGGAAAATGAAAAACATACAGTACCCAAAAAATCTTTTACATTTACGCCTAAATCAATATGATCTTGTGTCAGCAAATCATTGATGGCAATAACGGTCGAATCACTATCATGAAAAAGGAAATAATCGGATTTTCAAAAAATTTCACCAATATGTATTCATCAACAAATTGGAGATGTAAAACTTTTCTCTGATAAATGGTGACAATAAAACAGTAATTTGATGAAACGATTCAACGATTAATGCGAGTAAGATCTTTGAAAAAGTAAAACTTGGCACTAGTTGAATAATTTCCCTCCAGAACTAATTTTGGTGATGAAACGGGAAAATTTTTTGTTCATAGTTTTTGAAATTTTAGCTTCAGGATGTTCATTTGAAACAAGAGGCAAGTATAATAACAATTGTTTCATAATTTATCTACTGCAAATTGTCTATTTTTTAACCAAGTTTCTGATTTTTCTGAAGAATCAAGGAATAGAAAAAAACATCAAAGGGTATAAGAACTTATAACTATTCCTGCACACATCAAACCAAAAGTTCACGAGGTTTGAAAGAAAAACAGGCCGAGTATTCAGTCAAAAACAAGTTCAGAAAAAAATGAATGAAAGAGAGACAACAAAACTGTAATAATTTTCAAAAATGATCAGTTTATTCATCACCATTACTACCAATGGTTAAATTAACTTTTTTGTTTCAGAACTCAGTTTTTCTAACTCACATTTTGATTCATGGAACACGTTATCACGATTAAGACTACCTAAATTCAGATATAATTCTGATCACAATGAAACAGAAAAAAGTTAGATAAAGTTGAAAAAATGTGATGTCGTTACCAAACGGGGCGAGTTATTTTCAATCTAGTAAGGAAAACGTGAAACAAGAGTAATCCGATGCAATACAAAAATACCCTCCGAGAGCACACAGATGCACTATTGCACTATCTAAAAATAGTGCATGCTCTTTGTCTGCAAAAAAAAAGAGACAAGCGTGTAAAAGTGCAAAATGAGACACAGGCACAAAAACTAGAAACTTTTTCTTTTCCAAGGCGTGAACGTGCCCTCTCCCGCGGGAGCCATGAGCCATCTCTCTGTGTGTGCTCCAGCCCGTGCGTGTGTTCGTTTTCTTCAAGAATTATACGAAATACTGTGCTCTTTCTGTCTTTCCCCTATACTCTTCCTCATATTCGTGAGGAAAAGAAGTGAGAGGATCAGGAAAAGAGAGAAGAGGCGGCAAGTTTGGATAAATAAACCTGGGAGACCGCACACAAAAAGTTTTACGCGAGAGTTCGTTTCTTCCGCGCGGAATTTTCGAAAATTTGAGGAACGAAGGGGGGGGGGGCAGAAATCATGAGCAACGTTTGAAAGTCTAGGAGGAGGAGGGAGTGTAGACGTGCGAGAGACGCAGAGAGAAGGAAACAGCAGACTGTATTATCCTTGCTGGAAAATTCTACTTCACAGGAGAGTAATATGATAATGTAAGGGACGGATAAATGTGTTTAGACCAGCGTTGGAAAAAGAGAACAGAGAAGACAAGTTGATAATGAAACAGAAAGTTGAGAAGAAATGTGCATTTGAGAATGAATAAATTGGAATGATGAAATCGAACCGCGGTATCTTTTGCGGAATATATGAAAGGTGTGAAACCGAAATAATTTTCTTGGAAAAGTTTTGAAATGGTTCCTGAAATGATTGAAGTGGTTGCAATTTTTCAGGATAGATTTCGTAGGTATATATTGCATGTGCTACGGCTTTTACCGTTACGTGAAAAAATGTTCGAATACTAACCAAACAGTCATTTAATGGTCAGAAAATGAAAGACGAGATAAAAACTGTAGTCATTGAAAGATTTTTGCTGTTTTACAGATGAGATTAATTTATACCAATTTAGAGAATATTACTGATGCTTCTTTCAAAATTTAGCACATTGTATTTCGTATTTTACAGCTTCATGGAAGTGTCAAAATCTCGAGATCTTGACTGCCTACCATTGAGCTACTGATACTCATCGAGTAAATTTTCACAGTTGCGAAATGTTTGCAAATTCAACATCGTTAACAATTATAACAGTGGAACACGAAGAGGAGTTCGAACAAGAATATGTATTTGACGGCAAAGTCAGTAATGAATTTCTTCTATTGCCAATTGAAGTGCATGGAAATCACTCATTAAATCAATCAAGAAATCTGCCTTCATATCAAGTTTGTAAAACAGGAGATAATCTTTCTTGTAGATATTTTTGTTCCGTGATGGTGATTATGATTTCAAGTAACTTTTATTTCAATCTGCTTTTCGAATCCATGCCAGCTTTTGTTTCAGCATTTTGTTCTTCTCCTGGTTAGATAAGAGAATCCACTCAACAGTTACCTAATTATTACAGTTTTCGAATCATGCAGACAGCGCAATTAACTGGAAAATATTCCTTCGAACTTTATGATAAGTGTGACAGGAGCCTGAAGAGCTAAATATGGTAAGGTCAAAACCGAAGAGTTTGTCTGATTTGGAACGTTTCCTCAACCCTTCGACCTGCACAGAATATAAAATTTGTAACGTAAGAGTTTTACTGTCACTCACAAAATGATACAGTCTTAATAGAAGCCATGATTCTAAAACACGAAAATTTCAACAACAAAAAAAACTGTTACAGTATCTTTAATAAAAGCTGGTCAGTTGACGAAACCAGTCGGTTTTTGAAAATCACAGTTCCAAATGATTGACATGATTGGTTAAAAACGATTCATACATTTCTTCTCTGAAAAAACTTGGATTCCAATAATCTTCCCAGCTTCAAAAACCAAACACATGACTCACTAACAGCGAAACCGTGTGAAGAGAAAACTCGAGAAAAGTGCCACCGAAAACCAACTACAAAACTAATGTAACCCTCGGTAGGAAAAAAGGGGTTTCCGTGTTTTGTGCCAAGTTACAAAATTCGTTTGACGGCAAGCTCTTTTTGTGTGTGTCAAGTGGTAAGTGTACTCTTCGAGAAAAAGAGACAGACTAATAATAGTTAGACAGTGGAAACCAGAGGGATCAGAGAGCAAATAGTAACATGGGGGGGGGGGGTGACACTGTTTGGGAAAAGAAATGAGGAGAAGAACATATGTTTGGAGGGGGACAATAAGGTGTTTTTGTGGAGGAGATGGAACATTTCACAAAGTTCAAGAATCTGTGATAACTTGTCGTTTCAAGAAAACCGCTTATTAGCTTACCACCAAGATTCAATGCCTTTATTAGCTCAATGAAACAGTATCTGTCAATGGAAATTGTTCATAACAACTTTGAATGTTTCAATGAGTTTTGAATATGAACGACACGCTTGTAGATTGATTTGGTGGCGAGAAACGAATGCCCAATAAAAACTAGAGACGCTTAACCATAAAATCAGAAAATGGAAACAGATGTTTGATTAGAACTGTGAGTTTCTATCGATCAAAGTTATAATTACCTTTTTCAAGAATAGATTCAAACTGTGCCGTGTGTAGATGAAGTTCAGAGAGGATCCATCAAGAGTAACAGATGATTTTTTGAAAAACCTAGACATCACAATCGACAAACCAATTCGGCAGGTTTTCCTAACAAGTTTACATTCACCAAGGAACAGAAATATCTCGGTTCCAGTAAGTCTGTAATGAGGATTTTTTGGAACCAAGGCAGTAGTCGCGAGGATTATTCTTAAACCACTATCAAAGAAAAATGCGGAGGACGTTGATGATCTATCGCTTATCTTAATTTTTATGGACTGCACAGACTGCTGGAAGAACAATTTCTTATCTGTTACACCAAACTCATATTCTAGCAATGGCTTCTTTTCTTTAATAAGTTGTCAAGAAATTTCGGAAATACTTATTTGCTAGCGTATGTAGACCCAGTGATGTTTTCAGGTTTGTTGAGTTGGTGAGAAAAACTGTAAATTAGTAACTGAATTTATGGAAGTGAAATGAAAAAGAATAATATTTAATGGCATGAAATTCATGTTTCAAGAAGTACATAAAACAATTACCATAATTCATTGCACAATAATGCTATGATCGCAATTTTATATTACCAAGCCCTGTAGCAATGAAGTGACAATGTGTTAAGCCGATCCAGTATGGAATTGAACAAAACATTTTAAGCCATCTAAAATGGAATTGATGAAACCGTAATTTTTCTCAAATAACAGAGTTTGATCTAATATTTCTTCATGTAGTTTTTTGTGTGCCTTACAGTGCGCAGAGTTTTGAAATTTCAAGTAGGCTAAATTGAAGCAGCCACTGCGCATTATTTTTCCAGTTTCACGTGCATTTGATTAGAGATACATTACTTCAGAACCGATTATCCTTCGATTTTCATAGTTTAGCATGAAAAAAAAACTTGGCCAACATGACCTATTATAGTTATAACGGAATTACCTCAAGTTTACCCGAGTGTTTAGATTTTGCTGTTTCGAGAAATTAATAAGTCAACCGATATGCCCAATGCAATTCGATCCCGAATGTCTACTCATTCCAGTTTTCTCAGAATCAGAAATTAGGACCCACAGCAACATTTTTTAAAATCTCACCAACACCAAAACCTGCTACTGAATCAGCATTTCAAAGCAAGTTTCAGTTTCCCACGTTTAGTATACTCGATGACCCACCTCACAGAAAAAGTCAAACTCGAGTGGTCAGGTAATCCCTTTGTGATATAATAAGTAACCATCTGCAATTTCTCTATTACCTCCCCCAACCCCAAAAATCTGATAGTCAATCATCCCACACACTTACAAAGTGACAATGAAAAAAACCGGTTAGTGACTCTCTTCACCTAGTGGTATCGTTTCTTTCTCTATGTCATGAGAAAAAAAGAAAATGAAACGATTGTATTTGGAGTTCCCGTGTGGGTGAGTGAATTTTTTTTCAAATTTTTAAATACTGTTTCCTGATGTTCTTTTTTGGCACTTTGAACTTCGATGATAATCTTTCCTCGTATGGTCCTCGTATGGTTGATATAATGACTCACATGAATTAGGTGTCATCAATCCGTCTAAAGATTAAAAATCAGACAGATAACACATTTTTGATGAGGAAGAGACAGATCATGAGAAAAATATGAGGAATAGAAAACGTAGGAACTTTACATTAAGAATTAGATGAAGAAAAATAAACAATAAAAGGAACGACATCTTAAAAAAAATTTAGACTACAGCAAAGTGTTTTATTCTTGACTTTTAGCTACAGATCATGAAAGGTTCTCAAGTTTATCTCACGATGGGGTAAGTCGATTTTATTTCTGCTTTGCTGTGTAATGGTAGGTATGACTCTACACATGTTCGCTCTATTGAGAATCTTAGTTTTTCACAACGCCAAAAGACTTCTATTAAAGAACGTAAACAACACTACGAAATTAAGTACCTGACGAAACATGAATTTTTAAAATATTAGTACTGTATCAAATTTGTTTTAACTATGCATGTTATTATTGTAGAACAATACTTTCCACTCCTCCGAAAGACATATTTTCAGTCCCGACAAAAAGAACCCAGGAGAGCTGAGAACATTATGCAAAAATCTCATTTACATTTTCTTCACAATGGTTCTCTGTGGATGTGTGGCGCTTGGATTTTCAATGGCTCATGCTTATTTGGATAAGAGTTGTCAAGGTGAGGAAGGTTATAGTATATTTCGAATTGATTCTAAGTCAAGGATTTCGACAAAATCAGCAAACTGAAACAGAAAAATATCCGCCATTCAAATAACCAAAAACTGACAACAGAAATTTTTCAGATTCTTCCAACTCTACCTCAGCCTTCAACGCCATGAATCCCACAAAGTTAGATTATGTCTGGCCTGAAAATGTTGAAAAACTTATTCACAATATTGTGGATAATAACATGCATGTGACGAATGACGATAGAGCAGTTTTGCTGAAGACGGAGTTGATGAGGTTTAAAACAAGGTACATTGGTTTTGAATGGGTTCACTTCCAAATTTATGCTCAGGAATGCTACCCGAGAATAATCCAAAAATGTCAAGTGTTTTAGTCAAAAATTTGAAAGTGTTAGGAAGACATCAGAACTTTAAAATTCAAAATAAAATCGGTTTGGTACTAAATCCTGTAGATTTCGCAGTTGTAATGAACTATTTGGAAAACCCTCGGAACCATCACTCTTTTCAAATTGAGCTTGTAATAACTTAACTTCGAAACTGGAAGTTTTAACAAATTTTTTTCAGCGACGTCTTCTACATAATGGTGTACAATGGGGCCAGTGGTCCCATGAACCATGCTTTCCATGGTGACAAGGATGAATATATTACTGTATTCAAACCTGAAAAATGCAATGTCGTGGTATTCAGAAGTCACTTCTGGAGAAGTTCTCCGTATAGTGCATTCAACGTTATTGAACGGGAAGTGAAGGACACTTGCAGAAAGGGGATTATGGAGTGAGTTATTTCTTTGGTATTTTCTTTGGCGGGAAATTTTAAACTTTTGTGAAGAACACAAACACTTTCGATCGGAGCATCCTTGAAAAACATAGAGTTTTTGAATCAGTAAAAATCGGTAAGATTTTATTCAATTTTCCAGAAGCACTGACTACTCCAAAGTCCCCCAGGAGCTTCAGAAAAACTTCCATGACACCAATTTTATTGGTCTGATCGGGAAGGATCTCGAAGTTTCTATAAGGTCTGCCAACAGTTTCGGACGGGTTTGGGGACCTGGATATTGGGATACTGTAGAAGTTTTGGATGGGGATTCGAAGAATCCGACTGGAAAGGAATTCATTTTGATTGCTGGGTATAAATAAATTATGGTTGTTAAACTTTTTGTTGTTTTTCTGTTATGATTTTGATATTTTTCAATTGATGAATTGTCTTTAAAAATGATTTTTGTTTTCTCGGTAATCATCTGAAAAATGCAAAGAAATCAGTAGATATTAAACACTAGTGGAAATTTAAAAATGTTGGAATGTTGCAAATATACTTGCCCTCCAATTTTAGACCAAAAACTTTAGGCCACATCCATTTTCAGATTTCAACCTTCTCCTCAAGAAACTCACTCCCTCTTTGTTCCTCTTTCCCTCAGTCCCTTGTCCCCTCCCCCCTCCGCCTTTCCGCACCTTTATCTATGCCCTCCGCCACCCATAGTCTCGGCCTGCTTAGTATAGTGGTTAGTACTCCACGTTGTGGCCGTGGCGACGCTGGTTCGATTCCAGCAGCAGGCATTCTTCTTTTGTTTCTTTTTTGCTTCTTTTGTAGTGGGCCACGAACACATTTTTATTCCAGGAAACTGATTATTTTGATGTTAAGTACTGTAATCGATGAGAAAAAGTTCAAAATTTGACGAACTTCTTGACCAGTTTCATGTCGGATGTGGCAATTGTAGAGTCCAAATCGGCGGTGAGTGGGAGAGCGGGGATTTGGAGGAATTGAGGAGGGGCGAGTTTTTGGTGGGTGACCTGGAAAAATAAATTGTTGTATTTATAGGTTTTCAACATTTTATGAGTAAAAATTTCTGTTTCCAAACTCTACTAAATTTCTCATAATTTTCCAGCTTTCGATCGAAGTGGTAAATGCGGCGTACCTCCAATTTCTCATTGACACACAGTACAGCAGCCGCATTTCCTACGGTCCCCGCATAATTTGTCACCGAGAATACAGTAATAAGACGTCTGCCAGTCATCACTTCGAATCCATCGGGGACCACCATGTGGGAACGGATGATGAGAGATATTTTGAGACGTTTGCATGCTTCTTCGACGACTCGCTTTCCGAAGAGATAGCTGATACCTGGGAAAAGTTAATGAGTTCGGTAGAGCGCACTTGTTGATTCTAGGTTTATAAGATGTCAAAATTAAATATTGGAGTTGGAATATTGGACTTATGAATTTCAAAAAATGATTCTACTTTTCAACTTTTCAACATTTCAACACTTCCATATACACCATTGTAACTATTACTCTAGTTTGTACGATTCTTTCCCGAAATACCTCTATAAGACCGAAACCATCCATCGCCTCGATTCGTCGGATCCGCCCACAACAAATCCATTTCCAATCCACTGAAAATCGGTTCACTCGGTCTCTCAATGGTGCGAATTTTGTTGAGATTCGTAAGTTCTGGTGACAGTCCTCCATGCATACACAAGATTTTTTGAGAAATCAGACAAGTCATTGGGAGGCGATTGAAACAACATTGGAAATCCCACCAGAGCCCAGTACCGTACTTGGCGTCGCATTCGGAGTAGAAACCATAGATCTGGGATGTAATAAGGATATTGATTTACAGGAATGAAGTGAGCTCGAGGTAAAATTTTCAGAAAAAGTTTCCAGTTTCAAAAAGTTAAGAAAGTTTCTTATTTTTTTATTTTACAATGGATAAATCAAAAATGGATAAAATTAATCGTCCTTCCGAATATTGAGTGCATTTTTAGGATTAATGACAAAATGACATAATCAACTATTTTTGAGATCTCTCTTTTTCACTGTTCTCACCTTATTAACCGCCGGTGTCTCATGATTCCCTTTCAACAAATAAATCCGATCCCTGTATCGAACTTTCAAACAAAACAGCATTATCATCACTTCAATCGATTCCATTCCCATATCCACATAGTTCCCCAAAAACAGCATTTTTTCTTTTGGAACTTTTCCGATCATATCAAAAATTTTCATCAAATTTTCGAAGTCTCCATGAAGATCTCCAATGATTTTGAGGGGAGGTTGGATTTCCAAAAGATTCGAATCTTCTATTAAAATTGGTTCGATTAGACGGAGAATTGAGGATATTTCTTCGATGGGGAAGATTGAGGTGATCGAGGAGTCGGGAGAGATTTTTAGGTCTGAAATTTGGAAAAATTGGAAAAATTTTTGAGTTTCCCATTCGTAGAAAAGAGAAGACTCTAGACTTTGTGAAAAACTTGAATATTATAACTCACTATAAAGTCTCCGAATGCAATCATCCATCCATTCTGCTAGTTTTGGATCCGTTTTTGACAAATCAAATATCGGTTTTTGATCTAAACATTTTAAAATGTAAACGTTATCATAACCTGAAAATGTAAGTCAGCAATTGCGCCTCATTGAAACCGTATTTATTTTTGTAGTTTTGAAAATCATCATTTTGTCAATGGAGCGCGCTTGCTGACCTACTAATGACACACCTTTCTCCTTCATTATTCCGTCAAGTTTTCAGTGGGAAATTCAAATAATTGTTGAATTTTTGAATCCTAGCATTCCACGTTTCCCTAATTTTTTCAGCCCTGAAAATTTGGGATTTTCCAGATTTTTCTCATGTAAATTCCAAATGAACTCTTGGGGAATTTGAAAAATGAAGTTTATTTCCTAACCACAAAATTTTCCCGATTTCACCAATTCCAAAAATCGATTTCATTTGTGAGTCTCCATTGAATCATTGCCTAGCGAATACAATCTTTTTCAGAAAAATGTTATTTCTAGCATTATCAATTGTGGTTGTCACACTTTCAATCACCTCTTGTTTCTCGAAAACCACACCGAAAGTGGCGGTAAACTTGAAAATGTTTCGAAAAATAGAAGTTTTGTATTTTCAGAACGCTGAAACTAATCCGAATCAAGACGACTCGAAGAAACGGAAAAAGGAGAAAAAGTTGAACTTGATGTGAGTTAGGATTTCGAAGATTTTTGGATTTTAAAATTGTAATCTTCAATGGAATTCTGAAATTATGAGCGCTAAATATTCTGAAGCCCTAAACCAGAAATTTCCAATTTTCAGCGAAGTCACTGCCACCCAAAAAACCGAAAACCCTCAAATTTCGAAAATCGAGAATCTGAAGCCTCCCACTCAACCAGATGACGTCAAAAATCCAGCACAGAAAAAGCAAGAATCCTCTGTTTTGGCAGTCAAGACAGCGTCACTGGATCCGAAGGAAGGTCAGTTCTTGGAGATATCAAAATCTTAGATTCAGAAAATCCTGAAAGCTCGGAATTTCAGAATTCTTGAAACTTATAGTTAGAATTTCCAAACCAGCAAAGCTGGGCGCCTGCGGCGCGATTGAGAATTTAGAAATGTCATTTTGTTTTCATATGATTTTTTTCTTCTTCCTGTTCGAGAAAGTTCACTTTAATCTTCACGCTTTCCGCTAGAAATGAAAAGCGGACGCGGACACCCGGACAAACGAACAGAATTAGAATCGTATTATATAAGAAAGATTTCCAAATCTTTGAATTCTTCAATTTCCACACGACCAGTAAAATTTTCGAAAATTTTCAAAATTCATCAAGGTTGCAAAACAGTTTTTTTCAAATTTATCTCCACTTTTTCCAATTCTCAAACTTATTTTAGGAAAGAAACTGCCACCACCTCCACCCCATGTACCCCTTCCAAAACCCGAAACCAAAAAGTCAAGTTATGCTGGAATCCACGAAAAGTCCGCACCAAAACCACCGACTCCAAAATTGGCCTCAGTCATCACAATCCCTACGAAATCCACCGAAACTACTGTCAAAAATCAAATTCAAGAATCTCCGAAAAATCAGAAAGATCCACCGAAAAAGGGGTCCCCGATGATAAACGATAAAAGTGACGACACGATTGAGGATATTCCATCGGTTCGTGTCAAAGAAGGTGTCAGTTATGAAGGTGATGGTCCTCCGATAAAGTCTCCAGATGGAATTGTTACGGGTGGTCAGAAGACGTTGGAAGGGGCACCGCCGCCGCAGATTCAGAAGAAGAGTTCAAAGGAGAAGACGGTGGAGACTGTGAAGAGTGTGGAAGGGGAGAAGAAGTGAACTTTTTTGCGAGTGGATTGTGAATAAAATTTATGATTTTCGAGATATTCTTACTGCTTTGCTTTCATGATAAAAAAATTTAGTTGCTTTCAATGGCATTAATTAGTCAAGACCCTTTTTCTAATTTTTCTCATTGCCGTATAATTCTTTTTGTGAAAAAGGCATACCGTGAAAAGTATTCTTCTTCTTCTCACCGCTTAATTTCCTGTCTCAACCCGAAAAACATCTGATAGTCGAAAACAAAAAAGTAATCTCTACTTTTCTCACCATTCACTAACTTTTAGACAGAAACTTATAAGACTCTGCGCCTTTCTCTGATTAACAAAACTTCACTGAAGTGAAAATATCTCAAAAAATTGGTTTTGAGAAATGAACCCACAAATCGATTCCTTCCATCATTGGAAGCTTGGGATTCAATTCGTCTCATTCTTTTGTTCAATTTTTATAAACTCACTTTTGATCTACCTTATCATCACAAAATCCCCAAAAGATATGGGGACATATCGACACTTGATGACTTATTTTTCCTGTTGCTCAATGGTTTTTAGTGTTTTGGATGTCATTGTTCAACCGGTAATAAGCGAATCGTTGGTAGTAAAAAATCAACAACCTTTCAGAATATTCAAACTTTCCGCAGCGCTTACTACATGTTTGTGGATGTGAAGCAGAGGAATATGGACCCTTTTTTGGGTCGAATTTTTTTGAGTGAATTTTAAAATTCACCATAGAAGAATTACCGACAAAAAATTTCAGATGCCTTATGTGGAAGTTTTGGAATAGCAATTTCTGGAATCGCCATTCATTTCGTTTACCGGTTTTTTGCGCTCGAAAGGTATGATTCCGAGATTCAAAGCATCACAGATTTCGACATTCAGATTCTCAATTTTTGAGGATACTAGGCATTTTGAATCTCATATTCTCTGACCAACACAAAAGTGGAATTTTCTAGAAAAGGACGTCTCCGCTACTTCAAGGGGTACTGTATGCTCATCTGGTACAGTATACCGATTCTCAGTGGCATTACTTGGTTTGTGGTCACATGGATACTGTACCCCACGGAGCCAATTTTTACGGAGTATATAAGGTGAGCGCGGAGATTTTTTTGTTTTGAAGTCCCATTTTATTTATCATGACAAAAACCCGAATTTCCCAGGCCATCCGTCCTTAAAACTTTTGATGTCCAAGTCGAGGACACTGTCTACGTTTGTGGTGTTTTCTACCCCATCGACCAAAAAACTGGACAGTCTTTTGTAAATCCCACCACTTTCATTGGATTCTCAATCTACATTTTTCTACTGACAATTCCCTTTTCGGCGATTCTGATTTTCGGATTCAAGAGTTTTAAGATAGTGACGAGTTTGTTGGAGCATGGAGAATCGGAGTTCTCGAAGAATCTTCAAATGCAGTTGTACAAGGCACTGGTGGCTCAGGTAGGGATGAAAGTGTGCTCTACGGACAATCTGAGTAGTGCAATGGAGGGTACTTGCAATGCTACTGCTATTGATTGGTGAGCATAGACTACCACCGTTATCTCATTGTTTTCTCCCAAGTTATTTCGTCCTCCTCATTTTCTAGTTCCAGAAGTTTTCAATGTTTCAGGCTGTCTACTTGTTCAAGTGAAGTAACAAATAAGTGCTTACACTTGTATAATAGCAGAACTGAAAAAAAAACTGAACAGCCATTTGTCGAAAAAATCTCTTTTTCAAGATGTCTAGATTAAGTGACCAAAGCTAACTTCATCATTAGATCTACGATCAACTACCGTTCATTTCCAGACCGTGCTCCCCGTATTCTTCCTATTCATCCCGTTTGGCTTAATTTTCACTTTACCTATGCTCGAAATCGACTGTCAAATTGTGGCCTCTCTCATCACATTGATATTTGCCACTTATCCAGCATTGGATCCTTTACCCATACTTTATTTCATTGACTATTATAGAAATCCAATAATAGGTAAAAAGGGAGAAAAACGGAGATCTTGATGTTGCAGTACATGACTTCAGATTTCTTCAAACAGTCGAATTGTAAAGGAACTCAAGTGTCACCGACTGTTCATGGGAGCAGCGTTCTTGAATGAGAGAAAGATACGAAAAAAGGAAGAGAAGAATTATCGAGTGGAGATCGATTGCTGCATTTAGCCTTGCTGAAACTTTGAAAAATGGTAAACGGCTCTGTGAATTTCTCAGGTAAACTCCGTAATGATCCACTATGTGGGTCCTGAAAAATGGAAAACGACCCTTTCAATAATTTGAATTTTGCCAACTTTTGAATTTTGCCAAACTAACTTTTTACAAACATCTATCCATACTAAAACCCAAAAATCACAAAATTCAACTTTTCCAGACATGAGTGCATATTACGTTTTTCTTTTCTCCCATTTTCCTCATTACCGAATAATTCTGATCTTTGTGTGAAAAAAAACGACATACCCAGAAAAGTATACTTCTTATTCTCACCGCTTCATTTCCTGTCTCAACTCGAAAAACATAATGTAGTCGAAAACAAAAACTTATCTACTTTTCTCACCATTCACTTACTTCTAAACAGAAACTAATCAGTTCCTTTCTCTGATTAACAAAACTTCACTGAAGTGAAAAAAAATCTCAAAAAATTGGTTTTGAGAAATGAACCCACAAATCGATTCCTTCCATCACTGGAAGCTCGGAATTCAATTCGTCTCATTCTTCTGTTCAATTTTTATAAACTCACTTTTGATCTACCTTATCATCACAAAATCTCCAAAAGATATGGGGACATATCGACATTTGATGATTTATTTTTCCTGTTGCTCAATGGTTTTTAGTGTTTTGGATGTCATTGTTCAACCGGTATTAGAATTGGTACTCTCGTGAAATTTTTTGAAACATTTTTTTCAGAATATTCTAACTTTTAAAAGCGCTTATTACATGTTTGTGGATGTGAGGCAGAGGAACATGGACCCATTTTTGGCTCGAGTTTTCATAAGTGATTTTTTAAATACACTATGGAAGAATCACCAAAAATCATTTTCAGATGCCTTATGTGGAAGTTTTGGGACAGCGATTTCGGGAATCGCCATACACTTTGTTTATCGATACTTTGCTCTGGAGAGGTAAAAAAATTCAGACTCTGAACATGAATTCTGAAAAACTGAAAGCATTTTGAGATACCGGAATCTTCTAATTTTCAGAAAAGGACGTCTCCGCTACTTCAAGGGTTACTGTATGCTAATCTGGTACAGTATCCCAATTTTCAGTGGTATCACATGGTTTGTGGTCACTTGGACACTGTACCCAACGGAGCCGACTTTTACTGAGTATATAAGGTGAGCGCGGAGATTATTTCGGTTTCGAAAAAATGGTAAACTAAGCGAGTAACGTAGATTTGTCAGTTAGAGGAACTCTTTCTTTTCTAAATATTGGGATAATCTCAAAAATGTATGGCACTTTTTGCATAGTTCCGGAGAAGACCATTGTCCTTAACAGAATTTCACTTTTAAGTCTCACATTTTAAAATCGTTTTACTGTTCCACTATGTTATCATGTTTTAATCTATATTTTTCTGGTTCAATTTTTATGGTTCATTTTGACAGTATACAAAATAGTGATTTACATTTCCAGACCCTCCGTCCTGCAAACCTTCGGTGTCCAGATCGAGGAGACAGTTTACGTTTGTGGTGTTTTCTATCCCATCGACCTAAAAACTGGAGAGTCTTTTGCGAATCTCACCACCTTCATTGGATTCTCAATCTATATCATCCTTCTAACAATACCGTTTTCGGTGATTCTGATTTTTGGATTCAAGAGTTGGAAGATAGTGACGAATCTAATGGAGCTGGGAGAATCGGAGTTCACGAAGAATCTCCAAATGCAGTTGTACAAGGCACTGGTGGCTCAGGTAAGTGTGCTCTACTGACAATCTGAGTAGTGCGGTGGAGCGTACTTACTGCCATTGATTAGTGAAAATAAATTCGTTTTTTTTCTCATTTTTTCCCAAGTTATTTCTTCTTGTTCTTATTTTCTGGCTCTTTTCATTTTCCTTATTTTCTGGCTCTGGAAGAGAAATGAAATGTTCCAGAAAGTTACCATCTGGGAATGAAAAAATGCAGCCGTAGTTTAAAAACTGAGAAAAATATAATAGGCCAAAAAATTTTCTTTTTCAAGATGTCTAGATTTAGGAACCAAGTTTAACCCGATTAGTGCAAGGCTGCTCATATTCTCATATTTATTGTGCTTCCAGACCGTCCTCCCCGTCTTCTTCTTGTTCATCCCATTCGGACTCATCTTCACCCTTCCAATGTTCGAAATCGATTGTCAAATTGTGGCCTCTTTTATCCCATTAATATGTGCAACGTATCCCGTCTTGGATCCGTTACCCATACTTTATTTCATTGACTATTACAGAAATCCAATATTAGGTAGGAGGGAAATTGAGGTGTTGATAGGTTCTTATGTTGCATTTGGATTCAGATATCTTCAAACAGTCGAAATGCAAGAGGACTCAAGTGTCACCGGACGTTGAAGGAAGTATTGCACTTGAATAAAAGTGTTCAAGAAGTACTGATTGACAATAATTCTTATTTTTTGTTGAAAAAATAAATGGAACATAAGAATAAATGCACATTGACTTTAAAATGTGTTTTTTGACTTTAGAACACCTTTAATGCTCGCGTATGTTGATATTCTCACATCAATACGCTTGATTGGAATTCGGCATCGTATTGATTAAAAACCTTATTGATAGGTATTAGCAATATTTTCGGCGGTTCCTTGCTCTCCAATTTGATCATGGTTTCTGGAATTCGCGCGCAAAATGTTGCAAAATACCTTTTCCCAATTTGGCAGTTGATCAATTGAAATACTGAAAAGTAGCATGCAAACACCGTGTTGTCAGCGGAGTGCAAGGAACCACCGGAAGTTGCTAATAGCATTTGGAAATGAGAAAGTTATCATTTTGAATTTTTCTGATTTACATGTTTAGAATATACTGGCTCGTTTTGATCTTGAAGATTTGTTTGCAAAGGACATTTCCACATAAAAATTTTGGCGGATTGCTACTGAACATATATTCGATTACATCACGGTTTCTTCGAATGGGTAAGTTTTCATTCCTTTTCGAATTTTAGTACCAACTCGTGGATCAATGCGTTAAATTGAAATTTCATATAAAATCATGTTTCTCGTTCATCTTAACATTCATAATTGCTTCACGTTCTACTGTGATCGTGGCATTAGTAGAAAGAATAAAGACCGCGTCCCCATTGATCAGACATATCTTTCATTTTGTCGTTTTGTCGATTCTCTTTGGGTATCAGCTATTATGGTCTAAAGTACTATTATGCCAAATATCAGAATATTACAAAATGTCGTGTTCACGAAGTAAGACACAAATGGAATTTTCGTAGCATCTGAAATCAAATTTCTTCCAATTTTCAGCAATTTTTCCAGTTTCACTTGCAAAATTTTTCTTTCTTATCCGATACTATCATTTTTTTTCTTTTACGGATTTTGATTACAACTGAAAAAGTACGTAGCATGAAGTTTGATGTCAGGGATTAAGATTTCCCCTTCTTTCCAACTTGAACCTGAATACACCTCTGATTCATTCTGCTTCCCCGTTTTCTCATTTTCGAGTTTGAATACGGATTAATTGAAATTCCGGAAATCTCAGAAATCCCAAAATCCCAGGGATCAGTCTAACCAAAAAGAGACTCAAAGTGAAAATTGAGTCAAATTTTGTTTGATCTCAAGAAAAAAATCACACGCACAAACTCCATCAACTTTCCCTATTATTTCCGCTTCCCTGATCAACTTCTGACCCAATTTTTTTTGCTTCTGATTCTGAGAAAAAACGAAAAAAGTTCTAAAAGTCTCGTCCACATATTTAGATTAGGACATGGCTGGTTTCCGGTACGCCTCCAAAACTATAATGAGAAAAATGAAAGTATAATTTTTTGTATTGTGACGACTTTACTGTGTTCCCTTTGAAGAATTTGTGCTTTATTTTTTGTGATTTCTCACTCATTTTTTTCTCTTTTACGCCTAAAAACGCTCCTAGAGAGCTCTAAAAATGAACACTGAAAGTTACCGCCTTGTAAAACTCACTATCCAAATCGTCTCTGTTATTCTTTCCCTTATCATAAATTCTAGTTTGATCTACCTTATTATCTCCAAATCACCAAAAGATATGGGGTCCTATCGACATCTTATGGTCTATTTTTGCTGTTGTTCCATGATTTTTGGACTCTTGGATGTCTTGGTTCAGCCGGTAAGCTCTAATAGCAACATTTTAAATTTGAGGCGGTAAAATTATTACTTTTGCAGAATATTCTGACCTACAAAAGTGCATTCTTTATGGTTGTGGACATGAAGAGAAGGAATATGGCTCCGTGGTTTGGAAAATTTGCAGTTTGTAAGTTTTTGTCTAAAAAGAAAAAATCGAAAAAGACAAAATTTAGATGCCCTATGTGGATGTTTTGGAATAGCAATTTATGGGATCGCTATCCATTTCGTTTACAGATTTTTCGCGCTGGAGAGGTGAGTCATTAAAAAAAAGAGTTTGGGCGAGAACATTTGAATTGAAGTTAAGATGTTGTAGCAGAAAATTAAAGGAAAGGATGACTCATTCTTTGGAAAGGAGTTTTCGAGAGAGTACGTAATGACTGACTAATGTGTAGTGGAGTTGGCTCATTCAAAAAACATAGGTGAAACTGAAAAATGTGTTTTCAGTTCAAAAGTAGAAGACATTCGCCGAAGAATAAGATAGTTTTTCTTGCTCTTGAAGGAGAAAAAATTGAGAAACCTCCTACACCCTTGAACAATGCGATTACAGCAACTCACCGAATGAAAAACCCCTTTTCATTGGGCTTATATGAAAAATCCAATGCAGATTTTTTATTCTTATTTCCATTTGATAAACTACACAAAACTCCATAGTGAATTACGATTTGCTACGAAAATAACTGTCTTGAAATGAAGCAACATTTTTAGTTTTAGCCAGGATTGAACAAAAGTTACTGCGTCACTGAATTGATATGAAGGTAGTGAAAGAGACACTTTTGTTAATTCGTTGTCGTCGGTTGTAAATGTCATTCAAATATAGCATACCAGGTTTATAACATTGCCTCGAACTGAAACAAAACTCCAATTCAAGCTCATTGTTCCAGCATATGTTACAGTTTCTTTAAGGTCAGATGAATAAATGAAAAATAGGAAGAACAATAAATTTCGTCTATCCATTCCGCAACCGTTTATCGTCAATATTAGTTTAAAAACAAACAATTTGAGACAGAGGCTTTGTTTGGGCATTTCTACCATCTGCTACATGAATGATGGTATATTTTCAGACGAGGTCGAATTCGCTTCTTCAAAGGATCATGGATGTTCCTTTGGTTTCTAATCCCTATCCTTGGAGGAGTCGCATGGTTTTTGGTCACAGCATATGTGTTTCCCAAGACCAAAATGGAGACGGAGTATATCAGGTAGGATAACATGGGAGAAAAATGCATGTTTCTTCAAACTGAGATTAGATGTGAAATTAAAAAATATTGTTTGATTGGCTTTTTGACTAAAAAAACGTCTAGTTTTTCTATTCCAAGAATGTCATGCCTTTCCGGCTTTTCTTCAATTAGACTACGACAAAATTATGCGAAACTTTTCCTAATTTCAACTTTTTCCGTTTCAAACGTTCCATATTATACAAAAGTTATGGTCTTATTAATACCAAATCTCTCTCAACAGTCACATAAAATTTTTCCAGATCCGTGGTCAACGAGACATTCGATATGGACATTGATAACTGTGCCTACAATGCAGGTGTATTCTTCCCACTGGATCAAACTGGGAATCGAGTTATCGGATGGTGGACATTTGCTGGATTCGCCGGATACTTATCAATCATGGCAATTCCATTCTCGGTGATTCTAATTTTCGGATTCAAGAGTTGGAGGATAGTCAGTGCTCTTTTGGAGCAAGGAGAATCGGAGTATGCGAAGAATGTACAGTTGCAGTTGTATAAGGCGTTG
Organism: Caenorhabditis sinica; assembly: GCA_963932045.1. NCBI lineage: Eukaryota > Metazoa > Nematoda > Chromadorea > Rhabditida > Rhabditidae > Caenorhabditis > Caenorhabditis sinica. The sequence goes on from OZ009940.1 coordinate 18,389,019, forward strand.
GTGGCGCAGGTGGGTCAAAAGATTGAACAAATAAAAGTGCGCTCTATTGAGAATACGATCAAAGCGCGTTTGTACTCACGCACCTATTGTAGAGAAACGGAAAAAATTAACGATTTTCAAGTTTTGAGAAACACTGAGAAAAATTCGAAGTCTGATGAAATAGGGACAATGAATAAGGCTTTAACATATTTTCAGAAAAAAACAGTAAATTTTTTCGGTTCCAGTGAAGTTTTTTTACGGGTAGAAAAATTTGATCATTGATTGTGTTCGACTATGAATATTACACACTTAAATATGCTGATTTCATGAATAACAGATTATGATGTATTCTGCAAACTTAAAAAAAAACATATGTTTCAAAACCTTGAGATATTCTTCAGAAACACACCATTATATTTATTCTTTTGCTAAAACCGAGGACTTTCGTGATTATTTCAGGAAATATAAAAAAAGAAAAATTTCACGAAATTTCGGTCTCAAAACTATGTCATTTTTTTCAGAAATGGACCTTTTTTATTCCGACGGGTTTTTTTTTTGTTGATAATCATAGTTTATGTTTTTCAGCTACTCAAAGTTTTTGAATCTTGTTCATACGCAGGATAATTGATTCAAGATAAAACTCTAACTTCAAAAATAACCAATTTTTCCAGACCATCATCCCCGTCCTCCTCCTGTTCATCCCATTCGGCCTCCTCTTCACTCTTCCAATTTTTGAAATCGACTGTCAATTTCTGGCCGCAATTGTCACATTGATCTTTGCAGTCTATCCAGCTGTGGATCCTCTACCCATTTTGTATTTTGTGAACTATTACAGGATTCCGATTTTGGGTGAGTTCTCAGAGAGTGATTACTGTAGTTGGGGTCATATCTGAAAGTATTTAGAGTACAGTTTGAAGTAACTTAGTCAGGTTTTTTTAAATATTCTAGCCTGTAGATCCAAAAATAAGCGTCTTATTTCCAGAAATGTTCAAATGGACCAAATGCAAGAGTAATCGAGTCTCGATGGATAGTCATGGAAGTTTGTCTATTGAATAGTAGCAGTGGAAGTCGCGGAATAGTTGTCTACCACATCTAATTAAATATTTGAAATCGGTGAAACTGTTTTTTCTTGTACAATGAATTTTTTGTTGTTGGTTTTTCCATGAGTAAATAGGTGACTTGAAAATTGAAAATTGAGGAAATGGTATGAGAGCAATTTCGACTCACATGGTGTTCCATATCTCAAAGTTATGAAACTGGAAAATTTTGGGATTTTGAGCGGAAATTTTGAGTTGAAAATTGAGATCACTGTTTCAAAATATTGGTTTGAAAGTTGAGACGGAACTTCTCGTAATAAAGATTTCGATTCCCCTGAAATATCTTTAGATTTTTCGTGCAAAGAAAGTGGATCTGCTTTCGAGAAGAAGATAATCGTATACCACAAAGATTGAAAATCAGCCGTCAATAAGACAAAATTTAGGTAAGATGAAACATGAATAATCTGATGTACTTTCAGTGAATGAATGTAACTCTGATTTTTCTACATACATTTACGTTAACATAAATTGAAAACCTAAGTTAATGTTTCAGAATTTTCACGAAAATGTAGACTTCAACGGTCAAATAATGCGGTATTCACAATGTATGCTAGAATCCCAATATTGAGAATCCAAAATTTTTAAAACCTCATATTTTACTATATTCCGACAAACATCTCAAAGATCTTCCCACCTATCAAACTTTGACCTTCGAATCACTATTTTTTTTCTAAATTTTGAAGCTTCACTGATTTCAGTTTTCTAGATTTTTTTCATGCGTCACCTTGTCAGAAGAGAAGGGCACAGAGAATGTTCCGGGTTTCAAAAAAGGTCATGGTTGAGTGAACTCTTTTAATGAAGAAAAGCTGTCGAAGTCTAGATTTTTCGGACTAGAAATGGATAACTTGATCTGTTAAAATTTTATATCCGGGTTTTCGAGAAAATTATGTTTCGAAAACTTGAGAAAATGCCATTTTTTCCAGACATGTGTTTGTCGGGCTTTGCAATTGATAACATACATACTTTAAGACTTCCAGAATTTTCAAATTTCAACTATTCCGTATAACCAAATACCAAACACCTATACAACTTTCTCAGTTCTCTGAATCTGTAATAATCTTTCTGTTATTTTACCACTTTTCTCTTCTAATTTCCGTTCCTATACCTCTTTTCCCATTATCGTTATTACGATTACATTCTCTAGAAAAGAAAAGTCTAAAGCTTTCTAGACCTTTTCTAATAATAGTGATCAATATTCCTCTCAATCTATCTCAAAGTTGAAGTTTTACAGACCACAAGACCCCAAGCCCAAAATGAAAATTGAAACCTTCTCCCAAGTCAAAACCACGATCCAAATCTGTTCCGTCTTACTGTCAACATTCGTGAACACCGTATCCATATACCTCATAATCACAAAATCCCCAAAAATCATGGGCACTTATCGACATTTGATGATTTATTTTTGCTGTTGCTCATTGCTTTTTTCATTGATTGATGCTGTGGTTCAACCGGTAAATGAGCCGAGAATGTGGAGTACTAATTTTCGAAAATTCCAGAACATTCAAACGTACAAAAGTGCATTCTTTATGGTGGTCGATGTCAAGAGTCGACACCTGAGTCCATGGGTTGGAGAGCTACTTATAGGTAAGGAAGTGCGCTCTATTGCTAATCGATGGATAATGCAAATGCGCTCTTCTGACAATCCTGCTAGAATGCGACCGCGCTCTTCTGATAATAAGTTTGATGTAAAAACGCGCTCTATTGAGACTGATGTCTGTTTGAGTTATGAAAATGCGCTCCATTGAAACTTTTTCAGAAATTCAATTTTCAGCACTTCTCTGTGGATTCATTGGGGTGACGGTGTATGGGATAGCAATTCATTTCGTCTACCGATTGTTTGCACTGGAGAGGTGAGTGAACTCAGCCATTTGGATAGGAGGACATACAGATGGGTATAATAGGGTCATCAAATGCGCTCTTTTGAACACAGAGGGGGTGGGCTAGGGCTGCAAATGCGCTCTAGTAAACTCTGAGAATTGTTTTACGGATTGTAGTTTCTAAAATTCTAGGTTTCTCTCACTATCAGAGACGACGATAAATTAGTTTCATCCGGTATCAGAAGAGTGACTGAGTTATAAGAAAACTATACTCAATATGGGCTTTGAAATTGTAAATTGAAGATTAGACTTGGTAAGGACGAAACTGAGAGATATATGAGTTTTAACGGATGCAAAAAATAGAGATCAAGGCACGCTCATAACTTTACTGAAAAAGACAAACCGATTAATTTAATATCAGAGCCCGATTGTCGACATTCCTTTGACGCATAGACACTGGTGATTTACGACATACTAACTTACAGACAGACAGTCTCAACTTTTTCAACTTCATTATCCAAAAACCCAACATTTTTTCCAGACAAGGCCGTCTTCGATACTTCAACGACCAGTTCCTGTTTGTATGGTTTAGTATCCCGCTTCTAGCGGGAACCATATGGTTCATTGTGACAAAGACAGTATTCCCGATGGACCCGATTACAACGGAGTATATCAGGTAAGGGTAGAAAATCGAATGTGTACATATTAATCAGCAATTCTTAATTAGAATGCATGTTCATGAGTGCCAAGATAAAGCATCTGAAACCGAAAAAATAAGTTTTCTCAAACAAAATAGGCTTAAATGGATGTACATGACCATGCTAGTCGAACTTTTCTCAAACTCTGACTGTATGCATGTAGGAGCATCTAGTTTTCTACAAGGATTTGCTATTATTCAATTTAGATTTCAAAAAATCAGATTCTTGGAGCACCTATGAGCAAAGCTTGGGAAAAATTTAGCTCGCATGGTTATTTTTATCGTTACGGGACAATTTATTAAAGTAAGCAGAATTGTCTGTTAGTTTCTCGACTTCCAAAAACAGTAAAAGTTTTTTTCAAACAAAACTTGTTAGAGATTATCAATATTTCCAGTATTACGTAAGATCATTGTGGAACTGAGACTGTAATACTATCTGTTCTCCAGTAGTCAACAAGTATACATTACTTTCCAAAATATTCTAATATCTCACAATCTACTTGAAACCGAAACCAAGGATAAATAATTCTCTCCAGATCCACCGTAAAACAATTCTTCAACCTGGACATGGAAGACGTGGTTTACGGAGCTGCTGCTTTCTTCCCAATTGATGAAAATGGTCAAAAATTCACGAGTTGGCTGTCGTTTTTTGGTCTATCCTGCTACCTTACTCTTCTTACAATTCCATTTCTAACAATTATAATTTGTGGATGGAAAAGTTGGAAGAAAGTTAGATGTCTTCTGGATCATGGAGAATCCGAGTTTGCCAGGAATCTTCAGATGCAATTGTATAAGGCGTTGATTGCTCAGGTAAGTGTGCTTGTTTGCTATTTCAGGTTAGTGAGAAATTCCCAGAGAATAGACGTTTGCAATTCATTGGTCTCCTAACTTCTCGTAAAAATTTTGCGAATCAACAACCGCATCGATTTTTCGGTTTCAGAGGATTTTCAAATTACGACCACGAAGTTACAAGATGATAGTTTCATTTCCTTCGTCTTCCATCCAAATAGTTAATTTTAAAATTTCAGGCCTTCATCCCTGTAGTCTTCTTCTTCATCCCATTTGGCTTCATTTTCATCCTTCCAATTTTCGAAATCAACTGTCAATTTATATCTGCTCCTGTCACTCTGGTTTTTGCTATCTACCCAGCAATTGATCCTCTACCAACTCTATTTTTTGTGGACTACTATCGGAATGCGATTTTTGGTAAGTGGGATTTCGAATTTTGGCGCCAAAATCAAGATCTACTTTATATAATTTCAGAAGTGTTCAACCGGTGTTCTTGTAAGAAGGCAAGAGTCGAGGGGACTTCTCATGGAGATGAATCTGTTTCAAGGGCTTATCAAACTACTGCGTAATTTTTGCCGGTTATTAGTTTGAGATGTCCCTAAATAATAAAGGCTTCAATTATTCCGATCAAATGTTCGTTTTTTTTTTTCATTTTTTAAGGTTTCTGTTCTGTACCCCAAGATTCCAAGCTACATTTTTTGAAATTTATTGAATTTCAGCTGATCTTTTCTTGGTGTTCGTTCATTGTCAATGATGCCAATAAATTAGAGCTAATAAACTTTTTTATCAGCTCAAAATATGAAAACTACCAAAAACTGAAAAGTAATTGTGTTGTCTATTTGCTTCGAAAAATTTGTAATCATTCAAAAAAATTGTGTCCGAAAATCGTATGTTCCTTATTATTCATCATGATACCTTGAGTGGGAAGCTGAGAAAATTCTTTAGTTTTTTTTAAAACCCATTATTTTTCTAATTTCCGTGCCTTATTATTGTTTTTCGTACTCGTTTCGTCAGTGATAATATTGTAGCCGTTTTCAGAGAAGCTCACTGAAAAAATCGATATAACGGTCCCAAAAATGGCCACATTTTCCCAAGTCAAAACCACAATCCAAATCTGCTCCGCACTACTGTCAACATTCGTGAACACCGTATCCATATATCTGATAATTACGAAATCCCCAAAAATCATGGGTACTTATCGACATTTGATGATTTATTTTTGCTGTTGCTCGATCATGTTTTCAGTTATTGATGTTGTTGTGCAACCGGTAAAAGGTTGGTTTTTTATATATAATTTCCAGAACTTCCAGAACATTCAAACCTACAAAAGTGCATTCTTCATGGTGGTTGATGTCAAAAATCGACACTTGACTCCATGGATTGGAGAGTTGTTCATACGTAAGTGCAAATGCGCTCCATTGATAATTTTGAAAAAAAAGTTCCAGGATTACTGTGTGGATGTATCGGAGTGACGACATATGGGATGGCGATACATTTTGTGTATCGGTTTTTTGCATTGGAGAGGTAAAAAGTGAAAGATACAGAGTTTGAAAAACTCTAAGAAAAACCCTGAGATGCTCGTGTTTCAAAGTCAAAGAAAAATAAGAGAAATTTTAAAAATTCTGAAAATCAAGAAAAGTTTCAAAAATTCGGTTTCAAAACTTTGACAAATTTTCCGAAAATTTTGAAAGTTTCAATGGCTCGAACGCAACGATTCTGACATTTTTAGATCTTTAGATTTCTAGAAATCTTATTTAGTTTTAGGAATCTGAGGTTCATAGTGGGTTCTCAAGTTTTATTCGGTACTGAAACCATTCTTTTTTGCAGAGAAGGCCGTCTGAAATACTTCAACCAACAGTTCCTCTTCATCTGGTTCAGTATTCCACTACTAGGCGGAGTACTGTGGTTTGTGGTGACAATGGTGGCGTTCCCCATGAATTTGGAAACCACGAACTATATTAGGTAAGTACTATGATTCAGAAAACGAAGAAACCATTGAATTAAAAATTTCAAAAACTACTTGGAACAGAAATAGTTTCCAAAGTGAAAATTAAGCATTGACTGAATTTTCGCCTACAAATCGAAAGGAATCTGTCCAGATAACTTTAAAGTTATTTTAAAACCAAACGTTATTAAAACATTATCAGTTCAAAAGGAGCAGATTACATCGTTGCACATGTTACAATTTTATGATCTATCTGAAAAATAATTTTTCTTTCTTCCAATTATGGTCCTTTACTTATCATCATTTTCAAATACTTCTAGAACCTCATAACCAACCTGAAACACTAAATAATCTACATATTCTAAAAAGTTTCAGATCCACCGTAAAACAATTCTTCAACCTGGACATGGAGGACGTTGTTTATGGTGCAGCTGCATTTTTTCCAATTGACGAAAGTGGTCAAAAGTTCACAAGTTGGCTAGCATTTGTTGGTCTATCCTGCTACCTAACTCTCCTTACAATTCCATTTTTTAACAATGATAGTTTGTGGATGGAAAGGCTGGAGGAAAGTTAGATGTCTTCTGGATCATGGAGAATCTGAATTCGCTAGGAATCTGCAAATGCAGTTGTATAAGGCTTTGATTGCTCAGGTGCGTTCAAATTTTTTTTGCAGAAATGTCGAAAGTAAGTGTTGCATCTTCCAACAGTATAATAGAAAGCGCTCCTGAAAACTTAAACATTATTTATCTTGTTTGTTTTGCTGTTTCAAGACCTTGAGAAATTCTAAAAAATCAACTAGAAGCGATTCAAAAACAACTAGCTTTTCAAAAGTCCCAAAGTTTCCAGACAGTAATCCCAGTGGTCTTCTTCTTCATCCCATTCGGATTCATCTTCATTCTTCCAATTTTCGAAATCGACTGTCAATTTATTTCTGCTCCTATCACCTTGGTGTTTGCCATGTATTCAGCGATTGATCCTTTACCGACTCTATTTTTTCGTGGACTATTATCGGAATGCGATTTTCGGTAAGGGCTTGAGAGATACTGTTGTACAGACAAGACTCAATAGTGCAGTAAAACTGTGACGGAACACCGAACAGCGCCAACAACAAATCGAAGTGTTATCAGAAATTCAGAACGGAAAATTTTTGGCTAACAGTAAATTATCATCGCAACCCCCCCCCCCCCCTTGTACAAGATTACTGTACCTTCTTTCAGACGTCTTCAATTGGTTCCGATGTAAGAAAGCGAGAGTTGGTGTTGGTTCGGATGAGTATCACACACGGGCATGTCAAACAATAACATGAATAAAATACTGGATTCAAGATTTATTTGCTCATATATTTCTGATTCAATACTGTAATACATGTTGGTGTTAATCAATTGTGACGCTAATTGTAATCCAAGTAAACAGACTGCAACTGTGAACATTTTTTACGACAACCTTCCATCAAATTCATCGGAAAGTTCAAAAACGGCGAAGTCAATCTGTAGCAGATATTTTCCTTGAAAAACTTTTTATTAAAGGAATCTCATATTACTTTTCTGAAATTCTTGTTGTGTTGTTTTTTGCATAATTATGAAAATTCCAGATCCTAGCCTTACTAAAGGAATAAAGGAATTCTGCCTGTTTGTCCGAGACGGTTCAGAGAATAACTTTTCTCTGAACAAAGTGATTGTCTTGATACATTCGTACAACTTTTACACATCGAAACCCCAGAAACAGTCGACAATTTCTGGAATAGTTGAAACAGATTTTGCACCCGAAAATTGTTTGATCCTTTCGATTTCCTATTTTCCAAGGTTCATTCAGTTTCTTAATCTCCACCCTCACAATTTGTCGACATGCGTAAACATGAAATTGTATCCAGATGTCTTTTGAGCTTCGAACCTTCGAGAGGAGCGACTTTTGAACCTTAACACCGGATACAAATACTGGGTTGCTCCTGAAAGAGAACAAAAATGCGGATTTCAATGAATCTTGTTTTCAACGAAGTATGTAAACTTGAGAAAACTGGCACAACACCAGCAATGAAAACATGACTCCGACAGCTTCATATCAGATGAACTATTCGGAATCCAAGAAGAAATCATGTTTCAAGGCTACACGAAGCCATTGACTGTTTTTTGAACTACGGTAGAATTTTACTTTTATGATCCTGATCTGAATGAAGTAAACACAAAGTTCTGTTGTTTTTTTTATCTCGAAGCACCAGAGAACGAACTTGGTAAATTGCTCCAAAATGAAATTATCAGACTGAATATATTAGGTTGTCCGGAAAGTTTTTGGACCACTTTTGAAATTGATGGTATTCAAATAGTTTAGATGATCAAGACAATATTTTACATTGACCTTGTTCACAACAAAATAAATCTACTGTGTTCAAAATTTCAGCCATGCAAATCATCATTGCACCGAGTTGTGAGCTCTTGAAAATTTGGCTCGATTTCAAGAAAAATTTTCACTTTTTCTCGATCGCATATCTCACTTCAGATAATAGTCTTTAAAAAGATTTTATGGAATGCTGCTAAGCATTTCTTTGTTAACAATATGCAACATTGCTGATACAGCTTACATCCTACATTACTGTTCTGTGAGCAAAAACACGAAAAAATCGGAATTTTTGTTTTTTTCGAGTATGGTGATAGGATTTATTAAGGCATTTTGCCAAAACATTTTAAATGTAATTATCTGTGTTGTGTCAAGAAACTCTGGTGAACCGCGGCTTTTTACGGCTTCTAGAGAAAAATGACATTTTGGGAATTTTTTGGTAGTGAGCTTTTGGGTTCGATCATGGCTCCTGATTCTGGATGGTTGCTCTGCCTATTGTGCCACTTATTAAAAAATTATTCACAACTTCCGTATTCTGTGCAAAAAATACCATTACGGCGTTTCTCCGGAAAACCCCAGGTCATTTTTCACTATTTAATCAAAAAATGTCGTTTTGACTTCCAGAACCCATAACTTAACAAATACGATTGAAGAAGTTCTAAAATTTTGGGCCCGCTACTTTATTTAATCGGCAAACAAAATCCACACAATAACAATTTCTATGAAAGCAAGCTATCCCGGAACCAGCAATTTTAAAAATGTACAAAAACTTTCCGGACAACCTAATATATCAAGAAATTTATGAATGTAAACCTTCTGCTAGAAACGGTAAACTTTTTTTGAAACGATTCCCAAAAATTCTGGAAGTTTTACGTTCACGATGAATGAAACAAAAATTAAGTACAGGAATACAGGAATGAATGCATAACCTGATACAAAACGATGGATTTCTAAAAATAATGGAAGAACTCTTGAAAATACGGGTTAAAATTCAAAATCGGCGCTCTCTTCTCGAGATATGCAGTATACTCACAAAGGCATGACGAGTAGAGAAAAACATATATAAAGCCGATTCCTTGGGAGCAAGAATCGCCGTCTCATCAATCTGCGAAAACTGTCCCAACGCACATTTCACTCTAATTGAAAGTCAGCAAAGACGGGTTACTAAATTGAACTCACGAGGCCATCGGCTTCATTCAGGCTGGATCGGATCTGTTTCGTGATTTGCACAAACGCTAACTTTACACAGAAGCATTTTAGATACTCTCAGTATTGAAGCTGTTCTAGTAACATTGATTTTTATCACATTCGAGAAACTGCTAAAATTTCATAAATATTTCAACGTTTCTTCACTTTAGTAAGTTTCCACTATTACTGGATTCTTCAATAATAAATTCTAATTCTCTATTTTTGTCAATATTGTCCTTTGTCGTCAATTCCTACAACTAATTATCTCCTAAAAGTACAAACAACATCTCAATTCTTGTTACGTAATCGTCACGACTTTCCGGAATAACAAGCGATTGTACTCGGTATTCTAGACTACAATATCCGTCCCTATCCTTCTTCTCTATATCTCAATTTCCGTTTTTGACTAGAAGATTTGGTTGGAGTATTTGCCAGTGTCAGTCAGAAGACGTCGTGTTAGCCTGCTCAACCGAGTGTTACTTTTTTCTCTTCATTAAAACGTGACCCAAAAGAAAGCCGAAGATGAATCCCTGGCTCCTGGAAAAGTTCAAAATCTGGTTCCAAACCTTTTGCGTGTTCTTCGCATGGTTTATCAACGCCGTTTCAATCTTCCTGATCATCGACAAATCACCGAAGAAAATGGGAAACTACCGACATTTGATGGTTTATTTCTGCAGTTTCTCGTTGTTCTTCGCCACTCTGGATGTCATTGTGCAACCGGTAAGGTGCTATTATCGCGCCGCTGTCTGTTTTTAATTGACTTTAAAAACGCATTGAATTAACTTCGAGGATATCTCGTTAGGATGCACCCTCTGGGGCACTAACACATTTCTCGAACCCTAATGAGATCTCTTCTCAACACACTTCCCGCGCCTTTAAGTTTGACGGACGAAAAATGGCGATGCCATTAGATCTAGATGAGGAAAATAGAGAAAACGAAGTTTTTTTCAGTATATTCACACGTACAAAAGTGCATTCTTCATGGTCTTTGACTACAAGAAGAGCGGGTATCCAAAGTGGTTGGCGGAGATTTTGATTTGTAAGTTTCGAGAAGGATACTAAAAATGCAGATTCAAAGTGTTGACAAAAATTGTATCAACAGGAAAATTTTGATAATGATAACAATTAAGGGGGAAAAAATTTTATAGATATTCAAAGGGCGCGGGAGGGCCCAGAAGAAAGTTGGGCTCCATTTCCAGTCACTTTTGAGAAAAATCATAACAATCGAAAACTACCGGCCCGTTTGACAAGTATGAAATTTATGAACCGTTTGATACTGTGAAAAAATTTGAACGGTTTTGTGTTGCTAGTTGCTAAATCCAGTTTGCTGGTCTTGCTTGGAAACATTTTCTAGCTACGATATTGGCTTTGAAAAATACTCACTGGGGCCGAAATGACAAAGGTAACTAACTCAGGTGTTTTAGCATTATATTGTATAACTAATATAGTAGATTGTCTCCAAGGAAATGATTTTTGAGAAGCTGACTTTAGAAAATCATTTTGCGCACTCGACCGAGACGTTGTGGTCTGGCATTATTTATCTTGACTAAATCAAACTAGATACATTTTTAGAGATCGGGTTCAGTTTGAAATGATGATTGATCTTATTAGAGTAAACTACGTATCATTGTCAACTAATACTCGTTGCTAACTTTCATAGGTCTCATTAACCTAGTGAAACAGTGATTCATCGTAGTTTGACTTATCTGTTGATCCATGACTGAGAGGCTGCAAGATGTGATTTTATTATAAAATTAATACCATCTGAATGAAAGTATAATAGAAAAGTCATCCCAAACCTCCAAATATCAGTATTTCGAAACAGTATATTTTTTCCAGGTTCAATGTGCGGATGTTTTGGAACAACAATCTACGGAATCGCTGTTCACTTCATTTACAGACTGTTTGCACTGGAGAGGTTGGTTTCTTTGTTTTCTTGTGAAAAAATTCCAGATAAGAAGAGTAATACGTAGAACAAAAACGACTAGTTCAGTGCCCACTCTGCTCCATAAGTTTCTGTATTGACTCACTACCTTCAATTGCGTCAATCAGAGTAAACCATAATTATAGCAGGCATTGAAGCCTAAAAAAAAAGAAAACCGCGAAATTTTTTTCAATCAGAGCAGGTCCATACGCGTAACATTAAAACAGTTATCAGGTTCAATAAGAGATTGCAGCAGAATGCATGTATCGCTTCTTTGCAAACTATTACCTTAAGAAAACATGTTCGAAACAGGGATTTACTTCCCTACAATCCAGCACTAGCATGATTCAACAAAAGATATTCACAGTCAAAAATTAATGTTTCTTATTGGACACAAGATGCAACTCATGGCAATCCTGACAATCTGGTAGAAATATCTTCTTCTAAAGGAATAGTTCTGTGTGTCTGTCTATCCAAGATTGTTTGTTGAATAACTTTCCTCGAAAAAATTCGCTCCCGGCAGGATTACTGTAGGCACAGTAACCACTCATAGAAAAAACACCGAGGACCCGCGTGAGCGGTTACGGGTCCACTAGTGATATTCTAATCACCGAAACAAAGAATGCGTTTTTTCACTTAGTAGTCGACCATTTATAACACAGATATTTTAAAATTTAAATTCCAGGAAAGGTCGTCTCCGCTTCTTCCAAGAACAATACCTCTTCTTCTGGTTCCTCATCCCATTTCTCGGCGGAGCTGCTTGGTTCTCAATATGTTTCACAGTGTTCTCAATGGATCCATTGAAGACTGAATACATCAGGTTAGTGATGACTGTTTCAGCATATTGACATGTTCATTGAAAATATATCAGGGTATTATCTCTTTTGTTGCATCTTCTCCTGTCTTACGGTTTCAGAACATTGACAAATTAGAGGACTCTGAATTGCTCATAATGGGAACTTCCAATGCTTGTTTATAAAAATGTTTCAGGCAAACCGTCCATGACTTCTTCGGCATGAACATCGATGACTGCGCCTACGCCGGTGCCGCTTTCTACCCCTTCGACAAGAATGGTACCCGGATTGTCAGTGAAAGAAGTTTCATCGGATTCGGACTCTTCTTGGGTGTCATGACAATCCCATTTATTATTGTCATTTTGACCGGTGGAAAGAGTTATTTGATCATCAAGGCATTGTTGAAACAAGGAGATACTCGCTTTTCGAAGAATCTCCAGATGCAGTTGTATAAGGCTTTGGTGGCTCAGGTTGGTTGGGGTTTATGATGCAAAGGGTTACTGTTACTGACTGTTTACAAAGTTGAAGATGAATTATCACGTCACTAATCCTTTCTTTGCGTGAAGTCAATGAACACTTATCAAAAAAAACTTTGCTGAGCTCGAAAACTCTCAAAGTGGACAATTTCACAAAATATTAGTAAAGTTTCTTACCCTTCCTTATTCTCAGACCATCATCCCCATCTTCCTCCTGTTCATCCCATTCGGAACCATCTTCATCCTTCCAATCTTCGAAATCGATTGTCAATTCCTCTCCATTCCCATCACGTTCATCTATGCTCTCTATCCAGCCGTCGATCCTCTACCAACACTGTTCTACGTCGATTACTATCGGAATTCGATTGCAGGTTGGTGGATTTTGGTTGAACGCGATGCTCCGATATCGACTGTAGATTTATGTTCTCTTCAAAACTGCAAAATAGAGAACTGAAAATTAAGAGTAATGGAGTTCTCGTTTTTCAGAATTCTTCAACGGCTTCTGTGGATGCAAACCTGCGAGAGTTGGTGTCTACGAGGAGGAGTCATCGAATCGCATCTAACTGATCATTTCTTGTACATATATTTGCGAATGAATAAATGTATTTGTATGGAAGTTTACAGTTTCAAAGAGTTGAAAAAGCAATGGAATCCGTCTGTCATCAATTACAGAGAGTTACATTAATGCTTTTTGAAATTGTTTTGTTGGTAGAACCTGCTGAATTTTCAAAATGACTGCTTAGTAAAGCAGTGCTTACAGATTTTCTTTTTTATACAGAAAGTGCTGTTTTAAGATTTTGCCTTTATTCTGAACTTCTGATTACATGTAGTAACATGTTATTTTGAATAAATTTTAAAAACATTTTGCCGGAGGAGTCAAACAAGTTTTTCAGATGAATTAAACCAAATCCAATACAAGCTTAATCATTTTCGAAATGAAGTCAATCTGACAGAGAGTTGCTTTTTCTCCTGCATGCTGGTTTCCTAAGAAAATGAAATTGCGCCCCTGGTTCAAGTAAAAAAATCTGGAAACACTAAACTTGGCTTTCAATTTATGTTTTTCGAAGAAAAATAGATTATTTTTTCCAAACTTGCTACAGCAATATTTCCTAATGCGAAGACTCCACGAATAACTTCCAAAAAACTATTAACTGTTACATCTGCATCGTGAAACACTAACTTTTTGTTTGAACCAATTTGATAGTAGTTTTCGCTCACTATGTTCTAAAAATCATCAAAGTGAAAGAAACCCGCTAAAAGAAGTTTGAAAATTTTGAAAACATTTTCAGTTTCAACGAGATCAGAATGTCTGCTGCTGACAGCAATATTCAGTCCGATTCGGCCCGTATAACGAAAACTATTGAAACAACTTTACAGTGCTCTAGAAAGCCAATCAAGGCATTATTGAAGCAAGGAGACACCCGGTTCTCGAAGAATCTCCAGATGCAGTTATATAAGGCGCTGGTGGCTCAGGTTGGTTGGGTTTTGGGATGCAGAGGATTACTGTTCCTGAATGTTTAGAAAGTTGAAGGTGAATTATAACGTTACTAATTCTTCTTTTGCATCACTGAACAATCATCAAATACTTTGCAAAACTCTCAATGTGGACAATTTCTTTGAAATTTTAGTACAGATTCTAACCTTCTCTTATTCTCAGACAATAATCCCCATCTTCCTCCTGTTTATCCCATTCGGAACCATCTTCATCCTTCCCATTTTCGAAATCGATTGTCAATTCCTCTCCATTCCCATCACGTTCATCTATGCTCTCTATCCAGCCGTCGATCCGCTACCAACACTGTTCTACGTCGACTACTATCGGAATTCTATTGCAGGTTGGTGGTTTTTTTGTGTATATTTTCTTCAAAATTAAAACAAAGCGGAAATCAAGAATAATGTACCTCCGGTTTTTCAGAATTCTTCAACGGCTTCTTTGGATGCAAACCTGCGAGAGTTGGTGTCTACGAGGAGGAGTCGTCGAATCGCATCTAACTGATCATTTCTTGTACTGTGTAATTTTTGAATGAATGAAAGTATTTGCATGGAACTTTCAGTTTCAAAGAGTTGAAAAAGCTATGGATTCTATCTGTCATCAGTTACCTTCATACATGATGCTTTTTAAAATAGTTTTGTTGGTAGGGCTTTCAGAATTTCTAAATCAAATGTTTACCGAATTTCTTCTTAATACAGAAAGTACTGTTTTAAGATCTTGGCTTGATTATGAACTTCTTACTCCATTTAGTAAAATTGGATTCTTGTTAATTTTTAGCTATTGTGTACTAGGACCTTTTTGACGCAGGAGTCAAACAAGTTTTTCAAATGAATTAAACCAAATCCAATGCAGGCTTAATCAGTTTAGGAATGCAGTCAATCTGACAGAAAGTTGTCTATAAAAATGATTTCTCTCCTTCACGCTGGTCTCCTAAGAAAATGAAATCGCGCGCCCTGGCTCAAGTTCAGAAATCTGGAAACATTTAATTTGGCTTTTAATTTATGTTTTTTGAAGGAAAATATATTATTTTTCCCAAAACTACTACAACAATATTTTTATATGCTATGAATTCCCGAATAACTTCCAAGAAACTATTCACTGTTACATCTGCATGATGAAACACTCACTTTTGAACCAATTTGATAGTAGTTTTCGCTCACTATGTTCTAAAAATCATCAAAGTGAAAGAAACCCGCTAGAAGAAGTTTGAAAATTTTGAAAACATTTTCAGTTTCAACGAGATCAGAATGTCTGCTGCTGACAGCAATATTCAGTCCGAATCGGCCCGTATAACGAAAACTATTGAAACAACTTTACAGTGCTCTAGAAAGCCAATCAAGGCATTATTGAAGCAAGGAGACACCCGGTTCTCGAAGAATCTCCAGATGCAGTTATTAGGCTGGGGAATAATTTTCTTTCTTTTTTGGAGGGTCATGTTTGATCCCCCATTACTCGATGATGAAAAGATGGATTGATATGGGGTAAAGTGCGTTGTAAAGTGTAACTCATTGTGATTTTAAGGTATTAGTCTCAACTTGCTGACTCACTCAATTTTTGTTTACGGGGACATCTTCTCTTTCTGACCGATTTTGTTTTCAGGGTAACGCTTTAGTTTCAATTTTCTCTGTACTTCGAAATATCTTTGAGAAGAAGATATTTGGTGTTAATGGTTGAGAGCAAAATGCTGATTGAAAATCAGAAACGTTTCAATTCAAGAGTGCCGTAGAAAAAGTTTTAAAGCGGCCTGAAGTCACTTTGTCCAAATCTTCACCTTGAAGATTCTAGCATGAGTTATAAAAGTATATCGCAACTGATCATTTTGAATTGAGTTTTAAAAGGAAGAAACAAAGTACAGTTATCAGTGATTAAAATTGCTAAAGCTTGAAATCATTTTATCGTGGAAAAAAATTAGGTCGAGCAATGCTTCATATTTTGGCCGATGAAGGCAAAATCAATGAGTGTACCCCAGTACATAATCATGTGTGTTTTACTAATGCTGCAATCGATCATACATTTTACAGAATGCATATAGATAGCTAGTGTGTTGCTCTATTCACACTTCGAACCATATCTCGATTGGTCATGGTATACCATCACAGAAGTCTCCGAAACTTCAAATTTTAGTAAAATTTGGGTTACCTTTTACTTTTGCACCGTGTTGACTATTCAATGCTTGGAACTTTTTGAAAATTTGCATGCTTGTTAATGAAGGTTTTGTCTAGTTATAGCCCAAAATTCAAGTCAATGGCTTGCCGGAGTGAGAAAATGTAACAAAAACAGTTTTCAGAGGTGATTTGATATATATCCGTGAAAAATAATTGCGGATTCCCCATTTGCTCCTGTGATTCCCTGATGTTTTGTTGTACTATAATTGTAGTTCAGACCTTGTTCTATTTGATTAAAAAAATAGACTTTTCATTCGACCGCTTTTTCTAGGGTAAATCTTAAAACTAAAAAATGTCGAAAAAAAGAGGTCACTTCCTTCTTTTTGCCGTCAAAAACCTTGTTCTAGTGGGACGGGGCTGGGCAACTACCATGATAATTCTGAGAAGCTAGCAAGGCTAACAAAACTAGTTTCAAGCTTCTTGGTCACGGCTACTTCGAGAAACTTCCTGCGAAAAATCATCCAAAAAAAGAAAGAAAATTATTCCCCAGCCTAATATATAAGGCGTTGGTGGCTCAGGTTGGTTGGGTTTTGGGATGCAGAGGATTACTGTACCTGAATGTTTAGAAAGTTGAAGGTGAATTATAACGTTACTAATTCTTCTTTTGCATCACTGAACACTCATCAAATACTTTGCAAAACTCTCAATGTGGACAATTTCTTTGAAATTTTAGTACAGATTCTAACCTTCTCTTATTCTCAGACCATCATCCCCATCTTCCTCCTGTTCATCCCATTCGGAACCATCTTCATACTTCCAATCTTCGAAATCGATTGCCAATTCCTCTCCATTCCCATCACTTTCATCTATGCTCTCTATCCAGCCGTCGATCCTCTACCAACACTGTTCTACGTCGATTACTATCGGAATTCTATTGCAGGTTGGTGGTTTTGGGTTTATAATTCCATCAAAACTGAAACATAAAAGAAGTGAAAATCAAAAAACTCTGATTTTTCAGAATTCTTCAACGGCTTCTTCGGATGCAAGCCTGCGAGAGTTGGTGTCTACGAGGAGGAGTCGTCGAATCGCATCTAACTGATCATTTTTTGTACTGTGTATTTTTTGAAATAAAAGTATTTGTATGGAAGTTTTCAGTTTCAAAGGGTTGAAAAAGCTATAGAATCTATCTGTCATCAGTTATGATGTTCTTTGAAATAGTTTGGTTGTTATTTAGAGCCTGCAGAATCTCCAAAGTGAATTCTTACAGAATATTTTCTTCATACAGAAATTGCTGTTTTAGGATCTTTCCTTTATTCTGAACTTCTGATTCTATTCAGTGGAATCGAAACTCGCATGTTAAAAATATTTGGTAGCTATTATGTACTAGGACATTTTTGTCGGAGCAGTCAAACAAATTTTTCAAACGATTTAAACCAACGCCAATTCAGAAATGCAGTCAATCGGACAGAGAGTTGTCTATCATAATGATTTTTCTCCTGCATGCTGGTCTCCTAATATTAGGAAAATGTAATTGCGCCCCCTGCCTGAAGTTCATAAATCTGAAAATACTATATTTGGCTTTCAATTTATGTCTTTTGAAGAAAATAGATTATTTTTTCCAAACCTGCAACAACAATATTTCCAAATGCTAAGAGTCGCCCGAATAACTTTCAAAAAACTATTCACTGTTACATCTGCATCATGAAACACTAACTTTTTGTTGGAGCCAATCGTAACGTTCCCCATCTTCTCAAAATCATCGAAGGGAAAAAACCAGACTACGTAATTGGATTCTTTTCTTCATGACTCACAATCGCAATTCAAAACACACATCATTGCATTTATCTTAATGCCAATGAGTGTCTCATAACTTTTTGGTTATCACTATTTTGCCAAATTTTTTTCCGCTTGAAGAAGTTCGAAAAATTTTAAAACATTTTCAGTTTCAACGAGATCAAAATGTCTTCTGCTGACAGCACTATTCAGTCGAAGATGCGCCAAATAACGGATACTTCTGAAAACTTTGCCGTGCTTTAGAAAACCAATCGTAAATCAGTACATAATATTATTTTTAACCACCTTCTAACCTTTTCTTTCTCTGATTTTTGATATTCCAAATCTAGACATCTTCTTCTCCTAACAGCTGAAAAATCGGGAATCTAAAATTCAATCAAAACAACAAATGAATTCAGGCACGACGACAACGTCAGCTGTTAGCATTTGATATTTTCATTTCATTTTCTGATTTATTCCATATTTGGATTTCGCTTTATTTTTAACTTGCCTTCGCCCATTTTGTGATATTTTGTTAGATCAGTCTAGAATACACTCGATAGGGCCACATTGAGATCTACTTCTTGGGATGATAGAATGTGATAAAATGTATGAACATTTCAGTGATTAGTGGTTTTGTTGCTTTATTCATTTGTTATGCTAACGAAACAGAGACTTTTGATTTCCAAAAAAAAACCTTCGATTGAATCAATAATGATGCAATGAAAATTACTCTAGAAAAGACGATCATGCGATATATTCACTATCAAACATCTTATTCCAATACTAAGATTGAGCCCGATTTCAGTTTTGTCACTGATGTATTTTGTCTCCTCCTCAGCTATCTGCGCTCTTTAGGTATCTCCCATTTCCTCATCATCATCTATATTAAACAGTAGTCAGACTGCTCTCATTGAACTCGTATTCACTAGTCAGTCTCTCATTCAGCGCAGGCACATAGATCACTAATACTAGTTGGACTTTGCATTGGATGTTGTAATATACATTTTTTAAGAGTAGCTTCATTACTTTAAGGTTCTATCAAATTTAGTAACATCTGTCATCGTATCAAATTCAACGAATGTTATACAAATTAATGATAGCATTGAAATTGTGACTATTTCAAGAAATAAAATATGAGATTAGGACAACTTTACGGTATTGTCGAAACAGTTCATGTTTGAAGCCAAAGTCAACTATGACTTCGTAAATGACTGGCTTTTGTTTCTCATACTTTGGCTTCTCCGTTACACCAACAAATGTTATTCTAGTACAAGAGTTTTCAACCAGTATATAGAAGAAGTGAACTTTCTCAACTTTGTATTCATTCCGCATCGAGCTGAGCTGATTTTGAGACCACGCATTGTTTTTTTCTTTCAAATTGATTTCCTTTTCTGTTTCATGGTAGTCATAAGTTACAGTGCATTTGGACGGCATTAGTAAGAAGTATCCACTGTGATGTGATTACCGTATTTCTGTAGTTTTACAATGAAATTTTTCTCAGTTTCACATTTTCAATTTTTGTACCGTTTTCAATTCAGCTGCATTGTTTTTCATATCAACCCATTTGAACTTCTTTCAGTTCCAAAGAACCGCATCAAACCTAGCCGTACTCTAACATGAACATATTTACTTCCTCGTATTGTTTTCCAATTCACCTACGTTCTCTTCTAATTTCCGGTCTTTTTTCTCCTATTCCAGGTACTCTACAGTACTTGCTACCACCTCTGCTCATTTCACTTTTTCACTTTTTTCACCGTCATTTCACTTTTTTCATTTACAACGCTTTCATTTTTCAGAATGAAAATCGAGGATTTCGAATCGTTGAAAACGTCGATTCAACTAATCTCATGTGCATTCGCCATCTTCTCAAACTCACTTTTGATCTACCTAATCGCAACGAAATCACCCAAGAAAATGGGAACGTACAGGAATTTGATGTGCTATTTCTGTGGGATCTCATTGCTCTTTACGATTTTGGATGTGATTGTGAAGCCGGTAAGCATAGTGGAAAAATTAAAGTTTGTGAAAATCTGGGTTTTCAAAACGACAACTTGAAACTGAGAATATTTTTGAAGTAGTAGCAAAATATGTTTAAAAATGAGCAATAAATATGTCAAAATATGCTATATGTTTTCTGTAATTTCCTGAATGACCCATATGTAGCAGGATCTCAAAAGTTTCTGTCTCAACACATCCACTTAATTCAAAAAATTTTCAAACCGCAATTCCTTTATCCTTCGAGTTTTTCCAGAACATCTACAGTCGAGGCAGTGCCTTCTTCATGGTCATGGATTTGAGGGATCGGGTCTTGCCACGATGGGTTGAGGAGTTTCTGATGAGTGAGCGGCTTTTTTTGCGTTTCCTGAAGATTAGGCATAGGGTTATGAAGTTTATAATACAGTGAAATCTGGAGAAAATGAGGGAATTTTCGAAGATTGTCAGATTAGTTATAGATACATATTATATTAGTTACGTATAAACGTCAATCTAGCAATGAAAACAGTGAAAAAAAAATGAAATTGTGCTGGTACTGATACAGATACAAACTAAATTTTTTTGAATCCAAGATGACAAAAAAATAAATTGAGTTGCTATTTTTTGTGTTTCTTATCTTCCATAAATCGTTGAACTTTTTTCCATGTCATTCGTTTCGCGAATCTGTTTCATATTCTCCTGATCTCATTATCATTTCTAGGTGTCCTTTGTGGATGTTGTGGAATGACAATCTACGGAATCGCGATTCATTTTGTCTATCGGTATTTCGCATTGGAGAGGTGAGTCACTATTACTTTTTATATTGAGAAAGTATTAGTCTCAGAAGTGAGTGTTCACTAAATGCAAGTACTGAAACAGTTTTTAAAGTACTGACTGATTCAAATGAGAAGGATCTGCTCTAACAGAATATATAAAGTGTTTAGAAGCATAAAAGCACCATTTATTATTAGGTTGGAACATAAGTTTCTTTAATTTTTCATGTAACTCTTTGCTAGGGGGAATCCAAAGTTGGGTATTGTTATCAGGTAGTGCACTATGTCTTAGCATCATCACTCCTTGTGTTTGGCATATACCAGCAGACTGTGCCAAAAACTACAGATCTTTGAATAGGTTCGGCTCGGGCACCTGAATTTTGCAAAACATAGCTGCCGACGTGTTGGACACTATTGATTGTAGTAATAAACTTATTAAGTTATGTGTAACACAGGCCTAAATTATCTTAGCTGAGAAACGACTTTTGGGGATTTCACGAGAACTTGAAAAAAATGCCTTCGAGGTTACCTCCTAGCGTGGTTTATTTCAGTACTTCAAAATGTGAATTTTGCGTAACCACAAAATGTTTTGATGATTTGAAGGATAGAACTTCATTTTATATCAAGAATTTCTCTGAAAAACCATCGTATAAAAAAATTTATTTTTTCACACTTCGGATAATGCTAAATTTTGATTCCCATAACTAGACGGAAAACAGTCGCAGAGTCGAATATTTTTGCGAGTGTAATATAAATGCTAGCATACACTGATACAATACAAAAAACCTCTAGCAGAGCTTCTCTAACATTGGATTCCATATTTGCACATTTAGGTATACTTCCATCAGATGGTCGTAACTTCTTACCCATACAAGACAGAGCTATGAAATTTCAGGAATACACGGGTTTAGAGTTGGCACATTACTTGATAACAATATCAAACTTTCGTAATTGCTGAAAGGCGTTCAAAGAATACGATTTAAAAAATTAAAGAAACTTATGTTCCAACCTAATATAACTGAGGTACAGAGGGAAAAAGACCGTTTCTATTCAGCGGGTTAAAAAAATAAAATGTTAAAAAAATTTGATTAATTGATTGTATTCAATGAGCTACATACATACAGAATTAGGGGCAGTGACGGATATTTTTTGAAAATGACTTTCTCAGCTTTGCCCTTGATTCAAGATTGGGGATTCAAACTATGCATAACGAGAAGAAAACACAATATACTATCCCCAAAAGATTTATCAATGTTTTGAAACATAAATTATGGGCTAAAACCGATGAAAATGCGTCTGCTTTCCGTTTCTTTTTCTCAAAATGCTTTTTAATAGAAAAATTTCTGTTCTCAAAACTTCATAATACTTCCTGAATTTCCTCATTCATTAGTTTAGTCAAGTCTACGAACCCATCATTTTTCCAGAAATGGCCGTCTTCGCTTCTTCAAAGGTCTCTACCTAATATTCTGGTTCTTCATTCCCATTTTTGGATGCATTAATTGGACATTCATCGCTGGATACTTCTTCGCTATGAACCCGATTTCGTCGGCATATATTGGGTGAGATTTTGTTAATAGATCATCGGCAAACGGCAAACGGAGAATACTGCTAAGAATTTTGAAATTCGAATAAACCGAGTTACTGAAATTGTAGAAAAATAAAGTTTGTAAAAAATATCGCTTTTGCTGATGGTCCCTAATTGTTAGTCTTAATTTCTAGGGTTCTCAAATAGTAATCAATTCAATGTTTTAACCCAAATTTCCCAAGTCAGAGCTTATTCGCTAGTGGAGACGGGCCCCTGAAACTAATAATGCATAAGATTTTTCAGCCCAATGATCGAAGAAACCTACGACATCCCGATCTCGGATGCAGCCTACTCTGCGGCAGTATTTTGGCCTCCGAATGAGAAAGGAACGGTGGAATTTCATTGGAGATCAGGATACGGTCTAATCAATCTGGTTACATCAATGTCAGTGTCCCTATCAGTTGTCATTTTCATGGGTGTCAAAAGTTGGACAAAGACAAAACAGCTGCTGGGAGTGCTGGATTCGAAATTTTCAAAGAACTTGCAGATGCAGTTGTATAAAGCTCTCGTTGCACAGGTAAGATCAAACGAAAAGTTTATTGAGATAGAAAAATAATTAATTTAGGTGGAATCGCTGTATTGAAACTGAATTTTTTAATCAATCGCTGTTTAAGAAGCATACTGTTCTTAGAGAACGACAACACAAAAAATAAAGATCATGAATCAGGACAATTTTTCGCATATGCTTCAAATTTCAGACCCTAATCCCCGTACTCTTCATCTTCATCCCATTCGGAATCCTATTCACTTGCCCTCTTCTCAAAATAAATTGCGAATTTCTATCCGCTCCCATCACTATCATCTATGCGGTTTATCCCGCATTGGACCCCCTTCCATGCCTGTTTTTTGTCGACAACTATCGGAATGCAATTCGAGGTAATTGAAAGAGAATCAGAAATTAAATGATAGAAGAGTTTTAGACTTTTTTGTGAGACGGAACAAAGCAAGAGTTTCTGTTGTGATGGATGATCCGGTGACAAGGAATATTGATTCTATTTGAGTTCAAGGATGAGAATTATCGAAGAGCCACTAAGTATTCATGTATACTGTGTCGATGAAACTGTACTAAAAATAGATATTTCATTCATCAAGAAAATAACATTCACGTTCGCTGCTTTAACGCTTTAAAATGACACTTTTTGGAAGGTTCGAGAATTCTGTAAATTCCATTTTGAGAAAACAAACATTGAATCACTGATCCGATATGTAGTATTACATTTCCTGCTTTTTTTCCTTATGAGTGAAAAAATTGTTCAGCTTTTAGCGAGTCATTATTGTTGAATCAGAATTTTGAATATGCCCTGATCACATGGCTGGAATTGAGGACAACCGCATACATTTGCTACTTGTGGACATTTTGAAGCATGTTTTTTTTAATACCTCTATATAAGGCCTGACTCGAAATGAACTATTCCCAATGACAACAGTCCAGTCACCAAAATCTTTAAGGTTTATTGACTTTTAGAAACATGACACTTTCACATCGTGGATATTATTAGTTGAATCAAATGTAAATGAGAACAAGTTAACCGTCCTGATCAAGATAAATGAACTTTTTAAAACACAAAAACTTTTTTCTTATAAATTAAATAAATCCATAAAACCCCATTCTTATTGACGGCCAACGGCCGAATTAGAATTCTAGAGAAATATTTCTTAACTACCAGTTGTACACATCCTCTTATAGGAGTTCAACAAATTCCTCACATTCTCGATGCACGGAATTTCAAAAATTTTGACGGTTTATTCTGTCTCAAATACGAAAAATTCTCAAAAAAAGTCGATCCTCCCATTTTCAAAATGAGAGTACTTTCGGTTCAAAACAGTCATTTTCGTTTTCCTTCCGAAGTCCGAGGCTTTTTCTACTCCGCCATTAAATTTCTTTTTACACTACTCTCCTCATTATGAAACGATTCCTCAAAACTGCCCATTTCCCAAAATCTTTTGAAAAGTCTTCAAGTCATCAACTTGGTTCAGAATCGAGGCTGACAGGCGGGTATTGCGTTCCCACCTCGCCGTGCGATGTAATCACAGAATGAATCATCGCCCGATCTCATCATTTTCAGTTGCAGATCAATATTTGACCCATACTGAAGACTGAAGTTTTTGGCTGACGAGTGGTTGGGTAGAGGTAATCGAGCGGCCGACACCTCACGGGTTCCGCCGTCCACTATGTTTTGTGTGTGGAGGGGGCGGGGCTTCGGCGGAGAGAGGGGAAGGGGGAAGGGGAAATGAGAAGAAGATTGGGGTGGTTTGACAGGAGAAATTGTCAAAAGTGGGGGGATTCGATGTTTTTGGGGGTAAAAGGACCTGAATTTTCTGATTTTCACAATGAAAAGTCATAAAACTAGACCAGAAATTGCGAAAGTTCGTTTTGAAATCGATGAAGAGGGAAGCATCTTGAAATTAAAGGATTTGATTCAGTTTTTTCCTATACTTCCTCTACGAAACTGCAAAAAAATCGGTTTATTTCATAAATTCAGTAAATCTTTTGATTTTAAATACGAAAAAAACGTTCAGAAACCATTTCTCCATAAAAACTATGAATTTCAAAAAATGAGCAGAAGAAGAGTTGAGGGAGGAGTGCATACTTTATGAATGGGTAGGCAAATTGAATAGAAAATTTAGAAAAAAATAACTAATCCATCAAAAAATGAAGGAGGAATGAGATGAACCCATTGAATTCTGATCACACACCTAGTGAACATATTCATGTTGTTTTTAAAGTGGCGTCATTTTTGGATTCGTTTCAAATTTTTTATAGCTTCCTCTATCGCTCATTTTTGTAGTTATACCTCCCCCAGAATCCAAATTTTTGCAGTTTTATGGTCATTTTTTAATAGATTTCATGGATTCTACTGCAATTCATCCACCCTCTCACACTCTTTTAACTATACATTTCGAGACTCTAGCGTCATTTTTTTCCAAAGTTTCTAGTATTTTGAGCTCATTTTTGTACTTCCTTAACCCCCGCTCAAAAACAGAAATCATCATATCTTACAAAATATAAAATCTTCCCCCGGATGTAGTTGTGATTCACCCATTTTTGGTCTTGTTGTCTCTATTTCTCATTTTTAGTCTTATTCTTCTCTCTTTTTATTATGTTCTAGGTAGAACAGACATTGTAATTATCTGAACGTGAGCTTATTTCCGTGTTACTTGTTTTTTCCAATAACCTTTTATTATGTTTCCTTATTATCCGTTCATGTCTACATCCGTTCTAGGCGATCATGTTCTACTGATTTTCGTATAGTTGAGAACAAAAGGTGTATTTTATCAATGAGGTGATGCGAATTCTATTGAGGTCCCTGTTTTCTCTTACTGTAAACGGATTGTTTGAAACTTTGAATTTTTTCCTATGTAGTGTAGTCGAACGACTAATTTCAGAACTTCGAAAGTTGTTTTACTTTGTAATAGAAACACTAAAAAAATTATCTAAAAAGTCGTATTTTTTCGTTTTCAATGGGTTGTTTTTTGTGATCCACTCAAGATAGTATCCATAAAATCAATTGCATTTTTTTAAACACAACTTACGCGGTTTCACTATATTGACATTTTATTCTCACTTTTACTTTTTTATTCTCACTTTTGCTATTTTGTTAGTTCGATTTTTCCCCGATTCCAAAAACTTTTCATAAGATTGTTTGTTCTATCTTTTGATTCACTTTTTTCTAATTTGATCCAGATCACAACGGGTGTCTAGTTTTAATTAAAACATTTCTTTCTTGTTTTGTTCTAGAAATCTTCAATTTTTTAGGGCAGACAACAAAGAAGCGCGCAATATCCTTTCATCGTCGTTAATTTAAACCCCGAAGCACAAGGTTTTCTGCTTTAAGATGAGAGAGTGTGTGGGTGAGCCTCGCTCTCTTTATATCCGGTTTTCAACAACATGGATCAGAACCTAGATTTCTTTCTTGCCGGATAAAAAACGTTTTGAGATGAGGAAAAAGTAACGTTTCACTGTCATGATGTTATTTTAGACAGGTGTATAAGGTCTGATGAGTCGATGATATTCGACGAAATTGACTAAATCAAATTAGACAGAGACCGGTATTCCGAACCGTATTTCAAATTCAAGAATGAGTGTCACGAAATAATTTTTGAAAATTTGTGGTCATATCCAAGCCAGTGCATCAAAAGTTTCACTAGACATTTAAAAGCAATGAAGAACAGAAACATTTTTTATTGTTTCAGACTGTCGTCGTTTAGAAATGGAGCCATTCTGATTTCAATTAAAGAGCGAATCTTTTTCTAACCGAAAGGTGTTTTGATTCGTATTATCAACTTCTTGAAATCTCACAATCAGAAAAATTGAGAAAGCTGGTGGAATTTGTTGTCATCTGATAATATCAACACTATTCCTCAATGTTATAAACGGGCTTTTGGATACCGTAGAAAAATTATGATTTTGTTGGTTTGTCAAACAATTTCATTGAAGAGACTGTTTAGGCCTAGAAGTACTGAAAATGTTGAAAACTGTAATCATTAGTGCTAGCTAATGGTAAGGTCAGAAAATAAGTAAAAAAAACTATCGTCACGAAAAATTCAACAGTTTGGGACTTCTCTGAAAAATTATTCTTCCTAAAAATCCGGAATACGAAAACCGGATTTCCGCGCACCTCTGATCTTACTTCTTTTTTGATTTTATAGAACAAATCTTCACCCTCTTCTCGTTCTCAGTAGACAAGATTCTGCAAAATTTTGTTTTTTGTAACATCGAAAAGTTTCTAGTCTCATCGTCATCAGACTACTTCATTAATGAAGAAACAAAAAAGGGCAAATTTTCGTGACGAAATAACATTGCAAAATTGTGATCTCTCTTTGTTGCAAACCCATATCCATTTTGTTTATATTGATTTCATTATTATCTGATCCCAGTCAACAAGCTCTGTTTTAAATTCCAGCCTCAATTCAACATGAAAATCTCCAACGAGCTCAACCTTGCCCTCCAATGCTCTTCTCTCTTCTGTGCCATCTTTTTCAACTCCATTCTGATCTACCTAATCATCACAAAATCACCGAAGAAAATGGGAAATTACAAGGCGCTGATGATCTACTTCTCCTCGTTTTCAATGATTTTCGCGGTCATTGATATGATTGTGAGACCGGTGGGTTAACTTCAAAGTTTCCTGCTAAAACTATAGAAATTTCCAAAAATTACGTTCATTTTGAAACATAAAAATTTTTCGAAAAATTTGATATTTTTCAGTTCATCCACAGCTACGGTGACTGCTTCTTTATGATCATGAGCATCAAGGACTGGCCATTTTCAGAAGGGTTGGCTCAGATTGCAATCAGTAAGTACATTTTTTGTTCGAGAGGAGTACAAAATCTTTTTAAAAAATTTTCAGGTGTTCTCTGTGGCTGTGGAGGTGTCACTCCATTCCTGATCTCGATACATTTCATTTATCGGTTTTTCGCATTGGAGAGGTAATCTTTTTTGTGGGACATTTTCGGTTTCAGGGTGTTTTGATTTTTCCAAAAATGTCGAGAATACCACTGGGACCGCATTTGATAATGTTCGGGAATTTAGTTCTTTTTTTCTGTAAAATTTGCGAAAATGAGCAACTTTTTGAAAGTTTTCCGTTTCAAAGTGACTAGATTTTCTGAAGTTTTTCGTTCTGATTGATAACGTCTACTTATTCTATTTGACATTCTATTTGACAACTTACTCTCTCCTTCACACTGGAGCGAAAATTTTTCAGAAAAGGAAACCTGAAGTTCTTCTCACGACGGTACCTGATCTTCTGGTTCATCATACCCATTCTGGGTGGTCTCAATTGGTTTCACTTGTCGTGGTTCTATTACAGAAGAAATGAGAAAACAACTGAGTATATAAGGTGAGGAGTCGAGTCTGAAACGACATTGAAAGAATATGATAATCATAAATTTGTATGTTGAAATTGAAACGGTGAATTTGAAAAAAATTCTCCGAAATAATGTTGGTGAATTGGAAGAACCGTTATCTTTAAAGTTTCCGAAAATCGATGAATCTGACAGAAAAGTTTGGGGACGCTAGTAGAGGAGTTACTAAAGATCGAAACAACTTGCTTTTTAATGAAAGTTTTGAAACCTGAAATTTCGATAAAATATGTCGAAGACGTTAATTTATGTTTCGAAACTCCCATACAATATCTAGAAATTTATAAGAATTTTAGTTTTCCAAACGAGACCATTAAAATTTTGCTTATTTTCCAACGAAACTTGCTTGGAATGTAGTAGATGTAGTAGACCTGAAAGATGAATAATAGCAAAGCCTGAATTTTCAAACAATTATAGAGAACTTGCGACAGGAAATTTGAGATTTTCGCCTCTAAGAATAAAATTCAGTTTCACTTTCCCCATTTATTTTCTGGACTTTGTATAAAAATAGTTTAGTTGTCATTCTCAGTCTAAATCTATTTTTTTCTTTCAGACAAACCGTCCTCGACAAATTTGGTCTCCACATGAACGAGACGGTCTACTCTGCTGCTTTCTTCTACCCTCCAGATGATCAAGGTGTGCCTCGATTGGATTGGTATATTCTCATCAGCTACGGAATACTGTCAGTGAGCATGGTAAGATCGTTTGGTGTTGTACGTTAGCTCTGTGTCGTAGTGTCTCAAATGGTCGCAGATGAGATAAAAAGGGGTTGTGGAAGCTAAGATCTTGAACGTCTAGTTCCCGGTGTAAACTTTGAAAAATTTCCTGTTTCCACTAGAGCATATTTTTATTACTTTCCCTTGAGCACTAATTCCGAGAGAGAATTCCAGGCCATCCCCTTCACCATCATGCTGGTCTTCGGTGCGATGAGTCATTCGAAAATCAAGAAACTTCTAGAACATGGAGAGTGTGAGTACACAAAGAGACTCCAATTGCAGTTGTACAAGGCATTGGTAGTTCAGGTAAGGTTTTTTAGGAAGTATTCATAATCTTTTCCCAGTATCAGTTTCGCAAAGTCATAGTAAATATTCCCTCTACGAAACTGCAATCATCTTTTTCCATTTACAAGTTTCAAATAACATTTTCCAGACATTCCTGCCAGTATTTCTCTTCTTCATGCCTTTGGGTGCTCTCTTCACTGCACCCCTGTTCCATGTGGATATCAGCAGTTGGTCATACATCACAACATACTTGTATGCATTGTACCCGGCGGTGGATCCCTTACCCATTATGTTCATTGTCGAGGAGTACAGGGTGGCTTTTTATGGTAAGAAACATTTCAGAAACTAAAAATACACCGTTCTGCTCAAAAATTCAGCTCTAAACCATTGGGAAACAGCAAAATTTTGTCAGTTATAAGTTATAAAAAAGTTATGACTCATAACTTTCCCCCGTGATTTTTCGACAGACTATCGAATTAGATTTAGGTACTTTTAAAAACGCGAATGAAAATTGACTTCGAACATTTTTTCGTGAGCTTTTGAAAAATGTCTGGCGATGGCTGATGCGATAGTATTAAGGTTTCAAGACGTTTACAAAAATTGTGATTGATATCCAAGCTGCTATTGAGCCAAATAGGAACATTTTCAGAAATCTTCGACTGCTTTCGTTGCAAAACTCCATCCAAGATTGAGGATAACTCGACAATGTACAGGGATAGCGAGGCGTTGTAAGCGTCGTCGGCAGGGAAAAGCAAAAGCGAAAAGCAAAACATGTCGTTTGCGATATTAATGTTTTGAAATAGAATTTTTCTTAATAAAGTTGTTATTTTGTCCTTTTCATTTTGGGATAGATTCCTGTTTTTCATGTTTTTTGGTTACTATTAAACTTTCGG
This sequence comes from Caenorhabditis sinica, assembly GCA_963932045.1. Classification (NCBI taxonomy): domain Eukaryota; kingdom Metazoa; phylum Nematoda; class Chromadorea; order Rhabditida; family Rhabditidae; genus Caenorhabditis; species Caenorhabditis sinica. Next base: position 18,419,517 of record OZ009940.1, read on the forward strand.
TTTCATCGAATTCATTTCCCTATCCTTAACTTTGATGTTAGATGTGGTTGTGAGATTTTGCTCATGTTATTACCGTTCGAAAAATATTGAAACGTTACTGACAGTACCGGTGTCAGTAAATTTGGTCTCAAGGCCTTTTGGTCTCAAGCCCAAAAGTATCCGACAATTTTGGGCCGAGATATTGTCATTTAAAGACCCTGTGTAAGATCATGAAAAATCATCCCCGAGGCGATTTACTTTTTGGCTTATTCAGACTGAAACCCTACTGTTTCGTGAAACCGATGAAGAAGTCAAACCGTGTTGGGTGGAATGCTCTGATCGACGGAAATGATAAAACTCGCAGACATTAAAAACAGAAGAATTCAGTTACTGCATATTTGTGATATTTGTGGTAGTGTGTTAGATTATTATTATCATTTTTTCACTTTGATTGTCGACATCAACTCCTGACACAGGTATCAATTAGCTGGAACTGAAACATTCGTTAAACCTACCGTATTTACTCTATTTGACCGGCACCTCTAAATGTCTGGCACCCTCTATTAGACCGGCAGTCAAATGATGAGTTTGAAAAATAGACCGGCACCCTCTAATAATCAGGCACCCTCCAATTATCCGTCACTAACAAAATTAATTAATTTTCCAAAAACTTCATAAACTCACAAAGGAAAGCAAATTTTGTTCAATTTTTACAGAATTTTAACGAATTTCAAGTTTTTAGAACAGTTTCTGATCATTTTAGAGTAAAATTTTCCATTTCCATAGCTTTCAGCACTAAAAAATCCTCAAAAATGAGCTTGAAAACTCAAATTTTTGTTGAAAAACTTGAAATTGTCCATTCACTTTTTGGGATTTTGACATTTCGAAAAATAGACCGGCAACCTCTAAATGTCCGGCACCCTCTAATAGACCGGCACTAAAATGGACACATCGAAAAATAGACCGGCATGCCGGTCTATTAGAGAAAATACGGTAACTAGGTTTTCTCAATTTTACATTTGCATTGAGAATCATGACCGATTCTTGTGTCTATTATTTAAAAAAATTGATTGAAAGAAATCTAAACTAAGTGAAACAGTGATTTCAATATTTATGAAGAAAGTTAAGCGGAAAGACATCATATCAGTTTCACATTGTTCACATTGGGAATCAAAGCTTATTGTAACTGTAATTTCATTTTTGAAAAGAATGGTGTTATAAAAAATACAGTTTGAAGATGTTATTATGATAATATACTTGACTTTGTTGTGATAATTCATAGACCTTTTATGAAGATTATCAAATACAACATTTTGCAAACTCGCACAGAGAACATTTTATAATGTTTCAAAACATTGCTTTTATATCATTTATGTATGAAAGAATGATACAAGCTCGAATTTACAACTTTCATTACAATTAATTCAAATCGAATTGTCCGTCGAGTTTCTTTCCTCATTGCCCATTGCGAACACCTCAATTCGGTTTGGCGTGCATTTCGAGCAAAATATTTCTGTAAAATCTCACATCATTTTTGAGTTTGGCGCCATCGAACACCTCGACAAGCATTCCGATAGATATCAATATAATACAGTATCGGAAGGGGATCCAGTGCCGGGTAGATAGCATAGAAAATGGTGACAGGGGCGGAGATGAATTCAACGTTCATCAGGAAAAATGGGCAGATGAAGAGGATTCCGAAGGGTATGAAAATGAAGATGACAGGGATTAGGGTCTGAAAGCGTATCTGATTTGGAAAAACCTCAAAAAAACTGAAAATAATTATCTTGAGTAGTAATTTCAACATTTTGAAACGGGAAAATTATCAAAATTTGTTTAAAATTGAGCAGTTTTGGAAAAAATATCGTCGTCTGATCAATTCCAAGAATTTCGGTCATATTAAACTTTCTTCACGAAACCGAAATTTTTCAAATTTGAAAGTCAATGATTCCTTGTTTCAAAATTGCTATCAATTTTTGAATGATATTCTCTTTAGGATTCCTCGATTGAGATTTCGTGAAAAACCGCACAAAAAATTGTCAGTAGAGCGCATTTTCGTAACTTTCCACCCCTCATACCTGTACGACCAGTGCTTTGTACAACTGTATCTGCAGATCCCTCGAATACTTGGAGACTCCTTGTTTCAATAATTCCTTGATTTTCAGACCACTTTTGACACCCATAAATATGATGATGAAGAATGAGATTTGCATCATCATGATGCAATCCATCAAGCCTATTCCATGGATCCAATTGAATTCTGACCAAGAAAATTGCTCATTGGGCCAGAATACTGCAGCGGAATAGGCTACATTTGGGATAGATACATTGAAAACGTCAAGGGTTATTGATCTGAAAGATTTTGGATTTTTCAGGATTTTTTCGTGCCCCAGAATAAGTGTGGAGAGAGTCTGAGGCCTGACGAAGAATATTGAGTGTGAACCGAGAACGATTGACTGATGAGTGAATGAGCAGTGTAGCGGAGCAACGACGATAGTGAGAGGAGAGAAGCGAAGAATTAACGAACAGTGTCTAATGAAGATTATCATTTATTGAGTTTTATTATGGGGACAATTCTTGTTGAGGAGAAAAAGGCAAGGCCTAAAAAAACTCCTATCTTTTGGGTAGACTTCGTTCCAGTAGCAGTTGATGACGAAGAGAAGATGAGGAAACGAGAAAAAAGGGGGACCTAATCTGACCGAAAGGAATGGTGAAAAACTGTGACAAAGAAGTAGGAAAAATTACAGTGAAAACTGTCTCCTTTTGTCATGGGAAAAAAATTGACAAGTAAAGTTAATTGACAATCGAAGGATGAGGGAAAAGAAAAAGGCGCGAAGGGGGGAGTCCAGTCGAGCGCACTTGCGGAGACGGGGGCGAGAAGCGGAGGCGGAGCGAGAAGGAGGAGACGCAGAGACGGCAGAGGGAGAGAGGGGAACCTGAAAGCTTACCTGAACCTGAAATTAGACTTAATAGGAAAACAGAAGAGAAGAAGGGGGGTCCTTATCGACTTGTGAATGAGATTTCACAACACTGGGGGGGCCGAAAGGATGGCTTCGTGGCTCTTCAGATAGTGTCAGTCTATTCTGCGTAGGATTGGACTGCATCTCTCGCTTTTCGGTGTGGAAGGGACCGAAGTGGAGGATTCTGGGCAGGACTCTCTTTGGGTTTGGAGACTCTGTCTGCATTGGATGTCGGTCTTGGGCTCGACTCTTTGACTTCTTTGTCTGTGGTCGGTGTCTTTGGTGGAATCAAGTTTTCGTCTCCCGAGTCGATTTCTAGGGGGATCAACTGATTTACTGCCCTGACTTTTTCAGATACTTGGTTGCTCAGGTAGTCTTTGAAGAGGACCTTGACTGATCTTGTTGGTCCGTCTCCGAGTATTTCCGTGATTCTGCCTAGTGGCCAGCAGAAGCGAGGGATGTTTTCAGTCATGACTAGGACGACCTGGCCGACGGTAGGTGGTCTGGTGCTGAATCTGTTGGTTTTCTCGGAGTTCTCTCTGATGGTGAGCAGGTAAGAAGAGATCCAAATTTTCCAGATTCTCGTCAGTGTTCTGTCGATGTTGGCTAAGTGCCTTCTGGTGTCTTCTTCGGCTTTTCCTGAGTTTGGATTGAAGCCTTCTGAGTCTCCGTGGGAGTCAGTTTCCGTTGGTGTGGCTAAGAGCACTGACGGCAGCAGAAAGTCGATGGGACGGATTACTGGTACATCATTCAGGGCTGTGGAATTGCGAATCAATGGTCGGCTGTTGATAACTGCTTCGACTCTTTTGAGAACAGAGTGTAGTTCAGAGAAACTCAGAGTCAGTTTACCGATCTGTTTTCGGAACTGCTTCTTGGCTAGTCCGACGATTCGTTCATATACTCCTCCTTGCCAAGGTGCTAGTGGCGTGATGTATTTGAAGTTGATGGATTTGTCTGCTAGGAAGCAAATCATCTCTTCTGGAGGTGTATAACTCTCGATGTCTTCTTCAAGGATATCGTGACCGAGCTTGAACGTCCGAGCGTTATCACTGTAGATGTATCTCGGAACTCCTCTTTGGCTGAAGATCGCGTGGAGTGCCAAAATATAGCTTCTGGTTGTTTGATCGGGAACAACCTCGAGATGCGTACATCTGGTCGTCAAGCATGTATAGATCAGAAAATACGCTTTGGAGACTGTGCTTGACCCTTCTGGCTTATACTCGATTGGTCCGGCATAGTCAAGTCCTACTCTTTCGAATGGAGTGGACGATGTGATTCTGTTGAGATGCAGATTGTTGGTGTAAGGATACTTGTACGGGTACTCTTTCACCTTTTTGCATTGAACGCATTCTGCTAGTACTGATTGGGCGATTTTTCCGTCCTTTTTGATACAGTACATCGTTCTCGTGGCCGTGACTAAATAATTGTATGGAAGGTGGCCGTTCTTCTGATGGATCTCGGTAACGAGAAGCTTGGCTAATCTGTGTTCGGAGTGGATCAAGATTGGCTGAGTGGATTCTACGGGAAGAGTGGGAGATTGAATGTTTCTCTGTGCTCTCCAGAATCCGTCATCGGCCTTGAATGGGCGGAGTGATTCTTTGAAAGTCCATCCACGGCTCTCTGCTTCTCTATAGTGCTCGAGAATGATAATTTGTCGAGCAAGTCTACGTATCGAGATTGCCTTTTCGGCTGGATCTTTGATCTTCTGAAGCTCATGATAGAGTGAGAGAGTGGTTCCGTTGATCTTTGTTTTGTCTGTTTTTTGATAGGCAAATTTCAAGATCATGCTAGTGATGTTGACTAGGGAACTGAGCTTGTTTGTATAGTGGAACGGTACGAATGATGTGTAGTGTTCCTGGGGCGGCTTAGACTTTTGTTTGGAACTCGGGAAAACGGCAGAGGCGTTTTGAGGAACTTTGAAATGGTTGACAGTCACGGTCGGAGTTTTTGCGTTTTGTCTGATACGTGGCTTAGTGTTAGGTTTCACTAGTTCTGCCTTTGCTAGATCTTCATCTTCTTCGGGGCATTCAAGTTCTCCTTCTAGTCGTGGGGTCCACGACTCTCTGGGTTGCTGTAGAAATGAAGGTCCTTGAAACCATAGAGATGAGTTCTGAAGAGTGGTAGAGTCTACACCTCTTGTGGCGAGGTCTGCTGGATTCTCTTCCGAGCGAACATGGTGAAATGAAGTCTGGATGTTCATAGTCTTGAGTTCAGCTTCTGTCTCGTGGATTGTGGTTACTCTGTTGTTGACCCAAGCTTTCTTCTGTTCATTTGTCAGAATCCAAAAGAGAGCGATCATGGAGTCACTGAAGATGTCGAGATGTGTGGGTCGGTCAGATTCTGGGAACTCTTTGATTAGGCTCCTTGCAAATCTGATTCCGATGTCTACTGCTAGTAGTTCTAGTCGCGGAATTGACCATCCGTTGCCTGATGAGGGGCGTACTTTCGACTTTGCTCCAATGAGCTGAGTGTCCACGGATCCGTCTTCATTACGGTATAGTGTGTAAAGAGCACATGCGTAGGTGTGCTTGGAAGCGTCGCAGAATAGCATTAATTCTGGTCGCTGTCCTTGAGGGAACTCTTTTCGGAGTGTTCTCGGGATGGTGATGACTGAGTCTTTATACATAGATTTGCACTTTTTGAAGTCGTCTAACATCTTTGCAGGAACTTTTCTATTCCAGTCTACATCATTCTCCCACGCCTTTTGGACACAGTTCTTCAGCAGAACGTGAAGCGGGGCTGTATAACCCATTGGATCGAAGTTGCGGGCTAGGAAAGATGCGATGTCTCTTTTCGTAGGATGATCCGTAGGAGGTTCTGCTAGCTTGATTCCTATGGTATCTTCTTCAGTATCCCAGAGGTAGCCTAGGAATTTGGATACTGTGGAGTCAGTCTTGTCTTCTTGGGGGAGACTTGCTATTCCTTCGGAATAGTTGGAGCTGAATTCTCGAGCTGTCATATTCATCTTTTTGAATTCTGTTTTGATTTCTGAGATTTTCGACATTACTTCTTCCTCAGAATTCGTACCGACAAGAATATTATCAACATAGAGGTTTTGATCGATTTCTCTGCTGATTACGCTCGCTGCGAGCAGTAGATAGTGTCTGATTGTGGCTGCGAGCAAGAAGGGTGAGCACCGCATTCCGAATGGGAGTCTCGTGAATCTGTACTCAATCAAGTTGTCACCCGTTGGGGGGCTGTTGATGTCTTTTACCCAAAGCCATTTTGTCACATTCCTATCTTTCTTTTGCAGTCTTACTTGATGGAATGCTTTGGCGATGTCGGACGTGATGGCGAATTTGTTGATTCTATGCCGCAAGTAGAGACCGGGTGCATTTTTTAGCATATTGGGACCGTCATAGAGGCAATCATTGACTGACAGCTGGTTTTTTACATGAGAACTGGAGTCTCCGACGATTCTGGTCTTGGTGTATTGGGATCCAGGTTTGAAGACTGCACTCTGCGGAGCAAAGTATTCTGGTCCGTCTTCTTTCATTTCAGGAGTTACAAGTTCGATGATTCCTGCTGCTAGCTGTTCTTGGATGATTTTGTTAACATCCTGAAGTACACGAGGTTCTCTCTTGATTTTTTCGATCAATGAGAGTAATCTTCTGTAGGCTAGAGTTCGGTTGTTGCCTAGCCTCGCTTCTTTCCCGTTCCATGGGAGGGCTACTTCTACTTCTCCTTTCTCGTTGACGACGAGTGTCTCTTTGAAGAGTTTGAGGAGTTCATGTTCTTCGAGGTAGTCTGACTCGAGGGAAGTAGCTGATTCTACTCCGCAGTTCTCAGACTGCCACATTTGGAGTACTAGGTCTGCTACTAGATCTTCTCCGGCTAGACCGTATTTTTGTGCAAGCAGTGTGTAAATAGAGTGGGGGTCTGCTTGACTTCCTGACTGGGAATTGCTCGTTATTGTAGTTGTATCCATAACAGGACAGTGTCTGGCGCTCGGAAAGGTGACGGCTGCGAATGGAGTGAACTCGATATATCTTCCTGATGGCAGGAAAACTCGATGAGATCCGCGGATGAAGTACGGTATGATATCATTTCCTAGGATCATATCGATGTATTTTCCTTTGTGATGTCTTCCTGCTGTGACTTTGCTCAGTTCTTGTTGCTGGGCTTTCAGGAAGGATCTGTCCTCTTTGCTGAGTCTTGGGCATGAGAACTTCGTGTTCGGGAGTTCTGGAACTCCTGCGACGTATGTATGGTAGTTGTTGTATTCTCCGAGCAGTGTCAGTTTGTAGATTGTACTCATACAACTTGTTTTGTGTCCGAAGGCAGAAATGGATAGTGGCACTTCTTGGACTTTCTCTAATCCTAGTGATTCTGCGGATTTGTGAGAGATGAGAGAGATTGAAGCTCCTGTGTCGACTAGGGCTAGAATCGGATTGAGAGAGGGGGTGCGGAGAAACGCGAATGGGAGTGTAATATCTTCTGGCGCTGTTTCTAGTTTCTCTGGTTGATAGGTTGATTGTTCGAGAGTGTATACTATCGCTGCGATTGATTCTTGCGGGGAGATGACTGGAGCGTCGTCATAGAGGCTCTGAGGAGTCAGGATTTCTTTGAACGATTTCGTAGGAGTGGGTGTTTCGTTCTCATCTTCAGAGTCTGAAGATTCTATCTCAATTCTGATATTTGATTGTGGTGGTTGAGATACTGGTGTGGTAGAGGGGAAAGTGGTGAATTTCTGAATTGGTGGTTCTGGGTTGGTTTGGGTTTCAGAAATTGAGATTGATTGACTGGAGGAGAACGTATTGGAAATATCTACATTTGAATTATGGGCTGGAGAGGAATCGTTTCTACTGGGAGTTGTTATGTTTTTGGAGCTCAAGAAAAAACTGAATATTCGAGGGTTTGATAGCCTCTGTGGGGAAGTTGCGGAAATCTCTGTAGAACTCCTTGAGCTTACAGGCGGCGGTGTGATGGTTTCCTTTGCAGTAATAGCATTTGTGTAGAGATGGACAGTCTCTCGAGGTGTGCATGGAGTATGCGCATTTGACACAGGCTCCGATATCTGCTATCCATTTGCGGACGTTGGAGCTACTTGCATAGCAATGAATTAGCTTGTGTCCAAGTCCGTGGAGGGGGCAGAAGGCGTTGGGATCTGGGAGCTCTTTGGTGAATGTGAATCTGATGCATTCGAGATTTGGACCTTCACCGATATCGTACAAGTGCTTGTATGGTGAATCTTCTACCGGAGTGGCGACTGCTTCACTGTACGTGATTTGTCGGCCGGTGTAGTAGTTAGCTACGTCTGGAGTCTCGTTCGGTTTGAAGGTGAACGGGAACTTCGTAGCATTAGTGACATCTTGGTTTTGGTTTCGATTCACTTGATTCGGTTGGTTCATGTTCTGCGGTTTGCTGAACTTGTTGTTCTGCTGAGGAAATTGATTCCGGGGTCTATAATTATTCTTCCCGTTCATCCTGTTCCTCTGCATTCCGAGTGCATTGATTTCAATGTCACCTTCTTCCTCGTCTGAATCCGCTCTATCACTTTCACTTGCTTCTGCGTTGTGATCCGCGATATTGATTTGAGCTACTTTGTTGCAAAGTTTCTCGTTGGGATTCAGATGAGTGGCTGCGCTTCGAGTGATCAAATCCTCTCGCAACCAGTGGACATATTTACGCGCTTCCGAGAAGACTTGTTTCATAGTGAGTGTCTTATCGTCTACTGCATATCTGCATTTCTTTCGGATGTCTTCTGGCATTTTTCCGAGAAGTTGTCTGCAGGCATAGAAGTCGAGAGTGATGTTTTCGTACTGTAGGCGCTTGTAGAGATTCTCAATGGTTGCGAGTGATCTCTGGAAGGCCTTGTGACTGGAGCCGTCGATAATGCATTTGTCGAATCTTTGTCTGATGCTATCGTGCTCGCTATAGCTAGGGAACGCATTGTCGAGATTTGACATTGTGTCTTCGATAGCTTGCATGGGATCTGGGATGATGGACTTGTAGACTTCCATTTCTCCTTTAATCTTGCTGTAGAGAGCGTTCTTCTTCATGATTGGTGGCATGTTCGACTTTATAATCGAATCGAAGACGGCTCTACGAAACTCTTGATAGGTGTCCATGGCACCTGTGAAGTCTGGGATGAGTTTCTTTGCGTGGTTGAAGCTCATGTCTGCTTTCGAGTATCTACATTCGGAGTAGTCCTCTTCAGATTCTGGAGCTCTTCTGTGGCGTCCTTCTCTCGAAGCGTCTCTGTCATCGTGGTAGTGCAGCTGATTCTGACGAGTGACTGGTTCATGAGCGGGATGATGGCTAGCGAATGGATTATGGTAGTCGCAGTTGGCTCCTTGGTCTTGTTGATACATGTATCGTGGCTCTGGAGGATGTGCTGGGAACCGTTGTTGGTTCATCGGGTAGCCTTGATGATGGCTGTTCGGCACTTGATTGTGATACACTGTCTGGTGTTGTGTTTGAGAATGCATCATGTGTGGGTACACTTGTTGAGGAGCCTGGATTTGTTGTGGAGCCTGCGGCTGGAGTTGAATCATGCTTCTCTCTTGCTGATGGATTGCTTGAGACGAGATGTTCTGATCCCTTACCGGTTCTCTCGGATCTTCTGGCTGGATGAATGTGAACTCTCTATGGTCTGAATAGTATCTGGGAGTTGAGGTTCTTGCTCCGAGAGTTCTGTTGGGGAGAGCTGTGTCTGTTCTCTCTGGTGCTCTTTGTTCATGTATTGGGGCTGAGGCACAGTTTATTTCTCTTGGCGGTTGTTGGCAGTAGCTATTCTGATCTCGCATTCGGTTTACAAAACGATTGGTTTCTTGTACGTGGTTCGTTAGAAACTGTTCGTAGTCAATGGCCCGTTGGTATCCTTCTTGAGCTCGGAGGATTGGGGTTTCGGTATACGGTTCATTGAGTTTTGAGATGAGCTCTTTTTGAGTTTGCATGGCTCTTTGTGTATCGTAGCTCATTCTCCGGATGGTTCTCTGGTTTTCTTGATCTCTCATCTGCCTGATAGTTGCAAGATAGCCATAAGTTCCTTCTCGATATTGTATCTGGTCCATACCGGCTCCTGACTCAAGGTGGGCTGAGAGTGCTGATCCGTCTCCGGATTGGGCTGTATGATTTTGTCTGCTCAGATTTTGCTGATGTTGTTGAGCCTGGGAGAGATTTTGCTGTGAGCGGTTTGGCGGATTGGTGCTCTGATTTCCCTGAAGAGATAAGATGGGAGGGGTCATATGATTTTCGCATTGAGGATGTAGGTTATCATATGAGTTATACGTGGGCTCCTGAGCTGGTGGGGCCTGGATGTACTGTTGTTGATGGGAGAGTGGGGAGTACATGAGTTGTCCAGATGATGGTAGTACTGGATAAACATTGCCGTAATGCTGATTGAGTTGATTCGAATTTTCAGCATTATGCATGACGGATGGTCTCACTGGGGCGAATGGAAGTTGCATGTGAGATTCAGAGATATTTTGGGTAGGGGTCTTATTAGAATCAAAGGGGACTTGAGAAGGAAACCCTGGGGGAGACAAAGGAGAGGAAGCTGGAGTTCTCTCAAATGTGAGATCTCTGGCGGTGTGCATACTGGACTGAGAAGTGTGTCTGCTCATCTGGTTCTGGAGTTCCATGGATTCCTCTCCGTTGCCCTCGTCTTCCGCGAAAGTTTCCTCGATGAGTTTGAGGACTCTCTGTGGATCGTGTGGACGATTTGGGAGAGCTGAAAATTGAGAAAGATACTGATGGAGCGAATTCGCATGAAAGTTGAGCTGGTCGAAGAGAGTCGCAAGTTTTGGTTTGTTGATCTCATCGAGTGATTCGGCGGCTTCTTTGACTTTCTGCTCGTCTTCTCCGTTGGCCTTAGCTGTTTCCATCAACTTGATCTTGGCGTTCTCGAAGGTGGCTCTGTAGTTGTTGAGTACAGCGATTTGGTCAGTGATATTGTTGTAGATGAGTGGGGCTCTGGTGAGCTCCGGTTGGAGAATTCCTTGGTTTGCTTCCTCGGATCTTTCGATCCTCCACATTTCCGCGGATTGAACAAGCTCGGTGAGGCGCTTGATCGTTTTCGTAGCGGTGGAGCCGAGGCTCCTTCCGACTCGTTGAGCAGCAGTTTGCTTGCTCTTGGCAGTCGTCGGTCCTACCATTCTTGATCGCTTGAATACTTAGATTACCTGGAATCAATGAATGTGTGTTTTACGTCCTCGGGACTAAGAGTAAGAGAATGGTAAGCGAAATGAATCGATGAGAATGTATATGGATGGGACATCTCTCGTGTCTCTCTCCAAACCGATCACTTGCCACATAATCGGCTGTTGAGGACCGAGAGGACGTTTTACCGTTCAGGGCAAATTTGGATACGTTGTGTTTATATTGAATTCAGAGTAGTAGAGAAATTTGGAAGCAGAGTAGTAGAGAAATTTGGAAGCAGAGTAGTAGAGCAGTAAATAAGAGATCCCTTTGCTTTCTATTGTGACGTCATAGGCTGACTCTCAGCTTTCTAACTTGGATTTCGTGGAATCGCTACTGTGGCCGCAGTAGTCAGCGGAAGAGGCCATCGTGCTTGTTTGCTGACAATCGTTGTGCGTCGACTCACTTCGAAGTGTAATGAGCCTATACCGTTGAGAAGAGTTCCGATTCTGGTGTTATTCCATGTCACAGTAGGCGGAAAAAGGGCTGACTGGACTTTGTTCTGGGCTGTTGAATCCTCCTCGAAGGCATTCTACATTTCCCCAAGGCCTTTCGTAGCCGACTAGCGCTCAGTCGGTTCGCTAGAAGAACCTTATAAATCTGAATCGAGTCGGTCATTCTCGAAACTAAGCGTTTTTTATATGTGTGAGAGCCGCGGGGCGGCTGTGGTGTTTTCGATTTAGCGTGGGTTCGTATATGCCAACGCTGTTGTCTTTGCGTGATGGACGTCTAGCGCAGTGGTTGTGTGCGCGCACACGGTTCAGCAGTCTGAGGGTTCATACCCTTGTGTGGCTTTTTTGTTTTGTTCTTTTGTGTCATATTGTGAACGGTGTGACAAACGATCGATAATGAATGAGGATTGAGTTTGGATAAGCGGTGTGAATAATAAAACGTTGTTGACTGAATATTCAACCTTCTCTGATTTTATTAAAAAATGAAATCATTACAATAGAGGTGAATAGTTTTTTAATTGGGAAATGGAACAGTGGGGGAAGAGAGCACTAGTGTGTGCATTGGAGCTCTAGGCTGAATGATGATGAGGGGAGAACAAACTAACTACCGGTAACAAAGAGTGATAAGGGTAATTAGACGTTGTGGTTTGCGATGTGTTAGAATGGGCTACATTAGATGTAAGCGATACAGAATGAGTTACAAGTCTAGTACTAATCAGGCGATAATTATAGATAGTTAGACTGAGTAATATTAGAGGAGAGATGTGTGATGGTGGTGAGTAAAACAACAAGGATTCGAAGGGAATCGATAAGTAGGTGTGGGAGCAAGCAATGAGTGGCGGGGGTGTGACAACAGACACTAGATGTTATTAATAGTACATCTGAGCAGATGTTCCTTGCTGGTGCTGTGGTGGTGGGACGTTTTCCTGCTGGAAGTTTCCTTGACAGCGAGCTCCTTGAACACTGGGCTGTCCGTTCTGTTGGATCTGGTACATCGGCTGACGGTGGACTTGTTGTGCTTCAACGAGTTTCGTCGGTTGGCCTCTGTGTGCACTCATTTGTTGAGGAGCATCGACGAAGGGGTTGCTGTGGCTCATGGGCATCTGGAGTGGAAACCAGCCTGAATTAAGGTTGTATAGTTCTGTCTTGTCTTGTACTCTATACCTGGAAATCCCGGCTGGAACATCATCGGATTGAAGTGAGCTGGATGTCTAGAGATGGGATGATTGACGTCCTGACGCTTCGGTTCGGACGATTGGCTGGACGTCTTCTCACGTGGTGGTTGTGACTTCACTCTGGATGATGATTTTCCGACGGTAGGCTTCGCATTGGAGAATGACTTGCACAGTTCCATCAGATGATGGGTATGCTTGGGATGGACTTTGGCGTTGATGCAGTGTGAGCATGGTGTCCACGCGAGTGGGCATTCCTTTGGCGAGGTGCAGCGTTCGCCGCACGTTTTGCACAATCCCTGCTCCTTGAATTCCGCGAATTTGGCTTCCGGAGTCGGGAATTTCGGGCAAGAATGCAGGATGTGAGATGAGTCTTGTGGGCATAGGACACATGTCGTGAGGAACGTTCTTGTTTTAGTGCCGGTTTCCCTGAGTTTCTGAAGATCGTCAAACGATAGCCGAGCTTTTTTTGCATCATCGATGTATTCTTGATGTCCTCTCAGTGTTTTGTCGACGGTCTCGAGGGTCCTTTTGATGGCGAGGATCGCCTTGTTCTGCTCGTCTTGCACTCCTTTGGCTTTGCATGCTTCATATTCGGTGTTGACGATCCGAGTAGCAAATTTCGAGAGGGCATCGCTGAACTTTTGATAGCCCTGGGAATGCTTGTCGATTCTCGCTTGTTGAGTTTCGGTGAGCTCGAAGAGACGTCTATTCTCATTTCTGAAAGATGAGGAATTAATTATTGAACGTTTTATTGGGTTTGCTTACTGAATTTCGTTCATCGTCTCCTCGAACTTCTTCACTTGATCGTCGAATCTTGTGCATTGCGTGCATTCAACGAAGATTGGGGAGTTTGGGCGATGTCCGAACTCTTGGTCATCGTGATTGCTCCCGTTAGATGCTGGTGTTGGCGATGGAGCGTTGGAACGTTCTTCCGGCTCTTCTTGATTAGCTCCGAGCATTCCCTCTGCAGGAGACTTGGCAGGTCCGAAAAGTGACGGAATGTCAATTGGTGGGTTCGGGACAGTGACTCGTCCGTTCTGAATCACAGGAATGATGGGAGTCGATGTGTAGAGGGACGGGTGCTCCGATGACGATACAGATGACTCGGTGTTGATCAGAGTTGGTTCCTCTTTCTTCTCTTGCTCGTCTTCAGTAGTGTCGACGGTCGGGCTGCAAGAGATAGGATGGTTGCTCATGTTTGACGCCATGATATTAATGCACAGCGGGTCCAATTAATTGTTTGTGCCGTCCTCACTGTGAATTCAGGATCATTAACACAGTTTTGAGACGCCTGATATGTTATCTGACACTCAATTATGATCCTAGTTATATTCTCCTAGTTGCAGTTGAGGAGTTAGATAAATGACTTACATGTTCTTGTGTTCCTGCTCGAGAATCTCGTCAATGTTGAAATTCGCAGGGTCAAAGAAGTCGTTGAGTGACGGCTTAGTAGACATGTTGGCAAGTTGGACGATGTTGAGAGGGGGTGGTGACGAGGAAAACGAAAGATTTTTCGACGGATGTTCGAAAAAACGAAGGGGGAAAACTGTCAGGGTTTTCGTGAGGCTTGGTGTCCTTGTAATCCTAAAATTTATTGAAATTTGACGAAAGGATTACTGTCGTTGGGTCTCGCCACGAAGAGTCGTTGTGGGAGGCATGTCCCTTTAAACTCGTGTCGATTTACGGGGTGGGCCGATAATGTTTTACCCGATCATGACGGTTGAGTAGTGAACGGAAGACACGGGCGAGCCTAGAGGCTTTATTCAATTTAAAAACTGACAACAACGTAACAAGAAATGATGGGTATCGAATATAACAATAAAAAATGTGGAATGAGTTTAGACTATGTCTAATAAGGAAAAGATCACAAATTGTATGTGATAACAATGAACTAGAAGTTTTTTTTTTTTTTTTTGGAAAATGTAACAATAGGCTCATAAATGGTGCACTATAAGTGGTGACGAACGAGGAGGCAACACAATGCTTGATTGGATGAGATTTGTATTGCGGTGTAATCAGATCAGTGCATTATAAGTAGTTTGTAATAAGACAACAATGGTTTGGATAGGGATTGACAAAATGAGTGCATAAGTGTTGCATTAGAATTCAGTAACAATTGATGATGTGGTGTGGTGGGCGACGTGTTTGTTTAGAGACGGGCGTTTCGTCCGATACGTTCGACTCCTTGTTCTTCAAAACTGTAGCGATGGTTCGGGTGGAAGTACACGATGTGGCTTTGAATTCTTGTTCTTCCCTGAGCGAGAGCTTTGAGTGCTGACTTCTTGTTCTCGAATTCGATGAATAAATCGCCTCTGCGTGGCCTGGTCTCCAGCACCTTTCCGTAAGTCATCGAGAGTGCTTTCTTGAAAGATTCCGCGAGAGAATCCGGGAATCTTTCGAAAGGGACGCGAAGAGAGGCGTGTACGACATTCGTGGCTCTGATATGTCGGGGGGCGTTACTCGTATGAAAGTCGTTGATACTTCTAAACCCCGTCGACTCAAAGGTGAATTTGAAGCACTTGAATGGGAACGTCGAAACTCCGCGTCGATAGGTAGCAGCCGTCGTCGGTGCCGGCGATGACGCGTTTCTGAGGCTTTCGGATGACAGTGGTTCTTCCTTTTCCTTAGTCTCGTCGGTGCGGAAACTGAAAGAGGGTCTCTATGAGGAGTTCATTAGCGTTTGGTGTGCTCACTCTTCATTATCATCGTTGATTGTGTGTGGCGAGATATTACCCGAGCGAACATCGGACGGTGCGTAGGTTTCAATGAATGAAATAATTTGTGACAGCTCCGATTTGAAGTTGATTTGTCGAGCTTGGACCGTGTGAATCACCTCTTGCAGATGCGCATCGTTCTTGAGTGCCTTTTCGTGAATCTTGGACACAATTTTGCTGGACGCCTCTTCTGAACGAAGACTTTCTTTGAACATTGCAAGCGCTGTTTTTTCTGTTGTGTTCATCGAATCGGCGCTTCTCGCTTCAACTCTCTGTCCTTCTGCGTTGTGTCCGAGAATCTTGCGAATTTCGATTGTGTCTTCGCGCAATTCTTGTTCTCTTTTTCTGAAGCGAGCACTCCCGGAATGTACTTTCAAGCGATCGAATTGAACTGCGAAAGCCGACAGCATGAGTTGCTCGTGGAGGGACGCTGTGGCCTGAATTAGAGAGAATTTGATTATTGAAATTGTGTCGTTCAACTGACGAGCTCGTTGAGCATCTTGTCGAGTTCGTAGGTTCGACGAGTTTGATCTGCTTCTGATTTCGTCGAGTGAAGGCTTGGAGCGGGCGATGGTCTCTAAATTATGTGTTGTTGGTAATCTTCCTTTCGTGAGGTATGCGTAACTAACCTTCGACATCATCGCCTGTAGTTGATGTGATCTTCCTATGAGCATGTCGTTGTCGTTAGTGTGGAAGATTGCTGAAGTGAGGGAATTTTTATATGCTAGTCCTGGCTCGGTACGACGAGAGTGCGATATGGAGAGAGCGGAACGCATCGAATAATATAGGACGTAGTGAGCGGCGGACACAATAGAAGCGCATTGTTTTCTGCTACTGATGTGCATTTGCGATGACGAGTTCGTCGCATTTTCCTCTGATCAATAATGGAATGCTGGGAGAAAACGAGGAATTAAAGAAAAACGAGAGTAAAGAGGTTCGCTTTGCGAGTGTTGACTTCGACACACAAGAGATATACATCGATGCTTGCATGAGTGACGATTATCGATTTCTCTTCTTGTCGCCGGCAGGCTATTTTGTGTTGCAACCGCCGATTTATTACTCAATATTTTGCTCAATAGTTGTGTTAGTGACGAGCAATAACGAGTGCGAAATTTAAGAGGGAAAGAGTAAACGAAACTAATGTTTTGGCAAGAGAATTGCAGTAGTGCGCCAAGAAAATCAATAATGAGCAATAATCGATGCGTGAAGAAAAAGAGAGAGCATTAATCGATGTATGCAAGAGAAAGGGAAGCGTATTTAGACGAATTTACACTTGAAAATTAATTTTCTGGCGAAAGTAGCAATTGGGAGCCGGAAAATTGAAAGGAAAATTGACACTTGTTCGTAGTTGTGGTCGTTGCGAACACTAAAGCGATGTGCTCAAAGAGAAAGAGAGAAACAACAATAATAAGCAGTGATTCGTACGGTTCTAAGAGGTTCGTAAAGGGTCGATGCACCAATTTCGTGCCCCAGAATAAGTGTGGAGAGAGTCTGAGGCCTGACGAAGAATATTGAGTGTGAACCGAGAACGATTGACTGATGAGTGAATGAGCAGTGTAGCGGAGCAACGACGATAGTGAGAGGAGAGAAGCGAAGAATTAACGAACAGTGTCTAATGAAGATTATCATTTATTGAGTTTTATTATGGGGACAATTCTTGTTGAGGAGAAAAAGGCAAGGCCTAAAAAAACTCCTATCTTTTGGGTAGACTTCGTTCCAGTAGCAGTTGATGACGAAGAGAAGATGAGGAAACGAGAAAAAAGGGGGACCTAATCTGACCGAAAGGAATGGTGAAAAACTGTGACAAAGAAGTAGGAAAAATTACAGTGAAAACTGTCTCCTTTTGTCATGGGAAAAAAATTGACAAGTAAAGTTAATTGACAATCGAAGGATGAGGGAAAAGAAAAAGGCGCGAAGGGGGGAGTCCAGTCGAGCGCACTTGCGGAGACGGGGGCGAGAAGCGGAGGCGGAGCGAGAAGGAGGAGACGCAGAGACGGCAGAGGGAGAGAGGGGAACCTGAAAGCTTACCTGAACCTGAAATTAGACTTAATAGGAAAACAGAAGAGAAGAAGGGGGGTCCTTATCGACTTGTGAATGAGATTTCACAACAGATTTTGATATGACTACAGTATTCTTTACTATAACTGCTTAAAGGAAGGTTCCGGTCAAAAAATTTTATTGCCTAGGTAAAAATGTGCGTAGATTCCAAAATTCATAATAACTACACTCGAAAATTGCTCCACGCGCCTTCAAAAAATACTTACTGTATGTAAGCCGACGATTCTGGGCTCATTGCGAAGAAAAAGTAACACAAGAGCACCCAGTTTAGGCCACCGAGAAGGGGAATGATGAACCAGATAATTAGCCATGGGAGTTTGAAGTAGCGGAGGCGGCCTTGTCTGGAAAAATTAATGATTGAGGGGTAAAAGGAAAACTAAGAAATAAAAAAGAGGAAGATTTTTATGGAGGTTTGAAAACAGTACACACTGTAAAATAAGCTTCGGTGTAATGATGAGTCTTTTAATACGCGCAATCAGTATTATCAGGGAAAACGTAATAACGCCAATTTTTTCATAAAAGAAACTAGTATAAAAAAGATCACGGAGTTTGTATAAAGTCCATGAAACTTTAATTTTTGTGAGATTTTAATAAGATTTTAATGAGATTATTAGGCTATTCAATGCTAAAAGAAACAAGGATCTCAATTACACATTAGTGAAATGTCAGATACCACGATCACTGAGCTTTAGTAGTATTTTATAGCAATTATTTTACTCTTGAAACAGAAATTCCCGTAAAAAATGCATATTTTCATATTTTCCACCCCACATCTCTAACTATGTTATTTCCCCTACCTTTCCAGAGCGAAAAACCGATACACAAAATGCACGGCAATCCCGTAAATCGTCGAACCGCAACATCCACATAAAATGCCTGAAAATTTCCTTAACGTTTCAGACACTTGATAAAAGTATTTGTCGTTTTCCAGTATCTGATTAGCTGGACATTTCTACAGATACTCACAAATCAATACTCTTGCCACTTCCATTGGTAACACACTTCTCCTCAAATCGGTCATCATGAAAAATGCACTTCCCCGACTATAGATGTTCTGAAAACTCACAATTTCTCAAAATATTTGAGCTTCCTCAAGTACACTCACAGGTCTCACCACGAAATCCGTCACTGCAAAAACTATAGAGATATTGCAGAAATAACACATGAGGTGTCTATAATTTCCCATTTTCGCAGGTGATCTTGTGTAGATCAAAAATATCAAAAGTGAATTTAGGAAAATAGCGATGGTACTGGAGGCGAGTTGGATAGCAGACTTTGCGGTTTCGAAAAGTTCAGATCTCATAGTCAAAGTTTTCGAATTTAGTATAATTGATGAAGTATGACAAAGAACAATATATTAGGATATTGAAACTGGTTGGTGTGGCAGGAATTTATCTTGCTTATGGTTACGTTCTCAATATTGGGTCACAGACAGGAAATTAAAAACTGGCATAATGAAGGAAAAGGTTCCTCCTTATTCTGTGAAGCATAGTATAAGTACTGGTCCTGATCACTTGAGTGAATAACATCAGACAAGGCATCATAATTGGAAACATTGGATGTTAAAAAAAGTGCAGTAACAGTGATGAGATCCAAACCGTAGGAGCTGAACAAGAAACTGGACAATGTATAAAGATCAGTAACGCGTGTTTTCACATTTAGGCACTTATGTTCAGAATAAAACAGTGGACATTTTTTCAAAGAAGAACAGGGGTCTGAAGACTTGAAATCTAGATGTACATGTATACGTGTTTACTGTAGCATTTTCATAGTGTTTACTGTTTTCATAGTGTTTTCATAGTGTTTACTGTTTTCATAGTGTTTTCATAGTGTTTACTGTTAGCATAGTGTTTACTGTAGCATTTTCAAGCGTTACCTGGAGCCTTTTTCCAGTTGAAAAACGAATTCCAATTTTCATTTTTAACCTGTTTCCCAACGTTGTTAATTTAGCATACGCGATAATTCACCAGTGACACAGTTCAAATCAAAAAATTAGATCGGATTCGAACATCAGCCGCGACAGTAAGTCAGCAAGTGACGCACGCATTATTTATGAGAAACAAAAAGTTGTTCATTAAGTCCTGGAATTTGCTGAGTCTAAACACCTGTAGTTGATTTTAAGTATGACAAATTGTCATTTGATCCATAAAACCACTGATTCTCTTGAGAGGAAAATTTTCTGACTTCATAAGAGAATGAATTACGAACGATATAATCAATGGAGACCTTCATCCCAGACAAAAAAAATTACGCGTACGCGTTAACTTCTGACGTATAATTAAAGGCAGTCTGAGTGCCAGACATCCAAGCAGTGTACACGAGCTTTTTTCCTTTTTTTTTGTCACTTCTTTTTAGAAATTGAGAATTTGAAAATTTGGCGATTCTACAATACGTTTTTCGACAATTTGTAGTGTTAGCTTTTCCGTACTCACAGCAACTATGACTCATTTAGGATTGAATAAACCCCTTCTGAAAAACGGAAGAAAAATGTCTGAAAGCTAGAGACACTTTTTTTCCGAAAGTAATTCATAACACAGAATTAGGTTATCAGAAGTTACCTCAACCGTAGTTTCTTCAAGATTTCACTATATAGGTTTCAAAGATTTTTTCATCTTTTTTAGTTTCCAAATTTATCCTGAATTTTTCCGTTTCTTTTCCCCCATTTATCTCAAACTACCTAAATATCTTAGTATACCTTACACCATAAATCAATTCCAATTTCCTAGACATGATGTAAGTATGTATTTCATCGCCCTTCTTCTTATTTCCAAGAACGCCATCGTCCCCAAGGGTCCCACTTGGGCACCCATGGGTCTTTCATTAACCTATAATAAAAACAAAAATATGCCGTTCCACCTACTTCATTTCAGATATTACGATTTCTTCAGCAGCTGATCCAGTCTTCTACTTCATAAAAAAATGACCTGGCTTTCTCTTATAAAATCTTATATCCAATTGGTCACTGTGATATTCTCCCTCGCTGTGAACTCTATTTTCATATTTTTGGTGATTCACTCATCACCAAAAAAACTGGGAAATTATAAGCATCTCATGTGCTATTTCTCGGCACTGTCAATGCTTTATGCAGTCTTTGATTTTGTTGTGCAGCCGGTAAGTATTCTAGCAAACGCGCTCCATTGCATAGTTGACTTTTTGGAAACTTAATAATTCTCAATGGGCAATAGGGCATGTTTGTGATTTTTCTGTTGTCACTCAGTCTCGATTTTCCAGTACCTCCACAGCTATGGCGCCAGTTTTGGAATGCTTATGGATCTGAATGGTAGACTTCTGGAAGATCACCCAACGATTGCATTTCTCTGCGTCGCATCCCTAACGGGGTGCTTTGCAGCAACAATCTACGCGATCGCCATCAATTTCGTGTTCAGATTTTTCGCACTTCAGAGGTATGGAAAGTTTAAACTTGTTTCATTTGGTTTTTAAAACAGAAAGGGGGATGACAAAACTGGTGAGAATTGCTATAATCAATTGAAAGTATTATAAATAAATAAAAACAGGTGTATTTAAAATTTTTAACCTTTTGCTGGATTCCCAGTTACACAACCTTCAGATATTGAGTAGTTCAATTGTTTTTCAATTTGAGCTTCGTTTTCTCATTATCACAGAAACCTGACAACGTGTAGTGAAAATTGGAATGGAGGTGAATGTAATAATCATTTAAAAAATCTGGGATTAAATTTATTTTCAGTTTCATCAACTTCTCGTTAGTGACGTTACGTTAGTCAACACTGATGACTATATTTTACAATCGATGTGAATCCCGAACAAAATCTTTACATTTCAGAGAAGGCCGTCTTCGCTACTTTGCTGGTAAACGTCTCCTGTTGTGGATCTTCATTCCATTTCTGGCTGGAATCTTTTGGGTGACCAATAACTGGTTGTTATTCTCACCGAACCTGGAGATGACGGAGTATTTGAGGTGAGTTGGGAACTTGAAAATTTACTGAATTGACCTGTGGTGTAATATCTATTGTTTTCTGTACCTCGGTATTAACGAATCTGCGAAAAATGTGATTCATGTCAAGTTTCGCATAACGTGCAGATATTATACTGAACAAATACCAACACTAACTATAAAATTCATAGTTTGATCCTCTATACTAATCAATTTTAGTAAATCTTGGGTTACTGTTACAAACATTTTGTAACAGATATTGCCTCACAAAAATTGTAGTGATCCAGAGGATAGCCGTTCGAAATCATTCAAATTCTAGATCCGAAGTGAAAGCCTTGTACAATATTGATGCTGACAAGATGACATATACTGGATGTTTGTACTGGAGAACTGATGCCTATGGGAAAATCTACTTGAGTGTGAAGGATCTCATGGGAGCACTGAATTTAAGCAATATCATGGTAAGTTATACTAAAATATCAGGTTCAAGGGGTCTATTGATAACAGGGGAATTGCCCTATAACAGTGTTCAGGGCAGCATAGAAATTTGAAAATTTAAAAAATCAATTTCTCAAATCAATGGTGTCAAATTGAGCGTCCCACTATCTGAAACTTGTGAACTGAAAATATTTTCAAAAAATGTTTTAATTATCTAATATCTTCCAGATGATCCCCTTCGTTACCATAGTCTACTTTGGAAACAAGAGTTATCAAAAAATACAGACATTGAAGTCTCAAGGAGATAGTGAGTACTCAAGAAAGCTTCAAATGCAGTTATACAAGGCATTGGTGGCTCAGGTGGGTCTAAAAAAGAAAGACATGAAGAACTGCAAATGCGCCCTGTTGACAAGTATGTACTTTTGTGATATGTGCACAAAACTAATGAAAAAAAATTTACGAAAGAATTATAGCAGTTTTGAAACATGAACAAAATACAAAAAACGAATGTTTCTTTGCGAACATTTTTTAATGACGAGATGCCATTGATATTTTGGGAAAACATCCTGGCATAAATCAAAAACTCACAAAGTTCAATAGAGCGTACTTACCAGAGGTGCACGGAATTCCGTCTTCCGCCTTCCGTCTTCCGTCTTCCGCCACTTTTTCTATTCCGTCTTCCGTATTCCGTCTTCCGCCAAAAGTAATTTTATTCCGTCTTCCGTCTTCCGTCTTCCGTGTACTTCGAAAGTCAGTTTCGTGCATCTCTGATTTCCATCAACTTCCTATTTTCCTTGATTTTTTGGTTTAATGTGTTGAATTGTTGCTTTTGGTTTTGTTTTATTGTATTTTTTAAATAAGCTTGTAGTCTCGAGTTCCAAAAAGTTGTTTTGGGTTCAAATTTTTGAGTTCGCAAAGTTTTTCTAGTTCCACTTTTATTCCGTATTCCTTCCGTCTTCCTTCCGTCTTCCGTCTTCCGTGTTTTTCAAAAGTCACTTCCGTGCATCTCTGGTACTTACACCCAACGTAAATTAAAAATAATAAAACCCTCTATTTTTCAGACACTTATCCCAATGGTCTTCCTGTTTTTCCCTGTTGGAGTGTTCTTTATTTGCCCTCTTATTGGTTTTGATATTGAATGGTTCAGTCTGATCATCACGTTTTCCTATTCCTTCTACCCAGCGGTGGATCCGATTCCTATTATTATGCTGGTCGATGAGTACCGGAATGCGTTCTTTAGTGAGTTTAGAAAACGTGTCACTTAGTTTGAAGAGTAATCAAAAACCGTATTAGAGATACCTTTAAGTATAAGATGAAATTTTTGTTTAAAAACTTCTAACATTCAATTTCCAAGTTTTCCAGTACTTGTGAGTGTTGTATACTTTCACAATCGTAATGTGAAGAATTGAGGGTTTTCTGTATATCAGCTCATCAAAATTGAATTTTGTTATGGCGATCATTTCATATCAAAATGATGAAACATTCTAATTTGTTTCAATCAAACATTCTCAGATTTCTTCCGTCGAGCAATGTCAAAGAATCAAGTGACTTCTGTGATGTCTTATGATCTCAATTTGAACTAACAGAATGTAATTATAATTTGAGCGTGAAATTGGTAACGATATTTACAAGATCTAGAAAAAACGTAAAAGTCTCTGTTCGCAGATGCTCACCGGAGAGCGACTTCGAGCAAAAAGAGAACGACGACTATTGTGGACAGGGAATCACTGATAATGGGCAAATATGATTTTACAAACCAAATAGGTGAAACGGAAAAAGTTCAAACTTTTGATAATTATTTGTTTTTGAATCAACTGTTTCAGCGTTTGTTCCCATTTCTTAGCATTGCTCGTCATTCTTAAATAATGAAATACTAGTTTCGTTTGTTTGTCCAATAATGTATATCCTAAATCAATAATACTCTGGAAGATGAGCATGAAAAATTCATCAAAGAATTGAAACCGAAATTTTTCGATTTTTTTTCCGATCCAATACGTGATTTTAAAAATACTGGGCAAATTGTATTGTTGATTTGGACTCCTCACTATTCTGAAGTTTCAAAATTTTAAACTTAACCAAAAAAATTAAAGTGCGAACTGCAGGTATCAAAAAATTGAAACCGAGATTTTTTTAAATCCATTTTTTCCGTTCCAATGAAGTGATCACGAAAATTCAGCGCAAATTTTATTGCTGATTTGGACTCTTCACTATACTCAAGTTATTCAAAATTTTAAATTTAACCGAAAAAAGTGCGAACTGCAAGCAATGCTGAAAATGTCAAAAGTTGACAAACTTTTGGGAGGTACTGTAACTGCACCCGTTCAGTATAAAAGTTCACATCTTTAGCTTGATTATTTAGAAAAACAGGTAGAGTAGAAACACGTGTCAGGATGTTACAGCTGCTGGAAAAAGAACCTTCCATTATCAAAGACGTGACTGAGACCTACATCTTTGCTGTGTCCGGCAAAACGAGACCAACAGTCTAAGCACTCATCACCAACACCAACTACCTGACCCCATTCCTTCCAATGGTTCTTGGGCCCCCGATTCTTTCCACTGGTCCTTCTAACTATTTGATTTCTTGTCCAGAATCGGGAAAGAGGACGTGCAGCAAGCGCAACACGCAAGTTGAACAATATATCAAAGATTTGAAACCGAAATTTTTCAATTACTTTTCTCATCTTTTTCCGAACTAATAAAATTATTTTTTAAATTTTGCCCAAATTTATTGTTGATTTGGACTCCTCACAAGACTGAAGTTGTTTTTAAATTGAACCGAAAAAAAATGATTTTGCGGACGGAAAGCAATGCTGACGTTGAAAAGGTTGTAATGGCTTTCAAATGAAAGCGTATCTGTTTATTTAATTGTTTTTCTGATTCAATGAACTTTCAAGTATCAAAATTTCAACAAAAATTTCTGTATGTTTTCATTTCTAAAAAATTAGAAGAAAAACGGAAAAAAAACGCGACCACACAGGTTTTTCTATCGATGGTTTTTCCACGAAAATTCCACGACTTTTGTTTTGAAATTTGTTTCCGATAACGAGATTCAAGGCAGACAAAAAGAAGACGGAGATAAGACCACTCATCAATCAAAAAGTAAGTTCACTTCATATAGCTAAAGTTAGAAAAATCGAATCGCAAAAATTTTCAACCACACTTCATCATTACCAAAAATATAGGGGTTCCGGTAAGCGAGTGCGAAGGAGCATGATTGAAACATTTTTTGCAATTCAGTTATTCTAAATTTAGCATTTAGCTAAGTAAGATTGACTTGGCTGCCCCTCCCAGCGTGTTCAGGATTGTGATCTTTTGACCATTTCAATTGAAAATTGTGAACTTTGGAGATCTGAGAGAAGGGTTTGAACTTATTCGTTCGCTCTAGTTTACAGTTTTCTGTTGAAAATGTCAAAACTTGACAAATTTTTGGGAGGTACTGTAACTGCACCCGGTCAGTATAAAAGTTCACATCTTCATCTTGATTCTCTAGAAAGATAGGTAGCGTTAAAACAAGTGTCAGGGAAAATATGGGTTTCTTATTCGAATACGGGCCCCCGATTCTTTCCACTGGCTCTTCTAACTTTTTGTTTTCTTCTCCAGAATCGGGAAAGAGGAGGTGCAGATGTTAAAGAAAGAATCGTCGATTTTCGCCGACACTCCCGAGACCTTCCACTACACATTCTTCGTTTCCGAAAAATCGAGACCATCTGTCCGATCACTGATCCGTAATTCGAATTTCCTTACACCATTCTTGCCTTTGATGCTGGTGAGTTCTTTCTTTTATTGTCTTCCAAAATTTGCATTGCCTTCTCCATTTTCTAGGCTGAGAAGATAGGTCTTCGCCGGAATCTCACGTGAGCAATGTCGCCTGCTCCAGGTTGCAATTCTCAGGCAACAACGTCCGAAGAATGCGTATCCGAATAATATCCAAGACGCATTGAAGAATTTGGAGCTTTTGAGAGAGTGTAAAAATTGGAAATCAGTTTATGCAACTATCAAAAAAGATGCTATTTTACAACCCAACTATGTGAAACAGTAAAAACAACGTTGGATTTTTTAATATTGGTTTTCTCTCGAATGCATTTTCAAGCGCTTTTTTCCATGTCTTAATAATGCTTATTCCAAAATTAAAAGGTTTAATCGAGTCTATCAAACTTAATTGATTGTTAATCATAGAATGAAATTGAGCAATTATTATATTTTACAGGACTCACAAAATTGTGAAAGATTCAAAAGTGCTACCAAAATTTCCAAGAATTTTTCCGACGACATGCGCCATTAAATAGAACATTTATGGCAAAAAAATGTCTACGCTATATATAGAACACACTTCAATAGACCTTCTTCCAGAAAAATATTTCGAAAAATGGCAACTTATGTTTTCTGTTTCGGTTTTTGGTGTTATGGAGACGACGAAAAACTCATCAGTAAGGCAAATATGGAGTTAAGAAATGCTTCTTTAAATTATTTGAAAAGTCTAAGAAGGTTGTGATGAATAACCGGAAAATAGTCAATTGGTACAACATTTTTCATGAGAATTTTTTTTGTGACAGAAAAAAAACTTTCTGAAATAAAATGTATTTACCGTTTCGTCTAGTTGGGTTAATGACATGTGCTTTATATTTACTAGTAATTCCGTCGATTGTAAACTTTTAGAGTGCCTTGTTATGATGTGTCATCGAAAAAATAGTTTATTTTTTAATCAGAATAATCACAAGCTGTAAATTTTCAATTCGAAACTAATAGTAAGAATCGAAATCGTTTTTTGTCATTTTCTTATCTTTGACGACATATTACAATTGTTTTTTTTAAACATATCTTTTGGCAAATCTGATAATCTTTTTTTTGATTTCGGAAAACAACAAAAAATGACAATAATTTTTTGTCATTAATACGGGTTTTTGCAAATTAATAGAATCGATTCGTACCTTTACTACGCACTCTTTAAGCAATAGCAAATAGACTCCTACAGATTGAAATTCTGCATCAAAAACGTCCAAAAACATGTTCCCCGAATCCCTTGAAGAGGGATTGAAGGACTTAGAGTTGGTAAAGAGTTTGTAGAGCATGGAATAGTGTATTAGCAAACAACAAATATGGTTTCAAAAGCCAACTAGGTGAAACAGTAGAAAAACATTGGAACTTCATGATTTTTTCTAGAATGAGATTTTTTAGTGGTTGTTCAAATTTCTTAGTATTACTTATTTCAAAATACTCCTGTTCAATCGAGTCTTATCGAACTTGATTACGCCGCCATCCTCTGTTCTCCTCGTGGACAATACTGAAAGTTTGACTAAACGGGCGTTGATTAACTTTCTCAGCAACCAATATGTAGGTTTTGCTGACTGCGCATTTTTTTCACTACGAATTTAAAATTTAACAAAGGAAAATAGAGAAAAGACGATAAAATATTTTAAGTATTCAAAAATTCTCACTTGATTCATCGATGTCTGAGTATATAACTTGGGTCCCGCCTTTTGCACCTCTCCTGGACAGCTTAAATGAGTGGACCACAGAAAACGTTTTGTTTTTTCAAACTTTGCAACTCTATTAATACAGGGATAAATGAAATCAGTTGAAAGGCTTTTCAGAGAGTTTTTGACGTTTCGGAGAAAAATTTACTTCCATACTCTGGGCAAAGCGTACGTTTCTCATTAGTTTTTTTACTCTTTAAAAAAGATAATCATAACTGCACTGTAACTCTTATGGACATTAAAAATACACTATATTCAGTTCTCGATGGTTTATTTATCCTAGAAATTTTTTTAAAATCGAGTTTGCTATACACTCTCACTCTCAAAAGTTTCCGAAATTTGGCAAAGTATGGATATGTTTGATTGAATATGAATTTTTGATACTCCATCATGCTGCCTTTATGAAACAGATAAAAAATCAAAATAAGTTTACCTTCCAAATCCGAAATTTATGGTTTGAATTGCGCAAGAATGTGACAGTTGGCATTCATCGAAGATTTATTATAAAAAATCCCTAACCGCCCCTGCCCGCGACAAATGTGATTACATTTTTCAATTTCGCTCCGCTCATGGTATTACTACTTTTAGCATACAAGTCAAAATGTCACCCATATGAATCAGAGAAAGTTTAAAAAAAAAAAACTATTTGCACTCGATCGAAACACTCATAGATCATCAATCACTGGCAACTTTGTGGTCTTCGGTGCAGATAGCATCACCAGGAAATACAAATATTGATAAGATAATCTTCATCACTTTTTGTGTCTGCTATGTACCAAAATATTACGAATTATTTCGCAATTTTTCTCGGTTTCAATATCAGGCAAAAGTTCTGAAAGTTGTTTCTTTAATTTTCACAGTCAGCCATTAATGCATTGAATTCTGCACTAATTTGACCTTTTTCCCCTTGTTTTTTGACCCGAAAGTTTGCATCATTTCACAACACAAAAACACAGAGAGACATGCAGCCATCAGAAAGAAACCTGTTTCTCTGCGCTAATCTTTCCTTCTTTTTCTCTCTATTTCTCTTCTCTCTCACTTTCTCTCCAACTTTTTTCCTCTATCGAAATGTCATCATTTGTCTGATAAAACGGCCGAAAGATAACACACGTGAACCCAATTTTTTGTTACCAGACAATGATGTCTGCTCCACCATGTGAAGTATGTTTGGCACGTGGCAATGGCAAGCATTTTGGGGTCGATGCTTGTAGGTGAGTTTCGCTTAGATTTTTGGTGGTGGGGACTGAAAAAATTGAAAAAATTGGGTCAGATTTGTTTTATATGTGAACAACACAGTGAATTTTGTTGTGTCTTTTCATCCGGACGACAGATTGAATTCAAAACTAGGAACTAGGGAAGTTAACTGGACGAAACAGCAAAACTTTGAATTTTTCCAATGAATTTCGCTTTTTTTCAGAGGCTGCACAGCATTTTTCCGCCGAACAGTAGTCAACAAGAGACAATACAAGTGTAGTGAAGATGACTCGTGTGATATTGAGAACTGTGAGTTGATTTTTTAGATAAGTTCGGATCACAAATTTTTCAATATTTTAAGTTCAAAATATGTTTAGTTTTTTTTAGTTTTGAATGTCTGCATTGCTAAAAAGATATCTTTTTAGAAAACAGGCAAAAAAAGTGGTCCTAACAGTTAACACAATTAAACCAATGTTATACAGATTAGTCATAACAGAATAAAATCTATTCCCAGAAATTCAAAGAAAATACGTCTGATACAGTCTTAGATGAAGCACTGGGCCTACTGTATTGGCTTCAAGATTTTCACTTAAAAATTCAGTGACTATTTGAAACTGACAGTTCTTACTCTAATCTGAATTCATGAGCTTACCACCCCAATATTCATCATAAACTTCCAGTTTCAAATTCATAATTTTGATAGTAAAAATTTGCAAGTTTTGATTAATTAGAAAGATTATAAAATTTTCAGCAGAAGGACTCCTATGCAAAAAGTGTCGATTCGAGAAGTGTCTAAAAGTTGGGATGAAGAAGGAGTGTGAGTTGTTTTTTCTTTGCTGGGAAAAACTTGCCGATCATTCCTGAACTTTATACTGGAATTACTATGCCGGTTATTAAACAGTAAAATCTGAATTTCACAAACTTTTTGGGCGAAATATCAATGTTTTATTCAGCTTTGAAATCTTATGCGTTTTCTGAGACACTTCAGGTTTTTGTCTATTTTTCCTATTTTCTTAATTCCAGCCATCCAGAACAATCGAGACATCTATGGCCGTCGAAATCCGAACCTGAAAGCCATTGTCCCTTCTCCCTCCACTTCCAAAATGGAGCTGCCCATCATGTCCACAATTCTTTCAACAATAAAACAAAACTATTCACAACTTCAAAATGTGAGAATAGTGGTGCACAGTATGGAAGGAGGCAGCATGTTTTTGGTGGGTGTTTACTACTTTGAATACTGTTTTGAGTGCAAGTGTGCTCTATTGAGAATAGAGTAGACTATTGAGGTTGGAAGTGCGCTCTATTGCATATTTTTTCTTCTTTCTCAAAAACCGAATGTGCAGTGGAGCGCACTTGCAAGTAGATTCCTTTCAGAAGCCAGCACCTCGAGGACAAAGTTATAAAGAAACTTACCGATTGTTGCTCCGGGAGTTTTACTTGGTGGCAGATTGGGTGTCCAACTCATTTCCGCATTTCACCGAGTTACCAACTAATCAAAAGGTAAGCCGTAATCAGATTACACTATTGATGAATGCGAATCTAAATGGGCCCTTCAGAAGTTAATGGAACGGGGAAAAATAGGAAAGACATTTTTGAAAAATGCATCCAAATCTTCATTAGTATTACACCATCCCAAGGTCTCAAAAAGTCATGGTTCTAGGTAAACCGAGAAATGTCAATTAAAAATCAAATGTAATTAGAAAATCAGAAAATTTTCTGCTTTGAAAACAGAGTGAAACAGGAAATTTTGGGACATAAAATGATTGGAGGCATTCACTGTAAACTCAGAATTCAACCGTTCTCCAGAAAATTAGGTACTCAAAATCTTAAAATCTCTAAAAAAAAATATCAAAACATTATCAAATCTTGGCGAAAGTATCAGTGACAATAGGTACCAGCGCACTACCCCATAATCAACACTAAACTTTTCAAAAACCAAATAAAATATTTTTCTGTTCTCAATTGACCACATTTTCTGAGTCGTGTTATAGAATGTAGTTCTTCTCTCCAACCTCCCTTACAAATGTGTAAGCCTCCCTATTCCAGGACATTCTCCTTCGAAACTTCTACCTAACCTTCTACAACTTGGAAGCTGGATTCTTCGCTTGTCAAAGGAGTCGAGATGACATTTGGTTTCTACCGAATGGAAATTTCATAAACTGTCATAATTTGGAGAGTTTCTACCATGATCCTTGCAACTTGCAATCGATGACATCGGCGGATGCGGCGAAGTGAGTTTTTAGGTTTTTCAGGTATTCGACGTAATCTCTTGCAAACAGTGTCCATTTTTTAGTCCAAATGTACCATACTTCTGAAACCGTAACATTGGGAAACTATCTGGTCGCTTGTGAAAAAATGCCGTTGAAAATCAGTTAAAAATTTACTGTCTGTGCAATGTATTGTCAGTTGAAATTGTTCATTCTACATACAACAAATTTGAAATCGCAAAAGTTTTTGATATTCAAAACTTTTTCCAGATTATTCAAAGGAACATGTACCGGTTGCAAACGGAATGTTTTGATACCCATGTTGAGGGAGAATGTCACATTGTTTGAGTTTTTGGCACTGGCAGCCATGATTCTTTTTGATACAGGTAAGACCATACAAAATATCGAAAGCATTGAACATCAGCGCAAATCTGGGAAACTTCACGAAGAAATGAGACCGTAGAAGTTGAACAACTCTGAGAAGCATCATTTGCCTCTTTTTATTAAAATTAGCTTTTAATTAGGATTGGCCCTTTTAGATCAATTACAGTTCTAAATTTTGAGAAAATCATTCATGAGCATCGGCCCCCAGTTGAAAATACGAGTGATCAGCAACTTTTTGTCTCGGAAGATATTAAAAACTTTGAAGTTTGGGAAACAGATTCTCATCGATAGCTTAGCAACTTTTCAAATTTTGTCTCCATCGTCAAACTTGAAAATTTTTTGACTACCGTAATCTACTATTCTGTGGACTTTATGTCTTCCGTATTCCGCCACTTTTTCTATTCCGTCTTCCGTGTTCCGTCTTCCGTCATAAAAAATTCTCTTCCGTATTCCGTCTTCCGTCTTCCGTGTTTTTCAAATGTCACTTCCGTGCATCTCTGTTATCGACAATCCCAATCTTGCCTTCTACTTACAGCATTTCTGAAACCGTCCACAAATATATGTTTTTCAGGTCTCGAGGGGCAAACCGACAGTTGTATTGAGCTTTGCCGAAAAGTCCGGACAACAATTCAAAGAGATATGATACAACACTATTCCAATAAACGAGTCAAGGAGTTCCCGATAAGAATGGCTAATATTTTATCGATCATTCCAAGTGTTCAGGTTGGTTTTTGTTAAACTATTGTTAATGAGAAGAATTGAAAAACTCTCGGTTGCATTATCATTACTTATTGTTAGTTTTTAGACATAATTCAATTTATTCTTGTTGGCAGATACATAGTAGCTAGGAAAATGAGAACTGTTTCATAATCTTAATTTAATCTCGTTCTTATTACCTTCTTTCAATCAGAAGCTACCGGGCGGGGAAAAGTAAAATTTTTCAGAAAGCGAGTCAAAAGATGCAAAGTGATTTGGAACTGGGACACCTCTTCAATGCTTACTCAGCAGAGAAAACATTCTTTGAGAACTGTATGGGGAAACGATGATCCAAATGGAAATCTTTGGTTGTCGAAACTTGATGATGTATATAAATTAATAAAGTGTTTCATGAAGTCGGTAATTTTTGCCGTGTTGAATTTAATCTATTATTTTGAATGGTTGAACGAGAACATAATAATGTAATTCCTGGATAGAGCCTGGGCAGAGAAGACACAAAAAATCAGGAAGAAATAATAATGGTTCTAAAATAGTAGGTCAAGGAATTTTAAACAGGAGATCGTTTCCACCATTCAAACCGCTATCAAACAATAAAAATGACTCAAGCAAAACAATCTGTTTTTAAAAAGTGGTCAAGGGAGAGCAACTTGAAAACGGATTAACGTACCAACCAAGCATTATCACTGTTTATGCAAGCAAGCTTTATGCCCAACTTGTAACAGGAAAATGTTTCGCGGTAAAGACCAGAAATACTGAAAACTATGAGAAGGCGACTTCTTGAGACACTGCAACAAAAATATGCCCACGACGTTTCACCACCAAAAATTGATTAAACTACCTAAATCTTATATTTAGGCACCGCAGCGCGAGGGGGCGGAGCCTAATATTTTTTCGTCCGGGGGGTATCAGGCATGTTTGAAGGCCTATAACTCGAGATCGGATAAACCGATTTTTATGAAACTTGGTGTCGTTATGTAACTTGCTGCGTAGAATCGAATGGTATAAACAGTTTTCCGTAAAACTGAGTATTTTTTGAAAAATTGCCATAAAACTAGAGCCGGACGACGAAAAATGCTCTAAAAGGTGTCATAAATGTCGATGCCGCATATTTTGAAAATGGTTCCAGATATGTCTTGGAATAACAAATGTGTCAATATAATCAAAATATGGCCACCAGTTCGCCGTTTTTTGGTACAGTCAGTCAAACTTCAAGCAAATAGACCAAAAAATTTTCAGTGATGACCCTATGTTTTTTCATATCGTTTAGGTAAACCAACTCAATAGCTACTTGGTAGACAATTTTCAAGTCATTTGGAATCGTTTGAGTAACTTAAAAACTGATCTAAAAATAACATGCCTCAATAATTTTTCAGTTTTTTCAAGTTTTGAGGAAGTTGCAGATCGATGCCGCATGTTTTCTCTTCGGAATCAGATTCTAGGTAAAATTTGCTACAAAATGGTATCTCCAGGTTGCTAGCAGCAGTTCGCCATTTTTTGTAAATCCTGTTTTTCTATCCGATATCCATCATTTTTTCTTCACAAATCATTGGAGGGAACCGCATGTGATCGGTTTCATGGGGAGAACCACAACGGTCGGCCAGACACTCTTATCAACGCCCTGTCGCTCGGGCGACGACTTGCCCCCGACGGCCGAGTGGATAACGCGCCGGAACACCACTCGCGCGGTGGGTGTTCGGCTCTGGTCGGCTGCCGCCACTTTTTTTTCAGCGCAGGGCGAAAATAAATCGTCCGATTTCTGCGCCGCACACTTGCAGTGGCTCCGCCCCCTCTTTAGCCCCGCCCATTTTTCCGCGCGCTCTGCAACCCCCCTGACGAAAATGGAGGAAAAATGGGGTTACAAAATGGCTTGTAACTCGGGAACGGATGAAAATTTTGGAAAAAAAATTTGGGAATGTACTAATATCGAGATGGGGAATGCGAAGATAACAAAAACTTTGAGAAAGAAATTGTTTGAAAAAATCGCTGTGGTGCCTACTTATATTACTACATTAATGTTCTAGTAGAAACTGGAAAAAAGTGAACATTTTCAACCAAATTCGAGTAATCAGATTTAGTAGCTGCGGCTATTTAACGTCGCAAAAATTATTCTGTTCCTCAAACTTTAGTAAAGTTCTTGCCAATTTTACTTTTCTTGCTAATCGTCGATTGTTACAGAGAATGTTTCGATTGTTTTTCAAACCATGGAAGACACTGGTGTCAGATGGTTGACAGTAGATATTGTGAAAATGAACAGGCAACTCACAAAGATTCTACTGATTGTGAGCTGTGTGCGACGCAAAAATAATCTGAATTATGGTTCGTCTTCCGATTATAAAGACCATACACTTGAGAACGATGAGCAATTAAAGACTGTGAGTTTGACTGATTTTTAAACATCAGTGCCAAATTGTCGCCATTCAAAAATAAAAAACTTCCGAAAAATTCATTTTTATTCAGAATATTTGAGAAAACGCGATATACATGCATATATGTAGCAATCTTTAACGCATTTTTTGTCACTTCGAACCTTCGAAGTCCGGAACGATGTTCGCTTCCATTCTCTTTGTTTCCATAATTTGATGAATCTCAGAAATTATGTGTACCTACTATTATTGGATACAACTGAAAAACTCTTTATGTCATCTTGACTATGTCCCTTGAAACTTACTCTTAATAGTGGCCGACTTGTTGAAAATCTTCAGAATATAAAGTCGATACGAGTGATGAAAAGTCAAAATACACGCACTCTCCACAATTCCATGAAGTCCAAAACTGATAAATGACAAGTTAGTAATAACTTGAGAAATCTTGTTCAATGCCATGGACACTCCAAGACAGGTATACGGTACAGCAAGAACCACAAAAGGGACTCCCGTTTGGGCGAACATCCCAATGAAAAATCTTCGCTGGATAAGGCGAGTTCTCACAGAAGTATGAGCTCCAGGCGTCATGTATAGGTAGTAGATGCAGCAGGAAACATGGAATATGATGTTGGAAAATATAAGAATTGCGATAGCAGGGATGGCTATGGCCAGAGTGAAACTGAGCCAAAAGGGATCCGAGAGGACTACAAAACAGCCTTCATCAAAGAATTCCTTGTTGGGGCAGGGGTACGTTTGGAGTGCTTGAAGTTTTCCAAGTTCTTGGTTTTGGGGAACTTTGAAGTATAGGAGAAGAGATAGGGAGGGTAAAATATAGAGTATAGAGTAGTAGATAGTTCGAGAATACTTTGAGTGGAATTTTAGGCGATTTTCTTGAATGGAACGACTTCGGCACTCGAAAACGTAGACCAGGGATATGAGGACGGCTGAAAAAAATTCAGAGGTATTTTAAATTTATAATTAGTTTTCCCTACATTTTCATTTGGAAATATGAAATCTTACAATTTTCTCTGTTTAACAACTGTGGTATTTTTGACTTTGTTTCTGTGTTGCATTCATTGTACTTATCGTCGTCATTCTTTTAACATCATTCTACCCAAATTTGTCAGATCTTATGATCTGTCTAGTCCAAACTTTGACTAACCTAGACAAGTTCCGGGTCCCCTTAAACTACACACATCCATTTCGAGATTCGAAATTATCAGTGAAGTGGAAAAAACAGCATCAAACTAACTTCCTTCCTTTTTTCCCAATATTCAGAAACCAAATGAACTTTTTTTTTTCATTTTCTGATCATTAGGATTTTTTGTTGTCTGCATTTTTGTGCTTTTTGGTTTTCTACAGAGCTAGTTGAGTAGAACCTTTATTATGCAGTGGGGGACTGGAACTGAGCTTCCGGTCTCTAGTTAGAGCAGCAAAAACTACATACATTAAAGGACTCATTTGAGAAAAAAAGGATCATTTAACCGCCGCACTGTCAGTCTGCGACCTGCCTCAAAATAGTGCACTTTATGAAACAGTGGTATTATTTTGTGAAAAAATGATATTCAGTTTCAGTTTCATGACACATGCTGTGAAGGAAACAAACATCAGTTTCTCAACTGTTCATTGACGAACCAGTTTGGTCAACGTTGTTATTATTTGTAATTTTTGGTCCTCAAAAGATACCGTCAAGCAGAACGTCTAATCGGAATCTTACTGAACTTCCGAACCTCTAGTTAAAGCATCAATGTTCGTAGTGAAACGAGAAAAAAAAACTATTATAAATACGTTGTTTGACACGTTTGAGAACGAAAATGACCAAACATTGAAGTCCATTTTTTAAACATTGGTGAAAACAGAGGTGCTGAGCTTGCTTGCTATTACTTTCTCTAAATTTCGATAAATTATTTACGCGAGTTTATGGAAACTTCAAAACAGTAAATTTTCGTATTTTCTTGTTTCACACTCTTCACAAAAGCCTAGAAATTTAACTAGATTGATTACTAAAGCTTTTTTTGTGTTGTTTATCTCACAGTAGTTTTTCAGGTTTTCGCACTAAAGTTATGAATGTCTTGAAACGGTGATCGAGCGCCTGGTAAAAACTTCGCTGTTTCGGATTCCTGGGAAATAAAGATGACTAAAATGCCTACGTTAAATGAATGCCTACGTTAAAAAAATACACTGATTTTCGTTACTGATGGTAAGCTATCAACTTCTATCAGTAGCTGTTTTGGAGCAAACCACACCAGCTCATAAATGCTCATTTGAAAACGGAAACTTTCCATCAACAATGAAAACCGAGAAAATTATAAAGATGAATGCACTTTCAGAATCTCATTTTGTAGGAACAATCTAGCATCAAATCACTGTGGCCAAAATATGATCTAGTAAAATGAAAATGTTTTTCAAATACTTTGTATGGTTACAGTGACTATCAGACTATTAGCAAAAATAATGGTTAAACAAAACTTTCTGTTCCAATCCCCTCATTTCATTTCGATTTTTTAAATTTCCGCCGGTGTCTTTCTCTTTGTACAATACTCACCTATCAGCGTCTCAACCATTAAAAACGACTGCACCAATACTGGAACTTTGAATAAACTCAAAACTCCCACAGGCAAATAAGTGAAAGATGGAAGAAACATGTAAGGGGTGACCAGTGTTGAAAAATGAATATCCAAAATCGTACACCAAATATGAGCAATCAGCAATGGTTTTTTAATAGTCTTCATTGATTCTGGAGTCTTTTTGAGAATCAAATAAAAAGTTAGAAGTTGAAATGGAAATCCAATTGCTTGAATAATATGACTAGGGTAGGCCATACCTTGCCAAGAGGCAAGAAAACTAGAATCGGGGGTGCATTTTGAGTAATTTTGGGAGATGTATTCAGATAGAGTTGCCATCAAGCTTGGGAACAGAAAAAGTGGTCGAAGTGATATTAGAAAACTTTGAAGTTTCTTAGAGAGGAGCTGAAGCTGAAAAATTATATGATCTCATTGAATGTTCCGCTTCTGCTTCAGAGGACATTGAGATGATTCTTCTCAGTATGGGTGTAGTTTTTCTGGGCTTGAACTTTCATTGCTTGTCTGGTCAGAAGAAGTATATCATGACTCTTTTTGTCATCAGTTACAGAGGCTACATTTTCAGATATGTCATTAGGAAGCAGGAGTTTTGTAAAGTTACTTTCTAAACAAAATCAAGGAGATAATAGCTTGTTTTTAAAGCATTGGCACTGAAGAAATACTTTTTTGTTGACGGTTTTGTGGGGGATAAGAAACATTAATCTTTCTGAAGAGAATTAAGAGTGAAAGAAATGATTTTCGAAAAAATCATAACGGTTTCATAACATTCATTTTGCGGGGGGTACTTTGGAAAGATAATGTGGCTACGGAAACGAATGGAAAAGTTTTTAATCACAGTTTTTGACGCATAATACGCCCACGGTTACTCAATGAGGCACTGTGTACCCTCTGTTTTGAAAAATCTAATTCATTTTGAATGTATGCACTCGAACACACTCAAACACAAACAAAGTTACCAACATTTGTTTTACCGTAAAATTAAGAATGAATGACAGAGAAAATAACTTTTTTTTCTAAATACCTCCAATTGAAATTTCTTGAATTGCCAATGTTTTCATGAACCATGAGAAACAGTAAAAAGTTTTGTAAAGCGTTAGAAATCTCTTCTGAGAATTTTTTGGAATCGAGCGTTTTGGAATAACACTGGAACTGTATGGAATCGTAATTGCCGCTTCGAGGAATTAGCATTTGTTCCAAGCAACACAAATTCAGGCATAATAAGAAACTGAAACGTTTTTCGAAAATCGGGTGTACTCTAAATATGTGCTCAGGGTTGAAAAAATACAGATTAGTTATTAAAAATGTGAATTTTTGAAAGTGTTACTGGAATACCATCAAAAGAATGTGATTACACTCATAGTTCTGAAGAACTTTTCGAATAGCCACTAAAGAAACACTTTTTTGTTGAACTCTTTGTGGGGGATAAGGAACATGAATCTTTTTGAAGAAATTTAAGAGTAAAAGCAGAAAAGATTATTGAAGAAATCATAACAGTTTCATAACATCCATTTTGCGGGGGTTACTTTGGAAAGATAATGTGGCTACGGAAACGAATGGAAAAGTTTTTAATCACAGTTTTTGACGCATAATACGCCCACGGTTACTCAATGAGGCACTGTGTCCCCAATATTTTTGAGACAAAAAAATCGAATTCTTTTTGGAAATATGGGCTCAAACAACTACCATTCCTGGGTAAGCACAACGAATGTCTAAAAAATAATGAATAATGACCCAATTTTCACATATTTGTATCTGATGATTTCATATAAGACTCGAAGCACTTTTTGAACAATAAAACTCCAAGCGTTATTCGCTACGTAAGAATCACTTAAGAAGCACTGCCGTCACATTAAAATTTTTTGAATTGCCAATGTTTTCATGAACCATGAGAAACAGGAAAAATTTCTGTAGAGGGTTAGAAATTTTAAAAAAAGAACACGAATTGATAGAAATTTTTGAAATGCCGATAATGGATTAGGCATTGTCCAAAGCAACAGCATTTTATGAATAATTAGAAACTGAACTATTTTTTGAAAATCCGGTGAAGGACTTAAAAAACCCATTTCACATTTATCATAAAGAATATGAATTTCTGAAAGTACTACTGGGATACCATTATATGAATGAAACATTACACTCAGAGTTCTGAAGCGCTTTTCGAATAGAATGTGTCTTATTGGCGCTAGTTGAATTTTCCGAAATTTGTGATTTTAACAATAAGTTTTTATTTCAATTGGAAAAAACGAAAGGTAAGGGAAATCAACAGAAATTCTCAATTCGATATGTAATTGTGAGGTTCGAGAATCAATATCTTTTTGGAGTTTGGGAAACATTTTTTTTTGTAAATGCGCAATTGGCTCCACTATCATGGCGAACTGTTGAACTGCAGCCATATCACAAGCTGGAATCTGTCAAAACATTACCCCTAAAATTTTCCAAATTCCAAAAACGTGAGCTCCCATTTTTCATCACCTATATTTTCTTCCTCCTCCTTTTTTTCTTCTCTCCACATCGCCACGTCTCCCCATCCCTTATCTCCAACTCATCATTATTTCCCAATTATTTTCCAATTATAAATCGTTCTCAAATTGTCGACAGACAAAATTTCTCGTCGTCGCCAACTTCGAAAAATGACTGACTTCGAATCGAAAAACTTGCATCCAGTCGCCTCTCTCGACCATCTCAGTCTCAAGAATTGGTCACTTTCCGAAATCGAAAAGTTCGAGGAGAAATTGGAAAAATCTCCAGTAGATGCTCAAGAGGATTCTCAAGAAGACGTTAGCAGCAATGAGGATGGAATCGTCTCCTTGATTCCTGTCTTCATTCGTGAATCTTGCAAGGATCCGAAGACCGCGGAGCTTAGAGTCTCCTATGATGCTCCCACGATGCAGTGAGTGCACTTTTCGGGGAAGCCACGCCCATTTTTGCAATCTTGCCGCATGGTTTTTTTTCGAAAGACGTGGCATGCTTAATGCAAAGAAAAAATCCAAAAACTAACAGATCAAAACGAATCCAGACTACTTATGAACAATCTGACACCGAAAAAAATTGCAAAAAAACCATGCCGCAAATTCGCAAAAAGGAGTGTGGCCTAATTTCCATTCTTTCAGATACACCTACACGTACTCCATCTCGTGGGAAGACGATGACGACGGGTGCTCCGAGGAGAGATTCGTGAAGACTTTCAAGTCGTCGGAATCCAAGTCGAAATCCGAGGCCGAGTCGGAGACCAAAATGAAGAAGACTTCGAGTATTTGTCTTGGTATGTCAAGTTATCATCAGAGCGCACTTACTGACAAATTAGTTATTCTCTAGACTTTGGCTAAGCAAATGCGCTCTGTCGAGAATTATCTTTTCCCATCATTTTTGGGGGAAGTTACCATTAGAAACACTGCTTCATTTTTCACTTTTTAGGCTTTGAGTATGCAAGCCCGCTCTATGGAAAATTCCAATCTTTCCTGGAAATTTCGGGAGGTTATCTTTAGAGCGCACTTGCTGATATCTTTGCTATTCTCTAGACGTTGGCTATGAACCTGCGCTCCATTGACAATCTTCATTTTCAGCGCCACCACCAGCTCCTGTCGATACCCAATGTGATGGTCCATGCAAGAAGGTGTTCCCGTCAAACTTGCTCAACACTATTGGGAGGTAGGTGGATCAAGAAAGCGCGCTCTATTGCAAAATCTTCAAAAAATCTTTTATAACTGTAGTACAATTTGATGTACCTCAAAAATGTTATGACCTTTTTGAAACGGATAATTTTACAATTTTTCCAGATGCGGTCACTACCTGTGCACGGCGTGCTACGGTATCGTCAAGAACTCGGACGGTACTGTTGGATGTAGTTCGTTGAATTGCTTCTGGAAGGGCGCGTCTCGTGAGGAGAGCAAAAAGAATTATGATGAGGAGGTTCGTCGCAAGCAAAGAGCCAAAGCCAAGGAGATGGTTAGTCGTGGGATCGATGTGAAGCCGGCGTCGAGAGCCAATTCGTCGTTGACAGTGAGGTACGGTAGGGGTCATGGGAACTATTTGATATCGGTATGATTCAAACCACTAATTGTGCAATGAAACTATGAATTTTCGGCCAAAATGAAATGTTCAAAAGATTACAGTTTCATGAGTCCATTTTGATGTTACATTGAGTTTGCACATTGATGGATTCCCCTAAAATCCAGTTTCAACGTCCCAAACGTTTTCAGCTCCACCATCACCTCTCCATCGAAATCTCGGAACTCTTCGAAAACCAATCTCTCCTCTCTCATCCAATCCTCCATCACCTCGGGACCCCTCACCCTGGTACCATCTGTCCGTGAGCTCCCGCCGCAAACCCACGACGCCCAGATCCGTGCCCGCCTCATCATCGTCGAGCCGTCCAAAGAGTACGGAATGACACAGTAAGCCAGTTTTGAAATTTCGGATTCCCGTCATTAAGTTTAGAATTTTCAGCACTTACTGTAACCAGAAGCTCCACCCCGAATCCAAACTTCTCACTGCTCTCAAGGAGATGCTGATTCGGAAGCAGAGACGTGTTTCCGACTACATTCCGAGTGCCAAGATCTACTATGGAATCATGCGTGAGACGGGAAATTTTGGAATGCGTCGTGTGAAGGCCGAGAAGGTTGCGGATATCATTGTGGGGGATATTCCAAAGTTGTGAGTTTCGGGGAAAGTCTATGACCTCATGGTTAACCATGACCTCGAACTATAACATTTTCTTTTCCAGAGGCGAACGTCTCGTCTTGATCATGGATATGGGGGACTACGTCACGAAGGGAGTCAAGATCTACCTGGAATAGAAGAGAGATGATGAAACTTAAGAACTGAAAATGATTTTTTGAGTACATTTAGTAGTGAATGAAGTGTTTTGAGACTGAAAAATTGTTGGAATTATTACCAAAGAATGATTGTCCCATTGAGTGGATTTGGTAGATTATGAATACTGGGAAGAGAAAGAATGAGTCCTATTGAAAAGCCAACCAAACTTACAAGGAAATGTTGGTTTTGAGACAGTGAACTTTTATTTTTCTACTTGAGTTTTTCAGGAAAACTGTTTGACAAACCAGTGCTATAAAAGTTGTCGGAATACATTCATTTCGATACATTGAAAATTGAATGGATTAATCAAATTAATGCCATCAAACGATCTACTAATAAAATATGGCGTTATTGATACAGTGAAGTTTTTCAGAGCCCCAACATGTCCTTCAGATCATGAGCATGGATTCCAGCAACCAATGATGTTCCTCCATCAGCAACAATTGATTGTCCAATGATATAAGAAGATCGTTTGCGGTCAGAAAGGAACACAATCAGCTCAGCAATGTCTTCAGGTTGTCCGATGAATCCAGCAGGAATGCACTCCTTTCGAGAAGCCATGAAGGATTCTGCCTAGAAAATTGAATTCTGGATAAGCTACCAATCTATTATAATAGAAGTAACTGGGTGATGAAGTCATATACTTGAAACTGAAATTCTAGTTTAATATCCGGAAAATGTTATAAATTCCGCGGCCTTTTTCTACATTAAGAAGAAACATCACCTTATCATCAATCTCCCTCGAAGCCTTATACCCTTTACCAACACACCAAATCAGCAAGCTCATCTCCAAAACCCTAATATTTCTCACCTTCTCCTGAGCTGGATCTGGAATTCCCATGGCACCCAAGAATCCAGTTGATACCCCTCCTGGGCTAACTGAGTTCACACGAACACCGTATTGGATGAGGTCGATGGCAACACAACGGGTGTATTGGTTGAGAGCAGCCTTGGCAGCAGCATAGTAGGGTGTCATAGGGAACTGAAAATGAGAGTTCATGGTCCGGCATTATCGGGCAAAACATTAATAATCCAGAAATATGATTCCTAGAAAATGACCTGAAGAAACCGTAACATAAGTACATAGGTATGATTGAAGTATAGGGAAAATCATAACTGTTTCAAATACTTAAGAATCACAACCAGGAACTTTAAAATCACTTGTTGAATAAACTCTGAATTATTATCAATGTACCTGTTTCACCAAGATCATATGTACAGTAGGAACTTTTTTGCTCACTGCATATGAAGCCTACACCAGTTTAGCATATATGGTATACGTTTGTTAGCATCACATACAATGAGAAAGGTCTATTAAGATCTTCAAAGTTTAGTTAAATCGAATGTAGTTTCAATAAGATCTTATGTACACTAGGTAACGTTAATTTTTGTATGAGATTTTTTTAATATTGTAAAAATGGTAGCTATCAAAACCAGCGAATACCATAGTCCTCGTTATACACTTACCGCCTGTGGTCCTCCCCCAATACTAGACACATTAACAATCTCTCCCTTCGTTTTGATCAAGTGATCCTTCGTCTTCTTGATCATCTCGACAACAGCTTGGAAATTTATTTGGAAAGTCTTATGATACAAATCCATAGATTGATCTGTGTTCATAGTACCATCCACCACATTGGCACCGGCGTTGTTAACCTGCACAATTGGGAAGGTCTATTATAAAATTAAACTATCTAATTATGAAAACTAATTATCGAGGTTATGCTGTTTGGAAATAGGAAAAAGCTTTTTCTCAGAGAATAATTACAGCTTCATACTACTGACAAAGGTTCTAGTCAGCTGGTAGCATTAGTAAAAAAAACTTCTAACAACAATTCTACATTTCTAGAAAACCTACCAACACATCGATCTTCCCAAACTTGTCCAATGTTGACTGAATAATATGATCCTGTCCCTTTGAATCCGTCAGATTCGCAA
Source organism: Caenorhabditis sinica (assembly GCA_963932045.1). Lineage (NCBI taxonomy): Eukaryota > Metazoa > Nematoda > Chromadorea > Rhabditida > Rhabditidae > Caenorhabditis > Caenorhabditis sinica. The sequence goes on from OZ009940.1 coordinate 18,463,022, forward strand.
CGACAACATTCACATTCTCCTCGAGACCTCCAGCCTTCAACATTTGCTGTTTAGTGACTTCTAGTCTCTCCCCATCTCTTCCGGTAATTGTCACTTTAGCACCGTATCTGGCAAAGAGCACTGCGGTGGCTCTTCCGATTCCATTAGAGGATCCAGTGATGATCACTGACTTTCCGGTGAATCTTGTCATTTTTAGTAAGAATATCGAAGCTTGAAACTGATAATACTCCAAGAGCCATTCTCTCTTTTATAGTATCCCAAAGTTGTGACACTGGAGGGAGTTCGAATAAAGAGGGAGGAGAAGGATGATTGCTCAGATGGGAGGAAAGAGAAAAAGTGTGGTCAAAATTGTGCTGGGAGAGAAATGGAGAGGCAACAACATGAAATGTACACAATTTTTCTAACTGTCTATGTCTCAAGTTTTGTGTTTCCCTCATTGGAAAGAGGCAAACAAACATTTTGATCTCGACCAAAAAGAGTGGACGAAGTTCATTTTTTTCTCCTCGACAATTATGGAATACTTGTTGAGTAAAAAGCAGTTCATGAAACTTGAACTTCAAAAAAAATTCTGAAAGCGAAGAATCATAGATTCATTGAGGATGAAACTTTGTTTCACAGTTGGAAATCGGACTAACAGAGAGGATCATTGTCCAAACTATTTCTCAAAACGTTCAAAACCATCTGAAACTGTCAAAATAAACAAAAAATGATGTGAATTATGCTTCGATTATTGGTTTTGAGACTATGAAATATTTCAAATGTGCCTAAAATAATTACAGGATAAAAATGGTGAAGGTTTCGAATGCTAAAATTCTTCGAAAATATCACTGTTTCGTTAACATCATTTTGGTAATAGTCACCACCAACTTGGTTGCACCTGGTCCACAGCTAATTTTTAAAAATCCATAATTATTTTACGCGGTTTTCTTTTCAAATTAACTCATTTCGATGAGTATTTGGCAATATATCAAGCTTGGAAGTTCAATATTTATTGAGAAAAATTTGCACTAAAACAGAACTCAAAGAATCAAAAAAATTACAATCCCAACATATCCTTCAAATCATGAGCGTGCATTCCAGCGACCAAAGATGAACCTCCGTCAGCAACAATCGATTGTCCAATGATATATGAAGATCGTTTACGGTCAGAAAGGAACACAATCAATTCAGCAATATCCTCAGGTTTTCCACATACTCCAGCAGGGATGCATTCCTTACGAGAAGCCATGAAGGACTCGGCCTGAAAAATTCGAGATGTTAGAAGTAGAAAAGTACAACTCCGAAGAAAATCGCTCAAATAACAAGAAGATTCTACAATTGACCTCCCTGAACTCTTATTAACTTTATCGCCACTTTAAAACAGCGATCCTACGATTTCCCGGAATATCTTACCTTCTCTTGAACTGGATCCGGAAGTCCCATAGCACCCAAAAATCCAGTTGAAACCACTCCTGGGCTAACTGAGTTTACACGAACTCCGTATTGGATGAGGTCAATGGCAACACAACGGGTGTATTGGTCGAGTGCAGCTTTGGATGCAGCGTAGTATGGAGCCATTGGGAGCTGGAAAGAAAAATTTATTAGTGAGAGTTGACCTCTAACATTGTCAATCATAATGGTCTATTTTAGAGGAACAAGTTTTTCATAAAAATCATCACTGTTTTAAATTCCTCAAAAGTTCTATTTGTCATTGCCAGATACTAGTAAATGCTTATGTTGTGTTCGCTATCATTATAGCTTTGTCACCGTAGCCTATTCTATGTCAAGCAAACAAAGCAGTCACTATTTTGGTATGGATCACCACCAATTTCTTCCCTACTACTCACCGCTTGGGGTCCAGCAGCAATACTGGAAACATTAACAATCTCTCCCTTCGTTTTGATCAAGTGATCCTTGGTCTTCTTGATCATTTCGACAACAGCTTGGAAGTTGATTTGGAATGTTTTATGGTACAGATCAATAGACTGATCCGTGTCCATTGTACCATCCACCACATTGGCTCCGGCGTTGTTAACCTGGAAAGTAATACGGTGAGGACTGTTGAGTGAATTGAACAATATAACAACTTTGATTACATTTTTCCCGTGTTAGAAAACTAGAAAAAACAGAATTATTTGATTTTTCAGAAATTAGTAACAGTTTCACAATGGTTTCAATTGTTCCATTCAGAAAGACTAGTATTACCATTTTGTCCTCCATTTCTATTTTACCAACTCACCAACACATCAATCTTCCCAAACTTGTGCAATGTCGACTGAATAATCTGATCCTGTCCTCTAGGATCAGTCAAATTCGCAACGACAACATTCACATTCTCCTCAAGACCTCCAGCCTTCAGCATCTTCTGTCTAGTGACTTCAAGTCTCTCAGCATCTCTTCCAGTGATTGTCACTTGGGCACCGTATCTGGCGAAAAGCACTGCGGTGGCTCTTCCGATTCCATTAGAGGATCCAGTAATGATAACCGATTTTCCAGTGAATCTTGTCATTTTTAGTTGAAAACAGAGAGAATGAAGGAGAAATTTGAGGAAAACTCAAAAAATGATGTTTTATGATCCATTTTCAATACTTTTATACTTTGAAAAAGTTGTGACTAGGAGCGGGAATAGTTTTCCAGATGTCTAGGAAGTTGTGGTCGAAATTGTGCTGTGACACAATTTTATACTACTAACACTACAGAGAGACGAGAGAGTACATGGTTGGCATGAGTCGCCAGCATTTGTTTGGCTTGCTGCGTCTCGAGTTTTGTGTTTCCCTCGGATGGGAAAACACGGAATTTTTGAAAGGAACAGAATGAGTAAGATGATATAATTCTCGAGTCTTATTCTATGGATGTCTAAGGTCGCTGATTGGAAAAGCTCAGACCGTCTCAAGAACGATTGATACTGATGAAAGGATGTATATTTGAACAATTATCATAGTATTGGAACAGAAAAATTTGAGAAAAAATGTTTCCGTTTCAAGTCTGTGATAAATACAATCAAGTGGTAACTGATCCAATTCGGTCCTGCTAGTGGTTCCAAATTACAAAGTAAATGTATTCAACTTTTTTCTGAAGATTGTCGGCCAAAAATTTGGCATCAATAAAATGAACTTCTATATCACTCAACGATGAATGTGTGCATAAATTGAAAAAAACATAACAGTGTCCTTCTGAAAACTAACAAAAAATTATGGTACTGGTCTGCCAAAAATTGCTACATATGAAAATGTATACACTAGTTCATACAAAAGTGATAGGGTGTAATTCATTCGCTATTCAATAATACTTGAATATGCACTGTTCCTGAATGGTTTCAATGGATGAATGCAAATAAGAAAAATTCAATCAACTCGCGTTATCCAAAAATTACTATAAAAGCAACAAATTGTTGCTGAAAAGTCACCAACCACATTCACTGGTTAGCCATGAACTTCCTTATTTCTTCCCTTCTCGTTGTGTCTGTCTTCATTTTTGTTTCTTGCGGATCCTCATTCAGCAATCTCGAACAAAATTTGGATTGCACTAACAACATCTGCTTGGTAAGAAGATCAAAACGGGAATTTTACATTCACAATTGTTTTAGGCTACCGGAAATTTGACCGTCAGAGCTGATGCTGAATGCACCTTCTACACATACAACAGAAATTTTGCGAAGTCACCAGAAGCTGCCCTTCCTGATGAGCTCGCCAAATGCACTCAAAAAACGTGAGATCAACAAATTACTGAGTTTTAGTTACATTGATTATGTTCAGATGCACCTCTTCGGATGAGGCCATCATCGTTGACTGCGTTAAAGCTTTCGGCCAAGATAGTATTGACACAATCGAAAGAAAAACTAACTAAATCCATATTCTTTTTTAATTACAAATAAATCAATTTACAAGCAATTTGTCAGATTGTTCGGCATCTCATAAACAGAACCCTCAAGAGTTGTGAGATAAATCTATACAAAAACAATTATCATTATAGATACGAAATAATTTACATGAGCGCTCCCTTCTTCCCTGTTCCTAAATGCGTCCAAGTTATAATACAGATTTATTGCTCAGAACCGTGTTTCCCTGAAGATATATCAAATTATTTTATAGAAAAGAACTATTTTCCACTGACACCCCATCCGCGGTTGCGGCAACATTCACAGTTCCAGAAGTCTTCTTTATAAGGGTCCAGAAACGAGCAATAATGTCGTTAATGCTGAATGATCTCAACAACATATCCACATTTCGCTTGTTGCACATCAGATACGAGAGTTGAATAATCAAAGGAACAGTGAAAATATCAAAAATTGCCAAAAAGAATACTAAGTTATTCATTCCAGCGGAATACCTAAAATAACACACAAATGCAAATGGGACAAATGTCTGGAAAAATATATTTAAAACTTAACAGTTTCTGATGTTGTGTTGAGAAAGATGTTGAGAACCTACCGTTTTGAAAGCAATCGTGATAAAAAACTGAAGCATGATGTATTTTTGTGGGTTGGAAACTTGAGCTGAAGCCAGATGAGAATATTTTCTTATACTGACAGCAATTGGAATGTAGAATACAGCGGAGGTGAGAAGAAGGATGTTCAAAGAAAAGAAGCACACCAATTGACATGTCCAGATTCTGACTGCTACTGGACTTGAATCTCCAAAAAACGAAAGAACCCACAAAACAAACTGGAATATTTCTTTGATATACAGAAAAGCATAAATAGCGTAGACAGTTTGGTTGAATGAATTATGGCTGAATTTCATAAACGACTCGGTGGACGGGAAGAAGTAAACCAGAAACTTTTGAATCGCGAGAAGAAACATGAGCAAGTGAAACATCTGAACAATGGATAGCAGCAGGAACAAGCTGGCAATCAGTACGAAACAGCATGAATAATATATCAGATCAGAAAACAACCTAAACAAATAAAATTATAGTGAAACAATGATGTGAGTAATCCCCACAATGCATGCGAGTTTTCTGATTCGTCCATTATGCAAAATATAGTGAGTGCGAAAGACCAAATAAAAAATATCAGATAGGTGACTTTCACCATCTTATAAAAATGGGAGATGATTGGATACACGATTACCTAAAACTTCTTATCGTTTGTGTAAGACATACTTTTCAAAAAACTCTCGTACATTCTTGTCACGTTCTCGGTTCTGCTTGTTTACATACACATAAAATGGGAAAATTAGTAAGAAACCGAGGAAAAATATCGCCAATGCCGCAAAAGAAAGAAGTACAATCAGAATCTGAAAATTGCGTGAAGTTTCACTATCTAGCACGCTTGTCAGATTCATTTCGAAATCACTGTCGGAAAGAAAGAAAATAAAATTTGAGTTGATGCTTCACGATGGCAGCTGTTTGTGAAAAAATTATTGTTTCACAAAAGTGAAAATGAGATATTATCCCGTCACTGTTATTTCTTGGTTTTCGATACTTTAAACAGGTGAAAATTGAGCAAAACACTTGATATAATTCTGCAAAAATGAGTTTCAAAGAACAGCTTCAATATTCAAAAATCATGGAATCAAGTTTGAATGTTTATTTTCATCTATTTTTGGATTCTGTTTGAATGATCTATCTTATTCTATACACTCCATGTGATACGCCCTGTTTTCAACACCAATATACATACATGTTTTTTTTCTGTTCTGATAGTGCATAAAGACTTGAGTGTATGCGATTTCTTCACTATTAAAGAGAATTTATGTACTGTTCCTGAATGGTGTCAATGGAAGAATAAAATAGTGCAAAATTTGATTAGTAATCTTTGTTGTAGTACACTATAAAAGTAGCACACTAGAACTGAAAAAACATCAACCAACTCCACTGGTTAGCCATGAAATGTTTCATTTCTTCCTTTCTTGTATTCACTGTCATTATCGATATGGCAGCTGCAGGCTTCATGGAAGATATGATGGCCAAATTCCAAAAGAACACTATTCTAACCCCCCTGTCGAGCTTTAATACTAACACCTTGCCAAAGGTTAATTTCAACACTGCGTGGCCTACAATGACTCCCATCAAATCTAGTTTTGATGAAGAGTGGTTCAAAGCTCCTAAGCTAGACGGATCAAAGGCCAGTGTCCAAACGTCTAGCAGCAATCACAAATCGTCTCATAGCGAGTCCTCCTCCTCAAATACTTCTTCTTCCACTAATAATGGAACGCCTGTGGTTACGTCTGTCTCTTCTGGCTCATCAGACGGGTTCCACCAAGATAGCTTATGTGAAAAAATTCAAAAATCGCAATCATTCTGTGAGGTACTGTCATCGGTCAATATCGTTTTTAGTTAATAATATACTTTCAGGTCAAAGCAACTCGAGACTTCAAGAACAACACGGATTGCTTCCAAGCGAAATATTACAAGAAACTCGTGGCAGATGGTGTTAAGGATCCTCTCAATGGAGTAGAAAAATGCACAAAGACAGAGTGAGTATCTGTACATTACGAGCTAACAATCTGATTTGTATTACAGTTGCGGTACCACTAACCCAATCGAGCTGGACTGCCAAGTTGCCTTCGGACCAAACTATTCTAATATTACTTCTCCCACAACCTTCCCCGGAACTGCATCCCTCTAATCATCGCTGAATAAAGTTATTTTATACCGCAATTGGACGTTTTTCTCAAATACACAAAAGATAGAAAGGAGGCAAGACATGTTTTCAAAAAAGAATTTCTATAAGTATAAGACTAACACAGGAAAATACAAAGCAATTCGTACGTTTAGCAGGCAAATGCACTCTTATCGAATCTTTGGAAATACATTGAGTCTGACTCATCACCGTTCTTCGTAAATCTTTAGTAAGTCTGTATTGACAATACATGCCTTTAATATCAATTTTCTTGTATCCTATAAATGGAACTGAAATTATTTAGTTTGGAAACCAACCATGAAATTATCTTCCAACCTCGCTCTATGTACTTGGATTTTTCGCAGTTTTCACTATAATCTCTTCACAACAGTCACCAGAAAATACAAAGACAATGAGCTCGGTGTAGACTATAACCTGGAATAGTTCACAATACTCTCAATTCCATACAATGAACGTAAAGTTTAAGAGTTGCGGAATGACTAGTTGCGAAACTTCCAGTTTTTAAATTTCTTGGTTGCGAAATCGACGTGAGTTGCAAAATGTCGTAGTTGCGAAATGACTAACGGTGGAATGTCTCGGAGCCGTGATTTCCCATCTGCAACATTTTAAAACCACTTCTTTTAGATCCTGGACATTCCGCTTCCAAACTTCATAAACTTGTTCGCTGTACGCTAATTTAGGTTGTGAAAGTGCACTTTTTAACAAAAAAAAAATTGGATTGAGCGGTTTCGAAATGTCGTTGTCGCGGGAACTTTAGGTGGCGAAGTGACTGGTTGCGAAGTGATCGGTTGCGAAACGACTGGTTGCGAAACGTCGTGGTTTTGAAATGTCTTTGTCGCGGATTGTGATGTTTTAAAAATAACCAGTTTGGAAACAGGTGAGCCGAGTTATTTGTCTGTTTCTCCATGTTTCGAAGGTGCCATGTGCGCTTCAATTTTTGCTGCATCATCTTTATCAGAATTTTTGACGGCCCCAGTAGAACTTTTAAAAAATCCACAAACTTCAGCAAAACCGTCTTCATTTTTACAACAACAACAAAAAAACAGTGGTAACAATGATGATAAAAACATTTGAAATTTTCATAAAATTTCAAAAACCAACAACAACAAAGAATTTATAACAATGATGAAGACGGTTGCTCCGAGCCTCGTGCTCACTTCTTGCGCTTCTTGGATTCCAAAACGATGTCATGGAGCTCCTTGGCCAATTTGCTCACATTCTCGTTGCTACGTGGCTCTTTTTTGTACGCGGACTTCTTCATATTGGTGCATGGTGCATCTGGTGGCATCACTTTGAATGGATATTTGTTCTGGAAAAAAAAGGTGGCGTGGATTAGATTTTTTTTCTAAGAAAGTGGGCGGGGCTTAACTATGTTTAAAAATGTTTGGAAGCATATTAAGAAGAAATTGGCTCAAAAATGACCAAAATTGATAACTTTTTGGTCCCCTAAAAAGTGGGCGGGGCTTATCATTATTAAGACCAAAACTTATGGAAAGTGGTCGATTTTTTCTCCAAAAAAAAGTGGGCGGAGCCTAATCCCTACCGTATCTACAATGCAACAATGCTTGGCACACTCCTCAATAATCGTCGACCAATACTCGACTTTTCGAAGCATTTCGACGTTTCCGATGAGAATGGTGACTTGTTTGGCACGAGACATCGCCACGTTGAGTCGATTTTTGACTTGCATGAATTCCTGGAAAAGAGCGGGAAATTTGAAATTTAAAAAAAAAGCTTTTCATCAAAATTTCTCAAAATTTTCAAGAACCAACAAACCTGAATATCATCATTTGTACAACACAGGACAATAATCTCCTTTTCGGATCCTTGAAACGAGTCTACCGTACCACACTTGACTCCGCCCATTTCCCGAAGCAGCTCAGTTAACATTGATGTCTGAGCACTGTAATACGAAATGACGCCAATGTCTTGAGGTGCCAAAATGTAATTTTTGCGTTCGGTGCTCGTCAAAAACTCGATAATCTGCTTGACAATCGCTCGTTCATGCTCATTTCCGAATGAGGTTCCCATGGCTTGAGCCCCCGATTTGTTATCCACAACCATAATCGGAAAATTGGGATTCGGCCAGAAATGTGGACGATTTTTCATAAACTCAGAGCGGTTTTCGGCGCTGACTCCAGAGATGAGTTGGTCATCGTAGAAGAGTTTTCCGAGAAGAGAAGTGGTCTCCGGATGACAACGATAGACTGTTTTGAGGACGACTTGAGGAAACATGCATTCGTTGACAGCACGTTCCATTGCATTGCCGATACCGTAGTCCTGGAAATTTTGGGGTTTTTTGGGTCAAATTCAAATTTCCCACCTTCAACTTTCCGGTCAACTCTTCCTCACAATACGGTGCCAATTGTTGAATATCACCAATCAATCCAAAATTCGCATTTGGAATCAAGGTGAGAAGACTCAGAAGAGTATACTCGGCCAGCTGGGATGCCTCGTCGATTTGAATATTCAAAACAGCGTTTTTGTCGAAAAGACGATTTGAGAGAAGACCCGGAAGGGAGGTGGCAGTGACGATGATGATATCCGGATGGTAGAGTTTGAAGAATGATTCGAGAAGTTGACGAGGATATGGCGGACGCGTTCTGGAAAAGTTCTCATTAGAGCGCGGTTGAACATTGAGAATATCGCTGGTAGTTGAAAATGATCCAGTTACAGTTATTGGCTCAATTTTTGCAGTTTGTAGTCTATCACTCTCAAAGTTTATTTTGATAATTTTTGGTCGTTTCGGATGATTTTTGGACTCCCCGACGTTTCGCAACTCACGTCGATTTTGCAACTAAAACATTTCGAAACTGAGCGTTTCGCAACTTTGTCAACTTTGGGTTCATTTAGGTTGTGTGTGGTAGATGGTACTACGAACGATTCCAGGTTATTATCTTGAAAATGAACGTTATACGGAGAAGTTCATATGGTTGCTAAATGACGTGGTTGCGAAATGTCCAGTTCCGAAAAAGACTTCCTTACCTTATCGCCTCTGCACGAACACTCATCGCCAACGAATTCAAACGACACATGCTAACATTCAAAGTCTTCAGGACATAGCTGACAATCTGTGTCATCGTGGACACCATCAAACTCGGAAATTTCACATTTTTGTCTTGATTCGTTGCCCATTTAATGAAGATATCATTCATTAATTGTGGCATATCCAGTGGAGAACGACACGCGTCTGGCAGTTGATTCCAATTGGATTCCGAGATGTAACGCATGTATTTCACATCTTTGACTCGAGCGAGCGTCTGGAAAATTTTGAGAATAATTTGTGATATTTTTGAAGTGAAATCGCGCTCTATTGCTAGCATAGCCGAAATTTGAATTTCGCGGTTTTCCCTGGTTTTGAGCTCTCGTGTACTTCTCGTGGACAAACCACGAAAATCACACAAGACCTAAAAACTTGGAAAAACGGCAGAAAATCGGAAGAATCCAAATTTTCCCATGTTAGCAATAGAGCGCGGTTTAAAATTGAGAATACTGTAATTAGATATCAAACCGATTCTGGTTAATTTTGGACGGTTTTTCGAGATTTTTTTTTCGATTTTTCTGGAAAAACATGATCTAACAATAGACCAAAAGGACTCGAAATTTGATTTTTTTAAAATTTCCCGCCTACCTTCAGTGCAATATCCACTAAATTGACACTGGCATAATTACTCTGAGTAATCAGCAGCTGCTGTTTTTTGGCTCCTTTCCATTTCTTGTGCTCCTCGAAAAGATAGAGACTAGCAGAGACGATTGTCATCGATTTTCCACATCCGAACGGCGAGTTGGCGATGACGATCGGGGTGCCTGGAAATGGGGTGAACATTGAAAAATTCAAAAAACCAAAACAAAATACTGTAAAAATTAGTGTAGATTCCAAAAATCAAAAAGGAAAAGCTTAAAAATCACCCCGAAACCTCAAAAATCCGCTTTAAAGGGTCATTTTTGCCAGAAGAAAACTCCAGAGTTAGGCCACGACCGTCAAAAATGGATCTTTAAAAGCAGATTTTCGAGGTTTTAGAGCGATTTTTAGGCTTTTCTTTTGTGATTTTTAGAATCTACACACTTCTTAGACCATTTTAAAGCTTTTTAGACTCAAATTCAATGTTTATTACCTTCCAAAACTCTGCTAACATATTCACACTGGAACTCATTCAACTGAATTCCTGGACTCGACGGAAAAATGTATTTCGCTTTAATTGGACTTCTTCCAAAATCATCTCCTCGTTTCGCTCCACCGTACAACGTTTGAATGATTCTCGCTCCATTGGACTCTTGATCCATTGTCGAGAAAAATCCAGGAAAAATCGTCGGAATGTCCATTGGGCATCGTTGTTGAACAACGTAAATCTCATTTTTCGAAAACTCCAAATCATTTGGAGCATCTCTCGAAAGTCTCGTAGTGAGTCGAAGACGACGTCCCTCGCAGATTACTGTCTCAATCATTGCGAAGATTCCGCCAACTTTCCGGGCTCCGCCCATCGAGCATCGAGTCGTGAATTGAAGTTTTCCGTTGCTATGCCAGAATCCGTCGGTGGGGTTCTCTTTTGGGTTATCAATCCAAAATCTGACGAGATTTCCATCTCGTTTTGGCTCATGCATTACAAATTTTCGGTAGTCATTCGTGGCTCCAAAGACGGTTCGAGCAGCAGAATAACCGATGAGAGAGCAGAATTCGACGATTTCACGGGCGGTTTCGGGCGTCGAGGGAGACTTGAATGCATGCATTCCAACACGAAACATTTCCGTGTGCTCCTCCGATTTTGAAAAACCGAAAATCGTTCCTTTTGGCTCTGGAATCGACGGAAACGAGGAACCGATTTGAATCATCTGATTCAAATTTCCAGAATGATGATCCTCGGCGAAATTTGTGTCCAGTTTCTCCGGAATGAACACATCGCCAATGTATACTGTATCGAGGTCCAGAGGGTCCTGGAATAGGGAATTTTTTGAAATTTAGAGAAAAAAATTTCGATTTTTTTTCAACATCTACCGTACCCCTTGAGATCTGACTTTCATCATTTCTCCATGACCATTGACAATGGCCGTGCCATTCTCCATGACAGCAAACTTCTGAAGACGTCGTATGTCCCGTGGAAGGATTGCAGCGGTGTGCACGGACCAGTGGCATTTCTGAAGAAGTTTGAGATTGGCGGGACTTTAGAAAAAAATTTAGAAAAAAAATCCGAAAAACTTTTTTGACATTGTTTTATTAGACATTTTTGAACATCTCTTCTTTCACATTTTCTTCCAAAATCTGCAAAACCACCTACCATGTTCTCCTCCAACCACACATCGCTAGTCCTCGGCATATTCCCACTATCCTTCTCGAAATTTCCCGTCCATTCCAACTGTCTAACCGCCAAAATATCACCCAGAAAAAGCGCTCCAATCACACTTTCCTCCTCGAATCCTCGAATTTTCGTCGAATCGTTGATCTCCAAAAATCTCAAATCTCCACGGGCGGCGCCATGAACATTCTGATGACAAGCCATTACAATATATCGAGAATCTGTGGTCTCCGCGACGATACGGTAGTAGGCAAAGGTACCGTAGTGGTTATTGTAGGTCGGCTGATTGCGAAAGAACACTTTGGTGCTGCGTGGGCGTGGCTTGTCGTACTGTACTTTCTCCCCGCCCATCCATTGCCACGTGGCATCGGCGAAGTCCATGGCTTCCGAATGTTGATATGACTTCAAACATTTTCTAGTAGCAGACATTGTGACGTCTTCAAGATCTTCTTCTCGAATCGGATGGTTTGGTTCGTAGAATCGAGTGAAAACGTTTTGAGATGCTTCGTAGCATTTTCGATTGCGCGCCTCGTTTAAGATCTGGAATATTATTGAATGTTTTTGCAAAAAAATTGGGACGGAATTTTTGTTTTATATGACAGAAAACCTGAGGAAAATCGCCCGAAAATCGTCAAGAATTCGCCAAAAAAATATCTTCTCCAGTTTTTTTTTTGTGATTTCTCGGGATTTTAGACCGATTTTCGTGTTTTTTCAGGTAAAATTTTAACGGATTTTCACCTTTCTCTGGCTATTTATGGATTTTTCTTGCTCCATCTCCTTCTTCAACTCTTCTACCGACGGCTTCACCTCACTGTCAACGCATCCTTTTTCGACCCATTCGAGCATTTCCGTGTCGAAATCGGAAAATTTCCGGTTTCTTCTGAAAAACTTAATTTTCTGGCTAATAATTCGAAAAAATTAAACTTACCTTTTGTTAGATTTTTTCGGCATTTTGCTGCGCTTTTTCAGGAAATTAGTTTGATAAAAATCGAACAATTTTTGAGCGATTTTGAGTTATTGCTCACTCTTATTTGAGAGCGGGAATGAAGTTAGATGTGCAGGTAGGAAAGTACAGTAAGATTTTTTTAAGCATGAGCGGTGGTTTGAAATTATTAGCGATAATTTCGATGATAAAACGCGCTCCATTCGTAATAAGACTGAAATTCGAATTTTTCGTGTGTGTCGCCATTTTCTCAGTTGTCGAAATTTTGTGTACTCCTCGTGAACAATTCACGAAAATTACACGAGGCCTCGAAACCGGAAATAAAGGCGGGAACAGCCGAAACTTCAGTGAAACTTTTGATCAAATCGTTCCGTCTAGATGGCTGACATCGACCCCGATAGAAAAAAGAACAAAACAACTTCAGCAAAACCGTCTTTATTTTTTTTAACAAAAAAACAGTCATAAAACGGATGAAAAAAACATTTGAAATTTTCATAAAATTTCAAAAATCAAAAACAATAAAACATTTTTAACAATGGTGAAGACGGGTGCTCTGAGCCTTCAGCTCACTTCTTGCGCTTCTTGGATTGCTCCTTGGCCAACTTGCTCACATTCTCGTTGCTACGTGGCTCTTTTTTGTACGCGGACTTCTTCAGATTGGTGCATGGTGCATCTGGTGGCATCACTTTGAATGGACACTTGTGTGCTTGCGCTTCTTCTTGTTTCTCGCGCTTCTTCCGAGCCTCCTCCTTTCTCCTTCTTTGATTCAAGCGATTCTTCCGCTTCTTGGGTGCTTGCGCTTCTTCATCTTCTTTCTTGCACTCCACCTGAGCTTCCTGCTCTCTCTTTCTTAGATTCGCTCGTTTCCTGCGATCCCTGCGCTTCTTGGATTTCGAAACGATGCCTTGGAGCTTCTTAGCCAACTTGCTCACATTCCTGTTGCTACGTGGCTCTTTTTTGTACGCGGACTTCTTGTTATCCGTGTCTGGGACGTCTGGTGGCATCACTTTGAATGGATACTTGTTCTGGAAAAAAATGGGGGCGTGGCTTAGATTTTATTTGAAAAAGTGGGCGGAGCTTACCGTATCCACAATGCAACCATGCTTGGCGCATTCATCAATAATCGTCGACCAATACTCGACTTTCCGAAGCATTTCGACGTTTCCAATGAGAATGGTAACCTGTTTGGCACGAGTCATCGCCACGTTGAGTCGATTTTTGACTTGCATGAATTTCTGGAAAAGGGAGGGAAATTTGAAATTTTTCAACAAAAAAAAATTTGGAACATGTTTTAAAATTCTTTTCGAAACTTCAAGATTTAAAAAAGAGCGCTTTTTCTTGGAATTTTTTCAAAAACTTCAAAAAAAAGGCCTACAAACCTGAATATCACCGTTGGTACAACAAAGGATAACAAACTCCTTCTCGGATCCTTGAAACGAGTCGACTGTACCACACCTGACTCCGTCAATTTCTCGAAGAAGCTCGGTCAACAGGTATGTCTGAGCACCGTAATACGAAACAACACCAATGTCTTGAGGTTTCAAAATGTATTGGTTTCGCTCAGAATTTGTCAAAAACTCGATAATCTGCTTGACAATCGCTCGTTCCTGTTTATTTCCGAATGAAGTTCCCATTCGTTGAGCCTCCGATTTGTTATCCACGACCATAATCGGAAAGACGGGATTCGGCCAAAAATCTAGGCGATTTTTCATAAAATCGGAGCGGTTTTCGGCGGTGACTCCGGAGATGAGTTGGTCATCGTAGAAGAGTTTTCCGAGAAGCGAAGTGGTCTCCGGATGACAACGATAGACTGTTTTGAGGACGACTTGAGGAAACATGCGTTCGTTGACGGCACGTTCCATCGCATTGCCGATACCGTAGTCCTGGAAATTTTTCAAATTTCGGGGTGTTCTGGGTCTCCTAATACAACTTTTTTTCCAAAAAAATTCCAATTTCCCACCTTTAACCTTCCGGTCAACTGATCCACACAAAACGGTGGCAATTGTTGAATATCACCAATCAAACCGTAATTCGCATTGGGAATCAAAGTGAGAAGACTCAAAAGAGTATACTCGGCCAGTTGTGGTGCCTCGTCGATTTGGATATTGGAAATCGCGTTTTTGTCGAAATGATGGTTGGAGAGAAGATTGGGAAGCGAGGTGGCAGTGACGATGATAATATCCGGATGGTAGAGTTTGAAGAATGATTCGAGAAGATGACGAGGCTCTGGGGCACTCTTCTTTCTGGAGAAAATGAGAAATTATGTTGGAAGTTGTAAAAAATTAGTCAAAAAAATCTTTTTTAAAAGGTCAAAATAGATGGTAGCTCAATTTTTGTAGTGCCTAGCGCGTTGTAACATTGAAAATATCGCAGATATTTTTCCAGACGATTTACCCTCTCACCTCATCGCCTTTGCACGAACATCGGCCGCCAATGAATTCAAATCGCACGGGCTAACATTCATAGTCTTCAGAACATAGCTAACAATCTGTGTCATCTCTGACGTCTCCAAACGCGGAAATTTCTCATCCTTCGTTGCCCATTTAATGAAAATATCATTCATCAATTGTGGCATATCCAGTGGAGAACGACACGCATCTGGCAGTTGATTCCAATTGGATTCCGAGATGTAGCGCATGTATTTCACATCTTCAACTTGATCGATAGTCTGAAAAATTGAGAGAAAAATTAATGATATTTTTGAAGTGCAACTGTGCTCTATTGCTAATACGACTAAAAATTGAATTTCTCTATGTTCGCAATAGAGCGCGGTTTCACTTCGAAAATAATTGCTAAGAAAAATAGAATGCCTCAAAAATCTGATTTTTTTAATTTCCCGCCTACCTTCAGTGCAATATCCACCAAATTGACACTGGCATAATTACTCTGAGTAACCAGCAACTGCTGTTTTTTGGCTCCTTTCCATGTCTTGAGCTCCTTGAAGACGTAGAGGCTCGCCGTGACGATTGTCATTGATTTTCCACATCCGAATGGCGAGTTGGCGATGACGATTGGTGATCCTGACAGTGGGAAAAAAATGAATGAAAATCGAAAAATTCTTTACGCAACCGCTCAAAAATCGCGCTAAAACCCCGAAAATGTGCTTCGAAGTGAGCAAAAATCATACGAAAGATCACCGGCGGCCGTGGCCGAGTTTCCCAAAAAATGGGCGGAGTCAGCCAATCAGCGCCATTGTAACTACGGACGCGAGCCCAATGACTGGCTTCCCGCAATCATTGTAGCTCAATGGCTGACTCCGCCTCTTTTTTGGGAAACTCGGCCACGGCCACCGGATGAAGCTTTTTCGACTTTTGCTCTATTTGGAGCCATTTTTCGGTATTTTAGAACATTTTCATTATGATTTTTAGAAGCACTTTTTAGAGATATTTTAAGTCACTATAGCTTCTTGATCAAAAGCCTCCTTCAAGTTTTTTTTCCTCGAAAAAAAAACAATGTTTATTACCTTCCAAAACTCTGCTGACATATTCACACTGGTACTCGTTTAATTGAATTCCGGGACTCGACGGGAAAATGTATTTCTCTTTGATGGGAGCTCTTTCAGGAGCATCTCCACATTTCGCTCCACCGTACAACGTCTTAATAATTCGTGCTCCATTGGACTCTGGATCCATCTTCGATAAGAATCCAGGAGAAATCGTCGGAGTATCCAATGGGAATCGTTTTTGAACCATGAAAGTCTCATTTTTCGAAAACTCCAAATCATTTGGAGCATCTCTCGAAAGTCTCGTAGTGAGTCGAAGACGACGTCCCTCACAGATTACTGTATCGATCATCGCGAAGATTTTGCGCACTTTCCGCTCTCCGTCTTTCGAGTATGGAGTGGTGAATTGAAGTTTGTCGTTACTGTGCCAGAATCCGTCGGTCGGGTGCCCTTTCGGGTTATCGATCCAGAATCTGACGAGATCTCCGTTTCGTTTCGGCCCGTGCATTTCGAATACTCGATCATCGTTGGTGGCTCCAAAGATGGTTCGAGCAGCAGAATCGCCGAAGATAGCGCAGAATTCGACGATTTCACAGGCGGTTTCGGGGGTCGAGGGGGACTGAAAAATGGATTTTTCTAACTTTCAAACAAATTTTATTTTTCGAATTTTTTGAAAAAATGGGTGTTTTCTAGTTAAAAAGAGATTTTTTTTCTCGAAAATTCGAATTTCTGCTAAAAGTACAGTAATCACCTTAAAAGCATCAGTTCCAACTGCAAACATTTTGGTGCATTCCTCAGTCTTCCGAAAACCGAAAATCGTTCCTTTTGGATCTGGAATCGACGGAAACTTGGAACTGATTTGAATCATTTGATTCAAATGTTTCGAATGATGATCCTCGGCGAAATTGGTGTCCAGTTTCTCCGGAATGAACACATCGCCAATGTATACTGTATCGGGTTCCAGGGGGTCCTGGAATGGGGAATTTCTTGGTTTTTTCAACATCTACCGTACCTCTTGAGATCTGACTGTCGTCATATCACCATGGCCTTTGACAACGACCGTGCCATTCTCCATAACGGCGAATTTCTGACGACGTCGAATTTTGCGTGGAAGAATTGCAGCAGTATGCACGGACCAGTGGAATTTCTGAAAAAATTGAAATTGACGGGAATTTGAAAATTTGAATTTTAGGAGGATCCCGGTCGAAAATGTTTGTTTTATAGCAAGTGCCTACCATATTTTTCTTCAATCGCACATCGCTAGTCCTCGGCATTCTTCCACTATCCTTCTCGAAATTTCCCGTCCATTCCAACTGTCTAACCGCCAAAATATCACCCAGCAAAAGGGCTCCAACGACACTTTCCTCCTCGATTCCGCGAATTTTCGTCGAATCGTTGATCTCCAAAAATCTTAAATCTCCGCGGGCGGCGCCGTGCACATTCTGATGACAAGCCATTACAATATATCGAGAATCTGTGGTCTCCGAGACGATACGGTAGTAGGCAAAGGTACCGTAGTGGTCAGTGTAGGTAGGTTGATTGCGAAAGTCCACTGAGGCGCTGCGTGGGCGTGGCTTGTCATAATGTACTTTCTCCTTGTCAATCCATTGCCACGTGGCATTAGCGAAATCTATGGCTTCCGAATGCTTATAAAGTTTCAAGCATTTCCTAGTTGAAGACATTTTGACGTCTTCCAGATCTTCCTCTCGAATCGGATGGCTTGGTTGGTAGAATCGAGTGAAAACGTTTGGAGACGAAGCGTCGGAGCATTTTTGGTTGCGCACGGCTTTTGAGAACTGGAAAAAAATGATTGTAAATTTTTCGCAAGAAAATTTGAATCAGAATTTCTGAAAAATTTGCAAAAAATCCGAGAGAAATCGGTAAAAAACGCCCGAAAATCGATGAAAAATCGCAAAAAAAAGGAAATTTTCGCAATTTTTCAAAGCGATTTTCGAGGTTTTTCCAGTCAAAAATAGGAACGTTTAATGATATTTTCCAAACCTTTCTCCGGCTATTCATGGATTTTGCTTGATCTATCCTCTTCTTAAACTTCTCCATCGACAGCTTCAGGTTTCTTCTGAAAAAAAAGCTCAATTGTCTGGCTAATAATTTGAAAAAAATTAACTTACACTTTGATAGATTTTTTCGGCATTTTGCTGCGCTTTTACAGAGAATTAATTTGATAAAAATCGAAAAATTGTGAGCGATTTTGAGTTCATTGCTCACTCGGACCACCCACGTCGAGAGCGATTGCAACCGCCGCACGCGATATTTGCAATGTGCCGCACGGTTTGTCGATACCGTGTACTCCTCTCGGATAAGCCATGAAAATGCAATTTTCAATGCATTTTTTGTGTTTTCATGAATTTAATGGGGAAATTGAACGAAAAAGGAATGTTTAAAACATTTTCCATTTGAATTCGTTGATAATTAATAATAAATTTTAAGATACACCAGTATAAAAGTGAATGACATCTTACAACAGCAGAATTCATCGGAATCGAAATGGAAAAATCTCGAGCAAATTTGAATTCCTTCAAAAGACTGGTTTAGATTGCAGAAAAAACTTTTCGAAATTTCAGATTTTAAATATTTCATAGAATTCAAAATTTCAATCATCGAATGATTGGGATTTATTTTGCAGGTGCCATGAATTACAGTACTTTTGGTTGTACCATCCCCAAAATGTACACACAAATAATACTGTTTCCGATTGTTGGGAAGGTTTCAGAAGCTTGCCCGTTTAACTTTATAGACTACACTTTCATCATAAGCAATTTTTTCAATCTCGGTTTCAGAATCAAGATATTATTCACAATCGTTTTGAAACCTCCAGTGTTCAGCATCTTTTGTTTGGTGACTTCTAGTCCTTCCGAATCACTCCCAGTTTCTGTGAAGATTCGACGATGAGCTCTTATCTTCTAGGAATTTTTCAGTTTCAGGGTGGCTAGAAGTGACGGAGTTCAAAGACAAGAATAGTAACATTCTGTTTTCGAACTCTACTATTATCCAATATCTATTCACCAGTTTGAATTTGAATTACACTATTTCTATTCCCAACAATATTATTACTGTTAGTAATTAGTGTCAATAGAAGAACTCAAAAATGAAGACACATTCGATACAACTTTCCTATTGACCAACAATTACAAAGAGTTCACTGTCACCTATCATGGAAGCATCAAGCGAAAGACACGAAATCTTACTGTTCCATTTCAGATCTTTGTTCTTGACTGCATTCACTCCTTGGCAACCAGATAAATCAACTGAAACTCTGGAAAACATGAAATTCGTCTTCCTCTCCATTGGGATACTCTACATCTCTATGATTCTTACTTCTGGATATAGTGATGATGATCCTGTAAACTACGGAAAGTGAGAAAACTGGTGAGTTCTGTTGATAAAAAAACTTTCCAACGATTCCAGTTTTGCAACGATTTCAGTTTCAAAATATTTATTAATAGTTGGCATGCCAACTACTTTCAGTTCGTTGTGTTCCACCGATTTACTATGATAAGAACTGCTCTGAAAATGCCACTTATTCTGAAATAAGGCTAATTGTGTGGCTTCTATACATAAAAATGCAACTAAAATATTTCGACCCGTCCTTTGATCTATCAACGGAACTGCTCTATGTCAAAGTAAAACAAGTCATTGAAACATCGAATCTTGAAAAAAACTTGTGATATTAGCGTATCGGTTCCTGATCTGAGGAATTTTTAAGACCACTCTTCATAACTAAGTTTGACCATAACATTTTATACACATAAATGTTTTAATGCTTAGATGAGGTGCAGTGGGATTATTAAAAGAACCGAACTTTGTTAAAACTATAGACTGCCAAGATTAGTAATATTTTTCTAGTATTAACAACTTAAAGAAAAATCTTTATTATTCGAATCTATCTTTCTCTTGATATCACATCTTCACTTTGGCTTGTACCACTTCCGTCAATCTCACAAATGCTATTTTCAGAAACTCGAACTGGCAACTGAAAGCAGGAAAATAATGACAATTATCCCAGCCAAGAATAATGCAACCTGTACATAAGAAGCAGTCTTGATCCGATTTTTTTACAAATTGGCGCTGGAAAAATTATGTGCAACATTGTTTTCTTTTTTTTGTAGAACGACTTACTGAGTTTACACTCTATCTGACAGCAAGAAAAAACATGAAATCATCACACTGCATTCAATAACAAGTTAAAACATTGGTCATGTCTGGCTTCTGAAAAACAACAGATTAGATACTTTTTCGAATTAAAATTCAATGATCACTTGCCTTGCCCCACTTCGTTGTGTCCATGCTGTGTATTGGCCACTGCCTCTCCAGATTATTATTCCAAGGAGAAAATGGTATTAAAAATCGTACGCTTAGACAACGAAACAATGAGATTATCAAGACGTTAGAAGACAACTATATTTTACGAAAACTCGAAACAGTCAAGTTTCTAGGAAAAACATGGTCACAAAAATACATGGGACTGTGATGTACAGAAAATCAAATTCGAAGAGGTCGGTACACAGAAACTAGCCATCAAGGGGGATAATATGTAGGAGCAAAAAGTACACTGAAAGTGAAAAGGTACAAATCTTACCAACATGAAACATAATAAACTTTATTAAATAGAGCGCACGAAAACACAGAATAAATGGCAATGAAACAAACTGAAAATTACAAAAAATCAGCAAAAAGAGGCCGGTATACAGAAACCAGCCAAAATTTAAAATAGGGTCCTATTGGGAACTTGAAATTTTGAAACCATGAGGTGCAGATTGTCGGAGCTGAATGTTCATGGCTTCGAAATTTCCGAAAGGCCGAACGAAGGAAAAACTAAAACAAATTATTTTACTACAAATATGTGACCTAATTGAAACAGTAACCTAATCATGAATTTCCTCATACTTTACCCTCCTATTATATATGGACAAAAGTTTTTCTCCCGATTCCTCTGCTCTCTGTTATCATTCGCTTATCATACTAGTCGGGAAATGATTTTTCAGTAGAAATTAGGAGTTTTTTTTTTCATTTTTTCTATTTCATTGTTCTTTTTTGATGATTGTCAAACGAATTTAACGACTGTATCACTAGGTACTGAAAAATGAAAAGAAACGAACATTTTGTGAGCGGACCAACTACTGTCGTATCCATTTTTTGGAAATTTTTCTGGGATATCTGAAACCGAAATGTTTGTTTTTTTCAAATTTGAAGACTCAGTTTTTTAAATATCTACTTATTCAACACCATACCCAATCACCCTTCTCAAATTTGGTAGATATAAAAAAGCTTGAGCTACCGTACGGATTTTGGATAAGGCCATAAACCTAATAGCAGATTTCAGTATAAGTGCAATTTCTGGAGTATCTGTAACTGAGCTATTTCTGATCACCGAAATTGTCATTTAAAATCATCTTTATTACAACTCAATGACACAGAAAAAAGTTATCCATTTCAACCTCTATTTTTCATCAGATTTCAATTTCAGCTTGAATCACATTACGACATCGAAGTCTATCAGGTAGCTTACAAGAAGCGTAACTGCTCACAACACGGAGCAAGAACAATCCTGTAGTTACTGTACAGAAGAAGAGCAAAGCATAAGTAGTGTTTCGGACACATTCAGTACGTGGTTCGGCGTAGGGGCTGGTGAGTGGAAGAAGGAAAAAGAGGAGGAGGGTACACCAGAAGACACTGAAAAAGGTAGAAATGGTTACGGTTTTATTGGAGGAGAGGAAAATAGACAAGGCTGACAAATGCGCTTTTAGTATTTGTAGGTATCTTTGCACACATAGGCTTGCTTAAAGTACAGTAGCTTCTTGTTTTCATCGAATTTACATTTAGTCTGATTATCATTAAAAGTTCTGTGAAAAAGTTTTAATACAGTCGGAAAAAAGTTCAAGAACGACATTCGCCTTCAATGGTGAAATTGTGGGTTCTGTGAAACCGAATATTCCTTGAAAATCCCCCGAAAACTTACGCATTCATAACATTGATCCATCCAACCCATTCCCCCAAAATCCTCCTTGTATGCGCTATTGTGAACATGTTCCTCACTTTTCTTGTAAAACAATACTTGTAAAAATACGCAAATCGAAGATTCACAAGAACTCCCAAAAGAATGCAAGATCCAACTAGCAAGGGGGTGAAATGATCGCCAGTTGTGATTTGACTGAAAACAAGGCAAATGCAGGCAATTAGTTGGAAGAACATGGTGGAGCAGATGTGAAGAGTACCTGTAGATCAGAAACATTGAGATTTCATGATTGCGAACTACTAGATAAAATCCCTATGGTTAAAATCCGACAATGCCGATATTTAAATAAAACTCTGTTTCAAGTCTATGATTTCTCTATTAGATTTTGGGAAGAACTATTATCTTGAATTTTGAACCCGCAAATGTAAATAAAGTGAAATTACTGAACTTATCCATCCATTTCCCATCCTTCCAAGCCTTGAGAATTCTCCACGTTGCTAGAATAAGCGGCAATACTCCATGAAAGCTAAAAGCGATGTAGTAATATATACAAGCATATTGATACATATAAATGGCACCTAGAGGGACAGCTAGCCAGATGGTTCTGAAATAAGAATCTATACCGTTGTAAATAGTTGATACAATCAAGAGTTTGGATCTGTTGTGATAAAATGCGTCTCAAACTTTATCTAGGTTTTTCAAAGGATTGCAGTCGCGCTCCACTAGTTTTTTCTTGGACTTTTACCAAACGGTAGAGCGAGAATGCAAGCCAAACAGTTTTGAAAAACAGAAACAGTTTCAATAAGGCAGTATTTTCGGGTTCTCGGGCGAAACACTGATATCAATAATACTCTTTTAGAAATACTTTTTCTGGTCTCTGTTTGTCCAGGTGATCCCTTTTCTAACTTACACCAAGGAGACCACCATATGAACGTATTGTAACTTCGACATTCCATCTTTCTTTTTTATAAAATTCTGTGTCTTCATCATTGCCGAATATTTCCATTTTGCTGGTGTCCACTCAAAAATTGTTTATTCTATCACCATAAAACTGAGCGAGTCCCGCAACACAATATAGAGGAGTTAAGAGATATGGTTGCAGACATTGGTCTTCTTTGATGAGGAAATAAACAAAAGTCAATATGTGTAATGGGGACATTACGATGAGCATCAAATCGAAAACGAATGATGAGAGGAATTCTGGAAAGTTGAGTATTTTCGAATTTTCGATTTCTTGAACAAGGATTTTTATAAGGGAAAACTAGCAGGTGCGTGCGGAGCGGAATTTGGGATTCCGCAAAACTTAGAAATTTCAAAATTCTGACTATTCCGATATTCCGAAATTCCGAAATTTGGACATGTTTAAGACTACGAAATCCAAATATTTCTTGTCCGCACACTTCTGTAAATTGGGCCGATTCAAACCTAGATTCACTGATTTATCTTGAAATTTCGCCAATTTTTTCGGTTTTGTGAAACAGTATTTGATGCAAAATTCGCGAATTTTTCGGTTATTCGTATGTCTAGTTCGTAATTCAAACGTTTACTTCCCTCTAGGATGATCCCTTTGGCGGAGAATCTGTATTTTTATTCTCCAACAGATTTTCGGGAACATTATTATCAGTCTCCGGTGATATGGGAAGGAGCTCTTCTTCGGACATGCTGGGCGAAAATCAGAAATTCGAACTGAACATGAAATGAAAATTTGATTGAGATGAGCAAAGCTGTGGCTCCAAAGTTAAAAAAGAGCTCTAGAAAAAAGAGATAGTCGGTAAAAAAAGAAAAAAAAATGAGTTAGACGACACTTATTGTTTCAAATTGCATTATTTGTATAACAGATTTGGAATAAATGGAGTAAATGATAAGAAAACGTATAAAGATGCCGGAAATGAGAGAGTCGCAGAGCAACAAACTTATTCAAATGCTTACCACTGAAAAAATCTTGAAAACTCATCCAAAACTTTGTGGAAACTAGAACTGGTTTAACGATAATAACAGCCTTTTGAATTATTCTGAATTCTCACACCTCGAATGACTTTTCTGAACGTTTTTTTTGCTTCCAGTCATCTAATTTTCATTAATATTATCATTAAATTCCGTTCTATCACCACCCAGGAAAGCAGAGAAGCAGAAACTTTATTCACAATTCACCCAGAGTTTTACATTTCCGTATTACACTCAGCATCTCTCACAAATGTTTTTCGTGCACAAGAAATGATGCATCCCATGATAAAATTGAAAATCATCATTATTGGCACCGATACACAGAAGATCATAAGGACGGAAGTAGTCATTTGGACACACATTGGACGTCGCTCGGTGTTTGGACTGGATGATGGGAGAAGGACGAGAAGAAGGAGACTGCACCAAAGAGCACTGAAAAAAATGAGGATAGGATTTTAGGATGATGTGATGGTGATCGAGATAAACTGGGAAAGGAAGTACGCTCCTCCGAACATGGCTCACTGATATCAGTGATGAGAAAAAGTGTTATCACCGAAATTCGTATAAGAAAAATATGCTCTACTGAAATACTGTTCTTCCAGGCAAATGCGCTCTATCGGGGATCGGAGACCACTAGGTGCTTACAAATTTTCTGATAGTGTGAAGCAGCCTACATAGTGTACAAAAGCCTTCGACAGCTGTGTATCTCACATTCAGAGATGACATTTTCAAATATCAGCAAAAAGTTGAAGGAGCACAGTTTCAGATAGGGAACACATATATCAAAGTTATGAAACAGTAATATCAACGAAAAACCTATAAGCGCTCCACCGAAATGCTGTACTATTAGGCAAACGCGCTCTACAGAGACCTGAGATTTCAATGTGTTCACAGAGTTGCTGATAGTTACTGATTGCTTTGCTGGATCCAAGGTTCTCACTCTTTTTTCCTGGAGACTCCGACTAATACTACACTCTCATATATTCCGCTGTTATACTTTTAATCTCGGAATTGCGAGGTACTAACAAAATGTGACACAGGGCTTCTTTGTATCAGAGTTATGAAACAGTAACATCACCGAGAAACGTAAAAATCAAAAGTTTTCTACTGAAATGATGTGCTCCCAGTCAAACGTGCTCTACGCTCTATGTATTACACGTTCAGATGTGATCGTTTCAGGGATTGATCACCGTAGAAGTAAGAAAATAAGCGCATGGGCAAACTTATATCATAGATGTAAAACAGTAAGATATGTGAAAACGTTACAAAAAATTGCACTCTATTGGGATCGGAGATGGGAGGTGTAAGGTGCGCTCTACTGCCCAACAAATTTCTGGGTAGCGTTCTTTATTGGTGTCATGTTATTAACTAATCTATGTTGGAGTGTACACATATCAAGATGGTGCTACGGAAATACTATTGAAACAATTGTAAACATATTCTGAGAAGAAAATGCGCCCTATCGCACAATTGGATTCACGGGTTCAAATCAGTACTATTCAATTGAACTACCAGTGAAAACCTACCCATAAGAAAGCTCATTTCGCGTTATAGCTATTTTCAGTTTGTTTTTGGATCTCATTCGGCATAATAAAAAGATCTCGCTACATCCAATAGCATAGTAATAGTACCAACCAACTATGATGTTAGTATAAATTTTTTTCCATAAGCCCCTTTCAAACTCACGCATTCATAATAGCAACCCAGCGGAACGATTGACCCACAAGCTTCCTGGTATGCACCAATGTGAGCATGCATTTAGTCTTTGGTGGGTTTTCAAAGTTGTAGACGAATCGAAGATTTGCGACAACTCCAAGAAAGATAAAGCATCCGATGGCCAGTGGGGTGAAGCGATCTCCAGGAGTGATGAGGCTGAGAAGAAGACAGAAACACCCGAGAAGTTGGAAGAAGATCGAATTGACAGTGGTAGCGTGGTCTGGAGCCATTGTAATTGAAATTGTAAATGGATATGGAGTCATAGAAATAGAAAAATATGTGAACAATTTTCAAGATTTTTTTCTTTTTCAAGATCTCCATTTTTTATCGAAACCCTTGACACAGCAATAACGAGTTTTTACCGGTACAACCCTATGAAACTCACTAAATCCATTCATCCAAACTTTATCTTTCAATGCCTTGTAAATCGTGAACGTGGCGAAGGAGGCTGGGAGAGTTGCAGCAAAGGATGCGTAGAAATAGTATTCACGAGGAATGAATCGACACATGTAGGCAATTCCAACATCGACGAACAACCAGAGGGAGCTGGAAAAAGTAAATGTTTTGGGGAACAGAGGGATTATGTTTCCGAATGCCCGGATGTCCAGATGCAAGTCTGTATGTCCAAATGTCCTGACATCTGTCTGTCTGTCCCTAAGTGCACTTAAGTACCGAAACTTACACCAAAGTGCAAAGAAAGTGCACATACTGCAACGGAGTATTCTTCTTGTTGTTGAAATCAGTAACCGTAGTACGTTTGAAATCCATCACTTCCAAATCCATATTCTTTGCATATCTTGGAGGACAGAACAAAATGACATTGAGTAATTCAAAACTGGCAATTCCTCCGAGCAATAAGGTGACATGGACGGGGTCAAACATTTGGAGACACTTATCGAAAGTGAAGATAAAGAAGATGAAAAAGTAGATGGGAAAGGGGGCGGTCCAGATTAGGAGAAAGTTGAGTTCTGAAAATCGACTATTATTGGATTTCCAAAAACTTGGTAAACTAGGTGTCGATGCCGATTCTATTAGTAATGTTCGAAAGTTCCAAGATTTACAGGAAAAATGAAACATGCAATTTTGAGGTTCTTCTAGATTTTTAGGTTCTGAAGATTTGATTCGGAACTTACCATTGAAGAAAGCGCAAAAAGTGCAGAGTTTCTGTGTCTCACGATACTGTGATATAAGTAAATTTCTGTGGATTTCGGTTTTCTTTCGAGAACAATATTTTTTTTAATAATAAAGTAGCCACCACTAAAATACTAACATTTTTGGCCGTTTTTATTCGCAGTCGCTGCGGCGAACATAGCATTAAAAGTCTCTAGATTTTCAGATGTTTTGTGTTTCATTAAACTGATATATCAACATCTTTTCTGATAAGTTTCAATGCATCTCTGATTTTTTTTGTTGCTAAACATAGAGTTTTTTTAAATCTCGCAAGATTCACAAGAAACATGAAACAGGAAACTCTGATATCAAAATGCTTTGCAATCTTTTTTTTTTGAATTCCGAACAAATTTACAAAAAAAGTGTCATCTGCGATCTGCCATCTAGATTTCAAGATTCGGGGCCAATATGGCAGTAACACAATTGAAAATATTGCTAAACTTTTAAGATTTTCTGTGTTTCAGGGAGCTGCCATATCGAAACACTTTCGAATAAATTTTAGTACATCGTTGGATCTTTGACTGTTTTTGCGGAACTAAAAACACTTCCAACAACTATCGAGTTTCTAAAACTGGAAACTAAAAATTTGCACAACTTCATAACTTTTTGTCATTTATGCAAGGCTTTTATAAAACCAGCCACTTCAGTAATTTTTACGTTTCAACGGATACTTTGAAGATGTTTAAAGTTGAATTTTCAAAGTTTTCACATGTTCAGTCAAAATATCCATTGATGACCAACCGCGGTCAGCTGGCTACGAAAAGTGATAGCCTTGCATTTATCATGAAAGTCTAAGTAAAAATTATGAACTCACTTCCCCCTTCCTTATTTCCACTGGTTTCGACACCCTTCTCCATCTGCTCCATCTGATTCTGACCATTTTCGGTTCCCGCTTTTAGAGGCTTCTTCTCCGGCTCAGGAGCCGTAGGGAGAAGACGAAATTGGGTCATTCGATGATTCTGAAGATAGTGAAATTTTCTCAACATTTAGGCAACAGTAATGAGAAAACTTGAAAAGCGAATGAAACTGAAAAAAGTGAACGAAAATTCGGTTTCGATTTCGCAATAAAATTGGCAACCATCTCATGATAAGTTTGAATAAAAGTTTTAAAAATTTAGATTTCGAAATTCAAAAACATATCAATTCTCAGATAGCTCAATTTTGTGTATGATGACCCCTGACGTTTCCGATTTGCGTTCTTTATACGGAAAAAAACGGGACGAGAAAATCGAAGAAAAGGCGGAAAAGAGAAGGAGAGGAGTTGATAAGGAGAAAAAAGTAGAAGAGAGTTAGAAAGGATAAAAAACGAAGAGACGCAGAGAGAAAAAACCAATAAAAATAACTCATGTCCGTCATACATGGAAGAGAGTATTGGGAGAAACAAACGAATGGGTTTTTTCTTGGGTATTCTTTTTTTTTTTTTGGGTTTCTTGATTGGAATTGAGAGGAAATTGATGTGTGCTTGATAAGGAGGTTTTATGGTTTTGGGTTTGGGTACAAGAGTGAAATGCAAGGAACGGTATGATCAAATATTAGGTTTTCATTCAAAATAGAGAAGGAGACCAAAAAACAGGAGAAATTGTGATGAGGCAAAATCTTCAATGGTTTTGTATATTCAATGATGAAACTTACTTCATTGCTGCTGATCTCAGTGTTGAATTCAAGGCGAAAACAGACTCAAACTATCAGGAAACAGTTTACCCTAAATTTTCCTGTTGTTTGAAAAATAGTCACCTGAATAAAAGTGTTAAGCGCATGATTCAGAAAATTATACGATGAGATTTCATTTAAAAAGGCTCAAGTTAAACTTTTCTAAATCCGAAAGTTTCATTTTCGTTACTTACAACAGTTGAATTTAAAATTCCTCATATTCTCATCAGTGCTTGGACTGTGATGTGAACTTTGAAGAATCAAGAGAATGCGTTCTTCTTCCGCAGTTAATTTTCTTCTCCGCGACTCCAATGGGATTGACTTCTACCGATTCACTTTCGTATGCTTCCAGGATCAGAAACCAGAACAGAATTATTTATTGTCGGCGGGCTCTTGTGAGGGTTTATCAGTGTTAATGAACAATAAACAGTACACATAAAGATTCCGAAACTGCAATAGAATTGAAAAAAGTGTGTCACAGATTTCATGTGGAAAACTCCAAACTGTAAGTGTATGTGTCTGATTCCTTTACCCAAACTAAAACAGAAAAGTCTGAGCAAAATACCGTTTCGAGGATAAAAGATATTAGCCTTTTTTGTCTTTTTGAGTGTTTCAGTTTGAAATTTTTTTAACTCGTTCCAAATATTTCATTTTGGAATTCTATCAAAACGGTGATACCACTACTCGCAAAGTTTCCTCGAAAGATAACAGAATTCAAAAACAATATTAATATTTATTGAAGATTTCCTAGGATTCCAATCAGTTCACATATACACTTTACAAGGCTTACAGAATTCAGGACGGCGATATGGAGCACAAAGAATGATCAATTCGAAAATAATGAAAGTCCCGGAAATGAGCCAGACGGAGAACATGGAGAAACTGAGATTATCTTGGCATAGCGGAGTTGCATTGGCGCCAAAAGATGTGAAAAGAAGGATGCAGAAGAAGGAGAAAGACCAGTAGAATCTGGAAACTTTAGTCTTGATTTGTGAAGTTGAGGTTATTAGGGTTACGGGTAATTCTCGAGGCACTGTTTTCTAACTTTATGGATTGATTAATAATCTAATGTCTGGCTCAAAATATCAGAAATGTTTTCAAAAATACTGATGATCTGCTGAAACTCAAACAGGGAAAAATTTATTTCCGTATTCTAGATTTCCTTATTTTCTTCAAATCTCAGTTTCAGAGGTGTCATTAACTTTTGGTAAAAATACGGTAATGCTCGTCTCTCGCTGCAGGCCTCACTATATATTAATGTATCTTACCCAGCAACAGCCATCACAATCTTATGCCACTTCCTTAGGAAGGCTCTGGTGATTGGGACTGTCATGATGTTCTTGACATTGAGCGGGTTGTTCATGAAATATGAAAACCGGAAATGTAAAGCTGTCGCCAGGAAGAAACTGGTTCCCAAAAACAGTCCAAGGAACTTATACGAATAGGGTGAATATGCATAAATAATGAAAATGCAGCCAACGACTTGTTAAAGGATCGAGAATCCGATGGTTCGAACTTCTGAAAAATATGATTGGAGTAGCATGTTTAATAGTATTTTAGTTGCAGTTTTCCCAGGGGGTACCATCCCCCCCCTGGCCTCTCTTAGAAAAACTTACCCTCCTTCTTGACCCAATCCCCACTCTTAAATGATAACAAAAGTCGAAACGAGGCGAAGAGAGCAAGAAAGCTAACCGGATGGAAGAAAATGTAGAAGGATTCTTTGTAAAGTGCTTGTCGAGAACATTCAACGAAGACAGCGAGTACTGTCCAGATGGTGCTGAAGAAATGAGATGCATTTTTTGGCGGTTACAGTAAGAAAGTAAGTTTGAGTTTTTAAAGATGATGTTAGTTTGTGGGTGTCAGTCGATGGATATCTTATATCTCTATAATTGCTTGGTGTATATTGTTCGCTGCTTGTCAAGGAACCCTCTGAAAAGTTCCGTTCCACCCCCTTTAACTTACACAATTGAGCACAAGAAATGAATCCATTGCCAAACATTTTTCGGCTCATCATCATTGTCCTCACATTCTTCGTCCTTCTCAATTTCTTCCGAACTTTGCTCCAGATCCACAAGTGGCCCATCATACTTCCCTGGCAGACAAAAAAGCATGATATGGAGAAATTCGAAGGTGACAACGGTTCCGAGGAGTACCATATGAGGGAGGGAGTTCAGACTTGAGGTGCATTGATCGTAGGCGAACAGAAGATAGAAGATGGTGTAGAGGGGAAGGGGAGCCAGCCAAGAGAGATAGAAGTTGGGGGCTGAAAAAGTATGTTGGTTAATTTTTAGATTTAGTCTGCAAATTATTTGCACTACAATTTTATATAATTATGATACTTGCTCGAAATAGCAATTCTTCGAAATTTTGCTTGTTTTTTTACAAAAGTAAACTGTTTCATAGTGTAGAAAAAAATCCATAAAGTTGAAATTTAGACAGTGATTGAAATCTACGGCTACGGGTTGATTGAAGTATTGTTACAGTTTGAATCTCAATCTTTGGCACCACGCCGTGTACTCCTCTTGGACAACATCAACAAGATTTTGTGTACCCAATTTCATTTGAGTTGTCCACGAGGAGTACACGTGACACGAGATAGTAAGCCATAAGAAACTCACATTTCCACATGCTCTTCTCTACCTTCTGAACAATCACCTTATGTCCGTCTTCCTCGGCGAGATTCAAAATCTCTTTGGAATCCGTCTCGACTCCAAGTTTGGCCATGATGCTTCAGGAACCTGGAAATCTTGAATATGTGACAATTATGGCTAATGCAAAACTATCGAAATTTTCTTATTTTTCCCCCAAGATATGGCGGTTTTTATACGGTGAAATATAGTTCAAAACATAAACATACAAAACGTCATGAGACCAAAAACCTAACAGAAAAATTGAGTAACTGGTTTGTTTTTTTTTGGGTTTTCTAACTTAAATGAATCAAAAAAAGTTCCGAGAAAATTCGCCTTGCCTACAGATAATATCATCGCACTTTTTTCTCACTTTTTCGCTTACGGGAGAAAAATAACAATGACCTGAAGAAGAGATAGAAATTGAGAGATAGACTTGTTCTTTTGAACGGGAACGATAATTCCTCAATTATGGAGAAAAAATAGTGGATTGATCCAGAGACAGACGTTTATGGGAGATCAGAAAAAGTGAAACTGAACTAGGAAATGAAAAAAAAACAGAAATCGGGATGAATGATGATGAGTGATTTATTACTTTTTTTGCTAGCGGGATGGATCGGAAATTTCAAACTTTTTCCGGTTTCAAATTCAATGTAAGAGAGAAAGAACATTTGAAGTTTTGATTATTGTGCGATAGTTTTTATGAAAATTGAGTATGACAATTAATAGGTCATAACATAAAAATTGGTTTGTTTATCTACCATTGTGTGTGTTTTTTTCGAGAGTAAGAACCTTTCAGGTCATTATAAATCTAGGAACTCCCGCTTCTACGACAACCAATTAGCTAGAGATTGGAGTTTGATACAACACTATTTGTTCAAAATGCCGATTTTCCATTGACACCTAGTTTTTTGCATACTAAAGACTATCAACAAATAGATACTTTTCATGGCTATTCCAACGTTATTGTTCTCGTAATGAAAACTCTCAAATTATGAATAGCAAGAAACTGAAAAATGTGAAAAAAAAACAGTTTCACACTTGTAGTATCAATTACTTTTTTGAATATATTCAATTTGTTCGCGTAATATCCGAATCCCATCAACATTGACATTCAAGGTTTGACTCAATCGTTGTCTTCAAACTTCCATATCTAATAGAACTTGAAAATTACTCACCATGCTCAAAACAGATTCCCGGAATGTGAAAAAACTATTTATTCTTGATTACATTTCCACTTCACTAGATCATTTACTGCTTTCTGAAATATGAAAAATTGGCATGATTGTGGAGCATAACCATTTTCCCCTCTTGCCAGCAGATGGTTGATTCGTTTGAATGGACATACATATGAACGGGATGAAACAGAGTATTGAAATAATTGACTAGGTTGACTGGGTATGATTTTGAATAATGAAAAGATTATTGGGAAAAAAGCTGAGAAGAGTGGAATTGCACTTTCAAATCATTGGAAAAATCACTCACCAAGTTTTTCATACCATTTTAGATACTTGTAACGACTTTTCTGATCATAAAGCACAAGAGTAAAGCTTCCTTTTCATTCAAAATGAAAGTCGACCAGATTAGTAAAATATCATGCTGACAACTGTAAGACTGATTTTGAAAATTATCTGAAAAACCTGTTTTGAAAGTTGTAGTTGCTGAGAAACAGAAGAACTTGCATTCATATAACTTCCTATATCGTATTATTGTTCCATCCAGAAAAATACAATTTATGTGAGCATATTGAAACAGCAAATGAAAATAAGAAAATTAGCAAAAATTATATCCTTACTTAATGATGGATCAGTGGAATGAAATATAATAAGTCTGGAAACCCAGTGTTCGAAACAGAGAGCACTCTTTTTTATCAAGGCTCCGACAAACAACTCTCCTCCTTGTTACTAGTGTACATTACACATGCAATCAGGTAGACAATTATAGACAGACCAAACAGAGAAATAGAGATGATAGCGAAAGGAGAGTTGGTAAGGTCGTCAGGGAAGGACATTCTGGAGGTTGACAGAAGAAGAAACACATTTTTGATTTGCCTTTATATAGAAATTGAACACTTCGAATACATTCTTTTTATCGGTTTCTTTCAATTGGTTTCTTCAGGAATTTGCTGAATGTACAATTTGTTTTTGTTGTCCTTGAATAGAAAACACAAGCAAAAATAGAAAAGAGAGAAATTGTGACTAATAGGCAACATATGTATATAAAGATTGTAAAAGACGAGAAAAACGAGAACTTTGCTAAAAATGGCCAGAGAATGTTTTGAAAATTTGAGATAACCGGTTAATTGAAAGCTTGATAATTTGTCATCTAATGTTAACAATATGAAACGGAAATTGTTTAGAGTATATGCAGTACCGGTCAATAATCTATGAATTTTAGGCGTTTCCAGTTGAAAATCGTCAAATTTGGGGGTCTGGGAAAGGATGTTAAACTTGATCGTTTGATTTAAAACATTTTTAGTGTATACATTCACTCTAGAACTCTATTCATGTAGTTGACAATTTTTTGTAGAACCTCTTCTAAAGATGGTGTGTGCCTTTAAAGTGGGGCGATGCTAAATTTCTACATTTTCAGTGCGATTTTCACCGATTTTAGGGTCTTCTGCATTTCACGAGCCATATCATCTCTAGAAGAGGTCGTACAAAAAAGTTGTCAACTACAAAAATAGAGATCTAAAATAGATGTATACACTGAAAAAATTTCAGATCAAACGGTCGAGTTCAAAATCCTTTCCCAGACCCCCAAAGTTGACGATTTTCAACTGGAAACGCCGAAAGTTCATAGATTATTGACCGGTACTGTATGTCTTGAAAATTTTAGTTGTTCATTTAATTGAAAGCTTGGAAATTTGTCATCTGATGATAACCGTATGAAACGGAAATAGTTTAGAGCATATAAGTATATAAAATTGTCTAGACGGTCCAAAAAGTTTCTCCCAGACCAAAAAGTTAGGTCAGGCTAGGTCAAGCCTAGTATACAATCTATCTGTTGACTAATTTTTTGCCGATAGTTGCGCGGGCCTATAGGAATCCACGCACAGGTTCAAGCCATCCTGAAATCCCTATTGAAAAAATTAGAGATTAACATTTTTGGTGTCCTGCGTCCTTCAACATGCTAGCTATGTAGATACGAAATCAGTTTACATAACATTTTCAAAAACCTAATTTCTTCATCTTTTATTTGTTATTTTTCTACTTTCTTCACGTTTTCTTGAGCTGAATAAAAACACAGTAAAGATATACAGACAAGTTTATTCGATCAATCAGTAACTCATTCAAAAAAGGGCTTTAGACCCAAGAAAGCTTGGGTCATTCTGAGAATGAACTTCCCAGCGAGAATGGATATTGGAAGAATCGAGAGAAGTAGAAGTGAGATGGCAATGTTTGTAGTACATGGGGACATCTCTGGGGTATACATCTCTTTCAACGTGATGAGTGACCAGATGGATCTGAAATAGAAGAAATATAGCTTCTTTGAAGTTGGGGTTTTCTCTATAACTGTAACGGCTTCACACATTCAGAAATGAATCTACTGCTACGATAACATAACATAAAGTATGATCACACCACTAGTCAGTTTGAAATCCATTATTTGTACTACGAAACATGCTTCCTAAACTCACGAAGCGAGAAGAAGAACCCATCCGAAGGAATGACGAAGATGCGAGCGGCTCTCGATGGAAGTGAGCATGCTGGCGGCC
The DNA here is from genome assembly GCA_963932045.1 of Caenorhabditis sinica. Taxonomy (NCBI): domain Eukaryota; kingdom Metazoa; phylum Nematoda; class Chromadorea; order Rhabditida; family Rhabditidae; genus Caenorhabditis; species Caenorhabditis sinica. The sequence goes on from OZ009940.1 coordinate 18,498,062, forward strand.
TTCGGTGGATTCTTAAAAATGTAGGCAAATCTCAGATGGAGGACCGCTCCGAGGACGAAGGAACAACCGATCTGAATGTAGAAAGACGAGAATGGGGAGGGTCTGATTAGCCCGATTAGCATGTTCAGAGATCCAAAAGTAAGAATCAACGATGACGCTTTGGAGGTACGGGGTGCTGAAAATATGAAAAGGGTTGATTGTAAATGATTAAAGAATCATCAGTATGGCAAGTTCTTGAAACTGAATCTAGTTCCATGAGCTTCCCGTGCTGGTATTCGGTTATTAGAATGATCACTTCTTAAAAAGCCTTGAAACTAGAATCTCAACCAACGGATTGAATTAAAAACTATAATATGAATGTTTCAAAGAGATAGTTTCTATGAAGCCAACAAGTTTTTTTGTTACCCGAAGTTTTTCGTTATCATAGTATAATTGTATCCTTGAGCTAAAAATAGTGGTGACTAGACTGTTTCGTCCAGATCATAAACTATCAACCCTTCAACAAAATCTCAATTCTTTTAGAACTTACAATGTCTAACCATCCAGCGGTTCTCAAAGTAGGCAAAGAGAATGGGATGACTGACGGACACGAAGACGATGATGGCCATTGGGACAACACTTATTAACATCGATGAATACTGTCCCATGCACACGAAAACTGCAGTGACGCAGAGAGTCCAGAGAGTCCTGTAAATCTTATATTTCAAATTAAATATGAGTATTCAAAGAGTACAAGCGCGCCAGCTTTTTGACAAATGCGCTCTACCAGACTTACATAGTTAGCGAAATATCACTACTGCGGGAGCCAAGGCCAATCTCATAGCTGATTTTTGGGTAATCTATGCTATGCAGGAAATTAAACTAGAAAGCAAATATCAGCGCTTGATCCTAGAAATTAGGTGAAACGCGATTGCCCAACGGCTAGCGCGCTAGTAAGTTTTCTCAAAATTTTACAAAGCAGATGTAAACTGGGCAAATTGTTTTTTAACTAAATTGCTAGCTTAATATGCTATTTTAGTTACAGTATTTTTTTTTTATTTTTGAAAAAATCAACTTACAAAATCGAGGCGTAGGCATGAAGCTTCTGTTCCATGCACATTGTCCTTCTGCATGTCTGTCTTCTTTCCAATTCCTCAAAATCAATCATTCGTTCTCCTCGGGAATTTGGACCGATCCTTCTCGTCGGCAGAAAAATCATTCCGTTGACGATTTCCATCAGCACTGCTAGGGGTATGAGGCTGGTCGCCATGTTCCAGCCGAGGTCCTGCTCGCAGTTTCGATCGGTTGCAAAAATGAATGCGAGGAGAATGTATACGAGGAGAGGAACGGAATAGATCTGCCAGAAGAAGGAGCGAGCTGAAAAAAAAACAAGTTGAAATGAAGCAAGGGACTTTAATGATATATGTTAGTTAAGTTTAAAGGCGCATGCAGCATTCGTCGTGGTTTTTCTTAAGACTGTGTGAGCTACATACAGTAGTCCTAGTCCGACGTAATGCCTTACTATTATAACTATGGACTTTGCAATATTCAAAACGAAAAAAACTTACGCTGGGGTGTTCCTTGAGCTTGACTGGAAGGAGAGGGGACAACGATGACCACACAATCATCGTGGGGGCACCCTTTCTTGCTGCATCCCGACATCGTTGATCTTGGTTCAGTTGGAGATGATCTGTAAAATGAAAATTGTAAACGGAGAAGTGCGAAAGTTTAGAGACAATAAGTACATTAATAAGTAAGTGACGACAGCAAATCGATGGGTTGTCGACTATCAAAAAGAATAAGAGAAAATGAGAGAACGGGGGGAAAAATTGAAGAAAGGAAGTGATCAGTTTTCCAAAAAACGTTTATCAAAGTAAGGGGGACAATGTTCAAAACTTTGAAAACAGATAACTTTAAGACAATTTTAAAATGAAATTTGGTTTCAATCTGGAAACAGATAGTTAGAAGTAAACATCTAGTGTAAAACAGTATTAATTAATTGATAAGAACAAAAATTCAAATTTGAAAATGCAATATAGTCGATTAGATTAACAGTAGTTGCGGTTTCATCGACTTTATGTTTCTATGTTGAAGTGAAAACATTGATTAGTAGGAGAAATTGACAAGTTAGAAAAAATCGTATCTATGACAGCTTCCAGGCTCAGAAACTAATAACCTAGGAGCTATTCACTGATAAGAGTTCTCTTTTCGATTGATTGATACTATTGATCGGCCACCTGACCGTGCCTGCCACTGTCGCCTCCGGCGCCGGCGACTGCGCCGGCAGGTGACTGGAAATTCCGTAAAATGCTTATCAGTTAGTGCACTTTGACACCTAGTCGGAGGTAGTTGTTTTTTAATGTATTATTATAGTTTCACAGTCCGTGAGAAAGCCTAAGGATGTGTTGAGAACCATATTATGTTTGATCTGATAGGTACTATTTGTTTGGAAATGTAGCTGGACTTATGCGAAATTTCAAACGGTGGAATAAAGAAAACAGCAGTTTCACCTAACCGACAAATGTTAAACTTTGTGAAACGGTCCAATCATTTCATGGGTCTTTTATTATAAATTTGCAGTCTATTGTCACACTTTAAAGGCGCATGGACTTGTTTAAGGCGATATCTTGTCACGCATTGATCTACTGCCGCGTCAAAAAGGATGCGGCTGTTCAAATCTCGAGTTTGCGAACATTTTGATGCGTGATAGTAGATCATTTCGTGGTGAGATATTAAGATAAACAAGTCCATGCGCCTTTAAAGTGGGCCAACAGACTTCAAATTTATAATAAGAACATTGGTAAATCGAAGATAAAACCTATCCGCATCGACTTATTTTCCTGAATATGACCTATCACAACCTTGTGAAATAGTGAAACCTATCCCGTAAAAGTTTCCTAAACCATGTACATAGTTTCCTAAACCATGTACACAAGGAGATCATTTTTGTTCTCAAAAATTGATCTCTAAGGTAGGCAAGAATGACGAAAGCAGTGACAGCTACAGTAAATATATCACTCTCACAAATGTACAGCGCCACTGAGCCAAACTGATAACATAGACAAAGTAAAAAAGGACTGTTGGAACACGGAACTAAAAAAAAACACCTCAAAGAAATGGTTCAGTGATGTTGAGCGGAATCCTATGCAAACTTGCGCAACTAAACAACTTTTAAAAAATTAACTTTCCGAAACTGGAAGTGTTCTCATACAAAAAAAAAACAGTTTCATCAGTTCGATAAGTTTCAAGCTTTGCGCGTATAAGAACATTGCAATCTTTGTGATGATTTTTCATGCATCCATTAAACTCACTGTATTGATATACCCTTTTTCAATTTTTTGGGTCAGTAATACCTATCCGTAATTGTAAAAAAGCCGATCGCCGTTGCTCTTCAAAAATCATGATCGAGTCAAACTACTGTAGGCAAGAATGACAAAGAAAGTGACAGCTTGAGTTGAATTTATCACCCGTTTTATGCACAGTGTCTCGGAGCCCAACTGATAAGAAAGACAGAAGGAAATAATGTTGGGACACGGAACTGAAAAAAGAAAAAAGTAACCGTGCCTTTCAAATTGTTGGAAAAATTCTGAGCTATTTCATCTCAACTGTACTACTTTCACAAAATTGCTCAGATTTTCATTAACTTTCTGAAACTGGAAAAGTTATAAAAATTCGAAAGAATATAGTGATAGCAAGAGTTCCGTTTGAGCTTGTTATTTCTAGTTTTTGAATAGGAAGAAGCGGATAGGATCCAATTTTTTTCGCAAAACATCGTGTTATCAAAACTGTTGAAAACTGTAAATTCTAGCATTTTGGATGATCATATGGGTGAGGAAATTGACAGTAACTGTCAGTTTCAAAGTGTTTTCTTACATGAAGAGAACTAGATCGAAATGATATACAAAAATTGAACACTAACTCCCATTCTGTCAGAAGAGCCTTCATCAGTCAGATGCTCAAAAACTACTTTTGGTGGCGCCATGAAAATTGGGAGCCATCTTTGATAACAGTTTTGATTGACAGTTCAGTCCATCAATCTAATACTAGAGAAATATCATGTGATTTAGAGTCAAAATTTGGAAGAAAATAACTGATAAAGGGACACAAAGGAAAGGTGAAACCAAGGAACAAAAACGGCAAAAAAAGTTTTGTCGTGTTGGCTTCATCGAGTTAGAGCTGCCATTTTGACAGTTTTGATAAGATAAGGGCAATGATACTTTGATCGGTTTAAACTGTAGGTAGTCAAAGAACAGAAGCTCAGTTTTTGGATGTTACATCAGAAAACAAAGTTTTCCGAGATCTGATACAGTACTCATGGAACTGTAACCTTATGGCTTTTTGACTTACAAGACAGTAGTAGATCGGTAGCAGTACCATGATGAAAATTCATGACACTAATTTTTTCCCAAAATTTCTATTTAAGAATCTTCACAGAAGAACTTCTCAAAATTACAGTCGATTGTAATTAGGTTTCCAATTACATTCAGATATTGCCTACACATTGTTGAAGAAGAAGCAGACAATCGATTTATTTCATTTTTATACATACACTATGAAACATTCAAAATAAAGTGGTTACTTTCTACGATTGAAAAAGTCAATAACATTGTTAACGACCATTCGACAAACGAAGACGGTTGGAACTCCACCGATGAACAGGAAAAGAGCTTCAGCGATGCGATTCAAGCATTGATCGTCGTGGGGTCCCTTTCTCAAGATCACGAATAAGAAGAGTCCAGACCAGGCCATACTGAAAATATAGAGCATTTTTTAAACATGAAACATTCTCTATCGATTGGTATATTTTTAATAGAAGTATGTTTAATGAGAGTTGAGATGTACATTACTAACTTGTTCATAATGTTCCAGTTTCTAATGCAACATTTAACCAACATAATCTTTTCGAGTTAGTAAAGGCTCCATTCAAGCAACTCACCAAGCTCCAAGTAGAATCCATCCAAACGACTTCTTCAGCGTTTCACGATACGAAGTGATAGTCAATGCGCAAACTTTTTTAGGAGGATCCGAGAATAGTTGAGCGAATTTGAGATGAATTGCGCATCCAAGAAGGATATATAATCCAATGGAGATGTAGAGGGCATCGAATTGAAGAAGAATACCGCAAAAAATAATGGCACTTCCAATATTCATAGCGATGCTGGAAGTTATGCAGGTGGAGGTGCCTGAAAAAGCATTGGAATAGATTCGAGTTTCAGTTTTAGAAACGTGGTTTGGGTAGAAGGGATTCGAATTTGAGGTTTATTAGTGCTTATAGATTTCTACCGCCGACCGCCGACCGCCGACTGCCGAGAGCCGAGAGCCCGACTGCCGAGAGCCCGACCACCCGACCGCCCGACCGCCGGCCGCCCGACCGCCCGACCGCCCGACCGCCCGACCGCCCGACCGCCCGACCGCCCGACCGCCCGACCGCCCGACCGCCCGACCGCCCGACCGCCCGATTTTTTTTTTTTTTTTATAAAAAAATAGCTCACTGAATCTTGTTATCCATGTGTTTGTTCTTCTAGCTCCCTCAATTCGCAAAAAAATGAATCCAAGAATACACGAAGAAACAAAAGTATAAGAGATAATGCAAAGCAGATCATTCGGGAGTATGTCGAGAGCAATGAATGTAGCACATGAGAAAATGGAGTTAATTGCTCTGAAAACCAAACTAGACCTTCCGAAGTTTTGGATAAGCCTTTACTCACACTACGGCACTGTACGCGTGAAATGTCTGATCAAATCGCATTTTTCGTTCCTCCTTGATTTTTCGATCATTTTCCTCGAAATCCATAACTTTGACAGTATTCAAAATGACGTCGAATGTTTTGATGGGACAGATCAAAAGAACTATAGCGATCTCAGAAAACACAGTGATTCCAAGTACAAAGGGAGCCATGAGGTCCTGTTGAGCTCCCATGCATTTCTTATCAGCGAATTGGACCAACAGGAGTAGCATGTAAATGGGGAATGGGGAGACGTAGGATAGCCAGAAGGCTAGTTCTGAAAAAGAGATCCGCAAATGATAAGTCAATTTTAAAACAGATTCTTACTTCTTGAGTGAAGAATCCAACATTTTGGGACTCTTGATGCTGACGTTGGTGGTGAATTGAGCTTCGGATCCTTGCACTGAGATGTAATAAAAGGGAGGGTTGCCGCAGTCATATCACAGAAGACGGGATTTTTTGAATGGAGAAGAGCTGGAATAATTATCTGATTATTGGAATCGCATACGATTGTCGTAATGACTATCAATGTTTTTAAGCAAATATCTTTTTCAATGAAACAGTTTAAAGAAGACCATAGAACAGAACCCGATAACTGCCCTGGAAAAAGTTGTAAATTTTAGGGCGGTAAAAATGTGAGAACTCTTGCTCCAGCTCACTGGACAAATGGAAGAGAAAATCACACTGATTTTTCAAATAAAACTCTTCGATTTGCTAAAATGCACGGCAAGTGCGGTGGAGCACGGGTTTTCAAGTTTTTACAACCCTGATAATTGATGGCAGCATACAAATAAATTTAGTAAAATTTTTGAGCAAATGATTTTGCTGAACATACCTCAACATATAGTAAATTTAACAAAAATCTTGTCACATGTCAGCTGAGAGTTACAGAAATTTAGATTGAAGTGGCAAACCACCTGATTATGCTGAATTACAGTTCCAAGAAGTCTACTTTTCAAGGAATAATTTTAAGCAACTGGTAAAGTAATCATAAGAGAACCGAAAAATGAAGGAATAGCTAAACGTAAAATTGACGAGGAAATCGAAAACAAAATTTGTGCCTCCACAAGAATTGAGACCAAACATGACTGTTTATTTGATGAATTGACTTATTGAATCAATAAACCAATTCTCGATAGAGCATGTGATTGAGAGCAGGAATCAATGTATTGTGCCTGATAAGGAAGGGCGAAGGTGAAATTTAGAGAAGGCACCGAAACGGGAGAAAAACGTTTCGAAGTGCTGGCTTGAGACTGAAATTTTGACAGTTTTGATAAGATAAGGGAAACGGTATTTCGGTCGATCTAAACATTTGGGGCTTCAAAAACAAGTAGTTTGAAATGGCAGGGGTTTATTAACAGGTGACAATTGCTTCTAGGTATAGAGAGAAGTAGTAGAAAAAACTGTGTCAGGAAGTACACTGGCTATGATTGTGCTTCACTACCAAGTTTTTTTTTCAAATTTTTTTCGGTTTCAGTGATACTGTAATCGAATTTGTAATTGACGTGATTGATGGTATGAATGTATACAGGACATTGTCACACTGATGTATTATGCTGATCTGAAAAAAAGAGAGTCCGCGCCAAAGATTCGACGAATCGGAGGTCACGATATCTTGCAACGAAAACTCTAAAGGAACCTGACTGATTTTCAAACGATGTTCCGTTTTCTCTGCTTTCAAGTGATTTTTATTCAAAATTTTGCAAAAGTTTAAAAAACAATCGTGCATCAATGTCATATTTTGTCAGAAAAATGGCTGAAACTCGATCAAAATTGAGAAAAACGGAAAATCAGGTTTACAATCAGTTATGTTCCTTTAAAGTTTTCGTGTGATCTACGATTCGTCGAATCTTCGATGCGGACTCCCTTTCATTCAAATCAGCATAATAATTGTTCGAAAACCCTCGACTGTTACCGATTTGAATTTCATTCATCCATGGTCACACCGACAAAAAGAAATGCGAACCGACAATTTTCTTATTGATTTTTTTCCGCGATGTGTTCTCGAAAATCATCCATGTTGTCAGCACGTTATCTGCGTTTTGTTCACCTGGCAGAATCCACATAATGCTATCGATTTTTTCATCTATCCAACCCTTTCTTGTATCCGCCTTTCATTTACATCTCCATTTTGAGTCTTCAATTTTCCAATAGTTTCAGAATGTCTTCTGAATCACAATTGTTCCCAATACTGCGTCTTCCACTTCTCGCTCTTGAGGAAATTTTGCTCAATGCGGGTCTAATAGAGCTGTAAGTTCCAAAGCACCACTAACTATTAGGGATACCTATGATTTCAGGTACAATTTGGCAACGCTCTCCGGAAGATTATGGGCATTTCTGAAGAATCATTTTGCTCGTAACTCCAACCGCTTCAATCTTCAAATTATCATTCGGCTCCCTGAATACTTTTTAGTAACTAATTTTAGAGGGCTCAGCCTGCAAGTGCGCTACGCACAAAATTATCACGAAACCTTCAAACAAGGCATGCTTGATTGCCAAGAACTTTTCAATTTCCCTCCAGTCCATTTACATCTTTCCCGGGCCCCCGACAATATTGTTTTGGAATTTTTGGAGTGCTTGAAAAAGCCGAATTTCAAACGGGACATTATTGTATTCCTTGATACATATTCCGGTGCTATAACTGAAAATATCGTCAATGCATGCCGATCGTTTCCGCGATTTTTGATAAAAGGCAGAACTCCCATGCGAATTCAACATTCAAAATGTAAACCCTTTACATTTAAAAATCTGACGTTGAATATCACCTATGCTGATTGGGTTAGCATCGAGCACATCACAGATTTATTCATGGACTGCAAGTCTTTGAGACTTCAAAATTGTAAACTCGGCGCCGTGGAATTCGCCATTTTTCTTCAGAAATGGACACAAAACTCGAGTATGGAGGAAGCTGTATTCAACTGTAATGCCTTCACTTTTCAAAAAGTTTTTCGGAATTTCACATTTTCTCCACCAGCTGTCATGATTGAGGAAGTAAAGTTGAAGGGAAAGTGAGTTTTTTTTTCTCTAGACAATCACATTTTTTTTCAAAAAACATTTTCAGAACGATAAAAGCCCAGGAGGGAGCATGTTATATGCTGCAGCAACAATCAGGAAAACGTGCCATAGTTTATTTCTCTACAGTGTCAAAGTTAACTTTGACCACAGCTTTTGAGTTGTAATATGTTTTACTTGGTTTTGTTAAGGATGTGTGAATAAAATGTTGTCTTTTTTATTTGTTTTTCTAGCCAAGGTTCAGTTGTCATTAGAGCGCATGACATATCTTACTTATATATAATCCACGCAGAGACTCTGTTTTAGAACCCTTTTCTTCAAAATCGTTCGAAGTGCAAAATAGCATACTTAGCATAGTAGAATTGTCACATGAAAACCAAGAATACTAACATTGCACTCGTCTCCTCGAAAAACTAACATAATTTTTGTGCTCAGCGTAGTCGAAAACCCCCGTTAGCACTAAAACAGAGCGAGGGGAATCGAACCAGCAACCCTTTGCACACCACCCCACCTCTTTACCGCCTGCGCCACCGCTGTCGGAGCCACCGATGCATCGCACCACCGCACCAGTGGCGCAGGCGGTTAGGTGATGGCGTGGTGTACGAGGAGTTGTTGGTTCGATTCTCGTGTAGCCATTTTTAGTTTTTTCGGGGTTTTCGACAACGTTGATTACAAAAATTGAAATATTTTTGTGATGTGAGGATGACAAACCGTCATTGGAGTCCTTCTAATACAATTTTGTTTTTGTGATTGCATAGTCGCTGCGAGTTTGAAATGACAGTCTGAAAAATGCCCTTATTGATTTACCTATTGTTTTGCCACAATTGAACGCCACAAAAAATCAATATGCCACCTGGAATTTCTAACCTCTCATTGTTCATAGTCAACTATTCATTCATTCCAGATTGTCTCCCCCCATCGTTCTCTAATATTTTTCTTCCTGTTCTACATTTTTCAATAATTCAGGATGTCTAGATCATTTCAACTACTGCATCTACCTCTTATTGCACTTGAGGAAGTGCTGAAAATGATGAACCTGCCAGAAATGTGAGTTTAAAACTTCAATTAAAAAGTCCCTAATAAAGTATTTTCAGATACTTCCTGGCGTTGCAATCGAAACGGATGTATTCATTTCTAAAGCAATTTTCTGCCCGAGTATCGGGAAGAAAAGTATCTAGATTTGTCTTTCGTCTGCCACAAATGCGAACGTTTACAAAGACGGATTATGAGTCTTCCATAATAGTTGATGAATCTATGGATGAATTCAAGAAAACCATCACGGGCTGCTGTGATTTATTTAGTCACATTCCAATCACTATGGAGTTTTTGAAAAGTTCAGAGAGCATTGATTTCGAATTTCTCGAATTTATGAACAAACCAAATCTCCACTTGCAATGGGTTCTTTTCAGAGAGAATTACTCTGGAACAATCAATTATAAACTCTTGAGTAAATGCAGAGCACATAGTCGAAAACCCCCGTTAGCACTAAAACAGAGCGAGGGGAATCGAACCATCAACCCTTTGCACACCACCCCACCGCGTTACCGCCTGCGCCACCGCTGTCGAAGCCGCCACCGCAGCAGTTGTCGCGCACGAGTGGCGCAGGCGGTTAGGCGGTAGCGCGGTGAAAGAGGAGTTGTTGGTTCGATTCTCGTATAGTTATTTTTATGTTTTTCGGGGTTTTCGACCACTCTGATTACGAAAATCGCAATATTTTCTGATTTTGAAGGCCATTTGAGTCTTTCTAATATAATTTTGTTTTTGTGCGTATTAGCTGCGAGTTCAGAATGACAGTCTGAAAAAATGCCCTTATTGATTTTTTCTATTGTTTTGCCTTGATGCAGTGCATTCTCTTCACAAAAAATCAATATGCCACCTGGAATTTCTAACTTCTCATTGTTCATAGTCAACTATTCATTCAACCCATATCATCTCCCTCAACATTTTCTGATTTTACCCTTCTTGTTCTCCATTTTCCAATAACTCAGGATGTCTACATCATTTCAACTACTGCGTCTACCCCTAATTGCACTTGAGGAAGTGCTGAAAATGCTGAACCTGCCAGAAATGTGAGTTTGAATCTTCAATGAAAAAGGCCATAATAAAATGTTTTTAGATACTTTCTGGCGTTGCAATCCAAACGGATGTATTCATTTCTAAAGCGATTTTCTGCCCGAGTACCGGAAAGGAAAGAATCTAGAATTGTCTTTCGTCTGCCACAAATGCGAACGTTTACAAAGACGGATTATGAGTCTTCCATAATAGTTGATGAATCTATGGATGAATTCAAGAAAACCATCACGGGCTGCTGTGATTTATTTAGTCACCTTCCAATCACTATGGAGTTTTTGAAAAGTTCAGAGAGCATTGCTTTCGAATTTCTTGAATTTATGAACAAACCAAGTTTCAACTTGCAATGGGTTCTTTTCAGAGAGAGTTACTCTGGAACGATCAATTATAAACTCTTGACCAAATGCAGAGCATTCAAAGAGTTCAATGTCATTGGAAATATTCCTGTGCACATTTCAAGGCACAAAAATTTAAAACCGTTCAATTTCGAAGAATTGATAATCGATAATAGTAGTCTGATTGGAATCGACCATATCACGAGACTTTTCATGAATTGTCTGGACCTTCGTCTGGGAAAGTGCATTTTAGGATCCCAAGATTTCATTGTTTTCTTCGAAAAGTGGATCGAAAACTCGTCTCTGGAATACGTCGAACTCGATTGCAAACAGTCGATTTTCCAGGAAATTTTCGAGAGTCCAAGATTGTCTTCAGCTGTCGAAATCAACGAGTACACGGTTCATGGAGAGTAAGTTTTGATAAAATTGAATCCATTGAAAACAAACTTTTTTTCAGAACTCGAAGGCCACCGGAGGGAACATGTTATATCATTGAGCAAAAATCTGGGAAACAGGCGATCGTTATCTGGTTAGGGATTGAAAAACTTGGTTTGCTGACCGATTTTGAGTTGTGATTTGTTTCTCTGATCCTGGATAATAAAATTCCATTTTGATCTTTTTGTTTTTTTTAACACTCCAGACGGCTTTCAGCAATCAGTCATTACGCAACCACAAAATCATCATTTTTTCAAATGTACATGACAAGCATGTAAGGCTTGTACAGTCCTCAATCAACGGAAATTAAAGTAAAATCGACAACTTGCAAAACGGCTGGTTGCGAAGTGTCCAGTTTTGAAATGTCCGGGTTGCAAATTCGACGTGAGTTGCAAAACGGCTGGTTGCAAAGTGTCTAGTTTCGAAATGTCCTGGTTGCAAAATCAACGTGAGTTGCAAAAAAGCTGATTGCGAATTGTCCAGTTTCGAAACTTTCTGGTCGCGAAATCGACGTGATTTGCAAAACGGCTGGTTGCGAAGTGTCCAGTTTTGAAGTGTCCTGGTTGTAGAATCGACGTCAGTTGCAAAATGTCGCTACTGCAAAATTACTGGCTGCAACCCCAACTAGCCATCCAGGCTACCAAAATTCCTTGAGCTTTTTTTCCAATTCACAAATCATAACCATAGTTTCTGCTCTCCTGTCAAAAACCTACAAACTCCAGCCAGCAAAACAAAGAAGATGCACACTCTTATAGTCTTATCTTATCGTCTTTGTTTCGATGATAACAAAATCGATTGATCAATCTAAAATCAAACCACACTATTCCCGACTGTATATATAACCGTGTACCCGATTGTCATTATTTCTGTTTTCTAGGAAAATGAGGTTATGGATATTTTGTTCTCTACTATTAGGGCTCGTGGAGCCCTATAAGATTCTAATGTATACAAATTTGTTCGGACATAGTCATATCAAAATGTTGGGAGCTGTGTCGGATACATTGACGGATGCTGGACATGATGTGGTAAGGAAAATTAGCTTTGTAAGAAATGAAGCTAAACGGTAATGTACCCCGTTTGAGGTACGGCTTTTTGGACGGGACTATGCTGAATAGAACAAGCACAAAAAGTTATGTCAGGGGTTGGAACCTTTTTTTTAGCTTATGAACGGCCTTCGAGAAAATCAACTTTTTGTCAAAATTTCACGAAATCTGAAATTTTCATCTTCAAAGTGCCATAACTTTGTTTGTTCTTGACGGATTTTTGAAAACTAAAGTAAGTCATAAAGGAAAAACATTCGAAAATGTGATTCTGAAAACAATTATGTTTTATCTATTTGTGTAAAAAAGTTATTCGTTGAAAACCATGAGTGCCAAAGTACCAAGAATGACCTGAAAATTTTTTAAGAGTAGGACATTTTCTGGATTTAATTTTAAATGAAAGACCATGTTCGATATAGTATGAAAATAAAATTTGTTATAGGGGTAACCGTCCAAATTTGAAAAATAATTTTGATTTAATAAAATTTTATTTTGACATTTTTTGAGAAATTTAAAATTTCTTGCAATTTTTGCATTGAACTTTAGAAGATTGTTTTAGAACCAAAATGTTCAAGATTTGAGCTTTTCAATAAACTTTGAATCGTAAAATTTGCTCAAGTTTTAAGCATTTTATGTTCGTTTGAAGTTGGAAGCCTGATTTTGAGATGCCCTCTGATAGTCCAAAAATGAAAATGATCCTAGAGCTTTGAAATTTTTTGCATTTTGTAGGTAATTTGAATACAAAACATATTGTCAACTGCAACTTTCTTCCATCTCTTCATCCTCCTTTGCAAAATATCAAAAGGAGAAAATCGCCATTCTGATGGGCTCGATATTATACTTCGCAATTTTGCGGACGGGGATGAAGAGATGGAAGGAAGTTGCAGTTGACAATATGTTTTGTATTCAAATTATCTACAAAATGCAAAAAATTTCAAAGCTCTAGGATCATTTTCATTTTTGGACTATCAGAGGGCATCTCAAAATCAGGCTTCCAACTTCAAACGAACATAAAATGCTTAAAACTTGAGCAAATTTTACGATCTAAAGTTTATTGAAAAGCTCAAGTTTTGAAAATTTTGGTTCTAAAACAATCTTTTAAAGTTCAATGCAAAAATTGCAAGAAATTTTAAATTTCTCAAAAAATGTCAAAATAAAATGTTATTAAATCAAAATTATTTTTCAAATTTGGACGGTTACCCCTATAAAAAATTTTATTTTTATACTATATCGGACATGGTCTTTCATTTAAAATTAAATCCAGAAAATGTCCTACTCTTAAAAAATTTTTAGGTCATTCTTGGTACTTTGGCACTCATGGTTTTCAACGAATAACTTTTTTACACAAATAGATAAAACATAATTGTTTTTAGAATCACATTTTCGAATGTTTTTCCTTTATGACTTACTTTAGTTTTCAAAAATCCGTCAAGAACAAACAAAGTTATGGCACTTTGAAGATGAAAATTTCAGATTTCGTGAAATTTTGACAAAAAGTTGATTTTCTCGAAGGCCGCTAATAAGCTAAAAAAAAAGTTCCAACCCCTGACATAACTTTTTATGCTTGTTCTATTCAGCATAATCCCGTCCAAAAAGCCGTACCTCAAACGGGGTACATTACCGTTAAAGTCAAAGACGAAATTGGCAATAATTTGAAATTTGGTCAGACTTCGACTTGCCAGACTTCAGTTCAGAATTGATAACAAAAATTACTGTTGCTTTGATTCCATAATTTTCATTCGTACTAATTCTGATCAGTATTGAGTTATAACGAATCTTGAGATATTTCCTAAAACGTTCTTATCATAAAAGATTTCCCGATGAATTTTTGCTGGAATTTCTTACATGGTTACAAGGTTCAGAGTCACTGATATTATCCTCTAAAACTTTCCCTGAATTCATGACAACCTTGATACAGTTTTTCTTTTTTCAGACAGTCCTCATGCCGATCATCGATTTCAAGCAAGAAAACAAGACTGCTATGAAATCAACAAAGAAAATCATAAAAGTGCAACCAGGAGGAGAAACTGCTCAAACAATTGCCACTATGGAGAAATTCATGACACAAATGTGGACATCGGACAACTCGAATCCACTTTTCATGGCTTTTGTGAGTTTCTATTATTAGCGATATTTCAAAAGGGGAAACGCGCTCTGTCGCAATTTGCTCGTTTTCAAATTCCCGCGCTCTCGGTGTAGTGGCGAGTTGTCCTCGAGGAGTACACCGAGAGCGCGGGAGTTTGAAAACGAGCAAATTGCGACGGAGCGCGTTTCCCCTTTTGAAATTTCGCTAATACGATAGAGCACTATTCAATTTGATAGAACTATCAAAGAATCGAAGTTATTGTGTTATGGAAGTACTGAAACGGAAATTCCGACAAACAATTTTTTGTGTTAAAATAGACATTCTGATGGCTTAGTACCTGGAACTGGTTCTTGGAAGTATATTGCTACATGTTTAAAATTATTGGCTCTTGGGGGCATTGAAACAGAAAAGTCCGTTATGGCCCCAGGAAAGTAGAAATCCTTACCTCTGTCCGTTTCACGAACCCCATAAAGCCTAGAATTTTTGAGTTTTTATTAAATTCGAGCTATCAAATTTTGTAAATTATAACAAGTTTTCCAGCACGCCCCAGCAATGTCAGCCATCTTTGCTTCCCAATGCCGAAAAGTTCTAGAAGATAAGGAACTGTTGGAGAGATTGAAAGCGGAGAATTTCGATTTGGCCATCACAGAGCCTTTCGATACATGTGCTTATGGTGAGTTGATGATTAGAGAGAACAAAGGAAAAATTCGGTTTTGCGAACTTTACATATTGGTTCGTGAAAGCACATATTGGTTCGTGAAAGCACTTGAAAGATTAGAAAAATGAAGGTGATATCACTATGAAAACTATTATTTGAACTCCGAGAACACGGTGAGTTTGTAAATGTATCCAATTTAAACTTTTTGACTAACAAACTATTTTTCTGTTTCGAAAAGTCAATATGTATTCTGAACCACTTCCATTTATAATTAATAAAAATAACCAATTCACATATTTTAGAACTCTTCGACATCATCAAAATCCGTGCTCATGTCGCCGTCCTCGCTTGCAGTCGCCTGGATCATGTCTCCGCCGCTGTTGGCCAACCAATTGCTCCGAGTTATGTACCTGGAACACAATCAACTTATGGAGAGAAAATGACGATTGGACAGAAATTCATGAACATCCTTCATTTCGTTATGGGAAGTGGCTTGTTTGGTTATATTGGAGACCAGGATCACGAAGTTGCAAAGGAGTTGTATCCGGGGGTCCGGTCGTGGAGAGTGAGTATTTTTTAATTGGCGTCTGAAACCGAAATTCAAGATTAAAAAAAAAACAACAAAATTCAAGATTTTATTTTTAAGTGTTCGAAACTGATTTTTTTCCAGGAAACCCTCCCCGAAGCCTCATTCATCTTCACCAACCACATTCCTCTTATGGATTTCCCCGCACCAACATTCGATAAGATTATTCCAATCGGAGGAATTTCTGTGAAAACTCAACGAAAGAGTCTACAACTTCCTGAAAAATGGGATAAGATTTTGGGAATTCGAAAGAAGAATGTACTGATTTCTTTCGGTTCGAATGCGAGATCTATTGATATGCCAGAGGAATTCAAGTAAGCTATTTTGGCAAATCATGTACTGAAATTATTTTTTTGTAAAGGCTTATGTGGACACATTGAAAATGTAATTTTTCAGAAAAAGTGTGCTAAAAGTGGCTGAACTATTACCAGAAGTAACATTCATTTGGAAATATGAGAACGAGAAGGACACATTGGCAAATCATTTGGATAATGTCTACTTGGGAGAATGGTTGCCACAGAATGAGCTATTGGGTGAGTTGCCTTTAATGACGAAGAAGCGAGAAAGAAAACCTTTCTAAGCACTTGGAGGCTTCTAAAGATTGAAAACTATTCTAATAACTTTCAAAATTCCATTACTTCTAATGGATACCATCGAAGCTTAAAATATGCAGACCAAAAAAAATTATGTTTCCGAATGTTCATATTTGATGGAAATGTTTTTACTAACAGTGCGTAGAAATATCTTCTTTTTCTCCATCCAACAATTCGTATCTTTCCAGGTGATCCCCGTCTATCTCTCTTCGTCACTCATGGAGGATTGGCCAGTGTTACCGAGTTAGCATTGATGGGAAAGCCAGCGGTTATGGTTAGCTTTAAAAGATTTCTGTTTCACCAATGTCATATTTTCATGAGAATTGAACTAAATTTGCTCCTTTCTCGTCGAATCTACAATAGAAAAAAATTGTCAGATTTCAACCATCACGCAGCTGAATTTAGGCCAATACTGACTAACAAACATTCCATATTTCCAGGTCCCCCTCTTCGCCGATCAAGCCAGAAACGGAATGATGTTGAAGCGTCATGGTGGGGCTACAGTACTCCATAAAAGCGATTTGGCAGACTATACGATTTTGAAGAAAGCAGTCGAGGAGGTCTTGTTCAATGAGCAGTAAGTTTTATTTAATGAAGAATCTTTATTTTTATGTTTAGGTATCAAAAGAATGCTGAGCGATTGGCACAGATGTTGAATAACCAACCTACGGATCCAAAGGAGACACTTGTCAAGCATGTCGAGTTTGCGGCAAGGTAAGTATTTGGGGAAAGTGCGGTGGAGCGAAATTGAAACAAGCAGGAATAGATGGTAGTGAACATCCGCTATAACGGTTCTTACACCAAGTAACACAAACTTAAAAAGATATAGCGAACTTTCGAAACCTGTACTAATTTTCACAGTTTCGTGAAGCAGTGAATATTTTAGTTCCTCCGGTGGAAATGATTGGAATCAGCATTTGTTTTCTCATCACGTCTCCATTTTTTATTTCAGATTCGGGCAACTACCATCAATGGATCCATATGGCCGAAAACAATCCTATTTCGAGTACTACCTTCTTGATATTATTTCTATTGGTCTTGCTATCATTCTTGTTTCCACTTATCTTACATTCACTATTCTTCGTTTTGTCTTCAGTTTGTGTTGCAGGAAGAAGGTGAAGAAGGAGTAGAAAGGTAGCTGAGTTGCTAATAAATTTTGTGTTTTTACTTGTTATTGAAGTCATGGGTCATTCTTTGAACAAATACAGTGGCGAGAATTGGTGAGGAGAATTTTTTGTACGATCCATAACTTTGTCGGAGCTACTCCAAATGACATGAAACTTTGCATGGATATTACTAGATAGTTGAACAACAGGGTCAAAAATTTTTGTCAGCCATCCGCTACTCGTGACCTAGTTAGGCCCACAGGTATAGCAAAAATCTAAAAACCGAAAAAAAACTATTTTTCTGTGTAATTTTTTTGGAAAATCTTTTTGATGAAAATGTTGCTCACGTCCCAAATATGCATCAGAAAAAATTTGGTGCACGTGGGATGTCGAGTACTCGTGTTATGTAGGTTAAAGCTGAAATAGCACTATTAGTTTTTGAGCCCTAACTTTGCTCAAAATGGCTCAAATTCTTTCAAAATTCCACCAAAATGTTTCTTTTGAGTTGCTTCACAGATTCCATGTTAAAACTCACACTTTGAAAACGTTTTATTTTTTCGAGTTCAGTTCTGATTTTGAATTGGCCTGAGAGTCGAAAAATGAGTATTCTTAGAAATATTAATTTCGGCATGGACTCTGTGAAAAAACTTAAAAGAAACATTTTGGTGGAAATTTGAAAGAATTTGAGCCATTTTGAGCAAAGTTAGGGCTCAAAAACTAATAGTGCTATTTCAGCTTTAACCTACATAACACGAGTACTCGACATCCCACGTGCACCAAATTTTTTCTGATGCATATTTGGGACGTGAGCAACATTTTCATCAAAAAGATTTTCCAAAAAAATTACACAGAAAAATAGTTTTTTTTGGGTTTTTAGATTTCTGCTATTCCTGTGGACCTAACTAGGTCACGAGTAGCGGATGGTTGACAAAATTTTTTGACTATGTTGTACAACTATCTAGTAATATCCATGCTAAGTTTCATGTCATTTGGAGTAGTTTTGACAAAGTTATGGATCGTACAAAAAATTCTCCTCACCAATTCTCGCCACTGTAGTTTAAGAAAAAACCGAGAAAACTCTCCTCATTTACACCCCAGTATTATGCATATCTCCATAAAAGAGAGTGCGCGCCGAATATTTGACATTTTGTAGAGCACGATATCTCGCCACGAAAACTTTAAAGGATAAATCATTTAAATCATAAATCATTTTCAAACTGATTTTCCGTTTTTCTCAATTTTGGTCGAGTTTCAGCCATTTTTTCTGATAAAATATGACTTCGCTGCATGATTGTTTCGTACCTCTTGCAAAATTTTGAAGAAAAATTGCTTAAAAACTGAGAAAATCGGAAAAATCAGTTTGAAAATCAGTTATGCGCCTTTAAAGATACCGTAGCAAAAATCGTGATCTCCGATAAATCGAATCTTCGGCGCGCACTCTCTTTGATTTAGATCTGCATAATATCCCATCTGTGAGCCTTTTCATAAAACAGAAAAAAAACACCGAAAAGTGTAAAAATAATTTATAGAATAAACTAGTACAAAATATCAAAACATGAATACACACGAGAATTTAGGCAGAAAAATCCATCTCCATCATCTGTCTCTTCTGATTCTCCGACGTCTTCTCCGCCCAATTATACATTCTTCGAAATCTCGACTTCCAAATTCCCAACTTTTCCCAATTCTTCGGCGGATTCTCAACAAGACTCGCGTATCGTTGAGGTCCACATCCCAACAACTTCCGTGCGAATTCTGACTTTGGAAATTCGAGAAATTCGCGTTGTTTTTCAACCTCTTCAAGGATGGAGTTGGCATCTGGCGTGACGTCTTCTGGAATCGGAGAGTCCAGAATTTCCAAAGCTTCATCGATCGATAGATGGGATTCAGAAGTCTTCTTGCTTTCGAGTTCTGAGGTGATGACGTCTTCTGGTGTTGTGACCTCCTCGACTGCAGATTTTGAAGATGTGACGGCTTCTGAAAATGTGAAATTTAGGAAAAAAGCTTTAATTCAGAATTCTTACCATTCGACGTCTTCTTCTCTCCATACAAATCCAATTCCAAAATCTTCCTTTTCTGATCCTCCGACGTCTTCAGAAAATTGTACATTTTCACAAATGACATTCGTTTTCTATATGTCAGAATCTCATTCCACTTCGTCGGTGTCTTCACCCTTTTTGCGTAAACCCATCTGCTTTCTCCCAGAATTCGATTGGCAATTTCTTCTTGTCGAAAAGAGGAGTTCAATCTCCAGATTTCCATGGATTGAGCAATGCGTCTGGTGCTGATCTTGACGCCTTCTGGAATCGGAGTATTCAGAAGTTCGATGACTTTCTTGGGAGTCAGATGGGATTCAGATGACGTCATTTTGTTGGATTGAGAATCTTCTGCTCCTGGAGCTTCTAGAGTGACATCTTCTGAATTTGGTGCTTCTCCAGAATTCTCATCATCGTCGGAATCTGGTGGTGGATTCTGAGGCTTTCGACTCTGAGAATGATTCACATCTTCTGAAGACCAGGAAGACGTTGGAGCCGAAATGTCGAGATTTTCAGTTGTGAATTCAGAAGTGCTCAGATCGAGATCGACGTCTTCGGGAATTGGGACTTCTTGGATCGCCAGATGAGATTCTGATTCAGAAGTTACGTTATTAGAAATCGAGACTTCTGGGGTATTCAGTGGAGAATCTGATTCCAAAGTGACAACATCTGGAGTCGAAATGTTCAGAATGTCAATTATGGAATCGTCATCGTCAGAATCTGATGGAAGTTGAAGAATTTCGGGTTGGTCGGATTCTGTTGGAGCGGGGTCCTGTGGCTTCTGAAAGTTATGATTTTGAATTTTGGAAAATTTTGAGCTTTTAGAGCTTTCTGGAACATTCTAGAATTTTCGAGAACCTTCTAGAACCTTCCAAAACTTCCAGAAAGCTCTGGAACTTTCTGAATCTCCCGGAACGCTCTAGGAAATTCTAGATCCTTCCAGGTTCCGAAATTCTAGAAATTCTTACCTCAGAAGACGTCGATGATTCTGGAAACAAGGCGGCCAACGCGTTCAATTGCTTATCTATGAATCCATATATAATATTGTTCCGGAATAATTGAAGTTCTCGGTCCAGGTTTTGAAACGGGTTATGAATTGGCTGGATCTGAAAAAATGAGAAAATTTCAAAAAGTTTGACCTAAAATTTCTTACTGTAATCGCCGAATCCAAAGAAACTGGGGTCCCTTGAGACTTGTCGGGGTCCGTGTAGTTTGTAGTCAAGATTGAGATTGAAGGGTTCCCTTGAAAATTTTCCAAATTTTCCATCGATTCGAATTCTTGAGATTTGTTTGGGGAGTTCCAGGAATTCTTGTCGTTTTCAGGATCTGGATGAATCTGAAATTTTTTGTAACATTCGATTACATTCAAAAATTTAACTAACCGTGAATTGTTGGACTCGCTTGGCTGGATTTTCCGGATTCTTCAAGTTGTTTTTGATCAATTTTCGCTTGCGAATTCCATTTTTGGTGCTTCTCCTTTTGGGCATTTTTTGATCTGAAAAAAAGCAATATTTGATGTTGAATTGTGAAAAATAAAAATTCTGTAACTTCAAAAAGAAGTGGAAGCAGCAGAAAATACAAAAATCAAAGAGAAAAAATGAGAAAATGACGAAAAAAGAGCTAGAAAAACAACAATGGTAAAAATGGCGGGATTTGTAGATCAAAAGCCAGAAAATTACGAATTGGGATTTTTGATCTACCGCCCGGGAAATTTTTGTATTTTTTATACTTTGCTCTGTTCCATCTTCTATTGAAGTGTCTATATTTTTGGATTTTCAATTGACCATTTTCATTTTTCCATTTCCGATGTTTGTTCCCATGGAAAATTTTATAATTTTTTTGGTCTCTGTAGTTCAATTTTTCTCCAATTTTTGAGCAGCGTTTTCACCTATTTAATCTACGCCTCCATCTATTTGAAATTAAAAAATTGTGCTAGGAATCTGCAAACTCGCCCCATTGACAAGGCGCTAGGATTCGTGTGGTGAGAGAGTAATAGACGTCGACACTTTTGTTTTGATCTACCTTGATCTACCAACACCAGAATTTGTCCAGGTGTCCTTTTTTGTGAAATGTCAATGCTAATTCTAGTTGTTCGTTTCTTTATCTTATTGATTTTTTGATCTACGCGCGCGAAAATTAGTCCAGGTGCCCAAGTGGAGTGACAAATCGATAAACCATCCATTTATTTCTCATTTTTCATTAAGTCTATCATTCTCACATTCCGATTTTCCGATAACTTTTGCAAGTCAATATTTCTTCCCTCTAATTGAGTGATCAGAGGACTTCCGGACGTTACCTTTTTTTCAATTTTCTGCAGTCTTTGAGTAATTGTCTCTCTCCCTGATACATCTGAAATACGCGTTTCACTTTCTCTCGTCCTCTGAACTTTCGATACATTTCAATTCTCTTTTCTTTCAGATTTCCCAATCCCTCAACTTTCGGTAAAAATGGCTCAACAATTTCGAAAGAGGACCCCCGTTTTGGTGAGCTTTTCTTTTACAAAGTTTGGACTTCTGAAGATCAGAAATTCTTCAAGGATTGAATTTTTTTCAATTCTCAAATTTCAGATGATCAATCGAGAGCATCGACGAGTTGAGCCATGTCGGGATTTCAGGAATAGAGAGAGGTACGTTATTTGGGGATTTCGGAATCCTCAAAAATACGGAATTCTATGACAGTTTTCGAACTCTGAACTTCTGTGGAAACAAAACTGTATCATTTGAAAATAGTAAAATTCAATTTTTGCAGAAGCGGCACGCCGTCGGCTCTGTTGGTGGGTGCTTCGATCGGGAGGAATGGCATCGAGTGGATGGGCCGAAGCGGGAGGCGGATGGGAGCGGGAGGCGGACGCCTTTAGTCCGCAGGCGGAAAGTGAGTGAGTCTTGTTGTAGTCCTTTTTTGTCGTTGTCCCTTTTTGTGTTATGATGGATACTCTGGATGGTTCAGTGGCTAAGGGACCTGCGAGCCCTTAGTCTGTAGGCGGATACTTACGTTCTCGGATAGAGTAGAAATCTTAACTTTGTCCTTTTTTTTGTTCTTTATGTTGTCCCTTTTTGTGTTTTGATGGAAACTCTGGATGGTTCAGTGGCTAAGGGACCTGCGAGCCCTTAGTCCGTAGGCGGATACTTACGTTCTCGGATAGAGTAGAAATCTTAACTTGGTCTTTTTTGTGTTGTCCCTTTTTGTGTTATGATGGATACTCGGGAAGCATCAGTAGCTAACCTGTAGCGCCCTTGAGATCAATGGAGGATTCACGGGTGTCAAGCACAAGTTTGGAGCACACCCTACCAGGTATATTGTATTGTGATAAAAAAGACTTCATAATTACCATTCCGTAAACCACATTTTTATCGTGCAAAATTTCCTATCGTAAGCTCTAGCGCCTCATGGATACCCCAACAAACATACAAAAAAAAGTGACACCACATCCTACCATAACTTTTTGAGCTCTGTCGATTGATAGCATTCTCGGCCAAAACTCGATATAACACTTCGGACTCATTCCATGCTAGTCATAAAAATGTTGCATGGTTTATCTTTACGAAATAATGAACACTCGGCAGTGGATCTTTATCAATAATGAAACATAATCTAGAACTAAACACATAGTCCAGAAGCCGCCTCACATGTCGTTCCAGTTGGACAAGTGGAGCATTTCGTTCCACTGTTGTAGATATTTTGTCCAATAACGTTTCCTCTGACAACAATAACTTTTCGAAAGTTTAGGCTACAGTAACTTACCTTGCTTTGTAATGACAAACAACCGCGACTTTGTTCATATTATTCTTTGTTTCATCAACTCCACAATTCTTAACTCCACACCCAATCAGTCCAGTATTAGCCCAAGCCATCTGGGTAGCATGTCCGATTTTTGTTTCGAAGAGAGCTTGAGTGAAAGAATTCGATGTCCATCCATAATCTTGAAATTCTTGTTCCCATGCAACGGCAGCAGCTCCTCCATAAACATCGAGTCCAGAGAATGGGAGACTCGACCAACGCCAGAACAAGTTTTCGCCGACGCTTGCAATATCCGAGTGTCCCGTTGGGCATGTTTCAGCATATGCTTGAGCGGAAGTAGCCAGTGTGGTGTCCCATTTCTGAAATTTTCGATTTTCTATTTTCTAGATTCTAGGATCTAACCATCTTCAAAATATTAGTTCCAGCTGGTTTTGTTGTTCCCTTTGCCACATAGGTTCCGAGTGCAATTTTCGATCGAAGTGTGTTATGAATATCCACAATGAATTGTTGGGTGTTACTTCTGAATTGGGCATAAGCTCCTGAAAACATTTTATCAGTTTATGGAATCTCTTGAAATTTCAAAACCAACCAATATAAAGAGAAGCCAGGATATCAAAATAGTTTTCATGGTGAAATCTAATTTTTTGCTTTCTTATGAGACTCATTTTTATAAGAGCATTGGATGTATGCCCAGCTGCTCCGTGAACTGTGCTCCTAGAGTATTCTCATGTGAGATGAGCATGATTTTTTGGATTTGGATATATAAGGCAAATAAAACATGAGTTTTGGGATGAGAGGTGGAAAACTGAAAGCGAAGGATTTTCTGGGCGAAAATGTTATTAATAGAAACTACCTTCAGATTTTGGCTCTCGAGGGAGCCAAATTTTACAGTATCACAATTGTTGTTTCAGATTATCTCCACGCATTCTCTAGTTCAGCTAACTTTCTCGGTATTGACAGCAAAGTTTCCGTTATTTACTTATAATTTACTTGTTGTCTTTTGAATGAACTGCATTTTAAA
The DNA here is from genome assembly GCA_963932045.1 of Caenorhabditis sinica. Classification (NCBI taxonomy): domain Eukaryota; kingdom Metazoa; phylum Nematoda; class Chromadorea; order Rhabditida; family Rhabditidae; genus Caenorhabditis; species Caenorhabditis sinica. The sequence continues at coordinate 18,522,483 of OZ009940.1, forward strand.
ATTTGATTGTTTTGAGAATCAGCAAAGAGTTTAGGATTGCTATATTTTCTGTTAATTCCCCATAGTGACCTGCTTTGATTTCTTATATTAAGTTCGAGAGTTGATCCCCTTGTCATGCTGACAAATGGTTTTGAATTTGATGGGGGCTTTTGTGGCCATGAGTGGAACATTTTTCCTTTTTTAAGAATATTCTCCCGGTTTTTGTCTCACGTTTACTAGATCAGCCATGAAGTTTCTCTAAATTTATGCACCAACCGCGTTCGTCTAACTGAATACCTAGCGACTGTCAGTTTCTTGACACTTATCAGAAACAGAAAATTTTTCTAAAATCCATATGCTCTTTTACACCCATGCGGACCTTTCGAGTATGAAAAAGCTCAAAAGTCCATATCTTCCCTTCAAAATTAAAAACAGATGTTTAAACACAGTAAATTTGTGGGAGGACACACGCTTCGAAAACTAAACTACATGTGTAATTCACATCGAAATATAGTATGAGGAACAAGAAAAATTGAGGATTTGGCTATTTTTCGTATAAACGTTACAACGAACTTCACCCCCATATGCCAACTTCCTGAAACATGATTTGAAAAATTTCAACATTTCTTGCTTTGCAAATAATCCTAGCAAAAATAGACCAAAAGTTCATTCATTTTTATGTTCCCTTAGAATATCCATAGTGACCCGCTTTGAAATCTCAATGGCAAATTTAGTTCAAAAGTTCATCCATCCGTCATTTTGATTCTTTGCTCAAATTTGGAGGGGTTGTTTTTGTGGTAATAAGTGGCATATTCATTGAACCCTTTTCCACATTTAACAAAACTGTACATAGAACGGGAACCAAATCTCTATGAACCTTAATTGTGGCATGAAGTTTCTGGAATTGCATTGGATGAATGTGAACGATTCGATACTAATATCTAGTGCCAATCAGTACTCTTGAAACTCATCTGGCACCGCAAGTTTTTCTAAAACCTATACATTTCCTCCCACCTATGTATGTTGACCTTCAAGATCTGTAACCTCAAAAGCTCATTCCACTCTTTCTCAAAATGAAAAACAGGTGTGTAAACACAAACACCCGGTGGAAGGATACATGCCCACACACAAATTAAAGGCTGAACTATATGTGTGGTTTGAGCTGACTTACCGTAGGAAGCATCACAAAAATCGGGTTTGTGTGCACAGCTTTATGTAGCGTTTCATGAAATTCGTGTCATTCGTTTGAGATCGGATTAATTTTTCGATCTTTATGTTTTACCTTGTATGTGTTTTCAGTATGATTAGGAGATTGAACTAATTTGAACAATTCAATTCAAGGCCTCAGTAAAATGAAGGTTTCCAAAAATGAGCAGTTTGTCAATGTTCTGAAACTGAGGATTTTTTCTGTAAAACTAGTTCTCAAAAGTTGAAAAGTCCTGATTCTCGGCAAGCTATGATCATTTAATAAGAAAGTGTGAATTTGAGAATTTCTGGTTTCTAGAGAAAAATTTTCAAAATTGTCTGAATTCTGCCATCATTACATTAGCCCTCCAAATGAAGCAGAACCTTTATGAGCTTTCTGAAACGGAAATAAACATGAAATGCCCACCTCAAAATTGATATATTTTTTGAAATTCAAAAGTTAAAATTAAACAGCAGTTGTTCAAATAACACAGTAATTGATACACCCAATACGTTGCTGAGTGGGAAGATCAAAAATGAAACTATACGCGATTAGCTCTAAATCATCTGAATATACAGAAGTTTTCGAAATTTGCGTTAATTTTTACTATTCGGGCACAGAGAGCATTTTTCTACTTTAATAGCATTGGCTTCGTCGGGAGTTTCTTTTGAAAGATTTTTCAGCATTAAAAACAATCCTGTCTCTTGTTCTAACTTATTCGCGTAACCAATTCTCATAAAACCTTTTTCGTGATTTACTCCCGTTTCAGAACAGAGAAAAAATGTATGCTTGTTCACTATTTTTGTTGCGGCTAGCTCATTTTGACATTCTTTTATCTGAAAACAGGTCGAGTGCATTTTTTCCTTTCCTGAAAAACTGACAAGATTTGTGCTAAACGAATGTAGTCAATTTTGCAACTAATATGATTTTTGACATTTTTAGATCATTCAATTGATGGTTTAATGAAAATCCTATATTGAACCAATATTTGTTACAATGAAGTAACAGGAATATTTTCGCATGAAACTTCGGATTATTTTCCTGAATGTTTTGTGAAAACATACTATAAGAGGGATATTCAAAAGTAATGCATCCATTTTGAAACACTACTCCAGATTTACAATTTGTGACGTTGAAATCGTTTGAAAAAACTGCAGTGTTGCGGTTCCAATGACATGAAGTTTAAAGTCAGTTATCATCTCAACGTATGATCATTCATTCAACATTTTCAGTTCCACAATACAAAAAATACTTTTGTTTTGAAACAGCATTTAATTTTGATCACATAAAAGACACAGAAAAAATGTTTTCAAGATTTTGTGCTTTCACTCAATTTCTTCCCGGATTTTTGTTTCTGTTTCTTTCTGTCCAGAATTGTCTACGAATTTTTCTATTTTTGATACCACTTTTTAAATGTTTGCCTATCCTTGTTGTCTTAACTTTTTTCAAGATCATCAGCTTCAGCTAATCGCGGAGATAATTGAAAGTTTTGTAACACTTTCCAGATGACAATCTGTCCAAAACCTCCACAACCATCAAAACGGAATGACTTACAAGTGATTCGGGGCATCGCCATTCTCTCAGTACTCGGATTTCATTTTCATCCCAAAACTTTCCCAAATGGATATTTAGGTGTAGATCAGTGAGTTCCATTTTTCAGACTCACTTTGAAGTTTTGAAGCAGTTTTCTAAAGTATATATAGTTTGAAGTGCGTTGAATAAGAACCTGTACCGAAAAATTAGAAAGTTATATGCTATGTACACGATGTTGCATTTTCTGTCATCCCATAAACTCTCTATATTCTAAATTTCAGATTCTTCGTTCTATCAGGCTTCTTGATGTGCATGCTACTCACCGGATCTCAAAAACTTCCAATTTTCAACCTCTTCACTGAATTCTACATCAGACGGTTTCGAAGAATACTCCCCTTGTATTTCTTGTTTATTTTGAACACTGTAATGGCTCTCTATACAGTATTCCCTGATACAGCAGCATACTTGAATCAGCTATCGGCGAAGAAAGCATTATTGTTTTTGTCGAATCGACCACATACACAAGATGAGGATTATTTTGAGAAGGTTGGTGGATTTCAAATCGAAAAAGTTACGAAATTAAAAACGATAATGGGAAAAGATCAAAGTCGGATTGGTGAAACTGTAATTTTTGGCTGAAAATGACGATTTAGTTCAGACATGTTGCGATTTTTCGAAGTTCTAAAAAGAAAAGTAAAAAAATTTGAAGTCGGTGATGTGTTTCAAAAAGATTCCCATTTTACTGTAAACACCTTGCAATAGAAAATTGGAACTTTTTGAATAAGCACTTCCATTATTCAGTCTCAGATGACCCTTCGTTTTTCTAATTCCACTCGAAATTTCAGCTCTCCTTTGCAATGGATCTCTTCACTCATACCTGGTCCCTGTCCGTTGAGATTCAATTTTATCTAATTGCTCCGATTATTTTCCTATTCGGTCACCAGCTCAAAGGTGCTTCCAAATATGGTTACTATTCAACACTAGGTGGGTTTATTCCGTTCGAATTTCGCGCTATTTTTCCATTTTTTTGTTTTTTTCAGCCACCATCTCCTTCATGTTCCATATCTTTTCGTCTCCTACAACATCTTTCAATAGCGTTTTTGCTAGAATCTGGCAGTTTTTAATGGGAATGATGGCCTATTTTTGGGTCAAAAATCGAACTGTTCCTTTTGCGAAAAACGTGGATTTAGAGCATGAGAGAAAGCCCGATAAAATCTTTAAAATTTTGTTGAAGTATTTTATTTTAACACTGACAATAGCTATTGTAATAATACCAAAAGAGTTGGATCCGATTTTAGCGAGGTAGCGAAATACAAAAAATTTGAATCCCAAAATTTCAATTTTCAGACCCCTCATGACAGTGTCCACCGGGACCCTCGTGCTTTTGGAAGTACAAGATTGGATTCTAAATTCTCGATTTTTGACCTACCTGGGAGACATTTCTTATGTACTATATCTAGTGCACTGGCCAGTATATGCATACATCCGGCTCAATTTTCAACCAAATTTTTGGATTCTCAATGGAGCGCTTTTGCTTTCAATATTACTGGCGATACTGGTACATGAGACTTATGAGAAGTAAATTTTTGTTTTTAAAAAAATCGATCCCTGAAAACATTTGAAAATTCAGGTGGTATCTGAAACAGTCAAATATGGTCATTGGTGTCTTGGTGATGGTTTTGTTTTTCTCGAGTGCGTTTTTGATATATTTGGATGAATTTAAGGAGAGTATGCAGGGGTATAAAGAGGTTTTGGGGTTGGGTTTTGAAAATGAAACAATGAAAAATTAGAAAGGTTTCAGAACGGATCAAAGGAAGTTTCCAAGTCTCGATGGAGTTACGGCAAATATGAGTTTTGGTAAGAATTGGAATGACCTAACTTGACAGTAGTGGGATGAGAGAACAACTAGTCTAATGAATAGTGAAATAGCTACTAGAACTTATGCTATTTTTGAAACTGAAATAGCATTCTGTTTCATCATCACAGTATACGCTTTGATATCTTCCTTTTTTATTGGATTGATGACTCTATTAGATCATAATCATTCAAAACTTCTGTATTATTCTGTTTCACAATCAAAGTAAACCGTTTCATATATTTTCTCGATTGTTAAATATTCCACTAGCTCATATCATCATCAATATCACATGTCATTATCATCCAACATTTTCCAGACGACGCGGAAAGAATGAATTTGTACTGGAACAAGCACGATCATATGGCTCCAGAACTGCAAGAACCCAATTGTATCAAAAGGTATCCCAGTCATTATTGGTGTGATTTTAAGGAGAATGGGACGGAGTTCAAAATAGCTCTTCTTGGAAATAGTTATGTGAAGAATCATCATAAAATGATAGTTCAAGAATGTAAACACAGAGCGACGATGATTTCAATGGCTGATGAGACTGGTGGGTTAACTACGGACGGATAATTGGCTTGAAAATTCGATGGATGTGAAAACGAGATAGGGTAACAGTGAAGTTTCTGATAGTCCAAGAAATGCTGGAAACATTACAGCCAAAAACTGAAGACATTCGAAAGTTTCTTTACACTGCATGATAATGAAACAGAACAGTTTGGTCTGGTTCTTGACTCGATAAAAAACTGTCCAGAATATATTTTATTAATAACTTCATGAAACCGATTTATTTCCAAAAAATTCTACTTCCTATTCAGGTTGTGAACCCTTGGCTGCACCCAGAAGACCAGTGGATAATGGAAAATTCTCGTCAAGTTGGACAGCTGCTTGTAACCAAAAATTAGTGGAATTCGTGGACTTTTTGAATGAAACACAACCCGATTATGCGTTTATTTTGACCAGGTATTTCAAATCAGAATCTAGAATAATCTGAAAATTTTCTGTCTGGTTCAAACTCGAATATTTGAAGTTTTTGTGGATTAAGTATCAAGTAAGGAAACCTACCCCAATTTTGATCCGAATATTTTAGCCTATTTTTCCGTTCTACCTTTGTGATGAGCTAGTTTAAGGACTGTCATTTCTAAAGACCAAAGTTCTGAAAAAAATAAATTTTCTCTGTGTCAATAAGAACATGAGTAGATCAAATGTCATTGAAAATTATTATTTCGATTCATGTCGCAAAATCTTACTTCTCTCAAAAATGGTTTTTCAGATGGTACGCCGTCGCGGAACCCTATGATCTCAACTCCACCGATCTCTCCAATGATACAATCTACCTAGAAATGAAGTCTCAGTTATCAAAAATGTTACCGAATATCAAGAAAAAGTTATTCATTTTGGACTCATTTCCAAGAGTAATACCAGAAAGAATAGAGCATATTGCAAAGGAGATGAAAGCGGGGAGAAAGACAATGGAGGAGATTAATGTGGGTTTATCGCAAAAATCTGTATGTTACTCAAAAAGGCAGATCACTGTTACGATACTTTAACCATGAGCAATCTTAACATTTTGAAACTGGAAAACTTTTAAAATTTCTTACAGAATTCACTCTACGACCCGCGCCATTTCGAACGAGGACGTAATCGCCATGCTCAATTGCTCAAAAATCTACCAGAATGTAGATCAAAATGCGAACTTATCGACTACATGGATGCGTTCTGGAACAAGACGATGAACGCTTTCCAATATTTTGACTCTCGTGGATTCTCTTTTTTTACTTCCCCATTTCATTTGTCAGCTCATGGAATTGAGCATGTCCGACCGATTTATTCTAGGATTTGTAAGGGTCTATGAGTTTATTTTCGCCAAATATTTTGTGTTTCTGTAGGTGAATTTCGAGCGAATTTAGTGGCTTTGAATGTCAATTGTTTGTAGAAATGGAAATATTTATTGAACAATGTAATTTCCCCTGCTCTATCTATTTGCAAAACATTACCAACAGCATTACGACATCAGAAACCAAAACAAAGTTGAAAAAATTGCATCGATAGATCGAATGTTCTTCTTTCACCATGTAAAACGACAATGCGATTAAAATCAAATGACGAAAATAGCAGATTCTATACATACCATCTGAAACATACAAATTTCGAAATAACCCCTTAGGTTTGGATTTTTGTACCATGTTTTTCTAGGGGCATTTTTTCTAACTTCACTGAAGTGCTACTTCTTGGACTGCATAAACATTAGAATTTCTATGAAACACGATCTCTCGGAAAGACAGAATGGTAAGAGTATTAGAAATACTTTATTACTTGAACTTTAATAAAATGCAGTTATTTCTCAATATCAGATAACTTTGCTCCGAACGCTGTTGCACAGTCAACACTGATCTTCTCAGTAGCATTGCATCTGAAGAAAAAATCATGATTGAACTGATTATGGTAGTACGGAAAAGTCTTATCTCAATTAGTGTTGTTAACGTCTTCGACATAACTGCACTATGTGAAACGGAGAAATGTTTCTTACGGTGTTTTTGTGCATTGAGCAACTCCATTAGTCGGTACAGTTACGACTGGCTCTGGGACAATTGTGACTGTCTTCTTGAAGTATTCAGAGATGTTACAGTCGTCGTCGATTTTCAGTCTCCATGTTACTTTGCGCTGAAAATGTAGAAGTGAACAGTGGACAGTCATCGAAAAAAAATATTGGTGTAACTTTTTGTCATAGTACTGTATCAGTGACTTTTCATATGCAACTTGGTTCAACTTTCGACGATGATTTCTCTACTTTTTCAAGAACCAATTAATGTTTCTAAACACCAACAAAATAAAAAACTTGCCTCACACGACTTGTACGAATTAAAGACCCCATCTACCGTAGTAGCATTCAAAGCACAGGGACCACTGTTATCACTCCAAGATTCTTCGCGGGTTGGAGATTGAGCAACTGCCAGAGTCATGGTAATAAAGAAAAGAAGGACAGAGAAAGGTAGGAATTTCATCATTTTAAAACTTCAAACAGATGATGATTTTGGTTCGTAACTGGTTATTGAGTGGATATTTTGGTGTGTATGTATGTGTGTACTTGACAATAACAACGGTTTATCCTTTTTCTGCATTATTTACATTTGTCATGATGTTTGATGATCTGTGAGGTCAGGGGATGACTAGATAAAGTGGAAGAAAAGAGCGGATTTGGACTACGAATGGTATACAGTTTTACAGATCATTGGGCTCTGCCTTGGAAGTAATCTCCTCCAAATAGGGAGGTTTCATTCTCTGTCACCGAGAGGACGAAATTCGAGCTTGTGGAAGAATTTTTAGTTTCAGCTAGAATATGTTTCAAAATGTTATTATACATTAACGGGCGTTTCAATTCGTTGATCTCATTATCATGTAATTTATCGTTCTTGTTTTTATGTCTGTTTTCTAAACTGAGATTGTCGTCACATTCTGCTGCAAATGTAGCAGAAAAAATTCTGTTGACGATTGCTTATTAACCATTTTTTCTGTTATTCTTTTCCCGTTTTAGATTCTATCAAACCTTTCAACATTGATACGAAAATTTCATAAATGTTTCATTGGAGAAAGAGGAAAATCCAAAAGTCATTATAACAAAATCACTTCTCAATATCAGCAAGCTTGGCTCCAAAGGCAACGTCACATGCAACGCTGATCTTCTCGGTTGCATCGCACCTGGAAAAACACAACTATGTATTTTTCATCTTTTAGCGATGTGCTACTGATTTCAACGAGATTGCAAGGAAATGAACCACATAAAACATTCAAATTACTTACGGTGTCTTTGTGCACAAAGCAACTCCATTGTAAGCTTGAGTAGTTGCGGGTTCTGGGATGAGAGTGACTGTTTTCTTGTAGTAAGTTGAGATGTTGCATTCGTCGTCGGTTTTTAGCATCCAGGACACATTACGCTGGAAACACGGATTAGATGAGAAGGTTTTGGAAATCCGAGGAAAAAAATTCGGCACAAGAGCCCCAATTTCCATAAAAATTATTGCGCCAGTGAAACAAGATCAACATTCAAGAAGGCTTACCTCACAAGAATGAGATTTTGTGGTGACTCCATTAACAGTCAAGGTAGATCCTTGGCATGGGTTTGTATCACTCCATGATTCGTCACGGATCGACGAAGACGATGTTGGGGCTCCAGCGACGGAAAGAACCAGAATAGCCAGTACAATGACAAACTGCATTCCTCAAAACCAGTTGATTTCGGATGACAAACCGGTTTTGAGCTGATACTTTTATACTTTGTGAGAACAATTGCTTCAATACCTTTTCCATTTTTGCATTTTTCCCATGGGTTATTGTTTGATCAACAATAGAAACAGACAGAACAGAACTGCAGAGGCAGAGAGAACGAGAGTTATGAATAATGGGTGATGACAAATTTTTGAATTCAGTTTCGCACAGTTACTTTTTCGTTGTTGTGGGTGGTGGCGAGATGATATTGTTGTATTTTGGACTGTTATTCGGAATTGAATCGGAAAGATTTTGATTGGATTTTCAAACAAATTATTAGAACATGAAAATTTCAGATCTATTAGCAGAAAGCGTAAATTTATGAATAAATTAACATGTTCCAGAAACTAAAACAAATATTTTTAAATGATACAAAGAAGGTAGAATATGTAGAGAAAATAGAAAAACAACTGATCTCTGACAATACTTAGAACTAATATGAACTGCCAGAAACAGAAGTTCCCACATACAATTTTCAGGAAATACCAGTTCGAGTTTGACCTCAAGTTTGAGTTTGCCCTCAGTAGTTGTGGTTTAGCCAGTTGCAGGTGTTGACTGAATAATGAAATATTTAAAAAAATCTAGATTGTACTCACTAGCTCATCCTTACTCTAAAATTAGCAAATGTGCAGCACTGGATTAGAAATGGTAGAGTTGATTCCGTGGTAGCAGTTTTACAGGCATTCTCAATTTTGATTACTTAAAACTAACTTTAAGAATTCAAAAACCTTTCTAACCTTTGGAAACTATGCTAGGCGGAAAAAGCAGTAATTGTGAACTTTCGAAAACTTTCAAAATTTTGGACGAAAAACATCTCCTGAACTAGCATCCATAAGATTCCAATTCTGTATCTTGACGTCTTGTAACCGAAAATGTTCTACAACAGCACTATGTATGCAATATATGTTACAAAATGCCGTTAAAAAATTTTTTTCGAATAAAATAAACCTATTTTCAAACAACCCATATCTCACTTGAAACCCAACTAATAAGAACGATAACTTAATTCTTGTATGAATCGAGTTCTGTAATTTTTCAGTTTTTGATGTCAAGTTTATGAAACCGGAATTTTTCTGTAATATTTTCCTTAACCAAAACTGTCAGGTACACTATGTCCTAAGTTCAAAAACTCAAAAACTTTTCTTGATCTACAGATAAAAAATATACTATATAACATCATGTTTTCCAATACCGCGAAGTTTCCAATGCTGTTCCCGTTTCAGGATATCAATATTGTGTTGGGTACCTCTGCGAATGCAATCATTCTGTCACAGTCTTACCTACTGCATTTTCAAAATTGGACACTCACCATAGATTCCTATTCTAGACCCGGTCCCTACTCCCAATTTTCCAAAGTTATCCATTTTCTGTTTTATTGAACTTCCCGATTTCCCTTTGGTCAACTGACCCCTCAACATACATTATCACACCTTTCCCATCAAAATTTGCTATCAGTGACAAGTTCACCCTTTTTTCTCCATTTTTCCATCGAAATTCCCCATATCTACAGTAGTTAGTACCTGTCTCCCCCGGTCCCCCTTATCACTATCTTTTCATTATTTCCTATCTTTCTTCTTTCTTCTTCTTCTCACTTAATGTTATTCTTAGCGTGATTGATGTCTTCATAGGCGCAATCTGACATCCGACAATTAATCATTTTTGTACAAACACTCTAACACAGGCGCATACACACACAAAAGATACTGTCAGCGAGAAGGGGGCAAAAGATGAAAATGAAGAAAGCCAGTCTTCTTCTTCTTCTTCTTCTTCTTCTGATGGTGATGACGATGGTGATGACAGTATCACGAAATGATTTATGAGTGTATCTACATAGGGGTTTTGCGGAAATCATTCTTCGCCTTTTTCAAGAATATAAAAAGAACTTGATTTGTGTGTTTGTTTTTGACATGGATGAAGTGGGGGATGACCAGGATTATTTATGATTATCGATTTATGATAGGTCATAAACATTTTTAAGAGGATGGAGAGGGAAAACTGGAAACATGCTGGTTTAAGGAGTGGAGGAATGACAATGTGACATGCGTGATGGATGGATGGGAGAAGGAAGGAATACTGTAGACGGAAAAAGTTGAGGATCAGAGATCCTTGACAACACATTTTTACTGTTGCAGGTAGATTGTAAAGGTGACACTACTTACCGGAAGCAGTTCGGCTCTTATTTTTTTTTCCCAATTTCAAAGTTTGCCAACTACTGTAGTCTGAAATTCTAGAGATTTTCCTGATCCTTGGTTCAAAGTTTGAGAGTATTCCCTCTTAGAAAATTTGACTGACTTCGTTTTCAGTGATGTTGAGTCGCTGAACTGAGTGATGAAGTAAAAATTGGAACCGTTGAAATGACAGTTTTTTCTCTGAAACAATTGGATTCTCAAATCACTATGTAAATCGACAATCATTTCACTTTTTCGAACAATTTCCATTTCAGGTTCTTTGTTAAATGACGACAAAAAGCTAAGAAACTTGATGTTTTCTTCAACAATTTCAGCAATTTTACAAACCTATTTCAGAATTTTCTATCTTGACCGGAGCCCACATTGGCTTTGTTCTCAATGACGTTCCTTTAGTGAGTTTCATTGAACTGTAAAATTTTGATCCATGACTTTTTAGTATTTTTTCCCGCTACGGCTATGTTATAAAAACTTTTCTAGTTTGATTGAAATCAGTTGTTCGTCTTAAAAAGCGGAAATTATTCCAGTCATTTCCAGTTTCTGGGCATTGTTGAATGACGACAGAGAACGGTGGCATTATGAAATCTGTTTATTCCTGAAAAGTGAGCTGTTCGATTGACGAAGTGATGGTTGCGCATATACGAAAGAAAAAGTGATAAGGCCAGAGGTGAGCAGCGACTCTGGTATCAGATAATCTATCAGATTTTCAGGATTTTTTTCTGTTACAGTTAGATGAGAATAGTTTTTCTAGTTGGATGAATATCGCCGGATCTGAATTGCTATGTTTCTCGACCTTCAGTTTCTAGTTGATTGTAAATGGTTTGAGAAATAAACAGCAGTTTGAATTAACAAAAAACGTCATTTCAGATTCAATACACGTTTTTAGAAACATAGACTTCAAGGGCCTAGAATGCAAACAATAATGCGTTTCGATGATTCCAAATTAGCGAACTCTGTAAAACTGCAAACTACTGATTGTGAAATATGTTGAATAACTTACATGGTGTTTAACATATTTTAGTGTTTCGAGTTTCGCATTTCACTAGATCTGACTCTAGAGAACGTTTATTTCTTCTTTACTGTAGAGCCTCTATTAACTTTCCTGATGTATTTGTCAAAACTTGAGATGCCAAAGTTTTCAAAATACATATTTGCACAACTACATGAGAGATTTATGATTCTAGTAGATCTGGAGGAATTATCATTGCTCTATAATACCTGCCTTTTTGATATTGTCATCTTGAAACATGGAATTGTGATCGGATTGTTTTCAATAGATTGCAGATAGACACAGATCAACAAATAAGTCAGTAAACATTCTACGTATAGAATGTGCGTTATCGAAAAATGAAACGTGATAATAAATATTGGATTCATGAATCTGGAGGTCATTTTTTCAGTGTGTGCTTCTGCTCTTGGTTAGTAGTTCTATCTGATTTTGGTCTCTCTTGATCAAATTGTAATTATTAGAATCCTCTAAAATGTTATATGAAGTTTCAGTCAAAAAACTTTCAGACAAAACTGCTCTCCCAGCATTATTAGTCATTGCTTATCACTTGTTTAGTTGCTGATGGATCATGTTTCTCGTTTCCTAACTCTGATTTATTTATTTTTACCGGCACGTTTGCCATTGATAACATTTTTTGAAAAACCAACTTATGAGATAAATGAAACATTAGAAATCTAACTCATTCTACTAATGCATTAATTTTTCAATGTTAGTTCCGTTTCTGACGCTCGTTGAAACGGTATACATTTATTCAACTCTGATGCTTTTGTGTAATAACGACGTTTAGAAACATATATGTAGTATTCTGCGAACGGTTTTCCCCCATAGCAATAAAAAGGATTTGTCAGTTACGATAGACTTCAGTTGCATGATTTAAATTTTGTAACGTTTCATATTTCCTGTAAATTTTCACCACCGAAACAGATGTAATGATTTTGGACAGTGCAATCAACAGAACTTTTAAAAAATCGCGTCTCCGCATTTCTGTACTACTTTTATCACAGCCAGCATTCCATTGATAGATTTGGATTTTTCTGAAATAATTCTGCAAATGTGAATCTTGGAAGTGAATTGTTTTAATAAATTTCTGAAAAAAAATTTCTACACCCACTACTACGTTCACAACATTTGTATCACACTGATCCCTCTTTCATGACCTTGTTGAAACTGTTTGAAAATATTTTCGAGCAATAACCACCATTTAATAATTGCCTTCTATGTAATGTGATCAACGAATAAGGACCTCAACCTTCGCAATTATTCTTTGATTCATAGTTTTTCCCACATTTTCTTTCCACTGAAAATGATTTGAATAATACCTATCGCAGAAAATTGAAGGTAGACTTCAGCTGCAATACTACCAAACAACCTGTAACAGCCATGTTTCGAGTTATTGTTTTTCAGAATTTTGGCACTACATATTTTTATGTTTCAGATCTTGTATAAGGAATCCCATATCATTATTTTTTTATTAGCAATATGAAAGTTACACAATATCAGCACAAAATTTTTCGACAGACCGTGTATTGCCCTGAGCCGTCGAACCACTAACTTTTCACTGTTTTTAATATGCTCGACATTTTGGCAAAAACTAGAGTTAAATGAGTTCAAAGATCTGTCACAACCCTGAAGTACATAGTTTCATATTCATCGTTGAACTTTAATCCAACGTTAGATAACAGAAATAACTAGAATCTCGCGAACCTCATATTAAAAATTTCTCTCTAGTGTCATGTATTGTTGAGTGTAATTTATCCGAACTGAGAACAGTTCTTATCGATCAAAATTACCATGACTATAAAACAGAAAACCTTTGAATCAATTGCCCCTCACAGCGTCGTTATCCCATATTTCCCGATGTTGAATTTCAGATTCCTCATCCCAAGTTGAAGTCCATTAGATCTGAAAATCCCTCTCATCACAGCCAAGACCGCTTTTCAGTAAATTAAAATAACACAAATTTTATTTTGCAGTCACTGTCTTGATACGAATGATGAAAAGTGTTGGTGACAGAATTACTTTCGACTTGAAACAGTTTTTCCAAAATCGTCTTTCCAGCTCCCTGGACTCTGAATAATCTGAATTTCAGTGAGTTCCTTTTTTTGATGGTTCCACTATTCTTTGATGACACTAATGTGCATTCAACACTTACCTGAAAGAGAAATATTTTTAAATTACGACATCTAGAATCCTGGAAATGACCATCGCTCCCGAATTGTCTGCCCATGATCTTACGTTGCTTAGGAAAACTCGTGTCAATTGAGAAACTTTTTATCAACTGAATCTATGAAAAACCTGAAACAGAAAAATTTCGAAGCGCGAGTCTCTCGAAGAGTCGGACCCTCATTTTTCTCGATTTCGTGTTCCAGATCCCTCCCCAGAATCTACTTTTCACGTTAGACTTGAAAATCCCTCTCACCCCAGTCTGGACCCCTCTCCAGAATCTCAAAGTTCTCCAAAACTTCAAGTTGATGTTGTTGACCATTGTGGATTTTCGAAAAGAGAGAGTGATAGATCAAAATCAACGACTTGAAGAGAAAAGACAAAACTTGAAGGAAGTGATAGGGGGGATACATCAATATATGATCCATCATTTATTATCATATGTCATCAACGCTTCCATTTCTCAATCAATCATCAGCACAACGCATCTTTATGACACCGGAAAGTTGGTGCTTGTCACCCCTTTCTGAAGATTCTGAAGAATAGATCGTTTGTCTTATTCTTCTTCATCTTATTGTTGCTTCTTCTTCTTTTTCGCGCGCCCCAAAATTTTGCTGTGGCGAGAAAATGGAGAAGAAGACGAATTTGAAGATGGGAGAAGGCGAATGATCGATAGGTCCCAGTTGCAGAAAAACTGATGAATGGATGACGGGAAAAAGGAGAAGATGTGCGGATGTTTTGGATAGATATATGTGTTTATGATAAATGTGCGATATTTTTGTGTGTATGTTTTTGGAACAACTGTTTTGACAAGTTTTGGGAGAAGGAGTACTGTGGTTGTTGGTTGTTGGTTGGGTATTGATGAGCAATGAGTACTGTTTCGAGATGGTTATGTTGGTGGTCATCCACAGAAATTGTCGCTTGAAGGTACTTGGTAATATCAGCTGTCTCTGAAATAATCATGGGACTATGGTGTTCAACCTTAATACACAATTCGACCTCAATAGTGGGAACTTTTTATCTTGCAGTTGTTAACTTCTGCTCGACCTGTTTTTAGTACCCTTGTGCGGTTTATTGTTCCAAGTAATCAACATCGTCATCTTACTGAATAACTATAACCGCAACACATTTTTTAAACCATGTAAGACAGTAAACTGTCAATGAGTTATTCGAAGCGTATAGTCCAAAAGTCAAAAAGTTGAAAATTTCTGAAACTCTCCCTTGTTTGCTGTTTCGCAATGCTAACAATTACGGTTTTTGTAACCATCGGTGTTTGGAAGAAATTGCTACGACGTAAATATGTTTCCAAGGAGTTTTACAGTACACTATAGTAGATCACAGCCATTATCATTGTAGGTCTCACGCTAAAACTTACCAAGACATTCAAAGCAGTTATATCGAAAAACCAACGCGAATTAGAAAACTTCTAAACTCTGAGAAACAGCGAACTGCATAAATTTGATCAATTTCCGAATAGTCAAAATGTTTCAGTTCCAAGTTGTTGTGAAAATATCATGGTAGTTTGATGTTGTGATCAACGAGACATAATAATTACCTCTAGAAATGATGTCTCTATTTTGTAGTTCATCTCTCCAAACGAGAACTATCACCGAAATTCGGATAACATGAGAATTTCCTCGAAAACTTGTGTTTTAAAAACATACATAGATGTTAACTTGATTTAACATTGATGACTTCTTCGAGAAAAAATGTATCTCAAATTTTTTGTGGTCACAGAAATAAGTTTATGGTAGAAAACGATAAGAACATAATCAAGCTTCAAGCTCTGTTCAACAGTGCCCTATCTCAGAAAAAATCAAGATTCTGTTAACCCTTATATTGTATATGTAGTAGCCTGTCTCAGTATGTCAATATAAGCAATAATTAATTAGTTGATATTAGTTATAATGGTGTCGAGGATTGAAAAATTGAGGAAAGTTTTTTTGCAGTTTCATAGTGTTATCAAAGTTTGTAGATAGCTTCATCGATGTTAACAATCCCCTTCTGACACAGACAAACATATAAGCCACTAGCTATTCCACAGTCTATGATATGATAAAGTGCTCTACCTAGTCCATTTTAGCTATCCCAATGGTTACCTCCACTAGGTCCCCCTTTTTCTCTGAATTTCTCAATTCCCATCTGATTCCATTTCAAGTTCAAAAACAGACACAAATACACGATTTCCTTGTGTAGATTTTAGATTTTATCGATGCGTGTCGGACTAACTCGTCGTATCTCTTCGTTTTCTTTTCTTTATTCACCCCCCCCCCCAAAAAAAGTCATAAAATCCTCGCATACGTTTTCCTTTTATGTATCTGTGTATGGGTGAGTGACAGATAGTAGTAGTTGTAGTTCTACGACCACCACCAACACCAAGACTACTTCTGCCAAACAAAGAAAATGAATGGTATGTACACAGAAAGAGGAAGGGAATCAATTATTTGGAAGAAGATAGATGAGGAAATTTGGTTTTTTTTTTGAAAATTGAAATTTCGAAACTTTGAACAATGCATATTGGCAAATTCGGTACAAAATCAGAGTTCTAGAGAGACAGAAACGGGTAAACTTTTCGAAGTGTGGGCAACAAATTTGAAAATGAGTGCAAATTTTATATTAGTAAAATCTTAATGCATTGATAAAACTGAGAGCTTGGAGAAGAGATAAAAAATTGAAGACACCTAGTTTTCATTTTAGACAGTTGATATAAAAGGGAGGGTAAGTTTAAATGTTGAGAATTAACACCTTGTCATTCTCTGAACACAAATTCTGTTTCTGGAAGTTTGTATTACACTGAAAATCTGTCGAGTTGTGTTCCTGACTTTTATTTTGTTTCTCCAATTGAGGTTTCATTCAACCGTGATGCCATCAATATCTGTACTTACCTAGTAGTTCATGAGAACCTTATGAAACTGTTTTCTTTCGAGCATGACCTTTAGAAAAAAAAATCAACTTTGAGACCAGAGATGCACTGAAAAGATGTTTGAAAAATACGTAAGACTGAAAAATTCGGAAGTCGGAAGGGACATTTTGAAACCAAAAGTATTGAAAAGTATCTGAAATGTAGTCTACAGAGCACCCTATAAACCTATCTGAGGTCATTTTTGAGATAAAAACATCGAGTATTTTGACATTTTCTGAAATTTTTTATTCTTCCGAAAAGTCTGGAAGATGCCGGAAAATGTCTGACAGAGCCCGGAAGATGGACGACGGAAGTGGAAAACAGGCAAAAAACGAAATTCTGTGCAATGCTTTGGACCTTCCAACTGTGCCAACAAGGTATTACTATTGATACTGCGCAACTGAAACAGTAACGAAAGGAAGGGAACAACAATCTGTCTTTCGATAGAAATGCATGATAACATAAAATTGCCTGCTTCAATAGCACCATGAAACAAATCGCTTGAAAAAACATTAGTTTCGTTGTTTTGTAAACAAGACTCCATCAGAAGATTTGAACAAAAAATATTTTGTATTTCCTCCGTTTCCAAACCGACATATTCGGGAAAGTCTCAAACAAGACACCAATGGGTCTGTTCTGACTGATTGTAATTGACAATTTACCGTACATCTTCAGTTTCAAAAGTGTCGTATATCAGGCTGAAAATATCATTCTCAATTCCACGATTCTTTACCGTGTAACCAAAATTCTCCTTTTAGCACATTTCTGATAAACTTTTATTGACATTGTATCCTCTACGGAAGTGAGGATTTTGACAGTTTGTCAATTTCCAAAGAATATGAAACTGCAACCTGAAATTTTGTTCTCAGCATATGGCTTCCTTTGCGAATATTTTTTTCGAAAACTAGAATTCGTGCGCGTATTGAAAGCTGGAGGTTATACAAAGTGCCGCATCAACCCAAAATGCCCCTTTACCAACAAGTTACGAAGAGTTTGAAACTGTGCTTATGGGTACGTCAATAAAGTAAGCGTCTATCATAATCTGTACAACATCTTTTCAACCAATTGGAACAGTGAAAATGAAAAATGCTATTCAATGTTTCCAGAAAGCATTACCAATAACGTTTTGGATTTTGTTCCTATGAGAACAGTTTACGGTGACTTCTAGATGTGCCCTTGTTATAAAAAATTCACTAGCTTTCTCAAACTTTCTCAATAGGAAGAAACAGTGGTTGATTAGTGTTTTGGAAATTCAATGAGTACAACGTAGCCTAGAAGTTTCATCCCAGTTTGAATGATTCCTCCGATTTTTCGAATTCCCAGAAACATTTGTTATTATAGTTAACCCAGCTTCGGAATCATTTTTATCTTAAAGTAAGCGATGTGGGGAATTGATTTTTTCACAAAATTCGATCTTTTCACATAATTCTAATCATTGAAAAGATCTTCAAAACTCAATTAGATACTAAAAGCACTGCCACCATTCCCACGATAAAAACTTTCTGAAACAGTAACCCCTTCACCCAAACTTTGAACGTTTTCAGTTTCCTCTCCATCTTCCTTCAAAACTGTTCCCTCTTACAGTGGCTATTAGAACAAAAAATGTCACCTCTTCCTCTACTTCTTCTTAATTTCACGACTGTTCCTTATTACACCTTCAACATCCCCCCCCCCCCTCTTGGCTAGAAGAAGCCAGGACTGAAGATGATCGATGATGATTACCTGTCACCAGGGGGAGAGAAAGGTATACAGGATAATTGATTATATTTTCATATGTTCCAGGGTCCCCGTTGGATTCTCAAAATTCTGAGAATCAGACTTTCGAAGCGTTTTTCTTCTTCAAAAACGCCGCCATTTTCAAGAGCCATTTCTCTTCTCGGGAGGGGTGAAAAACGATGGATCAGTGTGCCCCCCCCCCCCAAAAACGTCCATACCAATTTTTCAAAAGAGTACAAGAGTGATTGCCTCTCACCCCTTCTCTCGCTTCGGCTGTCAAGGATTTGAAGGGGGGGGGAGAGACCCTCTTCCGAAAATGTTCCGTTGCTCATAAATCATCCGCACCATTTCACATTTTGAAGAGAGAGAGAGGGGCCCCAACTGGTTGGTGTCGAGGCTCATCAATCGTCATTTTTCACACGCGTTTGAGATTTTGATTTTTGAAGTGGGAGTTTGGAAATTTAGCATGTGGAAATATGGTGAGATATGGTAGTTTTAGGAAGGGCGGATGAGAAAGCCAAATCAAATTTTTGAAAATGTGGCAAACTTCATGGCTTTCTGAAATCGAAAAAATATTTTTCAAGTTTCAATGAGCTAAAAAATACCGGAAATTCGGAATATCTTCGATTCGTGTGACTGTTCTAAACTTTTGAGTTACCGCCGAAACTAAACACAACACAACCAGATACATGCTACCCATTAAAATTGAAGTAAAAGTGAGCAGGTTGTGCACGTTCTGAAATAGTAGAATTCTCGTCAAAATTTTGAATTATTTCGGGTCCATCGTTTCCAACTCGACGGTTTGTTTGTAGTGTAAGTGATTTCACTGTGAGCTTGACCGGTTTTTCAGAAATTTCAACTATTATTTGGAAACTTAAAGGAGTTTCGGACAACGTTTCTCAGTCCCATTGAAGTCGGTACTGTATGTTGAACTTCTAAACTCGATGAAACTGCAACCGATATTTTCACTCTTCCGTTAAATATTCGACATAGAGATTTATTCAACGACATCGTATTGATCTCTTTTTTCGAACTCGAAATGTCTAATCAATAAATGTCATGCTTGTAAATCCTGGAAAATACATTGGCCGTATTTTATTAAAGTACGATCAAAGTTCCAAAAAATACCAGCTATTAGAAAGCTAGATGAAACCGGAATATTGAAACATTTCCTGGAGTTTCTAATTTAAACAAACATTATTTATAAAATTAGAACAATCGGATAAATATATGCTGTGTTTTGTTTTAGTTTAATAAATATTGGTTCCCTAAATTTCCCTGTTTTTGGGCCTACGTCGAAGCATTTTTTTCAGAATATGGGTTACTGTAGCTACCGTACTCCTACCGTAATCTGATGGTGTGACTATATTGTTACACAGAAATACATATATTCAGTTTTACTTACTAGTTAGTATGCCGAACAGTACTGCCAGTTAATCAGATTTTCAAACGAACAGAGCAGAAACAAACAGTAAGAAACACAAAAATTTGTACAAACAAATAGGCGACGAAAAATGATCGTGAAATGTTAATCCATTGAAATACCACAACTTGAAAACCATGTGAAACTGCAAAAAAAAAACCCAAAAAGGTTACTGTAGGTGGCTATGGTGATATCACTTTTAAGTTTACAATATTTTTCTGCTACAGTACCTTCCTAATATCTGTCAAAAGATGACACTACGGTAAACTATTCTGGGCCGCATTTACTAACAATCTCTGCTAATTTTTGAAACTTGTAAGATCAGTCCCCTCCCTCCCAAATTTCTTCAGAACTCCATGACAGCCATCCACACACAAAACAGGCCCCATGTGTTGAACTTGTCACTATATATCTTGTGTTTGAGTATTTTTCTTCTCTTCCATCTTCCTCTTCTTCTCCAAACAAAAACGAATTTGTCTTCTTCTTCTTCTTCGTTTCTCATCCCATCGAAAGAAGACAAACGGTGGTAATGGCGGCGGGCTGTGTGTCGATTGATTGATTGTCGTCCTAACATGAGTAATCAATCTTCGTTGCGAGACCCGTGTCGATAACTCAAGATGAGACGGGAAGGGGGGAAATGACAAGAGGGGTCCCCCTTCTCCATACAAAACAAAACATCATAGAGGCTGTGCTCTTATCTGTCATCATTCATTTCGAGAATGAAGAATCTGTCACTATTTCGCAGTTTTTTTCTTTTTCTTCGCCTATCCCCAAATTTTGAAGAGTGATGATGGAAATGATGTTGATGATCGGTTACACCACCACCACCCGACGACTTTTTTTGATGATTTTTAGTGGATGGTGATGGATGGGTTTGTGATTGGATCTTTGAGAGGGGAAGGTGATAAAGATCTGAAAATAGGAGTTGGCTGGTAGTACGAAAAAATTTAAGGTTTCGAAAATGTTGTAAAAATTTGGAAGTTTTCGAGAAGACTGGTCGTTGGTCCTATTCATACCTTCCAATTTTTGAATTACTGTAGAAACTATCTGTCAGAAAGTTGATCTAGAAAAGTTTCACGGCTACCAGTTTCAGATTTCTTATAATTTTGGTGGTGGTAAATTGAGATGATGCGTCAAGAATTCAAGAAGAGGCCTGCTTGTGAGAGAAAAATTTACGATAAGATATAAAAGTCATCATTAAAAATAAACAGCCAAAATCCGACTAAATTCCAGAATCTAGAGTAATGACTGTTTCAAAAAGTTAATAATTTTTGATTCATGAAACCCAAAGCATTCCACCAGTATCTCATGACCGAATTGCTGTTCTGAAACGAGTATGTTTCTTATTTCAGCATTTTGAGAAAATTGTATGACCATAAGCGTAACTAGACCTTTTTTCACTGCTAGAATTGGCTACTAGATTTTGCCGGGTACATACAGTAAGATACAACGACCCACATTCAGATAACTGGGACAATATAGCTTGAGCATGATTTTGAATGTTCAGTTTTACAAAACTTGATTCCTTAAAAAGTTCCAACGGCAGATTGTACGTTGGTTTGCATATTGAAAAATTCTTATGGAGGGCAGTGATAGGAACTTTTTCATTTGGCGATTATCAGAGGACCAATTACAGTTTCATGATTCTAAAATATTTCGCGTCATAACTTCCGTCTTGTTTTGGTGTTCCGTTTACGAATTTAGGAGTTTTTGATCTGTCCATTTCCGGATCAGTCAACTATCATTTAATGTAGACTCTCCATTTTGATGGTAGTAAGTGATAATAATTTCAGAATTATGACCGTTTCCAAGTGTTCCAGAGTCGAACTTGATGGTTTTGCACCGATGAATGAGCCTATGGTACTGTATTTTAAGAAAATTTATTAGGTATGGATAATGTAGTTGGAAAATTGAAAATGATACAGAAAACAGAAAATTTGCAGTTTTATTGGCTCTAGAATTTTTAAAATTGAAAAAAAAACTCCTGTAACAGAATGACCAAATCTTATATTGCGAAAGCTTTGTCAGTAGTTATCGACTTTTTTGATCGCCCAGTTTGTTTGTGTTGATAAAGGCTTCAGAGATTAGGAATACATTGAACTAATACGGTTACAGATTCTCAATATACTTGTCGGTAGAAATTTTGAATAATTTTCACTGTGTTTGAGGTTTGAAAACTTTCCGAATCATGCTGTCTATGCACATTTAGCGAGATCTGGAAAATGAGTAAAATATCCAAAGTTGAGAAATCCCAGTTTCATAGCTTTGATAACATTCTAGTCCTATGAACCGAAAATGATTGTAGCTTGATTTTTTAAAGGTTCCTGGTGTTTTCTTACTTTAAGATTTCAGAATACACTCGCACGCTCCTACTGAAAAGTTCCCCTTTTTCGGCACCTTACAAACTTCCTGACTCAGCAAACATTTCTTCCCTCAACCCCTCACTATCGCCCCCTGAAATCTTTCTAGCTTCATTCGCCCCTTTGATTTCCCGAATGAAAAGCAAATATTTCATTCGGCTCATCAATCTTGAGTGACCTCTTGATCACTCTGTGTTTGATTTGATCAAAATGTGTTAGGGACAGTTGTTGTTCCACGACGACAGGGAGGATCTCTCTCTCTTTGACGGGAATGTAACATAATTAATGACTGGAGCAGCGACAACTATATGGAATTGGGTGGGGATGGATGTGTGGATGTATACATGATAGCTAGAGTGAAGATGGAGGTGCATTGAGGAAAAATGGAACGCAAAGATGATTGAAGAGAAGTAAAAAATTTTAGGTTTTATCGAGAAAGTATAACGGAAGAAAACTGACATTAATGTTTCTGACATAAATATCGACAGATCTGTGAATCCAAATGTAAAGTATGAACACTATTTCAGCAATGTCACAGAATTGATAGAGTGAATGATTTTCAATGTTCCCTTCATAGTGTTTTCAGCAGAAGAAAAGTGACACAGAGTAAAAGTAGCAAATAAGCAAGACGCTAAAATTTCTCGGTGTTTCCTGACAACCCATCTGCATCGAAACGTTTATAACTGCAGCAGGGCTTATTAGATCTTTTTTAGGTGGTTTCAACTCTCTCTTTCGAAAAAAATACAGTAACACTGTGTTCATTTGAAAGATTTGATTTTCGTTGGAAATCAGTGCCTCCTCATTATGGTCTACAGCTGACGTTAAGATAACTTTCTAAAGTCACAAATGCCGTATTTGGAAAAATGTAATGATTCTGAAGTATCATTTTCAAGCATCAGTCATTGGACCCATTAGTAATTGCATTTTATATCAGTGATTTTTGGTGGCTTTTCTTATTATCGAATTTCTGATAAAAAGTGTGTTTTACCCACATTTATTGTTTCACAAACCTGATTTATGCTCAGTCAAATGAAGATGAGTTATTTGGAGTACTCATAGAGAAAATTATGCTTTCTGAACACTTGTAACGACATTACTGTTTCAATACTATCACATTCAGGTCATTAGTTTCGTGTGTATGATAGAGTTGATACATTTTAGTTTTTCTTGGAAAGTTCATGATGTCACAATGTCACAGAATGTAGATGCCTTTTGATAACTATGCCGCCTTTTGGAATCCAAAAAAGACATACTGGTATCCTAGATCCAAAATTTCCGAAAATTTTGCTGTTTCAAACGGCCATTAATCCGCGTTCCTATGAACTTTTCTCCGATAGGTGGAATTTTCCTACATTCACGCTTTCGTAGTTTTTGGCTTTTGCTGTCTCGTCACCATTAAGTTTCACTATTTCATGTAAGTTATACATTACATCATTTAATTTTAGATCAATAGGGACACATATTGCGGTAGCGTCAACACCTGCATAATCTACTTCGATTCAAAACTTCGTTGAATACTGTACCGGTTAGTAAACCTTTGCGGAAGCAGGGTCATTTTTGGAGGTAGGGAAAAAAATTTAGGACTTTCTCCTTTAACTTTAATTACTAATGCCGTTGCTAATTCTGTATCGAACATCCAGAACTGAACAAAATTATCGATAAGCATTTTCGCAATCATCTACTTTCATGGATTGGTCCCTACACTTCCTTTGGATTCCAGTTCAAAGTTACTTTTTTAGGACACTGTTGTAGCGGTATTGATATGGCACCACTGCTCACTTGAAATATGTTCTCATTTTTGTTTCGACTGGTGATATCGTATGTATGGACTCGCATCCTTTTCCCGCACTAATTGTAGAAGTTCACATGACCTTGTTACAACAAGAAAGTTTCGGTTTCTAACTGTTTTCTTATGCATAGTTTGTTGCTAACAAATGATTACATTATGGTGGATTTTATGTAAAGCCAGCCAACTCGAATTGAAAAAAACATTTACTGTTTCTTGTATGAGATTAATTTTCTTCTGAAAAAGGAAGATTAGTACGTACAGTGGCGAGCATTAGTGAGGACACTTTTTTGTACGGTCCATAACTTTGCCAAAACTAGTCATAATGACATCAAGTTTGGCATGGGTATTACTGGATAGTTGTTCAGCAGGGTCACCGTTTTTTGTCAGCTGTCTGTTATCTGAGACCTAGTTATCTCTTCAGGTATCACAGAATCTGAAAACCGAAATTGCAATATTTTTCTGAGTAACTTTTTTTCGAAAATTATTTTGATGAAAATGTTGCTCACGTCTCAAATATGCATCAGAAAAAATTTGGTGTACGTGGGATGGCGGGTTCTCGTAATATCTAGGTCAAAGTTGAAATAGTACAGTTTAGTTTTTTGGTCCTAACTCTCCTCAAAGTGGCTCAAATTTGTTCAAAGTTTTACCAAAATGTGTATTTTGAGTTTCTTAACAGAATCCATATTTAACATTTTATTTTGAGAATCTCTTATTTTTGGACTCTCAGGCCAATTCCAAGTGAGTACTGAACTCGAAAAAATAAAAGGTTTTCAAAATGAGAGTGTCAACATGGATTCTGTTAAGAAACTCAAAATACAGATTTTGGTAAAACTTTGAACGAATTTGAGCCACTTTGAGGAGAGTTAGGACCAAAAAACTAAACTGTACTATTTCAACTTTGACCTACATATTACGAGAACCCGCCATCCCACGTGCACCAAATTTTTTCTGATGCACATTTGGGACGTGAGCAACATTTTCATCAAAATAATTTTCGAAAAAAAGTTTATCAGAAAAATATTATAATTTGGGTTTTCAGATTCTGTGATACCTGCAGAGATAACTAGGTCGCAGATAACGGCCAGCTGACAGAAAATGGTGACCCTGTTGTACAACTATCCAGTAATACCCATGCCAAACTTGATGTCATTATGACTAGTTTCGGCAAAGTTATGGACCGTACAAAAAAGTGTCCTCACTAATGCTCGCCACTGTAGAAAGTTAGTATAACCAGAGTTATGGACTGATTTCGACGAGCATCGTTGACAAGGAAATGTATACAATCAAAAGTTTGAAAGTTATTTTCGAAAATTGTTCGTTTCATACGGTTGATGAATAACTACTAATGTTGCTATCATCAATTCCAAGTTCAATCGAAGATCATAGAAGTAAACTCCAAAAACTTCTGAAAACAGTGAAAATTTCTAGTGAAAATTTCTGCAGTTTTACCGTCTCAGTTTAGAAGCGCTACTGATTTTAGAAAACTGCTGCCGTAAGACTACAAATCATAAACAAATACGTATTCTGCAGTAAATGTTATCCATGTTTCAGATGCAAAATAAACTTTGGGGCGGCACGATTAGAGAATTCTGCACAGAAGGATCCACAACTTGAATGTTCCGACCGTTTCGACCACTATCAAATCAGAAGAATCTGCATTTTTCATCATCCAAAGATTTAGTGTTCCGCGCTACCCGTTGCTTACCAAGAAAATTAGCGATTTGAGAAAAAATATATCTGCTTCAAGAACCCCATATACTGAGGTTCTTCTCATTGTCTATGTTCAAACGCCTATTTTACCCCGTATACAGTTTTACTGAATCCTTAACAACGCTGAAACAATTTCCCGATGTTTAAAGCAACGTCTTGATCTTTCGGTAGCAGTCGACCTAAAAAAGTTTCATTATTTTCAGAATTTTCTCTTTCCAACTGTTATTAATAAAAGGTTCATGTTATTTTCTGTAGTAAAAACAGAAATGATGATATATTTCTGATCACCTACATGTTCTACTGTTTCTGATTGTTCCCAAGAGTCCGCGATTCCACTTCATTTTAGTTTGGTTGATGAATCATTATGAAAAATACCGGAAAATATGGATTTCTAACTGTTGCACATACTGCATTTCTATGAATTCAACTTAACTTTATTTATTGAGTTTTCACTTTTTCCCGCTGTTCAGAACCCCACTATGCTTTCGTTATCAACTCAATCAACCCATTATTTTTGACAATTCATAAAAACTTAGTGCTTCTAACATTAAGATGTTTTTGCGGTTTCAAGCTGTCCAAATATTAACGGTTAGGACGATACCAGCGGTTTTTAAAATAATTCTATTTTAGCCTTTCTACAGTTTTACAGTACCCATAACAGCCCAGAAATCTATTTTCCATGATAAATAAACTGCACAGAGTTTTAAAAGACTAATGTACTTACGTGGATAGAACCAGTTAAGATTAAGTTGATCCACAGTTTCTGATTGTCCCCAAAACCCTATCACACTAAGTTCCCATGATACGATAGCATCCCTCCACTCAAAAAAGCAACAATATTTTCAAAAATCTCTCCCCCTCCCATCCATCCAATTTTTCCCACCCATCACTCTTCTCGTCAATTTTATTTCCGACGGGCGATGGAGGACCATTTCTCATTTCTCTGTAAGCAGCCAACCCAGCAGCACACCCATAAAACACTCACATCATTCTCCCCTTATCCCCCATCCCCGTTGCCTTTGCCGCCAGAGGGGCGACTATAAAATAACTCATCGAGATGGTTTTACGAGCCTACCCCCCTTCCTCAACCAGCTGCTTAGTCTCTTCAATTCTTCAAGGTACCCCCCTAATATATCTTCGTCTTCTGACAGCGCCTCTTCTTCTTCTTCCTAAACGTCGACGCGCTTGTTGTGTGTAGAGATTAATTAACGAGATAATAGACTCTTTCGATATCTCGACACCTTCTCTAGAATGTCATTAAAAACTGAATCAACATGCCGAGTAGATCAAGATCTTCTCTTCAAAGTCTTCAGAAGCGGTTACGTCGGGGTGAGGGAGGGTAGATCAAACACTTTTACCGCCGCCCCGCCAACACTTCCTCACATACCCATCAATCTTCTTCCCCATCGGAAATCTTCCACCCCAATGTGTTTACTACTGCACTGGAAAAGAGCACCACAGCGGATATTTGGCGGATTTGTTTGATTAATTATGTTCTCGGCGCGGTTTCGGCGAGGAGGAGGGGGAATTGGGGAGCCAGTGGGAGCCAGTGGAGCACATCAGGAAACAGAAGAAGATGAAGCGCTTCTCTCACTCAAGTGGGCAACATTCTCTGGTGTGATTTATGGGTTTGCAGGCAAATGACAGAGTTGCATTTTTGAGAAAAAAAGAAGAGGAGAGGAGCTGAAAAATAAAATATATCATGGAACCGATTGGCGCTCTTATTCTCTCTAGAGAGGGGAAGAGAAGATCATTTGTCATCCGGTTTTCGGGGTCAAATTGTTGTTTTCTGTGGGTTACAGTACTCTGTGGTTGTCGGGAATATGAAAGGAATTGTAAGCTGTCAACGATTAATAGTAACTTTGCAAAACTGAAAATGTTGGTAGTGTGAAACCGGGAAAATTAGATTCTAGATTGAAAAGGTATGTAAGGAAAACAAGGCCGGAGGGCCTTTGTATATCAATGTACTCCATGTCGAAGAAAATGAGAAAGGTAATCTATTGGCAACATCATTATGGTCAATTCCAAAATCAGCTTTTTGAAACTGTAATCTGAAAAATTGAAAGCACACTTTCTCTTGGATTTTTATCCAGATGGAGGTTTATTGGACGCTGATTTTTTTGAAGCTTATTGAAAAAATAACCTTATTGATTTCCTGACCATTGTGATAACTCATATCGATGTTATTAAACTGGAAGTTGAAATTTAGAGCCTTCGGTTTTTTGTTACGTTTCTAATACTTCTGGCGATCTTTTGACGCAGACTTTTATTAAGTTTCGTAGTGCGCATTTGACTGCATTTGAGAAAAATTATTGAAAAATCAGCCTATCAAGTAGCAGTAAAAATTTAGACACACTTACATTTAAAAATTCATGGCAACTGCGTAGATTTTACATTGAAGATAGTGTCAAACAACAGTATCGAGAGACGCTATGACTTGTAGTTATGAGTTTATGTGATGTTTTTGAAATCTGAAACGGCACTAGCAAATACATATTTGATTATCCATTTTTAGTAGTATTTGGTGTCCTCTAAAATCTTATTTTGCTGATTTTGAATACACCCAATCATTCTCGAATGTGTGCGATCATCGGAATACCAAATGCAATGCCAGTAGTCCTACCTGACATCAATTGACAAGCGTTTGAAACTGAAAACTTTCAGCCATTATCAAAAAGTATCAAAAGAAAAATTGGCATCTACAAAAAACTTCTCTAAATAACAGAAAAACTTGGATTACAAATACTTGAATGCTGGTTTTCAATAGCTGGGGGTCCTCTGGGTGAGCTCTTCATACATAATGGGAAAGTTTGAAAAAAAATATGGCAGTTTTTGTAAATAACGTGGAACCAACGAGCGTGGGTCTAGTCTTCCTAATAAAGAGGGTGAAACAGTGACGAAAATTTAGGATTTCTAATAAGACATACGACAAAAAGAGGCACATGACTGGAGTGATCTTGGCTCGCTTCTTGACAACAAGGTACATTAATGAAGTGGTTATTCAACAAGAAGCCTGGCCGACTGAAATCAAATTTTGATATAAGCAGCATGAAACAGTACAAAATCGGGAACCAAGATGTTTTCGTTTTCCGCAAAAATTATTTCTAATTTCATCGAGTTCAGTCTCTGAATCACCAAGATTTCGAAATCTCTTGCTGTGTGCACTTGAAAAACCACAAAAACCCTCTTTCATTTGTTGCCAATAAAAAACCACAACCATGTTTTATTATCTCTTTCTGTCATTTCCCAAATTTTATTACAGACGTTTAAAAAAGAACGAATCCTCTTTTGTCTTGTCTTTTCTTGTCACACTGTGTTGTTGATGGTGACTGACTGACAGTGAGTCGTAAAGCAACCGAGATGACCGAAAATGCGTATAAAAATTTAATTGAAAGAAGAGGCGAAATGAAGAACTCGTACAATTAAATTGAGAACCATAAAACATAGGCGAGGGGCAAAATTTTTATATATAGAAAAGAGGAAGAAAATACAACATAAAAAATTTATTTGGGGTGGGGGAATCGAATCACTTCAGAGAAAGAGAGACACACTGGATAAGGACAACAAGACCCGTGCCAATACAGAGGGAAATAGAAAATATACCTCGAATTAAGAGAACTACAAACTACAAAAAAAGTTAACAAAAGAAAGTTTTCAAAAATAGGGAACCTATTACTGATGAGCAACAGTTGGCATGAGCCTCTGAGAATACATTGCTTGAAGGGAAAATGGGAGAACCAGTGGGTTCATGGCAGCCATATTAGCCATACCCATTGGAGTCATCATGGCAGCAGTGGGAACCCCATTTACGGTAGGCGGCTTACTGTATGGGTTGAAGCGTTGTGGGGTGGTTTGGCCGGAGCGGGGGGCTTTGCCGGGGGCGGATGTGGAAGAAGTGGAGGGTTCGGATGATGTTGAGGACGAGGAGGGAGATGGAGCATGGGTTTTCTGTAATGATAGAAGGATTAGAAAGGAGTTCGGTTGGCGATTTAGTTTGGGATTTTGGCTTTTTCTGACCCCTGGGCTCTTGGACTTTTATCCTGTTATATTTTAGGGTTTGGTACCTACGTTTTTTGGATGCCATAGCCCCATAGACAAATATCATCTGGGGCTGAAGATCTCTGGGCTTTTGGGGGGTTTCGGGCTTTAAGACATTTTTTTAAACTTTTCCCGTTTCAGATTCTTGACATCTATCTAACTTTTTTTCTCAAATAATGATCAACATGTACGACAAATTTGAAATCCTCACCTTAACATGACTAGTCAACTCGGCTTCCTCATCGAAACTCTTCCCGCATGGTACATCAGAATCTACCCAATTACATGAGAACCTCGATGACATCTTTGCTCGCTTTGGGCTGGTTGGTGATGGAGCTGAAGATGTTTTAGCGGATTCGGAAGGCTTCGTTGGTGAAGTGGTGGTGGTTGTGGAAGACGATGTTGATGGCTTCGACATGGAGTAGTCGGTTGGGGTGGTGGCGGAGGCTGAGGATGCTGCTGCAGAGGCGGCGAGAAGAGCTTGGTAGGAGGCGGCTTGGGGTACTCTGGAAAATGGGGAAAGTTAAAATTTGGATTAAGTTTTCTCTATCCATTATAGTGCCAGCGAGTTTTGACTAGATCTAGACGTATTGAAACAGGAAAAGAAA
Organism: Caenorhabditis sinica; assembly: GCA_963932045.1. Lineage (NCBI taxonomy): Eukaryota > Metazoa > Nematoda > Chromadorea > Rhabditida > Rhabditidae > Caenorhabditis > Caenorhabditis sinica. Next base: position 18,553,209 of record OZ009940.1, read on the forward strand.
TTTCGTCAATTTTATGATAATTATAATGCTGGTCAAATTGAAAATTATAATGCTGGTCAAACTAGTATATGGTCTGATGGGGTTCGGCTCAAAGTAATCAAATTTGACAATGCTTCAGCTGGACTCGATCTACTTTAGAACTGTTGAACTACTGTACGGATTCTGGTCACCCCAGCAATTTTTGATCCGAGTACCTAACTTTAGAATACGATAATGTTCTTGCCGAGAATTTAAGATTCGCGTGTAAAAAAACCCAAATAGAACAGTTTACAGTCGATGGAATTTATACTTTTTTCCAGGATCAACGATCACTAACTTTATGTTGAATCCAGACTACTTGAAACGGAAAAAAGTCGAAATTTTTTCTCGAAATTTTGCAGTATCACAATCTCCATATCCGCCCAAAACTGATCACTACTGTGATAAAATTACAAACACAAGAAGCTTTCAAAGCTCATAATATATTAACAAGTGAGTGACGCACCGATTGTAACCCAAGTTCAGAGTTCAAAAATGTGGAGCCTTTGAAACTGCATAATTTTTTTCAGATTCAAGCCCTCCAGAAGTTACTAAGTTTCTACATCTACAGTATTCTCTTTTTTCAATGATGCGAAAACTCACCCAGCCATATTAGGCATCATTCCAGCATACATTGAAAACAACGGATGTGCTGCAAACTGTGCCATCATGTCCGCACTCATCTGCCCATTTTTCACAGCATTTGACGATCCAGGACACTGTAGACACGCTGGATTAGCACATGGTTGTCTCATCATTGCAAATGGACACGGCATCCGCTGAGCAGCAAACGCTGGAGCCATCGGGAATCCTCCGTGGAATGGCATTTGATAATGAGCCATCATTGGATTGAAGAATGGAAATCCCATGGCTGGCATACCCATTGGAAAGCCTGGTGGTGGTTTCGGGAGGCCTGGGAATGTGAGTGTCGGCTCTTTTGATTGGGGAGTTGATCGAGGCGATGAGGTTTTTGGTTTTTGTTGTTGTTGGTGTTGATTGTGCAGGTGATTCCTGTCGTCTTTTTTATCGAGTGGAGAGGATTTCTTGGAGGATCCCTCGGGAAGACCAATGGTTTCGCATGTTTTGGCGAGGAGGGCGAGGGGGGATTTGCCGGGTTCTGCCTGGAATTATGTGAAATTGAGGCTTCAGAGTAATAAACTGGTGGATAGGTGGGATTTGACTCATAATCTTTAATTGACTGATCGAAATCAACAATTTTTATTGAATTGCTTTTTGTTTGATTTCTCTTAAATAATCGGTGAACTTGAAACGTTATACTCTGATATGGAGTTCTTGAAATCGTAATTTTCCATAAATTTGTTTATCTTTAACGTTCAGATGTAAATTTATAAATATGGGAAAATCGCATGTTTTTAATGTTTCAGATTTTTGAGTTTAGTCACTGATAGGATAACTGAATTGATCCAGCGAAATTTGAGAAACTTTTGCGTGACTTTTCAAATTCATGATAACAAAAATGTCAAGTCCACAGGAGCATTGTGCAGTAAGAGTAGTCAAAAAAGATATGAAATTTGAGAAACTGACATTTTCGGAAAAAAAACATATAGGAAATTTCGGCAAGGTTCAAAAAAATTGAAGCATTACAGACACCGGAAAAGCTTAACGGAAATTGCAAAATTTGCTTAACATCAGTAGAACGACAACCCACTACTCGAAAAATGGATCTCTATTGAAACCATGAAATCGAAACCGGAAAATTTTAAATTTTGGGTATAGAACAAGATTGACGTTGATTTGAAATTTCGAATTTGAAACAGTTCAAATGAGCAAAAGTGGTGCTCAAATTGGTCAGATGAAGACGTGCCGAAAGCGAAAAAATTTTTGGGGATTTCAAAATTTTTCGAAATTTCAAATTAATTTAGATAAGTACAAGAACACTGACATTCGAGCTCAAAATAGAAAATCTAAACTTAGAAAAACCGGAATTTTTTTCAGAAATTTCAAGAATCTAAACATTTTCACCGAGTCAATGGAATTCAAGGAAGCACTATAGTATTGACACTAGTGTAAAACCGAAAAAATGCTCAAAATTTCAATGCTCACATCAAAAAGGAAAAATTCAACATCATACATGAAAACCGAAAATGTGAATCGCATCAAGAAAAAGAACAAGTCACCCAAACTTTTACCTAACCGTGTATAAACCCCCAAAAACCGAAAAAAATCGAAACCAAAAAAAAAAATCAAATCCTTACCGTAGTCGGTGTGAAGTCCGTAATGTACTGTGACGAGTGTGTGGATACCATTATGTGAATAGCTGAAAACTTTTCGAAAATTTTTGCAAAAATGCGAAAAATCTAAATGAGACAAGAAAAGAGCGAAATGCAAAAGAAACAGAAAATGGGGCGTGTGTTGACTCCTCGTCTTCTTCTTCTCCTCCTCAAACAGAGGGGGGCACTCCTATCGGCACGTTCAAAAAGAAAAGGGGGAGACCAAGGAGGGAGGCGGGGCTTAGATCGTCGGGGTGGATGATGACAAGGGGGCGGAGCCTAGGAGAGAGACACGGGGGGTTTGACAGGCGGCAATCTGGAGAAGAGGGGGGAGGGGGCCTCGTATGACAGGCAATTTATGATGTGTCACTTGATGAATGAGGTGGGAGTGTAGAGGGGGAGGGCTACTGTAGGTGTGAAGAAGATGAGATTGGGAAGTAGGAGGAGGAGAAGAAGAAGAACGTTACATTACACACATCAATATTTATCTACATCATAAATCGTCTTCTTGCCTTCGCCTTCTCGGGGTCCTTCCTCTTCAAACAATCCTTTATTCTCCACACCGCCCCTCGATCGACAACTACTAACACGAAAAGACAAGGAAAAAGGTTTTGACAGGTCAAGATGGAGTGATGGGTAAAGGAAAACTGACACTTCTCGTCTTGTCTTTTCTGCAGAGAAAGGAATCAAAATCATCATAAACATATAAGACAAGTGTTGATGTTGTCGTGGAGAGGGAGAGGAGACAGGGGGGATCACGTTTGGTGTCGGACCCCCGGAGAAGGATGATTTTTGATTGATTTAGATGGGATGTGATGGAAGATTTGTGGATTAGGAAAGGGATGAGGTACCAGGAAATAAGGATATGGTGGAACCGACATCAAACTTCCCATTGACTTTTAAAAGATTTGATGAACTGGAAGTGAGGATGGTGAAACTGAAAAAAATTTAAACTTTGAAAAGTTCTAGTTTGAGAAGCTCGGTTAGTTTGAAATCCAGAAAAAATACAGTATGAATTAAAACTATATAGCAGAAATGAAGGTACCAACTTTTGGATTTTTGGTAATTTGAGGGGCAACTTAGACAGACCAAACCGATTAGTTCAAAAAAATGGACATAATACAAGTCAAGACTATGAAACAGGAGGAAATTAGGAAAGTTGTTCATTCTTGAGTTTGGCTTATTTTGGGAGAGGTATTGCACTAATTTGAGTACACATTCGTTATTAATTGAAAACACTCTTGATGAGGAAACAAAAATCTTGAAACTGAAAACTTTTTTCCCATTTCGTTAGTGTGACTTGTAAGAAGATTAGGGAGAATTTTTCGATCTGTTAGGAGCTTCAACTTTTATGCATAAAGTACAAATTATCCATCAAAGTTGTCTCAGTTTTATCTGATATTGGATTTTTATTCTGACTCGGCTAGTGGGAAATGTGACATTAGCACAAACAGAACTGATTCAGGAAATATCGATGTTCCAAATTTCCAAAAATCCTGCGGTTTCAAATCGCTTGTTAGTTTTCCAGCAGTTCAAGTTACTTTGATGCAGTTGATAGAAATTTTTGATTGTTTGACATAAATATTCAAGACGAACTTCCATTAACGAATTTACATTTCAAATGAAAAAATTGAGCATGTGAAACTGAAAAAACTTTTTTTTTTCATTTTCAAGGTGTTTGTAAATGTAAAACCAATTTAGTATTATATTGTGTGAGTCGTATTATACAATTGTATGAGTCGAAACCTACAGATATATTATTGTACAATTACAAGAAATGGATGATTGTGCATACTTTGAGACAGCAAAGAATCAAAAATATGTATAAGAACTGGAAGTGAATTAAACTTGAAATTCCGCCGTTTCATAAATCTCATATAAACCAATCAGAAACATCGCCTATTGATAGTCTAGCCGTACGAAAGAACACATTCGAACCGGAATTCAGCGCAACTTTAGGTAAAATTACAAAGTTACGGTTTCAAGACTACCACGAATTCAAGCTCAAAAATGTTGAACATGTATTACGACGTCCTTAGATAGAAAAAACTTGACAATTATTTTCCACCAGTAGTATGAAAAATTCCGCAGCACCTGTTTTTTGAATTTCTAATGCATAAGAAGTGGTCTTAGAACAGTAAATTTCTGAACTTTTTCAGTTTCAAATTGGCTATAAGTTTTGGCTATAATCGATCGGAGCACTGAGCCACTCGTCAGGCGTACCAAAAAAACCTAGCTTTTTGAAAAATTCAGTTTTGAAGGAATCTAATTCTGGAGACATATATTACCTGATGAACTTTTTATTTCAAACTTTTGTGTTTTCCCTACCCCATTAATATGCAACAGAAAAAGTTGCAACCATTCCTCGAGCTCTCTCCATCTTCACAAAATATCATACAGTACTCTCCAAACGTTACGATTTTATTGCCAAAGTGGGCAATAAATTGATAATACAAAAAGAAGGAGCCGACAATCATCAAAAGTGAATGATAAGAAGAAGCCGGAAAAAAATAGCACGGTGTACATACATACATATGTATGTACTACTTATTTTTGTGTACTCTCATTTGTTATCATCGTAAGGGGTTGTTGTGAGACGAGTTACTGTTTTGTGGGTACGGTTAGAATAGATCTTTGAATAGATTCAATATTGCAATCGTATTTTTTTTGAAAAGCTTGATAGTTCAATGAAACATAAAGGTATCAAAGAGTGCTAATCCACATTGGCGTTTCACACATTTGAAAAAACCTGGACTATTTCTGGATCATCAGTTTCGAAACGGCATTCTAGAAACTCAGAAATTTTTCATTGTCTGGTCTGTGAGGATCATTAGAGGTAAAACACTTTGTGCATCTGAATCAGGCTCTGGGAACAAAATTAAGTGTTTTTTCAGTTTCTCAAATGTGTTGAATCTCACACAGTTATGCCTTAATGGTGAGTTCTTTTCATTTTTTTTTTCTTCAAAACAACGTCGGCAGAGGGCGGGACTGAGGTGACACGCCCCCTTCTTGGAAACCCGCCACGCGGTAGCTGTGTGCGCACATTTTCAGGGCTTTTGTCCAAGATGGGCATGTCTGGAACGCCCACTTTCTCGTCAAAAAAATCAACACTCTCTGAAGACAGAAAGTAAATATCCGATATCACATATAATGCATTTCTAACATCCAAAAGTACAGACAGACGAAAGAAAGATGAGAATGGAATGCACTCAGTCAACATTAGATAGTTCACTAATTTCAAAATCACATCGAGACTTTGTGACAGTAAACCTTTTTAATCTAGGAGATATTTATATAGATTCTTACTGTCTCGCACATTCGAGAAAATATTGTCAGCTACTTTTTTGCTAATGCACAGACTACCGGCATTTCTAGGATGCAGTTTGACCGACATTTATATCTCTAAATCAGTATGACAGGCATAGATAAAAATCACTAATACCTAGACTTATATATCGGAAAATGAGTTCAATGACAGTAAATAATGTGCCGTTCCAAATGCTCAGCATGAAACCGAAAAAATAGATTCATCAGTGTTTTCCCATTGGCATGTAATTGTGAAATAATGCTTTGGATGTCAAATGAAACAGTACCAGGCGGTTTTCGCCCCCTTCGGGGGCTAAAACCTCCTGGCCTCCACTGACTTGGAACTCCCCTCTTTCCTCCCACACACTAACGGGCGCCACAGTGAAAATAGGGTGAAATTTCGAAATTTTCAAAATTGATATTTTCGAAAAAAGAAAAATACGGGCATCATCTCAGACAAATTTCCAGTCGATCTATTTCATCTAAATCGGTCCACTGGCTGTCGAGTTATGAGGTGGCGCAAACAGACTGACAGACAGAAATCGGTGATTGTTATTAGTAAAATGATGGAAAGAGAACATCAGGATAAACAGGATACGTAAAACGGTTTCTTTTCAAAATAAGTGTATTCATATGGTACTGTTTCATTCGCAAGGTAAAAAACGGCACAATGCGTTGCTCATAATCGGTGAGCTAAATAGAATTCTTAGAAATGATCGTTTGAAGAAATGGAATTGTGAAAACCTATTACAAAACCTTTTTTTTCAATCCATCGAAATCTGATTGAAGAAAGGATTCAATTCCAGTTTCTATTACTTTTCAAAATTTGAAATAAATCACAATTCTGATAAATTGACTTTGCCGATTTCTAATATTCAGTGTTTTACTTTATGGAACAATCACAGTCTGAGTAATCGGATCTCAAAATCACCTATACGTATTTGTACGCAACGTACAAAAAAATCAGACAGGCATTTATGGCATGTGCGAAACAGAAACATCAGGATAAATTTAGGGAAGCATTACACAACGTAAATTTGGTGAGTTTCAGAAGGTTGAAAATTATTATGATTCTGAATTTGTACTGTTTCTCGTAAGCACATTGAGATAGTAATTATTAGATAGTATTATATAACACCTGGCAATCGTTACTCATGAAGTTTCACATTTGCTAAATGTAAATCTAATTGACTGTGGAATTATCAACAATTTATTTACTGTTTCATGTGCACCGTTTGAAACATGACACTTTTCGATCACAATGCGTTCAGTTTGGACTTAGGAAAGACTTCCTGACACATGGAAATGGACATAACCACTCAATCATCCTTATTGCAGTACAGATGAATTGCACTTTTTCAAAACAGTCAGCTATGGAACTCTAAGACTATGACAAACGGTTAGCAATTGCGTTGAAAGATAAGTTGTGAAATAAGGTAGGAAACTATGACATTGCGCAATCCGAATCACAGGCATGGCAATATTCTAGAAAGTTCTAGCCATCCAAAAAATCTAGATACAGTTTCAAGTTTTGAGATGCGGAAATTTTGACTGTAGTAGTTTTCTAATGGATAATCCAACGAAATAAGATTTTTTATGAATACTAGCAAACTCCACTAATTGTAATTGAATGTAAGAAGGCAGATTATGGTCTACCAGAAGCAGAGAAATATGTATGGATAAATCGGTTTACATGTTCCGGTAAAATCAATTCAATATGAAACATTTTGGTACCGTTTCATATGCACCATTTGAAACAGGACTTCATCCTATTTCAATTCTTGTTCTAGTTTCGTAATAAACATCCGGAAACATGGAAATATGAACAGACTCTTAATTATCTCTATGTATTTCAGCTTATTGTTAGTCCCCTAATTCCATACCCCGAGTCCCCGAAATTCTCAATTTTTCAAAAAATATTTTCTAATATTTTGACACCTGTGGGTCTTTATCACTCCTAGGAAAACTCGTAAGTGCTCCACTTTTCTCCATCTCCTCAAAACGTTATTGCCGAAACACTAAAATAAAATCTCTTCATCTCAAATTTCTTTGAGGTAGCCAAAGAGGTCTTCCTATCTATTCTCATAGCTATAAAATTGTTTTCTCCGCCATCTGTTAGAGCCTTAAACACAAAAACAACACACATGTTTTTTTTATGATTTTATTTTATATTTTTATAGCATACGAGTTTTATGACCATTTTATGATGACTCCTGTCATCTCCCGCGGTATCTCTTTTAGAAGAGAGCAACATTTATCGATACATATTTATAACAAGGATTCAAAGCGGGGAAAAGGTAACCCATTCTTTATCTTATGACATGTCAGGGAAAGAGAGAAAGTGTCATAAAAAGCCAGGTCGGCCGGTAAAATCGTCGACAAGACGACACATTATATCACTCGTCCTCTAGATGTGCAGCACACGATTTACGACCACTTTTTGTCGACGTCGGGGCTCTTTGAGACTTTCGGGGCGTCGTAAAAATGGGGTGGGTGATCAAATGTGAAGGTATGTGTGTATGTGTGTGCAACTGATACGCACATGCACATTCACATACACATACACAACTTTTTATGGATCCTAAATGGGTTTATTGCCTTTTCGTCTTCAAATATGGTCGGGTTGACAATGTTTAGTACCCTATAAACACGAGACGGAGTTTTGAGTTGCGAAGTTTGAAATGGAATAGGGTTCAGGGAAGGGGGTCCGGTTTTCACGGTAGTCAAGTTATCAAGTAGTACGGTTTGGCTGGAAATTAGAGCACTTGGGAGAACAGAGAAAAGTGGTGAAACCACTCAAATTTCTGTGGACAGTAGCTCACTTGAGCAATGAAGTGGTTCCTCTTAAATTTAATTGAGCAATTTGTAAAATTAGACACTTGCCCCGGTGAAATAAAATAGGTGATACGCTTTATTGGAATTATTGAAGCTCATGAAAAGATGACTCAAATTATAGACCTATTGAAACAGAAAAAAACACAGTTTCACTTTCTTATTTTTCTAAGTGAGAGGTGCTCGCGGAAGTCCGATCCAATAATTATTTTCTTTATGAAATTTGACAGATCTGAAATCAATACTGACAACATTTGGCTAACAAGCGGATAAAATTAAGTCCAGACTAAAAGAAAAAGTCATGTGATTTCGTAGTAGTACACATGATGTTTTTCGAACATTAGATCCTCCTTTGTATCTTCAAATCTTGGTGAAACCAAAAAAACGTTGATATAGTGTCCCTCTAGAACATTAGCCAGGGTTATAAACCAAATGAAAACGAAATTTTTCGAAGACTAGTATTCTGATTGTGTTTTAGATTTCCAAATGACATCGATGACATTTAATACATCTAATGGAGCATTCCATAATGTTCAATGATTCAGACGAAACAGAATTAACTGCTTCGAATTGTTAAAATGGCACTCTATCAGGTCAGATGTCTGCTAGACAATAGAGAAATGCAAAATAGGACTAGCGACCTCATTCGACATAATAATAAAGCATCAAAACTGAGCAAAGTTTGATAGCATAGCGAAACAGAACATTTTTACATCGCTAATTTCGAAAAGTTGTTTATGCTCAAAAATCGGTTAGTCTTTACTTGAATGATATTCAAAAAGGCTGTTCCAATATAGAGTTAGTCAATTTAGTCAGTTTCCGAATATTGAGAAAATTTAAGTTGTGTGGTTCAAAGGCAGTCGTTCTACAATAATTCCAGAATTGTGAATAAACCGAAAATCCAAGAAAAGCTGGAATCACCAAGACTTTTCCAGAAAAACCTCAATGATACTCTAAAATAAGCATTTTCAGAAGATGAATTTTTTTAATGCTCTAAAATTGCTAGTCGATTTCAATGAAAAATTCAAAAACTATCAGAAACTGAAAATGTTTTCGGACCCAAAAAAATTGCTCATTTTTACAGTTCCGAAAAGTTTGTATATTGGTCATTTTTGTTCTTCTGTTAGTTGCTGCACAGTTGTACGAAGAAATTATCAATTGAAGAGACAATCCATGCAATATATGACCATCAGGCGGCACAACTTTTTCGAAGTTTTCCATTTAGGGTGATATTATGTTATCATGGACCCTTGGGCCTCATAAGTACAAAAATATATTTTTCGTTTGGCCACGCCCCCTTTGAGCCATTAGATATAGACAAAAACTGAAAATTTCGAAAATTTTTCCTGTAAGAGATAACGATAAAATCTCAACTGGAATCGATAGCTGGCATGTTTTTGAGCATCTTTTGTGTTGATACCATTTTCCCAGCTCAGATGCATTCAGGAGAAAAATGTCATTTTTTCGTCGATTTTTTCGATTTTTGTAGCGGGGTCCACTCAAAGTGTTATCCTGTAAAATTTTTGTATGGCGACCATCGAGATTAAGATGGAAATTGAAAACCAGATATCTGAGGTACTTTCTGTCAAAAAATAAGCCCATGTTTCCCGGCGGTGCAATTGTGAAAAACTCAAAAATATCCAAAATTTTGGAAATTTTCCATGGGGTCCCCCCTTATCAAAAAATCGAAAATTTTCAATTTTTCTCCAAATGACATTTTCTGATAGTTCTGTGCATAAATTGTAATTTCTCAAAGTATTGACGTTTATAGAGCACATAAAACCACTTCAAGACACTGTTTTAGAGTTGCTCCTTCTTTGAATTGAAACTGTTCAAAAACACAGGTAACCTTGCCCATACTTTGAGAAATTACAATTTATGCACAGAACTATCAGAAAATGTCATTTGGAGAAAAATTGAAAATTTTCGATTTTTTGATAAGGGGGGACCCCATGGAAAATTTCCAAATTTTTGGATATTTTTGAGTTTTTCACAATTGCACCGCCGGGAAACATGGGCTTATTTTTTGACAGAAAGTACCTCAGATATCTGGTTTTCAATTTCCATCTTAATCTCGATGGTCGCCATACAAAAATTTTACAGGATAACACTTTGAGTGGACCCCGCTACAAAAATCGAAAAAATCGACGAAAAAATGGCATTTTTCTCCTGAATGCATCTGAGCTGGGAAAATGGTATCAACACAAAAGATGCTCAAAAACATGCCAGCTATCGATTCCAGTTGAGATTTTATCGTTATCTCTTACAGGAAAAATTTTCGAAATTTTCAGTTTTTGTCTATATCTAATGGCTCAAAGGGGGCGTGGCCAAACGAAAAATATATTTTTGTACTTATGAGGCCCAAGGGTCCATGATAACATAATATCACCCTAAATGGAAAACTTCGAAAAAGTTGTGCCGACTGGTAGTAGTGCCATACTCGAGTTTTTCATGGATCGCGTCTGAAAAAGTTTAATAAAGCTTTGAGCACATTGTGAAATCGGGATTCTTGTCACTAGAGTTACTGAAAATTTTCAATTTTTAAGAATATTCCCCGTTTCTACCTGTCTGTGTTATTCGGGGATAATTTGATTTTCTGATTGGGCCTGGATCTTGGTAGTTCATATTATTTTTATATTTTAGTGAAGCCGGTTCTTAGAGTCAAGCTCATGACAACCCCAGTGTCTTACATTTCAAACAATCTGAGGAACTTGAATTTAAATTTAATAGACCTTTCAAAATCTTTCCCACGACACTCTGACTCCATTTCCATTTGCACTTCAAACTTTTCAACTTCAAAGAAAAATAAAATCTTCAAAGACAATCACCTCTACCCATATTTGAATTGCAACTCATCTCTTCTTTGTCTTCTCCCCACCACCCCATCCATCACCTTCTCAAATATTACACACTTCATTCGTTCATTTATATGGGGGTCCCCTCTCTCTCTCTCTCTCTTCCCATCGTTTTCGCGCGGCGGCACTCCGTTTGATGTTCAGTGAGAGGAAGAAATATCGTGTTGGCATTTTCCCTCCGCTCACCACACCAAATGGTGTTAATTGATGAATTTATTGGTGACAACGTGGAGAGAAGAGGGGAGGCAATAAAATTGTCAGAGAGGTGTCTCTGTTCTCATCCGATAGTCTCTCTCTTGTCTTTGTTCCGGAAAGATTGATGAGCTCACTAGGTGGTCGAGGATGGATTATGGGGAGAAGGAAGAGAAGATGAATATGGAATAGGGAGATATTGGGGACAGTAATATGGTGTTTTTACTGAAAAGATGATAACGGAAGTAATGTAACATTTTGGAAAGGGATTCCAATTTAGAAGACAAGGCATTGAATCTGGAAATATTGCCGGAAGTTATAACTCCTTTCAATGTTGAACAGGTGAGTCGAATATTGTGTGAATAAATTTCTAATGTTATCTCACAGGTGTTTGAAACTGTACATTTGATGTATTCAGTCTTCATCTTCATTATAGTACACGCAAGCACATCAGGAAAAATTCGGTATAGCTAGGAAGTTTCTCATTCACTGGTTCGCTTGATGCAAATTTTGTGAAAAACAAAACGGATGCGCAACGATCTGCAATGATTCAACTCCAAACATGTTGTGCTTGAAACCGGAAAAAGTGTTGGGAACTCTCTATGAATGAAAACCATTCGATGTTGTGTGGAAATTAAAGAATGTTTCGAGTTGATCATAAAATTAATTGTGTTCGAGAGCAGTAGTGGTGTGAGTGAAACGACTAGACAGCATTAAAACTTGGAAGATGAATTACTTTCAACTAATGTTCTCGTGAAATGATGGCTCGTTGAAAGTGAACACTTCATAGCTCTGATAATCAGTTTTCGAAATCATGCCACGTGGTTGTCAAACTAAGCTTCTATCGGAATCATTAGGAACAAAAATCAGTATGATGCATCTAAGTTTTTTTTCATAAAAAGTTTTGCTTTTATGTGAGAATGCCAAAATCGCAAATTAAGCGAATTCTATAACTAGGGAATTCTGGATTCGACGTCGTCGTTTACCCGAATTTTCAAAGGACTGTCGTTCATTTTGGGAAATAGAGGATCAAGGGGTGAAATGATGAACATTTTGGTGAGAAATGCGAAGTTTGAAGGGAAGACATTGAATCCAAAAATATTGCTGGAAGTTATTACTCTTTTCAGTGCTGACAACATACATGTGATTCGAAAATTGTGTGAATAAATTTATACGGTAACATCACAGTTATTTGAAACTGAACATTTTTTTAAATTCAGTCTTTATCTTTCTCATAGTAGAGGCAAGCACACCAGGTAAAATCCGGGACACCTAGGCAGTTTCTCACACTGCTGCGTTTGATGCAAGTTTTGTAGAATAAGGATGGAAGCTTAAACGATCTGCAATGATTCCACTCCAAACATGCAGTGCTTGAATCAGGAAAAATTGTTGGGAACTCTCTAGGAATGAAAACCATTCGACGTTGTGTGGAAATTAAAAACGGTTTCGAGTTGATCATAACAGTAATTCTATTTGAGAGCAATAGTAATCGTGGACAAAATGACAACGTCAAAACTTGGAAGATGTCCGTACAAAAGTAAACTCTCTTACAACAAGTAGAAACAGAGAATGTTCTCGTGAAATGATGGGTTGTTGAAACTGAAAACTTCATAGCACAGAACAAGTTTTCGAAATCATACCACTTTGTTCAAAAAAGAAAAAAACTAAGCTTCGATCGGTATCATTAGGTTTATCATTAGCAAAGAAAATGAAAATGATGCATTCAAGTTTTTTTTTTCCATAGAAAGTTTTGGTTTTTTGTGAGAATGCCGAAAATCACAAAATTTTAAACTAGAGAATACTGGAATTTTATAACTAGAGAATTCTGGATTTGACGTCGACGTTCATCCGAATTTTCAAAGGGCTGCCGTTCATTTTGGGAAATTCGGAATCAAGGGGTGAAATGAAAGATGAACATTTTGGTGAGGAATGTGAAGTTTGAAGGTGAGACATTGAATCCGAAAATATTGCTGGTAGTTATTACTCCTTTCAGTGGTGAAGACATACCGGTTAACCGATTGTGTGAATAAATTTATACGGTAACATCATAGTTGTTCGAAACTGTACATTTCATGAATTCTGCCTTTATCTTTATCATAGAACAAGCAATCACATCAGGAAAAGTCCGGGATACATAGACAGTTTCTCTGCTGCGTTTGATGCAAGTTTTGTGAAAAACAAGAAGGATGCTTAACAATCTGCAATAATTCAACTCCAAAGATGCTGTGTTTGAATCCGGAAAAAATATTTGGAGCTCCCTTAAGAATAAGAACCATTACATGTTGTTTGGAAATTAAGAACTGTTTCGAGTTGATCATAACGTTAATTGTATTTGAGAGCAATACTAATTTGAATGAAACTTGTGGGCGTTAAAACTGGAAAAATTAATTACTGGTAACTGATGTTCTCGTGAAATGATGGCTCGTTGAAAGTGAACACTTCACAGTTTTCGAAATCATGTCACATGGTTGGTTGTCAAATTAAGCTTCGATAGGAACCATTAGCTTAATCAACTTTTTTAATTCTTTAGATAGTTATAACAAAACTCTACAATTCTGTTACAATAAACAACTATTCCAAACAGAGATTTTGAATTTTATAAAAATTAGCTGAAATTTCAGCGACATTAAATTTTGAAGATTCCGTATATCTTTGTATCAAGAAATTCCAACGAGAACTGAATTTTAGACAATACTCAGAAATGCAAATCTGAACAGTATGAAACTGCAATTTCTTTGAAATTTTTCTGTTTCACATGCTTCATTTTCCACAGCTCACATTGAGTATTGTAATTTGTAGAATGATCGCATGTTAAAATACTTATTTTCTGTACAACTAAACCAGAACTTGAGATCAATAAACTCTGTCTCAAGATCGGGTTTATTTGCGCATCCTGAAACAGAAGTTACGGTTTTTTGCTGTAACATTTCCCGATGAGTCTATTAGACGCTGCGAGACGCTGCGAGACGCTTTCTGTCTCATGCGACGAAAAGCCCCCAACAAACTGAATTTTAATGTATCCAGTGTTACAGCCAGTGTTAAACTCAGAAAAATAAATAATTGCAAGCTTTTTTCAAGCGATTGCTACAGCTGAACTGGTAATGAAGACCACTATCACAATTCGGAGCACCATGAAAGCGAAAGTTTTATAAAATGTTTCTGTTTCACTTGCACGATTTTCCAAAAATCACATCACTCACGGTGTTAGGATGATTTAATACCCTAGGTGAATAGAAACGAGTTTTTCTTATTTGGGTGCTGTTTCGTGAATACCAAAACATGTATATTAAGTGATGACCCAATCACTATAACTCATAATCGGAAAGAGAATAATTTTAGTTTCAAGGGCAAATTCATCTCAGTTTTATGAAACAGAAATTTTCGGTTTTTTTTTGAAAGTTTAGTATACACGGCTGCCCTCATCTATGATTTTACTACCGTATTACTGTCAGATGTCAGTTTAACAACAAACTTCAGACACTGTAATCATATTTTTTGCCATTTCATCAAGTACACTTTCGAAGATAAATATTTTCAATGGACTACTATCATAGCACTTCATTCATGTTCTACTTCCCTCTTTCAATCTTTTAAAAGTCTCACACCATAAAAAGCTGCCCATAAATTGAATTCAAACATATCCTACTAGATATCATCTCCATCTCCTCGCATGTTTAAAGTGCCCCTAGTAGACACAGTGTCAGATCTCAAATCAAACAAATGTCAAAAATCTTGATTCGGCCTCTAAATCTGGAATAATAAATTGATTGGTTTCCTTTGCGCATTGTTATCGGGAAAGACAGATGTGGGATCATAAAAATGGGCATGTTTGAAGAGAGAAGATAAGACAACGTTGACGTCTTCTGAAGAAGAAGACGTCGTCGGCAAGAAGACATGAATATGTAATTAAGAGTTTTGTGATGAGATACCGCCGGTGGAGAGGGGATCTATGGAGAAAGAGCGCACCTTACGGTGGTGTTTTATGAGAGAGGTGGACACTTTATGGACACCCTTTATCGCCTCCGCGTTGGAAACCGTAAACGCCTGAAGGTTTATGGGGTACTTCTCTTTTAACTGAATTAACTCCGAATTTGTGGTTGAGGAGGGAAAATGAGGGAAGGACAATGAAATTAGAGAAGAGTAGGGAAGGTTATCAGACTGCATTTTTGTAGGTGAAATAAGGGATTGGGAATCAAATTTTGGTAGAAATCAATGGGATCCTTGAATCACTAGAAACGGTATAGAGCCAAAATTAAAAGTAAGTGAAACCTAAACATTTTTTCTCCATACCAGTTCACTAGATTGATATAGAATTTGGAAATAACAACTATTATCGGTGCAGCAAAAGACCTATGACCTGTATATAGCATTTGGAGTTATTTTCAGAAACAATTGTGACCTTACTGTAACAGAAATGACACGTTAGGTGTATTTTTAGAATCTAGCAATGCTACTAACTTTGGCTGAATAACAAATAGTTCTGGTCAGAAATGAACTGACAAGTTGAATAACTATTGAACTTGAGGGCCATAGAAAACTGGAAAAAATTGCTGTCAAAAAAGTTTCTAACGCTACCACTAACTATTCGGAACTATTCGACCGACATGTTGACTTTTGCCACTTGGATCACAATGAATGTAACATATTCGGAATCGATTCTAGCCCAAAAATGAAACTATTCCTACTTTTGGCAGCTCAAATAGATAACACTAGTGGACCCGTACCCGCTCACGCGGGTCCTCGGTGCTTTTTTCTATGAGTGATTACTGTACCTACAGTAATCCTGCCGGGAGCGAATTTTTTACAATACGCTCTTGAAGCGCTCGGATACTCATGACTACTGCCAAAATTTGAAAAGAATACCTGCACTGCGAAGAAAGTTATTCAACAAACAATCTTGGACAGACACACACACAGACAGAACTATTCCTTTAGTAAGGAGAAGATTTTATACTGTTACCAAACATTGATTTCTCATTTGTAACTCATTTTGAAATTACTAATCCATGTCAATTCCATGTTAAGAGAACAAAAATTCATTGTAATTACAAAAGGTGGGAAAACATCACGAAAAATGGATACAGAAAAAGAATCCAGATCTCATTTATTCGAAGAGGATATCACATTTAATATAATAGAAATAACATCGAGTAGACAAAACCGGGATTGAATTCAGAAATTTTCCGGATACTCTGTAACGCGATTGGATTAAAGCAAGAACATAACGAAATACATGGTTTAAAGTTGAAGCGTTAACTTTCGAACTAATTTTCCCTGTTCCAGTTGGTTGATATCATACCCGAGGTTAATGAAAAAACAATAAATTCTCTTCTTGGTTCTTTCTTGTTTGAGATTTCCGGAATCTGCGAACACGTATTTTGAAAGATCATTTGATTTTCAACCCAATCAGGAGCAATACAGGAGTCCTTTCAGTACTGCCATTATCCATATTTGTCTTCCAATTTTGCTCTAACTTCCACCAACATTCTCACCCTCTTATCTCTCCCCTTCCCACCATGACCGTCATTACCACCACACTAATCTCCATTGAAAACTAAACCCAAAGTGCCGATACCGTCCATGTAATAGTGGTGACAGGTAACAAAACATACGCAACATTGAGAGACAGTGATTGATCGGATGGCAAATAATGGTTGGCACTTCTCATGTTTTTTGGCTGTGTTGATACATGATGGAACAAGAAAAGAAGGGGTTATGCAATGTTCCTCGGAGACATAGGCGGTAACATGAAAAAGAGGAGAAAAAGTTGGAAGGTAGTAATGGAAACCTTTTTGATGGAGAGGAAGTGATGACGGGATGGAGATGGTTATCTCGGTATGACACTGACATTCTTATTTGGTACCAAGGGGGTTTACTTGTAATGTTCCCGAATTGAGGTACGGTTTTTTGGACGAGAATACATTTTTTGTAATCTACAAAAAATTCTAATATTTTCGACCAAACGAATGTTTCCCCTTCTGCGAATCGTTCGAGAAAATTGATTGGTAAGATTTTTAATATGAAAAGTGAGTTAGCCCCGGTTTGCATCTGTAACTCTCTCCAAACTCAACAGATTTTTAAAATCTAAAAATTTGAAAAAATTGAAAAACCATTGATTTATTTACAGATGTTTTTAAAACAACAATTAAAAGCATCGTTCATTGAAATCTTAGAAAAAGAAAAAAGCACATAGAACGTTGGGAAAACAAATAATTTGCCTTTTTAATATTTTCCCAAGCATCTGCCGCAAAATACGACTAAGATAGACATGAGTCCAATGACAGACATGAGTCCAAGTCCAATAAGTGCAAAACCAAGGATACCCAAACGGAAATAATTGCGAGCTCTTTCTCTATATGATTCTTCCATTTCACATTCATCACAGCATTCTGGGCAGAGCGAGCAGCAGTTTTTGGAGTAGACCGTAACACAACTTTTTTCAGTCTGCAAAATAAATTTTACAGCAAAGACTAAAAGTATCTACAACTTACAAATGAAAGTTGCCCCTTTTTATCGTAATAAGTCCTGGCTATCTCCGTGCATGTCTTCTCGTTTTCCCTCTCTACTTTTTGTATATGTTTTAGTTGCTTTTCGGTTTTCACAGGCACACTTTTGTCTTCTGCATAGACTCGAACCAATGAGACACAAGTTGTCTCACTATTTCCGTGATTGCGTCGGAAGTGGAATTGAACCTTGTTGATCTGAAGCGCGTCATCTGAATGAACAATGCATTTTTGTTCCGGACCAGATTGATCTGGAGATGGAAGATATTGACAGTTTCTTGCAAGGATCTGCGTGTGTTCACAATCGGAGTCAATACACGCCTGGAAAATGTGTTTTAAGATGCCGAACATGAAGACTCTCTCACCATGACATCATATTCCTTCGGCACCTCATCTGGTATGGTACCTTCCCAGTTGAAATGTTGATATGAAACAGAAACTGGTTTACTGTAGTTGGCCAAGGTAATAGTCAAAACTGGATGCTTGTCTGTGGAACACCAAGATTTATCGTCGGGAAGATAAGGCCTATCCAGGATAACATATCCAGCCTGACTAGCTCCAATGAAGGGAGTCAAGCTAGAAGAAGAGGATAGATGATTGTCGACAGATGCACCGATGACAGCATTGGCAACGTTGATTTGTGAAGGGATCAATGTTGCATTATCCTTGGTGGACAGAAGATTTGCTTGGTGAGGTGTATGCTTGTTTAGAATGAAGTTCAAATGTTGTTTCTGACAGTTAGAATATATGTTGTAACGTTTCAGGGAATGACTTTAGCTTGCCTGGTCAACTGTTTTGCTATGTGAATTTTCAATCGGATTCTGCTCAGTTTTCGCTGTCATCTTATCAAACCCACTGATTAATAGACTAACTTGAAATTGGAGATTTGAAATCTGAAAAAATACAAAATCAGAGAAAATTTTACGAAAAAGTATCTCACCAAATCGTTTGTTCTGCTTGACTCTTCTAGGCTTTTACTCATGTGTCCTAATATTTTCGTCATGCTTTCTTCCAACTTTTCCAATCTCTGGTGACTACTAGGAATCTGAATTAAGAAAAGTTGACTCATCTGACCATTTATGTAAATTAATCACCTCGCTAAGGAGTTCTTGGTTTTCATGCGGAAAAGTGGTCCTTGTGGAAAAGTTTGCTTTCACAAGCAAAAAAATCTGAAATGTAATATTAGAAATTTCTAACGCTTTGTAAGAAACATTACCAGTGTAATAACCAATAAAAAAATATACACAAGACTGACACATGCAGGAGCGTTGTCTTTGATCAATTGAAAGCTGCAATTAAAGAAAGTGAATTCTTAGACTGACTAATTTTTGAAGAGGGCAACATCTTAGACTCACCAATTTCTCATTTTACTCTGCTTCAAGATTTCGTAATCTGTTTCCTTTTCATTTTTCATCTCTAGTCTGCATTCCGGAGGATCTTCTATGGAAGGTTTTACCGGTTTTTCAGACATTCTGAATATTTCAAGTTGTTGATGAAAAATTGTTTTCGGAATACGATAAATGAAACAATTATGATCAGCTGACTATACATTTCCACCTATCTAGAGGATCTTTAGTGGAGCGCAATTGCATTTGTATCTCTGTGTCTCCACTTGTCGGTGCGTTCTTTTCTGAAGACGGAACAACTCCGGAAATTTTCGGGCAGTTAGCTGTGTAATTTAGCAGGCCTAACGGCAGTTGCCAAGCCTGCCGAAATACACGGCTAATCTCCGGGATACTGGGTTTGTTTCAAGTTCATAAAACAGTTTTTTACATGATTGCTATTTGATGGTGATGAGGAATTTTGATGAAAAATTTTCTCGGTTTCAAGATTTCGCAAAGTTTCTGCTGAAGTTGAGGCTGAGATAGTGTCCGTTTATTGCGAACTGAAGTGAGTGGAATAGGCGATAATTTTGTTTTTGACCACTGAAGTGACTTTTTTCCGTTTCAAATTGTTGGTAATATTTTCAAGGAATGAAGTTCAATGCTTTATGATACAGCCAAAAAACCGAGCTAGAAACCAGAATATGTAGCAATGCTTCTCAATGAAACTATCGTTGTAGCTTTTAGTTTCACCTGAGACATCCCAGTTCCCAGATATTCTTTGGCGTCCAGAATGGAGGACGTAACAGTTCTTCGTATGGTACGTTTGCTTCTGGACAATACAAACCATTTCACTGGAAAACGTTTCAGTTTCACGAACATCAGTGGAAGTTTCACCCCGTTGTTACTTGTGTTTAACTGTTCGGTGAGAAACATGCATGTTTCTAAGAAATTCTATCAGAATGGATTTTTACGGTTTCGCATTCCCTTAATATTTGTTTGAGCAGAACAGTTTATGATCGTATTGTGGCAGGCTTCGAATACCCCAAAAACCTCCATCAAAATCGAGTTGCCGCAGTGAATATTCCACATTTTCATAACTTTCCAATTCAACTATTTCAGAAAATATTGCAACAATCATATTTTTTGAAAGGGGGACATTTCAAAACTCAGTGCAAACCTAAGAATTCTAGGTTTGACGATGGAGCTTGGCGAATGCACTATGGCTTACTCAACTTAATTTTTTCTACTGTTTCGAATAGTGCTTACTTTCCTGTGAACTGTGCGGATTTTGATCCGATCGGTATTAGATGAAACATATGTACATATGACTTTTAACAAAGGGTAATCATTTGTTTCGAAAAACCAACGAGAGATATTGTTGAAATCTTTTTAAATGTTTCTCAACTTTCACTTCTAGTGTCAACTCTGTGTTTTCATGTTTGTTCCATTTTATTTGAAGCCACTACAATTATCACCTCCTCCACGTCATCTGCCAACACTTGACTCCGTCATTATGATCATCACCTTCTTCTTCCATTTCTCACCGATCTCTAATGACAGGGAAACAAGAGAAGTTTACGCAACCACGACGACTACCTACGTAAGTGGTAATCTATAAAGTACCTGTCATCGGACACCTTTAGATCCTAATCTCCCCAAGTAATTTATTTGTTCTTCTCTTTTTTGTTGACAGTAGTGACGGACGGTATCTAGGAGAAGAGAGCAATGGACATGAGAAAGACCGGTCATTTGGGAGATGAATGGGAGTTTATGGGAAAGGACATGGGAGACAGATTAGGAGAAGAAAAGGGGTGCCTGACAGAAGTGTGATTGATGGGGGAATGGGGTGCTAACTGTCAGAGGTAGGTAGAGAAGAGTTATGATGAGGGTCCTGTAGAAAGTTGAAAATTTGAATGACAGACTATCGGGAATGATACTGATTTTAAAAAACTCGAAGAAGCTCAAATGATGATAAGGAAACAGTAGAAAACATAATTGTCCGGAAAATTCCAGTTTCCCGATATTAATGAAAATGAGACGTTTTCAAATGCAGGATTCCATCGAGTGCCCACAGAAAAATTGAAATTTTGAAGTCAGTGTTCGGGAAGAGCCAAGTACCTCGCAAGTTTTTTGCGAAAGTTCACTTTTCGATTGTAACGTAGAATGGTGCAAAAACAGTGGGGTAAAATACTGATCAGATATAGAACAAGTCATTAAAATAGTTTTTTTTTGTAACCCAATAGCATAACCAATTCTGCCCTGGAATAACATTTTTCCTGTTTCCCAATGTTAATATGACCGAGAACTCCACTTTTTCCAATGATTTTAGACAATTCGTGTGTCATAAAAATTGGTAACCAAATTTTTTATTTTGACTTTTTATCATACAAAGTGTGCTGTAATCTCTCTATCTGAGAAGAATTCAATACTTACATATGCGTTTCAACAATATTGTATTTACCGAACCTTATATTGCAAATCAATAAAGAAGGCGTTGGGTTCATATTCATCAGATCATGTGGTATTCTTGTCAAGCAAATACTGTTACAGTCATACTTATGAATCTTAAACGAAGCTTTTGAAACAGAATCATCTTCACTTTCTTCTAAAACTGTTCCGTTTCAGGTTGTCGAGAAAAACTAATGCTGAGATAAGAATTTGAATTTAAAGAGACATATCAACTCAAATCATTATTTTCAAGAAGCTCATAAAACTAAAGAAAAGAGAACGAAACAGTGAAAACCGAAATCTTTCGAATTTTTTCGGTTTGATGGTGTTGGTTTCTGGAGGCGAGAATTTTTGTTTTTCACTCTTGTCGAATTTGTTTGCAAAGTTCAGTCTCTTGATGGACTCTGCAGAGGTTCAATGTTTAGTTGATGTTTTTTTTTCAGTTTCCCATTGTTTTTAAGACACATTTGTCCCTTAGCGAGGTGGTTAACAGTTATTGTGCCTAGTTTCATTTTGAATCATTTTTCGCTTTAAAATTACGGTACCTTTTTGCCCACAAAACACTACATATTCTTGCATTCCACAGTTAAGACAATAAGTTGTTCCAATAGAACCTATTTTCCGAACCCTCAATTTCCAGCACAATCTGTCTGGGCTAATCATGACCCTACCAGAAAATTATTTATCATTTCCTACAGGCACAGTAATCCAACAATCCATCTAATACATCCTGACACTTTTCAGATTTCGATCTTCTCCGCTTCCCACAAAAACTCACATACTGAACAAATTTATGTATGCCTATGTGGAACAATAAAAAACCACTAATCCTCAGATTTCTATCACTTCAAAGTGTCACACACGCATCTGGAGTAGACGTCTCTCTTTGACAGGAACCGACGACATGATGGGCGATCTCTTAGGAAATTATCGCTTATTTGTATCTCTTCTTCGCACCTTTTCCCGCGTCTTCAGAAGAGATGACACCTACTCTCTTCCTGTTCCCCTCCTTTATCTTCCCTGGAGTCGTCCATCAAAAACTGACAGCTGTTGGCTGTGCCTGCTGAGAGAATATTTATTTTTATATCTATGTAGATCGATCTCTTTTTAGTGACCTACCTTTTGTCACTCACCCGCGGCGAATACACAAAGAATTCATAAGGTGTCAGTTGAGGGGAGACATGGGGATGATATACTGTAGCGGAAGGAAAGTTTTATGAGTAAAGAGGGGGAGGGGTGAGTGACTGGGGAGCAGGTGACAACTTGAAAGAGTTTAGAGTTTATGAGCAGGTTCAGAAATGGGATTTCTAGTGAGAAGGCAGAGCAGAGGAGCTAGTTGCTATGTCTAATTACTAGTAATTGAAATATGCGCGTTTCTGCGAAACATATGAAAGTTGCTAAACAGAGAAACTTTGGAAACATCAAAGCTGAAAAGACCCTTCTGGGGGGGTATTTCTGTTTCAAGTTGTGGATCTACGACAGATAAGCTTTCGAATTCAGTATCGATAAGTTGTGCGTTGAATTGGTTATTGTTGAAGGTTATTATAGAAAGCTCACAAGTGAAAAGAATGGAACTCAATGACGAAGTAAAATTTGGTAACATCGGAAAAATTGACGTTTCCCAGCTAAAGATGGAAATTATGAATGTTTTAAAAAATAGACACAATCTGTGGTAATTGAAATAAGTATATGAAGTAAGGTAAAGCGACTGAAAGTATAGATCCGCGACATTTTGAAATTCACACTTCTTAGTTAAGGTCTGACCAGGTTTAAGACTTACATGAATCAGAATACTTTTTCCTATGTCTTTCATTCAGCGTTACTCAAAACTTTCGTATAAGCTGTAAATTAAAAAATAAATATTGATCACCCCTATCTCAAACCAGTAATGACCAAAATCATATTAGCTCTTGTTAAATTTTTTTGAGGTCTAGCTAGAAGAGTACAGTTTCATTCACTTCTGAATAGTGTACTGTGTTTTTGTATTAATAATACCCTTCTACTTTCCCACACTCGGTTTAGACTTTAAGATCCCAATAAAAATGTGTATTTTCATTGCAAATCAAATTCATAGTTTTGCACCCATATGTTTCGATATAATTGTTTTTACAGTCATTGAAATTATTACTGTTCAACGAATAGCATAAATCTCTGTCAGGTGTAATAGTACCAATCATGATCCCTTGAAAGTATGGAAAATCAATTTACCTTGTTTTTCTATTCTTATTGAACGTTTGTAAAAATTTGTGAGCATGAAGATATATGAGGATAAAACTGTGATGGCTTGAACATATTCCACAAAAAAAAATGGAGAAGTGGCAGTGCATTTTTTTTTCAGTTTCCTTCCGGTGACAGAATGTTTTCCCGGCCCTCTAGATTTTGTTAATTGCACATTTTTCACTGGGTCGTCATTAATACGTCCGATCGGGTATTGGTGAGTGAAAATTGAAATGTGAAACAGTTGTTCAACACAGCACTTTTATGAAAGCTGCAGCAAAACTTACCATAAGTTTGAAACATCATAAAAGTTGACAGTTTCAGATTGTCTATGAAGCGCTTCAGGGATCGAGCAATAATTGTTTGTTGGAGTTTTCATACGTTTAATGAAGTAGACGAACGGTAGAAATAAATGAAAAATTAAAGCGCCAGAAAATGTACCGTGTAATTGAAACTGAAATGGGTGAATAATGAAATCTTCAAATTTTTGGGTTAATAATGAAATATTAACAAAAAGTTGTTTAATCCAACACTTGTATGCAGACTTGAACAAAACTAATCATAATTTTGATATCTCACAAAAATTGACAGTTTCAAATTGTTCATGTAGCGATTCAGTAATCGAATCAACAATCCTGGACTTTGCTGATGTGCTAAATCGTATCTAAAAATAGACAAATTATTGAAATCAATGAAAAATCAAAACGTTAGAGAAAATACCGTGTAGCTGAAACTAGTATTAACAGCCCTACCATATCGAGTATCAATAGTAAAGTGATAACTTTCGAAGTGAAATCTTTTGAAATTTCAGCAGACTTTGGAGCCGTCCTTTGCCTAAAAGTAATTTTTAAAATTAATTTTTGGAAAGCTGTGCATAAAATTGCAGCATAATTGTTTTTTAACCGATGCATCTGGGATGAGCAATACGGTTTTTTTTTTCAGTTTCGGCTCCTTGTGAATATCTGCTACTGCTCTTCGAGAACAGTGCACAATTTTTTCATAAAAACAAAGCCTATCATACACCTCTACACAAACATTCCTTCCATTCTTCTTCTCTCCTCACCCCAGTGATGGATGATGTTCCCGGGTGTCGATTTTTCGAAAATCTTTACAGATATTTATCTGTATTTTCTATCTTCATCTATCTAAAATGTGTCGTCGTCGTTGTCGGGTATTAAGAAGAAATGGATCCCTCTTTCTTCAAAAATCTCATTAATCATTGTCTCATGATGATTGGAGAAATATTGCGCTGTGTCGACGGTAGACATAATCTATCTATGACGGTGTGTATGTTCTTCAATGTTTGAGTAAGAAAGGGAGAGAGAAAATTTTGAGAAAGGGAGAAAAAGGGGGACTTCTGTTTCAGAATGTTTCCAAACTCGGGTAGGGAATGAAAGGCCAATAACTCGTAAAAAGTATTTGATTTTTCTATAGATTTGCTTCATCAAAATCAGAAAATGTCGGTTTCACAAACGTCTTATTAAAACTTAAAAAAAAGATGATTACAAAAATAAATTGTCTACCATCGTGAAATTCCTATTTCTAATTATGATGAAATTACTGTAGTCTAATAACTGTAGTGTAGTCTAACCCGACTCCTCGAATCGTCATAATCCCGCTAAGCCAAAAAATTTTTAATTTGAAATTTCTGTTACAAAAAGTATATTCTAAATGATGAATTCTAGAATCGAAGGGACTTTCACTAGGCTTTTAAAATGACAGAATAATCACTCGCATGTATCATCCAGAAAGTGCCAGAACCCACAAATGTATTTTGATGAAATCACAGTGTCACCAGGTTTGTTTCACCATAATTGTCCATAATTTTTTGCATGTTATTGCGTACTCAAAAATATGAGCCCCATTTCAACTTTTTAATGATGCCATTTGAGATTACCGTGAATCTATTGATGTTTTTCAAGTCAATAATTTTCGTTTCGTTACGATCCAGTAAAACTGAAATCCATAAACAAAAGTTAAATATTTGGAGTCACTGAAACATCGCAATAATTTAGCAAATATCTGACGGAATGGTATGAAAATCTATAAAATGATATTTCTGTACCAATCATGGTGTTTCAGGAACTGTAAACACCAATTGTGTTCATTGTTTTCCTTGTTCTTCAACTCCAATTTTCAACAGCCCGCAAAACATAAAAACGCGCATTTTTCAAGCAGTTGGTTTTTTTGTAGTTCAAAAGAACGCATTGCAGGTGGAACATTAGCCATTCGAATCTGATAGTAGTGAAACAGAAAACATGTACAACGTTGGAAATGTAAAAATAAAGATTTTTTCCGTCTGCTCATTCAGTTTCGCTCTGGAAATGAAAATCCTGGAATCAAAATGTTTATTTTATATATTGCGACCAATCAGTTTGTTTTTGAACAGCTTCTAGATTCGATAGAGGGCTAAAACTTCTGTAGCAAGACTGGAACTACAGATTTCGTGACACTGAAACTGAAATAAATTGCTCAGCGATTATTCCGGGGATCGTATGGTCAGAAGATTAGAACAGAATAATTCCGTACGAATAATAGAGATTGTGTAACAGAAAATACATATAAAAACCTTGGCACTGTGCTCGATATTTCAGATCTTTTACTATGAATTGTTTTTTGTTAAGATTGGATCACTAAATCATGTAATAAATACTAGAAGCTCTACTTTTAGACACAGATGCAATATTAAGGCAGTTCACATAAGTACCTATCCTAGTTCAAGTGTTGTTAGTTCAAATATGGTACTAGGGAAACTGGGAACCCCAGAAACGCGGGAATTATAAAAAACAACATAGTTTGTCTACTGCTCATTTGGCATCCCCTTACATACGCAGAACTGTATGCGAAAAACTGGCGATACATATATTGTGTCGCTGAAACTGCAAGAAAATGTTCACCGATAGTTTTGAGACTTTTTATCAAAAATTGAGAAAGAACATTTACTGTCACAATCGTAAAGTGTGTGAAACCGCAAATGAAAATTGCAATCTTCGGTTCGATGGTGAAAAATTTAGTTACAACCCAAAACCAATTGTGTTCACTGTATTCTTTGTTTTTCAATTCCACTATTCAACAGTCCACAACACATAAAAACGCATATTTTTCAAGCAGTTGGTTTTTTTGTAGTTCAAAAGAACGCATTGCAGGTGGAACATTAGCCGTTCAAATCTGGCAGTAGTGAAACAGAAAACATGTGCAACAAATGAAATCTAAAAATAATGAAGTTTGCTCATTCAGTTACGCTTTCAAAATGAAAGTCCTGGAATCAAGATGTTTATTTTTTATATTGCGAACTTACAGTTTGTTTCTTATCATCAACTATCTTTGAAAGAGGAATGGGAACTTCTGTAGCAACAATGGAACTACAGATTTGGTGAAACTAAAACTGCAACAAGTCGTACATTGATTATTTCTGGAAAAATATGGTGATACGATTAAGAAAGGATAATTTACAAATAGTTGAGTTTGTGTAACAGAAAATACATGTAGGAACCTTGGCACTGAGCTCGATATTTCAGATACTATCAATTGTTTTTTTTTTTGTAAATGTTGAGTCTAAATCTCTAACTAAATCTCTAACACTAGAAACCTTACCTGTAAACACATATGCATTCGGGACGTTAACGAATGAACAAATTGTAATTAAAGTGTTCGCAATTCCGATATGATACTAGTGAAACAGGAGTCCACATGGGAGTTGTACAAAGCAACACAGCTCGCCTACTGCTCAACTGGCAAAGCACTGAAATTGCATTATTGTGTTGGAAAAATTGGTAATACAGATATTGTTGCAGTTTCACAGTGTCTGTAACGGCAAATAACAATTGCAAACTTTGGTTCGATGTTACAAATTTTAGATACTATCCACTAAGTTTTCAGAAAGTTGCCTCGGCATTTTCTCATGAAGTTCAAAAGTTTTAACCAGAACCAATTCTAGATGGAGCACCACAAACTTGTAAGTGGTGATGTTGAAACTGAAAACAATCCCTTCACTTGTGGCTAGAGCATCAATAAATCTGTACATCTGTCAAGTTAAAAACAATCTGAAACTTCAAATTTTCTTACAAAATGCTCATTTTCATTACAGTAACATTCTGTTCGGATCTCCTCTTTCAAGTCACATTTCCCACACCAAACCATTCTTCTAGTTTCTTCCAACTTTCTGATAAATGACCATCCTCCTCACTTCTTCCCTCAAATCCCACATCCATCTCCTTCCCTTCTCTTCATCAGTCTTCACAGTTGGAGATGGAAACACATTCATATTGTACATAGTCTTCTATCCCCCCGAGAGAGATACTGCTGTGATGATAGAAAGAGTGATTGAAACCTTTTTTCTTGTTTCCACACAGCTGGAGTTCTGACACTATCTATGCCTGATTTCGGTTGAAACCCAATTAATCAAAATGACGACTGGACACAAAGATGATGAAAGAAGACAATGCTGGTGGTTGGAGGGAGAGCGACCTCAAAACCTCAAAAAAAACTTAGACGGAATAACAATGAAAAAATCTTGAGATTTTTTGGAAGGTAGGGACTATTCTGGAAACATAGTATTTGGTTAGTGATGGTTCCAAATTAGGTACTGAAACTTTCAAATATAATATATAAGAAGGTTCGAATTTGAAAATTTCTAATTCTGACGAGAGAACTACAGAAGCTCAATTATTTCTGTGATGTCCCAGTGATTTTGAGATTTTTGCAGATCCGTTAAAAACTGGTAAAATAAAAGTTTGATAGGATGACACGTGGATGCCCAGAATTGGTTTGGAAAATTTTCTGGAGAAGGAAAGAAAATCCATGTGGATTCACAGAATTGGTTTGGGGAAAGTTTTGGGAATTGAGAAAAATGAAACCACGTGTCATTTTATTTCAATTTCCAACTACCTTGAAAATTTATTTCCCGATTTCTAGTTGTTTTTGCACTGAGAAATCTTGATGTTTTCTGCAATGGCATAATCAACGATTGCTCTCGGAGTATTGACTTTTGTCAATCACTACTGTGAGAGATTGAAGATTACCTCAATGCAGGAAACATCAAAATTTGTCAGTGCAAAAACAAATAGAAATCGGGAAATAGATTTTTCGAAAAGTTGGAAATTGAAATAAAATGACACGTGGTTTCATTTTTCTCAATTCCCAAAAGTTTCCCCAAACCAATTCTGTGAATCCACATGGATTTTCTTTCCTTCTCCAGAAAATTTTCCAAACCAGTTCTGGGATTTCTAAAAATAACAGAGAAAATGCCAAGATGGCCAGAATAAATAATTTTTGTTCTAAACACACTTATTTATTGAAGGATCTTGTAGATTCCCAGTTTCTGGAATAAATCACAGATTTTCTCTGGATTTCACGATTTTTCTTACAAAATCAAAAATTTTCAAATTCGATCCTTCTTATATCCTGTGTTTGAAACCGTATTGGAGTCCTAAAAATAACAGGAAAATGAGGAAAAGTTGTCTGTTTCAGATTGTAGACAAGAATGCATATTTGCAATTTTGATTGATTCCTCAAGCGGCCTCGTTATATGCCTATTAGATATTTTGATTATTGTGTTGGCTGCATAGTTATTTGAAAGGTCCCGGTTTCACAACAATGACTTTGGATTTTGAATCTTCTGTAGATTTGATGGATGCTTCGAGTTTCGATTTACAAACTGGTCATCAGCAATAGAACTATCGCTGATTTGGCACAGTTAACTTGTGTCTGTAATAGAGCCACATTTCGGAATTTTTAGTAAAAAATCTCAGCTTCATGGAGTTGGTATTTTTTGTAAAGCATTTGATTTCCACTATCCACGGTGCAACTGTAGGGTTAAAATTTTTTTCCGACCGAGAATTCGGAAACGTGTGTTAATTTCTTTGAAGATGCTTGAAGACAACGGTGAGTTTTCAGTTTGACAGGATCGAAAAACCACCATAGATTTTATAGAAAGTGATAATTGCTCCGAATATTCAACAATCTTGGAATCTTGGCTATGTGTCGAAACGGGCAATCTTGTGCTTACTTCGAAAAACTTGACTTTCCGTCGATTGTCAAAGCAATACTGTTCAATTTTCCGGCCATTTTTTCAGTATCATCATATCTTACATTTTTTGTACAGTTTGCGATGAATTTTTTCAGATAGAGCTCAATGGATGGTGCAGAACGAATTATAGCAATATATACTTACATCAGTTTTACGCGAATTTCCTTATTATCTGTTACATTGTCCTTGTATGTTGACTGGCCGGAGTATGAAAGTAATCGGCAGTGTTCATCCATAACTAAAAACATAGATATTACCCCCACTACTCAAACGCACTAACATTTGTATCAGAAACTCCTTTGTTTTGTCATTTTGCCTGATTGAATATCTTTTACTTATAAAAGAACTCAACGCCAATGAAAGTCTGTGACGCTGATCTTAACAAAACAAGAGACGCAATGGATATCAACAGATTGCTCAACAATTATCAACCACGTGTAACCGCTTTTTTTCTTAAAACTGTGATTTTTTTTGATTCGTAGGGATTTCATGAGAGACGCCTGAAACTTGAAACAACTTTGTTGTTTGATCAGTAATCTTTTCACAACTCTGATTTAATACTGAGATTCAGTAATCATGCTCCAAATTTGTTATTTTCTTTATTGAGAATGCGGTTTGCTGGTTGCTGAAAGCTCTCCGAGATACTCCGAATATAAATTATGTTTCAGGTTTCTTTTATTGTCGAAGATTTTTCAGAAATGATGCTAGGTCCTTTTTTCTACGTCGGAGTTTTATTCGAACTCAACACTTCTCGCAACAAAAAATATAGAAACTGAAAAGCAGGTTTATTCTCAAATGCGGAATCAACCGTGAACATACTTCATGACGGATTCTATAAATATTCCGTGACTATTCACGAAATATTTTCAAATTATTTGGTAACCACATGTAACCGAACAGTTTTGTTGAAAATGTTGAAATTTTCCTGTTTCAGACCAGAGTAGCAAAAAAATCCGACTTTCGACTTCCAATAGATCTTTTTTATTCCCGTTCAAAATTATTTTTTTGAATTTCGGAAGTGATTTATTATGAAAGTGAACAAAAGAGAGAAAAAATCGTTTATTTTTTGCAAATGTTTCTCCATTTTCAGTTTTTCACCAAAATTCCGAGGAATAGGCCTTTTTGAAAATTTAATCACAACATAAAGCACACGTTTTCTGCTAACGGATCTAGAATTCAAATTAGGAACACTTTTTGTCACCCTTAACTCAAACCCCAATTGAAAATTCAAAAATTGTCATCAAAACGATGTCACTTCGAACCCCTTTAGTTCAAAATGTCACTGTCTTCATGGGGCGGTAATTCAAATTCAAAATCATGTCTAGTATGATTGATGATTTCCCTTAAATGACAAGAAACAATAAATTACAAAGAACTAAAATATATTTGTCACTCTCTCTTTCACCTACATAAAGCACGCTTCTTCAGCAGTTTCCACCATATCGTTGACACTTTCCCTTATTTCTCTCATTTTCTCATTTGCTCCACACAATCTTCAGTGCAAATATACCCAATAATATAATGCCGGTATACGTTTCTCGAGTTCGGCAGCCGCAGCAGCATTGATAAAATATTGAGAGAGGCATGACACTAATTCCGTGAAAACTGGGAAATAGATGACATTCAGCGAAAAAAAAAAATGATGGTGTGTCACGTGGGAGAATAAGAATAAGTTTCGGCTCAAAAAGCACTAAAACAAACGGCATTGACGGGGTTATTAAAACCAAAGATACACACCTTTGAGGAGTCATTGAGAAGAGAGAATCAGAGAAATAGAATCCCGAAAACTGATAAGGTTTTTGATCTACCATCAAAAATGATAAGTAATGTGCCAGCGTGCAGAGAGGAGCACGAAAATTTCCACCTTTTTTTATTCTGCTCTTCGTCCGAGTTTACGACAGTTTCCCGGACTGATAGACGGTTTTACAATGCAACCCACGTTTTTCTGATTTTCACTTTTTTCTACTGTTTTTGGGAGTTGATGAGAGTAGATTGATGTTAAAGTTGCAGTTTTCTTTGGAATTGTGATTTATCAAAATTAGATTGAATTATCAAAATTAGAGCCGCGGCCTACCGCAGTCTTGGCTTTGGGTACAACCCAATGGGTAGGGCACCGTGGTCATCTCAAACCGTATTTTTGGAAATAAGCTTTTTAAACCAAAATAACCCAAAGCCATAGTTTTCCATAATCAGAAATGCCCTAACCAAAACCTCGTCGTTGCCCATTTGACAGTTCTCATTGAAGTTCAATTCGATCTTTTTTTCAAATTTTGTGCCAAAACTGTCAAAATTACTGTATGAGACTACAGTAGTGCAAATAGAGCAAACTGTTCCGGCAATTCCAGTTTTTACTGTTTTTTGTTCGTATTAACTGTATGTAGGTTTCAAACTTGTACTGGTTATGTGGGCATTATATGTAGAACTGAAATTCTGCATTTAATACCGTAGGCTGTTATCAAATTTTGGGCCAAAATCGAGCTGGTTAGAATAAAAAGCATGCGTCAGCTTTGTAACATGCTAAATTGTACGGCGGTACATATTTTCTGCTCCTACTATGGGGTTTGAAGTCGGCTTACTTTCCATTTTTTTAAATATCGGTTTCAGCCTGCCCATTTATAGAAGGTACGTTTCTCAAAGTAGTGTAGCATGTGCTGGAGGAATTGAAGAATTGAGCTTATGTTTAGGACTTCACCCCTAACCTAGGTTTCTCTTTTGTCTTGGATTTATTCACAGTTGCAGATTGCTTATTTTTCATAGACTTGATTTTCTCAAATGTTCATAAGCCACCTTGCAAATTCAATTATTACCGTTTTTAGGGAGTGGTTGCGGGAATCAAACAACAACGAAAAACCAGAACTACCATCTCTGGACACAGTGCAAATTTGGATAAGTGAGTTTGTTTTGGAATCTGAGTATCAAGGGAGTCAACTGAAGACAAAAGAAAAGTTCCTTTAATGGAATACGTGAAGCTGAAATATTTTAGCTGTTCATATAATTGAGTTGACTAACGGAGTACACTTTTTGTAGACTGAAACGGTGATTGCTATAAAATGTTTTAGTTGTTTTTATCATCGAGGACTCACTTTACTATGTGAAAAAACGAGCACCGTTATTCTGAACATTTTGAAACTGAAAATTTTTGTGACGGTCCGGTTATTATTGTTGAAAATTAGGTGCAAACGTTCCAATTCAACTGGGTTTGAAGAGGCATGACTGAGGCATTTTTTTGACTTTTGCATATAGCTTGTGATGCTGAGAAAACAATGAATCACAAAAATTATTGTTTTATCCTAAATTTTTTGAACATTATGCACTAATTGAAACAGTGATCACCAATAGTCCCAAGCACAAGGAGCAAATACGTATTTTTATTTGAAACGATTTCCTGATGAGTCGTATTAGCTTATCGCATTATGATCAAATGGCCTATCGTTCAATTTTAATGGAATTAATAATGAGTTCAATATATACTTGACTACTGGCACATTAGAAACAAACTGGCAAGAAGAAATTGGGACGAAAAATAATGAAAGGTTCAAATGTGAAAATCTCCACAGTTCTCTGATTATTGTCTGATTAGAATACTACAAATTTTACAAACTTCTTGAAACGGGTTTATTTTTTTTAACCAGTGACTCTTCATCAAAACTGTTCCACAAAAATACTCGTCCTCTGTAGTAGAGGACAAAGACAAAGACAAAAAATGAGGACTTTTTATCAAATTTTAACAAAAAAGTGCAATGAACTGATAAGAAACAGGCTGAAACTAAAAATGGAAGAAGAAAAAGAAACATCACATTTTCTATAATTCAACTTTTTATTATTATATTAGTTCCGTATTGTTTTGATGCTACTATTTCCCAATCTGAAGAACTGAGCTCTAATGGTAGCCATCAGAAACTATCAATCGATTTCAACGGTAATTTTTTTGCAAATATTATAGAATCGGACCGGACGACAAGAATTAAAATTTTGCAGAATTTCAAAAGTTAGTCATAGAAATGAAGCGGAAAAAAATGAATCAATAGTTTTCAGTTTCAAAAAGTTAATATAAATTCATCAAATTTTCCCCATCAATAATCCAACATAATCTTTTCAAAGTTTTGTTTTTCAGTCTGAACCTACTAAACTCAAACCTCTGAAAATGGAGAAAAATGAGGATCTGGCAAGTATGAAAGAGGAAGGAGACAGTTACAGTGAACAAAATGAACCGGTACCCCAAGACAAATATCGTATGGTGTTTTGGATTATTATGCTCAATGGAATTGGAGTACTGTTGCCATGGAATATGTTCATCACTATTGCGCCGGAGGTGAGTTTTTTGGGAGGGCGGGGGAGTTGAGGTATAACTATTGTTCCATTAAGGTTGTGGTGGAAGTTCAAAACTATGTGAAACAGTAAAATTCTGAAAAATTTTAAAGGTGGTATCCGACCAAAATGACTTTATGCTTAAATCGATGTAAAAATATGTGTATTTTCCGAATATCACAAAAAAACTTCTCAAAAAAAAATTCCTGTTGCCAGAAAACACCATCAAAGATGAGCGTTCGGAGAAAAGTTATCCGCATGGGCGAGCTTTTTTTCGGCTTTTTCTCGGCCATGTCAGCCGCATCGCGGCCGCTCCGCCTGCGATTTTTTGAAAACCTTCGAAATTTCAAAAATTTTTCGAGAATTTTTTGAAATTTTCAAAAAATCGCAGGCGGAGCGGCCGCGATGCGGCTGACATGGCCGAGAAAAAGCCGAAAAAAAGCTCGGCCATGCGGATAACTTTTCTCCGAACGCTCATCTTTGATGGTGTTTTCTGGCAACAGGAATTTTTTTGAGAAGTTTTTTTGTGATATTCGGAAAATACACATATTTTTACATCGATTTAAGCATAAAGTCATTTTGGTCGGATACCACCTTTAAGTAAAGTTAGAAAAATTTAAGGTTTGTCAATATGGGATCAATTCGCTTATTTAGCTGTGAAGGATTTCAGCCTAAGTCATCCAACGGAAGAAACATTATGGTTTGAATAACAAGGCTCTTACGGTGTTAGCAACACAGTATATTTTAGTAGAAAATAAACGACATTTCAAAACTTTCTCTCTCAATATATTGATTTAGGGAACTTAGGAGAACACTAGATATTGAAAGAATAAGGTAATTTCTAATTGAGTTGCCATGAGCCAGAAGCAGTGAAAACCGTATCACATCACCATTATGTGAAATCTAGTACTGGTCACTTTTGCTTTTCTAACTCATTACTGTCTGTCTTATAGAAATACAATTCCTCCCATTTGACACTAAAATTTTTGAAGAGGGCTGACATTGACTATGAGATGATAAGAGCACAACGTGACTTGTTTCTTTCTCCAGTCACCGAATCGAAAATGAGTTCATTTGGAAAGTTGATTTTTTGATGTCTGAATAACGGAGTAGATCATAGGGAGAGTATCCATGGGAAAATAATATAAATGATAGAATCATTCGAACTCGTTTGAAAGGATGGCTCATATAATACCAAGAGCTTTTGAATTGTCATCTCGAAAAAGGATCAAATTGAAATCTATCGAAAAGTTCCGATGATATGCCAATCATGAAACATTGTTGTCTGTATTGTAGGGAAAATGAAATTTCGGAAAACCCTGAAATTCTAGCTGTTACAATGTCTTCATGAATAACAATTCCCATTCGATCTTCAATTTTAGCCTTCTCGAAAATGTTTACATCTTTCTCTTTCAGTACTACGTCGACTACTGGTTCACATACCCAAATGGGACCAAGACCTCCTACGCCGATAGTTTCATGTCAGCCATGGGAATTGTCGCCCAGATTCCGAATTGTATAATTGCCTTCATTAATGTCATGAATCTGATCCGAGGACCCCTACTCTACAGAGTACTTGCTCCATTGGCGTTCAACAGTTTATTGATTGTGGTCATTCTGATTTTGGTCATTGTTCAGCAGCCGACTGATGATGGTGAGTACTTTTCAGAAATCGAAATGAAGCGAACTGAGAATGTAACAGTGGATCATACAAAGTGGGTGGAACAGAGAAAAATCGAACAAAAAAATCTAATTCAGTTTGAATTTCTGTGAAAAATAGAATAGTTATGTTTCAAGAATGTGGTATAACTGTTGAATAGTATTAAAATTTTACTGATTCTTTGAAATTCTCCATAAAATTTCAATTTCCAGCCCGTAACTGGTTCTACATTGTTTCCCTTATTATCATCATGGCCATGAATGGATCCAATGGTCTCTACCAGAACTCATTTTTCGGTCTTGCCGCAGACTTCCCAGCCCAATACTCAAATGCTGTCGTCATCGGAACCAACATCTGCGGAACATTCACATCTGTACTAGCCATCGTAGCCACATTGGCTTTCTCCGGACAACCGAAAACTGTCGCTTTGATCTACTTTGCAATTTCACTAGCCATTCTGATTGTCTGTTTGGTTTCGTGGTGGTTTTGCAAACAACAAGTGAGTTTTGGTGGTGATAGTGCTGAGCGGGTTAGGTTTGAATGGAAAGTTTTTGAGAAGTTTTTTCGGTTTCAAAAAGGAATTAAGAGATCAAGAATACACTTAGTTTTTGATCGATTCTTTCGTTTAATATCTTGAAAATATCATCTTCATAATAATTTTCAATTCCCAATTCAAGTTCTTAACATGAGTGACTAATAGTAATCACACTCATTATTTATTTAACACTTTTAAAGTAGAAACTTTTTCCAGGACTTCTACAACTACCATGTCACCAAGGGTAACCGTGCCAGAGCGGCGCAGGGCCCGTCTTCTTTCGACTATCGACAGTATTTGGAAACTTTCAAATATGTGAGTTCAATTTTTGAGAGAAATTTTTGTGAGTCTTTTTCCGTTTCAAGATGTTCAGAAATTTTACGAAAATTTCAAGTATTCATTGCTTCCATATTTTCCTTGAAATGTTCCTAAATCCATTATTTATGTTTTCAGTGCTGGTTGCAATGTCTCTGCGTATTTCTCGTCTATTTTGTGACCCTGTCCGTCTTCCCTACAGTACTCGTCGAGTTTTCGCCAACCAAAGAAGATGGAACATGGAATTCTGTGTTTGGAAGTGAGTTTGTTTTATAATTCAGCTGATGGTAATGATTTTTTCTTCAGAAAACATCTACACTGGTATCACGACTTTCTTGAATTTCAACTTGATGGCCGCGGTGGGAAATGTTTGTGCTACTTTTGTTACAGTGGTGAGTTTATGAACAGGATTCAATCAGATAGCGACTAGGACCAAGGTTTCAAATGTTTTTAAAAACATCCTGAAAAAATTTATTCATGTTAATAAATGTTATTATTGAAGTGATACAAACCTAATTCTCAACCTGATATGAAAAGTATGAAACTTCAAAAATTTTTCAAATTTTCAGCCCGGACCCCGTCTTCTAATCGTTCCCTGTCTGATTCGTCTCGTTTTCATTCCATTCTTCATGTTCGGAAACTGTCTTCCAAGATCAATGCCAGTTTTGTATAGCAATGAATGGATCTTCTTTTTTGGAAATACAATTATGGCATTCACAAGTGGATATTTCTCATCTTTGGGAATGATGTATGCGCCACGGTAAGTCGGAAATTTTTCGGTTTCTAGGACTCCATTATCGATATTCGATGTTCTGCCACTTCAATGTGGTTTTACAAGTTTCTGGACCATCTATAGCTCACCTAGGCCACCAAGTTCTGTTTTGGGTATCTAGGCCATCTGCTGGATTTCTAGATCACTGAATAGGTTTTAGATTTCTAGGCCACCTATGGGTTTCTGAGACATCAGACTCAATTTTTGGGTTCCTAGGCCACATATTCATTTTCTAGGCCATCAAACTCAAGATTGGGTCATCGCAATCTTGAGAAGTTTCTAGGTTATTAGCACGATTTTTGGGTTCCTAAATCGTCCAAGTGATTTCTAGGCCACTACCGGAGTTTCTAGGCCACCGTCGTGCGAATTTGAGTTTCCTAGGCCACCTAAAGCTAGTTTTCACATTACTAGTCCACCTTCGATATTATTTGCCTTTCAAAACTTTCTTAATTTTTCAGCGTTTGCCCACCGGAATACTCCAAGCTCGCCGGTCAAGTGTCCGCTCTTTCCCTCGTTCTTGGTATTACTGCTGGTGTCGGATTTACTTATGCAATTAATGCAATGATGCAAAATTTCTAAACAATTATTTTCTGTATTTAGTGACAAATTCTTGGTTGATATGTACTGTATAGCACTACAATTGTTGGTTAACGTTTTACTGTTTTTTGGCGGGTGTAATTTTCTCAAAAGTTGTGTATTTTTGATTTTGGATCGTCGATTTTTTCAATAGTTGAAGATTTGAATGAAAATTGAAGGAACGAAAAACTGGGTTTTGGAGGAACAGCACAAGATTGAATAACGCAACTTTCCTCAAATATAATTCAACATCTTGAAACTGGAATATTCGGGGTTTTCAGGCTATTGTGGTCAGTTTTAGATTTTCTAGGCCACCAAAAGAACTCTTAGGCCATGCAAAACATTTTATAGATTTTATGCTTCAAAACATTCACTTCCTTTGCTCTTTTCTTTGTGAGAATTCAGTGCATTGAACGGGTTGTTAGTCATCCAAACATCCATGAGATTTATGATGACTTCACAAATCTCTTTGTTTTTCTATTCCAAAGTGTTTCTTCATGTTCTCGATAATCTCAGTTTTTAAATGTAAATTGGATTAGTAAATTCATGACACCACCGCTCTTAGTTCAGTTGCAAAGTTCATGACGAAATAGGATAGATTTGAAACTGGAAGAGTTTGATGTGTGATTTTTTGAACTGTTCGATAGAAAGATTGAAAAAGAACCTTGAAAACCTGAATTTGCTGTTACAGTATTCAATCTTTTGTTACAATTATGGTATCAGAACTACTGACGTTAAACTACATTCAACTTTGAGAACTGTCTGAAACAGAAAGCTCTCAAAATATTCCGTTTTACTTGGGTGTCTTTCATTTATTGGGATTCATTATGAACAATTGTTTTTCTCCTCCGTTTCCAGGAAAATGCTGATTGCTCATTTTAACAACTTCTTCTTACAGTGAACAATAATTTATGAGAATGTGCCAAGATTTTGAAGAAAAATCGCCGTTTTGTTGACCTTATATGAAAGAATAGCAAGTTTTTGCAATAATCCACAAATTACAATAAGATGAAAGATATCTTGTTCACCGGGGTCTCAATGCAATGATGCAAAATTTCTAAACTGTTTTTGGCGGGTGTAATTTTCTCAAAAGTTTGTGTATTTTTGATTTTTGATTGTCAATTTTTTCAATACGTTGAAGGTTTGAATGAAAGCTGAAGGAACGAAAAACTGGGTTTCAGAAGAATATCACTAGACTGAACAACGCAATTTATCTCAGATGTAATTCAATAACTTGAAACTGGCAGTTTCGGGTTTTCAAGCCATTGTGGTCAATTTTAGGTTTTCTAGGCCACCAAAATGTATTTGGGACTCTAGGCCATCCAAAGAACTCATAGGCCACGCAACACATTTTGTTGTACTTTATGTTTCAGAACATTTATTTCGGTTGCAGTTTTCTTTATGCAATTCAGTGGTTTGTTAGTCATCCAAACATCCATAAGATTTATGATGACCACAAATCTCCATGTTTTTCCATTCCAAAGTGTTTCTTCATGTTCCCGATAATCTCAGTATTATATTGTTATCCATGCAAATTGGATTAGTGAATAAATGACACCTCTGCTCATAGTTTAGTTGCGACGAAATAGGATGGATTAGCAATTGCAAGAGTTTTAGGTGTAATCTTTCGAACTGTTCAATGGAAAGACTGAAAAAGAACCTGATGAACGTGAACTTATGAACTTTTTGCAACAGTATTCATTATTTCTTTACAAGTAGTATCCAAAACGAATCCAATTGTAATCAGAACTACAGAACTCCATACAAGCTTGAGAACTTTTTGAAACGGAAAGCTCTCAAAAGATTCCGTTTCAGTTGGGTGCCTTTCATTTATTGGGATTCATCATGAACAATAAGTTTTCTTCTTGATTTCCAGGAAAATAATGATTGCTCATTTTAACCATTTCTTGTTACTGTGAACAATGATTAATGTGAATGTGCCAAGATTCTGAAGAAAAATCGCCGTTTTGTCGACCTGATATGAAAGAATAGCAAGTTTCTGAAACAATCCACAAGTTACCATAAGATGAAAGATATCTTGTTCACCTAGGTGTCAATGCAATGATGCAAAATTTCTAAACGGTTTCTAAACTGTTTTTTGGCGGGTGTAATTTTCTCAAAAGTTTGTGTATTTTTGGTTTATTGATGTTCGATTTTTTCAATAGTTGAAGATTTGAATGAACATTGAAGGAACGTAAAACTGGGTTTTGGAGAAAATATCACAAGATTGAATAAGGCAATTTTCCTCAAATATAATTCAATATCATGAAACTGGAATATTCGGGGTTTTCAGGCCATTGTGGTCAATTTTAGGTTTTCTAGGCCACCAAAACGTATTTGGGGCTATAGACCATTCTAAGAACTCTTAGGCCATGCGACACATTTCATTGATTCTATGTTTTAAAACGTTCATTTCGACTGGTCTTTTCTTGATGCAATTCAGTGGTTTATTAGTCATCCAAACATCCATAAGATTTGTGCTGACTTCACAAATCTCTTTGTTTTTCCATTCGAAAGTGTTTCTTTGTGTTCCCGATAATCTAATTTCTTATTGTTATTCATGCAAATTGGATTAGTGAATGAATGACACCTCCGCTCGTAGCTCAGTTGCAAAGTTCATGACGAAAAGGAGTGGATTTGAAACTGGAAGAGTTTGAGGTGTGATCTTTCGAGCTGTTCAATGAAAATATTGAGGAAGAACCTACTTTCAAACTTGTTGTTACAGTATTCATTATCTTTTTACCAGCTTGACAAGATCAGAACTACGGAACTCCATACAACCTTGATGAAACGGAAAGCTCTTAAAATATTCCGTTTCTCTTGGGTGCCTTACATTCATTGGGATTCCTCATGAACAATTTGTTGTCTTCTTCAATTCCAGGAAAATGCTAATTGCTCATTTATACAACTACTTGGTACAGTGAACAATTATTCATGTGAATGTGCCAAGATTTTGAAGAAAAATCGCCGTTCTGTTGACCTGATATGAGGGGATAATAAATTTCTGGAATAATGCACGGACCATAAAGACTCCAATCTTGTTCCCCACGGTGTCAGTTTCACACTAGTGATAAAATTGTTAAGATTTCAGTCGTGTAGTTTAGTCGCCTTTTGCGAAGGATAAGTTTCCAGGCACATTCTGACCGAATTTCAATTTCCTTTTTTTTCGATTTGGAAATCAAAAACTCCTATTTCGACTAGTTCACTTCAGGTCCGGTTCTTCAAAGATTGCCTATTCCATAAATTCATCTGTATCGCGGAGAAGGCAACTAGTTCACTTACCATTCCTTGCCCAATAAGTTTTCCCCTGTTCTCAACTTTTCCGAAATCGCCAACCAGATGCCATGAGCAATACTTCCTATTGTTTCCTTCAATCTCTCCTTGCCTATTTCCTTGACTCCCCCCCCCCCCCCCCCCTTTCCCTGGCCAGCAAGACCACCCATGAAAGAAACTATTAGGGTGGTGCATAAGTTTCTGCAATTTTTTACGTACCTCTTTCTTCCGACTATACCAAAGTTTTGTTTTGTTATCAAGTAGTGTAAAATGTCTAATCATGGAGATCCTCTAAATTTGGTGTGATTCTAAGGACTATACCCAAAGTTGTGCTCATTCAAAGAGCCCCGGCTTAGGGGTCCGATTTTTGGAAACCACAGT
The DNA here is from genome assembly GCA_963932045.1 of Caenorhabditis sinica. NCBI lineage: Eukaryota > Metazoa > Nematoda > Chromadorea > Rhabditida > Rhabditidae > Caenorhabditis > Caenorhabditis sinica. Next base: position 18,594,984 of record OZ009940.1, read on the forward strand.
TACTGTGAGGCCACGCTTTAGATATTGCCGGGAGAAATTAATTGAACAGTGGTTAACAAGAATCCAGAATATCATAGCTCTAGGGCTCTTCTCGTTCCTCCCAGAGAACTTTGAAAAAATGACCAATTTTGGAGTATACCTCGATCATGGGCGAATAATTTTGTCGGTAGTAGGAGTTTTGAGATACCGTAAAACCTCTAATAGAAGGGCATGCCCTTCTATTTTTCAACTGCCCTCTTGAGGTGCCCTTATATTGGAGGTGCCCTTCAATTGGGGTGCTCTTATATTTTTCAATCTGTTGTTGATAAAAATAGATAAACGAAAAATTAGTTCAAATTTGGGAAAAAATCGACAAAATCATACAAAATTACCAGTCAGAAATGCATCATTTCTACGATAAACGATAAAAAACTTACTTATTTTTTGAGTTTTTCAATCAAATTTAGAAAAACAGCTTTTGAGGGTGCCCCTTTATTGGGGGTGCCGTTCTATTGGGGGTGCCCTTATATTTTTCAACTGCGCTCTCGAGGTGCCCTTGTATTGGAGGTGCCCTTCAATAGGAGGTGCCCTTCTATTAGAGGTTTTACGGTAAATTGAAAAGTTTTAGAGGTTTGAAGGATTGAAAAACATTTTTCTTTAGTTGTTTCACTCAAAAAGCTGCTCACAAAAATTTTTATTTTTGACCCTTTTTGATCAAGCCATTTTTCAAACATCCATAACTTGGCCGAAAATGGACATAGAGTCAAGAAATTTCATGTGCTTGAAACTCAAACTGAAACATTATATTTTATCATTAAACATCCAATGCCACACGCCAGTAACATGGTTTTTGAAAATTTGACTTTTGAGCCGGGCTACTGAAAACGGCCGTAATTTTCGATAGAAACAGCGGACGGCTATGATATTTTGGAATTCCTCGTCATTATGTTGACTAAACAACTACATAACAAAACCAAACTTTTGTATCTATCCGAAGGATACGGGTCTGAACTATTGCAGAAACTTATGCACCAGCCTAATACTAAAGCAGAGCACTAAAGCAGAGCAACTACTAAAGCAGAGCAAGAGCCAGAATGCCAGACGACTAGAGCAACTCCCGTTGTCTCCGCCTATTTCAGACCACCCACGACGATGAAGAAAAGCCGATGAAGAGGAAAGACTCTGAAATTCCAAACCAGCAAAACACAGGGCTTTTTATTAACAATGATTTATTCTTCCACTTTTTTCCGAATCGAACACACTTTAGAGAGTAGATGACACTTGGTGAAGAGATAGAGGATACATGAGGAATGATAACTGATTTGGAGAGACGAGAGCCATTGCAAGACGGGAGACAAAGAGAGCAGAGTGACGGGAGATCGAGAAGCCAGATGAGTGAGCCAGAAGAGCCGAGTTAGATGTCCTTGTGTGGCTTGTACAGGGGGGCCAATGTGAATCCTCTCTTCGCAAATTCGTCAAATTGGAATGGGAAGTTGCACAGGGAAGTAAAACAGTAACATAGATACATGTCGCTGTTCGGCTCTCCCATGTTGTTCTCCACATGCTGAAAAGATAGAGAATAGTTATTGGAAGATCGAGCTGTGGTCGAAATGTGATCGGCTCTAGGAACCCAGAGCCTCTGGGATCCTAAAGCCAACCATCCTTAAACATACCTGGAGCTGACAGTCCTTTCCCTTGGCCATATTCCATATGTTGCTCACACGGGACGGATGACGGTCTCCTCCTCCGAAAGTGGCCTGGTGGTCGGCCACTTCATAAATTGCAGTACAAAACTGCATTCCGTGGATGATGCGGGCCTTATCCTCGTAGTCATTGTAGGAATAGCAACTGAGGCCGGAGGCTGGAGTGATGGCGAGGGAGAGCAGGAAGATCGGGAGGAGAGAGGTGGAGAGCATCTTGAGGAGTTCCAGAGGGGTCCGAAGGGGTTGCGGTGAGGGAAGCGATGAGCTTGAGAGGGGACAGAGTGAAGAGGTGGAGCTTAGATGCCCCTTTTATAGGTACCAGGATCGCCTAGACCCCGCCCACTTTTTCAGAGCACATGGTTTGTACCCCGATTGCTCCGCCTACTTTTAGAAAGATCAAGGAACTGAAATGATGTGATGGTTGAATTGGAAGAAAAGGGGCGGGAAGTCACAAGATGACAAATTGGATAGAAAAGATGTTAGTATCGAATCGTCCGTATAGAGTCACAGTATGAAATGAGGAGTACAAGGAGCTTCATCAAGGTCAAAAAACGGAAAAAATAAAAATTTAACAGTTCTGATCTTTTGGAGCTTATCGAGAATAGGATTCAGGAAACTGGCAAGAATAGGTGGTATCACAAAAAATGCTTCGGAATGTAAGGAAAACTCATTTGGAGGGTAGAATGGAGACCGTTCCTTTATGCTTGAACTTGAGCTTATTCTTGAGAATACATACAGTATTCCGTAACATAATTAACAACAGTAATAAGACTACTACGGCTGCGACGAACAGTAGTTGTATCAAAATTAAGCTTCTACTTTTGAACAAGCTCCAATACGGAACAAATCTAATAAAAAAGTTACTGTAACAAAAAGTTTTCGATTGATATGCAAATTCCATGGAACAATGTTATTGGTGGTCTATTCATGAGAAAACAAAAGTTGAGAATTCATCCGTTTTTTTTTTCCGTTTCGAAGTCATTGCTTTAGAATTACTGAAAATGTACTCATTATTCAACTGTACACAATTTTAAAATTCCCAACAAAAATAATTTTTTTCCGTTTTGAAGTGATCGTATTAGAATTACTGAGAATTTGCTTTACTGACATTGAGAAAGTAGCTTTTACAATTTTTCCTGTTCCGCGATCAAAATGAAATTCTGTGTTTTAACTGCACAACCAATTTAATCATTCTTTCAGAACGACGGTCATTACATTCCAAAAATCACTCCATTTTCTGGCATTCCTGAAACCTTTAGATTCTTCCTTTTTTGAACTTCTGACTTTCCCAAACCTTCAATTATTAAAAAAAAACTCTAAGATCTTTCTAACCTTTTCTCTTGGTTCTTGGCTCCTGAAATTATGGGGTTGGGAAGCTAAAGGGTATTGAAAATGCTTTCAAAATGTAGTCGAGAAAGTTTTTTGAACAACATTTAGTGAAGGGGGGGGGGGGGGGTGGGTAGCAATTTTAAAGAAACCACCTGACTCATTTGAGGAAGTATTTTTACTGGAAATGGACACAAAAAAACTGAAAATTAGTACAGTTCTACTAACATGGGACTACCCTCCCATGTCCGACTGGAAATCGTTAGATATTTTGTGTATAGGTAACACACACTGTAACTAAAAAAAACCGTGAATTTATAGCGGCGCTCTCCCAAGTCCGCCGTAGTTATATGCTGTTTTATGTATTTTGAACCAAAACTGGTACACCTCCTTTGATGGCTCACAACTTCGCTCATTTTCAAGTTATCTCAATAAAGTAAACTGCATTCGATAAAGCAGAGTACGTGCTTTAATTTGTTTCACTGCGTCATTATTCTGGCTCTCAAGAGTAAACTGGAAAATCTGAAAATGTGCTAATGTCGGTTTAGTTATGAATCAATAACTCCCGATTTTTGGCAATCCAGTATTGGGAAACTATAACCATGTGACTGCTTACTATCAATGATGCATAAATACGTTGTAAAACATAGGGGTCCGGCTTGAGTTACAAGACTTATTTGAAATTTTTCGAAAAATTTTCAAGCTTTCATGTATCCCTATACGTTGCAACAAGAAATCTTGGATTCGCCAAAAACCGAGGAGTCCGTGTTTTGTTGTCTGAATTGCTATTAAATCAGAAGTTCTTAATTCATCTAGTAAATCTATATCAATTTCGTGAAGAATCAACAATCAAAAAAATGCGTAGTTTTGGGGTGCAAAATTTCCTGTATAGGGATACATGAAAACTTGAAAATTTTTCGAAAAATTTCAAATAAGTCTTGTAACTCAAGCCGGACCCCTATGTTTTACAACGTATTTATGCATCATTGATAGTAAGCAGTCACATGGTTATAGTTTCCCAATACTGGATTGCCAAAAATCGGGAGTTTTTGATTCACAACTAAACCGACATTATCACATTTTCAGATTTTCCAGTTTACTCTTAAGAGCCAGAATAATGACGCAGTGAAACAAATTAAAGCACGTACTCTGCTTTATCGAATGCAGTTTACTTTATTGAGATAACTTGAAAATGAGCGAAGTTGTGAGCCATCAAAGGAGGTGTACCAGTTTTGGTTCAAAATACATAAAACAGCATATAACTACGGCGGACTTGGGAGAGCGCCGCTATAAATTCACGGTTTTTCTAGTTACAGTGTGTGTTACCTATACACAAAATATCTAACGATTTCCAGTCGGACATGGGAGGGTAGTCCCATGTAAGAATTCACCGTTTCACAATCTCTAGATCATTCCAAATGCTTTGGAAAATACAATTATTGTATTCTAAACATTCGTTTTTCATGAATTCGCGAAATTCTTATCATTCGAGAGTGCACAAAAACTATTTTACCGGAGTTAAGGCTTTCTTGAAACAGAGAGAAGCTTTGTGGTCCTACTGTAAAAGCGAATCTACTCGCGGTTTTGGAGAATTTTCCGTTTCCCAGAACTTAACAATTCTCAATTTTAACATCATACATGAATTTTTTTTCTCTGTATGAATCATTTCAAAATTAGCAGACCACCACCTGGAAACTTGAAACCTACCAAAACCATCTGCAAATAAAATGTTTGTTGTTTTCTTATCTTGCTTCCAAACGTATTGTTAGCATGTGTTTTCCAGCTCTAGTCTAGTTTCAGATTTTCCTGTTTTCTGTGCATTTTCAGCTTATGACGTGATCTTCAACGAAACGATACGGATGTGTGAGTTTTTCTTCGTTTCGAAAATCTCGCTTCGATGGATTTGGATTAGATAAACACGTTAGAACTAATCATAAAGCACTGCCCCTTGGTTCAAATTCTTCGAGTTGTTTTTGGTGGCAAACGATGACATGGAGATGAGGACAAAATATGCGATGGGATTAGTGGGATTTTGAAGAACTTCACTATTTTCCAGATTTCACGAAGCTTTTTCGGATAGCATAAAACACTGCTTGGAATGTATAAAGTTAACTTTCCAAAAACTCGAACATTTTACAGATATTGAAGAAACATTCACTTGAGTGACCCACATAAAATAAATCAGATCAGTCAAACAGAAAAAATTTAAACTTTTAAAATCAACTACTTGGGATAATCAAACTTCTGCATGCTATCTAATTCGCGGTGCCGGCAAATCCGGAGCAAATAAAAAACAGATCATGATGAACATTTAGGAAAATCAAATATCGAAGTTTCTATTAGTATCAACTGATTTCAATTGAGAAAGACCTAGCCTTTCATTGTATAAGAATGAACTTTCACTATATTGTTGAAAGTCTGGAACAGTAATTTCCGTCATGACTCATTTTTCCAATCCAAATAATGAACTCGGATTGCTTTGTAGTTTCTGGCCCAAACCCTTTCCGACCTTTCTCTTTTTTCAATTCATTACATATTCTCCCAGGTTCTGACTTACCTGCGTCAACTAGTAAAAAAGATGAGTACAACTTTTTGGTCCGTCAAGATAGCTAGAGGTTTTTGTTATCATGAAGTGGAAAGTCCCTGATAGATGGGAATTCAAAAGTAATCTGGAAGTTGTGAGAAATAGATAATATAATTATGGTAATCAGAAATTCGACGATTTTCCGTTTCGTTATTGTCTCAACACTTGAGCTTTTATCCAGGATTTATTGAGTGATGCATTGACAAATACAGATACTTTACAAATAGCAACATTGGAACTTCTAACATTACTGAAAACAATCGGTTGAACGTGGTTGTGGTGATAATTTTCAGTGATTCCATTTCTCAATCTTCTGAAAGAGATTTTCTGAAAATGATCAACTTGGACTTGCCCTACATACATTTTCACGTGTTTATGAGACATCCGAAGCAAAAAAGACCACCACCTGAACGCCGGAAACCTTTCAAAACCATCTGCAAATATTTATTGTTGTTGTTTTCCCCGTTTCCTTCCCCACTTAAAGGTTAGCATGTGCAACCTAGCTATATTCTAGTTCCTGGTTCATTTTCAGTCCATGACGAGTTCTTTTCATAAAAAACACGGTTGTCTGATTTATTCTTCGTTTTGAAAACATCGCTTCGATGAATTTGGATTAGATAAGTTATTTTTGGTGATAAACTGCTGACATGAAAAATGAGAACGAAGGATATAACAAGATTAGTGGGATGGAAGAAGTACTTCATTGTTTCAAAGAAATCCTGGGGTATTTTGAGATGGAGCGAAGTTCTAAAGGCATCGTTGTTGAGAGAATGAGAATCATCAAGAGATCGTAAAACATTGCTGATCCTGAATCTACATAATTGTTCTTTGTTAGTGGAGAAAGATGAACATTTTTTTAAAAATGAGGTTTCTGTGAAATCCCATGATGGGCATGATTTTCTTAACCCGTCTCTCATCGATAACAGGTGAATGTGCAGCATATTTCATAGGAAGGTAAAACAGTAATTTTCGCCATGACTCATTTTTCTGACCGTATCTGAAATAAGATGTTCTAGTTATAGTTTCTGACTCAAAGCCTTTCTGATTTTTTTCTTTCTCAATTCATGATATTTCCTTCATGATTCTGACTTACTTGCGTCAAGCGGTATCGAAAATGTATTCAATTTTTTGGTAGAATTGGTTTTGACTTTTGGAAATTGGATGGACCAAGGGAAAAAGGAAAACAAAATGGGACGTATCCGATGTACTAATACCCTGAAATTGCATCACAAACTGTTTCCAGATTGTCTTACAACTTGGTCTAATTGATATACGTCACTAATCAAACCGAAATGAAGAGGGATCTAACATTTCTTAAGAATAAAATATTACGTTATTGTGGACTAACACCCCAAAGATATCAATACTTCCCGTTTCGCAACTGTTTAATCACTCGCTCATTTATCGAGCGTGCATTGGGTCAGCAAGGTCACAAGTTGCGATACGCGAGAATTTGAACGATTTTGTCAGTTAGTGTCAACTACTCTTATAATATATTGAATTCCTGGAAATCTCACAATATTCCTTACCATTCTGAAGCGGACAAATTTACTTCCGTAATTCATCAAACTGCCCCATTTTCAGTAATTCTGTTCTAGTTATAGTTTCTGACCCAAACACTTTAAATTTTTTTCTCATTTCTTAATTCATGTAATTTCTTCAAGATTCTGACGTACTTGCGTCAAGCGGTATCCGAAATGTGTTCAAATTTTTTTGGTGAAAGTGGTTCTCTATATTAGTCATCTCCTGCTTTTGAAAGATTTAGGTTTTCACTTTTCGAATTTGGATGGGTCAAGACAAAAAGTGCAAAACAAAATGGGAACTATTCTCAAATGTACGATGTCGGTGAATGTGGAAACTCGTTGTTACTGTTTGCGTGTCACGACAGTATGCCCCCAGCAGAATTGATTTTAACAAAAAATTCTTTTCATAGAGTACAAAAGTTCCGTCAATTGAAGAAGAGAATATTCTTACAGTATTCTTCACCATCCTATAGCAGTAATTTTCTTCACAACTATTACTACATTGCACCTGTAGCTTATCTACCATTTTTTCGGTTTCTTCTTTGCTTCATACATGATTCTAAATCAGTGGCTTCCTCATAAACGAATAAGATTGCAGAACAAACTTTTTTCAAAAAAAAAAAATCCAACACGACCTAACCTGCCATATCGATCACAAAATGCCAAAAAAGGTTTCAGATGTATTGTGGTGACAGTTATTAATATGGCTGAAAATTGTGGAAGGTTGTCTCATGTTACTGTTTTACGGACGAGAGTTAGCCCTGAACCAATTTATTTTCGCTAGTTGGGCTTTGGAAGGTTTTTTTATTTTGAACTTGTGAATGCTCGCCATTCAATTGTTATTGGGAATTGCAGTTTCTCAACGATGTGATAAAAACTGCCACAGCAAGTTACTATCATTTTGATCTTCGGAGCTATGTGGAATTTGCTAACTTCTCTGGTATTAGTCATCTGCAAGTTTGTGAACCAGAACCTCGACACCTGAATTCTCCCAGAATCTTCTGCAAACGGGTTTGTTTTTGGTTCCCTATTTTGCTCTAAAATCTGAAGGTTCACTTGCGTTACCTACCTCCACTCTAGTTTCAGATGCTTCCTTCTCTTCACGACTCTCCTAATTTTCAGTTCATGACGTGTCCTTCATCAAAAAGACACGGTTTTGTGAGTTCTTCTTTTTCATTTCGAAAATCTCGCCTCGATGGATTTGGATTAGAAATACGTTCATCAGGATCATCAAGTATCACTTTTTGGTTGAAATCCTTCGAGTTATTTTTGGTGATAAAGATGGATAAGATGATGATAAGGACAAGAGGTGTAAGGAGATTGGTGGGATTTTGAAGTATTCTGTTGTTCGCAGCATTTCTGAGGTCTGAAATTTAGCATCAAGTAAATAATCTTTAACACGGGAGTCTTCTCAATTTTCAGATTTTGAACTAATTATTTGAGTCCATGAGTTCTACACAGATCAAAAACTCGAAATCGACTGTTTCTTGAAATTGGTAACTGATAGATGGTCCCTAATAGAACAATTGGCAGGTTGTACACTGACCGTTGTTTTTTCAGAGCAAAAATTGCAAGATTATTTGGATTTCTCTTCATAGACCTTCCATTGTTTATTTGAAATTCATACTGTTTCCATCACCCCACAGTACCAGAAATTTTTATATGTGACTAATTCTTCTAGTTTTTCCCAAAAAAAGGAAAAAGGTCATTTGTAGTTTCTGATTCCAGTCTTTCCTGACTTTCTCCACTCTCAATCCGTCACATTTTCTTGCAAATTCTGACTTCCTTACGTAAATAAAGTACAATCTTGGTTATCATTCTAGTATGGATTTCATGATTTTCGAAATGAGGAGAATCAACCGGGAAGCAACACGAAGCAAGATCATAGGCGAGAATTGCACTATAATGAAGTGTACAGTATTCAACAAGTTTTGGAAACCGGGAAATATCTGCGATTCTGCCAAATAATAGGAATTTTCCATGGGGAATCTGAAAAGTGAATTTTAGAATTGATGACTTCACGAAAAATGTTTCCTATCATACTTTCCAGAATAGGTTTTATGATGCCATTTGTTAGTGTAATCTCCTGATCGCCTTGTTACGAGTTTTCAAAAAATCGGGAGGCGGATTTGAGGAAGTAAGCGTCTTCAAAGATGATGCAGATTGGAGCGGGTGTTTAGGATCAGAAGAGCAAAAACCCTGGGGCTTTGATAGCCGATTGAAAAAATATCTGGGTTTCATGAAATCACTGCCACGAACAAAAGTGCGATAATGCTATTTTAATTGATAAAGCTGTCGGATACACCAATGGAACCGAAAGTACAAAATACCCACGATGATAATAAGATGTAGAAACTGAAAAAATAGATGGCCGATTTTGTTTATGCAGTTTATTATGGGGTGATTGCTCAGTACCATTGATCAGTACTTGGAGTAGAACCCGATGATTAATTGAAAATAAATATCTAATTTTTCATGACTCTTTGTAATGGAGAAATTTATCCGTCATTGTTGTTTACATCAGGTGAGTTTTTTTGGATTCAAAATGATATGTGCATTCACATCCCTGAACGATTCTCGCTTCAGAATAAATTAAGCCTTCACAGACTATCTAAAACAGCAATCTACGTATTCGTTCCAGGTGAGAAGTTTGATAACCAGCCTATCCTGTTTTATGTGCTTTAGAAGTATCTTGAGTTACTTTTGAACAATAATACATGGCTTCCATATCTAGTTCCCATCCAATTCCTATTTCGTGATCCCGAAAATTTGAATACCGTTGCTCTAACTGTTAGCAAACTAAACATGTAATGGGTTTAGAATTCTTTGCACAGTGTCTCTCCCAAATTTTCAACATTCATAACAACAAAACTATCAGTGATTCAAAGAAGTACCATCGCTTTGTCACTCACATCATCATATCACGATGACATGAAGCGGAAAATAAATGAAGTTATTCTCAGATTTATTGCGAATTTGAGTCAGAACCACGATCTGGATGTGAGGATTATGGTTAGAAAACGACGAAAAACTAAAGAGTTCTGAATCAAATCCAAACGTTCTTTGATTTCCGGAGGAAATGAGGAAGTGAAATTTTAAATGCCATGTTTCGTGATTGTGTAAGACTGGGCAGAGGAAAAATGAAGCTACAGATGATGGAGTTCAAGAACCTGTAAGCCCGGTCAAGAGTGGATGGTGCAGAAAACATGTTATTCGGGAATTTGACAGCTTTGGTTGTAATAGCTGCACTAGATTACATGGGTGAGTTAATTCCTATACGATACTGCTACTGAAAACTGTTACATCATCTGAATTTCATGACTTCATGAAACATGTTTTCTTTTCCAAAATACACTAACCATGCCATTTCAGATAATCTTCCCATCCCATTGTTATTAGTTCCAGAAAATGAAGGATTTATGTCAGTGTGTGACGTATTCTACAAAGTTTATGATACGTAGGCAGATTAGAGTGAATGTGTGAGATCAGAAGAGCAAGAACTTCTAGATTCTGCACGTTTCGAAAACAATAGAAGTGAGAAGGCACGCGACTTAATGTGACCCCAAAAAATTTCTATAAAATATAGACAACGTGAGACAGTAAAACTATTACAAATTCATCTAGAACATTTAGAACTAGCAGAGCAAGATATCTTTACAAGTATGGGGGGGTAGAAAGTTCCCGGTAATGAAAAGCGCGTCATCAATTTTGAGTGATAAGGAGGTTTGTCATTAAAGTTACGTCACAATGTTTTCGTCAAAATAGTGAGCCGTTCCCATTTACATGCCCATCTCTCTAAATATGATCTCGAAAATCGCCTGAATCAGTAGATCGTGAAGTATTGGACGCATTGGCAAAAACAAAATCGGGAAGCTAATATCAGCTTTTCAAAACAGTGAAAATGTGTCAACAGTTTTTCCCCTGGACTGAAAATTCCTGTTTCAAAAACATGGTTTCAGAGGAGACAGTTGGGTGTATTTTGATCCCTCATCTTCGTAACTAGCTTATTGGAGCATTTGTCTTTGGAGATGTGGGCTATATCGCTCTGTGAATCGAAAAAGTAGTATTGATCCAGTTAAATCGTCCTGCAATTAGTGAAGGCGTACAGATTTAAGAAAAATGTGACATGAACTCTTTGGGGCTTAAGTTTTCAATACGAATATTAGTTCAGAAATGATCAACTGCCTGATTAACTCTCTCCGTGAAAAATCAAAATTCCTTCAGAAAATGTTCTCTAGTGTTTTTCATCCTAAAATTTCACACACTAAAGTCCTTATCACATTGTTGTTAGTACTAAAAAACTATAGGAGATAGGGGGGGGGGGGGGGGGGGGGGGACACGTGGTATTGAACAAAAACCTCAGAATTTCGAACGTATCATTGCACCGTGAAACATGAATGTCAATAAACTTGTCGGTTTGCAGGTTTTTGATATTTCCATCTTTTACTGTATGGAACTGTCTTGATGTAGAAAAACATTTTTCCTGTGATAGTATCACACCTCCCGATTTGAAGATCTACTGTTCTCGAATGTTCAAACACCGTTAAAACATCCAAGAGACCAACTCAGAATAATGAAAGATCTTGATTGAATTCCCCCTCTTCTCGTTCCAACCCAGTAATTTTCTCAAGAGATTTTTGAGTTTCTCACATATTCATCTCTGAAATTTGAGTCAGGACTATGATCAGAAAGGAAGAAACCAAATTGTATTTCAAAATTGTCACGAATTCCAATTTTCTGACTTTGCGAGAGTCAGAAGCATTGACCTGGAAAATATGATGTTTGTCAAGAGAATAGGAAAGCTGAATGTAAATATGATCATGGTTTTTAAATTGGGAATGGAACAAGGAACAAGGAAGTGGATTCTAAAAATAACCAACATCTATCTGATCCTAATGAAACGTAAAAAACTGCTTCAAGACTCTCAACCGCAACCCTGGACACTAATTTCGGTTGACTTGAGAAAAAACGGTTTCGATTTATTAATATGTTTATTGAGAAACTGGTTTGGATAAAAACTTTTCAAAACAGTAAAAACGTGAAAAAAATCTAGGAATCACAGGTTGGGAAATATGACACTGGCTGGTACAAGAGAACGAATTAGCTATACTTCTGAAAACTGTTCACATTCGATTAAACATAGTTCGCTGTCTTCTTCCGTTGTCTCTTCTCAGGAAGTTGCTCCACGTCAAGCTCAAACTGTCCTACAGCCGCTCTTTTTGTCGACTTTTTCTTCGGTTCCTGGTTTTCCAAGTTTTCAACCTTCATCGGTTTACAAGCACATTTCTTGGCAATCGGAATTGGATGGGGCTTCAGTTGCTCTATTAACTTTCTTCCAATCGACAGCTTCTGCTTTTGAGTGAGATTCTTCTTCCGAATATGAGGAATCGTGGTAGGGTTGATTATCATGTTTTCCTCTGGAGTAAGATCCATATTTGTTAGTCTTGCCAATGTCTCCATATTCTCGATTTCTTCAAATTCCTTTTTGGAAATTGTTCTTCCTAATTCCTTCTCGATTCTACTCCAATCTTGGATCTTATTCATTTCCTCATCATCAAAGACGGTATTGTTGGCTGGGCGAGTAAGTCCAGTTATCTTACTGTAAGTTTTACAGATAAGGCAAAGGCTCTCTGTGTCTTCAGAAGACATGGACGGTCTCCATTTCTTGGTGCAATTTGAGCAGGACCATCTGGGTACACAGTCTTGATTCTTAGGTAGAGCGCACATGCAATCTATAGGTCGATTATTTCTTTGAAGACGGTAGTTCTTGTAGCTATGATAGAAGCCTTGAATCTCCGCAATGTGGTAGTTTTTCATCTGAAATTTAGGTAAGAGTTAGTTAACTATTTTGAAATAGTATAATAGCACAAAAACGTTAAGGTGTCTATGGGCACCGAGCTACAGTAATCCTTAAAAACTTACACAACTATCTTGAAGATCCCTCAATCCAGTTTGATTCCTATTGAACTTCTTTCCAAATTTCATGAACTGCACAGTGGCCAGTGGCTTAAATCTCTGCGTCACAATCTTCAACTTCTGGTCGATGGTCTCCAAACTTTCAGGAATACTGTAGTCATTCTCCATTAAGTTTTGAAGAGCGATATCCTTTGGAATCCGTCCCTCAAAGACATTATCCATGACTTCCAGATACTCATCCACCCATTCCCTCTTCTCTTCTCCTCGTGGAGTCCAAATTTGCTCGTCTCTATCGGGAATTGAGACTCGGTCCTTCTCTGGCTCCTTGACCTCAGGAAGATCGGCTTGATGAGCTGCTCCAATCAAGACAGAATTGTCCATTTTGACTGGAATCTTCACAAGACTCTCCTGTTCTCTTTTCGACATCTTGTTTAGTCCTTCTGGAAGTTTGAAGAGAACCCGGGTGAGTCCAGTTGGGATTACGGTTCTTCGTCCTAAAAAATAGTACATAAAATATAGAAATAATCTTCAGATGAGCTTACCTGAAATCTCATTTTGAACTTCTGATTTGGATTCTTCCCCGTGAAGACAGTAATTGTGCTCCTGGAGATGCTGGGGAATCGAAGACATACTTGAAACTGATTTTTTCTGAAAAAAGGAAATTTGAAAATAAAAAATTTACAAGTCAAAAAAGTTGCAATGGAAAAAAGGAAGGGCGAAAAATCAATATTTCTGCAACCGTACTTTCCAGATGTGACAGTGTCCATTTCATTGAACTCACACACACCTGGCATATACATACACACGCGCGGGAATCTGAAAGTTTGAATGGTTCAATGGGGCGCACTTTCTACATTACTATGTCTGACGTGCCTTACCTCGAATAAACATAGTTTTTTTAATGAACAATTTTTTGTAAATATTAAAAAAATAAATTATATGAAACTCTCGGTAGTTGTCACATGACTTTACCGATACAGTACCTTTTTGGAAATATGGACAATTTTTGATTTCTAGTGCTTGAGACATCATCGGATCATAAATGATAGGTCGAAACCAAAATACTAACCAATCACACTGCAAAAAAACGCAATGAGTTTGATCTCGAAGCATTTTTGTTGCCAGTATCGTAGGTAAAGGAAATCACATCAATCAAAACTTGAAGAGCCTGAGATTCTTTGCGAGTCTCTGAAACTGCCAATTTTGGTCCAGAATTTTCAAACTTTTCCATCTATGTAGATTGAAAAATAGAATTCCAGTAGAAAAAATATTTATTCATCTCGTGAGACAAGACAATCATTGAGGGTTATGGTTAGGCTTCGGACAGGATTTTCAAAAAATAGTCAACATCAAGAAAATAATGAAATTACAGTATACAGAGTTCAAGTTACACAGAAATAGGTTAGTAAGATACGCAAGATGGGATACAGTACTTTATCTTTTTCCCTTCGTCTTTTTCGACTTTTTCGATTTTTTGTGTGACTTCTTCTCTTTCTTGTCCTTTTTACTCTTCTTTTTCGGCGGGGGTGAGTCACTTTTACGGTATTGTGGAAGACTAGTACTTGAAGCATCAGAGTCTGGAGTTGTCTCCTTTGGGGCACTAGTACTTGAAGCATCAGAGTCGGGAGTTGTCTCCTTTGGTGGATCCTTCTTTCCAGTCACCTGATTCGGAAGGGGTTCCGGGAAATTATAGAGATTGCGGTTCTCCGGCCAAACGATGCAAATTTTGAAACTGTTTTCGCTACAGATCATAATGCCAATCACCAATCCTCGCCTCGCTCTGAAGTACATTCGAGCGGCTTCGATTTCGTCATTTGGGTCGGTGACACAAATGAACTTTTGATTGGCTTGAGCCATTTGGATGAATGAGGACTGGTCGATGGTTTCGAATGTGCGGATGGTGGTGGTGGTTCCTGGGCCACGCTCGACGGGTTTCGCGCAGTGGGTCTGGAAAAATCGTGAATTATCAAAGGTGGTATCCGACCAAAATGACTTCGTGTTTAAATTGATGTAAAAATATGTGTGTTTTCCGAATATCACAAAAAAAACCCCTCAAAAAACTCATGTTGCCAGAAAACACCGTCGAAGATGAGCGTTCGGAGAAAAATTATCCCCATGGCCGAACTTTTTTTCAGCTCTTTCTCGGCCATGTCAGCCGCGACGCGGCCGCTCCGCCTGAGATTTTTTTAATTTCAAAAAATTCTCGAAAATTTTCAAAAAATCGCAAGCGGAGCGGCCGCGTCACGGCTGACATGGCCGAGAAAAAGCTGAAAAAAAGTTCGGCCATGGGGATAACTTTTCTCCGAACGCTCATCTTTGACGGCGTTTTCTGGCAACGGGAGTTTTTTGAGGAGTTTTTTGTGATATTCGCAAAACACACATATTTTTAAATACATCTAATTGTCTAGAAAGGTCTTAGATGGCCCAGATATCAAAAAATCGAGTTAGCACAGGGCCACACTTACAGAAATCTAGTCTTGATCCCAAACTCACATCAATAATTTTCTCGATATCCCTGACACGAATCCTGTACACCGAAATGTTGGCAATGCCTAGATACGCTTCCCAATTGTGTACCATTTGTGGAAATTGCAAATCGAGAAACTGAAGTTGTCGCCATTGCAACGTAGCGATGACTCTGGGCAGGAAAATGAAATCTCCGAGTTCTTTGGGAAACTCTTTAAAGTTTCGAATGTGCAAGTGCTCGAGTATTTTCGGCTCGCAATTCTTGATCACTTTCCGAATCGACCTATTATCGTACGTCTGCGATCGTTCGAATCCTTTGACACACATTCGCAACATTTTTACTCGCAGCTTCAACCCGGATGCTTTGACCATTCGATTCAACTTCTCGTAGATTGTGATCTCGTTCAGATCTTTCGGATTGGCCTCCTCTGCATGTGAGAATACCAATTCGCGAACGAATCCCTTTTCAGCCTTGTGACACAAAAATATAAGGTCTTGTACCATGCCAGTGTCCTTGTCGTTGTCAAAGTATGGACTGTCGGTGATAGGACTGCCTTCTCTCCGCTTCCATATACAAAAGCCCTTGTCGGTTCCTTTTCGCCAGTACTGAAAAGTGAGAGTTGGTAGATCAAAAAGTAAATCACTTTTTGCTGATTCAAACATGCCAAAATTTAATAGGTCAAAATGATCTAGAACTGGTTTTAGCAGACTTTAAACTAAGGTTGGTAAACCTGAAACCATTTCTAGACAACTTTTTGCCACAAAATAAGTCTCCTTGAAATTTGAATTTCAAAAAACTCTTCTCACCCTGATATATAAATCCCACAGTGTTCCTCGCGTCTTTTCTTTTTTGGTCGCGGCGACCCGAAGGTAAATGTAGTCGTTGCCAATTTGAACATCCAACTGATTGTATGGAATGACAATTTCCTCGTACTTGTAGAGAAGTCTCCGCGCTTTCACCGAAATCCGACGAATTTGGAGTCTGAAAAATAATGTAAAATTTGAGATGTGTTATGACCGCTCTATGGACAAATGATTGAAAATTTGAATTCAAATGTTTTGGCGCCACCTGGTGTACTCCTCGTGGACGAAATGTGAATTGTCCACGAGATGATCATATAGAGAAAAAGTCGAGAGATGCAGAGTTGAATCTGACTTCTCACTGGAGCGCGCTTTCTGTTGGCACCCCTGATCGAAACCCCCTTTAAAACTAAACCCAAACTCACAATCTCGCAACATTGGGTCCATCCCATTTCATTGTCTTATTTTGAATCCGTCTCATCACACCATCCAAATACTCCACTGCATACTTCTCATACCACTCAACCACATACTTTCGAGTGAATATCGAATGTTTCGGATTCTCCGTCCTCGGCTCATCGATTTCCTCGTTCTCGTAATCCGGAAGTCCCTCGTCTTCAGATTCTGGCCACAAACCGGTCGTCAGTACATCATCATCGCTTTCTTCTGATGACGAGCGCTCGATTCGTCGTCGCTTAATCATCGGCGAGTCTCGAGAGGATTCAGAGGAAGAGGAGGTGGTCGAGGTGGAAGAGCTGGTACCATCTCTGGGGGCGGGCCTACTTGGAGAATTAGAAGATGATCCAGATTTCGGAGAAGAATCTGACGAGTCAGAGGTTTCCGGTGACTTTGAAGACTTGGAGCTCTCGTCGCTCGAAATGTCGACTGAAAAAATTGTTAATTTTGGGAAATCGGAAATTTTCGCAGTTGCAAGAACATGATTTTTGTGTTATGGATAGTCAAAAGATGGTACTAAGGCTTCAAAGTATTCAAACTTAAATATACCTACTTTCCTCCCTCATATCTTCTCCCCTTCCCACTAACCTAGCACATTTTTCGGTCGCAACCACGCATTGTTCTCTAGACTATCAATCAATTTCCACACCTCCTCCAACGCCTTGTCGACACTTTGGTAATCGTTAAAAACCTCTCTGATGCGTGGGTCGACTTCTTCATACGGTGGAGTCTCGTTCGTATACGGTGTTCGTCCCGGATCGTCTCGAGGCATGTTCCTTTCAGTTATTGACTTTTGTGAGGACGTCATTGCGAACTGGAAAGAGCAAAAATTTCAGTTACAGATTGGGAAAATTTTGAGAGAAAATCGAGAAAAAAATTCGACGAAAAACTCACAAAAAAAAAACCTCCGAAAACCCGTTGAAAAAATGAGAAAAATGAACGAAAAACAAAACAGAAAGAGAAATTTTGACAGATGCGCGCCTCAATACTGACCTGGTAGATCGAAACTGGGTAGATCAAAAATTTAAAAATTTGAAATGGAAAATTCAAATATTATGATATGTATACATATTCGTATATTAGCGATATTCCCCAAGGGGAAACGCGCTCCACCTCAATCACAGTGCGCGCGCTTTTTCTAGCACTGTGAAATCCGCATCTTAGAAAAATCAGGTCTAGAATTTTTGATCTCCCAGTGCTAGAAAAGGCGCGCGCACTGAGATTGAGATGAATCTAGTTTCCCCTTAATGAATAACGCTAATAGGATATTAACTCATGACAAATGCTAAAAGTGTGGCAGGAATATTTTTCGAGTTTTAAAATGTGAGAAAACAAATTTTTTAAAGAGAACTCTTGTTTAAAAAAATTTCAACATTTATTTTCAGAGTTTCCTAACTTCCAGATGTCATTTTAAAATTGAATTTCATCTATCTCTGGAGTTGGAGTACCTTTTTTTGCAACTTTTTCAAAATTTGGATTTTTCCAAATTGAACAGTATACTATTCCATTTCCCATATATACTATTCTTTTGTTACTTTTTCTGATTCCAACCTATTTTCTTGTTGAAAAACATCAACGATCCAGTTCTGGTAAAACTTCTAGGTCCGGAAAATCTGAAAATCCCCTACTCAATCTTCAAATTCCACCCGGAATGTTTTGCGCCTAGTTTCTCTTTTTTTCTATTTGTTCTTAACATTTATCTATGAAATCAATGGTTGATGTAGTGAACGTGAAACAAAAAATGTGTTTGATTTCTATGTTTTTCATATGTGAAAGCTGTACTGTATTCTAGAAATCCGA
This sequence comes from Caenorhabditis sinica, assembly GCA_963932045.1. Taxonomy (NCBI): domain Eukaryota; kingdom Metazoa; phylum Nematoda; class Chromadorea; order Rhabditida; family Rhabditidae; genus Caenorhabditis; species Caenorhabditis sinica. Next base: position 18,613,538 of record OZ009940.1, read on the forward strand.
TTCCAAAACCACCTGCTTTGTACTTGGTGTGACATTATCATAGTGTTTATCTTAAAATCTAGAATGTTTTCAAAAAACTATGTTTCGTTGTGAACATGCATTCCAATCCAGTTCAAAGTCTAAAGTTTTTTACGGTCTGGTATCCGTTCTTAGTGATCAAAGTTGCCATCTCCAGTTATTCTGAAAATAGACTAATCCTAATCTGCCCATGTGTCACAACTTTACAACTAGACGTAGTGGCAACCCCCCCCCCCCTATTTTTCTGAAAATCACAACAATGTGATGAGGAGATTAGGTAGTTGGAAATGGCAAGGTGAGCAACACAGATGAAAGTTTATCTTTTAACACGTCTTGCAAGGCAATGGGGCGAATGAATAACATATTTTTCAAAAATATTACGTGTGGCGTAACAATACTATTTAATATAGCAATAATCTGAAATGATGAACCGGAAACATAGAAGGTTGAAATGCGAATTCAAACAGATATCAAATAAGTTCTGCTAACCATGAATGTGAAGAAACGGAAATCTTTGTGGATTGAATCTGAACTTTTCTATACCGACTCTCCTGATGGTTGTGAACTATACATAGGAGCGTCCAGAGTTTCACAATTTCAACATTTGAAATTCCTGTTTCATTGGGTTTACCTAAACCAGAATCTAATGCGTCTTACGATCAGATTCAAAATTTGAGACCTTCTATTTTACAGTGCGATGTTCAAAATTTTCTGTATCATTTTTCTATTTTCCTTTTATGGCATTGTCTTTTGCTATCTTCACAGCGTCACTGTGAGAACCTCCTTGTTTCCGGCAAATCATATGTGGATTAACTTTAACATCAGAAGCACGGATACCCACTTCCACGGCAATTGCCTTGATATTGAAACCGATAACAATGTGATGAGAAAATTAATATGGAAAATGAGAAAGTTTGTGATACAGAGACGTCACAAATCTTTCCCGTCATTAGAATTTTCATGGTGTACACTTTAATCGAATAATTAGAATTACAGAACTACAAGTGTTCAAAATTTGCAAGTGAAATGATGTGTCTGAAACATGATTAATTTGGAGTTTGTTGTATATAATATGGTCTAGCCCGTAGAATAACATGAATATAGCAGGACTAGCTAACTATGCAATAAGAGAAACAGGAACAACTGATTAATGATAAACTACACATTTTTGAGTGGTAGCACGGAAACCATCCAGAACGTTGTATCTTGGGAAAATACAGTTTTCGGTTTCAAAGAGTTGGTCTAAACTGACCAAGTGTAGATTGTTTGATTCTGAGTCGGCATTGATACTTTTTTCGTTATATGTAGCTTTAGCATTAATTTATTTTCTTGATATAACTCCACTGATTGCTGTTCCATCGAGATGATTTTCACACTAGTTCTGATCGATTTTCAATACTGTGGAATCGGACTTTTGCTTGCACACTTTTTCACCTAATCTGAAAAATTTGAACCATGATGTCATTCGTCATAAATCCAAAAGCTCACTTTCCAGAACAATGAACCGGAAATTTTACTATGATGCGTAAACAATCGAATAATGTGATTACTCGCACTACAAGGAAGTTCTAACATCAGGTTCCGTTGACGTAGTATCTGATGTCCAAAATGTAGTTGAAGTGAAAAGCAGAATCTGGCAGGTTTCCGGTTGGAAACGTGAGAAATCAAATTGGATTCGGACTAGAAGCAGGGTCAACAGAAGTAAAGAAGGATGATAAGATATCGGTGGCATACTATTGGGAACAGGACAATGTTTGGAGAGCGAATGAAACAAAATTATTGAAACAGATAGCAAAATTGTTTTTATGGACCAGAACAAAGTTTCTACAGTAAGTCTTTTTGATAAAGACAATTTGCAGCGAAAAATGATTTTTGTCATCCAAATTTCGGTAAGACTTATAAGTATAAGATATGAATATACGCTAATAGCTCAGACATGTGACCTATCGAGACATCAAACGGGGACATGACGATGGCGATGAGAATAACGAAATCATAGGTTTTCATCAGATGATCCTGAATGTCTGTCTGGCCTCTATGAATCACAGGAATTTTATTCGTTTTGCCAGTCTTTTGGCGCGTTTTTAAGAAGTTGCATTTCGCCATCTTTTCAAAGAAAAATTTCAGCAACTTTTAGAAATTCAACGAACAAGGATAATATTTATTTCGTGCTTTGATCATTTTCTAATAAATCTGTCAAAGTTTCCTGTTTCTGTTTGGTTATGGATATTTCCATGCTCGATTTTCATTCGTTTCCAATATGTGTCCATGTTTTCATCTGCAATCTTGATTTAGTCTGAAATTCGCTCCATCTTGAAATCGTAGTGTACATCGATTTCCCATTATAAAAAGTTTGCAAAACTGGATTTTCCAATTTCCTCCCATTTTTAAGTCACTCACACCATACAATTTCTTAGTTGCAAAGTACTTCTCTAAACCTCAACAGAACTCTGAATCCGCATTTGACTCATATTTCTTCTAACATTTATTAATCTTCAAAAATCCCAGTATTATCCTAAGAACTTGCCAGTTTCATCCTTCTTGTATTTCTCAATCTGATTCAGATCCTCTAGTTGTTCGACGCTTTGCATATACATAACATTAACTAATCTCATATTTTTATCCGTCATGAACTTTTGATACATATGGTGGCACACACTGACACGGAAATCTCTAGCTTTCGATTAGAACTGATAAAAATCTGATGAAAATATGTGAGAGTTGGGAAGAACTGTAGGATTCCCCAGAAAACCAAAAATATGATGATCCTGAAACATGCATTTTTAGTGTAAATAATGATACACATTTGGACATAAACTGTGCACTGTCTCCCCGATTTGAAATTCGAACTGCAAGCTACAGTAGCCCGAAATTCGAAAAAGTTTTTACGGTGGGTCTACAGCTAAATTTGATTATTTTTTCCTGGCGTTTTTCGAGGAAAAACTTGAACCAAATTGATCTTAAAAATACAAGAACCAAGTTAAGCGTATTTTTAATGTCATTTGGCATGTGAAAAGATTAAACACTGTCTGCACTTGCGATTTTTGCTTGGCAAAATTGAAAATTTGTATCTAGTTTTTCAATTCATCATTGTTTTTAGTGTTTTATAGCTCAAAATGACCGGCGTTGAATTCTGCACAGAACTGTCGGAAGGATTTTGTGATCCGATCAGTAGTTTTCTCAAAATAATCATAAAACCGCGAAAAATTGAGTTTTTCGACAGTTTTTCGCGGTTTTCTGATTATTTTGAGAAAACTACTGATCGGATCACAAAATCCTTCCGACAGTTCTGTGCAGAATTCAACGCCGGTCATTTTGAGCTATAAAACACTAAAAACAATGATGAATTGAAAAACTAGATACAAATTTTCAATTTTGCCAAGCAAAAATCGCAAGTGCAGACAGTGTTTAATCTTTTCACATGCCAAATGACATTAAAAATACGCTTAACTTGGTTCTTGTATTTTTAAGATCAATTTGGTTCAAGTTTTTCCTCGAAAAACGCCAGGAAAAAATAATCAAATTTAGCTGTAGACCCACCGTAAAAACTTTTTCGAATTTCGGGCTACTGTAGCTTGCAGTTCGAATTTCGAATCGGGGAGACGGTGCTGTGTTAATTAATGGAATTTAAAATTATCCTGTTTCAGGAACAATGTGAGTTTTGAAAATACGGGTGCCTTTGGTATTTGTAGGATTTTTTCTGTCATGATCATTCAATATTGATGAGGCTTTGAAGTTGCTTCCAAAATTTAGTTACACGTACATGTTTTCATTCTTTAATCTATATTTCAAGCAATTTGTAAACTCCCTGCTGCCATATCTAACGTTTTTGAAACATGATCACATTACTTCTTATGCTCATTTTCCAGAACAATGAATCTGAAAACTTACTATGGTGCGTAAACAATCTCATCATGTGGTTTGACAAACATCAGATGTCATTGACGTCGGTTTAAAGGTGGATTCCGACGAAAATGACTTTGTGGTTCAAATGATGCAAAAAATTGTGTAGATTTCGAATATCACCATGAGAATGCTCAAAAAAATTTTCTGTAGCTGTAAAACGACGTCAAAGTCGAAGGGAGCGGAAAAATCCACTCCCTTTTTACCGAGGTTTCCGCTGCAAATCCTAGTCCGCGGGCCGAGTCCTCGAAACTCGGCCATCTCATTTTTTTCGAAAATCTGCGATTTTTCAGCCGTTTTTTTTTCAAAATTTTAAGGTTTTAATAGAAGTTCGACATATTTTTCCAGTACAAACCTAAAATTTTGAGAAAAAACGGCTGAAAAATCACAGATTTTCGAAAAAAATGAGATGGCCGAGTTTCGAGGACTCGGCCCGCGGACTAGGATTTGCAGCGGAAACCTCGGTGAAAAGGGAGTGGATTTTTCCGCTCCCTTCGACTTTGACGTCGTTTTACAGCTACAGAAAATTTTTTTAAGCATTCTCATGGTGATATTCGAAATCTACACAATTTTTTGCATCATTTGAACCACAAAGTCATTTTCGTCGGAATCCTCCTTTAAGATCTGATTTGCAAAATGTAGTTGACTTACAAATCGGAATTTGGAAGGATTCTGATTAGAGATGGTGAAGGTGAGAAGTCAAACTGGGGTCAAACAAGAATGACCAATTGGAAGAAAATTTTAAAAAAATTATGTTACAGTAATCTGAAATTTATTAGAATTTAATAAAATTTTTGCTAGGTCGACGAAAAGTTCATCAAGAACAGTTGTAACTTCCTGACTCTTCATTTCATGACTTCTCAGGGGATTTTAGTTTTACTGTTTCAAAAAGTCCACAATGTTTCATGTTGCTTCAGCCTTCATTCCGTATTGATCGAGGATTCGAAATACCACAAAATTTTATGCTGTATCAGCATAACAGATTTTCTGACTCATTCACATTTTGCTAACCAAATCCATCTAGATTTGTCAAATCCTACACGATCCTTATGTATCTGAAAATATTTTTTTGATCCCCATCTATGATGTTGCGTGTTGTAGATGTTGGATGTTGGTCAGAACATTTTTCAATTTTCAGAAATCTCACGGAGTTGTTGGAACAAACGTAGAGCAAGTGAGGTCAGAACAAATCCCGTCCATTGGGTTCATAAACAACACCGCGAAAATAGAAATAGGGAAGCACTTTACAAAAATTTCGAGTTTAGCAACACCCTCAAATTATTAAAAGTCAAGAGAACCTGGAAAAATTGTTGTTTCACGAGCAAAGGCAAGAGCATCTAAAGATTTAAGGGCAGGTCACGCTGACACAGAAACTGGTGTTATATCCGATAATTACAAACCAAACCTATGGAAAACCTCAATTTCCAAAAGCGACAGCATCCCGTGTACATGATTTTTCAAGTTCGACAGTTCCCCTTTTCGTTTTAACTTTCCGAGATTCCCTGTTTTCTGTTTCAGCAGTATCAGTTATTAAAGAGTCTGAATTAACTAAGCTAACAATATTCCTCAAATTCAGCCAAAAATCATGAAAAAGTTGTTTGCTTAGTCCGTCCCAAACGATATCTTTTCTAATCACAATATTTTTCTATATCAAAACGTTCTTTAAAAATTCCTACAGAGCGGTCATATCCAATTTCACCCTTTCAAATCTGAAAATTCGGTTCCTAAATTTCAATCATGATGTTTCCTGTTGTGGATGTTGGATGTTTGTCAGAACATTTTGTTCCCATTTTCAGAAATCTCGCGAGGTTATTTTTAAAAATATATAACAAGTGAGGTCTGGACAAATCTTGCCTCTTGGGCTCATCATGTATGACCCAGCAAAAATATAACTACCGAAACAATTGAACTCCAGCTTCAGATTGTTGTCAAATAAAAATACGCAGAAAAACCGTGTTTTTAGATTTTTTGTTTTGTTTAGTCCAGCAACAGATTGTTCAGGCAGTGAAACTTGTGCTGCATAAAGATCCATTCTGCTTTCGATATTTCCTTTGGTTAGGGATCTTTTTTTCTGTTTCACAGTGTTTTTATTCAATTATGAGAAACGTATAGCTCATTGGGATAACGCTTTCTGGAAATCCTAAACATCTGAAAACAGATTGCTCTGTCATATTCATTACACCAAGTGCTAATTTCCAGAGCAGTGAGTCTGAAAAATCGTCACGAAGCGTGAAATTTAGGTGATTTCCGAAAAGAAAAACAACAGGTTCGATTGACGTAGACTCAGATCTCATTTGCAAATTGTAGTTGAATTGGTAATCAGAATCTAGAAGGATTTTGGTCAAAATGGTCAACGTGAGAAATCAAACTGGAAACCAAATATGGAATGAACCCAACAGATACGTGACTCAAAATGCAGCATTATCAAGATTCCGAAACCGTCATATTTGGAAAATCTATGTCACAAGGTTAGAATTTTCTAAGATAGAAAAGGACGCTACTTCATTACATAATGAGAAAAAAATCTCAGAAAAAATCAAAATGTTAGAGAACCAAAAAAGACAGTGTTAGAAGTCGTATCATTGCTATCACCAGGGGGTTCCATTGATACCTACACAGTGTAGCAGGGAATATTTTCTAATCTTTGAGTGATCCAAACATACTAAGTAAAACTCCAACTGTTTCACTGTCACCAGAAACGGTCATTCCTTTGTTCTGTCAATAATACGTAGACCGTTTTCAACTTTCCTCATTCTCAATACTTTTGAAACAATGAAATACTTCAAACCCCAACTAATCCAATCACGTACTATGTATGTCCTCATCGCCATGTCATCCGTTTATCCCCAAAAATAACTCGAAGAGTTAGAACCAAAGCGCGGTGCTTGATGATCTTCTCAACATTTTAATCCAAATCCATCGAAGCCAGATTTTCGAAACAAAGACTAACTCATACATCCGTGTGTTATTGTGAATGATATGCAAAACGTAGTTGCAGGGGTGCCCGAAATCGGAATGGGTTCTGTCAGAAAGGGCCAACGTGAGAAATCAAATACCGCTAGGAGTATGCACAATGAACACGAAACACGATGTCATTATTATCCAGATGGCGAAACTGTGAAAGTTATAAAGACTATCATAATTGGCAAAGAATGAAAATATATTCAAATAATCAGTCAGAAATCTGTCGAAGAAATGCGGTTCCAATGGGGAGGTAAGTATCCAAAAAGTTGGTTAAAATAGATAAAATCCCAATCGAAGCAGCCCACGCTACGAGGAGTGCAGGACTGACATTTATTGTTTCGTGCAGTCCAGATATTTAAGTAAGAAAATAATTCATCTAGTGTTCTTGATTTCACGTAGACTTTAATTATTGTAAAACTTAGAGTAAACTTACAGCAGGAAGCATCGCGAATAAGAATAGCTTTTTAATAGCTTTAATAGCTTTGAATACCTTTTTTTCCAGATCAAATAGCTACTCTCGAGAGATCTCTGTTGCCGATCGCAATCCGGCCAATCCCAGAAAGTTAGCATCATAAATTTTGTTTGGTCAAAAAATCCTCTTAAACTCGGATTGGTTATGTATTCGAATCTGAAAATCTAATGTTTCATTGATGCCTCAGTTTCCTTTTTTTATTTTCTTGACATTGGATTTCAAGTGGATATGGTAGTTCTCATTTTGACATTGCCGATGTATTTTTCGGTCTTTCCATATGAATGCCGGTCAATTAGAGGACATAGGGTAGACTTTACAGTACATTTAGTGTCATGAATCCCGAGAACTTGTTCTTGCAATATTTATTTTTTTCCTTAAAAGTCTCACAGTTTCATCAACTTTGGAAATCAACATGACGTTTCTCTTCAAATAATCGAAGTTTTTCAGTTTATCCAAACGTTTCCTTATTTTCAATTTCTCCGAAACAATGAAGTACTTCAAAATCCTACTAATCCATTACACGCTTTTTCCTCATCACTATGTCATCAGTTTATCCCCAAAAATATCTCGAAGACTTTGTACCAAAGGGCGGTGCTTGATGATCTCCTCTCAGCACGTATATCTAATCCAAATCCATCGAAGCGAGATTTTCAAAAACGAAGAAGAACTCATACATCCGTATCGTTTCGACGAAGCTCACGTCATGGGCTGAAAATTCAGAGAGTGTGTAGAAGAATCTGAAACTAGAATGGAGGGGTAGGCCACATATCTGCTTTCCAAATGTTGGAAGCAAAATTTGATGATCAAAACAACAAAAACAAACTTGCAAGATTTTGTGAGGTTTTCAGGTTTTCAGGTGTCCAGGTGGTGTACTAATTTTCAGATGACTCATGCTCATTCAACTGTTTTGTATGTTGCAAGCCCACTAATCAAACTACCTATCGGTTCTCGAAAGTGCAGTCGAAGAAACCGATATATATGTAAGTGTGTAAGCTGAGAACGAAAGTTTTCAAGTTCATATTTACATCTCGTGAATCCTGCAATAGCAATCTTCCAAACGAAATAATTACATGAACATGTTGAAGCAGAAAGCTCTGCATTCCTGAATTCCCTGTGTGAACAAGCTACCCGAAAAACAGTTCCACTGCGACGTTCTAGATTGCAATTTCGGTCTCCCCAAATCATTTCGTTTCAAGGCCAATTGGCCTAATTTCTTTTTGGGATCTTGTTTTCTCTCTTTCTTTATTTTGGACCAGAACGCAAAAACGCTATGTCACCAATCTATTATTTGGCTCCGGTTTCTTATAAACTATCTGAAACATAGAACATATTTTTAAAGTACCATCCAAACACTAATTTTCCACAGCGATGAGCCTGGAAACTTATTGTGACGCATCAACAATTGCATCCAACAGGATAGGATTACCGAACTGACAGGAAATGACAAACATCCGTTGTCATTGACGTAGGTTCGGAATTTTTCTGCAAAATGTAGCAGGATTTGATATTGGAATCAGAATGGGTTCCGGTCAGAAAAGTTCGACGTGAGAAATCAAACTGAAGTCAAACTAGAATCTCAAAAACAGAAATGAGTCTTTGCTGGTATATAAATACAGGGAAAAGTTGAAATATTGCGAAATCAGGGGAGGGGAAAATAGGGAATGAATAGAGCGATCGTTCTATTGCATACAATAGTTTTTCCTGAATAATGGGAACAGTGAGAAACCGTGAAACATTCATTGTCTGGAGACTGCGGAAAACTTTTGGATTCTTCATTGTGGTCTGCGTCATCTTGCTAGAAATGCGAGGAGTTTTCACAGCGGTCACATGTCGCAGCAATTTTAACGCCGCTTTTTGCTTAAAGTACCTCAAGATGACCGGAAACGTGGTGAAATTACTACTAAACAGCTATAAGAAAGTGAACAAACTTTGAAAACCCCGCTTGATACATAGAAAAATGAAAACAAATCGTTGTGGGACAATTTCCTGCCTTGCTATCGCTAATCTTATTCCTATTAGTTTTGCTATGGTTTACGCGGTGTTTTCAATGTTTATTCACTTTCTAATAGCTGTTTAGTAGTAATGTTACCACATTTTCCGGTCATTTTGAGATACTGGAAGCCAAAAACGGCGCTAAGATCGCTGCGAAGTGTCTCGCTATAAAATGTCTTGCTGAAATGTCTCAAAGTCAGAAACTTTATCCTAATTGACTGAAGAAATTCAACCAATACATTTTTCACGGGTAGAAGAAACTGAGAACTTTTCAATGCTTTTGACCAATTTGTTTTTCACGAAGGAAGACTGGGAATTGAAGCAGTTCGGTCTACCCTCTTACTTGTAAACAGTAGGAAACGGCAAACTTTTGTTATGAATTACAACTTTTAATCTTTTTGAAAATTGGATTGATCCTTTGATATGAATTGTAAATTTTATCTTGAGAATCTAGCTGGAAATTCGTTAATGAACAACCATCGCAACAAGAACCATGTAGTTAGCACTGGTACCCCAAAAATTGAAATTTCTGAGTTTCGCATTTGACAAAATTCACAAGAGATTGATAGGGAATCTGGTGATAAAATTCTTGTTTAGCTCTTTTTCTTTATATCCAGGAATGTAGAAACCTCTGAAACCCGAACGAGGGTCCATCCTTGGATGGAAAACATACATTTTTCCATTTTCAATTATTACTGTTCTATTGGTTTGTTTTAAGAGTGTGGTAACCACGACAAATGATGTTGAGTATAATACTTTTACGTATTTCTCACGAAACCAAAGCGTTCTGAAATCTCTAATTGAGTTTTTACGTTGTTCACTGCACCCCATTTACTTTTCCCAGCTCATACGATTCCCAGAAAGCCTAGAAGTTTCCACTGTTTTTTTTCTGTTTCCCAAAGTTCATTTCTTGACCTTCATTAGTCGCTTTCCATTCATCCCGTCAAGTCAACAAAATTCTCCCATCTCTCCCTTCCCGATACCATTTGTCATCCTCTGACTTTCCGCCCATTTCTTCCATTTCGACCACATCATTTCTTGATCTTACGAATCTTAAAAAGTGGGCGGGGCGAATCGAGTACAAACCCTGTGCTCTGAAAAAGTGGGCGGGGTCTGGGCAGTTTGGCACCTATAAAAGAGGTCCACAAGCTCCACCTCTTCACTCGGTCCCCTCTGAAGCTCTCCGCTTCCCCCACCGCAACCCCTTCGGACCTCCTCGAGATGCTCTCCACCTCTCTCCTCCCGATCTTCCTGCTCTCCCTCGCCATCACTCCAGCCTTCGGCCTCAGTTGCTATTCCTACAATGATTATGAGGACAAGGCCAGCATCATCCACGGAATGCAGTTTTGTACTGCAATTTATGAAGTGGCCGACCATCAGGCCACTTTCGGAGGAGGGGACCGCCATCCGTCCCGAGTGAGCAACATATGGAATATGGCCAAGGGAAAGGACTGCCAGCTCCAGGTATGTTTAAGGATGGTCGGCTTTAGGATTCCAGAGGCTCGGGGGTCCTAGAGCCGATCACATCTCGACCAAGTTCCGATGGTCCTCAAACGAATCCCTATCTTTTCAGCATGTGGAGAACAACATGGGAGAGCCGAACAGTGACATGTATCTATGTTACTGTTTTACTTCCCTGTGCAACTTCCCATTCCAATTTGACGAATTTGCGAAGAGAGGATTCACACTGGCCCCCCTCTACAAACCACACAAGGACATCTAACTCCGCTCTTCTGGCTCTCTGTTCTGGCTCCTGGATCTTCCTCCGCTCTTCTCTCCACATCTCCCGTCTTGCAATGGCACTCATCTCTTCATCCTCTATTCTTCCCAACTCACATAACGCTATCTCTATCTCCATATACCATATAACCTCTGAGTGTTCCAAAATGAATAAATCATTGTTAATAAAAAGCCCTGTGTTTTGTTGTCTTGGGATTTCAGAGTCTTTCCTCTTCATCGGCTTTTCTCCGTCGTCGTGGGTGGTCTGAAATGGGTGGAGTCAAAAGGAACGAAGACCTCATCTCAACTTGCTCTTGTCGTCTGGTTTCTTCTGGCTCACACTTTCCTTCTTGGGTGGCCACGTTTCAGGACAATGGAGCTTGGAAATGTGATTCTTCGTTGGTTTCCTTCTTGGGTGGTATTCCCTTAGTCTTGGCGGAGAGATAGGGGGCGGAGTCAAAGATGGAGAGAAGGAAAATGGAGTGGAAGGAAAATGAGTGGACTCGACAGATGTTAAAATAAAGAGGGATTCACAATGAAAGGAAAACGTCTGATATCATTCGAAAACTTGTAATATCGGGTGAGGAATTGTTTTCAAACATCTGGATTCTTGATCAAGATACTTTGAACGCGCATCTTATTGGTTGCCGTGGTATTGTAGTATCCAAGGAAACGAGTTGAGACAGTAAATTTTGGATTTTGGAACAAATTATATTCAGCAGCGTGGTTGCAATCAGTACAGAAATCCATCATCCGAAAGATCAGGATGATTCTGAAATGAAGAACTTTTCCTCCTCATCAAGCTGAAGCAGATTTCATAACTTTTCACCATGAAGACGCACTAGGACCTGACAATTTTGCAACTGAGGAGGTTTGCTTGACGTTGAAGTTTTATGGCGAGTTTTTTAGTTTTTGAGGGGTCTTTTTATCGTTTTCAAATGGTATGGCAGTATTCAAGAAAACTAGTTGAGACAGTAAATTTTGATTTCTTTGAAAAGTTTGTTATATTCAGCAGCTTGGTTGTAATCAAAACAGTAAACAAACATCCAAAAGATCAGAATTATCCTGAAACCAGGAACCTTTTTTCTTATCAGTATGAAACGGATTTTTCAACTTTCTTTTCTTATGGAGTTTATTGGTTTATTGAGGTCCACTGTTAAGCACTATGAAAGTAACAACTCCTCCTTTTTTTTGAATTCACTGAAACATAACATTGATAAATATCGTGAATCATCTAACTTTTTCCGAACTCATTCTTCTTGTGATCTTTTCTATTGGTTAGCCTTCAATTTCCTGAACAAGAAACCTTCCCTCGATGGATTTCTAACATTTTAAAGACTCCGAAAATTATGGGTTAAGGGATATTCTAAAGGTGAGAAAAATGTTGTTGAAATGCTGTAAAAAAAACTTTTACGAACGGCATTTCGTTTTGTCATAATATGGCTTTGTTATGGCTTTGTTTATTGTACCGGGAAGTGGAAGGAATTTTCTGAATCACGAATAACTTATTCCTTTCTGGGACTCATCGAAACTGGAAAACTTTGATAAAATAATATGTCCGTTTTGAAATGTATGTATGTAAATGTAGTGACAACTCATTCAGTCTCATTTTCCAAACTAAGAACAAATTTCCTGTACCATATTTTTCATAATTGGCGAGAATGCTTCAAATGTTACTGATCCAGCCGTTGAATTATAATTTTTCAATGATTTCAGAATTTATCTACGCATAGAAGGAAAAGACAGCACCCCATTTCAAAACTTTGAAGCATCTAAAAATCAATTTTTATTTTGGTGAAACAGTTTCAAGAACATTTTTGTATTCGTTACTCATCGGTAACTTTAAATTTTCTTAGAACACCTTTCAGATAACTTATAAAATTACCAACCTCTGAAAAGATTGTGAACGAATTTTTCGGGATTGTCGTCTACGTATTACATTGAAGTAAACTCTTATAGTAAAGGCATGGTTAAGAAACAGCGAAAGTAGTAAAGTAAAATGTTTACTGTGATCTTTATTCCCTTCTTGGACTCATCGAAACTGTAAATTTTATATAAAAATAACATGCCCGTTTTGAAATGTAACTAAATGGGGACTAACAACTCGTGAGTCATTCAGTCTTTTTCTTGAGAAATGACAAATTTCCTGTTTCAGATGTTTCATAATTAGCAATAATTCTTCAAATATTATTGATTGAACTTAAAGTATAATGCTTCAACGATACCAGACTTTATCTACGCATAGAAGGAAAAGACAGCACCCCATTTCAAAACGTTGGAGCTTCAAAAATTAAAGTCAGTCCCTGATATTCTCTTCTTAGAATCTGGATCGGCATCTGCTGGGAACGACAAGTTAACACGTTTATTAAATGAATAGAAAATCATGCACAATCAGATACAGTAATCACTGTATTTTATGCCTTCAGTGCATATCCGTGCCAATTTGTAAGATCGCATATGAAGTTCTTCCAAACATTCTAATCTGTGCTATGTCGTCATGAATTTTGCAACAGAACGATGAGTGGAGGTGTCACTAATCTAATTTCCGTGAATAACAATTGAAAATGAGATTATCTGGGAGATTAAGAAACACTTAGAAGTGGAAAAACATGGAGATTTGCAATGTCATCAAAAGTCTTCATGTTAAACAAGAGTGATGGAACAGTGTTGTCATAAGAACAATTGTTCTGCATTCAATGTGAAATGTAATGAAAAAGTTGAAACAGAGAAATATTAACAAAACAGCATAATGAAGTAAGTTTTCAAGAAGTTTGGTTTTGTTTTCAGCAGAAGATTTTATGGGCTGGCAAAACAATTCGAACACTCAAGTATCATTCTATCTTTATTGTACATTATATTAAATTTGGAAAAATCTTCTCGTGAAGTCATGATTCTGAAACTCACAATATTGTATGAAATACACTCTTTTTAGAGAGTGTGTTTATAGAGTCCTCGATGTTGTTTGAGTTCATCGAAATTCAAATTTCACCACAAAAAAACTGTTTCAGGGCCTTTGTGTAGATTGCGTTTACATTTATATTCGTTGGATTCGAGAAAGTCTTCGAAGCATTTCTCAGTGTACCAGGCTTATCGAAAGTAAGGAGTACGTCACAATTTTCTGTTAAAATCGTGATTCAGTTCGCTTACATTGTTATTTCTGATTTAATAAATTTGTGATGTGAAAAAGTAGAGGCTCATTAAGCAGTTTCGGAACTAAAGAAAGTGAATTTAGTATGAAATCAAGGGGAATTGAAACGGAAAATTTTTTAGGTTTCTGGGTACGTTTTTCATATCCAGATTGAAAAATCAAACCCAATGTCTGAATTTCTTCACATGTCAAGAGTGTCTATTCTTGAGCAGCTTTCAAACAAAGTTAACCTAATTTTACACAAAAGGAGATTTTTGTAAGAATATTCAACTTACGTAGTATTGACTGCAGTTCTCATCAAAGAAGTGGATATTGGAAAACCAGAATCAATTGAACGTTGAGTTTTCATCTCATTCGTTTTATGCTCATAGATAGAAAAAAAAAACAGTTAATATAGGACTCCTGTTTCATTAACATCGATTACTGTATGAAAGCGAACGAAGTTTACTGTTCGAGACATAATTCGCTGTATATGTTTCAAACTGTGTATATTTTTCATTTCGGAACTGGACAAATTGTTGAGATTGACACGCTATAATACCTTAGTGAGAACAGTGAATGTTAGCTATTTCAATCAGATCACACCACTGCAAACCACAAAATCTACTGTTTCTGATACAGGAAATAGTCACAAACTTTTTTCATAATTATTACACATGTCGAATAGCTTTAAATAAATTCGAATATTAGGTGATTTCCTAGTTTAATGCATTATGAACTCTTTAGTTATTTCCTCGTCGGACTACCCCCATTCCACAATTGCAATCAAAACATTAACTCTCAAAAACTGCGAACGATTTCAATGTGGATCTAAATCCCTAACCTTTCCTTGATTATGAAAAGAGCTTCCATTTTTGAGAATAAATGATTTTCTTAAAAGTTCATCGTCCAGGTACTTCTTACTTCCCCACATTTGATAGGATGTCACATTTGAACACTTTTCAAAAGGAAAAAATACAATACAATACCGGGAGGCGTTGTTCGGAACTATAGGAGAAACGATAAAAATGATGAAGGGGGAAATGAGAGCGGCAACAAACATGATGTCAAAGAAAGAACAATCATCTAGAAACTTTTCAGGTGTGAATTTTTACTGATACTCTTTGACATTTTCGAGTTTGCAGTTGAAATTTTGCTGTTTCAGACTGTTTTGAAGTTAATGGGAGTATTTAGGAAATCGATTACACGTTTGTATTGCAATCTACAAATCAGAATATTGTATTTTATGGACACAGTTGGTTATTTTGTAAAGGACATACCATCGGAAATTACTATAAATTGCCCTAAAACTAGAATTCTTTTATAATTTTTTTTATAAAGCCAGTTGTGCAGAACTGTAGAACTAATGTTTCAAACTCATCATAATTTTGATCAGTGTTCAGTTCAGTGTTTCGGCCAATAGTCCAGCAAAAACTACTCATCCGGGTTAACCACTGGCTTCCAAATTTAAGTTTGTCCGCACTTTTTTCCAATACAAGGGCGTGTTAATTAAGCCATCAGGAACCTCCATCGTACAAAAAAACCTAATTCCGCCTACGAATCAGTTGCTCTGGGTTTCTGGTAGAGTAAAATAGGAATGTTGAAGCAGCATCGTTCGATATAAATTTTGACAAATTATACCCGATCTCACAAGATTTTCATTACATTGTAGAACTACTTCTGGTTTGGTGGTCTAGTACTACCGATATTCAAGCTTCAATATATCGAAATAAAACTCCTATCTAAAATCACAATACTGAAAATGCAAAGTTTTTCGAAATTTTTTCTATTTTTCCTATATACAACACTATATTTTGGGAGACCTGTTTTTTGTGCGCATAAACACAGATCTATTGGTAATAAGGCACTTTAAAGAACTTCAATCAGAAAATATTTGTTCTCAAATATGTTAGCTAGGGTTTGATAGATTCATGAACAGGGCAGCATTCTGTTTTAAGTTTTCCAAAACTGGAGAGTATTTTATCACTAATCTCATTGGAGCTACTAGGAATGAGGACTATCCGACAAATAGAAAATTTGAAAAAAAAAAAAACGTCTGCAACTCAGAAACATCAGAATGAAACTAAAGAGATTTAGGTTAGAGGGACAATAAGGTGGAGTTAATACAGAAAACGTTCTCGGTTATACAAAATCTGATATAGAATCGCGGGTTGGCAAGTTTTTTGGTAAGAAAATATATGAAATGCAAAGAGATTATAGCGCTGTTCCGAAAAACAACGAAAACAAGATAGTATGTTTTGAACATCTTTGAGATGTCTACAGGCGCATGTTTCAAGAGAATTAGAAAACAACGACTAAAGAGAAGGGAATACAAAAATAAATTTCGCTACATTGGATTTTGGAAGGTGGTTCGATGATGATTACACCACTTCAATATCACAGAATTTACAGTTTCTGACACAGCTAATCAATACTGAATTTTTTGAATCAACATTACGTATGTCCTGTCCAATCTTTCACTGACCATACTGAAATCAGATAATTTTCAAGTTTGCAAGTCTAGATTGTAAATTCATTACTCCATAAAGACTGATTTTTAACCAAATGGTCTAACAAAATTATGGTATTATTTTTAGAACAAAATATAAGCGCTGTCACAGAAAGTTCACTGCTAATCCGAACTTCAATTGCTCATTATTAACAAGTGTAAAGAGGAGAACACAAATCTCACACAGTTCAAATTATTCTGAAAGCAACTTCTTCATACAGAAACCAGAACTATTCACGTTCATTGTCATATTACTTCTTTATTTTTGATAGGATGTCACATTTGAACGCTTTTCAAAAAGAAGAAAACACGCAATACAATACCGGGAGGGGTCGTTCGGAACAGGAGACGATAAAAATGATGAAAGAAAAAATGAAAGCGGCAGCAAACATGATGTCAAAGAAAGAACACACACAACTTTTGGAACTGTTGAGTTTCGTGTATATTCTGGACTTTTCTCTAAAATTTTCGCTGTTTCAAACTGTTCTAAACACGGTTTCAGGTTTCAGCATAACAATGAAATTTTTTCTGAAGGTTTCTCGAAGTTTCTCAGATTTTAGGTTCACTATGTGAAACTTATAACATCTTGGATTCAATAATTGAGGAAATCAGTTTCTTAATGTCACACGTCTTCATTTTACAAAAGCATTGCATCAAACTGAATTGTGAGCTTGATATCACCAGCTTCAAACAAATTTTCGGTCCAATTAGATCTTTCCCTGGTTTGTGAAAATCAATATTGGCTATAACTTCACTACTTTCCCCTTTGCTGTTTCAAAGAATGCTCATCCTTCTGAAGATTTTTCATCATAAGTTTTGCGTCTCTTTTGGTTTCATTGAACATTTAAATTGAGCATTTTTCGAGATGAGAAGGTTCAAAAGTAAGTCACTTGTCTTAATGTTACCGTGATCAGTGCTATCATGTCGCAGTGACGGAAATTTCAAACTCGAAACTGAACAAAAAACTTTATTACAGTTTCAAAACTTTCATAAATTTTCATATTTTCCCTGAAGATTGATTTGCGATTTGGTCGCTGAAGTAACTGTTTCAAAATCTTTATTTTGTCTGTTCATTCATTTCTGAATGCTGCTTGTCATGGTGCTCTTCTTTCGGAAATGTGCTAATTCTTGCTAATCTAATAAACGAAAATCTGTGTGTACTTCAAAGATATCCAACAACCATCAGTTCTTCTGGGAATTCGTCTTTTTCGGTTCTCAATTTCTGAAGATTTCTAAGTATTATTTTACCGTTACAAGTTGCTGAAGTAAGACTTTTGATTTCCCAGTTGTTTGATTCGTAGTTTTTTGTAGTGTAAAGAGTGTCAGATTCAGGAATACTCAAATAGATAATCACGCTGTTGAATATTTTCGTAGCAAGCTACACTTTCCAAAAATTGCATTAAATCTAATTGAGACGAAAATGCTAACAGTTTCAAAAGTGAGGAATTGACGATATTTCTGTGGCGGGGGAAATTTTGATCTTCGTCAAAATTGCCTGTTGTAAAGACTTTGTATCTTTGATTTTTTTTCTGCTCATTTTGATTGACCAGTAACTTTTCATTTGAAGGAGTACATAACATAACTCACTTTATTCAAAATTTGATTCGGGTCGGTAACTTCATCAGAAAGTAACTGGTTTCCGTTTAGAGAATTTCATATTCAAGTTTGCCAATCTAAAAATGATGACGGTTTTTTTTATCGACATTACACCCTTGAGTTATCACATCTAATTACGCTTCTCATGAAAGTGTACTTCACGAAACAGAAGCTTTTTTTAATTTTCCACTGTATCGAAGATTAATCAGAGATTTGATATTAGGCAAGGACTTCAGATTTCGAGCCTTCATTTGATTGAATGGTTGAAACTTCCGTTTCATCCCCATGTGAACCATTTCAATCATTTCCAGTTATGTGGATCCTTTAGTTGCAAACTTCCATTCCTTCAAGAAAACGTATTACTCTTAATTATCTATAGCATGAATACTTCCTATTCGAAACTGAAAAGTTTGAAAATTTTTACCGTTCCAAATTCATCACAGACGTTCTTGAGAAAACAAGACTCTGATACGTACTTCTTCGCAGACAGATGACATATTTTTCAGTTAAAAATGTGATTATTTTTCTGTAAAAATTGAATTTCAAGGCAATATGGACTTCTGATTTTGATATCACTCCTCCGACCGCCTTGAAAAAAAAGTTTCAAAGTTTCATCTCCATGACAAGTTTTGATTCTGTCCAAATTCTCCAATCGTTATCTTATCTTAGCTCCGAGACATTTCGCAACTACGGCATTTCGCAACCAGACGTTTCGCAACTACGAAAATCCGCAACCACACCATTTGGAAACCATGAAATCACAACTTTTCGGATGTATAACCTGGAATAGTCCGCAATACCCTCAATCCCATACTACCTTAATGAACGTAATGTGGACTAGTTTATAAAGTTGCGAAACGACTGGTTGCGAAACGACTGGTTGCGAAACGGCTGGTTGCGAAACGTCCAGTTTTGAAATGTCTCTTGGTTGCGAAATGTCCCGGGGCCCTTTTCTTAACAACTGTTACGTTCCCTAATCCAATAATACACATAAACAAAAAGGTGTTGATGATCATATCCGTGTCTCATGATACTTACACTTTTTCTTTCGTCTGGTCACTTCTCAATTTTCGAGGGTTCCATCCCTTCCTCTCTCTCTCCTCTCATTCCTCCTGGTTCCTGGCCATCCGGCCAATTTCTTAACAAAAATTGAAGAAATAAGAAGAAAGAGAAGAAGAAAGAAAATGTGTGTAAAGTCATGTATATAGTGAAACACACAAGAGATAGATAGATACAGAGAGTGAGAGACGCAGACAGCGAGAGAGATTCGATTCGTTTCTTCAGGAGGGACAAGAAGAAGAAGACGCAATGAGGTTGGTGTGGGAGCATCTTCGGGGGCTCACACTTAGACAAACTATTGCTCATCGCAACAATATAATACGAGCGAGTTTTTTTTTCAATTTGTGAAAGATATCAAGAATTTTCTGGAAGTTTCTGTTTCCATAGATCTCGAGATTGAGTGTTGTCTTCAAATCGGAGTAATGGTATATTTTAGAAGGTCTAGAATGTGTGAAGTTTCCTATGAAGATTATAACAGATTCCTACCGAAGCTTTGGAGTAGGGCAGGATTAGGAAACTGTGTAAAACTGCAGTTTTCCGAAAAAAAAAACAGCTACTGTACTTCGGTTTAGTAGTCGTTGGAGATGTAGGTTTTTCTGTTTCGTCATGCTTGGAAATTTCGAAGAAACTCTTTATTTTTCTTTTTCTTGATCCTAGCATTTCAAGGTTTCTATGACAGTGAGATATGATGATTAAGGTTGAAAATTGTAAAACAGTCCTGAAATGTGAACAATGAGTTTTTAATAGTCATTAGATCTTCTGATCCTCGTGAAACTCCTAATTTTTGTCAAGATTAATGTCTGTTTTTGTACTTTCATAAGTTTTCTGAATTTTGGATGAACTAATACCTTCTTAACTCAGCTATTCTTTCAACAGCTGTTTAGCAAATTTCATTAGAATTTTTGTCACTTTTTGAAATTAATTAGAAAATCGACTACTTGTTACTCAATCACTAGAATTTTCAAATTTTTTACGGTTTCATCTTCGGTGAATCTGAAAATTTTTGAAAACACACAATCTGACTCGTTCCATATCTTCACCACTCTTTGCTATCACATAATCACTAAAATGTCGTTTTTCTGAAACCCCTTCTGAGAAATTTTTTGACTGCAGCGCTTTCCACTTTTTCCGAACCTCGCGTTTTTTTCTGAATAAAGTGATGTTTTCGCTAACAAGCTTTACATCATAGATAAGTGATACATGGGTGAGACTTTTCCGAAATACAGAAGGCTGAACCTCTGGTAGAATAGCCATATCACTTTTTGCTGTAAATAGCTATATTGACCCCGCGACTTCCTGCTTGAACTTTATGATGATGTTGGAACAATGCAATTTTCGATAATTGAAACCTCCTGTTTCATGACTCCTGTAACTTTGACGGAGTCCCTCGACACGTTGATAAGACAGATGCATGTACCAGAACATTTTGATCCATTTTTAAAGGCACTTACAGCTGCCAAAAATTGTGGAAAAGTACACTGTGTTGTCAGAATATGCCTCCCCCCGCAATTCTGGCCAACCTGAAGGCTCTGTAATCCAGGGATTAGTGGTTTTGCCCGCAAAACTCCCTGAATTCCCCGCCTAAATTATTGTGTCATTCATTCTTATTCTCCTTCGTCTTTCCCCACTTTAATTCGCTATTTTCCCTTTCCATTTGTTCAATTTCCCCAAGAAACCTTATTTAAATCGCGCGCCGAATACACACTCTGCAAGCGCGCTCCTCCGCACTTTCGTGACGAGACCCGCGCGCGCGCTTTCGCTACGCGGCGACAGCGCGCACGCCCACTCGTTGATAGTGCAAGCGTGTGAGTCAGTCTCTCCAGTGCGGTTTCCTGAGGAGATACGTTTGTGTGTTCAGCGTTGATTTATCACCACCCTTTATTGTTTTGCTCTTTGAGCTATTTCAGTATCCTCCCAAGGGTAAGTTTCCTGCGTTTTGGCCAACGGCTCGTTTGTGTGGTTTAAGGAGTTTTTCCCAAGCACGGTTTCCTCGCTTTGCCCAGAGGTTTTCATCCGGCGCCATTCGATGAACTTTCTCCTATAAATTTCCCACCTCTCGTATCCTCCCGATGCCTTTTATCGCTTTATCCTTGACTCTCAATAAATGGGTCACTGATACCACGTCCTAACACACCGCTTATCTTACACGCAATGGGCCTTAGTTACCCCTTTCTGCCACACACACTTCGGTCTCCCCGACTCTGAGCGGTCTCGGCTGACCTATGCTCCGTTTGTCGACATGGTGCATCGACTCGGGGTCACCAGTGGTTCCTTGGAGCCACTGGCTAAACAAGATGTTGCGTCTCAATGAGCAGTTTTCCTTGGAAAATTGCCTTTGGGCGAACCCAGCCGGATCGTGGTGTGTTGGCGGCGAGTGGTAAATTTCGCCATTTTTGTGTGTAAAATAGGTAAATTTAGTATTCCTCCCTAAATTCCTCCTCTAAACTCTCTAAAATTCCTTTCTCTCCTCTCTAAATCGATTTTTCGCTACTTTGCGTCATTTCGAAACATTTCGAAAATATTCGAAATTGTTACCAACTCTAAAAATTGTTATCATCTCTAAAAATTTCTCTCTTCGTGGGTCGCCGCCCTCAATTGTCTCTCTCTCTCTCGTTTTTCGTTCCGTAAAGCTCGAGTTCTGCCAAAAAACTGGAGACTCAAGAGATGCCGATTGAAACTTCTCTGAGCTTAAAAATTTCGAAAAATTCCGAGTGCTGCCAGTAATGGAGACTCATAGAGATGCCGATTGAAACTTCTCTAAAAAATTCTCAAATTCCGAGTTCTGCCTGTTATGGAGACTCACAGAGATGCCGGTTGAAACTTCTCTGTAAAATTTTGTTGTTCGAGTGCTGCCAGATTACTGGAGACTCAAGAGATGCCGTTTGAAACTTCTCTGAGCACAAAATTCTCAATTTCGAGCTTCCGAAGCATAGGGAACTCACGGAAGTGCCGATAGAAACTCTTCCGAAGTTCTGCTTCACGGAAAACTCACCGAGGTGCCCGTTGTTGGACCTCAAAGCTCGTAAATATCTTGAGCGCCCAGAGAAGCGGCAGCCAGATATTCGTGTATATCCCCAAGAATCGAAGAAGAATTCTTGCCGATACGAAAAACAGCGAGCACAGGCGAATCTATCGCCGATTTTCAAGAAATCGGTCGTTCTAGCCTAAAAAACCCTCTGATTAGTTCCTTCCGAGACGAAATGTTGCATTCCAAGCTCGCTATAAAGAACAAATCGTTGATTAATGGTGTCAGACGGAGCGATGTGAGTGTCGTGTACATGATTTGCACGCCTACATGCTCAATCTGTGATTCCGCGTGAGAGAAAGAGTCACACCGACATGCTCAATGTACTGAAAGTGCTCTTCCGAGAGCCAGAGTGTGAAAGTTATTGGTTGACGAGTAGTCTCCATCATGCTCAAGTACTGATTGGGATGTCAGGTAGTAGTATTCCTCCCCAAACGACGTCAGAAATAAGCCTTGAAGGTTTTGATAATGCGTCTGGTCACCATCAACGAGAAAATTCTAAAATTCGATGATTTTTCGGCCGAATTCGAGCCAATTGTTGTCGAAACGAGCTGTTTTCGTACTAGAATTGTAACAAATTGTACTCTTCCAGAGAGTTTAGCTAGTTTACCGGCGATTTCGAAGAAAATCCGTGATTTTTGCCTAAAAATCGAGAAAAATGGCTTAAAATAGCCCAAATTTGCATATTCCTTCCCTTCTCGGTTGAATTCTTGAGAATTTCATATGAAAAAATTCACTGAACCATCCGATAATGCTTTCCGAATAAGGATACGCATCGATAATCAATAAAGGAATCAGAATTTTAATGCTAGCCCCGCCCCAACACCTCCGCCGATGTGCGAAAAGTGAGGTAGATGGATATCCGGTTGCCGGCGCTCCTGATTATCGATTGTCGTCGTTATTTCATTCCGAATTCTGACTGAAAAGGGTGTAAAGAGTATAATCACTCAGGAAATGTAACATTTGTCTGAATTATAGAATTTTTCTCGTCGGCCGAACTGTCGAATCTGACTAATGGCTTTGAATATTTCTCTTCGGTTATTCAGTTCTCGCTAACCAAAGCATCTGAGTGAACGCGTGGCTAAGCAGTATGCTTAAAAAGCTCAGAATTTCCATCATTTGTTGGCAAAGAAAGCTAAATCGATAATGAGTACCCTCCCAATATCATGCGACGTACCATGCTGCTCAAAGTAAGAGTAATATCATGCGACGTACCATGCTGCTCAAAGTAAGAGTAATATCATGCGACGTCCCTACTCAAAGTAAGAGCATCGCATGTGGAGGAAGGAGAAATCCATCATTATACTCATCGTAATTATATCGAATTCGTCTCTCTTGTTTACTGTGTCGGGAATATTGTTAGAACTTGAATTCACTGAAGTTAGGAATAAAGTCATTGCATCAGAATTTCGAAAAATTATCGATTTTTCGAAAAAAGACTAGGCCTTTAACAAAAAATAGCAAATCGTGTTGATATACTTGTTGCATACTCGTAATACTCGTTATACTCATGATTTCTGTTACTACCGTTATTACCGTTCTTACCTCTCTCTCTTTTTATGCCTCTCGTTTATTTGTCTCTCAATAAAAACCATTCATTATTCAGAATGAACCCAATAGAGAAAATGTTCGAAGCACACGATTCCGAATGTTCGGATCAACGTACCCTCCCAAAGGGCCAAGAGGAGCAGGAGAAGGATCTCATCGCCAAGCAAAGACCGCTCATGAAAATGAAGGTATAAATTTTGAATAATAAATCCTGAAAAATAACAGAGATTAATTCAGAATCCGGCTGATGTGTCCGAGAAGAACGACGGTATCCTCCCAGAAGGAATGGATAAGAAAGAGAACGTGAAGCCGACTGGCGATGTTGGAAAAGAGAGTGGTGCCTCCAAGAAGAAGAAGGAGAAGGATGGTATCCTCCCAAAGGATAAAGCGGAACGTAGACCTCCCACCATCCAGATCTGCGTGACCACGATGGAGCAGTTCGGAGATAAGTCCGTCTGCATCGTAGCGGACGACGCTCCATGGGACTTCTCTCCAGACCACAAGCTCACCTACTTCCACGTCAAGGACAAGAAGCTGATCAAGTCCTCCCGAGGCTTGGTCTTCTCGCCCATCGTGAAGGCACCACGTGTATCCCTCCCAAGAGGTCACCTCTTGACGCTCCCGAAGGAGAACAGAGATCAAGTGAGTATTTCTAACATACTGTTATCAATGAAAACCCTGAATTATTGTCAGAAAGCAATCACCACCATCACATCTGCTTCGCTCAAAGCATGGAGACGTAATCCGTGTGGAACAAGCAAGAAGATCGAGTGCTATTGCCACCCATCGTATGCCAATGAGGATGGAGACCATTCCAATGAGCAATATTGCAAGTGTGCGGCCATCGCAGCTGCCATTGCGGAGCAAGCATGGGCCGGTGGAAAGCTGGAGGACACTGTCTTCCCAGAAGGAGTGTTTGAGTAGCCTCCCAAGGCGAAAAAATCAATAATTCTCTTTTTTCATTGTTAACCGTATCCCCCCACTACCTCTGTTGATTTCTAAGCATTAATGCTTAATAAACATTGTTATTTAACCTCTTCGTTAAATTTCTTACCCTTCTATATTGATCGCAGTGTCATTCGCATATCTCTTCTCTCGTTTATCTTGTTGTTTCACCGCTTTATCCCAATACATTAATTATAGGGTAGCGAAAAATGTCCGATAACGGCACTCACGAAACTAACGAGAACTATAACGGTATCCTCCCAGAGGTCGAAAACGAGGAAGAAGTTGATGTCGATGGCAGTGGCCCAATCGTTCCGTACAACCAAGCTCCAGCTCAAGTCATTCCGGACCGCCACAAGATGGTAGAGATCCTAACACCAGACGAGGAGAAGGAGAATATGGAGAACGGAGAAGGATCCAAGAGAAAGAATGAGCCATCGGCGGAGTTTTCCACTCCAGCAGCAAAGCGCATGCGAGGAGATTATGAGTATACCCCCCACAGGGATATGTACTCGGAAGAGTTCGTCCGCTCTAGCGAAGAGAACAGTAAGATAATGTTTATTGATAAATCAACAAGAAAGAATTATAGGTATCCTCCAAAAGGTGAACTCCAAACTCAGAGAGCTCGGTAGATTGGCTGAAGCCAACAACGAAGCGAACGAGAAAGGAGTGGAGTGGATGAATACTTATGGATTGGCCATGGAGAACATTCAAAGCAGAATGGTCGACGATCACAAGTACCACCAAAGAAAATTCTTTGAGCTCTACAATTCGATCTCAGGAATGTGGGGTGCTGTGAGAGAAGTCAAAGAGAAGGTGGAGAAGGTCGAGAGCAAGCAATGCGAGATCAAAAATGAGACGTATAAGATCAAGACGCTCATCAAAGATACTCGCAGAATCATCATGGAAAAGCGTAGTGAGAGTACCTCCCGCGGCTCCCGTGCTCCAACACCGGACTACCAATCGCAGCCATTGTCTCCATCATTTGTTCGTCAAGAAGGAAATGGAAATTCTGCTGTACGCCTCCAAGGCTTCAGAACTCCGCTCCCGATGTCGGACCACCACCAGGCTCAAGTCCATAGTCAAGTATCCCCCCAAGATACCGATTATCCAGTGAGTAAAAATAACAATAAACAACCAGAGAGTAACTGTTCCTTCTCCAGGTCTGCGTGTTCTGCGACACCAACTTGCACCTCCCGGAGCACTGCAACATCGTTAGCTTCTGGCAGGATCGCAGATCCATCGTCACTCAAAAGCAACTCTGCTGCTTGTGTCTCGGACCAATGCATGACTCGGAAGACGCATGCCCACAGAAAGGCACCTCCTGCAGTGGATGCAGCTTCAAGTTTTTCAACAACCCAAAGTCCGCTGACTGCCATCACCATGTCGCACTTTGCATGGTCA
The DNA here is from genome assembly GCA_963932045.1 of Caenorhabditis sinica. Lineage (NCBI taxonomy): Eukaryota > Metazoa > Nematoda > Chromadorea > Rhabditida > Rhabditidae > Caenorhabditis > Caenorhabditis sinica. The sequence goes on from OZ009940.1 coordinate 18,639,819, forward strand.
AGAAGAACCAACCAGGAGCTAACCCACCGAAAAGCCACAAAGGCCGCGGAGGTCGTGGAGGACGCGGTCGTGGAACCGTCTAAGTATCCTCCCAAGGATACGGAGCCGAAAATGGGATCTTAAATCCCCTGTTAACTCTCTCACTGTTGTTTTTTATTCTTGTTGTTTTTTCTCATGCACCCTTAAGGTCAATAAACCTTTATTAATATCTCGTTCAATCTATCGCTTCTCGCGTAAGCTTCTAAAAAAGTTCTTGGACTTTGAATATATCTGATGGTTCAGTAATGGTGCTACACTAGTCAGTGTTGTTACAGATAATGTCAACCAGTAGACAATCTAGCTCCATCACCCCACCGCCGCCAGAAGGCCATGATTCGATGTATTCCTCCCAAGAGGCTCAGATGCGCACTCCATCGCCGTTGACTCCATTGTCTCCAACCTTGGATGAGAAGCTGCGTGCTACAAGGCATGCGATAGATCAGCAATTTGCCATCAGAAACATTGAGCGAAACACTGCTAAGCTCGCTGCTGATTGGTCGATCAACAAAGGTATTAATAATAGTTTATTGAACTCTTGAACAACATGCTCTGATTACAGGCAGCCCATTTCTGATGGAGAAGAAGCTTGGACGACTTTCGGGAAAACTCGAAAGTGGACTCCACAACCTCAGAGACGAGATGAGTATCCTCCAAAAGGAAAACGCTGAGCTGAAAAACATGATGACGATGCTGCTTTGCCAAACTCGCGAGCAAACTGAACTTCTCAAAAGAAGCGATTTGTGGCTCCGCCAAATCCATGACGAAACCAGTGAATCGCTTACAATCCTCACCGAGGAATCTGAAGAAAGAAAGTCAGCCATGTCCCAAGCCAGCAAAAGTACTGTTGAAGAACCAGTATCCTCCCAAGGATCTCATCGTGAGGTAAATAATTACAAGAATATTGACAGTAATTGAATGATTCCAGTCATGTGCTTTCTGCACCGGACAGTGTGCCCCCCATTCGGCAGTCTTGTGCAAAAGACTCTATACGCTTCAGGAGAGAAGTACCCACGTGCAACGTCACAAAATGTGCAACATGTGCCTTGGAGCACAACACAGTGCCATGGATCAATGCGCTCGTCGCAATGAAACATGCCGACTCTGCCGTGACAAGTACCCCCCACATCAACAGCCGGTCGTCTGTGGACACCATGAGGCTCTCTGTCCAGAACTCGGACGTTATGCCCTCCCAGCTGTAAGTGTATAAAGAGTAAATAAGCATAAAAAGAATGTCGTTTCAGCGCGAAGATCGCTCGAACCCATATGGAGGAAGACTCGTACACCGTCCACAGAGACATCATTAGTATCCTCCCAAGGAGAAAATGTTGTCAAGGCTGCCTAGCCACTGTTAAACCTTCAATACTGTTATTCTCTTTGTTAGTTATTATTCCCCTGTTGTTCTCTCCATCAGTTGTTCATTAAAGGGTACTCTGGATTCCAATGGATACCTCAATATTCTTTCCCAACACCCGTATCCCCCCAAATCGAGTACACCAATAAACAATTTTGTTATCAACCACCAATTATTTATCAATTCTGAGTATAATCTCATTGATATCTATGATTGTGCTATTTCTTGTAACCCCCCGCTCATTGCTGTTGAGTACCGATGCTTATGATGATAAGAGTAAAAAGAGAAGCAAATTTCATTAGAATTTTTGTCACTTTTTGAAATTAATTAGAAAATCGACTACTTGTTACTCAATCACTAGAATTTTCAAATTTTTTACGGTTTCATCTTCGGTGAATCTGAAAATTTTTGAAAACACACAATCTGACTCGTTCCATATCTTCACCACTCTTTGCTATCACATAATCACTAAAATGTCGTTTTTCTGACAAGGGAACCTTTTTCAAAAAGTGTCTTGGAATTTTCTATAAATTGGCTCATATATAGATCCGAATGCTGGCTTTCGATTGCACTAGGTCGCTACCTGCGCAAATTTCTAGAACTCGAGATATTTTGCTCCAAAGATTGTGCATTTTTCACCATGTAAACGCATTGAACTGCGTTTCTCGCTTCCCTCACTCTCCTCTACGCCCTAGGCGTTCAGTACAAAACAAGCAGCGATGGCAGAGAGGATAGTGCGCAGGGTAGGGATCTAGAGGTCAGGAGTTCAAACCCAGTCTAGTGTGTTTTTTATTTTTCTTCTTTTTTTCAACTTTTGTTTCGATGTTAACACGTTTCTGATGCATTATATGGGTTATTTCAGCTTCCTAGAACCCCAAAGAGTGAATTCTGGCATTCTGAAAAAATTTTATTTTTTCGAAAATTCCTACTTTTTCATGCCTTTACCAGTCGAAAAAATTTCAAACTATTTTGAGGAAGATTTGGGAAGTACTTTCTGGTCTTGGATGGTTTATGATCTTATGACTTCTCCACACGGTTTCGAAGCTAAAGATTTGAATGAAAACAAAAACATAGCGATTGTCCAAATCTTCCTCAAAATAGTTTGAAATTTTTTCGACTGGTAAAGGCATGAAAAAGTAGGAATTTTCGAAAAAATAAAATTTTTTCAGAATGCCAGAATTCACTCTTTGGGGTTCTAGGAAGCTGAAATAACCCATATAATGCATCAGAAACGTGTTAACATCGAAACAAAAGTTGAAAAAAAGAAGAAAAATAAAAAACACACTAGACTGGGTTTGAACTCCTGACCTCTAGATCCCTACCCTGCGCACTATCCTCTCTGCCATCGCTGCTTGTTTTGTACTGAACGCCTAGGGCGTAGAGGAGAGTGAGGGAAGCGAGAAACGCAGTTCAATGCGTTTACATGGTGAAAAATGCACAATCTTTGGAGCAAAATATCTCGAGTTCTAGAAATTTGCGCAGGTAGCGACCTAGTGCAATCGTAAGCCAGCATTCGAATCTATATATGAGCCAATTTATAGAAAATTCCAAGACACTTTTTGAAAAAGGTTCCCTTGTGAAACCCCTTCTGAGAAATTTTTTGACTGCAGCGCTTTCCACTTTTTCCGAACCTCGCGTTTTTTTCTGAATAAAGTGATGTTTTCGCTAACAAGCTTTACATCATAGATAAGTGATACATGGGTGAGACTTTTCCGAAATACAGAAGGCTGAACCTCTGGTAGAATAGCCATATCACTTTTTGCTGTAAATAGCTATATTGACCCCGCGACTTCCTGCTTGAACTTTATGATGATGTTGGAACAATGCAATTTTCGATAATTGAAACCTCCTGTTTCATGACTCCTGTAACTTTGACGGAGTCCCTCGACACGTTGATAAGACAGATGCATGTACCAGAACATTTTGATCCATTTTTAAAGGCACTTACAGCTGCCAAAAATTGTGGAAAAGTACACTGTTTCAAATAGCGAATAAGAAATGTGTCCAAATTTTAAGGTTAGAATTTGTTAAGATTTCTCTCACGGTTATGACATGTTATTACCGAAGCTTTAGAGTAGACCAGGATTCGGAAGCTGTGTGAAACTGCAATTTTCCGAAAAAAAACTACTGTTGTTCGGTTAGTCATTGGAGATTTTCCTGTCTCATCATGTTTGGAAATTTTTTTAAAAATCATTTTTTTTTTGGTCCACTTCTCTCGTGTGCTCCTAGCAGTTCAAAGTTTTTATGACGGTGAGATATGATAGGGTTAGAAATTGGAAAATAGTCCTGAAATGTGAACAAAGAGTTTTTGATATTCATTAGATAATCTGATTCTCGCGAAACTCCTAATTTTCGTCAAGATTAATGTCTGTTTTCGTATTGCTATAAGTTTTCTGGTTTCTGGATCACATAATTCCTTTTTAACTGAGTTAGTCTTTTAACAGCTGATTAGCAAAATAACATTACAATTTTTGTCACTTTTTGAAATTCATTAGAAATTGACTACATGTTACTCAATCACTAGAAGCATCAAATTTTCTACGCTTTCATTACCTCGGTGAAACTGAAAATTTTCCAGTTTGTTTGGATTTCGCCTTTTTCCTGAATAAAGTGATGTTTTTGCTATTAGCGATATTCCAAAAGGGGAAACGCGCTCTATCGCCAACTTGGTTGGAACTCGGTTTTTTCCGGTGTTGAGGTCACGTTTACTCCACGCAAACATTTCGAAATTTTTTCACTGTGGTCCGATTTGCCTACGTGGATTAAACGTGACCTCAACACCTGAAAAAATGGTGGCAAATGAAGGTTCCAACCAAGTTGGCGATGGAGCGCGTTTCCCCTTTTGGAATTTCGCTAATAACAAACATCATAGAGAAGTGATACATGGGTGAGGCTTTTCCGAAATACAGAAGGCTGAACCTCTGGTAGAATAGCCATATCATTTTTTGCTGTAAATAGCTATATTGACCCCGCGACTTTCTGCGTGAACTTTATGATGATGTTGGAACAGTGCAATTTTCGATAACAATAAAAATTTCCTGTTTCATGATTCCTATAACTTTGACGGAGTTCCTAAACACGTTGATCGAAGCGATGCAACCTCAGTTCTAGAACAATTCGGTCAATTTTCGAAGCACTCACAGTTACCGAACATTGTAAAAAAGTGCACTATTTCAAGTAGCGCATAAGAAATGTGTCCAACTTTATTAATTAGTACGTGAGCTAATCCAATCTTTCTAATTATTGCCAAACTTCAAAGAAGTTGTTACAAACTATGAAATTTCTGATTTTCTGAAATCACTGTTTTGAATTACTCATAGAATTGGCAAGACGTCCACTAAACAATTCCCAGGATCTCACCAGTACCTACTTGTCTGAAAACCAAAGAATAATTTAAATATTTTTGGCTACTCGAAGGTTGTAGAAACTTCTACCTTTCTATTGATCGACTAATTTTGGACTCCTAGCCACTCCCATAACATTCTCTGACTTTGAAAATTAGCTAATATTTTAGTTCTGGAAAGTTCCTGGAAATCGAAATTTTCTGTTTTAGAGTGTTCATAATTTTTGGAATTATTTTGAAAAGCAATTGTTGTCTTGTATTGTATTTGAACCCCTCTAAGCGCTTCGACTTCCAAAATTACTTGAAAAATGAGTTCAGTTTTTTATCACTTTTACTGCACTCGTGTATGCAACCCATGTTAATTGAGTTCCAGAAAAAACAACAATTTATTTCCAGTGATGTTGAAATGGAAAGTTCTGAACCTAAGTTATTTCATTTTCATAACTACCATTGGGTGTCAAAATTCGATAGTATCAAAACTTGAGAGCTTCGAAATGTTTTATTTTAATTGAAAGATACTTATTATTATCTGTAGGGTGACACATCAGTTCTGCAGAAATTGAACCAGGAAATTTTTTCCCAACAAAACACTGAAATTATAAAATTTACCGTTACTGAATTACCAGAAGTGAAATACCATAACTGGCTTGAAAAGTCTTTAAGGCTAATGGTCAACACACAATGAGTTTTCAAAAAAAAAATCCGCAAAAATTTCTACTCTCCGAAACACGCACATCTGGGAACACATGCAACACATGTGTGCTCAAGTGGCTCCTCTTTAGTTCTCATAGATTGCGGTCGTAGTTTTTTGTATTGGGGAAGACTAGGTTTTGAGTAGAGGTCACAGCGTCAGGAGAACCACAGCCTGAAAATCGGAACAGTTGAAATAGTGATAACGAAACACACATTTTTTTAGTCACGATTAATCTTTGCAATAGGTTTTTTAGGAGATTTTGAACTGTTTGTATTGAGTAATAGGCTCTAGGAACAAGGGATAGTTTTCTAGAAAATTTTTTGTTTTTTCGACCCTTGAGCCTAGTCTATCGGATTCATCTAATGCACTAGTAATTGTGAAGACTTGAATGATTAACCCTAGTTATCACCCTAATGTTTTGTTCGATTTCTTAAAATTCACCGTTTCTAAATTCCCATAACCAGCATTTTCTATTATGCTATTTATTGGGTCAGATTTAGACATGGTATTCCTATTCCTTTTTTTTCATTTTTCCACTGATTTAGGCTGAATTTTCTCTTGTACCTTCAAGTTAGAAGTTTTCACATTTCTTATCTTCTTATTCGAGAATAAAAATTTTTCATCAAAATAAACACAATATTACATTTTTCAGAGATGATGCATCACCCTTCCTCTCAATACGGGTCGAACTTGAAGGTAAGTAATTTCAACGGTGATTCATATTATGCTCTGTATATGATATTGAAAGCAGAACCCGTCAACAAAATTATCTACAGTATGAAGCCGAAAATATGAATTTTTCTATTTTCCAGAACCAACCAGAACCTGATCCATATCCACCATCCCAACATCCTACTCAAAACCAACCCGACCCCTATGACTCCTACGATTCCACATTTTCCCCGAAGGGAAATGTGGCCGCTTTGAGAAATGTGATCCATGGACAGTTGGATATGAAGACACCATCAGGAGGGACAAAGAGAGTTCAGGACAGTTCGATATACCAGAAACCTGCACCACCGCCAGTTGGTAAGATTTTGAACACTTGGACTTTTATGAGAATTATTTGGGATTTCGAAAACATTTTGTGTTTCAACAACTTTTTGTAGGCTTGATGGAACCTTGGAGAATTATTATGTAAAAAGTCGTTTCTAGCTTTACTCGTGATTTCCATGTATTCTAGGAAACGTCAGTTTTTTCATGTAATATCCACATCGATCTAGCGTTTTAGATCACTGACCTTGAATTAATCTGGTACATGTAGAACAGAAAAACATTGCACGGTTTCGTCCATTCATTTTTGTCCAACACAGTTGTCAGATGATAGAGCCAAGTTCCTTGCATTCAAAAAACAGCCATGACCATTAATAAAAAATTCCACATTTTCAATGTTTCAGCAACACCACATAGTTTCTTGACGAATATAATGAATGTTTGTATGTGGAATGCCGGAACCAATTTTCAGACCCAACACCATCATGGGCAAAGAACGTTAAAGTGTACGAACCCAACGGATATGTGGATCCCCATCTCAACAAACACAATATGGGACGAGTGTTGGATGGACCAGTCAACCCGACCAAGTTCTTTCAGGGGGTGAGTTATAGTTTTATTTCTGAGTTGAGAGACAGACCATTAAACACAAAAAATTGTAACTTCATTAATCATGATAGAGAAATCGTAAAAAATTAGAAACGAATACAAACTTGAACATTTTCCGGAAGTATTATATTCGATATAACAGCATCGACTAAACGAAATCCAGAACTATGTGACATTATAATTATAAAGTCTAGTTAATGAAACAGGAGGCAAAGTTGAAAAATTAAACAAATAGAGTAAACAAAAAAAATCAGTTACTGCTGTTTGTTAATAGGATTAGGTGATGTTGGAGTTTGATTATTCTAGAAATTTTGTTGTTTTTATAATAAAAAATGCCAAAGTCGAGGGAGCAATGAATTTTATAATATTCTTTGATCGTTGTGAGCCTAGAAATACCAAAATAAATCATACTTGAACAATCAGAGTCACTGTACTTGTTCATTTACACTATCTCCTAGATACAGAAATTTTTGGCCAAAAGTTTGGATAGAGTGTCTTTTCAAGTCTGTGTGAAGGTTTATGTAAGTGTTTTTCATTCGGTTAGCCACTTATATAGCGTTTTTTTGTCTAGGAAAATCACTATCTAAAACTCAATCTTTATTGAAATTAACAGTTTCCCATTTCTAACTTTAAACGGCCGTTTTTTTCAATCTCACACTAGTACAACCCAAATGGAGAACAGTCCAATTCAATGTTTACCGTTCATTTTGGCCGGTTATTTCTAGTTACTGAAACATAAAATATTTGAATGTTCCAAAACACTTCAGTTTTTATATGCGATTATTGTCTTTACTGTGCATAAAGTATCAATTTTTGCAAAAGCGGGACATAATCAGATCGCCAATTATAAATTGTGCTCTTTCATAATAACGAGAATTGAAGCCTCTTCTATCGGTTGTCGCTTTTGACGATGAACAAGCGGATACAAGTTATCGATATCTTATAACTCGGGTGATTTTGTTATTGTGGCCCTACGACTCTAGCAAAACTTCCAATATCAGTGAAACTTTGAAAATTGATCCAGCCTCCGAGATTAACAAATTGAGCTTTTTGTTCATCGAAACTGAATCTTCTAATGTAATACTATTCAAAAAAAATTGTGTATTAGAAATATTTCCGATGGTTTTAAAAAAAGTAGAGAGGAAACGAGTTCAAATGTTGCATTCTGATGGTGAGCAAAAATGCTTTGAATTTTTGAAAAATTGTACGTTTCTATGACAGCATTCGTAAGGTCACTAAAGTTATTTTTAGTAGTATCTTCGGTGATTGCAATCTATATCTCTTGTTCCAGGTCCCCCCTCCAAGCTACAGTCAAGTCAAGCCTGGCACAGAAACCAAGCCTCCTGCACCTCCAACCTCCAAACCACCCATACAACAACAACAACCTCACCAGCCTCACCAACATCAAACCCAAGCTCAGGCCCTCCAAGCTCAAGTCCTTCAAAATGAATCGGCCGCTCAGAATCCAGTATATTCTTCCTCGAAGCCTCCCTCAGATCCCTACCGCCCCGCGCAAAAATCCACCAGCTACCGTATCCCCTACGACGTTTCCATAGACCCACGTCATCATTACGCTGGGGGTGGAGAATTCGATATCGATGATTCGGCATCAATTATTTCTTCGTCATACACTTTTGGAGATTCCTCGGAGATCGCCGCGTTTTCAGCAGCCGCTGAACAAAGGCATTTGTATGAGCAATATCGGAAAAAGTTGGAAGAAGAGAAGCATGAGTTGAAGGAGGGAAGTGAGACACCGTGTGTCTCACTGGCGGAGAAGGCTCCTGTGGAAGAGCCAACTACAGTACCCCGGTCCATATTTGAAACAGATCTAACTCCATTTGGGCAGGCGCCAGTAGCTCAGGTGGCTCCGATGGCTCCAAAGGTTGCAGAGCCATCTTACAGTGCTCAAGCTTCTCAGAATGCTTCAGACGGGTCCCCGAAGTTTACTGGCGGAGCCCAAGGCTCACCTAAGTTTGGTACTGTACCTTCAAGCTACCAAAAATCTGAAGGTTCCCCAAAAACTAACCCTTTTGCCACTCCATCCCCGAATCCTTTCGCCAATTATTCCCCCGCCTCTTCTACTACATCAGAGCAAAAGCGCTCCATCGATCTGGAGTCCTCCCAACTCTTGGTCAAACCCAAGTCCCCTGCACCGTACTCCACGTCGTCTAGTGACCATTATGGGACGATTCGGAGGAAGTATAAACCGGTGGCCATTGAGATAGCAGAAGGAGGAGTCAAGGGGTCGCCCAAGGTTTCTCCGATGTTCTTTGGAAGTGGATTTGAGGAGAAGGCGAAGAATAGAAGTCCTTTGACACCCTCTTCATCATCGAATTCGGGAGTGATGTTCAAGGATAGTGGATTTGGGAAGAGTGATAGGTTAGTTTTAATGCAAAAGTTGTAAATAGAACATACCAGTGTGCTCTAATATCGATGTGGGTAATAGACTAGTGGAAGCTGAGAAAAATTACCAATTAGTATTACAATTATTATTGTACCAAATAGATGGTTTGTTTCCTTCTGTAGAAGCAAAAGGTTTGAGGTGATTTTTACTGTTATGAAACGTACACTTATCAGAAATCGGTTCTTTTGAAATAATAATCGGCAGAAAAAATTCTCTAAGAACTAAAAACAGAAGACCAAATTTTTCTATTGTGAGATCAACATTCCTCTAGTTGTCTTCTTCTTCCTTACAATTCCGGATTAACTATCATTTTAAAAGTAGTTCTCAAATTATGAAGTTGAAACTGGAAAGATTAAAAATCAAAGAGCCAGACACCACAGCATTTTTTACTGTTTCAATTTATCGTTCTATTAAATCTAGGGTGTGGCAAAGCAATGCATTACTTCCATAGGAAAAAAAATCACCAAAATCATCTACTTTATGCTGTTTCAAAATTGCCGTATTTATGGAAAAAAATTTTAAAGTAGTTTCATCGTTCGTTTACGAATACGAAATTCTCCTTAAATGCATGTTTTCCACAGTCCACCACTTTAAAGGAAAATTTTTTGTAGAATTCCATTTCAAGACGGCTACATAATAGATATTTCACACAGCAATTTTTTTTGGAAGAAAACAAATATTACGGAAGTCCTAAAATTTTTTTATTTTTCTAAGTCGAAGAAGATTTGACTGAATTTCAGACCTATTCTCACACTAATTATTATTGTTCCCAACATTTTTGGCACTTTTATGCCTAGACCGTCTCTTCCGTTTTCCGTCTATATTTTCACTTCCTCTTCCGAATAGAAAAAATTCTCTTCCGCGCATCTCTCGCCATTTTCTCTCCCACTAAACTGTCCAAGCGATCACCACAATTTCAAAACGAGTTGAAACTGAAAAAGTTTTCTGTTGCGCCTACTTCATTTTTGTCATTTGGAGTACTAGATTTAATCACCAATCTTCTTTCATTCTTATTTCAAAATTCAAACTCGGAGAATACACGGCATTCTGATGGTAGTCTTAATATTAACGAAATAAAAAGCATGTTTGTGTTTCATGTAATTGTTATTAAAACATTTCCTATACAGTAAGTCGATCATTTACATACATCTGTTTCAGCCTCAACGACTCCCTCAACCAAGCCTTCGAAATCGCATCATCAATCGAGTCGACCAAAAATAACTACGAAGCTCCGCCCACACCGAAGAGTATGGTAACTACCAATGGTGAGTTTTATATTGGAGCACACCCGCAAAGAGTAAAAGAGTAATTAGCTTAGTTGGGAATGAGAATAAATTAGCATGATACTGAAACTGCTAAAATATTATCTCCGTCTATCTTTTCCGGAACAATCTTGAGAAGATTAGGTATTTGTTATGGTAGTTTGGAAACTTAGAAATTTGATGTTGAATTGCAAATTTGAGCACTTTCGTCCTTGGCCCAGTTTTCAAAGATAAAATGAAAACGATACTGGAAATTTGAACACCACGGCCACTTAAAATAGTCATAATACGGAAATTATTCGAACAAAAAAATATTGAAATTTTGAAAAAATTTCTGTTACCTTTTGTCCACAAAGTCTAATTAAGTAACGTTTTGATGATTCCAAGCTTCTTTCGGTAAGTCAGCTCGTATTCAATTTCTAAAAATTTCCCGTCTTGTTCAGTTCAGATAATGATTTTTTTCGATTCGGTAATAGCTGAAAGTCAGATTTTGCAACGAGAAAGTTGAAGATTGAAGCTTTGAAAGTTTTGAAATTTACAGTTCCATACTTGTGATTTTTGAACGATATATTTGAATTAAAGTTCCTCCATCTCTCCATTGTCCGATTGAAATCTCAGACTCGTTCAGATTCTAGAAGAATCGTGGATTCTCTCATTCTAGTGCATTTTCCATCTATCTCCAAAAAATATGTCCCAAAATCATTCTAGTGCATTTCCCTATATTTCAGTTTCCAATATCTCAAAAAAATTGTCCTTCTAAGGGGTTTCGATCTCCATGACGTCTAAGCAAAGAGCAAAAATTGAGTTTCCAAAATTTTCACTGTTTAATTAAGTTTTCAAAAACTCAATCCAAATTCCGAGAACCATTACTCTCTCGGCATTGAAAGCTACTTCAATTCTTGGACTCAATTAGCATTAGAGCGTATTTACTTCTCCATTTTCTTCGTCTTTTTAGCATCCATTAGCTTCTTGAAACAATGATACCCTTCCTTCCTCTAGGCCCCCCTTTCCCTTCTCTCTCCCCACTAAAACATACGAAAATACATATATAAAAACAAAAAAAGAGGCGACACCCCCCTCTTTTCCTAGTTTTATGCAAACATGAAAACCTGAGACGAAACAAGCGGAAGTTTCCTCTGTTGCAGCACCAGACCGCTCGATTTCGGACACATATCCAGTATCCATTCCTCAACAACAACCACAAAATTGGCCCCCTTCCATGGATACATCCACCACCACCACCACTACTAGTACCACTGTAAAGGAGCCCGATTCAATGAGCAGCTCGATGAATATGAGCACTTCGGCGCTGCCTCCTACTAATATGGATGAGTCTATTGTCTATGGTCAACAAGCTGGTGAAAAGAGCCCCGATTCATCGCCCGATCGACATGAGGACATGTCACAATGGTATAGGAAAATGTTCAAACAAATGCATAAGAAGGGAGAGGACCCTCTCGTGGACAGGAAGCAGGAACAGGATCGATTTCGTGAGTTTTTTATAAATCTTATGACGAAAAAAGTACTTGCGAAGAATAGAGGGGGTGAAGTAACCTATGGTAAGCAGTAGAAGATTTTTCTTAGAAAGTGATGACTGTATAATTAATTTTTGAAAAACCGGAAGCAATTGACATTTTTTTGTCTTAGTGTTTTCATACTATGACACCCTCCCAAGAAACTTTTGAAAACAGTGAGCCACTCTGATTCTGGTTTTTAGAGAAAGCTGAATTCCCATTACTCCTGAAATAATTACGCATCTCTCATGAACTTTTTGGAACAGTAGTTTTTCATTTTCCTCTACTTCTCATCATCTCCCGATAACGTCGCGGCGGTAGGTGTTACTCAAATTCAAACAAGCGTCGAAGCGGTATCCATAAAATAATGGCTTTTGAAGTCACTCTTATAAAACAGTAATAGTTATGTAGTTTTTTATAGCAAAAGTTTCCCTGAGCTGAGATAAAAATTGTGATAGAAGAGATTAATGTTCTCAAAAGTTCATGCCTTTTAAGTTAACTTTATGAAGCGTTTGATAATAGCCATGCTTTGAATTTTTCCTAATCTCTTCGAATTCTTCGCGTATTTAGTTTTTTTTCGTTTTCTTCGTAAATTCAGTATTTAGCATTTTTGAAAAATGACAGTTGTTCAAGATACGCTTGGGAAGCAGCATATTTGTATATATTCAAGGTTGAAGTTAAGCAAGATCGTCTTGATTTTTCAGCGTTCTTCAAACAACAGATTAATCCCTTAAAATATCTCATTCTACATGAACTTCTTGAAACTGTGGTTTTTTCTTGCTCTTGTACCCACTTACTCTCAACAAGACCCCTTCACTCTGCAAAACTCTACAAAATTCTGAAAACCGGTTTTAGGATGTCTTCAGAGAAATGAAATTTTTTAAAATTTTTGAATCGCATCCTACCATTGTTATAGAAAGTTGTAGAAACTGTTGTAGAAGAAAAGTAAGTAGGAAACCAAGTATCAGTAGATAATAACGCCTTCATTTTGAGAGACTTGACTGTCGTGGCGCTTCCTAGATAATGATGAACTTGGATGTACCATCTATGAAAAAATAACTTGCTCTCTTAAAAATGTCACTATTCTTAAAAATTGATTTCCGTTGAAGTGAAGCGGTATATACATGATGACATGAATTTATTTTTACATTTCTATTACAATTCTATAATTTCAACTCCACTCTTCCAATGCTATCAAAAAACGCCAGTCTGTGTTGACACTTGTGAGAAACAGTGTATATTTTTAATATTTGGAGAAGACTTTTATCATTTTGAAATGTCGCCTATGCACTCACCATCCTTTCAGGAATAATTGAGCCCTTTATATGAACTTCTTCAAACGGTGGCTTTTAATTATAACATTTCCTGCTCACAAATCGTCATAAATGTTTTGTACGCAACGTGCTGGAGAAACATAGCTGCAAAAAACTTTTTCTGTTTTTCGAAGTTTTCAAAACAGTGCATTCTTCTTCTGTTCAGTTTAGACATCGGAGAAAGTTTTTATCATTCTAAATTTCTCTAAACATTGGTGCCCGAATTTTACAGAACTCAAATCAATTTTCACAAGTTGAACACAAAGAAAAGAGATGTTGACTACATGGAAATCCACAGAACCGCTTTCAAGAAACCATGTGGGCATATACAAAGTTATATGCATTTGTCCTAGAATATGTTCAAAATTGAAAGCTATTTTCACTAAAATTCTGAAACTGTGGAAAATGAAACTAAATTTGAAATTGCGAATACCTTTTGAAAGTTATGAGCCTCGTTCCACTAACGCGTAACAAAGTCCGTGACTGTACATTTTTTGGAACAAAAATCTTTCCTCCAGGTGCCTTTTTAGGTCAGTTATAAAACCTGGAGAACCTATGATTGCTTTTTTATGTTCACAACGTCATTCAACCTATACGAGAACAGACATCTTTTGTAGCAGTATCAATAGTAGCAGTATCAATCGCTTCACAAGGCTCAAATGTCAAAATTGTTCAGAAGTGTTCAGAATTGTTCAGCAATGACAGAGTATTTGCGAATTCCGTCCTTTACCTATGTTTTTCTTTATCAAAACAGCAATGTGATTTACCGACATAATTACGCCTTCGTGAAAGCACTGTCACTTCTCAATTTTGAAGCACATTACTTTTATGTCCACACCTATATATTTTCAAACTAAATCTGTGGTAAAAATGTTATGTTTATTTCAGGAGACATCATTTTTACGAATTTTTTCAAAATTTCTCATAGAAAAATATTCTTCTCTGACCCGATCCATTGTCAGCCTGTGTCCCCCGATGATAATTCGAATGTCAGCTTCGGACCTATAGACGCACAGCGATTATTATCGTCAGCTGTTTTTGAAATTTAAAACATCGAGTGTCTGAAACTGAAAACCCTTTTCATTGCGAAAACCTTTTCTGGTCTCATCTAGAAAGGCTTTACCTGACTTTGTTTCTAGCGTCCGTTTTGTATCACTTGAAAATAATTAATAATTTACCTGTTTCTGAACGATTGTAAGAGCTTTGTCGATTTCCAATAATTGGTGAAAATGCTATCCATCAGCTACTGATTTTCAATCCATGGTGATAACAGGAACATTCAATGTTTCACTATCTTGCCTGTTTGAATATCAGATAGGCTCTGAACTTGACTCCATTTCTCATAGTATTCTCCTTTTTTACATGTTTCTGTAGCAGAGATGCACGAAATATCATCTTCCGTCACTTTTTACTTCCATGTTCCAGATTTTTCCGAAAAATAAAAATATTCAGAAAATCACAGAAAAACTCGATTCTTGCCACTCGAAAATGAGTCCAAATACGTTCTTAGGATGAATAGAAAACTCTAGACAACACTTCCAAGACTGCTTAGTACTGTTGGTTCAAATTAGTCAATTGATTTTCGGTTATCCTCTGTTCAGTAACTTGTAGACAGCTAAAATAAGCTAGGGCCGAAGTCCAGCAGCTCATCTCAAGCTGACATACAGTATTCTGTATATCGTGTTATTGTTTGCTGGTCTAATAATGCAAAAAGGAAAGATGCATCGTCATCTCTGGAATAAGCAAAGTTTCAAATTACACCTTCAAACAGTAAAATTTAGAAAAAAATTACTGGTATGGATTCGTGACATTTTTTAAGACTACACGATCAGATTTAGTAAATTCTCTTCAACTGCGAGAACATTTCTAATTTTCCGAATCACTTAGCTATTCTATATTAAAATTGTTATCGTACCAATATCCGATTAAAGACACATTTTGGAAAAATATTATGAAAGCATCAAGCCGAGTTACAGTAACAGAATTTACGGCTTCGCTGTCCTTAGAATGTATTAGATTTTTCGATGTTCCTTGATGAGTACTCCCGTTATTTTTCTCGCTTTTTCATGGTCCAAAAAAGTCACTATTTCGTAAATTTGAGTTCTTTGACTCCAAATATGATCTTTTACTGGTTCCAATCTTTGCAGAATATTCTGCACCAACTTTCTAAATCTCATTAGTGTAACTCTATGTAGTACACCCCTCTCTGACTCTTGTGCTCATTCCCGATGCTCCCGAAAATCATGCAAAATCAGCGCACATGTGGTGATCACAAGAAATGTTTTAACAACGCGTGTGCCTTCTTCTTCTTCTTCTTCTGCGCAGGCGATCTGAGTAAACAAACAAATCGAAGAAGAAGAAGAAGAAGAAGAGACAAACGGGCGGTATCTAAAGCAACATTTTCCTCATTTCCCTCATTCTCTCTACGGGACAAATAGACAATGCTCTCCTCTCTGTATTTTGTGTCTGGGCTTCTTCACCTTTTCTTTTCTCTGGAGAAGCTTCGTTTTCGGTGACTAATTTTACGCATAATTTTGCTGTTTGAAATAGTTGACTAATGTGTTAAGAGTGAAATTTTGCGATCATTGGATCAGAAATGAAAATTACTCAAAAAATTAGTAGATGATGAATACATGAAGCTGAAATTTTTTCGAAAATGAGGAATACTGGGACTGTCTCAAGTTTTTCAACTATGAAAATGTGAAGAATATGAAACAGGATAATTTTCAAGACTTCTTTTTTTTCGGACTTTTCTTCAGGATCTGAAGTTTTTCGGCATTTGCTATTGTGCTTTACTGAAAAACCCGATTCTGTAAGACCATATTTTGCTGTAAACACTTTTTAGCGATTACTTTGGAATCTTTGTGTTCGTTTTAATTCTGAACTCTATTGTCATCTTTAAAAAATCTTTTATGAGAAGTAGAAACTTGTCCTGCGTATTCTAATGAGTAAATGTTCTAAGTAAAAGTTCTTCTGGCAATAATTTGTGAGAAGTGCAAGTTTTAAACAAACTCATAGAAACTGTAATTATACTCTTTTTTTACTCTGATTTTCTGTGAAATCCCTGTTTTGAACCGTTTATCTTTCCAGTGCTAGAAGCATGTCATAATCTTAAAATGAGATTAGGCAGACCTTCGTAATTTCATAGATTTTTTTTTGTAAAATTTTGGCACTCAAAAGAAGTCTTTCGACGAAACATTTGCGTTTCCAAATGACCATAAGTTGACTGTGAATGTGAATTGTTGTTGGTGTCGCGTTTGGTACTATTCAGTGGATTTTGCAAGTTCCTAGCATTCAATTTTCCAAACTCTGAAAATAACTTAATGCCGGAAGACATAGTTTTGTGATATTACCACAAACTTGAAACATATTTATTTTGTATTGTTACACATTCATTTTGTCTAATAGAACTGTGTTCCCAGGAGTTAACAAATTCTCACAAATTTTGGTAAACATGAATTAAGGCAAGACTCATTTTCCCATAACATAATTATCGGTATTCAGATCCAGAATGATGGCAATACTTTTCGTAGCGCAAGATAATTGTACAAACTAATCCTGGGGTCATGGCATTTCCACTGACAACTCAATCCAGTTTTTGGCAGAAATTTCTGATTCTCGAAGTAGATATGAGCGAAAAATAATTTTTAAGAAACAATGAGAATTGGCCACCTGACCTGTAGTTCAAAATTACATGTGCTCTTAAGCAAGACGACAGTAAGCAGTCACAGTATACCGAACTAGGAAGGGGGCAAAATCAGAGTCTCTTTAAAAATGTGAACCCTTATTTCCAAAAAAATTCCGATTTGACCACGATTACCTACTGACGTAACTGTGTCAACATGTTTGGAGTATCCCTGAAACTTTTGTCCAAACTTCATAAATTTTTCTGTTTTCAGATGTCATTATTTTCTTATACAATTTTTAATAACACTATGTCCTATTCCTTTATCTCAGCTCCATCCCTCCATTTATACAGTATTTTCACCACCTTAAAAACCACCGACTTATCTAACTGACTACACACACTCATCCTTTTCTTTGCTTCTTTTTTCTCCCTTTGTTTCTGTCTTTTCCCTGCTTATCCATAAGCACTATAGAGTCCAAAGGTAAACAGCCAATACTTTTTTTCTAAATAGTTTTTTCTTCCAAATCGTTTTGTTAAATTTCTCGCCTTTGTAAGTAGCTATACGAGCACTTTTAACGGTAGGAAGTGCAAGTAAGCACTGTTGAAAACTCCCCGATCTTATTTTTCAAAGAATTTCAATTTTTCAGCTCTCTTTGAGCCCCGAAAACCTTTAAAATAAATGAAAATTTGCAGTTGATAACAACAATCGGAGCTCACTTGAGAACCAACATCGCCAAGGAAATTTGAGAAGAAGTCAGGAGAGCCTCTCACGCCAGAGCAGAACATCAGCATCGCCGAGGGCACAGGATTCGACGAGTACCCGATTTGATTTTGAGAATTTTGAGCATGGTGAGTTTTTATTTTTGTTAAAATAGTATGTTTTTCAAACAGGGTGACCCAATTGGATTGAGAATGGTGTGCAGTGTGTGTTACTAACAGAGGTTTTGAAAACGCAAAAACTTTTTAAAAATCGAGTTCAGAATGAAATGAATTCGGAAGCTGGTACATATTTCCTGATCAAATGATTTACCATAATTAAAAAATGCGAAATTCAAGTTAACATAAGAATTGCTATCTGATCGCCCATTTTTAACATTATGTTACAGTAGGTTTCTCTGATAGTAATTATAGGCCCATAGTTTTCATATTGTTTCAATGATTTATCCATTGCGGATAACAATCTATTATAAAGTTCACTATAAAAACGACCAATCCTTATTGTTTGTTCCCAAGTTTTATACATCATAGTTATAACGGTGCAAAATACAAATTTAGAAACAGAAGAAGCACGTACCGTTTCAAGCAGCCACTTTAAGTATGGCACCCTATAAAGTGCTAATTCGTAATTTTCAATCCTATCTCCAATTTTTCAATTTCTTTTGACATGTAATTGAAGGATGCAAAAACCAATGTTTCAGCTTGAAGATTAAACAGTCAGCGATTATTTTCCTCCAGTCGTTGGTTTCATTGCGATGTTTTGTGTCAGAGTTCTTTGTATTTTCAGTGGTAGTTGCAACGATCTTAAACTCAGCTTCAGTTTCAATACGGTACACTTGCAACCGAAGTTCTTCAAATGTTTAAACACAGTTGAATGAGGAACCTTACAGTTTCGAGAAGGCTCTATCTGTAGGCACTTTTGTGATCAATCATTATGAGTCGAGCAAAATGTTTTCACAGACCAATTCAGATTGCGCATAACGTGAATTGAGGTTATATCGAAACAATTCAAAAATGCATGACTCATGTTGTCTATAACGCTAAATACATTAAAATGTCACTTTTCGAAGTCAACAGCCATCCGGTCATGGGAATTGGAAGTTTCCCCTGAAAACCGCAAATTTTTTGAAAATTTGAAGTTTTTCAAAAATGTTCAACTGAAAAATGAAAATTAATGAAGCCGCGGCCGACCGGATGACAGACTTGATCAAGCTGATCTCAATATTTTCCCGTTCTATTATTCTATTTGATAGATTAATTGACTTACAAAGTACCTGAAAAGGGGAAAATATATGTGTTTCGCGATTTTAACAAAGTTCGAGCAACATAGTTGGTTTAGTTGTTCCTTCTTTTTCCGATCATCAGTTTATCATATTTGGGCGGTAATTTGAACGGTCCGAACTCCAAAACTCCATGTCAGTTTCAAAGAGTTCATTATTCTGGAACATGAAGGCTGGAGAATGTTGGTAATCTTATGCCATAAATATCGAAGAATCGAATTTGCTTTTTATTGTTTTACTACTGTCGTAATATTGCCTTTCTGTATCACGAATCTGTGAATGAGGTAAAATATCGAGTTGATGTCAATTTGAAGAAGTTTTCAATTTTCAAAACTTTCAGTTTTGAAGAGTTCGTATTTCCGTAACTTGAATTCTAGTTATTGATTGCTCTTTTTCAATAGTTCCTGATTTTTTTAATGATGTCGTAAGGCTCAGGGTTTCACATTATCTAGAATTTTCCCAGTTTGCCTGGCTCAAAAAAAATTTTGCGTTTTCCAACCTTTCATTCCAAAGCTCCGAAGTCCACTGTTCCTATGTAATCAAAGTAAACATTTTCCTGCTTCATATCGGTTTCAAACCTTTAGCTTTGTTACCTCGTCATTCTGCGTGTTCTCTACACTTCTGACCTTTTTCAAATAATTTCAGTTCTCCTAGTCTATCCGTCTCAAATCCCTTTTTCCTAAGACTATGCCTACATAATATAAGACATCTTCAGTTTTTATTCAACTCCTTTTTTTCCCTATCCATTGAAAAGGACCCCATACGCCAGAAAGATTATTCACTTACTTTTCTCTATCCTTTATCTTTCTCCTTTTTTCTCACTCATAGTCCGTACTCCTCAATAGAGAAAAATTCTCCCGCTCTCCCTTCATAAGACAAAAAACTCTCAGAATTGAATAACGTGTCCATGTCTCTGCGTCATCTGCGTCTTACCCACTATTTTGAGGTTCCCTCTTTTTCCTCGAGTCCCGAAAAAGCAACACATGTGCATAAGGGAAGAGGGGTCCTCCTTTTCTTGGAGGAGACAGAAAGTCTGCAGCAGTTTTTTTCTCTCAGTATTCCTGTTAGTAGCCTAGATTTTTGAAGTTCTCTATTTGGGAACGTATTATTGTTATATTCCGAAAAATGCGAGGGAGTGGTAAGTTCTTAGTTTCAATTTTGAAAAATAAGGAAGATGCGAGGTTTCGCAAACATATATTCCACTAGAATCCTTGTCTAGGTAATACTTATACCGAAATTTTCATTGTTTCGTAATGGTATCATAATGTAGGGTGTTTTCTAAGAGCAATAAATACAATCATTGAACAAAAACATATTACAACACCAGTGTGCCTTTTTCCTACCAACTCAAGCTTTTAGGCACCCCATCAACATCTACCTCCACCACGACTACTATCCCCAAACGTTACATCCCCCGACCTCCGCACTTCCATCTTCCAACATACCGATTTCGAGATGAGGACCCCCGTCCTCATCGATGTACTTTTAACAATTGTCTAACCACTAAAGAAGGATATGGAACACCTTGCATGATGTGTGATCGACCTAAAAAAGATGTGGAGTTTAAGGATGTGGATGTGATTTATGATAACTTGAAGAAAATGAAACAGGAGAAGAGGCAGAGGTCGCAGAATAGTTTGGGTATGGGGGAGTAGAACGAGGAATGCGAATTATAATAGAGTGGCTTGCCTTTGGCAAAAATTACAAAGCTAATGTAACAGTAGAAAAAGATTTTATAGTCGATGTTTACGCTGCAGATGTTTACGCTCAAAATCCGGTACAATTTTTCATAATTTTTCTGCTTCCCTTGAACAATTACTGCCAAGAATCCAAAACTAGAAGACATACAGTACCGGACAAAAAGATATGAACTTTTGGTGTTTTTAGTTGAAAAACGTCAACTTTGGGGTCTGGGAAAGGATGTTAAACTTGATCGTTTGATTCGAAACTTTTTGGGTGTATACATCAAATCTAGAACTCTATATTTGTAGTTGACAACTTTTTTGTACGACCTTTTCTTAAGATGGTGTGTCCCTTTAAAGTGGCGCGATGCTAAATTTCCGCATTTTTAGTGCGATTTTCACCGTTTTTAGTGTCTTCAGCATTTCACGAGCCATATCATTTCTAGAAGAGTTTGTACAAAAAAGTTGTATACTACAAAAATAGAGTTCTAGAGTTGATGTACACACCTAAAAAGTTTCAAATCAAACGATCAAGATTAACATTCTTTCCCAGACCCCCAAAGTTGCCGTTTTTCAACTGAAAACACCAAAAGTTCATATCTTTTTGTCCGGTACTGTAAGAAAAAATTGAAACATGGAAATTATTTCTCCATGAGAGAGTTGCATTTTGGACTTAAATCTCCGCTTCAAGAAATTGACTAATTTTGAGGAATATGATATTTATGCTCTTAGGTGTGAATAACCTCCTAACCCAAAATTTGCAGATTCTAACCAAAAGTTTCCAGACCTAATCCGTATCACTAACAATTTGGATGAGACGACAAAAGATCTGAATTTGTTCCTCCAACAAATTGATGCCACGTGGAAAAGGTCAAAATCTCAGCCGATGATGAGAGTGAATAACAGAGGCATGGTTTGCTGTGTGATTTTAAAATTTATACTAACACTGTCGTTTACTTCTTTAGCGTAAAAATGGGATTATGAAAGTGGAAAAATTTCACTGTTTTGACATTCTGATTTTTGAAAACATTTAACAAGTTTATTAGTTACGATGTCGAATGAACCCTCATTAAGAATGCAAGAACTTTTATGATCAGTTCATAACAGTGAAATTTCCGCAGTATCAACTTCTTTATCAAAAAGATTTTCCGAGTGCAATTCAATATTCTGTTCAATAAACTGCTAACTTGAAAGTCACCTATTTTCCAGGACCATTGGATGCTCAAAACTACGGACAAGAGCAGCGATTAGGACAAAAACAACAGTCGAACGAGGACGAATTGTTGAGGTTGAAAGCGGAGAAATTGGCAGAGGAGTTGAAAAAGGAAAAAGAGAGGAAACACGGTTTTGTGTGAGTTTTTCTTCTTGTACAGCAGTGGTTGTCATTGGATGATAATCTAGTAAGTCGTCTTAATGAGATTTATGAAACTGGAAAATTTTAGAATAAAGTTTTGGTTTGATTGCCACTCTATCGTTGTTGTTAATTGACTTGTGAGTATTTCAAAATGAATATGAAGTTTCGGAAACAGTTAACTTCCTAAAATAATTCTCGAGAATCCAATTTTTTCGGCTTCTTGAGTTTGTTATTTTCGGTCACAGTTATAGTGTTCAGTTCCATAAATTTTAACTTTTGAAACAATTTCCAGACCCTCCGCCACACCATCCCTCCAGAACAATATGGATCGTTTGAACAGTCTTCTCTATGATTTCTCGAGTGATGCACCAGAACAACAAAACTATCATCCACACCAACAACAACAAGCAGTGGTTACGGCGACGGCTGTTTACAAGTTTGAACCCAGAAGTGCTAGGTAAGTAGTCGGAAGTAGAAAATGCGCTCTATTGAGAATACTAAAGTGGGAAACTTTCATATGACTTAGGGAACATTATACTTAAACACTTAATTAAGTCATCGAACATGGGCAATAGTTTCTTACGGCTTAATGTACCTAGTGAAACTGAGAAAGTGCGCTCTAATGATAAAATGTCGGAATAAACATAAGAGATCACAGACACCCGTTTTTCTATGTTTGCCAACTATGAAGGAACTGGAAAAAATTAGTCTATTGAAATTGATAATAAAAACGGAGCAAAATGAGATAAGACTATCAAATAAGTAATTTTCATTTCACACAGTTCATCTTCATGCCAACTCGAAACAGTAAACTCTGTGTTTTTCCAGAGAACTCCCCCTAAACCGAGGTGACATTGTCCGAATCATTCGAGATGTGGATGCCTACTGGATGGAAGGAGAAAGAAACGGTCGGTGTGGAATATTCCCGAATTCGTATGTTCAAATCAATTCTGGAAGTCAATCGGATAGTCAGAAGATGAGAGCGATTTACCCATTCACAGCAAGAAGTGATACGGAATTAAGTTTGAAGAGGGTGAGTTGGTTTTCTGAAGAAAAGGAAGAAAAACTGTTGTGAGAAAGAAGGATAGGGATAACGTAGGTGTTTGAAAAGGATAACTTTGATTTTTGTAAGGGATGTAAAAAAGCTAAATAGGAACTTGTTCATTTTGTGCCCACTTGAAAAAAAAGAAAATCATAGGGTTTCATGTTGGTGTTGACAAGAAGTACTAGTAAGCTAGTCTGTTAATTCTTGAAAAAATTAAGTCAGTTTCAGTAGCACTGTAAACTTTGATGGTTATTTTCCACTCTAATTATTGAGCTTTTGATCTACGTATTCAACGTCCAGTTATCGTGGAGAGCGCGAAATGTACATGGATAAGAGAGTCTAACAAATGTCCAACATTTTTTACTTCCTTCCCATATGCCTGAAACCGAATCATTCTCATATTCTTCCAACAATTTCCTTTTTTCTTTTCCAGGGCGAGATCATTACCCGCCGTCGCCAAATCGACTCCAACTGGTTGGAAGGTAGCAATCAAATCGGAATCGTTGGAATTTTCCCGGCTTCCTATGTGGAACCCCTCGAGCATCATGAACCAATTGCTCCCGTATCAAATGTGTTCCCACATCGACCGAAGACTCCAAAAATTGAAGATACTCAGCAGGTGTTTAACCCGTACAATCAACAACAGCAGGGTCAGCAAGGGTACAGTAGTCAGAAGGATTACGGTCAAAGGGATCTGCAACAAGTACAGTATCCGCAAGAAGGGTATCAGAGGGAACAACAACCGGTGACTACTGTAGTTCCGAATAACAAAGTGCGATTTGATCTACCGTCAGGGTCGGATTCCAGTTTACAGATGTAAGTCTTACAATTTCGAAATTTTGCTCTTTCATTGAGCCATTTTCCATGGAAATTTTTATGAAAATTAATAGTGCTAGAAACTACGAAAACTACAAATGTTATTTTCAGGACATCCGTCATCCCTCACTCTCAAAATATCCCCATCCATATCCAACACCACCAGCATCAGCATCAAAATCAAATTCCAATCCAAAGCCAAACCCAAAATCAGCAGCCAAATTACGGTGGTGGAATGAAACGAATCGAATACGATCGAGAGCCACAACAACAGCAAATAGCACAAAAATTAGTCGACGAAGAGCCTATTCTGGAGCAGTACAGAAAGCTAAACGACGAGACACCGAAAGGGAAAAAAGAGAATACGAATATCCTGATGAATGCCGCTTCTTTGATTCCGAAAGGGTCCGAAATGTGGGTTTTGGGGGAATTTGGGGTTTTCTTATAATCCGAATGCCTGTAATGGTTACCAAGTAGGGGTGTAGGTAGGCATATGGCATTCATGGTATTCATGGACACCTAGAGCACCAAGGGTGATAGTACCTAACCTTTTTACGGTAGGGAGTACAGTGTTACTTACAAAACTACTATAAGAAATGTTCGTGTATAAGGATAGGACTGAAATGTCTTCTAATAATATTCAAGGACCATGTAGAACCATAAGGGTTCATATGGTATCATTTGAAAACTCTATAATACCCATGGCATAATTCTGCTACTATGAGTATTTTTGGCACCAAAGAATACTGTTCCACATCGACGTTTTTAAACTTAAAAAACTTTAGAAAGTTTTGTTTCTAAGCCATTCACTAGTACCGCTTCTGATCCCGTAGAGGATATCTTTTGGGCCTATATAGGGTTTATGGAAAACATATAGTCGACTTGTTACCACTCTCGCGATGCTCCCCCATTTTTTCAAATGAATTCTGTTTCAATAGAGCGCAATTCCTTACTACAGTAGTCTCTATTTTCCAGGTACCGCGCCGTCTACCCGTACCAACCGCAAAAAGACGACGAACTTCAACTGTTTACGAACGATATCATATTTGTAGTGGAAAAGTGTGATGATGGATGGTACATTGGTACATCTCTGCGAACCGGCGAATTCGGTATCTTCCCCGGAAATTATGTGAAAAGACATTGACATTTTTAATTGATTTTTTGAAATTTTTGAAGAAGAAAAACAACAATCACTTTTTGACATATTATGTATGACAGATTTTTTATTATGACTTTTTGATATTTTTGGATTATGATTTTTGAATTTTCTACGTTATTTTTTGATAAAAATTGAAGTTTGGAACAAGGAATCAACATCATGAACATATGGAACTTAAAATCAGTATATTGACACAGATTTTTTTTCAATATTGAAATTATAAATTTCTAGGCTTTGAACACAAATTGGGGTTCTGAAACATCACAAAATTCTCAAAAGTATTCTGTTACCCCGTGAAATTTCACTAATTTTTTAAACTGTTTTGCCAGAAAAAATGCCACATCAACTTCTCCCCCTCCCCTCCCCTCAACTCAATCTATTCCCTCCAAAGTTTCCAAATTTTTCAACTTCAATCGAAGAAAAACGAATCAAACTTTGCAATCATTGGATGAAGATGAGAAACCTTCGATTCGTCTTATTGCTCTTCTCGTTGCTCACCAATATTGCTCATGCTCAATATGCGAAATATGCGGATGAGAAATGTGGCGCAGAGATTTCTACGGGTGTGAAGGATATGCTGGGATATTTGAGTTGTGAGGAAAATAGGGAGAGACTCGAGAAGTGTGGAATCGCGCCCGAGTGAGTTTACCCTGAATTCAATGGCATTTTGGAGACTTTTTTCTCAGCCCTTCCAAGGGTTATGATCGCAATCATGACTGGTGGTTGGGTCGGTTCCAAATTAACGATGACAATGAAGGAAACTATAAATTTCACGGTGCCCTGATATCTCCACGGCACGCTATTATGTCTTTCGCAATATTGAAAAGTGAGCATATTTCGATTTACTCAAACCTAACCACAATCACGTTTTCAGGTAACTACCACCCCAATTTGAAATTTGAGGGTGGCGAATTCGGAGTGGGCTGCAATTTTGAGTAATTTTTAATTTTCTTGACTTTTCGGCGAACCGAAATTTTTTCAGTACTCCTAGATTTCTCACCCTGTCAAGCATGCCAAAATATTTCATTTTTCCCAAAGTCGGTAATAAACCAAATACGGTTAAATGGAAGAAGGTGAAAACGAAAAACCCTAGATCGGGAAAATTATATGGATAATTCAGGCTTGGTACTATAATAGATGCGGAAAGACATACTCAAATGGAAAATTCCAAGATGGAGATGGGATTATTGTTGTCGAGCTGGAGAGAAACGTTGATATGCCATTTGTTTGTCTTCCAGGTATAAATTTCTCAGTAGATAATGATCAAACATCGATCTGGGTCTTTGCATTGGAATTTCGAAAGCTCAGACTAAAACATTTCCAAAAATATAATCTAGTTTTGCCCACGACGGCTGTGAGCCTTTCTCAACTGAATAGATTCAGCTTTTGACATGTACAGTACCGGACAAAAAGCTTTGAACTGTTGGTGTTTTCAGTTGAAAAACGTCAACTTTGGGGGTCTGGGAAAGGATGTTAAACTTGACCGTTTGATCTGAAACTTTCTGGGTGTATACACCAACTCTAGAACTCTATATTTGTAGTTGACAACTTTTTTGTACGAACTCTTCTAGAAATGATATGGCTCGTGAAATGCTGAAGACACTAAAAACGGTGAAAATTGCACGAAAAATGCGGAAATTTAGCATTGCACCACTTTAAAGGGACACACCATCTTCAGAAGAGGCCGTACAAAAAAGTTGCCAACTGCAAAAATAGAGTTCTAGAGTTGATGTATACACTCAAAAAGTTTCAAATCAAACGGTCAAATTTAACATATTTTCCCAGACCCCCAAAGTTGACGTTTTTCAACTGAAAACACCAAAAGTTCATAGCTTTTTGTCCGGTGCTGTATATGTTGGCTCACAGCCTTCGAGGGCAAAAATGGTTTCTATTTTTGGGAATGATTTATTCTGAGCTTTTGAATAGTATAGATCTCTACGGAAAATGCCAGATCGATGTCTGACAGCCCTGAAGTCAGTAGCGCTAGAAGAAAATTTTCAGACTATGACTACAAAATAAGTATGCGCACTCCTGCAGTGACTGGGATCAAATACACCAAAGACAATAATTCGTTTGCCTACGAGGTTCAGGACGGAAAGGTGAGTTACAGTAAGCCAGGAAATGGGCAATGAACTTCATTTGTCAGATCGACACTATGAATGGACTCTATGGAGCGGAATTCATCTGGGAACTTGTTACTTATCGCGATAATTTCTGGCCAGGTGACGAAAAGATAGTCAGTGTTCCAATATTGACAAAGGACAATCGACCAATACTGATTGCTATGGGACATTACCGTGAGTGTGAAAGAATCTTGAACACTTAAAAAAATCGTACTTTTAGATGAGAGCTCCACCTTTTATGTGACCGAAATTGAAGATTTCCTTCTAGGACTGTGCAATTATGTTGGAATTTGTCCGGAGTGAGAAATTCATTTGGGGGAAAATTGGAATAAAAATGATTTTCAGCCGCCCTATCCCAACCACCACTACAACTACAACAACCACGACGACCACGACTACAACCACGACTTCAACAACTACCACCACTACGACACATCCACCAACTACTCATTATGTTCCGGCGTTGTTGTTCGATGAGGAGATGCAAGATTTCGAGATACCGTATCATAGAAGACAGAGGGTGAAGAGTGAAGGAATGATGCGCAGTTCGTGGAAGATGGTTACTGTGGTTTTGATGATGATTGCTTTGGTTTTGGTACAGTAATTGAGTAGTGGTGTGACGAAATAAAGAGTTTCTTTGAACAATTTTGCTTTAATATGGATATCTAACACATCTGAACGAAACAAATTGACCCATAAAGTTCAACAAATCAAGGTTTTGAAAACCTTGTTTTGTTGTTTTTATGCTGGAATTTTCATTGCAACGTGGCAATTGTCATTGAAATTGGAAAAATTCAAGGCGAAGGCCGCCTTGACCTTTGAAATTCAAGGCGTAGGCGGCCTTCGCCTTGAGTTGAAAAGGCGAAGGTCGCCTTGACCTTGGATTTTCACGGCGAAGGCGGCCGAAAATCGCCTATTTTGCCACCCTACCATAAACAGGACAATGTCAAAGAGTATCTTTTCTAAATTCTTAAAGGGCGCGGACGCTAATTAAAAATTTTGAGTTTTCCCTGATTTTTTGATATGGGTCGCTGCAGAAAAAAACAAGGAATCTGAAACTCTCTTACGACTTTTCATGAAAATCGCTCCAAAAAGGGATATAGGTCAAAGAAGAATGCCCGAACCGAGCAGATTGAAATTTGAAGGATCGAGTATTTGAAGGATTTAGGATTGAGTTTGACACGTAAATTTTATATGGGTCGACCAAAAAAAATTTTGCCGATTTTGATCAAAAATAAATTCTAAAGTGAGCAACGTGAAGAAAATCTAGGAGTTTTACCTGGCTCAAATGCACATTTTCACCCATAACTTTCAAACCCATGACTTTTAGGTCACACTGCAAAAAAGTTTTTCACTAGAAATTTTTTTCTGCGTCGACCCATATAAAATTTACGTGTCAAACTCAATCCTAAATCCTTCAAATACTCGATCCTTCAAATTTCAATCTGCTCGGTTCGGGCATTCTTCTTTGACCTATATCTCTTTTTGGAGCAATTTTCATGAAAAGTCGTAAGAGAGTTTCAGATTCCTTGTTTCTTTCTGCATCGACCCATATCAAAAAATCAGGGAAAACTCAAAATTTTTAATTAGCGTCCGCGCCCTTTAAAGAACTTCATTTCCCCGTGTAAACATTCTTTTCTTTCTTCTAAAATTCCACATCGCGTTTTCTCAATCCAAAAATCTATATTCCAATTTTCAACTTGCAAAAAAAATCACTGATCTCTTCGAAGAAAGAAAAAACGAATCAAACTTTGCAATTATTGGATGAAGATGAGAAACCTTCGATTCGTCTTATTGCTCTTCTCGTTGCTCACTAATATTGCTCATGCTCAATTTGCTAAATATCGATATGCCGAGGAAACGTGCGATGACGATATGGTTTTATCTAATGATGCTGATGATGGGTTAACCCGCTTGACTTGTAAGGAGAATAGGGAGAGACTCGAGAATTGCGGGTTCGCGCCGGAGTGAGTTTTTGGCTGTTAGGGTGATTTGAATAGAAGGCAGTCGTGGCCGAAGATCCGAATACTCGGCCATGGCAAAATACGGTAGCGATTCTGAAATGAGTCACAGCTATTTTTATTGTGAAATCGTCAAGGTCGAGTTTTCGGATCCTTGGGTACATGGCTTCCCGTCGTTTCCGAACTTCGGCATTTTGCAACTCAGCTTGTATACGCGACCACGTTTTTGCAACCAAGACATTTGGCAACTGCACATTTCGGAACTAGTCACTTCGCAACTTTGTAAAGTAGTTCAGACGACATACATATTGGTGTCGTGGTATCTGGTTATTACAGACCAATCCAAATTGTCATGTGCATTTGATTTTATGTTAATGTGAGCTTATTAGTGGATTTCGTGGTTGCGAAATGACTAGTTGCGAAACGTCGTAGCTGCAAAGTCGACATGAGTTGCGAAATCTGGAAGTTACAAAATGGCGGGTTGCGAAATGTCGCGAAGTCATCTGTATAAATCACCAGTGCCACGTTGTTCATAATTCCAGCAGCTCCAAAGGTTACGACCGTGACGCAAGTTGGTGGTTGGGCCGATTCTCGATTACAAACCCGTACATGGGAAATACTCGATATCATGCTGCTCTGATCTCTCCACGACACGCTATTTTTTCCTTCGGAATTCTGCAAGGTTAGCTTTTGTCCGTTTCCTAAAACTTCAAAATATATTTATCTGAAACTTCAAAAATGTTCCAGACGGATACAAGGAGCATATGAAGGCTTTGGATTCAAAAAGTGGAGTTGGATGTCCATCAGAGTATTCCTTACCCTTTATCTCGTAAAAAAAACAGTTCTATTTTTAGGACTCCGGAATTTCTCGTTTTGGCAAAAGACACGAAATATCTCATCTTTCCAAGCGCTCATAAGAAACCGATTAGCATTAAATGGAAGAAGGTTTGTGCCAGAAAAATTAAATTAGAAGAAAGTTTATATCATTTCAGGCATGGTATTACGGAAGATGTAAAAAGTACGAGGGCGTGCCTAAGGATGGAATCATTGTCGTCGAGTTGGAGGAGAATATCGATATGCCTTATGTTTGTCTTCCAGGTAGGCGTATCACGCTTAACATCCCATTTGTCGGAACCTTCATTTTTTGGAAATCCAGACTATTACTACTACAAGACAGTCACACCTAATCAAGCGACAATGATTGGACTCACATTCACCAAAGTCGGCGATTCGTGGACCTATGACTATAAACCCCAGGAAGGAGTTGTGAGTGTTAATTTCATGTCTCATATCCTTTTCAAGATAGCAGTTGCATTATATTCCAGCTCAAAACCCAAAGTGGATCGCGCAATGCAAGATACTTGTGGAATCCTCTTGAAGAAAATTTCGACAAAGATCTATTTTTTAAAGAGAGCTACAGTATGCCAATGTTGACGAAAAAGGATAGACCGAAACTGATTGCATTGGGATATGAATGTAAACGCTCTCCGTCAAAAAACATAAATATATTTGTTGTTTTCAGTCGACGAAAAAGCCTTCGAGTTGACCGATCTAGAAGACTTCCTTCCGGGACTGTGTGAACACGTTGGGATTTGTCCGGAGTATCCTCGTTTTTTCAAAGATTACTGGACTCTTTATTACTTTCAGTGAACCCCCTTCGACCACTACTACAACTACAACAACTACCACTACCACGACTACCACGACGACTACAACTAGACCACCACCAACTACTCATTATGTTCCGGCGTTGTTGTTCGATGAGGAGATGCAAGACTTCGAGATACCGTATCAGAGAAGACAGAGGGTGAAGAGTGGAGGAGTGATGTGCAGGTCAACAAAGATGGTAACTGTGGTTTTGATGATGATTGCTTTGGTTTTGGTGTAGTTGTAAATAACGTAATAAAGTGATTTTCCAATTTTTCATACGTTGAATGTAGAACATCTATTAACAATCCAATCCTTCTGAAAATTAATCATAATCTTGAAACAGCTGACAAATGTCATAAACAGTTTTTGATAACCTTCCGTTTTTTTTCGCCGTGAAATCTTTGTTTTATTTCCAACTCATTTTATCTTTTCTAGTTATTTCTCTCAAATTTCAAACTACCAAGAAAAAAACCTTGCAATTATCGGATGAAAAATGAGAAACCTTCGATTCATCGTGCTCGTGATTATAGCCATCATCACCCAGATTGATACTCAAAAAAGTTTAACAAAGTTGACCTATGAGGAAAATGAGGAGAGGTTGAAGAAATGTGGAAAGGAGTATTCGTGAGTTTTGGAAATTTTTTTGGAAAATTTACTGTTTTAGAACTTTCATATTTGGACTATGGCTAGGATAGTGTTAATCGTCAGGTCACGTCTAAGAGATTCACAGTGTTTGCGTAAGAGTGCTACCGTAGTTTTGGTTGCGGATCTGGCATCAGATTTGACGCCAATTAATCTTTTCTGGTAGCTTGCCTGCTAACACTTTGCCTTCAAAATCACAAAAATTGACAGTTTCATGTTTTCAATTTTTGGCCAATGTGCAGGTTACCGCTAATCGGAGCGCGCTCGTATACTTACCCTTACATTCAAGGGGTTCTTTTGATCATTCAAGGGGTTCATCCTATTTTTAGATTTCGATGATATTGTACATGCAAAAGGCATTTGATAGAGGCCAGGAATCGAACCCGCGCCGATAGGATTACAATCGGAAAGTGTTAACCACTATACCAAATGGTACACGTTAACAATCCAACTTAAAATTATATAAGAATCTTCAACAAATTTTTTTTCAAAATCTCTTTTTTGATATTTCGAAATATTGACGTGAAGAAAAATTGAACATTTTAGAAAAAGAAATGCAAAGTTTATAGAACAAAACACCAAACGAAATTAGCTCTTGGGCGATTTGGGCGTTTCGTGCCGAGTTTCAATGCTTCCCGGGCCTCCTGTTTGAAGGTGTCCCCTTGTCTAGGGTGCTATGCTTGTTGGAAGGGCCAATCAGATAACTTTCCCGCAGAATAAGATGACTTTCCGGAACAGTTTTAGTGCTCCCGGGCCTCCTGTGGAAAGGTGTCCCCTTGTCTAGGGCGTTAAGCTTGGGGGAAGGGCCAATCAGATAACTTTCCCGCAGAATAAGATGACTTTCCGGAACAGTTTTAGTGCTCCCGGGCCTCCTGTGGGAAGGTGTCCCCTTGTCTAGGGCGTTAAGCTTGCGGAAAGGGCCAATCTGATGACTTCTTGATGAGCCAAAAAACAGGGGAAAAATTCTGCACAAGCATGGAATTGAACTCGCGTACCAAGTTTCAGAAGCAAACTTGTTATCCACTACTCTACGTGCTCACACGACTCTAGTCTAAAATTTCAGTTTATCTACCCTTCTTTTCCAAAAACTGAAATAAATAAAAAAAAACAAGTGTCAAAGTTCGGCAAAATATCCGTTTCACGTAAAGAACCTTTTGAATGTAAGGGTAGATTTACTAGCGTCCCCGGCCTCCGGCCGGCTCCGCTAGACACGGGCGAGTCTCCTTAATTTTGTGCGAAGTCTCTACGATGAGTATGAAGCGAGTTATGAGCGGAAAAAGAAAATTGCGTGTCTGCTGGTCCCGGGCGTTTCTCGGCCTACGGCCTCGCACCACGGCCTGCGGCCGTGTATCTCGGAGCCTTCGGCTCCTCGAACTCAGGGCCTTCGGCCCTTCGAAGACACGGCCTGCGGCCGTGTAACTCGGAGCCTTCGGCTCCTCGAACTCAGGGCCTTCGGCCCTTCGAAAACACGGCCTGCGGCCGTGTGATAGCCCCGCCTAACGAATCCGCTGGTCCCAGGCGTTTCTCGGCCTACGGCCTCGCACCACGGCCTGCGGCCGTGTATCTCGGAGCCTTCGGCTCTTCGAACTCAGGGCCTTCGGCCCTTCGAAGACACGGCCTGCGGCCGTGTAACTCGGAGCCTTCGGCTCCTCGAACTCAGGGCCTTCGGCCCTTCGAAAACACGGCCTGCGGCCGTGTGATAGCCCCGCCTAACGAATCCGCTGGTCCCAGGCGTTTCTCGGCCTACGGCCTCGCACCACGGCCTGCGGCCGTGTAACTCGGAGCCTTCGGCTCCTCGAACTCAGGGCCTTCGGCCCTTCGAAGACACGGCCTGCGGCCGTGTAACTCGGAGCCTTCGGCTCCTCGAACTCAGGGCCTTCGGCCCTTCGAAAACACGGCCTGCGGCCGTGTGATAGCCCCGCCTAACGAATCCGCTGGTCCCAGGCGTTTCTCGGCCTACGGCCTCGCACCACGGCCTGCGGCCGTGTAACTCGGAGCCTTCGGCTCCTCGAACTCAGGGCCTTCGGCACTTCGAAGACACGGCCTGCGGCCGTGTTACTCGGAGCCTTCGGCTCCTCGAACTCAGGGCCTTCGGCCCTTCGAAAACACGGCCTGCGGCCGTGTGATAGCCCCGCCTAACGAATCCGCTGGTCCCAGGCGTTTCTCGGCCTACGGCCTCGCACCACGGCCTGCGGCCGTGTAACTCGGAGCCTTCGGCTCCTCGAACTCAGGGCCTTCGGCCCTTCGAAGACACGGCCTGCGGCCGTGTAACTCGGAGCCTTCGGCTCCTCGAACTCAGGGCCTTCGGCCCTTCGAAAACACGGCCTGCGGCCGTGTGATAGCCCCGCCTAACGAATCCGCTGGTCCCAGGCGTTTCTCGGCCTACGGCCTCGCACCACGGCCTG
Organism: Caenorhabditis sinica; assembly: GCA_963932045.1. Classification (NCBI taxonomy): domain Eukaryota; kingdom Metazoa; phylum Nematoda; class Chromadorea; order Rhabditida; family Rhabditidae; genus Caenorhabditis; species Caenorhabditis sinica. The sequence goes on from OZ009940.1 coordinate 18,673,803, forward strand.
CGGCCGTGTATCTCGGAGCCTTCGGCTCTTCGAACTCAGGGCCTTCGGCCCTTCGAAGACACGGCCTGCGGCCGTGTAACTCGGAGCCTTCGGCTCCTCGAACTCAGGGCCTTCGGCCCTTCGAAAACACGGCCTGCGGCCGTGTGATAGCCCCGCCTAACGAATCCGCTGGTCCCAGGCGTTTCTCGGCCTACGGCCTCGCACCACGGCCTGCGGCCGTGTAACTCGGAGCCTTCGGCTCCTCGAACTCAGGGCCTTCGGCACTTCGAAGACACGGCCTGCGGCCGTGTGATAGCCCCGCCTAACGAATCCGCTGGTCCCAGGGGTTTCTCGGCCTACGGCCTCGCACCACGGCCTGCGGCCGTGTATCTCGGAGCCTTCGGCTCTTCGAACTCAGGGCCTTCGGCCCTTCGAAGACACGGCCTGCGGCCGTGTAACTCGGAGCTTTCGGCTCCTCGAACTCAGGGCCTTCGGCCCTTCGAAAACACGGCCTGCGGCCGTGTGATAGCCACGCTTAACGAATCCGCTGGTCCCAGGCGTTTCTCGGCCTACGGCCTCGCACCACGGCCTGCGGCCGTGTATCTCGGAGCCTTCGGCTCCTCAAACTCAGGGCCTTCGGCCCTTCGAAGACACGGCCTGCGGCCGTGTAACTCGGAGCCTTCGGCTCCTCAAACTCAGGGCCTTCGGCCCTTCGAAGACACGGCCTGCGGCCGTGTAACTCGGAGCCTTCGGCTCCTCAAACTCAGGGCCTTCGGCCCTTCGAAGCCACGGCCTGCGGCCGTGTAACTCGGAGCCTTCGGCTCCTCAAACTCAGGGCCTTCGGCCCTTCGAAGACACGGCCTGCGGCCGTGTAACTCGGAGCCTTCGGCTCCTCGAACTCAGGGCCTTCAGCACTTCGAAGACACGGCCTGCGGCCGTGTAACTCGGAGCCTTCGGCTCCTCGAACTCAGGGCCTTCGGCCTTTTGAAGAAACGGCCTGCGGCCGTGTAACTCGGAGCCTTCGGCTACTCGAACTCAGGGCCTTCGGCCTTTCGAAGAAACGGCCTGCGGCCGTGTATCTCGGAGCCTTCGGCTCCTCGAACTCAGGGCCTTCGGCCCTGCGAAGACACGGCCTGCGGCCGTGTATCTCGGAGCCTTCGGCTACTCGAACTCAGGGCCTTGGGCCTTTCGAAGAAACGGCCTGCGGCCGTGTATCTCGGAGCCTTCGGCTCCTCGAACTCAGGGCCTTCGGCCCTGCGAAGACACGGCCTGCGGCCGTGAATCTCGGAGCCTTCGGCTTCTCGAACTCAGGGCCTTCGGCCCTTCGAGGACACGGCCTGCGGCCGTGTAACTCGGAGCCTTCGGCTCCTCGAACTCAGGGCCTTCGGCCGTTCGAAGACACGGCCTGCGGCCGTGTATTTCGGAGCCTTCGGCTCCTCGAACATATCGTCATGGTCCTTCAAAAATAAAGCAAAAGACTTTTCACATCGAAAAGTATTGAACCAACGACCCTCAGATCCTGAGCCCACAGTTCTACCATTGCGCCATTCAGTGTATACGTAAGCGGAGGAGGCAGGACAGTGACATTACTGCCGCCGTCGGGACCTCGCTCCCCTCTCTGTGCCCGTCGTCTCCTTTTCTTTCCGAAAAAACGCACGCGCTTCGGATTTGTAGGATTCGATTATGGCTCAAAATAGAGCCAGGAAAGCTTTTTTCGTGCGGTTTTTTGCATTGTTCCCCTAGAAGAGATGATTTTACATGTATTGATATAAATATCCAGTGATAAATCTTGTTTTTGGTAAATTCCCCTACACTATCAAATCGGAAAAATAATAATGGTCATAACTTTACTCAAATTCAGAATCTGAAGATCCAACAAACAAATTCAGAATTAGCGCAGTTTTATCTAATGGAACCAAAAAGAAAATCTTCAAAATGTTGAAAAATGACGATTTTGGAACATTTAATTTTTGGCCTGAAAATCAGTTTTTCTTGATTTCTGAGAAATTTTTCTACTAAAAGTCTTCCAAATTTTACATAGATCGATGTAATTTTCCATCCTACATCCGTTTTTCACAAAATATTCCAAAAATTCGAAAAACTAACGAAGTTATAGGCAAAAAACTAAAAGTGGGCGGAGCCTATTTTCGAGGAGGAAAAGCTCCACTTTTTTCGATTTTTCAAGAATATCTGGAGCAGTTTTCAAGATAGACTGATTTTGATTTGATAAACGGTTAAAACTGTCTGACTTACATATACTCACCAAAAATCAAAAAGATAGCTCTATCCGTTCTCTCAAACGAAACGGCAGAATCAAAATTCTCCAAAAAAACCACATTTTAAACTTTTAGGGCTTAAAACTTCATTTTGAGATAAATAATTTTTTTGAATTGCTCTTCCCTTAGCCAGCTAGTCGCCCAACTTATATTTGAAATTTCAGACCCGTAACTCTACTCTCCGAATTATGCAACTAAATAAACCGAAAAAATTAGACATTTTTCAAGCCAAAATTTTTCGGAAAAAAATGAGCTACGGGAGATTGAGCACAGCTTTGCTCAAAATCATCCAATCTTACTGCTTGTTAGTTCCTCACAGGCGGCCCTAGTTGCTTTATTCAACAAAAAAAGAAACATCAAAAACGGTCCACTCTGGCCAAAGTTATTAATCGTCAAAAAGCGTGTCAAATTTTTTGACATTTTTCGGACACATTTTTCGACACAAGCTCCGCCCCTTTTCGCCGATCAAAACGTACATGCGACTACCAACGGGATTAAGGGAGAGAAGGGGGCGGACTAACTCTCCTAATCGGAAAGGTGGTTTAAGGTGAAAGGATCAAATGTTATTCGGAGTGTCATCGTAATAAAACAGTTGCGGATCCGACACCAGATCTGACGCCAAACTTTCCTGATTTTTAAACATGCGAGAAATACAATCCCTTTTTCATCTCCCATGACTGAAAAGTTAAAATATCTGATCTCCAGAATCCCCAACGCCGTTTGCAAGACCGATTGTTGGGTTGGCCGACTGGTATTCAAAGACAGAAAAGGCGTTCCTACTCTCGACAAAAGTTTCGGAGCCGTCCTGATTTCCCCGAGACATGCATTGGTGTCTCACTCGATTTTGTCTTTTACACAGAAGAAAAATCAAGTGAAATTCGATGGAGAGAAAGCTGGTGTCAATTGTAGGAACACGTAAGGGTTACATTTTTGGAGTTTTAGGAAATGTAGGATTTTAGAAACCCAACACTTTCAACTAAATCTGTCGACTGGGAAATCGCATTTTTCTTGAAAAATAAGGAGGAGCTAGCGGACAGAGTTGGGATTAAGGATGTACGTTTTTCAAGAAACCTAAATTTTCTAAGGTTAAAAATTTTAGATCGCTTACTACGGTAGATGTAAAACTTCCGACAAAAAACCTTCCTACAAAAACGATGGAATCATGATAATCGAGTTCAATAAAACTTTGGATGTACCGTATGCATGTGTTCCGGACGACAAGTTCTACAGTAAGATTGAGAATCAGCCAGCGTATTTGCCATGGACGCTTGGGAATAAAAATGTTGTGTGGTACAATCCGAATCCTGGAAAGGTTGGCAAATCGTTTTTTGAAAATTTGTCAGTTATGCAAAACCATTTAGGTTACAAAGTGTGAGAGCAGAAAAGTGAAAGACGGGAAACTTTGTTGGAAACAAAATGGGGATCTGAATATTAAAGATTGGAAGAATGATGAAATTAGCTTGCCAATTATGATGACAGAAAAGAAAACAACGACGTTGGTTGGGCTGGGTCACACATGTAAGTTGCTATAGTTCAAGTCGATACGTTGCAAGTTCGCTCCACTGCACTCCCAATTTCTCGCGCTTGTTTTGCGCCCTGTAGATCAAAAACAATCTTAAACTTCAGTGGAGCGCATATTCTTACCAGCTCACGAGCACAATCTCGCTCGTACATTTTTCTTTCCAGACAATACTGCTACCAAAAGTTTTGTTTTTACCGATTTGGAAGACTTCACCAAGGGCCTATGTGACTATATCGGAGTCTGCGCACCGTAAGTTTTCTTTTTAGTGAAAATTAGAATTTCCCCCAACTTCTGATATTCCAGAGGCATTCTGAAACCCCCTACCACTACCACAAAAGTCACTTCCACTACTACTACAGTACCCACTACCACATCGACTACAGTACCCACTACCACTACTACTCCTGAATCGCCCTATCAACCCGTCACCGCCGACCAAGCCACCACTAGTACTACTACACAACCGATGGTTATTGAATGGACTAGGAATGCTACGAATACCCCGGCTCCGTTCAGAAATACTACTGTTCATGCTCATTACGTTCCAGCGTTGTTATTCGATGAGGAGATGCAGGATTTCGAGATACCGTATCATAGAAAGAAGAGGGTGAAGAAAGGAGGAATGATGTGCAAGTCGTGGAAGATGGTTACTGTGGTCTTGATGATGATTTCGATCTTGGTTCCGGCTTTATGATAAATTTTGCGATTATGTTTTAGGGTTTTGCTTGAAAAAGTTATTCGTTGAAAACCATGACATACATTCATTTTTCTGTGATTACCGATCCGCCAAGCCAATCACATATCATAACCAAGAAGCAAAAAATCATAATAGTAAATTCTTTGTAATGCTCTTCGAATGGATCCATCTTCTCGAACAATTCGTTCATATTCTTCTCTCAAAGAAGTTCCAGTTGTGGTGTGATGAGATTTTCCCACTGAAAGACTTATTTAATTCGAAGGATTCTATTGCAGAACTTACAAGACAACTGCTCTCTGACCACATCCAAATGTCTCTCTGCTACCTTCTTTTTTCTGAATAGATTCAGCATGTCATCAATCATTTTCTCTTTTTCGATTCCTTTCAATGAAAATCGGATGACTGTTGAATTCTTTAAGTTGTTTTGCATGTCGCAATACCTGAAAATTCAAAGATTCGATTCGATAGAAATGAAACTGATCTTTCTCATCTCCAAACTAGAAACACACATCTGTATCATTCGATTTTTTGATGTTCAAACAACGGATCATGCCAAAGGATTCGAGGCTTTTGGACATTTTTTAACACGGAGATACTTATCTACACCTTTGCAGGATTTTTCAAGGAAATTTCCTTTTCCGGAAATGGAAAAATATGTTTACCAAGTTTGTGGTGCAAAATGAACATCAGCTGTAGTGTATTTTGAAGTACTTGAAATTCTCATAAGTTGACGATATTCTTTTCGGAGGAAGCATCTCATATCAGTTCCGCATCCATGACAGAAGTTTTTTGCAATGTCGCTGGAATTGAGAAAGATTAACTGATGTTCTGCATAATATTGATGATTTGGCAGGCCTTTAATAATTTTCACTCACTTGACACATTTATCGGTGAATCCAGAAATGAATCGATCGTACGGGTCCCTCGTAATAATTATGTTATCAAAGTTTTTACTCAATTGATGCTTGACCATGCTATAAGAAAACACCGGACTATTTTTGCAAAACCTGTAAACTTTTTCAACTTTACTGTTTTTTGAGGATATTTGCTCACCTGGTATGATACTTCTCAGTCGAAATCGTTCGGTTATCAGCAGTAAACTTTTCGGGATCATTAATATAGCAAAGTGTTGCTGTTCCAGTAGTTGACATTACTTTTGGAAGTACACACAATGATATATCACGTGTCTTTGTTATCTGAAGATATCAAAAAGATAACAAAAAAATCAAATTATTAAACTCACCGCAAATAGTTCAACATAATTGTAAAATGGAGGAACAAGAATTTGACTGAATGGGATATGGCTGCAGTCAGCCAGTACATCAGTGCATTCTCTCATAGACTGCCTATACTGATCCACTCCAAAACAAATAGCAAAACAAAAAACACCCATTACCAGAAAAACTGATTTTGGTAGATGTCTTACTGGAAAATTCAATATTTAAAAAAAGAAAAGTTTGAAAAATAACAGAACCAACTTTTATTTTCATAAAGAGACATCGAAGACTTCATACTACAAGACTTCAACATCTCCAGAGTACTGTCTTCTCCGCCACTTTCGTCACCTTCCTCGCGCAATAGCGGCTCCTTATCAAAAGGGTGATGGAGCTGCTTATCTCCAATGATGAACATGATCTATGTCTGAAAATTACATTTGTAAGAAAAGAACACGAACGGTGGACTAAAAATAGAAGGTGCCCTGTATTACCGGTGTTTTTTTGAACCAGGCAGCAAAAATGAAACTCCGAACAGTGCCTCCAATCTACCTGCCAACATCTTCCGGCGCTTTTGTACGGATCAGACCGTCCGTCCTCCTTTTTTTCGATTCTTCCAGTTTTCCAGTCTCTCAGGTTCGAGATCTCAAAAGATCATTTGAAGAACACTTCTTTAGATCAAATGGGTTACGCAAGATTGTAATCGGAATATGGATGGATGAATATCTCCGAAAGGAAAATGGATATTTTTCAGGATTTATAAAAATTATTTCGAAGCAAGAGGAAGTGTTCTTCGGGGGTTTTTTTGTGGAATACGTTTTATAGTTTTATCGACAGTTTGAAGTTGGAAACCTTATTTTGAGGTGTCCTCTGATGGTTTTTTAATCAAATTTGTTTTTCAAATTCGCACGGTGACCTCTATAACAAATTATACTTTTATTCTAAATCAAAAATGATCTTTCATATTAAATTATATCCAGAAAGTGTTCCACACATTTAAAATTTTTAGGCTATTCTTGTTACTTTGGCACTCATGGTTTTCAACGAATAACTTTTTTCAAACAATATAAAACAAATTTTTTTCGAATTACACATCTAGTCGCAAGACCAATCTACAGACTTTTTCTGGCATTTTGAAAGAATATTCCCGGAGATTTCAATCTTTTGAAAGCAAGCTAAAAATATACATCGGAAACGTTTCTGCATGTTCGTTTCGCAAAAGATGATATAAAACTGGACTATCCTTTCTTAATAATTGATGCGATGAAAATCCCAACAACCAAGGAGACTATGGACTACTTTATTCATTGTCTATTGCAATGTATTTGAAAATGTCACATTTACACCACCTGCTAACAGTGGGATTATGAGTTTCAAGATGTCCGAAATGGCAAACAAAATTTAAAAATGTAAAATAAAATTCATCTTCAGACAAAGATATCCGCCGGAGGGAACGTGCTATATCATTTAATCACAATCTGAAAAACAAGCGATCGTCGAGAGGACACTAGATGGCAATTTATATTAAACAACTGACTTTGACCTGAGTTGATTTTTTGGTTAATGGTTCTGGTTAATCAAATGCAAATAAAGTTTTCGAGGATCCTTAGATTTCTGACACTACCGAACACTACTTGGCTTACTGTCACACCGTCCGACCCTCTCAATTTCTGTCAACCTTGTTTTTTATCGCTAGTTATCGATATTGTGCACCAGCGTGATGTCCATCTAGAAAACAACGTGTTCTTGGCTCCCTCATTTTTGTCTTCTTTTACCAAGATCTTTCCTTCACGTTCCATTTCCTGAACATGTCTTTTTAATTTTTATTTCCCACTACTACGTCTTCTCCTCGTTGCTCTTGGGGAAATATTAGAAAGATAATTTGTTATGGAGGTAACCGTAGTAGATAAAATCTGAAGGATCAGTTTTGGAACGCCCCAACGCTAACTAGGGAATGGTTCAGAGAGTCGGTGGGCTATGGGTATGAGTGATACACCATTCGAAAGCGGAAAAAGAGCCATTTTCAAATCTGTTTTCAATTTCTGTCAAACGATTCTGGGGGCCGAGAAATTTGACCCTGAAGTTCTAGTACTGATACTGCTCATTTAGCGTTGGCTCCCTTATTGACCTCTTCTCTTTCGCCGCGCACCTGTACGCGTATCGGACCTTCGTTCATCATCGGTTGGCCAAGTGGGTAGTGGGGGTGGCCGGGAAACAAATGGTTAATGTTTGAGAAAAGACCTATTTTATATCATCTTTTGCGAAACGAACATGCAGAAACGTTTCGGATGTATATTTTTAGCTTTCAATAGATTGAAATCTCCGATAATATTTTTTCAAAATGCCAGAGAAAGTCTGTATATTGGTCTTGCGACTGGATGTTAAGATGAATCGGAGTGTTGGTAAACCCAGTAGTTTCTGTAGTCAATATATATACCAATCCGCCAAGCCAATCACATATCATAACCAAGAAGCAAAAAATCATAATAGTAAATTCTTTGTATTGCCCTCCGAACGGTTACATCTTCTCTAACAATTCGTTCATATTCTTCTCTCAAAGAAGTTCCAGTTGTGGTGTGATGAGTTTTGCCCACTAAAAGACTTTTTTAATTTAAATGATTCTATTGCAGAACTTACAAGACAATTGCTCTCTGACTACATCCAAATGTCTCTCTGGTACCTTCTTTTTTCTAAATAGATTCAGCATGTCATCGATCATTTTCTCTTTTTCGATTCCTTTCAATGAAAATCGGATGACTGTTGAATTCTTTAAAGTGTTTTTCATGTCGCAATACCTGAAAATTCAAAGATTCGATAGAAACGAAACTGATCTTTCTCATATCCAAACTAGAAACACACATCTGTATCATTCGATTTTTTGATGTTCAAAAAACGGATCATGCCAAAGGATTCAAGGCTTTTGGACATTTTTTGACACGGAGATACTTATCTACACCTTTGCAGGATTTTTCAAAGAAAGGGAAAAATATGTTTACCAAGTTTGTGGTGCAAAATGAAGATCAGCTGTAGTGTATTCTGGATTGGCTGACATTCTCATCAGATGAAGATATTCTTTTCGGAGGAAGCATCTCATATCAGTTCCGCATCCATGACAGAAGTTTTTTGCAAGGTCTCTGGAATCGAGAAAGATTAACTGATGTTCTGCATAATATTGATGATTTGGCAGGCCTTTAATAATTTTCACTCACTTGACACATTTATCGGCGAATCCAGAAATGAATCGATCGTACGGGTCCCTCGTAATAATTATATTATCAAAGTTCTTACTCAAATGATGTTTGACCATGTTGTAAGAATTCATCTGATTATCTTTGCAAAACCTGTAAACGTTACTGTTTTTTCACTGTTTTTTGAGGATGTTTGGGCTCTGTTCCAGTTTTTTGGATCCATCGATGGGTCCTGGGACCCATGGTCTAAACCGCGGGACCCAAGCTTGGGTCCCAGGACCCATGAAAAAATGTGAGAAAAAAATGAATTAGAGAAATCGTACATTTTTGATAATATGGTCCTAATGCTATGAATTACTTTGAAACAGCTCCAGAGACTTGTTTCCAGTCGAGCCCGTGTCGAGGTTAGTCCTTAGCAAGAGAGAAGCAACCATTATTTTTACAAAAGTCTGACATTAGAAGCAGAACAGCTTCTGAGTTTATTTTTGGTCTCATTCAAGGCACACAAGTAATTTTCGTCTTCATAGACGTTTTTTTCATCGTTCGCTTGCTTGTTTCAAACCAAAAATTAGGAATAAATGGGCATTCATTCCTCATATGAGAAATTGCTGGTTCAAATTTTTCATCATATCTTGTCATGGGTCCTCATGGGTCCCAGGACCCTACTCTTGGGTCCCGGGACCCATCGATGGGTCCAAGAAACTGGAACAAAGCCGAAGTTTGCTCACCTGGTATGATACTTCTCAGTTGAAATCGTTCTGTTATCAGCAGTAAACTTTTCAGGATCATTAATATAGCAAAGTGTTGCTGATCCAATAGTTGACATTACTTTTGGAAGCATACAAAATGATATGTCATGTGTCGGTGTTATCTGAAGATATCAGAAAATTAACAAAAAAATCAAAACACTAAAACTCACAGCAAAAAGTTCAAGATAATTATAAAATGGAGGAACAAGAATTTGACTGAATGGGATTTGGCTACAGTCCGCCAGTACATCAGTGCATTCTCTCATAGCCTGCCTATACTGATCCATTAAAAACACTAGAGAAAAAACACCCAGTACGAGAAAGACTGCTTTCGGTAGATATCTTTCTGAAAAATTCAATATTAAAAAAAATAAAAATTTGGAAAATAAGAGAACCAACCTTTATTTCCATAATGAGACATCGAAGACTTCATACTACAAGACTTCAACATCTCCAGAGTACTGTCTTCTCCGCCAGTTTCGTCACCTTCCTCATGCAAAAGCGGCTCCTTATCAAAAGGGGAATGGAGCTGCTTATCTCCGATGATGAACATGATCTATGTGTAATGATGACATTTGTAAGAAAAGAACACGAACGGAAAATTTTTTGCTAGAAATCAGGCAAAAAACTGTTTGTGATAACTTTAGAAACGAGTCCGAAAAATAAAAGGTGCCGGCTTTTCGAACATTTTTTGAAACGAGTAAAAATCAGAAAAATAGAACCAGGCAGCAAAAATGAAACTCCGAACATCCTCCGGCGCTTTTGTATGAATCAGACCGTCCAACCTCCTTTTTTTCGATTCTTCCAGTTTTCCAGTCTCTCAGGTTCGAGATCTCAAAAGAACATTTGAAGAACACGATCAAATGGGGTACGCAAGATTGCAATAGGAATAAGGATGGATAAATATCTCCGAAGGGTGAATGGATATTTTTCAGGATTTTTAAAAATATTTCGAAGGACGAGGAATTGTTCTTCCGGTTTTTTGTAGAATACGTTGTATCCTTTGAACCATTATTTCGAAATGCTAACATGGAATGAACTGGCGATTTTACATCTAACTAGTGCCTTTGAGTGGTCTTCAATCAAAATACAAACTAGAAAAAAAAATTTTCATTAAAATTTTTTTTAATTAATTCATAGATTCTGTATACCCTTGAAGGGGATAAGGATGCCAACGGCATTGGACATCTTTTGGACTCCCAATAGGTTCAGTTCTGTGAATTTCATACCAAGTTTTAGTAAAAGACTGCTTAGCATAACACAAACGTATTCTCACTATCAATTTCCTAGTGACTTACCAACTCCTGCGCCAAACGGATTAGTGAACGATGCATAATGCTAAAGTTTTTTGCACCATGGTACCAAGATCATTGAGACTCCAGCGAGCAGGCTTGCAAACTTGAAAACCCAAAATTTGACTTGAATATGATCAGCCTTCACGGTAACTGTGCTCCGGAATAATGTAGAAAAACATACAAAAACCATCCAAGAAACAGTCAACGAAGTTTCAAAGATTCGAACACAATTTATTCATGAATTACAAACATAATTCATCGCAGTATTATCGGTTCCGGAACACAAATCAGCGCTTGCCATCACTTCAACAATTGTCTCATCGTCGTCATCGGTATCGAACCTCTTTACCGACAATCCTCGAATATTCTTCTCAATTGCACATCTGACTTTTTCTCTTATGCTTTCTCCGTTGTCAAATGTCAGATATTTCCTCTGATCTGACTTCCAAATGTATGGAGTTTTTGAGTCATCATTCCACTGCGCCGTTGACACTTCCCAACCATTTTCCTTTAGAGATCGATACGGCAACCAGTTTCCTGATATATCCCTTCTCCCGTTCAACGGTAACCGTTGGGATGTGTAAACGGAGCAGTGGAATGATGACTCAAAAACTCCATACATTTTGAAGTCAGATCAGAGGAAATAACTGACGTTTAACAACGGACAAAGCGGAAGAGATAAAGTCAGATATGCACAGAATATAGAATGTAAAAGTTGATACAGTTATTTCAAATTTGACTCTTGATTTCCACTTCTTGCTGAACAAGCTTTCTCGATTCCTCCCACGACTTTACTTTAGCTAACGGCACTGTCATTAACCCTGAAATGCTTCTCAACTAACCCAGGTCGTTTTTCTCTCAGCTGTGCTGCGGAACAAGAAAAAGATTACGATCGAAACATAGAATCAAAAGAGGGAGGACAGCGGAGAAAAAAATTTCCTTGAACATTGAAGATCACGACCGATGAGACTACATATCGGTGAAAATTGGACTTGCTAGAGGGAAGGGAAAATAAAAATGGAAGATTTTTATCTAGAGGGTTACGGTAGCGGAGAGGGGGTTACAGTACGCCAACATTTGGGTACTGTTCCTAATAAGTACCTACATATAATTACTATTTTACTATTATTAAAGAACAAATTCCATTTGTCCGTTGGTGCTAAATTTATTCGGCAAAGCCTAGCACAGTCCCTACCCAACAGATTTCCCCCAAAATTATATAGGCAGATCAGGAATTTTTTGAGGATGATGCCCTTTTACTTCTTAGCGTAAATTTTAGAAATGAGGTCAACAGGCGTCAAAAACAGCTACTCCAGTACATACATATCTACTCTTATTTTCTCAAGTGAGAGGAAAAAATTCACAAAATTCTCACATTCATTTTTAAGAAGTGCCAGGATGTTATATCAGCGGCTCCGGCCCTTCATTCAATAAACTTATAAACATCCACAGAGTGGCGTAGCCATTCTGGTTCATGTTGAAACCTTACTCAAGTAAATTATTTTTAAAATCTCATTGTAGTTAATACAGTTATTTCTAGTTAGCCAATGTCAAAAAGTTCCGTTGTAAAAGTTGTTTCTGACATTGAATTCGGAGCGAGACCCTTCTGCTTTTCCTTGCTGATAGCCCTATTGTACATGGTTAATAAGAACAGATGACCGATGATCAGCGGTTAAAAAGGCAGAAAAAGTTTACACGAAAGTGAGTGACCAGTGATATAATGTTTATATATTTTATGATCTCCGCCGGGTGGGTTAAGTAGCATTTCAGGGTTAATGACAGTGCCGTTAGCTAAAGTAAAGTCGTGGGAGGAATCGAGGAAGCTGGTTCAGCGAGAAGTGGAAGTCAAGAGTCAAATTTGAAATAACTGTATCAACTTTTACATTCTTTTTTCAAGTGCTAATTACAATTTCTCAGATCAATCACTTGTATTCCTCAGCTAACCTAATCACTGATTTCATTTAAATTATTGTCAGAAATGAATAAAAAATGTCGCCGGTCCCTCCAATGTTGCCCAAAATACGGAAACATTTTCTCAGCTTTCTCTCTATGTAGTCTTGATCCTCTGTTCCGAAGACTTGAAGATACATCGATTAGGAACAGTACTTAAAGGTTGGCGTACTGTAACCCCTCTCTCCGCTACCGTACTCCTCCAGATAAAAATCTTCCATTTTTATCTCCCCTTCCCTCTAGTAAGTCCAATTTTCACCGATATGTAGTCTCATCGGTCGTGATCTTCAATGTTCGAGGAATCTTTCATCTCCGCTGTCATCCATCTTTCGATTCTTTGTTTTGATCGTAATCTTTTTCTTATTCCGCACCACAGCTGAGAGAAATACGATCCCAAGAAACATTCACTTATGAGAGTCCAAACTAAATACAACTTACATACTATGCTATCTAAAGATTCAGTATTCTATAGAATTTTTGAACATTTAGACTCCTCCATGCTGACCCCAAAACTGGTCTCGACGTTGGTTTCAACAAGTTTGCACCGCCTATCACTCTATCAGTTGGATCGTATGCCCCATGGAACTCTCAAAACACCTTATTCCACAAATCAGCTTTCCACACATTGTTCCTACCGACCACCGTATCTTTTAGGTTACTGTACCCCCTGACTTCGAAATTGAACCTTTTTTTTCAGAACCACCGACATCTGGAGGTCCTTCATCTCTCAAAAGATCCTCCATCTATCCGGGCTTACTGTATCATTTGTGCCCACAAACGCTGTCCAGTTCAGAAATGCTCATGATTATTTGAAAGATTTCAAAGATGAGAAACAAGTCTATGAGGACTCAGGAAGGATTATTGAGTTTTTGCACAATTGGAATTGTTCAAGAGGCTCGGATCTTGAAACATGCATTTTTGATTTGTCAGAGGATCTGGTGAAGGAGAAAGTCTGGGAACAAGAAGACGCAAAACTGATGAAAATGTTTTTGATGGATTTGAAATTTATGGGGTTTGTGGTCTTCACCATCTTCCCTGAATGGGAAAAATTTCAGATTCCAGTTCCCCAAAATCTTAACTGGAGAGTATCAGGATCCATATGTGGCATCAGATAATGAATCCGAGCGAAATGTTAACTGTAGAAGGATGAATCTGGAGTTTGAGTTAGTGGATCCAAAAAAAGCGAGACGAACAGGTGAGTGCCTCGAAAATTACAGAATTGAGATAGATATGTGGTGATATTCAAGTAAGTAATATTCTTGCTAAAGAATTTAGTACTTTTGAAAAGGATATCAAGACTAGTCTCTACTTTTTTCTTAATGAACTTTGCGATTGCCATCAGTTCGATAACACGCCGGGAAATTCGAAAAGATCAATTCAACTTAGAAAGTCACGAGACGATGAGAATACATACATACATACACACACGAAGGACGAAGAAAATTGAGATTTTCATCTAAAAGGTTGCAGTGACCTCATTTATGAAATCAAAAGTTTAGAAGTGGCAGCGAATAATTAAATTTTTTCAGAATCTGCAAAATGCTGAGCAAAAATTGAACTACTTTGGGGATCTGGTAGATTGGTGTGCTGAGACTGGATATACTAGTAAGTTGGAAAACTTAGAAAATATAATAGTTCTATACACTTTTTCAGATTTATCAAAATCCTTCCCATCGGCTAAGCAACTTGCTGCACAACATGCTGACGACTATGTACTACAGCAGGATCTGAATACTGTAGGATTGTCTCCAGAATTTTTTCATGGACTACTGTAACAATTAATGAAAATATGATTTGTTTTCAGGTCCTAATAGTAGTGAATAATTACCCCTGGAGGTATGGTCATGGCTTGATCCAGCGTCTCTATCAACCCTATTTTGGTGCTGTCATTTTTTGTGGGTCCTGGTACCCCGACCGAGTCAAGGACCATGACAACTACACTTCCATCATAAACCCCTTCAATTTCGTGCACATGAATCCTGCGGAAATGGAAAAGGGGTTTGTTGGCTACCACTGTGTCTCGCTTGTTAAAGAAATGAGGATGAGCAATGTTTTGGGGTATTTTATGATGGCAGATGATGCAGTTTTCAATATTTGGCAAAGGATTGACTATTCAAGGGTTCATCATTTAACAGGAGTTGGTGGTCCTTCTGAAGAGAGTAGTGGAATTTGGGATCTGCCTCAAGGTGCAGTAGTTTAGAGATACCTGCCTTGAAAAAAAAAAACAACTTTTTCAGGCCTCGAAGCAGCGAAAAACATCTTGAAAACCATCAAGAACAACCAGGACCCAAAAATTGAAAAAGCATGGAAACAGTTTGAAAACGGTCTGTCGGCTAATGGTTATACCAGAGGCGTCGAAAAAGAGATGACTTCGAATAAAGGAAGAAGTACTTCTGATTTGTGGGTAGATCATGGAATACAGTAAACAAAACGAACTTCAGCTTTTACATACCAACTTCTGAATCCGAGTACTACGCTACACTGATGAGGGTCTTCTATGAAAATGACTTTTTCCTGGGATTAGCTGTCAATAAGTTTTTGAAGTCTGTCAAGTATCAAGCGTAAGTTCTAGTTTTCAGAACACTCTAGCTCAGTGTTTTCAGATCGCGGGCACTTCTTTCCAGCTACTTATCGGGCCCTGATAGAGACAAGTGGGATACAGTGTATAATAAAAATATGGTCGCTCTTCATCCGGTAAAATTGAGTCAAGTTGAGAACCCCGGAAAAAATCGGACAAGGTACAGTAGTCGGAATTTGAAAATATACCAAATCACGGTTCTGCAACATTTCGCAACTGGGCATTTTGTAACAAGATGTTTGCGAAATGTCGCGGAGCCAAAAAAACAATTGATTTAGGTACTGTGGATCGGTACTGCAGACTTGGGCGGATATTATGTTTGGAGGATCACGGGACTTTATATCGAAAGGAGATAATGAATAGTGACATGTTATTGATTCTTTTGTGAAATAAACAATAGCAAAGTTTATTATTTTCCTAGTACTGGCCAGTCCGGGCCGGAATTTTGTCTATTGGCCCGGTCCTCTACAAAGTTGAGAACCAATTTTCAGATGGTTTTCTCAAAAATTTCAGTTAGGTTCAGTTCCCGTCCACTTTTTCACATGTTCCCGCCCGGGCGGTCCGGGCGGACCAGGGTTGGACCAGCCCGGATAGGGTCTTCTGCGGTATGACAGCTTTTAAAAACAGAGTGAAAATCAACATCCTTCCGTAAAAAATGAGGTTCCCCTAGTTAACTATAGATGGTACCCGCCCATTCTCACTATTTTTCGAAAATCATGAAGGTGTGTTGCCTTGCAGATGGTTATCACTTTACGAAAAATCGTGTGTCTTGAACTTCAATTTATACTACTTTTGCATTGTCGTGACTTGTAGTCATGTGTTCAGAACATTATTCATAAAAAAAAACAAAAAAAAACGCATTACTGTAGCATTACTGTAACAGCGACATATGTTCACTTTGCTCTGAAAGCTCACGTCTGATGCTTAACAGACTTCAAGTAAGAGAATATCAAAGTAAGATTACACCGGTAGTCATCCATTCATTTTCCGGATATTACCAATCCACCGAGCCAATCACATATCATAGCCAAGAAGCAAAAAATCATAATAGTAAATTCTCTGTAATGCTCTTCGAATGGTTACATCTTCTCGAACGATTCGTTCATATTCTTCTCTCAAAGAAGTTCCAGTTGTGGTGTGATGAGTTTTTCCTACTGAAAAACTTCTATGATTTGAAGGATTCTATTGGAGAACTTACAAGACAACTGTTCTCTGACTACGTCCAAATATCTCTCTGGTACCTTCTTTTTTCTAAAAAGATTCAGCATGTCATCAATCATTTTCTCTTTTTCAATTCCTTTTAATGAAAACCGGATGATTGTTGAATTATTTAAAGTGTTTTTCATGTCGCAATCAGAGCGCGGCCTCGAGCGCTCGAAACTCGAGCTAAGTCGAGTTTCTCGACTCGAGTTTGAACTCTTCGCTCGAACTCGAGTTTTTTCAAGCTCGAGTTGCTCGAGCTAGCTCGAGCGGATCGAGTTAGAAACTCGAGCAGCTCGAGCAGCTCGAGTTTGCTCGAGCTCGAACTCGAGTCAACTCGAGTTTTCGAGCCCGAGCATACTCGAGCTGCTCGAGTTGGCTCGAGTTGACAGTTTTTCTCTTTTTTAAGTGAAAACTATTTCAAAACTAGGTTGTAAGAAAAAAATGTCACATGGCAATGGAAAACAAGATCATACGATTTTTTTGTTGGTATCCCTGCTATCATTACTAATAACAATCACCTTTTTCTGTATGTCTGTCTGTTTGTTGCACGCCATAACTCGGCACCCAGTGGACCGATTTGGATGAAAAATATATAGATCGACTCGAAATTTGTCCGAGATGATGCCCGTGTTTTTTTTCAAAAATATCAACTTTGAAATGTTCGATTTTTTGCCCTCTTTTCACTGTGGGCCCTTCGGGTGTGTGTGAAGATACAAGTAAGCGGATGCCAGGGGGTTAGAGTCCCCGAAGGGGACGAAAACCGCCTGGTATTCTATAATAGGAAAAATACTGATGAGAAAAACAAAGAACTGTTAATAGTGTAATAAACAGTTCCTTAGCTGGAAATGTAGCGTTCCACCTCGTCAAAACAAAAAATGAAGTAAGAAAAAATACTTATTTTAAGTGACTGTTCAAAAATTATGATGAGTTTTTCCACCATCAACTCGCTCGAGCTCGAAAACTCGAGCAACTCGAGTTTCGAGTTTGCTCGAGCAGCTCGAGTTTTCGAGCTTGGGAAGCTCGAGCAGCTCGAGTCAACTCGAGCGCTCGAGCTGCTCGACTCGAAATTGCTCGAGCTAGCTCGAGTCTGCTCGAGCAGCTCGAGTGCCCGAAAAACTCGAGCGCTCGAGTTTTTGGAAAACTCGAGTTCTCGAGTTTAGCTCGAGTTTTTCTGCTCGAGGCAGCGCTCTGGTCGCAATACCTGAAAATTCAAAGATTTGACTCGATAGAAAGGAAACTGATCTTTCTCAATTCCAAACTAGAAACACACATCTGTATCATTCGATTTTCGTTGTTTGTAAAACAAATCATGCCGAAAGATTCAAGGCATTTGGACATTTTTTGACACGGAGATACTTATCTACACCTTTGCAGGATTTTTCAAAGCGATCTTGTGAAATGAACTTGAAAAAAAAAGGAGAAATATGTATACCAAGTTTGTGGTGCAAAATGAAGATTAACCATGTCGTATACTGGAATACTTGAAATTCTCATCAGACGACGATATTCTTTTCGGAGAAAGCATCTCATATCAGTTCCGCATCCATGACAGTGGTTTCTAACAAGACGGCTGGAATCGAGAAAGATGAATTTCTGTTCTGCGTAATAATGAGGTCTTGGCAGGAATCATACTTTCCTATATAAACCGACTTTGAACTGAGTTGATTTTTTGGTTAATGATTCTGGTTAATCAAATGCAAATGAAGTTTACAAGTCATTGGACCTCTCACACTACCGAACACAATTAGAATTACAGATTCCACTCTGTCAATCTTACACTCTGTCAATCTCTGTCAATTATGATTATTATCGCTAATTATCGCCTTTGTCTTTAGTCAATCTTACCACTCTTCTCCCATCTCATTATTGTGCACCTGCGCCATGTCAATCTAGAGAACATCGTGTCATTGGTCCAGTGGTCTCTTCGTCTTTATTACTGTCTCATTACAGTTTTCTTTCGTCGAGATCCTTCTTCCATTTACCAGCGTTCGAACATGTCTTCTGAATCCCTACCGTTCCCACTACTACGTCTTCCCCTCGTTGCCCTCGAGGAAGTTCTGATTATGGTTGAGCCAAAGATATTGTAATAGGTTCTCCATCTCCAAAAGTGTTTATTATCTTGTTTTTAGCTACTTTTTAGCAGTATATTCCAAAAGAATGACTGTATTTCTGAAGGAATTTTTTGCACGTCACTCGAAAGCTTACAATCTGAGCTTGGTCGTTTTTTGAATCAACCAAAGTTCCACTTGGAATATGTTCCGTTTCAAAAGTGTTTCTCTGCTCCGATAAGCCAAAACCTTCTAGATGCACATGCAGAGTTTTTGAGGGATTCATCGTACGTTGTGACCAGCGTTTAGAGCTCGAGAAATGTGAACCGTTCAACTTTCGCTATGTCGAAATTGATCATGGTCGTTCCATTGGAATGGAACTTTTCACTCGCCTGTTCATGAACTGCAAAACTATTTTCTTGGAAAATTGTATTTTTGAAGCCGGTAGTATTACAGATTCCAATGTTGCTTTGATAGAAAACCCCTTCATCCTTCGTATCTCAAGATCAAAATAGTGTCTCTCACTTTAACTGATAAACTTTACAATTATCATAGATAAAATCTGAAGGATCAGTTTTGGAACGCCCCAACGCTAATAATCAACGTATCCCAGCTGAAATATAGTTCCCTAGTTCCCATGGTTTCCTTGGTTGTTGTGATTTTCATCGCATTAATTATTGAGAAAGGATAGACCTATTTTATGTCATCTTTTGCAAATCAATCACCAAACGTTTAGGATGTATATTTTTAGCTTTCAATAGATTGAAATCTCCGAAAATATTCTTTCAAACTGCCAACGTTTGTATATTGGTTTTGCGACTAGATATTCAGATGAATCGGAGTGTTGGTAAACCAAATTCTAATGCTTTATATATCAAAATGCTCGTGATGAGTGAGTAAATCAATTTTTGAGTGAGATTGCACCGGTAGTCATCCATTCATTTTCCTGAGATTCAGAGCCAATCCGCCGAGCCAATCACATATCATAACCAAGTAACAAAAAATCATAATAGTAAATTCTTTGTAATGCTCTTCGAATGGTTACATCTTCTCGAACCATTCGTTCATATTCTTTTCTCAATGAATTTCCAGTTGTGGCGTGATAAGTTGTTCCCGCTGAAAGAGAATTTTTTTGATTTGAAGGATTTTATTCGAGAACTTACAAGACAACTGTTCTCTGACTACATCCAAATGTCTCTCTGGTACCTTCTTTTTTCTAAATAGATTCAGCATGTCATCTATCATTTTCTCTTTTTCAATTCCTTTTAATGAAAATCGGATGACTGTTGAATTCTTTAAAGTGTTCTTCATGTCGCAATACCTGAAAATTCAAAAATTCGATTCGATGATCTTTCTCATCTCCAAGCTAGAAACTCAGACATCTGTATCATTCGATTTTTGATGTTCAAATGCCAAAGGATTTAAGATTTTTGGAAATATTTCGCCACGGAGATATTATCGCGCCGCCGTCCGTTGTCAGTTGGCTTTAAAGGCGCATGAAGTTATTTCAGACGATATCTCGTTAGGGCACTGAAAATGTGTCATAATATTACAATGGACTAATAAACGCGAAGTGCGCCTTTTCGGCGGTTGACGCATTTTTCGTGCCTTAACGAGATATCGTCTGAAATAACTTCATGCGCCTTTAAAGCCAAGTGACAACGGACAGCGGCGCGATAATACTTATCTACACCTTTGCAGGATTTTTCAAATTGATCTTGTGAAATGAACTTGAAAAAAAGGGAAAATATGTATACCAAGTTTGTGGTGCAAAATGAATATTAACCATGTCGTATACTGGAATGCTTGACATTCTCATCCGACGACGATATTCTTTTCGGAGAAAGCATCTCATATCAGTTCCGCATCCATGACAGTAGTTCTTAGCGAGGTCGCTGGAATCGAGAAAGATGAATTTCTGTTCTGCGTAATATTGCGAATTTGGCAGGACTCTACTAATTGAAAAAAAACCTCGTATCTGCTAGTTTGAATGATAGTATACATACCTTCAAAATTTTTTCTAATTTAAAACTTTTACTCACTTGACACATACATGGGTGAATCCAGAAATGAATCGATCGTACGGGTCCCTCGTAATAATTATATTATCAAAGTTTTTACTCAAATTATGCTTGACCATGTTGTAAGAATGTATCTGATTCTCTTCGCAAAACCTGTTAATTGGTTTTTAACTTTTCTATTTTTGAGGGTATTTTCTCACCTGTTATCATTCTGCTCAGTGGAAATCGTTCGGTTATTAGCAGTAAACTTTTCGGGATCATTAATATAACACAGTGTTGCTGATCCAATAGTTGTCATTACTTTCGGAGATAGACACAATGATATATCATATGTCGGTGTTATCTGAAGATATCAGAAAGCTAACAAAAATCAAAACACTAAAACTCACTGCAAAATGTTCAAGATAATTGTAAAATGGAGGTAGAAGAATTTGACTGAATGGGATATGGCTGCAGTCAGCCAGTACATCAGTGCATTCTCTCATAGCCTGCCTATACTGATCCATTAAAAACACCAGAGAAAAAACACCCAGTACGAGAAAGACTGCTTTCAGTAGATATCTTTCTGGAAATTTCAATATTTAAAAAAAGAAACATTTGAAAAATAAGAGGACCAACTTTTATTTCCATAATGAGACATTAAAGACTTCATACTACACGATTCAAAAATCTCCCAAATACTGTCTTCTTCGCCACGCTCTTCACGCAATAGCGGCTCCTGATCCTGGGAGTGGGTCATCTGATAGGTATCGGAAACACCAAAAGTGAGAGTCAAAAATGGAATGGATTAAGAAAGAAAAAGGGTAATAGAGCTGCTTGTCTCCGATGATGAACATGATCTATGTGTAAAGATGACATTTGTAAGAAAAGAACGCGAACGGTGGACTTTTTTCGAATATTACGACATTTGATTGTGTAAGCAAAGGGGGGAATCTCTTCAATTCGTTGTTGAAGATGAGGCTGAACTTTGGTTGAAATATGAATAAGGAATAGGATGACAAAAAAACAATTTATGCAGTAATACTTGTACCAAAAGAGCTTCCTTGATACAGAACCAAAAGTAAGCAGAGATTGTATAAAATCAGTCAAAACGCTATGTTTTGCGCTGACATTATTCAATTAATTTTCGTTAGAAATCAGGCCAAAAACTGTATGTGATAACTTAAGAAACGAGTCCGAAAAATAAAAGATGCTCCGTATTATCGTTTCTTCGGAAATTTTTTGGAACGAGTACAAATCAGAAAAATAGAACCAGGCGGCAAAATTAAAACTGAAAACATTGTCTCCAATCTACCTGCCAACATCTTCCGTCGCTTCTCTATGGCACAGACCGTCCAGCCTCCCCTCGATTCAAACTCGTTTTGACTCTCTCAGGTTCGAAATTCTAAGACAACATTTGAAGAACACTTCATTAGATCAGATAGGTTACGCAAGATTCCAATTGGATCGAGGATGGATAAATATCTCCGAAGGGAAAATGCATATTTTTCAGGGTTTTTGAAAATATTTCGAAGGACGAGGAAGTATTCTTTGGGTTTTTTGTGGAATAAGTTTCGTATTGAATCATTATTTCAAAATGCTAACATGGAATGAACTTTGAGCAATTCAAAAGTTAGTACCTTCATTCCGCTGACTCCGCCTAAATATTTATTTCTTATCCCCGAAGGATTCATGATTTTGAACCGTTTGAAGTTGGAAACCTTACTTTGAGGTGTCCTCTGATGGTCGAAAATGATCCTATAGCTTTGAAATTGTTTTGCATTTTGTAAATAATTAAATTACAAAACACATTGTCAATTGCAGCGTTCTTCTATCTATCCATCCTCGTTCATACATAAATAGCAAAAGAAGGAAATCGCCATCTTGGTAAAAAATTATGTATCGGATTGGAACCTTTTTGAGAAAGGAAAGACCTGTATTATGCCATCGTTTGCAAATCAAACACCATGCGGAAACGTTTAGGATGTATATTTTTAGCTTGCCTTCAATAGATTCAAATCTCCGAAAAATTCTTACGAAATGGCAGAGAAAGTCTGAAGATTGGTCGTTCGACTGGAGGTTCAGATGAATCGGAGTGTCGGTAAACCCAGTAGTTTCTGTAGTTTTTTGGTTTTAAGACTCTCTTCTGACACATTCTGCTACATATGCAAATCATTTTCTGCATTGTGAGAAATTGAAACATTCCGCTTCATTAACTGATACTTTATTCACCAATTTTTCATGTTTTATGTATTAAAATCCTCGTCATGAGTGAGTAAATCAATTTTCAAGTAAGATTGCACCGGTAGTCATCTAATTATTTTCCTGAGATTAACAATCCGCCGAGCCAATCACATATCATAACCAAGTAACAAAAAATCATAATAGTACATTCTATGTAATGCTCTTCGAATGATTACATCTTCTCGAACCATTCGTTCATATTCTTCTCTCAAAGAAGTTCCAGTTGTGGTGTGATGAGTTTTTTCCACTGAAAGACTTCTATGATTTGAAGGATTCTATTCCAGAACTTACAAGATATTTGCTCTCTGACCACATCCAAATGTCTCTCTGGTACCTTCTTTTTTCTGAATAGATTCAGCATGTCATCAATCATTTTCTCTTTTTCAATTCCTTTCAATGAAAATCGGATGACTGTTGAATTCTTTAAATTGTTCTTCATGTCGCAATACCTGAAAATTCAAAGATTCGATTGGATAGAATTGGAACTGATCTTTCTCATCTCCAAGCTAGAAACACACATCTGTATCATTCAATTTTTGATGTTCCAAAACAGATCATGCCGAAGGATTCAAAGTTTTTGGACATTTTTTGACACGAAGATACTTATCTACACCTTTGCAGGATTTTTAAAAGAAGGGGTAAAATATGTTTACCAAGTTTGTGGTGCAAAATGAATATTAGCCATGTCGTATACTGGAACGCTTGACATTCTCATCAGACGACGATATTCTTTTTGGAGGAAGCATCTCATATCAGTTCCGCATCCATGACAGAAGTTTTCAACAAGGTTGCTGGAATCGAGAAAAATGAATTGATGTTCTACATAACATTGAGACTTTAGCAAGTCTCTACTAATTGAAGGATAGTATACCTTCAAAATTTCTTCTAATTCAAAACTTTTACTCACTTGACACATAGATGGGTAAATCCAGAAATGAATCGATCGTACGGGTCCCTCGTAATAATGATATTATCAAAGTTTTTACTCAAATGATGCTTGACCATGTTGTAAGAATTCATCTCATTCTTTTCACAATACCTGTAAATTGTTTCAACTTTGCTGTTTTTTAGGGTTTTTGCTCACCTGTTATCATTCGTCTCCGTTGAAATTGTTCGGTTATTAGCAGTAAACTTTTCGGGATCATTAATATAGCAAAGTGTTGCTGTTCCAATAGTTGACATTACTTTCGGAAGTAGACACAATGATATATCATGTGTCGGTGTTATCTGAAGATATCAGAAAACTAACAAAAAATCAAAATACTAAAACTCACTGCAAAATGTTCAAGATAATTGTAAAATGGAGGAATAAGAATTTGATTGAATGGGATATGGCTGCAGTCAGCCAGTACATCAGTGCATTCTCTCATAGTCTGCCTATACTGATCCATTAAAAACACCAGAGAAAAAACACCCATCACCAGGAAAACTGCTCTCAGTAGATATCTTCCTGGAAAGTTGAATATAAAAAAAATTTATATGTAAAGAATATAAGAACCAACTTTTATTTCCATAATGAGACATCGAAGACTTCATACTACACGACTCAAAAATCTCTAGAATACTGTCTTCTCCGCCACTTTTGTCCCCTTCCTTGCGCAGTAGCGGCTCCTGATCCTGGGAGTGGGTCATCTGATAGGTATCGGAAACACCAAAAGTGAATTTTTCGAGTTTGAACGAGAAATAATGAACGGAATTGATTAAAAAGTGTAATAGAGCTGCTTTTCTCTGATGATAAACATGATCTATGTGTGAAGATGACATTTGTGGGATAGGAAAAGAAACGGTGGACTTCTTGCGATGATTACTCGTTTTTTCACGATGGTTTCCACGTCGGTGTAGGAGTCGGGCAAGTTTTTTTCAGAATGGCAGCAAGTTCGGTGTCTGGCGACGGGGATGAATTCGTGCAAGAATGTTCAAAGAGGAATCTCTTCAAATTGTTAGTAAGTTTGTATTAGAGTGTCGTCTCGCGAGACTTTTCTCGCATTTCTCGCAAAGTTCAGCAACCGCATTGTCTCATGCAAATCAGTTGAAATATTTTGATTTTTTATGAGCCAATTTTTTCTTAAAAAATCCTACTTCCACGTGGAAAATTGTTCGAAATTTTCATCATTTTTTCAACCTATTTTCAAGCCACGTTTGTCTCGTTTTGCCTCGTGAAACTTTGCGAGAAATCGCGAGAAATCGTAGTTTTGCTGGAAAACGCTGTAGCGAGACTTTGCTGAACTTTATGCGAGAAATAACGAAACTTAACGAGACAAATTTCGCGAAAAATGCTGAACTTTCTCGCAACTTGCTGAACTTCAGTCTCGCGAGACGATACTCTAGTTTGTATGTGCTTTTTTTCAGTGGATTAAGCAGGCGGCAGCGTTGAGATTTCATATGCATAAACTTTTTCCCAATTGAAAAAAACATTTATACAGTAATACTTGTATCAGAAGAGCCCCTCTGATAGAAGGCTCTTCGGGAAGGTGCTTCAGAAAATAAAGTGGTCTCTGTAATAGAAGGACTCTAGAATAGGAGGGTTTCTGCTGTAACAAGGAGATTCTGAGCTCTCAGACCTCGTTGGCTTGAAATTTGCAAAAAAAAACAGACAGAATCAGTACGGTATCAGTATAAACCAAAATTAAGGAAAGGTTGTGTAAAATCAGTCAAAACGTTATATTTTGGACTGATTCAATTAATTTTCGTTAGAAATCAGGCAAAGAAATGTATGTGATAACTTCAGAAACAAGTCCAAAAAAAAAGAGTAAAAAGCTGAAAAATAGAACAAAGCAGCAAAAATGAAACTGCGAACATTGTCTCCAATCTACCTGCCAACATCTTTCGTCGCTTTTGTACGGATCAGACCGACCAGCCTCCTTCTTCTCAATTATTCTCGTTTTTCCAGTCACTCAGGTCCGAAATCTCGAAAGAACAATTGGAGAACACTTCATTAGATCAGATGGGTTACGCAAGATTGGAATAAGAATGAGGATGGATTAATATTTCCGAAGGGAAAATGCATATTTTTCAGGATTTTTGAAAATATTTCGAAGGACGAGGAAGGGTGTCTTCCGGTTTTTTTTTATAGAATACGTTTCATCTTTTGAATCATTAGTTCAAAAGACCAACATGGAATAAACTTAGAGCAGTTCAAATGTTAGTATCCCCATTCCGCTGACAAATCTGGAACAGACTAAACTTCGGATGATCCACCTAAATAGTTATTTTTATCTTCCAAAGGAATCATGATTTGAGACCGTTTGAAGTTGGAAACCTTACTTTGAGGTGTCATTTGATGGTCGAAAATGAAAATAGAGCTTTGAAGTTTATATCCAAAATGTGTTCCACACATATAAAATTTTTAGGCTATTTTGGGTACTTTGGCACTCATGGTTTTCAACGAATAACTTTTTCAAACAAATAGATAAAACGTAATTGTTTTCCGAATTACACATCTAGTCGCAAAACCAATCTACAGACTTTCTCTGTCATTTTGAAAGAATATTTTCCGAGATTTCAATATTTTGAAAGCAAACTAAAAATATACATCCGAAACGTTTCTGCATGGTAAAAAAATGCAATCTTGCGTAACCCATCTGATCTAATGAAGTGTTCTTCAAATGTTCTTCTGAGATTTCAAACCTGAAAGAGTCAAAACGAGTTTGAATCGAGGGGAGGCTGGTCGGTTTGATCCGTAGAAAAGCGACGGAAGATGTTTTCAGGTAGATTGGAGACACTGTTCGGTAGTCATTGTTTCAGTAATACTTTGTAGGGCCTTTTATTTTCAGTTTTTTTCAACTCGAACATTTAGATACTTGTCAGATGACCCACGCCGAGGATCAGGAGCCGCTATTGTGTGAAGAACGTGGCGAAGAAGACAGTACTCTGGAGATGTTGAAGTCTTGTAGTATGAAGTCTGTAATATCTCACTATGGAAATAAAAGTTGGTTCTCTTATTTTTAAATATAAAGTTTTTAAATGTTTAACTTTCCAGGAAGATATCTATTGAAAGCAATTTTTCTGGTAATAAGTGTTTTTTCTCTGGTGTGTTTAATGGATCAGTATAGGCAGGCTATGAGAGAATGCACTGATGTACTAGCTGACTGCAGCCATATCACATTCAGTCAAATTCTTGTTCCTCCATTTCACAATTTTTTTGAATTATTTACGGTGAGTTTTAGTATTTTAAGTTTGTTAGCTTTCTGATATCTTCAGATAACACCGACACATGATATATCATTGTGTATACTTCCAAAAGTAATGACAACTATTGGATCAGCAACACTTTGCTATATTAATGATCCCGAAAAGTTTACTGCTAATAACAGAACGATTTCAACTGAGAAATATGGTAACAGGTGAGCAAACATCCTCAAAAAACAGTAAGGTTGAAACAGTTTACAGGTTTTGCATAAAGAATGAGATGCATTCTTACAACATGGTTAAACATCATTTGAGTAAAAACTTTGAGAATATTATTATTACGAGGGACCCGTACGATCGATTCATTTCTGGATTCACCGATAAATGTGTCAAGTGAGTAAAAATAATTGGAATAGAAGAAAGCGGGAATAATTTTTAAAGTGACTTTTAAATTTTGAAGATATACTACCCTTTAAACTAGTAGATACGAACGTTTGATTAGTAGAGTCCTGCCAAATTCTTATTATTATGCAGAACATCAATTCATTTTTCTCGATTCCAGCCGCCTTGCTAGAAACCATTGTCATGGATGCAAAACTGATATGAGATGCTTCCTCCGAAAAGAATATCGTCGTCTGATGAGAATGTCAACCTATCCAGAATACAACGTAGCTGATATGCATTTTGCACCACAAACTTGGTAAACATATTTTTCCCTTTCATTGAACAATTCTGCAAAGGTGTAGATAAGTATCTCCGTACCGAAAATGTCTTGAATCTTTGCATGATCCGTTTTTCGAACAACGAAAATCGAATGATACAGATGTATGTTTCTAGTTTGGAGATGAGAAAGATCAGTTTCGTTTCTATCGAATCTTTGAATTTTCAGGTATTGCGACATGAAGAACACTTTAAAGAATTCAACAGTCATCCGATTTTCATTGAAAGGAATTGAAAAAGAGAAAATGATTGATGACATGCTGAATCTATTCAGAAAAAAGAAGGTTCCAGAGAGACATTTGGATGTGGTCAGAGAGCAGTTATCTTGTAAGTTCTGGAATAAAATCCTTCAAATCAAAAAAATTCTTTCAGTGGGAAAATCTCATCACACCACAACTGGAACTTCTTTGAGAGAAGAATATGAACGAATCGTTCGAGAAGATGTAATCATACGGAGAGCATTACAAAGAATATACTATTATGATTTTTTGTTACTTGGTTATGATATGTGATTGGCTCGGCGGCTTGGTAATCTCAGGAAAATGAATGGATGACTACCGGTGCCATCTTACTTCGATATACTCCTACTTGAAGTCTGTTAAGCATCACACATGAGTTTTCAAAGCAAAGTGAACATGTGTCGCTGTTACAGTAATGCTACCGTAATGGTTTTTTTTGCTTTTTTATGAATAAATGTTCTGAACACATGACTACAAGTCCCGACAATGCAAAAGTAGTATAAATTGAAGTTCAAGACACACGATTTTTCGTAGAGAGATAACCATCTGCAAGGCAACACACCCTCATGATTTTCGACAAATATTGAGAATGGGCGGGTACCATCTATAGTTAACCTCATTTTCTTGCGGAAGGATGTTGATTTTTACTCGGTTTTTAAAACTGACATACTGTAGATGACCCTGCCCAGGCTGGTCCAACCGTGGTCCGCCCGGATCGCCTGGACGGGAATTACACATAACTGAAATTTATGAGAAAACCATCTGAAAATTCGTTCTCAACTATGTAGAGGACCCGGCCAGAAGACAACTAGGAAAATAATAAACTTTGCTATTTTTTATTTCACAAAAAAATCAAGGTAAATATAACATGTCACTATTCATTATCTCCTTTCGATACAAAGTCCCGAGATCCTCCAAACATAATATCCGCCCAAGTCTGTAGTACCGATCCACAGTACCTAAATGAATAGGTTTTTGGCTCCGTGACATTTTGCAACCAGTCGTTTCGCAACTGGGACATTTTGCAAACATTTTATTACGAAATGCTCAGTTGCGAAAAATTGCAGAACCTTTGTTTGGTATATTTTCAAATTCCGACTACTCTACCTTGTCCGATTTTTTCCGGGGTTCTGGACAAAACTCAATTTTACCGGATGAAGAGCGACCATATTTTTATTATACACTGTATCCCACTTTTCTCTATCAGAGCCCGATAGGTAGCTGGAAAGAAGTGCCCGCGATCTGAAAACACTGGGCTATAGTGTTCTGAAGAACTAGAACATACGCTTGATACTTGACAGACTTCAAAAATTTATTGACAGCTAATCCCAGGAAAAAGTCATTTTCATAGAAGACCCTCATCAGTGTAGCGTAGTACTCGGATTCAGAAGTTGGTATGTAAAAGCTGAAATTCGTTTTGATTACTGTATTCCATGATCTACCCACAAATCAGAAGTACTTCTTCCTTTATTCGAAGTCATCTCTTTTTCGACGCCTCTGGTATAACCATTAGCCGACAGACCGTTTTCAAACCGTTTCCATGCTTTTCCAATTTTCGGGTCCTGGTTGTTCTTGATGGTTTTCAAGACGTTTTTCGCTGCTTCGAGGCCTAAAAAAGTTGTTTTTTTTTTCAAGTCAGTTATCTCTAAACTACTGCACCTTGAGGCAGATCCCAAATTCCACTACTCTCTTCAGGAGGACCACCAACTCCTGTCAAATGATGAACCCTTGAATAGTCAATCCTTTGCCAAATATTGAAAACTGCATCATCTGCCATCATAAAATACCCCAAAACATTGCTCATCCTCATTTCTTTAACAAGCGAGACACAGTGGTAGCCAACAAATCCCTTTTCCATTTCCGCAGGATTCATGTGCACGAAATTGAAGGGGTTTATGATGGAAGTGTAGTTGTCATGGTCCTTGACTTTGTCAGGGTACCAGGACCCACAAAAAATGACAGCGCCAAAATAAGGTTGATAGAGACGCTGGATCAAGCCATGGCCATACCTCCAGGGGTAATTGTTCACTACTATTAGGACCTGAAAACAAATAATATTTTCATTAATTGTTACAGTAGCCCATGAAAAAATTCTGGAGACAATCCTACAGTATTCAAATCTTGCTGTAGTACATAGTCGTCAGCATGTTGTGCAGCAAGTTGCTTAGCCGATGGGAAGGATTTTGATAAATCTGAAAAAGTGTATAGAGCTATTATATTTTCTAAGTTTTCCAACTTACTAGTATATCCAGTCTCAGCACACCAATCTGCCAGATCCCCAAAATAGTTCAATTTTTGCTCGGCTTTTTGCAGATTCTGAAAAAATTTTATTATTCGCTGCCACTTCTAAACTTTTGATCTCATAAATGAGGTTGCTGCAACCTTTTAGATAAAAATCTCAAATTTCTTCGCCCTTCTAAGTTGAATTGATCTTTTCGAATTCCCCGAAGCGGCGTGTTATCGATGTGATGGCAATCGCAAAGTTCATTAAGAAAAACGTAGAATTTAGTCTTGAAATCCTTTTTAAAAGTACTACGAGACTCTAACAAGAATGTCATTACTTGAATTGAATATCACTACATACAGTACCAGGCAAAAAGCTATGAACTTATGGGGTTTTCAGTTGAAAAACGTCAATTTTGAGCGTCTGGGAAAGGATGTTAAACTTGATCGTTCGATTCGAAACTTTTTGTGTGTATACATCAACTCTAAAACTCTATATTTGTAGTTGACACCTTTTTCTACGACCTCTTCTGAAGATGGTGTGTCCCTTTAAAGTGGGGCGATGCTAAATTTCTGCATTGTTAGTGCAATTTTCACCGATTTTAGTGTCTTCTGCATTTCACGAGCAATATCATTTCTAGAAAAATTCGCACAAAAAAGTTGTCAACTACAAAAATAAAGTTCTAGAGTAGATGTATACACCCGAAAAGTTTCAAATCAAACGATCATGTTTAACATCCTTTCCCAGACCCCCAAAGTTGACGTTTTTCAACTGAAAACACCAAAAGTTCATATATTTTTGTCCGGTACTGTATCTCAATCCTGTAACTTTCTAGACACTCACTTGTTGGTCTCGCTTTTTTGGATCCACTAACTCAAACTCCAGATTCATCCTTCTACAGTTCACATTTTTCTTGGTTTCATCATTCGATGCCATGTATGGATCCTGATACTCTCCAGTTATGGTTCCGGGAAACTCGAATCTGAAATTTTGCAATTCAGAGAAGATGGTAAAGACCACAAACCCGATAGATTTCAAATCTATCAAAAACATTTTCATCAGTTTCGCGTCTTCTTTTCCCCAGAATTTCTCCTTCACCAGATCCTCCGACAAATCAAAAATGCATGTTTCAAGATCCGAGCCACTTGAACAATTCCAGTTGTGCAAAAACTCAATAATCCTTCCTGAGTCCTCATAGACTTGTTTTTCATCATTGAAATCTTTCAAATAATTATGAGCATTTCTGAACTGGACAGCGTTTGTGGGCACAAATGATACAGTAAGCCCGGATAGATGAAGGATCTTTTGAGAGATGAAGGACCTCCAGATGTCGGTGGTTCTGAAAACAAAAAAGTTTTATTTTGAGTCAGGGGGTACAGTAACCTAAAAGATACGGTGGTCGGTAGGAACAATGTGTGGAATGCTGATTTGTGGAATAAGGTATTTTGAGAGTTCCATGGGGAATACGATCCAACTGATAGAGTGATAGGCGGTGCAAACTTGTTGAAACCTAGATTGAGACCAGTTTTGGAGTCAGCATGGAGTAGTCTGAATGTTCAAAAAGATCTATCGAATACTAGATCTTTAGGTAGCATAGTCTTCGTGGGTCTTGTTAACAAAAAACGATGTTTTTGTTGTTTTAAGAGTCCTACAGATCCATGCACCCCTAAGAATACCTATAAATCGCATCAACATCCGGATCATGATGTACTAGTCCTTGTTGAACTGCCGACCGCTTCATTTTGTAGCACAACACTTGATTCTCTTTTCCATTTTTGTGCTTCTAAAGATCACCGTATTCTAGATTATAATCTGTATGTATTACCTTAATATGCTCCACGGGGAACCCCCGTGGCCACATTTGATCTACTCCATAGAACTCGTACGGGTTGAACAGGCGGTTTCTGTAAGTTGTATTTAGTTTAGACTCTCATTAGTATATGTTTCTTGGGGTCGTATTTCTCTCAGCTGTGCTGCGGAATAAGAAAAAGATTGCGATCAAAAATAAGGATCGAAAGAGGGATGACAGCGGAGAATAAAGATTCCTTGAACATTGAAGATCACGACCGACGAAACTACATATAGGAAAAAATCGGGCTTGCTTGTGGGAAGAGGAGATGAAAATGGAAGATTTTCATCTGGATGGTTACGGTAGCGGAGAGAGGGTTACAGTACGCCAACCTTTTGGTACTGTTCCTACAAGTACCTACATATAATGTCTTACTATTACTAAAGAACAAATTCCGTTTGTCCGTTGATGCTAAATTTATTCCACCGCCATTCTGGTTTACCTTGAAACCTTACTCAAGTACATTATTTCAAAAATCTCATTGTAGTTAATACAGTTGTTTCTAGTAAGGCAAAGTCAAAAAGTTTCGTTGTAAGAGTTGTTTCTGGATTTGAAAAGCTTGACCTTCTTTCTTAACTCAAAATCCCCCAATAAACTCACATTATTCCCAAAGATTTGTTTCCATTTTTGGCTTGATACCGTAACCCGGATACTGTATCCTCATAGTCGAACTGCTCCAATCCTAGTCTTAAAAATTAACAATTTTAGAAAAAATCGGAATTTCAACTTATCATAGGGTTTGTTATCATCATCAGTGTCATAAATCCACTCTGCTCCTTGAGATATTGCATAAAGGTATCCAATATTTTTTCGGGTATAGGACTTGTACGGTAATGAGGATGCCAGAGAAAATGCTGGAGAAAAATTTTGGGCGTTATGGGTATT
Organism: Caenorhabditis sinica; assembly: GCA_963932045.1. Classification (NCBI taxonomy): domain Eukaryota; kingdom Metazoa; phylum Nematoda; class Chromadorea; order Rhabditida; family Rhabditidae; genus Caenorhabditis; species Caenorhabditis sinica. Next base: position 18,706,791 of record OZ009940.1, read on the forward strand.
AGACGGTTCAGGAATTGAGACTTACGCAATGTTTTTTGATACTCCACGGATAGAAAATGCACATTTTCCAAGTGCCAATCTTCTGGAGTTTTGGTGTCAGCCACCACTACCAAATTCCAGTCTTTAATAGCAGCGAGTCTCTAAAACTTTTATTTTATTATTAGTCCGAAAATATACAGTACCTTCACATCCTCCGTCGGATAATTCACACTTGTCACCACTATCCATCGATTCCCATTTTTCACCTCAGCAGCTGGCTTTATATTTTCAGACAGGTTACCTGTATATCTATGAGTTTGGCTGGCATCCACACCAAGCCAGTATAACTTGGAAACTATTGATAAAGTACAAAATATCACAAGAACGATCTTACACATATTCAAAGGGTTCATAATGGAATGAGAATTTGAGTGAGAAAATATAAGGAAAAGCTGGCTTTTGTATTGGAGGAGTGTTCTGGTGGGTACGGTACTATAATCTATTCGATTTATCTTCAAGTCTTCGGAACAGAGAATCAGGCCTAAATAGTGTGAAAGCGGAGAATATTTTTTCGTATTCTGGGCAACATTGGAGGGACCGGCGACATTTTCATATCTTCAAGGCTCTCCAGATTTCAAACAGTTACTGAACAAAGTTCAATTATATGAAAAAGTATCCAAAAGATATAACATGATCCTACACTTTTCAGATTTTATCTTCCTATCGGAGGATGTGAAGGTACTGTATATTTTTGGACTAATAATAAAATCAAAGTTTTAGAGACTCGCTACTATTAAAGACTGGAATTTGGTAGTGGTGGCTGACACCAAAACTCCAGATGATTGGCACTTGGAAAATGTGCATTTTCTATCCATGGAGTATCAAAAAACATTGCGTAAGTCTCAATTCCTAGACCGTCTAATACCCATAACGCCAAAAATCTTTCTCCAGCATTTTCTCTGGCATCCTCATTACTAAGGTTCCGCATGAAATTTTCGAAAGTAAGCTTTTTTAAGTTTTCGAGCTTTTTGGGCAACTTAAAAAGGCTCGTTTTTTATTTCATAAGTTGTTGGAAAGCGTTAAAAAGGCTCGTTGGGCTCGTTCCACGTTTTGCGAAAAAGCTTGTAAGGGTTAACGCAAGTTGTCAATTTTTATCTTTTCATTTTTTCTCTTTGCAGTGTTGGATTTTCGAATTTCGTATCGAATTTTTTTCGTTTTTTCTTCAATTTTCTGTTGGAATTTTTTTAATTGGAAATGAGCTTTTTTAAGTTTTAGAATATTTCAAATTCTTAATGGTGTGTTCAAAGTGCCAAAAAAAGCCAAAAAAGGCCAAAAAGAGCTGTTCAAAGTGACGCCAAATTTACCCTTTTTGCCCCTTGAATTCCAGTTCAAAAAAAAGTTGAATTTTTGACATTTTCGCGTGGCCTGAGATTCTCAAGAAAGATTCAAGATGTAGGGTAAAGCCACGTAAAATTTCAAAAATTCAACTTTTTTTTGAACTGGAATTCAAGGGGCAAAAAGGGTAAATTTGGCGTCACTTTGAACAGCTCTTTTTGGCCTTTTTTGGCTTTTTTTGGCACTTTGAACACACCATAACAAATGAGTTGGAATGAGTTGGGCAAGCCCTGATAAGCTTTCTTGAAAATGAGCTTTTTTGAAAACGAGCCTTGACGAGCCTTTGCGTGAACTTGCAAACGAGCCTCGCAAGCTCAACTTGCTATAAGCTTTTTCAACTCATGCGTTAATTCCAAGCCTTTTTCGGAACCTTACTCATTACTGTGTTGAAATTCCGAAATTATAAAAAAATTGTTAATTTTGAAGACTAGGATTGAAGCAGTTCGACTATGAAGATACAGTATCCGGGTTACGGTATCAAGCCAAAAATGGGAACAAATCTTTGGGAATAATGTGAGTCTATTGGAGGGTTTTGAGTTAATAAAGAAGGCCTAGCAAATGCTTTTCAAATCCAGAAACAACTCTTACAACAGAACTTTTTGACTTTGGTTAACTAGAAATAACTGTATTAACTACAATGAGATTTTTGAAATAATGTACTTGAGTAAGGTTTCAACGTGAAGCAGAATGGCGGTGGAATAAATTTAGCACCAGCGGACAAACGGAGTTTGCTCTTTAATAATAGTAAGATATGCATTATATGTAGGTACTTGTAAGGAACCGTACCCAAAGGTTGGCGTACTGTAACCCTCTCTCCGCTACCGTAACCCTCCAGATAAAAAATCTTCCATTTTCATCTCCCCTTCACTCTAGCAAGTCCGATTTTTTCCGAAGTCGGTCGTGATCTTCAATGTTCAAGGAATCTTTTTTCTCCGCTGTCATCCCTCTTTCGATTCTTTGTTTTGATCGTAATCTTTTTCCTTATTCCGCAGCACAGCTGAGAGAAATACGACCCCAAGAAACATAATGAAAGTCCAAACTAAATACAACTTCAGATCATCAAGCTTTATTCAGTTGACTACAATTTCAAAATAACTTTTTTCCATGTTCGATAAAATTCAAATAAAATAAAATGAGATTCGTCGGAATTCGAATGAGTTTTCAGGGGGTTGTGTTTAAGGCAGTGTTCACTTCTCGATGAAGAAGTATTAGATAGCTCCAGATCCTTCCAGATCGTTGATGTCCACATGGAAGTGGACGAGATCCGTGCGGGCGTAGAACTCCTCGTCGGTACCGTAGGGTTGAGTGGTGGATGGTTGGGATGATGATGGGGTAGTAGTCGTCATGGATCCCTGGGTTCCCATGGATCCTCCGGTGGCCATGGACATTGGGGAGGTAGTAGTGGTGGAGGTCATGGCTTGTCTCTTCTTTCTTCCTGGCTGAAACTTTGCTGTTTTTGGAACTTGATATGATGGAAATGCGCACTACTGAGGATAATATCCAACAAATGTCACTGTTGATTTTTTCTTTAGTATTACCATGTTAGTCGTGGAGGTAGCCATTGGCATCGGGGTAGAAGATCCTGAAGCCATTTGCTGTCCTTGAGCTCCAGAAGATGTTCCAGATGAGACTCCAGAAGACATTGAGGAGGAGGAAGATGGGGTAGAAGAAGTACGAGAAGAGGCGAGGTATCCTGGCAGAGCAAGATTGATAGCCGACTTCAAGCTCTGAGCCATTTGGGAGTTCACATCGGTGACTGAAAATTAATTGTTGAATGGAATATTCGTACTGTAATGATTGAAAAGCGATTAGATGGAATTTACGGACTCCTTGGAACCGTTGATTTTGTGGAACTTTGTTATTGAGTTTTGATAGAAAGATAAGACTGGGGTAGAGTGAAGAACAAATTGCTGAGTTCCAGGACGTCACACTTACACAAAGTAAGTGTAACTGAAATTTTCGGTAGTAATTTTTGGTCATGATGTTTGACTAAAGGTACTGTCTAGAGGTAAAGAGAAAAACAAAGATACAGAGGTAAAGCTGTAAACAGTAAAAAACGACTTTTCTGTCATGTAAGCTCTCTTCTTCCTCGTGAGCCGCTTGTGAACTTATGTCGGGAATAGGATTTTATGAGATCACAACAACTATTATTATCTCCAGGAAGCTTTCCTATCCAACCGTGTAATCTTTATAAGAATTGGTCAACTTGAAGCGAAGTTGGAGACGTCAAACATTGCATCTACAGTACCGGACAAAAAGCTATGAACTTTTGGTGTTTTCAGTTGAATAACGTCAACTTTTGGGGTCTGGGATAGGATGTTAAACTTGATCGTTTGATTTTAAACTTTTTGGGTGTATACATCTACTCTAGAACTCTATTTTTGTTGTTGGCAACTTTTTTGTACGAACTCTTCTAGAAATGATATGGCTCGTGAAATGCTGAAGACGCTAAAAACGGTGAAATGTACACTAAAAATGCGGAAACTTAGCATCCCCCACTTTAAAGGGACACACCATCTTAAGAAAAGGTCGTACGAAAAAGTTGTCAACTACAAAAATAGAGTTCTAGAGTTGATGTATACACCCAAAAAGTTTCGAATCGAACGATCAAGTTAAACATCCTTACCCAGACCGCCAAAGTTGACGTTTTTCAACTGAAAACACCAAAAGTTCATAGCTCTTTGTAGAAGCAACTTTCTCGGATTTTTACACGCTGAATTGAACAGTTTCCAAAATTCTACAGTCAGACAATGTCTTTACGTACTTTTTATCCAAATGGGTCTACTGATTCTTAAAGATGAAAACAAATGATACCGCAGATATAATTGATCTAATGTCACAAGTAAGCACCGCCTGTCTTAGTCACCTCCTCGAAACTGTAAATTTCTGAACCCCTTTAAACTCACAATTATCAATGGCTCCCAATCCCTCCAACGTGTTGTTACCGTAGGTCAAGGTAAAATTATGCAAATATTGAATATTGTCGTAGTTGGGACCAACGACTGGAGCCGATTGCACACCAACAGCAACCAATCCGACTACAAAAAGTCCCAACATTTTACTAAGAGTTCGTCGTCGTAGGATGTTGCTTCTTGCCACTGTCCAGCGTCTTTATATAGGTGGCACTCCCGTGTGAACTCGTACTTTTTTGTTTGTCACCTCACGCAAAGAATTTTGTGTGTGCCAACTTGTAAGTACTACACACCAGCGGCACCCCTCTTTTCTCTATCTATGTTTCGTCTCTTGTATCCCTTCAACACCCATCTGAGCAAAAACCGATGTCAACAAATGTTACCCCACCATAGACACACTATAGGAAAAGGGAAGGATGAGCACAAAGTTTGAGGAGAAGAACTCTTCTCTCTGGAAATAGTCGAGTGCATTCGGATCACATGGTCTAAAATGTTCGGGGTAGTTCTGTCTAGTCTAGTTTCTTAGCTGATTCGGAATTTTCAGCTTTCCCGCCGTTTTGAAAACAGAGCAAAACATGTTTCGGTGGGTGCGTGGACTCCTCGTGGACTATTCAAGCTGCCCGAGTTGTCCACGAGGAGTCCACGCATTCACCAAAACATGTTTCGCTGTTTTTAAAACGGCGGGCAAGCTGAAAATTCAAATTTCAGCCAAGTTGGCGATGGAGCGCGTTTCCCCTTGGGAAATATCGCTAATATGGATCAACGACAGTTGTTGCAAAAAAGGGCTTTCCGAAAATTCGAAACTGACCTTTTCGCAACCAAGAGATTTTGCACCTCACGTGAAATTCGAAACTGCGACACTTCGCAACTGGTAGTTTCGAAACCATGATATTTCGCAACCAGCAGTTTCGAAACTGGTCGTTTGGAAACCATGATGTTTCGCAACCAGCAGTTTCGAAACTGGTCGTTTCGAAACCATGATGTTTCGCAACCAGCAGTTTCAAAACTGGTCGTTTGGAAACCATGATGTTTCGCAACCAGCAGTTTCGAAACTGGTCGTTTCGAAACCTATTTTGGAAACTAGTCCACTACATACCAAAACATCTGAATCATAAAAAAACATAGATTAAGCTTGCATCACGCGGTGCTGATCTGTGACCTATCCTCTGTTCCTAGAAAATCCTCGAAGGGATAAAAGGAATTTGTCATTCTTCTCTGTGTTCACTCTTGTAATTCCTCCCCTCCTCGGCTTCTGACGTGTAACCGTTCAAATAGAAGAAGTCTCAAACAGACACTCGGTCAATAGACAAGTAAAATTTTGGGGGAAAAACTGGGAAATTTTGCGAAAATATTCTGAGTTTTGGTCTTCAAATTTACCTCCATAATAGAGGTGCGGGGGCGAAGAAACATGTTTGAATTTCGCTGATTGAATTTCAAACACAAATTTTCAAACAAGTTCAAATGTGTGAAGCGAACTGTGCTCTGTTCTGTTTGCAGGAAATTGCGCGGAATTTGTATCCAGTTGTGGAATCGGTCATTGACCCCCCAAGATGTTTCCCGCAGAGAGTGTGAAGAGTAAATAAGATTCGATGATCAGAGATTTCTTCTTCTTCTTCTATTTTTTAATGTACTCCTTCTATATATAATTTTTTTTTTCGTTTCCTATTGTGCTATTTAGTGTTGACACTGAAAAGTTCAAATTCTTTGGGTCATGCAACACAGAGAGGGTCGTTTTGTGTGGCTGGATTCACGTGGAGTTTTGCATTTTTGAAATTGTTCAAATTTCCCTGGGATTTTCTGAAAATGAGCTCTGATAACTCCACTGGTGTTCTGGTGAAATCCGTCTTTAGAGGAGAAGGATTTGGGTAAATTTTTGGATTTTCAGGTTTTCAGGCCTAAAAAATCTAAACTGCATTTTCAGTCTCGCCCATTTGTTCTTCGTCGTCCCGTTCATCATTCTCAACGTGCAGTACGTGCTCAGTGTCATGCGTCGTCGACGACTCCAGAAGCAGTTTCGGGCGGTGCTTCAGACTGGCGATCGACTCACGAATAGCAATCGATCTGTGGGCAATAGTGATAAGAAGCTTTTTACTGGGTTCTCTGTGTCGAAATGAATGTTTATTATTAGAATTTCTTGGTTTTTTTCTGAAACATTGTCTCAAAAACACCTATTTGAGGATTTCCAGCTGATTTTCCAGCTTTTCCCGTTCTATTGCCACTCTGGAAGCGCTCAGTTCTCCTCAAGAGCACTCAGGAAATTCGGAACATTTTTCGAGTTTCCAGGGATTTTCGGTCGAATTTGATGATATCTTATCGGTTTTAGTTGCGAACATTTGATAAAAATTAGGAAAATTAGACCAAAATTGTGCTTAAAGTAAGAAAAATCATGAATTTTTGATGGAAATCGCGGAAATTTTTTTCCAAATTTTTCCTAAAATTATGAAAAATGAGATTTTCAGCCAAATTTTTCAATTTTTTGCAGCAATTTTTATTCGAAAACGACCTAAAATGATCGTTACGGAGCCAAAAATTTTTTTTTCGTTTTTGAAAAAAAAATTTCAGCGATTTTCTCGAAAATTCATGATTTTTCTCACTTTTTTGCACTATTTTCACCTAATTTTTGGATTCAGAAGCAGATTTTCACTCTGAATACCACAAAATTGCTCCAAATACTCTTCGGAATTGTTCAGAAAAATTATAATTTTTTTTCAACAAAAGTTTCGACGATTTTCCTAAAAAAATTCATGATTCTTTTCATTTTTCGACATATTTTCTCTCCATTTTTCAGTTTTTCATTGAATTTTCTATCAAATTCTATCAAATTCGACCGAATAATCCCTAAAAACCTCGAAAATTCACCAAAAAATTGACAGAAATGGGCGGCGCCTAGCCTCACTAAACGCAGCGCACAACGACCCTCCGCTCACCCGCCGCGGGTCTCGCCACGATCGGCATGCGCCTTTAAGGTCGATAATGGAAAATTTTGCTTCTCCTAAAATTTTTTCAAGTTTTTTCAGCTGATTTTCACCGTTTTTCACCGTTTTTCTCCCAAATTTTTGCAAAATTTCGTTAAAAATCCATAAATCTAACGTTTTTCATTACAGGGTACATCTTCCTACTCATTAGTCATGGTGAGTTGATCGAAATTTTCGGCCGAAAATGAATATTCTAATTTTCGCCAATTTTCAGGGTATTGATATCAACCACAAGCACGATCGCGTTGCCCGCAGAACGGCACCAAAGAGTGAGAATCCGTACTTGCGTCTTCTGTCCAAGGTAAGGGATTTTTCGCCATTTCGAAATTAAAAATTGCAAATTTTAGCTCTACGCTTTCCTCGCCAGACGCACCGGAGAGAAGTTCAACGCCATCGTCTTGAAGAGACTCCGTATGTCCCGCCGCAACCGTCAGCCACTTTCCATCGCCAGAGTTGCCCGCATCGTCAAGAAGGCCGGAAACGAGAAGAAGACCGTTGTCTCCCTTTCCACCGTCACCGACGACGCTCGTCTCTACGAGGTGCCAAAGATCTCGGTAAGCTTTTTTTTTTCGTGTAAAATTTCGGCTCTTCCGGCACAAAATTTAGACAGAAATGCTCAAATTTGTGTAGCGGACTTTAATTTCTTTCCAAATCTCAATGATACCATTTCCAGCTCGCCGCTCTCCACGTCACCGAGGGAGCCCGCGCCAGAATCCTTGCCGCCGGAGGAGAGATCATCACCCTCGACCAACTTGCCCTCAGATCGCCAAAGGGAGAGAACACCGTCTTCCTTCAAGGACCACGCTCCGCTCGTGAAGCCGAGAAGCACTTCGGACCAGCTCCAGGAGTCCCACACTCGCACACCAAGCCATACGTCCGATCCAAGGGACGCAAGTTCGAGCGCGCCCGTGGACGCAGAGCTTCCAGAGCCTACAAGAACTAAGTTGTTGTTGTGTTATTTTGTTCACATGGTTCGCATTTCTCGAATCATGCCGAATAAAACTGTGTCAATATTTAATTGTTATTTCTCTTGCATACTCGAAAATTCCGTTCTGAAATTTGCCTGTTTTTGCTCTCCGTGTTCTCGCTCTCTCTCGACCAGGTGTTCCCATGTTTCCACATACCTAAAATAGATCTAACGGGGCGGTTTTCAAGTGCCTTGTTATTACTGGGCTAAGTGGCAGTGAGAAGTTACTAAAATTCATGATGTCTTCCGAATTCGGAGAGGGATGTGACCTTTGAGTTGAGTGGCACATGCGTCAAGGTTTCCAACATCGCAAAAAACTTGGCCCCCTTGCAGCACTATTATGTGTCTGCCCTTGTTCGGCATAAGCCAACCAACGTTTTGAACAGAGAGAGAGAGTGGAAGAGTGAAGAGACGGCAGACAGCGAGCGAAGTGCACATCGTGGCGCATCACAACGTGGCAACACGCCGCCCCGCAAAATGTATCGTTTTCGGAAGCGGGGCTGTTGCAAGCTATATTTGCTCTAAAGCTACATCCATATATCGTGGAAATTTGCTCCTTTTTCCCCTTATTCTCTCTGAAAAATGGTCTCAGTTTCAATGGTCGCTAGTTTCCAGAAGAACCGAATGGGTTTAAGCCGATATATCAGCCGGCGACATCACTGGGTGCTACAGTACTGCGCGCTGCTTCTCTTCCTTTATTTCATCTATTCGTATGTGGCAGTGTCGAATGATGCTCCAAGGTTGAATGAGGAGATTCCAGTGTTTCAGCAGAATCGTGAGTTTCCTTGAAAATGGCGGAAATTTGAATTTTCAAAAAATTCAAAATTTAAGAAAATCGAAATCCACCGGCTGCTGCTGCCGCTGTAGGAGATGAAGCATTGGATCCGTTTGCAAAGTATCACGGTCATGAGAAAATAGTAAGAAAATTTTTCCGAAAAATTGAAATTTTCAAATTTTTGAATTTTTAGAAATGGGAAGACGAGGTGGCCTACGAAAAAGACAAAGCCAGAGAGGGACCAGGGGAGTGGGGAAAACCAGTGAAGCTTCCAGATGATAAGGAAACGGAGAAAGAGGCGGTAATTCAAAAATTCAAACTTTTCGCCAAATTAGAAAGTTTTCTATTTAGCTTTCCCTGTACAAAGCGAACGGATATAATGCATACGTCTCCGATTTGATTTCTCTGAATCGATCGATAAAGGATATCCGGCACAAGGATTGTAAGAGGATGCAGTATTCGGCGAAACTTCCGACGGTTTCAGTGATATTTCCGTTTCATGAGGAGGTAAAAAATTGGAAAAAAAATGCGAAAATTCGAAAAATTCAGTTTTTCCAGACGTTTTTGGGCTCTAGAAACCTCAGAAATCGTCGAAAATCGTTAAAATTACTCAAAAATCCTAAAAAATCGGAAAAATTGTCCCGAAAATTCAATGAAATTTCGAGGTTTTCTGAAAATTTTTGTGGCGATTTTCGTCGTTTATTCGGTATTTTTGAAATTTTGGAGCTTAAAAAAAGACAAAAATCAGTGAAATGAGCCAAAAATTCGATATTTTAGAGATCTGGAAACTTTGAAAATCTTCGAAAATCCTTAAAGGTACCCAAGAAATTTTTGAAAAAAATGTGTTTTTTTTTTCAAAAATGTTCAGATATTTTGGCTCTATTTGGACCGATTTTTCTTCATATTCATTCAAATTTTTCTACAAATTCTAATTGTTCAAATTTGAAAATCTTCAAATTTCCCGCCCAAAAAACCCCATTTTCAATTTCAGCACAACTCGACACTCCTCCGTTCTGTCTATTCCGTCATCAATCGTTCTCCACCAGAATTGCTCAAAGAGATCATTTTAGTGGACGATTTCAGTGAGAAACCAGCATTGCGGCAGCCATTGGAGGACTTTTTGAAGAAGAACAAAATCGATCATATTGTCAAAGTGTTGAGGACAAAGTGAGGATTTTTTTGAGTTTTCAGTGGTGGAGATCTAGACAAACTGACACATTTTGGAAGTTCTGGAACCTTTTAGAACCTCTAGAAACTTGCTGTGGACATCAGAAAGAACAGACACACATAGGACCCATAGAAATTCCTATTTCGGATATCCGGACCCACAGAAAAACAGATAGAACAATCTGGAAGCTTCTAAATCAAAAATTGGAGATCTGAGACCCCCGGAGCTTCGAGAATGTCGATTTGGGACATCCGGACAAACAGACCCACATTTGGATTACTATCCCGTAAAGAGGAGATTGTGAGACCCTAAGGACTTGCCATGAAACTCTTGAAATTGAGATATTGGACATCCGGACACACCGATGAGCCTAAACACAAAAATTGACCAAATTACCAGCAAACACGCTCTAATACGACACACAGACGCACAGATAGACAACTAGGGTCAAAAGCACTAATGACAGCAAATGTGCTCCAATGCACCAACCCCCTCAACACCGTATATTTCCAGAAAACGCGAAGGTCTTATCCGTGGTCGTCAACTCGGCGCCCAAGAAGCCACCGGTGAAATTCTCATCTTCCTCGACGCCCACTCGGAATGCAACTACAATTGGCTCCCACCCCTCCTGGACCCGATCGCCGAAGACTACCGTACCGTAGTCTGTCCATTTGTAGATGTCATCGATTGTGAGACCTACGAAATCCGCCCACAGGACGAGGGGGCCCGAGGTTCCTTCGATTGGGCATTCAACTACAAGCGACTTCCACTAACCAAAAAAGATCGAGAGAACCCGACGACACCCTTCAACTCCCCAGTGATGGCTGGTGGCTATTTTGCGATATCGGCGAAATGGTTTTGGGAGTTGGGAGGATACGATGAGGGATTGGATATTTGGGGTGGAGAGCAGTATGAGTTGAGCTTCAAAGTTTGGCAATGTCATGGACGAATGGTCGATGCACCATGTTCCCGGGTGGCGCATATTTATCGGTGTAAATATGCACCGTTTAAGGTAAGATTATTCGAGAGGACTACACTGCGAGGGCTGAAAATCACTCAGAACTCGCTAAGAAACCTTGAAAAAACGAGCAAAAACAAAATGCCTTCCTTGGGGTTCGAACCCCGGTCGGCAGTTTCTCAGCCCGCCAGACTCCCACCTGCGCCACGCGGCCATTCGGCCGGTAAGCGGCAGAGGTCGCTTATGAAAGCGAGGCGCGGCGCCCACCGCCCGGAAAAGCTTGAATGTGCAATTTTTCTATTTTCAGAACGCTGGCATGGGTGACTTCGTGTCAAGGAACTACAAACGAGTCGCAGAAGTTTGGATGGATGAATACAAGGAGACCCTCTATAAGCACCGCCCGGGTATTGGAAACGCCGATGCTGGAGATCTGAAACTGATGAAGGGGATTCGAGAGAAGCTGCAGTGTAAATCGTTCGATTGGTTTATGAAAGAAATCGCTTTCGATCAAGACAAGTACTATCCAGCGATTGAACCGAAGGCATCAGCGGAAGGAGAGATTCGACACGAAGCATCTGGTCTCTGCATAGATACCCAGTTCAAGGAGCAAAATCAGAGATTCGGATTGAGAAAGTGTATTTCGGAGGATAAGGATGGGGGTGGAGAGCAGGATTTGAGGTTGACGAGGTGGCATGATATACGGCCGAAGGGAAGGAAAATATGTTTTGATGTCTCGCAGAGTATCGATAAGGCGCCGATTATACTTTTTGATTGGTGAGTAAATGCGCTCTAGTGGACTTTTTTGACCTACCACTCATTCCAGCCATTCGATGAAAGGAAACCAACTGTTCAAATACCGGGTTTCTGCCAAACAAATCTACCATCCAGTATCCGGGCAATGTCTAACCGGCAACGAAAATGGAAAAGGTTTCCTTCACATGAAAAAATGTGATTCGGCATCGAAGCTTCAACAATGGACGTGGCAAACCATTGATAATGATCTACTGGAGACGCGTCAAGCGAACGAAGCAAAAGAGCTCGAGTGATTCGGCTCAAAGGATGTATAAATTTAGTGATCTGATGAGCTTTTTTTGTCTTACTTGTTATTCTTTTAATTCAAATTCAAATTCTATTCAAAACGGGATCCCTCTCAAAAAATTTCACTTTCCAAAGAGTCTATGGTTGTGTTTTTTCTCTCTGTATTGCATTTTTCATGTGATTTTTCGGTGTATTTATTGAATAATAACAATAAAAACTGTGATATGAATAATTTGGAAAATGGAATGTTGGCTCAAATAGAATTATAGAACAAATCGCCGATATCACGACCCAAATCGAAGACCGATGCGTTTTGAAGATTGCACAGGATTGCCACACAGACTCCAGAGGATTCTTTGGATTCAGGTGACGTTGAGGATTCAGAAGGCTTGATGAGGAGGACAGAGGAGGCTCCGACAGCGGCTCCAGTATGGTAGAAGAACGGGTTGTTAGCGCTGAAAAATTTGGGATTTTTACGTGAAATTCGAGATTAAAAACGTGAACTTTTTGGAATTTTACGTGAAAAAAATTCAGGGAAAAATATTTTTACGTGAAAAATGAATATAAATTTTTTGTGAAAAAATTTTTTACGTGAAATTCGTATGATTTTTTACGTGTAAATTTCTAAATTTTCACGTGAAAATTACTTCTTAAAATTACGTGAAAAATGTTTACGTGACCTATATTTTTTACGTGAAACACAATTTCACGTTAAAATCGAAACGTGACCTATTATTTTGATTAAATTTTGACGTTTTTTTTAATTAATTTTCACGTGAATTTTTTTTCACTTTTCACGTTTTTAATGTAACTTTTTCAAACTAACACATTTCCATCCAACGCTTTCACCTCCTTCCCATCGACCAAAAACCATCCCAATCCGATAGTCCTCGCTTTTCCATCTTGACTCATTTCTCCCTTGATGAATTTCCGAATCGTATCTCTTCCAATAAGTGTTCCTTTCCCCTCCAAACGATAACTTTGAAGAATTGCATTTGCGAAAATCAACAAATCCTGGACATTGGAAACGATGCCTCCGCCGGCGAACTTGTTCGAACAGTCCACTTCTGGACAGTTTTCCAGAATATTCGATGAGTTTCTCTGGTAGTACGATACACGATTCGCGATGATTTTTCCCTGGAAGAAATTTAGGTGGTCTAGAATTTCAAGTGGGAGGTTTCTAGGGATCTAGAGGGAATAGAACCCCAAAAACCCAAATTTCGCGGACATTCTTCAATAAGACTAACTTTAGAATCCAACTGAGTATTTCTCATTCCCAAATCCGAAAACAATGAATTCGCCAGCTGCCGATAAGTCTTTCCAGAACATTTCTCCAAAACCGCCCCAGCCAATGTTAGGCCAAAAGTGGTATAGGAGAATTTCGAGCCGGGTTTCACAATCAATTCATCGTTTTTGAAGATTTCCAGAGCATCGAGAGTAGTTGGATAGCATTTGTTGGATAGGAATTCGGGCACTTCGGTGTTGTTGTTTGCCGGGTCTTCGAGGTCGCCGGATTTTTTCTGGAAAAAAATGTGGGAGTTTTTTTTTGGATTTTTGCTAATTTTTATTTGTTGTTGTGTTTATTTCGTTGGTTTTCTGTCAGTATTCGCTTGAAAATCGAAAAAAATCGTTGAAAAATTGAAATAGAAAAGTACAGTAATTTTAAAGGCGCAGGCTCGTCAAGCCGTATTGGGTCTCGACACGATTTAAAAATTATTTTCTCAATCAATTAATTGTTTTATTTTTCGGATTTCTCAAGCGATTTTCTGCTATTTTTCGTCGTTTTTCAGCGATTTTTGGAGAGTCTACGGTCAAATTCGATTTAAAAACTTATTTTTCTATCACAAATCATTGAAAAATATAGATTTTCCCCCTGAAAATCACTGTTTCCCTCTTATCATCTATTTTCTTGGAACTAGCACTCCAATCACCAAAAATCTCCTGTTCCTAGCCTAGAATCCCCCTCTTCCACGTCCACCGCACATGTGACACACTCTCAAAATCGCCTACTATTTCTCTCTTCTAGTGATCTTTGTCTAACCGTTGTTGTTGAAGGTTTTGCCTCATTCTGTGTTCATTTTTGGGGTCTTAAGGCCTAGTTTTCTAGTATCTTCTGTTCTTTTTGTGGATTTTGTGAAACATTTCGTAATTTTTTGCGAAAAAAAATCTTTTTTCAGACAAAATAATGTCCCTTCAAGTCAGCAAAGCTACTAAAGGACTGCTGCAAAAGCTGGCGGCCACTGCATCAGTCGCTCAGTATCATGAAAAGGTACAGTGATTCGGAAAAAAAAACTCTAAAAAATTGTTTCCGAAAAAATGTTTGGCCTAAAAAATTTGCAAAAAATCCATATAAAATTGATGAAAATCGACCAATTTTGGTGATTTTTGGCTCAAAGTCCGTAATTTTTTCTAGTTTTTTTCTAGAATTTTCCCTTCAAAACCACTAAATTTCCAGGTTATCGATCACTACGAAAACCCGCGAAACGTCGGTTCACTCAACAAAAACGATCCAAACGTCGGAACAGGCATCGTCGGCGCCCCGGCATGCGGCGACGTCATGAAGCTTCAGATTCGTGTCGACGATCAGGGAAAAATCGTCGAGGCGAAATTCAAGACATTCGGTTGTGGTAGTGCTATCGCCTCCTCTTCATTGGCCACCGAATGGATTAATGGGAAAACCATCGAGTACGCGTCAAAGATCAAGAATGATGAGATCGCTAAGGAGTTGTGCTTGCCGCCAGTCAAATTGCATTGTTCTAGTGAGTTTTTAGTGAAAAATTGAGTTAAAATGGAGCCAAAAATCGTCAAAAATGACCCAAATTGACCTAAAATAGCTCAAAAATGGTCAAATTTGACGTATTTTGGCTAAAAATGCTCCGAAACTTTCCGAAGATTATTTTCTCCGATCTAGACGCTCTTGGGTCGCTTTCGCTGAAAAAACGACGAAATTCGACCCAAAATAACCCAAAGAACCATGAATTTCAACCCAATTTACCTCAAAATCGGTCAATTTTGACCTAATTTGGCCCATTTTGGCTCAAATTGAACCAAAACCTCTATGCGCCTTTAAACTCCAAATTACAGTAATTTCACTCTATTTTTCATTTTCAGTGCTCGCCCAAGACGCCATCCAAGCAGCACTCAAGGACTATCAGAAGAAGCAGAAAAAGGAGGCCTAAATTCATTTTCTCCTCGATTTTCCAAATTTTGTGAAAAATTTGCAGTGTCTTGTTTTCGTTTTAGAATTCCCTGTCCCAGAATGTTAAATAAAGTTATTGTATATTTTTTTGGATTTTTGATTTTCTTGCATTTTTGAGACTACAAACCTTTGGATTCGCATAGTGACGGATTCCAGCCGAGTGGGAGAGGAGTTGACGCATTGTGATGGTGACAGGTTCGCCAGCGAATTTTTTCGCTGGGAACTCGGGGAGGTACTTCTGGAAAAATATGATTTTTAGATGCTGTGACGTCTTCTGGATTCAGATTCCCAAAATTTGCAAATTAGAAATTTTCGAAAATTTTTTTTTCAATTTTTCAATCCTGTAACGTCTTCTGAATCCGAATCTTCCGGAAATTTTCAATAAATTAACGTGGAAGATGTTGCGTTTTTTGAAACCAGAAAATATCAATTTCGATGATGTCGACGTCTTCTGAGATCTAAATCTTTCAGAATTCGTAAATGAGAGTTTTCGATAAAATCCTTATTGAAAAATTTGACGTTTTCTAAATTCAGAATCCTAGTAGAATCTTAGAAATGTCTTACTCTGATATCCTCATCCAAATCCAATTTTCCAGACTCCACTAGTTGTGCTGCCAACGTGGCAGTTATTGGCTTACTGATACTGGCGATTCGCATCACGGAGTCTCCTGGAAGTTTTGAATTTTAGAATTTTTAAACTTGGAGGTTAGGCGGGAATTTCGAATTCCCGCCCAATTCTCAAAATCAAAAGTTACCTGTACACTTTGCCGAACTCTCCAAATTCGCATATCCAAATCCACTCTTCCACACCATTTTTCCATCGACACTCACGGCGATGGAAAGTCCTGGGATGCCTTTGATGGCCTGAAAATCAATAATTGAAAAAAAAACACTGTGGAGGGAAGTTCAAAAACTTACCATAGTAGTCTCCACCATCTCCCGGGCTTTGGCGATTTTCTCATCCAAATTTTTGTATTTCGAACTTTGAGAATTCGGAGATTTTTTGAACTTTTCATTGGGAAAAATCGAGGCTCCAAGAGGGACCGCGACGGCAGTGGCTCCGAGGAGCATTCTGGGATACGAGGTGTACCAGGGCATTAGGGGTTCTGGAAGAAAATTTGGGGAATTTCCGATTCGAGATGATTTAGGATGTATTTGA
The DNA here is from genome assembly GCA_963932045.1 of Caenorhabditis sinica. Classification (NCBI taxonomy): domain Eukaryota; kingdom Metazoa; phylum Nematoda; class Chromadorea; order Rhabditida; family Rhabditidae; genus Caenorhabditis; species Caenorhabditis sinica. The sequence continues at coordinate 18,723,316 of OZ009940.1, forward strand.
AAAACATTTTGGACTATTCAATTTCTTGAATTTTTGAAAAGATATTATCTGTGATGACTGTGTACATGTTTTCTTAACTAAACTTTTTAGGATTGGAAAAGATCCGAAAAAAGATTCAATATTCTTCATTCTTGAAATAAAGCAGATGTGGAAAAGTTTGACTAGAAAATAGGGAAAGTGAGCAGAGAAAACTTGAGAATCACCGAGAATTTGAAAAATTTAGCAGAAAATATATCACAAGGTTAGGAGAACATCACATAGACAGTTAGAAAAAAAGCAAAAAATCCAAAACTACAGTACAAAAGATGAGAAATGTTGAATAAAAACAAAAATTTCGAAAAATTCAAAAATCCAAAAGCATCTAGGCAATCGATGGAGATGGTGGTTCGATGACTTCGATTAGAGCACTCGCTTCCTCGGCTTCGATGAAGGCGTTCTGAACAATTCAAAAGTTGGACATCCGGATACACAGATACACAGATAGACAAAACTCTGAATCTCCAAAAACACTCGTTAAACTCCAAAATCCAAAAAATAAGTTTTTTTGGATTTAGCCAATTCTGGACTTTTTGAGAATATTACATTTTGAAGGATTTCGATTTTGTGACCATCCTGACTAAGTTTCAAGTAAAATTCGAATTTCTGGACCTTCTCTAGAGTCCCGGGAAAGTTTTAGGAGAAAAATGAAAAGTTGAAATTTCCGATTTTCTGAACTTCTAGGATCCAAAACTTTTAGATCTAGAATTTTTCATAGATTCTGGATCTTCACATTCTCCTCCAGAATTCCTTACCTTGACTAGACTACACAAAACATTAGCAGCCATATCATCAGCCAACTGTAACAAGTGTAATTGATATCGAGTCGTTGTGCTCTTCTCGACGAATACCGCGTGGGTTCTGAAGTTTCTCGAATTATGGAATCTGTGAAATCTGGCGGGACTTCAAATTTTTAAATTTAGATTTCGGAAGTCCTGGATCTTTGAGAAGGTCCTGAATATCTAGGATCCAACACTTTCAAATTTTCAAAATTTGAATTCCCTCCAAAAAATGTGTACTAACTTTCCAAGACCATCCACGAAGGTAGTCAGGAGGACGAGCTCAATCAGTGGAATTCGAAGTTTGACAAGACGAGAACGTTGAGCGGAAATCCGGAGTCCGTGTTTTGTGACTTCCATGAAGACCTTGAAAAATTTGAATTTTTAAAAATTTGGACCATCTTGACTGTTTTTAGAATCAAGATTCAAACTGTTTCTGTCGACTTTGACTCTTTGGAAACTTTTAACTTTTTTGGTTTTTCAGTACGAACTTCTTCCTGTATTCCATTCTTCGGCAACTTTCCCAACAGTTGACTACTCTCCAAATGCTCCACAATTTTCTCCTCCAACGACCTGGAACATGATGTTCCTCCACTTTGAATCAAGGAATTTACCTGAAATTCTACTTTTTTTTCAAAAAAAATTTTATTAGCTAACCTCTTGAACCGATATATAAAGTGCTGAAATTTTCGGGTCAGTCATTAAAAAATCGATTTTTGGTGGAATAGGAGCAAAAATTGATAAAAATCGACAATATTTAGGCGTCAGTTATTGGGTTTGTCGTAAAGTCTCGGGTATTGTGTGCACGCGGTGTTTGCGGACAAGTCTCAGAAAATCGGCGGGAATGTCAAATTTTCGAAAAAAATGGCGAAAAAATTTGAAAATTTCACATTTCCAGGTCAAAATTTCGCTCTAAAATCCATTCCAGGCATTTCCAAAGCATAAATCTTCATTTTTGACACTAAAAATCACAAAAATCAAGCGAAAAAGGCGATTTAAAGGGGATTTCTCATGACGGGCGGCGTGTTGGTGACACTGGATCCCGTCGTCTCGTCGTTGGTCATCATGAATCGAGAGACTTGATGTGGAAGTGGGGTGATGGAGTTTTGGTAGGTGAGACCAGTGGAAGAGGAATTCGATGTGTCACGGAATGGGGTTCGCTGAAAGATGGAAAATTGGCGGGAAATTTGAAAATTTTGAATTTTGGGTTTAGAAGGTTCTAGAAGGTTCTCGAACATTCTAGAAGGTTCCAGAACATTCCAGAACGATCTAGAAGCTTCGAAAAGTACTCCAGAACCGCCCAGAAACCCTATAATTCCCAATGTACCGTTATCGGATTTGCATAAGGCGAATTCTGTCCCAACACCGTTTTGAATCCTGTCGAATTCGGAATTGTAGTTTGTAGTCCACCACCAATTGTCGCGGCGACAGCCGGACTGAATCGTTGGCTACGGTACATGGCGAGTCCTGAAAAAAAATTTTGAAAAAAATTTTTTTTTTTTTTTGGAAATTTTATTATTGGATTTTTGGCCATATTTGGCCACAAATTTGACCAATTTTCCCAATTTTCGGCTCAAAAAATGGCAAATTTTCGACTCAAACTCACTCTCTTTCAAACTTTCGTTATCGACTTTCAAACTGTCAAAACTCGTCTGAAACTCTTGCATTTTCAACTTTTCATCTTCCAACTCTTTTTTCAACATTCCAATTTTCCCAGTCAAATTTTCGATCATCGAATCTTTCTCCTTCAAATCCGCTTCGAGTTCTCGCAATTTTCGAAGATCCAAACTTTGTTGACTCTGTTGGAGGTCGTTTCTTTTGAGGAGTCCTGGAAATTTGCAGGGTGATTTTGGGCGGGAAATTCGAATTTTTTGAAAAATTGGATCGAAAAATCGAAAAAATGATTAAAAATCCGAAAATTATTTTTTCAAAATTTCTTAAATTTTTTTAAGATAAAATATTTATATTTTCAATTATCACAGTTCTAGTTCAATTTTCATTCAAAAAGTTGATTTTTCGTATCAATTCAGCCTCAAAATGACCAAAATTGACAAAAAAATCTTTTTTTCCTAATTTTCCCAATTTTCTAGACCAATTTTCCCTGAAAAATCCGAATTTCGCCTTCATTTTACCTTCAAACTTCTGATTACTCTTCTGAAGTGTCGCGAAATCCGTCCTCAACTTCCCATTTTCCTTCTGAAGTGCCACATTTCTCTTCTGAATCTGATCCACTTTGCTCTGTTCCTCCGTCAACATTTTTCCAACAATATCCAATTCTTCGCGAGTTTCATCGAGTTCGCTTTGGAGCGAGTGAATGTCGTTCTGGAAAAAAAATTGAAATAATTTTTTTTTGAAAAATTCAAATTCTCCGTATTTTCACTTCCAGACCACCCACTAAGCCAAATTTAGGCTTATTCGAAAGCCCAAAAAATTGCGAATCTTTATTTACAGATATCCAAACACTCTACCTGCAAATCCTCCACCAAATCATCCTTCTCCTCAGCCAACACCCGGATATTCTCCCTCTCCTCCTTGACCAACTCCAGCTCATCCAACAGTTCCGCTTGCTTCTCCTCCAACTCTTCCAGTTTCTCTCGGTCCCCCTGAAGCCCATCCGTCTTCTTCTCAAGCTCCGCCCATTTTTCCTTCATCTCCGCCAACTCGTGAGAATCCTTCTGACACGTGGCAATTTGTGCATTTTGCGCTGAGCAAATTTTGAGCAAATGAGCAATTAGCTGGTCCCCCCGGACCGCCTGTAGCTGCATTGCAAAGATTTTTCCGCGGGAGAGAGGGGTTTTTGCAAAAATCTCGAAGTCCGCATGCCCTTTGTCCTTCTCCAGACGAATATTGATTTCCGTATTTAGGCTCCGCCCACTTTCTGCAATACTGTGATAGCCGGGTTTCTCGCGGGCGGTTTGGGCTTCTTCGTCCGAATTTTTGACTATATTTTTACACAATAAATGCTGAATTATCACTTTTGGAAATGTGTCGAAATCCACTGTCAGATCGTGATTCCTTGCGAGTTCTTGATATTTGTCGTTATTCAACACTGCCGAATACAGGAATTCGAAATCGTCGGCCCGCGAAATTTCGAATTTCAACTCTTTTTCGCCGGAATCTCCGCGTTGCTCGAGAATCTTCAACTTGATTCGCGCTTTGTAGGACCTAAAATAGCATATTTTTTAAGGAAATTTTAAAAATTTAAGATTCTGGTACTTGTAATCCTGCGGCTCCGAATTTACACGCTGTATAAGCGACGCACTGAGTATCTGATCGAATAGCGCCAGTCGGCTAGTCATTTTTTGTTAGTAGAATCTGCAAAAAATGAGAGGCTTTATTGAGTTTTTGGCCAAAAATCGGTTGGAAAAATAAAAAAAATTCGATGAAAAAGTCAAAAATTTTGACATCGCGCGCTTTTCGTGATGACTACGGTCGACAATTGCGGACTGCGGTGTTTGCGGCGAGTGCATTTAAGCTTACGAACAATGGGTATTTATTTTTTCAGGAAATGTTTCTGGAGTAAATTTTGAGGTTTTCCGACAGTTTTTCAGGGGAAAATGGGTTTTAAAATGTGAAAAAGGGAAAAAATTAGCCGGAAAAGTTAGCATTATTGATTTTTAGTTGGCTTTGGCCTTGAAAATCAGAAAAATGGGTTTTCAAGACAAATAGGATTGTTCGGAAAGTATATTTGATGCTTCGTGGTAAAGTTTTATGTAAAAAATGATGGGGAAACCGAATTTTCAGCTAGTTTTCACCTATTCCGAGTGTTAGAACCGCAAAAATGACGAATTTTCTACAAACTTAAATATTCAAGGTTTTTAGCTCAAAAATTCGAATTTTCTTCAGAAATGTTGTGTATCCATTGCTTCTTTCTGATTTTACCTCTCGTTTTCTTCAAATTTTCTTCAATAATCTAATTTTCCCATTTTTCAGGCTCAAAAATGAAGCGAGTCCAGTCGGAGCTGTTCGCTCCCTATCGCTTCATGGGCGTCGTCACCGGTGATGTAAGTCGATAAATAATGAAAAATTAGGGTTTGGAAACTAAAAATTCGAATTCCTCGACAAAAATTGGTCTAGAAAAAAACTTCAAAAGCGGAAATTTTCGAAAATCGTCAGTTTTAGAACTAAAAACTTTGATTTTAGGTTTCCCGAGGTGAAAAACAGGTTGGAAGTGGATTTTTCAAAGTTTCTAGACCCTAAAAATTCAAATTTCCCGCCTAAAATCCCCATTTTCAGACGCCTCCATCAGTGCGCACGACATTCTTCGCCAAAAAGTCGTCCCTCTCCATCCTCTGCCCCATCGACAACGTCATCGTACAGTACAACGGAAAGAAGCTACGCGCCATCGGAATGTCGGACCCCCTAAATGACAAAATTCGGGCGGTCGCCTCGTCGAGTGCCTGCATTTTCGCGGCCGCCGGCTCCCGGATCTCCGTTCTTCCGTTTTGTCGAGAAGTCACCAATTTTCTGGATTTAAACGAGGAAATTCGAATGATGACGTTGATCGGAAGTCAACTTGTCGTCGTCGACGTGTCTTCTGGAATCCACGTCATCGATGTTTCAGAAGTCACTGGAAATTCTTCAGAAGACGTCGTCACCACTCTTCAGAGAAATCTTCTTCTAGAAGGCTCTGAATCCTTTGAAATCAATGCTATGTGTCATCCGAGCACTTATTTGAATAAAATCGTCGTTGGAAGTGCTCAGGGACAGTTGAGAATTGTGAACATTCGAACGGGAAAAGTTATTCATGAATTCCAAAGATCTTTTGGAGCCAGAATCACTCATTTGGAGCAAACCACTGCTCTCGACGTGTTGGCTGTTGGAACGGAAAATGGAGAAGTGTCTCTGTTTAATGTGAAGATGGATAAGGTGTTGGGCGCGTTTAGACATGATGCGGAGATTACCAATATTGCTTTTCGGTGGGTTTGAAAAATAAGACTAAATGAGCGAAAATTCGGGGTTTCTGACCCTAAAAAGTGAAAAAATCGCGAAATTTGAACCCTAGGAAGGTTCTGGAGGCTCCGGAAATGAAAAAGTGACGAAATTTGGACCAAGAAAGATTCTAGAGGGTTCCAGAAGGTCCAGAAGGATTCTGAAGGTTCTAAAATCATTTTTAGTGATTTTAGACGATTCTGATCCGAATCTAGACCAAAATCTCCCATTTTTCATCAATTTTCCCTTTGAAATTCTCAATTTTTCATTTTTCAGCGACGACGGCGAGGCTACAATGGTCACCGCGGACAAAAACGGAACAATCGCAATTTGGGATCTCGAGAAGCAAGAGTTGATTGGAAAAATCACTGGAGTCCATACCGACGGCGTTAATTGTCTTCATTTTATCGCTGGCGAGCCGATTATGGTACGAAAATGTCAAAAATTAGGTGAAAATGAGCAAAAAATCGGAAAAATTGGCTCAGAAAACCTGAAAATCGATCCAGACAGCCCAAAAATAGTCCAAGCCAAATTTAAGCTAAAAACTCTCAAAATTGACAAAAAAAAACCATATTTTTGGCTCTTTTTTGCTCATTTTAGCGACTTTTCAATGTATTTTTAGGGTTTTGAGCTTAAAATTGACCCAAATTGACCTAAAAATCCCCCAAAATCCATAAAAAATGCTCTTTCTTCCAGCTCTCCGCCTCTCTGGACAACTCTCTCCGTTTGTGGATTTTCGACAGTGCCGATGGAATGCCAAGGGAATTAGTCAAGTTAGAAGGACACTCTCGTCCGTGTGCCAGTGCCAAGTTCGTTGGGAAGAATGAGGTAAAAATTTCAGAAAAAAAAGGTCGAAAATTGAGCAAAAATTGAGCAAAAATGGCCGAATTTGAAGCCGAAATCGATGAAAATAGTTGAAAATTCGATTTTTGTCTGAAAAAATGTTCAGAATTCGCTGAAAAGCCTGGAAAATTGGCTCAAACAGCTCAGAAATCGCATAGGAATCATGAATTTTGAATGAAAAATGACGAATTTCGAGTCAAAAATGTTGATTTTTCACCTAAAAATGAAGAAATTTAAGTCGAAAATGACGAATTTTGAGCCAAAGTCGTGAATTTTGAGTCGAAAAAGTCGATTTTTCACCTGAAAATGGCGAATTCTGACTTGAAAATGACGAATTTTGAGTCGAAAATGACTAATTTCGGGCCAAAAATCACAAAATTTCAGTGAAAATAACGAATTTTGAGTCTAAAATCATGATTTCCACCAATAAATCCTTTATTTTTTCAGATTCTCACCGCCGGAAAAGACGGATCGATTCGAAAGTACGACGTCACCTCCCTAACAATGCGTCAGAAGCTGGGAGCCGTTGGAAGTGCTCCGAAAGGAGCAAATCAGAGTACAAAGATCAGAAATGTCACCGAAATCGCGTTTGGATGGCAACGAGAAGCCGCATGGAATAATGTGTTTTGTAGGCAGGAGTGAGTTGTTTTAGATTGAAAAATCAAAAAATTGTTCGAAATTGACATATTTGAGCTCATTCGGATGCCCCAGGACTCAATTTTGCTCAAATTCGACCAAAAAATGAGCAATTTTGACCCATTTTGAGCCATTTTTGAGCTCCAGAACTCAATATTTGTCATATACGAATTTAGACCAAAAATGATCCATTTTGGATAATTTCAAGACATTTTTGAGCTCCAGCACTCAATTTTGCTCTCAAATTGAAAACTTTAATTTTTTATAAAAAGTGAGCTAGTTCGACTCGTTTTTGGCTATTTTGAGCCGTCTGAACCTCATTTTTGACCTAAAAATCACTATTTTTACTTCAAAATTCACCATTTTTACCCAAATTCACCAAATTTCTCTCCAGAAACGACACAAAAGTGACATCCTGGCAAACACGCAACAACACGTATGGAGGATTCTGTTTGGAGCACGATCGATTCAAGAAGAAGGTGGACTACATCGATGCCAGCGCCACAGCGCTGTGCGTTTCGCCTTGCGGAAATTTCGTTTTCATCGGATACTCGACAGGTAAGAATTTGGAGAAGATGGAGGGGTTTGGAGGAATCTGAAGACGTCCGACGTCATTTGGAGGCTTCTGGAAGCGTCTAGGCGGTTTTTGAGTGGTTCGGAAGATTCTAGGGATTCTATAAGGTTCATAGAGATGTGGTAGGCTTCTGTTTCGAAACGTCTTAGTTTTAAAATGGCTTAGTTTTGAGTTGGCGTGGTTTTGAAACACCTGGTTCTGAAATGACTGGTTTTGAAACGGCCGGTTTTGAAATGTCCGGCTGTGAAATGTCTGGTTTTGAAATGTCTTAGTTTTGAGTTGTCGTGGTTTAGAAACGTCTGGTTTTGAAACGGTCCGGTTTTGGAACGTCTGGCTTAGAAACTTCCAGTTTTGAAACATCCTTGTTTTGAAACTCTTTAGTTTCGAGTTGTCCCAGTTTTCAAATGTCCGGTTTGGAAATGCCAGGTTTTGGAACATCCGGTGTTAAAACGTCTTCGTTTTGAGTTAGCGTGGTTTTGAAACGACCGGTTTTGAAATGTCCGATTTTGAGATTCCTGGTTTTGAAATGTCTGGTTTTGAAACCCCAGGTTTTGCAACGTCTTCTTTTTGAGTTGGCCCAGTTTTCAAACGTCCGGTTCTGAATTGTCCGGTTACAATATTTCCGGTTTTGAAATGTCAGGTTTTGAAACGTCGGGTTTTGAGATTCCTGGTTTCGAAACGTCCCAGTTTTGAAAAGCCCGGTCTCGAAACTGTCGGTTTTGAAACGTCCGGTTCTGAATTGTCCGGTCATAAAATGTCTAGTTTCTAAATGTCTGGTTTTGAAATGTCATGTTTCGAAGTTTCCGGTTACGAAACGTCTTAGTTTTTACCTATCGTGGTTTTGAAATGTCCCAAAACCCCGATCTCAATTTCAATGATTTTTTGTTTCAAAACCCACAGAAACGAGTCTAAAATCGGAATTTACGGCTCAAAAATTTTTTGATAAAAAACCCGATTTTTTCGGAATTTTCGGCCCTAATTCACCTTTTTCCAGGCCACATCGACCAATACAACGCTCAATCCGGTCGTCACGTGCACTCCTTCACCGCCTCCACCCCACCGAAATCTTCCAAAAAGTCGAAAACCGCGAAACGCCGTACCCCAAAAGCCTCGTTCATCGCCTCAAATGGCTCCCTCCAAAACGACACTCCCGCTTCGGACTGCCAAATTACCTCTCTCCGTGTCGACCAATTGAATAAGGAGCTGATGAGCACTGATGAGAAAGGACATATCGTATTCTGGTCGCTGGCCACCAAAACCCCCACAGCGAGAATGTTCAAATCGGGAGTCCGCCTCGGAATCACCGCCCAATGTCCCGCCAACTCTCTCGTCGCCGTTGTCTCAATTTCGGATTCTGGCCGTGAATCGGTGGTCCTCGTGGATACAGTATGCCATCGGGTGGCCCGCGCCTTCGAACACGTCGGCCCCAAAGTCAATGCCATCGAATTTTCGGCGGATGGAAAATGGTTGCTCGTCGCTGACAATCAATCTTATATTCGCGTTTTCGATGTTGCCACTTCCCAACTTATCGATGTCTTGTTGTTCTCTAAGCCGTGCATTTCGATGGCTTACAATGAAACTGGACAGTTCCTGGCTACAGTACACGAAGGAGAGCGAGCCATTTATACATGGATCAATAAACTACTATATGCAATGCATGTGAATGTGAAGGTTCATGAACCCGACTACCTTCCCACTTGGGATGACTCGGATACTCAAGTATGCATCATAGACGATGAGGACGACGAGGACGATACTACAGTAATGGATAAGACCCTCAAAGCACTGAAAGACATTCAAATCGATGAGAATCTGGTGACCTACTCGGGACTTCCATCTTCCCGATGGGCTCATTTGCCAGATTTGGCAATGATTAAGGAGAGAAATAAGCCAACTGACGGGGTGAAGAAGATCAAACAGGCGCCGTTCTTCTTGGCAGCAGCGGCCACTCTCGATGGTTTTGAATTCGAGACGGAGAAGATGGGCGAGGAGGAGATGAATGGCGACTCGAGGATTATTAGTGCCAAGAGGAATTTGTTGGAGTTGGAGAGCTCGTTTAGTAGAATGTTGAGAGAGTGAGTTTTGACCGGGAGGTCGAGGTTTTACATAAGCTTGACATTGAGGTCAAGTTTAACCACGAGCTAGACCATGAGCTCGAGGTTATACATAACCTTGACACTGAGGTCAAAGTTAACCATGAGCCTGACATTGCGGTCGAGGTTAACCATGAGCTAGAGATTGAGGTCAAGGTTTATCAAAAGCCTGACGTTGAGGTCAAGGTTAACCACGAGCTTGACATTGAGGTCGAGGTTAACCACGAGCTAGACTATGAGTTCGTGGTTAATCATGAGCTTGACAATGAGGTTGAGGTTATATATAAGCTTGACATTGAGGTCAAGATTAACCACGAGCTAGACTATAAGGTCGCAGTTAACCATAAGTCTGACTGCGAGCTGGCAATCAACCAGGAACTGGTGGTGAACCACAAGCTGGAAGTTAACTAGGAACTTGACTATGAGATCGAGGTTAACCTTCAGTTTGACATTTGGGTAACCACGAGCTTTTGGCCTTGAGATCAAAGTTGACCATGAGTTTGACTGCGAGCTGGAAATTAAGCAGGAACTGGTGGTTAAACACGAACTGAAGGTTAACTAGGAACTTGACTATGAGGTCGAGGTTAACCTTGAGCTGGAGGTTAACTTTGCTAAAAGTTAACTACGAACTTAACCTCTAGGTAAGATTAACCATGAGTTTTACCACGAACTTAAAACTCCAATTTCCTCCCATTTTTTCAGCGCCAAAACCAAGAAGAACCTGCTCGAAGCGTTCGATTCGCTTCAAAAGATGAGCTTGTCCGGAATCGATTTCCAAATTCGTGCGCTGAATCCGAAGACGTTGCCCGTCTTCTTCAGAATGTTGTTGGAGGTAAGCCACGCCCACTTTTTAGCTAATTTTGACTGAAAATGGGTGAAAAATTCAAAATGTTGGCTCAAAATCTATCATTCAGGCTCAAATTTCATTTTTCACGAATTTTGGGTCAATTTTTGACTATTTTGGGCTCCTCTAAACCATTTTTAGGCCTTTTTTCGGTCAATGTTTGCCTATTTTTCTCTAATTTCCCCTCATTTTCCAGGTTCTAAAAACGAAGCAAAACTTCGAATTGGTTCAATCCTACACGGCGACCGCCCTGAAAATCCACCGTACTCTCATTTGGAACGTCACCGAAGAGCCAGAACAAGAGGAGTTGAGTGAAGTGCTGGAAGAATTGAACGGGTGTTTGGCCGAGTCGTGGAACGAGATGGAGAATCTGTTCGTCGAGAATATGGCTGTCGTGCAGTGGATCAAGAATGCTCTTCTTTAAATTTTTGTTCGTTGTTGTTATTTTTGAATTTGGTTGATTTTTAAAGTTTTTGTTGACACCCCCATCTCAATTGTTATTCGTTTTTATTGAAAGTTGTTTTTGCCTTCCGTTTTTTTGTTAAAATCATAAAAAGTTTTTGTTTTTTTTTGACTGTAAAGCACAAAAAATGTAGCACACAAAAACGCAGCACTAAACAATCAGCGGAACTTTAAATTTTATGGAGTTAGTGAAACTGGAAAAAGTGGGATAATGTTATGAAAAAATATCATGGACTAGAATCCGACAACTCGGCCATGGCGATATTTCGCCACGAAAATAGCGAATCACTCACTGCTACCGTACTCTAAAGGTACATAATTATTACATTTTGAGCAATTTTTCTCGAAATTGTTTCGCAGAAGTTGAGTGTTTTCTAGTTAGCAGTCATATTTTCACGAATGACCTAAATTACTCTTAGAAAAAAAAAAGAGAAACGGAGAAAATCACTTGAAAATAGGCTACTGTATGTTCCTTTAAATTACGGTAGTTTCCGTGGAATGATACCGCCATAGCCGAGTTTCACGAATCTTACGCCTTTATGGCTTGGGTTCAGATCTCCGTAATATATCAATTTAGGTGTCCTAGCGAGATCAAAACTAAATGTCTCTTGCTACAGACTGGTTATGATGGCAATGATACCGAAAATATTTAGAGAAAATCTTTCCAAAACTGAAAATCTAATGGGATTGGATTCATCGAACTACTTTCTGAAAACCAGTTAATATGAACTAGGTGAAACTGTATTTCAAAAGTTTTTCAACTGTTTTTGAATAAGTTCAGCCATCTGCTTTTGATACTTTTCCTAATATCTACTGCATTGACCATTAGAAACTGATCTGACCTTTGGAAATGATATACCGTATTTACTCTACATAATAGTGGGGCATGCCCTTCTATTGTTCAACCTCATTTTTTGGATGCCCTTAAATTAGAGGTGCCCTTCAATAAGAGGTGCCCCACTATTAGAGTAAATACGGTAATTCACTTGTAACCTACCCGAATTGAGGTACGACTTTTTGGACGAGCTTAGACTTTTGGAATCTACAAAAAATTCTAAGATTTTCCACTAAACGAATTTTGCCCCTTTTACGAATCGTTCGAGACAATTGATCCATAAAAATTTTTCAGATCGCATTATCACCCACTGAATAGCATAAAGTGACTTTCATGAACCTTTTAAAATATGACAATGGAATAGCAAATGTGTGGTCTGAAAAATGAAGTGGATGCGACAATCTATTGGAAGAGCTAATGTTTTCATGGTTTGTCTTCAAATACACCTTGAATGGATTCATTGAATTACATTCTGAAAACCAGTTGATATGAACTAGGTGAAACTGTATTTCAGAAGTTTTTTCGACTGCAAATCTAGTGAATTGACCATTAAAAATCTGATATATGTAATTCAGTTTTGAAAAACGCTAGAATAAATGAAAATAATCTTACTATTATTAAAGAGCAAGTTCTGTGTGTGTGTTGGTGCCAAAATTATTCCACCGGCCCTAGCTCAGTCCCTTCTGGACCAATTTCCATAAAAATTATATAGGTCGATCAGGAATTCTTTGAAGATAATGCCCTTCTACTTTTTTAGGCGTGGATTTGAGAAATAAGGTCAGAAAACGTTGAAAACAGCTACTCCAATATATTTCTACCCTTACCTTTCTGAAGTGAGAGGAGAAAGTTCACGGCGATGATAATACATTTTTCGGAATTTCTCATTTTTAAGAAAACCGCCAGGATGGCGGAGCCATTCTGGTGTATTAATATAGAAAAACGTATGAAAGATCAATTCTCCTTTTTCCCAACCTTTTACTTCCACTTCCTAATCAAAGAATGTGAAGCTTCACTGTCTTTATGCCTAATCTGAAATAGTGATAAATATATTCGTTTTCTTCCAAAGGGTTGACTTATTCGCGGTTAGTAAGTTTCTATAAAAACTTAGTTGGGTCCGTTCGGCAAAACACTTGGTGCACTACAGCTACGATAAATACAAAACTTTGTGGAGCCAATGAAAACTTTGTGGAGAAAATTGTAATTCATAATCTAATCTAGTATATGTTGAGTGAATGCAAAGAATTGTTTACATTTTATTCTTTTTGTTTACCCCCCCCCCCCCCCCAAAAAATTGTGGTTTACATGAATCACTACTAAGCATTCTATAACTAAAAGAAACAAGATTATCATTATCTTGTTGAATCATTCTTTCAAAGTTTCATGGTTTTGTTATCGAATCCCAACCAATATGTATGTATATCGTTCTCAATGCTGCCGCTCTGGTATTAGTGTTATAATGGAGCATCTTCCTGAAGTGTGGTTTTCTCAAAACCTGTCAATTGTCACCGTATTGAAACTGTCAACGATACGATTCCCTACAAAAGAAATACTGACAGATTTGGAATTTTCGGAAAATAGTGCGCAGCAAATAGATAATTCGATCTGATCATTCAGAAAGCATCTCTAGCAAATAGAGTTGAATTATAAATCAAGCGGGGAAGAACAGAATAACTTGAACGCCTCATATGAAATGGTCATTTTTTCGAAATAAAGTCTTTCGATAGTTCAAGAGAAAACTGGAATTAGACTGAACTTTTAGCAAATTTTCGAATATTTGCAGCATCTTGAAGTGTTTCGAGCTCCATTTATAAAAAATATTCCAACCAACTGCTACTGGGATTATTCGTTTCAAGAATAATTTTGCAATAGCTTAAAATGGCCTTAACAACAGTTTGAAACAGTATGATTATTAATTTCCACAGCCAGTCATACTACTAGAAAATAAATCTCTACGCATGGCAGATCACAGCAATCATCCAGTAACAGTTGAGAAAGACTAGCTGAAACAGGATTATAAAAGAAATAGATATAAAAATCGTGGTGGGACTGGATCCGAAGTCTAAACAAATGACTATTAGGAGAGTCGTCCGTTTTGGAAACTTATGAAGTATTTAGAAGCAAATTCTGACCACACTCAATCTGTGCTTGATAAAGCTTTATGAACCGGTCGAAAACCTCTTATGAAACAAACAAAAGTCCCGTATGAATAAGATTGAGTTTGATTCCTAGTGTTATCATAAACCTGAAACCGTGAAAAATTACAACACAAAATCCTTCATTAGCTATCAAAAAAATTTCATCTTCAAATAGCAGCATGTTTAGCATGATGATGATGAAGTTGTGGATGATACATCAGAATATGAGTAGACATTGTGTTATTCGAGTTCTCAGCTTCCTTGGTTCCTCCATGAATCAGAACCCATCCTTTTGGAAGTTCCTTCCCATTGACATGGGTTAGATGTGCAGGTGGTGCTTCTGTGGTCCCGATGGGCTGGAAAACGAGACATTTTAGCGAACCAAACAATAAGGATGTCGAGGACGAAGTACTTTAGGGACAATAGGAAAGAGAAAAAACCAACTTTCTTAAAACTTTCTGCTTCAAAAGGTTTATATTCTTAATTGTTCAAAATCATTGAGCTTCATTTTCATTTACATTCTCAATCATTGGTCTTCCTTCAACTCTTACCTCACTTTTCACCGCTTGTTCATATCCCCTTGGCAAGGGAACCTTATCACAAGGAATCTCTCCCTTCTGTCCACAAGCAGTCTCCCGATAATAAACTGATGTTCCATGTGCCAAACAATGGAATTTCACATGATCAATCACTTCGATATCTCCCAATTTCAATGGTTTCCCGGTGTGAGTACGACACCCTGCAATCACGTAGACACCGAATTCCTGACAAGTGTACCGGAGATTCCCCACGTCGAACTCCTCGCCAACTTTGTACGATTTTCCGTTCTTTTTGCAGGTCTAAAAAATTATCGTTTCTTGTATTATCGTTAGTAAATGTAAGATCTACAATCTAGGTGAAGAATCAACAGATCATAACTGGAAAAATAGTGGTTGTAAAGCCTAGTTAAGGAAACTGTAATATTGTATGGAAATAATAGCAAATTGTGCGTTTAAACGTGATGGTGCTTGTAGAGAAGTAACAGTACGATAACTGTGAGCAAAATCACGTCAGAATGAAGAAAACAATCCAAGTTTAGCATTTCATGTTGGCCCCAAAGTTCAAATTTTTCACCGTTTCAGTACTTTGATTCTTAGTGGATGTTGTACAACAAAAATGCTCGGGTCTGCTTCCAATTTCTCACTGTTTCTCTATTAACGTATCTGGACAAAAAGTTCACTATTTGCAGTAACCTTACGATTCCTGTGTTTCACACCTTACCTTTGGAAGCAGATCAAAAATGGCGTTGATCCCATCGGGATGGTTGATTTCAAAATGATGTAGTTGGGATGGTGGCTTGTGAGGGGATACTGTAGTGGTATTGGCGGAGGTCGGAGCAGATATGGAGAAAGGGACCAATATGGAGAGAAGAAGGAGGGGTAGGGGGAGCATGGTGGCTGAAAAAAAATGAATTGAATTTTGAAAACATTAAACTTTCGGTAGAACAATTGAGGAAATTTGGGAACTTTGCCGAATACAATGAGAATAAGTTTTAGCGAAATACTGATATCAACGTTCTGAAACTGTAT
This sequence comes from Caenorhabditis sinica, assembly GCA_963932045.1. Classification (NCBI taxonomy): domain Eukaryota; kingdom Metazoa; phylum Nematoda; class Chromadorea; order Rhabditida; family Rhabditidae; genus Caenorhabditis; species Caenorhabditis sinica. Next base: position 18,739,053 of record OZ009940.1, read on the forward strand.
ATCTCGTCTTGCAACTACAGTAATTTTTTTCATGATGTAAAAGGCGCAATAGAACAATATCTTCCGTTGACTATCATCTTGGGTATCTGAGTTCAAAAAATTAGGTTTCAGCTTCGGCACATATTGGGAAACTAATTGAACGCATTCAATCGGATGATTATATTCAATAGACATTAGGAAGGCAATTGGATTTTCCACAAAATCGCGATTCAAAAATATGCATGGACTACCCGGATACATTGAAAGTGTTGGAAGTAAGTTTTCGGATGTCGTAAAATTGGGAGAAATTTGATTTTTAAAGAACGTAGAGCGCCATACGGATCAATTGCTATGAGTTGTAGTGCGGATGTCAATATCACAAAACAGGAAAAAAAATATCATAAGAATCATTATTTGAGAATCAAAGAAATTCGAAAAGCAACCCCAATTCTCCGAACTCAAATCTTTGACATAAAAAGTAGCCAACCGTTTTATTATGCTTCCTTCAAGCTCTAAATTATGTTCAGCAACGTTCAAACCTCCAAAAAATAAACGAGAGTGTGATAATTTGGTTAAAAATATTAGAAGACATGACTAAAACCAAAATCATCGAAAGTGCGAATGTTTGAACCGACATCGTCGACAAGCACAGATTCCAAAAAAACAAGGTCATTAATTGAATAGACAGCAAAAACAAAGAATCATAAAATTAACCGCCTTCTGTAGAGTGAGAGGGGGACACTGTAGAGTGAGAGAAATGACGGCAGGTCATGAGATATCTGAAAGAAAGATCAAATTTTTATCAATTGAAAATGAGAGAAAAGAATGGTGAGAGGGGAGAAGAGGTCAACTTTTTGTTGTGATATCATTTTTTTGGAGAAAGTCGTTGTAAAAAGTGTTATAATAGAGGAAGAAGAAATTATTATGAAAAATCCATGTTGCAGAAAGTTTTGAAAATGTTAACGAGAAAAATTTATTCTATAGTGTCAAACATGATTTTACGCTAACAGTTTATGAATTCCAAAAATTTATTTCTGACATGAAAGAGATGATAAATCAGCTAATCTGCCGACAAAGTTTACAAATAATGTAAGAGATCAATAAAACAGCACAATTTAAATAACAAAAATTTATAAAAGAATGTTTGGATTCAACTTTCTCAGCTGTCTTTTGAGCTGTGTCCGGAGGTTGTAGTTCATTTCGTTAACTTTCCAGTCAATTGTGGTGCAAAGCTCGAAAATTGACTCCCCAGTAAACTCTCTCTCCCTCAAATAATCCATAAAGGGAGGCTCGGTGACGAAGGACCTCGCCCACGCGAGAACTTGCTCTGCCTGAAAAAATGAGGGCTTAGTGCATATTGAAGAAACTAGGAAACAACTTACATTCCATTCACGATAATCTGGGAAAGTGGGGATTGGTGGAACTGTTGTAAAGTCGAATGGTCTGTATTGCGCGGTGTGGGCGTTTGGAGCATCCTAAAAATCGTTGGTTTTTTGTTGTTTACAGTAAAATAAAACTAACGCCAAATTGCAAGTCCAACGGCTTTGCTTCTCCTTCCATCGGATTGTTCTCCAGCTTTGGCTCCACGAAATTGTGTCTGTGAGCAGGGATCTGAAAAGCGATGACGTTATTGAAGGCCAACTAATGATAGTTATACCACTGGCTCCCTTTTAACCGCAGCGCCAAGGGTTCCAGAAGAGTGGATACGTGGATTGTTCTCCGGGAGCATCGGGTGATCGTAGTCGATCTGCAATTTTTACAATCATTTGAGAATGTTTTAGATCTTGCTACTGCGGAACTTACATCATCTAGTTCGTTCACTTGTTCCTGAGCGGCTTCATCCTGGAGAATGGGATCTGGAAGATTTTCCGGACTGGTCCTGGCTCCTCTAGCCAGAGTCTTTTTGTCAGCCACGTTGGTCTCGGTGCCGTTTGCAGAGGCACTCGAGGCATCCTTTGGAATTTTTGACCTTGTACCGCTGGCCACACAAGACGAGCTTGGAGCAGCTCCAGACAGAGGTACTTCAACTTCATTCTGATCATTCTGAAAAACGACAGTTTCCTCCAAATCTAGTATTTTCCCAAAATTCACCTTCGAGCTTCGAGCAGATTCCATTGCGTGTCCTCCAGACCCTTCCATAATGCCCTCTGATTCTTTTCCACCAATCCTTCTTCTCTTCTCTTGAGTACTTCTGACATTGATCTCAGCGGCGTTGGCAGATGTACTTGAGACATCTGGAACATTTCGCGAGCGTCGTTGTCCACTACCAACAAAATCATTGCTTTCACTTGGTCTTGTCACGACTCTTCTAGCCTGAGTAGTCTTGGCAGCGAAATTTGCCTTCGTGTTGTTGTCAGAGGCACTCGAGGTATCCTCTGGAGTTCTCGGCCTTGCTTCGACATCCACACGAGAGGAGCTTGAAATAGATTCCGAAGAATGTCCTCTAACGTCATTCCTGTTTCCTTCTGAACCTCTTCCACCAATCCTTCTCTTCCTGTCTCGCTGCCGATCGGCGTCGGATTCAGGATCTCTTCCGCGCTGAGACCTTCTCAAGTTCGACACGAATTCTTGTTCTTCATCGGAGTCCTCACTCTGCTCTTCCGGTTCGGCACCTCGACCATTCTTTGAACAAGTTCTTGCACTGCGTCTGCTATTTAAGTTACTGCCGCCAGCTTTCTTATTTGCACTTCTTGCTCGAGAAGGGATTTCAAATTCTTCATCTGATGTTTCCGTGAACTCTTCCTAAAGATATAAACAAAAAATCAATGAAGTGAAGAAAATAGGTCACATTTTTTGCCCCATATCCTCTCACAAAAGCGTTTTATTGAAATCTCACCTCATCTGAACAATAATCCTTATTTTTGCAATTGAATTGCTCGTGCCTCTCCAAATTTTGCTTCATGTTAAACTCTTTTTGGCAGTGCTGGCATCTGAACTTCCTGTTGGTGTCATTGTGAATTTTTAGATGTCGGCTTAGATTACTACGGTCGCTTAAGATCAAGAAGCATATTGGACACTGACGATTGGCGATTTTGGGATCCGTGCTCACTGAAATAATGAAAAGGGTTTATGTATATGCTCGCCATCGTTAAAAATCTCACTTGTAGCTGCCGCTTTTATGTTGTTGTTAGTACGAGGCATTTTATCAATGGGAACTCCAACCAGAATACACTTTTGATAACGACACGCTTTGCAATCGTTGCGTGTGGCTTCCGTGATGATGCAATCGTTATTCGCAGAACATTTGTGTTTCGAATTGGATTTCCTTTTGAAAAATTGCTGAAAATAGTACCTTGTTATTAGTTAATTGGTTGTATTGTGGTACCGTGCAACTTGTACATGCGATGATCCCGTACAACTTGTTCTCAGACTTCAATCCACAGACTTTGCAGTGGAGCGATATTGCGGAAGAGTCGATAGTAATATTGGAAGACATGAGTTTGAAGTACTGAAGGAACAAATAATATAGTAACACACGAACACTTTATGAGATAAACGATTGCGCAAACGTTTGTCGTTCGTATGCGCGCGTGCGATCGGTCGATAATTGGGTCAATGGTCCCCCTTGGCGTGTTTCTGGTGTGTTCTGGAGCAGAAGGAGGGGAATGATCTGGGGTCAGACAGTGAGAAGAGTGTCACCCGCTATTGGATGGGAAAGCGTTCTCTGGTAGATGGAGAGAGAAACTCGAGAAGACAGAGTGTCGATGGTCTAGGGTCACACAGTGAGAAGACAGCGGTCACGGAAAGCCATTATGCTACTTTTACCGAATCTTCGAGTTACGGAGCATCTGACGTGTGGCTGAGTGTCCAACAATTGGTTGTTATTGAGAAAAATCAAATTCCGAAGTGCAATTGTTACTGACAATGGATTTTTAGGCTCTATCTATGGGTAAAGAAAGAGATATCTAAAAAAGTAGTTCAAGTCTTTATCAATGAGTTTAATGAACATTGTCAAAACCGCATATAGTTTCTTGAGAAGAATGTGACATTAATGTTAGAGTAATTTTTGAAGTGTACAGTCAATCCACTTTACGATGCTGAGTGGGACGCTTTAATAGTGTTCTCATAGTTTTTCTGTGAGAATATCGATTACAATTTTTGAGACCGCATTCTGGGAAAAATGATACATGCAGATGGACCAGGTAAGGATTATCACGTTCTTTGTCTGACAAGTCTCTTCCATTCTCACACTGTTTTCTCACACAGCACGCAATAGCACGATTTACAGGTGTGTAGGATGTGTATCTGAAAAATCAATAACACCCCGACCCATTTTTCTTATTTAGTTTTTTCTGATTAGTTTCCCCAAATTATAATAGATTTTCCCCGAAATCTTCTGTTTTTGGTCTGATTTTCGTTATTCTTCAGTACGAACCCTTTTCAATATTTTCAGTTTTGTGTCACGACTCTTACCAAATCTCCCATATTTCAGATGGAAAAGTCAATGGAACAACACTCGAAATTGCTCGCCAGCAACGATACCTACTTGAAGACTTGCATTCTCTACGAAGTCGTTCAAAATAAACCAATATTCGAGTCATACAAAACTTTCTGTAAAGTTGCTGGAGATGATGCAATGGATTATGTCGATTTTGAGTATTGGTATTATCGGTTTTATGAAGGGAAATTGGATTTCAGTCATGATCGAAGTACGGATCCGGTGCAGAAGAATATCGTGGATCTACCGACTGAAATTGTCGATAAAGTCATAAGGTATTTGGATCCGGTGGAGAAGTAAGTTACTTTTTTTTTGGGAAGAGATTTTTCTTGCGGTCCACACAAAGTTGTCAAAATTAGGACCGGTCTTAGCAGCGGGTAGTCAGCCATTTTCATATCAGGCCGTTTTTTAAACAAGTCATTTGGGCTCAAACACTTTTGGCCGATGTGCTTTTTTCATAGTCAGTAGCACCTGGACTCAAATTTCACGGTCGGTTGTTGGGCAGCCTTTGTCGGGGCAAACACTGTACGATTTCAAGCCTGTCTTTGAAGATAGGGGACAACAACTCGTTTGGAGAATTGTTGAATAGAGTGGGCATTTTTGCGTGAGAGTGTTAGTGCTTGCGGCAGTGAGTTTAGGCGGAACTCATAGTAATCAGCCTACCGGTTTACCACCATCTGCGGTCCCTACTGACAAATGGCCGTCCACAAAACTCGAGAACTCAAAATGTTATTTTTTCAGAACTCACCTCCGATCGATGAACAAAGCGATCAAGAAAATTGCCGATCGTAACCCTCTGCACTTTGGGTGCATTCTAATAATATACGAAAACAACCGATTGACTTGGCAACTGAACGAAAAGAAATTTGAGTGCACCAAATCTTTACTTGATGAGACCACGGAAAATGTGAAAACAGGTTGTGAACATTTGACACAATTGTTCAATGCTCAGGGTGTTAGAGTGAATGATTTTTCTGTTATCTCTGATTTGGATGATTCGTATCTATTGAATCGTCTATTGGAAGGCCTTCTTCCAGCTCAAATCCACGCAAAGTCATTTGATTATAACGGTCCAAGTAGAGAGAATGCGGTGGAACTTTTGTCGTTTTTCAATCCAGAAGAACTTGAATCTGTTCATCTTGAATGCTGGCCAGGATATGTGCCAGTGATGGACAATAACTTTTTAACCATGCCACAAATCCAAAAGGCAAAGAGATTATGCTTTGCGTTTTTTCCGTTATAACCGCTGATGATGTAATTGGAAAACTGGGTCACTTGGGGGAGTTTATCTGTACGTTGGCTACGATCACAGCAGATGATGTTCTCGGGATTCGAGATGTAAGTTTTTTCTAAATTAAGAAATGGACTCCGCCCACATGATTGCAATGTGCCGCACACTTTGCCGGAACCTTTGGGCCGGTGCTCATCCGAAAATATTAAGGCCATGTTTCCTACAAGATGTTTTTTTCCAGGTCCTATCCGCGTCTACTGCTTTTCAAAGCTGCTTCATAAACGTGACCATCGATCTCCCCCTTGCTCTTGACATTGGTGTCGCTCTTGGAGTTTTTCTCCCAGAAGACGCGGAAGGGATCGCAATCGATAATAGAATCGTGCACTCTTACCCGATTCCACACACTGAAAACGAACACTTGGATTTTCAGATCACTGAAAATGTAATCATTATTCAGAAATCGCGTCTAAATTTGCAAACATAATTTCTTGTAATTCTGGTAAGCCGCTCAGTGTTCATTACTTCCTGTTTCAACACTTCTTCATTTTCCTGTTCCAGAATGTGTACACATTTTCACATTTTTACTCCTACGATTTGAATCCGATGCTCTTTTTTTTCGAGGCATTTCTCATTTTCTTGACATTATCGTTTATTGAATAAAAAGTGCCAACATAACATGAAAGAACATACAGTAAAATAAGGCTCCGGGACACTTCGCAACTCATGTCAGTTTCGCAACCACGATGATTACAACTAAGAAATTTCGAAACTGGACGTTTCGCAACTTTTAAAACTTGTCTACTCAAGGTTCATTTCAGTTATATGTGATTAAGGGTATTATTAACCTTTCCATGTTGTCATCTATCACATTTGAAAAATTCTGATTTCAAAGTGGACTTCTCATAAAAACCAGGATTTCGTGGTTTGGAAACTATGACGTTTTTGCGGATTGTCGCGGTTGCGAAATGACTTGTTGCGAAATGTCTCGAAGCTTAGAACATCTGGCTATCAGACAACCGGAACAACCTCTGGTCATCTGGAGCTCAGAAAGTCGAGCAATGTGAAAATTAAGGAATCCGAACGCATTGAAATCGGAACACCAGCAAACGAGATCATCTGGAAATCTGGAAAAATGCATTTCTAGAAAAAGTTGATGGACGACATTTTGGATTTCAAAAAACAATTATTTATGAAATTATTTTATCGATATAAAAGTAAGATAATCAATTGAGTTATAAAAATACACGTAATATGGAATCTGTGAAATTGTGATAGTTTTGAACCGTAATCATCAATGAATGGGGGGAGCAAAAAGAGGAAGTGAGAAAATAAAATAAGGAAATACTTATAAAATGAACCTTCGTCTGTTGACACTGTTGACGAGGACAGGGTCGTGGGATATCTGAAACAATGAAAATATTAAAAATGAAGGTAGATTATTTTGATGATTTAATGTTATAGTAAGTTTTCAAGAACAGGGAAACGTGTCCTTCAAACGTTGCTAGCTAGAAATGACAAATTTCTAGTGTTATGTTACGGCTCAAAGGTTTTTTGTTATAGTTTTTTTTCAAAATTTGCTGCTGCAAGTTGTTCTGAAAGCTTCATTGCCTCCAGACATAATTTGATACTTGGTCTTTTTTGTTTTCTACTTACCCGATTCCTAACATTGGGCGGTGGTCCAGCTGGTTCCTCATCAGCATATTCAGGTTCACTTCCGATTTCAATGGGAATGAATTCTTCCAAACTCTCATTCTCATTCAGACCATTTGTGTCGGACGTCGCTTCAATGAACTTGTCCACTTGTGCCTTCTCGTTGGTATCTGGAATGACTGGAAAGATATGGGATGGGGGTTAGGAAAAATTTAGGAGTGTATTTATAAAATAGCAACTTTGAATTAGAAGTCTACAGTAGATAGAAGTTTATGGAAGTTGAAAAACGCAAAAATATTGTCAAACATAGCGGCCGTCCAAGAAATTTCTCTGTTTCATAACGCTATGAAACTGTTATATGATTCTATAATCACAGTAGATTGATTCGAGATCAGTTTTCTTTCAATTGTTAGCCTCCGATAAACCCCTAAACCCCTAAACAGAGGTCCCAAACTCATCTGGGGAGTTCATAGTGATTCAGAATAGTCAGATAAATTGGCTCCCCCACTTTTCGCAATCAGTCGTTTCGCAAGGTTGCGAAATGTGTGGTTGCGAAATGACCAGTTGCGAAATCAACGTGAGTTGCGAAATGCCTGGTTTCAAAATATCGGAGAGCCGATAAATTAAAACTATCCAGAGTAAGGTCCGTTCGTAGACTCCCAATGAGGTATGAAGTCCCAGACCCAAAAAAACTCACACTTAGCAACCTGCGACGCTTGCCACTCGACCATCCCATTGCTTATTCTTGATGATTTATGTGGTTTTATCTTGAACACTTTTATCTTCGTCTGTTGCTTCTTCTTCATCTCTTCTCTCTCCTTTTCCTTTTGCAAATTGTACTTGTATTTCTCAGCAGCCAACTCATGTTCCAGTTCGGTCAGGCCACCGTACTCGGACATGGAGACGGGGCGGGATTCTGGAAAATGGGAAAAGATAAAAAGTCAGGACTATAGTGGATTTCATGTAAAAAATAAGGCAAGAAGGTGTAACAGTATTAGTTTTGAATTTTATACAAAAATCAGACCTCAATAACCGCGATTTAAGAATGAGCAATCTCAATACTTGACAGTTTCAAGTTCTCCGTATATTCTCCATTTCCAACTTTAATCAGTTTTTACTTAACATATTCCAAAAAAAATCCACTCACCCGAATGATAAGCCACCTGATTCGTTGCATATTTCCTTTCATTATCCAACTCCTCTCGACTATTTGGAGAAGCTGCAGGAGGTCCCCGATAACTGGATGTACTAGTTATCAAATCGGGTACTGTATCGTAGACTGGAGCTGTTGGTGGAGGTAGTGGAGCTGGAGGTGGAGGAGGAGCAGAATATGATGATGGTGGAGCAGCAGGAGGGGAGTATGAATAGGGATATGAGTTTTGGTATTGGGGGACCAGTGTCGGTGCGGCGAAGAAGTTGTGTTGGGGGTAACGGGGGATGATGGAAAGGGATGATTGGGAGGAGGGACATCGACAGCAGTTGCAGTTGTTGGCTGGAATAAAGGTTCACTTATGTACATAAAATGCATATACTGCGAATTACAGCGTGTTTACGAATGCTCTAATACCAATGCTATGAAATCGGAAAAATTGGAAAAATTTAACGTAATAGGTTAATATAATTCTGTGAACTTTTTGAAAGATTTAGCTTGAGAAAACCGTTCGTTCTAGAGTTTATTTTTTTAATAGAAAAAGACATGTAAAAGTTAATACACTTTTCAGCAAAAATACAGGATCTTTGATTAGGTTGTTAATTGGTTGGATAACTCTGTTTGAAATTTCGCTCATCACTACCTAGAACAAGTTGAAAAACTTACCGTTATTACCAAACAGTAAGATTTTTACTAGCTAGCACTATATTACAGTAACAATTTTTTAACTTTGATAACAATATAGTGAAACAGAATGAGTCTGAAACGGATAACCGGAAAATCTAATTTTTCCAAGTAATAGTAGGCTGAATGGTTCATACATGTACCTGAATGGTCCACAAACTTGCAGATAAGTTAGAATAATGAGTAGTTTTTTTGAGTTTTTGAAACTTTTTCACAATTTTCTCTTTCAAAAATTACACTACTGAAACTTTGAAAAAAAGTTTATGGAATATTTTTCACAATCTCTGTTTCAAGTGGTCGATAATTTAAAGATAATTTTTCAAGATTTAATAGACGACTTTGCGGTGCGAATGTCATTATGGAACCAAAATGGAACCAACCAATCTTTCAGAAACGGTATTTTAAAACGGAATTCAAAACAAGAACAGAAAAAACGATTCACTGAACGGATTTTAAAGATAGCGAAACTGATTTTTTTTCCGATTCAACTAGTCCAAAAAGTGCTACATTCTGATAAAATATGATATAAGGAATTTCTATATGAATAATTTCAAGAATCAAACTTTGCTTTTTGAATCTAATACATTATTGGTTCAACAAGACGACTTATAACGAAAGAATCGTGACTAGACAGTTGTTGACGGAACTGTAAGCTCACAAAATCTTTTAAAAATACTACAAAAAGGTTTTTCACGTGAATCAATCTATCATACAAAAATTGGACTCTAAATTAACATTCTGAAACACAAAAAAAAAACTAAAAATGAATCCATTCTCACCTCCAAAAAGTGTCCACAAGAATCCCTCACTCGTCGTTGTCAACCAACTACCAACACACATCCACCACCAAATCCATCTCGAAATCCTCAGCCTCATTTTTCAGAAATAATACTGCTTTCTGTTAGTTACTGTCAAAGGGGTATCGTACTCGTCAATCAGTTTGAATGATGTTGAGAATACGATGAAGCATCGTTTGTGTCAGATTCTTATCTCTCGCTCGATTGAAATAAGGAAAGAAAAAGAAGAACAAGTGAAGGAAGAAGTGTCGATCTGTCTGTAAAAGAGGCGATGATTTTGTATGCATATTACAGTTCGAGGCTAGATTAGGGGTGAGATGAAGACGAATTAGAAGGAAAAAAGGGCGAGAAAGTTCGAAAATGAATAAAGAAAAAGTGAGAAAATGTTCAAAAATCTAGGAAAAGAAGGAGGAGCTGGGAAACGTTACAATGGAGGGGAGTTACAGTGGGAAACAAAATGAGAATGGAAATACCCGACGATGAAAAAATGAGGAACTTTGGTAACTTTCAGAAATGATAATACTCCTTAGAATTATTTTTGGTGAAGATCTGTTGAAATTTTTTGTATGGAAAATTTAGTCCAAGTACTAAATCAGAATGCCACAAACACTTGAAAATGAGAAGATGAAACAGGAAAATTTTGGGAAATTTGAGAAAAAAGTCAGGGATCGGAATGGATCAAAAATGTTGAAAATCAGAGAAAATTTGAGAAACTTTAGGGAACACCAGAAATTCTATAATTTCAAGAATCAATTTGATTCCATGAAACCGAAGTTTTTGTAACTTATATCATAAATTTGGCAAATTTTTTTTGGTGTTTTAGTTTCACTGTGGCTATTTTTAGGACATTATACTTATTATCGCGCCGCCGTCTGCTGTCAGTTGACTTTAAAGGCGCATGGACTTATTTCAGACGATATCTCGTTAGGGCAGCAGAAATGTGTCATGATATTACGATGGACTAATTCACGCGAAGTGCGCCTTCTCGGGCAGAGGCGCATATCTCGTGCCCTAACGAGATATCGTCTGAAATAAGTCCATGCGCCTTTAAAGTCAACTGACAGCAGACGGCGGCGCGATAATAAATTAAACAGAAACGTTGCAAGAATTCCAAATTGAACATTCTATGCGCCATTACCTGCTATAATCATACAAGATAAGCATAATTATTATTGAATGCGCCAATCGTAATCAAATCAATTCCCAAAATCTCGACGTCATTTCAAGACAGATTGAAACCGAAGAAAATTTCCAAACTTCAAAAAATTTCGTATGAAACTTTTGAAAAAAACCCTCACTGTTTCAAAATGTTGATATGGAAAATATATGAACTCAATTAACAATTAGTCCTCTGTTTTGATGAAACGTAACCTATATGAAACTGTTCCGACCTTCAACGCATTCAGAATTATTTAATGTTTCAGTGATATTGGAAAGGTTGTAAGGAACAAACAGCAGTTGATGGGCTACGTTATTGGCTTCGTGAGATTTTTCAGGAATTTCAAAAGTTTCGCTGATTCATAAAGTTCACTGATTGAAAATTGTTCCAGCTCGAGTAATGAGCACAATGTTCGTTGTCGGAAAAATAAACCAAGTACATACTTTAGTCAAAACTACGGAAAACACTTCCAGTTTCAGTGTGCCAAAAAATCTATGTAGCAGAACTGTCTTTGATAGAGAACAAAAAAACTCCTCCCAGGAAATGGCAAAAAAAAATCAAAATGGTGATGCTAAAAATAGCCTAGCGAATCACACCTCAAATTCGATACATATAATCTGAGGATAATCGAACTTTAAGCTCACACGGCTGAACTACCAGAAGACGCAGAGAGACGCAGAGAAACAAAACAGTCTCGTTTCTCTGCGTCTCTTTTTCACTTTCCACTCTAACCACCACAAAAGAAGGGAACCCTTCTAACCTAGACTGTAAAATGACATGCATTCCATCATAACTATCGAAATTCCTTCTCCAGTTCCTGCCACAGATTGCTTACACTTCCCTTCTTTTCCCCCAACTTTTTCATGTCCACTCCCTTTCCTCTCCTCCAAAAGAATACCTCAATAATTGAACTGTACACCATAAGAAAAGACGGGGAGAAGAAGAGGAAGACGAAAAATGTACAAAGTAGTGAAATCCATGCGAGGGGACGAGAATGTTGCGTAAAAGGGGGAAGGAACAAGTAGAAAGGGATGGACTTTTTTGGGGGTGGGAGAGTGAAAGTGCTAAGATTAGTATCTTTGAAAATCTCAGACTACCGATGCCGCCATATATTGGGATATGTGTTGCGACCAAATGCCCTTGTCATTTTTAAAGAAGACAAGGGTGGGGGGGGGGGGGGTGTTGGAATTCAGAACATGTAGTCTGGTAGTGACTGAATCTTTGGAAGTCTGGGAAAAGCAAGCTGATGAACAATTGGGACGTGACATAAATCATCTGTCAGTTAGAGACCGACAATAAATTGAGAAATTGAAATGGGTTAGTTTTTGAATTTTCGAATATTTTTGAAATGTATGGTTTTTGTGTTTTGTCGTAGGTAAACACTAGTGTATGATCTAGCAGAGGTCGAAAAATGAGCTCTGAAACCTAATGCATACACACGTTCTAGTCACATGCATGCTCAGCAGAAATATCAATCGTAGCGTTGAAGGAAACCCAAGCACTGTTATGTGTAGGAGCAATAGATTATACCAACTTACAGGAACAGTGAACAACAGAATGATAAAACGGTAAAATTGCGAAAAATTGCAAATTATTTGAGCTTTTTTCCTCTGAAAACAAGTCTTTTTTAATAGATCTTTTAAACCAAACCTGCTACTGTTTTTTCGTTGATAAGCTACTCACATCGCTAAAAATCCACTATTTTTGATGGTCAGCTTTTTAAAGCTATTTGATTTTGATGCATTGCTATTCACTTCGGCTTCAGATTGACAATTATGTAGGTAGGGAGGCCATGAAACTAGTGAAGAAAGAGTATTTGATAGACTGAATGTTTCAGTTTCCGAACGATGAAATAAACTTCCCGCATGAAGCAGAAATATTAGCTTAAAAATTTAGAAATTAAAAGAATTATCCCTGTATTGAAATTGTTTCAATTCATGAGTCAGCAGAAATAGAGATTCGGAAATCGAAATTGAAAAGAATGAAGCTTGAATCAATTTGTCGAAGAATTTCTATATATTGAGATGATGGTTCTATTTTTTACATCTAGGAAAAACAAAGAAAACACAAAAAATCTCAGTTTTGGTCAGTTTCCTTAGACGACAGAAATGATCGCTTCACAATTGAAGAAAAGATTTTTCAGTGTTCGATTGAAGATCTCTACTAACACTTTCAATATAGAAATCGGTACCAAGCAAACCAAAAGCATGACACGTCTTATCCAAAGTATTTGTAACAGTAATCAGCTGGAATGATCTCATATTGTCTCATATTTGATTGATAATCACAGTTTCACCATTTCCAAAAATTTTTATAGTGCGATACTTAATCATTCGGGCTGGGCTATTGAGAAAAACATATACGAGAAATTCAATATTTGAAAACATAGTTTAAAACTTTGGCAAAAACACTAAAACTCTTAACCAAAGCCAAACCAAAACTAACAAAAGTTCAGAAACATTTTGCAATCTTGTTAAGGATTTTGTCAATTTCATGTTAGGCAAAATCGAAGAAAGATAACAGTCCTAGTCCGTGTCCTATTAGCCACCCCAAGAATGGCTATATGACTCTCGAAGAAAGTTCTCCCCACCTTCGAAAGTGAAATGGTTTTATGAAGACATGGGTTCAAATTCGACCTCCCCCCGTTTCCTTTCCTCCTCCTCCTTCCCACCAATACAAAACTTTCTCTTCTACCTTTTCAAGCTTTTGTTATGCCACTGCTTTGGCTGCTGCGTCGTTCGTCGTCGTTTCAACGGTCATTTGACCGATGATTACCCCCTCTACCGGATATATAGAGAGGGGTGAATAAGAAAAGGAAAAAGGGCTATGAAGGTATTTCGAGAATGAGAAAAGCTAAACTAAGCCACCTGGTGGTGTTGGCTTAGGATATGCTAAGCAAATAGGGTCATTTATGCAAATTTTTGGGGGAGGGGGGAAATGAAATGAGAGATCTTTTTGATGATCACTTCCAAAAATAGTGAAGATGAAGCGGGTGAATCATCAGAGTTTCAAATGGTAGGTATCTAGGTGAAAAATTTTGGAGGTTTATTGGATTTCCGTTTGGGGCAACATGTGCTATTACGAAAATGTGTCATAAAAATCAGTGATATCAAACTGGAGAATACAGCCAAATCTCACTAGGAGCCGGTATGCAGTGCTCTAGTTTCACTTGTTTAGAAGACAAGATAGATGATTCAGCACCTGTCTGCAGCATTGAATTCAAAAATATTACCAGAAAAAGATACTGTTTTCCTGCCTCCATATCAAATTAACATCCATCTTCCTTCAATTTTTCTTAGAACTGCATAGCAATTTCATGAATTATCTGGATCAAATTAAGGTGACAGTTTCTCAAACTCCATATCAAACCAATATCAAACTTTATTTAATCTCATGCGGAATTGTTCTCAATTAACAAAAGTGACTTGAATCTGCTCGGGAGACATTGCAACATCATCCCCACTCGCCGCCACTCGATCCCTTTTTCTCTTGAGAATTGGATGGAATATTTGACGTCGAATCGGTGGAAGAAGAATCAATGGTGCAGTTGAGAAAATGATGGATGCCATGAAACGAACAGAGAGAACACCAGTTACATAACGGAATGTTATCAGGTAGTCATTTGTGAATTGAGGAAAGATCAAAGGGATCAGCAGCGTTTGGATCGCGCCTGGAAAAAATTTGGGCTCATGAGCCAAACGAAGCGAAGATAGAGTTTTCCACTGTTGTAAGAACCACCAACTACTCATGAGTCCTAAGACACGAATTTATCAGCTAACTGAAACATCAAATTTTTAGTTTCTACACCTCCTAATTTCAGCGGATTCAAAACTTTGTTCGTTGCTTCCATTACAAGTAGCCGACTCACAAATCTGAAAAAAAGTTCCATAGACTATGGACCATAGTTATCAAAAACTGCAAAACGTAAAATAGAAAGTAGCTGGAACGATTCTCGTTGTCCTCCTTACATTTTTGGAACCATCTGCAGGTAATATTTTATCAGGGCCTGAAATTTAGTGTTTCAGAGAGTTTTGATGTTGACTTGACATCTCAACGTCAGGCAGTGTCTTATTGGATAATATTCAAAAGTACAATATGGTTATGTAGATCATAACAATGTGTTCCGCGATGACAAAGTAACCGTGGTCTGGAAAAGGACAATGAAAAAATATTGGAAAACTGAAAATCGTAACTAGAATGTGGTGGTGAAGAAACAGGCAAAATGTGAAATGCTCATATAATCAGTTTTCTTTTTGCTTTCAAAATGGCCCCATACCCCATTATTTCCAATCCTATTGCACTTTGTAATTCTAAACTCATTTTAATCCAAAATTAAGATGAAAAAATAAATGTATAACGACTTCTTTTGTCATTCCAAAAGAACAAAGAATAACAGATCAAAAATAAAACATCTTACTTTGACAGTTTCCCAAACTCCATATCTAACGAACACCACACTTTATTTGATATAATGTCTAATTGAAAATATTTAGTTAACAAAAGTGACTTGAATCTGCTCCGGAGACATTGCAACATCATCCCCACTCGCCGCCACTCGATCCCTTTTTCTCTTGAGAATCGGATGGAATATTTGACGTCGAATCGGTGGAAGAAGAATCAATGGTGCAGTTGAGAAAATGATGGATACCATGAAACGGACAGAGAGAACTCCAGTTACATAACGGAAAGTTATCAGGTAGTCATTTGTGAATTGAGGGAAGATCAGAGGGATCAACAGGGTTTGGATGGCGCCTGAAAATATTTCGGGTGATTGGATGAGTGGATGAGTTTTCAATTGTTAAAGAACCTGGCCAACGGCAGAATTCTGAGTCCCAAGCCAATTTGGCTATCTGAACTAACAGTGACAGTATAAATTTTCAGTTTCTACTAGCTTAGATTTTGTCCGAAAAACCTGTATCTTCAGTAGATCCACATTATTTTCGAATGACTCACAAAACTGATAAAGATGTGCAGCAGTTGGCAAAAACTGAAGTAGGTAGAACCAAAAGTAGCTGAAATGATTCTCATCATCCTCCTTCCATCGTCGGAATCTCTTGCATGTACTTTTAATCAGTGCCTGAAATTTTATGTTTCATAATGTTTTGAAGTCACTTTTAACATAAATTTTGATAATACGGTGCCCAAAAACGTACCACTAAATGCTGAACCAAATAGACCGGAAAGCCCATGACAAATGGAAATGCATAGATACAAGCAAAAATTTTCACAATTCCCGATGAAATTTGGAGATTCACGAAGAGAGTGGAGATGATTAGAGAGAAGAGATCCAGTAAAATGAGGGTGTTTCTGGAAAGATATTTATTTGTTACCGTTTTGAAAAGGTTATGATAGTCTAAGAGAACTTGAAGAAACCGATCAAATCGTTTCAGTTTCTCGGTTCAACTTTAACTTCACCCTACAATTTCAGCTTCATATTGTTAGTAAAACCAGTTCACTCAAAAGTTCTTTGGTGCTCGTTCCGTGGCAAACAGAGATGCACGGAAGTGACTTTTGAAAAACACGGAAGACGGAAGACGGAATACGGAAGAGAACTTTTTATGACGGAAGACGGAATAGAAAAAGTGGCGGAAGACGGAAGACGGAAGGAAGACGGAAGGAATACGGAATAAAAGTGGAACTAGAAAAACTTTCCGAACTCAAAAATTTGAACCCAAAACAACTTTTTGGAACTCAAAACTACAAGCTTATTTGAAAAATACAATAAAACAAAACCAAAAGCAACAATTAAACACATTAAACCAAGAAATCAAGGAAAATAGGAAGTTGATGGAAATCAGAGATGCACAAAACTGACTTTCGAAGTACACGGAAGACGGAAGACGGAAGACGGAATAAAATTATTTTTGACGGAATACGGAATACGGAAGACGGAATAAAAAAAGTGGCGGAAGACGGAAGACGGAAGGCGGAAGACGGAATTCCGTGCACCTCTGGTGGCAAATGTATAATATTTAACTTACTTCATTCTCCGTGTCACTTCAAACGAGACGCTTCTATGTTTGGACACTTGGCAAGCGAAGTAGTACAACATGAGAAGATGAGCCAGACAGAACGAGTACTGGAGAGTTGTTTCAATTTGGATGAGGAGGCAGAGGAGGGTGCTGAAAATGGATTTTTGAATGGCAAGATCATCACTTGGAGCGTGGTTATGTACAATGAGTAACAAAGAATAACGAATATTACCCTTTCATTTTGATCATGGTGTAAGCTTCAAAATACACTATGAGAAACAGTAAAACTCAATAAGATGCCATGACTTACCTCTGAGAGGCTTCCATTGGAAAATAGGCGGTAAACACGGACTTGACCAATCGGAATGGAAGGATTGGCCAGGTTATTAGTACTGAAAATTCGATTTTGCTGAAATTCTTTTTGAGGCTATATAGTGGTGAACAGTTGAAGTGGCAAGAATAAATAACAGTTTCGAAACCGAGAATTCGTAATACTAAAAAGCCGATCACCGGTGGCAAAGACTATAGAAATACAAGAAGTTATTGAGCTTAACAACGAGGATTCACTACCTTGTTTGTTAAAACCTGTTACTTAAGTACTTGATGAAAACGAGATATATCTGATTTTCATTCCTTGTTCCCCTTTAGCTGGTAATGTTTGAAAAGTATGAAACCAGTGCAAAACTCACATAAATTCTTTATGTACATCTCAGTTGGTGTCTGCTTGGATCGAATCCGGAGGTACAATATGGTGAGCCAAATTAGAACAATGTGCTCGATAATGACGAAGTAGCCGCGGTCTGGAATAAAGAAATCGGAATTGAGTATGATATTGATAATCGAGGTTCACATATGGTAGTAATGTAACAGAAATCAAAGATGAAAATTAAGTTAATTTTTTCGGTTTTTCCTAGCTTTCAAGTATCTTTATTTCACTCCAATTTCAATTATGGCTTTCCAAAGTGTTGCTAAACTCACAATGTCCCACTGCATTATACTCGAAGTCTTCATACGGAACACAAATGTCTATCATCATTTTTTCGCACCTTGTAGAACAGAACGATTAAAAATAACAGAACACAGCTTTCTTCGTCACTTCAAGGAAACAGAGGAAAAAGAAAACTGAAAACGAGATCAAAGAAATTGGTTTCTATGGAGATTGCAGGTGTTTGTTAGAACTCGAAGACGCAAGTGATGTGAATACTTGTGGCTGACAGCAGCCAGGTGTATTATAAGAAGAAAAAAGAGGGAGATTACTTGGAATGAATAACACTGAAAACGTGAAAAAAGGAGGGAAGAAAGGGAGAAATGCGCAACTAGAAGAACAAGGGGGATTGTGAAAAATGTAATTTCAACGTCAGTTTCAACTTGTCGACGACGGAAAGTAAACGTTTTCTAGCTCAAACACTAGATAAAAGAAGGGCAAAGTGAGAAATGAAGACATTGAAAGCGGAGTATTCGTGTATTAAAATTGAACTGAAATTTGAGACTCGACCACCAACTACCCTATCATTCTGGTTAGGAAAACACTTTGTTCGAGAAACCGTAAGAAAATTCAAACCACGATTAGAGTATCACTTCTGTGGAATATTGTTACGGATTGTTCTTTTTGATGTTCAACATTGTGAGGCCGCTAATTTCTTAGCTGCGTTACAGGTTATTACGCATAACAGTAATTACTAAGTCTTATCATACACTTCTAAATTTCTTGTGGCATATTTGTCAGTAGATAACAAATATATTCCTATTCCGTGTTCAGTTTCCTGCTCTGCTTCGCAATCAAGAAAATTTTTTACAGTAGTCTTGCTCATCTATTCATATGCGTTATTTTGCTAACTAAGCAAGATTCTGAACATTGAAGTGCGCTGAAATTCTGATGGAGTACAGTGTAGATTGCATTACTCTATCAAAAGTCTTATTTATTGATGACTGAGAGTCACAACTCAAATTTGGAAATTGTACTGCATTTTATAATTTTTCAACAGAATCGGTTTCACTAACTCGACTTAAACTAACATCACATTTTGTTAACAGTAAGTTTATTTTTGCAAACAGTTTAGTTTTTTTTTCATTTGTTGTCGGCTTCTCGGTTTATATGTAGCAACAATCGGTGGCGGGTTTCTGTATCAGAGATACACGAAATTCCGTCTTTTGTATTCCGTCTTCATCGTAGTTCTGTATCCTATTAATCAAAGTGTTTTCTGAAAACAAATTGAGAACTCTTTGAAACATTGAATTTCAATTTTCAGACATTTATCGAGATTCCGTTAGAAAAACGACAGTGAGATATACTTTTGGTCCTATATTTTTAAAATTCTGATCATGATGGCGCATTATATCAGATATTTAAACTTGCACATCTCCAACAAGATACACAGGAAACATGACACTATGTGAACCTGTAAAAACAGAAAATGTACAGTTTCAGTTAGCTAAGATTAGTTTTGACAAATTCATGCAATACATTAAGAATACCCAGTATCACGATTGAAGGTGTCATCCAAACCCTGCTGATCTTTCTGATCTTTCCTCAATTCACAAATGATTACCTGATATTTTTTAACCGTTTCAACCCTGAAGTAAGTTTGCTCGGATAACACCTTGAACTAATATCTCGAGTTTGTCTATATTTTTTCCAATTTGTTTAAAGTTTAAAGATCGGGCTCGGTCACCTCATTTGTTGGCGATTTCAGGCTAATTTTCCGAATATTTCCTGCTAGTTCTATTTGGAAAAATAAAAATTGCCTGGAATCGCCGAAAAATGGGGTGATCGAGCCCGCTGAAAACTCCAGTTAGATCAATTTACTGAAGTAAGTATTGCTTTTATAAAATCTTCGAATTTGCCAGACCTTTGCTTATCTTGGAGTGGTTTTTTGAAGGTCTTGAATAATGGACGTATGCTTTCTGAACGTTTCTGTCTACAACTGCTCAAAAATGGCATATTTCATTCTCGTAACAATTATAGAGTAATGATGCTACTAAAAGCAGTGGTTGAGTATTATGATCCATCAGTCTAGAAGAAATGAGGCATATCAACATTTCGTAATCCACTGTTTTGTTAACTCTTCATCTAATCATGTGCCGAGTTTTTGATAGCATGAAGTCAGCCTCTTTTGCGAAAAACGCACGAAAAACTAACAAAAAACGGTTGCGCCTTTTTCATTATCCACAATCAAAAGTGTAAAAAGTCAAAGAATTTGCGAGTTAACCAACAAATATATTCTGTTTCTATCTCATAATATCTTTTCCTCTTGAAGAAAAGCTAATAATCATCTAAGTTCCTTTTGTAAGTTACAGAACAATTTAGGGTAATATTCCTGAATTCATTTAATCCTACTGACAGAACTTTGCAAAAACAGAAATGTTCAAAGACCCTTCAATTAATTTCAATTGACTTGATGATACTCTCGGAACGGTACTCTCAGTCGTCTTTCTTTCAAAATTCATCCAATAAAAGAAGTCAGTAGAACAAACCACAATGAAACCGTATTCATTTCCATGATTTAGATTTTCCGCTCATTTGATGGATGCTAATCATTTCTGGTGAATCAGCGATGAGTCATGAAATTGACAAGGAAATTTCGTAACTTTGTATTTCACTGTTTCTTGTGTTTTCCTGATTTGATTATGCGTTATTGAGGGCACTGATCGTTTCGTTGTTTCAGTAGACAGAACATAACCGAATTCTGAACATTTCAACTTGCTAAGAATTTTTCTGCTACATTGACATCATTTGAAAACTGCTAGCAAAATGGTATTGGTGGTTGTTTGCCAAAGTCAATCTGCCAAATTATACGAGCATTTTGACTCCAAGAAAAATCCAAAACCCTAATGTTGCATCGTTCTCAGAAATTTCACACCCATATGATAAGTGTTGCTCGAATCTTATCTGCAATTTTCATGAACTTTCTGAATTCGGCCGCTTACCTTTATTTGCCTAGATTCGATTTCTAAATGCTTCAGAACTTGATGCAGTAGGTAAACGTATAGACCTCGAAATACAGGCTTAAAAATGGATGTCACATTAATGCAGAGCTTTTGTTTTCTGTTATAGGAACTTCTGAAAACAGTGAAGATAATTTTTTTCATGTTTCATGATTTTGATTCAAAAACTTACATGAGTATTGAAACGATACTGGTGGATTTTAATTATTCGTTTAGACAGGGAAAAATACTGGCAATAGAATATGTTCATAACTTTGACATCAATTCGAAACAGCGGTAATTATGTACAAAAGTTTCGGTTTCGACTTCATGTTTTTTACGGATGTATAGAAAAAAGGTTGGTATTTTCTCAAATGTCGCTACCATTCAGAAAGTCATTTTTCAAAATCTCAAACTTTTACTTTTTTTGAGTTTCATTTGGTCTTCATAACCATGATACCACATTGTTTTGCACTAGGTTGATGACCAAATCTTCAGATTCTCCATTTCTCCATTTTTCCATATCGTAACTTGTAACCCCCCCACAATACCAAAATATACAATGTTATGTGTTATGTATTCACGCGTTACTGTGAGAATGGATACAACAAGAAAAGAAGGCAGAAAAACACATTCTCTTCCATTTCTCAGATTGTTATCTGATCACATCATTCCGCGCATATCTTAAGGAAATGGGAAGAGAGAAAGAACAAGACAAATGGAACCTGCGTGTGTTGAAATGTGAAGGAGAGAGACGAGACAAGTATTTACTTTTTGGACTTATATAATACTTGTTTGTTTTTTGTATTTGTTAACAGCACCGATAGTAGCTGGGATGAGCACCACCGGAAGGAGAAGGTAAAAAAAAAGCTGCTAGTTAGGAAGAAGAGGCTCTTGTTTTTTGACCTTAGTCTTTGTTTTATTTTGCAACTTCTAGAGTTTCATATTTGCTATATATTGGGGTGCCTTGGAAATATATTAATGGTTAACGCGAATAGAGAGTAGTAATCATGATATAACTAGGTTTATGGAGTTTTCACAAAAAACGGCTATCATTTGGAATTTCTCAAGAAATATAGCCATCTAGGGATGAATATTAAGTAAGGCACAAGTTTCCCTATTCTCAAAATGTTGACTTGTTTTGGCCCTCGGTGTCGTATCCGTTTTAACTTTTTGGTCTCCTCATTTTTGTTTAAGTCGCTTTTTTCTGTTTCATAGCTGGCAGATTTTTTTATTTCCGCTATGCATTCTTATTAGCATTCGTGTTAGTTCACTGCACAACCTCCATCTCATCAAATTGATATGTTTTTTTTTTCGGCAACTTTTCCTTTTTCTCAATTTCATGTTCATCACTTATTGAAACATTGCTCAAACTTTTCATTTATGCCACAACAGAATGATTGGTATTTAATCAAAACATCATTTCTGTTTCATTATGTTTCCTTGAAGGTTTTGATTCCAGAATTCGTCAGTAATACCATTGACTATTAAAAAATCTCAAACAAACATTTTTTAAACGAGATTTGTTGGGTTTCATCTCCACAGAAACTATATTCCCCTTTTTGAAGAACATTTTCCATTTTGCAATCCATCCTGCACAGACTTTCAACAAAAACCGGTAAATGGAGCCTAATCAAATTAGTTTCTCACCTAATTAATTCCAGTTTCATGTTCTTAATTTATGATACAATTCTTTAGCTTTCATACTTCCAGTGTCTTTGATTCGGTTATAATGATAATTCTTGCTTAACCGTGTTATCTTGAATGTTCCTATCTCTAAATTCAGTAATAAGAGTAGAACCAAACGTCGATGAGTAACAAAGTGGAATAAAACGAAACGACACGTCTGTCTTCACTCAAAAAGTCTGGAGCAAAAATTATCCAATTGAAAAACAGGAGTGTACAGATAAGAACTGAACTGCAGTTTCAAGTAAATTGTTATAACCAACGAACTTCCTGTTTAGTGCTGGTTGCTCAATGAAATCAAATAAGACTATTCAAAAAATTGAATTTTTTTCAGTGTTTCACAAACCTAAGAAAGCAGAAGTTTTGATTTAGTTTGGTTGGTCCGTTTAATAGCTCATTCAGTTATTTGAATTTCCTATGATTGCCCAGAATGATAATTGCCTGTATTTACTATATGAGTTTTAAAACTGGTTTTACCGAGCCCGTCAAGTATAGAAAATGCCAATGACAGCTATGGTTAATCGTTATTTGACGAACGATGATACGTAGAGTTAAGAATTCTTTAGAAATGCTCCGAAATCATACACTTTTCCACTCGGACTGAGAAATGTTTAGCCAAAGGAGCTTCTTCCAAACAAAGTAAGAGGTTTTTTTCGATGATGGTAGAGAATCCTAAAAAAAGACACTTTTGAGAGCAAAATGTAAAAAAAGAAAATTACAGTTTTTGCATCATGACATATTATGACGTTAAAACTGTTATTAAGGGACTACGAACCTGCTCAATTCTTTATCAAGTTAACTTTCAATGACCTAATGAGAACCTCCAAAAAATCAGGACCATTCATGCCCATTATGCTTTCTGGAACTATGTTTTACTGCATTATTCCATATCGTGCACGTATCAGTCCGAATAACAGTTAACAAAGTGCATTCCCAATATCAGTTATCTGAAACTGCAAAATTTTTGCTGTTATTCTTACCTATTATATTAAGTGCCAGATATAAGGTATCCTTCTGTTTATCTAGTGAACTTATATTGTAAATTTTCCGAGAATACTAAAATTTCCTCACCCCTAACTGAGCTCATCACCTGAAAATATTTCGAGAACTTTCCAAAAAACTGTGTTATGAAACCGACATGGAAAATTCTTATCATTTTCTTGTCTCTCCCTCTTCCTCTTTGATTCCCTTGTTCTCCACACCGGAAACATTTCTCCTTCTTATCCTTTTGCTTCGAAAAGGTGACACATGTTCACCTTTTTTCTCGCACCCCATATCTTCTTTTTCATCATTTTCCTCCATCGTTCATCACGGTGGTGTCATACCAATTGTTTCCAATTCCTTTTTCCCACAACTTTTCGTCCATTTCATTTACATTACCCCCCCCCCTTTTCTCGCTTCTTGTGTGTCGCCAACTGTCTTTTTACATGTTATCTCAGTTGTTGGTCAGTTTCGTTCTTTCTCTTTCTGACTGACTGCGTCTCTCTTCATTTGTACTCTCTCGCTCATTGATGATTACAACATTGGAGGGAAGAGAGAAGAGTTGCTCTCTTTGCTCTTACACACCTCCCAATGATGATGACATAAATTAGAGACATTTCGAAGGGCGGATGAGAGCAAGAGAAGATGGAATTTTGTTGCGATATTATTGAGGATGTATAATACAATATGTTTCGAGTTTGGGGTTTAGTCTTGGGGCGGGGTTTTGAATCTTAGTGGTCGATGGTTTGACTTATTTTATTTTGTGTGAATCTTTTTCTTTGACTTACCAGTTTCATTGAGTCTAGATAATTGAAGAAGACTTATTTGACCACTACTTCCTATATTTCCAATTCCTAGAAGTTTGCATTCTTGTGTTCTGTTCTGTTCTAAAAATGTTGTCTGCAAAATCTCTTTTTTCTATAACATTTTCAATGTTACGGTTTTAAATCTTTGATTTGATTCTCATTATTTATCATGTCATCAATCTGAGGTCCATACAAGGTGTGCCATAATTATTGACCCGTCTTTGTAGTACTTTAAAACTTGAAGTTAGGATGAATTTCTCCCTTGTTGGGTGAACTTTTTCGAGTAAAGCTTCAATTTTGAAAAAAAAAACGTTATATGTATGTAATTTTTCCTATATTTGCGGTATTTGCATCCCAATTACAATTGGGTGAACTTCCTGTTCTCATTTAAATGCAATTTGTGTTATTTTATCCAATGAAAAAAGTTCCGAATCTGTAATTATTTTCACATTTTTTACGGAATATTTAAAAACCATTTGTAACCGAAAATTTTCGTTTTTTCTGTGAAATATTCAATGTAACTGTTTTGCTACATTTGCGACGTTTTTGGCAATTAATAAGTGTCCTCTCCAAAGTTTCAATGTTTCGAATTCTAGGCAAATTTTTGTTGGATTATATCAATTTCAGTATATTGTAAAGGATCTTATCAATAATGAAGAATCTTAAAGCAATAAGAAATATTAATCCAGTTTCACACAGTCAACTTCAAATTCCATGTTTCTCGACTTTCACTTTTCTATACATATTAGTGTTCTGAAATTCATTAATGTAAGTGAGCTGAGTTGTCTTGGCTATGATCTCGATGTTCCCAGTTTCACGAACCTTTCTTTTTCCAAGTTTTGTTCTGAGATTGATAGGACCTCTGTGGACTTTACATTTTCTTGTATTAAGGTTATTTTCAATGAGCCAAAAAACTGCACACTTTTTCATGTTACTAGATCTATACTTTTCTTGTCTGAAACTATGGACGTCAATTGTCGAATATATAACACGTTACTGTTATAATGAGAGCATTTGAGATCATCATTTGTGCAGATCAACCGATAATGGTTATTTTGAATGTGGTACTCATATGCATCCAACTTTTGTTTTTTTTCAAGCATTTTAAAGGTTGAATATCCAGGTAGTTTAACTAAATTTTTTCCGTTCCAATCTCTTGACTTTATTCTGCTTTTTTCAAAACTTTGATGCTCCTGTGTATTGGTTCGAACCTGATTAAATTTTTTCTCGACACATCCCTAATGAAGCCTCTGAAGCCTTGTTTCTCCTACTGACCAATATGGAAACTTTTGTTTATATTCCATGTTGCCCTCTTGGTTCCCCCCACGTTTTTCTTGGTTTGGGGTCTTGGACAACTGCTGCCCGTTTCTAAATTGATGCTAATTTTGGAAGAATTCGTTTGCATCCCTTGAAAGAAGGAAGTTTCTAAAAGAAATATAAAGCAAAGTACGACGAATGTATAAAAAATTATCAAGATTTTGAAACAGTGGCATTGTGAAATCTTCTAGAATTAATACAGATATTGTGAAAACAGAGGGTGGTTGGTTTTATTTATTGTAATCTTAAATATACCAAGCTTCTATGAATTCTTCTTCTTCCCTCTTCACTGGTTCAGCCTTTTCAAATATTTCCTATAGTTTGAGCAAATATGATCAGTGTCTTGTGCTACAAAATCTTCCTAAAAATTGTAGTTCCGCTTGCAATTGACGCTTGCATTTGCCCTCTCAATCGTTTCTCATAAATTTCGATTCATCCACAAAATCAGTTTTGTTCGCATGCCGTGTCATACTTCCAGAACCATCATATCACATGGTACGAGATAATTGGGATTTCATTGTTTTTTCTGTTTCCGTATAGTGTTAATGTCTCGATCAACAAACTCGAAACAGTTAAGGTTCAAATATCACAAAATATTGTTATTGTTGAAACTTCATTGTAGTTTTGGGTGCTTTAGGCTTTATGAATATTCTAGCAAACGTTATTAAAGCTGTAGTGTCCAGGTCCAATACTTGAACCATGATCCGCCACTGTACTAGAAAATACAGCTCACAAGTTTCAATACTTCACCGTTTTGGAAGTTTGATATCTTATGGTTTTACTGCCTTGGTGTGATGGTAGCTTGAGAATACAACTAAATCTCATTAGCTAGAAGTCAGGATTCTGATTGTCTAACGAATAAAACATTTTCTAGAAATCCTTCTGTATAGAATTCCTGTAGTAAGAAGATTGTTTGCTGTAGTTGTGGAAGTAGATACAAAATGATTTTTCCGATGCCATTAGTTACCATCGAGACGTCCAACTGAGAATGAGATGTTCTCGAAGCTCCTAACCTGCAATCATAAGCATGATACTGCAAAACAGTTTTGACTATAATATGATTTTTTTTCTGTAACACGATGGTTGTATGAAAGCATCACAAATTTTGTAGATAATTTGAGGCTCGCTATTATCAAATTTCTGACAAGCATTAAAATAACTTCCATGTGATCTTTACCATATAGCTTCAAAATGAATATGCTATTGCACGAATCAAATATGCGATAGTTCGCATCTCTGCATCCTGAATGGGGAACAGTATATAGTTTCGAATAACACTGTTACTGTAGCAACATTTTTTTCTTAATATATTATTGCTATCTGTTTATTAGCTATAATGAAACGCTCAAACTCATATGCCCATCAAGATACAGCAATAGTTGGAACTCGTTTTCGTTGCTTGTGAAAGTAATGAAATTCAAAAAGCTATGAATTAAGGTTTTCTCTCACAATCAGTTCGAGTAAAATGACTTTAGTTATCCGGACACGAATTAGAGGACACAATTCCTATCTAATCCTTCCAATTATTATTTAAAAAATTAGAAAAAACTAAATAAAACCGTTTCGAAACAGTTTCAATTTTCCGACCAACATTGGCAAACACTGGTTTTTGAATTAGATTAACTAGACAGCAGGAATATGGTTAAAATTATATATTTGTCAATGCCATTTTGAAATCCTACTGTTTTCTTTTGGGAAACCTATTTTGTTTCAAAATGTCTTCATTTTGCTCCTGTTTTTCACTTTCGATACATTTTGCTTCAGGATATACATACTTTACTGTTCCACAAACTGTGTAAATTGAATCATGTTATTAAGAAACTGATTCCTTGTCCTTCCTAGAAGTTTTTACTCCTTCAAATTTTCTGTTCGCTTTTCTCGATTTTTTCAGTTTCATTCACCTTAAATGTATTCGCACATTTGCCTCCCAATTACCTCTTCATTTTTCCAGGCATGTAAAAGTTGATGTCTTCATCTTGTTCCTCTCCTTCAACTTCAAATTCAACCCAAAAAATCAAAGAAATCAATGTGATCGTGGTGGGTGTGAGCGGTTCGGAAGCAGTCAAAGGACCGTCTGGAGTTGGGAAGAGTCTACTTTGCAATCGATTTGTCAGACCAGCAGCTGATGAGTTTCATAGGGAGCACTCTTCGGTGTTGTCACAGGTGAGAGCTATGAGATATGGGGTAAAATTAGAAGGAGTGAGGAGAAGTAAAGATGAAAAAGTGAAGTTGACATATCAATGTTTCAAAACAGTAAATTTTGAGAAGTTAAAATAACAAACTACTTATCGCTCTTGGTAGTTTGCAAAGCCTTGTCAGTCTACATAAAAAACCAGAAAAATACGCCACTAATTGTTAGAAATCACTTTTTCCATTTGGAAGATATATTTTTGCTTAACGTTAAGATAAAGAAAATACCACTAATTTTTACCTTTTCATCTACCATATCTAACCATTGTGAAACTGCTCAATTTCAGTCTTCGCTCTTCCTTTATTGAATTTATTTTTCCCGTTCCAGATCGATTTCTGTGGAAGTCCGGTGATCAACAAGGACCACTGGTTGTACTGGGGAAGCCGTCTGTTGACCACTCCAGAAGGTTCGACACCAAATGTTTTGGTGAGGGTTGCTGAGCAGACAGGTTAGTTATGGGTATGTTATTAGCCCATGGGAAACAAGCTCAATTAATCAGTAAAACCGTG
This sequence comes from Caenorhabditis sinica, assembly GCA_963932045.1. Taxonomy (NCBI): domain Eukaryota; kingdom Metazoa; phylum Nematoda; class Chromadorea; order Rhabditida; family Rhabditidae; genus Caenorhabditis; species Caenorhabditis sinica. Next base: position 18,767,527 of record OZ009940.1, read on the forward strand.
ATACGAAAATAAGGCGTTGATGAAACATTAGTATTATTTAATGTTAAGAGAAGTTCGATTCCTGTTTCATTGTGGCCATGTAACATTAACTTTAAAAAATTTCTACAATCTTATTAGAACTGTAAAACAGGAGAAAATTTTCAAGAGATTTTAATCTTAAAAGAATTCTGAGATAGTTGAGAAAGTCACGAGTACAGTTCAAATGAGACTAGTTCTGATTACTCCGCAACCCAGCTCTTAATACTTTCGTATGGAAACTAGGATGTATAATGACCCTGAAAAACAGCGAACTTTTGAAAATGTCTCTGTATTCTAACTTTGTTAATGTTTCAATTGGATCATACAGGGTGGCGAATAATTAGTGATACTACTTTCAAACATCCTAAATCGGTCAATGATTGATCGATTTTCAAATAATTTTAGGATGCGATACCTGAAATGCCAACAATTGAAATTTAAAAGTTTCATTTTGATATCTTTTCATTTGACCTAGTTATGAACGTGAAACTGTCTAAAAAAAATTTCGCTCGGCACGCGGGCACCGTCCTACTTTGACAACATATAACTCCAGTTCCATTAGGATTTTCAAGAAGACATTTTGTAAGAATGTTTCAAAAACCTTTTTCTTTTAGTTCTAGGAATTTGGCGGCCATAGAGATTGAAATACTGACAGGAGCCTTGCGGATCTTATGCAACCTCAATTCGCCGACGGCTGCAGTTTTTGTCACTTTTGACGAAAATCACGATTTCCGCATGTTGAAGACTTTTTTCTTTGGCTAAGTGACATTTAGTAATAAGAAATAACTACAAAAAACTTTTGAAGCAACCAATTATGGTTCTCTGATAAAAACCAGTTGATTTCTTGTATTTTTCTGAACTCTAACAGCTGATGTGAGCATTTCAGACAAACTAGTCCATAAAAAATTTCCTCATAGTTAACAAGATTGCAAATGCACATTACTGAATGCTGAAAGAATCAATATAAGTTTTAAACTTTGTTCGAAAAGGTTTGAAGAGTTCCAACTAGCTCCAGGCATCAGTATCTGAACAAGCGTAGTTAGGCCTCCGAAGCCGCGTGCCAGTGCAATCTTATCCTTTTGGGCAGCGCACAGATATACTAAATTTATTCGGAAACTTCAAATTTGTAATATAAAACGAAAAACAAGATATGATTAACAGTTCCACAAAGTTTCAACACTCTAGAGCACATTTTGGAGTCGTGAACGCCGTCTAAAGTTGGCTAATTTGGCCTAAAATCTGCAAATTCAATGGTATGGTTTAGGAAACAACTCGTAACTTTATGAAGAAAAAAGCGTATGAGTTGAAAGTCAACATGTAAACTGAAATAGAGCTTACTGATAACTGTGCAAAAAACTAGGTCAAGATCTCACGTTTCCACGCTACAGCGTTCACGTGAACATGAGTATCACTAATTATTAGCCACCCTGTAGAAGATATAATAAGAATCACTGATCACTGTGTGCTCTGAAATTATTGAAAAAACTTCAATGTTTCAATTCCTGCATATTGCCTCACGTGCAATATATCCAACAATCGTGTTATATCAAAAACGAAATTTCAGAATTCCTTGACGATGAGACATTCGAAACCATTGCCGGATGTTCAAAATCAGAAAACTACTGTCAGAGGTGTAGTCGAACAAGTCTGCAAAGTCGAGACAAGTTGATGTATATACAGAAGGTTAGTGTTTTTTAAAAATGTTATGTAATTATTGATATCTGAATTTTTCCAGCCTTTCACACAAGATAAATGAAACTGCGAAGTTTCTTATTTTGGTTGTCTTTGTTTAGGTGAAATATAGTATTTGAGGGCGATAACCGAAATAGAGCCATCATCCCACTGGTCAAATTTTTTCAAATTTTTCATGTTTCGTTAACTTTGTAAAACAGAGTATTTTTCGAAAAAAGTATTCCGCATGCGAAACACTCTCAAGGCAACAATAATTTCAGTAAATATGAAACTTGTAAAAAAGTGAAATCTGAAGAAGTTTTCTCGTTTTAAAAATATGGCGTATCTAAAGTAAAGTATCCGATTTTTCGAAAATGCATTATCTGGAAACTTAGCTAACATCTGAAACTTTCTTGTTAAAACAGATAACTGTTCTGGAACAATTTCAAAATTCACATCAAATTCGTGTGGCATCTTTGCAGAATAATTTCTTTTCGAGTCGAATTGTCAATTTTTACTTTCATATTTTGAAAGTTTTCGGTTTCCAAAGGTACAGAAGTGCTTAGAGAATGCGTGCCTACTTGATAAGAAAAAAACTCAATCGAATCTAAACCTTGATGTCTCCAAATAACGATAAAACGCTTCATATCCTGAACTTTGTAAACTATTTAGAACTGGAAAACCTTGACTCATTTTTCCAAGTTTTACTGTGCCAAAATCAAGTTATTGTTGCTTGTGAAATCTCACTCGTCAATGTTTGATTTGTGGGCTTTTGGACCAACTCTACAAAAATTTGCAATATTACAGTATTGCATTGTATTTCATTTCTGTTTTTTCTTGTTTAATTCATCTTTCGATCTTACAGGAGCAACTCGGCCTCGAAAGCGAATACCCTCAACACCTCCTCCCCGATGGAAAATTCAACGTCGACGGTTTTATTCTCGCTTGTGACATCTCCAAAGACTCTCCCCTCCATCACTCAAATCAAGTCATATCTATCGCCAAGTCAATATCCAAAACCAAGAAACCGATTCTAATCGCTTTTACGAAATGTGACGAACTGAGTGATGACACCAAAAAACACTATATGAATCTATTCTTGGCAACGAAAGAGTTGAAACATGTACTAAATAATCTGACACCAGTGGAGGTGTCGGCAGTGAAAAATGTGAATGTGGAGTATTTGTTCGGAACGATGGCAGCGATGTGTTTGAGGAATCAGAAGGCGGTGAAGAAGCCGATGGGATATCAGGAAGCGTCGTTTTTAGTGGAGCAGAGGAATTTGAGGGTCAAGTGAGTATACGACAAGCAGAGTCATTAGAAAGTAGTACTCCGACAGAGATTATGGCAATCTTGTAACAGTATGGTATACATATTACTTGAAATGGACAAAAAGTTTCTAGTGTAGTGTTGATCTTATTTAAAGGCGCATACAGTACTATCTGTACTATGTACTATCTGCATTCACATATATTTTGAAAAACTGGGCCACGACACAGAATGTGAGTATGGGCCTTTAAACTGATTTTACTGTAGAGAATGCAATTACCAAGGCTTTTACACTGGATAGAAAGCAAACCTCGAGATTTTCCAGATTTTTATAGGGTTTTCAAAACAGCAGATTTTTCACAGTTTCACTTTGCTAGAAAAATCAACCTCTTTTTCTACTTCTCATTCGATAATTTTTCCTTTTCAGATGCCGCTTCACCACCCTCCTCTCCAGTGCTGTCCCCATATACGCCTATCCAAAGCAATGTCAGAGTTGGAATCAAGTCCTTGCCGATATCGATAGACATCCGGATCTCATGAATTTTGTCACAGTATTTGGTAGCCGAGTGGCGTTTGAAATGTACGAAAGATATGTGTCCGAAGCGAAGGAGCAGTGGACGATGAATAGGTAGGTTTGGGGGAAGATAGCAACGGCTGCAAAAAATTTTATGTTTTGAAATGAGCATTTTGAAATAGTAAAAGGTTACAATTTCGAACCAAAAATTATTTCCACTTCGTCGAATTAATTTATTGCTCAGTAATTGTGTTCTTCAATACAGTCGTTGTTTGAAAACTAAGCTTCTACCCTAACGCTCTTTTTTCCAGACTCCGCTCCTTGGTCCCTAGACTGTTTGAAGTGTTCGAAGTATTTTTGGATGTTGTGGACTTGGCTGAAATGGAATGGAATATGGCGAGAGACTACATCAGATGCCATCCACTATTCAATGTGCTTTTTGAGAGTAATGGTACGCTATGCCTCAAACTATTGGAGATTCGAAGAATTGTTAAAAATACAAACTATCTGCAACCGGAAAATATTGAAGTTTCACAAATCTGATAATAGGCTGGCAGATTTATCCGTTTGCTATTCAGACTAAAGCACACAGATACTACATACAATGTCAGGTTTTGCGTCAAGATTTTGCGAATCAATCGGCTTTAGATAACCATATACAAATGAAACACTTGAAACCTTGAAAATAATAAATAGTCTGTTTCTCAATGTTCAGAAGTGCGAAAATAACATCAGGAATTGATAGATAGAATTCTAGGTCCATTGAACAAATTCAATGTTGCTGTGATTTCAGACTACGACGTGGAACCATGGCATCCTACCACACTCAATGGGAATGATAAGTCAAGACTGCCAGCAGAGCTAATTCTTCTACCAGATGCTGGGAATGCTTTCGAACAGTTTAGGGTAAGCGAATTTAATAGAATACCCAGTATTATAATAAAATAGCAAGTGAAGCCATGACAAATAGTGTAGACGAAACTGTGAGCATTCCCTTTTTTGATGAGATCAGAAATAAGTGGTTGTACGTGGGCATCAGTGTTGATGAGTAGGAAAAACTTCAATAACAATGATGGTGAAACTGTTAAATATTTCAAAAACTACGATAGAGACCCTGTTTCAGTTAAATTTGCTGTAGAATTTTTATGAAAGGGTTGAAAACCGAAATCTTCAGAAAGCATTTTCAAAGTTGAGCGACGGCACTTCATGACTAGATGAAACCAAGAATTTTAATTTCAATTTGTCTTTTTTCTGAAAGTTGAAAACTGTCTAGATTTTTAAGAATGGATTCCTCTTGCAAACTTAGATAAATTGCTAAATTACTTCTCCATTACTGTCAAATATAAACATTCACAGTATCATAGAGGATAAGAGAAGAAAAAAACATTTTATTGACACGATATCAGCTTCAAAATTTGACATTTTTCCAATAATCTCACGGTGATTAGATTTGCAAACAAAGATCTCAAGCCAACTGAATACTTAGAATTCGACACCAAACATTCGGTTTCCAGACGTCGTGTTAAAATAAATGCGCAAACATTCATTTTGAAATCACTTTCCGCTCATATCAAAAACAATTCCTGATAATTCTTTTGTCGACCTAATAGAAATTTCAAATTTTACAGTTTCATATGTGTGAGATAAAACTGGAACAATTGTTAATGCGCTTTATGGCGTTTTTATGGAGATATGCTTCGATAATTCGTCCTTAAATTATGTAGTAATGAATTCCAAGATCGATCCTTTGCTTGAAAATCACAATAAAAATCAGTAAAATCTCTAAATTCCTCAAAAAATTTTCCAGTTATTTGAACATCATAACTACTTTCTGTTGCCACATCATGTATTCCTACTCTCACCTAATTTTTTCCAGCTCTCCACTCAAAACTTCCGTCTCAAACAACAACTTGCCCAAGAACTGGAATACCTATTGCACGAAGTTCCTCAAATCCTACCTGGCTCTTCCTTGGACACTTCTTTTCCTTATTTTCAAAATTTCTCCATCATCAAAAAGTTGACTCCTGAAATCATCTCAGAAGTTTACGATAGATTCCAACAGAAGCTTATGAACAATGCCAGGTCACAGTTAGAAGAGTGTCTTTTAGAAGTGTCATCAGCGATTCAAAACTCATGGAAACCATCAGAATATGTGCATGTCGACTTGAGAAAACTGGAAGATGTTAGAAATTATTTGAGCGGCGATTCAAGATACGAGTGGATGAAACTGATGGAAGGGGACCGCGACCAGATCATACTGTCATTTTTACCCTTCATTTTCAATCCGTCGCCATTGAACTGTCCTACTGCTGACATGTGTATCGATATCGTGGGAACGTCGATTTTGAACGACTTCTCTGAGCAGACTAGTACGTTTGGAGGGTCTTCTGGATTCTCGGAATGTTTTGAAGCAACGAGAAGGAACTCGGGAAAGCGGATGCCAAGGGTTCAGGTTAGTTGTTTTTGTATACGGTAGAGTAATGGCACTGCCTGAGCTCCGGTTTCAACTAGAAAATAAGGCTTTCTGAAACATGTTTCAATAGTTTTAAAGATTTTTCGAAACCCTCTCGTTCTCCCATTTACGGGGAATTTTTGGTTTTCCATCGACAGTCCAAAATTAGTAGTTCAATTTATGTACTTCACAAAATATCAATGTTCAGGAACCGTATGTTTTAGTTTGAAATAAAGTGCAAAAGTTTCGGTTTCTGGAAGTTTTTATGGAACGAAGACGTAGTGGGTGATTGATAGGAATCCTGTTGTCGAGCTTTTTCGGGTAATCAGTACATAAGGATCAGAGGTGCGCGGAATTCCGTCTTCCGTCTTCCGTCTTCCGTCTTCCGCTTGTTTTTTCACTTCCGTCTTCCGTATTCCGCCAAATTTTTTCCGACTACTTCCGTCTTCCGGATTTTTTGGAAGAAAAATATTTTCACGGAAGTACCGAAATTTTGAAACTTTCGAAGTCAAAAATTATTTTTGACTGATTCTCAGACCTTATCTAACACCAATGATTACAGTTTCTAACATGTTTGGTACTCTTAGGCCTAGACAGTCACTTCCGTCTTCAGTGTTCCGTCTTCCGTCATAAAAATTTTACTTCCGTCTTCCGTCTTCCGTCTTCCGCATAGAAAATTTTCTCTTCCGCGCACCTCTGATAAGGATGTTTGGTTGGTGGTTTTGATCGTTTTTATCTGTTTTTTCGATATCCGAGAGACTGGTGTAAAGTTTTGACGAGTAATAATGAAACCACAAATACTTTTCACTAGCCCACAAAAAACACATTAAAAGTCAAACTAGCAGAAGATCCCAGAAAATAAGTTCTAGTTTCATTTTCTTTATCTATATGTGGTTCTGAAGTTGTGAACATTCGTCGTACGGGAAACATTTCGTGAGCATAGGCGTATTCATTAAAGAATGCGGGTTGAGAAGTCCGCCAACACGCCACTGCTAGGCAGTATCAACCTTCCAGTATATTGAATGAAATCTTGAACAAGGTGCCAAAAGGATAATATTCCATAAATTTTTGCCGTTCTGATATGCCACCATAGTGAAGTATATTTGGAAACCGTTAGTAAAGCCTTTTTTTTTATATTCACATTGTAATGAAGGAGTTATTTACATTTCATCAATATCAGAGACTAGTTACAGTTCTATGTGCTAACTTGATAACAGAAAAGATGTTCTGTCAAAAATTAGATTTTTATGTACATACAGTTTCATCTTTGAGATATTTGTGTTGAATAAAATATTAATTTAGTTATTGGCGAAATTTTGAATTTACTCATACTACGGGCTCATTGAGCATTTTGTGAAACGGAGTTCGGACAATTTAGGACACCAGCTTTGAAATGATATACATAAGTATCCTGTAATAAGACGTTTCTTAACATTTCCTAGTTAGTGAAGCAAATTTTCCAACCATAAAACCACTTAACTTCAAACGTAAAACATGTGAAGCAAAGTCTGTAATTCTTCATGTTCACCAAGAAACCGTATTTTTCCAGATCTGCGCCATGTGTGGGGACCGCCTATCTATCGACTCTCTCGCCACTTCCCTGTTTCACAACGATCTCATCCGTTCCTCTAATCTCAGCTACTCTTCCGATGGCTCCAGTTACCTGGAACTCCTCGACGAGAACACCCAAAACTGGAATACCCTGGAAATCTCCATGAACAGTTATCACTCATGGTTCCATCAAAACGACATGAACCCCAAACAATTTGTGGATCTTACCGATGGCTATTTGTTTGTTTATAACTCTCAGAGGGCTTCCAGTTTCAATTACGCTCGTTGTGCAATTGAAAAATTGGCCGATGCGAATTCGGTGAATTTCGATTGTATTCTGGTGGTGGCTGTGGTGGTTGGAGACGCAGAAAGTAGTGATTCAATGAAGGTGAGTCAATAAAGGGGAATGTTTTTGGAGCATTTTGTGAGGGAGGCATGAATAGTAGCGCCGAAAAAGTTTATATATATTTAGTGTGTAAATGGCGGGAGCTAGAACACCCACGCGGTTTTCATGGAGTCATTTTTAAAGTATTGGTTGAACTGTTTTCCGTTTGGCTTTGCGTTTGTCCATTTTTTTTTCTGTAAAATTCACAGCACAAAAATTATTGTTTTTGATAGTGTGACATATTTTAAAGTCTAAATTAACATCATTTTTACTGCTCTAATACAGTTTTCGCGGTATATTTGATCAAAAAATTTCTTCACATGCTTTTTTACAGTGAAAAGTTCTGAACTTTTTTTCGGTTTCGAATTTATTGAATGAGCACAAAATATTTTCTGAAATAGTTAACAATCATGTAGCAATGGTTTCCTATCAAACTCTCTACAAGATCGTGAATCAATTAAATTTATGTAGTAGCACATCATAAATTAACTTTCTGAAGCGGACACATTTTTACCGTAGTTCAATACAATGGTTTCCTCAACAACAAATGGATAAAAATCTGATCATTCTCAATAAATTCGTTATTGAACAGAATCAGAAATATTTAACGCTTCGTTCCAATGATAGAAACACTTGATTGGAGAGCTCATCTTACCTTTACTGTTTCGTGTTGCCAATATGAGAAGACATTTTAGATCACTAGTCGATACAACGAAGATCCGGAATCAAGTCAATAATTATGCGAGAGTTCCCGAAACTGTTATTATCCTTGAAACTGTTCTCTTGCTACATTTGGTATATACAAATTTAGAGGTTTCTGACTTATTTGTGGGTTGTAAAACACAATAAGAATTCTGTTTTACAATGATGTTTTGTTGTATAATATTTAGCATCATTCATTCTAGAACAAACTATTATTTTGAGAAAACCGAATGATCCACGAATGGTTAATCAAAAACACAATCTTGAAACCGAAATTTATATAAAATAGTACAGTTTCCCTTTGAGCGTATGATTTTCTCTTATTCATGCTGCGCTAATTGAGACGTAGTTTCAAACGTGTTTTCCCTGTTCATAAAATTCATCAAAATAGTGATCACAAAATGAACAGCATTAGTGGAACCAAAATTTTTCTTACCGTTTCATCAAGGTCATAGAAATCAACCCGGATCAGCTACCTGATTAGTAGGAGCAATTGTCTTATTATTCATATCTCCAACCACAACGACACATAGAAAAAAAAAACTTTTTTTTTACCTAAAAAATACAGCCTTGTTGAAGGAATAAGATTTCGTCATATTCATTTGCCGCTAGTTTAGCTTCCAAGTGCATGTTTCTCTCTTTCAGCTAACTAAACCTTAGAAAAATCATATAATTTTACCATTATCATAAAACAGTTCAAGTTTTATGAACTTGATGCTATGTCTTATTTTGCGTTTTTTCTGCTTTAAAAAATAATGCGAAGATTGTTACTGAACAAAGCCGTTTTAATATGTGCATATGTTTGTTCAAATTCAGATCATTTTAGTCATAAAGACGGACGTATAGTATTACTTAACTTAAAGAAACATACTCAGCTGTGAGATTACACAGTTGCAGAAATCCCAACAAAAAAAACTTCTAAACTTGTTAGCTCGGTAACACATCTTAAAATAAAACTCAAACTATTATGCAGATCCCCATAAAAGAGAGTGCGCGCCGAAGATTTGACATTTTGTAGATCACAATATCTCGCCACGAAAACTTTAAAGGAGCATAACTCATGTTCAAACTGATTTTCCGTTTTTCTCAATTTTGGTCGAGTTTCAGCCATTTTTTCTGATAAAATATGACTTTGATGCATGATTGTTTCGTACCTCTTGCAAAACTATGAAGAAAAATTGCTTAAAAACTGAGAAAATCGGAAAAATCTGTTTGAAAATCAGTTATGCGCCTTTAAAGATACCGTAGCAAAAATCGTGATCTCCGATAAATCGAATCTTCGGCGCGCACTCTCTTTGCTTTAGACATGAATAATATGAAATCACTCTTTGTACTCCACAAAAAACAACAACCTGTCCCACTTACTATCACCGAGAACGAAAATGAGTGACTTTTCGTACATTTCTCACAAGTGACTAAAGAGTGTATAAGTGTGCATGTGTAAATGATGACTGTTCGTAGAAAAAGGAAGAGAGAGAGAGTAGAAATTTGTGGAAAAGAGCACGGGAACTACTTGAGAGAGCACAGAGAGAAGAGTGGATACAAACCGTCCTTTTCTTTCTCTTCCTCTGCTGGCTCCTCTGATTGTTTGCTCTGAACAAGGCGGCTAGCTAAAGCTCGTTTCGACCCCCTCGCTTTTTTGTATTCGCCCTTTATTTTGCTCATGATGATTTTTAAAATAATACTTTTTCTAATTTAGGGCTCATAATAGCCGGTATTTGCACTTGCAACTTACTGGCAGAAAATCGAGAGTGTAAGAAAATAGAGATTTTGAAACGGATATTTTTCTTCAGGTTTTCAAAAATTCATGTTTCATTTTCCTCATATTTTCAAAAAAATTTCCACTTTTCAATTTATTGGTTATAGACTGATGTTATTCCAGATCGACTTGGACTACGTAGCCGAAGGTGCTGAACTGTGCAAAGCCATCGGATCAAGGTTTACTGTACTAGATTACCGAAAGAGAAAACCGAAATCGAATGTTTTGAATCTTCAACTAATGGAGTTTCTACATGATGTACTCGATGGACAGGTGCAGCCAATGAGCTCCACAGCAGCATCAACGACGACGGAGGAGGAGAAGTAAGTTTTGATTGGATTGGGCCTTAATTTAGGAATCCAAAATTTGGAAAAGGGTTAAAAAGGACTTGAAACTGCGAAACAACATATGGATGACATTTTACGGTTTTTGAATATCAAGCCATTTGTTTCTTTTAAAGTTGACAACATGGACCCACTGAAATAAAAATGAAAAATTTTAGCCTTATAAACATACTGAAACGGCAAATTTGGTGAAAAAACTGAAAAAGGATAAACCCATAGCACTAATTCACCTAAAATCTGTCGACCAATAGGGAACCTTTTGAACCAGTAAAAACTTTACGGTATTTTTTTTCAGAAGCAGTCTGGATAGTAACCGACCTACAATGCTGGCCCCATCATTCACCACCTCTGGAATACAGTTTTTGTCAAGTGAGTTTTATTTCTCTATCAGTATAATCTAGTAAACATTAAGAATAATCACGCTCAAGAAAACATAATGAAACGGAATGTTTTTTATGTGACAAGAACATCCGATTTCGGGTGAATATAGCAGTTTGGTTACAGTGAAGTTCTCCCCAAATCAACAATATAATACTCAAAATTTGAAACTATACCGCATGAAAAATGAATAACTTTTCCAGGACCCGACACCTCGACCCGGAGTAGACGACAAAAGGCAGTGAACTCTAATCTTAGGTGAGTTTCTTCTCAATATATCTGATTCAGTCAGGTTTAGGAGAAAAACTTAACATGCAATAAGCGAACACTAATTCAAAATAAAAATTATATGAATACATGTTCTGATGAATTCATGGATTCAGAACTGATCAGTAAAGATTTTACCATAGCAAGATAAGAATCGAGAAACAGGAAAATTTAAAATGGGGTTCTTTATTTTTGTGGCTTCGTCTTCTCAGAAAGAAAGTTTACGGTGCTATTCATCAGTTTTTCTGGAAATGAGAGACTGAGACCACGGACGTAGTGGACAGAATAAGGATTTTATTTCTATTAGAAAGCCAAATCGCCCATTTTTCAGAAACCGCGTCACCCGAACCGATCCTCTAATCATGTCACACTTCTATAGTCATCCCATTGATATTCAACCAGCACCATTGGCAACACCGGAAGCTGTGGAATTTTCACCGATTTATAAACAGGTTGAGGTGAGTTTTTTATATACAATTACTGAAAAATTTGTTAAGCTTTGGTTTATTGTGAACATTTTGAAACCGCGAAGTTTCGCTAGACGAGTCAATTATTGATTAACAATTACTCTTTTTTCAGGACGCAATGACAAAAATCCTGGTGAACGGATCCACACCAAAAGCTCTGACAAGTCCACTATTCAACAAATATGACTCTTCTCCAGAAACTAGGAGTACTACGTCGACGGTATCTGGGAGTAGTTCAGGTAAGAATATAATCTTGGTTTGAATTCATTTATTAGCCAGCTTAGTGAGGAGTTGTGATCTTAATTATCTGGAACCGTTTTTATTGAGAAGGAAAATTAAATAATTTATGTTCCCAACTGTTGATATCTCGCAGAGTTGGGACTGAAACTTCGTTCCTACGGTTCCAAACATTTTTCTAGTTTCAATTATCCAACATGCTGTTGTTCTGCCCATCTTAAATTTGTCTCCATAATCTCCCTTCTATATTCCAGCTCCCCGCGCTGTCTCCGCCGATGTTACCCGTCGTTCCCGTAATTCTGGTGTCTCAGTATCCAGCGATTCCATCAATCGTCTTCATCGAACATCGAATCTTTTCCAACTTCATCCAGAAACTGCCCTGACAGCAGAGCAGAAACAAAAGTCACTGTCTATCGAATCATTGACAAAAGTACAAGAAAAAGATAAGAGCCAAAAAGGATTTGTGAGAAAAGTGGCAACTTCGTTCCGATTACGGAAGAGTCTGGTGGATGGAGGGGAGGAAGAGAATAAAAAGGAGAATAAGAAGAAGACGTCAGTCACGTCTCCGGAACAGATTTCATCGTTTTTGGAGAAAATGGCGACGAGAAGTCTTCCACAATCGCCGAGGACTGATAGGAAAGCGAAATTGTATTCTTCGTTGAGTGAGTTTTTTAAAAACTTTTTTTGAATGAATGAAATAGATCGAGTTTGGAATAGATCTCAGAAGTTGAAAACATCTTGAAACCGAAAAGTGTTCTAATAATTTTTTGTTTCATACTTGTTTGAAATTATGCATCGAATTTACGCTCAGATTTCAAAGGTGTCAGACAATTACCATTTTTTCAGACAGCACAACAGAAGCTGTTCTCTCCTGGCTCCCATCGAAATCCTCAAAACGACTGATGAAGAATAAAAGTGCGACACATGATGTGAGTTTGAGAAAATGCAATGATTATGAACTGATACTTGATAGTCCTTGCCAGGAAATGATAGCTTACTGTAACCGTAGAAACTGTTTAAAATCATAGAAATATAGAAATTAGGAGATCATCAATTGATGTTTCGGAAGGTTTACTAATCTGTGAGAGTTTTAAACTTTTAGTTTCATTCGCCCTCACTTTTTTAGAAAATTATTTTCAATTTTTCAGCTCTCCACCTCCCTTATGAACTGCTCAACCGCAAGTACAAGTACCCAAGGAGTGATTGGACAAAATGATACATTGGAATCGCTATGCTCATCTTCCACTTCTGGAATACCAATATACCTAGAAAAGTGTATTGAATTTATTGAGCAGGTAGACATAGGATTGACGACACGAGAAAACTTCACAGCTTCAAGACATTCCCGAAACTGTGAAAGTTTTATATTCTCATTGAACGAACTGGTAAACACAAAACTGTTTTTTTTTCCAGAATGGAGGATTCGAACAAGAGGGATTGTATCGCGTCCCCGGAAATCAAACACATCTGGCTGAGTTGGAGAAGAGGTTTCTGAAAACGGTTGGTTTTTTGAATTAAGTTTCAGAATCTTGGTATAGACGGCACGACAGAGGTACCTTAATTCCGAAATCAAACAAATTTGATTACTTTTTCAATTTAGAAGAGAACACCTTTTTCAATTCTGCCTTTCGACATAAATGCAGAAAGTAGATATGTAGAGAATGCCAAATCTAAAAAGTTCCCAGTTTCACAACATTGATAAAACTGCAAATTTTCTAGATTTACGATAAGAGAACGCTCGGTATTGGTTTCGCGTTTCAAGTTTTTTAAAGTTAAATTATCAAATTTGGCTTATCTTTACTAATAACAATCACCGATTTCTGTATGTCCGTCTGTCTGTGCCACCTCATAACTCGACAGCCAGTGGACCGATTTGGATGAAAGTTATATAGATCGATTGGAAATTTGTCTGAGATGATGCCCGTACTTTTCTTTTCTCAAAAATATCAATTTTGATATTTTCAAAATATCACCCCCCATTTTCAATTTAGCGCATGCGTGAGTGGTGGAGCGCAAGAGAAGAGGGGAAGGGAGGGAAGCGAGGTGCGCGGTGCCCACCGCTATGTCTACCCTTTTCGCCTCGCTGTTGGCATGAGCACCCGTGGTGTAGTGGTGCGGATGTTTGGTCGCTGATCGTGATACCCGGGTTCAATGCCAAGAAATGAATTGTTGTTTTGTAAAAAGTTTCCGAACGTTTTTCACTGTTTTCGACAGTTTTCTGCTACTAGAAGATTGTTGAGCTTCTGAGAAATGGATATTAATAGCGGAAACTTATCTTCATCTTTTCTCTAATAATATTCAGTTATTTCTGTCTTTTTTTCGTCATAACTCGATCACCAGTGGATCGATTTGAATGAAACTTATAGAGATCGACTGGAAATTTGTCCGAGATAATCTTTTCTCGAAATTAATAAGTTCGAACTTTTCATTATTTTGCCTTATTTTTACTGTGACGCCCGATGGGTGTGTAGTAGGAACTAGGGGGAGAGACAAGAGAGGAGGCGCGTTTTTGTAAACGCCTTGATACTGAGCATGGAAGTGAAAAGGGTGGTGTAGTGACGAACCCTTCTGACTCGGACGTGAGATGTCGGGGGTTCGATTCACGCGAAGTCGGAATCTTTTCTTTTTTGTTGTATGCCTCTCGAAGTTATAGGTGACTATTCTAAAGTGATAGAGAACTTCGAAATCGCATAATTTTCATCGCTTCGAGGGTTTTTGCATGTGAGTCTTTCTCCTGCCTCTCATAACTGAAATTCCAGTCCTAAGAATTCGAGGTCAAAGGCTATTTTGATGAGTCGATGACTAAAAGAAAAAGGGTCTACCTTTCATGACCGATGTACATAGGTACCCCAGTTTTGTTGCAAATGTTGAGAGATTTTGGAAATATGTGGGCAAAATATTTCAGTAATTCCGGTTGGACCCCTATTAGAAACCTAAACCTTTCAAAACCTGACTTTTCTCGCATTGTCCATTTCCGACTTTTGATTCTGAATTTCATTTTTGAAAGTTTTACTTCATAGCAACTCTGCGAAATCACAGCATCGGCGCCATCTGTTTCAAAAAGAAGTAGAATACTCCAAGAAGACAGCGGAGGCCAGGGGGTTGGAGCCCCCGAAGGGGGCGAAAAAGCATCTTTGAAAGTGCATAATTCGTTTTGAATCTCCATCAGATCAGTAATCCCAAAATCAAAAGAATCTTCCAGGGGACATTCGACGTCTCCTCATTCGATACGCCGGTTCACGTGGCAGCGACAGCACTCAAAAGTTTCTTTTCATGTCTTCCGGAATCGTTGATTCCAACGGATTTTCATTCGAAATGGAGACAGATTATGACGAATTCAGAAGGGGATCAGGATGAGGAGGAGGAGGTGAGAAACCTTCAATTGACTATTTGATAATATTTTCAAAAAATTACATAAGAAGATACAGTAATCTTGAAACAGGCGTTTGCAAGATGCTTTCGGCCAGGGATCATGGTGTCAAAAAAAAGCTTGGATTTATCGTCATTCTGAAACTTGAACTTTTTTCCAAAGTTTCAAAACTTTAATGTTTACAAGTCACCATTAGAAGCGGTTAAGAGTCACTAACACAATTGTTCAAACAAATAAATCTGCACATGCTCTGTTTCAACTTATCGTTTTAACAAACTCTAAATCTCAATTTTCAATTTACCTTGCAAATTCTCTCTTATTTCCAGAAACTCTCTTCGATCCGTCATGCCCTATCCGAACTGCCTATCTCCAATCAAACAGTACTACGGTATCTAGTCACACATCTTGCAAAAGTGTCATGTTCTCCAAAGACAGTCATGAATTCAATGAATTTGGCAAAAGTGTGGACGCCCACGCTTTTCAGGTAAGAAAAAATTCAACCAACAATTTTACTTTTTGTCTTATCAATTGAAATTATTGAAAATTCTTCAATGCTCTAGCAGATGAGCTCTGATCGTGTACCAAAAATGCATATATTTCTTATCGACTTTTTGAAACTGAAAAGTTTCCCAAAAGTTTCCACAAAAAATTTTCCAATTTTCAGACCGGTGTTCAATACGTACGAAGAACTATCATCTGGTATAATTCCATTACAATTGGCATTGGAACTTCTCATCATCAATTCTCATTCACTTTTCCCAATGAGTACGCTTCTGTGAAGCTTTTTATACAGTTACTATAATATCGGGCCCCGTGTTTTTATATGCATATTTTGAAATGAACGTTTTCTGGATGAATTGGAATTCGTCGAAAGAATCGCATGTGGGCCAGTTTATGTCTAAAAATGGAGTATCAGAAACTGGAAAATCAGGGTTGTGTTAGACTTTCCTTGAAAAAAAAAACAGAAAACCTTCGCTCGACAACCAATTTATTCAATATAAACCCATAATAGTTACAATTTTAGACATCAACAATTATTTACAATCACAAAGAAAATAATCAGTTTAGAGAAATTATCATAAGAAGAAATGGCTTCGGTTTCAATCTTTAGTTTCTAGGGTTTGGCACCAGTCTCATCCACTTTCCGGTTTCGACCTCGTTTCGACCTCTTCGCTTTTTTGTATTCGCCCTTTATTTTGCCGATGGTGATTTTTAAAGTAATGATTTTTTAAATTTAGATTCAGCTTACTGGCAGAAAATCGAGAGAGTAACAACATAAGAATCTTGAAACGGATATTTTTCTTCAAGTCTTGAAAAATGCATGTTTCATACCGCCCGTATTTCCGAAAAAATTTTCATTTTTCAATGTCTCGAGAATGGCTCGACATTATTCCAGATCGACTTGGACTACGTAGCCGAAGGTGCTGAACTGTGCAAAGCCATCGGAGCAAGGTTTACTGTACTAGATTACCGAAAGAGGAAACCGAAAACGAATGTTTTGAATATTCAACTAATGGAGTTTCTACATGATATACTCGATGGACAGGTTCAGCCAATGAGCTCCACAGCAGCATCAACGACAACGGAGGAGGAGATGTGAGTTTTGATTGGATTGGGCCTTAAATTAGGAATCGAAAAGTTCGAAAGGCGTTAAAAACGACTTGAAACTGCAAAAATATATCGAACTCATATATGCTAAGGTTCATGAATTTTAGGCCATTTGAATCTTTGAAATTTATAAACATGGTAGGAACGAAATAAAAATGAAAAATGTTAGCCATATAAACATACAGAAACGGCAAAATGTTTTTAAAAAAATTCTAAAATGAAAGATAAACCGAGAACACTAATTCGCCTGAAATCTATCGACCAATAGTACTCAAAATAAAAAAGAAACTGTACCGCACAAAAAATAACTTTTCCAGGACCCGACACCTCGACCCGGAGTAGACGACAGAAAGCAGTAAACTCGAATCTGAGGTGAGTTTCTTCTCAATATTTCTGATTTAGTCAGGTTTTGGAGAAACAAAGCTTAACGTTCCATGTGCAATGTAATTCAGAAAATATGAAAACTTGCTCGGAGTATTCCTGGATGGAGATTTCAACTGATGACTAAAGTTTTCACCATAGCAAGATAAGAGTCCAGAAACAGAAAAATTTGAAAATGGAGTTCTTTGTTTTTGTCGACTTCATCTCCTCCGGGAGAAAGTTTACGGTACTTTTCATTAGTTTCTCTGGAAATGAAAAACGGACACCACAGACGTAGTGGGCAGAATAAGGATTTTATTTCTATTAGAAAGCCAAATCGATCATTTTTCAGAAACCGCGTCACCCGAACCGATCCTCTAATCATGTCACACTTCTATAGTCATCCTATTGATATTCAACCAGCACCATTGGCAACACCGGAAGCTGTGGAGTTTTCACCGATTTATAAACAGGTTGAGGTGAGCTTTATAGACTAATAAACTACTGAAAAAGTTAAGTTTTGGTTTGTTATGATCATTTTGAAACCGCGAAGTTTCGGTAGACGAGTCAATTATTCGTTGACAATGATTCTCTTTCAGGACGCAATGACAAAAATCCTGGTCAACGGATCCACACCAAAAGCTTTGACAAGTCCACTATTCAACAAATACGACTCGTCTCCAGAAACAAGGAGTACTACGTCGACGGTGTCTGGGAGTGGTTCAGGTAAGAATATAATCTTGGTTTGAATTCATTTACTAGCCAGCTCAGTGAGGAGTTGTGATCTTAATTATCTGCAACCGTATATATCTAGAAGGAAAATTGAAAATTTTCTGTTCCGAACTGTTGATATCTCACAGAGCTGAGACGGACATTTGATTCATGGGCTTTCGAGTAAATGTCTAGTTCTAATTATCTAGTATTACACATTATGCTGTTCTTAAATTTGTCTCCATAATCCCCCTTTCACTTTCCAGCTCCCCGAGCAGTGTCCGCCGATGTTACCCGTCGTTCCCGTAACTCTGGTGTCTCAGTATCCAGCGACTCCATCAATCGTCTTCATCGAACATCGAATCTTTTCCAACTTCATCCAGAAACTGCCTTGACAGCAGAACAAAAACAAAAGTCATTGTCTATCGAATCATTGACAAAAGTACAAGAAAAAGATAAGAGCCAAAAAGGATTCGTGAGAAAAGTGGTAACTTCATTTCGGTTACGGAAGAGTCTTGTGGAAGGAGGGGAGGAAGAAGGTAAAAAGGAGAATAAGAAGAAGACGTCGGTCACGTCTCCTGAGCAGATTTCATCGTTTTTGGAGAAAATGGCGACGAGAAGTCTTCCACAATCGCCGAGGACTGATAGGAAAGCAAAGTTGTATTCCTCATTGAGTGAGTTTTTTTTTAATTTTGAAGATTGCTGTTGATCGAGTTTGGAATAGATCACAAAAGTTGAAAGCATCTTGAAACATGAAGTGTTCTAATAATTTTCCGTTTCATACTTGTTTGAAATTTTGCATCACATTCACGCTCAGATTTCAAAGGTGTCAGACAATTACCATTTTTCCAGACAGCACAACAGAAGCTGTTCTCTCCTGGCTCCCATCGAAATCCTCAAAACGACTGATGAAGAATAAAAGTGCTACTCATGATGTGAGTTTTTGAAAATTGAACGAGTGACTTATTGATACTTGATTGTACTGAACATGATATGATAGCATACTGTAACCGTGAAAACTTTAAAAGAACATTGGAAGTAGGAAATCATCAATTGATGTTTCAAAAGGTTTACTAATCTGTGAGAGTTTTTTACTTCCAGTTCCCTTCGAAAATTCTCAGAAAATTCTTTTCAATTTTCCAGCTCTCCACCTCCCTTATGAACTGCTCAACAGCAAGTACAAGCACCCAAGGAGTAATTGGACAAAATGATACATTGGAATCGCTATGCTCGTCTTCCACTTCTGGAGTACCAGTATACCTTGAAAAGTGTATCGAATTCATTGAGCAGGTAAATTTTTTTAAAGGAGATCATTGACAACATGTTAAAAAAAACTTCACAGCTTCAAGACATTCCCAAAACTGTGAACATTTTTATATTCTCATTGATCATCCTGCTGGCCATTTAACACAAAACTTTTTTCAGAATGGAGGGTTCGAACAAGAGGGATTGTATCGGGTACCTGGTAATCAGACACATCTGGCTGAATTGGAGAAGAGGTTTTTGAAAACGGTTGGTTTTTGAAATTAAGTTTCAGGATATTAGTATAGAGTCATAGACAGGGGCACCTCAATCTCGAAATAAAAATGTTTTTTTTGAAATTCAGAAGATGATATATCTGAAAAACGAGACTGGTAAATCGGAAAAATTTACAGTTTCAAAGAGTGCATAAAACTGCAAAGTTTTTCAGACCGACGATTTGTCACATCCTGAATTTCGGAAAATAGTTTGAAAATTTTGAAAAGTTGAACCTCATTTTACGAGCAGCATAACACATACTCCAAAATAACTACCGTCTCAAGACTTTGTCGAAACTGCATAGTTTTACTTGATAATCAATTTATTTGGAATCTCCATAAGATCAGTAATCCCAAAAATCGAAAGGAATCTTCCAGGGCACATTTGACGTCTCCTCATTCGATACGCCGGTTCACGTGGCAGCGACAGCACTCAAAAGTTTCTTTTCGTGTCTTCCGGAATCATTGATTCCGACGGATTTTCATTCGAAATGGAGACAGATTATGACGAATTCAGAAGGGGACCAGGGGGAGGGGGAGGTGAGAAACTTTCGATTGACCATAAGATAATAGGGGTGTCTTAAAAGTGCTTGCATTTTCTGAAACTTGAAATGTATTCGAATTCTCCATGTTTTGATGTTCCCATGTCACCATTATAAGTGGTTAGGAGTGAACTACACAGTTGTTCAAACAAATAAAACTGCACATTTTTTGTTTTAACTTATCGTTTTGAGATACTACAAATCTAAACTTTCAATATACCTTGCACTCTATCTTCTATTTCCAGAAACTCTCTTCAATCCGTCTCGCCCTATCCGAACTGCCTATCTCCAATCAAACAGTACTACGGTATCTAGTCACACATCTTGCAAAAGTGTCATGTTCTCCCAAGACAGTCATGAATTCAATGAATTTGGCCAAAGTGTGGACGCCCACGCTTTTCAGGTAAGAAAGAATTCAACCAACAACTTTACTTTTTGTCTTATCAATTGAAATTCCTGAAATTTCTGCAATACTCTAGCAGATGAATTCTAATTGTGTACCAAATGTGCATATACATAATTCTTACCGACTTTTCGAAACTGAAAAGTTTTAGGAAAAATTTTCCAATTTTCAGACCGGTGTTCAATACGTACGAAGAACTATCATCTGGTATAATTCCATTTCAATTGGCATTGGAACTTCTCATCATCAATTCTCATTCACTTTTCCCAATGAGTACGCTTCTGTGAAGCTTTTTCTACAGTTACTATTATAATATCGGGCCCCTGTGTTTTTATATGCATATTTTGAAATGAAGATTTTTGGATCTACATGTGCCGTCAAAAGAATCGCATGTGAGCCAGCTTATGTCTAAAAATGGAGTGTCAGAAACTGGAAAATCAGGTTTGTGTTAGATTTTCCTTAAAAAAAGAAAACAGAAAACGTTTGCTCGACAACCAATTTATTCAATATAAACCCATAATAGTTACAATTTTAGACATCAACAATCATTTACAATCACAAAGAAAATAATCAGTTTAGAGAAATTATCATAAGAAGAAATGGCTTCGGTTTCAATCTTTAGTTTCTAGGGTTTGGCACCAGTCTCATCCACTTTCCGGTTTCGACCTCGTTTCGACCTCTTCGCTTTTTTGTATTCGCCCTTTATTTTGCCGATGGTGATTTTTAAAGTAATGATTTTTTAAATTTAGATTCAGCTTACTGGCAGAAAATCGAGAGAGTAACAACATAAGAATCTTGAAACGGATATTTTTCTTCAAGTCTTGAAAAATGCATGTTTCATACCGCCCGTATTTCCGAAAAAATTTTCATTTTTCAATGTCTCGAGAATGGCTCGACATTATTCCAGATCGACTTGGACTACGTAGCCGAAGGTGCTGAACTGTGCAAAGCCATCGGAGCAAGGTTTACTGTACTAGATTACCGAAAGAGGAAACCGAAATCGAATGTTTTGAATCTTCAACTGATGGAGTTTCTACATGATGTACTCGATGGGCAGGTTCAGCCAATGAGCTCCACAGTGGCATCAACGACGACGGATTCCGAGATGTGAGTTTTGATGAAAGGATAAGATAGAACATGAATCAAAAAATTCGAAACGGGTTAAAAACGACTTGAAACTGCGAAAAAAACATATGAATCATATCATAATGTTTATGAATTTTAGGTAACTTGAATCTTTTGAATTGGCAAGAATGATCCAAACAAAATAAAATGTAGATTGTCAAACAAAACAAAATTTAGAACTTATAAACGTACTGAAACAGCAAATTTTTCAAAATTAAAATTCTAAAAAGAAGGATAAATCGAAAAATTATTTCACCTGAAACCAATAGCAAACCTTTTGAACCAGTAAAAACGTTACGATTTTTTTCAGAAGCAGCCTGGAAAGTAACCGACCTACAATGCTGGCTCCATCATTCACCACCTCTGGAATTCAGTTTTTGTCTAGTGAGTTTCACTTCTGGATCAGTACAGTCTATCAAATATTAAGAATCTTATAACGCTGAAGGAAACATAATGAAACTGGACTTTTTTATGTGAGATGAACATGTGATTTTGAGTGAATATAGCAGTTTGGTTACAGTGAAATTCTCCCCAAATCAACAATGAAAGACTCAAAATTTGAAACTATACCGA
The DNA here is from genome assembly GCA_963932045.1 of Caenorhabditis sinica. Classification (NCBI taxonomy): domain Eukaryota; kingdom Metazoa; phylum Nematoda; class Chromadorea; order Rhabditida; family Rhabditidae; genus Caenorhabditis; species Caenorhabditis sinica. Next base: position 18,789,750 of record OZ009940.1, read on the forward strand.
ATGAAAATATAATAACTTTTCCAGGACCCGACACCTCGACCCGGAGTAGACGACAGAAAGCAGTAAACTCGAATCTGAGGTGAGTTTCTTCTCAATATTTCTGATTTAGTCAGGTTTTGGAGAAACAAAGCTTAACGTTCCATGTGCAATGTAATTCAGAAAATATGAAAACTTGCTCGGAGTATTCCTGGATGGAGATTTCAACTGATGACTAAAGTTTTCACCATAGCAAGATAAGAGTCCAGAAACAGAAAAATTTGAAAATGGAGTTCTTTGTTTTTGTCGACTTCATCTCCTCCGGGAGAAAGTTTACGGTACTTTTCATTAGTTTCTCTGGAAATGAAAAACGGACACCACAGACGTAGTGGGCAGAATAAGGATTTTATTTCTATTAGAAAGCCAAATCGATCATTTTTCAGAAACCGCGTCACCCGAACCGATCCTCTAATCATGTCACACTTCTATAGTCATCCTATTGATATTCAACCAGCACCATTGGCAACACCGGAAGCTGTGGAGTTTTCACCGATTTATAAACAGGTTGAGGTGAGCTTTATAGACTAATAAACTACTGAAAAAGTTAAGTTTTGGTTTGTTATGATCATTTTGAAACCGCGAAGTTTCGGTAGACGAGTCAATTATTCGTTGACAATGATTCTCTTTCAGGACGCAATGACAAAAATCCTGGTCAACGGATCCACACCAAAAGCTTTGACAAGTCCACTATTCAACAAATACGACTCGTCTCCAGAAACTAGGAGTACGACGTCGACGGTATCTGGGAGTAGTTCAGGTAAGAATTTACCTTTATTAATTTATTAGCCAGCTTAGTCAGGAGTTCTGATCTTAAGTATCTGCAACCGTTTTTATTGAAAAGGAATATTGAATATTTTCTGTTCCTAACTGTTTATGTTCCGCAGAGTTGGGACTCGCTTAGTTCTTGAGTTCTCACGAAGTTCTAGTTTCAATCGTCCAACATGTTGTTGTTCGGCCTATCTTAAATTTTTCTCCATAACCTTTTTTCTATATTCCAGCTCCCCGAGCAGTCTCCGCTGATGTTACCCGACGTTCCAGTAACTCTGGTGTCTCAGTATCCAGCGATTCCATTAACCGCCTTCATCGAACATCGAATCTTTTTCAACTTCATCCAGAAACTGCCTTGACAGCAGAACAAAAACAAAATTCATTGTCAATCGAATCATTGACAAAAGTACAAGAAAAAGATAAGAGCCAAAAAGGATTCGTGAGAAAAGTGGCAACTTCGTTTCGATTACGGAAGAGTCTGGTGGATGGAGGGGAGGAGGAGAATAAGAAGGAGAATAAGAAGAAGACGTCGGTCACGTCTCCAGAACAGATTTCGTCGTTTTTGGAGAAAATGGCAACGAGAAGTCTTCCACAATCACCGAGGACTGATAGGAAAGCAAAGTTGTATTCATCCTTGAGTGAGTTTTTTTTAAACCTTGGAAGCTTGCTGTGCTGTGGATCGAGTTTGGAATAGATCACAGAAGTTGAAAAAATCTTGAAACATGAAGTGTTCTAATAATTTTTTGTTTCATACTTGTTTGAAATTATGCACCGAATTCACGCCTAGATTTCAATCTTCATCAACAACTACCGTTTTTCCAGACAGCACAACAGAAGCTGTTCTCTCCTGGCTCCCATCGAAATCCTCAAAACGACTGATGAAGAATAAAAGTGCTACTCATGATGTGAGTTGGGGAATGTGTACTTACTGATATTTGATAGTATTGAACAGAAAATGATAACTTACTGTAACAGTAGAAACTGAAAAATAACATTGGATGTGGGAAATCATCAATTAATGTTTCAGAAGGTTTACTAACCTGTGAAATTTCGCAACTTTTAGTTCCACTCTACCTTCCTTTTTTTTAGTTTGCTTGATAATTATATTAGTTTGCTTTAGTTTGCTTGATTGCTTGATAATTTTCTGTAATTTTCCAGCTCTCCACCTCCCTTATGAACTGCTCAACAGCAAGTACAAGTACCCAAGGAGTGATTGGACAAAATGATACATTGGAATCGCTATGCTCATCTTCCACTTCTGGAATACCAATATACCTTGAAAAGTGTATTGGGTTCATTGAGCAGGTAGGCTTTGATTGACAACATGAAAAAACTTCACAGCTTCAAGACATTCCCAAAACTGTGAAAATTTTATATCCTCATTGATCGAGTCGCCGTTTAACACAAAACTGTTTTTTTCAGAATGGAGGATTCGAACAAGAGGGATTGTATCGGGTGCCTGGTAATCAGACACACCTTGCTGAGTTGGAGAAGAGGTTTTTGAAAACGGTATGTTTTTAAAATTAAGTTTCAGAATCTTGGTATAGACGGCACGACCGATGTACCTTAATCCCGCACTCGAACAATTCCAATTACTTTTTCAATTCATACAAGGACACCTAATCCAGAAACAAGATTGATAGATGTAAAAAATTTAAAGTTTCACAAAGTTCATGAAACTGTGAAGTTTTCTAAACCTAGGATATATCGGTACCCGGTATTGCGGCAATAGTAAGACTCGCGTTTCAAGTTTTTTGGTTTCAAAACAGAATTTGATTTCGTAGAGAATGGCAAATCTAACAAGTTCCCAGTTTCACAAAGTTGATGAAACTGCAAGTTTTTCTAGACTCACTAGTTACGATACGAAAGAATTTGGTATTGACTTCTATTCCACGTTTTTTAGTTACAAAATCAAACTTTCCTTTTTCTAAAAAGCTGAAAACTTCGTTGAAAACGGATATTGATACAGCCCACACACTAATGTTTATCTAAACTGTTTATGGTCTCAAAGCATCATTGAAAGTGCATTGTTTTTCTTGATCATCAATTTATTTGGAATCTTCATAAGATCAGTAATCCCAAAAGTCAAAAAGAATCTTCCAGGGCATATTTGACGTCTCCTCATTTGACACACCGGTTCACGTGGCTGCGACAGCACTCAAAAGTTTCTTTTCGTGTCTTCCGGAATCATTGATTCCGACGGATTTTCATTCGAAATGGAGACAGATTATGACGAATTCAGAAGGGGATCAGGGGGAGGAGGAGGTGAGAAACTTTCGATTGACTATTTGATAATATTCCGAGAAATGCCATATAGAGATACAGTAATCTTGAACAGTCGTTGGTGTCTCAGAAGTGCTTGAACTTACCATGATTTCGAAACTTGAAATTTTTTCAAAGTTTAAAAATTTTAATGTTTACAAGTCACCATTAGAAGTGGTTATGAGTGAATTACGAATTTGTTTAATCGAAAATCTGCACATTCACTGTTTCAACTTATCGTTTTAACAAACTCTAAATCTCAATTTTCAATTTACCTTGCAAATTCTCTTTTATTTCCAGAAGCTCTCTTCGATCCGTCATGCCCTATCCGAACTGCCTATCTCCAATCAAACAGTACTACGGTATCTAGTCACACATCTTGCAAAAGTGTCATGTTCTCCAAAGACAGTCATGAATTCAATGAATTTGGCAAAAGTGTGGACACCCACGCTTTTTAGGTAAGAATAAATTCAACCAACAATTTTACTCCTTGTCGCATCAATTTTAAGAAACTTAAAAGTTTTCATATTTCTTCAATGCTTTAGCAGATGAATTCTAATCGTGTACTAAATGTGCATATAATTCTTACCGACTTTTCAAAACTGAATAGTTTTCCAAAAGTTTCAACAAAAAATTTCCAATTTTCAGACCGGTGTTCAATACGTACGAAGAACTATCATCTGGTATAATTCCATTTCAATTGGCATTGGAACTTCTCATCATCAATTCTCATTCACTTTTCCCAATGAGTACGCTTCTGTGAAGCTTTTTCTACAGTTACCATAATATCGGGCCCCCGTGTTTTTATATGCATATTTTGAAATGAACGTTTTCTGGATAAATGAGAAAATTCTGATAGGTCAATGGATTAGAGACGTCAAAAGAATCGCATATGGGCTAGCAGATGCCTAAAAATGGAGTATGAGAAACTGAAAAATCAGGAAAAGAGAAAACATTTGCTCGACAACCAATTTATTCAATATAAACCCATAATAGTTACAATTTTAGACATCAACAATCATTTACAATCACAAAGAAAATAATGAGTTTAGAGGAATTATCATAAGAAGAAATGGCTTCGGTTTCAATCTTTAGTTTCTATGGTTTGGCAGGAGTCTCATCCACTATCCGAGTGAAAGTAATCTTGTTTTTATCCTCATTTTCGCCGCATGTGACAGTGAATCCTTTCGGTGCAGCGGCATTTTTGATATTGTTCGAGATGGCTTCATTGGATATGATGGTGCAGACTGTGACCTTTCTATCCAGCTCTTTCGTAATCTGAAATAAGAGTATTGGGATTAGTGTGAGAAAATCGTGGAAATAATGATGATTTTCAGGTTCAGCAATATCAAAAATCTCCAGAAATGACAAAAAGTGCGAAGCGGACTCGAACCCCGGTCGCTTGAATGAGACCCCGCCATTTAACCGCCTGCGCCATCTCGCGCCGTCAGCACGATCCGTGAGCGGCCGCGCAGATGTGGCGCAGGAGGTTAGATAGCGGGGCCTCATTCGAGCGACCGTGGTTCGAATCCCGCTTGCACTTCTCGTCACTTCCCGAGGTTTTCGGCACTGCAGAATCTGAAAACCATACTCCTTTCTAGCGCAAACTAACCTCTTCCAGCTTTTTCTCTCCGGATCCTCTGCATGCCACTTGTCCGTTGATTGTGATTTGCAATCTTTCGCAACTGATGCTTCTCGCGGCTCTCAAGCATGGCCAAAGGACATTCTCATCCTTATTCAGCAACGGGTGCAGGTTTTCCAAGTGAAACTCGGTTGCTTTCACTGTTAGCGCTTTTGCTCCAGCCATGAAGTTGTTGAAGAAGTTGAAAAGTTCAACGCAATCCGTCTCCGGAACACACATTTTGAGAAGATAGAAAGTTTTATCCTTGTCTCTCAGACAATCCAAGATGTCATATTTAGCCAAGTTCAAGACGTTTCCAGGGACAAGGGCTCCTTTCTCGTCATCAATGTGCAACACGTGGCCTCCTTTTTGCCTTTGTTGGTACTCCACCCATTTCTCTTTATCCATCCTCGTTACTGTGATCCTGACTGTCTTGGGGTCCGACAATTTGATTTCGAAGACATCAAAAGTTAGATCCCAATCGAGATCATCGAAGAATTTCTTTCTGGAAAATTGAACATTAGAATTCGTTTGAAAACAGAAAATCAAACTCACGGATCCTTTTGTTGGGTGGCCATCACGGATTTTCTGGAAAATTAAATATTGGTTGAAAAAGGAGAAAAATTGAAGTAAAATGCGGGAAAATCGACAAAAAATGATGAAAAACGACGAAAAATGAATGAAAGTGAGATTTGTTTTCATGAGAAATGCGATTTTCGAAAAACTTTGTTACAACTTTTTGATCTATGAAGAATAGATCAAAATCGAAATTTTGTGAAAGTGGGTCTAAAATTTAGTTTTGGAAATTTTCCGCCACTCTCTTTCTCTCTCTCTCTCTCTCTCCTTCTACTTTCTTTCCAGCAACTTTCTTTACGCCCTCAACATGTTGGCACCGAGGTGGAGCGATGGTGAAGTGGATAGCGCGTATGGCTGAGAAATGGCTGGCGAGGGTTCAATTCCACTCCTGGCTAATCTTCTTTTTTATTTTTTTTTGCAACGTTTTTCAACATGCGGCACATCTCAATTTTATATTTTACTGTGTGTTTTTGAATTCACTCGGCGGGTCGGCGAACGAAGGAAGCAATGGACGGCAAACGGACGAACGACAAACTAAAGACCGACTATCGACCCAATAATTTATTCACAAACTTTCAGTGCCATTTTACAATCATCAAGTCTGTCAAAACAGATCAAAAAGGGTACATAGTATCACAAAAAAAAGAGGAAGGGGTCCACAAAATACCACAAAAATAATAATACAAAAGAAGAAAAGACTCCCGTTACGGGGTACCACCGATACCAGACTATATGGGAGGTGAGCCATCAGAGGATGAGGAAGAACTTGATTCCGGAGATGAAGACGCTTCGGGTTCCGATGACGAAAATTGACTTTTCCCATGACGAACGTTGACTTGGCGCTGAGGTTCAACGTGATGCCTTAGTAGTTCGGGAAGCATCTCCGGTGGTGGAGGGGGTCCCAGATCGTCGTCCGGATCAATTTCATCATCTCCACGACGTCTCTCTGATTCAAGAATGATTGGTTTCACTCGGGATGGACCAACTCGTTTTTTAATATTCCATTCGGGATGCGCCTCCAAATCTAACTCCTCTTGTGTCTTCTTTGGCGGTGACGGTGGAATCGTATAATTCTTGATTTTATCTGGAAGCTTCTCTGGCGGAAAGTCGTCTTTGCAGTCATTTTTCGGAAGAACTTCAGAGATTCGCAATCGCTTTCGATCCTTGAAAATCACTCCGACAATGTAGAAATGGTATTGGGGAGTTGTGTAGTTCTTCAGGTAGATTCGAACTTGACCCTGATCGTCGGGTTCGTCGGCACAGACGACGATGTTGGGATGGAGTCGAGCAATGATCTTGAAAGTTTCCATGTTGCAGTCTTTCTGGACGGTCAATTGGAATCCATCGCGGACTGGTTTGTGGTAGAGGAAGGTCTGGAAACATATTGATTGGAATTTGAAAAGTTCAGACTCAATAAATGGTCAAGGATTCCATAGCTATGGTATCTTGGATTCCAGCTATGGTAGCTGAGATCCTAGCTATGGCGGTTGAGATTCGAGATACGGTAGTAGGATTCCAGCTATAGTAGCTGACATGTATTGTACCCCATTTGAGGTATGGGGTTTTGGCCGAGACTAGGCTCAAAAGAATCAGCAAAAAATTCTAAGGTATACCCTGAGACGATTTTTGCTACCATTTGGTCGTTTTCGAGAAAATCGACTTTAACCAAAAATTTTCCAAAATGTCAAAATTTCAAGTTCCAACAATCATAACTTTGTTCATTATTGCTCAATTTTGAAAAACTAAAATGCACATTGTAGCTTAATGTGTGTGCAATATAGTTAAAAAAATAACAAAACTCAATTCTATTTTTCTAAAAAGTTATGAGTCCATAAGCAAAGTCGCCCTACTGACAACTTTTGCCTAAAAAAAGTTCCAGCCGCTAGAATAATTTGAAAAGTATTTTAAACGATTCTTCATGTTTAATTTACTACATATACTTGTTTTCGGCAAATTTTAACCGTAAATTTTGATTTTGGACAAGTTTGAAAAAATCGATTTTTGTGAAATTTTTCAAAAAGTAAATTTTTGAGAGCAAGTTTCTACAGGATGTTAAAGATTACTGTATGGCATATTTTTTGCCTTGTTTCCAGCTTTCAAATGCGCTATTGATCTACAAATAATATCAAGTTTGAAGCTAGTTACGGTCTCTGGAAGTCTACAGGTTGAATTCTGTAGTGGTTGAGAAAATCGAAAAAATGAAAATCAAGTTAGAGACTCAAATTTTTTTGCATCATGTAGGGTTTTTGATTTAAAACAATGTTCTCAACTGCAACTTTTTCTCAACTCTTCATAATCCTGCTATAAATCAAAATTTTACAATGGCCACCCATCATAAATAGTAATTGAAGAATATCTCAATTTATGGCAGGAAGATGAAGAGATGAAAGAAAGTTGCAGTTGAAAACATTGTTTTAAATCAAAAACCCTACATGATGCAAAAATAATTGAGTCTCTAACTTGATTTTCATTTTTTCGATTTTCTCAACCACTACAGAATTCAACCTGTAGACTTCCAGAGACCGTATCTAGCTTCAAACTTGATATTATTTGAAGATCAATAGCGCATTTTAAAGCTGAAAACAAGGCAAAAAATATGCCATACAGTATTCTCTAACATCCTGTAGAAACTTGCTCTCAAAAATTTACTTTTTGAAAAATTTCACAAAAATCGGTTTTTTCAAACTTGTCCAAAATCAAACTTTACGGTTAAAATTGGCCAAAAACAAGTACCTGTAGTGAATTAAACATGAAGAATCGTTTAAAATACTTTTCAAATTATTCTAGCGGCTGGAACTTTTTTTAGGCAAAAGTTGTCAGTAGGGCGACTTTGCTTATGGACTCATAACTTTTTAGAAAAATAGAATTGAGTTTTGTTATTTTTTTAACTATATTGCACACACATTAAGCTACAATGTGCATTTTAGTTTTTCAAAATTGAGCAATAATGAACAAAGTTATGATTGTTGGAACTTGAAATTTTGACATTTTGGAAAATTTTTGGTTAAAGTCGATTTTCTCGAAAACGACCAAATGGTAGCAAAAATCGTTTCAGGGTATACCTTAGAATTTTTTGCTGATTCTTTTGAGCCTAGTCTCGGCCAAAACCCCATACCTCAAATGGGGTACAATACATGTGAGATTCTAGTTATGGTAATTGAAATTCCAGCTATGGAGTCTGAATTTCAGCTACCATAGCTGAACTCTGAGCTACCATAGGTGGCATCCAAGATTCCATAGCAGGAACTTCAGACTCCTTAGCTGGAATCTAACATACCATTGGTGGAACCTGGTTCCCAGAGCTCCAAAAGTCCCTTCAAAACCCACCTGTAGCAGCTGCTCCATATCCCTCTCGTCAATCCTGTATGCCTCCAAGCTCACCAATCTTCTGTAGTTGTGGGTGTTATGACTGAACTTCTCGCCCAAATCCACGACATTCAGATGCTTCAAGTTGTAGAATTGTTCAGTGTTGACGGCCGGCTTCAACAACATCATAGTGTCCCGCTTGGAATTTGCGTAACCACCAAGACGATCGAGATGGAGACGATCGAATAAATACTTAGCCAAGTTCTGAAAAATAGGAAACGTCATGGTTGGTTTAGAATCTTTATGGGTGGTCTAAGAACTCTGGGACAGTCTAGGCAAGTTTAGGACAGTGTAGGATAGTTTACGGTAATCCAGGATAGTTTCGTATAATTTGAAATGGTCTAGAATGGTTTAAAATGGTCCAGAATAGTCTAGGATAATTTAAAGTTGTCTAGGATAGTCTAGGATAATCTAAGACGGTCTAGTAGAGTCCAGTAGAGTCTAGAATAGTTTAGAATAGTCTAGGATAATCTAGGACGATCTAACGTCTTCAAAGCCGCGTAACCCAAATTCAAGATCATCCCACAGAGACAAATTTAGACGCATTTGAAACAGCAAAAATTGATAAACTTTTCAAACTTAATGCTCACCTTCACAACACATCTCAACATTCGATTATCCGTCTCCAACGAGTTTTCCGTTCCTTGCAGTGTCATCCGAACGCTCTTCATTTGAATAGGTCCTCTCTTTTTCATAATCCGATTGAACTTATGGAAAAGTTCTGGTAATTCCAGATTCCCAGCACAGGCGCCAACAGGAGTCGTGAATTCGATTTCGGTAGCTTTAAACGCACGACGGGTAAGAAAGATCAAATCCAGAATCGCGCCAACTTCTAGATGCCGATTGAAGAATTTTCCTGTTCTTTCATGACTTGTGAATGTCGCCATGGCTTCGTCTTCTTTTCCGGTTCTGGGGTACGAAATTTCCATTTTTTGAAAATCGGGTTGCAAAGTCACAGGCTCTGTCTTTTCCTCCTTATCACTCTTCTTGGATTTTGGCGATTTCTTCTTTTTCTTGATCTTCCTGCTGTTTTTGACCTTCTTGATTCTGTTTTCTTCCTCTTTCTTCTTCCTTTTTTCCTCTTTCCTCTTCTTCTTTTCCTCTTTCTTCTTCTTCCTCTTTTCTATTTTCTCTCTGTTCTTCCGATTCTCATCAATCCGATCTTGCCTCTTTTCTTTGGTCTCCGATTCGACTCTCTGACTGATTCGAATATTCTGGTGACCAACTTCAAATTTGAGCTTGGTTATTGGGATCGTGAATGTTTGATCTAACATCTCGGAGCGCGCCTTCGCAGAGATTCGACGAATGAAGAGTCTGAAAAAGTTGGAATTAGAATGTTCTACTAAACTTTTTTGAAACTACTAGACATCCAGAAGCATTCAAAAATGTGCTAAAATCCTCTTGGAGCCCGAAAAATTCTGAGAAATTTAAAGGACTTTGGAAGATTCCAAATGTGTTTAGAGCTCACTAGAATCCTCTAGCACCGTCTAAAAACCAAAAACCAACTCACAATCTTTGAATATCCCTTCCTTGCCAAACAAAGTCCTCCCGTGGTCGTCTCGCCTGCAATTCCCTAAACCATTTGTTCGCCAACTTTTCATACTGCTCCCGTACATATGCCAGTGTGATCACGTAGTGGAACTCAGTATGTTCTTCATCCTTTGTCTCATCTTCGCCTTCTTCAGCCTCTCCGGTCTCAGAATCCGGATACGGTTCGTGTTCAATGGGCGGCACATAATCTGCTGTGTCCACTGGTTCGTCGTCATCTGATACCTCTGCTAAAATGAGATAGATTATCTTACGGTGAGGAGTTAGAAATACTCGCAACTAACCTTCGTTTTGCTTTGGAGAAGCTTTTTTCTGCTTTTTAATCCACGCCGCCTTTCGATTGATGATATCAGGTGATGCCCACACTGATATATACGCCTTCTCAACGTCATCCCAATAATTGAAGCGTTCTTTCAGGAAATTGTTGATTTTTTCGTACGGTGGTACTTTTTCTTTGGTTTTTTTCTGGGCCATTGGGATCTGTAAGACAATAACTAGGAGTGGGAAGAGAAATCAAGACAAATTGAAAAAAAAAGTCTCTTGCCGAAGGCGATGAAAAAGAGTCAAAAATATCACAAAAATTAGTTCGAATTCGAGAAAAATTAATCAAAATTTCCCCTGAAACCAAGAAAAATGACAAAGAAATCGAAAAATCGCCGAATACAGAAAGTCTCGCGCCAAAAAATGGTTGAGAAGATCAAAAAAGTTGTAGATCAAAATTTGAAAAATCTTTTTTTTTTTGAAAATCATAAATATTTTTTGGGCTAAAGTGTCCGTTTGTTGAATGTACATGATACACCAAACTGATGTTCTTCTTTTATTCTTGGAAACTAAAAAAACTTCCTATAAATTCATCGAGCTTCAGACTTTCAGATTTTTTCACCATGCGTATGTTATTTGTCTCCATGCGTACTGTAGACACATCTACAGTAACCCAGATATTTTGAAGAAGATTATTTTGAAAAATTGACAATGCTAATTGTTCCCTCTTATGAAGATTTTGATACTGTGAAGTATGTATGTCAACTCAAAAATGTCATCATCAGAAGATCCTTGAAAAATGGCATAGTTTGATATTTTCTACATCGCTTACCGTTTCGATAACCATTTTATTGTACAGTAAGACTTTCCAGGTTACTCATCTAATTAGAAACGATTTATTCTCGTTCGACCTTGTTTGAACCTCGATTTCATATCTTACTCTGAACAATTTTTACAGGATGTTGGAAAATCTGTAAAATTCAAAAAAAGTACCGTTATGCGCAGCCCAAAAGTCTTGGAACATTTTTACCTTTCAGTATTTGCACAGCTCTGATTTCTTTACAGTAATGCTCATTTTCAAAAAATAATTTATTACCACAAAAAGCATTGAGAAATAAAGAGAGATTGTGCTCATCAATATGTGAGAAAATGAAAAACGGGGATGACAAAGAAAAATCATTGGGAAAGAAATGTTGAGAAACTGAGACATGGCATCATGAGTTCAAGATTGAAGCAAAAAAACAGAGAAACGTAGCATGAAGTTTGATAAAATTTGAGAGTTAGAAAATCGGGGAAAATGAGGCAAAACATGGTGGGATCCTTGAGAAAATGTGTGAAAATAGAGCTAGAATATCAAAAACCATCAAGATTCTCCATAATTTACAATGAACATGGAACAGGAAAAAACAGAAAATGGATGTAAAATGAAGAAAAGTTGAAGGGAAAATGAAAGTTGAAAAGAATGATGACTCGAGTTGACTTGGAAATCCGAAAAGCCTCGAAAATTTGAAGGCAACATGAAAAGGTAAAAAGTTTGCAAACAAGTTAAAGAGACATAACTCAAAAAATATAGAGAAAAAAATGGATTTTAACAGAGAAGCGATTAAAAACCAACAGGAACATCTGATTCACCGATTCCGATCCAACCACGCTGCCATCCTTTCATTATACGTGACCATCACGTTATCGTACATCCCTCTTATGTAGTGGTTGTGAACCTTGGCGGCGTGAAAACGGAGTCGATTGTATTTCTCATCAGGCATGTTTCCAAGAGCACGCCTGACTTCCTCTTCATTATAATCCAAATGGAGCAACATTGTTCCGTCGTGTTGCTCTTCGATGATCCGGTCCCTAACCTCCTGGTTGTTGTCTTGGGGGAAGACAGCGCAGATCCAGTTGGCCACGTCGAGGGGCTGAAATTTTATATGACTTAGAATCTGAATGTGAGCTTTCTGGAGATTAAAACTCACGGTCCAATCCAGAAAACAGGCTCCTTGTCCTTCTGGCAGTATCAGCTGTGGTTGGTCCGGTCCCTCATCACGCCATATCGGCTCTTCGGGCCTCACTGGACGTTGCTGTTGAGCATTGTTCTCCCTGTCGTGGCGAGCCCAGTACTCATTGACCACTCTGGCAGCGTGGTACTTGAGACGGGTATATAGCTCATCAGACAATTGAAATCGTTGCTGAGTCGTTGGGTCTCTCGCAAGTTCCTCGATGAGGGCACCACCGTGAAGATGATTCATGACGGTGTTGATGAAGTCCTCATGGTCAGCTCGTGCTGGGGCGATAAGTGTGATCCAGTGAACGACGTGTCCGGGCTGAAAATTTCGAATTGTTTTGGTTACAGTACCGGCCATAATGATATTCGTTTTCGTCATTTTCAGTTGAAAAATACCAACTTTGAGTGGCGACAAACTCATTCAAAGTAGAAAATGTTTGTGTGAGAACGTGAAAGTATATTAATCAAACCCTGAACTTTAATTTTGTAATTGACAGCTTTTGTATCTTCAATCAAAGAAGTTACGCACAGAAACCTACGGCGATGCTAAATTTTGCTTGATTTCAGTGCTAATTATCAAAATTTTTTGAGTTTTTTTCGATGGGCCATATCTTGGCAGAGCAGACTTGTACAGAAAAGTTGTCAACTACAAATAATAGTTCAAGGTTTGATTAATACACTCTCAAATTTTCCAACAGAATAAGCGATTTTGAATCCCTTTTTCTACCTAAAATTGACGGTTTTCCACTGAAAAAGCTAAAAAAAAACGAATATCATTATGGCCTGTACTGTAGGTGAGTGTTTGAAGAAACACCGTTTGGGAAATTGTATTGTTTTTGCTAAAGTACACTGGTCTATGAAGTTTGCTTGCTGGTAGCTTCATTGTTACTGTATAGCAAGGCTAACGACGTGACATACGTATACATCTGATAATCTAACATAGTTTCTGGAATTCGCTCGCAAAATTTTGCACTCGTTATATCAAAATTTTGCAGATTTTTTTCCCCAATTCTGCTGTTGATCTACTGAAGTACTGAAAAGTAGCGCCCAAACGCCAATGGATCACAAGGAACCATTGGAAATATCGCTAATAATCAGTTAGACTGGGTTCGCAAGCTAGTAGTTTGAAAAAGAAAACTATGTTTAATTAATAAATCTACCACTTCACAATTACACCCTTTCCGACCGAAAACTTTTTTCACGGAACCATACTCACCCTCCATTCCAAATAGTTCACATTCCGATTGTACGGCAAAATCAGCGGCGGCTGTACCTGAAAAATTCAAAGTTTTATAATCAAATCCCCAAATTATCCCTTACCGGTCCTTCATCATAAGCAACAAGCCCATCAGCATCCACTGGTCTTCTGAATTGCCGTTCTGGAATCCTTCGGCGATCTGGGCGTATGACTCCTCGAAGATCCCGATTGCCGTTTGCAACTCTTTCGCGTTCAAGGGCGTTTCGTATTTGAGCAAGTTCCTCATCTCGAAGAGGTACCACATCTTGATCGAGTCTATACCTGTCTCGATAAGCCTCCAGATATCTTTCGTACGCTTCATTTCGTTCCTCTTGAGTCCACTCCGGGAGACCTTGCTCGGCACGGTGGCGTTCTCGGAATTGCAACTCTCCTCTCGCTGCAGCCTCTGCTCGCTGCTCATATGCTGGTCTTTGACGGGCTGGAACTCGTTGCCTCTCCTCCATTTCTCGCTGTCTTTGTAGCCTTCTTTCCCTGAAGAACTCCAGACGCTCCTCATCATCTGCCAGCCTTCGTCGTCTTCCCGCTGCCGCCGCTGCTTCCACTTGAAATATCCGTACTGCTTCTTGCAGTTCGATAGCTAGCGGTGGGTGCTGATTGTTCAGATCTTCCAGCCGTCGAACCAGCGCGTTCTGCTCTAATCCCGGGGCATTATATCCCAGGTTTGCTCTTGGTGGAGGTTGAGCTTGCTGTGGGACATCTTGCCTCGGTAGTGGCTCAGCTGGTGCTCTTGGCGGTGGAGCAGGGGCACGAACGGGAAAAGGAGGTAGCAGATTGAAAACCCTACGGAGATCCTGTACCACAGCTTCTCGAGCTTCAGGATTCTGTTGATCAACGTTGTGAGCTCGGCGTATGAGATCCATAATATTCCCGTTGAGTGGAATCTGGGGTTGTTGTGCCGCTTGCTCGTTGATAGCAGGAACTGGTCGTGGATTGGGGTTCCTTAATTGAAGAGCTTGCTGGAGTTCTTGATAGTTCTGTCGGGCTCGTGCTAGTACATCGAAAATTTCATGTTGTTGCCGCTGTTGATTTTGCTGTCGTTGCAGATTCTGCTCCATCTCTTCTCGAACCACACCCATGAGGTCTTGAATTCGGTGTGGTTGATAGATGTTTCCATCTGCATTATTTGCTTGAACTCTTGCTATCAAGCCAAGGAGACGATCGGGTTCTTCGGGTTGGGGTGGAAGTGGAAGACCTGGAGGTACAGCGACCATAGGCTCTTGGACTTGGTGGGCTAGAAAATCCATAAATGGAATTGGGCTTGGTACTCGGGCCTCATTAGCTTCATTCCCATGCTCTTGCTCCTCATTCTCGTTGTTCGGCTCGTCAGGAATTGGGACCCCGTTTGCGTTTGCTTCTTCCATCATAACTAATCGAATTGCTTCACGACCATGTTCTGGAATTGGGTGTAGTCCTTGAGCCTCATTTGCGGGGATCGGTATATCAATCTGTTGTCCGGCTGGCGGATCCTCGCGATTGGGCTCATCAGGTATTGGAACCCGGTCTGCGTTGTCGTCTCGAAGCATGATGACCATTCTTTCTCTTTGAATTTGCTCTGGAATCGGGCTAGGACCCCGTTCCTCGACTGGATCGACTTCAATGGCTTGGAGCTCCTCTTCTTCCTCTTCCTCGTCCACATTTTGATGTATTTCGTTGACTTGTTCCATTTGCCGACCTACCAAAAAGGGTTCATAAACGTGAGGCTCCATGAATTCTTCTCGAGGAGCGCCAAACAATGCTTGGAATCTGAGAGCAAGTGGTGGCCGCTGTGCTGGTTCTGGCTCTGGTTCACGCTCTGGTTCTAGCACTGCTCTTGGCTCTGGCTCTGGCTCTTCCTCTTCATCTTCATCTTCATCGTCCATCTCGTCCCAATTTTCGTTTTCTCTTGCTTCCAGTTCTGCTATTAGCCCTGCTTGGGCTTCTCTCAGCATTTCTTCTTCTTGTCGCCGCAACTCAGCATCCATCATCCTTTGTCGCTGCATTTCATGGTCCTCAATTGCTCTCCCCAAATCCCGCCGAACGCGCCGGAAGATTTCTACTCGTTCTTGGGCTCTTGGTAGATTATCACCCTGCCGAGCATGACGAACTGCCTCTCGAATCATGCGTCTGACTCCTCCTCCTCTGTTTGGACCATTGAGCACATCCAGACGCTCTTCGGCTCGTTGATTCTGCTCAGCAGTCAACGCCGCACGAATACGTTCGGACTCTGCTGGATCCGCCTCATCCAACATATTCCATCGATGACGCCTCATATTCATTAAATGAAGCGCAATGTCTGCGTCGATTGCGTCATCCCGTTCTAGTTGTTCTCTTTGTCGACGAACGACTTCTCGGTAGGCTCGACCTCTTTGCTGACGTTGTTGATTGTACTCGTTGATGAGCTTGGCAGCATGGTCCCGGAGTTTTCTGGTTAATCTTGAAACGGGGCCAAGAATTGTAATATCAGTGGCTAGGTCTCGAAGAATTTCACCGTCCAGATTGTCAATATTCCGGAGATTTCTGATGGTGGGTGTACTAGTTCGCCCCGGGATGACAAGTTTGGCCCATTCGATGACGTCTTCTTTCTAAAAAATATTAATTTGGAATTTAGTTCAAAGTGAGGTGAGCTCATGTTTTGAAAATGATGTTGAGAATGATTCAAAGCGTTCCTTTCGCTTTTAAAAATGCTCAAAAACTTGTCTACCGATTGTAAATTCAAAACAAGTTAGTTCCGCTAAGTGTATCTAGGAATCACTGAAAATTTAAGCTAAAGAAATCAGAAAATTTGAAAATGTGAGAGACGGATAATCGGAAAACCTTACGATTTTGGATTCAGGGAATATCAGAATCTAGACTTTCAGAGTCGGAAGGAATTTCGGAATTCTCAGAAATATGGGATTTTTTGGATAAAGATTTGGTAAGATTCATCTCAATGACTTCCGGTTTTTAGAAATCAAAATTTAGGATTTGGAACATTCTGATTTTCATATTTCCGCAAAATTCTTATGCTTATTTCATAATTATTAATTAATTCATCTCAAAATTTACTATTTCCACTAGTACATTTAAAGATTAGTTTACTAATCACACTGGTAAATTATAAATACGACAAAAACAGTTACTCACCGACCACAGCTGGAAGTCGACAGTCCGGTTCGGAGCAATAATGAGTGCTGGGTTATTCTGAAAATATGAAAAAATCAGGGTACTGAACATCAAAAACTTGGGTTCCAATTTTTTTCAGAGGATCACTAGATACAAGAAAAGGGGTATTAACTTCACAGCTTTCAGAAACAGGGTTGTAACTTTTCAAAATAGTAACTGTATTTGGCTTTAAGATACCAGTGCTGATATCAATGAACCAGTATGAAGAACTCTTTTTCTTAGAGTGTCGTAACAGAATTAAATTTTGGAAACTAGGTAAAAATAGGACGCAACAGATTATATAGTACCGGACAAAAAGCTATGAACTTTTGGTGTTTTCAGTTGAAATACGTCATCTTTGGGGGTCTGGAAAAGGATGTTAAACTTGATCGTTTGATTTGAAACTTTTTGGGTGTATACATCAACTCTAGAACTCTATTTTTGTAGTTGGCAACTTTTTTGTACAAACTCTTCTAAAAATGATATGGCTCGTGAAGTGTAGAAGACACTAAAAACGGTGAAAATTGCACTGAAAATGCGGAAATTTAGCATCGCCCCACTTTAAAGGGACACAACATCTTTAGAAAAGGTCGTACAAAAAAGTTATCAACTTCAAATATAGAGTTCTAGAGTTGATGTATACACCCAAAAAGTTTCAAATTAAACGATCAAGTTTAACATCCTTTCCCAGAACCCCAAAGTTGACGTATTTCAACTGAAAACATCAAAAGTTCATAGCTTTTTGTCCGGTACTGTAACTTCACAAGTTTCAGAAACAGTGTTTTAACTTTGCAAAAAAGTGACAGTATTTGGCTTTGAGATACCTACATATGTTGCTGTCAATGAATCAGTATGAAGAACTCTTTCTTTCTGACAGTGTCATAACGGAAGTATATTTTTGAAACCAGGAAAAAAACAAACTTGGAAAGAATAAGATGCGACACATTATACCTAGATCAGATCACTAGAAACTATTTTCTGAAATCTGCTCGCATTGTAATACTTTTCCTCCAACACTACTCAATTCACAAGATACCAAATCTTGCTCACGATTTGCGACAAAAATCTATAATAGAAAGAAATACGTCAAAAAGTTCTAAAAAGGAATCGAATGAAAGTAACGATGAGTAAATTAAGAAAACGACTAAAAACAGAGAAATTTTACTGGTTCAAGAAGATCATAAATTTTCAAATTGAATGAGCGATACAATCAACTTTCAATTGAGATTCCTAATAAAAAAGACAAAAATTGTACTCTTCACTTACCGTTCCCTCATTCAACCTCTGCGGCGCCGGTTCATCAAAATCATTCCACAAATCACTGAACTCCGGTTCACTCTCAGCAGTAGCCCTGCTACTACCACTACTACTGCTGCTCCGATCACTGTCGCTGTCGCTACTGCTACTGCTTCCACTGCTGCTGCTTCCACTGCTCTCGTTATCGTTACGGAGAATGATCCGATGGCGTGGTCGGAAACCAGCCGGAGCCTCTTGTCTAGGCGCTGGATCTTCTTGTTCTTCCTCTACTTCCTCTTCACCTTCATCGTTGTCTGACGACGACGCCGCTTCATCATTTTGCGGCTGAGCCACAGCTTGATTTCTCTGTCGTTCACGATCCGCTTCTTCGTCAGATTCGTCATCTGAGTCATCAAAGAGATGTGCGATGATCTCTTCTCGAGCTCTTCTCGCCGCCGCCATGCTGATACGGTTAAATTTTGAGGTTGAAGTAGTTGCAAGCTGAAAATTTTATGATGGAAAATCAGGAAGAAACATTTTGCGACAAGAAATATAGGAAGAAGTATATCAGAAAAGTATGAAGTGGAACCGAATGATTATGGAATCGAGGGAACAAACTATAAAAAAAGAACAAAAAACAGAAACAGAGAACTTATACTTTAACGAGGAGATCATGAACGTTCAATTTGTGAACTTTTCAATGAAAATTTTGTGAACATTTCAGAATAGGAAGAACAAAAAGAATTATCCGAGAAGTTGAGATTAAACAGTGAAAAACAAAGGCAATTTATGAGATGAAAAGGTTTTGAAACGGACTTTTTACCGTAGATTAAAGATTATGGTCTCAGTTTCTCCAATTTTATTCTGAATTCCAAAATCAGTAGTGTTATCTTATTGTAGCCTAGTTGAAACTGAAAAAAATTTCGACACAAATCAAACTTTTTTGGTGAAAATTTGTCTATTCGGTATTGTGAGATTAACAAAACACGGCGTTGGGAGAAACTTTTGAGTCTGAATTTGGAGAATAAATTTGGGATTCTCCCAATGACAAATCAAAGTTTCAAGAGTAGTACAGTTAGCTCCAAGCTGACAGAAACATTTAAGCTCTAGCCCCTTCTTTTGACCTTTTCAAAAAGTATTAAAGTTTGTATGGAATTTCTGTCAATTCGGTTTAAATTTTCGAGTGAAGGTTTAGATTAACTTTTTGCACTTTTTCCCGATCAAGATCTAACATGGGTGGAATCGCAATTTTGTGGAAAAATCGAAGAGTTCACCTATTCTGATGATCTCACTTTCACTTTTTTATCGAAAATTACATCTCGCGAATTTACTACATCATCGAAAGACCCAGTAAACTCAAGAAACCCCCGGACAGAAACATTTCTTATCGCTTTCAACATTCTTAAAGTCAAATACTTATTTAAAGCCTTGTTTCTCTATTTTTGCCGAAATCTGACACATATCCAGAATCCTGATTGCTACACATCCTCTATTTCCAAGTAAACTAATAGCTCAATGATAACCTTCAAAAATGGACTTCATGAAAAAGTGAAAAAATTCAACAACAGCTTTTACTTTTTTCCGGTATTGATAGCTTTTTTTACTGCTCATTAACAAAGCTTGCAGGGAAATATGTACATAGATCCCTTCAAAGACTAAACATTCTAGAAATAGATACTCATAGTAAGCCAATAAAGAGTGACTGGATAAAGAAAATAAAACCATAAGTAGAAAGATCGTCTGGATGAAAATAGGCTTATTAACCGTACTCTTATAGAGAAAAAATGCGAAGAATAGTGGTTTTGCCTTGTAACACAGTCGACCGATCAAAGTCCACAATTCAACGAAAAAGTTTAAGAACTTTATGAAACAAATTTTGTTGGTAAAATGGTTAGAATACCTTTTATTACCCTAGCAAGGAATGAAAACTCATTGAAACCTTATTCATTCGAAAATAACAATGGAAACCATCTATTCAATTAGTAAAATATCCACTACTCAATTCATTTCACACCATTTTCTGTGTGAAACCTCCTAAAATGCAACAACGAAAGAGAGATAGCCAATCAAGATAAAAAGTACATATGTCCACCACTTTGCCAAAAAAAGTGACCATCGTCATTTTGTCTGCAACCACTCATCTGACCGCAAACACGTTACTTGGAAAAAAAGAGCGGGTTGTCAGCATATTCAAAACTTGAAAAAGAGCTATTGCGAGATCTCAAGGTGAAGACGACGCTAATCAAAGACACACGGACAAATCTTTACCAAAATTTTAGACTGTTTCGATGACACCATTTGAGAATAGGCCTAATAAGGAGGATGTTAATAAAAGGGCAGATATGGGAAAGAAAACACATGTACATATGGAAACTGACTCGGCACAACAAGCAAACATGCGAAAAGTAGCGACGCATTAGTCTTTGCTTTGCTCTCTTATCATGTGTTTGTCAAAACCAAAACAAATGAAAGCCCTCACACCGGCAGAGGCAGCAGAATTGGTCTTTTTCACTCTCTTCACTCACCGCTGCCCAACGGCTCAGCGGTGAGTTTCTCTCCCCACGAAAAAATAATCAATGAGAGCGAAGAGTGCAAAAAAGAAACAGAAAAATAAGAGAAGAAGCGAATGCGCTCACTATTACACGCACCCTCAGTGAGCGGTGGTTCCCCTTTTCAGTGAGTTCCGATGAGATAGTGTGGGAGAGTGAGAGAGTGGGTAGAGATAGTCCCGGTCTCCGGTTCTTCTCTTCTGCAGAGAGAGGGGCGCTCTCTCTCTTGGGTTAGGTCTTCTTCTTCTTCTTTTCGTTATCCTCCTCTCCTCTTCCGTCCACAACGTCTTCTTCTTCTCTTTTTCTTCATCTTCTGCTATATTGGTGATCAACGTTTTTTTCTAGAGGCAGTCGCCTTCCTCCCTATCTTCTTTTTCTTTCTGTTTTTGAGAAAGCTGAAAGAAGTCTGTGGCAGGAGCAGTGCCGGGGTGTACCACTGTACTTGGAACGACCTTTTATGCTTCTTGCAGAGCAGAGCAAAGGGAAAAGAATAGGATTAGCACGTAGAAGGAGGAGGCTAAAAGTTCAAACGCAATGAAACAAGTTAGTAGGAATGCTTGGAATACGGGAATGGAGGGATTAAGGGGATTCGGAGCCGGGGGGGGGGGGGCTTCTGCAGAGCAAGGGGATTTCAAGATGTGAGAAGAATGGGATAATCAGATGTGAGAAGAATGGGATAATCGTCGTCGTCGGATGAAGAAGAAGTAGAACACGTATTGCTAAAAATAGAAAGTGTAACTGATCTGGAATCGTCGGAACAGTGAAAAAACAATTTCGGTAAAGAGCGAGGTTTTTTGTGTTTTTGGAACTTGGATATTTTATTGAAAGTTCATAGAATCGGAATGAGAAGATATGGGGGAACATAAGATAGTTATAGTGAACGACAAGAAAAGCTCATTGAAACAGGAGAAAATTTATTCTAATAAGAAATGTATTAGGAATAGATTTGGGGAAACAGTAATTGAGAGACTTGGAGAAGAAAGCAATAATCAGAAAGCGGGTTCAACGAAAAAATTCATGAAATTGTATTTGAAGTTGAGGTGTATTTTTGATTCCCCATTTGTGAACAGTGAAGGGGGAATCTGAAATAATAATTGTTCGAATTGTTCGAATAATTGTTCGAAAAAATGCCAGTACGAGAACTACTACAGCTGAAAACGAGCTGGAAACTTATCATGTCAATGATACCGTAAAATACACATTAGGACTCACCTTTGATATAATGACTTGTTCACGATTTGAATCACGCAGGAAGTTGAAGTTGAATAAATGTACTAGTCAGGAACTTGGGTTTTCATGTGATGCTGATGAGAAGAAACATTCTGCAAAAAACGGAAATTACGATTTCTGGAAGTCTGTATCAGGGCTGTCGTACGGCCGGCCGTGAAAAAGCCGCGGCCGTCAATTATGAAGCCGCGGCCGAAAAGCCGCGGCCTAGAGCAAATGCTTGTTAGTCATATTTTTTGTGTGTCAAAAGCTTATGAATTTTTTGGCCTGATTATATTTCGCGCGTGAACATTTTTCTGTTACCTAAAAAAAGCTACTTTGTGGATTTCTTAGTTGGCAAAGCTGGTGAGCCAAGCCTAATCAGTTCAAAAACCGTCACCTAGTTAGTGCTTCTTTTCAATAAACTTTTTTTGACCCGAACCCACCCAATATCCTGAAAAAA
Organism: Caenorhabditis sinica; assembly: GCA_963932045.1. NCBI lineage: Eukaryota > Metazoa > Nematoda > Chromadorea > Rhabditida > Rhabditidae > Caenorhabditis > Caenorhabditis sinica. Next base: position 18,812,019 of record OZ009940.1, read on the forward strand.
ATCATTATCAATAAAATGAATAACATTAGAAAAAGCCGCAGAAAGCCGTGAAGGCCGCGAAAAAGCCGCAAGAAGCCGCGAGAAAAGCCGCGGCTTTTCGGCCGCGGCCGGCCTTGCAAGCCGCGAAAAGTGACAGCCCTGGCCTGTATAAGTTAGAAGTGTTTCTAATTTCAGTCGATACGAGCAAATACTATGTTAATCATTTCCCAAAATCGAAAGGCTTACTTTTATGATCATTGAAATGGTGCAAAAAGTTGAACAGGGAAGGTTTGAAGAAGGGATCTGAAAAAAGTAGGTGTCTGGTATTCTGTATCCATTCTTGCTTATTAGCAGTTGTGGTGAATTTGCTTTGTCCGCTTCTCATAATAAAAATCTCTCAATTCTCAGCTATACAGAAACCCTAAAGTGTTGAATAAAGCCACAGTTGAGAACAGTTCTCGTTGTCAGAAATTTGGTACTCGACATTTAACAAGATGCCTATACTAACAGAAACATCCTAGAAATGATAGTAGTTACAACACAAAGCATTCGAGTCGAAAAGTTCTCGGATAAACCTACGTTTTCGACACTAAGATTACGCACATGTGATCAATCTCTTTCAAAAAATATTTTAAAAAACTTACTTTTAGAAGGTCCGCGAACATCATGGAAAAAACATTCGGATCCTGTATTTCATCCCAGGCTTTCCCCTCAGCGAGCTCGCTCTGCATTCACCTCAGCCATTCTCCTCTGTTGCTCATTTCGAACATTTTCACATGCCTCTCGACTTCTTTCAACTCGCCCTCGAGCCTCCTCCAACACCCTTCCCATTTGATCCACGCTTTCTCTTGCCTCATGCAATCTGGTTGCAAATCTATGAAGCCATGCCCAGAATTCACGATCTTGTTCCCGTTTCACCTCTTCCTGTGCAGCTCTATTCAGACGCCATAGAAGCTGAGCACGTTCTCTCCACACATTGAGCCGATTTCTTTGGTCATCGAAAAGTTCCTCCAATTCTCTTACAACTCTGTCTGCCCCTTCGGTGAATTGACGTCCTCGATATTGGTAATGTAATTCGGCATTAACTCGTTCGTATTCGACTCTTTCCACTTCTTCGCGCAGCTCTGGAACCATGTTAACAACAATATCATTGTCGTAGTCCCCAAGTCTCTGCCTAAATTCAACCATGCGTCGACGTGGTTCTTCCAAGTGTGCGCGAAAACGTGTCAGAGCATATTCACGATATCGAACCAAGGATTCAATTTCACGATCGAGCTGTGCGGCAACTCGCTCTCCTTCTTGACGTTGTTCGGCCAGTTCATCTCCGTTATGTGGCCCATCTACGCCTTGAATTCGAACTTCACCATCAGCATTCCTAACTTCATCAGCTTCATTTGGAATTGGTAGACCCCATCGACGATCTGCCTCTGCGCGCTCCTCGTTTAGAGCGTTTCGCTCTCTTCGAATGCTAGCTGCTGCTCGCAGTCTTGCTAGGCGTCTTTCCCCCCATCGTTGCTCTAGACGTCGTCGTCTTTCTACCACCGGAAGTGTCCGATCAAAAACAATCTCTGGGAGTCTAAAGACGTCTCCCTCAATATCTTCCTCTTGCATAAACGCAGCGAAGCGAACAAAGCCCGCACGCAGAAAAGCATCAGTGCGTTGATCAGCAAGAGCTATTCGCTCTCTTCGCAGTGCCATCCGTTCTCTGCGAATTCGTTGAAGGCTGTCCCTTTGTAGTCGTTCAAAGAAGCTTTCCCGTCCCTCTGCGTAACGTAAGAAGTCCGGATCAAGATGGCGGGCCTCTGCAACTTGCTCTCCATCGTCTTCATCCTCCATCCACGGTCCTCTATATGCTGCCCAAGCCTCGTCGTCGCCGGCTTGATGCTGAAGCGGAGGCAGAATTCGCACGTTTGGTGCTCTAGGTGGCTCTCTCAATGGAGCATTCTGAGCGTGTTGTTCCTCCACACGCTGTCTTTCTCGCTCCCGCCCCGCCGCTCTCATTTCTTCTATTGCTTCCACGTCATCGACTTCTCCACCCCTCACCCTTCTCCGATTTCGTCTGTCTTGTTCGTAAAGCTCCAAATGTTGCCTAGAGGACCGTTCATAGGCAGCGACTACGGCGTTAGCACAATCTCGAAGTTTCGCATAGTCTTCCTGAGGAATGGGGATGATTGCAGGAGCATCCACAGGTTCTTGTACTATATGACCAATAAAGTCTCCGTCCAGATTCATTTGACGAATAGCTTCTATGGTGTCGTCCGATCCATTTAGAGCTTGAGCCACGAATTCAAGAAAATCCGTAGGCTGAAAAGATGTGTGAGCTTATTTTGAACTTTTCCAAGGGGGGGGGGGTTTTCTGCATACAGTATTATTTTGAGGGTCTGAGAAAGGAAGTTCTCATCATCCGCTATTACAAAAATGTGAAAGATGTGTAGAACAACTATTGAATTACTTTTTTGTAATTGACAACTGTTTTCTTAATTGCAGCAAAGTTCCCGGGGACGAACCCCCAATATCGGTTTACGTGAGAGCAAAGTTGGGCTACTTTTAAACCTATTTTACACTACGTGGCCAAACTAACTTGGTTTCGGTTATGGAAACAAGTTGTCAACTACAAAACTGATGCTCTAAAGTAGATTCAAACAGCCTCCAAGTTTTAATGAGATCGGATAATAAAATCCAGATTTTCAGACCCTCAAAATCGGCATTTTTTAAATTAAAATGCTGGCAATAATCTATTACAGGGCACTATAATTGTACTTCGTTGACAATTTACACAAGCTTCCAAAATTCCAAAATCGTTTCTGTATTTCTTTCAGTAGTCAGAGTCCCAAAAACATCAAAATTCACTCACCGACCAACTTTGGAAATCAAGACTCCCATTCCGTGGCCTGTAGACTGGTGTCTGGAAGTTCGAAATTCTCTTCTGAAAATACTTAATTTCTCACATACCCTATTACGTCTAACACCATTTCCACCAATTGCTGCTTCCCTATTTTGAGCTGGTTCGGCTACTTCATCCATCTGAAACATAGCAAGTGTTTTATTTGCAAAAAAAATTGAGACCGATATTTCATGAATGTTAAGCATCAGAAGAAGATAAAAGTTTTCTTATTTTGCCAGAAAACTGCAAAAAAATGAACTAAATTTTCTGAGAAAAAACGGCTTCTTCTCTTCTGCGGCATCTGATAAAATAGTTTTACATTTCGAGAGGAACAGAGAAAAGTGCCATCATCCATAGAGCGCTATGGCAACGTCCAACGCCGCGAATTTCAAATTTTAGGGATTAGCAGTGTCTTCAAGAAATCAAAGGATTCTACATTTTATTCGAAGATTGAACGTTAAACATTAATACTGTCAAAGAATCTAGAAAGTCATCATGTAGTCACAAACTAATGAATCGTAATTTTTTTGTGAATTAACACAGGAAAGTTGAAATCGAAAAAGTTGAGAAGCATAAAATCACAAATGAGCTTCTTGGAATTTATTCAGTGAACGTGGCAAATTTGAAAAACTATATGAAGCGATAGACAGGTATTCAAAAAACATGGTTGAAAAGATGAAGCATGATGAAAAAGTATGATGAATGCGTAAAGAAGTCGAGGGTTGGTTGAATAGGAGTCAGTGTCATTTGCAGTCTGAAAAGACACTTTTATTTTGAAATATTTAGGATTTTCGAGAAATTTAGATTATCTTGGTTCAAAAAACTCACTTTTAGACATTATTTTGGTTAGCTAGACGTCGCCGAGGACGTGCAATCAATCCATCTCTCCCATGTCTTGGAGGTCTTGGAGGACGTCTTCCATTTACCACTGGCCTTGCTCCTTGATTCTGCTGCCTTCGTTCACGCGGCCGTGGGACTCTCCTGGGTCTCGCAACTCTACCAAGTCTCACATCTGGTCTTTGATCTACCACAGGTGGAGCTTGTGGAGCATCTTGATTCTCTACTCGTGGAGGTCTGTGCACTAGGACTCTTCTCATCTGCTTCAAGAGCTCCACAGATTCACGGACATCTTGATCAATTCGTCTGTGTGCGAAGCAGATCAATCGAAATTGATGCTTAGATACTTCAACCTTCCTCCGAAAAGGCATTATCGGATCTGGGGGCGGCGCTATGTGCACGGCTCGAATGACCCGTCTTGGACGTTCTCGCTCCTCATTTTCCATGTGACGCAAATCGGCTTTCATCCTGTTTATGTTGGCAGTTATTTCCTCTTTATCCCGGTTTTCACGTTCGATCCTCAATCTGCGTTCGTCCTCTAAACGGTTGATTTCTGCTGTCGCCCATGCAACATCTCTGACGGATCCATCTGCCGGCTCCCGACCGGAATCAATCATTCTTTTTGCTTGTTCCATCCTTCTCAATAGCCTCTCTATTGCCCTTCCGTCTCGCATCGTCTGATTCATAGCAGCATCCATTCTCCTTTGAAATTCCCGTAAATCGTCTTCAGTCAGTGCTTGGTGTGCAGGCTCGTCGTCCTCCCCTTCTCCCATATTCCGTCTTGCTCGCGCCGCCTCTCGCATGAACTCTATAATATTGAGTGGTTCATCGTCTCTTCTGGCGTCTCTTCTCTCCTCTGGCTCCTCATCTTCCCTCTCAACCAAATCGGGAGGTCGTTCCCTCTCCGCTTGTTGTTCTTGCATATCCTCCAAAATCCTCATTGCAGCTTCCAGGCCTCGCAACTGCGCTTGTGCCTCCTCGTGTCGATTTACAATCACCAGAGCACTGTCACGAAGAGTTTTATAGTCTTCTGGAGGAATTGGAAGAAGAAGAGCGTCTTCCGGCTCTCGAGCCAGTTCTCCTATGAAATCTCCATCGAGTGGTCCTTGTTGTGCAATGGTTCGAATGGTGTCCAAGTTTTCAGGTAAACGGAACACTTGCGCCACAAATTCCATGAAGTTTTGGGGCTGAAAAAAGATACAATTTTGTGGGAAGATGTTTAGTTGACTGGATTTCAATAAATGTAACTTTTTATCTATTTGTAAGTACTACTATTACATCAAGGCTGACAAAGGATGGCCTTGCGGACTGCCTTAGGACTATTAGAGAGACGCCGCCCCTAGACCGGCTCTGGTGTATAAGTTTTCTAAAGCCGCGGTTTGAGGGCCGTGACCACAATTATTAACTTATGCTTCAAAAGTTTTTCAAAGATTTTCAGGCCATGATTCGAAATTTCAGTTCTAGATGAAATTCTTCGCAAAAGCTGCAACATAATGTTACAATATTCGATTTGGAAGCTACCAATTTTTGAAATGATCATTTTCAGAGTGAAACTCAGCTCAAATTTCAACAATTATACTTCAAAAACTCTCAAAAATTACTCACCGACCAATACCGGAAATCATTCCCGATCCTCCCGGCTAACTCCATTTGATGTACACCCTGGAAAACTTGTGCTATCCAAAAAAAGTTGATAAAACATCAATAGTCAATAGTCAATGGAATAGGACCATAGTATAAGAACATCAAAATAATAAAAAACAACAATTTTACCTTTATTCAAATAAAGCAAAACCGGAAGCAAAGTTGAATTCATAAGAAAAAGCTGAAAGCAATGATGATGGATCAAAGAAAAGCAAGAATCAGCATGGAAAAAGACATGGAATCGGGAAAATATGTGGCAAAAGATCACAAAAAATAAAAAATTCGAAAATTCAAAAATCCGTAAATGGTCATTGATGCAGTTGAGAATCGGATTGTTGGGAAGGGGTCTGTATCTGAAAAAATACAAATTTTTGAAAGAAATTTCTTGACATTTTGATAAATTATCATGTTTTTTCGGATAGAAATATCTACAAAAAAGCTCACCATAATCATTCTAAACCGATGGATGACGCCGCTCACGTAGTTCCTGCACCTCATCACCTCTCCTTCTTCGTCGCGGCGGCTCATCAACTTCTGGTAATTCACGTGGTGGAATTATGAATTCATCTGCTGCATCAAATATTTCTCTAATGAGCCGCTCGTTTTCTTCATTTCTTCTACGCCTATAACCCTGAACTGGCTGAGCTGCTCGATTTTGGCCAGGTTGTTCTTGATCTCCGGGTAGTCCAGCTTCAGCTAGGATAGGATTCTGAGCAGGAGGGATTGGTACTTCATCTTCCACACGTTGACGAACTTCTGGATTTGGGGCAGGTTGTTCTTGATCTCTGTTCGGAGCTAAGATCGGAAGATCGGCGACTTGATCTTCCACTGGTGGAGCTTCTGGAGCATTTTGATTCTGTTGACGTCTTCCTGCTCGTGCCCTATCCCTGGCCTGCGCTATCATTCGATCTCTAGCAGCTGCGAACTGCACTTGTTGCTCTGGTGGAGCAAGAATAACTGGTCTCTCCGGCTCCCTTCGCCCACGGACTTCCAAACGATCTAGCCGGCGAGCCAATTCCATTCCTCGTCTTCTTAATTCCGCTGCTCTCTGTTCTAGTTGCAATACTTGTTGCTGTCTTGCGTTAGCCACATTTTGTAGCATTTGTTGATCTCGATTCACTTCCTCTCCAACTTGTTCGCGTTGCTCACGAAGTACTTGAATCAAACGATCCATTTCTTGCTGTACAATTCTCTGATGTAACTCAAGACCTTGTAGTTCTTGTCGTAGTTGTGGACGCCTCAGTCTATTAAGTTCTTCATGGCGTTCTATAACCCGAAGTGCTTGATCTATTGCAATTGCGTCTTGGGGATCGCGTTGAATATGAACTTGTTCTCCCAGCTGTCGAACTGCCTCCCGGCGATCATCTGCAGCTGGCCGAGCTTCTTGAGCTGGTTGCGGTGGTTGAGCGACTGGAGCAGGTTGAATCGGAGGAGCAGGAGCCAGTATCATACCAGCTTGCACTGGTTCTTGTGGTGCTCTTCGTGGTGGTGGTCGAGCCCGTTGAAGCAGTCCGGCTGGAAGACGGGGAAGAAGCCTCCCACCTCGCTCAGGCATGGGGAAAGCGGCCATTCTGTTTCTGATATCTTGTTCTAGAACATCGACAGCAGGCTGAGCATCATTTTCCGGAACATCGACAATGCCGTATTGAGCTCTTTCTTGTGCTAATCTCAATTCTGTTCTCTCCTCCTGCAGCGGAGTTTGAATAACCGTTCGATAAGTATTCATACGGTTTTCTTGTTCCTCGCTGTATCGATTAACAACCATCTCAGCTCGATTTCGAAGAGCATTGTACTTATCTTGGGGAATGGGAAGAAGAAGAGCGTCTTCTGGCTCTTGAACGAGTGCACCGATCATGTCTCCGTCCAATCCTAGGCCTTGGATCAAGTTCACTGTAGGGGCATTTTCGGGTCCCGGTAGCGCTGCTTCCACGAAACGCATGAAGTCGGCTGGCTGAAAATTTTTGGTGTTCACAAAGATCTAGCCGTATTATTGTGCACATAAAGCTGTTTCTAACAATTTTACAGGAATTGCAGTAAACATTGAAAACTAGAGCATGCTGTCTATAATTTTCCTGACATTTCGCTACCCACGTGGGTTGTACAACTACGACATTTACGCTTTGCCATTCTTAGACTTAAAGTTCAATTCCCATACACTATGACATTTTTTGGTCTAGTTAGAAATGATCGAAAAAAATGATGTGAGGAGCCATGCACCATCGACTTTTTCTAGACATGTACAGTACCGTTCATAATTATACGAACACCCCGTGAAAACTCAAGCCATTTTGGTTTGAGATTTCGAGTGACGTGACTTTGAGAGACCATAACTTTGAAGCCGATGGAGATACAAAAAAAGTGTCAATTAAAAAAATGTTGGAAATTTCAAAATCTACAGGTCTTTAGTTGATGGTTTTTTGTTATCTTTCACGGTTCGCAAGTTATGCGCTTTCAAATGAAAAGTTCAGCCCTTGGGAATGAATAAACCAAAAATGGTTGATTCTGAAATTGTCCTTGCTAAGAATGAGTATATCTCAGAAACCATTCAAGTTAGAAAAAAGTGGTTAACTAAAGATAAATAGAGCAGATGATTGTCTACATTTTTGTAGTACATGACGTTTTGGCAGCTATCATCCCTGATAAGTTACAGCTGATCAAAGTTGAATATTTACCAATTTGTACTAGAAAAACTTTTCAATGAATAGAAAACACATTGAAAAATTAGAAAAAACTCATTCCTTACTTTAATGAAAATAACATTTGGAGGGACCGCACTACAAAAAACCCAACATATTTTTATATTGTCACTTTGATCAGCTGTAACTTATCAGGGATGATAGCTGCCAAAACGCCATGTACTACAAAAATGTAGACAATCATCTGTTCTATTGATCTTTAGTTAACCACTTTTTTCTAACTTCAATGGTTTCTGATAGAGTGTCGTCTCGCGAGACTTTTCTCGCATTTCTCGCAAAGTTCGCAAAAGTCTCGTTTCGGTTCAGCATAGTTTTGTCTCGCATGATGTTTCGCAAAGTTTCGTTTCGCAATTTCTCGCAAAGTTCGCGTTTCGCAATTTCTCGTTTCGCATGGTTTCAGCATAATTTCATTTCTCGCAAAGTTTCGCATGGGTTTTGCAAAACAAAACGAGGCAAACGTGGCACGCAAATCAGTGGGAAAGTTCGAATTTTTAAATAAATTTTTTTTTCAAATTTTCGAATTTTTAAATAAATTTTCAAATTTCCCACTGATTTGAGTGCCACGTTTGCCTCGTTTTGTTTTGCAAAACCCATACGAGACTTTGCGAGAAATGAAATTATGCTGAAACCATGCGAAACGAGAAATTGCGAAACGCGAACTTTGCGAGAAGTTGCGAAACTTATGCGAAACTTCATGCGAAACCGAACTGTGCTGAACCGAACCGAACTTTGCGAGAAATGCTGAACTTTCTCGCTACTTGCTGAAGCTAGGTTTCGCGAGACGATACTCTAGTTTCTGAGATATACTCATTCTTAGCAAGGACGATTTCAGAATCAACCATTTTTGGCTAGTTCATTCCAAGGGGGTGAACTTTTTATTAGAGAGCGCATAACTGGCGAACCGTGAAAGATATCAAAAAACGGTTAACTGAAGACCTTTAGATTATGAAATTTCAAACATTTTTTCAATTGACGACTTTTTTGTATCTCCATCGGCTTCAAAGTTATGGTCTCTCAAAGTCACGTCACTCAAAATCTCAATCCAAAATGGCTCGAGTTTTCACGGGGTGTTCGTATAATTATGAACGATACTGTATGTACGCCTTATGCACCCCCTAATACAAAAAATCGATGTTTGCTTCACACTTGCAAAAATTTCCAAAATGACCCACCGACCAACTCTGGAAATCGGCAGCAGGATTATATGCCTCGCACCAGTTTGCCCAAAGAGCGTCCATCTGTAATAAAGAGGTAAGGTTATATTTTGAAAAAGGAGCCAGATAGAGATAATGCATGGAATACAACCATGTAATCAAAAAATAAAAAAAAATGCAGGCAGATATAATGGGGGAAAATTGAGATTTATTGAGGTGGATGAGCAAGTTTACGAAAAATAAAGCATGGGTTGAATGAAATCCCGTTTACAAAAAAAGTGTGGAAATGGGTAGGGAAGTGGGAAACACGAGATGAAAAAAAACCAAAAGATGCTTAAGGCAAGAAACAAAGAAGGTTAAAAAATGATGAAGAAAAGTTTTTAAAATGATGAAGAAAGATAGTAATGGTGTCCAAAAGTGTAATGTTGCGATTCATTGCAGGTGGTCTGAAAATAGGCATAATTTATTTTCAAATTTCTCGGCTCCTAGAGCAAATTTCCAGCCCGATTTCGATCTTTATACAACAATGGAAAGCTTCTGGTTCCTATGAGGTAAAATAAGGATTCCTACATAAGCTTCTTAGAAGCGTATTCGGAGAGTGTATCCTTCCTTTAGCAAGTGTGTACAGTACCGGACAAAAAGATATGAACTTTTGGTGTTTTCAGTTGAAAAAGTCAACATTGGGGGTCCGTGAAAGGATGTTAAACTTGACCGTTTGATCTGAAACTTTTTGGGTGTATACATCAACTCTAGAACTCTATATTTGTAGTTGACAACTTTTTTTTACGACCTCTTCTAAAGATGGTGTGTCCCTTTAAAGTGGGGCGATGCTAAATTTCCGCATTTTTAGTGCAATTTCCACCATTTTTAGTATCTTCTGCATTTCACAAGCCATATCCTTTTTAGAATAGTTCGTACAAAAAAGTTGTCAACTACAAAAATAGAGTTCTAGAGTTGATGTATACACCAAAAAAGTTTCAAATCAAACGATCAAGTTTAACATCCTTTCCCGGACCCCCAAAATTGACGATTTTCAACTGAAAACACCAAAAGTTCGTATCTTTTGGTCCGGTACTGTAAATACTTTTTGATTGCGGACCTGACATCAGTTTTGACGCCTGGACACCTTTTGACTGATTTTTTGACAAAATTAAGCGAAATTGAAGGTATTGCATATCGGATCACGCTTATCATCACTGTTCAAATGACTTGCATTTCGATACGAAAACGAACTCAGTGCAGATCTAATTGATAAACCAGAACTTGTCTCATATGAGCTTTCTCCTATTTTCATTGCGGCTTTGAAATTTTCAGGACGGTTTGTGACCTGATTCTCAGAAAAGTTGGGCTCGTTCATTTACATTTCTAGATACTAAAGCATTGAAACTGACCTCAATTATCAAGAATCCTAACGACGTTCAGCAGGGCTCCTCTCTCGCCTAATTCCCCCTCCTTGTGCATTACCAACCACGGCTCGTGCACCTGGACCATCACGATTCTGCCCTCTTCTCGCTGCTCTTGCTCTCTCCCTTGCCTGTGCCATCATTCGATTCCTTGCAGCTGCAAACTGATCTTGTTGTTCTGGTGGAGCTCTGACAACTGGTTCCTCCTCTGGCGCTCTTGGTCGTCGACGGCGAATAATTTCTTGGATGATCATTTGCTGATCTCTTTGGACTATCTCCAAGATCTCCGCACGTATTTGAGGATTCCGTTCCCGGTCAATTTCCATTCGAAGTCGATCCATAATCCTAATATCCTCTAGCTGATCTTCCTGCTCACGTCTTTGTTCTTGTTGTTCTTGTCTCTCACGAGCTTCTTGCTGATTTCGCTGCAGATCGCCATTTCTAACAGCTTCCGCTCTCACCCTTTCCCTTGCCTGTGCCATCATTCGATCCATCGCAGCTCCGAACTGATCTTGTTGTGCTGGTGGAGCTCTGACAACTGGTTCCTCCTCTGGCACTCTTGGTCGTCGACGGCGCAGAAATGCCAGTCGATCCTGCAGTCTTTGCTGATCTCTTTGGAGTCTCTCCAACACATCCGCACGTGCTTCAGGGTTCAGATCTCCATCCCGTTCAATATCTTCCCGCACTTCAATCACACGCCGGATTTGCGCTAGGAGATCTTCTTCCTGTACCCGTCTTTCTTCTTGTTGCTCTTGTCTTTGACGGGCTTCTAGCTGATTTCGTTGTAGATCGTCATCTCTAACTGCTTCCGCCGGTCGTGCTGCAAGCATAGCCGCCTCCGCCTGCTGGCGCTCTAAAAATTCTCGTCTTCGCTGCTCTATTTGAAGCATCTCACGATGTCGATTCATTCGTTCTTCAGTAAGATTCCTTAATTGTCGTTGTGGCCGCAAACGATCCATGAATTCCACTTGCTGCCCTCTTCCGACACGATCAGGTTCCTCTCGCGCTTGACGCAATAGTCGTAGTTCTCCACGTTCTTGTTGATCTAGCATAAGTAGTTCTTGCTGACGCATGGCAATTTCTCGTTCCTCTTGCGGCCCTCTTTCTACACGATCAGGTTCTTCTCGCGGATGACGTATCATTTCTAGAGCTAGAGCTGCTGCTTCTTCTTCTTGTCGCTCACGTTCTTCCCGTTCAGCATCCCTCCTTGCTTCATATTCAACCATGAATTGCATTTGATCATTCACGTGTCTAGCGACAATAGCTCGAGCGTTGCGTTTGAGAAGCCTATATTTGTCTAGAGGAATCGGCAGAAGAACTTCATCAACCGGATTCCCAACCATTTCGCCAATGATGTCGCCGTCGAGACCCAGCTCTCGAATCGTGTTGACGATGAGTTGGTTTTCGGGTCCCGGGAAAACCATTTCCACAAATTCCATGAAATCGGCTGGCTGAAAAATGATGGGGGTTGTTTTTTGACATTCTGAGTACATGGGCTTTCAAATTTGAGAAGTGTTTTGAAGTATATTTTTCTTAATTTTTGGATTGCAGAAATGTAGAATGGGCTATATTTGGAAAATCTTGGAATCTGTGATGCTGTAATTTGCAAATCACGAAAGAATGCACGACATTCTCAAATGGAAATTATTCTGGACTCTCCCAAGTAACAGATTACTTTTGAATAATGAGACAAATTATCACTAATAACCTGTGAAATCGGTTATAACTCAAAAATGAAGCCACATTTCAAAAATCGGCTTGCACTACCGAATGAAGAACATTCTTAGCTACCTACTGCAGAAAAACCTTTCGAAAAACTAAAACTCTCAGCCCCAATTTAGTCATTCTTTCTCAGAGTTAGCGCTAAAAATCACGAAAAGAAGGATTTTTTGGACCTAGTTAATTGATGGCATGGCTTAATAATTAGCTTCGACGTAATTTCTGAAATCCAGGGTGAAACATAAGACACCCTAGAGGATTGACTCTCTTAACCAGGTCACGGGGAAATTATCCTTTTTTTCAAATTTGAATTTCCATTTGAGGATGCCTTGAAATATGAAATAAATTTGACGGATACTAAGAATCGAACTGGCTCTAAATTGAAAACTTTAAAAATCAGAAAGTTTGATTCCGAATTTCTCCATGAAAAACCCAAAGTTTGCTTCAAACCTCCAAAAATCCGATTTGAAAATATCATTTTGGCTTGAAGTTGTATCTTTCGATAGTTTGTAAATGAACGATTAGGAAGATTTGAAAAATTGACATTTTGAAAAAGTTAGGGTTATGTTACAGTATTGTGATTTTCCAGAATTTTGGAAAATCCGAGTTCTGGAGACGAAACTTTAGAAAACTGGGATATTCTGGGAATTTCCGAACAAAACTTCTTTTTATTCGTTAGTTTTTCAACTTCTGGACCTACATATAGATTACTTGAGATCCCTCAAAACTTCTAAATCACCTGACATCCCTTAAGAATTTAAATTCTGATGAAAACAGAAATTCCGGCATCCAGAAATTTTGAATTTATTTCAATTTTCCGAAAAAATCTTCCAGCTTCGATCAGTTTTCAACTCGCTCAACTTTTGGATTTTCTAGTACTGAGACGTTATCAGAGTGATAACATTTAGAAAACCTGCGATTTCTGTGCATTTGGTCGAATGAAAAAGTTATGGGAAAACAACTGTGTTTCTCTTCCCCTGGCCCCGTGCAATGGAGCATGATTTCTTAAATTTCTACGGCCCTAATAAGACTTGAATCCTCAAAATACGCAAATAAATATTTGTGTGCTATTTATCTACTCGGAACTTTAGTCAATGGTCCGAATTTCTGATTTCTCTAGAATTATCGATATTCTCGGTTTTTGAATGTATCGGTATCAATTATGTTTTTTGTTAGAAATTTTACAAGTACCAAGTTTTTAAACGAATTTTCAACATTTCAGGAGTTCTGAGAACTACTAATCTATTCTAGAAGATGCCAGCAAATTTTGAAAAAGTTGTTGAGTTGATCACTTGATTATTTTAGACTATTCGAAAGCTGAGGTTGCGAAACTCGGACATATCCTAGTATTCTTACCAAGTATTCTATTCTAGGATACTGCCAAAGTCCAAATGTTCTAGTTTTTTCGAAAAAAAAAACAAGTTCCAGAATTGGAAATCAGCAAGAAATATGAAAATTGAACAAATTTCAATCATTTCAAACATTTTTCTCAGTTTCGGCAAAGTTTGCTACCTTTAACTTTCAGTTTCTCATAATTTGACTATTAGACATCTAGGATTTCGGAAATTCTACAACTGACCGTACTTATGATTTCCGTATACTTGAATTTTCTATCGATTCTCAGAATTTTACAGTTTTTAAGATTTCACAGTTTCGAAAATCTAATTTTTTATCGATTTCCAACGTTTTCCAGTAATGTTTGCGATTTGTTAGTCTAAATTCGGAATTCAAATAAATTTTACCGATTTTGAATTTCAATGTTAATTCATTTTGACAAATCATCTCATTCTTCCCATTTTTTGTTTTTTATCGTTTTTGGAGAAGCTTTTCTGTGGAAAAATGGAAAAAAACACTCACCGACCATTGCTGGAAATCGTGTCTCAAACCGGGTCGCCTCGCAACAATTTCATCCATCTGTAATTTAAAAAAGCGTTGGAAAGATTTACATTTCAGATTTATTTCATAAATTCCATGTAATTCAGAGAAAAAGCAGCGAAAACACATATTCAACGAAACAAAAAAGCCAATACGACAAAGCGCGTTTCCCGTATTCCCGCGGCCATTGGGGTTTCTAGGCCACGGGGGGACGTGGCCTAGAAACCGACACTCTCGCGGCCACCGACGTTATTTTTCGATAGATTTGAGTAAGAGAGTTAGATAAGGATACAACAACTGTTTAAGGAGAAATGAATGACCGAACAAAGAACAAGGAATAATTTGCACTTGTAATAGCAGATTTATTCCATTAAATATATCGAAAAAGTAGAAATTATTGAGAGACCATCCGAAAAAATCGGGCCACAGGCAAAAAGTTAAAGCAGAGAGATTCAATTAGAGGGTCTAAGAGTCGTGAATTTCAAGAAAAAGCTGAGAAAAACTCGAAGAAAATCAATTTTATCAAAGTCAGGCAAAATTAGAAAACGTCTCCTTCTCTTCTCTCGTTCTATGACATCTAGAGAGTGTGTGGTTTTGAGAGAGTAGAAAAAATATTTCTCTGCCCGGGGACTCGAAAGAGATGTTTTCTCTCGTCCCCACTAAGTTGCGATGAATTGATTGGTGAGAGATGGACGTGGCTGGGGGCCTAAAAACGCTGAGAATGTAAACTAAAAGTGATGAATCGAAAATTTTGATGGAAACATTTATTCGGCGATACAAAACGTTCATTCGGCAATAAAAATTGGGTAGGAAAAGTGGAATCAAATTGGGCAGAAAAAGAGGAATTTGGACAGAAAAAGTAAAAACAACATTTTGAGTTAATTAGCTTTCTCCTTGCCCTCCTGGACGCCGTCTATGCTCCTCATATTTCTTCATTTCCTCTTGATATTCCCTCTGTAGCCTCCTGTACTTCTCCTCGTTATACACATTCACAAGATGGGCGGCATTTATGGACAAATGCATATGGGTTAACATGTCGAGATCTAGTTTTTGTCCAATTTCAGGATCGTCGATGAGCTCGACGACGATGTCTCCGTCGCAATTGTGCTCCCGAAGTTTTTCTACGGCTTGTTGGCGATATCTGGGTGGGATGACTGCATTCGTCCAGGCAATGATGTCGGTGGGCTGGAAGTTAGGGAATGCGGTAAATTTTTGGTTCCAAAGTTGTCAGTACTTTGAGAGTAGAACAACTTTTATGGTTTGGTGTTTGAGAAACTCAAGTTTTTGGTTTTGAACCAAATCAATGGAAAAATTTTGTTAAGGAACTTTAGCTGCGGAAACTATCTTTGTTGAGTATCAAACTTTCTTAGGATATGCATCGGTCTTGTAAACAACACACTGTAAATCAAACCTACCTGAAACAAAAAGTTCACTCACCGACCACATCTGAAAATCTGAAGTTCTGTTCTCCGGAATGAAGTCAATCATGCCCTGAAATCACTTTTTCAAAAATAGCATTCTTGCGGCAAATAACCCAAACTCACTTCATTTTCTGGAAGTCTTGGCGGTAATTGTGGTGCCACTGGCATCACCACGGGCTCCGGACTACGGTCAAAATCTGGATTGAGCCCAATGAGAAGCATCATTCGGCGTTCTTGTTCTTCACGACGTTTTTGTTCTTGTTCTTGCATTAGTGCTAGTCGAGGGTCTTCCATTTTGCAGCTTAATAAATAAAATGAGACTTTTGAAAATTGTTTTGTGTTTGAGATCTAACCGGTTCATCGAATACGTTAATTAATTAATAACCAAATTAAAAAAAAACGAAACAGTAACGATAAAATTGAAGTGAACAAATGAGAAACATGTGTGTAGAAGGTTTATTGTATACCAACTAAACGATTTTCGTCCTCCACCATGGTGAGAGAGTTAGAGAGCTAGACGTGATTTTTCGGGAAGAGAGAAGACAGCTGCAGAGAGAAAATTAAATGTTGGAGTCTGATAGTTGAAACATGTTTTGGTTTCGGGAGAGTGAAAAAGGACACATTTTCGAATTTTCAGTTGATTTTTGATTCATTCGATATCTGAAAACACTGATATCTTCAGAAGAATAACTGGTTTCAGTGTAAGCTGAACAACATATTTCATTCAGAGAGCGCTGTCTTGGCACCCACGTATCGTAGAAACTGAACTCAATTGGGGAAAATATGCCATAGTCGAATTGAAACCTGAAATCTTGCTCGAGTTTCTGAACAAGTTGAAACACAATTGTTTTTTTTCAAATAAATGTTTTACTATCGTAATCCATTTCCAAATCAAGGCATCAATCAACCAGAATCTTAATTATCATGTAAACCGCGAGCACATGAAGACTGGTTCATTTTGTTTTCCTCTTAAGATTTGGCAAACGATTGGTATAATCTGCATGCGTCTTCTTTTGAAAGGACTCGTGGACGATTTGCACCAACCATTTGTTGATAGCATTTCTCCATGTACAGTTCCTGAAAAAAAATTTTTTTTGAAATTCACTTTAAAATATTCTGCTTCTCATACCATCGATTCAAAATGTTCAACTTTCGTAGTAGGTTGAAAATGTTGAGGATCCACGGAAAAGCTGAAACTTTGTTATGTGTATGTAATAATTTGTCGGATTGTATGACATGCTATAGAAATGTTAAGAAACCGATGAAAATGGAACTCGAAGCATCCGCATTAGAGATGACGATTTTGTGAGAGAGCGCAGAGAATGACGAAATGAAAAAGAAGAAGTAGAAGATACGAAGAGTGTTGTGGATTCGTTGCTATGGAGATTTTCACACACACACAAATCATGAGGGGACACACCTTCGTCATGAAATTCTTCTAGAAAAAAAGGAAATGAGATAGTGTGCACTTTTAAGAGAGTTTTACTCTGACTTTGTTGTTTAGTCAAGGGTATGACCACATGCATCACAACTCAGATAACTAGAATGAATGTGAAATAAAGTGAGAATGAGGGTGCTTACCACACTTCAGAAGGTTGCGAAAGGGAAAAAAGATTAAGAGTAAATGGTAATGTTGATAGAAAGAAAGGCTTTCAGGGAGGTTCCTGATGATACTGTTGTTGACTTATAGTCTCCATACTGAAAGTATTTATTCGTATGAAATATGACGAGTTTTGGAAACTGATGAGTAATGAAATTCAAAGAAATATCCTCTATCCTTCGATTCAGCATCGTCTTACATTACTGTGAAAGTAAGACACAGTCATGAAACTGAAAAAATTTCCTAGACAGTCACAGAAGCTGACCTCATCTGATCTGCCGACTTTTAAGTTTATCTACATGGCAATGAGCCTAAATGAAGTGCGCAAAGCATTTCTGATAGAGCTGAAACACAGAGATAATTTGAATTATTGTGGTGAATCCCGCCGTCTCACTAACATAGTGTTTACTGTTTTTCAAAACTGTGGTTATTCAAATTTCAAGCGGGGAGCCAACGGAAGAACAGTAGATATCAGAAATGTGTGACTGGAGTTCATGTGCTTGTAGAGTAAAAAATTTAGGCAGATACAATACTAGATATTCAAACATTTTCCTCGTTGTCTTCTGGGCTAAATTCGGATTTTGTGTCTTCTGTGGATCAGTAAGACTATTACTCTCACACAGCATCCTCAAATATCAGTCTTCAATTTGTAAAATTTTTGGAATATGCCCGTGAACTCTAATTTTTCACTATTTTTGCACTGATTTCGGTCAGGGACCAAATTTCGGTGTTGTTCGCTGGAGCAACGATTTTTTATCAAAAATCGGCTTGCTACATTTTTTTGAGAAGAATCTCAGCTATCCATTTGTATAAAAACGTCAATTTTGGTCGGGTGCATCCTGAGAAAAATGGAACTCCAGAATTTCAACTGAAAATCTAAGTTTTTGCACTGATATCTCCTCCAATATTTTCAAAAGTGATTAAAATTGTGAAATTTTTGATTGATTGAAAATGAGCTTACGTTTCTGAGATGTCCATAATAAACAACTACTCTTTTTCGACAATTTTTCACTTTATTCTCGTATTTCTCAAACCAAATTTTCATCCAAATAAATGACACACACAAAAAAATCATTCACAAAGAATTCAATCATTATTCCTCTTCCCAATGACTCCAGTCCAGTGAAGAATGAGAAGAAGGAGTACTGTGAAGACAATGAGGATGACGATTGCCAGAATAATGGTCCATTTGGCGTTGAGCATACAGAACTTTCGTTGCACTTTACGGGCGGTGAATTTGAAGTTGGCACTCTGGAAATTTGGATTAGATCTATAGCTATGTGTTCAATAATGCATTGAAATTATAAATAGTAAGGTACAGTAATTGTTATGCTCCCTTGGTCATTTACCTTAAAATCATCATTTTGTAATTTGAAATCTTGCTAATTGATGCGTTTTGAGATCGGACCGCAACCATAAATTTACTGTATTAAGACTATGATTTGTGTTTAGAACTCTCGTATACTTTCAGTGGGACGTATGCATTTAGTGCTATTATTTTGAAAAGCAACTAACCGTCGCATTCAACTGCTCCGTCCGTCTCTCGATACTGTCTAATCGCTCGCCACGCTCCAGAATTCGTTCAACGTTGTCCACCATCACCTGAAAAGAGGAAAGAAAGTTGAAAAATATAATCAAATGTTCAACTTATTTCAAGATTTCCTAAGATTTAAAAACGGTAAACTTTTACTCACAGCTTTAACCGAATCCACTTGATTTCTCAGATTCTGCATCTTCTCCTGTTGTTGAACATTGTCGTTTTTCTTGTTGGCACTGCTGTCGTTCTCCATTGACTGAAATATTGAAATCGAAGTTACAAGCAGAAGGAAAAGAGGAACTAGAATGAGTTGTAACTACGGAACATAAGGGGGTTGTGAAGTAGTGATCATTTTTGGATAGGGGGGAAACTGTGCATTATGGGAAACTTGAGAAATTTTATAAAGTATGAATACTACAGCTAGGAAAGGAGACGAGTGCAACTGATATATGTAGTAGGTATGAAACTGTGAATCATGGATTTTATTTGTTGGATTAGATCGGCACAATAAATAACAAAAAATGCTTGAGAGGTTAGGATTTTCGTTTTAGATTTAATCAGTGTCGTTTTTTCAGGAAACGAATGTAAAGAAACGAAAACAGTAAACCTCTGCCATCAAATTCGGTTTCAGAATCTCGATTTTATTTTCTGTTACAGGAAAGGGATGATCTATGGTTGATTGTAGCTAATCATGACAGTGGAGAAAATGAAGTTAGGACACCGAGCAGGTGTTTTTTATTTTGGGAAAGCCTCACTAACTCAGTTCAATATATGTAGTTGTCAATAAGTTTCGCGATGTCAGGGCTTAGATAGCGGGACTATTATAATTTGTCGTTTCAAAATCAAATCAATCAAAAAATTTTGAATTTGAAAAATTGAAGATTTGTTCAGAGACGGTGGTAAAATATGACCATATCAAAAAAGCTGATAAATCCATAATTCACAGAAAAAAAGGTAAAATTATTTTCAATTTTCACGGGGTCCAACCAATACTAATCCTGGCAAACGCTCAAATTTACTTGTTATTTGAAACTGGAAAACACAACATTTGTTACTGAAGAACCCCGTTTCACAGTCTAGATAGCAATCGGAAAGTTTGTTTTTTACTCGATGTGTGAGGTTCCGGCACTACAGCCTATTGAATTGAATGCCAAAATAAAAAAATAGCTGATCTCCTTCAAGTCTTCCATGTTTCAAAATTTCATCGAAATTTTTTCATTCATGTTCGCAACATTGGTTGCACATTTATGAAAGTTTTAGAAAAGTAGATGGTGTTACACAAATAATACCAAAGCATATAACCTGCTCAAAAACCTAGATTATGAAATAGTGAAAAAAAATATGTTCAGGCTCCATGAACAAAACTAGGAAATAGTATTGGAAGTCGGAGGGAGCGATACATCTGACGTTGCTAGGCTACGAAAGAAAAACCTGACGTAGAGAAAGAAAAATAAAAAGGGATAGAAATGCGATTTGAGGACGTCACTAACTCAATGACTGACAGGTGGTTATTTTTGTTCTGAGAGTGAAAGGGGCTGGGAAAATGAGTAGATATTGAACACGACCGATTACTCAAAAGTGATGATAAGTCTAGACGATAACTACGGGAAACCGCAAACATTTTTTAACCCGTTGTAGTTATTATCAAAATTTAGCAGAGTGATACAAATATCTAGTTTTCATAGAGTTCCCTAATAATGAGCTGGCTATTATTTTCTAATAAAAAATCCGTTAAACAGGAACAGTGGAAGAATATTCATATTCTTAATCCCAACCATCTCGGTTCAGACTCTAAAAAATTCAATACTTTTTCAGAATGTCAGGAATTAGAACGTTGGGGTGTTCAATTTGTTAACAACGCTTTTTTACTGATAAAAAAACGGTTTATGTATGTACATAACCCGATTATAGAGACTACTGACTTTTCGATGAACTGGGAGGTGACTATGAGTCATACTTACCTATGAAAGTCTTGTTAGAGAACCTAACACTGGTGGCTCGTTGTCGAGGAATAGAGACGAACCATGATTTTTAATCATACAGTTTTGCTGATGTATGTGTACCAGGTGGTTTTCGCCCCTTCGGGGCTCCACCACCTGGCCTTCGCTTGCTTCTCGGGCCGGGAGCCTACGCCTGAATAAGACCTTCGGCCCTTCTTATCAACCATCAAAGTCTTCCTGCATTATATGCTATCCTTCTTATCTAAAACCATTGGCTTTGGCATTTTCTTATAGGGCCTGCGGCCCTTATATGAGTTTTATGGAGCCTTTGCCTCATTTTTAGGAGGCTGTATTTCTCTAACTATCAACATTGAGGTATTCCACTTTAGAACTGTTCGAAATAGAACTGTGTCTAAATAAAACTCTCCCCAAAATAGTAGAACTGTGCGGAATAGAAACGCTAAAATTCTCGCTAATACACAGTATCGGCCTTAATAATTTTAGTTTTTGTCATTTTCAGTTTAAAAACGCCAACTTTGAATGGCTGAAAAACTAATTCAAAGTAGTTATTTCTGTCTGAGAATTTGAGGGTACATGAATCAAACCTTGAAATTTAATTTAGTAGTTGACACCTTTTTTGTATCTTTTCCATGAAAAACGTTACGCAAAGAAACCTACGGCGATGCCAAATTTTGCTCGATTTCAGTGCTAACTCTCGAAAATTTTCTAGCTTTTTTTTCGACGTCCCAAATCTAGGCAGAACGAACTCGTACATAAAAGTTGGCAACTAAAAAATTGAAGTATTTTGATACACTCTCAAATTTTCAAGCAGAAGAAAAGGCGATATTAAATCACTTTTCACCTACCCAAATCGACGATTTTCCTCTGCAAATGACGAAAACAAATATCATTATGGTCGGCACTGTATGCGTAGTGCAATTTTTAGCTGTTCTATTTTAAAAAGTTCTATTCAGCACAGCTATATTGGGAAGAGTTCTATTTAGACAGTTCTAAAGTCAACTTTGGTAATGACGATCTTCGGGATTTCAAAGCTTCATAACTTTCTTCAACATAAACTTTTCCAAAATTTTATTTCATATTCTGAATCCTCGTCAAGAGACGAACAGAATGATATATCATTTCACCCATCCACCTCTACCCATCGCAAAGTTTACCCAAAACTTGGGTAATTGAACCGGCAGTTTGCCACGTGGCGGCGGTGGTCATGCAGGGGAGCGGCCGACATCAATCGAGGTCCGCGTCGGCCACCGCACTTGTGTGTGCTGCTGCTTCCCCTCGCCGCGCATGCGAAATATTGCATGTCTCCTCAGAAAAAGTGCTCCAGAAGACTTGAAAATGGAAATTTCGAAAAACAAAATAGACGTGCATCATCCTCAAATATTCAGGAACAAACTGTGAAAGTTTCAAAAAAATCTGTCAACATTGAGTCGAGTTATGACGTGACACACATTTTCGGTTTCCAATTTTTCAAAAATTAGTACTGAAAAATCACGAAAAGAGCTGTAACTTGCTCCATTTTTGAGATATCAAAAATCTGAGAACATGGGCATCAACGTAGCCTAATTTCTGATAATCTGAAAAAAATTTCAAGGAAATCGGTTCAGAATGAACTGAGTTACAGCCGCGGACATGCATTTTTCAAGTTTTCAAATGTTATTAGTAAAGATCACGGTAGTCCATCTAGCACGTCAAATATCCACTATCAAGACAATCGTCAAATATAAAAACTATTCGAAACACTAAAATTTGCGAATCTGAATCCAAAAAAAAAGAAATTTTCGAAAAGACTCGATGTTTCTAAAACGGCAGACTGATTATAAACATGTGACCTGTGTGCAGATAATAACATGTCAAATCAGTAAATTTTTAATGGAAGCTAAACATTACCGAACAGCGAAAAATTTTCAAACTTTATCACATCCATGAAACACGAAATTTTGAACATTTGTGTTCACTTCTTTCACTCCATATCATAATGATAGAACTTATGACATCAAGACTGGTTTCCCAATAACCCGATCATTTTTCTTCTTTTCTATTCAGCATTCACAATGAAGAATGCATGAGTCAGGAGGTGTTTCAGACGTGAGAGAAAATAGAACACAACATGAAATTTGATAACATGTTGGAATTTCGCAATACATTTAGTAAGAAGAATGAAGTTCCATCCTAGTGAAAAAATGAACAATTTGTTAATCAAGGAGTAGACCGAAGAAAAATTTGGAAATTTTTTCGAATTTTTGGTTAGCCAAAGTTGAGCCGAGTTCTTCAGTACATTTTGAAGGAACGAATGGTTTTCTAACAAGCTTGAGAAACTGCAAAAAAATGAAAATCGATCAAATTCTTAACGGAAGTGAGTCACTTTTGTGGAACTGTAGTGCATTGAGAACGGAAGAAAATAGAACAGCTTAAGGGTAAATATTGTGCTGACTAACAACGAAGTTGACCATAAAAAAATATGCTGTTTTGGGAGGGAGGTTTAGAATATCCGAATTTTTGGATCCCGTTAAAGACTTTGGTCGTAGTTCAAGTTAGCTTAAAGGTGGCAGGACAGCAAATTTTATATTTTTGAAACTCGATTTTTTAAAGCCATTTTTTCGAAGCCAGCTGGATTGGGTTTGTTATGCTTGTAATTTTTGCCTATTTTTGTCAAAAAACAGCTAAAATGGTGATTTCCAGCTTTCAACACTGTGTCAGACTTATTGAATAGAAAATGACAAGGATCCATTCACCACATGGATGAATCAGGAAATTCTGAAATAAACAAAGAATGACTTCTAAAGTTTTTTTTCGTAAAAAAGCTGAAAATTTTGTTAACAATTTTTTTTAACAGAAACAAAAGTGATGAAGCCCGCAAACAAATGGAAGATGCGCTATGGAACCCAGCTACAAAATTATTTCATTTTCACTGATGTCTCAATTTCGAAGCAGCTAAATTGTCATCAATAAGCAGTATGTACAGCGTTCAATAAGTAATTTTCCATGAACTCTAGAGCTACATTTTTGTCGTGAATATCTTCCTTTATAACCGTAACCAAGTTAGTTATGTCTTCCAAAATATTCCTTAATTTTGGTTTACATGAATGTAAATTCATGCGATTTTAGAACATCTTTCATTCCGATCAACCTATTATCGCGCCGCCGTCTGCTGTCAGTTGAGTTTAAAGGCGCATGGACTTTTTTCAGACGATATCTCGTTAGGGCACGAGAAATGTGTCATGATATTGCGATGGACTGACTCACGCGAAGTGCGCCTTCTTGGGCAGAGGCGCATTTCTTGTGCCCTAACGAGATATCGTCTGAAATAAGTCCTTTAAAGTCAACTAACAGCAGACGGCGGCGCGATAATAACTATCTTGACTGTATTTCTATAAGAAAAAGTTGTCAACAACAAAAAAGTAGTTATTGAGTAGATTTCGGAGTTAACCAGTTTTCAGCAAAATCTGATGGGTAGAAACCACATTTTCAGATCCTGAAAGTTGACTTTTTCTACTGAAAATGACTACAAATACTTGGGGTTCGACTGTTTCAGATTCAGCATTTGACAAGATTTCCAATGTTTCGATGTTATATTAATGATGTACTAGGATTATTACAGTGGTGAGAATGGGGTCAGAAATTTAAAAATAAAATTTTTTTTCGGGAAATTTTCCTCGAAAAGTTTTTGATGAAAAATATTGCTAGTAGTTCAAATGTACATTTTGGTGAGTTTGGGACATGTGCAAAACTTGGTTATCGAATTTTCAAGGATAAAGTGGAAATGGTGTAGTTTGGATTTTTAGCCATGACTCGGCCCAAAATGGTTAAAATTTGATGAACATTTAAAAAATAATTTAAATTTGAGATAATGTAAATTTTTCCGATTTGATTGGCATTGATTTTTTTGGAATGTACTGAGATTTTTCTATCAGTTTCGAAGACTTGAATTCTGGTTTCAGCAACTCATTGAAACAGAAAGTAGTTCCCGTTCTGATAACACATTCACTATCACAGCTAGACAGAAAATTCCGATAAGAAGTCGATGAAAAATCGAAAGACATGTTCAAAAAACGTAAATCGAAGCAAAAAGTCCAGTTCCAGATTGTACAGAAAAATAGAAAACGGAGTCCAATTCGTTTCAGTAAAATTGAATTCCAAATTTTCAGTAGTTTCTAAAAACTTTCTGCAGTTTTAGCTACAACAGATAATCTGAAGTAGTTTCCTTTGCTATTAACAAATCTGATATTTCCAAAGTACCTGAACTAGAAAAAAGTAAAAGGAGTCTAAAACTTGTTTTGACACAACGAAAAAATTAAGTTTCGGTTTCAAGTTAGTTCAAAATATCAGTGCGTTTTCAACTTTTCAGTGCTCTCTTCAAATCCAGAACACACCAATTTTGCAAAACTGAAATTCCAAATTCTAATATTTTCAGATAATTTTTCTCTTAAATTCCACTTTTCCAGGGCTTCTTTGTGCTTATTAACTCTGGTCATTGGTGCTCAAAATTAATGGTTTGTTATTGGTTTTTTGCGTGTGTTATTTTGGTTTTCTCACTAAAAACCAAAATTTCGTCGCTCCTCACATGACTCAAGTTGTCAGGTTTCATTGATTTTAAGAGTAAACAATTTTAATGGTGAAAAAGAATTAGTGGAATACTGACAAGATTCGAAATATTCGTGTTCAAGATGGAACGGAAATTTTTTTGGAGAAAGTGGGAAATTCGATTTTACAGGAGTTGGCATTTCCACAATCACAGCAGTTCCAAGAATTACTAAAAACCTAAGGAAATTTGAAATTGTTATGTTCCATGTGCAACAGAAATTTATGTGAAAACTGAAAGTTTCAACAAGTCGTGATTTCCTAAAACTCACCATCATTTTCGAAGTTTTTCTCCAAATTCAAGTTTTTAAAAAATGTAATATAGGGGTTCCGAAGAAATGGAAAAATGTGACTTTAACCACAGGGACAAGGTATGAAGGGGAGAGAAAAGGGGAAACCGAATGAGACTCCACTTTGTTGACTTTGGAATTTTTCACAAAGTAAACATTTTTATAGGGAAGAAGAGAGAAAACTACTGCCGATGGCAGGTTGGGTAGAGGAAAGGA
The DNA here is from genome assembly GCA_963932045.1 of Caenorhabditis sinica. Lineage (NCBI taxonomy): Eukaryota > Metazoa > Nematoda > Chromadorea > Rhabditida > Rhabditidae > Caenorhabditis > Caenorhabditis sinica. The sequence continues at coordinate 18,837,813 of OZ009940.1, forward strand.
GGTCATGTTGACATTTGAGCATAGAGGGGGGACTACAAAATTAGAAAGAGTAGAAGGAACACTACTCTAAGATATTGGGAGAATGTTCTGGTGGGGATGAAAAAGTTATTTTGTTATCAAAACTATTCAATTTGTGCTACAGTTATGGGGAATCTGAAAATGGATTTTTTTGTACTAAACCCAAGCGATGACGCTCTGAAGTCTACAGCAGTATCAGGTTACAGTTGGAGGTGTTGCAAACGTTTGAATGTCGCTACCAGAGGTGCGCAGAAGAGAAAATTTTTTATGCGGAAGACGGAAGACGGAAGACGGAAGTAAATTTTTTATGACGGAAGACGGAATACGGAAGACGGAAGTGAAAATACGGGCGGAAGACGGAAGTAGACGGAAGACGGAAGTGATTGTCTAACCCTAGAAAAACTAAAAATGTTGGAAACCGTAATCATTAGTGTTAGGAAAGGTCAGAAAATCAGTCAAAAACTTTTTTTGACTTGGAAAAATCAAAAATTTTGGGACTTCCGTAAAAAAATTTTTCTCCCAAAAAATCCGGAAGACGGAAGTAGTCGGAAAAATTTTGACGGAAGACGGAAGTGAAAAAACAGACGGAAGACGGAAGACGGAATTCCGCGCACCTCTGGTCGCTACTTGACAATTTCAGTTATATGACTTTTAGCACTGCATCACCGACAATCTTCAAATGTTGACAGCTTGAAACTGAAATACCTTTTTCTTTGAGAAATAATAATTCAGTTTCATGAAGTCAAGGTAAAATGAAGATTAGTTCCTACACTAGTAACATATAGGAAACATTTCAAACACCTTCAAAATCATTATGTCTGTAATTTGCAGATCATACAAGGTGACAAGGAATTATGGCAGGGCTCACCCCGTAAAACAGTCATAACTAAATCTCAAAAAAAGATATACTCAATTAGTCTGTGACGCAAAAGCCAGTTTACATCAAGTTTTTTCAAAAGAATAGGAACATGAAGTTGTAAAGTGATTAAAATCTAATGAATTTAGATTTTTGGCGCAGAATAAGGAAACTTTGGAAAACGGTAAGATTTTTCCTGTGCCATTTTTGTGAGACTATCCTTATAAGAACGGATCAGTGAATAACTTTTGCCATTTGCTGATAGTAAACAAAAACGGTCCGACACATAACATCTTTGTTTTGAATAATTGGGAAAAGCAGAAAACAACCTAAAAAGTTTAGTTTTAGATATCGTATTGGTGGGATTTGGTCTTGAAAATCTTGCTTCTTCCTGTCGTTACAATGGGTCATTTTATATAGCCAAAAAGTGTTTTGCGTATTGACGGAAATGATTGAAAACCCAACTTCCAAAGCTGAAGATCATTAGAAAACCAAGATTTCTAGAAAAGACTCTTACTATTCGGTTTCACTAATTCCAGATGAATCGATCTCAGAACTCTAGCTCTAGTTTACTCAGCAATACTACAAATCGTGTTCCTCTGTATCTCTAAAAGATCAAAAGTAGCCGAGTTAGGGCAGAAATCAGAAACAAATAGGTGAAAACCTCTGAACAAGTGAAACTACAACCTCAGGGAAAAATTGATACTTTGAAACTGAAAATATAACCATCTTTTCGTTCATAGTAACTGACTCATTTTTGAAATTTTCTGCGTTTCTCGGACTATGTTTAGGTTGAAGTCACCGAATGGTTGTTGATATGATGAAGTGAAAGGTCCGAAAAAGCTCCAAGATGATTTTGTGCCTCTACGCTCAATGAAATTCCAACAAAATTATGCTCATAAATCTTCATTCAAAACTCGATCAATACATTACGCTCCCTAATTCAAGGCGACGACATTGTGTACTGTTGGAATGTGTTCCCCATTGCTTCGAAGATTTGTTGGAGGACCAGAAGGAACTGTTGAGTGAACTGTTGAATCATGCATACGGTGTCGGAGCACGACTCGTATGTGACAGATGGAACGGTAGTTGGCTGGGTGGTCGGAACTGGTGGGATCTGGAAAAGTAGAAGGCTAGTTTAGATGGTTTAGATGGTCAAGATGGTCTTTAGATGCACTTTAGACGGTCTCAGTTTGGATGCTCATCAAAATAATCAAGTTCTTCTAACTTGGAATGTTTCACAAAGGTGATAAAACGGAAAGTTTTTCAGAGGTGTGATGATTTTCGAGGACAGAAAATATCGAAAGAAATTATCATCTTTCATACTTTGGTATTGAAACTGTACTACTTTATTACTCCCACTATTTTGAACTTACTGTAGAAACAGCCACATGTCCACAAAACAATCCGACGAGAATGACCAAAACTTGGAGTCTCTGCATGGTTTTCAAATCTTGAATTCTGATATTTTTCACCACCTCAATATCATGGGATGTTTTATAGAAAACTATGTTAACAATAGACACTATTGTGTTGAATTCATATGCAAATTGGAGATAGGGTGATAAGGCGACATGAGCTGAAAAAAGTTATGTTTGATTTCTAGTCGAAAGTTGTTTTTCAGATGTTATTTGATTTTTCAAAGTATACAGAACATGAAATCATTGTTCGGGGTCTAAACCAAAGATTGATGTTCATGATGAAACAGATTTTGAAGAAACAATTTTGGATTTTTTTTGTTTTGTGGGCATTGTATGAAAGCTGAAGTATTGTATATACCAGTTCACTTTTGGTAAAAACGAGCGACAAAAAGTTAATTGAAGCTTTCAACATGAAGAAAATTTGGTTTTCAGAAAATTGTTACAAACCAATAATACAGTTCTATTATCATTCAAAAAGTCTATGAAGGTGTGTCCGGTGTGGAGATGTTAGAGAACGGAAATATATTTTCAGATTGGTTAAAAAATCTGTTTCAAGAGGTCCCTAGAATGCAAACCGAGGCGGGGGTCATTAATGATGATTCATTGTATGTACACAACGTGGCAATCTGTTTCAAATCACCGATATTTTAGTGTTTATATTTCTCTTTCTAGTGTTGTTTAGGATATTCTTGTTTATTAGTTTTTAGAAAGGTACTATTATTAAGAACTCAAATCAACTCTGTTATTTTGTTTCTGAAACAGTTAACGGTTCTGTGTTCCACCTAAGATGATGTCCTTGAATGGTTTGCTTATATGGAATACTTTTCTTCTTTATTGCGGTTCTGGAGAATTGTTAGTAGAAATTATCTAACCGCCGTTGTCTAGAAAAAATTATTAGCGATATTCCTCAAAGGGAAACGCGCTCCATCGCCAACTACCACCGTTTTTTTCAGGTGTTGAGGTCACGTTTACTCCACGTAAATGCTGAGCACTAATATGTGGTTGGTGTTTCATCACTATCTCGAACATTTGCAGCAGTATCTTCTTTGTAGATGTTTCTGAAATCGTCATTGCAAACCTTCGGCTTACTAGTGTTTAACACAAAGATGGAACATCATTAATTAGAAAATTCATATAAGAGCGGTGAAAATTTTAAAACCCTGCTCTCTAGCGCACTTGGCAAATGGAAAAGAAAAATACACGGATTTCTTCTAAAAATTATTTCATTAACCAAATGCACTGAGCGTGCAGTGGAGCGCAGATTTTCTAATTTTTACCGCTCTAATAGACTCGGAGAAGTGGAATAATGTGATCTCCACTTTTTTACCGTTGCATAGTTCTAGTTTGAATTCATCATCCGAATTTTTGAAACTTCTTCTCCTCTTCTTTCACCATAATAATAGAAATAGAGGCCAAAGTGACTTTCGAATAATTGTTTTCCATTTACCGCGTGTTGAGCGTCTCTGCAGCGGCTCTTCGCTAATTTTCAGTTCCTCTTTCGCCTACATCCCTATTGCACCTTTATAGAATTTCAGCGGAGAGTTGTTGCGGACAGGCACTTTTTTTTTCAAAATTCCCTCGAAACAACTCAAACTAAACATTTTTGCAGCAAAAGAAATGAGACATTTCTCGGTATCACAATGCTCGTATAACAATTTCATGCTGCCTTGATTTGTTAGTGCATTGAATCAATCTATCTTCAAGACACTATTTACGGATGACTTGAGTCTCTTGTCTACAAAGCTAGTGAAATTTTTCATATTTTCACAGTTTTGTTGACCTCATGAAAGAGAAAGTCAATTGTCGTTAGCGATTCAGCATTTTCCTTCTCATCTGCTTCTTCATTTTTCACTTATTCTGGGTAAGGATTCTATGCGGTCGGCTAATCCAGCCGATCGACTGATAGCCGACCGCCAACTAACTGCCAACCGATGACCGACCAGACCGATCAAAAATCTGCATTTGAGCGGGAACGTGAACATAATTTTTACTGCTTCTTGCCTGATTTATTGGCACTTTTACCCAAAAAGGAACGTTTCGGTCGGCAGTCATCAGTCAGTTGGCGATCGGTGGATGGTCAGCTGTCGTTGACGGTCGGCGGTCGGCGGTCAGTTGTTGGTTGGCAGTCATTTGCGGTCGGCAGTTTGCGAATAGTTTTCCGTCGGTTGGAAGTCGGCGGCAGTCGGGGTTCAGTTTCCGGCCGGCGGTTTGTTCGCGATCGGAGGCCTAAATGTAATTTTTAATTTTGAGGCTAGCTCACTGAGACACTCGACCTGATTAACTATGATATCTAGATTTCGAAAAAGTTATTTTTGATTAAATTTTTTTGTCACTAAGCTTGGTTGGCCGCCGGTAGTCGGTGGTCGATCAGTGAAGTTCAATGGAACCCCTAATACTTGACGTGGTAGTTGTGCTAGCTTTCAGTGAACACTTTGCCAAAATGGTTCTGAATTCCAACAAGATGCATTTTATTTAAGAAAAACTTCGCAGAATTTCTCAAACATTAGGTCAGTCAACCAACTATTATACCAAATTTCCGAAAAAGTGATTTTTAGCTAGTTATTATTCGCAGTCAAAGTCCCTCGAATTGGATGAAAAAGCAACACAGTGTTTTACAAGAGATCATCATTTATTCAGCGTTGAAGTTTTTAAGAATACGATAAAAATAGGGTCGAACAACCCAATAAAACTAGATAAAATGTTAGAATTTTCAATCATCAGGCTCATTCTTCACAGCCCTGAGATCTTGCTTGAGAACTCGAACTTCCTCAGTCTTGTACTTCAACTCCGCCACCATTCTCTTCCGCTCCTCCTCATCCGCCAACGACTTCTGCTCCAACTTCTCATATTGCTCTTCCAGCTCCTTAATCCTCATCGTCATGATGTTACCATCCTCTTTCAACTGCTCAATTTCCTTCACTTTCTCCTTTTGTTTTTCCTTGAATTCCTCGTGGACTTTCATGAAAGCACAAGTGAGCCCCTGCACTGTCTCGGCTCTCACTTTCAACTGAAAATTCTCCTCGCAGATTCGATCGCTGACTTGTTTCCAGAATTTTTGTCGAGATTCATATTCCTCTTCAATCTTCTGAAGAGACCTCTGGAGTTTGGCGTGTCGGATTCGCAGTTTCAGGTGGTCAAGTTGCAGGATTTCGTAGTTGAGACGGTTGTTCGCTTTGATCGATCTGGAAAATGGGGAAATTTGAGTTTTTGAGTAGAAATCTTTCAGAATCCAGCCAAAATCATAAAAATGTTTGAGGCAAATTTCAATGTTCAGCCGAAAATCTAGAAAATTTGACTCAAAATATAAAAATCATAATCTAAAATCTTGAATATTTTGAGCCAAAGTGTTCGAATTTTGATTCGAAATTTCCTTATTTCGAAACAAAAATTTGAAATTTTGGCCCAAAAATTGGACGATTCGATCCAAAACCTCTGATTTTCGATCCAGAATCTCAAAGATTCTAGTCAAAAACTATGAAATTTTGAGAAAAAATCTCAAACATTTGAACCGAAGTTTCCAAGTTTTGACACAAAATTTCAAGAGTTTGAGCCAAAAATTTCAAAGTTTCAAACCAAACTCTCAAAATTTCAAGCCAAAATTTGGAAAATTCTGAACCGAAAATTCCAAAAAAAAAACTAAAGTCTCAAAAAAACTCACATATTCCAAGGCGGCGACAGCTCCTTTCCGGTGCGCTCATCAACGGGCTTGATTTTTGAGTAGGTTTTGGCGCGAATCTTTTTAACTTTCATTGATCTGAAAAACGATAAAATTGATGACTTGAAAATTCAGAAAAGAAGGAGAAAATATGAGAGAAACGAACGAAAAAAAAGATGGTAATGACTAAAAATAAGAAGAGAAACCAATGAAAATGAGGTGAAACGGAGAAAAACGAGGATTTTTTGTTGGTATGAGTAGATCAAAAATGGGAGGTCAAAAAATTAGAAAATTTTTGGGAATGGTAGGTCTAGAAAATAAGTTTGGTATTTTCTGGGGAATTGCAATTCGAATTTCGAACTGTTGTCTGACAAAATCTACCGGAAATAAAAAACATATAAAAGCTTTTTGTAAAAAAACTAAAAATTTTGATTTTCAACAAATTCATGAAGTTCAAGGAACCGAAAATTTCAGTTTCAACTTTTTCATATTCCTTTGAGATTTTTTCGTTTTCAGTTTTTGGAGAGCCAATCTTTCCCAAATCTCATCCCATGATTGTAGGACTTTTTGATCGCATTCCACCAATTTTTGTTGTTTCGGAACTCGGGAGCTTTTCCACTCTATACTGAATTTTATTCTGTTTCAAAAAGTACATATAAGTAATCGTTGAAACATTGCACTAATATTTTCGCATTTAACAGAACTCAACTCAAATGAACATATTTCAGTTTCATAGTTTACATCTTCACTAACTGAAAAACAATTCGCTGCTGATGACCTTCAATTATCCACTATTCTTTTACCCATTCTCTTCGCAAAATTCTGAAATCTGCAAATTGTTCCTCATGGAGCATTCAGAAGTTCCGATTTTTGAATGGTTGCGAATTCCGGAACTTCACGATGGAAGATTTTATTTCATCACTGAAACATAATTGAATTGTGCTGATAAGCTACTTCATAGAAATGGAAAAAGAGGTTCGCACTAGAAAATTGAATTACCTGTTTCTAGCTCTCAAGAATAAGGCAAATTCGTTACTCAGTAAACATCTCTCCCGAGTTTTGAGAAATGGGAATTTCAGTTCAGTTCAGTTCCAACTTATTCACTTTCCACAAACTTTGACTATGTTTTCCTAAGAACTTCCTGTTTCACCCCACCCATTCCGGAACTTTCAATTTCCTCTATTACTGATCAAATCTTAATGGTATTCATACCCCTTCAGCATCTACCATAATCCTGAAACCATTCGAAATTGTGTATTCAGTAACATCCAATTTTCTCCTGACCATATTTCTAAATGCTTGCTCCTCAGATTTTTTAAGGTTTTTGATCTTCACCTGCAAAAGGAATTAAGTCAATTTTTGTCCACATTATTAACCAACTTCTCGAAACATTCAACATTTCAAAGAAAAAAAAATACTTTATTGTGATCTTCGTTTGGCAGAAAATTAGTCTTATAAGGAAAAAAAACAAGAAGCAATTTGATATGAAATCACATAAAAAGAAAGCAAAATGAGGTCCTACGTACTGTTCGAAATCAAACTTTTCAAACTGAAAATGAAGGAAAAAACCGAGAAAAATAAGAAAACCGACTATAAGCATTCATTGACCTTAAATTGAGCATTGAGATTCGATTCTTTAAAATCCATCGAGACAAGAGGTCCCCCTTCAAGTGCGAACTTTGAATTCACCACTTCCGATTCGCCGTTTCAACTCCTTCCACAACAGATCACGCTCTTTATTCGCCTTTTTCAACACACTTCCATTCTCCAGAGCACGTCGACTCAGATACGGTAACACTTCTTCGACAGGTCCATATGGTAGGTATTTGTAGACGGAGAAACCGGCTTGGCCGAGGGAGAATGAGACCTGGAATAGGGGAAAATTTTTGGGTTTTCAGATTGGAAAGAAGATCGAAAACGTGTGGAAGTGAGATATTTTTTAACTTGCTAAAACTGCAATATTTGTCTCAAAAGTTAGATACTGTCCCAGGAAACTTTGAATATTTTATCCTCTAAACTTTCTGTTTCACCATCGCCATTTCAAAACTTTCGAACTTTCTATATTACTTCGAGGAACCTTTTAACTCTTACCTGATCACACATTCCATACAACTGTGCCATGCACATAACCCGTTCAGATGGTGCAATACATCTCTCTTTCATCAGATTCACCGCGAATCGTACAGTATCCTCATTGTGACTTGCCACCATCACCGACACGTTCGTTCGTCCACGACGGTCCACTTCGTCGGCGATTCGAGTAAGACATGATTCGTACATTTTTGTGGTGGCCTGAAGAAGTATGATTGGCATTGAAATTGTTCCAACTTTTGTGAAAAATATGATGAGTTTGGAACAGAAAAAAATCGTAGTTTCAGAATTTTCTTATAAAACGGATCCTATAGAAGGTCCCATATCATCATGTTGTAACTTGGCACTTCAGTCAAATCTTCTTGATTTTTACTCCTTCAAATTTTTTACTAACCTCAAAATTGGGATTGACCGGATCATCGTATCCAACTGCCTGTGCTCTTGATCTCTCTTGTTCCATATACGCTCCACGGACAAGTTTGGCTCCAAAATGCCATCCCTCTCTTCTAGCCACTTGCATATCTGCTTCCATACATTGAAGAGTACATTTCAAATATGCTTGATAGGTGTTGAACACATTTCCACGAGTCTTGTTGTATCTGGAAGTGGCAATTTGGATTACTGTTACATGTAAGAGATAAGAATCAGGAGATTATTCAAAAACTGATACATCCTTACTCGTACTCACTTCTTCATCATCTCAATGGTAATCTTCGAAATCGCCGGTTGCAAATACGTCTGCTCAGCATCTACCATAATCCTGACACCCTTCGATATCGCATATTCAGCCACATCCAACGTTCTCCTGACCATATTTCTGAATTCTTGCTCTTCGGCTTCGGACAGATTCTGGATAAGAGGCTCCAGTGCTCCTGTCTTAATATTGAGTACTTGGAAAAGTTGTCCCAATTTCACATGATCGTCGAGAATATGATTCCAGCCGTGGAGATCGACGACGCCGTCAGAGTCAAAGTCGACGTCGTGGAAGAATTTCTTGACCGACTCGGTGTCGGTTTTCACGCCGAGTTCCTGGAAATATTTTGGGTTATCACAGTGCTGTTTCAGGTTTACATTCCACTATCTGCTGAATACATTATACTTTTTGAAAAAAACCTGTTTCGAAAACTTGGTATTACCAATTTCAATAGAAGATTTTTGATTTTTTGCCGCCATCCTTAAACTCACATTCATCCTCTTCGTAAAGTCCTCCACAGTCAATCTTCCCTCCTGAAGTCTCATTCCACCAGTCAAAGCCTTGAAAAAGTTCTGTGTCTGAACAATCGCCTCGGAAAGTTTCAACAAAAGCTGTGGACGTCCCAACGCCGTCACCTTCACCGCCACGAATCCCTCGTTTCCAGTTGCCGACGCGACCGCGTTGATGGACTCCTTGAAGATATCACGATTCTTGTCACACTGCTCCTCACCTTCGTAGAAATACGTTCTGAAAAGGAAATGGATGATTTGGAGGGAGGTGGGAAGGTCGTAGGCGGCTTGGACCATCGTCAGTCTTGACTAGGATCCTATGGCCGACCGTCTTACAATAGGGACGGGGGATCGATACGGTAGGGAAAATATACAAGGTTGTCATTGAAGGATCTTCAGTTTGGTTATTGTGACTTTTGTATGGATTAATAGCACTAAGTCGGGCTAAAAGACTTTTCAAGGAACAGTTGCCGGTCAAAGGTGTGCGGAAGAAATAACAGGTTTTCAGGTTTTTTCAACCAAAATGTTTCTTCCGGGTGCTTCTTTAGGTCAGTTATGAACTCGAGAGGATTTATGCATACGCGTATTCTCATTCACTTAAAATCCAAAAGTTTGACACACCTCTGCAACAGTTTATACGTCATAAAAAATTTCTGGGTTTTATGTGCAAATACCGACCACTAAGTACAGTATTACCTGTTGAAACAAAAACACCTTACTGCAACAGTGAATTCGAGACAAAAACTCAAACTAAACAGGAAGTTCCTAACTTAGCAGATCCTATACTCTCACCGATAAGACTTTCCTAGAACACGTCCAAATAACACCAGTAAACGGTTTTAACAGTGGTACTATCGACTTTTGAAAGAAATAATAATCTAGGATGTCACTGAAGATATCGTTGCACCTGCACGCATCTCCATTTATTATAACTAGGAATGCATTTGAAGTAAGTGAAGTAAAACAGATTTTTGTCCACACAAGATCATCGACAATAACGACAGTAATCCATACACCAACTTCCTTTCAAAAAGTCACAACACTCTACACATGACGAACCTTGCACTAGCCACACCCTGCCGCCGATCTCCAAACTCTTGATGTACAGTGTACCGTTCCCGGGTGGCGTCGAGCGTCTTCGCGTCCACCACTGGTGTCATTGCCTGGAAAAAAGTTACTTCTTTTTTGATTTACTGTTTTAACAATGACATTTGCATCCTTCTCTCAAAAAATTAACAATACGAAACTGGCAGCGCTCCACAAAATTCTGACCTACCGCTGGTTTGACAGTCGCCTGAGACGTTCCCTTGACTGTCTTATCCGTCGCTTCTTGTCCAGAAATATCCGCTTCGACCGAGTAATCCAAAATCGACTTGACTCCATATTTCCTCAATTTCGCTGCCACTGGTCGAACTTCTTCCTCTGTTTCTCCGGCAACAAAGTGTCCGTAGAATGTGTTCTTGAGTGTCTTCTTGAAGAGATTCTTTCCAAGAACACGTTTCATTGTTGCCAGAATCATCTGGTTCTGGTTGACGAGAGTTTGAACACCGCATAGTCGGAGGACGACGAGAGCACGGATCAGCTCGGTGTTGGATTTGCTCTGAAAGTGGGAAAGTTGAGGATGATCTATTTAGTTTTCTAATTCTGATGTAGGTATGTATTTTCGGGACAGAACTTCGAAATCTGGTAGACAATTACATCGAAAAGATAATACATGAATAATTAGAAAACTTTCCAAATCCCCATTTTTAATCACTTCATCCAAACAGCAAAAAAGTTTTCGGATACTCAAACTTCCTAAAACCTCCTTGATATTCACAGCTACCAATATGCACTTCGTTGGCAATAAAAATCTTGCTCACCTTAAACGCCTCCTTCGTATTCTCAAAAGATAAATCGAGTCGTTGATAGCACTCGTCGAGTTCTTTCTTGTGCTCCGCCGAAGTGCATTCGTATTTTTTCGCATCACTGGAGTAGCATCTTGAAGCAGATGATGATGACGTCAGGAGGCCTGGAAAAGAATGGGCACGTGTTACTCACTGAGAGTCATTTTGCTTAACTGACATTTCCCATGATCATGAAACAGTACAAAAGTTGGATTCTTTTCGCAAAAAAATACTGTCTCAGTAGTTTTATTTGAGAAGTGATTTATGAGATAACTCAATACTCCAGTTTCGTTGTAAATCCCTAATCCATGTTCAAACTTTGGCTCAAAAGTTGAAAATTTCCAGTTTCTTAAACCCTACTTCACCTTCAAGTTTCAACTTTTACACTATTCGGACTCCCGGCCCATCAGTCATTTACCTGACAAAAACCGTCGTTGCAATGGAAAGTTGAGCCCGATAAGTGCGGATTGCATCAGAGATACTGTAAGAAAATGATTGGATTGAAAATTTTTGGCAATTATCGATAAGGAATAACGATGGAAACCCGTGGCAATTAGAACGAGGAGTTGGCAAAATTAGAGAAAATGAGGAGAAAAAGAGAGAAAAAGGAGAACCTGCGGATTCACAATAAAGTACTAGGATGGGTTAAAAATAGCCAAAGTTATTGAAGCTTCATCGACTTTATAGAGTACAAGCCTCAATCAGTAAAGAAGTTTTGCCAGTTATATCTGTATCTTGAGTAGTAGAAACATGCAAATATTTAACTTTTTTCTGGAAAAATGTAAGTATTTTTCTGTTTTTGGTATACAGTAAAACCGTCGGAACTTGAATTGAGATAATCATCAATGCAATAGCTTTGAATTATTCATCAAGATTTCTTTATAATTTGAGCAGAATTCTAGAATCTATGATACGGGAATATTTGCATTCTCTCACTGAAACTTTATATGTTTGGTATTACTATCAAGTGCAGTGTTTTTTTGATGACTAAACAGGAAAAAGTTCTCAAGGCTAATTAGCTTGTTTCCATACGCTCAATTAAGCCACTATCGAAGGTTTAAGTTACTGTTAGAATGCACTTGAAAATATCGGAGAGCTTGGTGAAGTCATATTAGTTTCAGTACTGTTAAAGCCAATTGAAACGTTTTGGAAAAAAGTTTTTTTAGGGAAAAGTTTATTGTAAACTTTTTAGAGAAAATGTGTCTGGTTTTTAATAATGTTTGAATATCAGGGAATCGTGATTAGCTGCGTTGAATCATTGACTCATGAGCTAAACCGGTGCGAGAAATGAAATCAAATTTTCAAATGTCTCCAGACAATCAACTAGAAGCGACTATGAAACCTTCCAGAATATGAAAACCGAAAATAACCGAATTCGGAGTTCACCCTTGAAAATCGTTTAGAAGTGTCATAAATTTTCGAAGTTATTCCAAATTGCTAACTAATGTGAAAAGAGTTGATTAACGTATACCTATTTTTTACCAATTCAGGATCTTGATGAAACACGAAGCTCATTGTTCAATCATTAAATTGTCTCGTTGTGAACCTTCAAAGTAAGAGAAAAAAGTCAGATCCGAAAACGCTCAGATTTCCTCGCTAGAAATTGTAAGATTAGCAACAAAAATAGTGACAAATTCAACGACGGCACAAAGTCACTAAAACTTTTCTAACGATATTGATACCGAAAAAATCTTCTGAACTTCTAACCACTAAAATTACATGTTTCGAAAGAAAAGTTTTCAACACTTGGTTATTTTTAACTGAAAAGTCCACGAAAACTCTAGTCATACTTTTGGCCCTTCTTCAAAAATATTTTCCACCTCGACCCAACAAAAAAACGAAAAAAGTGCCTCACATAAACGTCAGAGCAACAAGAGAGTGCCCCCCTTGCTCTCTTGTTGCCTCGTGTTACGTCGTTCTCCCCTCTATACCCTTCTATTAGTAAAAAAAAAGTACGTAGGTAGATCCAGAAAAATTGAGAGATTTAGAACAAAGAAAAGAGCACAACCAACAAAAATGAGCAGTAGTCACTTGGAGGTGGCCACAATTTGTGTGTGTGCGTGTGTGTCACACTTACGAAAAAAACGAGGGCTCGGAGACTCAGACATAGGGGAAAAAGGGGTCCTCTGTCCCGGAGTGAGCTAGAGGTAGGAGCGGGAGAGACGCAGAGAAAAAGAGCAAAAGAGGGGAGGATTTTTATATTGCTTCGGGTTTCTTCTTCTTCTTCTTTACCCCTCTTTTTTGCATCTTCTTGCAGAAGAGGGGACACGTGGAGGATGGAGCAAAAGGACGGATGGGTTAATGGGGAAAATCGAGGAGAGAAGGACATTAAAGATTCGTGCAAAAAAAAAGAATGATGGTTCTTTTTGGGCTCAGGAGGAGCAGAGAGCCAGAAATATTGGGTTATTTGGGGATTTCGAGTGTCTATAGAGGTCTTGAGAACGCTAGTAAAAGGTAGACAGTGGGATAGTGGCAACTTTTTCGTGTTTGTTGGGTGTTTGTGTGCTAAGGATCAATGGGACAAGGAAATAGTTGGAGGAAAGCAATTTTCAGTAGTTTTTGGACAACCAAATTAGCAGTTCTGATGAACAAAGAAATATTGACTGCTCCAAAGACCAAATTCTCTATTCAGCATTTGTTTCAGTATCTCTGTTCTAGATGGACTTCATGAAACAGGTAGTTTTTCATTGTCTAATCCCAGAGAAACGGACATTGGGTTATTCTGAAGATTAAAATTTCATATTAACATCTTCTTATCTGTTTGGATTCGGTATTCTTTGAGTAGTAGTTAATTTTGGGTTCCTATTTGAATCCGAACATCCTGAAACTGAAATTTCCAAGTTATCTTTTTCAGACCCCACTTTGAAATATATGGTTTCTCAAAAGTGAACGATAAGGTTACAATTGTTTATTAACTTTCCTTCAACTTTACTGTTTCATATGGAAGTCATGAAACAGTGACATTACCAGTGTTTCAGTGTCTGAGTTATTCTAATATCCTCCTGTTGCTCTAAATATGAAAAGTTGAAGACTGACGAAAATCTCTATTATTGTCAGAATTCTCATCTACATTTAACATTTTCCAAGAGAACATACTGCTACCATAAACTTTACTAAATGTTCTAAGAAAAATAATCTACTTTTGACCTAGAATACAATGTGGCATGGTTTATACAAATTCCGCATATTTTAATACACCTATGCCAGTTTTTCTCAAATACTACCTTCTTGAAACTGAAAAATGACAAGTATTACCAGGATTAAAAGTCAGATTTGAATCTACCTGGCAGTGTTTAAAACTAGTGAGTTCAGGGTTTTTTATTTGTTACCAATCCGAAACAGATTTTACTTCATTTTTCTTCCAAGAAACAAAAACGTTATCTAGGATATCCAAAGCATCAAAGGCTGATATAATTTGGAATTGCAAACTCTTGATGGGGTAAGGAGTATAATGACAATCAGACTCTTCTTGGGATGGAGGATTAGTCTTCCTCAAAGCTTGCTGTTCCAAATTTTTTGGAGAATGAAAACATTGACTTTTTTGACTTTCAGTAACATTAGGATATTTTTCGATTCCCTTGTATTTAAAGAGTTCACGGATAACAATTTTCCATCTATCAGATTCCATGTCTACACAATAAAAAAACGCTAACTCAATACGAATTGGCCCGATTACTGACAACTGTTAATTGTCTTAGTTATGGGCATTTTGAAACTGAGCAAAATTGAAATCTACATGAACAAGGGAACTGATTTTTTCATTGAGTACACGATACGTTTTGCATAGCAGTCACAATATTCTTCCCAGAAATAATAAAGTAAGCGAAACAGAGAACAAAGTGCAGGGAAACGAAACTCACGTTCAATCTCCACCTTTTAATGATCAAATTCTAATAGATTTAATTATAATCGTCAATTCATACGAATTAGTTGAATCAGAAATTTTCCAGTTAATAGAGTCGAACAAGTTCCAGTTCATGAAAAAGACCCATACAAAACCGACTCCACACATAATCGAAGGAACTTGATATGATTACAAAAAACATTGTTTGGCTCCAGTTCTATTTGTTCAAATTTATCCTCAATTCAAAATATCGCGCGAAAAAATAGTCAAGTGAATGAATGTCATGTGTGAAACATAGATTTTTTGTTAGGTGTCAAAGCTCTTAGAAAACCTTTCATCCTAAATAATTCTCAAGAAAACAACTTGAAACCGTGAAAAAACTAGAATCATTTAGGATTCTTCCTCGTGTAATTTGCTTGGATATGAATCATTCATAGGGGCAAGGAGAGGATCGAGTCATTAGCGAGATTTTCTTAGAGTAAAAAAAAGTCAAAAGATAATCAAGTCTACCGACGAGCAGTGCCCGAGACAACGATGAGAAAATGTAAGGGTTGAGAAACCGAAAAGTTTGGATGGCCATATAAATTTGCGAAGATTACTGTTTTCGTTTTCCGACAAATTTATGACTGAAATGCCAAAAGTGTTAAGTTCATTAAGGGTGTTGGAAACAAAGTCTTCTTTCAAAGAGCAACCTGTATATTAGAAATCCATGCATGTCGAACTTTATATCATAAACTTGAAAGCAAACAATTTGTGATTCACTATTATGCAAAATAGAGAAGGTTTTTTTCGTGGCTAATGTGGCTAGTCTAGCGTTTATTTGAAATTCAAGCAACTTGAAAACGCTTTCTTTTTGGCTCAAAATCGTTTCGAACTCAATATCGACTAGTACAGTAGGATCGATAGTCATGAAAGCGACTTGTCAATCGTCATTGGGACAATGTGAAACAGTAGTGAACATAAAAAATACCTGACATTTTTTGATTTTCATTATTTTCGTATCATAAGATGTTGCTGTTGCATCTTGAACACATTAGGTGTGATGAAATTTCTAGACTGCTAGTCTCTTTTTCTAAGAAGTTCACTTTTTCCACACACGAATCTCAGAAAGAAACCCGGAAACAATGCGAGGCTACTACTGTTTTTGATGAATTGAGCTTATACAAATCTTTCCATATTTTATGACTTGATTGTAACAGAAGACATTTACGATGACTTTTTTCGAGCCAACAATAAACATGATACTTTTTAGGTTTAGAACTTCTAGATTTAGGAACCGATTTGAAATTGGAAATCCAAAAATAACCTATCAAGTAGGAAATAAAGCCTATTGGTTAACAGACTCTTACAATAATAACTTCTCATATCACCTATGTGAAACCGGAAAAAAATCAAATAAAAACACAGAAACAAAGAAGAAACTCTAAAGTTGCAGAGATCCCGACTCCCAAGATTTTATATTAGTTTTTTCCAGCTTCTCTATTCTTGCAGTTTCTGCTGCAAAGACAGATCTAGGGTGCAAACATTGGAATCTTTTCCAACATTTCAAAATGAAAAAAAGTAGAGAAAGGAGCGGGAAGCCTTTGAAGATTTTTCTGCTGAATCCTGGATGCCAAGATTAGAAATGACGAATACTTTTGGAATTCAAATAGTGCAAACTTTTGCACTTTTTAACTGAAAAAGAATGAGACAAACATAAACAGGATGAGGAAATATGAAAAGAACTAGCAGTGATGGGCCTTCCGTAGAACGAATAAAAATGTCTAAGCATTAGAAAACTTACAGTGTAATAGGAACAGGAAAAACTTTGCAAAAAAGTTCGAACATTCAAAAACCTGAAAAAGTTTGAAGAAGCATACACAAAGTTGCTGCTCAGTTCAACCACGTGTATCAACTTTCACTAAGGGTCCCAAAAAAATTGAAAATTTGAAAATGTTGAACTTTCTGTTTCAGCAGGTCATCTAACCATGTCTAGTGGTTGAAGTAATAGTTTGAGGATTTTTAAAAAGGCTATCCTATATTGTGAAGATAAGTCGAACAATTTACTGATTTTTCAAAATGATTCCCGTATCTATGACATTACAGAAACTGAAAATATTATTTTATTTGATGGATCAACAACTGATGGATCAACATCGACAACTTTTTTGGAATCCTGATAAAGGGCTTAAAGGGCGTCCTTAAGATTGTAAATCAGGGCGATCCGTTTATTTTCAAAAATTTCACTGGACGTGAACCTAATAATGTCATGAAAGAATAAAAATAATATGAGAACACACAGAAACCGTAACCTAACCATAAATGATACAGTTTTAGTAAATTCTTAGAATGAATTAATTTAAGTCTAACTACCAATTTTTAACAATGATTCAAGAGGTTTTTGAAAATGTTGAACTGATTTTTGAATTTCGTCCCCAATTCCAGCTCCCAATTCCCATCTAAACTTTGTCGTCCTTATGACATGATGACGAAACAGTACATTTACGAGGATCGGAAATCAAGAACTTACTGTTTCCCGAAGCATTTTTTGTTGGTATTACACCAACTAATCGCATTCATGCATTGACAAGAATTGCGAAACAAGATCTACAAAGTTGATATAAAATCGTTGTGGTAATGAAATCATGGTATAGAGCCCCATCAAAATTTCAAAGCAATTAAAAACAGGTATTTCTGACTAGGAATGCAAAAATAGATGAATTAGACTTTATCGCTATGAGGGAAAGTGATCAGCATTAACAATGTAATTGAAACAGATGAAAATTTCAAAGCTCCTCCAAATTTTCTATCGCCAAAGAGAAAACTAGGGTCCTGCTGAAAATCGGGTCAGCTTTTTATACTCATTACTGTCTTCCTATAATAGGAATGAGAGGGAACATCTTCCTTCAAAAATAGTCTCAATTTGAGGAACAAAAAGTGTCATACTTTATTATTGTCTTGCGTTCTTCTCATTTTTTTATGTATTACACATTCAGAAGAAACGAACACACAAAGTTTCTTTTTCACTTTTCAGATTTTATCTAGATCAGATTATGGGTCGAAAAATAGTGAGAGAAAATTGGAAATAACAAGGAAAAAATAAAGTTTGAATTCGCTAAAAGGTGACATAGAGTTTTAGAAATCGGGAGAAAGAGCAAAGATTTCCCTTTCAGTAATTTTCTGTTACAATTCCTTTATTTGTGTGTATTCAAGGACGGTCAATTCTGGAAATCCAAAAATCTAAAATTTTGTTCC
The DNA here is from genome assembly GCA_963932045.1 of Caenorhabditis sinica. Classification (NCBI taxonomy): domain Eukaryota; kingdom Metazoa; phylum Nematoda; class Chromadorea; order Rhabditida; family Rhabditidae; genus Caenorhabditis; species Caenorhabditis sinica. Next base: position 18,856,021 of record OZ009940.1, read on the forward strand.
TTTCCCCCTTATCCTGTTTTGCTTCTTCACCTTATTGTAAGCTCAAGCAGAAGCAAAATTGCGTGGGATGAAGGATGAAGGAGAGCATGGGAAACTGAAAAAATCGGCGATCTTATTTTTCTCTAATTCTCTCTTTTTCTTGTGCTCTCTCCCACTCGTCCATCGGAACCAAAAAAACGAAAATGATTAATGGAAAAATTCAATCAATCCCGTCTCCTTCCAATCCTGAGACCACTATAAAACCCCCTCCCCGACCCCTTTATTCTTCTTCATTTCCATCTTGTCCCCCGTCTCAAGATGAATTCTTCGATTCTCGTCTTTCTCGTGAGCATCTGTGTGCTCGCTAGTGCTCAGTACGGTGGAGGAGTCGCTCAGGCTCCGCCAGCCGCCTACGCACCACCGGCGTACGGTCCACCAGTGCACCACTACCAGCAGCCGTTGAGTGATAGTGAGTTATTTTTTGGTGATTGAGAAGGGGGGGGGGGGGGGGGTCATATAAGGGTCCTAGAAGGTTGGGGTTGGTTAGGTTAAAATTTTGGAAACTTTGTTACTTCTACGCTAGTCTCGCGGATAAAAAAACAGGGTCCACATAGTTGAGAAGCTAAAAAGTAGAGCTTTTGATGAGTCTCACAGCATCTTTGTTTTTTATCATTAGACTTGAACGAACGAACCGAAACTGTAAAAGTTGAACTTCGTTAACTTTGCAAATATGGGCTTAATTGACTGAAATTAGAAATTTTTGGCTGCTGAAATGGCATTTATGAAACACTAACTTACAAGTATCATGTTTTACTGAGAACGTAGTGTTAACTCTTTAGCAGTTTGTATTCAAATGATGGGGGTAAAGATCAATCTGAATTCAAGTTCGGCACCTTATAAAAAAGTGGAAAGGGAGCTCTGACAAGAAAGCTATACCCGATATAATTAGGCCTCAAGTTGTCAGTAGAGCGTGATGGCTATTGGACATTCCGAATTCTGTAGCTGTTTGTCAGTAGTGGATATTCAAAATTATGAGCTGACTATGAGTCGCGAACGGTTATTAGTGTTTAAAAGTTCGAAACTATTATTTTCCACGATGAAACCGAATTTTTAGGTAGTCGTTGACAGTAACTTTGAATTAAAGTGATCACCATGCTTCCAATATACCCATGTTTCACTGACACTGTTTCAAACGAGTAGGATTGTTAGTTTAGTGGATGTGGCGTTTGTGGTGCACAACTGTGATCTCGAAATTGTTTTGTGATTTAGTATGGTACCAGCAAAATGTTGAAATTGAGAAAAAACTTATGACAGTGATGAAACTGGAAAAAATGTAAACGGTAGTCTAACTGCTAAATATTGCAAAAAATTGCTCTTACACATACTCTGAATACCAATGGCTATTGACATTTATGAAAATTTTCCAGTAACACAAAACTGTAAAAAAAAGAGTTTTCTAACTTTTTTGGAAGTTCTAGAAGTATTAAAAGTTATATAAGAAGCATTGAAATTGAAAATTTCTAGTTTTCGACGAAAACAAAACAAAATTGTGAAATTTTTGTAAAAATGCAGTAGTTTTACAAAACTAGTTACACTGTCACAATTCTGGCAAAATCTTCAACAAAATACAGAAAATACTACAAAAACTTTGTTCGGGGGATTGGAATCCTTTTGCAGGATTGGGGCAGCCCCGATTCTGCATTTTTGATAGATTTGGGAAATATGAGAAAATTGCGTGAAAAGATTGCAGAATTTGGACAGCCCCAAATCTGCAGAAATTCCAAAATCCTGAAAATAAATTCACGTCGAAATTTGGAAAATATTCGAAGTGCCCCAAATGTGGAAAATCTGCAGAATCGGGGCTGCCCAGAATCTGCGAAAACTCGAAGAATTGAACTGTTCCACTGCCATGATAACTGCGCCCCGACTCGAGCTGTGAGTGAGAATGTTGAGCACATTGGTATGCTGAGGTATTCTGATCTGTTTTGTTTGTGAAATTTTCCAATAGCAATCGTCATTCTTCTAAAAATTATGTTGAATTGACTTTAAAAAATAGAGGATAGTTTTACCATGGCAACTTGAAAGCATTCGAGAAGACATCAATTGAAAAAATTGTGAACAGTTTTCATTCAAAACCCGAATTTCGGAAACCACGTGTCATTTTCTTTTCAGTTTTTATCCATAAAAAGTTGTAGTCCACGAGTTTGTTTCTTCTTCAATTTTGACACGTGTCTACCTTTTCTATTAAATTCGGAAAGTATGGGGGAGAACAAAAAACGTGGCAAAAATGTCCAAAATTCCGACAAATTTTTCATTTCTGAACTTTGAGGTCACGTCGCTGCTCTGCATTCAAAGCAAATGAGCTGAATTTTCTTGGACTCATAGAGCAACTCTCTGGGCTTCTGAAACACGTTTGAGCGGAAAAATCAGAGCATTTTTAACCGAGTTATAGCTCGGCAAATGGAAGTGAAAAAGTGTGAACAATTTGGAAGTACTGAAAATTTTCAAAAAAATTTTGCAATTAATTCATAACTCGGTCAGTTTTTGAGGTTTTTGTCTCAAATTTACAAATTAGATAGATCTATTAGTGCACTATCTGCTCACAAAAAATCAGATCTCCACGAGCAAAATGGAGAATTACAGCCATCGAAACATTTTTCGAAAGTTTGACAATTTTCAATTTCCATTCGACTTTACACGAGATTTTGAGAATTTTCATATTTTTTGAAGATTTTTCAAATCAGTGAATCATTGAAGGTAACTGATTGCGGCGCAGCCGCAACTAGCCTGGTCGCCCAGACGAGCGGAGCGAGGCGGGCGACCAGGCTAGTTTTCTAGAAGAAACTAATTGAAAATTTCTCCTGTTTATAAAAAACGGATTGAATGCTTCGATTGAGGTTCTCAAGTCATTGTGGTAAAACTATCCTCTATTTTTTAAAGTCAATTCAACATAATTTTTAGAAGAATGACGATTGCTATTGGAAAATTTCACAAACAAAACAGATCAGAATACCTCAGCATACCAATGTGCTCAACATTCTCACTCACAGCTCGAGTCGGTGCTCAGTTATCATGAAAGTGGAACAGTTCAACTCTTCAAGTTTTCGCAGATTCTGGGCAGCCCCGATTCTGCAGATTTTCCACATTTGGGGCACTTCAAATATTTTCCAAATTTCGACGTGAATTTATTTTCAGGATTTTGGAATTTCTGCAGATTTGGGGCTGTCCAAATTCTGCAATCTTTTCACGCAATTTTCTCATATTTCCCAAATCTATCAAAAATGCAGAATCGGGGCTGCCCCAATCCTGCAAAAGGATTCCAATCCCCCGAACAAAGTTTTTCTAATAATGTTTTCCAGAATTTTCCCCTGTTTAATTCTTACTACTATTTCTTGGCAGTTCTGCTGAATTGTAACACTTTCTGCTCTGATGCAACAAACGGTGGCGAAAATTACAGAATTTCTTTGTTTTCTTCTAAACTTAGTCGAAAACTAGAAATTTTCAAATTCAATGCTTCTTATATCCGGCATGTATCGAGTATTCATCACCACACTCACTATTCTCAATTTTTTACCAATATTGTGAAACTGAAAAAGTCACAAAACTCAAGTCACTGGAATTTGAAGATTCCTAAACTATTTGCTATGCAGTCCTTTAATTCAATTATTCCTATAGTTGTAATGTCATCAAGAAATTTTGCAAAGCTCAATAAAATAAGAAAAAATTGAAATCTTAACCAAATTTCAAAAATGAGACATCATCGAAACTGAACTTTTTCTTTTTTTCAAAACCTCAATCCTCGTGGTTCTCTTTCCCTCCTTCAAAAGTTCAAAACAAAAACGTCACTCTTCCTTCTCTCCCACTTTTCAGTGGTTTTTTGTTCCTTCTTCTTTTCCTCACCAAGATCATATTTTCGTGCTGTTATGTTTTCTGTTATGATGTCCCCCTCTATCTCTCATCCCTTATCTATTTTGTTTCTAGGCGAAAAAAGATGACACATGACGGAAGAGGGCAATAGACAAAAAGCAATATAGACAGGACAGCAGGATGTGACTCTCAAGTAAATAAATATCCTCAAGTTTCAGTTTTTGCTGTTTTATGTCATAGGTTACTGGTAACTTGAGGAGAGGGGATGGGGACACGTGGCAAAAGGAATGGGGCTTTTTTGCAAAAAATAGGTCAGATTGGAGATTTCGAGGGACTTAGAGCTAATAATGCATGAAAGACTAAGAAACTGAAACTTGTTCGGTTTTGCAAAAAATGGTCAGGTTAGAGGTTTTGAGGGACATCGAGGGCAAATCGCGGGAGAACAAGCAACTCTGTTGTTTCTGAGATCTTCTGATATGGCAGTACTGTAACATAAAAATTTAGAGGAATGTCAAATTTTGTAACAGATCTGAATGGAAAGAAGTTTGCAAATCGTAAGCTGGCGGAACTAGGAAGTATTGATAATTTTCCCACTGCAATCTTCAAACTAAGACACCAACTTCGATCAATATGATAATAAATTCCTAGAAATCTATGTTCGTCATGAAACTGAAAATTTGTCTACTTCCATAAAATCCGGCCAAGATCCTAGGATAGGCAGTTTTAGAAGTCTAGTAAGGGGGACCGGAACGTCATATGGGCTGACGAGGAATTGTATACAGTTTTATTATTGGATAAGGACAAGTAACATTTCGATGGTCTTCAGCAGAAATGTATGCTGCATGTGAAACGGTGTATTTTTTGGTATTGTCATTTGGATATTATTTGGAACAGCCACTCATAAACCACTTATCTACAGCTACTTATGCTAGAAATGAACCTGGGATTTTTTTTCAACTTTCGGCCTTATCCTTCATACTCTGGAGTTGTTCTCCTTCTGACAAAACCTACAAAATTATGCACTTTCACTTTCTAGACAAGTAGCTGAGGAGCATTTTGAGGGACTTTGAGGGCTATGACAACGGGGCAGCGCAAGGAACTCTGTTGTTTCTGAGATCCTCTGATATGGCAGTACTGTAACATAAAAATTTTGAGCATTGTCAAAGACTTTGAAAAGGATCTGAATGGAAAGAAGTTTGCATATCGTATGCTGGCGGGCACTAGGAAATATTGATCATTTTCTCACTGCAATCTTCAAACTAAGACACTAACTTCGATCAATATCATAATAAATTCTTAGAAAGTTATGTTAGCGATGAAACTGAAAACTCGTCTACTTCCATAAAATCCGGCCTAGTTCCTAGGATAGGCAGTTTTAGAAGTCTAGTAAGGGGGATCGGTGCGTCATCTTCTCCTTACTAAAGGAATAGTTCTGTGTGTGTGTGTGTGTCTGTCTGTCCAATATTGCTTGTTGAATAACTTTCTTTGCAGTACAGGTATTCATTTCAAATTTTGGCAGTAGTCATGAGTATCCGAGCGCTTCAAGAGCATATTGTAAAAAATTCGCTCGCAGCAGGATTACTGTAGATACAGTAACCACTCATAGAAAAAGAACCGAGGACCCGCGTGAGCGGGTACGGGTCCACTAGTATGGGCTAACGAGGGACTGTATGCAGTTTTATTATTGGATAAGGACAAGTAATATTTCGATGGTCTTCAGCAGAAATGTATGCTGCATTTGAAACGGTATATTTTTTGGTATTGTCATTTGGTTATGGAACATCCACAGATACACTTATCTACAGTTACTTGTGCTAGAAAGGAACCGGGAATTTTTTCTTTCTCATGAAAGAGAACTTTCGGCATTATTCCCCATACTCTCGAAGTTTTCTTCTTCTGACAAAACCTCCAAAATTCTGCACTTTCACTTTCTAGACAAGTAGTTGTGGAGCATTCTTCTAATGATGGTGACTCTCCCGAAGTTGATGAAAACCTTTCCCGAATTCCGACGTATCAAAATAGTATTGCGAAAACACTATGACATTGACTCAGTTTCATGACAATCATAACTTTATGCAAGGCTTCTGTGAATTGATCTGAAACTTTCGTTCCAGTTAATTTTATAGTGCCCCTGATGAATTGTTGGGATTCGTACGAAATTGGGAACAAAATTTTGTGTACTTTCGAGGAAATCTTTGAACCATCGTGAGGAAAAAGCTTCTCGAGTACATGTGTTAAAAGTGAAGCTGTCAAATTTCATTCTTCTTCTGTTTGCTTTTTTGTTAAGGGTTTGCGGCTGCATTTGCCTGTATGGTACCCTATTTTGGTTCTATCTTACCTGGAAAATCACATTCAGGATACTGTAATTGTTTTTTAAGGTAACACGCCTTGCATTATCTTTTAGTATTATTTTGATGTTTATGGACTATGTGAAAGCGATTTTATTTTTTTATTTTAGGCAACAAATTTCGTGAAATAGGTAACATATTTTCTTGAATCAAGTTCATATGATAGACTAGTGAGGTTTAAAATCTCATAATAAGCGGTTTTTAAAAGTTTCTCTAATTTATTGTGGTGGATGTGAAACAAAAAAAATCTTCTTTGATGCGATTGAGAGAACAGTTCATTAGTTTCAAAATTACCCTTTTTGGACAAAATTGCTTTTCGAAACTGCATAGGGTTGAGTTCGATTCTTTGTAGATAGATGAGTTTCCTTGAAATATTGCTAAATATATTAACTCAGTTCTAAATATATTCAAGACCATTTTCTTCATAGTCACAGGTGTGTTAATGTTTAATATATGAATTGTGAGTCATTTGGGAATGCTGTAAGATGCTATTGTTCATATCCAATTGCTCCTAGCTATGTCAACCCTCATTTGTGTTGAACTTGAAACTTGAAACTATCTCCAATTCTTCACAAAAGTTCATCATGTTTTTAAGCAAGGCTTTCAGGCAAGCACACTTTCTTTTCCAAACTTTTCGATTTTCAGACTACGTCTGCACCATCCAAGCTCACTACGGACTCCTCGGACAGCATGGAAAACGTAAGTTCACCTTTTTTGTTCGACCAAGCTCTATAAGTCCCTAGCTGGCCTAAAAATGTAAACTTGAAAAAATCTTTTTTTTTCAGACTACCGCCCAACAACCAACTTCTGCCAGGACTCGTACAAGCAGGACTCGTGTGAGAAGTGCTGCCGCATGGCCGCCCGTATCGACGGTACCAATGTCAAGGATGTATGTTTTCCGGAAATTTTTTTTGGGTCTTGGTGGCCTAGGAATTCAATGGGGTGGCCTAGAAATCCATATTCTGGATTTTAATAGACCAAAAGTCCTTATAGATAGTCTATAGGATCTTGATAGTCCGGTAATTCAAAAAAATTATCTCCTTTTCCAGGCATCAATCATCGGATTCAAGATGGTGCTCGAGAGACAACCAATCTGCGTCTGCTGCTCTCCAAACACTGGTTATTGAAGAACTTCGAAATGATAAAACTGTTTTGAATTACCCATTTATCTGAAAAATGTTTTGCTTGTGTTCCCGAAAAATCCCAGCTTTTCCAAAATAAATGAAGTTTAAAAATTACATTGAATCATCTCAATTGTAGCGGATTGGCAATAAAACTGAAACATTCATCATGGTCTAGAAACATAGAAATTTTGTTGAATGGTCTAAAACTAAAAAAAAAAAAGAAAATGCACTGGCTTAATAAACTCCCAAGTCCAAAAACGGGGCGGAGTCCGCGTTAACTCCACCCCCTTTTCGGAAATCTCGGCCATTAGTTACATTTGCGTTTTCAAAATCGAAAAATTAGAATTTTGTAGCTGATTTATTTGTCAATTTTTACTCATTTGTTTGTTGAAAGCTCCTCCAAAAACCTATGAATTCATTAGAGGACTCATGAGAGCCTCTCCAACCTTCTCATCCCAAGAAATTACCCAATTTCCGTTTTTTCCGTGCCAAATTATATTTTGGTTTCAGTTTTTATCGCTCTTTTCATTTTTTTTAATACCTATTTTCACAAATAATCGGCTTTAGGTTTCATTTTTATTGAAATTTCCTTATTTCACGAAAATCCTGCTAGAATTCAGATTCCCGCGCAAATTTTTCCTTGTCCCGTAAATCGACACCCACCTCGCTCTGCGTCTCTTTTTTCCCCACGCTCTCTCGCCCGGCGGGTCTCGCCGCGACGACGCACACAGGAAAACGAGTGTGACCGTACCCTGTTGCTTCGCTGTTCACAATTTTCTCTATTTTTTTCCTTTCCCTATTTTTTTCGCCCAATTTTTGCCGATTTTTCGCAAATTTTTTGTGGAACTATCACAATTTTCGATTTCCAAGCACTGTGAGCAGGTTAAGCACCTATATTCGTCCGTTTTTCCTCGAAAAATCCGTCAAATTATTGATTTTTGGCCTAAAATCGAAAATTAAAATTTTCTTTGTTTTGCAGGGTTAACCGTCGTCGTCATGGCCAAGTCCAAGAATCACACCAATCACAACCAGAGTGAGTATTTTTTGCAGCAACAGGACCGGACTTTCAGAAAAAATTTCGCTCAAAAATCGAGTTTTCGACAGAAATATGATCGCTGGACCGTTCTAGAGACGAATTTTATGCAATTTTGCTTAAAAATCGATTGGAATCGCGAATTTTCGGCTGAAAATCGTTGAAAATTACTTTTCGTTGAATTTTGGAAAAATTCGTCTCTATGGAGCAGCGGCGATTCGTTTTCTGTCGTCTAGTATAGATTTTTGAGCTAAATTTTTGTCGAAACCCGGCGATTGTCGGTTTCTGTAGCCTAGGAAGCTCTAAAATCCCGAAATCTACATTTCGCCCTAAAAATCACTAATTTTCCAGACAAGAAGGCTCACCGCAATGGCATCAAGAAGCCAAAGAAGCACGTCTTCCTCTCCATGAAGGGTGTCGACGCCAAGTTCTTGAAGAACCTCCGTTTCGCCAGAAAGAACAACAAGCGCCAGATCAACAAGGCCGTCGAGTCGAAGGCCTAAATCCAACAACCGTCGTTTGTCGTTAATTCGGAAATAAACCATTGTTATGTTTTGAGACCCCCGTTCTTACATTACATTCTTGCTAACGTTTCACACTGGTAGGGTCCCCCATTATGGTTACTTGCTCTCTTGTTCCTCCTCGTTCTTCTCCCTATCGGCTCTTCTTCTAGAAAAGAAAATGATAATCAAAGAAGAGGCGCAAATCCGAAAACTCATCGCTGACGGAGAAGGCGCCGGTGATGATCGTCGTCTGCAGCAACTCGCCACATTTTTCCGCGAGAGTCGCAAGGTCGAGGAGCCCCGAATTGCAGAAGTCGTCAAAGTCACCAAGGCTGTAAGAATCGAAGAATACGCGAAATTTGACCCAAATTTCCTAAAAATTCCAGTTAGACCTAGTAGAGGTGTCGATAGTGAAGCAGAAGGAGCTGGCGCTGATGAACAAAAAGCAGGCGGTGGAGTTCGATGCGTTCGCCGGCGAGATTGACAACGAAGTTGGCGAGAAAATGAGGAAAAGAAAAATCTGGAATTTTTTTTTAGATCGAATTGATGTATAAGAAGATGGAGGAGGCGAAGGCGGAGCTTGGAGAGGCGAAAACTGTGAAGAAGTACGGGAAAATCTAAAAATGATCATTATCGAAGCAAAAAAATTGCCACTTTTGACTAAAATCAGTTTTCTCTGATTTTGCATTAAAAGTGGGCAATTTTTGTTGAAATTTGATTAAAAATCGAACATTTTTCGCTGAAAATCGACTATTTTAGCTTAATTTTCAATCAAAAAATGTTGAAATTCACCAATTTTGACCGAATTTTCACTGAAATCTTCTTGATTTTCAACGATTTTGACTAAATTTTCGATTAAAATTGATCATTTTCGACTCGTGTTTCCCAAAAAAAAACTATTTTTGGCTCAATTTTCACTCAAAAATCGTCCTTTTTTCGAAAATTAACCATTTTAACTCAAAAGTTGGCTAAAAATTGATCATTTTCTTGACTCAATTTGACCTCGATTTTCACTAAAAATGTCCATTTTTCTCAAATTTTCACTCAAAAATCGTCAAAAATCACACATTTTGACTGAATTTTCACAAGTTCCCTAGATTTCGAGCGATTTTCACTCAAAAATAATCATTGTTCACCCAATTTTTCGTCAGAAGTTGGCCATTTTTCATCAAATTTTCACTCAAAAGTCTTCAAACTTGTCGCCCAATTTTGCCTCAAAATCTATCATATTTCATCCAAAATTGTCTTCCAGAAATCGTCAAGAATACCGAAAGCTGGTGAACGTGATGAATGAGGTTCCAACGCGGGCGGAGACAACGAGAAAACTGGAAGAAATCAGAGATGAATTGGAGAGACAACACGAACGACAGAAGGTTCTCGAGGCGAAGTTGGCCGATCGGAGGAATCATCTTCAGGCATTCAACATTATTCTCTCCAATTTTCAACGATTCTGTACAGGTTTGTATAATGAGGGAAAGAAGGAGAAGGAGGATTCTGGAGACAAAAATGGACCAAAAATCGAAAATTTCAGTCAAAATTGACCTAGAGAAGCTCAAAACGAAGGACCTGGAAGCGTCGGAAAATCACATTTTTAACGATTTTTGACCTGAAAATCGGTGAAAATCCCAGAAAATTGACCCATTTTTCGTTTAGATGGATCATTTTTCGATCAATTTTTGCCCAATTTTTGCCCAATTTTCGACCAATTTTTCTTTTTAAAAACCGGAAAATCGAGCTAATTCAGTGTTGGAGAAGCTCAAATTTGAGGATACGAGATCCTTCTTAATCTCAGATTACCACATTTTTCCACCATTTTTTTTGGTGCATTCAGAGCCATTTTCAAGTCAAAATGACTAGAATTTTGCTATTTGGAAAATCGAATAATGACTGTTTTTGTCCTTCAAATTCGTCAAATATACCAGAAAATTGAGCAAATTAAAGGCGTTTTTTTTCGATTAATTTTTGACCGAAAAATTTCCGAAAATTCGATAAATTTGAGTTGAAAAATTGAAAAATCATGCCACTTTTTACTGAAGATGCTTGCATTTGAAGGAATTTGAAGTTTCGAAGACATAATTTTTGACGATTTTCAATCTGAAATTTCACTGATGTTTGCCAATTTCGAGCTAAAATAGCTTAAATTTGAAAAAATTGTGTTGATTTTAGCCGGAATCTTCCCGAAAATCTCGAAAATTGAGCTATTTTTCGTCCAGATTGACGCCTTTTGAAGCCTATTTTCGAGCCAAAAATGCTGGAAACGCACCATCTTGAAAGACGATTTCCCCTTAAAATTGACCAAAAAGTCTCAAAAATTTCGACACAAAATTCAAGTTTTAAATTGACCCTTCAATCCTACAACCCTTCTAGAATCTTCTAGAATCCTCCCTCCCAAAATCCATATTCATATAATTTCCCTCTTCATTTTCCAGAAGACGACGACGACGACGATACGGCGGCGGATATGTCGAACAGTGGCAACGGAAATGGTGACGATGATGATGATGCGGCGTCGGGAAGTGAGGAGAAGCAGGGATCAGGAGGAGACGATGATAAATAACTGAATTCATTGCATTTTCGATTTTTGGTTTTTCTTTTATTTTTTGCTTGTGTGATAATCAGAATTAGTGTGTGATCTCTCTATATTTTTTATATTTATTTTCGATTCGAAATTTTTTTTGCTGAAAAAATGTCAGAAATTGCAATGTTCTCTTTTTGCTTTTAACCTCTATTTTTCTTATAATAAATTTGTCTTGTATATATGAAAATAGTGAACTTTAGAAAGAAAAAAACTGAAAAAGTCTGTAAAAAGTGGAAGAAATTTAACAAATTGGAGTAGAAATGTTTCTGTTTCGGAGAGCTGTTTTTCATTAGAATATATGGAGAAGATAATTGATATGTATTCCTTTCTTGATGAATGATGTTTGTCCGGATGTCCACAGATCAGGAAATCTGGACAAACTGACCGACAGACGGACACAAATCCAAAATTCGAAGGAAAAAATTGAAAACTTTCGGAGAAAACCAACTATTCAATTATGGCCTGAAAAAATAAAAAAAAGACAATTCAAAATTCATGAAATTACTTTTTCTGTTTCAATTTGCTATTTTCAGTTTGGAAAAAATTTAGTTCTCTGCTCAGATTTGTGCGAATTGCTTCACTTTTTCTTTGACTTCAATATTCCAAGATTTATTTGCATATTCCCCTAAATTTTAATGTTTCAGGGGTTGCTATTTGTCAAGAGAAGATATCTGTAATTCAGTTGACTGTTGATTAAAATATTCCAAAAACAAAAATTCCGGAGGATAAAAAGAAACACAGACAGACAATAGAATCCAGAGAAAGAATGAGAAATCTAGGTTTTGACGTTCAATTGAGGTAATGTAATGAGATCGAACAGAAAAACAGATAGTCAGAACGGTATCTAAAAAACACAAAAAATCCATGAAGTTTTTTTCTGTTTCAGTTTGTTCGTTTCCGATCAGAAGCATTTGGTTTGCTAGTTTTTTTGCGCCTACCTGTCCATCTGCGTCTACCTCTATCTAGGTCGAAAATTTAACATTTTCTTTGACCTATTTTTTATAAATTTGATGAGCCTTCTGGTTATGTAAGAAATGTCTCAAGACATAATGTTTAAATAAAGTTATTTCAGCGCAAGGTTTGTACTGAAAATCGTGAAAAATCAGGTTTTTCGCGTCTTTCAGATTTGTGTGTTCAAAATTTTCTTTAACCAAATTTTAGTAAAACACATTCTGTACCATCTCCACTCAAATTCAAAAATTTAGGTCGAATTCAAACAACATAACTTCAATTTTAGCATTGTGAGTCGACAAATAGCACCACTCGTCGTTTGAGAAGTGTCGATTTTTTCAGAATGGTCATGATATCGTTCGAATGTCTGGAACCTTTTTGAAGTATTTATGTGAAGCCGTCGGAACAGGGAGAATTGATTGGTACTTATTAAAAAATTATTCCATAGGAATGTACAATATTTTGAGTCCAAAAGAGTTACGGTAGCAAACGGCTAACTTACATTATAAGCTACAATTTCTGTATTCTGTGCGACGATTCTTTTGAACACTTTTTCCTTTGCTTTTTTGGGGTCTCAGAAATGCACGCTTTATTTTTGTTAGGTAATCGCAATATGCTTTGTCCCTACATCTCAAGGTCAGTTCATGTTTTTAAAGGAGAGTGGCCGTATTAAATATACTCACTGCCTGGCTGACCATATGAAGATTCTGAAACTGTCAAGGTTTGAAATATTCTGAAAATGTGTCGAAAAACGCGGTCAATATTGAATTGCTTCCCAATGTTGAATCTGTAAGGAGCATCTTGGTATAAGGATGGTTTCAGTTTCTGAATAGGGATTTCTGACAAGTATTAGGTTGGAACATAAGTTTCTTTAATTTTTCATGTAACTCTTTGCAAGGGTGAATCCAAAGTTTGGCATTGTGATCAAGTAGTGCACTATGTCTTAGCATCATCACTCTTTGTGTTTGACATATACCAGCAGACTGTGCCGAAAAATACAGCTCTTTGAATACGTTCGGCTCGGGCGCCTGAATTTTGCAAAACATAGTTGCCGACGTGTTAGAAACTTTTTATTGTAGTAATAAACTTATTAGGTTATGTGTAACACAAGCTCAAATTATCTCAGCTGAAAAACAACTTTCGAGGGTTTCACGAGTGTTTGAAAAAAACGCTTATTTCGGGGTTACCTCCTAGCGCGGTTCATTTCAGTACTTCAAAATGTGAATTTTGCGGAACCACAAAATTTTTTGATGATTTGAAGGATAGAACTTCAATTCCTATTAAGAATTTTTCTGAGAAACCAGCGTATAAAAAAATTTATTTTTTCGCACCTCGGATAGTGCTATTTTTGATGTGCCATAACTAGACGGAAAACAGCCGCAGAGCCGAAATTTTTTGCGAGTGTAATATAAATGTTAGTATACACTGATATAACACAAAAAACCTCTAGCGGAGCTTCTCTAACATTGGATTCCAAATTGTCACTTTTCGGTATACTTTCATTAGATGGTCGTAACTTTTTGCCCATACAAGACAGAGCTATGAAATTTTATGAATACACGGGTTTAGAGTTGGCACATTACTTGATAATTATATCAAACTTCCGTAGTTGCTGAAAGGCCTCCAAAGAGTACGATAAAAAAAATTAAAGAAACTTATGTTCCAACCTGATAGAATTATTCGATGCACTTTTTGAAATCAGTCTAAAACGGCGTGTCGGGACCTTAACTATACGATCAACAATGTATTCACAGTAACCAATGAACTCCAAATTCGTTCAAAAATCTGCAATAGAATATCAAAATAGTGGAAATCAATTCAGCTTTCACCAATGTTCAGTGACAGTAAGATTTTGTTGTTTGCATTTCTTCTCTTCCTAGTTTATTGTCTCTTCAAGAAAACTTTGGCGCGCCGCAGTTTCAAAACTGACCCGCCCATTCTTTGGTTTTGATACTAAAGCGATCACACTTTTACTACAAATCAGGAATATATACCAGTCAAATAACTGGCTCCAGTGCCAACAAGGGTAAGTGAAGAAGTCGAAATGTTGAAGGAGTTGTGGTGGCGGACTCCATTTGGATTTTCTTTTTCGGTTGTTGAGTTTTGTTACAGCCAAATAGTGAGGATATGAAGAAATGATGAAGATACAGAAAATGCGAAACAGTAATGGATAAACATCGCAAGATTAATAAAAAAAAGGAAACCAAGGGTTAATGTCAGATGAGTGACCCCCAAACTTGAAAATTGTTCTTACGGGGTTGAGATAATCAAGGTGCGCGAGAATTTTATTTAAAATATCTAAAGAATCTGAAAAAGAGTATTCGAGTGCTACGACCGTCTAGGAATCAGCACAATGTTTCTGCAAATCAGCAGTAGTGCACTTTAGTCCAGATGTTAGTGGTCAATAATCATGTTGATAAAACATACATTTGTCCCGGTATCGGTCGCATAAGGAGATCAATGAAAATTCGCAACTGTGACATTTAGGAGCACACGACGATTTCAGAACTACGCTGTTGCAAAACGTTGTAAAATTTCCGGTCGCGACTGTTCGGGAATCCGCTTTTCAAACCCCTTACATTTTTAAATCTACCGTTTGTCAACTGCTCTGGAGATTTTCTCATTTAATCCTTCAAAAGATACAGAAATTTCGAATTGGAATTTGAAAGATTCATCTGCATCTCCCTGAACTCTGCATTCGGCAAACATTATTCCTATTTTCTTTCCGAAAATCGGATAACTGAAAAATTTGAAAATCGAGAATCCGAGAGAAATCCAAGAACTGTAGTTGTCTATGATTTTATCAGGGTTCCTCGGAAGTTTTTGAAACTCGGCGAGTAATATTTCGTTGCTAGTAATTGTGAAGGAAGCTGCAAGTTTTAAGGAACAAAGATAAAAATAATCGAAAATCTGGAATTACAGATCCCTATCATGCCTACATGAAGCGGGAATTCGATCAGAAAGATTATGAAAAGGAGATTTCGGAGGTAAAGTGGAGATTGTATGAAACTTTGGGTTCTGAGTAAGCACCAGAGGTGCGCGGAATTCCGTCTTCCGTCTTCCGTCTTCCGTCAAAATTTTTCCGACTACTTCCGTCTTCCGAATTTTTCGGGAGAAAATTTTTTTTACGGAAGTTCCAAAATTTATGCTTTTTCCAAATCAAAAACGATTTTTGACTGATTTTCTGACCTTCCCTAACACTAATTTTCACGGTTTCCAACATTTTTGGCAATTTTAGTCCTAGACAGTCACTTCCGTCTTCCGTCTACTTCCGTCTTCCGTCCATATTTTCCCTTCCGTCTTCCGTCTTCCGTCTTCCGCCATAAAAATTTTACTTCCGTCTTCCGTCTTCCGTCTTCCGCATAAAAAATTTTTCTCTTCCGCGCACCTCTGGTAAGCACTAAAACTTTTGAATTACTGAGATCAACATGTGCCGGAGATTAGTGACAAGATGAAATAGTAACTTTTTTGAAACATTTTTTTGCCATATTTTCCTCTTTCAGCTACGATGTCTATTCTCACTACATACAATTCAACAGCAAAGATTTTGTATTTTTGAAAAGAAAGACGAAGTAATTCAAATGAAGTGATATTTCGGGCATGTGCTTGACGTTGTGATTTCGGTTCAAGAAATTTAGCATTCTCAGAGTTGATGTTTTGGCACCTTCGAAAGAATCACTCTACTGACACAAAAATTAGATCAAGTTATTTGCCGGAAACTTGAAATTGAGATATTTCTGATCAAATATTTGCCAAAAGTCCAGTTTATCATCATTGGAATAGTTCCAATAATCACTTCTCAGAAAGAAGCCACAGTGAAACCGTGTTTTTGTATTGTTTCAACATTCATTTTTCCATGAAGCTCAGTGCAATGCTTTTTCATCTATACTCCATACCAGAGGTGCGCGGAAGAGAATTTTTGCTATGCGGAAGGCGGAAGACGGAAGACGGAAGTAAAATTTTTATGACGGAAGACGGAACACGGAAGACGGAAGTGAAAATATAGGCGGAAGACGGAAGTAGACGGAAGACGGAAGTGACTGTCTCGGCCTAAATGTGCCAAAAAAGTTGGGACCCGTAAAAATTAGTGTTAGGAAAGGTAAAAGATCAGTCAACAATATTTTTCGACTTCGAAAAATCAAAAATTTTGGGACTTCCGCGAAAATTTTTTCTCTCAAAAAATCCGGAAGACGGAAGTAGTCGGAAAAATTCAGACGGAATACGGAAGACGGAAGACGGAAGTAAAAAAAAGGCGGAAGACGGAAGACGGAAGACGGAAGACGGAATTCCGCGCACCTCTGCTCCATACAAAGTGATGTCTGTTCACAATGAAGCTAAAATCGTCTTCATATCTTGACATGAATCTGTATCCGTGTTCCTTCCAGGTAAATAAAGAAGCACATTTTTACTGTTTCTCCACTATGAAATATTCAGAGACAAAACAAAACGTGCTAGTTAAGACATGGTAAAAACATATCTAACAAAAATATATATTACGAACTTCGAGAACAATCTAATGTCTCAGTGGAAGAAATGTTATTATGGTTTTTCTGAAATGCTTATAGTAAGTAACCGAGCGAACTATTGATACAAAATTGATAAAGCTTTTTAATCGCGACTTGCGTTTTCAGTTTGATTGTGTTAAGCCCTTCCATTCGTCATTTCATAACTGAAAGAAGGAGTCATCTAGTATTTGAACATTTGTTTCATATTGAAATCACAACTTTTTCTACTGACTTGAGGGCCGAACCACTAATAAATTTGCGTGTCCTCAGACTGAAACCGATTATCTGAAACATGGATTAATTCTGTAACCGTTCAGTAATGTGCGTCTCACTTTTTCTCATTTTAACTCTACCCTTATCACTGTTCTGTCCATTTCTAACACAATAACATGTGAATATCATTTTTTATCTTTTTTCGTTTCTTATTTTGCAAGAAGGATTTCATAGTTAGGCCAACGAGCACTGGAGCAGTTTGGACTGCAAAATTCTTTTCAGTTTCTCACTGGTCTCCTATGAAAATGTTGGAAACTACAACTTATTTCCAGTTAACTTCTCCTCTGTCGCGGATCCTACTATGAGTACTCTCCTCGACCTTTTAGTAAATAGTGAATGTCATATCTGATATCGGAAGAGCCGATTGAAGTCATTACTTTGCTGTTTATTGTTTGCCTTCTTCTCCCAAAGCAGTCTCAACAATAAGGAATTGGATCGTAGACCTGCCTGAGGAAACTTCACGACAATGCTACTTCGCTCCATGGACAACAGCGCCAAGGATTTCGGCTTACCCGCCAAAGTTCAAAGTAACAATTGTCTACGTCTCTCTCACTTGTATACTATTTCCCCCTTTCTCTGCGTCTCTCACACACTCACTTGTAAAACCTTCTAGAACATTTCGTAATCACTTCACTACTTCACTTTCACTTCTCACCTCTTCCCACTTCACTTCGCTCTGTTACTCACTTCCATGTTACTTCCCACATCTTCGCTTCCAAAGCAACCACATCTAACCACTGAACCACACACATATGAACCACCATCCATACAATAAAGGAAGTTGGAAGATACATTTGTTACCAAACACCGCTTATCCACGCATCAATCAGTTACAACGTATTCGTCGGGCAGGGAGTTCCACCGGCTCATTAACCGGCCCGCGACACCCTCCCTCTGTTAAAAAAACAAAACACATTCGCTCAACCACCCATTTATTCTATATAAACCAAAAATAATTACAATTTTTTACACAAAAAGTCAATAATAATCACAAAGCACACAATCATTTCTTAGAAGAACTGCCAGCAGCAGAAGAAGAAGGCTTGGCTCCAGTTTCCGGCTTTGATCTCCAAGTGAATTGAAGTGTTTTTCCCTCAGCTTTGACTTTGAAATTCTTCGTTCCACCTTCTGCAAGCGTGATGACTTTCTTTGGGATCACCTCGTTAGATACGATGGTGCAGTCTCTGACAGTTTCGCTCAGTCTCTCCTCGATCTGAAATAAAGGAAAATTGTGTTCACGTAGAAGAAATAGAGGAATGAAGATGATTTTTGGATTTAGCAAACTTTAAAACACCTAAAAACGACAAAAAAATCTGATGGGAGTTGAACCCCGGTCCCTCACACAAGAGTCCGTCGCCTAACCGCCTGCGCCACTTGTCCTTCGCAACACCGAGGCGTGGCAATAGTGTCCGCGTGGCGCAGCCGGTTAGAGGGAGGACTGGTAGGCGAGGATCGTAGGTTCAACCCCCACTGGCAGATTTTGGTGGTTTTCGAGGTTTTCAATATTGCTGATTCCGAAAATCAAAGACATTTTCCCTCCATCTCGCTACAAAATGCAAAAACTCTCGACCTAAACTAACCATTTTCAACGTTTGGTTGTCCAAGCCAAAGGTCGGAACTTGTCCCTGATACGAGACTTGCAAATCCTGACACTTGACACATTTCGTGGCATCCAATATGTACCAGAGATTTGTGTTCCCACTTTCCACCTCAAGCTTCACCGGATACAGTTCAACCGCTTTCGCTTCGTTCATGAAATCTTGGAAGAAGTTTTGGAATTCTGTGTTCTTTGGGACCGCCAATTTGAGAAGTTCGATCATCGGCCCATGGTTCTTCTCCAGATAATTGAAAACTTGAGTTTTGACCAGGTCGCAAGCGTTTCCCTCGACATCCTTTGAAAATTCGCCGTGATGAACGAGGACTTTATTCGTGTCCTTTTGGTTGTAATCTACCGAATCCTGAGTTTCCGTCTTTTTGCCATCCGCAACACTTTCGATCGTTCTTGAAATCTTGACCGTCTTGGCTAACCCCTTAACGATGTCCGAATATTTTTCCGACACTTCGATTTTGAGAGCATGAATAATCGGATGTGTGCGATCGAAGAAATCCGATCTGAAAAATGAGTGATTTTTTCACTTGATCTCGCTGAAGGAAAAACTCACGGATCTTCTGCTTTCGGTTGTCCAGGCGGCGGGTTTGCTCTTGCTTGGGCCATCACGGATTTTCTGAAAAAAATTTATCAGTTAATCATGTTAATTTTTTGAAGAAAAAATGCGATAATTTTGAGCGGAGAATCCTGACAAAAATTAAGGGAAGTACGGTAAAAAACCTTCGCGAATCGACAAAAAATGAAAGAGAATGAGATTTGTTCACTAGAAAACGCGAGTTTCGAAGAAAAATTGTATCAAAAAATTTGATCTGTGCGGTAGATCAAATCGAAAATTTAGGTAAAAGTGGGTCTAAAATATTTTTGAATTGTCTCAACGTCAGTTCCTCCCTTGAAAAATGGGCGGCGGAGGTTTGGTTCTCTACTAGTTTCAATTTCATTTTTATTCATTTTGCAGAATTTTCTCAAGTTGGAATATCTCAAAGGTTTTTACAGCTTTACCGTTATCCTCACTATCAAAAAATCACAAAAATGCCAAGAATGCAATGCGAACTAGAATCAAAACAATAGCAAAAATGCAGGATGGAAATCCATTTTGCACTGTTGCTTCTTCTAGTGAAAAACTTTTAAAGTTTTCAATAGGTTACTCATGTCTCCGTCGGACGATTGCATTAATGAAAAATGTTGTGTTTCAGAACATCCGGAAGTTTTGTTAGTTTTCCGAAATTTCGTTAGGCCAGTGAGGTGCATTGAAAATCTCTACCACAAATGGGTAAGTCAACATGATCTATTTTCTGAAAATCTTAATGATTTTTGAAACTTCGCTTTGGAGATGAATTAGTCAGAATATCAATTGTCTGATTCATCTTTTAGTTTCTACTGCTCTTCATTGGCTGAGAATCTTTTTTTTAGTAGTCTTCAGCTTGAGATAATGTGTGATAGATAAAAATATGCAACTTATCATTGTTAGAACCTTTGACCAATTATAGATTTTTTTCTGTGTGGAATGAAACGCTTTGGGGTTTCGCCACCAAATTGATTAGTGTGAAAAACCAGTTTCAGTACCAGTGTGAAACTACTGGAAATATTGGTTTGAATCAATGGGATCAGAGCGGTCGTAGGAAAAGAATACGTTTGATATGTTCAAACACGGTTGGTCCGAAAATTTTAATCAAATTTTTCGTGTTGCAAAAGATTGTGATAAGGTTCAACGTTTGTTGCTAGAGTAATTAATCGAACTATGGCAGCTCAATTCCAAAATAAAACCTGGCTGTTTTTTGAAAGCAAGTTATTAGTCGCCAAAGTGGCTCCGAGGGCTCTCGGAGCCAGTTTGACGGTTCATAACCCGCTTTGGGAAAAAACCGGCCCGGTTTTATTTTGGAAATGAATCTCCATAGTCCAAAGTACCTTGAGCCAAATGTTCATAAAAAGTTCAAACCGCAACCTCAAGGAACTAAATTATAAGTTGAAGCCATCTTTTTTGAAGTTCACTCGCAATCACTCATGCTTCTTAAATACTTTTATACTGTTAATGAATCATCTGAAAATCTGTAAGAAGACGGAAACATTAATCGAGATCGTTACCTGTTTATCTTTCCACTCATCATCAAACATTATAGAAAAATCTGTTTCCAACAACTGACAAAATTTGGTGAGTAGTGTCACATTATTAGTGTGAGTAAATCGACCGCAGAGTTATTCCTTTTTTTTGAACGTCCAGTCAGTACTCTAGGTAACTTGTCATCTGCAAATGAACCCTTATGCAACAATTTCCGAAGCGAACTGTTTTTTCTGACATGATTTTTTTGAGTTGACATTGTGACTTTTTATAATTCCTTTTTATATTTGGTTATGAAATTTTCCGTTCCGAAATGGTACAATATTGAAGCATGAAAGTTATGTTCACTTTGCAGATTCTAGACCGAGTTAGTAAGTAACTTGAGAACATTTCTAACAATTCTTTTGGTTCTTATGATGCTCCAAGGACATTGTTTCAGGACGAGTTCTAGTTGTTTTCATTGACAGCTTCCTGTTTCTATTGGAGTTCTACATATGGTGTGCATTTTCGATATACTTACTCGCTAGATCAAATTAAAAATAGTTAACGTTAGTCCTACAGGACGTTTGATTTTTTGTTTTTGGTGGTAGGGAACATTGATAGTTTAACTATTTCTCAAACGTCTAATTCTTTTCATGAAAGTCTGCTGTTTTTTCCAAAAATTTATTTACAGTTCCTAAAAGTTCAGAAACATATAAGTTATTGCTCATATTTTGATACAACCAGGTCCGAACATGCCAGATAAAAAATCTAGAAAATTGCAGACCTCTCCAGATTCCATTAGAAGCTCAATTGAGCTGAAAAATCCCAGAATCTCCCATTGATCTTTTTGAACACTTCAAAATCTCAGAAAGCTCAAAAATCTACACACCGCGAATCAAGAATTGCATACAGTACCGTGCAATTATGTATAATATTGAGAATTTTCAGTTGAAGAAGGACAAGTTTGAAGGTCCGAGAAAATGGGTTCACACCATCCAATTGCGATAAATTTTGATGAACGTGTAGATCAACTCTAGAACTACAATTAGTAGTTGAGAACTTTCTTTTGCCGCAGCCACGTTAGTTAGGTCATACAGCGCGAAAACCTTCTTAAATCTAGGTTCATGTGAGTGCAAATTTCAGCAAAATTGGATGGTCCCACTGAAAATGGTCAAATTGTATCAATGCATGATAATGTAGATGAAA
Source organism: Caenorhabditis sinica (assembly GCA_963932045.1). Classification (NCBI taxonomy): domain Eukaryota; kingdom Metazoa; phylum Nematoda; class Chromadorea; order Rhabditida; family Rhabditidae; genus Caenorhabditis; species Caenorhabditis sinica. The sequence goes on from OZ009940.1 coordinate 18,878,035, forward strand.
TTTTAAAACAAACTTTTTGAATCTGAAAATTTCTTTCTGTTCTGCTCACATTTCTTTCGAAAACTCAATAAGAAGTTTCTGCTTTTTTCGGATTATTTATTATCATAGTATCATGTCCAATTCAGAAAATTCCAGAAGAAATCAAAACATGTATCAAACTTTTTAAAGTGATCATCACAACGTAAAGGGGGGTGGGGGAGGCGGGGCTTACAAAACGAATCGCTTGAAAAAATGTGTGCAGTTTTTGACAAAAATTAAGACACTTGAGAGGGGGGTTACCAAGAAGAAAGGAGGGGGAATTTTGAATTCGAGGAAAAAAACATTTTGAAAAAATAAAAAGTTCACATGTAAAAATGGGGTGGAAAAGGCATCTGGTGTAAGAAGAAAAAACAGGTAAAAAGGAGAAAAAATCTTTGGGACGAGAAAAATCAAATAGTATTGCAGCAAATCGGGATGGGAGAGATAATAAGGAAAATTTGACAAAAATATCCAAAATAATAATAAAAATGAGGAAAACAGATCATTTGAGAAATTCGACGCGTAGGGGGTTTCAGAAGAGCGGAAAGACTGGGGAAACGGACTAATTATAAGGGGAGGTGGAGAATGACTAAAATCGGTGGAGAATTTTTTTGAGATTTTTCAGGAAATTATTAGAGACAAAATGAGAAAATAAGGTCTGCAAATGAGTTGTTACACGTAACGGGGGGAAAAGTTCAGAAATGGGAGTGAGAGAGAGTAAGACAAATTTTAGCGGTTTTGAGGGTTTGGAAATACCTGATTTGAATGCACCAAAATCACTGGAGAGAGAAAAAAAGAGAGTATTAGAGAAATGAAGACATATACCAAGAAAAGTTGAGGAATCCCAGAGTTGGAGGTTTTGAGGAGTTGCACTTGTAACACAGATGATGTTTGAGAGAGAGAGAAAATGGAGAAAAAGAGTAAACGTTGTAAATGACTAGGGGGTGGGGGGGGTCTAGATCTTGAAAGCTCCTATGAGTGTTATTAAGAGATGAAAAATATTAGGTATGGATGGCGGTGAGGAGTAAGGGAAGGAAGAGGATTTGGCACTCTATGTTTTGGTTTTTGTTTGAAGATTCTAGAAGCATTTTGAAGCGAGTTACGGTCGAAAAACTAGAGAGGGAGACGCAGACAACAAGAGTACTCTCGTCGTCTGCGTCTCTCTACCAGCAGTCGACAGTTTTTTTGCTCTAACTTTCTTCTGTTTTAAGCGAGAAATCTGTTTCAAGTTGTTATCGAAAGGCAGTGAAATTTTGAAACTTTCAATAGTTAGAGACTTTTGAAATACAAAGCGAAAGAAAAACTAATTTTCTACTGTTTCGTCTTCGTTTCAACTCTCTACGACAATTTCTAACCGAGTTACGGGTGGAAAAGCAATAGGAGAGACGCAGACAACGAGAGTTCTCTCGTCGTCTGCGTCTCTCTTTTTGGTTTTCTCGTTGTAACTCGATTCAATGTTAGACTAGAAGCATGAAACTAGACTCAATCTATAGGAAATCTTATTTAAAATCTTTTGATTTTTGTTTCATCTTTCTATGGGCATCTCGAGTCAAGTTATGGACGAAAAACCGAAAACTGAGAGAGACTCCTGTCTCGAAACTAGTCTCAATCTTCCAAAACCAAAATTCTCACTAGAGCGCACTTACCTCAAGGGAAATCCTCCTCACCGCATCATCAAAGGCACAAATCACAGATACTAGGTTTGGCTGATTAAAGAGATGAGAAAAAGAAATGACTGGATGAAGGGAGTGGAGAGGCAAAATGAAGTGAAATTAAAGGCACAGATAACCAGAAGAAAAAAGGGGCGGAGTCTGTTTTAGCATCATGAATGGGGTCAAAAAGGCAAGAATTCGGAGGGGATGGGGAGTGTTTTTAAGGGGGATTACTGTAATAAGTGAATGGGGAGAAATACCACAGAGATTGTTTGAATGAAAAGGCGTTGTCACTGAATCTGGCAGGGTTTGAAGTGGGAAAATAAGGCATCAAAAATCGGGGGAGAATCTAAGAACTAAAAAGGGGATGGAGAGAAGAGTTGTTACCCGGGATTGAGAAGAAAAGTGTAGTGATTTTCAGTATACTCGTTGGAGAGCTGTTAAAGGATTTTGATTGTTTTGGGAGTGGGATGATGATAAGTATCAGAACAGTATTATAGCACAAGCGTTTTTTTGACATCGATGACCCGTTTGGCTATAAAGGTACATGTGAGAAGGGGAGGGAAAACAAGGGTTTGGGAGAAGACTATTCTGTTTTGAGATAAACGGAAAATGTGAGAAACCAGGAAGAAGAGGGGCGACTTAGAAATTTCGAAGGAAAGAGTTATATCATGATGAAAAAAGAGTAAATATGTACAAATCTGAGGATGGCTTAGTTTCCAATGCGGAGAGAGTTCAAGCGAGTTCCGTTGAGCAAATCGGCGGTTCCGAATGGATCGTAGTAGCGTGGAGCACCGTTTTCTTGGGCGGCGGCAGCGGCGTCGCCCTCACCACCGAGGGCGGAGCCAGTGAGAGTACGGTCACCGATGGAGCCGGCGTCTGGTTGGATTTTTAGGTAAACTTGTTTTTGTTACGACAATGTTTAGAAGTTTAGAGGCGAGTTGTGTTGCAAAAAAGACACTTTCATTTTTCACAGTTTCGTTGATCTAACTTTTTTAGGATTACGACACAATTTGGTTCTTGTTGCATCAAGGAATATATTGAATAAACTCCGATCTGATTAATTGTCTTGTTTCATCTTTCTAAGCCTCATAGAAGTCTAGCTGCATTCCGAAAATCAAAACGAGAGACACGGCCAACAAGAGGATTGTCGTATATCTCTATTTTCGGTTTTTTTGGTGTTAGCTTATTTTAATACCTAGATGTTTTAAAAGACATCAGATAGAGCATCTAATGATCTATCAATCCGTTGTTATTTTGTAACTTTAGGACTACTCTGAGCTAAGTTATGAATCAAAAATCATGTTGAGAGACACTGACGCCAGGAAAAATCCAGTATTACAGTTTCAAAACTTCGATTTCTAAATGATGTCTATGGCTCAGTAATAACTCTTACACCACTATCTAATGAAAATGTTTTAAGATCCCTTAACTAACTTTCTAAAAAAACAAACTATCAAAGTTCAGACTCCTACATACAAAAACGGGCGGTGTCCATATGACTGTTTGCGAACAAAAATCGGACGCCTCGACCGAATGGAGAGTTTTGATGAAAAGGTGACTCAATATGTAAACTTTTGAACAGACGAAACACACGGTTTGGGTGCCTTTCCAGAAGAAAAAGACGTGTTATTCAAAAGTGAACATTTGATACTTGCAGAGTTGAAAGGCTCAAAAGTTGAGAAATGACTAGTTGGGAATTACATTTGATTTGCTATACAGCAGTTTTGAAACGTTAATTGTTTGTTAAATAAGAAACTGCGACGTCACATCAATATTGTAAAGGTGTTGTTATGACCATACTTTACTATCGCTACCGTAAGTTAATGGATATCCATCAACTATTCAAATCAAGTTCTAACGTCTTTTTTCATTTGAAAACTCACTATTAGATGGCGAGGAACGATCCAACTGACTAGCCCCATCGACACTTGGTGGAGTGGCGGACCCTCCGGAAGCTCTCGACGACGATCCACGAGTGGTACCTCCAATCACAGCGGCACCACCTCTTCCACACTGACACTGACAAGTGCATCCGGTTCTTCCAATCGGGTTGATCAGCATACGATCCAACAGTTCATCAGCCTGAACACCAATACTTCTCTCATTCTTGGCACTTGGTGGCATGGCCAACAAGGCGCTGTAGTTGGTTCCGGAGAGAAGAGTCTCGTTCATTCCGAGAGAGGAGATACGTGGATTGTTGGCGTTGGACCAGGTGTTTGGAGAGAAGAGTGGAGACCAGTTCTCGCCAGAGTTGCCACTTTGGGAGAGGGATGATTGAGAGTCCCAGAGGGAGCCGGGACGAGCGGCGGCTGGAGTCATGGCGTGCTGGAAATAGAACTTGTTGTTTGGAGTTAACTAAAGATGGAATCAAAAATTGTATTCATTATTGCTGCTTCACAACGTCGAGAAACAGTGAGGAACACGTTGACTTTTCATTGGTTCATTCTATTACCGTTGACTATTTCCAATCATACAGAAATGTTCAGTAAATTGTTCAAGATCGCACTTTATGAAGTTCTTTAAGATAGATTGCGCTAATCGTTAGAAGTTACGGTTAAATCAAAAGACCAGCTAACCTTGACTACTTCATAACGTGCTGAAACGGAAACTGTTAGTCAAAGTTTGACAGACAGTGATATTCAAAAAAGGTAAATTTCGCTCTCGTTTCACTGGATCGATACAGGTTTTGGTTAAATTCTCAGTTTCAACTAGGCAACCTCTACCTAGTGAGGTGGAACTCGGATGATTCCTACATTAGAAAAACACTTTACTGTAGTAATGCGTTTTCACGAAGTTATTCTTCAAATTGTTTACAATTTTCAATATTCTCACGCAACTAATTCTACACTGTATATGAAAAGTCCTACCTGATGTTGCTGCATGAGCAAACTCTGCGGCTGTGGTCTTCCCGAAGCAAACGCTCCGCCCATCTGAGCCGACATCGTGCGTTGAATTCCACGTGGTGGTTGTCCATATGCCAATTGACGACGTCCACTATCCAACTCGGGGAAGTGTTGCTTGATGAATCCGGCATAGTCGTAGCTTGGAAGATTGCGACGAACGGAGACATAAGTACGGTTGGGGAACAAGGCGAAGACCCAGTTGTGACCGGTGAGAAGGTTCAAGAAGTCTTGACGACCGTCTCCGTTGTGCTCGCGGACTTCTTGTGGAATCTCCGGGCTGATGTAGAAGTCGAAGAGGGATTGAATGGAAGTGGCACCACCATGGCGGAGGAGGAACGAGGAGAGAAGGTAGACGGCTTGGTACACGGCGGGGTACTGTAATAAGAGAAGGATTAATGGTGGTCTTGTGACGGCATATTAAGCCTATGGTTTATCTAGGTTTTATTTGTATATATGTCTTATGGTTACCCACTAATGTTTGAAAAAGTATCAGAACTAAAGAACTCTAAATAACGGCAAAATCTTGGAATACCCTCTCGGAAAATTCTCACCTGCAAAATGATGGAATCATCGTTTTGAAGACGGAACAGATGAGTGCGACGCTCGACGAACTGACGACGTTTGAGGGACGACGTTCCAACATAACGGAACAGCTCATCATCCCCACAATTGGACATTTGGGAGTGAAGGCTGAAACTCCTGAATGGGTGTCATGAAGATGATGTTCGAAACAAATAGAGGGGGTGAGCAGGGGGACGAGTATTGTGTAAGTAGTAAGACTTGGTCTCTAGTGGTAAAAGCAAAAATGTTTTGGATAGGAGGTTTTTTGGTTGCGCTACATGTATAGATAATCTTCAGTTTCGTATTTATGAGAAAATTTCAATATGGAATCTTTAAGTTAATACGTTTGGTTTGAACGTCGCTATCCTCAAAAAACGAAAGTGAGAAACGCAGACAACGAGAGTTCTCTCGTCGTCTGCGTCTCTGTTTTGGTTTTTTGCAGGTAACTTCATTCAACGTAGAGCTAGAAGAGTGTTTAAAAATGTGGTCGCTGATAAATTTTACTGCCTAAACGAGGTTTTGTCAAAAACCAAATTTAGAGACGCAGACATCTTCTCCAGCGTTTTACTGAACATTTCCTGTGTTGCAAACATGGTTTATTTTTTCAAAAAACCGATCTTACATTATTTCTTCTCGACTTCTTAAAACCGGAAAGCCTGTTCAGAAACACAGTACCAAGCTTTGACCTACTTTAACATTAGAGCGCAACCAAAGAACCTCATAGAAAAACGTAAGCTATAGAAATGCTAGTAAAAAGCTACAGGGGGTTATTGACAAATCAACAAAAAGCTCTTCTTACCTGCTAAGTTGAATCTGTTGCAATCCGTGACGTTGGAAAATAGCCAAGAGGACTGGAATAGCCTTCTGCTCCAGAGCCGGGGAATAGGCATCCTTTGAGTTTGGTGGAGTTGGATTAGCAGCCTCCAAATCAACTTCTTGAGCATTCAAAAAGAGCAGCTCAGCATCCTGTCCGTAGATTGGCTGGACCATGGTAGCGGTGTACTCACTGGTCTCGTTCAAGGCGGCATGGAAGCTCAAGGTGAATCCGACACGAAGAACCGAAGTCAAATCATTGAGCATCTGATCGCAGAAGTCTTTGAGTTGGAACGAGATGACCATGTTGTCCTTGCACGTGATCAAACCGGCTTTCGCGGAGAGCCAGGTAAGTTTTCCAAATCCCTGGATACTGTCGGCGCGTTGGGGGTCCTGGAGGAGTGGTGGTGGTGGTTGGGTTGGTGGCATGAGTGGTGGTGGAGGGACCATTTGCATGTTATGCGCCGATTGGTAGAGGTTGTTCATGCCGAGTGGAGGCATGAATGGCACGTTGTGGCCGAAGTTGTCGGGACCTGGAAAATATTTGAATATTTGTTGGTTGGTAAGGAAAATTGGTGCATGGACTAGTTTAATACAGATTATGTGAAACTGAACATGTATAACTCATAAACATATGGCCCATTTCTCAATAAGAAAAACTCCATGACTAGCTTAATATACAATTTTGAAACTCTAATACTTTCGAATTCAAGGACACTATCGTTACACTTCCCATATTTCAAAATATCTGAAATTCTCGAAACTGTATTTTGTTCCTAGATTTCGCAACTCTTCGCCTTTATGACTATACGTATTGGTACCTTTTTTCTCCTTAAGACTCTTTCCCTCTCTCGTGACCACCTTCCTATTTCTTTCGGTCTTTTTTTTCTGGCTGACTGGCTGGTGATTGGTGATTTTTCTCGTTTCCCTATGTATTTACGGAACAGAGTTCGCTCACAAAAGGAAAGGAATAGGGAAAAAGTGTTAACAATGAGCAATACTTTCTTAGGAGCTGTTCTTATGACCTCAGAATCAGACAGGAAGATATATCTTTGCAGATGGCATCTATGAGAAACGGTTGAAGTTTTTGATTTGGGAATAAAATTTAACGTTTCAAAAATAACGTGAAGCAACTAAGATTCTAGTAGAATCGTTTATTCGATTTGAAAATGTTAATGTTTCGAAAATCAATAACTTTTTTACAGCTCAGTACAGTCAGATAATGTTCTACTTTTTATGTTCAACATGAAACATGAATGTCTACCTACTATCATTGGTTTCGATCAAAACACAGAATGAAAAAAAAAATGAATCCGCAAAGAATCTCAGGTAGATCGATTGTAAATTCAAGATGCTTTGGTTTTCACATTAACATAGTGGCATTTCTACCAGTCTTGCCAGTGCTAAAAGTACTTGGGATTCTCCAAAATTGTTCTTATTATGAATAGAATTGGATACTAAACTAACGATCAAACAATCTCAGTATTTTATGCTGATTCCGTAACAGAAAAGTTTCAGATCAGCATCAGATATATCAGAAGCCAGTGCAAGCTCCTAATTGCCTTCGATCTTACAAGAATTCAATCTCATCTTTAAAAGATATTTTTAAAACAGCTAACTTTGAAAAAATGCCAATAGTTTCTCTTATGAGAATTGTACCAACAGACAAAAAAAACAGCAGATCAATCAAAATAGTCCGAATTGATTATGACCATAGTTTGAAACTTGTGCGGTAAAACAACGTCAAAGGTTGAACTAATCGTTTGATTACATTGAAAATGTTTAGCTCTGTATGACATGATTATGAAACATCAAGATTTCTTTAAGAAATGGAGCTCACATTTCGGCTAAAACCATTCATAGAATGAATAGAACCTATCGCAATCAAAACCCTGCTATTCTTTATAATCTAAACAAAGGCAGCGGTAAAAATCTCGTTTAAGACATTTCCAGAACCTAGCAAAAATGCGTTTTGAATGTGTTTCAGTGGAAGGAGCAACGTACTGTGAGATCATACATGACCATAAGATAGTTGTGAAACCGCAAAATTATCGAAAAGACTTCTAAATGGATCAGTCACCGATTATTGAAAATATCGATTATGATTATATTGCAGGCCTTATACCATGTATCGGTGCAAAAACATTTCGGTATAGAACTCGAAGCATATTGAACTGAACACTTCCTCTCTATCTTTACCAGATTTACATAACCGCGAATATTTCTCCACATTTCAAATTATCTAGCCCTAATCATATCCCTTACCTCCCATCTGCGGAAACTGCTGCAACGACCACAAGCTCTGCGGCGGCGGCGGTCCTCCCTGACTCTGTCCATTGGGTGGTCCACCGGGTGGACCTCCACCATTCAATGGTGGCTGATTCGACGAGAAGAGACTGTTCATATCATACGCCATGATGATGATGATTGTCTTTTGTGGATCCCTCTATCTCGCTTCCTCAATTCTCTCTCACTCTCACACTCGATACACACACACACGTCGATCGATCGTTCGGGATGGATGACACGACACGACGAAGTGGTATCCCTAGTGTGTGATGTCGAGAATACTGTAAAGCGGGGAGAGCTTAGAATTGGAAAATTGGAAAAAAGAGACAAGAATAACAACATGGAGACTGTAAATCCTAGAAGAACTATGTAAAACCGGAAAAGTTTTATGAAAAATAAGAAGAAGAATAAGTGAAAGAAGAAGAAGTAGAAGAAGGGAAAGAAGGAGGAGGCGAAAAAGTATGTGAAGAAAAGAAACAACACGGTCGCCTCTCTCTCTCTCTTTCTCTCTAGGAGGCTTCGCCGGCGGCCCCCGGCCGGCGAAGCGGAAATAGTATACCAAAAGTGAGAGAGTGGGAAGAGTACACGCGCTCACCACACACTCACAGTGGAAACTCACACAGTCGCTCACAACGGACGGGCGGGCGGTCCCCCTCTTGTCTCTATCTATATAGAGCGCATGTCTCTTTCTGATCTCTGCGTCTCCGGATCTCTTTCGGGGGGCCCCCGTCGGGAGACACCCTCTCTCTCTCTCTCTCTCCTACTCCTTCTCTTCCTCTATCTAGCCAATATCTGGTCTCTAATTCGTCGTCTCTTCTTCTTCTTCTATCGAAACGCGCCACCTCTCTTCGCTTTCTATCGCCCCGCCGGTTGAGCATCGGGGGGAAGCAACGAGATGCAACGCAACACACACACAGAAATACACATACATACACCGATTGGGGAGGGGAGGAGACACAACCCACTCAGAGGGAAAGAAGAAGAAGGAAAGGCCGGCCCGTTTTTAAAGAGAGAATTGGAAAATCGATAGAGAGGGACACACACAAAGTATATTATGTTATTATTAGGAGGAGGAGGGGAAGTATAGGAGCGAAAAGTGGGAGCGGGATAATAATGAGCGGCGAGGTGGCTGTATGACCTAAAAAGAGTTTTTCTTTTAGGATTAGCAGCGGGGGTTAGGTAGTTTGCTTTTTGAAATAGCTTTGTCAAAAATCAAGGTGATGAAAGCATCTCAGGAAACTATATTGTAGGAATTTAAGATAATAATGAAACGGAAAATTCTAGAAACAATAAAAAATCACTAGTGTTCTTGTAAGGTCATAATAGTCTTAATGGACAAGACATTATAGCAATAATAATAAGGAATAATTGTCTTGCAAAGAGAAGCGACATGCTGAATGTCACCTTGATCATTTGTTAACAATTGAAAAGGGAAGTGTGATAAAATTTTGAAATTTTACAGACTAGTGGGGTCTCAATGTGATCTTAGCTGAAAAACAGTAAGAATAGACCAAGAATCACCTCGAACATTTTTAATTTCTCTCGAAATGTTACTGATGCAGTGACTTTTGATATTTGGAGGGCTGATACTGAACTCGATGGGACGAAAATTGGCAAACTTGCTTTATTGGACTTTTAGTTAATCTGTATGGATATAAAATGAGTGAGCCGAAGAATGCTTGCTGTTTTGGATTGAATTGTTGAAAAGTGAACGAAACTGATATTTTCTCCTACAGAACGATGTTGGAAAATGGGACAAATACAGCGTGAATTACTTTGAGCAATTGTAATTTCTTTTTAATTTTTTTTCTGAAACATTCTCTTGTCATATACGGAAGTACCAGACCAAATTTGATAAGTTTTTTCTGATAGTATGAGGGATATTATCTGTAACATTTAAGGACAAATTACTGTATCGAAAATTCCATAATAGAGTTTACTCTTTTTAGGATTTGGCCCGTGCAAGATTCATAAACTTTTGCTTTTTGCTAGAACGTTCAATGATTTTAGCTTTTCTATCAGTTTAACCAATGAAAAAATGGAACACACATACAAATTACCATAAATGTGAAACGGAAAAGATCAGTAAAAAAACAGGAATGATATAAAATTTGAAGCAACAATGTTTCTAACAGTTCTTTATAACAGTACACAGGTGTAACCTTTCTAGTTAGGAATCGTTGATCACGTAACATTCACTATGGGACTCAGTTGATACAGTTTTGGAACATAAAAGTTTTACAAAAGAATTCATTTTAGCTAAATTTGGTTGAGGGGAAAACTTGCCAAGAATTGCGAAAACAAAACTAGTGACAGTTTCATCATCATGACGAAATAGACAATTTTGTAGGATCTTCGATTTCAATATGTATGTCGAATTTTCAGGAACAACGTTAGTAAACAATCATAAGCAGTACGACACATACAAAAGTGTTCTATCAATATGGATGTCAATATGGAAGCAGAAGCTGTCTCAAAAACAGAAATCTTGAAACATACTCGAAACCAAACAAGATAGTCAGAAATGTTCGAATAACCTTTTTTCAATACACCAAAACAGATATTTTTCCATCAAGTTTAGAACATTTCGAAACACAAAATTTCATTCCTAATATTAAAAAAAAAGAATCAAGAAAAGTCACAATGTCTGGTCACAAATTTTAGTTAGAGAACACAACTCTCTTTCGAAATTGTTGCATTACCCTTATTTGCTGATAACAAGTGATCTAGAGTACTGACTGTACGTTCAAAGAGAAATGGAAAAACTGATAAGGGTGAATACTTACAGTTTTTTAAGTTGTGAAACATTAGAAGAGAAGTAAGCGGCGTCTAGGGAACGTTTTGTTGTAGCAAAAAAGAAGTACTGTTTTTATCACATTTAATAAAAACTTTTGTTATCTCTAGCAGATCATGAAATTCATGATGAAAAACTGATGAAAAACTCATAGATGAAACACTAAATGTATTTTTTGATTCCGAGCTTTAAAGACACTTTTGTATTTTGAATCTCGAAAAAAAAACCGGAAAACTGGGCTGAAAGCAAACGTTTTCAATTTTTTAGACTTTTCTGAACTTTGAGAAACTGGATAGTAGTTTCAAAATTGTTCGGTTTCACATTGTTTATGAGAATTGAATTTCTAAACTTTTTTCGTTTATTGATAAAATAAATTGTACGAAATTTCGAGATTATTCCTTCGAAATTATGCACATTCAAAAAACATGAAATCCTGTCCAAATGGGTAAAATAGAGCCGAATCAACTATTTTCAACCCATGTAAACTTGGCAAAAAAAATCGAACTGCTGAAAAAATCTAACGGTTCGTCATCAAGAAGTACTTTGAAGTAGCAATTGATATCAGAAATAGTCTGCATTTGTCGAAAATTATTGAAAACTGGAAACAGAACAAAGTAACATCAGTGAATGCTATTTCAAATATGTGACAAGATTTACCGCTTGGAGAACTTTTCAATTCGCTCCCCGCGTCAACGATTCAAATTTTAATTTATTCCATTCAAAAATAAATAACAGTCAAAGAAAAAAGATAAAAAAATACATCCATAATTATTTTTACTGCAAAAGCGCCTTCCTCTCATACTCCTCCCGAATCTCCTCCACATTCCTTCCCTTAGTTTCCGGAAGTTTCCAATACAGTACCAGGACTGCGATGATCTGAAATCAGGAAATAAGGAATGTAATGCGATAGCCAAATAGTTTCGTTAAAAAAATCGTAGAAACGGCCAATAGTGAATTCTTGTAAAGACCGAGAAAAAGCAAAAAAAGTTTAAATAAGCTTACCATCGGAGCAATGAAGAATAAGGCGTAGGCGATGGGCTCAGATGTGCAATTTTTGACAGGGAGATAAGAGGTGAGGGTGGCGAATCGTCTGGAAATGGGTTAACTTGAAATTTTTGTAGACTGAGAGGAGGTTTTATGCAGTTAGTGAGGTTTGGTTACCTCTCGGAGAAAGTTCATGAAGCCCCATTATCTGTACAGGCAGCTTGTTAGCCAACAAGCTTTTTTGTGAACAGTCATTGTCCTTATCATGGTCAATTTTAGCCTCGTTTTTCTTCAACCTATCAGTCCCCACAAAATCCCCCTAAACTTACACAGCCGCCATAACAGCATTCGTCCATACACTTGATGCTGATCTGCAGGTTTGTGGTACCAGTTCCCCTGTGATAAACATTGAGAGGGGTCCTGGGCCCATAGCGAAGAGGAAATTGAACATGCATATCGACGAGATCAGAAGGTATGAGACAATTTGATTCTGGAAGAATAGTTGGCATTTTGACTGTATCAGTAAGGTGTTTTGGGAGGTAATGTTGTTTGAAACACAGTAACTGTGAGGGATTAGGTGCGAACCTCCAAAATTAATATTATAAAGTCAAGAAGATACCCTCCAATTGGACCACAAAAAAAGTGAGGATAACCTTCTTTCGGTAGTTATGTATTTCTATGACCATATCATCATAACCGGCAGAAACTGTTTCAGTATTGCCTTATTGGATGTTATGGTGGTTCTGGAACAGTGCATTCCGTTCTATGATATGACTTCCGTTTTAAAAATGTCTCTCCATAGCTTGAGATAATTTTTTTAGGTAAGAAAATATTGAAGACGAGAGAAAACGTCGGTCCAACCAAATCTTAATAATTCGCTAAACTTTCAATGAATTAATGCGTTATTTGCAAGTTTAAGTGATGCATTTTCTTATTAGGTTCTCCGGAATGGTACTATTTACTATTCAGTTTCAGTAATCCTATTTGTAAGCTTTTGGTGCATTTTCACTGGGGCACGGTTGATACATACATATTAACACTCAAAGAAGGTTTTGCCAGAACTCCCTACACGAATACTTTCTTCAATCCCCCACTCGATTTTGGCCGAAAATTAAAAATTTCCTGAAGTAAGTTACTTGGTATTTTAATTGAACGTTGTAGAAAATTAGACATACATGAAATGGATATACATGGTATGCGGAGAGAACTAAATGAGCAAAAAATGTTTACTTATCAAATAATTTGAACTTTCCGAAACAGCAACTGAAAATGATCTTACTATTTTCGAAGCTGAAGATTAAAATGGATAAGATGTGGTTTCACTGTTTTAGCATTGTTTTAGTTTGGAAGCCTAAATGGTAGAACAATTCCAAGCAAAAATGAAAGAAAGAGCTGTGTTAGCAAGATTCCGACCAGTTTTTAAATACCAGTATCAGTGTTTAAAGCTATCTCAAAAAAACTAATCCAGAAAAAAATTATTTAATAAATTATGAACTTCTAGAAACAGTAATAGTATGAGATTGTATAATATGTACTCTCACAACATTCCTCGAGCTTAAAGAGAAAACAAAACCTTATGGCTTCTGCTCAATGATTAGGTATAGTATTTCAAAAGATACCGCAGTTGTGAAACAGGGATATCCTAGTGAATAGGTAAAGTTTGAAAGGTGTAAAATTCGTTACATCAAAATAAGAAGAAAATATGGACACTACTAAGGATTTTGTTTCTAATTTTAACTTTCTAAAGAATGATGGTTCTTGAAAATTCAATACTGCTGACTTGAAGTCAAGAATAAGAGAAGTACACAAAATGAAAATTAAATTGAAAAAAACAGGGAACGCTCCACTTGAAAAAAAAGGAGGTAGAAAGTTTCCGAACACTAATGAATGTTTTATTGAAGTCTTTTGAATAAGATAGCCTAATGGTTCAGCAAACAAATCCCACAATTCATGAGTTTTCTGCAACAGTATTTGAGGAATGTCGTTACGACACCTGTTCAAATCATCAAGTTCAAAAGAGCATGTCTACATAGCCACGAGTACCTGATAGCTAAAATGAGTTAATGCCAATAGACTAGTTACTAGGGTATTTGGATTAACAAAAACTTTAAAAAACCATGCAAATAATCAACTGTGTTGACTATTTGAGATTCAAATTCATGAAGTGTTTTCAATGATAATTTGTCTAGATTTCTTGTTTGTATCTGAAAAAAGCAGTTCGGGAAGTCAGTATCGACTCTTTGCTAATCATGAAACTGTATCCCATTCAAGTCTGGGATATTTCTGAAGCAACAAAAAGTAACTGTAATGGAAATGGTCCAGTTGAGAGCCTAAACAACTCTTTTCATGTTATTTGCAACATCAAAAATTAATTGTTTCAATGAAGTGAGAAAATACTTTGCCACTGTTTGCAACAGTGGCTTCTTGGTTCACTCTAAACTCCTAGAAATTTCAGTAAGACTCACCTGCGTTTTTGCGTATCCATACATCAAACTAATAATCGCCACATTGACCACTGTCAAGAATCCAAATGTAGAGATAATCAACGGTCGTCTTCCAAAGTGGTCAATAATCCATGTGGACACCGCGATTCCAGCCAATGAAAATACACAAATGAACACGTTCGCGAAAGCAGCATTGTCCTGTTCCATCCCGACATCCATTAGGATCTCAAAAGCAAACGCATTGATAACAGTAATCCCTGACATTGCCATGGCGAACATGACCATCATACCAAGGAAGGTCCCGCGACGATTGAACGGGGAGATCCACACAGTGAAGATGGATTCTTGAGCCCGTGAGATTTGATGGGTGGTAATAAGAGCATCCGCTATTTTCTCAGCGTCCTCATAGGGGATCTCGTGGTAGAATTTGACTGCTTCGGTGACCTTGGATTTGAAGGAGTCATGATGTTTGACTTCTTGGGAGGCGAGGTAACTGGGACTCTCATGAACAATAGGAAGAATGCAGAGAACCACGAAGTTGATGGATAGTTGGAAGAGGTAAAGGGTCCACCAGAGATGTTCGGTTCCCAGAATTTTGGGCATGGCGAGGATGGCACCGATGATTATGGAGGATTGAAGAATGATACCATTGAAGAGGGAGGCAATACCACGGCAGCGGGAGGGGCTGGAATAAGAAATAATGAAAAAGATTATTGGATGGCAATCACGCTTTAACGAAAATGTGAAACCATCGTTCGGTAAGCTATTATATGGTGACTATTTTGCTACCGTGGTTTGCGCCGGATCTCTTAAACATGGAAAAGTTGGATGCTCAGCCAACGATGAGGCCACACGTCAGTAGAGCGCGTTTGCATCTTTATGTGACTAGATCTGACTTTTGGAGATATAACGGTTTCAAGTTCTCGACACCAAGAAATGGTAGTTGAAAATATGATTCCACATCCACTAACTACTTTTTGAAAATATAGAGCAATAAAAGCGTTAGAAATCTACCTAATAACTATTCTGTTTCTCAAACTTATTATATTTACTTTCTGAAACTATTTTCCAATTTTTCCGATCTATGTTTTCGTTTTCCTTACCTCGACTCCGTAACAAACATGGCTGCAATACCCATTGAGATCGTGATCCCCATTCCCATTAAAAACCGAGCAAATGCGAAGAGATAGTGATTGATTATCTGAAAACCATATATTTTAGTTCGAAGCTATGGAGACTTGAAGAGTACCCAAAAACTAGTGATTGCCAGTATTGAGGAAGTAATTTGAGTCAGCACGGAAACCATGATTCCTTTCTTTCGACCGAATCTTAAAAATGGAGATTGACTTTGAAGGTTGTGGAATTATTCATTTGTTCATTATTAAATCTAGAAATATGTATACTGGGGTTTTTTCGACATACTGAAACAGGAAAGATTACTAGATTTCGGATCGTTCTTAATATTGTTATTGGTTCTTATGCTAGGTGGGAAACAGTTTCCGATTTCATTAGAAAAAATATATAACAAGGGCTCAATCAGCAATTCGATTTTTGCAAGTCGATGAGAGATGCAGTGAAACTATCATATTAGTCCAGGTTTGCAAAATGAGCAAACCGAAACTGAAATAGGTATGATACAGTGTATCGAAAAAAAGTCATGTAAATTGGACCGCTCTAATCTTGCAATTCTACCTGTATATCACTGACAAGATTTTCCAATGAAAAATGAAGACCACTCGAATCCGAAAAAAAATTAGTTACGTCCCAAATGAAGATAACTTTTGTGATGAAGTCAAACAGTTTCAATTTTTATGGTCAGTCAAGAATTTTCATCTTGGTTCCATTACTAAGCGCATAGAGCTCCCATGATGCTGCGAAGAAAAAAATCAATGTTCTCAGGTTCCCAAAGGTGGTGAATAAACTAAAAACATTATGAAAACGCTAGATTCATTCTTTAAAAAATTTGACAACGGTTGGTAAGACTAAACATTTAACAGAAAAAAGAGACCACTTTTGAGGTAAAATCCTGTCCTGGGAACTAGTATACAATCGGATAGACCCTCATGTTAGAGGAAGCATCATCTTCACTTTAGTGTAAGCATTTTGAAACATCTAGGCAGCTCCAATCAAATCTGAACTTTTTTAATGAAATAAATCGACTTGGTGAAACGCAAAATTTTTTTCAATAAAGTTACGTAACGACACTTGATGAGCATTGTAGTGGTTCACACATAACCGTAATTGTTAACCACACGAAACTGTGATTTTTGCAAGAACAAATCTGACAAGGAGATCAACAATTATAGACCTCCTTTTCAAAAAAATTAGATCTCCCAGTGCTGGAAAAAATCAAAGATTGAGATGAAGCGCGCCGCTAGACCAACAAGTAACTCATTTTTGAAATTTCGATACTATAGTACTGTCTTTAAAATATATGATAAGGCTAGGTTTGATTAAAATCAACAAAATCATATTTTAGAATCATCTTGGCGGCTCTAATCGAATAATGAAAATCAGTGGAACAATTGTCAACTTGATGAAACAGAACAATTTCGCTTTGAAAATTGTCAACATTTTTGATAATCGGAAAAGTTTCATCGTGAAAAAATACCAATCTTGTGAAACAGAACAAGGCTACAGTGATTCTAGAACTTTCAGAATCGCCCGAAAAATAAATTTGACTATTGAAGTTCCGAGAGTTTCGTGGACGAAGTTAGCATCTAGAATTGCCCTCGCATCAGCCCATTTATCTGACACAGAAGCTATCTACCTTATGAAACGGAACATGTTGTGCATAGTCTCCCGTTCTCTCGTCAAGTCTTTCACATTTCTGAAAGCAATGATCGAATCAGAATATTAGAAAAATACGACCAAATCATCAGATTGTTGGAACCGCAAGTTTTTTTGCTGGGTACCAAAACAATTGGATGAGGGATCTACTGACGTTATGTAGTGATGATATGTACGGGTTTATTCACCAAATCGCAGATTATCAATCCAAAAATGTATTCTGAGCGGAATGACATGGAATTGAATCAGGTTAAGTTTATGAAGGAAATGTAGTTTGGGAAACAGTAAAGTTTTGAACTTCGATATGTGTTTCTAGTTTTAGTTTAGATAATTTGTGTAATCAGTACGTAGTATTTCTGCGTGCGCGTGGAATAGGCAAAATACATATTCATGCTATTGCTAAAGCTCGTTCCATCCTATTTGTGGCGAATTTTTGAGAAGAGGTGACAAAAGGGGAATGTTGATGTCAGTGATACTTCCATTGGAGAGTTCTACTGATATCAAAAACTTTTCTGTATCAAAACTATCGTATATTTGATTCATGAAACCAGAAAATTATTGGACAGAAAAAAGAATTGGATTTATCTAAACAGAACTACCACATAAGAAATAATTCCAATTTCAAGGTGATCATTTAGCTATCTAAAAAGGTGTGGAAGTGTTGGGTAGCACGGTCTCCACTTTTGAATTGAGACATACTTGAAGCGTTTTTGTGTTTATAAGGCCAGAAGCAACCAGACAACTGCAACCATTACTTCTCAGGAACAGAAACATACAGACTGGAACGGAGATTTTCGAAATTTCTAAAAAGTTGTTCACTTTACCAAAAATTTCTATAGATTATTGTGACATCGTTTAGAGATTTGAAAATAAGTGATCTGAGATAACCAGTTGAAGCAGCCGCAGATTAAAAATCCAACAATCCACTCGTAATGTTGACCTCCAAAAACCGAAAATGTTACGAATTTCCAAAAAAAATTTCCGTTTCACCAAGTTCATAACCATTCCATGAATGCGACAAATACAATAGCCTCCTAGATAACTCAAAAAAAATGATATCAAGTCTCGGAAACCGAAAGAAAACTGTTGTCACTAAGAAAAAAGAGAAACTAAACCACAGGAAAAATCATAGGATTTCTTGAAGTTTTGAAAGAGTGATAGATTTTTAGTGTTTATAGTAAGCAAAAATTCGAAAATATGTCTAATTAGCAAAAGATCTGCCTATGTCGGGCAGAAAAAAATCATCCAGGAACAGAAATCATTGCGAAGTAATGTTATTTTAAAAAACCAGTTTCATCTACCTTATACGAAACATCATAATTTTAAAAGTTAATTCGATAGACATCTCGAACCTACCTCTCCGCCACTGTTTTGATAAAGAATGCTCCAGTCATGGATCCAAGGAAGAAGATAGCAACGATGACGGACCATTGATTTTCCAGTGTTGAGAGATCGTTGTCATCGGGGTTGTTGGAGTGTTTCGAGGCGTTCAGGAACTGAAAAATGGTTATGCTGGAATAGAAACGATATGTAAGATTATGGTATATGGAGAGTTTGAAACCGAAATTTCAGGACAATTTTGGAAGCAAGAATGAAATGTTTTAGAATTTTTGCGATTTCAAAAGCATGTTATAGAAAGGATGCAAAATTTTAGTAAAATTGCGATAATCAATTGAAATTATTTCTAAATCAAAGTTATTTTTCCTGTCGGGTTAACAATTGTGAAGAATATTCATTCAAACTATTCCCGGTTTCAAATGGTAGAGATGAAAGTGAGTCTTTGAGGTTCCCTGATATTGAGATAATACACTATGATATGAAGTCAGCATTACTTTTTTCTTTTTTTCCGGTATCAAACTGTGCCAATGAAACATGTTTTTTTTCTAGCTTTCGGTATTCAGTTCAAACAGGAACTGCTACACCCATGAATTCCTCAAGCTTCTGTCTAGTCATTGACAAAAATTGTATTCGCTTATGAATTGAAAAGAGACTCTAACTTTATGACAATCTTTAACAGTTTTTAGGTTCAAGTGGTATTATTGAAACCGAAACTTTACCGAATACAAATTGGTGATTTTTTCCGGAGTTTTTAAACGATAAAACCGAATGAGAATCTTCTTAATTAGTCAAATTTTAAGTAAACTTCAGTCGGGTACGTTATAATTTTGCGTAACTATTATATTTCGGGTTGAATGATACCGAAATTTATTCGACTAGTGCGCTAACCTCTTGCAGTTTTTTGTCGGTACCAAATGGTAACAATGAAACCGATTTTTTTTTCGAATTTTCGACTTCACATAAATTGAAATAAAAGCTAGTATATTGTCAATAAATCTTTTTCAAATTTCCTGCTTCAAATGATTGTGATGAAACTGAACAATTTCTACTTGTTGATTTATTTTGTTGGCTGACCAAAGCACTCGTTAAAATGGCGTCGGTTTCAATTAGTGTAAATATTACCTAAATTTTATTAACTATTGGTTCAATTTGTGTAGTTTCCAAATGGTACCAAAAACCGAATTCCCTCTGATTTTTCGTTTAACCGAATGAGCAGTAACCTCATTAAAAGGGGCTTTTTTCCACAGCCTCATTGACAAAAGGTGGTTCTCATAGTAACTTCATAGAAATTGAAAAGGAAACGGGTTAATGGACATATTAATTTTTAAACGTTTTCTCGGTTTCAAATGATAGTAATGAAACTGAAATTTTTATACATTAAAAAAAGAAAAATGTTATTTGAACATAAACGAAACCATTTTTTCACAGTATTTCCAGATTCATATGGTGTATATGAAACTAGAATTTCATGAAATTTTCGGTAATGCAAAATTTTGCAGATTAACCACCTTTTTCAAATAGTGCTCATGACAATGAAACCTTTTGAGATTTTGATTAGTCTCAACGTCAGTGCTATCAGTTACCGTACTAAACCATTTGTAATCTTGTATCCGGTGATAGATGGAAATCAGAAGTTCTTCAAGAAATTGTTGAACGAAGTGACTAATATAAACTTTTTCGGTTCTAAATAGTTCTTATGAAACCAAAAGTTATCTCATTTCAGTTATAATCTAAACCATTTCAGTGAATGTTTATAAGAACCTGATAATTCATTCTTATTTGGATTACATAATTTTGAATACAAATGATCAAAGTTCATTTTAAATTATGATCTAAATTTTTTCGGTTACAAGTGGTGCTTATGAAACCGAGTTTTTCCTATTTTTCAATGTTTGCACTAAAACGACCCACCTTAATAAAAGCCCCCTGCGCCGGATTGGTGATCAACAACTGAAATCCAAAACTGAAACTGCTTCCAAATCCAACCAACACTGCCATAAAAGTGGTCCTCAACGGTGGCCATTTCCCTGTATTTTTTGTCGTTGAACTCACCGCCGATGACATTCTGCCTGGAAAAAGAATCAAACATTTTTCCAATTTTCTATAATCTGTGTGTTCGGATTGGAATAAATCAAGTGGAGGGTCTAGAGAGTGAATCCTGATGTTTCTCTCCTTTGTTAAAGGGACAGCGACTCCAATGAATAATTCATGGGGGAAGCGAGTATGAGGAAAAAGAGTTTCGCGAGAAGGGGGGACCTACCCGAGGTCCTATTAGTGACAGTGAAAAATGAGGAGAAATCGAGATGGATAGAGAAGGAATTTGTAAGACTATGATGAGTAAAAAAAGGAGTCATCATGGAGGAGAAAATTGGAAAAAATTGAGTAAACGAAAAGTGTAATTACAGTGAAATTGAAGAGAAAAAGGAAGAAAATGCACAAAAATAGAATAGAATTTTAAAGTGGTTTTTTAGATAGAGAATTTAGAAGTATCCCAAAACACTCCAATAAAAAAATCACAAAATAATGAACAATAAAATGATGCAGAAATCGGAAAAATTTTATGTTTCAAAATCTTCAAATCTTCAGATGAGATTGTAAAAATGCCAATGAACTCTTGTCTCCTGGGTTTATAATGCTCTAAAACTCTGAGAAAAAAAAGGCAAAAATGGTGATTTCTTCAACATTTTCGATGAAAAAGTTTACGAGATTTTTGACCATTCACTGAATTTCCAATAGACGGGGCCTGCTGTTAACATTAAACTGAAATCGAAAAAAAAAAGACAGTTTTGAAATCCTAATGAATTCAATGAATAATGTTGAAATTTTGTTTATTTGAGTGTTCCCTGTCAGTCTACAATTAAAGTTTCCATGTTATACAATTTTCACAAAATCAGTTTTTGGCCAAAATTTAACACTCTGAGGAAAATTGTCAATAAACGAAGCAAAATTAAAGAATAATGTTTTTTCAAGCATACATTTGAGAACTATAACTGGCTTTCAAACTGGAAGGCTTACAGGGAAAAAAAACAAACTGGAACGATTTTTTTCTGTTTCAAAAACTTGAAAAAATTGGTCGATGACTTGAAGCTCAATCAACTTTCATTGGTAATTCCCTACACTTGTTTTAACGTCTGGGCTATATTTTTTCGAGGAATATTTATTGAAAAGTGCAAATTGTTCGTTAAAAGTATGAAATTTCATGTTGCTCTTGATAAAGTTACGCCACTTTCAGTTTTTTCCCCGCTCCAGTAATCCTATTATCTGAAAAATTGAAAAAAGTTGACCTTTGATAAGTGTCGGAAGTACATATTAGTGTTTTCTGGGCAAAAATATTTAGATCTAAAAACAAAGAAAGTGAGCAATAATTGTGTTTCAAAATGGAAGTATCTTTCTAGATTTTTGATGAGCTGTTGATAATTGTTGTTCAATGAAAGTCCAACAACAAAAAAGAAAGTCTAGAAATTTCTAGAAATTTCTTCCAGGAAACTCATCTAAAAAACTGAAAACAACATAAAAGAGCACCTATGACTCTGGATGAAAACAGAAAATATGGAAAAAAGAAAAAAAAGTGCGAAAATGAGTACAACTCTCTCTCTCTCTCTCTCAGTCATCCACCAACCAGACATGTTACATATCACAACACATGCATAGAGATATAGAGATGGAAGAATTTCTTCTTTTTTCTTCTTTTCTCTCTGGCCGAGAGCCAGAGAGAAAAATGAAAACAGAAGAGAAGAATTTCAATTTCTCTCTAGAAAATGAGAGAAAAATTGGATTCATTTTCCATTTTTTGTCTCGATTGTCTGGTTTTTTGGTGTGTAATGTAATAGTATTGGAGGGGTGGTTTAAAGTTTTTTAGAGGGTCGATTGAGGAAAGCTTCGGAAAGTTCTAGGACTAAAGATGTTTTCGAAAAATTGTCGAGGCTCCAATTGAGTGGAATTGAATCAGAAAACTTGTACATTAGAATTGAAAATTTTCAACAGTTTTTATGGGAAAATTTTCAACAGTTTTTATATTTCTTCAAGTATGTTGACAGCAAGATCCTCAGCGACAACTAAGATAACAAGTGCACTGGAAAGTTTCCCAGTTTCTTAACCCCATGAAACTGTTGAAAAAAATCAACTAGTTGGAGCGCTTTAACTGAGGAATCACTCCAGAATTAAAGAAACAGAACCTATAAACCAAGTGAAACAAACAACTTTCTCCCGATACTAATAGTTTTCAAATAGTTTATGTTCACTTGGTCATGAGTAGTGTATTGGCTTAACAGATATCTCATCATTTCTCTCTAAAATAATTAGAGTGGTTATGCTTCCAGTGATACCAGTTCATTTGTAACAGAACATTCCTTCGAAATGGTTTAAAATTGTAGATAATGTTTGCTTTAATCATTCTAAATTTACAGTAAGCACTTAAAAATCTGAAAAATCACACACGGTGAATTTTTCGCGACGCATTTTGAATTTCTATTTTTCGCGCTCAAATTTCTACAGTAAGATTTCTACAGTACGCGTCTCTTCGTTCAGCACGCTATTTCGCTGGTAATAGCGTGCAGAACGAAGAGACGCATAACCTGCAGATCTTACTATTTTCAGGTGCGCGCGAAAGTGTGAAATTCAAAATACGTCGCGAAAAATTCACCGTGATCACATGACTGAAAATTTTAAAATTCAACCTTACTCAGTATCATCTTAGGCTCGTCATTCGAACTTTTGCAGTTTTGTACACATTTTGAGACATAGTCAAAGATACCAGGATGATTGGTTGGAAAGCGCAATTGAAAAGTTCTCATGTGAATTGAATAATTTCTTGCTACAGCGCATCCAAACACTCTTGAATTGAGGCTTGCTACTCAAAGTGAGACTGAAACCGCAAAAAAAGGATCTAAAAGATCTTGAAATGTGAGATTTATAAAATCCTTTTTAAGTGAAATCTGACACATTAATTATACTGCTCCGTTTCACTCATATTTCTTGTTTACGAAAATCTCATTTTCATAATGCGTCGACCATGTTACGAGGAAAATAATCGTATGCTGTTTCTGATTTATCATGAATTCCGAAATTATGCGGTTTGAGCAGTACTTTCGTGGATGATGCACTAAACTTTTTTTTGCTGATGACATGCAAGGTAATTAACAGAGAATCGAACTCGAAATTAGCTTCTATCTAAAGGTGCCCTCTGCAAAAATTCACCGTTTCGTTTAGTTTCCATTGTATGAACGTTAGGATCGTGATCAGTCGTGGCTCACAATCGGCTCGAATTGTCAGACTTGTGTCTAACTTAAAAAAGTTAAAATATGAAGAATTGTTGGAAATCTAAGTAGAATTGAGCATGGAAACAAATATTCAAATGAGTAGTGGTCAATTGAGTCGCTTACAGAAGTTAGTATAATGGAACAGTTACTTTTGCCAAAACAGTTGCAACATTCGAGCAGAATTAACTGAAATAGCACATAAGACACTGACAAACCGTAATAGTAGTGAAAGGTTTAGAATCGTCAATAGAGAGACCCTGCTTGTAATACTTTTTAGAGCCTCCGTCGAGCAAAAGTCAATGTTTTAAAACAGTTTTGATTTTTTCAAATATAAAAAAGTGGCTCGTGATGAGGCGGAATTCATAAGAGTGATGCATGCTCAGACCTACACAAAAAAAGAAAAATAATAAAGTTTATTGGATTTTTGTGTAACATATCAACCTATTTATTTAATTTTAGGATCGCAGGGATATTTTGGTTATGAACAGAAAAAAATTGATTAATTGAAAACGTGAGAAACAAAGCACGTGCTAGTTGAGCGACTCGTAACAATGAAAAGACTGGGAAATTATTCAGAATTAACTCAAAATACCACGAAAGAAGCTGATACACTGTAACAGTTCCGGAGGCTTTCCAATTGTTGACAGAAGCTCAACGTCAGACTACTCCAGTAATACCTTCCAGGGCTGGTGTCGAGCAAAAGTCAATGTCTTAAAACAGTTTTTTGTTCAAGTTTTAAAAATGTGGCGTGATAAGACGGAATCCAATATCTATAAGAATGATGCTCAAACCTACACAAACTGAAAAATAATAAAGTTTATTGGATTTTTTGTGTAACATATTTTCGCGGGCGTCCAGAGCCACGCGTCGGATTTTCAGTGGTGGACTTTGGGCTTTTTGCAAAACAACTTTTGCAGATTCAAAATGTTTACATAGAATCCAGTTTGAGGAGGGTATACGTTATTTCATCTAATCCTAATGCGACTTCAAACTTCGATTACTCAGTATTGATAGTATTATCTCAAAATTGCAATGAACATTCATTGATGTTCAGAAAACGCAATAATTGAAAAAATGAACCTATTTATGAAAAAATAAAAACTTTCACGGTGGTCCAAAACTCATAAAAGACTCACTACCGAAACAAAGACAATACTCAAGTTCTGGAACAACATGTTGGTGGAAATAGTGCGATTAGAAAATGAAAAGTTAAACAGAACCTCCTCAGAGAATCTTGCCAAATTAGAAAGCACAATGAAAGAGTGTAATTTTAATCTCAAAAATTAGACTATTTTGGTAAACGAAAAATGGGTGTGGAATGCTGAAGAAACTGGAGGAGAAATTCCATTTTGATGACAGTTTCATTTTCAATAAATCAGCCTGCTGATGGGACTGTCTACAGGGAGAAGGAGGAAAAATGAGGCAATAAATCTTCACTTCATTCGATTTTTTATTAGGTCGCTGACAGGAGGCGAATGAGGAGAAGGAGGGAACTTTGATCAAACATGCATTGAGGTAGGAACGGACGAAAATTACAGTAGAGAATGGTAGACGAAACTGAAAATTGGATTTCACTGTGAGTGAAAGGATCAGAGATAATAAACGCTGATTTTTCTCCACATGCTTTATCAAAGCTTTCTCATTTCTGAAACAATGAAAACTTATGGCTATCAATTTGGTAGTGAACTTCAAAGAGGTCACCATGCTTGTCAAGTTTTTGAATCAGAAAAATATTCTTTACTTCAGTTTTAGGCTTCAACGTCAGAAACACTATTTTTAGCAAAACTTTTTGAAACTTGAGAAAAGATTGAATGTATTTATCAACATTATCTTTCACTTCGTCTGCTAAAATTCCTGTGGTGGCCATTTTTGGGATTATTCTAATACTGAAATCAAATCAATTTTTAAAAGCACAGTCATACATATATTTCAAAAGTCGTGATAGCAGTCTTTTCCGTAGTTGGAAGATTTGCGGTTTCTTCTGTAAGAAGACACATTTTTATCGTGAAAATCATTGAATAGTTTAGTAAGCACTATTTTGCGGAGTTGTGAAACTCTGAAAAACCGAAATTAATTTACACTTATCTCGGCTTCATCGATAGGATTTTAGACAGAATCAATTGCTTCTTCAATTGTCCCAATGTACATATATTCAGTAACAATTCCAGAGCTCTCAAAAACACTCATGCTGGAGAAACAGTATATTGTTTCAGAACGATTTCAAACTTTATTGGTACTTTCCTTGATAATTAATTTGAAGTGTATAATGCCGACCTTACTAGTTGTACTTTTGTTCCATTTCTTGATGATCTCTTCAAGTTAAAATAAAATTTGTATTTGAAATTTGTATACCGAGCGTTGATGGTTATGCATTATATCAAAAGGAGATGAAACTGAACATTTTGGTGACACCGTCACAGCAGCCATTATACGTTTCGGAGCCCAACGATCTTCCTATTGTTTTCTGGAATCGAGTTCAAACTTTTATGTTTCTCGCAATTGATAAACTTGTGAAAATTAGCATAACAATCACTATTAGCCAGACCACCTACATTGATTTTTAGACCACCGAGGATGCAAAAGAATTCCGCGTTTGTAATCCTAAAATTGATGTACATCGAGTTTGTCGCGAGAAAAAATAAATAGTTTCGTTTCTGGAAAAACCGACAGTAGTAGAGATGTAACCGGTTTGTCAACTTCTTGTAGCTGAATATTATACTCTTATAAAACATAATATTTTACAGAAAAGAAGGGAATTTTCAAATACCGTCAATCGAATTTTTTCGTTTTCCAGAGCGATCAATAATAGTCTCAATTTTCAATTTTCCTTCAAGACAAAAAACCTCTGGTTACACCCGAAATTTGCAGTTTCAATATGTGATCAAGTCTAGCTGTAATGCCTCGAAATATTTACGAAATTAGTCCCACACGCCAAACTTTGATCTTGCCAAATAAATTCCAAATTTCAACATTGAAAGTACCGAATATTTGAAGAACTCCAGTTTCTATTTCATTTCTTGTTCAACTTGTAATATTTCTATCCTTAAATAAAATATGTAGCTGATATTGAAGTGTATTACATTGCACGGAATACTAATTGCCAGAATACAGTTTCATGTAACAAAATGAGATGATGAAGCAGAAAACTTTCTGAAAACGTAACCCTGAAACGTGAGAAACTTGGAAACTTTGTAATATCTTGTGATCTCTACGCAGTTTCAAAATAGTCGTAAGTTTCCAGCAACTGGTAAGACTTTGGAAATTGAAGAAACTTTCAATCTCCAATTCGAATTTTTTTCAATAAGTTTTCATCCGCAAATCAGACGGAAAAAAAATGAAAAACGGAAAAGTGTTAGGTTTGCGTTAATTGTGTTTCTTCAATCATATTTTTAGATCATGACTCATCCAAACCGAAAAGTTACTCATTCAAAAAATTGACTTTTTTGTTACTCGACTTTGATTTCGTCTTTGAGCCTTGTGTTCTTTAGTGGTTCAGTTGCTAATATTTCTAGTATTTTCCAATTTGATCTGCATAAGTTCCGATTTGACAACCTTCTGAGCGTTTAGGACACAGTGGTCCTGAAGTTTTCAGTTTCAACATGGGATCATATTAAGCTGAAGATTTGCGAAATATTCAGATTTTTCAATCAGCCCCAAACTCCAAATTTTGAGTTCTACCAAATCAATATCAACTTTTGTTTGACCGCAAAAAATTTCACAAACTTGAAAAAATTCCAGTTTCCTCATCATTTTATTTTCAGCTTACAGAACTTCTACCATTCTATCGTGGCCCTTGTTAGGATTTCATATCGAATTTCCTATTCGGATTTTTAGCCCAACCCTCCCCTTTAATTCCAATCATTTCCATCTGATCTCTGTCAAATTTCAATCATTTCATTGTCTTCCAGTCGACAAAAATAAACCAGAAATGGCAAAAGAGAAGAAAACTCGGTCATTCATAATAACACACCCGTAATCAATCAATCATCATCAAATAATAAGACTCCCTAGACGGAATCCTCGTCATCATAATATCGAAAAAAAGGAAAAAAATGATACACACAATCAAAATTCAAAAAAAAATAAGATTACAACTCCAAAACAGACTACGCGAATGTCTTCTCCTCGGTGAATTTCTCATCTTTTTCCTCCTCCAATGGCTCAATCGGAGCGGCTACCGTATTATTGTGTGTCCTGCAGAGAACAGTGAACATCGCGGCAATTCCAGCCAAAAGGAATAAAATAAGGATTAGGATCCAGGATTTGACACTGAGGTAGGGGGAGATGAACAGGATAACGCAGGAGGCGACGCACTGGAAATATGTTAATTTTGGTTTAGTTAGCTTATGGTAGCCTCGTTTTATGTTTGCTTGTATGCCTTAGGCTCATAGGCCTTAGGCTTGTAAGCCTTACTTGGAATGACTCCCGAGTGTACCCCGGCTTATGGGCCGTATGTGGTATCATTCGAAAGAGCATAAAAAGTTATGTAAGAATCTGTAAAGACATTTTTTGAATAATGATTGGTTCTCGAGAAAAACCAAATTTAGTGAAATTTCGACAAAAATTGAAACTTGCAGCTTCAAATTGTCATAACTATCTTCAAACTTGATCAAACTGGATGAATTAAAAAACAAAATGATGCTGCATAGGTGCTCAATCAAAATCTGAATATAGTTCAACTTTTAAAATCAACCGGAGCAAGTTGTGGAGCAAAGAGCACAAGTGCTCCAGGAGCAAGAAGGGGGTAAAAAAATTCCAACCATACGATTTTGATGATACCGCTTTTAAATGAAAGAACATGTTTGAATTACTCCAAAAAAGTTATTTTCAGGTTTGCAACGGTCCTCTAAAATTTTTTATGGCTTTCGGAAAAATACGAATTTTTTGAAAAATTTCCAACTTTGCAATTTTCGTCCGGAAAATAGTGTTTCTGCTGAAATTTTTGCTACTGTCTGCAAAATATATAATAAGAACATTTCAAAACTGTTTAGATCAACAACTTTGGTCAACTTTGAGCATTTCTATAGCCATGCGAACTTTGATGGGGTGAGTGAAAAATGACTCTGACAGAAGTTGTGTTATCTCTCTGGGATGATCCATGACCTGGTATGAAACTTTGTTCATAAGATACTCAAAAGTATGTTCTATCATTTCCCAAAGTTTCACAAAATTTGTCGGATTAAATTTTTTTTTAGCCGGACCCAATTTTTTCAATTTTACCCAATTTTCGATTTTGAAAATAGTGATAGGTAGCATTTGGAACATGTAACCATAAGAAAGACCGTGTTTTGTTTAGTATATTTGGAAAAAATCATATAGGAATTCTCTCATTCAGTCATGAAAATAGATGCTCCAAAAAGACATCCAAAAAGTCGAAAATTGAACTTCACTGTTTCTGGGTGTTCTTTTGGAGCGTCTGTTTTCATTATAAAATGAAACAATTTTTTTATGATTTTTTCCAATTATACTAAACAAAACACGGTCTTTCTTATGGTTACATTTTCCAAATGCTACCTATCACTATTTTCAAAATCGAAAATTGGGTAAAATTGAAAAAATTGGGTCCGGCTAAAAAAAAATTTAATCCGACAAATTTTGTGAAACTTTGGGAAATGATAGAACATACTTTTGAGTATCTTATGAACAAAGTTTCATACCAGGTCATGGATCATCCCAGAGAGATAACACAACTTCTGTCAGAGTCATTTTTCACTCACCCCATCAAAGTTCGCATGGCTATAGAAATGCTCAAAGTTGACCAAAGTTGTTGATCTAAACAGTTTTGAAATGTTCTTATTATATATTTTGCAGACAGTAGCAAAAATTTTAGCAGAAACACTATTTTCCGGACGAAAATTGCAAAGTTAGAAATTTTTCAAAAAATTCGTATTTTTCCGAAAGCCATAAAAAATTTTAGAGGACCGTTGCAAACCTGAAAATAACTTTTTTGGAGTAATTCAAACATGTTCTTTCATTTAAAAGCGGTATCATCAAAATCGTATGGTTGGAATTTTTTTAACCCCCTTCTTGCTCCTGGAGCACTTGTGCTCTTTGCTCCACAACTTGCTCCGGTTGATTTTAAAAGTTGAACTATATTCAGATTTTGATTGAGCACCTATTCAGCATCATTTTGTTTTTTAATTCATCCAGTTTGATCAAGTTTGAAGATAGTTATGACAATTTGAAGCTGCAAGTTTCAATTTTTGTCGAAATTTCACTAAATTTGGTTTTTCTCGAGAACCAATCATTATTCAAAAAATGTCTTCACAGATTCTTACATAACTTTTTATGCTCTTTCGAATGATACCACATACGGCCCATAAGCCGGGGTACACTCGGGAGTCATTCCAAGTTAGGCTTGTAGGCCTTGGGCTCATAGGCCTCCGGCTTATAGCCTTCGGTTCATAGATCCCAGGCCTCTAAGCCTAAATTTTATAGATCTTAGGCTTCTAGGCCTTAGGCTTATAGGCCTCAGGATTATAGGTCATAGTCAGGTTTCTGACACTCAAAAAATCTAAAGAGGCCCAAAACTTTCCCTGTTTCTTCACTTTCATTTACTGACTTTCGGCTTCCTTATGACACTCGTTTCTCGTATTTTGAATCAGACCAACCTGATAGATTCTTGTCAAACTGAACATTTCGGCTCGATACTCTGGTACGGCAATCTGACAAATAACCGATCGAGTCATGGTGATGGTGAAGTCAGCGAATCCGAGAAGGAAGCCGATCAGGATTGAGAGATAGCGGCTGGAAAGTTGATATAGATGAAGACGCTTGAACGATTGAATTGAAAAAAATTATGAGTATATATGAGTTGTAAAACCGAAATTTTTAGCAGCGCACCATACTAATAGAAGTGTAAAAATTTATTGGGTTTTTTAATCGTTATAGAACCGGAAACTTTGTGAATTTTTTTTCAAAAATTACTGCTTCAAAGACATGTCAACGACCGAGAAATGATCCTAATGGACAATCAAAATTTTATGAATGAAAACTATTAGGGCGGTAAAAAAAGAGAAAATCACACTGCAAAAACTCTTCCACTTGACCAAATGCACGGGGAGTGCAGTGGAGCATGGATTTTCAAATTTTTACCGCCCTAATAAAAAATTTCCAGATAGACAAGGAACAAAAGCTGTTCAATTTATTGGAACGCTATCATAAGTTTTTCTGTTTCATGAATCTAAAATCAAATTTGGGGAGGCTGGCGTTTACTGATTCTGTTTGGTATCCTTGATCAATATCACAAAATTATGCGCTTCCGGAAGCTTGCTTGTTTCTTTCATATTGAAGGATCTCAATATGCAATTCGGGTTCGGACTGTGATTCTAAACTTGTTAAAGTTTTGAATTACACTAAGAAACGTAGAAAAATTTCTCCGTTACATTATCTTAATTTGATCAAACCATAAATCTCTGTTCGATTATGAGTTCCAATCAGCTTGATCATTCTTCAATTCATTAATTTTGAGATTTACCACACTCCTTCGAAACCCTGTTCGTGATCTGCCTTACTCTATCAGGACTAACTCAATTTCTCATTTTCCTTATTATCTGGTTCGCTGTGTTACTCCAGTGTTGTTCAAAATAGTTTCGACTGTTACTTAATGTCCAAATACTCTGGATGACAGGAATTCTTGTTAATATGCACTCCCTGTGACTATGCTCTCAACTTTGAACTTGAACTCATTATTTAAAATCTTCCCCAATTATTTCAGTTTCCTAACATTAAGAATTTCCTATCTAGGTATTCATTATATTGATGGACCTTTTAGCATCTTACCTCGGTGTAATCAATAAGAAATTATATACTCACGAAGTTTACTGAATTTTTCTAACTTAGAAGATTTTGATAGCAAGTGTGTATTGTAATTAAAAGCTACATAAAGAACTCTATTTTCAGGTACATTCTCCTATTTCATACATCAGTGCTTCAAATTTGAAGATTCACTATTTAAGCAATATTCTCGGTTACTTAACCGTAAGATATCCTGTTTAAACTGCTCATTTATGCTATTTGTTCGAGTTTATTTATAACATACTTCCTCAAAAGTTTTTTCTTTCCGTTTGCTAACATTTACATTCCCCCGTTCAAGGTGTTTATGCTATTTTTTCTTGTCCCACTCTTTCTTACCTCGGCGTAATCAGCACATTCATGTTGTCAGTTGGCTTGTGTGTGGCTTCATTCGGCACCGAGCAGTATACCAAAATCATAACGATTGCCATAGATGTACAGTGCACAGCCATTGGTACAATGAGCTTGTACTTGTGGAGTTTCTTGATCATCGGGCGGATGAACATAGCGCCTGGAAAAAGGAATATAGGGTCATGAGGGTCGAATATGTTAAAAATGAGGAGTTTTAGGATTCATTTGTCTAGGTACAGGTTCCTCAGAAATCTTAGTTTTCAACCATTTTTTTTTCTGTTTTTCAACCATGTTAAGGGTTCGGAGATGAATTTAAAAACGCTGGGAGTTCTTCTTGAGCAATTTACCAATTTTTTCTAATATGCCCCCCCTGAAGATCACTGTGTTCCCTCAAGAAAAATCTAGCTTCTTCTGTTCCTGATTATTTTATCGTTCCCTTTCCCCAAAATGTCATAAATTCATCTCATATCACAGCTACTATTCTTCTCCACAATCGCCCAACTAGGTCACAACATCACATATATCAGGAATATCATGACGGTTTGGTTTCTGAACTATCGACCATTCCCTTCATCTTGGACTTGTGGCCTTTTAGCTTAGTGTACTTCAGATTCGAGGAATTTTTTCCCTACAAAACCCTTTTCGTTGAAAAATGGTTTTGTTTGTAGTAGAAGAAGTGTCTCGAATCTTCTGGCGCAACCCGAGGTCATTTAGTTCTTCTTGATCGTTCTTGCAGGTTTAGCTGCTGCAGAAGCGGCGGGATTGATAAGAAAATGGTGTGTTTTTTTAGTGGAGGAGATGAGAGAGGAGATTACAACAATGATGATACTGATGATGATAATGACTAGAAAGTGACGTCAAGTATGGAAATACGAATCGAAAACCACTTTGGGGTGGGGTGCTAGTGGGATTACTGTAGGTCGAAAATGGGAAGAAATTTTGATTGGTGAGTTTAGGAAGGGCTAATACGTCGTATAACATCAAAATTGAAACTTGATTTCGGTATGTGCGGTTTTGAAAGTGTCTTTTTTGGAATATTCCTGATATAAAGATCCATGAAACTAAAATTGATGATACTACTCATATTAATGAAAAACCAGAAACTGGAAATTTGACTATAAGTAATAATAGGAATTACAGTTTCAATGAACACTTTTTTGGTTCAATTTACTAAATTCAAGATTACGAGGATTTTCTAACAAGGAAACCATGTACAGAAACCGTGGGATCGATAAAAATGATGTGTTCCATTGGAAAGAGCAAGTTTTGAAACCATGGTACAGCAGTTCAGTTTTTGCGGAACGTATTCAGAAGACGTGAAATTCGCTTCTGAATCTTCACCAAAATACGGTTTCTGTACCACGGTTTTTGTACACGGTTCCCTTGTAAGAAGTTTTTATTTAGTGAATGAATGAATGATTCACGAAGATTTTTAAAGATATATTTTTCCTTGACAGATGTTCACTATTTAATATTAAAAAGTTGGAACTTGCCTATTTTTAACATGATGTAAAAGTGAATTTTAATAGATTCCATATGATTACCGGATTTTCCAATTTTCACTGTTGGAAGAAAACATTTCGAAACATAAGTTCCCGAAAAATTAAGCGAGCATTTTAATAAATTTATGATTTCTCAATTAAAAGAACTTAAAGCAAGCCGTTCTATGAAGTCACTAAAACAGAAAAATCCAGAAATTCGAAACGTTCAAACGATCATGTTTCTAAGTTATATCTTTCAGACTTTCCTTTCAATACTGTACGGATTTACCCAAACTCGATCATTGCTTCAAGTGCGAGCCTATGCTATGGAAAACAGAAATCTCAGAGAATTTCCAAACTCAGAAATCTCTGATTCCAAACAAAAATGTTCCGTTACAGTATCTCTTTTTGAACTATGGATACTAGTAGTAACCAATAATCATTACTGCCTTTATTAAATATGCTTCATGTTCTATCGTAATGTGATTGCAGATAAAACAAAACGCGTGCCAAGTCGCAAACATGCAACAGCATTAAAGTCTCCCAACCAATTCTGAACATTTAATGAAAACTAATGATGGAAAAACCATGGTATCAAAAACCACTACGTCTAAATGTAGATTATGAAACAGTTAACAAGGAACATCTAGAGATTGAATATTCTGTAGTATACTAAGCCAAACATTGACTTATCATCACCAATTAGGCATTATGGTACACATGGAACAGTAGAAAGTGTGTTGAAAAACTATATGAGTAACACTCACTACGCCTAAATCAGAATCATGAAACAGTTAGGAGGGGACCTTGCGAACTTAGAAAATCGACTCATTGACTTATCATCACCACTATTAATTTTAAGCAGTAAAATATCATGATCCACATGGAACAGGAACCCAGAAATAGCAAATAAAGATCCGAGTAGCACGAAAAGTTAAGCGCGAAAGATTAATCTATGTATCAACAATCCAAAACCTTATGGTACACAAGCAACAGCAACCTGAAGAATCCCACGCTCTCCCTTCAAACTCACTCAAAAACGCGGCAGCTCCAGAGGACAACAAGTAGAGTGGAATGATGTAGACGTCGGCAGCAGTTTGAGAAGTGAAGGAGAGAGAAGTTGGGTAGATACCGTACATGAAGGAAACCATGCATCCCATGTAGACATATGTGAAAATAAGGAGAGAGGTGTTCAAGTGGGTGAATGACTCGCCGAAGCGTTCTGGAAGAGGGGACTTGAAATTCATCCTATTATCAGTTCAGACTGAAATTAAACTTATACATAGTAGATGATGTAGCAGAGTTCAGTATTACGGACAACAAGCAACTGTGAAAAACTTACTGAACTGGGACAGCAACGATGGTGTAACTCTTGGCGTGTTCAAAGCAATTGAATCGAATTGCTTGGTTGGTAAGAAAGTGAATAAAACCACCGAAACGACAGTCAGCGCCATCAACGAGAAGTAGATTACTTGAACAACATGCTCATCAAAATTCAACAAATGTCCATCAAAAGTGTGTGGCACGAAATGGAACACGAACAGCATAGTGACACCTCCAAAGAAGAGACTCGTGTGTCCGAGACCAGTTTCGAGGGCTGAGTTCGAGTCGATGGTTCTGCGAGAGGAGTGTTCGGAGAGATAGGTTCCTTCGGCATTGTTGTACACTGAAATATGGAGGACAGTTGTTGTCAGAACGGTGTAGTGACACTCTTATTTTGAGTTTCAAATATGTGAACATTTTGATTCAGTAGTTATGGACTATTCCATATTGGAAGATAACAATAACTTTGATTGATGAGCGGGCCAAAAATTTCTTTTTCAGTAAACTTTTCCTAGTTTTTTTTGGTACGGACATTAGATTTTTGGCTCATGGAAAATGTTTGACATACCAAGAATCGGCTGAGAGAACTCGGAACAAATGAATTGTCAAATTTGAAACTAATGGACTTTCTGAAGCAGTGAAATCTTTCCAGAAGCTTGATTTATAACTGATCTTATTGGGGCTACTTTTGTTTATTGACTGGGATACTGCTATTTTTTTCTTGAATCAAATTTTTTCAATTTTGACTATTTGATTTCAGAGCTTCTCTTATTCATTTTCGATTCGTAGGTCCGGTAATCATCTGCTTCTCCTCGATTTCCAATTCTCACACTATCTGTCTCATTTTTTCACGTGAACCCCATTTTTCTAGAAGCCCATATTCTCCACGTGCGGTCTTGACATGATGACTAAATGACAAAAATGACATCAAGTTCACGTCTTCTTCATCAAAAGACGTGAACTTTCACACTGTGAGTGATCTCTTGTTCAAAGTAACAACTAGTTTTTTTTGGGGATTCCCTCGTGATACACACCTAAATGTGTAGTTTGTTTTTATTGTGTTTTTTTTTTGGGTTACTGTTTCAAGTTGTTGTCATGAAGACAGTGTGAAAGTAGAGAATAATTTTTTTCAAAATTACGGCGAATTTCGAAGTATGAATCTCGAACTACCGTATATTGTTTCTCATGTTTCTGAGCAGAAGCCCTGAAAATTTGGGAAAACTCACTTGCATAACCGAATCCCAAGAGTAGCTGTGACGAGTAGAATATGTATGAGTTGACGTGAATATAGGCGATGTAGCAGATGGCGAAAATTACGGATGAGAGTACCAACATGGATTTGGAGGACATGTAGTATTGGATACTAGCAGTGAATAGTGAGAAGAATGCGAAGGAGATGTACTGGATGGCTTGGCTGAAAATGGTTCATCTTTAATTATTGAGGTAACGGATTGGAAAATAATTTCAGCTAGGTTGAAAGTTCTTCACGACTTGAAGAAACAGGAAACATAAAACCAATCATGGTCTGAAAACTCAAGATGAAAAAAAAGTTTGTATAATAACTTGAAATTATCGCTTGTGTCTTTTGGGACATTTTGTACTCAACCAGGCTATATTTTGTCTTTTTTCATAACAATTTTTTTAAAAGCTGTTAAAGCGTAATTGAAGTACTGTATCTATTCATTGTCATCAAAAATAGTCAATTGTTATTGTTAACATCGCAAAGGAGAATATCCATACAGTATTGTCTTTAGGAATACGCAATAAGTTTTAAGAACATTACGAAACAGAATACCAATTTCAATTTGACTGTTCCAAAAAACCGTACTCACCCATAATACCCTGCATACTCGCTGATCCTATCCGGATTCCTCGTACTAACGGAATGCAGTACACTCTCGGCCATCATCGCCTGTACATCGTATCCCAAAAACATGAATGTCGTTCCGATCGACACCATGAACACCGAGATGAGCTCGTGTCGTCGCGGTGTTAGTTGAAACATGGTTATGGCTGAAAATTGGGAAAAATTGATACAATATCAAATTAATGAACTGTCGAGAAATAACGAACTGTTAAAATGAGGATAAAACAGTGAAAACATGATTGAAAAATTGGGGGAGAAATCTCACTGACATTATAAAGTCGGGCTGTTGTATCTGAACCTTATGAAACCGAGATACTCAGAATATTTTAACATCTTATGAGATTCCAAAATACAGGTATCCCAACGTTCATGTTCTTCCTAGTATTAACACACAAATGGGGGCGGACCCCTTTATCATCTCTCTCCCTCTATTCTCATCTCTGTTTTTACCCAAAAAGTGGGCGGAGCTTATGGTCTATCTTAGGGAGAATGATTTATATGTCAGAGGTGTTTTTCCTTTTTTTTACTTTTTTCGGAAGACTAGAGAACGGGAAAAATGGCGAAGAGAAATGGGGGGGGGGGGGTGATATTTGATATCACTTAACGGAAGTTCTATTTGGGATTAGCTCCGCCCCCTTAGGATTACTCATATTTTGAGTGAGGGTGTTTGGGGAGTAGGAGAAAGTGGCCAATGGTCGGAAACTTTGGTTTAGCGGAGTTCTTTTTGGAGCTAAAAACTAAGCTAACATCAAACTTGCTAGGGTAGTGTTACGGGAAAATTTTTGTCGGTTTCTTCAAGTTTTCTTTTTGATTGGAAATCAGTGTGTTTGTTGGTGATTTGGTATTCTTTGCGAAAATAAGATATTGTCTTGACAAAAAACTGTATACCGTGAAAACTGTAATAGAGCGCCACCCAGAATATCAACTTTGAGAAGTCCGTATGGCAACAGTCTTGGTAAATTTGCCTACATACTGTCAAAATACCACAGACAACTCCTCAGCTACAAAAGACACACAGTTTCTCAACTTGAGGTTCGAAGGTTTTCTCAAAATAGGCCTTAAAAATCATCTGGTTGGGTGGCGTTCTATTACAGTTTTTACGGTGATTTTTGTCTCGTCCATGATGCGTACAAGTGCTTCGTCATCACTCAACTCTAAAATCCTACTGATCCGTCCTAATCGAAATAGTTTCAGGAGCGCGAATTGACTTAGGTGGCCGTGGCCGAGTTTCCCAAAAAACGGGGTGGATTCAACCAATGAGCGTGATCGCAACAACGAACGCAAGCGCTGTGATTGGCTGCTCGCGAATCACAATGGCGCTCATTGGCTGACTCCGCCCCTTTTTTTGGAAACTCGGCCACGGCCACCGATGACCATTCGCGTGTTTTTGCTGATTTCGGAGCACATTTTTGAGGGTTTAGAGCGGTTTCTGAGCATTTTCATTATGATTATTTTTTGAAATCTGCGAATATTCAAACTATTTCAAAGCAATTCAATGTATTTGAACTTCGAGTTACATATAAAAAAGTTCAACAATGAAATTCTATTAGATCATTTCGCTTAACGTTTCTTGTAGGAAACTGACCAAACCGAGTGTTTTTTTTTCAAATATGTATGTTCAGAGTGTTCCTGACACGACACCAGATGAATCCGTCCTCTTACTAACAGAACAACAGTGTGATATATTTTTGAAATGGGTGTTTGGATTAGTGTTTCAAGGAAGTCATATTTTGAGACAGGACGGCAAGAACGCAATATGTGCAGTTGCTCCTAATTCCGAGATTGGTGGAATAATCTGACGTCTCACCAATTCAAGAACGCACGTCCTACAACATGTGAAGGTAATGAAACAGAAAAATTTTTTCGCAGCCGTTTTGAATATACCAGCGTTTTCAGATGTGTTCATGTTCATACTAGATTAATTTGAACTGAAGCAACGATGAAGTTGAAACTGGTACAATCCTAAAAATACTAATAACTGTCTGAAAAAATCTTAAGTAATCCAAACTTGTTATGTTAGCTTGTTGAATACTCTAAACAACTGTGGAACGATTGCTAATCTCAAATCGGAATTGTTCATAAAGACGACGGCTTTATGAATGTAATGAAGTCGGAAATTTTTTTTGAAAACGCTCTCACTTGCTTCGAATAAGTTCAACATTAAGTGTTTCAAATTGCTCACTTAACTCGAAGCATTTTCAGTCATTTTTAATACGATTCTGGTCCTATGAGTTCTTGAACGTTTGAACTTTCAGTCTCCCAGAGACCCGTCTCACTGCTGTACATCACTATAATCCTCATCTATTCTTACACTTATATTCCTACTACTACTATCCCGTTCCAGCTTCCCCTCCCCTCTCTACATCTACAGTAAGCTAAACCTACAGTAAGCCAAAAACAACAAAAAAGGGAACCCGTATCTCTCTTTATTCTGCGAATAAAAGACATTAAGCTTATCATAGAGCGTGTACCGGGTCTCTTTTTCTAGGGGGTGTACAGTATAGTGATATCATTTTGACGGGAAAAATGAGAAAAAGCGGAGACGAAGAGAAGAATCTCTGTGTGTCGGTCAAATAGTTCAGCCAACATCAGGAAACAGTCTCTCTGTGTCTTTTGATAAGAATAGAGACTGATGTCATTCTGACAAAAGTCAGAATCTCTTCCCTTCAGAATCAGAAGACGTTGACGCCTTCGGAAAGTCTGAAAACTTGACAAGAGATCATCAAAACAGTAATTTATCTTGTCTAGCCTTGCCGTGTTCGTCAAGCTGACACCAGGATCATAGGATTTCTATTTTTTGATCTATGGTAACAAAATCAATATTTTTGGTTTTTGAGGAAAGGGGTCTTTTGTTTTAGGGTGAAAATGAATTATGGTATTTTGATAAGATACTGAAAGTGAGAAAAATGAAAAGAAGGAGAAAAAACCGGAAATTTTCAGATGTTATTGTCTGGGATTGGATTGCTGGAGAGGGGTGATTGTGAAAAAAATGATAAGAGAGACGGAAGAAAAATTTTAAGAAATGGGGGGGGGGGGGAATGAATCCTTCATCTTACGGGAGGACTGATCTTCAGTCTTTTTTAAACGGGGAGAAGAAGGAAATTGTGAGAAGTGAAGAAAGAGAATAGCATATTGGTATGTCGTCAATTCATCGCTCCCTATAGGTAATGGTCAAAAAATCGCAATTGAGAAACGGAAGAAAACTGAAAACATTACTGATTCATTGAAGTCATAAATTTTGGTCAATTTAATTATGATTAATGTTTTGAATTTTCAAAGACGCTTTATTGAAGCTTTGGCACGCTGAAGTGGTAAAAACGATTACAATTTGAATACGAATTCTAAAAACTTAGGCGGTAATATTTAGAATAAATGTTGTTTTGGAATTCGCCTACTGCAAATGAAAAGGTCGATGGCACCTAATGATGAACTTGGAGCAGTGAAAATTTTAAGAATTCATTAGATTTTTCAATTTGAGGGTGCTTTGCAAGGCTTGTGGAAAGATTGTTTTTCCGACAAAATAACAAAATGTAACAATTTGACAGAAAAAACTGAAACAAACCTAGTTTGAAACATTAAGTTTGACGTATGTATTTCAGAATTCACTATTCCCTGTTTCATGATGTTTTCTTCACACTTTTTCGATTCAGCTACATTAATCATAAAAAAATTAAAATCAAAAACCAAATCGAACATTGTCATAATATATATGTTTTTATATTACAGAGAATGTGTAACATTGATAATTTTCTTAAAGGTACGGATTTCTAAGAAATGTTGATTTTCAACAAAAATTAAATCTCGAGTTGAGACGCTTTATTCAAGCTTCTCTCAACAGAATATATTTCCTTGCATCATACTTTTTGCTGGCTCGTTTGATTTGCACTTTGTAAATCAGTTGTTCTAAAATTATTGTAGAAAATTCCTACGGAACTTCCAGACAAACATTGCATCCAAGAAAAATAGAAAGTTTCAGAAACTTCATAACATCGCAACAATTTCATCAATTGCAATTGGAAGACATAAAATAAATCAAAAGTAACAAATAAAAAAATTGGAGTTTATAAAAAATTATTTTCAGGTTTTTTTTTTCATTTTTTAATGAGATTTAGTGTTAGGAGCATTTCACTGACTCGGCAATTTTTACCAACTTAAACTTTATTGAATGCAAGCAGCTGGTTGGTTTCAAGCATTTCCTATACATAGCCTATGAGCTAGAAATTGAATGAATTGATTGTTATAATCTAAATAGATGATACGCCAAATCCAATAGAGAACAAAAAATTCAGAGAAATTACCAACCTTTAGAAACTGAGGTTAGCTGTGATTTTCAGTTAAATTGAAGTTATCAGGAAAATTACATATAAATGCAATTATTGTGAGTAAGAGAGGGGAAAT
Source organism: Caenorhabditis sinica (assembly GCA_963932045.1). Classification (NCBI taxonomy): domain Eukaryota; kingdom Metazoa; phylum Nematoda; class Chromadorea; order Rhabditida; family Rhabditidae; genus Caenorhabditis; species Caenorhabditis sinica. The sequence goes on from OZ009940.1 coordinate 18,919,096, forward strand.
TAGGATGAAAACTATATCAACCCGATGTAACATGAACCAAATTTTCAGATTTTCCAGATGAAAAACTTTTAACGTCTTCGTTTAATATGCCCCGGTTTGTCCGCTAGATGGTTGTTTTAGTATATTAATGACGCCAATTTGTGCGCAATATTGTCAAAAAAGCATGGTCCCCTATGGGGCAAACAAGAAACTGGCAGTAATTATTATATTTCTAGAATTTTGTAGCTCTGGTACAAGGAAAATGCAATCCACAAATGAATTGGCTATATTATCTGTGTAAGGCTTTCTGGAAATGATGGAATAGCAAAATATTTTATCGAGAAGTCAAGTCTTCTTCCTTTAGTTTTGGTTTTTTTCTTGCCGAAACTGACACTTACCGTAAGACTTTTTTTTCATTTTTGACCTCTTCATACTACCAATCTAAATCCGTCAAAAATATATTCACAAATTAATTTGTCATGAAAAACTTCTCTTTCCAATTTTCAATCCGTCAAGCATCTCAACTTCAATGAGAGAGAAATCGAGATAAATTGGTAGAAAGGCCCCCTTTTCTCTCAATTTCTCAGTTCATCTGGTTTTCATTTTGCATCTCATTCCTTCTTCTCTAAACATTTCTCCTTTTTGCTCCTTGATTTTTTGGATCCTCCAATTTTCCCTCTAATCGTGGAAAAACCCGAAAACCCAGGATTCGAAAAGGATGGGCTCCGCGAAAATGGCAATCTTGGAAAAGTGAGTTGACCTTTTTTCAACTGGAAAATTGAATGATAGACCTTGAGAAGGGGGACCAAATGACCAGATGCACTTTGTGTTTTTCGTGGTTCTTTGTGTTTTGAAGGGCGGGAAATTTGAATCTTTCTGAACAGAAGAGGGTGTTGTCAAGGATGTGATTTGCTAATGGAATGTCTAGAAGGAGTGGTCAAAAGATGAGGAATGGGGATACTTTAGAAAATTGGAGAACAGGAAACGAAAGTTCCTTGCTATTTTCTTGGAAGTTTCTCAGTTTTAAGATGGGGGTTTTTGGTCAACTATAGTGAAATTTTCGATTCGGTTTCTGTATATTATTCTCTAATCCATACTGTTCTTCTCTGTTATTAAAGAAGGAACTAAAATAGTTCAGCATTCTTCTCAAGCTATACAAGTTTTATGAAATTTGATGTTCGAAGAATTAGTTCGATACACATGTGATTTCAAAAGTAAACCGGTCATGATAACTGTTTTATTCACATATTATCTGCTTCAAGCATCCATGATTTTCAATCAAACCTGGATTTCTGCAGTTCATTAAGGCACCTCTCTGGCAGGTTATTCGAGAAGTCACTGGGTAATTTTGCAAAGGAAAATCTACAAAGTTAATGGTTCTTTACAGTTTTCTGAGCTAAAGTCTCTATTACAAATAACATGCTTTTCGTGAGGCTTGTGGGTTTTCGATGCTGCGAGCCATATTTTTTCCATTTTTTACAATTGTCTGCAGTTTCCCACTGCCCATAATTGGGTCCTCTTTTGTGTTCGTAGTTGCTAGTGGCCTTACAACTTGAGTTCAACATTTCAAGAGAACAGCAGCTGATTTTATTTTGATAATCATGACCTGTTTCTCGACAAGAAGTTTCTCTCGCAGTGACACCAACAAATATCCAGGGCTTCTATGGACTTCATGAAACATGAATTTTCTGTTTTGTTGTGTGTTCAATTGCAGTGATTTGAGGGACACAATATTACAATGACTTTTACTCGTTGAAGATCCTGTGAGCAGAATTGGCAGTAGTATGAAACAGGTGAAATGGGAAATGACATTCGCCAATTTCAGAGAGATCCTCTGAGATTTTCTGAAAAAAAAACTCTCTGATCCCAGCGGAAAGAATTTTCCAGTTTTAGTGAAAGCCAATTAATCAGAATTCATCTCAACTAGGTTTGAGTTTGGATGTACGTAACTTCACTTTCGAAGTTAAATATTAGGTAGCAAAAAGTTACTGTTTCATAATTCCGCTTAACATTGGAACACTTTGGGTGATTCAGTGCATAGACTCTCGCGGTAAATTTAAATTCATTTTAATGTTAAAAAGGAGCAGATTGCACATCAAAATAACAAGAAACCGTGATAAAGTAGCGAATTTTCTAATGATTTCCTATTCTAGACCACCAAATAAGAATAGATCCCAATCCTCACTCTATTGATGAGAACATTCTTGACGTTGAGGTCTTCTTCAATTTTTCTTTAAAATCAGTTTATTCATCATACATCGTCACTCTCACTGAATCATTTCCATCGTATCCCTTTATCCAAAGAACTCGAAACAGAGTTTTGAAAAAAACTCTATTTCATGTTCTTCGGAAAGTTCATAAAGTTTCACAAACATTCAATTCTGAAAACGAAGATTAACCCTTTCAAAAGAAGATATGAATATCTAAAGGCATGCATACATACGTATTTTATTGAATTGAACGGATAGGACAGGAGCAGCTAACTTTTTTCAAATTGACATGGGTAATAAAATTTGTGTTTCTAAAAGTGGGCATCGGACATTCAATTGAACTTTTAGTCAATGGTTTGTCAGTTTCCATGATCTTCCCAACACTTCCAACGTTCCCAGTATAAGTTCGGACGTTCCCAAGACCAGAAAAATGAATGAAAGAAAGAATACATCTGACTTTGATTAATTTATTGTTCTCGCTGCTCCAGATTTTTTTCAGTTTTTGTTTTCACAATCAGGTCCGGAGGAGGAGGAGGAGGTTTTACTTTTTTCAATTAACTTTTGGGTTCGCGGTGGGAAGTTATGGGATGGGAAAACTTGAGAAAATCAAGCATTTTTTGGATTTTTTCAGTTTTAGACCGGTTATTAGTGATGATTTTTTGAGAATTTTCCAATTTGTTAGTTTTCGAAAATCTATACTAGCCAAAATTTTAGGAACACTTCCTCCCCAAAAACCAACTGAACCATGAAAAAATCTTGCCCATTTTTCCATGACTCCATTTCAAAAAAATAGGGAACCCCTAATGCTTCGAAAATTGCTCTCCAGTTTTGCTGTTCATTTTTCTTCCATTTTTACGAATGTACAAGGACCGAAATTTATGGTGATGATGATGATGGTGTCATGCACAGAAAATTGAGGGAGAGAAGATTGGGGGTCATTTTTTATGTTTTTCGTTGAACGGTTCAATTTTTTGGTTTTGGAAAAGGTGGCATTTTGGTCCACTTATTGAAGTGGTTTTTGGGTCAATAGTAGCCCAAGTTTTTCTAAAATTACGGATATTTTTTCAACGGATTTTGAGCACGTATATTGTCGATTCTCAACTTCTCACTTTTTTACGATACTGCTGAAAGAGCAAAAAATTTTTTTAAAGTTTTTCTTCAAGTAACCCGTTTGAAAATAGTTAATCTTAAATTGTTTAAAAAAAGCACCCTATTATTGGTTCTCACAAAATCAAAGGTGTTTTTTGTAGATAATAGCATCGCAGTCGCGAATTGCTTTCACTAAATTTTCCTCAAATTTCTGATCTATTTGAAACTGATAATATACATAGTGTGAGAGCAGTCTATTTTCACTTTTTGTGGTCCCAGATCAGCATCAATTTTTTTTTTCAATTTCTTGAAACCCGAAATTTTCGTTGAAAATGACTCCATGAAATCCAATAACCTCCCACTTCACTGTGCATAAGGAGGAAGGTATTTTAATGACTTTCATTTTTCCAAAATGAGACAAGTAACCAGATATAGGTATTTAGAGAGCTCTTGAAAACGGGAATGATGGTGAATTTTGGAAGCCAATTGAACAGTTTTCAAAAAAAAAAAGTTTTAGTTTTGTTTACTGTTTCACATTGTCCATAAAATTTGTGATGTGTCCTAACCTATGATTCCACACACATTTTGGGAAGCTTTCGGTAACTGAAAAAAATTTGACAATTTTCTGCTGCCCGAACTCTCTAAATTTTCAAACTATTTTTCAAAATCTCCAATATGGAACTCGACTCCAAATTTTTCTTGTACTTTCTCAATGCTTCTTCTTCTTTTTTGCTGCTCCCAATTTTCGATGTGTGCTCTCTTGTTCCCTTACCTTCCCATTCCACACACCTTAGGAAGTAAAATACCTCTTTACTTCAAAATCTCCCCTCCCCCCCCCCCCCCCCCCCCCCCTTCTCTCGTCACGTCTTCAGAATCCCCCCATATGTTGTGCTTAATAACTTGACCTCCCCCTGGACCCCTTTTTACCTCGTTTTGAATAGAAGTGTATTTTTGTGTGCACTTCTTCTTCTTCTTCTCCAACAAACCTCTCTATTCCAGGTGGAGGACGACTTTTGTCTTTCTTCGCCCCATTTTTTGTGTTTTCGCGGTTGACTTGGTTTTGGGGTAGGGACTTTTTTTTATAGAGAGGAGGCTTTTATTATTTAAGAGAAGTTGGAGGAATCACGTAGGTAAATGTAAGTACTAGGGTTTAAGAAACTTCCTGGTTTAGTATTGGATTTTTATAGAATACGTAGACTCTAATAACTTTTTAGTCAATAAGACAAATCTTCCTAGCATTGATGAAATGGAAAATTCTATGAGACCAAAAAAATCCCTAGTTTCCAACTCAGAACATTTATACAACATCTTCTTAGAACGTCACCAAGGTTCTTATTCTGATTTCATTGTTAGTTCCATTAAACTTAAACCAGATTCTCCCCCAATCTTTGATAGTAAGCTGAAATTGTTTGATTTAATTATTGTTTACCCGTTCTGAAGTCATTCTTACAGTACCGGACCAAAAGCTATGAACTTTTGGTGTTTTCAGTTGAAAAACGTCAATTTTGGGGGTCTGGGAAAGAATGTTAAGCATGTTCGTTTGATTTTAAACTTTTTGTGTGTATACATCAACTATATAACTCTATTTTTGTAGTTGACAACTTTTTTGAACAACCTCTTCTAAAAATGGCGTGTCCCTTTAAAGTGGGGAGACGCTAAATTTCCGCATTTTTAGTGCAATTTTCACCGATTTTAGTGTCTTCTGCATTTCACGAGCCATATCATTTCTAGAAGAGCTCGTACAAAAAAGTTGCCAACTACAAAAATAGAGTTCTAGAGTTGATGTATACACCCAAAAAGTTTCGAATCAAACTATCAAGTTTAGCATCCTATAGTTCCAAAAGTTCATAGCTTTTTGTCCGGTACTGTATGTACTAAAATTTAGAGCTAAAAACACGAAATTTTCAGTTTCAGCTAGGTTATTTATAAACGGAATTTATCAAATAAATTAATTTGGGACTGAGCAAAAAATTGGAAATCAAAAGTATTTCAGTTCCTGTCATGTCATTTGTAAATCAACATAATTAATGGGATGTTTGTAAACAAAATCAAAAATAAAATCTTTTCATAAAGCATTTCCCATCTGTCAATCCGAAAATCATCCCCATCTCTTCTGTCCCTAATGATTCAGAGTGGTTTTATTTTACAAAAAACTCTGTGTCAAAAAATTCAAGAATTGAAAATCTGCCGTACTGAGGTTTCTCATTCAGATTATTTTATTTAAAGAACGCATCGAACTTTGATAAATTATGTTTTACTACACGTAAGAGCAATGTACCTGATGATCAAAAAAACTTTACTGTAACAGTAGGTTTTTGTAGACTATCAAATTTTTCGGAAGAAGTCCCAACTCCGCTGGAAACAAAAAAAACATAAGTAGAGAATCTTTTCAGTTCCAGTCAAATTATTCGAAAATACCGAAAATCGTACTATTGGCGAATGACATAAAAATAAAAGTATCGGTTCCAGATCGGTCATTTGACATGGTGATTCAAAAAGCAGTAATGATTTGAAATCCGTCCGATGATTTTAAACCCTTCTCATAATCTCTCCATCTGTCAAAACGAATATCAATTCCTTCAATTTCAATTTCCACTACTACCATGACTTCATCTACTACCAATCCTCCCCCAGTACTTCATACATCGGACCCCCCCCCCCCCCCCTCCATCTCAAAACTCAAAGAAAAGTCAAAATAAGGGAACAAGAAGGAAGAAAGATGGGAAGACACTATAATTTGAGGGTGTAGTAGTGGTGGTGGGGTAGATCATAAAAAGTGGGCGAAAAGGAAATGGAAAGAGACTTTTCATATTCCGCCTCCACAAAGGAGACTTATGCTTTTTGGGCCCAGAATTAGGAAAATCGTTATTAGATTTTTCGTTTTCTTTAATATCTCTATATCTTTAAAGAAATAGAAAACTTAAAATTAAATTACCAAGAATTTCAGAGATGCCCCGGACCCCACCGAGCAACAACATTGTCTGGTGTTAGGACAACAATTTTCGAGTCGATCGAATCCGAAATCTCCAAAAAATCCAAGCGCAAAAATGCAGTTGGATTGGGTCAAAAAGGCCGGAAAGAAGGTAAGAGATAGATCTTTAATTATATTTTTCAACAAAATATTTTCTCTGTTATTTCCGTTTTCTCGGATCTTTTTTCCCTAGGGGATTAGAGATAATTGGGGTGGTAAGGGAGAAAAAAAGGCAAAAAAGAGAGTTCAAATGTGGGAAATGAGAAGTTAGTGAGAGCTTTTCTTTCTTTTCGAAAAAAAATGTCTGTTTTCTGTTTTGATGTTGTTGGAAAGAGATGAACGCGTTGACTCGGAGCCCCTTTTATTATCTTGAAGTCTGATCTCGAGTTTCTTTTTTTGTGAGGATTTGAATTTTTATTGCGGTGGGGTTCTTTTTTTTGCAAAATTTTTCTTCCGGTCTTTCGGGGATGCTAGATGCTCGAGTTAAATTTCGCCCAAAAATCAATTGAATATCAATAACTGCTATCATTATTTTGGCAACATGAAACTTCGATTTTTTTTTGTGAAAAGATTGAGTGCGATTGAATCCGTCAGATATTAGTTATGACTCCGAAACTGAAAAGTTGAGCTCATTGTTCTTTCTGATTTTAGACAATTATTTACAGTTTCACCTTTTTTGTTTCAGTCGAGTGAAATTTATCAATGTGATCAATTGTACAATTCTGAAATCTGAATGGTTCTTTCTATCATTCAAGCAAAAGTTCTGGACGGAAACGAAAACTTATTAAACGATAAGAGTAAAGTAAGAAATTGTGAGGATCTTGAAACAGAATTTGTCTATTTTGCATTCTTTCAATTATCACCATCAATAATCACCATCCATTCGATTACGTTCGTTCAATACAGAGTACGTTGCGTTTAGTGATACAAACTTTGAATTTGAAGTATCAAACAAGTCCATCAACCACTAAGTAACACATTTTCATGGAGAACATGGTTCGATTTTGAAACACTATTTTTTCGTATCATTTTTAAAAACTACATTATTCGGACGAGCCATGCACCCACTAACGAACGGAATTTTATTCAGAAGTTCTGCTAGTCTTGAAAAAGTGATTTTTTTTTGATTGACAGGCCAAAGAAAGAAACCCGTTTCACTAGCTTAGTATTATTGGGAACATATTCTTAACGCAATATCTAATGTTTCTATGATCTAGTGGACAATATCATCTGATGCAAATGAGCAAATGAGTAAAATGAATTATGACCCCTTTTTAAATCTTCGTTTGGAAAATACAGCTGTCATAGTTTGCTAATGCCATTTTTGATCCTCCGCGGTTCCTGGAAATCATCTTACTTTTCGTTTCAGCATTACAAACTTAAATTGATTCTAATGATTTTTTACTTCTCGTTTGTATATTTTCCCGATTTTGCAAACTGGTTCACGAACATTCTTCGCTATCGTAATATCTGAACCGGAGCAAGAACTACGCTCTCGGAAAAATCAAGTTACTTATGTCACTACTAAAACATTAACTAATATTAAGGACATGCTTCAACTTATCTGTAAAGTTAGAGTGATCTTCGGAAGAAGTTTATTGTTTCACAAACTGGAAAAAAGAAAAACTCTAATCTTAAACTTGCAATTTGTGCTCTACTCAAGATTTTTGAAGTATGCTGCTCTCAAGAAGAATATCTCAGTTCATCCTCAATAGTCGTCCACAGGTGGACAATACAACTTTATTTCTGAATATTTTTCCGAATTCTTTTTTCCAAATTTTTTCCACCGCTCCCACTGTATGTGAGAGACCACAGTTCATTTCTCACCAATATGAAACAGAAAACTTTTAGTTTTTGTAGCTTTCAAAACTTTTTGTACTCGTAAATCAGGGCTGTCGAACGGTCGGCCGTGTCCTAAAAACCTGCGAGAAAGTTGCGGCTTTTCGGCCGCAGTACCGGCAGCTAGAAGTGACACACATATCTAGTTCAGTTGATTACTAGTTTATAGTTTCAATAACCTTCAAGCGGACTGATTTTCCTATCTATTGTTGACTCCTTTCTTATCCGACCATCACTCTTGCGTATATATCTTACAGTTTCGAAAATTTAGTAAAGCCAGTAATTCAAATCAGAAAACGATTATTTGTTCGGGCCATAACTCAGGAATATCGTACACAACGATTTGCTTTCTATGATAAAAACTGTTGAGCTTCCAAAATTGAGCTCCACCGGGATATTTTAATTCCAAACATCACTGCTTCCCAATGATTTTATTGGTACTGCAGAAATCCTACGTTGTTAGAAAAGTAACGGAAACTCTCTACCTGCAACCATTACCAAATCCTGCCTTGAAGAATGCCTTGTTTTCACAACGAAACCGCGGTCAAACTCAGTATTCCTTCCATATAAACCCAACATAAGAAAAAAGAAATTTGAAAAATCTGTCCGTTTTTTGATTGCTTCCCTCTTTTTTCTTCAGTTTGCTTTACGAATATTGAGAACAAGTGCCCCTCAATGAATAATGAGCATTTGGAACAGGGAACCATATGTTTTTGATAGCTGTTTCTCTTTTTTCCTGATGGCCAAACTCACAAATCAAATGGACAAGAACCAATCACAGCTTGATTTAATCCTGAGCATTTTTACTGTTGTCGGAATTTTTTTCTGTTTCAGAAGGGTTATTTTGGTGTGAGCAAAGTGGATAATATAGTGCATTTTTCGATAAAATTGTGGCTTTCAAGAGAAGGAAAATTGTGGCTTCCAAGAGAATTTTGACGGTTTCTGTTACTTTTCATGTTTGATGGCATTCTTTCCAAACAATGATTCTTCCATGTCTTTTACAACCTTCATAACTCATCTGTGTTTTTTCTTGCCTCTGTTTGTTCCTTTTCCTTCTCATCTCCTTAGAACGAAACATCTTCCCCTCCCACCAATACTCTTGTTGCTATGAGCAGTAAAGTGCTCCAGAACTTTCTCTTTCTTCTGATGGATGACAACCAGAAATGTATTAGAGGGAGTGACTCCCCTCTAATTGAGCTCCGAAAAGAAGAAGGAAAGGGTGGATAGATTAATCATGACTCTGTCTTAAAAATATGGAGTAGGGAGTAGCAATAGAGAGGAAGATTGGGAGTGCATGTTTTCTGTTATGCTTTGGTTATGATTTTTGAGATGATGTGAAGTTATACATAGTTGTTTATTTCTATATAATTCCACCAACAATTTTCAACTAATAGACAGTACTGGAAACTGGATCTATCGGAATATATTTTCACCTCAATATTCAAACATTATCGAGATTCTAAAACTGAAACTTTCGGATTCAAAACACCCATATTTTGGCGAAAAATTTTAACGTTAGCTCTTTGTCTTCTACAATCTAAAACTGTTTGAACCAAGATGATTCGGATGTAGATTTGTTCTTGGCCATTAGGTTAGTATGAATAAGTTTTTGTCTTGAAAAAATTGAAATATGCCTGTTGCAGTTTCACTGTGAAAGTGGAACAACTTTACAGTAAATAATCTAAAGAGCGTATTCGTTTTTAATATAAAAGTACTTCTTAGTTTCCCATAATTATTTCGAATCATCAATTGAAGCACAATTCGATATCGGATTTTCAAGTCACATTTGAAGCATCCAGCTTGCATATTTCAACGATATAATTGTTCAGGTTTCGCATAAGTAGTTTAACTGGGATGCTATTTTTTATAGCCAATGCTCTGCTGAGTGTTGTAAGACTTAACCAAGGTTTTTCTCAATAAGTGCGACTAGTCTATGTTTTTGAACCATGGCCTGAATATTTTCTGTTTCAGATTCCTTTTTTCAGTGATACAGAAAACTGGTAAACTTAATGATTTGTTCCAGTTATAGATATCTACTTGCCATTTTCACAAAAAGAGCCCAAAATGTACTATGTTCAATTAACGAAGTTACAAAAAAAATCTCTTTGAATCGGAAAATTTTCGGTTCGAACAAATCGATTTAGTCAGAAACTTCTGACTAGTAAATCACTCTTAAAAAATAATGCTCTAATGCAATGATGCAGTTTTTACAATAGAATAATTTTGAGTTCATAGTTTCAAGTCAAACAGTTTTCCTGCAGGTTTTCTTAACAAACGTCTTTGAGTTCATAGGATTTTTTGACTCAAAAATCTAAGCACTACGTAAATTTATACATACAACAGAGCCGTTCCCTCTCCAATAAACCCTATTTCCCTTCTCCCTCTCCATGCTAAATTTGATCTTTAGGCTGACATTTTTGTTGACACTTTCCTCCCTATTTCTCACCCCCCCCCCCCCCCGCCTCTTCTTGGGGTACTAAAATGTTTAGATTTTGTTAAAGCCCTTCTCAGTCCCATTTTTTACCCAGCCTCTCGTTTTTCCTCAAAAAGAGAAAAAAATTCGAGTTCTGGCACAGAAATCTCGAAAAGAGGGGTCCCGGCTATTCAATTACTTATTCATTTGATTTTCCCTCTCTTTTTGTGTCATTTTGGGAGAGAAGAGGGGGGGGGGGGGGCATGTAGTCGTCAAAGTCAAAGAAATTTAGAAATCAAGGGAGAGCTCTTTGCTTCTGTTTTAATCGTCCATGAGGACACATTTTCAAACTGTTTTCTTGTTTTGATTCGAATTGGGTTTGAAATGTTGAGTTTTTTTTTTACTTTCTGATGTTCATCATAGCTTCTAAAAAGCTTCTAGAAAACGTTTCGGCATCTAGGTAGCGTTGAGAAAACAATAAATTGAACCATTTGAAATGAGAAAGTTGGACAGTCGATCCAAAATGACATCGACTTTTATCGCTCAAGAAGTTCATATATAAAGTTAGTGAAACAGAAAAATTTTTTAGAATTTGAACTCATTTCTTTCCTGTGTAGAAAAAAGTTCAATTTGGTCATAATACTGGTCTAGTTTGCGGCATTTTTCTGTTTCATAAACTTTTCAATTCACCTAAAGATTTTTAGAGATCAATCTATCCTTCTCACCATTTGAACATCGAATTAGGCCTAGTTAGCGATGGTTTTCTTAAAGTTTAATGGCTTCCCATACTTGAATTAGCACGTTCGATTAATGAAACTTTTTTGGGAAAGACAGTACTTTTCTGAATAATCCGGTTTCCCAATGTCCAAAAATTTATCAGAAATTGTTATTGACTATTTCAAAAAGAACAACTATCTCGCAATTTCGAACAGGTTTCGTATCATAGTCCGGGTCTCATCACGATCACCGTAGTTTTTTGTTTTTGAACTTCTTTTGAGTCGAGAGTTCGAGAAACTGTATGCGCCTTTAGAAATTAGTATCCATGTCGGATAAGGCTTGGCAGTTATGATATTTTACTAGTCACTCAATACAGAATCTGGCAACTCACGTTCAGATTGATGCCAATAGTTTATCCAAGAGTTTTAAATGTGCAACAGAAAAAAACTAGAGAAGTTTTTGTTCATGTTTGATCTAGTTCCTCAACCGAAAGCTCACTAACATCTGCAAAATGCAAGAGTTTATATTTAGAACAAGAAACATTAAAATTTCGATTGTACACAGACATCTTTTGGGCTCCACTAGTCTTGTAAAGAGCCTCAAACCAGATTTCTTCCATTTTCGACATTTTCGCTTCATCATCTTCGAACTTCCATAACTGCTTATGCAAATTTGGGTATTTTTATAATTCATGTATCTTGAGGTTTTTCGGTTTCTCGGTGTTATGAAAAATTGTCAGGATGTGATATTAAGAATGTCGAAATAATTTTGAAAAGATGATCTCCGAGATATTTTAACTTTGAAGACACCAATTTGGAATAAGCTGTATTTTTTTACTTTCGTAACTAAATTTAAAAATCACTGATTCTTCATGTACACAATTTTGGGATGCACTTAAATTTGTGGTCATATAGTTTCTAGATGTTCATTACCGCTTTATAATTGACCACCATTAAAACAGTAGTTATCACAGGAGTTCCGCATTACAAAGCTTTACTGTATAGATGTTACAGACAGAAATGTAATAAATCAGGAAAAACATTTTTCAAACTTTTACCGTTTCCCAACTATCTAAAGATTTCTAGAATGATTATCAGTCTGATTCGATTAAGATAGCCGTTTCACGTGGTTGCTAAATGTTTATTCACCAGACGGTTTTCGTCCCCTTCGGGGACTCCAACCGCCTGGCCTTTGCTTACATCTCAGAGTTTCAGTACTTCATCGTCCATTTTTCTGGCACAGTGAAAAAAGCGTGAATTTTTGAAAATTTCAAAGTTGAGATTTTTGAAAAAAGAAAAGTACGGGCATCATCTCGGACAAATTTCGAGTTGATCTATATAAGTTTCATCCAAATCGGTCCACTGGAAGTCGAGTTATGATGCGCGACAAACACTCATACACACAGAATTGGTGATTGTTATTAGTAATGATAAAAACTTTTTACTTCTTTTTCACTTGCTAACTGTGAGGGGCTGAATCAGAAACGCTGAAAACATTGGAACACGAACACAGACCTAACTTTTAAATTATTGTCAAAACAGCAATCATTCGATAAAAATTGGTAATAACTAGGCCATTTCAGTTCCGTTATTTCCATGTTCAGTTTGCTATCTGAAAATGCTGCGGTTTTCATTTCCCCTTCTTTGAGCATCATCAAGTATTCCAAATTTTCCGAATCCGAACAACATTCCTTCTGCTTCATAACCCTTTTTATTCCAAATCATCCAATTTTCTTCTAATTCTCTCTCTTCAATATCAAAAATCGCCCCCCGAACTTCTCATTCCCCATTCAACTCTTTTCTCCCTTTCTCTATTCCTCAAAAATCCTAAAAAATTCTAAAAAAAGGTGTGTCCCAAAGAATATCCGAGGAGGTTACGGATGGCTGGTTTCATTGGTGGAACTACTGGTGGATTACTCCGAAAATTTCTCATTTTTTGATCTACTCCTAGGGGTCCGGTTGACACCCAAAAGTTGGTTGAAGAAAAATGAAGCTGACACTCAAGAAGTCCGTGTTTCGAGGAGATAAGCACTTATTGCAAAAGGTTATCATTTACTTTTATTACTGTAGTACATTTTTAAAATTTTTAAGAAGCTTGGCAACGAGTCACTAGAAAATTAGATAAGTTGAATAATAAAACAACAAGTTGAAACGGCGCTCTATCGAACTTTTTTCTGAAGCTTCAATAGAGCGCACTTACTTTTCCGATTCTTAGACTTAGTATTACTGTATCAAAATCTAGACTAAAACTGATTCAGTTTTGAGTCCTCGATATTCCCTTCAATCAACTTTTAGCCTAATTTGTTCAAATTCCAGGCCACCCCCCTCTTCGTCCACTTTCTTATGATAGTGAGTGTTGGAGCATATGCCATATTCGGAGCACTTGTCATGAGAAGTTTGGAATCCAAAACCGTAACAACCATCGAGAAAAAAACCGATGTGCACCGAAGACATTTGAATTTGACGAGTGGTGAGTTTTTTGGTCCCTATGTTTTATTGGTAACATATTTCGCTCAAAAATTATCGTTACCGATGTTATCTCTTAGTGCCTGTTTGAAACTAGAATGGATAAAGAATATGGTGTAGTTATCTTTTTTTTCCGTTTCGATGTCCTCATAAGTTGATTGCCATTGCCATCCCTTTAATGGTTCAACTAATCCTCAATTAAAATATTTAAATATTATTTAATTTTCCTGTTTCCAAACCACAGTATCTCTTTATCAGTATCATACAGTATCATACAGTATTTATACAGTATCAGTATAACTTTTCAAGTTGATAATTGATAAATCTTTCGATTAATTTTTTTCAACAATTTTCAATTTTTCAGTTGAACTCCCATCCTTGCCCCCCTTGCCGCTTGAGCAAAGACATCGAAGACGGCGACGACACAATGACACTTTGGAACCAATTTCTGGTGGTGATAAGTGAGAAAGAGTCTTATTATCTGATTTTGAAAAAACTACCGTATTCAGAGCAACCCGGGAAAAACGAGCAGCCGCGCATATCATGAGGAGCCGGAAGTGTGTTATTAGTGTTATTAAGGTGAGTGGGGGAAACATTTACAAATCATATTCGTAAGTTTTGCTAGTACGATTTTCCAAGAAACTGAATATTTCAAACTTACAAAGAAGTTATGATAATCTAGAAACTGTAAAGATAGTACCGATTTTGAGTAAAAATAGTGAGAGAAAGACCGAAAAATATATTTGGAGTTCTGTTCTACAGTGAAGGTGAAGCAGTGTTTTTTAGCAGATTAATAGTCTGAACATTACACCAAAAAAGTCATTTGGACCTTCTTTGTAGATGCCCTTTTTTCCAGAAAATGTCCTCCATGGAATGCTCGATGGACACCCTTGACGAAAAGCTTGTCAAGGCTCTAGACGAGTGTTATCACGTTGCAGTGGAGCATAACACACATGTCAATCATGTACTGTATACGAATAGTAAGGAAGAAGTCGAATCAGTTGGAGAGGAAGCCGAAGAGGAGGTCGCCGAGTGGTCGTTTATGGATTCTTTGTTGTTCGCCTTTACTGTGATTACGACAATTGGTGAGTTGGGGTTTTGTTCCGTGTGGTGATTAGGAGTAGAGGCCCGAAGAAGATTTCAAAATTTTCTCAACTGCTTCTTATCTTCCAGTGCTACATAGTTATAGTGCGTACTAAGATCCAGTCAGTTATCGTCAACGTAAATAAACCGAAAGATTAACTATCACAGAACTCGGATATAAGGCGATACTATGCTATAGAAACAGGATTTTTTTGGGTGATGCTTCCCTTTTTATTTGGACTATGGTTCGCAGAGCTACAACCACATCCTGTTCAAAATGTAACAAAAACAAGAGTTCTGTAAATCTTTGTTTTGTTTTTGGGTAACACCTAGCTAGACAGAGTTCTAGCCAGTTTTAGGGATGTACTTTAACCTTTACTAATTGCATCTCGGCACAAAACCGACAAATTCTTTCCGTCTCGTAGCAGTATAATTTCTAACATTCTCCTGATTTTTATGGTCATTGATTTAGAAAGTTTCTATCTGCCTAGACAGATTTCTGTCCAATTTTAGAGATGTACTTTAGTCTCCCACTTCCTCCTCCTCCTACCCAGAAAAGAAAAACTAGGAAAAAGTACCACTGTGGGTCCATGTCTCATGAGTGAACGAATTGCTGTTATTGAATAGTATTAACTTTTGAGAGTGTTTAGGAAAAGTAATAATATCTGTATCCATTTATAGGTAGTCTATTTATCAAGTAGTCCACTCGTCCACGATGACAAACATGGAAATCCATTTAGCTGTAAACGAGAGCATCATTCGGTATAATTTCTATTCGTCCTTGTGTCCCAATTAATCGTAATCAAGAATAACCGTTAGGAAAAGACTAATGAATATCAATTTCAGAAATCTTCGAATTTGAACTTTCTATACGCACCCTTGACTCATTGCAATCGGCACAAAAACCGAAAACTCTTACCGTCTCGCAACCGTAAAATTTCTAACATTCTCCTGATTTTTATGGTCATTGATTTAGAAAGTTTCTATCTGCCTAGACAGATTTCTGTCCAATTTTAGAATTGTTCTTCAGTCTTCCACTTCCTCCTACCCAAAAAAAGAAGAACCTGGAAAACCACTCGAAGTACCACTGTGTGTCCATGTCTCATGGATGAACGTGCCAATTTCCTATTCCATGTTCACGCTTGGTCAAGCGAAAGTACTTTAACGTTTAGTTCTGGGGGTTCAGAAATTATTGAGGGGGACCGGATTATTTTTGATGTGAAAATTCAGTACTTTTCAGCTAGAGGAAAAAAGGAGAACTAGACTACCTTTTGAAAAATTACAATTGAAAACATAGTGAAACGGAAAAGTATTTTTAAAAATTCGAGTTTTTAGCATAATTGGAATTATATTAGCCTGCTAGCAGACTGACAACTCTAAAAAAATGAAATTCTACAGGTTACGGTAATGTCGCTCCTCGAACCTTCGGTGGTCGTTTATTCGTCATCGGCTATGGACTGATTGGAATCCCGTTCACTCTGTTAGCCATCGCAGATTTGGGAAAGTTCATATCGGAGATGATGGTGGAGGCAAAGACGTTCTGCAAGAAGACATGGAAGTAAGTTGTGAAGTACTGTATGAGTCTCAAAATTTGGTAGACGGGCTAGGTTTTCTGCGGATCTGATTCGATTTTTTTGTTCTGCGAACCTTGAACGCTCATAACTCAAAAATGGCAGAAACTAGAAGAACATTTTAAACTGCAAAATATAGGAATTTTCAAGCTGATTAATTTTATAATTAACCACTTTTTGCTATCTTGAACACTTTTTCAGATACAGCCAGTAGAAGAATAGTACTTAGTGAGACAGTGCTGAGTTTTCTAAGCGTTGAGTCGTTTGTCTAGAGCCCCTACAAAAGTATAGCAAATTTGAAGAAAATCATTACGAAGATGAGACAGTCCTTTATTTCCAGGAAACTCAAAAAAGCGTGGAACCCAAACTTCATCCGTTACCCCAAACTATCCGGTGCCAAAGACCTCTCCAACACGGACATTGAGGAGAAAATCTTGGATAACGAAAAAATGGAAAACGAAATCGAAGTGGAATCTTCTGAGACATCAGAAGAGGAAGATGATTTGACGGAGACCGAGGCGACATCACTTTTTATTCTTTTCTTGGTTTATATCGCTGCTGGAGGAATGATGTTGGCTGCTTATGAGCCGGATATGGACTTCTTCAAAGCGGTTTATTTTAATTTTGTGACATTGACTTCGATTGGATTGGGAGATATTGTCCCGAGGAGGTAAGGGAGAGTACACTTGGGAATTTAAAAATACAATTGGTAGCTATAATCAAAGAAAGATCGAACTGAATTCAAAAAGCTACAGAAATGAAGATCCGGAAACCGAGAGTCCTGTAACAAATTTTTTATGTTTCGAAAAGTTGGTAACATTCCACAATATTTTTCAACTTCGTTAAAAGCGTCCTTTGTGTTCCTAAAAAACCCAAAATATCTTTTTCCAGCGAAACATACATGCTCATTACAATTGTCTACATTGCAATCGGTTTGGCTCTGACTACAATTGCAATTGAGATTGCAGCAGATGCTCTGAAAAAGTTGCATTATTTTGGAAGGAAAATCGAAAATGTCGGAAATGTTGCAATATGGTTTGGTGGAAAGAAGTGAGTTTTCAGTGGGATTTTTGGGAATTTCAAGCCTATTTAGCCAAACTAGGGCCATTCAGGCTTCCTTAGATGTACGTCGTATTAAAGGACATTCTATATTTTTGGGTTGTCTAACTTTTTAGACTAGGCTTTTTTATGTTTAATGATTTTGGGTTTTTCTAGACCTTTGGGATCTCAGGCCTATTTTTCCCGAATATACTTCATTTTCCAGGATAACCATGAAAGCCTTGGTCAAAAATCTTGGTGATCAATTCAACCTACCTACCACCGTAGTCAAAAGTCTGAACTTGGATCACTTTGTGGATCAAGCGATAAAAGTGGAAGAGGGAGAGATTGAGACACTTCGGCCACCACCATTCGAACCAGACTCGGAAAGATTTGATGCGGAATTTGCTGATGAACCCGGTAAGCGAGCGTCATGAATTTCTCGAATTGTTTCCTAAAATTCCAAGCATACTTCAATGCGACAAATTGGCAAATACTACGTCATCGCCAAAAAATTTCAGAGATAAACTAGTAAACATTCTGAAATCGTAACCTTTGTAAAAATCACTGTTAAGAGTAAGCGTCGCGATGCGTGTTGCGTCGCGGTTTAAAAATCAAATAGATAGGAGCACAAGGTTCTCATTATCAAATTTGTAAAATCTCTTGGAAAATTCAGTTGGTCAGGCAAACAGAAGAATACATATTTACATGATCCGAAATTTTACTAAGTGTATGTAACAGTCTTAAATGTAGCTACAGCTAGTGATAGTCATTGAGATAGTTAATTGTTTGGAATTTCACTGAATTAGTGAGACGGTAATATATTGAACGTTTTGAGTTTTTCGTAACGACTAAGAGCAATTACTTAATTTTGAAAATAATTCCGGTTGTGTTAAGTCTTATTCTCAGTCAGATGTCTTGTCATAGAAAAACATTTACGATTTCAAATTCTTTGTTTCTGGTCAAGTCTGAAATCTGATTTGATAGGTCCAGTCTTAATGTTGTCTGATTGCTCAGTATTAAAGTCAGCATTCTTGGATATCATATCCAACTATTGAAATAGTCTGGCGCTGTAGGATCACTGTTGCGGTCTTAATTACACTGTATGACTAATGTCGTCATTTTCAATTCCATTTGAATTCATTCTAAAAGGAATAAAATTATCTGTGATAAAGCCATTTCTCGGAAATCTCGCTGACGAAACAGTAAAAAATATTTCGCAAACACTTCCTTCTTTCTTTGTTTTTGGCCATACACCCGTATTCGAAAACGATTATTTTGGCTCATAGTTATAACAGTTTCTCGTTATTGCAATAAGAAGTTTCTTGATTGCCAAATTTAATCTATACATGATAATTTTTGAGTATTTCAGTTTGGTTTATTTTCAGAGTGTTTAGTTAAAAACACTGTTCTTCATTGTGAAAAAAGTTTCGAAAACTATCTTAATCGTCACATCACTACCAAGCAATACCTTCATTAAAATTTTTGAGAACTTTGACCGACCTCTAGAAACATTCAAAAATATTTCTCCAGTTATGTGTGATATGATTTCTATGCTGTGCCCAATAAGTTATGTTTTCTTTTTTGAAATTCAGAAAGTGAATGGATCCGAGACCCCACACCAACACCTCCACCAACTCCAAAACCAGTCTACCGTCTCCCATCACCCAAACCGAAGACACCATCTCCACTTCCACCTCCAAGCCCGTCGATTACTGATGAATCAATGGCCATTGCGACCCCATCGCCAGAAGAGTCGGAGGATGATGAAGGTATAAGAGGAGGGAAACTTGAGGAAAAGTTTGAAGTGTTATTCGATTTTTTGAAATATTAGATGCTGAATTTTTTGAGGTGCTTTGATTTTTGAGAATTTCAGTTGAATTTGGGAGTTGAGTAGAATTTGATTAAAGTTTAATTTAGTTAATAGTGAGAAACAACCACCATCGAAAATTCAAAAAAATTTAAAAATTAAAAACATACTGAAACAGTTGAAGTAATTAATGGAAATCTCACCTCCAAAGAGGAGTTTTTTCAAAATATGTTTTTGATTCATTTTATATGTTTTATAATGGAAATAGCAAGGACATAGCAAACATACGAATTCTTTTCTAGAGTAATGATTGTATTGTAACAGAATTCTCAAAAGTTTACATACAGTACCGGGCAAAAAGGTATCATATTTGGTTAAAAATGGTCAAATTTGGGCATTTGAAAAAGTAGTTAAGCGCAGTCCGATCAGTCGGAAAGTTCGTGGATATATTAACCTAACCTAGATCTTCATTTTTGTAGTTGATAACTTTTTTGTAGGACTTTTTCTAAAAATGGTGTGTGCCGTGATAGTTGCACAGTGAAAATGTCCTCATTTTCAATGCAATTTTCATGAATTTTATGGTCTCCTAGCTTTCAAGGCACACATCATCTTTAGAAAAAGTTGTACAAAAAAGTTTTTAACTACAAAAATAGAGTTCAAGAGTAGGCCTATACACCCATATAAAAGTCAGGCAAAACGAACTTGTTTGAACTCCTTTCCGAAACCCTTAAATTTAGCATTTTTGAACTGAAGACACCCAAATATTTTAGCGTTTTGTCCGGTACTTCAGGTTACCGATTCAGTCAAAAAATTTGACACCAACTACATTTGTTTGAATCACAGCAACTACATATACAGACACTTTCAGAACTGATCCTCCCCTCCCCGGAACCGAGCCCCATCAGAGACCCCACTCCTCCACCACCACCAAGAGAACCGACACCAAGGGAACCGACTCCCGAACCGGAACCATTCCGAGAGCCAACACCTCCACCGCCGCCACCACCGAAACGTGAGTGAACGTCTCAATTTTTGGACTTTGCAACGGATTTGCAATGGTAGCCGAGTTCTTACCCGACGCGCTTGAAGCCCGCCGAAAATTGAAATGGCGTAGTAGTTTTTGTAAGAGATGAATTTCCGAAACGCATTAATCATACTCATAATATCTGGAAATTGAAAACTTGTTGAAACAGTTGATTACGATTTTTGCAAAATTTTTGGTCTTGGGCTGATAACTTGAGCAAGTTTCAAACATGCTTCCAAAACAGTGTATATTGTGATATTGTGATTTAAACAGTATGTAATGAAATCACGACGAGTTCTCAAAAATTGATTCTGTTAAAAAGTAATATGGAAAATATTAGCTCAGATTTTTGATCGAGATGAAGCAGTGAAAATTCTATTGATGAAGCTGTAGAATAACAAAGTATTTTTGGCCAATTTTAACATTTGTCAGAAATTAGTGGAAAAATTGCGGTACCTTCTTAGCTACTTTTCACGAAATTACAATTGAGTTCCACTAATTTTCTAGAGAACTTTGAAAAAGTTCAAAACAGCATCTATAACTTCAAGTTTTCTAATTTTCAGCTCGCCCCCTGACCGCCGCTGAAATCGCCGCCCAGAAACGCAAAGCCTATAGTGAAGAAGCATGGAGACGATACCAAGAATACCAAAAACAATGGAAGAAATTCCGTCAGACCCAGAAGACCCCTGCTCCTGGAGCCTCTTCATCTGGAGCATCCACTTCAAAGCCTTCTGGAGCATCTCCAGAAGGCGGAAGCGGAGGAGCTGGAGGTACTGGACCCTCCACCAGAAGTCAATCGGTGACTTCGGTGGCTTCTGGAAAAACATCGAGAAGTGCCACTCCGGAGAGTAAGAAGTCGTCACATCCGAGCAGTTCGTCAAGGAGGGAAAGTGGAGCGAAGTGATGATGGAGATATCAAAAGATGATTTCTTTTTTTGAAAATTCTTTTACTGTCTTGATTTGTCCACATAAAAATTGATGTTCAACATGAAACATTATAAGCGGCTATCTTTCTCGTTCAGCAGTAGATTAGTTTTTCAAAAGATTATATATAATACGTTTATGAAAATGCTGATTCCAGGATTCCAAGTTTCTGAGACAAGGGGGACTGGAAACGTCTAAGGAGTCCAATTCTGGGTACTTCCAAGTTACAAATGTAGCAAATATCAGCGAACAAAACTATTACACACTTTTAAAAAACTGTTCCTCAACGTCAGATATAAAATTGAATGTTTCATTTTCCTTATTAATTTACTTCTGTTTCGAAACCAATCCGATGGGTAAAAATTCAATTGCAAACAATTTTTGAGAAGTTAACGGTGGAATTCTTGATGTTCCAGGAGTTTAGCAAATGTTTTGAAGTGTAGAATAGATACGAACTAGCCATCAAATCAAACATAAAACTCCGAAAATAATCATCTTCCCGTTTATCGGTATCGAGTATCAGAGGTGCGCGGAAGAGAAAATTTTCTATGCGGAAGACGGAAGACGGAATTCCGCGCACCTCTGTCGAGTATTCTCATTGGATTGGTTTCGAATAAAACTAATTAATAAGGAAAATGAAATATTCAATTTTTTTCAAAAAACCACTGATTCCAATAAGTGAGGTATGTTATTCTGGCTGGTTTTTACAGTGAGTTCGAGATGACCATTGAACCTCGAAGTTTCTAGTATTAGGTAACTCCAGTGTCTCCAATTTCAGAAGCTACAAAAACAGATAATTCCAAAATATTTGAAAAAATTTACTGTTCTTCAAGTGTGATTAATACTGAAGTTTTCAATCGTTGTCATTAAGACTTTTTTTGATCCTTCTAGTTTAAAACATTACATTTAACCTTTTCCAACAATGGTTGCGAAGAAAACAATAATATTCTCCCCCTAAACTTCTGATAAGAAAATAATCATGTTTTCCTGATAATGAGTGTTTTTGAGCAGTTTTCTTTCTGTTGTTGTTGACAAAATTTCATTTCAACCATCTTGAAAACTCTCGAAAATAGTATAGTTTTGGCAAAAATGCCTCTTTCAAACAAGAAAAAATACATTTCCCATATTGTTATACAACAAATTGGCATTGTTAGTTTTCCTTTTTTGTACAATTTTTCACGAAAATCCCTGTTACATACTATTGCAAAATACTCTTATAGATGTTTTCGATCGTTTTGGTTGGTTCAACGTAAACTTAATTAATCCCTAAACTTCAACTCATTTGGTACACCATCACGTAAAAATGCACACAGCCTACCACAAAAAAACGAAGAGAGAAAAAACCACATTATTATGAAAAAATGATTATCCCTTTTCTTTCTCTCTATTCCCAATAGAAAGAGCACTTCCTCATCTAATTCCCTCAATTTCATCCCCATCTCTTTTCTTTATGTACTAGTACTAGTACTACTACCCCCAGCACCCCTCTCCTTCCCGTCCGCCGGAAAAAGGGGTGACGTGTGTGCAGTTCGGTGGAGCGCACTTTCTCCACCCCGACACTTTTCTCTCTCGGCAAAGAGAGAAAGGCCGCAGGCGACGTCGTGGTTGCTTTGCCCCCGCCACATCTGAAGAGAAATTTATTGATTTTCCTTGCGATTGCTGGATTTATTATATATTTTTATAGAAAAACTTTTAGAAAAAATATTGAATTTTGAGTTGGTCGCTAATTGGTCCCCCGATTACTAATTGTTTATTTTTCGTCTTCGGTGTCTAACGTTGAAAATTTGTTTAGTTATTATGAAATTGGAGAGAAACCCTTTAGTTAGTTGAGTTTATGAGTTTATGATTTAGAATTTAACCTGCTCAGAAAAATCGATATTTTTGATGATTTTTATTTTGAGTCTACTTTTTGTTTGAACCAAACTAACCTAACTCGATACTTTTTGATGCTTGTAGAAGGAAATTTCGAGAACTTTTCAAGTTAAGTTTTCAGCCAAATGCTAATACCGTGGGTGAGAATCTCAAATGCGACACAAGACCCGGAAACGAGGTGTTCTGTGGCGCAAGATCAGATTGTTAAGGTTGTCCGCGAGGATGGTGATTGGTAAATTTTAGAAAATTGTTAATAGAGAAAATCTCAAGAAAAAAGTGGTTTTGGGAGGTTTTCTAGGATGTGAAAAGTAGTGGGTGAACGATTCTAGCATCTTTATGAGTTTGCGTTGAACTTTAGGTAACCTTTGGAAACTGAAAAAGTAGTGTTTATATAAAGTTTTTTCCCAGGGGCTATTGTCACCTTTACAGAACTCGAAAGTAAAACAATTGATTGTCTAGGACTGCTTAAAATATTTTTAGCGATGACCATCTACATTGAGCAAACTCGAAAAACTTGAATCAAGCTTATAGACAAGTTGGATCGGGCATTTTTTCGGTTTGTTTTGAAAATCCGAAAATAAGAAGACGTATGAAATCAGTGCATCAATCGTCCTGATAAACTATTTCACCAAATTGAAGCTGCTTTTTTTGAAAAAAAGTTTCTATTCCACGACCTCCGGAAAACTGACCAAATTCATAACATTTAGTTGTTGAGGATCATTCAGAACAGACAATGAAAAATTGGATATACTGTATTTAAATAGGATTTTTTTGATTGTGGGACATGATTTAAAAACCCTTCTTTAAAAACTCAGAAAACTTCCGTCTGGCTTAGATTATAGAGATCTGAGACTAGCTGATGATTCGAACAATATTTGATTTTCCAAAGTTTTTTCTAAATTTGATAAAGTTCAATAAAATGTCAGAAACCAAGACTTTGAGACAATCAGAGGTATTTGAAGCAGAAAATTTTTGAAACATTTCCGTTTCAGCATTTCCAAAAGGTCACTCTAAATCTATAGAAATTAGTTGTCAGCCACCAGTAAAACTACAACTGATACTTCGTCCAAATTTGATAATCCAGTATTTTTTATTCAAAATTAATAATGAAAAAAAAATTATAGCGAAAAAATTCAGTTTCCGGAACCCATTAAACCTTGAAACAAAATCGTTTCTTTGATAGTGGTCACACATTTTTCTCCATTTTCCAATTTCTAGGTAAAGTTTATTATGGGCCGAATATGCATTATCCATTTAGTCCTAAAAACTATACAGAAAATATGGAGGACATAAAATGGCATAAAAATAATAAGTGCCTTCGTTTTCGGTTCCCTTTTTCTCAGAGAGTAGATTTCCCGAAGATCAAAAAAATGTATACAGTTCCTGTTTTTAATTCATCCTACCAGCAATAATGACTCCTTGTGCAAAAAGTCAAGATTGTGAAACTGAAATTTCAGAAGTTTTTTTTCGGTTGAAGGCTTCAGAATCTGAATAACCCCCGTACCTATTTTTTGAATGAATTTTCTATTTCGAGCCTTCTAAATCCAGCAAAATCCTACATTTCAAATTTCCTCCCTACTTGCACTTTTTCCTGGATAATTGCGGATTTCCGTCTGCTCCATGTCCGACGTGTTTACTTTTCTCGCCTTCTCTTTTCTTATATGAATGAGGGTCCTCTTTTTAATGAAAAAGAGGAATTTCGCATGGTCAGCTTCTTTAGAAATTAACGACTTTTCAGGAAATCTCATTAGGATTCTTCTTAGGTTAGGGTTTTAGAACTTTGATCGTAGAGAAAGTGCAATTTTCGCACGATTTCCTGATTTTTCCAATGAAAAAATTGCTCACATTCTTCATAAAAAAA
This sequence comes from Caenorhabditis sinica, assembly GCA_963932045.1. Lineage (NCBI taxonomy): Eukaryota > Metazoa > Nematoda > Chromadorea > Rhabditida > Rhabditidae > Caenorhabditis > Caenorhabditis sinica. Next base: position 18,943,962 of record OZ009940.1, read on the forward strand.
TTTAAAAGAATCACTAAAACCCCCATATTTTCACCCTAGAAAGCCTCCCAAAAACCAAAAATCTGTAACTTCCAGTTTTTCTCCAATTTTTCCATTTTTTTCATAATTTAGGTGCCATATCCAAACCATCGAGGGGGCCACCGGCCGAGTTCCCAAAGTGCTCACACTGCCCATCGTCCATCCGAAAAGGTCTAAATTTCGAAAATTCTAGAATTTCAGAAAAAGTTCAAATTTTTTAGACTTCCCGGCGAGCAAATCTATTGCTCTATCGAGTCGTACACTTCCTGTCGCTCCGACGATTTGTCATTCGCGCCGTTTTCGATTTTTGGTATTCAATTTTTTTTTTTGAATTTTTACTGCAGCACGGTCTCCCCGACTCGAAATTCGAACTGCAAGGTACAGTAAGACAAAATTTAAAAAATTTAGCAGGGCAGGTCTACAGCTGATTTTGTTTATTTTTTAACGGCGTTTTTTGGGTGAATTTTCAAATGAAATTAGTTTCTAAAAATAATTTAGAGTATTTAGCGTCATTTTATTGCTGTTTGGTGGGTTTAATGTCGATACACCCTTTGGGCGAGCGATTTTTAGATGCAAAACAGAAAAATTGGAACTCGTCTCTCAGTTTTGCATATTTTCTGGCGATCTATATCTCAAAAGAACCGCAATCAAATTAGCTTCAATTTGTATGGAACAAATTTAACATTTGTTCCGTAGTTTTTTCAAAAAAATTTAAAAACCGTTAAAAAATTACATTTTTCGTAGTTTTTGAATTTTTTTGAAAAAACTACGGAACAAATGTTAAATTTGTTCCATACAAATTGTAGCTAATTTGATTGCGGTTCTTTTGAGATATAGATCGCCAGAAAATATGCAAAACTGAGAGACGAGTTCCAATTTTTCTGTTTTGCATCTAAAAATCGCTCGCCCAAAGGGTGTATTGACATTAAACCCACCAAACAGCAATAAAATGACGCTAAATACTCTAAATTATTTTTAGAAACTAATTTCATTTGAAAATTCACCCAAAAAACGCCGTTAAAAAATAAACAAAATCAGCTGTAGACCTGCCCTGCAAAATTTTAAAAATTTTGTCTTACTGTACCTTGCAGTTCGAATTTCAAGTCGGGGAGACCGTGTGCAGCAAGTTTGCTCTATTGAGAACTTTGGGTACCTAAGCCAGTAGAGCACATTTTGATTCTCAGAAATTCTCAATAGAGCGAATTTGCATCATTTCCTATTTTCCCTCATTTCCCCGCTTCTCATTCTGTTCCTCTCTAACCCGAATGATCCTACAACTTTTCAAAAAATTCAAATTCCCGCCCTTCTTACAGTAGCCAAACCGTCGTCCGCCAACAATCCGGGCTATCTCGACGGTTATCTGGTGAATGATAACGCGGTTCAAATCGGACGTCGAGGACTCCTTCCAGAAACATTTTTGGTGAATTTGAATGTTCCAACGCCTTCTCAAGCACTGTCATCTGGAGTGGTAGATCAAATGAAGCCATCGTTCACAACGGACTTCAGCGAGGCTGATGTCAAATTTCGAACGCCCACATCAGCGAGGGCGGTGACGGAGAACTACTCGGTGCAGCCCTATGCTAGGGCGGTTTTCGATTTTCAGTGAGTTTTTTTTGTACAGGTTGGGGAATAGAAATCGAAAGTCAAGATCAAAAAAATATAATAAACAGTGACCCAGAAACCGAAAAAACTGAACCTCACTATTACTGATGCTTGGAGCCTTGAAACCTACTATTCCTAGCTAAAAATAAACCCGAAATCTTCAAAATTCAAATTTCCCGCCCTAATTTTCTAACTTTTCCAGAGGCGAATTCTCCAACGAGCTCTCCTTCTCCGCCGACGAAATCATCAATCTCCGTCGTCGAATCGATGCCGAATGGCTGGAAGGCTCTGTGGGCTCCTCCCGAGTCGGAATCTTCCCCACCACCTTCGTCCAAATCATCGTCGACCTACCCGATGATTCAGAAGACACTGGCTCGATTCAGAATCATCGACGAAGCACGGCCACCGAGAATGACGGCATCGGATTTGCCAACGTCCGTCACGCGTTCACGGGACGGCAGGGTGATGAGCTTACTGTAAACGCCGGGGATACTGTACGTGTGTTGAAAATGGTGAATGAGGAATGGGTGATGTGCAAGGATCCGGATACGGAGAAGACTGGAATTGTGCCTGTGGGATTTTTGGAAGTCTACCTGGATGATGAAGATGAGGATATGGGAATGGCTGCGACGATGGGGAGAAGGGGGACTGGGGGCACCAATGAGTTTTCATCGGTGAGTATTTTTCTGAGATTTTCTGAAAAATTGAGAAAAAAGATCCTGAAATATCCTTAAAAATCATGATTCCGAGGCCTAGAATCTCAACAAACAAGATTCAGGACCTCAAAAAATACGATTTTCGGCCTAAAATTTATAAAAATTCACTCCAGAACATGAAAATACCAATTTTTTCAACTAAAACTGAACCTAAAACTTTGAAAATCCACCTTTTCAATTTTGTTATTTTCCTTTTTCTAGTCATTTTTGACATTTCTTGACTCCGAAATTCATGAAAGTCACAATTTTTAAACCTAGAAATCTAATAAATACGACCAAAAAACCCAAAAATAGGCTCCGCCCACTTTTCTGGGAAACTGGACCACCCATGACGATTTTTGTATTGCTGCTTATTAGAGTATTTTTGGTGTTTTTCATAGTTTTTAAGTCAACATTTTTTCAAACCATTCTTATTATAATTTGAACTTTTCAGTTCGGAACCTCTGGCAACCGCTCATCCTTCATGTCCACCAACGCCGAGTCTTCTTCCAATGACTGGCGCCCCAGCCGCTCCTCAAACGTGGACTGGGCGACCTTCGGAGAGCCGACGTCTTCTTCTATCCCAACGTCTTCTGGATCCAAGCCCTCCCAACATTGGGCAACGTTCGGCGAAGAGTGGATCGCCCCAGTTCAACTATCCAAAAACTCGGCCCCCGCCCGTCCGCCACCTCCAAAACAAAGTTCCCTCCAGTCCCCGACCGCCGACATCGGAGACGTCTCCGCCATGTTCGGATCGTCGGATCCAAATGCGCCAACGTCGCCTCAGAAAACGGCTAGAAGTGGCGTGATACAGTCTGCGAGTGATTTTGAGATTGGATTAATTTCGGCGACGGAAGGAGCGAATAATGATGAAGATAAGCGGTGTAGGATTATCGAGGAGTTGATCAGTTCGGAACTTCAGTTTATTAGCGACATCAATTCGTATACGGAGGTGAGTAAATTAGCGAAAAATTATAGAAAAACCTTGAAAATAGAGTTCATGGCCTAGAATCCCAAACTTGGAGTTCTAGTCCACGGAACTAAAAATGACCTAGAAACACGCTTCTGGTTTTCTAGGCCATCAAAAGTGACGACTTTCGGCTGAAAATACAATTTCCTGAATCTCATTTTCTAGTCCTTCCCTCTAATTTTTTTCCTATTTCCAGGCCGTAGACGCTACGCCCCTCCTGAACCAAAAACAAAAAGTGGTGCTGAAAAATGGATGTGCTCAAATCGTGCAGCTCTCCGCGAATCTTGTTCAATTGTTGACTAACGAGCAGAGTGAGTTTTAAATTTAAAAAACGGATTAAAAACATCTTGAATGGAATTGGCTCAAAGAATTGGCTCAAACTAATTTTAAATCCCTTATAATGGTACAAAAACAAAATGACCCTCATGACCTGAAAATCTCTAATGGTGTTTTCTAGGGGGTCGAAATCAACCAATAATGAGCGAGAATAGTTTAAAAATGACAGTAATGGCCCACACATCCTATTTTTGAGTTTCTAGGTCATCAAGGGCAAAATGGCTCGAAATAGACCTAATTGTCAAATTATCGAAATTGACCTCAATGTCCAAAAAATCCTCTCGAGTCACTTAGACCAATAATAGCGCGAAACCGACCTAAAAAGCTCAATCTTGCCCTAATTTAACCTATTTTTTTCAGTCAAACCCACGGACGCTCAACAAATTGGAGCGTGTTTCCTACAACTTCGAAAACCCTTTGCCCAAACCTACGGATTCTACTTCCGCAACATTGAGCACATCAACGCCCTCACCAACTCGGCGAAACACGAAAAAACGATGGAATCGGCACTTCAGGACATTGTGAAGAGGATGAGAGAGGGCGGAGCAGTGGTGATCGATGGACCGACGGCTGTGTCAAGACCCATTCAGAGAGCAACGAAGTATCCGCTGTTTTTGAATGAGATTGTTAAGGTTCGTGTTTTTGAGAGTAAAATATTGGAATCTGGCAGGAAATTTGAATCCGGAAAAGTCATAATTTGGTTGGATAATGATGATTCTGATCCTAGAAAAGTCGAATATTTTAATAATTTAAAATTCATAAAGTTCGATTTTCGTAATTTTTTGAGAACTCAAGGCCAAATTTGACGCAAGTTTCTCCCTTATAGCAAAACTTATCAAGAGAGCAAATTTTCCAGCTGACACCACTAGTTCACACGGACCACCCAAAGCTCACCGAGGCCATCAAGCAAATGTCGAATTTGGGACAAAAAATGAACGAATCGAAGCGGAGGAAGGAATTGAGTAAGTTTTCTAAACCAGAATTCGAAAATAAAAACAGAAATTTCGAGCCAAGTTGGGCCCATTTTAGGCTAGATTTTATGCTATTTTTAGGTTTGATTAAGGCCTGCTATCGGTCAAATAATGGAGCTTAGACCTCATTTTGATTGCCTTGAGATGAATGAAGGGCAAGTGTAGGCTCCTCAAGTCCAAATGTTTCTCCAAATTTTTGGACCAAACATGAGGAAATCTGACAGTTATGAGGAAAAATAAACATGACTCATGTTTCGAGAGATTTTCAAAAAATGGCATAGAAAATTGAGAAATGCAGAGAAAACAAAAAATTTGAATTTTCAACCTTTTCTCTAAATCTCTTGAATCTAGAAAGATTTCTTATGGTTTTATGAGTCATTCTTATACTCTCATATTATTTTTTTCCCAGCCAATTGTTGGATATTTCTAGTCAATTTCCACAAAGATCTATTTCTAATTGACACCAATTTTCAGCTCAAAAATACATGTCGGACGATAAGCAGACGTTTGGCGAGATGCTCTCCAAGATGACGTTCCACTCGTTGAAGAAGAAATCCAATCGGTTCACGTATCGGATGGGATCCTCTTTGGGAGTTGTGAAATTGGTAAGATTTCAAAGCTTTTTGAGCAAAGAAGACCGAAAGTAGGCGAGTAAAGTAGACCAACTAGTCCGAACCAGGCCCAAATCAGGCATAAACCATACTACATATTTTCATCGAAAATCAACCAAAGTGCAAACGCGCTCCAATGACAAACTGTTTTCAGCTCCGCGACACGGATTTCGACCGACTAGTCTGTGAACTGGATAGTGCTGAACGACGACTGGTCCGATTCAATTATATGCTAGTCATCTATAGGAAGAAAATGTTCCATGAAACACGAGTTCTGATGCACAAGAAACTGGTGGAGCCGAGTAAGTTTACATTGAAAAAATTCGATCCGTTTGAGAACCTAGTGCTCCAAATATTGCTGATTGTGAAAAGTTGACCTCTATAGATGGAAACAGTGTAATGCATGTGCGTTCTTTGGGTGATCTAATGAAGCAGTAATACACAGCCCTACATTAGATATTCAACTTTGCTCAATTGCCAATTTTTTAGGGAAAAAGCAACTGTCCAACGGAGACATCGATCAACAACTTCAACCCTTCAACCACGCCATAAAGCTATGGGCCAGCGATGTTAACATGAAGATTCGTGATGATATTGTGAAGGCGTTGAGAAATATTCCGAAGAGATTGATTAAAAAGAGAAATGACAAGTTGATGGACTACGAAGCGTCGAGGACCAAGGAGAAGGGTAGTGGGGTAAGTTTTTTTGAAGTTTTGGACTAGTTTGGGTTTGTAATTTCGAATAATTTGTCAAATTAACCCTGGAATTCACATTATGCTTTGATTCCTAAGGCCATCTGAAGCTGAATTACGCCTAACTAGACTAAATTATCCTCAATTTTTTTCAGAAACGTGACTTTGCTGAAATCCAAAAAGACTACGAAGCGCTGAACACGCAAGTCAAGCAGCAGTTGCCGAAAGTTACCGAGTATCTGACTACGGTATGTCTAGCTCCACCCCCTTTTTCCTTATAAGCACCGCCCACTTACTTTTAGTGAGATCGGGATGCAGGTGGGTGACAAATAAGCTACACCCCTTTCCTTTCTAAACTCCACCTCTCTCTAAACTCCTCTCATTTTCAGGTTCTTGCCAACTCGATGAAATTGGTATCCGAACACGACAAACGTCTCATGGAGACTCTTCGAAAACTGTTCAACGAGGCCAAAGCGAGAACTAACGAAGATCAATCTCGGATTTCTCGATCCTTGATCATCCCAACGTCGATTTGTTTTGTGGATTATTACGATCAGGATCGCATGAAACCACTTCAAAAGATTGCCAACAAGGCTATTCAGAATATGAAGCAAAGGGCAAGATCAGCGTCTCCCACCAAGAGATCCAGTTCGAGCTCCGCAGCGGCGACGACTACTGGGGACTTATGGGCGGGGCAAAGCTCCATCCTAGCTCCCGAAAACAGTCTGCCAACTATCACCGAGGCCCCACCGGTGGTCCATATTCACAAGTTCCGCCCACAAAGTCAAACAGAAAGGAACACGATTCTGGAGAAGGCCGGAGCCAAGGGCCGCCTTGGAGACATTTTCGTGGCCACTTCCCACTACCCCGCAGACCAAGGAATGCTGAAACTTGCTCTAACAGAAGGAAAATTGCTCATCGTTCGACAAAACGACGTGGTACTGGCCGTGAATCGAGAGGTGCCCAGTATGTGGCTCTGCTATAATGGATATTACAACGCCATGCTTCCAAGCAACATCCTAAAGCCTTATACTAGTATCGAGAAAGGAGAAGATGCTCTTTTGAGCTCAGTGGGGCCTACACCACAAGCTCCGCCCACTCAGGCTCAAAGTGCTCCGGCTCAGAAGAGTCAAAACCTGATAGACCTGGAGGATCTCTTTGGGGCTCCTGCACCTTCTCAACACATTGCACCTGTGGCCCCTGCTCCAGCTGTTCAGCCAAATTTCGCAGACTTTGGATCCATCCAGGCTATGCAGCCCTTGCAACCCCTCCAACCAACTACCACTACCCAGAGCTCCAACTTTGACTGGACGCAGGCCGCCAAGACTTTGCCTCTAGCCCCGCCACCTCCACAGGCTCAGCAAAACCAACAAGGTTATTTCCAAGCCCAGCAGGCTCAGCAAGTTCAACAAGGCCCCAACTATAGTCTAGACCTCGACGACCTCTTCTCAGGATTATCCACCATTGACTGGGGAGCTAAAGGCTCCGCCCATTCCCAACCCCAACGAGACCTCCTCACGGATCCCACTTCCCCGCCAGTATCAGCATTCCGTGGAGTCGACCATCAAACTGGTGTCTTCAACCCGGATTCTCTTCCCGATGAAGCTCCGCCCCCACTACCGGTGATCATGAACCCAAGCCGGATTCAAGAGGACCCCTTCGCCATCAATTTCGACTCGACTTTCAATAGCAATGGTGGAAATTCATCGGTGAAGTTCCCCGTTAGCTTTGATGACCCGATGCCGATGACACAACAGCAAAGCTCTCTGGGACTTCCGATGAGTGGAGGACAGATGAGGAGCGCTTCGGCGGCGGCCCAGCCAACCAATGTTTGGCCAACGACGTCCATGATGGCGAGGTAAGCAAGGGTTGGGAAATACGCTCCATTGCAAATTGGAACAGATTTTGATTAGGGCGCACTTGAATCCCCCGAACGCCCCTATTGACCTTAACATGTGTTTCAGAGCCGACTCGCCACAACCATTGATTCCATCCCGACCGGGACCTGCAGTGAAGAACCAAATGTATCCGAGTTTGAACAATGATCAAGGAAGCTCGGGAATCTATGCTAATACTGGGGATACATTTGGTAAGAATTTTAAGGATCCGAAAAAAAAACGCTAAGAGTTCAAAAGACATTAAAAATGAATTCTGGAGAAAATGAGCGTATTGGAGGAAATTGATCTCAATAGAGCTCTGATTTGAGAAAAACAGGCCCCAGAAGTTTTTGATAAATTCCAAAACTTTCTAGAGCACTCTGGAGGTGTTCTAGAGGATTCTAGAAGAACAAAGGCTCCGATGTTTTCAGAAAATGCCCCACAACATTCTGAGTTTCAAATTTTTCAGGCGGCTTCTCATCTGGATTCCATTCTCAACAACTATCACAAGATCCGCCTCCTCAGTCGTCTGCTCTTCCACCAATGTATTCCGCTGTACCCAACGATACAATGAGCATGACATATGCAATTCCGCCGATGTATGACGTCACACCGACAAGTGAGTTTGTTGGTTTAATTTCGGGCCGATTTAATCCGTTTTGGGCTTTTTGGACTATTAGTATCGTTTTTACCATTATGGTTCGCATTTGGCAGTCTTGGGCATTTTGAGAGGTTCTTGGTCCTTCTAAGATTCTTAGTCCGCTGTCATATTAGGTTCTAGGCGGTGTTCTACTAGGTCTATTAGGTTCGTCTCAGCCATTTCAGGTCACCTGTAGATCACATATTTTCAGCACCCCGCCAAATCCAACAACAAAAGGCTCCGCTCACGCAGACCTATGATCTACCACCAACAACGACCTCCATGGGCTCCTCTGCTGCTCCAATGTACGATCAGCTGCCCAACGAGACGATGCAGCCGACGTCGCCAGCCATTAGACCAGTGGTATGTTAGGCTCCGGCCCCCCCTTTCTTGTATTTGGCCACGCCCACTTTTATGAGGTTCCAAAAGAGCTGAAAACCGCCCCTTTTCCAAGCTCCCCTCTCTATTAACCCCGCCCACAAATTTCAGTTGTGTCAAGTGAAAGTGGATTACGATTTCCTGCCACAAGGATCCAACCAAGTCGAAGTTCGAGAAGGCGAAGTGATCGGTGTCCTTCAGAGAACCGACGACGACGGAAATCCCGAATGGCTGCTTATCAAACGTGCCAGCGGACAAGTTGGCTACGTGCCAGCCGCCTACTGTAGACCTGTCTAATTTATTTTTTATTTTTTGAAAACTTTTATTTTTTGAAAATTATCATTGGAGCGCAATTGCTCCGCCCTCGTGTGCTATATCCTACCATCATTCTCGTCATGTTTAGGCCACGCCCCTTTTTTCGTTTCCATTTCTTGATTCGTTCCCGGGTTCAATCCTGTTTCCACTTGGTGCTCATTTGAAAAAAATATTGCTTAAATTTGAAACTTTTATGTTTTGGCTCCGCCCACTTTTCTTTATCGCATGATTGTCAAGCCCCGCCCCCTGGGTCCCCATTTTTCAGTATCTATTTATTTATATATTTTTGCGCAACATATTTTAGAGAGATTTTTATTGCAATTTTATTTAGATTTTTCAACGTACAACAATTTGAAATTTTGCCCGAAAAGTCCTGTTTTTAAGCCCCGCCCCTTTCTCTACCTTTGTGACAAAAAATTTACCTTGAATTTTAGAAAAAAAGAAGAACTGATATCGTTTGAATGATTTAGTAGGTTGATTTTTTTTTGTGTGTATGTGAATGAATGGATGAAAATATGTTTTGTGGTTTTTTGAGGGGTTTTCAGGTTAAAAAAAAAGCGAAATTTATACAAGTCAACATAACTGAAGACTGGAGAATCATCATAATCATAAAAGACTAGAAACACAAAAAAGCTCCAAAAGAAGTTGACCATTTGAAACACTGATAGATGGGGTAAAATAATTGAAAACTCGCATATAGAATCCCCGGTTTCAAAAAGTTGAGAATTTCCTGGTTTTTCTTGAAAAAGTAATACATCTGGCGTTTGAGCTCCAATTGTAAATGAGACGCGTTGCGTGTCGCGTCGCGTGAATTCTGAAAATTGAACTTTTCAGTCGCTTTCACAAAACACGCGACGCGACACGCAGCGCTTCTCAAAGTTCAAAAATAGAATGCTATGAAATGAATACAAACTGTCGATTATATCGACTAACACGAAAAATATATAAATTTGAAATTAAAATATGAGGCTTGATGTTCATCATTTTTTTCTAATTTGAATATTCAAATGTCAATACCACTGTATTTTTGATGGGATCACCACTTTCCCATTTTGCCCGTTATTCCATTCATTCGACATGAAAGCTACTAGTTCGTTGCTATTACTCTTTTTTGTTTTCAATATGTCGGAAAGTTGTCCTGTTGTGAACAGTGAGAAAAACTTGATTACCTTCTTAAATCTTTCAACCATTGCAGCTGAGGAACTGTGCACCCCTCTAACCAACACAACGTGGCTCTTTGCCTATTCCAATGATATCGATGCAAACTATTTTGAAGAGATGATGGAGATGCCCTACTTTAGTCTTGCAGCTTCCCACATCGTCAAATTCGCCAATGTAAGGTTTGACGTTCAAGAGCAGGAGAATATCGAGTATCATGATAACGCAGAGTAATGGAAAAAATAGAGATTTGCAAAGACATTCAGCTTTCAGCGATATGAGAGATTCCTACGAGCAAAGATGGCCAAATCCAGAAAAAGGATTCAAGAGTGAGGACACTGGAAGTGATATTATCACAGTCCTTAACAAATTTCTCAATAACACGCAAGCTCCAGTCTGTGGATCTAAAATATCGATTTTACTAAAAAGAAATCCCAACGTAGCAGACATGAATCAAATTATTGCCCTACTCAAAAAGTATCGAGTTTCGATTTATGTCGTATGCTCGAAAAATCCGATTGGAGAGCGTAACTCAACTGATATGTATAAAATTGCAACTCAGACTAACGGAGTAGCACTTTTCTTCGATGATGAAGATTTTAATCGAGTACGTAGAATAGCTGCTGCCATGAAAATGTAATTTGTTTCAGGGCCTCTCGGAGATGTCCGCTTTCTCAAACGCCTTTAATATTTACGCGGAGCATTTCAATGTCTCTTCTCAAGATACCAGGAATTTGAAACAGATTACCTTTCCACATTCCGGCTCATATCTTTTTGTCTGCTCTGTGTATGACCGTCGTGAGTGATTTTGGAAAGTATAGAAGTCTATGCCGGCTTTTCAGCACAAAGTCCTACGCTCCGATCTTTACGCCTAAACTGGACAGACACAAAAACTGGAGTGACGGGTAGTTCCCTTGCAGACCCCAGCTCTATAGTAAAACTGCGTTTTTTGTTCCTGAAAGTTTTTTTCTTGTTTTACAGGAAAAACTAAAAGGCAATTTCCACAGGGATCTAAACCAATTCTCCAAGGGCACATATAACATGACAATCAGTTATGATTACAGCGATAATATAATGAGACAGCTCTATATCCGATTTTACACCATGGATGAGCAGTGAGGTGGTTTTTTTGTTCCCTCAAAGTAGGAAAAAACTTTCAGACCTGTCGATTACTGGGTTCCATACGATAACTGATACATATGATGAGATTCACTACGCGTCTGATGCGATATGTTTTTTACAGTGGATTTATGAATAAACTATTTATTACTCCATTTGATAAGAAGATTTGTATTTTTCATCGTATTTTCGATCCCTATAGACAAAGTTTTCCGAATTTCGAAAGTAGAGGAATGACCTTGCCAAAAATATAAGTAGTTTCCTTACAATTCTTGGACTGATAATTGTTCTTACTTCTACAAGGAAAAGATAATTGATTCCTTGTTGTGAATAATTTTATTTGAAAACAGCAAAAAAATTGTAAAACATTATACGCAAAATCAGTTAAATATAATACAACCCGAGTTGGCACACACACTATAATCTCTACTAGATTGATGTATCTTTCAGAAGAACAAATCACAAATAGAGGCACAGTAAATCACATTTTGAGCTACAAATCATTTGGAACAAAAAAAAACACTGGAGCAATTTGGGAAGGAGGAGGAAAGGGGGAGGCAATATGAGGGAAATTTAAATTAAGAAAACAATTGAAGATGTCATGGAAATCTAAATCCGTGTCACCTCTTCTTCAAATCCACGTAACATTGATGCGGCAAAGTGGCGGACGTCTTCTGATTCGTCGTGTTCGGCGACGTACGTGATTTGTTTCGAGATTCGGGGGTTCTGGGAAAAAATTTCGGGATAATTTTTAAAAATTTCTGAAATTTTTGAAAGGTTCATCGGACTACATAGTGTAGCTTTGAAGATCTGCTCCCAGTCATAGAGACTTTGAAAAAGAAACTTTCAAAAAATTTCAATGTTTCAGTTCGAATACAAGAATTCGAGCGAAACGATAGTTACAATATAATTGAAATAAGCAAAAAATATAACATTGAAAATCACGGTAACAGTGACCGCATTTCCTACTGTAGTGACAGATAAAAGCGTTATCAAACTGGCATTTTTAAGATCAAGTAAATGAACTTACATCGAAAATAGCGAGAGCCTTGAGTGCTCCGAGTCGAGCATCAGTACTGTCATCCTCCAGAAGACAGAGATATGAGGAGAGAAGATCCGATAGGAGGTGACCACTGGCGCCTCGAAGGTATTGTTCTGAAAATATAGGTGCGTGGTATAAGACAGTAACATTTTTAGGAGTGAAAAAAGAATTATATAAATTTTATGAACCATCTACAAACAAATAGAATTCATTTTTGCTGCGCTTACAACTTTTTTGAACCCGGGAAGTTTTTTGGACTATGGATAATAAATATCTCCAGAATTCCTTGAATCATATAACCATTATGAAAATGGGATTTTTCTTCAAATTTTTGGGTTTCAAGACATTCAAAAAAGTTTGAATTTTCTAGCGGCATCAGTTTGAAATGGATTCACAGTCGATAATTCTTTGCAGCCCAATGAACCGTTCTATTGCTGAGTTTTGGTGCAAATTAAATGTCTTCATACATGAAACTGAAAACCAGAAATAACAAAAAAGTACTCACCAATAATAATAGAAATCCTAAAATCACCCTTCGCCAAAAGCACACCCAAATGTTTGAGTGATTCCAATGGAGGAACAACTGGAACATTCGACAATCGATCCACGACTTGAGCCACTTTTTGAATATGTTCAGTATCCAATAGGGTCACCATCCAAGCATCGTGTCCCATATTCTCAATATACGGTTCGAAGTGCCGGCCTTTGAAAATTCCGACGAAATGAAATACGGTAACGTAGGGGGTGGCGTCTTTTTGAACGTTGTCGTTCAGCAAGCGGATGATCGATTCGGCTACTGTAAATTTGAATGTTTTACTATGAGAACTGCGTGAAAAATCAAACAACTGAAGATACATTTGCGATCAGTATATTATTTCTATTCAAAAAATAAAACCATTCTGAAACTTAAAACTTTGCGGTTTCCGGTAGCTAACAACTTTTTTGATTTTTTGGCTTATTTGATAAACCAATATTTCTCGTTGACATAAAAACTTACCCCTGCTAACCAAATGTGGATAGATCTGCTCTGTGATATGAGCAATTTGCAGCTTAATCTGAGTCTTCAATTTCTCCTTTGGCACAATCAACGATGAATTCAATGGGTAACAAGTTGATAACCAGATTTCTTGTACTTCTGGACATGCTTCAATTTCCGTTAAAACATTCGAAATATTGGGAAGAGCCGGTGCACTTTTGGCAATTCGTAGTAGATCATCTAGGGTTACGGTTTCCACTTCCAATCGTTTCAACATTTCAGACGTCTTGTATACCAGTGGACATGACGTCTCGATTCTCTCGAGACTCTGAAATTTTGAAGATTTTCTGTTTCAGAAAGTTATTGAATTAATGAACTTTTTTCTTTAACCAATACATCCATTTTTTTCAATTTATTGTGAACCCACCTCCAAGCATTTCTGAATCCTCAACAAATGATACTGTAGACACGTGTCGACCTCCGCACTTCCGGTTACTGTATGATTGTCGTTATTGTTATCAGCACAAGCCGTCTGCCAGAAATAGTCACTTTCCAAATACAACTTTTCGATTTCTGTCGAATCCATCAGGGCTCCTAAGGACTTCCTCCTCTCTTTCAGTTGCCTGAATCTTGCTCCTTCTCGACTTCCTTTTGATCCATTTTTATTGTAACCATCGAGGACATAAGGGGAACAATTCTGACGAAGGGAGTCAATGCCGCTGTCGTTTTCGGAACTGGAAATTTTTTTAAATTTTATTATTGAAGAGTCAAGCGGTCGGCGTGAGTTACTGTGAACATAAGCGAATAAGAACCTCGGTGTTTTTTGAACTCAACTCTTTAGGACAAGTTTTTTTTCCAGAATCGTAACACTAGTAGCCGGTCAAGTCCGAGGCTACTGGTTCTCAAGAAAGCTATGTGCCTAGGATTTCAGCAGTCTGTTTAGAGAAGATTCTCTAGTACAATGAAAGAAGAAAATCCCAATCGCACAAGACCACAATCTATGATTTTTTAAGTAATACCAGCTTCCACGAAGTTATTGCAGCAAGGAAAAGGTTTCAGTTTTCTCACATTTGTGAAACAGGAGTAAATGAATTTTTGACAAAACAGCTGATCGGCCTTGATATGATTTGCGAAAATATTAAAATAAGTACCCATGTTTCACTACCGCTATTTTTCTCTAAACTACAGTACCGGACAAAAAGATATGAACTATTGGTGTTTTCAGTTGAAAACGTCAACTTTGGGGGTCTGGGAAAAGATGTTAAACTTGATCTTTTGATTTGAAACTTTTTGAATGTATATTATCGAAATTCCCGATGTTTCCTTGCGCTCCGCTGACAACATGACGCTCGCGCATTACTTTCCAGTACTTCAGTAGATCAACAGCCAAATTGGGAAAAAAATAATTTGTAGAATTTTGATCTCTACAATGCAAAATTTTGCGCGCGAATTCAAGAAATCATGTTCGCATTGGGGCGCAAGGAAACGTTTGGAATTTCGATAATACATCAACACTAGAACTCTATTGTTGTAGTTGACAACTTTTTTGTACGACCGCTTCTAAAGATTGTGTGTCCCTTTAAAGTGGGGCGATGCTAAATTTCCACATTATTTGTGCAGTTTTCACCGATTTTAATGTCTTCTGCATTTTACAAACCATATCATTGCTAGAAGAGCTTGTACAAAAAAGTTGTCAACTACAAAAATAGAGTTATAGAGTTGATGTATACACCCAAAAAGTTTCAAATCAAACGGTCAAATTTAACATCCTTTCCCTGACCCCCAAAGTTGACGTTTTTCAACTGAAAACACCAAAAGTTCATAGCTTTTTGTCCGGTACTGTATCTACGATTTTAATTCTTCTTATCTCAATAGAAAATCTACTATATTGATTGTTCGTATTTACGTCTTTTCAATAAATAGAAACTCACTGAATCTCATTAGTGATCAAAACATTATCATCCAATTCATCTGAAGCTGTTGACGATGTCATTGGATGATTTCTCGGGAGGGAGTTGATTGAGTGCTTCTTTTGGTGGGACGATGAGTTGACTTTCTGAAATACGATAAGATGGGTAGGTCGTGGCTGACTAAACGGAAATGAATGATATGAAAGACAATTTCAGTACTATGTGAAATAGGAATTTTTATAAAATCTGTAAGTGATTTCGAATAGAATGTTGAAGAACTCGAGAACTTTTCAGAGCTCTCCGGAATATTTTGACTCAATTTTACAAACCTTATTCATCTTGATCAGCGTGTGCCACTGCGCCAACAAATTCACCAAACTGCTCAATTCATCATACTCTCTGTACATTCTATTCGCTCTTGGCTGAATCTCCTCTATCAATTCAACCAATCCAAAAACTTCCGAAGCTGTACTATCCGTTTCCACCGAATTTTTGAACTTCCGATTGAATTCTCTCGTACTATCCGGTGTTGTTGCTCCCAATTGGGCCAAACTCTGACTTCTCTTTCCCATCAGTGTTGAGGATGACATCGGGGAGTAACTCGTGAAGTTCTTGCTGAATTCCCTCTTGGAACTTGGCGCTGGGAGGGTTCCAGAGTTCAATGGAGCAGCTTTTCTGACATCCATTGTTGACATGGCGTCCACAGAGGGGATAGTTTTGGCGACATCAAGATAGATGGAGTCTAGCATGTTGGTGGAGTTCCTCCATTGCTCTTTCATGGCCACTCGTGCTGCGGATCCTCGTTTTTTCTCTCGAAGAACGATTCTAGGTTTTCGATCTATTGTGGTTTCACCGTCCATGGGGATAGCTGGGGCGGCTGGGGCGATGGTGGGCTTGGTGGAGGTTTTTGAAGCGAGCAGGGGTCTGGAAAATAAAAATTTGATTTGAAGACGGAGCGCCAATCAACTTTTCCCGGATCCTCAACATAGAAAACACCTATCAGAAATTGTTAGCAAAACAAAACATTTTTTGTTGTCCTATATATTCTTATCTAAATTTTCAGTTTCTCAATGCCTGAAATCGTGGATAAAAATTTATACGGTAGTGCCGTCTCGATATAGTTGAAGCAATAGCTACATCTTACAGTTTTCAGTTTTTGACGAGAAACTTTAAAAAAATTGATTCTCAGTTTTACATACACCACAAACGTTTTCAATTTAGGAGCATCGTCATTTCAGCAGTAAAAATTAGACTCACAACCAAGTAACCACCAACTGCAGTTTGATCGTTCCCATCGTATTCAAATTCATCGTCACTAACTGCGGTTGACTCGAAAACAACTGACACGGATCGAAACTTCTATCATTCAACGATTTCGATTTGAATAACCGACACTCGGAAACTTTCACATCAATCGATTGATCAGGAATACAAGTGAGTACTACTTGCTCCTTTTCCCATTTTTGAGTTCTATCTTGTAACGTTTTTCCTTTCGTTTTCCATTTCTGATTTCCGTGTCGAATGAGGACTTCGAAGACATCGCCTGAAGAGATTCTGGCAAATCCGACGATGGCTTTGATGTCGACGACGACTCTTCCCATCAGGTTGGCTAACTCGGCGTCGATGGGTTTTTGGGAGGGGTCCGGTTTGGAGCCGATGAACGCGGCGCGGAGCTCGCTGAGGCTCGATGATCTTGCTGGAAGAAGATTTGATAAAGTTTCGGTTTCTGATAAGTATTAATCACTCTATAGTATTATCTTTGGCATTCTGTGCTCGTTAAGAACTGGACTCTTATAATTATCAGTAAAATGATAAGGAAATGTTAGAAAGTTAATTGGATAGCGATCCTATTAATGATTGAGAACAATTTTTTGAAATGTTTTCTAACTTATGTGAACCAGTAAGTATTGTTTTAAAAAAAAACTCACCCTTCATCTGAGTGTACTGTCCGGCCTTGTAACTCTCATAGAGTTTGTTGAGTCGGTGTAGTCGGGCGTTATAGATGATGAGGGTCTCTTCGCAGAGTAGGAGTTCCTAAAAAATTAGCATGGTTGAACTTGAGAAAACTAGCATAAGCGAGAGATTAGAGGCTTTCAAAATGCTGAGTGAATGCTCAATTAGCTGATTTTCAGCAAATCTAATGTTACCATGGAAAAACAAACATTTCTAGCAATCACTGATGATTGGATACTAATAATGAATTTTTCAGATCCAATATACTGAGTTGAGGAAACTGTAACTTTCGCATGACAATAACATTTGGACATAAAGAAGGACAGATGGACACTATAAAAGACACCAAAAAAACAAATGTAGCCAACTTTGAGCCATGGCTAATCTATTCTGAGTAGTTGCAACATAATTTTTTTTGTCAAGATATTCTAAATACTTCCTATATCAATAATTTTGTTATTGAACTTTTTGAAGCACTATATTGGAAGTGTGTAGTCAATACGATGGTCATACAGAGATACAGATAGTCAAAAAGAGATCAAAACGATGGCGAAAGACAAACTATTTTGAGCAGAAACTTACATGTTCAAAATGACAAGCCGAAAGAGTAATTTTTTGAAATAAGAAACAAAGAAATCGGCGGAGGTATTCTTACTGTATCAGTAGTAAAATTGCCGCACCTCGTAACGTTCAATGTGATCATATGTGAAGTTCACTCACTTACAAATAGCTCAAGGAAACATGTCACCATTGAAACCTACTTTAAAAAATTGAATGTGAAAACTGTTGGTAAATAGAGAAAGAAATGAGTTTCAGCAAGTTTTTATATTATCCGAAAAATAGTTAATACTAATAATACTTCCATTTTCCAGAATGCAGAAAATTGAAGCATAAAAATATTGACTCAAAACCGTTTTTCTGCTGCTCATCACTATCTTCCCATCCGGTAGAACCCAGAAACCCAAAAACCCATCATCACCACCTGTTGTGCCCCGAGACAGTACACAAAATCAAGAGAGCCCCTAGAGAAAAATACAAAAAAGGGAGCCGGGAGCTCCATGAGGTGTCCATCCGTGCGCGCGCCGCCGCGCGGGCACGCTCACCGATGAAAAATCGGAAGGAAAAAGAGAAGAGAGAAGTCGGAGATGGAGGAGGAATGAATTAACGAACTTAACAAAGCCAAACAATTCGGAAAACCTGAGAGAGACTGAAGAAAAATGGGATGACAGGGGGGACTGTGGTGGGTAAAGGCAGACTTGACCGTCATGTAAATTTTCGGAGAGAGGAAGAAGAACGGGATGGGAAGAACACATTGGGTGAGTAAAGAGCGGGGAATAGGAAGAAAAGTGAGAAAAGAAACACATTAGGGAGCTGGGAGCGAGAATAGTCTAGGATGGGGTGGCACAATTGTAGAATTACTGAGTTTGGGTAACAGTAATTATTGTCGAGAAAGAATACATAGGTATTCATTGTTCTGTGTCCTGATAATTGGACAACTCAGTTATTATGGTCAACAATTGAGAGTTCGATAACTTAATCGCAGTTGGTTCACACTCCACCTAATATGGAAATGAGGAAACTGTAAGAACTTTGAAGGGTTTTAGTTTTTCTAGAACTTGCTTTTTGAGCCGATCGTAACGTTACATTCAGAATCCTTACAGTTTTCTGGAGTTCATGAAACAATGAAAAGTTTTTGGCAAGAATTAATTGATTAAGTTCTGACCAGATTAGTTTTAGCATATGGCGCAATTGAGGTTACATATTCGGTAGAAGAGATAATCATTAGATCACACGTTTATAATTATTTGATGACTCTGATAGTCCAGAGCATCTGAACTTACTCGAAAATCAGAAAACTATTTGATGCAAACTAAACAATGCCTACAGAACATTGTCTAACTTTATACCATTGATATGACTATGCAACAGGTAATTATGTATGTGTTGGAACCAGTAGAAGGCCAGAGTGTCGGTTCACAAATGACTTGAAAAGGAAATGGCAAAAAACTAAAAATGCTCAGGGATCAGAAGTTCTAACATAAAACTTTAGAAGTGGGTACGCAATTATCGATACTATGTATGAATAAAATTGAGAAAAATATCCGGAAAAAAATTCGACGCCTTGACGAGATTTTCCTACTACCGATATGCATCATTAATTTTCTGAGTATTCCCGACCAAGTTCTAACAATTGCAAAAGAATAATTGACAATTATTAACCTCTGTTCAATTAAAAACCATAGCGAAACCGATATAATTCCTAGATCCATTATTGTCTAATTTGCCCATCCTAGTTATTCCTTTTCGATCTTTTAGTCTCTCTCTCTCTCTTCTCAGCCGGTGTCTTCTTTATAAGTGCATGAACAAACAAACACCCAAAACAAAATTGACCCTCACACACGTTGTGTAGCGAAAATGGAGGAGGTGAATCTCGATGATCATGCAACAAATACTGGAATATTGAAACTAATGGAAGTATTTTTTTCAAAATTACTGTTTCCGGAATGTGGTATCCAAAAGGAATGATGAGCTAGATATTGCGACGCGTTCTGGAATCTCAGCTTACCATTGATTAGTCTCAACAGTGTATGAAAAGGGAGCATTTTGAGATTAGGCTTCAAGAGAATTAATTTCCCGCCCCCTAATTCTGCATCGTTTGATGTTTAAAAAATCATAAATTTGGAAGTTAGTCTAACTTTGGAATCAGCAATTAACCAAAATGATCATCAAATTTCAAAATCACGAAACTGTGAAAAATATGCATACATAGATAATATAAAACATAAAGGTCAACCCATCCATATTACTACCCTCAACTTCACCGAACCAAAAAAAAGTAAAAACTTCAAAACCTCCGCTATTTATAATACACATTGCCCTACCAGCCGACGTTCACCTCTCAACATTTCTCATTTGTTTGCATTAGTTTAAACGCCTCCATTTCTATGAGAATGTATACATACATTCTCATTTGTATGTATATGCATCTATATGCATATGAATTTCGACTACTTTTTTGTCGAAATTCTATTCATTTCGGCTTCTTAAGAAATTGAAGGGAGAAAAAACGGAATGCAGATTGGAAAGGAGAAATGACTTGAGGAGTGGAAGGGGAGAAAGTTTTTTGGAGTGAAGTGGATTTCTGAGAAAAAAAGGAAATTCAAGAGGGAATAGTTCAATTTTGATAGTGTAAAGTTTAGTAAGGAAAATGAAATATAGAAAATTTGATAAATCTACTGTATTTGTAAGCGACAGAATCGTTCGAAGAAATTCAGAGATGGAATATCGACAAGTTGTAACAGGAAAATTGTTATGAATTTTTGCTTTTTCATACAGTTTTTAAGATCAACGATTTTTTAAACTTTTGATTGCAAACCTGCAGGCAATATAAAAAAGAACTCACATCATTATAGGCCTTCAAACTGTCTCCGTTCAGCTTGGCGTTGGCGATTTCGGTTTTGAGTCGAGTGGCTTCGGATTGGTAATGATTGATGCAGGATCTGGAATAGGATTCAAAAGTTGATTTTGGAGTTGAAAGTTTAAATTAAATTAAATTAAATTAAAATCAAGTTGAAAGTTGATTTTATACAGAAAACTGTGATTGAATGTTTCATTGAGTTTTCGAAAACTTGATGGAACAGTAAACGTGGTTGCTCCAATCTTCAACAGAGGGAAAAGCAGTTACGTCTAATTGCAAATTAATCGCTTACTGTGACTTCAAAAATTTGTTGAAATGGAAAAATGTATGTAATTTTAAAAAGAATTTTGATTTTAAAAAGATCGTTGATCTTGCCCGACTTTTGTCAAGTACGTCAGTTTTGAAGCTTTTAGAGCCCGTGTATCTAGTTCACAATGTTTCATTGGGTTTCTGAAACCCTAGTGTAACCGAAAAAAGTTGTTGGACACGATTCACGAGGACAACTTTCTATACCATGGACATCGTTTCAGCTCAAATATTGACCAGTTTCCATATGTATATGTAAGCTCAGTCATGCTGAGCTTACATGCAGAATTGAAAAGAAAAGCTAGTTATGATAATTTTTGTTTAATAAAAATAGTATTCAAGAAATATTCTCCATGGTTTTATCAAGGCAATGGAACAGCAATTGTTTTTTCAAAAAATGTGCATTGCCAACTGTATACATCTTCCTCTGTTTCAAGAAGTTAGTATTTGAAAAACATAACGTTTCAAAACCGATGTCGGTTTCCATTTAAAAAGACTCACCGGAATCCCTTGGACAGCGACTGAAAGACGACCTCGCATCGTTTCTGATGAGCAGTGGCATAGCTCATGCCGTCGCTCGGCGCCATTCTTGGAAGGGTGTCGATTGTGGATGGGCGGCCGTTCTGAAAAATAGGATGTATAAGCGGGAGAAACGTCGATTACTGTAAGTCTTGAGAAATTAGTGATGTGAAGTCTAGGAAACCGAGAAGATTTAGAAGTTAGGGAACAAATTTCTTGCGGTTTCAAGTAGATGATATGGAGCTAGAACTATGATATTAAAGTTTTAGTTATGAATAAACAGCTATGAATAAAGTTATGATTAAGCAAATCAAAGATTAAGAATTATCACAGATTGAAAATTCAGTTTCAACACTGTAACATTTTCGAATAATTTCTTTCAAAATTCGATCATGATGAATTCGACTTGGTAAATATTAATCCCAAAACTTAACATAGAATCAATAATTCAGTTCATAAAACATGTATTTCACATGCCTATAATAAGGCGGTGGCCACAAAAAAAATCAGAAAGAAACTTAAATAAGCGAGCGTTAACCGTTTTTGTTACACTTTTTCAGTAGAAATCGACAAGGTGAACGTCATGGAGAGGAGACGAAGGAGAAGAACAAGATATTTTGTTAATTTATTGTAAGAGGGAGGGAGAAAGGACATTGATACATTGGCATACCACAACCATTGGGAGAGAGGATTGATTGTTTTTGGGGGAGATTTTTTTGAAAAGAGTGTTTTATGTGTTATGAAGTAGGAACACAGGCAAATTTCATAAAATTATGGATATTTTAGTGATGACTAGAGACTTTGAACTTTGGATTCAGCGAAATAAGTTCATTACTGAAATTATTTTTTAAAGGTTGACAGTTCAAATGAAAACAATGGTACTTTGCAACTAGGAAGATAAAACGAAAAACAGTATAAAAATTGAACGCTTAGTTTGAATGAGCATAGAGAAGATCTACTAGATCCGTGTTCACAAAATTTGTTAAAACGAACTGGTTGGAACAGTGGATTACTTCAAAAAACTGACTCCAAAAATCATTCCTGTTTGGAACAGTGCTTATGTGCAATTTAATGAAAATAGTCATAATGGGTGAGGACGAAATTATTGAAATCTTTTTTCTGTGATTCCAGAATTGCTCAGATGGGAATCCTTATCGAGGGTGAAAAGTGTAACCGATCAGATAATAGAGATGCGAGATAGTTATCGAAATTTGAGCAAGGAACCAAAAGTCGTGGGCTTGAAACAGTTCGTAGCTGAGAAAAATTCCAAAGATATAACCATGGCATCGTATCTAGAAAGAAGAACCTTCTGAAGTTTACTGTTTGAAACAGTCAATTTTCGACATCGGTAAATCGAAAACAGCAATGTACAACTATGAATTCCTGAAATGTTATGCTCATGAGCTGTGGACAAATACGGATGATTAACAATTGACGCATTTCTGAAAATTGGAAACCACTTTTTCGAAACTGTCAGGTTTCCTTCAGTGACTTTTCGGAAAAAGATGATGCAGGGCTTAAAATGATCCGATCAATGTCAAGACAGTTAGAAGAAAAGGTCAGGAAAAAATTACTGTCTGCAACTTCTTGTATTATAACAGGATTCTTCAGCACATTATTGTTGGTCTCTCTGGTGTTAAAAATTTATGTTTTACAATCTGTGAAAGATCTACTTTCAGCCAACAAAAGCCCACTGTTCGAAAAATTCAATATCCGAGAAGAAATTGAATTGAATGGTAATTTATGCTACGAGGTAACAATATCTGAAGTATTTCAAAAAAATATTTCACTGTTCAAAACAGTCGATCTTTAATTTCAAAAGAGAGCTGAAGACTGATTCTCGTAAAATTCTATCAACAGTTAAACAAAGTAACTTAACGTTAATTATAAAGAATCCACCGTTAGCCTAAAGCCACAAAAAAACTGTTCAGTCCTGCAATTAGCATTAAAAAACCAAAAGAAAAAATTGCAGTTTGAAAAGTTTCATATTTGATGGCTCATATGTGTGTTACAATGAGAGGTAGAAATTCAGATGATTTTGAATATAATCTAGATCACAACAGGGAAACATTAGTTTGATTATGAAACTCGACGGAGAAAACTTCACACTAATGTATCCACAACTTAACTGAAAAACATAGCTGTTTGAAACAGTTCATATTCCATAAGTTTACTAATCACAGTGATACCACATTATGAGCAAATAGGCTTATTTTCACTGCTTTTACGTAAAACGTATGCAGACACCTACAGTACCGCACAAATTTGAACAATTATTCAGACCCCCAAAGTTGACACTCTTCAACTGAAAACGCGCAAACGGCTGAAGATTTTAGTCAGACCTGTAATTCGAAAAAATTACAATCAGAAAGGATTCTGCAAAAAAATTTACTGTGTGAAACAGTCCAAATGTTACAAAAACAGATCTGCCACACAATCGGATCCATAAATAATGAAAATCTCTAAAAAAAACCCAAAAAAAAATGTTCTTATATAAATTTCACTGTAGCAAACAGGTCACATCTGAAGTTTACCATTTCAAGATCAATCGCACAAACTCCTGATTAGCCGAACAATTTTAAATGAACAATGAATACATCATAACCATAACTAAAAGTTAGATGAAAGTTACTGTTTGAAACATGCTATATCTTAACTAAATCTTTCATTTTATTAATGAATGAGTCTAAGCTGAGTTTACAAATAATAATGGAGTTCAAAAACACAAACGTTCACTTTTTTGCTGGTCTCAATGCCTTTTACAAGAAAATCGGAAACCTAACAAAAAATCGCTGCTAGGCCGATGGTATAGTATGTCTAGAGAGGGCAAACTATAGCTTGTGCTCTTTTTCTCTTCCTCTCTCTTTCATAAGACCGAAGGGAAAAAACGGATGAGCACAAAATGACTGCTCTTTCGGTGGTGGTGGCGGGAAATCCGGAAATCTCCCTCACTGTAAGAGGAAGAGAGAGGGGGACAGTGTTTGTTGTAGTACATGATGATGAGGGGGGATCCGTGGAAAAATGAGAGAAGACAGGGAAACTATGAGAGTACGAAACAAGCTGATTAACCGGAGAAATGAGGGGGGGGGCGACAAGTGACTGTCGGTCTCTCTGTCTTTTTGCTGCCAGGGTGCTAGTAGTACATGCCGAGGAGAGGAGAAGGTGATGGACATGGAATGGCATTGCTTGGAGGAGAAGGTGGCAAGTTATGAGGAAGATTTGTAGATGGGGGAGGAGGGAGGAGGAACAGATGTTCTACTGGGTGGAGAAACTAGGAAGATTTAGAACATGCGACTGAAAAAGGGTTAATAAGATCATAAATCGAAAAGGTAGTATATGAACAGTCTGAAATGGAAAAAATGAGAATTTGAGGAAACGATGTCAACTAGTGCTTCATATTTTGAACAACCTTCAGGGATGGTAAAATCTTCATTGTGTCTTCATAGAATCTTTTGAAAAGTTTGGTTTTTGATTGGAGAGCCGCAACAAAACTTTACAAAACTAAAATATAAAGAAAGTTGTAAATAGAGAGGTTCGCATTTATTTTCAACTCTTTCGATGAGTTCTGGTCCATTGGAACTATAATATAAACTGTTCAAACAGTCTTTGTAAATATTTTTGGGCACTACGAAACGGAAAAATTTTTCTGCTTCCGGATGTTTTCAAAGTTATGCGTGTCTTACCATAGATAGTTCTTCTCTCGTTGGATTTAAAGACGCATGGAGTTATTTTGAAGGATTTCAGTTCATCGTAATGTTCTGAAGTTTTTTTCGTTCCCTAACGAGTTATTGCTTCGAATAACTCCATGCGCCTTTAAGTCCAGTTGACAACATCGGTGCGATAATAATTTTATTGCAGGTCACCTAAATCAAAAAGTCTCTATGAAATAAAGTCGAAGACCAGGCCAATTCATTTCAGAACATTCTTGTGAATATATGAAAGCTCCGAAACCGAATTAATTGTGGATTTGAATGTGATAGAGGTATCTTTAAAAAGAAGTGCGGTCCTAGTTCTATATCTTCCAAATAAATGAGTTTCCATGAATACTATTCAAGAAAATGCTCAGCTAACTGTTGTTGAAAAAAATAGTTTCGGCTGTTTCTAGAAGTTGGTATGAACTGACCGATAATCTGTATACCGATGGGACTTCAGTCTTATTTAAACTTTTAATCTATGTATAAAGAGGACTCTCCAAAAATGAGATTTGTCAAATGAGGTGAGCAAAACTTCGAATGAGCAAAAATATCAATGAATGATTGAGATACTTATGATTGATGGTTCAAGGGCAGATTGATCGCATTATCAAAAATGCAGCAAAAGATGGTTTAAAAAAATCTTGAAGTTAATGTGAGTGATATTCTCAGAGTCTAAAAATGAAGATCTTTTTTCTGTTGCAGTACTTTTTTAATCTGCTTCGGTTTATCAAAAATTAGTACTTCTCTGATTTTTTAAATTAATCCCACTTATTTTTGTTAAACTCTTAATAAATCGCGTATCAATAAGCTACAAGCTGGATAGCGGAGTTGCAAGGAATTCCGATTTCCGACTTCAGAGTTTGAAATTTTCACTTCCTTGCAAATCTTCTGGATAGATGACAATAAGAGATGAGAGGAAGACGAAAGTGAAATTTGAAAAAAAAAAAACACTGAAGATTCGGAAAGTTTAGCTTACATTTAGCATTCAATTATCATGAGGATTGTTAGTTGAAGGGGAAGGAAAGACGAAAAAAAAAAGAAATTTAATGAGTTGTTGCAAATGAACACTAGATTATCCGCGTAGAAAGAATGAATTAACGTTCGCATTGTTAAAGTTTGAAAAAAAGGTATAATTGAATTGGAGAATGTTTTTCTAGTTTTTTTTAAATTTGAGTTTCAAATGGAGCATGAAGCTGGAAAGGAGATTTTTTATCGTTAATCACTAAATTCGAGGATTGAAAATCGTAAGGTTTACGAACGGACTTTAGCAATGAAGATATTGAAACGAGTACGCAGCTAAGACTGGTCATATCGCTGTGGTTTGAGTTTAATGGCAGTTTGAAACGAGATAAATTTCAAATGCCAAATTTGGGGATGAATTTTATCATGGCTACTGTTTCATGTTGGAGCTTTACTATGACTATTATTGTAAGAAAGCAATACCATTTTCGATAGTAGTTTTTCAGCAGAATCACTGTTTTTAAGTGTCTATTTATGGAATGCAAATTTGAGATCACAGTTCGCTAAAAAAAACAAAACCTGTGCGCCAGCTACTAATCAATCTGAAAACAAAAAAAGCTATACTGTAGTAGTGAAACTGAAAAAACTTGCTGTATCATAAAGTAGGTTTCATCGGCATTCTGATCTCATTTTCAATGGCTGAGACAGTAGAGTTGGAGTAAAACGTGTACAAGGACCAAAACACCATTAAAAAATGGTCACATAGTCAAAAAATACTGATATATATGTATATCAACTTCATGAAGCAGTAACAAAATTGGCTGAAAATCCGTAAGATGAGAGTAATCATTTTTCTAGGTTCTACGACTGGGAAATTAGTGAGTATGTATCGAAGAAAAGATTACAATTTCGCAAAAGAAAATGCACCAAAATACTGTTCCCAATTCTGCGTTTGTCTTAGTTCCAGTTTTATTAATGGTAATGAACCGCTATTTTCGAGAAATAAAACTTTTCAAAACCAAGACTTTCCCAAAATGCTGTAGTGTAATGATAATAAGAATTTATAAATTTTTAAGGAAAATCCAAAACAACTATTTTAAATCCAAGACATCTACATGAAAACGACTACAATTTGAGAGAAAGTGAGAGAAATCGGCGAAATGAGAAATGAGACGATTTGATGTGTCCTCTCCCCCTGTGTTTGTGTTGGGGTAAAGGGCCTTATTAGGAGACAAAAAAGGAACACACAGGCTAAAGAAGAAGCAGAAGCTTCTTCTTTTCATTCTTTGCCCTGGAGATTCATGTACATTTCTACACATACAAAAGTGTCAAAACGAAGAAGACGAAATCTAAGAAACATAGAGATAGAAAGGAAAAGGCAAAGAAGAAAAACGACCAGTTTAGATTGGATTGAACTTTTTTGGAGGGGTGACCAAGAGAAAGTCCATCAGATTAGACGACCTTCAGGAATGGACAGTTTCGTTCACTTGGACGAAGGTTGCTAATGTAATATGGGAGATGAGGAATTGGTTTCTAAAATTGGGATATAAGATAACTAAGTAGAAAACAGACGCAAACTATCACTAAGTGGTTGAGTAAGGTAATTACAAAAAAGATGAAGCTGAACTTTTTTACGATGAAATGCTATAATCCTATCATCAAATTGCATGTCCATGCACCTTTAAAGTGTGCCAACAGACTCCAAATATATAATACATAATGATGCATGCATACTGAAGGGGTATGCTCTGTTGTTTTGTGAATAAAGCCAATGAAAATGGAATTTAATTTTTGCAATTTTTTTGTGTTTCTCACTACCGAGAAGTACATACGAATTAGATGAAAGTAATATCGTTGGCATTTGTATTGCGCAGCCTGAATGATAACTGAATAAATTGAACATTGCGGAGATTTCACCTAATTTTTAGAACGAGGCTCATTGATGTTTCCACTGAATTCATGGCAGAAATATTACTGTTTTGGCAACAAGACAAAACTGCGAAATTTTCAGACTTCAAGGATCATAACGATGCTTCTTTGTAGTGCTTCCTTATTCAGTCAAATCTCAAAGTCCTTCAACGAACGATTTGACACGTTTTAGGAATTTCGGGCAAGTTTTGTTGTATTTGCAAACCTTTCCTAGTTAAGCAATGTTTAAAAATAATTGTTCCTTTCTAAGAGCAAGTTGAGACAGTAAGATTTTTGCAAATGAGCTTCAACCTCATTTTTTTGCATCACTTGACAATACATTGAAGTGTAGAACATCCCTTTCAGTTTTCAAGGCTTTTACGCTTTCACATTTTAAAGCAATCGGCGCATTAATCTGAACTCTTAATGGTGATTTATATGCACTTATTGAAACTAGAAAAGAAATTTAAAATAAACGAACTACTAAACTGGTTCAAATTAAGAGCAAAACCATAAAAATGTTCAATATTTTTAAGTTTTGAATTGCAATCATTATCAGTCTAATTAACTTTCGATTTCACAAAGTTGTCAAAGTAGAGGTACTTGTGGAGAGCAACTAATGAACGCTCGGTAGGGGAATCTTTGAAAGTTGTAAATCAATTTCAACATCTTCTCCTAGTAAGGCTGGCAAGAAAAATCAGAATTGTGCTATTTTTGAACACGTTCAGATCAAGACGGTAGTTAGTGTCCAGCTCATCAAATTTGTGAAAATCAAGACAATTACAGATAATCTTCTAAAAAATTATTCCTCATCAGATCATGACTTTCAACAATACATATTCCAGCAATTATATACTTATATATATCGCTTCTACTAAAACCGGTTAGAAATCTCTAAGCTTTACCAAATGGTTGAAACTGGAAATTTCATGAGTTTTGGTTGAACGTTGCTATCGTAAACGGTAATGTACTCCGTTTGAGGTACGGGTTTTTGACCGAATGTAGACTCAATAGAACAAGCATAAAAAGTTATTTAAGGATTCGGAATCGTTTTTGTACCTTTTTTGTGGTTTTCGAGAAAATCGACTTTGATCAAATTTTTACGAAAATGAAAAAGTTCATTTTCAGACATTCATAACTTTTTTTTTCCCTCAACCAATTTTTATAAACTAAAATGTATTAAAAAGGCAAAATAATCAGGATTGTGATACAAGTTAGAATGTTTTAATATCTATTCTCAGAAAAAAGTTGTGAGCCAGAAACTAAGAGTGGTCATGTTGCAACATAGAGCTAAAAATTTTTTGACTGCAACAAAAATTTTTAAACATGTTTTAAAAGAAGGAGCACTTTAAGTTTAGTCAAAATAAATCATAAAAAAGGGGGGTACCCGATCAAATAAAAAAATTATATTTGATTGAAGAAAATTTTTTTCTAATTTTTTTTGGAAACACTCAAATTTCAGCAAGACTTTGTTCTGGACAATTATTATTTGTTTGAAATTTCAGTTTTTGCATTGTTTCAGCTTTGAAATGCGCTATTGAACCTCAAATAATATCAAGTTTGAAGCTAGTTATGGCCCCTGGAAGTCAACAGGGCGAATTCAGTAGTGGTTGAGAAAATCGAAAAAATGAAAATCAAGTTAGAGACTCAATTTTTTTTGCATCATGTAGGGTTTTTGATTTAAAACAATGTTTTCAACTGCAACTTTTTCTCATCTCTTCATCTTCCTGCCATAAATCAAAATTTTACTATGGCAACCAATCATAGAGATGAATTACAGAATATCTCAATTTATGGCAGGAAGATGAAGAGATGAGAAAAAGTTGCAGTTGAAAACATTGTTTTAAATCAAAAACCCTACATGATGCAAAAAAATTTGAGCCTCTAACTTGATTTTCATTTTTTCGATTTTCTCAACCACTACTGAATTCGCCCTGTTGACTTCCAGGGGCCATAACTAGCTTCAAACTTGATATTATTTGAGGTTCAATAGCGCATTTCAAAGCTGAAACAATGCAAAAACTGAAATTTCAAACAAATAATAATTGTCCAGAACAAAGTCTTGCTGAAATTTGAGTGTTTCCAAAAAAAATTAGAAAAAAATTTTCTTCAATCAAATATAATTTTTTTATTTGATCGGGTACCCCCCTTTTTTATGATTTATTTTGACTAAACTTAAAGTGCTCCTTCTTTTAAAACATGTTCAAAAATTTTTGTTGCAGTCAAAAAATTTTTAGCTCTATGTTGCAACATGACCACTCTTAGTTTCTGGCTCACAACTTTTTTCTGAGAATAGATATTGAAACATTCTAACTTGTATCACAATCCTGATTATTTTGCCTTTCTAATACATTTTAGTTTATAAAAATTGGTTGAGGGAAAAAAAAGTTATGAATGTCTGAAAATGAACTTTTTCATTTTCGTAAAAATTTGATCAAAGTCGATTTTCTCGAAAACCACAAAAAAGGTACAAAAACGATTCCGAATCCTTAAATAACTTTTTATGCTTGTTCTATTGAGTCTACATTCGGTCAAAAACCCGTACCTCAAACGGAGTACATTACCGTTAAGATCACTTGAGCAAAACAGGGTCAAAGTTGAAGGCATGTCAAAACCGCGAATTTTTATAATTTTGGCAAAAAAGCAGATTTTATCTGTATTGAACACGTTTGATAAGTGGGAGCACAAAAACTTTTCAGTAATTTCTGTCATATGATTTAGCAACATTATTCCGAAAAATTGTTCTGACTATAATTAGGATAAAGTATTGGGGTGTCATATTTGTCAAAAAGTTTGAGAATCTGGAATATCATTCCTAATTATTAAACCCATAACTTAATCTTGCCTACCCGAAACAGTCAAATCCAAAAATAAAAAAAGTTGGTTGTGGGGTTGTTAAACTAGAAGACATCGAAGAAGAGGATCTCCACTCTGCATGGGCGGTTACGGTGACAAAAAGTGGTTTAAAGACACATTTAATGATGCGAAGATAACGATGAAAAAATGTAAAAAGGAGGGGAGAAAATGAAGGAATTTGATCTGATGAAAAGAGAAAAAAGACAGTAGGAGGAGAAGGAGGGATGATTGTAATAAAATTTACATTGGTTTACAAATTGGGAGGAGGGTTCTGAAAAGACGGCCAATAATATGTCCCAAAACAGTTGATATCTTGACGCAAACGCGAATCAGTCTTTTAAAATTTCTACGGAAAGCTATACATACATATCCTCTAGATTTTTCGAATTAGCTTGCTACATATTTTAAAGTTCATATTACCAAAGTTAATGAAAAAGTCTACTTTTGATAATAGCAACTTCAAACGGTAAATTAATAGAAAAAATAGTGTTTCAATTAGCGCTTATAAATTCAAATGAATGTTTCACAAACATTAGATGTGGAATTCGAGAAGTCTTAAATTTGACAAAAAATCGCACCAAACACCGGCAGCAGATCCTGTCTGATAAAATTGTCAAGACTATTAACCAAAACAATTGTTACAAAGGTTTAGTTTTTTTTTTTTTTAATATTTTTTTTAGTTTTTAATTTTGATCTTAAAAAGCAAGAATGATTGAACACAAATTTGAAAATTTCTCATTTTAAAAACACACCAGAATAGTGAAGCCACTCTGATTTATCATGTTCCTAGATGGACTCTAGTAATATTTCTGCAAAAAATATGGCCCTCTTACGAACTTTTGAAAATAGTGCTTCACAAAGTGATGTTCCACCAAACGAAGCATCAGAAACCGAAAAAAGTGTTACCGCTTTCAAAAGGTGTCATAAAACCAATAGCTAATCGAATTCATTAGTAATTAATCAAAATAAACTATTATGGTCTATTTTCTACGATGATTAGTCAAAAAAGCAGAAGACATCCAATATGAAGAGGGTCCGACCACAAAGAGACAAATGGGCTGACCAGTGGGCCAAAACTAAGGACGATGTTATCTTGGTCTTACAGTAGCCGTCAATGCTAGTCACTAATTTTTCACAGAAACTGAGTAATTGATACGATTAATGCGGCGTAAACAATCACCTCGGGAAAAAGCCACATTGAAACAGTCAACAAATCTGGGTTCATCTTTTTTATCTGAGCGATTTACCCAAATTTCTTACTAAAGTGTGGATCAACACCTACATGAAACGGAGAAGCATCATAAAATTTAACAAATCATACAAATGACCTTCTCATAACTGTGAAAAATTCGGGCAAAGGACAGAGTCGTTAATGAAAAAAATTAGCTCTGATAGCGTGTTCACAGCATCATTAAAACAACCAATTTGTCCAAAAATTGAATTCTAACTCTATGAAGGGATAACTATTGAGTGATCACCTATACCAAACTAGTAGCATTCTTAAACCAGTAAAAGATTTTTGACCAATTTGCCCAAAAAATGAACTTCTACTTCCAAGAAAGTCAAAAGTCAAAACCAATTCAAAAAACCACCACTACTATTCATCCATCCGTCTATTCGATTCCCCATTAAAAAGTCAACTGAACCCCCCAAAAAGCGAACGGAAGGAAAAGAAAAACACAGTTCGAAAGAGATCTCTCCAAAAGAAGAATAGGGGTGGTGTGGTGTCACATTTGAACTGTCAACCACCGCCACAAAAGGGTAAATTGGGGGAAAGAAGAGGAAGAAGAGACAGCTAGATAGAGGAAGTGGTGACCTTGTTGTTCTTTATAAAAGGTATATATCGGGGTCCCCTTTTTGCATGAGGACACACAGACAGTCCATGGCCATGTGTGTGTGTATGCGTATGTGCGCATTGGTGCATTTGACGATCAATATAATAAAACATTAAAAGCGGAGAGGGTGACCGGGACAGAAAAGGACAGGTGTGCATCATGATGCGAGGGTGTCTTCTTTTTATTTTACCTGTCCGATTTCGGGGGGTCTCCCCCGAAATTAATGACCGTATGCTATGTGTGTGGAGGGCCGTTAAATATCATGCATACACCCCTGAAGAGGAAGATGGGTGGAAATAGGTAAAGGTGAGAATGATTGGTGTTCTGGGTGGGTTTATTTGCAAAACAATGGTACAAGGAGTTGCGATGGCAGTAGTTCAAAATGCGGTGTTTGGTGATGAAGACTAAATGAAACATAACATTTACGAGAAATTTCAGTGCGACATAGCGTACTGTTTCAGGGAGTTCACAAGTTTTTCAAATTCTGATTTGCACCATAGAACAATAATTTGAAGGATTTGAACTTTCTAAATTAGATGACAGCACAATATTTTTGGTTGTGACGCTTTTTGGAACATGGCAATGATTACAGGGAAAAATCGGGGTTTCGTGAGTTTGTAAAGGCAATGGTTACAAATGAAAAAGTGGTGGATGAGCACTACGTGAAACAGAAATCGTCCTAGTCATTTGAGCATAATTTGAGCAAAAATTACTGTTCCCGATGGATGTAAAGAAGTGTGAAGTTCCAGAGTTGCCTACTTTTACATGGTTTGGCAAGCAATAAACTTAAGGTTCTTAATATCTTACTTATATATAATCCGCTAGAGGGGTTTGTCCGTTGGTTTCTTGGTCAGGATGTCCGCTTTAGTTTTCCACAAAGAAAGTTAAAGAATTTTGGCCGCGCACAAAATCGAACCCCCGACCCGCGCTTAGCAGACCGGCGCGCTACCCACTGAGCTATTCGAGCGACGAGGTGGAGGTGGCCGCATGGAATATACGAAGGGAAAGGTGAACGCGCCAGAATGGCGTAGCCATTCTGGTAAATATCTATACTTTGAGTAGCTTCAATAGTTCCATCGGAATCAAGGCACGCAGCTTGTTGTTTTCTTATCTAGACAATAAAAAACAGTGAACTTAATGAGCGAGTCACAATGAAGGCAAACCTGCTGCTTCTTGTAGTTTGAATATTTTGCTGCTTCCGGTGAACTTATGTGCAATCTTCATTTTGCACTCTTTATACATACATACGTCAAACTTTTTTCAGACAGGTTGATTCGAGCAAACATGAAGTGAGAAGTACTCTTTTGAAAGTTGGATCTCAAGTTTGTAAAATATAAATATGACGGTATGTAAGAATAATCTGCGTTTTGGGCTTGCAAGAAACAACAGAAAAAACTTAAAAAATGCATTAACCCAGTTCTTTACTGGTTCGAAAGAATGTGTTCAGAGATGAAGACTGAGAGAAGCAGTGAATATCTTAGAAATTAGTGGGTGACTTCAGTAAGGAATAATGTTTTTGTGGTTCTCAAGATTGGGATGTTTAAATTCTGAATAAGATCGCTCTACACTACTGTTCAAATTGCAAATCACGATTAAATATGGAGTTTATGAAACACAAACTTATGCACAAAAATCGTTAAAGAAATTTTTTTTTGAAAATGAGAACCCTCAACAATTGATGAAAATAGAAACCACCTGGTCATCTAGAGTGATACTATTTTTATTTCAAAATCAGTGACTGACTTTCAGGTCTTTCACAGGGAGCTTTTATTATCTGTTTCTTAACTATTGTGAAACGTTGATCGCTTTTCAGCAACAATATAAGTCGGATCTGACAAGGCTCACAAAAAATTACGGAACAGTCTTAGAGGATTGTTCACGATACTTGTCGAAATTGAATATGCAGAGGGTGAAACGAAGAAAATTTTTTAAATTGATCTATCATCCACAAATGCGATCGGTTATGTTTCAGGACATACATAGAAAAGGATAAAAGATTATCAGGACAGTTTACAAGAATAGAACATGTATTTCTTTGAAAGAGGCTCTCCTACTGCCTAGTTAAGCTTCTACCCATAATTATGCTAGTTTTGGAACTGTATAAACTATAAACACAGTTTTTATAAACTTGTCAAATCACGATGAATTTTCAATGAATTCAATAAAGGCCCCAAATTTGACGTACCTGTCGCTGAATGGTGTCATAATCTGTGAACTCGTTATTATTGTCCATCAAGTGATACTCACTGCGTGAGTATCTTTGTGCTTTTGACTTCTCCAGCGAGGCAAAGTGCCTGAAAATCGAAAAATTGGGATGAGAGAAGACAGGAAGATTAGGAATGGGAAGGTTTCAAGAGCAAGAAATTCTAGTGTAACAGAACATTTTCGTTAATTTTACTAACGAAAGTTTAGGCTCCGCTCATTGTGAAATTGTGAACAAGATAAAGAAAAGTAGTCGAATGTAGACGGTTGAAGATAGTGTATGCTCTTTTTGAATTTTGAGCCATGTTAACACTTTTCGAGTATCAGTTGTACTAGGCGTAACGCTACCATCATCTATCTAGAAGGTTCATGAAAACACAGTTCCTTCAGTTAATTCTGGTCGGAATGAAAATTTGGAAAAAAGTTATTATAAGTCAATACAGCGAAACGGTAATAAATTGTTGTTTTCTTTAATAAAGTACCATCCAACCCAAAAACCACAAAGTTTCCGGTTTCCAAGTCTTGGGAAAAGCATCACAAGAAGTTTTCATGCTAACTTGCATGCCGTGAAGATTCGATAGAGTACAGTTTCCACACGTTTGAACCCATGACTGCTCGATAGTTTTTTATCTAGATATTACAATACATTGAAAAAGAAAGTGCTCAATCGAACCTTTTTTTAGCCTTTAGGCAGCATTTATGCTGTAGAAAAATGTTTGTGAGAGCGAGAGTTTGAAGATTCTTCATGCTATCACCGAGACTTTCTTGTTCAGCTATATGCAAAATGAAATAACCGAATAGTGAATATTTTGAACGATTTCAACAAGTGACTGCCAGAATCAAAAAAGCTCAAAATATCATAGCAACTTGAAACCGAAAAAAAGTATTAAACTGTGGAATATCTTTACCAGAATTAGGTTACCAACAGTTTACTGAAAATTGGGGAACATTCGAATTCATTCAAAAATGCGAAAAATGCTATTCGACTACAGTTCCCTAATTGAATACGGTAATTCCACTTTTCTAAATTCATGAACTACTCGAAAAAGTACGAAAAAATTGCATGCTTATCACAAAACCCTATCACAATAACAACCACGATGTTCTTTCTTCAAGCACGCTGGACGCAAAAATAAATAATTCAAACATAATGTATCTCCTTCTCCTTGTTCATGTTCCCATCACCTTTCCCCCCTCTACCCATCTCTCTCTCTTCGTATTTTTCTGTTTACCCTCTGTTCTGCTGATGATGATGCATCATCATTTTCTTCTTTCTGTTCCCATCCATTTTTCCGTTCCTCTCTTCTTTTATCATACACACGCACATAACAATAGGCGGAGATGGGAGAGAATAGAGAGTTTTATCATTGTGTTTGGAGCATGCATAACAATAGAAAGAGGGGGGAGATGCGCAAAATATTACGCATACAGTATGGGTAGCGTAATAGGAGGAGAGGAGATTATGCAAAAAACAATTTTGGAAGAGTAGTAGGAAAAAAAGAAGAAAACGCTGGACTAAAACTGACGAAAAACCTCCAATTGAAACCAAGAAAATAAAACAGTCATATTTTTCAGACAAAAAAAACCAAGAAAATAAAACAGTCATATTTTTCAGACTGTCTGAAAAATATGACTGTTTTATTTTCTTGGTTTCAATTGGAGGTTTTTCGTCAGTTTTAGTCCAGCGTTTTCTTCTTTTTTTCCTACTACTCTTCCAAAATTGTTTTTTGCATAATCTCCTCTCCTCCTATTACGCTACCCATACTGTATGCGTAATATTTTGCGCATCTCCCCCCTCTTTCTATTGTTATGCATGCTCCAAACACAATGATAAAACTCTCTATTCTCTCCCATCTCCGCCTATTGTTATGTGCGTGTGTATGATAAAAGAAGAGAGGAACGGAAAAATGGATGGGAACAGAAAGAAGAAAATGATGATGCATCATCATCAGCAGAACAGAGGGTAAACAGAAAAATACGAAGAGGCTTTTTTAATGAAAAACTCTTCAGCTACAAGATGCCAAAAAGAAATCGTGAAAAACGTTGAAATGAACAAAAATATGATGGTCAGAAGGGGTCCGGTCCAGAATTTTCAATAATTCAGAAAAACTCAAATTTTTCCTCCAAACCTCAATGTGGGCAGCCAATATTATACGGTTGTTCTAGTTACACTGTGTACTGCGTTTTGCCAAAATATCATCCAAAACTTCGGACCTCATATGAAAAGGTTCCCTTGTGAGATATTCAGTGCTCAGTGTTGCTATTGAATCAGTTTGAAACTCGTTTCTTCTAAAGCGAAAATTAGAAGTAACACTGGTTTATATAAATCAAAAACTAGGATATGAAATCAGACTCAGAAGATAGTATGAAACAGTGATACACTTAAAAAACTTGAGATGCTGGGTTAGTGGCATCTTGCCTAATGTTTACGGTTTCAATAAAGTGATGTATACTCTCATAGACAGTTAATTACACTGCGTAACCGAGCTGACCAAGAATTAAATAATATGAGATTCCAGAAATTTTCTATATACAGAGATCCTCCGAAACCTCCCCCTCTTTTTCGTCACATGTTGTTCTTTCTCCTTCTCTCCCAAAACCCCATAAACCTTTCATTTTTACGACCCATATTTTCATTCTCCCCCTGGAAACATCACCCCCCCCCCCTCCTCTCTTTCTTTCCTATTTCTCAATAAACTGATAACAAAAACATGGATGAGTCATCCTCCCAAAAAAGGGCAAGAAATACTGATAAGGAAGCAGAGTTCATCAACGCCCACCTTCCACTATGAACAATGTGTCCATTTTGATGATGAGGCGGATAGCCGTTTGAAGCTACCGTACTCCGTCCTACTGTAGATGCACCACCCATGTTGTTGTAGAAGGTACGGTCATTCCATGTGGCTGAAGTGTCGTGGAGGCCTGTAATACAAATCTTACGGAATTCAGTGCAGCGAAAACTAGTATATGGTGGAAATGAAAATGAGGTCGCTGAAACCGCGTTCAAAATTATTAAATCGGACTTCTAGAATGTTATGAACAAGGAGAAACGATTAATTGAAAACTGAGTGAACTAGAAATCTAGATGAGCTATCTAAATCCGTAAAGATTACAAAATTGTGAGTCTTAATTTCTGTTTTACAATGGGAGAAATGAAAAGTTCAATAGGCTCGAATATGCCCATCATATAGCAGACACTGATTTTGCTAAAGCAGTGCGGAAGCAGAACAAAATGAACCCTACACCCCAGTAACAAAAAATAATTGCGGTTTCATGATTTCTACTTTGATTTCCTGAACAGGCTGCTGATTGGTTATATATCGTGCAAATTTTTGAATAGAACTTAATACAACAATAATACCTCACTAAGATTTCACAACACTTCTATGGAGATTTTGAAACGAAAACTAATGTTATCTAAAATTTCGCTTGAATGACGAAAGAACAGGAAAGAGTTCAACGAGCCAAATAAAAAAAACTGTCTTATGATGAACATGAAAGTGAGCTTCGATTTTTCTGGCCAATATTCGGTCCAATAGATCTTATCAGATTTTAGAGTTCTAAACTTTGGCTTCTTCAATTAGCCCCTCATTTCGGCCCGTTTTGAAATTTCTGATTTTGCATCTCTGGGAAATGTTAACTTCTAAACCTAGAAACTTTGTCAGTTTGCAGTCGATGCCTAGTACTTTGAAAAATATATATAAACATTTTTAGGTGCTTTTTACTGATACAGTCTTTAATGAAAATGACTCGAAAACATCAGAAATCTTAATACCAGAATTCATAACTCCCAAATTCACCAAAAATCCGAAACTGAAAATTTTTATCAAAAAAGTCTTACCATAATTCCTGGGCAATGTCGCGGCGTGCATCGGATCTGCTGCGTAAGGTCGGAGCTGAAAATTAGAAAATTAGAATACAAAAGTTTTGAAAACTGGGATATAGTTTCTGTTTCAAAATGTTAACTTGAAATTTACAACATTTTAGAATTCTAATTTTCTATTCTTCCCCTGGACTTTTCTTTATAAGAAGTTAATCTTTTGGTTTCCTCAAGAATCATAGACTAACGGATTCTTGTAGAATAAAGGTTCATGAGTGAGAGGTCGTCTAGAACTAGGACTTTTTCTAAATCCCCAGAACCAAATTACTTCAGATCCATATAATTCCAAATTCTGAAAGCCTATCAGGCTCTAATCCCGCTCCGATATTCTGTCAAAGACTCAAGAAAGGTTCCTAATTTTTTCTGATTTGTCATCTTCATATCAACTTAAGAACTACAGCAGTCCTGTTCACAACACTGTATTTTCCACAAATTTGAATTTCCCGCCAATTTCTAACTTTCAAAAACCCACCAGTCGACTCTCTTCATAAAGAGCTGAATCAGTGTCCAGACTGGCAAAAAAGTGGCTCAAGCCGACTCGTTTTGACATTTTTGGGATCCTAGTGTAGAATAATATAAGGATTCCGAGTCTTTTGAGATGCTTTAAGGTTTCCAGAACCTTCCAGAAATCAATGGGAACTTCAGTATTTGAAAAAGTTTTAGAATAGCAGTTGATAAAGTATCACCTCCAGTACAGAGTGAATGATAGTTCAGAAAAATATACAAAACTGATACCAGTATGTAGAAGAGACACTAGAGAAAAATAGTAAAGGGCGGCGAAAAAGACAAAAAAAAAACCGCCAACGGAATATCAAAAAGAGAATGGTTTTGGGGGTTTGGGAGAGAGAAGTGTATGATTCACACGTTATATTATAGACCCCGCTCTCGGTTTCTACTGGAACGAGAGAGTATATGAGAGAGGAAGAGACGCAGACAAATGGGAGTTTTTGAATATTTGAAATTGAAATACCACTCTGTCGGTGGTCTTTTCAACATTTTTGTGTTGTGGGACACGACATAACAATACTGATGGAGAAGAGAGAAGTGTACAATTCGAAAGTAATGATATTCGGGAAAAGTTGGGAATTTGAATGGAGAGAAACAAATAGTTCCGGTTTCATGGAATTTGTATTTTTAAGGAAGCAAAATATTGAATTAATAAACATCAGTTAATCTTTCTTGAAGCATTTGAAATAAAAAAAAGTTCCTTCGTTTTCTCAGAGTTCTTAGAATCGCGTTGGGGAGCATTTTGCTTTTTTCGTGTTTCAGAAAGTCCACACATGCTTTGTTGGAAGTTGAAAAACCAATTATTGGATTTCCCGCACTCCAAAAACCAAATTAGAAGTTAACCTACAAATTCTGTGGATCACCAGATCATGTCAACCAAGTATCATTCTGCCGCTGTATGGCAGTCTTATTAGAACAGTTGGAATAACATACTTCAACACTTTTGAAATGAAAACAGTTTTAATTTCTCAACGTCAGTTTCATCATATTCGTATAGAAGACCTCAGCATTCAAGCTCAATACGGTTCTTGATACAGTAATACTAGTCGTTCTCATTAAACCAATGGACTACTCACCCACGCAACTCTTGCCAAACTAGACATCTTCGAGTAACTGGAAACTTTTCGACTGATGTTCTTCGATGCTGATCCGATTGGATTCTGGAAATATTATGAATCATCGCGATTTCTATGTACGTCTGCATTGTGATAGCTTCGCAGTAGTAGCCACAAGCTCTTTGGAAAAGGTTCTCTTTTTTTCATTAACTTCCATCAACTTTAATCGCACTAGATTATCCACTAAATTCCAGTTCCAAAACCTAAGAATTCCGAGTGATGCTCGTTTTTGATATTCTTGTCCGATAGTTCTGATCCCTGGCGACTTACTTTTGAGAATAAAACCGGTCGGACACCAGTGTTTGGTTGTTGTGGATTACGGTGGGAAGATAATGGTGCCGGTTGAGGATAGAAACATACACGATGGGGCCCGATGTTTTCGAGGGAAACACCTGGAAAAAATTCGTTTCAGAAAATTCAATATGAACTGATCTTTAAAAATGTGACAGAAATTAATGAAGAACTTGAAATGGAAAAAAAAAGTTGATGGACTCTCTTGAACCAGTATACCGTAATACTCTCGCTAGTACTAACTGTAGATTTCGAAACGGGTTCTGAAGCACGACAAAAATTTGCGGCCTGATAGACTGTGATATTGAAACAGAAAAAGTTTTGAGGATCTTGAACATGAGTTTACCAGTTTCTTTGATTAAGGCAATTGCCTGATCTCATTTTTCCAATTATGAAGATTTTGAAACAGTTAATTAAATGTTTCTTTGAAAATTTTTACTACTGTGTTCGAACTCAAAAATTTGACCTCTGATATTTATTTTGCGATTTCACAAAACTGTCAAATTTAGGTGGAAAGTTGTATGTAAATTTCGGTGACGATATTTTACCTAATTAATTCGACTGGCTAAAATTATCAAGTTACTATCTTCCATCAGTTCCTTGTTAGCAACACTCATTCCGAATAATTTTTCACAGTTTTATGCAGGTTGTAATAGTGATGGGGTTGGGTTAGGTTAATATACTTACTCTACGAATTGTAAAAATGTAGGTTTTTCTGTGATTCAAATCGTTGTTTTAAAGCGAAACTGTCAAAAAACTCACTTTGAATACTTTTCATTCTTTATGTTAAATTCAGAAAATAGTAGAAACAAAAACTGCAAAGTTCAGTAGTCTTTTTTCTAGTGAGATCGCCTATCAGATGTTTGAAAAATTACAGATTCCGATAAAGAGTCAGAAAAAACGCGAGCAAATGTAAAATTGACATTTCTGATAATGTATGTTCAGAATCAGCTTCAACCTCAAGATCCAACAGTATGACACGAGCGAACAAAGAAATCGACCTAAATCTTCTCATATAATAGAAACAGAACACTTTCTCCAAAATTTCTCATTTCTCATTTCTATGTATATCTGATTTGGACCACAATTTCCATAATTTACTGTACTTCAACCGTCAGCATATCCAGCCAACCCATCATTGTTCAATAAAAAAGATAATCTCACCTCTTCTCAATTTGTCACGAAACTGAATGGCGTCATACGTCTTCACGTTGGATGAATGCCGTCGGATTGTTGGGGAGTTTGATGGTCTGAAAGTTGTGAAAAAAATGAGTAAGGTACGTTCGCACTAGAAAATGATAGAAATCTAGCTGGGTCAATTAATGAAAGTTAGGAAATGGAAATTTTTTGAAGTTTTTGGATTCTCAGTTTGTTCAAAACAAAGGCTAATGAGTGTTTTGTTTGAAACTCTATAAATCTCATGAACATTAAGAAACTGGAAATTTTTAACCTGAGGAAACCAATAATTTTACCAAGATTTTACCCTAAGTGATTATTTTTTTATGCAGCTGTAACAAAGTTGAAAACTGCAAGAAACTGAAAATTTTTTGAGTCGATTTCCATCAAAAGTCAATGGAAATGAAGGTGAAAAAACGGATCGATCTTCATCTCCTCCGATTTTCCCTGATTTTTTCGTCACCCCTCAAAAACGATACGATGAGGAGAAGAAGAGATGGAAACTGAAGATAAGTAACCCTACCTTTTCTCACCGAAATCGTCTAATTCTTGGACAGTTTTCTGTCTTTCTCTCTGCTACGTTTTAATACTTTCATCAAAGTATAGTTCACCTCTTGTTATCATGATGTTGCATTTCATTTATCTGTCCTTATCTCCTTGTTTTCCTTTTTCGTTTCTGTGATTTCTTGCTGTGACGTTGGTGATTGGAGGAGAATCGGGCTAGTAGAAGAAGAAGGGATGTTCTGAAAAAACAACTATTAGAATGTTTACGGTTATCGACGAGCACTGAAAGAAAAAGTTCACCATTTTTGTATGGTAGTCGTGTAACGGTAGGAA
This sequence comes from Caenorhabditis sinica, assembly GCA_963932045.1. NCBI lineage: Eukaryota > Metazoa > Nematoda > Chromadorea > Rhabditida > Rhabditidae > Caenorhabditis > Caenorhabditis sinica. The sequence goes on from OZ009940.1 coordinate 18,986,730, forward strand.
AATGTACGAAGATTTGCTTAAGGAAAATATTAGAGAACAGTTTTCAAAATCTATTCAGTTTCAAATATTAGAACTTCAACAGGAGTTGAATATGGTAAAATTATGAACAATGGAACAGAATATTTTGACATTAATCTTGATACCGATGAAAGTTTCATATGAAATAAATTGTGTTACAGTAGTAACATAATGCATCATGAGTTTCGCTAGATAAGCTTTGCTAGAGCTTTGCTAGATAAGATGGAGCACCTTCACTATAATTGCCGGATCATTCAAATTTTTATGACTTGTTTCAAACATTAAAAAGTGCAAAATTTTGAAGAGGAAACATGTCAGTTATTAAAAATGATCAGTATCCAGATTGAAAAAATCAGCAGAGATTGAATTATGCGAAGTAGGTAATAGGAAAATATTTTACTAGTGTTTGCTCTCACAGTACACTTTGAAAAACAAAAACTGCTTTTTTGGATTCACTGCTTCGTTAATATGAGATATTCGTGAGCAACACTCGGCCTTACTCCTTCCTCTCTTTTCAGTTTTTGATATTAAATTCATGAATAGTTTACCAAGAGTTGCACAAATAAATTCAATATAACGTTTCAGATGCTATGTAAAGTTTTGTGACGGTGATGATAGGTTCGTGAATAGGATAGCACAAAAATACGCAGGTAAGGAACAACAAGATACAAAATGCACGACACAGGATTACTACAATGTACATATCTACCAATTTCATCCATTGAATACCTTCAACAAATTGGAGAATGGAAGATCTCGTGCACTTAAAACTTTACTGCAACCGTTTTTTTGGTATTTTTATTTCCTACTATTACACAGAACTGAAAGTGGAATAGGTGTACACAATTCATTAAGGAAAATGTTTTTTTTTTTCAGATTTATATCGGAAAGAAGAAACAGAGAGAATGGACATTAGTTTTAATTCATAGTCATGATTTCGAATCGACAATAAATCTTGAAAAAAAAATCAAATTTAAGATGATGATGAAAGTGAGAAAAAAGCAATGGAGAAAGTGACTGTCTAGATTTTTCTAGCTGTATTTCAAGAATGGAGAACATTAAAACTAACATTATACTGCTCAAAATGTGTAACCCTAGAGCACTAACACATTTTCAAGCGATCATTTTTCCAACAAAAACAACATAAATCCAAGGTCACCCTATCACCCCTTAATCACTCCTAGATTCTGCCACAATCCAAATATTGAAACTATTTCTCTCTCCGGAAAAAGATGAAGAAATATGAACGGCTCTCTCTCTGTTTCTCTTTTTGGGCTCACAGAGGGGGATATAGACGGAAATGAAGTGGAGAGAGAGCGAGATAACAGGGAAATTGGAGAAACTCAGGGATGAGGGGCGATTTTGAGCAAATATTCCCATTTCTGGTGGGGGGAGATCGCGCATTCGGGAGGAGAAGAATGAGCATAAAGGGGGCTCTTTCTGGATGAAGAGAGAGGGATAGAAGGTGACAAAAAATTAGGAGGGATGTGTTTATTTGAGGAAGAGGTGGGAGAGGGGGGGGGAGGGAGTGGTGCTTGAAAGAACAGAACACATGTCTAAGGTTGGATAATTTGGAGATAAGGATGGAGAGCTTGGGATCAAACCGATCGAAAAGTATTATTTGTTGGTACACTGTTTTGGGGGATCTTGGAGAAAGAAAATTTTGGTATACAAGATCATCATTCTAAATAGGTATAATTTCAGGGAAAGAACACCAATGTTCGACTGAACTGAAAAATCGAAAGAGTAAATTTGAAAGTATTTGGTTAATTCGTAAAACGGTACTTTCGTGACGAAAAGCAGTGTCAATCCTGTAATTGTGGTGAAAGTGAACATGGGATGATCGAATGATCTTTTTTTTACGGAAATGGTTAAAGAAACACAAAATCCGTCCAACGATCGGAGAAAGAAAACATGTTTGTATTTATCGTGATCCCGGCACCGACAGAATTTTTATTCCAAATTTGTCTGTCCCACGTACTCTAGTTCTAGAATAGTCATTCTTGTTGCCATTGATTTGTTGGTATCGAGCAACAATTTTTTCGGTTTCTCATGGTTAGGTGAACGGAGCATGGAAAAATTTCACAGTTCTGTTGATGTCAAAATGAGCAAATGTTTTGAATGCTTTGTTAGAATCGGAAAGATCGCGATGCCGAAAAACCAAACAAACTCAAATCTAGTAAGAAAAATTTCAGACTCTAAATTCATGAGAATTTTGGGACAGCAAGTATATGTGAGCAGTTTGATCCAATGTCGAGAACATTATGACTTTCTAAAGGTATCTTTTTAAATTCAGATGACAGTGGCATAAACATTCTTCAACTATTGAGAAGGCAAGCTGTGCACCAATACGTGGAAATGTTGATACAGGCAAATGTTCGACCATCAAAAATCTGCATCGTTTGTAATTTATTCAATTCTGCCAAGGGAATATTGCGCCAAATTGTTACTAGAACACATGAGAAAACTTGGTCACTGTTTCATCATTATCATAATTATGTCTTGAAAAATGTGTAGTTTATTCTATCCATACCATGAACTTGGATCATTCATCAATCATTGAGAAAGACTAAACAAAAATCTTACAATTACATATGAAGAAAAAACCTACAGCTATGTATATATTCTCCTAGAGAAAACATAAGAAATGGAGCAAAGATACAACAGAGGAAGTTAGGTTCAAAGTTCTCGAAAAGAGTCAAAATTCAAGAAAGTGGGAGTTAGGAATCTATGATAGGTCACTACTAATCGTCCGTCATAGCGAGATCAAAAAGTGCTCAAAAAATGAAACAAAACTAGACACACTCATTTCCTCACCCGTTTTTTCACACTCTTCTCTCCGTCTACCGGCGATAAAAAATCGCCCTCCAATTGCGTCCAGGATCTCAATCCTCATATAAATAAATACACACGCATATCAATCTAAATAATCAAAAGCTTCTTCCCTATTCTTCTTCTTCTTCTCTCCAAGTTGCTACCTTCTCAAGTGGACAGTTTGGAGAGAGAAGACGGTCTTTCTGAGGATATAAAGAGAGATTGAGAATGATGATGCCGCTTTTGATTTGTTTGCATAACCAACTGGGGATATTGGGAGGGGGAGATTTTGGAAACTGAGGAAAACATAGTACATAGGAATTGTTAAAATCCAACAAAAAAGGTATTTAAAAGTTGTTTAAGAGCTCGAAAATAGAATATCGATAATAGCTACTGCACTTAAAACGTTTAAGAAACAAGAATTGCGATGAAGAGGTGAGCAATAAATGAATCCATGAAGTTGAAGATTTGCAGAAAGTGAGAATTCATAACGTCCTCGGATTGAAAATTAAACAAAAATTGTCACTAATAAAAAGTTCTGGAAACTGACAAAAACATTCAGGAACCTGTGAATTTGGCTCCAAACACAAAATAAAGAAAAAGCATCGAGCAAAATTGTCATCATTAATTATGGTGATGCCTTTGGATACGACATCTTGGAACCAGTTTTTTATTTATTTTACAATAAATAATGAAAAAATGGAATCGACCAGATGTGACAGGATATTTGGACCAAAACAAGTAAGCCAAAACAGAAATGATTTTTGTGAAACCACTTTTAAAAAACACGAAATTAATGTGCAGCTCAAACGAGGATCTAATAGAAATAGATGCAATTTTTAGGAAGTCAAAAAGTGAGACACGAGGGATAAAATGAAGGTGAACAATGGTAAAAATATTACTGTTCCTGTTATACGAATTCAAAGCAGCATAGCACTTTATAGCGCTAGATCCTTCTGTCTTGTCATCTAGTTTCACGAAAGGTACGTTAATATTTGACATTATTGTTACGTAAAATGGAAGCAATATTGGAGTCAATCACAAATTTAAAATCCTTGATTCTTCTTTCATGTTTGGATATATAACAGACACAAAGACACCGTATTAAGAAATGTTGAAACACTATAAATAAATTATTAGTTTTCAGTAACTAGAATAGTGAAAAATTTTCACTATTTCTGTACCTTAGTTTAGAAAATGCTTTTGGTAAATGATCTAATACGAGCGCAATTAACGTAAAACTGCGGAACAACGGAGTATCAAAAAAGGTCTAGCACGAATGCCTCAAATCGAATTGAAAGAAACTGAATGTGCGCACTAGAAATCAACATAGGCGGTAACCAAGTGACGTTAACCAAGTTAAGCCAAATTTGGCGTAAATCTGAAAATGGAAAGTATGACAGAAACATCAGATATGGGAGTACGAACACTGTGAACTTTTTAAACCATTGTGCCCATCGGGATTCGCAAATTTGAAACGATAACACTGCCGTGATTTTATAGTTCCCAAAATCATTGACTTTTCTAAACAGTAAGCACTAACAAAGAATTATTTTCACGGCTTAATTGAAGCTCAAAGTCTATGTAGTTCACAATCAAATCTCCTTAAAACTATGTATTGTTAAATGATTGAAGCAAAACAGAGAAATGAGTGAAAATAAATGAAAGAGAGAATAAGGGAGAGAAGGAGACAACAAATATGTCAAGAACCATTAGACCCACCAACAGGCCGCATAGAGAGAGACTCTTCTCCCTCTTATCCCCCACTCTCTCCTTCACTCTTCGATTGATTTTCAATCACTTCCCAAATACACTCGGGAACTCTTTGGAACTCTTTGGAATGTATGTACTGGTCTATGTTATAAGTGTGGAATGTTGTTAGGAGTCATTATGGTGAATTTACTGTCCTGAAGAGCATATCATGCACATGCACTAGAAGAAAAGTACGGTTCAAGGAGTTTGTAAAAGACTCACATTGATACCCAACAAAGAAATTGGTTTAGCCAAGAACAATGATTGCCATTTCATGTTTATGATATTTCAGAGATCACAGTAGGCAAAAAAGTTTTTGCGCTGGTAAAGCTTACTTTCTACTTATGGTTGATATAGCAGTTTGGGTACAGAAGTACAATTGTCAAGATGTTGGAGACATACCGAGGTGTGAATTATCATTGTAACAAATAAAACTTAGAGATTATGAGATGGATGAAACAGTCGAAATTTTCTCGGCTAAAAAGGCAAGGTAACAGAGTATAATAGAACAACAAAGGTTACGGTTTCGATTTTTGGGCGATAAGATTTCAGCATATATGGGTGTAGCATACATGATTTCGCTGGATTGTCCTCACTTCTAATTTGCCTGTTGTACGCTTCCTGATGAGGAGTTGGGATACGGAAAACTAAAGAAATGAAAGATTTATTTTGCTTGTTCAAGTTCCTTTGAATTATACAACGCTACTCGATTATTATTCGTCTAAATAGAGATTTTAGGGAAATGAGGCCCCTCTGTAATTGTTGGTGTTTCAACTTGTAGGGCTCTCAAAACATGAACTACAAGAATATCGAACTTTTTTGAAAATCTCAACAAAAAAATTGCCGATACAATGAACCCACAAGATTACCTGAATGTTTTTAAATTTTGTGGTTTTTGAGGGGAATTCGTATTTTTGAATCCTTTAACCATGTGAAACTGATAATGGGCGATGGATACTGAGATTAACAAGTTTGGAATTTAGAAGCTCAAACATTCGAAAATTCCATAGGAATTTCATGTTTCGACGGCATCACAAATGTCCAAGTTTCGAAATAAATGTTCAATCAATTATCTCCAATTGGTGATAAAATTATGCGTCTTTCAAGTTTCTATTTTTCGAGAATGCTTCTTTTTTTCGAGAATGCTTCCAGGAAAACTTTCAGTACGATTGCCAACTCTGAAGTCAACGTTTTCGTCCAAAAAACGATGTTTCCTCAGTATTTCATGTTTCGACGTTTCTTTACTATATCCGATTTCATTGAAATTGGTATTCATATTTAACATGGCAGATAAGTTTTCTGGAAAGTTATCTAATTTGAGAGTCTAGAGCCAGGGGATTCTTAATCTTGAGTGGCACACTTTTCTCTCGTTAAATTTGCGATGTTTGGTCAACTTTTATATCAAAATGTTGAACTCAATGAGATCTACAAGATGGTACTAAAAAGAGTGACCATTTCTGATTGCTTCTTGCTTATTGTTAGCGAAAAGATAATCTCAATCGTAATGATTTAAAAATAATGGTTGGCTACCTTGATGAGAAACTGAAACGGAACAGTTTCTGAAAGGATACAGTTGATCGGGTTATCCGAAAGAATGATTAATTGATTAAATATGTATGTATGAACATCAGCTTATGGAATACTTGAAATTGCAATTTCCGAGATATAGCAAAATCCATTTCTGGGGTTCGTGACACTGAAGACATTTTTTGACTCCCAACTGCAGTTAAAGACTAAAACCAAGAACGACCTTCATTATTATTTAAAATTGTGGGTATTTTTACTGTCAAATTTATTCAGAATAATCGCGAAGTTTCACTGTTTCGAGTACGGAATATTAGGGATACTTGAAATTCAAAACTAATTAGTGGTCCAACCGTACTACAAACATTCATGCAAATGCATCTCCCAAATCAGAAAACTGATTATTTTTGTTTTTAGGCTGACTCGTTTGTATCTCGTTATACACATTTTCCTAAATTTCATTGTTTCAGATAGTTGATAAAGATATATGTTAGTTGTAATACATAGTTGTAATCCTTCGAGAGTTTTTCACTCATGTTAGATTTTTAGATTTCAAAAATGTTCTCAAAGTGTTCATTATCTTTTTAACAGCCACGATCTGGTGATATATGCCGCCATCAGTCTACAAATCAGTTTGTATACTAGTAGCTCATCATAAGTAAATTAAAGAAGAAAAATTGATTTTTCAGTGTTTCCGGAAGTTGTTGAGACTAGATCCGGACCCGAAGTTTTATTGGGAGCCTCGCATTCGGTGCTGTATTTTTTGTCTAAAACAATCAGCAAACGCTATTATTTTGAAAAGATCATAGCAAAAGTGAAAAATAACGCTTCATAATACTTTCAAGTTAACTCGTTGTTACCGTTTCTACTATTTTCCAGCATTTTCACATCAACAAATGACGTTTCGCCATTTACCCTTATCTTCCATGTTTTCTCTCCCTCCCTGCGTCTCTTTTCCGGTTTCACTAGCCCATTGTTGGTTTTGGTTATTTGTACTTTCACGACAACACAGGTGTTGTAAAATTTCTCAACGTTTTTCTTCCTTTTTCTTCAGATTTTTAAAATTATTTTGAATCGATTTTCATGAAATTCGTGGTAATGTTTAGATTTTTTGCAGAATGTCAAAGCCTCTCCCAGAGCCAGAGAAACCGAAAGTCTCACTGAAATTAATGCTCTCGGATAAAGTAAGTTTTTAATAACTTTCCGAGACCACTATTTTTTTATCTTTTGAGATTTTTCGGTCTCAAAAAGTTTTTATTTTCTGAAATTTCGAATTTGTTCAATTTTTTTTTCGATTTCGAGAAAATCTATGCTAATTTTCGAATTTCCAATAAAAACAATGAATGTTTTGGTCAGGTGTGATCAGTTTGGTATGGTTTTTTATCTGATTTCTTACAGAAATTCGGTCTCTTGCAAAATGCAAATTGCAAAAAAAAGTTTCGATTTTTCAGATAGCTACAATTGAGGACGGAATTCATGAAAAAGTAACATTGGAAGATGAGGAAAATGTGATGGAAAAGGTTCATAAGTACATGGAGGAGAATTATGTAACGAAAAGAGAAGTCAAATTGAAGGAAATTTCGATTTTATTGGTAAGATAAAAAATTGCCGATAATCAAAATTTTTAGTTTCATCGAAATAGTAATTGTAAGACAAGTAGATGGAGCAGATGATATTGTGGGTCCTTTGAGTATGACATTCATTATCTGAGATTTAAAAAAGTCTCTAAGCTTGGTATAATCCAAACATAAAAATCCAGGAAAATCTCAAGTTCTTGAATTTTCAATAATCGAAAACTTTTGGAAACAAAAGTAAACGGATTCTGCTTCTCTACTTTAACTGGTCATTTTGGCAATAAATATTAATTTGGAGAAATATTGGAGCTCCGTAAGGTAAAGAACTACCGCTAGAAAGACAGAATTTCAATAAAATCATGAACTGGAAATATTACTTTTTTCGTGTCAGCCTAACCGGTGATTATTGTAATTCAACAAAAATTCAAACTTTCAATCTCATGCTACAAATATATTATCTGAATGAAATCTTCCCACAACTTGAAAGTGTTTCGAAACACATACATTTCTAAAACTTGAAAATATGACTGTTTCTAGATAGAAATCGTACGAGCGCGGAGTTAAGGTAGAGTTGGAAAAATTCTTCTCAAGTCAAAACTTCAAGACTTTCTGCAAAATTTTTCCAAATAAGTTCTACATTTTCAGCTCTCCTACTGGGCCCCTCCGTCTCTCCCCAACGGAATCCAATGCCCAAGATGGTTTATTGAATGTCAATCTCATACTCCATATGTTCTTCCTCTAGTGGAAGCAGTCACCGAAAACTGTGATTATTTGGAGGTTCAACTCGAAATGGGAGGACTCGATGATTATTTGGAAGTGGTCAAATCGAAACATATAAAATCCTACAAATTGAAGAGTTTTGTCGGGACCGAGCCGATGGAGATAAAATGTTAGTTGTTTATGATGGAGAGACATACATATAATAAAGTTTCAATGAGAATATTGTTGAAAAAGTAGAGTTTTTTCAGCAAAAAAGGGGGAATATCCTATGAGAATCCTAACATTTCTAAAGGAATAGTTATGTGTGTCTGTGTCCAAAACACTCCCGAAAATAAAACTTATTGGTTAATAAAGCAACTGTTCTAATAATATGGAAGTAGAAATTGGAAATTTGCAGTTTTTCAGCATTCATCCAACTTTTATGGCTCTAACTTTTGTTTTTGTAGATATTATTATTATTATTATTATTTTTCAATGTCCCTCTAGCCGAATAGCTGAAAATGTGTCTAGTACAACAAAGATAGTACTTTGGCTAACTTGAATACTTTCTTCTGAAAACTGTAAAAAATAAGAATTAAGAAAGAAAATTCTGGTTTACCACTTTATTGATGGGCAGTTTAAATCTTTCAAAAAAGGACAAGAATAGTTACAAATTTTGACGCAATTTCTGAATACTGATTACATTTGCAGAGATTTGAAATTGCAAGTGTTCGCCTTTAGTGTGTGGAATCGGGTAAGAGTGCGTGAATCTATGGAGAAAAACAAAAAAAAATCCTTCCGGGGGTTCTGGGATAACTTCTCCAAGAGCGGCACCCATGTCTCTAAGCCGTAGATTGGCCGTCACGTTTATGACGCAGCTTTGAAATACAGGAGACGCGGATAGGACCTGAAAACAAATAATCTTGTAGGAAACATGGCCTCAGTATTTTAGAATGAGCACCGTGCCAAAGGGTCCAACAAAGTGCGCGGCACATTGCAATCATGTGGGCGGAGTCTGATTCTTTATTTAGAAAAAAACTTACATCTCGAATCCTGAGGACATCATCTTCTGAGATCGTAGCCAACGTACAGGTAAACTCGCCCAAGTGACCCAATTTTCCAATTACATCATCAACGGTTATAACGGAAAAAGACGCGAAGCACAATCTTTTTGCCTTTTGAATTTGTGGCATGGTTAAAAAGTTATTGTCCATCACTGGCACATTTCTCGGATGGCCTTCAAGATGAACATATTCAACTTCTTCCGGATTGAAAAATGACAAAAGTTGCACCACAGTCTCTTTACTTGGACCATGATAAACAAAAGACTTTGCGTGGATTTTAGCTGGAGGAAGGCCTTCCAATAGACGATTCAGTAGATACGAATCATCCAATTCAGAGATAACAGAAAAATCATTCACTCTAACACCAGGAGCATTGAACAATTGTGTCAAATGTTCACAACCTGTTGTCACATTTTCCATGGGCTCATCAAGTGAAGATTTGGTGCACTCAAATTCCTTTTTGTTCAGTTGCCAAATCAATCGGTTGTTTGTGTATCTTATAATTATACACTCAAAGTGCAGAGGGTTACGATCGGCAATGTTCTTGATCGCTCTGTTCATCGATCGGAGGTGAGTTCTGAAAAAAGAACAATTTGAATTTCCGAGTGCCTTCGATCAGTCGCTGTCGCAAGCATTAACACTCACACGCAAAAGTGCATACTCTATTTCCAACAAATTTCCAAACGAGTTTCTGTCCCCTACTTTTAAAGACCGATTTGAAATCTGACAGTTTTAGGCTCGACAAAGACTGTCAAACGACCGACCCTGAAATTTGAGTTCAGGTGCTTCTGACTATGAAAAAAGCACATCGGCCACAAGTGTTTTAGCCCCAGATACTTGTTTAAAAAACGTCCCGAGACCGGTTCTAATTTTTACAGCCTTGGGTGAACCGTAAGAAAAGTTTCTTCCCAAAAAAAAGCAACTTACTTCTCCATCGGATCCAAATACTTTACGACTTTGTCGACAATTTCCGTTGGTAGATCCACGATATTTTTCTGCACCGGATCCGTGCTTCGATCATGAATAAAATCCAATTTCCCTTCATAAAACCGATAAAACCAATACTCAAAATCGACATAATCCATTGCATCCTCTCCAGCAACTTTACAGAAAGTTTTGTATGACTCGAAAATTGGTTTCTTTTGGACAACTTCGTAGAGAATGCAAGTCTTCAAGTAGGTATCGTTGCTGGCGAGCAGCTTCGAGTGTTGTTCCATTGATTTTTCCATCTGAAATATGAGAGATAACTAAGACCCAATATAATACAACTTGTAAAGGGGTACAAAAACCAATTATGCTTCAGGGACGGGCAGGCAAAGATAAAGATAGATTGATAGAAAACTCAAGAGATGAGTAAGGGGTAAGGTTACAGTAAGGGGGCAAGGAAATAGGGTTGAAACTGTAGCTGGATTCTCTAAAGTATTACTAGAAAGGGCTAGGGGCAGATGCAGGGCTAGAAAAAAAAACCAATAAGTGAATTAGAAACCGAAGGCTCAGCAGACGACAACGGATGGCTAACGACTGATTCTGTCTCCTTACGTGCATGGTTGCAGGAAAATGGTCCGAATAGGCTCCGCCCCCCCCCCCCCCAAGGGTGTGTTCTTTGGTAGTGTTCCCAGACTCTCATTGTCTTGCCTATCGATTTGCAAAGGACCTTCTAGAACAATAGGAGCGAGGGTAGTGTATTCTGGAGAACGAGAAGAGAAACGTCTTTGAGCTCTATATTTGTTCACATCCGCTTAATAAATGCGAAAAATCAAATTTCAAGAAAGAGTACTAATAAAAATTCGATTCTTTGAGAAACAATTTTATCAATTTGCATTCATTCAAAATCCTGAACAATACAAAAAATCATTGCATAAAAAAATTAAAGTGTTTTCGATTTCGATGCTCGAAGAGAGAAGAAACAACCCATACAATTTTGTGTGTTGTTAGCGATTTTTGGTTGTGATGATGGTAGTGTCAGAAAAAGTTAACATTTGGGAGAATATTAACAATAAAATAATTATTAGGAGGTGGGAGCCATTATTAAGAAGAACAACTAAAGACAAAAAGATATGCGAAAGAGATTTGGGTGGAGAGATAAAGGAGAACATAGTGGCGGGAATTTTTGAAATAAAAAAATTTAGGCAGCAACTTGTTTGACTGGCTTGGCGTGAAGAGAATGGCATCCCCAGATGGCAATAATGGCGGAAAGGGCGAAGCAGAGTACGGAGAGGGAGACGACGGAGCTGACGAAGAATGGCTCGGCGATGCAGAGAAGATCGGTAGAGTCGGAGAGGCTGAAATTGGGAACATTGAGTTTTTGAATAGTTCAATAGAGCGCAGTTTCTAGGTAGTCGTCTGTGATGTTAATCGTAAAGGGTTGCTGGGTTTTGGATAGTCAGAGGACAAGGAAAATATTCGTCATTGTTTTTATCACTCAATAACATTTTTTGGCAAGAATTGGAAACAGGAAACATGTGAGATTTTGGTTTGAACTTGTAAATTTCCAGAAGCTTCTGCTATCTTCCAAAGCCAACTAAACCCTCCAGACTTTGGAAACCTTTACTCACCTGGTCATCATAGTATTATTTCCCATCTCCATCTCCTCCTCATCCTCTCCCTTCGCGAATACTCGAATAATAGCCGATAGTCTCTCCTCAGTCTCTCCAGCCTCCAAATCAGCGGATCTCTTCTTTCTTCCATGCGACATGAACAGCTCATTAGTTCCCGAATCCAAACAATTCGACACTGGACATCCATTTGGTCCAGCACAGAACATAATCGAGCAGACAATCTGCACATCATAAGATCCATCCAATCGGAAGGCACGAAGGTCAGATTTCAGACGGTTCTTATCAAAGTCTTGCTCAACTGGTCCAACCAATGCTGGATATCTCGGGCATCCATTTTCGATCAATGTGAATGGTACAGTATCTCCGAATCCTCCAACACGGGTGGCGGTACACTCGGTAACCATCATATTGTGTGGTCCAGCTTGCTCAGAGGTGATCACCAAGAGAAGTGGGTCTCCAATGGAGGCCTTGTGGAGTGGCTCCTCGAGTTGGTTGAGGATCTGAAGTTCGGCGGTCACTGGTGGTGGAGTGGCGACATCGAGTACTGTAGTGTTTTGGGAAGAAGCCTCATAGATGGTGGTGACAACAACGGATCCCTCCTTAACCATCTTATCCATGGAAACATCGCAAGAGACACGGTAGAATCTGTCCCATTCAGTGGTGACTTGATGTGGGAGGACTCCATCGAGTGATACAACAACAAGGGCTTCCATCTTTCCATCCCGGATTACGGTACCACAGTCGGAGGTGACGGTTGGTGGTGGGAAGGTGATGGAGATTTGTTTGGCATTCTCGACGACTTGAGAGCAGGTGGAGAATCTCTCAGCGGCGTAGATGGCTCCGGTGTATGGTTCCTTGGTGTTGACGATGAAGCGGATTCCCTCGTTGGTGCAGAGAGCCATTCCTCCGAATTGAGACTCGCAGTTGAACTCGTAATAGTCCATGGATGGGTTGGCCTTGATGTTGGCATCCTGGCGGCCGACGGCGTAGATGAAGCAGGAAGAGGCGGTGCGGTCGTAGTTGATGGATTTGCAGTTGAGGTTCTGAAAGATGATAGGGTTGGAAATGTTGTTTTAGGAGATAGATTTTTTGTTCGTGATACTTGAACTAGCCTAAACGTCACTATAGACCTGAAACACTATTGTTAACAGGTCCCTGAGAACAAATGGAGCAACTGAAACAGTGGGGTGACTGCCTGATAATAGGATTTTCCGCTGTGATCGAAAGATGTAAGTGTTTGAAAATGAACTGTATCCAATGCGGTAACTACATATGTTCATGCCGTAAATTTCGAAGCAATCTTCTATTTTTTTGAAAAAAAACTACAGTCTCAGTTGCTCCATAAACAAGTTAAAAGATTTTGCTAGGATGTTAAGCAGGAGATTTCGCGACTAATCTGTTTTACGCGCAATAATTTTGTTAGCCTGTCTATATTCTGTATGTTAACTCGATAGAACAGTGAATTTCATTTTAAATAGTCCAAGACTTCCGTTCTTTTCGCTGTAGCAGTTCCTGGTATTTTGTACAAAGGGTAACATTCAGATCTAATTAATGAACCAGCTGATGGAGGAAAAATAGGTGCAATTATTTCTAGAAATGTCCACTGTTTCGAGCTCCCCATAACTAGGGCACTGTTCACAAGTGGCCAGTTCAGTCAGTTTCCATTTTAGGCCGAAAACCATCACTTTTATTTTGTCTAGTAACGTCCCCGCTATACTTCTCTCAACTTCGCTACCCCCAAGGCAACTCAATCTTGCTTTTGTAATATTTTGACCATCATTACCTGGAAGCAAAGGGAGATACAATCCGAGATGGTGACTCCTTGAGCCGAGGCGACGACTTCTCCCTCGATGGAAGATCCGATGAATCGTTCAAAAGCGGCTTGTTGACGGCAAGTGGAGGAGGAGAGGTCGGCTGTAAACATGGAAGATATGCATAGGATTATGGATGTAAGGTCAGTCATCCGGATCAGTAGATCACAAAGGGATACTATGGGCGATATAGGGATCATAGGAAACTCAGCAACAGAACTAAGGACCTTCTGACCTATGACATTAGTATTAGGTTCATAAGACAGTAGACCACTGACTTACCAGCAACACAAATTGGCTCATAGTAATCCTTTCCAACAACTTGTCCTTGTTGATCGGCTCTCGAGAAAGTATCCTCGTCAGACACAATACAGTTCTTCTCCTTTGGATTGAATTCAACGGATCTGCAGAAAGTGTTCAACGAGTCCAAGCACTTCTGAAGACAGTATGACTCTTGAGCTTCAACGGATTGAGTATGGTCATAATAACGAATTTCGAAGTTGGTGGTCTTAACGAACACCAAGTTTCCTCCGGATGGTCCACACCGGTTCTGACGGGACAAGCAGTTGTTATCGTAGTAGTCGATTCCCTCGGACATGCGGACGTGGGTTGGCTTGGATCTCTTGTCTTCAACGGAGAGCTCGCAGAGTGAGTTTTCATAGTGGAAGTTGACGGACTTGCAGACGAACTCCTTCTCCTTAAGACAAGCGGACAAGCAATGTTCACGGTTCTTAACGGTGACGCTCTTCTTCACGAAACCTTCCAATTGGGTGTTGCGAGCGCGCTCGAAGGAGAATGATCTGTAGGTGCAGGCCTCATGAGCGGAGACATTTGGAATACAGGTCTTCTCGTAGTAGAAGTTGTTGGCGGATGGGTTGGCGGTGAGTTGGGAGGTTCCGGCTGGGGTGGCAGCGTCGTCGAAGAAGTAGCATGTCTCGCGACCGTCGAAGTTGAACGAGGCACAAACACGTTGGGCTCCGGTGGTTGGTTCGATGTTGTTACGGCAGTATTGGGCGCAGGTCAAATCGTGTCCTGGAAGAATATATGGGGTTTATGGAGTTCTCAATCTGATACTAGCAGAGTAGATGGGAATTGAAAAGAATAATAGGAACATGAAACTGCAGAAAAGTACAGTTACAACTAGGGGTGTATTCCATTCAACTTTAGTTTTTGCGATCACTTATGAAGTCTGAAGCTCCCAGAATCCCACAGCGTTAGTGTCTTCAAAAAGAATTATTGTTGAAACATCTTAATGAAGATCACACCTACTGCAAAGTTCATCATTTTGCCCATCTTTAAAGGATATCTAAACGAATCGAACGTAACATACTTTTATGTTTCAGAACCTTCATAATCACTTTGGTCTATTTGGGAGCTTCGATGGACTTTTCGTTCTCGGTTCTTAACAGATTTTCAAATTTCTAGAAGTTTCTGATAAGCTTTCCAAACTTTTGCTGTTACGAGTTTGTCATAATATTATGTATATGCCGGCATGGCTTTAAAAATTGGTTTAACTTCCTCTAAAATCGCCTCAATTATAGAAATGTAACTAAATTTTCATTGTTTCAGAAAACTCAGCATCACTTTCAACTTATTTAAAGATTCAGTGGTGATATCTGAAGAGATTGATGCTAAAATTGAATGTGAAACGACCTTTGCTTCATACCTCTTTCAAGTAAACCGAAATTCTGTAAAGAAAAACTGGTCATTTCAAAAGTTGGAACTTGCAACTTTGATTTTGTGTTCCAAGAAGTGCACATATTTTAAGAGATTTACAGAAAGTTAGTTCGTGTCTGTCTCTAGTAGATTTATTGATTTTTGATTAGCTATTAGTATCCAATTTGGGTACAAAATTCTGTTTCCAGATTGTGTCTTCTTTCTCAGATTTTTTACAAATTCACTAACTTTTTCCAAACTTACTAGGTTTGTTCTTAGCCATAAACGATGTTCAAGATCTTCATTCTCCTTAGATCCTTAGTTAGATCCGACACCCGTAATCCTAGCCTTCCCTATTGTTTCCCATAAGAAAATCATAATTACATTACGGAAATCGAAATCGAAACCCTTTTCCTATTTCTCTTTCCGTTTTCCTTAACCTCCTTCCCCCCAAGAAGAGAAACTGTTTTCTTTTTCACGCGGTCATGCTTCTCATCGATGTCGAAAATCGAAAACTAGGTCAATTAGAAGTCGGGCGCCGCTGCTGCCGCGCCTGACCACAAAACCTAGCAGAGATAAAAGCGAAAAACGAACCAGCAGTGGAGATGACGACTGGGGTTCCATCGAGACGGGCACGGGGGATTCTGACGAATGCGGTGGTCTCGTGTGAGCTGCACTCGAAGACAGCCTCCACGGCGGCTGCCGCCGAGAGCACGAGCAATATCACTCGTGGCGAGAACATCGGTGGGTAGGTTTTGCCTGGAAAATTTTGATAAAAATAATGAGATGTCAGATGAAACATGGACAATTGGAAACGGTAAAAATAAAAATTGAAGAATTTTTGGTTTAAGGATGCTGTGTGGCAAAACAAGATTAAAAATGGCTATTACCTCAGAAAGATATAGGGTTTTTAAAACCGCGAAATTCAAAGAAGAACAGAATTCAAGAATTTTCAAAAGGTTTGGAAGTAAGAAAGTTAGTTACCATCCAGAGCAATGAAACCATGACTTCAAGAGTCCAGGAAGCCGCGAACTTTGAAAATGCCACACAAAAATATAGCTTCTAAAGCTAGACAATCTATTTCTGACCTCAAAGACTTTCTAACTTTATTAATGGTCAGAAATTATCCGAATAAACTGTTCAAGCCTCTTCAAAATCTCATCAGCCTTCAAGAAAGTCAAGAGTGTTGCAATATTTCCATTCATATAGTACTTCTCGTCTCTATAAACGGCCCTACACACAGGAATCTCGGAAAGAAAACTGGATGAGAGGCGGGAATGGTTGGTGATGACGAGGATGACGACGGTCAAGAAAGAATGAGAACGGGAAGAAGAGGGGAGAATAAGAGAATAAGGATGAGTCAGAGGGTGTGGAATTTTCGGGATCAGAACTGGAGATATGAAGAAGGAGAAGGAGAAGAAGAAGAAGCAGTGTGGATATCAAGGGGACTTTGGGTCTAGAATATAGAAAGGATAGGGGTACAGGTATAAATCTGGATGACGTGATAAGATTTTTTCGATTTTTCTTGAGTCGTTACTGATAAGTTAGATTTTCAGTGAAACATTATGGTAGTGACGAAACGGGGAAAGTATAATTGGCTGTTTAGATTAGAGGATGTAAAGATTAATCAAGATTAGTGAAATTACTATTGCGGTTGTTGTGGGAAAGCTTTTTTGCTAGTCGGTGAATAAGGGAACTTTTTTCTTTTTTGCCTCGGAATATTTTCATTATAGTCAGTATCTCATTTGGACCAATCATTCACATTGTTATTATTATTTATTATTATTTATAATAGTTTCATTGTTTTACATTTTCCCAGAATCCAGATAGGAAATAGATGAAACGGTAGTTTTTTTTTTTGTTGTAAAGAAATCTATCTCATTTGATTCAAACTGTGAGAGAAATTTGGGTATTCCAAACGGGATCTACGGTATTAACGGTATTGTGACATTATCTAGAATGTAGGAGAAGCAACGGTTATCATAGATTTCTGTTTTACATATATGACTTTTGAGGATGTCATTTTATTTTTTCAATCGGCTGATGATTTTGATTCGCAACTCAAATTTAGAAAGCTGTAAACTCAGGCGGGAAGGGCTAATTGCTTAAAGCTTGTTTTGTGCATAGCTTGTTTTGTCTTACCACTCACATCGTCAGACAGAACAGTAATACATTGTTACCATTTTCATTTTCACGATATCGAATACTGCTGCGACTTTGGAATGGCTGTTTCTGGAAACTTATCGATGCTATGAAACAGAAGTTTTAGACGAAAATTGTTTAGAACTCCACTTCAAGGGCAGAAATTTAGAGTGGGTTGGTGTTGAACACAGAAACCGCTACCAGCTTTCCTAACTAGATTAAAGCAACTTTTGAATAAGAAAAAAGCCGTGAAGTACAACGTTTCAGAAATGTGGTTTGAGGATCGAAGCAGGCCACCCCTTATTGGTATACTCTATGTAAGATCTTATCTATGTTCTAAACATAATGCATTACAAGTAGACCGGAAACGAATGACCAACGGACATTTTTTCTATGCAAAAAAATTGTTTCACTATGTCCCTATTCATCTAGATCCTTTTGTGTTCCCAGTTTGAAGTTTTGCCCTTTGTTTTATTTACAGTCATATATATCCAAAATTTGACTCCTTCGATTAAAAAAAATGTTTCAAATATTCCGTATTCGTGTGCACTTTTTCAGTAGTCAATGCGTGGCATACAAAATGATCCCCTATTCACAATGTAATCGGCTTCAACTTGTTCATTTTTTGTGTCAGTCTATCTACAGTTACTGCAGCACGATTTCCATTTGCTACACTTTACCAAACTACTGTAGATTTCCTATACTGCTTTATGTACTTTTATCATCCCTCGCCTAATCCGAAAAAACACAGATACCATCTTCTCCTTCTATTCTCTTTCAAACGGATGGACAGTCTGACCCCTGAGTAACCTCTGATGACACCACCGCATCCAAAAAGAAATCGGAAAAAGAGAAGAAGATACGCGCACTAATCGAGAGAATGTCTCTCTCGGAAGAAAAAGAAGATGGGATATAAGGATGACCTTGTCTGATAAGGCAAAGAAAATGAGATAGAGATGAAAAGTTACAGTACTCTATAATGCTGGTGGTAGTGCCGGGATCGAGAGAGTGATCCTGTACTAATCACGGAAAACTTAATTTTATGGGGGAAAACGATAGAGGGATACGGCTAAGGATAAAGATGGAAAGCTTTTTGCAAGTGTAGAAAATAACTTCGTGTATTTTACGGTAAGTTATCAACTAGAATACCGGTTTCTAGAAATTTAGAAAGTTGAAGGAACAGAATATAGATGGAGATTCCCGAAATTGAAGTTGACTTTTATTAAAGATACTTTTTGTTTGAACTGTCGGAAGTTGAATAAAACTTTCAAAATCTGATTGGTTTCGAAGCTTAGCTATCATATCATATAAGGGTTACACATCTACTGGTCACAATTCCACTGTCTCAATTTCTAAGAAAGTACTGTTACAATAGTCTCGTAAAAAATCTGTATGAGTACTCCTGGAGTTTAATAGATGGGACAATATGCTAGGTGATTTTAAAGTTTTGAACAATTTTTAGATTTCGAAATATTGCCAGTTTCATAATTATGAGATTCTTGGAAGTACCTAATATACAGCTCCTTGATAAGTGATTTTTGAATAGGGTTTGGAAATAAGCAAGTTGAAACGGAGAAATAATCAAGAATCTGGAAAAATCACCTCGAAAAATCGAGACAGACCATCAAGGCGAGATGAAAGCAAATAGGACATCCGGAAAATAGACAAAAACTGCTTAGATTACAAGTTTTTGTAAAAAATATTCGTTTGAGTATTATTTGGAATTTTTTACTGGTCCCCATCAATTTGCGGTGGGAAAATGTCAAATCCGAAATCGTAAATGTTTCCAAAAGTCTTGATTTTACGACTATTTCAATTTCCAATGTTTTGATAAGATCCAATTTTCAGAGATTACATAGAGTGTCGAGAACTGAAACTCCGTAAAAAATTCGGAATCTTCTCTCATAGTTGAAACCGAAACTGGGGCGGAAAAATGTTGAATTTTAGGCATAAACCTTCACCATGTTGCTAGAACCTAGAACCACATAGATTTCTAATTTAAGCAGAAAATTAGGTCAATCGGAGAGGTTCAAAGTTTTGAACGTGAGAGTCTCAAAAATCCCATACTGGAAAGTAAAATTGACACTCACAAAAATCTATCGCTGAAATCTAGATTCACTCACAACGAATTTTCAAAATCTAGAAGCATAGATACATTGAATTTGAAACCGAAGATGAAGCTAAACTCTAAATTTGAAAATTTCATTAATGAGCAGGGAGACTCTCGAATCAAAGTTTCATATTCCAAACGTCTAGATACTTTCAGTTTAAAACAGAAAACTAAAAAAGTACGGTGAAGCAAAACAAATAAAACGACTACTGTACCACTACAACACTTTTGACAAATCCCCCAAAACCATCAACCATCCAACCGAATCGGTCTTTATGGATAAGGAAAAGATCTATCTATCGTGTTTGTGTTGTATCCATACAGAATGAGAATGCAAAGAAGAAGAAGATTCGTATCTCTTCTTCCTTGACTTCTTCCCTCTCTTAGGGGGTCACCCACCTCCCCCTTTTTCATTCCTTCCCGACTCGTACAGTAGTAGTGACAAGGGGCCTTGACCGACTTACCTTCTTTCCGAAAGAAGGAGAAAAGATATCGTTTCTCTCTTCTTTTCGGTTTCCTTCAGGATGTACGCACATTCCACATTCCAAAGGAGAGAAAGGGGGGCGCCCTCCTTTTTAGTGTTTCTAGGACGCTGTGGTTGTGTTTTTGATGAAGGAGAAGACATGAAAGGGCAAATCTTGGGGGGAAGATTCGAGAAAATCGGATGGATTGATCAGTACAAAAAAGGACAGGAGATGCGGGATTCCATAGACTTGAGAAAAAAGGAGAAAGTTTAGAGACGAAACTTGGGAATGGGGAATGGGGTGGAAGATAAAGGATAAAAGAAGCATTTTTGGATTAGATTGTCCTTTTTCTTACTTTTACTGGATCAACAGAAGGATCACTACTGTATATGAATGGAAAGTTATCAATATCAATGAAGCAATCAAAGGTGTATGCATGATCGGAAAACGGCAGATATCAGTAAGACTTATGAATGGTTTAGAACATGAAACTTTTTTGATTTCCGGAAAAGATTTGGTGTCAATCGTCTATGAAAAATATCAGGTCGGTACATCGACCGTGAGGAACAAAAATGTTTGAAATCAAAAAAATTTTATTATAACGGCAGTAATTGGATCCTCTTGTTCACGGGCCGGACCCGCTGGAGAATCTACCGGCTCGGCCCCGCCCGCTAATTTTAAAATGTGCTCAATTTCCAACATTTTCATAGCAACGACTACTTATTTCTCATATTATACATTAATCAAACTTTTTAGGAATGCTAAGTTTTACATTGACTCTTTAAAACTGCGTCTCATGGAAAAAAGTAATAATCTCTGATAGGACAATTGTATCGTTCGGTATGTCATTTTTAGTGATTCTAGAACGCTGGTGTTTTTGATGAAAAGATGAAAGGGCGAACCTTACAAGTTAGGGAAGATTCGAGAAAATCGAAAGGATTGATCAGTACAAAAAAGTGCGGGATTTCATAGGCTTGAGAAAAATGAGAAAGTTTTGAGACAAAACATGAGAATGGAGAATGGAGTGGAAGATAAAGGATAAATGAAGCATTTTTGGTTTGGATGGTCTTACTTTTTTTTTGAACTACAGGAGAAGCACTACTGTATAAGGAGCGAATAGAATTCAAATAATCTTATGGATAGTTTAGAACAGAAAATTTTGCTTGGATCACGAAGAGGATTCGGTAAAGGAAATATTAGACTATCGTCCTAAACAAATTAGTACATAGACAGCTGGAAACAAAATTTTTAATGTGAACAACTATGGATCCGATCCGATTTTTGATGTTTTTATAGCAACGACTACTTATTTCTCATATTATTTACATATTTCTACTTATGAAACTTTTCAGAATCGTTCAGTTTTACATTGACTCTTTGAAACTGCATTCTATAAAAAATAATCATTCTTTCTGATAAAATGTATGTTTCAATCGTGGTAAAAGCTTTAACAATTAGACAAAAAATTTATCACCATAATAACTCCATATAGTACGGTCATTGACCATAATAGGCCGTCCCGTAGTATTGATAGCGTTTCCCTTTTGGAAGGGTGCTCTCCTGATAATCTGGTATCAAAAAGCAAAACAGCTCGACTCCGTCGCCGTCGCTCAAAATTTTTTGCATCCTCATCACAGCAGCAACACTATATTTATTTTGAATCTCCACTCCACCATACAGACGAACTTTGTAGTTTTGAAATCTGAAATATTATCAAAATAATAATGGAGTTCTATAGAGCGCGAAAACTCACTTCACTTCATGAAACGTTCTAAGATTTTCATGTTGTATCGGTGGAGCGACACCGGATATTGGCTCCGTTGCATTTAGATTCTCTCCTGTGACGACCAGATTTCTCAGGTTCGGGAGTCCTCCGGCCTTCCATTCATTAACATAAACGGTGATATCATTGTTGGTGAGAAGGGACCCGGTCAGCTCAATTCTCACGCAATTCAAGGCCAATAATTGGTTTAATGTGAACCAAGAAGACTTGGAAATTTTTATCATCAGTGGCTCATAAGCCATTTTCAGCTCATATCCTTCTTCTAATTCCAAGTTAATTTGTAAATCCATTGTCACTTGGAGACAGCTGAGAAGCTCGTTGATTTGGGATCCTATCTTTGAAATATGTAAAACTTCTATCGATTTTTGCCGATTTTTGATATAGTCTAAAGTAGATTGGATTCTGATCTTATCGAGATAATCAGAGCTGAACATCCCGATTTCTGAGTTCAAGAATTTCAGCAGATGGAAGGCCACAGAGTGAAGACCACTGACGATCCCATTCCAGTACATTGAGACACCGTAGTCATTGGGGTGATCTAGGACATATGGTACTTCTATACCATTGAAATTTCGAACCCCCGAGACTCCGAAACAATCCTTGGACTGATTATCATGAAACATAATTAAATAGTGCGATCCGATGTACAGCCGTTCTGCCGAGCAGTCTATGGAAACTTGTAATCTTTCAGAATCTGCTAGTTTTAGTAGTTGGGTGAACTTCTTTGAGCATTGAACGATATTGATGCTGAAAGTTGTAGAATTCCCAGATATGTTAAAAAAAAGAAACTTACAAGTCCAACACGGCAAATTGGCTTGCCACTTCACGGAAGGCTAGCCATGGTAGACGGGTTAGTGGAAACGTTGACATTTTACAGATTTTGAGAAAACAGAGCTCAAATTTTTGCGGAAAAAATGTATTGATTGTAGTACTCTAGGGGACCAGGAGGGCACTACAGAGACTGTTGTCTGCGAATGCCCCTTAACGTCAGGCGGTTTCCCAGAAGAACAGATTGCATGTCAGATTTGACCGGGAAAATTTTTGGCGGCAATTCAAATTGGTATGGGTCCTGAAAATTGCAGGCAACAGCAGTTGAGCAAAGATTGTCAACTATAATAAATAAACAGAATACGGAATGAACATTTTCAGGATGTTGGAGAATGATAGTTCCGTAGAGAGCAAACAGAGGCTCAAATTTGACTGAATATTCTGAGCAGACAAGGTTTAAAAGTTGAAAAATCTCTAGTTGGGAAGTGTACCGGAGGATAATTTTACTGTATGTTTTTTCATTTTATGCTTTTTCCTTATTGTGTGAATGGCTCTTTGTTGACATTTTTTATTGAATAACGATAATGTTAAGAAAAGGAGAAATGCTTCGAAAACAAAAAAATGCATTGGATTCAATGCGCAAGAGTAAGAATGTGAATGCGTGTACACATCCTGGAACAGGAAAAATGGAAAAGTGTTGAAACAGGAATTAACGAACATTGAGCTGTTTCAATGGGGCTTACAAGAACTAGAAGGAATTATGGTTACAAGTTTTGACGCAATTTCCGAATACTGATTGCATTTTCACCGATTTTAAATTGCAAGTGTTCGTCTTCAGTGTGTGGAATCGGGTAAGAGTGCACAATTCTATCGAAGGCAACTCCTTCCTCGTCTTCTGGGAGAAAAGCTCCAAGAGCGACACCAATGTCCATGGTCAGCGGTAAATCGATCGCCACGTTTATGTAGCAGTTTTGAAATACAGGAGACGCGGATAGGACCTGGAAACAAAGCATCTTGTAAGAAACATATTTTAGAATGAGCACCGGCTCTAAGGTTCCGGCAAAGTGTGCGGACCCTATTTATTTATTTAGAAAAACTTACATTTCGAATCCCAAGAACATCATCTGCTGAGATCGTAGCCAACGTACAGGTAAATGCAACCAAGTGACTCAATTTTCCAATTACATCATCAATGGTGATAACGGAAAAAGACAAGATGCACACTCGTTTTGCCTGTTGGATTTGTGGTATGTTTAAAAAGTTATTGCCCATCACTGGCATATTTCCCGGATGGCATTCAAGATGAACATATTCAAGTTCTTCTGGATTGAAAAACGACAAAAGTTCCACCACATTCTCTCTGCTTGGACCTTTATAAACAAAAGACTTTGCGTGGATTTGAGCTGGAGGAATGCTTTCCAACAGACGATTCAATAGATACGAATCATCCAAGACAGAGATAACAGTAAGATTATTCACTTTAACACGAGGAGCATTGAACAATTGTGTCAAATGTTCACAACCTGTTGTCACTTGTCCCATCGGCTCATCAAGTAAAGATTTGGTGCACCAAAATGTCTTTTCGTTCAGTTTCCAGGCCAATCGGTTGTTTCTGTATAATATGATCATGCACTCAAAGTGCAGAGGGTTACGATCGGCAATATTCTTGATCGCTTTGTTCATCGATCGGAGGTGAGTTCTGAAAAAATAACATTTTGAAAACTTGAGTTTCATGGACGGTCTTCGGTCAGTCGCCGCCCGCAAGCATTAACACTCTTACGCAAAAATGCATACTCTATTTCCAACAAATCTCCAATCGAGTTTCTGTCCCCTACCTTCAAAGACCGGTTTAAATCTGACAGTTTTAGGCTCGATAAAGGCTGTCGAACGACCGACCCTGAAATTTGGGTTCAGGTACTTCTGACTATGAAAAAAGCTCACCCCCCCCCCCCCTCAAAGGCTTGTTTTCAACAAAAAACGGTCCAACATTGGCTGATTACCCCCTGCTGAGATCGGTCGTGATTTTTACAGCCTTGGATGGACCGTAGGAAAAGTCACTCCCCAAAAAAAGCAACTTACTTCTCCACCGGATCCATGTACTTTACGACTTTGTCGACAATTTCCGTCGGTAGATCCACAATATTCTTCTGCACCGGGTCCGTACCTCGATCATGACTAAAATCCAATTTCCCTTCATAAAATCGATAATACCAAAACTCAAAATCCACAGAATTCATTGCATCATCTCCAGCAACTTTACAGAAAGTTTTGTATGACTCGAATATTGGACGATTTTGGACAACTTCGTAGAGAATGCAAGTCTTCAAGTAGGTATCGTTGCTGGCGAGCAGCTTTGAGTGTTGTTCCATTGATTTTTCCATCTGAAATATGAGAGATTTGGGAAAAGTTGTGACACAAAACTGAAAATGAACGGGGTCGAACAGAATAATAACTAAGATTTTTCGAGAAAACAGAACTCAGATTTTTGTGGAGAAAATGTATTGATTGTAATACTCTAGGGGACCAGGAGGGCACCACAGCGACGGTTGTCTGCGAATGCCCCTTAACGTCAGACGGTTTCCCAGAAGAAGAGATTGTATGTCAGATTTGACTGGGAAAATTTTTGGCGGCAATTCAAATTGGTATGGGTCCTGAAAATTGCAGGCAAGAGCAGTTGAGCAAACAGAGACTCAAATTTGACTGGATATTGTTAGAAAATGATTACTCTTCATCTTAATCTTAAAGTATTTTTAGGTATTTTAAAGCAATGAAAAATTTTGGTCGGATTCCTCCTTTAAAGTTTTCGTGACGAGATATCGTGATCTCCGATTCGTCGAATTTTTGGCGCGGACTCTCTTTCATTCAGATCTGCACAATACCTCATCCTTGCAAAAACCACGATAATTGAGATGTCTTCATAGAAAAACAGCACCGCATTCTGGGAAGATCCTACGAAGTGACTATGTACATGACCTACTGTATGTTGTACTAGTGCAATCGATTTTCTCAACACAAACCTATAGAAGGGACCTTCTGCACTCGATAAATTTTTTCTATTTTCAAATATTGCTATCCCTTTATTCTGTTTTCAATTTTCAGAAATGAACAAGATTAGCTTCTTGAAGCTTCCGTGGCTGGTGCAAAAAGAAGTTTTGTCAAATATGACGATGAATGAATTGTTCACATTTTCGTTCTCTTCTTCAATAGTTTTCTCACTTATTGGGCAAATTCAATGGAGATCCACTGGTGTGACATTCAACTTTGAAGCGGAGACATTGCGGATTTACTTTCATACCACCAGATTTGCATCACTTTTACAAGAACATTATTTCCTTGTTTGGATGAAAACTGGGTATGCCTGACACGACCAAAGCTACAAATAATTAGTTTAATTTACAGAGTCGTCGAGTACTGCCAATCACCTACAATTCGTTTCATGGTCTCAAACTCGCTTCAAGAAATCCACGAGGAAACCATAACTTTGACTTTACAAAAGCACATTTCCTGTGCCTTCTCAAAATGCCGAGATCTGATTTATAATGTGGATATCTTTTATGGTTTCGAGCACTATAAATGGATGTCATCTCTGAACACTGCCTGGATCGATGATCCAACCACAACCGAGCTTGAAGCGTTCACGAAAGCACACCCCGATCTTGAAATGCTAACAGTTCAAGGGGATATTATTGGAGATCTTTCTTCTGATTCGAACATGTTCAATGCTCGAAACATCCACATGTATATATACGAGAAACCATTTACAGAGTATGTACGTTATTTCAAAGCGAGACATGCACTTTTCAATGCTGCTACCAAAAGCTTCCACGTAAAAGAATTTATCCGAAATTGGTTGAGGGGAATGTATTCTGATAATCTCACATTTGTTCACATAGACCAAGAAGATGGAGAAGTGTTCCACCCAACGCTGCTTGAAGGCCTCGAATTAATCCGATGGGATTCTTCAATTTTCCCAAATGAATACAGAATGGAAAAGCGGTACGTTTAACTTCAAAATATATAACCGGTTAAGCTTCATTTCAGCGACAAGTTCTTGACCAAATGCCCGAAGACGTATTCAATTGTTAACGCATATTATATGATCAGAGAAACTGATGGGAAAGTTCTATCTGTGTCGTTCGATAGAATAACCGTGGAATTTTGTGTCTGGAATCCAGAAGACTTAGTTGTTTTAGCATAAAACATAATGTTTCTCTAACACTATCATAAAAAAATAATCTATGTTGAGGAGATCCCACGACGGAGTAATCTTATTCATTCTCTTGCAAATTGTTTCCATGCGCTCTTGATTTTTCTAGTTCTCCAATAAATAAATTAAATGAAAATCCATCGAAACTTCAATGAGAACCAACAGTCAATCGTAATTAGTTAAATGAACGAATCCCAATGAAATTGGTGGAACACAGTACCGGTCAATAGTATACGAACCTTTGGTGTTTTCAGTTGAAAAACGTCAAATTTGGGGGTCTGGGAAAGGATGTGAAACTTGACCGTTTGATCTGAAACTTATTGAATGTATACATCAACTCTAGAACTCTATTTATGTAGTTGACAACTTTTTTGTATGACCTCTTCTAGAGATGATATGGCTCGTTAAATGCAGAACACCCTATAATCGGTGAAAATTGCACTGAAAATTTGAAAATTTAGCATCGCCCCACTCTAAAGGGACACACCATCTTTAGAAGAGGTCGTACAAAAAAGTTGTCAACTACAAAAATAAAGTTCTAGAGTTGATGTATACACCCAAAAAAATTCAAACGGTCAAGTTTAACATATTTTCCCTGACCCCCAAATTGACGTTTTTCAACTGAAAACGAGAAAAATTCATAGATTATTGGCCGGTACTGTATAGTGATTTCCCTTCCGTTATCATTGTCCACGAGGACTACACAACTTTGCGGCGCTGCTCAAAATTTGAATTTCCGCCCAATTTTCCTTGATCTCTTGTCTGTTTCTCTACGAATGCTTTCTGAGCCAACCCATTTATTATTCAAGAAATCGAACAAAAAAGGCAAACAAATCATCATCACAATTGAAAAAAGCAATAATTTAGAAAACCCCATATATCAAATAAATAAATTAGCATCCTCAATAATCCTAAGCGACTCCCTTGAGCACCTCCTCGATCTGTCGCATCGTATCCTCGGGCCCCTCTACCGTATGTCCAACCGTCCGCGAATCTTCGAAAATCTCATGATCATTGCCTCCCGGTGCCGTCTTGTCTCCAAAGAAATGAATCACATCGAAGTCGTTCTCAAAGTACTGTAGGCAAAACGTCTTGTCCCATCCCGTCGGGAACACATCCACACTAATCTGTCCTCCGATCGCGAATTGCAATCCGTATGCTCCAAATTGCTCGCGGAGTTGCTCAGCGAACTTCGCGCGAATTCCATGCTCCGTGTCGAATTTCACAAATTCCTCGCGTTCCGCCTGTGAGCAACTGCGCCCTATCGGACTCAGATTGATCATTCCGTTTCGGAATTCGACAAAGTTGCCACGTTTCACTGGCAGTGTGATTTCGGACATGTAGCGGAGAGCAAAGTTGATGAGCTCCTGAAGTTTCTCGTCTCCGATGGCCTTCTGAATCGATTGGACGGGGAAGGGGGCGGAGCCTTTGTAGCCGAGAAGACCGTTTTCCGAGAAGACGTAGTCGAAGGAGGAGAGCACTGGAAAATGGGGGAAAATTGAAATTTTGAAGAAAAAATTGGCTCAAAATCGTCTGAAATGGCTCAATTGTGGCCGTTTGAAAATTTTGACTTTTCGAAAAAAATTGGCTCAAAATCAACCAAAAATGGCTCCAAAATGGCTCATTTTTCATCAAATCTTCTCAAAAAAATTTTTTTGAATTTCCCGCCAATTTTCTGTATTTTCAAAAACGCACACAAATCCTTATCATGTCCTGCCAATTGCTCGGTAATCTTCTTGAAATCCGATCCTCCAACGACGGCCAGGGGCACCCGTTTGCGGGTTTCGGCCAAGAATTCGCGCATTTCCGGAGTGATTCCCTGGAAAAAATGGAGCTTTTTGGGGGGTTTTTGAGAGATTTAGGGTATCTGGAAGATTCTAGAAATCGAAATTTGAGAATTAAAAAAAAAAATTTTTTTTGAAAAATTTTATTTTTTCTAAGTTTTGAAAATATCGGATTTTCCGGAAAACTCAAAAAAGTTTTGTGATTTAACTGTAAACATTTCACAAAAAGTGAATTTAAAATTTCGATTTTCTTAAAATAAGATTTTTATATTAGCGATATTCCCCAAGGGGAAATGCGCTCCATCGCCAACTTGGCTGAAATTTGAATTTTCAGCTTTCCCGCCGTTTTGAAAATAGCGAAACATGTTTCGGTGGGTGCGTGGACTCCTCGTGGACAATTCGACTACTGCCCGAGTTGTCCACGAGGAGTCCACGCACCAACCAAAACATGTTTCGCTGTTTTCAAAACGGCGGGAAAACCGAAAATTCAAATTACAGCCAAGTTGGCGATAGAGCGCGTTTCCCCTTGGGGAATATCGCTAATAAATTTTGATTTTTCAAAAAAAATTTTCAAAATTTCTAGGTTATTTTTCATGAAATTTTCAAATGTTTTAATCATTTTCATCCAATTTTTTTCAATTTCCAACCTGTCTCGCGGCGGTC
Source organism: Caenorhabditis sinica (assembly GCA_963932045.1). Lineage (NCBI taxonomy): Eukaryota > Metazoa > Nematoda > Chromadorea > Rhabditida > Rhabditidae > Caenorhabditis > Caenorhabditis sinica. The sequence goes on from OZ009940.1 coordinate 19,016,121, forward strand.
AACGTCCCATCAACATCAAACACGAGAATCGTCTTCGGAAGGGCTCTCATCTGAAATGCTAATTTTTGGAATATTCTCATTGATATTTCTGAAAATTTGAGCTAAAAATTCTCAAAAATATTGCTAAAATCGCCAAAAAACCGAGTTAAAATCTCAAAAATTAGAGGAAAATAAGTCGATTCTTAGAATTCATTTTACAAAAAGTAATGAAAATTGAGTATCAGATAATAAGGAAGTCACAAAAGTTGGGAAAAAATCAGGGTCAAAATTGAGCGGGAAATTCAAAAAATTAGGCAAAAAATAAGTTAAAAATAAAGGGGGGGGGGGGGTAAAAGTTTAGGTGGGAAATTCAAATTTTTGGGGTTTTAACAGAAAAAAGGGGGACTCAAAATTGGGATCACAAAAGAGAGAATACAGTTAGGGACCACAACGTGAGGGGGCGGAGCTTCAATTTCTTTCTCTTGGAGGTGATATGACACCTTTGGGGGCCTGTAACTCTTGTCCAGACTATCCGATTTTCAAAAAATTTGATGGGTGGACCAATTCAAATACGCAGAATCCAAAAATCTAGGTCATTTTTCTGGACATGTTACCTGGCTTCTGATAACTCGAAAAAACTCGTGGAGCTCTCAGTTTTTCGAGTCTTAAGAGTTCATAAAGTCCATATACGCATAATTTTTTCATGGATTCTGAGTAGCCTATGTTTGCTTTAATGGGACCAGTGAGAAAAATGAGGCTCTGAGTTAGCCGAAATTCGTGAATCTAGGTCAAACTTCAATCAACTGTATTTTCGGCTCAATTATGATTTTTTATCTACTTTTATCAGAAAATACAGAAAAACTCTTATTCTGCACTCTCTAAAAATTTGAACCCGTTTGGACTATATTGAGTAATCTTTTCAGTTGCTCGAAGACGGGTCACCTCGGAAAAACTTCGGTTTTTCGGGGTTTTCACATTGATGTGGGTCATATACGCAGGTTTTCTAATCACCATTGGATTCTACGCAAAATTTCAGTTCTGACCCACTTTTCTAATGTTTGCCACGAGTTAGCCGAAAAAAGTTATTCGGGTCAGACTGTGCAGAAAATGAGTACAAAACTACAAAAAGGCGCAAGAAGAAAAACCATGACCCCTTGTAATATATAAAACTTTTGAATAGATTTCAAAACGTGATAAATAGTGTAGTGGCTAACGCGTCAACTTATCATTCACTAGACCCGAGTTCAATTCCTTGGGAAAATTTTTGTGTTTTTACTTTTTTCCACGTGAAAATGAAGCGTGCGGCAAAATTGCATTTTTAAACCCCGCCTTGAAAACCGTGCCCTAGCAAATCCTCCAAGAGAAAATGACTGGGTTTCACCAAATTTAAAACGGAAGTATCTCGAGAACGGCTGAAGATTTTTGGCTGAAATTTTCAGAGGGTGCTTATATCAATCAGAGCAATCGATCAATATGCGAAAATCTAGAATAAAGGCAGTTTGAAAATTATGCTGTGGTCCCTAAATACAGTACTAAAAATAATGAATGACTGGAAGTCAGTGATGGGGAGGAATAGCCACACATTAATACTAATGCAACGTCTCGTTGCAACGTGTCTTTAGGGGAGAAAAGAGTGTCTGTTTCTCTGCGTCTCTAGTGGAAATTGGGGTCTCTCGTTTTTTTTTTGGGCTTTTAGGCCTAGTCAAATAAAAAATGAAGCATATAAAAAGCAGGGGGAAAAGTAGATTGATAGTAGTGGAAAAAATGATGAAAAAGGGTGAAAATTAGGGGTGATATGGGGTTAAAACAAAGGAAAAACGACGGTTTTTGGAGTGATTTTGGAGGAAAACGGGAATTTTTGAATTTTCGAAAATTTTTTAGGGAGATCATTTTTGGATCATTTTTGCTGAAATTCTGAAGAAAAAATTAATCCAGAATTGACCAGAAAGTTGAATTTTGGCTTGGAAAAATGGTGAAAATTTCAATTTTTCAGAAAAAAGGGATCATTTTGGACGATTTTTGGCTCATTTTTCAGAAAAATTTTGAACTTTTTCGGTCCAAAAATTGGAATTTTGCACTAAAAATGGTCGAATTTTCGATGTTTCTCGGCCAATTTTGGACCATTTTCAAAGATTTTCAGACATTTTTGTTCGAAAAATCTGCGTTTTTAGAGCAAAAAAACAGCAAAAATTCCATTTTTTGAGCAAAAAAAAAACAAAAATTCAATTTTTCTGAACCGAAAATTCCATAATTTCGATTTTTTTAGGCCATTTTTTTTTCAAAATTTTTCAAAAATCCCAAAATTCACTATTCCAAAAACCGAGAAATACTGAAACCGGGCGATTTCAGTGGTGGTGGTGGTTGAGGGGTAGGAGTAAGATCTGCAGGTACTGTAGCTACTGTAGGTGGTGGTACTGTAGTAACTGACACCGAGATAGGAGACATTGGAGGAGCACAGGTAATAGGGGTAAAAGTGGAAAAAGCTGAAGACGTGGACGAGAAGATTACTGTAGGTACGGTAGCTGTGGATACTGTAGTTGATGCATTGGTGATGGTAGTAGTGGTGGATACGGTGGTGGGAGAAGCAGTTGGTGTTGGAGTTTTGGAGCTTTCTGGAATCATGCTGAACCGAAAATTAGCAGTTTGGGAAAAGGGTAGGAGGGGGAGGAGAACAGAGGGAAAATAGGCTTTATGGGGGAAAAGGGAGAAGAGTTAGTTAGGAAAGTGCGCTCTAGTGGACTATTTGGAAATTTTGAAGGTTTTGGACTTTAGAGGTGATTCAGAAGACGTCAGTGACTGATCAGTCGAATTTGGAGCAAAAATCGAGAAAATGAAAATTTCAAGGAGAACTGCCTACTGTAGTTGGGGTCCTAGGAGACGCAGAACGACTAGAATTTAAAGATTTTGGAGATTTAGGGGTCCTAGTTGTCCTAGGTGGGCTTCTAGATGAATCACAAGATTTAACAGAAGTTGGGGATTTTCTAGTCGATTTTTGAGAATCTGAATATTTTGGGGTCCTAGACGAATCAGAATCTGAAGATTTGGAAGACTGGGGGGACCTAGGGGATTTGGAAGATCTAGAAGACGTTGGGGGTCTCGAATCTGGGGACTTTGGAGTCGTCGAGGACTGAGAAGATCTGGGAGCTATTGGGGACCTCGGGGATCTAGATTCAGAAGATTTTGGAGATTCTGGAGCCTTAGAAGACGTTCTAGATGAATTTGGCGATTTTGGGGACCTAGGGGACCCTTTCAAAGTCGACGTGGAAGATTTAGATGATTTAGAAGACGTCGAAGATTCTGATGAAGACGACGATGAAGATGATGTACCTCTTCTGACACGCCCATCCGACGTTCCCGGCCGGCCATCGTCACGATCGCTCTCATCTGAATCCTCCAGAAGACGTCGGGCTCCTCCTCCTCCTCCGACGTCTTCTTCTTCCTCCTCCTGCTCCTCTCCATCGACATCCACGTCTTCATCATCATCATATTCTCCCTGTCCTGCTGCTGCTTCCAAAGCCATCACCTCATCCTTCTGTCTCGCCAGCCCAGCCAAAAATCCAGCAATGTCTTCGCTGTTATGTGTGGTGTTGCCCGATGAGGAGCCTCCCGAGCTTTCTGGTTCATCGGCTTCTTGGTTTTGAGGTGGAGATTGTTGTTGAGGGGCGTTGGGGGCGGAGCTTGACGAGGGTCCCTCTCCTCTCATTTCCTTGAGATGCTCTTGGAAGAGACGCGGGTCCGTGATCACTGAAAAAAGGTTTTTTTTTTTGAATTTTGAGCTCAAAATGATAATTTTTGAAAATTTTTTTTGTGAAAAATTGGTCGAAAATCGTCGAGAAATTCATCATTTTTGTGCTCAAAATAATCGTTTTTGGGTCAAAAATGACTCGAAAAATCGCAAAATTGCAGTTCAAAAATCAAAAATTTACATTTTTAGACTAAAAAGAGCTCAAAATGACCACTTCCAGCCCAAGAATATCAGCATTTTTTGGACTAAAATAGACCGAAATTTCCATTTTTTCGGTCCACAACGGTCCAAAAACAAGGCTTCTGAGCCTAAAAACCCACCAGCCTCCTTATGCATCAGAATGCTCAACGCATTGGTGCTCCACTGCTCTCTTCTCTTCAACTTATTTCCCTTCTGCATCAGCTCCAACATTTGTTGAAACAATCCGGACATTTCGAGTTCGATGGAGCCACGAAGAGAGGGAATCCATTTGTGATGCATATGACAGACGTCCTTTCGAGTACGGCAACATTCTTCGCCGAATGGGCTGGAAATAGAGGGGAATTATGTGATTTTTGAGTCTACATTTTTGGATTTTCAGGTCAATCTAGACTTAAAAGATCTAGGCTTGAACTCTAAAATTTCCAGGCTTTCCTAGGCCAAAATCGGGCCAGTTGAAGTCAGCAAAAGGGTGAACTTAATTGAAGGCTTGAAGGCCTTGCAAGGCCCAATTTCGTCGTACTTTTGACGTTTTTAGGCTTAACTTGGGTCATCTAGTCCATTTTTCAGATTTTTTTCAAGTTTTTAGGCCTAAATTTGCCGATTTTTAAGGTTTTTCTGTCAATTTTTCTCGATTTTCAATGGATTTTGGCCTAAAAAAATGGATTTTGGTCCAATTTTTCTGCTAAAAAAAACTCACTCCTCCATCTCGATCAATTCGGACAACGTGTTCGACGTCGTCCCACCGAGCCCGGCTTCCCATCGTTTCGGATATCCACACACCTTCAACGCGTGCTCAATTCCCGGTTTTCGATGCTCCGGACACAGAGATTTGAGTCGTTTACAGTATGTCCCGGCGCGCACATCGTACTTTTCACAGAAGATCGACGAACTACTCTGCTCCGGTGCTCCGAATGACATGGCTTTTTCGCTTCGAGACCAACACAGCTCGATGTGTTTCACGTATCGCTGAACCGGAATATCGTGAAGACCGCAGATGATACAGCCTTCATACTGAAAAAAGATTTGAATGGATTGTTTTGGGGGGAAAAAGTGATTTTGTAGGCTTTTTAGGCTACGTTGGGTCGAAAATTCACTATTTTTGACTATTTTTAAGTCAAAAATTTGAATTTTTGGGGCAAAGCGATCGTTTTTGGGGTTTTTCAGGCTAGTTTCATGTCAAAAATCCAGATTTCTAGGCTATTTTTGTACTAAAATCATATTTTCTAGGACGATTAAGGTCTAAAATAGTCAATTTTTGGGGCTTTTTTAAACTTGGAATTTCATTTTCCAGGCTTTTTAGACCTAAAATAGAGTATTTTAGGTTAAAAAATTAGATTTTCCAGGTAGTTCTAGACTCGAAATAAACCATTTTTGAACCAAAAATCGAAATTTCTAGACTATTCTTAGGCTAAAAAACCGATTTCCCTGGCTGTTCTAGGCCAAAATGCGATGATTTTTCGGGTTTCCTCGGACTAAAAATCCCATTATTGAGGTTTTTCAAATCTAAACTAAGACAATCTAGGCCGTTTTTGGCCTGATTTGATCATTTTTGGGTCCAAAAATTTGATATTAAGATCTAAAATGACCATTTTTGTGTCGAAAAATACGATTTTCAAGTCTTCCTGAAGTCTAAAAATGACGATTTTCTTCATTTTTCAATGTTTCTACACCAAAATTTCACGATTTCCTCAAATTTCCTCACCAAATTATCGTCCGCCTTCTCGGTGGTGGCCAACGGCGGAAGTGGAATCTGCTTCTCGACGAACGCGTGCAATTTCTCCAAAAACTTCATCATACTCTTCTCACTCTCATCTAATCTTCTCATATCCGCGGCGACCTTCTCCTTCTCCTCCTCGAGATCCTCTACGAAAGTCCGTGGGCCGGCGGGACCCGGGCCGAAATATTCCGCGACTCGAATTGGAAGCACTTCGGTGAGACGCATTTCCGCCAGAATTCGTCCGCATTCTTCGGAACAGTACTTGGATTCGGGACGCGCTTCGTAGATGCAATCCGGTTGGAGACATTGACGGGGTTCTTGGACAGCGTGGGTCTGAAAATCCTGGGAGAGGGGTTAGTAGGGGGAAAGCGGAACTTTTGGGGGGGTTTTGGACAGAAAACCTGATGTTCTAGGTCATTTTTAGGGTCGAAAATCGGGATTTTCAGGCTTTTAAGGTCTAAAATTGACGATTTCAAGCGGTTTTTCGGTCAAAAGTGCAATTTTTCAGAGTGTTTCGGACCTAAAACTAACAATTTCGAAGTTTTTTCGATCAAAAATTGGGTCTAAAATCTTGATAATACATTTTTTGGGACTTTTAGCCTTAAAATCGACCACTTCCGTGCTATTTTTAGGGCAAAAATCTAGATTTCTGGGTTATTTTCAGACCGAAAATTCGATTTTCTAGACTATTGTAGGCTCAAAATCGACCACTCTCAGGCTATTTTTGCGTCAAAAATCTAACTTTCTGGGTTATTTTGGGGCAGGAAGTTTGATTTTTCAGGATTTTAATGGTCAGCTTTAGACTATTTGAGACTATTTCCGGCCCAAAATCTTCATGTTCTAGATTATAATTAGGTCAGAAATGTCATTTTCTAGTCTTTTTTGTGCCAAAAACCTGATTTTCAGGTCGTTTTTAGGTCGAAAATCCTATTTTTCAGGCTTGTAAGGTCTAAAATAGATTATTTCAGACCAAAAAACAAGATTTTCTAGACAATTTCTATATCTGAAATCGACTGGTTTGGCCTATTTCTGAGCATAAAATTTGACCATTTTGGATTTTTGAAACGATTTTGGCCTAAAATTGAAATTTCGGGGTCGTTTTTAGGCCATTTTAAAGATGATTTTTGATGCCAATTTGACATATTTAGGCTTGTCTTTGGACCGCTTTCAGGCCGAAAAAGCCCAAAACCTCACATTAATCGTAGTCCTCTTTCTTCTGGTATCGGCCGCCTGTTGCCTCGTCGGTCGATGCGGAACATAGTCCATTTCGTTGATTCTCCGCTCCTGTTGAGCCGCCAATTCGCTCTTCTTCTTCCGGCCTCTCTTCTTTTTCTCCGGTTCCGCCGGAGCGTATGCAGATGACGTGGACGGTGCTGAAGACGTCGACGGGAGAAGAATCGGACCAGAAGACGTTGAAGCAGATGAGGAGGCAGCTTCACGAGCAGCAGTCTTGGCTTTTATCGCCGCCAGATTGAGATCGGCCATTTTGCGGACTGAAAATTCGGGAAATTTGGGAGATTTTCGATTGGTGGTGAAATTTGATGAAAAATCATGAATTTTAGGTCGAAAATCCGTCATTTTTCGAGTTTTCTGAGACCAATTTCAAGCGAAAATTTGAAGTTTTTAAAGCGAAAATAGCATTAAAAAAGCTCAAATTTTGAGCTAAAACGAGGAAAAAACGGGAATCAGAATCGCTCTGGTTGCCTAGGTTTCGGCTCTTTTTCCCTCTTCTGACTATAAAACGGAAATTTGGAGGAAATTGGAAAATTGAGGAGAAGAAGGGGCAGGTGTTGGGAAGGGATTAGCTACAATTCTAGTGCACCTGCCACCAAATTGGAGCAAGATTTCTGAGCACCTATATTGCTCTATATAGTGGAAATTTGGAAATAGGAGTGATTTTTTCGAGATTGTGGTGAAAAGCTCAATTTTTAGACCTAAAAATGTCAATTTTTCATCTTTTTTCACTGTTTTTTTTTTAGAAAAAAGGTCAATTTTTCATGTTTTTCGGGTTTTTCTATCTGAAAACTTCATTTTTTATACTTTTTTTGGACGAAATTTTCCAATTTTCAACTATTTTTGACCCAAAATTTCCAAATTTTGCATCCATTTTCTCCGATTCCTTACCAGCATCATCGTACATCTTCCTGGCCGAAAAGCATCGTCGCTTCTCACACGTTTTCCCAAGTTTACACGGCCAACACAGATTACAATTCGTATGTTCATGACAACGAATGCACTTCATACATTTGTGTTTCCAAATGTCCTCGTTGTCCTCGCTTTCCTTCGTTGAGAGACCGCTCATCCTTGAAAATTTGAATTTTCTTTTTAATTTTCGAGGGATCCTTTTTTGGGCGGGAAACTTGAATTTTGAGCGGAAAATTGGGATTTTTCGAATGGGAAATTTGAAATTTTAGTGAAAAATTGTGACTTTTTGAGTGGGAAATTTGAATTTTGAGTGAAAAATTGGGATTTTTTGAGTGAAAAATTTGAATTTTTAGTGAAAAATTGCGACTTTTTGAGCGGGAAACTTGAAATTTCAGTGAATATTTTTTTGAAATTTTGAAAACCCATAATTGAGGTTGAGCAATAAATACGGATTCTAATGACCACAATTTTTCAACTTTTTTTGAATGAAAATTTTTCTTCTTCATTTTGTTCAGATTTTCTTAAGATTTCACATTCTTCAAAGAAAAATTGGGGGACGGAGATACTTGATTGGGGGGTTAAATTTCGGGGGAGATTTTTAAAGAAAATTACAATTTTCTGGGGGGAAAAGGGGGTCAAAAAGGACAAAAAAGGGTCAAAAAGGACAAAAAAGGATCAAAAATTGAAGACACAGAAAAAGACAAAAAATAGAGAAAAAAATAATAAAATATATAGTTTTTCAAAAAATTATTTAACAAGAGAGTTACTTCTCCTCAGTCGCCGGAGTTGGCTCGACGGCGATCGGCTCGGCCTCTGGAGCGGATTCTGGAGCAGATGACGTGGCGGATTCTGAAGCCGTAGTCGTGACAGGAGCTTCTTCGGCAGCAACAGCTGGCTTGACATCAGTAGACGCGGATGATGATGACTTCTCGGCAGGCTTCTCGTCCTTCTTCTCAGAGGATTTCTCCTTTTCTTCCTTCTGCAAAAAATGGGGAATTTTCGTGGATTTTTGAGGAATTCAGGGGCTTTTAGAGTACATTTTATGGGCTTGTAAAGGTCAAAATAACTTTAAAAATATGGTGTTTCGCTGAAAAATATGAAAATTGGGTCAAAAATGAGCCAAAATTGTGCAAATTCGGTCAATTTCTGGCTCAAAATGACCCCATTGTCACTAATTTTCTCTTTTTCTCTCTATTACCTTCTCCTTCTTCGGTGGCGGTGGCATCACCTTTTCGACAACCGAGAAGATGCGATCGGCGTGACGTTTGCAGTCCTGGAGTGCCTGCTTCAGCGACGAGTTGTCGTCCTGGACGGTCTTGAGTTGGGACGACGTCTCGTTGAGCTTCTTGTTGGCCTTGTGGTAGTGCGCATCGATGTCCTTCTTCTTCTTCTCGATTTCCGACTTCGCTTCACGGAGTTGGTCTGGAAAATGAGGGGAATTTGAATTTGAAATATGTAATTTTTGAATGAATTTTGGCTCAAAATAGGTCAATTTCTACATTTTTTAGCTCAAAATTACTCAATTTCAACGATTTTCGGCTCGAAAATGACTCGATTTGTAGCGTTTTTCGGCTCAAAATAACCCAATTTTCATGCTTTTTCGCTCAATTTTTACGATTTCCAAGATTTTTCGATTTCGTCTCCTTACCTATCAACGAGATCTGCTCATTCACCGTCGCCTTCGCCTCATCCCTCTCCTTCTCGACCTGCTTCAACAGTTTCAACTTCTGCCCAACATTCACCGCACTTCCATTAATCATCACAACCCCATCCTCGGAAACAGTACTACCTCCCTTGTTCGGCGATGGCAACTCCATCGTTTTGGCCAAATTGAATCCATAGCCTCTGATGAGATCATCCGTCTCCACAACGTCATCAGCGCCTCCAGGAGTGTGACGAACGTTTCCATCCATGTCGGTGAGGACATCAGTCAGATGTCGATAGTTGATTTTTTCTCGAATCGACAACTTCTTCGAGAGCTTCTGAATCTGCCCACGCGAGATTCCGAATTCGCCATTGAATAAGATCTCCTCGATGTCCTTTTCGGTGAGATATCCGCAGAGATTCGTGTCAAATAGTGAGAAGGCTTCATAGACAGTACGGTTGGCGACCACTGACTTCACTTCGACTTTCTCCTTCTTGGGCGGCTCTTCTTTCTTCTCCTCCTTCTTAGGCTCCTCCTCCTTCTTGTCTTCTGGAGCATCGACAAGCTTCTCCGTGGATTCTGGAGCCTTCTCCACGACGACCTCCACAGTCCTCTCTCTCGCCTCGTCTCTCCTCTTCTTCTCCGCATCTCGATCTCCACAATTCACCAGAGTCTCGTAGATCGTAAACGCCGCATTTCGCTCGATCATCTCCTTGAAAGCCTCAGCGAACAGAGAGACTTCGAATTGGTTCTCCTTATTGTCATCATGACGATAGTCGAGAAGAGAGCTGAGACTAAGCACTTTGCAGTCGAATTTGCCGGATTTGAAGGTTTTCGATGGGAACACGAGGATCTTCTTCTCCTTTGGAAGTTGATAGTGCTTCTCGAGAGCTTCTCGTTTCTCTTTTTTCTCCTTTTCGAGTTGCTCCTCCTTCTTTTTCTTCTTGTCAGCCTCCTCTTGCTCTTTCTTCGCCTCTGCTTCGGTCTTGGCCTTGGTTTCCTCGATTGGTGGGGCTATGAAGGCGGCCTGGAAGGAAAGAAAATTGGTTATGAGAAGAGGGTTCTAGGCATAATTTTTATGATTTTTAAGCGAGTTTTAGGGATTTTTTGGTCATTTTTGGCTCTCCAAGCATTTGTAGGCGAATTTTCAGGATTTATGACTCTTTTACGGCAATTTTTAACTATTTAGGTCATTTTTTGGGCAAAAAGTTGGATTCTGACCGACATTTAGTAGTATTCCATGTAAATGTGGTGTAGGATCCAAAAATCACAAAAAAAAAGCTCAAAAATTGCTCGAAAACTACGAAAATGAGGTCAGAAGATGCTTCAGATGGTGGTGGTGGTGGAGACTTATAAAAAAAGCCCACGTTTCGGAAATCTTGACCACGACCATCTGAAGTAGTTTCGGGGCTCATTTTCGAGGTTTTAGAGCAATTTTTGAGCCAAAAATCGCTCCAACTCAAAAATTAGGCAGTTTTCTAGGCTTTTAGATACGAATTTCACAAAAATGAGGTCATTTTCTATGATTTTTCTACTCGAAAACCAACCGGATTCTCTTCTCCACCCGCTGCTGGCACCTCTTGCTTGACATCGGCCTCTCCTCCAGACACATCCTTCATCTCAACATCCTTCGCATTCGATGCTTCAGAAGTCTTCTCAGCATCCAGTGCCGTCTGAAGACGTTGCACCAAAAGCGTCTTGATTCCCTTCGTCTCGAGTCCTCTCAACTCGAGTTCCACCCGGAGCTCGGCTACTTTCATGCTCTTCGCGTCGAGTTTCGACCAGTTCGTCGGGTGTTGTCCGGCTTCCACGGCGATTTCGCTGCTCATGCTCACATCGGTATCGTTGGCAGCTTCGACCTGAAATTTGGAGAGATTAGGGGGGAATGTAGAGCTGAAAATCGCTGAAATTGAGTTTAAAATATGTATATGTATATAGAAAATATATGAACCTGAGCTACACCTGAAATGGGTGGTTTTTGGGGGATTTTAAGATGATTTGGGGGGAGTTTTTGCAAGCATTTTTAGGGTTAGAAGGACAAACAGACACACAGAGTCTCAAACTCATTGTAAAAAAAGAGCCACACAGTAAAACCGAAAAATAGGACGATACTTTCCTTGACATCCTTAGCTTCTGAATCCTCTGGAGTCTCCTCGGACTTTGGCGATTTTGGCGGTCCGTCGGCAGTCGGAGCAGCATCTGGAGCGACGACGGCTGCTTCTGGAGCATCTGTGACGACGGCTTCAGACATTTCAACGACTACAGGCTCCTCCTCGATCTTCATGGCGTCGATTTCGGCGAGTTTCGCCTTGAGCTGCTCTCCGATGGCACTTTCCGAAGTGCTCCATGTCGCATCGTCTAGAGCCAATGATTGAGTGTCGGGCAGCAGGAAGTTGACGTGATCAATGCGCTGCTTATCGGCACGGTAGTAGCGAATTTGCACCATTGAGAACCTGTATTTATGCATGGGGACCATGGTTTCGATGAGAGAAATGGAGATATGTATATGGATATGGAATGAAATGAGAGCCCTAATCAGAGTTTGTGGGATCCTCAGCTTGCACTGCTTCTTCGAGAGATTCGAGAGATACGAGAGATGTGAGATTTTTAGAGACTTTGAGAGTTTTCTTAACACAGATAATCGAGACTTTTAAAAGCTCACAAAGAGCCAAAAAACGCCGAAAAAGCCACCTACCACTGAGAAACCGAAGACAAATCGATTCCTGTCAATGCACGAGTCGTCCGGACTGCGGTACGAATCATTGTAGTCGTCGAAGTTGGATCCTCGCCATCGAGCGATGGAGACCAGCTGCCGCCGATTCCCATGGTTTCCTTGCCTCTAGCGCCTGGAAAATCGAGGAAAATTAGGGGATTTGGAAGAAATGTTGGGCTTTCTAGGTCAATTTTCATCGAATTCTGGTTCAATTTTCGGTTTTTGGAGCATTTTGATCATCTATCGAGCGATTTTGGAGCTTTCTAGGCTCAAATTTGGTGCTTTGGAGCTATTTTTTAAGTTCCAAAGCTCAAGGAATCCATTTTTAAGGCGTAACTCACCAACAAGAAAATGAAGATTCTTCAGAAGACTCTGCGGCTCCTGATGGTCATCGGTGGTTCCATCGGCCATCAAACAGAACGATTTCTTGACGACATCGGCTTTTCCAGCATGCGACAGCAGCAACACTTTGACTTGGTGACGATGATCGGCATCTTCTGGCTCCAACTCTGGCAAATCTGCTCCAATCCAATCGACATCCTTGTTGAAGACGTGGAATTGAATAGGGTTGTTCATATCGAGCGACATGTCTAATTGAATGGTTCTGACCCATTCGAAGGTCAAATCGACATAGTCTGATGGGAGATAGAGCTTCGAGTACCGGTGACGGAGAACACTTCCAGAGACGATTTGTGAGAGAAGCGCGGCCTTCTGAACTCGGCATTCGTAGCGAGGAATGATTCTGGCACGTCTTCTGGGAGGACTCGCACTATCTCGACGACCACCTAGACTTGGTGCAACACTTCCCGATGGACTTCTCTCTCGCTTTCTATCCTTGGTCGGCGCTACAGCTGGAGACGTGGCTCTTCTTGGGGAGGCTCTTCGTGGTGGTGGTGGGGAACGGGGGCGGGGCTCTCTGGCTGGACGGGAATCTCTCTTCGGGCTGCTCCGACGTGGTGGAGATTGGCGACGCATTGGTGGTGACTGATGGCGACGTGGTGGCGCTGAGCGATGGCTTGGGGAGTCGTTGCCTGTTCCACCGCGGCGATCCCCTCCTCCAGAACGGTCCTGATTTCCACCCCAACGCTGCATTGGCTCCTGACGCGTCTGTACGTGCTGCTGTTGTTGTTGGGCCTGTTGAGGGGGTTGCTGACGGACCACGGGCACCTCTTGCTGTTGAGTGGCGGCGTTGAGAAGTTGGATACGATAGGCATTCCATTTGAACGGCATCGAAGGATTGTAGTTGGCTTCGACCATCACTTTGTCGCCCACGCGAGGATGCGAGCCGCGGATCACACTGGAAATAGGAAATTGGGGTTTTCGGCTGCATATGCTCATTTTTGTGCGATTTTAGGTGAAATTTTCGGTGTTTCTGGACATTTCGGACCTCAGATTCCCTATTTTTGCGTTAATTTTGGTGTTTCTGGACATTTTTGCCACATTTCCGACCACAAACAGTATCAAAATCACCGTTTTCCAGGTCGGACACTATGAAAATCAGGCTTAAACCATCAAAAATCGATTTCAGAGCATCTTCATCGAAATATTTGGAATTTTCACTTGTTTTTACATATTTTTGTGATTCTATGTGATTTTTCTCTTCAGATTTCCCCTTGTTCTGTGTGATTTTGAGCGAAATGACTCTAACTTCCTCCACTGTAGGCACTACGAACCTGTGCTGAAAAAAGACATCATCGTCCACGAATCCATAAGTGTCCAGCATTTTTGTGACGACTCCGACGAATGTTCGCTGATTTTTCGCTCCTGATCCTTGCTGCAATCCTCCGGCGGGTCCTAGTTGTCCGTTTTGTTGGAAGCTCTGAAAAACACAAAACATCCACACTCTGGTCTCTCCGAGATTCTCGTCTTTACCGGTTGCTGCTGTCCTAGTGCCTGTGGCGGTACGGTTCCCAACATTCCTTGAAGAACGTTCGGAGAGGAGAAAGCGGATTGATTGATGCCCATGCCCATCGGGACGCCCATGTTGACCATCGGAAAGTTTACTGTGTGAAAGCCGGAGAGCTGCGGTGCTCCAGGAGCCGCTGGACGATGCCACTGTCCCGGTGGCGGCTTTCCGGAGCCAAATTGAGACATTTTTTCGATTTGAGTTTGTGTGAGAAATCTGAAATGTTAGGAAAATGTGGATGATGATGAAGATGGTGTCCGGAAACAGCAGAAGTCGCGCAAGAAAACCACGAGAAGAGGGCGAAAATTAGACAAAACAAAAACACAGGAAGACATCGAATTTTTGAAATTTAGGACATTTTCCAAGTTTTTCCTGATTTTTTCAAGGTTTTAACATGATTTTCATTGATTTTTATTGAAATTATGCCTATTTTGCAAGATTTTTGAACAATTTTCTCAAAATTTCCCCCGAAAATCGCGAAAAATTCCGATAAAAACCACCAATAACGACGACGGAAAAAACCGCAACGCGACGAGAGAGCACATTCGAAACGAGACGCAGAGAAAAAGAGCGCGCGTGGCGAGACCCGCGCGGGGGGAAAGTCTATGCGCCTTTAACTTTCGCACTCTGCGTCTCCACTGGAGAGAAAGAAAACAGCGGGAATTGGGAGATTTTTCGAAATATTTAATTTTTTAATCGAGATTTCGGTGAAAATGGGGAAAATTGAAGAAAAATTGGTTCTAAAAATGAAAATTTCGCACTAAAATCACCAAAAAACTACATTTTCAAGGAAAAAACCCAGAAATGTTAGGATTTTTTTTAGGAAAAACCTGTTCGAAGGTTTGTTCGATTTCTCTGCGTTTCGCTTTGTGTGTTCCGATAATAAAGCTTTTTCTCGTTTTTCTCTGCAGCTTCCGAAGAGAAAAGTGATGAACAAGAAGAGAAAAAAACCGTATTGTTTGTGTGTGTGGACAGAACCATCGCAACGGCCGCTAACGGCGTCATCAAACGACTTGTTGCGAAAGATTTGGAGATTTCGTAACCATCTAGCGAAAAAAATTTGTTTCAGATGGATACATACCCCCCGAAATTGCAAAAAAATCGCTGAAAAAAAATTTGAAAAAAAAATTTTTTTTTGAAACTTTTTAAAATGACGATTTTTCGACCCCAAATTGATGATTCATCCAGTTTCTTTACGATAAGAAAATTGCTTTATAACTCTTGAAAAAAGTTTAACACAATTTTTTTTTCAAATTTCCGCTCCGCCCCCCCCCCCCCCCAAGGGGGCCCCAATTTCAGAAATTTGACACCTTGCCTACACAGCCTACTCAATAATAATAATTCCCGTCTCTTCCTCATCACGAGTTTTTCGATTCGATTCCTATGTCGATTCCATCATCCATATTTCCTTTCCCCCCTTTTTCTCTTTTTCTCTATGACTCATTGTTTATTTTCATTGATTTTTCTGTTCGCTGTCTGCTTCCAATCATTCCCCCTATTCCTCATATTTTTCTCCATTTTTTGCTGTTTTTTCTTAGCAAAAAAATTTTCCGAAAAAAAATTTCTGGCAAAAAAAATTTCCTGAAATTCAATTTTTAGCCGATTTTTCTCTAATTTTTCCCCATTTTTCTCCTTTTTTCGCCTAAATTTTCTTCATTTTTCCTTTATTTTTTTCCTCTTTTCCCCCATATTTAAGCCATTTTTTCCAGGAAAAAGATGGCTCAGGTGCGAGCAGAATACGACTTCGACGCGCAACCCAACTCGGGAGAGATGTCCATTCAGACTGGAGAGATTTTGACCGTTATTCGAGATGTTAGTGCTCAGAAATTGCTGAAAAACTGGAAAAAATCACCGAAAATCGGATCTCAAAACCTAAAAACGCCCCAAAATCGAGGAAAATCACAAAAAATTGACCAAAAAAAGGAAATTTTCAAAGTTTTGAGTCTAAAAATTGAGAAATTATCACATTTTCGAAATTTCAAACCTGAAAATTTTTTGATTTTTTTTTCAAAATTTCCAAGAAAATCAAATTTTCCACTACAAATTTGCATAATTTTCATCGTTTTCTGGCTTTCTGGAGCCCTTGAAAACCTCAAAAACGCTAACATTTCGAGGAGAATCACCCCGAAATTGCTGAAATTTCAAGTTTTTCATTGAAAATTTCAATTTCTCCAAGAAAAATCATTATTTTTGTCCATTTTCAGTCGAATTTTCGATGAATAAACGTTTGATTTCTTCAAAAACTCGACGAAATTCGATTTTTAAAAATCTGGAAAATCAGGCATTTTTTGTCGTTTTCGCTCACTTTTTCATGCTTTTTTATCAAATTTAACATGAAAATTTCAAAAGTTGACCAAAAAACTCCAAAAATTAATCCAAAACCATAATTTTTGACCCCATAAAATCCAATTTCTCCAGAAAACTAGTTTCGAAAAATCTAATTTTTGGTTATTTTCCTAAAATTTCGCTAGATTGCAAACTAAAATTCTCGAAAACGCCGAAAATTACGATTTCGAACTTCTAAAAGTTCAAATTTCTTCAAAAAACCTCAAAAATCACCCTCTAAACCTCAAAAACTACCAATATTCAATTCCAGAAAATCCAAATTTCCCTGAAAAATCTCAATTTTTATTCATTTTCCTCTAATTTCGATGCATTCCCATCAAATTCACCCCAAAAAATTCAAATTTCCCACCTAAAAACTTCAAAAATAACCCTCTAAACCCCAAAAATCTGACAAAATCCAAAATGAATCTCAGGGAAATCTCAATTTTTATTCATTTTCCTCCAATTTCGATGCTTCCTCAGCAAATCCATACCGAAAAATTCAAATTTCCCACCTAGAAACCTCAAAAATCACCCCCAAAAACCCCAATTTTTCATTTCCAGAACATTGACGGCGGCTGGATGGAGGGTCGAAACATCCGCGGCTCCGTCGGCCTCTTCCCGGAAACCTACGTCACTCCGTATCAATCGAGTCGAGCTCCGCCACCGGTAATTCATTTTCAGACGGAAAAAAAAAACTTGATTACTTTTTCCCATCTATTTTAAGGGGGGATTTCTTCCCCCTGATTGTATTTATTTCCACTTTTTCCCCTCCAAATTGAGTCCTCGGAGCTCTTGGAGCCCGTGGAGCCCCGCCAAACAAAACAGACAAAAGCAACTCAAAATGATTGGAAATTTAAATTTCTTCTCGAAGTTTCTCTGCGTCTCCTATTCCCCTCCACTCTCTCACTCTCTCTCCGCGGAAACTCAAAAATGCATCATCTCCATATTTCCGTTGACAGCTCCGAAGCAAGAAATCATATTCAAAAAGTCTCGAATAACACAAAAAGAACAAGAAGAACGGGAGGAGACAAAACAGAAAAGAGAAAGGAAAACTATTTTGAAATTGGTTTTTTTCTTTTTTCGGGGGGACCCGGTCCCCCCTAGGGAGGGGTCTGAAGGGATACCCGTGGATCCTCCCCCTCCTACTCAAAAGTTTTCAAGACAAGGAAAAAAAACCTAAAAGAAGTAAAAGGAGAAAAAAACAATCACCGTTTTCTTGTGTCGTCCGGATTTTCCTATTTTGGGTTGAGCCTACGTTTTTTGAAGTTTTTGGCTTGATGAGAACCTAGAAACTTCTAGAATCTTCGGAATTTCAGCGATTTTTCTGACTGAAAACCCTATATTTTTGAGATCTAGATGATTTGGAATCTTAGAGATTTTTTGGATTTCGGACCCATTTTCGATGTTTCTAGAAGGTTTTCCTGGCATTTTATTAGCGATATTCCCCAAGGGGAAACGCGCTCCATCGCCAACTTTGCTGAAATTTGAATTTTCAGCTTTCCCGCCGTTTTGAAAACACCGAAACATGTTTCGGTGGGTGCGTGGACTCCTCGTGGACAACTCGGGCAGTAGTCGAATTGTCCGCGAGGAGTCCACGCACCAACCAAAACATGTTTTCCTCTGTTTTCAAAACGGCGGGAAAGCTGAAAATTCAAATTTCAGCCAAGTTGGCGATGGAGCGCGTTTCCCCTTAGGGAATATCGCTAATAGTTTAGAAATTGTCCCTGAGGCTATCTAGGAATTTCGGAATCATCGCAGTTTTCGGATTTTTTTGGTCTCAGTTTCCAAGTTTCTAGGGAGTTCTCTGGTCATCTTTAGTACTAAAAAGATCAGTTTTTGGATTCTTGAAAAGTGCTCAATGTTGAAAAAACTAGAAAATAGGCTCGATTCTCTAAATTTTGAGGTCATTTTCCATTGTCCAAGCTCCATTTTCTTCCATTTTCCGCGATTTTTCCGTTCTCTCCCACTGTTTAAAACTTGAAATTCCGACTCTCCAGAATCTTTCAATCCTACCATCTTCAAAATTCTCGCGATGCTCTTCACATCATCCCTTCGAAAAGCCGTCGAAAACTACCCCACTCCTCCCGGCGGACAGTCTTCCGACGAAGCCCACCGACAGCTTCTGGAACGACGTCGGAAGCAGATGCTCCGACGTCACACATGTAGTACGCTGATCAAGCCAGCAGCGGAGAGCTCATCTTCGCCGCACAAACGTGCTCCAATGCCAATGGTGTTGATGGAAGAGGAGGAGGAGAGGAGTGGTGGGCATCATGGACATCATAGTGGTCATCATCAGAAGTCGTCGGAGCATGGAAGTGGAAGCAGAGAGAGGGGGAGCTTTGGAGCCAAGTTGGGAGGAGGAGGAGGGAAACAAGTAGGGGGAAGCGTTATATTGGTTAGATTTAGATATCAATAGATAGAGCTCGCCGAGCTGCTTCTAATGATATCAAATTCAAGCATATTTGAGGATGTGGTGACGGCTTTTAGAGCTTGACATCATTTTGAAGAGCTCGCCGAGCCCGTCATTTTCCAAGTTAGATCACCAGAAAATATGGATTATGAGCAAAGTTAGAGCTCCGAGAGCACTACAGAATGATACCAGCATCGGTGGTTTCGATCGAAATTTCGGATCATACAGTGATTTTTAGACTATTCAATTTTGGTATCATTTTGAAGAGCTCGCCGAGCCCGTCATTCTCCAACCAAAATCGAGTTGAAATCTTGATTTTGAGACGATTTGAGCCTGGATTTCGAACTAACAATTGTGAGCTTTCTAAGCCTCATAACTCGGCTCAAAACCGAAATTTTCATTTGATCAAAAGACCAATAGATAGAGCTCAATGAGCTCTACAAAATGACGCTAATATCAAAGATTTAGTACCATTTTGAAATGCTCCGCGAGCTCTTTCCATTGCTCTAAAGATAGCATGAAAATCTTGACTTTGAGCCGAGTTACGAGGCTTAGAAAGCTCGCCATTTTAACTTCGAAATCGTGGTTCAAATCGGCTCAAATTCGAGATTTTCGCTCGATTTCGGTTGGAAAATGACGGACTCGGCGAGCTCTTCAAAATGATACCGCACTTGGATAGTCTAAAAATGACTGTATAAGCCGAATTTTCGATCGAAAACCATTGATATTGGTATCGTGAAAATCGCTCTAAAACCCCGAAAAATGGCTCCAAAATGATCAAAAATCACGGGAATGGTCTCCGGCGGCCGTGGCCGAGTTTCCCAAAAAAGGGGCGGAGTCAGCCAATGAGCGCCATTATTATTTACCCTATTCAAAACTCCATTTTCCAGGCCGTCCCACCACCACTACCACAAGTCGCCCCCGCCGCCGCTGCATCATCGTTCATCCCACCACCACCGGCTCGTCAGCATCACTACAACGACGACTGGGGAACGTCTTCTGGAGACGTGCCTCCAGCATATGCCGCTGCTTCTCATCAACATCCATCTGCCACGTCGCTTCCAGAAGTTCCACGGGGGGTTTCGAGTATCTATCCATCGACTGGAGGAGGAGGGGCGCAGAATGATGATTTCGACGATGAGTGGACCGATGAGGATGAGGAACAGGTACAGTAATCCTTGGCGATTTTTTGGCTATTTTTCCACATTTTTTCAGTGAATTTGGGGCCCGTTTTCTGGCTATTTTCAGCCTCAAATAACCTATTTTTGAGTTTTTTTCACCATATTTTTACAGCTTTTTGGGGTCCTTACCATTAAAATCGTCCTAGAATGGGCTCCCCGACGTTTCGCAACTATGCCATTTCGCAACTTTGTCATTCCGCAACCATGCCATTTCGCAACCAAGCCATTTCGTAACCGTGTCATTTCGCAACCATGCCATTTCGCAACCATGTCATAGTGCAGTCAAGCCGTTTCGCAACCATGTCGGTTTGCAACCATGACATTTCGCAACTTCGTCACATCGTCATTTCACAAATACATGAACTTGGGGATGATTCAGTTTCCAAACGTCCAGTTGCGAAACGTCGTGGTTGCGAAACGTCGGGAAGCCCCCCTAAAAAAGTTAACACAAATTTAACTAGAAAATGGGCGAAATAGAGGAAACCGCCCGAGCAGAGCAACATGTCCTTCCTGTGCCCCCTCCTCCTCGTCTATTCTTTATTCGACGACTTCAGAATCTGTGAAGAAGAAATAGAGGAAGAAGAAGAAGACGTCAACGTCTTCTAGTTGGGGGTCCTCTCCCATTTTCAATCGTTGATTCTTCCTCTATTCTACACAAAGAGATTTGGCCTCTCTTCTAAAGAACGAGAAAACGATTCATTCGGAATTCTACTGGTCTTCTTCTATTCTACACTCCCCATCCCATTTCGTCTTTCATCTCATTTTGGGCGGCTCATTTTGACTCCAGACTGCTATAATTGGCTAGATTTGGTCAACATTGAGCATTTTTCTAAAAATTCGCCTTCTGAACTATGCTATTCGCCCGCGGTCGATCCGCCAGCTTCATCGCTTTGGACCATCTTCAAGTCAGCCCGCAGCACTCGTTTCAGAATGTAATTCGAGAGGAGGAAAAAAGGAAAAATGAAGAAATTTTGAGTCGAAATCTAAAGAATTTAGGGGAAAATTGAGACATCTAGAATGACCTAAATATGGAAAAAAATGTCAAAAATTGCAATATTTTGGATCAATTTTAGTCAAAATTGAAGCCTAAAATAGCAGGGATTTTAGCTCATTTTGTGTCCAATTTCGACCTAAAAGTTTAGTTTCGGAGTAATTTATGCACTAAATTACTCAAAAAAGACAATTTATTACCTAAATTAGTGTTAGAAATCAGTGAAAATGACCTATTTTAGTGCTAAAATGGCATTTTTCGACCTAGATTAGGCCTTAAAAAATGGCACATTTTGACCTGAATCAGTACTAGAAATAGCCCGAAAATGGCCAATTTCGACACAAATAGGAACGTCTAAATTCGTGAAAAATTGTGAATTTTGACCTAACTTAGTGCTCAAACTGTCTAAATTGATAAGTTTTAAACCTAGTCAATATTTCGAAAAATTGCTCAAAAATAGTGAATTTTGAGCCAAAAATGACCATTTCCGGCCCCACAGATGACCAAAATTCGGTCTAAAATGACCTAATCTGATCTTTTTTTGTATTAGAAATGGATCAAAAACCAGTTGGAAATCGGTCGATTTTTGCTCAATTAGCACCTAAAAAATCCCTGAAAAAAAGTCCAAAACTCACAGTTCAACCCAAGCAGAATTTCGATTCTGGTCTAGAAAAAAAGAGCAAAAAATGAAAAGGATATCCTATCCTAGCCAACCCAAGGAAAAATGAAGAAAATGAATCTCCCTCGCCCGCACTGATTGCCACTATTGAGCCTTCTTGGAGTCCCCCACGAAATTTGTTCCTCTCGTCGTCGCCTTCTTCTGGAGCCATTTTTCAAGAAGACCCCCCTCTTTTTGGGTCATGAGCCACTCTCACTTGAAAACTATCATGAGCTGAAGGCTATACTCTCTCGACATATGTAGCATCCGAAATTCACTTCTTCTGTGATACTCTCTTGCTTTTTTCATGTTATATATCGCTATATAGCATATAAACCATGAAGGAAATGCGCCGGTTGCGTCAGTCTGACGCCGACGTCTTCTTCTATAGCCGACCGATTCCGTTGAGCGAGATTCGTGGCGTTCACCGGGCCAGTGTATCGTTTTCGCCGTCTTGGGTTGGTTTAGGCTTAGGCCTTCTTAGGTAGATAATAGGCTTTCCAGGCCAAAAATAGGCAAGAAAGGTTTAACCTTAGTGACTTTCCGAATTCACGGCGGTCCGAATGGAACCCCTTAGAAGACTATAGTGTCAGATTTCTAGATCCGAAATAGACCGATTAGCTTATAGACCTAGGTTAAAATAAACTATTTAGATAAATTTCTAAACCAGAAAAATCCAAATTTCCTTCAAAACTCGATTTTAAAGGAACACCGCCTCTCAGTGCATGATCCGTCGGCGGTAGCCTCATCGAATCACACGTCTTCTTCTCATCATTATCGTGCCAGTGGGTCTCGAACGGATATGTCCACCGATGATGAGACTAGGAACAGTCAGCAAGGTAGAGGGATATCGTTAGATTGGGGTTTCTATTACGGTTGTTCGGAAATTGCTCATGGGCCGCCTATCCGACCGTTGGCCGACCGCCAGTTGGTGGCCAACCATCGTTGACCGCCAACTGCTGGCTGCTCACTGATGGACCGCCCATCGATCGCCGATTGATGGCCGGCCACTGATGGACCGCCCATCGCCCACCGACCGCCAACTGGTGGTCGACAATTCCGACCTATCAGGGGAGCGGTCGGACCGGTCGGTCGGCGATTTTTGCTTCCGACAGCCGATCGACCGCCGGTTAGTGCCCGACCAATGATCGACCACCGATCGATCGGCGCGCTGACCAAATACAAGCATTTTTGTGTAGCGGTCGGCTAGCAGTCGATTGACGGTTGGCGACTTCTTTGACCGACCGCCGACCGTAAATTGCACTTTTGGGTAGATTTAAAAATGTCGGTGGGCAGGTGGTCGGAAATCGATCCGATTTTCGACCGACCGAAATGGAATCCTTCCGACCGATCCCTATCTCCTTACCTACCCTTCCCGTCTTCCAGACAATAAACGAAACGGTAGTGTGGGCTCATCGCACTCCACCAAAAAACGTCTTTCCCGACAAGATAGCACGCGGCGGCGGCGTCCCAGTGAGGAGAGAGATAGTCGACGGAGAATTGAGAAATCGGCGACGAGTGGGAGTGTGCACTCTGGGCATCACCATCATTCGTCTTCGATTCATTCTGGAGGAGGACATCATGATAGTTTGAATAATAAGGTTCGGATTCTGAATGAAGACGTCAAATTTGTAGTCGTTGGGTCTTGAAGTCGTCATGGTTCATCGGAGTCTTGTGAAGTCGTGAAGTCATGTAATGAAGTATTTTGGAGTCTGAAGACGTCAAGGTGGCAGTTTTGAAGTCTCGGCTTGTCGTAGGGGATTCAGAAGTTTGTATTCGTGAAGTCTTGAAATCGTCTCCGTGAAATCTGAATTCGTCAAATTGGTAGTCGTATTGTGCTCCCTAAGTTTCCGGCTCCCCGACGTTTCGCAACTATGCCATTTCGCAACCACGTCGTTTCGCAACCGGGTCATTTCGCAACCAGGCCATTTCGCAACCAACAGATCCAAAGGTAAACGTAGAACGGACAAGTTTTTACAGTTGCGAAATGGCATGGTTTCGAAACGTCCCAGTTACAAAACGTCGGGAAGCTTTTTTGGTTCTTCGTATCTTCTTGGTTCAATGCTCAATAGAAATAGCATGTAGAGTTGAGAGACGCAGACACGAATAGCCAAATGTTGAGTTCTCAGTAGCTTATGCATGTGCAATCTTTGGTTTCCTTGGTTTTCGAAGTTCCCTAAGTTTCCTAAGTTCCTGTTCCCCTGAAAAGGGACCCCCCCCCCCCCCCTATCTAAAGGGGTCCTCCCAAAAAGGGACCCCCTCCCCTCAAGACCCCCTCATTAACCCATATAAGGTTTTACAGGAACCGTCCCGCCCAACAGTCACATCTTCATCACTCGGCTCCAACTCCCGTCGTGATCTGTCTCGTAGTCACTCGGAGCACGGCGCGGATCGTGGCTCAAATAAGGTCAACAAGAATATTAATCGATTCTCGAATTTCGTGAAATCCGGAGTGGAAGCCTATGTCATCGGAGAGTCGAAGACGTCGTCGCCAATCGCCGAACGGCATGAAGTCGTGCTGAATCAGGGAATTGTGATGTGGAAGCCGATTCAACAGTACTACACGTGTCGGGTGGATAAGCCGAAGAAGGAGTCGAAATTGAAGGGATTGAAGAGTTTCATCGCCTATTCGATTAACTCGAGTTTGACACATATTCAGGTAAGAAATATGAGGGTTTTGGAAGATTCAGAAGGCTCCCAGATGCTCAAAAATGGATCTGACAGCTGAAAAAGGGTCCAGAAGACTCCAGAAGACTCTAGAAGGCATCAAAAGGCTCTAGAAGGCTCTAGAAGGCTCTAGAAGGTCCCTGAAGGCTACTTCTGAAAAATCCAAAAATTTGACCCCCAAGCCCCCTGTCTAACCAATAACCAGTGTCAGGTCTCCCGTCGCTACAAGCACTTCGATTGGCTCCACGAGCAACTCTCCGCCAAGTACATCTTCATTCCAATCCCACCATTGCCCGAGAAACAAGTCGCCGGCCGTTACGAGGAGGATCTCATCGACCACCGAATGCACATTCTTCAATTGTGGGTCAACAAGATTTGTCGACACCCCGTCTTGAGTCAGTCGGAGGTAAGTGTGGGCGCGAAATTTGAATTAAAATTGGTGAAAAATGGGAGAAATTTGAGCTAAAATGACTGCTGGAACATCCTATTTGTTGCAAACGCGCTCTAGTGATAATTACCGCAAAAATGATATATTAACGATATTTCCCAAGAGGAAACGCGCTCCATAGCCAACTTGGCTGAAATTTGAATTTTCAACTTTCCCGCCGTTTTGAAAACAACGAAACATGTTTCGGTAGATGCGTGGACTCCTCGTAGACAACTCGGGCAGTAGTCGAATTGTCCACGAGGAGTCCACGCACCAACCAAAACATGTTTTGCTGTTTTCAAAATGGCGGGAAAGTTGAAAATTCAAATTTCAGCCAAGTTGGCTATGGAGCGCGTTTCACCTTAGGAAATATCACTAATATTGCATTAAAAATTGTTCCAACACTTTTCTAGATCGAAAATTACGCTTTTGGAGCCATTTTTACGTTGAAAATGTTCTCTGGCGATCAATTTTGAGAATTTTTTTCGTGAAAAATGATCCAAAATCCAGAAAAATTGATGAAAAATGACCATAAATGCTCCAAAATGAGTTTCTAAGTACAACAGAGCACCATTTTCCAGGTTTGGCTCCATTTCATCAGTTGCACCGACGAGAAAGAATGGAAAAACGGAAAACGACGTGCCGAGAAGGACGAGTACATTGGTGGAAGCTTCCTGAACTGCATTACCGTACCCCAACAGCCATTGGATCCGAATAGTGTGTAAGTGCGATTTTCGGGAAATTTGAATTTCCCGCCGAAATTGGACGTTCCAGAAGCTTCTGAAGGCTCCAGAAGGCAAAAAAAGACTCGGAAGGCTCCAGAAAGCTCTTTAAGGCTCCAGAATGCTCCAGAAAGCTCTAGAACGCTTTCAAAGGCTTCTGGAAGAATCTGAAGGATTCTGAGGGCTCCAGAAGGCTCCAGAAAGTTTCTGAGGGATTCTGGGATCCCGAGGACTTCTGAAAACTTCAGAAGTCTTCCGAAGCCTCCTGGAGACTTTGGAATACTCAAAAAACATAAAATTCCCCAAATTTTTCAGTGATCAACAGGTGGAACGCTTCCAGCGAAGTGTGAAGACGTCCGAGGAGGCGATGCGTGTGATGCAGGAACGGATGAGCATGTTCCAGAAGGTTTTTGCTGGACGTAAGGATTCTGAATCTTCGGAATTTGGATTCCAGAAAAATTTCAATTTTTTCCATTTTTCAGCCGTCAAGCAAAACTGGCAAAAGATGGGCAGCGCGTTCAAGACCCTTCAGCAATCGTTCGAAATCGATGAGACTGTTGGTGAGTTTTAGAAGAATTCTGAATCCTGACGTCTTCTGGATTCTGGATTCTGAAAGTTTTGACGTCATCTTGGAGCTGAAGGGAGGATTCAGAAGTTTGACGGATTCTTACTTGTGAGATCTAGACGTCATCTGAATCTGACGTCTTCTCAAGCTCATGGATTCTGAATCCTGACGTCTTCTGAGTAGCCGAGGATTCAGAATCCGACGTCTTCGAAATTCTAGAAAGTCTGATTTTGATGTCTTCCAAATCTCGAAGAATCAGAATCCTGACGTCTTCTGAAAACCGAAAATTCTGCGCTTGGCGACGTCGGACGTCTTCTGAGTTCTAGAATCTCCTTTTTGAAAATTTCTGGATCCCCAACCCCATAGATTTTTGAGGATTCTGAATCTCTTCTAACCCTGACGTCTTCTGAATCCTCAAAAAATCTCTCTTACCGTAATCAGCCTCATTTCCAGCCAGTCGCCGTCTCACTGACGCTCTCGCCCACACCGCATCAGAATATCACGAAATTGGACAAGTTTTCGAGCAACACACGAAAAACGATATGGAGCCGGTGCTGGAGAATCTGTACTCGTACAAGGGAACCGTTCAGAATGTCCCCGATATTATTCATGTGCATCGGGTAAGGAGGATTTTTGGTTTTGGAGCATTAGCGATATTCCCCAAGGGGAAACGCGCTCCATCGCCAACTTGGCTGAAATTTAAATTTTCAGCTTTCCCACCGTTTTGAAAACAGAGCAAAACATGTTTTGGTGGGTGCGTGGACTACTCGTGGACAACTCGTGGACCAACCAAAACATGTTTTGTTCTGTTTTCAAAACGGCGGAGTTGGCGATGGAGCGCGTTTCCCCTTAGGGAATATCACTAATCCAATTTTTTTTCAGCAAGCCCTTCAAAAGTTCCGCGAAAGCGAAGGTCGTCTCTCCGCCGCGGAAGCCGACAAAATGAAGCAACGAATCGATGCGATGAGCTATGCGGTCATCGCCGAAATCCAGCATCAGACAGCGGAGAAAGTGGAGGATCTGAAGCACACGATGGGCACATATCTCAAGAAACAGGCGGCCTTCTATCAGGACGTCGCCAACAAGCTGACGACGTTGTCCGTCAGATTTGAATAATTCTTCTTCTTCTTCAATTTTCCCATTTTTGAATTGCTTTTTGGTATTTATGTGTGTCAATTTTCCTTGATTTTCCCCGATTTCCCAGCTTTTTCCGTACTCCTAACACCCTCATCTTTCTCCAGAATGTTCCATATAAAAATTGTGCAATTTCTTCTCTCGTGATTTTTCCTCCGATTCGCCTCTCCCCGCCACTCTGTGTAATGTACCATAATTCCCTTTTTTCTAGAAGCTTCTTCACTTTCAGCCCCGCCCCCTTTTTAGTCCCCCGATTACCGTACTAATCTATTCTCTTTTTTGCCTCCGTATATATATATGCCCCCTTGGATATTTTTGAATTTTTGTGAATCCTCTCCCATCACCCCCTTTCCCCCATCCGATTGTTATGTATTCTTGATGAATTCCAGATAAAATGTGATGTTGGCAATTCGGTTCTGTTTCCAAATCGCGCTCCACCGAAACTTTGGAATTTCGAAGTTTCGTTGGAGCGCGGTTGTGAGACGGGTCTGAATTGTTGATGTTTGAAATTTGCGGGATCTCGATATCTTCAGTGGAGGTGCTGCGGGACGTCTTCTGAAATTGTAAGTTTTTTTTTGGAAATATTGACTTTTTCGGAATTTTGGAAACTGAATTTGTTCGTTTTGCAGAAGCGACACGCGACAACTCTCTCAATGGACCACAAGAGCAAGGCAGCTGCGCATATTTGGGAGAAATGGAAGCGCGGAAGCCTGAGGTACTCATTCATGAAATTTCGATTCATTTCAGAGCCGCCTGGTCTCAGAGAGCACTGCTCTCCGACCTGCGTGACTTGGTGTATTTTTTGGCCAGATTCTCCACTTTGCAGTAGAGAATCTGTTGATCTTCTTCACCACGTAGAGGTAAAATACTGAAGAAGGCCGCTTTCGCGGCCCATTGCCGAAGCAAAGAATATTTTTTTGGATTTTTTGAATTTTTGTGTCAACCTCGCGGTTTTCAGGCACAAATGGAAATGGTCCATCCACGTGGCTCCTCCTTGATCTCGATGAAACGTGGAACATCTACGAACGTCTGCTGAATGTTCTCCATGTCCAGCTTCTTTTGTCCTTTGAATCGGAAGAGGAACGAGTCTCGGGTGAAGGCGTCGATGTCGCTGATGATGCACGGGAGGTGTGGGTTGCCACAAAGGGCAATCAGCTGCTCAGCCGTCGGCGAATGTCCGGCAATCATCAGATTTTGAATCTTCAGATGCGCTATGTTCCCGAGAACGCGACGGGCCATTTCCTGGGTGGCTCCTGGAAGACACACGATGTCGACACTGGCAAGAAGGACTACGTCGCTCAAGAACGGAAGCATCTCCTGCAGATGTTGGTGCATGGGGAGAAGAGCTCCATCCTCGAACATCCCTTGATCTCCTACTTGGGTGGTTCCTCCTTCGCCAAGATTGATGATTGCGTGTTGCTCCGATATTTCGATCAACACCCTCTTGACGACTCTCAAACTCTTCACCAAAGCCTTTGCCCGTTCGCTGGTGGCTACAAAGGCGCAGCTGAAATTAGAAGAAATGAGCACAAATGATGGAAGATTGTGAGATTTTGGGGGACTCAAATACTTACAGTGATCCATAGCTCCATTGAGCTACGATCTCCTTGGTGACGAGTTGAGGGGCGGCATAAAGGGGGACCGACATATCGGAAACGTTGGAAGTAGATCGCTGCAATTATTAGGTTCAGAAGACGTCAGAAATTCAGAATCCGTAAAAATTGAAAATTGGAAAAGGGTTTTTGGGTGATTTGGATGGATAAGAAGTACAATTAGAGCACTCTAGACGCGTTTTCAGCAGTGAAGACGTTCGGAAAAATTCAGTAGACAATCCAGAAGACGTCAAAAAATCAGAATCCGCAAAAATTGAAAATTGGAAAAAAGTGATTTTTGGGTGATTTGGATGGATAAGAAGTACAATTAGAGCACTCTAGACGCGTTTTCAGCAGTGGAGACGTTCGGAAAAATTCAGTAGACAATCCAGAAGACGTCGAAAAATCAGAATCCGCAAAAATTGAAAATTGGAAAAAAGTGATTTTTGGGTGATTTGGATGGATAAGAAGTACAATTAGAGCACTCTAGACGCGTTTTCAGCAGTGGAGACGTTCGGAAAAATTCAGTAGACAATCCAGAAGACGTCAGAAATTCAGAATCCGCAAAAATTGAAAATTGGAAAAAAGTGATTTTTGGGTGATTTGGATGGATAAGAAGTACAAATAGAGCACTCTAGACGCGTTTTCAGCAGTGGAGACGTTCGGAAAAATTCAGTAGACAATCCAGAAGACGTCGAAAAATCAGATTCCGCAAAAATTAAAAATTGGAAAAAAGTGATTTTTGGGTGATTTGGATGGATAAGAAGTACAATTAGAGCACTCTAGACGCGTTTTCAGCAGTGGAGACGTTCGGAAAAATTCAGTAGACAATCCAGAAGACGTCGAAAAATCAGAATCCGCAAAAATTGAAAATTGGAAAAAAGTGATTTTTGGGTGATTTGGATGGATAAGAAGTACAATTAGAGCACTCTAGACGCGTTTTCAGCAGTGGAGACGTTCGGAAAAATTCAGTAGACAATCCAGAAGACGTCAGAAATTCAGAATCCGCAAAAATTGAAAATTGGAAAAAAGTGATTTTTGGGTGATTTGGATGGATAAGAAGTACAAATAGAGCACTCTAGACGCGTTTTCAGCAGTGGAGACGTTCGGAAAAATTCAGTAGACAATCCAGAAGACGTCGAAAAATCAGATTCCGCAAAAATTAAAAATTGGAAAAAAGTGATTTTTGGGTGATTTGGATGGATAAGAAGTACAATTAGAGCACTCTAGACGCGTTTTCAGCAGTGGAGACGTTCGGAAAAATTCAGTAGACAATCCAGAAGACGTCGAAAAATCAGAATCCGCAAAAATTGAAAATTGGAAAAAAGTGATTTTTGGGTGATTTGGATGGATAAGAAGTACAATTAGAGCACTCTAGACGCGTTTTCAGCAGTGGAGACGTTCGGAAAAATTCAGTAGACAATCCAGAAGACGTCAGAAATTCAGAATCCGCAAAAATTGAAAATTAGGAATTACGAGCGTTTCATATTTATATCAAATAATGTGGTAACCCTGAAATGAGTGATTTTTTATCTCTCGTGAATTTCCCAAAGTGGTTCTTTAGCTAATAATATTAAGGATTTTAGTACAAATATGCTGAAACGTTTGTTCCTACAATTAACAATGTTCAACTCGTTGACAGTTTTGTTTCACAAAATTCAGGTGCCCTAGCCGAACCTGTCGCCTTTGGAGCAGTCTACTGGTATATATCAAGCACGACCGCTCGATAGCCAGTTCCAACTTCTTCTATTTTTCTTTGTGTCTGCTCAAAACAAATCCATAATTTTAATTTTACCCGGATAGTCGGTTTCTTCCAGTTTTAAGCTCGAATCTTGTTTAGTTTTCACACCTTTTTTATTTGCAAAAACTGCATTTCCTTCAATTATTTCATTCTCCACATGTTTATATAAAGTCCAGGTTTGTAGACCGAGGATTTAAAGAAACTGAAGACCATATGGTATAAGACCATGTTAAAATTCGTTGTTCATTCGAAGAAAGCTTTGGTGATTTGAAAAGGGAATTCAAGTCTCCCAGCTTCCTCTCATTTCAGCGCAGAGTGTCGTCCTGCGAAACTATCACAACGTATTCTCGTTTCATTTGTTCAGCGAGCCCAGTTACTCAGAGTTCACTGTTCCGAATTCTTGCCAAACACTCTTTGACTACACCACTCTTTCACTACACCCACTCTTTGACTCCACTTTCTCTGTGACTCCAAAGTCTCTTTGACTTCACTTTTCTCTTTGACTACACTTTTCTCTTTGACTACGTGTTCTCTTTGACTTCACTTTTCTCTTTGACTACACTTTTTCAAATTCCATTTCGCTGAATTTGCGCTTCTTTTACTGAAATCAGGCTTAGGAAGGCCCGGTCAGCTGACTGTGCACGTAATAGAGTACTTCTAAAACCTTGCCTAAGCCTAATTTTCAGAAAAGGAGCAATTTCAAATCTTGAAAAGTGTAGTCAAAGAGAAAAGTGAAGTCAAAGAGAAAAGTGTAGTCAAAGAGCATGTGTAGTCAAAGAGAAAGTGGAGTCAAAGAGTGGGTGTAGTCAAAGAGTGTTTGCCCGAATTCTTCACAGAGAAGTTGTTGAGTTAGAAGTTAGGTTTTTATGCCAACAACCCACACATTTTCAGACTAAACGAGCAACGTTCAACTTCCTTTTTTCGAAAAATCAGTGTTAATCTTATTCAGCCACGTGTGCTGCGTGGTCTTCCGGACTTAGAAAAACGCACATCAGAAGCGCTTCGCAACAAACACAAATTTTAGAAACAACATAAACCTTTATTCATTCATACACCACCACGAAAACCCATAATCAAATTGCAAGATCATCAAACACCATCTTCATTGTTATAAACTGTTTCGTCTTCTCCGTAATTACAAGCACACCCAAATATATGAGACGTCTGATAAATCCGTGTCTCATCGTAGACTTCATCTGGTACAAGAAGACAAAATTTCTTGTAACGCATATCCATTCGGATCACACCCTTGACACCATCTTCCCGTTGAATCTCTACTCCACCGAACACTCCGATGTCGAAGTTTTGAACGCTGAAAAATAGGAACGTATGGTTTTTAATAGATTGGAAAAGCTTACATTGCTCGATGCTCTCTTTTGTTGTCCTCATAGCGGATCGGAGGGGGAACACCTGATATCGCCTCCGTGTCATTAAGTTTCTCTCCCGAAACCACTAGGTTTCTCAGATTTGGGAGTCTTCCGGCCTTCCAATGATCCACAACAACACTAATATCCTGATTGGTCAGCAAAGAATCTTGTAGATCAATTCTCACACAATTGAAAGATAACAATTGGTTCAAAGTAAACCAGGAAGATTTACTGATTTCTAACATCATTGGCTGATGAGCCAATTTCAATTCAAAACCTTCCTCGAGCTCCAATTGGATGCACAACAATCTAGTGACATGTAGCTTGCTCAAAACATCGTTGACCTTAACTCCTTCCGTCGAAATCTTGAGCACTTCAATGGAACTTTGCCGATTTGTAATATAATCGATCACGGACTGGAATCTCGCTTCGTCAAGAAGTCCCGAATGAAACATGTTTATATCCACATTCAAATAATTTAAGAGATAAAATGCCATTGTGTAAACTCCCAGCACCTTATTCTTCCAGTACAAAGAATAGGTGGTGCTTGATAGTGAACGTGTGTACGGTACATCTACACCGTCAATTTGTCGAGTCCCTAAAACCCCGTGAAAATTCATGATATTGGGTGCAAGGTCAAGGAATTTGACTTGGCAGTGGGAGCCGATGTAGAGTTTTGCGATATGACAGTCCAATGATATTTTCAATCTCTCGGGATCTGCCAATTTCAGTTGTTTTGTGAACTTTTTCGAACATTTGATGAGGTCGATGCTGAAAACGATATCTTACGAAAACTTATTTACTGAAAGTGAAACTTACAATTCCAAAAACCCGATTTGCTTAGCAACTCCGCAGAAAGCTAACCATGGAAGACGATTCAAAGGAAACGTTGACATTTTCATAAATTGATTGATCAGGAGGGTATTCAAAGGGAGAATAACTAAAGTCTCACAGCCAACCACTATTCCCAGAAGAAAACTCGTTAGATCTGTAGGTTATTGAATTTGGAGGCAATTCAAATAGTAGGAGACAAATACGAGTTACCGCCAAAAATCACAAACAGCAGAACGAACAACTATTCTTCTGGGAATGCAGTCGTTTCGTTAGAAGACGTTTGCAGATTACGTCGTTTACCTTAGCTAAATCAATATTGCCTTTAAAAAATAACTAAATTTCATCTACAACGTCTTCAATTCGGCAACCTGCGTGCGGCCAACTGCTACCGTAGTCGAGTTGGTCGCGTTTTTGGATTTGAGACCAAGACTGAACTCAATTCAAATTACAATAGCAACTTCTATTGGTAAACAAAGTGAGAACATGCGGAGGAATCAGGTAATTGGTTGTCGTGGAGACCACCTGCCTCTGCTGGGCTATTCTATGCTCAATTGTGTGTTAAACGTCTTTCTAATAGATAAGCGGTGCCAATTCTACAACAGTACACATTTTATCTCCAAAAGTATTTATTGTGCCCAAAAAAGTGTCTTAACACGGAAAAAAGGCGGGTTGGAACATTTGGGTAATTATTACAGAATAACCAATATTCGGCATGAGCCTGTAGTTGTTGTTGATTGCAGCGGCGAGTCCTTGTAAGGCGTCTCGTCCGAGCAGCTGAGCAACTCGATTGACTGAGTAGGAAAATAGTAATTTCCCAAAAGATCAGTTCAGTATTAATGTGATTGCTCGGTGAGCGAATCACTGAGATATTTGCTGCAAGAGCAGCGTAATATCTGTGAGTGAGCATTATGAGCTAAAGAGCAGCATAAAGACTCTGAGGGCGAGTATCATGCATGAGCCAACGAGCAGCATGACGTCTCTTAGTAAAGGGTGTCGTAAGTCTCCGTAGGAGAACTCTCGAATTACTGACTGATTTGGGGGAAGGAGGTTGAAGGGGCACACACGCAGCGCGGTTGGGTCTCGCAGCGATTTCGTGTGTGCCCGTATGTTATAGCGTGCGCGCATGGTTAGAGAGCATGACGCAGACACGAATTTAGCGGGAATTCAAATAATATTATTGAAATAGGGAAATAATGGGAAATAAGGATAAAGCGAGAATAACAGAGAATTGTGGAGTGATTATCGGAACATAAATGCTATTTAGAGCTCTAGAATTGTGGGCAATTCCAAAGAGAGCTCTAAAAGCATTTTAAGTTGTCAAAATCGTAGAACGATTGGTATATTTGACAACAGAACACGAGATGTGATAAAAATTTATTTCAAAAAATGATAATTAATTCGCAATCTCTCAAACAGTTTCTAGACTTCTTCAAGTTTTTCCAAATCCCACTCTTTGGCGCCATGAGCAACTTCCACAAGATCCACATATGGTTTCAACGTCATTCGATTTCCTTCCAAAACATTCTCATCAAAAACCAAAAGACAAAACTCGGGCTCCTCGTAACGAAAATCTGTCCGAATCACCGCTTTGACACCATCCTCTCGTTGAATCTCGACTCCACCGAACACAAGAATGTGACAGTTTTGGAACCTGAAAATTAGATATTACTATGCGGAATGGTTGTATCATTGTTTAGTTAATGTAGGCGGGGTGTCCTCGAGGAGTACACCGAGAAGCGCGGGAATTTGAACACGAGCAAATTGCGACGGAGCGTGTTTCCCCTTCTGAAATATCGCTTATATTCATGATTAAAAACTTACATAGCTCTATGTTCTTTTGTGGTATCCTCATCTTGAATCGGTGGCCGGACCCCAGAAATCGGCTCCGAGTCGCTCAATTTATCTCCTCGAACCACAAAATATCTCAAGTTTGGAAATTTCCCTGCCTTCCATTGGCCTACATAAACACTAGCATCTTTGTTGGTCAGTAGAGAATCATTCAGCTCGATTCTCACACAATTCAATCGTAACAACTGATTCAAAGTGAACCAAGAAGATTTTGAAATATCGATCATCATTGGCTGAAGATCCATTTTCAAGTCGAAATCTTCTTCGAGGTCCAAGTTCAACGATAACTCTCTGGTAACCTGAACCTTTTTGAGAATCTCATTAATCCTGACGCCTCTCGTTGAGATACTCAAAACTTCCATTGATTTTTGACGATTTTTGATGTAATCCATAATACATTGGAACCGGTTCAAATCGATTTTCCCCGAAATAAACCCATTGAAATCGACATCCAAAATCTTCAGAAAATAATTGACCATTGTGTAAGTCCCTTCGGTAATGTCTTTCCAAAACGCGACAATTTCTTTCTCAGATGCTTTCCCATCAGAGGCGTACGGTACATCAACATTTCCGAAAATTCTTGTAGATTTTTTTGGCTTGAAGAACATAAAACAACCAGGTGTGGTAGGTTGGATTAAGATTTTGTACGCTGATCCTATGCAGATTGTGGGAATTAGACCACAAAATTTCACAGAGATTTTCAATCGATCCGGGTCGGCGAATTTCAGTAATTTGAGCATCTTCTTCGAACATTGGCACATTTCGATTCTGAAAAAAATAACTTTATCGGAAAAATGAGACTTCAAAAACATACAATTCAAATAAGCCGAAATGGTTTGCAACTTCGCATAAAGCGACAAGAGGAAGGTTGAGAAGAAGAAAGGTACCCATTTTGCTTCTTGGAATATGACTGTTGATCAATAATAGACAACAGATAAATTGAACAATGTAAGTGGAGTGGAGTGGAGGGTGTAATGCAAATGACTCTCCGTAAATAGGACTTTTTCCCAGGAGACATAAGGCGATGACGAGGAGAACAACGGATAAAATTCAATACGATCATCCTATCGTAAACAAACGCTGTAAACAATTTACACTGCCGGACATAAATATATGTAAGTTCGCTTTGCATTAGATTGGTTAACATGAAAACACCTTTATTCATATACAGTACCGGACAAAAAGCTATGAACTTTTGGTGTTTTCAGTTGAAAAACGTGAACTTTGGGGGTCTGGGAAAGTATGTTAAACTTGATCGTTTGATTCGAAACTTTTTGGATGTATACATCAACTCTAGAACTCTATTTTTGTAGTTGACAACTTTTTTGTACGACCACTTCTAGAAATCGTGCGTCTCTTTAAAATGGGGCGATGCTCAATTTCCGCATTTTTAGTGCAATTTTAGCCGATTTTAATGTCTTCTGCGTTTCACGAGCAATATCATTTCTAGAAGAGGTCGTACAAAAAAGTTGTCAACTACCAAAATAAAGTTCTAGAGTTGATGTATACACCCAAAAAGTTTCAAATCAAACGATCAAGTTTAACATCCTTTCCCAGACGCCCAAAGTTGACGCTTTTCAACTGAAAACACCGAAAGTTCATAGCTTTTTGTCCGGTACTGTATAATCACGCAAGAAGACCAATAATCAAATCGCAAGATCATCCAACACCATCTTCATAGTTATAAACTGTTTCGTCCTCTCCGTAATTACAAGTACACCCAAATATCATTACTAATAACAATCACCGATTTCCGTCTGTGAGTCTGTTTGTGCCACCTCATAACTCGACTCTCAGTGGACCGATTTGGATGAAACTTATATAGATCAACTGGAAATTTGTCTGAGATAATGCCCGTATTTTTCTTTTCTCAAAAATATCAACATTGAAATTTTCGGTTTTTTGGCCGCTTTTCACTGTGGGCCCTTCGGGTGTGTGTGAAGATACAAGTAAGCGGATGCCAGGGGGTTGGAGTCCCCGAAGGGGACGAAAACCACCTGGTATGAGACGTTCGATAAACCCGTGTCTCATCGTAGACTTCATCTGGCACCAAAAGACAAAATTGCTTGTAACGCATATCCATTCGGATCACACCCTTGACACCATCCTCCCGTTGAATCTCTATTCCACCGAACACGCAGATATCGAAGTTTTGAACGCTGAAAAATAAGAAAATATGGTTTTCAATGAAGCACGAAATCTTACATTGCTCGATGCTCCCTTTTGTTGTCCTCATAGCGAATTGGAGGGGGAACACCTGATATTGGCTCTGTGTCACTAAGTTTCTCTCCGGAAACCACTAGGTTTCTCAGATTTGGGAGTCTTCCGGCTTTCCAATGATCCACGTAAACACTAATGTCTTGGTTGGTCAGCAAAGAATCTTGTAGATCAATTCTCACACAATCAAAGGATAACAATTGGTTCAAAGTAAACCACGAAGATTTAGTGATATCCAACATCATTGGCTGATGAGTCAACTCTAATTCAAAACCTTCCTCGAGCTCCAATTGGATGCACAGTAATCTAGTGACATGAAGCTTGCTCAAAACATCGTTGACCTTAACTCCTTCCGTCGAAATCTTGAGCACTTCTATGGAACTTTGCCGATTTGTAATGTAGTCGATCACGGACTGGAATCTCGCTTCGTCAAGAAGTCCCGAATGAAACATGTTTATATCCACATTCAAATAATTTAGGAGATAAAATGCCATTGTGTAAACTCCCATCACCTTATTCTTCCAGTACAAAGAATAGGTGGTGCTTGATAGTGAACGTGTGTACGGTACATCTACACCGTCAATTTGTCGAGTCCCTAAAACCCCGTGAAAATTCATGATATTGGGTGCAAGGTCAAGGAATCTGACTTGGCAGTGGGAGCCGATGTAGAGTGTTGCGATATGATTACAGTCCAATGATATTTTCAATCTCTCGGGATCTGCCAATTTCAGTTGTTGGGTGAACTTTTTTGAACATTTGATGAGGTCGATGCTGGAAACGAAAAGAAAAACTTGTTTACTGTAAGTGAAACTTACAACTCCAAAAACCCGATTTGCTTAGCAACTCCGCAAAAAGCTACCCATGGAAGACGATTTAGAGGAAACGATGCCATTTTCAATAATGGATTGATGAGAAGAGTATGCAAAGGGGGAAAATCTAACAACCAACCACTATTCCCAGAAGGAAACTAGTTAGATCTGTAGGTTATCGAATTTGGAGGCGATTCAAATAGTAGGAGACAAGTACGAGTTACCGCCAAAAACCACAACCAGCAGATTCACCAACTATTCTTCTGAGAATGCAGTCTTCGAAAAATGTCAACATTTCCTCTACAAGGTCTTCAATTCGGCCACCAGCAAGTGCAGTGGAGGGCGCTTTTTTTGAAAAAAAGGCCAATATCATCAAGATGGTAGATATTTATTTATCGTGGAGTAATTGAACAGTATACATGCAATGCCGTTTAAAATATTGACAAAGTGCCGAACAACGGTTTTAATGATTCTCGTCTCCAGTTAGACGGAAGTTTCTAAGAAGTCGTCCTCTTTGAAATTCAACCAGAAGTTGTTGACGGCTAACGGTTGGTCTCGCTCATTGCGAATATTAATGAACACAAAATAGACAATCCAGAGAGCGAGAGTAACGACCATACCAATGCCTATGCTGAGGATGAGGAACGAATAATTTGACCAGAAGGAAGACTCGTCGTCGGGTCTGAAAAACGATGATTGAAAATTTTCTGAATTTTTGCATGCGGACCTAAAAACAGATCTGATGCTCAGGGGGCTGTACTTATCGTGTTTTTCTGTAACTTACGAAATCGGGGATACCAAGGAAGTTTCTGGATACTCGAGTGGCTTGGCCTGGCAGATGGAAGCGATTAGGAAGAGGAAGACGAGGAAAATGAAGATGGTCATGAGCTTCATTCCGAGCTTGAAAAGTGAATATTGCCTGAAAATGGAGGAAGGTCGTTATGTAAAAGAGGAAAATTCTTATAAAGGAAATGTCCGAAGTAATGATGAGAAAAGTGAGTTACTCAAATAAATACAACAAAACAGTAAATTTTTCGTTCATACAGATCAAGAATTCAACAAAAACTTGAAAACAATTAGTGATAATAATAGATTGAAACTGATATGACAAAGCTGAAACATACAATAATTTCAAAATGATTCGGCCAGAAATAATAACAACTGGTATTTATAGTCGCATTTCCATGGAAATGTTTATACAAAATCAGAATAAATGAACAATAACAAGAATGATCAACTGATCAAGACAAAAATACAATGATTCATAGGCGGATTTCAAAATTTCGGTGATTTGGGAATTTATGAAATAAATTGAAACTATAAAAATGTGCGGTTCAGAAGATGTGAATTCGGTCTATTTCAGATGATAAGAACTTTAAAAACCGTGAAACATAAAAGAGGAATTGATGAGGACTGGTGTTCGACGGATTAGTAGTTAAGCGAGATTTCTAGGTTTGCTTATGGTAGGCAGAACAGATTATACATAGGGTTTCTGATTTAGAATCAGTAGAGGACTTAGGTTCAGAAGTTTGTTATAGTTCTGGCGAAACCAAATTTTGAAACCCCATCTCCTGACCATTCGGATAATTGCAATTACAAGTTACAGTTTCACTTTGTACTCAACTCAGCGGAAGCATACCAAAAACGATCCTCGAGCTCTAACAAGAAAATCATTTTCACTTAGAGTGGCGAAAATGGGTGACATCTGGAGATATTCTGAAGAAACAACTGACTTCTGAAATTTACAAAACTTGATATTCTCTTTATGAAGGTTTTTGTCATATCTTCACCAAATTTCAATCCGATTGAAGTAGTTTCAGCAAAGTTATGAATGGATAAGTAAAGTGACCCTCACCCATTTTCGCCACTGTACCTTCATAGAATTTTCTCTAAATTTACTCATTTGATTTTCAACATCGGCTCCGAAATATGGAAATATGGTCAGAGCCGATTTTCTCCTATTTCCCGGGATCTTTGCAGGTATTGCATTCGAATTACTGAACCCGATCAATGAGTAAATTTAGAGAAAATTCTATGACGGTAAGGGAAAACGGTTCCCTTGGAAATTCATCATGTTGATATGAAAGTAGTGAAATACAGACAGTACTAAAAATTTCCTTGAAGATGCCCTAGGCTACTAGTTATTTTTCTACCAATTCAAGACTTTGATGTTCCAACATCTAGTAGACAACCGATGAAGTAATGAAAAGAATATAAAGCAGTGATTGTGTTTTGAAAAAAGCTCAAACTAGCAACACTATCAAAACAGACGACAACCAAAAGTGAAGCTCATTGTTGAAGAGTCAACCCAAAAAGATAGGCAGCATCAGTTGAGACGGTAGCCAAGTCCTTCATAGAAGTATTAACTGCCGCCGAATTTTTGAACAATAATAAGATGAGGTGAACCAGAATCGCATCAGCAGTATGCAGGACATACAAAATAATACAGTTTCATAATGCTTATACTCCAATAGCGATTTCAAAATTACCGATGGGAAAGCGGTTAGATTAACGTTCATATATAATTTCTTTTCAATCGAATGTCGATTTGAATGTTTAGTCTGTTTTGCCTTGAAAATTTCAAAATTTCCCAAAAAAACTCTACAAACAACTTGTGCCAGAAACACAAAAAAGCTGTTTCAAGATGTGTGTAACACACTTGTAAGCTTGAAATCAGCAATTGCACCTCACTTATTTTCAAGCGAAAAAAACCCCGATTTTTGCGAATACTCCCAGTTTCACCTTGCCTTCGATTGGTTGAATGAGTGGGATCAAACATTGACATGGTTTTGGATATCGTTATAACTGTTCATATGCATTAAAAAAGGTAAGCGTCACAAAAATGTAATAATACTTGAAACATGGACAACCAGAGAGTTCACAACAAAGATGATCATCAGAAAAAACGTAAGAAAAGCACAGTAAGAGACCTAATTATCAAGATAAATTCACATCAACGCATTATTCTCCTCGGCGTACTTGCTCTTCTGGAAGACGCTTATCTCGATGCCCCGATCAAATGTACGATCAATACCACCGAAATAACAACATCAACAGAACCGAAAGTAGGCGAGAATGACGAGGATAATGATGATGACGATGACGGAGAAGATGATGAAGATAGTCACGCAAACAAGCATCATTATCGAGGGAGCATTGTGGGGGATAACGGTGATGAGGAAGGCAGATCCGGCTGGGAGGGTCTTGTCCAATGGGGTGGTCGTGGTGAGTTCGATCCTGGAATAGTGGGAAATAGTTAGAATGATAAAGGATAACAAGGTGGGCCCCATTGATTTTGACTATGTTCTAATATACCTAACCGAGGCTCTTGCCTCCTAGCTCTCCCATTTCCTTCTCCAAACTCACATATACTTGAACGGCTTCTCCGGGCAGTATACATGGGTATACTCGATCAAACGCTGCTGGTACGATGTGTTGAAGTTGGAAGCCTCGACTGGCAATGCCTCGTATTGGAACTCATCAAGTCCGCACTTTCCAATGGAGTATGGGATACTGACCGGGGCATTGGTGTGGAAGAGGATGGTGGCGTTGAGGGTGGAGTTGGAGTCCTCTGGAATATTTTGAAGTTGTTAGGGGAGGATGAGATACCCGGGGCATTCAGAAGTTTGGACCCCCGCAACTTTGGCCTTTCTAAACTAACCATGCTCCTTGAAGTAGTCCTTCATCGATATCATATGTGTGCGGGTTCCTGTGACGTTTAGAAGGATGGAGGTGGTCTGGTTTCCTCGGTCCTCTTCTGGAGTGAAGAATGGGTACTGGGCAATGGCAATTGAACCGTTGGTGAATTTGGTGTTGTCGAAGTGGACGTAGAGGGTGATGCTGGAAAAAGGAATAGATGGGATGAATACTTTAGAGCTCGGATTCTTATGAGGGTACAGTTTCAATAACTCTTTAATGGTCAGGTTTCTTTAATGCATATAATCGGGCAGGTGTATTGTTTGAAAGATGCATAAAGCATATACAAAAGCACATAAGAAATTTAGGCTATGAAATACGGTATCCATACTCTAGTGAGGCTCAGAGAAAGAGATGAACAAAAACGAATGTGTCTGGTTACTCTGTGTCTTACAGTATCTTTTGGTCTTTCTTGGTCAATCCGCATACAGTTGTATCATCCATAAACAAGCATCAAACGACTAACTATGATAACCGGATGATGATCATTAATACACTTTTTCATAAGGTTTGTGTCTTTAAATAAAGGATACCAAGCAGCTCAACAATCCAATATTTTTCCTTTATCCTATGTCCCTTTACACAAGTAGTGAAACCGACAAATATTCCTTCACTCACTCCTGTGGATCCTCCCTGCAGTTCTTCGACGAATCATTGAAATATGTCAGCCAAGGACCATCCAAATACAAAATCGTCTTCTTGGATGGCATAGACTTGTTCATCAAAATCATATCTCCGCACATCTTCAACTGGAAGGTGACTGGAAGAGTAGTGTTGATTTCGAACTTGATGACAGTCTTTTCTTGGAAGGCTGGAAAATGGAGGATTATGGTGGAAAACAAAGACGATTTTGGACTTAATTCAGATATTTAGGCTAAGGTTGAACTGTCCCAGACCGATAACCTATACCAACTACAATCAAAAGTGGGCGGAGTCTAAGTTTTCTTACCAAACTGAGCGATTTCCTGCAAATCCAATGGCCATTCGAGGGTCTCGTTGTAGTCTTGAATATCGAAATGCATGAATCTGACGCGGTTGAAATCCGATTGACCGTCAGAATTGAGGTCATGGTTCTGGAGCTGGAGCTGGACGGTTGGGACAATGCAGAGGAGGAGAATGATGATGGGGAAGGGGAAGAGATAGTTGGTGGAGATTGGAAGGAAGGGGCGAGGCATCATAATTACGGCGGACCAAGTTGGGGAGGGAAACCTGGAAATGAATTAGTGAGAATCATTTCAAAAAACGGACCTTAGGGTTATTGAGAAAGTGAAAAAACAAGTGAGAATCAGAGCATTGTGAAACTGAAAAAAAGTTGCATTTTTGACTGTTTTCAATTGTCTAGAAAGCAATGGTTGAATATCGTGAGCTAGTATATGACACGAAAGTAGGGTATATTTACAGAAATAGCACTGTGATTGTGTGTGGTAATGAGTAGCAATATCAGGAATGGCTGAGTATTAAATGTACCGTTGAAGCTTACGGATTTATCTTACCGATAAAACAGTGAAATGAATAACTGAAACGAAGAAATTTTACAAACTTTAACTATTAGTGAAAGTTGGAATTGTCTGAGAATATTGAATAGAGCTAGCTGAGTCAAAACGATCAGTTTGTCATCTAACTTTGCTCAAGATTTTACTGTTTTACAAACAAAGTAAAACAAGTTTGATACTCAGTAAAATTGATCGTTTCGAGGTCCTTGATCGTCTCGGAAATTCGAAAACGCTTTCTAGGAGACAGATGAATATGAAATTTACTGTGTATTTCTAATCACATTTCCTTATCGCTTATCAAGGATAATCTAACGACAAGTGGGCGGAGCTTACTATGAAGCGACAATAAGTGAAACCTGATACCACTCTCCCAACTTCTAGATGTTGTTTACGTCTGCTCACACTCTCCCTCTTCTTCTTATCTGATCGCTCCTCTTTTGATCCACCGCTTCTTTTTTTGCGAACTGGAGCTCTCACTTTTTGGATCGTAAATGATGTCTGGTTCATAACAGTAAACAATTAACTTTGATGAGCAAGACAAAGTTTACGACTACTTTGTCTGAATGAGTTAAAGGACAAGAGCGCGCGAAGAGAAGGCGGGAGATCGAAAGCAAAGCCTGGTTAGGGAGGAGGGGGAGGGAGGGAAACTTGATACTTTGGTGATGAGTAGATGTTAACAATCGCGAACTATCAAGACCGTTAATTATGGTTATGATAAAATAGGGGATCTAAAACAGGAGAAGTTTCAAATTTTAGAGGTTTAGAGATTTAGATAGATTTTAAGATTCTGAGTGGCTCTTGGGATTTTTATAGATTTAGATAATTTCAGAAGGATCTCTATCGAATTCAGATATGAGAATCACAAACTGAAAAAAAACAATCTAGAGTTTTCAAAAAGCTTGATCCAACTATGACCCAACTGGTCAGTTTGAGTACAACATGAAATTTAGAGGTGTTGAAACTGTGAAAAGGTTGAAAATTTCGAGAAGACACAATATTAGACGAAATTTGAGATGACACTTTTGGTCATTTTGAGACAGATTTTGAAGTTTCTCCAACTCAAAAACTGAACATAGAGAAAAGCGGATAAATTTTGAACTTTTTACTGTTTGTCAATCTCCATAAAAATGCTAGTGTATAGATATGGTCAATGGAAACGGGATAACTAACAATTAAAAACCAAATGCCAATTTTAATCGTGAAAAGTGACAGAACTTAGGTTGGAAAGTTAGGAAAATTGAACAAGGTAATTTAATTCTTGTCTTACTAAAATGACAATCTGGTTTATCCCGAGAAATTCAAACTTCAATGCAACAGTAAAATTAGGAAAAATTAGGCTTTTGGTCTAAAGAGTCAGAGTGACCAGTTCTAGGAAATTGATAGAACCTTTATCGTGTACATCGCGGTTTCATTGCGATCACATTTTTCTGATCCTTTTTCCATTTCTTGATGAGTATCATAAAATGATTTTAATTCAATAGATTGGACATCTGAAGTAGTGATTTCGGAAACCTCGGAAGTTAAACATTTCACAAAAATTAAATTGTTTCGCAATCTTCATAGAAGAGGTTTTTTCTAAAGTGAGTAATTTGTCATGTACCTAGAGTGATAATATCAGATTGCACACTGAAAACTGGCAAGGTTCATAATATAAAGTAAAGAGTCAAAACTCACTAAATCGTATAATTCAATCTCTAGGAACACTCGAACATTAAAGAAAACCTGAAGGATAAGAAACATCAAGATTAGACTCTATAAATATTCATAAATTTGGCAATAGTATTTCGAAAACTTTTGCTAGTTCATGTGACTGCAAGACTAAAATTCCAGACCAGTTCTCGTAACACAAAATAAAGCCTAGTAGCAACCTAAAAAACAAACGCAAAGGTAAAGGTCAAGCTTAAAATTTCTGCCGTTTTTCTATCTTCATTAAAGAGGTTTAAACTTCAATATGAGTTTCAATCAGAATTCTCCATTTTAGGATTCTTTATTCATTTATGTTCCAAAAATACCCGTTTCGAATTTGTGATATTTTGAGGAAACGTTTTAGTGAAATTGATTAATAGTCTATCGCTATACTCGAATGTTTCTAGAATCACATTGAAAGTTAGAATGGAGGAAAACTTTTTTTTTAATTTCAATCTTCAGAAAATATTGTTTTGTTTCAAAACAGTGTTATAGTATTTG
This sequence comes from Caenorhabditis sinica, assembly GCA_963932045.1. Taxonomy (NCBI): domain Eukaryota; kingdom Metazoa; phylum Nematoda; class Chromadorea; order Rhabditida; family Rhabditidae; genus Caenorhabditis; species Caenorhabditis sinica. The sequence goes on from OZ009940.1 coordinate 19,061,039, forward strand.
AATTTTTCGAAAGAAGTTAGTGAATCGACTATCTTACAATTAGTCTTGTACCTATCTTCTGTCTTGGCTCACATCAGTCAAAAAGTTTACGGGACAATTAGAATTTTCTTCCTCTATAACCTGTAGAATTATTTCTTGTTTGTTTCAATTTTAGTGTTTCCATTTTCTCACTATGATTATCACTTTACGCTTGCTGTTTCTCTATGTTCAGCAATCACCCAAAAAAGTTTTTAAGCAGATCATTACGAAAAAACGGAGCACAGAGAAACAAAGGAATGTGAGTAAATTTGTGGTAGGGGGAAACGATTCGGAACACGATGACACTTTTTTGCATTGTAACACATACAGAAAGCACACACAGATAGTAAGCACACTGACTAATGCATGCTAATGGGATTGATAGTAGAAAAAGAGAAGAGAAGAGGAAGGAGGGATGGTGTAATGGTACATATACTGTGTGCAGCCAGCAGTAGTAGTGAGTAACACCACGAGGAAATGAAAAGTTAGAAGGAAAGTAAAGGAGCAGGAGATAGAAGAAAAGAGAAGGAGGATTAGAGATTTTGAGATGGAAATGGAAACTAAGGGAAGAGAAGCCAGAGGAATGTTCTAGAAGGACAGAGACCGGAAAAGTGGGCGGAGTTTCGGATTCAATATGAGATACAGGTACTATTGAACTTTCTAATACTTTTGAAAAATATATGAGCATTTTGAAACCAGAGAAATATTATTATAGGAAGAGCAGAATAGAGGCTAAACTGTGCTAGAAGAGATTAGCAGTCACCAATCACCGAGCTCAGCGAAGGTTTGGAAAATGAACATTTTGAAACAGAGATACAATAAGATGAATTTTGATGTTTTCAAAAGCGCCAACTGAAAGTTTTCGGAAGGAGGGGAGAGAACGATTTTGTAGAAATAGTCACCGTTTCCCAAATCTGATAAAAAAGTATACTCTACGAGACTTCAAACAAATTTGAATGCAAAATGCAATCATTAGATCAATAGGAATGCTTAGCCAATTATTCCTCTAAATTGTGGACAATTTGAAACAGGAAAAATTGAACTTGTTTAGCTTAGAAGTGGTGGTGAATAGTGTTGATCTTCATCAAATTACCCTCTGATTATTTATTTCGAATCGGATGTACCTTCTGGATTGGTTTTACTAGTGTAGAACTTATAAAATATCAACATTTTGGAACAGCACAGTATGCATATACTGAGAAAGTCGAATACGAAGCATTGGTACAACACTCGAAGCAACATGGAGTTCAATTTAGGTTGGGTTCAAGGTTCATTATACAAGTAAAAGGGATAATTCAAATGCCTTTCTATCAAGAATCCAAGAGCCAACGATACGTTAAGAATATAGAGGTTTTGAAACAGAATTTTCAGCAGATCAGTAAATACCTAGACTTCAAGGCTGTACGGTTCAAGGGATTATAAGGAAACATGGAAAGTATAAATGACCAGAGATCAGCAAAGGTGAAGTTAGAATGAAAACGAGTGCGTAAATGATAAGTTCATGATCACCTCCAAATATGGCATTTTAAGAACAGGAATATTTTCTGGGAAATTCAGTAAAAAGAGGCAAACAGTGATTCTAATAGGACTATAAGTTCGAAAAATGGGCGTGGTTAAAGAATTTATGAATTTGAATCGAGGGTAGCATTTCATCAACACTAGCAAATAACCTATTTTGAATGCTGGAAAATGTTCAAGTTGAAACAGGAAACAGGAGGACAATGGTTTGAGTTTTGAGTGTGTGTAAATTTTATGAGAGTGATAAATAGCATGAGATAGAAGAAACAAAACCTATAGTTGATTTCAGAAAAAAATAGACAACTGGAAACAGAAGCGCTTGCATTAACAATTGGGTTGAAACTGAAACATAGAGACTTGTGTCACCTAGTAAAATCAGCTCGGAATCAGCTGTCCTAGCGGTAATCATAAAATATGAATGAATTGAAACATAATTTATATTTTAAAAAATGGCATTGAAAATCAGCAGTATCAAACTTCAAGTGCCAAGTTGCAAGAAGGGAGATCTGTCTCGAAAAAAATTGGAAAATTTTCTTTAAGTTTCACCTCTATTTTATGAGCCTTGTGGTTGGATACTTTTGTTAGTATTAAGAAAGTCTAAAAAACTATAATCTCATAGCTCTTTAAGACGAAAAAATAGTTGTAAGCGAAATTTTCAGTATTACAATGGGCTCCATTGGAGCGCGTTATAACATGGCAAATATCGTTAATCCGCTGTGTTCCCAAAAGAAAAACTCCTCGATGTGGTAGTTTCCTTTTTTATCGCCCATAAAACACGGTTAGAAAGTGCCACCTGGCTCCCCCAGCACTGTACAAAAAAGAACACACATGAACACAGATGCGCTCTCTTTCTCTCAAACCATCAAAATGTTGGAAAGTGCATCGTCTTCTCTTTTCCTTTCGTCCTTTCTAACCGATGCCCTTTTGAACCTATTTGAAATTCGAAAAGGTCGCTAGACCGCAAGATGGTTTTCTTTTTGAAGAAGAAGGGTAATGGAGAGAAGGAGGAGGGGGGGGGGGGGGGGTGATTATGAGTCAAAAAGTTTGAATTTGAATGGGGTATTTGAACTTCTTGGAGACAGAAAGGAAAATAGAGACACCGATCTGAGTTGAAAAAAGACGGCAAATAATAACCTTCTCGAAACAGTAAAAGAAAGTGGATGAGTATTGATGGATCTGCAAAATATCACCTAATCGAATTTTTTCGGCCAAAAATGGTAATGTAAAAAAAGAGAGAATGAGCTCGTCGCATCCCCGAATAAGTGCATTTTTCGGTTTCTCAATAGAGTGAAACGGAGAAATTTGAAAATTCGCAGCAATGGAGAGAGGATATGTTCTTATGATGCTATGAATGAAATGCTATGCGCCTGAACGATTGAGGGCAATGGGCGGAGCTGAACTTATGACACCTGCTAACCGGAAAAAAGAAGGTCGAACCTATTTTATTTCAAACTCCGCCCACCACAAACACAGCTGGCGTTCGGTTTTCAAATGTCAGAAAGAGCAGGCAGTCCAGGTGACAGGAAAAGACGAGGGCTTTGATCCAGAATATTCTCAAAAGCAATCATAAATACTGAAACGAAAATTGTGAAAGAAATGAGTTCTCAAGAAGAAACTTTTTTGTTTGAAGAAAAATTCTAGAAAACACGGAGCCGTAATAAATGATTTAGTTAATCATTTTAGTAAAATAGACGGATCATACTATGGAGTTCGCACTAGTGATGCTATCATAAACTACCGTTTCACAACCTAATGAAATCGTAAAAGTTTTCAGAATAAACATTGTGTCTGTCGTTGATTGATCGAAATCCTTGGGTAGGATGTGACACAAAATAAGTGTCGGGACGATTCCATGAAAAAATTATCAATAATCAAGAACCGTAATATTTCGCAAAAATCTTGATTCAAATAATCAAACGAACTCAATTGAAGTGAAACTTGAAGCACATGAATGGAAATCGAAAATGGGTGGAGCTCAATTCAGAACAGCTTCATACCAGGAGAAAGTGCAAAGTGCATTCCAATTCTAGCACCACCCAACACGAACACATCTGGCATGGCCATTAAAGTTCACCAAGAGAGCAAAAGGATGAGAAAATGTCGTGATGAAAATAGTATTTGCTACAGAATGATTTCGAAATACTGGGCAAAAAAGGGCATGGTAAAATAAAAGTAGCAAATAATAATGCAAAAATTAATTGTGTGGTTAAAAAAGTGGGACATAAACGAATTTACCAAAACGGGATATGAAGAAAATTCAATGAAAAACAACTGGAATATTCGGGGAAATCACAAAATCTCTAAAAAACTCAACAAGCATTCATTTTCAGGACAAAAATATGTTTCACTAAGTTTATGAAAATTGTGGAAGGTATCGACTGATGATTCAGTCTTGTTTCTTTGTTCAAGACTTTTCTCAAGACCAATTTGAAAGCCCGGATCATGGACTTTGTCAACAAAAAAAACTATATTCCTTGTTTTATCCTTTTCCAACTTTCGTCAATCCATCCACATCTATGAATACAATGAAACTTTTTTATTCTAGAAACAAAGTATGAGTAACGGTAAAATATAGAAAAAGGACAAAAAAAGAGCGACAACAAGTGAGAGAAGAAGAGAATTGGGTCAGTGTGTTGACTCGAAAAAATGATAATATATGTAGGTGAGGGAAAAATGGGGAAACAGGGAAAAGGAGGGAAAAGATACTGTTTAGAATGGAGAATGGGGAATAAGGGATAGAGATGGAAATTTGGGAAAAAAGAAGATATCTTCCTTTTCTCTTAAATTTAGGGGGGGGGGGGGGGGACAGAGAGAAAGAGAGTCGAATGGGACAGAACGGAAGAATTTTATGGAGAGCATTGTGGGAATACCAGACAGAAAAAAACATCAGAATTATGGCAGGAATTGGTGATGAACATAGAGTTGACTGTAAAGATTGTATGACATCTTCTACTTCATCGAATATTCTGCACCAATTTCTTTAGTTCCAGTTTCAATTGGGCATAAAGACCAAACTTCATCTTGATGGTCTTGCTGTCAGTTGAAGTACAGATTTCATGAATGGCTGCTCCGTTCAGCTCGTGGTTTTTTAGGAAGTCAAGATAAGCGGTCTCTTTGACAAAAGTGCGAGCCCACGCATATACTTCGTGTTGCTGAAAAATAAAGTTGAAATAAAAGTTGATCTAAACAAAATCAACTTACATCCCAGTCAATATAAACTAGTGACTGGTGGGCATCGGCGTCATCCAACTCCCTCAGTTTGACTATGAGTTGTGCACGGAAACTGTACGGCATGTCCATGTCCTTCCACTCATCCGTAGTACAAAGCAAACAGATACCGGCCCCATTGACTTCATTTTCTTTGAGGAAATCCAAGTAGTGTTGTTCCTTGACAAAAGTTTGAGCCCATTCATAAACTTGGTATTGCTGAAAAAAAAATTATTTTGGAGAAAATCAGTACAGATCACAATAAGTTAAAGGGGGAGTCTACTAATGCTAAAAGCATTAATTTTGGTATCATTTTTAGACCTTCTAACTTTTGAAATAATTCATGTTGGACCTGAGGGCCCCAAACGGGTATAGCTCATCAAGGTAAAACAGTCCCCCGGATGAAAACATACATCCCAGTCACAATACATTGGTGAAGGTGCTGGTTGATGCTGGACTTCTGGGACGAATGGAGCAGTTGCATCGTCGGCGTTCTGAAAATGTTCATCATTCACTCAAAGTTACACTAACAACGAGAACTCACGTTGAACTGATGGTTCTCTGGCTTGACTCTTTGCACAGGCAAGAGGTTCACTGGTTTTATCTCCACAGGAATTTCTTCAGCTTCTTCCACTTTCGGAACACCTCCATCAACACTGTTTGGCGCCGCTGAATTTTCATTGGGAAGGTGGACTTGATCTTCTTGTTCCAGGAGCACGTCATCTTCATTTCCTGGACGATGGTCGTCTGGGAGGTCAAAGTCGATCTGAAAGTAATCTACTAACTTTTTGTTTTTTCATGACTGCTAAACTTGATAATCTTTCACATGTACTGGACTTACATCATTTGGTGGCGCCATTCGGCCTTCCATAGCTTCTTGATTGCCGTCTTGACTTGCTTCTTGAATTCCAGCAACCGGTGCGGTTGGAGATGGTCCAGCGAAATGAGAGGTATTCCTTGCATCTCGATTTCTGAACTCCGGTTCAACCTCTGCATCTGGAGCCATGGAGTTCCTTGGCGAATCATTCATAGTAGCCTCCATGCTTGGATTGATTCTTTCCGTGCAATTGGTTCCAGTTCTCCTAGTTCTCTTTTGCTTCTTAGTTTGATCTTGCCCAACTTCTTCTTCGACGCCTCTCTCCTCTCTGCTTCTATTACGATTTCTCTTCAAACCTTGAATGGTTGAAGTTGACGGTTGAGCAGTTGGAGTATGCGTCACTCTTGGAACTCTCTGGTCTTCGCTCTTCTTCTCCACACCCTCTGGTCGAGGTCCTTTTGTTGTCTTCCTCTCATTTGCCACGTGATTTTCCTGAGCCTCGGTGGTCTGTGGGTCGACATCCATATCATCTTGAGCCCTGATATCGGACTGGGCACCAGAACGATCTTGCTTATTATTGACAACTTTCTTCTGAGATCCATCCATATCATCATCCTCGATATCACTTTTTTCATCAACAGCCATCTGCCTTCTCGAGCTGTGTGATCTTCTCGTGAGGCTCGGAAACACACCATCTTCTTCTCCGTCACTCTCAAACTCTTTGTCCCAAGCAACATCTACTGTGGTGCGAGTTGTTCTCTTGAGCTTCTTCTCTCCTTCGTTCTTTTTGCTGGACTCGTTAGTTTTCACTGCACCTATTGCTTCATGAGACTTTGAATCCACATCAAAGTCAACCTCATCGTCTGATGAGGAGTTGCTCTAAAGATATAATGAATTTTTGTTAGAATAATCTGAAATCTCACCTTCGTGGATTTTGGTTCTAACGATCGAGGTCCCTTGCAATAATTTTTCTCTAGGTGTTTTCTCACGACTGCGGCTGTTCTGTATGTTTTATTACATCGGGGGCAAGAGTAATTTTTGTTCGGCTCATGAAACACGGAATGGGACGCCACTCGAGAGGCATTTTTGAAGATTTTGAAGCACAGAGGACACTGACGAGCGGCAATTTTCGGATCTGCGCTCACTGTAAATAAACGGTTCTACTGTAGCAAAACAATTGGCTCGAGGCTTCTGAGAGCTACTACGCCAGGAAGTGCAATTTTTAAAAAACTCACTTTCCCCGTCCAATGCTTCGATATTTAATCTTGTTCCCAATGGTCTTACTTGAATTTTCATCCCGACCTGTTTGCATTTTCTCAAGCGGCATGATCTGCATTTTCGCCAAGTTGAGAAGCTAATATCACATTTTTCAAGTGTCGAAAGGCAGGTGAATTGCATCGATTTATCGTGGCATTCGGCGAAGAAATTCTGAAAACATTTTACTCAACTCAGTTTTAGATTTTACTGTCTTACGTTGCACCCTTGGCATGCTGCAACTCCGAATCTCCGACTGTAGTATTTATTGCCACAAACGACGCAGAGCGGAGGGCTTTGATCTGGTGAATCGGCGGCAGCTTGATCATTAGAAGACATTGAGACCTGCCAAAATATGATTATTATCAAATTTCCGAGTATGATGTTAGTCGAAATAAACAAGAAGGAAATTGAACATCGTGCGCGACGCAAAACATTAAGATAAGAAAGTGCAAACGGAGGCGTATTTCTCGCGCAGAAAGTACTGTAAGACGGTAAAGACAGGTAGAAAAAGTGGTTCAAATGAATATTTAAGGCAAAATTTGCACGGAAAAATCGATACAGAGAAACCAAATAGTCTTCCAATAACTTTCTTCCAACAACACCACACACCAACAGTAGGCGACGAATCGATATTTTGGTGCGGGTTGTAAATGCCAGGTGCAACAATGGAAAGGGGCCCTCTTCGTCAAGATGAGGGACGTGGCCGAGAGGCACTGTCTAGGTCAATGTTGGTGGTATTTTGAATCTGGAAACACAATCGACCCGCAATCTTCTGGGAAGACTGGTTTTAAGAGGAGATTGACAGGAAAGAATTGTCGTGGAGGAACAAGAACAAATTCTAGGTCAGGTCAACTTTTGACGGGTTGTAAAATCAAGGAACACTATATGTATATAAAACTTTATTTGAATGAAAAAACAATGAATAGCACCAAAACATCACTGTAGAAGAGAAAAATTATATTCGAGTTCAGTGTACAAATTATACGGTATCTTCAATATTTCCCAGTCCCCAGAAGAACAGATTTTCCGAATGGAGAGCCCAGTGAATTGTTTCTCGCGGAGAAAATCCATATGATTCGGATCTCTGACGAATGACCGTGCCCATGCCAACACTTGCTCACTCTGGAAATATGCAATTCGATTAGGTGACTAGGAAAGCTTCCGCTTGGTGCCAAAAACCCTTGGAAGATGAAACTCACATCCCACTTCAGATAACTTTGTTCAGCTGGCTGATGCTGGACAGGTGCAAATTGGACAAAGTTTTGGTTTGGAGCGACCTGAACTTCCTAAAATATTGGAATTTAAGCTAAATTGTCTCCGTCATGTAAAACTCACGCCAAACTGGATGTTTTGTGGCTTCGATTCTACCGGAGGATGGTGGTCTTCAAACGAAAAATCTCTTGGGTCAAAGTCAGGAAATTGAGTATCATGTCGCTGAAAATGAGAGCAGCTGTTACTGTTGTTTAAGATATCACTTACTTCTTGCTTGACTTGAGCTGCAAGGCCCCCTTTCTTGGAATGATGCGGGATGACTTCTATTTCAGCATCTCCGACATCTTGATGATCTTCGAGAGGTGGGACGTCCTCGATCACTGAATCTGGTCTAGTCATTTTCTGCTTCTTAGCTTGTTGTTCTTCATGATCACTTGATCTCATATCGGCTCTAACGCTTTCTCTTTTTAAACCAGTTCTGGCCGAAGTCGACGGAGTTTTCCTGTCATCCTGACACTGTGAGAGTTCTTTAGCTTTTCCGTTGTTATCTTGATTTTCACGCGTTGTTTCGCTATTTTCCTTTGAAACGCCGTTAGTTTTAATGTTTGCAGGAGCATCATAGTCCGAAGCAGTTAAAGCTTGGCTTAGCAGATCTCTATCATGGATCACATTCATGGATTCCCGCCCAGCTCTTCTGCTAGCCCTCATAATTCTTGTCGCAAGAGAGTTTCGAGTCGCGGTGGTCGTTGGATCAGTTTCTTTAGAAGCTGGAGAGTCGTTGTTCGATTTGGCCACATCATCACCACCCTTATCAATGACGCTTTTCGAAATGGCATCTCTTCCGGAAACTGCCGACCTGCTTCTCAAGTTGTGGCTTGGATGAGCAGCATCCATCTTTTTCTTGGAGGACATCAATTCTTTAACCCTTGCACTTCGTCGGTTTTTATTTTTCTGCACATCTCCATCGTCGTCTTCACTCTCAGAATCAATAGTGGCGTCACTATCCCACTGTAAAACAAAAAAGTTGAAAATCTGCAACTTTCAAATGAAGCTCACCAGATCTGGATCATCATCAGACCCCAAAAGCCCTCGTGGCATATTCACTCGTACTCCCAATGATTCTTCCGTTACTTTCATTCCCAAGCGAAGGCACTTTTGCAGCCGACAGAATGAGCATTTAGTACGAGTTTTGACACTTATAACACAAGTGTTATTCGTGGCAGAACATGACAACAGAGGCTCATCTTGGTGGCGTCTAGCGAAGAATGTCTAAAAAATGAAATTTAATTTGATCAATTTCTGAAAGCCAGTGTCTTACATTGCACGGGTAGCATGATGGAGCTCCGTATCTGCTATTTCCATATTTGTCGCCGCAAACGAGACATTTCTTTGGTGTTTCAGCTACTTTGGGTTTTCTTATAATGTCGCTGCTCCTTTCTCTCATTATACCACCATTCAAGATGCATTCCTCTTCATCGCTGGACCATTCTCCATTTCCTGTTTCAACTTTCCCATCTGCATCATCATGGTTGTAGTCCAACTGCAAAATAGTAAATCCGAAATCTAATAAACAATTCATTTCAAACCTCACCTGATTTGATTCAACGTCGATCTCCAATTCCAAAGTTGGTGGAGCATCCAGAGAATCTGCACTTTGCACATCACTGCTTCTTCTATTATTGCTCCCTGACTCTTCATTATCATTCGAATTCTCGGAACCAACAGTAGCATCACGTTCATCGATAACCGACCCATCTGAATTCTGCTCTCGTCCTTGTGGCGCATTCTTGCAAAATCTCTCCGTGTGTTGCTTCAAGCCATCAGCCGACTTGCATGATTTATCACACCACGAACACGAAAAGCTCGAAACTGATAATTTGTCACTGAATTTCATTCCCAAACTCATACATTTCTGCAGACGACAGCATGAGCAATTACTGCGCGTTACAATGTCAATAATACAATTTCCATTGTTCGCAGTACATTTCAGTTGTGATTCATGTCCGTGTCGTGTATAGAAGAATTTCTGGAAATGTTCTAGTCTGATCCATTCATTCATTCAAATGTCTTACTGTACACGGATAGCACGCCAGAACTCCGAATCTGCGACTGTAGCGCTTGTCACCGCAAATTAGACAAAGTTTCTGGTTTTCTGCAACATTATGATCTCGTGAAGAAGAGTTTGTAGATAGAGTGTCCGTAACCATGTTTGCATCTGGAAATTGGAAATTGTTCCTCGAATTCTCGAAAATTGTACTCAACGTCAGTTCAATTCTGCTCAAAATTTTTTTGAGTGTGAATTAGTTCCCCCAGTGAACGAGAAAAAGCTATTTCCTTGCAATATTTGGCTTCAAAAACATGATCAATGAAAATATATGATAGGCTCTAGTTCTCCCTTTTTTCAGAAATTTCTGGCTCCCAGCCGTCCCAATCTAGCTTTTAGTCACTTTAGTGATAATCAATTTGAAAATCAGTAGAGAGCGTGAGAAAAAATTAAAACCCTGTACAGACCCTGGAAAATGCAGATTGTCTGGATACAAATTTTCAAAATGATCTCGTCCATTTACGGCTGAGTCCTTAACCTTCAAACTATTTACATATCGAAAATGAGGGTTTCGCATTTTTTGCTCAAACATTCTATCCTAGATCTTTGTTAAATAATGCATTTTTACTAACCTCTCACTGCTGAAGATTCCTCAGCCTTTTTCATTCCTAAGCGAAAACATTTTTGCAGCCGACAGTTTGCGCAATCATCGCGAGTTGTGATGCTAACCATACAATCTGCATTGCCAAATTTGCATTTTAACTGTGCTTGTTTGGTGTGATTACCGTTGAAGAAATGCTGAAAGTAGGCTTTTCCATCAATTTTAGAACTTTAATGTCTTACGTTGCATTCAGCACATACTGGCACACCAAATCGTATCCCGAAGAATTTATCACCACAAACCAGACAGCATTTCGGTTTTTCTGCGTTTAATCTCATACCTGGAAGTTTCTCAACTTTTTTCATTCCCAAGCGAAAACATTTTTGCAACCGACAGTGTGCGCAATGAGCGCTTTAAAAAGGGCAATACTGTTGATCGAGAGTTTGGCATTTTTGCTCAAACATGCTATCCTTGATCTTTGAAAAATAATAATTTTACTAACCTCCCACTGCTGAAGATTCCTCAGCCTTTTTCATTCCTAAGCGAAAACATTTTTGCAGCCGACAGTGTGCGCAATTACCGCGAGTTGTGATGCTAACAGTACAATCTTCATTACCAGATTTGCACTTCAATTGTGCTTCTTTGGTGTGATTATAATGGAAGAAACTCTGAAAGTATGCTCATGATACTAAAAATTAGATTTGAATGGCTTACAGTGCAGGCTTGGCATGATGACACTCCAAATCGTCTCCCGAAGAATTTATCACCACAAACCAAGCAACAACTGTGCTTTTCTACAACACTGCGTGCTCTTATAGAAGTACTTGCAGATAGAGTTTCTTCGACTATGTTAGAGTCTGGGGAAAAATCATCAACAATCCGATGGTCATCCAGCAATTGTCCAGCATTACTCATTTCTTCGTTCTCGTTTTCATTCTCCATCAAAGGATCAAAAGGCATTGAGATCTATAAAAATTATAATGAGAACAGCGGAAACTTCAATGAACGCGAAAATTCAGATCGATCGAGCACAGTATATGAGGAGAATCTCACTGAAAGTAGGAGTCCACTCATTTTTTTTCTTGTGCTCAAATGATCGTCCCAGTTCCCAATAAGACGAGTATAACAATTTTTAAGCATAAAAATCGCTAAAAATCGAGAAAATCGAACTTCAAAACGCGAACTTACATTTTTTGTATTATATATAAAAAAATCTGTTATTTTTTTCTGATTCGAATGCACCTAATTTTACTGCTCAATTCGCCGTAGAAACCTTGTACGGGCACTTTTTTAATTCCAGAAATTGGCTAAAATATTTTTGAAAGCGGGTGTGCGGTGGAGCGCACTTACTTCCCGCCTTCAAATTACAGTTTTTGAAGTGCATTTTTATCTGCATATTTCTATTTTTTCTGCTTTTATTTCATTGTCTCCACTTTTCCAGCGAACACAATAAAATAAAAGCAGAAAAAAATAGAAAAATGCACTTCAAAAACTGTAATTTGAAGGCGGGAAGTAATGCGCTCCACCGCAGACCCGCTTTCAAAAATATTTTAGCCAATTTCTGGAATTAAAAAAGTGCCCGTACAAGGTTTCTACGGCGAATTGAGCAGTAAAATCAAGTGCATTCGAATCAGAAAAAAATAACAGATTTTTTGATATATAATACAAAAAATGTAAGTTCGCGTTTTGAAGTTCGATTTTCTCGATTTTTAGCTATTTTTATGCTTAAAAATTGTTATATTCGTCTTATTGGGAACTGGGACGATCATTTGAGCACAAGAAAAAAATGAGTGGACTCCTACTTTAAAGGGCGATCGTTTCATATTATTCTCATTAAACATGAGGAAAATAACAAAATCTTATTGATTTATCGACCTCGAGAAAAAATTGAATCCTAGATAGAACCCTCTGTTGTATTTTGTATATTGACGGACGTATTTACGTATTGTCGGTTGTGTGACTCTCCCCATTGTCACCCTCCTAACCCAACCTACGGGGTCACCAGATGCGGTTCAAATAAATCAAAATGGAAGAGAGAGTAGAGACCTGGCTTTCTTGAAAAATAGGAGAACGACAATTTTCTGTTTTTGTTTTGAATTTTCGGAAAATGTTCGTAACGTTCTGAAAATTATTATGAAATGCTCTTGTTCACTGATTTGGTATGGCTGAGGTTTTGAATTTTCCGAAAATGGGATAAGAAAATTTTCCGTCAAAAAGTTGATAAATCTGGTGGAGAAGCGGAGAGCAAAACACGAAAATTATCTGGAACCGGTGTGGAAATCAGAAGTGGGAACAAGATTTTTTAAGGATTCGGGATCGAAATAAGAGAAGTCCAAAAAACATGTAGAAATGGAAAATATTGGTTATCGAGTACGAAAATTGTCTAATAGAGGAGGGGAGAGGAGGACCCTTGCGAGAGGAAATCGCTTCTGGGAAGAACAACAGGGAAAACAGGATGTGGTGACATTCTAGACTGTCAAGAAGACGTCTTAGGCCCAATGAACTTTCAAAAAGGAATTTGAAGTCTTCGAATCGGCAGGCATTTCAAGCTATAATATAAAAAGTGTCAAATTTAGTGACTTCAAAGACGCTCACAGAGAAAGTTTTGGAACGTTACTGAAAACCAATAAAAATGTATCGTGTTTCTGGAAGAGTGTAGAGTAAGTAGACCCATAAATTAGGTAGTTGGTGTACAAGGCGACTATAGTGGTCTCAACAATAGAATGTGTATTGATTGGAGTTTCTGGAATAAAGCAACTTTTGATGCTGAACAACTTCTGCAACTTTGGCACAGATGATATTATCTAAAAACACAATATTCATAAATAGGGTTCTGGTAACAGAAGTTTCTGTATCAGACTGTCGTTGTTTAGGCAACATATTTATAGCGATAATCGAGAGGGTATTCATTACGGATTTATTTTTATTTTTCAAAGAATAAATCCTGCGCCTTCTTGGAGAAACTCAATGTTACACAATGTCTTTATTTTGGTATATATTTTTGAGCATTAATTTTTGAATAAATTCTTCTTCACCCACATAATATTTTTCGATATAACTGATAATTCCATTTCTAATACAAAGAATCCTCTCCCCATCCAATGACAGCTGCAGCATCTGTGGACCCCCCCCCCCTCCCTTCAACTTTTCTTACCTTTGCGTAACGTGCTGGAACTTCCTCATGTTCCTCGTCCAACACTTCCACCCCGGACTCTTCATGACTATTTCCTCCAATGAAGATACGAGATGTCAGCTACGTTTTTTTCTGCATTTGAAATGTGGTACTGTCTGATTTCGCTTAGGATTTAACAGAAGACATAGAGGAATCGATCATCCATGGAGATTCGGATATCAGTGAAGAGAGAAGGCATTTTGGGGAGATCTCAGTTTTCGACCTTCTTGGAAGGGTTACATAAGAACCAGTAAATCTGTGAAAATCTCACACATGGGAATACTCCAGCTGACTCCACTTCATGGTACAAACAGACTATGTGAAACAGAAATAAATAGAAACAACGATTCAATTTGAGGTCACTGTTTCAGGTATGTTTTAACTTTCCTCACTTGTAACTTGCTACGCTGCTTTGTGATTATGCATTTCAAATTCAATGTTACCAACAATTGTAACTGGCCCCTATCACAAACATCATTCCTTGATCTCTGTATCCAATTTCTTCTTATTTCGAGTATCACTGCCCCAACACTGTGTTCTGAAGGTCATTTATATCACAGAACGGTCACTAGCAAATTTCTCGATAAACTCACATACACAGATAACACGCACAACATTATATAAAAGGGGAGACAGGGAAGACGAATAGATATGATAAGGAAACGAAAATGGAGAACAGTCACCCGCCAGTCAATCTTATCAACCTAACCAACAACTGTTTCATCGTTTTATTTTTCAGTTTTCCATCTTTTAACTTGACTTTATATGACGAATCTATTAAACAGTAGGGCCACATATTGCTGATTTCCGGAAAAAGTAAATTTCTAGATCTTATTTCATATTTTCGCTCAATTCTCATGTTTCTGACCTCAAATTTTTCTCATTTTTTCTGTTTTTCCAACTCTTTTTATCTGTTCTAATTTCATGAAGGATAATTATGTACCGAGGACTATTCCCTATCGAAACCATGCCCTGTCCATCAAAATGTCACGGTGGTCCTGGCTATGCATCCCCTCAGGATGCCCTTAAGGGACCTAGAGAAGAGGTCCTTTTTGTGACTGCTCCACATGCTGCTGATGGCCCCGATGCCATTTTTACGGTGGATGTAAATCCGGATAGTGAGAGTTATTGTCAGGTAAGAGGAAAGCGCTTGATTTAGCTATGAGATTAGAGGATCACGGAAAAGAACGAAAGCAAAATGCTCGCAAAAATATCACTTTAAGACGAAGTTGTGAAACTGTAAAGCTTGCATTAAAAAATTGATAATATCATATTTTGTGAGGAAATGTATACCCTTCCGATACTTTAAACATCTTATGTTAAGATTCTATCAGTTTCAATGACTCGTGTAAATGTTGCATGCTTGCTCGTATGTGTTGGGTTTCTGGATGGGCTACGCTACATCAATTTTTTGAATAATTATTTACTTTACTGTATTTTACTGTGCTGTAGTGATGGTCTGTTTATTCTCGAGCAACCTTGATCCCGGACCAAGTTTAATTAGACCAAAATTATCAACAAAACTATTTCTGTTGCAACTACTTTATTCAATTACATCAGCTTTTGCTGGAATAGTTTCATTACTTTTCCAGGTGATCAGTCGCGTGGACGTACCTCACATCGGCGATGAGGTCCATCACACCGGATGGAATGCATGCTCATCGTGCCATGATAAGCCGACGGAGAAGAGGTGAGAATTAAACATAATATGCGGAATAGCAAACTAGTGAAGTTGATGGAAAATTTGGCAGAATAGTGAAACAAGTAAAATTTGAGGAAATGATATGTTCTTAACAGGATCTTTCATTTTGAATGTTCAGATTTGAGATATGCATTTTTAGATGTAGCAAATCAATATATTTATTAGTAGAAATCCAAGCCTCCAGAAACGGAAAAATTTTTGGAAGCTAATCTCAATTGTTCTGTTTCAACTACCTCGTATTGATCGTTAGTAATTCCTCTTGTTTGCTCTATGGTTGACTCAATGTCTCATTTTCTAACTTATTTCTTACAATTAGTTAGTCGTATAATTGTATTTTTCCAAAATCACAGTCTATCAAAACCACTGCCAATTTCTTGTTTTGTCAATTTTTTTCCGTTTCAAATGCATTGTAACTTAGTGACACGCAAACTGCTCGCATTGCGAGAGGGTGGAATTCAGTATTAATTTCAGTATTAGCACATTTCAATATAAGTTTGTTGTGGCCTAGGATTTGAACTCAACCATGATCATATCACATCATCGAAAAAAAGACAAACGCGTCAATGGATTCTACTTTAAAAGAACATACTCAATTTTCCAAAGAAATGTTTCCTAAGGTGACTATTCTGGGGCAGGATTAACTTCTACAGTGCGGTCAATATCGATAGGACCACCCGCTAATTGGGGTGTTCTGACAAAACGAGAAGAGATATCAAAAATCTGTAGACGCCATTTGATTCAGAGTCCAAAAATACCCCAGGAACTGAATTTTTATGTCTGTACCATTTTCCAGTACCCCGTACTAACAAATGGGTCCACCTGCAACCGGTCAATATCGATAGGACCACTTGGGAATTTCGGTATTTCAGTGATAATTTTGGTCAGATTTTTGTGCAAAACGTCTTTCTATTTTATTTTTCAGTCCTTTCTCGTCGTTTTCTAAACATCTCAATACAAATTTCCAGTCATCTGCTAACTTTCGATACTTTTCGAATTGTGGTGGCTCTGAATTTTGGAGAATCCCGTTTTTATGATTTTAAAGACATTTTTATCGATGGAAACCTGACTCAACGTGAGAAAAATAGCATTATCATACTGTTTCCCATTAATGTCCACAGTTTGAAGACCAACGGATGCTATTGTCGGTGGATAACTGCCTTTGAAGCAATCCCAGGTTCCCACTTTTTTCAGTTATGTCTTATTCCTTAGCTCCTGGAGTAAGAATAGGTTTTTGAAATTAAGGCAAAAGTGTTTTGTTGGGTAGAAAAAATGTTCAGCTATCATTTCCATAACGTTACATTATTCCTGCCCCTTTAGTAACAGTTTCATGCTGCCAGAAACATCCAAATGCATCGCAAAAACAAAGATTTGGTTAGTGCATGACTTTAACCGGTTTTTAAGATCAAGACACCTTTTCCTTAACATTATTCCCATATTCAACTGTTAGCCAAAAACTTTTCTATAAAGTCTCAATCTTTTTCTACATGAAAAAGTTTTCTGGGATTACCCAAATATATTGTTAACGAATAAGCGTTAGCTGGGGAGATGAATCGGGGTTTCTGGCAGCATGAAACTGTTACCGAAAGGGCAGAAACAAGGTAATGTTTTTGAAATGATAGCTAAACATTTGTTATACCCAGCAAACGACTTTTGCCTCAATTTCAAAGACCTATCCTCATTCCAGGAGCCAAGGAATAAGACATACCAGAAAAAAGTGGCTTCTTGGGATTGCTTCAGAGACGGTTATCCACCGACACTAGCATCTGTTCGGCTTCAAACTGTTGCAATTAATAGAAAACATCATGATAATGTTATTTTTCTCACGTTCAGTCAGGTTTCCATCGACAATAATCTCCTTATCATCACGAAAACGGGATTTTCTGAAATTCAGAGTCACCAAAATTCAAAAAGTTTCAAAAGTTAGCAGAAGACTGGAAATTCTTGTGGGATTAATTGAGAAACGCCGAGAAACAACGGAAAAATAAAATAGAAAGACATTTTGCACAAAAATCTGACCAAAATTATCACTGAAATACCGAAATTGCCAGGTGGTCCTATCGATATTGAGCGGCTGCAGGTGGACCTATTTGTTAGTACGGGGTACTGAAAAGTGGCAGAGTCATGAAAAATTGGCTCCTGGGGTTTTTTTTATATTCTAAATCGAATGGCGCTTACAGATTTTTGATATCTCATCTCGTTTTCTCAGGACACCCAAAAAAGGGGTGGTCCTATCGATATTGACCGCACTGTATTTAGGAAAATATGAGCAGTTTTTCACTGAAATGAGTCCTTATACTACTACTTGTGTGAACTTTGACAAACCGAAAACTGCTGTTTTACCCACTTCAAAAAGCAACACGTTTTACCGGGTCAACAATGGGAGTGTCTTTTTGATACTTTTTACTTATTACCCTTCCAGATCCCATCTAATCGTCCCATGCCTCAACTCTGACCGTATCTACATCATCAATGTGGAAAACGAGAAATCCATCTACCTCCAACACACCATCGAACCCTCGAAACTCCACGCTCTAAACCTCTCCTTCCCCCATACTTCTCATTGTTTGGCTGATGGAAATATCATGATAAGTACACTGGGAGAAGCGAATGGAGGACCTTCTGGAAACTTTTTGTTGTTGGATGGAAAGACATTCGAACCGAATGGAACATGGCCAGCAGATGGGAAGGTGGTTCCTTTCAACTATGATTTCTGGTACCAGCCGAGACGAAATGTCATGATTTCCACAGAATGGGGATCGCCGAATCATATTAAGAAGGGATTTAATCCAGGTGCGTTTTTCGACGGCACATTGATATCTGTTGTCTGATGGATTTAAAAATGATGCCAGTGAATCTGTAGAAATTTTTTACAGTTTCCAAATCCTACCAAAGTGATTGACTTTACAATCTAAAGTATTGAATCATCAGTCCTATCTTGTTATATTTCCAGCTCACGTCTCCGAGGGGCTCTACGGTAACAGTGTGCACATCTTCGAGTGGGACTCCAATAAACACCTTCAGACAATTGATCTACCTCTTCCGTTGGGCGCACTTCCATTGGAAGTTAGATTCCTTCATGAGCCCACCAGTGAGAATGCCTATGTCGGGTGTGCATTGGGATCAGCGATTTTTAGGATTCATCCGGATGAGAAGGTGAGCATAGGGGGTACTGTTTTGAGCGTGTGCCAAAGCTGAATGAAAAGAAAATGTACAATCGTAATGCTGAGTATTCAAAGTCTTGGGCTCTTTTTCAGACTGGAAAGATTTTAGATGCCCGAAATTTTTGAGAAAAGAACCATATTTGAAGGGCACTCGAACTTCTCACTTCAGAACTTTCACTGTTTCATTAGCACAATAATGGTTGACACATAAAATTCTTAGTTAGTAGGAACGTGTGATAAGCTTCTAATCATATCTAAAGTATCGTTCAGATGGTTGTCAACTTTCGACGTTTTCAGTGGAAAAACGCCAACTGCGAGGGTCGAAATACAGTACCGGACAAAAAACTATGAACTTTTGGTGTTTTCAGTTGAAAAACGTCAACTTTGGGGGTCTGGGAAAGGATGTTAAACTTGATCGTTCGATTCGAAACTTTTTGGGTGTATACATTAACTCTAGAACTCTATATTTGTAGTTGGCAACTTTTTTGTACGGCCTCTTCTAAAGATGGTGTGTCCCTTTAAAGTGAGGCGATGCTAAATTTCCGCATTTTTAGTGCAATTTTCACTGTTTTTAGTGTCTTCTGTATTTCACGAGCCATATTATTTCTAGACGAGTTCGTACAAAAAAGTTGTTAACTGCAAAAATAGAGTTCTAGAGTTGATGTATACACCCGAAAAGTTTCAAATCAAACGATCAAGTTTAACATCTTTTCCGAGACCCCAAAGTTGACGTTTTTCAACTGAAAACATCAAAAGTTCATAGCTTTTTGCCCCCATTAAAAAGTTGGTCGATACCTTACAAGTTCCAATCGCAAGCTCTAATATAGATTTTACAAAATAAGGGCGGCGATTTTCCTTCTTTGGGTACAAACTCCGTTCCTAGGAGTAATCAAGCACTCTAATTTTAAAAATCACCATTATTTTCAACTTGAGCATCTTCCAGAACCCATCTTCCCGAACTGCCACCCTTGTCGCCACCATCCCTTCCAAGAAAGTCGAAAACTGGGCCCTCCCCGAGATGCCCGCCCTCATCACGGATATCCTAATTTCCATGGATGATCGTTTCCTCTACGTCTCTTGCTGGCTCCATGGTGATATCAGACAGTACGACATTACGGATCCAGAGAACCCAACACTGAATTCTCAAGTCTACATTGGTGGAAGTATTCATAAGGAGTCCGAGGTGAAGGTGCTGGATGAGGGACATGTGGAGATTTCAGCACTTTATGTAAAGGGAAGAAAGATTGAAGGAGGACCACAGATGTTGCAGTTATCATTGGATGGGAAGAGGTTATATGTGACAACTTCGCTGTACAAGAAATGGGATGATCAGTTTTATCCGGAGAATGTTAGGTGAGTGAAGAGCTCTGTGAAAATTTATTATGGAAAACTGGAAACTAATTATTAACTGTTTGATACGGGCAAGAGTTTCCAAAAGTTAAGTTTCTGCAAGTATCTCGCTTATAAATCTCTAATTCTACCAGTGTTTCGAATGCCAGTTGAAAAATCTAGAAATGTTTTCTAGATCCGGCGCCACAATGCTCCAAATCGACGTGGATCCAACCAGTGGAAAGATGACACTCAATACCAACTTCCTAATCGATTTCGGAAAAGTCTCGGGTGGTCCATACTTAGCTCATGAGATGCGATATCCCGGTGGAGACTGTACATCTGATATCTGGATTTAATTTTTCATTTTTCCTGTTTGCCGTGCTACGTTTGTAATATTCAACTTTTTTCTGTTGTCTATTGTGATCAATTTGTGATATTCTATGATATCGAGAAATTGAAGTTTGAATTGATGAACATGAAAGATACGCTTCTCTATAAAAATGATAAAACTGGAAAATTTTCGAGCAAGTCCGACATACAAAGGATGTTTAAAGTCGATAATCGGTTTTTTGAATAAGACGGTTTTTGTAAGCAGTTTTCAAGAGCTCCTATCTTTTCTGGAATATGCTATCTTGACTTGTTTAGAATCATTTTCTGGATGCTGAAATGACATTAAACATACTTTATGGAACCATTTCCCGAAAATGATTGAAAACTGGTAAAATTTCTCTATATAAAAAATAGACCCTCTTGAAAGCACAGAAAATTCTTGTTAACCACAAATTCCGAGTTTTCTTCCATTTTCAGAAGATGATTTTTTTCGACAAAAGCTGCAAGCCTGCGCTTCCCACGTCTGGGCCCTTCCGACCGCCATCAGTTAGTCCGACCGTCCGACCGCCGTCTGATCCAGCAAAACGCCGGGTTTCAACCTCAAAAACCTCTTCATGGGCTCCTTCCAGAATGGTCACATGCCTCCATCTAAAATAGGCAAATTAGACCTTTCAAATTTTTTCAAATTTTCCTATTCCGTGTCGTCTCGACCGCAGTCCGTTCTACCGGAGAGCCCCACACTTTTTTCTCCTTTGTGGTCGAACCCATTTATGAATAATTTCCGGCTTCTTCACTTTTGGCAAACAATGATTTCTGGCGTCCTGACCAAGAATGAGCCAGAAAATCCATCAAAGGGTTATCGCTGAGCAAGCGCGCCCCATTGAGACTCGCGCTCACTAGGATTACAGTACATGTGGAAGATGGACGGTATTGATTTTCCACACTAACGACTCGTATCTTTTCCAGTGTGTCCCTCCTCTCTCATTTGGTCTCTTTTTGTGTCTTTCCCTGATTTGGATCTTTTTTTCTTTGGTCTGCACTTGAAAAAGTCGATATTTTATACTTTCAGAAAAAGATCATGTCTTCTGTAGTGAATTCGGCAGCAAAATCACACACTCAATTTCTCACCGGGTCCACAGAACACTTAAATTTGATTCTGGAAGAAATCAAAAATGGTTTCTCCCCGAATTCCGAAAACGTTACTGGTGAGCAGTACCGCAGTTTGTTTGATTCTCTAATCTCGGTTTTGTCGTCTAAAGACAATTTTGAAGATTTTTATACATCAAGCACTTGCATCTACATTTTGGAACTGCTGGTTTCCCAAAAACCCCAGATTTTCACAAATCAAGACTGTGAACTTGTGATCAAGACCGTTGTTAATGTTATGGAAAATTTTAACTTCGATCCAGAAGAGAAGATTGAGAAAAGTACAGTATACAAATTGCATCTTTCTGGATGGTCTATCTTGTCTAGTGATATCATCAGTGAAATTCCTCTCGAATGGACTGATAAGTTGTGTGAGATGATAAAGCAGCTTTTTAAAACTTTTTATAAACTCGAGTCAGAGTTGTTCCAGAAGGTTCTGACCTTTCTGAAAACATCATTGAGGTAAGTTTGAAAAACTGTTTAAAAAAAATCTTATGCGTCTCGATATTCCAGAAAAACCAGTGTGCCTGTGGAGCCGCCACGTGACCGTTCAACAACATCCTCCATCATCTTTCTCATTGGCATACGAATTCACACTTTGTCTGAGAAAGACCACCATCTCCTCCAAAATTTGATGAGCGTACTTCACGCTTTGCTTGAATATCATGGTCGTTTCTATACACTGTCAAGATATACTCAACGAGACTATGTTGTGCAATCGTTTAAAACGATTAAGCGCCTCAATGATTCAAGTATTCAGAATTTGATTTTGGATAGTGTCAGCGACGCTTTGGAACTCCTTCCCCAGACAGTCTATGAGATGTTTTTTGCTGGAGAGCTGAAGCAGACTACTTTGTAAGTTTTTAACAATGACCACGTAGAATGGTTACAGCACGCATCAGCCTGCAGATCTTACTTTTTTTAAATGCCCGCCAAAATGAGAAGTCCAAATTATCTAGATCATGAAAACTCACCCCTATATTTCTTCTGAAAACTCAATTTTTCCCATTTTCAGACGCCTCCTGAACACCAAAGCGACACACGAATCCTGCATCACATTTCTAGTTACCCTCTATCAACTTCAAAAGTACAATACCGCGGATTTGAGTCAACATAACCGTCTAGTGGACAAGATTCTGGATATTGTCTCGGATTTCGAGTTCAGCAAAGAGGGGTCTGACTCTTACGAAAGTATTCGGTACATTGACGAGAAGGCGAAATGGAGAGAAGTCCTCGAATGGGCTTACTGGGCTGAGAGAGTATTTGGTATTGATGAGAACAAAGAAGAAGGAGAGCCAATGAGCAAGAAGATGAGAGTTTGTTGATTTTTCTGGGAAATAGGTGTTTTGCGTTGATATATTTTTCTTGCTTTTCAAATTTCTGAATAAATTTTGAAGTTTGACGTTGAGGTTTCTATATAATTTTAATGTTTACTGTCTCAATGGGTTTGTATTTCGAGAAACTAGTCTAAATGAAGATTCCGTACTGGTCCGTTTTACCAACCGATACTACGAATAGTCCATATGGAAGCTTAGTCAATGAAATCAGGTAAAAAGTGCTTTAGAAGTTTGTAGATCAAAACTTTCAATCTTTGAAGATTTTTGAAGAGATCCGGCAAAGTTCTTTGATCTATTACAGTACCCTAGTCTCCTCTTTGATGGGAGTACGGTGGGGCTCTCCGGTAGCCCCAACAGCGACAGAAAACGACACGGAAGGTTACAGGCTCTGGCACGCAGCATGTTCACTGATCTATTTTATATCAGCTTTCAAAAAAAAATACTGTAACTTCCGGTATTCTAACTTTTGAGGATTGTCCAAATGTTCCCTGTGAAATTTAGAAGGTTTGGAAATTTCAGTTGAATTTAGTTGTCGAAAATGAGTTAGTTTCGTCCACAGCAAATATACGGACAATCAAAATTTTCGAAAATGAAGAAATTCTTACTGTAGATTTGATTCAGTATACTTTTCAAAAAGTATTTTATGAGCCAACGTCCAAAGCACATGACATAATAGTAAAAATTAAAATAAATTTCAGCTGTTCCATGGACCGCATTTCACAAATATCTACTGTCAGTAACGCTAAGTTGATGTTTTAACAAGGTGACCATAGGTAACCACCATACCAAAAATCAGCCCGATCGGATAAGTTTGACCGATGTGTAACATGGCCCTGTAAGCCTGAAGTCGAGTCTGTCAGATTTTCCGTCTTAAATGCTAAAGCAAAGTTTCCAGTTTCATTGTGAGCATATTCCTGAATGATAACGTTTGTGTACAGTTCTAGGAAAGTCAATATAATAAAATAAACACTCTCTATCTCAAAAATTGAAATGTAAGATTGTTTAAATCTAGCCAAATTCCGATCGTTGGATCCTCATTTATACTCAAGAAACCAAAAGTTTTGCTTTTTCATTGAACAAGTAAATTCCACTGAAAACCCTCTTAGTATACAGTACCGGACAAAAAGCTATGAACTTTTGGTGTTTTCAGTTGAAAAACGTCAACTTTGGGGTCTCGGAAAAGATGTTCAATTTGACCGTTTGATTTGAAACATTCTGGGTGTATACATCAACTCTAGAACTCTATTTTTGTAGCTGACAACTTTTTTGTAAAACCTCTTCTAGAAATAATATAGCTCGTGAAATGCAGAAGACCCTAAAATCGGTGAAACATGCACTGAAAATGCGGAAATTTAGCATTGCCCCACTTTAAAGGGACACACCATCTTTAGAAGAGGTTGTACAAAAACGTTGCTAACTACAAAAATATAGTTCTACAGTTGCTGTATACACCCAAAAAGTTTCAAATCTAACGATCTAGTTTAACATCTTTCCCAGACCCCCAAAATTGACGTTTTTCAACTGAAAACACCAAAAGTTCATATCTTTTTGTCCGGTACTGTATTGTTAGCAGTAATAAAGCGTTAAAGATTTGAAAATCCATGCTCCACTGGACTCCCCGTGCATTTGGCCAAATGGAAGAGTTTTATTTAAATAATTAGTGCGTTTTTCTCTTCCATTCGTCCAATACACTGGAATACGGATTTTCAAATTCTTGCCTTCATCTAAACTTTGACCGGTAGAGCGCATTTGCAACTTTTCAATTCCATTTGTTCTCATTTCCCAATTTTTTCATTTTCACTGAATCAGTAAATTTTCATTTCTCTTTCCACTTTTCAATGTAATCATTGGTCATTCTGTTATCCCCCCTGAAGCCCCGCCCATCAAAAAAACAAAAAAAAAACAATGAAAGCTTTTTTATTAATCACGAAAACTATTCATCAGTAGTAGTAGTGTGAAAACAGTGATTGGGAGGAGAAGTAGGGGGAAGTGTATGTATGTGTGTCTAGTGAGAGAAATCCGTAATTTTCATAACACAATTTTTTGGAAAATAGATGAAAAAAGAGTAAAGGGAAGATAAATAATAATAATAATGGGGTACCTTAAAGGGGGGGGGGGGCAAATGCGCCCCATTGAAATTTATAGAAATTTCAAAATTTCAAAAAAAGTTCAATAGAGCGCATTTGCTATCAGGATATGTGAATACACTTTTAAGTGTGCCGTATAAAGAGAAAAGGGAACATTTTCCTAGAAAATATTTCTGAATGCTTTTTTCGAAATTTTGAATTTTCAAAACGAGAAAAAAGAGGGCGAAGAAACCGGATTAGCAGAGATTATGCTGGGGGGGGGGGGGGGGAAATCAGAAAACTAAGATATTTTTTAAAACAAAAAAATTAAGAATAGAAGGTGAGCACCGATTGTTGATTTCCACGGACCAATAGAATCGGCGGCAAATTTCGAGTCATCACTTCCAGCCAAGACAGGTACAGAGATGAGGAGACCATTCCTTTTCGGGGCACGGGGAGGGTCCTGAAAAATTGAAAAAATTTCGAAATTTATGATCTTGGACGCCGTTTTGGATATTGTCCATATGTGTGTTCGGATGTCCGCAATTTCGCGTTTTTCAGTTTTTGGGGAGTTTTTAGAATCGATTCTTCTGAATTTAGGCTCAGAAATCTGAAAAATTGACCCAAAAAACCTTAAAAACTGCGATATTTGGCACTGGGACGTCATTTTTGAAAATTGTCTGTCTGTGAGCCCGGATGTCCAAAAATCGCATTTTTCAGCTTCTGGGGTGTCTAGGATACATTTTTTGTCAAGAACCTCAAAAATGAAGTGAAAAGGCCCATCCTCCGGGGGTACATTGAAATAGGGTACATCGGGGGTACATCGAACTCATGGGGTACAAAGTCTCACAGGGTACATTGTCTGATGGGGTACATTTCAGGGTCAATCTCAGAGGGTACATTTTGTGGTTTCTCATGGGGTACATCACTGAAATGTTCCGGGGGTACATGGCAGTTACTCTCATGGGGTACATTAATCTTGACTTTCCACATTAATTTCTCGTTCATTTTTTACCTCTTTTTTTTGTGTTTATTCGCAGTTGTTGCGATTATTTCCTGTGTGTATTCGATTCGTGGGAAAAATGGGGAAACACTCCTTGACTACATGTTCCCTTTGACTCCAAAGTCACCTTGACTACACTTTTTTGGAATATCATTCTGTAAAATTTGACATTATTTTACTGGAATCAGGCTTAGGAAGGCCCGGTCAGATGACTGTGTGCGTAATAGAGTACTTCCACACTCTTACTAAACCGGATTTTAAGAAAAATTAGAAATTTGAAATCTGCAAAAGTGTAGTCAAAGAAATAAGTTAAGTCAAAGAGAAAATGTAGTCAGGGAGTGTTTCCCCATTTTTCCCACGAATCGAATACACACAGGAAATAATCGCAAAAACTGCTAATAAACACAAAAAAGAGGTAAAAAATGAACGAGAAATTAATGTGGGAAGTCAAGATTAATGTACCCCATGAGAGTAACTGCCATGTACCCCCGGAACATTTCAGTGATGTACCCCATGAGAAACCACAAAATGTACCCTCTGAGATTGACCTTGAAATGTACCCCATCAGACAATGTACCCTGTGAGACTTTGTACCCCATGAGTTCGATGTACCCTATTTTGATGTACCCCCGGAGGATGGGCCAAGTGAAAATTCTGAAAAATTGACCCTTAAAACCTGAAAATCGCGAAATTTTGGGTCTGGGACGTCATTTTTGAAAATTGTCTGTCTGTGTGTCCGGATGTCCGCGAAATCGCATTTTTGAGTTCCTGGGACCCCTAGGACCCCTTTTTACGGATTTTTTTTTCTATATTCTGTCTATTTGTGTGTCCAGATGTCCACTAGTGTCTAGCTTTTTTGGGTCATTTTCAACCAAATTTGACCAAATTTTCTCTCCAAAAACTCACATCACAATCAAATCCGCTTTGCTCGAGTGCTCCTGGAGCAACTCGCCAGCTCTCAACTGTCGATACGTTTTATCCCTCTGAGCACTCAACTCCGACCGTGTCGTCATTCCCAACTTCTCGCCTCCATCTTCGGCGATAAACGGATCAATTACCGCCTGCCACGTGTTCATCGTCTCTTGACGTGGCTTCTTTCCGATATCAGCGATCACATAGACATCTGAGTAGTCGATTCGAAATTTCGATAAGAGGGCAGCCATTCCCCGTTGCTCTTGTTCCATCGTTCGCGATGAGGTGGAGATTGTGAAAATGCGCAAACGCGCTCCTTCGAGATACGATTTTGGGATGGAGAGGAGGTGGGGGATGAGCAAGGTGAGACCACCGTCATCGTACAACCACCACACATCGACGACGCCCTGGAAAAATTACGAATTCAGATGACGTGGGGATTCAGAAGATGTCCAATTTGAGATAGATTTTCAAAATTTTACCTTTTTCACTTTTCGCTGGAATCGCTGAATCGACGAGAGCAGTGCCTTCTGTTCGACAGTGTGACGGCGGGATCTGGAAATTTGAATTTTCGAAAAATGCAAACTCGCTCTGAAGCCAATTTTACGAAAAATGAGTAAATAGGGTGTCCAATGGAGCGCACTTGTTCGAAAACTTTTAGTTAATTGGAGAAGTCCAATGAAGCGCGATTTCATTTATTTTTGGATTGATTTTGCAAACGCGCTCCACCGCAAATCCCACCATTCCTAGTCCATTAGAGCGCACTTCCTCACCCTCTTCTTCTCAACGAGAAATGTCTCGCCTCCGGCTGCTCGATGACACCCAACTCCACATCATCATGATTCTTCTGATTCTGAACATCATCGTCGTCGGCTCCAGAATCCTCCCCATCATCATCGTCATGATCGTGATCCTCATCATCGTGATCATCTTGATTTTCTTCCGAGTTATAGGTCTCATTGATTGAAATCGACGCTGGAAAAAAAATGAAAATGAGCAAAATTTGCATTGGAGCGCGTTTGCACTACTGTAATGGTCATGCATGTAGTAAGTGCGCCCTAATGCAAATCTTTCGAAAATTCGCATTAGAGCGCATTTACAGACTTTCCCAAGGATCACTATACAACAATCATGCCCCCTATGAAAGTGCGCTCTAATGCGAAATCTCATAATTTCAGGAAATTCGCATTAGAGCGCACTTTCTTCTCACGACGACAGTACTACAATGATATCGAACCATTAATATAAAAGGCGTTAATTCGCTGAAACATCTCCATACTTCGGCAACTGCCACGATACGATAGACGGGCGGCTGAATAGGGGAAGTTTTAGATGGTGGCCTAACTTTTGAGGTTTTGCAAAAGTTCGGCCATCAGTTGGATTTTTGGGTTTCTAGGCCACCAAGACCACCCATGAAGCTTTGGGTTTCTAGGCCATTCTGGAGGTTTTCTAGGCCACCAAGCCCATGTTCTGGGTTTTCAGGCTATAGAGAGGATCAGTGGCCTAACTTTTCCATTTTTGCGAAAATTCGGCCACCATTTGAAAGGTGCATTTTCTAGGCCATTTTGCGAGCTTTTTATAGCAATGGTCTAACTTTGTCATTGGTTTGATTTTTTGGGTTTCTAGGCCACGAAAGAGGGTTCCAGGCCATTCAGACCACCCATGAAGTTTTTGGGTTTCTAGGCCATTCTGGAGGTTTTCTAGGCCACCAAGCCCATGTTCTGGGTTTTCAGGCTATAGAGAGGATCAGTGGCCTAGCTTTTTCATTCTTGCAAAAATTCGGCCACCATTTGAAAGATGCATTTTCTAACTTTTTAAAATTTCAAAAAATTCGGCCATCAGTTTGATTTTTGGATTTTTAGGCCCCGAAAGAGGTTCCTAGGCCACCTAGACCTCCCATGAAGTATCTGGATTCCTAGGCCATCGTTAGGTTTTCTAGGCCGCCAAACTCGATTTTTCGTATTCCAAGGCCACCCAGGAGGTTCCTAGGCCACCAAAAAAACCATCCTTACAAGAAGCATCATCCGCCGACTTCTCCGTCCTCGCCGTGTCGTCCTTCTCAATCAAATGGACAGTTTCCGGCGAGTTTCCACAATTTTTCGCCTCTTTCTCCTTTTCCTCCATTTTCGGAACGTTGAGTCGATTCGGTTCGACGAGATTCAGATGACGCATCGCTTCGGAGAAATCGAGACCAACGCCACCGTTTCGAAGTACACACATCGCCATGTTCCAGTCGAAAACGTCTCTGGAAGAGGGAAAATTTTGGGGGGATTTCTAGGCCATTTTTAAGTTCCGGGACCACCCACAGCGATTTTTGGCCGACTAGACCACCCACGACGTTTCCGGGTTTTTTCTTATTTTGGGGTTTTCTAGGCCACCAATTTGAATTTTTGGATTTCTAGAATCACCCAGGGGTTTTCGTACCCGCCAAATTCAAATTTTCCATCTAGAAACTCACTGAATCGTTCCAAAATACTCGTTCATCTCGTTCAAATTCGCATCCGTCGGTCCGGCGCGATACCAATTCGACTTGAATCCCATCAACACTATATTCGGCTTCATTTTCGCAATTCCCGTGAGTTGGATTAGCGATTGAGCACCTTTTCGGAATGAGGAATTCGCAACGGCTCGATAGAATGCCTTCAGATGACGTTTACGCATCCAAATGTTGACGACATCGTCCAGTCGGCGGATTACTGTATGCACACGGTCCGATGGGTCGTACTGTAAAAAAGTGGGCGTGGCCTAACTTTCTTAGTGGTTTTTAGGCCATATTAGGCCATTTTGGACCGATTTTTCCAATTTTTTTTTCAAGCTCCGCCCCTTTTTTGCACTTACCGGCACCACTTGTCCACAGACCATCAAACTCGAACCCTTGGTAATATTGTTGGCAAAGTCGACTAAACACGATCGGGAAGCTGGATTTCCAGAAAGAACCAAGACTTGGGGACGGTAGTTTTTGACGTGCTCCTCGGTCGTGGAGAGCTGAAAAAGGCGAAAAATTTGAATTTAAGGTTGGGGGACTAGGATATTCAAGGGTGGCCTAGAAACTCAAAATTCTTATTTGGTGGCCTAGAAATCTCTGGGATGGCTTAGAAACCCAAAACCTTGATTTTGAATTTCTAACCCATAATGGTGGCCTAACTTTTGGAAAACATGAAAAGTTAGGCCACTGACTCCAAAAATGGACTAGGAAACCAAATGAGCTGCTTATGGCCTAGTTTTTGCAGATATGAAAAAGTTAGGTCACTGACTTCAAAAGTGGCCTAAAAACCCAAAGTCTTGATTTTGGAGGATTCTAGGCCGTTGTTGAAGTCGGTGGCCTAACTTTTGCAAAAATGAAAAGTTAGCGTTTCTAGGCCGCCGAATTCGAATTTTTGGGTTCTTAGGCCATCAGATTCAATTTTTGAGGGTGTAGACCACCCATGAAGTATTCGGATTTCTAGGCCACCGATAGGTTTTCTAGGCCGCCGAATTCGATTTTCCAGGTTCCAAAGGGTTCTCTGACCCGCCAAATTCAAATTTTCGGGTCCCCAAATCTCAATTTCTCACCTTAATCATCGCAGATAACGCATTCTTATAACTGTGCGCCTGCGTCGACGATCCCCAATTGACATCCGGTTTTCGATGTGCCAAATACAAATAGATGGCTCCAAAACAGAAGAAAGTCACCAGTGCCGAGAACCAATCGATAATAAACATAACAAAGACACAGAGAATGGCTCCGATAAGTGAAATCCACATATTGTAGTATTTGAATCCGGGACGGAATCCCGGGGAATCGGCGAAGGACTGGTCGAAACAGGCGTAGTTTATCAAGGCATACGAGCCCAGGAAGAAGTTTGAGATGATCGGTGCGATGACGTTGAGGTCTCCTGGAAAAAAAATTGAAAAAATTTGATTTAAAAAAAAAAATTTTTTTTTCGAATTTTTTTTTGAAAATTTATATTTTTCCAAAAATTTTTTTTTCAAAATCGACCTAAAACATCTTTTTCTAGACCAACTTTTTCCGAATTTTTCAAATTTCCCACTCATTTTTCTCCCCAGACCCTCACCTATAGCCACAATGCCCATGGCCAAGAAAAATCCAAGTACATAGGCCCTCTTCGGTTCCTCATTCTTTCCATAGGTCTTCGCAAAATAGTCGATTCTTGGGAACAAACGATCTTTGCAGACCGCCTGAAACACTTTCGGAGCACTAACGAGACTGGCCAACGCTGAGGAGAGAGTGGCGGCGAAGATGCCGGCGGTGATCAGGGGACCCCAGAATGACGACATTTCGACGACCTGAAAATAGTGGAAGATTTGTGGGGGGAAATGGTTGAAAATAGACTAAAAATCCTGAAAAATGGACCCAAAAAACCTAACAATCGCGATTTTTCGGGTCTGGGGCGCCTTTTCTGAAATTGTCTGTCTGTGTGTCCGGATGTCCAAAAATCGCATTTTTGAGCTTCTGGGGTGTCTAAGGTGGTTTTTTTCGCCAAGAACCTCAAGAATGAGGTGAAAATCCTGGAAAATCGACCCGAAACACCTAAAAATCGCAAAATTTCGGATTCGGGAAGCCATTTTTGAAAATTGTCTGTCTGTGTGCCCGGATGTCCGCAAATCCAAATTTCTCGGTTTTGGACCGTTTTGGACGCATTTTTCGGTGTTTTTTTTCGAAATTTTTGCAGATTTTACGTCTATCTGTGTGTGCGGATGTCTTTCTCTTACCTGATAATACGACACCAATCCAAACGGGCAATCCGGTGCACAGTCGGGCGGCAAGAACACGGAATTGTTGAAAACGGGCGCCTCGGTTCCATTGGAAAACGCGACTACCGTACTACCAGTCATCCATACAGTAAGCAAATAGACGATGGTGGTCACCAATATGGCCAATAGGGTTCCCAAAGGGATCGCCCTTTGGGGATCCGCCAAGTCTCCAGAGATATTCGCACCGGCCATTATACCTGGAAATTTGGTCAAAATGAGTCAAAAAATCGAAATTTTCAGCTCAAAATACCCTAAAATGGTCGAAAAATGATGAAAATCGACTTTTTGAAAAAATTTTTTTTTCGAATTTTCGACCGAAATTTTTGGGCCATTTTTGATGATTTTTGGCTCATTTTGAAGGAAATTTTTTGCCCTAATTCTCGACTATTTTCTCACCTGTTGCAGCTGGAAAATACACTGAGAAAACCGAGAAAAACGTGTTGTTCTTCGTGAAATGTGGTAGAAAATTCGACTGTAACGTCTCGAAGCTATATCCGGTGGCTCCGCGGAGCTGCGCTTCCTCATCTGGTGAGAAGAAGGATCCGAAAATGTAGTTGGCGATGGAGGTGAGAAGGATCACAAGAAGACCCAATTGCATTTTTGACTCGAATTCCGAACCGATGAAGACGATGCCCATGAGCAGGATGCAGGTGACTAGAATTTGAAGAAAATTTGAATTTGGCGCCAAAATATTTTTGAAATTTTTTTGGAATTTCAGGATATTGAGAAGCCCTGAGGTCACTGGGAAGCTGACATTTTCAAAAACTGTCGAAAAATGGGGTCTGGGGAGTCATTTTGAAAATTGTCTCTCTGTGTGTCCGGATGTCCGAAATTTGAAATTCGACATTTTTGAATTTCGCGCCAAAATTTTTCGAATTTTTTTGGGATTATAAGGTTTTGAGAGCTCCTAAGGCCCCTGGAGAGCAACAATTTCTAAGAAAACCAGAAAAATTTGGGTCTGGGAAATCATTTAAAAAATTGTCTGTCTGTGTGTCCGGATGTCCAAAAATCGAATTTCGGAATTTCTGACCCGTTTCGGACGCATTTTTCGTCAAAAAACAAGAAAAATGGGCTAGAAATAATGGAAAATTGGCTCTGAACTCATGAAAACCCACAAAAA
Organism: Caenorhabditis sinica; assembly: GCA_963932045.1. Lineage (NCBI taxonomy): Eukaryota > Metazoa > Nematoda > Chromadorea > Rhabditida > Rhabditidae > Caenorhabditis > Caenorhabditis sinica. The sequence goes on from OZ009940.1 coordinate 19,093,749, forward strand.
ATTGGGTCCGAAGAGCCCGGAATGAGTTTTTCATGGATTTGTCCGTGTGTGTGTCGGGATGTCGGGATGTCCGTAATTTTGTGTTTTCGAGGTACTGATGTGCGTTGGACGCGTTTTTTCGTCTAAAATTGAGCGAAAAATCCACGAAATGTCGAAAATTTGGGTCTGAGCCAATTTTCTGAAATCTTTGGCCTATGTGCCTGGATTTTCAAATTTTGAAAATTTTTGATTTCGAACCAAAATTTTTCGCTTTTTTTTTTGGATTTCGGGTCGTCAGGGTCTTCTGGAGACTTTGAAATTTGAAAAAATTGAAAATTTTGGCTCTGGGACACCCAGGACACATTCTAGCCAAATTGTCTGTCTGTGTGTCCGGAAGTCCTTGAATCACATTTTTGATTTTCTGGTGCTTCCTCGACGCATTTTCGTTAGAATTGTTTGCTATCCATGTGTCCGAACGTCCAGATGTCCTCCTCAAATTTCTCAACACTCACCAAAACCAATAATCCGAATCGGTCCAACATCATCCACCGCATATCCTAATCCAAAATAATCATTGAGCATGTCCCGAAACGATTCGGCGAATCCGACGACGTACATCGCGGCTCCGACGGCATTGGCGATGGAGAATATGATTCCGATCGAACCACCGAATTCCGGTCCAAGAGAGCGGGAGATCTGAAAAAAAGCAAATTCGCTCCATTGAGAATTTGAACAAAAAAAAAGGTGTTCGCTAGAGCGCGTTTGCTTCAAAACTAAAAAACTAGAAAAAATGACAAAAATTAGGGTCTGGGGCGCCCAGGACCCTTTTTACGAATAATTGTCTGTTGGTCCATCTGTGTGTCCGGATGTCCGAAAATTTGCGTTTTTAGGTTTTTTGGCATGTCTGGGATGCAATTTTTGTCAGAAATAAAGAAAATGGACTGAAATTATTGAAAAATTAGCTCAAAATCCAGAAAAATGACAAAAATTTGGGTCTGGGGCGCCCAGGACGACATTTTCCAATAATCGTCTATCTGTCCATCTGTGCGTCCGGATGTCCGAAAATTTGCGTTTTTGAGCTCCAAAGTGCTCCAAATGTCATCAGAATCTTCCAGAATCCTCCAGATGCCTTCTTAGTACATTTGGCTCGCCTAGGACACGTTTTTCTGGGATTTTTTTGTCCATATGTCTGTGTGTCCGGATGTCCGAAAATCGCGTTTTTGAGCTTCTAGAGTGTCTAAGATGCATTTTTCGTCAATAATCTCAAAAATGAGGTGGATATCCTATAAAATCAACCCTAAAAACCTAAAAATCGCAAAATTTTGGGTCCAGGACGTCATTTTTGAAAATTGGCTGTCTGTGTGTCCGGATGTCCGCAAATCCTAATTTCTCGGTTTTGGACCGTTTTCGACGCGTTTTTTTGCGGATTTTTTGCTTTTTCAGTCAATCTGTGCGTCCGGATGTCCGATTTGGAATTTTTCAAACTCACCAAAAAATAGGCTCCGCCCCCTTTGACATCTCCATTCGTGCAAATGGCGCAAGTCGACAGTGCCGTTATCGTAGTGACCAACGAAGCCAAAAGTACAATACACGATCCCAATCCGACGCCAGCTTGTCCCGAAACCCAAGACACTCTCAAATAGAGCATGACACCGAAAATGTTCAGAAGACATCGGACGAAGACTCCTTGAATCCATCCGAATTTCACACGATTTTGGGACGAGGGTGGGGCGTTCATCTTTTCCATACGGTAGTCGTTGTTTTTTGTGCTCTCGTGTGCTGGGGAGTCATCAAGATGGTGGTGTTGGGCCTGGAAAATTTGGGGAGGTTATGGTAGATCAAGTGGTAGATCAAGGATTGAAAAAACCCGGGGAAATCGTTGGTAGATCAAAAATCGAAAAAAAAGCCCAAAAACTCGAAAAAATCGTACTTCGAATCGTGTTTGGGAAGGTCTTGGAAAAAGCGGAAAATTTGAAAATTTTTGAACAAAATCTTTTGGAGGATTGTCTTGCTGCAACTTCGCTCTATTGATAAAATGATCGAAATTGAATTTCGGGATGTGTACTCCTCGTGGACAAGTCAAGTCGTCAGTCGTCCACGAGGACTACAAAACTGGAAACTCAAACTGCCAGCCATTTTCTCAATGGAGCGCAGTTCCAACTTCGAAAATTTCTCTATAATCAGTTTCCCATATTGTGATCGTACCCAGTTAAAGAAATGGCGGGAAATTTGAAATTTTTTTTCAAAAAATCAAATTTTTAGGGAGTGTTTGAGAGTACTGCAGGTTACGGTAACTGAAATTAGGAATCAGTTTTTCACCATTTTCGGGGACTTTCGATGAGAAATCGACGGTTTTTCTTCAAGAGAAAAATCATCATTTTCACTATTTCGGCTAGCGATTTTCTGAAAAATTTAGATTTTTTGGATTCCGAAAAGTTAAAAAATCGAAATAAAGGAGACATAGGGAATAGGAATACTGTAATCAGTGGGTAATAAGTACAGTAATTGAACGAAAAAAAAATCAGTTGGACGAAAATTTTTAAAAATTTTGGTCGAAAAATTAGGTTTTGTTCGAAGTTTTCCTAAAATCAAAAATCTTCAAAAAATCGAAATTTTCACTTTTTTCCAAAAAAAAATTTTTTTCGAAAATTTGACTATTTCTGGTCAAATTAGGAAATAATCAGAGGTAGTCAGTACAGAAATTGATGATTTTTCTAATTCGAAAAGCTCAAAAAAATTTCAAATTTTCGATTTCTCTAGAATCCTTCAGGTTCTTCTGGAGCTTCTGTGGTCATCTGGAATCTTCCAGAGCTTCCAGAATCTTCTAGACCCTTCTAGACCCTCCAAAACCCAAAAAATCAGTCAAAAATCCCTTAAAATCGCTCCCAAAATCACTCTAAATCCTCAAAAAAAGACCATCATCATCGGTATTTTTTCCTGAATCTGCCTCTTCTCTCGATTCAATCTTCTCAGTGTTCGTCTATGAAATTTCGCCTCCCTCATATGCCGTCTAGTTTCTATCTCTATCAATTCCAATTCCTCGATTTTCATCAAATCCAACCCAACTTCCCTATGCATTTCTTCCATTGTGGGCTCCTTTTTTTCTTGCTTTTTCTGAAATGGGGAACGGCGGGAAATTTGAATTTTTTCACTTTAGGCTCCGCCCCCTTTTTTAAAAGGGCTCAAAAACCTTCAATTTTCTTCTAGAAACTTCGGGTTTTTTCCTATTTCCTAGGCTCCGCCCCTTTCTAGTGCTCACATTCAACTCCTCAAATCCCAAATCCTCCTCTTTATGCTGTTTTCCATGAATCAACTGTGCCATCGATGGTCGATTAAAAACACCATCGGTATCGATGGAGTTACGGTAGAAATCGATAATCGGCGGATGCTCGATCGTCTTCATATTTCGCCAACTTTTCATATTAAACGTCGTCTGATTCTCATGCGAATACCCGTCGGTTTTCTTCTTCTCATCGTCTCCTGACTGACTTCCAGTATCCTTATCGCCAACTGAGAAATGGACTCCTTTGGCTCGAGAGGCGGGGGACCTCTCTGGGGCTCCGCCCCCTTCGTGGGTGGTCTCGATGACGTCTAGTTGTTGTTCGGCGGTGAGCTCGGAGACTAGTTGGCCTGGGTGGTTGTCGGAAGTGACCTGGAAAATGGGAAAATTGGTGAAAGTAGAAAATTTGAAAATTTTAAAAGACTAATTTTTGACTTTTTTAGACTAATTTTAGCTCGGAAATTCGATTTTTAGGGTCTCGAAACACCAGAACTGATCGAAAACTCGGAAAACCTCAAAAAAAGTTAGAAATTTTGAGCCATTTTTTATGAAAATTGACCATTTGTAGGGTGTTTTGGGTTAAAAATTGTAGGTTTCTAGACTAATTTTGACTCGAAAATTCGATTTTCAGGGTCTCGAAACTGAAAAAATTATCGAAAACTCGGAAAATCACAAAAAAAATCGAAAAAAAATCCGAAAAGTTCGGTCCATTTTTGACGAAAATTGACAATTTTTAGGGTGATCTGGGTCAAAAATTGACCTTTTTTGGACTAATTTTTGCTCGGAAATTCGATTTTTCGGGTCTTGAAACTGTAAAAATTATCAAAAACTCGGAAAATCTCACAAAACAAATTGAAAAATTCGGTCTATTTTGGTTTATTTTTGACGAAAATTGACCGACTTTGAGACATTTTTGGCTGAAAATCGAACTTTTCTAGACTAATTTATTTTTTTAAATTCGATTTTCTTGGTCTAATACCTTCAAAATTGCCTAAAAAAGCGGAAAATTATGAAAAAAGTGTGAAAAAATTGAGTTATTTTTGACGAAAAATTTTCTAATTTTTGCTCAATTTTCATTGAATTTCGATGATTTCTAGCTCAAAATTTGTTGGAAATTTTGAATTTTTGGATTTCGGAACGCTAAAAATACTCTAAATTATCAAAAAATGGTTTAAAAGTTGCATGAAAAAAAGAATTTTCGAAAATTGTCCATGGCCATTTCTAATTCATTTTTTATCAATTGTCGGTTTTTCTAGACTAATTTTCGGCCAAAAATTCGATTTTTCAGGTCTTATAACCTCAGTTCCGACTCTTTTCCTCCTTTTTAGGCAATTCTTCGACTAACCATAAACCTTCCCGTCGCACTCATCTTCCTCGTCACCAACGTCACATGTTCGGGATTCTGGGAAGGCGGCGGAGGCGGTTCGCTGCCGCTTTTGAATTTCCGATCGTCTCCATTTTCTTCGTCCGTTTTACTGACCTGAAATTCAGAAAATTTTGATTTTTTCTTAAAAAATATTTTTTGAACTTTTTTCAATTTTTCCAAGAAAATTCTACCTCAAATCTGCCTATCGCACCGCCTGCCGATTCGTTTTCCTCCATTTACTTTCGATTTTTGGTTCAATTTGATTGAAAATCGGTCGGAAAATCGAAAAAATTCGATAAAAAAGAGTGAAGAAATGAGTGACGGGAATGAGCAACACTGGTGTGCGCCTTTAAATTCTACAGTAACCCGAAAATAAAATTTTTGCATGGGATTTTAGGGTTTTCGGTGAAAATTGAGAGAGAATAAAGAGACTTTTGATGAATAAATGTTTGAATTCAATTTCAGCAAATTTTCAATTTGTTTTTCACTTAAAAAATCAAAAATTTCGTCAAAAAATAAGTGATTTTGAGCGATTTTGAGTGTTGCATTGCAAGCATGCGCCTTTAAGGTACAGTAACCCAAACAGAATTTTTAATGAATTTTCAGGGTTTTCTTGGGAAATTGGAGAGTTTCTGTTGATTTTTTTATTGATACTGATTGAGATAATGCCCTAAATTTGTATTAGCAAAAAAAAAATCCAAAAATTTGTTCGAAATTTTTTGATTTCGAGGCATTTTTAGTGCTTCAAGTGAAGCATTCGCTTTCAAGGTACAGTAACCCAAAATTAACATTTAGCTCAAAATGTCTCAAAATTAATCAAATTAAGAGGGATTTTGAATCCAAAATGAAAACATTTTTCTTATCAAAATCCCACCTGAAACCTCGCCGAAGACACTCGATTCATTTCGACGACCTCCGTGGCGTCGACAACCAAAAGTTTCTGCTTTTCGTCGTTTTTCCCATTTTCTCCATTTCCATTCATCTGATGAAGTTTGGAGACGTCGAGACGGGGGCAGAAAAGTTGGATGGAAACAGAAGACGTTGACGTCTTCTGGAGTCTTCTGGAGAAGCGAGTGTTTCTTCTAGTAGTAGGACACCAGAAGACACCCGAAATATACACTGAAACATGGAGAAAATGTAATAGAGAGCACTACTCGGAGAAGAGAAAGAGGGGTGATCAGATTTCAGACGCGTGAGAAAATAGAAGAAATTAGTGCGATGGAGACAAGAGAAAAGGGGGTCCAAAATAAGAAAAAATAAGGGCAAAAGATGAAAAAAATGAAAGCAAGGATAACTTGATGACGACACAAGATCATGAGAAAGTTCGAAAAATCCAAAAAAAACTTTTTTTTCGAAATTTGAGAAAAAGAGGACCCCTTAAAGTGGGCGGAGCCTAACTTTTTTTTCTCGAAAATCGTGGTAACATTTAGGTAACCTTATTTAGGCCCTGCAACTCAAAAATGAAAGAAAAAAGTAGGAAGACCTGTGAAAAATTGGGAAAATGGGAGACCCCTGAAAATGGGCGGAGCCTAAATCATTTTTTGATATCTAGTGAACAGCTAAAAAAAAGAAAAGTGAGCAGCCAAAACTGTGAAAGACGGGACCCGAAAAGTGGGCGGAGCTTTAAATTCAAAAGTTTTGAATACACTGTTTTCCGAAGCTGGACCTTCTGACAGATGGTTTGGTGTTCAAAATTTGTCAAAAAAGTGTTTTTCTTCAAATTTAACATAACCTAGTTTTCAGACATCGACCCATACATTTATATGTATTCCATAAGTGGGCGGAGCCTATTTTCAAAAAAAGAATCATTTCAAATTTCCTGGGTCAAACAATAAGGACCACCCCACAACAGCTCTGACGCAAGCCATACAATTCTCAAAACTTTTTGAAAAAATTCGTCGACAAAAAAATTTCTAGCCAACAAAAAACTGTTTCGACAACAAGCAATGACCTCACCAAATTTTTTTCTGCTGATAATGGCAGTTTTGATGTTAAAATGACCGGAAATTTTTGTGACAATTTTTCTTATCAACATTGAACTAGAGAGCATTGAAACTCTCTCTCACACCCACACTTGTGCTCCTGAGTGACTACTGATGGTGACGATTTTTTGATCTTGAGTCAAAATTTATGGAATTCAATTCAAATGATGTCAGAAAGTGTGCTCTCACGTACTAGGACAAAAAATCTGGGTTGAAGAAAAATTGAATTTCAGAATTTGTCACTTTTCGCGAGATTTTTTCCACGAGCACCAAAATCTTCGTGGTCATATTATACATAGATCAAAAACTGTGGGAAAAACTCGGAGAAAAACGAGAAAAATCACGAGATTTTTCGTTTTTTTTTGTATGATGAATGGACATGTGCACAGCTTTTGGTCTCAATGAAAAACTATAATACGATTTTTGAAAATAGGCAAAGGAAAACTTTTCGGTTTCGAAAATGTAGTTTCAAGATTTGAGATCGTTTTCGGTGATAACGCATCGCTTTTAAATCAAATGATCAGAAAACGCGCTCCAAGGCCAACCTTGTGATGTAAAACAGTGTATGGTCACTAGAGCACACTTGCATCATTGTTTACTTTTTGACTGGCCCATGATTTGAACTTATGACGTAGTGATCTAGCAGGTTCAGGTCAAGTGAGTACTGTGTCAAAGAGTTTGCTGTCCACTTGAAGTTTGCTTTTTGGGTTAAAAGGAAAATAAGGAGGGGGGGGGGCCGAACAAAAATAAGGGTGTGGTGGATTTACACAAAGCCAAGAACATAGTAAAGTGCCAATTTTGCTCTATTGATAATAACCATATGAAACAGCAAAAAGTAAGAGTCTGTAACTATTATATGGAGGAGGAAATGAGGTGAAATGCCCGTACAAACCAATGTGCAAGATTGCTCAACTCAATTTATAGTGAAAATTATGTTTCATAATTGGCACAATAAAATGCATGGCAACAGAAGTTTCATTGTGATTCGCTGAAGATGAAGCACTCTTGCGGTTTTAATGAAGCTTACTACAGAAGAACAGTGATGAGGTCCAGATTCTTAGACAGCAACTTTCATTATTGGTGAGTTTGAAAACAGCGGCAGGCAGTAATGAAAAGTCTGGTGCTACTCAAACTTTCTCAACCTGCTGAAACTGAACTTACTATTTCAGTAACTACATATTAACACAACCTCAAAACCTAACCTGATTTTGCGACAGACTGTTCTCAAAACACTTCTTCCAGAACGTAGCAGAACCTTAAATCAATATTGCAACTTTTTGTTCATTGTCAATCTGTTAGTAACTAACCCATGCTCACCAGAAAGAGCATTGAGGAACTGTGAAAATTTTCTGCTTCTACATTTCAATATTGGAACTCCCAACCAAATTCAAAGACAATGTGAAGATTTTCTCATCTGTCTGGAACATTTTCTTTTGATTTTTCTTTTAGTCTATATTACCTCAAATGACAAAATTTTTTGTTTTTTTTTTGCCTATGACGTTAAAAAAAGTGAGATTTTGTCATTCACACATTATTATTGTTATCATAAAATGGCTCAATGAGGGGCTTCGCAACATTTGATCTGATTGACTGTTTCATGAAGGTAATATAATTATTCAGCTCATCGACATTGTCGATTAAATTTAGATTTTGTAAAATGACTTTTACTGGGACAACGAAAACTTTCGAAAAATCTGTCAAGAGTAACCAAGTCAACTTTCTAATATTGATTAATGAATAGATGAAAGATAGGATAGTTCAAATTCAAAACTAATAACACTTCTAAGACACGACCGTCCAGTGTGAATTTGAGATATTTCTGTTCTCTCCCCAAATTAATGAGACTGGCCAAACATTTGGTTAAGTGGAAGATTCAAAAAATACATTCCGTTCTTGAACTTCAGCTTTCCCGCATGTTCCAGTCACCGGATTGCCGTGGAGCGCATTGAACAAATTCTTTTTCTCGCCTAATACATATGAAAGCCCTTGAATTACATGCGAGATTTGATGAACAGTTGAACTTAGAACTGTAATTGTTGTGGGATTTGGACCCGTGTGGCACCGTTTCAGTGAGGGCAAAAGTTATCTGGGAAAGAACTCTGTGAACTCTAGAATACACTTTCCACTTTCACTGTTTTGAAGATCCCATTTTAAAAGTATGGTGCATTTTCAGACAGTTTGTTCTTGTTGAGCGTTCTTAAAATGACTTTCTAGGTTCTGTTTCACAGTGTTCATAACGGATTTGGGGATTTGAGTAACTAATACCATTGAGATTGTCTCTCAAGCTAAAGTACAGTTGGAAATGCGTTCTATGCACATCGTACATTATTGAAAAGGTTCTAGAAAAGCCAAACTACCAGTAGAAGACTCTTCTGTCTCCACCGTTACGGAAAGTCCATAAAATGAAATGAATGGATTCTCACCTAATCTGGCTCCGATATCCCAACTTTCCAATAATCTCATCAAACTCTGTTTCACAGTTGCCATAAGTGCTGAAGGTAGTCTTGGTGTTTATTACGCTGTACGACAGTTAATTGACCTCTAAGTATATCAAAATTCATCCCATATACGGTCTCTGTGCTTTATACAGTCTTAATAAATAGCAGTAGACAACTCACTTTTTTTACAGTTCCAGGAAGTCTAGGTTTTAGATTTTATTCAAGCTTACGTACTGAAATTGTCATTGTATGAAAGAAACTCAAAAGTAGCCTACAACATTATCATTAGAGCACAATCCCAATTTTACAATTTTTCAAGAATCACTCCCTGCGTACTGTCACATGAATCCCTAGCAAAAAAAAAAGAAGAAGAAAAGAACACAAGAAAACAGGCACACACAAAAAGTGTCTTGTGATGATTCGAGAAGAAGCTTGTACAATAGGATAGGAGAAGAAAAGCGAAGAATAACAAAAGTGATGGAATATTCAAATTTCCAATTTTCGTCACTTTTTTCTTCCTTCAATTGAAATCAAAACAAAACAACGATGTATGTTTCAATGGAACACTATACGAAGAACGGGGCTACTAAAAAGAAACAAAACGCCTTTCCCCCATTTGCTGCTCCAATCGCTTTTCTCTTTCGTTCCCTCTCTCAATCTCTTTTCACTTTGTCGTTCCTAATGACATAGAATAGAGGGGTGAAAAGGATGAGTAGACAGGCGGAAGGATGGGAGGAGGGACTGTGATGATGACAAATATTGACTCTTTGATATTCGGATGGAGCAACATGGGGGTCGGAGGGAAAAAGAGGGGGGGGGGGGGGGGGGTATTTTGAAATGGGAGAATGGGATTAGGAGTTGAACAAATTTAGGGAGGAAAGGGACACCGTCTCATGAACAAGTTTTGGGTAGATGATGATAATGGCGCACCTTGGAGCAACACGATTTTTTATTTTGGGAGTAAATCGTGGGGACGATTCCAAGTGTAATGAACACTCTAAATTCTATCAGTTGACACGATACTTGAAAAACGGTAAAATTCGCGGCAAAATCTTAGAGGAGCATGATTTTATTATTGTGGTAGAACCCGGAATCAATGGAGACTTTAGATATTATCATTTGATATGTTGTGAGAGTAACGGTAACTTTTGTTGCTAACATTTGAGTAATGATCCTAGCTTCTGGATACGCAGCGTTTTTAAGAATAACTAGACCGTTCTTATGAAAGTTTTGAAACAGAAAAAGTAACAGTTCATTCTGTACCATTTACAGTTTTAAGCAACAGACCTTGAAGAGGATTTTTTACAGAAAAAACCTCTTATGGATATCATTTTTTAAGATTTTCGAAATGTATCGATTGTTGAAACAAAATCTGTTGCACCGATAGCACTTTTGTGAAACCGAAAACTACTTTTTCAATGCGAATCGAGGTTTTTCAACTTTCTTATAACTTCGCCAATGGCTTAATTCAAAAGAGGAAGATTTCATTCCCGATATACAGCGGTAAGCTCGTTTTTTACGTTTGAATAAAATAGCTTCATCAGTGATATCAGTAATCTACAATGCCATATACGTGGATCATTATGATTGCAAAGTTGAGAATCACATGTCAAGATTCTGAAACAGTGAACGACGAAAATCGAAAGGGGGGGGGTATTTTGAAATGGGAGAATGGGGTTAGGAGTTGAACAAATTTAGGTGGAAAGGGACACCATCTTATGGACAAGTTTTTGGGTAGATGATGATGATGGCGCACCTTGGAGCAACACGACTTTTTTATTTTGGGAAAGTGAGGAAGTTCCAGGAGTTATGAGAACTCTAGATTCTATCAGTTAATATGATACTTGAGAAAAGGTAAAAATTGTGGCAAAATCTTAGAGGAACATGATTTTATTATTTTGTAAAGAACCCAGAACTAATGTATACTTTAGATGTTACCCATTGATATGTTGTGGGGGTAACGGTAACTTTTGTTGCTAACATTTGAGTTATGATCCTAGCTTTGGATACGCAGCGTTTTTGAGAATAACTAGACCTTTCATATGAAAGTTTTGAAACAGAAAAAGTAAGAGCTAGTTCTGAATCACTTTCAGTTTTCAGAAACAGACCTTGAATAGGACTTGTTACGGAAAAAAACTCTTATGGATATCATTTTTTAAGATTTTCGAAATGTACCAATTGATGAATTAAAATCTGTTGCACTGACACTAGTGTGTCGTCTCACGAGAAATTTCGAGACTTTAGTCTCAGTCTCAAGCCTTCCTCGTCTCGTCTCGTCTTGTCTCAGTCTCGTCTCAGTCTCGTCTCGTCTTGTCTCGAGAGTCTCACGGAGTCTCAGTCTTGAAGAGTCTCAGTCTCGATCATTTCTTGAAATTTCATTTCTCACGCATTTCTCGAAAATTTACAGTCTTGTCTCAAGTCTTGAATTTGGTCTCAAATTATTATCGTGACCCTGGTCATCTTCCTTTTTCAAGTCTTTCCAGTGTAATTTTTCTAAAATTTTCTCTCAAAAAAAATTTGAAGAAGAAAATAAGAGAAACGTGGAATCCACGTGTCGCTATGATCTCTTTTTTCTTCCATGTTTTTTCTCTAGCTCCGCCCCTTTCTACTGGAAAACACTTGGAAAAGAGAGATGACCAGGGTCACGAAAATAATTTGAGACCAAATTCAAGACTTGAGACGAGACTGTAAATTTTCGAGAAATGGTGAGAAATGCGTGAGAAATAAAATTTCAAGAAATGATCGAGACTGAGACTCTTCAAGACTGAGACTCCGTGAGACTCTCGAGACAAGACGAGACGAGACTGAGACGAGACTGACACAAGACGAGACGAGACGAGGAAAGGTCGGTCTCACGAGAAATTTCGAGAATCTCATGAGACTGGTCTCATGAGACGGCACACTAACTGACACCACTTCTGTGAAACCCAAAACAATCTTTTCAATGGGAGTCCAACCTTCTTCAACTTTCATATAACTTGCTCAACAGTTGATTTCAAAAGAGGAAGATCCCATTTCCGATATACTATAGTAGTTTAAGCTTGCAGAAAATAGTTTCATCAGTGAGATTGTCAACTACCGCTTATACGAGGATTATTATGATTGCAAATATTCAGTGCCATATGTCAAGATTTTGAAACAGTGAACGACAAAAACCGAAATGCCGGTTTTTTTGTTTTAGAGCTATACTGAGAGCTATACTTGTTAGAGCTATACTGAGAAAATTCACTTAACAACATTAGAAAAGAGAGTGAAAACGTGAAACTTGTGACATTTATAAGTTTTTCAGCTCATCCCGGACAGTACCATGTGAAGAAGTGGGTTCGGAAAAACCCTAATCTATGTTGTTTTCGAATTCAGGTTTTCTGCTAATAAATCCTAACTGTATCTAGTCCTGTGATATAATAAAATATACTGATACGAAACTACAAATCTTGAATGTTTGAAATGGAGCACATTAAAAACCCACAATTCGTTGACGGTCAAAATCTTTCAGTCGTTGTTTACAGTTTCCAAAAGATGTCTAGAGAGGATGCACACGTGTGTCCACACTGGGATAGGGGCGTTTCGGAAATGAAAAATGGAAACATGAACAGCTGGGAGAAAAATTTGAGGAGCGATCTTTATTATAGAAAAACGTTCAAGGGGGAAGAATTCGTAGGTGGAGTGGCTCAAAATGACTAAAGGTAGTTGTATACAATAGCTGTGAAACTGAAAACAATGCAAGGGAATCTTTGAAAGTAGTAGGTGTGTTTCGTGTTTTCAAATGCAGAGGGGAAAACTGTAAAAGTTTCTACTGTTTCTTAAACTCAGTGAATATAGCCTAGACTGAACTATCTTCAATTCATACGTGCCATCAATATCAAAACTTAATGATACAGATGTACAGTAAATCCAGGAAGATTTCGAGGTTTGCAATAAAGTTCCTATACCCTCCAGTCAAAAGTTCAGAAAATACTGAAAATTTTCAAAATCGTATGTTATTCTTAAACTTTCACTATCCATCTTTCCATCCATGAACGTTCCCTTTTTCCCTCATTATGTTTTTTGCAAACTGTACAAGGACAAGGTCGTCTTAAGAAATTGATGACAGTGTACTTGGTACACTGTCAATGATGGGATCACCATCATTGACTCGAATACCATAGCTAATGGGGCGTATCTTTAAGAAGATGCGGAGAAGAGGGAAAAAGATGGTTGTTCATTTTAGGGAACGTGCAAGAAGGAAAATTAAGGTTGTGGATGATAGAAAATGGGAAGGTGGAAATGCTAGGATTTTCTGAACATCTAGAAAAACCATAAATATGTATATGATGACAATAAAACCCCAATTGTTGTAATGAATTGTGTCAAAAACACCATTCCGATCCGATTAATAACGCGATACTTCGTAGAACCAAAAGTGTAGTTAAGGAAACAGTTACTATCACAAATTAATATTTTCGATTTTGCTCATGTTGACTTCGGTATCGAAGATGTTGTAAACTTGTATTTTCGAAAAACCTCCTGAGATCTTCCAATTTTATGAAACTAGAGACTTACAGATCAAATCAATCCGTGTCGGGATTTCTGCAAATTTCGGTGGATTTAAAAAACTGCGAAGCTTTTAGTCATCACTGGATGTCATGAAAGAGATTTTCCGTTGCCCACTGCCCACTACCTGCTGGATTTGGTGAGCCACTAATAAACTAGACAAAACAGTAAACTTGGGTTCTTCTCAGTTTCTCAAATTTGGTATTTTTGCGACTCCTGTGGCAATCGAATATACTATCCTATGGATTAGATCTTCTTCTTCTCTTAACAAAACGTCCTACAAAACTTAACAAGACATATGTAGATTGAACTCTTTTACACGAGATATTGTTGAGTTTAGACGTTGTCTGAATTGGTACTCTAACAATCATTGATGAGTTGGGAAGGCGGAGAAACACATATTTTGCTTATATCTGGGAATGTTCTCGATGGATTTTGACTTGATTCTTGCAAAACATAAAAGTTGCAAAGGCAATCTTCAGTAAATTCAAATTCGGATATCTTTTTAATAGTAGTAACCAAGAAGTTTGGAAGAGTTTTAGGCGAAAACACAACAATGAACCATTGCAAAAATTCGGAGGCTCTACCAGTTATTAACATCATGAAACTCTAATGTCTATGAAAAACTCGAAATGGTTACATCATCGGAAAATATTTCTATGATATCTTGTATTGGAAATCTGACAAAGCTGCTTTCCATGTGAGCAACTTGAATCGGTGATTTTTGAACTTTAGAACTAACAAACAAAGATTCTCCAAATTTCTTGAGGATACTGTTCCGACCAGTAGTTTTATGGCAAATACTAAAATTTGGCGCAGTAGTACCTCCAGTTGTTTCCTACTATTCGTTCAAAATATAATTAAGGTAATGCTACAGATGAAACAACACCGCCTCTGTGTCTGAAGATCCTCTTTCTTGGGATAGTAGTGGGAACAGAAAACACTCAATTCGTATCAAACGTCGAGGCTTATTCTTTTTGAGTTCAGAATTAACTAGGTTTGAACAGTCTTATCGTGCTAAAGTTCTAATTGAAATAGCTGAACAAACTTCGAAAAACCGTCAATTGGCGTCGATCCACTTACGAATTCGTTACCATGAAATATATGTGAAAATGATGAAGCCGTCAAAAAGTGCATGCATAGATTATAGTGGAGGGAGGAGCATGATCTTTTTAAGGAAAACTTGAGGGAACTTTGGAATATGTGCCGAGAAGAATATCCATAAACAATCATAGACAATCACTGATTTTTCATTTTCTTACTGATTTTATGATAAAGATGAAAAAGTAACCACCAGCCAATTCCGAATGAGAAGCGGTTCTAATACAATTTGAGAAGTTTTTCTGAAGATCGTGAAACAGAAAAAAAATAGTGCAGTTTCACAAGGAACATGTCTCATGGATTTGGGAGGTTAGTGCAGTTTTGTTAAAGCGGGAGTCCATTAATTCCATAATTTTTGATTTTGGTATCATTCGAGACAGAGAATTAATTTCCCATGCACGAATTCTGCGTTGAATTGAAATCTCAAGATTATTGAAATTAGTAGACACCCCCTTCAAAATATTCTCAATGTAAGCAGTGGGGTAAAAAATGCTATCACGGAATAAGCTAGATCCGGTTATAAGAAGATATGAACTTCAAGAAACAGTGAAAATGGATGGTTTTTTGTAGAGAAAATACTATCGAAAAAATTTTTGGATGGCAAGCACAAACTTGAAGAAAAAAACGGGATGAACATTATTCAGAGTATCCAGCAAGTTTTTCTGGACATTTTGAAACCCACAAACAGTCGATTCTAACATTAGATTATCATAAATATCTGCTTCACATTCATTTTAACATTACCGAATTTGCATCCTAGATCAATTGACATGAGAAGGATAAAACTTCAAGAAAAACGACATCAAGTAAGAGGTCACCCAAAAAACTCTTGCTCGGAACGGAGGAAGTTTTTGGTGTAAAAAAGTTCAGTTATCCCGGGGGAGCCTCCGAGTCAAGGAGGAGGAGGGACGGAGCTATCCATCAGGAAACAATAAATTTTTTCATGTGTCATTTTTTTCTCATTTTTTGCGTGCTCTGACGCTTCTTGTTCCAAAAGTTTGAGCTCTTGATTTTCTTGGACTTTTGGTTGATGCGTTCTTTGGAAACTCTTCAAATCCAACACTTCAATAAAATTGTTGACCATTATCTTACAATTAGCGAAACAGGAAATCCAAAGTTCGACCGAATTAAATCGAAAACTACGAAAAAGTAATCCTAATACTACACTTTTGTAACAGAACAATCTTTTAGAAAAACGGAAAAATTGTAGCCAAAAAGCGCACGGAAGCGTATCCAAGGGAGCGCTCTCCGAAAAAGCAAAACCAAGACGGAGAACAATCGGGGCGAAAAAATAACGGAAAAGCCTCAAGAAAAAGGGGTCCTCCCCAGAAAAATACGGAGACAGAGAGAGGATATTTTGATGCCATTGTGTTTTTTGGGAGGAGAAGAGAGAAAAGAGGGGGGAGGGCAGTAGTGGTCAAGTTTTTTCTTGGTGGTTGGGTCTGGAAGAGGAGAGTGAAAGCGATATTTTCAGATTTTTAGAAATGTGGGATTTGGAAAGAATACGCCTTGAGGAATGGAAATTTTTAGAATTAGAGAAAATTTATGGACATGGTGAAACACAAAATACAGTATGAAAATCATGAATAAGTGTGAGGTTTGAAAGATTATTAGGAATGAAAATGAACAGACAGTATACAATTTGGAGAGTAGTTTATTGTGACAATTTGTCATCGGTGAACTAGACATTTTGGACATAATAGAGAAGGTCTAGAAATAGTGAAAATATGTTTGAAAATTAAATCAGAGAGTGACTGAACCTCACTGAAGCCCTCAAAACGAGACAGTAGGGGTTTTGGAAATAAGAAGCTGCAGGATTATACCATGGAACGTAGGCGTACCTGAAATTAGAAAATATGAGAGACCAAAAACAGTGAGGAAAATATTTATGAAAGTTTGAAGAGCAATCTAAAAAAATTGAACGATAAGATCAGACAGAGGGCTGCAAGTTTTTTTTTACTATTTTAGTTTCCCGATATTTAGACTGGTTTAAGCAGACACATTTGATACTGTAGGTTCAAATCGCTGGACAAATTTATAAGGATATTGAGACAGAAAAATTACTAAATATGCCATGAAGTTCAAATGGATCAGTACTAACAGCTCAAATGTAGCTAAAAGTTAAAGTTCAATGAGAAGCAGTAATATGATGACGTGAAACCAATGTCCAATGTATGGAAGATCCAGTCATTGGGTCGAAAAGCTAATCGTCAAGAATCGACCTGCGTGGCACTTTAAAAAATATGATAGTTGAAAAACGGAGAATAATGTTCGTTTGAACGAGGATCCGTTTTACAATAGCCTGACGTTGAGATCTTCAGAAATAAGATAAGGTAAATCACTTAAGACGATCCTACTAATGCACACAAAATTTTCGGAGATCTCATGAGGATCGAGAAACAGTTTTAATTTTTTTTCTCTGTCCAAACCATACATATGAATTTGACGCGTGAAGGAAGTTTTACCAGACCGAAAATCGAAGAATTTTAGAACTAATTTGAATTGTTTGACCTATTTGAGAATAAAAGATAACATTGCAACGTTCTGAAAAAAATCAAAACGCAAAACTAATGTAAGCTTTGAAATTTCAGTGAACTGGCAACAATTTTCGTTGGACCCCACTAAATAAGGTAAGTATAGATCGAAAGTTAAAACGATTTTGAAACAGTGACGAACATGTAATTAGAAGCAAAAAGTGGCGAATTTCACAACGAACGAAATTTTATTACCATCAGATAACCAAGGAATAAGGGCTCCGAGTGACAGAAAAAAAAAACTAAAGCAACTATGAGCCATTGGTGCAATGACTTTGATGACATGAGACTAATCATTATTCAACAAATCGTTCACAACCGTAATTGACAACGGTAAATTTTCACAGAATTTGTCAGGGCTAGGAAACTGAAACTTTAGTAACCATGATGATAATTTTCAGTACGGTAAGAATAAAAAACATGCAGCTTGAGTTGTTCAAAAATCAGAGAAATACTGTCATTCTAAAACACATATCTTGCTGATAAAGTATTTTAATTCTGCTTAATTTCTACTCATTTATTTTCGATTGTTTAATATCCTGATATTATAACAATATGAATATGCACAAGATATAACAATAAACGTTCCAGAGCACAGCACTTTTTTTTCAAAAACCGTCAACCAGCACACTATTATATTATAGATTCTAGTCACTAGGATTCCACTGATACTAATAAACTGGATGAATCTTTGTTAACTTATAGAAACAAAAAAAATTACAGAAATTGTCAAAAACCTACAGTCACTATATTTTGCAAGCGTGTCTGTCCGGAGCACGTTATGACTCGACAGTCAGTAGTCCGATAAGGATAAAACTTTTATAGATCGACTAGAAATTTTTCCGAGAAGGTTGACTTTTTCTTTGTTCAAAAATATTAGCTTCAAACGTTTCGAAAATTTCACTGCCTTTTTATTTTGAAGCCGCTCTCACTCCCAAAAAAAAAAAGCGGAGGCCAGGAGGTTGGAGCTCTCGAAAATGGCGAAAACCTCTTGGTTTATGTAATTTATTCAAAAACTAACGACAGTTCTAAAATTCACAAAACTAAAGTTTATAATAGAAAAGAAAAGTTTATAAAAACAATTGAAACAGTTAGAACAATTCCTGAAACATTTTTGGAGTTTCATGAATTTGATGAAGCCGAAAAAAAATACAGTAAGTAATACGAGTGGAAATAGATGAATAAATTGAAAATCAGTACTACCACTACAAATGAATGCTCTAAAAGTATTCTACCCAAAACCGAAAAAAAATTACTCATGGAAGTATCAGAGTCCTTAGCCAAGAACCCCTTGGAAAATGTCTAGTCAACATCCTTTTTTTCATTAAAATTCCACAGATAAAAGGCAAAATAAGCTCTTTCACCAAGATTGACATTGTAATGAGGTCCCCCCTCGGATTCAATAAAACTAGGATTAAGTTGTTTGGTGTATGTGTGTGTGTGGTTAGAAGTAAAGAGGAATAGATACACTGACAAGTGTGACATGAATGCCAGACAATGGATAAAAGAGAGCCCGGGAGAGAGAAGGGGGGGGGGGGGGGGGGGGGAGTGATCCAGTAGTAGTAAGACGAGAGAGGAGTCAATGGCATTAAAGTTTGTTGTTTTCTTATTTGATGTTGTTGTTGTGGGAAGTTCCTCTCCTACTTCCTAGAGTATCCGTTTCTTGGGCTCGTGTTTTTTTGCAAGTTTTTCCAGATCTTTTGAAGGTTTACTGTAATCACGTCTTTGCAGATTCATATTGGTGTACTAGATGGATTGCAAATTGAAACACACATACCGAAACCGTGACTTATTTGAGGGGTTTTTTTTGGAAAACTACTGTTTCCATACGGTTTTAAGTAAGTTTCTGAGAAGACACGATTAATCCCCAATAAATAAATAGAAATTATCTATACAGAAGCGGATCTTGACCGAACGAAATAATTGTTGCTTCTGCTACCAGATCATGCTATGAAATTTACGAAAAGTAACATATTTGAACGATTTTCGAAAAAATTACCATGTTTCATGAGCATTGCATTGGACGTGCGCAGCTAACAAGATCCGATATGTGTCGAACATTTGTTAATAACCTCCTTTAACCGTACTGAAACGGAAATCGTAATACTTTTAGAAATTACGGTTTCCATTCTACCGTAAGTTCGGTCAGTAAGTTATGTTCGACAATACTAAGATGGTTGTTGTTTCAATTCATGGAGCATTTACACATTGTACTAATCTTCTATTTGTCTCCTTCATGTTACTAGCCTTTGAAAACCGATGAATACGAAATCGAAGTTTCTGTTTCGTGTTCTTATCATTAGTTACGCGATTGACAAGCTAATAATTAATCCTTTCTAGATTAGTTTGAACATATCAAATGATATTATTATCTAAGGGAACACGCTTCAGCTAACGTCATATTTCAGAATGTTAATTATCAGTGTACATCAAACTTGTGCATGCTTCTACTGCTCTCTGTCCAACAATTGGTTTTTTGCCAGATTACTGTTACAGTGAGAACGTATTCAACGCTTTTGTCCTATTTTCAGCAATAGATGTCTCGTTGAGAAACTAAAGCATACATACCGAAATCGTGACTCATATGAGGATTTTGGAAAACAACTGTTTCCATACGGTGTTAAGTTAATTTCTGAGAAGGCACGATTAATTATCCCTTGCAAATAGAACTAACTTTAGCAAGTGACTGGAACATTAAATGCAGTATGTATATCATCTAAAAGAATGAAACAAAAGGTTTGAGAGCCATTTGCTTACTTAATGAAACTGAATAATTAGTTTATTAAAAGTAGTGACTGAGGACATCTCCAAGTTTTGAGTTTAGAAAAATGTCTTTCAAGAATGTTCGCGAAGATGCAGATTAAGAAAATAGGATCCCTGACATTCATGAAATTGTTAGGAACGAGGGTTTAGGCTATTCTAGTCCGTCGTGTATAATCAAATATTCTGTTAAAACCGTTGGAAGTCAATGTTTTAATGTTCCCCTAGTTACTCTTCTACAGTAAACGTCAATCGCAAATTGCTAACTTTTGCCCATCGAATATCTTAAATTAAACCAGACCAAAACAGGAGTCACTAGATATCACAGGAAACTTTATAAAACCTAGCAGAAACAGACGAAATATTTGAAAATTGGTGTTAAAAATGTGTCCTGAGCATTCGAGTTTTATCAAAGATTTATGAGCACCAAGATGTTCCAAAGACTAAATCAATGAGTAAATACCAGTGAGTAACTAACTAGACCTCTCAAAACTGAAATTTTTTGGGATGCCCCAAAGATCGACAAAATGGAAAAAGATTCGGTTCAATGAAATAGTGAAGCGATCTCGAAGACTGGCTAGTGGTTTCTAGTGTAGTTGCCATGGAGTATCAGTCAGAGAAGTTTAATTTAAAACTCCCTGAAAAAGATCCTATTGGTGTTCTAGGCTTCAGCTAGTTTATGTGACATTGGTAAATCAGAAAAAAATGGTCAGCAATTGCTATTTGGGTGGAAATCAGATAACAAGTAACAGAAAGTGGGGACCGAATTTTAGAAAAAATAAGTACATCTGATTGACTACTTCCTACAACACATGAAAGTTTCAAAGAACCACGCAGAAACCGAAAAGTTTTCAAGAAATATTGGAAAATAGCTAGAAATTAACTGCACACAAAATTAATCAGAATTCAATCGACCCATGAAGTCAACTTTTTGAAACTGTGAAGAATTCGAGTATTTCTGACCTATTGAGTCTGTCAGAAAATGTTTACGGTATTGAAAAGGTTATGAAACAGTAACCATATTTGGATAAAATGTTGCATTGCTGCTCCTCATTAAAATGTTTTTATAGTTACAAAGCCTTGAGTGAATGGCGAAATTGAGATGAAAATTTAAAATTTTCAGGTTTCAAACTGTTTGTATAAACTAGGTGAAACTGTGGAGAGTAATCGAACGTGGGCTTGCAATGGAAACAATGAAAAATTCTGGATAACAAGGAAATACCGAATGTTAAGGAATCAACATAACCTTCCCTCCTATGCAGTCATGTTAACATTCGGTATCAGTAATCTTTTTTACCGAAATTGAGATGACGCTTATGACAGTAAAGCAGCTTCTACAACTCACAGAATTCAAAATACTAATGAGAAACAGAAAAAACCTTTCAAGAAAGCAATCTCTCAGCCTTGTAATAAATATCTGATAGCGATCTATTTATGTATGTCAAAACATAATCGTGTGTACTTCAGATTAATAAAGAAGACGAGGATGAGGAAAAAGGTCGGAACAGCAGATGTAATCTCAATCCTTATTTTTAAGAGTACACACGGAAGAAGACCGGACACGAATGTTTTTGGATTTTTAGGTCTAGGATGTTCTGTTATTAGCAGTTTGGTTTTTTCAGAAATATGAGAAAAATTTTGCTGCTATGCAGATGTTAGGAAAAATGGTGAAGTATACTAGAAACTTCAATAAGTGCTCTGTTATGGTAGAAACGGTTAAGGAAATTAGAGCAGATTTAGGAAGATTTTACTGTTTCCAAATGGTCATAGGATGGATAAAAAATAGATGAAACTACTTTCAAATCGTTAAGATTTTCTTCTTAAAATTACGGTGTTGATGAGGTGGTAGAATCAAAATTTGCCGGTTCATGATTGCTTTTCGATTTCCTGTAACTTCACTGCTTCAACATGTTCAGATTTTCAGTGTGCCCAAGATGAGATGATTTTTAAACGAAATGCTGAAATCATTCGGTTTTTAAAAATTTTAAGCTTTGAAACTATTTGAAGTGTCCAAGTATTGAAACTAAACCATTAACGAAACAAATCAGGTATTTACAAAATAAATATCGTTCAAAATTTACGTTGCTAGAAGTGTCACTGTTTCAATTTGGTCAGATTCTTGATGGAATTAATTAAAATCATTCAGTTAACGAAGCTATGGAAAAATTCTGCTGAAAGCTGCTCAGTCGCTCCAACTTGCTCCTTCAATTAAGTATGATAGTGGCTGTAGCATTTTCCAGCATTCTACTGATTCAAGATGACCAAAAATTGAGTTGAAATCAAGTTAGATTATTGTGTATTGGAAACAGGTACGAAATTCAAAATGAAACTGAACTTCTGTTTCAATGATCTTAAAGTTGACCCAAATTACGATCAGAAGTTATTTAACCGTTTCAAGTTTGAAATTTAAAAACAAACAACACTTTTTTCTCCAAAATAAACTAGAGCAGCAAAAAACTCGGAGAGGGTGTCTATTTGAAGAGGCGGTCGCCCCATCATCTAATATTTCATTTGGGGAGGTATTTATTAGAGTGTCGTCTCACGAGTATTAATACTCGGCAAGAACGAGTAATTGAACGAGACTCGTGAGAAATTTCCGAGTCTCGTCCCGTCTCGTCTCGGGTTGGTTCTCGTCTCGTCTCGTTCTCGAAAAACTCGTTTTTCTCGTTACTCGGAATTTCTCGTTCTCGTTATTTCTCGGAACTTTTCATTTCTCGCCTTTTCTCGCTTTTCTCATTCTCGGAAACCGAGTCTCGAGAGTCTCGCTGAGAGTTTAAAAAATTAAAATCGTGGCCTCATGCGGTGGATTTCGGCTTGAAAAGTTAAAAATCTTTTGGATGCATTTCTAATTTTTCATCAGAAAAAAGAAAAATGAGAAAGTTTCAATTTTTAACATTGGCCACGTGTCAGCCTTTCGAGCCGGAATCCACCTCATGAGGTCACGAGTTTACTTTTTTTTACTTTCAGGGAGATTCTCGATACTCACTTTCCGAGAACGAGAAAAGCGAGAAAAGGCGAGAAATGAAAAGTTCCGAGAAATAACGAGAACGAGTAATTCCGAGTAACGAGACAAACGAGTATTTCGAGAACGAGACGAGACGAGAACCAACCCGAGACGAGACGGGACGAGACGAGACGAGAAATTTTCGAGACATTCCCCGTCTCACGAGTATTGTCTCGTGAGACGAAACGCTAGTATTTATGTTGTATATAAAGAGCGAAAAACGAAAAAATAAGAAGAAGGAACGGAGGAGGCGCGAAAATCGGAGGGATGGAAAACATTAGAAGAAGAAGCAAAAATGCTTCGGAGAAGGAGCAAAAAGAGAGGTCAAATGGAGCAAGCCCCGGCAAAACTACACTATAATAAATTTTCTTGGGAGAAAGGTGAAGGTTTGGAATTTAAAGGAAAAGGAAGAAGGGAACGGGTGGGAAAGTTTGATGAGTGAAGAAATGTGACACACGTTTGGAACTGTGAGAGATTTATGTAGAATTTTTCAGGTTATAATGAAGTCATAATTATTGAAGTTCTTGAAAACTACTACCATACTCATGAGAAACATTTTGGTATAACCAGTACCAACAGTAATGAACACATGCGAAAATGCTATGTTTTAATGACAAGATGAAACTGTAGGATTGTTCTACAACAATTTGTTTCCTAGTTATCATTAGCCTTCAAATTGGCAATTGTAGAATAAGGTGTGCTACGAAAAACTCAGGAGAAGTAAATATTCAGCGTTTTTCAATATTAGTGGACATGCAGATACAGAAGAAAATGTACACACTCTCTAAATCTAGGTAAAACCGTTACGCAAAAGAAGAGAAGATCAGAGAGAGGAACTATCAACACTATACTTCCACAAATCGAAGAACGTCAACAGTGTACGGTTTCTAAGTAGTCAGAAACAGGCAAAGGTTTTGATTTCATGCTACTTTGTGAAACAAATTTAAAGCTGAAGTTTCCTTATCTAGCTAAATCTAGGACTAACTGATAGAAAATTCCATTTAACTGATGTTGGTGTATATCTAACCGTTTTTGATTTTAGTACGTATTGAAATTGAAGGCTCAGTTTCACCGTGTACATTTATGGGTTAACTGAAGGAGATCTTCTGGTTGACCCAAGAGGCTACGATAATAGTAGAAATTAGGAAGCAATTTCATCAAAGGAGTCGTTTTCATGTCAGAAAAGTAAAAAAAATAATTCAATGAAATAATAAAACATTCAAAAAGTAACTCTAGCGAAAATGGTTCAGAGGTTTGTTATCATCAACACAGTTTCATAAATATCATTTCAGCCATGGAATTTTTTCGAAGAATTGGTTGATGTTTCCCTAGTAACGTTCAACACAGAAATTATCCAAAAATTGAACTTGATGCTTTGACACCTAAGAAAAAAGGAAAATATTGAAAAGACGTTCAGTTCAGGTAACAAACTTTCAATTGAGTATTTCGGTCAGAATTGGGAAGTGATTCTTGCGAAAAAAAAACAGAAAAGTTGCTTGACAATTTTGAAAACTTTACTGTTTTGTTAGGTTTATATCATTCGAAGATTCAGAACAGAGGTAATTCAGAGGATAGTCATCATGAACACAAATCAGAAAATTTTAAAAAGTAGATTAAAAAATGAAACAAAACGCGCGGAAACGGAACGCCAGCCTTGGAGCCCAATATGAACATAGAATGAGCACACATTCCCAAAACTGATAAGGAATGTTAAATGTGGAGGATTAGTAAGAGAGCGAACACCTTCTTCTCCCTCACTCTCTCCTTCTCTGCGTCTCTCTGATTGCCATGCTCTCTCATTTTCTCTTTCTCCGTGGTGCCAACACACAGATAACACTCAATGGAAATAAGCCTTCGTCTCCCAGGGCTCCAGAAGAGACATTGACACTCATTCAGGCTGGTTCCAACGGGATGAGAGAGAGTGTATGAGATGAAGAGACGCAGACATAGAAAAAGAGAAAAAGGGAGCATTTGTTGGCAGGCACAGGAAGAAGGGCAGCTGTGGCGGTCAGTGGGCTCTCTCTGGTGATGTGAGCCCAGGGGGGGGGATGAGAGAGAAATTAAAAGTGAGGAGAAGATAGAGAGACGCAGAGAAAGAGATGGAGGAAATGAATTCGTTTGGTGGGTTTGCCCTTCACCCCCAACGTCCGTTTGTCTTCTCAGTTTCCCGGAGCCATTAGAAAAGGATATGGCTATTTTTTCTTCTTTTTTCCTTTTCTTCAATTGTTGGGTTTGAGTTGACACATAAGGGCTTTAAGGGAAAGTGGATGGGAGGAATGGGGGTTTAAGAGAAGAGGGGTCCTGTGGTTAAGGGAATTTTGTGTGCAGAGGAATTGGAGGCTGAAATTCTAAACTTTTAACGTTTTGAAAACTTAAAAAGAATCTAAATTTTGAGAATTTTTGGTGAATGTGTACTTATATGTGGATACCATGTCAATTCTACTCATGAGCTAACCGAATTCCATGTCTCATCGTCACTGTAAGTTTCTGTACTGCTTTCAGAACTTCATGAAATCGCAAAATTGTTCCAAAACTTCACGTTTCTGAAATCCGTTAATTGGGTTGCTTTTTGTGGTTCTCCGTTATCCAGCTTTTCTTGGTATCTAATACTTATTTATTTCATATTTCCTTTGATATATTACCAGCTCAGCCAGACAAATTTGTTTCGCAGCCTGCTACATCTCCTCAAAACACTGATATTTTCAAATAATGAAGTTCTGTGAAGTCTCGCTTTTCTGAATAACATTTTTCGAATCATGCATAGTGACAGTAATTGAATTTTCGTTACTTCAAAAAAACCGGCATTTTTTATGTTTCGATACGTTCCGATTCCAAGGCTGTTGCTTTCACACCTTGTGGGTACACTGAAACCCAGAAGTTAAAATCGTGCTCGTTAGGTCTAGCGAATGGATAAAGTATTATTTTTCACTACCAATGTAAATATTGCTGTTTTGTCCTGGAGATAAATTTAAGATGGTCAGGATAAATTAATAGATGGTACTTTTGAGCTTGAAAGAATGACGATTTATTGAGTTTTTTAGAATGAACCAGTCATTTACACCAAGTTTTTTTTCGGAAAAACACGGCACGGCATGTTCCAACCCCGGAATTCTCGTTCCAGAATTCTGAATTTTTTGTTTTTGCTCAATTTGTCTCAATATATTACTGGACCGAAAACAAGAACCAGTTCGATCAACAAGGCCCCATCGAGGTTTTTTACCAGGCGATGAATTTCAGAAGTTGTTGCGACGGAAATATTCTACGTTTCAATGAATTGTGATAATATGCATGAATCATTATCGCTAATCGTCTAGGCTTCACTGGAATACAAATATGATATACGAGTATTAAGGAGAACTCATACAAATGTGTCCTGTGTGAATTAAATTGAAATGTTCTGTGAGCAGCCTAAAACCAGTAACAAATTGCTAAGAAAACTTAATTAATGTTTTGTGGCAAAATGTCTCGGACATCATTCGTGTCAATAGGGTAGTCCTTGTCTCAATCTTTTGCGTACATAAGATTTCAAAATTTTTGGAGGTCGTTAGAACAATATGTAGAGAAATTGGGAGACTTTTATAAAACTTGTAGTAAACAGCAAAGTTTTTCCAAAATTCACAAAATAAGAAATCAGACACGAATTAGCAAAATTTGTAACAATACTTCAACCTCACTATCTGCAAACTGGCCCAATGAACACCGACGAGACGCATTTTGATCACTCCCGTAGTCGGAAAAATTTTGACGGAAAACGGAAGACGGAAGACGGAAGTGAAAAAACAGGCGGAAGACGGAATTCCGCGCACCTCTCCCATGCACGAGTGAAGAAAAACGAATTTAAGGTTACCATTAACTATCAAAATGTGATTCTTATATTCATCGATTCGAAACAGTTAAAGAAATCCATTTCGTTTGTTGACTGTGTACCAAAAAAGTATAAAAATTAAGGAAAAGTGACCGATTTCAAGTCTAAGTAAATAAAATAGCCTGTTTTGTATGTGGTCATCATTCTTTGAGATGTCTACTTCTTTTAACATATGTACATGTCGGAAAATGACGTTTGATAAAACTTTATTTTGTGTGTCAAGATTGCTTTATCAATGAAGCAGCGGTTTCATGTAATTCATAGGGCGGCTGATGAAACCATCACATCTATGCTTCTCATTTTACCGCGTAAGAGGAATTTACATACATTGACTTCAGAGTGAAAACTAGTGAACAGAAACAAAGGGAAACGTGCGTTTTGTGCAGGAATGATGAAACACGATCTAGTGAAGTTTACATGTGGAGATGATGCGACCAAATATCGGATGATCAACATTTACTGTTTCAATAACGACGTAATGGAAATTTGACTCAAAAATAACCATTGAGGTGATGTTCGACGTCTCTTCCAATCCGGTCATTTTGTAGTGTGTCTGGAACCAAAAATGTTCGTTTTGAAACATATATTTTTCAAATCTTACCTACAGGAGGGGTCCAGCAGTGATTGTCGAGATTGTAATGACAGCCGTTCCATCTTGAAGATCATGTGTTGTCAATGAAACAGGAGATAACTAGCTATGCTTTTTTCGCATGACCATAATCCCACAGTTTCAGTGCCAAGAATAGTTGGAAGAAGTCGAATAGTGGTGCATGCAGAGGCAGAAACTACGAATCCCTGTTGTAACTATTTGCAACATTACTATATTGATGAAACACAAAATCCTAAACTATACAGTTTTCATAGAGTATATGCCTTTGAATATAAACTGCAATCACATCCTGGATCGGACTTCTTACAAAAACACATGCACAACAATGATAATTTATTCTAGTGAGTATTACTACTGTCAGCTGAGATTAGACTAGTAATCAAGTTCGATTGACCATAAATCAGCACATTCAACAGGATCCAAGCAAATTAACAGAACAAAGTTCGCAGAAACAACATGTTCAAAACTGAAATTTGTATTAGGAAAAAATTCGAAAGCTCACATAGCCTGTCCAAACGGATCATTAGACACAAGAGATTTATTTGTTTTTGTGTGGGAAAACACTATTTGGCACATAAAACGAATAAATGAGATGTTGAACATTTTCACTTGAATATGAGACCAAGTTTTCTATCCAATTTCTATGCCAAAACACGAAAACCGAAGGACAGTATGAGTCCAGTCAATGAAGAAAAAAGAAAGAATTTACTCCAGTTTCAGGTACATTATAAGTGGAAACTGATTCTCTAATTTCCGTTTTTATTCCTTAAGTTCAGGAAATTACTGTTTGCTACAGTATGTAAAAACTTCAAAGATTGCGTTAGTCTGATAAAGACCAGCTATTTTCAAAACTGAAATTTGTCCGTGAAAAAAGTTCCAAAATTCATGTAGCTTGTTTAAACGGATCGTGACATCCAGAAGATTTATTTGTTGATGTGTGGGATCTCTATTTGGCACAAAAGACAAATAAATGAAAAATGTTGAACTTTTCAGTTTGATGAAGGGATATGAAGCCAAATATGGAAGAGAACTTTGTTAGGAAGCATTCAAAGTAGCTTCACCAAAGTCCAATAGCACTCAATAATTTATTTGGAAATTTCATGAAGTTTTTTTTAACTGTTTTTGAAACTGTATTTCTTTCGACTGTTTACACACTCATTGATTATGAGCCATTCTTCGGTGTGGTTTTTTTCAGTTTCTGATTGTCCATATTTTTGGCTTTGCAGTGGTCCTGATAGTTGTAAGATCAATCATGTACATATTTTAGTTTTGTTGGCAATTGTACTTGCTAATTAGATTGCATGTACAAAAAGAGCGACCATTTGGCCAATGTTCAGTTGGTTTATCAATTGGACTAATTTTTGCAAAATTCTAATAACATGGAATGAGTCCGAAGTGTTATATCGGGTTTGGGCCGAGAGTGCTACCAATCGATAGAGCTTAACAAGTTATGGTAGGATGTGCTAACACTTTTTTTTGTACCTCCCCCTCCTCCAGAAAAATCGCGTAATCTAAAATTTGCCCGAAATGTGGGTGCGGCGCATTTGAAGCATTGTAACTTTGTTGAAACAAGTTTGATTTTGACAAACTAAAATGGCAAATAAAGCCAATAACATTGGTTTTAAGATTGTCAAAAAATAAACATGAAAAAGCAACTGTAACATTTTGAAAATTTGTCTCAAACACAAAAGTTTAGGAAAAATTTGGTAATTAACTTTTGTGTTTGAGACAAATTTTCAAAATGTTACAGTTGCTTTTTTATGTTTATTTTTTGAGAATCTTAAAACCAATGTTATTGGCTTTATTTGCCTTTTCAGTTTGTCAAAATCAAGCTTGTTTCAACAAAGTTACAATGCTTAAAATGCGCCGCACCCACATTTCGGGCAAATTTTAGATTACGCGATTTTTCTGGAGGAGGGGGAGGTACAAAAAAAAGTGTTAGCACATCCTACCATAACTTGTTAAGCTCTATCGATTGGTAGCACTCTCGGCCCAAACCCGATATAACACTTCGGACTCATTCCATGTAAGTATTTTTTCACAGAATTTTGGAAAATTTCAAAAACATTTGTGCAGTTTTCAAGAGTTTATAAATATTGGTGAGTATTTCTCAACCCAATTCTGCTGGTATAAGGTTGCTAAAGAAATCAGAAAAATTTCGAAAAATTCTCTCAAAATTCCCTCCTGATAAAAACGAGCGGTTTCTCAGAGTTTGTTTTTCTTGCTTCATGATTATGATCTTAGGATTTAGGATTTTGCTGTTACATGTTATTATTTTGAACATGAAATTTCACAGAAAACACAATAGTTAAGAAAGTTTTAAAAAATTAGCTAGAAAAAATCTTATGTCCTAAAGAATCTGATAAAGTTTGAAACACAGTCATAGTCTTATTTTTTTACCTCCCACTGAAGTTTTGAAAATTTTGGATGATTTCCTTTTAGTACGAAGCAGGGATTTTTTCAACAAAATGGACGAAAAAAGAGAAAAGTTTCGAAAATTTCTCCGCTTCACCATGCAAATTTTCATCTGCAATTTCAACTTAGAATCATTAGTCTTCATATTTATTTCATTTTCGCAAACAAAAACTATTTGATCGAGAAATGAGTAAAAAAATGAAATGAGTAGAGACCTCCTTTTCTTGTTCAAATTACTTACCTATTTTTTTCAAGTCAAAAAATCAAAGGAGAAAACTCAAAGGTGACAGATAGTGAACTTTTTTCTGGTAGTTATTTAAAATTTTCTCTACACTTTTGCAACGAACCGAAATTCTGATAGTGAGCCCAATATATTTTCCAAAACAAAACGCCTTTCATTCTTTGAGCACTTCCTTTCATCTTATCATTCTTATTGTTCATTCACCTTATCAATCCTTCCTGTTATGTTTTCTCAAGTGAAAAAGTATCACATTTCTCCTCTTCTATCGTCAATTTCCAGTGAAAATGAATCCGAACTCGGCGTCGTTGACCACGTTCCTGTTGCTTCTGATTCTCATGATTACAATAACCAATTATTTTGTCGCCAATAAGACTGGTAAGCTTTTGTTTGGGGAGAAAATCATTCATTAAAATTTTCGACCAATAAATCAGAAGAAAAAACTGTTTTCAAAACTTTTATCAGGATTTTGAAAAAGAAGTTCATGGATGTCAAAAAATACGTCGAATTTCTCCAGTTTTCAGAATGATTCCGGTGTTTCTTGAAAAAAAAAGATTGTTCCATAAAATACCACCCTTTTTTGACAACAGGGACATCATAGTTCTGAAACAGTTTTATTTTTTAACTTGGAAAAACATCAAATTTTCACCACGAAATTTCCTTATCAAGTTATCAAGTATCAGGAACCATCGACAAATCAGAGTCCTAGTAAAAAACTATCAGAAATCACAATTTTAAAACAGTAAAAACTGTACTCCCAAATAAAAATTGATGTTTGAAAAAATTGAAAACTGGAGCTTTGCAACGAACTGCGAAGGTTTTAGCTACCAAGCGTCAAAATGGAATCAATAAAATTCTCGTGAACATGAGAAATTCAGGATGCCCATCTGAATCAGAGAACCTAGCTTACTTGCTATTAGATTTTTCGAACCTGCTGAATTTCGGTATTATGGGAATGCGAAATCTGTTTCGAAACGGCTAGCAACCTCAAGGCACAATTTTGAAAACGATATCTTGGTCGAATTCGATAGAATATTTGTTCAAATTCCTTACATAAAAATAAGGAAAATCAGAGGAATTTCGAGCCCTAAATCTTAGGTGACATTCACAGTTTCTGTCCCAACATAACAAGAATTCTCTATTCTTACAGATCTCCGTCTCTCTGTAACCCAATTCGAACTCGAACATCTTCTCAATTCTCCATCCTCTTCCGGTTCCGCCTCCTCCCCAAATGTTGCTGATGTCATCAAAGAGTATTCCATCAGAGCTCAAAAAGACATCTTGGAATCAGCTCCACGTGGAGTCCATCGCGAATTCTATCAACGAGTCCTACCAGAAGCCATTTGTAAGGAAAAAGTGAGAATTGGAGAGACGGAGGATGGCGGGAAATATGTTTGCAAACCGGAGGCAGTGATGAATCAGAAGGAGTGCACGTGAGTTTGGGAATATGGGGGAACCTGTGATGCTTCATCTATCACAGAAATGAGTTTTGGAGCAGAGGTGCGCGGAGGAGAAAATTTTTTATGCGGAAGACGGAAGACGGAAGATGGAAGTAAAATTTTTATGACGGAAGACGGAAGAGAAAATATGGGCGGAAGACGGAAGTAGACGGAAGACGGAAGTGACTGTCTCGGCCTAAAAGTGCCTAA
Organism: Caenorhabditis sinica; assembly: GCA_963932045.1. NCBI lineage: Eukaryota > Metazoa > Nematoda > Chromadorea > Rhabditida > Rhabditidae > Caenorhabditis > Caenorhabditis sinica. The sequence continues at coordinate 19,125,503 of OZ009940.1, forward strand.
AATGTTGGGAATCGTAATAATTAGTGTTAGGAAAGGTCACAAAATCAGTCAAAAACTTTTTTTGACTTGAAAAAATCAAAAATTTTGGGACTTCCGTGAAATTTTTTTTCATCCAAAAAATCCGGAAGACGGAAGTAGTCGGAAAAATTTTAGCGGAACACGGAAGACGGAAGACGGAAGTAAAAAAACAGGCGGAAGGCGGAAGACGGAAGACGGAAGACGGAATTCCGCGCACCTCTGTTTTGGAGGTTACAACGAGCTTATCTCGATATTTTTAAAATAAAATGATACATTTGAAACTGCAAATGTTTTCTGTTCATCTTACCTCATTTTTTTGACGTGCCAAATTTCAAAACGCTACTTTAATCAGTCTCAAACTTCACGATGATTTCCAGAATCATGTCGTTGGGACTGAACAATCAAATCGGATTCGACGAGCACATCGCAAAAGTGACAGGTGGAAAATGCACGATTTTGGGAGCCGATAAGGTGGGTCGTTTGTAGAGAATTGAGCAAATTCTAGATTTTTGAAGAATATGAAATACTCTGGAACGCTCAATAAGGGTTTTTCGAAATCGAGAACATTAGACAGAAACAATTAGTTGTACATAGAAAGCGCTGATTTTTTTTTTGAGTTTCAGACACCCAAGATTTATTTTTTTAATTGTAATATTGTTAATATGGGCGTCCGTTCAATTGCTGATAAATTTTCTGTTTTCGTAACATGACATCAGATTTTGTTGTCTACCATGAAATAGTTTTCAAGAAAATTCACTTTGCCCAAAAGCTTCCAAAATGGTAGAGTATCAACTTCAAACAATCATAATTTTGCTCATATCCCAAAAAAAAACTTCTGTTTCCCTAACCCAAGATCAAAATACAGTACAATGACTTTCCCAGTTCCGTTATCTAAAAATATACCTTTTCCAGGGTGAACAAAAACAAGGAACCAAGGAAAAGTACGCTGCCATCAACGGAAAACTCTTTGTCGGAATGATTCCTAGTGAACTGCAAATACCCGAAATGATGAAAGAATCAGGACGAAAAAGTGTTGATCTCCTAAAAATCGACATTGAAAAAGGAGAGAAAACTGGTTTGGAGCCCCTTTTGAAAGAATATTCTGTTTGCCAGGTGAGTATTGGAAAACCTTAATTGAGAAAAATACGATTTTGGGTAGACTTATCAAGGTTTTGAAATAGCCTTTTTTGTGAAAAATGATTCTAATTTTAGAAACTCTAGATAAGACTTTGAAACAAAGACAAGTCTTCTTGAGCTTAGAATTCACTAACTTCAGTACCTATTCCTCTGAATTCACCTTGCTTTGAGTACAGTAACCTCTCTTCAGATCTTCATCGAGCTCCACGGCACCCCTTCTGAGCATCTGCAGATGCTCCAAATGATGGCAAAATACAACTTCAGAATCTTCAATGTCGACCCTAACTATAGATGTACCCACTGTTGTGAATACAGTCTTATCAATGAGAATTGTATGGAGAAGTACGGTGTCATTCCATTGGCCATCACTATTCCAAAGGAGACTGTTTAGGGATACTTAATTTTTGTTTTTTTGTGATTTATTGACTGGTTGTTTTTTGAGTTTTCATTTAATGAATTAGGAGTTTTTGTCGAGTCTCATTTTGGAAACAGAGGACTAACACTGGAAACATTTTGATGCAAAAATGGGGGACAAGAAACCGCAAAGACCAAAATGTTGAATGACTATTATTTGTAGAATAATTTGCTCCAAACTATTCTAATCATTTTCGCGTTTATTGTCTGGTTTCCTAAACAAGATAACGCAATGTATACGCTGCCTTTCCACTGGAGATAGTGCGACCAAAATTATTTTCGTTTTCATACAATCTCAAAATTGGTCTCTTAGAAGGAGAATCTTCTACTTTAAAATTAAAAAAAAAGCACCGCCTTTTGAATAAGCGAATTACGTTGAATTATTTCTTTTGTGCTAGCTATGAAAAATCATAAATTTTTATGCTGAGAAAGGTATTGAAGTTTGATTGGCCTGAAGCATCAAAATAGAAATATTTTGTATGAAATTTTGTTTGAGCTGTAACTTTTGAACAAGTGATCGAATCATCATGAAATTTGATAGGTACACCAAAAAAAGAACCTAGTTTGTGATACATTTTAGATAATTACTCTATGTAGCTTACAACAATCGCTAACTTCATACCATGCAGTTCACACGTACTCTTGCCGCACCTTGTATTGTCTTTTCCGCTTATCGGTCCTTCCTAACAGGCATTCTCAAATAAATAAAGTATCAAAAATCTCCGCTTCTAGTATGATCGATTTCCAGTGAAAATGAACTCGTCGTCGCTGTCCATGTTCCTGTTGCTTCTGATTCTCATGATTACAATATCCAATTATTTTGTCGCCAATAAGACAGGTGAGCGGATTGTCGGGGAAATGGGATATGAATTGGGAAAACTCCTAAGGAAAAAGGAAAAGTGAAGGAAGGGAAACTGCAGAATTTGGGATTCTTGCAAAACTCAAGGGTTTAAAAACCCTTGAATTTCGAATTAGGGATTTTCAAAGCTTCTGAATAATAGGACCTTTAGAAGCTCAGAATCACCTAACATCAATGTTCTCAACTTTCCAGATCTCCATGTTTCTGAAACCCAATTCTAACTCCAACAACTTCTCAATTCCCCACCTTCCTCCTCTTCAAACATCCCCGATGTCATCAAAGAGTATTCCATCAGAGCTCAGAAAGATATTTTGGAATCAGCTCCACGTAAAATACATCGTGAATTCTATCAACGAGTCTTGCCAGAAGCCATTTGTAAGGAAAAAGTGAGAATTGGAGAAAGGGATGATGGTGGAAAATATGTGTGCAAACCGGAGGTGGTGATGGATCAGGAGGAATGCACGTGAGTTTGGGAATAGGGGCGGAGCCTGTGATGCTTTATCTATCACAGAAATGAATTTTGGCAGCGACATTCAGTATACTAAAAAACTTAAAATTTTCGAAACCAGATGATACATCTAAAACTGCGAATTTTTTTTCTGTTTTTCTTACTTTATTTCGCTGCCTGCAAAAATTCAAAACGCGACTTCAACTTCTCAAACTGTTTTTCAGAATCATGTCGTTGGGACTAAACAACCAAATCGGATTCGACGAGTACATCGCCAAAGTGACCGGTGGAAAATGCATGATTTTGGGAGCCGATAAGGTAAATATCTTATGGAGAATCGAGAAAATGCCAGATTTTTGAATAATTTTGCTCATATCCTGAAAAAAAAAACTTCTGTTTCCCTCACACAAAATCAAAATACAGTAGAATGGCTTTCACAGTTTATTTGTTAAAAAATTGTACCACTTTCTAGGATGAACAAAGGCAAGATATCAAAAATAAGTACGCTGCCATCAACGGAAAACTCTTCGCCGGACTGATTCCTAAAGAAATTACAATACCGGAAATGATGAAAAATCCGGACGAACAAGTGTGGATCTCCTGAAAATCGACATTGAAGGATCGGAGCAGACTGGATTGTAGCCCCTTTTGAAAGAATATTCTGTTTGCCAGGTGGGTATTGGAGTCATTTGATCAACTTTGTTTACCAATTCCTCTTGCTTTTGCTACAGTAATCGTATTTCAGATCTTCATCGAGCTCCTCGGTACCACTTTTGAGCACTTGCGAATGCTCCAAGTGATGGCCAAATACAACTTCAGAATCTTCAATGTTGATCCCAACTACATATGTAACCACTGTTGTGAATATAGTCTTATCAATGAGAATTGTATGGAGAAATACGGTGTTATCCCGTTGGCGATCACCATTCCAAAGGAGACTCTTTAGGGATGATTAATGTTTTTGATATTTTTATGTGTGATTTATTGACTGGTTGTTTTGTTGAATAAATTATGAAGTTTTTGTTGAAATCAACTTTGATCAACAATGGACTAACATGTATTGATCCCCAACTGATTCCCCTGAATTTTTTTGAAGTATGTATAATTCGAACCTACCCATAGATGTAAGAAACCCTGTGCAACGATTTTTTTTGAGGAGCCCCCCTTCCCGAGATATGCCGCCTCCTAGATTTTCGCGTGAGATGGGCGCCCGCAGACTTTGATAAGTCATAACTCGGGTCAAAATTATCCAATCAACATGTTTAAAAAACCAAAATGTGTGAAATCTTCTTGTCTTTGAAATAATAACAGAACAAAAAACTGAAAAAATGTCTTGAATCCTGAAAATTGTAAAAATGTAAAAGATGTCAATCCCAAATATTTTTTCCAACCCTATAAACTTTATGGCACTATGATCAGAAGAAAGAGCACCTTTGGTTTAGTATATGTTCAAAAAATCAGGGTAGGTTTATCGGTAATTTTCGAGAAAAAAATTAATTTTTTCGAAAAAAAAATTTTTGTTTGAGAAATTTTTTCTCAAAAACGTTTCAAAAGCTTATTTTCTTTTGTTGTTTTGTTGATTCTGAATATAAATGATATTAATATGCATCAGAATTCGTCAAAGACCTGGATTTCCAAAACTCGTAGAACACGAATGCTCATATGTGTCCTTCTTTGAGATGAGGCTGTTGACGAATTCTGATGCATATTAATATCATTTATATTCAGAATCAACAAAACAACAAAAGAAAATAAGCTTTTGAAACGTTTTTGAGAAAAAATTTCTCAAACAAAAATTTTTTTTTCGAAAAAATTAATTTTTTTCTTGAAAATTACCGATAAACCTACCCTGATTTTTTGAACATATACTAAACCAAAGGTGCTCTTTCTTCTGATCATAGTCCCATAAAGTTTATTGGGTTGGAAAAAATATTTGGGATTGACATCTTTTACATTTTTACAATTTTCAGGATTCAAGGCATTTTTTCAGTTTTTTGTTCTGTTATTATTTCAAAGACAAGAAGATTTCACACATTTTGGTTTTTTAAACATGTTGATTGGATAATTTTGACGCGAGTTATGACTTATCAAAGTCTGCGGGCGCCCATCTCACGCGAAAATCTAGGAGGCGGCATATCTCGGGAAGGGGGGCTCCTCAAAAAAAATCGTTGCACAGGGTTTCTTACATCTATGAGTAGGTTCGAATTATACATACTTCAAAAAAATTCAGGGGAATCAGTTGGGGATCAATACATGTAATGCAGGAAAATTTTTGATGGAAAAAAGGGGGATTCTGCAAATAAAATAGCAAAGGAAGTAAGAAACTGAAAAGAAAGTTAGGATTTCTTGGAATTCTAAGAAATTTCGGCTGAAGGGGTCAAAAATGGAAGAGTTTATTGTTAAGAAAAATCGCTGTTTGATATTATAGGTAAACTTATGAAAACAGTCTTAACGAATCTAATATACTATGTTTGAAAAATCCAAACGTTTCCGGAGATTTTTTTTTTTCACAAAGTCCACTGATTATGACTAAAAATTTACTGCTAGTGCACGTTGATTTGTCTTGACACAATTTCTAAGATTAGATGAGTTCTTAGATTCTTTAATCAAAGTATTAGCTTTCGATTTTTTCGAGGTTTCAGTTTGATTTTCAAACACTTATTTATGTTCGAACTGGAAATACCAAAATCCCAGTGTCACAAAATAAGTTTAAGGGCGCTTTCCCTTAGAACCTGTGATCTGGAATTTCTTGATGTGTACCACTTTACAACGAGATCTAGCTAGAATCTTTATTGAGAGGTTGGTATTCTGAGGCAGCTGCCCGGAGGGCCGCCGCTCAGGACCAATGCAAAGTGTACAGAATGAATAGAAAGGACGGTGGGTGGCAGCTGGCCGAGGGGGACAAACAAGAGAGGTCAATCGGAGGGTAATCAATCACTGTGAATTCAAATGAGAAGCAAACCAAACAGAGATATGATGGGTAGTCATATTGCCCCATCACATCCCCGCTCCTCGAGAAAAGCTGATTCGTCCTCGAATCTATAGGAAAAATTTGTTGTGATTCCTATGACGATTAGAAGCAACTTTTCCGAAGAGAACTGACAACATAACTCTTACAACAAAAAAGCTTTGCGGGTTCCTCGCCTGTTTTTCGAAAGCAACTTCGTCCTCGAAGTCTTATGGAGAAAAGTGGAGGTCACCTTTTCAACATGAAACTCAAAGTACAAAGCGGCAATCGAAGTCCTAACATTCAAAACATCAAGAAAAGTAAACTACTATTCAGATAATCAAATAACTCAATCGAACAGTTTCGCCTCAATTTTCTATTGCCCAGACTTACTCTATTTACCGAAAAAACTTAAGGCTAGAACGGCGCTGGAAGGGCGGGGGACATACAATAGAAAAGTGGGAGATATTTTAGTGAGGAAAAGTTTAAAATTGGCTCAGTTATTCTACAAAGAAAAAAAAGTTTTTGGATATATTAGTTTGAAGAGTTAGTCTAAATTTATGTTTTTTTAGTATGGAATTCTATAAGATGAATACAATAATTCAACCATGCGCTTACTCTCCGCGCATGTGCTGTTAGAGACCTAATTCACAACGCATGTGTTATTTTCGGTTTTAAAATATGGTGCAATTACAAAAAAATTCAATCAGTAGATAGCACACACTAAGCAATCAAATTTCTTATGGTTGACTTTCCTCAATAATCCGTTTTGGCTCGATGACAACGCAGATGTCGAAATCAAAGCACATCCCGCAACTGGTCCAAAAAAAAACGAAGTCCTCGGTACTGGTAACGATGTAGAGTATAAGACAGAATAGTAGAATAATAGGAGGGAGAAATAGAGGGGGTGGTTCCAGGGTGATAGGTGTAGCGGTTTTGGTTAGCACTCAGGAATAGAGATTGAATTCCTGCGACAGAATTCGCGGAAAATTGAACTGGAAAAGATGGAATAAGCGCACAGTTCAGGATTCCTACTCATAGGGACCTCCATGTCACAAAATAAGTTTAAGGGCGCTTTCCCTTAGAACCTGTGATCTGGAATTTCTTGATGTGTACCACTTTACAACGAGATCTAGCTAGAATCTTTATTGAGAGGTTGGTATTCTGAGGCAGCTGCCCGGAGGGCCGCCGCTCAGGACCAATGCAAAGTGTACATAATGAATAGAAAGGACGGTATGGGTGGCAGCTGGCCGAGGGGGACAAACAAGAGAGGTCAATCGGAGGGTAATCAATCACTGTGAATTCAAATGAGAAGCAAACCAAACAGAGATATGATGGGTAGTCATATTGCCCCATCACACCAGTTTTTCATTCACAGCATAAAACCAATATTTTCCAGCAAAAAGGGGCTCCGAGACATTTCGCAACCAGTCATTATGCAACTACGTCATTTCGCAACAACACCATTTTACAACTACATTCCATCTCGAGTCAATCTCACAACTACGACATTTCGCAACCGCCACAATCCGTAATCTGCCGGAGTCAAAAAAGTTATTAAAAATTTTACGTTTTTCTGTTTCACCATTTCGATTTTTACCATTTTTTGTTCTCTCTATGATGTGTCGTTTCTTGGCCCAATAAATAAATTATGAAATCAGTTGCTACCCCCAAAAATGACCCCATTAATTTCGCTTTTTCTCAGTAGACGATTTTATGGTCTTTTTCTTCACCTTTCCCATAAAAATATAATCTCATCATCATCCTTCAAACTTTTTTCCATTTCCGCAAACATGCATCTTTTGAAAAAAAAGTCAATGGACACCATATTCTTCCTTTTCTTATTCAAATTCTCTCCATTATTCTTTTTTTTCCCAAACCAAAAAATCAAAGCAAGAAGTTCCACGTTTCCAAAATAAAACATCGACCAAAAAATCATTTAATTTTTCAAAATTTTTCGAAATTTCTACGTGAACTTCTCCCCTACTATTCTCTTTTTGTCAATTTTTCTTTGCTGCTGGATCTTCTGCAACGTGGCTCCACCGGACTCGAAATTCGAACCAAAACTGGATTCAGTTAGCCACTGAATTCAGTCGAAGGAATCTCGAAAATTCTCCGCTTCTATCGCCGATTTCCAGTGAAAATGAATCCGAACTCGGCGTCGTTGACCACGTTCCTGTTGCTTCTGATTCTCATGATTACGGTATCCAATTATTTCGTCGCCAATAAGACAGGTGAGGATTTTTGAATGTGACTTAAGGAAAAGGAGAAGGATTGAAGAAGTTTTGAGTTGAGAAAGGAAGTAGAGATAGTGAAACTGAAAAATATAGAACGTCTGAAATCTTTGGAATTTCTCATCTTGCATTTTCAATATCTGATGTTTCCCAAAAGTTCAGATTTTCGAGTGATCGCTGTTCTTTTTTTACATTAGATAATGAACACAACGAAACTGAGAAATTTACATGAAAAAATCAGAAATTTGAATCTCGGAATCGAAAAAAATCGAAGCCTTCAACAGTCTCTAAATTAGAATGTGGAAGCTCAGAAACTTCGTAGCTCAAATCAAGAAGATCTTGAAACTTGACAATTTTAGAATCGACAAGTCCACAACTTCTCCTTAACTTCTATTTTTTCCAGACCTCCGTCTCTCTGAAACCCGCTCCGAAATTCAAATTCTTCTCAATTCCCCATCTTCCTCCGGTGCCATCTCCTCTCCAAACACTCCCGATGCCATCAAAGAGTATTCCATCAGAGCTCAAAAGGACATTTTGGAGTCTGTTCCGCGTGGAATTAATCAAGAATTCTATCAACGAGTCTTGCCAGAAGCCATTTGTAAGGAAAAAGTGAGAATTGGAGAATCGGCTGATGGTGGAAAGTATGTGTGCAAACCGGAGGCAGTGATGGATCAGAAGGAGTGCACGTGAGTTTGGAAAATAGGCGGAGCCAGTAATGTTTCATCTAAAATTGAACTGTGTTATGGGGGCTAGGGGAAACCTACTAGAGAGCTTGAAATTTTCAGAATAAAATGATACATTTAAAACTGCAAATTTTTTCTGTTTCTCTTACTTCATTTTTTTCGGATTCATGGAGCCTCCCATTTTTCCAGAATCATGTCGTTGGGACTGAACAATCAAATCGGATTCGACGATCATATTGCCAAGGTGACCGGTGGAAAATGCAAGATTTTGGGAGCCGATATGGTAAGGATTCTTGGGAATTCCAAAATGTTCTGGTAGATGATGTACAATTTTGAAGTCTTCTAAGGGATATCTAAAGCGTTCTCAACGGTTCCTTGATGGTTCTGGAGTACTCGATAACGTAATTTCAGGATCTGGAACGCTTTTGACCATCGAACTTTCATAAAAAATTCAAGAAATATTGACTACAAGAAACCGTAAATTGAGTCAGAAATTACAATAACTTAAAATGAGAAAATTAAGAATCCAACTCAGTTTCCCCAAAATTTTCGGTTTCCGAAACCCAAGATGTAATGTCAGAAGAATTTTCAACTTCAATTTCATAACGGGTTGAGTACCTTTCACTTTTCTCAGTTTTTTCGAGGACCTTTTTCCTAAAAGTTTTGAGGGCTCTAGTTTATTTTGGAGAACTTCAGAAAGTACCGGAAGATCGTGAAAAACTTTCAGTTTCCTACATTCGAGATTAAATGACAAAATCATTTGCATTCAATTTTTTTTACATCAGCCAAAAAACAGTTTCCTATTTTCCAGGGCGAACAAAGTCAAGGAATCAAGGATAAGTACACTGCCATCAACGGCCAACTCTTCGTCGGAAAGATTCCCGATACCCTCCGACTTCCGGATATGATGAAAAAGTCGGGACGAAAAAGCGTTGATCTCCTGAAAATGGACATCGAAGGAGGAGAGCAGACTGGGTTGGAGCCACTTTTGAAAGAGTATTCTGTTTGTCAGGTGAGTAGAAAAAACGGAAACGAGAATGGAGAAAATTTGAGGACTGATCGGAATATTGAGGTCTTGAAACGGAAAAAAAATAGTGTTGTAGATCCAAAAATTTTGAAAAGAATAGACGATTTTGAAGCAAAAAAGAGTTCACCAGAAGCATCATTATCAGTCCCAATTTCTAAAAATTTCCCAAATGTTAGCTACAGTAATACTTTTTCAGATCTTCATCGAACTCCACGGCGCCCCCTCTCTTCACTTGCGAATGCTCCAAGTGATGGCCAAATACAACTTCAGAATCTTCAATGTTGACCCCAACTACAGATGTCCCCTCTGCTGTGAATACAGTTTGATCAATGAGAGTTGCATGGAGAAGTACGGTGTCACCCCGTTGACCATTACTATTCCGAAGGAGACGGTTTAGGGAACTTTTGAATTTTTGGTTTTTCGAGTTGAATTATTGATTGTTTTTGTGTTTTATTTAATGAATTAGGAAGTTTTTTTTGTCTAGAGTGGGAATCGAGAAACTATTACAGGATAAAATTTGGTAGAATAATGGGGACTGAGAAACTGAAAAAAATGATGATGGTTTCCAGAATTGCTTGACACATTATTAGATCATTGTGATAGCAAATTTCGAGGGTTCCAACCAATTCAAGGTATCACCAATAACAATGAAACAAATACGAGTTTCCGAACTTTCGTAAAACTGTTTGGAAAAATTCATACCAAAAACCACAAAGGTAAATAAGCTCGAAAATATTTCTGTCTATTTTAGGTCGTGAAATATGACGATTGCTCGGAAACATGCCATAGAACTTTCAAAACCGACTACATACAGTATTAGCAAGGAAGTTTTACCCAACAGTACATAAACTTTTCAAAACAGCACAAAAAATCAACCACAAGTTCATTCATTTCGTTATAACAGCTCCGTTAGCCAACATATTTCCGAATAAGTTGCCCAATGAGTACGGTGGAGTATCGACATTTGCATTTCTACAGTATGTCTTTGCCTGTTTATTCAACGACATCAATTCCATTTGTCCGGATGAGTCCATATCAGTCACTATCTTGTTCACCATCAAATATCTCTGTCGTTTGGGAATGTAGTAGAAACTTGGTTGACTTGTTAGGGATTTTATTTCAGAGTAGGCGTTGCGGACCTGAAAAAAACATTTCAGCTAAGATGGCGTTTATTAGAATTAATGGAATCCATCCGTTTCTCTGCTACCTTGAAAACAGGAAAGCTTGATTTTAAAATTATTTTAATAAAGTAGCACTGCAAGTTGAATAGGAAAATCAGAACTTACTACGAATAACTATATCTGGAAACTTGAACAAAACATTGACTAACCGAAACAGAAGAATCTGCCAATAATCCTTTGATATATTCTTGAGCCATTGTGATGTTGGAAATTGCGCTGTTTGTGAAGGACTGAAAAATGAAAAAAAAAGTTCAATATGAGAAAGTGAAAGTGAAAATGATCAGTGAAAATGATTCTCTATACTCCTGGTCAATGTAATATAACATTTTCCTCAAGTTAACTTTCCTGTTGCATTTTGGCAATATTTCAAGTTTGACAACTAGCGATCAGTTACAAGATCTTATTGGTGTTAAACTCACATTATCAATAGTATCCATAAGACTTGATGCTCTGTTGACATAGAAGCTTGTCATTGTTGCTTGCACAATGTCGTCTTCTTTACGACGGTGACCAAGGTCCTGGAAAAAACAAAACAATAGCAAGACAAGTTCTCCCCCTCTCTTCAAACTCAATTATGAAATAGTCGTAAAAATTATATTATCTTGGTTTTGAATAATGCACGTATACACAGCTAAACAGGTGACTTAGATATTGGAGCCCTGAATTTCAACGAACTATTCTACAATCCAGTAAAAAGCTTCTACGAACTAGCTGTAACAGTTTTTTTTTCTGGTCACAACTTTCTTTTGATGAATCGAGGTTTCTTGTAAATTCATTCAAGAATCAAACAAACATGAACCTTCACTATTAAGAACAACCGTAAACATATGAGAAAAACACATGTGTGCATAGGTTTTTGGTTGTTAGTTTCTTGAGTTTCGAACTATTTTATTTCTGTTTTCATTTGTTTATAAATTTTTACCCAGCCGGATGGCTGTTGTTGCCCACTGCGGAATTTCAATTAACTTCATTTTTTTCAAGAATTATTGAATAACACTTATCAGTTCATGCTAAACGTTTACTTTTTCCATCAGTTTACAGAACTTTTGGCAGGTAAGACATTCCGAAACCAGTCGTTTCGCAACTACGACATTTCGCAACTCACGTCAATTTCATAACTACAACTCTCCGCTACCATACTGTATGTCGTGAAAGGACTTTCGCCACCGCGACAATCCGCAACCACGCCATTTCAAAACCACAAAATCCAGGTTTTTTGTACAAAGTTCACTTTAAAATCACAACTTTTCAAATCTAGACTATGACCTGGAATCGATGAAGTGGACTCATTTAAAAAGTTGCGAAACGACTGTTTGCGAAACGTCCAGGTTCGAAATGTGTTGATTGCGAATTTCCGCGGTTGCGAAATTGACGTGAGTTGCGAAATGTCGTAGTTGCGAAATGACTAGTGACGAAATTTCACGGAGCAGGTTTTTTACTTCTGGTTAAAACTATCATATGGCCGGCCGCGACCCGTTTCTCACTGTTTCTAACATGTTAAATTTTGATTTCTAAATTACAAGTATTTTTCGAAAATTTTTCATATTTCAAGAACCACAGCTTTTTGATAGGTGCCGCCAAAAGCCGTGAAGATCGGCAGGCCGTCAAAAGTGACCGCAATTTTCCGGTGAAATAATTTCTTGCTCCATAAACCCACCTCCAACATATGCAGCAACTGCTGATACCCTGAACTATTCTCATCAATCTTCTGACTAATCGTGAAATCTCTCGGCGTTGATTTTGTCCAATGTACCGGTGGAATACTCTCCATTGGCAATTCACTAGATCCTCCTGAAACATCTGTCCATCCAGTTTCCCCATATCCATCCGTGAAGCCATCGGAATTGTTCTGACTTCCTGGCTTAGGCTTTGTCACTGGTTTCGGCATGTATGGTTCCTTGGTAGGACCCTCGGGAACACCCGTCTCGAGGTTATTGATGTCAAATGGAGTGGTAGGGCCTGTTGGCTCCTCATCGATCTCTCCGTCTGGTTCAAGGGTGGCAAATTCAGCAGGATCCCTGGGAGCCATTGTGGATTCCTCAGGGGTACCAGTGACCAGGTCGTCAAGGACTGGTGGAAGAGGTTTAGCGGTTTTTGGGTCTTCTCCAGAGCCACCTCCATATTCGAAGTCGACGCCAGGAATGGGTTGCTCTCCGGAAGAAGAATCATCTAGGGGAGTCTTGGGTGGGATCATGGGTCCACCTGATCCTTCCACGGGTGGTTGCTCAGCGATAGTGGAGATGTTGTGAGGGGGAGGGGCACCAGAGCCTTCGATGTCGAAGGCGACGTCGTCGGATCCGGAACCTTCTGGAAAATCGAAAATTGGTTTAGGAGGACAAGTAGGTAATTTCAAACTTGATACCACTCATGGGGGCCTTAAGAAAATAAAATGATAATTGTGCTAACCCTCATAGTTTAGAAATTCTCAAAACCGTAAAAAATTTAAAAACATTCGGTTACAGATAGTCATAATTTGCTGGGTGCAATATGCCCCTCTAGTTTGATTTCAATATCCGATACATTTTCTTAGCGTAACTAAAAAACCCTGAAAAATTCCTTTGACTTCTTTCCACTTACCATCCATTGATCCATGAACCGTTAGTGCCAAAAATACCAGAATCCATAAAAAGTTTATAGACCTCATTTTGGGCCAACTTTCCAATAAAAGAAGTATTTCAAAATTTTCGGCCACAAAATTTTGTGATGGGTTTTTGAAACGATACTCACATAAAAATCGATGAGGATTTCAAAGAGGATTATCGGGTTTTTTTGCGGTAACCTCCGTTAAATACCCTTTCGATCGCGATATATTGTCATTTGGTGGTAACTGAATGGTTTTTAGTTTTTTTTTTTGGAAAGGTTTGAAAACTTTGGACTTCCTTTTTTTTCGGTTTCGTAACTTGCATATTAGTGTCAACTTCAAATTACTTCTGATTTCTACAAGAATAGAATCTCGTCCAAAGGATTTTCGATAACTGAACATTACCCATTTTTGAAACACTTCCAATAATATCACTCTACTCTTTCACATAGTTTAGATTTTGAATTCTGCTAAAGGAAACGGAGAAGCTTCTCAAAAGTTCGTAATCATGCCAGAAAAATTTTTGAAAAACTAGAGTAAAATTTGGGCGCAACCGTGCGTTGTTTTCAATACGTTTAAGTTCTGGCAAGTAAGCACATTGTGAATGAATTGGAAGACCTTTTATTATGTTCTTATCGAAAAAGAGAATAATTTTCAGTGATTTTTTCATGAAATTATTACTCTCAGACCTCTCATTCTGAACTATTTTTCGTATCTGCGGGCTAAAGTTTTGTATTTATGGGCTAACGCAATACTGCAATCTTTTCCAATGTCAAAATATGTTCAAGAATAATGAAATCTTTTCAACGAATATCATAGCTCACTGTTATTGATTTTTATGCAGAACCGGATACAGTAATAATTTCGAATAACGTCACAATCGAACATTTTGAATGGGAGCCAATCTGGCTAGAGTATTCCTTACATTGCTGACAGCAAATCTTGAATTTCAAAATTTTGCGGTTGCCTCATATTAAGTTTAGGAAATCACGAAGGTTGACCGCAGTAACGATAATAACGGTGTGAATCATAAAAAATCTGATAAGATTTCATTTTCGAAGGTATTAGAACTCATCAACTGAAAACTTGTTCTAAATTCACAATGATACAATGAGAGTGATACTGTTATACTTTTACCATTCTTCTATTACCATAGTGCTCCAGTTTTTTCTGACGCCTTTCTCTTTCACTACATCGACATCAGATTTTCGCCTATTACAAGTCATTAACTGGAAACTGAAAAATCAATTTTTCGACTTCATTTTTTTCTGTTTCATCTTGTTCATATTCCGGTCAACTGGCGTTACTCTTGATCCGGTGGTTGCTAAGTTTTTCATTTTACGTTGATATCCATTGTTTTCGTGCCATTTCCTTTCCCTAGAACTTCATGGGAAAAGAAGAAAACAATTCACCACATAGTTTAGACAAGCAGTGTATATCAGCTTCCCATAAACCAATTCTGTCGAGTACATGTCTTGTGTTGGCCACACCTGTTTTTAATCAAGATTGAAGTAGACATATATTGAATTTTTCTGAGATCTCGTTAATAAGATTTGTTAGTAGCCCCAAGTTTTCATGAATGACGAAGTATTATTTTTCATCAAAGCTGACATGTTTTTTCATAAGTTACTAAACTTTTCTCGATAGAAAGAAACTGTTTTTTTTCTGTCCCAGAATAGTGATATCACTCAAACCTGTTTGAATGGAGAATGTAATTTGTTTCATATTCGATTTACAATTCGTGTCTAAGCTCCTTAAATTTAATTGTTTTATTATTCGGTTAGGGCGTAAAATAATGCATCATGTTCTGATAACGTAATAAAATGGAAAGATCGAAACAGTAACATCACAATGTTTTAGAAACTTAATGGTTACCAGCAATAAACGTACTAGCTAACTGTGTTTGTCAGTTAAGCCGAATCAGATACAGTAATAATTTCGAAAGATTTCCAGTCGAGTGTTTGTGATAAGAGCGGTCAGAAAAAAGTTTGATTGCTAAACTTTGACATCTTTGTCGATATTTTACTGTAGCTCTTTCTTGATTTCAGGAACTCGAAAATATGTATTTCAATACCGTTAGTGCCAAAAATACCAGAATCCATAAAAAGTTTATAGACCTCATTTTGGGCCAACTTTCCAATAAAAGAAGTATTTCAAAATTTTTGGCCACAAAATTTTGTGATGAAATTTGAAAACGATACTTACCAAAAAGAGGCACATAAAAATCGATGAGGATTTCAAAGAGGATTATCAGGTTTTTTGCGGTAACCTTCGTTAAATACCCTTTCGATCGCGATATATTGTCATTTGGTGGTAACTGAATGGTTTTTAGTTTTTTTTGTTGGAAATTTTGAAATTTTTGAACTTCCTCGTTTTTTACGGTTTCGCAACTTGCATAATTAGTGAACTTCAAGTGACTTCTGATTTGATTATGGATGGAATCGGATGGAGTCTCGTATAAAGAAATTTCGATAACTGAACATTACCCATTTTTGAAACACTTCCAATAATATCACTGTACTCTTTCACATAGTTTAGATTTCGAATTCTGCTAAAAGAAACGGAGAACTCCTCAAAAGTTCGTAATCATGCCAGAAAAAAATTTGAAAAACTAGAGTAAAATTTGGGCGCAACCGTGCGTTGTTTTCAATACGTTTAAGTTCTGGCAAGTAAGCACATTGTGAATGAATCGGAAGACCTTCAATTATGTTCTTTTCGAAAAAGAGAATAATTTTCAGTGATTTTTATATAAAATGATCTAATTTCAGGTCTCTCATTCAGAACTATTTTTTGTATTTGTGGGCTAAAGTTTTGTATTTATGGGCTGTTTCCAATGTCAAAAATGTTACAGAAAATTACACTGTCTTGCACACGAATATCATAGCTGACTGTGATAGGCTTTTAAGCAGAACCGGATACAGTAATAATTTCAAATAACATCACAATCAAAAATTTGAATGGGAGCCAGTCTCCTGGAGTATTCCTAACATTGCCGGAAGCAAATCTTGAATCTCAAAATAATGCGGTTTCCTAATATTGAGTTGAGGGGATTACGAAGGTTGACCGCAGTAACTATAATACAGCATAAAAAAATCTGATAAAACTTCATTTTTGAAGGTATTAGAACACATAAACTGAAAACAAATTCTAAATTCCCATAGAGTGATACTTCAATACTTTTACTATTCTTCTATTACCATAGTGCTTCACTTTTTTCTGACGCCTTTCTCTTGAACTTCATCGACGTCAGATTTTCCCCTATTATTTTTTTCCCTCTCATTAACTAGAAACTGAAGATGTCAATTTTCTCACTTAATTCTCTCTGTTTCATCTTGTTTATATTCCGGTCAATTGGCGTTGCTCTTGATTTGTCCTGTATTGATCTTTGAATCCTTTATTTTTCGTAAATATCTATTGTTTTCGTGTCATTTTCTTTTCCTAGAATGCCATGGGAAAAAAAGAAAACAATTTACCGCATAGTCTAGACAAGTAGTGTAAATCAGATTCCCATAAACCAATTCTGTCGAGTACATGTCTTGTGTTGGCCACATCTGTTTTTAATCAAAAAGTAGAGATACATATATTGAATGTTTATAAGATCTGTTAATAAAATTTCTCATAAAGACCGAAGTATTTTTTTCCTAAGTTACTAAACTTTTTTTGATAAAAAGAAACTGTTAAATTTCCTGTGACAGGATAGTGATATCACTCAAACCTGTTTGAATGGAGAATTTAATTTGTTTCATATTCGATTTACAATTCGTGTCTAAGCTCTTTAAATTTCTTTGTTTTATTATTCGGTTAGGCCGTAAAATAATGCATCAAGTTCTGAAAATGTAAGAAAATGGAAAGATCGAAACAGTAACATCATGACTGGGAAGATAAACGTATTTTTCAAATGGTTGAAGCATTGGGTTTCTCATATTTACTTGAAATGAATTCTAATTCTTGTGAGAGCATTGTCCATAATAAACGCTTTATTAATATATCGTAAGATAAAATGACGATCAAATAGGAGCTAGGATAGATGCGGCACTAACCCACCATTTTCAGAGACCATTTATGTGTATGTACTGAAACAGGTTGATTTTCGGAAGAAGACAACAAAAGTACTTTCGCACTACCATAACTAATGCGAACAAAATTAGCTCTCTGTTTCATTGCAATAACATCATTTCCAAACAAATACTAATTTAATAACAAGTATCTAGAGATGGTAAACAAACTATGCTTCCAAAAATAAAAGTCAACTGTAGAAATTCCCTTTTTCCCCCGTTCCAGCATTAACATAAGGTCCGTGTCCGGATGCACAATTCAGTGAGCAACCGACAGAGAGTTCAAATCTCGTTGTCCTATCCTATGTCCTTTTTGCTCTCAACTCTGATCATATGCTATTGATGCCTATACATAATCTATATGTGCATCTTATCCGATCCATAAAAACAAAACGGTCACCACCAGGGGTGCTCGGAATTCCGTCTTCCGCCTGTTTTTTTCACTTCCATCTTCCGCATTCCGTCAAATTTCGCCCGAAATATTTTGTTGTCGGAAAAGGATTCTTTCAGTCTATCAAGGTACTAGCTAACTGTGTTTGTCTGTTAAGCAGAATCAAATACAGTAATAATTTTGAACAATTTTTTTTCATCATGTTTATTCATATCAATATCCCACTGAACTCATCATGATACTTTCCACAAGTAAACATTAGAAAACAGAAAATTGTTCATCCTAGCTGAAAAAAAGTTCTCTGTTTCCATCAGTTGGTTTCCTTTTCAGTTTCTAATAAATGCAATCCTGGTTCCTCTGAACGTCCCTTAATGATATTTGATAGAGCTCATTCTGAGAATTGTGGCAGTTTCCAGAGCACAAGTCTTGTTCTATCATCAAGCAGTAAACAACTCCCTACCTAGTCTAGACGAGTAGTATAATTCAGCTTACCACAAACCAATTCTTTCGGGAACATGCCTCGTGTTGTTTCTAGATTATAGTAAAAACGATTTCAGCTTTTATAAGAATAGTTAGCTGCTCCAATTTTGGTGTGAAGTAAAAGTATTCGGAACCCAAATAATATCAGCATGTTCTCGTATCAACATCTTAACAAACCGTCAGTTAGAGACAGCAGATATTTATCTTATCAAGTTTTGAGGAACTGTTAGATTAACGGAAATAAAACAGATAAATTAATAGGCAAAGCCTAACAACAATTGAGGGAAAATTCATTGTTTCCTGATTCAGAATTGTTGTATTGACCCAATTTTTCTGAACGGTTAGTGATTTTGCTTTTAAATTTCCCATGAGAGACCAAACTAATTGATTTCAATTTTGAAAAAAAATAGCTGTTATAGTCGAAACAGTGACACATTTTCTATACTGTTTCTTTTAGAAAATACATGAGTTTACTGAAGGATGAAGACTAATGTCGGTCTGATATGCTCAAACAATACATAGTGTAGCATAAGCATAATTTATTAGCAGATAAGCTTTATTCTAAAAAAGCAAATTCTCAAAATGATATACAGACCTAGTACAAATATCCATATTTTAAAGATTAGCTCCTTGTTTTGGAATAGTACTATTATCGAACTTTTAAAACTGACAACGCTGGACGAGTCTCCCTACGGAAACCAAAAAAAATACGCTTGAAAAGCGTACCAAATCTCTTTGAAACTTCCTTGTTTATGATTTCAGCTGTACCAAAGATGATGGTTACATTACTGAGCACTTGTAGTGGGTAAATGACGAATTTTGACAACAATCAATCTGGTTTTTCAACAAAAAAACCATATTTTTCCACATCCCTCTAAATTCCAACCTCTTTGAACTCTGAATTGTCAACTTGAAATATCCATTTTCCATCCTAAACCTTCCATTTCCCCTCAACCCTGATCATATGCTATAGATACCTCTACATAATCTATCCGATCCCCAAAAACAAAGCGATTACCACCACCACCACATTCAAAAGTACATATAAAAAATCCCTCGTCCCGGAAAACTGGTCTCATGACTACTAGTACCCCCCCCCCCCTTTTCTCTTCCGACGACCCCCCCCCTTCTCGTTTACTCCTCAACTATTATCCAATTTTACAGAAAAGTAGATCATGATGAAATTCATCCACTTTGTCTTCCTACTCTCCGTTGCCTTGCACGTCTTCGCTCGTGCCACCGAGTCTTCTGAATCCGAATCCGTGGATTCGTCGAGATCCTCGTCGTCCGAGGAGTTGAGATATAATGAGAGCTTGGAGGATTTGGTCAATGTCGAGGATGCTGGGGTGAGTTTTTTTTTTTCGTTTTCAGGTGATCGCTAATTGAGGTAGATGAAGAAGAAGGCAATAATAAGGCTGGTGAAAGATTTAAAAATAGGGAAATTTACGAGAAGTCATCAGCTGTGGTAAAAGTTGCAAACTTGAAACCTTGTGTTCAAAACAGCAAACTTTTTGCCAATCTAGTAAAATTTATCAATAACATTTCTGTATCAACTGGTCATCAGAAATTCTGGGATGTGATACCCTGCTGGTTCGTCAAACAGTCGGGTATAACAAACTCCTTATCAGAGGTACGCGGAAGTGAAAATTTTTTATGCGGACGACGAAAGACGGTAGTGACTGTCTATCTCTAAAAGTACTGTAAATGGAATTATTAGTTCTAGAGAAGATCAGAAAGTCGTCGAAAATAATTTTTGACTTGCAAAATCAAAAATATTGGAACTTTCCTGAAAATATTTCCTGCCGAAAAATTCGGAAGAAAAAGTAATCGTAATATTTTTTGCGGACTGTGGAAGACGGAAGGCGGAAATCTGATGGCAATATGATCCTTTGAGTGATAGATTTTAGAACACAATCAAATGGGAACCGGAATGTTATATTCAGCACTCCGCTCTTCTTACAATAAACTTGAAACAGTAAAATCCAATAACACAAAATGGTCAATAAATTGCATTGAAAAGTTGTTGAAAAACGCGCAATTGGCTAGGTTAACTGTTTCAGCTGCGAACATTACCCTCAGCTTTCAGAACTGTAATTTATTTGAATCTCACATTGCTAGAACCAGTTATCTATTTTATTCATTAACATCCCATAACAGCAACACTTTTTTTTAGAACTCCACTGCCACCGAAGTAAAGGACACCGAAATCGCTGAGAAATCATCGAAGGACAAGAAATCTGATGATAACCAGGAGAAGGTCGCTGATGAGCCTGCCGGGAAAACTGACTTGGAGAAATTCGACAAGGGATTGGAATCGGATAAGAAGGAGTACGTCCAGAAGAGAGGCAAGTCGAGTTCAGATGCATCGATTGAGCAGGAGCATCCAGCATCAAAGGGGAATTCCACGGAGAGTGTGAGTGAATTTATTTTTGTGGTTTCAGAGAGAGAGAGAGAGAGAGTTGCTGAGTAAGCAAGGGGCATTTTCTAAGACTCAGATGTTCAGAAACTTGATGTTGAAGTTTATACGTTGTAGTGATCTCAAATTCCTAGTCATCCATGCAATATGGAGAATCTGAAACATTAAAATTTTTTTCGATTTCATCACATTGTGTTCAAGTCTGAAGAAAAGCCTTTTTCAATCCGACCATCCCTCAAATGATACCAAATTTTCAGCTCACCGAAGACGATATGGCGATGATGGATCAGATGAACAAGACGATGGAAGCTGACGAGGAGATGCTCAAGATGAATGAGACAGTACTCGGAATCGATACTTTCGGAGCACAGGGAATTTGAAAAGCATCACGTTTGTCAATGGAAAAATGAGCATACATATTTTTTGGGTGTCGGTTTTCAATGATATCTATGGCTTTGATTTTGGTTCTTATTTAAATAAATGTGTGATGTTTGTGGTTGTATAGATAGCCTATGTGGGATTAGATATGCAGAAACATTAAAAGTGAAATCAATTCATTGAAACCGAAATATGTATGACTGATAAGATGAACAAAAAAAGTAGAGACTAGTGATGAGATTCTCAAGATGATACTTTTGTTGCACAGGGAGTTTGAATTGGTCCTGAATTCTGCAAATTAGTTAACAGAAACAGCAATGTTTATGATCTTTTTTTCGGTTCCACATTGTTTAAAGGAGTTGAAATTATGCCGAATTATACTACTGGGCTTGGATGCATAGCTGATAAAATGACGAAAATATAAAGAAACAGTACTCTGACATTTTCGAAGACTGGTTTCCGTTCAAAGTACGATATTTTCGCAAACAATTGGAGGATTGGTTAAGATTTAGAAGATGACCATTAATGATATTGATGAAAAGGTGAAAAATTGCGAAGACTTCAAAAACGTCGGCATCGGTTTTATTATTGGTTTGGGGAAAATCGTTGGAGAAGGGTTTCTCCACTATTTTTCATCTCCGGAGACTGAAAAAAAACATATCTTTGGGTTTTTGCTTTGATTGATATCAACATATGGTTTTGGCTCTTATTCAAATAAATTTATGTTATTTTTGATTGTGGTACAATCTGCGTGTGATCAGCAACGTTGAAGCATCAAAAGGAAAGACACCTTATTGAAACCGTAACCTAACGAAGAATAGTATCAACTTTTGATTTTTGAACTAGAAGGTATATCTGTCTTGTTAAACGACAAACTATTGTGATTATTTGCTCGATTCAGCTAAAATAGCTTCATCAAAACGGTAAAGTGAAAAAAAAACTGTAGTAGTTCATGAATTAATTCATTCTCAATTCTTTTCACATCTCGTCCTTCAGTGAAGAGTGTTTTGATTTTGAGTTTGTGGATTTGTGAAGATCCTTGTTTTCTGGGGCAAATTACCAAGAGTGTGTTACGTTGTTCTTTATGAACGGGAATTAATCAAACAACTTTAACAATGACAGTGTTTCCACAAAAAACAGACAAGAATTAAGTGAAAATTGATGGTAGAGTTATACCAGAAACCTGAAACAGGAAAAACTGGAGTCATGAAATTAAACGCGAAAATTTCAATGCCTCTGGAAATAAGTCAACAGAACCTTTATCGGTATCAAATTGTAAACAAAGAACTCAATATTGAAGCTACTTTTATTACTAGATCTGAAATCATAGGTAATAATAAGAATGAACAAGACGAAGAAAACAGCACTGTGACTTTTTCGGATCTTGGTTTCCGTTTAACGTATGAAACTATGAGAGAATTCGATTCTCATAGTGAAGATGATTGGTCCAAAATCAGAAGATGCCGTAAATGGTATTAATGAAAAGGTGAAAAATTATGAAGAATTTAAAAACGTCAACCCTGGCCTGGTTCTGGTTTAAAAGATAATGGAAATGTCACTGGGAGTGTGAGTGATTATTTGAATTTCGCAGAGGGTTTTTTGAGTATACATGTGGTCTTTCTTGTGGTTCTCAATAATTTGACTTGAGTGTTTTGTGGCGGAATGAACTCAAACTTCTAGTCTCCCACCTAAATCGAGAAATTGAAACATTAAATAACTTTTTTTCCTCAAGTTCATCACATTGGCTTCAAGTGCAATTTTTTCATTTCTTTTGATTTGTCCCACGCTCTTCTAATGAACCTCAAGATTTTTTATGCTGGCAGTACTCGGACAATATTCGGAATTGACACTTTTGCAGCCCAAGTGATTTGAATTTGATTGAAAATGAATTCATATTTCATATTTTTTGGGTTTGTGTACGTGTGCGATTAGATATTTTTGAACTTGCAGCTGAAGTCACCTAACTGAAACTGAAATATTTTGTGAACTTCTATCAAACTTTGATTTTCCACTTGGAAGGGACAGAAGTCAAAACAGATCAACGACAATTGCTATTTTTGTTTGTTCAAACTGAATTAGCTTCATTGGTTAGGTAAAAAAGCTGAAGTAATTTCGAAGTCGTTTTTGAAGTCGTGAACTTTGAAGCGTGAACTTAAATTATCATTTCGATGTCAAAACAATTTTTTTGACATGTGTCGTCACTACTGTAACGTTTGACGAAGTTTATTAATAACTTGTTTTCATCCAAAATGTTGAAAAAAGTTTATGTTACACTATCAAAATATGGAAGGTGGACTAGATTTCGGTTTAGTTCGACTTTCAATGAGATGAAACCGACAATGGGAATGAGATTGATTCAAAGTTTATGGGATTTTCAAATTATGTGCATTAGGTTTGGACCAGATACCCTTTTCTTGAAAACTGAGAGAAACTGCGAAAAATGTTTGAAACTTCTTCAAGTGTCGTGATTTGACGATAGAACTTAAAACAGATGATAAGTGGAACTCATTAGTGAACTCCGATGCTCGGTGAACTATTGCATAGTTGAAACACGAATATTTTCCGTAACACATATGTATTAAAACATATAGAAGCTTTGAAGTTTATTGACTTCACATAATGAATGAATGTAGAAAAAAAAATGTACTGTAACAAGAATAATGATAAGGAACGTGGCCAATAATTCCTTCCCTACTATCAACTGGATATTTGTTAGAAGCAGAGGACATATGCAAGTTCAGAACTTTTTCTGTTTTAACTTCTTTTCAAATTCCCCAGTATCATTTTTAGATACTGTCGTTTTAATATAAAATTTCAACCACTTTTGCCCTTCTCTCCCGCTGAGTTATCACACTATGGCGATACTAACTTACTTTTTTTAGTAACTTACTTTTTCTTAACTATTTCTGTGTTTGTTTCTTGTTTCTCCTCAAGGTTGACTTCGGAACTTGATTGATTGATGACCCCACCGCAGGAGGTGGCAGGTGTGGTCAATATCAATGATAAGAAGTTGAAAAAAGTAGTCAAAACAAAAAATGTGTGGATGGAAGAAACGAGTTTATTGTATGTTTAGTGACCCTTCAGTATCAATAACCACACCCCAGGGGGGAGGAGGAGGAGAAGGGTTATAAGTTAAAAAGGAAGGAGGTTGGAGGAAGAAGTTGAGATTTTCAGTTGGCTTTTTAGAGTTTTTTTTTTCATACACACGACATCGGTCGATTTGGTTCTAGATTTCATTAGTGATGTAACTGGTACGGTAAATTTACTTTAAAAGTAGCAAATATCATTTTTGGAATATTTCTTGATTCAAAATCAACATTGGTCCTTTAAATATCTGCGATGATATAATACCCATTTGAAACTGATTCTTCGGATTTAATGTTTTCACTGTTTTATAAAATCCACAAGTTGCAAGAGATAGAGAACAATAAAATGCTCACTATAGTAACCTAAAGTCGAAACTTCTGGCTGATTGCTTTATCAATCATACTCCTCCTAAAATTCGAAAAGTTTTACTTTCTTTTCTGTCTCTGGAAAGTGATATGAGAACTTATATTTTATACACTGAAGTTTCTAACGTTCTAGCATTACCACGTTATCTGTTACACATTGTATGTATCAGAAATTCATAAAACGAAGATATAGTACAGAAGTAACAAACGAAACTCAATTTACATCATGGCTGGGAAAGTTTTTCAATTTGTTATTTTCTCAATCTAACGCATTACATTACTCGCCATACTTGTGATTTGCCTATTTACCCTCCGACAGGGCCCGGGCAAATGAAAAATTTTGTGAGCCCGGCCGTTAAAATATCGAAAACTCAGAATATCGATAACCTACCCGATCCGCAGAAAGCATGCTTTAAATAATTTGCACCCCCTTTAAACATATCGTTTACAACTTCCTGATTTTTTTCTGGAAATTTCACTGTTTAGTATTGCTCGTAACTTGAGTTTCACAATTTACCGCTTGATACGACTTCTGATGTCCTATCGAAAATTCATAAACCTATACAAGCAATTTTTTCAGAAATGCTTCTCCTTCTCCTACTATCCCTATCAACGACATGGGTCCTGTCTCTAGACACCACGAAGACAGTAACGTCTCAACTCCATGAGTTCCAATTGAACAACTCGGCTGGAGTCATGTCAGCACTGGATATGCTTCCGAAGGTGTGTTAATTTGCAGCCGTATAAATGATAAATGGACTGTCAGCGAACAAATTCATGCTGAAAACCATGGTTCTATAACAGAGATTTTCTTGGAAAAATCTTCAAGTTTCCAGTTCCCATGATAACTGAATACTTCTTGATTCTAGCAATACATCTAGAACTAAATTATTTCAGGAATGCTCGAAAAACGGTAAAAAGTACCAACCAGAAGAGTCCTTCGAGATTGGAAACCTTCGATACAAGTGTCAAAAATACGGTGTTTATACCATCGAAGGATGCAAAAGAAAAGATGGAACAGAGATGAAACTAGGAGAGACTGTTGTTGTGGATAATGTGAAACATCAATGCTTGGGAATGGGAAGTTCCGTGTTTTATAAAGAGACGGTAAGTGGTTAGGGGAAAATTACTGTTTTTGGCGGTTGGTAATTGTCAGAAATACTATTTCAATCAATTCTAACTCGATTTTTATTGTAATGAGTGTGAAAACCAAATGTGCTACCAATCAAGCTCCCTTTAACATTGTTGCTGAAACAGTTGTAAAACCATACGATTCAAAATCAAAAATGTTCCGTTTCCAGACTTGTGGTATCATGGGACAACCAGAATGTGACAAGATTCCATTGCCAAAGGGATTCGAGGAGGCGATGAAGAAAAATGGAGGCAAAACTGAGACACAGGTATATACACTCAACGAATGAGAAACTCTAGACGGGAATAATAATGACAAGAGTTTGAAGTTGAAAAGTTTGGAAGTCTTTAAATTTTAAATTTTCTATATAATTTTTCTGAAGTTTTTTTGCGCACTAAAAACCAAAGAAACTGCAGTTTTTATGACAGTGATGTATCAGGAAAATAATTTTTAGTTTAGTATTACGGGCAGAAAGTCTTCGAATTTTGAATTCAAACGCTCTCAAACGCATATGCTTTTTTTCTGTTCCAATTAGTTAGTTTAAAGTCACACATATCTGTTATAAACAATCCATACCTCATTGGCGATACCAACTTTTCCCATTCTTCCAGGGCAAAACCTCTGTTGACGGAGTGAATCTTCCCAAAGGCTGGTCTTTGGTGGATGGTGGATCGAAGCAAATAACAGGAACAAATGCATCAGTGGTCACTCATATACTCATGTTTAATCCAACACAGAATATGAGAAATGTGGTGAAAAGAGAAGGACAAGGATTCAAGGGAGAAGGCGTTGGAAGTGTTGTTGGGGGTGAGTTGGGGGATAACAAATGGAAAAATGAGATTATGTATCTAAGAGTAGTTTTGAGTAATGATCCTTGAAAATGTGAACTTTCTGAAACTGGACAATTTTCATTATCTTAAGTAGCAAAACCGAAGATTCGCCGAGTTTTCAGAAACTTTTTTGTGTTTCATGAACATTAGAAATTTCTATAAATCTTAAGAAAAATAATGCATCATCATTAACTCTTATATTCCAGTCAAATCAATGCCAGCTGACCTCATCGGAAAGCCACTCTCTTCTAAAGGATCCTCATCTTCATCTTCTTCTTCTATGTCGTCCTCTCACCCCTCATCCTCTTCCTCAAACTCCCAAAACTCCAAAATAATCGGAACACAAACCGTCGGAGCCACCCTTCACACACTAAAATCCGGCGACAAACACGACTCGGATCTCGTCGATTTGAATGAGAGACACGATCAGAAAATGGGTGGATCGCTCACGAAAAACAGTGTTCACGGATCGAAATCCAATGTCGATTGGAAGGGAAGAAAAGTGATTGTGAATGGAAAAACGGTTGGGGCCGGAGAGGGAACTTTCTCGTTTGGGAATCGACCAACTGTTTGAGAAGGAGAAATGATTGTGATGATGATTTTTGATGAACTGTTTCATAGTGTTTTTATAATTTCTAGTAAACTTTCAAGCTTCAATGTCAAGCTCATTAAATGTTGCGTTCCTTCCAAGTTTTTCCTCAATATTATTCAATAAAAACCAAAATATTTGCGCAATTCATACTTTACATGGGATCGTTTTCCCAATTTCTGGACACTATTCACGATGCAACTTTTCCAGTTTTACGGGGAAAACTCTATATCAAAGAAGTAAACCTTCCAAAAGTTTCAGGTGAATGGTGGATCGAAACAAGTAACAGGAACAAACTCATCCGTGGTCACTCATGTTCTCATGTTCAATCCAACACAAAATATGAAAATTGTCCTAAAAAGAGAAGGACGAGGATTCAAGAAAGATAGAGCGTTGGAAAAAATAAAGAAAAGAACTAATGTATTAATTTTGAATAATGATCCTTGAAAATTTGGACTTGTTGAAACTGGAAAACTCTTATAATATTGAATAACTGAACTCAAAACTTAGAACAGGTTCAGCAATTTTGTGTTTTGAAAACACTGAAACAGTTGCGCCATCTAGGCGCACACTATGAAATGGGATGCTTCAGAATTTTCTTCGAACCCTTCCAAGAGCCAAGAACATCATTGTTCAACCTGGTCGATACTTATCTAGAGCCGCTCTATCAACACGACCCGTTTCCACTTTTGGACAATCGCTGGCCACAGATTCGTTCCGTTTTTAAAAGATCGTTGGAAGAAAACGAGCAGGTTGCAGAGTAGCAGTGAGAGATTGAATGATGGTGGAGGTCTTGCTTGACAAGTTTTCCGAGATCTCGAAGCCATTCCAGAAGGCGATAGGAAAGATGTAAATTGGATCTACAAAAAAGTTCCAACGATTCTCGTGGACTGCCGTTTCTCTTTCCAAACTATTCGGAGCACAAACGATTCGAGCAGGACAGGGTTCATTCTAGTTTGAAAAAAGACCTACTGACTGAGAAGAGGAAATGTTTGTGGTAGTAAATGTTGAGTACCTGTTTCATAATTTGTTGGTTCTATAACTTCCCCATGGTTCTATAATTTCCCCATGGTTCTATAATTTCCCCATGGTTCTATAACTTCCCCATGGTTCTATAATTTCCCCATGGTTCTATAATTTCCCCATGGTTCTATAATTTCCCCATGGTTCTATAACTTCCCCATGGTTCTATAATTTCCCCATGGTTCTATAATTTCCCCATGGTTCTATAACTTCCCCATGGTTCTATAATTTCCCCATGGTTCTAAGATTTCCCCAGGGTTCTATAATTTCCCCATGGTTCTATAATTTCCACATGGTTCTATAAATTCCCCATGGTTCTAAGATTTCCCCATGGTTCTAAGATTTCCCCATGGTTCTAAGATTTCCCCATGGTTCTAAGATTTCCCCATGGTTCTATAATTTCCCCATGGTTCTAAGATTTCCCCATGGTTCTAAGATTTCCCCATGGCTCTAAGATTTCCCCATGGCTCTAAGATTTCCCCATGGTTCTATAATTTCCCCATGGTTCTATAATTTCCCCATGGTTCTAAGATTTCCCCATGGTTCTAAGATTTCCCCATGGCTCTAAGATTTCCCCATGGTTCTATAATTTCCCCATGGTTCTAAGATTTCCCCATGGTTCTATAATTTCCCCATGGTTCTAAGATTTCCCCATGGTTCTAAGATTTCCCCATGGTTCTATAACTTCCCCATGGTTCTATAATTTCCCCATGGTTCTATAATTTCCCCATGGTTCTAAGATTTCCCCATGGTTCTATAACTTCCCCATGGTTCTATAACTTCCCCATGGTTCTATAATTTCCCCATGGTTCTATAATTTCCCCATGGTTCTAAGATTTCCCCATGGTTCTAAGATTTCCCCATGGTTCTATAACTTCCCCATGGTTCTATAATTTCCCCATGGTTCTATAATTTCCCCATGGTTCTAAGATTTCCCCATGGTTCTATAACTTCCCCATGGTTCTATAACTTCCCCATGGTTCTATAATTTCCCCATGGTTCTATAACTTCCCCATGGTTCTATAACTTCCCCATGGTTCTATAATTTCCCCATGGTTCTATAATTTCCCCATGGTTCTATAACTTCCCCATGGTTCTATAATTTCCCCATGGTTCTAAGATTTCCCCATGGTTCTAAGATTTCCCCATGGTTCTAAGATTTCCCCAGGGTTCTATAATTTCCCCATGGTTCTATAACTTCCCCATGGTTCTATAACTTCCCCATGGTTCTATAATTTCCCCATGGTTCTATAATTTCCCCATGGTTCTAAGATTTCCCCATGGTTCTAAGATTTCCCCATGGCTCTAAGATTTCCCCATGGTTCTATAATTTCCCCATGGTTCTAAGATTTCCCCATGGTTCTATAATTTCCCCATGGTTCTAAGATTTCCCCATGGCTCTAAGATTTCCCCATGGTTCTATAATTTCCCCATGGTTCTATAACTTCCCCATGGTTCTATAATTTCCCCATGGTTCTAAGATTTCCCCAGGGTTCTATAATTTCCCCATGGTTCTATAATTTCCCCATGGTTCTATAACTTCCCCATGGTTCTATAATTTCCCCATGGTTCTAAGATTTCCCCATGGTTCTAAGATTTCCCCATGGTTCTATAACTTCCCCATGGTTCTATAATTTCCCCATGGTTCTATAATTTCCCCATGGTTCTAAGATTTCCCCATGGTTCTATAACTTCCCCATGGTTCTATAACTTCCCCATGGTTCTATAATTTCCCCATGGTTCTATAACTTCCCCATGGTTCTATAACTTCCCCATGGTTCTATAATTTCCCCATGGTTCTATAATTTCCCCATGGTTCTATAACTTCCCCATGGTTCTATAATTTCCCCATGGTTCTAAGATTTCCCCATGGTTCTAAGATTTCCCCATGGTTCTAAGATTTCCCCAGGGTTCTATAATTTCCCCATGGTTCTATAACTTCCCCATGGTTCTATAACTTCCCCATGGTTCTATAATTTCCCCATGGTTCTATAATTTCCCCATGGTTCTATAACTTCCCCATGGTTCTATAATTTCCCCATGGTTCTAAGATTTCCCCATGGTTCTATAATTTCCCCATGGTTCTAAGATTTCCCCAGGGTTCTATAATTTCCCCATGGTTCTATAATTTCCACATGGTTCTATAATTTCCCCATGGTTCTAAGATTTCCCCATGGTTCTAAGATTTCCCCATGGTTCTATAATTTCCCCATGGTTCTAAGATTTCCCCATGGCTCTAAGATTTCCCCATGGTTCTAAGATTTCCCCATGGTTCTATAATTTCCCCATGGTTCTATAACTTCCCCATGGTTCTATAATTTCCCCATGGTTCTATAATTTCCCCATGGTTCTATAACTTCCCCATGGTTCTATAATTTCCCCATGGTTCTAAGATTTCCCCAGGGTTCTATAATTTCCCCATGGTTCTATAATTTCCCCATGGTTCTAAGATTTCCCCATGGCTCTAAGATTTCCCCATGGTTCTAAGATTTCCCCATGGTTCTATAATTTCCCCATGGTTCTAAGATTTCCCCATGGTTCTAAGATTTCCCCATGGCTCTAAGATTTCCCCATGGTTCTAAGATTTTCCCATGGTTCTATAATTTCCCCATGGTTCTAAGATTTCCCCAGGGTTCTATAATTTCCCCATGGTTCTATAATTTCCACATGGTTCTATAATTTCCCCATGGTTCTAAGATTTCCCCATGGTTCTATAATTTCCCCATGGTTCTATAACTTCCCCATGGTTCTATAATTTCCCCATGGTTCTATAATTTCCCCATGGTTCTATAACTTCCCCATGGTTCTATAATTTCCCCATGGTTCTAAGATTTCCCCAGGGTTCTATAATTTCCCCATGGTTCTATAATTTCCACATGGTTCTATAATTTCCCCATGGTTCTAAGATTTCCCCATGGTTCTAAGA
The DNA here is from genome assembly GCA_963932045.1 of Caenorhabditis sinica. NCBI lineage: Eukaryota > Metazoa > Nematoda > Chromadorea > Rhabditida > Rhabditidae > Caenorhabditis > Caenorhabditis sinica. The sequence continues at coordinate 19,156,704 of OZ009940.1, forward strand.
TTTCCCCATGGTTCTATAATTTCCCCATGGTTCTAAGATTTCCCCATGGTTCTAAGATTTCCCCATGGTTCTATAATTTCCCCATGGTTCTATAACTTCCCCATGGTTCTATAATTTCCCCATGGTTCTATAATTTCCCCATGGTTCTATAACTTCCCCATGGTTCTATAATTTCCCCATGGTTCTATAACTTCCCCATGGTTCTATAATTTCCCCATGGTTCTAAGATTTCCCCATGGTTCTAAGATTTCCCCATGGCTCTAAGATTTCCCCATGGTTCTAAGATTTTCCCATGGTTCTATAATTTCCCCATGGTTCTAAGATTTCCCCAGGGTTCTATAATTTCCCCATGGTTCTATAATTTCCACATGGTTCTATAATTTCCCCATGGTTCTAAGATTTCCCCATGGTTCTATAATTTCCCCATGGTTCTATAACTTCCCCATGGTTCTATAATTTCCCCATGGTTCTATAATTTCCCCATGGTTCTATAACTTCCCCATGGTTCTATAATTTCCCCATGGTTCTAAGATTTCCCCAGGGTTCTATAATTTCCCCATGGTTCTATAATTTCCCCATGGTTCTAAGATTTCCCCATGGCTCTAAGATTTCCCCATGGTTCTAAGATTTCCCCATGGTTCTATAATTTCCCCATGGTTCTAAGATTTCCCCATGGTTCTAAGATTTCCCCATGGCTCTAAGATTTCCCCATGGTTCTAAGATTTTCCCATGGTTCTATAATTTCCCCATGGTTCTAAGATTTCCCCAGGGTTCTATAATTTCCCCATGGTTCTATAATTTCCACATGGTTCTATAATTTCCCCATGGTTCTAAGATTTCCCCATGGTTCTATAATTTCCCCATGGTTCTATAACTTCCCCATGGTTCTATAATTTCCCCATGGTTCTATAATTTCCCCATGGTTCTATAACTTCCCCATGGTTCTATAATTTCCCCATGGTTCTAAGATTTCCCCAGGGTTCTATAATTTCCCCATGGTTCTATAATTTCCACATGGTTCTATAATTTCCCCATGGTTCTAAGATTTCCCCATGGTTCTAAGATTTCCCCATGGTTCTATAATTTCCCCATGGTTCTAAGATTTCCCCATGGTTCTAAGATTTCCCCATGGTTCTATAATTTCCCCATGGTTCTATAACTTCCCCATGGTTCTATAATTTCCCCATGGTTCTATAATTTCCCCATGGTTCTATAACTTCCCCATGGTTCTATAATTTCCCCATGGTTCTAAGATTTCCCCAGGGTTCTATAATTTCCCCATGGTTCTATAATTTCCACATGGTTCTATAATTTCCCCATGGTTCTAAGATTTCCCCATGGTTCTATAATTTCCCCATGGTTCTATAACTTCCCCATGGTTCTATAATTTCCCCATGGTTCTAAGATTTCCCCATGGTTCTATAACTTCCCCATGGTTCTATAATTTCCACATGGTTCTATAATTTCCCCATGGTTCTAAGATTTCCCCATGGTTCTAAGATTTCCCCATGGTTCTATAACTTCCCCATGGTTCTATAATTTCCCCATGGTTCTATAACTTCCCCATGGTTCTATAATTTCCCCATGGTTCTAAGATTTCCCCAGGGTTCTATAATTTCCCCATGGTTCTATAATTTCCACATGGTTCTATAATTTCCCCATGGTTCTAAGATTTCCCCATGGTTCTATAATTTCCCCATGGTTCTATAACTTCCCCATGGTTCTATAATTTCCCCATGGTTCTATAATTTCCACATGGTTCTATAATTTCCCCATGGTTCTAAGATTTCCCCATGGCTCTAAGATTTCCCCATGGTTCTATAATTTCCCCATGGTTCTATAATTTCCCCATGGTTCTAAGATTTCCCCATGGTTCTAAGATTTCCCCATGGCTCTAAGATTTCCCCATGGTTCTATAATTTCCCCATGGTTCTAAGATTTCCCCATGGTTCTATAATTTCCCCATGGTTCTAAGATTTCCCCATGGTTCTAAGATTTCCCCATGGTTCTATAACTTCCCCATGGTTCTGTAATTTCCCCATGGTTCTATAATTTCCCCATGGTTCTAAGATTTCCCCATGGTTCTATAATTTCCCCATGGTTCTATAACTTCCCCATGGTTCTATAATTTCCCCATGGTTCTATAATTTCCCCATGGTTCTATAACTTCCCCATGGTTCTATAATTTCCCCATGGTTCTAAGATTTCCCCAGGGTTCTATAATTTCCCCATGGTTCTATAATTTCCCCATGGTTCTATAACTTCCCCATGGTTCTATAATTTCCCCATGGTTCTAAGATTTCCCCATGGTTCTAAGATTTCCCCATGGTTCTATAATTTCCCCATGGTTCTAAGATTTCCCCATGGCTCTAAGATTTCCCCATGGTTCTATAATTTCCCCATGGTTCTATAACTTCCCCATGGTTCTATAATTTCCCCATGGTTCTAAGATTTCCCCAGGGTTCTATAATTTCCCCATGGTTCTATAATTTCCACATGGTTCTATAATTTCCCCATGGTTCTAAGATTTCCCCATGGTTCTAAGATTTCCCCATGGTTCTATAATTTCCCCATGGTTCTAAGATTTCCCCATGGTTCTAAGATTTCCCCAGGGTTCTATAATTTCCCCATGGTTCTATAATTTCCCCATGGTTCTATAACTTCCCCATGGTTCTATAATTTCCCCATGGTTCTAAGATTTCCCCATGGTTCTAAGATTTCCCCATGGTTCTATAATTTCCCCATGGTTCTAAGATTTCCCCATGGCTCTAAGATTTCCCCATGGTTCTAAGATTTCCCCATGGTTCTATAATTTCCCCATGGTTCTAAGATTTCCCCATGGCTCTAAGATTTCCCCATGGTTCTAAGATTTCCCCATGGTTCTATAATTTCCCCATGGTTCTATAATTTCCCCATGGTTCTATAACTTCCCCATGGTTCTATAATTTCCCCATGGTTCTAAGATTTCCCCAGGGTTCTATAATTTCCCCATGGTTCTATAATTTCCACATGGTTCTATAATTTCCCCATGGTTCTAAGATTTCCCCATGGTTCTATAATTTCCCCATGGTTCTATAACTTCCCCATGGTTCTATAATTTCCCCATGGTTCTATAATTTCCCCATGGTTCTATAACTTCCCCATGGTTCTATAATTTCCCCATGGTTCTAAGATTTCCCCAGGGTTCTATAATTTCCCCATGGTTCTATAATTTCCCCATGGTTCTATAACTTCCCCATGGTTCTATAATTTCCCCATGGTTCTAAGATTTCCCTATGGTTCTAAGATTTCCCCATGGTTCTATAATTTCCCCATGGTTCTAAGATTTCCCCATGGCTCTAAGATTTCCCCATGGTTCTAAGATTTCCCCATGGTTCTATAATTTCCCCATGGTTCTATAACTTCCCCATGGTTCTATAATTTCCCCATGGTTCTATAATTTCCCCATGGTTCTATAACTTCCCCATGGTTCTATAATTTCCCCATGGTTCTAAGATTTCCCCAGGGTTCTATAATTTCCCCATGGTTCTATAATTTCCACATGGTTCTATAATTTCCCCATGGTTCTAAGATTTCCCCATGGTTCTATAATTTCCCCATGGTTCTATAACTTCCCCATGGTTCTATAATTTCCCCATGGTTCTATAATTTCCCCATGGTTCTAAGATTTCCCCATGGTTCTATAATTTCCCCATGGTTCTAAGATTTCCCCAGGGTTCTATAATTTCCCCATGGTTCTATAATTTCCACATGGTTTTATAATTTCCCCATGGTTCTAAGATTTCCCCATGGTTCTAAGATTTCCCCATGGTTCTATAATTTCCCCATGGTTCTAAGATTTCCACATGGTTCTATAATTTCCCCATGGTTCTAAGATTTCCCCATGGTTCTATAATTTCCCCATGGTTCTAAGATTTCCCCATGGTTCTAAGATTTCCCCATGGTTCTATAACTTCCCCATGGTTCTATAATTTCCCCATGGTTCTATAATTTCCCCATGGTTCTAAGATTTCCCCATGGTTCTATAATTTCCCCATGGTTCTATAACTTCCCCATGGTTCTATAATTTCCCCATGGTTCTATAATTTCCCCATGGTTCTAAGATTTCCCCATGGTTCTATAATTTCCCCATGGTTCTATAACTTCCCCATGGTTCTATAATTTCCCCATGGTTCTATAATTTCCCCATGGTTCTATAACTTCCCCATGGTTCTATAATTTCCCCATGGTTCTATAATTTCCACATGGTTCTATAATTTCCCCATGGTTCTAAGATTTCCCCATGGTTCTAAGATTTCCCCATGGTTCTATAATTTCCCCATGGTTCTATAACTTCCCCATGGTTCTATAATTTCCCCATGGTTCTATAATTTCCACATGGTTCTATAATTTCCCCATGGTTCTAAGATTTCCCCATGGTTCTAAGATTTCCCCATGGTTCTATAATTTCCCCATGGTTCTAAGATTTCCCCATGGCTCTAAGATTTCCCCATGGTTCTAAGATTTCCCCATGGTTCTATAATTTCCCCATGGTTCTATAACTTCCCCATGGTTCTATAATTTCCCCATGGTTCTATAATTTCCCCATGGTTCTATAACTTCCCCATGGTTCTATAATTTCCCCATGGTTCTAAGATTTCCCCAGGGTTCTATAATTTCCCCATGGTTCTATAATTTCCCCATGGTTCTAAGATTTCCCCATGGTTCTAAGATTTCCCCATGGTTCTAAGATTTCCCCATGGTTCTATAACTTCCCCATGGTTCTATAATTTCCCCATGGTTCTATAATTTCCCCATGGTTCTAAGATTTCCCCATGGTTCTATAATTTCCCCATGGTTCTATAACTTCCCCATGGTTCTATAATTTCCCCATGGTTCTATAATTTCCCCATGGTTCTATAACTTCCCCATGGTTCTATAATTTCCCCATGGTTCTAAGATTTCCCCAGGGTTCTATAATTTCCCCATGGTTCTATAATTTCCCCATGGTTCTATAACTTCCCCATGGTTCTATAATTTCCCCATGGTTCTAAGATTTCCCCATGGTTCTAAGATTTCCCCATGGTTCTATAATTTCCCCATGGTTCTAAGATTTCCCCATGGCTCTAAGATTTCCCCATGGTTCTAAGATTTCCCCATGGTTCTATAATTTCCCCATGGTTCTATAACTTCCCCATGGTTCTATAATTTCCCCATGGTTCTATAATTTCCCCATGGTTCTATAACTTCCCCATGGTTCTATAATTTCCCCATGGTTCTAAGATTTCCCCAGGGTTCTATAATTTCCCCATGGTTCTATAATTTCCACATGGTTCTATAATTTCCCCATGGTTCTAAGATTTCCCCATGGTTCTATAATTTCCCCATGGTTCTATAACTTCCCCATGGTTCTATAATTTCCCCATGGTTCTATAATTTCCCCATGGTTCTATAACTTCCCCATGGTTCTATAATTTCCCCATGGTTCTAAGATTTCCCCAGGGTTCTATAATTTCCCCATGGTTCTATAATTTCCACATGGTTCTATAATTTCCCCATGGTTCTAAGATTTCCCCATGGTTCTAAGATTTCCCCATGGTTCTATAACTTCCCCATGGTTCTATAATTTCCCCATGGTTCTATAATTTCCCCATGGTTCTAAGATTTCCCCATGGTTCTATAATTTCCCCATGGTTCTATAACTTCCCCATGGTTCTATAATTTCCCCATGGTTCTATAATTTCCCCATGGTTCTATAACTTCCCCATGGTTCTATAATTTCCCCATGGTTCTAAGATTTCCCCAGGGTTCTATAATTTCCCCATGGTTCTATAATTTCCACATGGTTCTATAATTTCCCCATGGTTCTAAGATTTCCCCATGGTTCTATAATTTCCCCATGGTTCTATAACTTCCCCATGGTTCTATAATTTCCCCATGGTTCTATAATTTCCCCATGGTTCTAAGATTTCCCCATGGTTCTATAATTTCCCCATGGTTCTAAGATTTCCCCAGGGTTCTATAATTTCCCCATGGTTCTATAATTTCCACATGGTTCTATAATTTCCCCATGGTTCTAAGATTTCCCCATGGTTCTAAGATTTCCCCATGGTTCTATAATTTCCCCATGGTTCTAAGATTTCCACATGGTTCTATAATTTCCCCATGGTTCTAAGATTTCCCCATGGTTCTATAATTTCCCCATGGTTCTAAGATTTCCCCATGGTTCTAAGATTTCCCCATGGTTCTATAACTTCCCCATGGTTCTATAATTTCCCCATGGTTCTATAATTTCCCCATGGTTCTATAATTTCCCCATGGTTCTATAATTTCCCCATGGTTCTATAATTTCCCCATGGTTCTAAGATTTCCACATGGTTCTATAATTTCCCCATGGTTCTAAGATTTCCCCATGGTTCTATAATTTCCCCATGGTTCTAAGATTTCCCCATGGTTCTAAGATTTCCCCATGGTTCTATAACTTCCCCATGGTTCTATAATTTCCCCATGGTTCTATAACTTCCCCATGGTTCTATAATTTCCCCATGGTTCTATAATTTCCCCATGGTTCTATAACTTCCCCATGGTTCTATAACTTCCCCATGGTTCTATAATTTCCCCATGGTTCTATAACTTCCCCATGGTTCTATAATTTCCCCATGGTTCTATAACTTCCCCATGGTTCTATAATTTCCCCATGGTTCTATAATTTCCACATGGTTCTATAATTTCCCCATGGTTCTAAGATTTCCCCATGGTTCTAAGATTTCCCCATGGTTCTATAATTTCCCCATGGTTCTAAGATTTCCCCATGGCTCTAAGATTTCCCCATGGTTCTAAGATTTCCCCATGGTTCTATAATTTCCCCATGGTTCTATAACTTCCCCATGGTTCTATAATTTCCCCATGGTTCTAAGATTTCCCCATGGTTCTATAATTTCCCCATGGTTCTATAACTTCCCCATGGTTCTATAATTTCCCCATGGTTCTATAATTTCCCCATGGTTCTATAACTTCCCCATGGTTCTATAATTATAACTTCCCCATGGTTCTATAATTTCCCCATGGTTCTAAGATTTCCCCATGGTTCTAAGATTTCCCCATGGTTCTATAATTTCCCCATGGTTCTATAACTTCCCCATGGTTCTATAATTTCCCCATGGTTCTAAGATTTTCCCAGGGTTCTATAATTTCCCCATGGTTCTATAATTTCCCCATGGTTCTAAGATTTCCCCATGGTTCTAAGATTTCCCCATGGTTCTATAATTTCCCCATGGTTCTAAGATTTCCCCATGGCTCTAAGATTTCCCCATGGTTCTAAGATTTCCCCATGGTTCTATAATTTCCCCATGGTTCTATAACTTCCCCATGGTTCTATAATTTCCCCATGGTTCTAAGATTTCCCCATGGTTCTATAATTTCCCCATGGTTCTATAACTTCCCCATGGTTCTATAATTTCCCCATGGTTCTATAATTTCCCCATGGTTCTATAACTTCCCCATGGTTCTATAATTATAACTTCCCCATGGTTCTATAATTTCCCCATGGTTCTAAGATTTCCCCATGGTTCTAAGATTTCCCCATGGTTCTATAACTTCCCCATGGTTCTATAATTTCCCCATGGTTCTATAATTTCCCCATGGTTCTATAACTTCCCCATGGTTCTATAACTTCCCCATGGTTCTATAATTTCCCCATGGTTCTATAACTTCCCCATGGTTCTATAATTTCCCCATGGTTCTATAATTTCCCCATGGTTCTAAGATTTCCCCATGGTTCTATAATTTCCCCATGGTTCTATAACTTCCCCATGGTTCTATAATTTCCCCATGGTTCTATAATTTCCCCATGGTTCTATAACTTCCCCATGGTTCTATAATTTCCCCATGGTTCTATAATTTCCCCATGGTTCTATAACTTCCCCATGGTTCTATAATTTCCCCATGGTTCTAAGATTTTCCCAGGGTTCTATAATTTCCCCATGGTTCTATAATTTCCACATGGTTCTATAATTTCCCCATGGTTCTAAGATTTCCCCATGGTTCTATAATTTCCCCATGGTTCTATAACTTCCCCATGGTTCTATAATTTCCCCATGGTTCTATAATTTCCCCATGGTTCTATAACTTCCCCATGGTTCTATAATTTCCCCATGGTTCTAAGATTTCCCCAGGGTTCTATAATTTCCCCATGGTTCTATAATTTCCACATGGTTCTATAATTTCCCCATGGTTCTAAGATTTCCCCATGGTTCTAAGATTTCCCCATGGTTCTATAACTTCCCCATGGTTCTATAATTTCCCCATGGTTCTATAATTTCCCCATGGTTCTAAGATTTCCCCATGGTTCTATAATTTCCCCATGGTTCTATAACTTCCCCATGGTTCTATAATTTCCCCATGGTTCTATAATTTCCCCATGGTTCTATAACTTCCCCATGGTTCTATAATTTCCCCATGGTTCTAAGATTTCCCCAGGGTTCTATAATTTCCCCATGGTTCTATAATTTCCACATGGTTCTATAATTTCCCCATGGTTCTAAGATTTCCCCATGGTTCTATAATTTCCCCATGGTTCTATAACTTCCCCATGGTTCTATAATTTCCCCATGGTTCTATAATTTCCCCATGGTTCTAAGATTTCCCCATGGTTCTATAATTTCCCCATGGTTCTAAGATTTCCCCAGGGTTCTATAATTTCCCCATGGTTCTATAATTTCCACATGGTTCTATAATTTCCCCATGGTTCTAAGATTTCCCCATGGTTCTAAGATTTCCCCATGGTTCTATAATTTCCCCATGGTTCTAAGATTTCCACATGGTTCTATAATTTCCCCATGGTTCTAAGATTTCCCCATGGTTCTATAATTTCCCCATGGTTCTAAGATTTCCCCATGGTTCTAAGATTTCCCCATGGTTCTATAACTTCCCCATGGTTCTATAATTTCCCCATGGTTCTATAATTTCCCCATGGTTCTAAGATTTCCCCATGGTTCTATAATTTCCCCATGGTTCTATAACTTCCCCATGGTTCTATAATTTCCCCATGGTTCTATAATTTCCCCATGGTTCTATAACTTCCCCATGGTTCTATAATTTCCCCATGGTTCTATAACTTCCCCATGGTTCTATAATTTCCCCATGGTTCTATAATTTCCACATGGTTCTATAATTTCCCCATGGTTCTAAGATTTCCCCATGGTTCTAAGATTTCCCCATGGTTCTATAATTTCCCCATGGTTCTAAGATTTCCCCATGGCTCTAAGATTTCCCCATGGTTCTAAGATTTCCCCATGGTTCTATAATTTCCCCATGGTTCTATAACTTCCCCATGGTTCTATAATTTCCCCATGGTTCTATAATTTCCCCATGGTTCTATAACTTCCCCATGGTTCTATAATTTCCCCATGGTTCTAAGATTTCCCCAGGGTTCTATAATTTCCCCATGGTTCTATAATTTCCACATGGTTCTATAATTTCCCCATGGTTCTAAGATTTCCCCATGGTTCTATAATTTCCCCATGGTTCTATAACTTCCCCATGGTTCTATAATTTCCCCATGGTTCTATAATTTCCCCATGGTTCTATAACTTCCCCATGGTTCTATAATTTCCCCATGGTTCTAAGATTTCCCCAGGGTTCTATAATTTCCCCATGGTTCTATAATTTCCACATGGTTCTATAATTTCCACATGGTTCTATAATTTCCCCATGGTTCTAAGATTTCCCCATGGTTCTAAGATTTCCCCATGGTTCTATAACTTCCCCATGGTTCTATAATTTCCCCATGGTTCTATAACTTCCCCATGTTTCTATAATTTCCCCATGGTTCTATAATTTCCACATGGTTCTATAATTTCCCCATGGTTCTAAGATTTCCCCATGGCTCTAAGATTTCCCCATGGTTCTAAGATTTCCCCATGGTTCTATAATTTCCCCATGGTTCTATAACTTCCCCATGGTTCTATAATTTCCCCATGGTTCTAAGATTTCCCCAGGGTTCTATAATTTCCCCATGGTTCTATAATTTCCACATGGTTCTATAATTTCCCCATGGTTCTAAGATTTCCCCATGGTTCTAAGATTTCCCCATGGTTCTATAACTTCCCCATGGTTCTATAATTTCCCCATGGTTCTATAATTTCCCCATGGTTCTAAGATTTCCCCATGGTTCTATAATTTCCCCATGGTTCTATAACTTCCCCATGGTTCTATAATTTCCCCATGGTTCTATAATTTCCCCATGGTTCTATAACTTCCCCATGGTTCTATAATTTCCCCATGGTTCTAAGATTTCCCCAGGGTTCTATAATTTCCCCATGGTTCTATAATTTCCACATGGTTCTATAATTTCCCCATGGTTCTAAGATTTCCCCATGGTTCTATAATTTCCCCATGGTTCTATAACTTCCCCATGGTTCTATAATTTCCCCATGGTTCTATAATTTCCCCATGGTTCTATAACTTCCCCATGGTTCTATAATTTCCCCATGGTTCTAAGATTTCCCCATGGTTCTAAGATTTCCCCATGGTTCTATAATTTCCCCATGGTTCTAAGATTTCCCCATGGTTCTATAATTTCCCCATGGTTCTAAGATTTCCCCATGGTTCTATAACTTCCCCATGGTTCTATAATTTCCCCATGGTTCTATAATTTCCCCATGGTTCTAAGATTTCCCCATGGTTCTATAATTTCCCCATGGTTCTATAACTTCCCCATGGTTCTATAATTTCCCCATGGTTCTATAATTTCCCCATGGTTCTATAACTTCCCCATGGTTCTATAATTTCCCCATGGTTCTATAACTTCCCCATGGTTCTATAATTTCCCCATGGTTCTATAATTTCCACATGGTTCTATAATTTCCCCATGGTTCTAAGATTTCCCCATGGTTCTAAGATTTCCCCATGGTTCTATAATTTCCCCATGGTTCTAAGATTTCCCCATGGCTCTAAGATTTCCCCATGGTTCTAAGATTTCCCCATGGTTCTATAATTTCCCCATGGTTCTATAACTTCCCCATGGTTCTATAATTTCCCCATGGTTCTATAATTTCCCCATGGTTCTATAACTTCCCCATGGTTCTATAATTTCCCCATGGTTCTAAGATTTCCCCAGGGTTCTATAATTTCCCCATGGTTCTAAGATTTCCCCATGGTTCTATAATTTCCCCATGGTTCTAAGATTTCCCCATGGCTCTAAGATTTCCCCATGGTTCTAAGATTTCCCCATGGTTCTATAATTTCCCCATGGTTCTATAACTTCCCCATGGTTCTATAATTTCCCCATGGTTCTATAATTTCCCCATGGTTCTATAACTTCCCCATGGTTCTATAATTTCCCCATGGTTCTAAGATTTCCCCAGGGTTCTATAATTTCCCCATGGTTCTATAATTTCCACATGGTTCTATAATTTCCCCATGGTTCTAAGATTTCCCCATGGTTCTAAGATTTCCCCATGGTTCTATAATTTCCCCATGGTTCTAAGATTTCCCCATGGCTCTAAGATTTCCCCATGGTTCTAAGATTTCCCCATGGTTCTATAATTTCCCCATGGTTCTATAACTTCCCCATGGTTCTATAATTTCCCCATGGTTCTATAATTTCCCCATGGTTCTATAACTTCCCCATGGTTCTATAATTTCCCCATGGTTCTAAGATTTACCCAGGGTTCTATAATTTCCCCATGGTTCTATAATTTCCCCATGGTTCTAAGATTTCCCCATGGTTCTAAGATTTCCCCATGGTTCTAAGATTTCCCCATGGTTCTATAACTTCCCCATGGTTCTATAATTTCCCCATGGTTCTATAATTTCCCCATGGTTCTAAGATTTCCCCATGGTTCTATAATTTCCCCATGGTTCTAAGATTTCCCCATGGCTCTAAGATTTCCCCATGGTTCTAAGATTTCCCCATGGTTCTATAATTTCCCCATGGTTCTATAACTTCCCCATGGTTCTATAATTTCCCCATGGTTCTATAATTTCCCCATGGTTCTATAACTTCCCCATGGTTCTATAATTTCCCCATGGTTCTAAGATTTCCCCAGGGTTCTATAATTTCCCCATGGTTCTATAATTTCCCCATGGTTCTATAACTTCCCCATGGTTCTATAATTTCCCCATGGTTCTAAGATTTCCCCATGGTTCTAAGATTTCCCCATGGTTCTATAATTTCCCCATGGTTCTAAGATTTCCCCATGGCTCTAAGATTTCCCCATGGTTCTAAGATTTCCCCATGGTTCTATAATTTCCCCATGGTTCTATAACTTCCCCATGGTTCTATAATTTCCCCATGGTTCTATAATTTCCCCATGGTTCTATAACTTCCCCATGGTTCTATAATTTCCCCATGGTTCTAAGATTTCCCCAGGGTTCTATAATTTCCCCATGGTTCTATAATTTCCACATGGTTCTATAATTTCCCCATGGTTCTAAGATTTCCCCATGGTTCTATAATTTCCCCATGGTTCTATAACTTCCCCATGGTTCTATAATTTCCCCATGGTTCTATAATTTCCCCATGGTTCTATAACTTCCCCATGGTTCTATAATTTCCCCATGGTTCTAAGATTTCCCCAGGGTTCTATAATTTCCCCATGGTTCTATAATTTCCACATGGTTCTATAATTTCCCCATGGTTCTAAGATTTCCCCATGGTTCTAAGATTTCCCCATGGTTCTATAACTTCCCCATGGTTCTATAATTTCCCCATGGTTCTATAATTTCCCCATGGTTCTAAGATTTCCCCATGGTTCTATAATTTCCCCATGGTTCTATAACTTCCCCATGGTTCTATAATTTCCCCATGGTTCTATAATTTCCCCATGGTTCTATAACTTCCCCATGGTTCTATAATTTCCCCATGGTTCTAAGATTTCCCCAGGGTTCTATAATTTCCCCATGGTTCTATAATTTCCACATGGTTCTATAATTTCCCCATGGTTCTAAGATTTCCCCATGGTTCTATAATTTCCCCATGGTTCTATAACTTCCCCATGGTTCTATAATTTCCCCATGGTTCTATAATTTCCCCATGGTTCTAAGATTTCCCCATGGTTCTATAATTTCCCCATGGTTCTAAGATTTCCCCAGGGTTCTATAATTTCCCCATGGTTCTATAATTTCCACATGGTTCTATAATTTCCCCATGGTTCTAAGATTTCCCCATGGTTCTAAGATTTCCCCATGGTTCTATAATTTCCCCATGGTTCTAAGATTTCCACATGGTTCTATAATTTCCCCATGGTTCTAAGATTTCCCCATGGTTCTATAATTTCCCCATGGTTCTAAGATTTCCCCATGGTTCTAAGATTTCCCCATGGTTCTATAACTTCCCCATGGTTCTATAATTTCCCCATGGTTCTATAATTTCCCCATGGTTCTAAGATTTCCCCATGGTTCTATAATTTCCCCATGGTTCTATAACTTCCCCATGGTTCTATAATTTCCCCATGGTTCTATAATTTCCCCATGGTTCTATAACTTCCCCATGGTTCTATAATTTCCCCATGGTTCTATAACTTCCCCATGGTTCTATAATTTCCCCATGGTTCTATAATTTCCACATGGTTCTATAATTTCCCCATGGTTCTAAGATTTCCCCATGGTTCTAAGATTTCCCCATGGTTCTATAATTTCCCCATGGTTCTAAGATTTCCCCATGGCTCTAAGATTTCCCCATGGTTCTAAGATTTCCCCATGGTTCTATAATTTCCCCATGGTTCTATAACTTCCCCATGGTTCTATAATTTCCCCATGGTTCTAAGATTTCCCCATGGTTCTATAATTTCCCCATGGTTCTATAACTTCCCCATGGTTCTATAATTTCCCCATGGTTCTATAATTTCCCCATGGTTCTATAACTTCCCCATGGTTCTATAATTATAACTTCCCCATGGTTCTATAATTTCCCCATGGTTCTAAGATTTCCCCATGGTTCTAAGATTTCCCCATGGTTCTATAACTTCCCCATGGTTCTATAATTTCCCCATGGTTCTATAATTTCCCCATGGTTCTATAACTTCCCCATGGTTCTATAACTTCCCCATGGTTCTATAATTTCCCCATGGTTCTATAACTTCCCCATGGTTCTATAATTTCCCCATGGTTCTATAATTTCCCCATGGTTCTAAGATTTCCCCATGGTTCTATAATTTCCCCATGGTTCTATAATTTCCCCATGGTTCTATAACTTCCCCATGGTTCTATAATTTCCCCATGGTTCTAAGATTTCCCCAGGGTTCTATAATTTCCCCATGGTTCTATAATTTCCACATGGTTCTATAATTTCCCCATGGTTCTAAGATTTCCCCATGGTTCTATAATTTCCCCATGGTTCTATAACTTCCCCATGGTTCTATAATTTCCCCATGGTTCTATAATTTCCCCATGGTTCTATAACTTCCCCATGGTTCTATAATTTCCCCATGGTTCTATAATTTCCCCATGGTTCTATAACTTCCCCATAGTTCTATAATTTCCCCATGGTTCTAAGATTTTCCCAGGGTTCTATAATTTCCCCATGGTTCTATAATTTCCACATGGTTCTATAATTTCCCCATGGTTCTAAGATTTCCCCATGGTTCTATAATTTCCCCATGGTTCTATAACTTCCCCATGGTTCTATAATTTCCCCATGGTTCTATAATTTCCCCATGGTTCTATAACTTCCCCATGGTTCTATAATTTCCCCATGGTTCTAAGATTTCCCCAGGGTTCTATAATTTCCCCATGGTTCTATAATTTCCACATGGTTCTATAATTTCCCCATGGTTCTAAGATTTCCCCATGGTTCTAAGATTTCCCCATGGTTCTATAACTTCCCCATGGTTCTATAATTTCCCCATGGTTCTATAATTTCCCCATGGTTCTAAGATTTCCCCATGGTTCTATAATTTCCCCATGGTTCTATAACTTCCCCATGGTTCTATAATTTCCCCATGGTTCTATAATTTCCCCATGGTTCTATAACTTCCCCATGGTTCTATAATTTCCCCATGGTTCTAAGATTTCCCCAGGGTTCTATAATTTCCCCATGGTTCTATAATTTCCACATGGTTCTATAATTTCCCCATGGTTCTAAGATTTCCCCATGGTTCTATAATTTCCCCATGGTTCTATAACTTCCCCATGGTTCTATAATTTCCCCATGGTTCTATAATTTCCCCATGGTTCTAAGATTTCCCCATGGTTCTATAATTTCCCCATGGTTCTAAGATTTCCCCAGGGTTCTATAATTTCCCCATGGTTCTATAATTTCCACATGGTTCTATAATTTCCCCATGGTTCTAAGATTTCCCCATGGTTCTAAGATTTCCCCATGGTTCTATAATTTCCCCATGGTTCTAAGATTTCCACATGGTTCTATAATTTCCCCATGGTTCTAAGATTTCCCCATGGTTCTATAATTTCCCCATGGTTCTAAGATTTCCCCATGGTTCTAAGATTTCCCCATGGTTCTATAACTTCCCCATGGTTCTATAATTTCCCCATGGTTCTATAATTTCCCCATGGTTCTAAGATTTCCCCATGGTTCTATAATTTCCCCATGGTTCTATAACTTCCCCATGGTTCTATAATTTCCCCATGGTTCTATAATTTCCCCATGGTTCTATAACTTCCCCATGGTTCTATAATTTCCCCATGGTTCTATAACTTCCCCATGGTTCTATAATTTCCCCATGGTTCTATAATTTCCACATGGTTCTATAATTTCCCCATGGTTCTAAGATTTCCCCATGGTTCTAAGATTTCCCCATGGTTCTATAATTTCCCCATGGTTCTAAGATTTCCCCATGGCTCTAAGATTTCCCCATGGTTCTAAGATTTCCCCATGGTTCTATAATTTCCCCATGGTTCTATAACTTCCCCATGGTTCTATAATTTCCCCATGGTTCTATAATTTCCCCATGGTTCTATAACTTCCCCATGGTTCTATAATTTCCCCATGGTTCTAAGATTTCCCCAGGGTTCTATAATTTCCCCATGGTTCTATAATTTCCACATGGTTCTATAATTTCCCCATGGTTCTAAGATTTCCCCATGGTTCTATAATTTCCCCATGGTTCTATAACTTCCCCATGGTTCTATAATTTCCCCATGGTTCTATAATTTCCCCATGGTTCTATAACTTCCCCATGGTTCTATAATTTCCCCATGGTTCTAAGATTTCCCCAGGGTTCTATAATTTCCCCATGGTTCTATAATTTCCACATGGTTCTATAATTTCCACATGGTTCTATAATTTCCCCATGGTTCTAAGATTTCCCCATGGTTCTAAGATTTCCCCATGGTTCTATAACTTCCCCATGGTTCTATAATTTCCCCATGGTTCTATAACTTCCCCATGTTTCTATAATTTCCCCATGGTTCTATAATTTCCACATGGTTCTATAATTTCCCCATGGTTCTAAGATTTCCCCATGGCTCTAAGATTTCCCCATGGTTCTAAGATTTCCCCATGGTTCTATAATTTCCCCATGGTTCTATAACTTCCCCATGGTTCTATAATTTCCCCATGGTTCTAAGATTTCCCCAGGGTTCTATAATTTCCCCATGGTTCTATAATTTCCACATGGTTCTATAATTTCCCCATGGTTCTAAGATTTCCCCATGGTTCTATAATTTCCCCATGGTTCTATAACTTCCCCATGGTTCTATAATTTCCCCATGGTTCTATAATTTCCCCATGGTTCTATAACTTCCCCATGGTTCTATAATTTCCCCATGGTTCTAAGATTTCCCCAGGGTTCTATAATTTCCCCATGGTTCTATAATTTCCACATGGTTCTATAATTTCCCCATGGTTCTAAGATTTCCCCATGGTTCTAAGATTTCCCCATGGTTCTATAACTTCCCCATGGTTCTATAATTTCCCCATGGTTCTATAATTTCCCCATGGTTCTAAGATTTCCCCATGGTTCTATAATTTCCCCATGGTTCTATAACTTCCCCATGGTTCTATAATTTCCCCATGGTTCTATAATTTCCCCATGGTTCTATAACTTCCCCATGGTTCTATAATTTCCCCATGGTTCTAAGATTTCCCCAGGGTTCTATAATTTCCCCATGGTTCTATAATTTCCACATGGTTCTATAATTTCCCCATGGTTCTAAGATTTCCCCATGGTTCTATAATTTCCCCATGGTTCTATAACTTCCCCATGGTTCTATAATTTCCCCATGGTTCTATAATTTCCCCATGGTTCTATAACTTCCCCATGGTTCTATAATTTCCCCATGGTTCTAAGATTTCCCCATGGTTCTAAGATTTCCCCATGGTTCTATAATTTCCCCATGGTTCTAAGATTTCCCCATGGTTCTATAATTTCCCCATGGTTCTAAGATTTCCCCATGGTTCTATAACTTCCCCATGGTTCTATAATTTCCCCATGGTTCTATAATTTCCCCATGGTTCTAAGATTTCCCCATGGTTCTATAATTTCCCCATGGTTCTATAACTTCCCCATGGTTCTATAATTTCCCCATGGTTCTATAATTTCCCCATGGTTCTATAACTTCCCCATGGTTCTATAATTTCCCCATGGTTCTATAACTTCCCCATGGTTCTATAATTTCCCCATGGTTCTATAATTTCCACATGGTTCTATAATTTCCCCATGGTTCTAAGATTTCCCCATGGTTCTAAGATTTCCCCATGGTTCTATAATTTCCCCATGGTTCTAAGATTTCCCCATGGCTCTAAGATTTCCCCATGGTTCTAAGATTTCCCCATGGTTCTATAATTTCCCCATGGTTCTATAACTTCCCCATGGTTCTATAATTTCCCCATGGTTCTATAATTTCCCCATGGTTCTATAACTTCCCCATGGTTCTATAATTTCCCCATGGTTCTAAGATTTCCCCAGGGTTCTATAATTTCCCCATGGTTCTAAGATTTCCCCATGGTTCTATAATTTCCCCATGGTTCTAAGATTTCCCCATGGCTCTAAGATTTCCCCATGGTTCTAAGATTTCCCCATGGTTCTATAATTTCCCCATGGTTCTATAACTTCCCCATGGTTCTATAATTTCCCCATGGTTCTATAATTTCCCCATGGTTCTATAACTTCCCCATGGTTCTATAATTTCCCCATGGTTCTAAGATTTCCCCAGGGTTCTATAATTTCCCCATGGTTCTAAGATTTCCCCATGGTTCTATAATTTCCCCATGGTTCTAAGATTTCCCCATGGCTCTAAGATTTCCCCATGGTTCTAAGATTTCCCCATGGTTCTATAATTTCCCCATGGTTCTATAACTTCCCCATGGTTCTATAATTTCCCCATGGTTCTATAACTTCCCCATGGTTCTATAATTTCCCCATGGTTCTATAATTTCCCCATGGTTCTATAATTTCCACATGGTTCTATAATTTCCCCATGGTTCTATAACTTCCCCATGGTTCTATAATTTCCCCATGGTTCTATAATTTCCCCATGGTTCTATAACTTCCCCATGGTTCTATAATTTCCCCATGGTTCTAAGATTTCCCCAGGGTTCTATAATTTCCCCATGGTTCTATAATTTCCACATGGTTCTATAATTTCCACATGGTTCTATAATTTCCCCATGGTTCTAAGATTTCCCCATGGTTCTAAGATTTCCCCATGGTTCTATAACTTCCCCATGGTTCTATAATTTCCCCATGGTTCTATAACTTCCCCATGTTTCTATAATTTCCCCATGGTTCTATAATTTCCCCATGGTTCTATAATTTCCCCATGGTTCTATAACTTCCCCATGGTTCTATAATTTCCCCATGGTTCTAAGATTTCCCCATGGTTCTATAATTTCCCCATGGTTCTATAACTTCCCCATGGTTCTATAATTTCCCCATGGTTCTATAATTTCCACATGGTTCTATAATTTCCCCATGGTTCTAAGATTTCCCCATGGCTCTAAGATTTCCCCATGGTTCTAAGATTTCCCCATGGTTCTATAATTTCCCCATGGTTCTATAACTTCCCCATGGTTCTATAATTTCCCCATGGTTCTAAGATTTCCCCAGGGTTCTATAATTTCCCCATGGTTCTATAATTTCCACATGGTTCTATAATTTCCCCATGGTTCTAAGATTTCCCCATGGTTCTATAATTTCCCCATGGTTCTATAACTTCCCCATGGTTCTATAATTTCCCCATGGTTCTATAATTTCCCCATGGTTCTATAACTTCCCCATGGTTCTATAATTTCCCCATGGTTCTAAGATTTCCCCAGGGTTCTATAATTTCCCCATGGTTCTATAATTTCCACATGGTTCTATAATTTCCCCATGGTTCTAAGATTTCCCCATGGTTCTAAGATTTCCCCATGGTTCTATAACTTCCCCATGGTTCTATAATTTCCCCATGGTTCTATAATTTCCCCATGGTTCTAAGATTTCCCCATGGTTCTATAATTTCCCCATGGTTCTAAGATTTCCCCATGGTTCTATAATTTCCCCATGGTTCTAAGATTTCCCCATGGTTCTAAGATTTCCCCATGGTTCTAAGATTTCCCCATGGTTCTATAACTTCCCCATGGTTCTATAATTTCCCCATGGTTCTATAATTTCCCCATGGTTCTAAGATTTCCCCATGGTTCTATAATTTCCCCATGGTTCTATAACTTCCCCATGGTTCTATAATTTCCCCATGGTTCTATAATTTCCCCATGGTTCTATAACTTCCCCATGGTTCTATAATTTCCCCATGGTTCTAAGATTTCCCCAGGGTTCTATAATTTCCCCATGGTTCTATAATTTCCACATGGTTCTATAATTTCCCCATGGTTCTAAGATTTCCCCATGGTTCTATAATTTCCCCATGGTTCTATAACTTCCCCATGGTTCTATAATTTCCCCATGGTTCTATAATTTCCCCATGGTTCTATAACTTCCCCATGGTTCTATAATTTCCCCATGGTTCTAAGATTTCCCCAGGGTTCTATAATTTCCCCATGGTTCTATAATTTCCACATGGTTCTATAATTTCCCCATGGTTCTAAGATTTCCCCATGGTTCTATAATTTCCCCATGGTTCTATAACTTCCCCATGGTTCTATAATTTCCCCATGGTTCTATAATTTCCCCATGGTTCTATAACTTCCCCATGGTTCTATAATTTCCCCATGGTTCTATAATTTCCCCATGGTTCTATAACTTCCCCATGGTTCTATAATTTCCCCATGGTTCTAAGATTTCCCCAGGGTTCTATAATTTCCCCATGGTTCTATAATTTCCACATGGTTCTATAATTTCCCCATGGTTCTAAGATTTCCCCATGGTTCTATAATTTCCCCATGGTTCTATAATTTCCCCATGGTTCTATAACTTCCCCATGGTTCTATAATTTCCCCATGGTTCTATAATTTCCCCATGGTTCTATAACTTTCCCATGGTTCTATAATTTCCCCATGGTTCTAAGATTTCCCCAGGGTTCTATAATTTCCCCATGGTTCTATAATTTCCCCATGGTTCTATAATTTCCCCATGGTTCTATAATTTCCCCATGGTTCTAAGATTTCCCCATGGCTCTAAGATTTCCCCATGGTTCTAAGATTTCCCCATGGTTCTATAATTTCCCCATGGTTCTATAACTTCCCCATGGTTCTATAATTTCCCCATGGTTCTATAATTTCCCCATGGTTCTATAACTTTCCCATGGTTCTATAATTTCCCCATGGTTCTAAGATTTCCCCAGGGTTCTATAATTTCCCCATGGTTCTATAATTTCCCCATGGTTCTATAATTTCCCCATGGTTCTATAATTTCCCCATGGTTCTAAGATTTCCCCATGGCTCTAAGATTTCCCCATGGTTCTAAGATTTCCCCATGGTTCTATAATTTCCCCATGGTTCTATAACTTCCCCATGGTTCTATAATTTCCCCATGGTTCTATAATTTCCCCATGGTTCTATAACTTCCCCATGGTTCTATAATTTCCCCATGGTTCTAAGATTTCCCCAGGGTTCTATAATTTCCCCATGGTTCTATAATTTCCACATGGTTCTATAATTTCCCCATGGTTCTAAGATTTCCCCATGGTTCTAAGATTTCCCCATGGTTCTATAATTTCCCCATGGTTCTAAGATTTCCCCATGGTTCTATAATTTCCACATGGTTCTATAATTTCCCCATGGTTCTAAGATTTCCCCATGGTTCTAAGATTTCCCCATGGCTCTAAGATTTCCCCATGGTTCTATAATTTTCCCATGGTTCTATAATTTCCCCATGGTTCTAAGATTTCCCCATGGTTCTAAGATTTCCCCATGGCTCTAAGATTTCCCCATGGCTCTAAGATTTCCCCATGGTTCTATAATTTCCCCATGGTTCTATAATTTCCCCATGGTTCTAAGATTTCCCCATGGCTCTAAGATTTCCCCATGGTTCTATAATTTCCCCATGGTTCTAAGATTTCCCCATGGCTCTAAGATTTCCCCATGGTTCTATAATTTCCCCATGGTTCTATAATTTCCCCATGGTTCTAAGATTTCCCCATGGCTCTAAGATTTCCCCATGGTTCTATAATTTCCCCATGGTTCTATAACTTCCCCATGGTTCTATAATTATAACTTCCCCATGGTTCTATAATTTCCCCATGGTTCTAAGATTTCCCCATGGTTCTAAGATTTCCCCATGGTTCTATAATTTCTCGGAAATACTGGAAGTTCTCGGAAATACTGGAAGTTTGAAAAACTGTGTCATTAAAATTTGTGATTTTTACCATTTCAGATTCTCTATATTTTTTTAGAAAATCGAGATACATCCATTGACACATGAATCAAACCCATCATTACCAAAATCTCTGAAACCTACATTCTGTTAGCCTTTACCTCCAAGCGATACAGGCATTACAGGTTTTTCATTACAGATTTTTGATTAGAGATAGAATAAAATGTTATTAAAACATCGAAAAAATCTGTTAGTTGTCTTTAAGAGTGTCTGATACTGTTTTGAAACTTACAAACAGGCTCAATATTATAATTTAAACAAAAATGAAGACAGATAGATCTGATGGCAGTAACGTGAAAAAAGTGCAGGAGAATTAGTGAGAAAAGAGAAACATGATAAGTTGGAAAATTTTACAGGAAAAGTTTAGGTTTACGTCGGAGCTGCGTTTCCAAAAATCACAATCGTCAGATTTTTTTCCGAATGTGTTCAAAACATTGATTGTATTGTACATATTAACGTAGCATTGCTACCGTCATTTCCAGTGACACTATATGGGTTTAGTGAAACCGACAATCTCAAAAAACACCGAGAGACTATAGAAAACTTCTTGAAGAAATTGGTATGTTTCAAAATTAGAACTTTTTTCCAACATAGCTATCAGAAAATTACTGAGCTTATCGAACAATTGATTATCTAAACGGAACTCTAGCCAAGTCCAAAATACCACCACAAAACAGTAAAAAATTTTCGAAACTCAAAAATTTTAGGAATCTTCCAGAAACTTTCCCAAACTCACGTTCTCTTTCCCTCCTCTTCTTATCTTATCTCAAAAATTTCGATCTTTTCCTCTCCCTCTTTTTCTTTGCCAAAAGGTCAATACGTGACTATAGTCACCTAGACCTCTTTGTGTATAAAAACGATCTAATTGTCTGTTTTTTCTCACTATCTGCGTCTCTCTATCCCTGTTGTGATAAAAGAGGACAACATCAAAGAAACACGTTTCTTTCGTTGTTTCCTGGTGACTACTGTTTTTCAGTTTTATTGGTTATTTTTGACCTCTATTCTCTACTACTACATCTACTAATACTGTTTTTGTATTTGGCAATTTGGAATTTTGAAAAAATACGAAGACATGAGAACGACTATTGTAATATATGGTGAGTTTTCGGAGTAGGATTGTTTCAAGGTTTTGAAATGTGGGAGATGGAAACTTACGGGTAGAAGATCAAAGTGTGGTTGAATGAGAATGCTGAAAGTTTTAGACTTTTTGAAGCACCAAAAAAATATGGTAGTTAACGGACTTAAGATTTTTGGGGAGTGATACCATAAGATAGTGAAACTGAAACAAAGAGAAAAGTGAAACATCCTTAAACGAGAAGCGAGGTTTTCTTTGGTTTTGAGCATATTATATTCCTGACTTACGGTTTCGGAATGAACATTTTCTCAGATTTAGCGAAGTCATCTCAATTCTTCGAATGGACATTCTTCTGATTTCAAATTATCAAACGGTCATATCGAGGGTTCGAAAAGTTGAAATTCAGAGAAACACAAGTGAAACAAAAGTTGTTTGTTTCTGCTCATTTCAACAAACGGCTATTTTTTACTTTTTTTGATGTGTAACGAACTTCTGAAATTAATTTTCGTGCATAATCTCTAGTTTGGGAAACAGAACATATTCTCTTCATAGTGTTAGATGGGGGACAATTATTATATTTTGAAATCTATGAAATTTGGTAGTATAAGCAACAAAAAAGGTGTAGACTTTCCAGAGCAGGATTATTAGAACTATATCCAGTTTGTTAAAACCAAAAATGTGGAAAATTCAAAAATGCACTTATAGTTTTTTATTCGATTTCAATCGGGACATATTTAACGCTTCAAAAATCCTCTTGGTAATTGAATATTGGTTGTGCATATCTGAATATAGGTTTTTATATGGTTTTTAAAACAGAAATTTTAAACAACTTCCCTAGTCCATACCTCAAAGGCTCTGCTTCACAACTTTCATTTTAGGCCCGGTTATATTATCACCCAATTCCATTTTTGTCAAGGGAATAGTGAACCAGCCCAATGATACATCTTGCGTCCCTTTAAGCCAGATGAGAGAGCTGGTTTACTTTTAACAATTCACTAAATACTTTGAAAATCCCACACGTTAAACCAAAACGAATACGATTCATTGTATTATGATTCTGTCGTTGACATTATGCTAAACTTGAAACGGTGAAAAGTAGGACCCCAAACAAAAATGGTATTGAAAAAAATACTGTTGCAGCATCGTGATAATATTTTCGTATTTATGGTTGCATTTCACTACCATTTAGAAATTTAATGTTAGCATCACAACTTTTTCCCGAATTTTCAGCTCAATCCCACTTCAAACTCCTAGTCGTTGGGGGTGGTGCCGGCGGACTTGGCGCGGCCAGCAAATTTGCTCGAAAACTTCCTCAAGGCAGTGTTGGAATAATTGAACCCCGTGAAGACCACTATTATCAACCAGGGTTTACACTCGTCGGTGGTGGACTAATGACATTGGAAGCGAATCGGAGAAGACAGGAAGATCTGATTCCAAAGAATACAACATGGATTAGAGATAAAGTATTGACTTTTGAGCCGGCGAAGAATTTGGTGAAGTTGAGAGGAGGAGATGAGATCAGCTATGAGTATATGGTTATTGCGATGGGCATTCAGTTGAGATTTGATATGGTGAGTTTTGGAAGGAATTCTAATTGTTTCATTAGTGTTGACTCTGCAGTCCTCATGAAATAAAATTAATAGGGGTTGAGATGGAATTTGACAACAATTTTCGGTTTCGATAAGTTGATTTCCAACATTACTTGCATTAATAATAATGCAGCAGTTTCACGAATGAAAAAAAAAACTCATAGTAATTATTGTTGAAATATCGGCACAGAAAATTTTTGGTGTTTGATTATAATTTGAAAGGCGCTCATCAATTGCCTTTAGTAATCCTATTAAGATAAATTCCTTATTCGAAATTATAAAACTTTATAAACGATTGTTCCAGATAAAAGGAGCCAAGGAAGCGTTGAAAACTCCCGGAGTGTGCTCCAACTACTCCCCGTTTTATGTTGAGAAGCATTACAAGGAGGCGATGAACTTTAAGGTGAGTTTTAGATAGGGGAAGTGGTCTGAAAGGGTCAAGAAGGGTAAGTAGTACAAAAACGAGCCAAATTTCCAATTCCTTGAAAGCCTCAAATCATTTTTTATATAATAGGCTTTCTAAAACTGGCATTTGTTAAATTTTCGAGGGAAACCCAAGTTCCGGCGGCCCGAATATACTCAAGCTTAAAAGTCTAAATGCCAACTTTTTGCAAGATTTCAATAAGCAGCCTTAGGCACTCTCATATTGCTTCTCACAAAACATAAGTTTAAAAATGTTCATTTTGAAACTGTGAATTTTTGAATTTTTCCTCTAATTGTTCAAAATGACAGCTCATTTTTTTCAGGGCGGCAACGCAGTGTTCACCTTCCCGAACACCCCAATCAAGTGTGCTGGTGCACCACAAAAAGCCTGCTATATCACTGATTCAATCCTCCGACAACGAGGAGTTCGCGACAAAGCGCATATGATTTATGCGACAAGTTTGAAGAGGGTGAGTAGAGATTTTTCGGAAATATTGAACATATTTTGTAAGAGATAGTCATACTAATTCCTGAAGATAACAGAGAATCGTCCTGAAATGTTTTATTCAACGTTCTAACGTTGATGAAACGGAAAATTTTGCATGTTCGTAAGGAGTTAACCCAAGCAACATTCATGTCCCATTTTGTTGAAAATGAACCTTTTGAATCAGAAAAAATTCCTTCAAAAATAGCTTCTTATTACAGCTCTTCGGCATCGAAAGCTACCTGAAATCCCTGGAAAAAGTTGCTAAGGAAAAAGATATTGATGTGAGGACCCGTCGAAATCTGATCGAGGTGGATTCGGACAACAAAATGGCTACTTTTGAGTTCCTGGATGACGATGCCAAGCCAACTGGAAAAACGGAGAAAGTCGAGGTAAAATTTCGAAATTTTGTGTTTCAAAAGCACCAAAATCATGTATCTGCAAGTTGACAATAGTTGCACTGTGGTTAAATCAGGATATAATATTTTCAAAAAAGACTGTTCCACTTTCCCCATGTTTTAAAGGTTTTAAGAGATATACATTAAGAAAGATACAACGTTAGATCTTAATGTTGGTTTACAGTACTCCCTCCTACA
Source organism: Caenorhabditis sinica (assembly GCA_963932045.1). Taxonomy (NCBI): domain Eukaryota; kingdom Metazoa; phylum Nematoda; class Chromadorea; order Rhabditida; family Rhabditidae; genus Caenorhabditis; species Caenorhabditis sinica. Next base: position 19,182,563 of record OZ009940.1, read on the forward strand.
TATCGGCCCGCCGTGCTCCGCTCCCGAAACGCTTCGAACATCACCATTTGCCGATAAGACTGGATTCATGGATGTGGATGGGGCTTCGTTGCAGGTAAGGAATTATGGACCATTAGGATAATATAGTGACTACAAAAAAATCTCGTAGGTATTATGAATATAGCAGCAAGAGCACACGCCAAAAATGTATTGTGATAATTTTTCTAATATTCGGTAAACAAGACTAACTTACACCGTTTAATGACCTGGAATGCAGTGCTGCGCTGTGAGACTTTTCGCACTTCTCATGTAGTAAGCATTCTTTTGCTGTTTTAAAGTAGTGATAAACAACTCCATGTACGTTCAAAATGATTTGAAATCTTCAATCAACATATCTCATACATACCTTTCCAATTGCCGTTTAGAGTTTTCAAGTCCTCGTATGTAGTTAGCCGTGCCAGTTTTTTTAGAAATGCTTTCCGAACAAAAAGTATTATTGAATCGTGATGAAGCGTTGTAAGACCATTTCTTTTCTTTATGTATATCAGACTATAGGTAATCCCGGAATTTTGAAGTCAGTTGTAGTTACCGGTCTACATCATACTCCACTACTAATCACCGAAACCTTTTTTTATGGAATTCTATACTTTTCGTCGACAACATTGAACCCGTTTTCGGTTTCATCATCTTCATAAAATTCCTTTCGCAATTTTAGAAAATTAGTGCGACCGCTAGTGTTATAATAATGTTGACAATGCGCCCCATCTTAATTTTAGTTCGAGCGCTTTTTCTAGCACTAAGGGTAACATTTATTTTCAAAAGCAGGTAAAAAAATTTGAGCTCTCAGTGGTATTAGGGCGGTAAACATTTGAAAATCCATGCTCCACTGCACTCCCCGTGCATTTGGTCAAATGGAAGAGTTTTTGAAAAAAATTCAGTGTGATTTCCTCTTCCATTTGACCAGGTGCGCTAGAGCACGGATTCTCATATGTTTACCGTCCTAATACAACATGCTCAATTACATTAGGTAGTCATTCATATAAGTTTTCAGTCCAAAAACTTTCCAAACGTCTTCGGAGTTGGTGACTGTATGAATACTCCAAACGCCAAGACCGCAGCTGCAGTTTCTTCTCATCTCAAAACAATCGAAAGGAATTTGGGTCAAGTTATGGAAGGAAAGCAGCCTTGTATGGAGGTGAGTTTTATTAGTACTGCAATCGCACCGAGACCTGATCCTCAGGTCCCATAACAGGTTTGAAGAGCAAAAAAATCATTCATCTATTATACAATCAGTGTCAGAATCTTAGTCCATCATATTTTCAGTACGATGGCTACGCCTCCTGCCCGCTGGTTGTCAGCACAAATCGAGTGATTCTGGCAGAGTTCAACTCAAAAGGAGCCATGGAGACCACACCTTTCGATCAGTCGAAACCAACATATTGGGCATATTTGATGAAAAGATATTTTATGCCAGCATTATATTGGAATGGATTGATAAAGGGATACTGGAATGGACCGGCAACGATTAGGAATTGTAGTCGGATGGTGAAGTCGAAGTGATTAGAAATATGTATGAGGACGTGACTTTAGTAAATTTTCATTTTTGATGGGGATAAATATTTCTGTTACAACATTGTCATGGATAAATGTAAATGAAATCTAGACGATTGAATTTGGAACAAGATGCACACAGATTTATCAAAGCCGTACTACATTTTCTAATGGTCATCTGTTTTATTAGCCTTCTGAAACTAAGTTTTAAAGTTATACATTTTGACAGGTATAACTTTCAAAGTTATACATTTTGACAGGTATAACTTTTAAAGTTCTATGAAATTGATGAGTTTGGCTATGAGAATTTCTCGTTTCAAGATATGCTGAATTTGAGGATCATGAAGTAAGCAACACTTATTTACAAAATTAGAAAAAGAAACACAGAATAATTCCAAATCCCATTAAACTAATCAATTTGAAAATCAAAATTCCATTCCGTGATCTCCAAAAACTTCTCCTCCGTCAAATCCCACACTCCAAACTGGAACTCTCCAGATACCACTGATACGGATGCCACTCTTCTGTCGTGCTCTCTCACAACGTAGTATTGCGTAACGATAAAGTTATGTGGTCTGGAATGCTTCTGGTTTTCAAAATTTCAGAATAAATGACAACTTACTTTGTCGGAAATCTGAACACATGCGGCTCCCTTTCTCTGAGCCAATTTCCGGTGCCAGTCTGGTCAACTGTTTCCAAATCCGAGGAAGATTCGTCTGCCGTTATGAACATGTATTCCAAGTTCGGGCACACATTGTTAAGTTTCCACTCGTTCAGAAATTGTTCGACTTTCTGAGTGGGATCTTCTTCAACTGTTATGATCAGCTCTTTTCCTCGGAAATAGGATAGATCGAAACATTTTTGACACTCAAGGTCAACAGATTTTGCAAGGAAAATTGCGGAATTTCGACTAAAGTCTCCAACAACTTTTGTCATCACTCTTATAGATTCCTGGTTTGGTGACGCTGACAAAAAGTGGTCCAAATCTTTTGCTTCTAATGGTGAGTCTCCTATTATATCTGTACTCGTGATTTTTGAAAGTCTAGGCAGATAGACTCCGGATTCCAGATTAGCGTGTAAAATCAGATGACTTCCAATCACACGAATAAGGTGCTCATGAATAGTCTCAATGACTTGATCTTTTTGGTTTTCATGAGCCAATTCAGCGTTATTGTTTGATTTTCTGAAAAAAAATATACACTTTTTGATTTTCTGAACCAAAGTCAAGTAGAGCACTTACATTATCTTCATCTGCTTTCCTAAAACGTTGCTTACAAAAAATTCGTTGTGAGATTTGAGTGCTCTGACAACTGGAAATCCTTCAACTCCTTGATTCCGAGTTTTTGATATTATATAGAAGTCACCATCTGAACTAACAAGGTACTCTATGCCAATGATATTATCGAATCGTTTCTTTTCCATTGAGCAAATTAGTTTTTGGATTTTTTTCGAGCACATTGTGAGAAGAAACAGCTCTGTCATATTCATAACATCCAATATTTCCTGCTGGACTAGTAGAGGGAACTTGGAGAACTTCATTTTCGAGAGGGAAGTCATATCTGAAATATGCTCTATCATTTAGGTGTGAGACACTACGCTAAGAAAAATGCAATGGATAGAAAATTCGAAAAAAAAAACTGAAGGAAACGAACGCAGAAAAAAAGACAACAAGTGAGATTAGTGCGCGAATAGAGTGTGAATGAATGTGTGTTGGCCATATGACCTGGCAGATACAATCAACCAATCTGCACACAAATGACGTCATAGGCAGGTCATCTGAAGGTGAAATGTAGTCACAATGGACAGAGTAGGACAGGCCTGTGTGGCTGGCCTCCCTTCTACGTGTCCCTTTGTGCGACAATTGCCTTACACTAAATATTACGCATTATTACATTGACCTAAACAAGACGCCATTTCGTCTGTTCCTGAGAATTGCCACGTTTGTGTCTTTCTTGTGTTCTCCACCCCACTTCTTGTTGTTGTTTCACCAGTAATTTCATTCTTCATGAACATGTCCCATTTTTAGGTACAACTCAAAAAATGCAATTCTCAAGCTTCCCTTACCTGATACAAAAAGAAGTACTAGACCATCTCAGCCACAACGAAATCCTCTTACTTTCAATGTGCTCAAATAGAGTTAAATGTCTTATCAAGTTTGTCCAGAAGTCCCGCTTCGACGATATCCGATGTATTGAGTACAGTATAGGCGAGTATGGTTCTAAGCTTGTCAATGTTAGCACAATACATCACAACAAATCGCACAATTTGTTAATTCGTGCATATCCTAATTGAGGCAATGGGACGACGGTTGTTGATTTATTAGGAGCGAAAATCCAATTTCAGTGAGTTCATTTAGAAATACATTCCAGCTTAATACATATTCTCCAATTTCAGCAACGATTACTTACACCAATTAATAGCAGTAGTCTACAACAAGAACTTCACTGGAGAAAACAACATCTACATGCGGCAGGCGAACGAATCAATCCACTGTCATATTCAAAGCTTAATGGCCAAGCATACCCAGTTTAAGCTGATTTTGCACGATGAAGTATACGATAATTGCTTGAAACCAATGTTGAGGAATATCTCATCCACACTTATAACGGGCTCGACTATGCAGGCAAAGCACTTGGAGCACGTTTTATTAGCTGCCTCGCCGAAAAATGTTATTGATTTGAATGTCTCGATCTACGGTCAATTGAGCAAAAACTGACCACTCTATGATGCTTATGGTGTTAGATTCAAGTACACGGATTATTGCACTTTGAAGTTTTTATATAACTTCAAAGGGCGACATTTGTGCCTACCGATGGCAAAAGAATTTAGCCTGGAGATTATCGAATTTTTGAGCAGATGGATTTCAAATGCAGTGGGTCGCAATTTGGAGTCTTTGGTTATCAACGCATGTTACTTCGACCTTGTTCTGGATATCGATGAACTTCTGAATTCGTTCAATGTCAAAAAGCTCCAGGAGCCGCTTATGTTCACTTATCAAGCAAGGTAAGTTTTCAAGATTAGAGTTATAAAAGTTTCAAGGGAAACGTTTTCAGTAAATTCTTCACTCAATATTATGTCGTGAGAGAACATGATGGGCGAGTTGCATCTCTATTTGTGGGGAATAAGGTGTTGCAGTTCGGAGTTTGGGATTTGACCGAGGAGGAGTTTTTGGAGATTTTCGACTAATGTTGAGTTTATTTTTTCGTGTTTTTACAACTGAACCTGGTTTTTATCACCAGTCACTTTCGAAGTTGTTCCCCTTCAATATATTCCACATTCATGTTTCGTAATTCCAATAAATCTTGATGTTTTCTGTCGAATTTAATTCATCGTAGACATTGGGAATCTAATTGAGTACCTTGAAAACAGCGTTTTATTATATGTGTAGCAGAATAATCTTATAGCAGATTAATCAGAAATTTTTATAGCAGAAATAATCAGAAAGTATCTATTCTGAAGCACGAATGCCATTGAAAAATGACTCAAAATATGCAACACTAACTTTAACGTTTCTGGAAGTTTGTATCTTGTAGCCTGATGGGAGCAGCTAATTCCGTCTGGGATTGTGTAGAACAATTTTATTTCACAGAAACAATAATTTCTACATTATTCAAATTTATCCCTTCTTCTTTCCAAACACTCTACTAATCTTTCTAATACTCTCTGGTCCATTCCAGTATCCTTTGATCAGTCCATTCCAATATAACGATGGCATTAAGTGTCTTTTCAGCCAGTAAGCCCAATGTGTCGGCTTTTTCTGATTCAGAGGAGTGGTCTCTAATGGTCCATCCGGAGTGAATTCAGCAAGAATAACTTTGTTTTTCGAGACTACCAATGGGCAGGACGAGTAGCCGTCGTACTGGAAATTGAAGAGATTTTTGAGGAATTTTGGGTTAGGGGTACCTTGAATTCAGGGGTCCTCTCTTGCATCACCAACGTCAAATTCATATCCAAAACTTTGAGTTGCGAGGAAACAGAAGCTGCTGTCTTGGCATTTGGGGTATTCATACAGTCACCAACTCCGAATACATTTGGGAAACGCGCGGACTGAAAAAAGTTCGAAAAGCTTAAAAATTAAAAAAAAAGTAGTTTCGGAAACGGAATTTACGAATTTTCTTTTCAGATTCCAAGTAAGTTTTTTGCTTTCATTGTCAAATTCAATGAACTTGAGAAACATGATTCACCTGCAAAGTCTCCTTATCAACATCCATGAACCCAGTTTTATCAGCAAATGGTGATTTTCGAAGAGCCTTGGGGGCGGAGCATGGTGGTCCGACGTGCAGCAGGGAGTACTGTAAACGATAAAGTTTTCGAAAACGTCTGAACTGTCATTGAAATATTCATTAATTTATCAGAAATATGGGCGACTTGAAAACGAAAAAAATCTAAAAAAAACCCGCACCTCAATGTTCTCCTGCTCCTCCGTTGGTACACCATTTTCATCGAGTATTTCAAATGTTGCTGATTTGTTAGATGTGTCAATTTCTATCAAATTTCGACGCGTTCGAACATCGATGTCCTTTTCACGTGCGACGTCTTCAAGGGGTTTGACGTAGGCGTCGACACCGAAGATCTGGGAAAATAGTAGATTTTAAAAGTTGCAGTTTCATTGAGGCTATTGAACCTAGATTTCAAAGCTTGTTTGCTGATAGAATAACAACAAATTTCAGTTTCAATAAGTTCACATGGTTACTCAGATTACGACATTGTGATCAACGCGAAATTTAGTTATGTGGACTTACCCTATTCAAACTAGTCGCATAAACCAAGTGCGCTCTATCGCGAACTCCTCGTTTTCGGAGGATCGAATCAGTGATATAACACGCTTTTTGTGGCGCACCAGCACATTTGATGGGGGCATTTGGGTAGGTGTAGATCGCGTTTCCTTTCTGAAAGTTGTAGAAATATCGTGAAAATCTATTGTTTCAAAAAAGTCATAAATTTTGTTAAACTTTGCTTTGGACAATGACAACAAAGTAAATACTCACTTTGAATTCCATAACTTCCTTATAGTGCTTCTCGACATGATATGGTGAATAGTTGGAGCAAACTCCTGGAGTTTCCAGTGCTTCTAGAGCTCCTTTTATCTGAAAAAAAATTGATTGTTCAAGCGACTAGAGTTTATAAGTTTTTGATAGATTTTCAAAATTTCCCGGTTTTGATAAGTTTATGTTAGCCAGTCCATTTTATAAGCATCGATTTTACGAACAATGATTAGTTTCAATTTCAACAGTCTTGTTTATAAAATCGCAACTCATTGAGTGATATATGCGGAAACCAACCTTATCGAATCTCAAATGGGCTCCCATTGCTACCAACATATAATCATAACTGATATCTTCTCCTCCATTCAAAGTGACCGTATTCTGAGTAGGCGTAAACAACACCACCTCATTTCTTATCCATTTTGCATCTTTTGGAATCAATTTTTCCTCTTTCCTCGTGTTCTTTTTTAATGTCATCAGACCACCACCGACCAGCGTGAACCCTGGTTGATAATAGTGATCTTCGTGAGGTTCTATTATTCCAACACTGCCTTTGGGAAGTCTTCGAGTGAACTTATGGGCGGCGCCAAGACCGCCAGCGCCACCACCGACGACTAGAAGTTTGAAATGGGTTTGGGCTGAAATACATATGTGGTTGGATAGAACTCAGTTCTTATTTATGAGTAAAATAGTCAAAATTTTGACTATATTTCAAAACTTGAATGGTCAAAATATATATGGTTTAACCAAATTTTTCAACAAAAAAAAGAGAATTCAACTTTGGTGGTTTAGACTTATGAATGTTTTCTTAGTTTCATCTTCATAACTTATGAAACATTTGAAACTGTTATCGTTTTTGAATGCGAAAGGATTTTTTTCAATTTATCAAATCCTGTTAATAGCACTTACCAAAAACTATAGGACTACTTCTCATCGCTTCGATACAGATAATATGTCAGAAATGTTAAAAATGATAGAAATGGAAACTAGACAATCTTTAGAAATTGCAACTGATTTTTGAAGGACTTACCTAACAACAAACAAATAATAAGGGAACACAGTGACCAAGAAACAAAACACAGACTGTAAACAACTATCAATACAATGAAGAGAAAGTGGGAGACGTAGAGAGATATGGGTTTTCAGAAACAAGAGTGATGTCAACAAATAGGTGTCTGTCTGATTTTGGAAGAAAAGAGGTGGGTTTTTGGTATTTGAAGGGGGGGGGGGGTGTTCAATTTTGGTTTCTTGGTCTAGGTTTGTGAGGGAAAATCCAAAAAAAAAAATAGGTTGCATTGAGTTCTGATATGAAAGTGATGAAAATTTTTCGTTGGTAACCAAACGAATAATTGTTGAAATTTTCATCATGATTTTTATGGAAGCAATGAGAAACAAAATGAAAATTATAAAAAAAAATACACTTCCACTGTACTTATCGATGAAAAAACAACATCCGTGCAAAATAAACTCTTCATTGAATATAAAATGAATGCACCAATTAAAAAAACTGAGCAATATGAGTGATATCCTTCATCACAATATCTCCATAGGTCCGGAACCATCCTCCACTAGTCATGTTGCATTGGAAAGTGAATCTCCAGAACAGCCCGTTTGTATCAGTGTTTCCCGTAGCAAACTCCGCTATGGTGCATTTTCCAGACAAGTCAACAAAGCCAGTGGTACAAGTTGTGGCGTTCTTGACGGCATCGTAAATATAGAAAACCCTTCTGAAGTTCGAAGCTTCGAGGTTTGCGGTCGAGGTGCAGGATGCTGGGAAGTAGGCGGGTTCGCGTTCGTTGAATAAAGTCTTGGTGGTGAGGGAGGCACACGGGTTGTTGTCGGTTTTGATGACTTGGAGAGGGGCACAGGGACAGGCTGGAAACATAATAATAATCTTTTGAAAAGCCACTTCAGAAACAAGCTACAATGAAACAAACTAACGGTACGGACTATGAAAAGTCGATGAAACAGAAAATCCTAAATATAATAGAAAAGACAAAAGATCACTCATCAATTGAAGATTCGAATAGAACATTTGAGAAGATACTGAAACTCGGAAATCATTAAAGTACTGATATTGGAGCTATTGATAGACTTTGAGAATTTAATGAAAGTTGGAATTTTCTTCTAGTTTTTTTTCACAAAAGGTTACTGTTTTCAAACTGTTTTAACTTATCTAGTTCTAATGCAAAGCCAATGGTTTACGCCTGGCTGTACTTTTCTTAAGCATCCGTGATCACAACTACAGCCAAACTGGAAAAAAAGGCTTCGGTCGCCCGGATTTCTTGGCAAGGGCGACAATCGCAGCTTTTGAACTGGCGTGAAACCAATCCAACAGTCCCCCAAGATCCTAATTTCAAAAATAAGCCATATGTCAGGCGGCGAGAGATTCGCTGCAAGTTTGGCACGCTCACGCAAAATGCCTATTCTATTTTCAAAAAATATATTCGAAACTAACATTGAACTGTAAAACGTATTGTCAAAAGTCGCCACTCTTTTGTAACATTGTGAAAACAGAAAACATTTTCGAAAATTTTCAGTTTTGCTGTATCGTTAACTTCCCAGTTCTCCAGCACAAAATATTCTTCCTTATTATTTCTGTATTGGAAAATGAATCCAATATCTAGAATGCATTATGATGGGTTCCTCATCAAAAATTTAAAAATAACATGTTTTAACATGCTTCATATTTTGGAGCCGAATGAACAAAAATCTCAGTTTTAGAATTGGGACAATTTTTATCTCAAAACAAACATACATTTGCAATAGGTGGTACTGCTAAAGGTGGGACACTGATGTTGCATTGTGAACAAAAACGCCTCTATATGTACTCATTAAAATTGCGGAAAACAGAAAGTTTCCCAAACTTACAATATTTGGTCTCCTCCGTCTCTCCATCACAGTTACAGTTGAATCCTCCAGACAAGCAGGATCGGTTTCGGGTGTACTGAAAATTACACAACTATGATCTCCAAATGTTACTGTTTACACATGGCCATAAAATAAGTTCAAATTATTTGAAAATGATTCCGTCTCTACGCCCTGTGCAATAAACGAACTTGAACTTGGAAATCATAACCCAAAAACTTTTTCATATGCAAGGGTCGTTATCATTACCATGTTAGAGTTAAGTTTTGCTTCTATGCAATTCACCGATGTTTGAAGTACTGAATATTCTTATTAACCACATGTTACAGTTAAAAATGTTAACCGCAAGAACCTCCTAAACTGTTAAAATTCCCCCTCACCTCCACCGCATTTCCATTTTTGACCCATGGTGACCAATCTCCCCAAATTCCTCCAGTTGGACAGCAATATGTAGTGGTCGTGGGCGTCGAGGCGTTGGCACAGTAGTACCAGTTGTTAATGATCATCGGGGATCCAGAGCAACACGGTGGTGATGTGCCACTTGTCCGAGGGAAGTTACAGGCTTGGGTGCCGCAGAGCTTGGTTTCGGTGGAGGGACCGCTGAAAATAGGGGGATAATAAGAAAAAGTGTATTGTTCCGAAAAAAATTCTAATAAAAGCTATAATAAGTGATTCGTCAATTCATAAAACGTTTGTGAGATAGTCGGGATAGTAATGAGTTTTGTCACTTGTAAAACCGTCTTCAAGTTACGTAGACATGGAACTAACTCATGCGTTTATGGAATCAGTAATGGAGAATATTTCTCTCCTCAATTTTCTCAGTTTCTCGAAACAGTGGTATTTGTTATTGGAAACCGATATGAATTTTTTCAGTTTCAAATCAGTGATTATTTTCTTGCAAAGAGGCATAAGACTGATTATCGAAAAGATGCGCATTTTTCTCAAATTAAAGAAAAAATAGGTTTCTCGATTTAGAACCATAAACAGGTCGAAATTTGAGAGAAGAGTGTATACATTTCAAATAAATAATGGAAGACACCTTCCAATCGAATTTCTCAAATACTTGAAATGGCAATCATATGTATGTATGTATGAATAATCTAATCAGATCTAATTTCATTGAAAAGAAACACAAGCCATCACTGGATTAAAAATTCTCGGGTTCTTATGAGCTTCTGGAAACAGTACAAATCTTCTCAACTTTGAATTGTCACCTTCAAACTCAAAATACTTTGAAAACCGCGAAATATGCTCACAAAACTCTCACGAAATTTCAATCAACAGACAAATGGATTACTTTTACCAAAAATTTCGCAATGACTCGAAGTGATAATTGTTGCGGATTACACACGAAAATCATCAGGAACACAGTAAGATTTTTAAGGAGTTTCCCAGTTTTTGTAACTAGCTTGATACTGCCACAATTCTTTCAAAAGAACTATTCACAACTTTCTGAAACAATGAGAAATTTTCTGAAAATCAACGATTTTTGGCAACCCCAAAAAATGGAATAGGTGAATCATAGATTTTTGAGGGTTTTCAACAGTATTTTTGCGTAAAACACTCGTCTGGGATAATTACTTACTTATCGAAAAGTTCAACTTTTGTTAAAATCTCTTAACAGTAACAAAAAGTTTGTTCAAAACAATGAAGTGCTTCATCTTCTATTTACGACTTTAACAATTTCTTGTTTTGATTACTTAATTTCTTAGCTTTTTGAGACAGCTAAAATCCTTAACTACCCTCTGAAAAATTAGTGCACTTACCTACACTTGCAATCCTTCAAATCCTCTGACAAACACTTCCTGGTGTATTTGATCTGGGAGCACGCGCCACATGTGGTTGCACATGTTCCCGATGGTACCCACTCCGACCATATTCCTCCAGTTGGACATCTCGGACAATCTGCAGCAGTGGAGAACGATATCAGGAAAATGAAGCCAAGGATGAGAGGGACAAAATTCAGTTTCAACATTTCTGTATCAACTGGAACTATTGCAGAGTGGTAATGCGGTTGAATCACCTGGATCGAGTTTTGGCTTTGAACATTTCAACAATGGCGTGAGAAAAACAAACGAAAAAAAGGCCAAAAGTTCGAGTTTGAAGATTGATTTTGCAAAATGTTGCAAAAGAAATGTTCAAGCTATAGAGAGAAGAACATTAACAAATACCAAAGTCTTCGGATACATTTTCGGACCACAAGACTTCCATATCATTTCCATTTGTGAAAAATTGTTTTCATAAATATGTGCTGAAATTATGAATTGTTCAAAACAGTAAAAGCAAACACTTTGAAATGCTCGATACTTTATTAACTTTAGGATTTTTTATAACCATACACTTGTGCGATTCCAACGACATTTGTCAGATTTTTTTGTGGCCATTCATTCCAGGCCCACCACAATCCTGTCTGCAAATCACAGTCAAAGTCCCATGAGTACAGTAAATTGTTGAATTTGGTTTTCTCATCAAAAACCCATATTTTCTTGTTTTGAGCAACGACTAACATGTGGAAATATTTCAGTTTTATGAATGCTAAATATGTTGATTACTAGGAAACAATATGTTTTTGACATTGTAGGCCCTTCTGTTTCCATCAACATGGGATAAAGTTGATTTTCTACTATTTTCATCCAGCTTCCTTGAGCAAATCATTCAACACTTCGACTGTTACACATCTGCAATTTTAACTTACCAAATTTGGTCTCCTTCGCATTTCCATCGCAGTTACAGCCGAATCCACCGGAAACACAGATTCTAGTACGTGAATACTGAAAAATAGACTGGTGAAGTTTTGAAATCCTTACCAAAGTTTTGAGTAAGTTACTACTCAGAGTAACCCAACTCCGTTAAAACATTTTTGGTCTTATTGATAGAAAATTGTCATCAAAATTACATCATAGCTGGAACTTTGGCTGAACTTGCCAACTAGCATTTTTTGAATGAACATGATTATTTAAATAAAAATTTCTGATTCAATGATCTCATTTCCTACATTTCAATTCCGAAAAGCTGATTTGTTTCCTATTTTGAACAGACCTCAATCCTCTTGTCCTCTTTACTCCATGCAGTCCACTCTCCCCAAATTCCTCCATCCGGACAACAGTATGACGCGGTTCCATTCAAATCCTCAACTTTTCCACAATGATACCAATTATTGAACAGGACTGGAGTGCTACCATCACAGCATGGTTTGGTGGGACTATTGGCACGAGGGAAATTGCAAGCTTGGGTGTTGCACGGCTTTTTGGTGGTTGAGTCGCCTCTGGAAATAGATAACATCAGAATGTTTGATTGCCGAACAAATTTATTCCGTTTGTTAGGGTGGCATTGAAACATAGAGTTTCGGGACTTGAGATAGAATGTCAGGTGTTTCAAGACCTCCTAAATCCAAAAATCAAATATGGAGACCCAAAATATTATTTGTATTATAAATTCGAAAGTTGCAATTGTATTGTACGGTTCATACAGTGACTGGATTTGGAAGATGTCTTGGAGAATTATGTAGATTTTGAAACAGTCTTTTCCAGTTTATGACTTCTACTGTTATCGTGATGAAATAAAAAAAAAGCCACCTAGACATTATATCAGAGCTCATTCCCCAACTCACTCGCAAGCACATATCGGATCGGTTTCAATTGACAAGCAAGTCCTACTGTATGTGATATTGGAGCACGCCCCACAATCTGTTGCACACTTCTCAACAGTCATCCACTCGGACCATATTCCACCAGTTGGACAGAGGGGACAGCTACCCATTACCACTGCTGGGAATAGCATCCACAAGATGAACATGATGTCGAGAGAAAATGATATTGAGTGATGGTCGGGTCGGAAGATCATACTAAAATCATGAAGCGGAGAGTTGAAACTATATAGAGAAAAATGGAAAGGTTGGAGCACACAATAGACAGTTTGCATCTGAATAGAAGGTATATTGCAGGATCGGGAAATGTTGGAAAAAAAAGTTAAGCATCATTTTTTTATACTGAATCTTCGATTCCTTTGAACCTTGTGATCCTTTTTTCATTGCCTCGACATATGTAAAAAAAGGTACTAGCTCTGAAAATCATCACGAAGAGCACAATTCGGGATTGCCAAGTAGCTATTTGAATCATTTCCAGTGGCTTCACCAAGTTTCGTACCAACACCTTTACAGTACCGGCCAAAAGGTTGTAAACTTTTGGTTTTTTGGCCAAAATTTTGCTCAATGTTACTTGTTCTACTTGTAATTTGGCAGAAAACATGAATGTAATGTGACACATAAATTTGCCAAGTTTCATCGCGAAATGCCAAGAGAAACAGTTTTTATGACAAAATTTCGAAATTTTGGAAAATCTCTAGTTTTGACTACTTTTTCTTCGAAGCATCCTAATTTCTAGTAAGGAGTGTTTTAGAGGGTAAAAAATATTAAAAGTAGTTTTCAAGATGTGAAAGTACTGTAAAAAGCAATTTGCACACAGATTAGAGCATTGTTCAAGTAGAACAGGATGCTCAAAGTTAGAAAAAGTGCCAGAAAATACTACATTTCATAGCGATCACCTTCGATTGAAGTTTATCGACGAATCTCGCGGTTTTCATGGGGTGAAATGTATTTTTTTGATTAAACGGAAGTTTTATAAACTAGAGAACACACAATTGAATCAGTTGCACCCTCTTCACCTCTACTATGAACGTCCGTTCAAATTTTCTGATTGAGACTCAACATCGTTTTGACCACTTCTTCGGCTGTCGAGACAACATCTGTTGTGGTTTCATGTATTTGTTTATGATTTTAGTTTTTGGCATCCTATATCTTCAATGTCCTCTTATTTGGGCTTCTAATATTTCTCGGCTGTCCTGCACGACCACTTATTATGTCTGCTCTTGCAATTAGTTGCAACATCATATCTTATAACTTCTGGGGGACCTTTTCTTCTGAAGCTGGAGGGTTCAAAGTTGGTTTTTGTTTTCTTTCACATTTATTTATCAGCAAAACAAAGCTTTCCTCTTCCCCGAACGTTACTCTCTGATTTGGGGGCCTAGCTCTGATCTGGTGCTGCAACTAATTGCAAGAGCAGACATAATAAGTGGTCGTGCAGGACAGCCGAGAAATATTAGAAGCCCAAATAAGAGGACATTGAAGATATAGGATGCCAAAAACTAAAATCATAAACAAATACATGAAACCACAGATGTTGTCTCGACAGCCGAAGAAGTGGTCAAAACGATGTTGAGTCTCAATCAGAAAATTTGAACGGACGTTCATAGTAGAGGTGAAGAGGGTGCAACTGATCCAATTGTGTGTTCTCTAGTTTATAAAACTTCCGTTTAATCAAAAAAATACATTTCACCCCATGAAAACCGCGAGATTCGTCGATAAACTTCAAACGAAGGTGATCGCTATGAAATGTAGTATTTTCTGGCACTTTTTCTAACTTTGAGCATCCTGTTCTACTTGAACAATGCTCTAATCTGTGTGCAAATTGCTTTTTACAGTACTTTCACATCTTGAAAACTACTTTTAATATTTTTTACCCTCTAAAACACTCCTTACTAGAAATTAGGATGCTTCGAAGAAAAAGTAGTCAAAACTAGAGATTTTCCAAAATTTCGAAATTTTGTCATAAAAACTGTTTCTCTTGGCATTTCGCGATGAAACTTGGCAATTTTATGTGTCACATTACATTCATGTTTTCTGCCAAGTTACAAGTAGAACAAGTAACAATGAGCAAAATTTTGGCCAAAAAACCAAAAGTTTACAACCTTTTGGCCGGTACT
Source organism: Caenorhabditis sinica (assembly GCA_963932045.1). Classification (NCBI taxonomy): domain Eukaryota; kingdom Metazoa; phylum Nematoda; class Chromadorea; order Rhabditida; family Rhabditidae; genus Caenorhabditis; species Caenorhabditis sinica. The sequence continues at coordinate 19,197,706 of OZ009940.1, forward strand.
GTAATACAGGAAATCTTGAAATGCTTAAATCTTTATTAACATAATGTTGAAATTAATCTTTAAGTCTCCAAGCATATGCTTGTGCAAGTCCAACGGCGCTGATCGTCTTATTCGGCCAAGGATTCCATGCCTCCCACTTCATCGTCTTCAAATTACAGTCGAAATCCCATGCGAATAGTTGACCATTGGTTATGTTAGCCGTGCCTGAGAGAAACTTTTTTAATGTTTTCAATGTTACAACGCGCTCCATTGCTAACATGTCTCAAATGTTGATTTTTTGGCTTTCTCATTGTTTTTCCAGGTATCTTATATTCCTCCTGGCCGCAAGAACCAGACCTCAAAACTTGAAAAAACAATGAGAAAACCGAAAAATCCGAATCATAGCCATGTTAGCAATAGAGCGCATTGTAACATTGAAAAGAAACTATTATTACCTTTGTATGGTTGGAATCGAGTATGGTCACATACACCGCCCACTGCGTGAATAAAAGAAATATAAGTCACCATATCTCCTCTATTTACAACAAAATCGCCTTGAAGGAAGTTAGAAGCCTCCAGCACGACAGTCGCTTTGCACTTGGTAGCGTGGTATTGATGTCCACCCGTTCTGTTGAATAATGTTCCATTGTAATCTGGTGGACATTCTGCTTGCGTTAACAGTCTCAACGGGGGACATGGGCATTCTGAAGAATGGAATGGTTATTCCTAGCTCTTGTTCTCAAGCTAAACTTTGTTGCCGTTCCAAATTCTAGGGCTCAATAAAAACATGGGATGGTCTAGTACTCAATGTTAGCAAACTTACCAAACTTGGTCTCCATCGCCACCCCATTGCAATTGCAGCCAAATCCACCCGACACACAGACTCTGGTACGAGAGTACTGAAATTCAGAAAACGTAGTATCAATATCTACTGTGGATTTTCAGAAGTTTTTTTCTAAAAATCTGTTTCATCAAGTTCCCTAATTTCGTATCGGTGACAAAGTTCATTGCCGTGATTGAGTTTACCTCTATCTTCTTGTCCTCTTTGCTCCACGCTGTCCACTCTCCCCAAATTCCTCCATCCGGACAACAGTATGACGCGGTTCCATTCAACTCCTCCACTTTTCCACAGTGATACCAATTATTGAACAGGATTGGAGTGCTACCATCACAGCATGGTTTGGTTGGACTGTTGGCACGAGGGAAGTTACACGCTTGGGTGTTGCACACCTTTTTGGTAGTGGAGTCGCCCCTGGAAACAGATAACGTCAGATTGGCAAGCAAATCGATTCCGTTTGTTAGGGTGGAATTGAAACATAAAATTTCGGTACTTTGAATCAGAGTGCAAGATTGTCAGGTGTTTCAAGACCCCTTGAATCTAAAAATCAGATTTGAAGAACAAAAACACCGGTTGAGCTGAAGATTCAAAACTTGTGATTATGCTGTAGAATCGATACCGGTATTGCTCTCGAAAGTTGTCATGACAGCTTATGCCGTTTTTGAAAAGGTATTGCTATTGTATTTTTTATGGTGGCAAAATTTGAAAAACAAGAGTTATCTGGCCAGAGTATAAACGAATCTATCGAATAACTTGTCAATGGTAGATGAGATCTTCCCTTCAATGTAAAACCGGCCTCTTTTGGTTTTATAGTCATAACTAATTTTTCTCTTTCACATTGTTATTATTTCGCCAAAAGTCACGAAGAAGTGATGGGTGGTGATTTTAATGGATGCTAATGATTTTTTACAAATAACTACATTCAAAATGCAATCTGATGCCATTAGTTTATGGTAGCATACTTTGCGGTTACTACGTGTCTACAATTGTCAGTATTGTTTATGTCAAGTCAATTTGGCTTATATCAATATTAGATTGACATCAGATTGCATATTGAACCAAAGTTTGTGATCAACAATCGAGTACATCTGCTTCAAACATCTTATACCTAATTAGGGGAACGGGGGATTGTAATATTTAACAAATGAAAAAGTCGTAAAGTTCTCTATTTTTCAAAGTCAAACAACTATTTGGATTACTGTTGCAAAAAGTTGACGAAAACTCATCACAAAAGTCACATTAATTGTTGTCGAGTATATTAGCAAACAAATTGAACTATTTCATGTTAATCAAAATGTTTTCCCAATTCTACCCATGTTGTTCCAACTCACTTGCAAGTACACGTCGGATCCATCTCAACTGACAAGCAAGTCCTACTGTAGGTAATACTGGAACATGCTCCACAACTCGTCGAACAATTCTCAGCAGTTATCCACTCTGACCATATTCCATCGGTTGGACATTTAGGGCATACGGCGCCCATGACCACAGCAGGAAAGAGAATCCACAAGATGATCATGGTTTGGAGAGGTGATGATGGGTTATGGTGACGATAAAAAATCATGGAAAGTTCATAAAAATGGAAGAATGATATATAGAAAAAGAGATGAAAAGGTTAGAGCAGACAATAGGGTGAATTTGAATATGAATGCAAGATGCATCAAAGAACCGAAGGGAGATAATCATGAGAAAGAAAATAGGAAAAAAGTATTTGGGATAACAGAGAAAGAGAGGATCTGTAACTAGAAAACGAGGTTAAAACACGAGAAAGGCAGAGAAGTATACTGCATTTGGTGATTAGAGATTGAGGAACTCATGAAACAAGAGATTCAAAAAAGTTTATCTAGTTTCAAACATGCACAACAATGCTGGCGAAGACTAAAAATAAGATCCGAAACATAATGGAACAATGTAGTGTTTCAATAAAAACTCCAAAGATGGGCTCTTTGAAACATGATTCACCAGAACTTAATAATTGTTGAATAAAGAAAACCGCCGGGTTTCAATGTTCAGAGATTCCGACTAAATAGAGGTTGAAAACGAAGCTTTCAAATCTCTCATTTTCACAGTTATCAGAAACAGAAAGAGCTCATGACTGTTGTTTTGATACACAGAATGATCAGGGTACATTGTTAGAAACTTCAGTTTTAAACACTCTAAAAGACCTCATGTGATTCTTAGTGATTCAATGCTATGAAGTACAAATGATAATGATTTCTGAATATCACATTACCTCTTTATCAAATTCAATTTTCTAAGAAGTGGTTATATGAAGATCACGTAACAGTGCCTAAATTTGTAAGTTCATATTCTGAGTTTCCATTTTGTCTGATTCATAAAAATTTTATCTTTACAAGATGACAATAATCCTTGTTGCTGACAATTGTTCGAATGACAGTATTGATGATTGCATGATTGTCGAAACTGTCAGACATCATATTATTTCGAATCATCCTTGTTTCTTTTTACTGTTTAGAAATTTCAGTAAATTTGTACAATATTATTATCGTTGATCTTGGTCTCGCAAATTCCAAATAGTCTTAGTGATCTAGGAACGACAAAAACGTCGCAATTCTCTCCTTTCAATAACACAAACAATTCCAACATTATTAGTCAACGAGCTCAAATCGATTTCTAGCAGCAATTATTGGAAGACTTATTGGACTTCCCGAATTAAAGCGAAAATCTGGTCGAAGTCAAAATTATCTGAAAAATTCAGTTCCAAATATTTGAGATCAAACGATCTTTGGCACTTGTTGAAGTAAAAGCGGTACTGTTTTGATGAGCTAATATCAAACTAACTTGTTCCCAGATTAGTGGCCAATCGTTTCGAAAAAATCACAACTTGTTTCACTGGGCAACAAAAAATTTGTTTCCACTGTTTCTTCTCTCTGTTTTGAAACACTGATTTGGCTGTTGTTCACTCACATGTAAAATCAATTTTACCAATAATGCTCACAACTTTCATTTCAATACCACAAACAGTTATCCAACAGTATTAATCAACGAGCTCAAATCGATGCCCAGCATAGCGAACAAGTCTCCAAACGTGTTTTGGAGGAAGGTGAGAAGCTGAGTGAGCAATTGTTGGAGGACTTGTTGGACAGAGCAAAGGACATCGGTGCAGGGAGTTGGAGTTGTCGCGGAGGGGGATTCAGAAGACTCGGAAGACTCAGAAGAAGACGGAACTGGAGGTGGGAAGGTTGATTGGTCTGAAAATTGGTTACTGTATCGCTACGGAAGTATTAGAAGAAACGAAAATTCCATAGCACTGCTACTGGGATACTCAAGGCTTACCATCTACAACCGTAGGGAACGTAGTTTGATCTCCGGAAGGTGTGGTAGTGGGGGCTTCCGTTGGGAGAGGATTCGTAGTGGGCGGAGCTAAAACACAATATTTGTCATGATATTCAAGTTAACAAAATCAGCTTTGAATCGTAAATATTTGTTGCCTAACTGTTTCATCGAGATCATAAATCGGTGAAAGATGTTGGAACAACATTATCTACCGGATTTTATTATTGTACTCACTTTCTCCTCCTACAGTACCCACTGGAGTAGTTTGATCTGCTCCATGCCCAGTAGAACTGGTCTTTGGATCCACTTCAATTGCTCCACCAGGCCCCAAATCCTTGTTATCCAGAAGGGATGGGTCAACAGCGTAGGTGGTGCAGTTTGGTCCCTCGTCTCCTTGCACTACATCTCTTGCAATTGGCGCCAAATTTGATTCACCGATGAATGAGAGGACAATAGGGATCAGAGGTGGTGGTCTAGTAGGGAGTTCCTGTTCCCCTGTACTTTGAGGAGGTCTGGATGGAAATACACTTCTTCTCGTAGTAGCCTCTGATTCCACAGTACTTGGAGGAGCACCAGGACCAACAACTCCTTTTCCAATCGAGACATCGAAGAAAGCCACGGGGCCTTGAGGAATTGAAGGGTCTGAAAACGATAATTTTGTTGATCTACCAACATCTGTGAATTCCTCACCTCCTCCATCAACTGGTGCTCTTGTTGGTGGGCGTGGCCTGGTTACTAGCACTGTTCCAACAACTCTGCTTCTAGTAAAATCGATTTCCGGTTCCTCGGTAGTTTCTGGGGCACCTGGTCCAACAACACCTCTGGCAACACGATCTCCTCGTCCATCATCTGAGCTCTGGTTGCGTTTTGGAGGTTTTGTCGAACCTGTATATAAACTAGTTAATATAGTGTCATGCTAAATACTTAGAGGCCACAGCAAACAGTGAAAAGAGGTTTTTCAAAGAAAAATTTCTCCCTAGTCTCGCTGAGTTTGCAAATAGTTAGTTCCGACGTTACCTTCCGGAGCACCTGGTCCTACAACACCTCTCTTCACTCGTCCCCCTTGTTCCAATTCGATGTCTTCCACAAATATTGGGTCCAAAGCAAGTTCTGGACCGATTTTTGGGTCTGAAAACAATTCTTCATTGTGCTATTGAACACCGTATGATTTTCGATCTTTCAAACTCATTGCCTTGTTATGGTAATAACCAGTCAAACTTTCAAAAGTTTTTGCGATTTTTCGTCTTTGATTTATGTTTCAATGACATGATATTCTTGAATATTTTGTTCAAGATATAGTTCCTTTTTTGAGTGTCAACTTAAGCAACAAAGCCCATGTTCAACAACAAAAAGGTTTGATAAAGTTTCCTACTCACCATCTAGGGTTGGTTTGCTTGGGATTTTCGGTTCCTCAGTTCTTTCCGGAGCTCTTGGTCCAACAACACCTTTTGTCATATGTCCACCTTGTCTCAAATCGGAATTATCTACAGGGATCGGCTCTATTGGGTTCGGAGCAAGTTCTGGACTGATTGTTGGGCCTGAAACCATTTTACATTTGATTTATCAACGCCTACTTTCTTTTCATATTCTAAAGTTGTGTCGTTGGTACAGCAATCAGTTGGCACAATGTATGAAGATATATTCTGTGACTCTGTATGTGTTGTCTGTTACAGTAACTTGTTATTATTGATTTGGTTCAATAGGAAAAGTTCCTAGAAGTGGATGAGTTTTGAGAATAGACTATGTTTGTTTTCCATTCTGTGCACTTGGTATGTACTATACAACGCTGAGTGTCACATTAATACTCACCATCTAGTGTTGGTCTAGTTGGGAATTCCGGTTCTCCAGACTCTTCCGGAGCTTCTGGTCCAACAACACCTCCTTCAACGCGTTCTGGACTGATTGTAGGGCCTGAAATTGACATAATTTCCTACTATCAGAGAAAGTTTTTGTATTTGATGAAACCATGACCTTGCAACAGTGATAAAATAAACAACTCTTTTGAAAAAACTATGATGTATGCATATATGTTTCAGTGAGTTGTTATTATCTACTATTTTTATATAAATTATTCTCACAATCACATTCGGTATTATTTTGTTTTTCATGGACAATTAGATGTTGCCTTGTTGTTTATTAACAATCCGTTAATACTCACCATTTAGTGGTGGTCTGGTAGGGAATCCTAGCTCCTCAGTGCTTGGAGGTGCTCCTGGTCCAACAACACCTCTCCCAATCGGATCATTCAAAAATGGCAGGCTATCAGTGGGCAGAGGGATGGAGGGATCTGAAAGTTGAAGTGAATGTTATCTGTTAAACAATCGTCTGATTCCAATTCTGTTCTTATCAATTTGCTGAATAGGAAACCTTTTTTTGCTGACTATTAATTCCTAAATACTGGGAGATTGGTAGGTTTTTGCGGAAAGCCTTCGGAAGACGTGAAATTCGCTTCTGAATAATCGCCAGAATAACACATAGAATTTACAGACATTTCACTGCTAAAGCTGCAAAATCCCCTCCTACCTATACTCATTGTTTATCTTAGCTTTCCTACCGGATGGAATCTCTAGCCCAGTTATCCTTACCTGCACCACCTGGTAGAGTTCGTATCGGATCGGAGGAGAATGGTAGGTTTTCAGTTGGCAAGGAGAGGGATGGGTCTAAAAACGGGCAATTCAATGAGAAACGAGTGGGTTTGATCCCGGTTATGTGGTGAAATTGAAACAGCCGAAATTCGCTAATGGACCCCCTTTTCAGTCGGCCAGCGAGATATTTGGTCAGTTAACTAAACTTTTCGACCACACATCACCTCACATCCTGCTTTCCATACCTGCACCACCTGGAAGTGTTCTTGGAGTTGTGGGTGGGCGTGGTCTAGTGACGAGTACTGTTCCAACAACAGCTCTCCTAGTAGTGGGAATTACCGGTTCATCAGTAGTTTCTGGTGCTCCTGGTCCAACAACACCTCTGGCAACACGATCCCCTCGTCCATCATCAGAACTCTGATTCCGTTTTGGAGGTTTGGTTGATCCTGAAATCTTGATTATTATTAGTGGTACTGTAGTAAGATCTACTGTACCTTCCGGTGCTCCAGGTCCAACTACGCCTCCAAGAATCGATGGAGATAGTAATAGGAAAGTTAGTATGAAAAGCTTCAGTACCATGTTTAAAAAAAGATAAACTGACTGAAAATGGCCTCACAGATAGGTAAAAAGTTGGAAAGATTTCTCCTTTTCAAAGAGACGGTTTCCATTGATATGCAGATTTGATAACAATAGGTGACGGGCGGTACAAAAAAAATACAAAACGTCAGACTAAAGAAACATGTCATGTTATGAAACTCAAAAACTCAAAGTTCGAGAAGAGAATAATAACATAACAAATACGGAGCTAGGATTGAAAAAAAACAATGGTGACAGATAAAGAAAGTATGGTGAAAAAGGAAAGTTTCAGTTTCAGATTTTTTGTTTATCGAGTGATTCAAATAGAATACATTACTGTAGAATATACTCTAACCAAAAGATGCACTTCATCCATTTTGTATGTCTTTGTTCTGGTAGTCTAGAAACCGATTTGCTTGGATATTCATCGTGAAAATTCTTAACACATGCATATTTTATCGAAATTATGCAAAATTCATTTTTCTGTTTCAGGTTCTTCCCAAAGAAACATAACAAAGTATTGTCTCACTAGAACGAGAATAATCACTGTTTATTTTTTTCAAAGTTTGTCCTCGGAAAACTACCTTTCGAACTTGAAAAGCGAGAACTCCGAAATATTGAGCTATGGATAGGCACCACAGGGATTTTTTCAAAGGCTACCATTCTGCATACTTTTAGTGTCAAAATGTTTCCAAAAAAATTAGTAATGTGTTCCCAAACTTTGAAGCGAAAATCTTCGGTACAACTCGAGTTATAAGCATTTGAAAATGAAAAAAATCAACGATTTTCTCCTCGCGCAGAAAACAAAAAGAGCGGCGGCCGCCGACCAGCATCGAACACCGACCGCGTGTGTGACGGGCAGGCATACAGCCCACTCGACTACGCGTGTAGAGGTGTGCTCGAAAACTAATTGCCTACATGAAAGTGCGGTAGTGGTCTCCCAGTAGTTGTCGCGTTGCGGAGAGTTTTTACTAGATTTTTAATCAAACTGGCACAAAAAATCGAAACTAAAATGTACTTTAAACAAAATCGCCAATACAGATTTGGAAGTTTCAGGTATCATTCGATAGCAAATTTTCTGTAGATTTCGAATCTCAAATAAAAACTTGCGTGATCGCGCTGCATCATCTTGAAATTTGCAAAATACTACAATATTCAAGGACCGAGGGTTTTTTAGACTAGTCAAAAATGCACTCAAATGGACCCAAACTTTATAAAAGTTGGCAAGTAATATCTTCTAGAGTTATATTATATTATCAAATCATAAAAACATAGGGTCATCGCTGAAAAATTTTCACAAAACAACCTTCAAGTTTGAACCAGTATAAAAAAGTTTCGCCAATCTGGATTTCAATAAAACGTCGTTTTCCATTAGAACAACTCATAAACTACCAGAAAACATCAAAAAACCCTGCGTGATCGACAGAGAAGACATTCAAATTCAGTGATTTCTAAGTTTAACTTCACTTTCCTTTGTTTTACGGAAGCCGTTTGTTCAATAGAAACAAATAGACTTCACCATTCGATTCTACATGGTCGATTACATAAGGAGACCAAATTTCATACAAATCCGAATGTTCTAACTCGAGTTACAGTCCTTCAAACATGCGAGGTGCCCCCGCGGAGAAAGTTTTCTAGGCTCCGCCCCCTCGCGCTGCGGTGTCTAGCTATGGAAAGTAATCGAAAAGCAGTAGACAACGATAACGACACCGACAAACTCTGGTTTCATAATCAGAAATCTAGAACCTGTAACAGTAAAGTTGCAATAAATCCATATGCTTGAAAAGAAACGAGTATCGAATTTTTTCTTCAGTGATTACTGTTTTCATGATACGGTATTTCTCGAAGAAAAAAAATCATATTTAGTGTCTTGTGTATCCATTTGCCGCCACATCTCGAACTGTCTCAAAATATCTGAACTTTTTCCATTCAACACTAAACGTCCAAAATCATGAACGCCATCAGACTCTGCTGCGTACCCAGAAAATAAAAATCGTCCTCATATTGAAAAAAACACCAATAATGCCCGAAAAAATATAAAAAATTATGGGCATTGTGAAACACATAAAAATTAAAAAAAAAACAACCGGGCAAATTAGCCTAGGATGAAAAGAACACATCAGAGAAATGGTCAAAATTGCTCTATTGTAAACTTTTCGAAACAGTGAATCTTCCCAGTTTTTATGCTTGTCCAGTGGTCCACACCCTATTGTACTGATCGAAATACTGGTCCGGATTCACTTCCATCTCTCTTCTCAACGAGGTTTTTCCCTGAAAAAAATTCCATACTCTCCCAAAAAAAAATTCTATAATTTTCCCTTACCTTCTTCTGCAACTTCTTCTCCTGTATCACGAATGCAATAAAAAATGCGATCGCATATTCTGGTAAGCAAGCACTCAATTCCATCCAAAAATAGTACCATGGACGAGGCATCAAAGCATTGAAATTCAGGAATAGAAATGAAGAAAGAGAGTGAAAAACTTCGAAAATGTACATCATGTGAATGGGGAGGGAGATGGTTTCAAGGGATCGGAGTGATTCTTCCACTTGGTATCGCTTGGTGAGCGCGGAGCCACGGTTTTGGAGAAGGGTTTTGAGTTTCTGGAAAAATCAATTTAATGAGGCTTTTTACTTTGGCTTTTTACGATATCATTCGGAATTCTAGACCACAAAGACCATCTTTGGAGTATCTGGGACCCTCATGAGTTATTCGCTGATAATGTTTTCAAGGTTTTTAGACACTACATGAGATGGCATTGTCATTAAGTGATCTAGCAATCTTCAAAAATTTCAAAAAAAATTTCCTCTATATTCAGCCTTTCAACTCACCTTATTCTTATAAACCAAATAACGGAATCCAGAATAAGAAACAGTTTGAACGATGATGGACATGGAGAATGCAAGGAGCATATTGAAGGGGACGGCTGGAAAAATTAGGTTAGAAAAATTGGGAGGAGGTCAGAAAGTGCGCTCTAGTGAGAACAAATAGTATTATTATTATTCCAAGGTGCGAAAGGCTAGAGATGTTTTGTTCAACGTTCGATCAGAATCTGTTTCCAAAAGTTGCCTTATCTGACAAATTATTATTTTGTTGTTTATTTATTTAGATATAGCTTCTTGTGGTTATTATGAGAAATTGAATTTTTCAATTTATAGGTCAGCAACAGCGCTCTAATTAAAAAATTTGTCTTCCTTCTAAAAATTGAAAATTTTCAGTTTCAAGCTGTTGATAATATTTACTGAAATATACTTTTTCTCATTCTTTGAAGTGGTCCAGTAAGTAAAATTCTAACCTTCTCTAGCAGCAATACAATAAACGGCGGTGCCTCCAAAGGTGGTTTGAGAATAAATTAGTCCAAGGAACCAGGTGGCGAGACATGTCTGCAATTAAGAATTTTTTGTACTTTTAGGTTGTACTTATTGGTTTTTTGAAGTGAGAGGAATATGAGAACTTTGAGGTTGTTTTTGTTGCTTTTGGCTCATTTTCACTGTTTTCGAGTTCCCATGAGTTTTAGTACTGTTACTATCAGCTCGCGGTTATATATTGTCAGGTTGAAACTTGTTAATTTACATAAAATTCGACTGTTTCCTCATATTCACATAAATTCCACTTTTGAAAACCTCAATAATAATCCTTGGGGCCTTTTCAAATTACCTGAAACATCAACAACCACGTCCAAGCTGTCCGATTCGTTTGATAAGTTGCTACCTTACTGGTAGCCAGACATCTTTCCACCACAAGAGTTGGCATGGTGTAGATGGCGACAAACATTCCGATATTTAAAAAGAGCCGGAGGGAGAAGCATCTGAAAATTGAACCTAAATTCCCAAAAATCTTGCGAATTTGACGAAGCGAAACATATTCTGTTTCACATCTAAGATGTTAGCCCTGCCACTAGAATGTTTTTATGACATTGTCAAAAGCTTGTTCAACAATTTTGCTGTCACAAACAAGGCTGATCTGTCTAAACACGGCAATCTTCTACTGTCGTATGCAGTTTAGTTTATATATTATGAATTTGCAGTCTGTTGGCACACTTTAAAGGCGCATGGACTTGTTTCTGACAATATCTCGCCACGAATTGATCTACTGCCACTTCGAAAAAGATGTGACTGTGCTAATCTTGAATTCGTGCATCTTTCAAGACATAGCAGCAGACCAATTCGTGGCGAAATATCGTCAGAAACACGTCCATGCGCCTTTAAATTGTCCCAACAGACTGCAAATATATGATAGCAGTCACAACACTTGAAAAACGCATTCGCATTCTCAATTGAAGAAAAAAGGAGCCTACCTCTCACTAGTAGAAATGATATCACAAGAAGATGTCTCGTACATTTCAACATGCCAGTTGTAGAGATCGGAGGAGTGCAGGAAGATTCTAAAAACGAATGATTGATTAAGAGAAATTTTATAAAATTTTTTGTGTCCTATGGGGAACATAAGTATACAGATTGTTTATCGGCCTTCGTTCAATATTCACATCATATACTTAATTAAAGTATCAACATTTGATTCATACATTGGGGATGAAGTTCCGGTTTCAACTATGTGATATTTACTGATCTAAAGATTTTCAGTAGTTTTAGCAATTCGGGTTTATTCTGTCTTTTCAACCGTATTTTTTGACAAAAAATCCCTGTTTCACTGGCTTCACATATCATCCACTCAATTTTGTCCATAATACACAATTTTCATCTTTCAAACTCACCTATCCAAACAGTGCACGAAAATCCCTCCACAGTGAATAATGAGCAATATCCTGGTGTTCAAATGATACAGCTGATTTTTCGCAATTCTCAAAATCAGCCATCCCATTAGGGGGAGTAATAATATTGACATCAATACGAATGAAGCCAAAAGTGTAGATAATGGTGGGAATTGAGCAATATCTCGCATGAGATCACAGTTGGCCTGGGATGGAAGGAGAGGGATGGTGGGCATTCTGGAAGAAAAAACTTTTTGTGTAAATAGTCGAAATAATCAATTGAACTAAAGCAGTAGTTTGAATATCAAGTTGTTGAGACAGAGAAAAAATCATATAGAGAAACAACAAAATTCGAAGTCTATTCCCAGAACCTTTGGTACCGAAAAGACGAAAAACAGAGTTCATTCTACAGCTTGGGAATCATTTCGTTAAAAAAACTTTTAAAATTAAGAACAATTTGAAACACTGAAAGCTAGTCCGACAGACCAATAACAAAAATGAGAGCCAAAAAATAACTAAAATCGAAAAAAAAGTCTCTAGGGGAGTCACCAGGTGCTAACTCAATTCATAGCCCTATAATTTCTTCCCCCTATGACTGGTCACCATTTTTTCCTTTCCCGTTTTTATCTACTTTCTAACCTCAAAGACCCTCGTGGGTTAATAGACAGCTGATTAGGGCTAACGTGAAAATCTTCATATTTCAGGGTGTTTTTATGAATGAGGGATGGGAGAAATGTGACCTAATTAGACTCTATTGAGCAGTGGAAACATGGGTTTTGGAAGTTTCTGGGTGTTTGTAGGTTATAGAAAGAGAGGCGACTATGGATCAAACAAGTTTCGAAGTGGAGAAGTTTCTAAACTTTGATCCTGAAACATGAATGAAAAAAAAAGAAATGCACTTTCTGGATGGTGACTAGACTAGGTTACCTAACTCAATTTCACTCAATCGGGTTTGCAAGATCATGAGTTTTCGGAACAAAAAACTTTTCTGTCTAGTGAAATGTAGGGACTTTTTGATTAAGCACAATGGCATCCAAAAACATTCCAGCTACAGAAATACCCAAAATGATTAATATACAATATAGATTTCTATCATGACAGAAATGAAATGCCGCAATTTAGATCATGAATACCAACTCCAAGTCACAGATTTTTCAGAACCTCTTCTTCTAGGTACACCACTTATTATTGCTTGGCTAGACCAAATTGCAGACTAAGGTAAGTTACCAAGAGGAGTTGGGGAACGGGCAGACAATAACAAAAGTGAAAATGGCGAAATCGAATTGGATATGAAAAGGAGAATATACTTTAGTGATGAAACATGAATTTTTGTTCGTGTACTAGGGCAAATTTGCTAGTTTATTGATATATACGATTTTCGAAAGTATCATTCGATATTAAAATGGATAGCTAATTGATACCAAACTCCAATTGCTCAGAGCCTGTTTCATAAAGTTTTAAAGAGGTTTTGAAACTGAAAAGGAGAACTATAGGCGAAAATGAAAATCCCATTATATAACCAGCAAGCCTCACTTTTAAACTACACTTCTAAAACAGTAAAAAATATTTTGTGTGCGATAAAGAAAGTTTTGTTTTGTCTATTCACATTTGATCTAACTTTAAATGTTGAAGAGATTCCGATGATCTGTTTCTATTCGAGAGTTGGAAAAAAAGTTGAGATCTAAAACAATGAATTTCTGAAAAATTACTGACATTTAGAAACTGCGAACAATGGAAAAAGTAAAAGTTCGTTAACCGTTTTTTTTCCTGTTTTAGAAACATGACATTCGACTTCCGATCAGAAAAACTTATTCAGAGAGGACAGTTGGTCAGTATGATGATTCGAATTTAGACTTTCAGTTCCGAGTAATTATTTTTTATCACTTCCTTTTCCTACAAGCACTATTTTTTTCCCTGGGGCTAGATTAAATAACTTAAGCAAATGGGACACCGAAACAATAATCGAGCACTGAAGTCTGTGAGGAACTGGTATTTTCAGGAGTTCAGAATAGGTGACAACAATTCAGGAAAAACAAGGAACAGTCCTGCACGCAATACTCGTGATAAGTATTTGAAACTTTTGAAAAGCTCTTGAAATAGAAAATATTTTTCTGGATTCATTCCATGGCTCTCACTTTTCGCGGCTCTTCAGAAATGGAAATTTCCACTGAAAACATTTCAAAAAAAATGAAATGGAAAAGTACTGAATCCAAATGGGAACCGAAAGTTGACTTCTCAAAGTTCGAGAAGTCAATCTGATCTGAAGTTCTAAATTTTATTAATGTTTATGATACTCACATTTCAGTAGAGTAACCGTGGACAATCCACTTTCACACCTTGAAAATGAAACAGGCAGAAGGAGTCAAAGTTTTTGAATAAAAAAATGACTCAGACTTGCGGATAGAGTCTTCTGAAAAGATATAACACAAATACACCATCATTAGAAAGAAGGACTAGAAAAAATTACAGATTTGCCTATGGAGGAGGAACGGAAGATAAAGTGAAAACAAGAATCAGTAGTCCCCGTGCGTCACAAGGGAAATTGATACTTTCGAGGAGATACCGGGAACTGAATTTCATGAACGCAACGAGGTGATCTAAGAATCCAAGTTCATTCCTCGGAAAGACCCTAAACACAGTTGGAAATATAAATTTTCAGAATTTGTGAACATGTTTCTGAGCCCTGTGCACTATTAATCCAGCAGACTTATACGTCATTAGCAATTCTTGGAGAGGCGGTAATCCTGGTTGAGAAGCAGTTGAGAACGGTGATGTACTTTCAGAAGTTTTTTTTTAGTTCTCAATGTTCGGGGAAGAAGGTATCAATGATCTGAACCAGAGAGATTATGCAGATCGTAGGTTCAAATAATGAAAGCTCTGAAAACTAGGTTTTTCCAAAGAGACAAACGAGACGAGGGGCAATTCAACTCAAAGTGCGACAGTTAGTTTATTTTCCGTTTCATGTTGTCCATTTCAGGAATCATACCACTTATTCTTTGATTCGGCGTGTGGTTGCGTGAAAATTGAAATTAGGGTCCAGTAAAATTGGAAAAGGAAGCCAGGTGAACATTTTCAGGCAGTCTAGAGGAACTTTCTTTTCATTTACAACGAGTTTCCTTGTTCGAATCTCTAAGTTTTTGAAAGGTAGTAGTTCAAAAGGATCTGAAAAACGATTTTTAGGGTTCTTTGATAAGGGATAATTTGAACCCCGAAGAATTATCGAGAAAGTTTTTTGCAGCTAAAAAAGTGGGCATTCTGTAACAGTAACAGTAAGTAGTTCGAAGACAGAGTTTCAAAGTGGCAAGTTTTTAGTGAGCGATTAATTAGCTCTCAACGAAGGTACTAACCAGTAAGCCGAGATCGTCTGCAATACTAACATTTTTACGATTTTGTTCGTCTTCTGTCCACTAAATTATTCGAAAAGTTCCTGCTTCATGATCTCAATAAATTATAACTGTGAAAGTTTGCAAATAGTGTGTGCTAAATTCTCATAAGCTCGATAAAATTTTGTTAGCCATAAGGTTCTATGATAGTGGAGCAGTACGATAAATGTACTTAGATCACAATAGATGCACGATGACTTTGTGAGAATTCCAAAAGCTCTAATTATAAAGATTTCTCTTCAGCAATTTTGAAAGTTCCTGCAAAACAAAAATTCACCGAAAAAGAAATCACTGTTTGTAGCGTAAGCATTATTACCTCCTGCTACCATTCATAACCATTCATAGAATAGTTGCAAAACCACGTCTTGTTGAGAAAATAAGGAAACTTTGGAAAGTTTACCAGAAAGCAACTTACAATAAATTGCATTCGTGGAACAAGAGCTAGTGCTTGACATTTCAAGCTAGAGAAATATGATTTCCTTTTGTTTTACTCTATTGAAAAACGATTTCCGACAGATGACAGATCATGAAAGATTGTTCCTAAAAAATGAGCAGTCTTATCGGGAACCACATTAATCTTCCAATTATATGAGTTAAGTGAAACATTGTTTCATTTTGATTCAACCTTATCGAAGAACATCGCCATGTTTGAATATGAACTACCGTAAAATCTGTAATAGAAGGGCACCTCTGATAGAAGGGCACCCCAATGAGGCTAAAATGGGCACTTTTCTGTGATTCGAATTGACTGAAAAGTGTTTCATTCGATACCTCGTCAAAAACTAAGTAGACCCAAAATGAAATATACAGAATATTTTTTCCTGAAAACTTGTTATGATTGAAATTCAAAAAATTGAATGTTCACTATGAGGTGTCGGAAAAATTGAAGGGCATGCCCTTCTATTACAGATTTTACGGTATCCATAAGGTGCAATAGAGTACAGAAAAATAGTAATCAGTCCACTTACGCGACAATGGATACATTAACCGTTCCCATCATTGTCCATTCAGATTCCCAGTTTAGAAAACTGGAAATTGATAAGTGGAATTTCATTTTTTCCTCATGGTTTTAGTTTACCTATTTACAAGAAAAAAGAGTAGACTAGAGGTCATGTGCAACATTTGACAAATAAAAAGATTGTGAAACAGTGAAATTCAAACGAAAAACAAAGCTTTTGTGAAACTTTTACTAAGTGATACTTCCAAATAACTCTGTAAATCTTTTCTTTTAAATAATCGTATTTCACCGTCAGCAGTGAAGAAATCATGATGAATCATGATGAGCGTTCTTTGTTTCTATGAATGTTTTGAAACATCTTTTTTCCTGATATCTGTGGTATCAGAACGTCATGGAGCTGAACAGGGAACGGGGTGTAGATGTTTCCCAGAGTTCAATGCATAACCGTAGTATTGATCTCTAACATTGAAAAAGACGGCTTTGCAGTCTAAAAATAATGTTTACAGATGTGAATTTCGAGCAAAAATTGAAAACTTTTACTGCTTCATGCTGGTTTCTAAGGGTCTCAAAACTCCCAGAGTAACACTTCACTACATTCCTTCCATCTCGAATTTCGCTCAGTTTGTTTGTCGACTCCAAACGAATTTTGAACAATTTATGACTATCACGGTCCACCGTTGTCTAGTTTTAGCCATTCCACAAGGCTGGACAATATTCTGAAACATCTCTCGATATGGTCTAGCTTCCAGCAAAACGGAAGGAAGTACTGCCACATCCATCATTCGAGTCGGGTAGAAAAAATAGATCCGGAAACGAGACTGAAACTTCCAATTTCCTTTTTCTAGTCTGAAAAGTACATCGACGTGTGTATAATTGGAACGTTCAGCAAATGTTCCAAAAAGTTCATAATCTTATCAACCGTTTGATTCTGGAAATAAATGAACATGAAGTATGGAAAAAGTGGAGATTGAAAATGAACTTTGATAAAAATATGTAAAAGATCTACTGCTTCAGGGTGAGCATACAAACGTTGTCAAAATCTGAAAACAATTCACTGTAGAAATAGAAGTTTTAATTCTAATTTGACTGACATTTGACGGAATTATCAGTCTTCGTCCCAAAAAAGTGTTGCGCAATCTGGTGACATATCGAATAAAAATCTTTCTCTATTTCATGAGCATGATTTTTTTGAGAGCTTAGCAATCTGTGATCGAATGAATTCCCCGCAGATTCAATTTTCTAGTTGACATACTCAAAACTTGATAAGGCATTTATTAGGTATTTACAAAGAAACCAAGTTTCGACCAATTATTCACCAAATTCTTCCATAGTTTATTTGGTTTGTGAAATAGAAAAAAAAACTGTTTCATAAAGTTATTATCCACGAGTTTGTGTGTAATCTTAGATTTTCATCGCATTTACTTGGGATTACACTCTCAAAAATTATCGATTTAGCAACACATTTCTCAGTCGTAACATTCAATTAGCATTCAACTTTCATCAGATTGATTCGAAATAATTGCCGTATTCCATAATTATCTAGTGATACCAGTTTCACAAAACTGGAAAGTTTTTAAAAACTTCTCCCAATTTGATCTAGCCTCCATCAAAGCGGAAGGAACTACTGCCATATCAGTCATTCGATTCGGGCTAAAAAAGTCAGTCTGTATAGAAACGAGTCTGAAAATTCCAATTTCCGTTTTTGGGTCTGGAAAGTGCATCGTCATGGCGCTGAAAATGGAATAAAGAGTAGATGTTCTACAGAGATCAATGCGTAACCTTATCCTTATCAATCATTTGATACCAAAAAGGTGATTATGAAGCCAGCAATAAGAAAATTCTGGACTAGAACTTTCAGAAAAAAGTGAAAGATCACTTCGGTTTCATGGTGAGCATATGGATGAAGTCAGAATGTAGGTGCAATACGTAAGTGAAATTTTCAAATTTCAAAGTATTATTATTGTATTTGACCGAAGTATTATTGGCTCCAAAATTGTCAAGGCTTGGTGATATATTAAAACATTCCTTTTTTATCACTATTTCATGACAGGTGATTTCAGATTATTACATTTGGAAACTGGAACCATTTTTAAAAATTGCTTTGGGTTTCCTGCTACCATCGTAACAAATTTTATAAGTATTTGCAAACGTTTCGATTTGTGATATTTGAAAACCGTCTCTAAAACTGAAAAAGTTGAATTATTTGTGAAACATCACTCGACTTGATCTTGACTACATCAAAACGGAAGGAGCCACTGCTAAATCCATCATTTGAGTCGGGTAGAAGAAGGCTGTCTGGAAGCGAGTCTGAAATTTCCAATTTCCGTTTTCGTGACTGAAGAGTGCACCGTGGAGCTGAAAATGGAATGGAGAGTAGATGTTCCACATTGATCACTGCATAGCCTTATGAATCATTTGATACTGAAAAAGGTGACGAGGACATCTGAAAAAAAAGACTTGAACTTTCAGAAAAAAATTGAAAAATTAACTGATTCAAGGTAAGCAGATCCATGGAGTCAAAATCTGATAACAATGCTGCATCACCAACGAGTGTTACTGCAAAATATTTGAAAATTCATTTTTTTAAACTTATGACCAGTTTGAATGAGCTACCATATTCGTTCTAGAACTGTCGAAATTTGACTGATAGTTGAAACATTATTCTTGCTTTCATTATTTACCTTTCAAAAACTAGTAGAACATGTGTAGGTGAATCCCAGATACCGTGATGGGCTAACTATACTATTTCATTAGTACCCAGTGATATCCAGTTCATGAAACCGCGTTTTTTGAAATATTTCCCGATATGGTCTAGCGTCCATCAAAGCGGATGGAACTACAGCCATATCTATCATTCAAGTCGGTCTAAAAAAGTCAGTCGGTAGCGAGTCTGAAATTCTCAATTTCCGTTTTCGTGTCGGAAAAAATGCACTATGGAGCTGAAAATGGAATGTAGGGTAGATGTTCCAGAAAGTTCAATACACAACCTTATCAATCATTTGTTACTGGAAAAAGTGACGATGGAGTCTGAAAAAGGTGATTTTGGAACATGAACTTTTAGAAAAAGTGCAAGATCTACTATTTCAGGACGAGCATTCTGAGAGAGTCCGAATCAAACAGCAATGGTCGTTCCATAAACGTAGCGATTGTTTTGCTTAGACTACCGGGAAACATGGCTTGAGACGCGGAGCGAACTACTGCTCTATCTATCATTCGAGTCGGGCTGAAAAAGTCAGATTCCAGTCAGAAACTTCTAATCTTTGTTTTCTAGTCTAAAAAGTACATCAACGTATATGTAAAATTGGAATGTTCAGCAACTTATCAATCGTTTGATACTGGAAATAAGTGGCGTCGAAGTCAGAGAAAGTGAACATTGGACTTGAACTTTCTGAAAAAAAGTGAAAGATCATTGCTGCTTTTAAGTGAGCATATTATGGAGGAAGTTAAAATTCAAAACCAATTGGCCACCGCTCCAAATGGATTATAAAAATTAACACAGAACTAGATATAATAGAATGACTCCTAATCGAATGAATTCGGAAAACGGTTTCTTTGGGAATCGTAACAAATTTGGCAACAATTTGAAAATGTAATTTTTTTCAAACTACCACTTATTTTTATCTGTCAACTTTTATGACAAGACAATTAATAGAATTCATTTCATGGTAGGAAAAATTAGCTTGATTATTTTCCTGTTTCCCAATGAACAAAATGTCAAGAAGTTCACAAAATATTATTCTTAGTCTCCATTTACCATCAAAAAAGACGCAAAATTAAAATTTCACTTCTTACTCTTTCAAAATAACATTTCCTGTTCCTAGTTTTCCATTTCATTAATTCGGAAATACTTTTTCGATCCATCCAAAGGTCGACGCAATCCAAAAATTTCGTATTTTTCTGTGATTTGCCCATCCAGCTCTTTCTCAAAAAAAGGTACCACTCAGGCCACCTCTCAATCTTCTCATTTTGCAAAGAATCCAAAAGATCGCTTTTTTCCTTTTTCCAAATTCCCTTTCAAAGCCTTTCCATCCCAAAACCCCATTCAGAACACCAAGAATCTTTACATCCTTTCCCCTTCCTCCCTTCAATCTTTTCCACTTTCGTTCCAAAGATCCATCACACTCTTCTCAGCGAAGAGACGCTAATAGAAACCTATTAATGTGCAGTTAAAAACGTCTTGGAGCCCTAGCCTAGACTATTAAATCTCTCCCCATTGCACCTCATAAATTTTACGAGATTTCATCTACCCCCAAATGCTTTGCACTAGCCCATAGCGTCATTTAAAACACTATAGAAAGAGGGGTCCCCTTCTTCTTGCCGGTTTTTTGTAAGTCTATGTGGCGTGGCGTCTAGGAGAGGTCATTCCCATCAATCACCGCCTCGGTTCCCCTCTTTTTGTGCCCTTCACCTAGGCATCCTCGTTTCTGATCTATATGCAAATTTCGAACACATATACACACACCACGAACAAAAAAATGGAAAGACCTTTTGTAAAAGGGCACCCCGCTTGGAACCTTGGTACGCCATGGCACCCCCGCTAATTAACTTGCAAAAAAAAAAATACGCTCCGCCCACTTTGGGGGCCCTAACAAGGGAGGGAGGTTAGATCACACCCTGGTCGGTTGTTTGAGATTTGTAAAGAGGAAAACAGGCTCCACCCCCCTTAAGACATCCTAGACCTCCAGTGGGCCTCCCGGACTATCTTTTTCATATTGGCTAAAATAGGCTCCGCCCACTTTGAATTCAAAGCCTGGGCCCCCACTGAAGGTTAACCACGCCCACTTCCTCCCTCCGCTTTCGAAATTTGAGCCCCCTCATTTGAAAAACATCTAGAAGAACACTTTTCCTTATTCAAGCTACAATGAAGCTCATCGCCTTCTTCCTCATTCTGGCTATCGTTGGTCCTACTAAATCAACGACTCGATTCCAAGTGTCTGGAAAATTGCAATGCGACTTCCCGATAGTATGGTGTGTCTACGTGCGATTAGTGGAGAGGAACTTTTTGTGAGTTTTGAAGTATCGAGAGATTTGAAAAAACTTTAGATGAACCATATTTTTCCAAGAATTTGAACACTATGAGTCACTATAATGTGCACCTGAACACTATAATGTGCATTTTTGGCAGGATGAAAAAGTATTCCAGAAATAGGAAAGATTCGGATATTTCGTAGTTTAGAAACTGCAAAAAACGAGCTAACTTCAGAAAAGTAGTGTTTCGAGGAATCGGGAATTTCTGGAAATTTAGTGATTGTGGAGCTGTGTTTCAGAATATAGGAACTTTTCGAAACCGAAAATTTCTTACTGTAGTTTTCACAGTCTACAAAATTCTTACGTTTATTGTAGTTCCATACGTTTTGGGTTGATACTTTCTCTTTTTTAAGGGCACATTATGGGGTTCAGAGTCTGAACTTCAGACTTTTTCAAAAACTGGAAGCTCTTCAAGATTAACATTACAAGGGGGTTACTTGAGGTGTCGAGTTGAACCTTTTCTAGGAATGGGACCATTTGACAGTGAGGATTCAGAATCGGCAATAAAAATTGGTTCAATGTTCACGTAACTCGAGTTATCAGCCATCAAAGTCTCAACCAGTACTAATTTTTCTGATTTTTGAAAACCCATATCTTAGCTCCCAGGCACCTTTAGAAGGTCTAGTTTTTTGTGTTAAGCTCAGAATGGTGCTTACAATCAAATTATGTGAATAACTAAAGATTGTCCAATTGGAACATGTAGAGATCGAAACTCTCCTATTTTTAGTGTGAACAAGTTTTTGAAAACTGTATTATCTAATTACAGGTTTTGCTCTAAGCTTAACACAAAAAACTAGACTTTCTAAAGGTGCCTGGGAGCTAAGATATGAGTTTTCAAAAATCAGCAAAATCAGTACTGGCTGAGACTTTGATGGCTGATAACTCGAGTTACGTGAACATTCTGCCAATTTTTATTGCAGATTCAGAATTCTCACTGTCAAAATAGTATATGGTCCCATTCCTAGAAAAGGTTCAACTCGACACCTCAAGTAAGCCCCTTGTTAGATTATTCCGAAATTTTCCGAAATTTTGAAATTTTTCAAATTAGGACGGAAATTTGAAAAAATTACTTAGACGGTGTGAAACTGAAAATAAAGCGCATTTCAAACTCCCACATTTTCAGATATTTGAATGTTTGAATATTTAGATTATCTAATCCCAAAAGATTCTTCACTTCTAACTTTTCCATTTTTTTCAGCGTCGACGACACCATCGACTCTTTCGGTGTCAAATGCTTCCAGGGACCGGGCACTGAAGATTACGAGCTCGACGGAAAGCAATATGGAGACCATTTCGACGTAAGTTGTTCATCCTGACTATACCAATCCTAATTTTTTCTCAATTTCCAGTCTAATTATCTCATCCAACTAGTATTCGGTCACAACTGCTCAAATCATGATATCAAGCGAACATTTATGAGCCTCCCGAGGACAGTTTCCACTAGTGAAACGTGAGTAACTTTTTGATGGAAACTTGGGTCAAAAGCTTCGAAAATCTAGTCAAAATCCATTCATTTTTAATAGTAGAAATATGACCCCGATTTCAAAAATGAACTTTTTTCAGAAATTACAGCTTCACTGCCAACTACACGTTATCAGTGAAAACTGGTCTTGGAACTCCAGTCAAGGATTTCTTCAACTAATCATTTTTCCACGTCTCTCATTTTCCATTTCTATCGCTTTCTAGTCACGTCATTTTCTTTTAATTTTCAAAATCCTATCGCCTTCTAGAGCTTTTTTCAATTCCCATTTCCTACTATTCTTCTTTTTCTTTATTGCTCAGCTTTATTTTCCGACCCCCGTATTGAACATCTTCTTCCTGATCATCAATGCGTTCCCCCTATTTGTCACAGATCTTTGATCTACCCCCTCCCCTTTTGTATTCGTGATGTTCGCGCCCTTTTCTTATTCAATGTTCTTCAATTGTCTGCTCCGATGATCTCCATACAATGCATTGAGTTTCCATTGACTGATAACTGAGATATGCAAATGTTGCGCCATTGATACTGATGTTGAATGAATTGGATTATGTTGATTGGAAAAAAGATACTACGATTGGAATTTTCCGGAGAGACGCCGACAAAGAAAAATGGACTATTCTGTTCTGGAAAATTTGGTATTCATATCAAAAAACAGCTGAAAATCAATCGGTTTCTCGCAACTTTAGATGTCGCAGAACTACATACAGTACCGGACAAAAAGCTGTGATCTTTTGTTATTTTCAGTCGAAAAACGTCAAATTTGGGGTCTGAGAAAAGATATTAAATTTGCTCGTTTGATTTGAAACTTTTTGGGTGTATACATCAACTCTAGAACTCTATTTTTGTAGTTGACAACTTTTTTGTACAAACTCTTCTAGAAATGATATGGCTCGTGAAATACAGAAGACACTAAAATCGGTGAAAATTGCACAAAAAATGGGGAAATTTAGCATCGCACCACTTTAAAGGGACACACCATCTTTAGACGAGGCCGTACAAAAAAGTTGTCAACTACAAATATAGAGTTTTAGAGTTGATGTATACACCCAAAAAGTTTCAAATCAAACGGTCAAATTTAACATTCTTTCCCAGACCCCAAAGTTGACGTTTTTTAACTGAAAACGCCAAAAGGTCATAGCTTTTCGTCCGGTACTGTAGAAACACAGAATCCAAAAATTAAAATGGGACCTTTTTCATGAAATTGTTATCAAAATACTATACCCTCTGAATACATCTTACTTGGGCCTATATTCCTGAAATTAATTGAGGCTCATAATTACAACATACACATGGGGACCAAAAAAAATTTTCAAACACGTTTCTGTATCGTAATATCACCATGACAGTACTGTCGGATTTTGGGCCGTAATTTAGAAATGTGTAGGCCAAAATGATCTCATAATCTGTACAGTATGTTCCCCCACAAACAAAACACCCTTGGAAAAAAATTCAAAAAACAAAAACAGTAGGCCGCCCTGAACTTCAGCTGTACAAACACGCCTAATTCATCATACTATAGTTGGAATGGTCAAGTATATATAGTCCAAGAGATGTGTTCGTTTTACACGAAAATTGGAAAATGCTGCTTTTAACTTACTTTTCCTATATTCCTCTGATGCAATTTCTATTCATAACACTAGTGATACTAGCGTGTTGGAGACCATGATCAGGAATATAAGCCACATATTTGTAAAAAACAACATTTTCTATCATGGATAAAACAATTGGAAAACCGGAGAGAAAACGAGTGTACCATATGGGGAGTTTTTGAAATACTTCAACTGAATATAGAATGATTACAGAAAGAATCCGACAATGGGATATGGATTACAATGAAAGGTATGACGGATTTGGTTGGGAGGTGGTTCATCGAGCCTCTGACGGTTTCCGGAGCGAGGAGATTGTCAATTGTGCTCCCTACGACCATGGCATCCACAACAAATGGTACTTCGAAGTTCCAATCAAAATTGGAGAATCGAGAACGTTCGAGAATGGAACGGTTAAAGTGACGTGTTCACAGTTTGAAGGATCAGTTAGCAGAGTGACCGAGGCGTGTGAGTTACAGATTCGCCACGGGCTGTCATTCTTATAAATTGCATTCTAAAGACTTATTTTTCAGTGTCTGGATGCTATTTTAATGAAACAGTATATGGAATTGGTCAAACATGGCATGAGCCGTATTCCAAAGGAAAAGAAATGAATGTGGAAAAATTCATGAGATGTGAGAGATCTGAAGATGGATACTTTGTGGGCAAATTGAAAGGTAGGTCGTACCGTCTGATATGGAATTCATATAATAGATTTTACAAGTTTACTAGAACGCGCCAATGAATCAAACCATTTCGGTGTGTTTCAGAATCAGGCGCCCGGAAAAATCGAGTGCCCTTCAAATTGAGTGTTTCACAGCTTTCAATTCGCCATGTAAAACTTTTGCGGACACTTTTTTAATTCCGGAAATTCGCTAAATGATTTTTGAAAGCAGGCGTGCAGTGGAGCGCACTCACTTACCGCTTTCAAGTTACAGTTTTTAAAGTGCGTTTTTATCTGCTTTTTCCTATCTTTTTCTGCTTTTCATTATTCGTTTTCGCTGGATAACTGGAGACAATTGGAATAAAGCAGGAAAAGAATAGGAAAAGCGGGTAAAACGCACTTTAAAAGCTGTAATTTGAAAGCGGTGAGTGAGTATGCTCCACTGCACGCTTTCAAAAATCATTTAGTGAATTTCCGGAATTAAAAAAGTGCCCGGGAAAGTTTTTTATGGCGAGTTGAGTTGTGAAAATAGATGCATTCGAATATAGTCGTCTTATTGGGAACTGGGACGATCTTTTGAGACCAAAACGGAAATTTGTGAACTCCTACTTTAAGTATTTTTTATTTTCAGGCTGCTCCGTTCCCTACTTTGACAATGACACTCAAATGAATAATATAACAAAGGTTGCTACAATTTCTCTGAATTATACATCGTCCGTCCAGGGGAAAAGGCTGACTTGCGTAGAAACTGAGCCGGGAGTTGTTGAACTTCTAGAAGGTGTTGAGAAGGATTATGGTGGGGTTTTGAGAAAAAAAACAGGTTTTTAAAAGTATTTTTTCAGAAGCCGGTTGCCTAGTAAATAATGTTTTCCACAAGCTATGGACTCCTTGGATCGATGAGCGCAAATGTGGAAATTTCATGTGTCATGATAATGGACATTTGGTGCAATTGGTGAAATTAAGTGAGCGAATGGAAAATTAAAATTCGCAATATCTGTAAATTCAGAATGTATTCCTGACGAAAAGCACCTTTTGCGTCCGGGCAAGGAAGTGAAATTGAAGAATGGATGCTCATTTTTATGCCACCCGCAGACGAATATATTCAAGTGTGATAAGCCGTTGGAAATGTTCAAGGTTGTTGGGAAACCGAGAAAAATGAGGAAATTCAAGGATTCCATGTTCGAGAAAGCGTATCCTCATAAGGAAAACTGAAAAAGGATTTGAGGTTTCTATTATAAGTGATTATGTTTGTAAATTTGAAAATGAATTATTTCCTTCTTGAAATTTCACATTTTAATGACAGCTGTGATAAATTCGCTGAAAATTGTTTAAAATTTTCTGAAAACCCCTATAAACTTCAGGGAACAGTGGCGCTTGAAAAAATTTATGCTTAGACTTCCCAAGAAACACTCTTTTTTCTTGTAACGCAAAGTACCGCACGGTGTTGATGAGTTACTGATTTCCGAAGAGTAGGACAGATTTTTTCCAGGAATTTTCATGACAACGATTAATTTTCTGCTCATTATTCAGAACTGATGGAAAATTTCCAAAAAAAAATTGCTTTTAAACTCAAACACCAGTAGCTTATGAAAACTTTCCATGAAAGGTGAAGGAACAGCAACTTGCTTGGAAATTCGTTGAAGATAGAGTGTTCAATGAGCGTGTCACTGTTAGTAATGGCGCCGTATGGAAATAAGCTCACATGTTCATGCCCACTTGGTGACCCAAATGCAAATAATTCGAACCATTTTTTTTGGTGTTGTGACAGTGTCGGATGTTAGGCCGTAATTTAGAAAAGTGTAAACCAATATAGTCTCATAATCTGTACAATATGTACCACCACAAACAAAAAACCAGGCAAGAAAAATCCCAAAAAACAGTAGTCACGGCTTAACTTCAGCTGTTCAAACACGCCGATATCATAATACATAGTTGGACTTCATGTCAACATCTGAGTGTCCAGGTATAAATAGTCCATGAGATGTGCTAATTTTTTCAAACAATTGGAAAATGTTGCTTTTATTATTCCTACTTTTCCCATACTCCTGTGCTGCAATTTCTATCCATGAAACTAGGGATACTAGCGTGTTAGAGCCTATGGTAGCCATTTCGGATGACTGGGTTAATAAATACTATATCAGCTATATGAAATACAATAATTGGAAAACCGGAGAGGATACGTATGTACCGATGTGTGAGTTTTTGAGATGCTTCAGTTAAATATAGAATGACTAGAATGGCTGCCCCAAATGGCTGTCCCTCCCCCATTTTTAGATATGAGAATTCTCTCCCTTTTTAGGATCAGACATGAAAAACTGAAAATTTAGGAAAATGAGAGATTGTCTTCGAAAAATAGACAGACACTATCCTTTGTGAACTTGCGAAAAATGTCGAGTTCATTAATGCTGCGACCATTAATGTGGACAGCGTGACAGATGGACAGACTCTCTTGAAGATTATAAATGACCAAGATTTTAGATCGAATCGGTCAACTTTACATTCCACATTTCTATGACACTTATCACGGATTTGGTTGGAAGTCGGTCAATCGATTTTATGACAATTTTCCGGGCGAGGAGGCTGCCAATTGTGCTCCCTACGATCATGACATCCCCAACGAATTGTACTACGAAGTTCCTATCGAAATTGGAGAATCGAGAACGTTCGAAAATGGAACAGTTAAAGTGACGTGTTCACAGTTTGAAGGATCAGTTAGCAGAGTGACCGAGGCTTGTGAGTTACAGATTCGACACGGCCTTTCATTCTCATGAAGACTTATTTTTCAGTGTCTGGATGCTATTTTAATGAGACCGTGTACAGAATTCATCAAACATGGGATGAGTCAAATTCAAAAGAAAATGAATGGATGATGAAAAAAACTATGAGATGTGAGAGGTCGAAAGATGGATACTTTGTGAACAAGTTGATAGGTAGGTTCGTTTGATAATCTTTACAAATGTACATTTCTGGAGTTAACTCTTTAAGGTACACATTTTGAATCGTGATTCTTCGATTTTTTTTAAAATAAGAAATCGTTGTTTTATAGATAGTAGAGATTTTCGACAGTTTTTGTTGTATTTTAACTAAAAAACAACAAAGTCGTGAACATTTTTTTAAACTTTCTCAACCGCATCGATCGGGTCAAAGCCAACTCATTTATCCGCTCATGATATTCTTATTTTTTCGAATAAACTGTTTTTAGGCTGTTCCATTCCCTATTTGAACTATAACAATGAAACATTCATTTCTTCACTTCCTCTGAATGTTACATCGTCTGTCCATGGTAAACTGCTGACATGTGTGGAAACTCAACCGGGAGTTGTTGAACTTTTAGAAGATGTTGAAAAAGATTACGGTAAGTTTTAGGAAAAAATTTTTTTGAAAGTCTTTTTTTCAGAAGCCGGTTGTCTCGTAGATGATGTTTTCCACAAGCTATGGACTACTTGGACCGATGAACGCAAAGGCGGAGAATTCGTGTGTGTTTCTCATCAAAAGTTGGCAAAAGAGAGTGAGCAATCAGCAAATCGAAACTCACAAAAAACCAATTCCAGCTTGCATGCCTGACAAAAATCATCAATTGATATTTGACCAAGAAGTGAAATTGACGAATGGATGCACATTTTTATGCCATCGGCAGACAAATATATTCAAGTGCGATAAGCCGTTGGAAATGTTCAAAGTAGTCGGGAAGCCGAGAAAAATGAGGAAATTCAAGGATTCCATGTTTGGAAAAACGTATCCTTACTTGTGAATCTGAAGAAAGATTCAACGTTTTTATTATATGTGATTATGCTAGTATATTTGAAAATGAATTCTTTGATACATATATCACATTTTATTTCACAAAGAACGTGCCAAAAAAAAACAAAATCAGAAAATCCTTCCCTCTCTGATAACTCGGCCACGGCGCTATCACACCACAAAAATAGCGAGACACGCTTTACTGACAGCTATCGTTATTTAATGACAGCTATTGAAAATTTGCTGAAAATTGTTTAAAGTTTGCTGAAAATAGTTGTAAACTTCATGGAAAAGTGAGGCTTGAAAAAATAAATGTTTGAATTTCCCAAGAAACACTCATTTTTCTTGTAACGTAAAATACCGCACGGTCTTGGCGAGTTGCCAATTTTCGAAGATTAGGACAGATTTTTTTCAGAAACTTTCATGACATCGATTAATTTCCTGCTCATTGTTTAGAACTGGTGAGAAATTTTCAAAAAAAAAAAAATTGCTTTTAAACTCAAACACCAGTAGCTTATGAAAACTTTCCAAGAAAGGTGAAGGAATAGCAACTAGCTTGGCAATTCGTTGAAGATAGAGTGTTCAATGAGCGTGTCACAATTGATAGTGGCACTGTACTCCTAGAAACATGCACATTTTTGCATTCATGCCCACTTGGAAACCCAAATGAAAATGATTTGAAACACGTATTTTTGGTGTCGTAGTATCTCCATGACCGTGTTGTCGGATTTCGGGCCCTAATGTAAAACTGTGTAGACCACAATGGATCCATAATCTGACATATATGTACCTTCACAAAGAAAAAAAAACCAGGCGAAAAAACCCCAAAAAAACAGTGGTCACGGCTTAACTTCGGCTGTTCAAACACGCCTAAATCATCATACTATAGTTGGAATTCATTATAAATAGGCCATAAGATGTGTGAATTTTTTCAAACAATTGGAAAATGTTGCTTTTATTATTCCTACTTTCCCCCTATTCGCTTTCTGCAATTTCTATTCATGAAACAAGTGATACTAGCGTCTTAGAGCCTATGGTCATTATTATAGGTAATTATACTGAAAAACACTCTATCAGCTATAAGAAATACAACAATTGGAAAACCGGAGAGGATACAAATGTACCATTTTGTGAGTGTCTCAAATGTTTTACTAAAGTTAGGAATAAGATGATTTCAGATCGGATTGGACAACATCACCGGCCAGATTCCAATGACACTTACAACGGGTTTGGTTGGAAGTGGGTCAATCGGTTTTATGACAATTTTCCGGGCGAGGAAGTTGACAGTTGTGCTCCCTACGACCATGACATCCCCAACGACTCGTACTACGAAGTTCCCATCGAAATTGGAGAATCGAGAACGTTCGAAAATGGAACGGTTAAAGTGACTTGTTCACAGTTTGAAGGATCAGTTAGCAGAGTGACCGAGGCTTGTGAGTTACAGAGTCTTCACCGGCTTTCATTCTCATGAAGACTTATTTTTCAGTGTCTGGATGCTATTTCAATGAAACCGTGTACAGACTTCATCAAATATGGCATGAGCCGAATTCAAAAGGAAGTGAATGGAGTTTGGAAAAATTCATGAGATGCGAGAGGTCTAAAGATGGATATTTTGTGAACAAGTTGCAAGGTAGGTCGTACCGTCATTTGAAGTGCTTATCGTTTTCCGATTAACAGGCCATCACCCTGTAGTTATTAATACGTTTTTTTGATTTCAGGATGCTCCTTCTTCTTTGACGATAACACTAACAATAAAACATATATTGCTGGAATTCCTCTAAATGATACAATGTCCATCCAGGGGAAAAGGCTGACTTGTGTGGAAACTCAGCCGGGAGTTGTTGAACTTCTAGAAGGTGTTGAGAAGGATTACGGTATGTTCTTATGAGAAGAATTGTTTTTTGAAATTATTTTTTCAGAAGCCGGTTGTCTCGTAGATAATGTTCTGCACAAATTTTGGACTAATTGGATCGATGAACGCAGAGGTGGAGATTTCATGTGTCATGATAATGGAGAACGTGTGAAATCATGTGAGCAAACAGAAAAATAAACTT
Organism: Caenorhabditis sinica; assembly: GCA_963932045.1. NCBI lineage: Eukaryota > Metazoa > Nematoda > Chromadorea > Rhabditida > Rhabditidae > Caenorhabditis > Caenorhabditis sinica. The sequence continues at coordinate 19,228,585 of OZ009940.1, forward strand.
AGTAAAATTTGCAAATTCAGACTGTGTTCCGGACAAAAAGCACCGTTTGTTTCCCGATTGGGAAGTGAAGTTGAAGAATGGATGCACATTTTTATGCCATCCGCAGACGAATATATTCAAGTGCGATAAGCCGTTGGAAATGTTCAAAGTTGTTGGAAAACCGAGAAAAATGAGGAAATTCAAGGATTCCATGTTTGGAAAAAAGTATCCTTACTGATGAATCTGAAGAAGGATTCAAGGTTTCTATTATACGTGATTATGTTTGTAAATTTTGAAAATTAATTCTTTGATATATCACATTTCATTCCACAAATAATGTGCCCAAAAAATTCAGATAATCCTTTCCTATCTGATAACTTGGTCACGGCGTTATCCCCACCAAAAAAATAGCGACACATATTTTACAGGCCGCTATCGTTATTTAATGATAGCTCAGAAAAATTTGCTGAAAATCGTTGTAAACGGAAAAAGTTGGTCTTGAAAGAGTTTCTGTTTGGATTTTCCAAAAAACACTCATTTTTTTCTTGCTACGCAAAGTACCGCACGGTCTTGACGAGTTGCTGGTTTCCGGAGTTCAGGACAGATTTTTTCCCGATAATTTTATGACATCCGTGAATTGCCTGCTCATAATTCAGAACTGATAGGAAATAATAAAAAAATGTTCCTGAACTTTAAAACCTGTTGCTTATGAAGCAGCACATTGAATTGAAGGTGAAAGAATGGCTACTTGCTTAGAAGTTTATTGAAGATAGAGTCTTCACTGAGAGTGTCACAGTTGGTATTGGTGCTAGACCCCTAGGAACACCCATTTTTGCATTCGCCCACTTGGGGACCCAAATGCAAATAATTCGAAACACTTTTTTGGTGTTGTGACCGCGTCGGATGTTAGGCCGTAATTTAGAAAAGTGTAAGCCACAATGATTTCATTATCTGTACTATATGTACCACCACAAACAAAAAACCAGGCAAGAAAAACCCCAAAAAACAGTAGTCACGGCTTAACTTCAGCTGCTCAAACACGCCGAAATCATTATACTATAGTCGGAATGCATGCCTCCCATGGTCAGGTATAAATAATCCATGAGATGCGTTTATTTTTTCAAACACATGGAAAATGTTGCTTCTGATTTTCCTACTTTTCCCCTATTCCCTTGCCGAAATTTCCATCCACGAAACTAGCGAGAATGGGAGAATTGGATGCAGCAATCCAGTTTCCGCCCAATTCAATCATGTTGGTGACGGATTTTTCTGGCGTCCCATTTTAGAGCCCGTCGGATGTGCTCTTTATGACCGCAGTAGCCTAAATTACTATGAAGAAATAATTACTCTGAAAAATCCTATGAAAGCCGGAGACTCGGTGAAATTCGAAAATGGAACAGTTGAAGTGAGATGCTCACAATTTGAAGGACGCTTTGTTAGGTCAAGCGAGTCTTGTAAGTTCTGCAGAAAGACTAAATTTATACCAAATTTGTGATATTTCAGTTACGGGATGTTATTTCAATGAAACTGTGTACAGAATTGATGAAATGTGGGCTGAGCCAAATCCGAAGGGAAATGCCACGGATTTGAAGAGACTTATGAGATGTGAGCGGTCGGAGGATGGATACTTCGTGAGCAAATTGATAGGTGGGTCATCGAGTCTTATAAGAGAGTCCACTTCAAAACGTGAAAGGACATTTGTTGACGTTGTTGTTATGAATAGCCATAATGAAAGGTTTTTGCGTCATCGGTCAGCCGCGGAAAGGCCGTAGCGTTCGAAATTTGACAATATGGTACGTCCCGCGTCCCACTCGAAAGTGACGGGGACGAGCCCGTCCTGGTGGAGTGGGACGCGACTGAATTAACCTTTTTGTTTTATATCAAAACCATTTTTTTTTCAGGAAATATACCCATTTTCGGAAAACCTTTAAGAAAATAGTTTCGATTTAAAAAAACAAAGAAACAAATTTTCGGGACGGGGCTTGTCCCCGTCGCGCAAAATAGAATTCAAATAGCGGGAGTCTCACTGTCGAACGCTAGGCCGCGGCATCTGCTCGCCGTGAGGAAAATTTTTGGAGGATGTCTGTTTGTTTCTCTGTCGCCAGCTCAAGCATTGTTTCTACTGGACTTAATTTCTCCACAGTTTGAGACAAGTTTTCGAATTTTAGGTTGCTCCATCACTTACCACTACATGGACTTAGTAAGTGGGGCTATCAACGAGTACGAGGAGCGACTCCCCGTAAATGACACAGAAAACTCTCTCTTGGATACTCGAAGAACTTGTGTGGAAGTTGAGCCGGGAGTTGTCGGACTTTTGAACAATGTAAAGCGGTGGGCTTAATTGGTATCAGATATTTTAAAAAGATAATTTCTTCCAGAACCCGGTTGTCTTGTTAATAACATCTTCCATCCGGTACATGATAGATGGGACGATAAGGAGAAAGCCGGGATTTACCAATGCGGTGTTTATGGAAAATTGGGAAAAGATTGTAAGCATTTTCTTACAAACATTTTTTTCGAACTAATTTTTTTCCAATTTGTAGACTGTACACCTGACGGAAAACATCAATTGTACCCTGACCAGGAAGTGAAATTGAACAATGGATGCACATTTTTATGCCATCCGCAGACGAATATATTCAAGTGTGATAAGCCGTTGGAAATGTTTAAAGTAGTTGGGAAACCGAGAAAAATGAGGAAATTCAAAGATTTCATGTTTGGAACAACGTATCCTCATGAGGGAAACTGAAGAATGATTCGAGGTTTCAATTATGTATGCGTGCCTATGTTTGTAAATTTGAAAATGAATTATTTCCTTCTTGAAATTTCACATTTTAATGACAGCTGTGATAAATTCGCTGAAAATTGTTAAAAATTTTCTGAAACCCCCTATAAACTTCTGGGAACAGTGGGGCTTGAAAAATTCATGCTTAGACTTCCCAAGATTCACTCTTTTTTGTAAAGCAAAGTACTGTACGATCTTGATGAGTTTCTAATTTCCGGAGTTGAGGACAGATTTTTCTGGAATTTTCATGACATCTGTAAATTACCTGCTATTTTCAGAACTGGTGAAAAATTTCCAAAAAAAATGATTGCTTTTAAACTCAAACACCGAAAGCTCATGAAAACAGTGCCCCACTTTGCATTAAATGTGAAAGGATTGAAACGTTCTTAGAAATTTATTGAAGATAGAGGGTTCACTGAGAGTGTCACCGTTGGTAGTGGCACTGTACTCCTAGAAACATGCCCATTTTTTCGTTCATGCCCACTTGGAAACCCAAATGAAAATGATTTGAAACACGTTTTTTTGGTGTCGTAATATCTCCATGACCGTGTTGTCGGATTTTGGGTCCTAATGTAAAAATGTGTAGACCACAATGGATCCATAATCTGACATATATGTACCTCCACAAATAAAAAACCAGGCGAAAGAACCCCCAAAAAACAGTGGTCACGGCTTAACTTCAGCTGTTCAAACACGCCTAAATCATCATACTATAGTTGGAATTCATTCCCCCCCCCCATGGTCAAGTATAAATAGTCCATGAGATAAGCTAATTCTTTAAAACAATTGGAAAATGTTGCTTTTATCATTCCTACTTTTCCCATACTCCTGTGCTGCAATTTCTATCCATGAAACAAGTGACACTAGCGTCTTAGAGCCTATGGTCAGTACTATAGATGATTATACTGAAAAACACTCTATCAGCTATAAGAAATACAATAATTGGAAAACCGGAGAGGATACAAATGTACCATTTCGTGAGTGTCTCAATTGTTTCACTAAAGTTAGGAATAAGATGATTTCAGATCGGATTGGACAGCTCAGTCAGGCGCCGAATTCGAATTACATTTATCACGGATTTGGTTGGAAGCCGGTCGATCGATTTTATGACAATTTTCCGGGCGAGGAGGTTGCCAATTGTGCTCCCTACGACCATGACATCCCCAAAGAATGGTACTATAAACATCCCATCGAAATCGGAGAATCGAGAACGTTCGAAAATGGAACAGTTAAAGTGACGTGCTCACAGTTTGAAGGATCAGTTAACAGAGTGACCGAGGCGTGTGAGTTCCAGATTTGCCACGGGCTTTCATTCTCATGAAGACTTATTTTTCAGTGTCTGGATGCTATTTCAATGAGACCGTATACAGACTTCATCAAATATGGCATGAGCCGAATTCAAAAGAAAATGAATGGAATTTGAAAAAATTCATGAGATGCGAGAGGTCTGAAGATGGATATTTTGTGAACAAGTTGCAAGGTAGGTCGTACCGTCTAATGTGGAATTCATATAATTTACTTTGTAAGATTGAATTTTCGAAACTTTGTCTTTTTCAATAGAAATATGTATTCATTTCTGAAAAGCCGCAGCTCGCAGCTCGCCACGGTCGCAAAAAGTGACAGGCTTGTCGGGCACATCATTCTTGATCACAGGTCACCGACACAAAAATTTTCAGGCTGTTCCTTCTACTTTGACAATAACACAACATATTTTGTTGGAATTCCTCTAAATGATACATTGTCCGTCCAGGGAAAAAGGATGACTTGTGTGGAAACTGAGCCGGGAGTCGTTGAACTTCTAGAAGGTGTTGAGAAGGATTACGGTGGGGTTTTCAGAGAAAACAGTTTTTAAAAAGTATTTTTTCAGAAGCCGGTTGTCTCGTAGATAATGTTCTGCACAAATTTTGGACTAATTGGATCGATGAACGCAGAGGTGGAGATTTCATTTGTCGTGATGATGGAGAACGTGTGAAATCATGTGAGCAAACAGAAAATTTAACTTAGTAAAACTTGCAAATTCAGACTGTGTTCCTGACAAAAAGCACCGTGTGTATCTCGATTGGGAAGTAAAGTTGAAGAATGGATGCACATTTTTATGCCATCCGCAGACGAATATATTCAAGTGTGATAAGCCGTTGGAAATGTTCAAAGTTGTTGGGAAGCCGAGAAAAATGAGGAAATTCAAGGATTCCATGTTTGGAAAAACGTATCCTTACTAATGAATCAGAAGAAGGATTCAGGGTTTTTATTATATGTTATTATGTTTGTAAATTTTGAAAATGAATTCTTTGATATACATTTTATTCCACAAAGAATGTGCCCAAAAAATTCAGATAATCCTTTCCTATTTGATAACTTGGCCACGGCGGTATCCCACCAGAAAAAACTAGCGACACACGGTTTACCGACCGCTATCGTTATTTAATGATAACTGAGAAAAATTTGCTGAAAATCGTTGTAAACGGGAAAAGTTTGGCTTTAAAGAGTTTATGTTTGGATTTCCCAAGAAACACTCTTTTTTCTTGTAACGCAAAGTACCGCACGGTCTTGATGAGTTTCTAATTTCCGGAGTTCAGGTAGAATTTGTTTCAGGAATTTTAATGACATCAATTAATTTCCTGCTCATTATTCAGAACTGGTGAGAAATTTCCAAAAAAATGATTGCTTTTAAACTCAAACACCAGTAGCTTATGAAAACCGTGCCGCACTTTGCATTAAAAGTGAAGGAACAGCAACTTGTTTGGATATTTGTTGAAGATAGAGGGTTCACTGAGAGTGTCACAGTTGGTAGTGGCACCGTACTCCTAGAAACATGCCCACTTGGAAACCCAAGTGAAAACGATTTGAAACACGTCTTCCGCTATAATCTCATAATCTGTACAATATATACCACCAAAAACAAAAAATGAGGCAAGAAAAATCCGAAAAAACAGTAGTCACGGCTTAACTTCAGCTGTCTAAACACGCCTAAATCATCATACTATAGTTGGAATTCATGCCTCCCATGGTCAAGTATAAATAGTCCATGAGATGTGTTAATTTTTTCAAACAATTGGAAAATGTTGCTTTTACTATTCCTATTTTTCCCATACTCCTTTGCTGCGATTTCTATCCACAAAACTAATGACACTGGGGTCTTGGAGCCGATGGTCAGGACTCCACACCAATTTATGAAAAACGACATGCTGTATACGGAATACAACAATTGGAAAACGGGAGAAAATGAAAATAGACCCGATTGTACGGGTTAACAATATAGAATAATAAAACAAACATATTAACTTCAGGGAGAATAGGATGCAGCAATCCAGTTTCCGCCCAATTCAACCATATTTGTGACGGATTTTTCTGGCGTCCTACTTATCGAGACTACGATAGCTTCCCGAGTGAAGAGCCCATTGGATGTGCTTATTACGACCACAATAGTCCTCTTGAAGAATATGAAGAAGATCCGATAGACTTTGGAAAATCGGTAAAATTTGAAAATGGAACAGTTGAAGTGAGATGCTCACAATTTGAAGGACGATTTATTAGGTCAAGCGAGTCTTGTGAGTTTTGCAGGGAGACTAAATTTATACCAAATTTGAGATATTTTAGTTACGGGATGTTATTTCAATGAAACTGTGCACAGAGTTAATCAAATGTGGGGTGAGCCGAATCCGAAGGGAAATGACACGAATTTGAAGAAACTGATGGGATGTGAGAAATCGAAGGATGGATACTTTGTGAGCAGGTTGATAGGTGGGCCATCGAGTCTGCAAATAACTTTACTTAAACACATGGGGAGGACGTTTGTGAATGTTTTAATTATAAAATTGTCATAGTGAAATGTTTTCGTGTCATTGGTCAGCCACGGCCTCCGCTCGGTTTGAGGAAAAATTTTTGAAGAGATCTGACCCCCCCCCCCCACCCTCTGTCTCCAGCTTCAGCAATGTTTCTATTGGAATACATTTTCCCAAATTTGAACCCAGTTTTTGAGTTTCAGGTTGCTCCATCACTCACCACTCCAAGAACTTAAATAGTGGGACTATCATCGAGTACGAGGAGCGAGTCCCTCTAAATGGCAAAGACCAATCTTCCTGGGATAATCGAAAGACTTGTGTGGAAATTGAGCCGGGAGTTGTTGGGATGTTAAGAAATGTAGATGAGAATATTAGTGGGTTCTATCAGCACCAGATATTTTAGAGATTGCATTCCTTTCAGAACCCGGTTGTCTTGTCGATAACGTCTTTCATGTGGCGGATCGTATTTGGGAAGATAAAGAAAAAGCCGGGATTTTCAAATGCAATCTTTTTGGGACATTGGAAAAAATTTGTAAGAATGATTTTTTAACTAAAATATTTATTCGAAATGCTTTGTTTGATATGCAGACTGTACACCTGACGAAAAACATCAATTGTACACTCATCAAGAAGTGAAATTGAAGAACGGATGCACATTTCTATGCCATCCGCAAACGAATATATTCAAGTGTGATAAGCCGTTGGAAATGTTCAAAGTAGTCGGGAAACCGAGAAAAATGAGGAAATTCAAGGATTCCATCTTTGGGAGAAATGACATGTACCGTTGAATCCAAAAGATTGAAATTCTCAATTATCTGTTTATGTTTGTAAATTGAAGAATAAAACTTTCGAGTTGTGAGACAACGAAGCTCTGTTTTTTCATAGAAACAAAAATTAAAGTTGCTACTGAGATATGTTTCCGTTGAGAGAAAGGGGCAGTCACTCTCGTCAATTGTATTTTAACCAAAAATAATTTTCAAAGAAAAAAATCGGTAAAAAATTGAAAACTTCCAGCCTAGGCGGGCTTGGCCTGCTGACCAGGCCGGAATGGTCCAGTACTTAAAGTTTACTGTCCAGTACTGAAAAATTGTCCAGTACAGTTTTTATCACATATGAGATGTCTCAACAGGGCCGGGCGATAGATTCCCTCCTTGCTCAGGGCGGGCTTGGCCCGTAGGCTGGACCGAGCCAACCAAGGTCAGGACGAAATTTGTTAAGTCTTATCACCTAAAGCATATTTCCATTAAAAAAATGAAGTCAGTGGTAATGGCAATGTTGTAATCTGGTCAAGTTGTCAGGTGTGAGGCCATAACATAAATTTTATTTGACTTTATAATCTGTACTATTATGACCTCCACAAACAAAAAACCAGGCAGAAAAACCCAGAAAAAAACAGTAGTCACGGCTTAACTTCAGCTGTTCAAACACGCCTAAATCATCATACTATAGTTGGAATTCATGTCCACAGCTGAGTGATTAGGTATAAATAGTCCATGAGACGTGTTAATTTTTTCACACAATTGGAAAATGTTGCTTTTCATTTTCCTACTTTTCCCCTATTCCCTCGCTGCGATTTCTATCCACGAAACTAATGAAACTGGGCTCTTGGAGCCGATTGTCAGAACTCCACACCAATTTCAAAGAAATGCTATTGTGTATACCGAATACAATAATTGGAAAACGGGAGAAAATATGGATGTGCCCAATTGTACGGGTTAACCTTATAGAAAATCAAACAAATATATTAATTTCAGGGAGAATAGGATGCAGCAATCCAGTTTCCGCCCAATTCAACCATATTTGTGACGGATTTTTCTGGCGTCCCATTTATCGAGACTATGATGGCTTCCCGAGTGAAGAACCCATTGGATGTGCTTATTACGACCACAACAGCCCTCTTGATTATTATGACGAAGTTCCGATAGGGTTTGGAAAATCGGTGAAATTCGAAAATGGAACAGTTGAAGTGAGATGCTCACAATTTGAAGGACGCTTTATTAGGTCAAGCGAGTCTTGTGAGTTCTTCCGGTACACAATTCATGTAAATTTGAGATATTTCAGTTACTGGGTGCTACTTCAATGAAACTGTGTACAGAGTTAATGAAAAGTGGGTTGAGCCGAATCCGAAGGGAAATGACACGGATTTGAAGAGACTTATGAAATGTGAGAGGTCGGAGGATGGATACTTTGTGAACAAGTTGGTCGGTAAGTTACTGAATTTTCAAAAAAACAGAGAATGCGAACATTTTAACAATGGGGTGGTCAGAAATCGAACGGGCTCTCCCAGTCAAGCCCTCTGGCTTCCAATTTTTTTCCTTTAAAATATGTAACAATGTCTGCTGATTCCGAATATCATAACGAAAATTCACAAAAATCGTTCTAACACCCCGAAAATCCGCATTGAAAACGTGATTTTTTACCAAAATCGTAATGGCGGGCCGTGGCCGAACTCAGTATGTTTTCTCGGTCACCTATTTTTCGCCAATTTGAGTGATTTGTTTAGGTTTTTCGGCTGAAACTGGATTACAAGTTTATTTTCTATTAATTTTTGTTGATTCATCAGCTTTTAATCCAGTTTCAGACGAAAAAAACTAAAAAAAAAACACTCAAATTGGAGAAAAATAGACATTGTTACATATTTTAAAGGAAAAAAAAATTTTTGACCGGATTCCTCCTTTAAGGAGAGAAAAGAGCAAAATTATTGGAAAGTGGAACCGTGCTTGTTTTTATCCATTGTTTCATTTAATCCATCGTGTCCAATATTCAATTTTCAGGTTGCTCCATCAGCCACAACTACATCGACTTTAAAACTGGGACGATCAGGGAGAACCAAGAGCACATTCCTCTTAATGGTTCAGAATATTATCGTTGGACTAATCGAAGAACTTGTGTGGAAACTGAGCCGGGAGTTGTTGGAATGTTAAGAAGTGTAGATGAGAATATTAGTGGGTTCTATCAGCACCAGATATTTAAGAGATAGACTTTCTTCCAGAACCCGGTTGTCTTGTCAGTAACGTCTTCCATCATGTGCATGGTAGTTGGGAAGATAAGGAAAAAGCCGCGACTTTCATATGCGCCGCTTATGGGAGATGGGAAAAACAGTGTGAGTTTTTTTCTACAAAATTTCATTTCGAGGTGCTATTTTCTTTAACTTGCAGACTGTACACCTGACGAAAAACATGAATTGTACCCTGACCAAGAAGTGAAATTGAAGAATGGATGCACATTTTTATGCCATCCGCAAACGAATATATTCAAATGTGATAAGCCATTGGAAATGTTCAAAGTTGTTGGGAAGCCGAGAAAAATGAGAAAACTCAAGGATTCCTTGTTTGGGAAAAGTTACATTTACGATTAAATTGAAAATCTGGAAAATTCGAATTTTCAATTTTTTGTGGTCATGTCTGTACATGTGAAAATGAAGGGATTTTTGAGTGAGCCCTTTGGTTTTTGCTTCAAAAGTTCTATCAGAATTATTGCCGTGTTCTGAGAACCTTGGAATCTCATGAGTTGTAAAAATACACAAAAAATTATTATTTTACAGTTCTTCTCAAAAAAATTGACTTTCAATGAAACATCGATCTCTTTTTTTTTTTGGACGAAAAATTCGTCATTCTAATGAAAAAACAGTGTGTTGATGTGATAATACACTTGGTTTTCGATTTCTTCTTATTTCTGTCTTTTCTACAAAAAATTAGAGATCAAAATTTCGATTTTTTACAGAGATTTTTGAGTTTCAAAAAGTTCTGATTGTTACCATTTATTATTAAAGTTCTGCAGATAATTTTTTCTCGAAATTTTCAGTCATTTCAGCATAACAAAAATTTGATTTTCTGATCCTCCTGACGTCAGTTTTTTATCTAGATTCTCCTAAAATTTATTCAATTTTTCGCCCCCAATCTCACAGACATCTGGAGCCCGATCAATCACCGTCACCCGGTACCCTTTTTCATCTTTTTTTCTATCTATATGGAAATTTTGACCCCAAATGTTCCGCCAAAATAGGTACGATTTTTAATTGAAAATGACGTAAAAAATACGATTTTTACCCCCAAATTTTTGGCTCCGCCCACTTTTCGGGGTTCCAAATTGGGTATAAATAAAGGTTATGAAACCTAGAAAAAGTATACCAGACATGAAATTTCTCCTAATCTTCCTCATCCTGGCCAATTTTGGATCTCCAACTAAGTTCAAGGCGTGGGGGAACCTTGAATGCTATCAAGGAGGAACATGGTGCTTCTTTGCGCAAATGATCGAGAGGGATCACTTTTTGTGAGTTTAGTAATTTTTAGCAGTTTTATGAAGTTAAGAAGTTATTGAACAATGTACAGCTTCAATGGCAAATAATTTAGTCTTCTTACAGCTCGAAAAATTGCAAGTCTAGATTTTCAATACGTGTCAAATTTGAAAAAAGTAACTATTTTCAGCAAGGATGACATTCTGGACACCATGGGTGCTCGATGCACGACTGCGGTACAGTATCCGTATGAGTTGGCCGGGTCGGAGGATGGTGACGAACCTTTCCATGTGAGTCAGGTTTTTAGAAGATATATGTAGGGTTAGAATTGGAAATCTTTGGCAAAAAATTTGAGGAGTAAAAGTTATTTTATGCTTGTTTAGAATAGTATTTAGGCTATTTCACATCAAATTGTGATGGTTCCTAGTCAAAATTATAACATCAGAAAATCGTATTTCAGCTAATTTTTTTAAAATTGAATCTCTACTATTTTTGAGTTTTTGAAGTCATGAAGTTTGATGATTGTAAGTCAGATTTGAGCTGTTTTTGGTAACTCTCACCAAAATTCCTTGAATTTAAACCTAGTTTCCGTTGTTTTGTATCTACGTTTGACTGATTTCAAGCCCGATTTCACTGATTTTAGGATGAAGCTTTCTAATAATTATTTCACGTTTTCAACCACTCAATAATCGTCATTGGGGAGAATTCCAACAATTGAAACCCAGTTTTGTGTCTAAACATAAGCCCAGATTCCGATAAACGAAAACACAAATATCTAACTAATTTTTGTAGAGACTTTACTGTTTTCTGTCCAAGTTGTCTAGATTCCCAATCAAAATGCCCAATGTTATTCCAAAATTTTTCATTCATTTTCAGTCCTTCTACAAAGTCACCATCAAGATCAATCACAACTGTACCCAATGGGGACGTATTCGTTCAGTCGAGAAAAAACCGAAGTTCATTCCGGTTGAGCAAGGGTGAGTGGGGAAATCGAAATTATCTAGGATCAGGTCAAACTTAATGTTTAGTCAAGCTTTGTCCAGAAAAGTGCAAATTTCAAGAGAACCGTTGTCAAGCACTTGAAATTTCCCCCCCCCCCCCCCCCAAACTTCCATAATTTTGAGCGGATTATTACGAGCTATTTATCTAAGATTGACTTTTTCAGTGGTACGACTAGTTTCTAAAAATTCTATTCTTCAAATCTTCCTTTCAAAACTGTAATCATTTTCAGAAAAGCCGAATTCAAAGACGTCGACATCGACTTGACTATGGCTCCTGGGACCTACACTGACTCGTTTTTTGATTAGTCGTTTGTTTGTGTGTCTTTTTGTTCACTTTAACCTTTTCACAAATCCTATACACTGATGTTATTTCTATAAACTCTCTTTTATTATTTGTCCGTCTGTATCTTTGTCCTAATTTCTTGCCATCCTTAACTCTCTCTCCCCCCCCCCCCCCCCCCCTTCACAAGTAAAAAAGGTATTGATGTAACTCCAATAATATGAACTCTCCCCTATCCAAAAAAATAGCTTCCAAACTCAATTTTTCCGAGCCCCTTTCCTTTTTCTCTCCTAGTTACCCTTATTAGCTGTCTATCCACCTGTTTGTCCAAATTTGGCCACTTCATTTATTCCAAAATCTCCACTGCTCTCCCCGATCTAATGCACTTTTCCTCCCTCACCTTTCTCTCTTATTTTTCTCAATTATCTGTAAATTTTTAAAACTTTTTTCCCTGTTCTTACTTCGCCACTTCTATTTGCCAGAGATTTTAACTCTGATTTGATCCAAAAACTTATTTGATCTCTTTTCTTGAAGAACAACCCTGTTGATTCCCCCCCCCCCTTTTATTGTCTTCTTGAAATTTTGTGAAAATAAAGAGATTCTGTTGAATTTTTGTCCACGACAGGTGACTTTCGAAACATAAACCCGTGAATATGGGTACTACGAAGTAGGAAATATTTAAGATTCACAAAAAAGACAATAGACCAACTAGTTTTCTCAATCCAGAAGGATGAAATAAGCAGAATGAGAAACTGGAAATTTCAGATAATGAACCACACAGATGAAACCAACTGCAATTCCATGCGTTCGTCTCTCCCCATAAAAAAAACTGAATAATAAGAGTGTCTGTAGTTTCAGGTGAATGCATGATTCTTTCTCTGCTTTGGGTCTTCCAGAAAAAATTGAAATTGGAAGACACCGTTGGTTTTGTAGAGGAATTTTTCAGACAAAACTACGCTTTTGAATTACTGAATATCTATAACTTTAGGTATATGTAGGTCCCAAAAACATATTGGCCCCAAATAATTTAGACACGTTTAATCAAAACAATGAAACATGTATTTTTGCAATCTATCATGTTTGTGTACCCAGTTTCAATAGCATTTAATTTGAGATTAAAATTTTTGGAAATGATTCTTGTTGTGTTCCAAAAAACAATTAATTTTTTTTAATTCTCTGTTTCAGTTATCAACATATCTACCAGTTTCTAGAACTGTTTGTACATACGCTTACAATATCAACACTACTTTTTTGTATCAAAATTAGAACTGTGATAGTCATTCGATTCTTTTAACAAATTCATTTTTCCGTTTCATGAACCTACCTTCAGCTGAATAATTAGATCCGAAACGATCGAAGTGGCGCGGGCGGAATATTCACATCACATCTTGAACCTACAAACGTTGGGTGTTTCAAAATGGTCACAAATAGCCTGAAACAGAATAAATTTCCAATTGAAAAATTGAACTAGAAAAAACATTTACCAAAATTTCGTGCATTTAAACATCCTGAGAGATCATTTTATAGGTTGATTTTCATTCTTGAATTCAATGATAATTCAACTACTGAAAAATCAGAATAAGTCTGTTCTAGAAAACTGTTTGAAACAGTTCGATGAACTTTTGTCATGTTTTAAGAATCAAAGGTATTTAGGCTTGAAAGTCTCCAACTGGAAAAACAGCGCATTTGATCCAATAGTGGTCATAATAGGAAAAGGTTATCCTGGAATAATCACGCAAAGATCCTGAAAATTCTAGACTTCCCTTCAGACACCCTTCCAGACTCGTGCCCTCCGGGACCCCATCTGTTGTTATTAGTACCCGTGTCATCCTTGAGTCCTTGTCGCTCCAGCCCAATAAAAATCTATCATCAAATCCGATCACATCCCAACAGGTGTAAAGTTCAAATCTCAGAGAAAAGGGACTCCGGCCCAGTCTCTATTTCTCTTCAAGAGACTCCAATAGTTATTTTTCTCTCTGTTTTCAAAATGTCTGGTTGGATCCACAATACTTGTCTTTGAAGCGTTCAAAAAGCACTTTTTTTTGTGTTTCAGATTTTCACTCATTTTGAGGATTCATCGGTATTTTCGAGCTTCAATTTCGGAAAAAATGTGTATGAAATGAAAGACTTAGATTCTTTATAACTTTTCTGGTTCATCACATTCTGAATTGGGTCACTCTTATCTCTGTTCTATTCGTTGCAAGAGTTTAACTCTGATTTTCTTTTTTCTTTGATTTCTCTTTTTTTTCGGAACCCATAAAATTTCTAGAACCTCAAGTTTTGATTAGTTCTGGTCATCTCTCTATCTATAATTACACTCCAAGAAATTCAAAAAACTTTCTGTTTCAAAACACAGATATTGTTTAGAAACTGTTTCTCATTTTTATTGGGGTCGTTTTCCCTACAAGGTCTTAGTTTATTCATCAAAGTTCTTCCTTCTTCTCTCCATATTTCATCACCGATTCACCGAGAAGTTTCTCACAGTTAATGTATTCTCTCTGTATTCACTTTGCCCACCATCGAAAGCGACACGTTCACTTTGGCAATTTTTGATATTGGTTTCCTTTTTTGACCTCATAGATTTTTCAGGAAAAAGTTCAAGAAACTCATTTTGTTTGTCAAAAAATCTCTTTCAAAAACGTCCTAGATGTATATTTTTGTACCCGTTTTACAATTTTCTCTCTCCCTCCCCCAAATCTCGTAAGAATCATAACAAAAACGATATTAATTGGATAAATATAATGGAACTGGACTAGACGCAGCTGATTCTTACAATGCATAACATTCCCACTTTATACCCTTTTCTCCTGTCGCGGAGATAGACCGAAGGTCATATTTCTGATTCTGTTTCTTTGGAGGATGGCTAATATGGTCTAGTGTTTCGAACTAGAGATAAAGAAGCTTGGAATATTGTGATTGTGTTAGGCACATTGCTAGCACAGAGAGTCGCTTATATTTACCATTCCAATGTAACCATTTTACTAATTTTTGAGCCTAATAAGGTATCTATCTGTAACAAAAAATACTTTTCATGTTGCATCTTCAAAGTTTAAAAATCACGGAATATTAGACTCCGTTTGCATTGATGGTTAGTAATGTGCTTGGATAATCTCATCATCCTTTACACGCTATGACGGTAACGAGTGGCATTTAGGTCGTTTTTTCAAGAATTGTGATCTCAAAGTCATATCAAGATTTTCCGGAATGACACATTGAGTTCAGATTCTGTTAAATTAGAAAAATGTACGGATTGATAGTTTCAAAAGTAGTGGTACGCAAATATCCCTGTTTTGACATGGTGTTAAAATTTTAGTATTTATGATAAAGTTAGTTTTAGAGGAATTCTTGGTGTCTATGCAGCTACAATCTTGATAGATTAAAACACTGTAATAGTGCTAACTTTTAAAATTGACTTTAAGAAACTGTATTTGAGTTTTTTTCTTGGCAAGTGTTGAGCTGTAGTTTGAGCCACTGCTCGCAAATTCTGACAGATTGATCAACATCCTTTAAGTGTGAAATCGGTATAATATTTTATATCTTTGTGAACTAAACTTCATGAAACGGTAGTTTTAGTGCCGATGTGATTTTAAAAACTCTGTTCTCGAAGATCAGTCCGTATGGGACTCTTGTGGTTTTTTCAGCAGCATGAAACTATTTGATTTTGAATTCTACTGGTTTCAACACTCAGACTTTTCTAAAATGCACCTCATGGAACAGTAATTGGTTTCGTCTATCAAGGAAACAAAGGTAACATTTTTAAGACCTCAATTATTCTTACTAGATTTCTTTCAAATTCACTGTTTCAACATGTTCATTTTCTTGAAGTTCACTTCCCAAAAACAGTAACATAGCAATTCAAATTAACGTCAGTCTCATTCACGAAAGTTTCAGACATTTGTATTTATTTTTGTATTGTTTGACTAATGAAAAAAGTTTGCGTGCCCCAAACAACACAGTATCGGTTTCATAAAAGTCATTTTGTTGAAGAGAACTTCTTGAAGCAGTATTTTCTTTTATCCTGAGTTTTCTTTGGAATAATGCTTTTTTGAACTGTGGCACTTTTTGGGGCATATTTCAGTAGTGAGCAAATCTTAATTCAGTTTCAACGGTTTCAACATGTTGACTTTACTAGAGTGAGTTTCATGAGACAGTTAATTCATACCGAAAAGTAATGTATAAATATTCTGAAAAAACCAGAAAGGGCTCGTAGCTAAAAACTGAGAAAACCGGAAAAAATTGCTTGAAATCAAGCATGCTTTTTTACTATCGATATTTCACCTGGTTCCCTGCGCTCTATCGCAAACTTGACAAATTCAAAACGCCGCGCTTTTGCGTGTAGTCCTCGCGGACAAGAGGGAAATTTTTACCACTCATTTTTTTGGCCTCTTGTCCGCGAGGAGTGCACGCAAAAGCGCGGCGATTTGAATTTGTCAAGTTTGCGATAGAGCGCAGGGAACCAGGTGAAATATCGATAATAGATTACTGTAGCTTTTTTGTAGTGTGAGGTCGCTGGAGCAAAATTTTTAGATTTTCGGCTCGAAGAAATACTATTTCAGAATGTTTACTTGTCTGAAGAAAACTTTCGAAAACAGTAATTGACGTTTATTATCGACAGTGCTTATCTCCGATTTTATGTGGCAAAAATCACTGTTTAATAGTGTTTAGAAGTTTAAAGTCAACTCTCAGAAATAGTTCCTGAAGTCCGTAATCTGCTTCACTTATCTCCAATATTATGACCAACCCTAGACCAAAAGAACAAAAATCCATCCATCCTCTGACCCAGAATCTTCTTTGATCTTCAAAGGAGACCTGCAAAAAAGATATGCTCTTCTTCTCCATCTCTACCCCCAAATCTCTCAGAACATCCCCAATATCTTCTTTTTTTCGCCATCACCATCAAATCTCTTGCTCTTTTTCTTGTCCATCAGTGAAAAAGTCATTAATTGTGCTCTCTCAAGAAGAAGAAGATCCCTCTTCTCTTTTCATCAAAGTTCTTCATCTTCTTCTCTTTTCATCTCATCTCATTTCTCCATCAATTTATCAAGAATTCATGTGTGTGTCCTGTCCTTTGAGCAATTCGTGTGACAAGTTTTGAAAGGGACAGGAGAGGAATCGAGAAAAAGAGAGCAACATAAAACTGGGATATATGGACACATAGACACACATAAATATAGACATGGTGAAGGAATTCTAGAAGAAGAAGGAGAAGAAGACGTTGTCCAAGAAAAAAGAGGACGACAGGAAACGAAAAGAAGAAAAAGTAGAAGAAGAAGAAGAAGAAGAAAAAAGTGAGAGAGAGAAGGGACTCCTTGAGCCCCTCTAAGAAGAAGAAAACTGGAAAAACTCAGTGTGCATAGGAATTGAGAGAGAAAGAGAGCATCGTTCTCTTCTTCTTCTTCTTTTCCTTTGATGTCCAAGGAGCACCAGCACCACATCGATTGCTTTAAGATGGAGATGGAGATGGAGAAGACGATGACGTCGGTGGTCAGTCACTTTTTTCTTATTGCTAGGTTTTTTGTTTTTGTTTTTTATTGGACTCACTTTTATTGGGTGCTCTATTTTTGACTGCTCTGGGGTTATATGGAGATATAGGTCTGATACATTATTAGTAGGTTTTCGTAGAAGTATTCGACGTGTACTAGGCACTGAGATCTATACTTGCTAGTATGAACCATCAGAAACTGAAGTTTATGAGTTGTAGAAATTATTTTTTGAACGATCACCATGATGATCATCTGCTAGTAGATGGTTTACCAAGAAATTTATTGCTGCTTTGAACAAATTCGTGTTATATGGACTATGAGTAACAGTATGTTTTTGAGCAAGCATAACAACCTAAAGTACACTTGAAATATATAATAAGAGAAAAAAGTTTGCCTGTTATTACGAGACATGATTACAAGCCATATATACGTCCTATTGGAAATTCTTCAAATCTTCTATAGTTGAGCACATCCTGAAGCAGTGAATTCTAGCGGAAACTGTCAAGGTTCCTAGTTTGCAGGGAAAAATAGAGCATTTCTACACAGCTTTTGATAAGTTTTGGTGAGCCACCTAGAGGATATTTAGCGGTGGAACCAGTGAAGTTTCACAGATTTTTGGGCTTCATTTTTGGTCGACGTTCGGAATACTTACTGAAAAAATTAGATCTCCGTGGACATAACACCCTTTTGATACAGTATCTTATGCATATATAGGTTTCACCAAATTTACTGCTCCACGTTGGTAAGTTATTTGAATGCTAGTCTTAGGTGATAATTATTTTGCCATTCTACTGCCAGATATTCATTTTCGTAGTCTCTAAGACACGCTTTGCTAATACTCCGGCTCTGATTTCGACCGTGAAAAACAGTAATAATTACAATCCTAGATTTCATAAGAACAATTGCAAGATTCAAATGTCATCGTTTTAACTAACTTCAAAGCACTAATTTGTGAAAAATTCAGACTTGATTACAGTATAACAATCTGATCCTAATTTTCTTGATACTTCTGGAAAAGAAAACGGATGAATTGTCCAATTTTATAATTTTTTTGACTTGGGGGCCGAATCGAAGTGAAAATTTCTTCCAAAATAATAAGAACATCGTGCAGCAGGAAAATTTTCGGTTTTGTAGAAAAAAAGTTTTGTAGAAAAAATTTCGGTTTCATCTTTGTTAAATGTTTTGAAGTTTTTTATAACTTTGATTGTCTCGAAGTTGTTGTAAGCTAGCAAAACTGTACTGATTGAGCTATTTCAAACATACAGAGTTCTCAAGCAGTGTTTTTATGAACACTTTTTTGGAAGCAGCAACCAAGTGTCTCAATTAGCACACGCCCCTTTAACGGATAGTACTGTACATGTGCGTATTATAATTTTTCTCATTCACGCAGTGATAAATATCAAAGTTTCAAATCAGTGGCAAAGTAAAGTTTATTCTCAAACTGTCATAAAATCCCAAATTCGCAAATGCGGATCTCAAGAAACTGTTGAAATTGAAAAAATTCCAATTCCGATAACTCGAGAAATTTCAAACATAAAATTGCGAATATTCCCAGAGCCGAAATTCACGATTTTTCAGTTTCCAAAATGTAATATTTTTTGAATCAAGTTCATTTGAACGACACTCTGATACCAAACTTTCATAGAAATTATGCTCCAAGACATCCACGTATTATTGAAGATCACACAAAATCCTACATATGACGACTTTCTGAAACCCAAAAACTTAACAAAAAACACTAACCAAACGTTCCAAGTTTAGAACTTTCATCCTCTATTCAATCAATTTCTGCCCTCTTTTACTATCAACTTACAACCACTTCTGTTTACAGTCCATCTTTGTCATCTTGAACCTTTCCGTTCCCTCTTTTTCTCTGCTACTCTCTCCCATTTTTTTTTCAATTTTTCAGTCCCCTCCCAACCACTAATACTCAGCTGTGTTTTCGTCAGAGACCCCTCTGCTGTTCACTTTTTTTCTTTCTAATGTTATTGTTTTGTTTTTTTCTGTTCTCTTCTACTACGCTACTCCGTCATTTTTATCTTTTTTCTCTTTTTGTCTCTGCGTCTCTCGTTAAGCTGTACTGTCTCGTCTAGTCATGTTCTTTTTTTCAGACCGAGAGGAACACGAAAAGAGGAGATGAAGGAGAAGACTGAAATTTTTCCCCTTGTTTTTTCTTACTCTTTTCAAGTTTACTCTTTTCATTTTTTTTTTTGATGTCATCATCGTTTTTCAGAAGTCAAGGGGACCCCATTTTTTCACTTTTTTCCAGTTTCAAAATCTCCATTTTCTTGATTTTTTGAAACCTTTTCCAGTTTTGAAAGCTCCAGGTGTCACTCATTTTACACTTGAATTCACTGGAATCGAATAATCAATTGAAAAAAATTTCTGTGTAGATTTACGACGGCTGGTGGAAAGATTTACGAGAGTTTGTAGACTGATTTTATTGTAAATTAGAGGAGAAGAAACCAAGAGAAAGGAGGGAAAGTGAAGATCAGAAACAAAAGTTTTTTTCGGTTCTGATTCGATTTCATTGGAAGTTTTGAACAGTTTTTTGTAGTAGTAACTTTACTTTATTTGAAAATTGAAATGGTCCCCTGGTTCTTTCGAAATTTTTCGGAAAATTAACTTTTTTCTCGGTTTGATCCAGGAGGTTAAAGGAACAGTTTTTTGCTATTCTGATGGTTTGTTCATCGTTTTCAGCCGATTTTTACCAGTACATACACATTGAATTTTTCGAAAATATATGTATTTCAGTTTTAGTGACGTTTCTTCCACTGTTTTCAAACCTAGAAATACACTATGGTGTTTAGAATTAGAATAATTTTCCAGCAGCGTTCAACTGTTATTGCATTTTTTCCGGTTTTAATTACCTAACAAGTCGTGATTTATAAAGTTTCTAGCAATGTAGGTGAAATTTCTAGCTGCTGACATACTGTAGATTCCAGTATTTTCTTCATGTGCACATCCTCAGAATTTTCTCCAGCCATATTCAGAAGTCTTAATAAATCTTCACTTTTGAGTAGTTTTGTGAAAGCTTCATTCTCCGATCTATTCTCTGAATTTTCAGAAAGCGTCCCTCAACAGATGTTTTTTTCTGTTTCTAATTGCCCTGAACCCCGATCATTTTTTGTATTATATAATCCATAGTCATTCTTGATTTTCACCCGTGCAACAAAATATCTCTTTTGAAATCACATTTTCACAGTGTTGCTCAACTCCAGAAATTAAAATGAATGTGGCACCATTATAGTAGCAAGTGCACATAATGGCACTTATTTTGACTACATATAGACTTTGTCAAAAAACGATCATCGCAATGATCTCAACCAATTTAGACACCATTTGACAGTTTCATGAATGTGAGAAGTTTGTAATCTTACTGTAAGTATGTTGTTCGCATGTTTCACATTATGAATGATATGTTCCTCTAAACTTCAAAAAATCTGTTTAGAAGTATTATCTCAAAAAATCACTGCTTCAAAACGAGCATTTTTTTCAAACTATCTCCGAAGATCCAATTTTTGACCAATGTTTTTTTTAATTTTTTAACTATTATTTTACCCTCTTCTATACTGTCTATCCATTAAGTCATTTCTTAACTTATAATTGCTAATTAAAAGTTTAACCATTGTCATATTTGATTCGTCTTACAGTGACAAACACCGAATTTTCGGACCTTCATCTGTTTCATGAAACTGAGAAAATTTTTTCATAAAACCAGAACATCACTATCACCCCTACATATTCCATACAAAATAATAACTGTGCCAGAACCTACAGATAACTCGCGAGTTTTTACATTCATCAGTGGCAATTCCCCATGCTTTCGTGATTAATAAATATGTTCAAAGTCTTACATAAGTAGATCAAATTGTTATTGAGCATCAATTCCAGTTTAATAGTAAGTAGTAAGACCTTGATTTAGAATAATACCGACGATGAAGAAAAAACCAAAAATTTTTAGCCGTTTCATCAAGTTGACAGTTTACAGCAGTATCTTGTTTGTCAGTAAGAGATATTTTCCAACTGGCAATTTCTATAATTGTGTTTTCCATCGTGCTGACGTTGTACCCAACTGCCTGTAGGAAAAAATTTGGGAAATATTATTTCGCTAAATTTGTCACAATCATAGTTACTTTGGAAGTGTAGCGAAAGATAGTTTTGATTCGAGCTTCATCTACTTCATGAAAGTGAGAAAAAGTATTCAGAAATTTCATTGTTACTAATCCACAGACTGACGTTGAATATGAGTCCCTTCATTTCCGCTCCCCTCTCTTAATCTATAATACAAATTCCAAAAGTTTAGGGAATGGGTTTTGAATGATTGGAGACAGGAAAGACTTCAAAAAGACATTGAGGTGCCCATTTGATTCGAAATTACAACGGTTTCATGAAACTGAGAAAATTTCCGGCTCTGTTCCAGTTCCTTGGACCCATCGATGGGTCCTAGGACCCATGGGGTGGGTGACGGGACCCATGGTCTGAACCGCGGGACCCAATCTTGGGTCCCAGGACCCATGAAAAAATGTGAGAAAAAATGAATTAGAGAAATCGTGAATTTTTTGATAATACGGTCCTAATGCTATAAATTACTTTGAAACAGCTCCAAAGACTATTTTTCAGTCGAGCCCGTGTCGAAGTTAGTCCTTAGCAAGAGAGAAGAAGCCATTTTTTTTTAAAGTCTGGCATTAGAAGCAGAGCGGCTCCTTAGCTTATTGTTAGTCTCATTCAAGGCACACAAGTAGTTTCGTCTTCATAAACGTTTTCTCATCGTTCGTTTGTTTGTTTCAAACCAAAAATTAGTTATAAATGGACATTCCTTCCTCATATGAGAAATTGCTAGTTCATATTTTTATCATATCTTGTCATGAGTCCCGGGATCCAAACTTGGGTCCCACCGGCCTCATCATGGGTCCCGGGACCCATCCCATGGGTCCTCATGGGTCCCAGGACCCTACCCTTGGGTCCCGGGACCCATCGATGGGTCCAAGGAACTGGAACAGAGCCAAATTTCCTATGAAATTAGATGTTTGTTTCTGTTTAAATGAGCCAATTTTTGTTATCGTATCTCTTACTCTTACTAGACAAGTTTCGATTGGAATACGAGGTTAAGAACTGAAAATCTTCGTCTGTTCCCAAAAGCTGGAAGGTAGAATCTGTAGCTTTCAAAATTACTGGCAATATTATTTCAACAAGAGTAAAAATTTGAAGAACATTATTTTCCGTCTTGTTCATTGTAATGGTTTCCGCTACCAGTTCCAAAAATGATGATCAAAAGCAACTGTTCGAAGAAATATTCAGCTGCTTCATGAAAACGAGAAATAGTGTTCAAAATTGGGTACATTGATAAGATTGAAATAATGTCTCTTCAAAAAAAAGTCAGGAAGGATCAGTCGAATTATGAAAGCAAACTTTTGAAATAATTTACCAGTTTCATGAAACTGAATTATTTTACCATCTATTTTGAATAACCAGTGGGCATCATCGTTTGTGAGTAATTTCGTTTCCTATTTGTCTCATATGCCTCCTTCATTTTTTACCCGGCTCTGCTCTTTCTTGTTTTTTCAAATATAGACCTGTGGAAAACTGAATGGAAAAATCCATCAAAAACTTATCAGTTTCAAGAAACTGAAAAAAAAGTGTGATATGAGCATCAAATCAGTTCGTTCGAGGATCAATCACCAAATGATATATTTATTATATCTCTGCCCGTTACACATTGATCTTTCGAATATTTTATCCACCTTTTTTCTTCTCCCAGAACTCTTACTCTTACTCACAGTTAGTTTTTCTCCCTTTATTTACCTTTCCCAAAGGAAGCGTCCCCTTTTCTTTTGTGAGCCCCCCAGAGCCACCACCCCGTGTGGCTCTGGACGGTCAAACTGTTTGTTGTCAGCAGTTTATTTGTGTATGGCCTGTGCTCTCCACTGTCTCTCTCTCGAGCCATTTCCCGAACTTTTTCGCCTTTTCTTAACTGGTTTTCTCAGTTTCTCTGGGTCTCTTTATCTCTCTTTCAAGATGCCACGAAGTGTCACCCCGCGCAACGGGGCAAGCGAAGGTTTTTGAGAGTGTCTGTGTGAGCTTTCGGCACAATTTTTTTGAACAGTTTTTTTTTCGTTCAAAGCGTTCTACTTTTTCACGGTGGATGGCAATTTGCACTTTACCTTGGGCACGTACTTGACAACGGGATTTTATGTTAGAACTGCACGAAATTTTGTTAAGGTTTACAGTTTTGGTGACTTTACAAGATTGTGGTCTTTGTTTTCTATTTCAATTCGAGCGTAGGTCAATCTCGTTCCTCCCATAAGGTTCATAATTTTCGGTTTCCACTTTCTTGTAAAGTTTAAGGGAATTCCTTTGGTTTAGTTCCCCTTTTGTTTTCAAATCAGATACATATTTTGACTATTGCCCTCAAGTCTTGCTGTTGCAAATTTACTAAAATAAAGGATCAGATTTTTTTGGATTTTGATGAGGAGATGAATCTTATTTACTCTTACAGTTTCATCTACTCTCTATAGTTTCTGGTATCTCCCTGGGATTTAGTTGTATTTCTTTATGATATTTCTCACTCAGAATATACTCGCGATTGTAAAAGTTACAAAAGAACACCCTTTCTTCAAACTTTTACGGTTTCGAGAAGTCTTAAATTTTGACAGTCCGCGATGCTTGTTGATTTGTTGGTTAATTTACTCAATTAAATCATGGAAATCTATTCCGAATCTATTCCGAAAACCTCTTTATTTAGAAGTTTTTCTAGAAAATTTTCTTTTTCAACTTGGCTTCTTTTATGGTGAAATATCGGTGAGAATATTAAGGGATCGGCTTGAGGTGCGCTTGTTGTTTATCATGTAGTTATCATTGATGCACCTAAATCTTGTGAAGTCGCCTATAAAAAAATATCCAATGTCTAGAGCAGTGGAGGCATGTTTCCGATTTTTCTCATTTTCAAGTCATGGCGAGAGATTGGAATATAGATTTAAAGAAAAACAAATTCAACTTAAGTTTTGCAAATACTTTCTGTTTCTACTAGTCGATAACTCTAATATACTCCAAGAAGCTAAAAGTCCATGAAGGATGACCGAAAATTAGTTTTCTATTTTGTACATTCACGATTTATCGTCAATTTTTATCATTGCTCAATTTATCTGCCACTAGTAACTGAAAAGTATTTCCTTGTAACACTCGCAAAGATTCTAATTTTTAGCTTCTATCCTCCAAAATGCCAATGGATTTTCATTCATTCCTACGCCTAATTTTTTTGTTTTAAGTTTGAAATGCGATGAAAAATAATATTAATTTTTTGTTACATGAATAAGCGAATAGACTAAATTTGACTAGGAACGGCTGTTTCCTGAGGTACAAGAAAGATATTAGCCTGACCCTGCAACTTAGAATATATGAAGTACTTGAAACACAGAAAATATAGTTTTTAGCCGATTTTCACCTGTACTTTCAAATTTTATGTCACCTGCATTCGTAAGATTTTAATCAGAGTATCAGCGTCTCTCAATTCTTCGATTATCACCACAAGAACCAACTTATTTGTTACCTTCATCTGGAAACTGTAACTATTCTGATTTACTACTTTTCGTTAGATATATTTTTCTGTCAAAAAGAGCGGTTCATGTTTCTGATAGGGCTCATAGGTCCATACTTTTTATCATCTATCGCTAGGCTCGCTCCATTAGAAAATCTAGTTTTTCACATATTTTGTATCATTTTTCTGTAACTCGTTCCACTGTTTCACATTGTTAATTTTAGAAGTACAGTTAGATTTTCAGTGATCGACTTTTTGGTTTGTCTGAAAGTCTTTCATTCCATAGCAGAGATTTTAGTAAAGTACATTTCAACAAAAATCAGTAACATTTCGAATTCCGCCTCAATGTAAAGAAGAAGAAACAGAATCTTCAAAAAGTTATATTTTCGTGTTGCTGATAGGCTATAGCTGATTATCGGTTTCAAATTGTAGAAAATTATATTCAAAATTGCTTTCTGTTTTCTCATTTTGATTTCATTTACATATGTTCCTATTTTGAAGGTACTGGCACCAAAACATTGTGCCCGAAGTTCAATGTTCCCTGATAAATGACACTGTTTCAAGTAGTCCATAAGTCGAAAGTATAGAAATATGGAACTGATGAGACCGTGTTCATATTTCATATTTTTTATGAGCGTTGTTATTCAATATTTGCAAACAGGAATGCTCCATTCAACCCCATCTAGAAATTATCTACCACTAGAAACCGGGAACTTTTTTCTAAAAAATCTCTTTTTCAGCCTGTTTTCTAATTCACTACCGAAGTCCTCGAATATTACAATTCATGTCTCTCCTTCTTAAGAAACCAATATGTATAAGATCTGACCAATAAGTAAGACTCCTCATAAATTTCCATCCATCCTTCTCAAAATTATATCCCCCCTCTCCTTATATCCAAACATCCAAAATATACTTCATATATTTATTCATCTGCCTTCCCTCCCGGTGTTTTCTGATCCAAGAGACACACACTTGGTTAAGAAAATGAAAACCACCAGAATAAGGAATCATAGATTGCAAAGTTGTCGTCGTCGTCTCCGAATTCAAATTCCTCAGACTTTTCATTCAAGAAGACACCAATACACGATGTTGAATATAGGTCGTGTTGGTGGTCAGTAGCCGTCCAATAATTCCAGCTAATAAACATTGCGAAGACTTTGTAGGAAGTGATAGAGAGGGAGAAAATGAGAGACGCAGAGAAAATATAGAAGAGTAGAAGTTAGGATGATGATGTAAGAGAAGGGTTTCTAAATGTCTCAAACTAGGGATAAGAGGGTCAAGAAGTTAAGGGGTTTGCAAGGAACTTGGATCTAGGTTTGGTGGATATCTATGGGTATCTTATGACCTGGGTCTAGGAAGACTTTCAAAATTTGGATTTTGCCTAAATTTTTTTACCGTAATCCACCTTCTGATTTTATAACAAAATCTAAAGCTATGAATTCCCTGTACTGATTCTCGAGCTTGATTTTTCCCTATTACAGAATGAAAATTTTAGAAAAATATGCGGTTTCTCTAGTTTTGTAAATGGAACTGAAACTTTTCCTCTGTGCTACGGTCCCAAATTCAGTTCTCATCCCAATTACCAAAATTAGAACTGTGTGCTTCAGGATTCAAAACTTAGTTATGAGCAGTACATGATTTGTTTTCTAGACTACTGACGCTAGCTCCTGAAAGTTTTGAAAATGTCTCTTATCAAATACCGAATTCACCTGTTCTGCTCTACATTTCTGCTACATTTTCTCTTATTTTTTTCATTATTTCCACACAATCTTTAATGTTTCGAAAAGTTCATGACTAGGTTTTTGGATTTTCGAGATCGCTCATTCGTCGCTGCATTTCGAAAAATGAGATTTTCAGTTTCGAAACAGTTATAAGTAACTAAGATTATTTACTAAACAATCTTCGCGTCGTATAGCCTTCTTAACCGCATGCTCCTGGAAATTTTCAACATTCTCTGTGAGATTGGTAGTTCTGAAATTTACGGATTCTAATTGTTCAGAAGTTGGTACAAAATTGCTAAATTTGATAGTAAGACCAGAGGACATTTACTTTCTGAAAATTTCTTTTAGTTTCAAAATCAACCCATATCTCATCAAGCTTAATGTTTTCCACGGTCATATAAATGTTTATATGTTTTTGAAACATGCCCTGCTTACTCTAATTGTTCTTGGATTCCCATATTGTTCTAGCATTTTTCAAAAATTTTCAATTTTCTACAAACTATCAGAACTAGCACGACGATGTTCAGTCGCTACCTTTCACGCTGAAAATCACCGATATTGTGATTGCATGGAACAAACGCGACGCATCGTCCAATTCAATAACCTTGCCACTTATTGACATTTTGAAACAAGCTCTCACTTATTTTTTCCCAAATTTCTATGTTTCACCTGTGTGTGATAAATGTCATCTTTCAAACTCCATATTGCTTCGAGCGATTATTTGAAAGTTTCCGCACAGTGATTATTTGTGGCTCAAATTATGATGTGTGTTAGTAGAGGCGCATCGTTTAATCGTACTTATTCAATCTTACCATTGACTAAATATTTTTGAAACTGGATATCGACACACTGGAAAGGAAAATGTTGTCTGTTTCCTCCAGTCTTCAGCTTTATGGATTTCTCTCCATACTGATTTTTCAGTATCTTTTTGTATTACTGGCGTTCATTGTGTAAAAAATTCTCTGTTCCAGTCCGTCATCAATTCATCTTCTAGATTTTTTCATATTGCTCACTCAATTAAATATTGAAGTTTTAGATATTCTCACTGACTGATTTTCCAATTCCATTCCTGCTTACGTTTCCAATCGAATATCGAAACTGTTTCATCTTGTTTCCTAGTATTATTCTTTAATTATGACATCTATTATCAAGTTGCTCCTTTATACTCTCCTTACAATTGACTTATTCAAGGTTATCTGTTTCTACAGGCAATCTGACAGCGAATTAGAGCAGAACCACTTACAATAAAATCTTAAGGTCTTTTGTTGATTATTTGAAACTGTTCATGTTTCAGTTTGCTCACATATTCCTGACATTCACTTTCTCAGTAATGTAACATTGATATTGATCAAAATTTCCTACAAACTCATCTCATTTCTTCAATAGTTTCCATTGACCAAAGTTTCATATTTACTGTAACAGCGGAAGCAACATGATTCTTTATGCTCTTGACGATTTTCAATGTTTCAACTATTCGTGAAACTTTGTCACAACTGTAACATTCCGCTAGTACGAAGAAATCTGTATTTACGTAATTCCATTTGGAAGTGAAAGATACTGTAAAACTCGGTTTTAGGAATTTAGATTATTACCAAAGTCAAGTCCTCATCAGATTCCGGTCTATTCACCGAACGTTTACCATCGTTTCGAAGCAGCCTTTGTTGATTGCTCTGTTCGTTTTTCAATTTTCTTTCTGTTCCAGATAGTCTGAAAATCACTACTCCTGGGGATGAAAAAATATTGAGCAGAATACCATCATTGCCTTAAAAAGGTTTTCTATTTTTAGATGATCTTTTCGGGGATAGTTGTTGACTGCAAAAATAACGACTTGAGATCTCTGGGATTAGCTAAGCGTTCTTTAAATTTCAGACTGCTCAAACGGTTTTGGCACATAGATTCTATTGTCTTTCCTTTTGTTCACTGTTTCATTGAGATGTCATCATCTAGAATATTTAGTGCAAACTCAATGATTCTTGATTGCTGGGGAATCTAATTTCGAGGAGTTTGAGTTTCCTGAAACTTGTTTTTGGAAGTTTTTTTTTTATGTTTCAGCCTGTCGACTAAGATTAACAAATCTAAAGTTGGTTAGTGGTTAGTACGATAGAAAAAATAGCTTCAACACATATTCTGTGTTTTCAGTGATTTTTTGTTCTCAAGAAGGAAAAACAAATAACAGATTTTTAACGAAAATTCCTGTTACACTGGGTTCATGAAATTGAACCTTTCGAACATCATTAGTGCTTTTGAAGAGATTTCAAGCCCCTATTTCGAAGCGTTCCTGAGGTTTTCTTCAATTTTCAAGATTTTGGATTGAAACCGATCCAAATGACTCTCTTACCTCGCATTTATACAAAAACACAACCTATATCTAATCTTTATTTTTCGAAATTTCACCATTTTTTACCTGTTTCTCAGTGTCCATATCCCATTTTGAAACTATTCATTTTTAGTGCTCTCAAATGTTCAATTCTAAACATTGTTCTGACCCCAAAAAGTGACTTGTAGACACTGATAAAAGCTGAAAATCGAGATGATTCAATTTTGCATTATTGACTTTTTCCCCTTCTCCCCTTTCCCTTTTACAGCCCATTTTTTCACTCTTTTTTTCGTTTCTGCCTTTTTCCCTTTTTCAGCTTTCCCTCTCTGAAAAATTCCAATTTTCAAAATCCCTCTCTTCTGTCCATTGTGCTCGTTCGTTTTCTATTTCGTCACAAAACACACGCCCCTCTCCATATTTTGAACGAAAATTTTCATTCTGCTCTCTCTTTTTTCAGTCGTCCCATTGCTTGATGTGATTTTTGATTTATTTTCAACATTTTCTCTGGAATAGGAGATCTAGATTTTGAGATTGACATTTGAAGAAAAGTCTAAAAATAGTTTAAAAAGAGCAAAGAGCACTTGAAACTTGAACTGGGGCTAGTAGTGGTAGTTGGACATAGTGGCGCTGGTAGTTAGGGGAGATGAAGCATGAAAATTTTCAACTTTTTGGAGGGATTTCAAAAATTTTTGATGTTTCAAAAAGTTCATAAAAAGTGAAAGTTATGGTCAGTAGCTGATAAGATCTACTTATGGTCTTCAAAGTGCCTGAATTTACTATTTTTTGGAACTTTTATGTTTCTACTAGTTCATTTGAGTCCCAATGGTTGGGTAGTTTTTGATATGCAGCAAACTAGATCTTCATAGTTTTCCAGGAGAAAATTAGTGTCATTTATACCAATTTCGCTCAATTTTAGAAGGTTTTGAACGATTCTGAAAGTTCAGGGGACTTTCAGAATCTTCTAGAAAAGTTTGTAGGCTCCAGGAAGGTTCTAATAGTTTCTAAATGATTTGAATGACTCTGAAAGACTCCGGAAAGCAGATGATTTGAAATTTCTGTTCCACATCCTCCTCATAGCTTCTACTTATTTTTGGCTCCTAATCATATCTTGACATATAGATATCCTACCAATTTTTTACGATTTCCGATCTTTTACCACAAATTAAAGGATTTCAGAAACTAAAAAGATCTGAAACAAACACTCAAATTTTTAAAAAATAGACAAGAAAGAAACAGAGATGCACTTGAAATTAGAACTAGTTGAAAAGGTCTCTGAAGCAGTCAAGTGAACCTTGAACAAACTTTTTCCGAATTTTCGGTTAGAGTTCATGTTTGACATTGCAAATCTGTTTTTTTCTAAAATGATGTGCCAGCGATGTTTTCAATATTGCTCTGGATAATTAAACTTTTCGGCTTGCTCACAGGCTTGCTCTTTGAGATCTTGTGTAATTCTCGTGAATAAACAGAAATGGCACACAATGCTTCAAAATCAAGAAGAAACCACGGGAAAGTCGAAAATTCAAGCTTCCGCCCTGTTTGCGATAGAGCGCGTTGTAGCATGGAAATATCGCAAACCATCATTTAATTAGAACATCATCTGTTTCGGGAACCTCATGAACTTGTGGGAACGGAAAGAATTTCAATCCATCGTTCGCTATTAGATCAAGTTTTTTGCTGTTTTTGTAACTGATGGCAATCGAGACATTGAAATTTTGTTTTTCCATTTTTAAAGATATGCAAATGTTGATATTTTTGTTCGATCCTTGACTCAAGTTGCCGCTTCTCCAACTTGTTCTTCTTTTCCGTCGATTTCACTTTTAATTCAAACTTTAGCCGATTTACAACTCAATTGCATTCCAATTTCAGATTCATGATCATCATCATCTCAATTTCTATGAAACGAATCCTTTCGGATGCTCACGTACCGGATACGCATTCATTCGCTTTTATTTTGCAAGTTTTCCTATTTTTTTTTTCAATTTTTGGTGACTAGAATTTTTCTGAAGCAATAATCACGTGTCCTTGTACTTCACACAGTTCAACTTACACGATGTTCAACAAAAATGCTCACGTTTCGGCAAAATTATTCAACCATTTATCAACGTTTGATCAATATCTGACTCGTGCAAACGTTTCCAGTTTCAGCAGTGTTTTGAAACTTTCGAAGTTTTTCTCCATGATTTTCCTTTATTTTCTATTTGCTTATGCTTACTTACAGAATTATGATCTTACCATTAGATTCAGAGAAAGAGAGAGATTATTAAGTGCTTCAATATATCCCAGTCTCACAAACTCTTTGAAACAGCCTTCTAGATTGCTGATATTTGTGAGTTAACCTGAGGGATGTCCTAATTTGTCATCGGTTTTCTGTGTCTATTGCTGAGATCGTAATCATACTGTAGAGTTTATATCTGTTTAGATCGCATTTTTCGAATTGCACCTGTGTTATTTTCCGTTTCGATTTCCTGTTGAAACGGCTATAATATTTCGATTTCGTTTATGTCTCTTCCTACCATTTGAACGTCTCATTGAGTATTTCTGTCCCTGGAGCAATTCTTAATAATCTCAAAAAAGCAACTTCTGTTTTGTCAATACAATCCCTTCTTGATTGAAGTAACAGTTTCATGATGTTTTTGAAACTGAGCATTACTGATCTCATCGTTTTTGTAATAATCCAAAATTCAATTCATTCACACATTTCCTTTCGTCCAAGATTTGTTGAATACCTCACATGAACATAATATTGGAAACACCCTCGAATCGAAGCACCAGGAAGTTTTCCCGTTTTGAAAACTTATTGAATCGGTATGAATATTTTGAGAATGATCTATCGATACCAATCTAAAAATTAGTTTTCAAATGAATTATCTCTTACTCTCTAATTTTTTGATTTTCGATTTGCTCAACTTATGTTTTTCCGCACATATTTTTTCTGTTTTTCCATGTGCGTATTTTTGACTGGTTTGATCCAAAATTTGTTTAGAAGTTTTTTGTACTTATGTATGTTCTCACCGCTTCGAAACTTCCAGTCATCAGCTGTCGAAAGCTTGAAAAGTTCAGAAAGAAGTCCTCAGAAAAGTTTCTAAAAATAGACAAGATACAAAGAAGCACTTGAAATGGGAGCTAGCTGAGAGTGACTCTGGAGTAGTCAAGGGAGATTTGAACAAACTTTTTCGGTTTGGTGAGCTTTCATCTGTGTCTATTCAACGCTATTACAAAAATTTACTGGTCAAATCATTTTTCCTGGACATTCATAGCCGTCTTGAAACTGCGAGAAATTTGGTTCTGCCTTTTTCATTGAACCTGTTTTGCTCTTTTTCTCAGGAATTATTGCTTACATATCATCGAACATTTTCACTCTCTCACATTTTCATAACCATTCTGAAACGGAACTATTTTCAATTCTGTCTATGACCAAACGATATCTCCTAAACGTTAATTCCGAAACTTCCCCAGTTTTACTCTCTTTTCTTCTTCTCATCAATAAAAGTTGTCTCACTCCGTCGTCCAACTCCGAACTCAAACTTTAACCGATTTTCAAATCAATTTTTTTTCAATTTCAGAATCATGAATATGTATCAACGTCATCATAATGCCAGTCAGCCATGAGGGAAAAAAGAAGCCTTTCGGATGCTCACGTACCGGATATTTCTCCATTTACACATGCTGCAAGTTTCTCCATATCCTGTGACTAGAACGTTCTCTAGAAAATCCCCGTTTCCAAGTGTTCATCTGAGAAAATAATTTGCAGGGTTAATGATAATGAAATTATGTATTCAAAACCTCCGCCACTTTTCTGGTCATAGGCAGCAGAGGTGCGCGGAATTCCGTCTTCCGTCTTCCGCCTGTTTTTTCACTTCCGTCTTCCGTCTTCCGTGTTCCGCCAAAATTTTCCCAACTACTTCCGTCTTCCGGATTTTTCGGAGAAAAACTTTTTTCACTGAAGTACCAAAATTTCAAACTTTTTATGGTCGAAAATTATTTTCGACTGTGTTTCTGACCTTATCTAACACTAATTATTACGATTCCCAACATTTTTGTCACTTTTAGGTCTAGACAGTCACTTCCGTCTTCCGTCTACTTCCGTCTTCCGCCCGTATTTTCACTTCCGTCTTCCGTCTTCCGTCTTCCGCATAGAAAAAATTCTCTTCTGCGCGCCTCTGATAGGCAGTTTCTCTGATTGCAGAATATTTCGCAAATTTTGGGAGCATTTCGATTATTTGTTGGTCACTCTCAATGACAGAAAACATGGTATACACACTCTTACTATTAGAAATAAGTAGCGAAACTCGAAACATAGGGAAATTTTCGATTATTAAGTCAATGATCACGAGGTTTACTCAGTTGAGAATTGGTTCATTTGAAAGCTTCCCAACAATGAAAAGGGAGTGAAACAGATAGTCTTCGGAATGTTCATTATGCCATCAATTATTTGACAGTAGCAATTTTCAACCCCCAAAATTCCAGTTTCATGACCTTGATGAAACAATGAACACTTTTTCTATTTAGTTTGAGTTCGTAGCTTTTCTTTTCTGATTTCACTTCATTTTGATCATCCCAAAATACTCCCTTTTCATCCCTAAACTCCAATTTTTCTGCTCTTTTTCCTACTACTACATATATGTGTTGTTAATATGCACAAAGTTCTTCTCCTCCACTCTCTTTTCCATACATATCCATCAATACATCTACATGTGCTCATGCTCTGCTCATCCTTCAACATTCCCAAAAATGTGTGTATTGGACTTTTCTCTCTCTCTCTCCGGAATTTTCAACTTTTTTCTCTTTTTTCTGTCCCTTCTCAACCACTTGTGTATATGTCCATGGACACATTCTCCTCTCCGTTTTTCTCCTTGATTTCATGGATGAGAGAGAGAAGTGAGACGCAGAGAAAAATGCAACACTCACTCACGTCAAAACTTTCTTCAAGAATAAGAACTAGAAGAAGAAAATGAAGAAAAAAGTGTGCCTTTTTTGCTGCTCAAACAAACTCTCTTCTCCTTCTTCTAGTTTTTTTCCACATCTTTGGTTTTCTTCTACATATATCCATCGGTCCCTTCTTTTCTCTAGAGCCTCTGAGCTCCCCCCTTCTGAGCCCGAAGACGATAGAGCTGAATAAGGAGCCAAAGAGCCTCAGAGCTCTGGCATGCCTTTGCTCACACTCTCACGTGCCGACGACAAGACGATTTTTTGAACAACACACACACTGAAAAAGTGTGTGTCTCTTTTTTTTGGGACTCTTTTTGGGGTCCCTTCACTTTTTTTTTGAAAGTTCACAAAGTTTTGCTTGTTGTCTCCCCGGGGGCCGATTTTTTGAAGTTGGCGCCTTTTTGAGGGGTCCCAGTTTTGAGACAGAGGGTTGTCTAGAGCTCATTTTAGGGTTGGTGAGCAGTTTTGATCACGAAATATGGCTGAAATCGGTCTAGGCTTTGTTAGCCCAAATCTAGTCTTAATTTTTCTGAAAATTTTTGACTGTTTCAATAGTTCAATTTTTGATTGGATTTTCTTAGAAGAAGATTTGGTAAGAGCCGGCACAATACTTTTAAAGAAAAATTATGTTTTCTTGATGACTGTATTGGCGTCCTAATTTTTTGGGTTATTGGTAGAGATCTAGTGATATTTATTCTATTTTAGCAAAATTACCATTCTTTTAATTTTTGATTTTGGCGTCTTTTGCTAATTTTGAAAGCGCAGAGTCCTGGAATTTTGTTATTCTTGGATAGATGGGTTAGACTTTGTGTGACCCTAATTCAAAGTGTCCGCATTTTTCATTGTTTCAAGGGCCCCATATTCATGACAGTACTTTCTTTATAAGATGAATTCCTGATTATTTGAAAACAAATTATTAGCTTTAACTTCGCTAATTCAAATTTCTTACTGTTCCAAACATCCCACATTCTTCCACAGAGTACTCATGTCATAGTGGAGAAAAGTTATTCATTTCTATGATTCTTGTCATTTAACAGAAAATTTCACGTTTGCATGAGTATTACTTCTGCTCTGTGTTACTTGGGTACCCAACGTTTCCTTTTTGGTAGATGCAAAAAGACATTCAAGCGCTGACCCGTTACTCCAAAATGTTCACTGATTCGAGTTTCCCATTTTCTTTCAGGTTGCTTTATAGTGAGATCCCAGTCTGAAGGATATCGCAGGAAATTGAAAAAATGAACTTGAAACACTTTTTCCAAAATTTAGTGTTTCAAGTTGTTGGTTTGTAAACGGAAACTTTTTTCTAGACAGTGCACGTTTTTTCAAATAGAATACAACTTGACAACCCTAATAACTATTTTTCTCATCGATTTGGCCGAAACTGATCCAGGCCTGGTATCGTTTCTGATTAGAAAAGTTTTCTGTTTATTGTTGTTTCGGATCATGAAATTGCTGAGAGATGTTACCTCAATTGCTTTCATGAAGTTAGTTTAGTTTAGAATTTTTTCAGTGTTTCAAGTTTGGTTGAGGACATTTTTCGATACTGATTTTCCGGTTTAAATCCGTCTCCAGATGTTTAATTGTAAGAAGTTTTAGAAAGATTTTTAACGGCAAGAAGTTTTTGCATATGTTTCAACATATGCAAAGAGATGCCTGCCAAAATGTTATGAACCTGAAACACTTTTTATCTCATTTCAAGTTTAAAAGTGTTGATTTCTGAATTATAATTTAACGGTAATGTACCCCAAATGTCCTACCGCTTTTGGCCTGAGTTTAGGCTTAAAAGAACAAACATAAAAAGTTATTTAATAAACTGAAACCGTTTTTGTAGCATATTAACGGTGTTCGAGAAAACCCACTTTTTTCGAAATTTTTATGAAATCCGAAAATGTCACCTTCCAGCGCGCATAACTTTGTTCATTCTTGATGGATTTGCAAAAACTAAAAAAAAAAATAAAGGTAAATTATTGATAAACATGAAACTAAGAACAACAAAATAAAAATTATTTTATGAAAAAAGTTATTCAGGGAAAACCAGAGGTACCCGAGTACCAAAAAAGTCATAAAAAATTTTTAGAGGTATATCCTTTTTTGAATTTAGCTTAAAATGAAAGAGCATGTTTTGTTTAGTCGAAAAACAATTAAGCTTATAGGGGTAACCGTTCAAATAAGAAAAATAATTTCGATCAAAAAAGTTAAATTTCTAACATTTTTTGAAAAACCCAAAATTTCACCTAAACTCTATTCTGAGTTTTTGTAAGAGTTGATGATTCTAACAATTTTGACACATTCAGCTATTCAATAAATGTTAGATCGTTCGATTACCACAACTTTGAAAAATGTTATGACCGTTTGAAGTCGGCAGCTCCATTTCAAGGTAGCCCTCCAGAGGTCGAAAAATGAAAATCATCCTAGAGCTTTGAAATTTTTTGTACTTTGTAGATAATTCAAAGACAAAACAAGTTGTCAACTGCAACTTTCTCGTATCTTCTCAACCTCGCTCGAAAAATAGCAAAACAGTAATATGTGTACCTTGGTAATCTCGAAATGATACTTCGTAATATTTCGAGCGAGGTTGAGAAGATACGAGAAAGTTGCAGTTGACAACTTGTTTTGTCTTTGAATTATCTACAAAGTACAAAAAATTTCAAAGCTCTAGGATGATTTTCATTTTTCGACCTCTGGAGGGCTACCTTGAAATGGAGCTGCCGACTTCAAACGGTCATAACATTTTTCAAAGTTGTGGTAATCGAACGATCTAACATTTATTGAATAGCTGAATGTGTCAAAATTGTTAGAATCATCAACTCTTACAAAAACTCAGAATAGAGTTTAGGTGAAATTTTGGGTTTTTCAAAAAATGTTAGAAATTTAACTTTTTTGATCGAAATTATTTTTCTTATTTGAAAGGTTACCCCTATAAGTTTAATTGTTTTTCGACTAAACAAAACATGATCTTTCATTTTAAGCTAAATTAAAAAAAGGATATACCTCTCAAAATTTTTTATGACTTTTTTGGTACTCGGGTACCTCTGGTTTTCCCTGAATAACTTTCTTCATAAAATAATTTTTATTTTGTTGTTTTCAATTTCATGTTTATCAGTGATTTACCTTCATTTTGTTTTTTAGTTTTCTCAAATCCATTGAGAATGAACAAAGTTATGCGCGCTGGAAGATGACATTTTCGGATTTCATAAAAATTTCGAAAAAAGTGGATTTTCTCGAACACCGTTAATATGCTACAAAAACGGTTTCAGTTTCTTGAATAACTTTTTATGCTTGTTCTTTTAAGCCTAAACTCAGCCCAAAAGCGGTAGGACATTTGGGGTACATTACCGTTTAGTCATTGTCATTCTAACTGTGGCATATCGAAGTTTTAACATCAAGGTTAGGTCTATTCAATACAGTCTACATGCCTTTAATACATTGATAGCGATTCTAGAATATCCTTGCTCACCAGAATCTGAACACTTCTATCTAACTAGTAAGATATAGTTTCTGTTACAAGGTCATGGGTTGAGAGCCATCATTTTTGGCAAAAACAATTCTGCGCAAGTTGAATTGTTTTGGGATTGCACTGTTTAGAACCTCTTATTCGACATATAACATTTTTCTGTATTATCAATTTGCAGTCTGTTGGCACACTTTAAAGGCACATGGACTTTTTCATCGCGATATCTCAGCACGAAATTGATCTACCGCCAGTTCAAAAAAATTGCGCGTATTTAAGTCTCGAATTCGCGCATTTTTTTTTGAACTGGCGGTAGATCAATTTCGTGCTGAGATATCGCGATGAAAAAGTCCATGTGCCTTTAAAGTGTGCCAACAGACTGCAAATTGATAATAACTTTGACACCTTTTTTGAGCATTTAAAAACAGTAAAATTTCAAGTATTAGACCTGATAGGGAATGTGTTTTGATATTATGTTCACGGTTTCAAGACCTTTATTTTTGAGTTGACGGGTTTTGACCGACAGTACTATGTTGTTCCCCTCATCAAATTTTATGAAGTTTTCGAAATTTTTTACTGATTCATAACAGTCACATGTTCTCTGATAGTTCTTACAAAATAATACGATATTTTTCAGTTATCCATAAAGATTCTAACATCACTATCCAAACCCTCTTCCCTTTTTCCTGTCTCTTCTCTCCACCTCCTCTTCTTTTTTTTTCTTTTTTGGTGTCTCTCTTTTGGTCCCCCCCCCCTCTCGTGCCATTTCTTTTCTTTGAAAGTTCACAAAGTTGGTTGTTGTGAATGTGTGTGTGTGTGTGGGACCCTCTGTAGAATTTTCAAATAGCTGTGTTGCTCTCAGCCTTTTGAGAGAGCGGTTGTTGGTTTTTTCAGAAATGAAAAAGAGGCCCTCGGGTCCCATTTTTAAAAATAGCGGGAGTCTTCTGGGAACCGGGAATAGTGCATATTGGGTGGGGGTTCATGGAGGGACTCGAAATATTTCGGTTTTGAGAATAACATAATGCTGCCTGAAAATTTTTCTTTACGCTCATACTTGTTGTCCAAATGGTTTCTAACGGAAATTGTCGAAAAAAAGTTTCTGGAATTGCTGACTTTTCTTATTTGATTTTTCCACTCTAACAATTCTCTACTTATGACATTTCTCACGTTTTTCTAGAATGTTCCTGAACTAGTTAGGAAGAAGAAGCCATTCAAGAGTGATTTATTAAAGAGCTATGGATTTTTAGCTCATGTTTTCATTAGTATTACGCATGACTTTTTTCATGTTTATAACAGTTTCAAAGGCTTGATTTATAAGACACCAGGACAGTTATTTCAATTGTAGTTGATGATTATCCTAAAATCAGAAAGAATTTTTCTAATGCCCAAAAATTTCTTGTTTCAAATCCAC
Source organism: Caenorhabditis sinica (assembly GCA_963932045.1). Taxonomy (NCBI): domain Eukaryota; kingdom Metazoa; phylum Nematoda; class Chromadorea; order Rhabditida; family Rhabditidae; genus Caenorhabditis; species Caenorhabditis sinica. Next base: position 19,267,498 of record OZ009940.1, read on the forward strand.
CATTTTTTGTCAAACCTGGTGGTTTCCATTAATCGTCGTGGAACTTTTAGTGTTCAAGTATCTTTCCAATTATACCAAATTGAGTCATATTAACATAGGATTTTAGTAGTGCAGACGGAAAGTTTTTTTCTTAGTTTGGGTGATATCACTGTTTCCAGCTTATGGTAATTAACGTGGACAGTTTGTGATGTTGATCTTCCCTTTTTTGATTTCCGGACTTCAAAAAAGTTTTAGCATTTTTGACTTCTAACACCATATTTTCCCTCAAGCGTTACTGTTTCGTTGTCGTATTATGAAATCCAATTTCTGGTTTACAGTGGTTTTCGCGAGATGAATTCATCAAACTTCGTGATAAAACACTAAATCAACGTTTTCTTGAGAAATGTTCTGTTTCAATACCATGTTTTCACACTTTCAATTCCCAAAAAAATCGATACATTGTTGATGATTCTAACTTCTGAAGACTGTATGTTCTGGAACTTTCATTATTTGAATTTCTACATTTCGTTCAGTGTGAGCGATCCATGATCATCTGAAAATTCTGAAATGTTTCTGTTCCACTCACTTCAATTATGAGGCAAGAAAAAGTGAAGTTGTTAGTTCAGAGATACTTTTCTTTGCAAAAATCTTTTGAAATTTCATATTGACTTTAGAGTCCACGACCGAATTCTGAGGGTATGATATTGTGATCCAATAAATCTTTACTTTTTCGTTTTCTTAATATTAGTTTGTTGGAACTTAATTCCTTTGATAAGTTCATCATAGTACGTACATTCTCAGAGTCACTTGATTCCTAATCATGGCGACTTCTCTTGGATGCTAATGAGACTTGGCCTGTGCAATCTTTATCTTACAAAATTAAAAGTTTCTTACCATTAGCAGACTCTTGCACTACATATATGCTGTCAAATTCCAAAAGTAATCTATATAAATGTGTATCTGGGACAGTCAAAAAGTTTTAGGCCATCTAACCTTTCATTCATGTTTCACCTAGATGACAAGGTTGAAACTGACCAAGGGAAAAGTAATAGGCGAGCCGCTCCACGAATTCATTACTTCTCATTTTCCTAAAACTTTCGTTTTTCAGTCACTTTCCTACATTTCACCTGATGTTTGTCACCACCGAAACTTTCATTTCTATCCACACCATCAGAAAAAATTTGAATGACCACATCGAGCTCTCTCCGTCCGGAACCCCCCCCCCCCCCTTCTCTCTCCACTTTTCATTCGTGAATTGAAAATTTGCATGATCTCTGAATGAACCCGACGTGCTGCTGTGTGAGTGTGTGCACTAATCCGCTTCACAGAGCTCCACGCTTCCCACAAATTTGTCTTCTTCAAGAGAAAAAATTGAAGAAGAATTTCTTCTTCTTCTTCTTCCTCCAGACCTTTTTCATAGTATGTGTGTGTGAGCACACATACATACATACGTATGTAGGAAGAAGGGATAAGTGAATTGAATCATGGTGGAATTTGGATTTGTATACATACACCTATGCACCACCTCGATAGACTTTGCAGAATTTCATATGATCTTTGTGATAAGAGCACTAGGCTCCACCCAGTTTTTTGTTCAGTTCTTAGTCTGTTTCACTGATGCCATTTGATCTACCTGGTGCTCATGGTCACTAGTTCCTCTGACGTTCTCGATAATTCATCAGTAGAGCGTAATTTCATCACTAGATGGTTTAAGACAATTTTTAAGGAGATTAGAACCTCCATGACCAAAAAAGGTTCAACATACCCTAATTTGCGTAAATGAACCGGGTAGCATAGTGCACTGTCTAAGGTCCTTACCTCGTCAGATTATCATTAGAGCGCATTTTCATTATCTTCCAATTTAAAAGGCTTGGAGAGGACATTCGGGTCTTTTTGACGGAAACTTATGAACTTGGGTAGTTGGACCGGCTGGGGACTTTGCCTCATTAGATTATCATTAGAGCGCATTTACATTTTTTGGCGGTGATCAAATCTTATAGATCAAGTTTTGATCACAGCTCTATCAACTTCCTCCTTCTCATACCCCCCCCCCCCCTCCCCCCAAGTTTTCATAATCATGTTTATCTCATACATCTGCTTTCTAGTTTCCCACTAGTTTTCTTCCCACATTCCCAGCTGTCGTGGTCTCAGTCCCCCCCCCCCACCCCCTTCAACTAGAATTCAGAATTTTAATGAGCAACCTAGTGAGCGTGATTCTTGAGACAGACGTATCTCATTAAATTTTTTTTCTCGAATTTTTTGTTCGGAAATCGGGGTGGTACACGTATTATTTCCCTGTTCCCTGACTGACACCACCCACTGGAATTTTCTTACTTTCAGCTTAGCGAGACGTCTATTTTGAGATGTTTTTTGTTTAGAGACATGTCTTACTGGGAGGATCATGATGATGATTTGGAGATTTTTATAGAAAGAGTTTGTGCGCGTGGGAGAGGGAGAGAAATTTAGGGAAAGATCCGAGGGATGGATTGAAAAATGAAGTTTGCTAGAAAGTTTATCAGTTTCATGAAAGTGAGATTTGTTGTCATTTTTCATCAAACTTGATGTTGATGTAATTTAGATTCATAGCAATACCGAGGACGCAATGAGAACGCTGCATTATAGCGATAAAAATTTCCGGAAACATGTCAGTTTTTAGAAACTGATAAGTTTTATGACAACTTTTTTGACTTAGTCGTTAGTGTGTAATAGATGTTCATTCTAGCTAATTTGTAGCCAGTTCAGTTTTCAAAGATTTCGTGTTTTTCTTTTATCTGACACTGTCCTAATGTCAATTTATAATTCACATTGAACGTTTTCCGTTTCATGAAACTGATAACTAGCGGTATTTCATTTGACTTGGCTAGTCGACTACTCTCCTATAGTTTCTTCATCTTGAATCCACAACATAGTGATCAAAATTGTCAAACTTTATTATGTTTCAAAAACGTTATTTTATCGGACAATGTGCAATTCGTTAATTCAGACAGTGATCGTTTTTGAAAAAAGAACACAGCAGTATTGTTGAACGAAGAAGATCACAGTTGATAACAATTACATGGAACACTTTTTTCGAGATTTGAAGCTAATGTTGGTTATTTTACAATAACTGGTCTAAGTTCCTCATTTTAAAGCAAGAAAGCGAGAGAAGCTCATATTCTAGCTTCTGAATACTTCCTCGCTATTGTTAGGTGATAAACAATGGTAAAAACACTTTCCTAACATAGCTACCCAATAGAGCGGTTTCATGAAACCCACTAATTTGCTAAATATTTTTGCAAATATTACTCCGAACACAATTTACTGATATAGACATTATAAAGCTGAAGGAAAAATCAGCACCAATACATAACAGTTTCATGAAACACATAAGTGGTTGTGGTCGTTCATGGTGCCAGTCACATCTCCAATGTTTTTTTGAATGTTAGTTTTGAACAACGGAGTTCAGAGAAGCAGACAGTTTAGCTTTTTTGAACTTTTAATTCGAAATTTTACTCTTGTCCGCAACTTTACTGTTTACAAGTTCTGAGAAACAATCATGGCGGTCCTCCGCTGAGTCTCCGCGATATATTGAATCATGATACATCGATTCAATTGGTAGTGTTGATCTGTCCAATGAGTGATGACCAAATTCAATTCAACATAAATAAACAAAGAGAATTCTGGAAAACACACTTCTGATTAAAAAAAAAACACAAAACTTCTGATAAAAAAAAAACACAAAACACACGTCTGATTTCCTAGTATCCCTAATTTCCTCTGATTTGGGCTTTCTTCTTCAATTCAAAGTTCGAAGTTACTGTTCCGCTGATCTCATATCTTCCTTGCCTAGTAATGAGTTCAATCGGTGAGGTATTTCAGTCTTTCACAAAATTACTGTTGTTAGTTTTCATGCTAATCTTTATCAAAATGAGCTAAAATAGGGGATATTTCTTGCGGAAGACTACCCAATTCTCTTTTAGTTTCGCTATTGTTTGTGGATCCAAAAACTTATCGATGTTCAAAAGTGCTCATCATAGTAACAGTTTCATGAAACTGAAAAATTCAGTCGCGATTTTTGTTCATGATATTTAAATAAACAGAAGAAATAACACAAAAACCAATCGTACTAACTTTTATAAGTCGACATCGTTCTTTCGCCAAAATTATAGAAACAACTGTTTCTGTTGATTAGTAAATCTACAAATTTGATCCAGTAACAATGCAAATGCAGTTTCGAATTTGACAATTAGCCAGAGAAACGACAAGCCAAAATCAGAAAAGAAACGAAAATATTTTACCTGTTTCGTCAAATTTGTAACTTTGAACATATTCGGTTCAGTTATTGTAGCATCTCTGTGACTTCGATAATCTTCTGAATGAAATGTGAGGAATCCAGAGAAATAAGATTATCCAGTTTCTCTGCGTCTCCAATTTTCCTCTGTTCTCTTTTCCTTCGATCCCTTCTGCTTGAAAAACCTCTCCACCTGCTCAAAAAATATTTTTTCTCATTCTTTTTTTCTCACATTTTATCATGTTTCAACTTTTTCATATGACTCGATATCAATAATATAACATCGATCTTCGCAACTCCATAAAGTGTCGGAAGAATTATGCTCAATTTCTTATTTTTTATGTCTTGCATGATTTCTTTCTAGCTTTCGTTTTTTTTTTCGTCCTCCACTTTCTCTTTCTTTTCATCCGTCCTCACTTTTTTATGACTCCATCCACAGAAAAGTAATAAAAAAGCTTTCCTTTCAGAAATCCATCATCACCACAAAACCCCAAACCAACAATCACAATTACTCAAAAATCACATTCACGTCTTCATAGCATCTCCAGAATCCCAACGACGTCCTCTTCACAAACCCTAACCATAAAAAAGCTATGCCCTCCAAGCCCAGGACTCCATCCACATAACATGCGCTCCCTCCACATTCTGCTGTTCTGCTTGGCTGCCTTCCTGGCTCCGTCAGTGAGCACCGAGCCGTACAATTCCTCATCGTTGACATCTTCTGGAGGTGATGACGTCATCACGTCTTCAGATTTGTTGCTATTAGCATCGGAGGGTACGCCGACGCGGGCGCCGCGGCCTGTAACGAAGCAGGGGAGTAGTAAGAAGGTGATAAAAGTGGAGAAGAAGAATCCTGAAAACGTCACGGTGAAAGGAGAAATGGAGGAGGATGAGGAAGAAGAGGTTGAAGACGTGACGCCTTCTGAAGATCCATTATGGGTGACGGACTGCTCGGAGCCATTGAATAAGGATATATCGTGTTCTGTTAATATAAGTGAGTACTGGGAGAAGAGAAAAGGGGAGGGCGTTTAAGTACCTTGAGAGACTTTCGCCATAAATTTTTGGGCCCGTCTTCCAGACGAGAGTAGTCCCAAATTAAAAAAAGAAGTCTGCTTCAGTTCTATGATTAGTTTAGACTCGAGCATTAGTATTGATCCAGAAGTTTGATCTGCCTTTTCAAAAAAAAATTTTCAGTCGGCTGCTCAGACAACGTGTACAAGTACGTCGAGCCTGGACATGAACCCCCACGGGCTCATGACGTCAGGATCGCCCCGATAACCAAAGTGATGGGAGCAAACCGAATCGATAAAAGAAAGCATCGACTACATGTAGATGTGTCTTGGCAGATGCCCGAACTGGAAGTCTCTACCAACTTAAAGGCGTTCAAGTTGATAGTAAACGGACCAGATGGGAGGAACACTTGTTTTGTCTTTAATGTAACGCAACAAGCCAGGAGGGAGGATAATGTCGCGGTGAGTGGGGTGTATTCAAAACTAGGGATCTTTTCCACGCTTAGTGAAAGTTTCAAAGTTTTGATATATGTTGAAAATTCGTGTTTTCTCAGTTCTGACACGTTACGAAAACTGATCATATATTTTTTGACATATTCATTGAATACAGTACCGGACAAAAAGCTATGAACTTTTGGTGTTTTCAGTTGAAAATCGTCAACTTTGGGGATCTGGGAAAGGATGTTAAAGTTGATTGTTTGATTTGAAACTTTTTGGGTGTATACATCAACTCTAGAACTCTATTTTTGTAGTTGACAACTTTTTTGTACGACCTCTTCTAAAGACGGTGTTTCCCTTTAAAGTGGGCGATGCTAAATTTCCCCATTTTGTGCAATTTTCACCGATTTTAGTGTCTTCTGCATTTTACGAGCCATATCATTTCTAGAAAAGTTCATACAAAAAAGTTGTCAACTACAAAAATAGAGTTCTAGAGTTGATGTATACACCCAAAAAGTTTCAGATCAAACAGTCAAGTTTCACATCCTTTTCCAGGCCCCCAAAGTTGACGTTTTTCAACTGAAAACACCAAAAATTCATATCTTTTTGTTCGGTACTGTAGTTATTTGAAGAAGGGCTAATATTTCATGCCGACAAATCTCATGTTTCAAAATTGTGTGAAACTGGGACCTATGTACCGTAAAAGTAATGATCCTTCGACAATTTTCAAAATTCCTGACAGTATTTTTTGTACAATTAGAAGTGTACTGTTATTCATAAGGCTTGGAGATATTCGAAAATAATTAAGTATCTAACGGCTACGTTGAAAGAACGGGAGCCCCTAATTGTTGAGATAAAAGAATGAAAATAAATACCTGCAGAGTTTCGAAAAATTAAGAAGTTCCTGCCGTATTCTTTGTTTCGCTGATTGTTTAGCTGTATGGTTAAGAAAATCTGACCCGAAAAACGGCAATATTTATAGACAAAAAGCTCCTGTTTCACAGTGCCCAAAAATTATATTTCTTTCTTCGTGAACATTTTTCAAATCTTTAGACAACTACTTCACAAATCACATTTCCAGCCCCGCTACCGTTTCTCCTCGAACACCCTCTTCGACTTCGCTGAAACGTACACCGTCACAGTCGTCAGTCTCCCAATATCCCGGAAACGTGCTCCAAAAGTATCAGCCACTTCACTAATGCCAGATGATCCGGATGCGGCACCCACGAAACTTGTGAAGACACACGAGCAGATTTGCTCGGGAAAATGTAAGAGCAGAGATCAAATGGAGAGATTATGAAAGAGATTATGAGGAACTTTTTTTCAGCAAATCCACAAGCGTCGAAATGGGCTGCAAGTTTCCGGAAAATCTTCTTGTTCAGTGCTATCAGGATGATTCAGATTGAGTTTTTGGCAGCACCACCGCAGTATTGTTTTGAGGAGTATGAGGTGAATTTTAATAGAGATGAAGAAATGCGGACTACACTTGAGAAGTTTCAAAAGATCTTCTGGAGGGAGAAAAACTGAAATTTTTTTCAAATAAAGATTCATGATAAAATTGTCTTCATTAAAAGAAACCTGTCAAAACTGACTATCTGAAACAGTAACGTTTTCAGGTCCGTCTCCTAGACAGCTCCGGAATCGTCATGCTCCAATCTGCTGTAATATCCAAGGAAGACCTCAAAACCGAATTCATAAACGGTCGAAATGTCCAATTCGGAGAGTACAACTTCACTGATATTGAATTGGATACTGATCTCATTCCATCAGTGATTCCGATTGAAACAGGAAGAGATGGACGATGTTTGTGTGAAACGGAAAATGGATGCAGCTGTCTGGCAGCTGATTGGAAACCAGTGAAATTGACTAGTGAGTTTTAGAAGCATTATGAGTCATATTTTGGATGTTAAACTTTGCTCCATTGGAGGTGCAACATAAGATGGATCGATAATAATTTGAGTCAGAAATAAAACAAACTGAATTCCAGAAATCGAAAAGCCACCAATCGGGACCAATGATACTGGGGATAGTGATGAGAAGACAGCAAAGCTGCAGGAGGCTCCGGGGACTTGGCATTGGTAAGTGTGCTCCATTGAGAAATGGTTACGATTTTTTCACTGTTATCAATAGAGCATATTAGCATTTAGAGGTTGTGAGAAATATTGACGTTTTCACAATTGTTAATAGCAAATTATTTTGATATTGTTATCAGTATAGCGTATTAGCCTTGGAAGATTATAAAATCCAATATCAATTTGAACAAACTCCTGTGTTTCCAGGCACACCTACGCAATCTCTGGAGCTCTTTCCCTGGCTATCATATTTGCTCTATTCATGTGTTGCTGTCTGAGATGTTACCATCGATTCCATAAGACGAAAAAAGCTCAAAATATACATTTGATGAATGAGAATCCAGCATTTTCACATTCTGGATCGATTCCGCTGATCATGAAACGTGAGTCTGCGGTTTCTTGGTGTCGTGATAATCTTGGATTGTTTCAGAATCAATCTCCGTCTTGATCCTGTACAGTCACGATTCGGCACAACACGAGGCGGCGGTGTTGGCATTTGCAGAATTGTTAAGAGACGTGTTCCATATGAATGTTCATGTAAGTTTGTCCTCGAGAAATCGGAAATGTTATAGTCTAAACCTAGAAATGGAGTTCATCAAACAGATATAGTTTTTGTTTTAATTTCAAAAAAATTCGGTTTCGAAATGTCAATTCATGGGAGCACAGAAATACAGAGCCAGTGCATTGGCAGTATTTTTCAAATTAAAGGTTTCTGAGTCTCTAGACCATTTGAAAGAGTTCTAGGTCACCCAAGACTCATCTAACCTTTTTCAATTTTCCTTCATTGCAGCTTGACGCCTGGGACGAGGATGACATTGAGGAAAATCGTGCTGAATACATCAATTCGAGTATCGTTAGAGCTGATAAAGTGATATTGATCAACTCAATTGGTGCATACTACCGTACCATATTCCGTCATAAACGAGAACCAGCATTGGAGAGAATAACTAGAGGAAGGAACGATGCATTGTTCAATTTGCAATGCGAGTTGGCGTTACAGTGAGTATTAGAATACTTTTTGAATATATAGCTATTTCAAAAAGTTTGTATGAATGGGGACCGAAATCTTAAAACAATAGGTCGAAAGAGCAAAAGTTTACTTGAAAACAGACAATTTTCGAATTTCACAAACATTTGGTCACCTGCTTCTAGACCCCCAATCACTATCCAAATCTTTCAGACACCCCTGCGTCATCTCGTGCCATTTCAACTACACTAATCCAAAACACGTTCTCTTCCCACTGTCCCGCCTTCTACAGTACTCCATCCCAGACAACCTCATGACAATGAGCACTTCCCTAACTGGCCAACCGGCTCGTCCAGAGCAACTCGCCGGTTTCAATCAGGTCTATGCTCGACTTCAAGCAGCAGTTTCACGGAAAGCTGCTTACATTGAGAGCGATCCACAATGGTTCGAACACACTCATCATCGTGTTGTCGAAGTTGTTCCTGAACCGATACTTGTTGAAGAGGCGGAGCCAATTCCTGCCAGCTTGAGGATTCCGAGTACGACAGTGTTCGAGAATCTGGATACGTTACCGATGGATGAATTGGAGGATAGGTTGAAAAAGAGGGATGTGGTGATGGAAGGAGTCAAGTTGGAGAGGGAACCGAATGCCGAGGAAGTCACAATTGAGATAGAAGATGAAGAGCCTAGGCCGAAGGTCTCCAAAAATATTCAGAATCCTGTAGAAGATGACGCCCTGAGGCCTTCAGATGTTACTATAGAACTTGATCACTATCTAAATGATCAAAAAACGAGTCATCCAATGGATGTTACCATAGATTTGGAGCCTGAAGAAGAGGAGGAATTGGAGAATGAGCAATCGGCGAGAATTGAAGAGTTGCAAAGGTTGATAGTGAACGGAAATGAGAAGGATACGAATCATGATTCCGGGAATTTGGATTCGGCGTATGTTAGTGGAAGTGATTTTTCCGCGGATATTCATTCTGATGTGAGTTCTCAAAGATATTGTAACAAAAACAAACTCTAAATCATGATACTGCAAATATGGAGTACATAAAACTGAATTTTTTTTTGATTTCGAGAATTCCAAACTATTTCAAAGTTTTGAAACTATGAAAGTTTCAAAGTTTCAGTGTCAATGTTTTCTGTTCTGTTGACTTCATCTAGTGTGTTATCAATAATTTTTCACGTTCTCCAACTTCACTAAGTTTAGAAACTGTAAAATTTTCCCAAAAACCAGTCCGAAATATTATACAAAAACAGTTTCTGATTCTCATTTTCGATTTGACTTCAATTTTTCCTACTATTTCAATATGCCTCATTTTTCAAATTTCAGATTCTCGACAAACCTCGACTGTCCTCCTCCGACGTCCAGGACCGTCGGAAAGCGAAGGCGAATCGGGAGGATTCTGCATTCCACGACGACGTCATTGGTGTACATTAAGACTCCTACAACTACAGTACTCCCTCCACAAATACCATCTTTTTCCTTTTCCTGTTCCCCCTTTTCGATCTCTACTCCACTATTTCTAACCCGGGTTAAAAAAAATATTCTGCAACACAAGTGTCCTCAAAATTTGAAAGATTCTGATGATTTTTAATATTATTGGTTCGACGGGTAGAACAATCAGTGTTTTCTTTGTATATTTATTTAAAAATGAGAAAAATATTACAAGAAAGTAGCATCCCCCGGTGTCCTTGTGAAGTTTTCGAAAATTCTAATGACATATTGAAGTTTGATGAAAATGAATAAATATTTGGATAATTGTGATAAATTGGTGGCTGGTGAAGAGGGAGAATTACGGATATAATTGGGAGTGTAATTCAACATCAATCTGAAACTGAAAAAAAGGGAAAATTATCGATTTCTTCAATTAGAAAATACTCACTTTTGGTACTGTTACTGTTAAATTGTGTGAATTTTTCTCAAGAATAGCCTTTTTTTACGATGACAGCAAACTCACGTCCAAACTGGAAATGCTCAAAAAAGCAGCAGATTCGGAAAACATAATGTTTTCAATAATTCGATTTTCAAGACTTCTCAATGATTAAAAAAGCCTAACTGTGAGACACAGTTCTTCAGGTTCATGAAAGTATTATTTGAGTTAACTATCATATATTTCTAATTCCTAGTCAAAATGTTTCCTTTTGTAGTTCGTCAACATACCATTCGGTGAATCAAGTGAATGCGTTTTTTAACCAACATGGACTCTCTAAAACAGAAAAAAGTTCAGAAAGAATAAAAGAAATGGTCACCCATTCAGTTATCTCATAAAGCAACCCAAATTATTAATGTTTGTTTGGATCTTGCTATTTTTTGCGCGTGTTTTTCGATAAAAATTCTGTTGCGGAACAGTAGTAAGAAAGAGACTACTGACTTTAATTCAATATGTATGAACCAAATAATAATCACTCCATCAACTTTTGAAATTATCGCCAAGAACAAATACAATGGCACTGCGGAAGTCTGACTCAAGTCAACATAAGGGATTCTCGAAACAGGCGAACATTCTTCAACATCACGATAAATTGGCATAGTTCTCCCGGAGAAGTCGATGATTTTTTATTTCGCGGCATTAACCGAATCAAATAAAAGGAAAAAAGTTGTGAAAAAGAGTGAAGTTCATATTCCTTCTGTCACTGCAGTCTGCTAAAACTGACTTGTTGTACATCCTGCCTGAAATATTACTCCATGGAAAATCATTTCCACTGGTGCTGGTGATGATGAGGTAGTTTCAAATTCACTGTTTCAATGAGCTTGGATTTGCCGTCCCGTGAGTGAGCAATGTTCCTTCAGTGGTGGTATGGGAAATTTGTTACATCAAACTTTTTTGATACCATAAAGTGTCAAGTTTTGATACCGTTTGTGAATAAAAGCTAATACACCGAAATGAAAACCCCGTAATAATACACAGCTGTGAACACTAGAAACCACACTGAAGTCACTGTTTCTTTAAATTCTCAACTGCTCTTCAGAAAAAGGGCCGCCATTGATTTGGCTATGGTCAATTGAGAGCAAAAACTTAAAAACATCATGCTGGAACTCATGAAAGACACTTGTTCATTTTTCTTGATTTATTCAATTTTGATTGGTGTTTTATAAACATTTTGTAACAATAAGGAACATAAAAATTTTCATGTTAATCAGTACAGTTTGAATTAATCTTTTAATTAACAATTATACATAACCTCATTCTTCTTCTTCTCCATCCCACCTCCATTCCCAACTGCACATATCTCACTCTCCATAATCGCATTCATCAAACTATTCCTCTCATCATCCATCTCCACCGACCATATCCATACTCCTCCTAAATTCTTCTCCACCACATACTTGCTCTTTTCATCGATACTCTTCTTGGTCTCAAACGACAAAAAAGTCTTGTCTTTTTCGTTATAAATATAAGAGCTATTGGATGTCTGATCCCAAGTTGGGTTACTCAAATCGATTCTTTTTTGATCTACCGTCCATCGAGACAAATAGGGGATCCCTTGTGCCTTGTTATCTACTAGATCCACGTTTCTATAGATTTCCCGCCCTTTCTCAACGGGGCCACTGACATTGTACCATATTCTCGCAAAAAATGGGATCACGATATTGAAACTGTAGGGATTCCTAGCCTTGCAAATGTAGTATTGCATGGTCCAATCGACATTGAAATTCTTTCTTGCTCCAAGTCCACTGTATAATGGAGATATCGGTCCGGTTGGTGTCCCCCATTGATTTGGCCATGGACCATAGTAGTCCATGGTGAAGACGTTGATGAAGTTGACATACTCGAGACTTTGATCCAGGTCGTAGGCCATTTCCCAGTTCTCGATGCCAGCTGGGGGTACGGTAATGGAGACAATAACTTGTTTAGCTTGGCTCTTGAGGCGTTGACGGAGTTCTCGGAGAAGAGAGAGATAGTTCCATTTGTCTTTTTCGGTGGCTCGTTTCCAGTAGAAATCTATGCCATCGAGTTTGTAGTCGTCGAGGAAGGTGGTGATGGACTTGATGAAGAATCTGGAATAGAGAGCTGATCAGGAAAAAAACAAAATTTTTCAGTTTCTAGTCGCCTATTCTTAGATAGTATTTCAAAGTTTATAATAATCAATGTTTTCATTTTAAAAATGCGCCCTGCTGAACTTTTAACAAGTTATTTTTCAGTTCACTGTAAGCTTTCTGTCTAGATTACCTAAAAAAATTTCCGTTACATATTCCTTGTTTCTTGTTGTTCTCATCCTTCTAATAATATTTCTTCTCCTACAACAGAACTTCTATCAGCACTATTGTGAATAATGCATTTGCGCTCTAAGGAATCTAATTCTTGAAGTCTACTTCTTCAAAATCGCTAAAAATAACCCGAAAACTTTTCAGCTTCATGCTTTTTGTTTCTGTTGAATTAATCGAATACCGTAATACCCACGGCAGTTTTGTTTCATAACTCACATGCAAGATGCAAACTACACTAAACGTGATAAACTCAAAGGAGCCCCAATTTATAGAGCACTTCTAAAGAAAAAGTACACAACTCCGATTCAAGAAAATTGTTCTGTTTCAAAGAGTCCATTTAGACTGTGAAAATTGTTAATGACTGATGAGCCGAGATTACCAGAAACCAATAGATTCCTAATAAAATTATCCGGATTCAGAGCCATGATTTCATTTCTAGCTGTTTGAAGATTTTACTTGACCATTTGATTTAAATGTACACTCAACATCACAATTTCGTCCCACCGGATATCAAAAACTCACATAGAAAAAACAAAATCATTATCTAGAAAAATTACACTTTCAAGTGGTTCATTTGTGGAGTCGTTTATTAGCTTCTATGATCGGACCTTCAAGCCCAATGCATTAATGAAACGTGTAATACTCTAATCAGCACAAGAGCTCACTACTAAACTCCACAATTTCGATGCTCAGTGTTTTGTTGACTTCCCAAAAATTGTTCTGTTCCCATTTGATGACTTATGTTGTACGTCCAAAACTCTTGAATGAATCGGTAATACATTCACCAACTAAAAACAATAATAACCAGCAACATCACTAAACCTTTTTCTAAAGACGGAAGAAATATCACATGTCTCTGTTTCAGACTAGTGATTCTGATTGTAGTGCAAGCAAAAAAATGGCTCAAAGTTTTCAGTTTCACTTGCAAGGTTTTTTTGGAACTGTCTAGAACTTTCCAGTTATAGACGTTTAATCGGGAAAATGCAAAATTTGGAGAACTCGAACAACAAAAACCAAAGGTTGAAAGCTTGGATATCTTCGAAGTGCTTAAAAATAATGCATTCGCGCTCTGAGGAATCTAATTTCTTCAAAGTCTGCTTTTTTTAAATCGCTAAAAAACCAAAAATTTTTCAGTTTCATATTCTCAGTTTTCGTTTAATTAATCGGATATCATAATAACGTGTTCCGATTTGTTTTATCTTATATGCGAGATGCAAACCACTCTAAACGTGATAAACTAAAAGGAGTTTAGATTTATAGAACACAAATGTTCAGTTTCAAAAAGTCCATTTAGACCGTGCAAGTTTTTAATAATCCCGATTCAAAGCCATGATTTTATTTCCTAGCTATTTGAAGATTTACTTGACCATTTACTTTTAAAAAACACGGAACATCACAAGTGCGCCCCACCGGACATGAAAAACTCACATAGAAAAAACAAAATAATTATCTAGAGAAATTACAATTTCGAGGGGTTTACTTGTGGAGTCGTTGTTAGCTTCTATGATCGGGCCAATGAGCGAAAACTTTAATTAAACGTGTAGTAAAAGAGTGCTCTGCTAACTGGTAAACTCCATGATTTCGATGTTCAGCGTTTTGTTAATTTCCAAAATATTTTCGGTTCCCATCTCAAATTTTTCAGTTTCACTTACAAGATTTTGTGGAACTGTCTAGAACTTTTCTGTTTTATACGCCCCGTTAATGACTTATGCCTTATATCCAAAACTCTTGAATGGGTCCACTAAACGTTCACATACTACGAAAACAGATAACCGGCAACGCCAATAAACCTTTTTCTAAAGATGGAAGAAATATCACATGCCTCTCTGTTTCAGACTAGTGAGTTTGAATGCAGTTCAATCAAAAAGAAATGACTCAAGGTTTTCAGTTTCATTTACAAGATTTTGTAGAATTGTCTAGAACTTTCCAGTTACAGTTACACAGAGTCTCGCTTTTGAATCCGAAATTTGGAGGATCCGAATTGCAAAAACCAAAGTTTGAAAGTTTCGATATCTTCGAAGTGAGTAGAAAAAATGCAATCGCGCTCTAAGGAATCTAATTTTCTCAAAGGCCGCTTCTTTAAAACCGTTAAAAACGAAAAATGTTTCAGTTTCATACTTTTTGTTTCCGTTGAATCAATCGAATACCATAATACTCATGGCAGTTTTGTTTCATAACTCACATGCAAGATGCAAACTACACTAAGCGTGATAAACTCAATGGAGTACCGATTTATAGATCACTTTCAAAGAAAGCGTGCACAACTCTGATTCAGAAAAAATGTTCAGTTTCAAAAAGCCCATTTAGACTGTGAAAATTTTTAAGGTCTGATGATCGGAGATTACCATAAACCAATTGATTTCTAGATGATAATTATCCGGATTCAGAACCATGACTCTTGTCCCAGTTTTTTGAAGATTTACTTGACCATTTACTTCATAAGAAGACACAACATTACAAATGTGCCCCACCGGAAATCAAAAACTCACATGGAAAAATAAAATAATTATCTAGCAAAATTACACTTTCAAGTAGTTGATTTGTGGAGTCGTTGTTAGATTCTATGATCAGGCCGACAAAGAAGACGAAGCATTAATGAAACGTGTAATACTGTGATTAGTACAAGAGTGCTCTACTGAGCTCCTAAATTATTAATGTGCAGCGTTTTTGTATTCTTTTTTCATTTCCCAAATTTTTTTTCTGTTCCCATTCGATGACTTATGTTGTACGTCCAAAAATCTTGAATGGGTTGTTCGATTGTTCATATACTACAAAAACTGATAACCGACAATATCACTAAACCTCTCTCTAAACACGGAAAAAATATCACATGTCACTGTTTCACACTAGTGAGTTTGAGTGCAGTTCAAGCAAAAAAAAAATGACTCAAGGTTTTCAGTTTCATTCACAAGATTTTGTGGAATTGTCTAGAAGTTTCCAGTTCGATAAGATCATCCTGACGCATAAAAAATCCCGATTTCTAGAACTCGAACAATAAAAACAAAAGTTTGCAGGCCTAGATACGTTCATTTTTCCAGCTTCAATATTTCCATTTTCCTAGACTTCAGTCATTTTCAAAGCTCACCTCCTCTTCCTAGAATCCGCTGTGACCGCTGCAAAATATTGCGAATTCTCCTCACCACCAATAGAAATCATCACTTTTGGTCCATTTTTAATTTTTCTGGATTTCTTCACCAAATCCAAAAACCGATTTTTGGTTTTTGAGTCCTTGAATGACAATGATCCATCCCAACTCATCTCAATGTAGGCGAATACTACATGAGTCAAATTTTTGAGCTGATTTTCCGAAATGTCCAAGGATTCGAAGCCGGTATAGTAACCGATGACGCGTTTTCCACATGGGGTTCTGGGGGCTGAAAATAAAGATTTTGAAGGTAAAGTTGGCTAATTTTTTGGGGGCTTCGAATATTTCTTGTAAAATGAGCAATCTTTGTGAATTTGACCTACTTTCCAGAACTTTCGTATCCTCTTCTTCTCCCACTACAATTGGTGGTGGTAGTCCGTATTTGAGATTATGAGCGTTGTGCATTTCTGAAAAATGACAATTTTAGCACTGTTTATGGAAAACTAAATTATATCTTACCAACTGGATCTGGCCTCAAAAGTGTGAGGTTTCTGAAAGTGACAACAAGAAACGCGAGGAGTAGAAAAATGACTAGAAGGGTTGACTTTGCGTAGCCAATGTTGGAAATGAGCTTTTTGGAGTCCCAGGAGGAGAATCTGGAAAAATGGAAGAATTAAAGAAAAAATGTTCGGTTTTGCAAAGCTAGTGAAAATGATGGGAAATTTGGCGGCTGTTCGTTCTCCGTCGGTAAGAATATTTTAATATGAGTTGAACATGTTTCCAATTAAATTTTGTCAATTTCAAATTGAGATTCAGAATTCATGAAATATTCAAAAGAGGTATGAACGCTTTCAGGAATACACGCTGTTATCCTTTAATCATTTTCCTGTGGGTTTTAAATGGAAATTTGAAAACTTAAAATTTTGCATTTTTCAGATTTTTTTTTGCTGTTACATCATATTTGTAAAATTAGTTGGAGTTTTAAAACTGAATCATATTGTCGATTGTTTAGCATCTTTCAAAATCACAATGAAATTAAAAAAATGAAATGTTCACCCATATTTTTTGTAAGCTTTCAGTAGAACAACAAATATTTTGAAAAGTTATAATGACCTCTAGAAACTGTTGAGAACTGTTGTTGAGAATTCAAAATCTAGAAAATCTCACTATAGCAGAATTTCAGAAACTTTCTGGGATTTTTCAATTTTGCCCATTACATTTTCCTTGTATATTATTTAAATGAAATTTCTTTTATTCAATTCTTACTTCTGTTTGTGCAAGTATGTGCATGTGTTTTCTCACCTTTCATCTGTCCCCTGACCGAATTCCTTGTTGTCATGTCCAGCTTGTACAGGTTTATAACTCATTTATCAGTTTACCTGAAAACCCGATTTGAAACAAATCAACATTTTCTGTTGCAAAACCTTAACAAAAATTGATAGAGCTTAACGAAAACACTAGATAAAATTTTGATGGATATATAAAAGTAGCAGATATGCAAGGATTATCAAAACTATCAGAACATAAACCAACATATCAACAAAGAATAACAGCAAAAATTTGAAAAAATCGAGATCATCTGACCCCCGTACGGAACATTATCATTTCGCAAAAAATGATACAAATGAAATGAAGATGGATAGGTTTTTTGAAAAAGATAACAAAGCAGAAGAGAAGAATGAAGAGAATTAGAGAGAAAAGAAAAAATAAACCAGTTTTCTTGTTCTTGGACTGTTTATTTTTGGGGTGACTGATCTGTTTTTTTTTTGTGATGAGGACGAAATTGCTAATGGAAAAATTTGGCTAAAAGAGACGATTGGAAAAGGTAGAATTCCAAAAGTGAAGACATAGTGAGAGAACAGCAAACTTTTTGGAAGGTTTTGAAAAATCAGAAAGTTTCCTCGATTTATCCAGAACCCTCAAAAACCTGAAGAATTATTCCGAAACCTTAAGGGTCTTCCTGATATTCCAGAACCCTTAACATTATTAAATTTTCATCAAACAAGCGTCCAATTAAATGTCAAACTTTTCAACCTCAAAGACATGGTAGAGAAACAGAAAATTTTTATTCATAACTGAGATCACAGTCTAGAAAAATTACCATTTTTTAGAGTCAAGATTTCATCTGGAGATCAAAAAAACCACAAAACATCCAATTTTCAACACTTATACTTCAATGTCTTCTCATTTGTGCTCTTGGAGCACAACTCCTCCGACGTCAACGATTTCAGTGTACTGTAATCCTCATCATCCATATCCACCGCCCATATCCAGACTCCGCCCAGGTTTTGAGAATTCACATATTTCACTTTTTCAGCTAAGCTTTTTGAGGACTCAAAAGTGATGTAATCCTTTGATTTCTCATCGATAATATAAGAAGATTTCAACTTTTCGTCGAACGTGGAATTCGTTAGATTCCACTTTTTTGCATGGATTCTAGGTAGGACTGCGATTCCTTGTGCTTGATTGTTGATGAGTTCTACATTTCTGATGGCTTTAGAGAAGCTGGGCTCGACAGGGTCTTGAACATGGTTCCAGATTCTAACCATGAAGGGGATGACAATGTTGAACTTGGAGGGGTCCTGAAATGAGGAGAAATGACTGAAAAGAAGACATGTCGGGAATGTGACCGGGAAATTCTAGGAACCCTAAAATTGAAATTCAATTTTTAGATAATTCATACAAGCATAGACCGTCAGGTTAGTCAAGAAGCTACCGATCGCAGGTTACACTAAAACCTTTATAATATCAGTAAACTGAAACTGAAACAATTCGATTAATAACTGAATTATTGGTATCTAGGCTATAAAACTTTTGGATTTCTAGGTCACTAACATACAATATTTTCTAAGGGCTTGTTGCAAACTAGACTTTTGAAGCATTCCTTTCGAAAGTGTTATATAATGTACTTAAGACTGAATAGATACGGAAGATTTGCCAATTTTCGGTAAAAGTTTCAAAAAATTTTCTGTGAAAATTTCAAAAAATGTATGTTTCCTGCTCATGATAAAGTTGACGTCTTTTTTGAAATGTTAATACGATCTATGCAGGTGCTGGTTAATATTCTATTCCTCATTCAAAAGGTTTCTAGGTAATCTAACTCAATTTTCGGATTCTCAAGCCACTCCTGAGTTTCCATCCCCCCCCCCCCCAAAACTCACCTTCACTTGACAAACATAATACTTCATTGTCCAGTCCACATTGAAATTCTTCCTCAATCCAATTCCATTGTACAATGGAGCAATTGGCCCAGCAGGGGTTCCCCATTGATTCGCCCATGGACCATTATAGTCCATGGAGTAAATATTGAAAAAATCCACACAATCTTGAAGGTTCTGGAGATCATATGCATTCTCCCAACCCTCGATTCCTGCGGCCGGAAGGGTTAGAGAGATTTCGAAGTCTTGATTTTCAAGATTTTGGAATTTGGATCTCAAAGTCTGGACCAGTTCTATGATATTTCCTTTTTCGGATTCTGAAGCATGGTGCCAAGAAATATCGACACCATCGATATCGTATTCTTGGAGAAAAGAGAGGATGGAGGTGGTGAATTTTCTGGAAAATAATTTTTTGCGATTCAGAATCTTTTAGAATCCTGCTAGAATCTAAACTCACTCCATTTTCTTCTCACTCGACGTCAAGGACCCAAAAAATTGAGAATTATCGTATCCTCCAATTGAAATCATCAATTTCACATCGAATTTAGCTTCCATCATCGTCAAATTTCTTAGAACCAAAAATCGTTTTTTCGATTTTTCATTCTTGAACTTCAATGTCCCATCCCAATTGATTTCAACATGCGAAAATACAGCATGTGTCAACTTTCCGATTTGAATTTTCGAAATTTCCAGTGTTTCACTTTCAGTGTAAAAGCCGACGACTCGTTTTTTGCACGATATGCTTCCTGGATGAGATCGGGTTTTTGGATTTTCAAATAAAAGGACTTACTATTAGAAGGCTTAGGAGCATGGTGATGGAGGTTTGCAAGCGGGAGAATCGGATTTTTAGAAGTTTCAAAGCTTTCAGATTGTGGAACTGTAATTAGAAATAGTTATTCATTTGAATGGCCTATTAGTGCTAGACGTAGGTTATAATTTGAATAATGACTATGAAACTGAAATGTTAATTTAATTTCAATCGTTTTAGGATAAATGTTTTGTTGTTTGGATGTTTCCAAATTTTTTCCGTTTTTCTGTGAGCATTTATGGTCAAAGTTTTTTCTCCTGTAATACCAAGTTCGTTTCTGGGTGATGACACTTATGTTATTGGTTTGTTGATAGTCACTAGATTATGAAAACATGATGAAAGTGGAAAAGTTTTTCAGTTTTGCCAAGTCATGATAAACTTTTTCTATATAATCAAAACTGATACAATGGTTGGTGGCGTTACGCAACATTAAAGTGATTCCAATAATAAAGAAAACTTAAATTTCGGGTTTTCCAAACAGAAACAGTTTCGATGGTATTATCAAAGGTGAATTAGATTTTCATAATCTCGGCGAGAATATGGAAGCTTAGAAACCGAAAATTTTGCAGTTTTTCAATCGTAATATTTCGAGTTCAATCTCATGAGGAGCCTGTCTAGTCGGGAATCTACAACCGTTAAAATAAGGGTGAACAAAACATTTACGGTTTTCTGGTGACCGTTTTATTCTATTTTTGTTTCACATTCCTTAATTCCATTTTTGTTACAATACCCGTCTTAATTTTGAACTAGAAACTCTTGAATATCAGAAAGTTTCTAATATAACTCATTGGAATTATTCTCTCTTTCATGAAGTATTTATTTCCTAATATAAATTTCATGCTTCAATCTCAGAACGGTGGTCGAATTCTTACCAACAAAAATCCTCCAATGTTCTAGTAGCGCCCATGCAATGGACGATAATGCAAATGCCAAAACTCCACAAACCACAAGGACAAAAATTATCGCCAGAATTCCACGAATGAAAAATTGAATGTCTCTTCTGGAATTTTTAGTGATTTTTGAATCGACCGCTCACTAAATTTTGAAAGTTTACCTTCTCTCATATCGAAATAGTGAAACATATCTTTCTTTGTAGAAATTTGGCATGGAAATTGGTCAAAGATCAAAAATGCCAAAACAGCTTCACTAAGAAAAGAGAAACAGTGATACGTTATATGGAGACAGTGATACAGGGAAGAAATGAAGAAAAATTTCGAATCAATAACTGGTTTTTCTTGTCGAGATTGTGATAAGAAAACAGAGACATGTGTGTTTGTTTGGTCAATTTCGGGTTCTAAGAAAAAAATGAGAGTAGTGAATAAAAACGAAATCTGAAGATTGTTCAATTCCGATGTCACCTTTTGAAAACTGTAAGATTATTAAGAATCTAAATAGTTTCCAAACTGTCTCAAAACGTCCGAACTTCCAGAAAACTCCTAGAAATTTACAGTTTCAGATACCACATTTGGATTTTACTTTTCATGTGATTTCTAATTGTTCGATTGTGGTCTTCAAATCAAAAATTTATTTCAAAAGTCCTCAAAACACAGTTTGTGTCAAGATTGTGATAAAATTTCGGAAAAATGTGTGTCAATTTGTTCAACTATGTGTTATAAGTCAAGATAAAAAGACAATGATCAAAGTGACACATGAAGATAAATCAATTCTGATGTCACCAATTGGGAACCGTGAAATTTCTGAAAATCTGAGTAGCTCCCAAATTTTTTCAAACTGCAAACTTTGGAAAGGATTCCAATTTGTTCACAGTTTCAGACACAAAGTTTCAATTTCACTTTCATGTTATTTTGATTGCATTATTGGTTTGAAATTCATTTCAAATCTCTTCGAAACACATCTCATCATTAGCCAGCACGTTCAAAACACTATTCTTCTCATCATCCATATCCACCGCCCATATCCAGACACCACCCAATTGTTTCTCCTTCACATATTCCTTTTTCGCTTTCAGACTTCTCTCGGTTTCGAATGTCAGGAATGTGCCCTGATCCGGGTCATAAATGAATGAACTCTTCGATTCCTCATCCCAGCTGGTCGGTGTTAGTCTCCAGCCTTCTCGATCTACTTTTCTTCTGGACATGAAAGGATCTCCTTCGGTTTCGTTGTCCTGAAAAATAGAGGATGTCTAGGAGCAGTCGTAGCGTCAGGAACTCAATAGAGGAGCTTGTATGACATATTTGATACAGAAAGTCTTCGCATCGAACGCCGGTTACTTCTACCAAAAAAATGGCACGTAACCTAGAAAACCACGACATAAGGTTCTAGACGACATTTTCTCTATTTCAACATTCTCATAAGGTTAAGCATTTCTAATCAAATTTAATAACGATAAGATTAATTATGAAAACAGCTTCGGAGCAAACAACAGTTGTCAAATCAATGTTCTCTACTTTTTAAAGAAAATTGCTCACAGAAAACGGGTCTTATCCATTGGAATATTTAGAAAAAAGGACCACCCGCATTTCCAAAAGGACCACCCGCATTTTATTGATTTTTGCTGCTCAACTTCCTTAATTCCCTTTCCCCTTCCACCAAATGAAGCGACCACCAGGTGCCCAAGTCTGCTCTCAACAATATTTCATGCCCGTTTTTTTCTTATTTTCTAACATAGGATACGGCCAGCGAGATGATTCTAACTTGAAACTGAAGACGTTTAGCGTAGTTTACATTGGTTTGAGATTCCTCAATTTGATTCGATCAATGTGTTCAAAACAAGAAAAAACCGTGGCTTATTATAGAGAGAATGTGATAATTTCCCTGATTGGAAGTATGGTTTATCTATCGATATTGTTTGTTTTGTCTCTTTCAGTGGACTCAAATACTATGGTATGTTCCATTATTATTGTTTTTTGAAAAATTACTCTTACAGATTGGTCAATTCTTATTTTGCTCCAACAACATCATTTTTGCTATGCATCATTTTTACTATACTTGGAAAGTGATAGATTTTTGTCGAATTCATTTCGAAAGAAGGCATCCCCTTTTCTACATGGCAATATTTGCAATTGAGGGAGCTTTTTGGTTATTTTGGGACTCAGTGATGGTCAGTTTTCTATTTACATGGTATTTGAAAATAAAAAGTAAAAAATACATTTTCCCTCTAAAACTTATATATTTTCAGAGGTTCGATCAAGAAAGAGGAATAATCATTGTATGCTTTATTTGGTGTTTTTACGACTGGTACTTGGTGAAAAAATGGTTGAGTTTGGATGCGACGTTATGTCCAAACAGATCGAATACTTTAAATTTTGATTCTCTCACCAGAAAATAAAAATGATTTCATTATTTTTTTGGCTATTAATGCACATAACATTTGTATAACATTTTTATCATCGTGATGGAACGGGTTTATCTTTTAAAATGATTCCAATTAATTCTCAGTTTCAGACACAAAGTTTCAATTTCACTTATCATGTTACTTTTGATTACTCTATATGATTGAATCAATAAATTCATTTCAAATCTCCTCAAAACACATCGCATCATTTGCCAACACATTCAAAACATTATTCTTCTCATCATCCATATCCACCGCCCATATCCAGACTCCACCCAATTGTTTCTCCTTCACATAGTCCTTTTTCGCTTTCAGACTTCTCTCGGTTTCAAATGTCAGGAATGTGCCCTGATCCGGGTCGTAGACGAATGAACTCTTCGATTCCTCATCCCAGCTGGCCGGTGTTAGTCTCCAGCCTTCTCGATCTACTGTTCTTCTGGACATGAATGGATCTCCTTCGGTTTCATTGTCCTGAAAGAAATTGAGGAAGAGGTGGTATGGGAACTAGGAAAATCTGTTATCCTAGGATGGCCTCGAAACTTTTGACTTTCTACATCATTTTTTTTCTGTTTCGAAGTCATCACACAAGCAACCAGTTTGTTCAGATTCAGTGACTTTTTCAGATTAAGTGACTTTCCGTAAGACTTTTCTGGTTTCCTTCACCAACCCTCACCTTCAACACCGCATTCCTATAAATCTCTCTTCCTGGCTTCACCGCATCTCTCACATGTTTCCATAGTCTCGCAAAAGTTGGTATCACAATATTGAACTTGTTCAACTGTCTGGTTTCTGAACCATAGTACTGTACAGTGTAGTCCACATTGAAATTCTTCCTCTCCCCAATACCAGAATACAACGGAGCGATTGGACCGGAAGGGGTCCCCCATTGACTCCTCCATGGACCATAATAGTCCATGGAGTAAATATTGAAAAAGTCCACATTGTGGACAAGTTCATCGATATCAAAGCCAGAAGTTTGTTGCTCGATCCCGGCAGGGGGTACTGTAATGGAGAGGAGGAAGTTGGCTCCGCCCTCTTTTAGGGTCTCTCGTAGGTCCTTGATGAAAGTTGAGAATAGAAGCTTCTCGGATTCAGAAGGCCAACGCCAGAAGATGTCGACACCCTGGACTTGGTATTGGTTGAGAAACGAAAGAATCGAAGTCATGAATTTTCTAGAAAAATGAAGCATATGAGAGGGGAGGGGTCAATGGGGTCAATGGGGTCAAATAATCCAAAAATGAAAAAATTTCCTCACCTCTGCCTATTCTGATCCCCCAGCACCTCCGAAAAGAATTCAGCATTATTGGGACCCCCAATCGAAATCATCAATTTTACATCCACCGTCGCATTCAAAGCTTTATTCCGCAAACTTAAAAATCGTTGTTTTGCCTTCTCGTTTTTGAAGCTCAGTGTTCCATTTTCATCCATTCGAATGTAGGCGAATACAGCATGTGTCAGTTTCTCTAATTGAGTATTTGTACTGTCTTTGGATTCGTTGTTTGTGTAGAAGCCAACGATTCGTTTGAGGCAGGGAGTTGGGGGAGGAGTTGTGGTGTGACCTGAAAAGTTGGGAATTGGAACTAGTGGCCTAGAAAGCACGATATGACCTAGGAACACAATAGCCCGGATTGATGACTTTGCACCGAAATTAACAAACTCATATTCAGAAAAAAAATTGGATAAACAACTAAATCG
This sequence comes from Caenorhabditis sinica, assembly GCA_963932045.1. Lineage (NCBI taxonomy): Eukaryota > Metazoa > Nematoda > Chromadorea > Rhabditida > Rhabditidae > Caenorhabditis > Caenorhabditis sinica. The sequence continues at coordinate 19,292,491 of OZ009940.1, forward strand.
CCGAAAGAATGTTTATGGTTAGATTATGATGATTTGGAAACAGAGAAAACATGACCTGGAGTTTGAAAACATTTTAATATTAAACTATTAGAACAATCGAAATTAAGTTTTTACTGTTGGGTTAGGTTTTTTGCATTTTCAGTAAAGGTTACAACCAGCGACCGGCCGCCGGAAAACCGAAGATATGTTCAGAAAGTATGGGAAAAAATGTGTTCGAAAATACTGACTCTCATACAAATAAATTAGACTTATAAAGATTTAGAAACTGAAAAGATGAGGGGAAAAAATAAAACAAGTTTAGAACAGTCTGGGCAGCTTATGAACAGCTTTGAAATTCCCATAAGTTTTTGAGTTTATCATTGGATTCGTTGGAAAATCTGTGAGAGCCCTCTACATATTGTGCTGAAGAATTTGTAAATCTACCATGCTACAGACAATTTCTCCCATTTCTATGCCAGAAGAACTGACTCGGATAACGAATTCATAAAAAATGAAGATTTCGAAACAGTATTTTAAAAATCGGAAGTTTCCGTGGCATTAACTGAAATAGCCAGAAAACTAAAAAGACGGATGTCTTGAAAATATTTTTTAACTGGTCTGGTAAGCCAAAACTAGAAAACTTACTGGTTCAAATGTGGCACTTAATGTCCAATACTTGTCATCAATTTGGTGCAAGTACTTTATTCGATTTTTTTTTAACATAATCCCATTCAAATTCATTAATCACAGTAAATAAATACGAAAATGGATGCTTCTCTTTTCAAAAGTTTGACCCACCTTTACTCCCGCTATCCTCCCAAATCCATACCAATGCTGATAGTCCCAGTGCAAGAATTCCACAAACAAACAATACTACTATGATTACTGTAGTCGCTTTACAGTACCCCGCTTGATCCAGAGATTCATCACTCGAGTTCAAGCTGAACATTGACTTTAGATAGTCACGGAATCTTGAACGAAAAATTTGCAAGGAAAACGTCGAAAGAAACATGTTTTACCTGCTAGATCTCATGGGTAGAATTGGCTCATTGAGCTCATCAGAGTCATCTCGGTTGGGCATAACTGAAATAAAGGAATCGCAAGCAATGTCAAGCGATAATATCTTTTGTTAAAAAAAAACCAAAAGAAACCGAAAAAATTTCCTTATTGCTAATAGATAATAGGACAACAAAAGGGAGAGAAAACCGGATTTCTCCTTTCTCATGTTTGTCTCTGGTCAGTGACTCATCTTTATTCCTCAGAATTAGCGATTTTGTTTGTGTCGTTTTCAGGGTTACTCTTGTCGTTATATAGAATATCTACACAAAAAATAAGATATATATTTTAATATGTACGGCATCTTTATTTGCAAACAATAGAGATGCAAAAATGGTTTATTAACATGAAATTGCATACATCCCATGAAATCACGGAAACAAAAATTACCCGCTACATGACGGAGGTAAAACATATAATATTTTCATTGGTATTAGCATTCTATTGTCATAATCATTTGTGATTCATATTTAAACATTTTGGTTATTTGGGCATAGCGTCGCATCCAATCTCAACCATTTTCTGACCAAAATCAAATCGAAAATGCACCAAATAAAACACACAAGTATCCTTCCTCTCTCTTGATCGAATTCCTGGAAATTTTGAAAGAATTACTCACATTTTTCACTAGAAAACTAACCATTACTGAATCCCAAAAAAGCCAAAAAGCTCCCAGAAGCGGGAAAATTGTCAAGTACAGTAATGGATTCCTTCCGAAATGTAATCGACAAAAATCTATCACATTCCAGGTATAATAAAAATGATGCATAGCAAATATGAAATTGCTGGAGCAAAATATGATTTGGCCAATCTGAAAAGTTTTTCTTTATTAGAAAAGTGAAAAAACATACCGCAGTATTCGGATCCACTGATAGTGAAAAAATGAACAGAATAGATAGATATACCAAACTTCCAATGATAGCAATAATCACATTTTCCTTACAGTAAGCCACTGATTTCTCTTCTTTTGAACAACCTGTTCGAATCATGTTGAGAAATCTCAAACCAATGTAAGTCACTCCAAAAGTTTTCATTTTCAGATTCGAATCCTCCCGTTTTCCGTATACCAAAAAAAAGTATAAGAAGCAACTGAACATGAGATATTGTTGAGAACAGACTTGGGCACCTGGTGATTGCTTCATTTGCTGAAAACGAGAAAGAATTGAGAATGTTGAGCGGCTAGAATCAATAAAGTGTAAGGAGAAAGAGTGGTCCGTCTTGTGGCGATAAAGAGAGAGAGAGAGTTTGGAAAGGCAAGAGAATTAGAAGAGAGAAGAATTGAGAAGAAGAGAAAAAGGGGGAGGGGGAGAATAGAGAAAGCAAAGTGAGGGGGAGGTGACTTTTCCTACTTCCCCAGCGTGGTGTAGAACAATATTAAAGGAAGGCTTCTGTAGAACGCATATCATCAAAAACTGCCAAAAAAGTTTCAGAAAATTTCAAAAATGCCGGCTCCATCAGCCAAAAAGACTTCAGAATCCATAAATTTTATTCAGAAAACGTCAGAAGCTACAAAAGCTTTAGAAGCAAAGAATCCTATTCAATAGACGTTCAGAAGTTTCAGCATCCACTCCAGATTCCAAAAAGCCAATATTTCAGATTCATAAGTCGTCAAAGGTTTTCAAGACAATTTCAGATTCGCAGTCGAAAAACCTCAAAAGATGTTCTGAAAACCAATAAAACTTCAGAAGCTCAACATTAGAAAAAACTCAGTTCAGAAGTCGCCAAGTCTTGTTTGGACCCTAAACGGTTATGCTCTTAAATGCAGAAGACGTCAGATCCTTACTTGAATCCAGAATCCATAAATTGTATAAGAACGAGACAAAAAAAAACTTTCATTTTTTGCTTATATTTTCAGAATAGATTTATGGGAGCCATCCATGAAGCTGGCCTTGTCTTAGTTTCAGTATGTGTCTTGTCAAAATCTACAGTTTCAACATTCACACAAATGTTCACAGCGGCGGATGGTTCAAGAAATATCAGCTTCATGTTGAGTTATATTTGGCATATGCATCTCAAGTATGAAGTCGATATCAGAATGATGTCGTTCTCGTTGGAATAATTCGATTGGGATTCTGAAAAGAGAACTTCGATGCTTCATTTTGTACTGTCCACACTCTCATCACCACGGAGCCGAAGGCCAAAGATTTTGTCTCCGAGGACGCGTTCTGCAAGGTACGGTTGAATTTGAATAAATTACAATGAATCAGACCCGCTTTCGGTGAATTGTAGAACTTTCTGTACTGAAAATTCCGCCAAAGCGACTGTATGGCGGTAAAATTAGTCAAAAAACCAACTATCACCCTCATTATCCGTCCTTTTCTTAGCGAAGTTTTCCTTTTTCTCCGTTTCTTGATGTAATAAATGTTGATTTCCAGATGTCGCACTCGAAAAAAAGAGGTCAACAAAAGTCCAAAAGTAACAAGACAACCATCACTGCCACGGCCAGTGCAGCCAGTGCTCCCGAGGTCACTCCCGCTGCAACAGAGTTCGTTGAGCTCATTCCATTGAGTTGGTCCCATGACACGTATCTGGACTTTGTCGACTTTTTGTGTGTGATCTCAGAGTGAGTTTTTCTCTATTTTCAATATTGTGTTTTTACTTTAAAAAAGCATTTTCAATCATGAGCACTTAGATTCATGTGTGCAAGAGTGTCTTGAAACTCTGAAGAATTTTATAATTTTCAGAATTCTCGGAGTTTCATCTGCCCAGTTCTTCGCCGGGGTTTCCATTTGTCTGGATGCTGTGGAGTCTTCTTCGAATTCCACCTCGTTGACTCTTCTGACATACGAGCCCTTCATGAAGTGAACCTCCGGATAATCAACATCGATAACCGTGATATTTTCAGCTTCTTGTCTCCGAAAACTACAGCCCAGACTCTCTACCTTTTCGTGATCGCCCTGATTCGTCTGAAATCACATTATGGAAAATTGATCAAGAATCTGGATGAAAATATTTGCTGGTACTCTGGGATCGGTGGAGTCGTGTTTTCTTTTGCGGCGATGCTCTTATACCTGTTCGGCGAACAGGTTATCTTCACTTATATGCTCACGTTCGCCTTCGGTAGGTCAATGGACAGAAAGATGAAAACTTTTCAAGTTTCAAACTTCCATTTTTCAGCCGCCGTCCAGGTCAAGACGTCGATTCATCTGGGATTATTTGGAGGGATTCTGGATGGCTTTCTGCTGTTGTCCGCTCCTTTTGGGGCTAAACTTCTCCAATTGATTCGCACACCGGCCATGTTCATCTCCATAGTTTCCACAATCGCATTCACCATGGGACAAATCCATATTGTTCCCAACGGACTTTACTGGCTTATTGAGTAAGTGGATCTTGAGTTGTGCATCTGAAATCAGAAAAATCTCTACTTTTTCTTCAAAGGAAAAAAAAGAAAAAACTCGGCCTTTTTCAAAGTTGACAATGATGAACTTTTCAGGCAACTCGACAGAAATCGGGCAAAATCCAGTCGAAAATCGTCCATTCAATCAACTGTATCCGTCTGAACGCTTCTCATCTGGACTCTTTCTCAATACCATTTTTCATCTTCTTCACTTTATTTCTTCATCTTCTTCACTTATTATCAACTGTTCTTTCTTCTCCCCCATACTTCCAGTTTCTGTGATAAAAGTAATTCTCGTTTTTTTTTGGTTTCCACTTTGTTGTGTTCGAAGTGTGTATGTACTGTCCATCGGAGAAGAGAACGCGACGAGCATCTGAAAAATACGGAAATTGAAAAAAAATATATGTAGAAAAAACAAGAAAGAAACAGCAAAAACCGACATTGGCAAAACAACGAAAATGAGTTGAAAACTAAAAATTTGTTTTGTTATGAATCGAAAATATGATCTACCGCCAAGATCCAACCGAATTTGTAGATCAAAAATTTCAAAAATTTTATTTCTTCATGATTTTCGTTGTGAGTTGTTATTTTTGACACTGAGCTTCTCACTGTATCATCCCAAACTTCAAAAATCTTTTTGCAAAACATCTAATCATTAATAACGAATTTGAAACACAAATATTCCCATCATCCATTTCTACCGCCCATATCCAGACTCCGTCCAATTATTTCTTCTTCAAATCGTTTTGAGACAATTCTAAATTCAATTTCTCGGTTTCCGATTTCTGTCATTTCCGTTTCGGTCTCTCAAATTTATCAACTTACTGTTGTTACCTTACGTTCCAAGAAGTTTCTGAGAATCAGAAGGGTTTTTTTTGAAACTGAAAATTTTCTGTAAAAAAACCTCTGCCATCATAAAGATCATCAATAATTCGGCGTTGTCTCTCTCGTCAATAAACATATTTCTGAAATTGATCCAAAGATTGTTAGAATTCATTGATTGGATTGAGAACAGCTGTAACCTAAAAGTTATATGAGGAAGAGATAATGGTTTGAAAACAATGAGTGCTGTTTTGAGATGATGGTGTAACAGCAATATACATATGTATGTATTCTTGAAAGTACATATTCCTTGAAAGTACTTACATTTTCATTTCAATAATGAGACACAGTCCTTTTCAGACTATTTTGATGGAGGTCTTGACTGATAAGACTAAACATCCAGAAAACAAATAAGAAAAAGGAAATCAAAAATGTGCATGATTGTTCAAAACTACAATAAATTCGGGTCAAACCTAACAAAACTTTGAAAGTGTTTATGTAAAAATAACCACTATGAAACAGTATTTTTAGAAATTTTTCCATGGGGAATTATTAAGAATTGATTTTTGTAAAACGTAAAAGCAGCAGAAGCAGAAAGAATTCTGCTGTTTCGCCATCAAAGTGAAGCATCACGAAGTGCCAGATCCCAGTTCTTGGATGCTTAGACTCGAGATTAACTATATAATTGTGCATATTTGAAATCATTCCAGGTTTTGTCAGCGCCAAAATAGAAACTAAAATTATTACAACCCTCAGACCTTTTGCTGTTTCACAAACTACGGGAAACAGTGCACAATGTGAGAGACTAGTTTTTTCATCATACAGAGGAAGGAAAATCTACTGATTTTTGCATTTCTAGCCAGTTTTTTATAGAATGCATTGATTTTCCTGCCGAAATGGTATTGTCGAGCAAAAAATCAAAGTAATCTAATTGAAAGTCTGATGAGATTACGGTTTTAGTTTCGAAGCTAAACTTTTGAACTCTCGAAAACAGTAAAAAACAAGCTCAAATTATTTTTTCTTTATTCAAACATCCAGGGAAACATTCATATTCACAACAAAAACAGAAAACTGAAATTAGTGCTTACTCGTCATCCCGGACAAATTCGATCACTTCCAACTCCCTATCCGCTCCCTTCTCCAACACCTTGATCACCTCCACTCTCTTCTTCTCCATGAACTCGAAGGCTTGAGTCATCTTCTTCACATCGTCCCTCAAATCCTGACCTCCTTCTCGCTTCTGGAAGTTTTTGGAGAACCATATTGCGTATTCCATGGAAGCTTGCATTGGTTCCTTCATAAACTTTACAGCTTTATGAAATCCAGTAATCGTGGGAACACGTTCGAAGCCTTTGTAGAGTTCTTCGAGCTTTCCCTCGATTTCTTTCCCTCTTTGGAAGTGTGCCGGGTAGTTTTTCTTGAGGCATTTTTTCATCAATGTCTTCACGTGTTTCATGTTGTTTGCCTTGGTATCCATCACGGTTTTTATGGTGGTTCGGAGTTCAGCCTGAAAAAAATTGTATGAAGAAGGATTTTGGCCATACTTCTTTATTGCTCTACTAAAAATTACGAATCTAAATTACGTAGAGATTTTGAAAAACTTTTTGAAATTGGTGGAAAATTGTTTGAAAATTCCCAAAAATCCATTTTGAAAAGGCCATTTTTTTCCTGAGTTGTCACTCGCAGCCGTAGCCAGAAAAAAGTCTCCGAGGGCGATGGACGAGAAAACTCCGAAGTTAGGCCACGGCCGCCTGAGACAATTACTGACCAAAATGGTATTTTCAAAGCGGTTGTCGGAGTTTCGAAGCTATTTTTGGACTTTTTCATTCTGATTTTTGGAATCAGAACACATTTTTACATATATAAGCTTTAAAAAAGTTTGGTCGGTAACCTCCTTTAAGTTAATCATCCTTCTCGTGTACTCCTCGTGGACGACTGGTTAAAAAATTGTCCGCGAGGGGTACAAAAATTTGGGGAATCAAAATCTCCATAAATTTCTCATTAGAGCGCGAAACAATATTGAAATATTGCAACTTCCGACGATTGTTTGAAATTGAAAAAATTACCTTTATGAGCTTGAAAGCTTGTAACTGTTCCGCTTCGATTTCCTCCCAACGCTGAACACGATACATATGTTCTGGAACCTGTTTCGTAGTGACGATGAAGCTCATTCTGAAAAATGAGAATTTCAGTAGATTCATGAAATCAGATGCTATCGAATTTAGAAAAAAAAAGAGAGGATTAAGACAAATTAATTGTCGCAAAAACGATATTTATTGATTTTGGGATGGACAATGTCACTGTGTTATGATGGATGAGGGAAGACTGGGACGGACAGTTAGCACAATAACACACAGACTCACAGATATTTTTGCACTCACAGAAACTCACAGTTACACTCACGTACTCACGTCGTTGGAACCATTGTGTCCTCTGTTGTCAATTCAAACGGATCGTTAAAAAACATTTTCCATATTCGGATATCTGAAAAAATAAAAGAAAAACGGCGATTATTTTCTGAAATGCAAAACGCCACCCGGGATTCGATAACAACGCGAGACTTAATTTTTCGAGAAATTTCAAAAAATTATGTTAATTACCGATTCTCTATTCAAAACGAAGTGAACAATTTCACAAAAATTGCTGTAACATCTGAGAACTAGTAAATCATTAAAACTTCAGTTTTTTCTACTTCCTTGCACCACTTTGTACAGAACAAAAACGTGAACGCTTTTTAGAAATTCAAATCGAGGAAAAATTTTTGTTGGGAGTAAAAAAATACAAGAAGGCTATTCTCCCGCGCGGTAGCCATCTGTGTGTCTCAGTTTGCAACATTCCCTTGCGCAATTCGATTTATTGTCCTTTCTTGTGTCACCAGCCAGCAGGCGGCTGTCCCGATTCCTATCTGTATTCTCACTTTTTGCTGGGCGCTGGTCGCGGGAGGATGTTTCCGACAATTCTTTTGTTAGTTCAGAATTGAATACATACATTGTTGGTCATAACAAAATTTGAAATAATTAATCATACTTGTCCAAACCGGGCTGATAGGGAGGTCCCGGGCCGGAAATTTTCTCCGCTAAAACATGACATTTTTATACAAATCCTTATCGTAATGAACTCTTATAACTCAATGCAATCTGCAAAATGATAAGCATTACATAAGTGAAACTGTAAACCTGGAAAATGATGTTATGTATATCATTTTGTAGATCTCATTGAGCTCTACATTTTGATATAAATTTTATTCGAAAATTTCTTGCTATGCGGAGAAAATCAGTTGGCCCGATCAGCCCGGGTTGGAATATATGATTAACACACTTCATTGAACAGTAAAATGCTTTTTTTCAGATCGTTTGAGGCTTTTTGGAAGGGGACGGATTTTTTCGGAATTATCAACCCCCACTCTGAACTTTATATTATTGACAACACTTCGAAACTGCACAATTTTAGGAACTTTAGGACCATTCGGAAAAACTGAGAAAAAGAAAGGACAAAAGCAAAATTGGTACCTGAAACCAAGAAATGTATACTTCAAAAACCATTCCCACTTTTAAAAAATAGCAAGAATTTATTGAAAAAAGAAAGAAAAAATTGAACACATAAACCAGTGTGTGCGTGTGTGTGCTGAACAAAAAAGAACATGGAAAGTTATTATGGCAGGGCGAAGAAAATCTTAAATAATTATGGGATTTGGGAGACACTCGGATTGGGAATCTAGTACTGAATATTGCAAGAGAAAAAAGGAAACATGGGAAAAATGAGATTCTTGTAGAAGAGTATAGGAATGAAAGGCAAGAAACTAGAAAAAGCTGGAATTCAATAGAAAATAGAGATTAGAAAAAAAACAATTATCGCTTCACTCTCCATTCCCAGTCTTCTGGAAGATCTCCTCGATTCGCGATGTTATTGGGGTCCAACATTTCTACTTGACATGTTGGGCCGAGCCAGCCAGGAGAGCAGCTGCATTGCCCGCTGAAAAAAATTTGGGTAATCTTGGAAAATGTGATTGAGGAAGTAACATTTTTGGAAATAATGAAGGAAGATATGAACTTGTGGAAAATGTAAAATTTGAATATCAGGTTAGCTCAAAGCTGCTCCAATCAAAAAAACTTCATTGAAACAACTCACGTCTTCGGATCACAACTTGCTCCATTGAAGCATTGACACTTATTTGAGCAACTCTCTCCATATCTTCCCGCCCGACACTCCTCCTCACACAATACTCCATGCCTTCCCACCGGACATATACACTTCCCATCCGCCGGATCACACTTGAACTTTCCACAGTTGCAGCTTTGACTGCATGCAGGTCCAAAAGTCCCTTCTGAACACTTCTGTTCACATTTGTCTCCCTGGAACCCTGCAGGACATAGACACCGTCCATCAGCACCATCACAATGAGCACCGTTTTGACAGGAGCATGACTGAGAGCAATACCATCCATAGAAACCGTTGGGGCACGAGAACTGACATCTGCTACCGTAACGTCCTGGTGGACAATCACAGCACCCCTGGACAGGATCACAACGAGCCTGTCCGTGGCACTCGCAATCAAGGGTGCAATTGAGACCGTACTTTCCAGAAGGACATGATTGCTCGCAGGAGGGTCCGGTGAAACCAAGATTACACTTGCAGTCACCGTTCGTTGGGTTACAGTGTCCGTTCACGCAACGACACTTTTCTTTGCAACCGGCTCCAAACTTTCCGTCTGGACAGACTTGGTTGCAGGTCATTCCAGTGAATCCGGGGAGGCATCGACATTGTCCTGTGAGGCGGTCACAGAAACCACCGTTCTCGCAGTTGCAAATCTTTTCGCATCTGTAAAATCACTTCAATAAATGATGCATATTTGAGAGGAAGTCAGATATTGAGAACAATTTCAAATTTTACTTGACTAGCCTTATAAAATTTACTGAGCAATATGACTCTCAAATAATGAAGTATGTTTCTGAATGTTATGAAACATTGTGTTTTTTGGTAAATGTGATTTTTTTCAATTCTTGTAACTGAAACTCACGTTGGTCCAAATCTATCCTGTTGACACGCAATCTCACACTTTGTTCCAATATACCCTGGTGGACACACACAAGATCCACTCGAAGAATCACAGACTCCACCATTCTCACAAGAGCACAATTGATTGCAGTCCGGTCCGAATCTTCCTTGAACACATCCACTCTTACAGTCCGGACCAGAATGTCCCGGTTTACAGAAGCATTTTCCAGATATTGCATCGCATAGAGAGTTGTCTCCACAGTCACATTTATTGGCACAATTTTCACCGAACGTTCCATCTGGGCAGAGTTCGGTGCAAGAGTGACCAGCATATCCTTTGGGACACTGACAACGACCCGAGATGTGGTCACAGGATTTGGAGTTGGCGCAACGGCAACTTTGAGAGCAGTGCTTGCCGTAGTAGCCTTTGAGGCAGGCTGAAAGTAGACAATTATTATATGGACAAATAGCGGATAGACTGAAGTTATCACTACTGTTTAAAAAATTATGGCTGTTTTATGGTCTTGATAAAAAAGAGTAGTACATATTTCGTCAGTTCTGGAGGCGCTATCGTACCTACAACAATCTCACCCATGTAAAACAACTTACGTCGATTACACTTTTTGCCCCTCCATCCCGGTTGACATGAGCAATGTCCACTTATTGCATCACAAATTGCTCCATTCTCACACTCGCAGGTATCCTCACATTTCGAACCAAAGTGTCCACTGGCACACGGTTTCTCACAGTGCTCTCCACTCCATCCGGGTAGACATTCACATCTTCCTGTCTTACGATCACAACTTGCTCCGTTCTTGCAGTTGCAGCGTTGAGCACAGTTACGACCGAACTGACCAAATGGACATACTGTAATATGGTGGTACGGTTACAGGAGCCTGACATTGAGGTGTAGAAGTAAAGCAAGTATTGATAGTTTTGTAAGATTTTTTGCTGTTTGGAAAAGTTGATAAGAAGACTTGAGATGTACTGATTGATACTGATTGATTGCTTGTGGTGGTGAATTCCTGATATTAAGGTATCCAAGCCTAAAGTGACTTATCGAAATTTGCAGCATTTTTTGCTGTTACGAGAAGTTCATTGATATTTCACAGGTGAGATTCCTCTGATCTAGAAGCTTCAAACCCTTAAGTAAGTGAAAAACTCACAAAATTCACAGGATGGCCCTGTCCATCCATCGATACACTCGCACTCTCCATTTTCCTTATTACACTCTCCTCCATGCATACACAGACAATGCTTCATACAATTCGATCCCCATAGTCCCGGTGGACATTCACTCTCGCAGTTCTTCCCCATGAATCCAGATGGGCAATCACAGAATCCTGTGACACGGTCACAGGATGCTCCATTCGAACATTGACACGAATGACGACATCCTTCACCATGGCGGCCGAGAGGGCAGGATGTCTGACAGTCAGGACCTGTCCATCCGGCTGGACAACGGCATTCTCCGGTAACGTGGTCACAACGAGCGACGAATGGATTGTAGATGGAAGTGTCGTCTGAAATTCGTGGTATGAGAGTAATAGTTAAAAATAGAGAATTCACTTAAGAAGATCATGAAACTGTAGGAAGAATTGTACTACTTGTATACTTTCTACTGATCCAAATAACCATAAGTGGATTATTTAAGATAGTATTGAAACGGAAAAAACTCACTTGTCGTAGTGCAATCACAGATCGCATTACATCCTTCTCCGAACCTTCCATCTGGACATGGCCTGTCACATTTCTTTCCTCTCCATCCCGGACGACACTCACATGATCCAGTTATCGAATCACATACACCTCCATTCTGACATGAGCATATTCCTTTACAACCTGCTCCAAACAGCCCATGTTCACAAGTTTCCTCGCATTTGTGTCCTTTCTTCCCGGGTGGGCAGATACATTCTCCATCCGATGGATCACAGTGCATTCCATCGGCACAGTCGCATTTTCGAGAACAATCTTTTCCGTAAGTTCCTGGGGCGCATGCTTTGTCGCATTTCTTTCCGGACCATCCTGGGGAACACTCACAGGACCCGTCTTTAGGATCACAGATGGCTCCGTTTTGACATTTGCAGAGTTGCATGCAGTCGTTGCCGAAGCGGCCGGTGGGGCAGACTGAAAATTGGGAAGATTAGAAAATGATGATGGCATTGATGCCGAGGCTGCCACTTTTTGCGGCTAGTCGCTGCTTTTGAAACATGGAAATTAACACTGAAAAATATGTTTTTCAACGAGATTTTGTTTTTGATAAGAAAATTAGCAGAAAAGATCTTACAATCCTGCGTATAGCCTTTATTAATACGAACAGTTTTTCAAAATCTCTTTGTGACAACTTACTACATAGCTTCGAAACATTGACTTCGAAAATTCAATAGTGTACTTATAAACTGTGTGAAACTGTCAACATTCGAAGTTTCCTGCTTTCTCTATCAACCGGTCAAAATATCAGATGGGAAGAAAACCTAAACTACGGCTGTCAAAGTACTAAAACTACGGCTGTCAAATTGTTCCGCTGTCGAAAGTTACCATGTGTCATACACTCACCTTCACTGCAAGTAGCCCCATAGAATCCCGGAGTACAATGACACGATCCATCTCTCTCGTCACATTTGGCTCCGTTCACACACGCACAAGTGTGTGCACAATTTGGTCCGTAGGTGTTCATGGCGCATGCTGGAAAATAGAAAATGAACTGTTTCATCTGATTCATGAATGACGACGTCTCGAATCGAACGCTATTATGTGTGGACCTACAATTTCCATCAATAGTTTTTTGGATTTTGTTCAAGGACGCATACAGTATTTTAACCCGGAAGAGCAAGGAACTACGGTAGTCGTGCCTCGTTCCACAAGCGGTGAATCATGAAAAGACTACCATAGTTCACTTACTGTATGCTCCTTTAAACAGAACCACAGACATAACCTTCATGAATTGTGCAGGAACTTTTCCTCTCTCGTGAGCCCAGTTTGAGTTTGGCGCCAAAATTTGAGAAACCAATTCAAAAACTATCAAATCAATGTAGAGTTGATACTTCGTAATCTACTGTGCCTACGAATATTACAAAACAAAAAATAAGACAACAAACATTGATCACAAAGTGGACCAGTCTTTCCTGGAAGACACGTGCACGTTCCAGTCACATGATGGCACACTTTCGATTTGTGTGGAGATTCGACGTCTTCACACTGACACTTCTGCTCACAATCGTATCCGAAATATCCGGCGGGACATGCTGAAATTGGGTGAGGGTGATGGCTAAGAGTGCTTGGAGTGTTGGTGTCTTGATTGGTACAAGATCCTACTCCGTACTAACAATGTTACTGTATTTAAAATTGAAGAAAAATAAATCATATAGTCAGAAAAGTACTGTTTCAAGAATGCCATACATTTTCATTTTGTTTTCGACTTACAGTTACATTTTAATCTTATTCTGAAAAGTGCTCGGAGTTGGTGTCTTCTAAACAAGACGAAGATCCTACTCCATTAAAAACTACAGTGGTAGACATCTACATTCTCAATAGAGCATGTTTTCATAACTAAAATTGCTAATAACAATGTGACTACTCAAGATACCAATGACCTAGTAACTTATGATCTATGTACTAACAACACGTATTTCGGTGGAGCACATTTGCACTTACGTTGATCACAAAGATTCCCTTGGTACCCGGCAGGACATTTCTTGGTACAGTCTCCTGTCACGGGGTCACACCGTACTCCCGATGGACATGAACATTTTCTAGCACATCCCGGACCAAAGAGTCCTGGAGAGCACATCCGTTTGCAGTGATGACCGTAGTATCCAGGTTTGCAGCGACATTTTCCGGTCTGGAATTAGGGGACGAATTGGTGGGAATTTGAATAATTTTGAAAAATACGGATATTATAACACAATAAGGGAGCATTAGTTACAAAGTTCGCGAAACTTGAAATTTTTCACATTTTTTTCGGTTTTTCCAACAGCATTATTTCATTGAACCAATATTGTCAATCAGTTTCCTTGAGCCCCCAAAAATTCTTCAAAAAACTCACAATATCATCACATCCCTCCGAGTTCTCTCTCGCACATTTGCATGGGAATCGGCAGTTCTTTCCAAATGTGAAATGAGGACACGATTTTTCACAGTTTTGTCCGTAAAGACCATCCGGGCAAGTACAGTAACCGAAGATGGGGTCACATCGACCATTGGGACAACTCATGCGGCATTTGAGGTTGCATTGGGAACCGTAGTAGCCTGAAAAAAAATCAAGTGATGAGTGGAGTCGAAGAAAATGTTCGCGGTTTTGAGATGTAGATAAAACAGAAAAAGATATGAATGTTGCATTGCATCGGCTGAAGGCTGAAGTGATATTATATAAAAATACACCTACATTTCAAGGTTATTAGTATTTATCTGTCCGAACAGTGTTTTCTGATATAGTTTGATTTTCACTAGAGAAGCGACAATTTTTTGCTTATTTACTAACTATGTGGAATAGTGGAAAATGTTTTGAAAGTCAATCTTTGATGGCGAAGATGGAATAAACTGCTGGATCAAGTTCAAATAAAGCTTTTCTTTTTTGTTCTCAAGAATTTGTTCTCAAATCATCAACTCACCATCAGGACACGGTCCATCGGAACACCTCTCCGGGTCCTCACACCGACAACTTCCCGTACTCGGATCACAAAGTTTGCAGGAGCACTTGTGAGCACAATCAACTCCCCAATGGCCATTTGGACAAATTTGTTCGCATTTTTCACCGGTATATCCGCTTGGACAGTCACACTTTGACAGTAGCCCTGATCCTCGAATCGAGCATTTTCCTCCATTTTGACAATCGGAACAAGAGAGTTGACACGTGGAGCCGAAGAAGCCATTGGGGCATTCTGAATCAGAAACTAGGTTTGAAACTCAATATTCCACCATAAAATCGTTCAAATTAGCAACTTTTTGAAACCGAAATAACTCAAAACGCTTCACAAAAAACACAAGATTCACAGCCAAACTAATGTTTGAAAAAGCTCAAACCTTGAACATGCCTCCGTCGTCCAAAAACTAGTGGTTTTTGATCGTATCGCTCGTCGGCCGGGTAGTTTTCTATTGATGAAATAACCTCATCAATGGAGTCCACAACATCGAATTTTCGAGAATAGTCATCGATATCTGAAAGCGGGGATATAGGAAGCAGAAAAGCCACACTACGACACATTAAGCCAAAAATCGGATGTTGTATATGGTTTGGTTTGGAAATGCGCTCTATTGAAAATTTCACTTTTTCAAGTTGTAAAGATATTTCTAGGAAAATTGGATAGAATCATTCGGTGAATCTTTTTTCGGACGAAAAAAATATTCTTTTCGACAAAAAGTTCTCTTTCAGAATTCTCCAGAATCTTTAGACAAGCTTTTTCTGAATCTCACGAAATTTTTCATAAAGTTTGAGAAAGAATCGAAAATTCAATTGATCCCTATGTTTTGACTACAATATGAATCTGCAAAAAAATGTTTGGAAAATTCTCAATAGAGCGGATTTACGCTATTCCCGTTCTTCACTTTTTTCTATCACTCACCATTACTGAAAATTTCCACATTCTCACTCGCAGCTGAAATAAACAAACTCGTTTTTTCTTTCGAATTTCCATTTTCTTACCAACACACGACTTCTCATCATGAGCCAATACATAACCAGCGAAACATTGACATTTTCTTGTCCCTTTCCGATTTTTGCACAATTGAGCACATCCTCCATTATTAATCAAACATTCATTAATATCATGACAACTGTGTCCATCCTCAGATAACTCGAATCCGGGATTACATGAACACATGTATCCTCCTTCTTGATTAGAGCAGATTTGCTCACAACCACCATTGTTTGAGGAGCATTCGGAGATGTCTGGAAGATTTTTGAAAGGATTATGACAAAAATGAGTGAGATTTTTGAATTTGATGGTCAGAAAGTAACTAGTAAACTAATAAGACCAAATTTTTTCTCCAAAAATTGACAACTTCCTGAAACTTTAATTATCTGTACTAATGACAAAATGTTGATAACGACTTCAGAACTAGATGAAGAACTGTCTTTGAAGTTTTGCTGAGATTTCTAATAACCTAAATGAAACTGAAAAAAGTCGAAAATATATGCAGTTTTGCAGAGCTCAGAAATTTTACATTGTTTTTCGACAATATTTCACGATGGAAAATACTAATCGATAATCAACGTTTTTCTGAAACGTTTTTGAAATTTTCTGATTGATGCTTCTGTCGCGCTCATCGCTCGGCGATCGGCACGACCTTTTGCTTTGGTCATCGTTCAGGCGAGTGCATGCACTGCGAGCACGCACTCTGCTATCAATTCATTCCCATCGCCACGGAAAGAACGGAATGGATAGCGAACATTTTCGAGACAACTGGAGGCAAAGCCATATCACTACTTTTGGCCCAAAAGTAGCTCCCTTCCCGCCCCCAGTGTCGCGCCCATAATACGACTTATGTACGCGACGGTTCTCATTATCTCTCAAATATTCGCCAACATATTCTACAACTTCCATTCGTTCAATTCCCCAAGCAATTCCAACGGAATCGATGGTAAAGCAGACTCACTTCATTCAAATTCCCGCGAAGAACTCCCGCAACGACAATGCAAGCGCGCGCCAACGGACTTCCCGCCAAAGACGTTCAAACGCGGAACGATTTCGCAATAATTATTGTTCCTAAATTTCCCCCATTCACTTCTCTTCACTCACTCCCTTCGTCACTTCCCTTCTTTTTCCCCCTCGAGATCGGTGACTCGTCACCGCTCTCTCGTCTCATCTGTCCCCAGCCTGTTCTACTAATAAAGCAGTGCCCAATATTCACTACTCTTACTATTCTACCACCGACGACACCACTGAACCACTGAACCACGCTCTCCTCTAGCCACTGTGAGGCTAGCGGAGTAGCAACACGATGTCAAGCCCTTCCGAGGCAATCAGTTCACCACCACCATTCACTCGCAAAGACCCTGGCCTTCGCGTTGGGGCCAGTATATAATACCACGGCGCGACATGGTGCATCAACCGGAAATAGATTTTCGCAAGTCTCCACTGCGAGGAGATGAGCGAATTAATCGGTAAAAGAACTCGTAGCGAGTGAATCATCGTTCAAAATTGGTGAAAAAATTTTTTTTCAAGTGAGCCGACGCGATGTCAAGCGGCGGCGACGAGAAGGAATCGATTCCCCCAGCATTTTCTCCAACGTCTTCGTCATTTTGGCTCTCCAACGACCCGTCACCCTGCAAAAGTGCTGCCCATCGGTCGATAACAGCGCAATTATTGATTTTTGGTACTGGTAACACGAAGAGAACATTATCAAGGAGACGCGTCAATGAACACCAGCTGCAATTTCGTAACGAAAACACATGAAAATTCCATCAGTCCGATGAGTTTCGCTGCGAGAAGCTCTGGTGAACGGAAGCAGCGACGAGAGACGTCAAAGAAGACAGAATTATGCTGGAAATGCCGAAGCAATGTCAGTGAACAGCGACGGCGATGAGACACACGACAGAAGTGGAGGAAGAAGAAGGCGTCTTCAGTTTTTGGCTCCCCCAGCAACAAATCTCCATGCAGAAGTGTCGCTCGACGATCTACGATGACGCAATCCAAATATTTCGTCGGCGATGAACGAAACAACAGCGAGGAGAGATGTCAACACAGAAATTAGCCGAAAATTCGCGGAAAACAGTTTATAATGTTCAGGTCCGATGAGTTTCACTGCGAGAAGCTCGGAGGAACGAGAGCATTGCCAGAAGGTGTAAAAATGGAGACAGAACACACTAAAACCACTGAAGTCTTCATTCCTTTTGGCCCCCCCCAGCGACACATCTTCATGCAAGCGTGATACCCGACGATCAATGATGATGCAGCGTCAATTCTTCGCCGGCGACACATGAAACATCACCAAGGAGACGTGGCAACGCAGGAAAAGCTGTAAAACTCCGCTGAAAACGAATACAAGTCTTTCGGTCTAATGGGTTCCACTGCGAGGAGCTCAGAAGACGGGAAGCAACAACAGAAGGCGTCAGAAGTGAAGTCACCCCCCCCAGCATCTTCTGAAGTCTACTTAAATTTGGCTCAACAACGACACAATCAAGCGGAAATCATTCGCCGATGCACATATCGAGTGATTTTCGTTGGCGACGTAACATCAACCGCCGAAGAGAAGTGCCAGTGTAGACAAGCTGCAAAATCGAGCATTCAATGGATTCCAAGTGGAAGACATACGATGAAGGACCGAAATTCGACGGACTGTGTTATTAGCCGATACCCGTCGCGAAGGTAGCGGTGAAACCGTCATGAAGGAGAAAAGAAGTCCCAATGTTTCGAAGTCTGAAGAGCTCTACTGTGAAGAGCTCGGAGGACGAAATGCAGCGACAAACGAAGTCAAATTAAGTCGGAAGAATGCTGAAAATGCCGAGCAATCGGAAGCGTTATGGGCTCCCAGCAGACTGGAGCGAGTGGTAACATAACGACGAATCAAAGAGCGTCTGCAAGCTGTAGTGAGGACGACAAGCAACACCCCTAGCAAATGTAGATCACCGGAAAGGATGCACATTCCCTGGACAACTAGTCACGGAACGATGGATGCAAATGCTCATCACTCAGCTGCTCAAATCACTGTAGTCCGTATTAGCTCGAATGCTATTACGTGAGATCGGATCTTCCACGTCATCAGTTCGGAACAGTTGCTACGGCATCAACAACGAACGCGCCAGGAACAACTCAGGAAAGGGTACAACTGGCAGTGAACCAACACGAGAGGAAGAAATGTTCAACTACACGGTCATCAAGCACAACTACCAGGAGAGAAGAAGGACAAGCAACAGCCAAGCCGAAGGAACGTCAAGAAGACCAAGACTAGGTTAACTTTGCGCTCTTAGGTTCAATTAGTATACTTTAGGTTTATCAATATTAGGTCCATTTTAGCTTAACTCTAGGCCAAGAGTTAACTATTTAGGCAATAATTACCATAATAATAAACTTAACTATCCTAATACACCCCTAATTCTCCCTTCTAGCTGCGCTCCCAACCAAACAGGGATATCAAGTCTGGTGCTAACTAAAGGGTCCCTTATGCTGGTAAAAATAGCGCTAACCTCTTGCGTTAATGTTAGTGTCTCAACCCTGGCGCCACTCAAGGACACTGTCCTCTTAGTCTACCTTCTAATCAGCGCTTTTATTTAGTAGGTTTACTTTAGGTTCAGCATAAATACGCCCAGCTCATCTAGTCACGCGTAGGAAATATAAGCCAAGATTGGCATCCACGTCCTTGGGGGACCCGTCGAGATCCTGTCAAGCGAGTACAGGATGGTCCTAAAGAAGAAACTCGATAAGTCTCCGTAACGAAACGGAACCGTACCCGAAGCAAATCGGAACAACGTGAAAAAGTCCGTCACAAGTCGGCACCAAATGGCACAACAGAACGAAAGATCAAGTACACTCAAGATCAACTACGTCAACTGCTCAAGGATAGAAAAAGTTCATCTAAACAAGTAGCTCAACCCAGGTACTGCGAACCTCGGGAAGAGCTCGACTACATCCGACAGCAACAAGATCGGAATAGTGAGAATGCCACTCACGACCCCCTGCTCAACCGGAATGTCCGACCGGCAGAAGCATCCAAGAAGCAAGCAATGTCTTCAAGGAATCATCAGGACAAGCTGATCAAGAAAATCCTCGTCAACAATCTTCAGTCAACTGGATTAGTATCAATGCAATCTTCAGTCAACTCCATACAATGTTCAGTCAACTGGATCAGTATCATCCAACAGGATATCAGCAACAAATGCGGCGAAGCCCTCAACGCCGGAAGTCACAGCAAGTTTTGAGAGCCAGACCAGTCATTGGTCAAGAAAAGACTAGATCATTGGTCAAGTCAGGACATCGAAGATTTCAAGTGATCGTCGAGAAAACCCCCAGCATTGACTTAGTACACTTGTGCACTGCGAGCACAAGAGGAACAGTCACCAGAACATCCATTACCACTACGGAGCAGTAACACGACTACGCAGCAGCACTATCAACAGCTTCCATCATACATGGACGGCACGGAGAAGCAAGAGAAAGTGCAACGCAAGGATTACGCCCCCAGCAGTAGTACCAAGAAGGCTTCTAGACATTTGTGGACACCGCATCATGTCCCATCGTCAGAAGGAGCTCCAGGCAGTGGATACAACTCGACGGAAAGAAGTCACATACCACGACACGACTACCGAAGACCAAAGGACAGTCGCAACCAAGTCAGCTCAACGGCGGAAGATACCGACGGAAACTGACTCCGAATACAGAAGCAGTGCTCGTATTCACCCCTTCAGACGCACAAGGAACCATGTCAACAACAACACAGTCAACAACACATGGAGCAACCGAAGTGCAGTCGAAGACGTTCTCGAGAGAGAACACCCCGCCTCTGGCATCTACTGTGAAGATGTCATGCAGCCAAACCCCGAAGATGATCAGACACAACGTGATGAACGAGAGTCTCAAGGCATCCGAAGTTTCAGGACACAAGAAGTCTTCAGCACATCGGATTGACAAGGAGTAACTAAAGATCAAAGGATATGCCGACGACTACAGCAGCAGCTACAGATCAAAGGATATGCCGACGACCACAGTACAACATGCAGATGATGTATGCCAGAGCAGCCCAAGCAGGATAAACAAGCACTCAAGATAAGCTACAGAAGTCTAGGAAGAAGAACAAGGAAACGCGTTCAACCGAAGTCTCATCTGGCTACATTCCAGGACTACTCACAAGCAGCGTCAGTCAAAAACAAGCCAAAGCTACGATTCCAAAGACCCTACTGCGAAGGGAACACTGGGTGCTCGTACGCTTTCTTACCAATTCTGCATCGGAGCGACGAACCAAGCACATCGCCAGTCCGAGATAAACAGACGTCAGCAGGGAAGAAGCAACTACGGACAAAGTTTGTCGCCAACGACGAAGCCAAGAATCTCGACGGCGAAGTCTACAGTTCAAGTTCCGACTGCTACGATACCTTCGACACCAAGTTCCAAACGGATACGACATCTTGTGTACCAAGTTCACAACGGCTTCAATATCTTTGTCACCAACTTGCTCAACTTCACAACCGACGAAGCCATTCTCAGAAGAACCCACATTAGGCACTGCGAGCCTAGGGAGAGAATGAAGTTCAATAAAAGACAGTCAAAACCCTGAATTGCTGAAGAAACCCTAAGCTCCAGAAGTAGTTTAAGTCAAGCAGCAAGCACACAAAAGATTCCCGATGCACTGAGAGCGTCGTCGAATCAGAGGAGTCATCTAACTTCTTTGTTGTCCCGCAGCATTTCACATCACCCAATAGCTAGGAAGATCAAGTCAAAAAGTGGTTGCAGGACTTGGGAGTCATCATCACCAGTGATTAGCAGTTAACGCAACAATGACGACCAACACGGACAGGGAAGATCTTCAGAAGATACACCAGCACCACGAAGTCAGCAAAAATCTTCATGAGATGATCAAAAGTATGGACGAGATGGCAAGCAACAGGAGCACGCGTTGGTCAAAGTATCAAAGGAGGAGTCAGCAACCCCAGCAGAACGTCCAGGAACGACAAATACCAAACGAAATGACATCTAAGGACAGCTCACCAAGGTCCTCTAGGAAACTGGATCAGCCGACTACGGTCACGGAAGAACTCAAGACAGAAAATGACCAGAAAGGCGGAAAGGACTACTGCGAAGTTCTTCTGTCTGAAAGGTCAGGAAGGCAAATCACGGCTGCCGAAGAAACCCCCCAGCAAACAGCGGCAACGACACCAAGATTTAGCCCAGAAGTCACGAAAAACTGTCAAAGGGAGATCCGCGAAGTCGTGATGAACATCATGAACGGAATACAGTTCCCCAGCAACAACGACAAAGTACTGGGAGAGTCACTGGACACGTTCAACTTCTACGCCAACGAGTTGAGATCATGGGGATGCAATCCAGATGACCTGTTCGTTGTGAGAACATTCATCATGAAACTGCCCGGAAAGCTGAGATCACACCTGGACACAATGCAACAAACAGCCAGATACAACATCACCCTGGAAAGGATGAGGCAAGAAGCTCACAAATTTATTGAGTTCAACAAAGTCCACAAGGAGCCAGTGGCCAAGGAAGTCTATGAAGCAGTCAAGCAGTTAGGAATCAGGAAAAGCAGGGAAGATTCAATAAAATAAGTGGATCCCCTCAGCAGTTCAACAGGAGAAAGAGTGACAAGACAGGAAAGAAGTTCTACCCCCCAAGCAAAGAGAGACCATGCAAGTTCTGTGGTGCTGCGAGCCACAATGCAAGCATGTGTGCCCTTGAAACGGAAGACAAGATCAACGCTGTTCGAAACAAACCATTGTGCATAAACTGTCTGGCAAGCTCTCACAAGTCAGCAGATTGCGATTCAAGGTTTAGATGTCTGAACTGCAATGGAAGACACTATACCACATTGTGCCACAAAGTAACAGCCGAGAGATACCATGCCGAGTTTCTGCAATATATGGACGACGATGACGTCAAGGAGTTGGAAACCCAGTTGGCACACGGAGAGAAGTGCGGATCGTCCGGCTTCTATATAACCCCATCAACGCAACACCACTCCACATAACACTCAAGTCATCATCATCCATTGTTTTGGTTCACTCATCATCACCCGTCTTTCCAACATCGTCGACATTCCAACAAGTGGAACCGACTAGAGGAGAAGAGATCATCAACACCTTCTGTCAACGCCCCAGCAAATCGTCGCGTAATATTCATCCAAAGATGTGTCATCATCCCCGAAAGCTCACCGACTTCAATTGTACGAAGAAGGAGGAGCACATCATCCCCCCCCCCCCCCCCCCCCCAGCAAAGTGAGTGCAAGGAAAGGAGTCTCGACTATTGAAATCGACTTACTGCGAAAGTTGAAATCAGTAGTCAGACCAGTTGAAGAACAAGGATTCGGATCATTTCAAAAAAGTCAAGGAACAACCGAATGAAGCAATCGCCAAAGTCCAGACACCATCCTCAAGAAGTCTGACTCTCGAGAAGTAGCTACTGTGAAGATTGCTTCGAGATGAGTTACGTTGCAGAACATTATTCAAAGACGTCAACCAAGATCAAGACCAGTAGCTGATCTACAGCAACTGCCGACAGAGACTGTGGAGACAATCTACGATGTCATCCAAGTCAGAAGACGTCATCACGAACAAGCACATTGTCCAGGAAAACCAAAGAAATAACTCATGGACAAGAAGACAACAACATCGTCAACGAAGTTCATGTTCAACACCGACTCTACGGATTCATCTGCAGCAGACCATCGGGTAAAAGTAAACTCGTATGGTCAAAGACAGACTGGAAGCGGCTGCGACGCTGAAAGTTCTTGTCTAAATAACATCGCGAACCAAGAAAGTCAGGTTCGACGTGTGTTGAGTCGCCCGAAAATAGATCAAAATCAATTTATGCAACTAAAGCGACTCAACGTTCCAGCACATCTCACCTTCGCAATCGGAGCGTCGCACCGATCAAAATCTCACGACGTCCGATTGGAGGAGTTCACGATTAAATTTAGCCAAGAATTTCATCAAGCATCCCAGCAACTTCAAGACAAACAGTGACAATAAAGGATCATGAGTCGTCAGCTATGCAACCGGAATCATGAACTCAAGACCGTGAGCTATGCTACTGTGAAGCAAAGCAAAACGGTAGTACTGGATGCAGCAGAAGAAATCCAACACAGCGGAACGGCAAGGATCACGCAAAAAGGATTCTTGTCTCCAAAAGCGATGTCATCACCACCAAAGACATAAGCTGTTTAAGGCCCAGAGTCTACAAAGTTAAGCTGTGCTACTGCGAAGCAAAAGCTTTACGGAGTAGATTCGTCCGAAGTCAAGTCTTCAAAGCATTGGACAAAGTCCCCAAGCAGGCCAGAAGGAAATCCAACGTCAAGGACCAGCACGGATAATGCAACACCAAAGCTAAGGATTTTGAACCCGAAAGACAAGGACAACGTAACAAAGACACTTGAATACGTCTCAGTCAGACAAGGACCAAGGAACGTCAGTCAGTCAGTCGCCACTGTGAGGCACTAACTGGCAGTAACACCATTAGTCTAGTCAAAACAAGAATGCACGTTCCACAGGAAGACAGAATGCCAAGTCATCAACAACGATAGGCATTCAGGATCAACAAAAGTTCTCAACAAATACGGAAAACCAAGAAGATCAATAAAACGATAGTCAAAAGTCAACCGTCAAGTCAAAGAACCAATGTAATCCAAGGATAACAACAGTACAAGTAGAACAGCAGCACAGAAGAGACCAGGACTTCTTCGGAAGCCCGATCAACGTCAAAAGTAAAATCCCCAGCAGCAGTCAATACCAAAAGGAACAAGTTCAAGCAGAAGTCAGACCAACGAAGATTCGTCAGGATCCGAGATGGTCGACGAAGTGAGAATAACACCCGGACAGAGCAAGCCAAGCGACCAAAAGCCATAACCAGGAGGAATAGAACCCCAAGCAAAGACCGAACCTGATCTACTGCGAAGATCAGAGGAGGTCCACAACAGAGCACACCGTCCACAAGTCTACAGCAGCAGAAGGACCCAGATCCTAAGACAGGAGATGAGTCAAAATGGACGAAGAAACCCCTTCCGAGGACAGTCACAAGTCAACATCAATCAACTCGAGGAAGGTGGCGATGCTCATTCATCAACCCTGTTCCAATCCACTTTCTAGCCCGAAAGCGGATTCCTCCGCCCGCCCAGTGTCGCGCCCATCGCTCGGCGATCGGCACGACCTTTTGCTTTGGTCATCGTTCAGGCGAGTGCATGCACTGCGAGCACGCACTCTGCTATCAATTCATTCCCATCGCCACGGAAAGAACGGAATGGATAGCGAACATTTTCGAGACAACTGGAGGCAAAGCCATATCACTACTTTTGGCCCAAAAGTAGCTCCCTTCCCGCCCCCAGTGTCGCGCCCATAATACGACTTATGTACGCGACGGTTCTCATTATCTCTCAAATATTCGCCAACATATTCTACAACTTCCATTCGTTCAATTCCCCAAGCAATTCCAACGGAATCGATGGTAAAGCAGACTCACTTCATTCAAATTCCCGCGAAGAACTCCCGCAACGACAATGCAAGCGCGCGCCAACGGACTTCCCGCCAAAGACGTTCAAACGCGGAACGATTTCGCAATAATTATTGTTCCTAAATTTCCCCCATTCACTTCTCTTCACTCACTCCCTTCGTCACTTCCCTTCTTTTTCCCCCTCGAGATCGGTGACTCGTCACCGCTCTCTCGTCTCATCTGTCCCCAGCCTGTTCTACTAATAAAGCAGTGCCCAATATTCACTACTCTTACTATTCTACCACCGACGACACCACTGAACCACTGAACCACGCTCTCCTCTAGCCACTGTGAGGCTAGCGGAGTAGCAACACGATGTCAAGCCCTTCCGAGGCAATCAGTTCACCACCACCATTCACTCGCAAAGACCCTGGCCTTCGCGTTGGGGCCAGTATATAATACCACGGCGCGACAGCTTCTGAACCCTCGAGACTGAATGAATCTCTGAAGACGATGGAAATAAAAATCTAGGAAAATTAAGTTTCAGTTTCAGTTAGGTGGTATTTTTTGGAAATGAAGTTTCAATTTATTAAATTTCCCAACTTTCAAGCATTACTTTTTCGGGTTTTCAAGATCTTGCCATTTTATGAAATTTTTCAGTTTCTCATTCTGCAAAATACTCGTTTCCGAACAGGGTTTTCAATCGTCAGTTTGCAAAAGTTTGCTACCTTAATTATTTTCTACATCATGCTCACCTTCACACCTCCTCCCATCTGCCATCAATCTGAATCCCGGTTTACATTGACACTCATAAGTTCCCGCCATATTCACACATATCTGATCACAGTCCCCGTTTAACAAATTGCATTCGTTTTGGTCTGAAAAATGTTGTGTGTTTATTTTTGCATAGTATGATTGTTGTTGCTGGTGAAAATAAAAATTAAGCGGATTAGAAAACTCATAAAACCCAGTGGCACTACCAAGGGGACACTAATTGTCCAGAAATAAAAATTGATAAGAATCTAGAAGAAAATGATAAGAAAACGGCAACAACTGTAAATAGACACAAACATGGTGCAATTAGAGAAAAGTAGGATGTAATACTGTAACTACGGTGCAGTACTACTGTGAAGAAAAATGGTGCTCGTAGTACTGTAGAAGATTACAGTACTTCGAGGAATACTGTACTATTGCTACTGTAGTGCGAAGTGTATTGTGTGGCACTAAAGCGCTCCAACTGCGCTTCTATTATCTACAGTAATTTTTTTTGAAAACCACCAAAACTCAAACTACAGTACTAATTCCATTTACCCTGACACCATTTGGAGTCCACCAACTCGTATCCATCATCACAGAAACACTGTACGTGTCCCGAATCGAGATGCATGCACAATTTGTGACATGTCATGTCACTTGGTGTCACACATGTCACCGTCTCGTAACCATCCCACAGTCGGGGACTGAGCGGAGGTTTTAGGAGAGGGAATGACTTAGGAACTGATTTGGATCGTGATGGAGCTGGGGTGGAAGAAGGTGAAGGTGATTTGGGATGGAGGAAGTTGTCTTAAAGGGGATGATATCGTTTTAGGAATGATAGTGTATCAAACAAAAAAATGACAGGAACTTGAAGATCCAATACAACAAAAACAGTCATGTTTAAAAGTTCATGAAGTGCAAGGAACGGTTATATCGAGTATGGATGTTCTCATGATCAACATGAAACTGCAAATAATTATGAAATTTTAAATAGACTTTAATAAGGGTACTAATGATTGTATATTAATTTTTAGAACATAACAAATCTATGGAAATATTTGGAACAGGTTTCAGTTTCTTGAAGTTCATATTAGCGGTACTGAATTTTTTAGAGTAGTTAATTTGGGCTCTGTATGCTTTAACGGGGTCAATGAAAATTAACGGGGTCAATGAAAATAAACGGGGTCAATGAAAATAAGCGGGGTCAATGAAAATAAGCGGGGTCAATGAGAATTAGCGGGGTCAATGAAAATTAACGGGGTCAATGGGAAGTTATGTATATAAACTGATAACTTAACTTCATTTGTTTGGATTTTGTGTCCCTGTGGTCTCTAGCTTAGTTTCATTAGACATTCATGCTTTCTACGATGGCAAAAAGATTTTCAATGGTTGTTGTGAACTTTGAAGAGATTACCGCTTCTAGTGATCGTATGTTTTATTAGCTCTATGGGCGAAGAACGGTCCCATGAGCCAAAAAGAGCCAGAGCCACTGTAGAGTAGTTGATTTGTCAGAGTATTGTTAACTGATGATGAGTAGCATTCAAAGTTAACTCATAGGGAACTTTTCCACCAGTTATCTGACTTTCGTATTCAATATTTTTTAAAATTAACACTATTTTTACTGGATTGTAAAATTGATTATGAAGATTGATACTTTGGAAATTAGAAATTTGCTTTGGATTTGATACTTTGATGATTTGATACGAAAGCTTTATTCCGGGTTTTTGACGCATTGTTTCTGTTACACTTTCCAGAAATAGGAACTTTCCGCTAAGTTTTTTCTCCTGGATTTAGCTTTTATCCAGTGTGACGCATAACATAGGCATAAAACACCATGAATATTGTAGTTGATGCAATGATTCTTATCAACCATATGTTGTTAACAGTGGTACTCAACATTGTAATTGGATTAAGGGGGGGGGGGGCTTGCCTTGCTTTGTTGTGAGTAGAACCAATTTCGTAGTAGAGAAGCCAACCAACTAGAAGACTGACGTGGTCCCCTTTTTAGGTAAGACACCATGCGAAGTCAGGATCAGAACCTACTTGTGTTGGGTTTCTTGACATCTTCCATCTGGAGATGGATCTTCTTTAGCATTAATTTCTCCTTCTCTTCGGCTAGTTTCACGTTGACTGGAATTCCATCCGGTTGTCAGTGTGTCGGATTGGCACTCGGGCATACTGTAGTCGTCTTCCTCGATGACTATCGTTTGATGAGCATTATCACTTGCTCTTCCTTGACTTGGATTCGTTGATGCAACTTGCAATTATGCTGCTCAACTTGGCAATACTGATTTTGGCTGCTTAACACCTTGTGTTTATTGGTCTTGCTATTGCTGGTAGCTGCACCTATTGTCCTTTGTAACAAATCTTGCTACTACTGCTAGAACTTCTAGTTTGAGATTGGCTGCATCCGCTGACTTTGGCTATGTCATAAACTGATCCTCCGGTGGTCCTGTTTGGCGGGCTTGGGTGGCATATCTGATTTAACCACACTTGTTGGAGTAGGCGCTTGCTGGCTTCTCTTAAATGTTATTAGAGCACTGCATGATCGATGTGACCCCGTTTCAGATGAGTCACCTTGCCAAGTGACTATCTCCCACAACTTATCAGACTTCTTACATGAGTGCTTGCTGGGCGGCGACTGCTTTGCGGTCAAGTGACTTGACTGGTATTGTCTCGGTCCTGGGATTAATGTTAATTTATCTGGAGTTGTCCTGTTGGTTGGCTAACATCTGCTGAATAATTGCCTGACTGCTACTTCTTGCGTGTCCATCATTGGATAGATGGTACCGTCTGACTGCTTCTGGCGTCGTATCACATAGGGAGCTACCCTTATGACCAGTCAGCATGACACCCTTCTACTGATTCGAAGTTGGAAAAGTTTAAGAAAGGTTCTGTAAAAATCCCCATGCATATCTACTGATGATTCTGACACTTCATCGATTTGATTATCACGGTGCAGTGTGTTGTGAGATAGTGAAGTAACATATGTCAGAAAAAGAGGAAAAAATTGAAAATAAAACATACGATCACTAGAAGCAGTAATCTCTTCAAAGTTCACAACAACCATTGAAAATCTTTTTGCCATCGTAGAAAGCATGAATG
Organism: Caenorhabditis sinica; assembly: GCA_963932045.1. NCBI lineage: Eukaryota > Metazoa > Nematoda > Chromadorea > Rhabditida > Rhabditidae > Caenorhabditis > Caenorhabditis sinica. Next base: position 19,321,624 of record OZ009940.1, read on the forward strand.
TCTAATGAAACTAAGCTAGAGACCACAGGGACACAAAATTCAAACAAATGAAGTTAAGTTATCACTTTATATACATAACTTCCCATTGACCCCGTTAATTTTCATTGACCCCGCTAATTCTCATTGACCCCGCTTATTTTCATTGACCCCGTTTATTTTTATTGACCCCGTTAATTCTCATTGACCCCGTTAAAGCATACAGAGCCTTAATTTGTCCTAAATAGTTCCTTGTTAACAGTGAATGTTCAATTTCAAATATTCTTTGTCCAAGTTGGTTTAACAAGTAATAGTTGTAAATAAACAAAATTTGTAGATTGTTGGAAAGAACATTGCCTTAATAACTCTAGAACGCATCAAGCAACAAAAACATAAATTACAGTTTTACAATCTGGATAATAGTTGATGTTTTCAGTGATCACCATTGGGTCGAAGGAACTGATTAGAATCCGAAATTCTCAAAAATTTATGGAAAATCGCTCGAAAGAAGTACTAGGGCCCATTAGTTTAGATACCAGTGGAAGAGTAGGAATAACCAACACTATGCGTATTGTAATGATTATTGTTATTGCGATATTTTCATTCTTCTTTATTCACAAGGTATGTGAGACAGTACACTTTTTTTCTGAATTTCCCGATTCTCCAAATTCGTAACTTACCCACTGAAATTTCAAATGCGATTTCGACCCCATCTCTTACTCACCATGACACAACTTCTGATCCTCGGCAAGTACATATCCATGTCTACATTTACAAATATGACCACCATCCGGTTGGTCATAACAGTCATGCTGACATCCTCCATTTCCAACTTGACATCCTCCCAACATTTCTTCACAAGTTCGTCCATCTCGTCCGAGTTGGTATCCTTCACGACATTTGCAACGGTAGGTACCTTTGACGTTCTCACAGAAGTGCTCACATCCGTTGTTTTTGGAGCATTCGTCAATATCTGGAGTTAGTAATGATTTGAGAAGTTAATGAAAGTGATTTTTGAATTTGGCGGGGGCGAAAACCATTGCGTGAGCATTTTTGAGCATATAGCATGAACGGGGATGTTTTTATGATAATCGATGGCTTGTGCATTCCCCATTGAAAAAACTTTAATGTTCAAAAAATTTGCGGTTTCATCACTCTCATATATTAAGAGGTAACTTCTCTATCTGATTTTTAAAAAATATCAATATACTAAACTCACCAACACAGCTCCTCCTATCATAAGACAAATGGAATCCTGGATAACACTGACACTGTGCTCTTCCATTGTTATTTGTACAGTGATGTTGACATTTTCCATTATTATCCAGACAAGGGTCAATGGCTTGGCAGGATCTCTTATTTTCAGAAAGTTTGAATCCTGGACGACATCTACAACGATAGAATTCTCCATTGGAATCGTCTTCGCATTCGTGGTCACATCCACCGTTGTCAACAGAGCAAGAGGTTACTTCTGGAAAAAATATATATGATTTTAGGGTTTCTGTGAGTAGGTTTTCTTACGCATTTTGGGCTTCTAAGATCATCTAGCTAAAAAAATTCTTTTGTTTCAAAAAGTTGGTATGTACATATTAGTGGTATTTATGGGAGTGATCCATTTTCAAAAAGCTGAATATATCAATTAGAAATCAGTCATGGCCTCTAAAAACGAAATCCTCCTACAGCCGCGGTCATTCGAGATTTTGTCTGTCGCACTTATTTTCTCTTCAAAAAAACTTCACTTCAATGCAAAAAGTGTTAAAACAGTCGAATTCTAAAAAGTATTTAAAAAGTCAAATTCACACTAAATGTGGGTCAAGGCCACTAAATGGGTGATCTTTTTACTGTTTCAAAAAGTTGACAAATTCGAGAAAATTTTCTGTAGGCAATTTTTTTGATTTTTTTGTGTTTTACAAGTGGTGATTGAAATGTGAAGTATTTTGAAAACTAATCACAAATACTTGAAATATGCAAAACTTGTTGCATTTTCAGATTTAAGTTTGCGGCTTCAAAATCATGATATGAATAGAATTGGTTTGTAAGAGTGATAAAACGGACAGGTCAAAGATTTTTTTTTTAACTTTTCAAACCCCTAGCCTACAAACTCCCAAAACTCACTTCCACAAGTCCTTCCATCCGAATGGAGATACAAATCCGACGGACAGTCACATCTAAAACCACCCGCAGTATTCACACATCTATCCGAACATCCTCCATTCGCAGTCGCACATTCATCAATATCAGCACAAGTATTCCCATCTGTTGATAATTCGAATCCTGGCCAACATCTACAGTAGAAAGTTCCGATGGTATTGACACACTCGTGTTCACACCCTCCGTTGTTCGCCATACACTCGTTGATGTCTGGAAAAATCGAGAATATGTAATTCCTTGATGAGATTTTGAGCTAGGTTGAAACCTCATTGAAACTGTAAAAAGCTAAAAATGTTGTTTTTTGAAAGTGTATGTAATACACTTCAATTTTTGCGTAGTCTTTCATGACGGTATTGAAACAGTACTTTAGCAGTAAATATTACACAATCACTGTTCTACAAGCTCCATATCAAAAGTTATGAAGCTTAGGTAACAGTAACCATGACGAAAAAACTTTCAAACTCCACTTACCATATTGACACTTACCGTTACTACACTTCAATTTTTGTGGAGTCTCACATGGAGATATTGAAACAGTACCTTGTTTCATAAGGAAAAAATAAACCCCAGAATTACTGTTCCATAAAGTCCATAACTGAACTTATGAATTTCAGGTGACAGTAATAATGCTTTCAATTTTTTGAATCCTACTTACCATATTGACATTTGGCTCCAGTGAATCCACTCGGACACTCACACACTTGCTCATTGTCGTTGTGCTCCGAGGGCACACATGTGCCACCGTTATGACACAGATCTGATGAGCAGTTGGCTGAAAAAAAAGGTTATTTGATCTACCTCAAATTTGTTCGAATTATGATTTTCAATTATTTCTAGGTAACCAAAATAAGCTCTTAATTTCGGAGTTTTCCAAAAGTTTAGCTGGTTTCAAAGTGTCTTGATTGACTTCTTCTTTAAGATGTCAAATTTCAAATTGCCCGCTAACTTTTCACTTTCAAAGATCTTATTTCATTTGTTATCCCTCTTGATCCCTTTTTGTCCAAATTTTTTGCTTCAAAAAGAGCACTTCCATCACCAATTTCCCGTTATTGTTCCTGGAGCCAAAAGGTCAGCTTTTTCCAACATTTTTGGGAAAAATTGTCCCCAGGAAAACGGAAAATTTGCATAATACCATCAATTTTGAAGATGCGGAAGAAGGTGGGAGGAATTGAAGAAGATGGAGGAAGAAGAAGAAGAAGATGAACGCATGTTGCTATTTTTGAGTGACAAGAGGAAATTGAGTAGTTTTAAGGAAAGGAGGACATTGGAAATGAGAAAAAGATGGAGCGATTGTGGAAGGTGTCAAGAATTTAGAATTTGTGTCTCGAGAAAGAGGGATGAAATTTGGGTGTTCATGTGAAAGGCAATTTGTTGATGAAACTATTTCAGAAAAAAATGTACCAAGTTGAACTTGCCATGAATCCTGTGAAAACGAACAAAACTCAGACTGAAGTGATATAAATTCAAAATCTGATACCTTGATTTGAAAACAGTAGTTTTTTGAAATTTTTTGTTAAGGAATTGTTGTGAACTGATTAGAAGTGATTCGTTTTTTGTTGTTTTGAAAGCAATAAGAAACAGAGAAGTTAGTGGGAAGCCATACATATATAAACGACCTTTTTAATGGCTATCATAAATGAAACTTAGTGCGTGGAACGAATAAATTTCAAAACAGATGCATAGAATATCATCCCATTATGCTGTTTCTATAAGTGCGAAAGATACAAACATTTTGAAACTGTGACAAACTGAATACTGTTTAAAACATACAAGCGGATGTTGGTCTTCACAAACAAACGGCTTCAACTATTCATTCAATGAACATTTCTTAAAATTTGAAAGTTTAAAAAGTACTGAAATTAAAAAGTGTTTAGTTTTTCAATTAAGTTCCTTTAAATATAGTTTTTCAATGAAAACAACTTCAGTACCTGAGGGATTCGGCTGACTAAAAAGCGAAAATATGGCTCGCTGAGGTTTAACGATTAAAAACGTGCCTGTTCAGTTACATAACTATGCTCTTGTTCTTTGGATTGACAAATTTAAGAGGCAATGTCCCAGAAAGCCGAAATCGCATTGGAAAAAATCCCCCAAACTTATCCGATCAGGCTGATTTTTGGTATGATGGGTACTTGGGGCAATGTAAGTAAAATACAGTTTTTGAAATTAGGCTCCGCCCCTTTTACACAAACTTACACCATCTAATAGGTCAAAAAATAATTTTTCTCAGTTTTTGAGATAAACTCAAAATTCTTTCAGAAATGCATTTCTAGCATGTTTTCGATCATTTTTTGTGTTGACCACTAAATCTCAACTCAATCGCGTCATGAAGAAATTTTTGGTTTTTTGTAAATTTTCAACATTTTTCTCAGAAATCGTAATTTTTCACCATATTGAAGTATGGCGGGCCAACGAGTTTTTATCAAAATTATGATTCCCAGATATCGGTTTACTATAATGAGTTTTGAAATCTTTAGGAACTCGGTGCCTACTATGTTTTTTTGGCCTCGGAGCACAGTTGGTTTGGAAAATCCCAAACTTCGAGGCCTCAAATCTAACCGTTTTTACCATATAATTGATTAGGAATCGGCATATTTGAACGTTTTAGACCTTATATTATAGTTTCCCATCAATCCCTAGCGATGATAACTCGATTCTGAAGATTTGAAAATTTTGAAAATTTCGCTCAAAAATTTTCTTCCACCTGTTTCATTATTTCTACTTTTTCGAAAAATATTACTATAGGGGGCCAACAAGTTTTTGCTTGAATTGAAGATCCTACTATGTTAATTATCGAAATCAATACTAAAATTTCTATTATCTCAGTGCCTCATGTGAGTTTTTGACCATTTTGTCTCAAATAACACTCAAAATCAACGTACCCCCCTCCATGGTGAAAAGTGATCAAAAATATTTTTGTCTCGGAATTGCACAGTTTTTTGTACATTTGTTGTCTATTGCATGGAGCATCTGCTCACCAATTTCCAAACCATTCCATGGAGTCTAAAGCCAGTTTGAAAATGTCGACTTCGGACACTTCATGATGCGTATTTCAACTTATATAACTCTGTTGTATGCAATTCAAATCGTGAAAAAATTTGGGAGCAGATGCTCCATGCAATAGACAACAAATGTACAAAAAACTGTGCAATTCCGAGACAAAAATATTTTTGATCACTTTTCACCATGGAGGGGGGTACGTTGATTTTGAGTGTTATTTGAGACAAAATGGTCAAAAACTCACATGAGGCACTGAGATAATAGAAATTTTAGTATTGATTTCGATAATTAACATAGTAGGATCTTCAATTCAAGCAAAAACTTGTTGGCCCGCTATAGTAATATTTTTCGAAAAAGTAGAAATAATGAAACAGGTGGAAGAAAATTTTTGAGCGAAATTTTCAAAATTTTCAAATCTTCAGAATCGAGTTATCATCGCTAGGGATTGATGGGAAACTATAATATAAGGTCTAAAACGTTCAAATATGCCGATTCCTAATCAATTATATGGTAAAAACGGTTAGATTTGAGGCCTCGAAGTTTGGGATTTTCCAAACCAACTGTGCTCCGAGGCCAAAAAAACATAGTAGGCACCGAGTTCCTAAAGATTTCAAAACTCATTATAGTAAACCGATATCTGGGAATCATAATTTTGATAAAAACTCGTTGGCCCGCCATACTTCAATATGGTGAAAAATTACGATTTCTGAGAAAAATGTTGAAAATTTACAAAAAACCAAAAATTTCTTCATGACGCGATTGAGTTGAGATTTAGTGGTCAACACAAAAAATGATCGAAAACATGCTAGAAATGCATTTCTGAAAGAATTTTGAGTTTATCTCAAAAACTGAGAAAAATTATTTTTTGACCTATTAGATGGTGTAAGTTTGTGTAAAAGGGGCGGAGCCTAATTTCAAAAACTGTATTTTACTTACATTGCCCCAAGTACCCATCATACCAAAAATCAGCCTGATCGGATAAGTTTGGGGGATTTTTTCCAAGACCCTCTAGGGCAATACTCGACTTTCTGGGACATCGCCTCTTAATGGTTTTCAGGTGTCCATGCTCGAGCATATCCAACTGTTCTGATGCAGTACACTTTTGTTGACAAAAATGTTGCTAGGTATGAACTTACAGCGGGATTATAATCATGGTAATTGAATAATTCACGAAAACGAATTGAAGTTTGGCTGGAGAAATGAAAAAGTCGAGATTTGAAAGCAGTAAAATTTCAAAAACAACGTTATAATAGGACTGTTTCAATAAGTTGTTTTTGAGTTGCTGCCAAAAATTTTACAATTCTTTCAAAAAAATGTGCTCCTAATTAAAATTTCCCCAAGTCTCCCTCCTTCTACTACAGGTCCCTTTCTCCTTTTTCGCGGATTTTCCACCTCCCTCAGTCTTTTTTCCCCCAATCGACAAGTGTCCCTCTCTTTTGTCTTTCTCCCATCAATTGTACACCGATTCACCCCCCCCCCTTTTCTCTCTCATCCATCTGTCGTCATGTTCCAATTCCTATTCCCGTACCTCTAGTCAAGCTTCCCTATTCCTATTGAATAGACAAAAGAGAGTTACCGTCGGAATATTGGGGCATATGGACAACGATGTGCACATGGAATAATTGGCTCTCTCTCTCTCTCTCTCTCTCTCTTTCTCTGCCTGATTCCCGATTCTTCCACAATTGGTCATTGTTATAGGAAAGGAAGGATGACACGGTGGCGGAGGAAGAATTAATAATTCATAAATGCTCATTAGAGTCAACATGGGAAATTTTGTATTTGTACTTGTCCATGGACAAGCTTGGAGGAGTAAGTTAACTCATTAGTGCGGGAATGAAAAAGTGCAGTTTCGAAGTCCTACCTATTTTCGTTTATTTCAAGACAAATAGAATATGGTCGGAATGAATATCAAAATTAGTTACCGGCAAAACAGAAGCTGTGAAAAAAAAGAAGCTGTGAAAAATCGCTGTTTCGAGAGTGTTATTATTGCTGGAATTTGGTGATTGTGTAATCTCATTTAAACATGAGGTGGACGAGAACGCAACCCAAAAAAAAATTGTTAGATGGTTTAGAAATCTCGAAAACGACCACTGATCTAAGTGGCAGTTGTGGAACTATTACATGGCAAAGTTTCAATCAACTTTCCCGGTTTCATGAAACTGAAATTTCCCACATTTGGAATTTTTTATTACTGACAACATGTTAAGGTAAAATTCATTGGCTGATCATGAGTTTCTGCTACATACATATGTGTGTTATTAGGAACGTGCGCTCCTGAAATCCTGATAACTAATTTCACGTTTTCAGTGAACAGAACCAAAGCTGCTTCTTTTACGGCCGGCCGTCAAAACTCGCGGCCTTTTCGCGGCTTTTTGCCGGCTTTTGGCGGCATTTGGCTGCCTCTTGAGAATTGAAAATGTTTCTAGAAATACGTGTAATTTAGAGAAGAAAATTTGAATCTTTGAGTAAATGAAAGCCCGACCGCCGGGATTAAAAATGCTCACCTGGCCGGCCGACCGCGGTTTTTCTGACTATCGGCTTTGGCTTGTCGCGGCCGTCCGTACGACACCCGTGAACATAACCACGACACATCACTGAGAATTTCAAAATGGAGTCTCGTGATTTTTGAAAATGTGGTAATGAAAATTTAAATTGACTTCAATGTCAGTACATGAGTAATGTAAAAGGTTATTATAAATCGTTATCTTCCAAACACCTTTCTACATTTTGTTACCAGCATTTTGAAACAGAAAAAGTGAATTTTGAACACAACGTCAGTCTTGTGCGTCTCTCAATCAGTTATGAATTGAGGAATTTCATCAGAATACCATACCAATTATCCAGATGAAAAATTGTAACCGAATAATAGATGTTCGAAACTGAACAATTTCGAAATAATTGTCAGAGAAAAAAAATCAGTTTCACATTTCCAAGATGTATGCTAAACAAAATGCTGTAATCATTAGAGTTTCAATTTTATCAGCTAGATTAACATTTGCGCAAAGATTCTAGTTTGATTTTTGAAATCAAGCTTCTCAATAAATGTTTTGGAGTGGTTCGGAAACAACGATCAAGACAATCTTCCAGTTTCAATTTCCGACTTTTCACAAACAATTTGGAACGGAACAATTTTTAGGTTCATGAAAACCAAAACTTGAGGTTAGATATTATTTTCGAAGCCGTGGAATTCGAAAATTTTAGAATTATACTTTTGCTCTACATCAATGACGTCCACTGTTTTTTCAAATTGTCACTCTCATTCAATACCTCCTAGAAACAGCAAAGCTTTTTTGGAAACGTTTTCATAATCCCATTACCCAATCATTTTGCTACATTTTGTTACTAGCAACTTGAATCAGAAAAAATCAATTCAGATATTCATAATCTCCGCATTTTAGTGAATTTTGAACACAACGTCAGTAATGTGCGTCTCTCAAGTATCAACCAGTCATGAATTAAGGAGATAAAAGACAACATTCAGAAACTGTAATGCTCAGCTGATTGCTTTAGAACTGATCCTTGAGACATAGAAGAATTCGAACTGGACGCATTATCTAAACGAAAAGTTGTAACCCAATAATAGATGTTCGAAACTGAACAATTTCGAAATAATTGTCAGAGAAAAAAATCAGTTTTACATTTCCAAGATGTATGCTAAACAAAATGCTGTAATCATTAGAGTTTCAATTTTATCAGCTAGATTGACATCTGAGCAAAGACTTCTAGTTCGATTTTTGGAATCAAGCTTCTCAATGAAAGTTTTGGAGTGGTTTGGAGACAAATGATCAAGACAAGTGTTCTAGTTTGAATTGCCGACTTTTAACAAACAATTTGGAACAGAAAAATGTGTAGGTTCATGAAAACCAAAACTAGAGGTTAGATATTGGTTTCATTTTCTTGCGAATTAAACCATTTTAAGATTTTCGAAGCCGTGAAGTTCGAAATTTTTAGAATTGTACTTTTTCTCTACATCAATGACGTCCACTGTTTTGTCAAATTGTCATTCTTATTCATCACCTCATAGGAACAGCAAAACTTTCTTGTAAACGTTTTTATCTACCAATTACCCAAAAAATCGTGTTACATTCTGCTACCAGCAATTTGAAGAAGAACAAGTCAAAGCAGAAATTCATAATCTCCGGGTTCTGACTAATTTTGAACACAACGTCAGTCATGTGCGTATCTCAACAAGTTATGAATTGAGGAATTTCTTTGAAAGACAACTTTCCGAAACAGTAATGCTCAGCTGATTGTTTTAGAACTGATCTCAAACACATAGAAGAATCTGAACTGCGAGAATTATCCAAATGAAAAATTGTAACACAATAATGGATTTTCAAAACTGGAAACTTTGACATCATTGTCAGAAAAAAAATATTCATATTTCTATTGTGTATACTAAACAAAATGCTGTAATCGTGGAGTTTTGATTTTATAAGCTGAGATTGACAATTGCGCAAAGATTCTATAATATTTCGATTCTTGAAATCAAGGCTTTTTGAAATCAATTAAATTTTTGGAGTAGCTTGGGAAGAACGATTGCTCCAATTTGAATTTCCGGCTTTTAACAAACAATTTGATACAGAAAAATGTGTAGGTTCATGAAAACCAAAACTTGAGGTTTATTATTGGTTTCATCTTCTTACTCATTCATTTTATGATTTTCGAAGCCGTGAAATTCGAAATTTTTGGAATTATACATTTTTTCAACTCAAATGTGACGTCCACTGTTTTGTCAAATTGTCACTCTTATTCAATACCTCTTAGAAACAGAACAACTTTCTTGGAAACGTTATTATGTAACCCCTTGATTTTGCACACAACATCAGTCATGGGCGTATCTCTACCAGTAATGTATTGAGGAATTTCTTTGAAAGCCAACTTTCAAAAACTGCAATTTTCAGCAGATTGTTTTAGAACTGATCTCAAACACATAGAAGAACTCAAACTAGGAGCAGCGAGATTCGACAGGAAGGTGAACTGTGAATAAAGTTTTCATATTACTATTCTATTGCGCGAATGAAAAATTGTACTCTAATGATGGATGTTCGAAACTGGAAATTTCGACAAAGGTAAAAAAACGATTTTTATATTCCCAACTTGTATGCCAAACAAAATACTGTAATCATGGAGTTTTGATTTTATCAGCTAGAATGATAATTGCGCTAAGACTTCTAGTTCGATTTTTGAAATCAAGGTTCTCAATTGAAGTTTCAAAGTAGTTTGGAAAAATACGATTGTTCCAGTTTGAATTTACGACTTTTAACAAACATTTTGTAACAGAAAACTATGTAGGTTTATGAAAACCAAAACTTAAGGTTAGATATTAGTTTGATTTTCTTGCAAATTCATTCATTTTAAGATTTTTGAAGCCGTGAAATTCGAAATTTTTAGAATTACGATTTTTCTCTGCTTGTAGGTGGGGTGAAGTGTTTTGTCAAATTGTCCCATTCATTCATTACCTTCTAGAAACAGCAAAATTTTCTTGGAAACTTCTAGGTCCCTCCATTTCTATCACCACCCCCTATCTATCCTTGATTCTCCCATCCCTTCTATCTATCTGTCCCCCAAATCCATCCCGCCACCACTTCAAAAGGGGGTAATAAAACAAATGAACAACTGTCACCACCAGAGTCTCCTCGTCTACCCGTTAACCCCTAACAGATTAACCCCTCTTAACGCCTATTAACATAATCATCTTCATCTACATGATGCTCATGGCTTCTGCTGTCTGTAGCTTCTCTGCGTCTCTTTTTTATAGCACTAGAGCAGTTGTGTCTAGCTTTTCTGTCGGTTTCTGGAACTTGGGCTATTTTCAGTAAAGTTCCCGAGTCTTTTAGGTTCCCATTTTTTTTAGAATAATAACCCAGCCTTCAGAATCCCATCTGAATTCTAGGGTTGTTCCAAATTCAGGATACCATCTCCCAGACCCCTTAGCCATCAAAATTTCCCCCTGTACCTCCCCATATCCAGATGTCCATCCCTTCCCTCACCTCTCTGACACCCTTGCTCCCCGGGCCTGTGAACCCATCCTGGACAGCACTCGGCTACAGTATGACGTCGCGTACGGTTGACTTTTTTGTAGGTGTGAAAGTAGATTGTCCTGGAAAAAAAGAGGCATCATGGTGGGGATAAATGATGAGGTTGGTTACGCAATAATTATAGGTTTTTGGAGACAGACCACACGAGAGGTCATGGACGTCTCTACTATATGACAAAGAGAAGGCTAATCTCGTTAAGATTGGCTTATCTCGCGCGCATGTGTCAGATTTTTTGAAGGAGTACTGTGTGAATAAAAAAATGAGTGAGGGATAGAGAGATTATCTAATCTGGGCAGTCAAAAAAGATTGTCTTGCGGTATCACCTTGAGTACAGAATTGGGGAAAAGTAAAAAATTGGGCAAATGATGGAGTTGAAACAGTAATAAGTTTTAGCAAAATTTGAAGTCGAAAATGAGCATTTTTGGTTAAAAAAAGCAAGGTAATCTACCTTATATGATTTTTTTATGATTGGTCTAGGACAAATGGGTAGCACAATGAATTAACAAATCTCATGCCGATTCTAAATTTTTAATCTAAAATGGTATTTTTGCTTGCTTAGTCAATTGATGTTCAACCTATTGGCTGAACAAAGATTCAAGTTTTTTAATTGAGACATGAAACTTGAATTGTTTCGGAAATATATTTTTTCAGTAGCCAAAAAATTTATAGAAAGTAGGTTAGATCTGGTGACAAACACATTTCTAGACATTGAGAACGTTTTCTGAAAAATGGAAGAAATTGGGCAATTTCACATCTAGAACTCTCCAATTTTCAATTCGATTTTTACCAAAAAAAAAAGGTTTCAATGTCACTGTTTATGATAGGAGATGAGAATTGAATTCGAACAAAAGTGATGTTTTCAATATATTTATTACAATCATTTTTCCTATACACAGCTTTTTATTGGTTTTGGAGTATTTTTGAAATGAAGTGAGGATTTCATGGTTTCGAAGCAAACTCGACTATATGAAGCTTCTTAAGCCTAGTTTGATAACTGATCAAAACAGCAGAAAAGTTTTCGAAAAATCTGTTTCGTAACCTTGGGAAAAATAAATATAGTGGAGTGGATTTCGATGGAAGACGGTCTACTTTTTGATTAAAAAGAAAAGAATCGAAAATGTAAAGAATCCAAATTTGGGAATACTTGGTAGTTTGTACATTGAGAATTGTTATATCCATAACTCTATAATCCTAGTTCAAAATAATCAATAAGTTAAAACTGCGTCTCATACATCGAGAGTTGGGCCTAGTCAAAATTGTCTGTCTCACCGAACTTTTAATTTCAACGATGTCGCAACATCATTGTCTCCAGAAAGCATTTTTCCACAAATGCTTACTGTTTCACAGAGTCAATGAGTCCCGAAATGTATGTTCATATCAGTATTTTGATCTTATCGTATTTAGAAAGAAAACTCACTTTGGCTGACGAACCGCACAACTTTGGAACTTTCCATTACATCCGGGTTTCCGACTTCTGACATATTTGGTATAGGCTTGTACGCATGGCTCCTTCAAGGTGACGATCTCCACTTCTTCATGAGGGCATACATTCCTTCTGAAAAAAATTGAAGATGTGAACTTGCGGTGGAACTTCCACTATTTCGGGTTCGTCATTATTTCTTGCAATCGCTCAAAATTTTAGTGAATGAGGTATCTACATACAGCTAACTTCAGACAAGTGAGTTTGAATGTTTTCCTGTTTCAAGGTCACCATAAATTTCAAAGTTTTCAGAAAATTAACAGTTCGTAGAATTCGAAGACAACCTTTTCCTGAATCCTTAAAATTGTTCCCCTCCCTAGATAGTCCGCTCTCCCATTATTCACGTAATACTTCTTGTCCTCCTCCTCCCTGTTTACCCCCTATAAAGCCCGGGAGTAACAACAAGAAGACAAAATAAACCATACAAATATTATGCATACCAATACACACACATAGACACGTATAGATAGATAGATCAATCTATTAGTATTTGTTTGTTTTTCCACACACACAGTACTGTACTTCCATCGAAAACGTTTCGCACATTGTTAGAATGATGCACATGAGAGAGGAGGGGGTTAGAGTAGTTACATTATACTATTTGCATATTGTTAACGGAAATGACGTTGAATGATTAGGGGAGCTAATTGAACTGGATGATTGAAGATTGATGACTGGATAGGTCAAAAACTGAGGTAGTGAAACTGTATGTTTTTTTATCCAACTCAAGGCACTGGAGCGGATAATAGAAGAGATTTATTGGAATTATAAAGTATTTCAGTGCGAAAATGAGAAAGTAGACCGAAAAATTCATTCAAACGGGTTGTGAGGTTCAGAAGCGAACTACATATTATAACAGTGAAAAGTTACAGTTTTAACAAATTAGCATTTTGGGAAAGATATGTTCTGTCTACTTATACTTGAGCAATTTCTTATTTTTCAGAAGTTAGGCGGATTAAGAATGAATATGGAAGACGAAATAGTGGAACAGAATCGATGCTGAAAGGATGATTATTCCAAAAAAGTGTAACTTTTTGTGTGCACTGGTTGAAACAGAAACTTAGCGGGAATACTCTGAAACTTCATGGTGCTAACATATGAAGCAGTGTTGAATGTATTCGGTTAATAGGATAGTCTTAGTTAATAGCAAAAACTTTGGCAAAGTATCTTGAAATCCATCGAAATCTAGCAAAACAAAAATGTTATTGTCATCAATTCGAAACAGAACATTCTGAACGATTTTAGCTGTTTTCTATTGATTAGTTTTCCCGATGAAACATCATTTAGAAAAATTACTGTTTTCTGGAAGGCATTTTTGCTGATGAGCTTGTGTTGATTCATTTTTTCGGTTTGTACTACTTCATTTATAAGAATGTCACAACTTCCGAAATTTTGTATTAAATCTTGAAAGCTATCAAAAGCTTGTCGAGAATTGAAATAAAGATGTTCAATACTCTGAAACAATGATTCGGAAGGTTCAACATATAGAAATATTTCATACATACTTCTTCTAATAAAGAAACTGTATTTTTGTGTTTCAAAAGTGCTAATCATCTTGAAAATTGGGAAACATTTCTTTGAAGGAGCATTACTAGTAAAGAAACTAAAAAATTTTAACATTTCAATATCAAAATCAATCAAAATAATCCATATTATATGTCCGTAAACCTTAGTTATGAAACTGCTATTCATTGCTTAAATGTTTACAAGTTTTCAAATCACAATAGGAGATTGATACATCCATAATTTACTGTTTCAGAATGTCTACTCCTGTGGAGTTTATTACGATTCTTTAATGGATCTACCTTGACATATGAAATTAGGTTCTAGTTCTGAGACCCCAGAATGATTTGAAATTCCTTGTTTTTCAGTTTCCCACTCTCCAAATTTCTTCAAGTTTTAAAGATTTGTTTAGTTCCTCCCCCGAAATATGCTTCTTTAAACGACCTATTATCAAACATCCAAAAAGGTATATAACAAAACTTTTAAAATTCTTGGTTCTTTCAAAATCCATATTCTAATGTTTCAAATACTTGTTATCTTCCCCACTTTTGGGCATTTACTCAATATTCCTCTGTTTCAAAATTCCCATTTTTTGCTGGTCTGTGAACTTTTCTCAATACCTCCTTCCCGCTCGTTTCCCTATTCTCATCCCAAAGACAAAAGATCACCATTACTTTTTGCACCTCCTTTTCACCCATCCATCCATCTATCTAACCCAATCTAACCTCATCATGAATTATTCCCCCATTCCTTTATTCCCACTTTTTTCCTTTTTTCTGTCCCTGTGTCCCCCCATCCATCCCAAATCCCATCTTTCAAAGTTAACAGCCTCCTCTCCCCCTCCCCTTTCCTCTACTTGTCAAAAAGTGAACAGACTTCTGGAGGGAGACCCCAGAAGAGAGGAAATCATTAAATACTTTTGTTCCTCAAGGGCTCATTATCTGCGCTTTTTGTGTGTCAAAAAATAAGAGGAGAGAGAGAGAGAGAGCAAAAAGTGAAAGTTTTCTGAAGGAGTGACAAGGGATCATAAACTGCTCCATCTTCTTCTTCTTCGCCTATTGCTCATTCTTAGCAGGACTTCCTTTTGTGAAAAATGAGAGGGGGGAGCTATCGTAATCCATGGGAGCCCCTGGGCTTCTGGTGGGAAAAGGACTGAATAAGGTACCATGGACCGGGGTACTCCTAGATACCATAGACAAGAACATGGTACCATAGGGTACCATAGATAGCCTTATGGTACTCAATGGTACCTCAAGGTACCATAAGGTATCATACGATATAATATGGTACCATCGGGTACCTTATGGTACCATAGGGTCCCAGTGGGTGTTATAGGGTATCATAGGGTACCTTACGGTACTATTGGGTATCATAGGGTACCATAGAGTACCATAGGGTACTAGATGATACCAGTGACTCCCCTCACGATACTTGAAGTTATTTCAAAGTTCCCAGGCCCCTTCCCTAGGACCCCTACCATATGGAAGTAGATCAAAAGTCAATCAAAACTTGTCATCCCCCTTCTTGAACAAACACACATTGCATCAGAAGATGCGAAATCTAAGAGCCATGATCCCACGGAGCACCTGCTCCGTCGAGGGGTCCCCCCTTAATAAGGAAAGGCAACCACACAGCTTGCGGAAGAAGAAGAAGGGGGGGGGGGGGGGGGTCATCGTATTACATTACTGATGATGATGCCTGCCTCTGCTTGCCTTTTGACAACAATACAAACATGTCAAAATAAAGGGGGGGGGGGACCCCCTTCTATTGGGTAAACATGGTAAACATTAGCGGCGACGGGAGGGTGTGAAACCGTATGTTGTTATTGGAATTATTAATGGAATTAGGGTCTAGTTTCGGATTTGGTGGTTGTGGAGCCTATAAGGTTCAATGAGTTCAGAAACTGAATTCGAAATTTTTACAGTGACAAATGCACATTGTGAAGCAGGAAATTTCAGGTGCCCTTGGTCTAAAAATGAAAAGATTTTTCTAACTATTTCCCTTTAATTAGGGCAACAAATAAAACCTAGCCTAAATGATGTTTCAGAAACAGCACAAGTTCAGATTTTGCTGAATACAATAATCTTAATGGAGAACCATAAACTACTCTAACTATGGCAGTTTAGTGATAAGGAAAAGTGAGTAAACTTGAAGAACATATTACTTCTGCAAAAACAGACCTAATTCGACAACTACTCGAAACAGGTTTTTTCAGAGTTTCGTGTTTCAGAATCATGCTATAATCATAATCAAAAACAGTCTATAATAATGATAAAATTGAAATACAACCCCGATTTCATACGAAAAAAAGTTTTTTTGTTTCACGATGCTCATGTAAAAATATATAACTTTCTAGGATAATTCGGGTCTCATACGTAAAAAAATTTTCGAACACTTTTCCTTCTACAAAACTGGCAAAAAAATGAAATTGTGATTTTTGGTTTAAAAAATGTCTGATTTCAAAGACTGTCAAGTAGTGAACTAACATGTTGTTAGCCGTTAAGAGATGTGGAATTTCTAGTGAAATCAACGATAAGAAGCGACTAAGAATTAAAAAAGTTACGAAAATAAAGTGGAGATACCGAAACTGTAATTTTGCTATCTACTCAAATGTTGATGTCGCAACCGAAATATATCAAGTCTCCAAAAATTCTTAAATTTGGACAAACTCATATGATTCCAGTAATTACTGTTTCGTAAAGTCTTCGAATTTACGGACATTCTGAAACTGTCATTTGAGAAACCGATATGTGTCAAGAACTAAAAAATGCTTCTGTTTTCAATAGTTGATTTCCAATGATAGAATTCAAAAACGATTATTCGTGTTTCAAGTAGTGCTCAAAAAAATTAAACACCAATGAAAATCATTACTCCTTTCATTTCCGATCCATTTCCGATGATTTCTGATTACATTTCTTAAAATCCCTCAAAATCGATAATCTAGTCATTTACCGTAAACCAAAAAGCAAGTTTTTACAGTTTCCCAGTCCCCACTAAATTTGATAATTTTCAGTTTTTCAGTTGTTTACATTTCACTGGTTTTGATCTACCTTCTTCTCCCTAGACCACCCATACCACCCTATCTTCCTCTTTATCCCTACATATCCCCATGTGTTCATTTCAATGTGTTTGTGTACACATTCATATGCTTGTCCGTCTCTCTATTGTCATGATCCCCCCCCCCTTCCAATCAAATCGTATTCTCGAGAATCAGAAGACTAAAAAAAAAGACGTCCGTGTCCCTTCAAGAAAACCAAAAACTTTCACCTCTCCTCTCCCCCACCAATTCATTCAAACCACGGCGCGACGTCTTCTTCCTCATATTGTGCATGCAAATTCAAATGTGTTTTTTTTTGCGTCGTGTCCTTCTCCCCATGTTTTTCTACAGAAATTGAGGACGGAATTTGATTTCAAAAGGGTGTGGTTTTGATTTGAGAGGTAGATCAAATTCTGAATACCAAGGATATGTTATATTATTAAACCTACCCATAACTTGGGTACTTGAAACCTTTTCAAAAGTTTTGTATGTATGTGTTATGCTTTTTCAATAGCCAAAAACCACCGGCATATGGTTGGGGAGAAACATTCCCTCTCATTTAGCTCAGCATGGGGTCCCCTTGCTACTATTCAAAAGAATCGCCTCACCCTTCCAGGGAGGGGGGTGCCGTTTGGGTTATGAATAATCAGGGGGTCACCCCTAGACGACTACTGGTGGGAAAAGGAAGGAGAAGAAGAATGAAAAGACACTCTTTTGGGATTAAAATAAAGAGAAAGGGAACATTTTGGAAGATAGAATGGGGTCAAAAAGAAATTTATATAGCTTTCTGAGAGATTTATTTTCTGATTTTCTGGGAGATGTTTCAATTGCTATACACTTTTTGGGAGGAAGTTCCTGGGAGTGATGGATTAGGGAAAAATTGAATTTGGAGCTTACACTTTGGAAAAATAAAAATACGGTTCTAGTTTGTAGAATTGTAAATAACACTGTTAATGAAAAAATTGGGGATCGTAATGTGACATGAACTCTTTGAAACAGGAAACAGTGAAAAATTCGGAAGTTTAAAATTTGGAAAATTATGAGAATTGGCCAAAATTTCAATTTCGACTGTTTCAAGATGGTTAAATAAAGCGCAAACTGTAAAGTTTCGTTGATAGTTTCGTTTCCAACGGCGGCTTTTCAGAAATGAAAATCTCCACTAGAAAAACTATACTCGGAGATGAAAACTGCCTGTTTTTTACTTAAATAAGTACTGTTTCAAAAAGGAGCAATTGTTAGGTACTATTAATACCACCTTGATGTCTGATGGATTTTTTGAGAAAACTCAAAATGCTTATATTTCTTTGGCCCGATTCGGACTTCAGTAAATCCCTGCAAATCCAGTGAAAATTTTTTTGCTGTTTCATGGTGCAATCTTACGGTTGAAAATTGGGTAAGCTTAGTTACGCAATAGTTAAAAATCGCCTTGAAAAATTGTCTTTTTTCTGTTTTCGAACGTTCAGAAAAATCAACAATCTAATCTTCTAACATTCGTTTTTCGATTCTACGACTTTTTAAAAGCTAACTTTGACCCCCTTCACAAAACATTTTTTGCACATAATCTGACTAAAACTGCCCCAAATTAAGAAAAAACCACTATATTTCCCCTCAAGACCTTTCATCAAGAGCCCCCCCCCCCCTCTTGATTCCTATACCACTACTAGAAAAACCAATCAAATCCCGGCTGCCGAAACCGAAAAGTAGGGCGTCAATTGGGTGGGGAAAAAACAATTGAAATTGAAATGAGACACAGAAAAAGTGGTAATTTAGAAGAAAAAGTCGGATTTCAAATGAAAAAAGAACTTACTGTCCAAGTCGAAGTTCCTGTAATTGAACGTCGACTAGTTCGCCGCCGGAGGTGGCGGGGACCAGGAGGAGGGGAAGGAATAGAAGATTGAATAATAGAGGGATCTTCATTTTGTTGGAAAATTCGGATATTTAGATGTTGAAGAAAGGGTTCTCATGAATGAGGAACCATTGAGCAATAGTTTTTGTAGTTGGTTGATCTGAAAGGTGGAGTTATATGAAGATTGAATTTCAAGAAAATGGTGCAAGATTAAGAACGTTTTGAAACAGTTATAAGAGTTGAAAAAAGAAAACTAAAACAAAGAAGTGGATTTGATGAATAATCAGTTAGAATTTCTTCAAAATGTTGGTTTGTTATAAATATTTTATATTGTCACTAAACGTTTTGAAAATTGTATCGAAAATTAAGATCATGAAACTGCATTCAAGAGAAAACGGATTTT
The DNA here is from genome assembly GCA_963932045.1 of Caenorhabditis sinica. Classification (NCBI taxonomy): domain Eukaryota; kingdom Metazoa; phylum Nematoda; class Chromadorea; order Rhabditida; family Rhabditidae; genus Caenorhabditis; species Caenorhabditis sinica. Next base: position 19,341,058 of record OZ009940.1, read on the forward strand.
GAATAGTGCTGATTTAGGTTTCACATCTAACGCAATTGAGGAAAATGTATTTTGTTGGTATTTACGTTATTGCTCTCTTAGGTGATTCTGTTATGAATTGGGCTCAGAGAACAATCTGATTCAATATCATATTCTTGATATTTTTCAGAACTGATATCGGAATTCGAGAGTTCACATTGCTCTCGAGTAAGTTTTGTTGAATCCTCTGAAAAACTTGCGCTTAATAATCATTTTCAGACACAAGTACTGCAACACAATAGTAACAGTAACTTTCATCAAACTGCGCAAAGAATAACATTACAAGTTCTGCGAACACCGACATATGAAAGTTCAGAAACAGCGACTTTTTGGGTATAAAGACGTCATAATTCTTGGTGATGAATTTCTTTAAAAAATGACGAGGAATATCTACGAGAAAAAAAATGTTAAAATGTTCCAGCGAACTGAGAGTTTGAAAAAATTATTTCAGGAAACTATGATTGGTATCTTACTTATATATAATCCGCTAGAGGGGTTTGTCCGTTGGTTTCTTGGTCAGGATGTCCGCTTTAGTTTTCCACAAAGAAAGTTAAAGAATTTTGGCCGCGCACAAAATCGAACCCCCGACCCGCGCTTAGCAGACCGGCGCGCTACCCACTGAGCTATTCGAGCGACGAGGTGGAGGTGGCCGCATGGAATATACGAAGGGAAAAGTGAACGCGCCAGAATGGCGTAGCCATTCTGGTATCATTATAAAATGTTTTATTATCATCAGCTAAAATTAACCTTGACATTTACAAATAATTTGGAACACTTAAAAACCTAGTCTTCAAAAGAACCGATGTTATTTATTAGTGTTCAAAATAGTAAGACTTTGAAACAGTCGGTCTTTGGAAATTCAGGATCGAAATTCCGGAAAAAAGTTCTCATAACCCAATGAACGAATCTAATCTTATTCAAGTCACGAAATGCAAAAGATAAGGAATAAGTTATAGACATTTCCAAAATCTTCTATAAATATATTCCTCTGTAAAATTATAATACATTCCTCTGTAAAATTCAAGCAAAAATTTTGAAGTTTTGACAACCTCAGACCATTGATGACACAAACCATGATCTAAAGATGGGAACTTCGAAACATGAGAAATTTTCACAAAAAAAAACCCTGTGGTGATCCACCAGCAGCGTTGTCTATATCATAGTTTAACCAGCTCCAATCAAAAAACCCATTATTTGCAACGTGAGAAATGCAAAAAGTTACACTAAAACGTGAGAAAAACACTCTAAACATAGTACGAAACTTTTCGCAATGGGAGCTCAACCTTCGAAAAACTTCGAATCATCTCACAGAAATCATCAACAAAAGCAAATCTACTATCCTACTACAGTAAATATCAACAATTTGAAACCTAGAAAAACCGAAAAGTTGACTCCGGGATACTCAATTCTTGCAACATTTTAGGGATCCAAGCAAAAAAAACCAAAAACTCCGGATAGAAGGAGGCGGAGAAAGAGAGAGGTAAAACATGCGTCCCTCTCCTCCTTCCTTCATATTTGTGACTCTATAGAGTGGGCGTGGCTTGATCCGTTCCGCTCTTCTCCAGAAGAAAGGAGAAGAAAAGAGGGAGAAAAAGGGGGAGGGACGTGCGCTTGAGTGACCAAACCAAACCATATATAAAAGAGGGAAAGATGGAGATGAGTTTTTCTGTGTGTATTTGTTGGTGTGTTTGGAAGAAATAAGAATGAAGGGAAGAAGGTGACTTGATTTGTGGGTGGGAGTGGAAAAAAAAGATCAAATTGTGGGAGATACCTGCTTGGATATGATTGACTTGCAATGAGTACTCTAAATTTGGTTACATTGCGTATTTCGCTAAGTGCTTCCACGAATCATGGTTTAGAAGCACAAAAATTTTGGAATGTCAAACTAGTGGATTTGCGAAGACATCAGTTGAATTTTTCAGATGAATTTCTACAGAGAACATGAAACATCGAAACTCTGAGAACTTAAATTCATACAACAGCTCCTGAAATTTCGGCCTTGACTGGTTGGATTTAGAAAGAAGTCCGACATTGAACAAGAAGTAAGAGATCCTATACCCCATCGTTTTCTTAATGAAGAAGGAGCTCACTTATCATTGTTTAATTGACGACTTCAGAAAGATAATTTTTCGAATTCCAAACTTGAACAGGATAGCGTGTATGTTCTATTGCCAGCCGGAAACTAATATTGTTCTTGAAAACTTTGTGTCGAGATACAGTCGAAACAGTGTTTTAGAAGAAATTAGGTGCCCTTTTTCCTAAAGTTTTCGGTTTCTCATTCTCAAGATTATTTCGGTACTTTCATGTTATTCAATCGTACCTTCTTCATCCCAGTGTTTTTGAAATCTTCGTCTATCTTTGGCAGTCATCATTATCTGATAATGAACTTGTTCTTATTTTGCTGGTTCAACTCCCACCAACGCTGTGTTGTTTTACCGTATACCAACATTTGTTTATGAGTATGAGTACCTCTTTTTTACCCTTTTTGTTCTCGGTTCTCAGTATGAGTCACATACTGTCACACCTCTAGCTTGCTTGCCACAGTGAGAAAGAACAATGCCCAAGTTGGAAACAAAAATGTCGGCGCTCTTTTTTTTTGGATGACGGAGTAGAGTCTGGAGGTAAGAAATCAGAAGAAGAAAGCATATTAGTGAGTAAAGGGGGTACTGACTGGGGACCGGGAACTGTTTTTTGCTCTTCATAGTTGTGGAACGTGGAGTAGGCGGATTGGTGAACGATAAATTTCTGTCACAAAACCATAACATTGAAACAGTAGACTTTCGAGAACAAAGATACCAGAGGTGCACGGAATTCCGTCTTCCGTCTTCCGTTTAATTCAAAAATCACTTCCGTGCATCTCAGATTCCCATCTATTTCCTATTTTCCTTGTTTTTTTGTTTTAATGTGCTGAATTGTTGCTTTTGTTTTTGTTTTATTGTTTTGTTTGATATACTTCTGGTTTTAGAGTTCAAAAAAGTTGTTCCAAAGAAGTTAAGTTCAAATGTGCGAGTTCAAAAAAATTTTCTACATCAACCTTTATTCCGTGTTCCTTCCGTCTTCCTTCCGTCTTCCGTCTTCAGCCACTTTTTTACTTCCGTCTTCCGTGTTCCGCATTCCGTCATAAAACATTCTCTTCCGTATTCCGTCTTCCGTCTTCCGTGTTTTTCAAAAGTCACTTCCGTGCATCTCTGAAAGATACACTGGTTATAAATCTGGTGAGATTTCACAGAGAGTGTGCAGTTCTTGTGTGATAGCGTTGAACCTGTGAAGCGCGGTTTTTCTTATCTTTGGGCAAAGAGATGAGTGGTTTTTATTCAGGTTTGTGTCCTTTGACCATTATTCTTTCTAGTTCTTCAAACAAATACAAATTTCCTGAAACATGATTTTGGATATTCGATTTCCTCGTCATAATTTGTATCTGTCTGAGAATAATATTATTTAACGAATCGGACTGTTTCAGTGAGTTCATAATTCTCTAATAATTTATAGCCAAATAATGTGGCTGATAAGTCTTTCACAAAGAACTAAACGGTAATGACTTGTAAAATTCAAGTTTTTGCACGGGACTTCTTTGTAACAATCAGTTCTTATCAATGGCCCGTAAATCGCAGTTCAAATATTGCTGAATTTAATCCAGTACTATATTAATCGAGACGATGGAACGGAAACTTTTTGAAAATTTCAGAATTTTTGGTCAAAACTTTACATTATCAGTGACACAATTTCATACGTTCAGATATCATGCAATAGTTAGTATGGTGATCTTAGTTTGCAGGAGACTAGAACCAATTTTCAAAGGTATGTGATATTTTTGTGAACCATCTGAAAATTCAATTTTTGTCAAATCTTAACACATTTTTCAGTTTCACAAACTACACATTACCGAAGATGAAAGCTCATTATATTCCAAAGATGGTGTGAACGAAAATTCTTGAAGTCCCAACATCTCACGAAATACCATAAGCTATACCAAAAGGACAACCATAGTATGGTTACCATACAGCTTTTCCTATTGTTCACCAAAACTTGAAGAAAAACTTGGATACTTTTCAAAAAAAAGTTGACGACAAGAACGGATATGAATGGGAATCAAAAACCAATTCTTTTCCATGCTTCAAGGTTGGATTTCTCACTTCCTATACTTATGGCTGCGGTTTTTTCCCATTTTGCCTTTTCGGGAGGGGGGGGGGGGGGGGGGGGTATCGAATTTTATGAGAACTCGAATGAGATGGAACAACTTAAATTCAATTTTTTCAAGATGGCAACTGATTCCACAATAATGTGCTATGAGTGCGGAGAATAGGAAAACCATATGAAGAACGAACAATACTTTTTAAATGTTGTGATAATACAATTATGAAAACCATGAAGCTGTCAAAATTATGGAAACCATGAAACTGTCAAAAGTTAAAAATCATATAAAAATCCGAGCTTGAAACTCAACAGAAAAGAGTAAAAGATTTCTCAGTAGGCTGGTTTTCAATTCAAAAATGAGCTTTTGAAAACGAAATTAAAGGGGTCACTGAAATCGTCGGAGTTCCCGAAATTTGATGATGTCAGTAAAACAGAAGTTTTTGTAAGAACTTTGAAAAGAGAGCAGGAACTTGAAGGCAGATGAGAAAAATTACCTCACACGTATGGCTTCGATAATTTCCAGCTTTCCATTTCTTGTGATACGTTTGCCGACTGATTGTTGGAATAAAGTTCTTGTACTTTTAAACTCAAATATTTAATGTTTCGAAAAGTTAATTTGTTCGGATTGGAAATTATGGCCCCGATTCTTGATACACTGTCTCGTTAAGTTAAAATTCTTGCTCCAAGAATCTGAAACAAAAATAATTTGATTATTTTCCAAGTGCGACTGCTTCAGAAGATGTATCGGTGGGAAATATGGACAAATTGAACAGAATGGTTGAGATCGGACACATACGGGTTACTACGAACGTTGTGACTTGAAAGAATAACAGTACTTTGTAGAAACATATGTAGTGACGGGAATGTGCACATGTCTTCCTGGAAAGACTGGCTCGTTTCTTTCACTTGTTGTTTTTATTTATTTTTACTGCAGTATGATTGGTTTGAAATCAGTTCATTATCTGAAGTAGCGTCCATGTAACAGTAATAGTAAATATACTGTTCACAGTCCATAGCTAGATTATGATTTTCAAACTCATGGCTGGATCTCAATATTCATATAAGGATTACTACCGCAATTCATTTTTCTTTTATTGAACTACTGCATTCGCCTTCCAATGCCATTCAACATATAACTGGGTGCACTTTTGGATATTACAGAATATGTAGTGCTAGATTCAAACCGTCTCCTTTTTTGTGGTCTAGATGAAACTATTTTTTTCGAACTTTTCAGCCTGTGCCATGAACACCTATTAACCGAACTGTACACACAGGTGTACGTGTGGGAACGGAGCCAAATGTGAAGATAGATATGGATCATGTCGTACTCTAGGGTTTTATGAGTAGTGAAGGTGATTTTATTTGCAACGACCGAGAAACCATTAAAAATGTGGAAATAGTTCAAAAGATATAAACTACTGGAAGCAATCAAAACATGGATCTGGATTCAAAATTCAGCTATTTTTGATATGTAGATTCCAGTGCTCATGAATGCTAAAACAACATATGTAGCGAAACTATACAGACCCGTTTATTGAGAAACTACCGGCTTTTGTATAATAAAATATTACTGTTTCACATATCTCATAGCTTGTGATATACAGTCTTCAAATTAGTAGGTGAGGTAGCTGTATCGGTTTCGTGCTGCTCTTAACTAAAATTACTATTTGGGATAATGGTTTATTTATTGATGGCGAATATATTTCTAAACGACCTCTCGATCTACAACTCATTCATCGCTCGATGCGAGCATGTCACTGGTGAATGTCGCTGTCCAAATGGTTGGATAAGTCCCGACTATCAGAAATTCCGCCCTTGTTAACTATGTGGATCGAACAATACAAAACATTGCTTTTGTATGCACGGAGGAGAATATAATGTGGAGAACGGAGAGTGCGAGTCCATCGAAGAATTGACAGAGCCATTGTGTGAATTTTGTAAGCTTTTTGTCATCTGAGGCAACCAATAGTATCGCAGTGGTACCTTGAGTTTGTTTATCAAGTTTTAAAAACAGCAAAACAAATCTGAGGAAGTTGTCAAATCAAGCTATGCTGGTACACCCCAGCGTCTTACTTTGGTAACCGTATTATCATATTTCAGTAGCTCAACGATTCAGAAAAGAAAAGAAATGGAGCAAGTTGTGACCATAAGATAGGAAGATGTGAATGTCAACCCAGATGGAGTGGTGAACACTGTGAGAAACCGTGTGCTAGTGGACACTTTGGTTCGAAGTGTGAGGATACTTGCAAGTGTGAAAATGGAGCAATTCGTGAAGCGATCAGTGGGCATTGCTTATATCAACTAGGGTGGAGGGGACAAGAAATGTAATCGGCGTGAGTTTTCAGATGGGATTGCTCTACTTCCGCAAATTCTAATCAAATTAAAACTCAAACTCTACTCCAACTAACATGCGAAATACTACTTCATTTTGTTAGAAATTCGAAACAGTTACAGTTTTTAATACACCATTTGAACAGTAGTATGTTCTCTAGTTTATTCTGAGTTTATCCATTTTATAATTTTCTATTTTCAGGCAGTATATGTAGCAATCGTAAGAAAAACCCAATGAACTTTCTCCAGAACTTTTTCGAACATTTTTTGTCCTTCATTCCTAGAGCATTGACATCAATCCTCACATTCAATTGTAGTCGAAAAGAAAAATAATTCTTTGACCTTTGATTTTATGAGCTTTCCAGCTTATGCAGAGAAAATTGTATTCTGGAAAATTGTTGTTTCAGAAGTTGAGATCTCAATTACGGCACAAGGTACACTGTTCGTTGGTCAATTAGTCTTTAACTTCACAATCAGCCGTTCTTTTTGGGCACCCAGGGATTACGAGGGAATGAAAATTATTTATTCCGGATTATTGAAAAATATAAGTATTAAAAACTGACTCAGTGAACATATTTGATAACTTGAAATAATCTGAAGAATTTAAAACTGAAAATTGAGCAACTTCAATATGTTTTGAGATTTCGAAAAAGTCATGGGACATCAAAATCCCAGTATCCACAATGCACTAAGGCTCAATGGGGGTAACATTAAAAAAACAATACTACACAAAGGCTTACAATTGGAAAATGAAAAAGAGAATCTGAATCTTAAAATGTGAACGATTTCAATGGAAATGAAAGTTTCAAAAGTCTTTTAAGTAAATTTACACATAAAAATACTATTTTAATCGAAGGAAATTCGTGTGACTGTGATTCTTTATGATGCATTAACATTATTTTGATGGTTCCACATCAATGTTTCAGGTCGGTTTCAAGATTGGTACAACGAACTTATTGATGATTATGTGTTCCATACTTTAAATACAAGCGTATTGAAATAGTGATTTTTCAGAATGTCTTCCATCTCAATTGATCAGTCATGTTCAGTTGAACCAATGGTTACTCACTACGGTCTGGACATTATTGTTATTCTAAGTTTTGCATGAGATTATTAACCTTTGTTTGGACATTCACAAAATTTATGGTAGGTATGAAACAGTATTGCTTTTCATAATTTTTTACATATTACATGGCTAGAAAGGGAACTGAAACTTTCCCTGTTGTTGGAAATCCAACCCTAATGATATTGAAAGAAATAAAAACCAACTGAATTCATGACTAATTTTCTAGTTTTGATTCTTAGTCTGCCTTCTTGTTTCCAACGAGAGTTTGAAAATTAGATAGTTTTGTGGATTTGAATGCGAAAAATCTATATCCAATAACTAACAGCAACAACTCAGAGAATGAAAACTATATGAAACAGAAGTGTATTGGAAAAGTTACAAATGAAAATAGTGTATTTTGTTAGAGAATGTTTTAGAATTTAAGTTAAATCTAGCCTACCGATTGCAAAAACAGTTGAATAGATAGATTTTGAAGAGAAAAGTTGAGAAGGAATTCATTAATAATTAGTGTTGTAGTAAGCATATCGCCATGATCTAAATGAAAGGGAGTCCGAGCTAAAAAACCGAAAATTTCGCGCCAGTGACGCGCTTTTACTCAATCTATCATAGCCAAAAAGTAATGAGCTTAACTTCAAACAAATTTTGAAATTTACCGTTATTCTTCCGTTTCACACCGTTAAGAAATTTCATTCGGATTACCAGAATCAAGGCTGTAACTTTTCGCGGCCAGCCGGCCGGCCGGCCGGCCGCGGCTTTTCAAAATTGAAAATTTACGTTGAAATTTTCAATTTTTCAAAAAATTAAATTTTTAAATTTTTGAAAAATTCAACTGAAACGTGAAATTTCCAAAAGCCGCGGCTGGTCGTATGACAGCCTTGACCAGAATATAATGGTCAGTACGTACGAGGGTAAAAGGATTCAAAACAGAAAAACCCCTATGCACAGATTCTTGTAAAACATCATTCTATCACTGAGCTTTGTTCTGATACAATCGTTGATTACGTCCAGTTGAATATCCAGAAAAATAATGTGATTCTAGTGTTTCATATCGTTTACAGTAAAGCGCTTTTGTATTGTGTCGAAATTTTGTGACAGCTTCATTGTTCTTATAAAAATTTGGTAAAACTGACGGATCTGATGGAGTCAACATGTATTCGTGGTTCTTCAGGATATTCGAAACCTAGCGAAGAAAGTTGTTCACATGGGATGTTCTCAGATAAGAGAAACCGTGAATTTTAAAGAATATCTGTCTGTTTGATTATCAGAAAATTCCTGTTTCGAATAGTGGAGAAGTGTTTTTGAGTTTCCTGTGAAATTATCTTCTTAGCGGATTCAGAATCGCCAGTTCCATAGATTGCTGTATTTTGAACCACTAATTTTTTAGGTTCGAGTAAATCTGCTCTGTTCCACCTCCTGGACCAAGATGTCAAAAGATTGTTCTAAAAGTGTTTCATCTACTATTTTGCAAACTCCAAATAGCGAGACACTGAAGAATATATGAAAGTTTCCGTTGTTGTAACTTCCAAAAAAATTAGTTGTTACAATCTTTTACTCACGTTACCGCTTCCTTCAATTTTCAACTTACTTATTGTGATTTTCATTGTTTTTTGAAGATGATGCTATTCGAAATGTATTGGCAACAAGTATCAAAAATAGAAACTAATACATTTAATCTAGTGCAGTAAACTTCGTCCTTTCTCAATATTACGTTGTATCTTCGTTATTTGTATCAAATGTTCTGTCGACGATGATTGACGAATCGTTCTGAAAAATCAGCTCCGCAATTGTCAAGTATCCGAAACCGCTAAGTTTTTCATATTCGGTGTTAACAAAAATTACCAAATCTAGAAGAATTAAAAGGATCAACCATGTTTCCGTGTTCTTTATCTCTTAACGTAATTAAACGTATCAACCCACATTATGAGAGAATTCAGAAATCTAGCAAAGAAAATGGTTTCCGAGCCATGTTCTCAGAGAAGAAAAACCAGGAAATATAAAGAAGATAAGTTACAGTTTTATTATATGGGTAAACACAAAAAGAAAACCTAGATATAATCACCGGTTCATATTCAAACTTTCCTCTTTACATTTCCATTCCATTCATAATCAGTTCACAACGGAGGGGTAGCTATGAAAAGGTGACATGTCTCCTAGTGACACAAAATTTCTAAAAGACCAGTGCATGCATCTCTTTTTTTTCCTTGTCGGTTGGATTGCACCGAATTTTCCTGTTTCCCATAGTTGGAATATGTCTCTCAGGTTTTGTAGAACAGTAGAATTTCAATCCTCACAGTCTCAGACCTCTCACAGATTAGTGCATTTTGAAGCATCAATTTTCAGTTACCGCTCTCCGCACAGCTTGAACCGTGATTTTAATGAGAACACGAGGATCCCAGTGAAGTTTCGAATTGTGATTATCTTTAGGGTTCCTTTTTTGGGTAAAATAAGTTATGATAATAGGGGGTTTGAAAATGTTAACTCGCAGTGCAATTGGAACATGTAAAGTCTAGAGAAATATTCAGATAGTATTTCTCATAATTTTCAATGTTGTCATTTTCAAACAATTATACTGTTATGGTACCACAGTTTCATTCCATTCATAGATTTTAGAATGATAATGGAAAACAGTACTGCGATCTATCCAGACTGATTTGAAAATGACCAATTAATTCATTACTGTTTTTTCAAATTCAAAAAACAACATATGATGTGTAAGAAGCAGTGATTAGTCGTTTAACGTTTACACAATTAGAAAGGTGTTTTACAGAAGAGATAAATCAGTAATTGAAATAGACGAGCATCATCTCACGGGTATTTCGGATCATTTGTCAAAGCTTTGAAAAATTTCGGTCCAGTGGGATCACCGGGAACAAACAACACAAGGACTGAACTTTGCGATTGTTGATAGTTTCATAAAGAAAAGAAAAACTTTGCCGATGCTGGGTATGCAACGGAAATTGTTTATTGAAACAGTATTTACCGTTCCTCAAACTTTACAAGTTTGAGAAATATATTTCACAATGTTTGATTTCGCTAGCGGTTTCATTTTATCCACCTTTTTTAATATTTCATGCGTTTCTGAAGAGTTTCATTGTTTTGTGAGTAAATTAGGTGATTCTTTAATAGCCGCCAGGAATGTAATTGATAATATGAAGAAACCTATGCCATTAGTCTGATACTGTAAACTTTTCTTTTTCTTACTTATATTTTTTCAGAAACTCGACACTATTCTTATTTGATTTTGCCAAAAATTATCGTTAAAATTTATTCATAAATCCGAAGTTTCTTAAACTAACACTAGCAACAGTTCAATAGATTCAGCATTTCTCTGAAAAAAACAAAGCATGAACCTGAAACTGAAAACCCTGAAATTCCACAACATCCGAAGACCAGGGAACACTGTTATTTCACGAATTTATAGTAAAACTTTTGGTTCACTTTTCCATAAATATACTGTATTTATTATAAGAAATAAAGCCTGAATCATTGAGGCATACATAAATTAGATCTTAAGAAATGTGCTTGAAAAACATTCAGAGTTGAAATGAAAGTAGGAAAATGGGACTTACGAAATCATAGAAAATTGAAAGAATCAGAATTAGATGAGGTAAGGGGTGTACTGAAAGTGGACATTGGGATTTGAAAAAGTTAAATAAAAACATAGAAAATTGGAAAAATTAAAGAATCAGGTTTTGAACAAAGTATAATAGGCAAGTTATTGAATATTATTGAAATTTGGAAAAAAAAACAAAAACTTAAGGTTTGAACAAAGAAAGATGGGCAAGTTATTATTATTGTAAATCTTAAAAATTTGTGAATATTTGGATGGATTTGAACAGAGTATCATAGGCAAGTTTGAATATTTGGGAGGGGATATTGGCTAAGGCTGAAGTATACAAAAATGTAGTCAAAAATTAAAGAATTTAGTGCTCAGCGGAGCTCGTTGAGTCCGTATCATCATTATCGTTTTCGTCCTCCGCCATCTCATCGGTATCGCTATCTTCCCTCACCTCGTCTTGGATTTGAATCTGATCTTCCTCCATATGACCGACCACCTCTTCTTCCACCATTTCTTCATCATCGAGGACAAACGGTCTCTTTTTCACTCCAGCAGGTCTTGGTGGCGGAGCTTCCAAACTGTATTTGTCGTACCATTCGATGAGCTGATTGATATCGTGCCGCTGATAAACATTGAAGTCTGAGTCATGGAGCTTGTTCAATCTGTAAGTTTTTATCTTAAAACTAGCATAAACCGTTTCCAAAACTTACTTCTTAGCACATCCTAAGCAAAGAACAGCTACCTCTTCCCACTTGTTGTCCACTACACGAGGTGGTCTTTTCTCCTTGAGGAATATGTTGAAAGTCCAGTTCTTGCACTCTTTGCACCGCTCCGAACATTGCACACCGGCATCTTCTTCTTTCTTCCCAATCATCGTGGTACGTAATTTTTCTTCCTTGACGAACATCACTTGAGTTTGGCAGTTAGCAAGGGAACTGAAAATGAAGGGTAGGAAAACAAGAAATAGTGTCTTAGGAAGGTTTGGAAGGGGCTGGGTGCCATGAACAGCATTAAAAAAGGAAACAAAAAAGGTTGACCACCGGGAGGAATCGAACCCGCAACTTGTTGAACCATAGTCAGATGCTCTACCCACTGCGCCATTAATGCAGTGCAAGCTAGCGGACGCCGATGTTGCAGGCAGCAGCCACGACCAGCACGCAATGCCGCCACATGCCTTATTGTGGATCGGGGGGTGGCGCAGTGGGTAAAGCACCAGACTACTGAGAAACTGGTCACAGGTTCAATTCTTTTTGGTCATCAACTTTTTTTGCATGTTTTTTCAAGCATTACTCTACATTCCTCACAACCCAAAACGCATTCAATCACATCAAAACAAAAACTCACCGCATGAGCATTTGCTTCAGAATTCTCCTCATCGTCTTGTCCATATCCGGGGCTTCCTCATCTGGAAAAGCCTCAGTTGCCGCTATTCCCCAGCAGAGAGTATCCAGTGGGATAAGTGGTGGGTGATGGTGAGCCAAGTAATGGTCATTACTGATTGCCAACCAAGCCAACTGTCGGGAATTCGGTGGAGCCACATTCCAAGAGACTTGTGTTGTGAATTCGTTGGCTTGAACCCAATGGTAGGTTCCCACACCAACATAGACCATGACTCCCGGTTTTTGCTCAAACTTTTGGAGTGGGATTCCAGCATCTAAGCACTCCTTCTCATTTGGCCAGAAACCATAATCAAAGAATCGCTCGTGAGGAAGATCCGAAAGTCCGAGTTTCTTCAATGTGAGCTCCTGGAACTTGCCGGCAAACTCCAGAGGGACCGTAACCCAGTAACTGGATCCTGGACCCAGGTTGAGATTGATACTGGCAAGACATCCATTCTCCAAATGGGCGGCAGTACGAACTCCGGGAACCTTCATGTAGACTTGAGGAGTGTTGATGCCAGCCATGTAGGTGCCACAGTAGTCCAGAAGACTGTAGTTGAAGTCAGGGAGAATGAATTCGGGGAATTTTCGGACGTTCTGAAAAGCGAATATTGAGATTTGCGACTTTTTGGGAACAGAAATAAAGGAAAAGTTCCATTCCAAAAGTCCAATATAGGTTTTTGTAGGTGTGAAATTTGATTTTTAGGCTAAAAAAAATAAAGAAATCAAGCTAAAATCAGGTTTTTTATGATTTGCCGAAAGTTCGATTCCTTTCGGTAGCAAAGCATTTTTGATAATTTTCCAACAATTTTTAACGTTCCAAAAAAAAAACTCACGTCATGCTGTATTTGGAAGATCTTTGTTTTTCCGTCTGCAAACGTCCTCTGTTCGATATCAATGTTTGAGCCAAATGCGATGGTAAGAGCCCCCTTGAGTCCTTTGTCCTTTTCCGGGAGGGGTATATTAAGCTTGGTAAGCTCAACAGCGAGCTCCTTCAGAATGTTGTCGTATTCTTCAGGATTGCGAACGATTTGAAGAACGGCTGAAAACTTTTTTAAAATGAAAACACAAAATAGAGAAAATGAAACACCTTACCGTTTTCTGATGTCTCATTGACCGCCTTAAAGTATCCAACAAACTCAGGGAATTTGATATCGTGCTGAAGGTCCGGACACGACCAAGCGTTGGAGGCGTACTGAGAATTCTTCGCTTGACCTCCGAGTCTTGGGAAATTGTGTTGCATAGATTGGGGCAGCTGGCGCGGTCCAGTCATATCGTAGTCCTGTTGAAGGGTCTTGAGAACATCAGGAGAAAATCTTGATGGGTCAAAACCACAAGCCTCGATGGTACCCTCGATGAGGCAGATCGAACAATCTTCGATGATTTTCTGAGCATTCTCAAACTCCTCCTTAGTGTGAACTTGGAGAGTGAATACTGGAAGGGTACCCTTTCTAAATTTGCTAAGCTCTCCTGGACTGCAAACTATCTTCTCGGCTTCTTGCTTGATAAGAGCCTTGGTACCGTACTTAGGCTTCACCAGAAGAAGACTCTTCTCTCGATTCAACAACTCCGCGACACAGCTTCTCCCTTGTTTCTGAACTCGGGTGATGATTGATGCTCCGTTGGTTTTGTGAATGTGCATGTAGTTCTTTCCGGTGAAGTTGATCTGCTGAAGATCAAATGTGCTTGAAGGAGCATCATCGGGAATTGGAACATAGCTGGAGTAGATTTCTTGCTTTGTGAGGGTGGTGAGACCACGATAGTCTTCGGAAGAGGGCATTTGGGTGTCGAGGGAGATGAGCTTGGAGCAGCAGTCTTGTTCCTGCAGAAATTCGAAGTAGTGATTTGGATAGTTCTAGAAAGTTGTATATTTTAAATATTTGGGTTCATCATTTTTCAAATTCTTCCGAAAATCTTCGTTTCACATTTTCTAGTATCTGGGTCAAAAACTACTGTTATTATTAGTAAGCTTAACTTAAGGGTATCATAAGAAATACGTTGATAATAGAAACCAGTGTTCCATATCATTCGAAGCAGGAATTTTGCCTATTCCTAAAATATTATTTTCATATTTCTCTGTGAAAAAAACTATAGGAACAATGGCATTGATGCCACTTTCATACTATTCAAAAACTTTAATTTTCACTAATTAAATCAATTTAATTTTAGTTTCCTACGCCCTCTAAAGTGGAATCGAATTTGAATATAGATGTGCAACTCATTTCATGGAGGAGAAACGGTGAGAAAAAATTGGACTGAATCATCTTCAAATGCATATTTTTGGGTTGTTTGGAGTCTAGACCATATGAATGTAATATATTTGTTATCAGCAAGTTCTCTGGTTTTGAATGATGAGCTATGCTCACTTTTTTAGCGTAATTTTTTCTGATTCAACTTTATTGTAACTTGACGGTTTTCAAAATTTTTACTAGTAATTCTAAGATGCCGTAGGAAAATATAAATAAAGAAAAAATCACAAAATCAAAACCCATTGCTCACCTCAATCTCTTTCGTCTTCTCCATAATCATATCGAACACCTCTTGTGGAACTTTTCCATTCTTTGCCAGCTCCTTGGCCTTTGATCTCACGCAGGCTTGGGTAAACCACATTCTGCTGTTCTCTGTGTAGGTGTTTCGGTCACAATACATAACATGCTTCTCTTTTTTCGCATTTTTGGGGCGTGGAGAACTCAGAGATCTGACAGAGACAGATGGAGATGGCAAAGGAGCAGCTCTCTTAGCTGCATATGCTCGAACTGATCTCGAGGACGTTGAGGGGGCGGAGGCTGGAGTAGAAGTGGATGCCACCGGAGATTCAGATACACGTCGCACCACTGGAGTCTCTTTTTTCTTCTGAGGAACCCTGCTGACGCGTTCGGATTTTGGCTTATGTGGGGTGTGTTTCCATGTCAATCCACTATTGTTTGTACTCCATGCTCCACCATCTTGATCATCATCATCATCATAAATATCATCACTGTCATCAGAAGAACCATCATATTGGACTGCCCACTCAGCCAAACTCGCTGATGTTCGCTTACGATTTGTTGTTCGTGGAGGTGCGGATTCTTGGGAAAGAGCTGCTTTGTTAGGGGTTTTAGGGGTCTTAGGAGTCTTGGGGGTCGTCTTCTTCTTTTTAGGCTTTGGTGCTGGAGCCGGTGGCGGAGTTGCGGTGTCAACGGCAGCAGCAGCATTTGCCTGAAGTGTCAGTTGGCGGAAGCTGAACGACGGGGTTGCTGAAAATTCATAGATATGGTAAACATAGTATAAAAGAGGTACTATTGGTCTAGTAAGGCTGAAAAAAGAAGCAAAAATGTTTGCGATCAAGAGGAATTGAACCCATGACCAATTTTTTACTAGACTGGAGCACTACCGACTGCGCCATTCCTCCCTCATACAAGAATAAAGCGAGCGAGTAGCTGCCAGTGGTGGTGGCAGCGACGCGCTTCTGCTGTAACTAGTAACCGACATCCATTGCATTGCATGAATGGCGCAGTAGGTAAGGCATCTGGCTATGGTTCAACAGGTCATGGGTTCAATTCCTCCAGACGGCGAAACTTTTTTTCTTTCTTTTTTAATGCTGTTTTTGAGTCCTAGACCCCTTAATGTTGATCATATCAAGGGTATCAGAACAACGGACCCATTTACTTATTCACTCACGTTCTGGTTTCGGTTTTTTCGATTTCTTGTGAGTGGTTTTTGGTGTAGACGAAGTGCTAGGCTTTGGCGAGCCTTGAGGACCATACGAGGCATCTGAAGAATCTCCATCGCTATCTGACGATGATGATGAAGAGCCTGATGAAGAATCAGGGGATCGACTTCCGGAACCTGAGAGCTCTGGGAGCTCTGCGGAGTCCGAGGAGCTGCGAGCATCCTGTCCGTTTCGACTTCTATTGGAAGCTGAAAACAAGCACATTTTTGTTTATTGAAATAGGTTATAAGTGCTGTGAGTAGGCATCAAACAAATCTTAAAATTTTTGAACTGGACACTCTTTGTAAAAGTCCCACCCATTGAGCTAAAACTTACCAAGTTGTCCTTCTCTAGCCTCTTGATGATCTTCTCCCATGTTGACATCAATGTTCAATGGCTCAGGGAGGTTAACTGAAAATGCAAAAAAGTTTTGACCACCGACGGGAATCAATGTCCGGACCCCATTTCTAGCCTTCCTCACTACTCTTGTTTTGCCCACTCCACCAAAACCCACCCTGCTCAGCTCGGGGTAAACCATCCTCATCGTTTTCTGCTTCTTCTACTTCCTGTTCCTCTTCTTGTACTTCAGCATCTGCTTGAGCTGGCACTGGAACTGCAAGACCTGTAGCAGCAGTGAGCAATGCAAGGAAATTCTTAGCAGCAGTAGCAGCAGCAAACATCTGGTTACCCGCGTTTGATGGACCTAGAAATATTGAAATTTGAATGATTTGCTTGGCTGTAGAAGGGGAGGTGGATAGAAAAAAGATTGAAGGAACACATCAAATTGGGGGAAACTTGGGACTTTTGAGAAAAGATATGATAACACAGCAAAAAGAGCAAGACAAGAATAGAAAAACAAAGCAGTAACTTAATATCCTTGTTAGTAAAAATCTAGACAATTTGAAGCGGGAAAATCTAAAATAATCCTAGAAACATCTTCTGCGCTAGACCTCAAAACTAGAAAGGAAAACTTTAGAAAACCTATTGATAGTGCACCTTTTCTCGTTATCAGACGACATAGATTAAGAAGAAGCGAAAATAAGAAACAAAGACGTCTTGGAAGAACGTTCATTACCACTAATCTAGAGGTCAAATCATCACATACACACATTCATTTATCTCTTCTTACGCCCTCCGTGGGTCGATCGTAAAGAACAAGGACTAGGAAAAAAGAAAGAGTAGGAGAAGTAAAAAGACGGAGCGTGTACACACACACAGGCTGACAACTGAAAGAGGGTGGGTGATATATGAGGCAGTGGCCAGATGTCCTCTCTTTTTATATTTCAATCCATTCAACATCAAGAAAACTCACCATTAGATGGGATTGGTCCAGACGGGGACAACGACATGACTTGAGCTTGGAGCGGAAGGACAGAAGATGAGGACGGTGGTTCGTCACAGTTAGAAGACATGTCGGACATGGCTGGAAAATAACAACTATTCACATATGCAACTACAAGAAGCAGTCATGCAACAAGAGAAAAAAGGGTCATGCAACAAATAATAAGAAATTGGAAGGAGGAAAAACATAGCTAGGGGTCAAGGAGACCATAGTTGGACAAGTAGAAGTAACGGTGACACGGGGGGAATTGGAAGAAAGCTTGAGGGAGAATTTTGTGGCCAACTGGGTGATGTGAACAGAATTTTCAGTTTCAAAAAGCTCAGATAGTTTGGAATGATTACTGAGAGCTAGTTGAGTGTACGGAGCGTAAACTTATTTCGGAATTTTTTCAGTTTCAAAATGTTTAGATAAACCTTCACATGTTTAGGTTTGTCAATAGTGTAGGCTGAAGGTTTCTTTACGATTTCATGTCCAACCAACATGACTAGCGTTTGAACCCAAAATTATTGTTTCTTATCTATAGAACACATAACTCGTAAACTAAAGTAAGATAAATTTGTTCAAAATTAAGCAGACATCGAAACGGGAAAGTGTTTTTTTTTTCATTTTGCTGTTAGTCAAAATACACCTTATAGCCCTACAAACGGCATAGCAAAAAACATGAGACAATATACAAAAGCTGAGTTGGAAGAATACGTACCCAGCTTCAAGTAAGAAATTGTGAAGAATTCAAAACAGTAAACGTTTTGAAATATGAATGAGCAATAGGTAACACAGAAGTACTTTGGAACGAGAGCAAAGGACAAGATCCGTACAAGCACTCTAGAATAGATCTTTCTTGGCGTGAAAGTTATTTTCGGTACATCCTCTTCTATTGTGCCAAACATTATTTTACAATTCCTATTCAAAAAATGAAAACAGTGTGAAACCGGAAATCCAGAAAAATGTCAAATTAGCTGGTTGCATAACTAAAACTAGCTATTAGCACTTGAACACGATCTAGGTTTCAAAAAGTTAAAACAAACCAAATTTTTAAGTTGTCAACTATTCAGTTCATGTTCTTTTTCTATTATTATAACTAATATGTAACAGAAACCAAAAATTATTATTTCTTATCTCTAGAATCTATACAATTTCCTTTTATTTCCGGCTAGATTATTACATTCTCGCACGTTGCTACCTAATTTAGGACAGGAAATTAGAATCCACCATTCTTTCCCGCATTTATATATTTCAGGGTAGTGTCTTTGAATTGAAATGAGCACTGAAGGAACATTCGATCAGAAATGGGAAACTGGAATGATAAATGAGTGCGCTTTTAGTTAATTCCTATTATTGCAGTCTAAGAAAAAACGTCACATTAGTAAACTAAGATAAACTTGTTCGAAATTAAGAAAAAATGGAAACGGGATATTTTTTTCATTTAGCTGTTATTCGAAATACATCTTCTACCCCTACAAACGGTATTGCAAAAATGATGAGACAATCTACAACAGGGTGAGTTGGGAAGAATACGTAGGTAGCTTCAGGTAAGAACATGTGCAGAATACAAAACAGTAGACATTTTGAAATATGAATGCGCAATAGGTAACACAGAAGTACTTTGGAACGAGAGCCAAGGACAAGATCCGTTCAAGGACTCTAGAATAGATTATTTTTACTGTGAAAGCTGACTTTAGCATACATATCTTTCTTGTGAGTAATGCTCTACGGCACTTCCAATTAATTTGCAATTCCTATTTAAAAAATGAAAACAGTGTGAAACCGGAAATTCAAAAAAATGTCAAGATTGCAGGTTGCATGATTTAAGCTAGCAATTAGCAATTGAACACAATCTAGGTTTCAAAAAGTTAAAATAAAACTTCAAAAATTATTGTTTCTTATCTCTAGAATCGATATAATTTCCGTTTATTTCCGTCTATATTATTACTTTCGTGCACGTTGCCACCTAATTTAGGACAGGAAATTAGAATACACCGTCCTTTCCCACATTCATATATTTCAGGGTGGTGTCTTTGAATTGAAATGAGCACAGAATGAACAGATTCGCTCACAAATGGGAAACTGGAATGATGAATGAGTGCGCTTTTAGTTAATTTCTATGCAGCCACAATTAAATATTCAATATAGTAAAGCAAGATAATGTTGTTCAGAATTACGAAGACAAGGAAACGGAAAAAAGTTTTTTTCGTTTCGCTGTTATTCAAAACACACCTTTTAACCTAAAAACGGTATTGCAAAACGGATGAGACAATTCTGTACAAACTACAGCTGAATCACATACATAGATTCAGTTATCAAGATCTAGGAAGTTCGGAACAGAAGAAAATGTGAGGTAAGAATTAGTAATTGGTAAGACGGTAGTACCTTGGATCGAGAACTAAGGGTGGTTTTGGTACTAGAAATGTAGAAATGAACTTTGTAGACCGAACATGATTTTCACATCGTTACTCAGTTTTTACCCACAAAAATGTGAGCAACGTGAAACGGAAAACGCATTCATATATTGTAAGGTTGCATTTCAACTTTTTCACTACCAACCATCTGACATTAATTTACGTTTCATTATGTTTGGATAAATTTTCACAATTTGAGATTTTCCAATCGACTCTGCTTACGGTTTGAAATTAACTTGATGTAATGTGGTTGTCAACTAGATGACTAACACTGAGGTCAAAAATTATTGTTTCTTATCTATTGAATCTTCAAAACTCCCGCTCTATCTATTCTTCCGTCTAGATATTTTTCTCTTTCGCACGTTGCCACCTCGGTTTGGTTGGGAAAATGGAGAGAAAAGGTGTTGGTTTTCCGGACACAGAGGTATTTTTGAAGTTATGCATCATTTTGGTTTCAGTTAATGGAGATCAAGTTAGTGAGAAGTCATAAACGATGAATACAATTCGTTAAAGCTAGAAATTATGAATTGGGCAAGATTGAATTTTTTGGTCTAACGAAGACTTCAGCCAAGAAAATTAGCTGGTTCAGATTTGGCATGTGTAGATAACGGGAAAAATTTGCAGTTAAGGTTACGAGAAATCAGTTATCGGAAAAACGGATAATTCAACAGAGAACTTACAGGTTAAAATTATAACACGGAAAGTTTTCAAAGAATGGGAGAAATTAACACATCTTTGTACCTACTAACTATTCAAGTTTCAAGATGTACACATAAATCTTGGCAATTTTAAGGTTGCCAGTGTTCTTCTGTATGTACTAGCTGAGTTATACATAATTGCAGTCCGATCTAGATGAAGAATAAATGGAAACCAAAAATTATTGTTTCTTATCTCTAGTATCTACATGTTTATTGCATCTTTTCCTTCTAGATTATTACATTTTTGCAAGTTGCTACCTTTTGTAGGACAGGAAATGAGAAAAAATGGTGAGCGACTCTGTATGTTTTTCACACTGACTATGGAGCATTTTCAAAATTGGGGACTTTTTCAGTTTTAGAGAATTGGGAGCTAGAGACGCGAATCAGATCATGGAAAAGAATTATGAAGATAGAGAGACTAATGATGTCGAGCATTTGGTTCAGACTTATCAAGAATAGAAAACAGTAACTTTTATGTTTGTATCGAGAGAAATCAATCCTCGAAAAAGAAACTAGTCATTGAAAGAAACAGAACAAGAAGAAAAAACATTGAAAAACTGTAATCCGAGCAGCCGATGCAAATTCAAAATTAGTTTTTGTATTCCACTTTCATAAATATCGAAAACATAAAACGGAAAACTGAAGAGCAGCTCAATATCAAAGAACTCAAGTTTCTAAAAAAATGTGACAATCCAGTATCGGCATACCACTGATGAGCAAAAAATAGGATTTCAAGTTTCAAAGTATCCAGAATAGGTTTCAATTTTTTTCATAGTCAGTTCTTCAATGCACTTATTGACTCTAAGTTCCAGTCCAACCAAGGTGACTAATAAGAAGAAACCATAAACGATTGTTTCTTATCTATTATATTTATTTGATCTCTCTTCTCGTCTGCGTTATTACACTTCCGCTCCCTCTCTACCTATTTACGAGCGAAAAATCAGAAAAGAAGGTGAGCGTCACCACGTCTCCCCTGACATATTTCATATTGGAAAAGAGGGTGGTCAATTGAACAGAAAATGGAGATGACCAGCAGAATTTTTCAGGATAGGGTAGCTCAGAATCTCAATAGCGCATCAAAATAAACGTGAAAATTAACATCGGCAACTTGTAACAGAATAATTAACAAAGAGCGTAAGTTTTTTGATTCAACTTTTTAATGTTCCAAGTGCATCGGGATGATAATAAGGGCAAATCGCTAATTTACAGTTATCAAGACTAGGAAACGGAAAAAAATCCAACTACTGTTTCTTGAAGTTCAAAAAAGTGACAAAAATGTCAAGTGCTCGTTGCGAAAGTTTGGTACCCGGAATAAATGTAAATAACGATTTCAAGATGTCCAGTAAGTCTTGGTATTTTGGGATTTGTCAATTCCAACTTCTTTAGCAGAAATCCCGAACTAATAAAAAGTGACTAATGGAAAAACCAAGAATCATTGTATCTTATCTATACAATCTTCATACATTATTTCCCGTTGTTTACGTCAAGATTATTACACTTTCTCACATTGTTCCTCTACCTTGTCCTTTACAGAAAATTAGAACAATACGCTATATTTCCCTTCATTATTGAGTCAACTTTCACGGTGGTCTCTAGGATTTCTCGCCAACACAAAATGTCTAAAATATCTGGATGGCGGGGTTGCTCAGAAAAGGAGATCAAGAAACAAAAGAAGAGAAACAGAAGTCCTTTTAGCCAAATTGAGAGACTAGGGGAAGCAGATTAGTTCAGGAATAGGTGACCAGAGAGGAGCATAAAAGTATAATCGCACTATTAGCAAAAATGAAAATACAGGATGACGATCAAGAGATTTGGGCGTATGATTACTAATAGGAATTGACTGAATTCAACTAAAAAATAAGGATTTCGCTCAGAAATGGGTATCAAAAATTATGAATAGAAGGATTTTTAGGGGAATCGATGCAGTATATAGAGTTAGCAAGAGCAGAAAATATAGTTAGCAAGAGCAGAAAACAGCCAAAATTTAGTTCGGTTTTCGAAAATTAGATGAAAAAGGGGATACTCATTACCGTAGTACCATTTTTGGTGCACAAGCTATACATATTCTTTCTGACTGGGAATAATCTTTGTAAAAGTTCAAAACATTTGCCAGAACAAATCGATTTAGACCCGTTGGGAGCTGATCTATGGAGCCCTTGAAACATGAAAAGATTGTAAGAACTATGGAAATTTGAAGTCAAAGTCGACTGAGTACAAAAAACCTGACAATGTCAGATAGGCTATTAGTTTTACAATATGAATAGAACGTGTTTCACAGGATCAGTAAACTATGATTCTGACACTTTCAAAGTGCACCTCTTGAAACTGAAAATTTTCCAATTTTTAATGTTCCATCTACAAAAAGTGATCAAGAAACGGTATCCAAATCCTCACAAAAACGTATTTTTAACAAAATAGAAAATCGAGAATGATGAATCGTAGCACTTTTAAAGAGCTACAAATTTAGTATACAAACCAGCTTTTCAATGAAAAGGAAGGAAATTACTTGAAAGTTAACAAGATCAGAAAACAGTCAAAATTTGTTTCGGCATCAGAAAGTTTAAAAAAAAAGCGAATAGTTGGCGTTACTCATTGCAAGTGGTCTATTGTAATCGAAGAAGCAAAATTTCCCAAACTGAGATTTTCTGTGCTGCTGAAAAATGGATAGAAGCCCATTGAAAAACGATATCTGGTCCCTTTGAAACATTAAAAAAAGCTAAAACCTATGATAAAGAGCAATATAGGAAGTTAGCAAGAGCAGAAAACAGTCAAAATTTAAAGGAAATGGGGATACTAATTACCGTAGTACATTTTGGCGGACAAGCTGTACATATTCATTCTGACTGGGAATAATCTATGCTATGAAATTATGGCATAAAAAACTGATTTCGGTCCGTGTGAAACTGATGTATGGAGCCCTTGAAACATGAAAATTATTGTAAAAGTTATGAAAATTTGAAGTCAACGTCGACTGAGAACAAAGAACCTGACAATATCAGACAGACTATTAGTTTTTCTATATAAATCGAGCGCTTCCGGCAAATCCACTAGAGTATGATTCTGACCCTCTGAAAGTAAACCTATTGAAACTGAAAATTTTCAAAATTTCAATGTTCCACCTTCAAATAGTGACCAAAAAATGGTCGCCCAGACCTTATACCTCTACCTCACAAAAAACGTATTTAAAGCACAATAGAAAATTGACAATGATGAATCGAGACACCTTTACAGTACTATATAAAAAAAATTTGACTTGGAATCCCCGTTCCTAATGAGAAGGAAGAAATTACTTGAAAGTTAACAAGACCAGAAAACAGTCAAAAATTGTTTCGGCATCAGAAAGTTAAAAAGAAGCGAATAGTTCGCGTTACTCATTGCAAGTGGTCAATTATAATTGGACAAGCATTATTTACCAAACTGACTAGAATTTCTATGCTGAAAAGCTGAACGCTGAAATATTGATAGAAGCAAATTGGAAAACGAGATCTGAGCCACTTGAAACATAAAAAAGTCTATGGTAATTGAAAGTTGAAGTCAACTACTAATGAAGAACATGATAATATCAGATAGGATGTTCGTTATTGAGCCTGAAAGTAGCAAGAAGATGGAGCACTAAAGAATGATTTGAGCACAAGAAATCTGACCATCTTGAAACACAAAAAATTGTCCCTCTAGAAGGTCGCCAAAAACTTTCCTTCCACCTATACCAAGACCAAAAAGAGTAAAAAATCAGAAATCTGTACATTCAACCCTCTCTCTCCATTCTCCCCCATTTCTTATCATTCTTCTTCTTCTTCTTCCCTTCTCCACCAGCTATAGTAGTTTCTTTTCCGCACGTATACCTCCACTACTGCCTCGAAGAGAAAGAGAGAATGGTTGAGGCCGGCCCGGCCCGTCTCCTTGGTCTCTTTGGAGAAAACGAAGATTTTCTGCGTCTCTTACTCTCTCTTTGTTTTTCATGTTGGTTGGGGGGAACATTTTGATCTTTAAGATTTCTGATTGAATTTTTTAGATGGGAGGGTGGAGCGAAATGTATAAAAATAGAAGGAATGGAAGGGGAAGAGGTAGGGCTTCATTTTGAGACTAAACTTGATAGGGAATACAGTGGGAACAAAGTATAGGATGTTGGATGAGGGCTATTTTCAGTAAAAATTTTAACTTGAAACTAGTCTAGAGCTAGATCTGAACCTGGAAAACCTCTTAAACAAAGCTTTTCAAAGCAAAAAGGGATCTCGGAGAATTATAAGATATCCACCTGCAGGTGGAAACAATTATCGGATTCATTTTGTAATTATTACCTGGATTATGTTTAGGAGTAATTAGAAGTTTCAAAGTTGATATAGGCTAATAACCTTAACGAAACCGTCAAAAAATGCAAAATATTTAAAGGAAAAGGGGGTACCCTAGCGGGTTTAGATAATCAAAAATGACCGGATTTTAAGGAAAAATTGTTGCAAGACTACTATAAGCCTTTGCTTGTCCTAAAAGTCCTAAAAATTCGCCGTAATTCCAAGAAAATCCGGGAAAAATCCATCGTTTTTTCAAAATCCATTTTTTCCCTAACCTCGTTTTCGATCCCCTTTTTCACCGTGATCTTCCCTTTAAACCCTATCACATTTTCCAATCACCGTATAGCCCATATTAAACTCCATCCAATTCACTAATCCATTAGTCAAAGTAAATTCAAATTTCGCGCCAAAATCGCAAACACGAAACTCATATAGTGCAATAAGCGAGGAGGGTAGTGTGTGGCGCAGTGTGGCTAGCACTGGTCAGTGTAGTAAGGGAGGGGGCCGCCCGTCCAGCAGGCAACAGAAACCAAGAAAACGAGGAGGAAGGCGAATAGAAGAAGTAGTTGACCCGCTGTCCTAGAGCGCCCCTTCGAAGGGGGTCTCTCTCCTAGTACTATTTTACCTCCTTTTCCTATTGGCGGACCTCTCGTTTTCCTTTTCTCCTCTGCGTCTCTTGTGATCCCTTTCTCTCTTTTTTCTCTAACATCCTTTTTCTCTCATTAAGCCGTTCGAAGAGACGGCAGACAATAAAATACTATGTGTGCTGCTAACATAGTTACATAGTGAACGTAGGAGAGAATGGAGACGCAGGAAAAGTGAGAGAGTATAGCAAATTGAAAAGACGCAGGTCAGTCCGCACCGACCGCTTTTTCCTCGTCTTCATTTTTTGTCACGTATTCTCTGATGTTTTCTCTGTCCGTCCCGATACGGGTGGTAGTGGGTCGCAAACACAACAACGTTCTTCTTTTTCTCCCTTTCTTCTCGTTATTTTCGCCTGGATACTCTCTGGTTTTCACGTGCTATTTGTCTAGTTATCGAGTTGTCGGAAATGTGAGAGAGAACGAGAGTAAGAGGTGGTTTTTTTCCATGCAGGCGGGAGGATAGGCGTTTTTGAAAAATGGAGTTGTTTTTTTTTCTAATTGGCGGGAAATTTTTGGGGGAAACTGAGGTTGCCTTGAGAGGGGAATAAGAGAAAAAAGAAGTAATTTGAATTTGGCGCCTATTTTTTTTGGCTTTTTTTCTGTTTTAGGATGCTAAAAAATCTCTTATGTTTTGAAAGAAAGTAATATATAGAAAAGTTCTAAAAGCTCAAACTCTTGATACACTTGGGTTGGCTGGGATGATTTCAGGATATTCTCATTTCTCGGGTTGTTTCAAGCTGATTTCATCCAAACTTTATTCTAGTTAGTCAGGTTCTTCTTCTGTCTTCACAAGTGTTTCAAAGCAGCCAATTTTTGAATTTACCGTCGAAATCCTCTACAATTTATGTTCAGTGTTTTCTCGGTTCCATCCTTACCACATTCTTGATTAAAAATGTATCCCCCCAATTCGAAATCGAATCTTCAAAAAACACACATACGTAAGAGACAAAAAGAAACATACATTAATTTCTTCCTGACCTCTTCTTCCTCTTCTTCTTTCCGAAAAGACGATAAAAAAGAAGAAGAAATATGCTCCCCACAGGCTGTCAGTATGGGTGGTATACGTGCAATAGGTGAAATTGTGTCATGTCATTTTGGTTTTGGCAGTTAGATAATAATCTCGATATGAGATTGCATATGTATTCTATTTTTGGTGTTTGGAGGAGTATTTGTATTTGGGTGGGGGACCCTTCAGCAATAGCAGATACCAATTTCCTCTGTAATGATTGTGTTCTGTGCTACTGAAACATAAAAGGATCTCTTAAAAACTAGGAAAGATTCAAAGAGTTCACTTTAAATTTTTCAGTTTCAAAATGTAGGTTTGATTCCGCATGTGGTAGAAAAGTTAATCTGCGAATTTTAAGCTAAGGCCTGAACCATTTTTCATTTTCTTATACATTTTCACCGCAATTTGACACCATCGGAATGGTTTTTTTTTTCTCAATTTTTCCAATTCTATGCTGATTCTTTTCAAGAAATGAATTGCATTTTCTCACTTACCTTAACTATCTTGTCTAAAATCTTGAGGGAACTTTCTTTCAGTTTCAGTTTCATTAGATTTCCGGTCGATTGTTACAGGTCATAATAAACGATTAATAGTTGCTACTTTAAGGCTTCATCAAAACATTCTCGAAGAAAAGCAATTTTTGAAAAAAATACCTTGGTAATAATTGCTGTAACTAGGTCTTGATAATCATCTAACTTGATTTCTTTTATGATAATCATTCAAAAATTCCTGTCAGTTAAAGTGTCTCTGACAGTCTCTTAATCAGAGTCTATTGCTAAAACATTAAAGAATTATCTTCCTTACTTCACGCTCTGATGTTTTCATCAGATTGTAGTCACTTCCAAAAATTTCTTTATTCTGGTATTCTTGTGACAGTAGTTTCACTATTAGGAACCCCCAATATAGGATCAGAATCACTTGAAACGTTTCTGGGTGATATCTATTTCCATGATGCATCAGAACTTGGAATTTTTTCAATTTTCGCCATTTTGGACCAACTTATGGCACCATCATATTGTTGCTCTTTCCAAAAAATGTTGGTTTTGTTGTGCGTCGTGCATTCATGAAGTTACTGTATCATTCATATCATATCACGTAGTCAGTGAGATTCAGTTTTGATTTGTGATTTAAATGACTCCGATCAATAGCTATAAATAACGAAATCCACGAATATGTTTGAAATATCTTTGGGAGCACAGTAAGTAAGGTCACAAAGAATATGAGCCTTTCTCATCTCCGAATCGGCCAATGCTGAATTTTCCGCATAAAGGAGGTTCGCTCCTCCGCTTGTATGTTCTTGTAACCAAAATTGTGTCCCCGATTAGAAATTTACTCCATTTGGATCAAAAATATACACACGCGACAAAGCGAAACACACATTAATTTTTTCCTGCCTTCCTCTTCTTGTTCCTCCTCCTCTTTTCCAAAAAAAGATAAAGGGGAAGAAGAAATAGGCTCCCCACCGGCTGTCAGTATGGGTGGTATACGTGCCAAAGTAGAAATTGTGTTTTGTCATTTTGATTGTGGTAGTGAGATACTAATCTCAATATGAGATTGCATATGCATTCTTTTTTAGATGTTGGAAGGAATATTTGTATTTGGGTGGGGGAACCTTTACCAATAGCAGATACCAATTTCCTCTGGAATGCTTGTTTTTTGGATACTAAAGCATAAAAGTATCTATTGAAGACTAGGAAAGATTCAAAGATTTCACTTCAAATTTTTCAGTTACAGAATGTTGGCTTGATTCCACATGTGGTAGGAAATTCAGTTTGCGAATTCAACAAAGTCCTGAATCATTTTTCATTTTCTTATACATTTTCACCCCAATTTGACACCGTCGAAATGGTTTTTTCTTCATTTTGCCAGTTCTATGAATGTTCTTATAAGGAATTCAGTCGCATTTTTGTCACTTACCTGAAATGCCTTGTCTGAACCTTGAAGGAAATGTCTTTCAGTTTCAGTTTCACTAGATTTCCGGTTGATTGTTACAGAACATAATAATTTACTGAGAATTTTCTTTAAGGTTTCATCAAAAAAATCTCGAAGAAAAGAAATTTCTAAAAAAAAACCTTGATTATAATTGCTGTAACCAGGTCTTGATAATCATCTAACCTGGTATATTTTATGATAGTCATTTAAAATATTTCCATATCTTTCCGCTTAAGTTTATCTGACTGTCTTTTATTCTGAATCTAATGCTAAAACATTACAGAATTACCTTCCTTAATTCACGCTCTGATGTTTTCATTTGATCGAGGTACTCAATTTTTATTAGGTATAGGCTATACCGTATAGCTACCGTATACCCATACCGTATAGCTAATTCCCGTTTGTGTGGCTGTTATCAACTATGAAAGGATCATAAGATTCAAGGCGACTTCACTTCAAATTTTCCCGTTGCAGAATGTCCATTTTGTTTCAAATGTGGAAGACATGCCAGTTCGAGGTATCTTCGGATGTCAAACAAATTTGCCCCTTTCCCCTACATTTTCACACCTACTCGACATGTTTTTTGCCGTTTCTGCAATTCTAGGAGCTATCTTATGAGAAATTGATATGAATCTTTTCGCACTTATCAGCTATACGTTTGGAAGCTTGAGTTAACTTTTCAAGTTTCGGATCCACTAGAACTGTTTTCGGGTTTATCCGACATTATCTGAATAAAAAATACACACACCTGAGACTACTGGATGACAACAGAGCTCGTCAAAAATTTGAGTAGATTCAAGAAGATTTCACTTCAAATTTTTCCGTTACAGAATGTGCATTTCATTCTTCATGTTGAAGGAGATTTGTTTGGCGACTCCACATCTCCACATTCTGAACTAATGCTCTTTTTTCTTCTATATTTTCATTCAAGTTTTGACACAACCCATATGGCTTGTATCCTTTTTCTTGATTTCAGACGAATCTGTTTTTTGTTTGGTAACAGTGTATTTCAGATGAAGGCTTCAGAAACATTTCTGTTCCAAGACTCTGATGACTGTTCTATCGTTTGCCACTTGCAATGAGGCTTTGAAAGAATCCTTCTATACTTCTTTAGATCTAGCCTGTTGATATTTCTAAATGGCATTCTAGAAAATTTTTTCTACGGGAATTCGCACGAAGAAAGACGTGAGACTCACTCACTATACAATTTTAGACTAGTACACATGCCCGTAATCATAGGATTAAGTCAACGTGAGTTGGATATTTCGTAGTAGTAGTAATAGGAGTAGTATTTCCGTTACAGCTGCCCAAGACGGGGACCTCTCTCCTTGGCAACGAGGCCTTCAATATTCGTTTCCAAGGATTATCCAGCAAATGCTACGCTTGCTTGCTTCTCAAATTTTGAATGAAAGATGTTGACTAGTTTCCATATTTCTTATTAATTTTCTGTATCGAATTTGCATTATTTAATGCCCGTTTTTGTCTGAATATTGTCGATGATAATTCTCCTACATAACTATGTTCATTCAACAGAGCAAATGGAATATTTTCAAATAAGTTCAACTTAAAAATACAAAGAAACATGTTCCTGCTCATCGGAAGTGCTCACCCTCAATAAGATCAGAATCACTTGAAACGTTTTCGGGTGATATCCATCACCATGATGCATCAGAACTTGGAATATTTCAATTTTGCCATCTTGGTTCGCTAATGCACATACTTGTTACACCATCCCATTGTTGCACCTTCTAAAAAATTGTGGTTTTGTTGTGCGTCTTCCATCCACACAGTTACTGTATCATTCATAACATAACACGTAGTCAGTGAGAAACAGTTTCGATTTTGATTCCAATCGTATTGGTAAGAAATCGTTGCCATCAAGGCTGTCATACGGCCAGCCGCGGCCGGCTGCCAAAAGCCGCGGCTAGCAGCGGCCGGCCGCGGATTATGGAAATTTCACGTTTCAGTTGAAATTTTCAAAAATTTGAAAATTTAATTTTTTGAAAAATTGAAAATTTCAACGTAAATTTTCAATTTTGAAAAGCCGCGGCTAGCCGCGGCCAGCCGCGGCCGGCCGGCGGCTGGCCGCGAAAAGTGACAGCCTTGCATGACAATGCCCCAAGTCCCGGGAAAACACTGACAAAAACTGTTTTTCTCATTTTTGTAGATCATAAACTCCGAATTCTAATTCGTTTATGTTCTGATTTTTCCAACTTTTTCTGTTTCCACGTCTTCAGATTCTTAGATTGTTAAAGCTGTAGCAATGATTCGATTCTGTATCCTGGACATCCTAACTTCTAATCAATGCATCTTTTCAATGATTCCGGCATTGCTTCTTTGAAATAAGTAACGTTGTTGGTGGAACGTAAATATAAATTCGATCGGTTGCCAATTTCTTGAAAAGTAAAAAAAAGTTGGAACGTTTGTTATATGAAAACTATACCCAAATTCCGAAAATGATCTTTTAGGTTTGATGTAACAGAAAACCATAAGCTTGAGTGGTATTTCTGAGGCTAAAAAACCTTCAACTTTTACAGTTTCTTAATCATATCAAACCTATTACAAACTAAAGTGTTTAGTGCTTTTGAGTATCCCTTGACAAACCGCAGTCAATTTCTATTTTTGTCCTTCACAAAATTATACTTCTTTGTATTTTGCTCATCAGAAGTTATTAGACTTAGACTTTGATGGAAAGTTTGAAAAGAGAAATGTTCCTGTTTCTCCATTTCGATAAGGTTCCCACAAATTTTACAAGAATCGATCTCTATTTTCCTGGTCTTCCTGGTCAACAAACTATTTAGAAATTTTACGGTTTCTGAGTTTTTGTAACTTTTCCATCAGGTTTACGAAGATAATGAGCATTTCTTAGCGTTTTTCTACAATTCCAGAATACACTCTCACACTTTAGTTCCGAACCCTTCATTTTTCCAAAGACAATTCCAATAATTTCTTATACTGAAGTTGGTTCAGCTGTTCCATTTTCTGTAGGTTTTTGTTGCACCCCTTTTTCTAAAAGGTCACTTTGGGAGACACTAACCTTTCCCAGACCAGATGTTCTCATCGAGTGGGTGCACGTTCCCTATCTTTCTGTCCTCCTCATTGTGTTGGTAGCCTAGAAAATAGAGAAAAAAGCCAAATTTCACTCCAAGTCCAAGTTTTAAAAAGTTTTGTATCTGCTCTCATATTTCAGTTTGTCAAATATATTTTCAATTCTCGATTGATGAACCAGTCATAACTTCTACACAAAAAAGAAAAAATTGTTCAGTTTCTGGTTACTGGTAATTTCCAAAAATTTTTAACATCTCGCTAATTGTGATTTCGATGAGCGTGTCCCAAAATTTACTTTTTCATTGTCCCCTTGCGTCTTAGCCATCGTAATCTATGTACTTTTTGGTTATTTAAAAGTTTTCTGTTTCTATTTCTTCACATTGTTTCCTTTCCCGTGGGTGGGATAGTGATTCGTATCTATACTCTATAATACTTTCATAATCAGTTATTCTCAGGTTTACTTGAATACAAAATCAGATCCAACATCTCATCTCTACAAGTCATTGGTCATTTTGAACGTAACTGAAATCTTCTAGAGTTGACGAATCAGCAAAGTATTGCTATCTTCTCCAACTTTTTCGTACTGCTCCCTTGAAGTTTTCATGGCTCTGACTGCCTGATTTTAGGGTTCTCATTTAAGATTTTATGATTCTGTTTGTTCTTATCCTATTGTTGTCACTTTCAAAAATAATCTGGAATTCGCTATCATTGTGCGCTTGTTATTCATGAGTTAGAGCCACTTTCAACGTTAACAAGATATACATATAGTGGTTCGTGAGAAACACTTTAACAATGTTTACTTCTTCTTCTCTTTCCTACTTTATTATCTGCTTTCTGGATTACTGTATGCCTTCTCAGAAATTCGGAAGATTCCATATTTTTCTCCTGACAACAGAAAATAATATTTATTGTAGATAGGCATATGGTGTTTAATCTGAATAGTTAGCTTGATTTTATTCATTAACACACTACCGATAATGATTTTTAGGATGCACACTATTACCTGAACATTTTCAGTTTCACTAGCTTGTTTTTAGAAGAAAAATTATATACCAGTAGTATCTGAGAAGAAGGTGTGACTTCATATGTTTGAATTTGACAGTATTTCCTGGAATATTTCCTTTCTGAGTATTTCCTTTCATATTTTCTTCTGAGCCCCTACTATGACATGTATTCTTCATACCATCTTCTATTTTTATCCTGTTACTCTACCCAATGGTTTTGGATTCTATAGACACACTATAGTGTTCTTATCCTGTTGTTATAACATTCAAAAAAAAGTAAAATTCCGCTACTGTTTTGTACTCTTCATTCATATGTGGGAGCTAATGTTACCATTCGAAATACTGATTGTGAGAGTAATCTGTGAAAAGCAGTTTTACACTGTCCTTATATTTTATGGAAGACTCATTTCAAACTTTTGTAAGTTGTGAGTTATAGGTTATGGTAGGGAATTGATTCCAATTTCACGAGAACAATGTTTCAGTTTTCCCTTTTTTTTTAGAAATTTGACATGATCCTTATCCATGAAATTTGGTGTTCTTATACTATCATCAAATATCAACTAGAACCTTCCTCTGCTCTAATCTTGCTTCTCTATCGTCTCACTTCGGTTTTTTATTCTCATTTTATTCCAATTAATCCCAACTTTTATTCATCACCAAAAACGGAGTTTGCGTGCTTCCATGTCACATTTTTGAATACGACCCTATTCGATACGTTTCCAAACTTACTACTATTTTTCTGCTTTAGTTTCACTGGATTTGTAATAATGTTTGACTTTTGGTACCAAATTGTCACACTATTCTTCTAGTAAATGCAATCATTGATGGGGCAATATTTTTGAGTAATTTTTAGTGAAAAAAAGAAACAAATATTCTGTTTTTCAAATGTGCTAACAGGAGGCTTATTTGAAATCAATTTCGCATCTACTGATGTTGAGTCATCAAATTCTACTAAATTCTGATTTTACATGTTTTGATTCACTGCGTTTTTGTAGACTCGGTTTGTGATCTCAATTATTGAGTCATGATTTTGTTAGATTGAAAATTGCGGCTATGAGAAAAATTGTGCCATCAGAACGGGCAATACGATTCGCATTAATTTCACCCCATAACTTGAATTCTAGCCGATCCAATGACTAGTTTTTTCAAAAAGTTCATGATATGTGATGTTGAAGAATCCGCAAATTATTCATTTTTCTCCTTACTTTGTTTTACTAATTTTTCGGAATGCAAGTGATTTAAGGTTATTTAATAATTTCCTGTCACCGTTTCTCTAGATATTCACTGTTCCATGTTCTAGACCAATCTCTGTCTGATTCGTTTGAGTTATTGTCGGATTTATAAAACTGCAACTCGGTGTTTGCATACCCAACGACACTCCGCCGATGACGGTGGGCGTAACCAACTGCAACCCTGGCACGTGGTTTTCGCAAAGTTGCCGCACACACTTTGAAATTCGCTTTAACTCGTCAAAATGACGCTGTTTTTCTCTAAATTTCGGAGAGGAAAATGTAAAAATAAAATAACAGAACTACTGTACCAAAATTGCGTTAAAAATTTGCACAAAAAAAAATTTCGATTTGAAATTTTTTCAAATTCGTAATGAAAATTTAGTACAATAGTTTCGTTATATTTTATTTTTAAATTTTTCTATCCGAAATTTAGAGAAAAACAGCGTCATTTTGACGAGTTAAAGCGAATTTCAAAGTGTGTGCGGCAACTTTGCGAAAACCACGTGCCAGGGTTGCAGTTGGTTACGCCCACCGTCATCGGCGGAGTGTCGTTGGGTATGCAAACACCGAGTTGCAGTTTTATAAATCCGACAATACTTTCCTATCACTTTCCAACGACTATTGTTAGCTGTCTCATTTTCTGAATGCCTCCATGTTCTAGACTAATTTGTGGTCGTGTCATCTTTTTCAACACAGTCTCGTCCAATGAGTCATTTTAAAAGACACTAGGCTAACTCTTCCACATAACAGATATTCTTTTTGAGTGCGCGTTCTCCCCGCTCACTATTTACTCTCCATTGTCTTGATCCTCTAGAAAATTCTGCTGAAAATCGATTAGTGGCATAGAGAGCAGACTTGAGTAGTACTGTGGCGATCGATAAAAGTTGTTTCAAAAATTTTCAGTCAGTATTCTGTTCCTTCCAAACCGAGCACCACTCCCGTTACTCTCATTATTTACTGTTGGCACTTTCCTAATTTAGCGGTCCCATGAGAGTTTCACGGTCCCATAGGATTTTCACGGTCCCATGGGATTTTCACGGTCCCATAATATTTTCACGGTCCCATAGGATTTTCACGGTCCCATAATATTTTTACGGTCCCATAGGATTTTCACGGTCCCATAGGAGTTTCATGGTCCCATGGAATTTTAGCACTCTTCTAGCGTTCTAAGTGCTAAAAAAGGTCTGGGATGGAGTTGTAGTTTGGGAGCAACTAGAGGTACTTGAGGTGGATCAATTGTCACCACGACTCCAGGAATACCATCTACAGATTTAGTTATGACCACCACTACACCAGGAAAATCTTCAACAGCTCCAGTCGTTCCCATTATAACACCAGCAGTGAATTTAACGACTTCAGTAGTGACCACCACTAAGCCAGAGACGAGTACCACTCCAGTTGTCACCAACTCATCAACAGCTACTACAGTAACATCGACACCAGTTTCATCAACAAGTACTTCAGCAGCTAACTCATCTGCTTCTACTTTGACTAGCTCATCAGTAGTCACTAGTACCACTCGGGTAGTGTCTAGAACCCGGTTACAACAACAGGCTTTACCATCACTAGTCCAGTGACATCATCCTCGGTGATGAGTTCCACAACACCGTCCGTTGCCACAACTCAATCATCACGTTATGCTATTACTGCCTCAACATCGGGAAGCTCGAGTACTGTAACAGGATCGAGCTCGAGTACGGTAACAGGATCGACTGAGATGTTGTAGGGGACGGGAACTAAAGGTACTCTGTGTGCTTCCATGGGATGTGATAGATTGAGAAGTAGTGGATTTTGAACTAGTGCTAAATGTGCTTCCGCTGGTACTACCTAAAGCAGATGATGGTTTGGCTTCAATCCTGATATTGTAGATTGAGTACTGAAGGTACTTGTTGACCCACTGCTGACAATTGACCCCGAAACTGTAGACTGCGATGTTGGCACGCTTCCTGAGGTTCTTGATGGTCCTGTGGTTCCATTTGCTGTGAATGGGAAGGGGGTGGTAGTAGTGGATGAGGACAGGGACATGGTAATGTTCCGAATTGATGGAATAAAATGACTAAATCGACCATCGTTGATTATCATTTATTTAGTCAAGGTGTTATAGTGGTAACGACTGGAGCTGTTGAAGATTTTCCTGGTGTAGTGGTGGTCATAACTAAATCTGTAGATGGTATTCCTGGAGTCGTGGTGACAATTGATCCACCTCAGGTACCTCTAGTTGCTCCCAAACTACAACTCCATCCCAGACCTTTTTTAGCACTTAGAACGCTAGAAGAGTGCTAAAATTCCATGGAACCATGAAACTCCTATGGGACCGTGAAAATCCTATGGGACCGTAATAATATTATGGGACCGTGAAAATCCTATGGGACCGTAAAAATATTATGGGACCGTGAAAATCCCATGGGACCGTGAAAATCCTATGGGACCGTGAAACTCTCATGGGACCGCTAAATTAGGAAAGTGCCTTACTGTTTTGGTTTCTTAATATTGTTTGTCTCTATTATTCTAGTTGCTGGAATGTGTGCTTGATACGTTGAAATTCCCAATGACATACTGCTTCTTGATTATAGCAGTGCTAGATTAATTTTGCTCATTTACTGCCATCAGTACATGAGATACGGCTTCCTATTAATGCAAACCAACGCTTGGATTCGATCACTAACTTTTGTCACAAAATTTCAAGAAATGTAAAGTTGAAGAAACCGTAAAATTTTCATATTTCCCATCACTTCATTTCACTAATTTTCGAACTTTGAATGACACTGAAAACCTCAAAATTTCGAAAACTTTTGTTTCCAACTCTCTCTGAAGCCGCAGCCGGCCATCCTTGCTAGCTCTCAGATTCAGAAAATCTTTCAATTTACTGATACAGTATCGCTAGATTCTCACGAGCCCGTCTTCTAGACTAGTCCTTTGTCATCTTCATCACTTTCCAACGACTTTGTTCAACTTTCTCATTTTCTGAATGTCGTTTTTTACCCTGTTTAGTCCAATGAGACATTTTGTGAGATACTAGGAGTACTTTCCCACACACACACGCACATAATAGATTTTTTTGTGCTCACTAGAAGAGACAATTTGTTGTGGGAAAGAGTTAGCACAGTCCCTCACTAGTGCGCGGTCCCCGCTCACTATGTTCTTTCTATTGTCGTTGTCTTCTAGAAAATTATGTTCAAAATCGATAGAGAGCAGTTTTTTTTTCAAAATCGATGGAGAGCGTTTAACAGTTCTTTAGGATACTCAGTCCTTTTTCTGTTCTAATCTATGACGTTCATAGAGTCCCACATAGCTAGTTTTGTCAGATATTCCAAAATTTATTAATGACATTTTCTCGAAGTTTTCCGTTTCGAATTGTCGAGTTAGTCATAGTATTCGATAGTTTGTCGATTCTGTTGTCGTTTTTTCTATCCCTTTCTTAACATCTTCTTTCCTGCTATCAATTTTTGACAGTTCATTGGTTCAAATTGTCCGACAATCTAAAATGTGCTTTGAGTTTTCTAGATATCGGTTTACAATGTGTTTGAGTTAGTCATCCTTACTGTTTACGTTGACATAAATTTTCTTCAGTTTCTCTGTCCTGTTATATTCTTACCAAGTCACCATCTCACTTATTATACGTTTCTTTTGTTTTCAGTAATAGGGTCTCTAGATAGAACGAATATCTAAAAAAATATTACCAATTTTGAACTAACTCAACTATTCTGGAGTTGGTGAATCCGCGAAATTCCATGGTTTCCCAATTTTTCCTGATCAAAATTTTCCTTCATGATAGCTTTGCTAATCTGGTTCCTAAGTTTTATTCCAGTTTCAGTTTTCTAAGATTTTCACAATCCCAAAAACTATACGATCCTTCGACATCTTCCTCCATATTCATTGTTCTACCACCTTTTTCCATTGATTCATTTTTCCACTGATATTTTTTGAACCCAGCGTTGTACAAAGATTCATTTTGAGAGGGTCGGCCGCACATCAAATGGGTGTTTTAATCCATTCTTCTCTTCATTGTATTCCTACTTTAGGTTATAGAACAAATGCTTAAAATAATTGACACAGAATGTATTCTTGATACTAGTTGCAAATCTTGATGCATATTTCTAGCACCTCTCAACGCTTGTTATGTTACTTCTGTTCCCTTGATTCATACTCACTGCGATTCCAAATTCCCTTCTGTTTACTGTTTCTACCTCAACATTTTCCCTTTTTATCTTTTTCTATAACTTATCAAAACAGCTGGATTTCATCTCTTTTTTCAGCCTTGTCCAATCAGCAAGTCTTCTCGAACTTCACCCACCACCAACCACCAACTATCATCTATCTCTCCTTCGTCATCGCCTTCGGAATAAGATCTTCGAGGTGTGATGTCGTCGTCGTCGTCGAAACCCCTTCCTGGAAGCGATTGCGGACTAACTTCGAAAGTTGGCCCTGACACTTCATCGCTGGGACCAGTTGGGCATGCAGGTGAGTTTCATGGGAAATCTAGGGTATAAATGTTTGCTTGTAGTCCATTCTACCACAGTAATCTATAACAATTACAGTAACCTGGAATAGTGAGTTGACATGAAATCATTTCCTGTCTCTGAAGGAATGTTTTTCTAATGTTGGGAAGTCATACTTTCTGAAATTTTCTCTCCAATTCAATATCAGGGACACAAAATGTTTCTTTAAGTTTTTCTGTTACTTTCTAGTCCATTTTGCACTCCTCAAATGCATGAGGAGTCCAGTAGTCTTCTCTACTGTCAATAAATAAACTAAATACTTTTAGGTTTGCCAATTTCGATGAACGTGGACGTTCCGAAACCAGCTGTGCTTAATCTCATAAGGACTGCTTGGAATTCTGGAGATAGAGATTATAAAGATCTTATCACCTCACTTGCCCGCTCGGTCGCTCCATCAACACCGGATTTGGTTGCTCAAGTGATCGCTTCTCTGGACGCCGGAAAGAAAGAGCTCGGCACTCAGCTCCAAGCTGCTCTGACCTCCCGTGGATTTCGATTTGATGTCGCTAGCCCACAGGACAAGAAGAAGGATAACATCCATGATCAGGCAGCATCTTCGACGTCGTCCGCTACTCAAGTGTCTACAGAGACAACTGGGCAATTGAAGGATGGTCAAGAAGCTCCAACTCTCGCCACTGGAACCGAGATGGAGCGCAATCGCACTCTGTCACCACCGTCATCTCAATTGGAATCTGAAACTGCCGCTGTTGTCGAACAGATCGGAGAGGAGGTCCAGGAGCCAAGCGCATCTGTTGGTAAGTTATGGTGTTGTGTGAGCAAGTCGTTTGTGACAGTCGCTACAAGAAATCTTAGAGCCACGTCTGTAACTTTTCAAAAATTTGCTTTTTTTTTCTTCTTTTTTTCCTGCGAGAACTAACCACAACACTGATGAATATATACATATAACACATTTTAATTTTCAATTCCAGCTCTCACCGTTGGAGTCAACCCGGCTGAAGATCGTGATCCGTCTCTTCCTTCTGATTCCCCTACTTCATCTTCGACGTTGCCAGCTTCTCCGGACCCAGCTTCTCCAGAGCCAGCCATCGTTAGTGAAGTCGAATCGGGTCAGATGGAATTCGAGGGCGTTATCTCTACTGGAAGTAGCCAAGTTGAACAAGAGGAGGCTGAACTTAATCTTTATGACAACAGCTCTGAAGTTCAGAAACAAGGTTAGTTGTGGTTTAGTGGGTAGCGGGAAAAGAATAGTAGGGTTGGGGTTTGGAAGTTCGATTCCTGGGTTTCTATTGACATGATTCTTACGCATTCGTGCCAAAAATGTTTTGTTTCGGACCCTTTTTAAAGCAAAAGATTTACAAAATCTTTATTATCTCATGAAATATTATCTTCATTATTACAGATCAAGTCAATGAGGCTCCAACTTCTTCAGCAACCGGTACAGTTGTCGCCATAAAGGATGCGTCATCAAAGGAACTCAACGATTACCTCTCATCTCATCTTCATCTTTTCATCTCATCGTCATCTTCTTCTTCTTCTGCATCGTCTGGAGAAGTACCGTCGTTTGAATCATCATCTGATAAATCCGCCCCAATTGCGGAGCCACTGGAATCTGGTGCAAATCTCGGAGCCGTTTCCTCCAACGATGCCACTCTTAAACGCCAGCGTCCTGCTTCTCCAATCGGAGATGATCTTCAAAAATCATCTCCATCAGTCGATGCCAAGAGAAACCGTACCGAATCTCCACCAGTTGTCGAAGAAGAGAATCTAGCGCCAGTCGTTGCCAATTTGGAAGAGGATCAACCACATCAAGAAGAAAACAACG
The DNA here is from genome assembly GCA_963932045.1 of Caenorhabditis sinica. Lineage (NCBI taxonomy): Eukaryota > Metazoa > Nematoda > Chromadorea > Rhabditida > Rhabditidae > Caenorhabditis > Caenorhabditis sinica. The sequence continues at coordinate 19,381,109 of OZ009940.1, forward strand.
TTCAAAAAGAAGTCCGTCCAGAGGAGCCAGCCGAGCCGGAAAACTTTGTTGCTGAGGATGGAATGGAAGTTGATCATGAGCAGCTAGTTGAACCAGAGAACGTTGCTGCTAAGGATATGGACCAACAAGAGGTGCCCAGACCTCTAGCTCAGCACCAAAACTTCGATGATGATTTTGACATGGATCCAATCGATGAGCAAAATCGTGCAGGAGCTTCATCACCTGCCATGCCAGTCTTGAATCCAGGTGAGTAATAGCAAGTGGTCTAGTAAGGGGTTTAGACTAGTAAGAGAAAACACGGGGATTGGATTGCGCCTAAGTTTGAATTGCTTTTGAAGGCGTTTTATACAGTACCGGACAAAAAGCTATGAACTATTAGTGTTTTCAGTTGAAAAACGTCAACCTTGGAGGTTTGCGAAAGGATGTTGAACTGGATCGTTTGATCTGAAACTTTTTGAGTGTATACATCAACTCTAGAACTCTATATATGTAGTTGACAACTTTTTTGTACAACCTCTTCTAAAGATGGTATGTCCCTTTGAAGTGGGGCGACGCTAAATTTCCGCATTTTAGTGCAATTTTCGCCAATTTTAGTGTCGTCTGCATTTCACGAGCCATATCATTTTTAGAAGAGTTCGTACAAAAATGGTGCCAACTACAAAAATAGAGTTCTAGAGTTGATGTATGCACCCAAAAAGTTTCAATTTTTTTCGGTCAAAATTAACATTTTCCCAGACGCCAAAGTTGACGTTTTTCAACTGAAAACACCAAAGGTTCATAGTTTTTCGTCCGGTACTGTATCTATAGGGGCTTTTGCTTTTCTGTGCTATACATCCTCATTACTATTTCAGTCGAAGTGCTCGATGAAGTTGAAATTGAGGAACCTCAACAGCAGGAACATGACATGCCAGTTTTGCGTGCTGAAGATGTTCCAGCAGCTCCATCGCTTCAGGATGCACCAAATGGTAAACAGGAAAAACAAACCAGATGGTTTAATATTTATTTGCAAATTTCAGACTCAGTATATGAATCTTTCTTACATATGGATGTTATCACAGCTCTATCCGGTGTAATGGAATCCTATGGGTCGATGCCGTCCACCTCAAATTCTCAGCAACCAAGCACCTCTCTTCAATCAAATTTAGCCCGTTTCGATTCGATTCATTCGGGATCTATGCCATCGAGTTCTGGAAGTGGATCTAGATTTTCTAGAAGTGCCATTCAACAACCATCCTCATCGTCCCAGCCAGCATCTTCCAGGCAGAGTTATGAACCAAGGACACCACAAATAGGTAAGAAAATAGGCAGTCTAGATTAGAAGGGAAAGCAGGGGGTAGAATTCAGTCTTGGAACATCATTTTGAGTTTCATGAAACAATTTTTGAGCATGTCCCACAGTTTATTTTCCAGCTCGAAGCACTGCTCATTCTGTTGGGCCTACTAGATATCAACTAGTTCCCGCTCCACCCAAGATGATTTCCAAGCATACCCCAGCAACTCAACAACAGTTATCAGTTGGACTTGGTAAACGCCAAGCAGATCAGAACGGTCCATCGACATCCATGAGCCAACAACAACGGCAGTCGCAAAAAGTTTATGGTGAGTGTAGCCTAGATTAGAAGATTAAACAGCATGAGTGGTATTGCTCTATATAACCATGTGTTCATTTTCAGAAAAAGTTGGAAAGGTCAAGGAAGTCAAAACCGAACCGGTTGATGAGATGGCCGAGGAGCCGCCGCGACGCAATTCTCATGGTGAGCTTTGGTTTGATCGTAATTGGGAGGGGGGGGGGGGGTGTCGATTAGTTTTCATCGTCTTGTAATGTTGTCTTTCCAGCTCCATCAACTTCAAAATCATCGAAGCCGTCAAAGAAGAAGACCAAGGTTGAAGACGACGAGGAGTGGACTTTTGATATGGACGAGAAGTGGCCATCCGGCAAGAGAAACAGTGCAGGTCGCGGAAAGTATGCGAAGCAAGAACTGATGGGCTATCCAGTGTCAGGATTGCAACCATCAACATTGGGACTACCACCTGCGAGACGGCCACAAAGGAAAAGCGCTGCCGAACCGAAAAAGTACATTCAAGATGATGTGAGCGATGATGAATGGGATGGTGAGCCGAACTCTATGCCGCGAGGACGAATGCTACCAGCCGCTGAAGTTCGGGAAATTATGGAGAACCCCCAAAACCTCAGTTTAAAGAAGCGAGCTGAGTTTTGTGATGGATACAACGTTCGGATCAACGTATCGGCCAAATACAAGGAAATGAAAAAGAGAGGCGAGATGTTTTCCCCACGGGCAATCGAGGTGATCGAGGAGGAGACAAAGGGCTTCGAGGTAAGGTTTTGTTGTATATACCAAACCTTTGCTCAAAAATCTTTTAAAAACTTTGAAAAACTTCAAATAGTATGGTCATGACTGGTTTTTTTTTGCCAGACAGTCATCTTACCCACTGCTCCATGGGCATATACAGTACCGCTCAAAAGGTTGTAAACTTTCGACATTTTCAGTAGAAAAACGTTAACTTTGGAGGTTTGGGAGAGGGGTTCAAGTTTGTTCATTTGAGCTAAAATTTTGTGAGTTTATGCATCAAGTCTAGAGCTTCAATTTTGTAGGTGACTACTTTTTTGTACAACATCTTCTAAAGGTGATGTGTTTTGTGAGAGTGGAACGGTGCTAAAAGTCCTCGTTTTTAGTGCAATTTTCATGGTTTTTAGGGTACATAATTTTTCACGGGACACACCTTCTTTCTTTAGAAGATGTTGTACAAAAAAGTTGTTAACTACTTGAAGTTCTAGACTTGATGCATAAACTCACAAAATTTCAGCTCAAATGAACAAACTTGAACCCCTCTCCCAAACCTCCAAAGTTGACGTTTTCCCACTATAAATGTCGTATTTGAGGCAAAAAAAACTGACCCATTCTAATCAGTTTGTTTTCAGGAGGAAAACTGCTTCTCCACAGTGATTGCCTGCAACACGAAAATGCCGCAAATCCGAGCTGACAAGTATCGGACACTTGGCAACTACGTTAGAACGGCCGTCACCCCGAAAACGGTGAAAGCTGAACCTAATGAGCCTGAAAACCCAAAAGAAGCTCTGGTCGACATGGTCAACTTCACTGGTGCACGCCATGTCAGTATAAGAGCGACAAAGGGAGCGGAAATCAGTGAAAGAGTGGCTAAATTTGGTAGATCAAGTGTCACTGCGCCTCTGGACAAGGAGAAGATGAAGCTGTTGGTGCCGTCGGATGAGCCAAACAGGCAACTCATCGATAGTGAGATCAAACGGTGGTTCACTCAGGAACAGAAGGAAAAGCACCCAGGATACCTGCCAGTCGCCGTCTTCTGTCCGAAAACCATGGAGGAGTTTGCGAGCCTCAAGGAGTCTATCGAAGCAAGCAGCATCTGCATGGTCCGAGGAGTTGACAAGCTGGTTGGAATCAAAGCTGCCAATTTTGGAATCGAAGCCATGCGCGAGCTCAACAAGGACTTTCTTATGAAAGGACCACGGATCATGGGACAGCCAACCTGCACGAACTTCCAGAGGGATCCTAAGAGTACAACGAACGGCAACTGGAACGACTGGGCCTGCGCCCATTTCCAACAAATGATCGAGTTCTCGAAGTTTGCGGTTTACTACGAAGAGATCAATCGGCTCACAGAGAAAGGTTAGTTGCCGCTAAGAACGTTAGGTGTTTCATCTAAGCAATTGTGAACAATTTCAGCCCTCAAAGACATCAATGATAATCCCGATCAAATCGCGTCCATCATTGAGAAGTTGGGAGAAGACACGTTTAATGCAAACGTCGAGCGCTCAAAGGACGACAACGGCATTCTCGGAGCAATTTCGATTGCATTTGGGTCCAACATCGATATCACCAACGAAGAATTGGATACTGGAGTGAAGAAGTTCAAAGATCAACTTGACGTAAGTTTCATTTCAGTATTCTAAAGGTAGTAGAACATCTCAAAGAAAGTTGCTTCAAATTATATTTAGTTAGTAAGTACCTCAATTGGGACTTGAACCTTTGGGCGCATTCCTATGAGCAGAAACGGTATGTGAGGCGGCTGAAAAAATGCCCCCCCCCCCCCCCGTTTTGCGAGCTGTTCTATTTACATGTTTCAATCATTTTTTTACAGGACATCCATAAGCTTCCGAAGTTCCTCCATCCTGGTGCCAATGGAACGCTCATGGACTGCTGCGACTCGGTCATAGCAGGTGTCAACACTCCGCAAGTGTACATCAAAGCTCCCGACGTCCGCACTACTGCTCATCTCGAGAACGGATGTCTTGGCAGCATCAATATCAACCTGGGTCCAGGAACCAGTATCTGGTACTCTGTGCCGGTGGAGTTTGCCGGAAAGTTCCAGGCGTTGGTAAAGGATAAACTCAAGCTCGGTGAGGACACCTACGGTATCTTTGATTGTGGATTTTGGCCCATCGAGAAGGAGTGCTTGGCGGAGAAAATCCCGATCCAGAAGTTTATCCAGGAGCCGGGAGACATGGTCTACGTTGGTCCAGCCACCTATCATTGGGTCCAGTCGAACGAGTTCACCACGCAAGTCTCCTGGAACCTTGCTCCAATGTCCTTCCGCCAGTTGGCTTGGTTGGCCATCTCGCATGACAATTACCTGGCAAACGACTTCCATCCATTGTTCCCACTGGAGACAACGGTCTGGAACCTGTTGATTAAGGAAGGTGCTCCCGAGATCGTGGAAAAGCATATGGATGAACAAGTGAAAGTAATGCTCATGCGGTGAGTTATGTTTTATCTCCAAAAAGTAGAATTTCTTCTTTGAATCACTTACTAGTGGTAAAAACCCATTGAAAACTGACTCTGTCTAGCATTAGAAACTCATTAGTGAGTTAGACAAAAAATAAAAAAGTTTGCCATCAGAAGGAATTGAACCAGGGACCTGTTTTTCATTAGTCAGGCTCCTTACCTACTGCGCCATCCTCGCGGAGGCTGATTTGTCGTAGTGGCGCCGCCTCCGTGGCGCTCTGCCGCTGCATTATAGATGCATGCGTGACGCAGTGGTTAGCATTGTTGACCGGGAGGAAACAGGTCCCGGGTTTGATTCTTCGAGAGGGCAAATATGTTTTGTTTCTTTTTTAGAGCCTAGTTTGGAAGTTCAGATCTCTTGAAATGATATAAAAGCATAAAATTTGATAATTTTCAGCAGCTTAGCCAACTGCAAGAGTCAGGAGATCTTCGCCAAGGCAAACGGAATCGAGATCAATATGGTGGAGGAGAAGGAGGATGACGACGTGTTTGACGATTATCAATGTGGTCTTTGTGAAAACTATGCATTCAACATGATCTTCATGAAGAAGCCAATCACAGCCGAGCAAGAGGAGGCAGAGAAGGAGAAGACGAAGACGATTTCTCTCAAACTCTCGGATGAAGACATGAAAAAATTAGAATCCGCAAATTTTCTCTGCTTGTCGTGTGCCAAAAAGTAAGCTAATTTTCGAAATAATCTCTCAGTTTTTTAACTTCTCAATTTTCAGGTGTCACAAGTTGGATTACCCCAGTTGGAAGCTATACATGCGTCGCTCACTCGAATTCCTGGAAACCACCTATGACAAGCTGAAACCGGTGAAATATTGAATTTCTTTTTTATAATTTTTCCTAATTTTTAACTTGTTGATTTTTTTTACAGTTGTTTTTCTAGATATTTTTCTCTTTCCTTTTTATCATTTTCGATTCCCTATATTCTATTCCAACCCACCCCCCCCCCAATTACCCAAGTTCCTAAAATGATTTGACTTGCTTCAATTTCATTTTTGTAACCTCATTTTCTAGGCCATTCAATTTTGCATATCCCATTTTTCAGTATAAATTTCAGTTATAACGGTTTATTTTTTGTTTCCTAGGCTTTCTGTTTTTGAATTTCTCTGCATTTTTTGTCTCTTTTCATTTTTAAGACTTTTTTTTCAAGCTCTTTTCGTTTTTAAGGTTTTTTTATATTCCTCTGGTTTTTTAGGTCTCTGTTCCTTCTCAAGATCTCTTAATTTTTTCCTTCTTCTTTTTAAGGCAATATCTCAGTTTTATCCTAAACAAGTTGAATTTATGTCGCTTTATAATAAAGAATTTCCCTTATTCCTTCTCATTTCGAAGAGTACTTATTCATTGGTTTTCCACCATTCTTCCCTATCTTTCTCATATTTCTTTTTCTTTTTTCCATTTTTAGACTAATATCAATTTTCAGAACTGGGCAACCGACATATCTAGTCTTTCTCCCGGTGCCATCACCTTCGAAACAAGACCATCGAAGAAGGATGGCGTCGTCGTCGTCAACTAATACTGGTGAGTTTTTGGTTATCGGACGACTAGGGAACGGTAGTCTATGGTATTGGCAAAAATTTGAAATCGGCTACTGTAGCCAACGTATAATGGAGGGTAGCCTGGATTGATGTAGTCCTAGAGGTTCGAAAATCAATCATGCTCTTTTAAGCCTAATTCCCCTAAATCGAATACCTAGTTTTCTGGCGTTGGTATATGTTGAGGTCTCAAATTTTATAAGTTCATGTTTGTTTTCAGGTGTGACTCCTGTGAGCAACTTCTACCTGAAGTTGGCCACTGATATCCTTGCTGCCCTTCCCCTGGGAGAGGAGAAGTGCAAAGAAGCGATCAGATCGCTTGGGTTTGAGCTCACCCTGATCAATCAGGCTGCCATTAGTCGAGATGAAGCAGCATCGACATCATCTTCTGGTGCTCAAATGAGAGCCGGTTCATCTGGTAAGTTCTTTCATAGAAACCAGAGTTGCTTTCTCTTATTGGTACTGCTCTGAATTCAACAGATAAAAATATTCAAGCTCTTCCAGTGAACCTATATTTTCAGGTTCTATTTCTCTCTCGATGGAGTTCCCTGCTGATCATTTCTACGCTACTGTAAAATCTACTCTCCAAGCCAAGAACGAAACGGTCCTAGATATCCTTACCTCCGAGGGATATCGGCACAACTCGGCTGCTTTATCGATGGCGGAGACGCTTTCCTCTGCAAAGGCTCTTCTTGCTGCAGGAAATGAAGATTTTGGTGCTGAGCTCAGGAAGATTCTCTGCCTGCCGCTTGCCACTGACACTCCGGGCAAGAAGGACGATCTCGTTCTGGAGCCAGGAGCATCGCCGTCATCTTCTGATGGTGAAAAGTCATCTGGCCAATTGGGTGGTGAAGAATCTCGAGCTGTAGACGATGGAGTCGATATGGAGTTCGAAGGCTCTACGTCACCGCTTTTGTCATCGAAGGATAATAAACTCGACGTTGTCGTCAAATCGGTGGAAACGAAGGAGCACCCAGAGAAGACCCCAGCTCTAGGTAAGTCAGGGTAGTGGAAAGTGGTTTGAGTCAGTAGGGAGAAGTTTACGTTCCCATCAGGGATCAAAGATTTTGGTACACATTTTAAGTTCTGAGGATCTTTGTTCTGAGGATCTTCAATTGAGGATCTTGATTTTTATCAGTCTCCGAAAGTGTTACGGTATGAATTTTTCTGTTTTAATGGCTTTTTTTCTTAATAGCCAATTCACTTAAACAATTATTTTGTCATTTCTGTAAATTACAGCCATCGCGATTGAAGCCGACCCGTCTGAAATAGAATCTCCGTCACGGCCTTTGTCTACTTCAACTATGTCGTCGGCTGATGGACCACTTTCTGTTGCTATTGCTGAACCTGTTCCAGAACAACTATCGACAGATGCAGACGCAACAGGAAGTGAGCTAATCGAAGAGGAAGAAGAGGATCTCAAACTTTGCGACAGGAGATCAGAGAAGGAGAAAAACGGTGAGTTGAGGAGTAGATGGTAATGGGCTAGAAATCATCATGGGTAACTGATTCAACTCTGACTAGAACCGTATGAGCGTTTTTTTTAACTGGTCGAGAAAAATTCTAGAGATGCATTTTACAAAATCTGTCTGTTTTCAATGGTCTATATTACTGGAATTTTATACCATATTCATTGTCTGCGGCCCATGCTGTTTTATTGCTTACATCCCTTTTTCAGGAAAAGTCAATGAAGTCAAGTCAAAGTCTGCTCCATCTTCAACTAGTTCAGCTTCTGTAACAGCCACTGACATTGTCAATCTTGGGAAACCCCAAAAGATGTCCGAAGTGATCAATGCGTCCTCTAGCTCATCTCCATCATCTTCGGAATTGATGTCATCGAGATCCAGAACAAGCTCTATAGCTGTTAAGAAAACGACTCAAAGCTCGCTAGTGGCACAGCCACAGGAGACAGTGGCATCTATTGGTGAGTCATAATACTATAGACAGTGTGTTGAATTAGTGAAGATGAAGTCTAGGGAGAAAAACCAATATGAAGTCAAAGTTAAAGCAATTTTTCAAAGTCAACTTCCACTATTTTTTCGAAATAAATAGTATCAGCTGGAAAATTACAAAAATAGTCAAAATGAGTCTTGATCCAATTCAGTCTTCTGTTTCATCGTCTAGTTTTCCAATTGAGAATCTCTGATCACCTTTATTTTGCATTTCAGCTACCACCAATGAGACCAACCTGAAGCGTCAACGCCCTGCTTCTCCGATTGGAGAAGAGCTTACGCAATCTTCATCATCGGTCGATGGCAAAAGAAACCGAACCAAGTCGCCGTCATCAAGTCTAGCCAAGAATCCAGCCTCGAAAGAATCCAACTTGGCCAAAGCACAGCAATCACTGTCTCCCAAGGTTCCACTACAGGATGAACATCCATCCGAGCAAATGAACGTTGGTGTTATTGATGAGGCTATGGATACTACTCAAGAGGAACCAGATGGATCAGAGAGCACGATTGTTGAGAATGTCAAGTCTATTGCTCCGGACCTTATCCAGCCAGCCAACATTGGACAGGAGGATTCTTCAACGGAGCAGCTTCCACGACCACCACCTTCATTGAACAATCATACCGACAAGGATCAACTCCAACAGAAGCCCAATTCGACGATTCCCCAATCACTGCAAGATCTTTACAACAAAGCTGGTTTCGATGATGAAGCCAGCATAGCTCCAGTCTTCCGGGATGATGTTTTACGGCCTCCATCACCTGATGCACCCGTATTGGACCCTGGTAAGTCATAGTTTACGCGGAAATTATTCAGATTACTCGAATAACATTCAAAAGTTTTGGGACTCAATCTGAGCTTTTTTCAGTGCCAAATATTGAACTTGATGACAATGATGAACATGCGATGCCTATTTTAGAGGCACAAGTCGCTCAACGGGCGCTGCGACCATACGAGCGTCGAGCGGCGGGGTACGAGCGCTGGTCACCTCGAACCAACCCCCCACCTCGAGCATCAATCCAAAATGCCTCTTCTCAACCATGCACATCAGCTAGCCTTGCCTTGCCTCTTGCTGCCAGAAGGAGAATCTCCAGAAAGAACCAGAACCATGAGCCAAAGGAAATCAAAAAAGAAGTAGAAGAAGTCGCTGAACCGAGAATCAACAATAAGAGGAATGCTAATGATAGAACCCAAGCAGGACCATCATCTAAGGGGAACACTTTACGATCGACGTCAGAACTTCCAAAAGTAGAATTGGTCGATTTGCCAACAACTGCATCAACTTCCGGATCACAGCCAAGACAAATATCATTGACACCAAGAGGAATTCCGCAACAACGTTTTCAACATATACCTCAGGACCAATTCGTTGCGATGAGTCGTAATTGGTTTGCACTGGCATGCATTTTGTCTCTAACGAAGATCAAAAAAGCTGAGCTGGGTCTCACGGAGAAGGCAGTGAAGAAGATCGAGGAGGTTACGAGGGATATTCCGGTAAGACACACTTTAAATTGTTTGAATTTTTCATTAGAATATTTGAGGGACGGTAACTTTGTTTAGAGCTTTTTCAGACTATGCTCAAAATTTCCTAATAGATATTCACCTTTTAAGTATAAATACATCCCTACACAACCATTCATATCTCCAATTTCAGGAGAAAAACTACTACTCCAAAGTTGTCCCCCTCACCACGGAAATGCCAGACCATCCATGGCGTGGCCTTTATTCTTCATTCAAAAAGCTCCTTCATCCAACACCCTCACCGAATCCAACAACTCCACAAGCGCCTCCAACTTCTAAAGCATACCCCTACCCACCAGCCAATGCACCCAGAACTGTCAACTTCCTCGGTTCGCTTTTCATGAATCCCGATGTTGGAGGTAAGATGATTGTCGACAAGGTGGCAAGATCTGGCTTGGATAGTGTTTGTGAGCAGCTTCATAAGAAAGACCGTAGACGTCTGGTGAAGCGATCAAAGGCGAAGAGTGACTTCATAGACAAGGATATGGAGGCAATAATCGGAAATGACAAGAAATACAAGAAGGATTTGCCCGAGGGATACTTGCCAACGCAAGTTTTCCAAGTCAACAATAGGGCGGAGTTTGAAGCAATTCAGCAACGTGTGGAGTCTAGCGGAATTGCGCTGATTGAGGGAACCATTGAAGCTACAGGCTTCATCAGCTCCAAGTTCGAGAATGATGAGATGGTGAAACTCTTGGAGAAGTATGAGATGACAGGACCTCGCCAGATGCCACAGCCAATGGGATCCAACTTCCAGAGAAAGGCGAAATCCGGGGATTCGAACAACTGGTGGTGTACCGATTACCAGCAGAAGATCAAGTTCCCAGTTTACAAGGAATACTACGACAGAGTCATGGAGCTCACCGAAAAGGGTTAGTTTTTCATATATAGCTCACGAGTTTTAGTCAAAATCCAGAACATTTTTAGCCCTTCTCGACATCAACAGTGATCCCGACAACATTGAAAACGTTGTTAAGTTATTGGAGGAAGATCTTCGCGAGAAGTCGATTAAGCTGCCGGAGAAAGAAAAGGGTCATGAAATGGCAACAACTATCGCATTCGGATCCAATATTGACATTAATCAGTCCCAGATTCAAAAGAAAAAGGTCTTCAAGGAGCAGCTTGACGTGAGTGTTTTATTATTTCTTTGATTGATCTATAATATTCACCTTAGTGGTATCAAGGCTCTAAATTTTTGAGACCATAAAGGATGTCTTAGGTTATCTGAAGCTCGTTGATATCGTGATACAATACTACGTCATTGAGAGAATCCTTAAAGTTCGAAAATTTCAGAACATTGCCAAACTCCCAAAATGGGTCCAACCCACCGACAATGGCACGCTCCTCAATTACATTGGCGAGTACATCTCTGGAGTGAACACCCCGCAAGTCTACAATAAGCTCCCTGGAGTCCGCACCAACGCTCACCTCGAAAACGGATGCACTGCAAGCGTCAACTTGAACCTCGGCCCTGGTTCGAGCGTTTGGTGTGCTGTGCCGCTGGAGTACACCGGAAAGTTTCAAGATCTGGTCGCCACGAAGCTCGGCACCGGCTCGAAGTTCGATCCAGAAGAGTTCTTCTACCACGGATTCTGGCCAAACGAGGAGGAGTGTCAGGAAGCCGGCATCCCAATTCACAAATTCGAGCAAAAGCCCGGAGTGATGGTTTGGGTCGGAGTGGGAACTTATCACTGGGTTCAAGCCAACGAATTCACCACCCAGGTGTCATGGAACATTGCTCCAGCCGACTACCGACAGTTGTCATGGTTGGCAATCTCTCACGATCACTATTTGTGCCACAAAGCCGACCCGCTAGTTCCAACGGAGACGTTGGTGTGGAATTTGGCAAAGAATAAGAATGCTCCCAAGAAGGACTACAACATGCGTCGTCTTGTGAAGACTATGTTGATGCGGTGAGTGGTTACTAGGTAGAAAAATCAGCAAAACTTTTGCGAAAACTTCCTAGAAGCACCTTTGAGCTTTCGAAACAGTCGTATTGCGCTTGACAAAAAAGCAAAAAACAACAAAAAAAGTTTGCGACCAACAGGTATCGAACCAGTGACCTGTTTCCTACTGATCAGTGACGCTACTCACTGCGCCATTGGTGCGTTTGCCGTATGCCGTCGACACGCGCGTTGCTACGAAGCGACGGCGTGGATGGCATACCGAATGCTGAGCATGAGTGGCGCAGGTGGTAAAATGTATGACTATGGTTCAACAGGTCGCGGGTTCGATTCCTTCAAGTGGCCAAACTTTTTTGCTTAGTTTTTCGGTATAGTAAGTGACATTTCTGACTTGCCGAAGTCGTATCAAAGAGGATTACGTAGAAACGTTGGTACCGAGAATCTCTATTTACTTTCGGAGCGCATATTTTTATGAGTTTGTATATCAATTTGTCTTCATTTCCAGCAGCCTGGCAAACTGCAAGAACGACGAAATCTTCGCTAGCAAACAGTCACTTCCGATTATTCGCCCTGAAAAGGATCTTTCCGACGTGGAACGATGTGCCATGTGCAAAAATGCACTCTTCAATATTCTGGTGCAGGAGAAAAAAATCATGAAGTCGTTGAAGGAAAAGAGGGCATACTGTCTCTCTTGTGCCAATGAGTGAGTGAATTGAAACACCGAGATTATATTCTAATTTTGATTTTCCAGAAAGAAATATTTCTCTCCTAGGAGAAGATCGGAATACGACTTATTCCAACGTTACTCCATCGAATCCCTTGTTGCGATCTACGATCGGTTCTGTCGCGCCTCATCGAAGAAAGAGGGTGAGGATTCTGGAGAAGAGGAAGACGACGATGAGGAGGAGGAGGAAGAAGAAGTTGAGGAAGAGGAAATCGAGGAAAAGAAGGAGATTAAAGAAGAAGCAGACAATGAGATGGATGAGATGGATGAAGATGAGTATTCTGAAGATGATGACAAAAATGATAGCGATTACGTACCCTTCGAAATGTAATCGACAAAGATATTGAATTATTTTATTTTGTTTTTTTTTTGCTCCAGTGATTTGAAATCAAAATTTATCCAACCTATTTTTGTAACCACCTTTCAAATACATATGCTCCCTGTTTCGCCCCGCTCTCCAAGCCCCGTTTTCCATATTTCTCTCTCCAATGTCCCACCCCATCCCTCCATTATTTTGGTATGCCCCATTTTTCTTAACTTGTTTTCTAGATATAATCTAGAAGGTTTTATTTATCACAATTATCAAGTTCTTATGGTCCAAAGATCCAAAGTTTTTTAGGTATCCCGATCCCAAAGTCCCTTTCACCATTTCACACTTTTTGTAATTGTGATCTCTTTTTAAGATTTTGCAGCTTTAATTTTGTATGAGCCTTGTGATTGATTTTTTTCCTATTGGATAGTCAAATAAATTATGGGAGATTTAAAAATACTAGTTTTATATGAGATTGAAGAGGATTTTAGGATATTCGGAGCATAATGCGTAGCTTTGACTCCGGATTTGGAACAGTTGAACTGTTAATCAATGAATTAGAGTAATTCACATAAAACAAAAATATCAAATTCATTCGAAACCTGAGTATTTTCTTGGGGAACTGAAACATTGAAAAAAAAGTAAAAAAGTAACAAAAATTGGAATGAATTAGATTACTGTGAAACAATTTTTTAATGCTTCACAATATTAAAAAACTGTGTTTTTTCTTCTATCAATTTTCAGTTGAAAACTTTCCGGGGGTGATTTGTTCAGCTCCACTGATTCATTTCAACTGATCGTTGATGTCAAACCAATTACTTCCATTTACTACATATACTACCGTTCAGCATTCACAATTTACCACCCTTCACTACCATTTTACTACTATTTAGTACACCATTTACTACATTTACTTCCATTTACAATATATGTACCACGACGATCAAAAATTACGTAAGTTTCATGAACTTCTGTCATTTGAGAAACAGTGATTAAGCTAACCGTTATTGGGCTATATTTTTACGTTTCAAAACACCGGTAAACTGTCATTTTTTCTCCATCCCAGATTCAAAATTCAAAATAGAGAAAACTTTCTCATCTCTGCTTACTTCTTACCTCGTCTTCTCACACATTCCAAGTCTCCAGTCTGGCTGACTTACATAAATTTCCTCGGGATTCTGAAATAATCTCTAATAAAACACACTTTCTCCTAACTCTAAACTTTCTTTGTTCCTGCGCTTTATTTTTTGTATCAGTTAAAAATGAACACTGATCGTGTTTTTTTATCAATTCTCAAAGTGGAAGTTGCTGAAGATCAGATTTGCAATAGTGTTCCAATTTTGAGCCCTTAAGGAAACCGTAAATTTAAAAATAAGTACACAATGAGAATAAGCTACATAACCAAGAATATGCTACATCACAATAAACTACAGGTGAATAAAAAACATCAGAACGTCTAATTATCTCTCTCAAAACCTTCCGGTGTCAATGTTTACCGTTTCACTATTTGGTGAGCAGGCTGAACTGTTCTAATAAATGTACGAACATCTCATCTATTTTCCTGAAAAATTACTTACGTTTCAAAATCTTTATATTCGAGAAACTAAAAATGTGAGCACATTGCGAAAGTCATAACGAAAATGCACAAAAGTTGCTTCAAACCCCGAAAAATGAGCTCCCATAACTTCTATAAATTTGGTAACTTTGGAACTCATTTTCAGGTTGTTGAAGCGATTTTCGTGCATCTTTGTTATGATTTGCGGAATCTATTCACATTTTCACCTGTTTTAAAGCAATACAATTTTCTGACCGGAATCCTCCTTTAAACCATCAGTAATGGGTCCGTATCCGAACATTTTACTTGGATTTGTCAAACGCTACTTTTCCGTTTCATACCGTATGTTTCTAAGAATATTTTAATCTTTTTTGATCCTGCATCGATTCCTGTTGGATGTTTCAAAAGTTTCTAACCAAAACTCAGACTAAATACAGATCGCCTTTCAATTGAGTCCACAGCCAAAAAAAGAATGCAAAAGACTTGCACTCAAACAAGTTCAAAAGTGAACAGATTAGGAAGAGCATGCAAAGGGCAAAATTGAAAATTTACTTGTTGGTCTACCTGCCTGTGTCAAACTAAACAGATCTAAAGTTGTACGCATATATTCCGGCGTTTTATTGAGCGTAATTTTTTTGAATCTGTTCATCTGAACTACGAGAAACAGGAATTTGCACTTTTCGTTGACGGTCAATTTTTTTCAGCGCTTAGGGTAAGATGTTTATTAATCTGAAAGAAGCATACATACATCGCATAGCAAGATACCAGCATCAACAATAGAACTTCAGTTTGTTTAATAACTTTCTGAAACATGATTATATTCATTTTCAATGAGCTTTTGGGGGCGGGGGGAGGGCCGTTGTAACCAGTTAAGATATAAGAATGCTTCATCAAAATTTGAGAAGAACATCAACTAAAATCTTGAATAAAGTTATTTTCCGCGAACAAAATTCAATATAGTTGGTTCTTTAATAATTGTAACATTCATCCAACGAACACTTAGTTGAACACTTAGCGGAACACTTTTTCGGAACAATTCTCCATGGTTTGTGTAATGCGACAGCAACGCTCCAACTGTTTTATAACAACTCTGTATTTTTTTCAGACCTTTCAGAAACAGTAAAACCGCATGGCCCGCAGGATCGCTCGTGTACCAAATGTTCTGTTTCACAAACGTGTTGTAGCACAGAAACATTTCACAGAATAATGTATCTCAGGGAATTTTTCAGATTGCAGTACAGTTCTTGTGTTTTTTCTTAAAGAATGAATCCTGTCAATACGTAAACTATATTAGGAATTTAAAATGTGCCGAACGGAATTCTAATGCAGCAAATATTTCAGAAATCCTTTTTCTTTTTTCACTCCTCGGCTTGTATCGTTTTCGTAATTTAGTTGAAACTTTTCTACGGTAGCTTTCCAGCAAACCCTAAAAATATTCTATACTCAGACGCCAATTTAGCCTCACTTTTAGAGCGCATTTGCACACACCAATCGAATCGATAACCGAGATTAGAACTACGTAAGAGAATGTGACACCCAACACATAAGGACATTCTTGTATAGAATCTTCTAGATTCCAAGACCTATTGTCTTCATGAGTCCTCATATATGTACACAAAAAAATCAATCGTTCTCATGAGGTCATCCACTGTGTATTCTTCGTCCTCAAGTACAATTTTATCGAATTTTTGTTGTTACTAATTTTGACTTTTATCCATTTTTTCAATTCAATATTTTCCAGATATGGCAACGAGAACCACGATGATTCCAACGAAGAACGTGATCCGTCCTAACAGGGCCATCTTCAAGAAGAAGGCAGCAGCAAAACCTGTAACTGAAAATGCAAAAATCAAGGAAGCGGAGAATAAGAATAAGGAGTTGAAGGAGAAGTTGAAAGGTTGGCTTTCAAAACTCCCCTCACATCAATAAAATTTCATTTTCAGAAGCTCTGGCAGCTGCAGACCGCGCTAAACGGCTCGAAGATGACATGACCACGTCGTTTATCGCGTATTATAGTAGGGACAATGCCGCAAGGAAACGAGGTATCCAAGAGCTCAAGAAGATCGTTAAGAGAGCAAAGGCAAAGCACAACGCCGCTCGGAAAGCTCATGAAAAAATGAAGAAACAGGTGGCGGCAAAGAAGAAGGAAATCGCCGAGCTTCGTCAGGAGATCAATACCGCTGAGAGTAGGAATGCCATGAAAACTTTGCTAGATGAGAAGAAGAAGGTGGCGAAACTTCGAAAGGAATGGCTCGCGGCTCGGAGGGAGCTCAGAGTATGTCAGGAGGAGAAAGAGGGAGTCAAGAGACCATGGAAGTCCTGTGAGATCTGCACTCTAGAGTACACGAAAGGAGCAAAGCAATGTCCACGAGTCCTTGGTGAGTATTTGTTATCTACTAATAGATGTACTCTAGTTCTAAAAGGAACGAGGTCAAAGTTTATGGATCTTGTCTAGGACACTTCTTTTTTCTTATTTTGGATGTTGGTATAGCCATATAACAGCCTAGTTCGAATTCATCCTAATTCATAATGTTTTTTTCCAGAATGTGGTCACATCCTGTGCGCGAAGTGCATCAAGACAATGATCAATTATGACGAGATCCAGTGCCCATTCGATCGTCAGGTTATTCAAATCACGAAGGCAGAAGTGGACACGCTCCCGATGGATCTTCTTATTCTGGAAAACTGAAGTCTTTTATTGTCATGTACAGACCCTCCTCTACCAACCGGCCAGATAATTTTCTTGTTTTTCCCCCTCCCCCCCCCCCCCCCCTCGTCTTCTTCTTGATTTCGTGATCTTTTTATATTTCACTTTCCCAATAAAACGTTATTACACCCCAATTGTTGTTTTGCTCGGTGCAAATTGCGTGATCGCTGAATTTACACATAACAAGTCAGTGGTGGAATCATTCCAGCTCGAGAATGTACGAGACGCCTCAGACGACGTTGGCGGTGTAGAAAGTGATTATCGGGCAGTTGTTGAAGATAAGTCTCCTAGATTTTGAGTCATCGAGGGAGATTTTGAGGCATATTTTAAGTTATCGAAATTTTGGCTCATCGAGGGTATCACTGTTCTGAATTTAATATGAACCGAATGAAGCATAAAAATTTTGAAAATTTTCCTCAGTTTCATCATTTGCATTTGTGCTCTTTACAATTGGTCAATTCCAATTCTGGTAAATACCCCACACATAAAATTTCGCAACTTTAACAACAATGACGTCACTGATCACTAGGGCGCGTTTGGATTCTCCATTTTTAATGCTACCTGCAATTGTAAGGGCCCCCACACAAGGGGGCCCCCTGCAATGTGAGGGACCCTTGTCTAGAATCTTCTAGGTTGGCCATTCTCTTTTTGAGACCCCAACATCACGAAAAATCAATCGTCCTTATACGCTCACTGTGTCTTCTTACTCCTCAAGTAGTGTCTTTAAGGTCAACAATGTCATTTTATTGGTTTTTTTTGCTAATTTTATTTTTCATTCATTTTTTCAACGCAATATTTTCCAGGTATGGCACCGACAACCACAATCATTCCAACGAAGAACGCAATCCGCCCTAAGAGAGCCATCAAGAAGAAGACACCAGCAAAGCCTGTAGCTGAGAATGCAGAAATCAAAAAAGCAGAGAAAAAGAATAAAGAGTTGAAGGAGAAGTTGAAAGGTTGTTTTCCAAAACCCCTCCGTCATCTAAAAAAACACAATTTCAGTAGCTCTGGCAGCTGCAGACCGTGCCAAACGGATACAAAGTACCATGACATGGGGAGCGACGATGATGATCAACTGGGAAATCAACGAAGAGAAGAAGAATATTCAAAATCTCAAGAAATCTATCAAGACAGCAAAGGCAAAGTGCACCGCCACACGGAAAGCTCATGATAAAATGAAGAAACATGTGGTGGCAAAGAAGAAGGAAATTGCCGAGCTTCGTCAGGAGATCAATACCGCTGAGAGTAGAAATGCCATGAAAACTTTGCTTGCTGAGAAGAAGAAGGTGGCAAAACTTCGGAAGGAATGGCTCGCGGCTCGGAAGGCGCTCAGAGTATGTCAGGAACAGA
Source organism: Caenorhabditis sinica (assembly GCA_963932045.1). Classification (NCBI taxonomy): domain Eukaryota; kingdom Metazoa; phylum Nematoda; class Chromadorea; order Rhabditida; family Rhabditidae; genus Caenorhabditis; species Caenorhabditis sinica. Next base: position 19,399,454 of record OZ009940.1, read on the forward strand.
AGGACGGAGTCAAGAAACCATGGAAGTCTTGTGAGATTTGCACCCTAGAGTACACCAAAGGAGCAAAGCATTGTCCACGAGTCCTTGGTAAGTATTTGTTATTGCTCTAATACATGTACCCTGGTTCGTTCTCAAAAGGAAGGTGTCGAGGGATCTATGGTCTTAGACATTACGTCAGCTCTTATGATGGATATGGGCTCTGTTTGAAAGCTAGTAGTGATCCCTAAAATTATCCCATATTTTCATTAACCACTATTGTTTTCAGAATGTGGTCACATCCTATGCGCTAAATGCATCAAGACCATGATTGATTATGACGAGATCCAGTGCCCATTTGATCGTCAAGTCATTCAAATCACGAAGGCAGAAGTGGACACACTACCGATGGATCAACTCATTCTGGAAAATTAAAACCTCCCGTTATTCCATACCCGCCCGTTTCCACCTATATATCTGGCACTTCTATTGTCATCTCGTCCCTTCCCTCGTTCCAATTTCCCTTCTCTTATCTTTCCCCAATAAAACGACTCTATTTGTTATTTTTCTGTAGTACAAATTTCCTCACAAAGCATAGAAAAAGAAAATGGGTTATTGTTCATCCCGAATAAATCCATTTAGCTTTTATAAATTGTCTAAAGATCAAGAAACATGGATTTCAGATCAAAATTTTCTGAGAAGATACGGTTTCTGGGTGGGTATACAAGATGGTCAAAAATTGATACGGTAGTATTCCAGCGATAGAAATCAGAAATTAAAAATTCGTTAGTGTGACCGGAACATCACCCGAAGAGAAATGAATAATTGTTTGAAAACTTGATACAACGTGTTGAGACTGCATATTGGATGGTGAGCCCGTAACAGAATCAAAGAGTGAGAGAACACTAAATTTTAGAAGATAAGAACAACCAAGAGCATTTTCATAGTAACCAGTTTATTGACCAAGTTTAATAAACGCTGATTCTCCCGATTTTAATTGAGGATCTTGGAAATTATCCCACCGGTGACGATCTAGGCGACGTCTCCGTATTCTTGACGTTGAGCGTTTTTCGATTAAGTTGGAGAATAGTGTTACGATAAACACTAAAATGAAGCCCGAAACTGCTTTCAACTCCTTCCAAACTGAATCTCCTTCCTGTTGATAGTCCCAGCTCGATATAATAGATAGAAGATACGGAAATGAAAAGTAGAGAAACGGGCGTCGAGGCGACTTTCCTTGCCATCATTACAAGACTGATGACCGGGAAGCATGAAGTAACGGTTATAAAGAGAAAATAAACGACTTGAAATAAACGATGAAGTGCTATAAATTCAAGAATTTTGAACAGGCCCTCGAACATGCAATGACAAGATAATAGGGCCCAGTATTTTGATAACGTAGCACTGAATTCGAAGAAGTAAAAGAAAAGTTGAAGAGAAGTTGAAATTCATTGCGAGATGAGAAATATTAGGTTTTGACAGTATTCAAACAGGCGAAAATGCGTTAAAATCTTCTGGTACTAACGATAACGCTTTAAATTTTACTCCAAATGAATTGAATGGAATGTGGGCAACAACATGGAACTGCAAAACTGCATAACTCATCAGACCAATGCCCATCAAACACTTTTCTGTTTTACAAAAGTGTTGAAACTGAAGAAGTTTTCATAGTTCTATGCGATGTTGCTATTTTCCTCAACTTCATTAGTAATACGAACGTATTTTTGAATTCAAATCGATCTAGAACGCTAACGTAATTAACCATCAAGAAATAAATTAGCTCAGTTCTACATAAGACAACGAAAATCATATGTTACCGACTTTCCAGAAAGGAAAAAAACGCACTAACTATCTTATCAACCTCCAATTTCCATTCGATTACCCTCTCCCCGCTCTTCTCCAAAACTGACCGTTGACCATTCAATCAGATAATAAAAACCGACAGCAAAAAGTGTCTTATCTCTCTTTTTCTCCTCCTTTCCCATCGTTATTGATGAATTTCCGATAACACAATGTACATATAGGGTCACTTTATAACATTCTATTCCTCTCTTGTTCTTCTACTATGTATTCTCTTCGCTTGGGCCAAAAACTAGCTGTTCAAAAAAGGAAATTCTCAAAATTTCTTCAAATTTCCGAACAAGTCAAAGAAGCGTTGGCCAATGGAGAAGGTGTTGTGGCTCTGGAGAGTACAGTAATCACTCATGGACTACCATATCCGCAGAATTTGAGGTGGGAAAATTGAGAAAGTTTACAAGGCCCGATTGGTTGAAAAACAAAAAAGTAAAAATTATTTGAAAGTTTTGAAGCTGAAAAAATTGAGAGGATTTTCAAAGTTTTCAAGTTTCACTGACATGAGATTAGGACTATAACTGAAAAGTGTGCACTCCAGAAAATTTGCGAGTTGTGAGAATTTGATAAAAGTCTGGTCACAATGTTCTGTTTCTTCAAGTTTCCAAAATTCTTCATAATCTGGAATTTTCGTTATCACCAACCGGTACGCATGTATAACCATTTTCACTATTTTCAGCACTGCCAAAAGTTTAGAACAGAAAGTGAGAGCATCTGGAAGTCAACCCGCTACAATTGCACTTTTTGATGGAAAGGTGGGTATGAATCGGAGAAGATGGTGTATGTACCGGAGGGAGATGGTTTGACAAAAAATATCGGCTTCATGAAAACGGGAAATTTTGAAATTAAATGTTCAATTGCCCGTTTGTCCTTATGGGTTTAAATTTCCAGATTCATGTCGGTTTGGACGATGAGAAACTGGAAAAGTTGGCTTCTGCAAGCCAAAACGCCGTGAAAGTCTCTACAAGGGATATCGCCAAAACTTTGATCAGGGTGAGTAAAAATAATGAAAAATGGAGGTTTTCTAAAATCTGAAAGGCTTTAAGAAATTAGACGTCTTCTTAACCTCTTTCACTTTCCAAACTTTAAAATTTTCAGAAAGAAATTGGTGGCACTACTGTGGCTTCCACCATGAAAATCGCGCATGCCGCTGGAATCAGTGTTTTTGCCACAGGAGGAATTGGAGGGGTTCATAGAGATGCGGATCAGAGTAGGTCAAAAATATCTAGGTTTGGGTGGAGCAAATGAGCTCTATGGAGAATTATGGGTTTCTAGAAGTAGTGGTTGTTAATAGAGCTTCTTTGCAAGTTTTGTTTTGTCCAAGATAACGCATCGTCGTTTGTGTAATCGTCGTTTATCAGCTTCTCAATAGTTTGCAAAGTGCAAACAATGTTGATGAAACTGAAAAAAGTTCAAAAAATTTCCAGCTTTCGACATCTCAGCGGACCTCCAAGAGCTCTCCCAGACTCCAGTATGTGTAGTTTGTTCGGGGGTGAAATCGATTTTGGACATTCCAAAAACAGTGGAATATTTGGAAACTCACTCTGTAAACTGTGTAGTCTATGGTGAAGAATACATTTTTCCGAGTTTTTTTACTCGAAAATCAAATAGTAGAGCCCAGTTTCAAACTGAACGATTGGAGGAGGTGGTGCAGCTTTTGAGTGAGTTTTGTGAAGATGAAATTCTATCCAATAAAGTTTTTCGAACTTTCAACATTTCGTCCACTTTCTGAAACAGTAAAAAGTTTGCAAAAATGTCAAAACAGTTTCTAGTTTTAGTCGATTATCAAGAAAAATGCATAATTCATAAAATTTCAGAAACCTCAAAATCGTTGGGTCTTCCTTATGGTACTGTCTTGGCATGTCCGATTCCTGAAAAATACGCAGCTGATGGAGAAGAGATTCAGAAGGCTATAGATCAAGCCGTGAAGGAAGCAGTGTGAGTCTTTTGGAGTTTTTTTGTCAAACGAATACGTTTTAGTCTTTCAGTTCGACTGTCTGATCTGAAAGCATGTGATTTTGAGTCTATAGTTTTTCACAGTTTCTTGAAGTAGTGAAGTTTTTTTTTTCCCTAACACAAATGTTCTGATTTGAATATCTGTTTGATTCAGCGAAGCATCATTTTTTAACAAGAGTGCTGAGAATTTTGAAGGATTCTAAAAGATTTCTTTCTGTTCCTCAGCCTTCATAATCGTTCCTAATTATTCATTTTTCAATCATTCCTCTTCTCAATGTCTCAAAATTTCAGCACCGAAAAAATCTCCTCCCAACAAGTCACCCCCTTCATCCTGGCCAGAATCAATGAGCTCACTCAAGGAGCATCTATGAAAACTAGTAAGACTCTCATAATCAATCCTGTTACTTTAGTTATAATCATTTTTACAGATATCGCATTATTGGAAAACAATGCTTCAATAGCGGGCCGTTTGGCCGCTAAACTGTGTGATCGGCGACCAATAGCGATATCGAAAATAAAGCGAAACAATCAGTCCATAATTGGAAGTAAGCCTAAAGTGGTAGGTCGGAAAAAAGCGTCAATGGTACTCCAACCTAACAAAAAACTCAGTACCCCCATTTTTCAACAAAATTACCACAATTTTAGGTATCCATTGGAGCCGCCATAGTGGATTTCGAGGCAATTACAAATGAGGATGTTAAGGTAAATTTAACTTTTTCTATTTGTTTCCACTTTATGGTCTTCAGGACGATGGAGGATCCTATAATGGACATGTGGTACAAAGAATGGGAGGAGTGGCCAGGAATCATGCGGAGGCGTTGGGAAGGTTTGGAAAGGAATTTGGCGGGAAATTTGAAAAACTTTTAATGGTCGATCTAGGAATCGAGGAAGACTAATTTAATCGAATTTCACTCAAAAATGGATATATTAAGTCAGAAAAAATTAGAAAAAAAATTCCGTTTCAAATCTATCATAACTTTTTATATTTCTCCATTATCCGTTAGATCTCTGAACCGCTAAATTTATTTTCCAGACTCGGCTGTGAATCCATATTCATCTCAGCTGTTGGTGACGAATCAAACGGAGCATTTTTCCGTCAGAATAGTGATAAGTTTGTAAGTTTTTCTTTGAAATTCTAGGATAACAAAAGCCCCATATTCCAAGACTCCTAAATGTTTCAGGACACCTCCCGCGTCAAAATCATCACCAATAAGCCAACTTGTACATATTTGGCTGTGAATGTTCGTGGAAATGTCAAATATGGAATAGTGACTGCCGAGCCACTTTTGAGCACATTGAATCCAACATTGGTAAGCTGAAAGGGGCGGAGCTTAAAAGGGAGCCGTAGCATAATGTCGCCGGAAATCCCGGAGCTCAAATACATCTTGAATTTACAGATCGAGACCAATGAAGACGCCCTGGAAGCTTCGGATTTCATCCTGTTAGATTCAAACCTGTCAGTTCCGATAATGGCAAAAGTACTGGAAATCGCAAAGAAGCATGAGAAGCAAGGTAAAGATTCTTGGGTCGTAGGGAGTTTAGGGCGATCATTAGTGCAGAGGGGTTTCAGCTTCGGGCTGTCGCGGGCCTTACTGCCTCTGGGTATTTTTGCCTAATTGTTCTAAAGTGTGTGTAAATAGCATTCTAGAGGATAAGCGGTGCGAGGGTTACAACATAACGCGTTTAAGTCAACTACTAATTTATTGTGTTAACTAAAAGTACATAAGAAGCTATGAGCATATTAAAAGAGTAAAAGTGGCAGCGGTATCCGTGTACTGACTCCCGTATCAAAGGGGCATGAACATCGGAGCGTTGGCTGTAGGCCAACGCGAAGCGGCAACGAAAACTAAATCAAATCTGAAACTAAACTGATTAGTGGCGGGGGACACACGCTGCATTGCGTGTGTGCCCCTATGCTTATGCATTGTGAGTGGCGCCCACACGGTGAGAGTGAGGAGTGCGCAGACACACAAATGCGCGGCAGTTCAAATATGAATTATGAGCGGTAAATAAATGCGAATAAGACAATAACAGAGAATAGTGTAGCGATAGCGGAACAATAAATGGTATTTGGTAGTCTAGAATTGTGGGCAATTCCTAAGAGGCTACCAAAAGCATTTCAAGTTGTCAAAAATCGTGTTGACGATGGTATATTTGACAACATTCCGGGGGGGGAGGATTCACCAGGTGTTTCCTGGATAAGTGAGTATAGTCGATGTGGGAGACTCGCCAGGATACACCTGGGGAAGAGTCAAAGTCCACTAATGATTCTGGCATCTCTTCCTTCGGTGGGAAGAGATACTTAAGACTCTGTCTGACCTTCACTTAAAGCGGCTTATTCAGGAATTTGGTAGCTCCAAGTCTCAATAGTTTCTTGAGACTCTCTGTCTTGTCAGATTCGCATCTACCGGGAATGATAGTGCTCTCTGTCCATTTGGCATTTGTAGATTGTTTTCACAAGGTATGGTAGGTAGCATCTAACCGGGAATAAGTTGTGTTTCTCTTCTGCGTCAGTCTTTTCGTCTGTAGCGTCAGAAGTGGCTTTCTCTTCTGTTCCAGTCTTTTCGGCTGTGAGGGCAGAATTAGCTGACAGTTCCTCCTCTGTCGCAGTCTTTTGACTAAAGCGGCAGGTATATCCGAGGTGTCATCAACTGAGGTGGCCTTTGAGTGGTTGTTCGGTAGTACCCAGATGTGCTTTGTGTCTTTTGACACTTACAGAATCTTTGTAGATTCTGATATCGTCTTGTGAAGTGTTTTTCTGAATGCTTTTAGGACATTAATGAAATCTTGTGAACTTTCTGATATGTCTGTAGCGATCTGTGAATTATGGACTTTCCTGTGGTTTTGTAGTTATGAGTTTAACTTTCTCCAAAGGCAATTGGTTGGTTCAGTGGTGTGTTTTTATTTAGGGTTTGCTTTGCTCTGCTTGGTCTACTTGTGTACTTCCTTGATTCAAGAAGGACTAGACCGGAATCCAGATGTTACTATAATGCAGTTCTGTACCACTCAGCCACGCGTTGGAGTTAATCCAATGAGTGTATCAGAGGTAGCAGTAAACAACGGATTGTTCTTAAAGCGGGTGCAGAAACAATAGCTATAGTTTTGTTTTAGAATTGTCCATTTCTTATGCTTTGACTTGAATATCTGTCTCTGTTGATATGCAATGCAGTGATTGCTTCTGAATTATGATAAGTGCCTTAAGACCTGAGCAGGAGTTGAACCTGGTGTACGATGCAGTTATCCGTCATCTGTCTTTTGACAGTAATGTGCGGATCTCTGACGAAGGCTCTTACTCTATCATCTGTCTTTTGACAGTAAATGATAGAGTTTCTGGCACAAGATTATCAGATAGACAGTTTCAAATGGCTAGATGACTACATGGTTTTTAGAATTTGTTCCAAGATCTGAATTTCAATTTATACATAATTATAGCCATAAAAAAAATAAAAATGGCTGGCCACAAAAAAAAGAAAAAAGTGGCTTGCTTTGTAAAAGACAGTTGCACTGAGATCTTCGGTAGGTTGATTCGTTTCTTTAAGCGTATGCACTTGAAGTTGTCTCGAAGTTTGTAAATCAAGGAAAATACATCATCCATGAGAGGGCGTGACTTTGTGTTGTCATGCGAGTTCATGTACAATACTGATGTGTATGGTTAGTGCGAGAAACAGAATCAGGTAGTTATGATATTTTAGATCTGTCAGTTGCAAGTCTATCAAAGCGTTGAAGGATGCTGAGATCCTAGAGATTTGTTAGGGGTTCAATGAATTGTAAAGTGGCAGGAATAATAGAGAGGGTACTACGGTCGAGGCTACTCGTGCTTCCTAACTTGGACACAACGGTTAAAGCGGCCTTGAAACACTCTGCTGAGTTCGTTATTGGAACTCCTATGAATGAAGGGTTATGCGGCTTCAGAATCGACTACCGAAAAATGTCTGATTAGAAGAAGTGGTAGGTGTATCCGTATTATTTGGTACAAGTGGCAAGCTACGAAATAGAAGCGCTTCATGTTCTCATTCGATTTAGCTTGAAGCGGCAGGAAAAGGTCGGTTGGTACATGTGGACCTTTATGTTTGTTCGTGGGTGAACTGCTCGCTACGAAAGAAGATGCTTCGGAGGGGGAAGCACAGTAAGTGGCGTCTGCTGCTTCGAGAGGGGAGAAGTGTAAAAGTGGTGGATACTACTTCTTTGAGGGTGAAGCACAGTAAGTGGCGTCTGCTGCTTCGAGAGGGGGAAGTCTGATTCTTCTTATGCTTTTGTACTTAGCTCTTTGGGCTCTGTTTAATTCCTGTTGCGAACCTCTAATCTGTGAATCCAAAATTGGCGAAGGAAAGCTTTACCTCGTGGGAGGTCAGCATTAAAACCTTTCCAATAAGGATTATTGAAAAGTTTAGTAGCCTACTGTAAGGCTTTCTATTAAATATGACATGTTCGAGGCATGTTCGATCATCATTCATTATTTCTTCTGCATCTTTTCGTCTACGAGTTCACCTTTCTATTCCTCTTTGTGGTTGGCTGTTATGCGGTAGCTCTTCGGCTATATCTCAGCGGATGTCAGTGTTACTATTGTAATTTCGTATCATTGAAGCGGCTAGTACGATATGGAGGTAATAAGGACAGGGGTCTTCCTCAAAGGGCGATCACCTCAATCCTTAGTCTAACTTCTCCTGATAGTTCGTAGTTGTACTCCGTTTGATCAATGACCTGTTCCTTTTCTGACGAGGGAACTATTGGTGAGACAAGATGTGGAATGATGTTTCAAATTGATTTACCGAGCTTTTTGACTTTGAAAATGTGTGCTCGTTAAAGAACTTTTAAGACGAGAGCGACTCAACTGGCTACAGGCTGTTAATGTAGTACGATGGGGTTTCGAGGTGGCTGAAGTATGACCTGGTCGCAAAGAGTGATCAATTCTTTGTAACTCTCTCGTAATCCATCGGGCTTTAGCCTTGTGTAGGTGAAGTTTAAGGTAGTTGGTCGCGGTCTCGTCGCCAGGGGCTACTTCGACCAGTGTTTCCACTGACTATAGCTGGTTTTACTTCTTACTACTGACTCTGGTCTTTTTTCAGTAGCGAAAGGGATCAGTTGTTAAGATCCTAGATTTTTTTGTAGAGGGTCAGCTGTCAGGATTCCTCTATGAGAAGGTCAGCTGTCAGGATCCATTCTCGTCGCCAGGGGCTACTTCGACCAGTGTTTCCACTGACTATAGCTGGTTTTACTTCTTACTACTGACTCTGGTCTTTTTTCAGTAGCGAAGGGGATCAGATGTTAAGATCCTAGATTTTTTTTGTAGAGGGTCAGCTGTCAGGATTCCTCTATGAGAAGGTCAGCTGTCAGGATCCATTCTCTGTTATCTTTTCCCTACTGGTACTTGCTTCCCAGTAACCCGTGCTAGGCAATTCGTCAATTGCTAGGTTCCGGCAGCTTCGCGAAAACAACCTAAATTGTTCTCACGAAAGGAAAAGCTAACCTTCATGCTAAGTTGGTGACTTTCGCCCAGTGCTCACAACCGCGGATCATGTGGGGGATGGAACCCCTGCACTGCGGGGGTGGTGCCCGACTCAACTTCCATGGCTCTGTTGTTCATGAGTGCTCAACAGAGGTGTCTATGATGTATACGTGCACTACGCTATCTCGATAGACATATCTTAGGCCGGTTAGAGAGGTCATGATACCGCACGCGTGTTCGGTATCAGTACATTTCCAATCTATCCTCCTTCAGTGGGATCTAATTATTTTACTCATTGAGCGTCTGTCCCTGAGGCTCCAATAAGTTCCTCGATTTCGTGTGGTCAGCATGCAAGGCTGTCCTGTTTAACTTATGAGGTCTTAGATCTGTTGTTTGATGTTATTTATTAATATCCGATGACTTTGCGAGATTCAGCGGTGAATGGCATGCTGTGATCTGTGAGTCAACTGATAGGGACTTTTGAAGGAATCGGCTGTAAGGATCCCTTGCGGGGAATCTACTGTAAGGACCCCCGACTTTTGAAAGAATCAGCTGTAAGGATTCTTTGCGAGGAGTCAGCTGTAAGGACCCTCGACTTTCTGAATACACTGGTGTTGTTGTGTATGTTCTGTTCTCTTCTGACTTTATTTTGTTATATCGTACTAGTGTTGTTTTGTTATCTTGCTCTGGACACTCATCTGGAAAACATCTAGCGTTAGTTTTCATTTATCAGATTTTGAGTGACAAAGAACTGAGAACGCTGTTGGGATATTAACAACACTTTTCATTACGATAAGATGTTTTGAAATTTTATGTAGTCAGATAAAGAACAGAGTATTAGAATCATTCATCAAAAGTGTTAGACTATTTGTGGTAGGGTTCCACGCAGTGTAGTTCTATCTCACCTATAGCACAGAATCTAGGGGGCTTAATAAGAATTTTCGCGAATTCTTCTTATATTGTATTTTCTGTGCTGTACCTTCCTCTGATCATTATCCTAAACTCGAATGGCCGTTCGAGAATCTATGCTTACTTCTACTGTGCTTCAACTGCCACTAGAAGCTAAATGCACAATGATTTTTAACTGAATAATGTCTCAGATTCCAATACAGTCTTACTGGGAGCTTTTTACACTCTTTTCGGAACTATGGGGTCAAAAATAAAAGACTCAGCGTCTCCGCCTACCTGCAAGCGGCATGAAACGAATGATGAATAATTTAATTGCTTGCGGGTGAAAGCGAGTGCAAGCTAGAAATGGCTAAGAACGCGTGTAACGCTCTTCTTCGATGGTTCGACGTACTGTTTGCATCGGAAAGAAAATTTGCTTAGGAGTGGGTGTTACACTCCTCGAAAAGGTATACATTACTATAATTTTTTAGAGCAGATGATAGTGCTCTTGCTTGGCTGTTCGACCTGCTGTCTGCGCCGAGCATGTGAAAGGTGATATGTGAGCCAACTGTAGCTCGACGCCTTTGTGAGCGTTTCTAAATGTTGGTAAAGAACGAGTGTGACGCTCTTCTTCGGCGGTTCGATTTTTTGTCTGTGCCGGATGAAAGTAAATGGGTTGATAAGGTTTGTTGGGATCGAAAACTGTCTGTAACTGTTTCTATTTGCTGTCTGTATTCGTATTTCACGGTCTCTTGATTTCTGCATCAAGCTATAAACTTGGTTGTGGTTGAGTATAACTTTTATTGGCAGGGAGAGATAATAAGAGGCAATTAACAGTTACAATAAAGCGGCATAATGAGTACTGGGTGACAGGATTGAGGAGATGGTGAAGCGGTGCGTGATGTCACTGGCTATGAGTTTTCCTCGAAGCGGCTTCGTTTCTCCAACTGTACTTCCTGAATAGTACTAATTATGTTGGTCATATGATCCGTTTCACTTACTCGTTTCTCTGGATTCTGCACTGGTGGCTTCTCCTCCTCTTCCCCTCGCTTCTTAAAGCAGAAGGCTTCACTGTGTCTCATGAGGGGATCTGCATTTCCGCAGATGGTGCACAGGTCTTCTCGATCTGGACAGTTGTTCGGGTGTTCCCTGGTGTTGAACTTGGGTTTGAGACACATGATGCATATGTTCTTCCGCGAAGCGGCGATTGCACGAGCGGCGAAGGTTTTGACGCAGTCCTTATTATCGTGTGTGTCTTTTTCACAGAAGACGCAGTTGAGAAGCGGCTGTGGTGGTGATTCCAAAGGAGCAGCAGGGTAAGTGATGGTATGGTAGTCGAAGGTGTCATTTGTCTGGGAAGCGGCATGAGTCGATGTGGAGGGATATTTTGTGGTGTGCTCAATGCCTAGGAGGTATTTGTCGATTCGGCCCATCATCGTATTCAATGGTTGGATGAGGTCCAAAAGCGGCTTGGTGTTTATGATGTCACGTTTTTCCATCTCTGCTTCCCAGGCGCGCTGGTTGGCTTGAATGGCATCCTTGACAATTTCATTCTGTGCGAGTATTTGTCGCATGGAGGCTTCGGATTCGATGATCTTCGAGAGTACGGAGTTTTTCTCATCTGTGATGGCTCGGAGTCTCTGGTTTGCAGTCGCCATCTCTTTGAAGAGCTTTGCAACCAGCGTGTTGTCTCCTCCTTCTCCATTAAGAATTTTGGCAATAAGCTCAATGCTCTTGGCGATTGACGCGGTCTGAGTTGTCAGCTCATCGATTTCTGAAGGAAACATCTTTTGATGTTCTGCTACTAATCGGAATTGCTTACTGTTAGAAAGTCTATTTAAAGCGGCAGCATATACGGACCTTCCGTTGATTTCCTCTTGGCGGGAAGCGACGGACATTTCGTCGTCATCAAGCGGCGGCTGTTTTTCGTAAAGCGGCTCGTTGTCTTCAACTTCTCCCTCTTTACTGGTCTCCAGATCCTTGTCTCCATCATCTTCTTTCTCGAGTTGCTTGCTTGGCGAGTTGCCCATTTTTCTGGAAACTTCTAATTCGCATGCGTTTCCCTCCGAAGTGGAACGCGAAGTATGAATGGCTATTAGTGAAAGCAGTGGTATGTGTAATGAAGAAGATAGTGATAATTATTATGCACTTTTTATTCAGAAAGATGGATAAGACAAGTGGCTAGAAGATAATGTTGAATTGGGTTGAGGGGGGGCTGTTACAGATAATTGGAGTCTCTTTCGAGACAAGCGGCATGGGAATGCATGGCAAGTTAACACAAAGCGGCTGGGGAAACGGCTAAGAAGAACCACAAGGATAGAAAGTTATTTAATCCTTGAAAGCGGCGGTGGAGGACGGACCAGCTACGATGTCGTTGTTGCTGATGCCCTTGGCGTCCTCTTTCTCTTGCTCATTTCCGATGAAGTGATTCATCTTCTCCAAAGCGGCATGTGTTGAACGGGACGAGTGTTCGAAGCATCTGCCCATGATGATCACGTTATCTGTAACGTGTGACTGTTTTTGCTTGTGATTTTAGCTTCAAATTTCTTACCGCTCAGTGAGCTGACGGCATCAATGAGCCTGTTCATCCACTTCCAAGTGTTCTTGCTCTCCTCCAGTGTCTCTTTATATTGATCGCATATCTTCTGGAGGAGTAGACCGTGGGTGGCATTGGACTCGCTCGTCTATTCGAGAGCTGCGCTCAAAGCTGTAAGAATTCAGTGATTAAATTTAGCCTAGTGGTTTGCTCTTCTCTTACCGGCAAAGTCAATTGCTCCGTGTGGCTCGGCGATGGCTTCTCTTTCGCTTGAAGCGGCCGAGGAATCATTGGAAGTCACGGTAGAGATAGATGAGGCAGAAGAAGCGGCAGAAGAGTTGGGAGTGGCTGGTGAATCGTGGAGTCCGTCGACGATTCCTCTTCTGATGGCCTCTCCGAGCAGTTGCTCGTAGCTCAGCGTCGGGCGGGACGGCTTGTGCGAAGCGGCGGTGTTATCCAACACAACTCTCTCTATGCTTGAAGCGGCGGTGGAGTCGATTTGGTTGGTGCTGCGCATCACGAGTCCTCTGGTGACGATGGAACTCTGCAAATAGACGAGTATTAGGCATAAATTTATTATGACAGTGATTTTAAGCGATTCTTTAAGTCAAAAACAGGGTGTTCTTTTTTCGACGGTTTTCTTCGGCGAAAATGGCAGATTTCTCAACGAAAACACGGAATTAGAGTGAAAAATGACGGAATTTCATCATAGTGCACTTACTGAATTCTTAAAATTTTAGTTTTCCGTCATGAAAACCTGTGTTTTTGACTCAAAATTACTGATTTTTAGCATTTTTTTTATCACAAACAGTCATTTTCCTTTAATTCCGGGGGGAGAGGATTGCGTGAGCAATCCTCGACACATTAATCTATGTCGTTACTGCGTACTCTTCTCTCTCCAATTGTCCTGGTCGGAGTTGTAGAACTCGAAGCGGCGGCGGTAGCATTTCCATTAGCAGAAACTGCTCTGACGTCGGCTTCTAGAATAAGTGACTGTTGTTTCTGTGAATTTTCGATTTCAGTTTCTTACTTGTCGGCTTTCCAAGGTAAGCAGTGGCCTCTGGAGTCGGTTTCTTGATGCTCGACTCACAATAACCACAGAAAGCGGCATGGTCTCTCAGTTTGCCGATTCGCACCTTGTTGAGCTGTTTACGAACTGCTTTGTCGAAAGCTGTAAGAACTTAAAATTTAGATCTATTTATCACTTTTGTGTTTTTACCGGCACGTTCAACCTCCGATAGCTGGCTAGTGGCGTCTTTGACTTCGTCGCTGGAAGCGGCGTCGACGAAAGGCGCTAAAAGATCTTCGTCTGGAACGGAGTATAGGTATTCCAGGATTTGGCGATCAGATTCTTCATCTGTCGGTGTCGGTTCTCTTCCATGTTTCTCGGTCATCAGTGCTTTGTAGGCTTCGATGATGTCCCTTTCCATTTTTTCCTCTTCTTTAGAAGCGGCAGAATTTTTTCTTGTCCACTTTAAGCGGCGGATGGGGAATGCTCGATGATCGATGGTCTGGAAATATGAAGAATTCAGTAACACAACGAAAGTGATAAAGATTTTCTTGGGTGTTTCGTCTACTTTCTAATCATGTGGGCTCATAAAACAACTCAGAACTCTTCGAAAGGCTCCAAAATATTGTTGTTTTGCTCATGACCGCGACGCGACCGCGTCGCGTCCGACAGAGCGCACATGCTGCTGGAAACGTTTTTCGACAAAAATTAGTCAAAATGAGGCTCCCACCGGATCGAAAAGCATGGAAATAGCGAAAAATTGACACGAAAAGGAATCAAAATTTCTGACTAAACCATTTATAGCAGCTCTCGACCTGATTTTTGGCAGTTTAGACTGGAAAAACACCGAAAATCGTAATTTTTTCACAGACAGTCAATTTTCTCTCGTTATTCCGGGGGGAGAGGAATTTTGAACAAGTTTTTGTCGAACTATTCAAACTGAGTAAGCCAAAACATCTGTTTTTAGACATTTGACTATAGTTTCTGGCTCAAATTGGCTCATTATGCCCCTAATTTTCATCTTTTTGCTCACTAACCTTTTTTCCCTCTTTGGTAGAGGTCGGTGTGGTGGACAGCGAAGCGGCGTCATTCTCCGATCCAGTGGAAGCGGCTGTGACGACGTCTGGGGAGTCACTGGAAAGCGGCTGATGAAAATTGTCGTTGGTGTTGGACATTTCGCCTGGAAAAACAGTAATTTATTATGAGTTTCAAGGATAAGAACGCAAATTCACAAGAAAAAAACGAAGTATAAACGGAATTTCCTAGTGAAAAAGGCTTGAAAAAAATGGTTTTTCTGGCAAAACTCCGAATTTTTCAGAGTTTTTTGTGTTTGTCAGAATCGGGCATAGCCTTCGGCCTCTTTGTACAATTCCCGTGGCTAACCAATCGCTTAACGATCGGTCCCACCCCCTCCGGCGCTCCGAAAAGCACTTTTGGGTGTCTCAACTCCCGCCGGCCCCCAGAAGGGTGCTTTTGGTCGTCAAAAGGGTAAAATTGTGAATTTTGGGTCTCAAAATTCTGGTATTCTGACTAATAGGATTTTATGATGGTGCTCTGTGACCCAAAAAGCTTGCCGATGGGCTCTGTGACCCAGAAAATGAACGCCGATAGGGCTCTGTGACCCAAAAACGGCATTGCTCATGTTAAAACACAAGCGGCAGCAAGGCAAACGGTATTGCTCATGCTAAAAACGGCAAGAGAGAGAGAGGAAAAATACGGTGAAATTTTCCAAAAAAAGAAGCGAAATAAGTAACAAAAACACTACCTATCCACTAAAACACACACTAAAAGCGAGCTAGAACAGGCTGCGACGGGTCTTACCATTCCCTTTCGTTAGAAAGAGACGGTCGATGCACCATGCAGAGGGGTTTCAGCTTCGGGCTGTCGCGGGCCTTACTGCCTCTGGGTATTTTTGCCTAATTGTTCTAAAGTGTGTGTAAATAGCATTCTAGAGGATAAGCGGTGCGAGGGTTACAACATAACGCGTTTAAGTCAACTACTAATTTATTGTGTTAACTAAAAGTACATAAGAAGCTATGAGCATATTAAAAGAGTAAAAGTGGCAGCGGTATCCGTGTACTGACTCCCGTATCAAAGGGGCATGAACATCGGAGCGTTGGCTGTAGGCCAACGCGAAGCGGCAACGAAAACTAAATCAAATCTGAAACTAAACTGATTAGTGGCGGGGGACACACGCTGCATTGCGTGTGTGCCCCTATGCTTATGCATTGTGAGTGGCGCCCACACGGTGAGAGTGAGGAGTGCGCAGACACACAAATGCGCGGCAATTCAAATATGAATTATGAGCGGTAAATAAATGCGAATAAGACAATAACAGAGAATAGTGTAGCGATAGCGGAACAATAAATGGTATTTGGTAGTCTAGAATTGTGGGCAATTCCTAAGAGGCTACCAAAAGCATTTCAAGTTGTCAAAAATCGTGTTGACGATGGTATATTTGACAACAATTAGAGCGTATTTGTAGTGTATGTAGGTTGATTCAGCTGCAAATACCAGAAGCACAATGACATTGTTCACAATAGAGCGCACTTACTATGTCCATGAAACAGTGATAGTTTTCTCTCACCATGTCGGCCGTTTGTCAAGTTTACATCATTGGAGCGCACTTTCTGCAAAACAGTTACATGAAGAGTTTTTACTCTGAAGTGCCGTATGTTAAATTAGAGCGCTTAGACAACATTCATGAAACATACTTAAAGTAAACATACTCCACTGACAGTCTCTCATATTTTCAGTCTGGCTCGAGCCCACCGATATCGATAAAGTCAAAAAAGTGTTTTCCACTGGACTCATCGACGCCGTCACCGCCACCTCCCCAAATGCAAATGAGTTCCTAGAATGGGCGAAACTTTGTCATGTCCCTGTGGACCCCTCTATTATGAATTCCGCTGATGGTGTACTGGAACTCATCGAGAAGGAGAAGACCAAGATTCTTCTGAATACTTCTTTGTTTGTGGTCACATTGGCTAATAAGGGATCAGCTGTGGTTTATAAGTAAGTCAATTTTGAAAGTATGACACAATTTAGCCGCGTTATTTTCCAGAAACAAACTTGGACAACTCGAGTTTCAATCCCTTCCTCCACCACTTCAACAGGACAAAATTGTCTCGGTTTCCGGTGCTGGGGATAGGTGAGTGATAATTTTCTACTGTAGTTCTTCTATAGCTGTTACTTCCAAATTGAGATATTTTCAGTTTCAATAGTGGTGTGATTGCTGGATTGACGCATAACAAGTCAGTGGTCGAGTCTCTACAGCTCGGTCAAGAATGTGCTAGACTGACACTTCAGACTACGTTGGCAGTATCGGAGGCGATTAGTGGGCAGTTGTTGAAATGAGAATTATTGCCAGTCGCTGTGTTATGAATTTGATATGAGCTGAATAAAACAGGAACATCTGACCAGTCTTCAAATTTTCTTTAGTTAGATTTATGAAGTTTTAGTCGTGAATTCAAGTTTACAAGTCGTGAATTCAAATTATTTAAAAAAAAAACTACCAGAATTTACGCTGAAGAATGAGAAACAAGATGGGAGACTTGGGACCGTTAAAACTAAAAAATTACGGTGACGGTGTCGAAAGCGATTAGTGGGCAGCTGATGAAATGAAAATGTAAAGATGTTTCCACATTAAGAATCTCAGATTAACAATCATTGAGCTCTGAATTAAAATGAACTGAATGAAACATTAGATCCTTGACACCGTTTACAGTTTTATTGTTTGCATGAATCCAAAAGCCGATTCAAATTATAATGATCACAATAAACATTGTCCAATTTATTTAGAAAGAAGATAGGAGTATTTTACTGTTGAAACAAAAATACAATAATGACTTACTAGGAATGTGCTTGTACCATTTTCTCAAAAATTTTATAAATTTGCGTGTATCCATATTCTATCGACAATGCCTATATTCGTAGTTTCCGAAATCGCTTATCTTAAACTTATTGGAGCTCGTCCTGAATGAATTTGTGATAACGTCAAACTGAAATAGGTTTTTTAGAACATTAGTCGTAGAACAAACATAACATTATGTAAAAAATTTTCTTAATATACATAGCTGATTTTCACTCTCATGGATTAGAAACAAATGATGTTTCAAATCGTTGTCATTTTCACATTTATCGGTGACGTGTTCAATGCTTCGAAGGGCACATACAGTTTGCAAAAACGTTCCTCCTGAGGTTTTATTTCATTTTTCAGTTTGCTTTTAATCTACTCATTAAAATAAGTGCAGATTTCAAATATGATATGATGTCTCTGAAACCTTAAAGAAAACCATCAAACCAAACATCTCAATTCATATTTTCTTTGTCGCTTCTTTCATAAAAATTGAAATTTGACTAACAATACTTGGCTATTGTCATCTTATTCCTTTCCTTCATACCATCCTCACATCAAAACGCTCGACTCTCATTCACACTTCAAAACGACAACAAAAAATGCCAAGGCACTGGTTCCTAATCCTATTCCCGTTCATCCACTTCACCATCATCAATGCTCAAACATGTTCCTCTGGAACATGTCCAACTGGAGGGATATGGTCCGAGTGGACCACCACTCAGGCATGTGCAACGACATGCGGAGCGTGTAACAATTTGACGTATGCCAGGACATGCTTGTCAACGAGCATGGATGGAGCATGTAGTTGCACGTGAGATTTTTTGACTTTACGAAACTAACCATAGTAGTGATTTTGTATGACTTCTAGCACATTACCTGGTGTTGGAAACGGAAAATTTTTGTTATTGCTATACGGAGTTTAGTATTGGTGTTTTGAATTTTTTTTGTTCCGATGGGTCCACAAAAATTCAATTTTTTTTGAACGCTTGTTCAATCCTGCATTTTTTGATGTATTCATTATAATGAACATTTTCTGTTTCACCAACACCATAAAAATTATCTCAAACCAACTGAAATAATTTGATCTCTTCTTACGATATCACAAATTCCCCCCACTTTCCAGCGGCGACGCCACCATCTCCATGGCTTGCGGTACGCAAGCTTGCAACTATCCTCGCTACAATGGTACCGGTACAGTGTGCTGCATTGGCTCTCCAATGCTAATCAACAATTGGTATCATTGTGGTCCATTGGCTTCCAATGGCACCCTTGCTTGTTGTCCAACTGGAGGATATTGGTCGGCGTGGAGTGTCTGGACCAAGCCGGATGATAAGATTCAGGTAAATCTTCGAAAACATGAGTTTCTCTGATCGAAGAATCTATTCTAAAGTTATGAACTTCTGGTAGAGGTGAATCATTGAAATATTTCGGTGACACTAGCAGATACTGTTTCACGGATGGCATATAGAACCAATATCCAAATCCAATTCAATACATCCTGGACAGTCGAAGCAATCGCTTACTGAGTACTTATTGTGACTAGCATGTTTCTTGTTTTGAAGATCATGAAAAACAAATCATTGGTATCTCTATATTTTCTAAGTATTTGATTGTTTTCAGTACACTCGCTCCCGTACCTGTGTTAGTGCGGACCTTGGATGTGCATGTACCGGATCAGCAACGGAAACCAAATATAGTGAGTTTCCACTTGATCATTAAATATCCGGGCACCAAATATATCACTGTTAGAGACTGTCAGTGAGATTATTGTCTGTAGACATTGCTCCACCCGGTCATAAGGATATGCTACCAATTAGTTTTGAAATTTTACAGTTCTCCGGTTACCATGTCCACCGGAACTTACATATATTTTCACACAAATATGGAAGATTTGAAACTAAACTGTTTAACAATGACTAACATATTTCTTCCAGCCTGCCCCTGCCCCGCAATCACCACCATCACTTCCTGTTCTGGAACCACAAAAACCCCCAACACTGTCCGCACCCCATACTACCGTGTCGCCGACTGCTCCGCCTTCTTCCTCATCGACACCTCGAATTTCCGTCAGCAGTTCTTTGACGACCAAAACATGACTACTGTGGCTTGGATCGACAATACCGGAACTTGCAATGTCGGAGAAATGAACGGAACCAACTTTCGCTCAATGGTAGACAATGGGGCGTTTTACAAGGCAAAGCTTCTGTGCAATCTGACCAGTGGATACTTCTACGGAACTTACTTTGGAGTTCCGTTCAAGAATATCATCTCGATCGCGCAGTTTTATTAAAGGATAACTGTGATTGTGAATTTGAATGTTGAATAAAGAAAAGTTATCAATGCAGACATTGTGCGATCCTATCATCACTGGTCAAATAACCTAAGTGGAATAGAAAATAAAATTTCATAATGATGATAAAAGAGAAACTCTTCGAATTGGTTTTCACCCAACAGCTTACTGGAGTGCCACACAAATGCTTGAATCCTATGTTCTTAAGGGCAGTGCATTCTCGTGAAAAACCAGATTCGAAAAATAGGTTTCCGTTTCAGCATGGTGTCATAACAGAAAAAAAATTGGGAAAAGTAATAAAAACGAAACTATACGCGCTCTGGAATACATACAAAAAATGTGTGATGGTCGGCTCAAAATTCCTATTTTTTCATGCTTGTTAGTTGTTTAGCTATGAAGTTTTTCAGTTCTCATTCTTAGAAAAAAAAAACCCCTAAAAGTGAAGTGGATTCTAATGCAGTTCTAGAAACAGCAAAAAATTCAAATTTTTCTTTTAATCAGAATCCAATGAATAGCGGAATTTGACAACTTTAGTTTCAGTTCAGGGGTATGAGAAACAGTATGATTGGTCGGAGCTTAGGAATTATTTGTTGCAACTCTAGAATTTATCTTTGGATTCGAACTTGGCTTCTCTCTATTTCCACAGGGTGACTTGAAATCCGAATCAAAGCAACTTTCATGTTCAAGTTTTCTGTTTCTTCCAGATATTGCATAATTCTTCAATATCAAAAATAATAGTTGATGCATGAAACTGTTTTTTTTTAATTTTTCCAGCACTACTACTGTTTCTTCACCTTGTGATATTCTTTGGAAGTTCAGAGAAAACAATTTAACGGATCGGCCCCCATCTTTGTTTCCACATTCCGTTTGAAAGTAAAAACTAAAAACCTTGGTTTCGGCTACAAACATCGATTCCGAATAACATCACAAAAGTGAACTTTTCCTCTTTGATCTTTTTCTGAAAAGCAGAACTCAAAAAAAACCAAAGGTTTCTTTATTCCTTCTTCAACCTGACTATTCATATTCAAATTTTTCCACTTTCATCATCTTATTCTTTTTCATATTCTTGTCAAGTTTTTTGGAAACTTCAGCTAACATCAAAAAATCGCCGATGTTCTGGTTCCTCATCTTCCTTCTCCCAATAGTTGCCCATGGTGCAACTGAATGCCCTCCTGAGAAATGTCCCCCACTCGGACTATGGTCGGATTGGACAACCACGGAGACATGTCCAACTACCTGTGGAGGATGCTCACAAATCACTTACACGAGGACATGTTTGTCGGAGCAAATGAATTGTCCATGCCAGTGAGTTGAAGTAGGATAAGACAATCATGTAGTTCAACTACTACAGTAGTTGAAACAAGAGAAATTATATGATATTCTCGAAACTGTAACTGAAACGTTAAAAGCATGATTATCAGTTCATTGGTTAATTTGGGACCTTTATTAGTTTGTGAACCTTCTAAAGGCGTAGGGAACAAAATTCATGACAAGTTTTTCCAGATCATCACCAAAATTTGTGCATTTTCATCGACTCTACTTTAATACAGTAATTATCACATTACGATACTGCTAGATTTCAAACTAGTTCCTATTATAGTTTGCTTTTCCAGAGGCGATCTGACCAAAAAGATGGTATGCAACACGCAGGCTTGTAACTGGCCTCGTTACAATGCGTCAAGTCTCAACTGTTGTGATGGAAAGACTACCCAAATGATCAAGAACTGGATGCATTGTGTTCCTCTTCCCGATAACTATACCTTATCTTGCTGTCCAGATACGGGATACTGGTCAAACTGGAGCGCATGGAGCAAGGTTGCGAATCAGGTGGCGGTGAGTAAATTGCTTGTATTTGAAAGTCAAGTACATCAATTACATACCTATAAGCGAGAAGCACAAATGTTGATTGTAAAACTGCAAAATTTTGATAATTGATTTACAATTTCAAATTCAACATTTCAAGGAACAAACCTATGCTAATTAATTTTTCCATTTCTATTTTCCAACCAGAAATTCTATTTTCAGTGGCAACGAACTCGCAAATGCTTGTCCGGAGGATATGGGTGTCCATGCAAAGGAGATTCGGTTTTCATACAGTCGAGTGAGTTTGATAACTGGTAATTTGGAAGCTAGCACAAATCAAATGATTAAGAGATAGCTAAAGTTATTTGGGGCATTCACACACAGTATCGTTTTGAAATTTACCATTATATAGCTTAGGAAACCTTGATCTCTGCAAATTTGCTAGTGGAAAATATTTTTTCACAGTTTTCTTATGTTCACTAAAAAGCAGTAGATATTTTAGATTCATTAACAGGTAGATAGTTTCAGCTTGATTTTTAACCTTGCAGGATTCTACTATCGCTTTCAAGCTATCCTCAAATCGTATACTTTTCGATATAGTGTTTTTTTCATGACTCTCCACAAAAGTGCATGAAAAGTACTGTATACGATTTTAATCACGTTTGACGGCATGTACGTCTATTATCGAATGAATTTAAGAGCGAATTCAGAGACACTAATGTTTCTTTCAAAAACGGAAACTCATATAAAACAAACATATAACAGTAACCTTCTAAGTTTTCCAGCCTGTCCCTGCACAACCCAAATCAAAGTTATCACCTCCGACACAAACGGCTGCACTGGCCAAACCGCCCACGACAGTCCATACTCTCCCCGCACTCCAGTCTACATGCCATCTCGATGCCAAACTCAAATCGTTCTGGAAGCTTCGATGTTCCGACAACCATTCTACACCCAAAACGCAGATGGTGACTATGAAGGTGCTATCGGATGGAACAACACTTTAAATGTCTGTACCCAGGCGACATTCATTTCTCCGGATAGAGCCTCGGCTGGTGGAAGTAATGGACAGTTTCTGAAGTACTATTTGGATTGTAATCTGGCGGATTTGACTTGGGGAGGAACTGTGGCGGGAGTTGCCATGAAGGGTGTGACTGCATTTGCACAGTATTATTGAAAGTGGTTTTTGGTGAATAAAATTTTGAGCATTTTCTCATGAGCTCGCAATTGATAACAAAATAGAGGAAACTTGAAAAAGTCACTAATTACTCTTGATGTATGTCAGGTGAAATTGACACTGTGAAACATGAAATATGTCGGTGTGAATTTTAAGATGGTCCACCCCTTTAATGTTTCATATTTCTGGTATACCATTTATATTGTTACGAGGTTGATACGGGAATGGTTGGCATCTTTAATTCAATCCAAGAAATTCTCCCTATCGAGGAACAATTACATCTAAATTAACGTAACGAGGAGGAACATCGATTATACACTAAGGATGTCAAATTGGAACTTGTAGAAAGTGACGCTTCGTGTTTTTGAGTCTACTCTATTTTTGTGGTGATATGAATGAAAATACAGTCTTACACTAACAAGGGAGTGGCAATATTGCGCCACGGAAATGACGACACACGTGTCGCCGACGGCTACTGTAATCCAAAGGAACATATCTCAATCTTCAATCATATTATATTTTCGAGTCGGTTCAACCGATTTTTTACCTTTTTGTGTTTTTCGGGTTATTATCTTGAAAATAATAGAAGAGCATTTTGGTTTCAGAGTCCATTATTTATCAACTTTTGGCGGTACTGTTGACTGTCAACCAAAATACTCGAAATGTACCCCAATGCAAAGACGTATTGTTTTTACGGAATCATACCGGGTTTTACCAACTTTTTGAACCAGAAATTTTTCAGATTTTTTTTCCCAATTTTTCTGCCGCATCTTACAGGCACTAGGAAACCGAAAGTTATCAGACTTTCGTCAGTTAATATTCAAATTTGAAATTTTCCTAGAATAGAAGGCACATAAAGTTATCAAGGATGTCTCAGGTATTGAAGTGCAGTTTTCGATTTGCAAATAATCAATGTAAGTTCACGAAAAAGGCATACGGATTGTGATTGTGTAATAGTGTGATGATCCATTTCTTCAACTACAAGAAACTGAAAACTTTTTCTCTACCTTCACGAGAAATTCGGTTTCCAAAGGCGCTTAATTTATCCATAATGTGCCGGCAATGTTTCGTCTTTTGCGCGTCTTATCCAAACATATGACTTCCTAAAGATATTGCACCGTTTTTCATTACCTAGAAAATTTTGCAGTTTCGTAATGTTTTCAAGTTTCAAACTTTCCATTCAGAACAGTTGGGTCTTTGGACATCCTCCATTATCTCACAATCATAGAAAAATATGCTGACTGTTCTTTTGGTTTTCTCAACTCTTGCAACGTCCCTTTTACATTCAATCCAAACAAAAACTTTACCGTTCCGCAACATTCACAACTTTTATTCAAATCACACGAAAACCATTGGTTCCGTAATGTCGTTAAAATTATTGTGTAGCAAAAGTAAGCTCATAGTAGACCTTCTTCGGAAGTTTGTTCAGTTGCTTTGCCACATTGGTGTCCATTTCCTTCTTCGTTTGATTAAGGTTGTTGATGATTCCTGGAATGAAAGAAAATATTGAAATGAGATTGATAGGAATAGGAGATTTTTGCAGTTTCAGGATGTTATGATAGAGAGAGGGGTTATGATAAATGCAATCTCTCTTGGAAATTGTCGGCTAAAAACATGAGAACTTTGCTAATTTCAAAATCTACTGTTTTCAGATGCACATTTTCCATAAAGAAAATTCTTAGACCATTTATGAATTCTGTGTATTCAAATTTTATGCTTGCAAAGAAAAAATATGCCGAACTTTTGATTTGGTCGGTAGACTTTACAAATAAAGTAACATCGGAAATGAACTAACATATGCTTGTTGGGAATGTGCGTAGAACTGAAAACCGACAAGATTCTGGAAAAAAATCACATTTTCTCACCGCTGTCACTTATAATAATTTCGTTTAGTAAGAATTGGGTTTGATGAAAATTTTTCCAATTTAAGAAGAGCAGAAATCATGTATATCAATAACTGCGAAAAAATATTCAGTTTCAGAAACAGCAAAAATTGACAACAAAATTAGGATTTTCAATCACTGAGTTTTATCCTGTTCATCATTTGATTTCAGAAAGAATAATTGATTTTCTGGTATTTGTCGACTTCGGTGAAAAAAGTTACTTATTTTATCAGTCTCTTAAGTTAAGGAAAAACAAGTTATTCAATGCTGCCTGTTAAAAACAGAGTCCTCAAAAATTATTTGAAAATTTGATGAAAATTACAAACAAGTGTCACTGCTCCACAAAATTATTGTTCCACTTGAATTTTCACAAAAATCTTGATATAGGTCATCTTTTGGAACTAGGTTTCACTTTGAAAATGTGTCCCATTATGCGAGTTATCAGATCATAATATCAGATTTTCAGTCACGTGACCTACTTTCTCAATTTTCGAAATTCCGCTAAAAATTTAGCTGTGAACAATCCACAAAATTATTGTTCCATTCTTGTCGCGTCGTGGGGGTTTTACGGCTCACGCGAAAGCCGGACCGATGAAGTGAATGGTGTAATCTGAGCAATTGCCTCTGAAGGACTTGACGTGGAAGAAACCTAAGGCTTAACAGGGGCCTTCGGTCTCAATGACATCGTGTTTGGTTCAGTGGTTCAGTTATAGTTGAATGAATAGTAATAGCGACTTTGTTTCACTGCTTTATTGAGCAATCAAGCTGGGGGTACATGTGGGAAGAGAGCGGTGAACGGGTCACCGTTCTCCATGGGGGAAAAGTAGAGAAGTGATGGTGAGTGAACAAACTAACGAGGGGTAAATTTTGGGAACAACAAAACAATTATTGCGAAATCGCGTGGCCGAGTTTGGCGGTGTTCGTCGGAGCGCGCTTGCATTGTTGGTGGCGTGAAGTCCTCTCGGAAAAGACGGATAAACAATTGGGGAAGTGAGTCTAGCATTTTCCTTGGAAATGCTGGGGGGAAATGGGCGATGTGAATGAATCCTAAGTATGTAAACATGCTAACAGTACATGTACACACATGAGCGATGACCTGAAAGGTCAGAGCCGAAAAAGGTCGAGACTATCTGTGTTCGATGGTCGCGACACTGGGGGGCCAGCGGGAATCTGCTTTCCGGATGAACTAGAGGAAAGCGGATTATCCAGGGTAGATGAGTGAGCATCGCATCCTTCCTCGAGCTGAGTGATCTTTGGCTTGGCTGTCCTCGGAAGGTATACTCTCGTCCTCGTTTGCCCATTTCCTATCTTAGGATTTGGGACTTGGGTTGACTGAAAACGTGGGGACGATCTTCGCTCTTGGCAGACTTCTTCAGACCCTAACAGTGGATCCTCCGATGTCTTCGCTTTTCCTGGTGTTTTGGCTTTACTTGCTTGCTGGGGACTTTGCTTTTCTGGCTGCTCAGACTTCCGTGGACGTCCTCGCTTCCTTTTGGGCTCTTGCTCCTTGGCTTTTTGATTCTTCACTACGCGGGGCACTCTCGTCTGCTGATTCTTGACTGTGGAACAACTGTTGTTGTTCTTCCTTGGTCTTCCTCGTTGTCTTTTCGGTTGGTCTTCTTGTGCCTTACCTTTGGATTGATCTTCCTTGTTGATGGTATCTGTAGCTGGGGGCGGTGATTGGCTAATTCCACTTTCTTTATCCTTAGATTGACAAAATTGAGGTGGAGTGGACGGCGTAATCGTAGATGGTGAAGTCGTCGGAAGCGATATTTTGTTCCGGTCCTCCTCATAGCTGGGGTCTTCCAGTGGAATTAGTTGATTGACCGACTTCTCCAACGTTTGTCCATTTACCCTAACCATTACTGATCTGGGCACGTTATCCATCCGTCTTGTCACACGAAGAATGATTCCGTGGGGCCAGGCGTATCGTGACTTGTCTTGGTCTTCCACGAGAACCAATTGTCCCGGCTTTGCTATGAATCTTGAGTGAGCAGCTGAGTTTTGATTTAACTCTTTTATCGTATGGAAAAATCCTGAAGAAAATTCCAACATCAACTGCTCTCTGTGCTTCTCCATTACTAGCAGCAATTCTCGGTATGTCCTTTCAGCGGACCCCGGTTTCGCCGCGTTCATGGCCTCTTTCGATCCAGGTGGTAGTATGAGATTAGCGCTGGGGTTTATGAAGTCGATTGGTCTTATCGGTTGTGAGTCATCCACGTCCCTTTTGTTTCCTGTGACTGGTCTGGAGTTGATGATTCCTTCGGCTTCAATGATGAGTGTCTCAAGCTCCAAGAAGGTTATCAGTACCTTCCCGAGAACTTTATACACTATCTTTTTGACTATTCCAACTAGTCTCTCATATATTCCTCCCTGCCAGGGACTGAGTGGCGTTATCATCTTGACTTTGATCTCGTGGAGCGCAAAAAATGTCCTTATCGGCTCATTTTTGTTGATGAACGACTTCAGGTCAGCATTTATCATCTTATACCCAAGTTTGAATTGCTTGGCATTATCTGACAAAATGCTGCTGGGGGCACCTCTTCTTCCGATGAATCTCTTCATTGCATTGATGAAACCCAAAGCTGTATTATCGGTGACAACTTCCAAATGTACAGCGCGAACAACTAGACACGTTAGGATGAGAATCCACACTTTTCCTTCTCCGTTTCCTAACTTGAAGTAGATCGGCCCGATATAATCGAGACCAACGTGTTTGAAAGGTCCTTCCAATGAAGTTCTGCTGGGGGGAAGAATGCGGTTATAGTCATACTGAAACGGTTGTCCATGAGCCTTCTGGCAAGTGAAGCATCTTGCTCTCACTCTCCTTGCGATCGTAAGTAGACTTCCGATCCAATACTTCCTGTTGACTTCATTGACGATGTCCGTTATGCCTTGGTGACGTAGTTTCTCATGGACTTCTTGTACAATTAACCTTGCCAGTGGGTGTTTGTGTACAATGATAATGGGATACTTCATGTCTTCCGTGATCCGAACGTCTTCGGATTTTGAGAATCGAGTGGTGTATCTCCATAGACCGTTGTCGTATCTTGCTGGGGTCATCTGCTTCTGGGGATCTTCCTTCAGACGATATTTGGCGTCCTTGTAGTGATCCTCAATTATGAATCTTCTTGCAAGTGTCAGCTTAACAGTAGCTTCTTCTTGTTTGAAGGCTTCACAGAAGTTGGTGAGAGTGTGAGACTTGAACATTATCGGCTTGTGTGGGTACCTTCTGTTCCTTTTTTCCTTGAGTATGCATATCCACTCCAGGGCTTTTGAAATCCTTGATGCCAATGTCATCAGTTTGTTGGTACTTTCGTATGGTACGAAGCTTTCGTACTCATCCTCCTTCTTGTCCTTTTGGATTTCCAGGCTTGACACCTGACTCGCTGGGGGAAGTGCTTGGATTATTCCGATACTTATAGCATGTTCTCTGAACTCGTGTTGATCCGAATACATGTTGTTCAGCTTCGCTGGCCATTTTTCCTCTGACTCTACCAGAAAATCAGGTCCAAAATGCCATATTTTGCTCTCCTTCAGCTGTTTCAGTGAGCATCCACGAGAAGCTATATCCGCTGGATTCAAATCCGTCGGAATGTACCGAATGGTCGTATCGAGTTTGGATTCCTTGAGAGTCTGTAGGTTTTCCCTGAACTTCTTTACTCGGTTGGCTACCCATATTGAACCGTAGTCATTGATGGTTTTACTCGTGGTCCAGTATAAGCAGATCTTACTGTCACAGAAGAATACGACGTCCTTGATTTCGGTGTGAAGTTCTTTTGCCAACGTTACTGCAGCATTTCCTCCAATCTCCATCCCGTACAGCTCCATTCTTGGAATTGTGAATTCAGTTCCACTGCTGGGGCGTACTCTTGATTTGGAGAAGATCAGACGGCTTCGGAACGTGTTATCTTTGTATCCGAATCTCAAGTATGCTGTTGTTGCTGCATGATCCTTTGACGCATCCGTAAAGATTACTAGCTGGGTTGACTCAAAACTGTAATCATCCACTAGTTGCCTCGGAATCGTGTAGATGTCTTCTGAGAATTGCTTAACAGTAGCCTCCCATAATGGCATCAGGTCGTCGGGTACTAGGTCGTTCCATTTGAGCTCTTTCTTCCACATTTCGGAGATGAGCTTCTTTGGTTGTACAAGCAATGGGGCAATCATTCCGCTGGGGTCGTAGTTCTGAGCCACAAATGATACAACTTGACGTTTCGTCGGTCTTCCAGCTGGGGGCTTCGCGACTTTGATGACTATGTTGTCCTCTTCCGCGTTCCATGTGTGACCGAGTAGTTTTCCGGAGCTGGAATCTGCTGCGTCTTCCTTCTTGATAGTTTCCCTTACAGCGGGAGAATTACTCAAGTACTCGCGGAGATTCATAAAGCTTTTGTTGAACTTTTCCTTCGACTTCTTGTAGCATTGTATCAGGTCTTCTTCTGAATTTGATGTAAACATGACGTTGTCGACATACAAATTCTCCAGAATCCTGTCGTTGATTTCATCTGGGTAGAGAGCTAGGTATGCGATGATTGTGACAGCCAAAAGAAAGGGAGAGCAAGTTACACCGAATGGAAGCCTCGTGAATCTGTAAGCAATGATATTCTCCTCGGTGAATCCTTTGCTGGGGTCCCTAAGCCATAGGAATTTCAACAAGTCTCGGAACTTTTCTTGTACCGAAATCTGATGAAACGCCTTCTCTATATCCGCTGTCAATAGAAACCGTTTCAGCCGGCTCCTCAGCAGAATACCCAGAATGCCTTGAAGAATTGAAGGACCGGGGTAGAGAGCATCGTTTAGTGAAATCTCGTTTCGCATGTGTGCTGACGCGTCGAATACGATCCTTCGCTTCGTGGTCCCTTCTGCCTTCAAAACACTTGCGTGGGGAATAAAGAATTGTGTTCCTTTCTTGGCATTCCAATCTATCGTAGCATCTTCAATGATGTCCGATTCTTTCTGGGTCATGAAGATTCCGTGGTATTGGAGTAGACTCTCTTTGTCGACAAGCTCTTTTTCCATCAACGACTTCAATCTTTTCTTAGCTACTGGCAGGCTACTAGCTAACTCATTCTGTCTTCCATTAAACGGTAACGCTACATGGATTCTGTTGTTGCTGTCTTTGATGGCCGACTTCTTGAACTCTGCAATGAGTTCATTGTCCAGTGTCTCCCTGCTTTCTCTCTTTGCTGGTGGTTCTATTCCCATGACGTCTAGTGTCCACATTTGTTCAACAGCCTTGTCCAGCCTCTTTTCAGCAGACGCTGGGGGCTTTCTGTCATCGGTGTTATCCGTTACTTGAATAACTTCCGACCCCATTGAGTAGACTCGAAACTTCTCTTCCTCCTTGCTTTCGAAGATATCGACGCAATTGATTCCTTCTACTTGCACGATGGAAGATTCCACAATTGGTGGGTTATTGATGAAACCAATAATTAGTCTTTCGACTGACCTCCCGCTCGGCAGATGATAAACGTTCGGTGTATTGGCTCCTCTTATCTTGTTCAATATGTTATTTCCCAAGATCATATCTATTGGCTTTCCATCCAGAGGTTGAAGATTGGTGACTCCTTCGGTGTCCAGATTCAGATTCCTCAGCTTAGCCAAGTCAGCTTCGCTATGGCTGGGGGCTCTAAACGTGATGTTCATCCGGTTGAAACTCGGTATTCCAGCTACCCATTTTCTTCCGGCTAGGTCTATGATTTCCAGTCTGTAAATAATGCACCAATTAGGTTCCGTCTCCGCCACGAATCCTGAATAAGAAAACAGCCTTTTCCCGATTGCTTGTAGCTGTAGTCTCTCTGCTGCCTGCGTCGAGATGACTGAGATTTGAGCTCCCGTATCAGCCAGGGCTATCAAAGTCTTTCTTGACGGTGTACGTAGTTGCATGAACGGCAGCTGTGCTTCTGCGTCAGTGACGTGGCTGATCTGTATTTTTAGTGGTGCTGGGGTTGTGTTGTCGGTTGAAATTCTGGATATGATGGAATGCACTTGTTTGTTGAATTCTTCGGATGAAGCGAAGTTGTCCCATAACGTTGATGGATTGCCAATGATAATGGTTAAATCTCCTTTACTGGGAGACGGTGAGTATTGGGGGGTGCTCAAATGTGAGCGATCACCACTAAAACTAGTGGTGGCTGGGGGCAATGACGATATATTTGAAGACTTGTGGGGCGAAGATGGGGAAATGATGGATGTGGTTGGTTGGTGGGGTGGAGATGATGATTGGGGAACTTGATATATTTGCTGGGGGGAAGACTGTAAGTGAACAATAACATTTGACGAGTGTGAGTTGGTAGAAGATATGGATTGGTGTTGATTAGAATCCGGAGGTTCCAGCCCCCTCTCCATGAAACAACTGTGCTTCCAACTCCTGATCGTCCTCGTCATCCAAGTATGCAACGAAATTGACTTGGCTTTTGGTGCTGGGGGTCTCCGTGCAGAGTCCCGTGAAGTGTCTTCCGCCGCATCCCATGCAGTTGAACTTGGATCTGCAATTGGCTGCTGCATGTCCACTTGCCAAGCAGTTGAAGCAGAGAGCTTTCCTCTGGACTGCTCTGATCTTGGCTTCCAGCGTCAAGGTGCACATGTTGGCGCTGTGGTCCTCCGATCCACAGTATCTGCATGGTCTTTCTTTGCTGGGGGGGAGGAATCCTCTTTTGCCTTTCTCCTTTGTGTCTTGACTGTAGCCGCCTGTCTTCCTGTATCCCTGTGGCGGTTCCTGTCTTCTGAAGGCATTGATTTCAGCACTGTAGACTTCCTGCACCGTTGGCTCCCTGTAGATGGTCTCAAACTCCACGAAATTGTGAGCTTCCTCCATCAATGCATCCAGGGTGATGTTGTGTCCCAACCTGGATCTCTTCTTGTTCAATGCGAGAGCCATCTTCTCTGGAAGTTTCTTTATGAACTGTTTGACGAAGTATGGGTCATCTGGGTTCGCTCCGAATGGTCTCATCTTGTGTGCAAACGTTGCGAACGTGTGCAACGCTGAGGACAATGCTTTGTTGTTGTTGCTGGGGAAATTCATCTTGTCCAGCTGATTCATAATGAGAGCCATTTGTGTGTTCGTTCTTCCGAATTGTCTGTGAAGACTTTCCCTCAATCGGTAGTATCCTTCCGTCGAGTATTCGGTTGGACTGTGTTCCAGAGAAATTTGGGGAGCTAGGAGGGTGAACAGGATCGACTGTTTCATCTCATCGGACAAGAACTTGTTTCGGTGAACCACAGCATCAAATTGCGCCATGAATTCAAGATATTTGTGTTCTTCTCCTTCGAATGGTTTTACAGCAACCATCAGAGACGATACCAGATTTGCCTTGAGTTGTTCTGCCATGACTGCTTCGAAACCCATCGGTGTTTGAGGGCTTCCGCTGGCTCCGTTGAATCCGTTGTCTGGGACTTGCTGGGGGAACGATCCGTTTGATGGATTTTGCTGGGGGACTGGACCGATTGGTTGGAGACGTGGTCTACCTGTCTGCTGGTTAAATCCCACGCATTGCTCGTTTCCGGTGCGTTCAGACGCTTTGGCTTTCCAGCAACCTCTCTCGTCTGCTTGATCTTTGCTGAAGATAGCTTCTGCCATCATTCTGATGTCCTCCCTGAACGAATCCATCAAGTTTTTCTCTAGCATTGACATGTTCTTCGCCAGTTGGGCTTGGTTCGTCTCCATCTGGCTCAACCGTTTGAACATGATTAGTTCAAGTTCCTTGTTCTCCGGGAGATCTGTCTCCGGAGTTTCCCTGTCCTTTCTTCTGTGCAGCATGCTATGGATATCCCTGAAATTCATGCTGGAGAACGGTCTTCTCTGGGACGGATTCAGAAAGTCCTCGCCGAAGTTGTCCCATGACATAACACTTTCGTCGTCAAAGAGGTTTCTGTGCAAGCTGTTGCGGGCTTTCGCGTCCTTCCAGTGGGCGCTACTCCCCTCACCTTTCTTCTTCTCGTTTGGCGACATCGAGGAGCTTCCTTCTTTATCATTTCCGTTGGTGAGTCCTCCGTCCTTCTGGGGGTCTCCAGATCTTTGGTCCTTTGGTGACGAGTTCACGCTCTCCATCGCCGATGGTGGTGGCTGCTGAGTTGGAGCCGCTGGGGCTGGCTGTTGAGTCGTAGCCGCTGGGGGTTCCTTGTTCTTCTCCAACTCTTCGAGTTCGGTGACTTTCTCCTGGAGCTTGTTGATCATCGTATGGACTTCGGTGATCTTCTTGTCGTTTTCGGTTTGAGTAAGATGATCTTCCCATTCGTCCGTCATCTTCTTCACCTCCTCGTCGCCGTTCGCGTTTTCTTCCACCTGTTTGTCCAGTTCGGCTTGGAGTCCTTCCATCGCTCGCATATGAGCTATGAGCTTCTGGCGTTGGTTTTGGAGATTCTTGCTCCCGATGTTTTCCATCCCGAGAAGAGTTTCCGAAGACTCGATCAACTCGTCCGCTTTCTTCGACGCCAAAGTTGCGCGTGTTTTGAACGCTTTAGTGATCGTCATTGCTGGGGGCGATTATCAGTAGTGATAATAGTATATCCAAGTTCTGAAACAATAAATGTTTACATTATTTACTTTCCTAGTTCTTGATAAATGTATGGAGATGTGAAAGAAAAAAGGAAAATATAAAAAATGGCGGTCCCTGGTTCTCCGGCACTATCAGTATGCCGTGAACCGCTTGGTCGATTACTTGGCTAGTGCTTTCCCGGAGAACCATTGCTGGGGCTGCACCATGTTCTTCTTCGTCTCATCTGCAGGCTCTTGACGCCTGGTTACATAGTAGAGATGTTTGAAGTTTTCAGCTGAAGTTATGCTGACGTCCATCGATCCTTGAATCGGCTGTTCCGTGGCTTGAATCGCCTAAACGGCTGTTCCGTGGCTTGAGTCGCCTAAACGGCTGTTCCGTGGCTTGAGTCGCCTAAACGGCTGTTCCGTGGCTTGAGTCGCCTAAACGGCTGATCCGTGGCTTGAGTCGCCTAAACGGCTGATCCGTGGCTTGAGTCGCCTAAACGGCTGCTCCATGGCTTGCGTCGCCTAAACGGAGACTTATTTGTCCTGCATCGGGACTTGTGCCCTTGTATCGGGTCTTTCGGCTGCTCGTGCGAAGATTGCATCCCGGTCTTGCTTCGATCCTTTGGAATCTCTTGTGACACACGAAAGCCACACTCCTGGCCTTGCATCGACTAACAGCGAGTGCTCCGAGTTCTTCTTTAGGACCATTCCAATACTCGTTGGATCGGAATCTCGGTGGGTCCCCCAAGGACACAGAATGCGCATGACTAGATGAGCTGGACGCATCTTACATAATCCTAAAAGTTAACTACCAAAAGACTAGTATTTATTAATTGGAGAACTTAGAGGATGGAGTCCTTGAGTGGCGCCGGGGCTTAGACGCTAACCCACTGGTTAGTCTATTTTTACCAGCATAAGGGGCCCCTACGATAACGCCATACTTGGTATCCCTGTTGGGTTGGGAGCGCGACTATAAGGGAGAAGTAGAGGGAATTTAGATTAATTTAGTTTATTTTTATGGAAATTATAACCTAAATAGTTAACCCCAGGCCTTAGAGTTAGCTAATTTAAGACTTAATATTGATAAACTAGAAGTAAACTAATTGATGCTAAAGAACGCTGGGGGACCTTGTCGTCGGTTTCCTTGACGTCTTCAGCATGTGATTGATCTCGATCTTCTTCTCTCCTTGTAGCTTTGCTGGGTTAGGACCTTACAGCGGCCTTTTCTTCCTTCTGTGTTTTCATCGCCGTCTGTCCCATCATTCGGCGGCAGTCGGCAAATCCAAGGTTGTCTCCCAAGGACTGATGTTTGTGGACGATCAGGTCTGAAGTATTGGCTTGAGTCGAGACTCAATGGTTGATTTCAAAAGTTTTTTAGAATTTTATTTAAAAGGATTTTATCTTTTGGCGCGTTTTTAACAAAAATGAACGAAAGAAAGAATGTGCATTTAGCTGGGGGACTAGGCTTCATATCCCATCGCCTCTATCACTTCTTGATCGTCCTCGTACTCCATGTCTTCCTCTGTTTCAGCTTTCACTTTCTCCGCTTTCCACTCCTCATACTCACGATCCTGCTTTGCAATCTCCTCCTTGAACCACTTCTCCGATTTCTCGTCTGTGATGAACTTCTCACAGATTGACCGATGGTGGAACACTTGTGCATTGCAGTCGCACGGCTTCTTCTTATACGGGCACGCGCTGAGGAAGTGACCAACACCGAAACATCCGAAGCGTTTGTCTTCCACTTGGAGAAGTTGTTTTCGAGCACGGACGTCTGGGAACTGGTAGCAACGAGCTGCTGCATGTTTCGTCGAGTTACAAAAGAAACATCCTGAATTCTGATGCTGGGGGACCTTAGGTGCGGTTTTTCCCATGTTGAGTTCCTCCAGCTTTCCTTCAATCTTGTCCTGCATCAGCATCTCCTCTTCCAACTCCTCCGTCACCTTCATCAAGTCTTCCATGACTTTCTCTCTCTCCAATCTCTCTTCCTTCGCTGCAGCCACGATCTTCTTAATAATCTCCGACTGTGCATTCACTACAAATCGCAGATGACGAGCCGATTCGACCGAGCTGGGGTCCACTGCGCCGTCTCCGAACATGGATGTCAGCTTTTTAACGGTGTCATTGGCGGTTTCGATGGTCATAGCCTTGAATTGTTTGCTCCAGTCCTTCAACTCATTCTCCATGTCCATCGCTGGGGTACTGCTTTCCGTCTTAACAGTAGGCTTTTTGCATTCTTCCCTGTTCTTACTTACTGGCTTGGTCATTTTCAGAATCTTCTCCACAGACTTTTCAGCAGTCTTGGTGTCGACTCCGATTCTGGACGATGCTGGGGGCTTCGCAGACGACTTGAGCGACTGTTCGTATTGGGAGACCATTTGGTTGGCTCTTGATGGTCCTTCCTTTATCATTTGGTCGATGATTCGGTCGTAGGAATCCTCGTATGGTACTTTGTCGTCCATTTGGTTACCTGAAATTCCCTCATTGTCTTTGGGTAAGACTGGTAAAAAACGGACGAAAATTGAGCGAAGAGAATTTTGAGAGGGTAATGGGGGGATTGGGGACCTAGCGCGCAATTTAATTTTTGAAATTTTGAATTTTTACGTTCCGAAGCCTGTGAAGACTCCGAAACAATCAACCATGAGTACAACTTTTGCCTAATACAGACTGTAGTGTTTTTGAGCAACTGAATTGATGAGCGAATGACATTATTTGAGCCGTGGTTTGAATCGCCTAAACGGTCTGTGACGCGGCTTGAGTCGCCTAAACGAATTTTCGCGACTTGAATCGTCTAAACGAATTTCCGTGACTTGAATTGTCTAAACGGAGTAGTGTCATCGCTGGGGGGTGGTTCTTATCGTCCTCAATTACAGTTCGCAGATGCTCCTTGCTTCGGCGGTATGTTACCACTCGCTCCTTTCTGCACGGAGCCCATAACGCTTCGCGTTAGCATTTACAGCATGCTTCCGCTTTCTTTTGACTCCTTTTTGCTGCATTTTTGTCGTCCGAGCTCTTTCAGCGAACTCTTCTGACATTCCAGGATTTTTGCAGTATTTATTCTTCTTCTTGCATGAATTTCCCTCTCCTTCGCGACGGGATTGGGCTCTTCTGCTTTCGGTCGATTTTCCGTTCCTGGTTCTTGCTTTTTCTCCGTTTTGTGACGTCGAAAACGCTCGAAATTGCAGAATTTCTTCTTTGGCACGTCTTCTTGGTGATGTTTTTCGTGTCGCCGGCGAAAGAATTCGGTGGTTGCGTCTCCATCGAATATCGGGCTGCACTTTTTCGTGTGATGACGTGTCGCTGGGGGCCAAAAAAAGTTGACACCGGAATATGCTGCTGTTCGACTTCTCACTTCTCTTTGTGCCGCATCGTCGTCGCTTCGTATTTTCATGCGTCGACTCCTCTGAAAAAAATAATTTATCGTCTATCAGTGACAAAAAATCAGTTTTTCATGTAATTTTCCGTCCAGATTTTGTCGCTGTTTGCTTCGATGATTCACTTCCTGGTCTTCGTTCGTGCACGAGGAGAGAAACTTCTCCTCATCCGGTCGATGCACCATGTCGCGTCGTGGGGGTTTTACGGCTCACGCGAAAGCCGGACCGATGAAGTGAATGGTGTAATCTGAGCAATTGCCTCTGAAGGACTTGACGTGGAAGAAACCTAAGGCTTAACAGGGGCCTTCGGTCTCAATGACATCGTGTTTGGTTCAGTGGTTCAGTTATAGTTGAATGAATAGTAATAGCGACTTTGTTTCACTGCTTTATTGAGCAATCAAGCTGGGGGTACATGTGGGAAGAGAGCGGTGAACGGGTCACCGTTCTCCATGGGGGAAAAGTAGAGAAGTGATGGTGAGTGAACAAACTAACGAGGGGTAAATTTTGGGAACAACAAAACAATTATTGCGAAATCGCGTGGCCGAGTTTGGCGGTGTTCGTCGGAGCGCGCTTGCATTGTTGGTGGCGTGAAGTCCTCTCGGAAAAGACGGATAAACAATTGGGGAAGTGAGTCTAGCATTTTCCTTGGAAATGCTGGGGGGAAATGGGCGATGTGAATGAATCCTAAGTATGTAAACATGCTAACAGTACATGTACACACATGAGCGATGACCTGAAAGGTCAGAGCCGAAAAAGGTCGAGACTATCTGTGTTCGATGGTCGCGACAATTCTCCAAAACTGGTCAATTTAGGCCAAGAGCGTAATCATTTTCTGAGGAAAGACGTTCGTTTAATACCAAAATCTGATTACTTGTTCGACGAGGCATATTTTCCATGGTTTGAAAATTGACCTAATTCGAAGTTCACGTAGAAAACCCAACTGGAACAATAATTTTCTGGAGGAGGGTATTTGCGTTGAAAATCTGTTTTACCAATCTCCCTTATTTTCTGCCTTTCTCTAGAAAGCATTAACTTCAATCTAAATTTCAACGAACCTCTGACATTCTTATCAGCTGCCTGGGCTTCTGGTGAGAGACCGGCCACAATTTGAGACATCCTCTCGTCCTCTTGAGCTTGGAGGGTGCTTTTTTCAGCGGTATACATTTGGTAAAGACCCTGAAAATGGAAGGAAATATGATTTGGAAACACTGGAGGACGGAACAATAAAGTAATTTTGACCAGGAAACATAACAAATATGGGGTTTTAATGGGCCCAAAACCTTAAAAAAAGGCTTCATTTTCAACTCACCATAACCGGATTTCCGCAACGTTGTGCCCAGTTTGTCAGTGCCTTCTGTTTCATTTCCATTGTCAAGTTAGGGTTATTCTCCAATTCGATGTATTCTTTCCGTTGGCTATCAGTGGCGGCATTCAAAAATGCTGGAGTTTCCATTATGGTCTCTAATTCGGGGGACTCTGGAAAATGTTTTTAGTGGTTTATAGGTTATTGAAATAGGTTCCAGACGTTATATGGAAGGTGGATCAGTTTGAGAATCCGTAACTGAATTCATTAACTTTAAGAAACTGACTTTTTTCTATCGAAATGCTTACTAGTTTTAATATTTAGATCGTTCTCGTTGTTTCCTCATTAGGCCACAAGTTATACACTTTTTCAAAAGTTTGACCGCAGAAAAAAAGTAAAAATGTACATAGGAGTATCCGTGTGTCATTGTTTTCTACTAAACCATCCCGGGTTTTACCGACTTTTTGAAACTGAAAATTTTTTTTTCTAAGTTTTTCTGTTTCCAGATGTTTCCAAGTTTATGTCTTTTGCTGATCATTAGTGAGTTCTCTCAATGGGCTTCTCATCAGCGCACCTAAAAATTAACATCACTTATGCGTCTTTATTTTGTAGATCCTAAAGCAACATTTCCCACTTTTTCATGCAAACGGATCATTTGAAATTTCCCGTGCCTTATTTTAATAGCATTTGAAAACCGAAATATATCAGATTTTCCTCAGATAATGCCCAACGTTTATTAGTTTTCTGGAATAGAGGTCGCATGAAACCCTCAAGAATGCCTAGGACATTGAGCCTCCGTGTTCTAGTAGCAAAAATCAACATAAGTTCATGACAGGAACTAACCGCTCATTGTGGAATCGTGTGATGAGACATTTCCTCAACTACGAGAAACAGAACATTTTTCTCTACATGCACGAAAATTTTCGGTTTCCAAATGTCCTTAATTTATCCATTTTTCGCAATTTTTTAATTTATCCTTAGATTGAATTTTAAAAAACTAAATTTTTCTCTTTTTGAGCATTTTCAGTGGCCCTAAATCTGACCCTTATTTGCTGAAAATACTATTTCTTTATCGATCGAAGTGCATCTTAACCAAATATACTAATATCATGAAACTGAGCAGTCTTCTGTTTTTCGTTTGAGAGTTTCACAGCTTCAAAAATTTTTCAAATTTGCAGTTTTCCATCCGAGCCGGTAGTCTCCCAACATGTTTCACCATACCGTATTTGGTCATATGAGGTTAAAGAAACTGCGACCATTTTCCTTCTCCTTATTTTTTGTTGTTTTTAGGTTTCGCAATCATAATAACTTTGGGAATTTTTTTTCATTTTCGTTGCCTTAATTTTTTGCTAAACTCACCAGTACTCGAAACCGGCATCACTGCAGCATCTTGTGCATTGATCGTGCTCATTAAAAATGAGCAGGAAAATAACAGGAAGGTGACGGAGGAAAGCATATTTTTCATACTTTTTTTGAAATTCGAAATTCACTCAAAACGAAACGAAACCAAAAAAAAAGTAGAGGTAGTCGGTTTGAAATCTCGTCATCATTTTTCCGTCGTTGCTGGTGAGAAGAGAGGATTATCCCCTCTTCTGTGTAGAGGCTGTCCTACGTATAAAGTTCATTAAATTTGTAAAAAAAACGGAGAGGGGGGGGGGGATTGGTTTATTGGAAATTTAGAAGTGTCCGTAAAAATAAAGAAGACGATTAGTCATTCAAAAAAGTGACTCAAAATCTGAAGATATTGGAACAGAAAAATATCTTTCATTACTTATCAAGAATTCCACGCAAATCTCTACTGTCTTGGTTCAGTTATAAAGTCAACCGACATGATATCAAAGTTTGCTAAGTTTAAATACTTTTTTATCAACTTGAGAAAAATGATAATTTACCGTTTCCTAACCTCAATATTTCACCCATTATTTGAAATTTTTGATTTTCTTTGAATGAATACCGCTGTTGAGTTACAAATTTCCATAGTTTTTCCTCGTAACAAGTTAGCCCGATTTTCAAACATTAAAAACATTTTCCACCGTCCTAATGGTTTCATTTCAGTAATGATTAACATTTTCAATCTTGCTGAAACATTTTCATTTTCAAGTTCTTGTCTTATGGTATGTGGATTAATGATTGACCATTACCACTCGAATACAGTGCGTCCAATAATGATAGGACACCCCCTATTTTTGACCATAACTTGAGAACGGGGAGAGATATCAAAAATCGGCTAACGTCATTCGACTTGAAATAAAAAAATAGCCCTGGGTGCAAAAAATTGTCGAATTCTGATAAGTGGAAGTAGGTCAGCTGAGAAATCGGTCGATTTTGGCCGTCCAAAAATGATAGGACACCTTTGGAAAATTGGTAATTTTCACGTGTTTTTGACCTACTTTTGTAGAACAAAGGTAGGTGCAGTATTGAAAATTTTGATTCACACTGATTGACATAAAAATCCGAAGCCCTCAAGTCTACCCAACAGCTTATGACCCAGTTTCCGTTATTCTACCCTATTTAAGGCTTTCGCTAAAGGTTTTATGGCTGAAGCTTCTTTTTTTCTTGATTTTGACCTAGTCTTGTTGGCAAACACTTTTTTATTTGTTTGTGTGGCTTTTGAGTCAGTTTCAATCACTGGATACGTGTCGTCAAGCCTGCAATGGGAAGATTTTCAACCTTCACCGCTGTTGAGCAAGGCCAAATCGACTTGTTGATCATTCCACGTGTCTTCTTCGATCCGTATGCGACAGGATTTTGAAGATAGTGACTGATGGCGTTACGGCTCCTTCCGAACTTCTTGAATTGCATTTACTGACCATCCGAGGCTCTTCAACAAGTCGATTTGGCCTTGCTCAACAGCGGTTAAGGTTGAAGATCTTCCCATTGCAGGCTTGACGACACGTACCCAGTGATTGAAACTGACTCAAAAGCCACAAAAACAAATAAAAATGTGTTTCCCAACATGGATAGGTCAAAATCTAGAAAAAAAAAGAAGTTTCAGCCATAAAACCTTTAGCGAAAGCCTTAAATAGGGTAGAATAACGGAAACTGGGTCATAAGCTGTTGGGTAGACTTGAGGGCTTCGGATTTTCATGTCAATCAGTGTGAATCAAAATTTTCAATACTGCACCTACCTTTGTTCTACAAAAGTAGGTCAAAAACACGTGAAAATTACCAATTTTCCAAAGGTGTCCTATCATTTTTGGACGGCCAAAATCGACCGATTTCTCAGCTGACCTACTTCCACTTATCAGAATTCGACAATTTTTCGCACCCAGGGCTAATTTTTTATTTGGAGTCGAATGACGCTAGCCGATTTTTGATATCTCTCCCCGTTCTCAAGTTATGGTCAAAAATAGGGGGTGTCCTATCATTATTGGACGCACTGTAGACGCTGTTTGAATTATGAAAATTAGTAAACTTCGAAAACAAAAATGTGAGAACTACACAATTAACCGATATGCAGGTATAACATAGATCTCCAAGTAATCATTGAACCACAACATGTGTTTTGAACTCGACATTAAGAAACAGAAGTTTTGGATTCCATGATATTTTAGTATTGTGCATCATGCAAGTTTGGAACTGTCCATCTTGCCTACTTCTTCTGTAACTTGAGACATTATCATCCGAAAAATCGATTGAACGGTTTGGTGGAAAATGCTAAAAACTTGTCAACCACTTGAAAAATTTTATTTTTTACGAACTTGTCGTTTCTGTCGACTTGTTAAGCGCGCCAGTTTTACATACATACGCTTTGAATTAATCACCCACCAACCTTATAGAATATGAAAATTGAATTCCAATTATAATTAGTTACTCGAAAAAAGTAACCAATATTATGAGGGTGCTGGAGCAGAAAGAAAACACACACATACAAGCTCCATGAAAAATTCGACGCAACGGCCTTTCAGGGTGTGGGATTTGAACACACTGTAGCTTAGGTTGAAAATATTGTAGTACTGAAAACTTACGACAAGATTTGATATCATGAGTGAAAAACCGTTTTTAATTTTGTTCTACTACAGTTTTCCTGTTCTCTCGGAATCAAGCGAGATCAATTTGAATATTTCATTTCATTTTTCACGATCATTTCAATCATTACTTCCAGTTTCCGCATCTTATTATAACCCACATTTTTTCAATTTCTACTGATCGATTTCATTTTTTCTGTACCGCTAAAATAATCATCGAGACCGCGGAACATTCTCTTTTTCGAATTCCAGGCTCAATATGGGTGCATCTCCTGTTTTTTAATGTTTCAAGCGCAGTTAGTATAGAAAAAGTATTTCCCACAACACCACAGCATAATCAAGAGATATTAGGGTGTTCAATAAGTTTCTGTCCATTTTCGAGAAAAATTTCTTTTTTTCTTATTTTGATGAAATCCAACTTGGGGACTCCAATACTTATGCCATTATTATTGTCAAGTGTTTGGTCAGAACCGGATGCTTTGCGGTCTTTCTACTCTCAAAACTGAAATTGCTAGGGATCAGAGTCTGTGACTACTATAATTTTGATGCCCCTCGGAAAATGTTGATTATATCCCTTTATGGCTGTGTGGTACTGAACAATCTATTATGAATAGAGAGTATTAGACTTGCACTCAAAAATGGTCATACCAGTTAACTATCTCGGGATCACGCACGCTTAACGGCAATCATTAAAAATAGTTGCTGGCTGAACATAGTGCCTTTTTTCAAAACATGAACCTTTTTCAGAGCCTCATGATAGCTGACGATTCCTGGTTTTCTCTCACTTATTGAGGAAACATTCAGCAATAAATAAAATCATCTGTGAAGGCTTTTCTATCTTACCCATCGTTTCCTGAATCAAAATTAAGTCTCGGTCCCTTTTCAGTAAATAACCATTTTTGAAAGAAATACTGAGTTTTCCAAATTCTCGATAACCATGAGAATAGGTGCAATATTATCACAAGAGGCCACTTGATACTCACAAAAAATATTGGGGCTGCTGCCTGACCGAGTCGTTTGAGAAACAACCAAATAAAGTGTTTGTATTACGCGAAAATTTCGTCCCCTCGAAATATTCATAAAAATTTTCAAATATTTTTTCTATCAATTTTCATTGCTTTGGCAAATTTTTATAGTATGGCAAGTGAGGCCATGATGTCATAAGAGAGGATGGTAAAAATCTCGCTCATCCCATCTCTTGTTGCTCTTCGCAACAACACCAATTGGGAATTGTCGACTTTTGACTTTGAGAGGCAGTAAGTCAGCTAGTTACATGGATGATGTTGAATCTTTGAATAGAAAACTTATAAATTTAGTGTCAATGATAGTGGCAAAAAATCAAAACCGGCCATTCACTTTCCGCTGAAATATCAAAAAACTTAGACACGTACCCAAAATCAATTTTTGACAGAGGTTGTACTTCGAAGTTTTTCTAGGTCGGGAACAGCAACAGAAACTCAGAAATTTCAGTACAATGCAAAGCAACTACTTACTTTATTATGACAAAGTTAAAGCATTCTAGCTGTATTGACAACCGTACAGAAGTGGCTTAAAGTTGACACTTGAAAATGGACAGAAACTTATTGAACACCCTAATACTTATCGGAATCACAAAACAGAGAAAACACTAAACAATCGAAGCCGGAACAGCACTGCCACTGATGACTTTCACGTAGAGATCAATAGTTTAGTGTTTTCTCTGTTTTGTGATTCCGATAAGTATTAGGGTGTTCAATAAGTTTCTGTCCATTTTCAAGTGTCAACTTTAAGCCACTTCTGTACGGTTGTCAATACAGCTAGAATGCTTTAACTTTGTCATAATAAAGTAAGTAGTTGCTTTGCATTGTACTGAAATTTCTGAGTTTCTGTTGCTGTTCCCGACCTAGAAAAACTTCGAAGTACAACCTCTGTCAAAAATTGATTTTGGGTACGTGTCTAAGTTTTTTGAAACAATCGAAGCCGGAACAGCACTGCCACTGATGACTTTCACGTAGAGATCAATACGTAAGCTGTGTGAAACGGTGTTTTCTGCTCAAATTTATGAATATTGTTGTAATGACAAAACTTCCAAATGCGATAAAAATGCCCCAAAATTTTCTAAGACGTTCTGAAAATAAAGGGCATATTATGATGGCAAAGTTAGACCAATGCAGCCATAGAACTCGGTAAAAGTTTTGATAACCGTAATCATCTGTTTCAGCATAATGATTAGTCATTTTGAACTAATTTGGAATAAGTGAATCGGGGCTGTACATGTTTTTTTTCACTATTGGCGTTAAGGTTTATCAAATTGAAACTATCCAAAGACAAGAAACTCTGTCTAAGCAAATTCCCAAAAAAAAAATACTATCATTTGATACTCGAAACATCTGATTAGGGGTAATTTTTTCATGGCACATGTGTGTAGCAGCATTACTTAAAAACTCAGAACTTAGGTACACTCGTCGCGCATTATAACTTCCTCACCGCGACAGCAAGTAAGAACATTGTGAAACCGTGTTTCTCTGATTTTTCTCATCACCTTATCTGATAAGGGAAGATTTATTTT
This sequence comes from Caenorhabditis sinica, assembly GCA_963932045.1. Lineage (NCBI taxonomy): Eukaryota > Metazoa > Nematoda > Chromadorea > Rhabditida > Rhabditidae > Caenorhabditis > Caenorhabditis sinica. The sequence continues at coordinate 19,443,803 of OZ009940.1, forward strand.
TATGACACATATGTGTAGCAAAATCACTTCAGGACGCAAAACTTCCCAAAAGTTATAACTTATTGAGTTAGGTAAATTCGGACATTTTTTCTGTCTCTGGAGCATTAGATAGTATGAATTTTTGATTGTTACTTTGATTAAGCCTTTATAGCTGGATACTACCGTCGTCGATTATGACTTCTTTACCGGGACAGTAAGTAAGAACTTTGTGCAACAGTGTTTCTCTGATTTATCTTATCAACTTGGCACAATGAAACCTGAAATTCCCTGTTTCAACTTTAATGTTTTGTTAATGTTTCCCATGATGTATTGATAGGTTCTCAATATCGCCTAATTAGCAAAATTATGTATGTATTTTATTCATTTTAAAAAATCACATTCATAAATCTCAAAATATAATTTCATTGAAGCAGTGGTGCATATATTATTCTTCTTCATATTCCCTATTTGATTTCGGTTATTTTTGTGATTCATTCCGTTGACTCCTAGTGTTCCTCATTCTGATTGTTAAACTCTCATTCTCTGGTAACCTGTTACATACAACAGGTATTTTGAGCTTCAAGAGTTAAGGTTTCAGTTTGGCCATAAAAGAGAAAAATTATGAAATCCAAACAATAACTGTTATTTGACGGTAGATTGTCCTGAACTATCTGCTACTAGTTTCAAGTTTAGATTCTGAACACTAAACTTTTTAATTATGCAGTTATCTTCTATCGGGTTGCTCAATATTCTCCTTGGTCTTCCAAAATGCTGATTGTACGATACTGTTTTACAACCTGCTTTATTTTTGATTAATCAGTTAGAGGCTGCGAACAAATTGAAAATTTATGGTCATACCTGAACGTGAGCACAATTATTTAGACATTTATCAATAGTTGTTTTTTATTGCAGTTTTATAAAGTTCTCAAATTTTGCAATCATGCTAGTGATTTGATAAGTTCAACAATTCCCTTAAGAGGTGTCCTTCTATAAAAATGCCTTCAATTGAAGGCGGCCTTCTATTGAAGACATTACGGTTTTTGAACATTTTTTGAAGCTCTTCAATTAATTCTGTAATGTTTCAAGTCAGTTCCCTGTTTTCGTATAGTTTGATTGGTTTATCCTGATAGTCAAGTTCCCAAAAACCACTGCTCTTGAACTTGATTTCAAGTGGCGTTGTAAAGACTGCGCATTGAAGTTAGCGAAAATTGACCAAGTTGAAAAATTTCAGGAAATAGCACAAAGTTTTTCTGTTTCATCGTCTTTAAATTTTTCCAAGATTTCATATTTACTATTAGTAGGCTTTTCTGAATGATACGGAAAAAAATTCCGACGGAACAAAACACCAGGAGACTTGCAAAATTCGGAGATAGTGGAAACAGGACACATTTTCACAAACTCAATAGATTCATATAGCTCTTAAAGTTAGTGAAACCAGATTCGCTGTAATCTTCTGTCATTAGTTCAGAAGTCCTGAACACACAGAAACTCTGAGGGCGACACAGCAGAAATATATGAATTTTCCGCAAGTTTTCCTAATTCCTAACATGTCCCGTTTTCCAGAACCTTAAAAACCACCAAAACAATAAACCAATATTTCAAATTATTGTAATGTGCTCATAAGCTTTTCATTAGCAGTGTTGATTCCACTGCCAATACACAAAAACTCCTCTCAATATCAAAAAAAAACCAGCAGATCACAAGCTCACCCAAATACACAAACACATCTGGTTCCACTAACAACCATCAGCACACTCGAAAATTAATTCAATATACCAACACACGACTAGGAACAAACGAACAAGAAGAAGAAGGAGGGAAATATATTCCTCCTCTGTGATGCCAACGGGGAGTGCCAAAGCCTTCGCCGCCACATTTTTCAATGTGCCACACGGAATAAAGAGGGAGAGGAAATGGCGAGAGACGCAGACGGTGAGAGAACAAAAATAGAGAGGGATGGAGAAGAGACGCAGAGAGCATGAGGAATAGCCATCAACTTATTGAGCTCCGTGAGCAGTAGGGGGCTCCCTTGTCTTTTGGCTAGTAGTGGTAGTGTACTCTTTTCTCTCTCTCTCTCTCTCTCTCTCTCTCTCTCTCTCTCTCTCTCTCTCTCTCCGGGTCGTTAAAATGGGAGAGAATGGGCGTGGCTTATTGGCCCCTCTCTCTTTTTTTTCTATACGACACGTTTTTGGGGTTTGGTTTTGAGGAGAGACGGAGAATGACTGACCAGAGCAGCAGTAGTTTCTTTTTCTTTTGCCGGCCTTTTTCCTCTTTGTTTCTTTTTTGGGATGGGACGTTTTAGGAGAATCGTTGAAGTTATGACAAGAATAGCGAATTGAGAGGATTGTGTGAAAAAATATGAAAAATGTGAAACGGTTATAATACTGACTCGTTTTCGCTATTTTTCGGTTTCAAGGAGGTGACATTCGACTGATTTCGAAGACTATTGTTGATCATCTGTTGATATATGTATTTTTGTGTATTTTGCTGTGATAACTCCTAGAATTGAACTAACTAGAAAGCTACTATACCTAATTGGAACTGAAACTTTCTTTTTTTTATATAATCCTAGTTTTCCTTCATAACAATTATTTTTCTTCCTGTCTTGCTTGCGCTTCGAAATTTTCATAGAACGTGTTCTGTTATGAGAAGTCAATAACAGAAATTTGGAAATTTGATGTTCGGTATGGCCTTGGTTGAAATACTGTCAGAAATATTGTCTACAATATCATTAACCATTTTCACCAAGGCATTAACCACTAATAAAGTGAAACACTATCACTTAGAATTCTTTCAAAGTCTACTTTTTCATTACGAACGTAAGTTAGACATTTCGTTTGGTAAGTAATTCGTTCCCTGGTGCGTTTTCTGCTTTTTTGCTTATCACTATCGCCCAAAAAATCCCGTATGTTTTTTTCTGTTTCAAATCCATCAGTTAGTAGTGGTTATTGGAGCTCAAGTTAATGGTCTCATATTTTAGAATCCTTCTTTCAAAGTTGGAAACTTTCATGTGACTTTGTTCCTCTTTGCAATGAGCCTAATCCTGTGGCGTATAGCTTGTGCCATATACGGTTCTACATGCATATGAAGTATCTTTCAAAGTGGTTACCGCCCAATATCATCGAAAAATGAATCCAGTTTCACAAACTTTTGAAGTTTTGCCTGAAATGTTTGCTTTCAGTGTGTTAGATCCGCTTACCTCCTATCATTGGTCCATGAAAACGCAATGTGGCTTAACTAAATAGTTTTTGGACAACCTCTTCTGAAACTTCCAATTTCAGTTTCAGTTACTTTATGAGTCTTTTATGCCTACTTTCTAAATAGTAATTGTGGAAATGCAAGACGGAGAAAGTACACATCAAACCTTCCATCCAATTATTACTGTTATGGTTTCCGTAACATTATCTTAAGATACCGAAGTTCAGTTAAATTTCACCTCAGTGGCTTTACGCGAAAATCAGAATTTTTCCTTTGAAACTAAGCTTGGTTTTTCGCACGCAACAGCATTGCAAAAAAAGTTGGATCACTAACACCTTGTAGCTGAAACAGTTTTTAAAATAGTTTTCTTTTTCATTTCTGTATCAAACACTGCTTATTCATAGAGACTCATCTGGAGACCAATGACTTCTAGAATTCGAATTTCTTACCCAAATGAAGAGCAGAAGTGTGCGGAATTCCGCGTTTTTCGCACTTTTAACATTTCATTCCGTACAACACAAAATGAAAATTTGAGAAAATTTATTTAAGAAATTTCAGTATTTTGTAAAGTTTCCCAGTTTACCCGATCGAAAATTGAGTAAATCGGGTACGTAGATAAAATGAACTACGTCTTGTAATTGAAAGGTCTCATAAATTTTACTTCCCCGTTCCGCATTGGCGGAATCAAATTTTATTCCGTCTTTTACTGTCCCCAAAAAACTTTCACTGTTTTTTACTGTCCACAAGAAATAGAGCTAGAAACAGACATCATTGTCCGAGGAGCCTTTTCCAGTTACCTTTTTGAAAATTATATATTTTTCAAATATATTACTCTCTCTAGAAGGCTCTACCGACCAATCAAACAAAAACACTATCACTTTCCTGTTATGATGTGCTGGAAACGGAAACTAACACAAAACGAATTTTAAAAGTTTACCTTTTCATTAAAAACATTAGTTAGTTAGTTGTTTTCGTGAGTAGTTGATGTAGTGGTCTTTTTCATTTCCATATCAGTTTCCCCTGAAATAATGCTCGTTAGTATATTCTTTCTTTTTCCAGTTCATCACTTTCCAGCGATTTTTAATTCAAATTAGTGGTATCAAGATATGAGTTAGTGATCTTCTCAAGGATGTGAACATTCAAATTTTAAACTGCAGTTGCAGTTACTTTATGAGTCTTGATTAGGCACCGCAGCGCGAGGGGGCGGAGCCTAATTTTTATTCTCCGCGGGGGTATCTGGCATGTTTGAAGGTGTATAACTCGAGAGCGGATGAACCAATTTTGATGAAATTTGGTGTCGTTATGTAATCTGATGTTCTGAATCGAATGAAATAAATAGTTTTCAGCGAAACTCCCTAGTTTTCAAGAAATCGTAGAAAAAGTGATGTCTGAAGAAGAAAACTGATCGAAACATATTCACAAAAGTCTGTTGCGGGCGATGTTTTGATTGTTCCTAGTAGTTTATAATATGCAGAAAATGACCTTTATATTGAAAAACTTCCAAGAGTTAGCGAAATTTTTTTATAATCAGTCAAACTTCAAGTAGGAATAGCGAAAAATTTTCAGCGATGACCTATTATTTTTAAAGTTGAAATCAGTACGTCTACTCTAGAAGCTACTATGGGTCAATTTTTGTTCCGATCTGAGTTTACTAAATATGTTTAATTTGAACCTAAAGAAGGCATGCTTCAAATATTTTTTAGTTTTTCGCAAATTTCACATAGATGCATGTTTGTTGCGCGGGTTTTCTTTTCATATTCGACTTCCCCATAAAATTTCACATATAATGCTTTTTTTGGTTAAGCTAGGAGAGTTAGCGAAAAAGTTTTATTCCAATTTTTAGGTCGAAAAATTCAAGAAAATTCATTCAAAAAGAGGCACAACATGATCGCACAAGCCGCACCTTCATAACTGCCTTGGTGTCGGACGCACTGTTCGACCCTTGTGGCCGTGCAGCTAACGCGCCGGAACACCACCCGCGCGGTGGGTGTTCGGCTCCCGTCGGTGGCCGCAGACTCTTTTTATTTTCAGCGAGCGGAGAAAACAGCCAATTTTTTGCATTTTCAAAGACTTATAACTCGAGTTGTATCGGATATTTTCGCTCCAAATTTTGGGAGCGAATTTCTATTTTTCTTGGGAACATTTTGACACTAAAAGTAAGCAGAATAGAAGCTTTTGAAAAAAAAACGCTGCGGTGCCTAGTCTTGATCTGCCTTTTTGAAGAGGTTCATATTTTTCATCGAATTTAATAAGTTCCTTGACTCTGAAAATGAATAGAGGGAGTGATAAACCGAAATTGATGTCCGATGAGCCGTTATTTTTCAATTGTATTATTTTCTCCGAAATAATTTCGTTTTTTTTCGGACCGATCTTCGAGTATCTTATTGAAACTAAAAATTTTCTTACTAGCACTGTCTGGAAAAGGTGTATATTTAAATGGCCTAACTGAAACATGAAGATTACTGCCCTGAACACCGCTTACTTTTTGTCACAATGTGTTCGATACAATCGTGTTCGTTTTCCGTGCAATAACATTCTCCGAGGCTCTTCAAATACAACCACTATTACACATTTGTTATGTTATGCTGGAAACTGAAATTGCCATCAAACGAATTCTCAAATTTTCCTTTTCATTGAGAAGATGAGTTAAGCATTTCGTCTGGTGAGTAATTCGTTAAGTGGTGTGCTTTCTCATTTTGTCCTTATCACTTTCGCCCAAAAAAAAACACATAAGTATTTTTTTCTGTTTCAAGTCCATCAGTTATTAGTGGTTTTTGGAATTCAAGGTAATATTTTGGTAATATGTCATTTCATATGATTTTGTTTCTGTTTGCTATGAACCTAATCCTGTGGCGCATAGCTTGTGCCATATATGGTTCTACATGCATATGAAAATCTTTTGAAAAATTAATCCAGTTTCACAAACTTTTGAAGTTTCGAAGGAAATGATTGTTTCCAGTAACTCACCTTTGTAAGTTCATGAAAACTCTATGGCAAGCACTTCTGAGTTTTTGATTTTCAGTTACTTTTTGAGTCTACCAACCTTAAAAATCTCTCTGGTAAACTCTGAACACATTAAAGCGAATTTCTGACATGATTAGATTTTATCGATATAGAATCGAAACATGGAGGAGGAACGCATCAGCACTTCCTCAAAATTAGTACTGTTACGATATGCTTGTAACTGTATCATGTGATCTTGACATTCAGATTGACCTTGAAACTGACAAGTTGTAAGTTGGAGTGTTTCACATGAAAACGTCTATGGCGCTGTCAATAAAACCAATGAACCACAAAAACATGGTGACTGAAACAGTTTTCAAAATGTGTTTGTTATTCATTATTGTATCGCACACTGCTTATTCATAGACACTCATCTGGAGACCAATGAGTATTTCCAATGCTCCTCTCTTTCAATGTTATCACAAATTTGGTTTATTTTCTTCGAAATAGTTTGGATATTTATTGATCCTATTTCATACTTTCTTATTGAAAAAAACTTTTCTGTTTTATTGTCATCATTTGGTATGAGATTTTATAATTTTAACTAGTGCGCCTTTGACCGATGTTGACTGTAACTTTTCATTCAAACATATTCAAAAAAAAGTCAGCTTCAAATAAGTGGTAAATTCTAACAGCTTTCGAAATCTAGAATCACTCGTTTTTTGAACGAAGCCAAATTTTTCAAATGAGTCAAAGAAATGAACTTCCTCCACATTCAGAACCATTATTGAAAATCTTGACTCCCGCATCAACTTTTCAAACCATGCCACAAAACCTGGTTTTTAGCTTTCGCTGTTTTTCAAATCCTCACGTCTTCCACCCTCACCTTCTCATCAAGATTCTCAGTTTTTTTTTTCAAAATTTCAAGTAGTCTCATAATTTATTCGGAGTCCCCCCCCCCCCCCCCCTCTGGCGGCAGTCACAAAAAATATATAGACATGCTATCTCCATTTTTCATCCATCCTTCATTTTGTTTTTCGTTTTTTCGTGCCTTTTTCCATTTTTTTCAAAACTGCACGTCATATTTTCCTGATGGCTATTATTTTTCTGATAATCGCGTTCCAAAATCCAGGTCGAAATCTGATAGATTTTGGAATATCAGATTATATTCATTTTTTCGTCTAGAAATCCCGGAAGAGAGGGTGAGAATTTAAGTCAGAAGTAGAGTCAGACATCATGAAATAGTGAGAAAATTGCAAAAAATAGGGGAGCAATCGGAAATTTAATCTTCCGGCAGGAGGAGAAAAGGTTCTAGAGGTAATAGAGGGAGAAAACAATAAAAAAATACGTTGAAATCGGTGTTGAGTGGATAAGAAAGACAGGGATTAGGATTGGAGAATCGTCATACTGTAAGTGATAAGATTAAAACAGTAATATTTTGAGCACAGTTTTTTCAAGTTCCATGCTAAACAAATTATTTTGATTTTTCTGTTCCATATACATATTATGTCACTTTTCGAAAATCCTGGTTGACCGAAGCAATTTTCACTAGTTTAGAATAATTATAAACCTATAAAATGGGAATTCCTCTGATTCTAATTATTGCTCCAAACTTTAAAAAAATCTGTAGATCGATCAAAACATTTCTCTATAAATAAAAAATTTTAAAAAGTTTCTGTTTTTGAAACTCCTGAATTCAAAACATTGATGAAATATTTGGTGACCAATACATATAAAGAGTTAGAATCAGAATTATATTCTTAAAAAACACGGATTCATGTTTTTGATTGGGCAGCTTTTGCTTTTATCTTTTTGGTGGTGAATGTATTGTCATGTTTTGAATGTCAAAGTTTAGAATTACCCTAACAAATCGAGTTTCCGAATTTGAAATATCTAGTAACAAGTTTAGTGAAACAGTTGAAAACATTTCTTTCCCATTTTTATATCTTGGTGAGATATTCCTGAAGACCTCATTTATTTGAAATCTCCATATAAGCTGGTTAAAAGCATTTTCAAAAGAACATTTGTTGATCTGCAAAGTATTCCATCCAGGTGACTTGGCTGAGATGAAGCATTTGAAACATGACATTTTTCGTTAAAAAACTATGCCAAACATTTTTGTACTGTTTCCTGTAGGGCATTCAATGACTTCTTATTTTTTCGTTATCAATTGACGTGTCCCTACAAAATTTAGACCGCCAAGAATTACTCAAAACTAGATTCTATCCTTTTCAGAACTATCTGAAACTTCGATTTTTCCAAAAAAATGTCTGTTATAAATTGGCTGTAATTCCGACGTAGCGTAATACAACAGTGATTTTTCTTAATCCGCATCACTTCCTCGATTTTCGATGTCTACAGTACCACCCCCTAAATTGCTCATGCTCTTTGACTCCGCCCACTTCCCCTCTTGCTCTTTCTGAGCTTCTAGAAAATTCTCGTGATCCTCCCATCACAGTCATTTTCTACACATCTCATTATCCATGCAAAGCGCTGGATTTGATTTGCATTTTTTGCTACTAAGCCCTTTTTTCATTACGCTCCCCTTTCCTCCTTTTTCCCCATTTTTTCAATGCTTCTCAGGAGTGTAAATGAGAAAAAGGATACGTTGTGTGTGTGTGTGCTCTTTTCTAGAAGTGCTGCTCAACGCTCTCATCTCTTCTTTATTCAGACAAAAAAGAGAAAAGGGATATATTATTCTACTTTTTCCCCTTTCTTTTTCCAATTTAGTTTCATGTGAATGTGAGCATTGAGCTCTGGCTCTAGTATGTATAAGGCAAAAAGGTCCCCCCTCCTCTTTTTTCGAAAAAATCCAATTGGAGCGAAAAGAAAAAAAGCAGACAAGGAGGGGAAGGTTGTCAAAAGTGTACACTTTTGATGGCTATTCTCTACTTTGAGTACTCTTTTCACTTGGATTGAGTGAAGTTTTGGGTTTTGTTGGCGGGCTTTTTTTGAGATGGTTTTTGAAGTTTTTGGTGTGGTTTTATGAATTGTTTGTTAAGTGTCGGAATTCTGAAACGTTAATGACAATTAAAATAGTGTTAGTCCTCATTAACTCTTTGAAATAGTAAACTTATGTTTCTAAGAGGACGTAATCTTGACACGCTTTATTTTTCAGTATTTTATTTTCTGTCGTTTTATGAATACCAAATTCAAACTTCCTCTAAATTTTCCCCTTCGCAGACTTCTGCTTTATTATTTTGAGAGTAACCCTACGATATACATGAACTTTTCGAAACAGTATTTTCTGTTTCAAAGTGGTTATATGTTTCAATTAAATTCAGCTTCCGTTGATTTTATCAATCATCCGTTTCTATGACTTCTCACATTTCAACTAATTCTGATCAACATTTTCGAATAGTGTTATTTTTTATTATTCAATTCCTTCCCAAATCATATGAACTACTACTAAAACTAGAAAATAGTAACGCAAGATAACTTCTCGAAACAGGATTTTCAGTTTCACAGTGTTCATTTTTGGGGCCTTATGGTTTCTCTAATAGTAAGATTACTTGTCTCATTTTAGTGTTTTTTCCTACAATAATGTTTATTGAAATCCAAAAACAGGAATCATTGTGAAACTTCGCTCAGTTATTCATTTTAACTGTAAGAATGATATCGATTTCATCACAGGAATAATTTGAGTAGGGTTTTATTGATGTGATCCAAGTCAACTGATGCTTTCCTTTTTTCTTTTTCAATCCATTATTTCAGTCAAACTAACATGGTATTTCAAAATACCACATTTGAATCTGATTCCTTAACTTGGACATTTCGAAACTGTAATTTCTGTTTCAAACTTACCTTTTTATCAGCTTCAATAATTGATTGGTAATTGAGCTATAACAAATATAGTCAGAAAATCATTAAAGAATTTATAAAAAGTTACTGGTTCATCATGCGGATTTTTAGAGTGAACTTCGAATATGTTAATAAGTATCTTATGTCTACCGAATCATTATAATGCACTAAATCCGCGTCCGGCCAGCAACTAGTTGAATGCCAGTCTTCATTATTTCTACAACTCATTCTCACGCACCAACGTTTTTCAAATTGGAGCCCCTTACTCATAAACATCCTGAAACAGTTATTCATGTTTCAAACTGATGACATAACTTTGAGTGTTTTCTACTGCCCAGTCAACGGTCATCAGTACTACTCTAAAACAAAGCTTGCTTATTTCATTATATCGTATCCCAAAACAAGGCTTTCGTACGGCTGTGCCGAGGGGAAATCACTAAATTTTGCGACCGAACGCGGCCGGTTTTCTATTACTTCGAAAATTTCATATTTAAATTGCACTCATTATTTGGAAAAATGCATTTCTCGAGAAGCCTGGTTTTCTGAGTGTCCGTGAAAATGCTGCGAAAACCCGCGGTATCTAGCGGACCGACCGCCAGAAGTGACAGCTTTGTCGCAATAACAATCCCACATCAATTATATTCACCATTATCAACAGTACTCATAAACATTTGAAAACCGAAATTGATGTTTTTCGGTGACCATTTCTTAGACATTTTTCGCTATTTTTGCTAACTCCCTTTTCGAGCGACGCACTAATTACAAGCTGTTCCACTCATTAGAATGGGATCATTGAAACAGAAATTTCTATTTCATGACGGCTATTTTTAGACTTGTCAGGGCCGTTGTCTGCTGGATTCTTGTACTACTTGATTTCTCAAAAGAGTACATGAAGTGTAAATTCAAGGATCTAACTAAATCAGGGGATGATGCGGTAATGGATTACATGACCCTTACGAAACACTGATTTCTGCTTCATCACAGTGATATTTGAGGGAGTTTTCAAAGTTTTTCGCTAGGTCCTCTGGTCGTGCTATTACAAAAAACCACCCGTCTCACCTAAATGCAGACTATACTATGTTCATTTCTTTTGAGTACCTTCTTTTTGCTTTGGAGGCTTTCACATAGATTAAGCGTGCTCTCCTTTTTTATAGAGCAAACCTGAGTTTTTATTGTTCGTTGGTTGTGGGGATGTGTTTTAGTGGAAGGGTGGGCGAGGAACTCTTTATTGTCGTTTGCTTTTTTGTTTTCTTGTTTTGTATGTAGTCAATCTGGTTAATGGGTCTGAGGAGTTGATCTTTTGATTATTGCTAACTAACATAAGTTCCGTAAATCAAGAACAACTCACAAATTGAACTTACTTCTGAACTTTTGGAAACTGAAGTATCAGATTTGTATGTTTCTTGCTCAGCTTATTTTTGGAAGATGTTACAGGACCAAAAATAAGTTCAGTTTCCAATTCATGATGTAACTGATTTTCGAATTTTCTTTCTAATCGGAGTTCGTGATGCCCATGTAATATTTTCTGCAGGCTTCTCAGTAAAACCTGCTGTCTCCTTCCCTTGAATCATTTTTCAAGATACATTATCTCTGTTCGTTTTCAATATCCCCCCCCCCCCTCTATTCTATTTTTTCAATCTCCGCTTCTCATTCTTCTTCTTCTTACTCTTTTTTGACGTATCGCCTTTCATTTCTCTTCTTCATCTTTTTAGTCGTGGTGTCAGTTTTTGGTCTACCCTCACTCTTTCTAGTTTCTATTCTATTTTTGCAACAACCAGATTTATTTTTAGTTACGGGTTATTGTAGACTCTCCATGTAGTTAGCCTTGAAAGATCAGCTCCATTACGGAAGGACCGAATATGAAAACTTTAGAAAACAGTATTTTCTGTTTTACGGTGTACAATTTTGAATGGAATTTCGGAGAAGTTTTATTACAGTGAATGTCTGAAACTAATCACAAAAAATCAGCTGAAATTATTTATATTTGGAAATTGTCACTCAATATCCTTTATTTATTTGTGCTGTTTCTTGAAGTAGAGATAAGTGAGAATGTGTCATTTCTCCAGTTTTGGACTTTTGAGACGTTCATTATTTACTTCAATATTTCAGTAGTGGTGACAGTCTTGGCTATGTTAGCAAGAATTGTAACAAAAGTAGATGTTCCGTGGCGACAATCACTTTCAACAAAAACACGGTTTCCCTGAGGGTGATATGTACAGTTTTCACATCTCAACAAACTGGAAAGTGATGATGCCAAACTAATGTCAATCCTGAAACCGATCAATTTCAGAATGAACTTATAACTATTCCGGTTTAATAAGAACGAACTGAACAGCATGGATATATCCATTGAATATGGTCACCAGAAACTGGAATTTATATAATACTTTGAAATAATGATGATGTCTCTGCTGTAGTCTGCAATATATCACTGGTTCACATTGTTTTCAAGTTTTCTGAATGTCTGGAAACAGAGATTCCCAGTTAAACCAATCAAACTTTTTTCCAAGCCGAACTGGGATCTTATTCTTGAAACTCAGTTCAGCCATATGTGAGAACAATTTGTTGAATGAAAAATCAGAAGTAAAGCGAAACAAGGTTTTCTATACGAAATCTATGAAATCAGAAGATTTTGGATATTATTGACGGTACAGACTGGGATAATAATCTCTGATTCAAAAAGTTTCCAAATTTCTGAACAATCAGAAACAGATATTCAAAGGATACCGATGTAAAATTTTCTCAAGCATTATGTGCAGCTAACCTGTCTCTTATCAAAGACTCACAAATTGGAACAAAATATACGACATTTTTGAAACAGTGAACTACCTTGACATAACACAAAGTGACACCTTGAATTCAAAAACTATTAATTTTTCAGGAAGTCCATAGAAAGGTTAGGAACGTTAGCCGAGTTACTAACTTTTTGGATGACTCGTATATCTGAAAAACTAAACAAATTCTTAGATCACCTCAACCAAAATAGCTACAATATCATAACCATAAAAAGATCAAAACTCAAGAAAATCGCATTGTTTTTCTTATTATTCGTTCGTTTCTCCTCCTCCACCTTCTTCATTTTTGAACGTTTGTATCAATTTTTGAATCTTTCATGTTCCTTTCTTTTTTATTTTTCTCTCACCTTTGGATCTTTTCAATCTATTTTACATATTTCTACTACCCCTAGTTTTCCCTAGCATATCAGTATTCCAGCCTCCAAAATGACAGACGTCTTCAACAGTCTCCAACCCCCAGATGAGGATTCGGAAAAGCACAAGAAGTTTTCGAGTGAGTCAATCTTTCTTCAAGTTTTTGCCTTCCCACTAAAATAGATTCTCCTAGGGAACATCATTTTTCATTTTTTCTTATCCTCCAAACCAAAACGAACAGAAAATTCCCCGAAAAAATTCCCCGCTTCACGCTTCCCAGAGGAGCATTTGTAACACTTTCGGAGCTCCGGAGAAGCTCCGGAAATTTTGACGAATGAACTCTCCTCTCTTTTCTTGTTCTTCTTGTTAAAAGATGAGAGTCCAACTTGCTCTTGCTCCAAGGGGGGGGGGGCAGCTGCTCCCCCCCCCCCTTTCTCGCCGAAGAATCTCATGATACGATGAGATAAATTGACAAGTGTCGCAATCGCAAGATCATCTCATTTCTTTTCACTAGTAGTGTGTATGTTGTTGCGAACGAAGAAGAAGATAAAAGCTTGATATTGGTTTCTGAACACATGACTACTCTATTATGTTCTCCAAATTCACTGACCGAAAAAGTGAACTGGTGCCGTTTTTGAGCGATGTTAAACCTAGAGGTATGCGATATAAAGCGAGGATATCAAAAGTGTGCTAGCTGAGTACATATGATTTGAAGATTTAAGAGAAAGCCTGTTCTAATTATCACTTCAGAGAAAACTAAAATTTAGGGAAGCTTTTGCAACAGTTTTTCTGCCTTTTTTGTAAATGTGTGATTTCGATTGTGAACTTGTTGAATCACGTTTTTTAAAGTGACCAGCTTTGATTAAGTGACTATAGCAGATCAGTATTTCTTATTGCTTAGCTTTGCGAGCGCAAGATCATTTGATCCTCTGGAGTTCTGAATTTTTCCAAACTGAGTGAAACAGTTTTGGGTTGAACCAAAATATTTTTTGCTAGTTTTTGTCATGAATATATTCACAGACTACAACCGACGATCATTAGTAAACTCGAACTTTCTGTTGTTATGAAGTGGATGAAACAGAGAATTTGAAGAAATGTTCTGATTATAGTGGCCATCGTCTATGATCGTCATTAGTATTAGTAGAGCGAATTCTCCAACTACTAACAGTATTCCGCTGTCTTTTGAAAAACCTATTTTAGGAATCAGTAACCAACAGGAACATTACTCTTAACAAACACATGAATTTACCTAATTTTTTTCCATTTTCAAAATGGTGGTAAAACCGTTTAAAAATATATATTGTTCAGTGTGAACATATCAATGACTCTAATTTAAGGAATTTGCCCGAATTTCATTGCGAATAACTTTTTTGCTCGAGTTGTTCGCTTTTAACAAATGATAGTTCTCATCTCTAGTCTCAAAATCGTTGTGGAACTTGTTCTAAAAAATTGGGCAATACATTCAAGCGGAATGTTTATCATACTTTCCACCTTCACGGTCCTGTTGAAACATTGAATAACAGTGGTTACCACATCGACGCTTAAAAATGTCTACATAACTTCTATGAAGACATGCTTCGAGATTTATGAAGTTTCAAATTAAATTCTTATGCAACCTGTTCATGCCAGGTCATTTCCAGTCCTAACTATTTCAAAATACTCATTTCCAAATTTGTTGCAAAGTTCTCATGTTACACTCGAGTAATAGTTCAAAAGAAATTATATGTTTCGAAATACACATAAACTTGAATAAAATGAGTGGTCCGAACTTTCACGTACTTTTTCTTTCCATTACAAAACATTCTTTTCCAAATCTCAAAATCGTAAAATGTTCGATAATGCATAGTAAAATATATATTCTGAATATTTGCTGTTAAAACATTATGATTTTGAATGCAATGAATTAACAGGCTTTTTAGATCCTTTATCTTCGCATTAAATCAAATTTTGTTTTTCAGCAACCGCCACCAGCAAGATGCAATACTTCGACGATATCATCCCGTTTGGTGAGTTTGAGTGCCGCGAGGCGCTTGAGCGAGAAGTCAAACGACATCGATATTGGAAGAGCAAGACTGTCAAGAAGATGAATTTCGATCGGATTGAGACGTCTACAAGTATTCAGTACATTTTGGAATCTTACACAGAAGCCCGATCAACATCTGAAGCCAACGAAGCGGCGAATTTTGCCGCTATGAGTGAAGCTGGGTGCTCCCTGTCTGGAGGGGGCGGAGCTTTGAGTCCATGGGATTTCGAAGTTATGCCAAATCAGTTGTTTGTTGATCAGGTAAGGGAAAAATGAAACTTCACCATGGCTGCATTAGTATAAAAACTTTAATGGCTAATAATGAAGTAGTGGTAACAGAAAATTTCGCAAATTCTTTTACTGTTGAAGGCAATATTGATCTTAACGGTGAAGTAGTCAATTACCGTGAATCTGTAACACACAAATTTTGATTTATGAAATTTCAGGTCCGCGTTTTTGAAATGCCTGGATCGAGTCAAATCAACCCGTGTTCAGCTTGTAATTCGGAGGGAACAATCCATTGTTTTCATTGTAGAGGATACGGTACTGATAAGTGCTCATTTTGCAGGTGAGGAGAGAAATGAATATTACTGTAGCACATAGGTGAAATAATAAGAATAGACATTGGAGGATAATATGCTTTTGGGAAAAAAAGTGGATAAAATATTTGATCAAAAGTTGCCACTTGTTTTTTCTGCAATTTTCTAGTGATTCATTTAATATCATTCAAGTGGATATTCAAACTATTCAACGTAACATACTAAGATAATTTAAACGCGCTCCAATCCCAAACATTCTCCTTTCAATTTCAGAGGCACCGGAATGAAATCTGGAGTCGCCCATCCAGCAGTCTACACTCATCCAATGATAGCCACATTTCCACATGCAGATTTGTCTCGTGGATATGCCTCTTCTTCGACGGCTATGGTCAGACACGGTGGGTCTGGAAGTGGTAAGCATTCTTTGGTTTTCTTTTTCGGAAGAAGCTTTTTGTGGTTGGTAATAGTGGTAAATTTTTCGGTTTTACTGATGTTGTTTGAAGTTGAGATAAATGATATTTTCAATGACAACTTCCCAACTATAAATCCAAGTTCGACCCATTTTTAATCATTGAGGTTTGGAGTACACACGCAATTTTTTCCGTCTCTGCCCCTACATATTTACGATGTGTTTCAGAAAAGGTTGATTTGACGTTGAGACTTAAAACATCACCAATCTTGAGGCAAACAGGAAAGTAGAATTTTGATCTTTCAGGCTCCAACTCGTACGGTATCGGTACACCAATGCATTTCATGTCAAAAACTGGGGTCCCTCCTCCAGGAATAGGGACTCATGATCTGTGTTATATGTGTCATGGACGAGGAATAAAAGAGTGCCATCATTGTAAAGGAGGCGGAAAGAAACCGTGTACTTCGTGTTCTGGAACGGGAAGTGTCAGGAATTATACGAGGATCAAGGTCTACTTGTGAGTTTTTTAAATATAATTTTGGGGTTGGTCGTCTGCTGTATTAACAAAACACGAGTTCAGTGTTTCTTACATTGGCATTTCGAAACAGTAGAAAGTTAGCAGCAAAGGATAGATACAAACAAATTTAGAATACTTCAATCCATAATACGAAGATTTTGATACCGCAAAACTAACCAAAAAATTTTAAAATTATTTCCAGCAAAAACGAAAAATCCGAGCACTACACCGAGTGTGAGATTCCGGAAAAGTTGCTGCTGCAAGCGGAGGGGAAACGAATTTTTGAGGAGGAACAGGATTATGTAAGTTCTGAATTTTCCTGTTATGGGTGGTCTAGAAAAACTAGAGATCTTCTAGAAATCTAAATATTAAGTTTGGTGGCTTCCAAATCCCAAAATAGACGTGGAGTCCAAAAAATTAGTCTAGCGGTCTAGAGACCCCTTACATGGCCTAGAGACCTAGGGACCCTTTTCATGGCCTAGGGACCCCTTTCATGGCCTCGAAACCCCCAGTTTAGTGGCCTAAACGGCCTAAACAACCAAATCGAAATTTTCGATTTTTTCACTACTTCACCTAGGACATTTGTAGCGCGTCTGTGCTCGGACAATAATACTTGATAGTCTCAATTTTCCAGATAATCCCAATTTCAAAATACCCACAAGAAGATGTCAACAAAATGTCGAAACTCTTCTGTGCCCAACACCTTCAAAAGTGCCTTGGAGTGTGCCGAGTAATTAGGGTAACTCTTTCTTTTTCATGTTTTCAAAAATCCCTATTTCCTTTCAGCAACGCCACTACATGAACGCAATCCCAATCAGCAAAGTGCACTTCTCACTAGGCAACGAGAAGGGAATCTTCTTTGTGTATGGAACACAGAAACTGTGCTATTTCCCTAATTTCCCGTCGAAATGTGTGATTTTGTGATGGAGGAGTAATTTATTTTTGGATTTGTATTTTGAATAATTTTGAATGAAACGTTTTACATGACTTCAAAAATCTAATACGAGAAACAAAGAAGAAAACAAAGAAAACGATATGTCGCAAATTTCTGAAATTATTGAAACGGAAAATATAGTGCCAACTAAACGAATTTTCCTGTTTCATGAGGTTGTTGTAACAAATGATGTCCGGCTACAAATCACTATGATTGGAGATTACGTCGTTTTTACTGTTTTGAGTACTCTAAACGCTGCAGAGAATGTGAAGCTTCTCGTTCTAGATTCTCCAGCTATCAGAATATCCGTAAATCTTGTATTTGATAGGAAAATTTGAGAACGAACAAGCTGAAAACTAGCAAGGGCAGCACTGGAAGAGAACAATTGTTAGAGTTTAAAAAAATTCCTAACTTCATCTTTGTTTTTTCCTTACATAAAGAAATTATCGAAACATCATTGAGATTTTTCACCTTGTCCAAAGATATGGTGGTTATGAAATGGTAAACTCTAAATTGGAGCTCCTAGGAATTGGCAAGTCCATTGATCACTCATAGGCTGACTTGTTTTTGTAAACAAGTTGTAACGGTGATAGCGAAGTTGACAAGAATCATCTGGACTACTGTATTCTATTGACAAGGTGCAACTTATTCTAATGACAACTACTGCTAGCTTAGTTTTACATGAGAGTCGTGAAACTGAAAAAAATTTGAAATTACTCATTAAGTGGACTAATAGATACGAAATTGGATAAACAAAAAAAGTCTGAAAAAAAAGATATATGTATGAATCAACTAGAGCTCTGCTTCCATGAATGTTATTTAAAAAATGTACTTATCAAAAATTAAACGAAATTATAAATGAGATGAAACGACTTGACCAGGAGGGATCGGAGCCCATGGGGTGTCGTAGATACTCACAGCATTCATCTCTATCATTGCTTCCGCTTCATCATTTTCTTTACGGGCGGCAGCTTTTCTCCGATGAGCTTTGGTTTTCAGATCTTGAATCTGGAAATGGTTTCTGATAAGCTGTCTTGTTGAATAACCGGCTCTGTTTTAAGAGGCAACCTCGTGACCTGGTTTAGAACCAGCAGACTGTGGAAGATCAAAAGCAACTTACAATACCGTAGATCACATAAGCACCGAGCCACACCGAGATGGTGAAGATTACATTTGCAAGAGCAACAAATCCATATCTAGTCCATCTAGATTTCACCACTGCTGACACGGCGACATCGGCATCGAAAAGTCTTTGGTTACAATGGGTGATGATGACGTAGAAGAAATTCTTCTCATATGGCATTAGGTGGTCCGGTTTTTTGTCCGGAACGGCCTTGATATTTGCTTCAATACGTCTTTGGTGGAGCTCTTGGAAGACCCAGGATATCATAGCGATTGATAGGAGCATGAGCAGTCCTGAGAGGGATAGCAGAAAAAAACGTTTGCACGTCATGCTGAAGGAAAGCCGAGGGACTGTCGGAAATGAAGGAAAGGAAGGGAATGGAGGAGAATTTATAGTTTTTCCCGAGGTGAGTCATACACCCATAAAAGCGAGATAACACATTTGAGATGGAGTTTTTCAGAAATATGTTAATTTTTCTATGATCACCGTTTTCCGATTTTTCATGCATATCTGTTTCGTTTATGTATTTTTTATTGGTTTATTGTTCCAGCCTCCAACTGGAATACGATATATTTCATTCTCGATCGACCCCTCTCGGAACACGACAAGACTCCCGCTCCCCGGCATGAAGTGCAAGATTCCCACCCCGATAAACCTTGCGTCATCGCTCATCCTCCTGTCTATTACTGTCACAGCTTTTGTGATCCTCTCCGAGTTTGTGGACCCTCATCTCAATGCTATTGTCAAACCGACTCCATATTTTAATGATGATTTGTTTGAAGCGGAAAGCAAAGAACAACTTTTGGATCGGATCGTGGAACTTTATGCAATGCTGTCCGAATCAAACATGAAAGTGACGATGGAAATGAATAATATATGGTATACAGTTGTCATTCTTGTTGCGGCTAATGTTGTCTTCACCTTCTCTGTAGTTTTCGCTAGGATCATGCGTTGTCGCGTAAGTTTCCTTAAGTGAGGAGCTCCCATTAAACTATACTTGTTCAGAAACAAAGTGCACAAACTTCTGATATCCACGACACCCTCTCCGTATGTCCAGGCCGTGAGCCTGAGAGTGAAGATTATGCATATATTTACTAACCTTGTTAAATCTTATGTTTTCAAAAATTCTGAATGACTTTTTTGTCGGATGTTTAACTTATAATGAATGCTGTGTGCACATACTTGACGTAACGACATATGTCTAATAATAATGTTTGCCCAATTGCAAGAGAGATCAGTATAAGAAGCAGTAAGGTTTGATGTCACAAATCAGAAACAGAAATGATTTTTGTTGCCTGCGTTTGATCTTTTGAAACATCTGTAGAAAACATAATAGCATTAAATGATTATGTATGTATTAGCGATATTCCTCATGAGGAAATGCGCTCCATTGCAGACATCGTTTTAAAAATTTGCGCACATAACTTTGTACGGGGGTGATCCGAATTTTACAAAACTTTTCATTGCCAATTTGGCTTTTGAACCAATTTGGCGCTTGATCCCGAAGTGCTGAAAGAAAAAGTTTGACTCCCAAGAATTGAATTTTTCAGGAATTTGGACCAAAATGGCCCACCTGAAACACTAGTACATTTTTTCCTAAGTGAGTCAAGCTCCTATAAATACAAGAAAAGGAGAATTTGAGAAATATGTTAATTTTTATTATGTGCATCCCCATGATCTCTTTCTTGTATTCTATCGTTTTTATGGCTTTATTGTTTCATTCTTCAACTGGAAAACGACATATTCCATTCTTTTCTCCATTCCCGATCGACCCTCCTCAGGCCGCAAAAAAGATTCCTGCACTCAACATGAAGTGCAAGCTTCCCACCCCAATAAACCTTGCGTCATTGCTCATCCTCCTGTCCATTGGTGTCACAGTCTATGTTACATTTTCTGCTATCACGGACCAACATCTCGATGCTATTGCCAAACCGATTCCTCATTTCAATGATGACTGGTTCTATGCGCAAAGCCAAGAACAACTCACGGACCGGATCGATGAGCTGCATGCAATGTTGTCCGAATCAAACATGAAAGTGACCACTGAAATGGATAAAGCGTGGAATAGAGTTGCAATCCTTGTGGTGGCCAATATGGTTTTCACTTTTTCAGTGCTCCTTATTGCTCTGATCATTTTTTATCGCGTAAGTTTCCTTGAAACAAAGTATTCCGATTAATCTCTTATTTTTATAGAATCGAGGCTTACTTCGAGGATACCAAAAACCGGGAGCTTCTAGTTTCCACAACACTCACATGGTCTCTAGTTCTTCAGCAACGCGTCGGCGACATAATCAGGATCTCAGTGACACATTGACCTTCATTTTCTTGGTATATATTTTCATCAGCCTCGTGGAGTTCCTCCGTGCTCTGGCTATTCCTTGTCTAGTGAGTTGACTGGAAAAGGGGATCACATATGATAGAATTCAATTGTTCTAGAGAAGGGACACGAGAAGAATCCGAGCACCTATTGGTGCCTTAAACATCTCCGTGGATTCCATTGAATCAGCTCGTGAGCCTGAGACTGAAGATTAGGCGTTTCTCTGCACACCTAATTCAATTTGATGTCTTCAAAAATATCTGAAATTTTTAACTTCTTGAAGAAGTTATTCTTCTTGTTGTGCTCACATATGTACCTGTTGTGATTAATAATACATTAAAAAAAAGAACGATAAAATTAACCATGTGACAAACAAGAAGATTTGATGTCAAGATTCAGAAACAGGAAAACTAGTGAATGAAATTTATTGCGTGATAATTTTTACTTGCTTTTTGCAGTTTTATTAATTTTCATTCGTTCGTTTGATGATCAAACTACATAATTTAATAAAAAAAAACAGACGGTTTTTTGAATCAACACAAACTCCGAAAAAAAGACACGAGACTTTCGATTTTCAAGTACCACATTGCCTAGCAATTCCCATTAGGAGTCCGTTTTCTTTTTTGTCCGTCTTTCAGTTTTTTTCGTTGGTTTTTTGAAACTACAAATCGTAAATCACCATCGTTGAGTTGGCTGTCTCAAGTACCATGTTGCCTAGCAGAAGCCCGACGTTTCGTCCTTTCGATTCCCCTTTTTTCAACTTTCAGTTGAATTCATTCACTCCACGAATCTCGGCGAGATGTCGTCGAATCGGAGAATTCTTTATTTTCTACTACTATTGGCTGTGCTGAAAGGCGGATGGTGTGCAAGAGGTGATGATGGTGGGATTGAGGATGGTGTGCGAGGAGATGGCGGGCAAATGATGGATCCAGATGATGGTGAGTGGGAATTAAGACAAAGGGGTATGAAAAAGATACGATACCAGGTAGAATGTAAAAAGGAAAGGGAAGAATTAAGTGAAAGAGGTAAAGACTCGCGGTAGAGTAGGGCCAGATTCAAAAAGGGGCACATGATTTTTGAATCAAGGATGTTTAGAAGCAGAAGCTTGTACGTAGAGGATTTCTCTCGGTATAGGGGCCGGCGGGCAAACCATAGTGTTAGTTTATTCGGCTTCTAGGGGGCCGATTGCTTGGCAAATGAACAAGCAATTGTTTCCCTGGCCGTCATCTTCAAAAATGTTCTCCCGGCCGGCCGTGTGACAGTCTTGGTTTGGAGCAAACTTCCCTGCGTACATCATTCAAGTTCAAACGTCATTGAAACCCAGATCTTCAGAGAAAAGTTGGACTGCCAAAAACACCTTTATCTACAGTCGCAACGAGAATGCTAGTCCTTCTTTTCGCTCTAGATAGTAGACCAAGATTATCTCTAGTTTCCCCAACGTTTGTCTAATTTCTGGAAGGGATGTGTGGTTACCATTAGCTACTGTGACGTCTCTATGTTGCCTAGTGAAACCTCTTCAAAAAACATTCTGCTTCAAAAAATGACTATGGAAAAAATGTGCTTCAAAGGCACCGGCGCGGCCCGCGACATGAATGAAAAATTTTTGGTGAAATCAGGCGATTACGAAAGTGTTTATTCAATAAATTCACTGTCAATGATTTATCACATCCGACGCATGACAAATATCGTCAAGTGTATCAGTTATCATACGGAACCCAGTAATCGACAGTTCTAAAAATCGTTGAAAATTTTTTGCAAACAAAACCAATTAGCTCACTGCCCATCCAGGGTGTAAAATCGGATGTATAGCTGTCGCATTATATCGTCGTTGTATTCATAACTGATGGTTAGGTTGTATGTGCCCTCTGAGAATGTTTTTAAATCATAATCATAATTGCCACTAATTTCTTCCTGGAAATCTAATGAGTTTTCAAGAACAGAAAACCACAGTTTTACAATATCTTTGATGCTTGCGAGGTAACTGCCTGCCACTCCAGTCATTGCATGTGTCCAGTTCAGGCGTAAAGATTGCAGAGTGCGCGGTTGCGCTGAAATAACAGAATAGGGATACATATGTCCTCTCAGGAGTTACTCACGATGATCATACACTGAGAAAACAATGAATAATTGAATGGGAAATAGTAACGTAATCTGCTTCAAGTTGATGGTTCCTCGGGAAGAGACATTGAATTGTGCCGCATAAACATTAAAGTCGGTTGAGAAACTAAACATGTCCCAGAACGCCTAAAATTCATTTCATTCTCCGCACGACAACCGTTCTACGTACATTGAAAAAACTTGCATCATTGTGTTGAAATGCTAACCCATTAGTCTGAGTTGCAATTTTATACATATCCGTTGAGTTGCGCTTTCCTAATGGAGCGTTCGAGGAAATTACATAAATTGAAACACGATTCTTCTTGAGTAAGGAAACAATTGGATTGATGTTTGCTATGTCTGGATTGCGTTTTAATATAATTGATATTCTAGATCCACAGACTGGTGCTTGCGTGTTATTGAGAAATCTGTTGAGGACTGTGATAATATCACTTCCAATATCCTCACTCTTGAATCCTTTTTCTGGGTTTGGTAACTTTTGCGAGATGGAGGTTTTCATGTCACTGAAAGTGAAATGTCTTGAACGGTTTCTGTTATTTTTTAATACTCTGCGCTATTGTGATACTCAATTTCCTCCTGATATTGAACGTCAAATCTGACGTTGGCAAATTTGGAAATTTTTGTAGCCACGTCGCGAAAGGTTAGTATCTTCACAATATATTCAACAGTGGCTTCTTCGATATCATTGGAATAGGCAAATAGATACGTTGTGTTGGTCAGAGGAGTGCACAGTTGTACAACTACAATGATTGCATTAATTCAGACGGTCGTCATGCTTTACTTACTCTTCACAACAAGACAGCTCTCGGAGCCATTGAAAACGAAAAAGAGGAACAACAACAAACTAATAGCTCTCATGTCGAATGAACTGAATGAATGGGAAGAGGGAAAAGTGGTGATCACTTGCGATGTGGAAATCCCTAATTAACAGTCGTTCTATATAATAATCAGTTGCCACCAAACGATTGATGTTATTGAGGTTGCTTTTGAATCTTTTGACTATTGATGAGACAACTACAAACCAACAAGAAATCTAATGGCCGCGGTTGAGGAACTACACGGCCACCAGTCGCAACGACGCTCTATTGATAGCACAGTCTTTTCGACCTACGCATGCCGCTAATCATAATTAACCTTTCGTTCCCCCGCTCTCCATTCTTTCCCCGTTCTTACCGCATAGGCCGTAGTTACTTCACTGACCGTCATATGTAAAAATGTTCTTCTGGTCGGCCATAAGACAGCCTTGGTTCGACAGTACTCCATTCCAAGACTGTATCTAGTCTTCTCAACTTTTGTCTGAATTCTGGAATGGATGTGTGGTTACCATTGGCTACTGCCACGTCTCTATGTTGCCTAGTGAAACCCCTTCACCGTTTGTCAAAATCCAGCACACCTTGTCAAAAATTCATCCTTCGAACCAGTTTCTGTTTTAAATTTCATTTCGACTACAATGAAACCAATTCGAAATTCGCTTTTTCTTCTTCTCTTCAATGCGAATCTGCTTCTTGGTCTTGATGAAAAGTTGGATTGCGCATGGCTAACAAAAACTGAGATAGTCTATGGCTTACTTATATATAGTCCGCTAGTGGGGTTTGTCTGTTTCTTGGTCACGATGTCCGCTTTAGTTTCCCACAAAGAAAGTTGAAGTTATTGGCCGCGCGCAACTCTGCTGAAAAAAATAACTATAGGAAAAATATGCTCCAAAAACAGGCGCGGCCCGCGACAACAATGAAAAACTTTAAGAAAATCAGGCGATTGCAAAAGTGTTTATTCAATAAATCCACTGTCAAATAATTAACTTATCTGACGCATAATGAAAATCGTGAAGTGTATCAGTTATCGTACGGAACCCAGTAATCAAGAGACCTAAGAACTATTTTGAACTTTTTGCAAGCAAAACCATCTAGCTCACTGCCAATCCAGAGTGTAAAAGCGGATGTAGAGCTGTCGCATTATATTGTCATTGTATTCATAACTGATGGTTAAGTTGTATGTGCCCTCTGAGAATGCGTCAAAATAATAATCATAATTGCTGCTGAATTCTTCCTGGAAATCAAATAAGTTTTCAAGAACAAAAAATCGCAGTTTTACTATAAAGCTGATTGTTGCGAGGTAACTGCCGGTCACTCCAGTCATTGTATTTGTCCAGTTCAGGTGTAATGATTGAAGTGTACGTTGTTGCACTAAAATAACGGCATAGGGGTCTGTCCTCTCCTCAAAAGTCACTCACGATGATCATACACTGAGAAAACAAAGTATAAATGGGGGTATGATACTGTAATATGCTTCAAGTTGCTGGTTCCTCGGAATGAGGCATCAAATTGTGCCGCTTGAGAATAAAAACATGTCCCAGAACGCCTGGAAATAATTCAATTATCCGCACGATTGCCGATCCACATACATCGAAAAAACCAATATCATCGAGTCGAAATTCTAACCCGTTAGTCTGAGTTGCAATTTTATACATATCCGTTGAGTTGCGCTTTCCCAATGGAGCGTTTGACGAAGTGACATAAATCGAAACACGATATTTTTTGAGTAAGGAAATAATTGGATTTATGTCTGCTACGTCTGGATTGCGTTTCAATACAATCGATATTCTAGATCCACAGACTGGAGCTTGTGTGTTATGGAGAAATCTGGTAAGGACTGTGATAATGTCACTTCCAGTGTCCTCACTCTTGAATCCTTTTTCTGGATTTGGTAACTTTTGCAAGATGGAGTTTTTCATGTCACTGAAAGTGGAATGTGTCAAAAGATTTCCGCTTTTTTAAATACTTTGCGCTATTATGATACTCAATTTCATCCTGCTCTTGAACGTCAAATCTGACGTTGGCGAATTTAATAATTGTGGGAGCTGCGGAGCGGAAGTTTCGCGACTCTGCAATTTTTTGAATAGTGGCGACTTCGATATCATTGGAATAGGCAAGTAGATACGTAGTGTTGGTCAGAGGAGTGCACAGTTGTACAACTACAATGATTGCATTATTTCAAACATTGGCATGTGTTACTCACTTTTCACAACAAGACAGCTCTCGGAGCCACTGAAAAGGAAAAAGAGAAACAGCAACAAGCTAATAGCTTTCATGTCGAATGAACTAAATGAATGGCAAGAGGGAAAAGTGGTGATCCCTTGCAATGTGGAAAACCCCTAATTATCTGTCATTCTGTATACTAATTAGTTGCCACCGAACGATTGATATCATTGAGGTTTCTTTTGAATCTTTTGACTTTTACTGAGACAACTACAAACCATCCAACTACGAATAATCAAATGGCCGCGGAAAAACACGGCCAACAGGTGCAACGGCTTCCCAATGACCGCACAGTCTTCGCGACCCACGCTTGCCGATAATCAAAATTGAACTTCTGTTTCCCCGCTCTCCTTTCCTCCCCAGTTATTTCACAGACCGTCATATGTGAAAATGCTCTCCTGGTCGGCCCTACGACAGCCTTAGTTCGACAGTACTCCATTCTAAGACTCTAGTCTCCTCAACTTTTGTCCAACTTCTGGAAAGGATGTGTGGTTACCATTAGTTACTGCCACGTCTGTATACACTATGTTGCTTAGTGAAACCACTTCACCGTTTGTCAAAAATTCATCCTACGAACCAGTTTCTATTTCGAATTCCATTTCGACTACTATGAAACAAATTCGAAATTCGCTTTTTCTTCTTCTCTTCACTTCGAATCTGCTTCTTGGTCTCGCTGAGAAAGGTGATTGCGCATGGCTAACAATAGCTGAAATAGTCTATGGCTTACTTATATACATATAATCAGCTGCTGGGGTTTGTCTGTTTCTTGGTCACTATGCTCTGCTTCGAGCAATGAATATAGAAAAAATGTGCTCCAAAAGCTCCGGCGCGCCCCGCGATAAGAATGAAAAACTTCAAGGCTATCAGGTGATTGCGAAAGTATTTATTCAATAATGTCAATGTCGATAATTTAGCACATCCGATGCATAATGAGTATCGTCCAGTGTATCAGTTATACGGAACCCAATAATCGAAAGATCTGCAAATTGTTTTGAACTTTTGCGAAAAAAAATCAACTATCTCACGGCCCATCCAGGGTGTAAAATCGGATGTATAGCTGCCGCATTATATCGTCATTGTATTCATAACTGATGGTTAGGTTGTATGTGCCCTCTGTGAATGTGTCAAAATCAAAATCATAATTGGTGCTAAAATAATCCTGGAAATTAAAAAAAATTTTCAAAAACAAATAACCGCGGTTTTACTATATTGATGGCGCTTGCGAGGTAACTTTCGGTCACTCCAGTCATTGTATTTGTCCAGTTCAGGTGTAATGATTGAAGTGTACGTGGTTGCACTAAAATAACGGCATAGGGATCTGTCCACTCAAAAGTCACTCACGATGATCATACACTGAGAAAACGAAGTAAAAAAAATGGCGAAATGGTACTGTAATCGGCTTCAAGTTGCTGATTCCGCGGGAAGAGGCATTGAAATATGCCGCGTAAATAGTAGAGCCGCTTGAGAAATCAAAAATGTTCCAGAACGCCTGAGATAAATTTTATTCTCCGCACATCAGCCGTTCTACATACCTGTGAAAAACCTATATCATCGAGCCGCCATTCTAACCCGTTAGTCTGAGTTGCAATTTCATACATATCCGTTGAGTTGCGCTTTCCCAGCGGAATGTTTGAAGAAATGACATAAATCGAAACACGATACTTTTTGAGTAAGGAAATAATTGGACTGATGTCTGCTATGTTTGGATTGCGTTTTAATAAAATTGATATTCTAGATCCACAGACTGGTGCTTGCGTTTTATTAAGAAATCTGTTAAGGACAGTGATAATATCACTTCCAATATCCTCACTCTTGAATCCTTTTTCTGGATTCGGTAACTTTTGCAAGATGGAGCTTTTCATGTCGCTGAAAGTGGAATGACTCAAAAAATTTCCGATTTTTCTAATACTCTGCGCTATTGTGATACTCAATTTCCTCCTGATATTGAACGTCAAATCTAACGTTGGCAAATTTAATGAATTGTGGAGCTGCGTAGCGAAAGTTTTGCGACTCTGCAATTCCTTTAACAGTGGCGACTTCGATATCATTGGAATAGGCAAATAGATACGTTGTGTTGGTCTTAGGAGTGCACAATTGTACAACTACAATGGTTGCATTAATTCGGTTGTCGTGTTTTACTCACTTTTCACAACAAGACAGCTCTCGGAGCCATTGAAAAGGAAAAAGAGGAACAGCAACAAGCTAATAGCTTTCATGTCGAATAAACTAAATGAATGGAAAGAGGGAAAAGTGGTGATCACTTTCGATGTGGAAAACCCTAATGATTAGCCATTCTGTATACTAATCAGTTGCCATCGAACGATTGATGTTATTGAGGTTTCTTTTGAATCTTTAGACTATTGATGTTACACAGATTTCTAAAAAGGAACTTTGGCTGTCGTGAATTATGCCATCCTGGATTATTCCCAACCTTCATCAAGACTATCTCATATTGTCATTCACGATCCAACGTCATCGAAACTCTGCTCTTGAGAAAAAGTTGAACATCTATCCAAAAACCCCTTTATCTATAGTCGGTACTAGAATGCTAGTCCTTCTATTCGCTCTAGACAGTACTCCATTCCAAGACTATCTCTAGTCTCCTCAACTTTTGCCTGAATTCTGAAGAGGATGTGTGGTTACCATTAGCTACTGCCACGTCTCTGTGTTGCCTAGTGAAACCTCTTCACCGTTCGTCAAAATCCAACACACCTTGTCTAAAATTCATCCTTCGAACCAGTTTCAATTTTGAATTCAATTTTGACTACTATGAAGCGCATTCGAAATTTGCTTTTCCTTCTTCTCTTCACTGCGAATCAGCTTCTTGGTCTCGCTGAGAAAGGTGATTGCGCATGGCTAACTAACACAGAGACTGTCTATGGCTTTGATTCAAACGATGCGATACACTATAAGGGAAGCTGTTGTTTCCAACAAGTCATTGAATACATTGTGAAGAATTACTTGTGGTTCGTAGAAAATTGGAAAACGGCGGTGTCTATAAATCGATACTTCATTATTAAAGATCTGTTTGAAAAGTTTGACGACGGTTGCAGGTCCTTGCAGGGTAAGAGCCAATATCATGATAGCCATTTAGTGATAACAAAAATAGCCAAATATTCTCTCAACATAAGAGTTTTTAAGGTCCCCCCACCACTAAGTCGCCAACGGACTCTGAAAAGGTTAAATGTGGATGGCTGGATACTCCTTTCAACGATACCGATGACACCACCGGAAATGTGATCTTCTCGTATAATGGATCGTGTTGCACAAATCTTGCCTACGAAATACTCCTCAAAAACAACGTAGCTGATTCTTGGAATGATGCATCAAATGCAATGGAGCTTCCCAAAAATGCTGGCGAACGGGTGATAAACAATTATAAGCATGAAGTTCTTGAAAAATTTCTGCGTTGCAACACGAACGCTTGCACTGATGTGGAGACTATGTGGACAGACTGTGAAAGTGAGTTTGCCACTTTTATCTTTTTTTTATGATAACTTCAATGCAAAACTGTTCAAAAGTTGATCTGTTTAAAAAATTACAGCCACCTCTACTGAATCCACAACTATGGACATGTCGACCCCGGAACCAACTACTACAACTACTGCTACTCCCTTCCATTGTTATTGGTTAGAAAATCCTCTAACCTTCCGATCTGGACCAGAACAAGTTATGTATAAAGGAGAGTGTTGTACCCTAACAGCGGTCGACGCATTGAGAAATCAGCCAAAATATGAGGGACTGGTCACTGATTCTCCCAAGAAACCACTTCTCATTGAAGCATTGATCAACTACCTGTACTGCATACCAGGTGCTTGCCCCAAAATCGAACCAACTTGGGAAAACTGTTCGGGTGAGTAACTTTACATTTAGGCCAAACACAGGTTAACTTATTCAGATGTAAGCACCAGCTCATTACCTCAAACAACAACAACGTCCGTTGTTACATCCACCGAGTTGACCACAAGTATTGCGGAAACATCGACAGGAACATCTCCCAAGACATCGGAAGGACCCTCAAGCTCCCCAAGCACCACAACGCCTATCCCCTCAACTTCCACCACGTCCAGCTCAACCAGCACTGGTTTTGTCTCGACGGAAAGCACAGTGGACTCTACGACCACTACAAAAGTGCCAAAAACAAATCGCCGTCAGTTTGAATCTGACAATACATTGCTAACTTCATAGACATTCTCTATATCTTTTATTATTATTATTATTTTCAGCAAACGCACCGGATAATAACAATGGCGGTACAACCAAAACAACCACGCCTGAAGGAACAACCAAACCCAATAACGGTAGGTTCTATGCCAGTGAACCATTCTAATTGTTTGTTTTCAGTCGGAGGCCCCATCAACAACAACGATGGTGAAGACTCCTCCACTACATCTTCATCGAGCTCATCGAGCCCGTCACCGAGCACTTCATCCAGCGTCTCGTCTACCAAGGAAAACACTGAATCATCGTCCTTCACAGAGTCAACTACACCTACTTCAACCATTTCATCTACGACACCATCTACTACTTCGCCGAATTTCGGTAATTCAGGAGAAGGAGGCCTACCAGAAGGTGAAACGCCGGATAAGGGTGAGTCTAGTACACCCGCTGACTCGTCAAGTGCGTCCACTGGAATTCCGTCTGGGGATTCGGGCACAAAACAAGAAACAGCACCGTCTTCATCGTCGTCCGCGTCAACGCATTCAAAAAGTACAGAAGGTGAGTTGAGAGAAATACTCATGGAGAACACTATTTTAATTTTTTCGAAACTACCACGCCGACTGAAACCGATTCCACCCTCTCAACTAATTCTGGCCAAGAGTCTGCTTCAGAGTCCGTGCCCACATACTCCGAGAACACAAATCAACCAGGTAATGTGAAAATCGAAAAACTTCATCAGCTTTTGCAGTTTCAGAAGACGGCTCCGGAACACCTACTGCGTTGCCACAATCTTCATCGGAATCCTCTGTTTCTACCAAGCGTTTTCCCGATTCGACTACTTCTTTCCCGGAGACATCTACTACCAAGGCCCACAACACTGAAACATCCTTGAGCACTATCCTTAGTTCCACAGTGTCCAGTACGACACCTTCGCAACGGGAAACTTCTGAAACTGAACCTACTCCGGCTTCAACATCATCTATTGCACCGTCAACGAGAGTGTCGGATTATACGAACCCCTTTGGAAATAGTGAAAACTCTCCTTCTTCCTCAGGATCATCTACTCCGACTGCTAACGAAACCTCGACCCCAAACTCCCATTCTACTGTCTCTGGTTCTACTCCGTCCACCACTCTTCATACTTCTGGATCTACAGATCCAACAGCAGCGTCAAAAGAATTGAGCACTTCAGAATCTGTAACGAGGGATTCAATAGTCAGTGACGCAACGCCTCCTTCTGGACCTGGTTCTACGGAATCTACTTCTTCCCAAAGCACGATCTCTGGATCCTCGGGCTCCACTACCGCTGGAAAGGGAACTCCGGATTCTAAGGAATCAACTGTCTCTCAAAATGTGATTACGAGTTCTGTTGAATCCACAATTTCCGGCGCTTCCGGAGAAACGGTATGAAAACTTCTAGAAGTTCTATTAACTACTCTAGATTCAGGAATCTACTGGTACTGCAGTTGACTACACTGGAAGTACAATTTCCGGAACGTCGGCTTCTTCTCATTCTGCAGAGAGTTCTGAAACAACAGATTCAATTGGAACGGAAACCGCGGAGTCTTCAACATCTTCCGGAGCCCCAGGATCGTCAGCAACTTCAGAAACAAGAACAACTGGATCAACTTCAACAGGAGCAACAGTAAGTAGATTCTTTTTGTTTTCAAGTTTCAGACGTTCACTTTCAACTTCAGAGTCCTACGATATCCGGAAATGTGATTGACAACACTATCTCGTCTGGCTCTACTGCTACAACTACAAGTGCTTCTTCAGGATCCACAACATCTGATCAAGCATCTGAGACGCGTTCATCACCAGCTTCAAGTGGTTCGGTCACCCCGACGGTCACATCTAACAATACTTCCCCTGTCAACTCAACTGGATCACAATCTCACCCTTCTGCTTCAAACAGTTCGGTTACTCCAGGTGCTTCTCGGAATGGCACATCGACAACTAACCCAACAGGAAATGTATCTTCGACTCAAACTTCAAACAGCACGGTGACTGCGACAGCTTTGTTGAACGCTACGTCTACAACTGGATCGAGTTCTTCATTGTCGAATAGCTCGGTGACACCAACGATGTCATCAAACGGTAGTTCTACAGCGGCCTCCGGTGGACAAGGAAACTCAACTACATCTCGGACTATGGAAACTGAAACGGCTTTGACGAAGTCTTCAAATCAAACCACCACTACGCCTCTCAATTCAATCACGCCAAGTCCTCCAGCTGCTATCGTAAATGGAACCACAGGAACCACGAAGGCAACGAATTCTTCAGCTACTCTTCCAGCAGGAGTCAACAAACCAGGAGTATCAGGAGCAACAACTCCTAGTACAAAGGAGGTTGACCCATCGAGAAGCACTGCCTTATCTGGGAACGCTACATCAACGACTATGCCAGGAAGAACAAGCAACGTTAACTCTACAACGGTATCTGGAAAAACCTCCAACTCGTCGACCACATCTGGAGCAACAAAACCAACGGCACCGACTGTTGCATCAAGCGTGGTGAGCTAGGTTACAGGTTATCCTCCTCTCAAACTTGTGATTTCAGGCTTCCAAGACTACCACCAAATCCGGATCCTCAGCTTCTAACCCTTCTTCCAAGACCACCCCACCAATTCCAACCACCACCGTTGTCTGCCCTGCGCTGTCCATGGATCTCCGTAACACAATTCGTCCAACACCCGCTGAAATGAAGCCCTACTACGCTGCTGGAGACCAAATTGTCCACATGTGCAAAAAGTATTACGCTTTTGAAAAAGCTGGCCAGCCACTGAAAATCTACGCGTGCTTGAGAGATGGAACATGGGCTGGAAAAACGGAGAAATGTGTTGGTAAGAAACAAGTTTGGACTTTCTAAATGACAAACTATTTATTTTTCAGCGGAGAAGAGGAGAGAGTTGTAGACCAAGAGTGGTGTCTACTTGTGAACAAAAAATGTTGAATCTTCAATAAAGATTACTGTTAATAGTCATGTCTATCCTATTTACCTCCTTTGAATTCAGGCCACTCATTGTCAACACTGACTTATTTCGGAACACTTTATGTTTGCGGGATTCGGGAATGGTGAGTCCTCTAGCCAGAAGCATGATCAGCAAGACCACTGATATGAGGATAGAAATTTGTTAGGGTTTTCATACAATGATTCTCGAATAGAATCTAGAATTCTCTTCGGCGGTTCTTCTGGCTTCTCGGATGTTTACTCTGGATCCCTGCTTAGTCCTTGTGTCCTCGACGAACGCGGAGTGTCGGAAGCTTCTCTGTTCCAAGTAGAGGTAGAGCTTCGAGGGCAGTTAATCTTGGAAGGTGATTGAACGTCGGAAAAACTTCCAACTGATTGATAGAGAATCCTGGAGCATTGTTGACCTTGCCGTGAGATGAAATTGTAGATAAGATAATGGCGCCTTGTTATCGAATCCTGTCGCCACGCGTCACGAAGATATTTGATCATAGTTGTGGAAATCCAGACAATTGATCTTGAAGACTTCTTCTGTTGGGGAATACAGGAGGGACCCAAATATTTCAATTAGTAGTTCTTTCAGAGTCAGCAAGTGAGCGGAGGGTTCTGAAAAGATGATGTCGTAAGAATTGTAGTGTCTTTGCGGCTGGTGGCCGTGTGATTCCTCGACCGCGGCCATCAGATTTCTTGTTGGTTTATTGTTGGTTGGTTGATGTGTAAGAAGATTGGATTGATGAGATACTAGGTGGACGCACCAGTGTTGAGCGGAATCGAAATTATATTTCACGGAACACGGAAGACGGAAGACGGAAAAAAACATTTTTAAACGACGGAAGTTTTTTTTCGAATTTTCGACGTGTTTAAGTGAGAAAATTGGTCAAAAATCACTTTTTTTGAAAATGTTTTGAGTTTTCGATCTATTTTTGAGCGAAAATGGATCAAAAAACACTTTTCCCTGAACATTTTTTTCGGGAAACAATTGTAGTTGAGCGGAAGAAAGTTTGAAATTCACGAAAGACGGAAGACGGAAACGGAACGAATGTTTTTTTCACGGAACACGGAACACGGATGACGAAACAAAAACAACTACGGAAGACCGAAGACGGAAGGAATTCTGCTCAACACTGGGAAGCACGAGATGAAATGATCCTGAAGAAGGTTGGGGATGATCCAGGATGGCACGATTCACGACATTCATAGTTCCTTTTTCATGCATCTGTATAACATCAATAATCAAAAGATTTAGAAGAAACCTCAATAACATCAATCTTTCGTTGGCAACTGATCATTATACAGAATGACTGATAATTAGAATTTTCCACATGGCAAGTGATCACCACTTTTCCCTCTTCCCATTCATTTAGTTCATTCGACATGAAAGCTATTAGCTTGTTGCTGTTCCTCTTTTTCCTTTTCAATGGCTCCGAGAGCTGTCTTATGGTGAAAAGTGAGTAAAACATGACAACCGTCTGAATTAATGCAACCATTGTAGTTGTACAACTGTGCACTCCTACGACCAACACAACGTATCTATTTGCCTATTCCAATGATATCGAAGAAGCCATTGTGAAACAAATTGTAGAGTCGCAATACTTTCAGTTCACAGCTCCCCAAATTATAAAATTTGCCAACGTCAGGTTTGACGTTCAAGAGCAGGAGGAGATCAAGTATCACAATAGCGCAAGGTATTTTTTTTTAAATTGAAACCTTCTGAGACACTACACTTTCAGCGACATGAAAAACTCCATCTTGCAAAAGTTACCAAATCCAGAAAAAGGATTCAAGAGTGAGGATACTGGAAGTGATATTATCACAGTCCTTAACAGATTTCTCAATAACACGCAAACCCCAATCTGTGGATCTAGAATATCAATTTTATTAAAACGCGATCCAAATATAGCTGACATAAATCCAATTATTTCCTCACTCAAAAAGTATCGTGCTTCGATTTATGCCATTTCTTCGAACGCTCCACTGGGAAATCGCAGCTCAACGGATATGTATAAAATTGCAATTCAGACTAACGGGTTAGAATATCGACACAATGATATAGATTTTTCCAATGTAAGTAAAACCGCTGTCGTGCGGAGAATGAAATACATTTCAGTCGTTCTGGAACATCTTTTATTACTCAACCGGCTTTAATGTTTATGCGGCACAATTTAATGCCACTTCCCGAGGAACCATCAACTTGAAACAGATTACACCACCGCTTCCCGATTTATTCTTCGTTTTCTCAGTGTATGATCATCGTGAGTTACTTTTTAGAGGGCAGATACCTATGCCATTATTTCAGTGCAACCAAACACACTTCAATCCTTTAGCGTGAACTGGGCACATACAATGACTGGAGTGAAAGGCAGTTACCTCATAAGTACCCGCAATACAGTAAAACTGCGGTTTTTTGTTCTTGAAAACTTATTTGATTTCCAGGAAGACAGGAATTATGGCTTTTTTCGTGTGACATTCAAAGAGGGCACATACAACCTAACCATCAGTTATGAATACAATGACGATTTAATGCGGCAGCTATACATCCGATTTTACACCACGAATAATCAGTGAGCTAGATGGTTTTGTATAAAAAAAATTAAAAACAATTCTTAGACCTGTCGATTACTGGGTACCGTACGATAACTGATACACTGGACGATATTCATTATGCGTCGGATGTTCTAAATTATTGACAGTGAATTTATTGAATAAACTCTTTTGCAATCGCCTGGTTTCCTTAAAGTTTTTTATTTTTGTCGCGGGAACTTGGGGTTTTTGGAGCAAAACTGTTCCATAGTCATTTTTGAAGTAGAATTCTTACTATTGAGAACCGTCACAGTGTTGTTCTGTCTGCTCAACGACACGTCTTCAGAAATGCATGTGTAAGTGTGCACACAGATGATTAGGGTAATATATGTTTTTCTTCCTCACTTCTTTTCCATCTTCTCAAACAACTTTCTGTCCTTTCTTGTTTTTACAGCTCCGAAAACCATCTGCAAATGCAAGAAATTCCAATTAAGGATGATGCACTTTTTGAATAAGGCAAAGGAATTTGAAGGAGCAGTTAGCGATCTTCTTTTCGGTCCAGCTCAGGAACTAACTATCAAAAGCTACGGTTAAATACCAAATATTCCTCACCGATCTTTGCCATAACTACACTAATTAAATGCACATGCATACATCTGCCCATTTTCTTCATCTCCTCTTCATCTGTCATCGCATTCATCCCACTAAGCACCACGTCATTCTTAACCTCCTCGAGCCTTCCGAACCCCCCCCCCCCCCATATTCCGAACGACTCCTCAGCCTCTTCCTTCTTCTATCAATCAGCACCTTGTCTGCGTCTCTTACTTTTCCTCTACTCTCTCACTCTTTTCTCTCCTCAACACACATAAGATTGCATGTCAACACTTTCCATTTGTGGGGGGAGGCAGCAAGTGAGGAAAAAGAAAAAGAAGAAGAAGAAGACTCTGTTTCTTTCTCCCCCACCACTTTTCTCTTTAGAGAGCCATAGATGTCTCTGCGTCTCTCACTTTTCCCACACACTCTCGCTTTCTCTCTTCTGGAGCTGACGGCGTCACAGAAGACGACGTCGTGGCTGTAGTCCCCCTTCCACACACTTGCTTGCTTGAATTCGGAATTTATTTGAGCAACAGCCCCAGCACACAACCCAGTTGGGATAGACACATAGACATCTTCCCGAGTTTTCCCCTTCTTTTCTTTTCGTTTTCCTATGCTAACTTTGTGTGGAGAAGAAAGGTCCCCCCGTTTTTTTCCACAACTGCTTTTGTGTCGATTTTTTTGTTCCACACCAAGCCATGGAAGGGAGGAGGGGAAGGAGGTTTTTTCTTTTATTCTTCTTCCCTCCGTTTTCTTCGGAAAGTCGCGAACTTTTTTCTTCTTTTTGGTGAATTTTTTTGGATTGGTTTTGGTATGGAAATTTTCGAATTTTCTAGGAGTTGGACCAATAGAAGTTTTTTTTTCGAATTCAGCCAGTTTTGAATCTTGTTGGTGAGAGAAATGGTTCCCAATTCGTTATATTAGCTATTATTAACACTGAACATTTTATGGTGATGATGGAACAGTGGAAATTTTTTTGCTGTCCCGCGAAGTTTTTTTTTACTTCATTATCATGATTAGGTAGGTCGTTATTCAGAAAGTTGCAGAATTTGAAGTGAAATATTAGCATCTCGCATTCGAAAATTTCCCAGTTTCAGAAACTCAGTATCACTTTGGATTTCTGATTCTGTATTGATGGACTACCGAAACAACCAGTTCATTAGCTTTTCAAACCAGGTTATACAGGTTTCTAACTGATAGGGAGAATTTAGAAATTAGTTTCTATGAAAACTATATACCAACTACCAAGTTTACCCAGAAAATTCATGAACATCGCGCAACATTAAAGTTTTTGCAAAATAATGACCTGGAAAGCTCAATTAAAAACCGATAACTGATTACGAATTTGACCTCAAATGCAAATATTCTCAATCGGCCACAGAAAACCACTTTGAGAACCTTTTCAGAGAACCAAGAGGGTTTGTGAGATTCCCTCTTTTTTTGGACTATGGACCTCTCTGAAAAACCACGGAATTATTTTAAATTTGACTGAAAAATCGACATACCAGTCACATAAATAATACAGTAACAGGGAACGCACTCAAAGGTAGTCGTAGTGCTAAATCTTCCGAATTCTAGACTTAATATGTCATCAATTTCCAGCAAGTTTTGTTTAAAATATGTTGTGGGAGCTATTGAATAGATCAAAACGTTGAGAGGAGTCTGACATCGTTCGGCACATTGAAACTTGAACATTTCTAACATCTTATTTGAACTTATAGAAACGGCAACATTATTTTCCAAAAAAAAATCAGAAAAACCTACACTATCTTTGCCAGCCTTTTTTATGATTGTTTTTTTTCCTGTTTTATCTTCTCTCAAAATAGTATGTTCACCCCACAAGTATGGTCTCTTTTGCGATTCTTCCATTTTTTCCCACATTTCATTATTGCCCTTTTTCCTGTTTCCTCTCTTTTGTATATATACATCAGATTTGTGCATAACAATATATAATGTCATGAATGTTGCAGTCATTAACCTTCACTGCACATACTTATGGGACAGCAGAACTCGGGATTCGTGGTCGAAATCGCTAGTCCCAGGTTGGGACGGTTTCAGGTAGGTATTTTTATTGATCAATGCGAGCACATTAAAGGGGGATGGAACCATTCCTGAAATATGGATTTTTTGGTATCGTTCGATGCGGAATCATGAAACTAGAAACTTTTTCTCTTGGAGCCATGTCGAAATTTCATTGTGAAAGCAGATATTTGACGCAACATGCGGAAAATTTATGTTCCTGCCCCCATTTTTCGAGGGAAATTTTTAGTTGTTCCCGTGAAAAATTTTGAGAAAAATGAATGCATTGAATTCACTATGATTGGCACCAACATGTTTCCAAATACTGTGTGAGTGCTAAACATGCATACATGAAAAAAAATTCTATTGAATATGAAATCTAGGTCATATAGAGAAATTTTTTCTGTATTTTTCATTTTTTCAGATGTTTTTTATTTGCTTCACATTTTCCTATTTTTATGTTTTTGACACAATTTTTTATGCATTGGACCTAACATTTGCTTTTTTTTTCAATAACACGTGAACTAATAATTAGCTGCTCACGGACGAACCACGTTGAGACTTTTGGCAAACGACATGGAAGTATTTCGGTTCCGATGGTGGGAGCAATTCGAAAAAGGACATGTGCATATTGTGGGCAGACTCGGAATAGACAGGAGATGACGCCGGTGACAAGCAGTTTGAAAAAGCGACAGTATTGGTATAAAAAACTGGGGAAGGAATTCAAGGAGAACTGCCAGAACACGAAATCCCCGCATATTTGTACGGATCACTTCCCAAATACTGGACTCACAGGATGTCGGATCGACAACTATCCAGAGAAGGTATTCAGGAAAATGTTTGTTTCTTGTTTCTTTACTTATACCTTAGGATCAAACTCCTCCATCACGCGGTGAAATAGAGGGAGACGGGGATATAGAAGAGGCGAGAGAAGACTCTGAAGCAGAGAGCGAAGGAGAGGACCACGGTTTGGATTCCGAAGAGGATGATGTGAGTTTCAAACCAGACACCGAATTTTGAACGATTTTTTTTCAGCCTTCTTACGAATGTTCATTCGAGAAGAGATTTGAAAACAAACCAATTAGGAACATTTTTTGCAATTGGAACCTACTCGTTCCACATATCAGCAGATGCTATACTTGTTTGAAAATGGGAACTGAACAATCTGCAAAAATGACAGTGAAATTGATGGGCGCAGCAGTACAAGTAAAGATATGGATCACGAAAACTAAAAATATGCTGCTTTCAGGCATATTTTCAATGCCAAAATTGCCTCCATGATTGGATGTGGTGCTCTTCAGATACATTGGATAGAGTAGGGAAGCCGGGGCAGAAACAATACGAAATAAATGTTGATCTAGCCGTTGCAGTGCTCACTACGGGAAATGGATTCAAAGTAAAGCCTGCTTGTCCTTTCCGAGGTTCTCGAATCTTTCAAAACAATTTTCAGAAAATAGAATCCTTCTGCGATGTCCTTGAAGCCCCTTTTATGTCCAATAGGCGCTACAATAAAATGATAGAGAACACCATATCGACAGCCGTAGAGAAAACCTTTCAAAATCAAAAATCGATCGTTTTTGAGACAATGAAACGGAAAGTGGAAGAACAAGGAGGTGTGGATATTTCGGGGGATGGACAATGGGACAGCAGAGGTTATAGTGCAATGGTGCATCGTTTTTCCCTGATGGAAGTGTCAACTAAACTCCTCCTTGATTTCGAGGTGTGTCGTAAGGATCGTGGCGGGAACTCAGGACAACTAGAAGCAATTGCACATTCGACATGTTTCCCTCGTTTGTTACAAGATCTACAAACTACAACGCTGAGTCAAAATCCAGTCAAATCATTTACTAGTGACAGATGTACGAGCCTTGCTGTGACTATGAGAAATTATCCAACGATCGTTCACCATTTCGACTCTTGGCACTGGATCCGTTCTATCCGAAGAGACGTTGGAGAAGTGAGAAGAAAATTGCTTCATGTAATCACTATATACGTTCAGAAAATAAACCAAGTCCAGTTTGAGCCAATGAAGCCGTGGATCCGTCCATTTATCGCACATATCCATACATCAATTGCCAATGCTAATGGTGCCGGCGACATTGCCTATCAGCGCATAATGTCCTTTTTTCATCATATTTGTAACAAACACAGAAACTTTTCGGTACTTGATTTTATGCTATGGAAATAATTTCATGATTTCAGAACATCGAAAATGTTGTATTTGATAAAATCAATACCTGTGACCATTCTCTCAGCACTCCTTCAAGCTCATCGGGAATTCATTTGGATCTCACTAAAAAGGAACACAAAAAAGCACACGACGTTTTGTTCAAAATCATGACAAAACAAAATCGTCAAAGAGACCTACAGAGTGTCTCCCCACTTTTCACAACTAGCTCATTAGAAAGTTTCCATTCATTGGCTATTAATTATTTGCCCAAGGAAAACTTTTTGTTGGTATTTCAACCGATTCATTTGTTATCTTCTTCTTACAGTGATGAGAAGGGATACACACTTCGATCCAAAATGGCATGTCTGCACTGGAATGAATTGCAGTTCGATGAACTTGCTGGCATTCGGGAAGCCTGTACTAGGATTTCCACGTACTGCAAGACTAAGAAAAAGTTGGTTTGGAGAACAAGAAAAACAAGACCGATCAACAAGTGGAGATTTGATGTGTTGAGATACACAAAAGAAGCGATTCTAGTTGGGTGTCTATCAGATGAAGATGACGAAGATGAGTACGAAAATGAAGTAGAAGCAAGAGCTGCAGCAGAAGCTCTTATGTATGCCCTCTAATATTTTAGATGTTTTTGGAATGAACTTTTACTTGTTACTTTCTACTCATTTGTCTCACAATCAGTTTTTTCTAAAACATTTTTCTCTACATTTTACAACAAAAAAAACATTTTACAACAAAGAAACAACAAAAAAATTATCTCAAAATTTTTCACGGGAACAACTAAAAATTTCCCTCGAAAAATGGGGGCAGGAACATAAATTTTCCGCATGTTGCGTCAAATATCTGCTTTCACAATGAAATTTCGACATGGCTCCAAGAGAAAAAGTTTCTAGTTTCATGATTCCGCATCGAACGATACCAAAAAATCCATATTTCAGGAATGGTTCCATCCCCCTTTAAATGGAGAGACGATCAATATTTTGAACGTCATTGAATCTTTTTATAGTTGATGAAACAGTAAAAATGTCACAATTCTGAAGAAAATTAGACAGTTACACTGTACTCATTTGTCTTGTTTTTTGAAAA
This sequence comes from Caenorhabditis sinica, assembly GCA_963932045.1. NCBI lineage: Eukaryota > Metazoa > Nematoda > Chromadorea > Rhabditida > Rhabditidae > Caenorhabditis > Caenorhabditis sinica. The sequence goes on from OZ009940.1 coordinate 19,485,417, forward strand.
AATGACAAGCAGTGTCTTTCGGAACCGTAAACTATCAGATTTTAATTGTGTTCGGGGAATTCTAGAAGATTTTTCGAAATGGAAGTACAGATGAATCAGAATGAAACCAAAAACGTGAACTTTTTAAATGAGTTGAAACTGTACAAATTGGGATTGTTTTTTCCAAAAGTTGCAGTTTCAATGCACTCTTTAGCTTAATAGTTTTAATCGAAAACAATCTCTTCAACTCATAAAGATTTGAACTATTTTTGTTTTTCGGGGATTCGATTTTATGACCCTTTACTGTTTTATGTTATAGTCGTGAATTCAAAGTATGGCATAGTCAACAACTCAGAATTCAAGAAAAATAGAGAAAACAAAGTGGAAATATTTGTAAACCGCGCTAGATTTTAATGAACAAAAAAGGAAAAAGTTTGCTACTTGAAGGAAATCTTTATTTCTTCCCGTCGATTCAAAAAATTACTGTATGTCAACATTGATATCATTACAGATTTAATATTCAAAACTAATACCACTTTGTTGCCAGAGAAGTACTAATAATCCAATCTAAACTCACAGTGTTCTGAAATCTTACTGTGTCAAGTCCTCCGTAACTTTTTCACTTATCTGCAAATTTAATTTTTTTACTGCAAAGCCCGTGGTCTGCAAAAAACTAGGACAAAACGATGAAAAAGATTTACTGCTAGAAAACTGTCATAATTTTTCATTTCTGTTCAATTTTCAGTCCGTGTACATTTCGATTTGCAAGACCATTAAAGTTAAAGTTTTTACTTCTCCAAAGTCTCTTTGTTCACTCCAATATTTCGAACTCTTTTAGTTAGAAGCTCTCAAACTTAGCTTTCTTTGTTTCCTCGCCGATTCCCTGGTTCAGGTGGCTCCTTTTTCCTTTCTTCCTCCACATTCCGAAATTATCGAATCAATTTAATCCATCTACTCCCCTCCAAAACTTAACCGACCAGCACAACCACATCTCCACTCTCAATTTATTCGTTTTCCCCATGGGGTCCCCCCATGGGAAAATTGAGAAGATGAGCAATCTCTTCGTCTCATTTCTGCATCCTCACCGCCAAAACATTTTCATTTACCCCCTTTTCTTTTCTCCTCATTTTCTCGATTGAGTACTCTTTTTTCTTTTCCATTCCATTGGTACTGCCATTGGGGCAGTACCTAAAATTGATGGAAAAATAAGAGAGGAGGAGAAAGAGAAGATTTATGAGGGAAGGAAGGAGGAAGAGAAGAAAAAGGGACCAGGAAAAGTGATGATGAAAAGTGAAAAAAATGAGTTTGAGATTTTGTGCTGGATTTCGGAATGCCCTGGGCAGTTTTGAGGGAAATTAGGAATTCTTACTCGAGAAGGAAATGGAAAACATTTTTAAATGTGAGATATGAAAAGACAACGAAACCGGAGAAAATTGAAAAAAGAAGAAGATCTATTTTACTGTTTTTAGAAGTTTTGAATACAAAGTATTATTTTCAATGAGTGATTATTTCAAGTTGACATTGATAGATATAAATTCCTTAAGATACGAAGATTTTAGAAGGGCTTGGAGGAACCTACGAGGTTCAATAAACTCTAAAAATGTTGAATGTTTTTCACTCACCACGGAAGCTTCTGAATACTTTTGGACCATACTACATCAATCTAATACTTTGCGGACTAATGAGAAATTTCTTCAAAATTTCAGAAAAATTACCGATTTTCGATGAGAATGAAAAACCAGTGATGTTTCTGATCTCAACAACGTTGAGAAACAGAAAATTATTAGCCGAAATTTTCAAAAAGTCACTGTATCAAGTTGCCCAGTTATCAAATCTGCCAAATTTTACTATAGTTAAGCCAATTTTTCTTTCAGGCCGTCCCCCAAAAAGACCCAGACGAATCCAACCCGGAATGGAGGATTACTGTAAACCCGGCAGCGGAGCTGGTGGGATCACCCAGGTTACGAGCACTAATAGATAGACTGTATCATCATCAGAAGTTGCTGACGGATTTCGACGCAAAGCAGGTAAGGTTTTTGAATTTTCATGAAATGTTTCCGTCTTGTGCGAAAGTAAACCAAAATAACACTGGTTTCAGATTAGTTTGAAATTTTTTGTGGACATTCTGTAACAGAAGAAAATGTTTTCAGTTTTGGAAAGTTTCCATTAGGTTACAAGATTTAGCCTTTATGATGAGTACACGGAATTCTGATAAACATAGTAGAAGCCTCAACCTCGCTCTTTAAACGTTTTCTAATTGAATTTAATGTAGACTAAAAATAAGAATTCGGCAATTACAAGCTGTTCAGGCTAGAAAATATTGGGGTGGCAAGAGTGCTCCATTGAGAATAGATCACACTTCAAAGCCCGGGAAGACGGAATTTCAATAGAGCGCATTTACAATCTGTCTGATATAGCTCTTATAGACCATTTCAAACTATCATCGTTTCCGATGCTCACTTCAAATCCTGACTTCTTGATACAGTAACTTTGTTTCTAAGATGTCCCTAAGATGCTTTGAGGACTTCTAGGTTATGCTAGATGTTCACAGTACCTAGTTAATTTTCCATTTTTCAGATCCTCTCCGCCCTGCAATGCATGGACCCCACTGCTGAATTGTTACTCCCTCTACTCACAGTACTCTCTAATGCAACTGCTTATCCATCTAATCAGCTGCTAATGAGAGAATTTCGTCTAACAAATCGAGTGGTCGAAATGTTACCTGACTCTAAGCACTGGCCAAGATCAACGAGAGTGATTCTGTTGCAATGTATTGCTAATATGGCAGTTTCTTCAGATAATATGGTAGGTGAGAGGTGAAAAAAAGTAGCTTTCTTAGCATCAATGGAAGCGAATTTGATAAAAAATGAATCAAAATAATATGTTCTTAAAACCGGAAATATCGTTATTTTCAGGAAGTCATGAAACTCGCCCTAAATCATATCGTATCTCGACTAACATCTGAAGACGAGATGGAAATCGTGGTTGCCATGCAAGCCCTCACCAACCTCTCAATCAATATTCGAAAAGATCAAATTCCAAAATTCGTGCCCGTGATTCCACACTGTCTTAATAGATTATGGGTACGTGGAGAAGTGAATCTGAATGCTCTTCGATTACTTGTTAATCTATCTTGTTGTCCGGATATGGTACCGTATTTATTGGGAAATAAGTCGGTTTCTGGATTGTTGAGGATATTGGATACGGATAGAGAGGAAGTTTTGATAAGAGCGGTGACGTGGATTCTGTGCACGACGTCGGCAGTGGATGCGTTGAATTTGACTTATGATCGAATAGCGGAACATAATTTGGTGAGTTGTTTTCTGTCACATTATTTTGAGAAAGAGTCAATTACTAGTTTTTGGTATAAGATTTTCAAAAAAATAATTTCCTGTTTCATGGTCTCGATATCAAGCTCGCTTATTGAAATTTTTTGGTTATATTGGAAATGGATAATTACCAAATAATAATTTTTTAACGAAACCAGTTTGCAATCCTCTCAATTTCAGGATCCCTTCCACAACCCCTCTCACACTCTCTACTTCTCAATTTATGGTCCAAAAGGACGGGAAGAATTGGAAACTCAAGCAAGACATTTGATGAATCATTCGAATAAGGATGTTGCTAGTAAATCAGCGAGATTATTGGAGACACTGGCTAATGTGAGTTTTTTGATTTCAACCCTCGATGAACTGTTTTGAAAGAAAATATGAAAATTTGTGGACAATTAGAAACGGAAAATTATTTATAGAACTTTTCCTAGTTTCTATACCAAACATTTTCACGATCCTAGATCTTTTAATAACAACTTTCTGAAACTGAATCTTCCCTAAATTTCCATATTTCCAGGTCCCCCCATTCCCAACTGCCGGAAGTCATCTGAATCGTCTTTGAATTCGTTTCTCAATTCGAAATCTCAACTTTATTCATCTCCTATTCGATCCCCTTACAATGACAACTACGTGTTCTCCTTTTCGAAACAAGACGATTTTTTTTTCTGGAAACAAGCTCCTTTAACTGAAACTCAACACTTTTCACTTCGGTGGCACCCACCGGGTTTGGTCTCTCTTTTGAAAAATTTGATGATTTTTTTATGATCTGTATTCATTATAATAATGATGATAATGTATGTTATTAATTTAATAAATCAGCGAATTAAATTATCCAAATGTTGAAAATAACACTGCACAGTAATGAGCGTTATCGCCTTCAGGTGGTGCTCATCCAAAGTGGTAACGAAAATAGTGGAAGAGATAAATATCCTGTTAACTGGAAAGTAGTTTGTTTTGTAAATTATGATATCATGATGAACTGGTTGTGTAAAAACTTGGTTTCCTTCTGAACTGTCTGTTACGGTAATTTATAATCATTAAAAAGTATGTTGTTGATTTTTGAGTAGAATCATAGTCACCCAAAATTATCTAGTGAATCGCTCTCTAGAAAAAAAAAATTCCATCTTAAAACAACCGTTTTTGTTCCAAACATTTATTTTGAAAAACACGAAAATTTAGGTATCATGAAACCTAGAATCTAATCAATAAATTTGACAATGATTCGTTTGATGAATTCCACCGAGATCTCCACTTTCTGGTGATGTTTCTTCTCCAAATTGGAAATCCTGGCCGCTCTTCCGCCAACAATTCTGATGGTTTGATGAACGTAGGTTTCGTAGTGAATTTCTTGGATTTTCGGGATTGATTCTGGATTAGGGTCCTCGGCGTTGGCACTATTGACTTCTTCTGGGGTTGGACCTTGGAGGTTTTGGGAATCCAAATCGTCTTTCTCGTCGCCATCTTCTTCAGTTTCGCTGACTTTGTACTCTTGATCCACGTCGTCCTCACTGTCACTGTCATTCTCCTCTTCATCGGAATCTTCCTGATCATCATCATCAGAATCATAATCATCTTCGATTTCCTTGACGTCTTCCAAATCTTCAAGGTCTTTTTTGTCCTCCTTAACATCATAGTTATTGTCATCCTGGTCCTGAAGTTCCTGGTCTTCCGAATTGTCATGATCATAGACTTCTTTGGAATCCTCGACATGTTCTCCTTCGTTTTCTTGGTCTTGTGATTCTTCTGATTCCTCGTCTTCTTCAGAATCCTCATCTTCCTCTTCAAAATCTTCAGCATCTGCATCGTATTGGGAATAGTCGAGTATTTCGTCCGCCTCATCCAACACTTCTAGATTCACATCCAGAACTTCAAAGGTTTCTAGAACAGTCCTGTTTTTAATATCCAAATCCATAACCTCATTGATAACGAATTGCTCGATGGTCGACTGATTTTGTCCTGGATTTTCCAATATTTCCGATGTCAACGCGTTGTTTTCAGTCTGAAAATTCAAAATTATCCATGATTCTAGAACTCGAAAACTAACCTTTGAATCTCCATTTGAAATTATCGAGAAATTGAAAAAGAAATAGTTGGTAAAAACTGCAGTCAGAACGAGAAGCACAAATATGAGTAGGGATAAAAACACAGTAATTTTGAGCATTCTTGATCAAGGATATTGGGTAAAATGAGCTAGAAAAACTGAGCAAGACTAATAGTATCACAACGAAACAATCAATTACTATTCCAGACCACCTGTAACCCCTCCAAAAATTCGCGCCCATTTTTAAGACCACTATGGGAACCAGGACCCACTTTCACACACCCATGGTTCTCCTCTGTCTGACCTTTGTTTATGAGGATACTGTATTTCTGTGTGGAGGGACCGTAATGTCACAAAAGGGCGGTACATTGTTATATTATAGTGGTGTAAAGAGTGGCAGGTGGTGAGAACACTGTTGGGATTCCGCAGGCCTGACGTCGAAGTGAAGACAATGGAATTTCTGATGGAAATTCGAAATTTCTGGGGGAAATTTGTTGGGTTTTAATGTTGTGCACTTCTTTAGCTATCCTAAACTTGGCTACTTCCGTTATTGGAATTGGATTTTCACGTATGCAGAAATTACCGGTTTCGTCAACGTCATATCAGCCACATTTTTAGTACCGGACATTCATGATGATATATTTTCTGAATCTAAATTTTAACACAAAAACTGTGGAACAAAAACTTGCAGTAGTCGAGTTCAAAATGACAAACGACCCCCAAATAAATGAACTGTTTCTTGAACTCTGCATTTCAAACAATTTGGTTAGTAGGTAGTCCAGCTGACAAGGTGCTAACAGGAGAAAAGTTATTTTTCATGGAACTGCGATTAGTGATAGTGCTGTTTACAGGAAAGAAGAGTTAGAATTACATATGTTAATAAAAATTTCTCAAAAGAATACCACCCAGTAAAACTGTATTTATTTTCATTTTTGAAACATGAGTGTACATAAAATAAAAAGCAAATAGCCCTAATATGTTTCATCTTCAAAAATAACACCAATCATCAAAACAAAAAATAGGATCATGGGCTTTTTGATGGTTAGAAGTCATGTTTCAGTAATACGGTTTGAGAAACTATATATTGGAAGAAAACAATAATACTTGGATATTGAAACGTTTTCAAATACTGATGGGTTCAAAGAATCAAATCACGTGTCCAGAACTACCAAATCGAAATCCTATAGTTATTGTAGAGTTAATTCGATGCGAATCACAATTTTGTGTTTCTTCGTGTCCGATTCCGGGTGCCTTTTTGATGATAAATGATAAATCATAATAGTTTTATCTATATTTTACTTTCTCCTTTGCTCCCTTGTTTATGTTTCCTTCTTCTTACGTTCTTATCCCCCGACATTAGTGAATTCATACTGTCACATGCATATGTTCACTTCATCTCTGGGTTTTAATGGCTATTTAACAAGTTTTAATGGGAAAAAGGCCAAAACAACTCTTCAGTAAAGTTTCATTAAAACTCAATGAATGAAGACGGGTCGATACAGGAAAGTTGTTTTACAGTTTCTCAAAGTTGATGAGTAGCGATGATGAAAGGGGAATTGTTTCTTCGTACATCGTTGTTTGAAACTCAAAACACCAAACGTTATGAAGTAACTCGTTTTTCATCGATTACGTTGATCGCAACAAATTCCAGACGGTAGTTGTACTGTAGATTTTGACAGTCTTTTTTCAAAACCTATTTTGCTTGAAAATAAAACTGAGTCTAATGTGAGACAAAAAACGATCATAAGTTACATAGACTTAGTGAAACTGGAAAAAAGGAAAGGCTGAAATCTGAAACCACATGGTGAAAACATCACACAAACAAATTTAAGAACCAGATTGTGGCAAGAGTCGGAAATCAACTAACTGAAAGAAACTAAAAAAAATAAACTCAAATTGCAGTTTTTCTAACAATCAAAACATCGTTAAAATTGATCATAGGCTACAACTTCTACTGTCGATGATCCAATCATGTTTGCCACCATGCGGTCACCTTAAAAAGACACGGTTACAGTATTTTTTTTCGAAAAGCAACACTTTATTCACTACAGTAATTCACCCACCGGGCAACCTCGTAAAGCGAACATTTTACAATTCAATCATAAACAATCAAGAAGCAATACCAAAACTGAGATCAAACAAAAGACAATAAGTTAGCACAGAAAAAATAAAACAGAAATCTACATTTCCGTATGACTACCACTACTAGTACTGTAATTAGAAACCGGCGATGAAAAATCCGAGAAGTTTCGATTGGGGATAAATCGGTGACAACTGTCGGAGAACGATCGATACTCTGTGAGAAGTTGATTTCCCGACTGTTGCCAGTAGATCATGGCGCAAAGAATGAAGATGTGCCACCATTGGTGAGAGCATCCGACGACGTCGAATTTTCCTGGAAATGGGAAGATATTTATGGGTGGTAAGTTGGAGTAACTCAAGTTTTTGACCAGCTTTGTTCTTGAGACATTGATAAAACGGACAATTTTATTTATTTTAAAGTTTCAAAGAACCTCTTCAAATCTTTCATGATCATCAGATTAAGTTGATCGGTTTTTGACCTAGCCAGACATTGTTAAGGGCAAAAAAGGTCAAGATGAGAATTGAATGATTTTTTTGCTTTAATAGCCTAAGCCTAAGCCTAAAAAAGTAGCCTAGTTGGGCCTATTTGAGCCTAATTATCACTAATAATTTTTACCTGGCCATAATCTCTCCGGAACCATTGTCACATAGAACATGAATGCGGCAGCGATCAGAGAGTACAGTACCACCACGTTTGGGAACCATTTCTGAAAAATATTTCAATTTTTTTCTAAGATTTTTTGCTTTTCATCTTGAGATCCTATTGCTTGGATCTTCAACTTTCAGTTCGAATAGAGGTTTTGAAACAGTTTCAATTCACTTTTTTTTCGCAACGCCGGTAAACTATTTTCTATCAAATTTCTAATTTTAACACAGGTTTTCGAAACCGTAAACTTTAAAAAAATTAGCAAACTTACCATAACATGATGACTATCGAAACCACCATGAAGGAAGACCCAGTGTACGGTAGGACAGATGCCGAAAGTGATGATAATACAGTAGATGATGTGAAGGAGACCCACTCGGGAGCCTGAATATATTTTTTTCATAGTTTGGCCGCGAAATTCAAGTTTTTAAAGTTCTTACCAATAATTTTCCGCTCGAAAAAGTCTTGTCGAGTAGGGACGTAGGCGGTGATAACGAAGATACCAAGTAGAATATAGATGTAAGAGGTGAGATGGTCCTGAAAGATGGTTATGGTAATATCGGGACTTTAGATTATAATGGCACCCTGTATGAAGTATTTTATAAGAACCATGGGTATAGGCTGAATTACCATATTGCCAACATGAGTACCATATGGTACCATCAAGAATTATTAAGATGGTCATGGTAACAACATATGTTATGGAGTGGATATGAGAAGTTATTTTGAAAAGGATGTTTTGATTGATGTCAAAAATGTTACCATTTTTTGAAGATTGATGTTTAAGGATATAGAAAGTTGTTTCTTTTCGTTTTCAGTAGTATGACTGAACTCCATTCATTTCTAACCAGAAAATGCACTTTTTGAAATTGAAAAAAAAAGATTTGATGGACATTATCTGTGTACTAGGAATGCCCCTGGGAGCATAATGAGACATCATGGAACATCATATAACAAATAGAGTATTATTACAACCCTTAGAGACACTGTATAAATCCCAATTGGGACCATGCTGATCATGAGCACCTAGGAGTTTCATGGGCATGAAATGTGAGCAGTATCTTTTAGGTATCCATGAGTACCCTATTAGGACCCTGAATATATACCATGGGAACCGAAAAGTGTTCCATTGGTACGTATTATGTCATATGATAAATCTATAGTATCCCATGGTAGCCTAAGGTACCCCATGGCTTCCTTTGGTATCCGATGACCTAATGTTTGACACTCATGGTAAGTTTTATGCCATATTGCTATTATGGGGGTACCATATACATACCAAGAACATCAATGAAAACTTAGAGCACCATATAAACACTGAATGGACACTATGGTATCCCATGATCCCTCTTTTCCCAATATTACTGTACCCGCTACTCACCTGAAAGCAGAAGAACGCCGTATAAATCCCGTTCAAGTACATGCCCAGCAACCCAGCGGAAATCCCGAAAATATCCATTTTCAGCCATTTCTGTCTCATCTCAATGCTGGTACACCCGAAAGTATGATAGCTGGCCGACAAGAGCATACACATTTGCATGCCAAAAATGGATAGAGTGAAAACGAAATGATCGGATTGATGAGATCCGACGGAGGGGAGAACAATGTAGTTTGTGTAGTACTGTTGATAGGTGAAGTAGATGAAGCCGAGGAGATGACTCCAGATGTTGATGGTCTCGTTGTTGATGTGGAACGCGCTGAAAATAGAAAAAAGTTTTCGGTTTCAGATTTTCGGTATTAAATCAAAGGGGGTAATTGAATATGATGTATACAACGCCAATGGTCTGATTTTGTTCCTATGGAATCATGGTACCAATTTTGCCATGTGGTGGTTTGTGGTACCATATGGTACAATTGATACCGGCGGTAAGCATTTGTGGTGAAATTTATATATTTTTTTCAGTTTCAGAATGCCCACTTTGCATAATGTGTTTGCCCACGATTCAATGATTTGAAAAGAATAGGTGCGACAATTTTTCAAAAAGCAAAATTGATGAACACATTGGAAAACTACCAATACGAGGAAACATTTCTCCTAAAACTTATGTTGATTTCAAAACAGTAACTTTTACAAAAATAGTTATTCTCACCTCTTTGCACACATCTTCTTGGTCATTGCCGGAGGCCGATAGTGATTGATAACGTAGTCGTTTTGCCAGAGGGTTTTGTGAAGTTTGTGTCTAAAAATTCAAAATCATAGAATTGATTGCAAGCTCCAAACCAAAATTTGCAAGCTTTAAACCAACAACTTGGAACCGGAAATTTTTTTCTGTTTCATAGACACCATTTTTACCCTGTTTTTCATATTTTGACATTATTTGTGAGATGCTAGTTTTCCCAGAAGCTCAGAAACGAACGCCTGTACACAGCCCCAGATATTCAAGAAGTTTGACAAAACACTCACTTGCTCACCAGACGATACCTCTCATGATTGTGACATACATCCTTCAAGTTGCACTTCAGACATCGTTTCCTCATATTTTGGCTATAGAAATCTGAAAAAAATTCGAGTTCGTGGTGGCGGAGTGAGAACGGTAAAACAGTTCAGATTATCTGGAGGTTTTGAAATTATGAAAATTATGAGAAAAATAGAAATGTTTCTAATTGTCGACTGAAGAACAATAATCATAAAACTAGAGTTTGAGGATTTTCTGACATGAAGATGGAACTTTGAAATTTCATGATGACTAAAAAATTTGGAATAAATGTTTCTAACCATCGTGAAATATATATGGAAAAATCAAAACTTCATTGGAAGTGGCGAATTATAACAATACCTTGAATTATCAATACCTAAAACGTCTACAAACATTTCGGAACCATCAAATACTTATGGATAGATAGCTGTGAAATTGTAGAAAACCCTACAGTTAAAAGTTCTCAGTTTCGATTATGTGAGAAAAGATAAGAATTCCAAATGGGGGTAATGTGTCACAATGGCAGCTGGAACAATAAAAGGTTCGTCGTCAAGTCAAAAGTTGTCGTTCATTTAGCATACTGTAAAAAATGGAGAAAAACATAAAAGTAACAACAAAATCGTCAAGTTTAGAAGTCAACTGTGATTGAGGAAACTATCAAAATCATCAATACTTATCAAGATTTTGAATCAGAAAAAAAATACCGTTTTATGGTCGTTAGTAAATTTCAATATTTTTAAAAGATCTGATTCTCTTCAAATTGGATGAAAGATTATCAGCATTTTTTTCAAAGATGAGGAACAATAACTCGAAACTTGAAAAAGAAATGGTCAAGGGCTAAAATGGACAAACTACCACTAAAAATGAAATTTGTTCTCCAAATTTCGAGTTAGAAAATTTTTTTCTGTTTTGGAACGTTGATAAATCTGTCCAAATTTTGATCAAATTACTATTTTCAGCGCATTACATTTTCTTGAAATCTTCACTATTAATACTGATCCCTACCCTAGTACCCATAAAAATTTTTTGAATAAGTTTCAATTCAATCCATCTCCCACAGAACACATCACAAATGACACAAGATGCTTCCCTATTTCCGTCTAATTGCTGTTGTTTGTTGCGCAAGAAGCATTTCGGGCTTGCGCCGAAATGCTTGAGAAATGACGATATACACAATCAGATTGCGAGGACAACGGATTGAATGATAAAGGATATGGATGAAAAAAGAGGAAAGTTTCATCACGTAAACCTAGCCTAGCCTTGCCTAGGCAAGGCTAGAGATATGAAGGAAAAGCTGAAGAAGCAGGTTTAGGAAAAGTTTGGCAAAAGGGTACACCATAGGCAATAAATTTGCCGACTGTCGTCGGCAAGTACATTGACTAGACTACGAACAGGGGGAATAGAGAACATCATTTAAAGAAAAAAGTGGAAAAGACATTGGCTAATTGAAACAGACAGAGTAGGTTTACAGGAACATCAAGGTCAGAATAGAACACGAGGATGTTCAAACCTGGGAATCGGAACTATTGGATGTTTCATGAGATCAGTGAACCATTCAAAAAACTATTTGTATTTTTTTGAAAGTCAAGAGAGGACATACTCAACGACATCATCGATAAGAAAAAATACATTGTAAATGGAGGCTCTGAAAACGTAAATATTTTTTCCTGTTCTATGAATATGTTATATTTCCTACTGTACTCACACAATTAAAATTTTCGAAAATTCTAACTTACAGCCAACAATAGGTCGGATAGTCAGAGATATCCATTTTTACGGCGATTACTAAAAGGGTATGGAATGTGATTTTTATGGAACAAGGCTCTTCTAGATCCTATCCAGCAACAGTTCCAGTTTTTGTTAAGAATTAGAAACTGATTTCAATTAGCCTCAGAAATTACAATGTTAAAGCACTTATGAGTTTTACAAGACACTGATATCAGCAACTCGAATTTGGGTAACAATGTTTGCTGCTTCAAGATAGTGTTAACTTTTGGTACTGGTGAAAGGAATAATATGAATTCAACACTAACAAGAAACAAACATAAAACATTTTCACAGTAAATACAGTTTAATGTTTTCTAATAAAATGGATAAATTTGAGATGTATTAGTTGACGCATGGTAAACCCAATGATAAGTGATTTTACGGCGTTCTCCAGGAAGTATGAATATGCTGGAAAATGTCAAAGTTCTGAAACAAACACTTTTCAGATTTGTCAACAGACAAACATCAATACAGTTTTCTTATAAATAAGCCTCAAATTTTAAAAGTATGGCTTACTGGAAGATCTTATTTAGAACTGGAATAGTGAAATAGAGTATCAATATCAAAGGAGTAGCTCTCTTAATTTATTCCACCCAAATTATGAGTTTGGTGAATCAGTAAGCATTTTTGATGAAAAAAGTGAAAATTCACGGAGCAAAAAATTGAATAAAAGTAAGGAAGAAAAAGGAAAGAAAGCACTGTAAAGATTGAGAATGTTGAGTGAGTACTGTTGGAATGCATAGGCTTTTGCGAAATTGAATGGGTTTTATTCAGCTCGCTAAGTACAGAGCGATTGAGCAATAAAGCGATTGATTTTTGACTGTTTTTACCGAAAAGTTCGCCTTTTTTTATGTATCCGTTCAAATTCTATCTAGACATGGTTATTTCAAAGAATGAAACTGAAACTGGGCAATGCCAGTTTCAGATTCTCTCTTTCTCAGAAACAAAACAAATTCACAATAATGGATGAACAAATAACGATGCAGTACTCTTTTAAAAATCAGGAAGAGAGACGATGAAAAATAGAGTAGAATATACTGATGAGATAATGGTCCAATTACTACAACTAAATCTATTGGAAGATGTTGAAACGGAAAATCAATGAAAACTTGAAAATTTTTTATCGATCACGATAGAGTTTTAGAGAAAAATAAATACTGTTTCATGAAGGTATTGAGAATGTGGTTACGGAAATTCGAATAATTGAGCTTCCTGGTGTATTCTTCGAAAGGTTTGAATCTAGACGCTAAATAACCCAGAGTTTTCGAAAACTCCACAAAGTTAGACATCAAAATATGCACTCAGAAAACCAAAATTGAGAAATGGGTGGTTCACATTGATGATTTCTAATTCAAATACAAAGTAAGAAAATAATATTTTCCAACAGCCAATGCATACTGTGTTTGGTAAAGTCTGAGTTTGTAAGTATGAATTTCTTCCTTTGACTCGTTTCCCGGAATCCAGATAAACCGCGCCCAGAAGGATCATTGAGCTACTCATCAAAATTGTAAAACTTATGTACATTGAAAAACAGGAAAAAAATAGTACCATGTTATGAAAGAAAATAGCGGTTACATTAACTCGATGAAAGTGTTCAAGCTTGAGTATTTTCATTAAGTAGCTTCGTGTCTGGTACTTAATAACGAATAGATTTAAAATTTCTCATTCGAAATCCATTATTTTTACTCAGATGGCAACACGATAACTGTTTTTTCATTATTATCAAAGTTTTTCAAATGTAATGAAAAGTTAATTTTCAGAAGAAAAGGTATCACTACGGGCAAGCCTCACTTCAGAAATTTACTAGAGTTGTGAAACAGTAACCTAAACTTTTTTGAAATTGCTTACTTTATTAGAGAACTAAATTATTAAGATTCGTGTTCCGATCACCCTCAAATCAAATCAATGCATACAAAAACCCAAGAAGACTCAAAAAACGAAAATCAAGAAGGGAAACAAAGATATAGACAGAAAAAAGGAAGAAAACGATTGATTTGTATGGAAAACGACATTGAAAAGCACTGGATTTGGGCAAGACGAGAGACACAGAGAATCAGAGAAAAAAGAAGAAAAAGTCTTCTGAATCGCGCCCCCCACCGTAGGATGAAGGAACTGGTTCCGAAGGCTATACGCAAGCCTTCTCTCTCCTCCCCCGACGGCTAGATCCGATCCTGCCGAAAGATTTTCGACGCAAATCTAGATACTTTCTTTACTTTTTCTCGCTTTTCCTTCTTCTTCTTCTTCGAAGAAGAAGAACGAGGAAAAGTTTGATCCAGGGCAAAATTTGAATAAAAATAGAGAGAAACGTGAGAACAGAAAATTGATGATTTGTGACATTTTGAGAACACCTAGAGACTTTCACCACCCCAAGAAAGGGGGGGGGGATGGGGAAAGTCAATAGACATAGTTTTTCTGACCTAGTTTATTATGCTTTGTTGCTTTTTCTTTTTATCTCTTTGGCTTTCAGAGATGGTAGTGATGTTGAAAATTTTATGCTGGGCACAGAAAAGACGGATCATTTTTCAAAAGAAAAGGAAATGCTTCATGATGTTCGTGAAACTGAAAGACAATTTTAGCAGGGGTACGTGGATTATGATTGAGGTTATTTAAAATGGAGGTATATTTTTAGACGCAATGAGAACATATTCTCAGTAAAAATGATGTTTCACAAGGTTCATGAAACAGGGATGAAAATTTATCATGAATGAGTATTCTCAATCTCATTTCAATGTTTTTCAAGATTTTTGTTGCTAGACAGTATGATACTAAAAAATCACTGCTTTTCATAAAAAATGTTTTTGTTTCACGAGGTCTATGAAATCGGAAACATTCATTTTTAGAACAATCGGACGATAACGGAACTTTGCTTATGTTATTTTCTCTTCCTGTCAAGTAAACTGCATTCTAAGGATTTACAATGAATTTTGAACCGTTTTCAGGGAACGTGTATAGGTTTCCAACCTACCAAAAAATCCAAATTATGTTTTAAAGGGGGCGTCCGCTAATTCCAAAATTTTGGTTTTTTTGGTATCAATCGACGCAGAATTTTGTCTCGGCAAAGAAATCCTCTTGGAGGGTGGTCTGAAAATCAGTCGTTTTCGAAATATAGGCCAAAAACAGCTCAAAAAAGTCTACTTACAGGGTGCACTTTTTCACGTTTACACTGCGTCAAAGGTGCGAAATTTTCTAGAGGGTGCAGATTCCACGTGGAAAAGTGCACCCTGTAAGTAGACTTTTTTGAGCTGTTTTTGGCCTATATTTCGAAAACGACTGATCTTCAGACCACCCTCCAAGAGGATTTCTTTGCCGAGACAAAATTCTGCGTCGATTGATACCAAAAAAGCCAAAATTTTGGAATTAGCGGACGCCCCCTTTAACTGTATTGGGAAACCGATGGGCCCCAGACTGATATTTCAGATCGAAGTGAGTTATGAAATGTCTAATCACTGTCTATTGGCAAGCGAGTATTTCAAAAGAAAGTACCACGATTTTTCAAGTTTTTAAAACAGAAGATCTTCGAACAAGGAAACCCACTTTGACTGACTATTTGATTTTCACACTTCCACGGGCCTTTTTCCGAAAATTCTAGAATGAACACCCGCAAGCCAAAAAATATAATTTCTGAATTCACTTCCACGCAAAAAAAAAACGAAAAAAAAACTGACCTGAACAGTGAAGTGCGTGGTAGTTGTTGTTGAAATTCCAGTGCCTTCTCGTTCAGTAAAAATTATCGAGAGGAAAATGAAGATCCACGTGTTCCCACTCGCTAAATCACTGTTGTGTGTTCCCATTTATTTCAATTTTTCAGAAGTTCATTTCACGCGTTTATTTCTTGTTTTTCATGTAGTTGCGATATCTGATTTTCATGGATGTTTCAAAGTTCTGCTTTTTGCTCATCTTTATTTCTATTCATAGTTCGGTGAGGATTCCAACGACCGTGAAAAAAATAACAGTTCTTATCAGATTCATGAAACAGGGAGATAGTTGAGCTTGAATGAAACTTTTTATCATCAGAGCAATATGCATATACTTTTTAGGGTAGTGAATTATCAAAAACTAGTGATTTCGTAGGCAAAAAACACCAGATTAGAAATTTCAAGTGGGAACAAAAATGAGGTTTATGAGACTTTTATCAGCTGTTGGCAAGAACTCGACGATCTAACAGAATCTTTTTTTATTACTGCGGTCTTCTTATATTCTCCAGATTTTCAGAAACTGTATTTATCAAACCGTTACCAGAAAACTGGATTAATCTTGACAAATACGATGTTTCTGAAACTGGGAACTTATATTTAACACTGGGGAAGAGTGGATAAGATTTAGGAACCAGCTGGATAAGTCTTTCTTATTTAATGTTGGACTACCATGATGAATAGAATGCTTATGAATAACGTTTGATGGTCATACATTAACTTTTGGCAGTATTTTCGCTTTACATTTTTCTTCATGTGGACACCCGAACAAGAAAATAACTAGCTTCGAGAAATACATTCATGTTTCATGGAGTTCATGAAACTGGTATCGATTTTCGACTGGAATCCGGGTTTTGAATGAACAATCATTGCTATTATAATGACTTTCAACCAGCAACAGCACTAATCATGGAAGAAAAATGTTGAGTTTCATGTGGTTCATGAAACATGTACAATTTCTAAAATTGTTCTCAATAGTAAAAGTTTCCAAAAATCAGTAGAATGTGGAGAACTTTCTTTTGAACTGACAGTTGGTTCCTAGCACGTCCGAAAATCCCTTTTATTTTAAATATTGCAGAATCAGATAAAAACAGCTCTGTATGTCTTTCCAAAAACCGCAATATTTGTATCACTTCCTGATTTTTTCCCCATTTCATATTACTGTTAATAAGTTTGTGTATTTTGCAATTAGCAATTAGTAGTTCTTCACTACCCCGTTCGATCAAAATTCGATTCAAGTTTATTGAAAGAAAATGTCGAACTTTCTTGTTTCAAAGACTTGACTTGAGTTTGGAGTTTGTGATACAAATGTTCCTTTCGATGAAAAGAAAAATATTCCCGTGGAGTTTTCTTCTGGGTGGCCTAAAATCATAAAGATAGATGAAACACAAGTTGCAAAAAGTTGTCCAGTTCATAAGATCGGAAAACAGTACGTTTTTTAATGGTTCCGTTCAAATCATACTTTGTGTTGTGTCCTTGTGGTTTACCAAAAATGCTTTGAATCAACAATGTACTACTTTTTCAAAACTCAACTGTTTCAGATACATCACATCTTCAAGGGCTCTGGCTGCCTATGTTAATTTTTTTATTTGCTAGTGTGAAAAATAATCAAATTATCTTGAACTTGTTGATTTTCATGGAAGTCATTGAGAATCGATGTGTATAATACGAAAAAAAGATTCAGTTTCTAAGTGACGTGAATAATATGCTAACAATCAAATCAACAATGTGTGGCTCGTCTTTTCACAACATCTACAATTTCAGATATTCCGACGAAGACGGTACTGTTTTTAATAAAATTAAAACTTTCGCATCTTATTACACCTGGAACTTCAATCAACATCATCAACGACGTACTCAGAGCGACTTCTGATCAAAATTTTACCTCTTCCTCGTCATCTATTATTTCTTATTGGTCTATAGTCGAACTATTACAATTCTCGTTCGGCCACTCTGTTTCGATGATCCCCCTCTAATTTTCTGATAAAATGACGTTTATGTGTCATCTTATCACACAAAACAGATTCGGAGAACCCGGGTATAAAAGCCCCTGGAATCGTGATCAGTGTTGTCATCTCTAACATAATTTGAATAATGAATTCTTCTATTTTCGCATCCCTTCTAATTCTTATTTCCCTGTTTTCTGTGATTACCGCCCAGTGGGGCGGTAATGGTGGCTGGAACAATTATGGAGGATATGGTGGTGGACCAGGTGGATATAACAATTATGGCAACTACGGTGGATACGGTAACAGATGGGGAGGTAATGGTGGAGGATATGGAGGTGAGGATAGTAATGGAATCTAATGGAATGTGGAATAAGTGAAAAGACAGTTAGCTCATGGCTATTCAGGCCTCACTATTAAAAGACCGTCTGGGCAATCAGGTCCGGTTAGGTCACATTGGACTAATGTTGAACCGTACTTGACTAGTTAAACCGTATCCCACATTTTTCCTAATCCAAAAATTGTCCTTTCTTCAGGTGGCTTTGGTGCCCAACAGGCCTACAATGTGCAGAATGCTGCTAGAATTGGAACCGAGGTGGCTGAAGGAGTACTAGTGGCGGAGGAGGTGTCAGAAGCACTTGGAAAATAAACCACATCTACTGATCAATAAGTGATTGTGTTATTGATACTCATGATAAAACTATGTGAATGAAACTGTGTGATATTTTTGAATCAACTTCGAAATTATGAGTGACTGGTTCTCCGAGCTGTAACAATTTCAGTTTTATATAGACCGTAATGTGTTGATTTTGAAACATTACATATTGAATTTGAATAAGTGATACCTAGAATTGCAATTTCCGGAAAACTTCTCAGGATCATGCATTTTTGCTCCTAACAAGACAGTTTATTCAATCTTCATATTTGATTACAACGGGTTGTATGCGACAAACTTAAGTAGGGACTACCTGCGACAAACTATGCAACAAACTTATCTCGGCTCTTATCAACTGTATGAAACTGTATTATTTTTGATTCCACATTGAGAATTTTCGCTGTTTGCGACGGTACATAAGTGACGCTGTCCACGTTACAATGTTGATTTGTATCTTTCAAGGTATATTCGATTTTTTGTTTTGATGTTTGCATTTGGTAGAAGAAGAATTTCAAGACAACGCATTTCAGAACATTGTGAATCAATTAATGGGGTCTTGAAACTGATATATTTTTTACTAAGTCGACTGAATAACTCAACAAGGATTTCAAAATAACATGAATTAAATTTCACTTCACCTAACAAAAAGTTTCGCTGTTTTATGTATGCTTCTAGAATCTGAGAATAGCAAGAGAGCAGTTTTTGAATTCCTTTACTTGAACCCGCTGTCACTATTCCAATATAAAACTTATTACTATCGCTCGTTGTGAATTGGGGCACTGCAACTGAAAAAGGAACCGTCAACCTTAGGCAGTTAGCCTTTTTTCCGTTCCAGCTACTTTTCAAGTAAGCCAATATAAAAATCGCCTCTGCTGGTCCTTCCCAATTATTGTTATGCTTATTCGACATTTTATAAGATGTAAGCGTAGGAAAAGGATACAAAAATTAAAAAATGTTTCTGGTTCATGATGTTTATTAATGTTTTTATCAGGATCTATTTTTGATCCAGCTTTCCTGCAGTGCGAGAAAAAACTTCATGAATGATTGTTTTTTCTTCTGATTTCACACATTGACTGTTTCAATAAGTTTAGAAACCTTGATAGTGAGTATCAATGAAATTTGGATTTATTGTTTACCAATAAGATTGAGAAAGTACAAAACAACCTGAATACATTAGACGTTTTCATTAGTTGCATCGTAACATCAAGGAAATGGAACAGTAGTAACTCACTATCAGCACTTAATATTAGTTTTCAAATTACCATAGGAATATAGCAATTTGATTCTTCCTTCCCATTTCAAATAACGCACATTTTTCAGAGAGTTCAGATTTTTGAATCGGCAAGATGCACTAATTTCTGTTGTATAATTTCCTGGAATTCATTCGATTTTACACTTTGAAACAATCCATGGTTCTTTAGAAATAACATTTCTTGCGCAAATTTTCGTGCGAACCCTCACCATCGATCGAGTCCTCTAAGGTTGATAACTGATCTAAAGAAGCATCCGGGGGACACATGTTTGTTCCAGAAAGAGTAATCCCGATCAAAGTTATCGGTCTTGTTCCACATTCCGCAAAATCGAAAAGCGCAGAACACGGAACATTGGTTGGGGGCACTTTTTGAACAAATTTTGTATATTTTCGGCAGGGGTTTTTCAGAAATTATCTGTTTCATAAAGGCTAGATGTTTTGTTTCGAATTATTACTATATTGGTCGACTCTTAACCACGGGATGCCTATATGCGATATGTTCAGAGTGTTCTAATAACAATTGAATCTCGACAAACTCGTACAGTTGCCGTCGACTCAGTTTCAGCTGCCCTTGATATTATTCGAAAAATGGAACAATGAATGTTTGGAATCAAGAACAGGGGTGTCCAAATACCAATTCAACAAGATCAATGGTTTTAAATTACGTAAAGCCATATGAGGACGATGAAACAGGAAACTTTGCAATAGGAGATTTCTCTAACAAGGGAACCACAACATCTTGCAAGTTCAGAATTTTATGAAATTTGGAATATATGTTGGGGATGATCTGTCTAGGCACTCCTCCAAATTTCAGAATCCGCCCGCCACCTTCAATCGAGTTATTTAGGTTTTAGTCCTGAAAATGGCCGTTACAGTACTAACACTAAATATTCTGGAGCGATTATCTTGACTTCTAGATGGGTTAGAAGGCTGAAATCTTTTGCGAAACACTTTGCACTAACTCTCCTTTGAAAATCGTCTAGTTTAGAGCAAAAAATTCGATAATCAAAAAATTGAAATTTTTCGACTAATGGAAATATTGACCATGATATGGATGGCCAAAATTTTCAATTTTCGGTTACCAAATTTTTTGTTTTAATTTGTAAGATTTATGAAGAAGCTTTTTTGAGAATATTAGGAGTGACTTCACCTTTCAAAACCACCTGGAAGTCTAGATAATCGCTCTAGAAATATGCTAAATTAGCACTGAAATGACCAGATAACTAGATAACTAGATAACTAGATAGATAACTCGGTTGAGGGTGGCGGGCGGATTCTGTAATTTGGAGGAGTTCCTAGATAGGCCATTCCCAACATATGTAGGAATTTTCATGAAATTCTGAACTTACAAGGTGTTGTGGTTCTAAATGTAAATTTTTAGGGAACAACGTCTTTTTCATGATGGAGTTGAATGACAAACCAAAGGAAAACTATTAGCATACAGACGAAAAATG
Organism: Caenorhabditis sinica; assembly: GCA_963932045.1. Classification (NCBI taxonomy): domain Eukaryota; kingdom Metazoa; phylum Nematoda; class Chromadorea; order Rhabditida; family Rhabditidae; genus Caenorhabditis; species Caenorhabditis sinica. The sequence continues at coordinate 19,506,680 of OZ009940.1, forward strand.
TTTTACTATTTCCCCAAGATGAGAAATAGTTACAAAGAGTACATCACCCACTAGACACTAGTACATAAATGTAAACCACTAGACACAAAAACACATTTTCTCCGATTTATTTAAATTTGAATAGTCCTCTCCCAGTTTTAGATGCTCATTATCTAACAGGAAAGTTGTCCAAAATAGTCTGTCTCCAAAGTTTTCTTGTCATTTCACGCTTTTCATTCCTTCAGCTGGATTACAACAAGAGTAAATTGAATACCGTAGACTGTAGACAACTTTTTCTCAAGTTTGTGCGACAGTTTTTTTTTCAGATGGAATGACTGCAAAATATTTCAATAAACATCAAAAGCTATTTGTCTCCCTTCTGCAACGCAAATAGTCGCAGTGTAATCCGTGAACCCTGACGAAACTCATAGTTGTTAAAAATCCGTTTTGCTGATCATAAGTTTTAGTTGGAGAATCATCATTACTGGTCTTTTTGCCAAAAATTTTACGATATTTCAAATTGGTTGTTTCTTATATCTGTCAAGAATTTCTTACAACCGAAATCGTTAAAATGTAAGCATCGTGAAACCGAAACAAACCGGAAAACTGATTTGTTGCATCAAAAAATTCATTTAATTTTTGGACTATAATTTATTTATAGTCATTCGTCAATACAAGAAACAGTACCTCTGAAGCTAACAAAGTTTTTCTAACTTTACACACTGACTGTTTCAACAAGTTCACAATTTTAGAGGAGCTCTGGGTTGTTTGGTAATACCAATTTCTGTGAAATGAAAACATAACTGAAATATTGACGAGGGTTATGGACGAACTCAAAAATGAAGTTCCTTGGAAAGGGGATTGTTTCTTGACTGACTTTTATCTCTCCCTTTTTTAATTACCAAATTACCTCCTCTTTTTATTTAAAAAAATATATATAAAAAAAATAAAAAATTACCAATTCCACAGGAAAACGAGCTCCTAATACAAAGATTATGAAATAGTAACCGCATCAATCCGGTGGTCAAGTATTACTGTTTTCGTGTTCAACTAAAAATGAGAACACTCTGATTATGGGAAAATTTTTGGATATGGGAAAATTTTTGAATACTGTGAAGCCAAAGATACAACACAACTATTTTTCATTTTCACCCACACCGTAACACATTGAATTTGAAACGCTGTTCAATCTTTTTAAAATAAGGTATGAAAAAGCAAGCGGCTGCTGTGGTTTTCTATAATCAGAAGCCGCTACCCTAATTGTCACTGCCGGATATTTGACTCCCTTGAATCAAGAATTTGAAATTGAAGCATTGACTGTAAACCATTAATAACTCAAATTCTCATAGACTTATCGGATAGATGCCTATTTCGGAGAGAACATTACTCTGTTTCTCATAATCACCACTATTACTTTTATCCAACTCTTAGGATTAACTGCACATCATTAATTTGTTAGTGATGTTTGGGAAATCTTTTCAGTGCATGTTTCGTTAAGTATGCCGTATTTACAGGACGACAGATTGAAATTTGAAACCAGGGAAGCACTTCATGAGGTCATAGAACTCTGATTTTTTTACATTGCCGAATTGCCATTTCAAAAACTGTCCGTTTTCAGAATTCTCATAGACTTATCGGAGAGATGCCTATTTCGGAGAGAACATTACTCTGTTTCTCATAATTACGAAGCAATTTTTTTCAGTTTTTTGAGAGGGCGACTATTACTGTTTCCAACTCTTAGCATTAACTGCACATTATTAATTTGGTTTAGTGATCTTTGGCAAACTTTTTCAGTGTATGTTTCTTTAAGCATGTGCCAAGTTGCCAAAATAAACAAATGCCCAATTTATCAAGAGGTCGCCAAAAGCTGTTGAAAAACCGTAAAAAAGCAGCGGTTGCCCGCCGTCAAAAATGATAGTTTTGACGGAAAGCATTCTGAATTCGCAAGGTAAAAATGCATCAGTCGATGTTTGCTTCAGTGACAGATTCTTTTCCATCGCACGTTTTAGGTTCAACAAAAGTGACCAAAAATGGAACATCATGAGAAAAAGTACCATTTCATAGTCATCACATGCAACCTTCAATTTTTTCTGTGTGAAAAATATGTTAAATAAAAATAAAACCTTTTTTCACTATTTCAACTTCATTCCATATTCTTCATACTCTTCTCTCATACAGTTGGTAATTTGTGGAATAACGTCAACTTGTAAGAATTTTCTGTTTAAAAACCTCTAGAAAAACCGAAAACTATAATCTTCTTGTTGCACTATCTCCTAGTACCATCATTCAAAGAAATCCCTACAAAACCATCTGTCCTTTCTACAATATCTAAAGACCAATTTATCTTCTCCATTTCTTCCCACGATTCGATTTCCTTCCCGTCCTTTCCCTAGCTAATCCCCCTCCTTCTCATTCATTGTCCATTTCATTCCATTCTCACTCCCTTCATTTCATTTTTCTCCCTAATCGTCCTTGACTAGCTCGCTCCCCTCTCTCCCTGGTGTCTTCTAGTGACAAAAAGAAGTGGAATCCATGATGACCTTCATCATGAAATCTATCTTTTTCTCCTTCTTTTCCTTGACAATCCCTGACTGATCACCATAATATTTTCCTTTCTCACCTTCTTATCACATTTTCGTTACTTTTCGGTATTTTTAGGGCGACGATCCGACTAGTGATAGGTACAGTGCTGGCCATAATTCTATCCCCTTTTGGTTTTTTCAGCATAACTTTTTTATTAGTTATCCGATTGATCTGAAAATTTTTCAGCCTACGGTAAGCATCTATACGCAAGATTGCAGACAGAAATTGCATCATCCAATAAAAAATTTTTAGCGTTTTTTTCGATTTTTCGATATTTTCACTTTTTCTCGTTTTTCACTTTTTCCAGTTTTTAATTATTTGTGTTTTTCTGAAAAGTCCAAAGTGCATGTTCTGACTTGAAAGTTGATGTTTAGGTATGACTAGACCAACAAACAACAAGAACTTCCCGCTTTCTGTCAAGACCGCCATCTTTCGTGGTCATCTGAATGGACAGTCAACCAAGATGCTTGCTGCTCAGTTTCAGTGCTCACCTTCAGGAATCCGTAAACTTATCAAGAGGTGTCTTGATCAGGTAAATGTTAAAAAACACTTGTTCAAATCATACAAACGTTTAGAACACGTTTGAGCTGGCAAAACACCCAGGAAGACCTCGAAAAACCACCCATGTGATGGATCGCAACATCATCCGAGCGTCAAGAGAGGATCCTCGTAGGACCTCAACGGACATCCAAGTCGTCGTGACTTCTCCGAATGAACCAGTACCATCCAGAAGAACAATCCGAAAACGTCTCCAAGCTCAAGGACTTCATGGAAGGCGTCCAGTCAAAAAACCGTTCATCAGTGAGAAGAATCGCAGAAGCCGTGTTGAGTGGGCAAAAGCTCATTTGAGCTGGGGACGTCAGGAGTGGGCAAAACACGTCTGGTCCGACGAATCCAAGTTCAATTTGTTCGGCAGCGACGGAAACACATGGATTCGTCGTCCGATTGGAACCAGATTTGATCCCAAGTATCAAACACCGACAGTCAAACATGGGGGTGGATCGTGCATGGTTTGGGGATGTTTTTCCAGTCAAGGCATGGGTCCTCTACGAAGAATCGTTGGTATCATGGATCGATTCCAGTATGAAGATATCTTGGAGAATACGATGAGACCATGGGCACTTCAAAATGTCGGCAGAGCTTACGTCTTCCAGCAAGACAACGATCCGAAGCATACTTCTCTCCATGTTCGCTCGTGGTTTCAACGTCGTCGTGTGGATCTTCTGGAGTGGCCAAGCCAAAGTCCGGACTTGAATCCGATTGAACATATGTGGTAAGAGCTCGAACGTCGACTATCTGGAGTTTGAGCCACAAATGCGGACCAAAAATTCGCGCAACTCGAAGCCGCCTGGATGGCAATCCCGAAGTCGGTGATCGACAAGCTTCTGGACTCGATGCCGAGACGTTGCCAAGCCGTTATTGATTCTCGTGGATACGCAACGAAGTATTGAACTTATAAATTTTGTTTCTGGTCATTTTCTTTTTTATTTTTCATTTCCGTGACTCTATTTAGCCGATCTCTTATTTTTGTTGATTTTCTTGGTTTTTTGAAAAAAGATGAAATTTTTAAAATTTTTAAAAATATTTTAAAACCAATTTGTTTTTACATATTTTTTACCTTTATACACATTGCTGCCAAGTTTCAGATCAATCGGATAGCTAATAAAAAAGTTATGCTGAAAAAACCAGAAGGGGATAGAATTATGGCCAGCACTGTATACATATCACACAAACAGTTTATTCGGTTCAATACGTATTTGTCTTCGGGGTGGTCTTTTTTTTTATGAAAGTTTTTTATGGAGTACCATGAACTTTTCAGATAACCACTGTTTGATTTTTTTCATTTTCAAAACGAACCGATGCCGCACCGTTACTGATCATTGACAGTAGCTTGACCAAAATGCACTGAAAGCAACCGCGATTTTTTTCGAAAAACTTCACAATTTCAATAGGTTGTGAAAAAAGACCTTCACTGTGAGAGCTTATTGCAGTATACGGTTTTAGATAACAAAATCTTAAAGAAGACTATCGGTACTATCGGGTTATTATGTGTCACTTCCCATAATTTTTGCAGATTTTCAGTGAACATCATAAGTCTCTCCAAACAAGAAAGACAAAGGATCAATTTCAATTATAGCGAACTGAAAGCAGAAAATTTTTAGTAAAACATTTTGAAATCTGTTTCATAACTTCCGTTTATTTCATGAAAAGAGACTAGGTGTACTGAGAAAAAAACTGTGAATTCGTACCAAATAGTTTGTACATATCTAAATTGAGGATCAGTTTTTACTGTTTGCAGATGGTTTCATGATTCAGAGTTTTCTTTACTAACTGTTCCCAGAAGTATATCTCTACTATTACTGTACTTTTGTTCACATCTACCATAGGTTTTGCATTTGCACTTCATAAAAGGTTCATGTTGTCACAGATGCTTGAAGGTTTCTAAATAAATGCCGATGGGGACAAAAGTTGGTAGGATCGAATTTTTCGAACAGTTCAAATACTCAGAATCATCTATTTGCAAATGATCCCTCTTAATACAGAGTGCCTGTGACAGTATTTGTTATCGAAACTTTCTCGAAAGTGTCAGACTATCAGTTCAACGTAGTCAGTTCCCACCGTAATACCAGTTAAGCATAGCTCTCCTAACACATAGTTGTCGAAACTGTATAGTTTAAAATGTATCTATACATGTATTAGCACCTTCAAGAAAACCAACACCCCTCTTATTATCCTCCCTAATTAACCCCCCCCCCACTTCCTTCTGATCCTCTTGTCTTCTTCCTGCCTATCCCCTTATTTTCCCTCATATTATTATCTATACCATATCTTTTCCGCCTATTCCTCTTTACCAAAAAGATAACCATCATTTTCGAACGAACGAGGAAACATAAAGAGGGGGTGCGATTTGAAATTACATAACTTCCCTCTATTCTCCTCCGATTTGACCTACCTGTGTTCCTCCGATTTCAATGACTCATCCTTCCCTCTTTTCTTGTTTCTGTTGAATTCATGGTGTTTACAACCCTCTTTCTGGAGAAGAAGAGGGGGGGGGGCGGCTAATCGGACAATGATTCATTCATAATCGAGAGGAGAAAAGAGGGAGATGGACATGGTAATTGGTTCCGCTAGGTATATGTTCATAGTTGTCCATATTTGTGAGCGTTTTGAAGGTTTATGAGAGTTTTGGGATTGGAGAACGGACTACAGATCAAAAATTGCCAGAATTTTAGGTGGATATCTGGTAAGTGGAACAGCAATACTTTTTCTAGTTCAGATCTTCTGTTTCGATTGGTTGTGAATAGTGGGAGCTCCGCTAGTAATACGTTTCGAGCATTGTAGGCTTTCGTGCACAAACAAAACGAAAACAGATGAATTCAAAAAACATCAACTTCGATTAAACTTAACATTAGTGTTGTCCTTGAAACTAAAAATATTGATAATTCGTTTGACCGGTAGTTTACTTGTAGCAATAATTTTTTGAGAATTTAACTTCAACTTTTTGCGTTTCATGTAACTGTCATTTTTGCAGTCACTTAGCATTCTCATTATGCTAGCAGCCGGTACTCCCGAAAAAAAAACAGTGAAAATGAAAAGACAAGAATTACGGGAAACCACCTTCTTTTGTATTATGGGGATCTGAGTAAAAGTTAGTTGTGGCCGAGAAACCGACACCGCGGCCCTGGCGGTATCTCACCACGAAAATTTGAAGGAACATTACTCACTTTCAAAACTATTTTTCAGTTTTTCTCGGTTTTCAGGCGAATTTCAGTAATTTTTTTGACAATATATGAATTCTAAACACGGTTATTTCGTATATTTCAATAAGTTTTCAAGAAAAATTGCTGAAAAATCGAGAAAAACGGAAAAACACGAGTGTAGTTACGGTAACAGTCGTTTCATGTGTGTCAATTTTTCACCGTTTTGAATCTTCGGCTACAGCTGACTTTTACTCAGATCACTATAATATCCAATCTATCAATCCTTTAATTATAACTCCCTCGCATATTTTCTAGATGTAACTGTAATTTTTGTTTTTCTGTGCTTATCAACATCTATTTTCTAATACATAGTTCCTAAACTGACTATGAAAATATTTTGCTCTTTTTGAGTTGATTGGAATCCTGAAAGTTCTTTCAATTCCTCATTCTGTGCAACAATAAAACAGTTGGTTACAGTACAACTAATGAACACGAAACACAAATTTTTTGGTTAAATATGAATTTTTCCTTGGTGCAAATGTCTGCTACTTGGAGTTACTGTCAATGCTAATTTTCAATTCGCTCACGATAGTACGCATTTCAGTCATAATTAGTCATCCGTTTTTGCTTTTGATGCCAACAGATATTGCACAAATCAAACTTTTGTGATATTTGGAATTTTCACAATGTCATGAAACATCAAAAAATGATCGAAACAATGTTGTAAGTAGTGCATTGTAGTAGAAATGATGAAGGAGAAACACGAAATTTTTGTAATTAGTGTGGAGAACATGATTTTCGTGTTCAAGGTGCTAAAACTTTAAGATTTTTCTCGGTTTCTTAAACCTGTGAAGATTGTTCTTGGCCAAGTTCTACGATTTATTTCAATTGATACCGTTACTGTTGCTCACTGTCAGTAATAATCCATTTAGCTTTCGAAATTTTAGCAAGGTTATGAAACCGTAATGATATTTGCAGAGTAAATGTCTTGAAAAAATATCCTGAATTTCAGAAAGAAAGACGACTAAAACTGCTGAAAATCAAAGAATTCATGAGAATGATGAAAGTGTGAAAATAGTAATAATTTGCACATCATTTTCAGTTTCCTATGCACCATAGTTTTCGAAAACTTATTCAATTTTTGATTGCATCGCGTTACATTTAGGAAAATACTTATTGCTAATGTTACAGTTTTCTGAATTTGGCTTAACTGAGGCCCAGCAATATGGTCCCCAACCGTTAGACATCCGGAAAAAACATGCATTTGTTCAGTGGAAACCAGGACATAAGTAAATCACACAAATATCGTAAACTTCATGACATGTTGGAAACAGCAAAAATTACTGTGATTTTTTCGAAAATTTTCTGTTTCAGAAAGCTTTTTTAAAAACATCTGTATAACTTTGAACACTAAGATACGATTAGGATGATTTTTTTCAAAACTGTTACAAGTCAGCAAAGAAAGAGGGAGAGAAAATGATACAAATTCTCGACTTTCATTTCATTTTCTGTCATAATGCAGTGTTCCCGACAGTTCAACTATCAAAAACTGCAAGTTTCTAAAGCTTTCATGTATCAAATACCTCATTTCCTGTTCTGTTATCAGGTTGATTTCAGTATTATATCTTCAAATTTTTTAAATTTCAATTTCCTTCCAAAAACCTAATATCTTCCCTCTATCATCTGACCTACATCCCCACCTCAGTTTTCCTCATTTCCAAGTGTTCCCTCCCAATTTCTCACCCTCATTTCTCCTTTTTCTCTCCCCACTAGCCTAAGGGGTACCTAACTTTCCACTTCATAACACTAACCCATTTCGGTCCCCTTCTCTTCATTTTGTCCCCTTACCTTTCCTCCGTTCTTTTTCACAATTTCTCCATTAATTTTCGTCCGTTCATTTCCTCATAAAGTCCCCCCGCGAAGTCCAACAAAACTTTTTCTCCCTCCTTCCCACTTTTTGACTTCTCCTGCCACGTCAAGTGTCTTCTTCTCTCTTCCGAATTCGGAATTCATACCGTTATTGTTCTCTCTTTGCTTCTCTGCGTCTCTCCCCGGTCCCCCTATGCAAATGGCCGACTTTCTCCCTGTTTTGGGTCTCTGACGGCGTCATAGAAATGAGGGGGGGGGGGGGGGGCATAGCCCCCCTCGGAAAGCCGAATTCAATTCTTCCTCCCTTCTGTTGTGTGAATGACCCTGAAAACGTTCACTACTATCCTTTGACACCGAGGGCTGCGCCCACTACCACCACCATCAAACATCGTTTCGAAAATAGTCACACCATACACACACCATTTCATTTTGGTTCTACAATTTGAAGGGTAAACCCCTTCAAATTGTAGTACATGAAGAGTCGTAAAACGTTTAGTGTTTTTGGTTTTAATGACTTTTTTTGGGATTTTCGGCATTTCGAGTGGCCTCTCAAGTGGTATTAGAGTAGAGAGGAAAAGTTAGTAGGTCAGAGTTTAGTACTGTTTCTGAAGGTTTACATTTTAGCCCAAGGTTTTGCAAATGGTATAGAATTGAATAAATTTGATGATATTCTTCATATATTGGAAATTTTCAGTGAAATTTCAGATGGTTTTTGTACCTAATTACCTTATTTCCAACCCAGTTCCTGCAGTTGAAGAGTTCAACCAAAAATGCTACATCTCTGTTTCGGAAAGGTCTTTTTTTTTGAGTGATTCATTATTTATATAATAGTTGGTTTGTACCTTTTTCAAGAATGAGTCCCGTACTACCATACCCATCTACACTGCATATATTCCATCTCTTATTTTCACACTTTCTGGTGAGAGTACCCTCCGCCTCGAAAATTTTTATTTCTGATTCAATATCTTTATTTTTCATAGTTCAAGGCGTTTGGTTTGGTGGTATTGGCATTCTAATTTAGACATTAATGGCGTAGTTTCTATTTTTTCTCTGTTTCAATATGTACTGAATTTCAGGGTGTTACTGATAATTTTAATAGTTAGATGTCTTAACCAATATTTCAATTATGATATATTTATGAGCGGGGAAGAGTCGCACAATACTTGGTTTCCTCACAATCAGCAGTAACATGTTCAGAAAAATTTAGAGAATAAAAACTTCTCTCTGTTTCTAAACATTGATATCAGTTTGACTTATTTGGAAAGATTCCGATCTATGAACTCTTTGCGGATTTTTATTTTTTGCTTTTACTGACTTTTTTTGGGATTTTCGGCATTTGGAGTGGCCTCTCAAGTGGTATTAGACTAGAGAGGAAAAGTTAGTGGGTCAGATTTTAGTACTGTTTCAGAAGGTTTAGATTGTCAGGACAGTTTTTTAAAATTCGCTGAAGACTAATTCATTTTTTTTAGTAAACTTTCTAGTAGACTTGTTCTAGTGTTCTAGTAAATTTGTTCATACACTTTTTATTACGATAGTTGTCGTACTTCCTGGCAACACTGCTTTCCAGCTTGTTCCTATAATTTTAGCACATTTCTGTATCTGTATCTTCGATGATCTCGGATTTTTTTTTTGCTGTTTCAATGCCATATTATTTCTGATTGTTTGAATAATTTTTACTATGTTTCGGACAGGTTATTCATGTTTTCTAATTCATTCTCTCTGAACTCTGAAAAATAGTTTACAGTTCGTTCAAATCAGGTACTGAAACCAAACTGTTCCTGTTCTAATGAGTATGTATGAATCATGATGTACTTTCAGAATGTTTGATCTATTTGTTGAATTGGATATATTTTTTATCTAGCGTATTTCCTGTTCCAAGCGGGCCATTTATATTTCCGGCTACATACTGTTTTTAATGTTGAGGAAACTTTAGAACTTTCGATCCTTTTGATCTCATGATTTCTCTTTTTTATTGCCAGTGTTTTCTCGATTCCCACTGATTTTCCATTTGAAGAGTATTCCATTTTTTCTGTTCCAACCTGTACTCAACCTTCCTAACATTTTCACTATAATCGATCCATCGGAACTAACCACTACAAAACCGAAAAAAATGTTTTCATCATCTTGGAATTCCAAGAATTCCAAAAAGTACCTTCAATCCATATCCTTTTCCCTACCACCATAATAAATCTTCTTCAGCTGCCCTTCTATCTCTTTTTATTCTCTATTTTTCACCTATTCCTCTTCAGCAAAAACGTGTTTTTCCCTATTCATAGTAGTCATCTCTTTGTATAGATTTCCGTCACCAAATGTTGACTTTTCTTCTTTTTTTCACTGTTTCCATTTCAACATTATTGATTTTGGGTAACTGAGGATTTTGATTTTTTGTCCTTCTAGAAATTTTCTAAAAACCTTCTCAGTTTTCCAATGCTAACACTGCTTGTATTTCTTCAAAATGTTTCTTTTTTGCTCGGTTATTGAAAATTTCAATTTCCATTTCTTGCAGAGCCAATGGGATGATCGATGATCGGCCATCTTCTACAAAATGCAGTAGAAAGACTCTTCTAGCCATACACTTTACCTTCTCACTCCTTGCTTTCTTATTATGTCTTCTCGGACTGATCTCACCGTCATGGCAACAAGTAAATCTGGAGAATGGACGAACGGAACATCATCATGGACTGTGGTTGGATTGTAAGAGGGACTACTCGTTTGACTATGGAAGGTCCCGGGAGTATTATGAAACATTGTATAGGTGAGTGTTTGAGTGAACTTTGAAATTGGGATAGCAAGTGCGCTCTGCTGGATTTTAGTCAAAATTGTGTTCATCTGCTGAAAAATCTGTCTGACAATAGTAATGGTGTTATTGATTCAACATTGAGTTTTCAATACTAGTCCACTAGACCACAGTTTCACAGGTGTAAGTGCAGCTGGCGCAAGTTTCGATCACATAGCTCTGTTTGAAAAATTCCCATAATTTTTCATGATTTTGGAACATAAATTTTTCTGACTTTTTATTTTGCAATGTCAGAGAAATAAACTGTCTTGAAAGAAAATTCTACTTGAATATGAAGTTCATGAAACGGAGATATTCGGAAAAACTCGTGTGAACTACTAATATCAGAAGTTCTCGATATCATAAACACTTTGAAACAGTAAACTACGACAAAATTTGTTAGTTCCACGATTTTCACATGCCTGCGCTTGATTTTTGACTGGAATCTGACAAACTGACAGATGATGAAAACTTACGAATTTCAATATAGACAGAATCGTTTACTTTTTGAAGCTGAGATGATTGTTCTTTGTGCCAAAATTTGTTTTTTATTGAGAGTAACGGTGGATCATTCAAGCTGAATTTGTGATCTAATTTTCAACATTTTGAAACCGAAACATTTTGTTTAGCAGGGAGTGGCAAGAACAGAAGAAGTTTCAAGACTCCGAATTTCAGTACTTTTCAAAACGGAAAAATATGGCAAACTGACAATTAAACGAAAGATTTTAATAAATAGCAAGAGAACAGAAGAATACAGAAGCTAAGGTTCGCTAATTCGTTTTTTCGATTGTTTCACCAGTAACTTGTCCGCCATTAAGAACCTGAAACTGATAATCAACAAAGAAAAACGACAACTGTAAAAGTTCAAATCTGTTCGAGCTTACCAGATTCTTGAAAGCGGAGAAGAAATTAACACTTTATTGAACTTTCAATCTTCGTATAATTCACACACTGTCAAATATTAATATTGCCATACATACAAACTTTTTGAAAGAGAAAAAATTTCAACTTTCTATATCTTGCAGACGCGACATGCAAGGCTCACCATTTGCCCATTTCTTCCTTCCCCAACTTCAATGTGTCTACAAATTCGACTACTACATCGACCAAGAGGATCTCTACGACCATAATCATGACGAGAATCGGATACAGAATGATGCATATCAGCACTTGTTTTTGGGTAAGTCTTGAAATTTGATTTTCAATATCTGAGCTTATTTGTACTCCTCGTGGACAATTCGTTGTTTGGTTCACGAGGAGTCCAAAAACACAAAATTCTAGAAAAATAACAATGAAGCATAATATTCATTTTCAGGTTGGAAAATCGCTGCACTTGTTGGAGTAGGCGTGGGTGTCCTCTTCGCCGGGTGTGCTGTTCTGATGGGTATTTGTGCATTTTGCCATCGAACTTTTATTTGCGCCTGCACGGTAGTTATAACTATTGCCAGTGAGTTTTTTTTTTTGAAAAAAAATCTGATTCAAAAAGTTGATTTTTGGAGGTGGTCAAGTTTTGATCAATAATTGGCTTTCACAAAGGGGTTAAAAACTCTAAAAATCACAAGGGAAATGATTTTTGGTGATTAGAGTTAAAATAGGTGGCCGAGAAATTTAACAGTTGGACTTCTAGGCCATCAACTTCAAAGCGTCATAACTCGACTCTGACTGGATTTAGAAAACTCAAAAGAAATATCAATTTCTCATCATTTTCACTATTGGTGGCCTAGAAGCCCAATATTTAGATTTCTAGACCACTTCTTTGTATCTCAAATTTTAATTTTCAGTGCTCCTCTCGATCCTCGGCTCGGCCATCTTCTACTTTTGGGGCAACACTCAAGACAACAAAGTGATAAAAGAGGAAGACGAGAACGAAACCTATGAACAAGTTCTAGGATGGGCCTTCTATTCCCATTTGCTGGGAACATTCCTCTTAGGATTCTGCTCGATTTTGGGATGTTGTGTGACTTCTGTCTCTACTAGCAAGAAGACGTCGCAATTGGTATCTATCGAATTGGTTGAGAATGGAGATGGATCTTCAGAATTGTTGAGTTCAAACGGGCAGAACTTCAAGAGAAGCTTCTCCGCGGTGTATCGGGTGGACTCGTCAGCATTGAGACAGTGGGAAAAGTCTTATTTGAAGAATGCGGTGGAGAAGGGAGATGTTGAACAGGTTAGTAATTTTGAAGTGGAAAAATTTTGATCGTATCACTCGACTTACTATTAATATAAAGTTTCAAAGAGTTTCGAAAAATTAATTTTTACTAAATTTTGATTGCAGCATTGATTTTGGAAAATAGCGTATTTTGGAACCTCATGAAACTTAGATCGTTGAAGCTGTCAACTTTCTCGATTGTCGAGATTCGGCTTTTAGAATCCATCAGATTCTGAGCTGTTTGAATCTCAATTCACCTTGAAATCATGAAAACCTGCATCGTTCCAGAACTTCAAACGCACCGCCTCTGTCCCCAACTTCTCCAAAAATAACCGAAAGTCTCGTCGTTCCCAACGCCAACAATCCGGTCAAGACTTCTTCTCATCCACCTCCAATATCACCGAAATTTCACATTTCGGATCGAACATCACCATGAATACTCAAATGACTCAACAAACCAGAGACACTACTCAGACGGCTCCAGCCGCCGTGGCGTGTCCTGTACCACCTGGAGCTCCCAAACCATTGAAGTCTGCTTTGAAGACACCAACGCAAGGGAGAAGGGAGGTTACTGTATCCCAACCACCAGTGATACAGGATCCAGTGTTAAACACCTATGAGTACTGTGACTCGACTATTGGAGTGTCGAGCTTCTTGGGATCGAGGTGGGTTATTTTGCTGTTTTGAAGGGTTCATATACAAAAGTATGAATGCGTAGTTTTTGCAATTACTGTTGTTGGATTACCTTTCATCTGAAATATGTGATCTTTTCTTTTTACAACCAATAGTTAAGTTAGGAAAAATTGCAATTATCATAAAATCAAAACCGAAACTTTTCTTTGAAAATCGAAAGTTGACAAATTTTGGTCAGTCTAGACCAAACCTTCTGCTTCAAAATGTTAAGAAATTTAAATATCAAGATGAATAATTATTGTTATCGGCATTCAAAAAAACAGAGTTTCGGAGTTTTGTTCAAATCAGCGTCTCCATATTTGATCAGCTCGTTCTGAAAGATGACGGTTCATACCAATTTATTGAAATTGAATAAATTGAATTTAAAATTTCCGAATTCCGAGAAACTTTCAAATGACATTCTGGGATTTTCATGTGTTCCTTCTTTATTTTTTATCAGCTCAGCTTACAAAAAAGATAGTTAACATTGTCTGACTGAAGTTGAAACGTTTTGAATAGAACCCTACGTTCGTTAACCAGTCAATACCCTCCTATCAACCTTCTATTCTATACCACCAAATTAGAACAGTGATCTATTTAAGCACTCAACTCCATCTTTTTCCAGAACCCCAACTCGTCCCAACCACCCCTACGACGAAGTCTACGAAACCATCCCCGGTGAAGACTACCTAGAACCGAAAAGTGTCCGTAACAACCGTCTCTCCAATTCCACTCTGAGCACCACTGATATGGAGCACTCCCAGAAAATGCTCCAAAAAACGTTACCCCCAATGCATGGATCATCTCAATCCATGGCTCTGCCTCCGAAACCAACTCAGAAATCTACAGTAATCGATGATCCAAGACCAGTATCCTTCAATGAAGACCCAAGGGACAAGGATATCAATTTGTTCAGAATCAGAGAAAGAACAAGGATTGAAAAAGAGGAAAGGGAGAAGTTTATCAAGACAGCGATGCTACCGCCGCCACCAGTGTTACCAGTGAAACCAAAAAGTATTCGAGACATCGGAATTGACTTGTCAAAGGAAAGTGTAGGGTCCTGTAAAGTGGAGGATTACGGTGCGAGTAGGATAATTGGCGGTGGAGCGATGTTGCCACCGACGACTTCCACGATACAGCCAAAACTGCAGAAGTTTGAGGACCGGGAGACCACTTACGGAATGCAGAACCCATGTTATGATGAGTGAGTTTTCAGCGGTCATATATGAAAATAAAGTTGGAAAGTTCTCGAAAGGATAAGACGATGAGGAAACTGGAAAACAATGTTAATATTTGACAGATTCAACTATTATGTTTTAAGAAGACTGAAGTAATTTTACAATTTTGAAATCGTGAGAAAAACCAGAAAAATTTCACTATTTCATAAACTTGATATCCGTATGATCGTCATTTCGACAGTTGATCGACTGACTCCAATGCAAACATTCTAGAACGAGCTGTGGAAATTTTTCCCACCAAGCAATTGGGATTTTGAAATGGAACTTTCACAGGGTTTTCCGTTCCGGTCACTTTCAATTTTTTTAACAAATAATGTATATACTGTAATTCGTATAAAATGAGCCCGCTGGATTTGACATCTACGGGTTCAAGTCTAGTCAATTTTTCCATATAACAGTGATAGAAAAAATGTACAGTTTCGAAATCTCGATATATGTACATTGCTTTATCGACTTTGATGGGGAATATTTTTTCGGACTTTACAGTTGATTTTCGTAACTCATTGGGATTCTGAAACCAGAAAAACTGAAAACTTTCTGAACATTTTATGAAGAATTTGAAAATTCAAAACTTCTTGATTCAAATTTTCAGTTCTAACAGGAATCGTCATTTTATAACAAGGAATAGTTGCATCGCCATTTTTTCACAATATAAATAACATCTATCAAATAATTCAAATTAAGTGATTCTCTAACAGCATCACTGAAACAGAACAAAAAATGTGTGTTTCGAGATCTCTATTTCAAAATCTCTCTCTACTGTGTTCAGTGTTTTGGCGTTCTACCAATTTTCTCATTTCATTTTTTTCATATTTTCAAGCTCAATATTTTGAAATTCCTTCAAATGTTTTACTTTTGAGACACCTTGAGATTCTAAGAGCCAGAAATATAGAAATAAGAAAAATATTCGAACTCCTTGTCCCAGTTTCAAAACCTCCATATCCGAAAATTTTTATTTTTTCTTCGATCCATCGTGAAAACATTCATTTTCAATCCATCCTTCAATCTCAGCATTTTCAGCTCCGACGACTTCCCTCCACCTCCCTCTGAAATTGGTCTCAACACCTTTGCCACCAAACAAAAGTCCATCACAAATCTCTCATTCCGTGGAATCTCAGGAGCTCAGCATATTTTCGACAGGCCAGAAAGCATAGTATCAGTGTCTTCCAGCGCGAGTAACAATATCAAGAATAACGAAGTTTCTTCAAGAAGGAATCCATTGACAAGTCTGTCACAACATTCATTGGTGAACCGAAGGTTGCTCAATGTCATGCCGGATGAGGTTAGTTTTGATCCCACTTTTTGACCTATTTCTGATTAATTTTGGACTAGATTTGACCTACTTTTTGAGATGCTATTCTAGCTGCTTCTGATCTTGTTCTATGACCCTCTTTTGACCTACTGCTTTACAAAGCTCTAGCTAAATGTGTCCTACTACTTTTGACCTACTTTTTAAGCTACTTTTCGACCAATTCCTGACCTACCTTTTTCCAGGTCGACCGCTCCGTTGGATCCTCTACAATCCTGGAAAACGATGTCCAAGACTCCCCTATCACCTCCTATGCTCAAGATGCTGAAGTCCGTCTGAACTTGTTCATGAAGGACACGAATTTGAAGAATAACCAGGATGAGACTACAGTATAAAATTGTTTTTTGCCTTTTCCAGAAATTTCTACCGGTTGACATATCTTTGAGTTTATTTCTCTTTTTCTTGAATTCTCAATCACATTTCCTCCTCTGTATTCTCTCTCACTGATGATGATCTCTTGTTGATTCCCTCCATTCCTCCCTCCATAGAGTATGTCTTTGCCAGAAATATCAGTCAATAAAGTCTAATTTCAAATCGAAGGGTTTTTGTTAATCTTCAGTTTTGTTTGGGACGTTCATGGAAGTTCTGAAAAGTAAATGAGCAATTGACGAGCATTACAGAGAGTACTTTAAAAAAGGATCGATTGTTCGTACCATAAATTGATTGATGATAATAACATTTCGAAAATGTGAATGTTTTTACTGTTTCATATTCTGATTTTTGGAATCTGTGAGAACTTGAAATTTTATTCAGTCTTGAAAAAAGTTAGAAAATGCTCAGACTTTTGAAGAGTTGTCAAATGAACTTTTCAGTTCGGAAATCTCGCCCTTGAAACCAAAAAACACTGCACTTCCTCTCTCAAATTGTGCAATTTGTCCTTTTCATACTGTTCATACCAACCTCCATGCACTGTCAGACATTGATTCCCAATTACCATAATCCAGAAAAGTGTACTTTCCGCACTGTTGACCAGTTATTTCCCCATCATTTTCATTTTCCACATACCCCCTCACACTCCTATTTCTATGTGTCGAAAAATGATTGATCGTCAATTTTTTGCAGTTTTACTGTTATAAATTGTCATCAAAAGTTCCAATTTTTTGCCTCAATAATACCTTCATTAGCTTTTCATTCTCTATTCTCTGATGCTCTTTCCCTCTCTCTCTCTCTCTCTTTTTCTCTCTTTTCCCAGAGCTTAAGATAAGAAAATAATAAGAAGAACTGTCACTGGTTCTATAATATTTGACGGTTCTACCCCCCTATAACTGATAAGATAAGACGAAAGGTTTAGAGAATCAAAAGTGAAGAAAAAAGAGTTAGAGAGTATGAAAATATGAGAGACGCAGAGAAAAAGAGGGAAGACAACGTGATTTGATTTTTAGGAGATAGTGGGAATTGGAGTGTAGAAGAGTTATCATTATTCCAGGTTTTTTGCGATACTTATGGGTGTTGGAGAGAGGAGACTTGAATTTTGTAGTGAGAGGTTTTTCGGGGGAAGTTTTTCTAGGGGAAAATGATGATTTTTGGAAATTTTTTTCAGTTGCAAATAGGCGAAAACATAATAATATTATTACAAAAATTTGATGGATTTTCCTGCTTGGTGGCTGATTTCTCAAAAGAATTCTAGTTTGCAAAAATGGTAACCATAATTTCAAAGATAATATGTCAACAATATGAATCTGTTTTTTTTTTCAAATTTCAAATTTTTTGCAGTTTCAATACTTT
Source organism: Caenorhabditis sinica (assembly GCA_963932045.1). Lineage (NCBI taxonomy): Eukaryota > Metazoa > Nematoda > Chromadorea > Rhabditida > Rhabditidae > Caenorhabditis > Caenorhabditis sinica. The sequence goes on from OZ009940.1 coordinate 19,524,681, forward strand.
CAGATACCTACCTATTTTTGTTGCTATTAATCGAATTTCTGTGACATCTATTTTCTAAATTTCATTATTCCAGAGATCGCTTTTCCGGCTCCGCGACAATTCGCAACTAACAATTTCGCAACTGCGACAGTTCGCCACACGTTACATTTTTAATTAGAGAAATATTCTAATTTTTCAACTGTGGAAGAACCCACGTGTGGCGAAATGTCACAGTTGCGAAACGTCACAGTGGCGAAGTGTCGCGGAGCCGCTTTTCCATGTTCCCCCTTCCAGAAATTTCCATATTTCGTAAAATATCAATGAATCATTTTTTGAACTTTGACACTGACCCCACAAGTGACCCCATTTTTCCATATTTACTACTCTTTTACCACTTAATTTCAATCACGTGGTCATAGTCAGATAGTCTCACTGACTATTTATCTATGAATGTCAATTCGACATGCATGACTGCTCAATCGGTCTATGTTTAACTGGAGTTGGAGTGGTGTCAATTTTTTCTTTTAACACAATATTTTAGCATTTTGGTTAGTTTTTTAAATGATATTATGTTTTGCAGTAGATTTTGAACCAAAAACTGAAGATTCACCGATTTAAAAAAATGATAAGTTTTCTTACTAAGAATTTGATGCAGTAATTGTTTTTCCTTTATATTATTTCACTCAATGTTAGTTTTCTTTTCAATATAGCGAGGGTAACCAACTTATTCCGAAAGTTCTAATATTTTTCCAAAAATTGCTTGGTCAATGATCAATTGGACAAACTCACCTTTTCCTAAACCATTTGAAACTTCAAAATTTTTGCTCCTCCTTTCTCTTTTTGCCGCTATTATTTTTTTAGAACTCTTTGTGAGTTTCTAATATTGCTGCGGATATACATGAGCGCTAAATATCTCGGTGGAATTTGGACTTCCCGGAACACTAATTCATGACGATTCAAGATTTTCTGATTCAGGTCCATTTCATCTATCACAGATTTGACGAATCTGTAATAATTGGATTGGGTCTTGTCATATTTCTCAATTTCTGATTCTTGGAAATAGTTTTTATCTGTGAGATGAAGCATTCCTCAACAGGCATCTTTAAGGCATGTTTAGTTGAAAAAACAAGAATGTAATTGTTTCAAAAACTTGATGAGTTCTGGTATAAGTAGATAAAAACATTCGACGGTCTCTCTTTTAATTCTAAGGTCGAAGTAGTTTATTGGTTTGATGTCACCAATACCGTTTCTGATTCTCAAGATGGAACTGTCCTATTTATGGTGTGATATCAGAGTCTTTGAAAACTGTGAAGTATGAAGACCAATCTTAACGTTTCAATTAAAAATGAATGAATACATGTGTAAACCCATATAGAAACTCTAATTCCTGAAGAAATTAAAGATAGAACCCATCTACTTCGAATTACTCCAATAGTGTTCATATATTTCAAAGAAACATACAGAAACAGGAATTTTTAAGATAACTATTTATTAGCGATATTCCAAAAGGGGAAACGCGCTCTATCGCCAACTTGGTTGGAACTCGGTTTTTTTCCGGTGTTGAGGTCACGTTTACTCCACGCAAACATTTCGAAATTTTTTCACTGTGGTCCGATTTGCCTACGTGGATTATACGTGACCTCAACACCTGAAAAAATGGTGGCAAATGAAGGTTCCAACCAAGTTGGCGATGGAGCGCGTTTCCCCTTTTGGAATATCGCTAATATGTTTCTAATTCATTTTAAATTTTCCACGATTATCACGAAGAACAATCAACCCAACAATCCCATTTCTGTTTTGTTTTTTGAAATTGAAAATGTTTAATCAAACATTTTCTGATTTTGCTAGTTTTTCAGGGAAATTCAGAAAACTTTTTCCCGCATTTCCTTGTTTTTTTCACTGTTCCTGCCTCCCGACTTTTGCTTTTTCGTTATTCTACCGTCATTATAATTTTCGCTTGTGTAACTTTTTTCAAAATTTTACTCTTCCAGAACCAAAAAAAAATGAAAGAAGTAACCAATGTTGGTTCTTATGACTGCACTAACCTCGTTTTCTACGTCAATGGAAAACGAGTCGAGGAAAAGGATGTGGACCCAAAAATGACACTGGCTGCGTATTTGAGGGATAACTGTGAGTTTTTTAATCTGTGAGATAGTAAAAAAATTGGTTTCAAAAAATGTTTTGTTTATAAACAATGGGAATGATACAGAAACTCAATGTGAAATTTTTCAGTAAAACTAACCGGAACCAAAATCGGATGTAATGAGGGAGGATGTGGTGCGTGTACGATTATGGTCAGTCATGTGGAGGATGGAGAGATTAAGTGAGTTTTTTCGACTATTGAAGACTTCTGGGGAATTGCAGAGGTTCCCAGAAAGTTTCCACAGCTAAATAATATCATAGAAGCATCGAATTCTACTGAAATCTCTCTATTTTCCAGACACTTCTCCGCCAACTCCTGCCTTATGCCAATTTGTGGAGTTTTTGGAAAAGCTGTGACTACTGTAGAGGGAATAGGAAGTGTGGCCAAGAAACGACTTCATCCGGTTCAGGAGAGATTGGCTAAGTGGGTAAAGTTATGATTCAAGAATTGAAACAACTAATTTTTGATTCTGGATACCGTGAAGGTGGAACAGTCAAAAAACTTTCGATTCAGGGAATCTAGATTTTCCATGAAACTCGAGGGAAACTGTTACAGCATATGGTACAACTATGTATGTAGAAAAATTTCAGAGCCCACGGTTCCCAATGTGGTTACTGTACTCCTGGATTCGTGATGGCCATGTATTCTCTATTGAGAAATAACCCGAATCCTACTGTTGCTGATATCAATTTGGGTCTTCAGGGTAACCTGTGCAGATGTACAGGTTATCGTCCGATTCTGGAAGCATTCTATAGTTTTGCAGTGGATGAGAATGGAACATTGAAGGTAAGGGTAGCCGAAAGTTAATAGTTTCTCTTTTTTTGATCATAGTTTTATGAGGCCGTTATAACAGTGAATTGATGTGATATTAGGTACAAGTTCCGAATTTTATGATGCAAGGTCCCTAAGTTTTACCTGTATTTTTGATTTTACTTCAATGTTACACTTTTAGGTCTCGGAGGACAATGGAGCTTGTGGAATGGGGGAGAATTGCTGCAAGAACAAGAAAAATGGATCTTGTGGGTCTTCTACTCCAGAAGATGTCACTCCAGGATACACTGGAGGAGAGAGAAAGAGGGTAAGTTCGTGGACCTGACACACAAGCAATGATCAATTAATATTAACCGAGAAAATATAGGGTTTCTGAAGTAGAAGAAAATTATTTCTTTTAAAATGGTAAATATTCCTTCTTCCCATAACATAAATTTTTCACAGAAAATCCAACTCAGCGACTTGTCGGACTGCAAACCGTACGATCCGACACAGGAACTCATTTTTCCACCAGAACTCAAACTTCATGGATATGAATCCATGAGTTTTGCCTATGACCATCACCACACAAAATGGTACCAGCCGGTGGAGTATGAGTGAGTTTAGCATCTTTGAAATGAAGGTTGAAGGATCAGTATCTACACAACATTTTTTTCGTTTTTCCAAACATCCTGAAACCGCGAAATTCAAATTTTTCCAGCGATCTCCTCTCCCTGAAAAGAGAACTCCCTCATGCTCGTCTTATTTCTGGAAACTCCGAGTTAGCCATTGAATTAAAATTCCGATTCATCGACCTTCCAGTTGTCATCAACCCAAGACAGGTTAAGAAACTTCATGAGAGATTTTTGAGTTCCGATGGTGTTTATATGGGAACCGGAATGTCCCTCACTGATATGGATAACTATGCGGTGAAGCTCATGAAGGAACTTCCAAAGGGTGAGTTGGGAGATTGAGATTACTGTATCAGGTTTACGGTAAATTGACAAATGTAAACACACATTAGTTTTTTGTGAGTAAAACTTTATTGTTTCAATCTGGCACACCATTATCCATTATCCTTACTTTTTGAAAGTAATTGAAAATGTTACGTATTTTGAGAAGGAAAATTTTTAAAAGTTTCAGTTTCCCTAAGCTCAGAAAAAGCTCACTTTTTAGTTGAAAATTTATTAATCAACATTGATGATAGTTTTCAGAACAAACGGGAGTCCTCAAACACGTGCATGAAATGCTCCACTGGTTCGCAGGAATCCATGTCAGAAATGTGGCGGTAAGTCGGAAAATTTTGAGAAAGTCTGTTACAGATTGATGATTTTTTGGAGTTTGAATCCGTGTTGCACTGGTGATATCATACTTTGATTAAACCTATATTTCAAAACTGACACAGAGAATTTTAGGTTGTTTTGTCACAGTAAATCTCCATTTTTCAGTCCGTCGCCGGTAACATCGCCACAGCGTCCCCGATCTCTGACCTCAACCCAATTTGGATGGCTGCCAACGCAGAAGTCGTCTTAGACTCCGAAGCCCGTGGAGAGAAAAAGGTCCACATCGACGAGAAGTTCTTCCTTGGTTACCGTAAAACCGTTATTCAACCCGATGAGATTATAAAGGCAGTCATTGTCCCATTGACAACCAAAAATGAGCATTTCGCGGCCTACAAACAGGCTCAACGTAGAGAAGACGACATTGCAATTGTCACCGGTGCATTTTTGGTTGACTTAGATCCCCAGACTTTGATTGTTGAGAAGATTCGAATTTCTTATGGTGGAATGGCTCCGACAACAAAATTAGCTTTGAACGCTATGGAGAAGTTGAAGGGGCTCAAGTGGTCTCAGGAATTCTTGGATAAAGCTTTGAGCTTGCTCAGTGATGAGCTCAAGCTCCCAGCCGGAGTTCCTGGAGGAATGTCACAATATAGATTGTCATTGGCATTGTCCTTTTTCTTCAAATTCTTCCTGGAGGTGTCGAAGAAGTTGAATTTAACAGAGATCAAATATGTGGATTGTGATGTGAAGATTGGACAAGATGTGGAGAAAGGGTTGGTGGCCACGCAGTTGTATCAGGTTGGTAATTTTACTGTTTTCAAAACACCGTAGGAAGTCATTGAAAAGAAAAATAATCCGTTTCTTCGATCAAGTTTTCTTCCGAATCAAATCAAGTTTTCCAGGAAGTCAACCCGAACCAACCAGCTCACGACCCCCTTGGCCGTCCCATCAAACACGTCTCCGGTGACAAGCATACCACTGGAGAAGCTGTCTACGTTGATGATATCAATGTTGCCGACTGTCAACATATGGCTTTTGTCATGTCTCCAATTGCTCATGGTACTTTGAATTCTGTGGATTACTCAGCTGCTTTGGAGTTGGATGGCGTCATTGGGTACTTGGATGCTGGTGATGTTACCACTGGTGCCCAAATGGGACATCATAGTGATACCCCGGTTTTTGTGAAGGTATGGAAAATAAACGTTTAGTATTCGAGAAGAAGGTTTTACATTATAAAATAAGTGATAACCCCAGATTGGCTGAAAATGCTGTCATAAGTCACAAAAAATTTCCGCTTTCAGAATGTTCCTGAATGCTGTAAAATGACATGAGTATCATTCATCACTTTTTTATAGGAAAAAATCACTTTCCATGGCCAACCAATTGCCGCGATTGTGGCTACGGACCATGAGATCGCAAGAAAAGCAGCAAGTTTGGTCAAGCTGGACTACTCGGCTGAGAAACCGATTGTCACTATCAAGGTAGGGAAGTTCAAATAATTCAAAAATTTGATATTTGAGAATTTGGAATTTGGAGCAGATTGGTGTTTAGATTAATAGAAACGAGCAATTTTGAGCTGAGGTATGTTAGCTTAAAAATCCAAAGGCACTGAAACTTGTTCTAGTTTTTTTTTTCGAAATGTTTACGTTTCAAGATATTGATATTTTAGTTAATATTGTATTTTTTCCATTAGCTATAGCTTTAAAGTTCCACATTTCAGCAAGCCCTCGCCGCGGAGTCCTTTGTCTTCAAACACTTCATAATCCACTCTTCCCTCAACGACAACGATACAGTAATCAAAAACGATTGGTCTCAATACGATCGAGTTGTTGAAGGAGAAATCGACATGGGTGGTCAAGAACACTTTTATTTGGAAACTCAACAATGTGTTGTGATACCTCATGAAGACGATGAATTGGAGATTATCATCTCCAATCAATGTGTTAATGATGTACAGATTGAGGTGGCGAAATGTTTGGGAATGGCGCAGCACAAGATTCAGACTAAGGTATGGAAAGGTTCTTAGTAAGGAAGGCCAATTTTCTGGTTGCAAGGGATCTAGAAATGCAGAGTGCTGTAGTTCAAAGATCTAACCGATTAACGCTAGGTTGATGTTGTTGTTATCATTTTTGAGTTTGCTGTGTGCAAAAAATGAGCAACCTGAAACTGAAAAATAGACATTTAAAGTTTCTAGGCCAATTGTGAACCTTCTGAGTTACTACATTTCTATATTGGTCCCAATCACGCCCAAGATTTTTATATACCTTAAGTGATCGATTTCCTTTTTCCAGGTGAAACGAATCGGAGGTGGATTTGGTGGAAAAGAAAGTACCGGAGCCATCCTCGCTGTTCCAGCCAGTTTAGCAGCCAAGAAGTTTGGAAAACCGATGAAAATCAAATTTGAGAGATTTGACGATATGGCGATCACGGGAACCAGACATCCATTCACATTGCAGTATAAAGTGAGTAACTATTACGAAAACAGGAGTTTGAGGAAGAAATATTGATGTTGTGGAACCGAAAGTTTTTAACAAAACATAATAAATTTACCGCTTCATCATTGTTTGAAGTTTTATGAATATCTACATTAAGCAATGACAGTTTCTCTTCAAAAGTGTTGCATTATTTGTTATTTCAGCTCGCCGTCGACGAAAACGGAAAATTCATCGATTTGGACTTCACAGCGCTATCCAACAGTGGACACACAATTGACTTGTCAATGGGTGTTATGCGTGAGTTTTACTTAATTAGAGTAGCAAGTTTAGCAGTTACAATAAAGAAGAAAGCGTCTGCGCTCTCGAAATTCAACAAGAATTCAGATCCTTGTTATCATTTCCAAACAATATTAAACTTTTCCCCTCCGAAAATTCTCGGTTTCAGAATGCTGGTAATACAAATTCATTTTTTAATTTTATGATCATTCGAGGCTTCTTATCTCTATTGCGAAATTCCAGAACGCGCCATGGTCCATGCTGACAATGTGTACAAGTTCGCCAACGCCGACATCACTGGGAAAATGTGCAAAACCAATTTGGCCTCCAACACCGCTTTCCGTGGATTCGGAGGTCCTCAAGGAATGTTTGGAACTGAGATTATGGTGAAGCATGTGGCAGAGAAGTTCGGATGGGATCATGATGAGATTCGAGAGAAGAATTTCTATAAGGAAGGGGACTGCACTCCATTTGGAATGCATTTGAATCAGTGTAATGTGAAGAGAACTTGGGAGGAATGTAGGACACAGGCGGATTACGATAGGAGATTGGGAGAAGTGAAGAAATTCAATGAGTAAGTATAATGTGGGTCTGGAATTCAAAATTCTACTGTAACTCCACCTTCATTAAGATGCACATACTAATTGTGATTTGATCCGGCTACTCTTAAACTTCGATTTTGTCAACGCTCTTACTTGCCTTCCTCATTTTTATGGATAATACTCTTATCACCCTACGTGTTGATGCTCCTTTCTTAATTTTTATTTCCAGAGCCAACCGTTTCCGAAAGCGTGGAATCTACTTAACCCCGACTCGTTTCGGTATCGGCTTCGGACTGAAACAACTCAATCAAGCCGGGGCTCTTGTACTCGTTTATACCGATGGAAGTGTTTTGGTGTCTCATGGTGGAATGGAAATGGGACAGGGATTGCATACCAAGATCTTGCAGGTAGCTATGATAGGGAAAGAGGGATTGTTGGGGAGTTAGGAGGGACGAAAGCATACGGTAGTGGAACGGCAATAATATACATCCTACGATCGCGTTATAAAGTTGGACGCCAAAATCACAGGCAGCTGAAACAGTGAAAAATGTAATTTTAGAAAATTTATCTAGAAGGGAGGGCAAAAGAAAACCCTATACATATCTTGCTAGGACTTCTCAATTTTTTTAAATTGCGGTTTCTGTGAACTGGTATTTATTTTGAGAACATGAAGCATGTCAATATAGTAAGGAAACCAATAACGTCACTTCGAGTAAGAAAAAATGGGAGCACTGTAAAGCTAAACATTTCCGGTTTCAGCTAGGCTATTTTGTCTGACAAAGACATGCAACCTTAATTGAAATATATTCAGTTAAACCCCATTTCCAGATCGCCGCCCGCTGCCTTCAAATCCCAATCGAAAAGGTGCATATCCATGACACTTCCACCGACAAAGTACCGAATGCATCAGCAACAGCCGCTTCAGTGGGAAGTGATATGAATGGATTGGCAGTTCAAGATGCGTGTAGACAGATAATGGAACGATTGGAACCATTCAAAAAATTGAATCCAGATGGAAAATGGGACGATTGGGTGAAAGCTGCTTATGTGGAGAGAGTGTCCTTGTCGGCGTCTGGATTTGGAATGTAAGGTGGTCTCATGTTTTTATCCAAACAGATCTTTGGGCTATCCTTTGAAAAGCTGAAATATAAAAGTGCCAAAAACGTGATCTGATTCAAGCATTATTGGAAAGGATTGAAACCTCTCAATCTTTATGATGCTGCAGGAACATGATACTTTTTAGTGCACTAGTGTAATTGGAGCGTCCGTAACTATAATAGGTTTGATCCAAAACTTTCGAATATTTCCCTGTTTTTTGGTATTGGTATGAAATTGAGGGAAATTTACGTTTTATTCCAAGATAGCACGTCTTTCATTTTTAGAATCCATCACGAACCAGTCGACTTCTTCAACGGAAAGGGAGCGGAGCTATTCGGCTACTCTGTCTATGGAACAGCTTGTTGTGAAGTTGAAGTGGACTGTCTCACTGGAGATCATCATCTTCTGCGAACTGATATTGTTATGGATGTTGGGGAGTCATTGAATCCAGCTATCGATATTGGTCAGATCGAGGGAGCGTTTATTCAGGTATGAATTGAGGAATTTGAAACTTTCTAAGAAGTTTGAACTAACCTTATTTAGTAGCTGACATACTAGAGATGATCTTACGTAGACTTGGAAATAGTGGCAATGAAAATGAAATTTTCTCGGAATTCTAGTCTAACAAAAAAGTTTTTAGGCCACCCATGTAAATTCTAGATCACTAACAAAAATCTGGGATATTTATAGCTTCCTCAAACACAGTTACATTCTCATATTTTCAGGGATACGGACTCTTCACCATGGAAGAAATAAAAATCCGTCCGGATGGAATTCGATTGACCCGAGGTCCTGGAAACTACAAGATTCCATCTGCCGACGATGCTCCAAGACATTTCAATGTCTCTTTGTTGGGAAATAGTAGTAACAAGATGGGCATTTTCTCATCCAAAGCCATCGGAGAACCACCACTATTTTTGGGAAGTTGCGCATTCTTTGCGATCCGAGAAGCAGTCAGAGCTTACAGAATTCAGAATGGAAATTCGGTGAGTAGGAAAGAACGGATAAAGTAGAAAATGTGAAAATATGAAATGGTTGTGTTGCTATAACTATTAGAGAATCACACTGTTCTGAAACTGAAACTTTCTAGATATTCAATTTATGAATAATTGATTAAAACTTTCCAGGACTATTTTGCATTCCACTCTCCATCGACTCCCGAAAGAATTCGTATGGCTTGTGAAGACTTTGTGACTTCTCATGTTCCACCACTTCCTGAGGAAGGATCATATACTCCATGGACTACTTCTGTTTAATGTCTGTTTTCCCTGACATTTTACTTTTTGTTGTAATAAAATATTATAAACTCTTAGGCAACCAGATGCACATATTGTTAGCCGAAATTCCATGTCAATGATCTGGAGTTACAGAAACAGAAATTTTTGTTGAAAGTTTTTACTAATTTTTCAGAGATGAAACTCCCCAAATCAACTCTGTAGTATTCCGAAATTCTGTCTTAGGCGCCCACTAATGCAATCAATCATCAGAATCATGTCTGCTTGAAAACTTGAGATATGGGTAAAGGAGTGCTCCGAACAGAAAAATTCTCCCAGTTTCAAAGCCTTCTTATTATAGCCAGAATTTCTTCAGAACTACTCCATCAGTGGTTCCATGTAAGTCGATTCACAGATATTCCCCATCAATTACGGTCAGAAGAAGAGATTATTGTAATGCCTAGCCATGTGCACTTTTGCTGAAAAACGTGGTCATCTTTCAAAAAAAAAGGGTAGGTGAAAATGTGTTTCCCGAAGTTATAAATTATGATCAGAAATATTTGATGTTGGATAAAAAGGTGATGAAAAGATGAAATTTAACTAGGTTTTTCAAAATTCACTGCTTGCTTTCTTCTGTACTACAGAAGGTTTTCATGAAAATTATTAGAGCAAAAACAATGATAAGAAGGAAGAGGTCTTGACGAAGGTGTCTTGTGAGACGTGACAGTCGATCTTTATTGATTACAAAACATTGATGATAGGAAAAATAACTATCTGAAACAGTGAAAAGTTTCTTTTTTTCAAGTCTTAGATTGCTGCCTAAATATACACGTGAATGTAACTATTTGTCGTTAGACTGCATCAGACTATTCACTACGTTTCAAAAAGAAGCGGTTTGTAAAAAAAATATGGTTGGAAGATAGGTAGTTGAAACATGAAAAGTTTATATATGGTTCATGTTGAATGACCAAAGCGTGTTAATAAAAAGTTCGAAAATAATTTAAGAAAAAACATTGATTATAGACATTGTATGTTCAGAAATCTAATCTAAGAGAACAAATGCGAATGATTCCTCATCTATCAAACTAAGAACCAGTAACCGAAAAGTTTTTGCGTTTTCGATGAGTTCATATTCTGATTGCGATTTTACATGATTTTAGTCCAGCGAAGTTGCTCTTGAACAAGTTTCCAGTGTATGAAACGATGTGCTGGATAATTTCTCTATATATTTTATGACTTCCAAAGGTGTTGAATATTCTAATTCTTTAGTGACCATTGTTTGTTTTTGTTACAACTTGCATACTGTAGAAAAAGCTCCGGAAAAATATATGAAGTGAAAGCGTAAAACTCATTTTCTATAATACTTATTACACGGATTGAACCATCTTGTACGGCTATAGCGTCTTTTAACACATCTGGTGGAAAATAAAGTGTCGACAAATTATTTATGCTTCATGCTCATTATATGATCAGAGTCAAACTCGAGAAGAGCAATTGTAGATGCGGCTTCTTCAGATTGACATTAAACATTCGAACTTTCTAAGATATTATTTCTGTTGCCTATCCGGATTTTCACTTTTTCCTCAAAATTAGAATTCAATGTTCCAGTTGAATGTTCGAATCTCAGAAAACAACAAAGATAGTCTGCTCCACCACAAGTTTTATGAACACTCTTTATTTGAAATTCATGTTGAGAACAAAGGAAAATCAAAATTATTTACGGATTCAGTTTCATGTTTTGATCTATGTCAGATTTGAGGAGACCAATAGAGCCCATACATACCTCGCTTTTCATAAAAAGTTTACAGAACTCAAAATTCTAGAATTGAGAGTTTCAGAATTCATGAGTTATCGTGGCTATTGTTCCAGAGATCAAATATATAATCTTATCATACACCGATGACAGCATCTGAAAATGAATTGAAAATAGCATCAACTTGAAACGGAACTTTCTCTCACCCCCCGATGTTGTAAGTTTAATTCAAATTGTATACAATCTAGCCATGAATATCCAGCAGTGTGAAAACTCTAAACCGCAAGGGAAGTGGATGTTTTGAGACTGGAAAGTTTCTGTTCCAATCACTTTTCAAATTTATTGGTTTTCAACTTCAGCCAATTCACGCCTTACTTGGGTTACCTTAATATCTCCTCACAGTTACCGATTACAGGGATATCGGTTTCGACTGCACAACCATATCCAGCAGTAGATACTCAGCAATCCGTGTTATATGTATGTAAGTTTTTTTTTCTTTTCGCGATTATGTACAGTAAAATCTTCACAGATACAGAAATGTCGTAAAAGAATACTAACATAATAAGATCCATTGAAGGTTCTATAGAAACTTTAAGAAAATATACAAACATTTTCGGTCCCACAGTCTCGATACTAGATTCAGATTTTCGCTGTTCATGATTCCTTATATAGCCTCAAACTCATAGCAGACTGTTAATGGTGTACGCAGGTGATATGTCCGACTTTCCCAACGCCGACAACACTGGAAACGTATGGAAAAATAGTACCACTATAATTGTTCAATAGTAAAAACTTCTAAACTTAAGATGACTTTGAAACTGGAAAATCCCTGAAAAATAATCCAAATATTATCATTTTCATCAGCTCTCAATAGAATTTTTTTTTACTTCATATTATTTCACTCAATCTTAGTTTCCTTTTCAATTTGGCGAAGCTAACCCACATTTTCCGAAAATTCAGATATTTAATGCGGCTATTGCTTGGTCAATGATCCCTTGGACAAACTCACCTTTTTTATAAACTATTTGAAACTTCAAAAATTTTGCTCCTCCTTTCTCTTTTTGCCGCCATTATTTTTTAGAACTGTAAATGAATTTATAATATGGATTCGGATATACATGTACACCAAAAATCTCGGTAGAACTTGGACTTCCCGGAACACGAATTCATGACAATTCAAGATTTTCTGATTCAGGTCCATTTCATCTGTTCGAGATTTGTTAAATTTGTAATAATTGGATAGGATTTTGTCATATTTCTCAATTTCTGATTGAAAAAAATAGTTTTTATCTGTGAGAAAAAGCTTTCCTCAACGGGCATCGTTCAAGCATTTTTAGTTGAAAAAACAAAAATGTATGTAACTGTTTCAAAAACTTGATGAGTTCTGGAATGAGTCGGTTATAACATTCAGAGGCTCTAAAGTCGAATTAGTGATGATTAGTTTGATGTTACCGCTACCGTTTCTGATTTTCAAGATGGAACTAGCCTATTTCTGATGTGATATTAGAGTCTTTGAAAACTGTGAAGTCTTTTTCTATGAAAACCAATCATAACCTTTCAATTTCAAAAATAATGAATACATGTGTAAACCCATATAGAAACTCTAATTCCTGAAGAAAGTAATGAAAGGAAAAATCGACTTCAAATTACTCCAATAGTGTTGATACATTTTAAAACAACATGCAAAAACAGTAATCTTTTCTGGAAAACTATTTATGTTTCTAATTCATTTCGAATTTTCCACGATTACCACGAAGAACAATCAGCTCAACATTCATAATTCTATTTTGCTCTTCGAAATTGAAAACGTTTATTCAAATTTCTTCTGATCCATATAGTATTTCAGGGAAATTCAACGATAAAAAACTTTTTTCCCGCATTTCCGTGCTTTTTTTCACTGTTTCTACCTCCCGACTTTTGCTTCTACGTCATTTTATACTTTGCTTATTTGAACTTTTTTTCACTTTTCCAGAACCAAAAAAAAATGAAAGAAGTCACCAATATTGGTTCTTATGACTGCACTAATCTCGTTTTCTATGTCAATGGGAAACGAGTTGAGGAGAAGGATGTGGACCCAAAAATGACACTGGCTGCGTATTTGAGGGATAACTGTGAGTTTTTTAATCTGAGAGTATGAAGCAAATTGGTTTCGAAAAATGTTCACTTTATAAATTATGGGGATGATACAGAAACTCAATGTCAATGTGAAATTTTTCAGTAAAACTAACCGGAACCAAAATTGGATGTAATGAGGGAGGATGTGGTGCATGCACGATTATGGTCAGTCATGTGGAGGATGGAGAGATTAGGTGAGTTTTTTGAATATTGAGGACTTCTGGGAAATTCCAAAGGCTTCCAGAAAGTTTCCACAGCTTGCAGAAAATCAAGGAAGCTCCTAAAACTTTTCGAATTCTGCCATAATCTCCCTATTTTCCAGACACTTCTCCGCCAACTCCTGCCTTATGCCAATTTGTGGTGTATTTGGAAAAGCTGTGACTACTGTAGAAGGAATCGGAAGTGTAGCCAAGAAACGACTTCATCCGGTTCAGGAGAGATTGGCTAAGTGAGTAGCGTTTATTTTACAAAAACTGTTCGAACCGGATGCTGGGTTTTGTATGCGGTGAAGCTAAAACAGCAAAAAAATTTCCAACAATTTCAGTATCACCTTGTCAAGATTATTATGAAATTTTGAAGAAAACTATTATAAAACTGGAATATTCTCCAATAATTCAATTTTCTCAGAGCTCACGGCTCGCAATGTGGATATTGTACTCCTGGATTTGTGATGGCCATGTACTCTCTATTGAGAAATAACCCAAATCCTACTGTAGCCGACATCAATTTGGGTCTTCAGGGAAATCTGTGCAGATGTACAGGTTATCGTCCGATTCTGGAAGCATTCTATAGTTTTGCGGTTGATGAGAATGGAACATTGAAGGTAAGGTTCTCAGAAGACTTGACACAATGTTCCCTTTATTTTTTTTGGCGTTTATGAGGTTTTTAAAACAGAAAATATGTACTTGATTGAAAAATAACCGCATCAAGTTTTATTAGGCTCTAGGTGTTGGCAACGTTCCTCAAGTGCCAAAGTTTGAAAACATTTTTCAATATCTTCGCTGTTTTATAATCTTTAGTTTTAGGTGAATTGAAAGGGGAAAATATAGAAACCTTTGAATGTTGTTCTTCAAACATTGACAGTACCAAGTTTTAGGTCTCCGAAGACAACGGTGCTTGTGGAATGGGGGAAAATTGCTGCAAGAATAAGAAAAATGGAGCGTGTGGAAGTTCTGAAGACGTCACTCCAGGATATACTGGAGGAGAACGAAAGAGGGTAAGTTTGTGGAGTTTAACCGAGAGAATATAGGGTTTCTGAAGAAGAAGACAATTATTTCTTCAAAAATGAAAAGTATTCCTTCTTCCATAACTTGGTTTTATTTCAGAAAATTCAACTCAGTGACTTGTCGGACTGTAAACCGTACGATCCAACTCAGGAACTCATTTTCCCGCCAGAACTCAAACTTCATGGATATGAATCCATGAGCTTTGCTTATGACCATCATCACACAAAATGGTACCAGCCAGTGGAGTATGAGTGAGTTTAGCTTTTTTGTAAAAAATTTGTTGGAGTGTTACTATCTCCACAACATTTTTTCGTTTTTCTAAACTTCCTGAAACCGCGAAATTCAAATTTTTCCAGCGACCTCCTCTCTCTGAAAAGAGAACTTCCCCATGCTCGTTTGATTTCTGGAAACTCCGAATTAGCGATTGAATTGAAATTCCGATTCATCGACCTTCCAGTTGTCATCAATCCAAGACAGGTTAAGAAACTTCATGAGAGATATTTGACTTCCGATGGTGTCTATATGGGAACCGGAATGTCACTCACTGATATGGATAACTATTCCGTGCAGTTGATCAAGGAACTTCCAAATGGTGAGTTGGGAGATTGAGATTACTGTATCAGGATTACATATTTTACGTATAATAGTTTGAGGTGGAAATTTTCAAAAGTTACAGTTTCCCTAAGCTCACGAATAGCTCACTATTTAGTTGAAAGTGATTTGACATTTTTGGAATAAACGAGTTTTCAGAACAAACGGGAGTCCTCAAACACGTCCATGAAATGCTCCACTGGTTCGCAGGAATCCATGTCAGAAATGTGGCGGTAAGTGTGCAAATTTGAGAAAGTCTGTTCCAGATTGAAGATTTTCTAAAGTCTTTATTGCACATATAACGGTGATCATACTTTGATCACACCTATCTCTCGAAATTGACACCGAAAGTTTTAGGTTTTTCCTATAGTCACAGTAAATGTCCATTTTCCAGTCCGTTGCCGGTAACATCGCTACAGCGTCCCCCATCTCCGACCTCAACCCAATTTGGATGGCTGCCAACGCAGAAGTCGTCCTAGACTCCGAAGCTCGTGGAGAGAAAAAGGTTCACATCGACGAGAAGTTCTTCCTTGGCTACCGTAAAACTGTAATCCAACCGGATGAGATTATCAAGGCAGTCATTGTCCCTTTGACAAC
Source organism: Caenorhabditis sinica (assembly GCA_963932045.1). NCBI lineage: Eukaryota > Metazoa > Nematoda > Chromadorea > Rhabditida > Rhabditidae > Caenorhabditis > Caenorhabditis sinica. The sequence goes on from OZ009940.1 coordinate 19,540,683, forward strand.
CAAAAATGAGCACTTTGCTGCCTACAAGCAGGCTCAACGTAGAGAAGACGACATTGCAATTGTCACCGGTGCTTTCTTGGTTGACTTGGATCCCCAGACTTTGATCGTTGAGAAGATTCGAATTTCTTACGGTGGAATGGCTCCGACTACTAAATTGGCTCTGAACGCTATGGAAAAGTTGAAGGGTCTCAAGTGGTCTCAAGAATTGTTGGATAAGGCTTTGAGCTTGCTCAGCGATGAGCTCAAGCTTCCAGCTGGAGTTCCTGGAGGAATGTCGCAGTACAGGTTGTCATTGGCGTTGTCTTTCTTCTTCAAGTTCTTCCTGGAGGTGTCGAAGAAGTTGAATTTGACGGAGATAAAATATGTGGATTGTGATGTGAAGATTGGACAAGATGTGGAGAAGGGATTGGTGGCAACTCAGTTGTATCAGGTTGATTTTTTTTTCTGTTTTAAATATACGAGAAAAAGTGATTGACCTGGTTATCTTCGATTCCTTTCTCAATCTTTCAATTTCCAGGAAGTCAACCCTAACCAACCAGCTCACGACCCCCTTGGTCGTCCAATCAAGCACGTCTCCGGTGACAAACACACTACCGGAGAAGCCATCTACGTTGATGATATCAATGTGGCCGACTGTCAACATATCGCTTTTGTCATGTCTCCAATTGCTCATGGTACTTTGAATTCTGTGGATTATTCTGCTGCTCTAGAGTTGGATGGAGTCATTGGATACTTGGATGCTAGTGATGTTACCACTGGTGCCCAAATGGGACATCATAGTGATACGCCGGTTTTTGTGAAGGTATGAAAAATAGATATTTTGTATCCAGGAAGAAGGTTTTACATTATAAAATAATTGCTAACTCCAGATGGGCTGAAAATGCTGTCATACATAAGTCAAAAAAAATTTCCGCTTTCAGAATGTTCCTGAATTCTGTAAAGTGACATGAGTATCATTGAATAATTCGTAACTTTTTTATAGGAAAAAATCACTTTCCATGGCCAACCCATAGCCGCTATTGTGGCTACGGACCATGAGATCGCAAGAAAAGCAGCAAGTCTTGTCAAGCTGGACTACTCGGCGGAGAAACCGATTGTCACTATCAAGGTAGGGAAAATCTAATAGTTTTAAAACTTGAGGTTTGAGAATTTGGGAGTTGGAGCAAATTGGTGTTTAGATGAATAGAAGCGAACAACTTTGAGCTGAGATATGGATAGCTTGAAGATCCAGCGGCACTGAAATTGTTCTAGTTTTTTCTTCGAAAATTTTCCGTTTTAAGATATTGATATTTTAAGTAATGCGGTGTTTTTCCATTAATGATCTTTGTTCCATTAGCTATAACTTTAAAGTACCACATTTCAGCAAGCCCTCGCCGCTGAATCCTTCGTCTTCAAACACTTCATAATCCACTCCTCCCTCAACGACAACGATACAGTAATCAAAAACGACTGGTCTAAATACGACCGAGTTGTGGAAGGAGAAATCGACATGGGTGGTCAGGAACACTTTTATTTGGAAACTCAACAATGTGTTGTGATACCTCATGAAGACGATGAATTGGAGATTATCATCTCCAATCAATGTGTTAATGATGTACAGATTGAGGTGGCAAAGTGTTTGGGAATGGCACAGCACAAGATTCAAACTAAGGTAAGGAGAGATTTTTAGTTTGGAAGGACAATTTTCTAGTTCCAAGGGATCTAATCATGCAGAAATACCGCCGAAAATCACTTTCCATTAAAAATTCGAAAGTTCAAAGATCTAATTTACCCGATCAACGTCATTGGGGCCACCAACACTATCAATGTTGAGTTGGTTGTGTGCACAAAATGAACAATCTGAAACGGAAAATTTTGGACTATGAAAATAGAAATGCAGGGTTCCTAGACCAATTGTGAAATTTCTGAGCTGCTACATTTCAATATTAGTTCCAATCACGCCCAAGATTTTTCTAGCCCGTCAGTAACCGATTTCCTTTTTTCAGGTGAAACGCATTGGAGGCGGATTTGGTGGAAAAGAAAGTACCGGGGCCATATTGGCGGTTCCAGCCAGCTTGGCGGCCAAGAAGTTCGGAAAACCGATGAAAATCAAATTTGAAAGATTTGACGATATGGCGATTACGGGAACCAGACATCCATTCACATTGCAGTATAAGGTAACGTTTCAAAAGATACTAAAAAACGAAGTTTGAGGAAGAAATATTGATGTTATGAAACCGAAAATTTTGGTCAGAATATCAGAAATTTTCCGTTTTATCATCATTACAAGTTTTATGAACATTGGCTTTGATCAATTATTTGGACATATATGTCGTAGAAACTGTTGTAATCTTTGCTATTTTAGCTCGCCGTCGACGAAAACGGAAAATTCATCGATTTGGACTTCACAGCCCTATCTAACAGTGGACACACAATTGACTTGTCAATGGGTGTTATGCGTGAGTTTTATGAAATCGAGGTGCTCGTTTAGCCAATACATTAAGGGAGAAAGCATCTGGGCTCTTGAAATTCATCAAGAACTTGGATAATTGTCAGCATTTCTAGTCAATATTAAATTTGTTTTCTTCCAAAAATTCTCGATTTCAGAATGCTAGTAATACAAATCCATTTTCGATTTTTATGATCATTGGTGTATATTTTGCTTTATTGAGCACTTCCAGAACGCGCTATGGTCCACGCCGACAATGTTTACAAGTTCGCCAACGCCGACATCACCGGTAAAATGTGCAAAACCAATCTGGCTTCCAACACTGCTTTCCGAGGATTCGGAGGACCTCAAGGAATGTTCGGAACTGAGATAATGGTGAAGCATGTGGCAGAGAAGTTCGGATGGGATCATGATGAGATTCGAGAGAAGAATTTCTATAAGGAAGGGGACTGCACTCCATTTGGAATGCATTTGAATCAGTGTAATGTGAAGAGAACTTGGGAGGAATGTAGGACACAGGCGGATTACGATAGGAGATTGGGAGAAGTGAAGAAATTCAATGAGTAAGTTTTAGACGTTTACGGTTTCACCACTTTTGTAATAATGAACCATAAGACCCCAAACATTATCAAATCATCCCTATAGTTCCCCTCACATTCTGTCCTTATCTTCAGAGCCAACCGTTTCCGAAAACGTGGAATCTACTTGACACCGACTCGTTTCGGTATCGGATTCGGACTGAAACAACTCAATCAAGCCGGAGCACTTGTTCTTGTTTACACCGATGGAAGTGTTTTGGTGTCTCATGGAGGAATGGAAATGGGACAGGGATTGCATACTAAAATATTGCAGGTAGGCATTATGAAAAAATAGTGCTATTGTTAGAAGGGTTAGGAGAGGCGAGATGATACGGTAGTGAAACAGTAATAATATATATGACATCGGTTTTTCCTATGATAAAATTGGAAGCCTGAATAACAGGAAGCTGGAACAGTGAAAAATGTAATTCTAACAAATTTATCTAAAATGGAGGGCGAGAAAGAAACATCATGTTGTTCTATATTTTGCTAGGATTTCCCTATTTTTTTTAATTGCGGTTTCTGTGAACTGGTATTTGTTTTGAGAACATGAGGCATGTTAATATACTGAAGTTACCAACTAGGTTACTTTGAACAAAAAAAAATTGGGAATTCTATGAAGCTGAACATTTCCGGTTTCAGCTAGGTTATTTTTGTCTGGCAAAGACATGTAACCTTAATTGTCGTCTTAGATTCATATAGCATATTCAGTTGAACTTTCAATTCCAGATCGCCGCCCGCTGTCTCCAGATTCCAATCGAAAAGGTGCATATCCATGACACTTCCACCGACAAAGTACCGAATGCATCAGCAACAGCCGCTTCCGTGGGAAGTGATATGAATGGATTGGCAGTTCAAGATGCGTGTAGACAGATAATGGAACGATTGGAACCATTCAAAAAATTGAATCCAGATGGAAAATGGGATGATTGGGTGAAGGCTGCTTATGTGGAAAGAGTGTCGCTGTCGGCATCTGGATTTGGAATGTAAGGAGTATTTCTTGTTACTTGGAAAAGGCATAACATTTCTCTGTTTTTCAACATTGAATTTAGAACATACATATACCACTGTTAGTTGATCTTCTTGCCTCAGGTTATAATTTTCAGAATCCACCACGAACCGGTTGACTTTTTCAACGGAAAGGGAGCAGAACTCTTTGGCTATTCTGTGTATGGAACAGCTTGTTGTGAAGTTGAAGTGGACTGTCTCACTGGAGACCATCATCTTCTTCGAACTGATATTGTTATGGATGTTGGAGAGTCATTGAATCCAGCTATTGATATTGGACAGATTGAGGGAGCGTTTATTCAGGTATGCATTGAGAAATTTTGAATTGCCCGGGGAGTTTGAATTAACCTAACTTGACAAGTGATCAACGAGAGATGATCTTACGTAGACTTGAAAGTGGCGGGATAGCAAAACAATTTTTCAAAATCTTGTCCGTCCAAAACGTTTCTAGGTCAGCCATGTAGATTCTAGACAACCCACAAAGAGTCTGGGCTACTCAAAACTTCCTCAACCACAGTCACCTTCTAATCATTCCAGGGCTACGGACTCTTCACCATGGAAGAAATCAAAATCCGTCCGGATGGAATTCGATTGACCCGAGGTCCTGGAAACTACAAGATTCCATCTGCTGACGATGCTCCAAGACATTTCAATGTCTCTTTGTTGGGAAATAGTAGTAACAAGATGGGCATTTTCTCATCCAAAGCCATCGGAGAACCACCACTGTTTTTGGGAAGTTGTGCATTCTTTGCGATTCGAGAAGCAGTCAAAGCTTATCGGATCCAGAATGGAAATTCGGTGAGTAGAAAAAACACGAAAATGATAAAAGAGAATCTGTCTAAATATCAAATGGCTGAGGTGTTGAGACTACTAAAATTGTTGCTATTCAACGAACTCTACTATACAGAACGCGAACTTGTAACCTATCACACTAATCTGAAACTGAAATTTTCTAGAAATTCAATCTAAAGATAAATTTTCCAGGACTATTTCGCATTCCACTCTCCATCGACTCCCGAAAGAATCCGTATGGCGTGTGAAGATTTTGTGACTTCTCATGTACCACCTCTTCCTGAGGAAGGATCCTATACTCCATGGACTACTTCTGTTTAATTTTTGTTTTTCTGATATTTTATTTTTGTGTTGTAATAAAATATTATTGGTTCTCAGGAAACTTGAGGATTGATAGCAAAAACTCGATGTCAATGATCTATAGTTTTAGAAACAGACATTCTCGTTGAAAGTGTTCACTAATCTTCCAGAGATGAAACTCCCCAACTCAACATTATTTCTCCAGTTTTTCAAATTTCTGATTTAGACACCCAGTAATGCAATAGATCATCAAAACCTTCTTTGTTCGAAAATTTGAGGTATACGTAAATGAGTCTTCCAAACGTAAAAATTCACCCTCTTTCAAATCATTCTTATCATAGCCAGAATTACTTCCTCAATGGTTCCAAACATATAGAATACGATCTGAAATATTCAAAGTTTGATAAAACGTTGCTGAAACGAGAATTTTTGACTGAAGTGTTTTTGAAATTCACTTCTTCATTCCTTCTGTACTACAGGAGGTTTTCATGAAATTTATTGAAGCAAAAATAATTATAGGGGTCTTGTGAGACGGAAGATGATCTTAATCAACGATCCATTGAACAAGCTCACTTTTTCATAAACTATTTGAAATTAAAAAATCTTTGCTCCTCCTTTCTCTTTTCGCCGTAATTATTTTTATAGAACTTTATATGAATTTCTAACATGGATGCGGATAAACATGAGCACTAAATATCTTAGTGAACCTTGAACTTACAGGTACACGAATTCATGACAATTCAAGATTTTCTGATTCAGGTTCATTTCATGTGTTCGAGATTTGTCAAATTTGTAATAATTGGATGGGGTCATGTCATATTTCTCAATTTTTGATTTACAAAAAAAATTGTTATCTGTGAGATGAAGCATTCCTCAACAGACATCTTTCAAGTTTAGTTGAAAAAACAAGAATGTAACTGTTTCAAAAACTTGATGAGTTCTGGTATGAGTGGGTTGAAACATTCAGAGGCTCTAAAGTCGAATTAGTGATGATTGGTTAGATGTTACCAATATCGTTTCTGATTTTCAGGATGGAACTTTCCTATTTGTGATGTGATATCAGAGTCTATGAAAATTGTGAGGTCTTTTTTTCCATAAATTTGCAAAATGAGGGATTGCTTCAGATCAATTTTTGCATCTCGCGTTCAAAAACAATGAATATCTGTGTAAACCCATATTAAAGCTATAATCCTTGTAGAAATTAAAGAAGAAAACATCTACTACGAATTACTCTATACGGTGATTCATTTTAAAGAAACATGCAAAGAACTTCAAATGACTTCAATAGTATTGATATGTTTTAAATAAACATACAGAAACAGTAATTTTTTCAGAAAACTATTTATGTTTCTAATTCATTTCGAATTTTCCCCGGTTAGAGCGTTTGCGTTAAAACGTCCGAATCAAACATGTTTTTCAACTACTTTTTTGGTCTGAATTGTTTTTATTTATTTATTTACTAGACTGGAACAATCAGCCCAACATTTACAATTCTATTTTGCTCTTTGAAATTGAAAATGTTTATTCAAACATCTCCTGATTCATATAGTATTTCAGGGAAACTCGAGGATAGGAAACTTTTTTCCGCATTTCCGAGTGTTTTTCACTGTTCCTGCTTCCCGATTTTTGCTTTTATTCTGCCGTCATTCTTTGTTCTGTCGTTATTGTGAGCTTCTCTGTAATTTTTCATAATTTTACTTTCCCAGAACCAAAAAAAAAAATGAAAGAAGTAACCAATATTGGTTCTTATGACTGCACTAACCTCGTTTTCTATGTTAATGGAAAACGAGTCGAGGAGAAGGATGTGGACCCAAAAATGACACTGGCTGCGTATTTGAGGGATAATTGTGAGTTTTCTGATCACTAAAAACGAAGAACAAATTGGTTTCGAAAAATGTTTTGTTCAGAAATAATGGGAATGATACAGAAATAAATGTGAAATTTTCAGTGAAACTAACAGGAACAAAAATCGGATGTAATGAAGGAGGATGTGGTGCGTGTACGATTATGGTTAGTCATGTGGAGGATGGAGAGATTAAGTAAGTTTTCTTCTGTATTTTGAAGGCTTCTGAGGAATTCCACTGCTTGCAGGAGATCATTGAGGCTCCTAAAACTTTTAGAATTCTATCATAATCTCCCTTATTTCCAAACACTTCTCCGCCAACTCCTAACTGATGCCAATATGTGGGGTGTTCGGAAAAGCTGTGACTACTGTAGAAGGAATCGGAAGTGTGGCCAAGAAACGACTTCATCCGGTTCAGGAGAGATTGGCTAAGTAAGTACCAAATTACGAAATTACGAGGAAATTGGTTACCACAAGAATTGAAACAACTTACTTTTGATTCTGTATGTGGTGAAGGTGGAACAGTGGAACAAATATCAAAAGATATCAGAATCACCTTGTCCAGATTCTCATGAGATTTTGAAGAAAACAATCATAAAACTGGAATATTCTCCAATAATTCAATTTTCTCAGAGCTCACGGCTCGCAATGTGGATATTGTACTCCTGGATTTGTGATGGCGATGTACTCTCTATTGAGAAATAACCCGAATCCTACTGTAGCCGACATCAATTTGGGTCTTCAAGGAAATCTGTGCAGATGTACAGGTTATCGTCCGATTCTGGAAGCATTCTATAGTTTTGCGGTTGATGAGAATGGAACATTGAAGGTAAAGATAGCCGAGTTTTATGAGGTCTTTATAACAGTGAATTGATGTAATATTAGGTACAATTTTCGAATTTTATGATGCTAAGTTCCTATGTATTATCCGTATTTTCTTCACTTCAGTTCTACACTTTCAGGTCTCCGAGGACAACGGTGCATGTGGAATGGGAGAGAATTGCTGCAAGAATAAGAAAAATGGAGCATGTGGAAGTCCAGAAGACGTCACTCCAGGATATACTGGAGGAGAGAGAAAGAGGGTGAGTTCGTGGACCTGACACACAAGCAATGATCAATTAATATTAACCGAGAAAATATAGGGTTTCTGAAGTAGAAGAAAGTTATTTCTTCTAAAATGGTAAATATTCCTTCTTCCCATAACATAAATTTTTCACAGAAAATCCAACTCAGCGACTTGTCAGACTGCAAACCGTACGATCCGACACAGGAACTCATTTTTCCACCAGAACTCAAACTTCATGGATATGAATCTATGAGTTTTGGTTATGACCATCACCACACAAAATGGTACCAGCCAGTGGAATATGAGTGAGTTTAGCATCTTTGAAAAGAAGGTTGAAGGATCAGTATCTACACAACATTTTTTTCGTTTTTCCAAACATCCTGAAACCGCGAAATTCAAATTTTTCCAGCGATCTCCTCTCCCTGAAAAGAGAACTTCCCCATGCTCGTCTGATTTCTGGAAACTCCGAATTGGCGATTGAATTGAAATTCCGATTCATCGACCTTCCAGTTGTCATCAATCCAAGACAAGTTAAGAAACTTCATGAGAGATTTTTGTCTGCGGATGGAGTTTATATGGGAACCGGAATGTCACTCACTGATATGGATAACTATGCGGTGAAGCTCATAAAGGAACTTCCGAAGGGTGAGTTGGGAGATTGAGATTACTGTATCAGGATTACTGTAAGTTGCTAAATGTAAACTCACAATAGTTTTTTTGGGAACATAAGTTGCCTGTTTGAATCGGACCTACCTTTATTCTTACTTTTTGAAGTTATAGAAAATGTTACGTAATTTGAGGTGAACATTTTCAAAAGTTACAGTTTCCCCCAGTTCACGAATAGCTCACTTTTTAGTTGAAAGTGATATGACATTTTTAGAATAAACGAGTTTTCAGATCAAACGGGAGTACTCAAACACGTCCATGAGATGCTCCACTGGTTCGCAGGAATCCATGTCAGAAATGTGGCGGTAAGTCGGCAAATTTGCAAAAGTCTGTTTCAGGTTGATGATTTTTTGGAGTTTGGGTCCGTATTCAAATGGTAATAGTATAATTTGAATAACCTATCTCTCGAAATTGACACCGAAAGTTTTGGGTTTTTTCCTGTAGTCACAGTAAATCTCCATTTTCCAGTCCGTCGCCGGTAACATCGCCACAGCTTCCCCCATCTCCGACCTCAACCCAATTTGGATGGCTGCCAACGCAGAAGTCGTACTAGACTCCGAAGCTCGTGGAGAGAAAAAGGTTCACATCGACGAGAAGTTCTTCCTTGGCTACCGTAAGACCGTAATCCAACCGGATGAGATTATCAAGGCAGTCATTGTCCCTTTGACAACTAAAACTGAGCATTTCGCTGCCTACAAACAGGCTCAACGTAGAGAAGACGACATTGCAATTGTCACTGGAGCATTCCTGGTTGACCTGGATCCCCAGACTTTGATCGTTGAGAAGATTCGCATTTCCTACGGTGGAATGGCTCCGACCACCAAATTGGCTCTGAGCGCTATGGAGAAGTTAAAGGGGCTCAAGTGGTCTCAGGAATTCTTGGATAAAGCATTGAGCTTGCTCAGTGATGAGCTCAAACTCCCAGCTGGAGTTCCTGGAGGAATGTCGCAGTACAGGTTGTCATTGGCGTTGTCTTTCTTCTTCAAGTTCTTCCTGGAGGTGTCAAAGAAGTTGAATTTGACGGAGATCAAATATGTAGATTGTGATGTGAAGATTGGACAAGATGTGGAGAAGGGATTGGTGGCCACGCAGTTGTATCAGGTTGGTTTATTTTTTCTGTTTATGATATATGATAGTAAGTCCATAAAGTGTTAGCAATTTAGTATTCGTAGCTTGTGCTTTCCCAACTCTCAATTTCCAGGAAGTCAACCCCAACCAACCAGCCCACGACCCACTTGGTCGTCCCATCAAGCACGTCTCCGGTGACAAACACACTACCGGAGAAGCTGTTTACGTTGATGATATCAATGTTGCGGACTGTCAACACATGGCTTTTGTCATGTCTCCAATTGCTCATGGTACTTTGAATTCTGTGGATTACTCAGCTGCTTTGGAGTTGGATGGTGTCATTGGGTACTTGGATGCTAGTGATGTCACAACTGGTGCCCAAATGGGACACCATAGTGATACACCGGTTTTTGTGAAGGTTAGTAATCTAGACATCTTTGGCACTAAAGATGTTAACTCAAAATCTGAATAAGTGGAAATGGAAATAGTCAAAAAGTTTTTCAGTTTCAAACAGTCAATGATTGTTAAGCCATTATGTTCATTGAATCCAACTTTCTGTCGGCCAAAATAATTTTTTTCAGGAAAAAATCACTTTCCATGGACAACCCATAGCCGCTATTGTGGCTACTGACCATGAGATCGCAAGAAAAGCAGCAAGTTTGGTCAAGTTGGATTACTCTGCGGAGAAACCGATAGTCACTATCAAGGTAGGGAAAATCAGATAGTTTTAAAACTTGAGGTTTGAGAATTTGGAATTTGGAGCAATTTGATGATTAGATTAATAGGAACGGATTTGTTTGAGCTGAGATATGGATGGCTTGAAGATCCAGAGGCATTGAAATTGTTCTAGTTTTTTTTGGAAATTTTCAGTTTCAAGATATTGATATCATAGGTAATGTAATCGCTTTCCATTAATCCCTTTTCATCAATAACCGATTCAAACTTTCATTTTTTCAGCAAGCCCTCGCCGCGGAGTCCTTCGTTTTCAAACATTTCGTTATCCACTCTTCCCTCAACGACAACGATACAGTAATCAAAAACGACTGGTCCCAATACGATCGAGTTGTGGAAGGAGAAATCGACATGGGTGGTCAGGAACACTTTTATTTGGAAACTCAACAATGTGTTGTGATACCTCATGAAGACGATGAATTGGAGATTATCATCTCCAATCAATGTGTTAATGATGTACAGATTGAGGTGGCAAAGTGTTTGGGAATGGCGCAACACAAGATTCAGACAAAGGTAAGGTTTGAGTCCAGAAGACGAATTTTTGGGTTCCAAGGGATCTAAAAATGCAGAAAAACCGCAGAAAATCACTTGTTTTTAAAAGTTCGATAGTTCAAAGATCAAATATGCACAATTAACGTCATAAGAAAAAAATGAGTCTATCATTTTTGCGTTTGTTGTGTGCTAAAAATTAGCAATCTGTAACTGAAAGTTTTGGAATTTAAATACAAAAATTTAGGGTTTCTAGGTCAATTGTGTGACTTTTGAGCTAGTTCACTTCAATATTGACCCCAATAAGGCCCAAAAGTTTTATAGACCGTTTGTAACCGATTTATTGTTTCCAGGTAAAACGAATCGGAGGTGGATTTGGTGGAAAAGAAAGTACCGGAGCCATCCTCGCTGTTCCAGCCAGTTTAGCAGCTAAGAAGTTCGGAAAACCGATGAAAATCAAATTCGAAAGATTTGATGATATGGCAATTACGGGAACCAGACATCCGTTCACATTGCAGTATAAGGTGAGGTTTGAGATAAAAAATACGATACTAAAAGACGGAGTTTGAGGAAGAAATACTGATGTTATGGAACGGAAAGTTTTGAACAGATTGTCAAAAATTTATCGGTTCATCACCATTCCAAATTTTATGAACATCGGCTTTATGAAATGCTGTGGACTTCAGAAGTGTTGTAATCTTTGTTATTTTAGCTCGCCGTCGACGAAAACGGAAAATTCATCGATTTGGACTTCACAGCCTTATCCAACAGTGGACACACAATTGACTTGTCAATGGGCGTTATGCGTGAGTTTTACTAAATTAGAGTAGCAAGTTTGGCAGTTACAATAAAGAAAAAATCATCTACGCTTTCGAAATTCATCAATAGTTTAGATCTGGTTCTGGCCAATTAAACTTTTTTCTTCCAAAAATTCTCGATTTCAGTATGCTAGTAATACAAATCCATTTTTGAATTTCATGATAATGAGCCCATATTGTTTCATTGAGCATTTCCAGAACGCGCTATGGTCCACGCCGACAACGTGTACAAGTTTGCCAACGCTGACATCACCGGTAAAATGTGTAAAACCAATCTGGCTTCTAACACTGCTTTCCGAGGATTCGGAGGACCTCAAGGAATGTTCGGAACTGAGATAATGGTGAAGCATGTGGCAGAGAAGTTTGGATGGGATCATGATGAGATTCGAGAGAAGAATTTCTATAAGGAAGGAGATTGTACTCCATTTGGAATGCATTTGAATCAGTGTAATGTGAAGAGAACTTGGGAGGAATGTAGGGTACAAGCGGATTACGATAGAAGATTGGGAGAGGTGAAGAAGTTCAATGAGTAAGTTTTAGAAGTTTACGGTTTCATCACTTTTGTTAATTCTTCCTCAGTTATTCCTAGCAGTTCATCGATCTTCATCAAGAGATTTTCCAGAGCCAACCGTTTCCGTAAGCGGGGAATCTACTTGACACCGACTCGCTTTGGGATCGGCTTCGGACTGAAACAACTCAATCAAGCCGGTGCTCTTGTTCTTGTTTACACTGATGGAAGTGTTTTGGTGTCTCATGGAGGAATGGAGATGGGACAGGGGTTGCATACCAAAATATTGCAGGTAGGCACCAGTAAGGAAAGGTGGATTGTTTGGGGAGAAAGTAAAGAAGAAATCATACGGTAGTGGAACAGTAAAAACATGAATACATCGCCAGTATTTGGCTTCATTGTTCTATAAAGATAGACGCTTGAATCACAGGAAGCTGAAACAGTGAAAAATGTAATTCTAACAAATTTATCTAAAATGGAGAGCGAGAAAAAATATCATGCTATTCTATATTTTGCTAGGACTTCTCCGTGTCATCTAAAATGCGGTTTCGGTGAACTGCAATTTGTTTTGAGAACAGGAAGCATGTCAATGTAGTGTAAATACCAACAAGGTTACTTCGAACAGGAAAAAAGTAGAAATTCTGTGAAGCTGAGTAATTTCGGTTTCAGCTAGCCGATTTTAGTTTACAGAGATATAACGGGCTAGTTGGATGGTGGACGCTGCATTATCAATTTTCATCAAAATCTGATTTCCAGATCGCCGCCCGTTGCCTTCAGATCCCAATCGAAAAGGTGCATATCCATGACACTTCCACCGACAAAGTACCAAATGCATCCGCAACAGCCGCTTCAGTGGGAAGTGATATGAATGGATTGGCAGTTCAAGATGCTTGTAGACAGATAATGGAACGATTGGAACCATTCAAAAAATTGAATCCGGATGGAAAATGGGATGATTGGGTGAAGGCTGCTTATGTGGAGAGAGTTTCGTTGTCGGCGTCTGGATTTGGAATGTAAGGAGTATTTCTAGTTGCTCTGAAAACGCATAAGCATTTCGAAATGTCAATCAGCGGAAATTTGGAGCCTTTTCCCAACCATAAAGGTTTCCATCTATTAATTTCACTGTTTTTTTCCAAAGGGGATCATTTAGTAATTTTGTTTGAAATCCAAAATGTTCCTGTTTTTTAACATTCAATTTAGAACATACACAAACAACTCTTGCTTCCTGTTCCTCATTAAGTCTTAACTTTCAGAATCCACCATGAACCCGTCGACTTTTTCAACGGAAAAGGAGCGGAACTTTTTGGCTACTCTGTGTATGGAACAGCCTGCTGTGAAGTTGAAGTGGACTGTCTCACCGGAGACCATCATCTTCTCCGAACTGATATTGTGATGGATGTTGGAGAGTCATTGAATCCAGCTATCGATATTGGTCAGATTGAGGGAGCGTTCATTCAGGTAGGCTTTGAGAAATTTTGAATTGCCCGGGGAGTTTGAATTAACCTAACTTGACAAGTGATCAACGAGAGATGATCTTACGTAGACTTGAAAGTGGCGGGATAGCAAAACAATTTTTCAAAATCTTGTCCGTCCAAAACGTTTCTAGGTCAGCCATGTAGATTCTAGACAACCCACAAAGAGTCTGGGCTACTCAAAACTTCCTCAACCACAGTCACCTTCTAATCATTCCAGGGCTACGGACTCTTCACCATGGAAGAGATCAAAATCCGTCCAGATGGAATTCGATTGACCCGAGGTCCTGGAAACTACAAGATTCCATCTGCTGACGATGCTCCAAGACATTTCAATGTCTCTTTGTTGGGAAATAATAGTAACAAGATGGGCATTTTCTCATCCAAAGCCATCGGAGAACCACCACTGTTTTTGGGAAGTTGTGCATTCTTTGCGATTCGAAAAGCAGTCAAAGCTTATCGGATCCAGAATGGAAATTCGGTGAGTAGAAAAAACACGAAAATGATAAAAGAGAATCTGTCTAAATATCAAATGGCTGAGGTGTTGAGACTACTAAAATTGTTGCTATTCAACGAACTCTACTATACAGAACGCGAACTTGTAACCTATCACACTGTTTTGAAACTGAAAAATTTTCGAAGTTCAATCTATACAAAATTGATTGCAATTTTCCAGGACTATTTCGCATTCCACTCTCCATCGACTCCCGAAAGAATTCGTATGGCTTGTGAAGATTTTGTGACTTCCCATGTGCCACCTCTTCCTGAGGAAGGATCCTATACTCCATGGACTACTTCTGTTTAATTTCTGCTTTCCTTGACTAGCGTCCCCGGCCTCCGGCCGGCTCCGCTAGACGCGGCTTCGCCGCGTGCCGGGCGTGTCTCCTTGCTCCCGAAATTTGGAGCTTCTACGATCAGTTTGAAGGAAGTTATGACCGAAACAAGAATTCTGGCTTAAAAACGGAATGAGCGAGTCAACTGCTGGGCCTACGGCCCAGGTTATGAGAGTTCGCTTTGTCAGGCCTCCAGTCTGCCCTCCCTTCGCTCGCTCCGCTCGCTCAGGTCGGCCAGACTGGGCAGGGCCTTCGGCCCTGCGTTTCTCGCGGCCTGCGGCCGCTCGGACACGGCCTACGGCCGTGTGGCCTACATATCTGAAATCAGCGCAAAATTCTCTATCGATTAAAAAAAAGAACTTCGAAAATGGACCAAAAATAACGATTTTCGAAAAAATGACTTCTGGGGAAGATTTTTGAATTTTCCGATAAAATCGATTTTTTCAATTTTTTCGAAAAATTTGCGAAAATTTGTGGGGTTTTCTTGATTCTCCTTATTAATTCAATAATTCTGCGTGTTTTAATACCAAAACACCCCAGAAAATCTCAAAAATTAAAAAAAAAATCGTTGGGGAAAAAATTTTTGCACATGAAAACTTATTTTTCCGAATAAAATTTTTTTCTCGGAACTTAGTGCAACTTTTTTTATATTAAAAAATTTGTAATTTTTTTCTGCGTATTTTGATACTTAACTCATCCAAAAGTTCGCAAAATTACTCGAGAAATCGCCAAAAAACGATTTTGAAATTAAAATATTTTTCGATTTTTCAAGCCATTTTTGCCAAAAAAAAGGAGTCTCGGGAGAATGAGTAAAAAACCAATTTAAACTCATTAAATTGCTCCAAATTTTTTTACACAGACTCGGCCCAAGATTTCCTATCAGACAAAAAAAAATTCAGCTCGATCCGATAAGAATCAAAAAAGTTATTAACGCGCAAAAAGTGTGACACATTTTCGAAATCTCTCGCTCGGACAATCTCACGCTTTTTCGTTTAAAGGCGCAAAAAAGTGCGCAAAGCATACCTACGGGGTTTCAGAGAAGGTGGCGGATATTTTATATTTTGTGGAATAAAGTATTATTCATCGCCAGGCATTGCAACCATTGTTAGTAGAAACTTCATGTCAATGATCCGGAGTTTCAGAAACAGACATTTTCATTGAGAGTGTTCAGTAATCCTCCAGAGATGAAATTCCTCACCTCAACTCAACTCTGTAGTATTCCCAAATTCTGGTTTAGGTTTTTATGAGGTCTTTATAACAGTGAATTGATGTGACATTAGACATAACTTTCTAATCTAACGATGCAAGGTCCCTACGTATTATCCGTATTTTCTTCACTCCAGTTCTACACTTTCAGTTCTCAGAAGACAATGGTGCATGTGGAATGGGAGAGAATTGCTGCAAGAATAAGAAAAATGGATCATGTGAAAGTTCAGAAGACGTCACTCCAGGATATACTGGAGGAGAGAGAAAGAGGGTGAGTTTGTAGACCTGAAACATAAGCAATGATCGATTCAACCGAGAAAATATAGGGATTCTGAAGAAGAAGAAAATCATTTCTTCAAAAAGATAAGCTTTGCTTCTCCCATAACATAGATTTTTTACAGAAAATCCAACTCAGCGACTTGTCTGACTGCAAACCGTACGATCCAACTCAGGAACTCATTTTCCCGCCAGAACTCAAACTTCATGGATATGAATCCATGAGTTTTGCCTATGACCATCACCACACAAAATGGTACCAGCCGGTGGAGTATGAGTGAGTTTAGCATCTTTGAAAAGAAGGTTGAAGGATCAGTATCTACACAACATTTTTTTCGTTTTTCCAAACATCCTGAAACCGCGAAATTCAAATTTTTCCAGCGATCTCCTCTCCCTCAAAAGAGAACTTCCCCATGCTCGTCTGATTTCTGGAAACTCCGAATTGGCGATTGAGTTGAAATTCCGATTTATTGAACTTCCAGTTGTCATCAATCCAAGACAGGTTAAGAAACTTCATGAGAGATTTTTGAGTTCCGATGGTGTCTATTTGGGAACCGGAATGTCACTCACAGATATGGATAACTATGCACTGAAGCTGATGAAGGAACTTCCAAAGGGTGAGTTGAGAGATTGAGATTACTGTATCAGGTTTATTGTAAATTAACGAATGTGAACACACAGTAGTTTTTGGGGAATATGTATGCCTATCCTGTTTTCATCGGACCTATTATCGGGCCGTGGTCCGCTGTCAGTTGGCTTTGAAGGCGCATGGAGTTATTTCAGACGATATAACTCCATGCGCCTTTAAACCGAACTGACAACAGACGGCGGCCCGATAATATCTTTTTTCTTATTTTTTGAAAGTTATAGCAAATTTTTTCGTAAGTTTAAGTGAACATTTTCAAAAGTTTCAGTTTCCTCAAGCTCCTGAATAGCTCATTTTTTAGTTGATATTGATACATATATGACAGTTTTTATAATAGAACAAACGAGTTTTCAGAACAAACGGGAGTCCTCAAACACGTCCATGAGATGCTCCACTGGTTCGCAGGAATCCATGTCAGAAATGTGGCGGTAAGTGGGTAAATTTAAAATTCTGTTTCAGAATGATGATTTTTTGTAGTCCGTATTGTACTGGTGATAAAATACTTACCTTTAGATCAGACTTATATTTCAAAATTGACACCGAAAATTTTAGGTTTTTCCTGTAGTCACAGTAATTCTCCATTTTCCAGTCCGTCGCCGGTAACATTGCCACAGCGTCCCCCATCTCTGACCTCAACCCAATCTGGATGGCTGCCAACGCAGAAGTCGTACTAGACTCCGAGGCTCGTGGAGAGAAAAAGGTTCACATCGACGAAAAGTTCTTCCTTGGCTACCGTAAAACCGTGATCCAACCCGATGAGATTATCAAAGCGGTCATTGTCCCATTAACTACCAAAAATGAGCATTTCGCTGCCTACAAACAGGCTCAACGTAGAGAAGACGACATTGCAATTGTCACTGGAGCGTTTTTGGTTGACTTGGATCCCCAGACTTTGATCGTTGAGAAGATTCGAATTTCTTACGGTGGAATGGCTCCGACAACCAAATTGGCTCTGAACGCTATGGAGAAGTTAAAGGGGCTCAAGTGGTCTCTGGAATTCTTGGATAAGGCTTTGAGCTTGCTCAGCGATGAGCTCAAGCTCCCAGCTGGAGTTCCTGGAGGAATGTCGCAGTACAGGTTGTCATTGGCGTTGTCTTTCATCTTCAAGTTCTTCCTGGAGGTGTCAAAGAAGTTGAATTTAACGGAGATCAAATATGTGGATTGTGATGTGAAGATTGGACAGGATGTGGAGAAGGGATTGGTGGCAACTCAATTGTATCAGGTTGGTATTTTTTTCTGTTTTAAATATACGAGAAAAAGTGATTGACCTGGTTATCTTCGATTCCTTTCTCAATCTTTCAATTTCCAGGAAGTCAACCCTAACCAACCAGCTCACGACCCCCTTGGTCGTCCAATCAAGCACGTCTCCGGTGACAAACACACTACCGGAGAAGCCGTCTACGTTGATGATATCAATGTGGCCGACTGTCAACATATCGCTTTTGTCATGTCTCCAATTGCTCATGGTACTTTGAATTGTGTGGATTACTCTGCTGCTCTAGAGTTGGATGGAGTCATTGGATACTTGGATGCTAGTGATGTTACCACTGGTGCCCAAATGGGACATCATAGTGATACGCCGGTTTTTGTGAAGGTATGAAAAATAGATATTTTGTATCCACGAAGAAGGTTTTACTTTATAAAATAATTGCTAACTCCAGATGGGCTGAAAATGCTGTCATACATAAGTCAAAAAAAATTTCCGCTTTCAGAATGTTCCTGAATTCTGTAAAGTGACATGAGTATCATTAAATGAATCATCATTTTCTTACAGGAAAAAATCACTTTCCATGGCCAACCCATAGCCGCTATTGTGGCTACTGACCATGAGATCGCAAGAAAAGCAGCAAGTTCGGTCAAGTTGGATTACTCGGCGGAGAAACCTATTGTCACTATCAAGGTAGGGAAAATCGGATAGTTTCAAAATTTGAGATTTGAAGATTTGGAATTGGGAGCAGATTGGTGTTTAGATTAATAGAGTCGGATGGGTTTGAGCTGAGATATGATAGCTTGAAAATCCAGAGGCATTTAAATAGTTCTAGTTTTTTTTTCGGAAATTTTCCGTTTTAAGATATTGATATTTTAGTTAATGCGGTGTTTTTCCATTAATGATCTTTGTTCCATTAGCTATAGCTTTAAAGTACCATATTTCAGCAAGCCCTCGCCGCTGAATCCTTCGTGTTCAAACACTTCATAATCCACTCCTCCCTCAACGACAACGATACAGTAATCAAAAACGACTGGTCTAAATACGACAGAGTTGTCGAAGGAGAAATCGACATGGGTGGTCAGGAACACTTTTATTTGGAAACTCAACAATGTGTTGTAATACCTCATGAAGACGATGAATTGGAGATTATCATTTCCAATCAATGTGTTAATGATGTACAGATTGAGGTGGCAAAGTGTTTAGGAATGGCGCAGCACAAGATTCAGACAAAGGTAAGGTTTGAGTCCAGAAGACGAATTTTTGGGTTCCAAGGGATCTAAAAATGCAGAAAAACCGCAGAAAATCACTTGTTTTTAAAAGTTCGATAGTTCAAAGATCAAGTATGCACAATTAACGTCATAAGAAAAAAATGAGTCTATCATTTTTGCGTTTGTTGTGTGCTAAAAATTAGCAATCTGTAACTGAAAGTTTTGGAATTTAAATACAAAAATTTAGGGTTTCTAGGTCAATTGTGAGACTTTTGAGCTAGTTCACTTCAATATTGACCCCAATAAGGCCCAAAAATTTTATAGACCGTTTGTAACCGATTTATTGTTTCCAGGTAAAACGAATCGGAGGTGGATTTGGTGGAAAAGAAAGTACCGGGGCCATATTGGCGGTTCCAGCCAGTTTAGCAGCTAAGAAGTTCGGAAAACCGATGAAAATCAAATTCGAAAGATTTGATGATATGGCAATTACGGGAACCAGACATCCGTTCACATTGCAGTATAAGGTGAGGTTTGAGATAAAAAATACGATACTAAAAGACGGAGTTTGAGGAAGAAATACTGATGTTATGGAACGGAAAGTTTTGAACAGATTGTCAAAAATTTATCGTTTCATCACCATTCCAAATTTTATGAACATCGGCTTTATGAAATGCTGTGGACTTCAGAAGTGTTGTAATCTTTGTTATTTTAGCTCGCCGTCGACGAAAACGGAAAATTCATCGATTTGGACTTCACAGCCTTATCCAACAGTGGACACACAATTGACTTGTCAATGGGCGTTATGCGTGAGTTTTACTAAATTAGAGTAGCAAGTTTGGCAGTTACAATAAAGAAAAAATCATCTACGCTTTCGAAATTCATCAATAGTTTAGATCTGGTTCTGGCCAATTAAACTTTTTTCTTCCAAAAATTCTCGATTTCAGTATGCTAGTAATACAAATCCATTTTTGAATTTCATGATAATGAGCCCATATTGTTTCATTGAGCATTTCCAGAACGCGCCATGGTTCACGCCGACAATGTGTACAAGTTCGCCAACGCCGACATCACCGGTAAAATGTGCAAAACCAATCTGGCTTCCAACACTGCATTCCGTGGATTTGGAGGACCCCAAGGAATGTTTGGAACTGAGATTATGGTGAAGCATGTGGCAGAGAAGTTTGGATGGGATCATGATGAGATTCGAGAGAAGAATTTCTATAAGGAAGGAGACTGTACTCCATTTGGAATGCATTTGAATCAGTGTAATGTGAAGAGAACTTGGGAGGAATGTAGGGCACAGGCGGATTACAATAGGAGATTGGGAGAAGTGAAGAAGTTCAATGAGTAAGTTTTAGAAGTTTACGGTTTCATCACTTTTGTTAATTGTTCCTCAATTACCCCTGGTAGTGCATTGATTTCATCATCATGTAATTTTCCAGAGCCAACCGTTTCCGAAAGCGTGGAATCTACCTGACCCCGACTCGTTTCGGTATTGGTTTTGGTCTGAAACAACTCAATCAAGCCGGAGCACTTGTTCTTGTTTACACCGATGGAAGTGTTTTGGTGTCTCATGGAGGAATGGAGATGGGACAGGGATTGCATACCAAAATCTTGCAGGTAGGCATTATGAAAAAATAGTGCTATTGTTAGAAGGGTTAGGAGAGGCGAGATGATACGGTAGTGAAACAGTAATAATATATATGACATCGGTTTTTCCTATGATAAAATTGGAGGCCTGAATAACAGGAAGCTGGAACAGTGAAAAATGTAATTCTAACAAATTTATCTAAAATGGAGGGCGAGAAAGAAACATCATGTTATTCTATATTTTGCTAGGATTTCCCTATTTTTTTAAATTGCGGTTTCTGTGAACTGAGATTTGTTTTGAGAACATGAAGCATGTCAATATTGTGAATATGCCAACAAGGTTACTTCGAACGAGAAAAAAGTGGGAATACTGTGAAGCTGAACATTTCCGGTTTCAGCTAGGTTATTTTTGTCTGGCAAAGACATGTAACCTTAATTGTCGTCTTAGATTCATATAGCATATTCAGTTGAACTTTCAATTTCAGATCGCCGCCCGTTGCTTGCAAATCCCAATCGAAAAGGTGCATATCCATGACACTTCCACTGACAAAGTACCAAATGCATCAGCAACAGCCGCTTCAGTGGGAAGTGATATGAATGGATTGGCAGTTCAAGATGCGTGTAGACAGATAATGGAACGATTGGAACCATTCAAAAAATTGAATCCGGATGGAAAATGGGATGATTGGGTGAAGGCTGCCTATGTGGAGAGAGTGTCGTTGTCGGCGTCTGGATTTGGAATGTAAGGGGTTTTTCTGGTTTCTTTGAAAACGCATAAGTTAGTTCGGAATGTCAATTACCCGAAATTAGAGAACTTCTCCCATTCATCAATAGTATTGCCTCTATTAATTTCATTGTTATTCTCACGAGGGATCATTTAGTAATTCTTGTTTTAAATCCAACTTTTTCAAAATTTCTCTGTTTCTCAACATTAAATTTAGAACCTACACTTACCACTGTTAGTTGATCTTCTACCCACAGGTTGTAATTTCCAGAATCCACCACGAACCAGTGGACTTCTTCAATGGAAAGGGAGCAGAACTTTTCGGCTATTCTGTCTATGGAACAGCTTGTTGTGAAGTTGAAGTGGACTGTCTCACTGGAGATCACCATCTTCTTCGAACTGATATTGTTATGGATGTTGGAGAGTCATTGAATCCAGCTATTGATATTGGTCAGATTGAGGGAGCGTTCATTCAGGTATGCATTGAGAAATATGAAATTTTCTAATAGTAAAACGTTCGAATGAACTTAACTTGGCAGGTCATATATTAGAAATGATCCTACGTAGACTTGGAAATAGTGGCAATGAAAATGAAAATTTTTCGGAATCCTAGTCTATCAAAAAAGTTTTTAGGCCACCCATGTAAATTCTAGATCACTAACAAAAATCTGGGATATTTATAGCTTCCTCAAACACAGTTACATTCTCATATTTTCAGGGCTACGGACTCTTCACCATGGAAGAAATAAAAATCCGTCCGGATGGAATTCGATTGACTCGAGGTCCTGGAAACTACAAGATTCCATCTGACGACGATGCTCCAAGACACTTCAATGTCTCTTTGTTGGGAAATAGTAGTAACAAGATGGGTATTTTCTCATCCAAAGCCATCGGAGAACCACCACTATTTTTGGGAAGTTGCGCATTCTTTGCGATCCGAGAAGCAGTCAGAGCTTATCGGATCCAGAATGGAAATGAGGTGAGTAGGAAGGAACAGATAGAGGAGAAAAGGTCAAAATATGAAATGGCTGTGATAATACAACTATTAAAGAACGCAAGTTTGCAAACCATCACACTGTTCTGAAACTGAAATTTTCTAGATATTCAATTTATGAATAATTTATTAAAACTTTCTAGGACTATTTTGCATTCCACTCTCCATCGACTCCCGAAAGAATTCGTATGGCTTGTGAAGACTTCGTGACTTCTCATGTTCCACCACTTCCTGAGGAAGGATCCTATACTCCATGGACTACTTCTGTTTAATGTCTGCTTTCCCTGACATTTTACTTTTTGTTGTAATAAAATATTATAAACTCTTAGGCAACCAGATGCACATATTGTTAGCCGAAATTCCATGTCAATGATCTGGAGTTACAGAAACAGAAATTTTTGTTGAAAGTTTTTACTAATTTTTCAGAGATGAAACTCCCCAAATCAACTCTGTAGTATTCCGAAATTCTGTCTTAGGCGCCCACTAATGCAATCAATCATCAGAAGCAAGTCTGTTTAAAAACTAGAAGTATATGTAAATGAGTGCTCCAAACAGGGAAATTTTCCCGCTTTCAAAACCTTCTTATCATAGCCAGAACTTCTTCAGATCTACTCCATCAGTCCCCTCCCCATTACTTACAGTCAGAAAAAGAAATTATTGTAATATCTAATTATACTCACTATTGCTGAAAAACCAGGTCGTTTTTCAAAACAAAGGTAGATGAAATTTTTTTGCTGAAAGCTATAAATTATGGTCTGAAATATTCAATGTTTGATAAAAAGACGATGAAACGTTGATTATTACTGCTTGATTTCTTCTGTACTACAGAAGGTTTTCATGAAAATTATTAGAACAAAAATAATGTTAGAAATGATGAAGTCTTGACGAAGAAGTCGTGTGAGATAGAAGCCAATCATCATTAATTATAAAACATTGATGATAGGAAAAAAGTATCTGAAACAGTGAAAAGTTTCCTTTTCACATGTCTTAGTTTGCTGCCTAAATAGACATATGAATGTAAGTATTTGTCATTATACTGCTTTTGACTGATCACAACGTTTGATAAAAGTGATAACGGATATGTTCGGAAGATAAGTAGTTGAAACATAAAAATTCAAATGTGGTTTGTATTGATCAGCGGAAGCTAATAGGTGCAAAAATACAGAAAAAATTGGTTACAGAAATTTTATGTTTGAAATCAAATCAACAATTGAGAATATGCTGATCTGTGAAACCAAGCATCAGAAACCGAAAAGTTTTTGCGTTTTCAATAAGTTCATATTTTAGTTCCGGTTTACATGTTTTTAGTATACCGAAGTATACTAAAAAATTTATTTTGAACAAGTTTCCAGTGTTTGAAACGACGCGCTGGATGATTTCTCCATACCTTTTCACTTCCAAAATGTGTTGAATGTTCTAATTTTTTAGTGAAGACTGTATATTTTTGTTACAATTATGTACAGTTTATTAACTGTAGGCAAAGCAAAAAAACTATGCGAAGTGAAAGCTACACAATCTCTCTATTGCTTCAAAACTCATTTTCTACTTATTACACAGATGGAATCATCTTGAACGGCTTTGGCGACTTTCAACACACCTGACGCAAAAAAAGTGTCGACAAACTATTTATGCTTCATGCTCATCAGATGATCAGAGTCCAACTCGAGAAGACCAATTTTAGATGCGGCTTCTTCAGATTGACATTAAACATTCGAACTTTCTAAGATGTTATTTCTGTTGCCTATCCGGAT
Source organism: Caenorhabditis sinica (assembly GCA_963932045.1). Lineage (NCBI taxonomy): Eukaryota > Metazoa > Nematoda > Chromadorea > Rhabditida > Rhabditidae > Caenorhabditis > Caenorhabditis sinica. Next base: position 19,564,889 of record OZ009940.1, read on the forward strand.
TTTCACTTTTTCCTCAAAATTAGAATTCAATTTTCCAGTTGAATGTTCGAATCTCAGAAAACAACAAAGATAGTCTGCTCCACCACAAGTTTTATGAACACTCTTTATTTGAAATTCATGTTCAGAACAAAGGAAAATCAAAATTATTTACGGATTCAGTTTCATGTTTTGATCTATGTCAGATTTGAGGACACCAATAAAACCCAGTTAAGTACAATTTTTCACTTTTTCTCATCAGTTAGTTCACTTACCTCGCTTTTCATAAAAAGTTTACAGAACTCAAAATTTTAGAATGAAGAGTTTCAGAATTCATGAGCTATCAAAGTTATTGTTACAGAGATTTTATAGATTCTTTTATCAAATCTATCGGTTAACAAATTCCAGCAGTGTGCCCTAAACCCCACGCAGAAGTGCATGTTTTGAAACTGGAAAGTTTCTGTTCCAATCACATTTTAAACTCAGTGGTATCTAACTTCAACCAATTCCGTGTTTTGATTACCCTTACATTTCCCCATAGTTATTACAGGGAGATGATAGTCTTTGACTGCGCAACGATATCCAACAGTAGATACTCTGCAGTCGGTGTTATGTGTAAGAAATTCTTTGATTTCGCGATTATGTACAGTAAAATCTTATCAGATTCAGAAAGGAAGTAAAAGAAATCTAGAATAATAAGTCCCATTACCATTTTAAAAGAAACTTTAAGAAAATTAAACAATACTAGATTTAAATTTTCGCTACTGTCAATCCAGGCGATATGTCCGACATCCCCAACGCCGACCACACTGGAAACATATGGAAAACAAGTGTGCCATTGAATACGGCTTTCTGAGGGGTGCCTGGGGAATTTAAAAAACGTCATTGAGAGATATATTAATGTCCCCTGTTATTATAAAGATGTAATGTCACATTATGTTGGTGTACAAATGGAGCATAATCTAAAAAGTGAGCACTTCCTTATCCAAAACAATCGGAGAACAACAACTAACTATGGGAAGTTGTGCATTCTTACCTATCAGAAAAACAGTGAGAGCTAATAAGAAGGAAAATACTTGGTCCGTCAATGAGGAGTTTACTAACTAGAGAGCAAAACTTCATATTTTGACAAGAATCTGAAACTGCAAAGATTTCTAAAACTAATTGGAATTACCACAAAGATTGTTCAATCTTCTTCTTACTAAACGAATAGTTCTGTGTGTGTGTGTGTGTGTGTGTGTGTTGGTCTGGCTATCCAAGATTGTTTGTTGAATAACTTTTTTCGCAGTGACGGAATTCTTTTCAAATTTTGGCAGTGATCATAAGTATCCGAGCGCACATCGAATATTGAACGGATTGCTCTAAAAATAGTCAAGATACAAATACTCATAGAAGCATGCACCGTGGACCCGCGTGAGCGGGTGCGGGTCAACTAGTAGTAAAACTAAACCTTAGGACGACTCTAACCTTGAGACGACCTTGAAACTGGAAAATCGCCGGAAAAATCCGAAAATTATCCTTTTCATTAACTCTCAATAGAATCTGTATGTAAGTAATGTATAACTTCTAATGTACAACCACTTTCTAAGGAAGGAGAAGTATTTTTGTTTGAAAAAAATCGGCGCTTAAAAAATAAGACAGTAATCATGAGGTTCAGAAACATAAATGTAATAGTTAACATTCGTTCAATTCAAAACATTGAAGCTTATCATCAATAATTCTCAGCATCGAACTTCTCCACCTCGAATTGATACTTCTTGTTCTCTTTGATAACCACGCAGAACCAATCCAAAAGAGCACTTCCAGCCTTGTACAGCTCCACAATTCTCTCGCTCGTGCATGAAGGAGTAGAGTATACTTTTCGGGCGGCACAGTCCAAAACAGATTCCTTGATTTTCGAGAAGTCCGAGTGATTATTCATTGATAGATTGAACTGCTCCCTCATGGATACAAAGCAGTCATCGACAAACATGATGGCTTTGGCCTGGAAAATGATGGTGTTGTAAGAATGATAGGATGAATGTCCTAGTATTTTTTCAGTTACACTTACAAGTAAAGAGAAACGGGATTGTTTTCTGAACTTTCATTTACGACTTTCCTTTAACTCACATCACTGACACCCTGAAACGCATCTCCATACACGGTTTCTTGAAAATATGTGACACTATCAAAGAAGTATGCGTTGAATTTGATATTGTCACACTTCAAATCCGTTCTCAAACTTTGTGAGAGTTGCTTTGTGGCTCGTAGTTCGTTTTGATTATTATAGTTTAGAAGACATATCACGACATTTTTTTGCACATTTTCAGTAAAACTAACCGGAACCAAAATCGGATGTAATGAAGGAGGATGTGGTGCGTGTACGATTATGGTCAGTCATGTGGAGGATGGAGAGATTAAGTAAGTTTTTTTTGTATTGTGAAGGCTTCTAACAATAAGAAATTCCTGAGGCTTTCAGAAAGTTTCGACAGCTTGCAAAAAATAAAAGAAGCTTCAAAATGCGTCTGAAATTTACTATAGTCTCTCTATTTTCCAGACACTTCTCCGCCAACTCCTGCCTAATGTCAATATGTGGTGTTTTCGGGAAAGCTGTGACTACTGTAGAAGGAATCGGAAGTGTGGCCAAGAAACGACTTCATCCGGTTCAGGAGAGATTGGCTAAGTGAGTATCTAGATTACGAGAAAAATTGAAACTACGACGATTACCACATGGTTACCACAACAATTAAATCAACTAACTTTTGATTCTGTATATGGAGAATCTGGAACAGTGAAAACACTATTGAAAGATATCAGTTCCATCATGTCAAGATTCTTAAGAGATTTTGAAGAAAACTATTATAAAACGGGAATGCTCTCAAACAACTCAAAATTTCAGGGCTCACGGCTCCCAATGTGGCTACTGTACTCCTGGATTTGTGATGGCCATGTACTCTCTATTGAGAAATAACCCAAAACCTACTGTAGCCGACATCAATTTGGGTCTTCAGGGTAATCTGTGCAGATGTACAGGTTATCGTCCGATTCTGGAAGCATTCTATAGTTTTGCAGTGGATGAAAATGGAACGTTGAAGGTAAGGGTAGCCGAAACTTAATAGTTTCTCTTTTTTTAATCATAGTTTTATGAGGCCTTTATAACAGTGAATTGATGTGATATTATGTACAACTTTCGAATTTTATGATGCAAAGTCCCTATGTATTATCCGTATTTTCTCTACTTCAATGTTACACTTTTAGGTCTCCGAGGACAATGGTGCATGTGGAATGGGGGAGAATTGCTGCAAGAATAAGAAAAATGGAGCATGTGGAAGTTCAGAAGACGTCACTCCAGGATATACTGGAGGAGAGAGAAAGAGGGTAAGTTTGTTGACCTGCCTGTCACATAATGATCAATTATTTTAACCGAGAAAATATAGGGTTTCTGATGAAGAAAAAAATTATTTCTTCAAAAATGATAAGTGTTGCTTCTTCCCATAACATAGATTTTTTTTCAGAAAATCCAACTCAGCGACTTGTCGGACTGCAAGCCATACGATCCAACTCAGGAGCTCATTTTCCCGCCAGAACTCAAACTTCATGGATATGAATCCATGAGTTTTGCCTATGACCATCACCACACAAAATGGTACCAGCCAGTGGAGTATGAGTGAGTTTAGCATTTTTGCCAAATCAGGTTGGAGGAATAGTATCTACACAACTTTTTTTTCGTTTTTCCCAACTTCCTGAAAACGCGAAATTATACATTTCCAGCGACCTTCTCTCCCTCAAAAGAGAACTTCCTCATGCTCGTCTGATTTCTGGAAACTCCGAGTTAGCCATCGAATTGAAATTCCGATTTATTGAACTTCCAGTTGTCATCAATCCAAGACAGGTTAAGAAACTTCATGAGAGATATTTGACTTCCGATGGTGTTTATATGGGAACCGGAATGTCACTCACTGATATGGATAACTATTCCGTGCAATTGATCAAGGAACTTCCAAAGGGTGAGTTGGGAGAGTGAGATTACTGTATCAGGTTTATTGTAAATTGACGAATGTAAACACACAGAAGTCATATTGGGAATATACCTAACATGTTTCAATCGGACACACCATTATTTTTATTTTTTGAAAGTAATAGAAAATGTTACGTAATTTGAGGTGAAATTTTTCAAAAAGTTCAGTTTCCCTCAGTTCACGAATAGCTCACTTTTTAGTTGAAAGTGATTTGGTCGTTTTCAGAACAAACGGGAGTCCTCAAACACGTCCATGAGATGCTCCACTGGTTCGCAGGAATCCATGTCAGAAATGTGGCGGTAAGTGGGCAAATTTGAGAAAGTCTGTTTCAGATTGATGATTTTTTGGATTTTGCGTCAGTATTTCAATGGTTATGGCTTTTTGTACAAACCTATCTCTCTAAATAGACACCGAAAGTTTTACCTTTTTCCTGTAGTCTCAGTAAATCTCTATTTTCCAGTCCGTCGCCGGTAACATCGCCACAGCTTCACCCATCTCCGACCTCAACCCAATCTGGATGGCTGCCAACGCAGAAATCGTACTAGACTCCGATGCTCGTGGAGAGAAAAAGGTTCACATCGACGAGAAGTTCTTCCTCGGCTACCGTAAGACAGTCATTCAACCGGATGAGATTATCAAGGCAGTCATTGTCCCATTAACTACCAAAAATGAGCACTTTGCGGCCTACAAACAGGCTCAACGTAGAGAAGATGACATTGCAATTGTCACCGGTGCATTTTTGGTTGACTTGGATCCCCAGACTTTGATCGTTGAGAAGATTCGAATCTCTTACGGTGGAATGGCTCCGACTACTAAATTGGCTCTGAACGCTATGGAAAAGTTGAAGGGTCTCAAGTGGTCTCAGGAATTCTTGGATAAGGCTTTAAGCTTGCTCAGCGATGAGCTCAAGCTCTCAGCTGGAGTTCCTGGAGGAATGTCGCAATATAGATTGTCACTGGCGTTGTCTTTCTTCTTCAAGTTTTTCCTGGAGGTGTCAAAGAAGTTGAATTTGACGGAAATCAAATATGTGGATTGTGATGTGAAGATTGGACAGGATGTTGAGAAGGGTTTGGTAGCAACTCAGTTGTATCAGGTTGGTAATTTTTTCTGTTTATGATACACCGTATCAAATCATTGAAACACAAAATAATCCGTTTCTTCGATCAAGTTGTCTTCCGAATCAAACCAAGTTTTCCAGGAAGTCATCCCGAACCAACCTGCCCACGACCCTCTTGGCCGTCCAATCAAACACGTCTCCGGTGACAAACACACCACCGCAGAAGCTGTTTACGTTGATGATATCAATGTTGCGGACTGTCAACACATGGCTTTTGTCATGTCTCCAATTGCTCATGGTACTTTGAATTCTGTGGATTACTCAGCTGCTTTGGAGTTGGATGGTGTCATTGGGTACTTGGATGCTAGTGATGTCACAACTGGTGCTCAAATGGGACACCATAGTGATACACCAGTTTTTGTGAAGGTTAGTAATCTGGACATTTGTGGTTTTGAAGGAATCAATTGAAAATCTGAATGAGGGGTATTGGATAGTACGGAAAAATATAAAGATTTTTCAGTTTCAAACTGTCGATGATTCTTAAGCCATTATTCCAAGTTCATTAATTCCACCTTTACGACTGCTGAAAGTTATTTTTTTCAGGAAAAAATCACCTTCCATGGACAACCTATTGCCGCTATTGTGGCTACTGACCATGAGATCTCAAGAAAAGCAGCAAGTTTGGTCAAGTTGGACTACTCGGCGGAGAAACCTATTGTCACTATCAAGGTAGGGAGAATCAGATAGTTTCAAAGCTTGGAGTTTGAGAATTTTGAATTTGAAGAAAATTGGTATTTATATTGAAAGAGACGGATCAGTTTGAGCTGATATGATAGCTTGAAGATCCAGAGGCACTGAAACTTTCCTAATTGTTCTCATGAATTTTCCGTTTCAAGATATTGATATTTTAGTTAATGTTATTGTTCTCCATTAATCTCTTCCCATCAATAATCAATTCAAAGTTCCACATTTCAGCAAGCACTCGCTGCAGAGTCCTTCATCTTCAAACATTTCATAATCCACTCCTCCCTCAACGACAACGATACAGTAATCAAAAACGACTGGTCTATGTAAATACGACCGAGTTGTGGAAGGAGAAATCGACATGGGTGGTCAGGAACATTTTTATTTGGAAACTCAACAATGTGTTGTGATACCTCATGAAGACGATGAATTGGAGATTATCATTTCCAATCAATGTGTTAATGATGTACAGATTGAGGTGGCAAAGTGTTTGGGAATGGCGCAGCACAAGATTCAGACTAAGGTAAGGAGAGATTTTTAGTTCGGAAGGACAATTTTCTAGTTCCAAGGGATCTAATCATGCAGAAAATACTGCCGAAAGTCACTTGTTTTCAGAAGTTTGAAAGTTCAAAGATCGAATTTACCCGATTAACGCTTTTGGTTGTTGTTGTTATCATTTTTGAGTTAGTTGTGTGCAAAAAATGAGCAATCTGAAACTGAAAATTTTGGACTATAAAATAGAAATTTTTGGGGTTTCTAGGCCAATTGTAAAATTTCTTATCTACTACATTTCAAAATTGGTCCCAACCACGCCCAAAATTTTTCTAGACCGTTTGTAACCGGTTTCCTATTTTTCAGGTAAAACGAATTGGAGGTGGATTCGGTGGAAAAGAAAGTACCGGAGCCATCCTCGCTGTTCCAGCCAGTTTGGCAGCCAAGAAATTCGGAAAACCGATGAAAATCAAGTTTGAAAGATTTGACGATATGGCGATCACGGGAACCAGACATCCGTTCACATTGCAGTATAAGGTAAGGCTTGAGATAGCGGTGACACTAAAGAAACAGGAGTTTGAGGAAGAAATACTGATGTTATGGAACCGAAAGTTTTGAACAGAATATCAAAAATTTTCCGTTTTATCATCATTCCAAGATTTATGAACTTTAGCTTAATGCAATCGTTTAGTCGGTTTCTCTCCGGAAATTTCGTATTTTTTGTTATTTCAGCTCGCCGTCGACGAAAACGGAAAATTCATCGATTTGGACTTCACAGCCTTATCCAACAGTGGACACACAATTGACTTGTCGATGGGTGTCATGCGTGAGTTTTACTGAATTACAGTAGCAAGTTTGGCAGTTAAAAAACCGTAAGAAAACATCTGCGCTTTCGAAATTCATCAAGAATTTAGATCCTTGTCATCATTTCTAGTCAATATTAAACTTTTTTCTTCCAAAAATTTTCGATTTCAGAATGTTGGTAAAACAAATTCATTTTTGAATTTTTTGATCCTTGTATTTTGTATCACTTTATTGAGTACTTCCAGAACGTGCCATGGTCCATGCCGATAATGTGTACAAGTTCGCCAACGCTGACATCACCGGTAAAATGTGTAAAACCAATCTTGCCTCCAACACTGCTTTCCGTGGTTTCGGAGGACCTCAAGGAATGTTCGGAACTGAGATTATGGTGAAGCATGTGGCAGAGAAGTTTGGATGGGATCATGATGAGATTCGAGAGAAGAATTTCTATAAGGAAGGAGACTGTACTCCATTTGGAATGCATTTGAATCAGTGTAATGTGAAGAGAACTTGGGAGGAATGTAGGGCACAGGCGGATTACGATAGAAGATTGGGAGAGGTGAAGAAGTTCAATGAGTAAGTTTTAGAAGTTTACGGTTTCATCACTTTTGTTAATTGTTCCTCAATTACCCCTGGTAGTGCATTGATTTCATCATCATGTAATTTTCCAGAGCCAACCGTTTCCGAAAGCGTGGAATCTACTTGACCCCGACTCGTTTCGGTATCGGCTTTGGACTGAAACAACTCAATCAAGCCGGTGCTCTTGTTCTTGTTTACACCGATGGAAGTGTTTTGGTGTCTCATGGAGGAATGGAGATGGGACAGGGATTGCATACTAAAATATTGCAGGTAGGCATTATGAAAAAATAGTGCTATTGTTAGAAGGGTTAGGAGAGGCGAGATGATACGGTAGTGAAACAGTAATAATATATATGACATCGGTTTTTCCTATGATAAAATTGGAGGCCTGAATAACAGGAAGCTGGAACAGTGAAAAATGTAATTCTAACAAATTTATCTAAAATGGAGGGCGAGAAAGAAACATCATGTTGTTCTATATTTTGCTAGGATTTCCCTATTTTTTTTAATTGCGGTTTCTGTGAACTGGTATTTGTTTTGAGAACATGAGGCATGTCAATATTGTGAATATGCCAACAAGGTTACTTCGAACGAGAAAAAAGTGGGAATACTGTGAAGCTGAACATTTCCGGTTTCAGCTAGGTTATTTTTGTCTGGCAAAGACATGTAACCTTAATTGTCGTCTTAGATTCATATAGCATATTCAGTTGAACTTTCAATTTCAGATCGCCGCCCGTTGCTTGCAAATCCCAATCGAAAAAGTCCATATCCATGACACTTCCACTGACAAAGTACCAAATGCATCAGCAACAGCCGCTTCGGTGGGAAGTGATATGAATGGATTGGCAGTTCAAGATGCTTGTAGACAGATAATGGAACGATTGGAACCATTCAAAAAATTGAATCCAGATGGGAAATGGGATGATTGGGTGAAGGCTGCTTATGTGGAGAGAGTGTCGTTGTTGGCATCTGGATTTGGAATGTAAGGAGAATTTCTGGTTTCTTTGAAAACGCATAACTAAGAAAACCCATAACTTAACGGGAATTTGAAACATTTTTTCCAGGGATCATTCAGTAATTTTCACTTCAAATCAAAGTCATTCGAAATTTCCCTGTTTCTCAACATTGATTTTAGAACCTACACATACCACTCTCGCTTCTTCCTCATCCTTAGGTCTTAATTTTCAGAATCCACCACGAACCAGTCGACTTCTTCAATGGAAAAGGAGCAGAACTTTTCGGCTATTCTGTCTATGGAACAGCTTGTTGTGAGGTTGAAGTGGATTGTCTCACTGGAGATCATCATCTTCTTCGAACTGATATTGTTATGGATGTTGGAGAGTCACTGAATCCTGCAATTGATATTGGTCAGATCGAGGGAGCGTTTATTCAGGTAAATTTCAAATTGTTTGAAAAGTTTGAATTAACCTAACTTAGGAGCTGATCAACTAGAGATGATCTTACGTAGACTTGGAAATAGTGGCAATGAAAATGAAAATTTTTCGGAATCCTAGTCTATCAAAAAAGTTTTTAGGCCACCCATGTAAATTCTAGATCACTAACAAAAATCTGGGATATTTATAGCTTCCTCAAACACAGTTACATTCTCATATTTTCAGGGATACGGACTCTTCACCATGGAAGAAATAAAAATCCGTCCGGATGGAATTCGATTGACCCGAGGTCCTGGAAACTACAAGATTCCATCTGCCGACGATGCTCCAAGACATTTCAATGTCTCTTTGTTGGGAAATAGTAGTAACAAGATGGGCATTTTCTCATCCAAAGCCATCGGAGAACCACCACTGTTTTTGGGAAGTTGTGCATTCTTTGCGATTCGAGAAGCAGTCAAAGCTTATCGGATCCAGAATGGAAATTCGGTGAGTAGAAAAGAAAACGTACACGACAGTTCTCGAGGAGAAAGTGTCAAAATATGAAATTTCTGTAATGTTGAGACTATTAGAGAAAACAAGTTTGCAAAGTATCACACTGTTCTGAAACTGAAATCTTCTAGAAATTCAATCTGAAATTGATCAAAATTTTCCAGGATTATTTCGCATTTCACTCTCCATCGACTCCCGAAAGAATCCGTATGGCTTGTGAAGACTTCGTGACTTCTCATGTACCACCACTTCCTGAGGAAGGATCCTATACTCCATGGACTACTTCTGTTTAATGTCTGCTTTCCCTGACATTTTATTTTTTGTTGTAATAAAATATTATAAACTCTTAGGCAACCAGATGCACATATTGTTAGCCGAAATTCCATGTCAATGATCTGGAGTTACAGAAACAGAAATTTTTGTTGAAAGTTTTTACTAATTTTTCAGAGATGAAACTCCCCAAATCAACTCTGTAGTTTTGCGAATTTCGGGTAGAGAACCCTGTAATGCATTCAATCATCAGAGGCTTCTCTGTCTGAAAACTTGAGGTATATGTAAATGAGTGCACCAAACCGAAAAATTCTCCTGCTTTCAAAACCTTCTTATCATAACCATAATTACTCCATTAGTGGTTCCGTGTACGTCGGTTTACAAATCTTTCCCATCAATTGCGGTGAGCCGGAAGATACCCAATCTTCAAACATTACATTGATGACAGGAAAAAAGTATCTGAAACAGTGAAACGTTTCCTTTTTACAAGTCTTAGTTTGCTGCCTGAATAGACACATGAATATAAGTATTTGTCATTATACTGCTTCCGACTATTTAATACGTTTTTAGAAAGGAACGGTTTGTAATAAGAATGTGTTTTGAAGATGAGTCTTTGAAACATGAAAAGTTGAAAAATAGTTCATGTTGACCGGCTGAAGCTAATAAATTAAAGGTGCAAAAATACAGAGAAGAATTGATTACAGAAATTTTATGTTTAGAAATCTAATCCAAATCAACCAATGCGAATGATTCCTCATATATCAAACTAAGAACCAGTAACCGCAAAGTTTTCGCGTTTTCAATAAGTTCATACTTTGGTTCCGGTTTACATGTTTTTAGTCCACATAATAACTCGAACTGGTTTCCAGTGTTTGAAACGACGCGCTGGATAATTTCTCTATATATTTTATGACTTCCAAAATGTGTTGAATGTTATATTTTTTAGTGACGATTGTTTATTTTTGTTACAACTTGCATACTGTAGAAAAAGCTCCGGAAAATGAAGCATAAAACTCATTTTCAACTTATTACACGGATTGAATCATCTTGAACGGCTATGGCGTCTTTTAACACATCTGGTGGAAAATAAAACGTCGACAAATTATTTTTGCTTCATGCTCATTTCATGTTGAGAGTCATACTCAAGAACATCAATTGTAGAAGCGGCTTCTTTAGATTGACATTCTGAAACATTCGAACTTTCTAATTGTAAGATGTTATTTCTGTTGCCTATCCGGATTTTTTTCCTCAAAGTTAGAATTCAATTTTTCCAGTTAAATGATCGGATCTCAGAAAACAACAAAGATAATGTCTTCTCCACCTTAAGTTTTATGAAAACTCTTACATTTAAAAATTATGTTCAGAACAAAGAAAAATAAGTTTTTTTTACGGATTCAGTTTCATGTTTTGATCTATGTCAGATTTGAGGAGACCAATAAAGCCCAGCTAAGTACATCTTTTCACTTTTTCTCATCAGTTAGTTCACTTACCTCGCTTTTCATAAAAAGTTTACAGAACTCAAAATTATAGGATGTAAAGTTTTAGAATTCATTCGCTATCAAAGTTATTGTTACAGAGATTTCACGGGTTCATTGTCAAATCTGTACCGAAATGAACCCCAATAATACACTGCTTCTGAAACTTAGAAAATTGCTCAATATAATTACAACATCTGAAAATGAATTGAACATACATAGCATCAACTTGAAACAAACATTTCTCTTAGTCCCAATTTTGTATGTTTCATCCAAATTGTATTCAAAATAGTCAAGAAATGCCAGTAGTGTACGCTGAACAGCACGGGGAAAATCATGTTTTGAAACTGAAAAGTTTCTGTTTCAATCACATTTTAAGTTTAGTGGTAATTAACCTCAACCGATTCTCGGCAAGCTTCGATGACGGTTTCCAACATTTTTGGCTCTATTAGGCCGAGACAGTAACTTCCGTCTTCCGTCTACTTCCGTCTTCCGCCCATATTTTCACTTCCGTCTTCCGTCTTCCGTCTTCCGCATAGAAAAAAATCTCTTCCGCGCACCTCTGACCACCACCCCCCGGAAGAATCCTATTCCACATACTCTTCTTTTCGGTATATAAACAAATCAGCTCACTCTATTAGTCACTAAAAAATATGACAGTAATCATGAGGTTCATAAACAGATAAAATTTTATATTCATTCGATTAAAGATCCCAGAACTTATTAACAGTACTTCCCAGCATCAAATTTCTCCGCCTCAAACGGATACTTCTTGTTCATTCTGATAGCCATGTAGTACCAATCCAAAAGAGCACTTCCAGCCTTGTACAGCTCCACAATTCTGTCGATGGTGCATGAAGGAGTGGAGTACACTTTCCGGGCAGCACAGTCCAGAATAGATCTTTTAATTTTCGAGAAGTCCGAGCGGTTGTTCAGTGATTGATTGAACTCTTCTTCCATGGATACATAGCAGTCCTCGACGAACATGATGGCATTGGCCTGGAAAAAACTGAAGTGGAATACTGTTCTAGTATATTTTTCGGTTAGAGTTACAAGCAAAGAGAAACAGAACTAATTTCTTAACATTGCGTTTTTCTATCTTCATATCTCGCCCTGAACTTACATCACTGACACACTGGAACGCATCTCCATACACGTTGTCTTCAAAATAGCTAGCCGTGTCCAGGTAGTATGCCATCATTTCGATATAGTCGCATTTCAACTCATTTCCCAAACATTCTCGGACTTGTTTCACGGCTCAAAGTTCGTCCTTCATAAGTTTAATATCATAGTAGACATTGGTATCGTCCCAGTTTTTGAAAACGAGGTAGAGGCGCTGGAAATGAAATAATAAGAATATATAGGAGTTCATCAAAAGTAGTCGGGCAAATTTGCGCGTCTGTCATTAAAAATCCCAAGCTAGCCCACTATATTTTGCGCACAGTAATATTGTGGATGGCACCTCAGCCCCCTATTTCCCGGTTACCCCTACCCGGCTTACCCTATATGGCCGAACACACTCCATGAATTTCTTATGTTCTTGCTTGCACTCTGTGGTGTTATCCACAGGGAACCACGAAACCCACTTAACAACATCAGAGCCGTGAGCGGAGGCAGACAGGAAAGTCACCGAAAATAGAAGGAATAGTTTCATCATGGTGACAAAAGTGGCAACATTAGGATGGGGAGACACTGGTTTTATAGTACGGCGAAAATCAAAACAAATCGAAAATGTACTGTGAATCACTGGGAATCTGACGCATATGGAGCCCCATGTGAGAATTTTGAATCCCTATCAGAAAAACAATCAGAGCTAATAAGAAGAAAAATATTTGACAAGAAATACAAAAAGGAGTTTGTTATCTAGAAAAGAGCATTTCATATTTTGGCAAGGATCTGAAACTGCGAAGATTTCTAAAACTTACTAAAAATACCATTAATTGTTCAATAGTAAAAACTTCTAACCTTAAGATGACTTTGAAACTGGAAAATCTCTAAAAAATGTTCCAAGCTTTCTTTTTTATTAACTCTCAATATTATCGGTATGCAAGTAATGTATAACTTCTGATGTACCACCACTTCATCAAGAAGGATCCTATTTCACATAGTCTTCTTTTCGTTAAAAAATTGGCGTAATATATAAATTGATAACTAAAATATATACAGTAATCACTTCTCGCCTTGCGCAGCTCCACAATTCTGTCGCTGGTGCATGAAGAAGTGGAGTATACTTTTCGGACGGCACAGTCCAAAATAGATTTTTTAATTTTCGAAAAATCCCCGCGCGATTGTCCAGTGACAGATTGAACTCTTCCCTCATGGATACAAAGTAGTCATCGACGAACATGATGGCTTTGGCCTGAAAAATAATGGTGTTGTGAGAAGGATCGGAGCAATGTCCTAGTATTTTTTCAGTTACACTTACAAGCAAAGAGAAACGGAAATGTTTTCTGAACGTTTTGTGATATTGAATTCTTTGTATTCTGATCGACCGGACTACCAATACCAAGAACAGTTCCCAGATGCCATTCCATCACAAAACACATTCCTGGAACAGAAACATCTTTAAGATTCTCACCATGGCGCTCCGTATGCGTCAGATTCCCAGTGATTCACAGTCCATTTTCGTTTTGTTTTGATTTTCGCCCGTTCTATAAAAGCAGCCTCCCCATCCCAATGTTGCCACTTTCGTCACCATGATGAAACTATTCCTTCTATTTTCGGCGACTTTCCTGTCTGTCTCCGCTCACGGCTATGATGTTGCTCAGTGGATTTCGGGGTTCCCTGTGGGTAACACCACAGTGTGCGAGCAAGAGCACAAGAAGCTTTGGGAGTGTGTTCGGCCATATAGGGTAGGTCAAGTGGAAAAGTTACTAATGAGGCTGATGTGACCTTCATAATATAAGGGACCATAATTTATTGTGTCCTATTTTGGGCCTCCATATAATAGCGGCCCAAAATAACCCAATTACTATTAAGCAACCCCTATATTTTCTTATCATTTAATTTCCAGCACCTCTTCAACATTGTCTTCAAACACCTGGATGATCCCAATGTTTACTATGACATTGACCTCATGAAACACGAACTTCAAGCCGTCAAACAAGTCCGAGAATGTTTGGGAAATGACTTGAAATGCGACTTTATTGAATTGATGGCATACTACTTGGACACGGCTAACTATTTTCAAAACACCGTGTATGGAGACGCGTTCCAGTGTGTCAGTGATGTAAGTTCAAGGCAAAACAGAGAGAAACGCGAAATGTTTAGAAATTTGTTCTGTTTCTCTTTGCTTGTAAGTGTAACTGAAAAATATGCTAGAACAGTCTTCCATCTATACCGAAGTTTTTACTTTTTTCCAGGCCAAAGCCATCATGTTCGTCGAGGACTGCTATGTATCCATGCAAGAAGAGTTCAATCAATCACTGAACAACCGCTCAGACTTCTCGAAAACCAAAAGATCGATTCTTGACTGTGCCGCCCGGAAAGTGTACTCCACTCCTTCATGCACCATTGACAGAATTGTGGAGCTGTACAAAGCTGGAAGTGCTCTCTTGGATTGGTACTATATGGCAATCAGAATGAACAAGAAGTATCCGTTTGAGGCGGAGAAGTTTGATGCTGGGAAGTATTGTTAATGTGTTCTGGGATTTTTGATCGAATGAATATAAAATATTATCTGTTTCTGAAACTCTGGATTGTTTCTACATACTTTCAATTATCATTGGGTTCGTGTAAATTTGAAAAACTTCATTGTCATCTTGATAGTGAAAGTCTCTGATGAAAAATGTGTCTTTTCCTACCTAAACACGCATACACTTCCCCATACGCCATAAAAAATACAAGAGAGCTTTGTCCCCCCCCCCCCCCCCCCCTCCCTTTGGCCCCAGACAACCACTTACACCTAGCTAACAACATTTTTCAAATCTGCTTTCTCTATCTGCTCTGCGTCTCTTGGTCTCTATTGTTTTTACCCAACTTTCACTTAACCTTTGCGCTTTGGTCACTATTTGTCCTTCAAATTCAAATCTCCAACACATTTAGGAAGGAGAGCAGACACCCCCACCCCCTCCTGCGTCGCGCGGGAATCGCGTATAATGCATATTTTTGAATTTTCAAAGCTTTCTTACTCACTATTCTTCTTCTATCAAATCTCAGAGCATTATTAGAGACGAGACATTGTTTTTGTGTACACTTTTTATAATAAGTAAACAGTATAAAACTGCAAATGTTAAAATTTTAAGAAGTAACATCATATTTTCGAAATGAACAACCTTTGCGTTGATACTCCCCGACAGGGAAAGAACGTCAGGAAAGGGTTTTATGAAGAATATCCAACGGATCCAGATGAATCTGATGAGGAGGAGCCAAGGCCACAATTGAAGAAGCCAAAAGCCAGAAAAACTTTGGTATGTTTTTAGTTGGAGTTTCATGTTCTTCTTATGAAACTTTCATATTCAGACCAAGCGTGGTTGTCGTAAACGTCCACGAAAACAGCCAGCTCCAGAACCCGACGACGATAATGACGAAAACGATGAGAATCTCGAAGATGACACGGTGGTTAGTTTCTCAGTTAAGATTATGAACACTCTATATTTATTTTTTTCAGAATCCACCTTACAAGCGAGGCAAGCCTAGGGGCTTAGATCAAAATGATTCTCCTGGAGAAGAATTTATGAAATCTTCCGAAGTGAGCGGAGCATCGGGTTCGCAAAATTTTACTTCAGAATGCGCTCCGCCAGCAGTAGGCAACAATGACAAAGATGACCAAGATATCGCTTTGGATATTTCTGACGACTCGGATATTAACGCGATTTCTAGTCCTCACGCCCCATCAGCCAAGAGAATCAAGCCAAGTGCTCCGGTCAGTGGCGACGACATGGGTTTGGCTCCCGACACTTTTCAGACGTCTCAAAATATAGTGAGCTCGTCTGTGACATTAATGAGCAAACAGTATCAAACTGATACGATGACATCGCTTCCGTTCAAAGATCTTGTAGACGCTAGTGATAACGTGCTAGACCTAGAATTTGACGTGAGTTCAGCGATATTTCAGACCGTTCTAGAACCCAATACTTTTAGATACATCATCCAACCATCACCACTAACATAGAAAACTCCAATCTATCCTTGGATCAATGTCTTCGAGATCCTGCCAATAATGCCGGACTTACAATGGAGAACACGCAGAAACTGAAAACAATTTTTCTCCAAAAGCAGTTTGTGACCGGACTTGAAGCTCTAGAACTGGAGAAACGCATTGGTGTGCCTTCTAGTACAGTAAGTCTTTAACATAGAAAACTACTAGTACCCCCTGCTTTTCAGATAATCAAATGGTATGGAGCAATGCATTTCAATATTGCAAGGGACTTCATTTCCGGACATATCAGCATAGATCGATTACCTCAACAGATGAAAGAGGTGGAAATCTTTCACAGAAATAATCAGACTCCAAGAAATTATAAGTTTTTGAGTCGGAGCACAGGAATAGCTTCCTGCCAGGTGAGTTTACTGAATCATGGTTTTGTTGAAAAGAGAAGGTTTCTAGATTGAATCGTACTTCCGAATGCGTGATGAGTTGGAGATTTTGGTACCGTCGGCTAAAGAGAATAGCAACGAAGTTGGTACAATTGGAGGCATAGTGCCAATGCCACTAGTAGGACTGGACTCAGGAATTTATCAAGAAAATCAAGCCCCACGTGATGTTAACAACATTCTACAAACTCCACTTCCCATCAACAATAATGCCAATTGGAAAAGTTGGACGGTGAGTTGATTATGAGCAATGATCGAAAAATTAGACTCTGGGATTAGGGATCCCCATTCGATGCAGATTTTCAGCTAGCCGATAGCATCCAGCCCGCGGGCAGCGGTTTCTCATAACCGAACTAGAAATAACTTCACGTGATTCCATATATGGAGTCTGGCAAAAGTCATCTTAACACTGATTCCCAGCAACTTTCAGAATCAAGAAGTCCTAGAATTCGGCTGCCAATTCCTACACCAAGAAGCCATTGACAATCTCCGAATTGGAGAAATTGTGGGACATGAGCTTATTTATTTCCATGTCGGCGACACTAAACTTCTGGATGCTTACCAGGTCACAACGGAGGAAGTAATCAGAATGCAAGGATTCCTGACCGAGATGGACGACTACATAGCTAAGACGGATCCCAAAGAGGGTGATGGTCAGAATGTTGGATAACTTTGAAATCATTGTTCTTCAGCTGATTCAAGCTACATTATAACCTCCTAAAAGTGCTTGAATTGGTGAGATTTTCATGGCCTATTGAATAATAATAAACAGAATAAACAATAATAAACAGATTCATTAAAATTCAATTATTTCAATTATCACAATACTTCTGCGCATCAAACTGTTCCACCTCAACTGGATAGCCCCACTGCAGTTTATATGCGACGTAGCACCAATCCAAAGCAGCAATTCCAGCTTTGTACAAATCAACGATTCTTCCGATAGTGCATGAAGGAGTTGGATAAAGCTTACGGGCAACAAACTCGGTGGCGGAGTTCTTGAACTCTTGGAAAATCGAGAGGTCGTTCATGATGGTGTGATTGCCGCTGGCGTCAACCGAAGTTGGTGGTGGAGGAATGTGTTGGATAGTGTCGATGGTCTTGGCCTGAAAATGGTCTACATGTAGATTAGGTTTCTTGAACATATTAGGAGGATAACTAGGCCATCTTCTTTAGTTTATTGAACCATTTTCGGGTACAGTTGTTTCAAATGCTCATCTCAACCAATCAAAGTTCCTCCTCTAGTACCCCTTGAACTCACATTGATGAAACAGTGAAAAGCGTCTCCATAGACCTTCTTTCCCACGAATCCCATAGTATCCAAAGTGAACACTACGAATCTTGGAAAGTCACATTTCAAGTCAGTTCCCAAGCATTCAGAGACGTTTTTGGAAATTTGAATTCCCTTTCTCATGAATCCGATGTTGTACAAAGTATCTGGTTGGAAGGTTGAGACTGTGTGGTTAATCAGTGTCTGAAAAGTTATCAAATGATTCGCGATTACTGAGAAAATGTCCTTTTCGATATAATCATTAGGAAATTGTGAAAAGATTCTGGACGATATAAAACAGAATCAAAACCTTGCTCCGTCTAAAATCAACTATTCGAAACAGTAAAAAATCTCAACCAACCTCATGCGGTGCCACACATTCAATCAGTTTGTATTGTTCCTTAACACATGTTGGTCCGTCTTGGATATGCATATCCATGAGTTCCTGGATGACATCCGCAGCGGAGGCAAACAGTACGATAGTCAGAAATAGGAAGGTGGGTTTGAACATGGTGACAGAAGTGAGGAATATGATCAGAAAAAGGCTTTTAATAGTTGTATCGTCAAAACATAACACTGTGTCATAGAAAATTGGACTATGAATCAGGAGGAGCTGAAACATAAACATTCGTATATGCACATCACAGTTTGAAAACATAGTTATTTTTAATTCAGACCTGTATAAAAAAAAGTGACTCGCTATCAAATTTCACAAAAGAGATTCTCAGGTGGGGATGGTCCAGAGCAATATCCAAGGATAATGAGGTTGGGTAATTAGGGACGACGGTTTAGGGATGGAAAAATTTCAATTAGGGATGGGGAAATTTCAGAGTGAGAGATATACCGGACTAGGTATCCAGTTTGGAGAGTATTCAGTAGAAAATGGTCAACTTTAAATGACTGAAAAAATAGTTTAGAATAGTCTGATTATCTATGTATGTAGAAAAATTGTGGATAAATGAACCGAACCTAGCTCTTCATTTTGTAGTTGACAACTTTTTGTACAACGTCTTTAAAAAGTTACGAGTACAAATACTGAAAAATCTGTTTCAAAAAAGCTGGCAACGACAAATATTGAGATCTAGGGATGATTCCCACATCTTCTGTTTTTCTAGATATTAGGTCCACTCTACACTACTTTTCGGACACCCAAAATTAGCCCTTTTTCACTAAAACCCCTCAAATATAATACCTTTCTAGCCTGGTACTGTATAAAAAACGATGATTAGTGCGAAGACTGTCAGTTGAAACAAAATCGCTGAAAAACTCAACTATGGCGACAATTGTCAAATACTGAACTACTAATTTTTATCACAACACCTTGAAAAAGTATACTTTTTTATTGGGTCAAAATTACTACCAAACAAAGAAATGAAACAATCGCTTTTGAAATAATAAATTAGAAAGCAGGTAAAATAGCCATGGATGGAAGAAAAACATACATTTAAAGTATTGGAAAAATTGGAGGTCAAAACAAAAATAAAACAATTGAATGAGCAACAAAAAATCAAAATTTAGAAATAAAGAAGAACCGCCAGTAACAATGAAATCAAGAATCGCAAAGGGATACGGATTAACGGAATCACAATGAATTCAGTTTTAACGAGCCACGTTCATGTAGTAGTCCATATTTGCTAAGAATCGTTGAATGTTGATTGCTTCTTCCATTGTCACGTGAAAAGCGTTGAGAAGATTCATGTCTCCGGCATGAAAACGAGCGAGTTCGATGCCTCCAATTTCTCCAATTGAGAGATTGATCATGGCCTCCGGATTTAGGAACTGACATCCAAACTCGAGAACTTCCTGACACTGAAAACAATCGAAATTAAAATTGAGAGACTTTTAACCACTATCTCGAGCTCTATCTCAAACTTCAGAAAAATTACAGTGGTAGATGAAATCAAAACGACTATAGCTCAAACAGTTCCCTTAACTCACAGTCCATGTGCTCCAATCGAAATTGTTGTTAAATGGAAGTGGGGTTGTTCGGAACCATTCACCAAATTTCCGAGTTCGTTCCTCATGAAGCTCCGCTCGACTTCTCTGGTTGTCCGGTGTCGGGCCAATCATATCCGGAACTTCGTGAAGAGCTACATGATGACTTGCAGTATTGAATCCCTCAACGACGACGGGCTCAGGCGGAATCTCGTGAATCATCTCGCGGTGGAGGTCTTGAAGATCGTGAGCTTCTTCGTCCATCACCGGAAGGCTTTGTTGGAAAACTGGAATCGGTGCGACATGCTTTTGATCCTCGAGATCGACTTCAAGACCGTGATAATTCTGTACTGGCACTGCGGCAGAGACGTGGTGATCGCGTGAAAGAGGAAGTTGTTGAACCGTGACTGGCTCAAGGAGCTGTGGAGAATCATCGTTGACATCGGCGTTTCTCTCGAGAGTACGTCCTCGAAGATCGTTGATATCATTTATGCTGTCGTTGATTGCATTTTCATCTGTTTCCGGACTCCCTCGTTGGGAGACGGAAATCGATGTTCCAGGTACCGAGTTTGTGGAAGAAGGAGCTACTTGCTCCATGCAATCAGCAACGCGATACATGTCGTTCAACTCGCGACGCATTCTGTAATAGGTCGTGACCTGAAATATAAAAGGATACAGTTAGTTCTACTTCCAGATTTGCTCACTGTATGGGTAGGAAGGTTAGTAGCATTCTTCACATCTAAGAACGATTTTTCTCCTTTGATTCCCTCTTCGAGAGTTCTCATTTGAGCAGGAAGATCATCAAACTGAATCTCTCCTTTGATATAACTTGCCACAACTTTTTCACGATGCTCCTTGATCCAGCAAAAAATCTTAAGAAATTGAAGTGTGACCGTAATATTCTAGGTTTTGGAACTCACTTTATTTGACGACAACTTAAAATTGTTTTCAATCTTTCCAGCTTCTTTTGTTGTAAGAAAAGGCGTTGTCGAGAAAATATCTTCTAAAAATATCAGCTGCTCATGAGAGAGGTGTGGATAATGATTTCTCCAGTTGAATTTGGAGTACCGTCGTTCGTTCTCTTGGTCTACGCTGTCGACGCTGACGTGTTCCTCATAATGACGTGAAGGAGTGAATTGCTCAACAATAACCGGATCTGGAGCATGCGAAGGATTTGTGTCAAAATCTTCATAAATCATCTGGCGGTTGGAGTTTTGCAAATCATCGACGTCATAGACTTCTTCGTCAACCACCGGGAATCCTTGTCGTAGAATTGCCGGCGCAGCAACATCGTGGAAGACGTCAGGAGCATTGACTCGGGCGTGGCCAACGTCATTTGTAGGACATTGATTTTGAGCTATCTGATCGCTTTGAACTTTTTTTGGGACCGGTTCTCTTGGTACCGTCAGCGCTCCACCAACACCAAAATCCACATCGAAGTCGTCATCCATATGAAAATTGGTATCGCTATCCTCTCGTCGACCACAATATTCTGATTGATCTCCTGAATCTTCTGGAGCACTTCCTGGGCTTGGTTGCTCTTGGTCATCATTTGATAACAACAACTCTCCTCGAGCCTTTACGAACCAATCACGAACCTGAAGATGCATAACTCGCTAATTTCACAATTCGTTTTAGAAACTATGTAGCTTACTTCCGTCCATAACCACCCTAATTTATCTCTTAATTCTGCATTTTGGTATTTAGTGAACTGAGGATCCTTCTCCAGACATTCTCGAAGGATTGGCGTTGCGTCTTCGAGAGAAAGGCGCTGAAAATAGTGGCATTAAAAGCTTTCTCCAAATTTTGACTGACCGGCAATCTGATCTTATTTCTTCTACATTCGAACCATTTTCGCACTCGTCCTTCTGGAACTCTCATGTTCTTTCCCCACGCATCCATTTCTTTCTTTGTGGGACGACGGTTGATTTCAAACTTATCATGCAGAAACTGATATTGCTCAGCGGTGAACCAAGTGGACTGAACTTTGACGGGGCCGTCAAACGGCATATTTGGATCTCGTTTGCTGTTGAACCAATTTTCAACCTGCAACAGTTTTTGTTTTATACGTATTATGGTGATCTGAATAAATATCAAACCGACAGTTACCGTAATTTCTCTCATATTTTCCTTTGTTTTTTGAAAATTTTATGAAAATTAATCAATAAGCTAGAAGTCATATTTTGTCGGAAATATGGCTGAAAACTTCCAGAAAATTGAGCAAAAGGAAAAATAGTCTAGAAAATGGTGTATGTTCATTCTAATTACATACTGTAGTGTCTTTGTGATAAGATACTGCTGTCGGCGAACTCTTGGATGGCTGACCCCAGCTAACATTTTTTCAGCTCACTATACAGTATAAAATACAGTCGCTACAGTATAAAATACAGTTGAAAAATTCTTAACATAACCTCAGTCAAGTTAATTAGCTGGCCTGGATCAATAAGTGTTAGAAAATGTCATATTTTGCATACATGTTACGGGCCGGGCCGCACCGATGGAGCATTTTCTACCGTCCCTCCGGCCCAACTTTTTGAAGTCAATTTGCGGCCGAAAACAGGCGCAACGACTCAAGTCATATGTGACGCAGCAGAAAACCCCCTTTCCCCATTCTGCCCTCGTTTCGCGATCTGTTCTACCTCCTTTAACTACTAAAAAGTAGTGCTAGATTCGATTTATACGTCCATCAAATTTTCTAAAAGACTGATGGTTGGAATCCACTTTTTTAGATGCCCAAAGTTGATTTATTTCTTAACTTAACCATGAATATGAACGAAAGGGAAATAGTCTTACATCACTTCCGTGCCATCCCAGTTGATCTTTCAACTCCAGGCTGTGGTATTTGGTGAATGATGGATCCTTTGCCCACAACGCCTCGAGAATTGGAGTGGCTTCATCCAAGGACAAAAAAACCTGAAATGCACTTGATTGTAATGTAAGTTATATTTACTCACCGTCTTTTTGTTCTTAGCTCTTTCATTTTTAAACCACTTCCTAATTGTTTCCCTTGGAGTCCCAAAGTTGTCTGCCCACTTTATCATTTCTTCTTTACTGGGGCGGCGATTGGTATCAAATTTCTCTCGTAGAAATTCTCTTTGTTTCTTGGTAAAACAAAATCTCTTTGCTGGAACTTCTGGTGCATCCGCGGAATTGATTAAGTCTGCAGATGCCGATGACGTAGTCAAAGCTACGTCTATTTCAGAAGACGTCATGTCGTTTTCCTCGAAAGACTTATCGTCACCAGAAGCGACCGGTTTGTTTCGTTTGACAAGTGGAGCCTGAAAATTTTGAAAGTTGAGGAGTCTCTGCGAACATCTAACCCAGGTGTCAGAGTCCGAGTCATCTGAAAGTTTCATAACGTTTTCGCGATCCTCCTCATCGTCGGAGACTGGAAGGGGCTGCTTTCGAGGACGACCCTTTTGAATCAGTTTTCCACGTTGGAGATTGTTAGCTGGAGCTATCTCATCTGGAGATGAGGATTGCTGCTTGTAGAAGCCCGGAGACGTGCTTTGGGTAGATTTACGGAGATTGGTGGACTGGAAAATAGATTAGATTGCAATTGCAAGTCTTATGGAATTTAGCCAGGGTCCAGGTTAAGCCTTGACTGAACAGAACTTAGAATTCATATAAATATATTTTCCCGGACGTTTCAAACTAAAATTTCAAATTTCGAAGCTTAAACTAGGAGTGCAGTGGAGCGCACTTTATCTGATTTTCATTTTTTAATAATCTAATCTCACAATTCAATAATGACTCACCTTTGACCGAGTTCTCGAAGTTGAAGTCTTGTCGGTTTTACGAAGATCGACCATCTGTAAAAATCGAGTTTTTTAAAAATTAAAGTGGTTCAATTTTCTCGATATTATACAAAAATTGAATTTATCAATTTTCAAGATCAGGAAACATGACTTCAGAAATATGGAATCAAGTTGCTGAAAACCAATATAAAATAAGAATCGCTGTAGATTAAATAAGAGCGAATGTCAAGAAAATTGTAGGAAATTATTTGATTTTCAAAAAGCTCATAGAACATCCTTAATTATGGTAAAAATTGAGTGAAAAATATATCGGAAAACCCTAAAGAAAATGCACCAGATCAATAGTCACAAAGAGGGTGAGACTAGCCGGCTGTGTGCGCGACGACGGGACAGAGAAGAGAGAGAGAGAGACTGTATGCAATTGAGATGGTTCTGAGGAGGAGAGTACATTGCAGATGGACTAGGGGTACTTGGTTATGACGTCATAGTGAGGTGGGGAAGGTCCAGAGCAATATCCGAGGATAATGAGGTTGGCTAATGAGGGAATGCAGACGTTAGTTCTGGGATATAAGGATAAGTACGGTAGTGGTGTCGATATGGGAAATTTCAGAGTTAGAATACAGTACCGAACAAAAAAGTAGCATGTTTGGAAAGTATTCAGTAGAAAAGGTCAACTTTAAGTGACTCAAAACTAGCTTAAAATAACCTGACTTTCTAAGAAGATTGCGGATAGATGAACCGAACCTAGATTTTCATTTTTGTAATTGACAACTTATACCCTCTGTTTTTCGAGATATTCGGTTCACTCTAAACTACTTTTCGGACACCCAAAATGTGCCCTTTTTTACTATAACCTCCCAAATATAATACCTTCTTAAAAAGTCTTTCATTTTCAACAGAATCGCTGAAAAACTGAACTCTGTAAGGAATTGTCAAATACAGAACTACTAACTTTTATCACAACAACTTGAAAAAGTACACTTTTTTATTAGATCTAAGAATGTGTCAGAACTACTGTCAAACAAAAAAAGGAACAATTCAAATGAAAAATGGGAAAGAAAAGAGAATAGACTTGGATGGTAAAAACATACATTTTAAACATCGGAAAAAACTGGAGGTCAAAACAAAAACGCAAGAAACAAAAACAATTGAGTGGGCAAATAAGAATAAAGATTTTTTGAAATAAAAAACGCCAGTAACAATGAGATCAAGAATCGTGAAAGGATAAGAATTACCGGAATCGCAATTAATTCAAGTTTAGCGAGCCACGTTCATATAGGAATCCATGTCAGTTAGAAACGTTTGAAGTTTGATTGCTTCTTCAGTTGTTACGTGAAAAGCGTCAAGAAGATTTGTGGCTCCGGAATGAAAACGAGCGAGTTCGAAGCCTTCAATTTTTCCAATTTCGAGATTGATCATGGCCTCCGGATTTAGGAACTGACATCCAAACTCGAGGACTTCCTGACACTGAAAACAATGAGAATTAAAATTGAAATACCTTGACTATTATCTCGAGCTCTATCTCAAACTTTAGGAAAATGTCAGTGTTCGTAGATAAAATCAAAACGACTATAGCTCAAACAGTTCCCTGAACTCACAGTCCATGTTCTCCATTCCTCGTTGTTGTTAAATGGAAGTGGGGTTGTTTGGAACCATTCCCCAAATTTCCGAGTTCGTTCCTCATGAAGCTCCGCTTGACATCGCTGGTTATCCGGCGTCGGACCAATCATATCCGAAACTTTGTGAAGCGCTACATGATGACTTTCAGTATTGAATCCCTCAACGACGACTGGCTCAGGCACAAAGTCATCAATCATCTGGCGGTTGGGGGCTTGAAGATCGTAAGCTTCTTCGTCCATCACAGGAAGTTCTTGTTGGAAAACTGGAATCGGTGCGACATGATTGCGGGCTGTGTCTCGAACGTAGGCAACGAAATTTGAGGATCCTTGGTATGGAGTTTGATCCAAATCTTTGTGACGATTGTCATCAAGACGTGGTGGATTGAATTGATCAACTTCGAGAGGCTCTAGAGAGTTTCCAAGTTCATGGTGTCCATGAACCGGTTCAAAAAAAAGTGAACCGGTTCAAAAAAAAAGTGAACCGGTTCACAAGGTGTCCATGAACCGGTTCAAAAAAAAGTGAGCCGGTTCACGAGGTGTCCATGAACCGGTTCACAAGGTGTCCATGAACCGGTTCAAAAAAAAGTGAGCCGGTTCACGAGGTGTCCATGAACCGGTTCACGAGGTGTCCATGAACCGGTTCACGAGGTGTCCATGAACCGGTTCACAAGGTGTCCATGAACCGGTTCAAAAAAAAAGTGAACCGGTTCACAAGGTGTCCATGAACCGGTTCAAAAAAAAAGTGAACCGGTTCACGAGGTCTCCATGAACCGGTTCAAAAAAAAAGTGAACCGGTTCACGAGGTCTCCATGAACCGGTTCACAAGGTGTCCATGAACCGGTTCAAAAAAAAAGTGAACCGGTTCACAAGGTGTCCATGAACCGGTTCAAAAAAAAAGTGAACCGGTTCACAAGGTGTCCATGAACCGGTTCAAAAAAAAAGTGAACCGGTTCACGAGGTCTCCATGAACCGGTTCAAAAAAAAAGTGAATCGGTTCAAAAAAAAAGTGAACCGGTTCACAAGGTGTCCATGAACAGGTTCAAAAAAAAGTGAGCCGGTTCACGGGGTGTATATGAACCGGTTCAAAAAAAAAGTGAACCGGTTCAATAAAAAAGTGAACCGGTTCACAAGGTGTCCATGAACCGGTTCAAAAAAAAAGTGAACCGGTTCACAAGGTGTCCATGAACCGGTTCAAAAAAAAGTGAACCGGTTCACGAGGTCTCCATGAACCGGTTCAAAAAAAAAGTGAATCGGTTCAAAAAAAAAGTGAACCGGTTCACAAGGTGTCCATGAACCGGTTCAAAAAAAAAGTGAATCGGTTCACGGGGTGTATATGAACCGGTTCAAAAAAAAGTGAACCGGTTCAATAAAAAAGTGAACCGGTTCACAAGGTGTCCATGAACCGGTTCAAAAAAAAGTGAGCCGGTTCACGAGGTGTCCATGAACCGGTTCAAAAAAAAGTGAGCCGGTTCACGAGGTGTCCATGAACCGGTTCACGAGGTGTCCATGAACCGGTTCACGAGGTGTCCATGAACCGGTTCACGAGGTGTCCATGAACCGGTTCACGAGGTGTCCATGAACCGGTTCAAAAAAAAAGTGAACCGGTTCACGAGGTGTCCATGAACCGGTTCAAAAAAAAGTGAGCCGGTTCACGAGGTGTCCATGAACCGGTTCACAAGGTGTCCATGAACCGGTTCAAAAAAAAGTGAACCGGTTCACAAGGTGTCCATGAACCGGTTCAAAAAAAAGTGAGCCGGTTCACGAGGTGTCCATGAACCGGTTCAAAAAAAAGTGAACCGGTTCACGAGGTGTCCATGAACCGGTTCAAAAAAAAGTGAGCCGGTTCACGAGGTGTCCATGAACCGGTTCAAAAAAAAGTGAACCGGTTCACAAGGTGTCCATGAACCGGTTCAAAAAAAAGTGAGCCGGTTCACGAGGTGTCCATGAACCGGTTCAAAAAAAAGTGAGCCGGTTCACGAGGTGTCCATGAACCGGTTCACAAGGTGTCCATGAACCGGTTCAAAAAAAAGTGAGCCGGTTCACGAGGTGTCCATGAACCGGTTCAAAAAAAAAAGTGAGCCGGTTCACGAGGTGTCCATGAACCGGTTCAAAAAAAAAAGTGAGCCGGTTCACGAGGTGTCCATGAACCGGTTCAAAAAAAAAGTGAACCGGTTCACGAGGTGTCCATGAACCGGTTCAAAAAAAAAGTGAGCCGGTTCACGAGGTGTCCATGAACCGGTTCAAAAAAAAAGTGAACCGGTTCACGAGGTGTCCATGAACCGGTTCAAAAAAAAAGTGAACCGGTTCACAAGGTGTCCATGAACCGGTTCAAAAAAAAAGTGAGCCGGTTCACGAGGTGTCCATGAACCGGTTCAAAAAAAAAGTGAACCGGTTCACGAGGTGTCCATGAACCGGTTCAAAAAAAAAGTGAACCGGTTCACGAGGTGTCCATGAACCGGTTCAAAAAAAAAGTGAACCGGTTCACAAGGTGTCCATGAACCGGTTCAAAAAAAAAGTGAACCGGTTCACAAGGTGTCCATGAACCGGTTCAAAAAAAAAAAGTGAGCCGGTTCACGAGGTGTCCATGAACCGGTTCAAAAAAAAAGTGAGCCGGTTCACGAGGTGTCCATGAACCGGTTCAAAAAAAAAGTGAACCGGTTCACAAGGTGTCCATGAACCGGTTCAAAAAAAAGTGAGCCGGTTCACGAGGTGTCCATGAACCGGTTCAAAAAAAAAGTGAACCGGTTCACAAGGTGTCCATGAACCGGTTCAAAAAAAAGTGAGCCGGTTCACGAGGTGTCCATGAACCGGTTCAAAAAAAAAAGTGAGCCGGTTCACGAGGTGTCCATGAACCGGTTCAAAAAAAAAAGTGAGCCGGTTCACGAGGTGTCCATGAACCGGTTCAAAAAAAAAGTGAACCGGTTCACGAGGTGTCCATGAACCGGTTCAAAAAAAAGTGAGCCGGTTCACGAGGTGTCCATGAACCGGTTCAAAAAAAAGTGAACCGGTTCACAAGGTGTCCATGAACCGGTTCAAAAAAAAGTGAGCCGGTTCACGAGGTGTCCATGAACCGGTTCACAAGGTGTCCATGAACCGGTTCAAAAAAAAAGTGAATCGGTTCACGGGGTGTCCATGAACCGGTTCAAAAAAAAAGTGAACCGGTTCAAAAAAAAAGTGGACCGGTTCACAAGGTGTCCATGAACCGGTTCAAAAAAAAAGTGAACCGGTTCACAAGGTGTCCATGAACCGGTTCACGAGGTGTCCATGAACCGGTTCTCGAGGTGTCCATGAACCGGTTCACGAGGTGTCCATGAACCGGTTCAAAAAAAAAGTGAACCGGTTCACGGGGTGTCCATGAACCGGTTCAAAAAAAAAGTGAACCGGTTCACGGGGTGTCCATGAACCGGTTCAAAAAAAAAGTGAACCGGTTCACGGGGTGTCCATGAACCGGTTCAAAAAAAAAGTGAATCGGTTCAAAAAAAAAGTGAACCGGTTCACAAGGTGTCCATGAACCGGTTCACGAGGTGTCCATGAACCGGTTCACGAGGTGTCCATGAACCGGTTCAAAAAAAAGTGAACCGGTTCACAAGGTGTCCATGAACCGGTTCAAAAAAAAAGTGAACCGGTTCACGAGGTGTCCATGAACCGGTTCACAAGGTGTCCATGAACCGGTTCAAAAAAAAGTGAACCGGTTCACAAGGTGTCCATGAACCGGTTCAAAAAAAAGTGAGCCGGTTCACGAGGTGTCCATGAACCGGTTCACAAGGTGTCCATGAACCGGTTCAAAAAAAAGTGAGCCGGTTCACGAGGTGTCCATGAACCGGTTCACAAGGTGTCCATGAACCGGTTCAAAAAAAAGTGAACCGGTTCACAAGGTGTCCATGAACCGGTTCAAAAAAAAGTGAACCGGTTCACAAGGTGTCCATGAACCGGTTCAAAAAAAAAGTGAACCGGTTCACAAGGTGTCCATGAACCGGTTCAAAAAAAAGTAAGCCGGTTCACGAGGTGTCCATGAACCGGTTCAAAAAAAAGTGAGCCGGTTCACGAGGTGTCCATGAACCGGTTCACGAGGTGTCCATGAACCGGTTCACAAGGTGTCCATGAACCGGTTCAAAAAAAAAGTGAACCGGTTCACGAGGTGTCCATGAACCGGTTCAAAAAAAAAGTGAACCGGTTCACAAGGTGTCCATGAACCGGTTCAAAAAAAAAGTGAACCGGTTCACGGGGTGTCCATGAACCGGTTCAAAAAAAAAGTGAACCGGTTCAAAAAAAAAATGGACCGGTTCACAAGGTGTCCATGAACCGGTTCAAAAAAAAAGTGAACCGGTTCACAAGGTGTCCATGAACCGGTTCACGAGGTGTCCATGAACCGGTTCTCGAGGTGTCCATGAACCGGTTCACGAGGTGTCCATGAACCGGTTCAAAAAAAAAGTGAACCGGTTCACGGGGTGTCCATGAACCGGTTCAAAAAAAAAGTGAACCGGTTCACGGGGTGTCCATGAACCGGTTCAAAAAAAAAGTGAACCGGTTCACGGGGTGTCCATGAATCGGTTCAAAAAAAAAGTGAACCGGTTCACAAGGTGTCCATGAACCGGTTCAAAAAAAAGTGAGCCGGTTCACGAGGTGTCCATGAACCGGTTCACGAGGTGTCCATGAACCGGTTCACAAGGTGTCCATGAACCGGTTCAAAAAAAAAGTGAACCGGTTCACGAGGTGTCCATGAACCGGTTCAAAAAAAAAGTGAACCGGTTCACAAGGTGTCCATGAACCGGTTCAAAAAAAAGTGAGCCGGTTCACGAGGTGTCCATGAACCGGTTCACGAGGTGTCCATGAACCGGTTCACAAGGTGTCCATGAACCGGTTCAAAAAAAAAGTGAATCGGTTCACGGGGTGTCCATGAACCGGTTCAAAAAAAAAGTGAACTGGTTCAAAAAAAAAGTGGACCGGTTCACAAGGTGTCCATGA
Organism: Caenorhabditis sinica; assembly: GCA_963932045.1. NCBI lineage: Eukaryota > Metazoa > Nematoda > Chromadorea > Rhabditida > Rhabditidae > Caenorhabditis > Caenorhabditis sinica. Next base: position 19,595,249 of record OZ009940.1, read on the forward strand.
ACCGGTTCAAAAAAAAAGTGAACCGGTTCACAAGGTGTCCATGAACCGGTTCACGAGGTGTCCATGAACCGGTTCACGAGGTGTCCATGAACCGGTTCACAAGGTGTCCATGAACCGGTTCAAAAAAAAAGTGAATCGGTTCACGGGGTGTCCATGAACCGGTTCAGAAAAAAATTGAACCGGTTCAAAAAAAAAGTGGACCGGTTCACAAGGTGTCCATGAACCGGTTCAAAAAAAAGTGAACCGGTTCACGGGGTGTCCATGAACCGGTTCACGAGGTGTCCATGAACCGGTTCACGAGGTGTCCATGAACCGGTTCAAAAAAAAAGTGAACCGGTTCACGGGGTGTCCATGAACCGGTTCAAAAAAAAAAGTGAACCGGTTCACGGGGTGTCCATGAACCGGTTCAAAAAAAAGTGAACCGGTTCACGGGGTGTCCATGAACCGGTTCAGAAAAAAATTGAACCGGTTCAAAAAAAAAGTGGACCGGTTCACAAGGTGTCCATGAACCGGTTCAAAAAAAAAGTGAACCGGTTCACGGGGTGTCCATGAACCGGTTCAAAAAAAAAGTGAATCGGTTCACGGGGTGTCCATGAACCGGTTCAGAAAAAAAAGTGAACCGGTTCACGGGGTGTCCATGAACCGGTTCAGAAAAAAATTGAACCGGTTCAAAAAAAAAGTGGACCGGTTCACAAGGTGTCCATGAACCGGTTCAAAAAAAAAGTGAACCGGTTCACGGGGTGTCCATGAACCGGTTCAAAAAAAAAGTGAATCGGTTCACGGGGTGTCCATGAACCGGTTCAGAAAAAAATTGAACCGGTTCAAAAAAAAAGTGGACCGGTTCACAAGGTGTCCATGAACCGGTTCACGAGGTGTCCATGAACCGGTTCAAAAAAAAAGTGAACCGGTTCACGGGGTGTCCATGAACCGGTTCAAAAAAAAATTGAACCGGTTCAAAAAAAAAGTGGACCGGTTCACAAGGTGTCCATGAACCGGTTCACAAGGTGTCCATGAACCGGTTCAAAAAAAAAGTGAACCGGTTCACGGGGTGTCCATGAACCGGTTCAAAAAAAAAGTGAATCGGTTCACGGGGTGTCCATGAACCGGTTCAGAAAAAAATTGAACCGGTTCAAAAAAAAAGTGAACCGGTTCACAAGGTGTCCATGAACCGGTTCACGAGGTGTCCATGAACCGGTTCAAAAAAAAAGTGAACCGGTTCACGGGGTGTCCATGAACCGGTTCAAAAAAAAAAGTGAACCGGTTCACGGGGTGTCCATGAACCGGTTCAAAAAAAAGTGAACCGGTTCACGGGGTGTCCATGAACCGGTTCAGAAAAAAATTGAACCGGTTCAAAAAAAAAGTGGACCGGTTCACAAGGTGTCCATGAACCGGTTCAAAAAAAAAGTGAACCGGTTCACGGGGTGTCCATGAACCGGTTCAAAAAAAAAGTGAATCGGTTCACGGGGTGTCCATGAACCGGTTCAGAAAAAAATTGAACCGGTTCAAAAAAAAAGTGGACCGGTTCACAAGGTGTCCATGAACCGGTTCAAAAAAAAGTGAACCGGTTCACGGGGTGTCCATGAACCGGTTCACGAGGTGTCCATGAACCGGTTCACGAGGTGTCCATGAACCGGTTCAAAAAAAAAGTGAACCGGTTCACGAGGTGTCCATGAACCGGTTCACGAGGTGTCCATGAACCGGTTCAAAAAAAAGTGAACCGGTTCACGGGGTGTCCATGAACCGGTTCAAAAAAAAAAGTGAACCGGTTCACGGGGTGTCCATGAACCGGTTCAAAAAAAAGTGAACCGGTTCACGAGGTGTCCATGAACCGGTTCAAAAAAAAAGTGAACCGGTTCACAAGGTGTCCATGAACCGGTTCAAAAAAAAGTGAACCGGTTCACGGGGTGTCCATGAACCGGTTCAAAAAAAAAAGTGAACCGGTTCACGGGGTGTCCATGAACCGGTTCAAAAAAAAGTGAACCGGTTCACGAGGTGTCCATGAACCGGTTCAAAAAAAAAGTGAACCGGTTCACAAGGTGTCCATGAACCGGTTCAAAAAAAAGTGAGCCGGTTCACGAGGTGTCCATGAACCGGTTCACAAGGTGTCCATGAACCGGTTCAAAAAAAAAGTGAATCGGTTCACGGGGTGTCCATGAACCGGTTCAAAAAAAAAGTGAACTGGTTCAAAAAAAAAGTGGACCGGTTCACAAGGTGTCCATGAACCGGTTCAAAAAAAAAGTGAACCGGTTCACAAGGTGTCCATGAACCGGTTCACGAGGTGTCCATGAACCGGTTCACGAGGTGTCCATGAACCGGTTCACAAGGTGTCCATGAACCGGTTCAAAAAAAAAGTGAATCGGTTCACGGGGTGTCCATGAACCGGTGCAGAAAAAAATTGAACCGGTTCAAAAAAAAAGTGGACCGGTTCACAAGGTGTCCATGAACCGGTTCAAAAAAAAGTGAACCGGTTCACGGGGTGTCCATGAACCGGTTCACGAGGTGTCCATGAACCGGTTCACGAGGTGTCCATGAACCGGTTCAAAAAAAAAGTGAACCGGTTCACAAGGTGTCCATGAACCGGTTCACGAGGTGTCCATGAACCGGTTCAAAAAAAAAGTGAACCGGTTCACGGGGTGTCCATGAACCGGTTCAAAAAAAAAAGTGAACCGGTTCACGGGGTGTCCATGAACCGGTTCAAAAAAAAGTGAACCGGTTCACGGGGTGTCCATGAACCGGTTCAGAAAAAAATTGAACCGGTTCAAAAAAAAAGTGGACCGGTTCACAAGGTGTCCATGAACCGGTTCAAAAAAAAAGTGAACCGGTTCACGGGGTGTCCATGAACCGGTTCAAAAAAAAAGTGAATCGGTTCACGGGGTGTCCATGAACCGGTTCAGAAAAAAATTGAACCGGTTCAAAAAAAAAGTGGACCGGTTCACAAGGTGTCCATGAACCGGTTCAAAAAAAAGTGAACCGGTTCACGGGGTGTCCATGAACCGGTTCACGAGGTGTCCATGAACCGGTTCACGAGGTGTCCATGAACCGGTTCAAAAAAAAAGTGAACCGGTTCACGAGGTGTCCATGAACCGGTTCACGAGGTGTCCATGAACCGGTTCAAAAAAAAGTGAACCGGTTCACGGGGTGTCCATGAACCGGTTCAAAAAAAAAAGTGAACCGGTTCACGGGGTGTCCATGAACCGGTTCAAAAAAAAGTGAACCGGTTCACGGGGTGTCCATGAACCGGTTCAGAAAAAAATTGAACCGGTTCAAAAAAAAAGTGGACCGGTTCACAAGGTGTCCATGAACCGGTTCAAAAAAAAAGTGAACCGGTTCACGGGGTGTCCATGAACCGGTTCAAAAAAAAAGTGAACCGGTTCACGAGGTGTCCATGAACCGGTTCAAAAAAAAAGTGAACCGGTTCACGGGGTGTCCATGAACCGGTTCAAAAAAAAAAGTGAACCGGTTCACGGGGTGTCCATGAACCGGTTCAAAAAAAAAGTGAACCGGTTCACGGGGTGTCCATGAACCGGTTCAAAAAAAAAGTGAACCGGTTCACGGGGTGTCCATGAACCGGTTCAAAAAAAAAGTGAACCGGTTCACGGGGTGTCCATGAACCGGTTCAAAAAAAAAAGTGAACCGGTTCACGGGGTGTCCATGAACCGGTTCAAAAAAAAGTGAACCGGTTCACGGGGTGTCCATGAACCGGTTCAGAAAAAAATTGAACCGGTTCAAAAAAAAAGTGGACCGGTTCACAAGGTGTCCATGAACCGGTTCAAAAAAAAAGTGAACCGGTTCACGGGGTGTCCATGAACCGGTTCAAAAAAAAAGTGAACCGGTTCACGGGGTGTCCATGAACCGGTTCAAAAAAAAAGTGAACCGGTTCACGGGGTGTCCATGAACCGGTTCAAAAAAAAAAGTGAACCGGTTCACGGGGTGTCCATGAACCGGTTCAAAAAAAAGTGAACCGGTTCACGGGGTGTCCATGAACCGGTTCAGAAAAAAATTGAACCGGTTCAAAAAAAAAGTGGACCGGTTCACAAGGTGTCCATGAACCGGTTCAAAAAAAAAGTGAACCGGTTCACGGGGTGTCCATGAACCGGTTCAAAAAAAAAGTGAACCGGTTCACGAGGTGTCCATGAACCGGTTCAAAAAAAAAGTGAACCGGTTCAAAAAAAAAGTGAACCGGTTCACAAGGTGTCCATGAACCGGTTCAAAAAAAAGTGAACCGGTTCACAAGGTGTCCATGAACCGGTTCTCGAGGTGTCCATGAACCGGTTCACGAGGTGTCCATGAACCGGTTCAAAAAAAAAGTGAACCGGTTCACGGGGTGTCCATGAACCGGTTCAAAAAAAAAGTGAACCGGTTCACGGGGTGTCCATGAACCGGTTCAAAAAAAAAGTGAACCGGTTCACGAGGTGTCCATGAACCGGTTCAAAAAAAAGTGAACCGGTTCACAAGGTGTCCATGAACCGGTTCAAAAAAAAAGTGAACCGGTTCACAAGGTGTCCATGAACCGGTTCAAAAAAAAGTGAACCGGTTCACAAGGTGTCCATGAACCGGTTCAAAAAAAAAGTGAACCGGTTCAAAAAAAAAGTGAACCGGTTCAAAAAAAAAGTGAATCGGTTCAAAAAAAAAGTGAACCGGTTCAAAAAAAAGTGAACCGGTTCACAAGGTGTCCATGAACCGGTTCAAAAAAAAAGTGAACCGGTTCACAAGGTGTCCATGAACCGGTTCAAAAAAAAAGTGAACCGGTTCAAAAAAAAAGTGAACCGGTTCAAAAAAAAAGTGAATCGGTTCAAAAAAAAAGTGAACCGGTTCAAAAAAAAGTGAACCGGTTCACAAGGTGTCCATGAACCGGTTCAAAAAAAAAGTGAACCGGTTCACGAGGTGTCCATGAACCGGTTCAAAAAAAAAGTGAACCGGTTCAAAAAAAAAGTGAACCGGTTCACAAGGTGTCCATGAACCGGTTTAAAAAAAAAGTGAACCGGTTCACAAGGTGTCCATGAACCGGTTCAAAAAAAAAGTGAATCGGTTCAAAAAAAAAGTGAACCGGTTCACAAGGTGTCCATGAACCGGTTCAAAAAAAAAGTGAATCGGTTCAAAAAAAAAGTGAACCGGTTCACAAGGTGTCCATGAACCGGTTCAAAAAAAAAGTGAACCGGTTCAAAAAAAAAGTGAACCGGTTCACAAGGTGTCCATGAACCGGTTTAAAAAAAAAGTGAACCGGTTCAAAAAAAAGTGAACCGGTTCAAAAAAAAAGTGAACCGGTTCACAAGGTGTCCATGAACCGGTTCAAAAAAAAAGTGAACCGGTTCAAAAAAAAAGTGAACCGGTTCACAAGGTGTCCATGAACCGGTTCAAAAAAAAAGTGAACCGGTTCAAAAAAAAAGTGAACCGGTTCACGGGGTGTCCATGAACCGGTTCAAAAAAAAAGTGAACCGGTTCACGAGGTGTCCATGAACCGGTTCAAAAAAAAAGTGAACCGGTTCACGGGGTGTCCATGAACCGGTTCAAAAAAAAAGTGAACCGGTTCAAAAAAAAAGTGAACCGGTTCAAAAAAAAAGTGAACCGGTTCACAAGGTGTCCATGAACCGGTTCAAAAAAAAAGTGAACCGGTTCACGAGGTGTCCATGAACCGGTTCAAAAAAAAAGTGAACCGGTTCAAAAAAAAAGTGAACCGGTTCACAAGGTGTCCATGAACCGGTTCAAAAAAAAAGTGAACCGGTTCAAAAAAAAAGTGAACCGGTTCACGGGGTGTCCATGAACCGGTTCAAAAAAAAAGTGAACCGGTTCACGGGGTGTCCATGAACCGGTTCAAAAAAAAAAGTGAACCGGTTCAAAAAAAAGTGAACCGGTTCACGAGGTGTCCATGAACCGGTTCAAAAAAAAAGTGAACCGGTTCAAAAAAAAAGTGAACCGGTTCACAAAATGTCCATGAACCGGTTCAAAAAAAAGTGAACCGGTTCACAAGGTGTCCATGAACCAGTTCACGAGGTGTCCATGAACCAGTTCACGAGGTGTCCATGAACCGGTTCAAAAAAAAGTGAACCGGTTCACGAGGTGTCCATGAACCGGTTCAAAAAAAAAGTGAACCGGTTCACGAGGTGTCCATGAACCGGTTCAAAAAAAAAGTGAACCGGTTCAAAAAAAAGTGAACCGGTTCACGGGGTGTCCATGAACCGGTTCAAAAAAAAAGTGAACCGGTTCAAAAAAAAGTGAACCGGTTCACGAGGTGTCCATGAACCGGTTCAAAAAAAAAGTGAACCGGTTCACAAGGTGTTTATGAACCGGTTCAAAAAAAAAGTGAACCGGTTCACAAGGTGTCCATAAACCGGTTCACAAGGTGTCCATGAACCGGTTCAAAAAAAAAGTGAACCGGTTCACGAGGTGTCCATGAACCGGTTCAAAAAAAAAGTGAACCGGTTCACGAGGTGTCCATGAACCGGTTCAAAAAAAAAGTGAACCGGTTCAAAAAAAAGTGAACCGGTTCACAAAGTGTCCATGAACCGGTTCACGAGGTGTCCATGAACCGGTTCACAAGGTGTCCATGAACCGGTTCAAAAAAAAAGTGAACCGGTTCACGAGGTGTCCATGAACCGGTTCAAAAAAAAAGTGAACCGGTTCACGAGGTGTCCATGAACCGGTTCAAAAAAAAAGTGAACCGGTTCAAAAAAAAAGTGAACCGGTTCACAAAGTGTCCATGAACCGGTTCACGAGGTGTCCATGAACCGGTTCACGAGGTGTCCATGAACCGGTTCAAAAAAAAAGTGAACCGGTTCACGAGGTGTCCATGAACCGGTTCAAAAAAAAAGTGAACCGGTTCAAAAAAAAAGTGAACCGGTTCAAAAAAAAAGTGAACCGGTTCACAAGGTGTCCATGAACCGGTTCAAAAAAAAAGTGAACCGGTTCACAAAGTGTCCATGAACCGGTTCACGAGGTGTCCATGAACCGGTTCACAAGGTGTCCATGAACCGGTTCAAAAAAAAAGTGAACCGGTTCACAAGGTGTCCATGAACCGGTTTAAAAAAAAAAGTGAACCGGTTCAAAAAAAAAGTGAACCGGTTCACAAGGTGTCCATGAACCGGTTTAAAAAAAAAAGTGAACCGGTTCAAAAAAAAAAGTGAACCGGTTCAAAAAAAAAGTGAACCGGTTCAAAAAAAAAGTGAACCGGTTCACAAGGTGTCCATGAACCGGTTCAAAAAAAAAGTGAACCGGTTCACAAGGTGTCCATGAACCGGTTCAAAAAAAAAAGTGAACCGGTTCACAAGGTGTCCATGAACCGGTTCAAAAAAAAAGTGAACCGGTTCAAAAAAAAAGTGAACCGGTTCAAAAAAAAGTGAACCGGTTCACGAGGTGTCCATGAACCGGTTCAAAAAAAAAGTGAACCGGTTCAAAAAAAAAGTGAACCGGTTCAAAAAAAAAGTGAACCGGTTCAAAAAAAAAGTGAACCGGTTCAAAAAAAAAGTGAACCGGTTCAAAAAAAAAGTGAGCCGGTTCACAAGGTGTCCATGAACCGGTTCAAAAAAAAAGTGAACCGGTTCAAAAAAAAAGTGAACCGGTTCAAAAAAAAAGTGAACCGGTTCAAAAAAAAAGTGAACCGGTTCAAAAAAAAAGTGAATCGGTTCAAAAAAAAAGTGAACCGGTTCACAAGGTGTCCATGAACCGGTTCAAAAAAAAAGTGAACCGGTTCAAAAAAAAAGTGAACCGGTTCACAAGGTGTCCATGAACCGGTTCAAAAAAAAAGTGAACCGGTTCAAAAAAAAGTGAACCGGTTCAAAAAAAAAGTGAACCGGTTCACAAGGTGTCCATGAACCGGTTCAAAAAAAAAGTGAACCGGTTCAAAAAAAAAGTGAACCGGTTCACGGGGTGTCCATGAACCGGTTCAAAAAAAAAGTGAACCGGTTCACGAGGTGTCCATGAACCGGTTCAAAAAAAAAGTGAACCGGTTCAAAAAAAAAGTGAACCGGTTCAAAAAAAAAGTGAACCGGTTCACAAGGTGTCCATGAACCGGTTCAAAAAAAAAGTGAACCGGTTCACGAGGTGTCCATGAACCGGTTCAAAAAAAAAGTGAACCGGTTCACGGGGTGTCCATGAACCGGTTCAAAAAAAAAGTGAACCGGTTCAAAAAAAAAGTGAACCGGTTCAAAAAAAAAGTGAACCGGTTCACAAGGTGTCCATGAACCGGTTCAAAAAAAAAGTGAACCGGTTCACGAGGTGTCCATGAACCGGTTCAAAAAAAAAGTGAACCGGTTCAAAAAAAAAGTGAACCGGTTCACAAGGTGTCCATGAACCGGTTCAAAAAAAAAGTGAACCGGTTCAAAAAAAAAGTGAACCGGTTCACGGGGTGTCCATGAACCGGTTCAAAAAAAAAGTGAACCGGTTCAAAAAAAAAGTGAACCGGTTCACAAAATGTCCATGAACCGGTTCAAAAAAAAAGTGAACCGGTTCACAAGGTGTCCATAAACCGGTTCACAAGGTGTCCATGAACCGGTTCAAAAAAAAAGTGAACCGGTTCACGAGGTGTCCATGAACCGGTTCAAAAAAAAGTGAACCGGTTCAAAAAAAAAGTGAACCGGTTCACAAGGTGTCCATGAACCGGTTCAAAAAAAAAGTGAACCGGTTCAAAAAAAAGTGAACCGGTTCAAAAAAAAAGTGAACCGGTTCACAAGGTGTCCATGAACCGGTTCAAAAAAAAAGTGAACCGGTTCAAAAAAAAAGTGAACCGGTTCACGGGGTGTCCATGAACCGGTTCAAAAAAAAAGTGAACCGGTTCACGAGGTGTCCATGAACCGGTTCAAAAAAAAAGTGAACCGGTTCACGGGGTGTCCATGAACCGGTTCAAAAAAAAAGTGAACCGGTTCAAAAAAAAAGTGAACCGGTTCAAAAAAAAAGTGAACCGGTTCACAAGGTGTCCATGAACCGGTTCAAAAAAAAAGTGAACCGGTTCACGAGGTGTCCATGAACCGGTTCAAAAAAAAAGTGAACCGGTTCAAAAAAAAAGTGAACCGGTTCACAAGGTGTCCATGAACCGGTTCAAAAAAAAAGTGAACCGGTTCAAAAAAAAAGTGAACCGGTTCACGGGGTGTCCATGAACCGGTTCAAAAAAAAAGTGAACCGGTTCAAAAAAAAAGTGAACCGGTTCACAAAATGTCCATGAACCGGTTCAAAAAAAAAGTGAACCGGTTCACAAGGTGTCCATAAACCGGTTCACAAGGTGTCCATGAACCGGTTCAAAAAAAAAGTGAACCGGTTCACGAGGTGTCCATGAACCGGTTCAAAAAAAAAGTGAACCGGTTCACGAGGTGTCCATGAACCGGTTCAAAAAAAAAGTGAACCGGTTCACAAAGTGTCCATGAACCGGTTCACGAGGTGTCCATGAACCGGTTCACAAGGTGTCCATGAACCGGTTCAAAAAAAAAGTGAACCGGTTCACGAGGTGTCCATGAACCGGTTCAAAAAAAAAGTGAACCGGTTCACGAGGTGTCCAGTAACCGGTTCAAAAAAAAAGTGAACCGGTTCAAAAAAAAAGTGAACCGGTTCACAAAGTGTCCATGAACCGGTTCACGAGGTGTCCATGAACCGGTTCACGAGGTGTCCATGAACCGGTTCAAAAAAAAAGTGAACCGGTTCACGAGGTGTCCATGAACCGGTTCAAAAAAAAAGTGAACCGGTTCAAAAAAAAAGTGAACCGGTTCACAAGGTGTCCATGAACCGGTTCAAAAAAAAAGTGAACCGGTTCAAAAAAAAAGTGAACCGGTTCACAAAGTGTCCATGAACCGGTTCACGAGGTGTCCATGAACCGGTTCACAAGGTGTCCATGAACCGGTTCAAAAAAAAAGTGAACCGGTTCACAAGGTGTCCATGAACCGGTTTAAAAAAAAGTGAACCGGTTCAAAAAAAAAGTGAACCGGTTCACAAGGTGTCCATGAACCGGTTCAAAAAAAAAAGTGAACCGGTTCAAAAAAAAAGTGAACCGGTTCAAAAAAAAAGTGAACCGGTTCAAAAAAAAAGTGAACCGGTTCACAAGGTGTCCATGAACCGGTTCAAAAAAAAAGTGAACCGGTTCACAAGGTGTCCATGAACCGGTTCAAAAAAAAAAGTGAACCGGTTCACAAGGTGTCCATGAACCGGTTCAAAAAAAAAGTGAACCGGTTCACGAGGTGTCCATGAACCGGTTCAAAAAAAAGTGAACCGGTTCAAAAAAAAGTGAACCGGTTCACGAGGTGTCCATGAACCGGTTCAAAAAAAAGTGAACCGGTTCAAAAAAAAAGTGAACCGGTTCAAAAAAAAAGTGAACCGGTTCAAAAAAAAAGTGAACCGGTTCAAAAAAAAAGTGAACCGGTTCAAAAAAAAAGTGAACCGGTTCACAAGGTGTCCATGAACCGGTTCAAAAAAAAGTGAACCGGTTCAAAAAAAAAGTGAACCGGTTCAAAAAAAAAGTGAACCGGTTCACGAGGTGTCCATGAACCGGTTCAAAAAAAAGTGAACCGGTTCAAAAAAAAGTGAACCGGTTCAAAAAAAAAGTGAACCGGTTCACAAGGTGTCCATGAACCGGTTCAAAAAAAAAGTGAACCGGTTAAAAAAAAAAGTGAACCGGTTCACAAGGTGTCCATGAACCGGTTCAAAAAAAAAGTGAACCGGTTCAAAAAAAAAGTGAACCGGTTCACGGGGTGTCCATGAACCGGTTCAAAAAAAAAGTGAACCGGTTCACGAGGTGTCCATGAACCGGTTCAAAAAAAAAGTGAACCGGTTCACGGGGTGTCCATGAACCGGTTCAAAAAAAAAGTGAACCGGTTCAAAAAAAAAGTGAACCGGTTCACGAGGTGTCCATGAACCGGTTCAAAAAAAAAGTGAACCGGTTCAAAAAAAAAGTGAACCGGTTCACAAGGTGTCCATGAACCGGTTCAAAAAAAAAGTGAACCGGTTCAAAAAAAAAGTGAACCGGTTCACGGGGTGTCCATGAACCGGTTCAAAAAAAAAGTGAACCGGTTCAAAAAAAAGTGAACCGGTTCACGAGGTGTCCATGAACCGGTTCAAAAAAAAAGTGAACCGGTTCAAAAAAAAAGTGAACCGGTTCACAAGGTGTCCATGAACCGGTTCAAAAAAAAAGTGAACCGGTTCACAAGGTGTCCATAAACCGGTTCACAAGGTGTCCATGAACCGGTTCAAAAAAAAGTGAACCGGTTCAAAAAAAAAGTGAACCGGTTCACAAGGTGTCCATGAACCGGTTCAAAAAAAAAGTGAACCGGTTCAAAAAAAAAGTGAACCGGTTCAAAAAAAAAGTGAACCGGTTCAAAAAAAAAGTGAACCGGTTCACAAAGTGTCCATGAACCGGTTCACGAGGTGTCCATGAACCGGTTCACGAGGTGTCCATGAACCGGTTCAAAAAAAAAGTGAACCGGTTCACGAGGTGTCCATGAACCGGTTCAAAAAAAAAGTGAACCGGTTCAAAAAAAAGTGAACCGGTTCACAAAGTGTCCATGAACCGGTTCACGAGGTGTCCATGAACCGGTTCACAAGGTGTCCATGAACCGGTTCAAAAAAAAAGTGAACCGGTTCACGAGGTGTCCATGAACCGGTTCAAAAAAAAAGTGAACCGGTTCACGAGGTGTCCATGAACCGGTTCAAAAAAAAAGTGAACCGGTTCAAAAAAAAAGTGAACCGGTTCAAAAAAAAAGTGAACCGGTTCACAAGGTGTCCATGAACCGGTTCAAAAAAAAAGTGAACCGGTTCAAAAAAAAAGTGAACCGGTTCACAAAGTGTCCATGAACCGGTTCACGAGGTGTCCATGAACCGGTTCACAAGGTGTCCATGAACCGGTTCAAAAAAAAAGTGAACCGGTTCACAAGGTGTCCATGAACCGGTTTAAAAAAAAAAGTGAACCGGTTCAAAAAAAAAGTGAACCGGTTCACAAGGTGTCCATGAACCGGTTCAAAAAAAAAAGTGAACCGGTTCAAAAAAAAAGTGAACCGGTTCAAAAAAAAAGTGAACCGGTTCAAAAAAAAAGTGAACCGGTTCACAAGGTGTCCATGAACCGGTTCAAAAAAAAAGTGAACCGGTTCACAAGGTGTCCATGAACCGGTTCAAAAAAAAAAGTGAACCGGTTCACAAGGTGTCCATGAACCGGTTCAAAAAAAAAGTGAACCGGTTCACGAGGTGTCCATGAACCGGTTCAAAAAAAAGTGAACCGGTTCAAAAAAAAGTGAACCGGTTCACGAGGTGTCCATGAACCGGTTCAAAAAAAAAGTGAACCGGTTCAAAAAAAAAGTGAACCGGTTCAAAAAAAAAGTGAACCGGTTCAAAAAAAAAGTGAACCGGTTCAAAAAAAAAGTGAACCGGTTCAAAAAAAAAGTGAACCGGTTCACAAGGTGTCCATGAACCGGTTCAAAAAAAAGTGAACCGGTTCAAAAAAAAAGTGAACCGGTTCAAAAAAAAAGTGAACCGGTTCACGAGGTGTCCATGAACCGGTTCAAAAAAAAGTGAACCGGTTCAAAAAAAAGTGAACCGGTTCAAAAAAAAAGTGAACCGGTTCACAAGGTGTCCATGAACCGGTTCAAAAAAAAAGTGAACCGGTTAAAAAAAAAAGTGAACCGGTTCACAAGGTGTCCATGAACCGGTTCAAAAAAAAAGTGAACCGGTTCAAAAAAAAAGTGAACCGGTTCACGAGGTGTCCATGAACCGGTTCAAAAAAAAAGTGAACCGGTTCACGGGGTGTCCATGAACCGGTTCAAAAAAAAAGTGAACCGGTTCAAAAAAAAAGTGAACCGGTTCACGAGGTGTCCATGAACCGGTTCAAAAAAAAAGTGAACCGGTTCAAAAAAAAAGTGAACCGGTTCACAAGGTGTCCATGAACCGGTTCAAAAAAAAAGTGAACCGGTTCAAAAAAAAAGTGAACCGGTTCACGGGGTGTCCATGAACCGGTTCAAAAAAAAAGTGAACCGGTTCAAAAAAAAGTGAACCGGTTCACGAGGTGTCCATGAACCGGTTCAAAAAAAAAGTGAACCGGTTCAAAAAAAAAGTGAACCGGTTCACAAGGTGTCCATGAACCGGTTCAAAAAAAAAGTGAACCGGTTCACAAGGTGTCCATAAACCGGTTCACAAGGTGTCCATGAACCGGTTCAAAAAAAAGTGAACCGGTTCAAAAAAAAAGTGAACCGGTTCACAAGGTGTCCATGAACCGGTTCAAAAAAAAAGTGAACCGGTTCAAAAAAAAAGTGAACCGGTTCACAAGGTGTCCATGAACCGGTTCAAAAAAAAAGTGAACCGGTTCAAAAAAAAAGTGAACCGGTTCAAAAAAAAAGTGAACCGGTTCAAAAAAAAAGTGAACCGGTTCACAAAGTGTCCATGAACCGGTTCACGAGGTGTCCATGAACCGGTTCACGAGGTGTCCATGAACCGGTTCAAAAAAAAAGTGAACCGGTTCACGAGGTGTCCATGAACCGGTTCAAAAAAAAAGTGAACCGGTTCAAAAAAAAGTGAACCGGTTCACAAAGTGTCCATGAACCGGTTCACGAGGTGTCCATGAACCGGTTCACAAGGTGTCCATGAACCGGTTCAAAAAAAAAGTGAACCGGTTCACGAGGTGTCCATGAACCGGTTCAAAAAAAAAGTGAACCGGTTCACGAGGTGTCCATGAACCGGTTCAAAAAAAAAGTGAACCGGTTCAAAAAAAAAGTGAACCGGTTCAAAAAAAAAGTGAACCGGTTCACAAGGTGTCCATGAACCGGTTCAAAAAAAAAGTGAACCGGTTCAAAAAAAAAGTGAACCGGTTCACAAAGTGTCCATGAACCGGTTCACGAGGTGTCCATGAACCGGTTCACAAGGTGTCCATGAACCGGTTCAAAAAAAAAGTGAACCGGTTCACAAGGTGTCCATGAACCGGTTTAAAAAAAAAAGTGAACCGGTTCAAAAAAAAAGTGAACCGGTTCACAAGGTGTCCATGAACCGGTTCAAAAAAAAAAGTGAACCGGTTCAAAAAAAAAGTGAACCGGTTCAAAAAAAAAGTGAACCGGTTCACAAGGTGTCCATGAACCGGTTCAAAAAAAAAGTGAACCGGTTCACAAGGTGTCCATGAACCGGTTCAAAAAAAAAGTGAACCGGTTCACGAGGTGTCCATGAACCGGTTCACGAGGTGTCCATGAACCGGTTCAAAAAAAGTGAACCGGTTCAAAAAAAAGTGAACCGGTTCAAAAAAAAGTGAACCGGTTCAAAAAAAAGTGAACCGGTTCACGAGGTGTCCATGAACCGGTTCAAAAAAAAGTGAACCGTGTCGCGGTTGGGTTTTAGGTTAACTGGTGAGGTCCCCAACCTCGAGGAATATGATTGATGTTCTAATGTTGCTAGCGCAATGAAGAGGTGTGATTCTCAGACTTCCTTTATTGACAGATTGCATTGGGTGAATGTGTGGTGGTTCAGTAAGTTAGAATAGATGACCAGTATGGTCAGGAATAGGTGGAAGTGAGTGGGGGGAACAGAAAGAGTGACTCGTGAGAGAACACTAACGGGACGTGTCGTTAGAAGTGGGTGTTAAAGCGAAGTGAAGTGAGAAGTGGTGACAAATGAAGGCAAGATCTCTCTGCGCGAGACGCAGAGAAAGGGGGATGAGAGAGTGTGCAAGTAGGAGAGACGGGGAATGGAAAGGAGAGCGGGGATACAAAAGGTCAATTATGATTGGCGCGTTGCATAGATCATGAAGTTTGTACGGTCACTGGAGCATTGCTGCGACTGGTGGCCGTGTGAACTTCCTCGGTTGACGCCTTCGTAGTTGTCTCCTTGGTGTGTTGATACATGATAGGATTGGGCAAAAGAGAATCATATGTAGGGGAACGATATTATAAGATCCTGTTGAAGTTGTGACCAATGCCAGGTGGCAGTGGTCGCGACATTGGGGGGGGGGGAGGGTTCTACTTTTGAGATGAGCAAAAGTAGTACGGTCCTTTTCTCAGCATATGAATCTTGGCATTGTTAATATCGTGATGACTCCTTTTGGCCGATCTTGGTAAGAATTTCCTTGATCTTTTGCGTCCAGTGAACTTCTTCTTGATCGTTGGACTCTTTATTGGTTTTCTTTGAGAATCAAGTTTCCTTGGTCTCCCTCTCTTCCTTTTGGGCACCTCGATGTCCTCTTGTGCCGCTTGTTGCTTCACCTTTTCAGATTCTGGCACCAAGGCTGGTAAGGATAACATCTCCCGTCCAACCTCGTTACCGTCGTCCTTCCGGTTTTTGCTGTTGGCGACTTTGTCTTTGATGTGATCAACGTTGTCCGTTCGGTCCTCGTTGCTCATCTTGTCCTTGACTGTTCCGTTTGATAAATCCTTTTGGGATTCTGGCACCGAAGCTGGTAAGGATAACATCTCCTGTCCAACTTCGTCACCTTCCTCTCCTGGATCTTCTAATGGGAAGAGTTGGCTCACTGCTTTCTTCAGTTCTCGCTTTCCGCAACGTACAGTTACGCTGTGTGGATCTGCCTTGATCTCTTCCGGTGTACTTGTTATTCTCCCGATTGGCCAATGATGTCTGGTCTTGAGCGGGTCACTTACCAGTACAATTTGCCCATGTTTCGGTTTCCATCCGGAGTGTGATTTTTGTCTAGGGTTGAATTCCTTAATTCCTGGAAAGTACCTTTTAATGAACTCCAACCATAGCTCGTTCTTGGCTTTTGCGAGATGTTCCAGTAGCTGTCTTGTCATGCTCTCGGTGTCTCCTGCTTTTATGATCCCGAAGACTGTGTCATACTTTTCTGGTAGTGAGATGCAAACTCCTGGATTGAGAAAATCGCATGGGCGAATCGCTGGCATGTCTTCTTCGTCTTTCTTGTTCGGAGTCACTGGTCTCGAGTTGACGATGGCTTCTACCTCGATTAGTAGAGTTTCCAGGTCCAGGTACGGTCTCACTTCTTTTCCCAGAACTTTCATGACGACTGCTTTGACTATGCCGACCATCCGTTCATAAATTCCCCCTTGCCAGGGGCTAAGCGGAGTGATATGCTTTATTTGTATCTCGTGTTTGGCCAAAAACGACGTCAACGTATCGCTCTCATTCACAATTGTCCTGAGGTCCTTGTTGATCATGGAGTATCCCAGCTTAAATGCTGGAGCATTGTCTGACAGGATGTACCTTGGAACTCCTCTTCTGCTGATGAATCGTGACATGGCCATTACGAAGGCAGTAGTTGTGTTGTCCGGAACCATTTCCAAGTGCACTGCTCTTGTCGCTAAACAAGTTACGAGAAGAACCCACACTTTTGGTTGCGTCTTTCCTTGGCTGTAGTGTAGTGGACCGAAATAGTCCAATCCAATGTAGGCGAATGGAGCAACCATAGTTGTCCTACTCTGTGGTAGGATTCTTGTGTGGTCATAGCGGAATGGTCTGGCATGCTTTCGGCGGCAAGTCACACAGCGGTTCCGGATTTCTCTGACGACGTTGTGCAGTTGGTCTATCCAGTATCTTTGCTGGATATCGCATATGACGTCGTTGGTACCTTGATGTTTGAGCTTCTCGTGAGACTCTCTCGCAATCAACTTCGCTAGGGGATGCTTCTTGATGATGATGATTGGGAGTTTCATCTCTGGAGTGATCCTCGGATCTTCGGCTTTGTAGAACCTCGTTTGGTACCTCCACGATCCGTCTTCGTGTAGCATGGTTGACGATTTCATTGGTAGTCCTTCCTTCAGCCGTACTTCTGAGTCCTTGTAGTGATCCTTGATGATGTATTTCTTTGCCAGGTTGAGTTTTTCTTCGGCTTTTCCTGACTTGAAAGCATCTTGGAACTGTCTCATCGTTACTCCTTGGAATTGGATAGGCTTGTCCGGTCGGCGTTCGTTTCTTTTCTGGATGATGTTGGTTATCCAGTCCATTGCTCTCGCCATTGCTTTGACTAGTTTTCCAAGGCTATTTGTTCGATGATACGGGACAATTGACTCGTATTCCTCTTCGGTTTTATCGTTGACTGTCATGATCTGGCTAACATCGCTTTCACATGACAGCACTTTGATAATCCCTAGAGAAATGGCGTACTCGCGAAACTCATACGGATCTGTATCTGTTCTCTCCAGCACTTTGGGCCATTTTTCCTCCTTGTCTTGAAGAAATTCCGGTCCGACGTTCCACAAGTCGCTGTTCTTCAACTCGTTCAATGAACATCCTCTGCTGGCAATGTCTGCAGGGTTCTTCTCCGTTGGCACGTGTCTCATTGACGTTGTTAGGTCCATGCCTTTGAGCTCCTCTAGGTTGTTGTGTATCTTCTTCACTCGGTTAGCTGTAAAGACGTTTCCAACCTTGTTGCTATTCCTATTCACGATCCAGCATAGGCAGATGGTGTTGTCAGTGAAGAATGTGATGTCATCTAACTTCATGTGTAGCTCTTTCGCCAAGTTTACCGCAGCATTCGTTCCAACTTCTATCGCCATCAGTTCCAACTTTGGTATGGTGAATTCCGTACCTCCGTTTGCCGGTTTGATCCTTGATTTGGAATAGAGTAGTCGAGATGAATACTCTCCTCCGTGATCATATCTCAAGTAGATTGCTGTTGCGTAGTGTTGTTTTGACGCGTCCGAGAAGACAACCATTTTGACTGACTTGTAGTCGCTTCTTGCAGATAATCTCCTTGGGATGACATATGTCCGGTCCGTGAACTGTGCGACGATGTCATTCCATACTCCATGGAGGTCTTCTGGTATTTTTTCGTTCCAGTTGATCCCTCGCTTCCAGAGTTCGGCTATCAGCTCCTTCAGCTTGATTATCAGTGGTGAGATGACACCAGTGGGGTCGTAGTTCTGAGCGCTGAACGCGACAACTTCCCGTTTCGTTGGAATGTGTTTTGGCGGAGTGGCGATCTTTATCGTGATGGTGTCATCGATTGTGTCCCATGTGTGACCAAGTAGTTTGCAAGTTCTGTCCGGTCCACGATCGCTGACATCTATTGATTCCATCACTTCCTTGCTATTGCATTGGTACTCTCGGAGATTCATCGCCATCTTTGTCATGCTTGCTTTGGATTTCCTGTGGCACATCTTCATATCTTCCTTGCAGTCCGATGTGAAGAGTAGATTGTCAACGTAAAGGTTTTCGATGATTCTCTTGTTGAAGGCATCCACGTCCAGCTCCAGGTATCGAAGTATGGTCACGGCTAATAGAAACGGAGAGCTTGTTACTCCGAATGGCAACCTGGTGAATCGATACACTATGATGTTTTCATCTGAGAAGCCTTTTGTGGGGTCCCTGAGCCATAGGAATTTCGTGTAGTCTCGGAACTGTTCTTGAAGGCGTACTTGGTGGAATGCTTTTTCGATATCGGCGACCATTATGTATTTTGTAAGCCGGCTCCTGACAAGTATCCCGAGAATAGGTTGCAGAATGGACGGTCCGGGAAACAGACAATCGTTCAGGGACAATCCGTTCTTTGGATGTGAAGACGCATCGTGTACTATCCGGAGTTTGGTCGTATTGGAATCCTCTTTCCAGACGACGGAGTGCGGAATGAAACAACCTTCGGACATTGACTTTTCGTCCATTGGTGCTTCTTCCACGATATTCGCTAGTATCTGTTGTTGGATTGCGTCGTCATACTGTTTCCGAGCTTCCAACTTAGCCAGTTGTTTGTCTAGAAGGTTTATCAGCCTCCTCCTCGCTACCGGATAGTTTGTCTCCAGCTGTTGTTGCTTGCCGTTAAAGGGAAGAGCCACGTGGATTCTTCCTTCTTTGTCAATCACGGCCGATTTCTTGAAGTCGTCGATTAAGCGTTCGTGAAGTGTATTCTTGTTCTCCACGGCTTCCGGCGGCTCCATTCCGAGCACTTCTAGAGTCCACAACTGTTCTACCTGCTTATCCAATTTCGTCTTAGAGATTTTTGTTTGGTCAGCTGGCGGATGGTGTTGTAGATGATAGTCTTCGGACTCTACTGTGTGAACCCAGACTTGTTCGTTCATCTCCATTAGGTTGACGTTGATGTTCTCTCCCACTGGGACTAATGAATCGTCCGAAACAGGTGGATGGTTTATATAGCCGATGAGTACGTCTTCTATTGCTCTCCCGCTTGGCAGGAACGTCATCTCCGGTTTTCTCATTCTTTTGACCTTGTTTATAACGTTGTTACCCAGTATCATGTCAACTGGCTGTCCGTCAAACTCGGCGAGTGTCGTTATTCCGTCAATGTTCATTCCTTTCCATTCCAAGAACGACTTATCATCTGTCGTATGGTCTGGAGCTCGGAACTTTGTGCTCATGCAATGGAAACTCGGTACGATCGTAGTCCATGATCTTCCAGTTAGGTCAATGAGATCCAGCTTGTAGAACTTGGTCCACGATGGGTTAGAGTCAGCTACAAAGCCTGAATAGGCTGTCATCCTTTCTCCTAACAACTCCAATCCTAGCCTCTGAGCAGCGGTAGTGGAAATTATCGTTGTCTGTGCTCCGGAATCCACTAAAGCGAGAATTTTTCCTCCTTTTGGTGTTCGGAGCTGCATGAACGGTAGCTGCGATTCCAGGTCTGTGACTTTGTTTATTGCAATTTTGATAGGAGTTGTTCGGTCACGTGTTTCTTCGGGGAATCCACTTTTGACGTCGAATTCCTCTGATGTAGAGATGTCACATGTGAAGACGCTTTGCGACGTTTGGTCAGACTCCTTATCGCGTAACATCTGCGAATCAGGAATCTGTCCCAAGTTGCTTAGCGGTTTTGAGGCGGGGATGAGTAACTGATTTCTGTCTGAAGAAGCTGAGTTAGTATTTATAAAACTTTTTGTTAACGATGAGTTGGTATTGATAGCTGCGGGATGAGAAGATGGTGTCGGGTAACCTTGAGAAGAGACGATGGAATTAGTAGACATAGAGTTAATGTTCGGGGGTTTCAGCCCCTCCGTGCTGAAACAACTGGTGTTCCTCCAGTTCTTCGTCAGTGTCGTACGCGTCGATGAATCCGATCATGTTGATCGATACCTTGTTTGGATTGGGTACTTCCGAACAGTGTGCTGTGAAATGGCGTTTGTGGCAGTTGAAACAATTGAACTTCGATTTGCATTCCAATAGTCCATGTTGGCTCGAGAGGCAGTTGTAACATAGCTTATTGTCTCTGGCTGCTTTCTGCTTATCCTTCACCGACAGGTTGCATTCCCAAGCACTGTGGTTATCATCTCCGCAGTACCGGCACGGTTTGATTCTGCACGGTGCAAGCGGTCGTTTCGGCGCGTACGGTTTGCTTCCTCTCTGTCTTTGGGGTTGACCTTCTCTTCGGTTGTACACTGCATTGACTGATGTGTTGTACACTCCTCGTGAGGTCGATACTGAACTTCCTGATAGGCTGTTCGTGTGTTGCCGCGAAATGGCGTCGTGAGCAGCGTTGACGAGATCGATCAGTGTTGCAGCACCTTGTTCGAACTTCTTTTGTACCGACGACCTGATCTTTGGTGGGAGTTTGGTCATCAGTCTGATGAGCGATCGCTGATCGTTCGGGTTTGCTCCGAACATTGCTAGCTTATGAGCGGTCGTGGAGTACAGGTTCAACGCGTTGGTTAGTTCCTCCAGATTGTTTTCAGGGAACACAATATCCTCCAACTGATTGTAGTTCAACATCTTTTGAGTCTTTGGTCTATTGTACTGTCTGTCTAGATTGGAACGAATCAGCATATACGTTGCTTCCGTGGCGTAGATCGTCTGGTGATTCAGAGCAATGTTTTTCGGAAGCAGTTTCAATAGCATGGCTTGCTTGGTCGTGATGTCGATGAAAGGATTTAAGTGTACTTGAGCATCGAACTGTGCAATGAACGCTGGCCATTCCGTCTCGTCGCCACTGAACAGGCTGATGGTGATGAGCGCTGTCGACTTAGCTCCTTGTTTGAGCTGTTCCAGTGTGTCCGTATTTCGTCTTTATCGGATCCGAACATCTGCGGTGTCACCTGAGATATTGGGGGTAGGATGTTGCCCTGGTACGGTCCGTATCCTTGTTGAAGCTGGTTATACGGTTGCGGCTGGACTTGTTGAAGTTGTTCGTACGGGTTGAGTTGGAACTGCTGAGCTTGCATTGGCCTAGCATACTGTATCGGCTGCTGCTGAACTCCGTGGCTCTGAATGTTATTGTACTGTCCTCCATTGTTAGTCATCGGTACTTGGAACTGAACTTGAGTTGGTCTTGTTTGGACCGCGAACGTGTTGGCTTGCTGAACCTGTTGGTGCTGTGCCAATTGTGGGAGAACTTGAACGTTATTCTGCCCATTGATCTGCGTTCCTTGTGCAGTTGGTGCAGCTGGTGTGAGAATAATCTGCTGCGGAGCTGCCGTTCTGGCTGAGGAGCTTCTAGCGTCGTTGTCATGGCGAGCGCTATGTCCGGTCGAAGACTCGTTGTAGTCGTTGTTGTGGGACGAGTCTCTTCTGGATCTAGGGGCGTTTTGCTCCGACGGACCTGGTTCACGTCTCTGCCACTGCTCTGGCTGCTCGACCCGTTCTGGTTGATTGCGATTCTCGGCATAACATCTGCCTTGAATCATAATCTCTCTGAACTGGTTCAGCAGGTATTCTCCTTCTTTCTTGCGGTTCGCATCGATGTTACGAAACTCTTTTCTCAGTTGTTGAACTGCTGTTGTGGTGTCATTTGTTCTCATCATGAGCTCGTCGACTGTTTTTCTGAGCTCCGCGTTTTCCGTCTGTGCGGACTGTTGTCCTGTCCCGGCGCTGTTTGCTTGGCTTGGTCCGTTTCCGATGACTTGGATTTCCGGCTGTTCCACCTGGACGATGTTTCCATCTCCGTTCACTTGCGCGGCTCCTGGAGGCTCGGCTGAACATCCGCCTACTCTCTCAGGAATGCGCTTCATGAATTGATTTAGCATCTTGATGTTCTCATCCAGCTCGGTGGCGATTTCGTTAGTTCTGTGGTTAGCCAGGTGTTCGGTCATCTCTCTGCGGAACGTCTGACGCGACTCCTCCGTCTCCGACATGACTGGGTCCTGCATGAGCAGCTCCTCCATCTCCTCTTCGTACGAGACCAATTCGATTTGCTTCTTGGTCAGGGTCGCTATGAGACTTTCCACGTTTCTTTTGGGGACAGCGCGGACGTCCAACTCCGCGATAGTTTGAGCATCGTTCACGAGTTCAGATCCTTTGCGACTGTTGAAGGTGACTTTCTTCTTGAACTCCGTCAGCTTTCTATGCATGGTTACTTTTTAGAAGGCGTTAGTGCGCTGGTGCGGTCTGGAAAGATTCCAGGTTGTATGGGTCGGAGTGGAGAAAGAGAGAAGTTAATTAAAGAGAGGAAAGTGATTTAAAGAGAGAGAAATGGAAATTATGAGATGAATGTAAGTTAACTAAAGGTGATGTTATTAAGAGAAGGATAGATTGATTTAGGTAGATGAAGTTATGGTATATCAGTTAGGTGATAGATAGAAGAAGTCGTAATGCACTTGATATTTAGTAGACACTCGGGGTATGTGCTTCCCTCCTTTTGCGCTTGAAGTTTCGTTGATACGTTGGGGTCAGTGCTTCCCTCCTGCACTTGAAATTTGGTAGACACCTGGGGTCTGTGCTTCCCTCATGCACTTGAAGTTTGGTAGACACCTGGGGTCTGTGCTTCCCTCATGCACTTGAAGTTTGGTAGACACCGGGGGTCTGTGCTTCCCTCCTTAGAGATTTCTTGGTTTTGGTATTCGTGCGCTACGCCTGCGTAGGCTATCCCTCTGTAGCTCCGTGCTCACAGTCGGCTCTCTCCACCGGCTGCGGTCGCTCCAGCCTCTCCATGAGACTGCCAGGGAGCAACTATCCTGTTCCGCTTATCCTGAAGTCCTGTTTCTTGCATGCTCGGACTGTAGTTGCTGGACTCGCTCACAGGGGCACGAATATCCTCGGAGGTTGGGGGCGATTGATTCGTGATCGGCATCGGCTCCTCGTTCCTTCCTGGCTCACTGGGCCTCCTCGGAAATCTTATTGTATCCCAGAATTGTTTGGTTGGGCACTAATCCATATCACTTTGATGGTCAATCTTCGTCCTTGCAGTACGGTCCAATGAAGAGAAAGAGAATAGTTAGACTAGAAGTGTTTGGTTGATCAGACCATCTACTAAGAGAATACTATGATCCAAGACTACATTGTAGGTAAAGAAGAAAGAAGACCAGTTAATGCTTGCTCGCCGCTAGACATCACAGCCAAATGATGTTACACCTTGAGCTCGCACTTCACCGGGAGGAATTAAACACAGCCTAGTTTAAAAGAGTTCCTACATTGGCGATAAGGGAGTGATATGATTAGAGATGGGATAGTTTAGAGAGATTCGTAACTTGTTACTAAGAAAAACGGATAAATGGTGAGTAAAACAAGTTTAAAAGTATACGTCGAGATTAAAACTCGAGTTTCAGTAGCGGTGGCCAGTACTATTAACAAAAAACTTTATGATCAGGAATGGAATTTATCGATTTTACTCCGCTGGTCATTATCGACCTCCTAATTTCTGTCCTTCGATTCCACTTCCTTGATTTCCTCCTTTGCTGCTTCCTTGGCTCCTTTTCCTTTCTTCTGCTGCTTCGGCTTTACTTGTTCGGTCCCGCGGATCGTCTTGTTCAGGATTGCATTTGCCGTCCTTTCTCTTGTAGCGTACACTGGACACAAATACAATTTGTGGAAGACTCCGGGGCACTTTTCGCAGCATGGCATCGTTTCCTTTTCGGGACAGTCCTCGACCTTGTGTCCTTTCTTTGCGCAGCACACGCAACGATCGTAGATGGCGAATCGCTCTTGACGTGTCGACGCATCAGGGTACTGAGCACAAGCTGTCGCCGGATGGCATGTAGAGAGGCATAAGAAGCACTCGAACTGTCCATCTTTTTCCTTGTTTACGTTCTCCTTTGCAAGGATCACTAGCTTCTCTTTGAGCTCATCTTCCTTCTCCAACACTTTGTTCGTGGCTTCCATCAACTTCTCGATCATCGTTCTCTGTTCGGTCTGTTGTCTGGCGATCTCTTCGGTCAATGACTTGATACCGATGTATTGGCTCGTGATGATCGCTTTTAACAGTTGAACCTCTTCGCGAGTGGGGGCCTTCGAGATGTCGTAGTCTTGGAGAATCTTGAGAGCTTCTCTTTGAACCTCGTCGAATCCTCGTTGCTTCTTTAGATCCAATTCGGTGAATTGTCTTTCAGTGATCTTCAGAAGCTCCTCCGTTTTTGCAGCGATATCCTTTTCGCGTTTCTCGAGGCCTGAATTTGTTGCCATTGCTTTTTCGGTCAGTTTCGGCTTAACATCTGCCTCCACTAACGTACTTGCTTCTGGCTCACCTCTAGTCTCGTCTTGCATTTCCTTCGCTGCTTGTTCGGTCTCATCGTCGCCGTCTAGTAGTTCGTATTCTTCGTAAACGATTTCCCTGTCACTGCTTCCGTCAACGACTTCGTCGATTTCCATTTCCGGGGTGGATAGTTCGCGTGCCATTGTTCGGGCGGATTTTTACCTAGAAAACAGTTGAATTTGTATTGGAATCCGTTGACTTGAAAAATTGGCGAGTAACGAGACGAGTTCACTTTGCGCGCGAATTCTTGGCATTTCACTGCTGCTGTCGTCGAGAGAGCGAGAGAGTGTGATAGTGAGAGAGAGTTAGAGAGATAGAGAGTTTTAAGAGGAATGATGCTAATGTGAGTACTGGTCCGGACTAAAACTACGAGAGATAACTGTTAGTAACTACCGAATTTAACTAAACTATGGGGGAAAACTAGAAAGAAATGGCCTAGACTGAAAAAATAAAAAATAGCGATGGTTTCCTATCCTTCGTCGTTGGCAGATATCTTCCCAGCAGCGTTGACAAGCTTTCCCGGCTGATTTTGCTTGCGAGACATGTTTGCCACTGTCTGTGTCACGAGACACCCATGTCACGACTTCCGCGTTGACGGCACGACGTGTGGTCGACGCTTACAGCTTCTGTTTGATTGGCTTCAGATGCTGCGTGACTTCTCGTTGTAAGTTTGGCCTTTCAGCAGATCACCGTAACATCTGGTTCACTACCGAAGACCTCTTCTACACGATTTCTCTGTTCCCTTGTCGTTTGTCCTCAATGCGTCCTCTCGGTCGCTGGCGGCGCTTCCAATCCGAACTGTGTATGTTGCTTGTGGCGGTGGCGACGACAATGAGCCGAATCCTTGTACGCATCGAGTAGAACTTGTTGTACGGTCAATTCTCCTTTTCCTAGAAAACTGACTCACTTTGTTTTCGCTCTTGCTTTGGCGTCTTTGCCTCAACATCTGGCTCAGACACTAAGCAATCGCTACTTTTGTGCATTTCGTAACGCATCTGTTTGTTCACTTTTCCAGCGTTTTCGTTGTGTGATGACTGGAAAACTGACTCACGTATCCTTTGCTTTCGTTTTCGCGCCTTCTGCCTTAACATCTGGCTCAGACACTAAACGATCGCTGCTTGTGCGCATCGGACATCAATCCACCGAGGTTCGTTTCCAGAACAATGTATTCTTTACTCCGGTCGATGCACCATGTCGCGGTTGGGTTTTAGGTTAACTGGTGAGGTCCCCAACCTCGAGGAATATGATTGATGTTCTAATGTTGCTAGCGCAATGAAGAGGTGTGATTCTCAGACTTCCTTTATTGACAGATTGCATTGGGTGAATGTGTGGTGGTTCAGTAAGTTAGAATAGATGACCAGTATGGTCAGGAATAGGTGGAAGTGAGTGGGGGGAACAGAAAGAGTGACTCGTGAGAGAACACTAACGGGACGTGTCGTTAGAAGTGGGTGTTAAAGCGAAGTGAAGTGAGAAGTGGTGACAAATGAAGGCAAGATCTCTCTGCGCGAGACGCAGAGAAAGGGGGATGAGAGAGTGTGCAAGTAGGAGAGACGGGGAATGGAAAGGAGAGCGGGGATACAAAAGGTCAATTATGATTGGCGCGTTGCATAGATCATGAAGTTTGTACGGTCACTGGAGCATTGCTGCGACTGGTGGCCGTGTGAACTTCCTCGGTTGACGCCTTCGTAGTTGTCTCCTTGATGTGTTGATACATGATAGGATTGGGCAGAAGAGAATCATATGTAGGGGAACGATATTATAAGATCCTGTTGAAGTTGTGACCAATGCCAGGTGGCAGTGGTCGCGACAAACCGGTTCAAAAAAAAAGTGAACCGGTTCAAAAAAAAAGTGAACCGGTTCAAAAAAAAGTGAACCGGTTCACAAGGTGTCCATGAACCGGTTTAAAAAAAAAGTGAACCGGTTCAAAAAAAAAGTGAACCGGTTCACAAGGTGTCCATGAACCGGTTCAAAAAAAAAAGTGAACCGGTTCACGAGGTGTCCATGAACCTGTTCACGAGGTGTCCATGAACCGGTTCAAAAAAAAGTGAACCGGTTCAAAAAAAAGTGAACCGGTTCAAAAAAAAGTGAACCGGTTCAAAAAAAAGTGAACCGGTTCACGAGGTGTCCATGAACCGGTTCAAAAAAAAAAAGAACCGGTTCAAAAAAAAAGTGAACCGGTTCAAAAAAAAAGTGAACCGGTTCAAAAAAAAAGTGAACCGGTTCACGGGGTGTCCATGAACCGGTTTAAAAAAAAAAGTGAACCGGTTCAAAAAAAAAGTGAACCGGTTCACAAGGTGTCCATGAACCGGTTCAAAAAAAAAAGTGAACCGGTTCACAAGGTGTCCATGAACCGGTTTAAAAAAAAAAAAGTGAACCGGTTCAAAAAAAAAGTGAACCGGTTCACGAGGTGTCCAAGAACCGGTTCAAAAAAAAAAGTGAATCGGTTCAAAAAAAAAGTGAACCGGTTCACAAGGTGTCCATGAACCGGTTCACGAGGTGTCCATAAACCGGTTCACAAGGTGTCCATGAACCGGTTCAAAAAAAAAAGTGAACCGGTTCGAAAAAAAAGGGAACCGGTTCAAAAAAAAAGTGAACCGGTTCACAAGGTGTCCATGAACCGGTTCAAAAAAAAAGTGAACCGGTTCACAAGGTGTCCATGAACCGGTTCAAAAAAAAAGTGAACCGGTTCACGAGGTGTCCATGAACCGGTTCACGAGGTGTCCATGAACCGGTTCACGAGGTGTCCATGAACCGGTTCAAAAAAAAGTGAACCGGTTCAAAAAAAAGTGAACCGGTTCAAAAAAAAGTGAACCGGTTCAAAAAAAAGTGAACCGGTTCACGAGGTGTCCATGAACCGGTTCAAAAAAAAAGTGAACCGGTTCAAAAAAAAAGTGAACCGGTTCAAAAAAAAAGTGAACCGGTTCACGGGGTGTCCATGAACCGGTTTAAAAAAAAAAGTGAACCGGTTCAAAAAAAAAGTGAACCGGTTCACAAGGTGTCCATGAACCGGTTCAAAAAAAAAAGTGAACCGGTTCACAAGGTGTCCATGAACCGGTTTAAAAAAAAAAGTGAACCGGTTCAAAAAAAAAGTGAACCGGTTCACGAGGTGTCCAAGAACCGGTTCAAAAAAAAAAGTGAATCGGTTCAAAAAAAAAGTGAACCGGTTCACAAGGTGTCCATGAACCGGTTCACGAGGTGTCCATAAACCGGTTCACAAGGTGTCCATGAACCGGTTCAAAAAAAAAAGTGAACCGGTTCAAAAAAAAAGTGAACCGGTTCAAAAATAAAGTGAACCGGTTCACAAGGTGTCCATGAACCGGTTCAAAAAAAAAGTGAACCGGTTCACAAGGTGTCCATGAACCGGTTCAAAAAAAAAGTGAACCGGTTCACGAGGTGTCCATGAACCGGTTCACGAGGTGTCCATGAACCGGTTCAAAAAAAAGTGAACCGGTTCAAAAAAAAGTGAACCGGTTCAAAAAAAAGTGAACCGGTTCACAAGGTGTCCATGAACCGGTTCAAAAAAAAAGTGAACCGGTTCACGAGGTGTCCATGAACCGGTTCAAAAAAAAGTGAACCGCTTCACGAGGTGTCCATGAACCGGTTCAAAAAAAAAGTGAATCGGTTCAAAAAAAAGTGAACCGGTTCACAAGGTGTCCATGAACCGGTTCAAAAAAAAAGTGAACCGGTTCACAAGGTGTCCATGAACCGCTTCAAAAAAAAAAGTGAACCGGTTCACAAGGTGTCCATGAACCGGTTTAAAAAAAAAAGTGAATCGGTTCAAAAAAAAAGTGAACCGGTTCACAAGGTGTCCATGAACCGGTTCACGAGGTGTCCATAAACCGGTTCACAAGGTGTCCATGAACCGGTTCAAAAAAAAAAGTGAACCGGTTCAAAAAAAAAGTGAACCGGTTCAAAAAAAAAGTGAACCGGTTCACAAGGTGTCCATGAACCGGTTCAAAAAAAAAAGTGAACCGGTTCACGAGGTGTCCATGAACCGGTTCAAAAAAAAGTGAACCGGTTCAAAAAAAAGTGAACCGGTTCACGAGGTGTCCATGAACCGGTTCAAAAAAAAAGTGAACCGGTTCAAAAAAAAAGTGAACCGGTTCAAAAAAAAAGTGAACCGGTTCACGGGGTGTCCATGAACCGGTTTAAAAAAAAAAGTGAACCGGTTCAAAAAAAAAGTGAACCGGTTCACGAGGTGTCCAAGAACCGGTTCAAAAAAAAAAGTGAATCGGTTCAAAAAAAAAGTGAACCGGTTCACGAGGTGTCCATAAACCGGTTCACAAGGTGTCCATGAACCGGTTCAAAAAAAAAAGTGAACCGGTTCAAAAAAAAAGTGAACCGGTTCAAAAAAAAAGTGAACCGGTTCACAAGGTGTCCATGAACCGGTTCAAAAAAAAAGTGAACCGGTTCACAAGGTGTCCATGAACCGGTTCAAAAAAAAAGTGAACCGGTTCACAAGGTGTCCATGAACCGGTTCAAAAAAAAAGTGAACCGGTTCACGAGGTGTCCATGAACCGGTTCACGAGGTGTCCATGAACCGGTTCAAAAAAAAGTGAACCGGTTCAAAAAAAAGTGAACCGGTTCAAAAAAAAGTGAACCGGTTCACAAGGTGTCCATGAACCGGTTCAAAAAAAAAGTGAACCGGTTCACGAGGTGTCCATGAACCGGTTCAAAAAAAAAGTGAACCGCTTCACGAGGTGTCCATGAACCGGTTCAAAAAAAAAGTGAACCGGTTCAAAAAAAAAGTGAACCGGTTCACGAGGTGTCCATGAACCGGTTCACGAGGTGTCCATGAACCGGTTCACGAGGTGTCCATAAACCGGTTCACAAGGTGTCCATGAACCGGTTCAAAAAAAAAAGTGAACCGGTTCAAAAAAAAAGTGAACCGGTTCAAAAAAAAAGTGAACCGGTTCACAAGGTGTCCATGAACCGGTTCAAAAAAAAAAGTGAACCGGTTCACGAGGTGTCCATGAACCGGTTCAAAAAAAAGTGAACCGGTTCAAAAAAAAGTGAACCGGTTCACGAGGTGTCCATGAACCGGTTCAAAAAAAAAGTGAACCGGTTCAAAAAAAAAGTGAACCGGTTCAAAAAAAAAGTGAACCGGTTCACGGGGTGTCCATGAACCGGTTTAAAAAAAAAAGTGAACCGGTTCAAAAAAAAAGTGAACCGGTTCACGAGGTGTCCAAGAACCGGTTCAAAAAAAAAAGTGAATCGGTTCAAAAAAAAAGTGAACCGGTTCACGAGGTGTCCATAAACCGGTTCACAAGGTGTCCATGAACCGGTTCAAAAAAAAAAGTGAACCGGTTCAAAAAAAAAGTGAACCGGTTCAAAAAAAAAGTGAACCGGTTCACAAGGTGTCCATGAACCGGTTCAAAAAAAAAGTGAACCGGTTCACAAGGTGTCCATGAACCGGTTCAAAAAAAAAGTGAACCGGTTCACAAGGTGTCCATGAACCGGTTCAAAAAAAAAGTGAACCGGTTCACGAGGTGTCCATGAACCGGTTCACGAGGTGTCCATGAACCGGTTCAAAAAAAAGTGAACCGGTTCAAAAAAAAGTGAACCGGTTCAAAAAAAAGTGAACCGGTTCACAAGGTGTCCATGAACCGGTTCAAAAAAAAAGTGAACCGGTTCACGAGGTGTCCATGAACCGGTTCAAAAAAAAAGTGAACCGCTTCACGAGGTGTCCATGAACCGGTTCAAAAAAAAAGTGAACCGGTTCAAAAAAAAAGTGAACCGGTTCACGAGGTGTCCATGAACCGGTTCACGAGGTGTCCATGAACCGGTTCACGAGGTGTCCATGAACCGGTTCAAAAAAAAGTGAACCGGTTCAAAAAAAAGTGAACCGGTTCAAAAAAAAGTGAACCGGTTCAAAAAAAAGTGAACCGGTTCACGAGGTGTCCATGAACCGGTTCAAAAAAAAAGTGAACCGGTTCAAAAAAAAAGTGAACCGGTTCAAAAAAAAAGTGAACCGGTTCACGGGGTGTCCATGAACCGGTTTAAAAAAAAAAGTGAACCGGTTCAAAAAAAAAGTGAACCGGTTCACAAGGTGTCCATGAACCGGTTCAAAAAAAAAAGTGAACCGGTTCACAAGGTGTCCATGAACCGGTTTAAAAAAAAAAGTGAACCGGTTCAAAAAAAAAGTGAACCGGTTCACGAGGTGTCCAAGAACCGGTTCAAAAAAAAAAGTGAATCGGTTCAAAAAAAAAGTGAACCGGTTCACAAGGTGTCCATGAACCGGTTCACGAGGTGTCCATAAACCGGTTCACAAGGTGTCCATGAACCGGTTCAAAAAAAAAAGTGAACCGGTTCAAAAAAAAAGTGAACCGGTTCAAAAATAAAGTGAACCGGTTCACAAGGTGTCCATGAACCGGTTCAAAAAAAA
Organism: Caenorhabditis sinica; assembly: GCA_963932045.1. Classification (NCBI taxonomy): domain Eukaryota; kingdom Metazoa; phylum Nematoda; class Chromadorea; order Rhabditida; family Rhabditidae; genus Caenorhabditis; species Caenorhabditis sinica. The sequence continues at coordinate 19,625,890 of OZ009940.1, forward strand.
AGTGAACCGGTTCACAAGGTGTCCATGAACCGGTTCAAAAAAAAAGTGAACCGGTTCACGAGGTGTCCATGAACCGGTTCACGAGGTGTCCATGAACCGGTTCAAAAAAAAGTGAACCGGTTCAAAAAAAAGTGAACCGGTTCAAAAAAAAGTGAACCGGTTCACAAGGTGTCCATGAACCGGTTCAAAAAAAAAGTGAACCGGTTCACGAGGTGTCCATGAACCGGTTCAAAAAAAAGTGAACCGCTTCACGAGGTGTCCATGAACCGGTTCAAAAAAAAAGTGAATCGGTTCAAAAAAAAAGTGAACCGGTTCACAAGGTGTCCATGAACCGGTTCAAAAAAAAAGTGAACCGGTTCACAAGGTGTCCATGAACCGCTTCAAAAAAAAAAGTGAACCGGTTCACAAGGTGTCCATGAACCGGTTTAAAAAAAAAAGTGAATCGGTTCAAAAAAAAAGTGAACCGGTTCACAAGGTGTCCATGAACCGGTTCACGAGGTGTCCATAAACCGGTTCACAAGGTGTCCATGAACCGGTTCAAAAAAAAAAGTGAACCGGTTCAAAAAAAAAGTGAACCGGTTCACAAGGTGTCCATGAACCGGTTCAAAAAAAAAAGTGAACCGGTTCACGAGGTGTCCATGAACCGGTTCAAAAAAAAGTGAACCGGTTCAAAAAAAAGTGAACCGGTTCACGAGGTGTCCATGAACCGGTTCAAAAAAAAAGTGAACCGGTTCAAAAAAAAAGTGAACCGGTTCAAAAAAAAAGTGAACCGGTTCACGGGGTGTCCATGAACCGGTTTAAAAAAAAAAGTGAACCGGTTCAAAAAAAAAGTGAACCGGTTCACGAGGTGTCCAAGAACCGGTTCAAAAAAAAAAGTGAATCGGTTCAAAAAAAAAGTGAACCGGTTCACGAGGTGTCCATAAACCGGTTCACAAGGTGTCCATGAACCGGTTCAAAAAAAAAAGTGAACCGGTTCAAAAAAAAAGTGAACCGGTTCAAAAAAAAAGTGAACCGGTTCACAAGGTGTCCATGAACCGGTTCAAAAAAAAAGTGAACCGGTTCACAAGGTGTCCATGAACCGGTTCAAAAAAAAAGTGAACCGGTTCACAAGGTGTCCATGAACCGGTTCAAAAAAAAAGTGAACCGGTTCACGAGGTGTCCATGAACCGGTTCACGAGGTGTCCATGAACCGGTTCAAAAAAAAGTGAACCGGTTCAAAAAAAAGTGAACCGGTTCAAAAAAAAGTGAACCGGTTCACAAGGTGTCCATGAACCGGTTCAAAAAAAAAGTGAACCGGTTCACGAGGTGTCCATGAACCGGTTCAAAAAAAAAGTGAACCGCTTCACGAGGTGTCCATGAACCGGTTCAAAAAAAAAGTGAACCGGTTCAAAAAAAAAGTGAACCGGTTCACAAGGTGTCCATGAACCGCTTCAAAAAAAAAAGTGAACCGGTTCACAAGGTGTCCATGAACCGGTTTAAAAAAAAAAGTGAACCGGTTCAAAAAAAAAGTGAACCGGTTCACAAGGTGTCCATGAACCGGTTCAAAAAAAAAGTGAACCGGTTCACAAGGTGTCCATGAACCGGTTAAAAAAAAAAAGTGAACCGGTTCAAAAAAAAAGTGAACCGGTTCACAAGGTGTCCATGAACCGGTTCAAAAAAAAAGTGAACCGGTTCACAAGGTGTCCATGAACCGGTTAAAAAAAAAAAGTGAACCGGTTCAAAAAAAAAGTGAACCGGTTCACAAGGTGTCCATGAACCGGTTCAAAAAAAAAAGTGAACCGGTTCACAAGGTGTCCATGAACCGGTTTAAAAATAAAAGTGAACCGGTTCAAAAAAAAAGTGAACCGGTTCACAAGGTGTCCATGAACCGGTTCAAAAAAAAAAAGTGAACCGGTTCACAAGGTGTCCATGAACCGGTTCAAAAAAAAGTGAACCGGTTCAAAAATAAGTGAACCGGTTCACGAGGTGTCCATGAACCGGTTCAAAAAAAAAGTGAACCGGTTCAAAAAAAAGTGAACCGGTTCACAAGCTGTCCATGAACCGGTTCAAAAAAAAAGTGAACCGGTTCAAAAAAAGTGAACCGGTTCAAAAAAAAAGTGAACCGGTTCACAAGGTGTCCATGAACCGGTTCAAAAAAAAGTGAACCGGTTCAAAAAAAAAAGTGAACCGGTTCACAAGGTGTCCATGAACCGGTTCAAAAAAAAGTGAACCGGTTCAAAAAAAAAAGTGAACCGGTTCACAAGGTGTCCATGAACCGGTTCACGAGGTGTCCATAAACCGGTTCACGAGGTGTCCATGAACCGGTTCAAAAAAAAGTGAACCGGTTCAAAAAAAAAGTGAACCGGTTCAAAAAAAAAGTGAACCGGTTCACGGGGTGTCCATGAACCGGTTCAAAAAAAAAGTGAACCGGTTCAAAAAAAAGTGAACCGGTTCAAAAAAAAAGTGAACCGGTTCAAAAAAAAAGTGAACCGGTTCACGGGGTGTCCATGAACCGGTTCAAAAAAAAAGTGAACCGGTTCAAAAAAAAAGTGAACCGGTTCACGAGGTGTCCATGAACCGGTTCAAAAAAAAAGTGAACCGGTTCAAAAAAAAAGTGAACCGGTTCACAAGGTGTCCATGAACCGGTTCAAAAAAAAGTGAACCGGTTCAAAAAAAAAGTGAACCGGTTCACGAGGTGTCCATGAACCGGTTCAAAAAAAAAAGTGAACCGGTTCAAAAAAAAAGTGAACCGGTTCACAAGGTGTCCATGAACCGGTTCAAAAAAAAAGTGAACCGGTTCACAAGGTGTCCATGAACCGGTTCAAAAAAAAAGTGAACCGGTTCACAAGGTGTCCATGAACCGGTTAAAAAAAAAAAGTGAACCGGTTCAAAAAAAAAGTGAACCGGTTCACAAGGTGTCCATGAACCGGTTCAAAAAAAAAAGTGAACCGGTTCACAAGGTGTCCATGAACCGGTTTAAAAAAAAAAGTGAACCGGTTCAAAAAAAAAGTGAACCGGTTCACAAGGTGTCCATGAACCGGTTCAAAAAAAAAGTGAACCGGTTCACAAGGTGTCCATGAACCGGTTCAAAAAAAAAGTGAACCGGTTCACGAGGTGTCCATGAACCGGTTCAAAAAAAAGTGAACCGGTTCACGAGGTGTCCATGAACCGGTTCAAAAAAAAGTGAACCGGTTCAAAAATAAGTGAACCGGTTCACGAGGTGTCCATGAACCGGTTCAAAAAAAAAGTGAACCGGTTCAAAAAAAAGTGAACCGGTTCACAAGGTGTCCATGAACCGGTTCAAAAAAAAAGTGAACCGGTTCAAAAAAAGTGAACCGGTTCAAAAAAAAAGTGAACCGGTTCACAAGGTGTCCATGAACCGGTTCAAAAAAAAGTGAACCGGTTCAAAAAAAAAAGTGAACCGGTTCACAAGGTGTCCATGAACCGGTTCAAAAAAAAGTGAACCGGTTCAAAAAAAAAAGTGAACCGGTTCACAAGGTGTCCATGAACCGGTTCAAAAAAAAAGTGAACCGGTTCAAAAAAAGTGAACCGGTTCAAAAAAAAAGTGAACCGGTTCACAAGGTGTCCATGAACCGGTTCAAAAAAAAGTGAACCGGTTCAAAAAAAAAAGTGAACCGGTTCACAAGGTGTCCATGAACCGGTTCAAAAAAAAGTGAACCGGTTCAAAAAAAAAAGTGAACCGGTTCACAAGGTGTCCATGAACCGGTTCACGAGGTGTCCATAAACCGGTTCACAAGGTGTCCATGAACCGGTTCAAAAAAAAGTGAACCGGTTCAAAAAAAAAGTGAACCGGTTCAAAAAAAAAGTGAACCGGTTCACGGGGTGTCCATGAACCGGTTCAAAAAAAAAGTGAACCGGTTCAAAAAAAAGTGAACCGGTTCAAAAAAAAAGTGAACCGGTTCAAAAAAAAAGTGAACCGGTTCACGGGGTGTCCATGAACCGGTTCAAAAAAAAAGTGAACCGGTTCAAAAAAAAAGTGAACCGGTTCACGAGGTGTCCATGAACCGGTTCAAAAAAAAAGTGAACCGGTTCAAAAAAAAAGTGAACCGGTTCACAAGGTGTCCATGAACCGGTTCAAAAAAAAAGTGAACCGGTTCAAAAAAAAAGTGAACCGGTTCACGAGGTGTCCATGAACCGGTTCAAAAAAAAAAGTGAACCGGTTCAAAAAAAAAGTGAACCGGTTCACAAGGTGTCCATGAACCGGTTCAAAAAAAAAGTGAACCGGTTCACGAGGTGTCCATGAACCGGTTCACGAGGTGTCCATGAACCGGTTCACAAGGTGTCCATGAACCGGTTCAAAAAAAAAGTGAACCGGTTCACGAGGTGTCCATGAACCGGTTCACGAGGTGTCCATGAACCGGTTCACAAGGTGTCCATGAACCGGTTCACAAGGTGTCCATGAACCGGTTCAAAAAAAAAGTGAACCGGTTCACGAGGTGCCCATGAACCGGTTCAAAAAAAAAGTGAACCGGTTCACGAGGTGTCCATGAACCGGTTCAAAAAAAAAGTGAGCCGGTTCAAAAAAAAGTGAACCGGTTCAAAAAAAAAGTGAACCGGTTCACTAGGTGTCCATGAACCGGTTCACGAGGTGTCCATGAACCGGTTCAAAAAAAAAGTGAACCGGTTCAAAAAAAAAGTGAACCGGTTCACAAGGTGTCCATGAACCGGTTCAAAAAAAAAGTGAACCGGTTCACGAGGTGCCCATGAACCGGTTCAAAAAAAAAGTGAACCGGTTCACGAGGTGTCCATGAACCGGTTCAAAAAAAAAGTGAGCCGGTTCAAAAAAAAGTGAACCGGTTCAAAAAAAAAGTGAACCGGTTCACAAGGTGTCCATGAACCGGTTCAAAAAAAAAGTGAACCGGTTCACAAGGTGTCCATGAACCGGTTCACGAGGTGTCCATGAACCGGTTTAAAAAAAAAAGTGAACCGGTTCAAAAAAAAAGTGAACCGGTTCACAAGGTGTCCATGAACCGGTTCAAAAAAAAAAGTGAACCGGTTCAAAAAAAAAAGTGAACCGGTTCAAAAAAAAAGTGAACCGGTTCACAAGGTGTCCATGAACCGGTTCAAAAAAAAAGTGAACCGGTTCACAAGGTGTCCATGAACCGGTTCACGAGGTGTCCATGAACCGGTTTAAAAAAAAAAGTGAACCGGTTCAAAAAAAAAGTGAACCGGTTCACAAGGTGTCCATGAACCGGTTCAAAAAAAAAAGTGAACCGGTTCAAAAAAAAAAGTGAACCGGTTCAAAAAAAAAGTGAACCGGTTCACAAGGTGTCCATGAACCGGTTCAAAAAAAAAGTGAACCGGTTCACAAGGTGTCCATGAACCGGTTCACGAGGTGTCCATGAACCGGTTCAAAAAAAAAGTGAACCGGTTCACAAGGTGTCCATGAACCGGTTCAAAAAAAAAGTGAACCGGTTCACAAGGTGTCCATGAACCGGTTCAAAAAAAAAGTGAACCGGTTCACGAGGTGTCCATGAACCGGTTTACGAGGTGTCCATGAACCGGTTCAAAAAAAAAGTGAACCGGTTCAAAAAAAAGTGAACCGGTTCAAAAAAAAAGTGAACCGGTTCACAAGGTGTCCATGAACCGGTTCAAAAAAAAAGTGAACCGGTTCAAAAAAAAGTGAACCGGTTCAAAAAAAAAGTGAACCGGTTCACAAGGTGTCCATGAACCGGTTCAAAAAAAAAGTGAACCGGTTCAAAAAAAAAGTGAACCGGTTCACGGGGTGTCCATGAACCGGTTCAAAAAAAAAGTGAACCGGTTCAAAAAAAAAGTGAACCGGTTCACGAGGTGTCCATGAACCGGTTCAAAAAAAAAGTGAACCGGTTCAAAAAAAAAAGTGAACCGGTTCAAAAAAAAAGTGAACCGGTTCACAAGGTGTCCATGAACCGGTTCAAAAAAAAAGTGAACCGGTTCACAAGGTGTCCATGAACCGGTTCAAAAAAAAAGTGAACCGGTTCACGAGGTGTCCATGAACCGGTTCACGAGGTGTCCATGAACCGGTTCACAAGGTGTCCATGAACCGGTTCACGAGGTGTCCATGAACCGGTTCATAAGGTGTCCATGAACCGGTTCAAAAAAAAAGTGAACCGGTTCACGAGGTGTCCATGAACCGGTTCAAAAAAAAGTGAACCGGTTCACGAGGTGTCCATGAACCGGTTCAAAAAAAAAGTGAGCCGGTTTAAAAAAAAGTGAACCGGTTCAAAAAAAAAGTGAACCGGTTCACAAGGTGTCCATGAACCGGTTCACGAGGTGTCCATGAACCGGTTCACGAGGTGTCCATGAACCGGTTCAAAAAAAAGTGAACCGGTTTACGAGGTGTCCATGAACCGGTTCAAAAAAAAAGTGAACCGGTTCACGAGGTGTCCATGAACCGGTTCAAAAAAAAAGTGAACCGGTTCAACAAAAAAGGCAAACATTCGAACAAAGTTTTCATATTTTTCCAGGAATCCTGCTCTTCGGACCGCCCGGAACCAATGAAGTCAACATGGTGCCCTTTGAGCCAAGATGGAGGAGAGAAGAATCGACGATCGGATTTCGGAATTTTTGGAGTGAATCGGAGATGTTGGAGAGAGGAAAAAAGAAGAAAGAAAAAAACCGATTGGTATGGATTTGACCTTTCTTTCAGGAAAAAAAAAACGAAAAAATATATTGTGAAAGAAATCGAGAAAAAAATCTTCTTACATGTATTGTACCCCATTTGTGGTATGGGGTTTTAGCCGAGACTAGGCTCAAAAGAACCAGCAGAAAAATCTAAGGTATACCCCAAAACGATTTTTGCTACCATTTGGTCGTTTTCGAGAAAATCGACTTTAACCAAAAATTTCAAAAATTTTAAAATTTCAAGTTCAAACGAACACAACTTTGTTCATTATTGCTCAATTTTTGAAAACTAAAGTACATATAGTAGCCAAATATCTGTGAAATATTTTGCAAAAAAGAACTCCTCTCAATTCCATCTTTCTAAAAAGTTATGAGTCCAGAAGCAAAGTCGCCCTATTGACAACTTTTGCCTAAAAGGAGTGTCACCGACTTTGGTGATTTGAAACATGTTTTAAAAGATTTTTCATGTTTAATTTACTAAGTATGCCTGTTTTCGGCCAATTTTAACCGTAAATTTTGATTTTGGACAAGTTTGAAAAAATCGATTTTTGTGAAATTTTTTGAAAAGTAAATTTTTGAAAGCAAGTTTGTACAGGATGTATGAGTTAACTGTATGGCATATTTTTTGCCTTGTTTTCAGCTTCAAAATGCGCTATTGATCTACAAATAATATCAAGTTTGAAGCTAGTTACGGTCTCTGGAAGTCTACAGGTTGGATTCCTCAGTGGTTGAGAAAATCGAAAAAATGAAAATCAAGTTAGAGACTCGAATTTTTTTCGCATCGTGTAGGATTTTTGATTTAAAACAATGTTTTCAATTGCAACTTTTTCTCATCTCTTCATATTCCGGTCATAAATTGAGATATTCCTCAATTCTTATTTATGATGGGTGGTCATTGTAAAATTTTGATTTATAGCAGGAATATGAAGAGATGAGAAAAAGTTGCAGTTGAAAACATTGTTTTAAATCAAAAACCCTACATGATGCAGAAAAATTCGAGTCTCTAACTTGATTTTCATTTTTTCGATTTTCTCAACCACTGAGGAATCCAACCTGTAGACTTCCAGAGACCGTAACTAGCTTCAAACTTGATATTATTTGTAGATCAATAGCGCATTTTGAAGCTGAAAACAAGGCAAAAAATATGCCATACAGTTAACTCATACATCCTGTACAAACTTGCTTTCAAAAATTTACTTTTCAAAAAATTTCACAAAAATTGATTTTTTCAAACTTGTCCAAAATCAAAATTTACGGTTAAAATTGGCCGAAAACAGGCATGCTTAGTAAATTAAACATGAAAAATCGTTTAAAACATGTTTCAAATCACCAAAGTGGGTGACACTCCTTTTAGGCAAAAGTTGTCAATAGGGCGACTTTGCTTCTGGACTCATAACTTTTTAGAAAGATGGAATTGAAAGGAGTTCTTTTTTGCAAAATATTTCACAGATATTTGGCTATTATATGTACTTCAGTTTTCAAAAATTGAGCAATAATGAACAAAGTTGTGTTCGTTTGAACTTGAAATTTTAAAATTTTTGAAATTTTTGGTTAAAGTCGATTTTTTCGAAAACGACCAAATGGTAGCAAAAATCGTTTTGGGGTATACCTTAGATTCTTCTGCTGGTTCTTTTGAGCCTAGTCTCGGCTAAAACCCCATACCACAAATGGGGTACAATACATGTTAGCTATTCTTTAATCCATTCATATTCCTCTCCAAGTCTCCTTTCTCTTCGAATTCTAATTTCAGAAACATTTTTCAAGGGAAAATCTTGGTTTTGCTTTTTTGAAGTGGTTTTCATTCCTAAATATAAGGGACTGATATACCAAAAGAACCCTCAGAATATTCTCTTTCTTTTGAGATGTGTCTCCACCTTGTTGCTTATCTTTTCATCTTCGAAATTGACGATTTCTCATACTTCTTCCTCTATTTTCCCCTGCTTTCCAGCTGAAATAGATAGAAAATCAAAGGAATTACAAAAAAATAGTTGTTTTTGCTCAAAAAAATTTCAATTTTTCAGGGACTCGACACGACACCAACGAGCACAACGACGTCGACGATTGGAGCCGTTGAGAGGAAAATAGCGAACATTTTCGGTCGGAATCCTCAATTTTTTTTGAAATTAAAATAAATATTTTTGAAAATAAAATCTCGAATTTGGTGAATCATGGAATTAACTTGGAGCCCAGTGAAGGCCATTGAAGCACATTTGACAGGCTTGAAGCCTAATTTTCAGGCTTACCTGTATCATCACATATCAAGTGTTCAGATTTCACATTGCTACAGTATAAAAACTAGAAAAAAATGAGTTGCTGAAGATACCATTACGGAAACATTGGACTATCCCTGTTTCGTGTATAGGCAACGTTTATCTTAGCTCTACTGACACATTTGTTTATCTCAACACAAATCCCCTTAATGAAACAGTCAAACTTGTCATTGCCAGTTTTGACGTGTCTGATGGTTCAGAGTGCTTTAGAGTAACTTGGTAACTGTTTTGAAAAAGCGAAAAATTAGGTTCTTAACGCAGCTGTTGTGAATGAGTTAAGTATCTGAAGACAGAAGACTAAAGACAAAACGCTCGATATGAAACAGGAAAAACCGCAAAAGTTACACAAAAAGGAAACTATTAATTCTAAATTTAACGTTTTTTTTACGATTAACGAAAACTGAAACCATCCATATGATGACAACATTGAAAAACAGAATTTTTTTGGACTTGTACATGATCGTTTCAGCTAGGAGTTGCTGTGTTGATAACAATTTCACATCTTTCTTTAGAGTTGTAACAGGTTCAACGGAGGCAAGCTTGTTTATCGAATTATCAGCATCAGAAACTATTTGAAATTACCAAAATGAAAAGTTGAAATGCATCATTGAAGCCAGAATAAAGCGGTGAATATTGTGATCAATCAATTTCTAGAAGAAAAATATGGTCACGACGGAAGAAAAAGAAAAATCATGGTGAAGATGTGCTCTAAAAAAGAATAATAGGAGAAACCAATATGAACCTATCTATGATTGAAATAAGGAAAAATTGAAAGGCAATATGAAGAGATTGAAACGGGAAAAGTTGAAAATTAGTAGTCAGTAAAACTAAAAAAGATTAACAGAACAATCAAGTAAATCAAGAAACAATAATATTATCTCATAACAAAGAATCAGATACATTTGTCAGCAAATTTCACAAACAGTGCTTGAATATAACTAGAAAATATCAATATCCGGCAAAAACTTTGAGTAATAAAAAAACATCGAAACTGTAATTGGTTACTGAGCATTCTTCTCATTATAAGCCCGAATCTGACCAATCCGTCTCCCAATCTCCAGAAATTCCTCCCACTCCAGCTTCGTATCTCCAGTGATTCCTCCGTTCACCCGGCTAAACAGCAAACGACTACCGGCATGATAGGCGTCAAGAATCTTGGTGTCCACATTCCATGTCTTGTACAAAACTTGCACTTTGGCTTGTGGTAAGAACTGCACCAGGAATTGGAAGAATTGGGGCTTCTGAAAGCTCCCAGATTATTGAGTTGAACATTTCGGTTTAAACCTGGGACTTACCTTCCACTCCGTATAGTTGGTATCTTCGTCAAATGGCAAAACGACGTTTTCCAAATCTGGATTTGTTACTATTCTTGACGCTTTGAGAGTTGACGCATCGGCAAAGTGAATACCATCATAACTGAGAAGATTTCCTCCGATTTGTGCCAACTTCGCAGGGTCGATGGCCATTTGGATACACGGTCTGGTCCGGCGAATGTACTCACAATCAGGATCGTTGGGAAGGGCTGGTAGGGAGGGTGACGGCTCAACAGGCTCTGTCTTGATTTGGATGTTTCCGAATGAGGAAGATGGTTCTTGTTTGACAATCTTGAGTTGGATTTCAGAAGTGGATGGAGCATCAGAAGCAGATGCTGAGGTTACTGGAGCAGTGGGGGCAACTGCTGGTGGCAAAGTAACTTGAGTTGAAGATCCGGGGAGGTTTGCTGCTACAGTCGACATATTAGTAGCTGGTGAAACTTGGGGAGCAGATTCTAGGGTTGCTTGGGATCCAGGAGCGGAACCAGATGAGTCCTCCGAAGTACCTTCTACCCCAGTTTCATCTACTGGCAAGACTGGTGGTGGCAATTGGATTACATGGTTCGGTGGATTTGGTGTATTTTCTGGGATTTCTTGATCTCCATCAGGTCCGATTCCAGCGTCCGCCATGGGTTCATGATTATCATTATCTTCTGGTTGCTGAGCCTGAATTAAGCTTTTTTGAATTCTGATCAAACACTGTTTCAGCATTATCATTTCCGAAAGCAAGGGTAGCAACTTTTAATTGAATTGTCGAATCAACATTTTTGTGGCCAAAATAAAAGTACACCCTTATTTGGACTAGCTGAGCCTATTTTCATATTGGCTGGATATAATCTTCAAATTTAGGCTTTCACATATTACCGTACTAACTGAATGCTACTTCTACTCTACTACTGTACCCACTCACCAAGTCTTCGCCTGCTCTCTGGTTTCTTCCATTCCGTAAGTCATTTCTGTGGTCTCTTCTATATTTTTGGAACCATTTCTTGATCTGAAATATTGTCGGTTTCTAACCGTAGTTTGTCACTATACTTACATCAGTTATATACCAATTCGTTCTAGTCACACACGGGTTGTAGTAATCTGTGAACTCACAATTTGTTGCAATGACTTCCATGAAAATCTTTTCCGCATCCGCTACTGACATTGGAATGTCTTCCGGTCGGGCCTAGAAAATTACGGTCAGATTTATGTATTGTAAATGTATAGAGCACATCAATTAAGCTATTCAACAGCTTTTGAAGAAGTTGACAATTCAGTTCAGTACAGTGTGTGCCTTTAAATTTCAAAAACCGCGAAATTTGAAAAAAATACACTCACCTCATCCGTAGCAGGTGGTTTTCGTGGTCTTCCTGGTTTACCCTTGCCCTGAGTCTAAAAATTACGACTTCAAAATCATGTTATTTACTTTATACTCACTGGTGCAGACAATGGTGCAGTGCGATCAGTTGTAGTATTCCTGGTAGATAATCGATGCCAAGGCTAAATGAAATCGGTTTAATGGAAAATGATTCAGTATTTCCTAGAGTTACTAAGAAAGATTTTCCTTCGGAGGACTAATTGCTGAAATTAACTCACTGCATTATGGGCTTGTCTTGGGAGACGATGATTTACTTGTGTAGCACTCGGAGCCCTAGAGCGACTACGTGACGTAGCACGACCACGATTCTGTAAGTAATTTCGTTACAATATGTATGTGCGTAGTTGTCAAGCAACGTTTAAGCCAATTCAAGCAACTTGTGTAGATGCAAAGACGAATTACTTTTTTCATGAAACCGCGAGAAAATAACTTACAGTGGTATGTGCTTGTCTTGGATGACGAGGAGTGGCTGGAGTAATACTTGAAGCCGCAGGACGTCCACGATTCTGAGAAAAGCGGTCTTTTCAGATTTTGCATTCATTGCCATTCTCTTAATAACTTGTAAAAAGGAGAAGCTACTTTAACCTAAGATGGAATCGGAAATATTTCACTTACTGTAGAACGAGCTTGTCTTGGATGACGAGTGGCTGAAGTAACACTCGAAGCCGCAGAACGTCTACTAGTCGAAGAACCGCCACAAGTCTGAAAATCCTTTTTATCTAACGGTGAGATGCTTTTTTAACACAGAGATGAGATGCTATTTCCCGTTTCAAAAAGTTATCTTATCCTCAGAATTTAGATCTAAAATAGTGTTTTCATGATTCATTTTTTTGTTTTAATTTTGATTCTTCGAGAAAGAAAGGTTTGAGATGAAGAACTGTTCTTCTGTAGAACCCCAAATAACTCATTCAGATTTCGAACAATTGACCGTTTCAAAAAGTGCATTTCTACATTTTCGTTCCACAAGTTCTAATTCCCAGTTAGATGGAGTGATTGAAAAGAAACTCACTGATGAAGTTGGCTTAGCTTTCGAAGTTGATTGACGTGCTCGGGAAGTGACCATCTGCAAACTATGTATATGAGAATAAGAAAACGAGATTTCAAACAAAGATAAGATGGGTTAGGAATTGAAACACTGTGAATGTACAATCTGTGACAAGAAAATAAAGGGGGTGCAACAGGAAAAAAGTAGTTTTCTGTCCAAATTTTCGGGTTTGCGATCTCCATCAGAACTATGCGTAGTGAGCTCGACGAAAAATGAATCAAAGGAAAGTGTATAGGCGTCCGCTAAATAAGTTCTTGATTCCCACTTTGACCGTGTTTTCAATTAAACGCTTTAGAATTTTGGAAATTTTCCAAGTAAATGCGTCATAGTCAAACAACACGATCAGAGAAGATGCGTATGAGTACAGTTTCATGAACTCATTGAATCAGTGAATGTTGGAAAAATTGGAAGGAAAATTCTGTTTTCAAAGTTTTGGAAGTCAACGAAAAATAACAAAATTTCATCTAACTAGGGAAAAAGTGGGGTTGAAATTATTATTATCGATAGTGAAGGTAAACTGAGACCAAAAACTGGGGGTCCGAGAACACAACAACATAAAATCCGACAATTTTGGACAAGCAGTAGTTTATTGAATTCAACTTAGAGATTAGAAAACGAAACAATAACTTTCAGATATAATACATATAAAGCGATGGTACGGTTCAAGAAAAAAGCATATGAATGAAATTCGGTAAATAAATGGATATTTCCAATGTACAAATGAAGTATTAACAATTCAGAAAGGTGAGAAATTCTGTGTTACATAGATCAAAAAACAAAGATTTTGCATAGAAGAAAGTGATTTTGAGAATCACATAGAAAGTAATGATTTTTTAGCAAGATTTCGAGAAAAATTGGAGGAGATAATGTAATTGGGTACTTGGAACCGTCAGAAACATACTGAGAAAAACAGCAAAAAAACTCAAATTCAACTACAACCTCCCCGACGCCTCTCCATGAATCTCTATCATCTTATCCTTGTACTTGTCCATTACAGACAGACATTTTTCGATCTTCTTTCCTTCATCGTGTGTCATGTGAAAAGCATTGAGAAGATTAGTGTCGTTTACATGGAATTTTCGAAGTTCGTGTCCGACAATCTTTCCCATTTGGAGATGCTCGATGGCAGTTCTGTTGAGAAGCTGGACTCCGAATTCGAGGACTTCCTGGTGCTGAAAAAAATTGTTAAGATAGAGGTCGAGTGAATTGGATCTCTGATTCCACCAATGGAGTCTGAAATGAAGACTCCAAAGGTCGGATTGGGGGTTTCACAGAGTTGAGATTCTTGCTATGGGGTCTGATATTTTAGCAATAACATCGGAATCTAAGTTTCAAGCTTCATATCAAGATTTTCAGTATACTTGCAATTTCAGAATGGGTAGGTGGAGATTAAGATACAATAGGTGAAATTTCGAAATTCATAAGTGGAAGATCGGACTCTCTAGGTAGAATCAAAGGTTCCTCAAACAGAACACAGCTGGGAACTTAGACCACAAAACTGGAACCTCAACTACCGGAGCTGGAAACTCAAACTTCATAGTTGGAATCTAGGTCACCATAACTGGATTCTGAGATCCCATAGCTGGAATCTCAGCTACCATAGCTGGAACCTCATCTTCCGTAACTGGAATCTCATTTACTATAAATGGGATCGCAGCTAAAATAACTGGAATCTCAGACACCACAACCGGAATCTCAACTACTACTGATAGAATCTCAGCTACCGTTGCTGACATCTGAGTCACAATAACTGCATTCTGAGCTCCCATAGCTGGACCTCCATCATCTATCACGCTACTAGATACCTTTCCGGCACAAAGAAACCATCCAAAAACCTACCGTCCATGTTCTCCAGGTGTAACTGTAGTTATATGGGAGTGGCACGTCTTTGAACCAGTGTCCGTATTTTCCTCGAGTTCGCCTGTTACGGTGCCAGGCTTGCTCTGTCATTGTCAATCTCGGGAAGTGCTCAAGAACAAATGGAGGTTCTTCGACAACTGGGTTCAGGTGGACCGCAATTATCTCAATATCGTCGTCGTCATCCATGGGGGCGTTGTTGATCATTCAAAAAAAAGTGAACCGGTTCAAAAAAAAAGTGAACCGGTTCACAAGGTGTCCATGAACCGGTTCAAAAAAAAAGTGAACCGGTTCAAAAAAAAAGTGAACCGGTTCACGGGGTGTCCATGAACCGGTTCAAAAAAAAAGTGAACCGGTTCACGAGGTGTCCATGAACCGGTTCAAAAAAAAAGTGAACCGGTTCACGGGGTGTCCATGAACCGGTTCAAAAAAAAAGTGAACCGGTTCAAAAAAAAAGTGAACCGGTTCACGAGGTGTCCATGAACCGGTTCAAAAAAAAAAGTGAACCGGTTCACAAGGTGTCCATGAACCGGTTCAAAAAAAAAGTGAACCGGTTCAAAAAAAAAGTGAACCGGTTCACGGGGTGTCCATGAACCGGTTCAAAAAAAAAGTGAACCGGTTCACGGGGTGTCCATGAACCGGTTCAAAAAAAAAGTGAACCGGTTCAAAAAAAAGTGAACCGGTTCACGAGGTGTCCATGAACCGGTTCAAAAAAAAAGTGAACCGGTTCAAAAAAAAAGTGAACCGGTTCACAAGGTGTCCATGAACCGGTTCAAAAAAAAAGTGAACCGGTTCACAAGGTGTCCATAAACCGGTTCACAAGGTGTCCATGAACCGGTTCAAAAAAAAGTGAACCGGTTCAAAAAAAAAGTGAACCGGTTCACAAAGTGTCCATGAACCGGTTCACGAGGTGTCCATGAACCGGTTCACGAGGTGTCCATGAACCGGTTCAAAAAAAAAGTGAACCGGTTCACGAGGTGTCCATGAACCGGTTCAAAAAAAAAGTGAACCGGTTCAAAAAAAAGTGAACCGGTTCACAAAGTGTCCATGAACCGGTTCACGAGGTGTCCATGAACCGGTTCACAAGGTGTCCATGAACCGGTTCAAAAAAAAAGTGAACCGGTTCACGAGGTGTCCATGAACCGGTTCAAAAAAAAAGTGAACCGGTTCACGAGGTGTCCATGAACCGGTTCAAAAAAAAAGTGAACCGGTTCAAAAAAAAAGTGAACCGGTTCACAAAGTGTCCATGAACCGGTTCACGAGGTGTCCATGAACCGGTTCACGAGGTGTCCATGAACCGGTTCAAAAAAAAAGTGAACCGGTTCACGAGGTGTCCATGAACCGGTTCAAAAAAAAAGTGAACCGGTTCAAAAAAAAAGTGAACCGGTTCAAAAAAAAAGTGAACCGGTTCACAAGGTGTCCATGAACCGGTTCAAAAAAAAAGTGAACCGGTTCAAAAAAAAAGTGAACCGGTTCACAAAGTGTCCATGAACCGGTTCACGAGGTGTCCATGAACCGGTTCACAAGGTGTCCATGAACCGGTTCAAAAAAAAAGTGAACCGGTTCACAAGGTGTCCATGAACCGGTTTAAAAAAAAAAGTGAACCGGTTCAAAAAAAAAGTGAACCGGTTCACAAGGTGTCCATGAACCGGTTCAAAAAAAAAAGTGAACCGGTTCAAAAAAAAAGTGAACCGGTTCAAAAAAAAAGTGAACCGGTTCACAAGGTGTCCATGAACCGGTTCAAAAAAAAAGTGAACCGGTTCACAAGGTGTCCATGAACCGGTTCAAAAAAAAAAGTGAACCGGTTCACAAGGTGTCCATGAACCGGTTCAAAAAAAAAGTGAACCGGTTCACGAGGTGTCCATGAACCGGTTCACGAGGTGTCCATGAACCGGTTCAAAAAAAGTGAACCGGTTCAAAAAAAAGTGAACCGGTTCAAAAAAAAGTGAACCGGTTCAAAAAAAAGTGAACCGGTTCACGAGGTGTCCATGAACCGGTTCAAAAAAAAGTGAACCGTGTCGCGGTTGGGTTTTAGGTTAACTGGTGAGGTCCCCAACCTCGAGGAATATGATTGATGTTCTAATGTTGCTAGCGCAATGAAGAGGTGTGATTCTCAGACTTCCTTTATTGACAGATTGCATTGGGTGAATGTGTGGTGGTTCAGTAAGTTAGAATAGATGACCAGTATGGTCAGGAATAGGTGGAAGTGAGTGGGGGGAACAGAAAGAGTGACTCGTGAGAGAACACTAACGGGACGTGTCGTTAGAAGTGGGTGTTAAAGCGAAGTGAAGTGAGAAGTGGTGACAAATGAAGGCAAGATCTCTCTGCGCGAGACGCAGAGAAAGGGGGATGAGAGAGTGTGCAAGTAGGAGAGACGGGGAATGGAAAGGAGAGCGGGGATACAAAAGGTCAATTATGATTGGCGCGTTGCATAGATCATGAAGTTTGTACGGTCACTGGAGCATTGCTGCGACTGGTGGCCGTGTGAACTTCCTCGGTTGACGCCTTCGTAGTTGTCTCCTTGGTGTGTTGATACATGATAGGATTGGGCAAAAGAGAATCATATGTAGGGGAACGATATTATAAGATCCTGTTGAAGTTGTGACCAATGCCAGGTGGCAGTGGTCGCGACATTGGGGGGGGGGGGGAGGGTTCTACTTTTGAGATGAGCAAAAGTAGTACGGTCCTTTTCTCAGCATATGAATCTTGGCATTGTTAATATCGTGATGACTCCTTTTGGCCGATCTTGGTAAGAATTTCCTTGATCTTTTGCGTCCAGTGAACTTCTTCTTGATCGTTGGACTCTTTATTGGTTTTCTTTGAGAATCAAGTTTCCTTGGTCTCCCTCTCTTCCTTTTGGGCACCTCGATGTCCTCTTGTGCCGCTTGTTGCTTCACCTTTTCAGATTCTGGCACCAAGGCTGGTAAGGATAACATCTCCCGTCCAACCTCGTTACCGTCGTCCTTCCGGTTTTTGCTGTTGGCGACTTTGTCTTTGATGTGATCAACGTTGTCCGTTCGGTCCTCGTTGCTCATCTTGTCCTTGACTGTTCCGTTTGATAAATCCTTTTGGGATTCTGGCACCGAAGCTGGTAAGGATAACATCTCCTGTCCAACTTCGTCACCTTCCTCTCCTGGATCTTCTAATGGGAAGAGTTGGCTCACTGCTTTCTTCAGTTCTCGCTTTCCGCAACGTACAGTTACGCTGTGTGGATCTGCCTTGATCTCTTCCGGTGTACTTGTTATTCTCCCGATTGGCCAATGATGTCTGGTCTTGAGCGGGTCACTTACCAGTACAATTTGCCCATGTTTCGGTTTCCATCCGGAGTGTGATTTTTGTCTAGGGTTGAATTCCTTAATTCCTGGAAAGTACCTTTTAATGAACTCCAACCATAGCTCGTTCTTGGCTTTTGCGAGATGTTCCAGTAGCTGTCTTGTCATGCTCTCGGTGTCTCCTGCTTTTATGATCCCGAAGACTGTGTCATACTTTTCTGGTAGTGAGATGCAAACTCCTGGATTGAGAAAATCGCATGGGCGAATCGCTGGCATGTCTTCTTCGTCTTTCTTGTTCGGAGTCACTGGTCTCGAGTTGACGATGGCTTCTACCTCGATTAGTAGAGTTTCCAGGTCCAGGTACGGTCTCACTTCTTTTCCCAGAACTTTCATGACGACTGCTTTGACTATGCCGACCATCCGTTCGTAAATTCCCCCTTGCCAGGGGCTAAGCGGAGTGATATGCTTTATTTGTATCTCGTGTTTGGCCAAAAACGACGTCAACGTATCGCTCTCATTCACAATTGTCCTGAGGTCCTTGTTGATCATGGAGTATCCCAGCTTAAATGCTGGAGCATTGTCTGACAGGATGTACCTTGGAACTCCTCTTCTGCTGATGAATCGTGACATGGCCATTACGAAGGCAGTAGTTGTGTTGTCCGGAACCATTTCCAAGTGCACTGCTCTTGTCGCTAAACAAGTTACGAGAAGAACCCACACTTTTGGTTGCGTCTTTCCTTGGCTGTAGTGTAGTGGACCGAAATAGTCCAATCCAATGTAGGCGAATGGAGCAACCATAGTTGTCCTACTCTGTGGTAGGATTCTTGTGTGGTCATAGCGGAATGGTCTGGCATGCTTTCGGCGGCAAGTCACACAGCGGTTCCGGATTTCTCTGACGACGTTGTGCAGTTGGTCTATCCAGTATCTTTGCTGGATATCGCATATGACGTCGTTGGTACCTTGATGTTTGAGCTTCTCGTGAGACTCTCTCGCAATCAACTTCGCTAGGGGATGCTTCTTGATGATGATGATTGGGAGTTTCATCTCTGGAGTGATCCTCGGATCTTCGGCTTTGTAGAACCTCGTTTGGTACCTCCACGATCCGTCTTCGTGTAGCATGGTTGACGATTTCATTGGTAGTCCTTCCTTCAGCCGTACTTCTGAGTCCTTGTAGTGATCCTTGATGATGTATTTCTTTGCCAGGTTGAGTTTTTCTTCGGCTTTTCCTGACTTGAAAGCATCTTGGAACTGTCTCATCGTTACTCCTTGGAATTGGATAGGCTTGTCCGGTCGGCGTTCGTTTCTTTTCTGGATGATGTTGGTTATCCAGTCCATTGCTCTCGCCATTGCTTTGACTAGTTTTCCAAGGCTATTTGTTCGATGATACGGGACAATTGACTCGTATTCCTCTTCGGTTTTATCGTTGACTGTCATGATCTGGCTAACATCGCTTTCACATGACAGCACTTTGATAATCCCTAGAGAAATGGCGTACTCGCGAAACTCATACGGATCTGTATCTGTTCTCTCCAGCACTTTGGGCCATTTTTCCTCCTTGTCTTGAAGAAATTCCGGTCCGACGTTCCACAAGTCGCTGTTCTTCAACTCGTTCAATGAACATCCTCTGCTGGCAATGTCTGCAGGGTTCTTCTCCGTTGGCACGTGTCTCATTGACGTTGTTAGGTCCATGCCTTTGAGCTCCTCTAGGTTGTTGTGTATCTTCTTCACTCGGTTAGCTGTAAAGACGTTTCCAACCTTGTTGCTATTCCTATTCACGATCCAGCATAGGCAGATGGTGTTGTCAGTGAAGAATGTGATGTCATCTAACTTCATGTGTAGCTCTTTCGCCAAGTTTACCGCAGCATTCGTTCCAACTTCTATCGCCATCAGTTCCAACTTTGGTATGGTGAATTCCGTACCTCCGTTTGCCGGTTTGATCCTTGATTTGGAATAGAGTAGTCGAGATGAATACTCTCCTCCGTGATCATATCTCAAGTAGATTGCTGTTGCGTAGTGTTGTTTTGACGCGTCCGAGAAGACAACCATTTTGACTGACTTGTAGTCGCTTCTTGCAGATAATCTCCTTGGGATGACATATGTCCGGTCCGTGAACTGTGCGACGATGTCATTCCATACTCCATGGAGGTCTTCTGGTATTTTTTCGTTCCAGTTGATCCCTCGCTTCCAGAGTTCGGCTATCAGCTCCTTCAGCTTGATTATCAGTGGTGAGATGACACCAGTGGGGTCGTAGTTCTGAGCGCTGAACGCGACAACTTCCCGTTTCGTTGGAATGTGTTTTGGCGGAGTGGCGATCTTTATCGTGATGGTGTCATCGATTGTGTCCCATGTGTGACCAAGTAGTTTGCAAGTTCTGTCCGGTCCACGATCGCTGACATCTATTGATTCCATCACTTCCTTGCTATTGCATTGGTACTCTCGGAGATTCATCGCCATCTTTGTCATGCTTGCTTTGGATTTCCTGTGGCACATCTTCATATCTTCCTTGCAGTCCGATGTGAAGAGTAGATTGTCAACGTAAAGGTTTTCGATGATTCTCTTGTTGAAGGCATCCACGTCCAGCTCCAGGTATCGAAGTATGGTCACGGCTAATAGAAACGGAGAGCTTGTTACTCCGAATGGCAACCTGGTGAATCGATACACTATGATGTTTTCATCTGAGAAGCCTTTTGTGGGGTCCCTGAGCCATAGGAATTTCGTGTAGTCTCGGAACTGTTCTTGAAGGCGTACTTGGTGGAATGCTTTTTCGATATCGGCGACCATTATGTATTTTGTAAGCCGGCTCCTGACAAGTATCCCGAGAATAGGTTGCAGAATGGACGGTCCGGGAAACAGACAATCGTTCAGGGACAATCCGTTCTTTGGATGTGAAGACGCATCGTGTACTATCCGGAGTTTGGTCGTATTGGAATCCTCTTTCCAGACGACGGAGTGCGGAATGAAACAACCTTCGGACATTGACTTTTCGTCCATTGGTGCTTCTTCCACGATATTCGCTAGTATCTGTTGTTGGATTGCGTCGTCATACTGTTTCCGAGCTTCCAACTTAGCCAGTTGTTTGTCTAGAAGGTTTATCAGCCTCCTCCTCGCTACCGGATAGTTTGTCTCCAGCTGTTGTTGCTTGCCGTTAAAGGGAAGAGCCACGTGGATTCTTCCTTCTTTGTCAATCACGGCCGATTTCTTGAAGTCGTCGATTAAGCGTTCGTGAAGTGTATTCTTGTTCTCCACGGCTTCCGGCGGCTCCATTCCGAGCACTTCTAGAGTCCACAACTGTTCTACCTGCTTATCCAATTTCGTCTTAGAGATTTTTGTTTGGTCAGCTGGCGGATGGTGTTGTAGATGATAGTCTTCGGACTCTACTGTGTGAACCCAGACTTGTTCGTTCATCTCCATTAGGTTGACGTTGATGTTCTCTCCCACTGGGACTAATGAATCGTCCGAAACAGGTGGATGGTTTATATAGCCGATGAGTACGTCTTCTATTGCTCTCCCGCTTGGCAGGAACGTCATCTCCGGTTTTCTCATTCTTTTGACCTTGTTTATAACGTTGTTACCCAGTATCATGTCAACTGGCTGTCCGTCAAACTCGGCGAGTGTCGTTATTCCGTCAATGTTCATTCCTTTCCATTCCAAGAACGACTTATCATCTGTCGTATGGTCTGGAGCTCGGAACTTTGTGCTCATGCAATGGAAACTCGGTACGATCGTAGTCCATGATCTTCCAGTTAGGTCAATGAGATCCAGCTTGTAGAACTTGGTCCACGATGGGTTAGAGTCAGCTACAAAGCCTGAATAGGCTGTCATCCTTTCTCCTAACAACTCCAATCCTAGCCTCTGAGCAGCGGTAGTGGAAATTATCGTTGTCTGTGCTCCGGAATCCACTAAAGCGAGAATTTTTCCTCCTTTTGGTGTTCGGAGCTGCATGAACGGTAGCTGCGATTCCAGGTCTGTGACTTTGTTTATTGCAATTTTGATAGGAGTTGTTCGGTCACGTGTTTCTTCGGGGAATCCACTTTTGACGTCGAATTCCTCTGATGTAGAGATGTCACATGTGAAGACGCTTTGCGACGTTTGGTCAGACTCCTTATCGCGTAACATCTGCGAATCAGGAATCTGTCCCAAGTTGCTTAGCGGTTTTGAGGCGGGGATGAGTAACTGATTTCTGTCTGAAGAAGCTGAGTTAGTATTTATAAAACTTTTTGTTAACGATGAGTTGGTATTGATAGCTGCGGGATGAGAAGATGGTGTCGGGTAACCTTGAGAAGAGACGATGGAATTAGTAGACATAGAGTTAATGTTCGGGGGTTTCAGCCCCTCCGTGCTGAAACAACTGGTGTTCCTCCAGTTCTTCGTCAGTGTCGTACGCGTCGATGAATCCGATCATGTTGATCGATACCTTGTTTGGATTGGGTACTTCCGAACAGTGTGCTGTGAAATGGCGTTTGTGGCAGTTGAAACAATTGAACTTCGATTTGCATTCCAATAGTCCATGTTGGCTCGAGAGGCAGTTGTAACATAGCTTATTGTCTCTGGCTGCTTTCTGCTTATCCTTCACCGACAGGTTGCATTCCCAAGCACTGTGGTTATCATCTCCGCAGTACCGGCACGGTTTGATTCTGCACGGTGCAAGCGGTCGTTTCGGCGCGTACGGTTTGCTTCCTCTCTGTCTTTGGGGTTGACCTTCTCTTCGGTTGTACACTGCATTGACTGATGTGTTGTACACTCCTCGTGAGGTCGATACTGAACTTCCTGATAGGCTGTTCGTGTGTTGCCGCGAAATGGCGTCGTGAGCAGCGTTGACGAGATCGATCAGTGTTGCAGCACCTTGTTCGAACTTCTTTTGTACCGACGACCTGATCTTTGGTGGGAGTTTGGTCATCAGTCTGATGAGCGATCGCTGATCGTTCGGGTTTGCTCCGAACATTGCTAGCTTATGAGCGGTCGTGGAGTACAGGTTCAACGCGTTGGTTAGTTCCTCCAGATTGTTTTCAGGGAACACAATATCCTCCAACTGATTGTAGTTCAACATCTTTTGAGTCTTTGGTCTATTGTACTGTCTGTCTAGATTGGAACGAATCAGCATATACGTTGCTTCCGTGGCGTAGATCGTCTGGTGATTCAGAGCAATGTTTTTCGGAAGCAGTTTCAATAGCATGGCTTGCTTGGTCGTGATGTCGATGAAAGGATTTAAGTGTACTTGAGCATCGAACTGTGCAATGAACGCTGGCCATTCCGTCTCGTCGCCACTGAACAGGCTGATGGTGATGAGCGCTGTCGACTTAGCTCCTTGTTTGAGCTGTTCCAGTGTGTCCGTATTTCGTCTTTATCGGATCCGAACATCTGCGGTGTCACCTGAGATATTGGGGGTAGGATGTTGCCCTGGTACGGTCCGTATCCTTGTTGAAGCTGGTTATACGGTTGCGGCTGGACTTGTTGAAGTTGTTCGTACGGGTTGAGTTGGAACTGCTGAGCTTGCATTGGCCTAGCATACTGTATCGGCTGCTGCTGAACTCCGTGGCTCTGAATGTTATTGTACTGTCCTCCATTGTTAGTCATCGGTACTTGGAACTGAACTTGAGTTGGTCTTGTTTGGACCGCGAACGTGTTGGCTTGCTGAACCTGTTGGTGCTGTGCCAATTGTGGGAGAACTTGAACGTTATTCTGCCCATTGATCTGCGTTCCTTGTGCAGTTGGTGCAGCTGGTGTGAGAATAATCTGCTGCGGAGCTGCCGTTCTGGCTGAGGAGCTTCTAGCGTCGTTGTCATGGCGAGCGCTATGTCCGGTCGAAGACTCGTTGTAGTCGTTGTTGTGGGACGAGTCTCTTCTGGATCTAGGGGCGTTTTGCTCCGACGGACCTGGTTCACGTCTCTGCCACTGCTCTGGCTGCTCGACCCGTTCTGGTTGATTGCGATTCTCGGCATAACATCTGCCTTGAATCATAATCTCTCTGAACTGGTTCAGCAGGTATTCTCCTTCTTTCTTGCGGTTCGCATCGATGTTACGAAACTCTTTTCTCAGTTGTTGAACTGCTGTTGTGGTGTCATTTGTTCTCATCATGAGCTCGTCGACTGTTTTTCTGAGCTCCGCGTTTTCCGTCTGTGCGGACTGTTGTCCTGTCCCGGCGCTGTTTGCTTGGCTTGGTCCGTTTCCGATGACTTGGATTTCCGGCTGTTCCACCTGGACGATGTTTCCATCTCCGTTCACTTGCGCGGCTCCTGGAGGCTCGGCTGAACATCCGCCTACTCTCTCAGGAATGCGCTTCATGAATTGATTTAGCATCTTGATGTTCTCATCCAGCTCGGTGGCGATTTCGTTAGTTCTGTGGTTAGCCAGGTGTTCGGTCATCTCTCTGCGGAACGTCTGACGCGACTCCTCCGTCTCCGACATGACTGGGTCCTGCATGAGCAGCTCCTCCATCTCCTCTTCGTACGAGACCAATTCGATTTGCTTCTTGGTCAGGGTCGCTATGAGACTTTCCACGTTTCTTTTGGGGACAGCGCGGACGTCCAACTCCGCGATAGTTTGAGCATCGTTCACGAGTTCAGATCCTTTGCGACTGTTGAAGGTGACTTTCTTCTTGAACTCCGTCAGCTTTCTATGCATGGTTACTTTTTAGAAGGCGTTAGTGCGCTGGTGCGGTCTGGAAAGATTCCAGGTTGTATGGGTCGGAGTGGAGAAAGAGAGAAGTTAATTAAAGAGAGGAAAGTGATTTAAAGAGAGAGAAATGGAAATTATGAGATGAATGTAAGTTAACTAAAGGTGATGTTATTAAGAGAAGGATAGATTGATTTAGGTAGATGAAGTTATGGTATATCAGTTAGGTGATAGATAGAAGAAGTCGTAATGCACTTGATATTTAGTAGACACTCGGGGTATGTGCTTCCCTCCTTTTGCGCTTGAAGTTTCGTTGATACGTTGGGGTCAGTGCTTCCCTCCTGCACTTGAAATTTGGTAGACACCTGGGGTCTGTGCTTCCCTCATGCACTTGAAGTTTGGTAGACACCTGGGGTCTGTGCTTCCCTCATGCACTTGAAGTTTGGTAGACACCGGGGGTCTGTGCTTCCCTCCTTAGAGATTTCTTGGTTTTGGTATTCGTGCGCTACGCCTGCGTAGGCTATCCCTCTGTAGCTCCGTGCTCACAGTCGGCTCTCTCCACCGGCTGCGGTCGCTCCAGCCTCTCCATGAGACTGCCAGGGAGCAACTATCCTGTTCCGCTTATCCTGAAGTCCTGTTTCTTGCATGCTCGGACTGTAGTTGCTGGACTCGCTCACAGGGGCACGAATATCCTCGGAGGTTGGGGGCGATTGATTCGTGATCGGCATCGGCTCCTCGTTCCTTCCTGGCTCACTGGGCCTCCTCGGAAATCTTATTGTATCCCAGAATTGTTTGGTTGGGCACTAATCCATATCACTTTGATGGTCAATCTTCGTCCTTGCAGTACGGTCCAATGAAGAGAAAGAGAATAGTTAGACTAGAAGTGTTTGGTTGATCAGACCATCTACTAAGAGAATACTATGATCCAAGACTACATTGTAGGTAAAGAAGAAAGAAGACCAGTTAATGCTTGCTCGCCGCTAGACATCACAGCCAAATGATGTTACACCTTGAGCTCGCACTTCACCGGGAGGAATTAAACACAGCCTAGTTTAAAAGAGTTCCTACATTGGCGATAAGGGAGTGATATGATTAGAGATGGGATAGTTTAGAGAGATTCGTAACTTGTTACTAAGAAAAACGGATAAATGGTGAGTAAAACAAGTTTAAAAGTATACGTCGAGATTAAAACTCGAGTTTCAGTAGCGGTGGCCAGTACTATTAACAAAAAACTTTATGATCAGGAATGGAATTTATCGATTTTACTCCGCTGGTCATTATCGACCTCCTAATTTCTGTCCTTCGATTCCACTTCCTTGATTTCCTCCTTTGCTGCTTCCTTGGCTCCTTTTCCTTTCTTCTGCTGCTTCGGCTTTACTTGTTCGGTCCCGCGGATCGTCTTGTTCAGGATTGCATTTGCCGTCCTTTCTCTTGTAGCGTACACTGGACACAAATACAATTTGTGGAAGACTCCGGGGCACTTTTCGCAGCATGGCATCGTTTCCTTTTCGGGACAGTCCTCGACCTTGTGTCCTTTCTTTGCGCAGCACACGCAACGATCGTAGATGGCGAATCGCTCTTGACGTGTCGACGCATCAGGGTACTGAGCACAAGCTGTCGCCGGATGGCATGTAGAGAGGCATAAGAAGCACTCGAACTGTCCATCTTTTTCCTTGTTTACGTTCTCCTTTGCAAGGATCACTAGCTTCTCTTTGAGCTCATCTTCCTTCTCCAACACTTTGTTCGTGGCTTCCATCAACTTCTCGATCATCGTTCTCTGTTCGGTCTGTTGTCTGGCGATCTCTTCGGTCAATGACTTGATACCGATGTATTGGCTCGTGATGATCGCTTTTAACAGTTGAACCTCTTCGCGAGTGGGGGCCTTCGAGATGTCGTAGTCTTGGAGAATCTTGAGAGCTTCTCTTTGAACCTCGTCGAATCCTCGTTGCTTCTTTAGATCCAATTCGGTGAATTGTCTTTCAGTGATCTTCAGAAGCTCCTCCGTTTTTGCAGCGATATCCTTTTCGCGTTTCTCGAGGCCTGAATTTGTTGCCATTGCTTTTTCGGTCAGTTTCGGCTTAACATCTGCCTCCACTAACGTACTTGCTTCTGGCTCACCTCTAGTCTCGTCTTGCATTTCCTTCGCTGCTTGTTCGGTCTCATCGTCGCCGTCTAGTAGTTCGTATTCTTCGTAAACGATTTCCCTGTCACTGCTTCCGTCAACGACTTCGTCGATTTCCATTTCCGGGGTGGATGGTTCGCGTGCCATTGTTCGGGCGGATTTTTACCTAGAAAACAGTTGAATTTGTATTGGAATCCGTTGACTTGAAAAATTGGCGAGTAACGAGACGAGTTCACTTTGCGCGCGAATTCTTGGCATTTCACTGCTGCTGTCGTCGAGAGAGCGAGAGAGTGTGATAGTGAGAGAGAGTTAGAGAGATAGAGAGTTTTAAGAGGAATGATGCTAATGTGAGTACTGGTCCGGACTAAAACTACGAGAGATAACTGTTAGTAACTACCGAATTTAACTAAACTATGGGGGAAAACTAGAAAGAAATGGCCTAGACTGAAAAAATAAAAAATAGCGATGGTTTCCTATCCTTCGTCGTTGGCAGATATCTTCCCAGCAGCGTTGACAAGCTTTCCCGGCTGATTTTGCTTGCGAGACATGTTTGCCACTGTCTGTGTCACGAGACACCCATGTCACGACTTCCGCGTTGACGGCACGACGTGTGGTCGACGCTTACAGCTTCTGTTTGATTGGCTTCAGATGCTGCGTGACTTCTCGTTGTAAGTTTGGCCTTTCAGCAGATCACCGTAACATCTGGTTCACTACCGAAGACCTCTTCTACACGATTTCTCTGTTCCCTTGTCGTTTGTCCTCAATGCGTCCTCTCGGTCGCTGGCGGCGCTTCCAATCCGAACTGTGTATGTTGCTTGTGGCGGTGGCGACGACAATGAGCCGAATCCTTGTACGCATCGAGTAGAACTTGTTGTACGGTCAATTCTCCTTTTCCTAGAAAACTGACTCACTTTGTTTTCGCTCTTGCTTTGGCGTCTTTGCCTCAACATCTGGCTCAGACACTAAGCAATCGCTACTTTTGTGCATTTCGTAACGCATCTGTTTGTTCACTTTTCCAGCGTTTTCGTTGTGTGATGACTGGAAAACTGACTCACGTATCCTTTGCTTTCGTTTTCGCGCCTTCTGCCTTAACATCTGGCTCAGACACTAAACGATCGCTGCTTGTGCGCATCGGACATCAATCCACCGAGGTTCGTTTCCAGAACAATGTATTCTTTACTCCGGTCGATGCACCATGTCGCGGTTGGGTTTTAGGTTAACTGGTGAGGTCCCCAACCTCGAGGAATATGATTGATGTTCTAATGTTGCTAGCGCAATGAAGAGGTGTGATTCTCAGACTTCCTTTATTGACAGATTGCATTGGGTGAATGTGTGGTGGTTCAGTAAGTTAGAATAGATGACCAGTATGGTCAGGAATAGGTGGAAGTGAGTGGGGGGAACAGAAAGAGTGACTCGTGAGAGAACACTAACGGGACGTGTCGTTAGAAGTGGGTGTTAAAGCGAAGTGAAGTGAGAAGTGGTGACAAATGAAGGCAAGATCTCTCTGCGCGAGACGCAGAGAAAGGGGGATGAGAGAGTGTGCAAGTAGGAGAGACGGGGAATGGAAAGGAGAGCGGGGATACAAAAGGTCAATTATGATTGGCGCGTTGCATAGATCATGAAGTTTGTACGGTCACTGGAGCATTGCTGCGACTGGTGGCCGTGTGAACTTCCTCGGTTGACGCCTTCGTAGTTGTCTCCTTGATGTGTTGATACATGATAGGATTGGGCAGAAGAGAATCATATGTAGGGGAACGATATTATAAGATCCTGTTGAAGTTGTGACCAATGCCAGGTGGCAGTGGTCGCGACAAACCGGTTCAAAAAAAAAGTGAACCGGTTCAAAAAAAAAGTGAACCGGTTCAAAAAAAAGTGAACCGGTTCACAAGGTGTCCATGAACCGGTTTAAAAAAAAAGTGAACCGGTTCAAAAAAAAAGTGAACCGGTTCACAAGGTGTCCATGAACCGGTTCAAAAAAAAAAGTGAACCGGTTCACGAGGTGTCCATGAACCTGTTCACGAGGTGTCCATGAACCGGTTCAAAAAAAAGTGAACCGGTTCAAAAAAAAGTGAACCGGTTCAAAAAAAAGTGAACCGGTTCAAAAAAAAGTGAACCGGTTCACGAGGTGTCCATGAACCGGTTCAAAAAAAAAAAGAACCGGTTCAAAAAAAAAGTGAACCGGTTCAAAAAAAAAGTGAACCGGTTCAAAAAAAAAGTGAACCGGTTCACGGGGTGTCCATGAACCGGTTTAAAAAAAAAAGTGAACCGGTTCAAAAAAAAAGTGAACCGGTTCACAAGGTGTCCATGAACCGGTTCAAAAAAAAAAGTGAACCGGTTCACAAGGTGTCCATGAACCGGTTTAAAAAAAAAAAGTGAACCGGTTCAAAAAAAAAGTGAACCGGTTCACGAGGTGTCCAAGAACCGGTTCAAAAAAAAAAGTGAATCGGTTCAAAAAAAAAGTGAACCGGTTCACAAGGTGTCCATGAACCGGTTCACGAGGTGTCCATAAACCGGTTCACAAGGTGTCCATGAACCGGTTCAAAAAAAAAAGTGAACCGGTTCGAAAAAAAAGTGAACCGGTTCAAAAAAAAAGTGAACCGGTTCACAAGGTGTCCATGAACCGGTTCAAAAAAAAAGTGAACCGGTTCACAAGGTGTCCATGAACCGGTTCAAAAAAAAAGTGAACCGGTTCACGAGGTGTCCATGAACCGGTTCACGAGGTGTCCATGAACCGGTTCACGAGGTGTCCATGAACCGGTTCAAAAAAAAGTGAACCGGTTCAAAAAAAAGTGAACCGGTTCAAAAAAAAGTGAACCGGTTCAAAAAAAAGTGAACCGGTTCACGAGGTGTCCATGAACCGGTTCAAAAAAAAAGTGAACCGGTTCAAAAAAAAAGTGAACCGGTTCAAAAAAAAAGTGAACCGGTTCAAAAAAAAAGTGAACCGGTTCACGGGGTGTCCATGAACCGGTTTAAAAAAAAAAGTGAACCGGTTCACAAGGTGTCCATGAACCGGTTTAAAAAAAAAAGTGAACCGGTTCAAAAAAAAAGTGAACCGGTTCACGAGGTGTCCAAGAACCGGTTCAAAAAAAAAAGTGAATCGGTTCAAAAAAAAAGTGAACCGGTTCACAAGGTGTCCATGAACCGGTTCACGAGGTGTCCATAAACCGGTTCACAAGGTGTCCATGAACCGGTTCAAAAAAAAAAGTGAACCGGTTCAAAAAAAAAGTGAACCGGTTCAAAAATAAAGTGAACCGGTTCACAAGGTGTCCATGAACCGGTTCAAAAAAAAAGTGAACCGGTTCACAAGGTGTCCATGAACCGGTTCAAAAAAAAAGTGAACCGGTTCACGAGGTGTCCATGAACCGGTTCACGAGGTGTCCATGAACCGGTTCAAAAAAAAGTGAACCGGTTCAAAAAAAAGTGAACCGGTTCAAAAAAAAGTGAACCGGTTCACAAGGTGTCCATGAACCGGTTCAAAAAAAAAGTGAACCGGTTCACGAGGTGTCCATGAACCGGTTCAAAAAAAAGTGAACCGCTTCACGAGGTGTCCATGAACCGGTTCAAAAAAAAAGTGAATCGGTTCAAAAAAAAAGTGAACCGGTTCACAAGGTGTCCATGAACCGGTTCAAAAAAAAAGTGAACCGGTTCAAAAAAAAAGTGAACCGGTTCACAAGGTGTCCATGAACCGCTTCAAAAAAAAAAGTGAACCGGTTCACAAGGTGTCCATGAACCGGTTTAAAAAAAAAAGTGAATCGGTTCAAAAAAAAAGTGAACCGGTTCACAAGGTGTCCATGAACCGGTTCACGAGGTGTCCATAAACCGGTTCACAAGGTGTCCATGAACCGGTTCAAAAAAAAAAGTGAACCGGTTCAAAAAAAAAGTGAACCGGTTCAAAAAAAAAGTGAACCGGTTCACAAGGTGTCCATGAACCGGTTCAAAAAAAAAGTGAACCGGTTCACAAGGTGTCCATGAACCGGTTCAAAAAAAAGTGAACCGGTTCACGAGGTGTCCATGAACCGGTTCAAAAAAAAGTGAACCGGTTCAAAAAAAAGTGAACCGGTTCAAAAAAAAGTGAACCGGTTCACGAGGTGTCCATGAACCGGTTCAAAAAAAAAGTGAACCGGTTCAAAAAAAAAGTGAACCGGTTCAAAAAAAAAGTGAACCGGTTCAAAAAAAAAGTGAACCGGTTCACGGGGTGTCCATGAACCGGTTTAAAAAAAAAAGTGAACCGGTTCAAAAAAAAAGTGAACCGGTTCACGAGGTGTCCAAGAACCGGTTCAAAAAAAAAGTGAATCGGTTCAAAAAAAAAGTGAACCGGTTCACGAGGTGTCCATAAACCGGTTCACAAGGTGTCCATGAACCGGTTCAAAAAAAAAAGTGAACCGGTTCAAAAAAAAAGTGAACCGGTTCAAAAAAAAAGTGAACCGGTTCACAAGGTGTCCATGAACCGGTTCAAAAAAAAAGTGAACCGGTTCACGAGGTGTCCATGAACCGGTTCACGAGGTGTCCATGAACCGGTTCAAAAAAAAGTGAACCGGTTCAAAAAAAAGTGAACCGGTTCAAAAAAAAGTGAACCGGTTCACAAGGTGTCCATGAACCGGTTCAAAAAAAAAGTGAACCGGTTCACGAGGTGTACATGAACCGGTTCAAAAAAAAAGTGAACCGCTTCACGAGGTGTCCATGAACCGGTTCAAAAAAAAAGTGAACCGGTTCAAAAAAAAAGTGAACCGGTTCACAAGGTGTCCATGAACCGCTTCAAAAAAAAAAGTGAACCGGTTCACAAGGTGTCCATGAACCGGTTTAAAAAAAAAAGTGAACCGGTTCAAAAAAAAAGTGAACCGGTTCACAAGGTGTCCATGAACCGGTTCAAAAAAAAAGTGAACCGGTTCACAAGGTGTCCATGAACCGGTTAAAAAAAAAAAGTGAACCGGTTCAAAAAAAAAGTGAACCGGTTCACAAGGTGTCCATGAACCGGTTCAAAAAAAAAGTGAACCGGTTCACAAGGTGTCCATGAACCGGTTAAAAAAAAAAAGTGAACCGGTTCAAAAAAAAAGTGAACCGGTTCACAAGGTGTCCATGAACCGGTTCAAAAAAAAAAGTGAACCGGTTCACAAGGTGTCCATGAACCGGTTTAAAAATAAAAGTGAACCGGTTCAAAAAAAAAGTGAACCGGTTCACAAGGTGTCCATGAACCGGTTCAAAAAAAAAAGTGAACCGGTTCAAAAAAAAAGTGAACCGGTTCAAAAAAAAAGTGAACCGGTTCACAAGGTGTCCATGAACCGGTTCAAAAAAAAAAGTGAACCGGTTCACAAGGTGTCCATGAACCGGTTCAAAAAAAAAGTGAACCGGTTCACGAGGTGTCCATGAACCGGTTCAAAAAAAAGTGAACCGGTTCAAAAAAAAGTGAACCGGTTCAAAAAAAAGTGAACCGGTTCACGAGGTGTCCATGAACCGGTTCAAAAAAAAAGTGAACCGGTTCAAAAAAAAAGTGAACCGGTTCAAAAAAAAAGTGAACCGGTTCAAAAAAAAAGTGAACCGGTTCACGGGGTGTCCATGAACCGGTTTAAAAAAAAAAGTGAACCGGTTCAAAAAAAAAGTGAACCGGTTCACGAGGTGTCCAAGAACCGGTTCAAAAAAAAAAGTGAATCGGTTCAAAAAAAAAGTGAACCGGTTCACGAGGTGTCCATAAACCGGTTCACAAGGTGTCCATGAACCGGTTCAAAAAAAAAAGTGAACCGGTTCAAAAAAAAAGTGAACCGGTTCAAAAAAAAAGTGAACCGGTTCACAAGGTGTCCATGAACCGGTTCAAAAAAAAAGTGAACCGGTTCACAAGGTGTCCATGAACCGGTTCAAAAAAAAAGTGAACCGGTTCACGAGGTGTCCATGAACCGGTTCACGAGGTGTCCATGAACCGGTTCAAAAAAAAGTGAACCGGTTCAAAAAAAAGTGAACCGGTTCAAAAAAAAGTGAACCGGTTCACAAGGTGTCCATGAACCGGTTCAAAAAAAAAGTGAACCGGTTCACGAGGTGTACATGAACCGGTTCAAAAAAAAAGTGAACCGCTTCACGAGGTGTCCATGAACCGGTTCAAAAAAAAAGTGAACCGGTTCAAAAAAAAAGTGAACCGGTTCACAAGGTGTCCATGAACCGCTTCAAAAAAAAAAGTGAACCGGTTCACAAGGTGTCCATGAACCGGTTTAAAAAAAAAAGTGAACCGGTTCAAAAAAAAAGTGAACCGGTTCACAAGGTGTCCATGAACCGGTTCAAAAAAAAAGTGAACCGGTTCACAAGGTGTCCATGAACCGGTTAAAAAAAAAAAGTGAACCGGTTCAAAAAAAAAGTGAACCGGTTCACAAGGTGTCCATGAACCGGTTCAAAAAAAAAGTGAACCGGTTCACAAGGTGTCCATGAACCGGTTAAAAAAAAAAAGTGAACCGGTTCAAAAAAAAAGTGAACCGGTTCACAAGGTGTCCATGAACCGGTTCAAAAAAAAAAGTGAACCGGTTCACAAGGTGTCCATGAACCGGTTTAAAAATAAAAGTGAACCGGTTCAAAAAAAAAGTGAACCGGTTCACAAGGTGTCCATGAACCGGTTCAAAAAAAAAAAGTGAACCGGTTCACAAGGTGTCCATGAACCGGTTCAAAAAAAAAGTGAACCGGTTCACGAGGTGTCCATGAACCGGTTCAAAAAAAAGTGAACCGGTTCACGAGGTGTCCATGAACCGGTTCAAAAAAAAGTGAACCGGTTCAAAAATAAGTGAACCGGTTCACGAGGTGTCCATGAACCGGTTCAAAAAAAAAGTGAACCGGTTCAAAAAAAAGTGAACCGGTTCACAAGGTGTCCATGAACCGGTTCAAAAAAAAGTGAACCGGTTCAAAAAAAAAAGTGAACCGGTTCACAAGGTGTCCATGAACCGGTTCACGAGGTGTCCATAAACCGGTTCACGAGGTGTCCATGAACCGGTTCAAAAAAAAGTGAACCGGTTCAAAAAAAAAGTGAACCGGTTCAAAAAAAAAGTGAACCGGTTCACGGGGTGTCCATGAACCGGTTCAAAAAAAAAGTGAACCGGTTCAAAAAAAAGTGAACCGGTTCAAAAAAAAAGTGAACCGGTTCAAAAAAAAAGTGAACCGGTTCACGGGGTGTCCATGAACCGGTTCAAAAAAAAAGTGAACCGGTTCAAAAAAAAAGTGAACCGGTTCACGAGGTGTCCATGAACCGGTTCAAAAAAAAAGTGAACCGGTTCAAAAAAAAAGTGAACCGGTTCACAAGGTGTCCATGAACCGGTTCAAAAAAAAAGTGAACCGGTTCAAAAAAAAAGTGAACCGGTTCACGAGGTGTCCATGAACCGGTTCAAAAAAAAAAGTGAACCGGTTCAAAAAAAAAGTGAACCGGTTCACAAGGTGTCCATGAACCGGTTCAAAAAAAAAGTGAACCGGTTCACAAGGTGTCCATGAACCGGTTCAAAAAAAAAGTGAACCGGTTCACAAGGTGTCCATGAACCGGTTCAAAAAAAAAGTGAACCGGTTCACAAGGTGTCCATGAACCGGTTCAAAAAAAAAGTGAACCGGTT
This sequence comes from Caenorhabditis sinica, assembly GCA_963932045.1. Classification (NCBI taxonomy): domain Eukaryota; kingdom Metazoa; phylum Nematoda; class Chromadorea; order Rhabditida; family Rhabditidae; genus Caenorhabditis; species Caenorhabditis sinica. Next base: position 19,659,918 of record OZ009940.1, read on the forward strand.
CACAAGGTGTCCATGAACCGGTTCAAAAAAAAAGTGAACCGGTTCACGAGGTGTCCATGAACCGGTTCAAAAAAAAGTGAACCGGTTCAAAAATAAGTGAACCGGTTCACGAGGTGTCCATGAACCGGTTCAAAAAAAAAGTGAACCGGTTCAAAAAAAAGTGAACCGGTTCACAAGGTGTCCATGAACCGGTTCAAAAAAAAAGTGAACCGGTTCAAAAAAAGTGAACCGGTTCAAAAAAAAAGTGAACCGGTTCACAAGGTGTCCATGAACCGGTTCAAAAAAAAGTGAACCGGTTCAAAAAAAAAAGTGAACCGGTTCACAAGGTGTCCATGAACCGGTTCAAAAAAAAGTGAACCGGTTCAAAAAAAAAAGTGAACCGGTTCACAAGGTGTCCATGAACCGGTTCAAAAAAAAAGTGAACCGGTTCAAAAAAAAAAGTGAACCGGTTCACAAGGTGTCCATGAACCGGTTCAAAAAAAAAGTGAACCGGTTCAAAAAAAGTGAACCGGTTCAAAAAAAAAGTGAACCGGTTCACAAGGTGTCCATGAACCGGTTCAAAAAAAAGTGAACCGGTTCAAAAAAAAAAGTGAACCGGTTCACAAGGTGTCCATGAACCGGTTCAAAAAAAAGTGAACCGGTTCAAAAAAAAAAGTGAACCGGTTCACAAGGTGTCCATGAACCGGTTCACGAGGTGTCCATAAACCGGTTCACAAGGTGTCCATGAACCGGTTCAAAAAAAAGTGAACCGGTTCAAAAAAAAAGTGAACCGGTTCAAAAAAAAAAGTGAACCGGTTCACGGGGTGTCCATGAACCGGTTCAAAAAAAAAGTGAACCGGTTCAAAAAAAAGTGAACCGGTTCAAAAAAAAAGTGAACCGGTTCAAAAAAAAAGTGAACCGGTTCACGGGGTGTCCATGAACCGGTTCAAAAAAAAAGTGAACCGGTTCAAAAAAAAAGTGAACCGGTTCACGAGGTGTCCATGAACCGGTTCAAAAAAAAAGTGAACCGGTTCAAAAAAAAAGTGAACCGGTTCACAAGGTGTCCATGAACCGGTTCAAAAAAAAAGTGAACCGGTTCAAAAAAAAAGTGAACCGGTTCACGAGGTGTCCATGAACCGGTTCAAAAAAAAAAGTGAACCGGTTCAAAAAAAAAGTGAACCGGTTCACAAGGTGTCCATGAACCGGTTCAAAAAAAAAGTGAACCGGTTCACGAGGTGTCCATGAACCGGTTCACGAGGTGTCCATGAACCGGTTCACAAGGTGTCCATGAACCGGTTCAAAAAAAAAGTGAACCGGTTCACGAGGTGTCCATGAACCGGTTCACGAGGTGTCCATGAACCGGTTCACAAGGTGTCCATGAACCGGTTCACAAGGTGTCCATGAACCGGTTCAAAAAAAAAGTGAACCGGTTCACGAGGTGCCCATGAACCGGTTCAAAAAAAAAGTGAACCGGTTCACGAGGTGTCCATGAACCGGTTCAAAAAAAAAGTGAGCCGGTTCAAAAAAAAGTGAACCGGTTCAAAAAAAAAGTGAACCGGTTCACTAGGTGTCCATGAACCGGTTCACGAGGTGTCCATGAACCGGTTTAAAAAAAAAAGTGAACCGGTTCAAAAAAAAAGTGAACCGGTTCACAAGGTGTCCATGAACCGGTTCAAAAAAAAAAGTGAACCGGTTCAAAAAAAAAAGTGAACCGGTTCAAAAAAAAAGTGAACCGGTTCACAAGGTGTCCATGAACCGGTTCAAAAAAAAAGTGAACCGGTTCACAAGGTGTCCATGAACCGGTTCACGAGGTGTCCATGAACCGGTTCAAAAAAAAAGTGAACCGGTTCACAAGGTGTCCATGAACCGGTTCAAAAAAAAGTGAACCGGTTCAAAAAAAAAGTGAACCGGTTCACTAGGTGTCCATGAACCGGTTCACGAGGTGTCCATGAACCGGTTCAAAAAAAAAGTGAACCGGTTCAAAAAAAAAGTGAACCGGTTCACAAGGTGTCCATGAACCGGTTCAAAAAAAAAGTGAACCGGTTCACGAGGTGCCCATGAACCGGTTCAAAAAAAAAGTGAACCGGTTCACGAGGTGTCCATGAACCGGTTCAAAAAAAAAGTGAGCCGGTTCAAAAAAAAGTGAACCGGTTCAAAAAAAAAGTGAACCGGTTCACTAGGTGTCCATGAACCGGTTCACGAGGTGTCCATGAACCGGTTTAAAAAAAAAAGTGAACCGGTTCAAAAAAAAAGTGAACCGGTTCACAAGGTGTCCATGAACCGGTTCAAAAAAAAAAGTGAACCGGTTCAAAAAAAAAAGTGAACCGGTTCAAAAAAAAAGTGAACCGGTTCACAAGGTGTCCATGAACCGGTTCAAAAAAAAAGTGAACCGGTTCACAAGGTGTCCATGAACCGGTTCACGAGGTGTCCATGAACCGGTTCAAAAAAAAAGTGAACCGGTTCACAAGGTGTCCATGAACCGGTTCAAAAAAAAAGTGAACCGGTTCACAAGGTGTCCATGAACCGGTTCAAAAAAAAAGTGAACCGGTTCACGAGGTGTCCATGAACCGGTTTACGAGGTGTCCATGAACCGGTTCAAAAAAAAAGTGAACCGGTTCAAAAAAAAGTGAACCGGTTCAAAAAAAAAGTGAACCGGTTCACAAGGTGTCCATGAACCGGTTCAAAAAAAAAGTGAACCGGTTCAAAAAAAAGTGAACCGGTTCAAAAAAAAAGTGAACCGGTTCACAAGGTGTCCATGAACCGGTTCAAAAAAAAAGTGAACCGGTTCAAAAAAAAAGTGAACCGGTTCACAAGGTGTCCATGAACCGGTTCACAAGGTGTCCATGAACCGGTTCAAAAAAAAAGTGAACCGGTTCAAAAAAAAAGTGAACCGGTTCACGGGGTGTCCATGAACCGGTTCAAAAAAAAAGTGAACCGGTTCAAAAAAAAAGTGAACCGGTTCACGAGGTGTCCATGAACCGGTTCAAAAAAAAAGTGAACCGGTTCAAAAAAAAAAGTGAACCGGTTCAAAAAAAAAGTGAACCGGTTCACAAGGTGTCCATGAACCGGTTCAAAAAAAAAGTGAACCGGTTCACAAGGTGTCCATGAACCGGTTCAAAAAAAAAGTGAACCGGTTCACGAGGTGTCCATGAACCGGTTCACGAGGTGTCCATGAACCGGTTCACAAGGTGTCCATGAACCGGTTCACGAGGTGTCCATGAACCGGTTCACAAGGTGTCCATGAACCGGTTCACGAGGTGTCCATGAACCGGTTCACAAGGTGTCCATGAACCGGTTCAAAAAAAAAGTGAACCGGTTCACGAGGTGTCCATGAACCGGTTCACGAGGTGTCCATGAACCGGTTCACAAGGTGTCCATGAACCGGTTCACGAGGTGTCCATGAACCGGTTCATAAGGTGTCCATGAACCGGTTCAAAAAAAAAGTGAACCGGTTCACGAGGTGTCCATGAACCGGTTCAAAAAAAAGTGAACCGGTTCACGAGGTGTCCATGAACCAGTTCAAAAAAAAAGTGAGCCGGTTTAAAAAAAAGTGAACCGGTTCAAAAAAAAAGTGAACCGGTTCACAAGGTGTCCATGAACCGGTTCACGAGGTGTCCATGAACCGGTTCACGAGGTGTCCATGAACCGGTTCAAAAAAAAGTGAACCGGTTTACGAGGTGTCCATGAACCGGTTCAAAAAAAAAGTGAACCGGTTCACGAGGTGTCCATGAACCGGTTCAAAAAAAAAGTGAACCGGTTCAACAAAAAAGGCAAACATTCGAACAAAGTTTTCATATTTTTCCAGGAATCCTGCTCTTCGGACCGCCCGGAACCAATGAAGTCAACATGGTGCCCTTTGAGCCAAGATGGAGGAGAGAAGAATCGACGATCGGATTTCGGAATTTTTGGAGTGAATCGGAGATGTTGGAGAGAGGAAAAAAGAAGAAAGAAAAAAACCGATTGGTATGGATTTGACCTTTCTTTCAGGAAAAAAAAAAACGAAAAAATATATTGTGAAAGAAATCGAGAAAAAAATCTTCTTACATGTATTGTACCCCATTTGTGGTATGGGGTTTTAGCCGAGACTAGGCTCAAAAGAACCAGCAGAAAAATCTAAGGTATACCCCAAAACGATTTTTGCTACCATTTGGTCGTTTTCGAGAAAATCGACTTTAACCAAAAATTTCAAAAATTTTAAAATTTCAAGTTCAAACGAACACAACTTTGTTCATTATTGCTCAATTTTTGAAAACTAAAGTACATATAGTAGCCAAATATCTGTGAAATATTTTGCAAAAAAGAACTCCTCTCAATTCCATCTTTCTAAAAAGTTATGAGTCCAGAAGCAAAGTCGCCCTATTGACAACTTTTGCCTAAAAGGAGTGTCACCGACTTTGGTGATTTGAAACATGTTTTAAAAGATTTTTCATGTTTAATTTACTAAGTATGCCTGTTTTCGGCCAATTTTAACCGTAAATTTTGATTTTGGACAAGTTTGAAAAAATCGATTTTTGTGAAATTTTTTGAAAAGTAAATTTTTGAAAGCAAGTTTGTACAGGATGTATGAGTTAACTGTATGGCATATTTTTTGCCTTGTTTTCAGCTTCAAAATGCGCTATTGATCTACAAATAATATCAAGTTTGAAGCTAGTTACGGTCTCTGGAAGTCTACAGGTTGGATTCCTCAGTGGTTGAGAAAATCGAAAAAATGAAAATCAAGTTAGAGACTCGAATTTTTTTCGCATCGTGTAGGATTTTTGATTTAAAACAATGTTTTCAATTGCAACTTTTTCTCATCTCTTCATATTCCGGTCATAAATTGAGATATTCCTCAATTCTTATTTATGATGGGTGGTCATTGTAAAATTTTGATTTATAGCAGGAATATGAAGAGATGAGAAAAAGTTGCAGTTGAAAACATTGTTTTAAATCAAAAACCCTACATGATGCAGAAAAATTCGAGTCTCTAACTTGATTTTCATTTTTTCGATTTTCTCAACCACTGAGGAATCCAACCTGTAGACTTCCAGAGACCGTAACTAGCTTCAAACTTGATATTATTTGTAGATCAATAGCGCATTTTGAAGCTGAAAACAAGGCAAAAAATATGCCATACAGTTAACTCATACATCCTGTACAAACTTGCTTTCAAAAATTTACTTTTCAAAAAATTTCACAAAAATTGATTTTTTCAAACTTGTCCAAAATCAAAATTTACGGTTAAAATTGGCCGAAAACAGGCATGCTTAGTAAATTAAACATGAAAAATCGTTTAAAACATGTTTCAAATCACCAAAGTGGGTGACACTCATTTTAGGCAAAAGTTGTCAATAGGGCGACTTTGCTTCTGGACTCATAACTTTTTAGAAAGATGGAATTGAAAGGAGTTCTTTTTTGCAAAATATTTCACAGATATTTGGCTATTATATGTACTTCAGTTTTCAAAAATTGAGCAATAATGAACAAAGTTGTGTTCGTTTGAACTTGAAATTTTAAAATTTTTGAAATTTTTGGTTAAAGTCGATTTTTTCGAAAACGACCAAATGGTAGCAAAAATCGTTTTGGGGTATACCTTAGATTCTTCTGCTGGTTCTTTTGAGCCTAGTCTCGGCTAAAACCCCATACCACAAATGGGGTACAATACATGTTAGCTATTCTTTAATCCATTCATATTCCTCTCCAAGTCTCCTTTCTCTTCGAATTCTAATTTCAGAAACATTTTTCAAGGGAAAATCTTGGTTTTGCTTTTTTGAAGTGGTTTTCATTCCTAAATATAAGGGACTGATATACCAAAAGAACCCTCAGAATATTCTCTTTCTTTTGAGATGTGTCTCCACCTTGTTGCTTATCTTTTCATCTTCGAAATTGACGATTTCTCATACTTCTTCCTCTATTTTCCCCTGCTTTCCAGCTGAAATAGATAGAAAATCAAAGGAATTACAAAAAAATAGTTGTTTTTGCTCAAAAAAATTTCAATTTTTCAGGGACTCGACACGACACCAACGAGCACAACGACGTCGACGATTGGAGCCGTTGAGAGGAAAATAGCGAACATTTTCGGTCGGAATCCTCAATTTTTTTTGAAATTAAAATAAATATTTTTGAAAATAAAATCTCGAATTTGGTGAATCATGGAATTAACTTGGAGCCCAGTGAAGGCCATTGAAGCACATTTGACAGGCTTGAAGCCTAATTTTCAGGCTTACCTGTATCATCACATATCAAGTGTTCAGATTTCACATTGCTACAGTATAAAAACTAGAAAAAAATGAGTTGCTGAAGATACCATTACGGAAACATTGGACTATCCCTGTTTCGTGTATAGGCAACGTTTATCTTAGCTCTACTGACACATTTGTTTATCTCAACACAAATCCCCTTAATGAAACAGTCAAACTTGTCATTGCCAGTTTTGACGTGTCTGATGGTTCAGAGTGCTTTAGAGTAACTTGGTAACTGTTTTGAAAAAGCGAAAAATTAGGTTCTTAACGCAGCTGTTGTGAATGAGTTAAGTATCTGAAGACAGAAGACTAAAGACAAAACGCTCGATATGAAACAGGAAAAACCGCAAAAGTTACACAAAAAGGAAACTATTAATTCTAAATTTAACGTTTTTTTTACGATTAACGAAAACTGAAACCATCCATATGATGACAACATTGAAAAACAGAATTTTTTTGGACTTGTACATGATCGTTTCAGCTAGGAGTTGCTGTGTTGATAACAATTTCACATCTTTCTTTAGAGTTGTAACAGGTTCAACGGAGGCAAGCTTGTTTATCGAATTATCAGCATCAGAAACTATTTGAAATTACCAAAATGAAAAGTTGAAATGCATCATTGAAGCCAGAATAAAGCGGTGAATATTGTGATCAATCAATTTCTAGAAGAAAAATATGGTCACGACGGAAGAAAAAGAAAAATCATGGTGAAGATGTGCTCTAAAAAAGAATAATAGGAGAAACCAATATGAACCTATCTATGATTGAAATAAGGAAAAATTGAAAGGCAATATGAAGAGATTGAAACGGGAAAAGTTGAAAATTAGTAGTCAGTAAAACTAAAAAAGATTAACAGAACAATCAAGTAAATCAAGAAACAATAATATTATCTCATAACAAAGAATCAGATACATTTGTCAGCAAATTTCACAAACAGTGCTTGAATATAACTAGAAAATATCAATATCCGGCAAAAACTTTGAGTAATAAAAAAACATCGAAACTGTAATTGGTTACTGAGCATTCTTCTCATTATAAGCCCGAATCTGACCAATCCGTCTCCCAATCTCCAGAAATTCCTCCCACTCCAGCTTCGTATCTCCAGTGATTCCTCCGTTCACCCGGCTAAACAGCAAACGACTACCGGCATGATAGGCGTCAAGAATCTTGGTGTCCACATTCCATGTCTTGTACAAAACTTGCACTTTGGCTTGTGGTAAGAACTGCACCAGGAATTGGAAGAATTGGGGCTTCTGAAAGCTCCCAGATTATTGAGTTGAACATTTCGGTTTAAACCTGGGACTTACCTTCCACTCCGTATAGTTGGTATCTTCGTCAAATGGCAAAACGACGTTTTCCAAATCTGGATTTGTTACTATTCTTGACGCTTTGAGAGTTGACGCATCGGCAAAGTGAATACCATCATAACTGAGAAGATTTCCTCCGATTTGTGCCAACTTCGCAGGGTCGATGGCCATTTGGATACACGGTCTGGTCCGGCGAATGTACTCACAATCAGGATCGTTGGGAAGGGCTGGTAGGGAGGGTGACGGCTCAACAGGCTCTGTCTTGATTTGGATGTTTCCGAATGAGGAAGATGGTTCTTGTTTGACAATCTTGAGTTGGATTTCAGAAGTGGATGGAGCATCAGAAGCAGATGCTGAGGTTACTGGAGCAGTGGGGGCAACTGCTGGTGGCAAAGTAACTTGAGTTGAAGATCCGGGGAGGTTTGCTGCTACAGTCGACATATTAGTAGCTGGTGAAACTTGGGGAGCAGATTCTAGGGTTGCTTGGGATCCAGGAGCGGAACCAGATGAGTCCTCCGAAGTACCTTCTACCCCAGTTTCATCTACTGGCAAGACTGGTGGTGGCAATTGGATTACATGGTTCGGTGGATTTGGTGTATTTTCTGGGATTTCTTGATCTCCATCAGGTCCGATTCCAGCGTCCGCCATGGGTTCATGATTATCATTATCTTCTGGTTGCTGAGCCTGAATTAAGCTTTTTTGAATTCTGATCAAACACTGTTTCAGCATTATCATTTCCGAAAGCAAGGGTAGCAACTTTTAATTGAATTGTCGAATCAACATTTTTGTGGCCAAAATAAAAGTACACCCTTATTTGGACTAGCTGAGCCTATTTTCATATTGGCTGGATATAATCTTCAAATTTAGGCTTTCACATATTACCGTACTAACTGAATGCTACTTCTACTCTACTACTGTACCCACTCACCAAGTCTTCGCCTGCTCTCTGGTTTCTTCCATTCCGTAAGTCATTTCTGTGGTCTCTTCTATATTTTTGGAACCATTTCTTGATCTGAAATATTGTCGGTTTCTAACCGTAGTTTGTCACTATACTTACATCAGTTATATACCAATTCGTTCTAGTCACACACGGGTTGTAGTAATCTGTGAACTCACAATTTGTTGCAATGACTTCCATGAAAATCTTTTCCGCATCCGCTACTGACATTGGAATGTCTTCCGGTCGGGCCTAGAAAATTACGGTCAGATTTATGTATTGTAAATGTATAGAGCACATCAATTAAGCTATTCAACAGCTTTTGAAGAAGTTGACAATTCAGTTCAGTACAGTGTGTGCCTTTAAATTTCAAAAACCGCGAAATTTGAAAAAAATACACTCACCTCATCCGTAGCAGGTGGTTTTCGTGGTCTTCCTGGTTTACCCTTGCCCTGAGTCTAAAAATTACGACTTCAAAATCATGTTATTTACTTTATACTCACTGGTGCAGACAATGGTGCAGTGCGATCAGTTGTAGTATTCCTGGTAGATAATCGATGCCAAGGCTAAATGAAATCGGTTTAATGGAAAATGATTCAGTATTTCCTAGAGTTACTAAGAAAGATTTTCCTTCGGAGGACTAATTGCTGAAATTAACTCACTGCATTATGGGCTTGTCTTGGGAGACGATGATTTACTTGTGTAGCACTCGGAGCCCTAGAGCGACTACGTGACGTAGCACGACCACGATTCTGTAAGTAATTTCGTTACAATATGTATGTGCGTAGTTGTCAAGCAACGTTTAAGCCAATTCAAGCAACTTGTGTAGATGCAAAGACGAATTACTTTTTTCATGAAACCGCGAGAAAATAACTTACAGTGGTATGTGCTTGTCTTGGATGACGAGGAGTGGCTGGAGTAATACTTGAAGCCGCAGGACGTCCACGATTCTGAGAAAAGCGGTCTTTTCAGATTTTGCATTCATTGCCATTCTCTTAATAACTTGTAAAAAGGAGAAGCTACTTTAACCTAAGATGGAATCGGAAATATTTCACTTACTGTAGAACGAGCTTGTCTTGGATGACGAGTGGCTGAAGTAACACTCGAAGCCGCAGAACGTCTACTAGTCGAAGAACCGCCACAAGTCTGAAAATCCTTTTTATCTAACGGTGAGATGCTTTTTTAACACAGAGATGAGATGCTATTTCCCGTTTCAAAAAGTTATCTTATCCTCAGAATTTAGATCTAAAATAGTGTTTTCATGATTCATTTTTTTGTTTTAATTTTGATTCTTCGAGAAAGAAAGGTTTGAGATGAAGAACTGTTCTTCTGTAGAACCCCAAATAACTCATTCAGATTTCGAACAATTGACCGTTTCAAAAAGTGCATTTCTACATTTTCGTTCCACAAGTTCTAATTCCCAGTTAGATGGAGTGATTGAAAAGAAACTCACTGATGAAGTTGGCTTAGCTTTCGAAGTTGATTGACGTGCTCGGGAAGTGACCATCTGCAAACTATGTATATGAGAATAAGAAAACGAGATTTCAAACAAAGATAAGATGGGTTAGGAATTGAAACACTGTGAATGTACAATCTGTGACAAGAAAATAAAGGGGGTGCAACAGGAAAAAAGTAGTTTTCTGTCCAAATTTTCGGGTTTGCGATCTCCATCAGAACTATGCGTAGTGAGCTCGACGAAAAATGAATCAAAGGAAAGTGTATAGGCGTCCGCTAAATAAGTTCTTGATTCCCACTTTGACCGTGTTTTCAATTAAACGCTTTAGAATTTTGGAAATTTTCCAAGTAAATGCGTCATAGTCAAACAACACGATCAGAGAAGATGCGTATGAGTACAGTTTCATGAACTCATTGAATCAGTGAATGTTGGAAAAATTGGAAGGAAAATTCTGTTTTCAAAGTTTTGGAAGTCAACGAAAAATAACAAAATTTCATCTAACTAGGGAAAAAGTGGGGTTGAAATTATTATTATCGATAGTGAAGGTAAACTGAGACCAAAAACTGGGGGTCCGAGAACACAACAACATAAAATCCGACAATTTTGGACAAGCAGTAGTTTATTGAATTCAACTTAGAGATTAGAAAACGAAACAATAACTTTCAGATATAATACATATAAAGCGATGGTACGGTTCAAGAAAAAAGCATATGAATGAAATTCGGTAAATAAATGGATATTTCCAATGTACAAATGAAGTATTAACAATTCAGAAAGGTGAGAAATTCTGTGTTACATAGATCAAAAAACAAAGATTTTGCATAGAAGAAAGTGATTTTGAGAATCACATAGAAAGTAATGATTTTTTAGCAAGATTTCGAGAAAAATTGGAGGAGATAATGTAATTGGGTACTTGGAACCGTCAGAAACATACTGAGAAAAACAGCAAAAAAACTCAAATTCAACTACAACCTCCCCGACGCCTCTCCATGAATCTCTATCATCTTATCCTTGTACTTGTCCATTACAGACAGACATTTTTCGATCTTCTTTCCTTCATCGTGTGTCATGTGAAAAGCATTGAGAAGATTAGTGTCGTTTACATGGAATTTTCGAAGTTCGTGTCCGACAATCTTTCCCATTTGGAGATGCTCGATGGCAGTTCTGTTGAGAAGCTGGACTCCGAATTCGAGGACTTCCTGGTGCTGAAAAAAATTGTTAAGATAGAGGTCGAGTGAATTGGATCTCTGATTCCACCAATGGAGTCTGAAATGAAGACTCCAAAGGTCGGATTGGGGGTTTCACAGAGTTGAGATTCTTGCTATGGGGTCTGATATTTTAGCAATAACATCGGAATCTAAGTTTCAAGCTTCATATCAAGATTTTCAGTATACTTGCAATTTCAGAATGGGTAGGTGGAGATTAAGATACAATAGGTGAAATTTCGAAATTCATAAGTGGAAGATCGGACTCTCTAGGTAGAATCAAAGGTTCCTCAAACAGAACACAGCTGGGAACTTAGACCACAAAACTGGAACCTCAACTACCGGAGCTGGAAACTCAAACTTCATAGTTGGAATCTAGGTCACCATAACTGGATTCTGAGATCCCATAGCTGGAATCTCAGCTACCATAGCTGGAACCTCATCTTCCGTAACTGGAATCTCATTTACTATAAATGGGATCGCAGCTAAAATAACTGGAATCTCAGACACCACAACCGGAATCTCAACTACTACTGATAGAATCTCAGCTACCGTTGCTGACATCTGAGTCACAATAACTGCATTCTGAGCTCCCATAGCTGGACCTCCATCATCTATCACGCTACTAGATACCTTTCCGGCACAAAGAAACCATCCAAAAACCTACCGTCCATGTTCTCCAGGTGTAACTGTAGTTATATGGGAGTGGCACGTCTTTGAACCAGTGTCCGTATTTTCCTCGAGTTCGCCTGTTACGGTGCCAGGCTTGCTCTGTCATTGTCAATCTCGGGAAGTGCTCAAGAACAAATGGAGGTTCTTCGACAACTGGGTTCAGGTGGACCGCAATTATCTCAATATCGTCGTCGTCATCCATGGGGGCGTTGTTGATCATCTGAAGTCCTTGCTGTGGTAATACTTCAGGAGCATTTTCCTGTTTTGGGATCATTGGAAGATCCTCCGGAATCTCTGCATCTTCTTCAGGAGCTTCAACTCTGACTACATCAGCTGGAGCATCAAATTGAGCTCCAGCATAAACTTCGACATGAGCTTGAGCTCCATTTTGAGCTCCATCCTGTGCTCCAGCTACGGTATCATCGAGATCTTCTTCCTCTTCAGCGCCGTCTCCATCCCTCAAATGTCTTTCTCTCTCCCCTCCCTTTGGGTAGAAAGTTGGGCAGTCTTCTTCTGATGGCGTTGGTTCATCTGGCAAGTAAGTTCGATCCATCTGACGATGGAGGGAGAAGAACCTTGTCACCTGAATTTTTCTTAGATTTTCGATAGAGCGCATTTTTACACCTACATCATAAGGATGCACTTTGGCTTGTTTTCCGAGCTCCTCGGCCTGGCTCTTGTTAGCGAGCTTCTTCCCAAGACGTGAATATCCTTCGGTGAGGATTCGAAAAACTGGGGGTAAGGAAGAGGGGTCCTGAGTTTTGACGTAGGCTTTGAGCACACCTGTACGTCGATTTTTCCAGAAGTCTTGGCCCTGAAAAAGTCTTAATGTGAGTCTTACAAAAAACCTTTTTTTTAGTTCAAAAGCTCTGTCAAAATAGCACATATTTTTTTCGAGAAACTTACATCTTTTGGCTTTTTATTGTGCTTCACGGCAAGTTGGTTGCACTTTTCGGCGTCCATGAATGGATCTTCATTGAACATTTCGAGCCATTTGGCATAGACTTCTGGTGGAAGTGAAGATGTTTTAGCTTGTTTCACCGAAGGTTTTGGTAAAGTTCTCTTATGTTTTCCGGTAAGTTTCACTAGGTCTTTATTTGTGGAACTATTGGGGTTTTGAGTGATTTTCTTCAAGTCAATATCAACTTCCGGCTTCTTTTTGATGATGGGCTTTTTGACCTGAAAAGAAAGAAAAGTCAAAATCGTAACTTAAGAACAACTGATTGGGCACGAAAAGCAGAACAAGGAAACGAAAGTTGGAAAATCAAATTGATTATCCCATTACCATTATCAGATTACCATGAAAATATAAAAACTCATAGAAACAGAATGTTTTTTTTTTTGGAAAACTCACCTTAGAGGACTTGCCGTTGGATTTATGAAGCTTGCAAGGACGACCACGTTTGTTTTTCTGAAAAAAATATGATCTCTTTCAGAATCTGCATATACTTCTGAAACTCTAAAAGGTTTTGTTCTATTGAAATCATCTGAATTTTCAACAACAAACTCGAGATGCTTGAAAGTTGTGATAGTTGCGCTCCAAGAGGAAGCAAAAGTCAGTTGACTAATCTATAATAAACGTGACCTACCTGGCCATTCTTCTTAGACACACTTCTGACCTTCGTGACCACCTTCTTTTTCGCTGTTGCCTTTTTTGGCTTAGATGCTGATCTTGGAGCCATTCTGAAAAATTGGACATTTTTTTAATGATAATGACTACGACCATTCCATCATTCTTAAGAGGATCAATGATTTTTCCTTACAAGATAAAACTGAAAATAAAATCTGAAAAAAGAACAGATAATTTGATAGATAGTGGTATGAAAGCCGAAATCGGCAGAAACAAGTAACAAAAATAAATAAGAGTTGAAGTTAAAAAAGTATATCACTTTATCAAAATGATGATATGTTGGAAAATATGTACAAAGATTCAATTTGATATTGGAAAAAACGGAAGAAAAAAATTGGGAAAAGAAGGGAAATTTCGGTATTAAGAAAAACTGTGATGGGGGAAAATGGGCAGAGTGGTGCAAAAAGAGCAATTTTTGAGGAATCTGAGCAAAAATGGGAAGGATGTGAAATTGAAAGAAAAAACAGGCATTGAAAGAAAAAAAAACAGATTTGGAGCACAGCTTGGAGCAAAAAAACAAAGAAAATGGTACATATAAACTCAAAAACTGAACATAAAAACAGAAATTTCAATACAAGAAATGATGTTGAATGTGAAGGGAGTAGCAATCAATTGAATTAGAACATGAAAATAAGGCCAAAATTAGAATAAATAAAACAAAAAGAATTTGAATAATGGGAAGAGTAGTAAACTCAATTATCTTTCTAGGAATCTATTAATCTCTCTCAAACAGTTCTCAATAATATAACATTCTGGTCTTGTCATGTGGAAAGCAGCAAGATACTCCTGCTTGTCCATCGTGAATTGGTCAAGGTCTTTTCCGACGATTTGTCCTATTTGAAGATGTTCCAGGGCATTGTCGTTGAGAAACTGGCACCCAAACTCCAGCACTTCTCGATTCTAAAAATAAATATGAGTTAGAATAGAGATGGATTCTGATTCCACCTATGGAGTCTGAGATGAAGATTCCATAGGTGGAATCCCAGGTATCATATCTGGAATCTCAGCACCCACAGCTTAAGTCTCAGCTACCATAGCTGAAATCTCAGCTACCATAGCTGGAATTTCAGCGACCATAGCTGGAATCTCAGCTACCATAGCTGGAATCTTAGCATCCCCAGCCGAAATCTCGGACTCTATAGCTGGAATCTTTGACTTCGTAGCTAGAATTTCAGCTACCATAGCTGGAATCTCAGCTACCATAGCTGGAATCAAACACTCCAATGATGGCATCTCATATGCCAAAACTAGAAGCCCCCTCGTTACTTTTCCATCCCCAAAATTCCTTAAAACTAACCGTCCACGTTTCCCAATTCACATTGAAGTTGAATGGGAGGAAGGTGTTTTCGAAGCTCTCGGTGAATCTCTCCACCCTCGTCTTCTTCAGCCAAGCATCGATCACAGGGTTTGGTCGATCCGGAATTTCGGCCATCTCGATGTCCTGCGGGTCATCCTGTCCTTCATCATACATCGGCTCAAATCTTTGCTGAGGGTCGAATTCTTGATAATCCTCCATATCGTCATCATCAAGCGTCACTTCTTCTGGTTCTTCTTTGATTTGGAGATCGATTTGGTCGGCTTCGAATTGGTCTCGCTGTTGAAGTTGAGCCTCATCATGAACTTCCTGAGCTATCTGAGCTGCAACAGCTCGGACCCGGGCATCGACATCCAACTGAGCTTGAATGTCAGCATCGATTTGAGCCGGAGCAATCTGATCAGCCTGAGCTCGAGCTAGAACTCGAACCCGAGCTTGAGCCTGAGCTTCAGCGATCTGAGCCTGAGCCTGAGCCAGAACCTGAGCCTGAGCTTGAGCAGCTTGAGCAGCCTGAGCTCGGACTCGGGGGTCGACATTAATCTGGGCTTGAATGTCAGCCAGGATTTCAGCCGGAACAATCTCACCAGCCTGAGCTCGAGCCAAAACTCGAACCCGAGCTCGAGCCTGAGCTTCAGCAACCTGAGCTCGAGCCTGAGCTTCAGCAGCCTGAGCTTCAGTAACCTGAGCTCGAGCCTGAGCTTCAGCAGCCTTAGCCTGAGCCTGAGCCTGAGCCTGAGCCTGAGCCTGAGCCTGAGCCTGAGCCTGAGCCTGAGCCTGAGCCTGAGCCTGAGCCTGAGCCTGAGCCTGAGCCTGAGCCTGAGCCTGAGCCTGAGCCGCTTGAACCTGTGCAGCTTCAGCCTGAGCTTGAGCAGCTTGAACAGCCTGATCAGCTTGAGCTTGGGTACGGGCCTCCAATTCAATTTTTGCTCGAATGGCAGCCTGGATTTGAGCCTGACGAAGAGCTTGGAGTTTGGCTTCCACAGCTCTAGCTTGATCTTGAACCGTTCCAGGAGCTTGAGCAGCCTGACGGAGATATTCAGCATCATCCAGCAACATATCCAGATCCTCATCCTCGACTTCATCTGCATCATCCATCGGCGGTGGAATGATTCTTCCAGACTTGTCTGGCACGCAGAGATCCTCAGGAACAATAGATCCTTTGACAAACTGCATTTCGAGTACTTGGCGAAGTCTGAAGAAGCGTTGAACCTGCAAATAGCAAATATGCTCCATTGAGAACTTTGAAAACTTACATCGTAGGGGGAGCACCTGGCCTTTCTTCCAAGGTCCCACGCCTCCTCTGCGCTGGAGAGCTTCTTCCCGAGCTTGACATAGCCGGCCGTCAACAACTTGAAGTTCTGGGGAAGGTGGCTGTGGTCTCCTGACAGGAGGTAAGCCTTCATCACGCGATCACGATGGTTCTTCCAGAAGTTGGCAGCCTGGAAATATGGTTGAATGAGGGTTGACCAAGAACCAACGAACTAATCTACTTACTGTGCCCACGTTTCGGTCATATTCCTGGTCTAGTTTGCGGCATCCTTCGTAGCTGAGCCATGGGTTCTCCATAAAAACCTTTCCTGTCCACTCGTTCCAAATGGCTGATGGCAACTCCACTAGCTTCCTTTTGGTACGTGCTTCCGTTTCTTTGGGGCCGGACTGAAAATTCAAATGTTTAGAAAATCTGACACTACTTTTTCGGTCACACAAGTATTTCATAGTTTGTATAACTGCACCACGCTATGCGCTTTTTTGAGAGGTCTCATGAAACTTATCATCTGAAATGTGCTGCGATTTTGTTACTAATTGATGTGCTAATGTTCTAGCAGTTTATGATTACCATTCTGACACCTTGAATTGAGTTACCAGCTTGAAAACCGGCCTAGCGATGTAAAAAATCTAAGAATTTCATATGATAATTGGGATCTCATCCGATTGTGAAAACAACGAATTCTGTTAGCTAGTATTGGAAATGTAAGGTTTTAGAAAACGCTTTCTCAACGCCGACGTTATCAAAAACTGAGTCTTTAGCTTTTTGAGCTACGTTTTTCTTTTATTTTTTTCAATAATACTTACAGTGGATCCTTGAGCCCCTTTCTTGTTGGCTGTCTTTTTCTGTGCTGGCTGTCCGGACGGTTTGGAGGGTGAGGCTGGGGTCTTGCGCTTTGTTCCGCTGTTCTTGGCTGGTGTTGGAGCTGTGGCCTAGAAATTCATCAGTTTAGAACTTGCATAATAATGAGTATGAGATAGAGCAACATGCTGATCTAATACTATTCTTACAGTATTTTTATCTGCGCGCTCTGTTAATTAACTTGGAATTTTTTTGAGTCAAAGACTTACATTGGATGTTGATGGCTGACTCGAGGTTGATGGTCTTGAAGAATGAGAGCTAGAGCTCCCTTGTCCATCAAAGGTTGGCCATTTATCGGATATCCATATTTTTGTCTGAAAACATACGCATTGTTTGATTGCCCGTTTCCGGTGTCATTTCAAAGCAGAAATTTCGCTTTAAAAAATTCACCCAAGAAACTGGCCACTTTGTCTTCTTATACAGATCTTCCTCTTCTCCAGTTGCAGCCGGATGGTCCTTCATATATTTCTTCAAAACCTCTTCTGCAGCCTCGTACCCCATTGGCAGACCTTTGCCATTGAGCTGTGGCAGTTTCTTTGCACGGTAGTAGAAATCATCGACCTAGAAAAATGACGTTACATGTTTTATTCTTAAAGGCAACTTACGTTCTTCCAGGGGAGCCCCGTTAGCTTCATTAAATCTTTTTTGTGCTCTATTTGAGGGCGATGGCAAATGCACTGAAGATCGCGAAGAGCTTCATAAATTGCGGGGGTGAGTCGTTTGACGTAGGTCAAATGACGTATCTGGAAAAGTTGGAAATGTTTGTAAATCGATTTATAGTTTCAGTTTTATCAATTTGGAATAGATCATTTTTGAAGAAACTTTAAGATTCGCAAAATTCGAGGTGAAAATTTCAGAACTTATGAAAAATTTTCAACAACAAAAAAACTTACTTTTCCAGGCATTCTCTTTCTCGTTAGCGAGGGCTTTGACGAGGAAGGCCGTGTTGCAGAAGACGATGAAAACGATGCTTGGGCAGTGGACGAAGACGGTTTCGGACCATCAGTAGATCTTGATCTACGCTTAGGCTTTGGTTTTGGCGTCGAGGATGACTTCGGGGCTCCGTTTTTCCCGGTCAATGCGGGGCACTCTTTTGCATGGAATTGGCGTGGACGACCATGGCCCGCATTCTGAAAAAAGGAAAGATTAAGGATTGTCCATTTTCACAATCATGCCGAAAATGCCCTCTGATCTTTAAATCTAGAAGATTGTAGCACAAAGAATAGAAAGGGTAAGATTTGTTACAGTTTAGGGTTCCAATCGGTCGGAAAATTCACCCAACCGATAGACCGCCAACTGGCCGCCGACCGATGGCTAACCGCCCGCCGACCGGCCGACCGGCACAAAAAATGCGCAGCACTAGTTGTGATTGGTACACTACTAGTGTTGAGAATTTTTTCAAAATCTAACAGCCACTAGAACTACCCTGCAGTACCGGCAATAATGATATTCGTTTTCGTCATTTTTAGATGAAAAACGCTAACTTTGAGTGGCGGAAAAACGAATTCAAAGTAGATATTTTTGTGTGAGAAATTGAGGGTATATCAATCAAACCTTGAACTTCAATTTTGTAGTTGACAACTTTTTGTATCCCTTCAATTAAATAAGTAACGCAACCTACGGCGCTGCCAAATTTTTCTTGATTTCAATGCAAATTCTCGAAATTTGCGAGCTGTTTTTTTTTGATGGGTCATATCTTTGCAGAGCGGACTTGCACAAAAAAGTTGTCAACTACAAAATGAAAGTTCAAGATTTGATTGATTCACTCTCAAAATTTCAAACAGAAAAAGCAAGTTTAAATTACTTTTTCAGCTACCCAAAATTGACGATTTTTCACTGAAAATGACGAAAACAAACATCATTATGGCCGGTACTGTAGTTTTTTAATAGAGCGAATTTCCGGTATCACCACCAGCTCAAACATGAAAACTTACACTACAAGTGCACCCGTTCTTTCCAAAGTCGGCGGCATCCACCTCCACCCTCTTGGCCTTCTTTGCCGCCATCTTGTTTTTGCCGGCGATGACATTGGCTCGACGGTTCCTCGCACGCCTGTCTGTCTGAAAATGGGGGCTGATTGCTTTTTTCAATTTTTTCAAAATCAGTGATTCACCACAAGTGTCAAATTGGATGATGAGCGGGAGGCACGATGTGAACGATGAACTCTACGCATTTTTCTGAAAAATTAGAAAATTAGGGATTTGAAATTTGACCACAACATGATTATCACGAAGAGAAGATGAGAAATATATCGAGAATGAGAAAGGGTAAAAATTTTAGAATGAGAATAGGATTCAAGAGAAGGAAGGGTAGAAAAAATGCGGAAATGATAGATTTCTGTGACATTGACCTAAATTGCTATTTTAAGATTAGGAGAAGTATCAAAAACGCTTCCGTTGCCCCATTGCAAGGAATTTTGATATAAATTGAAATCAAGAAATCGAAACTGAAAACTTTTACAACTTAATAACAGAGAATCAAAAGTTTGCACCATTTTCTTATCAAATTACAGCTGAATGTGAATCAAAACCACACTGCCTCCTTGTTTGATAACGCCAGAAAAAGTTTCCGTGTGGGCGAAATCGGCGGTTTCAATATGAGAGTAAATTAGAACATGGCAGTTTTCATGTAATTCATAAATGAAGTCTAGAAGAGAGAAGAAACTATTATAATTCATTCCTAGGATCAATTGACTAATGAGTAAAAAGTTCAGAAATTTGAAAAAGAGGTGAAACTGGAAAAATTAATTTTGGAGATGTAGGAATTTTGCTGGAAGCCTGTGTCGGATTTCATCGAACTTATAATGACTTCGTGAAAATGTCATGTTTCTAAAGTTGAATAAGCAAAAGACTCACTATCAATGCCAACTACCAGAAAATGTTTCAGACCCCAAATCAAGTGCTCTCAATACAGCTAAAGTACTTAAAGATGATTGGTTATTGGCTTGGAATCAGAAGAAAAAATCGGTTTCAGTATGAAATTAAAACAGCACAGAATGGTATTCTTGCGATCACTGTTGAACAACATCTTGGTTTCCAGCACTAATACCGTAACTACAGTAGTTCAAAACCAAAAAAAAATTATGGGAAGATAGGGGAAAGTTTGGATCATTCTCAATGTCCAGCTTTAAGTGAAAGAATTAGCAAATTTCAAAAAGGAAACTTTTAGGAAACCGTCGGAGGATAAGGGAGCACAGCTATAAATTTGATGCAAATTTAATTTGATTATCGTTCAAGAACTCATACTGATTCTATGTATAAGGCTATTGTATCTGAGATTGAATCAGAGATTACGGAAGTGGAATCGAAATTTGGAAACGGGCTAAAACTTGAGAAGGTGTTGAAAACGGGAAATTAATGAATCTAATACTCCACTTTCAATTACCTGTGATTTTATACATATCTTTGTTTTCTAAACGAAGTGAGCAGAAAACTCACGTCAGTCAGTGGTAATGAAATCAAATTCTATGAAACACAAATTGAAGTAACTAGATTTGGAGCGGGATTTGAAAACGTCTTGAAAACGAAACATTTAGTATTTTTGAATAAAAATTATTTCTAATAATGGAATTTCGTCAGTCACTGCACGCAGCAAACATTTAGAAAAAGCCCGTAATTCACGGAGGTACTGAAAACGAAAAAAAAGTTTAAAACTCGTATTTTAATTGTTAATGAGTTCTAACAATTCTAACTTCTACCTTCTAACAATCTACCAAAGCTCCAGATCCAAATATGGAGCTCTCGAAACGGCTCCAAAAATTCCGAGCACATCTAAATCCCACCCCTTAATTTGAATTCGTATAGCCGTAGACATATAGCCATGTCGGAGCGATATACTAATCAGCCACCTTGGTCAAGTTTTCCTGCTTCTGGATTACTTCTAATTACGTGTGTTGGCTCAATATGAAGGGTGGAAATCTAGGGCAGGTGGGAATTTTTCGGGAAACTTCGAAATATATAAGCTCTAACGAGGCAAAAGTTGGATAACAATAAAGTGCCCAAATTAACTAGATTTGTCTTAATCCGCTCAATTTAGACTTAATTAGACCATGAGCTGAATTAGTACATATTGTTCAGATGGGAGATCTCAGTTTTTAACTCTAGTCATATTCTTAACTCTAATCATATGATTTAGCCTCTAGATCTAAAAGAACACACAAAAATGAAATAAAAACTACAATCTTCTTATTGTCGCCACCCAAGAAGGGCGGTCAAATACGATATCAACGCCATCCCGCTCTTTTTTTAATTAAAAAATGGATTCAACGAATTTCTCTACTTAATGATGTCTAATCTGAATGAACCTATCTCACTTTCTTCTCGCCTCACACACGCACACACAGTCTCTTATAAAAACACATACACACATAAGACGCATACCTCCAAACAGCACCCCCACAGCTTCAGTCACCGTTTTTTCTACTTCTCTAAAGAAATAGTGCTAGAAGAGGAGAGGCGCAGAGAGGGGGAAGAGATGCGGACCCTCCGCGCGACGACCGCATCGACTCTATCCGCGCTGGGAAGAGAAAAACTGCACAAAAAAAGTGGAAAACTAGGGAAAGAAGAGGTGATAGATACTACTCCTCCATCTCGTTGCTTGTTCCCTTTTGCATGTAGGCTATGGGGAGAGAGAGAGAGAAGAGAAAGGTGAGAGACGCAGGGATAGCGACAACGACTGGTACGCGTACACAGGGTTGAGGCTGTGTTGTGTTGGGAGGCTGCCTGGCGACTGCTGCTGGCTGATAGAAGAAGAAGAAGGAGAAGACAGGGGGGGGGGGGGACAAGTAAGAATAAGAAGAAACAGAGGAGAGAGAGAGGTGTCGAAAAGAGGGGCCGCTGTCCTAACGGGTCACCTAAGACAGGGAGGACAAGAGAAATAAGAAGTAGAAGACAAGGATAAATTATTGCGATGGGATTAGTATTAGAGTGATGGAGATGGGGAGAGAGAAAGAGAAACGGGAAAAAAAAACGAAATTTGAATTTCGGAGAGGAGATTGGGAGGAAGATAGAGATCCAATGGGGAAGTGAAGGTTGAAATGAATATTAGAGGTAATGAGAAGAAGATTTGGACTGTCAAAATTGATTGCATGCTATAATACGGAATATATGAAACAAAAAATTCAGTGTGGCATGAATAAACAAAAAGGCAAGTACTCATAAGAAATTGAAATATTGTTGTAATGGCAATTCAACGTCTGACGGCTCGAAATAAACAAAACTGCGATTTAAAAAATACTGGAAATCTAGAATTGGAAACTGTAAGTTTTTTTTGATAGACCATCGTAAAAACTGCCTTATTTGCAATATGGAGCAATGAGTTTTATTAATTTTTAGTTGTACTGTTTGCAGCATGTTGAACATAATCAAGAGTTAATATTTCAGAAACGGAATGGTTTATAAACACAGGTATAGAAACGGACAAGTTTTAAAATTTTGGACATTGAATTTAATTTGTTTTTCTAGAGAAACTAGCTCAGCTGTTTTGGGAAGGATTGGTTTTTCTACCTCCACTACTACTAATATTTCATCTAATCAAATTCAGGTACTGGTAGTAACAGGAAATGATATTATTGCCGCGTTTCGAAAATCAACAAAGATCAAAAAAGATTGAGAAATTTGGAAAGGTAAATGTTGTTTCAATTCTTTTCCATTCCATCGTGAGTATTCTATTGTGGCACTAATTTAAGAAAACTGAAAAAGCCTTTGTGAAGAATGAGAAACAGGGAAAATACAAAATTGGAACTTTTTTTTTGATTGAGTATTATGTAATTAACAGAAGCAAAAACTTTCAATCGGACAGCAAGAAAATGAAACGGGAGCTTCGAAACTAGAATTAAACGCGATTTCAGATGTGAATATCAATGAAAATCATGTACAATTGTTCGTTCTTTAAAAAACTGATTGCCACTGAAAATAAGCTCAATTGTAGACAGTGCAAAACAGAAAAGTTTCGTTGTGAATTTTGGATGCAACCAACTCTAAACTTGAAATTTGAATTCATGATGAATCGGGGAAAAAATATTGATTTCTGACTTAAGGAAGTTCTCGAAATACTAACAAACTCGAGCGAAACCGTTTTTACTAACGATATGAAACAGTGGAAAACCGATATTTTGCTATAATCCCAGCCAATAGTCTCTTCGCGACGACAAAACTACATAGGGAAAATGTTTCAGAATTATTTGACAGTTACCAGTTCCATCTGCTTCTTCAATAGCGTAAGATCGTTTTACATTTTCTAGCAATGACTATTGTGAACTATTGGTAGAATTGAAAAAGTTTTTGTATTTTCTTCAAAATGTCCAGATAGTTTTTGTCACTTTGAATTCAAAAATGACTTGACTTCAACATGCCATTGAATTTTATGTAATGTGATTTGAAGTATGATTATTATCGTTGCTAACTGATTCCCAATTATTGCTTGAGTGTCGTTAAACTACGAACTTTTATTGTGCTAAATTGTTTTTTTCTGGCTTTACTAACAACAAGAAACAGTGAAAAACCGATAATACTCCTACATAAAACTACTTTTCTCTATGTTTTTTTCACCCTAAGAATAGTCAGAACTATTTCTGTTTTACCATCATGTTTTGTATCACCTATTTTAAAACTATCTAATTCTGCGTCTTTTGGTTTTTCTGGCATGTTGCTTTCTTAACCTTCATATTTTTCTCACCCAATACCTTTGTTGGAATGGTCTACCTGATAGATCTTTTTCATCACTATTGACATCTTCCGAGTTTTATTCTGAATGTGATGCAACTGTGAATTTTGTCGAAAATTGTCAACTCAACTCACTCTACTCAAAATTCATAAGATTGTCATCGTGATCGCCGAAAAACACAGTGAGAAGTGTACCCTTCCTCGTTGATTTTAACAGAATTTGTTTTTTTGGAATCTTTTCCATCGTCCTCGTCAACCTTTGTAATCTTCTAAAACGTTGAAAATTGTATTCCAAAGACGTCAGCTCACACATTTTTGGGTCGGATTGTTCACTTGGTCGGATTGTTCACTTCCAAGTTTTCCCAGATCTTCGTTCATTATTTTCATCTATATCAGTTGCTGCGGGATACTTTTCCATTTTCCAATAGTTTTCTGAAACAATTTATCGATAATTTTAATATTATAACAGTTTTTGTACTCATAAAGCGGACATCACAAAATTTTGAGAAAATTCCAGATGGAAAGTGTTCATAAACAATATTTCAGCAGTTATCCAACTTTTTCACTGTTGATCCGCTTTATTTTTTCCAAGTTTGTTGAAAATTCGATAAAAAACAGCTGAAAACGATAAAAACTCACATTTTCTTCGAAAATATTGGGTTTCCTCTGGTGATTTCGATTTCAGTAGTTGAGTAATTGAAGCACCTAAACTTCTTGCACAATATTTTGTTCAAATATTTGACAATTGTCCGTGTTTTTACAGGAAAAACAACACATTTTTGGGTGTAAACATTTTCCCTCGCGTTTGCATCCCCCTTTGTGACCCACGGAGAAGGGTGACGCGTTTCTCGATGCGCGTTGACGCGCATTGCGTTTTTGGCGGTAATTCAAACAGATAAAATGACACGAAGGAATAATTTAGCTTATTTGCTGCATCGAATGATTTGAGAGCAATTGTGGGAAAATTGAAAGGAAGATGAAACGGAAATAATGAAGTTTTACGGTTTATTGATAGTCTCTGACGGATTTTTCTCTAAATCAAATAAAACGTTCCTATATTTACTATGTTGTATTTTTTTGATACTTTGCTCAGTGAGCTCACTGATGGGAAATGGGAAATAATGAGAAAGTAACACGAGTTTTGGAGAAGAATAAGTTGCTTCAAATATTTCACAGGAAAATTTTTTTAAAAACACGAATGAATGGGTAAGTAGACAAGAGGGGATTAGAAAATGATGATAAACGATACGATTAGGGTCAAAATAAGACAACATGGTTAGATTATTCTTCAGGAAGTTCTGGTTTTAAATTAACTTTTTCAGGATAAATGAGAACATTTTTTATTCAAACTTCTATTCTAAGTTGGTCTTACTTATCCGGACTCCACTTGACGACAAGTACCTCATCTTTTCTCGTCTCAGACTGATCCATTAAATTTGTACTTTCCCAGACACGATGGTGCGTAGGAAGATTCGAGCAGTAGTTTTTTTTAAGTTTCAGCAATGGATACTGCAAGTGAGATTCCAGCTACATATGGATACTGAAATTCAACTTGCGGGTTCTAAGATTTTTGCAGTGTATAATAAGTTTCGAGTTATGGTGGTTGAAGTTCCAACAAGGAATGTTGAGATTTCAGCTATGGTTGCTAGAATTCCAGTTATGGATACTGAAATCCCAACAATGGTAGCTGATTTTCAGTTGTGGCAAATGAGATTCCAGTTGTGGCAGATGACATTCCAGTTATAGTAACTGATTTTCCAACGAATCTACCTGATTTATGAAACTCTATAACTAGAGAGAGAGAGAGAGGGAAGTTTTCCGATAAATTCTAGACCCACTTTTACAAAAATTTTCGATTTGATCTATTTTTTTGCCCAAATTTGAAGATAATTGTTTTTTTTTTTTAGTTAAAAATTCTCATTTATTCATTTTTTCGTCATTTTTCTATGGATTTTCACCGATTTTTTTTTCCATTTTTTCACAATTTTAGGTATGATCTTTGCCTAAATTTTCCGTAATTTAAGTCTAGTGTCTGCTTTGTTTTTCCTAGTTTTTCTCTGAATTGTTTGCTTTTTATTTTTGATTTTTGCCTAATTTTAACCTTAGTTTGCCAAGTTTTTCTCAAATTCAACTGAATACTTTTCAGAAAATCCGCGATGAACGGCGACGAAAACGCAAACGTGGAGCAGGAAGAAGAGCGCGAGTTTGTTCTAGACGAGCAGGAAGAAGACAATCTGTAAGTGTTTTGTTGGAGATAAATTTGAAAACAAATGATTTTTTTCAGATCCGATTTCTTCGGTCGCCAACGCGAATTACTGCAGGAGAAAGGAAAGATTAGAGAAATCGAAATCTCCGCTTTCACAGAAGATGGCAGAAGATTTATCAATGTCCAAACTCAAATATACACAAAACGTGAACAAGTTCAAGGCAGATACGATCACATCGATGATGAGGATGATCCTGTTTGGTTGCAAAACACTAGAACTAAAGTTGTGAACTTTTTGAGGGAATGTTCCCATCTTAAAGTAAAAATCAACGCCTTGAGACTCACGGGGGATGAGAGAAATCATCAATTTCTCGTGAACCTCGCGGAAGATGTGGGAGGAATAGAAGGACTGGAAATCTTCGAATTCACATTCAATGATCCGGCGGGGATACTTCAAGAGTTACCCAATGTGCTCGATGGCCTCCAGTTCACAGAAGGCAGGATATGGGTCTCTGGGATCAATTTTGAAATGTTGGCCCAGGTAAGAGCGTTTTCTCATTGAGGACTGATCTTGAAAATTACTAATACATATTTCATCATTTTAAGTCATTTTTCTCCATTTTCAGATAACGAACTTCTTCCATGCGAGCGTCCGATCCTGCACAATCAAATTTAAAGAGCGGCCCACCGGTATTCAAAGAGCACGCCTGAGACAACTCCGATTCAGAAGATATAACTCCAATATTAGGCCCAATGGCACTATTCGACTCAAACGAGCGCCTCTTCGTGATATTAATTTTTATGGTAATAGGCCATATTTTGTCTCACTTTGACATCTCTGCTAATCGTTTATTATCATTTCCCAATCCCCTCAATCTATTTACCTGTTCAGTTGTATTTTGGCATATTTGAAGTTTGTAAAACTGAGAATTTTGATGTATTTTTAACTTATTTCTTCAAACTGAATTTGAATAATAAATCTGGGTAATCAAGCTATCAGAATGATTTTGTGTCTACTGCTACTTTTAAAATTCTAGAGAATTATTAAAGCCTCCAGAAGCTTCTAAATGATGGTGTAGGATTTTGAAATCCATCGGACAGTTTTTTACAGTTCTGAATCTTGAATATTTATCGGAAGAGGAGAACATTTTCGAGAAAAGTCTTTTTGAGTTTTTTTCGCATGCTTTTTGGATGCACTGGCTTTGAATGTCTGAAGAGAGGAGAAATTTCCAAAAAAAAAATTTCAAAAAATTCTAGACCTAAATTTACCAATGTTTTCGATTTGATCTATATCGTAGATCAAATTTTTTGGTATAGTTTTTTTGCGAAAACAAATCTTATTCGCATTCATTTTTCGCCATTGCTCTGCCGTTTTTGCCGTTTTTCTTCACTTATTTTGCTTTTTCGACCGATTTTGTCTAGTTTTTCTCAACGTTACCTGATTTATTTTTTCAGAAAATCCGCGATGGACGGCGTACAAAACGCAAACGTGATGCATGAACAAGAGGACAGGGTGACTCAAAACGTGTGGGTAGCAGAAGATATGTTAGTTTATCGTTGATACTAAATCGATTCGAAAAAAATTTTCAGACTCCATTTCTTCGAACGCCAACTTGAATTACTGCATCCTCGATTATGGATTCGAGAAGTCAATTTCTCTGCCCACGCAGAACGTCTCACGATCGAAACTGAAATCTTTTCAAGACTCGATCGACAAGTAAACGCCAGTATCATCTACGAAAATCAACTCTGGGAACCCTTGGCTAGAAATGCAATTCGGGGCGCTTTGACGTTATGTTCCAATCGAGGAGTAAACATCATTTCGTTGAGACTCATTGCTATGGATGAAGGCAGTCATCAATCAATCATGCAACTCGCGACAGTTGTGAAACAAGTAAACGGACTGGCAATAATCGAATTTGAATTCAGTAGTCCAACGGCGACATTCAATGATATATTCACTGTGCTGCATGGCTTTCAATTCATCAATGGGAGAATGCATTTGGCTAGGATCGGTTTAACAAGGCTGAGCCAGGTAAGAGTGTCTTTTCATTCGGATTCAGCGTAGCTAAAAACCTTGCGAAAGACTAAAAACGCCAAGGGGAATCGAACTTTGGTCTCTTGAAAGCTAGCGTCAAACTGCCATCGCTGTGTTTTGCCGACAGGTAGGTCCAGCGGCGGCAGAGTGGCAGTGGCGGAGGTTAAATGATCCACTTGGAGTTTCTCGTCTTTTTTTCAAGGTTTTCGAGTATGCTGATCTTGAAAGTCACATTTATTTCATTCGTTGGAGCCATTTCTCTTTATTTTCAGATCGTTAATTTCTTCCATGACACCGTTCTATCCTGTACATTCACATTTGCCGAGGATCCCCACGCGGATCGAATAGACGAGCTGAGAGGCCTCGCAGAATTTGGGACATTTCGCGGATTCATCGCCAATATTGGGAACAATGGAACTATTCAACTAAATAGAATGGGGTAGTTGATGTCGGCTCATTTGTGATAATCAGACCCTATCTTGTTTTTTTTTGACTTCTCTACTAATTGTTTATCATCATTACCTAATCCTCTCAGTCTATTTACCTATTCAGTTGTATTTTGGCATATTTGAAGTTTGTAAAACTAAGAAATCTAATGTATTTTGACTTATTTCTTCGAACTGAATTTGAATAATAAATCTGGGTAAACAAACATTCTCAATGTTTTCTTTTCATATCCATTCCAAGTTTTCAGATAGTTTTTTTTTGGATTTCCGACTTTCTTCTAATTGAAAATTGAATCTGAACTTACGCAAATAGGGGCTCCGAGTGATTTATTCTAGTCAATACATCTTGGAAATTCACAATATAACCCTTTGCGCCTACTACGAGAAACTCTTCCAATTTGGATTCAAAACTTTCCTCCAACCACTGTCTCAAAAACTGATTCACATCAAAATCTGTTTCAAGTTTCATGTTTCACTTCCAATTCAATTTTTCTGAATACTCTACCATAGCTGGAACCTCAGCTACCGTAGCTGAAATCTCAGTTCAAACTAACCGGGTTCATGCAAGGCTCTTTCGATATTCGTATTGTTTGAGAATACTAACTGCTTCTTGCGGTTTCTTCCGGAAATCTCAAATTGAAAATGATACTCTCGTCATCCATTTCCAACTTTCCATGCTGTCTTTTTGCTAAATTCAATCTTTTTGTGAAGATTGTTTTCATTTTTCTGGAAAAGAGAACATAAAACTTTTGTCGGACAACCCATTTATTCATATATAAACCGGGAATAGTTACAATTTTTGACAACAATATCAATAATAGTCACAAATAACATAATCAATTTCTAGAAGAAGTGCCAGCAGAAGAAGAAGAAGGCTGGGACAATATCTTAGTGAATTCAAGTGTTTTTCCCGTAGTTTTGACAATGAACTTTTCCGATTTTCTATTATTGGCCATGTTGATGAGATTCGGTGGGATCGCCTCGTTAGATATGATGGTGCAGGTTCTGACACTGTCGTCCAATCTCTCCTCGATCTGAAAGGAAATATTCTTATTTGCAGAAAATGAGGATGATTTTTGGGGTCCACAAAGTTGGAAACAATCAAAAACGACCAAAAATTCGGGTGGGAATTGAACCTCGGTCCCTCACATAAGAACCAGGCACCTAACCACCGTCTGCGGCTAGGTGATCGGCATTAATTTGAAAGATTGGGGTTCAATTCCCATCAGAATATTTCTCAGTTTCAGATGGTTTTCGACCATGCTGAATCAAATAATCCTATATGTCTCTCACTGAAACTAACCATATCCAATGTTCTTTTCTCTTCTTTTTTAGTTGGGACCAATCCATCGAAAGTGATTTGCAACTTTTCGCATCTGACACACTTCACGGCCTCCAATAATGCCCAGAATTCTTCCGTCGTGATCCCACTTTTCACCTCCAACACCGTCGTCGAAATTTTGCACGCTTCTGCTCTATCCATGAAATTTTTGAGGAAAGGTTGGAAATCTTCTCTTTCCGGGGCCACCAGCTTGAGAAGTTTGATATGTTGATTTTTGTTCAAGTTCAGATATCCGAAGAATTCATTGATGAACGCATCGAAGACCTTTCCTGTGGGATAGAGCTGTTTTCTATCGTTGATCCCGAAACCGTTCGTCTTGCTTTGTGTGTAATATATCTCATCCGAAACGCCGTTGATCTTTCTTGTAACGTTGATACGACGATATGATTCCTCGTTCGGCGGTTGACCCTTCTTTTCGCGTGTCACTTCGATTTCGAGAGAGTCAACATTGGAATGTGAGATTTTGAAGAACTCCGCTCTGAAAAATAAAAATTCAAGGACCGAATTTTCAACAAAAAAGAATAATTCTGGAAAAATGCTCACTTAATTTCCCATTCTTCCGGTTTTTTAGGCGCCTGGTTTCCACCTGCTCCGGCGTTCATCACGGATTTTCTGGAAAAAAGAATAGGTTGAAAATGAGAATTAGGAGAAAAAAGGCGAGAAATCACGCAAAAAGTCAATTCAATCGGGTAGAAAATCGAGAGAACTAGACAAGCAAACTAGGCAAAAATTTAGCGAAAATGCGAGCAAATTGAGAGTTATAGGGTAAAAATCAAAAAAAAATCGAAGCTAAATTTAGGCTCGATTCAGGCAAAAATAGGACAACACTTGGGTGGAAATCGGATGAAAACTAGGCGCAAATTTTGGGAAAAAATAGGCAAAAAATTAGGCAAAATTATCCGAAAAATTGAAAGAAAAAACGTCGAAAAACCATCGAGAAATGACGAAAAATGAATGCGAATGTGATTTGTTTTCGAGAAAAATGCGACTTTCGCAAAAAGTTATGTCAAAAAATTTGATCTATTTCACAGATCAAATCGAAAATTTTGGGAAAAGTGGGTCTAGAATTATTTTGAAAATTTGACAGTTCACATTTTACAGGTTTTATTTCCATGAACTCGAAAAAGAGGATACAGTAATCATTTCAATTTATATAAACCATATGGAGACAACGATGCAATTCTTCCATTCAAATTTCCGAGTCTTGATTTTCGATGATAGGGAAGTTTTTCGACGTCATGTTCTTCGGTTTTTGTCTTCAGGGAGCGATCACCAGACTTTTTAAGAAGCGGATAGTCGTCACGTTTGAAATTTTTGAGATCTCCTTCAGTCAAAATTTGATTATTCCAGATAGCGAGTCCATCCAAGAAAAATGCGATGAAATAGATATTCAGGATAAACATAGCGACGCATATCTGAAAAATTAGGTTTTTGGAATATTCGACATTTTCAAAATGTTCTAGAAGCTTCTAGAATTTTCTGGAATTCTCGATATATTTGAATAAACCTCGAATTGTGTCTAGAAACCTTATGAACAATATAGAATCGATTAGATCATTTTCGAAAGTATCAGAATCCTTGAAAGTCAATTGGCAGGTTCCAGAAGCTTCCATATTATTCAAAATCATTTGAAATCGTCTGGAACTTTCTAGAAACTTCCCTAGTCTTTGGAAACCTTCTAATCTTCAAACGTACAATATCTCTTACGATCAATAAAGCTGGAATCGTTATCAAAAGTGGAAGGAACATTCCCTTTGTGTCCTGCTCGTCAGTAGAATAAAAATCGTTTCTCCAGCCAGGTCCCACAACGAAAAACAAATACAAGGCTGCTGACAACATCATGTAGGAGCCCATGAAAACACGAGTTTTCTAGAAAAAATTAGTTGAAATGTTTAATATTGTATATTGCTAACTCACTTTCAGCTCCAAACACCACAAAAATACCTGAACAACACACGATAAAATCGAAATTCCAAAAAGTCCAAACATCATTGTCCATCTGTCATGTGTACTGATTTTCGTCGTCTTTTCTGATTTTGATAGAAATTTCCAGAACAAGAATCTCACCACAACGAAAACCAGAAACATAGCAAGTACAGTATACCGAATCGCATTAAACTCATCGTTGTCGTTTTTTTCGGTTAAAAATGAGATAAGAGTGGTTCCATTACCCAAAAACAAAGCTATTGCGATCATGGTCGGCATTAGTCCCGATATGAAATATCGAGTATGTCCCATTTTTCTCGCTAATTTGATCAAAAATTTGTCCATATTAGAAGAAGATCGCATTCTTAAAACCGATAAAATAAATGGAACGAATAGGGCAGGGGTAGACAAACAAAGTATAGAGGGGTCCCCTATACTAATGTATGATCGATAGCTGTTTTGTGTGCTCCTGGGTAGGTGGTTTTTCTGAAAATTTCCAGACACAGTTTGAACTACTTATGAGTTCTATAGAAGTTCGAAATAACACGATAGTCAAAATCAGCAATTAGTTTTTTTCTGACGACGTTGAAAACTTTGGCTCCGCTAATTTTTGCAAAAGTGCGGAATCGAAAAATTACAAGAACTTGACGTATTCTCATCAGTTTATTTCTCAAATTACTTATGTTACAATTTAGTTTTTAGAGAATAAGTTAAGATATGTCACGAAATACAAAAATGTCTCAGGTCACAATACCAAAAGAGACAAAAACAAGAAATATTCAAGATATTCAAGATTACAGATAAGATGACAAAGATAATTATTATCCATCGACAACTGGTAATTCGTATCTATAATTCCAATAAGGTGTCCACTCTGCAGTCTTGTGAGTCCGTAGGCTGACTCGCCGTTCGAAGACAATGACATGGACAAATCGGCCATCGTTAGTTGGGAAGTAATGCACACCTTGTTCATTCCTTCGAAGATCATGTAGCTGCCATTGGTCGAGAGCACTGACGATTTCCGACATGGATTCACTCACGAATAGATCACACTTCTTGGGTGAAGGCTCGATGGCGAACGCCTGAAAGATATAATGAATTGAGAATAATGAATTTCAGGTATGGTTGCTGAGATTCCAGCTATGGTAGTTGAGATTCCAGCTATGGAAACTGAGTTTCCAGCTATGCTAGCTGAGTTTTAGATATGTCAGCCGGGATTTCAACTACAGTAGCGGAGGTTCCAACTACGGTATCTGAAATTCCAGCTATTGTAGCTGAGATTCAACCTTTGGATTCCATCTAAGGAATCTGATAGTCATGTAACATTGCTGAAATCTCATTTACCATAGAATAAGTCCAAATCGTCAAAAAACACCTACCCTCGTGATATTAATGTGATTTGGGCCCGATCGGAGTAGATGAATAGTGATACGCTTGAACTTAGTGTAATGAATCCATTCATGTGTTATAAAGGAGTCCACAACCATCAACGATCGAGCGCTTTTCCATTGTTTCAAATCGGCAATCGTATCTGTGACGGCGAAGTTCGGAAGGATCTCCAAATTGGGAAGTGCTCTTCTCGTTTGCCAAACAGTGAACTCCAAACACTTTAGAAATACGGGTTTCAAGTGTTGAAGCACCGCTGTCACTTGGCACGGCACGAATTGAGCAACAGCGGGGACAGTGACGACACGGAAGGAGAATCTTGTGACTGGAATCCAATTCTTCCTTTTTTTGTCCACTTTTCCGGTTGCGGGATCTTTGACTTCGACTAGCTTCCTCAAGACTCGACTAAGCTTTGAATAGATTGAAATGTCCGGAATCCATCTGATATTATGCTCGAGTACTTCTGGATCCACTTCGAACTCCAACTCTTGAAGATCATTCGCTCGCTTCCGGAGAAGAAAACAAAAATCGAGCACTGCAGAAGTTTGGAATCGTTTTTGATGGATGTATCCTTTGGGATTCTTGCTAATAATCAGAGTTTGTCCCTGTCCACCGTCCCAGTACTCCACTGTTTTCCACTCGCCAAATTTGAAGTGAATCTCGATTTTGATGTGGTTGTTGAAACGGCCAAGGACGAAGGACAGCTTTCTGATGCAAAGTCGGAAGTTTTCGGCCCATTGTCGGCATTTGTTAGAGATTTGACGAAGGTAGAGGCTGAAAATTTGAATATATTGTTGCGTGAAAAACGGTTTGTGTAGTTTTCACGGATCTCCATATAAGACGGGAGAGATTCCAAGAACTGTAGCTGAGAATCCAGCTATGGATCCTAGGATTCCAGCTGTGGTAGCTGAAAGTTCAGCTACCAAGTCTGAGATTCAGCTACCATAGCTGGAATCTCAGTTACCATCTTCTCCGAAAGTCATCTAACAACTCACATTCTCAGAATCTGATATCCCTTTTTGATTCGATATCCCTTTTTGATTTGTTTTTCATCGTCAAGCCCATTAGCCTCCTCTGTCATCCCGTCAAACTCTTTCTTCGCGAAACCCTCGAAGATTCTTCTGATTTTTCCAATCGTCAACTCTTCATTAAGCTCGCCTCGAAACTCGTCCTGGTTATCTTCTTCCGTTTCCGAGTCATGTAATTCGTCGGCAGGATTTCCATTTTGGGGAAGGACGATCTCCTCCGGTGGAACGGATTCTTGAGTTCCAACACTGCTTTCTGCTCCACTGCTCTCTTCGGTGTACTCGTCGTGAGCCGATGGTGTACGGTGTTCCGAAGTGGGCGGGCGGGACGAAGATTCAGATGTTGACGTGGACTCCTTCTGGCCTCTCGGTTTTTCTAAAAAAAATTATTTTTCATAAACTTTTTCTCTTGAAAATGAAACTCACGGCTATCCTTCATCTCCTTTTTCTGCTTTTTTCTCTCTTTACGCCAATTTTCTTCATATTGCCAGAAATCGAGAGCTTGCTCACAAGAACGACCACAATTGAATTGGTACGCGAGAAACCAGTGAAGATGTGGCGAATTTGCCATTGGGAACTGAAAAAGTTTAGGATGTGATTACGATGAAAATTTGGAAAAAAAATTGAAGAAAATTAGTGGAAAATCGCTGGAAAATCGACGAAAAATAGCAGAAAAATAGGAGAAAAACGACACAAAACGGAAAAAAGTGAGAGAAAATCAGGAAAATGATGACAAAAATGCGATGAGAAAAATGGCACCGAAAATATTGGCGGTAGATCAAAACTGAAAAAGTGGGTCTAAAAATGTATATTTTCTAAAATATTAGCGATATTTCCAGTGGTTGACGTCCTGTTTTTTACCTCTGTGTGCCAATAGGAATCGAACTACGACCCGTAAAAATACGCCAACTAATCAAAAAAAAAACAAAAACGTATGTTGGTGAGAAAATGTTCGAGATAAAACAGAAATATTTTTCCCGAAATAATGTCCCTACTTTCATGAATGCTCGAAAACCGTAACCCGCCAATTATTGCAAACGCGCTCCACGGCGAAAAAGGATTTCTTTGCCTCGATTTTCCAGCCATCAAGCCTGTGGCGGTGTAACAATTCAAAAATTTCTAGGCTTGTGTGTGAAAATTTCAGTTTTGATCTACCCGATCAAAATTCAAGCTCCTTCTTTCCGAAAATATGTTTTTTTCGACAACAAATCTCATTTTCCGTCGATTTGCAAAGATTTTCGGTAGTTTTTTGTTGAACTTTTTTTCAAATTTTTAAAAAGTTTTTTTTTCATTTTAAATATCCTTTTTTTCCAGAAATTCCGCAATGCACAACCAAGCAAGGAATCAAGCGACCGAAAGGAAAAAATCAGGTTTGGACTTTTTTTTCGAAAAAGTCGAGTTTGTGCGTGTTGTGACTGGACGCTTATGAGAGTTTTGAAATGCTTTTTATGGTTGTAGCTGAGAAATCTGAGGTTATGGCTTCTGAATCCAAGGAAGAAAACCACATGTATACTTTCCTTCCAGGTGTTTAACACCATTAGATCTGGCAATGATAGCTTTTTCGAACCATTTTACTGCACAATGATTGCATCTAGACTGTTTGTTATTATTATTATCATTTATTAAGTTAACCAAATTATTCTTAGATGACAAGCACAAACAATTAGTTCCTCATTAGTTTTCTTGACGTTTAGTGATTTCGATGATGTTATTAATAATTTTCGTCTCATGACCAGCATGTTGTTTGAGTGCATTTTTCTTCACGTCTTCTGTCAGCGCTTCTTCCGAAACTAAGGCACAGGAATGCAAGTTTTTGGGAAACTTCTCGATTGCCTGAAAATTCACAAATTTAATGCTCCATTCGCAGGACTCCAAAAACAAAAAGAAGGAATTTCGAAACTTACCTCTAATACACATTTCAAGTCAATGAAATTTCGAACTATTTTCATTTCATGACATCCGATGCACTCCGTTACTGCTAGGCACTCTTCAACAGTCCACTTATTGTTTTGAATAAAAAGCGATTGGACGCTTCCGTTATATCCAATCATATCCACCACCAGGTGTTCTAGGAATGACAGTTGTTCTAGTTTGTTATCTTTTCGGATTTTCATCAACTTTATAGTAGATTTAGTGTTGAAACATTCTTGTAGAAAGTTTACAATCTCGACTTGTCCAAGTTCTAAATACTTTTTGTTTGGAACGAATTTGGTATATAATCCGAATTTGATAGACGTATCTTTCTTGAGATTTGAATAAATCAGTTGTTCTTTCCATTCTGGCGTCTCGATACTCAGTGCCAAAATTTCATCTTTGACTTCGATATCAATGATCTGAATTTCCGACTGGCAGCTGAGTTTCCGTAGTACCATTTGAAAGAATCCGCTTCTGAAAATATTTTTGATTATAGATCCGCAAAGAAGTGTCTCTCAAAAATCTCACCTATCACAAAGTTCTTTCACCGCCAGTCGAATGGAGTTTCTCGTCACTTCTAAGTCAACCATTTTCGGTGCGTATCTCTTCAAATATTTTCTGACATCTTTTCTCAATTTCTGATTAATATTAATACAAATGGTTTTAATACTCATCCCATGCTGTAGTATCTGAAAGTAGGTTATTGAATGTTTTTAACCAACTGAAATTTCAAACTTACCCATTTAATGCAATTAACATCATCCTCGTCCATTTTTTCCGTCGTCAAATTCAGATTCTTGATTTTCATATATCTTAGAGCCGCCTCTAGTGTAGAAAATTTCAGGCAACTATCATTGATTATGAGTTCAGTTATTAGCAAATTCAACATTTTTCCTTTTGGAACAAACGAATGTCTTAGGAAATTTTGAAATACAACTGATCTCTCGATTTGAATCCTGATGGTTCCAATTTTACCTTCGCTGATTTTTTCGAATTGTTCTATTGTTTCCAACAGCTTGTCTTTGTATCCTTGGTGGGGAGAGCTTTGCGTGTTTTCGATCTGTATTTGAAAGTCGTAAACATTTAATGCGTGGCTTGATAGGATGTAAAGGATGTCGGATAACGCTAATTTTGTCAAATCCTCACTCCATCGAATTCTATTACTCGTATAAACTTCAGATTGGTCACTCTTTCCATATATTAAAGATATGTCCTCGTTGGAAGTAGTTTCCAAATTTATTCTTATTGGTTCCTTCCAGTTTATTTCAATTTCAGCAATAGCGAGGGAAAATTGCGTGAATAAATTTTCATGTCCCGAGTATACGTCCTTGTAATACAGCCTAAAAACTCAAAAAATTATTTTCACATAAAGCAAGTCTTACAGTTTTAATATGTCTTCCTTCCGAATAATTATATTATTATCGATGCTAATAATATTTTGGATCGCTTCGGCGACAAAT
Source organism: Caenorhabditis sinica (assembly GCA_963932045.1). Lineage (NCBI taxonomy): Eukaryota > Metazoa > Nematoda > Chromadorea > Rhabditida > Rhabditidae > Caenorhabditis > Caenorhabditis sinica. The sequence goes on from OZ009940.1 coordinate 19,697,173, forward strand.
TTATTAAAGTATTCCTGTACGCATCTGATCTCAATCCTGTTTTCTCCAGGTGGATCCGTTCTTACTGATTGCACTTCCTTCTCAAATTGCACGGGTTTATCATATTTTTCATTCGTTTCGAAGTCGATTTCGTGAGGTCTTTTTCTCGATGATTGGCATATAATCTTGTTGAGGCGTTCTGAAAAATAATAACTAGAAATTTCCATAAAGACTTTTCACACGGTTCTTGCGTTTCTGGTGTCCACGTGATATGATTCTTGGACATACACAGAAGTGTTGGAAATTCTAGCAATAGAAATTTTTCATGAAAAACCAGTGATTTGTCTAATTGGTGGCACATTTTGAATTTTATTATTGGAATTTATTATTTATTATATTTAAGAATTGTATCTTCTAAAATCTTCACATAAGGTCGGATACTCTGAAATTTCAGGGCAATTTTTGGAGTTTGCAGCGAATTTCATGAAAATTTCGAAATCCGAGGCTGATATTTGCGGGCGCTGTGCCCTGCAAAATCTAAATCTGCAATAAAAGTTTGCGAAATGTTCTCGCAACTCGAGTTATCAGTCATCGAAGTCTCATCCAGTACTAATCAAGTGAACTTTGGAAAATTCTTATCATAGTTCCCAGCAATCTTTGTAACGTCTAGTTTCTGAGTTCAGCGCAAAAACTTTCAGCAGTTACATATATGATGTTATGATTTCAAACGAAGGAAGCGACAGCCATATATTTTTTGATTGGAACACACGTTTAAAATCTATGCCCCATGGTGGCAATTTACGAGCTCGATTGAAAAACTAGACTTCTGAAGATATTTCTGGGAGCTGAGATATGAATCTTCAAAAGTGTGGTCTTCGATGACTTTTAACTTGAGTCAAATTTGGAGTTTACACAACCTATGAACCAGTTCTCTGAGAAAGTTTAACCCAAGTGGTTCATGAACAACCTTTTCAGAGAAATTGCACTATCAAAATTCAAAAACTTTTTGAAAGAAAATCAAAGATTTTTATATGTCGACCATTTTCACTCACCTTCATTGTTTCTGGCCGGTATTTTGGTTTCCAAATGTTTCTTCAGTGCTGTATGGGCCATCTGAATGGGATATTCTTTTTCGAACAATTTTTTTAGAAAGTCTTCTTTCTCCTTCTCGACGGTCATTTTGAAAACTGAAAAAATGCAAAAAGGTATAGGCTATAAGGCATCGGCTAACAAGGAAGCTTAATAGGCTAAACCGTATAGTTAATCACGCGTAGTAACCTACCAGATCGGTATATTTCAGGAAACTTGGGAGTTTAAGATTCTTTCAGAAAAGATGAAACAAAATTAATGGTATATCTGAAAACAGTAACAATCAGCGTCTCTGTCTGAAATCCTCAGCACGCATCCTCGTTCTTTGTGTAGACCCCAGACCTAAATTTATCGATAACGTCTAGTTTTGATCTACTTCATTGGGTAGTGTGTGTCTGAAAAAAGTTTTGAAAAGTAGGTCTAGAATTTTTTTTCCCTTTTTTTGAGCAACTCAAAACTATTTCAGCTATTAGCGTTACAGAAGTGTGGAGGACGCATTCCATCTCACTATTAATAAAATGCGCGTTTTCTTGCACTGAGAAACCAAGATGTTCAAACTTGTTTTTGATCTCCCAACTCTAGAAGTAGCCCACCGTTGGCTTTTTAGTTTATGAATATTTATGATTTTCCGATTCGATCGATTTGATTGCAACAGTTTCTTTACAGATTATCCAATACTGAATGAAATTTGATTGTGGACTTGAAGGCCGCTCCTCCAATTTTCAAAATCACTGCAAAACTCGGGAATCGTCAGCGCAAATGCTCGTTGGTTTCAATGCACATATCCTCCATTATGTTTTCTCCATTAGCTTCAAGTTTGTTTGGTAGCTCCTTAAGCCTTCAAGTGGACTTCCGTTAAGTCATTATACACATCTGTCATATTTTCAATGTTACAACGCGCTCAATTGCATGGCACCATTTTCACAGACTTCGAGGAATTCGGTAATTTTTGTTAATTATCCACGAAGAGTACATAGTGCGTCAAATTTGTGAAAATTATGGTGTGAAGCGTAGTAAAATTGAACACGTGACTGATAACTCGTTTGTAATTTTTCCTAAATTCAGATCCGAGGGCCTTAGTTTCATATGTTTTCTGTGTTTTCTAACTTCTAAGTTTTCTAACTAGGGAATGTTTCACAGAAAACATGGAGTTTCGAAGCGTGATCATCTGAGAGTTGACTGGAAGCAGAATTCAAAACTGATTTCAGAATGTGCGGCGGACTTCGTGTAACCTAGAAAATTCAATCCGAATTAAAATTCAGTACATTTTTAGCACTGAGTAGTAGACATAATAATAAAAACCAGGATGACTGCGCCACTCTGGGACCTTAAAAAAAGGAAATTTACAAATTTTATTTTCCGTGGTTTTTTCTTCATCTTTACAGTGATAAGGATTGGAATAGCTATTATAACGTTTACTGACCTTTTTTTTTCGACGTCCCTCCTACAATAATAGGGGCATCATCCTCTTTAAATTTTTTATTGAGCTCATAGCTTCTTTGGTGCCCCATTTTCGACCGTTCAATGTCAATAAGACCATCTCAGAATTGGCGTTATTCAGTGTTATTTTTGATTTTGTCACCGACAAAAAAGTTTCAGATTTGCAGCTAATTGATGATATTTGAGCGTTACACGAACGTTATATTTGATTCGCGGCTTTTTTTTCGGTTATTGATTTTCATATTGATTTTTTTGTATAATGACGTGTTGCGAGTATTCTCCTGTTTTGTTACACCAAGAGCAGTGTAGGCCGTTTTCATTGTTCATTTCCCATTTGCGCCCATCATCTTTTATCGATTGTCGTTTCTCCTTGCAATTTATTTGTACTTTTCTATTTCAGTATGACTTCAGGATGTTCACAACTACAATTATGGCGTTTTCCTTTCATAGTAATCGATGAAATTTTGCGAGCGATGGGCCCATACGAACTGTGAGTTTTTTAGAGGACCAACAGTTTTTATTTTCGTTTTTCAGCCACGATCTATCGTTAACTTCCAAGAGAGCATGGTTTTTGGTGAAAAGTTTGTTTGCCCGGTGTTCGAAAATTTTTGATCTTATTCTCTATGTGGAAATCTCAGAACCATCTTATTTAATAGTTTCAAACGCCAAATCGTTCACTCTTAAGTATGAGTATGAAATTTTCGATAAGGTCAATTTTGAAAAGGAAATCACGGACTTCATGGAACTTTTCAATTCACCACCGATTGTATTAATATTGGAGAAAACATCCAGAATCGCAAGTCAAGAGATGATCGAATTTTCGAAAAAATGGAAGGTTGCGTGGATCGTTTTTGCTTCTGATTACGCTCATGAATTGGATGACGAGATTTTGAATTCGTGCAGAGTTTCTTCAGAACTCAGGCTTTTCTGCAAGACTCCAGCAAAAATGGAAACCACCCTGCCATTTGCTTTTGATCGGTTGAGAATTACTCATGGAAAGTGGATTCGAATCGATCATATCACTAATCTCTTCATGTCTTGTAAAGAACTTATTCTCGAAAATTGTGCTTTTGAAGCAGATGATTTCACTGTTCTCATACAGAAATGGCTCGAAAACTCAAATTTACAGTATATACAAATTGATTGCACTCGGCCAGTTTTTCAAAAAGTTTTTGAAAATCCATGCTTTCCCGCGACGATTCTCAACAACTACATAATTGATGGAATGTGAGTTTCTGTTAATTTTTCTCAATCTTATAATCAATATTTCTACTTTCAGTGCAAGGCGAGCTGATGATGGAGATTGTTTTCTGCTACATACATCGCATGGAAATGATCATAAAAAAGCAATTATATTTTTTGGAAGTAGAGTGAATTTTGTGATGCGTACTGACTTTGAGTTATAAATGTTCTACTATTTACAATGTGTTGAATGAAGCAATCAGACCGATAGTGTTGTAGGATTGTGCAACATTTTGATAGAATAAAAATAGGAAATACTCAAACGCTCTTGAGTCGTCTTGTCTTTTCGAGGCATCGGAATTCATACATATAAGTTTTTTCACCGTAGAAAAAAACGTGGAAGACAAAATTATTGCATCGTCAAACAAACTGCCAATTTCATTCGATTTTGCTTTTGTTCCCTTTCCTCCATTTAATTTTAAAGTTTATTTTTTCTTTTTGTTGATGCATTTTTGTTAATTTTTCTAATTAGCCACGCATTCCTGGTGGCTTTTGTAGGGCTGAAATTTTATAATATGTATAAGGAAAGAACTATTTCTAGACGCTTTCATATGACATGAGCATGCTATTCGTGATCAGCGGGATCGAAAACCATCAGAACCAATGAAAACCACCAATGGGGGCCACCCCTTACCGCCGGGGCCACGCCGCCTACCTCATTTGTGGGCGCCGCGCTAACATTGATGGCCAGCAGTGTGGCGCAGGCGGTAAGGGGTTTGGCTGACATGCGGAGGGTCACTAGTTCGATCCCCACCAGTGACTTTGATGTTTTGATAGGTTTTCGAGTGATACCAACTAGAGTATCGTCTCGCGAAACCTAGCTTCAGCAAGTTGCGAGAAAGTTCAATTGCGTAAAGCTTCATAAGAGACTAAACTGTGCTGAACCGAAAAGAGATTATTGCAAACTTTGCGAGAAATGTGGGAAAAGTCGACACTCTAATACCAACCGTGTTAATGTCTCCCTTGTTCCTTGTGGATATCCTCTCACACTCCACAATATCCACTCCAAATTCTGCTGGTGCCGAGCAAATCTTCTTGAGACATTTGACGTAATCCTCACATTTTGAATCCGTCGAAATCTTCAACTCTTCGACAGGGAAAGCAGGGGAATCCGAATAATTTCGTGCTCTTCTCACAAATTCCAGAATTTCCTTCATGGGTTGTTCGTTGGAGAGGAGCCTTTTTGGAGAGCTTTGGGAATACAAAAATTCGATAAAACTCTTATTGAATAAAACGCTTCATTGGCATAAGATGGCAAACATTTCAATTCAATATCAACAGGCAACACAAATTTATTTCCAGTTTCAAACAAGATGAGTGCTCTTTTCAATTAGTTGTGAACCAAATATCAATCCCTTTCTTTGACTGTTCTTGTTCTGAAAATTTCATTTTAGAATTCCTAAGCAAAAGAAAGTACTAACTCAGATTCCAGCAATAGTGCAGCTGTTGCGACTGGTCGCAGGGAAGTTGAAACATTGTCCCAAAACATTGTCTTTTTTGATCTCTCAAAACTTTTATCAACTGCTTTTTCTGTTCCAGCAACTCCTCAAAGAAGACTCTAATTGGGAGATTTGGAAAGTTGGGTGATTTTGATAATTAGGCGATTTTGATGATTTGGTTCAAAATTTCTTATCATATTTTCAGTGCAAAACTGTCAAGTTTGGTGGTTTGAAAAATTGGTTTCCCGCTGTTTAATTTTTTTTTGAAAACTGGGTAGGTATATCGATCAACTCTAGAACTCCGTATTTACAATTGACAACTTTCCCCAGAAACCGCTTTTTCAACAAATCGGCCTGCTTTATTATCCAGAAAACGGTTCGAATCAGCTCCATCCTCCTTTTTCTTTTCGATAACAGTGCATTCCTCGGCTCACTAATGAGCAGAGAGAGGGGGTTTCCCCTACACCCCTATCTGTCACCAACGCAACCAACACAACCTTCTTCATTACCACTTCTCTGTTTCGCTTCTTCTTCTTCTTCTTCGGTTGACCTCACTTTGTCTGCATCTCTTCTTCTTCCCTTATCTCTTTTTCACTTCTCCTCGACACACACAACACATTTGCTAGCCAGCCACCAACACCACCCTTCTCCTCACACGTCTCTCTTTTTCTTCTTCTTACTTTCCATTGGGGCCCGTTTTTTAAACAATTTTGCATGGAAAATCGCGATTTTTGTGGGATTTTTCTGAAGTTTTCCAAATTTAATGCGCCCATCATTGATTTTAGAGGCGAACTGTCCAGATTTTCTTTCAGAAAACAATGTTTTGAATCACTTTTCGCCAGTTTTAGGTAGTTTTTAGTTAATCGCTTGAAACTCAACTTCTTCTCGAACATTTCCTAGAGTTTTTGATATTGTTTTGTAGCTCATTTTTTCGTGAATCTTTTGCGCATATTTTCAGTTTGGTGTACTAAACGTTTTCCCATTAAAAATGAGTCAGAAAACAACTAACACTTTGTTTTCTTCGCCGGTCGGCGGTGAAAAGGGAGAGACAAAAACGAGTGAGAGATTTAGAGAAGAGAGAAAATAGAGAACTAACAGCTTGCTATCTATGAATATTATTCTTCATTTTTCAATGATTTTACCGTAATCCAATTACTGGAAGTTTTCAGAGTTCAAATGGCACGCCGCAGAGCAGATCCATCTAAACCTTCGACTTCTTCAGTGAGCTTTCATATTTCTAAGGCCCTTTTTCATATATTTTTGTATATTTTCAGGACTCATTCGCTTCAAGAAGTGCTTCACCGTCTTCACCTATTTCATCATCATCTTCAGAATACGACGATTCTGATGAAGAATATAAAGTGAGTTCAGATATTTGCATTTTCATTATAAATCAAGAAGTTTATAGGAGCCAAAAAAGAAGAGAAATTTCCATGGTAAAACTGAAGCCAAATCCAAGAACAAGAAAAGTGCAAATCCTCCAAAATCAAACCAACCGAAATCTCGTTCCCCAATTTCAGAAACCTCGGATTTGGATGACAGTGCTCCAACTCAACCTACAGTAAGATTGAAACTCGAAAACTATTAAAAAACCACGTTTTCAGAATTCAAACAAAAATGATACCAGCTGGTGGAAAACCAAAGATGAGGTAAAACTTCTGAAGAGGGAATTTGAAGAAAATCAGTTTCCATCAAACACGGATAAGATGAGGCTTATGAAAAAGACAAATGCGTCTCTTCAACAAGTAAGTTTTTTTCATTTTCGAAGCTTTTTCCACCCCTCCACCTTCAAGGTTAGCATCAAAAACATTGGCTATTTTAGTGTTTCCTTTGAAAAGTCTCGTTATTCAGATCCGGGACTGGTTCCGCAACCACAGAAACTATGTTATCAGAGCTGCTGGTGGTAATCTGAACAAACTTCCACGTCAACTAAAACGACTCTTCGAAATACTAGAGGAGAAAAACGGAACGCCTTACACAAGGAAGGAAGTTGACAATTGGAGTGATGAGTTGAACATGGAAAAGCGTGTAGTGAGTCAATTTTGGCAATATACTATGTGGTGAACTGATGAACAAATTGCAGATCACAAATTTTTTCTATCGTAAAGGTTTGCTATGCGGTTATGGGATAGGAGAAGCTGGAAGAAAGAAGAAAAGAGCGATTTTTGACAATTATCGAAAAAACGGATATTATGCCGAATATCAAAAAAAGCGTCCCGATCGTCCCCTTGACATCCACACCGCTTCTCACCATGAACTTTTCAAACGGGTACAGTACCCATCATTTGAAGACTACGAGATCGAAAGCAAAAAAACCCATCGAACCGTGCCACAAATTAAATTGTGGATTCGAAATCAGCGAAGAGAAGTTGTACGAGACTTTGTGACACATCCCAATGAAGAGCTTCCATTCCAAATGAGGATTCTCCACGAGGAGTACACGAAAGATCAGAATCTCAAACAAAATGTCTTGAACGATTTGATAAGGACTCTAAAGATCGATGGACGCATGGTATGAAGAATGGGTGAATCACGTCTAACAACACTTTTTTCAGATTACCTTCTATTTTTTTAGACGCCGATTAAAAGATAGACTAGCTGGAAAAAAGGTCATTGATGAGAAAGATGTGGACAAATTGAAGTACAAAAAAGAGCTTCGGAAGCCCAAAACGGATGTGTTAGAAAGTGAAGGTGATGAAGAGGAAACCGACGAGATGGACGAGCCACCAAGAAAAAGGAAAGCCGCTGTCACACCCAGACAAAAAAAGCGTGCTGAGATCGAAGACGAGAATGCCGATGAAATGACCGAGGGAACCGATACTCCGGCACAAAGAATTCGGAAAAATGGCAAACGAGGAAGGGCCAGAATTAGCGACCATCACAATGAAGGTATTCCGGATATTGACTACAGCCCTCCACGGAGAGCAGCTCAACATCAGGAAATAAAAGAAGAACTGGACGAAATGGATGATGGTTACGCTCGACGCTCTTCTTCCGTTGTGAGTTGAGAAAAACTTTTTGAAAACGAGTTTTAAAAAATGATTTCAAGGATTTCTGATAATTTTCTGTGAAGATAAGTGTGATTTTCGAAATCAGCATACTCGAAAACCCCGGAAAACATCAAAAGCCATCCGTGGGGTTCGAACCAAATCGCCTCAGTTCACTAGTCCGACACACAACCGCCTGCGCCACTCTGCTGCAGTCGCGGCGGTTTGGAGCGGTCCGACGACCAGAAGGTAGTTGGCGCAGTAGGTTACACTGTTGCCTAGTGTGAGAGGACTCGTTGGTTCGAACCCCATCGAGGGCTTTTGATGTTTTTGGGGGTTTTCAAGTACGCTGATTCCGAGTATAGAATTAATTTTTATTTGAAAACTCTCAGAAACGCATAAAATACCTTTAAAAAAGAAGTTTCGAGCCCTATATTTTTCAGATGACTAATTATGTTCTACTTTCTGATCTTTCTGAAGAACGAGTCAGAATCCATGGTAAAGAGTTCAAAGACATCCCTCTTCCTCGCAACCATTCCTTAGACTACGTGCAGTGGAATGTAAGTTTCTCATTTTCGAATTTCATGAAAGACAATCCTGGTTTCAGCAAAAACAATTGATTGAGTTTGTTGATCAGATTGTCCCGAAAGAAGCGGTTGAAGTCATTAAGAAGAGTAATATCAACGGGGGACCACTCTTCTTATTCAAGGCGGAGAATGTAAAATTTTATGAAGAGACTTTTAAGCATCTGGGAGAGGGGCTAACATTTGATAGGTTTCTCGACATTGGGAATATGGTACAAAGAATCAAGCAGCTGACGGAAAAGAAGGTAAATGATCGAATGATTTTTGATTACCGTAATCTTTGGTTGTTAAGAGATCCGAAGCCATGAAGCTCCTAGGATCCCAACAGAGAAATGTAAATCAGACATCGACGTCTACTCGAGCGTACGCTACGGTAAGTATTGGAGCTTATTGTTTTTCTAGACGTTTTTGAGAAAAATGGATGTTATTTTTGAACTCAGCGTAGTCGAAAATCTTGGGTAGTAATAAAAACTGCCAGTCGGGGTCGAACCAGGGACCTTCCTGATGTTGCCTCGCCGCTTAACCGCCTGCGCTATGTGAGCGCCGCCGCCGCCCATCAGTGGACGGCGCGGCTCTATGGCGCAGGCGGTAAGAGGGGATACAGGCATGCGGAGGGTCTCTGGTTCGAACCCCACTTGCGATAAGCATTACCATTCCCGGTTTTAGACTATGCTAAATTCAAAAATCACAACGATTTCGCTCTCAAGCATCTGGAAATTGTAGAAAACGTGTTCAATAGTCTTCATTTCAGCGCTCAACTCGTTCATTTTCTCGCCAAAACTACTACAACGATGGACTCTTCAAAGTCCCACTCTCTCCTGGTCCTCAAAAACGAGAATCATCAGGTCCTTCAGAATACCAATATAGTAGCAGGACTGCAAAGGAAAAAAGACTTCTGCTTGCACTCATTGAACATCGAGTCAAAGCTCTTGGTGAAGAGTTCAGAGGCATCCCTCTTCCCTACACACATTCCTTAGAATACGAGAGTTGGGATGTAAGTTTCGAATTTCAATTTTTAAGGAAAACTTTCCTGGTTTCAGAGAAAGGAAGTGATCGATTTCGTTGATCAGTTCCTCCCGCCGGAAGCAGTGGACGTCATTCGGGAAAATAGTATCAACGGAGCATCACTCATCTCGTTCAGTTTGAAAAAAGAGAAAACTTATAAAGAACTGATGAACCCGAAAAATGCTCTCACTTTCGATATGTTTGCCAAGATTGGGGATTTCATACAAAGAATCAAGGACCTCAAGGAAAAGACGGTAAACAACTGAAAAATGTTTGTACTACTGTATTTTGTTGTTGTTTAGGATTTCAACGCCATGGGTCCCCCAGAAGCCCCACAAAGAAGTGCAAATCAACCATCGACCTCTTCACGTACTTCGTCTGTTCAATCGGGTGCTCCTGTGGTGAGTGACGGGGTTATTATTATTTTTGAGAAAAACAAATTTGAAATTTGAAATCAGCGTGGTCGAAAACCTTGAGTGAAAACAAAAAATACTAGTGGGGGTCGAACCAAGAAGCATCCTAATGCTGGTTCGCCGCCTTACCGCCTGCGCCACGTGAGCGCCGCCGCCGCGCGCCGGCGTCTCCATGGCGCAGGCGGTAAGGCGGCGGGCTCGCATTCAAAGTGTCACTGGTTCAAACCCCATCGGTGGTTTTCAATGTTTTTGTGAGTTTTCCGCGACGCTGAACTCAAAAATCACCACGATTTTGCTGTGAAACGTCTTGAAAATATTGAATTCAGCAATCAACTCGCTCATCTCCAACTTCAAGTTTCTCCAGTCCTGGAACCATTGAAGTCCCACTTGCACCTGCTCCTAAAAAACGACATTTTCCACCCTTGCAAATGGAAGAAGCAATTGGTCATCCTCCTCTGGATCCCAAAGATCTGAAACAACATCGTTTGAGGAGATATGGTCCAGAATTCGAAAATATCCCATTGCCTTTCAACTATTCGTTGAAGGTTAATGAGTGGACAGTAAGTCCTTTCAGCCCTATATTGGTATTGAGGTTTCTGTTTCAGAGTGCGGACATTCTTGAGTTTCTCTGTCAGTTCCTCCCGGAAAGATATTTGAAAATCTTCACGGAATATCCGCCAGGTTCTCAAGATTTGTTGAGAATTGCCGAAAAAACGACAAAGAAATACAAGAGGGTGAGGGAAATGGAGAAGATGATATACGATGAGGAAACCTTTACGTGGGGCATGTATGAACAAATTGGAGAATATGTTCTAGAAATCAAGGAGCTTGAAGAGGTCAGTTTTTTGAAAGTTCAGATAATTTGAAAATTCTGATAACTAGACTATTCTAGAAGCTTCTAGAAACTCCCAGAATCATCAAAACAGTTCGATTTTCAGAAATACCGAATCCAAGAGGAGAAACTTTCTCGCCCACCATCCACCATGTCCGACGCCCTTGTAAGTTTCTATATAACGGTTACTGTACAAATATTACACTATAGTAAATTTTCTAAAAAAAAACATTCTATCCATTTTCAGCCTTTCCCTTCTTCCACTGATAGAAGTAGACTACCCCGAGGGGACCGTACTCCAGTAGAAGAGGAAGTTGAGGAAGAAGAACAAGAACCTTTCCGAGAGGCATCTGTATCTCCAGACCGGTCAATCTCCTCTCAATTGAGGTCCCAGACACGATAATTTTTATTGATATTTGCGAATTCGCTCTATTTAAATTCAATTTTTTATTATGATTTCACTGTTTAATGCTACTCAAATTTTGTGTTATGATCCTTGTTTTTAATAAATGCATCAATTGAACTTTACGACTATGATTTTTTAACTGAAACCTGTCAAAAAACAGCTAAACTATTTCAATAATATCCCATTGTAGTTGAATCAGATGGCTGGTCATTGCTACCACTCTCCCAAAAAAACATCCGTCTTTGTCTGTCTGAGTCTCTTTGTCTCTCACCTCTCTCCTTCTTCCACCAAAAGTACCCAGAACACCTTCCCTTCGCCGCTGGACATCCGAAAATTCAAATTTCCTTCGTTTTCTAGTAAATTTTGCCATGATTTTTAGAGATTTTTGTTGGAAATGTGATTCTAAATAACTGCCAAAATGATTTCAGTGTGAATCATTCGAATTTTACGAACTTTTTTGCAATTTTAGGCCATGTTAATGGGTGTTTTTCATGATTTTCGTCTAGTTTTCAAAAATGATTTTGATATTAAAGTGTAGCCCATTTACTTGTGAATCGTTTATGTTTACAACCTTTATTGTTTTTCCATTTTTTCTTCGCAAAATTGAGTTTTGCCAAAACTCGATAATTTGCTTTTTGCCGACCAGTGGCGGCCGGGGAGAGTGGGGCGAGAGAGTGAGAGATTTAGAGACGAGAGTCTAGATATGAATCTAGGTGTACTCCTCTTTATTATTGTTTATGTTTCCTTCCAATTCTGAATGGTTTATCATTATCCAGATTCAGAAAGTATATTTATTTTTTCAGATGCCACGTCGTAAACCAGATAACTCTCAACCTTCAACTTCTTCAGATGTGAGTTTTTCTATAAATAAAATCTTTACTGTGAAAGTATTTGCTAAATTTTAGAATGTTTTGTAGTCTAAAAAATTCCAAAAGAATCGTGGAGACTTCTCGAGAAATCCTAAAAGTTCTAGATCACAATAGAGGCTTCGTTTCCTATACTTTACATTTTCAGGGCTGCGCCACCTCTAGAAGTGGTCGTACCATCAAGAAAAAAGAGGAAATCTCTGAATATCCGAGTTCTTCTTCTCGCTCGTCTTCATCTTCAGCTTACGAAGATTCTGATGAAGAATTTAAAGTAAGTCTAAAATTCGACATTTTCACCATAAAGTAACTGACTTCAGACTCCAAGACGAAAGAGAAATAATCCCTCTCACACTGAGAAGGAGCCCAAAAACAAGAAAAAGCCATCGGCTAATGCGGAATTGTGCCCAACAAAAGTCAGGGGGTCTTGAATGTAAGCATAAACTTTGATGTTTATTTCCGAATCGTCCAAAACAAGACTTTGAAACAGGACACATTGTCGAAATCGAACTTCCATTCGTTCTGATTATCCAATTTTCCATTTTCAGGATTCCAATGCTCCCGATTCAAACCCAACACCAACTGAGCCGAAAGCAAAGACAGTCAAGCCACCAAAATCTCAATCATCAAATTTAGACGCCGCGGATTCAGATTTCGACACTGAAATCCAGCCTCCGGTAAGTCGAAAACTTGAATATAGGAAATACACTAAAGGAATATTAGAAGACGAAGCGAAATGAACCAAGACATTGGACTTGCAAAGAGAAACGAATTTTCGAGAAAGAGTTCAGAAAGAATCAATTTCTATCTAAAGATGTTTTGGCGAAGCTTATGAAGAAAATGGACGCTACTAAAGTGCAAGTGAGATTTTTTTAATTTTTATCCAGTGTCTACATACTTATTGTTCAGATCGCATCATTCTTTCTTATCAGTAGAAGACAAACTTTCAAAAAAGCTAATGGAAATTTCAAAAAGCTCCCTAAGCAGATGAGAAAACTTCATGAAGTACTAAATGAAGAAGGAAGAACGTCGATTGATGATAATGAAGTACAGAAACTGAGCAAAGAATTGGATATCAAAATAAATAATGTGAGAGTTTTTCATTAGAAAAAATGCAACAACATAGAGTCTTCAGATCTGGCCCTTCTTCGTCAAAAACGGCTTGAGATATATAAGCACAATTGATAAAAAAGAAAGAAACAAATCTTATAAACTGAAATATGAAGAGGAACGCGCCCTCAGACGTGCCGATCAACCCCTCGCTTCTCATCAAGAACTCTTCAAAAAAGTACAGTTCCCTGGAAAAAAAGATTTGGAGAAGGAAAGCGAAAAGACGAAGCGGCCCGTAAAACAGATCAAACAATCGTTTACGTGGCTGCGATCGGTTGCTCAACGAGAATTCGATAGTGATGGGAAGGAATTGCCATCTCAAATGAAGGTCCTTCACGAAATGTTCACAAAAAAACAACATCTCACTGAAAAAGAGCTGAATGATTTGAAGAAAAATTTGAAGATGAAAAAGAACCAGGTATGTTAACGGAGGAATCCCACCAAACATTTTTATAGCTTAAAAATACGTAAAATGATACGTAGATTCCCAATATCTTTCTTATATAATACGATTCTAATTCTGTCCGTTTGTCCGCGGTGTCCGCGTCCGTTTTTCATTTCTAGAAGAAAGCGTGAAGATTGAACTGAACTTTCTCGAACAAGAAGAAGAAAAAAAGCGATGCCCCAGCTTTGCTGGACATCCTTATACAGTGGCGAGCATGGGCAAGGATAATTTTCAAAACGATTCGAAACTCTGCTGAAAGTTATACAACTACGCAAAATTGCATGTCATTTGAAGAAGTTTCAGCAGAGTTAAATATGAACCATTCAAAACATTCTCCTCTCCCATGCTCGCCAATGTATAATTAAGTGAAGTGGGGTTTGTCATCATGCTTACTTGTTTCGTTCTCTGTCTATCTCCGCTTTTCATTTTTGAAAAAGATTCACGTTGGGAATTTTTTCTATCGTTTTGTGGCGATTTCAATTTCCTTTTCCAAGGTTTTCTTCTTGAGTTTGACAACAAAACTAGAAAAAGGATCCGGAAGTTTCCTAAAAACGAGGAGGCCAAGTCCAATGCAAGAAAAACCCCAGTTAGTCTCCGTCCGCCTGATACAACTTCTGGTCAGAATAGTTCTCTCGAAGCGGTTTCACGGTTCTCGAGCTACTTTTATAATCTTTCGTTGTGATATTCGGACTCAGCACACGTTTTACATATTTTATGCATTTCGAATTTGAGGTCGTATTCCTCCTTTAAGAGAGAGAAAAAAAAGGTTTTTTCTTGAAACTTATGGCGTTTGTATGAGATGTTTTCAGATTGTGCGCTATTTTGTCTACCGGAGAGAGAAAGATATAACAGCACTATTAAATCAGGACATGGAGGATGATGCCGTCGAAGACAAGGAAGATGAAGATTATGGTCGTTCTCATAAGGAAAGTTTTGGAGATGATGATAAAGAAGATGATGGTAAAAAGGAAGAAACTAACAAACCTACAACAGCTCTCTGGAAGAATGATAAATTGAAAACGAAGAAGGTACGGTCAAAAGATTCTCGAAGTTCCAATAATTTTGGTTTTCAGGAGGAGAAACCGACAGGGGCCATCCGGACGGTGCAAAGACATGGTACACCCGGGGCGATGCTGAGAAACGAAAATCGGCAATATGAGGAAGAAGAAGTGGACGAAATGGAAGAATTCGATGCTCCTCCGCACCATCAGAGAGATACAAGATCTCAAAGTTTTAGAAATGACGATCCAGGATTCGACGATTACTCTCCTGTCCTATCCGAGTCGCCGCCGCCCCGTTCTCTTTCTGTTGTGAGTTTTTCTCCGCTTCGATGTGATGAAGCGATCTTTTGAAATTAGTGTAGTCTCTAAAAAATCCTCTGAAAAAGATGCTCGGTCGGAAGGAATTGAACCTGGACCCCGTCGCGTAATGACCAAGCCTGTAACCGTTTGCGCTATTAAACCCTGGTTTTCACAGGGAACACCAGAACATCATTTAAAAAATCAAATTTGTAGGAAGCACCATCACTTGACGCTCCGTTGAGCCCATTACGAATGGTGGGGACTTCCGACGACGGCTACATAAAGCAGGACGACCATTCCTCGGAAACAGAAGGTGTATTCTGTACACCCGATGGTCTAAAAGTGTATGCCAACAATCTGCGATATAATCGTGTTCAAAAGCATGGACCGGAATACGAGGATATTCCACTTCCGTTCAATCATTCAAATGCTCCGTATACTTGGAGTGTTGGTTTTTTTTTTCGGTTTTTCCATCATTAACAACTATCTTATTGTAGGACCAGCTAGTTAAGGAGTTTGCGTGCCAATTCATGCCGCTTGAAGCAGTTCGTGTTATTCCGCGATTCGGGAAAAAACTAGCTGCCGTACTATGCGAAATTGAACTTCCGAACCATATGCTTCATGACAAACGATTCGAGGAATTTTCAAGAAGGGACCTGGAAATGAATGGAGAAGAAACATTCACTCGTGAATTGTATGACCGATTCGGAGAGTACCTCAGGAGAATCGAGGAATTGAAAAAAGTAAGATTTCAGGTGATTTAGTGAACTTTTAGAAAAGTGAGAAGAATACATTTAAAATGTATGTTTCTGGTGTTGAAAAGCCAAGTTTTTTTCAGAAGGCGGACAATGCCATTGTCGGTCCTTCGGATAAGGACGTGATTGCGGAAATAGATTGGCAGGATGATGACGATGAGGATGACAACGAACTACACGAAATCGAGAGTAACGATTCCAATGTTCCAGAAGAGTTTGAGGGGGAACAAGAAGAATTTGAACATGATTATAATTCAAATCCAATCCCCACTGAAGCAATCCGTTCTTCAGAAGATCGCGAGCCCATTCACGACGATACGCTCCCACCTCCTCAACAATCTACTTCACATGTAAGTTTTCCTATTTTTCTTTAATCTTGACGTCGAGACTTTCGGAAGGCTTTTGTAAAAATTTTCTACGGTTTTCGGAAACCCAATAAGGGAAAACCCTGACAAACGGTAAGTGAGAAAGAAGTAAACAGGTCAAAGTCGAACTCCATTTCAGTTCGATCCCCACAAGTGGGATACGGTATCTCACGATTTTTGAAGACACTTACATTCGAAAAAAAACTCACTTCTTTCAGGATCCTGTCGAGCAGCCAAGTCCACGTACACCAAGGCCACCAGTCTCTCCTGTGAGAATCGATGATCCTCTGAGATCGGGAATCCCGATTATAGCAGAAAACCAGCTCGTGGCTGAGGTCAAAGCAGAACTGAGCAAAATAGAACTGATCGGAGATGAGGATCTAGTAGGACCACCAGGAACAGCACCTATTGATAGAAGGCTGCTTCGGAGAGACAGGGTTTGGATGCATGGAGAAGAATTCGCAGACATTCCTCTCCCGTTCAACTCTTCGATAGCTGTAGAGCTGTGGAATGTAAGTTCTTTCAGACCTTTAGAAGCATTATTTTAATACATGATTTTTTCAGCATCAGCAGATTCTTGAATTTGTCTGCCAATTCATGCCACCGGACGCGGTCAAAGTCTTCCAAGCAAGTCCAGAAATCGTGAAATGGAGGCACTATATAAAACAAGGAAATGAAATGATTTTCAATAAGTTATCCGAAAGGGATTTTGATATAACCAAAAAGAGAACTATGACTCTCGAGATGTACGAAGATTTCCGAAATTACCTTTTGAGAATTGAGGAGTTGCGAAACAAGAAGGTGTGGTTTTATTTATGTCTTAAAAGACAGGTTAGGTCGTTTCCCAACTTTTCCAGTGGAGACCATTTTGTGTTTCAAAATCAGCGGGTTAGAAAACTCACAGACACATCAAAATCTGCTAGTTCTAGTGAGATTTGAACCGCCAATCTCTCACTATCACCGCCGCAGCTCCAGTGGAGGTGCATTCGGGAGTAGGGTAGTCTAGTGTGAAGATACTTTTTGGTTCGATTCCCATCACTGGCTTCCAGTGTTTTTTGAGGTTTTGGACTAGGCTGAGTTTGAGAATTGCAATGGTTTTGCCCAAAAAATACCATCTCCTTGTTCTAACCGGTAATTTTCAGAAAACGCCAGAGGAATCAAACGGCTTTGAGAAGGATGAAGGAGTTGTTGTGAATGAGTATTTGGGCTTTTTGAAAGATGATAGAAAAGATTTATATGAGGCAAATGAACCACCAGCAAAGAAGATGAAGCCCACAAAAATGTCAAAATCAGAAACACGTCAATCTAATTATTCACTGGACAACGTCGACGGATCCAAAGCGTCTTCACTGTCCAAGGAAATCAATCAATCCAAAGCTAAACCGATGTATTCTGAAAGACAAGGGAAAACTCCGGATGTTTCTAGAAAACTAGTGATCGACAGGAAAACTACGACTCCCCATGTATCATCTAATGGCGCCCAGATCAACAAAGAGCTGTACATGATTTCACCAATTGGACCTCCAGATGGTCACAAAGTTTGCAAAGTTGCTCTTGATAAGGACAAAGTGACCAAACTTGGAGAAGATTTTCGGGAGATTCCACTTCCATTCGATCATTCGACGGATTTTTTGAAATGGACTGTAAGTCTTTATTTTCGGTAATTAGGTCATTTTTTGAGCTCAATTTTTTCTATTCAGGTCAGGTCATAATTAAAAATGCCTAAGATTTTTTCAGTTCTCTAGCCATTATTTTTCAGGTTGGTCAAATCGAAGAGTTCGCTTCTCAATTTCTCTTCCCAATTCGTGTTCTTCTCTTGAGAGAGTTGAAAGTTCAATCATACATGTTGGGTATGGTCAAAGATCTGAACAAAGGATTTTTCGATGCGTGGGAGAAGGGAGCTGATAGTTTGAATATGGAGAGAATGACATGGGAGGAGTTTAAAATGTTTGGAGAAAATTTGAAGACAATCGAGGAGCTCACAAGGTAGAAATGATTAAGCAGTGTTACCTAAACTAGCAAATTCTCACATTTTCCTTGATTTCCTTCTGATTCATGTTCATTTTTTGACTATAGGTATTCTTACTTGTTCTTCTTTGTTTCCCCTATTTTTACAGTATGACTTTTTTCAAATCAAAATCTATCAATAACCTATTCTTCATCGTTGCACTATCTTATCATTTTACATTTGTTTCTTTCATATATCAGTTGGCAGCTCAATCCTAATTTTACCCCCCCCCCCCCCCCCCCCTCTTTAGTACAATATTTCACACTTCCGGATTCTCTTTTTTGTTACTGCTTTCCCTTCCCATGTCCCAGATGCCACTGTAATTCTTATCTAAATGACTTAATGACTAAACGACTAAAAGTAAGGCAAATGTCTCAAATCCTCGTATTGTGAGTATGGTGATCTTTACTAATAACAATCACCGATTTCCATGTGTCTGTCTGTCTGTGGCACGTCATAACTCGGTTACCAGTGGACCGATTTGGATGAAAGTTATATAGATCGACTGGAAATTTGTCTGAGATGATGCCCGTACTTTTCTTTTCTCAAAAATATCAATTTTGATATTTGCTGTATTTCACCCCCATTTTCACTATAGCGCATGCTTGGGCGGTGTAGGGAACGAGAGGGAAAGAGAGGGGGAGCGAGGTCGGCGGTGCCCACCGCTATGTCTACCCCTCTCGCCTCACTGTTGCATGCGCACCCTTGGTGCAGTGGTGCGGATGTTTGCCGCCGATCTTGATACCCGGGTTCGATTCCAGGAATGGAATTGGTGTTTTGTAAAAAGTTTCTGAACGTTTTTCACTGTTTTTTTGGTGAGCGAGAAACCGCAGAATTATCTACTCTACTTGAAGAGGGAGACACCATTCCGTATTGATGGTGGTGTAGTGCTGACCGCAGATGCTAGAGAGGTTACGGATTCGAACCCTTAGTGGTTCAATGTTTTTTTTAGTTTGTTTTCGTATGAAAGAAAAATTTATGCGAATGATTTTTGAACTTGATATTTACTGTTTTGAGGGAGTGAACGATAGTAAAAACCTTTTGGTGGGCATCAAGATTGCTTTAGATCAGTTGATTTCCAGGTTAGAAACATTGTCTAGAGACACTGTCTAGAGACATTTCCAGAGTAGAGACACTGTCTAGAAAATCCAAATGGTTGGAAGAACCCACACAATTTGTAGTCGTCTATTTGAGGCGAATATTAATCTTTACAAAATCGTAACAATGCTTATCGCTCTCTGGCGTGAACAAAGGGTCCGGTTTTTTCCATCCGGGTCGGAATCCCTAATGATACCTTTAAACATTTCATAACCGTATTTCCTCTAATTGACCGCCGCCCCTAAATGCCCGGCACCCTCTAATAAACTGTAGTCAGATGATGACTTTGAAAAATAGACCGGCACCCTGTAGTAATCCAGCACCGACATTACAAAAAAAACAAACAAAAGAAAACTTCCAAAACTGAGACAAATGCACACTATTTAGCATAGTTGGTCTACTTTAGTACAGTTTCGACTACTTTTAAGTTTTTGGAACAGTTCCAGACCATTCTAGATTAGAATTTTAGACTTCGATAGCTTTCAGAACTGATAAAATCTCAAAAATTCTTTCGAAAACAAAAACTTTTAGTAAAAAATAACTTTATATTTTCCAGCCACTTATTGAGAGTTCGACGCTTCGAATAGTAGACCGCCCATCTAAATGTTCAGCATTTTTTAATAGACCGGCACGCCTATTAGAGGGAATACAGTAAACTTCCAGTTTTGGAAAACAAAGAATTCCAAAAATAGAAGTCGAGTGCTCCAAGAAGAACACAATTATAGAAGAATTGGTTCGCAATGATAGCGCAGAGTGTTTCGGTAATTCCACAGGGTTTTGATCTTCTCTCTCCTTTTCTCTACGTTCTGACAAAAAGGAAAAGCCCTATCGAAAGAAAACACTGAACTTTTACACCCGAAAATAAGCGGATGCCAGGAGGTTGGAGCCCCCGAAGGGGGCGAAAACCGCCTGGTTCATAATTTTACACTCTTTCAGATTTATTTTATTGAAATCTTGTCAATTGAATCAAGGCTCTTCTATTCATTGTGAATTCCCGTTTTTTCAACTTCACCGTCAGTGTCAATAAAGTTATTTAAACCATACAAGATTGTCTGATCATAATTTCAATTCCCCGTCAAAAGATACAGTAATACTGTGACCGCCATAGTAATGAATCCAAATGAGGCCTTCGAAGAAGATTGACATACCATCCAAAGTGTCCACCAATGGCAAGAAGATTTTGGAGGTACTGCAGAAGATGTTAGATATCCATGACCAAGGGGTCCTTCTGGAAGTAAGGAAAGTTAAGAAAAATTATATCTGCGAACCGTTGTCAGGATAAATCGTATTTAAAAAATTATTCAAAGCTTATCGATATTGTGAAACTGCGAAATGTTCAAATAAGGAAACCTCGTTTTTTGATCTTTTCGGTTTCAACTAGTCTATATGAAATCCCTAATAAAGTATCGACTGATATGATCCTGAATAAATTACTCTCCACCACCTCCTCCTTGGTAAGCACCAGCTTCCCATTCTCATATCTACTGTATATGACATCAACATTGTGTCCCATTCCAGATTTTTTCCCATTACACCAATCAGGTTGATAACTTTCTTGACAACTTTCCTTGGGTCCCAAGGCGATGACGGAGCAGTTGTGAACACATCCTTTTTGGATTACTGTGATAGGAAAATTTTCATCGAAAGTTATGATTTGAAAGAGCAACAGAACTATAATCGTAAGGTATTGCTCAATCTGTGCTAATGATAAAAAATGAGAATTATTTTATTATTATCCAGATTCCGGAAAACAACTTACTGTTGTGGTGTACGATTTACATACGTCACCATAATTTCTTTCTCTCTTCCTTTGATTTAGTGTGGTCCGCTGTCTTTGGGTGACCCCTAACTCTGATAAGAGTTAGAGAGGAGGGTAAACAGACCAGCAGACGTATTCACATCTCTTGTGGACACCTGAGAGGTCAACCCATCAGGACCTCTCTCTTCTGCATAAGGAAGAAAACCGCGAAAAGTGTCTTAAGTGTAGTAGAGAACCTGGCGACAACAAGGAGTCACATTTGTTTTAGTGAGCTGATAAGAAAAGCGAGTACTCATTACGGGCAAGCATAACGTTTCACCCTAAATTTCGATGAACCTTAGTTTTACGTATAAAACCGCTAGTTAACTCCGCATTTCCAGAAAAACTCGATAACAATTGAACGCCAATTTTCAATTGGTTTCTCCTTAATCCAGATAATCGATTCAACGAAATTTCTTTTCGGTTCAGATGTCACTCTGCAAAGCAGATGCCTCTCAGAAAAACTTTGAAAATTCTATTTCTTCTTCTGGCTCACCATCATCTTCAGATTGCGACGTGTCTGATTCAGATTCCGATGCTGAAACCCAACATCAGGTAGATCAAAATTAGTATAATAATTTGATTAGAAAAAACCAAATCATATTCAGAAGCCGCAAAAAAATAAACGCTTTCTGTGGAGTGACGAGCAGAAAAAAATTATGATGGACTTCTTCTACACAAAATCCCAATTCCCGTCTCTAGAGGAGCGGATGACTCTTGCGCAGCAGATAAGCTCTTCTTCAAAACGAGTATGTTCTAAAAAATTTGCAAATGATATATACATATCTTTTGTTTTTAGGTCACGAAATTCTTCAGTCATAGAAGACATGATCTCACCAAAGATGTTCAATTGAAAAAGTTGAAAAAGGAAGATCTCCCTTTTCAAATGAAAAGGCTTCATGAAGTATTGGAAGAGAAAGGTAGAACTTCTTACACCAAGACAGAATTCGACGGTTTTCATGAAGAGTTAAGAATTGAGAAAAACCAGGTGAGCTTCTAAGTATTAAATCATTAAAAAAGGTTCTTCAATTTTGAATAATGCTGACATTCGAGAGGATTAAAAAGTGGATGATTTGATACTCTTCGGATATAAACTAACCTAGACCAGTCGTCTTATGTTTCAATGTATAACAACTTGATTCGTTTCCACATTCAACTGTAAACGGATCCCGACAAGTCTTGAAGTCGTCACACGAATAGCAACGGAGCGCATTTGCTGAAATTTATTTCATTTTTAAAGAGCTAGATGTATCGTTAACGTTCACTAAAACCACAATGACCATTGAAAGGTCACTGAAACTGTAACTTTATCAATAACTCACCATTTGGTAGCCCAACCAAGAAAACGATCAAAATCTTGAACATTTTAGGACAAGAAATAACAGTGAAAACTCTAGATGCCTAATAAAGACACTCACACCTTTTCCAAAAACTAGAGTTAGCATTAGGAAGAAAATCGGAAATAGTATTTTAACAGTATAGTGAAGATGGCGACAATGAGGAGTCAGAGTTGTTTACAGAGCAATGATAAGGAAATGGAGTAGTTAGCATGGACAAGGTGAAAAATAATAGTGAGGAAAATGAGAATGAATTCGTTATTGAAAAGATGAAACCAGTTTTTTCCAATTTTTAAAACTGTTTTGGATAGGGAGTTTCAGCCTATGGGATTCCTTTTACAGTAATGACTTTCTTCATATTTTTCAAAAAAAAATTTTTCAAAAAAAGTGAGAGAATCAAAAAAAAAACTTCAGTTTGTTTCAAAAAAACTTCAGTTTGTTTCGCTGAAGCTGCCAGTGTTCCAAAAAATTAAGTTTTATATGATTTGACGAATTGCTCTTCATATCGAAAACACAATACGAGTCGTTCTAAACTTCAACTTGGAAACAGTGAATTTGAAAAATATTTCCTGCTTCTTTTCCGGAGTTTCTATTAAATTTTCGGTTCTGCCATAATTGGTGTTGATGACGAACACTACATTTTCTTATCAATGCTCAGTGATCACTAGTGAACAACTCTGACTTTTCTTTGTCGGCCTTTTCGCTTTACTGTTAACATACAACTTCCGATTTTTTTCCTAATGATAACTCTAGTTTCTCATACAGGAAAGTTTGGAAGTTTGTAATTTCCCCGGTTATTCGGCTGTGAAAATCGATTCGCCTGTGAAAATCTAAAATGTTTAGGATTCTATGTCTATTGAGTTTACTGTATAGCGGTAAGTTCCCAATATTTTACTGTTATATTAACTTACTATTCATTCTATATTTTTTGGTAATTCCGAACATTTTCAGCAAATGCGTTCAAATGTTTTTCGTGTGATACACCCAAGACTTGTTCGGATCCATTTACAGCTCCATGTCCAGAAACATCGAAGTGCTATACATTGAAACTTAGGGCGAATGATGAAGGTTAGCTTAAAAGTAAATGAAACGTAAAAAAATATTCGTAAATGAAACGTAAAAAAATATTCATTTATTTCCAAAATCACTATTATTTTCCATCTTACAGTAACCCAAAAAGGATGTGCTCATAACTGTTCTGCCATCACTCTAGGAACCAAAGAGATCTGTCAAGAGTGTGACCACGATTTATGTAATCGAAAAAAACCTTGGATGAGATTCAATACTGGAGAGACGTACAGTAACTATGAAAATGGGAAGCAGGAGATTACTAAGGAGGAGATGGAGAAGAGTGAGTAGTTCCTTTCTTTTGTGAATTTGAGTCGAAAACATAGGCTTCTGATTTTCTATTCCAGGAGAATACTTTGGTCATGGTTTCCTTACGTCCCCACCAGTACCCAGAGCGGCGACTACTGTATATTTCACATTATCACAGTTTGTTATTCCGCTTACCCTATTCTGTTCCGTTTGAATTTGTAATAGACTCATGTTAGCCATGAACCAACGTTCTATCAAGTTTCCGATTATGAGTAGTTTCAGTGGTTCAGAAGGGAAATAGAGATTCCATAATACTTCAGTTGAACAGTATGTAGTGGAAAGTAATAGTAAGAAATCAAACGTTTCGGGAATACTCAAAGGGGTGGTCGGAGTTGGAATAAATTGGAGAAAATCTGAGTTTCAATATCATGAGAATCAAGAAAATAATAAAGACTTTGGCAAGCGCAATAAGCATTGAAAGTGAAAATTTACAAAAAAATGGAGGCATAGGAACAGAGAATTTTTGATCGTAGCGTGGCACATATTGAAAATGCCATTAGATTTGAGTGAGAACTATGAAAATATCTCGTGAAGAGGAACACTATACAAACCTGATTAATCTTATTTTCAGTTGCGATTATTTCATTCTTAAATATTTTTTTATGAAAACCTGATCCGTTTGATATCATATCGGAAGATCAGGTGCCATTAACCGAAGACTTTTAATTCAATCCTGCCTTGAAAATATTTTATCTGTTTTAACTTTCTTCTTTGACAGCGTAGTTTTTTATTCTCCATGCCATAATTGCAGATTCAAGAAGAGAACTCATCAGTGATGTTTAGTTGAATCGTATTCAATGGCCCCATCTGAGAAAGCTGTACCATGGATAGATCGCACTGGAGCGCGCTTTCCTTTGTGCAAAATCGAAAAAAGCGTATCTTAAATTCGATTTATTTCACATTTTCCCGTTTCAACACCTCTATTTATCACAAGGTTGATTTCTTTTTTCAGTTTGACTTCTGTATCTTATATTTCATGTCCATTTTGCAAGAAGAGTCGAAACACTCTACTTTGAAACATTATAAGCATATCTCCAGCTTCAAAACATTGTTAAAGTTCAAGTGATTTTTCTTCAATGATTTTTTTCATGTTTTCGTATTTGAGAGGTCTTTCGTACTTGAAAGGCTGCATTCGTTCCTCTGACAATCTTTGCTGGCTGCTTTATGAATACCACACGCAGAATATCATTTGAGTTATCATGAGAATAGGCTTGACGATGAGACCCAACCAAGAATTCTATGCCTTCGCAAGAGTGAGCTTTTCCACTGGCGATGGTACATGGAGAAATGATAATAGTCACAGATTAATACTTCTGAAAAATTTCCTGTACAAGTAATGAGGCGAGGAAACTGGAAAAAATTACTTTTCATCATGAAATAATAATGACAATGAGTATTTCATAATTTTAGTTTTAACTATCGCAGGAAAATTTACTAGGTTGCATGATTATATGTTCTTCCACTGATCCACGTCACTTTGTTTTGTAACAGTGGTCGTTTTCCCGAGTGTTTGTAAAAAATCACTTAAAATTTTTTTGAAAGCAGGGTTTTTGAGGAAATCTTTTTTGATAATTGAATAAAAATAGATTCAAATTATAATTTACCTTTGCGTTCAAGTTTTTCTCACAAATCCAGAGTATAAATGTTTCAAAACAAAACCATACTCTGGAGAAGGCTTTGACCAAAATTGTGCAAAAGTGTATATCTAGAAAACAAGTTCAGCAAAGCTAGATATTTTGATACTAGATTTAGTTGAGATGATACTCCACACAATGTGAAAAAAATTGTTTTGATAAATCGCTTAGCAAGCTAGATGTGTAAGCTCAAACTTGCCCCATCAAAAAACGCAGTTACTTTCTTACCACCCTAATACCTGCAAAATTGTACTGCAAGCGAGTTTTTAGTAAAATCAGCATTTAAATTACGGAACAATTGTATCACCAAATCTCAGGCAGTCTGAAGTCAATCAAATTTTCTCTGTTTCAAATACTAGCTATGAGTTCCGGTTTTTTGAAAATCTCAACGGTGATGTACCCCAAGTGTCTTCCCGCTTTTGGTCTGAGTTTAGGTTCGAAAGAATAAGCATAAAAAGTTATCTAGGAATCTGGAACCGTTTTTGGAGGATATTAACGGTATTCGAGAAAATCCACTTTTCCAAAATTTTTGCGAAATCCAAAAATTTCATCTTCCGAAGCTTATAACTTTGTTCGTTTTTGACGGATTTTTGAGAACTAAAATGTAAATGAAAGATAAATTACTGGTTAATGCCATCAAAAACTTTATTTTTTATGATTCACTGACTGCAAAAAGTTATCAGGTAAAAACCAAAGGTACTTCAATCCCAATAAACTCATAAAAAGTTTTTGGGGGTATAACATTCTTTGAATTTGCCTTTAGATGAGAGAACACGTTTGGTGCAGTTTAGAAACGGTGTTTGCTATAGGGGGAAATGGTGTTTGCTATAGGTTTCACAAAAATTTTGAAAAAGTGGATTTTCTCGAACACCGTTAATATCCTCCAAAAACGGTTTCAGATTCTCAGATAACTTTGTATGCTTATTCTTTTGAGCCTAGTCTTGCCCCAAAACCTGTCGGACATTTGGGGTACATTGCCGTTAAAGTCAGTCCTCTGGTTGCAATTAGATCATGGAGTTCACCTGCATTTCCTGATTTCCGTTGCATGAGAGATTTTTATTTGAAGCACGATAATTGAAGTGTAACTAGACAGTATCAGGACGAGAAAATTAAATCGAGTTGAAAACTGTTAAATAACTGTCTGGCAACAAATTGCTTAAACAAAATATTCCAAGCTTTTCTCCTTGTTTTATATCAGTGTTAAATGTTTGAGCAACATAGTTGTGTTGATCTCAAATTGCTTTGTCTTAGGTTCTAAGAATGTGTAAACCATTTTCATTCAGAAAAGGAAAATCCAAAATCAAAGTCCAATAAACATAACACAAATTTACTTGAGCCAGACTCCATCAACAGTGACCAACTCGTTTCCTTGTTTCTCGACAGTATCTGGCATCTTGAACCAGTGTTCTCCATCAACAACCTTATGGTGAGTGTCGAGCCAAGTGGCGCTGGCTCCGAAGAATGGTCCGAATTTCTCTGTAAATAAGTAACTAAGGGGTTGCCGATGGAGCGAGGTTGATATCTCAAGGTTTAAGGTAAACAAGTAGCTTGAAAATCACTTCACCGCGTTGCGGCACGTTCTCATTAGCATAGACCGTAACCAAAGTATTGTTCTATTCAACAAAGAATAATGAAAATGCGCTTTATGGAACAGTGATATTTGAAGAGACATAGTAAGCTAGCATGGAACAAAAAATTGTTCCATGCTAGCTGAAAAATTGATGTTGTTTTCTTTTCTTTCCAACATCAATTTTTCAGCAAACTATCAATAGAGCGCACTTACCATCACAAGCCAATGGGCAACTTGGGAATGTGGTCTTGACGAAAACCTTGTTCTGTTCACATGCCCACCAAGTGGCAACGCCATTCTCACGACGACAGGAAGCGGTTTGGAATGGAGCGGACCAACAGTTCATGAGGTCTTGGCCGTATCTGAAAATGTGGAAAATGATGAAAAGATGCTCGATTGATAAAGTTTTAAGGAGCTTTTCAGTGAGCGATTTTGAAACGCGTTGGCTAGAAGTAGGATCAGGGAAGACAGAAAGTGCGCACTAGTGAACTATAACCAATATTGAGCGGTGGAGTGTTGCAAACGCGCTCCATCGAATCACAGCTTGGCAAATGCGCCCTATCTTACTCACTTGCATCCGTTTGCTCCATCATTAGCAACATTGGTGATGTAAGTCTGAACGCATCCTTGAAGAATGTTTGCTTGAGTGTTGAGAACACGTTGGGGGCAGGTGAGTCCCTCGTGTTCCAATGCTAAAAGTTGCGAAATCTTAGTTTTAATAGTTTACATGTGTGATAGTAATCTAGTGATTTCGACAGACGGAAGCCAGTTTCACTATCTTTATAAAACTGGTACTTTTTGTTTCATTAGTATTTTTTTGAATATTGTTGTTTTCAATTTGTGTTGTGAATGTGAGAAATTCAAAGTGTTATTTACTAATGACAATCAGTTTCAATATCCTCACGAAACAGGATCTGTTTTTGGTTTCAGAATTGAAGCAAAGTTGTATTCATTCTAGTCTCTCAAAACTCACTATTGATTCCAGGTCCGCAGTTGAAAGACGAGTATTGACGGTAGGTGGCCTCGCAAGCGTATGCCTACAATTTTTATAGATTTCTTTTTTTCGTTTCTCCTTCTCAGACTTACGTTATTGATGTCAGTCTTCTTTATCAAATTTGAGATGTCCAGACATCCACGGTTTCCGTGCATGCAGAGATTGAAGGTTTCAAGGGAGCTGAAAAATTGGATTGATTTGAAGATATTTTATGGATTGTTGAGGGAATAGTGGATTTGGAAATTTAGTCAGCTCTGAAACTTCGTCTAGAAACTGATCACCATGAAACTTTGAAAAATCAAAATTTTCGGTTTCTCAGCCACCCAAATTCCACTATTGAACTGCCATCCCAATTCTCCAACGGAAGGGATTTAAAAAAATCAAATACTCACTTGCACACAGTCAACATATCAGCAGTCTGTCCTGGATTTCTTCCAAACATGTACAGGAAATAGTTGTACATGATGGTGTAGTCCTTGAAGAGTTGAGAAGATACGGTATCATTCAATCCCAATTGCATAGCCATGTTGTATTGGCATGCTTGGAATTTTGCGTCGACACATGTGAAGGTTTGGGCAGAGACGGATGTGGTCAGGGCCAGGAAGATTAGGGCTGGAAATGGGGAAAATAGTTCTGTGTTCTCAAGAGAGCTCTCAGGGTCTCAAGTGAGAAAGGTGTTTCATGGTTTCATATGTAGTTTTAGAAAATTCCACCGAATGTGCATTTGAAAACCAGTACGGTTTCATAAAGTGTCAGAAACTGAAATTGTTGCTCAAATTTTTCTATCGTCAAAAAATTAAGATAATTGGGAAAAATAGAAATGAGAACCGGCACTATCCCTTTGAAAAACGGTAGCAGTTGATAAAATGTCTTCATTTTTGTGATCTTTTATTTATTGTGATCTAATTTGCTTCACTCAATTCGGCATGTGGATGCAAGAGACAAGTTTCAATATCAAAAAGTTGTTATTATCGTTGAGTTTCGAAATATTATAATTGTATATGATTAACGAATCCATGATCTTTTCAATAGTAGGCTACAAAAGCATCATCAATGTTCCAAGTACGGTTTCAGAACATATTCCCAGTCATCTTTGCTAAATCCTGTCCTATATAAAATTTACTGCGTTTAGAGCCTCTGCCAAATTATCACAACTACTGTATATGAAACCGATAAGCTTCAGGTAGAAACTTCAAGCTTTTTCTCTATTTTTTCACCAATCTGCTCCATCTTTCATAAATAATTGTACAAGTCTACATATGATATGATCAAAGCGAAAAGTTTACAGGTTCACCAGTGTGTTAAGATTGCAACAGAAACAGACAAAGTACTCCCGGTTCCAAAAACTATTACATTATAAAGAAGTTCTGTCAATGCAATGAAATACGGTAGCGAGTGATTTCATGAGATTGAAGAGAAGAAAAAACGTTCAGTGTCATACCCTACATATACAAAAAACATGGAATACAAACTTTGATGAGGAAGAAAAAACCTCAAGTGCTTTTTTGTTTCGAGATTACGAAACATTAGACTGAACATTATACGTCAGAAATTTAACGAGATTTTGTTACAGTAACAATGATTCTTTTATTGTTTGAAAAAGTTATTTTTGACTTTTTATCGCATCCCTGTCAGCAAGTAGTTTATCCTTGGCTAACTTCCCGAAAAAACCAAAATAACTCACCAAAAGCAGTTAGACTCCTCATGATTCAGCAGTTCAGTTCAGCAATCCAACTAACTAAAAACTGATTCGAAACTCTTCTTCTTCCCCAATTCCAATGTGTCGTGGCACACACACACGACCATTTCGTTCTTTATCAGAAAGAGAGGAGACGCGACAATCTCATAAAAATTTGGTTCTTATCATTTTGGGTGAGGTGTTGGTTATTGGCACAGAGTGGCGGCACTTTAGAGGAGAAGAAGAGAGCCAACACGCTGTCAAATGGCATTAAAAAGTGGTAGTGGCATACTTTCGAAGGAGGGGTGTGGTTCTTTTTGGGGGTGACTAGGTGAGGGCGCTCATGTTTTTTGAAGGAGTGATGTAACTGGAAAAAGGCGAGGAACATTGAACACTGTTCAAGTGATGAGCTGAATATGCTACAATTTTCTAGGGAGGATGAAACAGGAAACTTGCTTCCATCGTTTTTATCAATGAATGCTAATCAGGTAACAAAAGTTCTATTAGAAACATGGAACTTCTCAAATTTTTCAATTGGAATTGAAAGTCGAGTCTAATGAGATCAGGTGAACTTTGAAAGCACCGTGATGTAATTGCTTCCCTTGTTACTAGCTGGATACATAATTTAAATGGAATTAATAATATCCTTATTACATTTTTCAAAGACTTTTCAGTTATTGTTTTCATTGGCTCAAGTTAACTGGATCATAAGATATCAAAAAAAGGAAATCTATGGACTAAAGTGCACCTTGATTATGAGATGATAAACATATTATAAGAACATTTTTTTCACGAATTCAGTATTCTTATTCAGATCTTATTTGAATACATAGTAAGCTTTCACTAAAAAAAATACAATTGGTATAAAATAATTAAAACAAAGCAAGAATACGAACTAACTTACAGAAAAAAAAGAAACGTTTCTTTTGAAACTTCTGCCCATCAGCCAAGCACTAAATGCGTAGTGACTAGTTTTACCAAAAGGTTGCCCTAGATCTACTGAAAACATTGTCTTTGGACGAATGTTAGGCTCAGTGGATTACAATTGATTTGTCCAAATTATATAACGTTTCACCTAGTTTTGAAACAAGAAATTTTAAAATATTTCCACATTGGTTTGTGCATACAACAGTTCTAATAAATGCAGTTAAGATAAGTTTCACAACTCTACATAATAAATGCAGTTCAAATAACAATTGAACAGTAAACAAATCCAAACTTCTTCGTATTAATTGAAACTGAAACTGTTCTTTAAACTTTGTATGTGGTGATGGTTTACTTGAACGATAGAAAAATACTTTTGTCAAACTTTATACTCCATGTTACTTTTTTGCCTACTAATTATCATTCAAAGGTTGTCGGGCTTGCTAGTATTATAGCCCTTTTAGTCGGTATTACAACTTTTGAAACTATGAGATCATTTCATATCTGCCACAGTATGAAACCACATTTTTTGTAGAGACATCTACTATATGCGCAGTGTTCCTGAAAGATATTTCTCTAGAAATGTTACGAGTGAAGCCGAAAAGTTCTGTCAGATGATTTTTCGCTGATTCGTAGCAAAATGCATACAGAACATCCAATGGAACCAAGTAGCATTGATGACATTTGTTACCGATCATACTTTCAGATTGAAACTGTCATGTTGATAATGTTCTGCTGTCCAAAAAACAACCATGGTGCAGACTATCGCTCATCAGATGCTTCGATTACGGACTAGCGATCCCTGGGATTTTCTATCATTATAGTAAAACACGTGATGTTAGTGTATTGTTTCAGCGAGAAATCGAAATCTAGTTTATTGGTTTATTGAAGCGTTATTTTTCCCTGATTCCTTGTTCTCATGATAATGGTACTGATTCTCACAGATTTTTTGTTATAACCTGTTTCAAAATTTCAAGCATGTTTGTTTGTCTTTAGATTATACACAGATAATTATTTGGGGGTTCCTATACCCTTAATTTTTAAATTATATACCAAAAGTTCTGTTTCACATTGGTTGCAAAATTGATTCTCTCGGACGTGTGTTATTCTGCTATGGGTTCATTCAACAATTAGTATAGTTTCTAGTAGATGTCACTTTGAACCAAGCACTAACTTCAAAATTTGTATCCAAAACGAGTAATCGGTTCAGGAAGAATGAAAACCATGAAGTTCATAGAAAATCAGTTTCGAAAAGTTTTTATGTTTCTAGTAGTTCTTATTTCCAAACTTCCTCATCCTGGACAGTTTTGTTTCTAGAATTTAAAAATAACGATCTGTCACAAGAAACGCAACATTTTTCCCTGACCACTGCATTTTGGCATGTTTTGAAAGATGCCAGGTGAAGCGAAATTACGTCCTCAATTTTTCTATCCTTTCTAATCAGGTGCTCTGCTGAAATAAGTTATTTATGTCTGCAATATCCTATTCCGAATTTCGTCATTTGAGCGATTTCCAAATTTGAACTGTGTTCTTAAGTGTTCAGGTAAAGAGAGGAATGCAACGTTAATTTGCGATCTCAAGGAATAAATTTACGGTTCCTGGAAGTCCACGAGTGACTTGATTTTGATAGTGTACCACTCTTACCATCACAGATACGGAAAATTTTTAACACTTTAACTTTTAATATTCTTGTCCTTTTTTATTGATAAACGTAAATATTTGAACGAAATAACTCATCGGGTAGTAAATATATGTAATTATACATCATCACTACTAAAAATGAAAACATCTTTACAGCTCACGCAACTGATTATTCTCCGAAGTCATTCTGCACTCTTCTTCCTCCAACGCTTTACCGACTACCAAATGCACAGCTCTCTGAACTTCGGCTTTCAATTTTTCCAACTCAACACTGTATTCGATTATGTTGGCTCGAGAAACTTTGACAGTGTTTTCGAAATCGCACTGAAAGAATAATGCCTATGTTGTCCGTATAGTGGTTAGCCCAGCTTCACGTTGACAGAATTTTGTGAAGATAGTGGTCCGATAAAGTTTTGAAGCAAAAGTGGCTCCTTGAATTTTTGTGGGATCCCTATTCTAAGTTTTGTGAACATACCAAGCACATATCCAAGTGAATGATTCCATGAGTAGCAGTCAGCTGGTAATACCTTGTCGCAAATCCAACAAATATATCAACTAGTCCCTGAGCGAGAACAACTCCATCCCTCACTTCATATAAAACGTTCGGCAGATCAATCTTGATTTCATTATTCTTCTGAATGAGCTCTCTCCCAAACTCCTTCAGTTTCTTGCAAGCGTCATCTTTTTGATTGTCATTCATTGAGTTCGAAGCAGGAGCATTGAATATTCTAGCCTGCAATCATAAGAGTTCCTGGCTCTGAGCAACTTAAAATAACCATTCTCCTCGGAAACTCCCATATCACCACTTTTAAAAAAAAACCAGCTTACTTGTTCAGCAGCCTGAATCAAGACATCTCTTAGCTGATGCATCGGAATGATAAACTTGACAAGCAGACAAACCATCACTCTTCGAATCATGAACAACTCTTCAGTAGAGTCTACATCGTTGATTAGAAAATCACAAGTTCCAATGATTGGGTAGCTGGGAAATATTAAATCTAAGACATTATGTAGGCTGATCAGGCCTGATTCAGTCCGGTCGGACCAAGTAGACCTCTCCTGATTATACAAGATCAAATCGGACCGGTAGGACTGAATCAGCCTGGAACAGTCAAAATGGGGTGCACAGGAAATCATCAGGGCAGACTGAGCGACATCTACCAAGCGGGCCATGATAAACTGGGCCAGTGAAGTCGGGCTGGTGAAACATAGTGCTCAGATCAAACCTAGCTGGCAAGACTGAATAATATGAATTAGACGGAACAGCGAAGTTTGCACCAAATTGTCACGGACCGGGTCAGTCAGGCAAACCTGGCCAACAAGGCTGAAAAGGCGAAGAAAACAGTCGATCAGACTGACCCGGACGGAATATGTCAAAATAGGTCAAATTTAGCCGACCGGGTCGAACCAGCCCAATAATGAAAAATTGCTCCGGCCTTATCTGAACTGGGCCTAACTCTTTCAGGTTCAGGACTGACTGAATAGCTTCTAACTGGCCAGGTTTGACCGGACCGACGCCAGAACCACCAATATGAAACTGAACCACCTAGAATCTGCTGGATCAAAAGAGACAAGATAAAACCAAACTGAACCAGATAGAGCCAGACGATTCGAAAAAAAGAGATACTCACAAAGTTGTCTTCACATTATCCACCAAATCTCTGTAAGCTCTCCTTATCTTCCCTTCATATTCTTCTTGTGTCTTTTCCGGACAGAACTCCACATCTCGAAAATCTAATACCAAGCCTCGATTGATACTTTCATATGCATCCTTGACTTGGTCCAATGGCTCATTATAGAACTTGAGAATTCCATCCAAGTGAGCACAAAATGTTTTACTCTGAAATTCAAAAATGTTTTTATGTTCAAAGTAATATAGCACCTCTCGAATGACATTGTTACTCTCTTGCGGTACGGCATTGACTTGATGTTCACCTCTGACTCTTCTGCAGTTTTCAATTTTTGTAAGAATGTCGCTCTGAAAAAAGATAACCGTGGTACAGAATGAAAAAAGTATCTTACCAGTTCGTCGGCCGCCACATCTTTCTCGTTCAAAGCAAATTTTTGTAGTTTCTCCAAACAATTCATAGGTTAGATTCGCATTCGTGGTTTCTATTGTGTAAAACTAAATCTTATCAGTTTTTATATGGGGAAATGATAAGGAGGAAGGACGAAAAAGTGACCTGTGATGATCGGAAAGAGAAATAAGGATGCGTATTTTTACTCGAGATGAGTCATTACTTACGTAGTAGTTGATTTCCGATCTTTAAAGTTAAAACTGTTACGTGGCTCTAACTTTTGAGTTTTCCTTCCGGAAATTTGACCAGGGGTCACTTTCTGTTTCAGGTACAGAATATTTCAGCTTTGGGCACATTGATTCGCTATGATCGATACATAGGAAATCTGAAAAGAAAAAGCTCGGAGAGCAAATTGATTTGAAAAATGACGACTCTTGATTTGATTAAAAGTGTTCATAGTTCATCGAACGAGAAATTGCTTCATTCATATACAACAACCATGAAACCGTTCTAGGAATATTATTTGGCTCTACTACACAAAAAAAGAGACAACATGGCCATGATTACTTCCATTTTTTATGTTTCAAAATCTTCTTAATTCATAATTTTCACCGATTCTTTAGTGTCTTCCTAGATTTCAATACTCTAATGTTTCAAAAAAGAATCATTTCTCACATTTCGAATTCTCTGAAACAGATTTTCTCTTGCATCCAATTTTTTTTGAACTTTCAAAGGTTATCATTATGTGCTCAAAAAACAACTTTTGCGTTTTTAAAGTTGCAGTTCCGAAATTTCAGAATCTGAAAATTTGTTTAATGAATTTTTCTTGTTTTTCTGTTATAATTTGTTTCTACAATAATGTGAAACTTATGGTTTATCGAGTCTCGTGTCACCAAATCTGCTCACTGCTAAATTATTTTTGCTGTTTCGAAGTTACCAAGAATAAAGTGAATGTTCTCGTCTGACGTTGACATGTTTATTTTTTATTTTCAAAATTGCCTTAACCAGTCGAAACCTTAATCGTCGGTTCCAACTGCTCCTAAAATCCTGCGCGCCGCCAGTATTTCACATGTTATTTCACATGTTATTTCACATTATTTCACATGTTATTAGATTGGACAATTGAAAAATAATTTGAAATCAGCAAGCACCCAAACAAATATCAATTTTCGAAATGGTATCTGGAAAAGTGGCAACGGCCAAACTTAGATAAAGACAAAATCTGGGCAGAGTTTTTTTGGTGGAAACAAATTGAACATGAGATAGAAGTGTAATCTCTCATAAACTCTCTTGAACCTGTAAAAAATTTCAGTAAACAACAAAACATTTCACAAATATTTTCTGTCTCATCAGCTCTAGAAGTAAACCAAGTTTTTAAACAATATCTGATACGTGTATGTTTTTCATTGTTATAAACATTTGCGCGGTTGTGTTCTAATAAATTCCCAATTCCATTTCAAACTTTGTTCTTTTCTATTTCCTGTTGTCCTTTTTTCTCTTGTCCGAATTCCCCCTGTCCTTTCCACCCCCATTCCTTTTTCTTCTTTCTTTTTTTTCTTGTCCGAGACCCCAGATGTGTTTGCTCTTCCTTTCAACATCATGACTCACCTCACACAAACAACCAATTTTTGTCCTTTTTTCTGACACCTTTGGTTTTTCTCGGTTTTTTTTCAATCTCATGATGTACTTTTTTCGATTTCCCACATCATAGAAGAGCAAAAATCAAGATTTCCCCCAAAATTTTAAAGATTTTTTCAGTTGCATTTTCTCACATTCAGTTGACTAATTTTATTTGATTCTGATTATATAATCTACAATATAATAAAGTGGGAATTTCTCAAAATCTTTTCCGAATCAATGTCCTAGAAAAATATGTAATTTTTTTTTTGTGAAAAAATTGACTTGATCATCATCTCATGAAGTTAAGCAAAAAAATAATTCGTCAAGTTTCATTTTTCTGTCATTATTTCGTCTTATGGTTAGGTTCATGGAAGTGCCTTATCAGTTTTTAGGGTGGTTGGGAAGGTATTAGAACGACATAAGGAATGAAAATCATTAGAGGAAATTTATGCTTTATGCTTTATGCAGTGAGGGAAATACATTTTTTTCGATGAGTGTCATTTTTTCGCACAAATTACGGTTTCGTGGGCTTTGTAAACAAAGTTTCGAAAAATTTTTTTAAATTTCTTAGGATTGTTCAAATCTACCGTACTAAAGTTTTAAAACAATTTTCTCGGTTTCAAGCTTCTGATATCCTCTAGTTTTTTTTGAGAAATTTTGCAAAAACTCTACTTGTCGTTTTAAAATAATCTACATTTCTAATTTTCCAATTGTTGTTTTTCCAAGATGTCAATTTTGACAAGTTCCAATGTTTTCAAGCGATTCGTTATTTTCATTTATTTCTGGATCATTATCCCTTTTTCTAAACTGACGGAACATTAACTCGGAATGATTTTATTCACCACCGTCATGTTTTGAAGTATGCATGATGTACTCCGCTGTTGATTCGCTTTCTAATATCATATAAGTTGTTCTATGTTCGCCCTAAAAAATTAACAGAATCATTTGAATCTCTGGAAATAGAAACTGTTTGGAGCAAAACATTCATAAGAGTAACGTCTTACTACTTGTCACAAGTTCACACTTTCCTGTTACAGATTACTGATATGACCATAGTTTTATTGCAGAATTTTATTATAGTAGTTGATACATCTGTTGGATTTTAGGAATTAAATTGAAAAATTTTTTGTGTCGATTTACGGGCCGGGTTACTGTAGTTTTCGCTTCTGTTTTGCGAGTTTGGCCATGTGAGAATCCACGAGCGTCATTTTTTCAGACCAGAATAATAGAATAAAAGTTATTCAAAACTGTGATGCTATTTTATTTTGTTGACTATTTTTGAATAGTTGAGTGTCCTCCAAAGTGCTCCCCGAATGCCCTCTGAAGTGCTTCATACAGTTTTGCTAAATTTGTGAGAACACTGAAAAAGCTACTGTGCAATAGTTTGGATATCTGAATGGTTTTATTACTGAAATGAGGTGCATTGCATGAATCCCAGTTGAGAATCTGGAAAAGACTCGTTTCCGGTGGATTGCAAGCATCTTGGTATTGAAAGAAATGTTTTTGTTTTTTACAGCATTTTTCCCAATCCCAGTGATATTATCAACTACCAATGAACAACTTGGATTTCTTGACACATAACTTTTTTCTGTTCCCAGTAGTTGTAATATTATGTTGCACACTCTTAGTTGCGATTCACGTAGGAATTCAAATTTCAAACCGTTTCTGTTTCTGATAAGTAGTAGAAGTCTAAGCACCGATTTCCTTTGTTTTAGCAATTCCAATATGATTTTTAAACAACCCGCACATTCTAGGTTGAATGAAAAAAATTACCGTGTTATTTAGAAAATCTCTAAAACATGGAACAAACATTTTCGTCTCGGCAGTTCATTCATTTTTCTTTTGAAAATTAAGATATTAAAACAGTAATTAAAAAATGTCTATTTATTCAAATTTTCTGATTCAAGATTCTGATTTTCAGATGAAAAGTAAAATCAAAATGTTGATTGCCTTGTCGAGCTTTGTCCCTTACAAAATCAGCAAACACCCAAAACATCAACATCAAAATCAAAAAAATCTTTTCTTTTGCCCAAAATCTATTCCAATCTCAATTTCGTTCATTTTTTCCCAAAAACTGTCCAAGATCTTCTGCCGTCTTTCTTTCGCAATCCTCCTCTCAATTTTCATTTCCTTAACCAAAGAAAAAAACCAAATCAAAAAGAAAACCGCATCATCCGTTGCTAAATTATTCCTTCCCTCTTAATCCAATTAAGACCGTATTCTTCTTCTTCTTGTTCAATTTCTTTAGTATTTTTGTCATTTTCTTCTAGTGTCTGTATGTGTCTTCTGCATCATCCTTGACTATTCTAATTCCACTTCAAAAACGACTTGTTTAAATACAAAACTACATGCAAAAAAAAACAGTAAAGTGGCATACACCAACATCTAAAAATCATATACCATCAAGGTTAGGGGAAACACAAATTAGGTCAAATTAGGATAGACAGTCTGAAAATTCAAACAAAAGTTTGAGCCACCATCATTCTCTCAAAAATATGCTAGACATCTATGGCTTCATTGAGAAAACCTAGTCTTCAAATTTAGATAAGGCGTTGTCCACGAATCTAGGCCCAATTGGTTTTGTCCGTCGCAACAATGCAACCTATATTTCAACAACCTGATGCCAAAGAAGAAGACTACTAGAAATTAGAAACTGTTCGATAAACGCCTTGTGTTGAATTCAAATCCATTTTCGACGAAAAAAAGTAGGCTCAATGAGACCTAAGGGGGGCCTAAACCAGATATGCCGGTGTCCGTGGCCACCTCCCCCAATCTTCTACTAAATGACGGTTTGACCCACCCCACTAATACACAACAAATGCCCCCCTTCTATTCTCTGTCATTGAAACAACACACATACATTTCATCCCCCATCCTCTTCTTCCTTACCTATTCCGTCCGGCCATGTTTCTTTCGTCGCTGTGTCTGCGTCTCTCGTGATTCACACACTATTTCTCTCACCTCCTCTCTCCTTCTCTGTGTCTCTCCCCCTTGCACACTCTCTCTGTACCCATCCTTCTCTTCCTCGACGTAGTCTCCAAAATAGGGGGGAAAATTCCTCCACTTTTTGACATTATCAATAGAAACAGTCTCTCTTGTTGGTGGGGGTGTTTTCTCGATTTCTCGTTTTTCGCTTTTTTCGCTCTCTCGTCAATCAATTTTATCACATCGAGATGGAAATGCATATGTATGATATAGGGAGTATGTGTCTTTTTTGTTGATGTGTATTTTTTCGTTTCGACATTTTCGCCGTCATTAAGACGAAGATGATGATGATGACTACATGAAAATGTTGTTGAAAACGTCTTGTATGTAGTATTTGACGAAGTTTTTTTGAAGGAAATGAAAAATGCAAAGGTTGTCGTTAGAAAAATGGGGACATGTTTGACATTTCTTAAGTCAAATTTTGCGTTTTAGAGGGCTCAGATTAGAAATTGAGAAATTTTAGAGGGTTGATGGGTTGTCTTTTTTTTCTAGGTCGTTCAATAGTTTTTAACAAGTCTTAGAAAGATTTTGCAGTTTTAAATGGGTTAGATAAGATTTTGACATTTTTAGATTTCAGTCGGAGTTAGTTTTGACGTTTCCCATCCCTGATTTTCTAGTTTTAATGGAGTTTCGCTGAGATTTTTTGCTGTTTCTGAAAGTAAATTCTCATTATTAGAATAGTTTGATTCTTGGTGCGGATATTTTTTCTATGCTACTTGGGATTTCAATAGATGCACTTTCCGGTTTTCGGAAAACTTTTTCTTTTGAGAATTTTCGGTTACTAGTGGTTGGTAAAAGTTGCAGGAATATAAAGTTTTTAATATGGTATCTATTTGCCGTAGAGAATCAATTCCTAACAGTGAAAAGTAGGATCTTAACGAAATCTGCAAGATTTTTGTTTTATAGGGTTCAGATAAGATTTTGAAAGTTTTCGGTTTCAGTTGTTTATCTGTTCCTTTTTTCTTTCACGTTCAGATTTTTTAGAAAGTGACAAAATGGATGATTAATTCTTCATCATTATTTTCGCTGTTTTGAAAGGTTCAAATTCGAACCTACAATGTTTGAGCTTATAATGATAGGAATATCTTGTGTGTTGATCTTTCTTGATTTTCAGTAGCAAATTGATCATTCCCCGAGACTAGTTGATATTGTCAATCTATTTTTGACATTTTTCCGGTTCCAGAAGGTTGTTTTTTGCAGTTTCTGATTTTTTCATCACTACAACCTTCCTAACTCGACTCTAATGCTAGAAAATTTAATTTTCAAGAATCAACTCTTGTTTTACTTTTTGAGGTGTTTCCTTGGCTCAAGTTTAAATTAGAAAATATCAATTCTTAGTCTCGTAATGAACCTCTCTGAATACAGACCCTGTTCCTTTTTTCATACGGACATACATTTTTGTTGTTGAATTTTTCAAACGTTTTCTCGGTTGCAGGGAGTTCATATAAAATTGACAGTTTTGAAGTTGTTAATGGTCACCAGTTCTCAACGGGTCTTGTAAAAGTTTTTTTTTTCAATTTTTAAGTTTTCGCTTTCTGACCTCAAATTTTGTGGTCAGGAAGCGACAAAAAACAGTTTATCCAAATTCGTTTCTTTTTTTGTTCCTGATAGTTGTCTTATAGTATTCATTTTTGTAATTTGATTCCTTTTCTCCATCATTTTCACTTTTACCTTTTTGTTCCAAAAATCAATGTTTCCCTTCCCTGGTAATTTGGTAGTCACAGAAATCACTCAATGAATAGTTGGTCATCATAGTCGAAAATTTGTACTTTCCCGTTTTCAATTTTTTGTTTCTTCTCTTCTTTCTCCTTGAGTTTTAAAGATTTGAGTCCCAACATTTCCTTTTTTCAGTAATTCCTCCGAAACGCGCCCGGGCCCACCATCCTCACAATATCGCCTCCTCCTCCACACAACAATGCCGAAAAACGACAAAATCCGTCATTTCGGAAATCAAAACTATGAGAAGTTGAAGAAAATATGTGTGAAGAAAAAGCAGCCATTCGTCGACACTTTCTTCCCGCCAACGAACCAATCCCTATTTCTGGAGCAAGGTCGAAGTTCGGATATTGTATGGAAACGGCCTTCTGAACTACACCCGGATCCCCATTTGTTCGTGGAAGGCGCCTCGCCGAATGATGTTACACAAGGTGAGTGATGAAGTTTTTATTGAGGGGTGAAATTCTTATCAATGTCTTATCCCAAAGTTTGGTTTTCTTACAACACCACAGAAACTGAAATCAGTTTTTAATTTTAAAATTTTTTCCAGGTATCCTCGGAAACTGTTGGTTTGTCTCCGCATGCTCGGCTCTTACTCACAATCTCAAACTGCTGGCTCAAGTCATTCCGAACGCCGACGATCAGGAGTGGTCTCCGAAAACCGACTATGCCGGAATCTTCCGATTTCGATTCTGGAGATTTGGAAAATGGGTGGAGGTGGTGATTGATGACTTGTTGCCGACGAGGTTAGTAAGAGTTTTTGGTGAAAAATAGGAGAAAAAATTTCAAGAAACCTGCTAAAACAAAACTTTTCGATATTTCAAAGATGCCTCCGATCGAGCAAAAAAAGCAAGTAAAAATTGGCTTGAGTGGGAATCGAACCCTGGACCCAAATTTAATAGTCAGGCCTCTTACCCACTACGCCACACTGAGCGAAAGCAGCGATGATGCGGTAGCCGCGTCACGTTTATCTACGCTTCTGTGTGGTGCAGTGGGTAAGAGATTCGACTACCAAGTTCAGGTTCCTGGTTAGACTCCTAACCCTGCTCATTCTTTCTTTTTTTTGGTGTTTATGTTTCATAGGAAAATAGCTTTGAAATTCCCGAAATCGTCATTTTGGAACACTTTCACAAAGTTTTCAGGATGTTCTGTTCCAAAAATGTGTTAATGTTTCCAAAAATTTTGTCATTTCACTGAACCAGTCTCATACCTTTCAAAATATTCAGGGACGGAAAACTGCTCTTCGCCCGCTCCAAGACTCCCAACGAATTCTGGTCTGCTTTGCTGGAAAAAGCCTTCGCCAAGTTATACGGTTGCTATGAGAATCTGGTCGGAGGACACCTCTCAGACGCTCTTCAAGACGTTTCTGGAGGTGTTGCAGAGACACTTCATGTCAGGAAGTTTTTGAAAGATGTGAGTTTTTTCTTGCGTTTTTTGAATCTTATTGCAGTTTCAAGTAGTCGTGATTGTTTGAATTTCCCAATTTTAGTACTTCACGAGATCTTACTTTTTGCAGGACCCCACAGACCGAGAGCTGAAACTGTTCAACGATTTGAAGACCGCCTTCGATAAGGGAGCCCTGATTGTGGCTGCAATTGCAGCACGGACAAAAGAGGAAATTGAAGAATCGTTGGATTGTGGACTAGTGAAAGGACATGCGTATGCAGTTAGTGCAGTGTGCACCATTGATGTCACCAATCCACAGCAGAGGAGTTTGACGTGAGTTTCACTTCTTTTTTGTTAGGTTTTGTTCAAAGGATTAGAACGTCAACATTTTTCGGAAGATTTGAGCAAAATCTAAAGTTCATGAAATGGGGAAATTTCAGTCACCCAATCAGAGAAGCTGATTATTTGTCTTTTTTTTTAATTCTCATTGTCAAACCTCTCAATTTTTGCAGATCCTACATA
The DNA here is from genome assembly GCA_963932045.1 of Caenorhabditis sinica. NCBI lineage: Eukaryota > Metazoa > Nematoda > Chromadorea > Rhabditida > Rhabditidae > Caenorhabditis > Caenorhabditis sinica. The sequence goes on from OZ009940.1 coordinate 19,739,734, forward strand.
ATGGGCTCGAAACAGAAGCAGAACCTGATCCGCCTCCAAAACCCATGGGGAGAAAAAGAGTGGAATGGAGCATGGTCCGATGATAGTTCCGAATGGCAAAACGTCTCAGACTCTCAACTCAAAGCAATGGGCGTCGAACGAGGAAATTCCGACAACAACGACGGTGACTTCTGGATGCCATGGGAATCCTTCGTACAGTACTTCACCGATATCTCACTCTGCCAGTTATTCAACACCAGTGTCTTCTCCCTAAGCCGTAGTTATGATGAACAAATCGTCTTCTCCGAGTGGAGTACAAACGGAGCAAAGAGCGGAGCACCGAGTGACAGAGCAGGAGGATGTTTGAACTTCCAAGCGACATTCTGCAACAATCCACAGTACATTTTCGATATCCCATCGCCAAATTGCTCAGTGATGTTCGCGTTGACACAGAATGATCCTAGTGAAGGATTGAAGAAAAGGGAACCATTTGTGACAATTGGAATGCACGTTATGAAGGTGGAAAACAATAGACAGTATCGAGTACATCAGGCTATGCATCCGATTGCCACGTCGGATTATGCTTCTGGAAGATCTGTGTATTTGCATTTGCAAAGTTTACCCAGAGGACGGTATTTGTTGGTGCCGACAACTTTCGCGCCCAAGGAACAAGCACTTTTCATGTTGAGAGTGTACTCCGATGAGCATATTCATTTCTCGCCCTTGACTAAGGTAAGAAAACATTCTCAAATTAGAGTTCAATGTTGTACTTTGAGAAATTATTTGTTCCATATAACAACACCAGAAAGGCTTCGCCGGCTGTCGCCGGCTCTTCCTTTCTGTGGTAGCTTGGGATCGGTGAAAGCTTGGGTTGTTCGAATTTTTAAAACATTTCATAAAATAAGGAAGAAATCATTAGTAAGAAAGAGAATCATTTGAGGATTTGTCTGGCCACAATGTTGTTAACAGTTCCTGATGGTGACTGAATGAAGATGCCGTCTCTTGATCTTGTTCTGGAGAGAGATACGTATAATTGGCCATGACTAAAAATGGGTTCGTCCAAAAGGAGCCCAATAGATGAGAACGTCTGGCCTTGGGATTTGTTGATGGTCATTGCGAATGAAAGCCGAATAGGGAATTGAGTCCTGGAGAGCACAAAAGGAAGAGTAGGCTTCTCATATAGGAGTTTGATTTTAGGAAGAAGAACAGACTCTCCTTGACGTGCTCCGGTAACGAACATGCATTGCAAAACACGCGTTCCCATCTCCTCAACCACAAATCGCGTCCCATTACACAGCCCATTTTTCACATCCAGATTTCTCAGCAGCATGACGATAGCGCCTTTCTGAAATTTAGGAGATTGATTATGTTAATCTAAACTAACTTGCCTTTAATCTTAACTCATGTGGTGGCATCCCGGACGGTGTCATTCCGTTCATCAGTTCAGTTGTGAAACTTTGTCCATCGTGCCTTTTCGAAGTTTTATCAGATTTTCCGATCTCGTCGAATGACTTGAAAATTTTGACAGATCCTGGCATTTTGTCGAGAATCGAGTTGTTGGTTTCTAGAGCTTCCTTATTCCGAGGCGTTAAGATGGCAACTTTTGCAAGCTCAGTGACATCTCCACTTTGAAGAAGATCACCAAAAACGACTTCTGCCAAGTTTCCGACACATTGCATTCCTGATGGTATGGCCATGACTCCTGTTTTCTCGTCTCCAACTTTTCCATCCCCAATAGATAGTAGTTCATCTCTCCATGTTGAATTACCGTCTTGTAGTCTCATGTTTGAAGTAAGATGATAAGTTTCTACATGTCTCCACAGAACTGATTTTTTTATGGAATTGGAGACTTGAATTTGTTCTCCACCTTTATCGACCACTGGCAAAACTTGACGAAAATCTCCTCCCATCACCATCACTTTTCCTCCAAACAGCTCATCTGAATTCGTAACATCTTGGAGCACTTGATTAACAGTTTCGAGTGAAGCTTTTGGAGACATTGGTGCTTCGTCCCAGAGCACTAAATCGTATTCGGCTAACAACTTGGCGAGGGCAGAATTGAGTTTCATTCTTGAAGATTTGCAGCCATTGTTGAGGTCCAGCAGAAAAACGGAAGCGACAGTTCTTCCATCAGGAAGCAGTGATGCAGCTATGCCTGTCCAAGCGATTGTCAGAACTTTAAGTCGTTTTCCCTTGGCAATGTTGGCTATGCAGTTGTATACAAATGTCTTGCCACTTCCGCCCGGTCCATCAATAAAGAAGAACCCTCCACGTCCGTTTTCGAGAGCATCAATCACCGCATCCACGACATCTTTTTGTTCTTCGGTTAACAGTTCCCTCATTTTCTCTCCCTCCTCTGCACATTTCTCATGATCAATTTCTTCAGGATTTGTGGATAATCGTTTGTAAGGCAAGTCAATCCAATCCCTCAAGTTGACTCTCATTGCTTCCAATCGATCGAATAGATCAAAATATGCAAGTGATTCAGATTTTTCTCTGTCATACTTGAGCATAAAGTCAGAGCACATTTGATCGAGAAATCTGGAACATTATTATTTTCGATTCGAATTCAGTAACGAACTTACTTGAACCACAGATCCTCTGCATTTGTAACATTTCCGAAACAAATCAATGTGGCAAAGAATCCTCGAAGTTGAGCAGCCGATTGGAAATGAGCTGCTTCTTCTAGAGATTTCTCATAGGCCTCATCATCATCTAAAACTCCAGAAGCTTTGGCGGCATCAACAAATGTTTCATATTCGATTCCATTAACAGTTTTCAAAGACTTGAATGATGTGGATCCTTTTACATATAGTAAGAGTTGGCGTAGGGCGAATCTCTCACGATCCTTGGGAGACACGAAATGCATGCGTCCGATCGAAATTTGACTTGTTTTCCGAGGCTTCCAGTGGTTTCTGTCCCATGTGTAACGTTCTGGCATGTGATGGTAGAAAATATTCCGGGAATCAGTCATTCCTTGTGGCAATGATCCATCTGGAAGAGCAGCATCTTGACACTTCTTGTTGATATCGAAGAATGCTGTCAACGTTGTATTCCTGAAGTCGGCAGCATCTAAAGCTCTCTTCTCATCGCCGTTCTTGAACATAACACCTTGACCATTCTCCACATGTACTACCAAACTCTGAACTGGAACACTCCGATGGGTTGGTTTGAAGGCCAAAATGTGACTGATGGATTCTGGTGAGCATACGTATCTGGTGTCAAAATATTGCTCGATTTCGTCGACTTTCTCTTGTTGTTTTCCGTTAGCATCGGTGAAGATTTTGACTGTCGCTCTTGTGGGTCCTTTGTAGACATATTTGTACAGGTATTTCACAGCTGAAATACCTGCACAAATCTCCACATTAATATGGCATTGGTATTTGAGCAAAAGGTATCTGTTGTACGGAACACAATGACGGTTGTCTAGCCAAACATTTTTGATACTTGATTCGATCCGTCTTCCGTCATCTCGTCGCCGATACTTTGGAAACCCATCTACATCAACTACAGTAGTTGCATTGAAGTCTTTTGGGAAGGATTTGTCACATGATGGCTCCTTGGCATTTCCTTTTTTCCGCATACAGGGAGAAGATGGGTTGTGGACTCCGCACGGGCGGTGCATCATCATTGTTGTTACCAATTCGAAGAGGAGCGGATCTTCTGACTTGTCCGGAATCTCAGCACTGATCACACAATCCACATGGGCCGGTGTTCTGAAAAATAAATTATAAGAGCAAAAAAGAATCTAGTTTTGTCACCTTGGCTTGCTTCCGGTCTTCATTATTACCAACATGTGAGCATGTGGCAAACCCCTTTTCTGATATTCGATAACATGGACGTTTGCAATTGTCTCGCCCAGAATTTGATTCTTGAATAAATCCTCCCGGAGAGCATTGAGTTTCGCATGGAATACCCTAGTCACTAAATCGGGCCTATCGGAAGATGATTGTGATGGCAGCAGATTCTCCTTGATCTCTTTCCAATTTGGATTTGCAGTGACGGTGATAAAAAAGTCCGGATTACCATATCGTGCTACTACAGCCATGGAGTCTTGATACTGAGCGATCATGTCTCGAGGCGACCCAGTGAAAGATGCAGGAAGATAAACACGACTTCCAACTGGTCCTTTCTCCTCTCCCACTACGTAGTCCTGCAGTCCTTTGTAAGATTCCATTCTGAGCTTGTCTTGATTCATCCGGATAAATTGTAGGCGACTCTGTTCGATTTTGACCCACATATCAACTGCGAACTGTTGAAAAAGCTTCCCAGAATAAAACATGGGGTTGAAGAAGTTTCGAAAGTGGATGGCATGAGCGTAGAACTCTCTCAACGTGACATATATTCTTTGTCCGATGTTCCGGGCCAGCGGGATCTTTGTGTGCCAACCATACTTGCCACATGGGAAAATCAATGGGTATACTAAAGGATCGCACTGCTTGTCAATGTCTCGAAGGTGTTGGAATCGGTTGCTGTTTTTTTGGAAGATGGTGATTCCCCGTTCTCCTGGAATTTCCTCCTCGTCACCCACATATATGACGGAAACTTCGTTTGCCGTGGATTGCTGGTATCTAAACGAATATTTGAGACGATTTCACTTATCGAGGTTCATACCTGCGATGGTCATCTTGTTTGCGGTCAACCAACACCATCTTCACTTCCCTTTCTGCTCGTTTCTCCAATTTCGCCAGATCTTTTTCCTTCTTCTCCACTTCATACATCGACATGAAAGATTGTGCAAATGGATTGACTCGTTTGATAAGGGCGATCAGAGATTCAAAGATATTCTTGTCACATGATTTGTTCATATCTTTCCCAGCCAGCTCTGCTGCAGCCTGCTCCGAATCCAGGATGAAAATCTGGGCGAATTGGTGACACTGCCCATCTTTGGGGTGTAAGTCTCCGACGAAGTGATGAACCTTCAAGTGCGGAAATTGCTTTATAATTGTCAGAATAGATTTTTTTACCATTCCGTGGATTCTATATGTATAAGGTCCTCCTTTTGGCACTATCCATCTTTGACGCCATGCTTGCCATTGCGATTGAGTTATTATATTGACGGCAGTTCTTCCGAAAATTGATGGCTTCTGGGGTGCTTCCAGTATACAACTCCTTGAGCTCATCAGGAATATTATCCACCGAATCCAATTTAACGGCTCCATTCGCACAGCATTTAGTGTATTCACCCTTCTGGTTTGCTTCATCTGAAAAATCCACATCAGAAAAACACCGTTCTTATGATCAAACCTTTGAAATATGTCGCTTCGCAATGTGCGCATTCTTGGTCCATCTTCCCCAAATAATGTGGAAACTCTGGTCTATCAGTCAGGGCAATTCCAAAACTTGCAGGTTTCTTTGTAGCTTTTCTCATTTTATCAGCCATTTTTCTTGCTGATGCTTGGGCAGGAGTTTCTTTGGCTCGTGCAGACGCCACCTGACTACTAATCGCATTCAATCTACGGTTCTTTTCCAAGTCCGACTCTTTCTCTCTGTAGGCACGCATTTGCTTGGCTTTCTGATCCATTTTCTTTCTAGAAGATTCTGGTGACTGATGTTCCTTTTTGACTGCGAGTCGGCGCGATTCGGTAAGACTTCGTTGATGTTTGGTTTCCGGAGAGCAACGTCTTCTGTATTCGGACATTCTTGCAGCTTGTCGGCTCAGCACCTCTTTCCTTTTAGCTTCCGGTTCTTCAACTTCAGAATCAGATCTCAAATCGGAATCAGAGTTTTGGCTCCGTTCGATTCTGTGCTTTTCCCGTAACCGTTTCAAGTCGTTCAGATTTTTCTGCTGAAATTTTAGTTTTTGAGCCATGGTCATAAACCAAAATGTACCTTCTTCTTGTCTCTTTTCCGTTTACACGATTTCTTTTTCTGAATCTGACCTGCTTCAGGATTCGAGTTTTCCTGTAAAGCTTATCATTATAATTGAGCTCAGTTATAAATAAGCAGTTACCAAAGGTTGCGAATGAATGAGCTGGGTGGCCTCAATTCCATCAACACCGTCTAGTCCTGAATAGTTTTTAAACTGAGAAGTTGATTGAGTCGAATTGAGGAGCTGCGCTTATTGGATTCCATCTACACCATCATAATCGTTGTAGAAATTTTGATCATTAGAGGTCGATGCCATTAAGAGAAATAGAATTGTTACGAATCTCATAAAATATATTTTTGAATTGAATTGCAATCCATAACTTCATATGTGGAAAACAATTAAAAAAGCAGTGCAGTCAAAAAAATTAGGCCATAAAAACCAATAAAAAATGTTTAAAAAACTACATCTGTTTTCTTTATAAGAAATGCAAAAATGGAAAAAATTTATTATCATCGCCGTGAACTTTCTCCTCTCACTTCAGAAAGGAAAGGATAGATATGTACTGGAGTAGCTGTTTTTGACGCCTGTTGACCTCATTTCTTAATTTCACGCTTAGAAAAATAGATGGGCATCATCCTCAAAGAATTTGGGATCGACTTATATGATTTTGGGGAAAATCGGTTGGGTGGGGGCTGCGATAGGGCTGGCGAAAGAAAATTAGCACCAAACCACAAACAGAATTTGCTCTTTAATAATAGTAAGATTAAAACCCCAAAAGTCATTTTTCGGACACTTTTTTACAAAATTTTGGACTTATTCTTATTTCTAAATCTAGCATACAAAAATGAATACGATTTTCGTGCTTAGCGTCGTCGAAAACCCTCGAATCCATCAAAAACCACAATTGGGGTTCGAACTTACAACTGTCCGCACATCACTCGATGCCTGTACCGCCTGCGCTATGCGTCCGCAACTGCACGTGGCGTTTCGGTTAACGCGGCGAGAGGCCAACGCGGCGCAGGCGGTTATGTGGCCGGCTAGTATACGAGAGGTTACGGTTCGAACCCACTTCTCGGATTTTGATGAATGTGGGGGGTTTTCGACTGTGCTGATCACGGAAATCGTAGTCATTTTTTGACAGGAGGTCTGGAATTCAAAAATATGATAAACTTGATCTGAAAAAACTTTTGCAGTTTCAAGGCGTTTATATCTTTAGAGACTTGGTACTAAGTCTAGTAAATAACCCATTGACTTTTCATAAACATTTTCTTTTTTTCCAGCACGCCCCAAAACTCGGACTCTTCGGCTGCAAGTCCGCGCACAGTGTCACCCGACTCACCATTCACGGAGTCAATTTCAACTCAGCCTCCCAAGGAACACACTCGGTTTATGCAATTCTGAAGGACTCAAATAAATCATTCCGGACGAAAAGTTTGAGTGGAGAAAAGTCAATCGAGTGGCAAGAGGAGTTTCTGTTTCATAAGTAGGTTAACTTCTCTGCATTTTTTGGCTTTTTGGTATGAATCTCATTACGGGTTCTGAATTTTCCTCTAACTCTCATAAAATCTCTCAAAATTTTGCAGATCCAAAGACCGTCAACAATACAAACTCGAGATCTGGGAGGATCGAAAAATGGCACGTGACCATTTGATGGCTCAATCCGTCATAATTGCACTTATCGATAATGAGAATCGTGATACGACCCTAGAGCTCGCGGACCCCCGAGGGACCATCATAGGTACTGTATCGATTACTGTATCCGCTTTTGATGATCCTATGTACCTTTGAGTATCTTGATTTCTCTGTTTTTTTTTTCTTTCAAAATTTCAAATTTTCCCCCAAGCCAAGCTAAATCAGTATTCTTGTTTTTCTTGTTATAAGCAATACGGTTCGAAACGTTTTTTTGTGATTTTTTTCAAATACATTCTTGGTTGCATTATATGTATATCAGGCTAGTTTCTTTCGTTCAGTTTTATGTTCAAATTTTTACTTTTTGAAATGAATAAATGATGATTTTTATAGGTTGATGATAGAGAGAAAGATCTTGGCGAAATCCAACTGGGGCAAAATGAGAAATTGAAATCAAGCTGAAGACAAGCGGAGATCAGAAGAATCGATCTGTGATGCTTTACGAACAATTTTTTGAACATACTGAAACTGAGACTTTTTTGAAATCAAATGAATTTCTATCGGTTCATCCTGGTGTCACAAGTGGATTTGAATTGACTAAAATGCATTATAGGTTCGAAAAATAGTAACGCCAGAAAACGACACATCTGAACAACAGGTGATTTCCGTTTTATGTCAAGGCCCTACTACAGACCAGAGGGTTGGCCGTATGACCGTCTTGCCTAGAAGAACATTTTTTGGGAAACACACTATTACATCACTTCAAAAATAATACTTTTTATCTCCAATCTCTCCTTTGTTCTTCTATCATTTCCTCCACTTATTGTTCTCCTTATCAAACAAAAAACTGTCATTTTATCATGATTACGAATTCATTTGAGAACTGACCACAACTTTTATTAGTTCCTAGTTTTCTGATTTTTAGCAATATTATTCTTTTCTGTTTTTTCAGTTACATATCCGAGCAAAGAATGTGGATCAGATTTTTGATGACAATATTGGCGCTGGTCGGAATAGGTGAGTTAGCAATTTTGGAGAGGTCAATCGAGATCGCATTGGAGAAAATTGCTTTCCAGTAAATTTCCAAAGTATAGATAACAGTGAAAAATATCCAGCCCATCAGTATTTTACTGTTTTACCTAGGTCGTATGTTTTGTTTCTAAGAAAACAGTTCCAGTTCGAAGGTTGGATGACTGAGTCCTTAAAAAAATTCATGACATAAAAAATCAATTAAGCAATCGCGCTCCAATGTTATTCCTGTGACGACTACATCAAGTGCGAACGGCCAAATACAGTAACCTGCCCACCACACTCAAAGTGTTATACACTGGGAGAGAAAGCGAATGGTTAGTAAAAATGAGTGTGGATTTTACGAATCAAGTGAAATTTTTAGTTAGTCGAAAACGAAAGTTAAGAAACTAAATATTGTTAAAAGATTTCTCAATTCCAAAACTGCCATAACAAAAAAAATACCTGTAAAACATAATTATTTTTGCAAAACATAAATTTTCAGTCACTGCGAAAGGATGCGCTCGATCATGTTTCGACGTTTTGAAAGTCGGATCCCAGTATAGATGTCAAACTTGTGACCACAAAGACTTCTGTAACAAGAAGAAAGATTTCAAAGAAGAGGAGATCGATTACTCGGAATCTTAAATAATAAGTTGACTATATATGAATTACATTTTCTGTTGTTTCAATGGTACTGTATTTGAGTTATGAAGCTGTGCTTTTTCTGTATCAATTCCTATTCCTCCACACAAGTCCAGATTTGTTATACAAACTAACTATTCGAGATAGAGAGCAATAACCGTTATTATCAAGTAACAGAACTGGTGCTGTTTAAAATAACTCCATCGTTTGACCTGTGTATGTACTGATTCTGACAAACAGTCTTGATATCGTAGGATTAAGGAAAATGCAATTGTCTCTACTCAACACTTTGAAAACTACGTCAGATATACAACCACCTAATCAACGATATCCCTTCAACAGTTTCAACTAAATCCTCCTCACATCCATCCTTACAGCCCAGGATTCAATCAAAGGTTGTCAGTGTGTTATTGTAATATAATCCATTAATCGATACAGCATTCAGGTTTACAGGTGTGTTGCCAGGTGGACGCAGCAAACAATGGTAAGGGTTACAGTCAATGTGCGCAGGTCTGCAAAATGAGATTGTGGCTAGAAATATTGATTTTTTCCAGACATTCTTTCTGTTCGTATCTGGGTTTTATTCACTTTTTGATTAATTTTGCCGATTTTTGTTTGAAGACTGGTTTACTGTATTCTCACCTATTTTCAGATAACTCAACTTTCGTCAAGTACGACAATGATGACCCCAGCTGCTCAGTCTATTCCATTAGTGAACAGCTACTGTGCACGAGTCCCTCAATTAGCCGACATTCTGAGGGAACACAACTACTGTAGACTTCGTGAGGAGAGTGAATTCGAGGATAGCAAAGTGCCTGTTTACAGAAACTATTGTGGTAAGTTATATTCACTCTTAAAACTGGATCATAAACTGTACTATCTTTAGGAAGAGGCACCATCATTCCAACTGGAGTCACTCGGACCCCATATCAATGTCCAGATGATACAAATAAAGACACCAGACGTGAGCAGAAGAAGCTTGGCATCCTCCCATCCACGGCCATCATCCAAATTCCAGTAAAGTTGGACAATTCTGTCCAGATCGGGGATCGCCATCAAGCCACTCTTCCTGATTTCATTGGAAACGATTTGGTTCGAGACAACGATTCCGAGAGAGATGTGAATATTTGGACTCCACGAGGACAAGTCGACATGAAATTGGAAGAAGAATATCTGCGAGTTATAGCTATCCAGTTTAACGTCCAGATTCCAAAGGAGACAGCACTCCAGCATTTGATGGAAAATGGCTATGATTTCGGAGTGGCACTGGAGACAATTGATAAAAAGCTGAAAGAGGTCCCCCAGAGGTTGCGACCACTTTCCGAGGTACAGTATCAATCCTTTCACCGGCACTTCCTGAAGAAAGACACTGGCCTTCGAGTTTTACAAGAAGAATGTGTAAGTTTTTGAGTTTTGAAACTTTACTGTTTGTATAGCTCGTTTTTGCTGACGTAATATTTCGATGTTTGTTAGAGAGATTACTTCAATTTAACTGATTTGAATTTCAATTAAGCACTTCATTGTTGTTCCTATCATGCCCTATTTTCAGATGCGGAACTACCATCTGGCAGAAGTTCATCACTTCTTTCATCTCTACAAAAACAATCATCTCGGAGAGGCCAACCGACCGAAGACCTGTAATTGCTCCAATTCTGTCCAGGAAAAGGAGGATTTTGTGCCCCGCTGGTCGTGCTCTAACTGCATCAAGAATTTCAAGCCCTCGTCAGCGGCATCAGAATCACTCTGTCTGATTTGTCAGACATACAATAAGGTTACTGGAAGTACTCGTCCAGCATTCAAAGTTGTATTCAATGATGATGACTTGAAGAAAATTGAAGATTGGAAGAGAATGGAGGTCAAGGAAAGAAGAGCGATTTCAAAGGCGGAGTTTGTGAACACTCAGGAGAGGGAGACCATAGAACGATTGATGGAAATGGATTTGACCGACGAGGAAAAATCTATCCTTGATCTCACCAAATTGCCACATCGAAGAAGCAAGAATCTGACTGACGAACAGAAGAAGGAAATAAGATTGAAGATGATGGAGCAAATGAAGCCACACCCACTTCCAGTGGTTTACCGCTGCCATTGTGTAAGAGGAGGAGAGTTTGTAGAAGTTCCTAAAAAGAAGTCGACGAAAAGAACATCATTGGCTATTGGCGCCTTTGAGCAAGATGTGGCTCACCTTCCAACCAAGAGGGAAAGAAAGAAACCAAAGAAGTTTTATGAATAAAACTTGGATCTTTCATAAGTGCTTACATCTAACTCATTCTCGTTGTGTCATTTTCTACTAGTATCTCTTCTTCCTGATCTCATATACCTTTGTGATTTTTTCAATTTTTCCGGTTTCTGATTGTCAATAACTTGTTTTGCCAATAAAACCTGATCGGTAATTACGACTTTTTTACTCTGTTATATTCCAATATAAAATGAAAAGAAGCCGCCGAGGAATTTGAGAATGTAAATATTTTCTACTTTGTACTCAGCTCAACAGTACAGTACTCCGGCAACAATTAGCCAGAAGGGACCCCTTATCCGGTTTCAGATAGTCCTCAAGGGAGCCGAAAGCGGGTCTTGATCGATTATGATAAAGTCATTGCGCTTGTTACAAGATAACCCAGAGCCACATTATAGAAATACATGAACGTTGATATTCATGACGAATCTGAAACAGTTGATCATGAGTCGGGGGTCATATTGTGCAGGTTCAGCTAGTTGTTAAAAATCCACAATATTCCATTGTTATACTTGTTAGGGAACTGAACTTATATTCACACTCATCAGGAACCTCATCACTTGATTGTCCCAAATTATACACTCAATCTCCATCTTCCCCTGGAATGAAGTACCGACCATTTTTTAGATAGGAATACATACACATATACATATATGCAATCACCGTCTAATCAGTTTGGCAAAGAGACATGGAAAATTAAGAATACACAGAAACTGAAACAAATTTGCTGAAATTTAGTCTTCTTGGTAACGGAAACCGCATTTTCAAAAACTTCGGATAAAATCTTGACGAGTTTCAATTTCAATGATTTGTTCATTTAAGACAATAAGTTTTCAGTAACAGTGGGATTATCAAGCGCGAGTTATTAGAATTGATATAGTTAAGTCAGCAAAATAAGGAATACTATTAAAAAATGACATTTTCGCAAACTTATGAAACAAGCCTGAAACTTGATATATCTATTTTTTTGGGCTCCACGATGAATGCTCACCAAAACTACCACATGATAGTTTCAAATGGTAATCTGATAGCGATGATGCGGTAGTGTTATTTTTAAAATATTTATCTTCAAAGTCTTGCTTTTCTCGATACTATCTGTTCTCATTATTTCATCCACCAAGTATTCAATCTTCCTTATATATTTTTGTTTTTCCATATTCCTAGAAAAAATAGGACGGACAGTGAGTCATATTCGACCCCGTTTATTCAAAATCCAGTCACATTTATTCCTCATTTTTCTCCATTTTTTTTGTATCGTCATCTGTATTTGAATTCCTCGCTCTTTCCCAATTCTGATTCTCCTATTCCTTCGTTCCCTAGTTCTCCTTAGAAAAATGGAAAATTCAATCAAATATCAATCAACCGTATCCCTTTCCTCAAGAGACACATGAGTCATCATGACACTTCGATCGAAAATTAACGACCGGAAAAGAGGAGGAAAATAGAAAAAATGAAGATAAGAAACTATAAAAAGAGACGGGGGAGTTGAAAATGGAGGTGTTTATGCTTACTCAACTTTCATTATTTTGAAGTTTCAAAGTGTAATTAAAAATTGAAGTTGAAGCCATTTTTTCTAGTATTGAAATTTCTTGAGGATGGAAAAATATTTATGTAATTGGAGAAGTTTTAGAGGGAGAGGGGGAGATGCAGAATTTTTAAGCTAGAAAAATTTTTAATGAGATATGAAAGTTTTCTATTTTTCTATTTTCAATTAACTCTTGCTATTTTTCTGTCAGGAGTAGTCTTTGAATCGACTAAAAGTTGGGTTTTGACTAGTTTCCCATGAGATGAAAAGGGTTACGATACACAGTGAACTTAAAAATGGAGAAAATGTAAAAAATTCAGAGTTTCAGAAACTGAAAATATTTATTTAAAAAGTGAGTTTATTGATAGGGTCCGTCAGTTTAGATTTCAAATAAAAACCAAAAATACCATTGATTTCTTTTAGGGAACGGAACCATTTTTTCTAACCCATACCAAAAACGTATCAAAAATTCAGAAAATCGCCATTGTTTATGAGAACGTTGAATCAGGAAAATGTAGTTATTGTGGGTCTGACATTTTCGGAGTACTGATTTTTGACATTGAAATGTTTGGTAATTCTGAAAAATCAGAATACTTCGAGATCTCAAAATCAGAGCTTCAAATTTTCGAACTTGTTCAGTTTCCAAAGCTTGATAGAAACTGCAATTTCTCGAAATTGTCAATTTTCCAAGTTCGACAGGAAAAACTGACATATTTTTCCCCAATAATAAAATCCTTATCTCTCCTACCATCCATATTTTCCTCTTCCTCTTTTTGTCCGTCCTTATTTTTATTTACTCTTTCGCATTTCCTTCCGTTCTTCCTTCTTCTTTGAACTCCAAATCTCCCGAGGGACCTTCAATTCCAAAGGAAAAATCCAAGTCTAGTAGGTCGAAAAGCAAAAAAAACTAGGAAAAAGTCTCCTATACATGACCATCATGCTGATGAACAATTCGATTTGGGGCCCCCCTCTTCCTCTTCTCGCTCTTTTCACCAACTCATAAAATTTTCTCAAAACTCTCTCAAAATTCTGTGCTATTTTTGGAGACACAACTTTTTTAGTCTCCTTCTTTGTTCTTTTTATCATACTAAAACGTCATTTTTATAGTTTTTATTGACTTTTTTGAGAGCTGCTGTCATTATTTTTGACAAAAAATTGAAATGAATTGATTTTCAGAACGAAAAAAATAAAAGATGAAGCTGAGATTTCTTGCATCAATTTTGGCTCTAGTCGGTGTTGGTGAGTTCTAAAAATTTCTGGAATTATTTTATTAAAGATGATCTGACCCTTCAAAACCACTAAAAGCAACAAAAACTGTTAAAAAAAGAGAAAAAATTTCACTGTTTTTTTTTGGTTAAATCAGCAATTTTGATTCCAAAGTTTTTAGTTTTTTCGAACCTCGGACATTTTCCAAATATCAATTTTCAGCAAGTGCGCTCCAATGCAACTCCTGTGACAGCTTCCTGAGCTGTACCAGCCCGTTCCCAGTCAATTGCCCACCACACTCAAAATGCTATACACTGACTAGAGGAGGGGAAAGTGAGCGGATTTTTTGATATTAGGGAACCTCGAATTCGAATGTCTGATAATATGAAAATTAGATCATCAAAAAATTCTACGATCCATCAAAATTTGGCTTATCCAAATCAAAAAATTTCAATTTTTTCAAATTCTCGGTTTCAAAATGTTTATATCATTTAGAGATTTTGAATTGAACTGCTAGATAAATGGATTATTTACTTTGAAAAATTTGAAATAATAGGCGGATGAGATTTTCCTAGGCCACCAGGATTGAAAAAATCACTACCTCTTTATCCTATTATAACTTACTGTTGTCTCGTTTCTATAGCAATTACAACATTTTCTTATATTCCAGTCATCGCCAAAGGATGTGCCCACTCTTGCGAAGTCATCCAATTCTTGGATGGATCTCATTGTCAAATCTGTTCACATGATGACTTCTGTAATGATTTCAAATCCGTCGACATCGGTCGAGGGGCAGTGATGAGACAACCAATTGGACAGCCACCAGCGATCGGGGGAGGAGTTCAACCCAATAATAATAATGGTTAGAATTCGACAGAGTAATAGCATTGCAACTGTTAAAAAAGACATAAATTTATAGAAAATTTGAAACAGTTTCATGAAAATTGTGCTTCAGGAAGGTATAACAAGCAATGTTCAGAAAAATCTTGCGATTTTTTGGCAATATTTTGAAACCGAATTCTCAGTTTCAATGTCTAGGTCTTTGTCGAAAAATTAGTCATAGAATAATTGTTCCACGCTTCTCTTTGATCGAACATTTCAACAAAAATATTGACCAATATCACTGTACTTTCTATTTTTCAGGATACCACATTGGTCACGGAGTCAACCCACGTCGCTCCGCCACTCAAGCCTCTTTTGGAGTCATCATGGCTCTTCCTGTTTTTCGCCGCTTCTTGTTGTGATTTTACTGCTTTTGATTACCTCTAATTACTGTCCTTCTTCAAACTTTCTAACAATTCAGAATATTATAATCTTTTGGTTTTGATTTTCGCAAATTATAATCGTTTGGTATCACTTTTCTTGCAAGATGGGTCAATGAAAATTTCAACAATGAATCCCCAACCGAGAACCGAAACCGGAGCTCATATCTAGTATTTGAACCAGAGAAAGTTTGAATAACTTCAGGCTACTAATGTCTGAAATTTGGTTTTAGTTTTTGAAGGAACATGTTTATGAACGACTGCATTTGAGGATTAGTTTAGAATTTCATCAGTTCTCTTCGAATCATGTAAGCATGTTGGGGCATGAAACATGCAGATATCATTCTAACATATGCTAACGACTTTGAAATTAGATAAAACCTTCTCTGATCACGTTAATAAAAACACTACGAAACTGAAAAATGTGGAATCGTAGGTCAATGATTTGTTTAGCCCACAAACAGTCATTCGTCTAGTTAGTTTATTTTTTTCATATTTTAAAGGCTGATATTACTAAAAACTTACTTGGAGTACAATTTTGCAGGTTCAAAAGTCTAGAACGGTCGGGTTGAGAAATTGGGCTTTTGACAACTTTTCTAAATCACTTCATCAAAATTAGTTACTGTTCGGGAGAGCATTAGGCTATCTATGCTCTTTTCTCAGTTTCAGAATGTTGAATTTTGTTGGGTTGCGGATTTGAGCGCAGTTGAAAGTTAATGTAATCCGAAAAGAATGACAGAAAAATTGTAAAATTACATAGCTTGTGCACACGAAAATAACGTAGATGGTGCATGGCTAAATTGTGTGTTTGAATTCAGATCCGTGTCCATTTTTAAAACAGCATTCTGCGGAATCTAATTTTATTCTGCATTCCACGTTCCGCATTCTGCGTTTCAGAATCCCTCTTCCTCACATCTCTGATCAGAATCTTCCAGATACTTTCTAAAATGGGCTCAAAATCCCCATAAAGCCGCAAACAAAACTGAAAATTTTGAAATACTCATCATCATTATTATAGCTTTCACGCATTGTGATCTAGTTTGCTTCACTCATCTTTGCATATGGTCGCAACAGACAAGTTTTAGTTTCAAATAGTTGTAGTTATCGTTGAGTTTCAAAATATTATAATCAAACAAGCGAAACCAAAAAAATGCGAAAATACAGGGATTTTGTCAACTTACATTTAAATTGATTTTCCGATTCATGACCTTTTTTATAGTAGGCTACGAAAGTATCAGCAATACTCCTGGTTGCTCTTGTAGCGGCCCGTCATCGATGGTACCCTGCTTTCTTAGCGGCCCGTCATCGATGGTACCCTGCTTTCTTAGCGGCCCGTCATCGATGGTACCCTGCTTTCTTAGCGGCCCGTCATCGATGGTACCCTGCTCTTGTAGCGGCCCGTCATCGATGGTACCCTGCTTTCTTAGCGGCCCGTCATCGATGGTACCCTGCTCTTGTAGCGGCCCGTCATCGATGGTACCCTGCTCTTGTAGCGGCCCGTCATCGATGGTACCCTGCTTTCTTAGCGGCCCGTCATCGATGGTACCCTGCTCTTGTAGCGGCCCGTCATCGATGGTACCCTGCTTTCTTAGCGGCCCGTCATCGATGGTACCCTGCTTTTGAAGCGGCCCGTCATCGATGGTACCCTGCTTTTGAAACGGCCCGTCATCGATGGTACCCTGCTCTTGTAGCGGCCCGTCATCGATGGTACCCTGCTTTCTTAGCGGCCCGTCATCGATGGTACCCTGCTCTTGTAGCGGCCCGTCATCGATGGTACCCTGCTTTTGTAGCGGCCCGTCATCGATGGTACCCTGCTTTTGAAGCGGCCCGTCATCGATGGTACCCTGCTCTTGTAGCGGCCCGTCATCGATGGTACCCTGCTTTCTTAGCGTCCCGTCATCGATGGTACCCTGCTTTTGTAGCGGCCCGTCATCGATGGTACCCTGCTTTTGTAGCGGCCCGTCATCGATGGTACCCTGCTTTTGTAGCGGCCCGTCATCGATGGTACCCTGCTTTCTTAGCGGCCCGTCATCGATGGTACCCTGCTCTTGTAGCGGCCCGTCATCGATGGTACCCTGCTTTCTTAGCGGCCCGTCATCGATGGTACCCTGCTTTCTTAGCGGCCCGTCATCAATGGTACCCTGCTTTCTTAGCGGCCCGTCATCGATGGTACCCTGCTCTTGTAGCGGCCCGTCATCGATGGTACCCTGCTTTCTTAGCGTCCCGTCATCGATGGTACCCTGCTTTTGAAGCGGCCCGTCATCGATGGTACCCTGCTCTTGTAGCGGCCCGTCATCGATGGTACCCTGCTTTTGTAGCGGCCCGTCATCGATGGTACCCTGCTTTCTTAGCGGCCCGTCATCGATGGTACCCTGCTTTCTTAGCGGCCCGTCATCGATGGTACCCTGCTTTCTTAGCGTCCCGTCATCGATGGTACCCTGCTTTTGAAGCGGCCCGTCATCGATGGTACCCTGCTCTTGTAGCGGCCCGTCATCGATGGTACCCTGCTTTTGTAGCGGCCCGTCATCGATGGTACCCTGCTTTTGAAGCGGCCCGTCATCGATGGTACCCTGCTTTTGAAGCGGCCCGTCATCGATGGTACCCTGCTCTTGTAGCGGCCCGTCATCGATGGTACCCTGCTCTTGTAGCGGCCCGTCATCGATGGTACCCTGCTTTTGTAGCGGCCCGTCATCGATGGTACCCTGCTTTCTTAGCGGCCCGTCATCGATGGTACCCTGCTTTCTTAGCGGCCCGTCATCGATGGTACCCTGCTTTCTTAGCGTCCCGTCATCGATGGTACCCTGCTTTTGAAGCGGCCCGTCATCGATGGTACCCTGCTCTTGTAGCGGCCCGTCATCGATGGTACCCTGCTTTTGTAGCGGCCCGTCATCGATGGTACCCTGCTTTTGAAGCGGCCCGTCATCGATGGTACCCTGCTTTTGAAGCGGCCCGTCATCGATGGTACCCTGCTTTCTTAGCGGCCCGTCATCGATGGTACCCTGCTCTTGTAGCGGCCCGTCATCGATGGTACCCTGCTTTCTTAGCGGCCCGTCATCGATGGTACCCTGCTTTTGAAGCGGCCCGTCATCGATGGTACCCTGCTTTTGAAACGGCCCGTCATCGATGGTACCCTGCTTTCTTAGCGGCCCGTCATCGATGGTACCCTGCTCTTGTAGCGGCCCGTCATCGATGGTACCCTGCTTTCTTAGCGGCCCGCCATCGATGGTACCCTGCTCTTGTAGCGGCCCGTCATCGATGGTACCCTGCTTTTGAAGCGGCCCGTCATCGATGGTACCCTGCTTTCTTAGCGGCCCGTCATCGATGGTACCCTGCTCTTGTAGCGGCCCGTCATCGATGGTACCCTGCTTTCTTAGCGGCCCGTCATCGATGGTACCCTGCTTTCTTAGCGGCCCGTCATCGATGGTACCCTGCTCTTGTAGCGGCCCGTCATCGATGGTACCCTGCTTTCTTAGCGGCCCGTCATCGATGGTACCCTGCTTTTGAAGCGGCCCGTCATCGATGGTACCCTGCTTTTGAAGCGGCCCGTCATTGATGGTACCCTGCTTTCTTAGCGGCCTGTCATCGATGGTACCCTGCTCTTGTAGCGGCCCGTCATCGATGGTACCCTGCTTTCTTAGCGGCCCGTCATCGATGGTACCCTGCTCTTGTAGCGGCCCGTCATCGATGGTACCCTGCTTTTGAAGCGGCCCGTCATCGATGGTACCCTGCTTTCTTAGCGGCCCGTCATCGATGGTACCCTGCTTTTGTAGCGGCCCGTCATCGATGGTACCCTGCTTTTGAAGCGGCCCGTCATCGATGGTACCCTGCTCTTGTAGCGGCCCGTCATCGATGGTACCCTGCTTTTGAAGCGGCCCGTCATCGATGGTACCCTGCTCTTGTAGCGGCCCGTCATCGATGGTACCCTGCTTTCTTAGCGGCCCGTCATCGATGGTACCCTGCTTTCTTAGCGGCCCGTCATCGATGGTACCCTGCTTTCTTAGCGGCCCGTCATCGATGGTACCCTGCTCTTGTAGCGGCCCGTCATCGATGGTACCCTGCTTTTGTAGCGGCCCGTCATCGATGGTACCCTGCTTTCTTAGCGGCCCGTCATCGATGGTACCCTGCTCTTGTAGCGGCCCGTCATCGATGGTACCCTGCTTTTGTAGCGGCCCGTCATCGATGGTACCCTGCTTTCTTAGCGGCCCGTCATCGATGGTACCCTGCTCTTGTAGCGGCCCGTCATCGATGGTACCCTGCTTTTGAAGCGGCCCGTCATCGATGGTACCCTGCTCTTGTAGCGGCCCGTCATCGATGGTACCCTGCTTTCTTAGCGGCCCGTCATCGATGGTACCCTGTTCTTGTAGCGGCCCGTCATCGATGGTACCCTGCTTTTGAAGCGGCCCGTCATCGATGGTACCCTGCTTTTGAAGCGGCCCGTCATCGATGGTACCCTGCTCTTGTAGCGGCCCGTCATCGATGGTACCCTGCTTTCTTAGCGGCCCGTCATCGATGGTACCCTGCTTTCTTAGCGGCCCGTCATCGATGGTACCCTGCTTTCTTAGCGGCCCGTCATCGATGGTACCCTGCTCTTGTAGCGGCCCGTCATCGATGGTACCCTGCTTTTGTAGCGGCCCGTCATCGATGGTACCCTGCTTTCTTAGCGGCCCGTCATCGATGGTACCCTGCTCTTGTAGCGGCCCGTCATCGATGGTACCCTGCTTTTGTAGCGGCCCGTCATCGATGGTACCCTGCTTTCTTAGCGGCCCGTCATCGATGGTACCCTGCTCTTGTAGCGGCCCGTCATCGATGGTACCCTGCTTTTGAAGCGGCCCGTCATCGATGGTACCCTGCTCTTGTAGCGGCCCGTCATCGATGGTACCCTGCTTTCTTAGCGGCCCGTCATCGATGGTACCCTGTTCTTGTAGCGGCCCGTCATCGATGGTACCCTGCTTTTGAAGCGGCCCGTCATCGATGGTACCCTGCTTTTGAAGCGGCCCGTCATCGATGGTACCCTGCTTTTGTAGCGGCCCGTCATCGATGGTACCCTGCTTTCTTAGCGGCCCGTCATCGATGGTACCCTGCTCTTGTAGCGGCCCGTCATCGATGGTACCCTGCTTTCTTAGCGGCCCGTCATCGATGGTACCCTGCTTTCTTAGCGGCCCGTCATCGATGGTACCCTGCTTTCTTAGCGGCCCGTCATCGATGGTACCCTGCTCTTGTAGCGGCCCGTCATCGATGGTACCCTGCTCTTGTAGCGGCCCGTCATCGATGGTACCCTGCTTTCTTAGCGGCCCGTCATCGATGGTACCCTGCTTTTGTAGCGGCCCTTCATCGATGGTACCCTGCTTTTGAAGCGGCCCGTCATCGATGGTACCCTGCTTTTGTAGCGGCCCGTCATCGATGGTACACTGCTTTCTTAGCGGCCCGTCATCGATGGTACCCTGCTCTTGTAGCGGCCCGTCATCGATGGTACCCTGCTTTTGTAGCGGCCCGTCATCGATGGTACACTGCTTTCTTAGCGGCCCTTCATCGATGGTACCCTGCTTTTGAAGCGGCCCGTCATCGATGGTACCCTGCTTTTGTAGCGGCCCGTCATCGATGGTACACTGCTTTCTTAGCGGCCCTTCATCGATGGTACCCTGCTTTTGAAGCGGCCCGTCATCGATGGTACCCTGCTTTTGAAGCGGCCCGTCATCGATGGTACCCTGCTTTTGTAGCGGCCCGTCATCGATGGTACACTGCTTTCTTAGCGGCCCGTCATCGATGGTACCCTGCTCTTGTAGCGGCCCGTCATCGATGGTACCCTGCTTTCTTAGCGGCCCGTCATCGATGGTACCCTGCTTTCTTAGCGGCCCGTCATCGATGGTTCCCTGCTTTCTTAGCGGCCCGTCATCGATGGTACCCTGCTTTCTTAGCGGCCCGTCATCGATGGTACCCTGCTTTTGAAGCGGCCCGTCATCGATGGTACCCTGCTTTTGAAGCGGCCCGTCATCGATGGTACCCTGCTTTCTTAGCGGCCCGTCATCGATGGTACCCTGCTTTCTTAGCGGCCCGTCATCGATGGTACCCTGCTCTTGTAGCGGCCCGTCATCGATGGTACCCTGCTTTTATAGCGGCCCGTCATCGATGGTACCCTGCTTTCTTAGCGGCCCGTCATCGATGGTACCCTGCTCTTGTAGCGGCCCGTCATCGATGGTACCCTGCTTTCTTAGCGGCCCGTCATCGATGGTACCCTGCTTTCTTAGCGGCCCGTCATCGATGGTACCCTGCTTTCTTAGCGGCCCGTCATCGATGGTACCCTGCTTTTGAAGCGGCCCGTCATCGATGGTACCCTGCTTTTGAAGCGGCCCGTCATCGATGGTACCCTGCTCTTGTAGCGGCCCGTCATCGATGGTACCCTGCTTTTGAAGCGGCCCGTCATCGATGGTACCCTGCTCTTGTAGCGGCCCGTCATCGATGGTACCCTGCTTTTGTAGCGGCCCGTCATCGATGGTACCCTGCTTTCTTAGCGGCCCGTCATCGATGGTACCCTGCTCTTGTAGCGGCCCGTCATCGATGGTACCCTGCCTTCTTAGCGGCCCGTCATCGATGGTACCCTGCTCTTGTAGCGGCCCGTCATCGATGGTACCCTGCTTTCTTAGCGGCCCGTCATCGATGGTACCCTGCTTTCTTAGCGGCCCGTCATCGATGGTACCCTGCTTTCTTAGCGGCCCGTCATCGATGGTACCCTGCTTTCTTAGCGGCCCGTCATCGATGGTACCCTGCTCTTGTAGCGGCCCGTCTTCGATGGTACCCTGCTTTCCTAGCGGCCCGTCATCGATGGTACCCTGCTCTTGTAGCGGCCCGTCATCGATGGTACCCTGCTTTCTTAGCGGCCCGTCATCGATGGTACCCTGCTTTCTTAGCGGCCCGTCATCGATGGTACCCTGCTCTTGTAGCGGCCCGTCATCGATGGTACCCTGCTTTCTCAGCGGCCCGCCTTGCAAGAGGCTAGGGGGCTCGCGGAGCCCTGTGTTGCGCATTGCAATTGGCTAGGGTCCTCGTGGAACACTATTTTGCGCCTTGCAAGAGGCTAGGGGGCTCGCGGAGCTCTGTATTGCGCATTGCAATTGGCTAGGGTCCTCGTGGAACACTATTTTGCGCCTTGCAAGAGGCTAGGAGGCTCGCGGAGCCCTGTATTGCGCATTGCAATTGGCTAGGGTCCTCGTGGAACACTATTTTGCGCCTTGCAAGAGGCTAGGGGGCTCGCGGAGCTCTGTATTGCGCATTGCAATTGGCTAGGGTCCTCGTGGAACACTATTTTGCGCCTTGCAAGAGGCTAGGGGGCTCGCGGAGCCCTGTATTGCGCATTGCAATTGGCTAGGGTCCTCGTGGAACACTATTTTGCGCCTTGCAAGAGGCTAGGGGGCTCGCGGAGCCCTGTATTGCGCATTGCAATTGGCTAGGGTCCTCGTGGAACACTATTTTGCGCCTTGCAAGAGGCTAGGGGGCTCGCGGAGCCCTGTATTGCGCATTGCAATTGGCTAGGGTCCTCGTGGAACACTATTTTGCGCCTTGCAAGAGGCTAGGGGGCTCGCGGAGCCCTGTGTTGCGCATTGCAATTGGCTAGGGTCCTCGTGGAACACTATTTTGCGCCTTGCAAGAGGCTAGGGGGCTCGCGGAGCCCTGTATTGCGCATTGCAATTGGCTAGGGTGATCGTGGAGCGACTATATATTGCATGCCAGTGGCTAGAAACTCGCTGAGCAACTATATTTTGCATGCCTAAGGCTAGAAGCTCGTCGAGCAACTATATTTTGCATGCCTTAGGCTAGAAGCTCGCGGAGCAACTATATTTTGCATGCCATAGGCTAGAAACTCACTGATCAAGGGGGAGGGGGGGGGGGGGGCGGCGCGGCGCGGCGCGGCGAAGAAACTATCTATTATGAGTCAAGAAGGTGAAAAATAAAACAATTCCAAGCAGTATTAGTCAATTATTTCTTCTTTCTCGTTCTTCTTCTGCTCCCAGAGCCATCCGAATCCTTGTTCTCCTATCCTTGATATCGAATCCAACCCTATTGTCGTCTTCCTCATCGCTGTCCCGGCACTCCTTCTCCCTTGAAATCGAATCCTCCCGCTTCTTGTCATCGATAACCGTTTGACGCGTGCTGCTCTTCTTCCGATTCCTCCAGAAAATGGGCGGGGCTTGTTTCGTCTCCAGAATCTTGACGACATCTTCCAGGAGGTGGGCTCTCTGGAATCCTCGCTTTTCTCGGTCTCTTCGTTGAAAATCGATATCGACTCGTTTTTCCCGCTGTTTTCGATTCTTTTTGATCTCTTCAGAAGGTCATCCGTACATTTTCGCACATCTGAAGTGCTAGTCCTCTCGGAATTCCACTGCGTAGGAGGTTCCAAAGCTTTGATCTCCTCAGCAAACTGTTCTGGGAAATTGTTGAAGTCGTTGAATCAGGTCGAGCTTGCATCTGAAAATGAAGAAATTTTAGTTAAAGTGTTGGTGTTAGTTTGATGGAAATAAGGTTAAAGCTGGTTCTAACTTGGCTAAAAATAGTTGAGTTTGAAAAGTTTGATGTCATTAGGACTAGTTTTGGCAAAGTTATGGGTCGTGCAAAAAAGTGTCCTCACTAATGCTCGCTACTGTAGTTAAAATTTAAGAAAAATGGCCGAAAATTTGTAGCCTATTTTTTGGCCAATTTATAAACTACTAACCTGGTCCGAGTTACTGCAACTTTTGCTCAGATTCCAGCGAGTCTTCCAGATCTTCTTCATCAGAATCCTCGACCCGATTTCCAGAATTTTGACATCGTTTTCCGAATGAAGTCAGGGATGGTGTAGTCGTCTTCTGAGTAGGTACCAGGGGGGGGGGGGGCGTCCACCCACGCTCCCCATCTTGTGACGAATCCTCCAAATTCAGAATCCTGACGACATCTTCTCTAGGCGGTGGGATCTCCGGTTTCCTCGCTTTTCTCGATGTCCTTTTTGAAAAGCGACAAATTCGTTCTTTCCGTGATTCCTGATGGTTCTTGGTCTCTTGAGAAGGTCCGCCGTAGCTTTTCGCACATCTGAAGACGTCAAGTCCTTTTGGAATTCCACTGCGTAGACGGTCCCAAGGCTTCGATCTTCTTTAGGAATCATCAAACTGTCCTCGGAAGTTGTTGTACACAGGTTGAGCTTGCATCTGAAAATGAATAAATTCAGGTTGAAGATTTGATGGGACCTTGGCTAGAAATCAGGTCAAAATTGGTCGTAATTTTGGACAAGAATAGCCAAAATTCAAGAAAATTGAGATTCAATTTCGACCTAATTTTCGGCCATCCAATAAGCTACTAACCTAATCTGAGGTACGGTATCCTTTGCCCAGATTTCTGCACGTCTTCCAGATTCTCTTCATCAGAATTCTCGAATCGTTTCTCCAGAAACTCCTATATCGTTTTTCAAATGAAGTAAGGGAAGGTGTAGTCGTCTTTCGAGTAGGTACCAGGGGGCGTCCACTGAAAAATAGATGTTAATTTTTTCCAAAGTTTCAAAAATATTTATCACCACTAACCTTATCCATATTCGCCCACGCTCCCCATCTTGTGACGAATCCTCCAAATTCAGAATCCTGACGACATCTTCTCTAGGCGGTGGGATCGGGATCCTCGTTCTCCTATCCTTGACATCAAATCCTCCCGTTTCTTATGATCGATAATCTTCAGATGCGTTTGTGCTCTCCTTCATCCGAATTTTCCAGAGGTTGGCGGTCCTGGTTTTGTCTCCAGTCGTCTCCAGTCTCGTCGGCGGCTCCATAATCCTGACGACGTCTTCTCCAGGCGGTGGGATCTCCGGTTTCCTCGCTTTTCTCGATGTCCTTGTTGAAAATCGACAAACTCGTGCATTCCGAGGTTCCTGATGTTTCTTGGTCTTTTCAGAAGGTACCGCCAAGTCCTCTGAGAATTCCACTGTGTAGAGGTTCCCATGGCTTCGATCTCCTTTTGATATCACCATCTTGCCATCGAAAGCTGTTGAAGGCGTTGAAGACATGACGAGCTTGCATCTGAAAATGAAGAAGTTTAGGTTAAAGATTTTATAGGAATTTTGATAGAAATCATATCACAACTGATCCTAATTTGACCAAAAATAGTCGAAATTCAAGAAAATTGTTCAAATTTTCGGTCATCTAATAAGTTACTGACCTTATCTGAGGTACTGTATCCTTTGCTCAGAGTTCAGCATGCTTTCCATTTCCTCCTCATCACAATCCTCGACTCGATTTCCAGAAAGTCCGACGTCGCTTTTCAAGTATGTGAGGGAAGATGTTGCCGTCATTTGAGTGGGTACAACCAGGGGGCGTCCACTGAAAAATAGGTGTAAATTTCTTTCCAAAATCAAGATTTTTTGTCTCCACGAACCGTATCCATAATGCCCCTCGCTTCCCCTCTCGTGACGGATCTTTCGAAGACGTTGGTGTTGTTTGTGGAGAAGTTGAGTGTTGGTCTGAAACAAAGACAACGATTTCATCAAGATTTTCAAGTAAAAGATGCGGAGATTCAACGAAAAATCGCACCAGAAACGGTTTCATAGCGATCGAGGTGAAGAAGAAGGTCTTCAGGAACAAAATTCGGCGAAAAACAAATTTGGCCAAAAATAGTCGAAATTCAAAAGAATTGGCCAAATTTTCGGCCATCCAATAAGCTACTAACCTAATCTGAGATACTGTATCCTTTTCCCAGATTTCAGCACGTCTTCGAGATTCTCCTCATCAGAATCATCGACTCCAAATCTCGATTTTCCAGAAGTTCCGCCGTCGTTTGTTGAATTCCGACGTCTTTTGTCGTCTTCTGAGTGGGTACCCGGGGGCGTCCACTGAAAAATAATTGTTAATTTCTTTCCAAAATCAAAAATGTTTGTCACCACTAACCTTATCCATATTCGCCCTCGCTTCCCCTCTCGTGACGAATCCTCCGAAGACGTGGTGTTGTTGGTGGAGATGTCGGATTTGGTCTGAAAAAAAGACAATAGTTTCATAAAAATTTTCAAGTAAAAAATGCGAGAATTCAACGAACAAACACACCAAAAAGGGTTTCATAGCGATCGAGGTGAAAAAGAAGGTCTTCAGGAAGGAAATTCGGCAAAAAATGAAAAATCGATGAAAAACGAAACAACAGCGATACGGTTGCCAAAAAAGGGAGACAAATGAAGAAAAAAACAAAGATAATGACAATAACAACAGTTTTGATCTACCGCCAAAAATTTTTTGTGGTAGATCAAAAAAATTATTTTTTTGGATGTGAGTCTAAACATGGAAATTTTTATTCTTTTCCTGTTGGTATATAGTGTCCCAATACATGAGACATGAAACTGGAGATCAAAAAATTGTTTACCTCAAAATATTTTTTTCAAAATTCAAAATACTTAGAATTGTGTGTAGATGATCTCGCTCCCCAGATATTTATCGCCATGGAATTTCATATAGTGAACTCATTGAAAATGAGTCTAGGGGCAGCAGGCTAGAATGTTTTGAGTTTTAATGGGATTCTGAGAACCTAAAATTTTTAGTTGTTTAAAATTGATTATTCAGAAAATCCAACAAAAAATTAAATTCATGTCGGTGTTTTAACCAAAGAATCCAATGTTGGTCCTCTCGAGTCCTCCTTGGGTTTCTGAAACCAAATTTCCTTAATTTTTTAAAATCCATTTTGTTAAATCTTGCCTCCCTCCTCTTGAAAACACAAACCATCCTTTTCACGACTTCTCGATATTGGGAAAATAAGAAAAAACTTAACAAACAATGAAAAACTGAATTGAAAGTCAAAATAACTTTTGAAATATAGTTGAACATCTCAGTTAGGCTTCTGGAAATGCATTTTGTTGTGATTTCTTCAAAAATGAAACAGGTGAAAATCGGGTGAACCTACGTTATTCTCAAATTTGGGTTCTCGGCATGAAAATTTACCATCGCCCCACTTTAAAGGGACACAACATCTTTAGAAGAGGTCATACAAAAAAGTTGCCAACTACAAAAATAAAGTTCTAAAGTTAATGTTTACACCCAAAAAGTTTCAAATAAAGCGATCAAGTTTAAAATCCTTTCCCAGACCCCCAAAGTTGACGATTTTCAACCGAAAACACCAAAAGTTCATATCTTTTTGTCCGGTACTGTAAGTGTTTTGTTGTACCGTATGCAAATTTCCAGAAACATTCATTTAGCGGTACTGATAACTATTTAGCGGTTCTTTTTTTTCCAATAAACGTGTCAATTCTCAACACCATCCGAATCCCATATCTTTTGACGTCGCGGATCTTTGCCGTTTGATTTCGTGACATCTTCATCTTTCATCATAATTTCTAGCACGTCTTCTACTCCTTTTCCACCATTACAAATTTTTCTTATCATTCAAAAATTCACGATATTCCCTTCCAATCCGATTATCACATTAGCGTATAGTATTTCCGGCACTCAAAGAAAAAAATCTTGTGATTTTTTGACGAAGATGACGGAAGTGGCGGAGAAGACGTCAAAGTGAATATATAAATTGAAGATTGGCTAAGAACTTGTGCACATTTTTTTATTCGATTTCTTACTGTAAGCTAACGAAAATTTTCCGACGATATCTGAAAGCCGAAATGCCTTCTACTTGTCGTGAGTTAAAAAATTCCTGGGATATGCAAAGTTGGGGCGCCTTCGGCTTAGTTGAACATGTTAGAAATTACATTTTGCACCGCGGACATTGTACAAACGAACAGAATTAAGATTTTATTATATCAGATGATTGTACTCTAATTTTCTGAATCTGAAGGCATTAGATCTGCTCATAATGGTCCAATTTTCATAAGGTTTGAAATAAGGTTAGCTTTTTTTTCTTCTCTGACTCTTTAAAAATTTAAAATTCCTAATCCAATCGGAATAGCCGTAATTGAAAAAGTGAAAAAACAATGCAATCGAAATGATTCCAGCATTCAAGTCGAACGACACTCCGGGACCCCAATCCCCGCCTGTTCAGTCTCCTATCTTCGGTAACTTCAACTTTAATATTCTATATTTTTCCCTTTCAGTTTCAGATTTGAACAACCCGGATGCCAAACTCAAAATGCGACAAGAGATGGATCGGATTTCGGAGAGACAGAAACAGATTTTCAAGGAAACATTTCCAGTTGTCTTCAAGGATTACCGAAGGAATGGACTTGTCTTGTTTGCTAAGTGAGCTATGAGGACAACATCCTCGGTTTTTGGGGGTACTCGTAAATCTCAGTTTTGTAGCTCAAAGTAATATACGAAAGGTTAACAGTCGATTTTGAAAAAATGGTCTAAGAAGTCGAAATTCGGATTTCTAGGTCTTTTCGAATATTCGATCAATTCCTGAATTTCTATGCCATTCTAGGATTTTTAGGTCACCAAACTTGAAAAATAGATTTCACAAGCATTCAGGAGAGGACACAATCAAACTAATTGATATTCTAGGAAATCGGGAAATTTCCTGAGTACATTTGAAACTCTAAGCCATTTATGAGTTTTTGAGAGTCATTAAACTCAATTTTCAATTTTGCTTTTCTTCTAGATACTTCTCCGAGTTTCCCCACTACAAAAACATCTGGCTTCAGTTTCGAACACTTCAAGATTCCGCTCTCCTCGCTTCCAACGAGCTCGCTAATCATTGCTCCGTCTATATGGCTGGATTGAAGGTACGTAAAGCATAAGACTTCTAGAAAAATCTAAATTTCCGTTTTCTTGCCAAATTCAAATTTCCGGCGTTTTCCAGGAAATCGTCGAAGTGATGGATGACGAGGAGAAGCTGACATATTTTATGGCACGGATTGCTCGCAGTCATGTTAAGTGGAACATTAACAAGTATCATATTACGGTATCACAAGAAATGGGGAAAAATCTGAAAAAAGTGTCAAGATTTCAGAACATGCTGGAAGGCGTTGACGCAGTGTTGAAGAGAAGTTTCGAGGAGAAACTGACTGATGAGATTGTGAATGCTTACCATACTTTGTATGACGTCATCGGAAATCTTCTGGATATTCAGAAAAAGTTGGTCATCGTCAAGAGACATTTCTGATTGGATTTTTATCTGTGTTTTTTTTAATGTAAAATCTGTTTAAACTATTTGCGCATAATCAATTAAAATAATATATTCTTCTTGAAGTTCTTTTAAATTTCCTCTCATCATTCTCAATGAACTTTTTCTCTATTTACGGAGAACTTGAAAATGAAAGTTTATATTGGGAACGTTCTACATCATCAATATGACAACCTGTTGATATTTTGTGAACTGTACATAAGCTCAAATAAAGTACTTTGAACATCGTATCAATGCAACTAATATTGGTTTGGCAATGCAATAAAAACCAATCTCAAGTACCGAAAGTAGTCCAACGACGATAAGGTATTCACAATATACTAGCATTTGAATTCTGATCATCTAAATAACAAAAGTCGAAAACTGTAAAATTAGATAAATTCTATAAGAATGGCTCCATAGATTAACTAGTCTTATGAGAATACGTTATCTGTTCATGATCACTGTTCTTTAATTCATCCCATACTACCCCGGACCATTTCTGCCCCACTTCTCTTTCATCCGTCTCTTGCTCTCCTACTCTCTCGTGGGCTAACACTAAAATGACCGAAAGGGACAACATGGCACACTATTGCCTTCTCCCCTCTTTCTCTTTTTTTTTCTTCTGTTGTGTGTCCGCCTTGGAGAAGGCTAAGAAAGACAAGTGAAACAGAAGAGAATCAGAATACGAGAAAACAGAGAAAAATGAGGAAATAGTGTAAACCGACTCAGAGGTAACAGAGAAATTGCCCGGTCGAAAACCGAGAGGCTCGTATTGTCACTTTCATTCATGTTCCTTGGTTAAGAAGAACGAGGTTTTCTTTTCATTTTCTTCAATTCTTTGACTTTTGATTGCTGAAAAGAACTGCTGATTGAAGAAAGAACAAAAATCGGGACAATGAGTAAGTTTTTTAAATTGAATAAAACCGGTATCATTAATATGTATTACCAAAAAAAATGGTCGGTTAAAAAAAGATCGTAGTGAATTCCGAAATGAACCACCGATTTGTTAATGTTTTGAATCTGCAAAAAAGTGAATAAGTCCAACTTACAACCATGACTAAAATGACTAACAATGCATGCAACGAAGTCTTGTTCAGATCTATTTTCTTAACCATCTCCTTCTTTGCAGGCACCACAACCACCAATCATAAACCAGCCGGGCGAAAACGCGCGACTCCTGCTCCCACACCTACCACAATTGCAGCCACTCCGGAAAAAGTCGCTGCTACCGACCTTTTTGCTTCTCCAATTTCCGGAATGACTGATATCAGTTTGGAAGATCGAGAGAAAATCGAGGAAATGGCTCAGAACTCAAAGGAGAAAGTGAAGCGAGCTTCGACTAAGAAGCTGGCGGAGAAGAAGCAAAAGGATAACGTACCGGAGGAGCCACAGATCAATATGGACAACCCGTTGAAATTGACGAAACATAATAAAAATGTGGTTCAACTACTAGGACGTGAGTAAAAAAGAGGGGGGGAAGGTGGACATTGGATCTACGACACACAGATGGAGAAATAAACAGAGAAGCAAAATTATGGATATTTTTACTTCCTGACATTCAGATATTCATATTTACAAACAGACAGACACACTCCTGGACATCCTTTGATTATGACATCTGGACATGCAGACATTTATACATACAGACAAACACTTAGAAGTAGCAGCAGTTTTTCAGGGGCTATCACAACTAGAGTTATCCAGAACTCACTAAAACCTTCAAAATGCCTCCAACTTTCAGCGTCCGACGATCCGGAGATTCGCAAGAACCAGTGTCTTGAACCAAAATGCTACAAGTACTTCTTCAATCATGACAAACTCAAAAGACACAAGTTGTCCCACACGAACCGCGTCGATTCTACGTGTAAGCTGTGCGGAGCTCCCATGAAGTATGACTACAATATGAGGGCTCACTTGGAAAAATGCTTCCAGTACACTGCCCGTGAGAAGGAACAGACTGTAAGTGGAAAAAATGAAAAAGGAACATTTCAGACAAAACTCATCAGATTTGAAGCATTATAAGCCGAGTTACGTTCACTTTCGATTTTTGAACTTCGACGCTCTGAAACTCACCTAAAAATATACTTCTTATTATAAATTTAGACTCAAAATAGAGCGAATTTCCTCCAAAGTCATCTCAAATTCCTAGATTCTCCGTGACAACTACCCCGATTTTCTCGCACAACTCGACGCGTACGCCAAGGATCCATTCATGAAAATGCCAGCACTCCCACCGGGCTACACCATGGACAAGAGAGGAATGATTTATGGATCCAATCCGAATTTGAAGGTGGATCTGTCGACGATAATTCCTGGCTCTAACAAGGTTACTAATCAAGTGGTAAGTGAAAAACGGAGAAGTGCACTGAAAATTTGAAAAAATATACAAGCTTCGATGGCTTATCGACTAGAATTAATGTTATTTCCACTGGTTTATTGCGCATGTATTTCTGGTTATTTTTCCCTTTTTTCAGTTGGAAGACAGCGACAACGAGATCGATGGTGAACGTTGAATTCAGATTTCTTAATATTTCTACTACTTTATTCAATTGCCACTTACCGCTTCTAGTCAAATAACATCGAAGTACCTCAATTTTCCCCACTTTCATTTTTTTTTATTATTTCTTTTTTCTGATGCATATATTTAGTCCACATTACAGCCTGCTGAATTCCAACAAAATTCCACCTCACTCAGTGCAATATTTTCATGTTGTCCCTGATTTATATATTTTTCAATAGCATCTGACTTTTCTTTCCTCCATGCTCCAAGTTTTTATTGCTTTGTTTTTGTGTTGAGCTGATTACTGTGAGCCCAATGATGCCCTATAAAAATGTATAAAAACAACTTTATTGAAGATTAAGATTCCACACGATTATCAGGCTAGCTACTTTCCTTCTTCTTCCCTTCCCATCCGCGGATCAATTCCTCCGTTTTTTCCCACAACGCATCTTGTAACTCCTCATCTCTTGCCACTTCCCAATCCAACGACTTCTCATCATCCCAACACGATTCCCAATATCTTCCCGAAACTTCTCGAACTTCCGGATGTCCCACACAATACACAGAAGTCGCTGCTCCCTGACTCGCATTCTTCGTGAATGGTCTCATCAAGAAGTTCTTCAATCCACCAACACTCAGAATCCCGATTCAGCTCAGTACGTACTCCGGATCCAGGGTGTACTGAATATGTGCTGATACCATTGGAATGCTCATCTCGATGCACTTTGAATGCAACCAACATATTGCACATTTTTGAGTATGCGTAAAGACGGAAGAAGTTTTTGTTGGCTTCTTTTGGACAAAGGTTTTCTAGTTTCTTCTCGATGGAATACTCGGGTTTGATGGCGGTGTGTTTGGAGAGGGCTGAGGAGAGTATGATGAGACGAGATGGGACGGAGGCTCGAAGTACTGGGAGTAAGATGTGGAGGAGCTGAAAGTGGGAAAAAAGTAATTAGAGATTTGGCTGGTTTGCCTGATCATGGTAATCTTGTTTGCAGCACTTGGATTTATGTCTTCGCCCTAGTAATTTGGTTTAATGATGGTTTTCGAGGAAAATTCAGCTAATTTGTTTTGGTCGCGGACTCTTCTCCTCAAAAGTGCTGCTCCCCCACATTTGAAACCCTATAAGGAAGAAATTATGCGAACAGAATCATCTTCTTGACTCTATCAACTTTTCATAATCTATGTCGTCGTGCGTTTTATTGGTAACGTAGTAAATTTCATGCCTTAGTGAGACACAGGAGAATATGTTGTTACCTTTCATAATTTTCAGTTTCCTCATGGTCAACAAAACTACTATACAATACTTTATCTCTGCTAGATTTAACTTCAATGACTATAAGAACTGAAGTATTGTGAAAAATTACCATGAAATGTGCGACATGATTGATACCAAAATGAGCCTCAAATCCATCAGATGTCATTTTGTTAGATGGCCCCATGACACCAGCATTCAGTATTAGTCCGTGGAGTGGCCTGGAATATGTTTGCAATGGTAACTTGACAGTAAGCCTCAAGCTCAGGAAACAGTATCTTTCTGGGATGTCTGTTTCAGTGAGTTGACTAATATCATAACTATTATACTGCTGGATTGAAAGCTAATTTCACAAAACTCACCAACCCATCTCCAAATAAGTCTCTCCCGCTTTCCTCACAGAGTCCAACGAATTCAAGTCACAGTGAACAATATCAATAACTGCATCCGGATGTTCTTCAAGGAACATTTTCTTCTGTTTCTCAGATTCAACCGAATTTCTATTCATCATCACAACATGTGCTCCTCTCTCAACAAGAGCTTTCGCTGTTTCCACTCCGATTCCTGATGTTGTACCCGTTATGGCTCTGGTTTTACCGAGGAGGTCGATTCCTTGGAGGACCTGGAAAATATCATTGTGGGTGACTTTTCCACTGATAATCGCGTACAGATATTCTAGGAATTTTTCAACATATTGAAACTCTAAGTTTCCAAAAGTCTCGGTTTCCAACATATCGCATCTCCTTGTTTTTTGAACACTAACGTTAGTCGGGCCGCAATAAGTTGTTGCAATACATTGATATTCCTAAAACTATACCAACCTCATTCGCATAGGTCCTCGAATGAAATAGTCGCTTTCTAGCAGTGGTGGAAGATGACATTCTTACCATTCTCTAGTCTTCTCCTCTTCGCTTTTATACATTTCTTCAATGAACAAAAAATCATTCAGCGTCAACAAAATACACAAGTAGATGATGATAGCAGCAGAAAAAGTTGTGTCTAGGTTTGTGTCAATAGATCAAAAAATGAGAAAAGGAGTCACAAATTGGTCAGAGATATGGGGAAGAGAGTGAAGGGGGCACATTGTGTTTTAGAGTTAGAAATTTATGTATTAGGATTGTGCATAACTTAATGAAATGTTTTACGTACCTCTTATTTCCGACCGTACTAAAGTATTGTTCTGTTATCAACTTTTTTTTTTGAATAATGATTGGTTCTCAAGAAAAGCGACTTTTAGTGAATTTTTAAACAAAAACGGATACTTGCAGCATCAAATCGTCATAATTTTCTTGAAACGTGACCAAATTCGATGAGTCAAAAAACAAAGGGAGGAATTTGCAGTTCTGGAAACAAATTTTAGAGTAAATCAGACATGTTCTTTCATTTAAAAACAGTATCATCAAAATCTGACAGTTGGGCATTTTTTTTACCCTTTTCTTGCATTTGGTGCACTTGTGCTCTTTGCTCAGCAACTTGCTCCGTTCAAATTTTGCAGTAAAGTTGTTTCAAAATTCTGAACAACACACTAAAATCATTTTGTTTTTTGACTCATGACATTTGGTTACGTTTCAAAAAAGTTATGACAGTTTGAAACTGCAAGTTCAATTTTTTGCTCAAAAATTCACTAAAAGTCGCTTATCTCAAGGACCAATCAATATTCAAAAAAAAAGTCTTTTCAGATTCTTACATAACTTTTCATGTTCTTTCGAATGATACCACATTCCGCCCATAAGTGGGGGTACACTCGGTAGTCATTCCAAGACAATTGCGTTTGTGATCATTAAACGAGGCTAATCATCTATGAAAATCATGTTATCGAAACAGTTACGTCTTCAAAGCTTCCGATGGTACAGTTACTGAATTTTTGAGGTCACCGTGACTTGAATTATTGATGGAAAGTTCTCTGTTCTGAAACAATGACGAAGAAAAGCGGTTTAATGCAACACCAGAAATGATTAGATTACTGAACTGGTTTTGAATTAAAGGATATTTCACAACCAACGGAAACCGGAAATTTCGAATATTTGAAGAATGTAGCGGATTTTGCAAAAGAAATTTTCGAAATCTTTTTAAATTCGAAAATTCAATAACCCAACACTGCGGAACAATAGTCTGGAGACAGGTCGAAATGTTAATAAATGCCTATTCAGCCAAAGATTCGAGTATCTGGAATTGAGGCGTGCATTTGTATGTGTTGATATGTTAAAGATGAAACTGGGATATTTTGAGAAACCAAAAAAGCTTACAAGCCGAGTATGAAATAATATCCATAACTTTCCATATATAATAGAAAAGGCAGAAACATTCTGTTGGAGAAAAAATATTTATCAAACAGAAAAAATCAGGAAAGCCACAAGAAGAAAAGCGAAAAAACCCGAACAAAATTTTGGTAAAATCAACACAATTATTGAGAAAAAAACGGAAAAACTTTTCGAAATTGATTCAAACCCGATAAAATGAACACACAGAAACACATATTAAGGGTAGAAATTGATGGACACCATAGGAAGAAAACAATTATGGAAAGTACAAAAAATTAGGAAAATCTAGTTTTCGGAACCGACTTTTTTTAAATTTTCAGAGGCCTCCCGTTGTTCCATTCAACTCCAGCTCCAGCCCCATCGTCTCATTCAATTCCACAAATTTATCGGAAATCTCAGTAGTTTCCACAGAAATTTCAGTTGAATTTTGTTCGGATTCAGATGATCCATCGATTTCTGGAATTTGCGGAGTGGGCTTTAGATCGTCTTGAAGATTGCAGAGGTCTGAAGTGCAGCAGCATACGGTAACATCGATGTCGGTGCGTTCTTTGCATTTTCCGTCCATCTGAAATTTTGAATTGATTAATCATGGATGATCGTAATACTGGAAATTCCAACTTCAAAAATAATAGGCAAATGGAAACCGAGAACATTATGGTTTCAAAAAGTGTCTTTTCTGGAATGTTTTCTTCAAATTGCACACATAAATGTGAAAGTATAGAATATGCTAAGATTCCCGAGCAGATTTTTCCCAATATTATAAAAAAATAACTCAGAAAAACCTCCTGAAAATTTTTGGGCAATTCATGACATTGTGAGCCCTAATGTATTTAAATACGAAACATAGATCAAAATTGTTATTACGAACATCTCAAATAACCATTAAGAAACTGAGTTCCTATGGAAATCTTAAAATTTTTGACAACTTTCTAGGCTCCGCCCCCTTTTTGTTGATGATGTTGTTTACAATTTTCAGTGGAAAAATTTGTGGTGGACGGAGCCTAAAAAGTTGTTACAAACAAACACATTTGAATTTTCGTGTGAGATTTTATTGAATTGACAATATACATTTCGATTTATATTATAACCATATTTTCACTTTGTTGTCACTAGATGTGTCAAATTCTTGTCATCAAACACTTCTCACCTTACAAACTTCCAACAACTTCTGATCCGTTCCCATATTCTGACAACTCGCAGTCACTTCTGTCAGATTCGTGTTATAAGATTCGAAACAGTAAGTCATATTGTCATCACACAAATTTTGGACGAAATTCGATGAGTCCTCTCCGTTCACCATTCCTCGCGAACCTGAAAAAATCTGAACGTTTTGAACATTAATTGCATATTCAAAACTGTGGTCCTGATTCTGGAAGTCATGAAACTGAGAAATTGTCAAAACGATGTTTTTTTTTCGTTTTCTTTCTGGCGTGGACCCTCA
Organism: Caenorhabditis sinica; assembly: GCA_963932045.1. Taxonomy (NCBI): domain Eukaryota; kingdom Metazoa; phylum Nematoda; class Chromadorea; order Rhabditida; family Rhabditidae; genus Caenorhabditis; species Caenorhabditis sinica. Next base: position 19,776,533 of record OZ009940.1, read on the forward strand.
GATGAAAACCCTACTTTATTTTATATAACGGCTGCGAAATTGTGAAAATTAAACGTATGAAATAGGCACATGTTTCCAACCCTAGAGAAACAGAAAAATTCAAAATTCTCAATGTGCGCATTTTCAACAATCTCACCTTCATAACATTTCAGTGTGGACGCTGACATGATAAACAGGGTTGACAGGAAGATTAACGTTTGGAGCATCTAAAATGAAACAGACTTATCGATGTTTTGGAGACGAAAATATAGACAAAAGGCTACGGGTTCTTCTTCAAACTTCAAACTTTCTTCAAACTTTTAAAAATAAAAGTCAAATTTCAGATTAAACAGAAATTTCACAATTTAGTGTTGTTTTCGTCAAAAATTAGAAATTTTCAAATTCAATGCTTCTTATATGAATAACCACAATCATCAGAAAAAGTAGAAAAATCCAAAAATGTAAAGCACATGAAACTGAATCCTTTCAAAAGTCGCCACTAAAATTTTAGAGTTTTCCAGCCCACAACGTTAAATCTATGACTAAGAATAACATAGTGGCAAGAATAGTATCTAAAAATATATCAAAAACGATCTAAAAATAGAATACTATCATTGAGAAAAAGAGAGGAAAAGAGAGATAGAGAGCAAACTTATAGTAGTAGTAGTCGAAATGGGGGAACACACAAGCAAAAATGTGTCAATTTCACGGAAAGAAATAGTAAGGGAAAATGAGAGAATTAGAGAAACAGAAATCAAATCGAAAATGGACAGCAACATTTAAATACGTTATTGAAGATCAGAATCTCATGGGTTTTTATGAACACAGGGGAACAGGGCAGGGGGGGGGGGGGTGGCTTAAGACTAGGAACATGCTTAAACCTAAAACTAGGAATAGGCCTAAACCTAGAACTAGAAAGAGGCCAAGAGCCTGAATATTCGAATAGGCATACGCCTAAAACTAGAAACAGGCCTGAGCCTAAGACTAGGAATAGGCCTAAGCCTAAGAAGGCCTAAACCTAAAACTTCACTATTTTCCCACGGCTTTCTGCAATTGTAGTTCCAGCCCGAACGGTGATAGAGAATTATTGGCTATATGAGATAAATGTGAAATCAGAAAAATTGTTAGCCATAAGAAGTCGGAATACTATCTGAGATGAATGCGATTATTTCTTCAAGCATAATCTTGAATCTGAGTCGCCGAGAAATCAGAGTATCAAGGGAAGGTTGGAGAACAGAAAAATATGTAAAGAATGAACAGCAAGGATCAATTGTCGAACGAATAAGGATGACTACATGAAATCTATAAAAGTGTATACAGATTTAGTCACCTGTATTCAGGCGCACTCTATCAAACACTGATTATTTTGTTGGGAATAAATCAACTGATTTCACTACATAGATCGTGCGGTTGAACGTGAGATTCACTTTCCAGCTAGAAAGAATATCAGAAATGATTCATGGCGGATGCTTTAATTCGTTGTAGTGAGAATATTACGAATGTGTAACAGACCTTTCAACTGATCACACTGACGGATACTTTTCAAAACGAAGGTTTACTAGTTCAGTAAAACAGTATATATTTATGGTTTTTTTGGGTGAAATGATAGGAAGTCCATAAAACAGGATATCCTAGTACTTATTTTTTAGGAGAGAACGAATCATCGGGGATCATTAAAAAGAGATAAGCAGCATTTTCAGCACGCGGGGAGAATGGAAATCAATAGTCATCAATATATAAAATTATTATGATATGGGAACAGTAAATATCATGATATTTGAAAAAATTACTAACTAGTTGACATTTCATCAAGTTTATCTGTCAAAACAGTTCAAAAAAGTGAAAAACATCACGGAATGAAGGCGATAGACAAACTTTTGTTCACAACTTTAACTTTGAATATCCTGATAAAATAGGAAAAACTGCTGAGAACAACTTGAAAAACTCTGTCAAGGATGTTAATGGACTTTTTTATATATTTACAGTTTCAATGAGTTCTTGAATTTTTGACAATATTTCGAGTTTTAACAGGACAAATATGAGAAAAAGTGGGGAACTCCGATAAAAATTGCTGTATTATTCAATCTACAGACACCAAATTGACTATAATAAGAACACCTAAAAAATTCAGGACATGTTGAAACAGCAATCTTTAAATTTCGCAAATTATATGATGGACCTAATATTCTCAAAAAACTTTCCTAAAACTTGAAACCATTGTGAAACAGTAACCCTAAAATTGACGAAACCCTAGACTACCATGCCCAAAAATAGAAACATTTCGAGTCATTCCCTCTTCAGGATTCCCGTCATACCCAAAAACCGACAATCCAGAACAGGAAGTGAGAGAATTAGAGTATTAGAGAATCAGAAAATCTGTGAGAAGAAGAAAGTGGTGGTCTTCTTCTCCTTCTTCTTCTCACCACCACAGTCTCGATTTGTTTGTTGATTTGATGAGCCGCCGAATGAATGAATTGAGCAGTAGAGGGAAAGGAGGAAAGATAGCAAAGGTGTGAGAATACAGGAGAGAAGAGAAAAAGAGGAGCAGCACTCTGTGTGTGCAAAGCAGATTAGCAATTCGATACGGAGGAGAAAAAGGAGAGGGTGTGAGATTTTTAAGGTGGGGAGATAATAAGAGAGTAGCACTTCTCTCCGTTAAAAACAGAAGGGAGATATGAGAGACGAATAGAAGTTAGAGGGTCGAACTTCTCTGCGTCTCTGTTACAGTTTCATGGATATGATTTTTGACTACTCATGTACTTCTGAATGTTACTGTGCTCAGATAGATCTCTTTGTGCAATTGGTTGCTAGCAGTTGCAAGCAAGTAATTATTGTAATCGGGTTGGGCCCATTCAAGCTACCGTAAAACCTGTATTAGAAGGGCCCCTTTATTAGAAGAGCCCCTCTAATAGAAGGGCCCTCTGAGAAGTGCTTTGAAAAATAGAGTGGCCCCCTGTAATAGAACGGCCCCTCAAATAGAAGGGCTTCTCCAGCATGTAAAGAATCAGGAGTTTTTGACGTTTTCTGGGCAAAAATTTCGAAAAAATCTCAAATAATCAGCATGGGAGAACAAAATCAGGCCAGAAGTGACCTAATTCAGTCGAAAAATAATATTTTTTACTACTTTTTAGTAAGTTTTTGATCGAGAAAAGAGCGAAAAACAGCGTGTGTTAACTTATAAAATTAGCCCGAAAAATAAAAGGGCCTTGAATAGAAGGGCCCTTCGAGGGCACCTCAGAACAATAGAAGGGTCGGCCCTTCTAATACAGGTTTTACGGTATATGTGTGTGCCCTTAAACTTGACTAAGCATAATGAAAGATCTAGTGACACACACTATGATCCAATGAAAGATCTAGGGAAATTAATATTTAGTGACATACATTGTTCATAAATTGAAAAGAATGAGTTTCGACTCAAAATTTCTATTGACGAAACTGAAACATACGCAATAATTTGTTTATTTTGAATTGTGTAACGACACTACAAACGCGAAAACATCAGTTTGAAAGCAGATTTGATTCACTAGTAGAGTAGGAATAACAGCGAAAATACATAGTAAGGATTTTGAGGAAATTGTAAAGTAGTTTTAGCATTCTTCTGTTTGAAAGCATCATCATTATCGTTCAAAGCTGCTTTTATAAAAATCACGGACTCATAAAACACTGAAAAACTGAAACATCAGAAAGCGTCAACAAGTGTGAAGTTCGGAAATGAAAAACCGTTGCACCAAATTGACGTCATTTCAATTTTTCCTTCCTTCTCCCACTCAATTTTTTAAACTCAATCAGTCTGATCAAATAGAACGGTTTCATATTGGTTTTAACAAGTCATGTTATTAACTTAAGTAATAGGATTTGTGGCAATTGATTTATGAAATGAGTTGTTGTTTATAATAAAACCAACATCTGCTATTCAAACAGAATCGGAATGTTGAAAAATAAAGCATGCAAATGACAACTCCCATCATTATCTTTCTATTGTTTCACCCAATGGTTTATTATACTCAGGAAGAGGTCATTTGCGTGGTGTTAACTGATAAGCAAAAGAGGAAGACAATAGAAAGTGAGTAGAGTAACAAAAAAACGATTACAGTTTCTACTATACGATTTTCAAGTTTCAATTAGAAGCAAACGATGATTAACTACGGAGGAAAATTGATAACCGAAGAACTTTTTAACAATACAAAATCAGACAATCAAAAAGCAGGATGAACATTTTTTGTTTCGGTTTCCTTTTTTGAAAAGCAGTATGGATAACCGAAAATTGTTTAGACACTCATCGAAGTAGTAAAAATACCGAAGTCAATAATTTTGCTCCGGGACATTTCGCAGCTAGACGTTCCGCATTTTTGGCTGCGAAAAGTCCGGCTGCGAAATGTTCCGGAGCTAATAATTTCCCTAAATTACTCTAACTGTATCAAAAAATAACAAACTGTATGAAACAGTCATATTAGTAAATTATCTCGAGCAGAACTGCCGCACAGCCCGACATACCGAAAAAAATTTGGCTTCTGAACTTTTCAATTTCCAGATGCCGATCAGTGACTTCGAAAATTTGAAAGATAAATGCTGTAATTCCTAGCTCTCTCTAGCGCCGGAACAATTATTCAAAATAGAAACTGTAGGACAACCGTTGGTTCAAAATTCGAACCGTTTCATGAAACGAATTTCATGAAAGTTCCAAACCTCGCATTTGCTTCATTGATATTAATAGTTTTTTTCAGTTGGAAATTTTTCGAAAATTCCACTTATATTTTTCAAGAGGCCCCTATGGTTCTGTTCACAATAACAGAAAACTAGGGGAATCAGGACAAAAATGTTTACAAACTAGGGAGAGTTACCTACCAGTCCTGAACGAGAACATAGTCGAGATTTCTTAAGGATTTCAAACAGTGTTTTTTCAGTTAGATAAAATTTGTTTTGGAAAATTTGGAGCCATCATGTGAAATTCAGTTTTTTGTCAAAAAAAAAGAAACGTACTCAAAAAAATTTTTTTTTAGATTAATGGACCACAGTTTGAAAGAAAGACTACATCAGGATTCAAATTTTTGGTGTGTTTTTATCATTTTTTAAATAAAATTTGTTGGCAAATATCACAAACAAGTGAGAAGTTCGGAAATAAAATACATATCAAATTATCAAACTGACGTCACTTCAAATTGCCAATCTTCTTCCTCCTCACGCCTCATCTTTCAACTCAATCAGTCTGAACAAATAGAACGGTCTCATATTGGTTTCTACGGCTCGTGAGTAATACTTGTTGATAATAGTCGACAGAAAAATTCTCTCAAAAATTGTAGAAAATGGTTTCACAAAGATTGGGGATCAAAATAGTAAAAAAATGCAAACTCATGACAACTCTTATAATAATAATCTTTCTGTTCATTTTGTTATTTATATTCAAGTAGAGGTCATCATTTGAATGGTGTTAACTGATAAGAGAGGAAAGAGACAATGGCTAGTAATTAGAGCAACAAAAAACGTTTTCATTTTCTACTATACGATTTCTAGGTTGGAAACTGTAAGAAGCAATCACAATAATCAATTTCAAAAATGAAATATGGAAATTTTTAATCATAGATTAGAGATTTACTACCTGTACATCAAGGCTGGCGAAATCGCGGTTTTAGGTAAAATCTGAATTCGAACTCTCATTTTTATTCTGGATTTTCACTGAAGACTCCGAGAGATTTTCATAGCCCCCAGAACCGATATTCGTTAACAGGATTGGAATGTCCCGAAGCTAAAAATCAACGTATCCCCACCGAAAATTAAGTCCCTGGTTCCCATGGTCTCCTTGGTTTTTGGAATTTTCATCGCATTAATTTTTGAGAAAGGATACATCTGTTTTATGTCGTCATGTTCAGATGAATCGGATTGTCGGTAAACCCAATAGTTCTGGGAACTTCAACATTTTGGTCTGGCATCCTGAACAATTGAGAAATGCTGGGGTTTTGAAGGTGAAGACTATGCGGGTTCAGGAGGCTTTTGGATGATTTTTTGCTTCATTTTCTCTGTGTAGCCACAACTTTAATAATGAGGGTTTTTATATTTTATGTGTGAAGTGTCAAATATGACTCTTTTTTCTGTGACGATGTTTTACGAAAGTTACCTGCTTCAAGTTCAACATAATAAATATTTTTTCTTCTTCCAAACAATAATCTTGCTGCAATCGGAGGCCATATTTTTCGAAGAATCGTCTCTTCCAGGCGCTGCCAAAAAGGTTTTTGGGTCATTGTTTTTTTATAATTAGTGATAAGAGTAACTTCTGTACACAATTTTACAATAATATTTTACATATTATGTCATAACTTATTTGGCGCAAGCGTTCACTTGTAAGCTCGCTCAAAAGGAAGAAACCTGTTTTCTGGAAACTGTCATGCACCGGACAGTTTCTTGAGATATCTAGCGGCCAGCTATTTTATTCACTTTTATCCACTTCTGGATGTACATATGTGTATTTTCAGCTCGCTTTCAAAATGATTCAAATCTCAGAAAATATTCTTTCAAAATGCCAGGGAAAGTCTCAAGATTGATTTTGCGACGAGATGTTTAGATGAATCGGAATGTTGGTAAACCCAATAGTTTCTTTGTTTTTTTTTTTGATTTTAAGACTTTCTTCTGACACATTCTGCTATGTACAATTAATTTTTCTGCACTGTGAGAAATTGGAACATTTCCCTCTGGTAACTGATACTTTATTCACCAATTTCTCATGTTTTATTTATCAAATTCCTCGTAATGAGTGAGTAAATCAATTTTAATGTGAAAAAAACAACTCCAAATGCTGGCCTACCCCTTCTGCCCGTAATGAAGTACATGACGTTTCCCAAATAACAGGCATTTTCATTTTGAGCGAACTAGAACGAGAACTCTTGCGCCAGAAAAGTTATGATGTGTTGTAAAATTGTGTACAGGAGTTAATCACTGTGAAATATTGATCAACAATGCTTTTTGGCGGCGCCTGGAAGAGACGATTCTTCGAAAAATATGGCCTCCGATTGCAACACGAGTATTGTTTTGAAGAAGAAAAGATATGTATTATGTTGAACTTGAAACAAGTAACTTTCGTAAATATCGTCAGAAAGAAGATTTATATTTGACACCCTTTGTTTCTCTGTACCATTTCCCTCTCACAAACAGTCCCTGGGAGGAAAGAGGGAAATCATTCTTCTTTGTTCCCCCCCCCCCATGGAGAGAGACGGCTCAGAAGCCCTCTCTTCGTTTACATGATTTTTATACTCAATTTCCTATTTTCCTCATGTTTGTTCTATCTTTTCGTTCAATAGAATAAACGGTTCAATTACCCAAGTTTGAGGTTGCGTTTGTATCAAGAGGTCTGAATATCCGGAATCTATTTCGTACATGGTGCATCGACCGAGAAAAGTTATAACATAGTGTAAAATTGTGTACAGGAGTAACTCTAATCACTGAGAGAAATTGATCCGCAAAGCTTTTTGGCGGCGAATGGAAGAGACTATTCTTCCAAAAATATAGGAACCTATTGCATCGCGAATATTATTTGGAAGAAGGAAAGATAGTTCTTATGCTGAACTTGAAACAGGTAACTTTCGTGAGACATCGTCAGAAAAAAATATTCATATATGACCCTTCACACTTAAATAAAAATTCAGACACGATTCAAAACAGAAATGATGACTTCAATCGGTACTTTGGTTTGGGAAAAAAGATTATGAAGTTCGGGGAACAGAAAAAATTCCATAGTGAGACGTAGTTGATTTAAGATGGAATTGACTGTATCCAAACGTGAATATGAATCCGATTTTGGGGCCGCAGATTAGGAGAGTTCGGGCTCCAGAAGTGTTGAAGATCTAGCTATTTTAAAATGAGGTGGGTCTTGTGCGTTGACTTTGTCCAAAATCGACGTAATTCAGTAAAAGTTGGAGCAAGTTTCAACATTTTTCAAGCCACTTATTCCGGAGGACCTCTCAAGTTTTCTCAATAATCAGAAGTAGATTTACAGTTTTAGCTGTGTTCTTCCTCTATCTGATAACTGTTCAATCTTTTTTTTCCAACAGAGACCATTCTTCCCGACGAGAATTATTTGGAGGAAGACGAAATATTTCTTGTTGAACCTGAAGCAGCTAACTTTTGCAAGACATCATCAGAAATCTTCATCTTTGACACTTCATGCTTACGATATAAAAAATTCTCATTATTAAAGTTGTGGCTACACAAAGAAAATAAAGCAAAAATCATCCAAAAACCTCCTGAACTCGCATTGTCTTTTCCTTCAAGAACCTACCATTTCTGGATTGTTCAGGATGCCAGACCAAAATGTTGAAGTTCCCAGAACTGGTGAAAATTGAAAGATCAGCCACCTGACCACTGGCTCTTCTGATGCTCCATATGATGTCGTTATAGCCAATCACTCCCCGACGGGTCAGAAATATGATTTTTTTTCTGAAATGTCTTACAAAAGTTACCGGCTTCAAAGTCAACATAGGAAATATGTTTTCTTCCTCCAAATAATTCTGGTCTGCGGAAAGTATACCCATATTCTTGGGATAATCGTCTCTTCCAGGCGCAGCAAAAGAGGTTTATAGGGGAAATAGTAGTAGCACTTCAAGTGTTTGACAATGAAGAATGACCAATGTATCAAAACATAAAAAATTTCTCAAGACCCTAACGAGCAGAAAAAAAGCCGTCGAAAATTAGCCAAAAATGTCAAAAGCTTTCCGTTCAACCTGATATTTCAAGTGTGAAGTGTCAACTTGGACAAGACTATGTGGGTTCAGAAGGTTTTTGGATGATTTTCGCTTCATTTTCTTTATGTAGCCACAGCTTTAATAATGAGGATTTTATATTTTTAAATATAATTGTGAAGTGTCAAAGATGAATATTTTTTCTGATTTCTGTTTTTTTTTTTGTTTCAAGTTCTTTTCTGTTTCAAGTTCAACATAATAAATATCTTTTCTTCTTCCAAATAATAATCGTTGTGCAATCGGATCCCATATTTTCCAAATAATCGTCTCTTCCAGGCGCTGCCAAAAAGTTTTTTGGGTCAATGTTTCCTATAGTTAGTGATTAGAGTAACTCCTGTACACAAATTTAACAGTATGTTTAGATGAATCGGAGTGTCGGTAAACGCAATAGTTGCTGTAGTTTTTTGGTTTTAAGACGCTCTTCTGACACATCTTGCTACATATCCGATTCATTTTCTTGACAATGAAGAATGGCTAATGTATCAAAACATAACAAAAGTTGCTCAAGACCCTAACGAGCAGAAAAAATGCAGTCGAAAATTAGGCAGAAACGTCAAAAACTTTCCTTCAACCTAATATTTCAAGTGTGAAGTGTCAAATTGGAGAAGACTATGCGGTGTAGGAGGTTTTTGGATGATTTTTACTTCATTTTCTTTGTGTAACACCAACTTCAATAATAAGGATCTTTTTTATTTTAAGTGTGAATTGTCAAATATGAATATTTTTTTCTGACGATGTCTTACAAAAGTTACCTGCTTCAAGTTCAACATAACAAATATCTTGTCTTCTTCCAAATAATACTCTATTTGCAATCGGATCCCATTTTTTCGAAGAATCGTCTCTTCCAGGCGCTGCCAAAAAGTTGTTTGGGTCAATGTTTTCTATAGTTATTAGAGTAACTTCTGTACACAAATTTAATAATATGTCATAACTATTCTTGTTATCTCGCTCAAAAGGAAGATACCTGTTTTCTGGAAAATGCCATGTACTGAACAGTTGAGAGCTGATATCTAACGGCCAGCAATTTCATCCACTTTCATCCACTTTAAAACACTTTTTGCTTGGGGGATCCTTCCGCGGTCGCGGCTCATGAAGATGGTGACTATTTCGTAATTATTATTTTTTAATTAACTTATTTCCATCTACTGAGTGATCAGATTCTACTGAATTCTGATCTTACATGTTTTCACACGTACAGCTAGATGGATTTTGCTATAATGCACTTTCATCAGAACGAGCGATACGATTCGAATAAATATCACCCACTAAATTTTCGAATTTCGAGTGAATCTCTATAACTGATTTTAGATTATTTAATAATTTCCTGTTACAGTTTCTCAAGATATTCACTTTTCCATGTTCTAGACTGATTCTTGATAATTTATCCGAATAAAGAATTCTTCTGATTTAGTATATAACGGTCAGCTGATGAAATCATGTATTGATAACAGCGAAATTTTCATTTCAGTCACAAACTTGTTAAAATCTGTTTAGTCCTCGCAATATCGCAATAATCGTGGTTTGTTGATATTGTCTTTTTTTAATTTTTCAGTTTCTTACAGCCAAAGTCATTATACGGATTACATTCACGTAACCGGCTTCACTTTTCTTCTTAATTTCTTGAAAATTTATTTCTTTGGTTGGTACTTTTAACACATAACATCTGTTTTCTTTTTGTCATTCAAGTAGTTTTTGTATTCAAATTTTCAAAAGAACTGTACAAACGCCAAAAGAAACAAGTTACAAAACGGTAGTAATTGGTGAGCAGATCACTTCTTCCTTTGAATTGATCCTACTAAGTCCGAATAACACAATGCTAAGTGTTTCAATAGCTTTTTAAATCTAAATGTCTCATAAATATCCCAATTCATAAAGTCCTGCAAAAGTCTTGAACATCATGAGAAATAGTCAGGTGATTTCAGGAAATTGAGTTCAATCTGTGTGTATATGAGTTTGGCAGTCTACGTAATCAAATCCTGGGAAGCTGGGGAGGGTGAGCGGGGCTGAGCTTTGAAAAAAGGAAATTGCAAACATTTCATTTCAGTTTCGAAAAGTTCATATAGTCACATGATGTTCGATAGGTTCAATATGAATACAAACCTTTGTGAAGTTTTATTCTTCTTAAGGTAAACTCTCTCGAGAATTATCTGTACATCTATGTAGCTTTGTTTCATGTAGGTGATTTTTTCGGTTATTCATTAGGAAAATGATTTCTATTGGCAGCAGACATGGATACGGCAAGTTTCTCAAAAACCATCACTTTTGAAGAATTCGTCACTCGAGCAATTCAGATCTCGTTGAATTCTTGAAGTTCAACACTTCTAACCTTCAATTTTCTTCCCTTTTCGAACTAAAATGTATGTACTTCCCTTTGATTCTCATACATTTTTTCTATTTCTCTTTCGAATTACCCCTCCGATTTTCACCAACAACACATAACCTTTCATTTTTCTAGTCCTTCTTTCCTTTTCTCCCTCCCTGGTCCCCTTTCCTTTCTTCTCTCTCCTCCCGTTTCCTCATATTTCCCATGGGTATCCATGGGAACCTCCCGGCGCCCCTTATTTTTCTTTCCTCCCTCCAGGCCCTTGTCCAAGGGAAAAAGAGAAAAAATCCAATTTCAAATATGATTTCCTTCATGAGTCGTATGAGGAATTTGAAGCTTGAAAGGCTTCAATCCTTGTTTTTATCAGGAGGAAAATAAGGTTTCATGTTTTTCATTTTTTGTGGTGTCATAGATATTGTCTCACTTTCGAGATTGCTTCCCGCCGCTAAAATCGGCATTGTAATTACTCATAAATTTTCTTGTGTCGTACAGTTTTCATAACCTAGATTCTTGTTAGAAGTGCTTTACTATTTATGTTTTGATATAAAAAATAGGAAAAATCGTTCTGACATTGATAATTGTTCAATGTTTCCCATTTCTTATACATATACGAAGTTTTCATAAAAATTCCTTCAATTCTCGCGGCATTAACCAACCTTGAATAATAATGAGAAAGGTTTTTTTCAAACAAAGACATGTGACTTTAGACATGAAAAATGAATTATTTTGTTACTTCAAGAAAAAAAAAATCAAACCAATGAGGTTCTTTTTCTCCAGTGGTAACCAAGACTTTTTTCAACCATGGACTTACAAGAAAAAAAAGACAAGCTACATAGATCAATTTTTTAACAGTTTGAAACGGGAAATTTTGCTGTTTCATATTGGTAACTTATAGTATTTCACCATTTTGTTTGTGGTAGATAACTCTAGAACATATTATTTTCAATTGTCATACTTGTCAAAAAGTTAAATAATTTTTCAAAAAACCGCTTCCTTTATTGCCTCTAAGGAGCGTGAAGAACCAAAGACCTTCAGACCTTGTTTTTTTTTGAGAAAATAAGGTTTCAGATTTTTCTTCTTTTTTTGGGTCATGAAGGCATTCTAGTCATTCATAGTCCCGTTGGAAATATACCACTTGAAATACATATGATTTTTCGGTGAAATTTTCATATATGTACTTCATATTCCGAAACATCAAAAACATTCTCAATGCTAATGCTTTACGGTGTCAATTGAAAGAATTCTCTCAATTTTTCAAATAATCCCATTATCTCTAGTCAGCCAAACTATCATCAGACAAGCTTGAGTAATAATAAGGGAGATGTTTTTTCAAACAAAAACAGATGATTTTTCGGGAACAAAAATTAGCGAAAGTCTGTCTAGATTTTTTTTGGCAGCTCGAAACTGAAAAAAACCCCTAGCCTTCTTTTAAAATTGAGGAATTTTCTGTTCCAGATTGGTCATTGAAACTCTAACAATTGCACGATTCAATCAATCGTGAATCGTCGTAATCTTGTAGAAACGCTTTAAAGTGAGAAAAAATCGCTCAATTCTGCTGAAAATTCATTCTATTGCCCTGGATGATAAAACTTTGTTAGTAGTTTCCCAGTTTGGAAATTCATATTTTCTACTTCAGTTGGCCTTCAGGTTATTCAATTTCCACAATAAGATACCAAAAATTGTTATTTCTCTGTCAACAGAACATTAACTCCTGCCTCCCGGATATGAGATACTTTAGAGACCCACTAACTAAATGAGCACAGAATATTCATATCATCAACATTTTGAAACTGTAATCCCACAAGTTTCAAAAAATTCTAGACAGTGGATTCTAGATGGCTGGTCTTTTCCCATTCTATCAACAAAACATTAACTTCAGCTTTCTGATATTTTCTCACTTATTGAAAATCAGAAGAAGCTGTGACTGATGGAAAATAACGCTTTTTCTTCAAAATACATAGCCTTCGCAGTAGTAGAGTTATTACGAAATTCAAATTCAAGGTGACGAGCTTGAAATAACCAAGAGGCTGACTTTTGACGTCACAAAATCTTGATGGTGACTAGTCTCACTTTATTCAAGAATTTCGCAAAAATAAACCAACAATTGATTTCAACCATCACTAATCACAAATCTTCATAAAACTTTACCATTATTTTGGAGCATTCGTTGTCGGAAAGTCTGTTGCACCAAGTTATTTGGATTTTGCCATTGTCAGTAGAATCGAAGTAAACAATGTATCCGTAATGCACCTCACTGATTTTGAACTTTTCTATTTGCATTAGTAATATGTTCTCTCGTCTAAGCTTTTTTGTTTGTTAATACTTTTTCCTTCAGACCACCGGGTCATCATTCATTGAGTCGCCCTTAAAAATTCTGAGAAAAGGTGACTAAAAACTAACTAAATGTCATTATCTAGTCAGCCAAATTTATGCACATTAGCCAAGCTTGAATAGTAATGAAAGAGTATTTTCAAACAAAAAACAGGTGATTTTCGTTGGGAAAAAACAACTCGGGTTTTTTGCTAATCAAGGCTGTCTTACTGCGAATGGCGACCAGGCACGATTTAGTTGAAATTTCAAAACAATTTTTAAAAATTGAATTTTTAACGTTTTCAGTGGAGGTTTCAATTTTGAAAAGCCGCGGCTAGCAGCGGCAAGCCGTAAAAAAACGACATCCTTGTTGTTAATCATTTTGCCTTTAAACATGGAATAGAAAAACAAAATGTTTCTTTTGATACTTTTCTGCAGATTTCTCTGTTTCAAAAACGCAAAAAAAGATTTGACGAACACACACTAAATTTTTTCAAGTCAATAACAGTTAGCTTCAGTTTAGTTAACAATGTCTTGATTTATTGCCCAGTAGGACGTATGAAAAAGTGCAAAGTTACTAGAAACACAGAATTTCTCGGTATCACAATGTTAACATTAGGAACTTCAAAAAGACTAAATACAATTCTCGGAACCAGGTTGATCTATACCACTATTATGGCTTTGAAAGGATCTCCGGTTAGCTCAGTTGTGTCAAAGTCTAGAAAGTCTAGAAGTATTGGTATCTCTTGAAATCTCTCTCATCCTATACTGCTTTTGTAATTATTAGCATCTCTCCCAAATGACAATGGCTAGTACGTATCCTGCTTTTTTGGGAAACTCAGCCACGGCCACCGGATACAACTTCTGCGATTTTTGCTCATTTCGGAGCCATGCTCGATGATTTCAGAGTAATTGTTGTGATTTTTGTCGTGATATTCGGAATCAGCACACATTTTTACATATTTGAAGGCAATGAAAAAGTTTGGACGAAGTCCTCCTTTAATATCTTCAAGTCTGCTTTCCCCATCACTAACTCCTTCGTTATTGTTTCCCTTATTTTTTACCACCACTATCTCTTTATATAATCTACATCTGACTCATTTTTTCTCTATTATTTTCAGTATATCCTACCGATTTCTCCTGCTAGACATTCTCAAAATGGGCGCTGGTGTGTCTGGTCAACCGGTGTACTTGACTCGCTCCACAATGCTCATAAGTCACACACCAGTGACTAATCAGACAGCCGGCGGAGGTGCTGCTCAGTGCACATTTCGACGTCAGTCTACTGTAATCACAGCTCCAGGATCTGCTGGAAATGGAATGTCTTCTGGAGGAGGGATTTCTTCTCAACTGGCTTTTCCGATTCAGTTGTATCCAAACAATGTATACAATAATCATGGATACAGTGCGCAAGTGCAAGGGTTTGAGGTGAGTAGATAAAACTATCGGTCATTGATCGAAATTCAAAATCTAGCTGAAAACTGATGAATAGAACAGTAAAGTTTCTCAGTTTCACCACTTTCATATTTCCGTGTTTTGGACGTGCCCTTGATTTTGTTGGACCTTATTTCACCAACTTTTTGTTTTCAGCCCCACCCATCTCCGCCAACGACTGCTTCTGCTAACCATCACCATCACAGCACTTCCAATGCCACTTCATCAATTTCCCCACCGAACCGCCCATCTGCTCCTTCTGAAGAGACTCCGCCCCCTTATTCATCGATTTACCCAAATTTGGCAAATCGAGTCAATTGATGATCTTGATGATCTTTAATAACTCATTTTGAATTGATCATTATCACTCTTTCATACACTGTGTTAATAAATCTGGATGCCAGACAGTGCGGTGGACTCATCGAAGAACCAATAAAATCAACATTATCTGAAATGAGGTGGAAAAATCACCGAAAATCCTCGTCATCGGTCTCAATCTGAAACATTTATCTTCAGATTTAATGAAAACCTGATATCAAGAGGTTTCTGTTTTCACAGTGTTGCTCATTTCATTTTTTGAGAACAACATCTTCCAACGATCACCCACAGTATCCATTTCATAACTAAGTCCTTTTTTTCTGTGATCCGTCCATCTGCCTCTTCTGAAGAAACTCCGTTCACTTATTCATAGATTTATAGATTTATCAAAATTTGCGATATCTAATTTTGACATAATTATAATTACTCTTTCATCTTCTGTGTTTGTAAATGGGGGTATTTAACTATTTGGTGCGTTTGGGGCATTCAGTATTCGAAAATGTTCAATAATAGTTGTTTGCGGAAGGATGGTATTGCGGAGTCTTTTTCAAATTTAACCATTGGCAGTAATATTTGAACAGTTGCTCTTGGTTCCATTTATGATGTAAATCATCAGTTTTACACTACATCGTTATGAATGGCTACCTCAACTCCAACTAAAAAACGAAAAAGAAACTGTGATAATCGACAAGTCTATGTTGGTAATTTGCCATTCGATGCAACTGAGGAGGAGGTTAGTTGATATTGTACATTTCTAATCCTCACAATAAAATTATCCCGAGAAATTATGGCAGTACTTGTTCCTTTCATCCCAACGAGGGTCAAATTAATTTGATCCATTTGGCCCCTTCAGAAATATATCAAAAACAGGAAAAAAGTCACAAATTTCTGTTTTCAGATGGTGAGAACTTTGCTATTTTCATTGTTTCCATCTTCCAGCTCCACCGAGTCTTCTCCGTGATGGGACAAATCACGAACATTTGGATGGCCAAGAGACCGCCTGGATTTGCATTCGTCACCTTCAAACGGACAGTTAATGCATATGATGCAGTCAAATATCTCCATAAAAAGTTAGTTTTTTATTTACTTTGAGATGAAAATCTGGAATTTTTGAGAAAAATATGTGATCTGGAGGCTGTTGTGGAGATGTGTGAGGTGGATTTCAAGGAGGATTTGAGAAGAAGGATGGAGGAGAATCAAAGAATGTTAAGAACCGTTTGTCGAAAGCAATAGAAATCAACCAGGGAAAACTAATCTTGGAACTGGAAAATGATAAATTTAAAAACATTATGTTTCTCGTCTTCGACAAAGAATCATATACAAATTCCTCTTAATGGAAGTTTCTTATGTAGCTTTAGTAAATCAGAAAATGAAATGTGTATGAATCGACTTCAAAGAGGCTTTGAAGAGAGGATTCATACAATGAGAAAGAATATGAAGAGACTGAAGTCGGAAACGGGAAGAGGTAGAAAAAAGGAAGCAATTTGTCATGTTTCGTGTTTTTTATCTTGAAAGTGGGGAATTCGCATGTTCTTCGTTTCCGCATTGATTCGTCAATTTCTGGAAAAGGTAATGAAAAGTGTAATTTCCTGTTTCAGACAAGTGATATTATTGAGCGGCATATTCAAAGTTTGATTCGCTCAAAAATTCCGTATCATAAAACATTACTATTCTTTTAGAATATCAAGACCTCCAATTGTTAAACCTTCATGTACAGTAAGCTGGCGGCTTTCAAACCCACATTTTGAAAATACCCAATTATGTTTTTATGAGCTTCATTGCAGAGCTTCTTTTGAATATCCAGGGATTTTCTTCTCTTCTTCAGTGTTTTGAGCTCATCACGGAACTTGAAAATTACTGTGTCAAACAGTGGCCATGTGTTCCAAAAATATTTGTTTCAAAAAGTTCATCTCTCAAACCTTTATAATCAGATTCTAGCTGAAACGTGGCCCTGTATATAGTCCCATCAATTTTTCTGTATAAAGAGTAGCCAAATTAAAACTATTTGAAACGGGAAGTTCCACTGTTTTCCGTTGTTAACTGTTAAATATAATAGTTAGAAAGCCGATATCTTGGTTTTCACCGATTCCATGCTAAGTCTTCCAGAATTGAACTCCCTTTCTCCAGATTTTACCAATCCAGGAACACTATTTTACACAAACCCACAGTCACACTCTAGCACCATTAAGTCTTCCAAATTTCTCCATGACGTTTCTCATGTGGTTACCATCCCCCTTTTTTATCTCCACACTTCTCAGCAACACTTGATCAACAAACCTTTCCACTCCCCTTACCATCCATCTATCTCTACCTCCTCTCACACTCGAGCTCATTCATCATATCTGCCAGCGCCGATCACTCTTTTTTTTTCACTTCTCCTCTTCTACGGAGGAACGGAGGAAAGGAGGAAAAAAGAGTGTTTGATGGACAAGAGAAAAACGGAGCGGAGGAACGGAGGTGATATATTACACAGCTGACGGTCATTTTTCCAATTTCTCATCACTTTGTGTGGTGGTATAAGAGAAAAGAAAAAAGTGCTCATTAATATGATTTCGGTGGTGAAGACTGAAAATAAAGCGGGTGGTGGCGCATTGAGATATCACAATTTCTTGCCCTGAATTATTTTTGAAGTCATTATCCCTAATTTATTACCGTGCACGTTCTGATTTCACGAAAATTCCAGCTCTTGGTAACATAATTATTAATAATGGTGTAAAACCCCGTTATTTTTTTCTAACTCTTTTTTCTTTTTTTACTGTTTTTTCATGTTCGTATGTGTAGGTGTTCAAATACAATATTACTAATTCACGCTTCGTGTTTTGAACAATTTCTCTTTCTTCTCTCAACTTTCAGCTCTCTTTTCTACTACCGTATGGTTGCACTCAGATCAATTTTTAGGAGGGAAATATGGGATATTAGATCTCGCTTACTAAATGTTTTGAGGAAATTTCCAAGCGAAAATAAAACCATTGACTCATTTTTGGATGTCGCAAACTTTACCTAGCTTCTGAAATAGCAATTTCTCATCAAACGTATTAGTTATCTGTTAATGGTGACCGTTCCTGATTACCAGTTTCTAGAATCACATCAATTCTTGTCTTTTGAATCGCATCAATGCTTTTCTAGAAGTTCAAAAGTTTATCGAATGTATGGAACTGTAACTTTTTTGGAAATACATATGTGTTTTTTCAGATTCATATCAATGTTTTTCTCGAAGTTCAACATTTTATCAAATGTATGAAACTGTAACTTTTTTCGAAAAATGTAAATCTGTATTCAACAACAAACTGCCCGCCGTTTATGGCCACAGATCCACGGAAATGTTTTGATACCGGAGGTATTGTTAACATTGATATATTTGTTATTATTCACATAAAATGTAAAGGCGATAATTATTTTCAGTTAACTTATCATTTCTTTGAAAAAAGACACTTTTGAACACCGTTTCAATGTCTAAAAAAATTTGGTGAACATCTACAGCAATCGCTACAGTGAAGTACATTGGAAACCAGATTTCGACAGAAGAAGGTACTAGAAATGGGAACTCGAACACTTGGTTTTGAGAAAAACGTATGAGAAAACCAATTAATTTACGTATATCGGTATTTCTAAACAATTATAGATTTCGAAACAGCTTTTTACACTGCGAGCATCTCCACCTCCCACCAGCAGTTTCCTACTTTCTGACGGTTAGTGCACAACGAGTCATACCCTCTTTTAAAAAATCTCAAGTTGTCCTAATGCTGTGACAGGATATGGACAACACTATCTTACTTGCCGGTCCAACAGCTATATTTTTGATTGTGAAAAGTTCAGCATTTTGAAGAGTATCCATCTGAAACTTACTAACAGTCTTACGAATTGAAGGATTCAAACAATACTTTCTAAGCTTGTCGTTAAGAACTAATTTTTTCACTTCCTCATTACCATCACATACCTAAACTTATAAAAATTATATGTCTTACCAATCTTTATACATAGATTGTGAAACCGAATTTTCATAATTTGGTGGTAGTACATATATCGTATATTCCCGAATCAAATACCAGTCATTTTCCGAAAAGTTTTTTTCGACGTAAAATGATCATCGAGAAAGTCGCTTTTCTAGAAATGACGGTAGAAATGACAATTGAAAATTTAGAAATCACTTTCAAAACCACATTTTTGACTTTCAGAAAAATAAAAGCAATTTTCAAGACGACATTTTTGATACTCGGAATTTTTACACAGAAAATTGATGGAAGCCGAGAATTGAAAGTGAAGATATATGTACATTTTTTACTGTTCCAAAAACTTAATATCACAATTTCAATCAGTTTTCATCGCTTCCCATATGAGCTTGTTAGATCTAATCAATCATCAGTGTGATCATGGAAGTAAATAAGACTATTTAAAAAAAAATAACTTGACTTGAGCCTATTTCCTAGGTTTTCATAATTTCTCCCCTTGGTTTGTTAATAGCTTCCCAGATCAGTGGATATGACATTAAATTACTGTTCAATTCCAACTAAACTTTCCTGAACCACGACCTTTACAAGATAATTTCGAAACCGAAGTTTACTCCTACCGCGATTAGAAAGTCATATAATCACTGCGTTCAAACACTCTTCTCTCTTTGTACTTCTTTTTTTTACGCTCATTTTTTTCACTTCGATTAAACATGCCATATTTTAAATATCGCGGTCGAAACTGCTTTACCTAGGTTACATAATCGAATTGTAAGATACCCTATTAGAGAGAGACTAAATATTCCTGCCCCACAACTCCTATATCCAGATTTCGAAACCGATTTTTACACTACCAACTAAACCCCCTCGCCGCAAAAAGTTTAAAATTTCAACTCTCCCTTCCTCCATTTCATCTCATTTCATTCTCCAATCACCTTCCCATTATCTCCTCCAAACTTCTTTTCCTCCCGCGCGGGGGAAAATCGAACGAATAATTGATGTTTGCCATTGCGAAAATCTCGGGGGGTGGGGGCACCCCCCCCCCCCCCCCCTCCGTTGAGCTCTGAGCCTTTCAACTGTATCTATCTCTCCCTCTCCTTCTCTTTTACTTCTGCTCCTCGGGGGTGGATCTATCCCTTCTTCTCCCGTCGGGAAGAGAGAAGAGAAATGTGTTCAGTGTGTGTGTGTGTGTCTATGTGTAAAGCCTTCCCCGATCCCGAATCTTCTTCTCTTTCTCTTTCTCTACCACCCTCTCTGATTTGTGTACTCTCTCAAGCCGTCTCCAAGATCCCCGAGCCCCCCGGAGGGGGGCTCAACCAGTCTTTAGGAAGCTGGACTGAGGAGGAATATTGGCATTCTTATTCATTCCTCCATTTTCTCTTTTCTGTAGGATTCTGTGCACTCTTGGTGCACAGAACTCCTAGATTTTTACACTTTTATTGAAGTTTGGTAGACTAGTAGTAAAGTTGAAAAGAGTGTGGGAAAGTTTCGAAACTTCAACATTTGTAAGAAGTTTTGGGCATTCTTCTGCAAGAAAAGCTGGATTTTTCGATTTGCAGATATCTAAATTAGTATTGCTGGAGAAAAATTCTCTAGATCTCTGCAAATCAAAAATTCTAGCTCTTCTTGCGGAAGAATGCCCAAAATTTCTTACAAATGTTGAAGTTTTGAAACTTTTTGCTGAAGAAAAACTAGTAATGCTGAAGAAAAATTCTCTGAAATTATTCTGTTTCTGTTTCTTGCTTTTTGAGATTTAGTTAAATTTTAAGCCAGTGGGAATTTGGTTGCCGTCTGGAACTTTTCTTGAATTTCGAAACTTTCAGAGAAAAAAGCCATGTTGAAATCTGATCCCTTTATTCACTTCCTGATGACCATTACCTTTCTTTTTCGGTCTAGAGGATGTGAAAAATGACAACTGTTCTTTATCACCTAGGGTCCTCAGAGTCTCCTCTTGTTGTTGATGATGATCTCGTCGAGAGAAAGAGTGGGTGAAATCGCTTTGTTTTCGAAATTTTCGATTAGGTTTTGAAATCGGCTTTATTTAGAATTTACGAAAGTCTCGGAATCATTGGGTTGTGAAACGATTAAAAGTTCGAGAATAGTTTAGCTTTTTTACTGTTTTGCATATTTTACATAGGACTTTTGCAGAGCTTGAGTGCAACTGTGTCTATATTTTGGTAATTTTTATGATGATTTTACAATTCGGTCACCATCGAAACTTTCGAGTTGTCAGAAAGCAAGTTTCTGATTGTTTCATTTAAAAAATTCATGTTCCATCTGGTTCATAATGTGACGTTTAGTAGGGAGCTTACAATCCTGGTCTCAAATAAGATGCTTTTGAATCTAGTTCCCGTCTAGCCACATGCTGCGGCGTCAAACAAGCGATGAACAAATTACTATTAATTCCAAAAATTCATTCTGGTTAAAATGTGGCCGTTAGCAGTACACTTGCAATCCATTCACACTAGGAAACTCTCGATTTCACCCGGAATATTGTCAACTTGACTTGAGAGAATGATGACTGCCCCTACTGAGAGATCTAGAAACAAATGTCAAGTATGAAATGGTAGAAAAAGATGCTACCGTGCTTCTGCCACGCCTAGCCACATTTATGGAGCCACATATTGTGACAGTTTTCAACAGGAAATTTTCTATTTCTTGTTTCTGTACCTTGTTGAATTTCCTGGGTTCTTCGAAAACCCGATAATCATTGAATAAATTTTGTAGATAGAAAAAAAACGATTTTCGCGGTTTCAAAATATTCATGAAGTCAGTTAAATTAATCATGGATACTGGTTTCCATATTGGTCAGAAAGCCTTATTAGTATTTCAAATTTTAAACTAGATGTGAAAATACTAAAGTCTTGTTCATAGTTTTTGAGTTGAAACTTTTGCATTATTGACTTGAGAAGTAGTGACCTCAAATAGTAAATGATTGAACCAGAAAAATGTTAAGACCTTGTTTTTGACAAGATCTATTAGATGTGAACACCAATCTTTTGAAAAATAAAAGTTTCACCTTGCTGCCAAATGTTCACAACTTCTTTTCGAAGTAATGGGTGTGTAGTAGTTGTCGTTTAGATCAACATGTTCCTCCATCTTGGGGAATTCCGTTCCGAAATTTAGAATCGTTTGGAATCTGGAAAGGATTTCTATAGAAAATATACTTATTTAAAACCAGATGCAAAGTTACCGAAAAATATACTTCGCGGCGAGTACAAGTAAGCCTAATGTAACACTAAAATTTCCGAAAATTCTTACTGTCACAATAAGCGCATGTCTAGTGATAACTTTCGTAAGCTCTGTTTACTCAAGGCTCGTTTTCTAAGAGCTCATTTATTGAATAGGCATATTTTTGAAAAAGGCTCATAGAAGCTCATGAAAACTAGTCGATTTTTGCATTTTGACAGAGAAATACGGTGGAATTTCCGGCTCATATGTGAATGAGGCTCCCAGAAGGCTCATTTTGACGTGAGGGCTCATTTTAGTTTTTGAAACTCGGAACTTTAACCCACAACTTTTTAAAGTGAATATCAATATTTGGGTACGTTTCAATTGTTTCATGTTTGGCTTGAAAATCTGAAAAGTACGCAAGCACCGAGCCACTGTTTCAAGTAGTCCATTAAAATTTATGCATTCGAGCCAAACTTGATTTTGAAACATTCAAATTGTAGATTTCACTTGAATGAATTCTCGGTTCCAAAAACTCCGTATGATTGTATTTAATTTTTTGGCAGTAATGTTCACGAATTCACGAGATTTTCTGAAAAATCTTACCATAATGATACTTTGAGATGCGGAAAACCGTTCTCAGTTTGAGCAAATGCACACTTTCCAGTAGCGTAGACACAACCTAAGAATCGCATCATTTTCAATCACCCATTTCTAAATTTTACGGCACTCTGAAACTCCTCATTTCCTCCTCAATTTTCTCCTGTTTCCCATTCTAGATAATTTTTGTCCAACCTCTTCTTATCAGTGTATGCTCTTTTTTCCAGATAACTCCAAACTTTTCCCACACAACTACACTCTATAATCATGACAGAGGAAGAGGATCCATACGCACTTTCTTCCTCGGAATCCGAAGATGAAGGACCAAAGAAACCGATCAAGATCGAGGGAAGAAGTGGGGATTTAAAGCAGTTGGTGAGTGTTTTTGTGACTTCGAAATACGGTATGAAAACTGGGGAAAGTATTATATATTGATGAACGGAAAATCACAGCAATGACTGCAAAGAGTATGTTTCAGAGAATTTCAAAGCAATAAAATTTCGGAAGACTTGTGTTTATTGTCATTGGAGCGTGTTTGCCAAAGTAGCTAGTGATAAAATGAATTATTGTCGCGAATCCAAAGAGATTTGTACATGGATACTAACTTAAAAATATTCCTCCGATTTTCATGAGCGTTTGTCAACGAAAAGTAGAAAAATCCATCTCATTTTTCATCGTTCTGAAATGGTGAAAAAAAAACTTCTCGAAATTTCTTTGTTCTCACTGTTAGTGTATTTTACAGTTCATTCTTTAGGAACGTCAGGAAACATTAGTACTTGTGACGGTCCCAAATTCAGCATCTTTATATCTATTTGATAAACTATGGTGCGATATCTAGAAAAGTCAAACCACATTTCGGGAGCGTTCCAAAACTTAGGTTTTTATTCAAAACTGATTTTGCGTAAGAGCTCATTTGCATGAAAAAATTGTCTCTCAAAAAGCACACCGGGCATTTTAAAAATGTGAAAATCCGATCTGATAATGACTTTCAACTCAATACTTTTTAAAAAGTATAAGCCTATTTTTTTAAGTTGAGAACCAGAATAAATTTGTTTCTGCTTTATGCAATAGAGAACATTTTGAACCATAGCAAATACCACCGCTTACTGTCTAAAATTCTGAAACGGCGCTCTGATAGGAAGACTCGGCTCGACTAGATTGGTTTCTAACTGTTATGATCGTATTTATCAACATTTTGAAACCGGTTCTAAAGTCCAATTGAAAATTTACTTTTTCTTTTCTTTCTCACTAGAGTGTATTTTCTCACACTTTCAACAAACAGCAACACATCACTTTCTAGTTCATTTGACCAATAGATGAGTACTTCGATAGAAAATAGAACAACACTTGAGAGGATAATAGAGAGGGCTATCGGGGAAATTATTGGAGAAAAAATGGCTCACGGCTCAGGTGACGGTTTAGTGAGAATGTAAATAGAGATAGGAAAAGAGCAAAAATCTAGGAACGGATCTAGGTTTGTGTGTACTGAGAATGTACCTATTTTTGTGAGAAAATACATCGGATAAACAACCAATTGATTATGGAAAATTAGATTGCAACTTGAGCTGATATGGGAACAGTAATTACTTAATGAGAAAAAGAAAAGAAACGTAAGCGAAAAATTTGAAGTTTTTAACACGTTGAGTCATTTTTTTGGTTTCCTTAATGTTCTGATTCACTATTTAAATATCACACTCTATCATTTTCGAAAACTCATTCCAAGTTGCGAAGTTTATTAGAAACATTTTTGAGTGTTTCTTTTTTTACACATTCCCAACTTGCAAGCTGTTCCGTTTTGTATTAAACATTTACAACGTTTCTATCAGTTGGATAGGTGTCCGAAACTGTTAAGGTACATGTTTCAGTAGGTCATTTCCAATGTACAATTGGATAAGCGATGATTTCTTGGATGTTATTTCTATCATTTCTGAAAAACTGGAAAGTTCTTTAAAATGTCTGAATAATTAGTTGCACCACTATTTTTGTTGTGATCGTATTGATAATGCTGAATATACATTTCTAGAACACCACCGTAAAATCAGAAAGGTGTTTGAATGTTTGAAACATTCCTCACCGTAGATACACTAAGGCAATCCACGAAAGTTGCTAATTAAGTTGCTAATATTGTTCAGAATTGAGATGCAACCAATGTGTCATGAATATTCCCATCACCCTATACTCTGAAACTGAAGCCCAAAAAATTATTCGTAAAAACAAAAAAAATCCCGTCTCATATTGGTGTTGTGCACCATCTAACACTCAAATCATCAGTACCTCTACAATGTACTTGTCATAAATTCTTTACTTTTTTAGCGAGAAGCCCTCAGTGATCAAACCGTAAGTTTGAATTTGATTCACGCATTGTCTATCTTTCACCCACTTCTGTATCTCCAGCCTTACTCCAACCGCAAAAAACATTTTGAACAACACTGAAAATTGCATTTATACCGCTTTTCCGTAAACTCTGCCAGCCAATGATCATTTCACTAATATTTTTGGCCTAAAGCTCCTGAAATATATGTTAACACCAAGTTTAAACATTCTCAACATTGGGAACTTGTTCAGCACTATTTCATCACTATCTTCCTATCTCTCTATCACTTCTAGCCCGCTTATTTTCCTCTCCCTAGCACCCTACCTCTCCCTCCTCTAACTTCTAAAATTCTCAAAACAAATCAATCACAATTATCAGCCTATTATTCTCAGTTAACACATCAACAAACTATCACTCAGCTGTTCCTTATTACCTTGTTTATGATTTTCCTTATTTTTCAGAAATCCGCCTTGTTCGAAAACAAGGGACCCGTCAAGGATGAGGCAAGAGAAGAGGAGTTGGCAGCCCTGAAAGCCGGGACCAATGAGTTGAAAAAGATGAAGAAGGTTAAGAGTTTTTGGAAGAGGGAAAATCTAAAAAAGCAAATTACAACGATACAGGATTGAGAAACACTTGAAGCATAAACTATGCATTTGAAGTGGAAGTTTGGAAACGGAACAATTTTTCGTATGCTCAGAAAAAAATTATCAATATACATATGTGACACCTTGCGTCCTGACAACTGGCATTTCGAAAACTGTTATGTAGAAGGGCCTTTTGGAAACAGTAATTTATTTGAGTTACAATCATGTGACACTAAAACCATAATCCAGAGGGGAGAAGAACATTCATGGCCTAAGAGAGAGGGGTACATGGTCTAAATTTCATCAGAATTTTTTCCTGACTAGGTTTTTCTGTGTCTAGGTTTTCCTGAAGGTTCTCCTGTCTTCCCAACTATGCCTAATAAATGAGTAATGTTAACTGAAACTTGTAGCTTATAAACTAGTAAGCTCTCGTTTTTTCAAAGGAATGCTTTTTCTTGTAATGGTTCGGTTAGTTCAAGTTTTTATCTACATTCATAAAAATAAGAATTAAGAATTAAGAATTGAGAATTAAGAATTTTGAATTCGCTTCGATTCTTGTCTAGTTTGAGAAACCGTAGTTTTATTTAGCTTTTTCTCAATGAATAAAGAAAACTACAAACATTATACGAGAAGACTTTGTTGTTTATCAAAAATACGGACGATGCATTATTCATAGGAAACCTTTTCAACCATGACCACAAGATGAAACTTCAGTTTCATAATGTTGTTGAATGTTTTTGAAAGTTTTGACAGTTAATGTAGTGCACATGGCGTTTTCAAAACTATCGTACATCTATAGCGAAGCATCTGATTAGAATCAAATTTCCAAATCTGAGGTTCCCGATTTTAGTATCAGTTTTGAACATTTGTTCTCTGGATTTTCTTTGAAATTGGTCATAGAGCGGGTTTTGAATCGCTCTTAGAACATGACTGTCTTTCTTTGATTAACTCATAAAAATTATGAGTTTTGTGAAACTGCAGTCATACGATTTTTTAGAATTTGGATTAGACGTACTGAAAGCGTTCTCCGATGTTTGTCATCAATAAATTTTGTCTTACAAAAAATAAACAAAAATATATAACCGAAATCTACGTCTCTCTTCGAAACCATCTCGCTCTCTTATTCTTATGCCCAGAACTTTGTTGGGAAATGTATAGAAAACTCTCGAACCAACAAGTACCAGATGAAATACGCCATGAGCAGCATTTTTTACAAGTGTCCCCTTTTCAAAACGTTATTATCAAGTATCCACCTTAAATTTCATACATTAAATTGAAAATCCGAAAAATGTCTCTGTTTCCAAACTTTGCAATAACATCTCACTGTATTTCAAAAACTCGTTTCTGATTCTGGGACGCGAAGTGATTACAAAATTCCAGGACTTCGAAACCGGCGCTGTCCACAACATCGAAAATGAGGATGAGGATACCAAAATTGCTCGTCTTGAAGAACGTCAGAAGCTCACTGAAATCGGACAGGAAAAGTTTTCAAAGTTCAAAACAAAATTTGAGAACATTGATTCGACAATGGAGGAAGATTTGGAGCAGAAGTTAAAGAGGATGCAAAAAGAGCAGATTGGTGGTCTTGGAAAGGACACGCTGGCTTCGGCCAAGGAAAGGTTGGTGATTATAGAAATTATTTACAATAACAAATCATCTTGTCTTCATCCTAATTGCCATGTTTTTTTCACATTTTGCATTTTGAATGAGTTAATAATCAAGCTTGATAGTATTAGACATAGTTTGATCTCATATATTTGGATCAGTTTGAATTAAATAGAATCATTTGTAAAAAACATAATCGTTTGATTTTGAGTTCATGAAGCCAGTAATATTGATAAAAGGATGTGTGAGTTTCTGATCAAATCTATCAGGTCAAATATTTTTCGTAACAAGTAATATATCTAGGTTCAAATGTGATGCAAAAATATGTTATTAAATCATCATACCAGTGAATCTGTATTTTTGGTTCGTTCTTATCCAGTAACCCTGAAGTGGGTATTTAATAATTTCACTGTTCACCTGGTATTATTTCTGATGGACTCCTATTCTAATGATGATTTGACGAGTAGTCGCGACTGTCCATGTTTGCAATACATGTTCAATTTTTCCTTCATAAGATTTTCCTGCGAATTCTCATAGCTTCTTTTTGGTTATGTAGCGTTATGATAATTTAATTCGCTTTCCTGATAGTGCTCTTTTGCGAAAATTAAGGGAATAGGTTCTAAGTGGCTCAAAACTGGTTAAAACAACTTTGAAGGGTTCAAAATTTTGCAATTCTGTCGAACTTTTAGCAAAAAAAACTATTTCGAGTAATTCATGTACCCAAAAATATCCAGTCAGAATAATCGCAAGGAAGACGAAGTTGTATTGATTGTTCACGAAAATGTTCCTTTCACCACTCCCAGAAACATTTGACTAGCTGTCAAAACTGAAACTTCTCCGAGTTCTTGAATTTTTAGAAACGGCTTTTACTGTCGTTCGGCGAACTCACTATTAGAAAATAGTGTCCATTTTGAAAACAGTATTGCCGAACATTTTGAAAACAGTATTGCCGACATTTTTTCCGACTAAGCCGTCCAACCTGATACAAAAACTACTGTTTGGACATAAACAAGAGATTTCCAGGGGTTTCCTTTCTTGTACTCGAGGGTACATTCCAGGTGCATACCATGCACATTAATTTTTTGAAATATTTACATACTACCTCTGTACTACTGAAGATCTTTTTACTATGAGCCAATTCAGAAGAGATCAGAACAGAAAATTTTTTGAGAGGTTCATTGGAGTTTCGAAAATTCTAAGTTTTCCGGCTGCTGAGAATCTGTAAAAAAGTGGACATCTACATATGTTTTACTGGGCGTAGATTCAAGTTTCGAAGTTCATAGCAAACCTTTTTTAATAAAACGTTTTTGAAATGAAAATTCAACCATTCTCAATTTTTCAGATTCGAAAAAGGAGAGAGTGACATCATCGTCGAGAGAACCGCAGTTGACATCGAGAGAAGTGCAGATCTCTCCAAAATGAAGGCAGCGTTCCAAGAAGTTAAACAAGAAGAGAAGAAGAACTGTTGCATTTGTGAAAAAGTTGTCTATCCGGTGGAGAAGGTGGTCGCCAATAAGAATTTGTACCATATTCAATGCTTCAAGTGCTGCAAGTGTGCCAAGAAGTTGACGTGCGTTTTTAAAGAGAAGTTTGGAAAATTTTTCGGTTACACAATGGTGGTGAAGTTTTTCATTGTTTATTTTGTAACAATTCAATCATGCGTAACGAGTTCGAATACTCAGCAATAAGACATTTTCACACGTTGTTTCCTTTGTATTTCGAGTTTTAATTTTAGGGAATCTGGTTTACCATTATGATAACAGAAATTACAAGAGCTTACTGAAAAACTATCTTTCCCAGTTAAATGTTTCGAATCATTCTGTTACAATTGTCCGATTTTCATAGTTTTTCGATGTTCAATGTAATACACGGCTTACTAACAGCAACCTAAAAACACGATAATATTGTTCCGGTGAAAATTATTAGTGCAATATCAGTTGCAATTATCACAGTAGGGAGCAACCTATGTTTCGAACCTTCAGGATTCTTTTTGTGAAATCTTCTTATTATCACGCAGAATCACTTACGACCTCGTTCGTATAAAAGCGGAAGTCTGTAACAGTGAGAACTGAAAAAATTATATATGATTTCGTCATTTTATGCTGTTTCAAATTCCCGAAAACATTCGATAAACTTTCGCTCAATTACTTTTGTATCCCTATGCATTGGAATATACAAAGTTAGACTCGCGTTTTGTGGACTTTCCAAATTTTCAAGCAAAGCTTGGCTTGGTAAGCTGGAAAGTCCGCAAACACCGAGTCTCACTTTTTTATTCCGACAATAATTGTTGCTTTCAATTTCTTGAAATTTCATGAAGTTCACATTTATTTTTGGTTTCTGCTGCAATTAGTGCGTATAGAGCGGCCTACATTTCCCATTCGACGTTGAAGTTTCCAAAAGGTTACCAGATGTTGATCAGGTTTTTGTCATCCCATTCGATAACTATTTCCATTTTCTACGGCCTGATTACAATTCAATCAATCATCTACTTTATTTAATTTATTAATACGGTCAGTATTCCCATTTACCAGTGGAAGCATCATTTACAATTTTGGCAGTAGTAGCAGTTTCAAATTCAATGTATCATAGTGTTTTGCCTTCCTAACCAATCTTGCGTCAAACTAGTGTCAATTTTCAGAACCCTATAATGTTTTACCACTTCATATTCAAAACTTATGCAGTATTCATCCTATTCATCTCGATAATTTCTTGTTCCAGACCCACCAACTTCAACTCCCACGAGGGCAAGCTTCTCTGCAAAGTGCACATGTTGGAAGTGTTCCATCCGGAACTCGCCAAGACGATGGACCCAGCCAATACTGAAGGTAGGTCCCCTCTCATTTCAATTTTATGTGTTAGTGTCCCTTCTCAAACACATAAGTTTCTCATTTTCTATCTCTGTTGTATGTCTGGTCAGACCAGATGTGTGTCTGCTGGTAGGAGACAGAGAAATATGAGGGGGCTATTTGTTTTGACTGGTGGGAAAATTAAGGGGGAAATGAGGGAAAAGTACAAGATTTGGAGCATTAGGGGACCTGGGGTGAAGAGCTTGAGCAAACATGCATATAGGGATGTAACTGTTACTGTATACAGTGTTAAGATGGGTTGTATTGTGAAAATTAGTGATCTAAGAGTGATTATATGTAAGAAAACAAAGAAAAAAGCAGGAGATTGTAGATGAACAACTGAAAGAGGTGTTCGGCCAATTACAAAATTTCAAAATTATTCGTATCATTTTTGGGAAGAGTATTTGCAGGAATCAAAGTCACATCACTTGAAACGAAAAAGTTTAATTATGTTGACTTCGGAAAACTGCAATTTTTTATAAAACAGCTAGTGAAATCCATTACACAACTATATAATCAAATTGATTTCCAAGTTTTTGCTTACCCAACATTTCAATGTTACTGTTACTGTATGTAGTGTAAAAAATGGGTTTTATTGTGGAAATTAGTTATTTTTTCGTCTCAAGTGATATGACCGTGTTTACTTGAAAATACTCTTCCGAACAATGCTAGGAATAACTCTGTAAGCCTTAAAAAACGAAGCAGGATATCCTCTTCTTTAGTGGTTCAACGGAACCGTAAGATTTTAATAAATGTTGCCTAATTTTTTTCTGTGAAAAATTTAATAACAAAAACGGTTTCTTCACTTTCATAATTTTCTTAGCCAAGTTAAGGTTGCACTGGTACCATTCTCATGTTTACCAAGAGATCAACTACTTTGAAAAAGTTACCGGTTTGATAATGTTGAAGAAACAAAGCTTTTTAGCTGGAAGATCTTTGTAGTCGCTTTGTTGCTCAGAAAAAGTACTCATTAAGCACGCAGAGCTGTCATTCCGTCTAACATCATAGTTTTGTGAGAGTTCGTTTTTACAAATTCAGTAGAATAGTAAATTCAAAGCATTTATTTTTGAAAATGTCGAACAAGTGTCATATAATTCTGCTTGAGAAAACAGTTTTCGTGATGATTTACGGAAATCCGTCTTCCGACTTCTGTATTCCGTCTTCCATCACTTTTCACCCAGTTGTGATGTTGAGCTACGCTTGAGAAAAAAATGAAAATAAAAATCAACAGTTGTGATATCTTTCCGAATCAACTTTATCGAAGCTTCAGCTAAAATGGTCATGACTTCACTTGGAAGAGTTTGCAACTGTGAACATTGTTTTCTTACAACGTTTTTGTGATTGTCTCTTGATTCTCCACTTCACACGATGCATTCTAGGTTAAAAAAACGATGGAAGGCAAAATACGGAAGACGGAATTCTGTGCATCTCTGAGAGCCAACACGAAAAAAAATTCACCCCAGGTCCCCTAATTTTTAAAAGGAAATGCTTTGAATTTACTATTTCACTGAACTGTAAATACTATAATAACTCTCATAAATATGATGTTACTAGTTAGACGGAATGTTACTAGTTAGACGGAAAATTATCATAGACGTTATTAGTTAACTTGCAAATCAAGATTACCCAAGGAATAATACTGATTTTCTGTTGTTTTTCTCAATCTACTGTTTACCAAGACAGCTACAAATTTTTGCGAGAACAATTCCTATGGTTTTTAAAGCTTTGCGAAACACTTTATTTTATAAATTTGTAGTTTGTTTGCACAAATAACAACCACTAAGAACATGGAGAACGTATGGAACCTGAGAAATGGTGGTTCGACACGCATATTAGAGAATATTTCATTTTCCCCATTCACTACGGAATCTTAGCAACCAAGTTTAAAGTCCCATAACTGGTTCACTTTGAATTGCTGTCAAAAATTAACTATGTCAAAACAGCGAATAAATATCATCTTACTGCTCTGAGAAAAATAAACCCGTTTCATAGGCTTTGTGAAACAGGTTACTTTTGAAAGCAATTAATTGGTGTCGCGATTTCATGGGATTGACATTACGAAGTTCGTATTCTAAAATTCACGATTTCATCATCTTTGTTTTTTTGTTTCAACCTAAATATCCAAATTCCTTTAACATTTCAGAAGACGAGCGTGCCGCTTCCGACGAAGAGGAGTTCGCTGTGTCCAGCAAGCCAAAGCAACTTCAAGGTGTTGTTAAATGTAAGTTATAAACGTTCAAGTTATCCTTTCTGGGAACTCTTCTATTCAAACTATATAATTGATAGTGCAAAATCTTTACTTACAGTTTACACTCAATATTCTCATTTCTTCCATTGTGTCTAGGTCAAAACAGCTCAAGTCTTTCTTAATTTTATCATCTTGCGATTCAAATAGGAGAGTGTTATGTATCTTAACCTCATTGTATTCTCCTTTTTGAAGCTTATGGTTATGGTCAACTTGACAAAGATATCTAATCAGCTTTTTGAAGTTGTAACAATTAGGACACTAATTTCACAGTTTTAACCACTAGGGACATATACAACTGTAAACAGAAAAATTTTCCAACTTTCTATCAAATTTCAAAGTCTCTCGCCTGTTCAAGTACCCCAACACCCCGAACCTTCTATACCTCAACTTCAAAACCGAAAATTGTTATTTTCTTCTCCAAAATATCTTATAATATTCGGGTCACCTCATCGGAAACCCCTCCGGGGAAGACATCGGTTTCCGATGTCTCCTCCAATTTCGACAAAATTTCGAAATTTCGTCTAATCAATTGGTGTGATCAATCTTCTCCTTCTTGTCTGTCTCTGTTCTTCCGTCTCATCATCACTTATTATTGTTGTTATGAAAGGTGACAGTAGCTGGAGATCTTGGATCTTTTCTGGGGTTATGTCTCACAGGGAGGTGAAAGGACGGGAGAAGGGAAAATGAAAAGAAGAAAAGGGAGAGATATATGTAGGATAGAGATGATTATCAACATAGTAAGTATATAGAATATCTAAACACAATGACTGGAAGTAGCTACCCATGGTTCATATCGTAAAAGTGAGACAGTGAACTTTCGAAATGAATTAAGAATCTGAAGTCATGTTTGTCCTGAGAAAGGCAAGCCCTTTTCCACGAATACTGTATTAATCCTTTGAATCTTTTGGCTGAAATTAGATTATATAACAATAATGTCATCCATAACATATTGTTTCGCTGGGCAAATAACAAATCTTCACAAAGCATGTTGACGAAAACTTTCCAGACCAAATGATGTTAGTGAAAAAGAGAATCTAAGAAAGATTGTGGAGCCTTCCGGGTGCACAAAACTTGTTAGAGATCACTGAAGTTGCATCTGTCGAGGAACTGCTTCTGTAAGTTAGTATAGTCTAAATAGAGAATGTGAAACAGTAAGTTTTTGTTCATTCTTTTCTGATATACTGGACACTTTGAGCATTAAAAAAAGAAGAATGTCTTAATCAGTATAACCCAAACTACTATATAATTTTGCTAGGGTAAATGAAACTTTAATTTTGCTTTTTTGGCAGTTGACAGTTTATTTATAATCGGGAATATTGTCCGTTTGGTATAAGCAACCGCAAAGCTTCTAAACTTTTTCAAAAATTATTGACGGGCTTGGATGGTGAAGTCCTTTCGTGAGTTTTAGCGGACTACTGCGAGCAAAATTGTGCATTCTTGAAATTGAAGTGAGTAAAACCTAATTTTTTAAACTCTGGTTTTGTTATGTTTCTAATAAAGTACTCCCGAGATTAGGAAGCAGTGCGTAGAAGATATGCTCACTGACAGTACTCCATTTCTGCAAAAATTTCATCAACATTGTGTATCGAGAACTTTTTGTCATTCTAAGATTTCATTTTTGATATGAATTGCCTATTGATCCAAATGTTATATGGTATTGGCAAAAACAGTTGCTTCCAAAAAGAGTATTCAGATTAATATATATTACTGTTACATGTTTGTGTTATTGAATTGCAAAATTCTTCAACATTCAGTGGTCAGTTCTCCTTGGAATGCATAAAAACACAAATCTTTACATACTTAGTTGAACCAAGGTGATGAAGGTTTCGTCACATTTTGCTAAATCACTAAATTGTTGTGATAGTGATTGTCGGTACTTTTTCGTGATATGCAGCTTGAAATCTCAAATTCACAAGAAAAGTGGAATGTTATTCCCGTCAATTTCAGATCATCATTTTTCGTCAAAAAGCTTTAGTGTTACCGTAAAACCTGTATTAGAAGGGCCGGCCCTTCTATTGTTTCTCTATTCTTATTCGAAGCCATTGACTTTAAGTAACTTCTTATTATAGACCATCTTTCCACCTCTAACGTAGGATTTTTTCTAAATATTACTATCGCATTAAAAATGAAAACTCGATGTTCGCCAACTTTTCAAATTTTTCGGGCCAAGTTTGGCTTTAGTAAGTAAACACCGAACCTTACTTTTTTATTCCAACAATATGGGTTCACAAAACTTACGGTACCAAAAACTTAATAACAGTTCTGGGTCTAAACATTTCAAAGGTTATTGTATCAATACCTCTATGTTAGTTTTGCATATTTACAGGTTTCGTTTATGATCCGATAGTTGTAAAAACATTTCGAAAACCTTGTTCTAGAAGTTTCATTTTCCACATCTACCCTAGACGATTCACACATCTAGCCTCCCCTATAAACGATCTCTCCTCACCCCCCCCCCTTAATGTTTATAATAACAATCATAATAATAATGCATCCCTTTCCCTTCCTCATAGTGTATATGTGCCGTTGTTCGCCGTCCAAAATACCTGGCGCTCTCTCATTCCCACACACACTCTCGCCTCCGCGTACTCCGCCTAATTCCGTCCGCGCGCCGTCCGCTAGTCCCCCCTCTCGTCCACTGGTGTTCATTTTGAAGAGAAGAGAGGAAAGACAGAAATCGGAGTAGGCAGTTCACACCACATCATACTTATATCATCTATACGATCTTCTATTGACTGCCACCACCACTTTCATCGAAATTCCAATAGAAGAGATCTCTACTAAATCATATTAGAGAATCTTGAGACATATTCTTATTTTCTTCCTACCAAAATGGTTGCAGCTGGCGCTGGCGGTGGTGTCCATGATGAATTGGCACAGTTGAAGTCGTTGAGAGAGAAGAAGGGCGACTTTGAGAGCTCGTGCAAGGAAGTGGACAATGTCGAGAAGAGGACTCAGGTGAGTGGAATCACTAGATTTGTGGGAATCTCGAAACTAGAAAAAAACAATCATATTTGAGATGTATTTATTAGTGAAATTCTGGGTCATCGAAAAAAGTGACTCGATTTTCGAAGTTTGGAAAAATGGAAAAATGTAAGACATTCGTTTGTTAGGCGTTAGATGGATGAAACAATGCCATACTGTAAAGTTGCGTGTATTCATGAACTTCCAGAAACATGAAAAAATGTAAGATTTCTTTTTTATGTTGAAGTGCAAACAAGTGACTAGTGGACGGTTAGGACCCCTAGATTTGTAATAATGGTGAGAATGGAAACTTGAACAACGGGTTGAGCCATACTAATGTTTTTGCCTACTTTCCGTAGGCTCATGCTCAATATGAAACATGGAAATTTTTGACTATTTTAACCAGACCTTAGCGAAGATGTTTTATTGTTTCGAAAATATCATCCCTACATTTGTGATTATGGTGAGAACTGGAAATTATCCCATTTTTCTTTCCTTACCGATTCATTATTGCGGGTCCGATTAGATCCGTAACCTCTGCTCAAGCTTTATCAACTTTTTGGAACAGTGAAATTACTATAGAAAAAATCTGGAAGAACCAGAATTGGCAATCATAAGAAGCTCTAGGTTTCGGAGCAACATGAAAATGAGTAAGTATGGATTTTAGCTTAAAATTAATCCAGCCTCCTCCGTCTTTTTCGCAGGTTTCTGGAACAGTAGTTCCTTGAAAAAGAGTAAATTTCTGAATTTTCACTGCTACATTGAGCACATTTCGCTGAGACCATGATCTAGTCCCGCGAGGTAGAAGCCAAATATTATTTAGCAGAAAATATTTAAAACTAGCTTCGACATGTGGAAATGACAAAAAATAAGTTAATAAAACATAAAGGAGAACAGCCATAATCTGGGGATCATGAATCAGCAAATAATTCCACTCTCAGCTTCCACACAATTACATTCACGATGAAATATTCAAAATTTTCCTATTTTGCCTCATAAGCCACCCAAAAATCAAATAACCTTTGCCAAATCCTTTCTTCATTTTGTTCCACGTTCATTCTTCTCTTTTTCCTAACATAAAAGAAGAAAACCGGGGGTGACTAATAATAGTAACCGATTCAATGTTTATATTGCATCCATCCATACACAAATAGAAGAATGAGAAATGACTCATGTTTGACACCCCTTTTCTCTTGAGGGGGCCCCCAAAGGGGGTCCGAAACGGAACAAGGTGGTCCAAATAGATTGTGTTACCCTTTGACTCTAGGTGGGGGGGGGGGGGGATTCAAAAATAATTCTGATGTTCAGAGGCTCACCGAGCTTCCAAATTCTATAAAATAACATTAAATTGCGCCCGACCAACATGAATCATTGAAATAGAAACGAAAACCTATAAAAATTTGGACTTATTCAGATCGAGAAGGATCTCCTCTCCGCTGGAAAAGTTAAGGCTAACGCCGAGAAGTTCATTTCTGGAGCAGCCCTTGAGAATAGTGATGACGAGAGTGAGAGTGCTGACAGAGACCCGAATATCATCAGAGGAAGCAAGAAGGCTCAGAAAGTTGAACTCAATTTTGAGAATGTTGGGGATATCAAGAACAAGTGGAAGGAAGGAAATGTAGAGACAGCTGAAGCCAAAGAAGCACAAGAGAGGAAGGAGTTGGAGGCGTTGAAGGTTAGTTTTTATATCTGATTTAGAAGAGTTATTTTTTTACACATGCGGCTCAAATAATGAAGAAAAAATGTAGAAGTTGTGATGTGGAGTTGGTGAAACTGAAAAAATATGCTGTGATCTTTTTGGCCGAGTTTTATCAATTTATGTGCACAAATTGTTTTCTTAATCGTGAATGTTGAGTTTCTCATAAATTTCCCAACATGGCGATACAGAAAATAGACTCATATTCGAAAAACTGGAAAAAACAACAGTTGTGCTGGATCTTCGAATTGTTCGAAAAAGTTTTGACTCATAACTTCAAAACTACCTAAAACAGTAAAACTTTGTTTTTTTTTTGATAACTCAAGTCTCTTTTAACAGTGTTAAGTAAGACTGTGAAAAAATTCAAACTTTCTGGTACAAAAATGAAATACTCTTTTCTTAAAATTGTCGACTGCGCCCCAGTTCCCTTCCCCCAGTTTTGATGTTACCATTTCAGAATCCTAGCTTTTTTCTTATTTCTATTTTCAGGGCGGAGTCTCCGTAAAGGACCGCTTCAAGGAGCGTGACAGCACCGATGGTCAAGTCGTCGAACGCAGCTGGAACAAGGATGAACTCAGCACTTCAGGTTAGTTTTGAAGTTTTAGATTTCTTGGTGTAAAAATGTTTGAAGAAGCCCAAAACCCTGGAAATGTTTACAATCCCAAATTTCTATATCTATAGCGTAGTAACATCTCAGGGCGGCTCAGAAACCATATCGCTCGATTTTGGTAGCCTAGATTTCCGTAGACGGCCTAAAAAATAGAATCCACTTTTGGTGGCCTAGAATCCCAAGAAGTCAACTCCCACCATCGTCTGCGTCTCTCTTATCACTATCTGTACGTATAATTATCGTTTTCGCACTTTTTTCGAATTCCCGCCAGACAAATTTTCCAAATTTTCAAGTGATACCAGACGATGGTGGTGATGCAATACGGGCGCTTCTAAAATGCGTACGGAAAACTTACATTACGACAAAGACGTGGCGGCCTAAAGGAGTAGGAGCAGGTTAAGATTTTCTCATACTTAGAATCTGAACCTATCAGACGTGACGTCATATGAGTTTTCAAACTTTCCTTTTCAGCCGCCGCCGAAGCCCGGAAATCCTTTATGGCTGGATCAGCCTACGACGCCGCGAATCCAGTGGAAAAAACTGTAAAGGATCTTGATGATCTGAAATTCGGACAACTCAAAGGATTCAAGGATAGATTCGAGAAAGGAGAGGACTCCGTAGAGATTCAGAAGACTCAAGTGGATTTGGGAGAAGGTGTCCAACTCGGAAATATCAAAGCGACGTTTGAGAAGGGAGCTGTGGATGAGTCTGAGATGACTTCTGAAGAGAGGGCCGAGCTCAAAAAGAGAGAAATTGAAGCCGAGTTCCAGAGATATAAGTTGGCGAGAAAGTCGGCGAAGGCTCAGGAGGAGACCGGGGAGGAAGGAGGAGCTGGGGTTGAGAAGGCGTATAATCCGGCAGAGGTGGAGGTGAAGGTGAGTCGTTTTAAAATGTGAAACATGAAATAGTGCTGGAGAATTTGACAAAAAAGCAAAAATCGGCATTCATGAAAGTAGTGAAACTGAAAAAATACCATTTCCCTAACTTCCCAAAAGTCCGAGATTTCTTCCAGATGGCAGGAAAAGCATTTGAGAAATTCCGTCAAATCGATGCCTCAGGAGCCACCCCAGTACTTCCGAATCAAAAGAAGACATCAGAACCATCAAAATGGGACAAAAAAGACGATAAACCAGTTGCCGAAGTTATTAACAGAAGAACAGTTGAAGATGATGCTCCAGAGGAACAAGATGATGATGCATTTGATGTCAAGAATCTGATGAACAAATTCAAAAATATCGGAGAATCTGGAGGTCAGAAGACTCAGACGTCTGAGCATAGAGCAGAACTCGAGGCGTTGAAATCTGCTGCTAAGGACTTCAAGGCGAAATTTGAGAATTCTGGAGAAGCTGATGCGGATGCTGCTCAGATTGAGGCCAGACGGCAACAGATGGAAGAGGAGTTTGAGGCGATGAAGAGTGAGTTCATGGCTTATTCTGAAAAACAATCTGAAACATTTTTGTCAATTTTATCCAATCCAACCAAGACTCGAATCAAACTTTCGTCAATATTTCGAAATTCACTAACTCTTTGAAACGGAAAATGTAAATATTTTTCAAAACCCTGAATCGCCAGGAAATCGAGTGCTCGATAATCAGAAATCTAGTAATAAAAATCTACAGTTCCGTAAGATTTTAGAACGTCTGGAATGTTCGGAAGCGTTTTGCTAGATTTTAAAAGTCTGTGAACGTCTTTGAAGATGTCAGATCCAATCTCAAAATGAAATTCCAGTTTCAAAAACTTTGTGAACTATCCTCTCATTAAATAAAAATTGATCGCAAGACAAAACAGCTTTCTATCAAGAAACATCCGAATTCCAGTTACATAGATAGTTTTCACTAGAACTTGAGGAACAGAGTCAGAACCATTATAGAAATTAGATTTCTTTGAATTTATTCACATTTTCATATTCATCATTTAAACACTAAATAACACATGAATGTGTTATTTAGTGTTTAAATGATGAAAATGAAAATGTGAATAAATATATCCTTGGCGTGTATCTTGACAGTGCATCATCAGTTTGAAAACATTTTAAAAGGCGAGTGTGCTAATTTTTCGAATATGATTTTTTTAATATGATTCGATGCGGGCAAACGCGATTGCAAGAATGGTGGTTTTTCAAATCACGAGATTCAATCTGTCCTGAAATTTTCGCAGAAACAGGTGAAAATTGCAATGTAGAGTGCACAGAATATGAATAAAGAATTTACGTTATTATTGGTTTCCACGCTTGTTCACTCACAAGCTAAGTTTTTTCTTCTACTCTTGTACACTCTACGTTACAAATTTTGACCTTTTTTCCGAATATCTCGAGACAGTGTCAATTCCGTGATCTGAAAAATATACAAACTGTTTTGTTTTTTGCAACTCTTTTTCATATAAAAATAGTTCTTAAAAATTGTCATTTTTGAATTGAAACACTTGCCCTTCAAGCCGGAATTTAACCATTACAATAAGAGTCATCGAACAAAACTGCCCCCAGACTTTTAGAATTCCGAAAATTTATCAAAAACCCAACGGTGTCTTTAGAGCTTCGTTTTCAATATCACCTATTATTGTTTGTTCAAGTACAATAAACTTCTAAACTTTAGAGAACGGAAAACATTGACCTCTCAGTCTCAAAAATTTTCACTGTTTCTATTTTGTCCCATTATTATGGACACCAAAATTTGTTCACTATTCGACAATCTTTCAGGAGAACGAGAAGAGGCCCAAAAACGTCTCGAAGAGGAGCGTCTGGCGGAAGCTGCTGCATCTGGAGGTAATGAAGCCAGAGATGAAGACGTGGCCATTAAGGCGGAGCATGCTTCGAAAATGACAGCGAAATGGGAGAAAATTCAACAAAAAGAGGCAAAGAAGGCCGAGAAGGGAAAGATGCCAGAGAAGAAAGGAGGAAATGCGGTAGGTTTTTGAATTTTTGGGGTTCTGGGGTAGGGTGTTGGTGGAAGTACAGTTTTTTTTGGGTTCTTAGATTCCTTTTAAAAATTTTAAAAGATACTATAGAAGATACTGGATGATTCAAGAAAAATCTGGAATCTTCTAGAACATTATAAGATCTATTTTACAAAAATGTCCCGTTTAATAATACTGTCAAGAAATGCACATTTGACCCTCAATATTGATTTCTCTTTGGTCCTTTCTTGGTAAAAAGTTTCCCCTTGGTGGTGGTCCCCTCTCAAATATTGCTCATCATTAATTTCAGGCTCAATGATCCAAAAAGTGCACCCTCTCTCACTCTCATCCTTCATTATTTTTCCCCTTTTTTTATTTTTCCTTTTTCTCTATTTCTCTCTTGTTTCCTCCCTCTCAACTTTTCAAAAAAACCGTATTTAATTCTTACTGTGTCTGTCCAAAAAATGAATTTTTCTTTTCAAAAAAATCCACAGCAAATATAATCCCAGAAAGGGAACCTAGTACAAAATTTGCTGTGCCCGGAATCTAACCGAAAAATATTGAGATTTTAATCTTTTGACCATAATTAACCCACAATCCTAAACATTTCTAACCAGCTTTCTCTTCTCTAAAAGCATGTTTCCACTAAAAATTTGAATTTCCCACTAATTTTTTGACCTCTAACAGTGTGATTTTTCTGCTAACCAAACCTAAAAAATCCCAAATATTTTTCAGAGATTCTGTCTGCCACCACCCGACAAATGCTCATTGTGCACCAAGAATGTCTATAGAGCAGAGCA
The DNA here is from genome assembly GCA_963932045.1 of Caenorhabditis sinica. Classification (NCBI taxonomy): domain Eukaryota; kingdom Metazoa; phylum Nematoda; class Chromadorea; order Rhabditida; family Rhabditidae; genus Caenorhabditis; species Caenorhabditis sinica. The sequence continues at coordinate 19,817,900 of OZ009940.1, forward strand.
ATTTCAGTGTTTTGGATTACTGTACCATGTGAACTGCTTCAGATGTGTGAATTGTAAGCAGGCGTTGAGGTGGGTCAAGAAAAAAATTTCAAGTAAAATTATGTTTCAACTTTTTGATAAAAACTCGTACTCTAAGAAATAATTATTAGATCTGAGATTCATCGAAAAAAGTCAGACCGTTTTAAAAATTCCCTTCATTTCCAGAGTAGAAAAAGCTCACCGATGTCAAAAGTCAGGAGACCTCTACTGTCGTGTACATTTCAAATTGATGGAAGAGAATCAGAATCGGAAAATGTTACAGTCTCTCGAGGAAAATAATAATAATGAAATGGACCACCAAAATGGGACGACTGAAAATCAGGAGGAGGAACTTTCGGATATTTGAAACTTTGTCCGAAAGTTCAAAAATAATTATTGCTCAATTTTTATGTCACAAACCCGCACCCCCTTCTAATTCAGTTGCCATTTTTTCTTGGAAACTTATGCATTTTTTTCACTTGACATTTCACTTATAATAAACTTTCTGTAATTTACAATGTCCACCTTAAAGTCATACTGCGATATGGGAAAAATGAAAATGTTCAATGCTGTGAGAAGTGCTGACTCAGAACAAACGGTCAAATCTGATTTTATTATATCCTAGGTTACTCGAACTTTCATGTTTTGGACAGCCCATTATTTGGTATTCCAAGTGTGAAATTTTAATCGTTTGGCATTTGGTTTATTTGATTTTTATTTCAAATCACAATATATGAAAACAGTTGCGCGCTTGAAAACTTGCAAGTATAGTATAGAAAGTTATTATTTCGAAAAATGACTAATAAGTAAGGCTCCCGGACGTTCCACACCAAGACGTTTCGCAGCGGCGACATTTCCCAGCGAATTCAGCGCCGTTTTTTTTTGCTTAAGGTGCCTAAAAATGATTGGTAAAGTGTAAAAAATGCTACAAAACAGCTATTAGAAGGTGAATAAACATTGAAATCCGGCTTAATGAGATATATTGGAAATAAACCCTTGAACTATTGTATCGCTGGTTTAGGAAAGTGGATTTGATTGACGTTTATTATCCTTAAGTTCGCTTCATAAATGTTATACGTATCATCATAGAAATGTGTACTCTTGACTGAAAAAAACCCAACATAAAAAATCCAAACTTCCATTTTGATCAAAATCGAAAAATCCATTTTTACATTTGAAAATTCTGAAGCAGGACACGAATTAGTTTTTTTCAGTATCAAATACAAGTTTAGGAAAACTGTAAATGTAGAATAGTGAACACATGTAGTTTCTGGAAAATAGATGAAGCTTGAAAAACACTTTTTTAAAATTTCAGTTTCATTAACCTTGAAAGTGATTAAGATTTTTACAATGAGTACAAGTTAGTCTAAACGATCTAAAAATGCATTCTTCGATTTCCTGAGAATATCGAAAATAGTCTAGAGAAATCAGCTCCCATAATCGTCTACGTCTCTCATATCACAGCTTGTTTCTGTTTTCCTCATTTTCTCACATTTTTGTATTCTGGCAACAAAATTCTATAATTTTCAAAGTGATACCAGCTGATGGTAGTGATGCGATACGAGCGCTTCTGAAATCTGTACGGAAGACTTACATAACGACAAAGATGTGGCGGCCTAAAGAATTAGAAGCAGGTTTAGATTTTTAAGTTTCGGGTTCCAAATCTAGAAGCCTGACGTCATCTGAAAATTTTATCTGATTTCTCGGCAGCCGCCGAAGCCCGGAAAACCTTGGTGATTGGTTCTGCCTACGATGCTGCAAATCCAGTGGAAAATATTGTTAAAGATCTCGATAACCTGATATTCGGAGAACTCAAAGGATTCAAAGATAGATTTGAGAAGGGAGAGGATTCCGTGGAGATTCAGAAGACTCAAGTGGATTTGGGAGAAGGTGTCCAACTTGGAAACATCAAGGCGACATTCGAGAAAGAAGCTGTGGATGACTTCTGAAAAGAGGGTGGAGCTCAAAAAGTATAAATTGGCAAGGAAGTCAGCGAAGGCTCAGGAGGAGACCGAGGAGGAAGGAGGAGCTGGAGTGGAGAAGGCGTATAATCCGGCAGAGGTGGAGGTGAAGGTGAGTCGTTTTAAAATCTGACGCATGAAATAGTGCTGGAGAATTTGACAAAAATGCAAAAATCGGCATTCATGAAAGTAGTGAAACTGAAAAAAACCTCTTTGCCCTAACTTCCCAAAAACCCGAGATTTCTTCCAGATGGCAGGAAAAGCATTTGAGAAATTCCGTCAAATCGATGCCTCAGGAGCCACCCCAGTACTTCCGAATCAAAAGAAGACATCAGAACCATCAAAATGGGACAAAAAAGACGATAAGCCAGTTGCCGAAGTTATTAACAGAAGAACAGTTGAAGATGATGCTCCAGAGGAACAAGATGATGATGCATTTGATGTCAAGAATCTGATGAACAAATTCAAAAATATCGGAGAATCTGGAGGTCAGAAGACTCAGACGTCTGAGCATAGAGCAGAACTCGAGGCTTTAAAATCTGCTGCAAAGGACTTCAAGGCGAAATTTGAGAATTCTGGAGAAGCTGATGCGGATGCTGCTCAGACGGCAACAGATGGAGGAGGAGTTTGAGGCGATGAAGAGTGAGTTCGAAGTTTTTTCTGGGAAACAATCTAAAACATTTTTGTGAATTTCATCCAATCGCCCAGAGACTCGAATCAAACTTTCGTCAATATTTCGAAATTCACTAAGTCTTTGAAACGGAAAATGTAAATATTTTTCAAAATCCTGAATCGCCAGGAAATCGAGTGCTCGATAATCAGAAATCGATAATCAGAAATCTAGTAAATTTTTGATTAATTCTTTTTTATTAACTCCAAATACAAATGTGATCAAAGTTCTGAAAAACTAGGTTTGAAGTGAACGTAGTGAAACTGAAGCAAACCATTAGCCACACTTGAACTTCACTATGTCATAATGCTTCTATCAACCAACCTCGAAACTCATCTTATGTCAACTGAATTATGGAAAACTGTAAGAAATAACTTGAGAACGTGATCAATTTCGATATATTTGAATCAGAGAAGTTCTAGAAAACAAACCCGTCACCAAATAAAACGAGTACGTCAGAGTTTTTATGAAAGGAGAGAATTAGAAAAAACTGATACTTGATATTTTGAGGTTGGGCATAAACTCGACTGTGCTTTTGGCAATATCTTCAGAATCAACCTGAATTATATTGGATACTTATTTTCCAAATTAGAGCAGTAAAACACCACGAGCATCTGCTTCTCTGAAACCTCAAAACAACTCTTGAAAGAGAATAAAATACAATACAGCGAATTCCGAAACTGAAATATTGGTCCATACTTAAACAGTCACATTTCGTGAAACTTATGCATTTAATATCTCAAGTAAAAATTTTTACTGATCTGAAACCCGTAAAACAGAAGAATTATATCACACCGAAATACACTGTAAAATTTCTAGAAAAGCATAATGAAAGAGAGAACAAATGGAATGAGAGGTATCAGAGAAGCAGATGCTCGTGGTGCTTCTGTTGGACGCATCACACGCTTCTCGATTCGGTTCGTGTTGATTTTTGGTGTGAATCCGGTAGGGTGGTCGAACTGAAAATATACATATTCAGATATGGATACCCTTCAAAAACTCTGGACTAGATAGAAACATTTACAGTCTCAGCAACTCTTTGAATAAGACCTTTTTTTAGAATCATTAGGCAAAAGGAAAACTTACATTATTTCCAAAAGTGACTGGATTGATCATCTCATCAGAAGTAATTGGGAATGTGTGGGAATCACGGTTCAGTTCGTGAACATTTACTTCTGAAATGTGAGATATTGAGGAGAAGAGAATTGCAAGATTAATAACTAATAAAACACGGTGGTTTGAATATGAGAAACTTGAAACAGTATCGTACACCTTGTCACGAATTTCTTTTTTCCGTGTCACATAACCTAAACCTCCTCAAAACACGAAACCTCCTGCTCACCATCAGGTTGAGCAGATCCAGTAGCAGCCATCACGTAGAATGGAGAGTTGAGATTCCAAATGAGACCATTCTTATTATCAATTTGTGGCATTATCTGTTGGGTGAACTCGCAAACGAGTCTAGTATCCACCACTTCTCCAGCCAAATCAGTGAACAATTCTGCGTGTTCGTCATCGTTCAGGAAGACACGGTCGTTGGATTTTCCTTTAAAAGTATAAGGTTTCAGAATGTACATATTTTCGAGATGATGTGATTTGGGTCATTGAGTCTCCTGTTGTCTCTTGAGAAAATAATCATAATATTTCTTTGATCCAGAGAGGGCGAAGATGGAAATAATGGGCTTTTGCAAAAATAAACACTTGGGCAGAACGAAGCACAGTAAGATTTGGAGAGTGAAAGACTACATACATATACCATCTACGCCTGAAATTAGATAACGGATTCAGCTTTTCAAGATATAGATGCCTGAATCCAAAGTTTTGATGTGTCGTATTTGCGTTGATCACTAACATGCAGCAAGAGCTGACCCCCATATTTATTGCTGATAAGTCACTTGCTCAGGGTCACGGTCCACAGTATCCGACCAAAATGGACCAAATCTAAACCTCGTTGTTCAAAAAATCACTCACCTTTATTGTAGGACACATAGACTTCCGGTTCGTAACCGACAAACTCTCCCATATTGCTGATAACACATTCACTGACCGAATCGTTTCCCTGTAATTGGGAGAGATGAACTGTTCAAATTAGAGGAGTGGGAGATGTTCTTTGGACTAATGGACTAATTTGATTTATTGATTATTTGTTTGCTGCTTTGGACTTCCCATTTGACTGGTGAGGCTGTGGAGACTGGGCTATTCGTTAGAAACAAAGTTCTCTATTAGCAAGCAAACATTCAAACCAACGCTACAACGACACTCCGCTATCCCGGAAGCTTATACAGTAGGCCTCCCCTTCTGAAAAGTTGGTGTGATAGCGGAATGTCGTTGTGCTAGCAGTTCAAAAGATCACAGACAGATTATAAGTATTGCCTCATTCTGGAGCGATTTCCCTATTTCAAACAGGTCCGAGGTGACTGTTAGGGTTCCAATTTTTTCATTTTCTTTCTTAACAAAACTCACCATTGCCCTATCATGAGAGAACGCAATAGCGACATATTGTTGTTGTACCGGAGGAATGATGGTCTGCAATCAGAAAAATATCTCTCGATAAACAACAAATCAAGGCCAAGACAACATACGGCTGCAACCATTTGAACTTTCATCTGATTTCGTCCGATCACTGATAGAGTCACTCCGATTGTACAATCTAGATTCGGGTCACAGCCTCGCGGGCGGAACATACACACTTTTGTGGTGCCGCAACCGGTGCTGAAATTTCGCGTTGTTACAGTAAGATCGACCCTTTACGAAAACAGCAAATCTAGCTTGTCGAGTGCACATATGTGACCTAGTTGAAACTAAATTTTTTTTCAAATTTGGCGCCAAAAACATCCGAATGGAAGTAAACTTACGTCTCAATATGGATCCCATTGCTAACTGCTACTATGGCTGCTAAAACCAGAATCAGGACAAACGACCCCATTTGAAAATCTGAAAATCAGAAATCCACAAAATTTGAATTGCCGCTTCTCGAAAACTGATCCAAGAAAAGCAGAGATTACGAAACCAAAGACTAGGGAAAAACCGAAAAATAAGAAACCAAATCGGGGTTGGAACTAAAGAACTAAACACCTCTCTCCTATCTCTTCTATTCTTGGTCAGTAGCAAAGAAGAAAAATGGAGAAAAAGAGAATCGGGCGGTTCAATGAGAGAGAATGACGGAGTGGGTGATAAATTGATGGCTATTAGGAAATGAAGGAAGGGAATGGACAGGGAGAGAGGGATTGGAGACGCAGAGAAGGAGAGAAATGGGGATGTTGAGAAGAAGGAATTAATGAGGAACGAGGAAGAATTAGATGGTGGGAGGTGATGAAGATGGAAGAATTTCAGATTTGGAAACGAATTAAAGATGACTAGTGACTTTTAATTGTCTGGGCTAGTAAATTTTTCTATTGTAGGATGTGCCATTCGATGTTCCGAATTCCAAATTTTGAACTCAAAATTTTTTGGCTAAACGATACAAACATACTGAAAATAAATTCTTCTGGAAAATTTTCACTCTTCCTGTTGAATTTTACTTTTATGCGCTTTGAAGCAACGTGTTTATGAAACTATCCACAAGAAACCAAAAAATAGCCCAAACTTGTTCGCATAATCCTAGTTTCTACGGAATCACAGATACCATTTTTCAACATTCGCTTAAATTTCTATTGATTGGACGTTTTCAATTTTGTCTCGAAATACATTTCTTAATGGAACAGAAAGTGGTTTGTCTGGCTATGTTTCTTTCGTCATGCTAACTGTGTTCTGGGAAAAAGGAAAAAAAATAATCCCAACATTACAAGTTCCCTTCTTGCTAGAAATTAGATAAAGGTTGAAATCCAATCACAAAATCCAGGCATTCAAAATCATACTTTGAGCTTCTTAAAGATACTAAAAATTCCCTGTTTTTCCGGCGCCACTTACAGTGTGAACTTCTTAGATTTATTACTGCGAGAAGTATTTCGGATCCGAAAACAATTACCAGTTGCAACTTTACAAAATATTTCCTGCTTGCAAAGGCAAAGAGCTACGCATTACTTCATCCAAAAATGTGGCCGGAGTAACATCATTGTGTAACGGTTTTTTTTGTTGCGAAAAGTGAAGTTTTACTTTCAAGGTTCAGAACGAAGTAAAATATATCATGAATCTTTAAAAGGGGCGTACGCTAATTCAAAAATTTTGAAACTTCATATATCATTCGACGCAGAATTTTGTCTCCGCAAAGAAATCATCTTGGAGGGTGGTCAAAATCAGTCGTTTTCGTGATATAGCCCAAAAACAGCTAAAAAAGTCCACTTACAGGACTTACAGGTGCACTTTTCCACGTGGAATCTGCACTCTGTAGAAAATTTCGCACCTTCGACGAAGTGTAAACCGCCTAGATCATAAACCCGACTTGAAAATAGCGTTAAGAGGCGATGTCCCAGAAAGCCAACTTCGCCATGTAACACATCCCCCAAACTTATCCGATTGGGCTGATTTTTGGTATGGTGGGTAGTTGGGGTGATGTTAGTAAAATTCAGTTTTTGAAATTAGGCTCCGCCCCTTTTTGGAGAAGTTAGTACATATAATAGGTGCAAAAATGAAAATTTTTGTTTTTGAAGATAGAGTCGGAATCTTTTTGAAATTGTATTTCTTACATGTTTTCAAGCATTTTTTGTGTTGACAACTTTCTTCCAACTCTGTCCCATTCAGGCCAAAAATTTTGATTTTTCACCTAAAATCTCAAATTTTTCAGTTTTTCCCATTTTTCAATTTATCGAAGTATAGACAGTCGGCGAGTTTATTGTCGTAAAATGTGTGCCATGATGCTGTCCGTAAAATTTGACCCTAAAAACAGATATTCCCCAGTGCCCCATATGACTTTTACCTCGATTTAGGGTCCAAAATCCGAATTTTTAACGTACTCCCCTCCATAGTCAAAATGGTCATAGTCTCAGAATCGCATGAAACTCTGCCAGTAAACATAGTTTGATGTATTCTATATCTCTGCCAAATATTAGGTTTGTCGGACAACATTGAAGGAAGTTACAGACACAATGCAAAATTCACCTACCTCCAAGAGGTTGGAATTTCGAACGCCAACAACTTTTTTACTTTTGCTCCAATTTATTGGAAACTTTACAATAATGTTAAAATTAGATTGTTGATAAGCAATATGTTTCATTTTTCAAGTTTTGAAATTCGGATTTTGAATTTGAGCATCCGAGATTCTCCTGATTTTCATAATGTAGCGAGAAAGTTCGAGGGTGACGAATTTGGTATAACAACATTGTTTTGCCATTCTTAAACGTTTTTCAATATTTCTGTGAAATTTCCAATAAATTGGAGCAAAAGTAAAAAAGTTGTTGGCGTTCGAAATTCCCACCTTTTGGAGGTAGGTGAATTTTGCATTGTGTCTGTAACTTCCTTCAATGTTGTCCGACAAACCTAATATTTGGCAGAGATATAGAATACATCAAACTATGTTTACTGGCAGAGTTTCATGCGATTCTGAGACTATGACCATTTTGACTATGGAGGGGAGTACGTTAAAAATTCGGATTTTGGACCCTAAATCGAGGTAAAAGTCATATGGGGCACTGGGGAATATCTGTTTTTAGGGTCAAATTTTACGGACAGCATCATGGCACACATTTTACGACAATAAACTCGCCGACTGTCTATACTTCGACAAATTGAAAATTTGGAAAAACTGAAAAATTTGAGATTTTAGATGAAAAATCAAAATTTTTGGCCTGAATGGGGCAGAGTTGGAAGAAAGTTGTCAACACAAAAAATGCTTGAAAACATGTAAGAAATACAATTTCAAAAAGATTACAACTCTATCTTCAAAAAGAAAAAATTTCATTTTTGCACCTATTATATGTACTAACTTCTCCAAAAAGGGGCGGAGCCTAATTTCAAAAACTGAATTTTACTAACATCACACCAACTACCCACCATACCAAAAATCAGCCCAATCGGATAAGTTTGGGGGATGTGTTACATGACCCTATAGACCCATAATCGACTTTCTGGGACATTGTCTCTTAAATTGCTAGTACAAAACAATTTTCATCTGATACTGTCCACTTATGAAATGGTAAATTTTCTCATTATCTGTGTACAAAGTCTCTGTTTCATTGAGCTCTCTTGTACTTGATCTAGATCTTGATTGATGAGTCCCACGACTGGTAATGCTACTATTAATGCATGATTCCAAGACAACATAATATATTCAAAGTTTGAGCTCCTATAGGTTTCCGTGGCATAAGCTATTCATCGAAATTCAAGACTGTCCACGGAAATTGAGAAGAACATGTTATGTTTCCAAAATCACGATAACAATTCAAGAGATACTGCAACAGCAAGAAACCGCGGAAACAATAGAAACTGAAAAGTTCAGACAAGTGGCAAATAGAACCAGTGAAACTGATTGAGACATAAACCGGTAAAACTTTGAACAGTGACCGCGATAGACAATCATGAACAAGGACAAGAACACATTTTTGTTGCTTCCTTCCGCTGTTGATTACGGAAAACCGAAATAGGAGAACAAAGTAGGGGAACAGTAGATACCACTTAATGAAGCTTGTAAAATTCAATTAGCCAACAATACTTCAGTAAAACCGAAACTATTTTCTCTGTAACAAACTGAAGATAATTTTACTAGTGACGGCGACCATTCCTTGACACAGTGTTTCCCTCATTCAAACTTGTACTTTAGCTGATAGTGGAATTACAATACATGTTGTACTAAGACAGTACAACCCCAATAGGAATTTGAATAACAAGAAACATGTTAGGATGCCCACCTATTTCATTAGTAGTCTGGACCATTTGTTCAGTTGGAATCGAGGGGATTGAACATAGCACTTCACTTTTGATCAAATATTCGAAGAACTAAAATCTGTGCAATTTGTAAACGGTGTTCGAAAATATATCAACTGTAACGTTGCTTATAATAACTAATTTAGTGATAATTCCTTGAATTGGCATTGTTAAAACAACCACAAAGATTTGAGTCATGGAATCAACATTCGAATATCAGAAGCCATAAGTGATCAGAGTGGAACATGAATCAAATTTTTAACTTTCTTTCCTGGCTAAATGTTCTCAAATAAGATACGGTTTGAAACTAAAACTTCCCGTTTCATCAGTTTCAAAAAATCATGACATTAGTGGCTCCCATAATGTGTCGCGCAAACAATCGAAAACAAATTCAGAAAAGTTTTTTCCCAAAAACTGAGGAGTTCACAAACTTCATCAATTCTCACACATTGCTAGGCTAAAGGTAACGAAAAAAATTATAGGATCTACCCAAAAATGACAATATTAAAACAGAAAAACTCATTAGAAAAGTGCAACTTTCTATAAATTACCGACGTCTTCTGATTCTGATGACATCGCCAGACTTTAGAATTGAAAGAGTGAGTGACAGTGTACCCTCCCTTTTTCTTTTCACACTTGATTAGCTTAGGCCCTAATCAAAAAAGAAATGCCTTAAAATTTAGAGGTGGTTTGATGATGAGGACAAATAGTAAATTGTTCCAAATTTTCCCGTTTCCAGGGTCTATTTGGTCATGAAGTTCGCAAAGACAATAGTAATGTATCCAGGTGTTGACGTTTTGTAGATGATTCTAGTAAATCTCCTCCAAACAATGAGAATCGTCTTCAAACTTTTTCCACTGTGATTTTCTTGAACATATGTCTAATTTACTGCAACCCACAATTGAGAGAACATCGTAACTGGGTGCAAAATGGCAATGAGAAACCGAAATGTTTTCCGAAAATTTCACGGTTTTGAGAGGTTATTAGAAAGTGGTGAGTGATCGTACTGTTCCTTCTCATGGCCTTCTCGTTGAGTCATGGAATAAAAACATGATCAGGCTAATGTCAATGACTCGAAACAGAATTTGTAAAAGAAAATATCAGCAATTTCTGATGCTCTATTTGATTTCAGGAGAAAAGTAGTGGACATTAACAAACAAGCTTACTCGTCTAACAACAGTTAAACATTTCGAAATTTGGGTTTCAAGAGATGCTTCCCCAGGTAAACATGGATCAGAATATAAACCGTGAAATCTTTCAAAAAAGGTCATCGATTCGAAAGATTGATATCCGGTAATGAGAAATGGAACCTCTGATTCTGGACGAAGCCCTCCAAAAATCTACTGTTTTCCATGCCGCGTATTCTGAATGCAACATCAGCATTCATCGGTAATTCAAGTTTTCCTTATTGAAAATTTTTACAAAAATGACCACGAAAATTTGAGAACTGTTTTAGCAAGTCCAAAAGACAATAACCAAAACCGTTGAATTTAGTTTTGCTTTAGAGTGGTTCTACTTTCAGGTGCCTGAATCTCCAGTTCTAGCCTGGGCCGTTGGTCTAGAAAACCAATTCGGAAAAGTCAATCTTAGAAATAGGAGTTCATAAAATCCTTCTCCTAGCAGGCGAGTATTGTAAAACCAAAAGATCCAACAAAGAACTGACCATAGTGAAACAGAAAATTTCAATAAAAGCGTGCGAAATTCTAGAAATTCCCAATGCCTTCTGATTTTGATGACATCGTCAGACCAGAATTGAAAGAGTGAGTAACAAAGTACCCTCCCTTCTTTCTGTTCACAGTTGATTAGTTCAAGTCCTAATCGAAAAATGCTTCATTTCGAAAATCAAGGGTTTCCCTTCAGAATCAAAGTGTAATCTGAATGGGTACTAGACCGCTTCTCTGTGGCCCTCTACTGCGATAAATTTTATGAACCTTTCAAAATTATTTACTCTCTAAAAATCTAAGCTTTACACAATCCTCGAAGAAAAACACAATGACTATCAACATCGGAAGTTCAATCAGCGATATTGCAATTTCCTGAGTTCTCATGGAGAAGTTGGAACAGATAACCATGAAAAATAGTTAAAGGAGATAAGAATCAGGAACTGATAATATGCTAGGTTTGAAAAAGGTTTGAAAAAAAAGAAGTTATAAAGAATATATCCAAAAACATTATTTAAAAATATATTTACAGGCAAGAATGGATGCATTGAAACAGAAAAAAAAAATTTTCCAAAAAAATGCAGTTTCATATACTCAATTCAATCATTGAACTGGTGAAGTGAGCACTATCGTAATCGCAGAAATCGTGAAAGAAATAGGATGATAAGTAGATTATCATTGAGCAATTGTTTTTATCCAATATAGAGCCTAAACCGAGGATGAATATTTTTTATCACTCCGGGTAAATAGGAAGAACTGAATACATGGAACATTTTGATTTTCAACAAAAGAAACTGTCAGTTTTCTGTACTTGATTTATTCTTGAAATTTACAAAAACAGCACTTCTTGATCAGTGGGAGATTATTTTATAAAATTGATGATAGTAAATGAGGCTTTGATAACAATGAATACGATTCCAAGTTATTTTCTTTTTCTACAGTGGCTTTCTTATGCCTGGAGTTAAATTGCCTTCAAATCGCAATTAATTTCATAAATAACATTACCGTAAAATATGTGATCAAATTAAGATGAGGATACAGAAAAATTTTGGAAATTTTTCACCATTTCAAACCCATGGTTTCTACTCTTGAAAAAAACACATTTCAATTCTTGTTGGTCCCATTCTGAAAATAAATTTTTCTCTTTGTTGAACAGAAGTGGAAAATTTCTGACTATGACCTTTATTAACCCGAAGTTTTCCAAAGCTTAGAAAATTCAGAAAAAAATTGAAATAATCTGATCATTTTTCACTATTTCAGTTAGTCAACAAAATAATTATCAAATTTTTTGGACCACAGTTTCTAAGACCTTATGCTAAAAAATTACTACAGAAACGCCTACTTTGGCCTAACGACCTAACATTGGCTCTTGGTGGCCTAGTAATCCAACTGAAGGTAAGCTAGGACATCACCGAGAACTAGTATAAGTAGCTGCTCACAAAATCCGTCTATTTTCGATTTTCGTTTTCCGTTGCATGCATCAAAACTTTAAAATCGTATGGAACTAATGACAATAGTGAAACAGAAAATATAGTAAATTAATGCCAACTCCCAATTTACAAAAAGTGCAAAACTTTCAATTCCAAAAACTCCGGACGTCTTCTGATGACGTCGTGAGACTTCAAAACCTCAAAAGTTTCGAAACAAAGCAAAGAAATTCCAATTAAAATTAGAGAGTACTCACTCTTTTTCTCTCTTCACACTTGATTAGTTCAATTCTTAATCGAAAAACACTTCATTTCGAGAATCAAGTGTTTTTCCTTTAGAATGTCTTCTGAATCAGAATCCCTTCTTCTCGAACGTTTCTTTGTGACACCCTGGGGTCTTCCTTAAGTACAGTAACCTTGAAAATACCGCAATTTCAAAAAAAGAGGAAAATGCCTTTTCGAATGCTGCTATTGCTAACTTTTGAGGGGTAAGAAACAGTAGTAAAAAACGTAAAAAGTGGAAGAAATCGGAGGACATTCAGTCACTCGAAGGGGACAGTTGGTGTAAATAGAATCGAATTAGAAGGAAGGAGAAAATAGAAAAAAGAAGACGTCAAGAAGTTGACGTCTTCTGAAGTTGAAGGTGAAGTGGAAGTGGGAAATGGGGGGGGGGGGGGGGGGGGGGAAGAAAAAAGAGGTAGAGAAAAAAATTTTGACTGAAAAAATAAAGTGTTGACAGCGGACTAATAAATACAGCGATCAACATTATGGAGTTTATGAAACTGAAAATAATCGAAAAGTTACAACTCACCTTTGATGAGTTGTTTAGGAAAACAATCTATTCAATTTTAAAGCGTACAAACTTATTCTGGATTGGACTACATACTGTTGAGATTACGGAATTTTCGAAGTCGAAATTTTTCATAATTAGAGATTAACGCCAGGAACTAGCAGCGATGGACTACCGCCCAAACTGTAATTGATGGTTTATTTTTTCGAATACTGCCTAATAGATCTGCAAATGACACCAGGGTTCGACTAACTGTGATAACTCACAGTCAAGGTCATTGGCATTTTCAAGGCGAACTTTTTTTAGAAATCCAAAACTTTCGCAAACTGATTTTGCTTTGCTACTGTCAAAATTGTGAACATTCTGAAAACGGAAAATTTGTAAATTTAAAGTCTTCTGGTGATCCCTAGTAGGTTTTATTAAGTGGAAATTGATTTTTTCTTGAGAATATGGTTTGAAAGATGGACTTTGAAAAGTCGAAATGTCAACATTTAGCACTGCCTCCGACTGGCTAGAAAGGATCCAACTTCAGATTATGAACTTTCCGGAACCGAAAATGTTTGTACCCTGGTTGGTTAGAATGAACGGAAATTTATGAATTTCTTATAAAATTTTGGCTATTACAGGACCTTTTAGACTCGTAATTTGAATCAGGATAGAAAAGATTTCAAACAGATCGTCTAATAATTCCCCTATTAGCTACCGACTCAGATAGACTATTCGAAACTGAAAAAATCAGAAACTCTTGTTTTTTTTTACCAACCACAAAGATCATGAACATAGTTCCCAATGACCAAAATAACACATATTAATTGAACAAAATCGAAACATTGACTTGAAAGTTTCAACTAATCCAAAAAACTAATGTAAAAATTCGAGAAACAAAAATAAAAAATGTCGAAGAGAACAAGGTCATTTCCATCGTGATCTGATTCGATTCGCATAGCGAATCGAATTGAATTGCGAGAAACAAAAAACCACTGATAAAACCGGGTCGGAGGACACCACGCCCTTTTCTCTCCTATCTTCTTTTCTCTTATTTTTCTTGAGGACGATAAGGACGACGACGACTTTTGAATTCTCGACAATGACTTCTTGATTCAGATGACGTCACGTCATCTGAAATCGAATTAATTGGGGTTGATTTTCAGATTCCTCAGGTATACAGTGTCTCGATTATGCCTTTATAAGGAGATGATGAAAATAAGGGTGATAAGATGAAGGATCATAGACAAAAATGACTTTTTTCATAGAAAATTACAGTAAAACATAGGGAAGTGTTACATCATTAGAATCCTGATAAAATTTGCTTTGTGTCCAACAAGGTCCTATTATTTCACAATATTTGCACGCTTAGTTACGATATCTTTAAAACAGTCATTAGACATTTTTCTCTTACTAGTTCTAGTACTTACTTTCTTACTCTTACTAGTTAGCCGATTTTCTGACCTAAGTCTAATGGGGGAGTAATTTAAACTGTTCACCATTTGATTTGATTTGATTTACTACTGATTTTTTAAATAGTTTTTTTTTCGACTTTTTTCTATCCACACTAGTAACGAATTGCCCGAATTTCGACGATTTTTGATTCACTAACAAAATTTCCTCTCTGTTCTTTTCATCTAATAATTTACGCTTATCATTGACAGAACGATGTCAATGATCTTTGTCTATTAAAAAATCGTTCAAAGAAAAAAGAAAAAACATGGATAGAAGAAATTTGCCAAATTTTTTCATAGCGTCTTCTAAATCCTTCAGAAGCTGTTGGAAGTCATCGCAACTCTTATGACTCCAAAATTGAAAAAAACGTGACCTTCTGAATCCGAACATGTCAAATTTCTTGATTTTTCAGTTGAAGCTTGTAGAAACTTCCTGCACATCCGTAACAGATTTTTCGTTTCATTTTTCTCAAATCTTAGGTATCAAAAATGTCCGATTTCCCGATTTAGCAGATCTTCTGGAGACAACAAGACCTTAATGAACGGAATTCGGTTTTCGAATTTTCGACGTCTCCAGACTCTGAAGCCCAAGCACGCTTTCTGAAGTCTTCTAAATCCGAAAATTCGGTTACTTTTTAATTTTCAGGCCTTCTAAAGCTTCCTAGTCTATTTTGAACAAAAAGTTTAATTTCAAATTTTTAACGTTTTCGGAACCCTCATAAATTCAATTGACATCTGCAGAATTATTCTTCCTCTGAAGTTATATTTGTTCATATTCCTTCGATTTTCAAGAAGCTCCAAGTTCACTTTTAACAGTTTTCAATATTCAAAATATGAACGTCTTCTGCTTCTGACGCCTTCTGAATCCCAACGACGTCATCTGATTCTTCAGAATCGCAAATTTTCAGATTTTTCACACTTCTCAAGTCTGGTGGTAATTTGTTCACTTTTAGAAAAATCTTTCCGACTGACCGATTTCTCTGATTTTCGATGCCGTCTGAATCCGTGACGTCTTCTGAATCTTCTGAATCCAAAACACTTGAATTTTCCGATATTCAAGTGTTAAGAAGGCTTCTTGTCAATTTTGAGTGAAGTTTTCAGCTTTCTAACATTCGTCTTCTATCTCTGGTGACTTCTGAATCTCACTGACGTCATCTGAATATCCGAGCTTATGAATCCAATTTTTTCAACGTTCAAGTTCTTCTCCGCTTCTAGAGCTTCGTGATCATTTTTAGCGTCTTTTCCAATTTATTGAAGACATCCGGCTTCTAACAACCCATTGACGTCTTCTGAATTCAGAATAAAAAAATGCATCTCATTCATTGCGTGTGTCTCTTATTCACCTACTATAAAGTTCTCATTCTCCCCCCCCCCCCATCTCCCAAAAACCTTTGCCTATCAATATCCGATGTCATATCTTACTATTATTAAAGAGCAAATTCCGTCTGTCCGTTGGTGCTAAATTTATTCAGCAAGGCCTAGCACAGTCCCTACCCAACCGATTTTCCCCAAAATTATAAAGGTCGATCCTAAATTCTATGAGGATGATGCCCCTATTATTTTTTAGGCGTGGATTTAAGAAATGAGGTCAACAGGCGTCAAAAACAGCTACTCCAGTACATATCTACCCTTCCCTTTCCGAAGTGAGAAGAGAAAGTTCACGGCGAAGATAATAAAAATTTTCAAATTTCTCATTTTCAAGAAAAGCGCCAGGATGGCGCAGCCATTCTGGTATATTATTACTGTTCCACTACCGTATGATTTCGTCCCTCCTAACTCTCCAAACAATTTGTTTTTTCCATCATGACTACCTGCAAGATCGTGGTATGCAATCCCTGTCCCATCTCCTTACCACCTAGTAACACTAAAACTCTTCCATTTGTGGAAACAAGCACAGGCAGCGGCTTAATTGAGTTGTTTCAGTCCAAAACAAATACCAAAACGAGTTGGAGTTAGGTAGATTCTGGGCTTTCGGAAAAGTTTATTCAGTTATCCCAGTCTCCTTTCGTAATCAATCTGTACCCTACATTCCTCCCAAGCTGTGTTCTTATTACACTTCTTCAAAGTATTAAAAATGGAGTACAGTCTCCATCCTTGTAGTAGTTCTTCTCTCTCGAATCTCATCATGATACCATCCTAGCTTTTCTGCCACATGCTTCATCACTATTTCAGTTCCCAACATTCATTGGGGGACCACCATATACATACATATATGCAGTGTTGGAGGCCAGGTGTGTTTTACAAATTTCATCGATGATATCCGCTTTCGCGAACTATTGTCGCCATGCACCATGTCGCGTTCTAAAAACTTCTAATAACTTTCACGGTATCGAAACGGAAATGTTATCATGCAGAACAAATTACGAAAATGGTAAAACTGCAAATATTGTCAAGTTGAGACAAGCCATTGGAAATTGTGCATTACACCATGCCAAACTCCTATACTCTCCTACTGCGACCTGCTATAAATGAAACCCACGCATAACACCCACCAATTTTCCAATTTATTGAGGACATCCGGCTTCTAACAACCATTGACGTCTTCTGAATTCCGAATAAAAAAATGCATCTCATTCATTGTGTCTGTCTCTTATTCACCTACTATAATATATTCTTATCTCATACATACAACGAAACGAAAGAAAAAACCGAAAAAAACATCTATGCAAATTTAGGACTAAAAAGAAAAGTGGGCGGGGCTTGTTTTGGAGGGGGGACTGGGATGGATCGGAGAGAAATCGAGAGAAAAAAGAGCGGGAAATTAAAATGTTTTTCGAACATTGAAAAAAAAATCGGAGAAATTCGAGGAAATAAGTGGATTTGGGAGGGGAGAAGGAGGAAAATCGAAATGTTCGAATCTAGACAGAGTTGATGGCCTTTCCACAATAGGCGGCGAGGTTGGCTTCTCTGAACGCTTCCGAGAGGGTCTGAAAAATTAGAAAAATTAGAATTTGGAAACGGGCGGGAAATTCAAATTTTCAGTGAAAATTATTTACGAAAAAATGGTGAAACCAGTTTAGGCTGAAAATGGTCATTTTCAATCGAATTTGTTGAATTTTGGGATCATTTTTGTCAATTTTAGGCGGGGAATTCAAATTTTCAGTCGAATTTCAGCTCTCGAATTCCTTACTGGATGTGGATGGCAAACGCGGGCGACGTCTTCAGCAGATGCTCCATACTCCATGGCCAATGTCGCTTCGGCGATCATCTCTCCGGCGTTCTGAAAATTAAAAAAATTGGGAGGAAAAATAGAGAAAAATGTGTCTGTGTCATTTTCAGTAAAAATCCCCAATTTATAGGTAATTTTTAGTGAAAAATCTTCAAAATTGGTTCAAAAATTCAAACTTCGCGCCTAAAATCATCCAAAATCCAGGCTTACCGGTCCAATGATGTGCACACCGAGCATACGGTCGGTCTGCTTATCGGCGAGCACCTTCACGAATCCCTCCTGATCGTTGTTGGTCTTGGCACGAGAGTTGGCGACGAATGGGAACTTTCCGACCTTGTAGGCGACTCCCTGCAAAATAACAGAAAATTGGGGCATGAAAATTGAACAAAATGGGCTAAAAATTACACAGAAGCTTTAGAAATTGAACTTGAGCCTTGAAAATGAGCAAAGCATTAGCCTAGACAGAAATTAAGCTCCAGAAACGGTTTTTGAATTAAAAAATGAGCCCAGACCTGTTTTTTCTCTACTCATCGGCTTGGTTTTTAATCGAGATATGCAACAACTTTAAACCGACTTCCGGGTAAATTTCTGGCTCCGAGCACGGAGATTGGTTAAAAAATGAGCCTAATATTACGAAAATTAAAAGTGGCTTAAAATCGATTCCCAAAGTTGAGATTAGGCAGTTTTTGAGCCAAAAACTATCTAGAAATCTCAATTTTTCACTCATTTTCCAAATACTCACCTCAGTCTTCAACTGTTCCTCAGCCTTTCCAACCCACGCGACTTCTGGATGCGTATAAACCACCGACGGAATGCAATTGTAGTCAATGTGCACCGGCCCGCCGGCGATTCCCTCAACGCAAAGAATTCCCTCGTCCTCTGCTTTGTGCGCCAACATCGGTCCCTCGATGACGTCTCCGATGGCGAAAATCGATGGAATTTTGGTTTGGAAACGCTCGTTGACCGGGATACGGCCACGGTTATCCGTGTCGATTTGAACGTTGGAGAGACCGAGTCCTTCGGTGTATGGACGACGGCCGACCGAGACGAGAAGGGTGTCGCATTCGAGCTGAAAAATTGGGAACTGAATTGGCGGGAAATTTTAATTTTGGAGAAAAAATTGTGGTCAAAAATGGCCTAGAAATCACAAAAAAATGAGCCGAGATTCCGAAAGAATGATTTAGAGCTCCAAGAGCATTTTTGAGCGTAGAAACGAGTTCTGGAGATGATTTTTGCTAGCAAAAATCATTTTTTACACAAAAAAGCAGACAGAAATTGGCTTAGAAACCTCAGAATTTGGCTCAAAACGGCAGAGATCATCCTAGACATCTATGCGTCATTCTGGTCCGAAACGTGGGCTCTAAAGGGAAATTTTTGCTCCAAAATCGTTTTTAGGTTCAAAACTGGTTCATAGAGCCGTTTTTAGGACTAAAAATGAGCTCCGAGGTCGTTTTTCGGCTCAAATTCCGTCTCCAGAGTCATTTTTTGGGTCAAAAATGCTCCCAAAGGTCGATTTTCGCACCAAAATAGTACCGTCTGCTTCTTTCCATCCTTGGCTCCTTCGACCTCGACACTGATGCTTCCTCCATTCTTCTTGGCACCCAACACTTTGGTATTCAACAAAAACTTGAATCCCTGCTTGGTGAGTGTCCTCTGGAACGTCTTCGACACCTCCCCATCGATACCCATTCCTCCGACGTGACCGAGGAATTCGACGGCCGTCACTTCGGCTCCGAGACGTTGCCAGACGGATCCCAACTCGAGTCCGATGACTCCCGCTCCGATGACGACCATCTTTTTGGGGACCTGCAAAATGAAAAGTTTAAAGGGCGGCAGGAGCGAAAATTATGGTTTTTGGACGAAAAAAGGGGTCTGAACCAAGCTGAACCAGCTCGAAATCGTGAAAAAAGAAGCTCGGGGCCAATTTTGGGTCAAAAACCTCGATTTTTTACTCAAAATAAATCCAAAACCCTTGCCTGAGCCAAGGAAAGAGCTCCAGTCGACGAGACGATTTGCTGTTCGTCAATGGTGATTCCTGGGAATGGAGTCACTTCGGATCCGGATGCAATCAAAATGTTACGGGCATTGATAGTCTCCACAGAGCCGTCGGCCTTCTTGGCTTGAACGGTATTCGGGCCGACAATCGTTGCGAGACCCTCGACGTGTCCGACTTTGTTCGCCTTGAAAAGTTGCTTGATTCCGCCGGTGAGCTGTTTCACGGACGTCGCCTTGGCCTCCATCATTTTTGGGAGATTCAGAGAGGCGGTGCAGTCGATTCCTGGAAGAAAAATGAGGGATTTTAAGGGTTCGGAGTTGCAAAAATCGTGATTTTCGGGTATAGAAATGATAAAATATTAGCAAAAATCCAATCTTGAATTTGGAGGTTTTGGAAACTGAGGGTTTTAGGGTGATTTTAGTCCAAAATGCTTGTTATTAATGGTCAAAATGACGCAAACCGCGTATTTTTAGGTCTAGAAAAGTATAAAATCATGAAAAACCGTCAAAAAGGTAAAATATTTCTCTGGAAGAAGTTGTGCGTTTTTGAGAGTTTTCGAGGTCAAAATTTTTCATTTTGCGGTCAGGAAATGTCTAAAATTATCAGAAAATATTTCAAAAAGACCGAAAAGTCGCTTTTTTTGGAAAAATCGGCAAAAAATGGTGAAGAATGATTCGAAAATCTAAAAATTCAACGTTTTGCACCAAAGCACTTTATGATGATTTTCAGCAATTTTTGGAAACTTTTAGGGGTAATTTAAGCCAAAAAGTCGCATTTTTCAAGCCAGGAAACGTCAAAAAGGTGCAAAGGGAGTTGGGGGGGGGGCACTCAAAATTTTTTTCTAGAGTCAATTTTTCGGGGCCTTTTGCCTAAGCCTAAAATAAAGAAACGTTGTAAAGTATTGTGAGCATTGTAAAAATAAGAAAAATCGAAGTTAGTTTTTTGCACTTTTGACATGAAAATACTCATTTTCAGTACTTTTCAAGCCAAAAACTGGTCGGAAACCTTCTGGATTTTATTCGTTTCTTTGTCTATTTTATTATGCCTACATTGTTTTACAACGTTTCTTTATTTTAGGCTTAGGCAAAAGGCCCCGAAAAATTGACTCTAGAAAAAAATTTTGAGTGGCCCCCCCCCCCCCCCCCCCCCCCCCCAACTCCCATTGCACCTTGTCAGAAATTGACTGAAAATCGAAAAATTAAAAAATCCAACATTTTCTCCAAAATTCCTCCATAAAGTGCTTCAGGACCCTTCTAGACCGGAATTTCACGATTTTTCCAGATTTCCACTCGATTTTTGCCAATTTTCAGCGCTTTTATGGCTATTTTCATGGTTTTTTACTCAAAATCGACTCTTTTTCCGCACCTCTAGCGGCGAAATCGTGTTGAGCCATGTGCAAGTAGTGTGAATTGTTGAGCAAAGCCTTTGACGGAATGCATCCAACGTTGAGACATGTGCCTCCGAGTGTGGCGTTCTTCTCGACGCATACGGTTTTCATGCCGAGTTGGGCGGCCTTGATGGCGGCGACGTAGCCTCCGGGTCCGCCTCCGATGACGACGAGATCGGCATCTGGAAGACAAAATGGTGAGTTTTGAGTATGAAATTTGAATTCTACGAGTGTTTTTACCCCGAAATCAGGAGAAAAATGGGTAAAAATTATCAACATTGACCAATTTCAAAAAAAAATGTTGCAAAAAAGCGGTTTCTAGCGTTTTCTGGGGGTGTTTTTATGACTTTCTCATGATTTTTACTGAGTTTTTGACCCGAAAATTAGTCTAGAATATTCTAAAATCCGTCAAAACCCATTTTTCTATCTATAAATTCAAAAATCTGGAATTCCTCCCGTTTTCTCTCAATTTTTTGAGATTTCTCTCATTTTTGCACTGAATTTTTCTCCTTTTCTGGGCGATAATCCTACCTTGTGTGCTGCTATAACCTCTGGCCAACACTTGGAAGAATTGCCGTTTGGCGAATGGCAGCTGACTCGTTCTAGAGAGCGACATATTACCTGGAAATGACTGATTTTTTGGTGTTTTTCATCAAATTTTCGAAATCTTCGCATTTTTTACATGAGAAATGATGCAAAAACCACGAAAAACCGTGGGAAATTGACACTTTCTTGCATCAAAAATATGGAAATTGCATTGAAAAAGCTGGCTCGTAAAAAAGTCCGACGGTGCGGCTCTTCCGTGCGAGACGCGAGCGATGTGAAAATAGCATGCGCCTTTAAACTCGACAACGATGCTCCGCAAATGCCGCTGCGCGCGGGGTTTAGCGATTTTGGTGGGAATTTAAATTTGGGTTTTTTAATGGAAGAAAGTTTTTTTCGGCGATTTTTCGAGGATTTATTGGGAAATTTTGAAGAAAATTATTGACATCTGGATAAGTAATCGAAAAATATAGTTATTTTATACAGAAAATGCGGAAAATTGGTAACTTGAGCAGAAAATGAACAATTTGAGAGCCAAGTTGTAATTTGGACTTGGAATTTAGGACTTCAAGGGATTTACCAGTGAATGTTGGCATAGATAACAAAGAGGTGACAAAAACAAAAAAAATTATCGGAAAGAAATTGCTAATAACGCAAACTCGCTCCAGCGCAATAAGAATGGTTCTCAATAGAGCGCGCTTGTGAAAAATGACGGAAAACCAGATTTTGGAACTCAACATCTGTCGCATCTGAACGATCACTGTCTAGAATTGGTTTAACTAGTCTATTCTTGTTACAGTACTCTGATAATTTAGTCTAAACTTATTTCACTGTTTCATAGCTGTGATAAACTAGGAAGCAGAATGTTCGTTTTAGTTTTTCATGTTGTCTCGACGGATTCTAAAAATAAAATCCAGAAATTTCTCCAACGATTTTCAATGGATAATCCGAAAATTCAATTCGAAAACTCACAATGTTCCACTATGAAATTTCGAACGAAAAACTGAAGGTTCAAATGGGAAATTCTCCAGTTTTCAACTCGTAAAGTTTGAATTTGGATTTCGAAATTTTCAAAATTCATGATGAAAAGTCCAATCCAGTCGCAGCTCGAAAATTTTAAAGTGGAGAATGTTCGTTTTATCAAGTTGAAAAGTCCAAATTTGAGTGCATCAATTTCAAGTCAAGAAGCCCTAGATTTTCAATTGAAAAAGTCCAATAATCCAAAGAGATTGAACATTTTCGACTACAAATTTTCCTATTTCAGGTCGAAAATCTTTAAATTCCAATTCTAAAATTTCGAAATTGCTGTTTCCAGCCGTCCTAAAATATACGAGATCTTCAAAATTCTATTCTTTCTATTGCAAGTTCTAAGGTCTCCAAACGTTCTCTGAATTTCTGGAAATCCCAAAAAACCGAGCACCAATTTTCCATTACAATCCCTTTATTCATAAAAGTAAAAAAACTTTCACAAAGAAAAAAATCAAAAGAAAAATTTGGTCTCATTTCGAGAACTCAAACCAAATAAAAGTCAACAAGTGAGTGCGATAAAATTGGGGTGGGAAGAGAAAAAAGTGGGGACCAATTATAGAGGGGGCGGAGCTTCTTCTACAGTAGTCCTCAATGCGTCAACATGACGAGAAGAGCCGTGATGGCCGAGATGGTAATGAGCACGTTGATGTTGTTGTTCGAGCCATTGCCGTAGTCGTCGTCCGTGTTGGATCTGGAAAAATGTAGAATTTGTGGGTTTCGGCGAGCCTAGAAAAAGCCTAGAGAAAGCTTAGAAAACGCCTAGAAAAGTCTAGAAAAGCCAAGACTATGTAGGCCTAGATAGTTCTAGAAAAGCCTCTTCACCCCTTCTCATCCTCGTACTCGTCGTCCTTCTCTTCGTCATCCTCTTCGAGGTCCTTCTCCTTTCGTCCACCACGTCTTCCGCCCTTTTTGGTGTTCTTCTTTTTTGGAGGCCACTCGTCGTCCTCTTCCTCGTCCTCATCCTCCTCGGAGTCGGCGATGCGTCGGTTCTTCTTGTTGCTCTTTCGCTTCTGAAAAAATGAGTTTGTTAGGTTTTTGGAGTTTTAGAAATTTCAGAAGACGTTGAGCGTCTTCAGATGCCTTAAGAAGACATCAGACTCACCGGAATCTCTTCTTCCTCCTCTTCTTCCCCCTCATCATCCTCCTCTTGATACCGAGATTGGCGAGACGATCGGCGACGTGGCTTCTCCTCCTCTTCCTCGTCTTCAGTTTCTTGACGTCTTCTCTCCGACGCTTTTTTCTTGTCCTGCTGACGACGACGAGTGCTGAACTTCTTTTCCTCATCGAGCATGTCTTCGAGGTCCTCCTCTCCAGAATCCCCATCCTTCTTGTCCTCCAAAAGTGATTCCAAATCGTCGGTATCCTCTCCGTTG
Organism: Caenorhabditis sinica; assembly: GCA_963932045.1. Classification (NCBI taxonomy): domain Eukaryota; kingdom Metazoa; phylum Nematoda; class Chromadorea; order Rhabditida; family Rhabditidae; genus Caenorhabditis; species Caenorhabditis sinica. The sequence goes on from OZ009940.1 coordinate 19,842,161, forward strand.
ATTCTTCTCAGCTTTCCAAGGAGATCCGATGTGGCTTTGCGCTCATCTGGAGACAAAACGCCGTCATCAGATACAGAATCCGAACTTCGGAAGGCAATTGGATGGATGGCGACGAGTGGTTGGGGCTCTCCTTGGGGAATCACCATGTTCTCCTCGAAGACACCTTTGACAACAGAGAAGACTTGACGGTATTGAAGGCCTTTGGGAAGTTCTGTGGCCAGGAAGGGGCAGACGAAGGTGTTGGGTGAAATGCGACGCACGTACTCGGTCATTGGCTGGAAAAGGAGAGAAATTAGGACTAGATTTTGGTTTTCAAAAAGCCTCTATTGGACCAAAAATAGACTAGAAAAAGTCTATTGTGGGTCCAATGAACTACAGTAGCCCTCTAAAACTAACCTGTTCGATGATTCTAATTGGCTCGTCTTCGATGGCGATTGCACGGAAGCGTTGTCCCTGATGGGGAATACAGATGACGTATTCTGTCTCCTTCTGATCCGTCGTTGTGTCCACGGCGATGGCCACGAATCCCATCGGGTCGACGACGTCATGGATGTAAAGATCCAGATTTCCCTGGACGTCGAATTGGAGAATCAAGTGGCAATTGGTGGTGGGAGTGTCATCGGGATGGCAGTTGACGGGCATACCGTAACACGTGTTCGGCTCCAAACACTCCGCCGCTGTCGATGCCCATGTGGATGGGATGATGAGGAGAAGAGGGAGTAGAGATTGGAAGTGGGATGGCATTTTTACCTGGAAAATGGGAGAAATTAGAGGGGAATTTAGTGAATATATTACGGTACAGTTAACGAAAATCGACAAGAAATGAAGCAAAATGACATGAAAAGGTGGAAATTTAGAAGAAATTTTTAAAAAAACTTCGGGGAAATTCACCAAAATTTGCCAGAAATCGGGCGAGTTTTACCAAAAATTGACAGAAAACGAAATATTTCACCCCGAAACCAAACAAAATTTAAAAATTTGGTACCGAACACCAATAATTCTGTCTAAAAACAAGCGAAAACGAAAGAAAATCATCGAATGAGAAAATTTGTTTTGATTTGAGGTCGATGACCTCGAATAGAAAAAATTGCGCGGTAGATCAAATTTTTTTTTCGATAAATTATTTTTGAAAGTTTTTGGAAAGTGAGTCTAGGAATGGTTAGTATACGGCAAATAATTATCAAAATATCATTACTAATAACAATCACCGATTTCCGTATGACCGTCTGTCTGTCCCACATCATAACTCGACAGCCAGTGGACCGATTTGGATGAAAGTTATATAGATAGATTGGAAGTTTGTCTGAGATGATGCCCGTACTTTTCTTTTCTCAAAAATATCAAATTTGAAATTTTCGACTTTTTGCCCTCTTTTCAGTGTGGGCCCTTCGAGTGTGTGTGAAGAGACAAGTAAGCGGATGCCAGGAGGTTTTAGCCCCCGAAGGGGGCGAAAACCGCCTGGTTATACATAAATTCGATATGTCAAAATCCGAAATGAGGTCGCTGAAAGATTTTGAAGCTCCTTTTTGATGCTGGGACCATATTTCTGGACCAAATTTGGTTTTATTCTGCACAAATAGTGTATTTTTTGTGTCATAACACGTTTACTTGATTTTAAATCGAAAAAAAACAGTGTTAAGCTTCAGAACCTAAAATCATGCATCTTACGTTTTTGAAGAAACACGTCAGCAAATTCCAAAATCTGAATTATTGGACTCCCCCTTTAATTTTATAGGTAGTTAAGAGACAATCCATCAGGCGGCACAACTTTTCAAAGTTCTCCGTTTAGGGTGTTATTATGTTATCATGGACCCTTGGGCATCATATGTGCAAAAATATATTTTTCGTCTGGCCACACCCCCTTTGAGCCATTAGATATAGACAAAAACTGAAATTTTCGAAAATTTTTCTCGAAAGAGATATCGATAAAATCTCAACGGGAACTGATAGCTGGCATGTTTTTGAGCATCTTCTGTGTTTATACCATTTTTCCAGCTCGGATTTATTTAGGAGAAAATTGTGATTTTTTCGATGATTTTCTCGATTTTTGGAACTGTGTCCACTTAAAAAAAAAACAAAATTTTGGAAATTTTCCATGGGGTCCCCCCTTATCAAAAAATTGAAATTTTTAAATTTTTCTCCAAATGATTTTGTCTGATAGTTCTGAGCGGAAATAGTATTTTCTCAAAGTATGGGCGCGGTTTCTGGGCTTTTCGAACAGTTTGAACCGTAAGAATGTGTAACTATAGAACTGTGTTCAAAAGGTGTTATATGTGTCTTAATCGCGCCCATACTTTGAGAAAATACTATTTCTGCTCAGAACTATCAGACAAAGTCATTTGGAGAAAAATTTAAAAATTTCGATTTTTTGATAAGGGGGGACCCCATGGAAAATTTCCAAAATTTTGGATATTTTTGAATTTTTCACTATTGCACCGTTGAGATCTGAGTCTCATTTTTTGGCAAGAAGTACCTCTGATATCTGGTTTTATATTTTCATCTTTATCTCGTTGGACGAGATATAAAAATTTTACAGGACGGCACTTTTAGTGGACACAGTTCCAAAAATCGAGAAAATCATCGAAAAAATCACAATTTTCTCCTAAATAAATCCGAGCTGGAAAAATTGTATAAACACAGAAGATGCTCAAAAACATGCCAGCTATCAGTTCCCGTTGAGATTTTATCGATATCTCTTTCGAGAAAAATTTTCGAAAATTTCAGTTTTTGTCTATATCTAATGGCTCAAAGGGGGCGTGGCCAGACGAAAAATATATTTTTGCACATATAATGCCCAAGGGTCCATGATAAATAACACCCTAAACGGAAAACTTTGAAAAAGTTGTGCCGCCTGGTAGTAGTGCCATACTGGAGTTTTTCAAGGATTGCGTCTTAAACATTCTATTATTTCTCCTACGTACTGAAATCGTACCACCGTTACAGTAAAAAAAATGGAAAGACATTTTTAATGTGAACTTCGCAACTTTTTTTGCTACAATGTTTCTACGGCTATAGTTTCTAAACCTCAATATTATTATTTGTTTGGTATGATAGATTTGTTCGCTTAGAATTTTCGAATTCCGCATAAGGATGGTTTTTGGTGAAATGAGCTTTTATTAGAGCTTGAGGAGTGGAATCTGAGATTGTAAGTCCGATTGTTGAATGTTTTTCTAGACTCGGAAGAATCTTTATTAGATTTTTGAATTAGGTATTGTGAATATGGGAAACATAAAACAGTAATCTTTTCCGTGGTGAAATCTATTCTTTTTGGGTGCTGCAACAAGCAAACGCTTTCATCAGATCTACCTTCATTTTTCTGCGAAAAATCATTTGTTTGTTTAATGGGATTACTTTTGTTTCAACTATCGGCAACAAGTTAGCATTCATACTCATTTGTTTAGACTTAAAATGGATCATTAAAACATCGAATACTACAATTTTTGAAAACTATTATTAGTGTATTGAAATTCAGCGCAAAGATTTTCAGAATAAAATATAGGCTACGAATCTGTAAAATTAGGTAGGTTCGTTTCTCTAGTTTCCTTGCTACATTTGAAACACGCTATTAGGTTTCCGAATGAAGGTGAAGAGGGGTTACATAATAACAAGCAGTACTTATTTTCAGGTGTCATTATTATGTTTTCTTCCGTTACTTCATGTTGCCTTCCTTATCGCTTCTTTCTCAAATGCTCCTGTTTTTAATGGTCTACCCTGACGGATGGTTCCTGAATCTTTGTCAGCACGTCATCGGATGGTTCCTGAATCTCTGTCAGCACGTCATCGGATGGTTCCTGAATCTCTCTCAGCACGTCATCGGATGGTTCCTGAATCTCTGTCAGCACGTCATCGGATGGTTCCTGAATCTCTCTCAGCACATCATCGGATGGTTCCTGAATCTCTGTCAGCTCATCATCGGATGGTTCCTGAATCTTCGTCAGCACGTCATCGGATGGTTCCTGAATCTCTCTCAGCACGTCATCGGATGGTTCCTGAATCTCTGTCAGCACATCATCGGATGGTTCCTGAATCTCTGTCAGCTCATCATCGGATGGTTCCTGAATCTTCGTCAGCACGTCATCGGATGGTTCCTGAATCTCTCTCAGCACGTCATCGGATGGTTCCTGAATCTCTGTCAGCACGTCATCGGATGGTTCCTGAATCTCCGTCAGCACGTCATCGGATGGTTCCTGAACCTTTGTCAGCACGTCATCGGATGGTTCCTGAATCTCTGTCAGCACGTCATCGGATGGTTCCTGAATCTCTGTCAGCACGTCATCGGATGGTTCCTGAATCTCTCTCAGCACGTCATCGGATGGTTCCTGAATCTCTCTCAGCACATCATCGGATGGTTCCTGAATCTCTGTCAGCTCATCATCGGATGGTTCCTGAATCTTCGTCAGCACGTCATCGGATGGTTCCTGAATCTCTCTCAGCACATCATCGGATGGTTCCTGAATCTCTGTCAGCTCATCATCGGATGGTTCCTGAATCTTCGTCAGCACGTCATCGGATGGTTCCTGAATCTCTGTCAGCACGTCATCGGATGGTTCCTGAATCTTTGTCAGCTCATCATCGGATGGTTCCTGAATCTTCGTCAGCACGTCATCGGATGGTTCCTGAATCTCTCTCAGCACGTCATCGGATGGTTCCTGAATCTCTGTCAGCACGTCATCGGATGGTTCCTGAATCTCTCTCAGCACATCATCGGATGGTTCCTGAATCTCTGTCAGCACGTCATCGGATGGTTCCTGAATCTCTCTCAGCACGTCATCGGATGGTTCCTGAATCTCTGTCAGCACGTCATCGGATGGTTCCTGAATCTCTCTCAGCACATCATCGGATGGTTCCTGAATCTCTGTCAGCTCATCATCGGATGGTTCCTGAATCTTCGTCAGCTCATCATCGGATGGTTCCTGAATCTTCGTCAGCACGTCATCGGATGGTTCCTGAATCTCTGTCAGCACGTCATCGGATGGTTCCTGAATCTTTGTCAGCTCATCATCGGATGGTTCCTGAATCTTCGTCAGCACGTCATCGGATGGTTCCTGAATCTCTCTCAGCACGTCATCGGATGGTTCCTGAATCTCTGTCAGCACGTCATCGTATGGTTCCTGAATCTCTCTCAGCACATCATCGGATGGTTCCTGAATCTCTGTCAGCTCATCATCGGATGGTTCCTGAATCTTCGTCAGCACGTCATCGGATGGTTCCTGAATCTCTCTCAGCACGTCATCGGATGGTTCCTGAATCTCTGTCAGCACATCATCGGATGGTTCCTGAATCTCTGTCAGCTCATCATCGGATGGTTCCTGAATCTTCGTCAGCACGTCATCGGATGGTTCCTGAATCTCTCTCAGCACGTCATCGGATGGTTCCTGAATCTCTGTCAGCACGTCATCGGATGGTTCCTGAATCTCTCTCAGCACATCATCGGATGGTTCCTGAATCTCTGTCAGCTCATCATCGGATGGTTCCTGAATCTTCGTCAGCACGTCATCGGATGGTTCCTGAACCTTTGTCAGCACGTCATCGGATGGTTCCTGAATCTCTGTCAGCACGTCATCGGATGGTTCCTGAATCTCTCTCAGCACATCATCGGATGGTTCCTGAATCTCTGTCAGCTCATCATCGGATGGTTCCTGAATCTTCGTCAGCACGTCATCGGATGGTTCCTGAATCTCTGTCAGCACGTCATCGGATGGTTCCTGAATCTCTCTCAGCACATCATCGGATGGTTCCTGAATCTCTGTCAGCTCATCATCGGATGGTTCCTGAATCTTCGTCAGCACGTCATCTGATGGTTCCTGAATCTTTGTCAGCACGTCATCGGATGGTTCCTGAATCTCTGTCAGCACGTCATCGGATGGTTCCTGAATCTTCGTCAGCACGTCATCGGATGGTTCCTGAATCTCTGTCAGCACGTCATCGGATGGTTCCTGAATCTCTGTCAGCACGTCATCGGATGGTTCCTGAATCTCTCTCAGCACATCATCGGATGGTTCCTGAATCTCTGTCAGCTCATCATCGGATGGTTCCTGAATCTTCGTCAGCACGTCATCGGATGGTTCCTGAATCTCTGTCAGCACGTCATCGGATGGTTCCTGAATCTCTCTCACATGGAATGATAGCGAAGTGTTACCCTTCTATTTGAATGAAAGTACTATGACTCGATAAAGCTCTAAAAGTTATGTAAGGATCCGGTGACACATTTTTTTGTGTGTCCCCCCTCCTCCAGAAAAATCGCACATTCTAAAATTCGCCCGAAATGTGAGTGGGGCGCCTTAGAACTACTGTAACTTTGTTGAAAGTGATCGGAATCTTGCAAACTAAAATGTAAAATAAAGCCAAGAACATTGTGCTCGAATTCGTAGTTGAATTCAAATGAAATCTAAACGGTGACGTTTTAAAAATTTGACTTAAACACAAAAATTGAATACCAACTTTTTCATAAAAAAATTTTCAACCATACGATTTTTATAAAATTACTCTTTTAGGAAACCGCAGACCGTGATTACTTCAGAAAAGTTAATTTCGTAGCTGTCATGACCTCTGTATAGGATTTCAAGCGCTTCAAAACCTCAATTTTATGCAGCATGTTTCGAAAATAGTCAATAGCCAATTCTTTCTCTACTAAGTCTTGTTTTAGTATGTTTTATTATTATTAATCAAGACTTTTTCTATTCAAATCATTTTAGATTTCACGATTTGGTCAAGTTTGAGCCGAGTTATGAACGCTCAAACAACCAATTCCAGATTCCACCTCACCGAGGTAGACGGAAAATTTTGATTTTTAGTTTTTTTATTTTTTCGCGGAATATTGTTGCAAAATAAATAATCTGTTTGTTTAAAACATAAAAAGTTGCTTGGGAGACATTGAAAATGCATTACAGCCAATAAATCCCGTAAAAACAAATATCTCTGAAATGACTTGAGAACGGTGCGGTTTTTGGACATTCTGTGTATGATTATTGCATGAAACCAACTTTGAATACACTTTTTAGCAATTATTCACCTCTACACAACAACATGCTGCGAAAAAATGAAAAAACTAAAAATCAAAATTTTCCGTCTACCTCGGTGAGGTGGAATCTGGAATTGGTTGTTTGAGCGTTCATAACTCGGCTCAAACTTGACCAAATCGTGAAATCTAAAATGATTTGAATAGAAAAAGTCTTGATTAATAATAATAAAACATAATAAAACAAGACTTAGTAGAGAAAGAATTGGCTATTGACTATTTTCGAAACATGCTGTATAAAATTGAGGTTTTGAAGCGCTTGAAATCCTATACAGAGGTCATGACAGCTACGAAATTAACTTTTCCGAAGTAATCACGGTTTGCGGTTTCCTAAAAGAGTAATTTTATAAAAATCGTATGGTTGAAAATTTTTTTATGAAAAAGTTGGTATTCAATTTTTGTGTTTAAGTCAAATTTTTAAAAGGTCACCGCTCAGATTTCATTTGAATTCAACTACGGATTTGAGCACAATGTTCTTGGCTTCATTTTACATTTTAGTTTGCAAGATTCCGATCACTTTCAACAAAGTTACAGTAGTTCTAAGGCGCCCCACTCACATTTCGGGCGAATTTTAGAATGTGCGATTTTTCTGGAGGAGGGGGGACACACAAAAAAATTTGTCACCGGATCCTTACATAACTTTTAGAGCTTTATCGAGTCATAGTACTTTCATTCAAATAGAAGGGTAACACTTCGCTATCATTCCATGTCAGCACGTCATCGGATGGTTCCTGAATCTCTGTCAGCACGTCATCGGATGGTTCCTGAATCTCTGTCAGCTCATCATCGGATGGTTCCTGAATCTCTGTCAGCTCATCATCGGATGGTTCCTGAATCTTCGTCAGCACGTCATCGGATGGTTCCTGAATCTCTCTCAGCACATCATCGGATGGTTCCTGAATCTCTGTCAGCTCATCATCGGATGGTTCCTGAATCTTCGTCAGCACGTCATCGGATGGTTCCTGAATCTCTGTCAGCACGTCATCGGATGGTTCCTGAATCTTCGTCAGCTCATCATTGGATGGTTCCTGAATCTCTGTCAGCACGTCATCGGATGGTTCCTGAATCTCTGTCAGCACGTCATCGGATGGTTCCTGAATCTTCGTCAGCACGTCATCGGATGGTTCCTGAATCTCTGTCAGCACGTCATCGGATGGTTCCTGAATCTTCGTCAGCACGTCATCGGATGGTTCCTGAATCTCTGTCAGCACGTCATCGGATGGTTCCTGAATCTTCGTCAGCACGTCATCGGATGGTACCTGAATCTTCGTCAGCTCATCATCGGATGGTTCCTGAATCTTCGTCAGCACGTCATCGGATGGTTCCTGAATCTCTCTCAGCACATCATCGGATGGTTCCTGAATCTCTGTCAGCACGTCATCGGATGGTTCCTGAATCTTTGTCAGCACGTCATCGGATGGTTCCTGAATCTCTCTCAGCACATCATCGGATGGTTCCTGAATCTCTGTCAGCTCATCATCGGATGGTTCCTGAATCTTCGTCAGCACGTCATCGGATGGTTCCTGAATCTCTGTCAGCACGTCGTCGGATGGTTCCTGAATCTCTCTCAGCACGTCATCGGATTGTTCCTGAATCTCTGTCAGCTCATCATCGGATGGTTCCTGAATCTCTGTCAGTTCATCATCGGATGGTTCCTGAATCTTCGTCAGCACGTCATCGGATGGTTCCTGAATCTCTATCAGCACATCATCGGATGGTTCCTGAATCTCTGTCAGCTCATCATCGGATGGTTCCTGAATCTTCGTCAGCACGTCATCGGATGGTTCCTGAATCTCTGTCAGCACGTCATCGGATGGTTCCTGAATCTCTGTCAGCTCATCATCGGATGGTTCCTGAATCTCTGTCAGCTCATCATCGGATGGTTCCTGAATCTTCGTCAGCACGTCATCGGATGGTTCCTGAATCTCTCTCAGCACATCATCGGATGGTTCCTGAATCTCTGTCAGCTCATCATCGGATGGTTCCTGAATCTTCGTCAGCACGTCATCGGATGGTTCCTGAATCTCTGTCAGCACGTCATCGGATGGTTCCTGAATCTTCGTCAGCTCATCATTGGATGGTTCCTGAATCTCTGTCAGCACGTCATCGGATGGTTCCTGAATCTCTGTCAGCACGTCATCGGATGGTTCCTGAATCTTCGTCAGCACGTCATCGGATGGTTCCTGAATCTCTGTCAGCACGTCATCGGATGGTTCCTGAATCTTCGTCAGCACGTCATCGGATGGTTCCTGAATCTCTGTCAGCACGTCATCGGATGGTTCCTGAATCTTCGTCAGCACGTCATCGGATGGTACCTGAATCTTCGTCAGCTCATCATCGGATGGTTCCTGAATCTTCGTCAGCACGTCATCGGATGGTTCCTGAATCTCTCTCAGCACATCATCGGATGGTTCCTGAATCTCTGTCAGCACGTCATCGGATGGTTCCTGAATCTTTGTCAGCACGTCATCGGATGGTTCCTGAATCTCTCTCAGCACATCATCGGATGGTTCCTGAATCTCTGTCAGCTCATCATCGGATGGTTCCTGAATCTTCGTCAGCACGTCATCGGATGGTTCCTGAATCTCTGTCAGCACGTCGTCGGATGGTTCCTGAATCTCTCTCAGCACGTCATCGGATGGTTCCTGAATCTCTGTCAGCTCATCATCGGATGGTTCCTGAATCTCTGTCAGTTCATCATCGGATGGTTCCTGAATCTTCGTCAGCACGTCATCGGATGGTTCCTGAATCTCTATCAGCACATCATCGGATGGTTCCTGAATCTCTGTCAGCTCATCATCGGATGGTTCCTGAATCTTCGTCAGCACGTCATCGGATGGTTCCTGAATCTCTGTCAGCACGTCATCGGATGGTTCCTGAATCTCTCTCAGCACGTCATCGGATGGTTCCTGAATCTTCGTCAGCTCATCATCGGATGGTTCCTGAATCTTCGTCAGCACGTCATCGGATGGTTCCTGAATCTCTGTCAGCACGTCATCGGATGGTTCCTGAATCTTCGTCAGCACGTCATCGGATGGTTCCTGAATCTCTGTCAGCACGTCATCGGATGGTTCCTGAATCTTTGTCAGCACGTCATCGGATGGTTCCTGAATCTCTGTCAGCACGTCATCGGATGGTTCCTGAATCTCTGTCAGCACGTCATCGGATGGTTCCTGAATCTCTGTCAGCACGTCATCGGATGGTTCCTGAATCTTCGTCAGCACGTCATCGGATGGTTCCTGAATCTCTCTCAGCACATCATCGGATGGTTCCTGAATCTCTGTCAGCACGTCATCGGATGGTTCCTGAATCTCTGTCAGCACGTCATCGGATGGTTCCTGAATCTCTGTCAGCTCATCATCGGATGGTTCCTGAATCTTCGTCAGCACGTCATCGGATGGTTCCTGAATCTCTCTCAGCACATCATCGGATGGTTCCTGAATCTCTGTCAGCTCATCATCGGATGGTTCCTGAATCTTCGTCAGCACGTCATCGGATGGTTCCTGAATCTCTGTCAGCACGTCATCGGATGGTTCCTGAATCTCTGTCAGCACGTCATCGGATGGTTCCTGAATCTTCGTCAGCACGTCATCGGATGGTTCCTGAATCTTCGTCAGCACGTCATCGGATGGTTCCTGAATCTCTCTCAGCACATCATCGGATGGTTCCTGAATCTCTGTCAGCACGTCATCGGATGGTTCCTGAATCTCTGTCAGCACGTCATCGGATGGTTCCTGAATCTCTGTCAGCACGTCATCGGATGGTTCCTGAATCTTTGTCAGCTCATCATCGGATGGTTTCTGAATCTTTGTCAGCTCATCATCGGATGGTTCCTGAATCTCTGTCAGCTCATCATCGGATGGTACCTGAATCTTTGTCAGCTCATCATCGGATGGTTCCTGAATCTCTGTCAGCACGTCATCGGATGGTTCCTGAATCTTTGTCAGCTCATCATCGGATGGTTCCTGAATCTCTGTCAGCACGTCATCGGATGGTTCCTGAATCTCTGTCAGCTCATCATCGGATGGTTCCTGAATCTTCGTCAGCACGTCATCGGATGGTTCCTGAATCTCTGTCAGCACGTCATCGGATGGTTCCTGAATCTCTCTCAGCACATCATCGGATGGTTCCTGAATCTCTGTCAGCTCATCATCGGATGGTTCCTGAATCTTCGTCAGCACGTCATCGGATGGTTCCTGAATCTCTGTCAGCACGTCATCGGATGGTTCCTGAATCTCTGTCAGCACGTCATCGGATGGTTCCTGAATCTTCGTCAGCACGTCATCGGATGGTTCCTGAATCTTCGTCAGCACGTCATCGGATGGTTCCTGAATCTCTCTCAGCACATCATCGGATGGTTCCTGAATCTCTGTCAGCACGTCATCGGATGGTTCCTGAATCTCTGTCAGCACGTCATCGGATGGTTCCTGAATCTCTGTCAGCACGTCATCGGATGGTTCCTGAATCTTTGTCAGCTCATCATCGGATGGTTTCTGAATCTTTGTCAGCTCATCATCGGATGGTTCCTGAATCTCTGTCAGCTCATCATCGGATGGTACCTGAATCTTTGTCAGCTCATCATCGGATGGTTCCTGAATCTCTGTCAGCACGTCATCGGATGGTTCCTGAATCTCTGTCAGCTCATCATCGGATGGTTCCTGAATCTTCGTCAGCACGTCATCGGATGGTTCCTGAATCTCTGTCAGCACGTCATCGGATGGTTCCTGAATCTTTGTCAGCTCATCATCGGATGGTTTCTGAATCTTTGTCAGCTCATCATCGGATGGTTCCTGAATCTCTGTCAGCTCATCATCGGATGGTTCCTGAATCTTTGTCAGCACGTCATCGGATGGTTCCTGAATCTCTGTCAGCACGTCATCGGATGGTTCCTGAATCTTTGTCAGCTCATCATCGGATGGTTCCTGAATCTCTGTCAGCACGTCATCGGATGGTTCCTGAATCTCTGTCAGCTCATCATCGGATGGTTCCTGAATCTCTGTCAGCACGTCATCGGATGGTTCCTGAATCTTTGTCAGCTCATCATCGGATGGTTCCTGAATCTCTGTCAGCACGTCATCGGATGGTTCCTGAATCTCTGTCAGCTCATCATCGGATGGTTCCTGAATCTTCGTCAGCACGTCATCGGATGGTTCCTGAATCTCTGTCAGCACGTCATCGGATGGTTCCTGAATCTCTCTCAGCACATCATCGGATGGTTCCTGAATCTCTGTCAGCTCATCATCGGATGGTTCCTGAATCTTCGTCAGCACGTCATCGGATGGTTCCTGAATCTCTGTCAGCACGTCATCGGATGGTTCCTGAATCTCTCTCAGCACGTCATCGGATGGTTCCTGAATCTCTGTCAGCACGTCATCGGATGGTTCCTGAATCTCTGTCAGCTCATCATCGGATGGTTCCTGAATCTCTGTCAGCTCATCATCGGATGGTTCCTGAATCTTCGTCAGCACGTCATCGGATGGTTCCTGAATCTCTCTCAGCACATCATCGGATGGTTCCTGAATCTCTGTCAGCTCATCATCGGATGGTTCCTGAATCTTCGTCAGCACGTCATCGGATGGTTCCTGAATCTCTGTCAGCACGTCATCGGATGGTTCCTGAATCTTCGTCAGCTCATCATCGGATGGTTCCTGAATCTTCGTCAGCACGTCATCGGATGGTTCCTGAATCTCTGTCAGCACGTCATCGGATGGTTCCTGAATCTTCGTCAGCACGTCATCGGATGGTTCCTGAATCTCTGTCAGCACGTCATCGGATGGTTCCTGAATCTTTGTCAGCACGTCATCGGATGGTTCCTGAATCTCTGTCAAAACGTCATCGGATGGTTCCTGAATCTCTGTCAGCACGTCATCGGATGGTTCCTGAATCTCTGTCAGCACGTCATCGGATGGTTCCTGAATCTTCGTCAGCACGTCATCGGATGGTTCCTGAATCTCTGTCAGCACGTCATCGGATGGTTCCTGAATCTTTGTCAGCTCATCATCGGATGGTTCCTGAATCTCTGTCAGCTCATCATCGGATGGTTCCTGAATCTCTGTCAGCTCATCATCGGATGGTACCTGAATCTTTGTCAGCACGTCATCGGATGGTTCCTGAATCTCTGTCAGCACGTCATCGGATGGTTCCTGAATCTCTGTCAGCACGTCATCGGATGGTTCCTGAATCTCTGTCAGCACGTCATCGGATGGTTCCTGAATCTCTGTCAGCTCATCATCGGATGGTTCCTGAATCTTTGTCAGCTCATCATCGGATGGTTCCTGAATCTCTGTCAGCTCATCATCGGATGGTTCCTGAATCTTTGTCAGCACGTCATCGGATGGTTCCTGAATCTCTGTCAGCACGTCATCGGATGGTTCCTGAATCTTTGTCAGCTCATCATCGGATGGTTCCTGAATCTCTGTCAGCTCATCATCGGATGGTTCCTGAATCTCTGTCAGCTCATCATCGGATGGTTCCTGAATCTTTGTCAGCACGTCATCGGATGGTTCCTGAATCTCTGTCAGCACGTCATCGGATGGTTCCTGAATCTCTGTCAGCACGTCATCGGATGGTTCCTGAATCTCTGTCAGCACGTCATCGGATGGTTCCTGAATCTCTGTCAGCTCATCATCGGATGGTTCCTGAATCTCTGTCAGCTCATCATCGGATGGTACCTGAATCTTTGTCAGCTCATCATCGGATGGTTCCTGAATCTTTGTCAGCACGTCATCGGATGGTTCCTGAATCTTTGTCAGCTCATCATCTGATGGTTCCTGAATCTCTGTCAGCACGTCATCGGATGGTTCCTGAATCTCTGTCAGCACGTCATCGGATTGTTCCTGAATCTCTGTCAGCACGTCATCGGATGGTTCCTGAATCTCTGTCAGCACGTCATCGGATGGTTCCTGAATCTTCGTCAGCACGTCATCGGATGGTTCCTGAATCTCTCTCAGCACATCATCGGATGGTTCCTGAATCTCTGTCAGCACGTCATCGGATGGTTCCTGAATCTCTGTCAGCACGTCATCGGATGGTTCCTGAATCTCTGTCAGCTCATCATCGGATGGTTCCTGAATCTTCGTCAGCACGTCATCGGATGGTTCCTGAATCTCTGTCAGCACGTCATCGGATGGTTCCTGAATCTCTGTCAGCACGTCATCGGATGGTTCCTGAATCTTCGTCAGCACGTCATCGGATGGTTCCTGAATCTTCGTCAGCACGTCATCGGATGGTTCCTGAATCTCTCTCAGCACATCATCGGATGGTTCCTGAATCTCTGTCAGCACGTCATCGGATGGTTCCTGAATCTCTGTCAGCACGTCATCGGATGGTTCCTGAATCTCTGTCAGCACGTCATCGGATGGTTCCTGAATCTTTGTCAGCTCATCATCGGATGGTTCCTGAATCTTTGTCAGCTCATCATCGGATGGTTCCTGAATCTCTGTCAGCTCATCATCGGATGGTTCCTGAATCTTTATCAGCACGTCATCGGATGGTTCCTGAATCTCTGTCAGCACGTCATCGGATGGTTCCTGAATCTCTGTCAGCACGTCATCGGATGGTTCCTGAATCTTCGTCAGCACGTCATCGGATGGTTCCTGAATCTTCGTCAGCACGTCATCGGATGGTTCCTGAATCTCTCTCAGCACATCATCGGATGGTTCCTGAATCTCTGTCAGCACGTCATCGGATGGTTCCTGAATCTCTGTCAGCACGTCATCGGATGGTTCCTGAATCTCTGTCAGCACGTCATCGGATGGTTCCTGAATCTTTGTCAGCTCATCATCGGATGGTTCCTGAATCTTTGTCAGCTCATCATCGGATGGTTCCTGAATCTCTGTCAGCTCATCATCGGATGGTTCCTGAATCTCTGTCAGCACGTCATCGGATGGTTCCTGAATCTTTGTCAGCTCATCATCGGATGGTTCCTGAATCTCTGTCAGCACGTCATCGGATGGTTCCTGAATCTTTGTCAGCTCATCATCGGATGGTTCCTGAATCTTTGTCAGCACGTCATCGGATAGTTCCTGAATCTCTGTCAGCTCATCATCGGATGGTTCCTGAATCTCTGTCAGCTCATCATCGGATGGTTCCTGAATCTCTGTCAGCACGTCATCGGATGGTTCCTGAATCTCTGTCAGCACGTCATCGGATGGTTCCTGAATCTCTGTCAGCACGTCATCGGATGGTTCCTGAATCTCTGTCAGCACGTCATCGGATGGTTCCTGAATCTCTGTCAGCACGTCATCGGATGGTTCCTGAATCTCTGTCAGCACAACATCGGATGGTTCCTGAATCTCTGTCAGCACAACATCGGATGGTTCCTGAATCTCTGTCAGCACGTCATCGGATGGTTCCTGAATCTCTGTCAGCACGTCATCGGATGGTTCCTGAATCTCTGTCAGCTCATCATCGGATGGTTCCTGAATCTTCGTCAGCACGTCATCGGATGGTTCCTGAATCTCTCTCAGCACATCATCGGATGGTTCCTGAATCTCTGTCAGCTCATCATCGGATGGTTCCTGAATCTTCGTCAGCACGTCATCGGATGGTTCCTGAATCTCTGTCAGCACGTCATCGGATGGTTCCTGAATCTCTGTCAGCACGTCATCGGATGGTTCCTGAATCTTCGTCAGCACGTCATCGGATGGTTCCTGAATCTTCGTCAGCACGTCATCGGATGGTTCCTGAATCTCTCTCAGCACATCATCGGATGGTTCCTGAATCTCTGTCAGCACGTCATCGGATGGTTCCTGAATCTCTGTCAGCACGTCATCGGATGGTTCCTGAATCTCTGTCAGCACGTCATCGGATGGTTCCTGAATCTTTGTCAGCTCATCATCGGATGGTTCCTGAATCTTTGTCAGCTCATCATCGGATGGTTCCTGAATCTCTGTCAGCTCATCATCGGATGGTTCCTGAATCTTTATCAGCACGTCATCGGATGGTTCCTGAATCTCTGTCAGCACGTCATCGGATGGTTCCTGAATCTCTGTCAGCACGTCATCGGATGGTTCCTGAATCTTCGTCAGCACGTCATCGGATGGTTCCTGAATCTTCGTCAGCACGTCATCGGATGGTTCCTGAATCTCTCTCAGCACATCATCGGATGGTTCCTGAATCTCTGTCAGCACGTCATCGGATGGTTCCTGAATCTCTGTCAGCACGTCATCGGATGGTTCCTGAATCTCTGTCAGCACGTCATCGGATGGTTCCTGAATCTTTGTCAGCTCATCATCGGATGGTTCCTGAATCTTTGTCAGCTCATCATCGGATGGTTCCTGAATCTCTGTCAGCTCATCATCGGATGGTTCCTGAATCTCTGTCAGCACGTCATCGGATGGTTCCTGAATCTTTGTCAGCTCATCATCGGATGGTTCCTGAATCTCTGTCAGCACGTCATCGGATGGTTCCTGAATCTTTGTCAGCTCATCATCGGATGGTTCCTGAATCTTTGTCAGCACGTCATCGGATAGTTCCTGAATCTCTGTCAGCTCATCATCGGATGGTTCCTGAATCTCTGTCAGCTCATCATCGGATGGTTCCTGAATCTCTGTCAGCACGTCATCGGATGGTTCCTGAATCTCTGTCAGCACGTCATCGGATGGTTCCTGAATCTCTGTCAGCACGTCATCGGATGGTTCCTGAATCTTCGTCAGCACGTCATCGGATGGTTCCTGAATCTTTGTCAGCACGTCATCGGATGGTTCCTGAATCTTCGTCAGCACGTCATCGGATGGTTCCTGAATCTTTGTCAGCTCATCATCGGATGGTTCCTGAATCTCTGTCAGCACGTCATCGGATGGTTCCTGAATCTTCGTCAGCACGTCATCGGATGGTTCCTGAATCTCTGTCAGCACGTCATCGGATGGTTCCTGAATCTCTGTCAGCACGTCATCGGATGGTTCCTGAATCTTTGTCAGCTCATCATCGGATGGTTCCTGAATCTCTGTCAGCACGTCATCGGATGGTTCCTGAATCTTTGTCAGCTCATCATCTGATGGTTCCTGAATCTCTGTCAGCACGTCATCGGATGGTTCCTGAATCTCTGTCAGCACGTCATCGGATGGTTCCTGAATCTCTGTCAGCACGTCATCGGATGGTTCCTGAATCTCTGTCAGCACGTCATCGGATGGTTCCTGAATCTCTGTCAGCACAACATCGGATGGTTCCTGAATCTCTGTCAGCACAACATCGGATGGTTCCTGAATCTCTGTCAGCACGTCATCGGATGGTTCCTGAATCTCTGTCAGCACGTCATCGGATGGTTCCTGAATCTCTGTCAGCACGTCATCGGATGGTTCCTGAATCTCTGTCAGCACGTCATCGGATGGTTCCTGAATCTCTGTCAGCACGTCATCGGATGGTTCCTGAATCTCTGTCAGCACGTCATCGGATGGTTCCTGAATCTCTGTCAGCACGTCATCGGATGGTTCCTGAATCTCTGTCAGCACAACATCGGATGGTTCCTGAATCTTCGTCAGCACGTCATCGGATGGTTCCTGAATCTCTGTCAGCACGTCATCGGATAGTTCCTGAATCTCTCTCAGCACGTCATCGGATGGTTCCTGAATCTCTGTCAGCTCATCATCGGATGGTTCCTGAATCTCTGTCAGCACGTCATCGGATGGTTCCTGAATCTTCGTCAGCACGTCATCGGATGGTTCCTGAATCTTCGTCAGCACGTCATCGGATGGTTCCTGAATCTCTGTCAGCACGTCATCGGATGGTTCCTGAATCTTTGTCAGCACGTCATCGGATGGTTCCTGAATCTTTGTCAGCACGTCATCGGATGGTTCCTGAATCTCTGTCAGCACGTCATCGGATGGTTCCTGAATCTCTGTCAGCACGTCATCGGATGGTTCCTGAATCTCTGTCAGCACAACATCGGATGGTTCCTGAATCTTCGTCAGCACGTCATCGGATGGTTCCTGAATCTTCGTCAGCACGTCATCGGATGGTTCCTGAATCTCTGTCAGCACGTCATCGGATGGTTCCTGAATCTTTGTCAGCTCATCATCGGATGGTTCCTGAATCTTCGTCAGCACGTCATCGGATGGTTCCTGAATCTCTGTCAGCACGTCATCGGATGGTTCCTGAATCTTCGTCAGCACGTCATCGGATGGTTCCTGAATCTTTGTCAGCACGTCATCGGATGGTTCCTGAATCTTCGTCAGCACGTCATCGGATGGTTCCTGAATCTTTGTCAGCTCATCATCGGATGGTTCCTGAATCTCTGTCAGCACGTCATCGGATGGTTCCTGAATCTTCGTCAGCACGTCATCGGATGGTTCCTGAATCTCTGTCAGCACGTCATCGGATGGTTCCTGAATCTCTGTCAGCACGTCATCGGATGGTTCCTGAATCTTTGTCAGCTCATCATCGGATGGTTCCTGAATCTCTGTCAGCACGTCATCGGATGGTTCCTGAATCTTTGTCAGCTCATCATCTGATGGTTCCTGAATCTCTGTCAGCACGTCATCGGATGGTTCCTGAATCTCTGTCAGCACGTCATCGGATGGTTCCTGAATCTCTGTCAGCACGTCATCGGATGGTTCCTGAATCTCTGTCAGCACGTCATCGGATGGTTCCTGAATCTCTGTCAGCACAACATCGGATGGTTCCTGAATCTCTGTCAGCACAACATCGGATGGTTCCTGAATCTCTGTCAGCACGTCATCGGATGGTTCCTGAATCTCTGTCAGCACGTCATCGGATGGTTCCTGAATCTCTGTCAGCACGTCATCGGATGGTTCCTGAATCTCTGTCAGCACGTCATCGGATGGTTCCTGAATCTCTGTCAGCACGTCATCGGATGGTTCCTGAATCTCTGTCAGCACGTCATCGGATGGTTCCTGAATCTCTGTCAGCACGTCATCGGATGGTTCCTGAATCTCTGTCAGCACAACATCGGATGGTTCCTGAATCTTCGTCAGCACGTCATCGGATGGTTCCTGAATCTCTGTCAGCACGTCATCGGATAGTTCCTGAATCTCTCTCAGCACGTCATCGGATGGTTCCTGAATCTCTGTCAGCTCATCATCGGATGGTTCCTGAATCTCTGTCAGCACGTCATCGGATGGTTCCTGAATCTTCGTCAGCACGTCATCGGATGGTTCCTGAATCTTCGTCAGCACGTCATCGGATGGTTCCTGAATCTCTGTCAGCACGTCATCGGATGGTTCCTGAATCTTTGTCAGCACGTCATCGGATGGTTCCTGAATCTTTGTCAGCACGTCATCGGATGGTTCCTGAATCTCTGTCAGCACGTCATCGGATGGTTCCTGAATCTCTGTCAGCACGTCATCGGATGGTTCCTGAATCTCTGTCAGCACAACATCGGATGGTTCCTGAATCTTCGTCAGCACGTCATCGGATGGTTCCTGAATCTTCGTCAGCACGTCATCGGATGGTTCCTGAATCTCTGTCAGCACGTCATCGGATGGTTCCTGAATCTTTGTCAGCTCATCATCGGATGGTTCCTGAATCTTCGTCAGCACGTCATCGGATGGTTCCTGAATCTCTGTCAGCACGTCATCGGATGGTTCCTGAATCTTCGTCAGCACGTCATCGGATGGTTCCTGAATCTCTGTCAGCACGTCATCGGATGGTTCCTGAATCTTCGTCAGCACGTCATCGGATGGTTCCTGAATCTTTGTCAGCTCATCATCGGATGGTTCCTGAATCTCTGTCAGCACGTCATCGGATGGTTCCTGAATCTTCGTCAGCACGTCATCGGATGGTTCCTGAATCTCTGTCAGCACGTCATCGGATGGTTCCTGAATCTCTGTCAGCACGTCATCGGATGGTTCCTGAATCTTTGTCAGCTCATCATCGGATGGTTCCTGAATCTCTGTCAGCACGTCATCGGATGGTTCCTGAATCTTTGTCAGCTCATCATCGGATGGTTCCTGAATCTCTGTCAGCACGTCATCGGATGGTTCCTGAATCTCTGTCAGCACGTCATCGGATGGTTCCTGAATCTCTGTCAGCACGTCATCGGATGGTTCCTGAATCTCTGTCAGCACGTCATCGGATGGTTCCTGAATCTCTGTCAGCACAACATCGGATGGTTCCTGAATCTCTATCAGCACGTCATCGGATGGTTCCTGAATCTCTGTCAGCACGTCATCGGATGGTTCCTGAATCTCTGTCAGCTCATCATCGGATGGTTCCTGAATCTCTGTCAGCACGTCATCGGATGGTTCCTGAATCTTTGTCAGCTCATCATCTGATGGTTCCTGAATCTCTGTCAGCACGTCATCGGATGGTTCCTGAATCTCTGTCAGCACGTCATCGGATGGTTCCTGAATCTTTGCAGCACGTCATCGGATGGTTCCTGAATCTTTGTCAGCACGTCATCGGATGGTTCCTGAATCTCTGTCAGCTCATCATCGGATGGTTCCTGAATCTCTGTCAGCACGTCATCGGATGGTTCCTGAATCTTCGTCAGCACGTCATCGGATGGTTCCTGAATCTTCGTCAGCACGTCATCGGATGGTTCCTGAATCTCTCTCAGCACATCATCGGATGGTTCCTGAATCTCTGTCAGCACGTCATCGGATGGTTCCTGAATCTCTGTCAGCACGTCATCGGATGGTTCCTGAATCTCTGTCAGCACGTCATCGGATGGTTCCTGAATCTTTGTCAGCTCATCATCGGATGGTTCCTGAATCTTTGTCAGCTCATCATCGGATGGTTCCTGAATCTCTGTCAGCTCATCATCGGATGGTTCCTGAATCTTTATCAGCACGTCATCGGATGGTTCCTGAATCTCTGTCAGCACGTCATCGGATGGTTCCTGAATCTCTGTCAGCACGTCATCGGATGGTTCCTGAATCTTCGTCAGCACGTCATCGGATGGTTCCTGAATCTTCGTCAGCACGTCATCGGATGGTTCCTGAATCTCTCTCAGCACATCATCGGATGGTTCCTGAATCTCTGTCAGCACGTCATCGGATGGTTCCTGAATCTCTGTCAGCACGTCATCGGATGGTTCCTGAATCTCTGTCAGCACGTCATCGGATGGTTCCTGAATCTTTGTCAGCTCATCATCGGATGGTTCCTGAATCTTTGTCAGCTCATCATCGGATGGTTCCTGAATCTCTGTCAGCTCATCATCGGATGGTTCCTGAATCTCTGTCAGCACGTCATCGGATGGTTCCTGAATCTTTGTCAGCTCATCATCGGATGGTTCCTGAATCTCTGTCAGCACGTCATCGGATGGTTCCTGAATCTTTGTCAGCTCATCATCGGATGGTTCCTGAATCTTTGTCAGCACGTCATCGGATAGTTCCTGAATCTCTGTCAGCTCATCATCGGATGGTTCCTGAATCTCTGTCAGCTCATCATCGGATGGTTCCTGAATCTCTGTCAGCACGTCATCGGATGGTTCCTGAATCTCTGTCAGCACGTCATCGGATGGTTCCTGAATCTCTGTCAGCACGTCATCGGATGGTTCCTGAATCTCTGTCAGCACGTCATCGGATGGTTCCTGAATCTCTGTCAGCACGTCATCGGATGGTTCCTGAATCTCTGTCAGCACAACATCGGATGGTTCCTGAATCTCTGTCAGCACAACATCGGATGGTTCCTGAATCTCTGTCAGCACGTCATCGGATGGTTCCTGAATCTCTGTCAGCACGTCATCGGATGGTTCCTGAATCTCTGTCAGCACGTCATCGGATGGTTCCTGAATCTCTGTCAGCACGTCATCGGATGGTTCCTGAATCTCTGTCAGCACGTCATCGGATGGTTCCTGAATCTCTGTCAGCACGTCATCGGATGGTTCCTGAATCTCTGTCAGCTCATCATCGGATGGTTCCTGAATCTCTGTCAGCACGTCATCGGATGGTTCCTGAATCTCTGTCAGCACGTCATCGGATGGTTCCTGAATCTCTGTCAGCACGTCATCGGATGGTTCCTGAATCTCTGTCAGCACGTCATCGGATGGTTCCTGAATCTCTGTCAGCACAACATCGGATGGTTCCTGAATCTTCGTCAGCACGTCATCGGATGGTTCCTGAATCTCTGTCAGCACGTCATCGGATAGTTCCTGAATCTCTCTCAGCACGTCATCGGATGGTTCCTGAATCTCTGTCAGCTCATCATCGGATGGTTCCTGAATCTCTGTCAGCACGTCATCGGATGGTTCCTGAATCTTCGTCAGCACGTCATCGGATGGTTCCTGAATCTCTGTCAGCACGTCATCGGATGGTTCCTGAATCTTCGTCAGCACGTCATCGGATGGTTCCTGAATCTTTGTCAGCACGTCATCGGATGGTTCCTGAATCTTCGTCAGCACGTCATCGGATGGTTCCTGAATCTTTGTCAGCTCATCATCGGATGGTTCCTGAATCTTCGTCAGCACGTCATCGGATGGTTCCTGAATCTCTGTCAGCACGTCATCGGATGGTTCCTGAATCTTCGTCAGCACGTCATCGGATGGTTCCTGAATCTTTGTCAGCACGTCATCGGATGGTTCCTGAATCTTCGTCAGCACGTCATCGGATGGTTCCTGAATCTCTGTCAGCTCATCATCGGATGGTTCCTGAATCTCTGTCAGCACGTCATCGGATGGTTCCTGAATCTTCGTCAGCACGTCATCGGATGGTTCCTGAATCTCTGTCAGCACGTCATCGGATGGTTCCTGAATCTCTGTCAGCACGTCATCGGATGGTTCCTGAATCTTTGTCAGCTCATCATCGGATGGTTCCTGAATCTCTGTCAGCACGTCATCGGATGGTTCCTGAATCTTTGTCAGCTCATCATCTGATGGTTCCTGAATCTCTGTCAGCACGTCATCGGATGGTTCCTGAATCTCTGTCAGCACGTCATCGGATGGTTCCTGAATCTTTGTCAGCTCATCATCTGATGGTTCCTGAATCTCTGTCAGCACGTCATCGGATGGTTCCTGAATCTCTGTCAGCTCATCATCGGATGGTTCCTGAATCTCTATCAGCACGTCATCGGATGGTTCCTGAATCTTTGTCAGCACGTCATCGGATGGTTCCTGAATCTCTGTCAGCTCATCATCGGATGGTTCCTGAATCTCTGTCAGCACGTCATCGGATGGTTCCTGAATCTTTGTCAGCTCATCATCTGATGGTTCCTGAATCTCTGTCAGCACGTCATCGGATGGTTCCTGAATCTCTGTCAGCACGTCATCGGATGGTTCCTGAATCTCTGTCAGCTCATCATCGGATGGTTCCTGAATCTCTGTCAGCACGTCATCGGATGGTTCCTGAATCTCTGTCAGCACGTCATCGGATGGTTCCTGAATCTTTGTCAGCTCATCATCTGATGGTTCCTGAATCTCTGTCAGCACGTCATCGGATGGTTCCTGAATCTCTGTCAGCTCATCATCGGATGGTTCCTGAATCTCTGTCAGCACGTCATCTGATGGTTCCTGAATCTTTGTCAGCTCATCATCTGATGGTTCCTGAATCTCTGTCAGCACGTCATCGGATGGTTCCTGAATCTTTGTCAGCTCATCATCTGATGGTTCCTGAATCTCTGTCAGCACGTCATCGGATGGTTCCTGAATCTCTGTCAGCTCATCATCGGATGGTTCCTGAATCTCTATCAGCACGTCATCGGATGGTTCCTGAATCTTTGTCAGCACGTCATCGGATGGTTCCTGAATCTCTGTCAGCTCATCATCGGATGGTTCCTGAATCTCTGTCAGCACGTCATCGGATGGTTCCTGAATCTTTGTCAGCTCATCATCTGATGGTTCCTGAATCTCTGTCAGCACGTCATCGGATGGTTCCTGAATCTCTGTCAGCACGTCATCGGATGGTTCCTGAATCTTTGCAGCACGTCATCGGATGGTTCCTGAATCTTTGTCAGCACGTCATCGGATGGTTCCTGAATCTCTGTCAGCTCATCATCGGATGGTTCCTGAATCTCTGTCAGCACGTCATCGGATGGTTCCTGAATCTTCGTCAGCTCATCATCGGATGGTACCTGAATCTTCGTCAGCTCATCATCGGATGGTTCCTGAATCTCTGTCAGCTCATCATCGGATGGTTCCTGAATCTTCGTCAGCACGTCATCGGATGGTTCCTGAATCTTTGTCAGCTCATCATCTGATGGTTCCTGAATCTCTGTCAGCACGTCATCGGATGGTTCCTGAATCTCTGTCAGCTCATCATCGGATGGTTCCTGAATCTTTGTCAGCACGTCATCGGATGGTTCCTGAATCTTCGTCAGCTCATCATCGGATGGTACCTGAATCTTTGTCAGCACGTCATCGGATGGTTCCTGAATCTTCGTCAGCTCATCATCGGATGGTACCTGAATCTTCGTCAGCTCATCATCGGATGGTACCTGAATCTTCGTCAGCTCATCATCGGATGGTACCTGAATCTTCGTCAGCTCATCATCGGATGGTACCTGAATCTTCGTCAGCACGTCATCGGATGGTACCTGAATCTTTGTCAGCACGTCATCGGATGGTACCTGAATCTTTGTCAGCACGTCATCGGATGGTACCTGAATCTTTGTCAGCACGTCATCGGATGGTACCTGAATCTTCGTCAGCTCATCATCGGATGGTACCTGAATCTTCGTCAGCACGTCATCGGATGGTACCTGAATCTTTGTCAGCACGTCATCGGATGGTACCTGAATCTTTGTCAGCACGTCATCGGATGGTTCCTGAATCTTTGTCAGCTCATCATCGGATGGTACCTGAATCTTCGTCAGCTCATCATCGGATGGTACCTGAATCTTCGTCAGCTCATCATCGGATGGTACCTGAATCTTCGTCAGCACGTCATCGGATGGTACCTGAATCTTCGTCAGCACGTCATCGGATGGTACCTGAATCTTTGTCAGCACGTCATCGGATGGTACCTGAATCTTTGTCAGCACGTCATCGGATGGTTCCTGAATCTTCGTCAGCTCATCATCGGATGGTACCTGAATCTTCGTCAGCACGTCATCGGATGGTACCTGAATCTTCGTCAGCTCATCATCGGATGGTACCTGAATCTTCGTCAGCACGTCATCGGATGGTACCTGAATCTTCGTCAGCACGTCATCGGATGGTACCTGAATCTTTGTCAGCACGTCATCGGATGGTACCTGAATCTTCGTCAGCACGTCATCGGATGGTACCTGAATCTTCGTCAGCACGTCATCGGATGGTACCTGAATCTTCGTCAGCTCATCATCGGATGGTACCTGAATCTTCGTCAGCTCATCATCGGATGGTACCTGAATCTTTGTCAGCACGTCATCGGATGGTACCTGAATCTTCGTCAGCTCATCATCGGATGGTACCTGAATCTTTGTCAGCACGTCATCGGATGGTACCTGAATCTTCGTCAGCTCATCATCGGATGGTACCTGAATCTTCGTCAGCTCATCATCGGATGGTACCTGAATCTTCGTCAGCTCATCATCGGATGGTACCTGAATCTTTGTCAGCACGTCATCGGATGGTACCTGAATCTTTGTCAGCACGTCATCGGATGGTACCTGAATCTTCGTCAGCACGTCATCGGATGGTTCCTGAATCTCTGTCAGCACGTCATCGGATGGTACCTGAATCTTCGTCAGCTCATCATCGGATGGTACCTGAATCTTCGTCAGCTCATCATCGGATGGTACCTGAATCTTCGTCAGCTCATCATCGGATGGTACCTGAATCTTCGTCAGCTCATCATCGGATGGTACCTGAATCTTCGTCAGCACGTCATCGGATGGTACCTGAACCTTTGTCAGCACGTCATCGGATGGTACCTGAATCTTTGTCAGCACGTCATCGGATGGTACCTGAATCTTTGTCAGCACGTCATCGGATGGTACCTGAATCTTCGTCAGCTCATCATCGGATGGTACCTGAATCTTCGTCAGCACGTCATCGGATGGTACCTGAATCTTCGTCAGCACGTCATCGGATGGTACCTGAATCTTTGTCAGCACGTCATCGGATGGTACCTGAATCTTCGTCAGCACGTCATCGGATGGTTCCTGAATCTCTGTCAGCACGTCATCGGATGGTACCTGAATCTTCGTCAGCTCATCATCGGATGGTACCTGAATCTTCGTCAGCTCATCATCGGATGGTACCTGAATCTTCGTCAGCTCATCATCGGATGGTTCCTGAATCTTCGTCAGCACGTCATCGGATGGTTCCTGAATCTTCGTCAGCTCATCATCGGATGGTACCTGAATCTTCGTCAGCACGTCATCGGATGGTACCTGAATCTTCGTCAGCTCATCATCGGATGGTTCCTGAATCTTCGTCAGCACGTCATCGGATGGTTCCTGAATCTTCGTCAGCTCATCATCGGATGGTACCTGAATCTTCGTCAGCTCATCATCGGATGGTTCCTGAATCTTCGTCAGCACGTCATCGGATGGTACCTGAATCTTCGTCAGCTCATCATCGGATGGTACCTGAATCTTCGTCAGCACGTCATCGGATGGTACCTGAATCTTCGTCAGCACGTCATCGGATGGTACCTGAATCTTCGTCAGCTCATCATCGGATGGTACCTGAATCTTCGTCAGCTCATCATCGGATGGTACCTGAATCTTCGTCAGCTCATCATCGGATGGTACCTGAATCTTCGTCAGCACGTCATCGGATGGTACCTGAATCTTCGTCAGCTCATCATCGGATGGTACCTGAATCTTCGTCAGCACGTCATCGGATGGTTCCTGAATCTTCGTCAGCACGTCATCGGATGGTTCCTGAATCTTCGTCAGCTCATCATCGGATGGTACCTGAATCTTCGTCAGCACGTCATCGGATGGTACCTGAATCTTCGTCAGCTCATCATCGGATGGTTCCTGAATCTTCGTCAGCACGTCATCGGATGGTTCCTGAATCTTCGTCAGCTCATCATCGGATGGTACCTGAATCTTCGTCAGCTCATCATCGGATGGTTCCTGAATCTTCGTCAGCACGTCATCGGATGGTACCTGAATCTTCGTCAGCTCATCATCGGATGGTACCTGAATCTTCGTCAGCACGTCATCGGATGGTACCTGAATCTTCGTCAGCACGTCATCGGATGGTACCTGAATCTTCGTCAGCTCATCATCGGATGGTACCTGAATCTTCGTCAGCTCATCATCGGATGGTACCTGAATCTTTGTCAGCACGTCATCGGATGGTACCTGAATCTTCGTCAGCTCATCATCGGATGGTACCTGAATCTTTGTCAGCACGTCATCGGATGGTACCTGAATCTTCGTCAGCTCATCATCGGATGGTACCTGAATCTTCGTCAGCTCATCATCGGATGGTACCTGAATCTTCGTCAGCTCATCATCGGATGGTACCTGAATCTTCGTCAGCTCATCATCGGATGGTACCTGAATCTTTGTCAGCACGTCATCGGATGGTACCTGAATCTTTGTCAGCACGTCATCGGATGGTTCCTGAATCTTCGTCAGCACGTCATCGGATGGTTCCTGAATCTTCGTCAGCACGTCATCGGATGGTTCCTGAATCTTCGTCAGCTCATCATCGGATGGTTCCTGAATCTTCGTCAGCTCATCATCGGATGGTACCTGAATCTTCGTCAGCTCATCATCGGATGGTTCCTGAATCTTCGTCAGCACGTCATCGGATGGTTCCTGAATCTTCGTCAGCACGTCATCGGATGGTTCCTGAATCTCTGTCAGCACGTCATCGGATGGTTCCTGAATCTTCGTCAGCACGTCATCGGATGGTTCCTGAATCTTCGTCAGCACGTCATCGGATGGTTCCTGAATCTTCGTCAGCACGTCATCGGATGGTTCCTGAATCTTTGTCAGCACGTCATCGGATGGTTCCTGAATCTCTGTCAGCACGTCATCGGATGGTACCTGAATCTTTGTCAGCACGTCATCGGATGGTACCTGAATCTTCGTCAGCTCATCATCGGATGGTACCTGAATCTTTGCCAGCACGTCATCGGATGGTACCTGAATCTTTGTCAGCACGTCATCGGATGGTACCTGAATCTTTGTCAGCACGTCATCGGATGGTACCTGAATCTTCGTCAGCTCATCATCGGATGGTACCTGAATCTTCGTCAGCTCATCATCGGATGGTACCTGAATCTTTGTCAGCACGTCATCGGATGGTACCTGAATCTTTGTCAGCTCATCATCGGATGGTACCTGAATCTTCGTCAGCTCATCATCGGATGGTACCTGAATCTTTGTCAGCACGTCATCGGATGGTACCTGAATCTTCGTCAGCTCATCATCGGATGGTACCTGAATCTTTGTCAGCACGTCATCGGATGGTACCTGAATCTTCGTCAGCTCATCATCGGATGGTACCTGAATCTTTGTCAGCTCATCATCGGATGGTTCCTGAATCTTCGTCAGCTCATCATCGGATGGTTCCTGAATCTTCGTCAGCACGTCATCGGATGGTACCTGAATCTTCGTCAGCTCATCATCGGATGGTACCTGAATCTTTGTCAGCTCATCATCGGATGGTTCCTGAATCTTCGTCAGCTCATCATCGGATGGTTCCTGAATCTTCGTCAGCACGTCATCGGATGGTTCCTGAGCCCTGTGTTGCGCATTGCAATTGGCTAGGGTCCTCGTGGAACACTATATTACGCCTTGCAAGAGGCTAGGGGGCTCGCGGAGCCCTGTATTGCGCATTGCAATTGGCTAGGGTGCTCGAGGAACACTATATTTCGCCTTGCAAGAGGCTAGGGGGCTCGCGGAGCCCTGTGTTGCGCATTGCAATTGGCTAGGGTGCTCGAGGAACACTATATTACGCCTTGCAAGAGGCTAGGGGGCTCGCGGAGCCCTGTATTGCGCATTGCAATTGGCTAGGGTGCTCGAGGAACACTATATTTCGCCTTGCAAGAGGCTAGGGGGCTCGCGGAGCCCTGTGTTGCGCATTGCAATTGGCTAGGGTGCTCGAGGCACACTATATTTCGCCTTGCAAGAGGCTAGGGGGCTCACGGAGCCCTGTGTTGCGCATTGCAATTGGCTAGGGTGCTCGTGGAGCACTATTTTACGCCTTGCAAGAGGCTAGGGGCTCACGGAGCCCTGTGTTGCGCATTGCAATTGGCTAGGGTGCTCGAGGAACACTATATTTCGCCTTGCAAGAGGCTAGGGGGCTCGCGGAGCCCTGTGTTGCGCATTGCAATTGGCTAGGGTGCTCGAGGAGCACTATTTTACGCCTTGCAAGAGGCTAGGGGGCTCGCGGAGCCCTGTGTTGCGCATTGCAATTGGCTAGGGTGCTCGTGGAGCACTATTTTACGCCTTGCAAGAGGCTAGGGGGCTCGCGGAGCCCTGTGTTGCGCATTGCAATTGGCTCGGGTGCTCGTGGAGCACTATTTTACGCCTTGCAAGAGGCTAGGGGGCTCGCGGAGCCCTGTGTTGCGCATTGCAATTGGCTAGGGTGCTCGAGGAACACTATATTTCGCCTTGCAAGAGGCTAGGGGGCTCGCGGAGCCCTGTATTGCGCATTGCAATTGGCTCGGGTCCTCGTGGAACACTATTTTACGCCTTGCAAGAGGCTAGGGGGCTCACGGAGCCCTGTGTTGCGCATTGCAATTGGCTAGGGTGCTCGAGGAACACTATATTTCGCCTTGCAAGAGGCTAGGGGGCTCGCGGAGCCCTGTATTGCGCATTGCAATTGGCTAGGGTGCTCGAGGAACACTATATTTCGCCTTGCAAGAGGCTAGGGGGCTCGCGGAGCCCTGTGTTGCGCATTGCAATTGGCTCGGGTCCTCGAGGAACACTATATTTCGCCTTGCAAGAGGCTAGGGGGCTCGCGGAGCCCTGTATTGCGCATTGCAATTGGCTCGGGTCCTCGTGGAACACTATTTTACGCCTTGCAAGAGGCTAGGGGGCTCACGGAGCCCTGTGTTGCGCATTGCAATTGGCTAGGGTGCTCGAGGAACACTATATTTCGCCTTGCAAGAGGCTAGGGGGCTCGCGGAGCCCTGTATTGCGCATTGCAATTGGCTAGGGTGCTCGAGGAACACTATATTTCGCCTTGCAAGAGGCTAGGGGGCTCGCGGAGCCCTGTGTTGCGCATTGCAATTGGCTCGGGTCCTCGTGGAACACTATTTTACGCCTTGCAAGAGGCTAGGGGGCTCGCGGAGCCCTGTATTGCGCATTGCAATCGGCTAGGGTTCTCGCGGAGCAACTATATTACGCCTTGCAAGAGGCTAAGGGGCTCGCGGAGCCCTGTATTGCGCATTGCAATCGGCTAGGGTTCTCGCGGAGCAACTATATTTTGCATGCCAATGGCTAGAAACTCGCGTAGCAACTATATTTTGCATGCCAAAGGCTAGAAGCTCACTGAGCAACTATATTTTGCATGCCTGAGGCTAGTTGCTCGCTGAGGAACTATATTTTGCACGCCAAAGGCTAGAAGCTCGCGAAGGGGGGGGGGGGGGGGGCGGCGCGGCGCAGAAACTATACTATCAAAGTCAAGAAGGTGAAAAATAAAAACAATTCGAAGCAGTATTAGTCAATTATTTCTTCTTTCTTGATCATCTTGTGCTCCCCGATCCATCCAACCAGATCGTCGTCTTCCTCATCACAATCCTGGCACTCGTTCTCGTCATCTTGAAATCGAATCCTCCCTCTTCTTGTCATCGAAAACCATTTGACGCGCGCTTCCGTTCTTCCGATTCCTTCAGAAAGTGGGCGGGGCCTTCTTCTCCAGTCGTCTGCAGTCTCGTCGGCTTCTCCAGAATCTTGACGACGTCTTCCAGGAGATGGGTTCTCCAGAATCCTCAGTTTTCTTGGTGTGCTCGTTGAAAAGCATCTCCTCTCGAATCAGCAAACTTTTCTAGGAAGTTGTTGACGTCGTTGCAGTCAGGTCGAGCTTGCATCTGAAAATGAAGAAATTTTAGTTAACGTGTTGGTTCAGATGGAAATCAGGTTGAAACTGGTCCTAATTTGGCTAAAAATAGTTGAAATTTAAGAATATTGGCCAAGAATTTGTAGCCTATTTTTTGGCCAACTCATAAACTACTAACCTGGTCCGAGTTACTGCAACTTTCGCTCAGATTCCAGCGCGTCTTCCAGATCCTCTTCATCAGAATCCTCGATTTTTCAGAATATTGACGTCGTTTTTCGAGTGAGGAGAAGGAGGATGTAGTTGTCATATGAGTGGGTACCAGGGGGCGTACACTGAAAAAGATTTGTTTCCAAAGTTTCAAAATTTTTATCACCACTAACCTTATCCATATCTGCCCTCACTTCCCCTCTCGTGACGAATCCTCCGAATTCGGAATCCTGACGACGTCTTCTCCAGGCGGTGGGATCTCCGGTTTTCTCGCTTTTCTCGATGTCCAGGGCGTTCCATGGCTTTGATCTCCTTTTGATATCACCATTTTGCCATCTAAAGCTGTTGAAGGCGTTGAAGACATGACGAGCTTGCATCTGAAAATGAAGAAGTTTAGGTTAAAGATTTCATAGGAATTTGGGTAGAAATCAGATTAAAACTGATCCTAATTTAGCCGAAAATAGTCGAAATTCAAGAGAATTGGCCAAATTTTTGGTCATCCAATAATCTACTAACCTAATCTGAGGTACTGTATTCTTTGCCCAGATCTCAGCACGCCTTCCAGATTCTCCTCATCAGAATTCTTAACTCCATTTTCCAGAAAGTCCGACGTCGTTTTTCAAGTATGTAAGGGAAGATGTAGCCGTCAGTTGAGTGGGTACCAGGGGGCGTCCACTGAAAAAAAGGTGGTAATTTTTTTTCCAAAATCAAAAATGTTTGTCACCACTAACCTTATCCATATTCGCCCTCGCTTTCCCTCTCGTCACGATTCCTCCGAAGACATGGTGTTGTTGGTGGAGATGTCGGATTTGGTCTGAAAAAAAGACAATAGTTTCATCAAAAATTTCAAGTAAAAGATGCGAATATGCAACAAAAAATCACTCCAGAATTGGTTTCATAACGATCAAGGTGTAGAAGAAGGTCTTCAGGAACAAAATTCGGCGAAAAACAAATTTGGCCAAAAATAGTCAAAATTCAAGAGAATTGGCCAAACTTTCGGTCATCTAAAAAGCTACTGACCTGATCTGAGGTATTGTATCCTTTGCCCAGATTTCAGTTCGTCTTCCAGATCCTACTCATCACAATCCTCGACTCGATTTCCAGAATTTCGACGTGAAGTCATGGAAGGTGTAGTCGTCTTCTGAGTAGGTACAACCAGGGGCGTCCACTGAAAAATAATTGTTAATTTTTTTCCAAAATCAAAAATGTTTGTCACCACTAACCTTATCCATATATGCCCTCGCCTCCCCTCTCGTGACGAATCCTCCGAAGAAGTGTTGTTGTTGGTGGAGATGTCGGATTTGGTCTGAAAAAAAGACAATAGTTTCATCAAAATATTCAAGTAAAAGATGCGAAGATTCAACGAAAAATCACACCAAAAAGAGTTTCATAGCGATAGAGGTGAAAAAGAGGGTCTTCAGGAACAAAATTCGGCAAAAAAATCAATAAAAAACGGTGAAAAATTCAATAAAAAAAGTTGAAAAACAATAGCGATACGGTTGCCGAAAAAGGGGGACAAATGAAGAAAACAACGAAAATGATGACAATAACAACAGTTTTGATCTACCGCCAAAAATTTTTTGTGGTAGATCAAAAAAAATTTTTTTTTGGATGTGAGTCTAAACATTGAAATTTTTATTCTTTTTCTGTCGGTAGATAGTGTCCCAATACATGAGAAATGAAACTGGAGATCAAAAAAATGTTGACCTCAAAATATATATTTTTTAATTCAAAATATTTAGAATTTTTGAGTGTTAATGAACTTATGGGATACTGAGAGTCTCAGTTAAGCGAAATTGTTTATTCAGAAAACCAGATGGGCTGCGCCCCTCTGGGGCCCTTCGGGCCAACGTGAATTTTCAAAATGAGAAAACTCAAAATTTTTCAAAAGTGTGAAATATTTCCGTGAACTCGTCATTCTCCCTTCCAAAAGATGAAAGTACTGATTGGTCCCAAAAATGAGGTTTTAGGGCTCCCGTGACCTCATTTTTCAATGATTCCGATATCAAAATAGATGGGCATCATTAAGACCCGATTTCTGATAATCTGTAAAAGTTTGGAAAATTTAGGTTGGATGGGGAATTCGCTATGGTCGGCGAACCGTCTACAAACAGGCACACAGACGGAATTTTGCGTTTCTACCTTTTCTATTAAATTCGGAAAGTATGGGGGAAAACAAAAAACGTGGCAAAAATGTCCGAATTCCGACAAATTTTTCATTTCTGAAGTTTGAGGTCACGTCGCTGCTCCGTTTTTGCAGCAAATGAGCTAATTTTTCTTGGGCTAATAGAGCAACTCTCTGGGCTTCTGGAACACTTTTGAACAAAAAAATCGAAGCATTATAAACCGAGTTATAGCTCGGCAAATGGAAGTGAAAAAGTGTTAACAATTTGGAAGTACTGAAAATTTCCAAAAATGGCTCGAAATTAATTCATAACTCAGTCAGTTTTTGAGGTTTTTGTCTCAAATTTGCAAATTAGATAGATCTCTGTGAGCACTATCTGCTAATTAAAAATCAGATCACCACGAACAAAATGGATAGCTACAGCCATCAAAACATTTTATGTCAACAATTTCCATTTGACGTTTCACGTGATTTTGAGAATTTTCATATTTTTTGAAATTTCTTTTTTGAAGATTCTTCAAATTAGTGGATCACTGAATGAAACTGACTGCGGCGCAGCCGCAACTAGCCTGATCGCCCAGGCGAGCGGAGCGAGTTGGGCGATCAGGCTAGTATTAATAGTAAAGATCCAAGAAAAGGTTTCATGCGGGTGTTTTAGCCAAAGAATTTAATGTCGGTTCTCTCGAGTCCTCCTTGGGTTTCTGAAACCAAATGTCATTAAATTTGAAAATCCATTTTTTTTTAAATCTCGCCTCCTTCCTCTTGAAAACACAAACCATCCTTTTCACGACTTCTCGATATTGGGAAGATAAGAAAAAACTTAACAAACAATGAAAAACTGAATTGAAAGTCAAAATAACTTTTGAAATATAGTTGAACATCTAAGTTAGGCTTCTGGAAATGCATTTTTTTGTGATTTCTTCAAAAATGAAACAGGTGAAAATCGAGTGAACCTATTAGCGAAATTCCGGGTGTTTCCTTGCGCTCTATCGCTAACATGCTTTTTTCCAGGCTAAGCCACTTTTTGAGGTCACGTTTCCTGCACGTAGACAATTCTAATTTTTTTTTTACTGTGAACTGAAAAAAAGTTTCGAACTGTCTACGTGCAGGAAACGTGACATCAAAAAGTGGCTAAGCCTGGAAAAAGGCATGTTAGCGATAGAGCGCAAGGAAACACCCGGAATTTCGCTAATACGTTATTCTCAAATTTGGGTTCTCGGCATCATTCTTTCCAAACAGAAATATTAGACTATAAATTAGTTCAGAAACAAAAAATGAGACAGCCATCACTGATACTAATAAAGTGGTGTTGCTGGATCTGAAATCAGTCATTTTTGGAAAATTTTGGATTTCAAATATTCAGAAATTCTCACTTGTTTTCGCTTTTCAAATTCTTCTGTCGTTTTCTAACAATTTGTAGGGCTATGAGAAGGGTCAGAGTAATAATAAGGTGTAAAATTGTAACCGTCAAAACAATGACACCCTCGATGAATTCGTAGATGGCAATATTGATTCCTTGGGATTCGTAGCATCTAGA
Source organism: Caenorhabditis sinica (assembly GCA_963932045.1). NCBI lineage: Eukaryota > Metazoa > Nematoda > Chromadorea > Rhabditida > Rhabditidae > Caenorhabditis > Caenorhabditis sinica. The sequence goes on from OZ009940.1 coordinate 19,876,836, forward strand.
AACACAAAATGCTAGATTTTCTTGACGCGTTTTAGTGTCATAACGTATTTTTTGTGTCATGGTTTTTTGATGATTTGGTGCTATTCCAGTCAGTTGACGCACTTTCTGTGCACTGACGCATTTCATGTGTATTGGCGTTTTCTGGAGACTTGACACAAAATCAGAAGAAATGAAAAAACCTACTCCTTCACTCCCTTATCCTTTGAATAAATCTTGAGTCTAGAATAAAAAGCCAAATACCAAGTCAAACAAACCACCGAATTCCCGAGTACAATAAAAATTCCAGTTTTTGCTTCCATCAGTTTATCCGAGAATGTGCTCATCGGGAAAACTACAGTAAACGCTCGAATTCCAGTCATACACAATGCTAAAAGTGGAGAATTCAGTCTTCCGAATCGTTGAATTCCCTCGATTAACAGCTCGAATAACGCGAAACAGTACTGTTTTTCAAACCCACATGATCCAGCGTTGAATTGTTTTTGGGCTTATCCCAAACTGTCCTTTGAAGGATACTAGTGAAAAAACCAATATATCACATAAGGAGATTCCAATCATTATAATAAACACCACATTGTTTCTAAGATCCTTTCGAAGAAGTACAAGAAAATGGAAAGAGTTTAAAAATAGGCCTAAAAATGAGGCAAAGTGATATTTTGAAGTTTGCACACCCATAATTATCCTTCATATGCCAATGTTTTCTCAATTGAGCATTACACATTGAAATTTACATTTTTAAAACTTTCGAGGTTTTCCATCATGGTTCGTAATATGGACGACCAAACAAAGTTCTTTATTATCTTCATTCTCCTATTTTTTTTCGCATCTTCAGAATTACAGGATGACCTTAAACTAATCACAGATTACTCCTGAATCTCTTGTCAGCACATCATCTAAGATGGTTCCTGAATCTCTGGTCAGCACATCATCTGAGATGGTTCCTGAATCTCTTGTCAGCACATCATCTGAGATGGTTCCTGAATCTCTTGTCAGCACATCATCTGAGATGGTTCCTGAAATTCTTGTCAGCACATCATCTGAGATGGTTCCTGAAATTCTTGTCAGCACATCATCTGAGATGGTTCCTGAATCTCTTGTCAGCACATCATCTGAGATGGTTCCTGAATCTCTTGCCAGCACATCATCTGAGATGGTTCCTGAATCTCTTGTCAGCACATCATCTGAGATGGTTCCTGAATCTCTTGTCAGCACATCATCTGAGATGGTTCCTGAATCTCTTGCCAGCACATCATCTGAGATGGTTCCTGAATCTCTTGTCAGCACATCATCTGAGATGGTTCCTGAATCTCTTGCCAGCACATCATCTGAGATGGTTCCTGAATCTCTTGCCAGCACATCATCTGAGATGGTTCCTGAAATTCTTGTCAGCACATCATCTGAGATGGTTCCTGAATCTCTTGCCAGCACATCATCTGAGATGGTTCCTGAATCTCTTGCCAGCACATCATCTGAGATGGTTCCTGAATCTCTTGTCAGCACATCATCTGAGATGGTTCCTGAATCTCTTGCCAGCACATCATCTGAGATGGTTCCTGAATCTCTTGCCAGCACATCATCTGAGATGGTTCCTGAATCTCTTGTCAGCACTTCATCTTTACTTTTCAATTGTTGTTTTTTTTTACCTGTGCTTCCTTTTTCATTCTTTTCCCTCGTTCCAATCCTTCAAACCGTTTGTGGACATCAATTTGGAAAGTCAAAAGAAAAAAAGTAAACCAGAGAAAAGAATGTCATCCGGAGTCATCCAGAGAGCGAAAACTAGCTGTAGTAAGCTCTCGATTCGGCTGGCAATTTACTTATATAGCATTTGCTCATTTCACTCTCACCGTACGTCCCACTAGAATCAGTGTTGAAAATAAGGAAATGAATGATCCATAAAGTGAGGTAGAAGAAATGAATGTCACTAGAAAGAGGAGGTGAGTTATTGATTGGAGAACAAAATTGTCCGAAAGTTGTGTGGAGGAGAAACAGAAGACACACAAATGTGAATTGTTTTATAGAAGGGATTAGCTCTAGGGAAATTGAAAAAAAGGCGGGAGGAGTGTGGGAAAGAAGCGGAGCCTTGCAAGGACAGTGGATGTACTACTGTTCGTGGAGTGTGTGCCGCCGCGCTATTACACATTTTCAGTGCGCGGGCTATTTCTAGAAGTAGATCAAAAATTTCTATATTGCTAGTTGACCTCCGAGCGGTCGGAAAAAACGCGCGTCGCCCACACTATTGGAAAAATAGTATGCACATCTAATATTGCAAGGCCCCGCCTCTTTCCCACCCCCCCCCCCCCTTTTTGCAAATTCCCTAGAGGTAGTCCCTTTTATAGAACTCTTCACACATCGATATCCCGAAAGAAAAATAGGTAAAGAGGGGTCTGATAAACTATAAAAAAAATAAGCAAAAAGGTTTTGGCATGTTAAGGAATTGAACCCGCTACCTAAAGACTCCCAGGTGCCCTCACAACCACTAGGCCAGCGGGCTGAAATGCGTTTGCATTGATAACCTTGGCGGCTGTCGCCGCCGCGCCTCCACCCTCTGCAGACGCAAAGATATCATCATTGCAAGCATGGCCGACTGGATGTGAGCGCATCTGAGAATCTAGAGGTCGTGGGTTCGAACCCCACCCAAGTCAAATCTTTTTTGCTTCTATTCCCGTTCTCACCTATCCTCCTCCATTCTGAATCTCCACCACTAGATCCCTCCAAACTTGAATTGTCCCTGCGAACTTTACTGCGTTGTGTCTGTTGATTAAATCTTGCAAAACTTTCGCAAACTCATCGAGAACCTGATGAGCAACATGCTTTGGAAGTTGATCAGCAAAAGGTTCTCCTCCATTTCCTCTCGGACCAGGCGGGGATTTTAAAGAATACGATTTTGGATTTGAGCTTCTGGAGCCTCTTCTTTTGGCTCTGGCTTGACTCTTGGTGCTATTCTACATTTGAAAATTTCTTGTTTGACAAATCTTAGTAGAGCTGGCGGTACATCATGGGTGGTCTCTTGTGGTACTGTAGCTTGTGGATGCAATCGTGCCACTGGTGGTACTGTATTCGTGTCGAGACCTTCCAGAACAACTTATTTGATTGCACGTTGTGGTGGTGTTGAGGGTTTTGAGAGGCGGGGTTTTCGGGCTCTTTCTTCGGGTTCTTCGTTGGGGGTCTTCTGCTGACGTCTTCGGAAGTTTTTGGAGCCTGAGGGTGTCTCCTGACGTCTTCTGGGACTGGAATCTTTCCAACGACGCCTTCCAAATCTCTGAGCTCGATTTTGAAGGTGGGCGGAGCGTGGACTTCCGGAGCAGCACGTCTTGTCGGGTCTTCTGAAGCCACAACGACGTCGTCCAATTTGATTTCAAATCGTCGCATCGTGACACGTCTTCTGAAGTTTTCCTCGTCTTCCCAACGATTCCGACGTCTTCGATGTTGGACTTCTTCTGGAGCCAAAGCAGGTTCTGGATGAGTCCTGAGGACTTCAGAAAGGGATGGGTATACTGGAGCGATTATAGAAGGCTCTAGGGTCCATGGGACTTCTGGGGTTCGGAGGGCAAAGGTTGGGACGTATTCTCGAGCGTTTTCAAGATTAGGCGTGACTTCTGATGTCCGGTGAATCTTGTAGAGGATTCTGGGCTTCTCGGAAGCCATTTCCGACGTCCGGACGTCTTCTGGTGCACTTTCAGAAATTGTGGGAACTTCTGAAAATATTGATAGTTTTCTGAAGCAGATACGTCTTCTAAATTCGATACCTAAGCCTTCTGAAACTACTTCTAATGATGGGACGTCTTCTGTCGTGGAACCTTCTGGAGCCATGTTTGAAGTGTAGACGGCTTCTGAAGTCGGTACGTCTCCAGACACGTTTATGTAGTCTTCTGACGCATTCCAGACGTCTTCAAGAATAGGCTCCACTTTTGGAATACGGCCAAATATTCCATCGGTAACCACGTCTCCATAGGAATGTGGGTGGAGCCAAGAGGGCTTGGAGTTTTGGGATCCTTTTTGAAGACGTCAGAAACTTCTGGAGCATTTTGGATGACTTCTTGAGCTTTCTCAGAGTTCATTTGAACTCTAGCAGGCGTCACAACTTTGTGGGTGGCTTCTGGAGCTGGTGGAGATTCTGGAGCATTGTCGACGGCTTCAGAAGGCTCGTCATCACAAATTTAAAGTTCTCGAGGTGCTTCGTCAGTATCCTCATCAGATTCCAACTCCTTATAACTCGAATCCTTGACCATCTGAATCCTTGCCACTCCTCTTGGTCGTTTCGGCTTTCCCGAAAAGTGTTCTCCACTATGTTTGAATCGCAACGACTCAATCTGATTGGCGTCTTTGATTTTGACTCGCAAATTTTCGAAACTCTTTCAGAAGATTCCAGTTGACTTGGAGGCCCATCACAAAACAAAACTTGGCACGAGTCTCAAGTCCAGAAGATTCTAGAATCTTCTCCGTCAGAATTTTGAACACTTTTCGGAAGTGATTCTCGGATTTGAAGGCTTCTGAAGGCTTTGAAGTCGTCGAGGTGTTGTCGTCGAAAAGTTGGGCTATGGAGATGGGCGATTTTGATTCATCGACTTTCTCGAGTAGAAAGACCTTCACGGATTCTTTGTATTCTTTGTGGGATTCAGAGGTTCGACGGAACTTCTTCTGGCCTTCTGAATCTCGAGAGGATTCAGAATCCCTTGAACTTTGAGAGTTCCGTCTTGACGTCATCTGATGCTCTCCATCATATCGTTCTAAAAATATATACATTTCTCAAAATCCTATATGTATTCTGAATCCTTACCAAACGTTCGTGAGCCTTCTGAAGTCTCTCTTGAATGGGCGACGTCCCCTGAATATCGGACGGATTTTTATCGCCTTGACATCTTCTTTTGGTATTCAGTGACGTCTTCTGAATTCCGAATGAATCAGAATTTTGAAAATTCCGACAAGACATCGTATTATGCTCTTCTTTGGCTCCAGATTTTTGAGGGGTGACTTCTGAAGTCCTAACGCCTACTGAAACCTTTTTTGAGCCCTGACGTCTTCTGAATTCCGGACAGATTTCAAATTCCTTGACGTTTACTTCGTCTTCGGCGCCTCGAACATCACTTTTCCATCCTCCGACTACTTCACAATCCGATGATCGTCGTCGTAGATGACGTGGGCGCACTTTGCAAGTTCCGGCTTGAATTGGACGTTGTTGATGGGAAGTTGAGCCAGGAAGCACATTTTCGCACGCTTTTGTGTGGAGTTGGCCGAGTGGAAGATTCGATTGAGGAGTCTGGAAAAATTTTGTATTGAAGTTTCTGAGTTTAATATTTTGAAGAAATTGAGAATTGTCTGGGCTTACGAATGAGCGTAAATTGATTACTGTAGGTAGTCTAGGAATGATTTTATGGGGATTTGAAGATTATTGGGTCTAAACTTTTTGACTCAAAATTCTGAAAATCCCAATAAAACCACTTCTAGACAATATTGAGCAACAAATTTGTGCTCATTCGAGGTCTCAAATTTTTTGAACATTTCAAAAACTCACAAATTATTATCCGCTGGTCGATGCCTCGTGACTTTGAATCCATATTTTTGCGCCAACGCCTCGCCCAACTCGGCTCTCGACTCACTGCAGTTCACAGTGTTGGCCTTTTTTGCGAGAAAGGAGACGATTTCATCGCAATTTTTGGTTTTTCCTGGGGACCACATTGTTCTGGAAAGAAAAAAATTGTTAATGAAGCAAATTTGCATTGAGAGGGAGAAAAATTTGATGCGAATCGGAAAAAAGGGAGAAAAAAACGATGAAAATCACTATTTTGACGAAAAAACAACAAAAACGGAAGAAATGACGAAAAATGAAAATAGCAATGAAAATCGACAGAGAAGAAAGATCAAAATTGTAAAAATTTTTGGGGTAGATCAAAAAATATTAGTGCTTCAAAATCTTTTTTGAGAATTCTGGAACCTCGAAATTTTCACGAATTAGAAATTTTGACATCTTAGAATTTCAGATTTAATAGAAAATGGTAGAATCTCAGAATTTCAAATTAATCTGAAAAAAAATTGGATATTTTTTCGAGTTTTTTGATCTACCTCACCCGTTTTGATCTACCTTACTTACCCCGCGTTTTTCCGAATATTTTCGATTGCGTGATCAATTTTCATTCATTTCTTCTTGTTTTTCCTTCGGTTTTTCCCATTTTCAGCGTAATTTCGTTCATTTTTCGTTCATTTTTGGTCCATTTTTTGTCCATTTTTGGTCCAAATCGGTAACTTCTCTCTCTCTCTCTCTCTCTCTCTCTCTCTCTCTCTCTCTCTCTTACTCCTCAATTTTTGAATCGGTCACAAAAATGTTATTTAGTCTTATTTAAAGAGTAGTGTTTCCTATTTCTGAGAATAATCGTTCGACTGTTCAAAAATTTTCGACCAACCATATTTTGAAAAAATCTCATTTTTCGAATCTCGAAATAGTCATGTGTGTTTGATCTACCTTACCCACTGGTGGAAGTGCTTGCTCTCCATGTTGATTTGACCGAGAGGGAGCAGGAGAATTGCCGATTTTTCGTACCGTCCGTTTTCTGTTTTTCGTCTCTTTCTTCATTTTTTTCTCCCTTTTTCCGTCGTTTCGTTTTTTTCCCACTCATCGGCTTACCTTTTTCAGAAACTTCCTCGAACCAACAATGTATTTGCATAATGCCTGTAGGCGTCCTCCTCAAGCTCCTTCAGGTGTACGCCGTTCACCGATTGATGTTATCCCAAGACCGATGAGAAGGCGCGAAGAAGATTTCCGTATGGTGAGTTTCTTCAAGATTTCTCGTTTTCCGACACTAGTTAGCCCAACGTGAGCCAACTCTCTATATAGTTTGGCTGATAGTCGTATTTTTGGGCTAGAACTATCTTCGATTCATCATTTTTCGTTCCGAATGTTTTTCACTCGTATCTAACCCATTTTCTTCCGTTTTGGGTCAAAACGAGTTGTTCAAGCCTAGTACCAGCCTATTTTTCGCCTAGTCTCGAGGTTCCTGCTTATCTTAGATCTATTTTTGGCAAATTTCCGGTGAAGTTTGCATGTTTCTTTTCTTTTTCCGTTCAGAATGAGTCCATCTTTTTTCTCGGTCTAATCTTGATGATTTTTGACCAAAATCGACGAGTAATTCAGTATTACTTTTGCTCAATTTCAGATTAGCTTCAGCCTATTTCATAATCTTTTTCTTTCGGTTTTTTTTCAATCTTAATTAGACTAGTTTTGATAAATTAGATTTCCTGTTTATCGATTGCTTACAAATAATTGTTTATAACTTTTTGAAACTTTTTCATTTTTCAGGGTCCAGTGCCTACCCGTCTGAATCATTGCGATGAAACTCCCTACTTCGACTACCGACGAAGCCGTCAACGCGACATGGTGAGTTCGGTTTCTCATTTTCTGGTCAACTTTAGTCTAGATTCGATCTGTTCTTTTTCCGCTCTAGTCCAAAAGCCTACTTTCGTCACATATATATTAGCCCAGTTTTCTCTTCAATTGAAAATGAAGACTTTTCACAACTTTTAAAATTTGTTTTGTTTTTCAGAGAGGGTACGTCCGTCACCAATCTCCAACGGCTCAACACTTGTCCAGAGGAAACAGTTCGATGATGGACAGCCATTCAAGAATGGTGAGTTTGGTTTCTGATTCTCTCTTTGACTTGAGTATAGATTCAACCTATCCATAGCTTCGGCCCATTTCTCATTATTTCTCGTCCACGACTTGTCTAACACTGGCGTATTCCCATTAGGGTCAGTTTCCTTCCGTTTTGGCCCATTTGTTATTATTGTTAGCCAAACAAAAGCATGACTGTTCTGTGACTCAATTTAGGTTCCTATTTTCTTTTCAAGTTTGACTTTCAGTCCAAAAAAGTCTTGTTTCTGTGTATTCTCCAATTATATACACTTCTGGTAGTTTTGCCCCAAGTTTAGTTTAGTTTCAGACTATTTGGCATCCATTTTGGCACAAATGCAGCCTAGTCATAGCCTTTGTTATTCCGATTTGACCTATCTGTAGTCAATTATGGCTTTAGTTTAGCCTGCTTTATGCTTATTGGTAATCTATTATAGTCCTAATTTGCTTAAGTCTAAACCTTTTTGTCATCATTTTTAGCCCAAATTGATCTTGGGTCGGTGGGTATTTAGTCATTCTCTTTCTCATCATTTCAGCCCTATTCTTTCGTGTTTTACAAATTTGTCACATTTTTGACTATTTTTGTTCCAAACTGAACCTATTTTAGACCTCATTATTCTCATTTTTAGCCCAGTTGATTTTAGTTCCCCTTCCTCTAGTCAATTTCCAATTTGCCTCATTTCTCGCCTAAATTGGGCCTATTGTCTCTTGAACATTGAATTGAGTCTAGTAGCGAAATCAGAATTCGGTCTCGTTTTTGCCTATTTCAGTCTCAAGTCTAGTCGATTTTTCCTTTTTCCGGTTTTCCTTTCATTTTCAGCCTAGGTATGGTCTTGTTGTGGTCTAATCACTTCTAAATCAGTCGTATTTCTGACTATGTTTGACATGTACTGCACTTATTTTCATCTTATTTTGTGGCTAGAGTTTCCGTCATACTTCGTCAATTTCTCGAAAAATTAAAAAAAAATGTCTTCAGCTCAAAACATGTTTAGCTTCTTTTTTTCAATCATAACATGGCTAGATTTTATCAATATGATTTTTTCTCTTCAAACTCCGACGAAGAGCTTGGTTTTTACAATTTTTCGAATTTTTACTTTTTCAGAGCCACCAGATGTGTGATCGTTCGCGTTCGCATCCCCAGGAATACTTCGACAATTTCGATGAAGGAAGATGGGCTCATCGTCCGTCGGAAGTCACTCCACACAGTGCACAAGGATTGGTGAGTTTGATTTCTCATACTCTGTTCAATTTGAGTTTAGATTCGACGTATTATCGTCCAAAAGAATAATTTCATCATATTGTCGTTCAAATTTTGAGAGTTTGTTATTATTCAAGTTTTAGTTTTGCCTAGTTTCGGCCATTTCTCATTATTTCTAGTCCACGATAAGTCTAGCACTTTCTTATCCCTATTAGGCCTACTTTCTTTCCGGTTTAGCCCATTTTTTACTATTGTTAGCCAAACGGAAGCCTAGATAAAGCATGACTGTTCTGTGACTCAGTTTAGGTTCCTTTTTCCTTTTCAAGTTTGACCTTCAGTCCAAAAAAGTTTTGTGTTCTCTCTCAAATTAGATACGCTTCTGGTATTTTTGGGATTCTAGTTGAGTTTAGTTTCCGACTATTTGGCATCCATTTTGGTTGAACTTTTTCTTTTTCCGATCAAAATTAATCTTTCTTAGACCAGTTGGTTTTAGACTCTCATGAAATTTGACATTTTCATAAGTATTCCATTTTTACCGTCAACTAATTTTCACTCAGTATTTTGTGGTGTTTGGCCCATTTGTCGCTGTTTTCGACACGAATCGTTCTCCTCCTAGGACTTTTGATCACTGTCTTCAGCTCAAACCATGTTTAGATTCTTTTTTTTCAATCATAACATGGCTAGATTTCATCAAAATTATTTTTTCTCGTCAAACTCCGACGAAGAGTTTGGTTTTCACAATTTTTCAAAACTTTACTTTTTCAGAGCCGCCGCAACGATGCGAGAATCGATAACTGCCAAACGTGCCGTCGTTCACAAATCTGTCATGACGCTCTCTATGATGATATGAGTTCCTCTCGGAGCGACACTTCTTCCCTTCCTCTATACGTGAGTTTGGTTTCTCATTCTCTCTTCGATTTGAGTCTAGATTCGACGTATTCTCGTCCAAAAGAATAATTTCATCATATTGTCGTTCAAATTTTGAGAGTTTGTTATTATTCAAGCTTTAGTTTCGCCTAGTCTCTGCCATTTCTCATTATTTCTAGTCCAAGTCTAGCACTGGCTTATCCGCATCAGGCCGACTTTCCTTCAAGGTTTGGCCCATTTGTTATTATTTTCAGTCAAACTGAAGCCTGTAACTCAGTTTAGGTTGCTTTTCTTTTTTCAAGTTTTACTTTCAGTCCAGAAAACTTTTGTCTTGGTGTATTCACTATTAGATTAGATACACTTCTGGTAGTTTAGGTTCTAGTTGAGATCAGTTTCGGACTATTTCAACTATTTTTGCTATCTTGGCTCTCCTAGGCCTTAAAATCTAGTCTAGTTTTCTTTTATTTTCCGTTTCAAATCAGTTGATTCTCAGTCAGTAATTCACCGAATTCAGCCGATTTTTTGTGTTATAGGTCTTTTGGTGATTACGAGTTTAGTTTTGGTTTTGTTTTTATCATAATTAGGCTAGATTCGGTAGAATTTTTTCTTCTCTTTAAAAGCAAAGAAGATCTTGATTTTCACAACTTTTTGAAACTTTACTATTTTTCAGATTCGCGAGGAAGCACGGGCGACACCGGACACACCATCCGTTGCATCTTCCGAAGACTCGCTTCGCTGGAGGATCCGCTTCCCGTTGCACCGAGATACAAGCCAAGTGCGACGATACCGAAACGAGAACAGGCATCGACAAGGAGTGAGTTTAATTTCTCGTTTTCTGCTCGGTTCGAATCTAGGTCTAAGCTCTCGAATTAGTAGCAGTTATCACCAGTCCTGGTCAAAAATAGACGCAGTTTTTGTCAATTCCATCATAACTCTAGTTTTTCTTCTAATTCGGCTTGAATTTGTCACCCCGTTCTGCTCTAAATAAGTCTAGTTTTGGCTTCATTTTTCCATTTTTGCTCATTGAAATATTACTTTATTCCAGACCCAAGGGGAGACAAGCACTCGGAATATCTCAAATGCTCAGAGTCATGGCCTCAGAAATGTCCGATTGAGCGGTCCTCGACCAAATGATGAAACGGTTGATTCCTCGATGGTGAGTTTCCATTTCCGAAAATTCCTACTTTTTCCCCATTTCTGAGCCGATTCGGCCAATTTCGCTAGGACACTTTTATCAAAATTGGCCAAATTAGGGTCAAATCTTTTCCTTTTGTTCAAATTTAGAACGAAAAAGAGGAGTATTTCAATTTTTCTATATTTTTCAACTCTTCACAAACCCTTTCTGTTTTTCAGAGTGGCCGCTACGGTATAACCCCATCTCAATTCTCTGCTCTTCGGAATGATCTGAATGCTACCTTCCAAAACCGCCAAACTCCTCACAACGATCAAGGAGCGTCCAATAATCGTCCGGAAAGTAGTGTGGATAGTCGTGCGGAAAGTCGTCGTGAAACTCGTCCTGAAGACTCCACGATGAACTTCCTTCCGATCCAAGCAAGATTGGAATGGGAGGAGAAAACAGTTACTCCAACTCAAATATACACTATCCGTAACGCGTTGCGTGTGATTGATGGAATCTTGACGGAAGGCGATGAAGAGGAGGAAACTGAGATTCACAGTCGGGCGGATATGCGAACTGTAGATGTGTCGGATGACGATGATGATATGGGTACCACTAGCCGTCACTCTGAACATGATAGCATTGGAACGGCATCGGTCAATCAACCAATTGCATCCCGTTTGAGAGGACGCCGCGGTGCCGCCCGCAAGTAACTCGCTGACATGGCCTCCCACTTTTCGAAATTCTTATTTTACCACCATAACATTCTCTCCCATTTGCAAAAGCCCTATTATTGTAATGCTAAATTTGACACTCTTCGAGTTTCTATTTGCTTTATATTTCAAGTTTTACCTCAAAAAATACCCTTCTAAACTTCCCTAGTTTTTTCATAAAAAAGACATTGTTTTGAGAATTGAGATTGAGAATAATTGATTTTTTGTTGAAATTTCAGCCCACTTATCAGTAAATGTGTTTTTTTATATTCATCCCCTTCCCCAGTTTTCTCATTGAAAGAAATTATGTTGTGATTGCTATTGTGGAAAATTTTTTATTTTTATTGGTAAGTAAATCGTTTAGGGAAAAAGTTTTCTGTTCTTTTTTACAGAGAAAAAACAATCAAATCTCCGATTCTCTTCCTAGTCTACCGATCTCCGATTTGTTGAGAATGACAAAAAATGAAGAATTTCATGAATCCTAAAAACAAATTTTCTATTTTTCGATTTTTCGATATACGAGGAGTTACCAGACATGTTGGAAAAGGAGAGGTGAAAATTTCCGAAAAAAATTCTAGACCCTTTTTTCCAAAATTTGCGATTTGATATATGTCATAGATCAAATTATTTCACTCACTTTTAGAGCCCAAATCAATCTCTTGAAAGGTTTCACATTCTTCGATGAGCAATTTGGCTGTTTCTTCAATTCTCCAACAAGACACACCATATTGTCACTAATTCGATCACAATTCTTACCCTCATTTCCACTGGAATCCAAAGGAACACAAGACTTTCCTATCTCTCGAATGACTTTCCACGGCGCACAATGCTCCAGATTTTCAAAGTAGTAATCGGAAATCCATCTTTGATTGAATAGAAAAAACTGGAGGATTCTGGAGGAGTTGCAATTGAGGAATCCGGAACAATCGAGAATTTGAGTGATCCCGTTGACGACGTCTTTGCCTGTTTCTATAATGAGTTTTTGCCTGCTGATTTGTTATCGGACAAGATAACCGCCCCACCTCGAACAAACATTGTTTTGAAAAAAATTCCAGTAGAAGAAATATTCATTCATTTCGTGAGACAAGACAATTATTGATGGTCATAATAAAGTTAGGACATAATTTTCAAAAAATAGTCATCAACAAGAAAATAATGAAATTATAGTATACAGAATTCATGTTACACAGAGATAGGTTAGTAGGATACGCAAAATGGGATAAAGAATTTTATCGTGTTTCCTTCGTCTTCTTCGATTTTTTACTTTTATTGCTCTTCTTTTTGGTAGGGGGTGATTCACTTCTACGGAATCGTCTAGTCGATGAACTCGGACCTGGAGCACTGGTACTCGGAGCATTAGGGGCTGGAGATGGCTCCTTTGGTGGATCCTTCTTTCCAGTCACCTTATACGGAAGGGGTTCCGGGAAATGAAAGTGATTGCGGTTCTCCGGCCAAACGATGCAAATTTTGATACTGTACTCATTACAGATCATAATGCCAATCACCCATCCTTGTCTCGCTGTGAAATACATTCTAGCCGGTTTGGTTTTGTGATGTTGGTCGGTGACACAAATGAACTTTTGATTGGCCCGAGCCATTTGAATGAATAGGTACTGGTCGAAGGCTTCGAATGTACGGATGGTGGTTCCTGTGCCACGCTCGACGGGTTTCGCGCAGTGGGTCTGGAAAAATGATCAGATTATCAGATCCGGAAAGTTTGAGCTCCTAGTTCTAGAAAAAGCGCATCGCCAACACTTTCAGATATCTAGTCTCTCATCCCAAACTCACATCAATAATATCCTCGATATCCTTGACACGAATCCTGTACACCGAAATGTTGTCAATGCCTCGATATGCTTCCCAATTGTGTACAACTTGTGGAAATTTCACATCGATAAAGTGAATTTGTCGCCATTGCAACGTATTGGTGACTTTGGGCAAGAAAATGAAATCTCCGAGTTTGTTGGGAAACTCTTTAAAGAGTTTCGAATGTGCAAGGGCTCGAGTTTTTTCGGCTCGCAACTATTGATCACATTTCGAATGGCATTGTTATCGTACGTCCACGATCGTTCGAATCCTTTGACCAACATTCGCAACTTTTTCACTCGCAACTTCAGTCCGGATGTTTTCACAATTCGATTCAATTTCTCGTAGATCATGTGCTCATTCAGATCGTGCGGGTCGCAATTCTTCGCATGAGAAAATACCAAATCGCGAACGTATCCGCCTTGAGCCTTGTGACACAGAAATATGAGGTCTTGTACCACGCCAGTGTCCCGCGAGTCGTTGTCAAAATGTTGATGTGCGATCATAACATTGCCTTCTGTCCGCTTCCACATCCAAGCGCCGTTGTCGTTTCCTTTTCGCCAGTACTGAAAATTGAGAGTTGGTAGATCAAAAAGTAAATCATTTTTGATGATTCAAACATGTCAAATTCAGTAGGCCAACATGATCTAGAACTGGTTTCAGCAGACTTTTGAAAGGTTTGGTAAACAAAAATCGAAACTTTTCAAAGTCTCCTAAAACTACTTCTAGACCACCTTTCCCCAAAAAATAAGTCTCATTGAAACCGCGAAAAATTTGAATTTCTAAAAACTCTTCTCACCTTGACATAAAAATCCCACAGTGTTCCATGCGACTTTTTGTTGGCGGCGACACAAAGGTAAATGTAGTTGTTGTCAATTTCAACTTCCAACTGATTGTATGAAATGACAATATCCTTGTACGAGTAGAGAAGTCTTCGCGCTTTCACCGAAATCCGACGAATTTGTAGTCTGAAAAATGAGGTAAAATTTGAGATGTGTCATGAACGCTCTACTGACAAATGAATGAAATATCAAAATCAAATGTTTTGGAGGCACCTGGTGTACTCCTCGTGAAAGAAATTTGAATTCTCCACGAGATGAGCATATTGAGAAATAGTAGAGAGACGCAGAGTTGTCTCTAATTTCTCATTGGAGCGCGCTTACTGACAAAACTGAAGCGAAACTCACGATCTCGCAATTTCGCGTCCATCCCATTCCATTGTCTCATTTCGAATCCGTTCCATCACTTCCTCCAAATGCTTCTCTGCATACTCTTCATACTTCTCAATCACATACTTTCGAGTGAAAGTCGCATGGTCCGTATTCTCCGTCCACGGCTTATCGATTTCCTCGTTCTCGTTAACCGGAAGTCCCTCGTCTCCAGATTCTGGCCACAAATCGGTCGTCAGTGGATCATCGATTTCTTCTGATGACGAGTGGGCGATTCGTGGTCGTTTAGTCACCGGCGAGTCTCGAGAGGATTCAGATGAGGATTCAGATGAGGATTCAGAGTAAGAGGAGGTGGTCGAGGTGGAAGAGCTTCTGGAAGTTCTGGAGGCGGACACACTTCGAGAATTAGAAGATGATCCAGATTCGGAGCTTGATGAGGATGAGGATCCAGATTCCGAAGAAGAAGATCCAGAAGAATCTGACGAGTCGTTGGTTGATGATGAACCACTGGAGTCGGAGGTTCCCGATGACGTTGAAGACTTGGAACTTTCGTCGCTCGAAATTTCGACTGAAAAGAAAATTGGGTTAATTTTGGAGAACTGGAATTCTTTGCAGTTTCAAGAACCTCACTTCTGTGTTATAAATAGTCTCCAAAATTGCAAATCAATTCTCCTATTTTTACCATTTTTTCCGGTCTACTTCCCCCTTCATTTTTTTTTCCGATTTCTCACTAACCTAGCACATCTTTCGGATGCTTCCACGCAGCCTCCAATGCCTTGTCGACATTTTGGAAATTGTTGAAAGTTTTTCTGACGATTTTGTCGACTTTTTTATACGGGGGAGTCTCGTTTGTATGCGGTGTTCGTCCCGGATCGTCTCGAGGCATGTTCTCTTCAGTTATTGACTTTTGTGAGGACGTCATTGCGGACTGGAAAGAGAAATATTTCAGTGAAAGTTTGGGAAAAATTTTAGATGAAATAGAGAGAAAATCGAGAAAAAATTCGACAAAAAATTCGACAAAACATTCGACAAAAAATTCGACAAAACATTCGACAAAAAATTCGACAGAAAATTCGACAAAAACCTGACGAAAACCTTCAAAAATCCGTTGAAAAAATGAGAAAAATGAACGAAAAACAAAAGAGAGAAAGAAATTTCGACAAATGCGCGCCTCCATACTGACCTGATAGATCAAAATTGGGTAGATCAAAAACTTTCGAAAAAATTTTTTTTTTGAAAATTTTGAAAATGGAAAATTCAACGACTATGATTGTGTTTCGAGATACTAATAACATTTTTTCTCTTGAGAGCAGCTTTTCTAGACCGTTTTCATGCGAAAAATTGCAGCAAAGTTTCCTCTTTGAAACCAGAAAAGTTGGACTAGCTGTTACTTCAAAATCGGTCTTGTTGCTAAAAAGTATTCTGGTTTTTATTTGAATCACACTGCAATAATCAGAATAAACTATAACTAAAAGTAGAATAGAAAGTTGATTATCACAGAAACCAATGTTAGGAAACTGAAAACTTGAAATTTATTCTTTATATTTATAAAAACTGAAGACTCAAAAATTGACGGAGAGGCACGCTTCAAAATCAAATGACAACAAGAACCAGTGGTATAGAAGAGAAGAACCCAGAAATGTATGCATCCAACGAGTTCCCCAATGGAACCGAGTACGTATTTGTCTTTTTCGAGCACGATCTTTCATGCTCTGTTTCCAAGGGCTCCTAAAGCGCCAAAAACTCACATTGGACAGACAATCATAAGACTCATTACGGTTATCCTAGGGCTAGCTACAATAATCCAGGATCCGAAGACAGTAATCCTAAAGCTAAATCTAGCTTTGACTAGCTAGGTTTTCACTTTTCACTTTCTAACTGAAAACAAAAAAATTGGAAAAAAAATTTTCATATAATGTGGATTCGAACCACAGACTTTCGCACGGCAGCCTCACAGGTAAAGCGGGGCGTCCCAAAAGCGGCCCGTCGGCGGACCGCATGGCGAACAATCAGCGGCTTAACCGGCGAGCCGTCGACGGGCCGCCGTTAACCAATCGTCGAGCAATGTTTTAGCCGCCGCGGTTCTTCGTTCCCTTTGCTATTCGATGCTGGTCTGAACACATTTTTAAAACTAACAACAATTTATTCAAATCTAAATAATAATTAACAATGCAAACACAACGATTAAACATTAAACAAAAGAAAGAGAAATCAATAGAAACTACTAGTAAGAACGCAGGTGAACATTGGAAAAAAGAGATTGAAGATTTAAAAAAGCAGAAAAATCAATGGCAGCTACAGATAAGAATATAGGGGAACATTTAGAAAATCAATACATTTTTGGTTTGCGTTGTCTCACAGACTGCCGGATGACTTTAGGAGTGGGCACTTCTTCGGTATCTCGAACGCCTTCTCTAGCAACTTTCGCAATAACTGCTTCAGAAGTAGGAAGAGGCCGTTTCAATGAAACAGGTTTGCTTGCCTTTCGACGTTTCCATGCTTCTTTCGAATCATTTCTTCTGGCTTCTTGAAGCGGTTGGTCGTTTGATCGAAAATCATCGGCTCTGAAAATTATGTCATTTACTTGCGAAACAATAATTCGTTTTCCTTACATTTCAAAACGTTCCAAAAATCTGTTCAGCAACTCTTCAATTGACTCCGGTCTACTCGATCGTCTTTGTTTATCGCTGAAATTGTTGGGATGTTATATAATCGTCAGCGCCTCACTCACATATAGTTCCGGAACACCCGACGGACATTTGAAACCAGCGTAGCAGTGGATGTGGCGTCCCTTTTGATTGAGAATCCAGCTTCCAGCATTACTGTAATTGAGACGGTTAAAACTGTTGAATTGTTAGAAAGTGCGTACCAGAAAAGGCTTCGAAGAATTGAGCTGGGATGCGTGGATAGTGTGTTGTGCGTTCAGAATCCGGTGATGCGTAGACTAGAAAGAATTCATCTTTCTGTTCGATCTGAACAAGAAATTTTTGAAATTTTTGAGTTTAGAAACTCTTACTTTCTTGGCGATAGAGATGATTGCATTTGTGATAGCGTTTCTTCCTATCCAGTTACTACACGAGGCCGGGTCAATCAACATTGAAATTGTCAAGCGTTGTCGTCCAGGTAGAAACGTTTCGGTGTCCACTTCTGAAGCTCTCTCAAGGTTGAACAATTGTGAGTTTTGATATTCATTCTCGACTGGTTTCGGAGTTCTCTTATACACCTTGTCGAGCATGTAAAGAGCAAAAGACATCGTTTGAATTTCCGGGGAGTCGCCAAATTTCAAAATATCGTAGAAATCGATAGATTTCTTCGATTTCAATGCGTCATCGAGTTGCTTCTGTAAACAGAAAGATTATAATTGAACTTTGAACTTGCGATATACCTTGCAAATTTCCTTCGACAACAATCGACCCGTGACTGCATTGTAACAGCAATTTTGAATTAGAGCTGAAGGGTTCCACGAGTTTTGCTCCGAAGAGAATTGTCTTTTTTTGAGAACTTGAGTTGGCGTTTCGGGAAGGGAAGATCCGGCGAAAGCGTCAACTTCCTCATCAAGTTTCAAACCATCATCATACCCGTACTCTTCTTTGTCGTATTCTGATGTCATCTCGTCGGCAAATTCATTCGATTGATTCCTTAAACTCCATTGTTCCTCGCGATGCAACATTCGCTAAACCGGAACAGTTTTTTTTTTCATTATACATTTGGCAAGAACCTACATTTGAAAGTTTGCTGAAATTTCCGTTGTTTCGAGTCGTTGAAGATGACGGCCCTGCAGACGCACTTGAATTCCCTCTTTCTTCTGACTGCGCATCATCGAATCGTCTGTTGAACGGCTAGAAAAAGAAGGTTGCATTGAAAAGTCACATGCAATGACAAACTCACCATCGGTTTTCTTTCGAAGTGACGAGTTGGAGTCTTGAATGAGCGATACATTACTATCTGAAAAAAAATTACAAAATTAATTATAGACACAAAACGAGAAAATGAAGCGAACGCGACGGAGAAAAGAGAAGTACTGCCGATGACGCGTGTACTCCACGAGGACAATATGCGATTCGCATTTAGAAGCAATTTTCAAAGGAAAATCAATGTTTCTGAGATTTTCTTTCGAATGAAAATCATGAAAAATAACATTTGAGAGAAAATGCATAGAAAAACAATTGTTTATTGAAAAATTAGCTTGAATAAAAAGAACAGGCAAAAGAAGCCACTCTTATGCAACACTCTTATGCAACACAGAGATACATTTTAACTGATTAATGATGTACACAAGCACCATTGAGTTGCAGATAATACGCAGATGATTCAGAAGACTGTAATGTTCCTCCAACGCCTTTCAACGCCTTCAAATCGAGAATTTCCATTTCTCCAGTGACGTTTCCATGAACAATACCATCATAACGTTTGAATTGGGTAAGAACGTGGTAGCCATAAGTATTTCCTGGCATTGGCATATTGTTCATCATTTCCTGGAGCAAGGGGAACTGTTCATCGTCTCGTATTGGACGAATCCTTTGCCCCAAAACTCCTTGCTGGTCGTGGGAGAGGCAGAAGCATATGAACTTGAAACAACAGTGATCACCAGTCGAGTTCGTTGCGAAGAATATGTCCTTGTTTGTCTGTGGTGATTTGTAACAAGACTGAAGACTTCCTAGTGACACTCTCAACGTCGCAAAGAACTCGAATCCATCCAGACCTGGCAGTCGATGATCTCTTTTCAAAATAGGAATCTTGTCTTTCCAGATCGTTTGAACGTCAGCCCAGCTTGGAGTCACGGAGAGGAAGTTTCTTATAGACACTGAACTGTCCCTTCTCGATCGAATTTCTCTTCTCACCGCGGAATGTAGAATGACTCTGAAAATGTATTCAGTTTTGATGGTTACTGACAGAACTTAGAAACCTCGAAAGGGCTGAATGAGTGAATCCTTTTGTCTTTTGAGGGCTGAAACCTTTGAGACAGTGTTTGTAATAGTGCTCGAAGCAGAATGTAGACAGTGCAGCAACATTTCCGAACTTCGTCATAACATCTGGTAGATGCGAGAGAAGTTCCTGTAATAGTGAACTTTACTTAAGGAATCATCCCTAGCTTCCTCAGTTCTTACGTGTGTTTTTGTGGACATATACGATTCAGAAGAAGCTCCCAGTGCCCAACGAGGAGCAGCTGTAAGACTGACGTAGAAGTTGTTGCTTCGAGAAGGAGCATTAGTGTACAGTCCATTCAATAAGAGCATCAACGCAGAAATAGTCAGACGAGCTTCTGTACTTAGAGTTGGATTGAGCAGTGCAGCTAATCCAAACCTTGTGCGGAAGTACTGAAAGTTTGCAAAATAGTAATAGTGTGACGAACTTGTCTTACTGTGAGCTTCTCGCTGCAATTGCTCAATGTTGGTGGATCGAACTCTGAAGGAAGAATGACTTTGTTGCACAATTCTGAATGCAATTCTGAATTGTTTTTGAATAAGTCGGAACGGAGGCGGGTACTTCCTAAGACTTCTGTAAGCACACGAGTGGAATTAGATAGAAATAACCGATGTACCTTTAATAATCAGTGGGTATATACCCTCAGAGGCATTATGAAGAATATCAATAATCGTGTCGTATGGATATACGTATTCCACGATTTTAGGAGGAATTGGTCCGAATCCATTTACTCCATTTCTTGCATCCTCGTCTGTTTTCTCGGCTGGACGAACTTCACTTCTTTTTGGGCCCATCGACTTATAAAGTGTCCCCTTGCACATTCCAAAAAAGCAGGAGCTTTCAGAATTGAAGTGTTTCATTCCAAACAGCGCCCGTTTCGCCTAGAAAAGAATGGTGGTAATTTGCGACGTACACTGTGACTACATACCGGTTGATCGGCAACCCAAGAAACAATCGAGAAGCATACACGGAGACCTCTTATTTTGGTGATACTGTTCTCTATGTCCGAATAGACCATATCTACTACTCGATTCCAGAAGAATGTTGAAGGATTCGTCGGACCTTCGGCGATACCATGAATGACCAAATTGTGAGCACGTTGCATTTCTCCTGTGGGCAAATCAGCGATAAGGAACGTCACCGGCCATATTTTCTGACTGAAATACAAGCATAGGCACATGTATCTTCGAACTACAGTACCCGGTATTGCCAACCAATGAAACGCCATCGATGGATCCCACGAGAGAAATCTTCAGAAGTTTTCCATCTTCTGATTGCCACAAGGTTTTTAGAAGCTCTCCATTCAAGTTGTGATCATGTGCTTCACCAACTTTAAGCTTTCCCCGAATTTCGAGAATCTGATCCAGATGCTCATTTACAATGTCTTCTAATTGGCTGATTCCTCCGACACGGTAGTATTTGATTGAATCTCCACAGCTGGAACGTATAACTTATGCGATAGATAAATTAATAGAGTACAGTACCACGTGCCAGTCCCTACGATTTCCTCGCCGCATTGATTACAGACACGATGATGGCAAATTGAAGCAACTCCGGATTTCCAAATGTTCATGACTTCCTGTCTAACCGAATCAGTTTGCGAAGAAATCATTCTTTGAACTCCAGCGTCAGTCATTCTGTCCATACAGGCCGATCCGATAAAAGTGATAACACTATCATTCACTGCCTTCAGACGATGCACGATATCTGAATACACAGAATCATGTTAAATCTATGAGTATTTCAAACCTGATCCTGATGTCTCGTTGAGAGAATCCGTGTCCCAATCCATTTGAAAGTCATCCACTTGATGATCAGGAACTATTTCTGCAACATCCACCCCATGAAAAGACTCCTCCTCCCTAGTGTCTTGTAGTTGACCGTAGTCCAACGACGGTAGTTTAGAACTGTTGGCTCTTGGCATTTGTGAGAGATGAACACTGTTATGTTACCTGTGAAATATAAGTTTTGGAGATGTTTCGATAAAGGAAAAATAATGTAAAAAAACAGCAAAAATAATCAAACTATAGGAAAAGAAACAGACGACTGAGATTGAGACTCAGTTGCCATGCTGGCGCCACGTAGTGACCTCTGTGCCCCAGGTCAGTGAAATTGGGTCATTAGTACCAAGGGCATCTTTCTTTTTGTTGTTGTTTTTGAGTTGCTCTACAAGGTATCCTCGCATAGTTGAAGCTATCTTTAATAACGCTCTCATATCATTAGTTCATCTCATTTATGAACTAAACATCGCTTTTCTTTTTTCTTGTTGCTCATACCATAAATAGTATACTGGAGATACATTTCTTATAGCCACCTTTCTTTGTTCATAACTTCCACCTAAAGAGAACCTTTCTACAGTAGGCCTCTCCTTCACAAACAACAAACTTTAAGTTCATAATGACCTGAACACATTTTTATGCTGGAAACCATGAGAACAGGACCCCAGATAGATATACGTTCACTTAGAAACAGTATTGTGTTGAAAATCCATGTCAGCATCCCCTAACACATTTAGTGTTCACCCGCCACCGAGCCGCCAGCGGTCCTTCATCCGCCATTGAGCCGCCCTTCATCCGCCATAAATTGTTCCTTGCCGGCCGACCGGTGGTTGGCCCGCCGATGACCCGCCACCGGCCCGGCAGCGGTCGCTCAGCCGCCGTTAGCCCGCCGTTGGGACGCCTGCGGCTGCTCAGCCGCCGATAGCCCGTTTTTGGGACGCCCCGCTTTACCTGTGCTAAGACACATCCACTGCGCCACTAGGACATCAAATTTCATGCTGTATGTAGGGCATAGATAGCACTGCCGGCCGAGGAGGTGAGCAGAGCGCACTGACAGGCTTCCACCATTGCAGAGCGCAAGCATTGAGTTCACCAAGGTCCGCAATTGCGGACTGATGCATTAAACTTGACGCACAAGCGGGAAGAGCTGTAAAGCTTTAGGCGAGTCTTCATTTTTCACTCATTTTCCTCCATTTTCTCTCGTTTTTCTTCGTTCTTTTTGTTTTTTTCGTGAAAACGTTTTTTAGGTGTTAGATCGTTAAATTGGTTCTCTCGTAAATATTAATTTTCGGTGATTTTTTCTCTTGTATAGTACAATTTAATCATTTTCATTCTAAAATGCCTCTAGTTTTTCTTCTAATTCGTCCTGAATTTGTCATCCCGTTTTGCTCTAAATAAGTCTAGTTTTGATTTCTTTTTCAATTGAACCATTTTTTCTCATTGCAACCTTATTTTATTCCAGAGTCAAATGGATTCGCGACGTAGGAATTTGGACGTGGAAGAGCCATTGAAGCTCCTGGGATTGCCACATCCACTTCGGTGAGTTTTCATCTGAAGAATCGAAGGAATTTGACAAGTTGGCTCAAATTTGGTCAGTTTTTGGCTCAAATTTGGTCATTTTTTGGCTCAAATTTTGTCATTTTTGGCTGGGATTTGACAATTTTTTTGGCTCAAATCTTGTCATTTTTAATCCGAATTTGACAATTCTTGGCCCGAAGTTGACCTTGTCGCGCCGGGGGAATTGATCAAAATTGGATTACTGTGGCACATTGAAAAATCGATTTTTCCAGGAGCGCTCGACATCCCGTCAGCCTATTCAACGAGGAGAGAACTCGAGACCCCGCGACGAATTCCCGGAAATCGAAAATCGCCTGATTTGGGACGATGTGATTCTTTCGACTTCTGCAATCCATCAGATTCGAACAAACTTGCGTGAAATTGATGAAATTATTTCGTCAGGAGACGCTTCTGATGAATCCCCCAATTCTGGCACCGTCCAAGGAAACGCTGGCATCATCGAAGGATCCACGGTTCAAGAGTACATCACGCTGGAGACGGATTCTGAGGTCGAGGAGGAGGAACCTGTGGCACCTCCGATACAAGTAGAGAGCCGCCGTGCTAGAGGAAAAAAAGCGAATCCACCAACCCGTTCAACCCGTACAACCAACAATTACAACTTGCGCAATCTTGTAAGTTTCAAGTGTCTTTGAATTGGGAATTTGAATGGGAGAATTTTTTAAACTCCGATTCAAATTTGAACAGTTTTCTTCGTTTTCATCATCTCATTTATTTTGCAGGGGAACAGACAACAGCATGTCCAAGATGAGCAAGACGATATGGAATGATCTACTATACTCGTCTTCTTCTGTACTCGTCTTCTTCACTATACTCGTCTTCTTCATTATATGATACGATTATTTTGCCGTATTTCTTTCCCGTTTGGCAATTTTTCTTCTCTCTAAGTTTGTAAAATGAAATCAATAGATATGTAAATTTTGAATGAGAATAAACTGAAGGTTTGTTTTTTTACAGTAATCGAATACTTAACTACAGTATTCCAAGATCCATAGTAGCCCGCAAATCTGAAAAAAATAACTTAGCTGTAGACCTGATCTCAAAAGCTTTTCTAATTTCGGCATACTGTAGTTTGCAGTTTGGGTTTTACACCGAGGAGACGGTAAACAATCTGTAAAACTATTCGCATATATCCAGGAGTGAAAATTCAAAACAAAAATCCTAGACCCACTTTTTCCAAAATTTTCGATTTGATCTATGAGATCTTCCCTGATTAATCTTCGATCATCTCAGATTAATTTCTGATCGATTTCTCCGAGTCGGCCGGGATAGATTCGATTTCAGCTTCATGTTCTCATTTCTGACCAATCAATGCTCGTCCTCTCCTCTAGACTGTTTCTTTTTTGACAAAAAATCAATTTGTTGAACACCGAATAACGTGAATTTAACAAACACTTATGTATTCATTTCAATAACACAAATCAAAGAAGATTTTTAACTTTCACATGATATTTCTCCACTTCCAATTCCCACTGATAGCCCATAACACAACCCACTCTTTGAGCCAAAATCAATCTCTTGAAAGGTTTCACATCCTTCGATGAGCAATTCGGATGTTTCTTCAATTCTCCAACAAGACACTCCATATTGTCACTAATTCGATTACAATTCTTATCCTCATTTCCACTGGAATCCAAAGGAACACAAGTCTTTCCTATCTCTCGAATGACTTTCCACGGCGCACAATGCTCCAGATTTTCAAAGTAGTTATCGGAAATCCATCGTTGATTGAATAGATAAGACTGGAGGATTCTGGAGGAGTTGCAATTGAGGAATCCGGAACAATCGAGAATGTGAGTGATCTCGCTGACGACGTCTTGGTTGAAAATTGGGTCCTGGTGTGGTACCTCGTCGATTTTGGAAAAGAGGGAAGGGGTCTGGAAACAATTTTTTTAACCTAATTAAGCTAATGGAACTCAATTCTGATAGTGAGAACAGGATTAGTGAAATACTTGAAAGTTGAAACAGCCAAAAACTCAGAGACTCAAAATGTCTATTTTCCCACTTTCTCCAGTTCCAACAAGTCCAAATATCCTTGGTTATGAACTACTTTTCTATTACTTTTTTTCATATATCGGAGACCGTCTTCACTCACCCTAACACATCCCATAATTTTATCGTATTCCTGTTGACACTGTTCATTTGTGACCACGGGTGGTGGGGTGCCCCATTGACAGGTTGTTAGGACAGGAAGAAGAAGAAATAATGGAAAATGAAACATTTTTGATTACTTTTAATGTTTCAGAGAAGGCATTTATAGGTTGTGAGAACAATTACTGGTGATTCGTCGTCCGATATTGTAATAAAGAATGATTCAAGAAAAGAAAAGTTTTTGTGTTCCATGAATGCTTCAATTCTCATAACTAATATTGAAAAGATCGGTATTCGTAACTTTATCTATTTTATGATGACAGGGAAACCGTAAAATCTTGATGCTCACAATATTTATTCTTCAATTCAAAACCAATTCAATGCTCAAAAATCACAAAGTCAATCCATCAAAATCTCTTGGATTGAACTTCTTATCAAACTTCTCAATATAACTCTTATCTCCATTCTGAACTCCAAGAGCCATTTGAACTGCAACCTCTGTCATTTCTCCCAACGCCATTGCCCCTTTCAAAAACTCTCTTTTCTCCTGGTCTCCACATTTTTGGTCCAAAGCGACACATCTGGCAATCGGCTTCATGTGCTTGGCAATTGCCGCGGCGTTGCTGGTTTGGAGGTCTTCGATGGGGGTGTTGAAGATCATGCAGCGCATCATGGAGTTTTTGAGGTTTTCCTGTAAAAGGGGTATACTGTAGTTACTGTACTGTATGTATATCACTACAGTTTCTGCACGTTACTGTAGTTACTGTAAGTTACTGTAGAAAGTAGATGCCTACCTCATTCAAACAAGCGTATCCTCCGGTGAAGAACTTTTCCAGAGCATAGACGGATCCTTCGACAATGTACTTTCCAAGAATGGATTTGTGGCAGGTGACCTCTCCAACACATTTCAAAGCAGCTCGAACTTTAGGAAGCTCGGCAAGGATCTCGGCTTTGGAGGGGAATGCAGAGGAGTTCTTGTACTGAGAGGCGTCCTGAAAAAAGTAGGAATAATTCAGAAAGTGTGGGGGAAAGGAGGATCCTGAAACGCTCACATAAGGGAACAACAAATGAGTAAATATAAGAAAAAACTAACTTTCTAACTAATAGAGTCCATTTTTCAAAGTTATAGGATCCTAGACACTCAGATTGCTCATCCTTAAGTACTTCATTTCAAAAATTCCATCCCTCACCTCCTCAATATCCTTGAAGCACTCCTTGAACCGGGCCGCCTCTCTCTTACAAGTTGGTGAACCACTCTCGGCTCTGAAGATGTCATTGAGCGTTTCCGAGTAGTCGGTGCCCATTTGCATGGCCATGGAAGTTGCGAGAAGGCACAGGAATACTGTAGAGGACTTGAACATTTTTGAGGGGGACAAGAAATGTGAAGATTCAGAAAACTAGGTGGGGTTTATATTGAGAGAATATGTTGATAGAGGAGTGTGAGTCAAGGAAGGGAAAGATGAGAAAATGGAGATGTTGTGATTGGATTTTTTGATTTTGAGTTGTGATTCAAAGTGTGATTCATAAGGGGGTTTGAATCATCTAGATAGTTTGATGGAGATCAGAAAGACTCAAAATATTGAAATGATGGAAAATCTAGGAAAAATATCCCTAATAAAAAAATTTGCAGTTTCAATAGCGTCATGAATTGAGACAGAATTTGCATTTCTCAGTTCACTCTCGTCTTACACCCGAAAACTTTCAAAAAATTTCCAATTTCCAGGCGGTCGCTTCTTGGAGTGTTCTTGGAAAAATATGACACGTGGCAGTGAGAAATTCTACGAATGGCCGGCGTGGTGTGAAGAGTTTCATGGAGATTTGAATTTGGGAATGATTGATTTGAGAAGAGCGGATTTTGGAAGTTTGGTAGGTGGAAAGTTTTAAAAAATCCAAGAAAAATCAGTTCCAAATTATAAGTGAGATAAGATCACGAAAATGGTTCAGACAATACTTTGATCACCTCTTAGCAAAAAAAGTAAGCAGCAAAAATTGCCTTGGCTGAGTACATGCCGTTTGGCAATCTGTCAGCTCCTATTAATGGGTACAGAACCTATTACTGTGTCAAGTTTCTAACTTTATTTATCATGTTTTGAAAACTGAAACTTTTGAATGGGTTTTCACCATCAAAAGTCATCAAAAGTCAAAAGTCATCAAAAGCGCCAAATTATCAATAGAGCGCACTTCCACCCCATACATTCAAAATTTCAGCACAAAATTGTCGGAACGACTAAAAAGCGTTGACGGAAGAGACCAAAGGATCCGAAAACATTTCACAAGGCACCAGGCCCTGCGAGAAGGAGCCATAGGCTTTGTAGACAGCAGGGAACAGGCCGATGTATTTGGGACTAATAAACAAATTAGCAATATAGCATTTGAAAAATTCAACCAACAATGCGAATTTATTTGAGACAATGATAGCCTTGAACATTGTCCCTGTCATTCATACAATATCTCATTTCTACGTTTCGATTATTCGAAAAATGTGAAAAAAAATTCAGTGTTTCCGAATGTTATGATAAGTACTTTTTTGTTTCGAAAGATGTTCTGATAGTGTAAATCTGCGTTGTTGTGTAAGTTCTGTCCTCCCAGATCAATCTCTGCGGGAGAGATCACCAACGGCATGTTCACTGTTCATCATTGACACGTGGGTTTTCTGGACGACTTCTTCTCCTGCTCCATTTTAAAGTGGCGGCAAGAAAAAATAGTCTTTGCAACCCCGGAATTTTTACAAAACTGCCCATTTTTTGATCCATTCTTGTTCACAGCTGAATTCAAAAGACTTTGGTTCCTAATCCCGAAAGATAACTTTCCTGGAGCCGGAATTAGCGCTGAACTTCTCGATATTCAAAATCAAGAAAAAGCCGCATGAGCTGAAAATCCTGACTTTCAAAAAACTGAAACAAAAACAACGTCGATACAAAGAACGATTGACAGTTTTGAAGCAGCCACTATCAAACATATAACTTTTGCTGGCAAATATCAAATTGATGCACCGGCAGATACTAAATCAGATCCTCAGAATTCTAGGAAATTATGATATGCATTGTTAATTATTCTTCCAAACGTTTCAGAATGTAACATTCGCCAGTCTTTCACTTCATTAACCCAAAATAAACAAAAACCACAATAATATCAAAACCCTAAACCTAGTTCTGAAACTGGCAGTACTCGATAAATCATGTTCCACGTCGCCATTTGGTTCCGTGTTTCCCAGTGGTCTGTACATGTAGAACAGCAAATCTTGATCCTTGGTGGAAACTTCATCTGATTTTGAGGATGTCTCGGTTGCATAAGGTTCAGAACTTGTGGGAGATTCTGGAGTAGTAGTAGGTGGAGACGGTGTTACTGGCAATCTTGGAGTTGTAGAAGTAATTGGTGATTGTGATTCTAAAGAAGTCGTTGCGATCTCAGCAATGGTTGTTGTCGGCGGATCCCTTGATTTTTCCAACGAACAAACATTGATCAAATCGCAAATATCATCTTCGAACCATTTCACATTGAAGAGGTAATTCACTTCCACTTTGTCATTTTCCAGGAAAAATGAGCCTGTAAGAAGCAGGAATATTTATTTGAATTTCTGTTTTCAAGACTAACTACAAGTACTGATTCCCACTATCGTCATTTTTCCACCTATTTTTCTGACCGCAGGACTTCCTTGATGATATTCAGCTCCTTCGTATATGCAATGCAGATACGAATTTCCAGTTGAGCGAAGCTAGAAAATCAAGCAATAATATTTCTCAATAGACCATATTCACTCTTACCGTACAACTCCTATAATCAATCTCAGCGAGTCTCTCGTACACATTGTAGGAATACACACTTATAATATCCCCATCCTTTTCTTCGACTCCTCGATCTGCTATACAAGGGAGATTCCAGGGCTTCAAAGTTTTCGGTTTAATCCATTCAAATTCCACTATCATGAGAGAATATCTATGCTCAAAGTACCGTATGACATTTGCGTCACAGGCTTTCAGAATGTAGGCTTTAACAGGCTTGGCTTGGAAATTCTTGCATCTTTGTCTGTTTCTCGTCTGATCACAGGTTAGCGACTGGAGATGGTAGCGATCCAGAATTGAGGATGGAACTTCGGCAGGTCTGGAAAATTTTATAATTGTCTTCAGCCCCCCCCCTTTTCTTCTAACTTACCCTTTATCATCAAGACACTTCTCCTGAAACTTCTCTCCAGTCACTCTCCAAGTCATATTTTCATCCAAAACCGTATAAGCCGAGACCAAAAAATGTCTACTCGAAATCATTGTTGCCGCCGATGGGAACATCAAGTTTCCAGACGAATCGTAAGAAAACGACCACAGCCAAGTACTCCGAATATCTTGGTCTAGGAAAACAATTATTGAAATTTTTCAAAAACTTCCATTCACCGGCACCACAAGACTTCAATCTCTCCTGATTTTCGTTCCATGTCAGTTTTCCAGGACTTTCAAACTTTCCATTATGAGCGATGAGGACTGGGATCAAGACGAAAATCGATAGGAATTTCATATTCGAAAAATTGATGAGAAATAATTGGAAAGAGGAGAATTTTTTAAATAAGCAATTTTACGTGGATTGTTTCGAAAAAATTAGGAAGTGGTACAGAAAATGTTTCGGATTTTGTCATAAAATTGTATATGGTTGTGGAAAGATCAGAAAATGTGCTCTAGTGAAAAGTCTATCCAGTAGGAAACTGGAATGGGGTCCCAGGCCCTCATTCTAGTGGATTGCCAGTGGGTTCTACTAGACAGACTATAGTGAACTAAGCATTTCAGAAGATTATCCTCAAGATCTTCATTTCTCATTGAGTACAGTACCTTTTAAACAGAAACAAACTATATAAAAACTTTATTCATTCGAATAATAAGACGGCTTCATCTGATTTTTCAATATTCATGAGTGGTCCTCAGAGAGATTTATGGTATCCGGGGACAAAGTAGATATTCGAATCGCCCATACTCAATGGATACAAGAAGGTGGTGGCAAAGAGGATGACGATGAAAAGAGTGAAGAATAGGGACATGCCTGAAATATTTTTTTTTTTTTTAAACTACAACAATTTCTGGAAATTTTGTGAAAAAATGTTCTGAAAACTCACCTTCCGCAAAGTGAATATCATAATTGGGTGCCATTCGTTTTTCACAAAGCAACGGTGACTCTGGTTTATGGAATAATCGGGGCAAATTTACAGTATCCAATTCACGATTTCCAGAAATGAAAACGGGAAATTTAGAATCGGAAATGATGTCGATCGGTTTATCCCAATTGACAAATGGTCGCATATCACGAAGTTGTTTGTTATTCAGAATAATCACTCCTGCTTTCATTCCAGAACTTTCGATTGTTTTCAGATTTGGAAATTTGGGCATACGGTGGAAGGGAGTCGAGATGAGGGAAAGGGATCCGACGATTTTGTGCTGAAAAAGGAACGGTTTGGGGATCAATGGCATTCGGAAGTGCAGATAGCATTGTGTTCTTAGCTATCAAAAAATGGTGAGCGGCCAAAATATTTTTTGGCTGAATATCAAACGTTTGATACTCAGTCAAATCAAAATTCACTGTTGACCTGTTCAATTTTTATCGGACCCCTCCCGACCTACCAAATTCTCAAAATCCGCTTTTCTCAAATCAATCATTCCCAAATTCAAATCTCCATGAAACTCCTCACACCACGCCGGCCATTCGTAGAATTTCTCACTGCCACGTGTCATATTTTTCCACGAACACTCCAAGAGGGGACCGCCTGGAAATCGGAAAATCGGGTAAATTTTGGATATTTTTCTGTTTCAGGGACTTCATATGTAAAAAGAAACAAATCAGATTTGATATTTGTCTCAACATGCTACTTAAAATTGAGAATGATTTAGAAATTTCAAATTTCCCTTCGAAAAATTACTAAAAACTAAGATTTACCTGTACCACAAAGATTGCTTTCGGCTGCGTAGATAACCATTGCTAGAGGGAACAGCAGAAAAAGTTGACTGCAAAACTGAAAAAAAACAAAAGGATCTCGAGAAGATTCCGGGGAAAACTCACCATTCCGATCGTTGATTCGACGTGGAAATGGAGAGGAAAATGGTTCTGATTTTTTGGAAAAAGAATTGCCATGTGGCAAATACAGGTTTTTCAGTTCCTGTGACCTTTCAAGTTTAAGAGCAAAAACTTGACGTGATTCTTCCTTTTGAACAAGAAAAAGAAAGGAAACCCAATTTTCCAGTTACTGTTGTTTACCAGAGTCATTGAGTTGAAAAAACCATATAATAACACGAAAATGTACGAGAATGAAAATTAAACGGTCTACAATATGAAATTATGAGACAGTCCAGAGTCAAAACTAGAGCAGAGCTTCTAGAAATACTTATCTAGAACAATGTATTCTTGTCGTTTGGAACTTTTCATCCCATTTTTCATCCTTCATGAAACTCATTTTTAGTGAAATCCCCGTTTCACTTTCATAATTTTCACTCTTAAAGCAAAAGGCATCGTTTCGTTTTCGAACTGCCGATTATTTTTGGAATCGAAAAAAAAATCTCAGGAACAATTCCTTCCAGTATCAATGGCACAACAAAAACGGGGTTCTAATTAAAATTTCTCATTGTTCTCGATGTTTCAAAAATTGCATTGTTTCATTCGTCCTATATAATCCCTTGTAGCAAAACTGAAGCAGTATTGTCATCGACATGTTTTTACTTTTCTTTCTATTTTTCGTTCCCATCTTTATTTCTGGGCAAGACCACACAACCACTCAAGCTCCGAGAGAACTCGATCCGAAATGTCTGCCAGATTTCCAAAGATTCAAGGATTGCATAAAGGTAACTCTTTGCTAGGCACTTCTTCTCCCAATTTTTAAACTTTACCAATTTCAGAATCCTGCCTACTTATCTAGGATCGACGACATTCCTTCTTCTAACAATTCCACAAACTTCAATGTTCTTCAAGAAGTGAAAAGCATTATTTGGTGCTACGAGCAGGATTCCTCCTTCCACTGTAAACCCTCTCGGCAATTCTATCAGTACCTGTTGAAAACCTATATCATGTTGGATTACTACCAAAGTCTACAAGAGGGATGTCTTGGAAATGGAAAATTCAAAGAAATTGTCAAACTGTGTGGTCCAGAGTTGCACCAGATACCTGAAAAAGATTCTTGTGAGAATTTCCCAAAGACCGACTGTGTTGTCAAAGAATTGGAAGCGTCTGAGAAGTGTTCAAGGTCGGAGATAAGGGATTTCAAAAGAATGTTTTCTCTGATGCATACAAAGTGCAAAATTGAGGAAGTTCGTGGAAAATTGTGGGCCGAGTATCTTGGATTTCCTAATGATATTCCTTACTGATTGATTGATTTCAATAAACGTGTTGACTGAAACAATTTTAATGTTTTATATAGGATTATAAAATGAAATTCTTGAGGCCGTAATGAATGAAACATGGTACTTGATAATTTTTCTGTTTGTAGACGTTAATATGAAGTTAATTAATCTGGAGTTTTCATGTAAAAGATCTGGACACCAATCAAATCCTTTTGAACAAACATTACAGTTTGAAAATGGATATAAGGAACAAGAATGCGATGAAACGGATCATCGACTTTACTCATAAGTAAGCAAATGTGGTGAGACTGGAAAAAATACGGATCTTGTTTTATCTATCTTCCAAAAGGATATCTGAAATTTCGACGCTCTAGTCTTGACTCCGAATCCACCTTTTTTCCAGCTATTACATTTCCTTCATCGTTCTGTCTTCATTCCGTTAGAACATGTGAATCTGAAACTATCATTCTCATTCCAAAATATTTTTGCATGCAATTCTAACAGTACTAATTCCAAGAAAATAGTCGCTCAAAACAAAACTAATATAGCTTCATATCTTTATATTTGAATAGACCAAGGGTCACATCTACATTTTTATATACCTAAGAATTCAAAATTCCTATTCTGAACTTCGGTCCTCAAACTTATCAAATGATCACTGGAAGAGAAAAGAAAAAAAGAGAAATTGCAAGCAAATGAAAATGACACACCGCAGAAAAGTTTTAGAAAACGGAACTCTGAGCACAATAGGCCATGTTAGTCATGGTTTCTTTTTTACCAACGAAAAGAAGGTATTGTTCTCTCTTTCTTCCATTTCCCATATAAAACCAAGAGTTTAGAAAACATAACTGAAAGTCATGAATTCCTGTTTAGCTATTGCCATTTTCCTTCCTGTATTGATATTTGGGAACTCAGTCTCCACAGACTCTTCTCATTATCTGGACCCTCAATGTGTGGAGGAATTCAACAAACTCGTGGGATGCATGAATGTGAGTTTTTTTTTTGAGTAACCAGAATTTCTGCGCACTTCTAGTCCTCTCTATCAGAGGTGCGTGGAAGAGAAATTCTTTTATGCGGAAGACGGAAGACGGAAGTGACTGTCTCAGCCTAAATGTGCCGGAAAAGTTGGGAACCGTTATCATTAGTATTAGATAAATTTAGAAAATCTGTCAAAAACAGTTTTCAACTTGGAAAAATTGAAATTTCGGAATTTTTCTCAAACAATTTTCTGTCGAAAAATTCGGGAGACCGAAGTAGTCTGGGACACTTTTGAGGAACAGGGAAGGCGGCAGACGGAAGACGGCGCTTCTCTGGGTTGCGTAGCGGTCTGCTAAGCGCAGCGTTTGATTTTCGTCGTGGCAGAATTTTTAACTTTTTTGGAAAAACAAACGACAGACAAATCCAACTAACGAAATACATATATAGTTAGATGCTTGACGATAGTCTAGGATACTTCGATTGTTTGTGAGTTGATTCCATATTTTGATTTTCTCAATAGATAATTTTAAGGACTCAAGCATCATCTACAAAATCGACAACATAACTCTCCCGAATTCAGTTCCTAACTTCAAACTTGCCAATGAAACCGTAACAATCCTGAGGTGTTATATATCAAGGGGAGCAAAGGCAACGGGAGAATGTCCCGTCGTCGAATCTTTCTTTCACTATCTGGGCGAAACCATAGATGCTATAAACGTCTTTGCCTATGAAAGTTATAATACGGATGAAACATGCTTGGCCAACGGAACATGGGAAGAGATCAAAAAGACATGCGATTCTATCCCAAGACCACCAGAGTCAATTAATGCACCTTGTGAGCATTGGATGGATAAATGTGTGGATAGGAAGCTTCGAGAGCTGAAGGAGTGCTCAGAGGTGGACTTCTATAGGTGGGGAGACTTTTCGCGTTCCATGTATCTTAGATGCAATAGTAAGCATCAGGATGGGAAGGAGTGGGCGAAATACCTTGGATTCGCTTTTTTCCTGCCAATTTTTGTCTCCGGGGAGTTCGACTCTACTGTGTCTCCTCAAGCTCTTGAAGCTCAATGCCACAAGGAGTTCGACACGTTCAAGGGATGCATGCGTGTAAGTATACTGTTCCAAGGATTGATTTCAGCAACTCCTAATAAAGTCATTTTCCAGGAACAAAACCTCGTTTCTGAAATCGACAAAATCCCTCTCCCATCCTCCGCCCAGAACCTGGCCCTTGCCCAAGAAGTTCGGGCTATAATAAACTGTTCAAGGCCGATACAACCAGTCCTAAAATGCCCTGCTGCCAAATCTTTCCGCAGATATCTGTTCCATACCTTAGCTACCCTCGATTACTACTATCAACAAATAGACAAGATATGTTCGGCCAATGGAACATGGGAAGAGGTCAAGAAGACATGCGATTCTATTCCAAGACCACCAGAGCCAGTTGATGATCCTTGTGAGCAATGGCATGATAGATGTGTGGTTAGAGAGCTCCGAGAGTTGAAGAAGTGCTCCGAGGAGGATCTAAATATGTTGGAAAGATCTTTGTATCCGAGATGCAAGATGGAAATTCAAGATGGGAAGGCGTGGGCGAGATATCTTGGATTACCACTGTTTGGTGGTCCACAATGATTTTTTGAATGATTATAGAGGTGTTGTCCTAATATTCAATAAAGTGTTTTAAAACAGATCCTTCCCTTTTACTCTTGAGGTTCAAGCGGATAATCAGTCTACTCATAAATATAATAAGCGATTGCAAAAAAAAAATAAAGCAGCTTCATTACTTCCAAATTTGAAATGCCCAAGAAAAACAGATCATTTGCATATTCTCCATGATGTCTACTCTGTTTTCTGATCATTGGCCCTCAAATTCTACTGATCAACACTGATCAAGAAAATTGCGAACAAATGAAAATGACACAGCGCAGAATTGTTCCGGATAACAGAACTCTGATGACAAAAAGAGAAGTTAGTCATGGTTTCATTTTCGACCAGCGATTTGAATGTAATCATTGTCTCCTTTCAATTCTCTTTCCATATAAAACCACCTTGAAACCATCCAGAAAACAAAAATAGAAATCATGAATTCCTGTTTAATTCTCGCTATTTTTCTGCCAACTTTTGTCTGCGGGCAATTTGACTCTACAGTCCCTCCTCAGGATCTGGAAGCTCAGTGCAAGAAGGAGTTCAACACGTTCAAGTCATGCATGCGTGTAAGTATACTGTTCCTATGATTGGTTTCAGCAACTCCTAATAAAGTCATTTTCCAGGAACAAAGCCTAATTTCCAAAATTGGCGACATTCCTCTCCCGGATCCCGCTGAAAACCTGGCCCTTGCTCAAGAAGCTCAGGAGATCGTAAACTGTTCAGTAGCAATAGAGCCAAAACAAAAATGCCCGGCCGCCGAATCCTTTTACAATTATCTGTTCCAAACCGTAATCACCCTTGGTACCTACTACCAACACATAGACAAGACATGTTTGGGCAATGGAACATGGGAAGAGCTCAAAAAGATATGCGATTCTATTCCAAGACCACCAGAGCCAGTTGATGATCCATGTGAGCAGTGGCATGATAGATGTGTGGTTAGAGAACTTCGAGAGTTGAAGAAGTGCTCAGAGGCGGACTTTTATAGATTGGAAGGGTTTTTGTATTACATGGCTCCAAGATGCAAGATGGAAATTCAAGATGGGAAGGCGTGGGCGAAATATCTTGGATTGCATATATTTGGTGGTCCACAGTGATTTGATGAATAATTATCAAGACTTCGTTTTAATTACCAATAAAGTGTTTCAAAGCAGATCATTATTATGTATGTATTTTGAATTACGTAGTATGATAAATCGGAGTATGTGGAGAAAGTATGGAACCATTTCTAAAAGCGTTTGAAAAAAATCAGAAATGAATTGCGGGAATTGCTCGGTTGAAGAAGCTAAAAACACCTTCAAGACTCATAAAAGCATGTCAAATTCTTCGTCCTCTAACAATAACAATCTGAAACACACGAATACGTATTGTTTCCATAAATCTGACTCATTCCCGTCATCATCGTCTAGGTATGTATTGAAGTTTTCAAGTATTGTTCCTTTTGTTCCATCTTCAAATATAAAAAGTTTGTGAAACTGAAAAATATACAGTCTGGAAAACCACAATGTTTTCTGGTTTTCTTCTTTTTGTCCTTCCAATTGCTATAGTTTTTTGCCAAGAAGGACAGTACGCTACTTCTCCAACTCCTGCAAATCCCTGTCAATCGGATTCAGCCAAAATTTGGGAATGCGTAAGGGTAAGTATAGAGAAGAATCGAAATTGGGAATCCATGGTTGAAGAGCCAAGATTTCTCTGGGGCATATATCGGTGGAACTGCTAGATTTTTGACCGCGAAATTGAAAATCCTTTGATATTCGACTGTTAGTCTTGGCTACGAGTCCCATTTCTAGGCTTTTGTGACATCCTATATTTTAAAACAACCCATTTTTTCAGAATCAAACTCTCTTTCGCAAAGTTGATGACATCTTGCTCTCCGACGACATCCAAAACCAGCTCCTTTCCGCTGAAATTTCCCATGTCCTCAATTGCTTCAAGCCTTCACAATGCGCCGCTACTTATTACTTCCTCGACTACTTGAAAAATCAAAGATATATCCTCGATTATTACCATGAGCATCTGGAGGCATGTGCAGGAGACGGCGTCCTAGTGGAGATCACAAGAATTTGTAAGCCTGATGATCACTCGTGTCTGTTGAGGGAGTTTTTGAAGAAAACGACTTGTGGAGAAATGGAGTTTGCTGCCTTCATGGAGCTTCTCAGAGCATTTGGAGTGAGCATGGAAATAACAGGCAAAGCCATAGCAAACGGATTCCCACGGTGATTTCCTGGATCATTTATGTTTGGCGCACGAAAGCTTAATAAAGAAGTTTGCGTTTTTGAAGATTTTCAAGTTTTAAACATTTAACAAAACTGTGCAAACATGAATGATCTTTGTGAAACAGAACAACTTTCCGGACCATGGTAAATCAATCATGGAACAATTATCACTTTCCTCAGATTGCAGATCACACAATTATGAACCCGTAAATATTTAATCATCGGAAAAGCAAAGCAAAAAAATGAGAAGATAACAGAGGACGGATTCAATAATGCCCAACATGAGAAGTAACAGTCATTTTTTTTTGAAATCGAGAGACATCTGCATTGAACATATTTTCGTCTAGACTTTTGTAATGTCATCGAGAGATGACTACGGATTGTTTTATCATGCTCTGGAACGCTCGGATTGTTGGCCATTTTGCCACGCACAATTGGCAAAACCGGGAAACAGAGTTTCCTTTTCTAATTTACGACTCACATTTTTGCGACAGGAAACAAGAAAAAACTATTTTTGGAAACTGACTCTACTTTTAAATCTACACTCTCAGATGGTTTTAATCATTCTGCGGTTTAAAACATGTACTGAAAACAAACTGAAATTTTTCTCTGTTTTTCAATCTTCAAAAAATTTTTTATGGAATTACAAAATCGTTCATGATGTGTTCTGTTATATTTTTTCCGAATGAATTATTTCTCCAACTGAAGAAAACTCTATGTACGCACTAACTAACAAATAATCCGATGTTAAGTTGAATGTGTAAAACTTTCACCAATATACACTTGATTTTATAGCTAAAGTCATAGACATCGAATTGATCAAGCTTGAACCGATCTCGAAACCTTCTTCAACACTTGAAACTCGTCCTTATGCTTTTGTTCCATCTCATGCGTAGCCTTCACCCCTTCAAGGAGCTTCCAGAAGTGCACCAATCCTTCTTCTCCTCAGGTGGTCCGCTTGAGAAACTCTCGACGAAGACATGACTGTGAGTAGTCCCAATTATCACAACGAATCCCATAGATATCTCGTCTGCTTGCACATTTTTCCAGATGCTCATGGTAGTAGTCGAGAATCCATTTATGGTTCATTATGTAGGATTTGAAAATTTGAGAAACGTGACATTGGAGGGACTGGGTGCAGTTGAGGACGTAAGAGATTTCTTCGGAAAGGGGGCGGGCGCGAGGGTCGTCTAGCAAGACGTCATCGATTATCCGGAACAGAGTGTGGTTCTGAAACTTGAAATTACAGTAATCTCAAAACTGAAAGCGTTACAGTAACCAACTCACTCTTATACATCCAAGAATAACATAATTTTCCGCTTGACAGGGGTCCGTTGGCGTAGCATACTGTCCTCCTTGGTGTCCGTAAACTACAATAACAGGAAGGATAAGAATAAGGAAACCAGAAAACATTGTGGTTTTTCTGACAAAATGTTTTGTTACACTACTTTTATAGTTGAGGAGGTAACAATAGGAACAATACCATATCAATGCTGGTATACGTTGGTGATGATGGCAAAAATGAGTCACATTCGGGAACAGTTTCTCTGTGCGTTTTAGATTTTTCTTGTGGAAGTGAGAAAAACTTGAAGCATCACCAGTAGAATTCTTTGTGACAGAAAAACTTAAATTCAACAGCTGTACGTGTAAAATATTCCGCAATAGCATAATCATACTTTAAAATGTTAACCGGACCAAATACTCAAGAGTTACTCTGTAATCGAGTCAAACATTAAAATAACCAAATGAGTTTTATTCAATATAAACACTAGATCTCAGCTTCTCAATTCCCTCAGTAATATGCCCATGTTGAAACAGTTTACCACTATGACTTCGATGTTGCCCTGAAAAATCTTATCAGCGTTGTCTACTTAAACTCAAACTTATTTTTCCCCTGTGAGAATTGTCATTGATACCAGAGGTGCGCGGAAGAGAACACAGAAGACGGAAGTAAAAATATGCATAGGGTCCGTTAAAAAATTTTCTTCCGAAAAACCCGGAAGACGGAAGTAGTCTGAGATTATTCT
Source organism: Caenorhabditis sinica (assembly GCA_963932045.1). NCBI lineage: Eukaryota > Metazoa > Nematoda > Chromadorea > Rhabditida > Rhabditidae > Caenorhabditis > Caenorhabditis sinica. The sequence continues at coordinate 19,915,863 of OZ009940.1, forward strand.
TTCTTTCTCAAACGGTTAGCTAATCCATAGGATGAAAACAACATTCCTCAAAAGCGTTCCAATTCTTCTAGTTTGTGCACTTCCTACCTTTTGTCGTAATGCTGAACCAAACACCACATTTTTTCTAATGTTAGTATCAATTTCTTTTGTTGCTTTATAATTAATGAAATTCATCATCATATTGTTCTCGAAACCAATAAAAACCCAGGCAAAAACCAAAAAATTCAATCAAACCATGTCTTTTCTCTACATTTTATTCTTGCTCCCCTTGGCTGCTCTGGGTCAAAACTGCTCGGATACCCCATCTCGTATAAAGCCCTGCCCTTTGGAAGTCAAAACAGAATTCCAAGAATGTGTCAAGGTGAGATTTAGGAGCTTCAAATCACAAAATATGGACTAAAGAACTTCAGGGAATCAACATTTCGACTGAGTCCTCGGAGCTAGTGCCATTCGGAAACCACAGCTACAATTTGAACAAGATTGAAGAGCTTGATCGTCTTCAATCTTGTTATCGACCATTATATGACCTCAACTGTGGACTGGGTAGAATATCTCCCATCTTCTATAGCCTTCAAGGGGCTTTTCTCGAAAGTTTTGAAAATTTCGTTGGAAACTGTGTGCCAAATGGAAAAGTCGAGGAAGCTCAGGACTACTGTGCTGCAAACGTTCAAAAAAAGGAAGGCGAATGCCTGATGCTTCAACACACAAATTGTGTTTATGAACGATTGAATGCACTCCCAGAGTGTGGTGGAAACGGAGAGCCGAGGACTGGAGGGATAGCGCTTATTCAATTGTGCTTTCTCCAAACTGAATATGAACGTATAAAATCATTCATCTCTCGCTGTGCAGAGTCGGTATAACTTTATCATTCAATAAAAGTGTTCATCTTCTTTTGTATAGTTCTTTTTTCTAGATACAGTAAACTTTTTCAGCTGCGCCTATATTAATAATAACATTTGCCAAAAGTAGGGTCAAGTTTAATTTGAATCCAAAAAAAAAAAAAGAGTTTCGGTTAATAATGAATATGCTTAGGTTTTGCCACTTTGACAATCCGCAACCACGTCATATCGCAACCAACAGATCCAAGTGTTTGTAAAAAATTCCATGTTGCAATCAAAATTTTTCAGTTTTCAATGGTTGCCTAAAATTGTTTATAATGATCTCTACCACACATTAACTAAATGAACGTAAAACAGAAAAGTTTTTATAGCGACTTGAGTTGTGAAATGTCCAAATGACTGATTGCAAAACGTCGGGGAGTCAAAATCATATTCCCTAGGATTCAGTGTAGTTCCAATTTTTCTCGGTTTCCTTGAGTCTAGTTTTGACCGGACAGTTTTACCTTATGCTTAGCTCATGCCACCTATCCAGACTCCCCACTTTTTTCTCACTTTTCCAAGACTCTAGCCCACTCTTCTGTCCTTAAATCAACTACACTCTATCCTCCAATTTCTTATTGACTCATCGACAACCTTCAGAAAACGAAAAGCAATCCGATAATTGGAAGCCTTGTTTCAATGAACTTTGCATAAGAGACCCCTCTCTTTTCTCAACTTGTTTCGTTTATCTCAATACTGTCATCTCTGTTTGAATTCGAATCCAAATTCTAACTACCATAAACCAAAAAGAGAAAAAACCAGAATTCTGAGACACTTTGATGCCTGTTACAAACAAGATTTTTATCGTCTTCCGTCTACCAAAAATACACAAAAGTTTTGAAAATTTGGACAACTTTTTGTAATTGATCTGTGATCTGAGTTCTCAATTTCAAAAGTGCTCTTGTCTCTCGAAGATAAGAGCATTGAGAAAAATAAACAATGCAAATTTTGAGTCATTTGAACAATAATTAGTTGAAATTTTCGAAAATTTCCCCTGTTTTTGATGCACTATTCTTGTAGGAAATTTGAGCTAATTGTGGTTTAACGTCGATGAATAAAACACGGAAATAGAGAAGCAAAACACAGAAGTGTCTAGAACCTTTTCTGTTTCATCTTCTCATTATTTACTTGGATCCAAATGGGACCGATAAATCGCCTTTTCACCTTCTTCCGACACCCATATCCTCATTTTTGTCGACTGATTTTTTGTAGAGTTTTTTGTCACAAAAATTTTCCGTTCCAAATTTCCCATTTTTCGATGCAATTTTACGATAAGCTGTTCTCCATCAGTAGATTTAGATCAAAATGTATCCCATTTTTTTACACCTACCGTAAAAAGTATTCAGTCCCTTCTCCGTGAATTTTTTCTGAAAAATTCGGTCAATACATCGAAATTTTATAATTCACTCCATTTTTGAGAAAGATTAGGATCTTCGCCAAATCGAAGAAAGAACTAAAATTGCTTATATTTTCTGCTTCAAATTTTTATTTTGTTGGACATCCTTGAAAATGGATGATGTATTATAATTCAGCGGATCAGTGTACTCGATTTTTTCGAGCTTCGAGGCGTTTTGAAATATTATAGCATATCTGCTAGTCATTCGAAATATTTTAGCATCTTTTAATCCTATAATCCTCATCACGGTACAATCTCATTAAAATGCCTGAAATCCTACTGACCTTAATATCAACTTGATACTGTCTCTTTTTTTCATGTGTTGTTCTCGTCCTTGCTCCAGTTATCCAATTGGTTTATGATCCATAGCATTCGTCAGTATGTTCTCTAAGTTACTGCTTTATCTGGTCGCTTTTTTAAGGTTAACTTGATCTTTCTAACATGAAATGTGCCGTTTCAAAATTCCTGCTTCTGTTCCTCTCATATCCCATTTTCCGTCTCATGAGTTTTGTACTAATGTCTCATTTTCACAAACTTGTTATCAATCTGTGTCTATCATTCCTCTCTATTTTTGTTTTCAGTTAATTCAAGGAACGTTTACCTATTAGAACGGTTCTTTTTCCTTCTTGCAAAAAATTTATCTGTAACTGCAATTTTTCAATCCGAAGTTGACCACGAAACTTTTGTAACAAAAGTTGCTGTTCTAAATTGTGCATATTAATTCATCTTTGGTGCACAGATCAATAAACTGACTTCTATTGCCATGAACAACTGTGCTCATTTTGATTCTTTTACAATGCCTAAGATTCTGAAACCCAAATCTCCTTGAGCTTGTATCATGAGTAGCCATGTTACCTTGAAATGACACTGCAACCGCAAAAATCCTACCTTTTTCAGTTTCACCTAGATGTTGTTGTCCTTTCCTAAAAAGACACTTTTGCTAGGCGCTGCACAACTCCTTAAATATACCATTTATGTGCCAACGAGACTTGATTGTAATGCTACCGTATTCCATCAATCTTGGCAAGAAATCTGAAGCCAACAGGAATTCTGTTCATCCAATAGATGAACACATGTTCTTACATCTAACTATTTTAGTGAGTAAGTGAAACAAGATGATTCATCGATCATATATAATACTTCAAACAAATTTTGGTCCCTTTTCACCTAAATGTGTCTTTTGGAAAAATGACCAGTCATAAACATTTCGACCTCTCTCCAGACACCACACGCAGTAGTTTGTATCGTCCTTCCTCTTCCGACGTCACCATTTTCTGTTCGCTCCCTATGTCTTCTTAAAACAGAAACTTTTGGAGGTTTGATCTCATGAACTTTGGTACTGTATGAGTGACACTTTTTGATTACAAAGACATTTACATTGACATGAAAAGTTTATCACGTACTAGAAAACTGTTTCATTGAAGCACGAGACTTCAAAAAGAAGACAGAAGAAGGAGAGTACTGTAGTTTAACACAGGAAAAAGTTTGGTTGTTTGATTTTTGATAAAATGAGTGTCATTCTGAGGGAGTGTAGGGAGTACAAAATGTTAGGGTGTTTGCCTGATGTTTGACTTTAGACAAACAGACAAAAAAGTGATAAGAGAAGAGGAATCGGAACCGATCAGAAAGTATCAGTTTTATCAGAGTGTGACAGATTCTTGTCATTTATGGGTGAAGGAGGAGAAGGGTAAAGGTGTTGATCTTTTGATACTTTTTCCGATTGATGCGGTGGGAACTTTATTTGCTGAAAAGTGCGGTTAGTTATGACATTGAAGATTAGCGTAGAACTAAAAGAGTTATCATGACATAATGAAATAACCTGCTAGAAACTGGAAACTTTTAAAGTAAAACCACAGGTTTTGTCAAACATTCCCTGTTTTCGAATTTTGGGGAAGTGGTATGGATGGTTCCTGTAGTGCAGATCTAAAACTTGTTGAAACGAATATTTGTCTTAGAAAATTTGGTTATGAGAATGTACTACTAGTGCTGAACCAAATTTGTGATGCACCCAAAACAGTAATTTCTGGCTAATGTTCGCTCAAAATATCATAACTCCATTTGTTTCCAAAGCTTTTTTGTCAGAGCCTTGCCATATTCTCAAAAGTTTTGAAAATTTACAGCTTTTAAAAATTGTTCATGAGTTCACTGAGTATTTCGACCGGCTACTGTAACTCTTTGCTACATATCAGTTGAGTGGGTTTGAGTACAGACAGAAACGAGTATCCGAAACAGAAAATTTCCCGCTTGAAGCTGTGAAAAAAGGAGCGATGTTCCGCTTGTATTTTTCATCAACCGATCAACTCCTCAGCTAGATGCACTGTGTTTGAATGAAGAATCCAAAACTGAACCTAACATCAGTAATTTCTAGTTTAACAAAACCATTTATGATTCAAAGTTTGGTTGAGTTTGCAAATATCTGACGCTTTTGGTGGATGTTCAGCGGGGGTAGACACTTTTGAAATTTTCCTGGTTTTCTTTGATTTCACAATATTACAACGTTTCGAGACGCAATCCACGAGAAACGCGAGTGTGACTGAACTACAGGTGGCACAACTTTTTCAAACTTGATCAATTTAAGTGTTCTTTTGTATTTAGGGACCTTCAGGTTCTAGTAGTACAAAACAGTATCTTTGATCTAGCCACGCCCCCTTTTGGCCATATTCAGATGACAAGTTGGCCAAAAATCGAAAATTTTTCCTTTTGGAGATAATGATTAGATCTCTTCAGGAATCGATAGCTGGCACGTTTTTGAGCATTTTTGTGTTGAAACCATTTTTCTAAGTCGTCTGCATTTAGGAGAAAATTTTCATTTTTTCGTCATTTTTTAAAATTTTGGTCGTCTGTCCTACTAAAAGAGACATCCTGAAAAATTTTAATACTACGTCCGGTGAGATGATGTTTGAAATGGAAAAGTCGACTTCAGAGGTGCTCACAGTCAAAAAATCTCCCCATGTTTCGCGGTGTCAAAACATCGAAAACTTGAAAATGTGGAAAATTTTGAGAAATTTTCATGGGGTCCCCCCTTACCTAAAAATCGAAATTTTGACATTTTTCTCCAAATGACTTTTTTGGGCAGTTCCATTCATAAATAACGTTTTACCTGTATATGGCGAGATATTCTCATGATTTGATGCACACAAGACCGTTTTCAAACTGCGAGTCAGACTCAAAGTTGAGGATGTCTTAAAATCCTGGAAACTCTTTAAAAACTTGTCATACTTTGGGAAGACGTTATTTATGAATGGAACTGCCCAAAAAAGTCATTTGGAGAAAAATGTCAAAATTTCGATTTTTAGGTAAGGGGGGACCCCATGAAAATTTCTCAAAATTTTCCACATTTTCAAGTTTTTCGATGTTTTGACACCGCGAAACATGGGGAGATTTTTTGACTGTGAGCACCTCTAAAGTCGACTTTTCGATTTCAAACATCATCTCACCGGACGTAGTATTAAAATTTTTCAGGATGTCTCTTTTAGTAGGACAGACGACCAAAATTTTAAAAAATGACGAAAAAATGAAAATTTTCTCCTAAATGCAGACGACTTAGAAAAATGATTTTAACACGAAAGATGCTCAAAAACGTGCCAGCTATCGATTCCTGAAGAGATCTAATCATTATCTCCAAAAGGAAAAATTTTCGATTTTTGGCCAACTTGTCCTTTTTTCTTGGGCAAAAAGGGGCGTGGCCAGATGAAAATTATTGTAATGTACTATGAGCATCCTGTAGTCTCTAAATACAAAAGAACACCCATATTGAACAAAGTCGCCAAAGTTGTGCCCACTGAGTCTCGAGTTTTTCATGGATTGCGTCTCGACTCGTTGTAAAATTGACCTGAATTTAGCCGTGGTAGTGATCTCGACAACGCATATTTCTTAAGTTTTCTGGTTTGTAGTGTTTAAGATACTGGTATACGTCCATCGGAACTTCCCCTGAAACTCGGACAGAAATTTCCAATTCTCACTCAGTTTCGGGCTAATGATAATCGCATTTTACCATGCAGTTAGAAACTGTATTTTCAAGAAATTCTTGAAAAACCACCTCCAAGCAACGCAAAAGAAAAATGTAGGGTTTTGAAACTGATATTGTTCTGGAAACGTGTTTATTACCAATAAGACACAACTAACTTGAATTAAGGAGCTGAAAATGAGATCAAAACAGAAACAGTATAAAAAATTCTTTTCATTTCGTATTCTTTACAAATTCAGAGAAGATACCACCAGCTTCAGGCCCCACTATCTCATGTTTAATTGTGAATCCACCTGGTCCCTCATTCCTGCTCCATGTACAGTATGTTTCTTATTATTTCTTCCTCAGACTGTTCTCCAAATATTCGATCTTCATTAGTCACAGAACTAGACTTCCTTCTAGTACTTCTTGTATGTATCATCTTCTTCCTATTGTCCACATTCAATTGTTTTTTCATTCACCACTGCCACAATAATTGCTTCTTCCGAAAACACGTTCTCTTCCTTATCATATCATCCTTTTGTCAATTTTTGTTCGCAAAAGTCACTGGTTCTATTTTGATCTTTTAATCGGTGTCTTGGTCTTTGGTAAACTTTGCAGTCAGAATATAAATAAGAAAAACAATCCTGCAACAAGAAAAAATAAGAAAAACATACATATAAATGCCTTTTTTGATCTTTTAATCTCCTTCAGAAAATTTCTAATTTCATATTCGTAGTGTGTCTGTGTGGAAACCTAGGAGGCATTAGGGAGCTTTTTTTTAGTTTCGGATCTAGGTTGGAGTAAATTTCAGAAATTAAGTTATGGATATGGCAATTTCAAAACGTAATTATGATCTTGACCCTAAAAAAGAATGAATTCGGAACCGAAAATCTTAGAAGCGATGTTCAAAATGTACAGTTTCTCTGAGAAAGTAATAGTATGGCTTCATGTTTCGAAAAGTTCTGTGGTCATTCCGTCATGGGAATTATAGTTTTTTAACAGTAGGTTTTTTCTTCATATCGTGGAAAGCGCTTACTAACTGCAACTATGTATTGTTATAGAAGCCAAGTTTCAACAAATACGAGATCGTAATTTTATTTTTACCCGCTCACATTCAGCTATTTTAGCTATTTTCTCTGTGTGAAATCTTGTAATTGTTACAGTGAAAACTTGTCTGAAATCAACCGACTAACATCGTTCACAAACTATTCTGCTCAGCGATAGAACTTTCATATTAGATTCTCCGTTGATCTTCAAGAAAACTTTGAAAATTCAACAATTCAACTATTCGCAACTTTTTTGGCATTTGGTTCTACTTTCTTTTATCTTTCATGCCCATCATTTCCGTGTTTTCGATTCCAAATATGTATGTAGCAAACGTGAAACAGAAAACTATTTTTTTTGTCCTGCGGGCAAGAATATCCCTGAAATTGGCTCTGAATGTTATGACACCTTTCTGTTGAGAATTTTCGGTAAAGTTTTGTTGTCAACATCACATTTTTAGTTCTTAACTTTTATTTTCTCATCTACTTTTTGATTAGTTGAAGAAGTTCTCTGAAAACTCCATCAGAACTGAAGATGCACTTTGATTTCTAAGGAATAGATTAAATGTGTGTCAACTTGAAGGAACGGGAATGTTTCGAGTATGTGAGAACTTCGATGTTACCTAAAATTTTCTTCATTCGAAGCACTTTCAAAACTAGAAATTCATGTTATTAATTCTTGGATACGAAACTCCGGATTGTCCGTCATGATAATAACTGAACATACAAAAGTTTTGAAACACTAATCTCTCTCTGAAATGATAACAGGCTAGTTTTAAATTTCACCAGTCATCTAAAAAATCCTGTAAATGTACGCCTTTGGAAAATTAAATTCATGCTCGCTAATAATTCTCACGATTCTATGTATCCAAAAAACTAGATTTTGAAGAAACAAATATACAACCAATTGAATCCCAAAATACCAAAATGATCATACAAGAAGATTGTGATACGACCACATTTTCGAGCCCCCCCCCCCCCCCCTCTTTTATGACTTTTTTTCGAGTCCACTTTTATGCTCTGTATCAACTTAACAGAATTTCAGTTTGTTTTAACTTAAAGTTTTAAACTTAGTCTTAAGAGATCTACAACCAGCAGATTGTCCCGAACAGTTGATGCAGAAAATACAAGCATTTTGAAACATAGATTTTTCTTTTTACGTCACAACAAGAGAGATTTGATTACATCAAAAGTTGTCTCTTTAATTGACAGTTTCATTAAGTTGATACATTTATTCAAACTAGGGAGACTGATGCTTCTCATGTTGATTAGTCGACTCTACCAATAAAGAAAGGGAGGAACTTTTCGTTTCAACAAGATCACATCAGTAGATCGTGGACCCTATAATTGCTTTTGGCATGCTTGACCACTTTATTAATTTTTCCAGGTAGTCACCAGCTTCACGAAACTTATCCACTTTTTCATTGACCTGGGCTCATCATGAGTTAAAATCATCAGCCATCAATTTGGCTGGATTTTCTAATACTGATAACTTTCAGAACTCTTGTAGACATATTTTCGGCTTCATCCAACCAATTCGCTTGGTCATCTTGGAATAATACTCGCTTAGATGTTACAAATTCCACTTTGCGAGTTCCCCTGTTCAATCAAACTCACTTCGTGAAAATCAGTGTTGAGCGGAAATGAAATTTCGATTGACGGAAGACGGAAGACGGAAAAAAAAATTTTCCACGGAACACGGAAGACGGAAGACGGACGAAAAAAAAGTACGGAAGACGGAAGACGGAAGGAATTCAGCTCAACACTGGTGAAAATGTCGAGTGTGAAACAGTGATTTCTCTCCATAAACTGAGAAGTCTGTATTCAAAGGGATTTCTTTATCGCCAAAAGTTTTCTCAAAAACACTTATTCTTGGAGGGCCTAGAACATTTGCTATGTTTGCCTTTTCAATTCAGGCAAAACTCATATCAATTTCTTTTCAGTTGATTAGTACCTTAGACCATTATTATCATTTCCTTAAGTTCACTTGATGAACTAACCTCATTTCAAAATAGTGATTCATTGAAGTTTAGCTTTTACGGATCTTTAAACCGAACGGAGCTCTTACGAAAGCCCTTCATTCCCATAATTTGATTCATTTGATCTTTTAATTGGTGTATCGGTTGTTGGTAACCTTTGCAGTCCAATAATAGCGAAATAAAAAAGAAATAAAAAACTACAACAAGAAAAAAAGAAGAAAATAAAATTGCATTTTTTGATTTTTTAATCTCCCTCAGCCGATTTCAAATTTCTTATTCGTAGTGTGTCTTCGTAAAAATCAAAGCCGATTTTAGGGTTGACGATCTACTGATGTGATCTTAATGAAATTTCCTACCTTTTTTATAGGTAGAATTAGCTAGTTTGATTCCAGAAAATGCATCAGTCTCAATAGTTCGAATGAATATCAAATTTACGAAACCTTCAATTAAAGAGACAGTTTCTGATGTAATCAAACATCTCTTGTTGTGCCCTATAAAAAAATGAATGTTTAAAAATGCTTGTAATTTCTGCACCAGCTGTTACTGTTACTGCGGTTGTTCCTGACAGATTCACTGAAAAGTCGGTATTCGAAGAGAGTTCTTTACTGCAAAAGGTTTTCAAAAACACTCATACATGGATGGCCTTGGACATTCGCTATGTTTGCCTTTTCAATTCTGGCAAAACTCATATCTATTTCTTTTCGGCTGATTAGGTCCTCAGACGATTATTATCTCTTCCTCAAGCTTATTTTATGAACTAACATCATTTTAAAATAGTGATTCATTGAAGTTTAGCTTTTACCGATCTTTAAACCGAGTGGAGCTCTCACGAAAGCCCCTCATTCCCATAATTTGATTCACCATTGAATTTGCTGTGCTTTCTCTGAAAGTTGTCTCATTGTTTTAATGAATTCGTTTGTTCACGAATCCACATCTTGAAACAGCAGCTATTGCATCTCTCAAAACAGTTTTGATGTCGAATTGCAATTCTAAGAAATGTTAGAGTATTCTTAAAAGTATATGTAGGTCAGACTTCACATTTAACGCCAAGAGAACATTCCTTATTAGTTTTTATGGACTTTCTTTATGTTTTCCAGGAATATTCTATAAACTGTCTCATGAACTCCATGTCTTTATATATGTCCATTTCAAAACAGTTCTTTTGACATTGTAGCTCCAAACGCTTCTATAGATTCCTTATTATTTTTTTCTGACTGCACATAGTACGATTTCCTTGGGTCCATTTGTTAAAACATTTCCATTTTGAAACAGTGTCCCATGTGCGTTCGTCGGCATAATTACCTTATTCCTTGCTAGTTTCGAAATTAATTTTTTTTCGTTATTGTAGACTTAACGGTAATGCATCCCAAATGATATTTCTGTTTTGGGCTGTGTCTAGGCTCAAAATAATAAGCATAAAAAGTTATTAACTGGAGTAAAACCGTTTTTGTACCCTGTTAGTAGTTTTCGAGATAATCGACTTTTTCCAAAAATTTGCAATTTTTCAAAAAATGAAATTCAAACAATCATAACTTTGGTAGTTGTGCTTGGATTTTCACAAACTAAAATGCATTGTATAGATAAACTATTGAAAAATATGAATCTGTAAAGTTTTCAATGTTATTGATTTTCGAAAATCAATAATTGATTGAAAACCAATAGTACCCAAGTTCCAAGCGACGCATAAAAATTTTCTCGAACTAACACATTTTCTAAATTTATCTTAAAATGATAGAGCATGTTTAATTTAGTAAAAAACCACTAAGAAATATAGGGGTAATCGGCCAAATATGAAAAATAAATTTGATTTAAAAAACATTGTTTTGTGATTTTTTCATAAATCGTCAATTTTCACATTGAATTTGTACTGTATGTTTAGAAATGGTAAATTACACTTTATTGCCCTTGTTTTAAGCTTCAAAATGAGCTATTGATCCTCAAATAGATTTAAGTTTGAAGCTAGTTATGGCATCTAGAAGTCAACAGGGCGAATTCAGTAGTGGTTGAGAAAATCGGAAAAATGAAAATCAAGCTAGAGGCCCAAATTTTTTTGCATCGTGTAGGGTTTTTGATTTAAAACAATGTTTTCAACTGCAACTTTTTCTCATCTCTTCATGTTCCTGCCATAAATTGAGATATTCTGTAACTCTTCTTTATGATTGGATGCCACAGTAAAATTTTGATTTATGGCAGTAAGATGAAGAGTTGAGAGAAAGTTGCAGTTAAAAACATCGTTTTAAATCAAAAACCCTACACGATGCAAAAAAATTTGGGCCTCTAGCTTGATTTTCATTTTTTCGATTTTCTCAACCACTACTGAATTCGCCCTGTTGACTTCTAGATGCCATAACTAGCTTCAAACTTAAATCTATTTGAGGATCAATAGCTCATTTTGAAGCTTAAAACAAGGGCAATAAAGTGTAATTTACCATTTCTAAACATACAGTACAAATTCAATGTGAAAATTGACGATTTATGAAAAAATCACAAAACAATGTTTTTTAAATCAAATTTATTTTTCATATTTGGCCGGTTACCCCTATATTTCTTAGTGGTTTTCTACTAAATTAAACATGCTCTATCATTTTAAGATAAATTTAGAAAATGTGTTAGTTCGAGAAAATTTTTATGCGTCGCTTGGAACTTGGGTACTATTGGTTTTCAATCAATTATTGATTTTCGAAAATCAATAACATTGAAAACTTTACAGATTCATATTTTTCAATAGTTTATCTATACAATGCATTTTAGTTTGTGAAAATCCAAGCACAACTACCAAAGTTATGATTGTTTGAATTTCATTTTTTGAAAAATTGCAAATTTTTGGAAAAAGTCGATTATCTCGAAAACTACTAACAGGGTACAAAAACGGTTTTACTCCAGTTAATAACTTTTTATGCTTATTATTTTGAGCCTAGACACAGCCCAAAACAGAAATATCATTTGGGATGCATTACCGTTTAGCTCAGCTATCCTATTAAAATTTTCTTCACCTTGCAGTGGGCACTTTTCTCATTTCATGAAGTTAATTTTTCCGGCATGACCATTGTGAAACAGTAACTCATTTCTTGTCTTGTATTGGCTCTGCTTCAAAAGGTTTTGATGATCCTTATTGCTATTTTATTTTACTGATCCATATAAATCATTTTCATAAAAATGCCATCTCTGGAGCAGTATTTTTTCACAACTTTCAACGGATTAAACCCTCCACTTTCTTCGTACAGTAAAAATACACTCTTTACTACTTGATGATGATAGTATAACTAGAATCTATTTATATCTCTCCGTATTGTATAACGCATACATAACACATTATACAATACTATCGGGGAGTCGGAGATAAGTGTATGCGTGGGAGTATTCTACGTTGATTCTGTATATTCCGCCTTTCCCTTTCTATCTCTTCCGCAAATTCACAGTTTCAACACCGAGATTTGATGCTGATCTTTGAAATAATAACAAGGCGGAATTCCCGTAGTAATAGTCTTTTGTCCTCGTTCTTTACGAGGAAACCGCAAATATTGGAAAATGTATTGAAGGAAGGAGAGAAAGCTTGCACCCTCTATTATGCTTCAACTTGACTTTTGAGAGAGATGAACAAGATCGGAATGTTTCTCTTTGGAAAGAGCTGGATGACAGACTACATACAAAAAATTTGGGGTGCACTTTTGGTCTAGAGTTTTTCTGCTGTTCCTAGGAGGGCATAAGGATTTTACACTTTGTTCCACTTTGATGGATCCTTGTACTTGTAAACTATGGATACGTGAACCAGAGGTGCGCGGAATTCCGTCTTCCGTCTTCCGTCTTCCGCCTGTTTTTTTACTTCCGTCTTCCGTCTTCCGTATTCCGCCAAAATTTTTCCAGCTACTTCCGTCTTCCGAATTTTTTGGAAGAAAAAAAATTTTACGGAAGTCCCAAAATATTTGGTTTTTTCAAGTTGAAAAAGATTTTTGGCTGATTTTCTAGCTTCATCTAAAACTAATTATTACGGTTCGCAACATTTCTAGTACTTTTAGGCCTACACAGTCTCTTCCGTCTTCCGCCCAAATTATCACTTCCGTCTTCCGTATTCCGTTTCCCGTCATAAAAATTTTACTTCCGTCTTCCATCTTCCGTCTTCCGCATAGAAAAATTTCTCTTCCGCGCACCTCTGACGTGAACAGTAGAAACCCGTTTAGATCCTTTCACGATTCACTTCATGGAAAACTTTGCTACATATTCTCGAATTTGGTGCGCTACATGTTCCCTTTTTGGTTTCCACGATATCAGCGTAGAAGATGTGCACAGCCTGATTTCTTTTTTCTAATCATTAGAAAAGCAAATATCTTCTTGGATGTTCTCAATTCCTTTTTATGCGGTCCCAAGTTCATATTAAATTTAACTGTCGCTTATCGTTTGGTTTTCTGAGCTGTGAGAAATATGTATAATATATCCAAGACACTCCAGATTTATAACTTTGGTAGCGCTTTTTCGACTTTCTGTAAAAAGACTGCTGTTACTAAACACTCGTATCAATGGGAGAACCCCATCAACTTTGATAAGCTTTCAATATCGCTTTCTCTGAAGAAACAGTACCAACACGTGTTTCGATAGATGAATAGGGATTAACAACAGGAATTGCGTCCTGTGAAAGCATTTAGTATTTGTTGTCTCGACTATTCAAATTTTGCGTGTCATTTTTCAATCTTCCCATAGTAAGACTGTTAGAGAGGCAAAATTATGGCAGAAATCGAAGTGGAGGTTTCTTCGGTTTGCCCAAAGTGCCATTATATTAGCTAACGGCAGCTTTCAGTTGATCCGTCGAAAACATGGAAATTCATTACAGTTGCACCGTGTGCACTCATTGAGTGCCCAACCAACTTTGCCGTAAAATTCCATTGCTCATGTATGGAGGTTACTTCAAAACTCATTATTGAATTACAAGCCCAACTCCACAAAAGTTTCGAATTTTAAAAGCTGCTACAATAAGGGCATTTCAGAAAAGCGAGTACTTTTTTTTTACTCGAATTCCTGATGGACAATCTAAAAAACGAATTGAACATGCTCAAAGTCTAGATTCAAAATATTTCCGGTTCTGAAGCTCAATATACAGTTTCCACAACACCTTGCTAACGATTTTGCACATTTCAGATGTTGATAGGACAGTATGTTTTTAGAAGTACTGTATCTGGAGGTAGTATGAGAAATGACAACTAAGGTACACAAAATATTGACAGTTTCAAGATGTTCCCTTGTAGATTGATCACATCTACAGTGGATTATAAATTCGGCTTTAAGAAGATATAAAAGTTCTACATACACCAATGTTTGTCCGGGACCGAAAAATCTTGTCATTATTTAAAAACAAGCAACCAAAATTCAGGTCAATTTTCCAAACGATTTTCAAATATTAGGCCGATTTACGAGATGCGTTCTAAATGAGAACCAGCTAAAATTGAAAAATTCAAGATCATTTTGAAACTGAAAATGTGCCACATTTCAGTTGTTTCTTTTACTGTTTCAGTACCTTGTTAATTTTCAGTTGAACACTTTTTCTTCAGTACTCATCTTCGACCATGATCCAAAAATCCATCTTCGCCCCTCCCCCCTCCCTCTCCAAACCATCCCGATCATCATCATGTGTTTTGGTTTTAGAACTGATGTATTAGTGGCTATATCAGTAGCAAAAGAATGAGGTGAACAAAATCCTGGAAGAGATCTTCTCCTCTTATCCTATAGATCTTCTCGTGTGGAAAAAATTAAGTGAAGCCATTTAGTTTCCATAATATGCAAAGTCATAATCCGCTCGGTTCCCTTATAATCTGGGGATAATCTTATCCCACTTTTTTATTTTCAAAAAATGTGACATTTAGAAGATAGAGGAACTTCCTTTTGCGCTGATTTTTAAAGTTGGAAATTGCACGATTTTTTGTAAATTTTTGAGAAGCAATTTAAGGCCCAGAATCAATGTTCTGAAAAAGTTAGCTGAATTATCGGCCCCTCGAAACTGAAAATTTTTTGAAATGTTAGAAATTTCAAATGTTCGGTTTCTTCCAAAAAAAGAGCAAACGAGCTGGATCATTACACAGGATCAAATAATAATGCAAACCATCAAACATGGGATTTCAAAAATGTTTACATTTTTGTTAGCTCACCTGGATCGGAAATCAGAGAAAAAAGTACTGTAACAGCATTCATTTTTGTGTGATATAACAAAATGTGTTTGAAAAAGAGAAAGAGACATCAATGCTCATGTTTGATGTTCCTTTTTTAGTAAGAGGTAGCCTAGAAATCCGGGTTTCGGAATTCTAGGTCATGGTTTTTTGATTTACGTAATCTAGACTTTTTCGATTATGGAACCTTGGTCTCAATGTCCACTTCAAAACGATAATTCTCATATGGTGGCTTTGAAACTGGAAACTATTCCAATAATGTTGGAAACCTAGGAAAGTATACTTTCAAGTTCTAGGACACCACTGTGCCACGATAATGAAGATTCTTTTCAACTCTTTCCATCAGTGGCAATTCAAATTAGGAACAAATATCCACATCATGAAACTGTGATTGCTCTAATTCCTAACTTTGCAACTTTTGATGACCTAGATCTGTAGGTAATGAATTTTTAGGTCATTCTTAGGTCAATTTTAAGATCACAATAGTTTTAACTTACCATTACTGTTTCTGTTACATTGGATATTCTGTCAATGTTTGGAAATTTTATTCGACGTTCTTTACCTAATGCCGGCATCATTTTATCAGGAAATCGTCCTGACGTACATATCAGAGGTGCGCGGAAGAGAAAATTTTCTATGCTGAAGACGGAAGACGGAAGACGGAAGTAAAAATATGGGAGGAAGACGGAAGTAGACGGAAGACGGAAGTGACTGTCTAGGCCTAAAAGTACCAAAAATGTTGAGAACAGTAATAATTAGTGTCAGATAACGTCAGAAAATCAGTCGAAAATAATTTTCGGCCTGAAAAAATTCAAAATTTTGGGACTTCCGTGAAACCATTTTTCCCTCGAAAAATCCGGAAGAAAAATTTTTGACGGAAGACGGAATTCCGCGCACCTCTGGTAATTAGCACGATGTTCAGCTACCAACTAGTCAAGTACCAAGTCAGTATGACCTTGCAGCCTCCATATCGAAAATCGGAAACTGTAATATACTAGTAAAATGTGGTTTTTTAGTAGAAAATCCCTGATCCCCAACTTTAATATTCACATCGATCAAAAAGTTGACAATGTTCAAACCTCACAAAACACTAAAATTAATGAACGCTTTTTTTGGTATAACAATCTGTGATCCTCCTCTCCCCATCCCATATCTAATCGTCTTACTTCTTCCAGTATACCAAAATCTATGGATTCTAGAAAAAACTACTATCTAGAAGTCAAAATCTAAAAATCAAAAGCTTAGAAATGGTCCCTCTTCCCTCATTTTTCTAACTTTTGACTCTTCAAAAATCACCGAAAGTTCAAACCCTCAACTTTTTTCCGGGAAAACGCCTCATAATAGGATTTGAAGATTAGAGGTTCAAGTTGAGAGAGTGGTGGTAGATCAAAAATAGAAAATGTCATGTGACTTCCTTTTTGGCAAAACAGTAGTACAGTTTTGCGTGAAAAGTGCTGAGGAAATGATATGGATTTATGCAAATTTGAGACGGAAATATGGACATTTGTGATTGTGATTTTGAATGGTTAATTTTGCCAGTACTGACAGGAATTACCATAATTATTGGTGATTCACTTTTCCACATTGTAAATACACGTGACGTTGCTGAAAATAACGTTTTACGGTGCTTATTACAAAGATCAGGTGAACTAAAAAAGTAGAGTAATGAAAAATTTTAGCAATATTTGAGTCATCTAAAACAGAAGATTTAGTTTCTAGTTAGATTTCAGTTTCAGATTCTAGAGATAATATTGTAGTTGAAATTTTTTCTCATTGGGTGGTAGATTAACACATGTTGAATAATACAAATACTTTCGAAATCCAGGTTTTTCGGTTGAAAATTATAAGAGGGCGTCGGACTATCACACTTCAACGGAAGAACCCTAAGTCATCATTTTACTTATCGCTGAAGAGCTAATTCCAAGTTTGTGAAACAGTCCAAAATTTTCGCTTTTGCATGTTATTTTGTTTTAAACATACCGGAAAACCCTAACTCACATAGGTATTACAAATTTTGAGTGAAGCCTGCTAATCTGAACTGAAACGTTCATATCCACTTCATTTTGAATCCAGTCATCCGTGTAGCTACAGAAAACCATTTTAATCATCAACAATGTTTGGAAAAACCGGTTTCAAAAATCCAGTAATTGTTGTGCTGAATCGAGTTACTTATTACAGAGGCTAATGGTTCGTTTACAAACTACAAACAAACAAATTTGAATTTTCGTGGGCGATTTTTTTGAATAGACAATAGAGATTTGGGGTTGCTGGTTGGTAGGATTCCTGTTAGATTTAGACCATCAAAAACAGTATTCTCTATTATTTTTAACGAGGTTCATGATGCTTGTGAAAAACGGAATGCTTATCAAATCTGTTGAAGAGTACTAAAAACATAGAAAATCTGAAGAAGTGAGCAACAGTGGATTAGGTCGATACATATGAGTTTTAAAAATGACAACAGGTAGAATGCTTCAATAAAGTAATCTTGAGGATCTCCAAAAATTTTTAACCAAGAAACACTACCACGTCTCAGTGAAGGATAGAAATAAAGTGTTTGAAACAGAAATGTTTGAATTTCAGGCTTCTGCAATTTTGAACATACACAATACCGTGCAGTTATACAATTTGACCATTTTCCGTCGAACCTATCTTTTTAGACCCCCAAAGATGACTCCACTGAAAATCATCAAATTGTATAAATCATTGCGCGGCACTGTAAACGAGAATGAGAATGAGATTGTTTCGGAAGGAGGTCTCTAGTAAAACCAAGACCTTGAAACGGCCCTTTAAATTTTTTCGTCACAGTCATTTTAAAATCCATCGTAATCTCCACTCATTGTATCGCTATAATATTTTCAAACATCTTGCTGTAGCAAGTACTCCTTGTTAGTCCCTCACACTGACATGAGTAGTTTGGAACTTGAGCCACTTTGGAAAACACTGAATCCTTCCTTCACAAGCTCTAGAGATCCTTTAAATGACAGCCCCTGTACAGAATTTCTCCAGTTCTCATTTCTCATTTCCTTGTTCTCCATTTTATTCTATTTTCGTCCAAAATCAATCCTAAAATACCCCGAAAAAAACCACTCTTGGTAGGTCCAAAAAGTTCAAATTCTCCCCAACTTACTAAAAATACCTAACTCTATATTTGTTTACAGTACCGTACTGTATACCCTGGTCAGTAAAAATCAACAAAAAAAGTAAGTAACCAATCCCAAAATAGTTCCCGATTTCTCACTTTTTTTCGCTTTTCTCATATAATCTCCGATTTCCTCCTCTCCTCTCCCCGATTCTAAATAACCACTCAATCTAAGGTCAATTTCTTCTTTTCAAAGGGAGGGGGGGACTTATAAAGTCTTCAAAAAGGAAGAAAGATCAAAAGTTCAGGTGAATAATACTGTTTGTATGTATGTATACATACATACATACACTCTATTCTCACCATGTATTATAATACCTGGAGTGCATTTCTCCCCATTTTCATTTTCCGTTTTCCCCAACACCCCCCCCCCCCTTTTCCGATAGCAAAAGGGTGTATACCGTCCGTGATGCAGTATGCAAACAGCACACTTTTTGATCTTTTGATTCTCTTGTTCCTTATTGTATTCTCGAGAAGGAGTTCAAACTATAGAGAGAGGGGGGACCCCCCTCTTTATTTGTTCTCCCCTCTTTTCTTTGCATTTTCTTTTCTCGGTTTTATTTTTTGTTCTCTGCACTTTTGAACTCTTTGACCACCCCCCCCCCCCCCCCCCTCCAATTGCATGTGTTTTGCTCCTGCAATTTTTCATTTTTCAAGAGTATCACAAGAAGTTCTGGCGCTAAAAAAATGCTTAATATACGAAAATGTAGGAAATTGCTCACTACATTTCTTAGTTTACAAATGTGGAATTACATCACACCAACTAATGAAGCATGACTTATTTGAATGGTAAAATTGACATAATGAAACAGAAATGTTTTTTCAACAAGTTCAATATTTCCAGTTTCAAAAAGTCAGTAAATCCTGACAAGCTCAAGTACTTCACTACACGAATCCAATACTGATTAAAACCACAACCATACTAAAAACCAAAGGACACAGAGAAGCTAGCCTATCCCAGCTTCTCTGCGTCTCTCTAAGCTCATATCTCAAGAACCAGCAGGGCTATAACAAAGATAAAAATATCAAAATGTAGAAAATTTATTACACTATATTTTTGTAGTTAACCGTTTTTGCCTTGCTATGATGGTTCTTGAGATACGGTAGCCTGAAGATAAGTGTTCTCGTTAGACTCTTCTGTAATTTTTTATTTTTAAACGTTTGTATTTTCAGAACCAATTAAGCTACAACTATGTGAAAACTATCAAAATCTAGAAAATGATATTTCCTAAAACGGAAATTTTTCGAAAAAATTGGAATTTGAAGGAAAACTTTCTATTTCATGATGTCAATTTAAGACATTAAGAGCTGGTATTTCCAATGTTCGCAATGTTGCCAATTCCAAAACTTTAAGTTACAGTATCTGTCTCAAAAACCACTATAGCTTGAGAAATATTCATCCAAAAAAAGGTCCCCTTCCTCCCTCCCCCATAGTTTGTGCTGTGATTGGGAGCTCTGTTTCATTGCTCCTGGCTCTTTGTGCTCCAGGCGCTCCACTAGAGTGTAATGTGCAATATATCAGGGTTGAAAATGACGGAGTAAAAAAATGGAAGGAGGAGGAAACCCGGAAAAATTAATTGAAAATGTCACGCATTAACTGAACTTTTGAACCTTTTTCTCTCCGGGTGCAAAATTGAATAGAGGGGAAATTGAGATTGAGAGGGGAAACAAGTGTATGTATGTTTTGATTTTGACACATCCTCGAAGATAAAAGCAAGGATAAAAAGAGCACAAAAAGTGCTCATCTTTATGTTTCGTTGAGTAATGATCTTTTGATATTCTGAGGGATGAGCTCAACTCAGGTCTGATGAGTCTCATCTTTTTTTGTGTCTTCTTCTTTTTCTTGACCTGAGTTTTTTCTTTTCTCATGTTTTGTTGCACTGAGAAATACGAAAAGTAACACTGAGAAAAGAGACAAGAGATATGGGATAGATGAATGAGATCTATGAGTTTTGGATGTTTGGACTGAGAATTTCTTGGGATTTTGAGGTTAAAATTTTTGAGATTTTTTTCGGTTTTGAACAGTTGGCTATTCAACTGAGCAAAAATCGTATTCACCTACTTCACAGTTTCATGAAGGTGAGAAAAATTTGAACAGGTTTTTGCTAGAATTCGCTTCTTTTATAGGTATCAAAAGTATTTTGTGCATTCCTCCTGGCATTCAGGTACCTATGTAGTCAGGAATATTTTGTTTGATGCCTGAAAAATCTACCACTTCACAGAAGCACTCAGATCTATCAGATCTAGAAGATCACCCTTCATTCACAGTTCCAGGAAGCTGATACCTCTGTTAACACAGCTTCACAGTTAAAATTTCTATCCATCACCTAGGCATGTCAGAATTCCTAAAAGAAGTTTTACTGATGCACTTATATGTGATACTAGATCTCAATTTATTTTGATACGGAATCGTTTCTTCCCAAAGTTTCAGGATTGTCGATTCCAATTCATTCTTGTGGGGAATCTGCACCTTCGTTAAAAACAACCAATTGAATGTTTTCTGTTTTCTGACATCCAGAAGTTCATAGGGGAAAAGCAACAGAGATTGTTCCAGTAGTTTAAATGAAAACTGCATATAACAACTACGGTAACTTTACTATTCCAGCAACTGTGTGAATCTAGATACCGGTATATATTGATAATTATTAGTTTATCTATGGTCATTTCCATATTCTCGTGTTGAGCAGCCTTCTTTGCTCAAAATCGTTACCGATCATACATTGCAGTTTCATAGAACTATTGAAAATTATGGGCGAAATTTGGTTTCGATTCTCGTGTTTTCAAGCTTTTAAAATTTTTTTAAATGAGAAAGAGACAATGGAACTTAGGCACCTAGTTCTCTACAGTTTTTTATCATTGAACCAATAGATTCAAGATGTAGCCAAGCTCAAATGCTTCTTAGTTTCGTGAAACTGGCAAGAATTATAACTTCAATAACTTTCAATTGGGCCAGTTTTAAAAAGCGAAGGAAGGTGTTCTCGAATGCTATTTGGTGGTTTATGGATAATGTTAACATTTACACACGTTAAATTGCCACAGAAACGTTTTCCTACTTATTCCGGTATCATGAATTAGTGAAGTTAGGCGACTATCATTTTGAACATGATAACATCCCTAAATTGCAAATACCTACAAACATCTAATAGCTCATGATTCTAACTGTAGGCCTCGTCTATTCCGATTTATACGGTTTTCCATTTCCTCCGTTTCTTAATGCTTTCAATTTTCAATACCGTGTAGTTCATTAATACCGCTCCGACTGCCATTTCTAGAAGGCGTTTCCCAAATTGAAAATTGTCACACATTCTAGCCTATTTATCACTGTTCCATTTTCTCCATTTACTACTATGCTACATCTTTCTTTTGATTCTTTTTTCTTTTTTAAATAAGCAATTTTAAGATTTCCTTATTTCAGATCCTTCACATGTGCAGAGCGCTCAATCTGTTTTTTCTACCAATAGAACCTCCAATTTCATCAGTTTTTCTTGTTTCAAAAAAATGGTGATTTTGAAATACTTGGTCATTTCCACTCCGATTTACCTTCATACCCTGTGAATACCTATCCAGCCTGTTTAAAAATTCTGTAAATGTTCCTAATACTTTTTTAAATATGTTGGGATTGGTATTTGTTTCTCCGACTTGAGAAAATCTATGAAAAGTTGCATAGAATCACTAGATTTTCAAATGGGTTTTCACGATTGGTTTTGTTCCCAACCACTAATTCCAAGTTTGATCGACTATTCTTAACTGTTTCCATGTGATCATTTTTTTTGTGATGAACTTTCTAGTTTTGATGGGACGAGGAGTGTACCTTTATGAAAAATTGATCCTCAATCAGATTGAGTCACTTTTAAAATTGTTACTGTTTCAGCAGGTTTATTTCCAAAGTAATGTTTCTTAATTGAGTATTAGGAACTTCATCGTCTGAATTTTTTTGAAATTTTCTTTTTTGTGAATTTTACCAATCTCTCGAGACCGTAGCTTTCCAAGCCATATTTTCTTGCTCTTCATTATTGCTAAAGAACTATCCATCTGAAACATCAAGTAGTCGATATAAAAAACGAACGCGCAATCATCTGTGGTCGTATTCATCTTAGACGCCCTTCGGACGGGCTTCTCAATTTCATCATCGTAGAAACGGTCTCTAATAGGGGCCCAATCTTATGGTATCTTTCAAACGATCAAAAGTATAAAAATTTAGTCATAGATTACTGCTTCAGATTTCTTCGAAATTCATTCTTTTAAGATTTAAAAACTCTAAACCGTAACATGATCTTTCATTCGCTCAATCTGGACCCCTTGATACAGTAACCCTCTTCTTCTTTTTTTTTCTTAGCTCCTTGTGATCTCTGCTGTTCTTTTTCTCCCCTGGAAAATTTTGTCAACAAAAAGTGCTACCTTCTTCATGTATCACGTACAATACCCCCCCCCCCCCCCTCGGCTCCCCCAAAATCCACGTGGTTGTGCTTTCCGTGCTCTTCTTCTTTATTTCCTACTGTATTTGCGCACCTGATGCTCTTCAATGATGCACACACACACACACACACACAATAGCGCCTCGGCGACTTCTTTCCTTTTTGCTCTTTTGGTCCATCTCAATTTCATCAGGATGTTTGGTTTTTATTCTTCCTTGTTGGCTTGGGTTTGGGCTTGTGTGTGTCAGATCATGATCATTATAGAGGGGACTCAAATCACGGTTACTATATTGGAAATTAGAGGGGAAAGGAATTTGTTGGCTCAGCTGGTGATGTTCCGTTCCGTTAGGGAAAAGAGAGAATTGGATCGGATCACAATGTTGCAGAATCTGCTTCGAGATGTTTGATCTACCATGGTTTTCCGAAAATGGCTGGATATTTGCAATGCTCTTTTTGTTGAAGTATCATACCGTATTTCCTCTATTTGACCGGCACCTCTAAATGTCCGGCACCCTCTAATAGACCGGCACTAAAATGGACATATCGAAAAATAGACCGGCATGCCGGTCAATTAGAGAAAATACGGTAACTTGAAATGTTGCGGTTCAATTTCGTTTTTCTTACTTTTTTCAAGGGAACTTAGCACTGGGTAATCTCTCAGCCTAAACATCCCTGACAATACGTTCAAGCCCATCTTACCTAGCAAATGAAACAGATAAATGTTGAATGTTAATGGTAGGAGTTCTGTATAGAGCATACCGTTTGAAAGCCAATTTTGACTTGATGACAATACTGTTTCATATTGCCAAAAAAGTGTTGAATATCATGGGTTTTGTGCTCAAACATATCAAAGTTGTTTTTACCACTTTTCAAGGCAAGTCTTCAAAATACTGTATCTCCTATTAGTGATATTCCCCATTGGGAAACGCGCTCCATCGCCAACTTGACTGAAATTTGAATTTTCAACTTTCCCGCCGTTTCGAAAACAGCGAAACATGTTTTGGTGGTTGCGTGGACTCCTCGTGGACAACTCGGGCAGCAGTCGAATTGTTCGCGAGGACTTTACTCATTTTGCGGTAACACCCACCAAAATTACAAATTAAGAATTGCTGTATCTTAGCTCCCATTTAACAAATTGTTATGGAAATGATGCTGCTTTGTTGATGGATTACCTTAGTGTAGACTGTTACCTTACTGAAGATTGTCACGTCCTTACTGTAGACTGTTACGAGTTACCAGTGGTCCAATTTCAATGTCCTTCAAAAATCAAAGCTACTGTAACTCCGTTTCGAGTGGGCCAAACTTCTTGAAATGTCAAATGTTACGTAAAGGAAGTTACTGCTCTTTAAAGGTTAATAGATTAGTTGTGTGAAAAACTGATGTCTTTAGAATCCGTGACCCTTTACTTTCACTATGAAACTGAGTTCTCTCGTGAACTGAAACTACCTTTCAGCGGCCAGTGGTGTAATCTTTAAATTAAATATACCACTAATAAGCTAATTTTTAATATATGAGATACGACTTGTCTATCGGTCCCTCAATCCCATATCTCCCCCACAACCAATATTCAAACATCACCTTCGACCCCTAGTTCGTTTCCCAGTTCACTTTTTTTGCACACACTCTCCACTTTTTGTGTCTTTCCACCGGCTGGTGATGGTGGTCTCTTGAACTGTGCCTCATACTCATACTGTGTCTGTGTTTAATGTTTGTGTACCGTCACTTTTCGTAGTCACACCGCCACACTCAAAATCACATACATACTCACTATTAGTCACTCTTATTCGCCATTTTTCAAAAGAAGCCTTTCTCCGGGGATCGGGTACAAAAAAGTTTTGTGATCTGTAGCTGTAGCTTTCGGAGGAAGAATGACGAATAGACCAGTTTCATCAACTTTTTGTTGGAATCTAACAACGAGAAATGTTTATGGTGGTGTGGTGCAAAATTTCATAGTTTGTTCTTTTAATGTCACGTGGGGTTTGTAGTGGGTGTGTAGGTCAGGAAGAACTGGAAAGAATTGAAGGAATGCGGAGAAAGGAAGGAGAATGATGGGAACAGAGTTGAATAGGTGTTTTGATGGAAACTTCTTACTTGAAAAGGTAATAATTTGGAAATAAACACCGCATTAACAGGGAAAAATACGTTACATGGAAGTCTTGAATTTGAAACAGTAACGTTGTTAAAGTTTCGAACTTTCCACACATGATCAAGGAATGTGAAATCATGTGAGCATTCGTCAAATCATGATACGACCTAGTTTGAATCAAATTTATTGATTTGTCAAGGGCAGTTCATTAGTACAATTCAAATCGCTAAAGCTGGAAAACTATAACAATCGATGCCCGAAATTGCCCATTTTGAAATCATGGATTAGTAGTGGAGATTTCTGCCAAGAACCGTGCTTCTAATTCACTACACATCTCATTTCGTTTCCAAAAAATTGTGTTTCATATTGTCGTTTTTCCATCAAAAGGGTTCCCACCAATTCTCTAATTTGAGTTACATCTTAAATTTGAAACATTCAAATTCCCAGTTCCAACATTTTAAGGATTCCAATCTTCTTTTGACTTGATTTCTGATTTCTGTAACAAGATGTATCAACAGTATCAGCATTGTTATCCAGACTTCGAGAATATCACCAACTCGAAACATTAAAAAGCGATTGTATTGCAAATGAGGTATTTGGGCAGTGAGCTAATTAGGCTCAATCATTAAGCGTAAAATCTGATACAAAACATTTTTGAAAATCACCTGTCAATAGAGGCTTGTTGTAGAAAAAAAAATGTCATCCTTGATTCAAGGGCGAATTAACCAATTAAAATAATCCTCAAAAAAATGAACACAGTGAAACAGCAACTTCTTGTAAAAATTTGGTGTTTCATTTTGCCAGTTTCTAGGGATTAGATGCATTGTCAACAATATATCTATGTAGTTGTAAGTACCTTGATAGTCAGTATATTTGAAATTAAATTCCCTATTTTCCATAGATATTCGTCTACTTCAAACTTGAAAGCTTGCTCATACGGTTAAACAACGGCCATGGCACCTATTGGAACATTAGCTCCATCATAAATAATAACTTGAACTTGAAACAGAGAAAGTTACTGTGCCGAAATGAATGTTTAGAGAATTCTGATACACAACAAATTTAGCACGATATTATAGATAAAGACGTTTACCCACTGGAATTATCGCTTGCCCAAAATATCCAGAACAAAATCTCAGATTAGGAACAGTAATTTTTGTTCGAAAAAGACGAATTTCTAGGTTGGAGATTTTTGGATCCCAGACTTCAATTTATGTGCGAGACTGTCTGCTTTTGGCATTTTCGAATAGGTGTCGAAAGAAAATTAGCGGACTTTAAATGTTCAGCACAAATCCCCACTGTGAAACTGTAATCACATAAAACTCTTTTGCTATTCCGGGTCCTGAGATTATTTGATTTTCAAGATCCCCAATAGATATCACCCCTTCAAAACTGCAAAAATTTTCCAATTTCCGATCTCTCTGAACCGGTCCCCCTGGAACCTAGAACCCCCAAAAACCTCCGAGATCAAATATTTCCTTCTTTTTCGTATTTCTTCCCTTATCTTGTATCTAATTGCATTCAATCAAATCAAGAATTCTTCCTCTTTCCTCTAAAGGGTTTCCCTTGTCATGTCTCTTTTTGTCCTTTTCCCTCTAGCTTCTCTGCGTCTCTCACTATTTCTAACACTTTTCTCCGAAAGATCAGACCTCCAACTGATAACAACGAAAATAGGGGGGACGACGACTACGAAATTCACTTTCCTCCCCTTTTTCACGTAGACGGCGTCGTTGTCGTTGTCACCTATAATTCGATTATGAAATAGAGAAAAAAGGATGGAAACAGAAACATATGTACAGTATATAACATCAAAAATATAGTGTAAAACTTGGGAAAGTTCAGTTTTTGATGACGTCATGGAATGTTTCAGAGACCACTGCAAACTTATAAAAAGAAGGATTTCGTTGGAAATTCTAAATACAGCTTTTTTTAGAGTTCGTGTCAGAAGCCGATCAAATTCCAAAAAATTTGAACCTTATTTTTGGATTCGTTGGAACAGAAAACAAGGCTTCTCTAGATCTAGATCAAGGCATAGATAGGAATCTTGGAAATCCCGAAAACTTCGATTCAAAGGAAAATTTTAAATCTCTGAATCCATAGATCTAGATAAATATCATAAGAAAGGGGTGCTGTTATTTTGGTCGTTTTCACCAACAACACTATAGACTAGAGTCTGAAGTGACTGTAGTTCATACCATCAAGATGATGTCAGAGAGTTGTCTTAAGATTCGGAGGTGAGGTATGAGGGCTTAGGGAATTCTAGGCCATTAGGAGGGAAAGTTAGGCCATCTAGGGTACGGTAGGCATATTTGGCCATTGCGGGGAATCCTCGGCTATCATAGATATTTTAATAGAGTGTATCCTCTTCCAATATCAGCGAAAATCTGTTTTCGTCCAGAACTCGTCAGTTGCAGCTACAACTAGTTTACAATATCTGGACTCCAGAGGCTAACGAAAAATGAGTTTCTCAAACCATTGCTGTTCTAACGATTTTCATCACTTTTCCTTTCTGTTTCATCATGTTCCTGAAACAGTGTCAATTTTCATGACAAATTAGTAATCACAGTGTTGGTTTTGTGTCTTTTCAAATTTTTAATTTTTCTTGATCACCAGCTTCTCAGAAGTACCATACTATCCGATATTACCGGACAATCAGATATTCTGTTTCATCGAGTTCATGAAACATTGAACTTTACAAAAAACCCGATTTGTCAAACTTACTTCGATGATCATTTTCAATAATTTCTAGGGGAGAGAAAGCAAAGGCTCACGCTGTTTTGAGGTGAGCGCATGAAAAAATAATTTTGAAAAATTTTCATCTTTCATCGTACTCATGAAAGAGTAAGATGTCCCAATTGAAAGTCACTAATTGACAACTATCGTAATTTGAGTTGCTAACAATCGAGCACGACGATTTACACACTGAAATCAAAAATTTGAGAAAGTTGTTGGGAATGATTGTTCATAAAGTTAGCGATCTACCAAGACTTCATCAAATTTCGTGACGCGTCAAAATTGGAATTTTTTACAACTGAGTAAACAACCGATCATGGATAAACGGTCGAATCTATTTTTTTGAGAAATGTATTCTGTTTGAAAGAGTTTTCAGAAGTCCATCAGATTTTTTGAAATTTTCTCGCTTACATCGAATTCATGAAACAGTGTAATTTTTTCTAATAAAATTTACTTCATCGCCTATTCATCTCCCTAACCTGACCTCAAAGCTACACCATATACCCAAAAATCTTCCTAAGAAACAGATTTTTCAACTTATACGAATTCCAGCAAATCAGACAATGCCCAAACTGATTTTTCCGGATTTCACGAAGTTCTCGAACACGGGATTTCACTGGAAATATTGATTTGGAAGTGGAATGGGTCTTTTGCACCATTTTTATAGGCATCGCCGTTTCCAAAAAATTCAGTTTCATCATGCTCCCAAATCAGATAAATTCTCCTAATTATCATTGACACAATCGTATCAATTGGTCGATTTACATCATAACTCCAAATTTCCTTATTAACTTCCGTTCTCCTTGAAACCGTAACTCCCTCTTGCCAACTCCCTATTACCCCCCCCCCCCCCCTTCCACTTTTCCACAAACTTCCAAAACCCTTTTCCTCTCTTTTCGCTCCCATTGAAAGACCACAGTTCCCTCTCACAATTCCTTTCTCTACAAATACATCGTATTTTGTAGTTCTGAACTTTTGATCTTCCCCTTGCGAAACTCCCCCCCCCCTTTTCTCTTTCCGACCTGCGGAGGCCACACATTTTGCACTCTCTTCTAGAAAGAAAAGGAACAAAATAGGCTCCGCCCACTCGGGCGAGAAAGCATGATGATCAGAGAGACGCAGGTGGGAAAAGTCAACAGTTGTGTGTGTGTCGCACTGGCGGAGAAGGGGGGTAACGAAGAGATCAATTAGTTCTATGGTGGTTTGAACTTGATAAGTATGTGATGTAGAGAGTGTGACACACAAATTTTTTGATAACAACTTTTTGCCTCTCCTCCTACTTTTTCAATGTTGTGTCAAACTACAGTACTCTGGTAGTCATTGGTGTCTTGTTCAGAGCCCATGTTTACCTGTTTTCTCGAAACTCTAACTTCTATTGTTTTGATCTCTGTGATCCCCTAGATTTGATCTATCAGTTTTCGAAGCATTTTTATCATGAACTACTGTAGCCACCCCGAACCGGTCCCCTCCTGGTATAGTCTGACCTGCTTTTAGTCATGATCTTCCTTTGCCTTTCCGCGCTTTTTTCGTCGTTCCAAGACTACATCAAACACCAAAATGTTGTGACTACGACAAGGCACAGATTATGTTTGTATTTATGGAAGTGTGTACAGGCGGGCAGGTTTAGGGGGGCCCCGCCGAAAATGCCGGTTTTTGCATAGTGCAGATCTTTATCGGGATGATGATGATGATGATGGTGAGGCGATGACTAGGGTGGAGAAGCATACTTGTCACGGGCCGGGCCGGGCCGGGCCGGGCCGGGCCCGCTAAAAATGTCCTCCGGCCCGGCCCGGCCCGGCCCGGCCCGGCCCGGCCCGTAGAGCGGGCTGGCCCGGCCCGGCCCGCTCGGCCCGTTCGGCCCGCCTAGTACAAAAAATTTTTTCTAACAAGGGAACCGTGTGACCAAGTGAATTCAGAACTTCTCCAAACTTCTCTCATTTGATCATATCGACATCTGGAGCCATCTGGAGACATCTGAAGCCAAGATATGGGTGCTCAAAAGTGCAAAATGTACTATTGTAGTACTGGGTAGGGATAATTGGATGGCTCTATGTCGAGTTCTGGGTCTATTCCAGAGCTGAATTTTTGTCAGTATACATGAATGAAAATTTGAGGAGGTTCTAGATACATTTGACACAAACAAAAGGTGAAATTTTGGGGAAATTCGGAATTTACAGTTCCAAATTGTTCCCTTGTAAAGCAAGGTTTTGATATTTCAAGTAAAAAAGTCAAGATTATGGAGTTTCGGAGCGACATTTCAGCAATTGTAGTCATTTTTCATACACGAAAAATCAATTTTTTCGAAAAAACTAAACTTTTTTCATGAAATTTTTCGAAAAAAATTGCCCAAATTTTTCACTCCGGGCCCTGCGGGCCGGCCCGGGCCCTGAAATTTTCCGCGGGCCCGGCCCGGCCCGGCCCGGGCCAGCCCGGGCCGGGCTCAAACGGGCCGGCCCGGGCCGGCCCGCGGGCTGGCCCGTATTTTGACAAGTATGTGGAGAAGGGAACTTTCGAAAATCATCAAGGTCGCTCAGGAATTATTTGAAAATTTTTCGGTTTCAAGAGGGTTAGTTACTTCCGAAAAATTTTTCAGGTTTTAGTAGGTATGTCGATCGTCCAGTAACTATATCTCAAAAAGCAGTGAAGCTAGCTCAAAACCTGTCAACTACCAAAATGTAGGGCGTATAATTTTCTATGTTTTTGTAGTTGAGCACTAGTTGATAGCTCAACTGGCTCCGAAGATACGCGCATCTAAAAGTGTGCATCTCTCCAAGAGACGCAGAGAAACGAAAGCACACTCGCTTCTCTGCGTCTCTTACCTTTTTCTTAATCTTCCGTTCTTTGAATATTATTGCACTGTCTTGCAATTAGCAAATCTTGCAGTTTTGACAACATATACACACTTATTGGAACTGAAATTTTTTCAAAAATTCCAAAATTTTCCGGAAAAAAAATTTTCTGCTTCACAATGTCAATTTTGGACTTCAAAAACTTAGAGTTTCAATCTGACTCTATTGGCAATTGGGCAACTCTTATTTATTGTTTTTCTGCCTCTACCAAAGAGACGCAAAGAAGCTAGATCCCTCTCGCTTCTCTACGTCTCCCCCCTCTTCTGCCCTCTCTCACCTTGGGCACCCCTAATATTTGGACGCTTATATCTCAAGAACCGGTTTTACTATCAAAAAGTGCTCAACTACCAAAATATGTAAAATTTTACGTTCTGCATTTCTGCAGTTGACAACTTTTTGCTAGCTGAAGTGGTTCTTGAGATATAGCCACTTGAAAAGTAGTGCTGTTCAGAGACAGAGAAGCCAGAGCACTCTCGCTACTCTGCGTCTCTCTTTTCTGTAATCTCTTTGTATTGCTTCCTGAAAACTTCTCAACCTTTAGACCCCCATTATCCCTATTATCCTTATCTTTCTAAAACCGGTCTCTCTTTTCTCAATTTTGTCATCCTTCTTGTCCCCTATCAATGATTCCGAATTGCCCGATCAAGCTTTTCCTCCGATTCTTCTAGAAAATTCTACCGCTATTATCAAATCCTACAAAATCATCATTGCCTGAATCTTTCAAAGATCCTCTCCGCCACCTCTATGTATGTATACATATATCAAAACCAGACACCATCTGGCTTTCTTCTCCTGACGTCTTCTTATCAACGACTTCTGTCCTAGAATCTTCTTCTTCTTTTCTCCGCAAAGATAGTCACAATCACTACTATATGTGAGAAATTTGATCCGATCAATCATCAATTCCTATCTGTTCTTCTTCACAATTTGCAAAACAAAAAGTTTTTGTTTTGACTTGAGAGGAAGACTTTGAACTTTTGATCTTTGAGAATTTCGGCGGGGGGAAACACAGAAACAGTTTATCTTTTTTTCTCACGTGCAAAAGAAAAAACTCTTCTACAAGAGAGGAGACCTGATCATTGAGAAGAAAATGGGAGAAAAATCACATTTGATGTCATAGACCGTCAACAAGAAAATAGCCGAAGGAATCGAAAATAGTTTGGTCTCTTCTTCTCTTTTTTTCTCATAAAATTTTCATGGTCTTCTTCGCCATTTTCTTCTTGGTCTTGTCCTTTTTTTGCAAGAAATTGTTTGTTTTTTGTGGAGATGTTGTGATTCTGACGTCAGAAAAATCAGAAGATCAATTTGTGGGATTCTGATACTTTCTGAAAACAGTCTTTTTGTAACTCTAGAAAATTTTTATAACCGGAATTGATGGGATAATGAAACTTTGAAATTTTGAAAATAAGGAAGTTCTGAGACGTTTGTGTTTCTTTAGAACCTTGCATTCTAAGAAAATTCCGTTTCAAAATGTTTGAAATTTTACTAAAAATCGGGAAAAGTTAGTCCACATGCTCTAGAAATAAAATATTTTTTGAAAATTTCTTGTATGCTTCTTTTTTGCCTTCTCATTTTTCTTAATATCTGATCACATTTTCAGATCAAATTTACACCAAAACCTGATCATTTTGCACTCCCAAGACCACCTGTTTCCTTCTCCTTCTCAGAATTCATGTCTACTTCTCTGCGAAACATCAACATCTAGCACAAAATTAATAAAATTTCCCCCTTGTGATTTTCCAAGAAAACTACAAAATATTTCACCGTGTAGTCCAAGAGTCCAGAATCCAAAACACATTAGATTAGGAAAAGAGAAAAATTAGGAATTCGCTGCAGGTGAAAATCAAATCTTTTGATCAAATTTCCTCATTGAGATTTACGTGAATTTGGTGATAGAGGGGGGACGATGAGATCAACTAGACACCGAGAAATCAAGTTTTCTTAGAAAATTGGGCTTCTTTTTTTGAGGGGGGGTAGATCAAAATATCAAGATTTTCAAATCAGAATTTTCAAAAAGACAACAAATTTCTCAAAATTTTTGGTGGAAATTTCCTTAGATTTTGAAGCTGAAAATTTTGATTCTGGATTTTGGTGGATATCGAATTATGGTGGTTTCTGAAGTCAGAGCACGTCAAGTTTAAAAATTCTGCAGGATTCTAAAAATCCGCACAACCAGGGAGCAGAGTTCGCAAAAACTAAAAAATTGAAAACACAAAATTTCGAACTTAGAAAAATCAAAGTTTTCTGAATTCAAAAAATCTGATAAATTTGCAGTTTCCAAAACCTCATTTCCCCATCTTTTTTCCAATTTCATAATTATCTCATCTTGGCACAAAACACTGAAAATACCCAGAAATACCAGAAAATCCTCCCCAAAAATCCTCATCTTCTACATAGTTTATAGCCCAAAAAAACTTGTTCTTGATTTTCAATCTTCAAACTTTACCTCATTTCCCTCTTTTTTCTCCGTATGATTAGTTCATATGTACCCCCCGTGAGCAGGCTCCAAAACTTGTAGGCTCCAAAAGTTCCTAAGCTCCGCCCACTTTTTGCTCATTTTTCTAGAGGGGCTTGCAAAAATCGTAAAACTTTTCAAGCTTGCCACCGTTGAAGGGGTCCCTATTTATTTCAAGGGTCCCTCTATCATCTCAAGCTCCACCCTTTTTTCCTAGGCTCCGCCCCTTTTTGGGGGTGTTCCACTTAGTAAGCCCTATTTGGAATCAAAGTCCACTTTTTCTCTCAATTTCCTCTTTTTTTTTGTTTCTCTATCTTTTCACAGAACACCCATGTCTATCACAATCTACCACGAGAAATAGGCTCCGCCCACTATTTTCTATGATCAACATCAACATCATCCACCGTCTCCCATCAATGTCTAACCTTTTTCTGTCCACGACACGAAAAAAAAATGACAGACTCAAAACTTCAAAAGATCACGTTTTCCCCCCAATTGATCTCTGATATTATCAACAATTGATCATTTCATTTTCCGATTTCCAGTTTTGGGGAACCCCGCCTAGGCTCCGCCCACTTTTTTGTTTCTCGCCCCGAATTCTATATTGCGTGGGGGAAATCAGTCGGCAGTAGTGTGTAGTATTCTAGTTGTGTTACATATTTTGATCTATTAATCTTCTGAAAACTTTTTTTTTATTTTTCAAAAGTAATACTGATGTTTCATATATCCCATATAGATCTAGACTAGGCTCAAAGTTCAGTTTCACTCTATTTTGTTCTCTAGACTAATACTATCTTTAGAATTCTCTAGAAACTCATTTTCCCAAATTTGACATCTTCTATTTTTCGAATCCTCTTGAACGAATTCCTGATATGTAACGTCTTCGAACTTCTGAATCCTCCCAAACCAAATTTTTTTTAATTTAAATTTTTATTTGCAGAATCCTCTACAACCGAAAATAGACGTCAGTTAGCTCCTGAATCCACCAGTATCCTTTTTTTTCTAAATTTACTATTTCCTGACTTCTGAACCCTCTATGATTTCATTTTGCAAAATTTGACGTCTTCTAAATTTCTGAATCCTCCTAAACGTTGAAGGTGGAAAAGCACAATTTTCCGTTTCAGCATGTCCAAAAAACTATCAGAAAATCAGGAAAATCTGATCCTCCTTCTGAATTCTGACGTAAAAAAACAGTACAATTTTTGTGTATCTCACCAGAATTTGAGAATTTACATTTTGACATCTCTCTCATCAGCAACAAAACTTTTGAAATTTCGACGTCTTCTGAATCTTCAGTATTTCCAGAAATCACATTTTTCCAAACCTGACGCCTTCTTACTTCTGAATCCCTTTTCCCCATTTTCATTCATCTCTTCTCATTCTCGATCGTTTTTGAGGATAATAGCGGATTTTCAAGTTTTGCCTTCACCATTTTTGGGGGAGGGGAAAATTTGACGTCTTCTATTTCTTTTCGTGATTCTGATCCAAGATTTGATCTATTTTCTTGGAAGCTTAGTGATTGGTCAAAGTCAGAAAATAAAGAAAAGCGGTGGGAATGTTTGATGGCATAAAGTGTTTGGAGGTGGGGGAAGAATTTGGGATACTGCGGTTTTCCATTCAATTTTGTTATAACTGAAATTGAAGAAATTGTCATTAATAATGGGCCCCAGGAAACCGAAAAATTTGAACTTTTCAAAATTCTGTTCGGTTTTTTTTGATGTGTTGATAGCTACAGTACCATATTTTTCTATCATTCCCAAAATTTTCTCAACTTTCTGAAACCCAAAAAAATCCGTCCCTGTTTTCAACATTTCCTATTTTTCATCTTCATTGAAACCGTTCTTTTATCTCAATCTCCAGAATTCGTTCGCCGTGAACCTTTAGAATTTCGATATTATCGAAATTCGGAAAGACCAGGAAGACCAATTCATAACAGATCTTGATACCCCATTTTCGGAAATGACAAAAAATATGGTGTCGAACATTTTTTCGGATGATCATGATTTTCTGTTTTATGAGGTCGACAAATTCCTGATTCCTGATGTTTCGATGTTTCGTTTCCTGATGTTTCGAACTGAGATCTCAAAGTCAAGTCGAAAGAGAATTAAAAT
This sequence comes from Caenorhabditis sinica, assembly GCA_963932045.1. Classification (NCBI taxonomy): domain Eukaryota; kingdom Metazoa; phylum Nematoda; class Chromadorea; order Rhabditida; family Rhabditidae; genus Caenorhabditis; species Caenorhabditis sinica. The sequence continues at coordinate 19,951,048 of OZ009940.1, forward strand.
AGGTTTTAAAAAACCGTGGAAGATTCTGGAAGATATTAGAAGGTTGTAAAATCTTTGGTTACGGTGCATTTACAAACTTGCCCGTGCTATATAGGCAACCGTCCTTGATATTACTGTACAATACCTGCACACCTTACTATCCAGTCATGGTCTACTGTAGCTCACATTCAGTCATTATACAGTACTCCACCCTTATCTTATACAGTACTCCAACTAAACCTGCACATCTAACTCTGCAGAAAACCAAAAGTCCAATTTTCGCCCTTAGACCCCTAGTCCAATTTTGGTGGTGGCTTTTATCTGCACTTTTTCATCGGGGTCAGTCATCTCTATTCCGCCGATTTTGGTACGGTTCCGAACCGAAATCGGAGAAATTTGTAGACAAACTTTGTGTCTAGCGTGAACTTTTTCTGACTGACTAAGATTTTGAGATAATTGAGATTTTTGACAGTTTCAGAAACTTCAGAACTTTTGGAAGTTTGGTAAAATATTGATCCATTTATCAAATTCGAAGCATTCTGAAAATCGATGATCGCAATCATCACTGAGTCTATCTTTTGAGATTCCGAACACTTTTTACAGTAACAGAAGTTTCAGAAGTTCAAATAACTTTGAACGAAAACGGATAGAAGGGTTTTTGCCAGCAGTAATATCTCTCCGTTCGCATTAGTTTCGAACTCATAAACTTGAAATTTATGACAATTTCGAAACTGAAAAAAGTTTGCGAAAAAACGGTACTTTTTCTAAGATTTTGACTATTTTTACAGTTTCAGAACTCCTACAATTTTCTGATTTTTTGCAGAACACTTGATTGTGTTGGCGTTTCATATTCGAACCCCTAAAGTTCTAAGCACTCATCGAATCCTGAATTTCCGATTTTCCGGAATCCTCTCCGAGTTTATACTTCCTTTTGAAGATTATTTTCAATTTGCATATCTACTTCCTTGTTTCTCCTTCTCTTTCACAAAATATCCCCTTTTGTTTCGAAGACCCCATCTCTCCCGATTTTCTTTACTTTTGTTATCCTGAGTGCGGATCAGACATGAAGAATCAAAATATCTGAAAAGTCCTTTCCGGGTTCCGTGTGACACGAAGGTGTCGGGCCTGAAGTCCGACCGATTTTTGAAGATTTTGTGTGTAGTCTGAACTTTTTTGGGCTCCAATTTTTCACTGTAGCAAGGGGTCCTTGAGTTCCTGAAAATTTTGAAGACCAGTAATTCTTTCATTGTGACAAAATTTTTCAACTTTCCAAATGTCATTCGTACACCAAAAAGAACAAATCAAATTTCGTCATCCCAAGTTACGGATATGAACCTTCTGAAACCGTTAAAATATTCAAAATCCAAGACTTCAGAAAAACTGAGATTCTGAAATTGGAAGACCTCCATTTCTGGAAATCTGAACCTCAGGGGGACTCTGAAGTCAAAACCGTCAAATCATGGGTATTCAGATTTTGAGGGATTCTGAAGTTAGAAGACGTCGAATAGAGATTCTGAATGGTTCCTCAAAGTCCCCAATTCTGATTTTTCCAATAATTCGCCGAAACTGTTGATATTTTAGTTCCTTCTTTAAAGATCTTCTTTCTCATCCCCTTTTGTATCGAAGACCCTGTCCCTCTCCGATTTTCCGTACATTTGTTATCCTGCGTGCGGATCAGTCATGAAGAATCAAAATATCCGAAAAAATCCGAAGGCAACGTACTCGTGCTTAAAAAAAAATATGAAAATCCACAAATTTACAATATGAACCCCCTGAAACTGTGAGTATCTTCAAACTCCAAAATTTGAGGAAAGTTGAGACTCTGATGTTGGAAGACGTTAAATTCTGGAAATCAAGGTCCTGGAGGATTCTAAATTCAGAAGACGTTGATTTTCAAAAACTGAGACAGGAGGATTTTCAAATTTGAAGACGTCAAATACAGCTTATAACAGATTCATTTAGAAAACGTCAAGTTTTGTATTTTGGCATCTGAGGGATTCTAAGAATCCTAGCCTTCTGAACCCCATATCTTGCCTCCAAAAAACCATAACATCTATTCCAAAAAAACTTCCTGATTCCCCGATGTCCCAAGTTTTCCGCTCCTCCAAAACATCAACATCCGTTTTAAAAAATGTCCTCCTTGCCTCGTTTCTTCAAAAACGTCCCGATTTGTACTGTCCGATTTTCCGTGATTCTGTTATCTTGGGCACGGATCAGAGGATGAAATGTCCAAAAATCTTAAAACGGTCTGTACATTCGGGAGAAATGCGCCTGAGGTAGGAGATGTTTCGATGGGTTCTGTGTGTAGTCTGAACTTTTTGGACCACTGGGATTTTGAAAAATTTTACAGTTTTTGGGGGTCCTGAAATTTAGAGAAAAAATTAGAATGCTAGTGCCGAAAAAAAAAAATTAGAATGCTAGTGCCCAATTTTTTGGTTTTTAAGAATTCCGAAATTAGAAGGCGTCAAATTTCAAATTTGGGTTTCAAGAGATTTTAGGAGTGACGTTCTATTCAAATTCTCGAGGATTCTGAAGCTAGAAGACATTACATTTTTGGAATTCGGATTCCAAAAAATTTTGAAAGCTTCTATCCTCCAGAATCCTCATTTCCAGAATCCTCATTTCTTTCAAAACCATTCAATCTCTCCGAAAAACTTCCTGATTTTTTTTCTGATTTTCCGATTCCAATGTTTCTTGATCCACTAAAACATCGACCTCCTTTCCTCCTTTTTTCTTCTGAAAGATCACACTTTTGATATGCACAGTATTTTCGAAAAACTGTCCATGTCCTCTAAAATCGACGACGATTCCGATTTTTTGGTAGTTTCATGAAATGTATGTGGATATGGTAGATCAAAATCAGAAAGAATATCGGGCCCGACAACTTCTGAGAAAAGAATAAGAATTTTTGGAATCAGGAATTTGAGGGCCACGAGTTTTCTTCAACAAACTAATTTTTAAATAAGTAGCAAAATTTAAGACATTTTGAAAACAGGGAATTTTTTTTTGAGTTTTTGATTTTTTCCAAAAATTGGCACTGTTTCCAAGACTTCATTTCTGAGCTCCCGGAACACAGGATTTATTATTTCGCTCCTATTTTTACCCAATTTTTCCCCATTTTTCCTCTCAATTCCAAAAGTTCATCTTCCCCTAAATTCCAATTCCGAAAACGATCGAGAACTTTTCCTTAATATCTCAAAAACGGATCTCCATTTGTTACGCACTCGCCGAATCGGTCACCGGGTCCACGACTACCGTTTTGGAAAACGGACCGAGATGAAAAAGGACAGAAGATCCACCGTTTTTTCGTGTGTAGTCTGAACTGTGTTAACTTTTTTTTTGGTTTCTGGAAAATTTAGGGAATCTGGAAACTGTTAGAAGATTCTAGAATCATCTGTTTCAGACTGGAAGTATCTGGAAAACTTTGAAGTGCGAACTGCCTGATGCAGAAATTGTCGGAAATGTTCTTGTCAACGCTCCCAGAAAATCATAGAAAAGTAATTTTCGATTCAGAATATGGAGCTTTCGGAACCGATAAAAAGTTTCGAAAGTTTTCGTTTTCAATTCCCCAAAATTTCCGACCTAAAATTGGTCGAAAGATCAGAGTTTCTGATCCTAAATTGTGTATTAATTTCTCTCGCCTCATCACAGACGAACTCATAACCCCTTTATCTATATATCGGATCTTCAAATATGAAGATCACGCAGAATTCAAAACACAAATAATTTTGGTGTCGGGCCGCCCCGAATTCAAAACTCTTTGTGTTTTGATCTATGCGAGATCCTGGAGGATTCTGAAGTCAGACAACGTCAAATTTAGGAAATTGAAATTATGGAGTCTTCTGAATCTAGAAGACGCCTAGTTCCAAATTTCAAATCGTAGAGGAATCTGAAGTTAGAAGACGTCAAATTTCGAAGTTTTCGAAATTTCGTTCTTTGCTCTTTCTCGACTTTAGAGCCTAGAGATCACATTTTCTTCGTGATGTTTTCTCTAGTGACTTTTTGCTTCCAAAAACTTCTTGAACCCTAAAATTACATATAGAAGTAATGTCATACTTTGACGATGTTGACGTAATCTGATTCTTCAGAGTCAGTGATTTTTGAAAATCAAAATTGTAGAAGAAGATGAAGTTCTAGGATCCTGAAATTTCGAATGCTCTAACTTTTCCAAAGTTGGAGTATGTGACCATGTACTTCCTCATTTTTCCATTCCTCTTCTACTCTTTCTTATCTCCAACTTCGGATCTCTCCCCTCAGAATCCTCCGTACTATTTCCCAATAAGTGTACAGAACATTTTCTTCCTCTTTCTCATGATCCATGCAGATTTTCTGTGTTTTTCTGTGTGTAGTTTAGTTTCGGAGTGCCTTCGTACGAAATTTTGTTGTACAGAAAAAAACGAACACTTTTCGTGTGTAGTGTATTCAGAGATGACATAGATGGATAACGTTAGCAACGACAAACTTATCCAGTTCATTTTGTTTTATTCCCTTTTTGGGTTTTGTTTTAGAAGGATTTTTTGATCTTCATATACATTTTGGATTAGAATTTTTGAATTTGAAAATTGAAAAGTATTCGATTGCTAGATCTCCGGACGGAATACAATTACAAATTTTGGCAAGTTTTTGTAAAGAATCTGAAAAAGTTTAATTTTGAATACTCAAATTGAAACTAAGAAAAGTTTGAACTTTGAAATGTTGAAGCTGATACAGTGAAAGTTGTTTTTTTCTTTTATTACGATACTGCCAATTTTGAAAAAGTGCAATTTTTGAAATTCGGCTTTCAAAAATTCACACTATTCTCGTCATTTTGAGATAAATTATGCCCAAATTGCTAGACAATCAATATAACTGAAAGTAACCGTGAAATGAGTTGAAAAATGCAGTGAACTCGAATATGGTAATTATGAAACATTAAAAAAGTAAAAAGAATTTCTTCATGTAGATGTGCAAAATCTGAAAATTCAAGTTTTTTATTCATTTTGGGCCAAAAACGGCTCGGAAATCATGAAAATGAATTAAGTTACAGTGCTTTGAAATCTAGAAATTATTCAAATTTTGTAGTACTTATCGTGTATCGATTAATTTTTGGAAATTTCAGATTAGAATATGTACTCTGTAAAACCGTAAAATTGACCAAAAAGTGACGAAATAGCCTCAAAATCGAGAAATTCAAATTTCAAATCATTAGTCATAAATCCATCATTACTGAAATGCTGGTGACCTCTCATACCTCAATATTGAATCCGAAATTGTTTTCCAAAATTTTCAAAATTTTTCCGAAAAATTTCGGATCCCATCAAGAAACCCAAATCTTCCCAGATTTCGAACAAAATCTTCTGAATTTCTATTCAAAAATTTTCTTCTCAAAATCCAAAAAATGTACCCCCGAAATCCAGTTTTCCCCCCACCTCATCCGGATCCATTTTCCTCATTTCGTTCCTCTTTGTCCAATTTCGTTTTTCCCCTTTTTCGATTGTTATCTTTTCCTGAAGCCTAAGCCTAAGCTTCAGAAAAAAGATCAAGCTGGGAGGAGGGTCTTCAGAATCCAGAATTCCCTCTTTTCCTCATTTTCCCCGATTTTCATCGCTGATATTGATCTACCGTTTCCCATTCTCATTCCACTTCGTTTTCGTTCGTGATTCTGAATCCTGTGAATGCAGAATCCTCCTCTAATTTTGAATTCAGAATTCCAAAATAAATTCCACGTGACTTTACTTTTTTCCCCATTTTTTTGGGGTCTTCCCTCGTCTCGAAACTCTAATCCTATTACGATTTTTTTTGCCAGTTTTGCATAAATTTTTTCCGCTATTTTTCAAAAATCACGTCTTCTTTACTCTTCTGAATACTCTATGGCTTCATATATAGCAATTTTCAAATCTTCCATTTTTCAGGATCTTCAAAAATCGAGAAGCCCTTGGATCCAAAAATATAAAAGTTTGAGCAACCCTTGGCTCAAAAATCGACTCAAATCTAGGCGTTGTTGCTGGTCATTGGTAAGTGTTTCTGGTCATTTTTTTTGAAACTCTCTTCGCCCCAAAATTTTTTGCTTTCTGTCCACTTGTTCTTTTCCTGTCTGGCTCCCAGGGATGTGTATCTGATGTTTGTCAATTGTGCTCTTTTTGACCAGGTGGTCTTGTTTTTGCGTTTTTAGAGGGTACACTAAAAGTGACGTTTTGACCAGAAATTTGATACTTTTTGAGATTGAGATGTACAGGGTGACCCATAATTACGGACAATTTTCTTCGAATGACCGCAGTATAGCGGAGACTTTGTGTTTTCAAACGATTTTATAGCTGTTTGTTTTCGACAATGTGCTTGACATTGTTGCAAAGTTTGAAAAAAATCCAACATGTTTGAACCAAGTTATGGCTTGTCAAACAGCCATTACTTTGACAGACCAGAAAAAATTCACTTTCAGTACATAAGGAAACGAGTTGGCACAGTAACCACATATGTCAGAAAACATTGGATGGTAACTTAAATTCTTCTATTAGGTTCAATCAATCTATAAAATAAAAGATTGGTTGAAATAGTCTCCAACGAGTCCAGATAATATTCCTCGAAAATACCAATTTTTCCACAGGCACGTGGTAACGAGGGGTTTTCGGGTGTCCATTTTGGAGGAGCCATTACTTTCGGAACAGTGGGAGTTATCAAACGAAATTTAACATAACTGCATTCGATGATGCGAGGTACAATTTACATAGGTTTTTGCCCGAAAATAATGATTTCCAACTGGCTCAGTTAGACTCAAACATGATTACTCACAATTAAGAGGGCGTACCAATAATAGTTTTGGTTCTCTTCAGAGGGAAAATTTTCTTGGACATTTGTAACATATTGTAGCTTCTTTTCTAACCAAGTTTTGGGAAATAATTGTTTGGCGGCTTGATCGCCTGCCGAATTCGCGAAAATTCAGTTTTATTATTTTTGAGGCTCAAAACTTCAAATTTTGGATGGACACCACGCGGAGAAAAGTGCTCATAATTTTAAAGAGCCGCGCAATAGGATGTTGAATTTTCACATAGTGATCGAGGAATAGTTTAGCAAGAGTTGTACGTGTTTTGGCTAACGTGGGTTTCATGAGCGTAGCACGAAGGGCCTATGTTCCCTGATAATCCTTGCGTGCCGGCCGATGGTGCAACCATGCCAGTTTTTGGCCTCTAACTTATCTCGAAATTGTTTTTTTGGCTCAGAAAATTGTATACAGAATTTTTTGCGTTCAAAAAAACTACATGCCAATTTTCAGCTCAATCGGTCCGATAATGGGCAAAAAACAATCACGGAAAGTGTTGTCCGTAATTATGGGTCACCCTGTATGAGGTACAGTAGTCTGGAGGGTTATGGGATTCCGGAAAAGTCTTGAGGCTTCTAAAAAACACAAGTGAATAACTGTTGCGGGTTACAGTATCCTAGAATGCCATCTAGCTACTGTATCACTATCCCCTACAGTACTTCTAAAAACCTGCCGATCTTAATACTGTATCAACTCTCACAGCATTCTTAGTCACCTGCTCATCTTAACACTGTATCATCTCCTTCTATAGTTCTTCTAAAAGCCTGCATTTTTTCTACTGTACTATCTTCCCTCTACAGTACCCTTTCAGGTACTTGCACATCTTACTACCGTACTATCGTTCACTTCAGTATCACTTCTCATCTGCACATCTTACTACCTTCTTTTCCTACAGTTCCTTTAAAAACCTGCACATCTTATTACTGTACTATCTTCCCTCTACAGTACCTCCAGAAACCTGCACATCTTACTACTGTACTACCCTCTTCTACAGTACCCTTCTAGAAACCTGAGCATCTAAAATCCCTAGAGAATTTTTCCTACCGTATTTCATCATCCATCTGCGCTCTTACTCACCTTCCTGTCTCCCCAAAAATCGTCACATTTTGTGCTCACTTTTTGCCTACTTTTGTGCTCCTTCAACAACAAATTTTGTGCTCTCCATGAACCCTCCTCTTCTCCTCGGATCTTGGATGTTTGTTCTCTTTTTCCTATTGTCTCCTCTCATTTTTTCCCAGTTTTCATTCTTTTTCTCGGGGTGTATCCTGTGCCTGTAGACTACGAGTTTGGTGACTACAACAAGAGTAAATATGAGGAAAAGTTACACTCATTTTCGTCTCATTTTTGAAGGTTTCGGATTGGTTTTTGTCAGCATTTTTGTGATGGCCTAGATTTGTCTAAAGTATAGAATAGTGATGATTTTTAGAATTTTTGAAATAGTTAGTTTTGAAAGATTCTGGAGCTATTTGAAAATTGAAACAGAGGATGGACCAGTGAAAATTGTCGTCCTATTTTGTAATCATTATAACGCTGGCTACAGTAATTTATTCCTGGCATTAATTATACAAAAAAAGAGAACAGTTCCAGTAGACCGATTTATACTTTTGGATTCCAAAAAAATCTCAATTTTTAGGCATTTTAGAGCATTTAGAAAAAAGCGCCATAAAAATTTTTAGGCCAGAAATTAAAACTGCCATATCTCAAGTTACAGTAGTTCGATTTTTATGATTTTTATATGCCTAGATAACAAATTTTTCGTAAAACACTTCCTATTTTTTCAAATTTCAACTTCTCGGAATCCTAGGCCACCAAATCCGTATTCCTCGGCCACCATTTTCTAAACTTGTGTTATGATTCACACTTCTCACACCAAAAACCTCGTGGATCTTCTTTTTAGGAGTCGTCTGACCGAGTTCAAGTTCAACTTTCTCTATCTATTCCCAGACTTTGAACTTTTTGTTATTTTCCGTCGTTTTTTCTGTCGAAATGTTTTCCATGTCTGGGGGAGGGGGACTCAACGACCACCACCAGCTTTTCCATTGGGGTCCCCTGTTCTCTGGCACAGAAAAAAAGAAGGGGGACCCAGTGAGTTTTTTGATCTCCCGGCCAGTCTTCTTCCTTGTTTTTCCTCTTTTTAAAGGTTCGCTTTTTTCTTGTCTTGTTTTTTCCTTTTGCCGAGTTTTTTTTTGCTTCATAGGCTCAGACGCTGAAAAATAGGTTCCAGGAAATGTTAGGAAAGAGGAAATGAGAAAAAGGTCTACAGTCAAGAACTAGAAACTTCTAGATTCTTCTAGAATCTTCTAGACCTTTCTAGATTCTTCTAGCATCTTCTAGGTGATCCTACAACCTTCTAGAATTCTATGCAATGTTCCCGAAAACCTAACAGTTGTCTGGATTTTGCTAGGATTTCCTGATTCTCGCAGAACTCTCCTACAGTACCTTCCCTGAAAGAAGACCCCTAAAATGGGCGGTGCCTATTTCCAAATTCGTCCAAGGTTCAAGAACTAAACGCATTTGCAAACTCTTTCCAACAATAAACATCACTTTCATTGAAAAAGGTACAAAGTACCGCAAGTTCATGTTCTATGTATAGAGGGGGGGGGACCACCGATTTGGGTAAATATTTGCGGACCCCATGATGATGTTGATGATGATTGAAAAGGGTGTAGAGAGGTCGAAAAGTGTGTCTATAAATGTGTATGTGTGTCTAGAGGGCAGAGAGACATAAACTTCAAAAATAGAGTATTTTGTGACTTTGGTGAAACTTGAAGACTACAAATTTTGGACCTCATGTGTGATCTTTTGAATTATCACTTCTTGGCTCCGCCCACAATTTGGTCTACTTTCATGAAAACCCTCGGTTACTGTTCCATTCGCCATACACTTTCTGATCTACCTTGAAATGGTCTATTGGCTAAAGTGACCCCCCTTGGCTCCGCCCACTTTTTGATCTACACTTTTGACGACGCCCCTTTGGTTTATGGGGGCGCTGGGGGTGTGGGCTTACTGTAGATCAGTGTCGAAGATTAGTCATAGCTGTAGGTGGGTTGAAGCGGGGTCATTTTGCAAGAATAGATTTTTCAATCCGATTTTGAACTTTTCTTTGAAAAATTTTTTGGAATGTGAAGGGCTGTATAGAAGTTTGAGAGACTTCAGAAGACTTTAGGGATTATAAAGAATCCTATAAACTTCGAAATGTTCATTTTTTCATATTCTGACGTCTTCTGAATCCTACTGTATGTTCATCTTCTCATTTGCGATTTTCTGGTGCCTTTTAGGTCTTCTGAATCTTTCGGGTTTCTTCAGAATCCAAAAATCCAAAATTTCTGTGTTTTCATCTTCTGAATCATCATCTGATTTCTGTTCCAGAAGCCGTTCCATATAGAAAAAACACTTCCTCAATTTTCACTCTATTTTTCTGCTTTTCTCCATTTTTTTTCTTTCTCATTTTTGCACAAAATTGCTTGTGTATGTGCTCCATTTCCGTGTTCCTCTGAGTTTTCTGTTTTGTGCTCTGGGGCTCCAGCTGCTCCGGTGGTCATCTAGAGATCACATTTTGCGTTCATCATGTTGTTTTTCGTGTTCTTGCTTCTTGCTCATGGCTGGCTCAAGCTCCGCCCCCAATTTTTGAGCTCCCAGACTTCCTAGAGGAGAGGGGACCCTCCCTAGACTCCCTCTGATCTTCGAACACCACCCAAGAAGACAGAAAAAAAGAGAGAAAAAGATGATTATTGAACCACTAGAAGGAACGCTGAAAGAGAAAAAAAAACAGAACGAGGAAATAGAAAAAAGCTGAGAACGGAGAAAATTACATATTTTTTCCGAGAGGGGGTCCCCTTTTTTTAACTTCCGCTTTTTCAACTCCACGCTCCGCCCCTTTTGGGGAGATCGTTCCGAATCCTGAGAAATGATTATATATGGTCAGTCTAGTATCCATTCTGAGCAGACCCCAGAATAGTAGATCTGTGTTCTGGATTTTTGGTCTCTATGGATGCTTAGGAGTACTGTAGATGGGTCTTAGGGGTCCTATGAAGTTCTAGGACTTCGAGGTGTTTATGGATCTCAAGATTCTCACGATTTTTAGTATCAGGCCGTCTAGAGTACTTTCAGGCCATTTTGAAACATTTTCCTGTTGCCCTTTTCAAAGTGTTATTTTAGCCTGTTTCACTTTTTAGCATAACTTTGTGGATCAAATCTTAACTATCTGAAACGGTTCATTTATTTCTATTTTTTGTCATATTGCTACAGTACTACTTCTTCGTGGACATCTGAAGATCATACTTCTCTAGTGTAATCGTTCTAACATAATCTACCTATTAGTGAGCTCAAGCTATCCATCTCAATTCTGAAGTCCTTGAATGGGAACATTTTTTTCGAACACCTCTATTACTTCATCTGACTTATTCTTAACCTTATAACGGTAAGAATACAGTAATCCTTTTTTTCTTGTAGTTTTAATTCGTGACCATTTCTGTCAGCCCCCTTCCTCGAATATCATCTTCTTGAAACTGAACATTGTTGAATTTTCGAGATTTTTCAATAAGCAACAACCATCTTTATCCTATTCATGGTTTATCAGATATTTCTGTTATCACTGCTACAGTAATTCTGAGTACTGTAGTAGACGCAAAATGTATTTCGAACTCATTACCTTAGAGACTGAACGCACTGTCTCCGATCATCATACTTCAAAATTATAGACATTTTGAAACTGGAAATTTTTCGAAATTGGAATATTCAACTCTTAAAGCTTTTGAATAAGCAACTCTTACTGCCTCTATCTATCTGCCAACTGTGATACAGTATTCCTAGGTACTGTAATTTTGAAAAGTATCAAATACACCAACTTGCCAAGTTTAGTACACCCTGCCCGTGTTTATTCATTCTTCGACAAACAATTAACAAAATCTTCCTTTTTTCGGATTCTCCGCTTGCTCCATAGTTAACGGGTCCCTTTTTCCAATGAACATCAAATTTTTTTCAAGGCCTCCCAAAATAATCTCCAAAAACTCGTTTCTAAATCTCTAACATTTTTGAAACTCGAAATTTTCAAATTTTCCGCCCAAACTCAAATGCTCCACTTTTCAGTAAAATGAGCCCGCACATCATCGCCACAGTGACCATCGACGATCATCACCACCACTCTTCTGACCGTAGCCAAGAGAACTACTCGCCATCTTCACAAGACATGAGCAGTTCGCCAAAGCCAAAGGGAAGAATACTGTATTGCCGAAAATGTGAAGGCCATGGGGAGAAGGTTATTCTGAAGAATCACTCACCACAATGCCCATACATCTTGTGCAATTGTAAATCGGTGAGTTTTGGGAAAAAGGGGGGCCATGGGTACTGTAGTTAGAAGAAGAGAAGTCAGTAGAAAGACCTTTGAACTTTAAGGTGCTGTAATATATTCCCTTGAATCTCAAGGGATTCCTGAATACTGTAGTAACCCTCTGAGGGGGGGGGGTCTCTAGGTCCATACGGTACAGTACCTTAACATCAGGATAATTTGAGGTCTTGCGTCTTGCAAAGAACCTTATTGGCACTTATGGTACAGTACTCCTACCTTGGGGGCCATCGGATTACTGTAGAGATGTCTAATAAAACTTACAGTATCCTACAGTACTAACTTTTTCAATTTTCAGTGCGAAAAGCTGAACTACAAACGACTGAAGTCGTTCAACAAGAGAAACAAGGAGAAGATTGAGCTTGCTGCTGCCTTGAATGCCAAAAGACACGCCACAGAGTCCAGCTCCAGTGTTGATGATGATGAAGGTACGGTAGTGGGATTTTTATGATAGTAAGGGGGGGGGGAGAGGGGTTACTGTAGATTGAAATCTTCTTTTAAATTGAAACAGTACAATAGCTGACAGGCCATGAGGACAATTAATTGTCCTCGGATATGTTGAACTTTTTATATGAAGGTTTTGAAACATTGAGCTTTTGGAATCCTTCAGAATAGAAAATTTCAAAATTTGACGTCTTCTAACTCTCAGCTTCTCGAACTGGATAGAACGCCTTCAGTTTTCTGAATCCTCTAGAATCCCCATTTTCAACTACTTTTGCTATGACTAATCCGAGTACCCCCTTAGTCATCAGAAACCAAAAACCCCCTACTGCCACGTCATCTGAAAACCCCCGAAAACCTGGAAATCCAAAAATCAGAATCCCCTCGATTCTGATTTCTGTCTGTGCTCCATCTCCCCTCATTTTTTTTCTGTTTTGATCTACCACAAATATTCCCAAAAATATGTCTGTCTGGGGACAATAATAGTTCCTGTTCTGTCTATAGACAAAAACCAAAAACTGATCAAAAATCTGTTATGACTAATGTATCTAGACTAGACAGTCACACCACACACCTGGGCAAAATACCAAAAAATAGAAATAAATTCCCAGAATCGACATGAAACCTAATCATAGAACATGTCCCCCAGACCCCCTAAAAAGTCGAAAATCTAAAATTTTTTGTTTTTTCCCTAGTCGGTCCCCCTCAAAATTAAAGCACTTTCCTCTCCCTTGGGTGTTCAAAAATCGACTGAAAAAGTGTTTACGACCTGCGGCGAAAAGTGCACATAGTGTGGAGAACGGAAAATTTCATCACTCTTGTTTTCATGTTTTCGTTTTTTGCCCCGTTTTCAAAGTTCAGTTTCACTTTTAGTTCGGAATACTCGGAAAATTAAGTGGAATTGAATAATTGGATGCAGAAAATTCACAAGGATTTTGAATTTGAGAACCTTAGAAAAAGGAATTAGAATGGAATACAAAAGTACTGATTCAGAGACATGTTATATCGGCTTATGGAGATGTCGAAACCGTCTTGAATATTTTTGAAAACTTTTAGTTTTGACGTCTTCTGATTTCAGAAGACGTCAGTTTGATTCGGAAATCCAATGTTTCACAAATGTGACATGAAAAGAAATGTTTTTCGGTTTCCAAACATTTTCAATTCATCATCCGAAATTTTGTAATCCGATTACCTCTCAGGTTCAGGATAAACTCGATTTTCTAGTTTTTCTGGTCTTGAGACCCAAAAACCAACTCTAGAAATCTTGGCCACCAAATTCTCAAAATCGAAGATCATCAAAAATTCTCTGTTTCCAAAACTTCATATCCTCCAAAGCTTCCATTTTTCCTCAATACGTCCTCCAGGCGTTCAATCAGATCAGTTGATCTATATTTCTACATTTTAGGATTCAGAAGACATTGATGTCACACCCTCTGAATTCTAAGAAATTTAGAATCCTAACTCCTCTCTAGATCATCGAACACTAACCCAGGAAGAACCACAAAAACACACAAATATGTGTTTTTCACATTCCCCAAAAGTTAGAGTGTCCTGATCGAAACGAACCTTCTCCTCTCCATCCCTCTATTTTCGCCCCTATTCTGCTGAAAAACCCCGGCGTGACCTTTTTGTTTTGCTCACCCCGTCGTCCTCCATTCCATTTTCTTGTTTTTAGTACACCATCCTCTATTTTTCTTCTCACTTTTCTCTGCGTCTCTCACTCTCTAGCCGTCTGCACTCTCGCCAAAGAACTACACTATTTCTCTTATTCTCTATCTCATGTTTGGTCTGTCTGATTTTGCCTGCTGCTAGTGCCAGCACAGCAAATTCTCTCTTCTAGTCTTCTGTGTCTGTATATATTCTGTTTTCCTCCTCCTCTCCTCGATTCTCTCCGTACTTTCAGTACACAATCTAGAGGAGAGACTAGGCTGTGTGTGTGCCCAGCCAGTGGGCCCCTCCCCCGGTGTTTTCACATTTTCCACATTGCCTTCATTCTTCTCTCCGTAGTTCTAGATTTTTGCTAAAATACAGCAAAAAATAGGGTGAAAATTCCAAGTTTTTATTGTTACAACTTTCCTATTGCCAACTTCAAAACTCAAAAATTTGAATTCAGAAGACGTCCAGCTTACAGATTCTGATTTCTGATATATTCATAGAAAAGACGTCAATAGCCAAAAAGAAAACCAACAATTTTCCATTTCCAAGAAATCTGTCTAGTCTAGAATTTCGAAGAACAAAAATCCGAAAATTTTCTCGATTTTACTTCCAAATTTTCAAGTCCACCACTGATAAGGACAGTTTTGCGATAACAATTATCATCTTCTCTTCACTTTCGACCATAAGAAACTTTTCCCTTTCTAATGACGTCTTTATATGAAACATATGGTTTTTCAAAACTATACTGAAGATCAGAAACCGTGTCTAGTTTAGGGGTCCTAAAAAACGTAAAAATTCTAATTTTTTGAAATTTCAAAAATTGAAAATACTCTAGGGAAAATTTCCTATTTAACGGTATAATTTTCACTCAAATTCAGTTAATTTGAGTAAAGTTATAATTGTTTGAATTTTAACGAAATTTTAATTTTTTAGTGATTTTTGACGTCTTCAGATTCTGAAGCCTAGAATTCTTCAAAATTGAAATTTTCTGAAAATTCAAAGTTCAGCATGTAGTCAGTGAAATTTCGCACATTTTTATATAGTTTTTATACAAATTGGCCAAAAAATACATTAGTTATAACGGTTTCCAACTCTGTCAAAAAAATTTTTTGGAAATTTCACTGTCGAAATTTTCAAAATGATCCAGAACACTTAAAAATTGGCATTTTTCAAAATTTCAAAGCGCCACTCATATTAACATAAAATTTCCTAGATTTCCATATACCTAATTCTCATCAATCTTGGCCCAAGTTCAATAGATGAAAATCCCTTCAACCCCCTCCCGTCCTCACCAATGACGTCTTTGCCTTTGCCCATATTAATAATTCAGCCTATTAGATGATTCACATTCTTTTTGCTCTAAATGCTCTCTCTCTCCGACTCCATATAATGATACATTAAATGCTAACACAAGAGTGTCTACGCGTCGTGGGAGTGAGTGTACACAGACTACGAAAAAAAAATTCCTCTTTTTTCAAAACGAATTCTGTCAACGGGGGACAAAAAAGGTAGAGGGGAGACAAAGATCAAAAATTTTGTCGCTCTCTCTCTTCTTGTTTTTTCTGAATAGGAGAGATTTTCGTCTTCTTCATTTTCTTCTCAGCAAAAGTACGGAACCCTTTCCAATTCTCCGTATAGAGATCCTTATCCATCGGGCGGTACATGTCCTAGATTCACGATCTGATTCTTCCCCCCTTTTAGAATCCGATCCACTTCCCTATTTTTCTAGATTTTCCACTCTAAGAAAATCCAGCGAATTTTGTTTCATAGAAAAATTTCATTAAATTTATTTCAGGATACTCCCGCCGATCATCGTTCTGCTCAAAGACCTCTACTCCAGATATGGACAGCAGTGATACTCGTACTTCATCGGTAAGTTCTAATTTTTCAAAAAAAAAAAATCCCGAACTTCCAACTTTGAAGCCCCATAACTCGACTTCCAGAAAACCTTTAGCTATGGTTTTAGGCGCGTTTTTACCATGACAAATCTGGCTATATTTGCATTAACTTGGACAATTAAAAAATCTTATTTTCCGCATTAACCCCCTTATTTACCTCTACCACATCACTTTTCCTCTTTTTTTTTCGCTCCCCAGAGCTCCGCTACCTATACTCTATTTTCCTCTAGACACATACATATGTATACATATTTTTCTCTCCTTCTGAAAATCTAGAAAACATTCTAGTCTGCTCTCTTTTCTCCTAATATCAGTGTGAGCAGGCAAGAGCAAAAGCACGCGCTTAGACACACTCACACACACGCAAGGCCCCTTTTCCCCCTAGAAATTTTTGATCTTATGGTTTTTAATCTCGCTAGTCTTGCCTCTTTCCCTATTCTAGAGAAAACTAGAGAAAAACGGCGTCGTCAGAAAAGGCGAGAACAAGACGTCTAGGGCTCGCGGAGCCCCGAGAATAGGCTCCGCCCATTCTGACCGCTAGGCAGCACCTGCTTCTCCATTCTCACCTTCAGTATTAGTCTCAGTCTCGGAGCTCATTTTGAGCCCCGTTTCTTTCTCCTCTTAAAAATTTGATCTACTTTTCAGACTACCCCAATCACCCGTGCCAGCCCAGCCATGTCCACCACTCCCTCCTCTATTGGACTCGAAGGCCGATCCGGATCTCTTGGCCATATGACTGTAATGTCTTATGACATTTGGAAGGCAAAGTGTGCTTCGGAGAAAAAGAGACTTGAAGATGAGAGAGCCAAGAAAAGTGAGTATACTGTAGGCGTCTTCTGATTCTAAGGTTGTATTTTCAGCTTCCCTGGACCCATTCACACGGAGCCCATCGCCAACACCAATGAGAAAGCGGGCGCATACTTTCGTCGCACAGCCAACGGTAAGGATTTTGGTACCTTTTTACTTTTAGGAGTTTCTAAGGACCCTCAGCATTCTCTAGGACCCCTAAAAACTTCCTACGACATCTAAGCTCCTTAGGACTTCCTTGGACCATCTCCCTATGACTCTATTATACCTCCCACAGTGATAAATATGACGTCTTCATTTTCTTCAGATTGTGACTAGACCCCCTTTAGAGCCCCGCGATCTTTGCCTCTAGATCTAGTCATAAGCATATCCCTCTAGTCAGAAGACGTCACCTCAATTTCAATGAGACCAAACCAACATCTGACTCACTTATGTACCCCCTACTCATGGCTAGTCTAGCTCATTACTCAGCATATGATTGCTCAGCCTACACTCATGCATGATTGCTCATGATTAACGTTGAGCAATCATAGATCGTGGGACCTTGGGCTCAATATCTGAAGTTTTTGATACGGTCTTGCTACTAAAACTCCCTCCTAGATACTATTAAAGATTGCTCATCATTAACTTTTCCATTTTTTCAGAACCGCATTGAAGACATCCCTGTGGTTGCTCCCAAGAAGATGTCCGTTGACGAGAAAGGCAAAGGAAAATACATCCTTCTTCCAACCATCCCAGCCATGCGAATCTTTGTCAATGAGGCTGAAGAGGACAAGAACGCTACAGTAGCCCCACCAGCTCTCCCGATGGCTCCACTCCAAATGGGACCCCTCCCAACCACCTTGGCCACGCCCATTACTTCAACTATGGTCACCCCGATCTCCTCGATTTTGGATATGCCATCTACTTCCCGGTTCCAAATGCCAACGACTACTGTATCTATGAGCCCAATGCTCCCAAGACCTTCTCCGGTTATGGCACCTCCACAACTGTCTCCATTCAAGCCAGTGCTCCCTACAGTAGTCCCATCAACTACCACCGCAGCGATGAGCAATCTATCCACTGAGCAAAGCATCAGCTCTTTGATCCTTCACAATACAGTAATCCAGCAACAGCAACAACAGCAGCAAAATAGCCAAATGATGCAAGACATCCTTGGCGGCCAAGGGGCCCCTGCTCCAGCTCCAGTTGATGTTCTATCGATGCTCCGGCTCCAACAACAAGCCGCTGCACTCGCTGCTGCTCTCCAAGCCGCTGGGGTCCAGCTCCCTCTTGCTGCCACCCCAACTACAGTAGTCCAACCCAATACCATCCCAATGCTCCAGAAGACGTTGCCCACACCCAATTTGTTGAACAACCCATTCTTGCAAAATCATCTTTTCACTAATCCAGTGTAAACTTTTGACATTTTTGGTTCCAAAAATGTTTTCTTACTGTAAGGTCCCCCATCTCACCCGGTATACTGTACTTCAAAAAAACTTCTTTTTTTTTGAAAATGATCCCCTTTAGTCCTCTTCTAGTCCTTCTGTGTGTCTGTTTTTCCGCCCACATCCTCAAAAATTCTCTCTCAAAATCTCGCTTTTTGTCTCTTTTGCTCCCATCCCGTCTCAGGCTCGTCTTACTGAATGTGTGTGTGATATTCACATGGAAATTTCTTTAATTTAATTTTTTTCTTTCTAAATATTTTTTGGTCCCCCCAAACCCCTCTCAAACCTCTGAAACTCTGAAGCCCAATGATTCGATTTTTTTGTGAAAAACAAATGATTCTGATTTTTAATGATTCAAAAACTTGCAAAATTTGAAAAATAAACACTTGAAAATTAATGATGTGGGTTTTTGCGAAAATATGAAATTTCAGATTTTCAGGTATTAATTTTCAGAATCAGAAAATCAAAATCCTCTGAAGTCCTCCAGAACTTCGGCAAAAATGCTTGACGTCTTCTAACTTCAGAACCCTCCAGTATCTCAATTTCAATAAATGGGATAGTCAAAGCGATACATTGTTCTTGGAAACTTAACTTAGAACTTCTGATTTGGAGTTTTTGAAACATTGACATTTTTGGAATCTCCAGATTTTTGGGATTTCAGATTATTGGAACCATCCACAGAACCCTCCCTCCACTCAAATCCTTATATTCAAAATTTGACGTCTTCTAACTTCAAGAACCTCCAGAATCTGATTTTTCAAAACTTGACGTCTTCTAACTTCAGAATCTCAAAAATCAAAGAATCATGTTATGCTCTCCCCATGCTCCTTGAGAACGAAGAAAGTAGATCAAAACAGAACTAGGAAATTGAATTTTTCCGAGAAGTCGGCGTCATGCGCTCTCTCCGACTAGTCAGACTCTTCGGAAAAGAGCACGAAAATTGCTCATTTTTCATCGTGTTCTGAGGAGAGCAAAGCACATGGGAAGAAAATGGATTATGATGAATATGTTGTTTTCTCTAACATCACGAAAAATGCTGATTCAGAAGAAGACGTTGATTGAACCAGAAGAGGTTAATCTGATTTTGTGTATAGTAGATTAGATTAGGGGAGATTTTTTGATCCTTGGTTGGATTTTTGACGTCGGATAAGAGAGGATGGAAATAAATCCTCCAGATTTACTTGATCTACGTGGGGGAAAATCTGTTTATGGAGGGATAACAAGTGCTAGTAATTGATAGGCTTACACTTTTGAGTTTGAGAGTGAGTTATTTTTGGATTTCTTTGAATTTCTTTCTGATTTACTTATTTATTTAATTAGTTCAAGAAAACTCAACACACTGAATGATCCAGAATGACCAAAAAATTATGAAGAATGCGAAACTGAAAAAACGTACACATACGAAAATTCAACTTTTCACCTCATCTCCAAATTGAATATTTTTAACCGTCTCAATTTTTTAAAACTTTTTGGTACAGAGAATGTTCTCTTAAAATTCGAGTGAAATGAGAGACCCGTCTTGATTTATGGCTGCCTAGTATTCTCAATTTTTGAATATACTATTTTGTTGAATTACCCTTCCCATTGGAGCAAAATCAAATTGCAGTTTTTGTATCAATAGAATACAACTTTGAGAAACAGAAAGTTTTTTTTTTCGGAACAAGTTATCCATTTTGGTGTCCGATGGTGGCCTAGAATTCTCAATTTTAAGGTTTCTAGATAATAAATTCCATCCATGAAATAATCAAGGTATTTTCAACTGTTCACAATTTCCGAAAAAAAGTGCTATGTTCCAACATGGTCTCAATTTCAGAGTCTTCAATTTTGATGCTCTAGAGTTTTAATTTTTTGGGTGTTCCAAACCATTTCATCGCGGAACATTGCAGAAACACTAACTAGGTCAATTTTTCACAACTTTGCGAAACAGAAAATACTTTGTCCAGGAGACGTATTATCCATTTTGTAGTCCAGCGGTTTGGTGGTGTAGAATTTTCTATTTTGGGGTATCTTAGTCACAAATTCTTCGTTTAATGGGACACATATTGAAAAATAAATTTTCCTTCAGCTTTTGTGAACTTCCAGGAACAGAAAAACAGCATTTTCAAAGTGAAGTCCAGTTTTCTGTCGGTCGAAATTTCACGATCTAGAATTTCTAATAAATTCAAGTCTTTGCAATTACTGTTGATTGCTGGAAAAACTGCAGTACATTATCTTATAACTTGCAAGCTCAGGGAGTTATTTATTAACTTCTTGAATTTTTTTTTTGCAATAGTTGATGCTATGAACTGAAAAGTGAAAACTGTATGAGAAATTGTGAATAATTCGAAACAGAAGAAAGTTGGAAAAGTGGAAATATCGGTGGTCATGATTTTACCATTTTACAGAAAATTTCACACACATTGATTAATCAAACTTCTGACTACTTTTGTCAACTTCGAGAAACAGAACGTAATTTGTTTAATTATGGTATTCATGTACATAGGTGTCTCCAGTTTTGGTGTCGCAGAGTTTTCATGTTATGTTGTTCAGAACTATCAAATCACAGATAATTTCAAAAACACACACCACGCCAAGAAACTCATTTCTGTTTGTTGTACTGTAAGCAGAAATGTTCTCACTCAATGAAGTTTATTTCGATCCATCCTTCAAAAAAATATGGATGAAACGGAACTATTTTCATGAAATCTATACATCGATCTCCTAGACGCGATTTTACTTTTTTGCCCATCAAAATTTCATGAAAATGAGAAAAAAGAACATCGACAAATGCATTCACATTTGAGATCCAGAAGATTTTATCTAACGAATCACATATTTTGGGTGTATTGCTGTCTAGCGCATTTCTGTTTTTCAGGGGTATTAACATGAAAATATCTACATTCTTCTAGTGGTGAACTGGGATATGATAACTTTGTTTGAGGGATTTATTCTTTCAGAGTAGTATGGTCAATGCAAATTGAAAGTAGCGGAAAGTGGTAGCAAGTGATAAAAAGTCGTCATGTTCACTATTCGTGGAAGTTCCAAAATCAAACACTGATCGTTTTTCTAGATCACTAACAAAGTTATCTGGACAGTGAATATGACCTTTTTATTGGCTATTCAATTTGCTCGGTGAGTTATAGACAGTAAAAAACAGAAAAATTCGTAGTTATTTGGTTATCAGCTGTCATTGCTGTTGAGAATCCAAGACAACTGATTCAATTTGAAGAACGTTTCCCAACTCTAATAAAGTCCCGAATGTTCACTTGTTTCAAATGTCCAGTCCATTTTGTTTTGATAGCAAAGGAATTGAGAGTCGCATTCGGAATTATTGTGATTTTATCTAGTTGAATAATGCATCTTCAAATCGAGAGCTGTGACAATTTTTGTCCGGAGAATATTCGCTAATGTCCTTTCGGTTTTCGCAAAATCCTGAAACCAAAAATCCGAAACATTTCTTACTGTTTCTGAAGGCCCATGAACTTTTAGATTGTAAATCTTGATTAATAGGACTTCTTCATGTGTTGTCAACTAGAAACCGGAAAGTTTTCCGTCACTCATCTTAACCTTTTTATCCGCAACGCAAACATTCACAATTTCAAAGATTTCGAAAGTTTTCAAGACACTTTTATTGTCAGTCGCTAAGATTCTTTTTTCTTCAAATGTATCAAACGGTTTGAACATTCTGAATTCCACAGCAACTGTTTCAGAAAGTTCAGATAAAACTGAAGCCCGTTTCCGTTTATTCGTATAGTTTGAAGAAAAAAAACGGGTTCAATTTGACTAACACAGTTTATTGAGAATCATCGCATCATTTTCTAACACATCCTCATTGAAAGCAATTCATCAGGAAACATCATTGGTGAAATAGAAGAATTATGAAGAAATCTATATATATTTTCCAGACACAAATTTAATTTTAAACCCTTTTAAAAACACCAAAAATAACGGGAGTCACACACGAATGCATTAAAAAAACTTCTCCTGTGAACTTTTATCTCCCCAATTTCAACATCAGACCCAATATATTAATGCCCTAAGTTTTGCGCGTGGTGACTGAAACAAGTTTTTCAAAACTTCTAATAACCATATAGCCGGAACAGCAAAGGTTAATAGAAAAAGCCTATCTGGCAAATAACGTCCCATTGATGTGTTTTTATTTTAGAAAACCGAGCTATCAACAATCGAACTGATGGAAAAAAATACCTATCGGAATCTTATTGCTGTTTTCCGAAAAAAAAGCAAATTTCACGACAGTCAGAAACTGAATTTCTGTTAAATACTGACTAGTTAAAATTTTGCTGAGGATAGGGAATCCCTAACTAAAGATCTCGAACATTTTTTCAAAAACTCTAAACCCCAAAAATAGAAGCCAAAACTTCCTGGTAACCGTTGTTTTGTCCAATTTGTCGCTCATCCATCTCGACTGGTTTTAGTCTGGCTGGCCCTCTATTCCCTGTTTCAAAACGGTTTCATAATTCTTGTAAATGTACAATGATTCCCCCTGTTATCGTCCTAATTACTGTTATTCAACTCTGTACCGCAGTCGAGCTGATTACAGTAGTCTGGGGAAAACCATCATCATTTGCTGACTGCATTCCAAAGAGTGATTTGTCGTGGCAATTGTGTATTAAAAACTGTACTGGCCAAGTTACAGTACCACTTTGTGCGGTATGAAAGTTCTAGAAGATTCTAGATCTTCCCTATAAAAATTCTGATTCCAGTTCGTCGCCTTGGATCCTTCTGGAACTTGCTACCTATGTCCCTTTGATACAGTTACCCAGGTTGCTCAAACTAGTAAGGAGGGTGGGTACAAAATCGGTTTCAGAATTCAGGTAAGACTTCCAAAATAAAAGTGAGTTATTGGTTTTTTTCTTTTTTAGGTAGATTCACAACCGGAAGACTGCCCATCTGGGGAGAACCCACCGACGTTTAATGATGAGCAAGCATGGGTCAGTTTAAGATTTTTTGATTTTCAGACTGCTGTAATTTTCGAATATCCAGGGTGACATAACTCCTTATAATGCAGCCTCTGTGTATGACACTCCACAGTCAATTTATAACTACACTATAAGCTTCAGCGGGGGAATATGGTCGATCGACTATCTTGGTAAGTGTTCAGAAAAACAGAATTACAGAGGCTGAAATGTGTTATTCTAGATAGTTTTAGAACCATCTAGAATCTTTTGGAACGTTTGGAATTTCCTAGGATGTTCAGATTTTTCTAGATCCTTCTAGAGCTTTTCATATCTTTCTAGAATCTTCTTTCAACCTTCTAAAACTCTTCGAGATCCCCAAACTTCTTTGAACTTTCCAGAAACCTCTCGCTGCCTTCCAAACTTTGTCTTCGTAAATCGAGCAACACATGGTTACTGTATCACTCTCATCTAAACTTCTCCTCCACTTTCCTATGATACGGCTGTTCAGGGAGCCATCAATAGCTGTGGAGGCGGAGTTCTAGCTGTGATCACAAGTCAATGGGAGATGGATATTCTAGTTTGTGAGTTCTGGATGCAGGATTGTTGCATGGCTGGCGAAAAGGGGCTTGAAGCTGACACGCCTTTATTCGCAAACGCCGCACACTTTCCACATGGAATCATGCCGCACTTTTGCAATTAGTGGGCAGGACCATCCATATTCAACTTTTCTAGACCAAGCCGGAAAAGTGTTCGCCACCGTGAACAAGTACCTGTACATTCGAATGGATAGGAAACGGACGGATTCTTGTCAGACAACACCGACTACCGAGGAGTGTATGGAAGTTCAGGCAGGGATGGTTTTTGGAGTAGTTTACTGTATTTTGACCTACTTTTGGAGTTTGGATAGTTTGCTGGTCTTTTTTGAGCCTCTCAAGCTGAAAATTCGGTCTAAATTTGAGTTTGCTAGTACCTCATATACGGGAAAAGTGCGGAGATGAGAGTAGTTGTGACCTAAGAGAGGACTAATCCTGAAATAGTTGGCCCCTCTCAAAAGTAGTAATAATTGGACCCCTTAAAGTGCGCCGAGCCAAAAACTGAAGTTCTAACTTCCAGGGCTTCACTCTGCTTGACAAAGAGGTTACCTCTTTCCAATTTTACAACTGGATTACGGATTCTTCCGCTGGGGCAACCACCGGGAAACAATGCATTGTTATTGTTTTCGATGGGAGCAATAATGGCAAACAGGACATTGCGGAGTAATTACGAATTTGGTTCATTTTGACTTAATTTTTTTCAGATGCGGAGAGTCTACTACACTACCCGTCTATGCGTTCTTGTGTGGTCATGAAGCGTTTGTGTGAATTAAACTTTTCATATACTTCTGATAGTTTTCCTGTGAAAGATTTCACTGGAAATAGATTACTTTCTCTGAAGTACTGGCTGTCTTTATTCAAGTACTGTTTCATTAACTTCATTTTCGCTTTATCAGGTTTTCACTGAGATTTGTGCTGAATTTCTAAGAATTAATTTTGAAAAACCGCTATAAAACAGGGAAATAAGGGATTCCTAACGGATGCGAATGAAATGCTTCAGAAAAAAATTGCGAAACTTCCTACTTTTTTTTTGGAATAGATTTCTTTTGCCATCGTGCCCGATTGCTCATTATAATTCAAAACATTTCGAAAATTCATAAAGCAGTAGTCTAACGATTTTATCAAAACTCAAAACCCTCTAAAACTTTAATAAACTAGATGAAACTTTGAATTTTTTCTGTTCCACATTCTTTACAAAATCTATGAATTTCATTTCGCTGTAGTAGGTCGCTCTGGAAAAGAAAAAACATACCCAATTTCATGTTGTCAAAAAATAACACCAATGAGTTTTTTTACAGTTTCACTGACTTCACTTTTGCTCACTCATTTTCTCATTTTTGATGCGTTCCTCTTTCCAGAACATCAAAACCCCAAGTTTCCAAAAACCTGTCCTTTTTCTGTGTTCCCATCTCAAAGTTCATTTTCTTCTTACATACACCGATATGTGTTCCTGTTTTCCAAACAAATGTATCCCTATCCCCTTTTCTATTTATGTACACAAACACATTCACCTTCTCAATACAGTATCGAAAAGCCTCCTCTCTCTTTCTCCCGGAGGGGTCAAGAAAACGCGGGCAGTGTTATTTGATCTACGGCTCAAGCCATTAGAGCTTGGAAAAGGTGTTATGCTAGACGCTATGTTTGATCAATGCTCCAAGAAATTTCTCACCTCTTTTCGGAGTCTTTTATATACACTTTTCTTGACACCTGAACCCTAGAAAAAGTCAGAAAAATATACTCCTATGTTTTTCTTATATTCTCTAGTCTTTTTATTGCCTATTACTGTAATAGGCGGTATCATTCCAACTACAGTAGGAACTACTGTAGTTTCTACTACACCTGAAATCTTGGTAGCTGATGTGGAGTCTATTACAGTACCTACAAGGACTCAGGATACACAAAATGCGAAGTTGGAGCAGAGGTTGCCGTTTTTGAAAAGTGAGCACTTGGGATTTTGGAATTTCCAGTTCACACGGGAGGTTTCTAGGCCACCATAGAAAATCCTAGGCCACCGAAAAATATTTGGATTTCTCGGCCACCCAAATGAAAGTTTGTGTTTCTAGGCCACCATATGGCTCAATAATTAGTTTTTCAAAGCTTCCAGTTGAAATTTTTTTGATTCTTGGACATTCATGAGATTTCTAGGCCACCCCGAAACTTTCTATGCCACCAAAATCCTCTATTTCTCTATATTTCCAGGCGCCGATGAGCTGAGCAGACAAGAATTCTTCTCGATTATCCAAAATGATAAGCTGAGCAAATCTGAGATTTGGGAACGAGTGGAGCAGTGGGCCGAGAAGCAGACGGAGCATGTTAGGGTGAGTCGAAATTGGTTAGTGGCAGCGGATTTTTCTAGGCCACGGACTGATGACCTAGAGATATTCTAGGCCACCGACAGACATAAGATGAAAAACCTATACTGTTACAAATTGAAGGTTTTAGGAGTTCAAGATTTTTCATATTAGTAATTCGATCAAGTAGATGAATTAAATTTTTTGTATTTTTGGAAAATTCTGAGTTTAATAACTTACTCAGGAAGTCCAGAACTTCTGAATCAGAAATAAAATTCTTATCAAAATGTCATCTGTTTCTAAATGTCATGAAATGTCATAGCCGAAACTGAGGATTTCGACTTCCGATTGTTTCCAAGAAATAATTTCTCAAAAATTTGATGGAATGTGATTATGCAAATGAATCCACATTGAAGCAGAATAAAACAATTCGACTCGATTTTATTGACGACACTTTTCCAGAAATTTCAGTTTCAAAACGTCCAGATGTTGAAGCCGATATTTCTGAACCTCAGTTTTCCGTTTTTGTTTTAAGTAGAACAACTTTACAACGGCCATAAAAAAATCAAACCATAGTCAATATTTCTTGTGATTCAACATATTGACATTATGAAACAGAAATTATTCACATCCTGTTTATCGTGATTTATTCACCTGAAAACCGCCATTTTCGAACTTTGCTGGATTTCAATATTCAGAAGCAGATGAACACGTGATCAACCAGATCAATCACAAAAATCTTCCCCCTTTCAGAATGTCAATAATTTGAAACCGCTTTTTTCGAAATTCAATCTTCTGAGTTTATCCCTTTGCAGTCTGACATCCTTGAATTCCACCAACGTCTCTCCCAACACGTGGACAACTCAAAATTGCGAGTAGAAAGGATCATCAAGAGTCTTCCGGAAGCATTGAGAAGACTATCAGAGATTGTACAGGATATTGATATTACAAGAATACAGGTTGGTGAATTTGAAAAGTAGTTACTTTCTTGTTAGGTCAACATTAGTAACAGAAATTAATAATAGTTACTGTAGTGATGAAAACGTAAAATTTTCAAAATTTGACCATCATTCTTTGGAAAAATTTTCACAGTTCTATGTAGTTGTTTTTATGATGAACTAAAATATCAATCGTTAGTAAGGTCGTATATTTCCCGTTTTTGCGATAGTAACTCACAGTAATCTTTTTTAATTTCCAGGAAAAGAACAGAATCGCCAATCTATACACTTCATTGGACGATGACGTATCAAAGACTCTTCAATGGATTGTCCATTTGGTTTCATATGAAAAGAATGAGGGAAAACAATTGGAGAGAAGAAATAAATTGAGGAAACTGAAGAAGGGTGGAATTTGGACTGGAAGTGTTCAGGCTACTAATATTATTTAGGGGATTTATTTTGCAAAAACCAACCCTTCTTCACGAAAAACTTGAAAAAAACGCAAATTTTTCATTTTTCGAAATTCTGACCAAATAATCGATTTTTACGCTTTCTAGACCGAATAAACACGTATTTTGAAAAATTTACCATTTGAAACCCAAAAAATCACCCTAGAAAACCTAAAAACCCGCTTTTTGCAAAAAAAAAAAACGAAAAAATCGCGAAAAAAATCGCTCAAATTTGGGTGGACTCCTCCCCTTTTTTGTCTGACCGCGAGAGAGTGTGCGCAATGAGGAGGCACCCACACAAAACATAGTGACGCGCGGAACCCGTGAGGTGTCGGCCGCGGTGTTTGGGGTACCCTTATAAGTGGCCTCGCTCCAGAAGGTTAGTGTAGATCTCCCGGCGAACCTCGTCGTACTATCACCACGGTAGTACGGTGGCGGCCACCGGTCGCTGCCACTGGCAAGCGAAGCTTCACTGACGGTTCGCGCAACCGACGGAGAAGTGGATGCAGGCGAGGGGAGGGAAGGAACGCCCGGAAGCTAGCCGAATCCGGGGATTTTTCGGTCTCGGGGGGGCGGGTTTTGCCAAAATTTTGCGGGGCGACGCGCGGGTCGCCCGGGCGAGCGGCGGGGCGGGCGGGCGCAAGCCAAATCTCAGAAACCGAAATTCACCTCTAGTTCTATTGTTGAAAATACAGTAAGCTTTTTGAAAGAAAGCAACAGGAATTCTTTACGTTCCAGACCCAAAACCAGTCAAAATTTGGCTTAAAAGTCCCTATGTTTTTTCACTTTTCTTCCTCCATATTCCTTGATTTTCCATCATTTTCAGTCATTTTTTGTGTAAATTTCTCTGTTTATTTCTTGATTTTTATTTCCATCTTCTCTATTTATCGCCATGATGCATCTCTGACAAAACTCACCAACATCTGGATTGTATCCTAATGAAAAAAGTTGTTATCTGATTTCGATACTGAAACAGAATCAATTCTACTTATCACTGCGTAAGAAACAAAAGTACAGGGACAATAATCTGAGAGAAAATACCGTTTTTCAAAGGTCATAAGACTCACATCAAAGCAAGACTTTCAGCTGGAGCGCTTCTGGATACGTAGATTGATATGACCTGATATTTCCAAAATTTGGCATGAGGCCCAATTTTGAAACGAAATATGGAATTTTTTTGCAATTTCAACTTTTCCTTAATGTGGGTAATAAATAATTTTGAAGAATTCGATTTATTAGCGATGCAACACATATATGAAAACACGAAAAAAATGGGCAATGTAGTATGAAGATCCCGTAGACACAGTGAAAAGGAGATAGAAATGACTAGAATTTCAAAATATAAACATAAAGCTGTTTCAGATTCCATGTAGATTTTCCTAAGATTTTCTAACCCTTTACTTTTTCATTCAATCAATACAATTATCCTCGTCTTTCCTGGGCTTCCTTGTAAAACTAGACAATCTAACCATCGGTGTGATACTTCTCCGTTTTGATCTGTTTATTTGGTCCAGACGATTGAAACGTGTTCCAGAATCCGGGGTGCTTGGTTTTGGCTGGTTGTTCTGATTTTGGAGGTGCTCGGAGGAAGGGGTCTGCGTATAGGAGAGGAGGCGGGATTCTCTCTGAAAGTTGGAAAATGACTGGGGTCCGGTGGAGCAGGATTGCATTATAGGCACCGACAACCATGGATACTCTTATATTATATTTTCAGGCCGTTTCCGACCTCACAATATTCTAATCGGAAGATTTTTCTTGACACCAAAGAGAAACTGTAGGTCCTAATTTTTAGAGAATACGGTCTCACAACCTCGTTGAAAATTTGAGGTTTGGCTTCTCGTTAATGATAAAACTTTATGTAAACTTACATTATGAAACAGATAAAAATAGAAACGCTCACCTTAAAAGCTTCCCTCCTGAAATGCTCCTGTTTTGCTATCTCTATTCTGACCCAATGTTTAACATCGGGTACCAGAATATCAATAATCATCTTTGACGCCAGAATAACATGTTCCAACACAACAATTATTAAAATTTGACCACCCCATGAGAGGTCTGGCCAAATGCGTTGAACGAGTCCGGATTGACCAATAATTTTGCGTTTGTTAATAGTAATAAAGATTAAGATATTATTGAATCTGGAAACTACTATGTTTCAGGATCCTTTTAGAAATCCATCAACTGGCTTAAAAATATCTTGGAGAATACCTTCAAAGGATACCATATTGAAAATATCTGGTTGTACATATATGAAATGTCGTACCATTTATGTAAATACAAGAATATCGTCTCTGATGTAACTGAGGTATTTTGAAAATATCCACTTAATCGAACCACTTTAAAATATTTGGTCCGGACACCAATATTCGGCTATTACATGGAATATCTTTTAAAAGATTTCCCTAAAAGTTTGTTCAAACCTCTCTTTTTTTGTCACTTCCTCGAAGCAAAGAGTAAAACACATTACGTTCGGTTTTTTCCGATATCAGTCTGACAGTTTGAATGAAATGTTTCGTTTTATGCATTTGATATAAAATCGTCGTTAACTTTCTTTAGAATCACTTTGATAAAACTGCTTAACCGAAACACTCAAAACGTTATGATCAATAAAATCAACGATGGATAAAATAACCGTATGAGCGTTATATGGTGTCGGCAAACTCATCAAAGTATTCAGAAAGTACTTAAGAGTTCCTCAAAGAATGTTCCTGCATAGTCAAGATGAAAACTCTTCTTATTTTGGTCCTTTTAACTCTTTTCGCTACTGCCTTCTCAATTGAAGTTGAAGGAAATACTGAAGATGCCTTGGACATCATGGACACGGTAAAGCCAAGCTATTTTGTCTTTGAAGCTTCATGTTCACTGTTGTACAGATCAAACAACTCGGTGCCAAGTTATCGGAGAAATCGGACATGCTTAAAACTCTTGCTGATGCTGTCAAGCTAGGTGGAGCAGCCACCGAGGAAGAAGCTAAAAAAGCAATGGACGCACTCAAGAAAGAAATAGAGAAACTTCGAGAAGAAATAATCAGTGAGAGTAAGAAAATTTTTGGAAAAAATCCAAAAAACACAGAAGACGAAGAGTATGTCATTCGAGACGTGGTAAGAGTTTCTTACTGTTTCACAAAATAATGGAGCATGTTCAGATTGATGCACTCAAAGCCAAAATCGGCGATTTGAAAGAAAAAGCTGCAGTTATCCGTGACCAGATAAAAAGCGCTGCGGGAGAGAAGAAACTACTGTTGAAGGAGCAACTCGCTAAAATCCAAAATGAACTCAAAGGTGCTCTGGCAGATCTGACAAGTGCACTCCGGGAACTTTTCGGTCGCAATCCAAAATTGTGAACATTTTTATATGAGTCCACTTTTCATTTTTATATGAGTCCACTTTCTTTTCATCTAATAAAACAATTTTTGGATGACAATGAAAGACATTTTGAAAAGAAGAAATTAATTCAAGTTCTTCATGTCTCCTGTTTGTATAATTTCACAATAAGAAAAACCGAAAAAATTGTCTAGATTCTAGTAGATTGGTTTTTACATATTGAGAGGAAATCATTAGCAAGTTATGCTGTCCAACATCAATATGCCACGTTAATATCAGAAGTGGAAAAAAAGTTAGACACTGTTGTTTCATGAGATCGGCTTCTCATACTTGATTGATTTGCATTCATCTGAATCATATTGAACTCAGAAGATTTCCGTGCTTTATCCAGTTCTTCGTGTTTTTCTATCCATATTCTGACTGGTCCAGTATTGGATAAGTAAACAGTGAAAATCCAAATATAAGAAGCATAATAAACATTGCAAATGTAGAAATCCGAGCTTGGTGGCAAGTTTGATGAGTAGTTAGTTAACGTTTTCACAACGGAAATAACTTGATATCCCTGAATGCTTAACAATGTTTGAGGGTAAACTGAAAACTTGCTTACTATCAGAAATAGAACAGATAGTGAAGAATTGATAAAAACAGAGATGTTTTTGGAACTGATTGCAGTCTGTTTTGATTCGAACCTGGTAAGTTGATACACGATTAAAGCAAGAATAAGCGTAATCATAACGATTTCCACAGTTTTTATTTCAAGTTCTTGGGTGTCTGACTCCATCACGAATTTTACTGAAAACTTACACCCATTTTCCTCAAGCTTGAAACAACTTACTCTTTATTGCAGCAATTCTCAAGACACAAAAAATTCCAAGAACAGGAAATAAAAATGCCCTTTTTAGCTTTAACACCTCTGTCAACATTTGATAAAAAGTAAAAAGTAAAATTATAAA
Organism: Caenorhabditis sinica; assembly: GCA_963932045.1. Lineage (NCBI taxonomy): Eukaryota > Metazoa > Nematoda > Chromadorea > Rhabditida > Rhabditidae > Caenorhabditis > Caenorhabditis sinica. The sequence goes on from OZ009940.1 coordinate 19,982,841, forward strand.
CGTCTGTAACACAATGGACCCAATAAACGGAATAGTCATATACCAGGTACTAGTGGTCCATAAGTCATATTTTATTTTCAAAAAAATAATAGTGGAAATAGAAATATACATAAAAATTTGGAAAGGCAGGAAAATACGGAATTGTTTTCCCTGGAAGTAAGATACTCTGATTGGTTCTTTCAAAAAGTGAAAATACCTGTTTTTTGACAAGTTTATATAAATAAGCACAAAACATAACCGAAGGAAATAATATATGGTAAGTTGAAATTTCACTATCAGAACCTTGAATGATTTTTTTCAGTCCATCACTGTGGTGAGATTGGTTTGAAGCAGAAAATTGTAGCGTCACAGTCATGATGAGATATCTTTGACTGAAGTAAACGTAAAAATTGGCTCGAAAAGAATTCTGGCAAGACAAGATTGAAATAACACCTGCCTTGACGCAACGCGGCATTTAGAATTTATAAATCAATGTCAAACTTCTTTCATTGGTATGCTTGTGCCAGTTGATGCAAAAATGTTGACAACACCTGAGATCATAACACATTTATACAGAAACAATTTGAAAAAAAAAACTATCATAAATTAAATTAAGCCAAAAGTTTGAAACTTGAAGTTGCAACGATTTGAAAACATGTAAAGATCGTTGAAACTTCAAGTTCCAATGCATAACTTTTTCTTGAGCATAATGCAAGGCTGTTATTTTAGACGGCCGGCCGTGGCAGATTTTGGAGATATCTCAAAAATCTAAGGCTCGGTTTGAATGAAATTTGGAAATTTTTGCAGAAATGATACATTTTTTGCGATATCAATTTTCTCTTAATGGTAATAAATAATTTTCAAGAATTAGATTTATTAGCAAAGCAATACATATACAAAAACACGAAAAAAGTGGGCAATGTAATGTGAAGATCCCGTAGACACAGTGGAGATAGAAATGACTAGAATTTTAAAATGCGATGATAAAGCTGTTTCAGATTCAATGTAATTTAGATCAAATTTTTCAACTTTAGTAAGATTTTCCTAAATCCATTCAATCGATGCAATTATCCTCGTCTTTCCTGGGTTTCCTTGTAATACTAGACAATCTGACCATCGGTGTGATACTTCTCCGTTTTGATCTATTTATTTGGTCAAGTCGATTGAATCTTGTTGTGGAATCTGGAGTGCTTGGTTCTGGCTGGTTGTTTTGGTTTTGGAGGTGCTCCGATGAAGGGGTCTGGGTGTAGGAGAGAAGGCGGGATTCTCTCTGAAAAGTTGAAAAATGACGGGTGTCCGGTGGAGCAGGTTTGCATTATAGGCAGCAAAACTTATATATGCTTTTATATTTTTAGACCACAATATTCTAATAGGAAGAATTTTCTTGAAAGCAATGAGAAAGTGGAGATTCCAATTTTCAGAGAAATACGGTTTCACAATCTCATTGAAACTTTGAGGTCAGCTTTCTCATTAGTGTATCGTTAGAAAATCATAGGTAAACTTACATTATGAAACTGATAAGAAATAGAAACGCTTACCTTAAAAGCCTCCCTCCTGAAATGTTCCTGTTTTGCCGTCTCTATTCTGACCCAATGTGGAACATCAGGTACCAGAATATCAATAATCATCTTTGACGCCAGAATAACATGTTCCAACACAACAATTATCAAAATTTGACCACCCCATGAGAGATCTGGCCAAATGCGTTGAACGAGTCCGGATTGACCAATAAGGGCACAATTGACAATAACACCAAGGATTCCAAGGAGCTGAAAAGTAAGTGATTATATGAAATCAGGATTGTTCAAAACAATAGGACATGAGTTTCTGAATGTTATGGAACAGTTTAAAAAAGTTGGTTGCTTTCGCACTCTCCTATTATCTATCCTAATCTAATGGGGATATTTGACGAAGTTGAGTCACCAAAATTTGTCTATTTTTTTAAGGAAGATTATAGTGGAGTCCCAGTAGCCTTGATCAACAAAAACCTGTGCATTTGCTCGTCAGAGTGTATGGAGTCAGAAAAAGTATTACAGTAACGAGATTCTATAAGGCCAATTGAACAATTGATGTCTCGCAGTTTTTAAAAGTTTAGTGAAGTCACTATTTTTTAATGAAAAATTTTAATATTCAGTCGATGGAGTATCAGTAAATCTGGATTTATTGGAGTGGGGGATTTATTGGAATCGTGGAACAGTTTTCCAAAGTAAGTACTCGTACGTTTTCTAAACCAATCTCATTATCCTATACTTCAATTGATTACATCACAACCATGAATGCGATCAATGACTCAGATTGCAATATAACAAAAATTGCAATGTACTATGTTTCAGGATCCTGTGAGGAATCCATCAACTGACAACTGATATTTCTCGGATTCATCAAGTTCCAAAAAATGAATTAAAAAACTTCCACTAATACTATCATATTTGAAGATTCTCCAACTCACCTCCATAGCTTTCTGCCACGCGCCAATATCCTTAACCCTCCTTCCAAACGGCCTTTGTACAGTATTACACAACTTGAAAGCATCCACCCGAATCTCGATTAAATTATTGATCAAAGCACATACAGCTGCCAATGGGAACGCAGGTGAAAACAGCAAAACGTATCCAAATTGAATGAACATTTCCAGGAAATCATCCAAAGGTCGGGCATACACAGACATGACACTTTCCAGTTCAGCTTGTGTTAATTCTGGATTCGAGTCATGACAAGGTTTGAATTCTGGTAGTGGAAGACGTTCAGTTTTCATTGAAAAGTCCTCTCGGAAAATTGAAGAAAGGGTCCTAAGCTGCTTGAAATCATCGGTCTTGGGTTCCAATTCGGTTTTTCTTTGTCTTATCTCCTGATCTGGTGAGCCCAGACTAAAAAATCCGAATGGACTTTTTGGGCTCTTCGGGCTTTCATCTTGCTCCACAGAGCTCTGCCTCTTGTTCCTCACATTCTCCACATGTCTTCTTAAAGAACCGTCGCTCATTGATCTTGTCATTTTGTAGGTCAAACTGCTCAATTTCAGTTTTTCGATCATGAATGGGACTACAGTTTCCATTATGTTTTGGGTGACTTGGCGGGTGATGAGCAAGGTGGCAAGGGTCTGAAAATAGAGGGTACTTGGAAGTAGGTTGAACAATTTTAGGTACGAAATAATGCAAAAATATCGCTGTTTTTTAGAACTGATAAAAGTGCAAACTATGATTTACCAGTAGTGGAACCATCAATAACATTAATTTTCAAATTTTCATTTTGTCTGAATCAGGCAAATAAGATCGAATCTAAGCCTGAACCCAGTTGAGCTTAAGTAAGCCAAAGTCTAAGTAAAAAGATCTTTGAAAAAATAGAATGTACTTAGGCTTAGGCTTACACGGCCCAAGAGGCTTAAACACCGCATCCGAATTTTTCAATTTTCCTCTCTCACCTCCTGTAACCTTCTCATATCCTTCAGAACAAACGCAATGTAGAACAGGGATCCAAACGCAGTCACAAACTGAAACAGCACAATCTTGGTGATCAAGAAGTCTTCATACTCATCGTCAGTACGGTAGTTTTCTGAAAATCCTCTTTTCATTTGGACCCCAATTTCTTGAACTTACCTAGGTCATTCAAAATCAACGCAAGCCTTCGATAGATTTTGTCACTGATCACTATCATTAGTGCATAGATAATCATCGGAAGATAACAGATCCAATGGAAGAAAAAGGAGTCGGAGAAGTAGCTGGAGAATAGAGGTTTGGCGGGAATTCAAAAGTAGGAACTCACAAGTCTGCTAAATCTTGAACTGTGAAAATGGCCAACATGGCGACGAACATTCCGACGACGCAGAGGAAGGTGATGGGGTAGGTGATTACTGTAACAGGAGATTGATTGATTTGCAAAGTAATTGTGGTAAAATTTTCCAGTTACATAAGGAAGGTATAAAACTGAGAGCTTTTCCAAGCATCAATTGGTTATTCATTTCAACTAGGAAATTATTTTGTTGTTTAAGGTGAATACTAGGAACATGGGAGTACTTCTGAGCAAACTTTCCAGTCACATACAAAAATATGAAAATGGAATCCAAGTGAAAGAGCCCCCACCGTATCTCACTATCGTATGCTTCCATGCCGGATAGAACGGCTCCATTCTTCCCGAGACTGGATTTGGTGCCAAATAATCTCCTTGAAAAGCTGGTCTTGGATCCTGGAGGTATGAGTCTTGAGTGGCATCATAGGTTCCCCATTTGAATGCAAGTTCGGCTTGTACTCGTTTCCACCATTCCAGGTAGATAGTTGACCAGATGCAATTGAAGAAGGCGAATAAGACAAAGCAAATGTCGGAGATTAGCTGGAAAAATGTAGAATGGTTGAGGGTATATGGTGCTCTGAAATAGACCGGGACCCAAAATTGAATCTGGAATCCCTAGTATGGTCTAGGACCCCAAGAACAATGTCTAGATAGTCTTAGATTGGTCTATGTTTCAAAAAAATTACCTGATACAAATCTTGTTTGTCGCCTGGATTATTTTTGTACTTGAATCCACCGAGAAACCACATCAGAATCCCTAAAAGTGATGGAAACCAAAGTGCCGTTGTCATGTGGCCCAACCAAGCAAAATACATTGCGATCTCTGTTCCAAAGTAGTCTTTTACCTGAAAAAAACGAATCGTTGCATAAACTTACTGGTAAACGTTGGGAATGTTCAAAATCACGAAAAATACTAAATAGCAGGAAATCTAGAAAATGAAGTTTCCAGATCATCAGAATTAGAGGGATCCCCTCATTTCACTTTTCTCAAGAAATCCTAACTTTTGCTGTTCCTCATACTGCACTAAACTACAAAACTTTTCAGACAATTTCAATTATTCGAGTCGCTCACTAACCTGATCAATCGGTTGTTCCTCAATCGAAAACACCCATTTCTGTTGCAAATGCTTCAAAAACTCTGTATTATGCAAGGCTGACACATGTTGCACCACATTCATAGATATCAGTCTAGGTACTATCGCTGTTCCTTCCGTAAAACTGATCGTCCTCCTCGGTAATTTAAGCGTTAATCCTCCTTTCCCAGCTCTCATCATATCCACCATTTGTTTCACAATTATCGTCCGTTCCATTGGTGATAAAAATGTGTTTTTGCCCTCGACGCCGGCGAAAAATTGAGCTTCTTCGAATGAAAAGTCTCGCATTCCACCACCGAATTTTGATTTGATAGCCTTTTTGATGTGGCAGAGTTCGGCGCCTTTGAGTAATCTGAATAAAATCATTTTTGTGAGAATATCTCATATCAAGTTGCTGTATTTTTTTGCAGTTATCACTGTTTCAAAGTGTCATTTTCTACTGATTTTATCAGTCTTCGTCAGTCTTCGAAATTCGTATCAGCCAAGTAAAAAATAACTCACGTCTTATAATCTGCCGTCAAATATATCGCATAACAACTGTTCAGTCTATGGTACCGTACTTCGATCCTTAAATTCGGCTCATGTTCCCTCATTTGTTGTACCAACCACATCACAGAGGTCTTATTCTCAACATCATCGTCGGAAAATTTCATAGTGATCAGAAGATCGCAATGGGTGGAAGTGGAGGCGTACCTGGAAATGCAATTTTAAAGATTCGGCATGCTCTACGACAAATCTTAATTGTAGAGCTGCAATCTCTTCAAAATCAAAATTCTGAGATGGCATGCTACTCTTATTGCAAAACCTATAATCCCCAATTCTTCATCATGATTTTGAAACCTAAATGTTTTGCAAACTTTTTGAATTCCCGCTCATTACTCACCTCCACAAATCCGAACTCAACGCAAATCGCTGTCCCTCGACGATTCCATCCTGGATGATTGCTCCCACTTTGTTGTGAAGGGTTGCCATTACACCTGGAAGTTCCAACATCGTAACTCGCATATTAGAATTTTGAGAGTTCAAAGAACTGATTCCGCCCTAGCCAACTGAACTTCCTTCGACTGTGACAAAGAAATCGAAGCAATGGAACGGAGAAAAATAGAAAGGAATAGGAGTGATGGTGATAGTGGTGGTATGGAAAACTATAAATATTTTGATGCTATTTTTTCACTTTCTCATGGGTGATGGGGTATTATTCCATAGTCTGACCTGCTCGTACGATACCAATAGAAAGTTTAAGAAGATGTGACCAGGCTGAATCAGAAAAAATTTAAGCATTGCTTTAGTTTGGAATGGTTCAGTTATCTGTCTATTCCGCCGAAATTTGAAATTCTACATTGGAATCGGCGCTGTTAGTCAGCAAAAAAGAAAAACATCGAAAGTTGGACTTCATCAGATCAATTGACATAGAGCATTGTTAACCATGTTTTGTAAAGATGGCGATATAGTACAAACTTGACATTTTGTAACATTTAGCTCAGAAACTGGATGACCAATTACAATATGACAGAAAAAGTATACCGAGACATGACATGGTGGAAACAGGAAATATTGGAATGTCATCTAAAGAACTGAATTCAAGAATGAGTGATAATCGTACAGACTTTGAAGGATTAAAAAAATATTCTCGTACATTTTTATACTGCTTCAATTTATTGGCAAAGGTCTGGTGGTTCGATAATGTTTATTATTTTCTGATTATCTTCTAATCAAAGTCTCTCTCCAAAAAATTATAAAATTAGACACCAAAACTTCCCAAAAACTCCTGATTCTCAAAGATGAAAAAAATGAATAGCCAAATACAACTCTAATATAGAACTACCAATTACAAATCTAATTAAGTAACACTTTCGTTTCCAAGTTTTAGTATGGTAAACGGAAAAATAAAGAAAAACTCTAAAAAATCTGTCCGCAAATCAATAAAGTAGAATGAAGAGAAGTAAAAGTGGGGTTCATTTTCCCTCCTCTTTCTCCATTTTTCTCAGTTTTTTCTTCCACTTTTTGGAGTCTTACATAGTCTCGCTGTTTCCAAGAAAAAAGGCTGTATCCTTCTTCTCTCTGGAGGCTTGTTTTTATTATTCATACCACAACATTTTCTTTTCTTTTGTTTCTTTCCCTTGCCTTTTTGGTTTTCAGAATGGGGTATAAAACATAGAAAAAGTGAGAAAAGAAACAGAGGAAAATAGAACATATGAACAAACACATATGTATACCAAAACTGGCGAGGGGGATCGAGAAAAAAAGAGAGGGAACAAATAAAATTTTTTGAAAAAAAAAATGTTTACTGTTATTTGTTCGAAATTTCGGTGTGTTCATAGACCGATAGTAATGCAACAAGATCATACATTGCTAGAGAAAATCGGGGAGAAAATGGAGGAGAATTATAGTAATTTTGACAGTATCAAAATGACTTAATTGAGTGGAAAAGTACAGAAAATCAACAACTTTTCAAAAGTTTTCGAAATTGTGGACAATATTGAGCTTTTTCAAGCCTGTAAACATACAGGACTGTTAGTTGATAATCTTCAAAAATTGGCGATTCCCCTTAGTACAGTTTGGGTATGAAAAAAAAATCAGTATGTAGTGGTATCTAGAAATAAAACTCTATTTTTTATGGATTTTCACATCTCCAATAGTCTACAAGGTTACAGTGGGAAAAAATCCGACACTTTTTCCGAAGGTTTTTGCAGTAGAAGACAAAAACAGACACGGATGGAATCTAAGAACATTGTCAGGGGCTTATAAATCTTGATAGAGAAACAGAAAAATAAAAGAAAAAAGGAACAAAAATTTTAAAGGTTTGGTAAAAGTGACCATACATAGGAAAGTTTTCGAAACATTTCGAAAATTCCTCATTCTCTGAGGACGATTCAGTCAGGAACCAAATCATAAAGTAGTTACTCTCATACCGAAAAACGTTATTTTCCGGGAATTTTTACTGTGTCTGTACCTTGACATGTGAGTAGTTGAGATTTCTTAATAATGAATCGAAATCTAGAGCACCAAAAACTTCAGAGAGAATACGCCAAATTTTGACAGAATCTATCAAGGAACCAAGTCAGCTGTCTAATAACATGAACCTCGAATATGCAACATTATCTACTGAGCCAAAATATAAAAAATAAACAACGACATTTTGAAAAAAGGACTCTCAAATTTTACCCACAGGAAAAATCAATTTCAATGGGGAAATGTTATCCATTCCATTGCCCAAAAGAGTGGTTGTTGAGAGGGGGTGTCCCCCTCTCTCAACACAACAATTAAGAGCACCATCATGGAAATTGGGAAAAAGGAGAAGAAGGAGGAGAACGAGAGAGTGTGGTGGGGAGAAGTGACGCAGATGGAGAGGAGGGAGAGGGAGAAGTCAGAAGACTTCTGGACATCATCTGCCTGTGTTTCCCTCTTTGGGCTGCCCCCCCCCCCCTCTTCTTTCTATGGTTTTGAAAGAATATGAGGATGTTGATGGAGAGTGGTGGTGGAGAAGAAGGAGAAATGGACAGACAGAATAGAATGGCAGATGTTCAACACTCTGATTTTGAAATGTATGGATTTGTGGTCATATGCGGTTGCTTTTGGAACTGAAAAAACTCGAAAGGTTGGATTAGATGAATAGTTCGAAAAGGAAAATTCGAAATTCTTCAAGATTATTTGGATTCTCAGATTAGTTTTGAAGCACTGAACGTTATCACATTCCAGTACTACCTTCATATTATTGAGCCGAAAATACTACAATAACAACTGGTGAGTTAATTTGAACCGGAAAAGCAAGGAAGAATCATTTCGAAATTCTAATACAACTGCTTTACCAGAACAGGCCATAAGAGAATGGTGAAACTGTTTTTTTTCAGATGTTAGCTGGTCCTCATTATTTTAAGTCAATGATCATCATAATCATCTCAGTAAATCAAGTGTCAACAAATGTCTTACAAATTCATGTTGCAGTTGAAACGGAAAATGTTGTGCTTTTTTCGGTAATTTTCATTCGGTCGTCTGGTACTTTGAGCAAATTTTCTCAAACTTCAAGATGGTATTTCATGTCCAATGTAACTGGAATACTGCAGAATTTTGCCTATTGAACTTTCCAGAATTCTTCGTGGGTTTGAAACAATAAATTCCCTCTCAGATGCGATAAATTCTCCAGAGCTCTGTTGGAAGTTGTTGAGGACTACTGCAAGTCTTTGAAATTTCAAAAACATAATTAATTTCTCGCCAAAGTATTTTAAATTTAGCAACTCAATAGAATTTGCTCTCTTTCAATAATGTTATGGAACAGAAAAAACCGGCATAATGCTTCTATAAATTCTCAAACCCCAAAAAACCATCCAATATTTGCAAAATGTTCAACAAGAAGACGATGGAACAGCTTGGAAAAAAATACTATAGTTTTCAAAAGATTGTGAAACCGACTTATTATTTTTTGTCATAGGAAGATAGGAATGTAATTGCATACTAACCATGCTCTCTGATAAAAGCGTATACGATAACAGTGAAACTGTTTTTTCTTAGCTGGCAATTTGGTTCCAGATTTTTCTGGATTCACACATATGCGGATTTGAAAAGAAGTGCAAAGCAAAATAACTGAGTTTTCTCATTTTTCATGTACCTCTTGTAACGGTAAATTTGTTCATGTTCTATTTCATCGACTGTGGGCATTTCCTCGATTAGTTTTAATTGCTATGTATCATGTGTTCAGACTTGTATTCTATGTTCAAAGCTATGAATGAGTTTCTTAATCCCATCGAATAAATTTGTCAGAAAATCACATCCTTGAAACATGAAATTCGTTTTCTACATTGGAGACCGTGCTCAAGCCTTCGAAATTAACTAGGAAATGGGACACCAAGTCCATGAAGTTTGAAAAAATATTTTTCTTGGGGGTATACTACTTATCAATTCAACAAAATTACATAACTTTTGACAATGTCGTGAAACATTAAAAAAAAAACGAAAATAATAATCAATTTTTTGAAAATGGCAGTGGATTAGAAAGCAATTTGGAAAATAAATAAACTTTCCTTTTCACAAGTTTTTGAAACCGAGAGGTCATCTAACACACCTCAATAGACAGATAGACTGTGCCTTTAATGATATTCTAATCTTCAGACAAATAAGATTTCTACAGGACATACGCTGTGGTTGCACCACGAAAAAAATAAAGAAAATGCGATTGTTAGGCTGGTAAAGCTCATCAATGTTAAGTACATGTAATTGCGATCGACGACACAGAACACGATCTCGGTCTCCATACTCGTCATATTTCACTGGCTGCTTGAAACGGATAATCATGTTTAGAAAACTGAAAAATAGCTAAAGTCCCAACCAACTTCCAACTGATATCACCAAACCTCTCTGTTCAGAACTCTGGAAATTAGTGATGTGTTCTGATAATCTAATGTGAAAACGGAATCATTGTTTCGATAGAACTAGACAGACTTCCTGATAAAAACGTACATGAGAATTGTGAAACTGTTTTTTCTTTGAGGTTCCAGACTTTACTAGTTTCTCTGATGTACGGATATCGCAAAAATAACTACAACATACTGTTGTTGTCTTATTTTTTTTCTTTTTTCTCTTGGAAATGAAAGTTTTATACATGCTTCAATGATATTTTTCAACTGTAAGCATTCGTTCGTTCAGTTTGTTCTTCGTTATTTTTCAGGTGCTCCGACTTGTGTTCTATTTTCAACGCAATTTGTTAAACACACCGATTAGAATGTTAATTTAGAAATAGTCCGAAATTAACACTATTTTGAAACATAAAATCTATTTTCTACATTGGAGGGAACCATGAAAGAAGATGACGATTTTGTAAAGTTTAAGGGTCCTGTGTACCAAAATTCAATCAAATCAAAAAAAATTACTGACTTTAAGCAATGTTGTGAAACATTGAAAACGAAAATCGGGCTTCAAGAAACTTTCCAGCCAAAAATTAGTGATCCAACACTTAGATAAGGAAGCAACTTGGACAACGAATGGTATTCTGATCGGTTGGTAAACAGTACCCCCAATAAATTTTACAGGACATATCAAGTTTTCAATTACAGAAATGTAGTGTAATTTTTAATAGTAACCCTATGATAAGTCAACATCAATAGCATTACCATATCATCTCCGTTTACCCATGATCAAATTATACCAGCTGGTTGAAACAGAAAAGAAAAATGCATTAGCTGAAAGAATGGTCAAATTAATATCTCCTCGTTATTTTTCCGAGCAGTGAAAAGATGAAATCGTTTGCTACAATTTTGGTCAATGGAACACATATCTCAAAAATCGTTGAGAGAATTTGAGTGTATCAGTGTCTACAGGAACTCACAGAAGAACAAAGGCTCCAGTTTTCCATATGCAACATTTAGTGGTTCTTGGAATCACAGATGAGGACCATAATGCTTCACTGCTCTTGTTGAAACCGTACTTGTACCTTGCTGTATGTTTTCCGGCTATTTCCCAAAAAGTCCCTTTGCGTTCATCCATCCTAGAATGAATGAACACTACCAAGCCACTTAGAATCAGCATTTTGAGAATGCAAGTTGTCCCTCAGAGACCATCAGACTGATACTGAACAACTTCAAAACTTTCCTAGATTTTTCTGTTTGCTCTAACCATTAATAGTTTGAGATGAACTTCCTTTTCTGCTTGGCTAGTTGGCAGTTGTGCGCGGATGAGAAATTTTTCTATGCGGAAGACGGAAGTGACTATCTAGGCATAGAAGTATTGAAAATGTTGGAAACCGTAATCATTAGTGTTAGGAAAGGCCAGAAAAACATTCAAAAATCATTTTCGACTTGGAAAAATCAAAATTTTTGGGACTTCCGTGAAAGTGTTTTTCTTCCAAAAAATCCGGAAGACGGAAGTAGTCGGAAAAATTTTGACGGAATACGGAAGACGGAAGACGGAAGACGGAAGTAAAAAAACAGGCGGAAGACGGAAGACGGAATTCCGCGCACCTATGGTGTCTAGGTCTGTTATTCAACTCATAGTCAGTTGGAGCATAGCATACTTTTTTGCTGATTGTGAAAATTTTTGAAACTTCCCGGACCGAAATTTTCAAAAAGTTTCAGAGAAAAATCGTAGAGATGTGAGCCATATATCTAATAGTACTACCATCTAAAACTCTCTGTTTCTTAATAATGGTAACACACTGGACTAGGTCCTACTCTCAATAAGTAGATTATTTTCCTCATCAGAGAATTAGCGAATCTTCGCTCCACTGATTTCGCATAAATACCGCCAATCTGAATCTGGAGAAATGCAAAGTACCGTACCTGACTGTTAAATTAGTCTATAACTTTATAACCATCAGAGAATTTCAATTCCGGTATCAATTGACACGACTAATCTAATCTGGATCAATGAGCTCTAATGAAGTATTGGTAACAGGAAATATTAAGAGGATCACGAGAAAAGCGTATGCTTTTGTATTTCGAAATGTTATTGAAAGCAATTATTCTCTTCACCGAAGCTTTATCTCAATGTTGCATTTTTTTTCGATAAAAGAACAGTCAATTAATCTCATCTTAACCACCAAACCATTGTAAGGTTGATGAAACAGAAATCCAGGTGGAACTCAAAAAATTACTGGAGATTGCAATCAAGTTTGATGGTTATCCGTTTCAGATAGTTTGTAAATATGGAATTAGAAAGTCATTATTGGTTTTTTTGAGTTTGACATTTTTTAAACACTCGCATTTGACAACACTCACGCATAAAGCCTCTCGGCCAACTTTAAAAGATTCTATTAGAGTAAGCGATAAGCAGGATGACTGCTGTGGTGATTCTATAAAAGATAATATAATCAGAAGCAATATCGTCTGGTTAGAATTAGCTAGATAATAAAAGAGCAAGGTTGACAGCTCAATGAATAAGAGAAATTCGTACTCGATGGATTCAACGGGCTCATGAAACATTATGTTTTTTCACCTATACAACATGTCTTTAAAGTTTCGATTTGAAAATTGAATTTGTTTCCAAAACTGAAGTTGTTTCCACATGACGATTATTACTTCTCATCGTATTCACGGTAATGCTACTGTTTCATGTTATCACTAAGAAGAGGTGGGCGGAAGAGGACAATTACATACTGTGTAAAACGGTAATTGTTTTCCCTGTTGCATCACGGTTTTAATATTCGAATCTGAAGTTGTGCGTTCAATAGCCATGCGTATTCCATATTTGGGCAGTGAGCAAGTTTTTTTGTTGTTGTTTTTGTGTTCAACTTACATCAGTTTTACTGAAATCGTATCACAACAATGAGCAACAAGGAGCTCCTGAAAACTGTGTGAAACGAATAACATCCAAAACCCAGGGTCTAATGGTCATCTCAAAGAAATCGCAAAAAAATCATAGTTTCAAAACTGTGATTAATTTCTTTTTCATTGTATTTTGATATAATACGGTACATTTTTCAATCGCAGCAATAATATACCAATAAAATCTAGAGAGATCATTGGAATTTTGAAAAATAACAAAGAATTCAATCCGATACGTGAATAAATTTAATTTGGAATGGCAGTCCTAAATCGAATGCAATCCCAACAAAAAGTCAGATTTTGAAAAATTATTCATGTTCCATGAATATGAAATAATCATGTCGCTATCTGAGTTACTCATTTTGTTTCCATATGGCGTTGAAAACAAATAAACATATATAATAATGAATTCAAACACTCTATGTTGAAAACAGTTCAGAAAATCCGAAGATACATACATAAATCGACAATAGAACACGCTTTCAGACAGTTCCATTTTCACAAAAAAATTATGTTTCCAAAATGCGAAATAGGCATGTAGCCATTGCAATATAGATCGTGGAGGTTTTGCACCATTAAGAAATCAATAAATTTTCAATGCAAACGTGTGCTATTTAAAAAATTTGGACAGTATAAAGATACATGAATTGTCACTGGAGCACGCTTACAAAGAAATTTGAAACCTTGACGAATAATCGTGTTCCAGCAGTGTGATGAATTGGTATTACTAATTTAGCTTTAATAGTCCTCTTCTCATTTCTAACAGTTATAGTCAAGTAAGTGATGTGCGCTCCATTGCTAAATTTCAGTTACGAAATAAGCTGTCAATAGAGCGCGTTTGTTATACATACATATAAGTTGTATAACGTAAAAAGCATGGAGATTCTAAAGAAACAGAACAAGATTTCATATTTCCAAAAGAAAATTCCGTTTCAACCATCCCATACATTTTCACAGTCAGTAATGAATTTGTTCGTATCTCGTATATACGCCTTTTCATAAAGAAGTTCATAACCAAAACACTAGAAAGTTCAAAATTATGATTTTGTAAGGAAATTCAAAACCAAATTTGTTCCACAGAAATCTAGTTGTACAGAAGTCTCGTAGATACATAAGTTTTCAACTGCGCGCACTTTTAGAGAGCTCAGTTTTCACAAAAATCTATGTTCCAGGAATATGAAATAGGCATTTAGCCATTGCAAGATAGATCCTTGAGGTGCACACACAAGTGAACAAGTAACGAATTTTTGATGCAAATCCGCTTCGTTGAGAATAGTGCAGAAAACCCGAATATGGTACATCAACTATCAACAGATTTCCCTTACAAGTTAGAAAAATAAGAAATCGGAAAAAGTAAATATTTTGAAACCATGAATGATAGAAGTAATCCATTCAAAGCCGATGTTTCCTCATTTGAATGTTTAATAACTAATATAGACTGCAAATACGCTCTATTGACAAATTTCAATTAAAACAACGAATATGAAGAAATTGTCAAAAGAGCGCACTTTCTTTAAAAACAACTGTTTCAAAAGCTCCAAGTTTAAGGAATATTCTAGATTTGATGGGTTTTTGTTAGACCTGTGTAATTCAAACAATTTCTCATAGAAACGTCCCACATGTAATAATGCATGGCAAACTAAAGCACATTTAGTAAATTTTAAGGAAACGCGATCTAAACCGATTTAAAAAACTCGAAGGTTTAAAAAAAGTAGTGCGCGGTGTTAAAGAGACATTGTCAGAGGTTGAGAATAGGAAGATCCATTAGGAAGACGTGGAAGATTTTAAGAAAAATATCAATGTTTCAAGAGCACAAAATATTCATGTACCCATTGCCATGTGAATCCGTGCAAATTATGTGGTTCAAATAAATAAACAAGTTTCAATGCAAACGCGCTCCTTTGACAAAGATTTCACCCAAAGATACATGAATTGTCAATGGAGCGTCACAGACACAGAAAAAATGAGAAATTTATCACAATGAAATCATGTTCCAAGAATGTGATAAATTTAAATCACTCATTTCGCTTCAATTTTCTCTGACATAGTCTACAGAAAACAAGTGAGATGCTATGCACATGCGCTTCATTTACGAATTTCAGTTTTTAAAAAGCAGAAAACGAAGAAATTGCCATTGGAGCGTATTTGCAGAATCAAAACTTAAAAGAAAATAGAAAATAATTCCGGTTTCAATGTCACCATGAAGTTTTGAAAGTAATCCATGTTCTATTGGATTAAGGAAATCCGACGTTAGATTTATGATGGCAGATTAGAGAAACTTTCGTCAAGGTATAACTCTGATGAAATTTCAAACGCGCTCTATTGACAACAATCAAAAATAGAAAAAAAAAGAGTTCAGAGAAAATGTGTCCATGGAGCGCATTTACACCTCAATCGTCACTGCCGGCATATCATTAATTTTTCTTACCTTTTTTCAAATTTCCCGCCAAACTTTTCAAATTTGAAATCCCACAAAAAGTTAAACCAAACTAACCTCCTCCATCCTCCTCATTCCCATCGTTGTTATCTCGATTTTCACTTTCCTCCCCAGAATCCCAAAATCCTTGGCACGGCGCCAAAAAGTTGGCTCTCCGAATGACGTCATCAGAATCATCGTCGAAACAGACATCGAATATTGGAGACGTTCCACCAGAAAATGAGATGGAACGTTGGCGATGGAGCATTTTTGAGGAAAAGTTGAAAAAAAAATTTTCGAAAATTTTTTTTCTCCAGATTTTTGAGTTCCTCTCAGAACTCTGAGAATCCAGAGATTACACACACAACCACCAGAAGCCAACTGCTCTATATTCTTTCTATCTCTTTTTGATTTCTCTCCACTTTTTTTCTCTGTGTCTCTCACTTTTCTCTACTCTCTCGCCCTGGGGGTCCGGGAGCCGACCCCAGAGCTCTGGGAGCCCCGGTCCCCCTTTTTTCCCCGCCGAGATTGATTTCTGTGTTTTCATTTCTATGCTCTCCAATCAAATTGATTTATATGTATATAGTAGAAGTCAAGGAAAAAAATGAATGATACAAAAATGGGGCGGGACTTAGATAGGATTGGATAAAGCTCGATGATTCTTGCTGTTGGGAGTCGAAAAATGAAAATTTCCAAAAAAAGGAACACCTGGATTCAATTCAAATGATGGGAAATTGATGGGAAAAGAGCGGGAAATTCGAAACATTTCAAATTTCCAGAAAAAAAGTGACAAAATGAAAATGAGATGACGATGGTTATAATTTTGAAAAAAAAAAATTTTTTTCCAAAAATTTTCAGATTAAAATGAGTTTTCCTAGGGTTAAATTTTATGGGTGATTTTTCGTGTTGGACACTAAAAAATAAATAAAAATTATATCGAAAATTATATCAAATCGTTCGAATCGGGCGGCTCGATTCCTGTACTTCCATCTCCTCGCGTGGCGTCTCGCCTTGCCGCATCAGTAGACAGATTTCGAGCTGAAAAAAGGCGGAAATTTGAAGTTTTAATGGGAAAAATGGCACTTTTAGGGGTAAAAATAGTAAAAAAAATCACTTGGAATCAGGAAAAACGACTCAAAAACCATGAAAATCCGCTCAAAATCATCTAAAAAAAGCCAAAAATGGTTAAGATGGCCTAACTTTCCTCATCTATAAAAGTTAGGCCATTTGGTCCATTTTTAGTGTTTTGGGATGATTTTGGGCGGTTTTTCGAGGGTTTTCGACCTGAAAATAGCGTATAATCTCCAAAAATCAGCTTAAAAACGACCAGAAACCCCTAAAAATGGTTTGATGGCCTAAATTTTCAAATTTGGAAAAGTTAGGCCATTTCGACCATTTTTAGTGTTTTGGGACGATTTTTAGCGGATTTTTTAGGTTTTTGGGGTCATTTTCAGACCAAAAACACTGATTTTTAACTATTTTTCATGTTTTTAGGACAAATTTCCGCGAAAAATCCAAATTTTCGCCTAAATTTGGCACTGACCACTCTCAATCCTCTCTCCATGGGATTGCGAATATGGAAACCGACGTGATGATAGATTTCTCGGTTCTCTCGATCCAAAAACTCTTGCAGCTCGTCGAGTTTTCGACGATACGTCGATTTGGTCACCAGGTAGGAGGCGTAACAAGTGAAACAGCCGAGGAGGGTCTCGAAGATTGTTTGAGGAGTGATCTGCAAAAATTGAAAAATTTTAGGGGGAAATATGGTGAAAAAACATGGAAAATAGCCTAAAATGACCTAAAAATAGCTCAAAATAACCTTAAAATGCTAAAAAATGACCAAAAATCCCTAAAAATCGTGGAAAATCAAAAATTCCAAAATTTTTTCTCTGCATTCTTGGGAGCTCAGAATGGTTGATTTTAGCTAGAATTTGACGGAAAAAATGACCAATTTTAGCTTGGAAATTACTCAAAATGACTTAAAAATCACGAAAATTTGCCAAAAATTACCTAAAAATAGTTTAAAATAGTCTAAAATGGGTGAAAATTGGTCAAAAATTGCCTAAAAATGACGGGAAAAGTGTTCGAAAAATCGTTGAAATTCAAATTTTCGAATTTAAAAAATTGACAAAAATTCGATTTTTCATCTCAAAATTCCTCAAAAATCGCATTTTCCGACTGAAAATTCCTCTCTTCCAGGTCAAAAATTGTCTAAAAATGACGAATTTTCACTCAAAATCGCTCTAAAATGGCAAATTTTCGCTAAAATTCCATTTTCAACAAAATCGGCATCCCGTACCGCTTCAGCATCGGCGAATATCCGATTGATTCGGGTGATTGTGTTCTCCCAAACGTCGCGAGGCACCTGGAAAAAATCGAATTTTCAAAAATTGAAAAAAATCGAAATTAAGGTAAATTTTCATTTCAGAAGACGTCGGAAGCTGAGAAATGCCTTCAGAATTTTTTAGAAGACGTCAAAAGTCACAACGGCTTCAGAAGCCCTCTGACGCCTTCAGAATCTTCCAAATCGCTTCAAATTTTTTCTGACGCCTTCTGAATCCTCTTGACGTCTCCTTGAGCCTTCAGACGACGTCGGAAGCTTCTAGAACGCTCCAGAAGACGTTAGAATTGTCTAGAAGCCAAAAAGTGCTCCAGATGCCTCTAACTCGCTTCAAAATGCTTCAAATTTCGCCAAATTTTCTCCAACGCCTTCTGAATGCTTCTGACGTCTTCTGAATCCTCTTCTGAATCCTCCACGACCACAAAAAAAATCTTCCTCACCTTCTCCGTCATCCTCGCCGGATACTCCGCCTCGAACTGCACGTCGAGGCCTTTGGTGTAGTCGCGTTGAATGAAGATCTGACCATTTAACTAACCGAGTTTAGTATATTATCTTTCAATGTTAATTATTGGAAATTACCTTTCGACACTGATTCAGAATGATGATTTGCGTATCGTAGGCTGTCTTGCCATCTGGAGACGTCGGCGACGTCGTCGTGCTGCTCGTGGTGCCGTTCTGAAGGAGGCCTGCTGACTTTTGAGTCATTTTTTGAGCTGAAAAATTTAGAGAAAATTAGTATGAAATTTGAAAAAAAAAATTGAAGAAAATCGGAGAAAAATGAGCCAAAATACACTAAAATTGGTCTAAAACTATTGAAAATGGGAAAGAATCCAAATTTTATCGAAAATCAAATTTCCGACGTATTTTTAGATGGTTTTTCATGAATTTTAACATTTCCATGCCAGAAAAGTGCAAAAAATGTCGTAAAAACTTCCGAAATCGAAGAAAAACTACCGAAAATCACAAAAATCGAAAATTCATCATTTTCGCTGGTTTTTCATGGAAATTTCTGATTTTTTGCAGTTTTCACCACTTTTAGAGGCGTTTTTCACAATTTTTAGCGTATTTTTCATCTAAAAATCATCAAAGTCTGTCGAAAATAAGCCGAAATTCAACAAAAATCCTTGAAAACCTTCTTCTCCTTATTTTCACTCGAAAATCGATATTTTTCCTGGAATTTTTATAATTTTTCAATAATTTTTAAGTTTTTCTTTCATTTTTCAAACTATTCCATGCTTTTTTTCATCGAAAATCCGTCAAAAATCCACTAAAGAACTCGTGCAAAAAATCGAAAAATTGGCGACGCCGAAAATGTGTGCATTCTGACGTGACGGTGTTTGCGGCGCAAACACCGAGACGTAGCCTATTTGCATTGTCGATCGTAGTCGAAATGAAAAAGGGGTGCAGATAGAAAGGGGATTTATTGGAAAATGAGCAAAACAAGAGAAAATCAAGGAAAAAAATGAGAAATGAACACGAGAATGAGAAAAATCACGAAAAATTGAACAGGAAGGCAGAATTATAAGCAAAAACCCTAGAAAATAGCGAAACTAGTACTAGAGCGTGAAAATGATAAAAGCTTGGGAAAAAAGAACTGAAGATGACTTCAGATCAATGAAGAACAAGAGAAATTGTCTCTAGAACCCAAAAATGTGATTCACATCTGTCTGTGTATCGCTTCATCCGGATTTCTACTGAAGGAATAGTTCTCCAATTCAACTTTAGACTGACATGTATTGATCCCCAACTGATACCCCTAAATTTTTTTGAAGTAGGCATAATTCGAACCTACCCATAGATGTAAGAAACCCTGTGTAACGATTTTTTTTGAGGAGCCCCCCTTCCCGAGATATGCCGCCTCCTAGATTTTCGCGTGAGATGGGCCCCCGCAGAATTTGACAAGTCATAACTCGGGTCATAATGGTCCAATCAAGAAGTTTGAAAGACCAAGATGTGTGAAATCTTCTTGTCTTTCAATTAATAACAAAATCAATAATGGAAAACATGTCTTGAATCTTGAAAATTGTAAAAATGTGAAAGATGTCAATCCCAACTTTTTTTCCAACTCATTGAATTTCATGGGACCATGACCAGAAGAAAGAGCACCTTTGATTTAGTATATGTTCGAAAAATCAGGGTAGGTTGTCGGTCATTTTCGAGAAAAAAATTAATTTTTTTGAAAAAAAATTTTTTTTTGAGAAATTTTTTCTCGAAAACGATTCAAAATCTTATTTTCTTTTGTTGTTTTGTTGATTCTAAGCATAAATGATATTACTATGCATCAGGATTCATCAAAGACCTGGACTTCCAAAACTCGTAGAATATAAAATCTCATACGTGTCCTTCTATGATATCAGGTCTTTGATGAATCCTGATGCATAGTAATATCATTTATGCTTAGAATCAACAAAACAACAAAAGAAAATAAGATTTTGAATCGTTTTCGAGAAAAAATTTCTCAAAAAAAATTTTTTTTTCGTAAAAATTAATTTTTTTCTCGAAAATGACCGACAACCTACCCTGATTCTTTGAACATATACTAAATCAAAGGTGCTCTTTCTTTTGGTCGTGGTCCCATAAAATTCAATGAGTTGGAAAAAAAGTTGGGATTGACATCTTTCACATTTTTACAATTTTCAAGATTCAAGACATGTTTTCCATTATTGATTGTGTTATTAATTGAAAGACAAGAAGATTTCACACATCTTGGTCTTTCAAACTTCTTGATTGGACCATTATGACCCGAGTTATGACTTGTCAAATTCTGCGGGGGCCCATCTCACGCGAAAATCTAGGAGGCGGCATATCTCGGGAAGGGGGGCTCCTCAAAAAAAATCGTTAGACAGGGTTTCTTACATCTATGGGTAGGTTCGAATTATGCCTACTTCAAAAAAATTTAGGGGTATCAGTTGGGGATCAATACATGTAAACATGATTTTGGAAATGACATGGTTTTGAAAATGAAACAAATATAATATTTTGTAAATGATACCTAAATTGTAAATGATTGGCTAAAACTCACCCTGGGTTTGATATAAACTCTCAGAAACGGATTTTTTTTTTCGAAAATTCCGATATTTTATTTTCAGTGCCCTTTCTTTTAATGAAAAAAAAATCTAATGACAAAAATCAGTTAGAACCCTATAGCACCTTCTTGAAACGGAAAACAACGTTTTTTTTTTCGAAAACCCAACTATACATTCAGATGGGCTAACTTTCACAAAATTTCATTTCTTGGTCGGGCATTACAGTTCGGAAAATCCTACAGTCCTAACAATGACTTTTATGATTTGGAATGTAATACGAACATTCTGAAACACAAACATTTCCATTCTCTGATGATTGGTTAGAAAGTCAAAGACCTAAATTTCCTAATTTGGAATCAATAGTCTCTATAAAGCCCCGTAAAATTGTTTCAGGTCTTTCTGAAATCCTAATACACACTTCAAGAAACTGCAAGAGTTGTTCGAAAATTTAACATTTCTATGTACTTCCCAGTGTCTTAAGTTTTTCCAACTTCTCTTGTTTTTTCACATATATTTTTTTAACGTTTCCCATTTACTAATGAAAAAGTTAAGGTTAGAACTTTAAACTTCCTTATTGAAACTGAATTTTTTCGAAAATTCAATTCTTTTGGTCGATGGACTAACTTTCATCGATTTGGATCTCTCGGTTAGAAACCAGCAGTTTCGAGATTTTAAGTCCTGTCTACTAATGTTCGGCTACTCGACAACCGTTCCTATTGTCAATTATACCACTGTAGACGTGATACAGTCTTCCAGAAACGGAACATTTTCTTCGAAAAATAATAATTAAACTTTTCAATGGCCTAACTTTGGGCAAAAAAAAGGGTTTTTGACCACAATTTTTGAGACTTTTATCCACAAGCCAACGACGAAAATATAGCTAGATCCTCATAACACTTTCTTGAAACTGATTGTTTTTCTCAATTCCACCTATAGTTTTTGATGACCTAATTTTCTCTATATTCGTGGCAATGCCATACTTGGAAAGTCATAAAAGCTTTTTAAAACAAAAAACTGTCAATTTTTTAAGAATTGCAAATAAGAGCGACCCAATTTTTTCTGATTCGGATAACTTATTTTTTAGGATCTGGAGAATTACCAACCATTGGCAATGGTCTATCAGGAGTCGTAATATAGCCACTCAGAAACTTACTTCTTTTGGAATTCTGAAGTCTCACTTCTCAGTGGCCTAACTTTTTGGGATTCTCTGCCACCATTTTACCAGTAATTTTATTTACTAGTTAGAATTTTGAGATTTTTGAGAATAGTACAATGAAAAATCTTACAAAACTTTATCAACATTGAAAGTAATCACAACTTGAAAACACATAAAACCTCATCGAAACTGGAAACTTTATATTTTTCAAGATTTCTCAATCCCTGGCTTAACTTTCCGAAATTCTCATGTTCTAGTCCTTCAAGTTCTCACCAAATCATTTTTCCACTCAAAACTGAAATCCTTTACATCCCTAAGGATCCCTTTCATGTTCCCTTTCTGAATCCACCATTGACTTCCAATACTGACTTTGAGAAGAACAAAGAATTTCAAAGCGATGGTCATAATCACCTCATTTTCTGAATTCAGTGAAACTGAAAGAACGAGGAAACATTTTTGAGATCACGGCCTAAATTTCAGATGTTAGGATTTCTAGGATCATCATACATAATTTAAAGGACAATACAATAATTTTTAATTAGAACAAACTTGAAATTGTAAGGCTCATAACTCCTTCTTGAAGCAAAACTTTCTTCGACGAATGATACTATTGTCAATTCAAATAAATCGCACGGAAAAATTTTCCAAAATTTAAATTTACGTTAGCCCCGCCCACTGGATTTCTCTGCAAGTCTGCGGCGCGGAGTTTTGCAATTCCACCGCATGGAGTTGATGCCACGTGCATTTTTGACTTTTGCAGTGTATTTGATCAAAGATTTCCACGAAGTTGCCACGAATCTTACCAAAATACACTGCGAAACTCAAAAATGCACGTGGCATCAACTCCATGCGGTGGAATTGCAAAACTCCGCGCCGCAGACTTGCAGAGAAATCCAGTGGGCGGGGCTAACGTAAATTTAAATTTTGGAAAATTTTTCCGTGCGATTTATTTGAATTGACAATAATACCAGGCGGTTTTCGTCCCCTTCGGGGACTCCAACATCCTGGCATCCGCTTACTTGTATCTTCACACACACCCGCAGGGCCCAAAGTGAAAAGAGGGCAAAAAATCGAAAATTTCAAAGTTGATATTTTTGAGAAAAGAAAAATACGGGCATCATCTCAGACAAATTTCCAGTCGATCTATATAAGTTTCATCCAAATCGGTCCACTGAGAGTCGAGTTATGAGGTGGCACAAACAGACTCACAGACGGAAATCGGTGATTGTTATGATTTCTTGTAATGATTTCAGATGACCTCAAATTCACAACACAGAATCGGGAATATGTCAGTAATGTTGGAAAAACCCTTTTAAAGCGGTGCCTGTAAATGTGCCATGCCACCTGAATTTCCGCACATGACCTAGATCTTCAAATTTGGGGCATCTCGGTTAAATATTAGTTGTCCATGTTTTTGTGATTTGATTGAAGAGGATTTGAACTCAATTGTCAGTTGTACTGCCCTTGTGTGCCCTTGTGCTGTTTGGAAACTCACTGAAACTGAAATTTTTTCTTTTAAAAAAGTTTTGGGAATCGGCGTTTTACTTTTTCGAATTCGGATTTCTAGACTACCTGTAATTGTTATTTGTGTCATTGATAATGTTATTATTTTTCACATAATCAAAACATCTTGAAACTTAAATTGATTTTGACTTTTCTCAGAAATCGTCAATCGTCTGAAGTCTTCTTGAAATCTTCTTACAACCTTCTAGAAACAGCAAAACTTTTTTCAAAAACTCATAAGTTTGATTTCTCATCGACTTAGCATTATCCCAATTAATTTGTTTTCGACGGCTATTTTCAAACGATTTAGAGCTCTTCCAATAACAAAACAATGAGTTAGAGACCCATAACACCTTATTGAAACTGAAAATGAATATATGTTTTTTTTCCAGAATTTCAACTCTAATTTCAGATGGCCTGAGTTTCCCTATATTCATTTTCTAGGTCAGGTTTTTTTCAATTAGCGTAGAAATTTGTTTCTCGTTATCAATTGCAAAATCATCAGTGGAAAACTGATACAAACTTTTTGAAACTGCAAATAATCTTTTGTATTATCTGGTTTTATAGAATTTCAGTGGCCTTACTTTTTTAAGAATCGGATAACTCTTCCATATGATTTGGTACATCTGGAGAAAACCGGACCATTGTTTTTTTTTCTACCTGAAATCATGATCTAACCTTTCCGAAACTGTACCTTTTTCTCGCAAATTCCGAATTATGACTTTCCAGTGGCCTATTTTCAAAATATGTTTGTACACGATTTTCCTACGCTGAAATGACAAGACATAGGCTAGAGCCTCATAACACTTTCTGGACTCTGAAAACAATTTTGTATTTATCAACGGGTTTCCTACAACCAATGCCAAAAAATAAGTAAGTGTCTCATGAGACCTTCTTGAAACTGAAAATAATCTTGATTTTTTCAAAAGTGCTGCTATAATTTTTGACGACTTTTAAGTTTTCAAAATCTTAATATTTCTCTAAATTTCTTTCTCAAGCAGTGAAAAAGCAAGAAAAAATAATTATTGAGAATTCAAAATATCAGTGGCCTGACTTTCTAGAATTCGGATAACTCGGCAACTATTCTTTTGGCTCCTCAATAACTTTTAAAATTGCCCGCAATATAACTCAAAACATGATACAGCCATCCAGAAACTGAACTAGTTTTTCAAAAAAAGTCATCTTTTTTGATTCTCGGCCACTATTTTTTCAATGTTTCTACTCACTACATATTTGAAAATCACTGACATTACTAAAGTTTGAAACCTCTAAATAGCTTATTGAAACTGGAAATAAGAGTTTTCTATTTTCAAAAGTTTGAATTGAAAGTGACCTAACTTTTTCAAATTCGGAATTCTCGGCCACATTATTTGATTCTATTTCTACCCTATTATTTTCCAACAGTGTGAAGACCTTGCCTTTCGATCACATGAAACCTTCATAAAACAGTAAACTTCCAATTTTTCTCAAAATTTCCAATTTCATTATCAGTGAATTAACCTTCCCGAAGTCCTCTTTCCTAGTCTTTCAAGTTCCCCTCAAGTCATTTTTCTACTCAAAACTCAAATTCCATATATCCCCAAGGACCCCTTTCATGTTCCCTTTTTGACTCCAACATTGACTCTAAAAAGAAAAAAGAATTTCAAAAAATTGCCGACTCGTTCAGAAATTTCCAAAAACAAAGCAAAACCACATACATTTTGGAATACATAAAGCTCTCAAGGCCCAAAGGGGGACCAGGGGTCCCCCCAGAAATCAATCTTATTCCCATTTTTCTTGCTGTTTCCGAAAATTGGTGACCACTTTTTTGTTGGTGTCATGTCCCTCTCTCTCCCTTTTTGTTTCCCCAATTGTCCCCTCCAAACCAAAAACCCTCTTTTTCCCAAAAATCCTAACAAGAGGAACTCCTTCATTCTCAATTCTGGCTCTCCGAGAGTCCTACTCGGGCTCTCCGAGAGCTCTGTCCGCGCGTGTATTCCGCGCACCGCCTGTCTCCTTCTTCGTCTTTTTCTCTTTTTCTCTGCGTCTCTCATTTTCTCATACTCTCTCGACAGGTGTGCCAAAGGCACACCTGCCCGAGAGGGAGAGAGTGAGAGAGTGTAGGTGGTTGCTATGGTAATTTAGGGACAGCTAGCGGAGAGAGGGGGAACACATTTTTATTAGAGAACATTTTATATGTATCGCTATGATTTTCAGTTTGGTTCCTACATTAAAGTTGTTCGCTATTTCAAAAATAATGAAAATTCTAGAAAAAAATTTCTACTTGACTTTCCTCCGCCACTGTTAAAACCTTGCTTTAGCATTATTCATGTTACTTATGAAACATGAATTCTTGAGATTTTCATTGAGACTATTCGTTAGTTGAACAATGTTTTTGTTTTGAGATAACATAACTTTTTCAAGTTTCTGTTCCTATCATCAAAATTTTTATTAATTTTTTCAATTCACATCGTTTTGAAATGAAACAAAAACTTGAGTTTTTTCGCTAAGCCTAGTCTTCCTTCAATTTTCTGTTACCTTTAAGAGCCAAGTAACAAAATTCCCACCCATTCCACCCTAGATACTTTAATTTAGTTACAGAAACTTTTTTTGAAATTCGTTTTGACCAAACTTTTTCGAAGGTCATTGTTTTATTTTTCGCACTGTGCTCAACATTTCTTTTTTTCATTAATAATGATTGAACGTAGGAATAGAAGAACATTGAAAAAGTCAAAGGTGATAGGATATAAGGCCATGGTAAAACTGAAAATTTTTATATACTGACTTTTGTACAATTTGGAAACATTTTTCCAGGGTTGCTTTTTTCATAAGTTCTCTCTTCTATCTAGATTTCTTTTTAATGAGAATTGTGAATCATGATTTTGTTTTCAAGGTTTCCATTTTAAACCCCTAAATTCAAAATGTTTGGTTTCCTGTTCCTAAAAGACCAGAAGTTCTACAGAAATTCGTCTATTCAATCAGGCAGTATGAGTGCTAAAAAATGGTCTTCAGTCAGTAGCTTTAACTGAAGATTATTTCAAATATGAGCTCTCTGAAACAGGGGAAAACCTTTTCTTTCGTGCAAAAAAGTTTTCATTTACATACTTTTCAAACCCCAGTAAACAGGCACATCTAATTGTTACCTACGAAATTGATTCTCAAAGAAAGGACAAATTGGGTCGGTTGAGTGTGAAGGGAACAGGACATTGATTTGATTGATATGTCCCGCCGAAAAACGAGAGTCTGAAACAGATCAACTTTTCGTCCAAAATGTCAGTTTTGAGTCTTTCATTATTAAAAAGGAATAAGTAACTAATATTGTAGTTCTCTTCTCGATAATTGAGGAAGTTGAATAGTTTATAACTTTTCTGCGCCGTCACCTAATCTGTTTTCTGACTTTGCCAACTGTAAATGATGACAAAAAAACTTGGATATGCTGATGCATGATGTGATTCTAAGCTCTTTTGAATGTCATTCCTGTGATTCATTTTTGGAATCTTGTTATACTTCTTCGATTAATTTTACTTTCCGTTTTTCTTGGAACCAGCAGACTGATACAGAACGTATCTTCAAATTCCGATCCAAGACTTCGCCAGTCTTCCTCCTTTCCAGTTTTTGTATAGGATTCGAGACTACAAGAGTATCGTTATCGTCATGTGTACTCCAATTTAAAGCAACACTTTGAAACTGAAACTGTTTCAAAGCCATGACAAAGTTTAGAGAGTTCCGGCATATATAATGCAAACGCCTCTGAATAGCCCTGATGAATGAAATAACCCCAAGAATGTTGTATCATGCTGTCTGTTATTCATATTTTGTTTTCCTAATCGCTACCAGACTTTAACGTTAGCTTGAACTGCTCCATAGTTCTCTGTTTTTAATTGTCCATATTTAAGAAAATAATTTTCTACTTCATTCATTGGAACTAACGTGGTTAAAAAGACACTTTTTTAGCTGACTTTCAAATTTCATAAATGTGATCCGTTTCACGTTCCCCATAAACGCTCATTGTCCTTATCTTTTTCAATAGTCCAAAAAACCCTCCTTTGTTTATTCAGAATGCCCCTGGACACCCTCTCAAAATGGCTAAACCCACAATATCTGCGAACCCTTCTACTGGACCCTGATAAGAACAAATCGACATGTATTCAAATATCGAGATTCGTGGCTGCTTATTATTTGGATTACCTGTTATTTCTACCGGAAGGAGAAGGATCTCTACCATCACTGTATTTGTGGGGCAATATAAAAGAGGAAGGTGAGGATTTGGGAGTCAAAAGAATCTTAAAAGAAAAGAATGTTAGTTAATCGGACCAGTTTCGATAGAATAAACTTATGCAGTTTTTGAAACCGAGAATGATTCACTATGAATATTTTCTGTAACATTGATGTAATGTTAGATTGGATACCATTAAACTTTTATTAATCGATCTCCGATAGGGTCATTTCTAATACAGTACCCATTTTCCACACCTCAAACTCACGGACTCTATCTTGAATAGAGCCAAGAATTTTGAGAGCAAAACTGGAATATGACTCACAACAAAATCAGAATCAATTTTCGCTTCAAAAAGGGGATAATACCAAGTTTCAGGAACAGAAAATTTTCTGTTACGTTACCACCATTAAACTGGTTTCTTATAAACTCGTATTGATTCATTCGGAGCTACCTACTGTCCAATAAAGTCTATATTTTCCAGACCTCAAGCCCACGGACACCATCTTGGATAGAGCCAAAGTGAGCTCCATGCTCCCTGTGGAATACTCTCCTGCTCTTCCAGCCCTTCTCATGGTCAAATGTGACAGTTTAATCGAAGCAATCAGTTATGTAGACCATTTTGACGATCGGAGAACGAGTTTGGTGTTGAGGTTGTTGGCCGATTCGATTCATAAGTGAGTTTTGAATCAATGAATTAAGTAATGTGATTGGCTTAATTTTTGAAAGTAATTTTGATATGAACTCATGGAAACTGAGAAAAAATAAGAAGATCATGGAAATTGTCTATTCGATTCATAAGTGAGTTATTGAGAGACTGAACAATGAATTGCATATATACCAATGCAAATAATACTGAAAATACCAAACGGCTGTGATCTGGATTCATTGAAAGTGGAGCATTCAGTCAGAAATCTCGGAAATGTAGAGAATATAGGAATCTCAACACTTACGAAGTTACGAGAATTGTTCCCTCCTTAAAAAAGCTCTATTTTCAGCAAGGACCTCACCCTGGATTTCATCAAAACCATGATCGTCGAAAACCTCCCCCTCCAAATCGCCGAATCTGTCAAGTCTCCAAAATCTCCAACCTCCAAATTTTCCCAAAATTTCACTGAATCCATCTTTCAACTTGATGTAGCCCTGCAAGACGACTTGCTCCTTTTCCTCGAACATCATCTAATCTCAACAGCAGAATTCGTATTCTCAGAATTACCTCTAGAATCGGAAGAAGTGCTTCCGAACCCGATCTACGAGGCTCCTGGAGACGTTGGGACGGATTCTGAAGAGAGCAAGGCGTTTTTTGAGATTTATGAATATGTGCAGATTCTGTTGGAGAGTTATGCGAGGAGTCAAAGACTGAATCAACAGATTGAATTTATGATCAAAACGACGTCGGTGGTGAAAGAAGAGGTGGGTTTTTGTTTTTAGAAATTTGACGTCTTCTGATTTTAGAATTGTACTGATTCTCAACTTTATATGTTTGGCGTCTTCTAACTTCTGAATCATCAAGAATCCTTATTCTAAGACTTTGACGTCTTCTGGCTTCAGAATCCTTTCCTCTTCTCAGATTTACAAAATATTTTTTTCAGAAACTTCCCACCCACTGTGACCCCACTTACACCCTCCACCGAGTCCTCCTTCTCATGCTCCGTATTACTTATCGTCATTTATTTTCCGTGGCTCTCCGAGAAAATCACTCAAACTTGGGAACCATTGCCGAAAGATACAAAGGATTGTTGAATGAAGAGAAAGAAGAACATTTGTTACTGAAGGAATGGGTGACGGCTGGAGAGACAGAGGATATGAATAAAGTTCAAGCGTTCTTCGATTGGGTTAACAATAATTATGTGCAGGTGAGCAGTCTAAAAACAGTAATATTAGAACTAATGTCTTTCCACAAAAACCTTTCTCCAATCTAAACTTCCAGAAACACAAAATGTTTTTTTTTTTATTTCAAAAAGAAACTTTCAGGCCTCCAGTCTCCCACCACTATCACCCCTTTCTCGTGAGCAATGGCTCCGTCGAATCGTTTTGAACAGTACCACCAATCACAGAGATATCAGACAAGAGAGGACTATGGATTGGTTTAGATCTGTGTGTCATCCGAAGCATCGTGTAAGTTTTCTAATATTTTTGCCGTTTTGAAAAGTTTATAGGTGAGATGAAAATTTCTGGAAACTAGTTGTCCAGCCAATTAAACTACAGAATTGGAAAATTAATTATTATTATTATTACTAGATTTTAGAAAATGAAATATAATTGGAAAAACAGTGAAATTTCTATCATTTGTCGATTTTTTCTGTTTTAGGGAGGCATCCTAATGGACATGAAAAAATGGGAATTTGTTTACTGACCAAGCAACATCAATCATATAATTTTAGAAAAACCAATTTTCTCCAATTGTTTTCGACAGATTTGGGATCGAATTTTGCCAATACCTAGATAGTATTTATTGGTCGCGTGAGAATTCAACCCAAATTAATACATTTTCGAAACAGTGATTTTTGAAATACTGATCACATAATGAGATTGTTAATGTTACAAAATGAACTTGCAAGACGATGAAATCTGCCAATTTATCTATTGGCTTGCTTTTCATAAAGTTCAAACTTACCATCTTTCTGGTACATTAAAAATTTACAGGTTTGCGACGTAACAATGTCTCAAATGCTTTTCATCAACACCCAGTGGACATCTCCTGGATTCACATTCATCCAACCTGGATGCCTAGCCCTCCGTCTCTCAATCCATCCCCATGATCTCTGCCTCGGCACCACCACCGCCCATGTCAACTTCTCCGCCTCCGCCCGAGATATTCTCTACAGTAGCCCAGAGCCCCCTCAAGACTCAGATAGTAACGGAAAGTGGGCAGGAAAACCGTCAGATAGTCCGGATTTGATTTCGAAATTTGCGGCAAAACATGATAAAATGACGAGGGAAATGGTATCGCAGACTACGAGATATTTTTCGCCTTTGGAGGAACAGTTGAGAGTGTTCTCGAGACAACAATACGAGTTGCAGAGGGAATTGGATAGGGAGAGCGAGTTTTTGAGGAAACAGGGACACTATCATTATCCGGAAAATGGAGATTTTAAAGTGATGAGAGATGCATGGACAGAAAAAGGAACGAAGAATGGTGACGGTGAGTACCCAATATTTTGGGTTTGGTCACTTGATGTAGTTTGAAAACTTCACTGCTTTACATGTCTGCCATAGTTGAAAAAGTTTTACAACTTTTGAGTAATTTTGGGCTACAATCAAGAATCATGTCTAGCTTATACTTATTATCAAGAAATCGATATCCCGGAAATTATCAATGTTCTGAAACGTTTTTTTTCACCGAGAAATCATTATCAAAATTTTCGCTGTTACTTGAACTTTTCAATTGAAGACTTTGCAACTTCAAGACAGTTTTAGATTTACATATAAGCTTCCCATTTTCCAGACCTCTCCTCCAAACACCTCGTCGATGAAGCCCTTGCCAAACAACTAAACCTCCTCAACGAAAAATTGGATGAAGTAGTCAAAGGATTGGCGGATCGTCAAAAGTCAATGTACATCAGAGAGGAAGATGAGGAATCAGAAATATCAGAAATTCCTTTGGAATATGATGATGCTCCAGTTGGAAATGGACAAGTTCCAGTAATTGAGAAGTTGGACTTTGGGATGTTGAGCTCAAGGACACCGGCTCCGATTGGGGATTTCAGTTTTAAGGATGATGAGGAGAAGGTGGGTACTCTTTTTTGTTTTGGCGCGAATTGAAAAAGTTCGAAAAACTATTGAAAATAGTCCTCGTGGAGTACACAACCATGATTTACTTTATAACTTTGCGAAACCGTGAAACTACAGTTTCGATAAACTGATAATTAACCATTTTTTATCGACTCTACAGTGACAAAGTAAGGTCTTGTAATATTTTTCTAATTTTTCAGTACCTCCCCGACTCCGCCCCCAAGACACCCACATTCTCTTCTCTCAACCATTCCCAGCACCTCTCCACAGCGAAATCCATATCGAATCCTCTATTCAAACAACCAAGACTTCCCTTCGAATGGATGAAATTGTTACCTTTGGAGACTTCAAGTGCTCGACAAATGACTCAATTCTCAAATAATTTGTTAACTTATAACAAGAAACCGATAGAAAGTTCAACGAATTCCACGCCGAGGCAAGAGGACTTTTATGGATTTCTGGGAGATGAGAGGAGGATTGTTAGTGAGAGAGGCATCGGAACTCAGACGACGGGAAGAAATAGTACGCGGAGTGGAGAGACGCAGACGATGAATATGAATATGATAAAAACACGTGGATCTGGTACTGTAGGAGATGTCACTAGGAAAGTGGTGAATTTGAAATCGGTGAAGAGATTGAGTCAGGATGATATGAAAATGGTTATGGATAGAGTGGAGAAGTATTGATGGACTTTTTTGGTGAATTTTTCTTGAATAAACAATTTTTGCTGTTCTTAATGGTTTTTGTTTTTAGGATTTGATTTTAGTGGGAATAATTATCCAATGTTTTTCTAAAACACTATCTGAGTTTCATAGGTTTCAATTTCTCCATGTACCCAAATAATGTCACGAAGAAACTGAAGAAATCTCGAGGAAAAATTCTATTTTTTCTTGATTTCCTGTTCTTTTTCCCCAATTCTAGACCCGAATTCATCAACACCATTCAAGTTTTTGAAATTTGAAAGTTTTATTGTCTCAAAATAATGGAAAATTCGACAAAAAAAGAAGAGACAATCACAAGAGAAAACATGAAACAGAAAAGGAATGAGAAGAAAATAATCGAAAAAATAAAACATTTTTAAACATCCTCGCTGATTTGACAGGAAGAAAACGTTGTTGAAAATTTTGGAATTTGGAATTCCGAAGTTGACATTGGTGGTGAACGAGGATGATTGTCTCGGGTTATCTGGAAAATTGGGGAAAATTAGGGAAAAAATTGAAAATTTTGAACATTTCCTAAAAACTCACAAATTCAAAGCTCTCATTGGCTCTCTCACTCCACAAGTTGGGCACAGTTTTCCACTGTGAATTTCGACAGAATTCTCATCGTCGTCTTCAGAATCCTTGTTGTCTGATTCCATCTCCACGTCACCGTCGACGCCTTCTGAATCCTCTTCGGAATCGTAACACGGAATCCGAACCTCCGTATAGTTCGTCGGCTGTCTGGCTTTGGTGATTCCGAGTAGTTTGTCTCCGCGGTACGTGAAAACGACACCTCCCTCCATTCGGCGCCGTCTCGCTGGGCGTGGCGCTTCTGGAGACCACCACGACGACGTCTTCTGAACTTCAGAAATCTCCTCGACATCTGACGTCTTCTGGGATTCTGAAGTCTCTTCTGGAGCACCAATTTCGATTTCCAGCTCCACCCGAGGCAAGCGTGGGTCGCCGTCACAGAGAATTTTGTGATTCGGAATCGGTCCTTTATACAAGACTCCAAATGACGTCGTCCAAATCCATTCGTCTGGAATCGGTTCAGGCATCGTGCCGGCGTAGTAGACGTCTCCAGATGACGTAGTCAACCATGGTTCTGGACGCATTTTGGTGGTGGTGTTGAGGGTGTCGGGGTGCACTTTATGCTGAAAAATTTAGAAAATTTAGAAAAAAAAAGAAGACGAGTCACTGAAAATGATAGGAAAAAGCAAAAATACAAGGACAATGAGAAACGGGAAAATGTTGAGAAAAAATTGCATGAAAATGGACAAAAATTGATGGAAAAGGGTCCAAAAATTGGACAAAAATGGACGGAAAACAAACAAAACTTGGCTAAAAATGGACGATATTTCGCTTAAAATGAGAAAACCAAAAGGAAAAACAAGAAGAAATGAGTGAAATTTTATTTCGCAATCCAAAATTTTCGAAAAAAAAAGCGGGGTGAGAGGTAGATCAAAAGTAAAAAAATTTCTTTGAATGGAAACAAAAATTTTTTGATCTACCCAAAATTTATTGAAAATTTTGATCTTTTTTCGTTTCCGATTTTCGTTGTCATTTCTTGTTTCTCGTCATTTCTTCAGTTTTTGTTGTTTTTCCGTCGAAAATTGATGGTTTTCATCGATTTTCTCGATTTTTTTTCGATTTTCGCCTCAAATTTTTCACCTTCAAATGCAAGTCTGCTCCATTGATAATTCTCTATTTTCCAGAACAATGTGGTCACCAGGAAAAACCAAAAACTGCGATGAAATCGTCTCCTTCCTCGCAAAAATGGCCAACACTGTGAACTGCAGTGAGTCGAGAGCCGAGTTGGCCGAGGCGTTGGCGCAAAAATATGGATTCAAAATCACGGAGCATCGACCAACGGATAAAAATTTGTAAGTTTTTTGAACTCTAGAATTGTTGAGGATTCGAATGAG
This sequence comes from Caenorhabditis sinica, assembly GCA_963932045.1. Classification (NCBI taxonomy): domain Eukaryota; kingdom Metazoa; phylum Nematoda; class Chromadorea; order Rhabditida; family Rhabditidae; genus Caenorhabditis; species Caenorhabditis sinica. The sequence goes on from OZ009940.1 coordinate 20,016,947, forward strand.
CCTAAAAATGTTACTCGAAGTCGTCTAGAAGTGAATTTATAGGAATTTTTAGATTTTTGAACGAGTCAAAAATGTTTTGACTCAAAAATCTTCAAATCCCCATGAAATAAGTTCTGGATTACCTACAGTAATAATGTGTGCTTATTCGAAAGCCCGGAAAAATTTCTATTAAATATTAGGTTGGAAAGAAAGTTTTTGACCACAAATGAAAGTTCAAATACTTGATCATCTGAGGAGCTCCAAAATTTGTTTATAATGCGTTTTGAATAGCAATGAATAAATGTTCACTACCCAAAATTGAAAGATCATCGGAACGTTCAGAAGAAAGTTATACGTTGAAGAGTGAGAAGGGTCATTTTTGGGGTCAAAATATAAAATTGAGTTGGGGTTTTTTTGTAAGAAGAGCGAATGTTCTGGAATTTTCTGGAGAGTAGACTGGGGTCCTGTGCTGTTTGTTACCAAATGCCACAAACGTGTGCTAACCAGGCAAGATCAGGAGACAAGACTAATCAAAAATGTGCAAAACGAAAATTTCCCCTAAAAACGAAAATTTTCCCTATATTTCTCAATTGTTGTTCAGTTCTTCTAGTTTTTATAGTAGAAATTTAAAACATTTCTCAAAACATTTCCTGAAAGTTTCATAAAAAGATATCTATTTTTCCTGGAGTTAAGACAAATTCCCGATTTTTCTATACTTTGTCAGTTAAGCCTACATTCTCAAGTATTGACAACTATGAAAAGTTTGCATATTGTTTGAGAATAGTTGACTAACAACATATTAAAAAATCATGAAACATTCTGTCCTCTGAAGTTAGATATGAGTGATAGAACGAGCGCGAATTTTTTACAAAAATACACCCCATTTTTCTCTCAATCAGAACTTCTCGAATACGATGCCAACGGAGCTGAAATTTTGTCTACCATACTACCGTCCCTTGATGAACAAGTTCTATTAAAAATTAGCCCTTGTGACAATCACGTTTCTGAGAACCAATGATTTCAATTATGGTCAAAAACTTTCTTTCCAACCTAATACAATTTTAAAAATTTCAATTCAAAATTTTTCCAGACTCCTCAATCGAATCTTCCACTTGGCCAACTCCACACAAAAGCGTGCAAAAATGTGCTTCCTGGCTCAACTTCCCATCAACAACGTCCAATTCCAGGCGGAACTGGCAAAATGCGCTAACGTCATCTACGACGACGATCATCGGATTCTGAAGTATTCGGAGGATGGAAAAGTGATGTTCGAGGCGTCGAAGACAAAGAAGACGTCAAGGAAATCGAAATCCGTTCGGAATTCAGAAGACGTCAGGGCTCAAAGAAGGACTTCAGACGGCGTCAGGACTTCAGGAGTCACTCTGCGAAAATCTGGAGGCAAAGAAGAGCATAGGACGAAGTCTTGTCGGGATTTTGGAGATTCGGAATCCATTCGAAATTCAGTAGACGTCAGGACTTTTGAAGCCCAAAAGAAGACGTCCAGAGGAGATTCTCGGAATCGAATACTAGAAGACGTCACGACGAGAAATTCTGAATACCAAAAGATGATGTCAAAGGGATCAAAATTCGTCCGATATTCAGAAGACGTCACTGCTACAAGAAAGACTTCAGAAGGCTCTCGAACGTTTGGTAAGGATTTGAAAAATATTAGGATTGAATTTACAGCAAGTTTTTTCAGAACGATATTCTGGAGACCACCAGACGCCGCCAAGACGGAATTCTCAAAATCCAAGGGATTCAAAATCCTTCCGTGATTCAGAAGGCCAGAAGAAGTCCCGTCGAATCTCTGAAGCCCACAGAGAATACGAAGAATCCGTGAAGGTCTTTATATTCAAAAAAGTCGACGAATCCAATTCGCCAATCTCCATAGCCCAACTTTTCGACGACTACACTTCGACGACTTCAAAGCCTTCAGAAGCCTTCAAATCCGAGAATCACTTTCGAAAAGTGTTCAAAATTCTGACGGAGAAGATTCTGGAATCTTCTGGACTCGAGACTCGCGCCAAGTTTTGCTTTGTGATGGGCCTCCAAGTCAACTGGAATCTTCTGAAGGAGTTTCGAAAATTTGCGAAAGTCAAAATCAACGACGCCAATCAAATTGAGTCATTGCGATTCAAACATGGCGGAGAGCACTTTTTGGGAAAGCCGAGATGGCCAAGAGGCGTTGCGAGGATTCAGATGGTCAAGGATTCGAGTTATAAGGTGTCGGAATCTGATGAGGATTCTGACGAGTCACCTCAAGAACTTTCCATTTGTGATGACGAGCCTTCTGAAGTCGTCGACAATGCTCCGGAATCTCTGCCAGCTCCAGAAGCCACTCATGAAGTTGTGACGCCTGCTAGAGTCCGAATGAACGCTGAGAAAGCTCCAGAAGTCTCTGACGTCTTCAAAAAGGATCCCAAAAGTCCAAGCCCTCTTGGCTCCGCCCACAACCCTATCGACTTGGAAACGTGCTCTCCAGAAAAATTGGAGCCCTCCCAGGAGACTCCCCAAAAGATTCAAAAGCCTGGAGACGTGGTTCACGATGGAATTTTCAACCATATTCTGAAAGTGGAGCCTATTCATGAGGACGTCTGGAATGCGTCAGAAGACTACACAACCGTGTCTGGAGATGTACCGACTTCAGAAGTCGCCCACACTTCAAATATGTATCCAGAAGTTTTCACGACTCTACGCAGGAATTCAGAAGACGTACCGGAATCTGGAGTGGTGTTAGAAGGCATAGGTAACAAATTTTGAAGACGTATCAGATTCAGAGAATTATCAATTTTTTCAGAAAGCTGCACGACTTCTAAGAATGCTCCAGAAGACACCCGGACGTTGGAAATGGCTTCCGAGAGGCCCAGAATCCTCTACAAGATTCACCGGACTTCAGAAGTCACGCCGAACCTTGAAAACGCTCGAGAATACGTGCCAACCTTTGGCCTCCGAATCCCAGAAGTCCCCTGGACCCCAGAGACTTCTATAATCGCTCCAGTATACCCATCCTTCTCAGAAGTCCTCCGGACCCCTCCAGAGCCTGGCATGGCTCCAGAAGACGTCCAACATCGAAGACGTCAGAATCGTTGGGAAGACGAAGAAAACTTCAGAAGACGTGTCACGATGCGTCGGTTTCAAATCGAAGTGGACAATATCGTTGTGGCTCCAGATGATGTCAGAAGTTTGCCTGCTTCTGAAGAACAGCCCCCCGTATCTCCAGAAGACGTCGTTGGAAAACCTTCTACTTCAGGTGAGTTGACTTCAAAAAACTTTGATTTTCAAAAATCATTTTTGATTTTCAGAAGACCCCAGAAGACGTGCTGATCCGGAAGTCCGAGCTCCGCCCACCATCAAAACTGAGCTTAGAGGTTCAGAAGTTGAAAGGATTCCAGGCCCAGCAGACGTCAGGAGACCCCCTCAGGCTCCAGAAACTTCAGAAGGCGGTAGCAAAAAACCCCCAGCACCACAGAAGAGAGTTGGAGACCTGGACCCCTCCCAAAACTTGCCACCAGCTCCAAAACAAGCAAGGACTACTGTAAGGGTGAAGGATGAGCCCCCAAGCCCCGCTCCTTCAAGACCCTCAACACCACCACGACGTCCAATCAAGCAGGAGATCATGGACGGTCTCGACACGAATACAGTACCACCAGTGGCTCCACAAGCTACAGTACCCCGAGAGGCCACCCATGAAGTACCGCCAGCTCCAGTGCGAGTAAGATTTGTCAAACAAGAGGTATTCGAATGTACGGTAGCACCAAGAGTCAAGCCAGAGCCAATGGAAGCGGCTCCAGAAGCTCAAATCCAGAATCCGATCCCCTACAATCTCCACCTGGTCCGAGAGGAAATAGAGGAGGCCCCCCTTGCTGATCATCTTCCTAAACCTGTTCCTCATAAGGTTCTCGAGGAGTTTTCACATGTTTTACAAGATGTACTCAACAGATACAACGTGGCGAGGTTCGCAGGGACGATTCAAGTTTGGAGGGACCTAGTGATGGAGATTCAGACTCGGGGAGGACAGGTGAGCATGGAAAAAAGAAGCAAAAAAGATTTGACAAGGGTGGGGTTTGAACCCACGACCTTTGGATTAGTGGGCAGCCTCACATCCACTTGGCCATACATGCAATGTTTACGCTTATAGAATGCGCAGGTGCGGCGGCGACCGCCGTCCTCCAAGCGTAAACATATTGCACATTCTCGACTGCCTGCATGGCCTAGTGGTTGTGAGGGCACCTGGGAAAATAATAGTCGCAGGTTCTACCCCTCGGCTTGTCAATTTCTTTTTGCTTCTTTTTTATAACATGGCGGACCTCTCTAAACCATTTTTTCTTTCAGGATATCGATGAGCAGCAGGTCGTCCAAACGTTCGCAACGATGATCGACAAGAAGTTGAACTCGGCACCGATTTCTATGGAGGCTGGAGTCTGTGTGAGAGAGTTCTTGGAGCAACTGCTGAAAGAGACAGGAATCAAGGCGGCCCATTACGAGAGTCCCGAGGAGAAGGCGTTGTGGAAGGCGTTGAAGAGAGTGATGAAGGATAAGAAGAAGATTGTGTTTTCGGGAGAGGTGAGATTTGGAAATTTCTGGGTCAATTTGGGTTTAAGTATGCCTCTATTCTACTGAATATTTTCCAGGTCTTCCCATACGACGCCATCAATCGTTGCTTCTCAGGAATCGTCCAAACGCTGTCAATTTTGATTTGAAGAAGTTTTTCGGAAGGAAAAATTTCCGAAAAGTAATTTATGGCTGATAATTGTTTATTTGAATCTTGTTCAGGTGTCTTTCACCGTTTTTTCTTGTCTTTTCGTTTTTTCCGAGTTTTATATAAATTTTACTTTGGAACTCTTTTTTTTGGCGGAAAATGAGATTGTGTTTTTTTTTTGCTGATGGGAAACAAGACCTTGGGCACCGGGAAAAAGTCATACTTTGACTACCGTATCAACCAATTCTATCGCTAATAGTTAGATTGTGATTGCTAATTGTATGGGTATTGCTAATTGTAAAATTTTGTAAATAATTTCCTCTAATAATCATTGAAACTTCCTACACCTCAATCTTCACAATATTTGTCAACAGCGAAATTTTCTTTCAAAACTTTTCTTATCACTTTTCCCTCTGTTACTTCTTTTACAAACATTCAATTGCCTTTATTTTCTCTTATCATTAGCAATAGTTGTCTCAATTGTTTCGCAGTTTCACCATTTCAATGTCACTTTTCCGATTTAATTTTTTTACCAATTATTCTATTTTTTTAGTTGAAAATGCCCTCCCAAAATGCCATTGGTATCGACTTGGGGTCTTCGAAATGCTGTGTATCCGTGTTTCAATATGGGCAAGCTGAGATTATTCCAAATGAGTACGGTAATCGGACCACACCATCTTGGATAGCGTTCACGGAAAAATGCAGATTTTTCGGAGAAGATGCCAAGAATATGAGCACCACGCAACCAATGAATACGGTTTATGGTGAGTCCAATTCTCTTCAGTGTGACATTATATAAACCATACCACCCTAAATTTTTGAGTTAACAGAAACTGCAAAATTTTTGAACATTTTATTGTTTTTCAAAACTTGTTTTTTGCTCGAATTCCTCCTCTATTTGTGATAATCGGGATATTTTCGATATCACAACGCGCTCTATCGCAACAGGACTAAAATTTAAATGTTTTGTTTTTTTTAATATTCAAATGTCTCTATGTATATTTACTTTTTTCAGGCCTGAAGAATCTTCTGGAACCCCAAGATTCTCCCATCAAAAACAGTCCCCTTCGAATCCAAATAAGTCACAAAATTCAAGTGGAATATCTGAACCAACTCCATTATTTTCCCCCGGAACAACTCATTGCAATGCTTCTCGAAAAACTCAAAAAAATCGCCGAGGACTTTTTGGGGGTCCGCATTAGGGATGTAGTAATCACTATTCCGATTTACTATACTCGTGCACAATGTGAAATTATCAAAGATGCAGCGAGAATTTGCAACCTAAACCTTCTCCGTTTGTACAGTAGTCCGGTGTGTGCGGCAATTTGTTATGGGATAAAAAATCCAGGGAATGAAGATAAAAATGTGTTGGTTTTTGATCTTGGAGCATCCCAATTGTCAGTGGCGATTCTAACAATTGAGCATGGAGTCTACGAAGTGAAGGCTGTCGAAGGAAGGGGGGATCTGGGAGGGGACCACTTTGATAACATAATTATGGACCATTTCATCAAGGTAAGTAACTTACCAAGTTTTTTTGAAACGTATTTATGAAATATTCGATTTTCAGGAGTTCCAAAAACAACACGGCTTAGACTGCACCTCATGCCCCAAAGCAATGAATCGACTTCGTTTGGCTTGTGAAAAAGCGAAACGAACTCTATCGACGAATCTAGCATCTTCGATTGAAATCGACTCTTTTTTCATGGGAAAAGATTTTCATAAGACATTTTCAAGGAAAGATTTTGAAGAGTTGTGCTGTGGATTGATGGAGAGGGTACTGGAACCAGTAGAAAAATCTTTGAGTGGAGCGAAGATGGGAAGAGATGAGGTGAGGGATTTGATTGAAAATCTGGAAAAGTTATGTCGCAAATGGTAAAACCCGTCCTTGAAAATCTGCCTCTGCACCAAAAATGTCCCATTTTTCAGATCGATGAAGTCATCCTCGTTGGTGGCTCCACTCGAATTCCCAAAATCCAATCCTTACTATCTCAATTTTTCAATGGCAAGACTCTTAACAAATCTATCAACCCAGATGAGGCTATTGCTCATGGAGCAGCTATCTATGGTGCGATTTTATCGGGCGACAGATCTGAAGGAGCCAGTGATATGTTGTTATTGGATGTCTTATCTTACTCGATTGGATTTGAAGCGCCAAATGGAACCAGGATTTCAGCGGTGCAGAAAAATGAAACGATACCAGTAAAAAAGTATGCGCAAATACACAAGGAATGGAAGATGATCAAAGTTTTGGAGGGAAATAGATTGATTGGAATCGTGAAAATCAAAGAAACTGATGGAGATTCGATTCATTTCGATATCGATGCTAATGAAAAATTGATTGTCAATAGAACTGAAATCAATGAGCAATCTTTGTCAAGAGAGGAAATTGAAAAAATGGGAAACGATTTGGAGTTTTTCAACAAAGCCGATTTGAAGGAGAAAAAGAGACAAGAAACAAAAAATGAGCTGGAAGCGGAGGTGTTGAGAATTAAGCAAGCTATTAAGGAAAAAGAAGTAGGTTTTCAATTATTCGGTAAAATTGAAAAAGCTTAATTTTCAGATAAAGTTTGGCTCCAAGAGTAAGCAGATTATTGTTAGCGAGTGTGATAAGATCTTGAATTGGATCGACAGTAATGAAGACGCAGAGGAGACGGAATACAGAGAATATAAAGAAATCTTGAAGAAATTGGTTGGCTCTTTGAGTTCTTAGATTTGGAAACGAAGTTTACCTTCTTTTTTTGGTGTATTCAGAAATATCATTCTAAGAAAATCTATTAATTTTTTTGAAATAACATCCAATTTTTTCTGTTTCATTTTTTTAATAAAAATACCTAGAAATTTGAGGATTCGATTATTGGCTTTATCCAGCGTCATGACAAATGTAGACCAAAGACGGAAATGACTTTCAAGGCCTAGGTATACTGAGAATGTTGGGAACTATAAGTTATAACGATTAGTGCTGGATAAGGTCAGGAAATCAAACGAACATCATTTTCGGGCTTGGAAAAACTAAACATTTTGTGACTTTCCGGAAACAATCTTTCTTCCCAAAAATTTGAAAGACGGAACCCGGTGCTTCACTGATTAGCATTTATTCGCCAGAATTTTTCTTACCAGATGTATGCCATAGCGAATATGTCATTCCAACAGTAATTACCGTACCGTGAATGTCATGCAAGTTTTAAAAATGCCATTAGTGCACAAGAAGTACATAGAACCTGTGTACACGTTCCGATACAGTTTCAGAATTGTGATGAATTAGCACACAATAGACTATTTTGTTTGGACTTCCTCTCTTACAAACTTATCTTTAGTGTCACTATCATTTTTGCGCCTAGATGGATACAAACCTTGCAATTGAAACATTTTCTTTTCAGGAGGTTTATAGGAAAAGTTTGCTGAAATTACGTTATGCTTTATGTTTTTGTTGTAATATATGTATATGCAAGCCCGTGATTATAGAAAGTTCTTCACTTCATTTTGAATATTCTATTCCAGCTATTCATACAATTATCTTTTTCTGAATCAATGTTAAAAGACAATAAACTTCTGGGAACACTTCAAAGTACATATAAATTACTGTTTCAGTTGCTTTTTATTATTTTATGGAAATCTAAATGTGCTGTGTACACAATATAATATAAGTATGTCAAATTTTTCATGATTCGAAGAAAGAATGCTGGCTAGACTTACACCATCTGTTCCGAATTCCCGTTTTCCATATGTATGCCCAAATTTCTATGGACATTCGTATATATAAAATCGTTCAAAAAAGTCAAAATCCTTTCATCCTCTCAAATGACTCAATATGCTTCTGATAGATTACGAATCTAACGTAAACTATACATAAGTACTGTTATTCGCACAAAAGTCATCTAAATTTTCCGCTCAAAACTTCATAATTCTGAACAAAATTCACTATTTCAAAACCTTGACTTTTCGTAAGAATTTCGCTTTCACCACTTTTCTTCTTATTTTCGAACTCTCGATAGAAGTTCTTCATAGCTGGAGACCAAATTACCAACGAATATTTTCGGTTTCAATACTTTATTTTCCCGAATTTCAAATCTTCTCTGTAATTAGAATAGTTCAACAAGGAAACTCCAAATTATCTCAATCTTTTATAAGTTTATCACATCCCATTATTCAAATCCATTAATTCCTCTTGTTTAAAATCCACTTTCTACCAGCCTACTAGACCTCATGTCTAGTAGTGGTATTAGTACTACTCCCGCCGACAAGAACACACACACATAAAGTTTTCAAGGACACCCACTGTCCACATCCTCTTCTCTTTTTCCCGGGTCATACAGGATAGGAGTGCATGGTTGCGTGACGTATACATAAATTCGGAAAGCGTCAGATTTTAGATGAGAGAGTATGGAAAATGAAGAGACGCAGAGAAGGAGGGATCGGAAGAAATCTATTCTATCAGAGTGCTTGAGGGAGTGTGTTGAGATTCTTCAATGACTTAGAGAGTATGGCAAATTGAGAGACGCAGAGACAACGTTGAAATCAGAGAGGGATTAGAGAGTAGAGGAAGTGGAGAGACGCAGAGACATTGAGAAAATGAGGGATGTATCAGAATCATAGGGGCGACTGACCGGGTCACACCGTACTTCAAGGCGCATCCCGATTTTATCTATTTCCTTCGAGAATGTTCTTTACTTTTGTGGTCAAAGGGGGGGGGGGGTCATACCACCTCCTCCCTAATTTTGTCACCTTTTTCTTTTCAGAATACCGGTTTATCTCGGTTTTCTTATGACTTTCTGCAAACCAGCAAAAAAAAGTACATTTTTTCTCTTTTGTTGATCTTGATCTTGATCTCTATCTTCTGAATCTTGATAAGGCTGAAGGTGTTTCTGAACTATGATAACAGTTGAAAATCAAGGTATATAAATGCCCTCCACCTTGAAAACACAGACCATCCTGCATGCGTATAGTTAATTCGATGTGATTGGGGGAAGTGGGATGACCTAGTTTTTCTTGTTGATTTTCCTTTTTTGGTCTCCTTTTGACCATTTTCTCTTCTCTTGTCATGAAGGATTGTATGTACACGTTCGTTTTCGATTAGGGTTTTGGTCGATGTCTGTATTTTTAGTATTTTCGTTAGTTTGATCAGTAGACACATTGGAGGCAAAGTATTACTTTTATTGGAATTATGAGAAATATCTGCAAGAGAGGGAACAGTAAGATTTGAAATCAGTGTTGAGTTTATTCGTTTGCGAACGAATTTATTGATAGTATTAAGTTGATATCCTAGTTGGTAAGCAGTAAAGTTTGTTCTACTTCTTTAAATATTAGACTATCCACTATTGGAAATTTAGACTTTTATAAAATTGGAGCCTTCGATTGAATCCATGATACCATAATATGAATGTAGGCTCGGAAGATGCTCATGTGATACAAAGTTTTTGGAACGGAAGACTTTCATAACCCAATTTTCACCTAAAATTGTTGATTTGTCCTGTCAATCCAAAGCAAGAATCATTTTGCCGAAGCCAGTTGAAAGAATAAGCTCTCGATGAAACAGTCAAACTTGCATCGAAAATACCAAAATTATGTACATACATACATGGAACTATTACTAGTAATTATCCAAATTCGTGACATTATTGGCATCTGCGAATATTCTCAAAGATATGCAGTTTTCAAAACATCCATTTTTTCAAGAAATTCTACTTATAATTTCGAACCAATCTCCAGCTTATTTATGCTCATGGAACCCGTACTCAATTCTTTTTTTGTCAAAAAGGACATAAAATTACGCAAAAAGTGAACCTGTGAACGTTGAGGTACATACATAGCTTCGATTTCGGTTTTAAGATGAAATTAATTTGAAACAATGAACCTAAATGAAATTAATTTGAAAACAATGAACAGAAGAAATGAAGAATTAGAAACCGAACATTTTTTGCATACCTTTTTAGAAACCTCTTCATAGAAACCGGTAATCGAAATGGCACTGTTGTTCTGGAACCTTACTGTTTCAAAACCTGCAGTTTCCTTCTAATTATTTTGCTCAACGATATCATTCTACAAACTAAAGATGCTTGTCTGCAATTAAAGTGCCTTGCTGTAAAAGTTTTCCGTTTGAGAAGCTCTATAAATATACTATAACTTTTGAGGTTAGATACTGCATTTGTAATTTTTTTTAACATATCGTATTCCCCTAATTGACCGGCATGCCGGCCTATATTTCAATTTTTCCATTTTTATGCAGGTTTATTAGAGGGTCCCGGACATTTCGGGGAGCCGGTCAAATAGAGGGATTGACTGCGATCCGAATAAGGGGTGCTGTACAAAGGCAGTAAAAAGGAGATGCTGAAACAGTTTTTGCTATAACAATTTGATATTTTTTCGCGAATTCGTTAAAATTTAATACTTCGTAAATTATAAGATTGGACATTCGTAACCATTTTGAGTTAGTTATCCCACAAGGCTCCTCACTACCAGTTTTTTGGCGAAGGATTGGCTTTAATTTGTTTAGAAGGAAAGGATGTGAAGACCTTATAAGGGCTCTAGCAAAAGCACCAAAGTGGTTCCAAGTATGTGGTAGTAATGAAACAGAGCATAACTGAAGTTCATTTCTGTTTCGAAACCATGTGATATGTAGTCGCAAGTAATTTTGATTGCTATATTTAAATTGTTGCTTGGAGTTCCACACCGCCAGAGCCGACACTCTATAAATGAACAAAATCTTACCTTCTTCCTGGCGTTAAAGTCGAGAAAATATAATTCCATTAAATTTTTAATGAAAATCAGTTCACCGACTTTCTCAGCTCAACTTGAAAATTAGCAGGGTTGGTGGAACCGATAGTTTTCAGTGAAGCTTTCTTAGGGCATGTTGGGTTTTTGGAGAGCCTTATTGTCAGAGTAATATTTATAAGAAAGCGCTAATAGTCTATCTACAAAAACATATACTTCACAACCAAATGAAACTCGAACATTTTCTAATTCGTCCCACAAGCTCCAGTTTTAAGAACTTCTGAATCCTCTACTTTGTTTCAGTAGACAATTTGATCATTAGAGTCCCATTATTAACACTTCTCAATTCCCATTTTCTGAAAAAAAAACCATATAGCTTCATGTTATTACATCTCTAGAGCACTGTTCATTCAGTCTTTCGATGGTTGTATGGCGAATTGGAAACAGTGAAAAAAACTGAATGTTTTTCTGACTTGACTAATTTTACCCCAGTTTCCTTTATCATCACATAGCCTAACGTTCCCCCCCCCCCCCAAACTCACAACATAATGAAATCAACCAAATCAAGAATCTCGAACATGTTCATATTCCTTCCTTCCTAATTAGCCTAACTACATATGCTTCAGTAACTAACTATGCCTAAAAACCTGTACTCTATGTCAATTCAAATGTTCATTCCATTTCACAAAGAGAGAAAAATATGATGTAACTAACTAGAAATTCTCCAGTCAGAGGTAGCCTAGAGGAGGGAAACACCGCAATTAACTTTTTGTAGTCTTGCCTCTGTTTGGCATATTTGGGTGGTGAGGAGGCAGAAATGGACAAAAAGGGAGGGTCTAGTTTTGAGGATTTTTTCCCTTCTCTCTACTTCGAATGTGTTTCGATATAATTTTATAAAATTTTACTGTTTTAGTGTTATGATATTAGCTCAACATTCTCTACAAAATTTAATACGTCTTTGTATTTTGATTCGGAGTTATGAATTCTATAAATGTTGTTGAAGAATTTATTTTGGATTTTTCAAACTCCAAATCAGTCACAAAGCTGTTATGTTCATATTTTTCGATGCACAGCGAATATTCTACTTATTGAAATCTTCTAAATTTTCGGATTCATTTAGCCCTAATGCATCAGCAATTATAATACAGATTCGCTATATCGTCAAACTGCTTCTGCTAAACCAAAATACTAAACAGTTTCTGACCTATTTGATCTAATTGACTGTTAGTTAGTGGGAGTTTGCTCTAGGAATTGTGTTGATGGTTCATATAGACGTTCAAAATCATCTGCTGTTTCTTCTATGTCCATGTGTGTTTCTTCTGTGTTTCTTCTATATACAGCTTATTAATACTTGAGGAATGTTTTGAGCTGGGAACTGATGGTTAACACTAAAATGCACTTTTTGACTCGGAACCATCTTAGGTTAGATAGATTCTTGTTACACTTTTCAGTCATGAGCCTGTCTTGTTCTGTTTCAATTTGCTGTCGTTGCATGACAAGTTACCGGAATTCAAAGCTAGTAAGATTTTCCCAAGATCACATGTACATTGTATATATCTTTTTGAAGCTTATTCAGAGATTTTTTGTTCACGTGATAACGAAGACCCCACAGCGATCTTTCGTTTCAATTCAAAAGTTCTGAACTAAAACTTTAGATTTGGTTCTATGTTGAAGTGACAGGTTGAACTCTGTACTGTTTCTGATAGCTCACAAGTAAACATGACTGAAAAAATCCTCGCTTCGGAATCGAAAAGCAATTCATCTTATCTACCGTATTGTAGTCAAGGACTATAATGTCGATGTCAAACCTTCAACGATTCTGAAATCAAAATTTAACTGCAGAATTTCCGTGAACTCTCGAGTCCCAGCTATTTTCCGAAATTGCAGTTTCCAGAACTCCAAATTTTCTTTATAGTGAGATTTTTTGATATTACATTTTGTACGCCATTAGCCTAAAAATTCTTCGAAAACTTCCAAATCATAAACTTTTGTCTTGAATTTTTTCAGTTTCTATACCATCGTAAGTTTCAAAGATTTTTAATAGTCCTGAAGATCTCCTCATATTTTTTTTGCGAGTACGATTTCTAAGTTTTTTTTCAGTTTCCAAAACTTCACAAGATCATCTATTTTCCCCAAACCGTAATAATGCTTGATGATTTCCCGTTGCCGTTGCAAAATTGGTTGCACTGATTTTCTCTGGTTCTGACCGACCATTTTGACCATTTTGATCGTACCAACATCTATTCTATAATAAACTGGAGATGAGTCTCTGAATCTAGAAAGTAGACTCCGGAAATCTGAGGTGTGAGCAAACCAATGTCTATGAGTAGTAACTTCAGAATTTTTAAACAGTTTTAATCGGTTATGCACTGTGAAACTGCTCTCGTTCGCTACTGCTTGACTGAAGAGAATATCGTCTCACATTCCCGTTTCAACTATACGGTAATTTGAAACCAAGTCTGCTAACACGACTAGAATCCTTTGGTTTATCTTTTTCACCGTTCAACACTTTTTCAATATGTCTAGATGAGAGCTGAGAGCATTGAGTTTTTATAGAATCATCGGTTTCATGTTTTTATGATACATCAGGAAAATGATAGTGTTTCACTGACTGCTTATCTCTAATTTTTCCTATCAGTTTCAATACGTTCCAGATTCCATCGAATTTAAATTTCTGATCATCATGCGCACCAAAGCATACTTTCAGCTTTAAATAGTTGCATTCAACAAGGTTCCTGGTTACCTAAATTTCTAGCCAGATTTGAAAAACGTTTTTTGTTTCATGAGCCCTATGACACAGAGGGGTATTTTTGTCGCTAGTGGATTCATGCAAATTTTTCTTGAGATTCTCGGTTTCATGTTCTCCATAACAATCTATTTTTTTCCAGTTCTTAGTTTACCCTCCGATTTTTTTCAGTATCGATAACATCATTTTTTGAATTCATGTTGTTATCTGCATACTTGTTACGGGCCGGCCCGCTGCCTGCCCAGCCCGGCCCGCCCGGCCCGGCCCGCATCTGCCCGTCTGCCCTCAATGGTAGTTCAAAATTTTGAAGTCCCAGTTTTTAGCAGTGATAATGAAGGTGTATTTTTCGACCTACTTTTGAATGTTGTTGGAATGTTTTTAGGATAAAATTACAAAAAATAATTTAGTTTTTTCAAAAAAAATTTTGAAAAAAATTCTCGAAATTCCCAAAAATTTTAAAAACATTTTCAAGGCGGGCCGACGGGCCGGGCCGGGCAGGCAAAATTTTTCACCTGCCCGGCCCGGCCCGGCACGCCCGGCCCGCGGGCCGGGCAGGGCCGGGCCGGGCAGGCAAATCACAAGTATGTCTATTCTAAATTTTTCGCAGTTTCCAAATCTCATAATATATTCTTGAGTTTTTGGTACCGTTCAGTTCTCACTTTCCAAGAGTTTTCTGCTTCAACCACATTATGTTTTCTCTTTTCCTGTAACTATGCAGTATGTTGATCTCTCTAGGATTATCATCGCCTTAGCTAAATTAAGTTTAGATACTCCATTAAAACGTGTTACATGGTGTCTAGATTGCACAGTACGTCAGAATTCCTGTGGTCCACAAGCGATGTAAACACCATTTGTTGTTTTGGTTGACCTCCATGTTTTGCTACCTTTATATCCTATTTTTCCAAGAGTTTGCAGTTAACCCATTCTTTGTTTCGGAACTTCGATTGCATGTGTCTGAAATTTAGACAATAATTGCAGTTTCACATTTACCATGAAGCATTGCGGAAATAACACTAATCTGTTAGTTCTAGTGATTTAATATGCCATGAAAACTGTATTAGAGCTACACCTCTGGTAGACCGACACTAAAAAAGTTGTTCGAAAAAAAGAGCGACATGTTGTTCTAATATAGTATTTTACCGTTTCAATGACTTTTGAAAGCTCAGAAAGCTTCAAAGTTTCATTAGTTATGGAAATGTCCCATTACTCGACGCTACTCAAGACCAAAAAAATTCCTCTAATTTTCTCTATGAAACTACTCATTCTGTGAGCTTGACAAAAGGCTAGTGAAATTTCTAATTATGTTTACTCGACTTATTTTGCTTGATTCCTCAAGATGTTCCCATGAAAATTTCCGTTTCGTATTCTCCATGAATGTCCAGAATAAAGCAACAAAGTTAGTTGAATCTTAGCCCTAGGGAAATTCTGTTTGAACTTAAAGTTATCATATTTTGAGAAATGTTTCCGTTTCAAGTTTATCATTTTCCACTAGAACATAATCCATGATATTAGGATGTGCATAAGGGATTAATAGTAATTTTATCCATTCTGCACTGTTTTTTTCAATGTCAGAAAAAACTTTGGACTTTTTCCGTTTGCACCACACCATTTATCATTCTTGTTGTATTTGGAGATTGATTTTTTCGGTTTTTCATCTTCTTCAATAACGATCCCATGCTTTTCGAAAAAATTTCACTGTTTGCCAAATACTATGTTCAGATATGTATCTTTCGGTTCATAATCCATTGATATCAAAGAAGTGGCATTCTCAAAGAGTCTCGTTCAATCTTTTTCACTGTTTCCAATAGTTGACAAAATCTTTGGGTTGTATATATCCACAATGTCGTTTTTTATTCCCAGATATGCCTTATTTTCAAGCTCACAATTTTCGGTGAATTTTTATAGTTTTTGAAACTCGTTATCACACTTTAAAATTTTCCAGCCATAATGGTTTTGACATCTTTCAAATTATAATATTTCTGCAAAACCTCACCCCTCCATTTTTGCACCTTCTCCACTCTCCTTTTCATCAAGTTCAAACTGGTTTCACTGATCCCATTCTCCTCTATTATATGTTCGGGTTCTCTTTCTTCTTCTTTAAAGAAGAAGGCGACATTCCAATTTCGTCATTCTCTCTCTTTTTCTTGTCCATTCCTATCAACCTCCTCCCGTTTGCTATACGTACAAAATTCCATCAATTTCCCACCTTTTTCTATCTCTTTTTTCGCTTATTCTCCTTTTTTCTCTGCAATCAGGAGACCACAATTTTCCATTTTCTTGTCATGTCTTACCACCCCTGACTTTCCATTTTTCTCTTCTTCCCATTTCCCCGTTTTCCATTTCTCAAACACAGATATTGATTCGAGAAATAGAAGAGAAAGGGGGGCGTCGGATCGAGGTCATCCCCCGATTTTTCACCCTATTTTTCGCCTACTAATCTCCCGCTTTGACCACTGTTGTGGTCTCCATTTATATGTACATCATTGAATCATCATTTTACCAGTTTTATGTTGTTTTGATCTACCCGAAGAAGATAGGAATAGTAAAGAAAAAGGAAGTTTCTGGAAATTTTTAGACTTGTGGGGGTGTTTGGGTAGTGATCCATAGAAAATCGAGATTTAGCAAAATCAGTATTCGTCAAACGTTTGACTGATTTTTGTGTTGTCGATGAATCAGAAGGTTTTTTTGGAAGTAGTAAATGTTTGCCTGCTGACTCTTCTGCTGTTCCAGAAGTTTATACAAATAGTTCTAAGTTTGGTTATATATTATTATTTCTTCTTTAAAGCATTAGTGTACTACTTTTCATAGGATGTTTTACTTTTCGCAGTGTCACAATTCCATTTTTTGCAGTTTTATGACATGCATAAGTTCACAGTAACCACATTTGATTTGATGTTTCTTTTTGTGGACAAGTCTCAAATTCCTAGAATTTTTATAACTGAAAAGTATTTGAGTTATGATTTATAATGATTCATCCCCTCCTCATTCAGTAGTCAGAAATTCCAAATACATTCATCGTTACATATCAATCTGAGATTTCAAATTTTTCAATCATCATTTTTTAAAATCACCTGTTTCATGATGGTGTCAATACGGAATTTCTTACTGGCCTGTGATAATCTTTTTTCATCTATTCAGCTGAAAAAAATTGTAGGACTCTTCAAACTTAATTTGATGCCAGAAACAGTCTGAAAGCGTATTTTCCTGTTAACCCATGAAAAAAAGTATGTTTCAAAGGGTTCACTTTGATCCTTCTTTTTCTCCTTTTCAGTATGTCTCGCGTTTGGGAACTCATTTTTTTCGTTTGGGAACTCATTTTATGGGTGATGAGTAAAATTTGCTGTTTAATGCTGTTGCTAGATTAGTGGAAAGTAACTACTTGACAATAGTGAATTTTCAAAACTTTTACAGTTAGCTCATTACATTGCAATAAAAATGAATGAGGCGATAGGATTAACTTTCCGTGATTATTGAATGCCCAAAACCGAGCTTATTCCATATCTACATATGTTCAGCTTCTTAGAATTTGCCGTTTCTCTAGAAATCTTGATTCCAAATGAAATCCTGATTCTTTGAAGTTCCGAATTTCATTCAACTACATGGTTCGCCGAAAAAACTTTAACCAAAAGTGTTTATCAGTTTCAGCTTTTTCATAACTTTTTATTTCTCTAAACCTATTCATTGCGTTCATACTTCAATTGAAATAACAATAAGTTTCACGTTAGCAAGCAGTTTCCATTTTTTTGTAGAGACCAATACCTGGATCTTTGTATACTCAAAATCGTATCGTCATTGTAATCTGGAGCCTCTTCTAAAGTATTTTCTTCTATTTTTTTTTTACCTATTTCTGATTCTAATCGTCCGGTTCAACCATCATTGCATCCTCAAACATGTTCGTTTTTCAGAACTGACCGAAACACAAACTTTATTTTTTTTTACTTTCTGACCAAAACACACACTTTTTCTCCCACTCTATTCTGTCTGGACCTGTATTCCATTCTCTGGAGTGCACATCTGAAGTATTTTCTCCTACTGTTTCGAATTTGCTATTTTCATTCTTCTTTACCTCTCGATTTGTTACTGTTGAGTATTCCTGGCTTATTTTTCAATTTTTGATACAAATTCATTTCAAATCATATCAACTTTTCCAGTAATGACCGACACAGCGACTAAACCCAAATCCCCCATCAACCTGCTCCACACCATCTGGACAAACACAGAACATATTCTCTACAAAATTCTCTTCAATCGTCTCACCCTTATCGCCTTCTACGCCTTTTGGTTTCTCTTCGGAGTCCTCGTTCTTCGAAAAACTCAAAATGCCATCACAGCAGTTCGATATGTGAAAACTCACGGAGAGTCTGTTTCCTTGTCCTCCATCGAAAATTCAAGAGAATTCGCGGATCTTATCAGAACTTTGGATAAGAACTTCCCAAGACCTCCAGCTATTTTCTTGTTAAATCAGTATGCATTGAACATGACTGACAACTTTTTATGTAACACTGGAACGTTGGAAGGGGTGCATGAGAGATTCATTTTTGTTACGCTGGATACGGTGGCAAGGGATACGATCCGGAAGAGGTGGCCACAGATTCAACAGTTCCATTGGCCAACACCGTCGCTTTATGTAAGTACTTCACTATGAACCAGGAGGTTTTCTTCCCCGTCGGGGACTTTTCTTGTCTCTCCTCACACACCCGAAGGGTTCTACAATGAAAATAGGGTGAATTTTCGAAAATTTCAAAACTAATATTTTCGAGAAAAGAAAAGAACGGGCATCATCTCGGACAAATTTCTAGTCGATCTATATAAGTTTCATCCAAATCCGTCCATTGGCAGCCGAGTTATGACGTGCGCCATGCGGACTTACATACATACGGAATCGTCGATTGTTATTAGTAATGATGAGTGAATATCAAGTTTCCAATAATTAAGGAAAAATATTGCAACATTCTGAAATAGTAAAAATTTAAGTTTCGAACAGTTTACATATTCATGTCACTAGATCTTTTTGCAGTTAGCAATCTACCTCCTGACTTATTTTCTATCAACTTTCAGAAACCATTCTCCTTCGCCGAAGGAGCTTACCAAACCATATATCTTCTGAGATCCAACTTGGCATTGGCCTTGATTAAAAAGTGAGTTTTGTTTTTACAAAAAAGTACAAATACAAGCGCCCCATCAGATATTCATCGAAAAATCTCTGCTGAAAGCCCAAAGAAATCTGATGATACCACAAAAAAATAAGCCAAAAAACGAATATTAAAAATTGGTCTGACAAACTTTGAATGAGATTTTGATTAACGTTTGGTGCACAGCGCGATTGGCATCGGCTGTGGCCCTAGCAGTTATTGAATATTGTTTTAGAAACTTGTACAAAAAGCATTATTTCGTCAAAACTGTAAATAGTGAGAAGTTTCTTACAGCTCCTAAAAATTCCCCCAAACTTTCAGAGGAAAATCCTTCTGGATGATGCAACAAGACACATTTTGGCGAAAGAACATCTTCGACATGAACTACGAAGACAATATGGCATACGATGCGATATTCGATCAATTGGGATCAGAAGAGGAATCATCGATGAGAAAGGAATGGGTTAATGGAGCCAACTTCTTCATTCGAGCCAACAATGACACTCAATTGTTCTTCGAGAGAATGTCAGAGAAGTTGGCACATTGGTATACTCCCGATATGGGAATTATGATTCAGCAGTGTCATACTTGGAAGAAACCTGTGTGTGCTTATATTCCGCATAAGTGAGTTTAATATTTTGATTAACATTATAGTGGTTACTGAAATTTTTCAGTTTCATGATGACAGTATGAAACAGGAAAAACCTGACAGTCATTGGAAGAATATAGAGCAAAATAAAAAAAAATATATTTTGAAAATGTTTGCCTGTTTATAAAATAGTTGTTTCTAAAAATCTTCAATTTTATGATGACACTATGAAACAGCAAAGTTTTTCAGATTCTTACTGTTTCTTAACACTATTATGAACCCGCAAAATTTTGTCCATTCAATCTTTTCATGTTTATAAGTTCGTCCAAAATTGTCCATTTTCCAGCGTTGTCTACTCATGGGAATGGATGTTCACGGAACAAAAAGATCCTCCATATTTGATGCAATTGGATTGTGAGACTGATGGAGGGTCGAAATTGATGCAATTGGGACGGTATGGATTCCATTTTGTCAATCATGATGGAAGTTGTAATAATCAGAAGGTAAGGTTTCTTAACTTCTAATATTCTAGATGATTCTATAAAGGTTTAGTGGTTTCTAGCAGATCATCAGATTCTTTGCGTCTCTATTATCTAACTTTTTCATATTCTAGGTCGCCCTAGCCAAAGCAAAAATGGAGAACGGAACGGTGGAAGTGAAAATGACAAAAACCCTCCCATCATGGGGACGTCTTCAATTCAAAGCCTACTGGTACATTGTTGATTATATGTTGTGGACACCTATTATTGGAGAATACCTGAAACCGTACTTGGCAATGATTGGTTTCATTTTGATGATCACTATTTGATTACTGTAGCATGTTTCATAATTTTATCGAATTTTCTTATCTTTCGCCAAAATACGGGTTGATGAATTGTATGTTCTGTTCTTTGCTCCTGATCCAAAAAGTTTGTGATTTTTTGAATAAAGTTTTACTGTGAAAACGGATCTATGATTTGAAGATTCTTCTGGCAGAAAAGCACAAACTCACGCGAATAGTTCTGTGAGCAATTTGTGTTTCATGACGACTATTCCAAACAGTGTAAATTGAAAATTATATATTTTTCTGTTCTGAATGTTTTCCATAGATTTTGCTAACTTCATAGCGTTTTATTTGAAGAATAACTTTTTCAAATTTTTTTATTATTGAGTATTAATGGGGCGTATTTCATACTTGAAATCTTACCAACGTTTTGAAACACATTTTCTTGGCTATGACTACTTCAATTAGAAAGTCCGTTCATGCAAGCTCTTTTCATATTAAAACCCTTTTTTGAAATTTTTTAGAGAACCGAAGGTAACCATCGTATATTGAAATGTTAGAAATATTACTGCTTAATGAAAACTGTAGAAAACAGTAAACACATTTCGAAAACAGTCCTGTTGAAACCTGGAACCAACTTTAGCACGTTCGAGTGGTTAAGCATGGTGACATTTCTGAAAAAAATTAGGACTTTCCGAGGTTTAGTTTTGGAAACGAGCTAGGGTGAGGAGAAGTTGATTGTTCGCCAAACGTATGACTGTTTTTATAATATCCGTGAATCAGAGAGTCGTTTTTTGTAGAAGTGAGTTTTCTAATTTTTGATTATCCAAACGAATTTTGAAAATGGACCGTAACACAAATAGCATTTTCCGAATGGATCACTTTTCCTTTTTTCATTGTCTGGTTTAGCAAAACCAATTGCAACCGAAACCGTTATCATGGTTTTCCATTAAAAACAATACCTTTTGTTCAATTATCAACGTTTTTTTTCAATTTCTGTCATTGTTTCCGGTTTCAAATTGGAAATGACTCACAAGTTTTACTGGTATAAAAGTTCGATTATCTTATTACAGTTTTATCAAAATGACTTTCTTATTTTTAATTGCTCTTCTATGTCTTTTCCCTGATACCTATGCTTTCCAACCCACAAAAGAAGAATGTGCCCTGGAAGGTCTAGCTATGCGTAATTGCTCTGAGGTAAGTTTATCGCAAATTTCAGAGATTTCAATGCATCTATGAAGCATCTTTTCATTGGAGACTACTTTTTCAAAATCAGAACACATATTGTCATTCTACGATCACTGACTTCCCTATATTCAAAAATATAATGAGGCCAAGAAACAGTGACGATCTTCCAGATTTTCAAAATGGACCTCGATAGAAATGACCTGGACTACTTCAAAATTCATGTTCAGTATTATCAGGGCATCTTCGCGTGCTTTGACAATCCGAAATGTAAGATCAATCAGATTGGATTGGCGATGTGGAAATCAAAATTCGAAAGTTTCTGGTTTATGACAAATGAAATGTACCCTTGTCTTGGAAATGTGAGTTTGAAAGAGACCAGGGTTGTCGGCGTGAGATCTGTTCCCAAGACCAAAACAAAATTTCAAAACTACACGGCTTTGTTTTCAGGGAGCTCTCGAAGAACTCCATAGTAGATGCTCAACGACGTCCGCGGATCCAGTTTCCTGTGAAGATGTATCCTATACACGATGTGCTGTGGACTTCATCAATCATACAGAAGACTGCAAACTGGAGGATATCACGAAGATAATCTCTTTGGCTCCATTGAAAGTGAAGTACTGTGAATTGGAAGAAGAGTTGAAGGCGTTGAGGAAAGAGGAAAACTCTGTTTAATTTATTAAAATTTGTATTGTGCTCTATTTCTTCCCGAAACTAACTTTCAAGATTCTAACAACCTATTTTTTAAAATTATGACAATAATACAAGATAATCAACCATTAGCTTGTGTCACTTGCATGTAACTCAGAATAAATTTCAGTTTCTGTTTCCCAAACTTTGCAATACCCCAAAACCGTAAAGATGCTGTTAGTTCGCATCTCATGTTCGTTAATTTCAATTTGATTACAGTCACAAGCTCTTGGTGCAAATTTCATAACTGACGATCGTCATAGTTTCTCACAGGTAAACAAGCTATTAGGGCGGTACAAATTAGAAAACCTGCGATCCACTGCACTCCGCGTGCGTTTAGAATGGAAGAATTTTGAGAAAAGTATCCGCGTATCTTTCTCTTCCATTTGCCCAGGGCACGGATTTTCCAATTGTTACAGCACTAGCAGCAATTTCAAAAAAATTAATTAACTTTGACACAAAATCTCCTTTTTTCACAAGTTTCCGAAACAGTACATAGTGCCGAATTTGATGTAAAAAAATGAAACTGGTATTTCAAATTATATTAGCATGGTGCAAACCATTCCTTTGTAGGCCACAATGCCCATATATCCAGAATATACCAAAATTGAAACAGCTTCTTTTTGGAGTTCACTGACATCAAACAATACCATTTTTATTCCAAAAATAAACGTGTTGTTTCAATCTCCTTTCAACTTTTCAATCACAACATGTGTCATGTTTTTACACCCCTCCCTATTCTATAAAAACGGTCCCACATTTCCGTTTTCAGCAGACGAAAAACAAAATGTTGCTTCAACTTTTCTTCCCCCTTTTCTTCTTTCTTGGAACTGCTTTTTCTTCAAAGTTCGCTACTGTACCGACTGATGATTCTCCATCCAAGAAGTACTGTGAACTGGAAGATGCTGAACTTCGCAATTGCTCTCAGGTCAGTTTTGAGTTACTGTTATTACTGTAACTACAATTTCCAGTTCTCCGTTAGACTCGGGCGACTAGACGATGAAAGTTTGGAAGTCAAGCAATCGAAATTTCAAAAATGGCAGGAATGCATGGGAGCCCCAAAATGTGAACTAAATCAGAAGATTCTGGAGAAATACAACTTGAAGTTTGAAATATACAAACGTATAGCTTCCGAATATGGACCTTGTTATGTGGCCTTGGAGGTAGAGAACATATTCTTGAATATCTGAAAATTAAAATGTTGAATATTGCTTTTCAGTTATTCTTCAGAAACAGTATCCCTCGATGTGATTATGCTCCTGATATCTCTTGCGATAATCTGACTCCAATTCTTTGCACGGTAGATGCTATGGCTAATTTGAAGGAATGCAATAAGAAGGATATTCAAGCACTTTTGGATGGGGTCCCAATTTATGTGAGATCCTGTAAGGTGGAGAGAGAGGTCTATGAAATGTTGAAAGCCGAGAGGGAGAATGCAACATTGGCAAACTAATAAAGCTTTAAAATTCGTTGAAAATTTTCTTACTTGTTTCCAACTGGGATTGTTGGAAACAAGTTTTGGGATCCGAGGGAAACATGACAATAAAAACCTTTGATACACGAGGGATTTTATATGTGACTCATAGATATCTTTGAAGATATGGTATTTTTAGGTTTTACCGTATCTTTGAAGATATGGTATTTTTAGGTGTTACCATATCTCTGAAGATATGGTATTTTTAGGTTTTACCGTATCTTTGAAGATATGGTATTTTTAGGTTTTACCGTATCTTTGAAGATATGGTATTTTTAGGTGTTACCATATCTCTGAAGATATGGTATTTTTAGGTTTTACCGTATCTTTGAAGATATGGTATTTTTAGGTTTTACCGTATCTTTGAAGATATGGTATTTTTAGGTGTTACCATATCTCTGAAGATATGGTATTTTTAGGTTTTACCGTATCTTTGAAGATATGGTATTTTTAGGTTTTACCGTATCTTTGAAGATATGGTATTTTTAGGTTTTACCGTATCTTTGAAGATATGGTATTTTTAGGTTTTACCGTATCTTTGAAGATATGGTATTTTTAGGTTTTACCGTATCTTTGAAGATATGGTATTTTTAGGTTTTACCGTATCTTTGAAGATATGGTATTTTTAGGTTTTACCGTATCTTTGAAGATATGGTATTTTTAGGTTTTACCGTATCTTTGAAGATATGGTATTTTTAGGTTTTACCGTATCTTTGAAGATATGGTATTTTTAGGTTTTACCGTATCTTTGAAGATATGGTGTTTTTAGGTTTTACCGTATCTTTGAAGATATGGTATTTTTAGGTTTTACCGTATCTTTGAAGATATGGTATTTTTAGGTTTTACCGTATCTTCGAAGATATGGTATTTTTAGGTTTTACCGTATCTTTGAAGATATGGTATTTTTAGGTTTTAGCGTATCTTCGAAGATATGGTATTTTTAGGTTTTAGCGTATCTTTGAAGATATGGTATTTTTAGGTTTTACCGTATCTTTGAAGATATGGTATTTTTAGGTTTTAGCGTATCTTTGAAGATATGGTATTTTTAGGTTTTAGCGTATCTTTGAAGATATGGTATTTTTAGGTTTTAGCGTATCTTTGAAGATTTGGTATTTTTAGGTTTTACCGTATCTTTGAAGATATGGTATTTTTAGGTTTTACCGTATCTTTGAAGATATGGTATTTTTAGGTTTTAGCGTATCTTTGAAGATATGGTATTTTTAGGTTTTAGCGTATCTTTGAAGATATGGTATTTTTAGGTTTTAGCGTATCTTTGAAGATATGGTATTTTTAGGTTTTAGCGTATCTTTGAAGATATGGTATTTTTAGGTTTTAGCGTATCTTTGAAGATATGGTATTTTTAGGTTTTACCGTATCTTTGAAGATATGGTATTTGTAGGTTTTACCGTATCTTTGAAGATATGGTATTTTTAGGTTTTACCGTATCTTTGAAGATATGGTATTTTTAGGTTTTACCGTATCTTTGAAGATATGGTATTTTTAGGTTTTAGCGTATCTTTGAAGATATGGTATTTTTAGGTTTTAGCGTATCTTTGAAGATTTGGTATTTTTAGGTTTTACCGTATCTTTGAAGATATGGTATTTTTAGGTTTTAGCGTATCTTTGAAGATATGGTATTTTTAGGTTTTAGCGTATCTTCAAAGATATGGTATTTTTAGGTTTTACCGTATCTTTGAAGATATGGTATTTTTAGGTTTTAGCGTATCTTTGAAGATATGGTATTTTTAGGTTTTAGCGTATCTTTGAAGATTTGGTATTTTTAGGTTTTACCGTATCTTTGAAGATATGGTATTTTTAGGTTTTAGCGTATCTTTGAAGATATGGTATTTTTAGGTTTTAGCGTATCTTTGAAGATATGGTATTTTTAGGTTTTAGCGTATCTTTGAAGATATGGTATTTTTAGGTTTTAGCGTATCTTTGAAGATATGGTATTTTTAGGTTTTAGCGTATCTTTGAAGCTATGGTATTTTTAGGTTTTAGCGTATCTTTGAAGATATGGTATTTTTAGGTTTTACCGTATCTTTGAAGATATGGTATTTGTAGGTTTTACCGTATCTTTGAAGATATGGTATTTTTAGGTTTTACCGTATCTTTGAAGATATGGTATTTTTAGGTTTTAGCGTATCTTTGAAGATATGGTATTTTTAGGTTTTACCGTATCTTTGAAGATATGGTATTTTTAGGTTTTACCGTATCTTTGAAGATATGGTATTTTTAGGTTTTAGCGTATCTTTGAAGATATGGTATTTTTAGGTTTTAGCGTATCTTTGAAGATTTGGTATTTTTAGGTTTTACCGTATCTTTGAAGATATGGTATTTTTAGGTTTTACCGTATCTTTGAAGATATGGTATTTTTAGGTTTTAGCGTATCTTTGAAGATATGGTATTTTTAGGTTTTAGCGTATCTTTGAAGATATGGTATTTTTACGTTTTAGCGTATCTTTGAAGATATGGTATTTTTAGGTTTTAGCGTATCTTTGAAGATATGGTATTTGTAGGTTTTACCGTATCTTTGAAGATATGGTATTTGTAGGTTTTACCGTATCTTTGAAGATATGGTATTTTTAGGTTTTACCGTATCTTTGAAGATATGGTATTTGTAGGTTTTAGCGTATCTTTGAAGATATGGTAGGTTTTACCGTATCTTTGAAGATATGGTATTTGTAGGTTTTACCGTATCTTTGAAGATATGGTATTTGTAGGTTTTACCGTATCTTTGAAGATTTGGTATTTTTAGGTTTTACCGTATCTTTGAAGATATGGTATTTTTAGGTTTTACCGTATCTTTGAAGATATGGTATTTTTAGGTTTTAGCGTATCTTTGAAGATATGGTAGGTTTTACCGTATCTTTGAAGATATGGTATTTGTAGGTTTTACCGTATCTTTGAAGATATGGTATTTTTAGGTTTTACCGTATCTTTGAAGATATGGTATTTTTAGGTTTTAGCGTATCTTTGAAGATATGGTATTTGTAGGTTTTACCGTATCTTTGAAGATATGGTATTTTTAGGTTTTACCGTATCTTTGAAGATATGGTATTTTTAGGTTTTACCGTATCTTTGAAGATATGGTATTTTTAGGTTTTAGCGTATCTTTGAAGATATGGTAGGTTTTACCGTATCTTTGAAGATATGGTATTTGTAGGTTTTACCGTATCTTTGAAGATATGGTATTTGTAGGTTTTACCGTATCTTTGAAGATATGGTATTTTTAGGTTTTACCGTATCTTTGAAGATATGGTATTTTTAGGTTTTAGCGTATCTTTGAAGATATGGTAGGTTTTACCGTATCTTTGAAGATATGGTATTTGTAGGTTTTACCGTATCTTTGAAGATATGGTATTTTTAGGTTTTACCGTATCTTTGAAGATATGGTATTTGTAGGTTTTACCGTATCTTTGAAGATATGGTATTTTTAGGTTTTACCGTATCTTTGAAGATATGGTATTTTTAGGTTTTACCGTATCTCTGAAGATATGGTATTTTTAGGTTTTACCGTATCTCTGAAGATATGGTATTTTTAGGTTTTACCGTATCTTCGAAGATATGGTATTTTTAGGTTTTACCGTATCTTTGAAGATATGGTATATTTAGGTTTTAGCGTATCTTTGAAGATATGGTATTTTTAGGTTTTACCGTATCTTTGAAGATATGGTATTTGTAGGTTTTACCGTATCTTTGAAGATATGGTATTTTTAGGTTTTACCGTATCTTTGAAGATATGGTATTTTTAGGTTTTACCGTATCTTTGAAGATATGGTATTTTTAGGTTTTACCGTATCTTTGAAGATATGGTATTTTTAGGTTTTACCGTATCTTTGAAGATATGGTATTTTTAGGTTTTAGCGTATCTTTGAAGATATGGTATTTTTAGGTTTTACCGTATCTTTGAAGATATGGTATTTTTAGGTTTTACCGTATCTCTGAAGATATGGTATTTTTAGGTTTTAGCGTATCTTTGAAGATATGGTATTTTTAGGTTTTAGCGTATCTTTGAAGATATGGTATTTGTAGGTTTTACCGTATCTTTGAAGATATGGTATTTTTAGGTTTTAGCGTATCTTTGAAGATATGGTATTTGTAGGTTTTAGCGTATCTTTGAAGATATGGTATTTTTAGGTTTTAGCGTATCTTTGAAGATATGGTAGGTTTTACCGTATCTTTGAAGATATGGTATTTTTAGGTTTTACCGTATCTTTGAAGATATGGTATTTTTAGGTTTTAGCGTATCTTTGAAGATATGGTATTTTTAGGTTTTAGCGTATCTTTGAAGATATGGTATTTGTAGGTTTTACCGTATCTTTGAAGATATGGTATTTTTAGGTTTTAGCGTATCTTTGAAGATATGGTATTTGTAGGTTTTAGCGTATCTTTGAAGATATGGTATTTTTAGGTTTTAGCGTATCTTTGAAGATATGGTAGGTTTTACCGTATCTTTGAAGATATGGTATTTGTAGGTTTTACCGTATCTTTGAAGATATGGTATTTTTAGGTTTTACCGTATCTTTGAAGATATGGTATTTTTAGGTTTTACCGTATCTTTGAAGATATGGTATTTGTAGGTTTTACCGTATCTTTGAAGATATGGTATTTGTAGGTTTTACCGTATCTTTGAAGATATGGTATTTTTAGGTTTTACCGTATCTTTGAAGATATGGTATTTTTAGGTTTTACCGTATCTCTGAAGATATGGTATTTTTAGGTTTTACCGTATCTCTGAAGATATGGTATTTTTAGGTTTTAGCGTATCTTTGAAGATATGGTATTTTTAGGTTTTAGCGTATCTTTGAAGATATGGTATTTTTAGGTTTTAGCGTATCTTTGAAGATATGGTATTTGTAGGTTTTACCGTATCTTTGAAGATATGGTATTTGTAGGTTTTACCGTATCTTTGAAGATATGGTATTTGTAGGTTTTAGCGTATCTTTGAAGATATGGTATTTTTAGGTTTTAGCGTATCTTTGAAGATATGGTATTTGTAGGTTTTACCGTATCTTTGAAGATATGGTATTTTTAGGTTTTAGCGTATCTTTGAAGATATGGTATTTGTAGGTTTTAGCGTATCTTTGAAGATATGGTATTTTTAGGTTTTAGCGTATCTTTGAAGATATGGTATTTGTAGGTTTTACCGTATCTTTGAAGATATGGTATTTTTAGGTTTTAGCGTATCTTTGAAGATATGGTATTTGTAGGTTTTAGCGTATCTTTGAAGATATGGTATTTTTAGGTTTTAGCGTATCTTTGAAGATATGGTATTTGTAGGTTTTACCGTATCTTTGAAGATATGGTATTTTTAGGTTTTAGCGTATCTTTGAAGATATGGTATTTGTAGGTTTTAGCGTATCTTTGAAGATATGGTATTTTTAGGTTTTAGCGTATCTTTGAAGATATGGTATTTGTAGGTTTTACCGTATCTTTGAAGATATGGTATTTGTAGGTTTTACCGTATCTTTGAAGATATGGTATTTTTAGGTTTTACCGTATCTTTGAAGATATGGTATTTGTAGGTTTTAGCGTATCTTTGAAGATATGGTATTTTTAGGTTTTAGCGTATCTTTGAAGATATGGTATTTGTAGGTTTTACCGTATCTTTGAAGATATGGTATTTTTAGGTTTTAGCGTATCTTTGAAGATATGGTATTTGTAGGTTTTAGCGTATCTTTGAAGATATGGTATTTTTAGGTTTTAGCGTATCTTTGAAGATATGGTAGGTTTTACCGTATCTTTGAAGATATGGTATTTGTAGGTTTTACCGTATCTTTGAAGATATGGTATTTTTAGGTTTTACCGTATCTTTGAAGATATGGTATTTTTAGGTTTTAGCGTATCTTCGAAGATATGGTAGGTTTTACCGTATCTTTGAAGATATGGTATTTGTAGGTTTTACCGTATCTTTGAAGATATGGTATTTTTAGGTTTTACCGTATCTTTGAAGATATGGTATTTGTAGGTTTTACCGTATCTTTGAAGATATGGTATTTTTAGGTTTTACCGTATCTTTGAAGATATGGTATTTGTAGGTTTTACCGTATCTTTGAAGATATGGTATTTTTAGGTTTTACCGTATCTTTGAAGATATGGTATTTTTAGGTTTTACCGTATCTCTGAAGATATGGTATTTTTAGGTTTTACCGTATCTCTGAAGATATGGTATTTTTAGGTTTTACCGTATCTTCGAAGATATGGTATTTTTAGGTTTTACCGTATCTTTGAAGATATGGTATTTTTAGGTTTTAGCGTATCTTTGAAGATATGGTATAGTGGCTTCGCCGAAATTCTCCATTCACAGAATCCCACGAAAGAGAAGAAATCAAAGGAGAGAAGACACGTGGAATCCGGATGACCCGAGCCACGTCAAGATCAAATGTCAGATTGAACTCTTCTTGATAGATTAATCAGTTCTAAGTTTTGCTATCAAGCAAACCAATAAAGTCTTGGTATTTGTGAGTTTAGTGTTCTTAGTTCTCAAAAGTCTATTTCTGTCCATAGCGATAGGAATAGATAACTTGGGGGCCGAACCAAATTAGTTGTAGTAGCAGAAGTCTGACGCTGGTGAAGGTAAGACCTGATCCGAGCTCCTTCGCTATTAGAACTATTCCTCAAATCGAATTCGTTTCGTTTTGAGAAGAAACCTCTCGTTGACTGAAAATCAGCGAACGTACTGTTCCTGTCTCGGAGATCGAAGATCGAAGAGTCGGACAAATAAAAGCGGTGAGACCGTGGTGAGATAATTTGGTGAGATATTGGTGAGACGGTGAGATACGGTAGTGTTTGTGTGGTGATATACGGTGTTGGTGGTGTGGTGTGATATTGGTGAGACGGTGGTGAGAAAGGTGATGTCGTTGAGTACGGAGAAAACTCAGAACGGAAGCTTGAGTGTGACTTCTTCAAGGAAGTCAGGGGCTGTCCGAATGAATGAGATGCCTCTGAAGGAGAGACGCAAGTTGGTGAAGGGATTCACTGACTTTTTGGAGTCGTCGGGGAGTATGGAGAGTACAATTTTTGAGTCACTCAAGGTGGCGTGCAAAGGCAATGAGAGACAGTTGGAAGTGCTTATGGAGCCGGTGAAAAACTACTGTCAGGAGTTGCGCGAACGGTTTGAGAAGATGGGCGGAGAGAGATGGCCGCTGGAAATCATCGGAGTAATGAGGGAAAATGGAGTGGAAACGGTGGAAGAGCTACGTGAACTCTGTGAGAAAGGTGTAGAAATGGTGCCAGGTGGCAACGTGGAGAATGCCAAAAAGGGCTGTGATGAGTTGGCATTGTTACAAGATGCTTGGAGTCAGGAAAGAGAGATGTTGTTCAGAGAATTGAACAAGCTGAAGGAGGAGAAGAGATTGGCTGAGGAGGCTGTCTCGAAGTACAAAAAGGCGCTAAATGAGGAGCGTGAGGCGAGTGCCGAGATGAGAGGACTGCTCAGAAAGCAGGAAAATGAGCCTAAGAAGCCAAGACAGGCCCGTGATACTAAGGAAGTTCCGGTGCCCTCGCGTTTGGAGGTGGCCAGAAAGTGGTCCACGAATAGTTTGGAGGAGGAATTCTCGATGCGCGGCAGGCGTGGAGAGTTCTCGGATAGTGAAAGAAGTTGGAGTGAAGACTGGAAGAGTGGCAGAGGTGGCAGTGGTAGCGCGGGTAATGAGATCATGATGGAAATGGTCTCATCTATGGGGAGGATGATGAAGGCGTCGGCGTTGCCGGAGCCGAAGACGTTTGATGGTGTTGGGGACTTCAAAGAGTTCAAGCGAGCGTTCTTGTTGAAATACCAGCAAGTTACGGATGAAGATGACGAGTTGGTGGCTATTTTGGAGGAGAGATATCTGAAGGGAGCAGCGAAGTCGTTGTTCAAATCGTTGAGAGATAGACATGAGAGGTCTATCGCTGAGTTGTTCGTGGAGTTTGAAACGAAACTCAAGAAGAGACAGGGAGACGCAAAGGCAGAGGCTTTGCATGAGTTTGATAGGCTCCAGAGGGCTCCTGGACAGAAGTTGTGGGAGTATCTGGTTGAGGTTGAGAAGTGGTCGAAGAAGGCCTATCCGGAGGTCCAAAAAGCGACGTTGTCGCAAATGAGAACCACCAAGCTGATGAGAGCTACGGAGAATGATGATATGCTACAGTCGGTGCTGGTAGCAAAGCGACTGGAGTTGCCACTGGATGAGCAGTATGATCAGTTGAAAGATATCGTACTGCAGAGGGAGAATGAGAAGTTGCGAAAGCAGAAAGAGAGAATGGGGCGATTGAGAGATCAGGGAAACAGTGATGGTCGTCGTTCGCCTGAAGGTAGTAACGATGGTGACCGGAGAACTGTTGGGGAGAGAAGAGATAGTGGAGCAAAAATGAAATGTTTCACTTGTGGAGGAATTGGACACGGTTCTCGGCAGTGTGTGTCGAAAAGAGTCGATAGAGTCCAGATTCGCCAGGCGAGTTCAGTCAAGAATGTGGGGACTGAAAATGTGGAAATGGTGGAGATGTTGGGACAGCGGAGACAGGTTGTCATTGATAGTGGGGCTGTCGTATCGGTGATATCGACTAGTGCCTACGAAAAGTTGAAGGCGGGGTGTCGCAACTGGGAAAAGGAAGTTGAAGTGTTCGGAAAGCCGACATTCACACTTTTGAATGCGTCGAGCTCTGAGATGAAAGTCAGGGGGCAGATCAAGATTCCCATGGTGGTCAGAGGACGGAAAGTAGGAGTAGTCTTCCAGTTGGTTCAGAACTGGGTAGATAAGATACTGCTAGGAACTAATGCTTTTGAGAGCATTGGTGTTGAGTTGAAGTGGAAAGAGCCATGTGGTGTGGTGAATGCCGAAGAGAACTCGGCAGAAGTACAGTTCAGTGGAAGTGAGAAGAAACTGGAGAGACCAGGAGAGAAACTTCGGAAGGTTCCGAAGGAGGTATCGGAGATACAGTGCGAGAACGTTGCCGTGCGCGGAGAGAGGGGGAGAGGCACGAGTGACGTGGGAAAGGTGTTCAAGTCTGAAGGGGAGAAGGAAAGAAAGAAGGTGAAGATTCGGGCGAGTGTTGCGGTCATCGGACCTAGATTGGAGGCGAGGGGGCCAGGTGTTCTCGAGTATCGTCACAAGACGATGACCGGATGGACTCAGAAGTTTGATTGGGGAGAAGTGAAGGAAGCAGTGGTGTTGATTGAGTACACTGAAAAGATGGAGGAGAATAGCAAGAGAGTTGAGTTCGTAAAATCGATCGCTCGGGAAGTGGAAAGAGTCTGGATTGTGCCGGGAAGTCTAAAATGTGCACTAGGAGATGTCGCCAACGTGGCCAAACAATGGAGAGGATGGCTGAAGGATTCAACCAATGTGGAATTCGTGGATCCTTTGATGCCGGTTGGGAAGCACAAGACACCGTTGATCTTGGAGAAATGGCATCGGAAGTCGCTGGATGGACTTCGGACGTATCTGCTGAAGGCGTTGCCGAGTCATTCAATTGGTTGTCAGCTGGAGAAGGATGCGAACACGGACAGGAGACCACCATCAGGATTGAAGAGGGACCTCGGAAAAGGATGCCCAATTGCCGAGAGGAGGGGGAAGTGGCTTCGCCGAAATTCTCCATTCACAGAATCCCACGAAAGAGAAGAAATCAAAGGAGAGAAGACACGTGGAATCCGGATGACCCGAGCCACGTCAAGATCAAATGTCAGATTGAACTCTTCTTGATAGATTAATCAGTTCTAAGTTTTGCTATCAAGCAAACCAATAAAGTCTTGGTATTTGTGAGTTTAGTGTTCTTAGTTCTCAAAAGTCTATTTCTGTCCATAGCGATAGGAATAGATAACTGTATTTTTAGGTTTTACCGTATCTTTGAAGATATGGTATTTTTAGGTTTTAGCGTATCTTTGAAGATATGGTATTTTTAGGTTTTACCGTATCTTTGAAGATATGGTATTTTTAGGTTTTAGCGTATCTTTGAAGATATGGTATTTTTAGGTTTTACCGTATCTTTGAAGATATGGTATTTTTAGGTTTTACCGTATCTTTGAAGATATGGTATTTTTAGGTTTTACCGTATCTTTGAAGATATGGTATTTTTAGGTTTTACCGTATCTCTGAAGATATGGTATTTTTAGGTTTTACCGTATCTCTGAAGATATGGTATTTTTAGGTTTTACCGTATCTTTGAAGATATGGTATTTTTAGGTTTTACCGTATCTCTGAAGATATGGTATTTTTAGGTTTTACCGTATCTCTGAAGATATGGTATTTTTAGGTTTTACCGTATCTCTGAAGATATGGTATTTTAAGGTTTTACCGTATCTTTGAAGATATGGTATTTTTAGGTTTTACCGTATCTTTGAAGATATGGTATTTTTAGGTTTTACCGTATCTCTGAAGATATGGTATTTTTAGGTTTTACCGTATCTCTGAAGATATGGTATTTTTAGGTTTTACCGTATCTCTGAAGATATGGTATTTTTAGGTTTTACCGTATCTTTGAAGATATGGTATTTTTAGGTTTTACCGTATCTCTGAAGATATGGTATTTTTAGGTTTTACCGTATCTCTGAAGATATGGTATTTTTAGGTTTTACCGTATCTTTGAAGATATGGTATTTTTAGGTTTTACCGTATCTTTGAAGATATGGTATTTTTAGGTTTTACCGTATCTTTGAAGATATGGTATTTTTAGGTTTTACCGTATCTTTGAAGATATAGTATTTTTAGGTTTTACCGTATCTCTGAAGATATGGTATTTTTAGGTTTTACCGTATCTCTGAAGATATGGTATTTTTAGGTTTTACCGTATCTTTGAAGATATGGTATTTTTAGGTTTTACCGTATCTTTGAAGATATGGTATTTTTAGGTTTTACCGTATCTTTGAAGATATGGTATTTGTAGGTTTTACCGTATCTCTGAAGATATGGTATTTTTAGGTTTTACCGTATCTTTGAAGATATGGTATTTGTAGGTTTTACCGTATCTTTGAAGATATGGTATTTTTAGGTTTTACCGTATCTTTGAAGATATGGTATTTTTAGGTTTTACCGTATCTTTGAAGATATGGTATTTGTAGGTTTTACCGTATCTTTGAAGATATGGTATTTTTAGGTTTTACCGTATCTTTGAAGATATGGTATTTTTAGGTTTTACCGTATCTCTGAAGATATGGTATTTTTAGGTTTTACCGTATCTCTGAAGATATGGTATTTTTAGGTTTTACCGTATCTTTGAAGATATGGTATTTTTAGGTTTTACCGTATCTTTGAAGATATGGTATTTTTAGGTTTTACCGTATCTTTGAAGATATGGTATTTGTAGGTTTTACCGTATCTCTGAAGATATGGTATTTTTAGGTTTTACCGTATCTTTGAAGATATGGTATTTGTAGGTTTTACCGTATCTTTGAAGATATGGTATTTTTAGGTTTTACCGTATCTTTGAAGATATGGTATTTTTAGGTTTTACCGTATCTTTGAAGATATGGTATTTGTAGGTTTTACCGTATCTTTGAAGATATGGTATTTTTAGGTTTTACCGTATCTTTGAAGATATGGTATTTTTAGGTTTTACCGTATCTCTGAAGATATGGTATTTTTAGGTTTTACCGTATCTCTGAAGATATGGTATTTTTAGGT
This sequence comes from Caenorhabditis sinica, assembly GCA_963932045.1. Lineage (NCBI taxonomy): Eukaryota > Metazoa > Nematoda > Chromadorea > Rhabditida > Rhabditidae > Caenorhabditis > Caenorhabditis sinica. The sequence continues at coordinate 20,052,512 of OZ009940.1, forward strand.
TTTACCGTATCTTTGAAGATATGGTATTTTTAGGTTTTACCGTATCTTTGAAGATATGGTATTTTTAGGTTTTACCATATCTTTGAAGATATGGTATTTTTAGGTTTTACCATATCTTTGAAGATATGGTATTTTTAGGTTTTACCATATCTTTGAAGATATGGTATTTTTAGGTTTTACCATATCTTTGAAGATATGGTATTTTTAGGTTTTACCATATCTTTGAAGATATGGTATTTTTAGGTTTTACCATATCTTTGAAGATATGGTATTTTTAGGTTCTACCATATCTTTGAAGATATGGTATTTTTAGGTTTTACCATATCTTTGAAGATATGGTATTTTTAGGTTTTACCATATCTTTGAAGATATGGTATTTTTAGGTTCTACCATATCTTTGAAGATTGCAGTTTATTCTCACCGACGTTAAAAAACTCCTTTTTTCTAAAAATACATTTTTCGTTTCAATCTTCCTGAAACTTCCCAATCAAAACATGTGTCATGTTTCCACAACTTCTTCGACATATAAAAACGATTCCTTGTGTTCCTTCTTCTTCAGAAAAAGAAATCATGTTGCTTCAACTTCTTCTTTCCCTATTTCTCTTCCATGGAGTTTTCTCGGCAAACTTTTCAATTCCCACAAAGGAGGATTGCAAGTTCGAGAACGAGAGAATTCAAAATTGCAAAGTTAGTTTTTTTCTAGAATCTGAATAACTTTTCATGCCACTCATTCAGTTCCCCGTGTATCTCAATAGACTGGACAATGAGACTATGGAAGCTAAACAAACGAGATTTGAAAACTGGACTAGTTGCATGGGAGTCCCAAAATGTGAGCTAAATCAGAAGATTTTGGAAAGATACACCCTGAAGTTTGACTTATTCAAACGCATAGCATCCGAGTATGGTCCATGTGAGACAGCCCTGATGGTACAGTATCCATTAAACTTTTTGACAAATTCTACTGTTTTCCAGTATCTCGCCAGCCAAGGTATCCCTGGATGTCACTTCGATTCTGATCAGTCGTGTGAAATTTTGACTCCCATTCTTTGTACGGTTGACATTATGGCTCGTGTGGATGAGTGCGATAAGAAGGATATCAAAACGATTTTAGATAGAGTACCACTTTATGTGAGATACTGTAATGTGAAGAGGGACATCAAGAAATTGTTGGAAGCGGAAAAGGAAAATCAATAAATATCAATTAACCTCATGAAAAAATGAAGCTTGAAATTATATACATTTTTTCATTTTTTCAAACAGGGAATGCTTCGGGGCAGCGGAAATTGAAACGTCCTCTGGTAGTGATTTTTTTCTAGAAATTCCGATCACATCAGATTTTTGCAAATTAAACATTCTGAACCAGATATCTGGGTAATTTTCCTTCGACACACACGTTGACTGTTCATCATTGATAGCATCACAGTCTATATATATACCAGATAAATTTCTGTTTTAAGTTTTCCATAAATCAAGAATAGAAACTGAGGCATCAGTCCTTGGTTGATTTCCGCATTTAATTTGGAATTTAACTGACCTGATGATATTATTTTCATGTCGTCAAACTTTCGATTCAAAAATGAGCAAAAAAACACAATACTCACCAGACTCACAAAATAACAGCTTGTGAACCATTATTTTGGAATTGGTCGGATATGTTGCTATGGATTGTCAAATCGAATATATAAGCACTCACATAGAAGGAACCCTCACAATAAATGTAAACATTCTGCTTCTAGGAAATGACAATGCAGAAACAGAAAACGGTGAAATTGTGAATCTTCGTGTTTTTGGTGTTTAGTTATCTATTTCTATCACTATGGACAGAAACAGACTTTTGAGAACTAAGAACACACTAAACTCACAACAAATACCCTTTATTGAGTTTCGCAAAAGCGAGAACTTAGAACTGATTTAATCATTCAAGAGGAGTTCAATCTGACATTTGATCTTCTGACGTGGCTTGGGTCATCCGGATTCCACGTGCCTTCTTTCCTTTGATTTCCTCTCTTGGAATGGGCTTTGTGACTGAAGAACCTAGGCGCAGCCACTTCCCTCTCCTCTTGGCGATCGGGTGTCCTTGTCCTGGATCGACGTCTGTCTTGAATCCAAAATGTCGTCTCCTGTCCGGATTTCCATCCTTCTTCAGCTGACATCCAATCGAATGGTTCGGCAACGCCTTGAGCAGATACGTCTGTAGACCATCCAGCGATTTCCGATGCCATTTCTCCAAGATCAACGGTGTCTTCTTATTTCCGACGGGCATCAACGGATCCACAATTTCCACGTTCGCTGATGGTTTCAACCATTCTTTCCACTGTTTGGCCACATTGGCGACGTCTCCAAATACACAGTGTAGCCTTTCTGGCACAATCCAGACTCTTTCCACTTCCCAAGCGATCGATTTTACGAACTCAACTCTCTTGCTATTCTCCTCCATCTTTTCAGTGTACTCAATCAGCACCACTGCCTCCTTCACTTCACCCCAATCAAACTTCTGAGTCCATCCCTTCATCGTCTTATTACGATACTCTAGAACACCTGGCCCCCTCGCCTCCAATCTAGGTCCGATGACCGCAACACTCGCCCGAATCTTCACCTTCTTTCTTTCCTTCTCCCCTTCCGACTTGAACACCTTTCCAACGTCACTCGTGCCTCTCCCCCTCTCTCCACGCACGGCAACGTTCTTGCACTGTATCTCCGATACCTCCTTTGGAACCATCCGAAGTTTCCCTCCTGGTCTCTCCAGTTTCTCCTCCCCACCAATAAACTGTACTTCTGCCGAATTCTCCTCGGCCTTCACCACCCGATGTGGCCCTTTCCACTTCAACTCAACACCAATGCTCTCAAAAGCATTTGTTCCAATGAGTATCTTCTCGACCCAGTTCTGAACCAACTGGAAGACTACTCCTACTTTCCGTCCTCTGACCACCATGGGAATCTTGATCTGCCGCCTGACTCTCATCTCAGAGTTCGATGCATTCAAAAGTGAGAATGTCGGCTTTCCGAACACTTCAACCTCCTTTTCCCAGTTACGACACCCCGCCTTCAACTTCTCGTAGGCACTGGTCGATATAACCGATACGACTGCCCCACTATCAATGACAACCCGTCTCTGTTGTCTCAACATCTCCACCATTTCCATGTTTTCAGTCCCCACATTCTTGACTGAACTCGCCTTGTGAATCTGGACTCTATCGACTCTTTTCGACACACACTGCCGAGAACCGTGTCCAATTCCTCCACAAGTGAAACATTTCATTTTTGCTCCACTATCACTTCTCTCCCCAACAGTTCTCCGGTCCCCAATGTTACTACCTACAGGCGAACGACGACCGTCACTGTTTTCCTGACCTCTCCATCTCCCCATTCTCTCTTTCTCCTTCCGCAGCTTCTCATTCTCCCTCTGCAGTACAATATCCTTCAGATGCTCATACTGATCTTTCAGAGGCAATTCCAAACGCTTAGCTACCAGCACCGACTGTAGCATATCATCATTCTCCGTAGCCCTCATCAGCTTCGTGGTCCTCATTTGAGACAGCGTAGCTTTTTCGACCTCGGGATAGGCTTTTTTCGACCACTTCTCTACCTCCACCAGGTACTCCCACAACTTCTGTCCCGGAGTCCTCTGAAGGCGATCGAATTCATGCAAGGCCTCCGCCTTCGCATCCCCCTGTCTCTTCCGAAGTTTTCTCTCAAACTCCACGAACAACTCAGCAATCGGCCTCTCATGCCTATCTCCCAGTGACTTGAACAGCGCCTTCGCTGCCCCCTTCAAGTATCTCTCCTCCAAAATAGCCACCAACTCATCATCTTCATCCGTAACTTGCTGGTATTTCAACAAGAACGCTCGCTTGAACTCTTTGAAGTCCCCAGTACCGTCAAGCGTCTTTGGCTCTGGCAACGCCGACGCCTTCATCATCCTCCCCATAGATGCCACCATTCCCATCATGACCTCATTCCCCGCGCTACCACTGCCACCCCTGCCACTCTTCCAGTCTTCACCCCAACTTCTCTCACTATCCGAGAACTCTCCACGCTTACCGCGCATCGAGAACTCGTCCTCCGAACTATTCGCGGACCACTTCCTGACAACTTCCAACCCTTTTGAGGACACCGACGTCTCTCTTATCTCACGGGTTTTTCTCGCCTCCTTAGGCCCACTTTCCTGCTTTCTGAGCAGTTCTCTCAACTCGCCACTTGCCTCTTGCTCCTCCATCAACGCCTTCTTACACCTAGCGACAGCTTCATCTGCCAACCTCTTCTCCATTTTCAACTTGTTCAACTCCTTGAACAAAGTCTCCTTCTCACAGTTCCATGCCTCCTGCAACAATGCCAACTCATTTTTGCCCGTTTTGGCATCATCCACGCTGGCACCTGGCAGCATTTCTGCTCCATTTTCACAGAGTTCACGCAACTCTTCTACCGTTTCCACTCCATTTTCCCTCATTACTCCGATGATTTCCAGCGGCCATCTCTCTCCGCCCATCTTCTCAAACCGTTCGCGCAACTCCTGACAGTAGTTTTTCACCGGCTCCATAAGCACTTCCAACTGTCTCTCATCGCCTTTGCACTTCACCTTGAGTGCCTCATAAATATCACTCTCCATACTCCCCGACGACTCCAAAAAATCAGTGAATCCCTTCACCAACTTGCGTCTCTCCTTCAGAGGCATCTCATTCATTCGGACAGCCCCTGACTTCCTCGAAGAAGTAACACTCAAGCTTCCGTTCTGAGTTCTCTCCGTACTCAACGACATCACCTTTCTCACCACCGTCTCACCAATATCACACCACACCACCAACACCGTATCTCACCACACGAACACCACTTTATCTCACCACACAAACACCACCGTATCTCACCGTCTCACCAATATCTCACCCAAGTATCTCACCACGGTCTGACCGCTTTATTTGTCCGACTCTTCGATCTTCGATCTCCGAGACAGGAACAGTAGGTTCGCTGATTTTGAGTCAACGAGAGGTTTTTTTCTCAAAACGAAACGAATTCGATTTGAGGAATAGTTCTAATAGCGAAGGAGCTCGGATCAGGTCTTATCACCTTCACCAGCGTCTGACTTCTGCTACTACAACTGATTTGGTTCGGCCCCCAAGTTATCTATTTCTATCGTTTTAGGACAGAAACAGACTTTGAGAACTAAGAACACACTAAACTCACAACCACAAAGACTTTATTGAGTTTCGCAAAAGCGAGAACTTAGAACTGATTAGACAAGAAGAGTTCAATCTCATATCTGATCTTTTGACGTGGCTTGGGTCGTCCGGTTTCCACGTGCTCTCTCTCCTTTGATTTCCTCTCTTCCGTGGGCTTCTGTGGCGGTAGAAACTCGGCGTAGCCACTGTTTCCAATGGGCTACATGAACTTTTTGTTTTTTTCTAAGAAGTTGAGCTATTTTCAAAAGGAAAAATTATGGTATTCAGATGGTACATGACTAGATCTAGTAAAAATTTTAATGGGAGGGAAATTCCGGTCCTAAAATGATTTGGTTTTCAACATTTTTCTTCATTTACTTCTGAAATTTCCATTGAACTCCACTAATTGTTTATTCCGCCGTAGTTGACATTGTATTTGCTTTCAAAACTTAAGAAAAAGCACTAAAATATAATAGTCCCTTTTCCTTGGAACCTTCTTCAAAGTGAAGCATCACACAGCATTTCATCGTCAAAATCGGGAACCAAAAAAAAGTTCGAGAAACAAAGTGAAACGATGATGCAAGAAGAGCGCCTGCCTCGAGGCTCTCAATCATTTTTTTTTTGTGTTTTTCGTCATCAGGGGAGTGTAAAGAGGTGACTTGCTCTTTTTCCAAAAAACCCCAAGTCATTTGGAAGAACGAGTCGATAAGTGACGAAATTCTCTGAAGATGGGAATTTGGATCTACTTTCTATTTCTACTATCCACGTGTCTTCTGAAAGCGACTGCCATTTCAGTTGAATGCAAGAATGAAAGGAGCCATGCCAAAATGTGCGGTCAGGTTAGTGAGCATTTAGGAATCTGTTTTTTTTTGGGGGGGGGGATGATTATAACAATTTTGCTAAACATGCAAAGCTTACCAATACAAGGCTTACCAACACTAAAACTGTATATCACTGCTTCACATAGTTATTGAAATTGTTCGAAAATTTTAAAATGTCAATCCATGGTAAAATACAATTGTTTCACAACCAGTACAAGCGCTTGTTATTTACAGCAAGCCCTTCGCACAGCGATGGAAATCTCTTCAAAGGAAGATTGGATCAAGAACAAAGTTGAGATTCTGAAGACCCTCGACTGTATCGGGGATGCAAAGTGTGACGTCACCAAGAGTATGATCAATGTAGCAAAGGCTACAATGGACTTCAATGAAAAGATTTCTGAGATTTGGGATTGTGTGAAGGATGTGAGTTGACACGTGTGAATATCAGTATTTGGGACAAATTAGGTCTTTACTAAGCTGCTAGAAACTGAGATATTTTCATCCTAACTACTAAAAATTTGAAAGTAGTTCAACTCAAGACCATAACAGCTGACTGTCGTTCTATCAAAAATTAACGTGCATTTTTGGAATGTTCGAAATCTGGAATTTTCAGTTATCATAGCTCCCTAGTTTGATAGTAATGTGCATTCTAACGTGATATTGTTTACAAAAATTTTGACTTTCAGGACGTCTACGAAAACACTGCAAGAGCATGCTTTTATGATGTAAAATCAGACGACTGCTTCAATCAAGAATACCTCAATTGTGTTTCCAGAAGACTTGGTGAAGAGCCTCAATGCTCGGCATCTGATGTGGAAAAGTTTGAGAGCATGAGCAATGAAGTGAAACTGAATTGTCAGGCATTGAGGGATTATGAGGAGATGCATTGGAAGATGGAGAGGGAGAAGTCGAAGGCTAGAATGAATGAATCGGGGTGATAATTTTTAGGAATCTAGATGTTTTGTGAATAAATTTTAGTTTTAAAATGATTCAGAAGTTTTTGAGTTTCGAAACCCTTTCTCAAGTTTCCAAGTTTTGTCACCACTCTTTGAAAAAAACCCATAAACAACCGAAGTCAAATGACATCATATCAGTTGTGCATCCCAATAGTCGCAGTTTCGGAGACCACATGAAACGGAGCAAAATTTTTATCTCTATTTACATCAGTCTTTGTATAATATCATTTCCATTTACGAGTCATTCATGAAAACATTAGCTTGATGAATTTGTTCTACTTGACAACAATGTATAGGCATCAAATTACATAATCATTTACTCAAATACTTTAACTCACACAACACTATCTACGGGATCTATCGGTGTACATTGTTTGACTACTGTTTCAGATTGTTCCCATAACCGGTGGTACTTACGATGGTTAATTTTCCTTTGAATACATATTTCCTGATAAAAAAGAACCATCATGTTTGATTTCACGTAAAGCACTAGTGCACTACAAAATAGAGAATGATTAACTATGTACATGTTCCAGCGGCACAAACTATATGAAGTGGAATAAATGGATAAAGTGAAGAGATAAGATGTTTCTATTCTCGTGTGGTATGTGAAACCGGCTTGCAAGGAACTCTAGATGACGCTCAGCAGTGTCATGACCAGAATCAGCTCAAACCAAAATTGAAAGGATTATCATGATTGCAAGGGTGAGTTTTTCAATGTTTCAACCAGGCAGTGAATCTGAAAACATAAGGACGGACTTTGATTGGCAAGGGGAACGATTGCAAAACGTAATATGCTTAAGGTAGATAGTGATTGATCTACAAAAAAATTCAAACAAAAACATGCCAAATTCTGGAAATAGTGATACAGTAATGATGTCGATTTTTCAATTGTAGGAATCCTGAAATGAGCAATAATTAATGATAAAAAATGTGTAAATGCAAATTTCGGTTTTGTTTGCATCATTTTCATAACGATTTTGATACATTGACCAATTGAATAGAGCCAGTTGAACACAGATGCCCTTTTTGACGTCGACCGTAGCTTTCCCACATTTTAGCGGTTTTAGCGGCCTCTAGATAATATGTCTTCCAAAATTTTGCGCAATTTAGAAATGAAATTTAGAAAATATGAAAGACATATACAGCCCTGTGGCGGCTGACCGTATAACAGCTTTCAAATTGACCATGCACTAAATTTGCAAAGTGTTTCATGCAAATCCTTCTCAAATTAAATTTTTTCTGTTTCACGAACAACGTTTTCAGAAAGAATCTGATTCCATAATATTACCAACTCTTTGTCCTGAGGTTACTATTCTTGTTTTAAAAACTATTGAAGATGTTCTGATATTTACACCATTCAATACATTCACATACCGTTCAGGTACCCTAAATCTTTGAAGCCCTAAAAGAAATCATATATTCTTTTCTCCTATTTCAAGAATTTTCTGTGTCACAGTCATTATTTTCTAGAACATTCCGATTTCGTTTCAATACCTTCATGCCATTTGAGAAATCCATTTTTTCTGAATTCCAACGAATTCTAAAGTCGAATTCTTTTTCTGCAAGTTACATTCTTCTCTCTGCGGGCATTCCTTCAAAATTCATGTGACTGCCGTTCAAGCGCTCAGAAAAAAAACTGCTGTACATTCCTCATCCAATTTGCAGTCCGCTTTTTCTTCTTTCTCTTCTTTTTCAAAAATGCATGTCCCGGGAAAAAGAGCACACAAACTAAAGTCGTTCTCCCTTCCTTCTCGCAGTCTCGATGAAGTGTAATCCATTTTCCCCTCTGCTGGAAAAAACGGAGAAAAAAGTGTTCGAGGGACAAGAGGCTCTGGGGACCCAGTTGTTTTTTGATCAGCACAAAAAGTGGGCGCTAAAATGAAAATAGTGATTTGTAATAAAATGTTTGCGGTTTCCCGGTGTAGATGAATTAGTGTTGTATTGCATTACTACTAGTCGATAGCGATAGCTAATATCATTTTTCAAAAAAAAAAAGTAAAAAATGTTGTGAGATGCACTTCAGAACCAAGGGATGCAGGAGCACTGAGCTCAGGGAGCGTCTTGTAGAAGGGATCAAGGAGAGTGATAATTGTCCCTCAGAGGAAGTTGAGAAAGTCAATGAGGTATTCGAAATGATAACGGAGCGCAGTGAGATCATTGAGAAACACCCAGATGTTCAAGGAGAAGCACGACAATGCGGAGATCATGTCTTGGATCTCATAATGGTTATTTCTGACTTTCTGACCAACATTTTTTTCTGTTCTCCATACATCTTATAGCAGGAAAAGATTTGTCAACATTGATTTTGAGTTGTTACAGCTTGAATATAATCATCTGAAAAACGTGTTACAGGAACCATTTCGACTTTGGAAAAAGTTTAGTACTGACATCATGCGAGCCTCATTATCGAAAAATATGAGAATGGGGAATGTTCTGCAGAAACGCATGCGAACTCCAGATTCAAAATCCAGAGGCACACTCAAACTTGGAAGATCATTTTTCATAAGTTTCACAATTTTTACTGGTTCATGGTTATTGTTTTTCGAAGAATAGAAATACAATATTGATAGTATTCGTAAGCTGTTTTTATTTGAAAAAAATTGTGTTTGAATAGTTTATTGAAACATTTTGATAAAGTGCGAAGTTCTGGAAGTTGTGATTCAGTAATTTCGTTTTCAAATGATGAATGCAAACGATACACTGTAATTGGCTTCACAATATTTACTGCTTCATGGTTACTGTTTTCCGAAAAAGATAACTGCAAAATTGATAGGCTATTGATGACACATTTTAGAAAAATTAGAAACTTCTGGTTTTCTGGGGATTTATGTAGCTCACTCAGATTACTAACAACAAAAGTTACAATGTATGTACATTTCTGAAAATGGTGAAAAGTTGAAATATTCAGTTGAGATACCAGAAACTTACCCACTTCGAAGAATTTGAAAAAAACAAGGGCACATCTTTTTTCTCGAATGCATTTTTTCTGTTACATGAACATGATTTTCAGGCTTAGTTTGAGTGAATAATGTTACCTTCTCAGTATCGTCGTCCAGAGACTAACTTTCTTGTTCTAAAAACATTCAAAGATTGTCGACTATTTACCCGTTAAATACATAAGCCAGACAAATCTCCAATTTCTCCCAGATTTCAAGATTTTTCTGTTTTCCGGGCATTGTATTGTAGAACATTCCGATTTCAACTCAATTGGTCTTGGGTAAAATTTGCTCCATTTCTAGATTCTCAATTTTTCTGGAAGTCACATGCTCCTCTCTGCAAATCCCTCTTAAAAATGCATTTGACTGCCGTTCAAGTGATCAAAAAACTGCTGTACATTCCTCATCTAATTTGCAGTCCTTTTTCTTCTTTCTCTTCTTCTTCAAAAATGCATGTCCCGGGAAAAAGAGCACGCAAACTAAAGTCGTTCTCCTTTCCTTTCCGCAGTCCCGAAGAAGTGTAATCCATTTTCCTCCAGCTGAAAAAAAATGGAGAAAAAAGTGTTCAAGGGAGAGAAGAGAACGATGATGCAAGCCTTAGGGCTCTAGGAACCCAGTTGGTTTTTTGATCAGCACGCAAAGTGGGCGTGGCCTCCGTCTTGCTCTTTCCAGGGGTCCGAATTGTTAGTTCACTCGACAAACTCCTCCGAAGGGAACTTCTAGAAAAGAAGAGACTCAACCCTGAAAATGAAAATTCCTATCTTTTTCCTACTTCTAATTTCTGCTCCTATGCTCCTGGCAGCTCCAGCCTCACCACTAGTCGATGAGAACTGTGAGGAGCAGGTGAAGAAGATCAAGAAGTGCAGGGAGGTAAGTCAAAAGGGGGTTGAAAATTGAGATGGAATATGGGCTTTAGGGGACGTTAAAAAAGCATGATGGCAATGGCAGGAGATCGATTGAACTTCGAGAAAATATAGGGATTTTCGGTGTAACTGAAACGAAAAAAATACGTTTTCTCACAGTAAAGGTTCCATCAAAAAAGAATTACTAATCTGCATGAATTAGTGAGCGGTATGTTTCTTTGACCTTGAATGAACAATCTCCGAAAATTTTAAGATATTAGGAAGTTTCCCGCGATACCTTTAAGCAGACCTGACAGTAATCTCAACGTTGCCACTACTTCTTTACCGTAATCCTTACGATCCTCCTAAGAAAATTGTCCACGTGGAGTACACCAATCAACGAAAATCACCCGATCTTGAGCAACTTTATTTCCGTAACTTTTTCAGGACATGCCTCCATCGAACACCACCATTGAGGCATTCAACCAATGCCAGGAGAAAAACACGCCTCCGATTTGCGAACCGGCCAAGGTGGTCATGGAGTATGAGAATGTGTGGGTCAGAATTCAGATGATTAGATGGGAGGCCAGAGGATGTGTTGACAAGGTAAGAGCTTGAACTACAATAATGAGCTCTGGGACAATTTGAGAGGAGAAATTTCGAAACCAGCCATTATGAAACCAGACATCTTGAAACTAGATTTTCTGACAATTTTCGAAACCTCGGTATTTGGAAATTGCGAAATTTCGAATTCAGTCATATGAAAATTAGAACGTTTTGAAACCAAGGCCATTTCAAAACTACTAGGCTGGCAAAAAAGTTAGTTCTCTGTAGATTAGTAATCACGATATTTTATAGCCAGTCTTTTTGTAATTTGAAAGTTTAAAATCAATTGTTCGCCATACTCAATATTTCGAAATCTCGACATTCCAAAAACAATCATTTTGAAACTGGAAATTTTGAAACTAGACCTTTTAAAACCAAGACTTTCCGAAAAAAGACAAATCATTTGGAGACCCACCACGATATTTCAAAACCACAGTATTCCAAAACTGGCCGTTTTGAAACCGCGATAGTTCGAAACCAATAATTCCAAAACCAGATATTTTTCAGGACTCCTACACCAATGCCGTGAAAGACTGCGACCTGAAAAAAGATAATTGCTCCGCCATCCCCCTCATCGAGTGCGTTATCCCTCCACTCAAGAAGAAAGAGATATGCCATGTTGACGACATCGAGAAAGTGAAACAGCTTCTCATCTTGCATGTCGAGATGTGTAATCTCGTGTCGAAATACAGCCCATGGGCAACAGAGATGAGAGATAAGGAGATGGAGATGGATCGCGAACGCAAACGCAAACAACATTGAAAATATTTCTTCTAATTTTGAAATTTCGAAAATTTTTGGCCCATGTTCTCATATGCTTCAACTTTTCAAAACGTTTCTCTTCAAAGCTATTTTTTGGCGTCGATAACACATTTTGCTCTGTTTCAATAGTTTTACATTATTTCGCTTTGAATTCTGGAGGTCATTGGATTTCTGCTGCTTCTCGCTTTTGTCAAAGATTTCTGAAATTGGATGTATGTTTCGAATAAATTTTGAGCTGTTTCCCCTCGAGCATTTCAGGAACTTCGAGTTTTTGGGTACAGTGGATGAAACGGTTTCCGATGCTCAAACTTCTTAAGTATGGAAAATAGTGTATACAGAACTCAAAAAAAAGGATTTCAAAATCGTAGGACAAGTGCTCCAAGACATATATTTTGCAGAAAAAGAGGCGAAATTCAAATGGCCAACTCTTTGAACTCTTCGAAATCAATCTTGTTCTCCACGGAACAATGAAAAAGAAAAGTTCAATGAAGAAAAGAGAACAATGGTGCCAGGAGCCATTTGTCTTGTATTTGGCTGTGAAAAGTGGGCGGGGCTTTCCTTGCTCTGTTCTATGAGAAAAAAGTGTTAGTATTTCGTTTCTATTATTCATTTCTGTCATTATAGTGGACAGCGATCCAGCTCAATATGAGGAAACTGATGAGTGTATTCGAGAAATGAAGCACGTCAAGAGATGCTTCGAAGTAAGTAAAGGGATGGGAAAATCCATATAGCATGGTCGAAATGGTTCATTTTTGTAGTAAACTTACTTGAGAATCGTTACAATTTTATGAATTTGATGAAAAAGCGTTGAATTTCCCCAAGATTGGTTGTAGGTGCACTTCTATTCCTATGCACCTTTAATCACACCTGCCTGTTGCCAATCAATCCATAACTACATATTTCCATTTCTAGACTCAAAACCAGACCGGCCAAGAAGTACGTTACAATCATATTACAGACTAGAGTATCGTCTCACGAAACGATCCAAAAAATCAAGGACTGTGTTGGTCGCCAGAAGTGTCAGGGAGCGAAAGTAGTTTATCAATACGAGGCTGCCCTCTTCCACGTAGTGGGCAAGCTGTATGAGGCTCGTGGTTGTTTAAAGAAGGTGATTTTTTATAATTGAAAATTTTCTGTAAAAATGTTTTCCTTGACACATTTTCCTAACAAATGCGATTCCTCGCCCAAAAACGGAGACTGTACCAAGGCCGTAAAAACCGAATGCATGGTGAAGATTTTGCAAGAAGGCATGTTGTGCTCTGATGCCGATATCGAGAAGTTTCGGGAAATTGAAAAAGAAGAAAAGGAGATATGCACAATCATGTTCGCTCCGGAAAATCAGAAATGGGTCAGGAAAATCGGAGAAAAACTGACGGTGTACTTCGACGGGGAAAACGACTTATAAACTATGATTATTTTTGAAATTTGATATCTTACTGTACGGCTTACTCTTTGTTGTTGTGATGTTAAATGTTTTTTTAAAACTATATTTTTCTAAATTTCCATGTGTCATTTCTTCTTAAAAAATAATGATCCTGCAATTTGCGAATTTCGTGAGTTCCTGACCTTAATGTTTTTGATTTTCAACACATTACTCTGATTTTTCCCTTTTAGCAACAACTCTATGAATTATGATGTGTGAACTTTGAGAACCAATAAATCATGCTCTGTTTCCCCTTGATCATTTGAGACTCCCTCAGAGTTCAAGTTCGATCATCCTGAGTGATTATAGAGTTCAAAATATCAAAAAAGTAAAATGATCCTCTTCCTGATGAGCCCTCTGCCTCCCTTCAGTTGTGTTCCTTTGCTCAAACTTTTCTCAAAATTGCTCTGAAGAAGAAGAAAAGTTCAGAACACAGAAAGGGGTCCCTATCCTCCCCTCTCTTTTTCTCCATTGACAAGTGGGAGAGAAAACCGATTGGCACATATTTTCTGCAGAAAAGAAGATCTAGGGACCCCGGAAAGTGCAAGTTGGTCCAACTGGCACAGCCTGATACCCAAAGAGTTCAAAGTAACAGAATCGTATAGTGCTCCATCTCCCTTCGAGAAACGGAGTTTCATCATTAGCAATGCCCGTAGAAAAAGTTCTTGCGCTGCAAAAAAGATAGATGTTCAAAACCGGAGAAACGACTTCTATCTATCCATTCAAGAGAGTATCCATTGAAAATAGCGAAGGGGATGCGGATATGGTTTATGGAGTTGTACCAGACTAAATACAGTAACCCTCTCTGTTTTTATTTCTCTGTTGACAAGGAATCCATACTCATTTCCAACAGTAAGATATCAAATTCCAAAAAATAGTGAGGGGGGGGGGGGGGGTGTGGACAAGATTCATAAAGTCGTACCAGACTAAAATACAGTAACTCGCTCTAATTTTCTATTGCATCATTCATATTGAATCTCATTTCGATTTTCTGACGATGAGATTTTACCCAAAATTTCGTGCTCTAATACTTTTTTTCTGTTTCTGCAACCCCATTTTTCAGTTAGCCATAATAGCGTTCGTTTGTGATAATAGGGATTTTGCTCTTTCAATTCATTTGATTCTGTTCCCCCTTGAAGATTTCAGAGTCCCTCTTAACGTAACTTTGATGAAAAAAGCAAAAATCTGTCACATTGAGGATCCTGCTGTTCCGTTGCCAGAAAAAAAAGCTCCAGAAAGTTTTGCTCTAGGTTGCTCCAAAAAACAAAGAGTTCCTTCCTCCTTAGAAAAGTGGCGTGAAAAAGTTCCTGCACAAAAAATGTGGTCCCGTCGTTCTGATGAGCTCCCTCTCTTTCAGTTCCTTTGCTCACACTTTTCTCAAAATAGCACTAAAGAAGAAGAAAAGTTCAGAACACAGAAAGGGGTCCCCATCCTCTCCTCTCTTTCCGTCCATTGACAAGTGGGAGAGAAGACCAACGGGCACACTTTTTTTGCAGAAATAAAACAAAGAAAGTGCAAGTCCAACTGGCACAGCCTGATACCCAAAGAGTTCAAAGTATCAGAATCGTATAGTTATCCATCTTCCTTGGTCGAGAAAGCCAAGTTTCATCATTAGCAATGCCCGAGGAAAAGTTCCTGCAAAAAGATGGATGTTCAAAAAACGGAGAAGCGTCCCCTCTCTCTCTTCGTCCAGAGGGGGGGGGGGCGGAGTAAAAGTGCACCAACATCTTTTTTGGGGCGTGGCCTTCCTTCTAAAAGTCTTGCTGTCTTCTTGGATCCTCATTCGACAAACTTCAACGCTACTGAAGATGAGAATTGTTGTCTACCTGCTGCTCACTATTCCTATCATCGGAGCAGCTCCAACCGCGGATCAATGCGCGGAGGAAATGAAGCGTGCACTAAAGTGCTTGCCGGTGAGCTGAGGGCTTTCAAAATTTGGGGGGGAGGGTCTGCCAAAGTATGGTGCACAGGGTTGTAAGACGGTACATTGAGAAAACTCCCTTTGTCATTCAATTTTTGATCGTGGCAGCTTTTTCTGATATCGAAAGCTATATTTTCCAGGAAATGACCAAGACCAACGGATCTGCCGCGGCCTTCGACTCATGCTTCGGATTTCCGAAATGCACAATGACCAAGGAGATAATCAGTATGGTTTCCAACCAATCCCGGAAATGGGCCGCCATCTTGCAAGAGATCAATTCGTGTGTGACCATGGTGAGTTTTACTGATACTAGATCATAGCCATTGACTTTACATAGTTCGGAATGATGCTTTAAGCTTACTGTAGTTTTGAAAGGTAAATATAAGCAATGAAATCTATTTCAGACCAAGTTCAATTCATTCATGAGAAGCTGCAAGGATCAAGACAAAGCCTCCGATAAAACCACTACGGCCGACTTCGCATGCATCTCGAAAATGGTCAAAAAAGAAAACTGCACCGACGAGGAACTGAAGAAATTCAACCTGATGAAGAAGGAATTTGATGAAATGGATGAGATGAACCGAAAGTATATGGACATAATTCAAAAAGTCCGAAAGTCGCTTGCATAACTCCCCTTAATTTTGATACTCCGTCCTCCAATATTATTTTCTCATTTTTCTCAAACCTCGCCCGACTTTTGACTTTTCTATTCCAAATTCCTGCCTGCATAACTTTTTTCTGCTTTTTCACTTTGAATGTTCAACTTTTCCCCTTACTTCTTTTAGTCTTGGGATTTCATGGAAAAAACTGACATTTCAATAAATGTTCCTCTGTTTCCACTAGAACGTTTTGGAGACTTTCGGATTTCATATTCGATAGAGATTTCAGATTCAATATCGATTTCTAGATTCTCCAAACATGAGAGACGTTCAGAAGCGTCAGCAATTCCCCCTTGAAGCCTTGTTCAAGAAATGATATCTCCAGTAAAGTAGAGATCAAGAAAACGGAAAAGAAAAAAGGCTCCGTCCTTCTGATAAACCCCTCTCTCCTTGGCAGATTTTTTCCGCTGTTCATGCTTCTCTTCCTTTGAACACAATTTTCTGAAAATAGCTCCAAAGAAGAAGAAAAGTTCAGAACACAGAAAAGGAGCCCTTTCTCTTCTCTCTCCCTCAACTGACAAGTGGAAGCAGAACCGACTGACATATCTTTTTTGCAGGTAGGGCTGCAAAAAGTGCAAGTTAGTCCTAGTGGCACAACCTGATACCCACAGAGTTCAAAGTAACAGAATCGTATAGTGATCCATCTCCCTTGGACGAGAAAACGAAGTTTCATCATCAGCAATGCCCGCGGAAAAAGTTCTTGCGCTGCAAAAAAGATAGATGTTCAAAAAACGGAGAAAGGACTTCTATCTCTCCCTCGAGGGAGGAGGCGGAGTAAAAGTGCACCAACATCTTTTTGGGGCCGTGGCCTTCCTTCTAAAAGTTTCGCTGACCTCTTAGATCCTCATTCGACAACTCCAACGCTTCTGAAGATGCGAACTCTCTATTTCCTTCTCTTCCTTGTTATTTCTATGGTCGGAGCAGCTCCAACCGCCGATCAATGTTCTGAGGAGATGAAACGTCTACCAAACTGTTTTGGGGTTAGTCATGGGTTTCCAAAATTTGAGCTTCGGGACCACATCATGATGGTTCGCATCTAGTTAAATTGCTGAAAATCTCTGTAATTTTTCACACCCTGCATTCAATCGCAAATTTTATTTTCCAGGAACTGACCAATGCCAATGGAACAACCAAGTCTTTCGACGCCTGCTTCGGGGTTCCAAGCTGTGAGATCACGAAGGAAACAATCCATTTGGTTTCGACCCATTCCCGTAAATGGGCCGCCATCTGGACGGAGTTGCATTCCTGCGTCTCCACTGTGAGTTTTATTGCTAATTGGTCATAGCCATTGATCTTACATAGTTTTGAATGTATAGATGCTATGATCTTACTGTAGTTTTGAAACGTATAAGCAATAAAATACATTTCAGACCAAGTTCACGACTTTCGTGGAAACCTGCAATGATTCCGAAAGCTCGGATCCGATGGTCTTTGAATGTGTTGGTGAGAAGATCAAGAAAGAAGATGTCTGCACCTCCGACCAGCTCAAGAAATTCAAGCTCATGAAATCCGAGTTTGTTGAAATGCTTCAAATGAAGAGGAAATACTCTGAAATCGTGAAAAAATTGAGGACCGGCAATTGAATGATCTTTTCATGATTCACCCTCCACAACGTTCTATTTTCTCATAACTTACCTGCCTATAAACTGTTCTATTCCCTATTCCCGCCGGCATACTTTTTTCTTCTTTTTCATTTCGAATGTTCAGCTTTTCCCCTTACTTCTTTTAGTCTTGGGATTTCATGGAAAAAACTGTCATTTCAATAAATGTTCCACTGTTCCCACTAGAACGTTTTAGAGACTTTCAGATTTCAGATTCGATAGAGATTTCAGATTCAATTTCCGAATCTTCAAACATTAGATACGTTCATAACGCCCAGCCGTTCCCTTCCTTGAAGCCTTGTTCAAAAAAATATATCTTCAGTAAAGTAGAGATTATAAAAAACGGAAAAAAGTCGCTGTTCTTCTGATAAACCCCTCCCGCCTTGTCAGTTTCTTTCGCTGCTCATGCTTCTCTCAAAAAAGTTCTGGAAAAAAAGAAGAAAAGTTCAGAACACAGAATATGGGCCTTTTCTCTTCTCTCTCCCTCAACTGACATGTGGAAGGAGAACCGACTGGCACATCTTTTTTGCAGATAGGGCCACAAAAAGTGCAAGTTAGCCCTAGTGGCACGGGCTGATACCCATAGAGTTCAAAGTAACAGAATCGTGTAGTGAGCTATCTCATCTTGAGAGAAAACAAAGTTTCATCATTAGCAATGCCTGAGGAAAAAGTTCTTGCTGCTGCAAAAAAGATAGATGTTCAAAAAAACGGAGCAAGGATTTCTATCTCTCCTTTCAAAAGAGGAGAGGGGGAGACTCGTGCTCTATGAGCCGAGGTCTTTTTCTAAGAGTTTTTCTGTCCTTTTGAAAGCGCATTCCCTATTCGACTAGCTAATCAATTCTCGGAGAATGAAAGCTTTTGTCGTACTCCTTCTTCCCGCTATCAATTGCTTTAACGCCTCTCCAAGTCCGGACGAGTGTCGAGAGAAGATGAAACACGTGGGGGATTGTTTTCAGGTTAGTTCAAGGTTTAAGATTCGGGAATTTTTGAAAGAAGGATACCTTTTTCTTCGTACTTTTCCACATTTGCAACTATCAGATTTTTCAGTACCTCGTCCCCGCCAACGCCACCATGGAAGCGTTTTATGGCTGTTTTGGTGAACCAAAGTGTCAGGTGACCAAAGATGCTGTCAACTATGAAATGGAACATCTCGATAGAATATCGATCATAAAGGAGATTTTGTCATGTATCAACAGTGTGAGTTTGCCAAAATTC
Source organism: Caenorhabditis sinica (assembly GCA_963932045.1). Lineage (NCBI taxonomy): Eukaryota > Metazoa > Nematoda > Chromadorea > Rhabditida > Rhabditidae > Caenorhabditis > Caenorhabditis sinica. The sequence goes on from OZ009940.1 coordinate 20,071,410, forward strand.
TGAAAATTTCGTTCTGAAAAACAAACGAGCAATTTCCTCAAAAATTTCGGGTCAATCTAATACCATTGATTCCAGAACGGATACCTAACTGCCCGACGTATGTGCTCTGAGAAGTTCCGCGATACCGATTGCTTCGACCGGGCGGCTACAGATTGCATGCTAGAGCAGGTTTTGCAAGCAAAGGATACAGTATGCACGGAGCATCAACTGGAGAAATTGAAAGATGTGCAGAAGATGTACATGGAGTTGTGCCAAATAAAGAAGAACCATCCGGAAATATTCCCAACACGTTGGTGATTTTCTGTTGCATAGCTTTTCTTAATTATGATTCATTGCCTTTCCCCCGCTCTCATGATTGTCTTCTATATGAAATTGACAAGATCACCGTTTGACACGTCGCCTGAATTGCTGACTCCAAGTTTTCATTCTACCTTCTTTTTCAATCAGATTGGATTCAATTTTCTGGAAACTCTTAATAAAGTATTCACTGTTTCCACTTGAACATTTTTAATGCCAGGCTTCATTTGTCCACTTGTTTAACAATCACTTTAGATTTTTTCAAAAACAAAGTACATGTACAATTAATTGTTTACTGTTTCCTTTGATCCATTTTTCAGCTCTCAATTTCACATTTTACTGATGACATTTTTCTTTTTTTTCAATAAATCTATCCACCTGTTTCTACAAGATGACTTCAGAATTTCCTTAAACTCGATTCTAATGAACTGGGTAATCGTGTTCTAAAAATAATACAGAAAAAGAAGAGTCTGTGAAGGTCCATTCTTCCAGAAAACAGTTGTATCACTTGACGTATTTCCTTGGAAACGTTCACGAGGAAAATGTACTGCGAGACAAAAGAAAAACAATGAAGTTTCCGGCTCCTGAGCTCTTCTACTTTCCATTGCTCGTTATTATCTCAAAATGTGTTTAGAAAAAGAACGGAATACAATCCTCTTTGCTCGTACAAGGTTCAATTTGGAACACGAAACTGGAATAGTGAAATGAAGATGGAGTGTATCTTGAAGAATCTGAAAGATGGCAGTATTTGTGAGAAGTCGGAAATTGCGATTTAGATTTAGATTTATTTATTTGAACTGCGTGAAGGACGTGTGCCTCTTACAGCACACAATAATTAAACAAAAATTAAAAGATATATACATCAAAAAAAGTTAAATATTGTGGGAGTTGAGAAATAAAAAATCTGAAAAAGAATTAGAAAATAAGTTACTTCGGAAGGTTTCAGGGGAGGGGAAGCTAGGAAATATATCAGAGGGGAGAGCGTTCCAACACTTAAGAACTCTGTTGGAAAAATATTGAGATGTTATATTGTTAGAGTTCTTGAGTGTTGAACGAAATCGAGAAGTTACATAAGAAGAAGAAGGAATTGTGTGGAGAAGTAGTGGAGATGCTCCAGGTCTCGTTTTTTTTCGATGAGAAGCGAGGAGATGATATCGGAGTGGATAGAGAAATATGATTGCTCTCGCAATTTTTTAACAATGCTCCTTCTTCATTTTTTGTAAACAAGATTTTTCAAACTCTGGATTTTCTAATAATAAGTTTTACTGTTCTTGCTTCACCATTTCAGAGGTCTTTCAATTCTTGGATCCGTTTGAGTTTAAGATTTTTGAAGTAGAGGAATTACACAAGAGATGGGGATTTCTGTCGCATTTTCTGCTATAGAGCAGAGCTTTGAAAAAAATTACAATTTTCCAATATAATCGTCTCTGTTTTGACTTCGCAATTTCAAATGTTCCTCAAACTTGATTCTGATGGAATCGTCAGCTTGTCTAGACACAGAGCTCACTTGAAGCCGTTATCTCTAACATTGTAAATGAAAAGTTCGTATGATCCAAAATTTTTCGTGTTTCGTATTCTCCAGAAAAAAAGTTCCTTTCTGTTCCTGACGTTGAATTGGTGAAATGCAACGTCTATCACATCATGTTACTTGAAAAAGCTTCATAGTTCACTGGAACAGTATTTTATCGCGGCCCCTTTCTCCACCAAAGACATAAAAAATCACAAAAAAAGAGGACCCCTCTTTCTCATCTTCCAACCCCATGGGGAACTCGGAACAACTGATCCCTCACTCCAAACGAGTTTCCTATTTCTTTCTTCTTGGCCGTCAAAAAAGAAAAAAAAGAAGAAAACGGACGTTTCATTGGGTCTCATCTGAGAAAGAGAGTCACGAGTAATCTCTTCAGAATTGAGAAAATGGGGGGACAAACAGAAAAAAGAGTAATGAGGGGAAGAAACAATAGGAGGAACACATTTTATGTTAATTTTGGACAGATGGGGAGGATGGATGTATAGAACAAACAGAAAGGAGAACGACCCAAAAAAGCTTAGAACTATCAGAACAAACCTTAATTACGTCTAGATGATTTGGAAATATTGAAAAAGAAATAAACTTTTGACCGGGGTTGGAGTCAAACCTGAGACCACTAAGTTTTTAGTCCATCCTTTGCCCAGTTGAGCCATCTGATAAAAATCGTTAAAATTGACGGAAATATGTCAACATTGGTATCAAAATCTTGCAAACTTCCTGAGAAATTCGAATCTATTTGTGTCGTTCTACTTTCTAAACTCCTAAATTCGTGATTTTCTAGAGAATCCAATTTCAACTGGAAGACCTGGCGAGGCGACTACTGTAGTTTCACCAGGAGGAGAGAATATCATTCCACCCCAATGGTCCGAAGGATGCTCATGCTACCACTCCAGCTAGCAGATCCGGAATCATTCTTTGAGCATCGTTCACGCTACCGTAGTCTGACTCTAAATTCTGAAAAGCTTCAAACAAATTTATTCTCACAAATTATTTATTCAATAAACATCTTCATAATCCAACATGTTTCACGATCCAATAATTCTTCAGACTTCCCGAATCAGAAGAACCCATCTCCGAATCTCCGAACCCATAATCTCAAAACCTGCTAAAATACAAACCTATCAAAATGCAGACCATCATAAATGTTTTATTTCTAGACCAAAGTCGAACATGTTCTATCTCCAAAGATCACACCTATTCGTACTCTTACAGTTATACCCAAATGACCCCAATTCAGACATTCGACCAAAATTGTTGTGCTCTCACTCTTCTCACAATCAGGAACACTACCTCCTCTAAAATACAGGTCATGAGAGGCCTGATGGTGACTACTGAAGTCCATGAAAACGACGGAGATTTTTCTGAAATGAAAAAATTGAAATGGATGGAATTGTGAGAAAACCAGAAACACTTACGTATAAGGGGGACAACGACAAATGATATACTCCTTCCGAGAACGCAGCATCCTGCCACGGACTAGGGGTACCGCATGCCCCCTAGCCACTGCACCTTCCAGATGTATACATTATGACACAGAAGTGGGACAACGACAGTATACGGCATAATAAGAGCATGAAGCTAACGTTAAGAAAAGAACAAACAGACCTCATGCATTGCTCCTATTTCTTCGCTTCCGACCTCTGACGAACTGCTCCCATCATCGTCCAACCACCACCAACATCTGGCCTTTCATCTTGAATTCACTGCTACATAGAGGATGGGCGCTTCCTAAAAACTGGAATTGAAAAATCTTATGCTGATAAGGTGGTTGAGCCAAAAAAAGGCATTGGTCAACAATTTCTAAAAATTGATACCTAGTGACTGATGAGGGTGTACTGTATTCTATTGAACACTCTATTCTAGTGACTACCGTATTCGAATGATAACTGTTTTCTGGTGATTGATGTGCTGTATTAGTTAGTCATCACTGTATTTCGGTGATTACAGTATTCTAGAGATTACTGTGCTTAAGAGATTACAGTATTCTGGTGATAACTGTATTCTCGTAAATACTCTATTCTAATGATTACTGTATTCTAGTGATTACAGTGATCCAGTGATTGTTGTATTCTGGACATTACTGTACTTAAGAGACTACAGTATTCCAGTGACAACTGTATTCTAGTGGTTCCTGTACCCTGGTGATTACTGTATTCTTGTCATTACTGTAATGGCTACTGTGTTCTAGTGATAAACCCCGGCTGTTGCTGTTGCTCTCACATTTCAATGACAGATCCCTTCGAATCGATTCCCTCTCGCAGACGACTTATTCGACCAGCTATTTCCCGGAAACACCGTCGGTGCGGAAGGCGTGTGGAATTGGAGCTGAAGAAGAAACTTGGAAGGCAGCCTAAATCTTTCAAGAAACATACCTTTTTCTCTTGATGTTGATTTGTTTTTGAATCCTTGAGTTTCGTTGTATCCTGATCAGCATCTTTGCAGTTGTTGTTGATGCCAGCTCCTGAAAGTTTTCAGGAGAATAGACGGGAAAGTTCCGGTAATATAGGGCATAAAACTAACATAACCACAAGAAAAAGAGGACAACGGCAAATGATATACTCCTTCCGAGAACGCAGCATCCTGCCACGGACTAGGGGTACCGCATGCCCCCTAGCCACTGAACCATCCAGATGTATACATTGTGACACAGAAGGGGGACAACGACAAATGATATACTCTTTCCGAGAACGCAGCATCCTGCCACGGACTAGGGGTACCGCATGCCCCCTAGCCACTGAACCATCCAGATGTATACATTGTGACACAGAAGGGGGACAACGACAAATGATATACTCTTTCCGAGAACGCAGCATCCTGCCACGGACTAGGGGTACCGCATGCCCCCTAGCCACTGAACCATCCAGATGTATACATTGTGACACAGAAGGGGGACAACGACAAATGATATACTCTTTCCGAGAACGCAGCATCCTGCCACGGACTAGGGGTACCGCATGCCCCCTAGCCACTGAACCATCCAGATGTATACATTGTGACACAGAAGGGGACAACGACAAATGATATACACTATCCGAGAACGCAGCATCCTGCCACGGACTAGGGGTACCGCATGCCCCCTAGCCACTGAACCATCCAGATGTATACATTATGACACGAAAGGGGGACAACGACAAATGATATACTCTTTCCGAGAACGCAGCATCCTGCCACGGACTAGGGGTACCGCATGCCCCCTAGCCACTGAACCTTCCAGATGTATACATTGTGACACCGAAGGGGGACAACGACAGTATACGGCACAATAAGAACATGAAGCTAACGTTAGGAAAAGAACAAACAGACCTCATTAACTTCATCCTTTTGCTTCGCTTCTCGCTGTCCGACCTCTGACCAACTCCTCCCACCATCGTCCAACCACCCGAACATCTCCGATCCTTGCTGTCTGGTCCCTTCTGCTTTGTTCGATCACTTCCTGCAAACTCACATCTTGAGAAACGAAATTTTCAAACATTTTCGTACCTCTAGTGGATCCTTTGTTCCTGGCCCTTCATCTTGATTTCACTTGTCGAGAGGTTGGGCGCTTCCTGGAAAACAAAACTTGTAGAGACTAGGCGAAAATGGAAGAAGAAGAAAATCAAATAGCGGTTCAAAATCCAAGACATAAAAAAGTAAAACTAATGAGTTTTGTAGAAAAACGAGGACTCCAAAAAATTAAGAAACACCTTTTGATGTTATTGACAAACTACTGAAACGGACGGAGTCAACACAGTGACTAGTAGTAAAACAAAGTTGTATCGATTTTTGTGTTTAGGAAAATGATTACGGTGGCGGCAAGATCAAAAGTGGACTTGGAAATGATGACAAATAGATAGGTACAAGATGTTCTAGGATTAAAAAAATCAATGACTTTCAAGAGGAAGAACCAAAATCAAAAGAACAAGTGGAAAAAAAGGGGGCGGGGCTTGGCACCATGCCAACCATCTTTATCTCTCTGTGTCTGCATCTCTCTATTGAATACACTCTCTCGCACACACAACCAATTTACAATCCGAGTCTTAAAAAGTGGAAATGGGCTCCTAGTTTGTAATCCAGAAATCCTTTGATTCTGGCATACTCCAAAATATGAAGTGTCAGGATTCAACGTCTTCTAACTTCACAGTCCTCCAGAATCTTAATTCTCAATATTTGGCATCTTCTACCTTCTGAACCCCTTTGAATCTTTGGTCTCAAAATGTATCTATTTCCTTAAACCCATCCACAAAAAGAAAGAGAAACTAAGACCAAAAGAAACAAATGTGCCTCCAGAGAAATGGGTGGTCAAGAAGTGGTAAACAACAACGAAAAGAGGAGAATAAGAATGAGGAAGAAGAAGAAGAAGAAGATAAAAAAGCATACAACAACCACAACAACAAAGGCCGACTCCTTTTTTCCGGTTTCGACCCTTCTTTTCGATTTTTTCTTGTCCAGACAAATATATTTTTGATTAAAATAAATGGTGAAACTGTAAGGAATTTAGGAGAAAATTATTCTAGCTGAAGTCGCTATTTCCAGTTAAAAATGACCATTTTTATGGTCTCAGATCGCCAAAATTGGCATTTTATTACTGAGAATTTGTCTAACTGTAGAACTTATTAAAGGGTACTCTACATGTTTTTTTTTCAGAATCAAGATGTCCATCACTATCATCCTTCTTCTCGCTGTCTTCTTGGTTGGCGCTGCTGGAATCATGATTCCAAACCAAATGTGTTCCTCTTCGAAACAAATGCGTACAGTCTTCGACATTCCTGAATCCAAGCTTAGAAAGGAGGAATGTATAAATGAAATGTCAAGAATCAGGATTTGTCGAAAAGTGAGTTTGAAAAAAGCTCCAAGACATTTCGCAACAAGTCGTTTTGCAACTGCCACATTTTGTAACTCATGTTGATTTGGCAACCCCGTCGTTTTGCTTATCGCCGAAAAGCCTTTTTTGAAAGTAATTTTTTTTATTACTGAGCCATCAATTCCCTCCCCCGGAAAACTGGAAAAGCAATGAATTCACAAAACATATCGAAGAGCACGATAATTTCATCAAATGTGTCGGTAAATTAAAGTGCAAGTACGCATCACTCGAAATGGAACGGATGGAGAACCATTTCAATATATCGAAGATCGTCAATCAGCATTTGAGTGGATGCATGCATGTCGTGAGTTTGATGCAAGACGGAATCATCCGAAATATTAAAAAACATCATTGTTCCCTTCCAAGTTAGAAGAAACGGAGTGTTCTAGAATTGATAGCTCTATGACATTTCGCAACCAGACGTTTCGCAACTAAAATATTTCATAATTCATCTTGAGTTTGCAGCCAGGCTGTTTTGAAACTAGACGTTTGGCAACCAATTGAAACAGAAAATTCTGTCGTTTTGCAACTATTTGAAACTATTCTCAATTTTCCAACCGCGACATGTCTCATCCAAGATATTTTGAAACTGGACATTTAGAAACCAGTCGTTTCGCAACTGTTCCATTTCACAACTCACGTTGATTTCTCAACTACGACAATTCGCAACCAATGAAATCCAGAAAAAATTTTTCCAGACAACATTCAATTCACTGATGCACAACTGCGACCACAAACCGAAATGCGTTTTGGATTCTTGTCGGAAACACGGATGCAAAACTAGCGATCTTCAAAATTTTCAAGAAGTGTTTGATACGGTTCGCGGATCTTTTAAGCAAAATACTAGCGTCTCCGGCCTCCGGCCGGATCCGCTAGACGCGGCCGGGCGTGTCTCCTTGTCCCGGGCGTTTCTCGGCCTACGGCCTCGCACCACGGCCTGCGGCCGTGTGCCTCGGAGCCTTCGGCTCCTCGGGCTCAGGGCCTGCGGCCCTTCGGGAACACGGCCTTCGGCCGTGTAACTCGGAGCCTTCGGCTCCTCGAAAACACGGCCTTCGGCCGTGTGAAAGCTTTAATAAGCGAGTTCGCTTGGTTAGGCCTCCAGTCTGCCCTCCCTTCGCTCGCTCCGCTTGCTCAGGTCGGGCAGACTGGGCAGGGCCTTCGGCCCTGCGTTTCTCGGGGCCTGCGGCCCCTCGCACACGGCCTACGGCCGTGTGGCTTACATATCTGAAATCAGCGCAAAATTGTCTATCGAATAAAAAAAAGAACTTCGAAAAATGTTGAAAAATAACGATTTTCGAAAAATTGACTTTTCGGGAACTTTTTTTCAACTGAAAAATAAATTTTCTCGAATAAAATTTTTTTTTCGAAACTTAGTTCAATGATTTTTATATTAAAAAATTTCTAATTTTTTTCTGCGTATTTTAATATCTAATTCACTCGAAAGTTCGCAAAATTACTCGAGAAATCGCCAAAAAACGATCGGAAAATTGAAAAATAATTGAAATATTTTTCGATTTTTGGCCAAATTTTGTTGCCTCGTGTTTGAGAGCTTATAACTTTGCTCTTAGGTGATGGATCACGCTGTTCTAAATTTTATCATCGTTCCCCCACCTTTCTAAAGCGATCCAAAAAAAAATTATGAAAATCGGACCAAAACTCGCAAAATGGGAGAAGATTTAAAAAGTGTGACCAAAATTTTCCATTTTTGTGACAAAAAAAGATCCTCGCATGCGCCTTTAAAAATCGGCCAGCCAAATACCTACGCGATTTTAAGAGAAGGGGGCAGACTAGCGTCCCCGGCCTCCGGCCGGCTCCGCTAGACGCGGCTTCGCCGCGTGCCGGGCGTGTCTCCTTGCTCCCGAAATTTGGAGCTTCTACGTTGAGTTTGAAGGAAGTTATGACCGAAAGAAGAATTCTGGCTTAAAAATGGAATGACCGAGTCAACTGCTGGGCCTTCGGCCCAGGCTCAGCGAGTTCGCTTCATCAGGCCTCCAGTCTGCCCTCCCTTCGCTCGCTCCGCTCGCTCAGGTCGGCCAGACTGGGCAGGGCCTTCGGCCCTGCATTTCTCGCGGCCTGCGGCCGCTCGGACACGGCCTGCGGCTGTGTGGCCTACATATTTGGAATCAGCGCAAAATTATCTATCGATTAAAAAAAAGAACTTCGAAAATGGACCAAAAATAACGATTTTCGAAAAAATGACTTTGTTTGAAGATTTTGTTTCCCGTTGAAAATCGATTTTTTCCAATTTTCTCGAGAAATTTCTGATAAACTTCGGTTTTTTTTATTTCTCCTTATTAAACAGCCAATTTTACGTATATAAATACCAAAAAACCTCAGAAAATCTCGAAAATTTAAAAAAAAATCGTTGGGGAAAAAATTTTTGCACGTGAAAACTTATTTTTCCAAAAAAAATTTTTTTTTGGAAACTTAGTGCAACTATTTTTATATCGAAAAATTGCTAATTTTTTTCTGCGTCTTTTGATACCTAATTCATCCAAAAGTTCGCAAAATTACTCGAGAAATCGCCGAAAAACGATTTTGAAAAAAACAGAAATTGAAATATTTTTTCGATTTTTGACCAATTTTTCATGGTTTTGCAAGAATAACTCGGCCAGTTTTGCATATTTTTTAAATCTGTTTTTTTCTCGTTATAGAGCGTGTCCGATTACATATGCTCACCAAAAATCATAAATTTTCGAGAAATATTACTCGAGATATACGCGAAAAACCCGAAAAATGGCGAAAAATGACACCCTTCAAACTAAGCACCGTTAAAAATCAGGTTTTGAAGATAGAATTTTTTTGAAAAGTGCTCCTGATAGCCAGAGACATTTCCTAAATATATCTGAAATTTCAGAGCGATAGCTCTGCTCCCCGAATTATCCAACAATTTAAACTGCAAAAATCGAAAAAATTTCAAGCCAAAATTTTTTCGAAAAAAAAAGTCAAAGTTTGACGGAGCATAACTTGGCTCAAAGTTTATCAATCCCACTGTTCTGTATCACCTGATGGATCCCCCACACTCAGCTATCGATTAAAAAAAAAATTTTCCAAATCGGTTAAGGTTAAGTGGGTGAAATTAACGTTTGAAAATTATCGCCTTTTTTTTTGACAAAAGTGGGACACGAAAAATCCACGCTTTCCCGTTTAAAGGAGCAAAAAAGTGAGAATCGCATACCTACGGGGTTTCAGAGAGGGTGGCGGACTAGCGTCCCCGGCCTCCGGCCGGCTCCGCTAGACGCGGCTTCGCCGCGTGCCGGGCGTGTCTCCTTGCTCCCGAAATTTGGAGCTTCTACGATCAGTTTGAAGGAAGTTATGACCGAAAGAAGAATTCTCACTGAATCGAGCAATAAGCGAGTCAACTGCTGGGCCTACGGCCCAGGCTTAGCGAGTTCGCTTCATCAGGCCTCCAGTCTGCCCTCCCTTCGCTCGCTCCGCTCGCTCAGGTCGGCCAGACTGGGCAGGGCCTTCGGCCCTGCGTTTCTCGCGGCCTGCGGCCGCTCGGACACGGCCTACGGCCGTGTGGCCTAAATATTTGGAATCAGCGCAAAATTATCTATCGAATAAAAAAAAGATCTTCGAAAATGGAGCAAAAACAAAGATTTTCGAAAAAATGACTTTGTTTGAAGATTTTGTTTCCCGTTGAAAATCGATTTTTTCCAATTTTCTCGAGAAATATCCGATAAACTGCGGGTTTTTTTATTTCTCCTTATTAATTCAATAATTCTGCGTATTTTAATACCAAAAAACCAGAGAAAATCTCGAAAATTTCAAAAAAAATCGTTGGGGAAAAATTTTTTGCACGTGAAAACTTATTTTTCCGAATAAAATTTTTTGTTTGAAACTTAGTGCAACTTTTTTTATATTAAAAAATTGCTAATTTTTTTCTGCGTCTTTTGATACCTAAATCACCCAAAAGTTCGCAAAATTACTCGAGAAATCGCCAAAAAACGATTTGGAAAATAAATTATTTTTTCGATTTTTCAAGCCATTTTTGCCAAAAAAAGGAGTCTCGGGAGAATGAGCAAAAAACCAATTTAAACTCATCAAATTGATTTAAATTTTTTTACACAGACTCGGCCCAAGATTTCCAATCAGACAAAAAAAAATTCAACTCAATCGGAGCAGAATGAACCATGTTATTAATGCACCAAAAAGTGTGACACATTTTGGGGTATGACACTCGGACAAATCTCACGCTTTTTCGTTTAAAGGCGCAAAAAAGTTGCTTGCGGCATACCAACGGGGTGTTGAAGAGAAGGGGGCGGACCGATATTACACACGAGATGGAGTCGATTAAATTTTATCTGAAGAATTTGAACGAGAAAAGTAGGAAGGAAGGAGCCAAAAAGATATTAGTTCGAGCTGAGAAAGAGTTGTGATGAATACGTTACTGTTTTTTTGTACCTTTAAAAGTTGAAATTCCATAATGCAAAATTTTGAGTAGTTCCCAATGTTCAAATGACTTTACCTTGCTTTCTATCTCCCTTTTTTCCATTTGATTACAAAAATACGCTGAAAAATTTTTCCCGGTCTTAAAATTATTCCTCATACTCTCTGGGACATTTCGCAACAGCGACGTTTCGCAACTCATGTCAATTTCGAAATCACGAAATTCTGCTTTTCTGTATAGTGTACTTTGTAATCAACATGTTCGTTTATAAGTTTCTTGGTCGCGAAATGTCACAGTTGCGAAATCGATGTGAGTTTCGAAATGTCGTAGTTGCGAAATGCTCCGAAGCTCCATGTCTACCTCTATTCCCAATATTTTTCACTGCTTTTACTGCTTCTCCCCTCGCCTACCATTTCCCGCTCCCAAAACTGATAAGAATGTTGTCCGTCCTTTTCCACAATAAAACATTTTTTGAAAAACTAATCATTTTACAAAAAAAAAGTCCAATTGTCCCTTGTTTGACAGGTGTATGTACTATAGGCAAAATTTTTGATAGATTGACAGCTGGAAAATATGATAAAATGGAGAATCACATGTTGAAATAGAAACAATAAAAGTGGTCAAGTCTGGAGGCTTATTCAGTATTCTGTTAAGATGAAGTTTCAAATTTTTCTATTTGTCATTGCTGTCATCGGGCTCGTCGAAACCTTTCCAATCAATATGGGCCTCTGTTCCGATGAACTACGTCATGCTCATTCCTGCGCCCGAGTGGTTAGTTTTTATCTATTTGAAATATTGAATTATTAGAAGATTTAGAAGTTAGAAGTCACCAAATTCGTGAACTTGACGTCAAATGATGATGGTTGACACTTTTGAGATTTGAAAAATGAGATTCCAGATGATTCTGAAGTTAGAAGACGTCAAAAATAGAGAAATTTGACTCACAAGGACTCAGAAGCTTCAAAGGATTCTGAACTCAGAAGACGTTAAAATCGAAAAATCGAATCCTAGAGGATTCTGAAGTAAGAGGAGGTCAAATTTGGAAAGTGGAGATTCACGAGGATCCAATAACATGTTTTTCAGAATTGAAAACTTTTCGGTTTCTTAAAAGTCATGATTGCCTCGATTTCAATTAAGTTTTGATCTTATGTGAATCAATGGTCTTACAATTTCCAGCATTTACCGCACATCATCCATGAAGTTATGCCTCTTCACGAGGTTGAAAAAGTTGAGCTGCAAGTCGGTGACTTCATGCAATGTCTTGGAGAAATCGAATGCGTCCGACTGAAGCGTTCCCTCGAAGTGAGCTATGTCACGTTCGAGCTTGTCAAAAACCTATCGCCACTCTATAATTGCTTAACGAATGTGAGTTTCGAACCTCTTTTTTTCAAGTTTTCCCAAAGAAATAACATTCAGGATCGTTTCAAACAAGCAAGACATTTTTGCTCTCCAGACGATTGTGATGAAAAGTTTGTCAAATGCTTGGCGAAAACGTTGGCTAAAGAAAACGAGTGCACTGAACTTGATATTGAAAAACTTGTATCTCTATCACCCCTATTCAAGAAAAAGTGTGAAAAGAAAACGCAGTACGAGAAAAAATACCCGTCTTGAAGTCATTGAATGTGTTATAAAGTAGATTTTTTGTTGATGATTGTGGTACAAAGTGAATGTTTTCATACAAAATGGGTTGAGTCTCGTCAGTGAACGACAAATTTTACTTTGAGAATGGTACTTGAGTATGGTATCGGAAAATCTGGCTCTGAAGAACAAAACACTGAAGTCAAAGACATTTGAGAGGTAAATGAGAAAAGGCGGAGTCTACACCGTAACTAGTTGTAAAACAAAAATGTATCGGTTTTTGTGTTTAGAAAAATGATCACAAATAGGGATAACTAGAAGTGAATGGCGGCAAGATAAAAGTGGACTTGAACCACCATGCCAATCATCTTTATCTCTGTGTCTCTGCGTCTCTCTATTGATTACACTCTCTCGCACACAACCAATATACAATCCGATTCTCGAAAAGTTGACATTGTCTCCTAGTCAGTAATCTAGAAATCTTTTGATTCTATTATAGCATCCTCCAAAATCTCAAGTGTTGAATCTCAATTCTCAATATTTGACATCTTCTACCTTCTGAACCCCTTACAATCTTTGTTCTCAAAATGTGTCCATTTCCTTAAACCCAGCCACAAAAAAAGAGAAACTAAAACCAAAAGAAACAAATGTGCCTCCAGAGATATGGGTGGTCAAGAAGTAGTAAACAACGAAAGACAACAACAAAAAGAGAGAATCGGGAGATGAAATAAAGAAAGAATAGATGAGAAAATGAACAAAAACCAACCACAAAAGCTATTGCCGACTCCTTCTTTTCGGCCATTTTGACTCTTTTTTTTTTATTTCTTTTTCTCGTTCAGACTGTTTCGGTTTGGAACAAACCGAGAAACTGTAGGGAATCTAGGAGAAAATGGTTCTAGGCGAATTGGCCATGCGTTTTTAGAATTTTCTGAGGCTGGAAAATTTTCTGTATCCGCCACGTTTCGAAGCCATATGAAGTTATTTTTTCTGATTTATAAAGTTTTTCTAACTTTTGTAGCAACACATATCAAACAAAACAAAATCGAAAATTTTTCTTCAAATACTCAACAACATTGACAACAACTGACTCCATCTTCTTCAGTTCATCTTGGTCCAGCAAAATTTTATACTTTCTACAGTTTCTCGATGTTTTCATTACTGAATGAAATTTTTATTTTTCTAGTATATTTTTTCTTTTTTTCTAATATGGACTTAATAGTGATTGTTGATTATTAATAATATTGATTGTTAGTTGAAAAATTTTCAGCATGCATCATTCTACAATTTTCCTAATTTTCGTCGTTTCATTCTTCTCTGTCGCTGCCAATGCTGAAAATGAACAAGAATTCGCAGCATTCAAGGAGAACATTCCCAAGTGGGATCCAAAAGATCGCGAGGCTGATAAGAAGAGAATCGTTGAATGTCACAACGTGAGTCATTCTGAAGTTTATTAGCTTTGAAATCGAAACTCTGAATTTTCAAAAAATTGCACCTTGTGGCACCATAGTTCTCCAGAATTGCAATGTAGTGTCTTCCGATTTCTGGATCTAATAAAACATTATATTTCAAAACTGAACGTTTTCTAACTTCCGAATCTCGATTATTGAAAACTGACATCTTTTCATTTTAGAATACTCCAAACATCTTGTTTTTTGAAGTTGGAGGTCTGCTCACTTACCATTTGCAATTCGGAGACTGTGATGTGTTCAGGACTCTGATTTTAAGGTTTCAGAAATACAAATCTTCTTTGCAATGGGAAATCGATGAGTTCAAGAATGATATTCAAAACCAGAAAACTTTTCTGGAATGCGTCGGAAAAGTGACATGCAAACCAGATCAGTTGGAAATTGAACTGTTGAAAAATCGGTTCGATATTGCGCTCAATCTCCACAATAAGCTACGCGAATGCATGACATCCGTGAGTTTTTTTTGTTGGAATTAGACCAAAGGCTTTGCGTCCAAAAAAGTATGCTCGGCCTGGTTTGAGCTGAGTCTATTTAGGCCGAACGGCCTAAATCGGTCCTTCAAAAATCACATAGAATTTCAAAAGCTCAAGTAGCACATTTTTCAGAAGTTCGTCTTTGAGGTGATGGAGAGATGCAACGTCAATTCCTGCGAAGTCAAAGAGTCCCAAGAATGTCTGGAAGCTTCTGCTTGTGATTTGGGATGCTCAGAAAAGGAAGTGAAAGATTTCAGCTCGATTCTTGTAACGGGTCTCACGAAGGAATGCAATTTGGACAGAGATCAAATGTTGATGGATGAAATCTACGAACGAATCGAAAAACTTGAACGGAACCCCAAAACTTCGTTCTATGCGAAAGCAGAGATCACATCCGTTCCATTGAAAAACTCGTTGGATGCATAGTTTTTTGAGGCCTTTTTTTCTACTTTTCTACTTTTGCTAGAGTTTCAGAAAAAAGAGTTTTGCCATTATGTCGAATTGTCCCTTATTTATTCCAATCTATGTATCTCGAAATTTCTCAAACAGTAGTTTTTCCAAACCCGGCTTTATAGCAACTTTTTTCTAGGTAGCATTAATAATGTATTTTTGTAATCTTCCAGAAAACTCCTCAACTTCAATAGTGATTGCGAATGACCGCTAACGCACTCTTCTCTTGTTTTTCTACCAGAATCCTGCTCACCCCATTCCCAATTCTGATTTCCCCTTCAATCCATTGAGCCAGTGAAGCCCATTCTCGAAAACTACGAGCATCCGTTGTTTCATTTCTTCATTTCCTTTCATTGCTCAGAAAACTGTTTCCATTTTACTTTTCAATTTCTACTGTTCCATCACCAACATTTCCGTTTTGATGTCGTCCGATTCGTATTTCAATGATTCAATGTTTCAGTGAACAATTCAATAAATCAGTTCTAAACGGTAATGTACCCCGTTTGAGGTACGGCTTTTTGGACGGGACTATGATGAATAGAACAAGCATAAAAAGTTATGTGAGGGATTGAAACCGTTTTTGTAGCTTATTAACGGTTCTCGAGAAAATCGACTTTTTGTAAAAAATTCACGAAATTTCAAATTTGCATTTTCAATAAGGTATAACTTTGCTCATATTGGACGGTTCACCAAAAACTAAAAAACATCATGAAGATAATTTATTTGTCAATAAAATTTCATAATTATTTTGGCATTTACTGACTTTTGAAAAAAATTATTCACTGAAAACTGGAGGTACTCTAGTACCAAGAAGGACCTAAAAATTTTTCAGGGATGACACATTTTCTAAATTTGACAGATAATGAAAGAGCATGTTTAGTTTAGTAAAAAAACACTGTCCGTTATAGGGGTAACCGTCCATATTTTGAAAATAATTTTGATTAAAAAAATTTTTTTTTGAACTTTTTTTGGAAACACTCAAATTTCGGCATGACTTTGTTCTGGACAAGTATTATTTGTTCAAATATTTAATTTTTGCGTAGTTTCAGCTTCAAAATGCGCTATTGAGCTTTAAATAATGTTGAGTTTGAAGCTAGTTATGGCCTCTGGAAGTCAACAGGGCGAATTCAGTAGTGGTTGAGAAAATCGAAAAAATGAAAATCAAGTTAGAGACTCAAAATTTTTTGCATCATGTAGGGTTTTTGATTTACAACAATGTTTTCAACTGCAACTTTTTCTCATCTCTTCATCTTCCTGTCATAAATCAAAATTTTACTACAACAACCAGACATAGAGAAGAATTACAGAATATCTCAATTTATGGCAGGAAGATGAAGAGATGAGAAAAAGTTGCAGTTGAAAACATTGTTGTAAATCAAAAACCCTACATGATGCAAAAAATTTTGAGTCTCTAACTTGATTTTCATTTTTTCGATTTTCTCAACCACTACTGAATTCGCCCTGTTGACTTCCAGAGGCCATAACTAGCTTCAAACTCAACATTATTTAAAGCTCAATAGCGCATTTTGAAGCTGAAACTACGCAAAAATTAAATATTTGAACAAATAATACTTGTCCAGAACAAAGTCATGCCGAAATTTGAGTGTTTCCAAAAAAAGTTCAAAAAAAAATTTTTTTAATCAAAATTATTTTCAAAATATGGACGGTTACCCCTATAACGGACAGTGTTTTTTTACTAAACTAAACATGCTCTTTCATTATCTGTCAAATTTAGAAAATGTGTCATCCCTGAAAAATTTTTAGGTCCTTCTTGGTACTAGAGTACCTCCAGTTTTCAGTGAATAATTTTTTTCAAAAGTCAGTAAATGCCAAAATAATTATGAAATTTTATTGACAAATAAATTATCTTCATGATGTTTTTTAGTTTTTGGTGAACCGTCCAATATGAGCAAAGTTACACCTTCTTGAAAATGCAAATTTGAAATTTCGTGAATTTTTCACAAAAAGTCGATTTTCTCGAGAACCGTTAATAAGCTACAAAAACGGTTTCAACCCCTTACATAACTTTTTATGCTTGTTCTATTCATCATAGTCCCGTCCAAAAAGCCGTACCTCAAACGGGGTACATTACCGTTAAATTCTGTGCGAAAATTTCAAAAATTTTTTTACAGTTTCCAAAACTTGATTTCTAAAGCGTTCAAAACATCCGAGAATCGATCGGTCGTATGTATCTGTGGATTCTCACAGTTTTGAAAATGAATTTTTCGCAGGCTCACAGTGGCGAAATAGGCGTGAGTTGCGAAATGGTGCGATTGCAAAGTTGCACTTTTCGAAATGTATCGGAGGCGTTTCTCTAATACCGTTAAACGTAAATCAGCAATTAATCTTGGTTCTGAAACGGGAATGTTTTTACATAAGGAAATATAGTTGATTGCTACGGGTCCAAAATCAAAGAAATGCTAATATTAAGAAAGCTAGATGCTCAGTCTGTTACAGAGATTGTGAAGCTTTCACTTATTTTTTCTCTGTTAGAGGAGAGTGGTATCAGATTGGTTCACTTATTTTGTAGATTTGCATGGCATTTGGTTAGGATTTTATCATTCAATTTCCCCCAGTTTTGAAGTGAGCATTGAAAACCTTGGAAGAGACACTTGAGGAGAAGTTTTTGCTTATCACAAGGATGCAAAACTCAGCAAGGAAAAACAATGATGAAACCTCACTAATGGATTTTTACACCAACTGACTCTCTTGCGTCAGTGAGAGAGTGGAGGTGGCCGTGAGGCAATCAATCTTCACATTAGAAACCATAAAAAAAGTGATTTCTGGCTTCGAGTTTTCGCAGAAATTTTTTCAAATTCTTCCAGATTCTTAAGTTGATCTTCTACATAACTGCCGAGACTGGCTCCTATTCTCATTTTCAAATATGTTTTCCACATAAAACAATGTTTCTGTTACTCAATATTTCTGGTAATCAACTTATGATTGCTTTTAATGTCTTTCCCATAAGAGTTTTCAGTTTCAGGACTTCCAAAATGCTCTTACTTTGGATTTTGTTTATGGCAATGAGCATGACTTTTGGGTCTCCAATTGTTACCTGTGAAGAGGAGGGATTAAGAGTTCAAGGATGTTTGAGAGAGGTGAGTTATTTTGACCACATTTTCTGAAATCAACGTTTCTAAGATACGAGTAACTTTGTAAGATACATATGAAGTTTTTTTCAATGAAAAGTTCGACATTCCCTAAATATTTGTTAACCCTCAGTATAAATACTCATAACTTTTTGAGTTTGAAATATGGTAACTCTGAAACATACATTCTAAATTTCCAGCATTTCCATAAAACCGACCCCCATCGTCTGCACCATCCTGACAAACTCGAGGAAGTCAAAACCATTGTCGAAAATTTCAACAAATGCTTGGACACCATCACCTGCTCCCAAATTCAGACGGCCCTCGCCCCCATAAAAACAAAACTCGATATCTTTTTGAAGCTTTCCGAGTCTTATGATTGCCTGTCCAGTGTGAGTTTCTGGTGCTTTAGGAGCCCAAACCCTCACATGTTGAATTTTCAGGATCGCTTCCCTATTGTCTTTAGTTTCTGCCACAATCCAGATTGTAACGGAAACATTAACGCCCAATGTCTAGTCAAATTGATGAAGTCAGAGGAAAAGTGTGGATCACAGGACTTTGCAAGACTACTCGATTTGGGGCCAATGTTCACTAAGCATTGTGAAGAGGAGAAGGCATCAAGAAATTCCTCGTGAATTTCTTGCCCATGATTTTCCCTATGTATACTTGTTACCTAATAAATTTTCAAGGCACACGATGAACAGTTAACAAGAACCAGAAACACTGAAGATTCAGAAACTGTCTACAAATCGAGCAAGCTGTACAATCTGATTTTCATTAAAAAATAGTAGCAAAATAAATAGTGAATTTGCAACTCTGTCTATTACAGGTAATCCGAACTCAGTTATTAATATTAGTTCTCCGAGAGAAAATCGTTACGAAACGGTAACTATTTGCCTTATCAGACTTTATCAATGAAGGACTAATGATGAAACAATCATGCTAATGATAAAACAGTCAATTTTTCTCAATTTTCCCCCATTGAAATCCTTACTTCATAATTCCAGTTTCCCAAAATTTGAAGTGAGAGGTAGCATCTCAGGAAAGATAACTGGAGGAAACATCTGCTGAACACAAGATCTCTCAACGCAGCGTCAACGTCAAAAATCATCATGAAGAAAAAACGACTGGCTCTCTTTTTAATGAATTTTTACACTTACTGACTCTTTTAGTGAAAGAGAGAAACGGAAGTGAACAGTTGTGGTTGGGAGAAAAAGAGAAAAGGTGGTTTAGCTCCGAACTTTCGGAAAAAAATGGACGCTTTTCAATATTTTGTGTAATGAAGAGAAGATTTTTAGTTGAGGTCTATACCTTGAAAATTTGTCATCGGATTTCAAAATTTTGTTTTCACTGAAATCAGATCTTTTCTGTTTCTCGATGTCAACTTCCACTTCAATGTTTTGAATTTTCAGTATGCTTCTTTCGTCCATAATTTTCCTGCTGGCTCTCTTCGCCTTCAGTGCTACTGCCGATGGGCAAAATCGACCAATAGTGAAAACAATCATCGGAGAAATTCCACAAGGCGCCGCAAAAGATTGCCAAGCTGATAGAAAGAAAATTGAAGAATGTAGAAATGTGAGTTTCTTCCAACCTTTTAGAATTTTCCAGAATGTCGCACAATCAATTCATTTTAATCTCAATTCTCGAAATTTAACGTTTTCCAGCATCCTTTTAATATTCCTATTTTTTTGAAATTTCACGACTTCTGACTTTAGAATCCTTTAAAATCCTAATTTTCAAAATTTTTCTCGCACTGTTTTTTCATAATCGACATCAAACTTTTTCCAGAGGTTTGATATCTCTCTTCAGTGGGACCGAGACGAATTCGATGTCGACATTCAAAACCACAAAAATTTGTTGACATGCATTGGAGATCTTTCATGCCGCACAGAACAGCTGAAGATCAAAATTGTAGATAATTCCTTCCAACTTGCAGTCACTTTCCACAAAGAGCTCCGAGGATGCATGTCAGCAGTAAGTTTTTTTTTGGGGAATTTGGGGTCTGCTGCCGAGTGAGGTAGATTAAGGCTAGGTTTGCAGCCTGAACCAAGTCAGAATTATTTCCAAATAGTTATGCTTTTGAATCTCAAATCAAAAATTTTCCAGAAATTCGTCAGTGACCTGTTCGAGAAGTGCAATGTCATCGCATGCCAAGTCCACAAAGCTCAAAAATGCCTGGAAACTTCCGCTCGAAACGTTGGGTGCTCTGAGCAAGATGTGAAAAAGTTCACCTCAATTGTTGTTGCGGCTCTTGCCAAGGACTGTAATTTGAAGAGAGAACAAAAAGTGATGGAGGACATCTACAAACGCATCGAAAAGTTGGAAGCAGAAACTGAGATTGCGTGCTCAAAAAAGACAAATACGATCTCAGTGCCAGTGGGGAGCTCCTTGGATGCATAAATTTCTGGCTCCTTTTTTTTGCATTCGTTGTTATTTGATTTTGAATTGTGTTCTCTCCGTCAATTTCTGAAATTTCAGCTTCTTGCCAAAAGTGTTTTTCTAATTAAACTATAATGAAAAGACTCTGTCCGCTCTCATAAGAATAAGTAATAAAGTTCGAGTTTTCAGTTTCCAAACTGTGGTTTATGTATTAATCAACGTTTGATTATACTGATTTTGCTTCTTGCAGTGTGATTCAAATAAAAGTGATTCAAAATTTTTCTGCAACAAGACCTTCTTAAAGAAACAGGAAATCTCACTTTACTGGTTCCATTGAAGAATTTGGATTACAATTTTTCGCATGAAAAAGCTCTAGAAACGCTGCTCTCAAAAGAACAAATGTCATTAGTATCTCGAAACACTGAAAATGGTTGTAGTAATCCTTGCTTGAGTGAAATCGAATTGTTTCCATCCTTATGTGCTCAATGTCACATTGTTGACACAAGGCTGAATGCGAAAAATGAAGCTTAACTCAAAACATTGATTAGCAAGTCCTAGAAACACCTCGACTTTAATAAGTATGATAATTTGGAAAGTTCCAACGTTTGGAAAAGTTGCAAAGAAACAAAGGGACTTCATAACCAGAGATGAAAAAATATACTTTGATCTGTACTTTGCATTTTTTTCAAAAAATAAAAGATGAAATGCAATTCTAAAATGACATCTGGAAGCCGGAAAACTGTCTGAAAAAAATTGTTTAAAAATTATAAAAACAAGAGTAATTCTAAAAAATTTTATTTTTTTTCTCACATTTTTGAAACTTGACGTTTCTAGCACACTTTCAGTCTCATGAGTTAATATCCTATACGGATATAGAAATCATAGTCTTTGAATTTTCCATTTTCTAAATTTTCAAAATTTTCAAAATTTTTGATCTACCAGGTCAGCATGAAGGCGCGCATCTGTCGAAATTTCTTTCTCTGTTTTGCTTTTCGTTCATTTTTCTCATTTTTTCAACGGTTTTTCGAAGGTTTTCGTCAGTTTTTTGTCAGTATTTCGTCGAATTTTTTCTTGATTTTATCTCAACATTTTCCTAATATTTCACTGATATATTTCTCTTTCCAGTCCGCAATGACGTCCTCACCAGAGTCAACAACTGAAGAGAACATGAATCCCCCGTATAAAAAAGTCGACAAAATCGTCAAAAAAGCTTTCAACAATTTCCAAAATGTCGACAAGGCGTTGGAGAAGGCGTGGAAATGGATTGACAAAAAAGGGAACAATGCGTGGATGCCTCGGGAAAATGAGCTAGGTTAGTGAGAGATCGGAAAAAAAAATGAAGGGGAAAGTAGATCGAAATCGTGGGGTAAAAATATAGAAAAAATAGGAGAGTCCAATTTTCGCGAAAAATTGAGTATTATAAGGTTGGTTTTGTTTGGTTAGCCTTGTAAATTTTACAAAAATTTTGAACGATTTTTAGTGCTCACAGTTTCTTTCTTACAGAAGTGACGATTTTGAAACTGCGAAAATTTCCAATTCCCCAAAATTAACCCAACTTTCTTTTCAGTCGAAACTTCGAGCGACGAGAGTTCCAAGTCTTCAAAGTCATCGAGAACTTCCGACTCCAGTGGTTCATCATCAACCAACGACTCGTCAGATTCTTCTGGATCTTCTTCTTCTTCTTCAGAATCTGGATCCTCATCCCCATCAAGCTCCAGTTCTGGATCAACTTCTAATTCTCGAAGTGAATCCCACTCCAGAACTTCTAGAAGCTCTTCCACCTCGACCACCTCTTCTCTCTCTGAATCCTCGCCTGAATCCTCATCTGAATCCTCTCGAGACTCGCCGGTGACTAAACGACCACGAATCGAACACTCGTCATCAGAAGAAATCGATGATCTACTGACGACCGGTTTGTGGCCAGAATCTGGAGACGAGGAACTTTCGGATAGCGAGAACGAGGAAATCGATGAGCCGAAGACGGAGAATCCGAAACGTGCGATTTTCACTCGGAAGTATATGATTGAGAAGTATGAGGATTATGCAGAGAAGCATTTGAAGGAAGTGATGGAACGGATTCGAAATAAGAAAATGGAATGGGATGGACGCGAAATTGCGAGATTGTGAGTTTGGCTTTAGTGTTAAGGGGGTTTGTTTTGGTTTGTAGTAAACTTCATGGAGGTACATCAGGGTGGCAAGTCCACGAGGAGTACACCAGGTTCCGCCAAAACATCTGATTATGAATTTTCATTCATTTGTCAGTAGAGCGTTCATAACACATCTCAAATTGTACCTCATTTTTCAGACTCCATATTCGTCGGATCTCGGTGAAAGCGCGGAAACTTCTCAACTCGTACAAGGACATTGTCATTCCATACAATCAGTTGGAAGTTGAAATTGGCAACGAATACATTTACCTTTGGGTCGCCGCCAACAAAAAGACGAAAGGAACACTGTGGGAATTGTATGTCAAGGTGAGAAGACGTTTTAGAAATTCAATTTTTCGCGGTTTCAAGGAGACTTATTTTGTGGCCAAAAGGTGGTCTAGAATAAGTTTTAGGGGACTTTGAAAAATTTCGATTTTTTGTTTAACAAAGTCTGCTGAAACCAGTTCTCGATCATGTTGGCCTACTGAGTTTGACATAATCAGCAAGCAATGATCTACTTTTTGATCTACCAACTCTCACTTTTCAGTACTGGCGAGATGGAGACGACAACGGCGCTTGGAGATGGAAAGAAGGCAATGTTACCGTCGTACATGATCACTTTGACAACGACTCGCAGGAAACTGGCGTGGTCCAAGACCTTATATTTCTGTGTCACAAGGCTCAAGGCGGATACGTTCGCGATTTGGTATTCTCTCATGCGAAGAATTGCGACCCGCACGATCTGAATGAGCACATGATCTACGATAAGTTGAATCGAATTGTGAAATCATCCGGACAGAAGTTGCGAGTGAAAAAGTTGAGAATGTTGGTTCGAGGATTCGAACGATCGTGGACGTACGATAACAACGCCATTCGGAATGTGATCAATAGTTGCGAGCCGAAAAAACTCGAGCACTTGCATATTCGAAACTTTAAAGAGTTTCGTAACGAACTCGGAGATTTCATTTTCTTGCCCAAAGTCACCAATACGTTGCAATGGCGACAACTTCACTTTATCGATGTGAAATTTCCGCAAGTTGAACACAATTGGGAAGCGTATCGAGGCATTGACAACATTTCGGTGTACAGGCTTCGTGTCAAGGATATCGAGGATATTATTGATGTGAGTTTGGCGTCAAGACTAGATTTCTGAAAGTGTTGGCGATGCTCTTTTTCCAGAAGTGGGAGATGATAATCTGACCATTTTTCCAGACCCACTGCGCGAAACCCGTCGAGCGTGGCACAGGAACCACCATCCGCACATTCGAAGCCTTCGACCAGTACCTATTCATTCAAATGGCTCGGGCCAATCAAAAGTTCATTTGTATCACCGACCAACATCACAGAACCAACCTGGCTCGAATGTATTTCAAAGCGAGAGAAGGATGGGTGATTGGCATTCTTATGTGTAGTGAGAATAGTATCAAAATTTGCATCGTTTGGCCGGAGAATCACAATCACTTTCACTTCCCGGAACCCCTTCCGAATAAGGTGACTGGAAAGGAGGAGCCATCTCCAGACCCTAATGCTCCGAGTACCAGTGCTCCAGGTCCGAGTTCATCGACTAGACGATTCCGTAGAAGTCCCCCTTCCACAAAGAACAGTAAGAATAGTAAAAAGTCGAAAAAGTAGAAGAAGACGAAGGGAACACGATAAAGTTCTTTATCCCATTTTGCGTATCCTACGAACCTATCTCTGTGTAACTTGAATTCCGTATACTAAAATTTCATTATTTTCTTGTTGATGACTATTTTTTGAAAATTATGTCCTAACTTTATTATGACCATCAATGATTGTCTTGTTTCACGAAATGAATGAATATTTCTTCCACTGGAATTCTTCTCATCTAGACTTAAAAGTTTGAACATTCTGGGCGAATATTCGCAGTTTCAGGGACTTGGAAAGAATCTCGGGCACTTCAATTTTTGATTCATTTCACTTACATCACTCTTTCTGTAGAAGTTCCCTACCAACTGACTCTCTCTCTCTCTCAAAATCAGTGGGAGAGGTTAGCAGCTAACTTGGAGAGGTGATTAATTTTCCTGTCGAAATGGAAGGAAAACAGAGAAAAAAGAGTCCAAGTAGCCAAAGTACAGTAAGAGCTGATTATGGAAAAATTAGAAGGAAAGTTCATTTTGGGCCTTGAGAACTATAAAAATGAGCGTGCCTCAAGAAATGTGAAGTGTGATTAGGTTCTTCTGTTGAGCTCTCGGAAGAATACTACAAGCGTTATCTTATTTTCTTGCCCTTTTTCGACGAATAATTAGCTTTGACTGTCTCATGCACAATGTATATCAAAGCTAGATTCTCTATTTTGTATTTATGTGTGACCTTTCCGTTACAGTAAAAATTTCCATAAAAAAAAACAAAGCAGTATTTCAGAAATTACCTGTAAGTGGCAATATTATCTACGTTGGGGTCTTGAAACTTTTTCAAGTTTTATTTTCAATCTTCAAGAATCCCAGCAAAATCAGTCTTATTATTCTCTTTTTGACTTCAATACCCTTTTTTCATTTGTTCTCTGATTTTCCCTCTAAAACACTCTCTTTCTCAATGTCGAACTGATAACCATTGCTTTCTCCCCCATGACACAATATTATTAGAAAAGTGATTCCCAATAAAAGTAGTACAAAGTTGCACTTCACATTTGAGTATGCTACAGTTGGTACTTCAGTTCCGGGATGCAAATTTTGACAGATTGACAGCTGAAAGAAGAATGTCGCATGATGAAATTATCACTATAAAAGCGGAGAGGGGCGAGTAGGGAGTTTAGAGCACTCTCGAGATGAACTTCTTGATCTTCCTGATCTTTTTGAGTTTTGTCGCTCTCGTCGACGGATCGCCTATGCACTCTTCTTGCAGTGAAGAGAAAGCCAGGGTCAGTGTCTGCTACGACAAGGTGAGTCTTCTCTTTCCAAGTTTTACAAGTGAAAAGTTTTATTGAACTCGTAACTTGTATTAGAAAACGTCCAAAAGTTTCCCTAGAGCCTGAAAAGTTTTTCTAAGTTTTGGCTTGAATCGGTATTTGCGGAATATTTCTATGCTATGCGAAGCCTTTCGATTCATATTGACATTTTGAATCTACCCAGGTTTATGGTATATTAGAACATGTTGGCTTGAATCCCTTTTTCAAAAGCCTTTTTTCAGTTCTTCCCTCAGACCCTCAACGATTTTGTGTCCGAGCAAGAAATGGAAGAAATACGAGTTGCATTCGACCAGTTCAAGGAATGTAGCGGTGAACTATTGTGCCCTCGATTTGCCAGTGCGGCGAGGATTGATGAAGTGAAGCTCGAAATCCAGAGCAGGATCTCGCCCTCATATCAGTGCCTCAAGGATGTGAGTTTCTACCAGAAATGTTGAACAATTCATGCACTGACCAGTTTTGAGTTTTTGGAAATTCTATTGTGTCATCAAAAAAACGTCGGCAAGAGGCGGGAATTGAACGACGTGACCTTTTTCACGTCTCTCATCAAAAGACAAATTTTCAGTCTTGTTTTTGAAATCCACGTAGATTCTTCCTGACGTTTTATTGAAGAGACAGTAGAATTTTCTTCATAACGTCAAAAAAGAGATTTTGTCAATCAAAAATAAATGGGGAACATTTTACAGAATCGCCTCAAAGAAGCATATGGTGTATGTGGACCTTCTCTCATTGATAGCTGTGACGGAGCCGACTTCACCCACTGCATTACGGAGCAATTGGCTTCTCAAGGTGAGTGCCGGCCAGATGACCTGGACGTCTTCACTTCTACGGCGGAGCTATTCTCCAAACTATGCTCATTGAACGCGGAACACAATCATAAATATCATCCAGATCCAATGGAACGCTGGTACTAATCTAATTGAACTGTTTGGACACAATAATTTTTGATTGCGAGTGAATGAACTTATTTTATTACAGTATCTTTTTTCTTAATATTCGACGAAAAAAATTCCGGTATCCAAAATGTGATATCAAGCCACAGAAGTTACAGAATTGATACCACGCACACATGCCATGGCCACAACAATCAATATCATCTTATCAGTTAAAACAAACACTTTTGAGTTATCTCTCACTGTCTGCGTCTTTGTGAAGTATGTTATATCTTCTCTGGCTGAACCTCTCTTATTTGTTTTCAGATGTGCAGATGTTTAGAGTACCATTTTGCCTAGAATTTTGGGCACATTTAAACTCATCAATCATTCATGCTTACAGTAAAAATCACTAACTTGGTTATTTGTTACATTGACCCTTACCTGCTCACTATCTTCTCTATTTACCCAAGTCCAGAATCCCTAATTACCGTTTTGGGTCTAACCCCCCCCCCCCTTTTCTATATTTTCTCACCTACTATACACAATTATATTACCTGGTGTTCTATTTCAGAAGGGGTCATCATCACCTTTTCTCGATGAAGATGAAATGTGACACCCTCTTCTCAAGAAGAACAATAACTAAAAAAGAATTCGGTCATTTTTTACTGCTTCCATGTGTTCTCAAGTGGTCAGTTGGTTTTTTGTTATATTGTGTACATTACTGGTAGGAGAAATAGATGGAATCACGGTAGCCGAGCAGTTGAAGGATGTGATAATGGAGGGTGAGTTGAAGGGAATTTTTGAAAAAATGTGAATTTTTCATAGAGTTAGTAAGAAAACTCGAGGACTGTAAAGGCTAGTCATTTGGAATTTCAAAAAGAGCAGTTGTCGTTTTTTATTTACGCAATTCTAATCCCGAGAACACAAAAAATTGTGTGTCTGCTAAACTTCAAAAAATCATGTCTGTGAATCTGTGAATTTTTCTTAAAAATGGACTACGTTTTTTCCGTTTCATTTTGGTTTTGACTTAGCAAACAGAACCTTGGAAGCAGTGTCAGTATCGGTTCTCCGTTATTATTAAACTTGAAAATTCCAGTATTGTCAATTCAAACGAATTGCACGGAAAAATTTTCTCGATTTGAATTTCTCAAAATCGCGATAATTTTTTCAAACTGCAACTGCGGCACGGTTTTCAGGGCTCTCCGAAATTTCAGTGCTATTTTGCAGGGAAAAACTGCGCCGCAGACTTTGCTAAAATTACGCGATTCGTTTGAATTGACAATAGCAGGGTACTGTAGCACCAGAAAACCTGAAGAATCCAACCATTTATGCAAAATCTCTGCTAAACACAGATTTGTTGTATATTGGATGGCAATAACTTTTCCTGAATATTCTGATTTCAATAGTTTTCAGGAAATCAACGCCGTGAAATAGAAATTGACATTAGTACAAAGAAAAGGAGAATTCTTATCAAAGCTAAAACCTGTTCAAATTAATTGAAAAGTAGCTGGAACAGTAGAATGCTCCTAAATTGAGGACTCTCAATTTTGATTCTAGGTATACAAAGACTTCGGTTTCTTGCAACTGATTAATGACTTTTTCTAGAGACACCTGATAGTTATCATGTCAATTTATCTGCTTCTCATGATACCATCACTACGAAACTAAAATCTTTGAAAAACCTTGAAATGTCATTGAAATACCGATGATTGACTTCAAATCAACATGAAAAGTTTCCGCCTTTTTCGATGCGAAAATTCATATTTTTCGGTTTTATAGACCTTGTGAGTTGCAGTTGAATACACTCGCAACAATATAGTCTTCCTGTGACTTGCTATCATAACCTAATTTCCCAAATTTTTTAGAAATTTTAGAAAATCGAATCAGGGTATTTTTCCTTCACCAACCTATGAATCTTAGTCTTTTTTAGCCAGCTTTAGTGTATTCATGAATTTTTGTTAGATATTTTCCGGTTTCACAAACTTGGAAAATAAAAATCTGATGACAGCTCGGCAATTTGAACTCACTACTTTGAGTGATTATCAGGCTTCAAAAGAACAAAATTTCACAAAAACATTATTTTCGGTTTCAAAAACTGCTTGATTTTGTTCCAAATAAGATCTTATAATTTGAAACTAGTTTTCCTTTCCAGGTTACGACAATTCCATCCGTCCAGTTGTCAATGAGCGTGACGTTCTGGTTGTCAACATTTCCTTGAATTCCATGTCTGTATTGGTACTGGACCCTGCTGAAGAAACAGTCACTTTTTCTTCGGAATTCATTCTCCAATGGCAAGACGAATTTATTTCATGGAATAAATCAGAGTACAATATTACTTGGTTGAAGTTGAAAGTAGGTCAAAAGAATGGGAAAAACTAGCAATTTCGAAATTTGAAGTGGTGGCCTAGAAATTTCATGGGTGGTCCATTAACCTCTTGGTTTGTCTATAACGTTTCTTGGTGGTCTTGAAACGTTATGGGTGGTCTAGATGCCTCTTGGGTGGCCAAGACACTTCATGGGTGGCCCTCAAATTTCACGGGTTGTCTGCAATTTCGAACTTCCAGGAATCCTTCCTCTGGACGCCAGACACTACCGTATCTACTAGCATCAACACCAACTACCTCATAGACACGTCGGAAAGATATGTATCTGTCAAATACGATGGTACAGTACGACAAAGTATGTATGCAGTATTTGTCAACCTGTGTGACATGAATGTCGACAAATTCCCTTATGATGAACAGACGTGTATGGTGAAAATTGGGCCGTGGACGTACACACTTCAGGAGGTGACTTGTGTCAATGGACCGAGTATTGAGCCGAATGAGACTTATTATGGGGTGAGTAAAAAATGAAAAAAGTCATCAAATTCTGGTAGGCAATTACTTGATATTCTTTGCATTGTATCGAAACATTAAAAAAGTTTTTCGCTTTCAAACCAGCTAATGGTAACCTGTCAAATATTATTTCTGCTTTGGCGTTAACGGAAAAAAGAGAATAATGCCGTTGAAAAATTGTACCCCACTTTGGCATTGTTGTGAAATAGGTAACAACTAAAGATTGAACAATTATTCGAAACACCTACTGAACCCCTAGTACAGAAATATTACCCCTTTTCTCACTTTTTCCCAGAAACTGTCCGAAAATTTTCAGGATTTTCAGGGCAATTCTGAATGGGACTTCGAGGGAATCGTCAGTTCTATTGGGCAGACAGAGGATCCAGATGTGAACTTTACGTTTTCGGAGGTTCATTTTGCGGTAAGTACATTGTTTCCATCAGATTTTTCGTCAGTATCGGAAATTTAGAAGTAACCTTATCTAAAGTAGTAGAAACAGAGAACAAGAAAACAGTTAAAAAACTTTCGGCAAATCATGAATGCCAAATTACTGTGAAAAACGTCACAAGTTTCAGTGTATCACTGTCTGAAAAATATTGCTGTCTCGAGATCCTACTAATATTTATCACATCTCTGAAACACTAACCCCTCTCATTTTTTCGGCTCACCGTAAAACGCCGTCCCCAATTTTACGTAGAAAAGCTGGTATTGGAAATTTAGAAGTAGCATTATCTACATGAAGTAGTAGAAACGGTGAAAAGGAAGAAAAACAAGTTTCTAATACATTAACCTCGAATTTCTGTAAAAAAACAAAAGTTTGGTGTAGTATCGTTCTCGAAATCCTTAAAGATTCCAAACTGAAATGAAAATGAGTATCGAGATAAATCTTTTTGTAACAGTTTTGAATCAAAAAATTCGTCATGTACCACGCAATATTACTAACACCTACATCTCCCCAAATTTACAACCTCTCTGAAATCGTAACCTTCGTTTTCCAGCTCACTGTAAAACGCCGTCCCCAATTCTACGTATGGGTTCTCCTCATCCCGACCTACATCATTACGGTAGTCTGTATATTCGGATTGTTCACATCAACTGCAAATCATGGATTACGAGAGGAAAGGGTCAATTTGGGTATCACTACATTGTTGTCATCAGCTGTAATTCTTCAAATCGTGGCCAATGCTATGCCGAAGACATCGCAATTGCCGTTGTTAGGTAAGGTTCGGAGGGAATACTGTGGCTTAGATATGTTTTTGACCACCTTATAACGAAAATGGTAGCTTTTCTCGATTTTCGTGAACTTGCTGAAACGGTATTTTTTCTTTGAAAGATCAAAAAAATCTGTTTCTTTGTGATTGATATGTTTAAAGATTCAAAGTTACAGTTTCATCTTGATCATACAACTAACCTCACTTTGATTTTTCGTTTTTTCAATTTTCTTTCATTTTTAGGAAACTTCATTCTTGCCGAAATCTTCGTCGTCGCCATCGGTGTCCTATTCGCTGTTCTCGTCCTAACTCTTCATCAACGGGCACATACTCGAGAATGGAAACCGCCGGCATGGATGTTATGGATACTTCGAATGACTGGATCATCAAAGTTCTTGTCAAGAAATATTACGAAAATACGACATAAGAGTAGTACGGCGGAGAGGATCAATTATACGGGAGAGGGGTGAGTGAGGAAATAAGAGAGAATACAATTGACAATTAAGGAGTGGGAGGATTTTGTAAAAATTCTTTGAAAAATTGACGCCAAGAAATTTCTGTTTTGAGTTCATGACATCATCTTGAAGTTTAGCTGTCTAACGTTAGTTTCAATTCATCTTTAAGGTTATGAATAGAATTTTAATAGAAAGAGCGGAAGCAATTGCAAAGTTCGGTTTCAATGAACCTTTAACCCTGCAACACTTTGAATTTTTTATTCGTTCCAAGAACCTATGATTTTCACAACTATTAAGAACTTACAGCGCATACCTATTCCGAAACCTGGACGAATCTCTCCAATCCGTTCGTGAATATATCCAAGAAGAGGATCGTGACTACTTCAGAGAACTCACTTACATCAAGTTCTTCGATCGACTCGATTTCCTTCTTCTCGTTATTTTTCAAGTTGGCAATGCACTTGTAACGCTATTTTTGGTTAAGCAGTGAGGCTACTGTTTTGAACATATGATAAATTTGATGTGAGCATAAACATAAACATTGCACTGACAATACCTTCTATCAAGAAGTTTCTGTTTCGCGTCCTCTACTTGCATGGTGCGACACCTATAAAATTTGGTGTCAAAATCGCAATATCTGAAAAGGTTTCTGCTTGAAAGTATTTCTGATACAATTTTTTCTGTTTTGTCTCCTTATTTTTGGTTCGTGATTAATTTTACTAGCGGTTTGACATGGCCTAGAAATCATAGACAATTTTAGTCAAAAATGCCAAGTACTTGTCAAAAACTACTTCAATTCCTTACCGCTTCTTGTTCGCCATGTATTGTTAGCAATTTTCAGTAGAATTAATCGTCTCTCAAACAGAACCCAATAAAAATTGATTTTCCTCTAGGAGTCACAAAATGGCAACAAACGAACTTTGGACTTTATTTTTTCAGGGAATGTTGAGAGCAACTGGAAATGAATCGAAAGGATTCTTTTTGGAGTAAAATTCGTTATCAACAGAAGTTTTTTCGACTAGTATTTTGCGAGCATCAATTTCTGGAAAATAACTATAGTAATGAAACCATACTGAAACTGAAAAATACCCCTGAAAATACTTATTAGTCTCTACTTCATCAATACAGCATGCACTTATCGAAAACATAATTGATCTTCTTCAGCACGTTCTTCTTCTCCAGATCGCATTTTGTTTTCTGGTGCTATTGAGACCTTGGAGAATGTGATTTCGGATTGTTATCCAGTACAGTAGTGAACCCGATTCCGGGTTTCTTTTTGATGAATCATAATCTTTTGATCTATTTTGCACTTTCCCCTTTGCTCCCTGATTGATATTTTCCCCCATCCTTACATTCTTATCCCCCGACATTCCTGCCTCCCACATCTTTTATTGTTTTCTTATATTAAAACTCCTCCCCCTTTTCCTGTATAAAAGCCTCTGAGGCTTCGTTATTATTGTGTGTGATTGTTCTATGCCCAATAAAAGATGAAACCATCGTAAATAAGTAGTTTCTAGAAATCTGCTGGTTTCGTTCGCCACATTAAACCATCAAACGTTTCCCAAGTGATAATAGACTTTTGAAACAGTTTCATTTTCACAAGTTTCCCCGTGTCGTGTGATTAATGAATGTTTTGGTTTTATGAAAAAAATCCATTATCCCTTGAAAAAATTAGTTTAGAAAAGTCAGTTAAATGTTTTTAACTTCTTAACCAGCGAACAGCAAGTTATTGACTTAAGACTAATCTCAACTTTGTTTCTGTTCCAAATCAGTGCTTTGTTTATTGCTATATAGCTTAAGCAATGGTAATAACATTCCGCAGTTCAGAGATGCACGGAAATCAAGAATCAACGCTTTTAGTTTTTGCAGTACAGTAGTTTGTAGGAATTTGCTGGTGTAAGAACACCACTGTAAAAACCCCACTGTTCTGTAAAAACCCCAATGTTCTGTAAAAACCCCACTGTTCTGTAAAAACCCCAATGTTCTGTAAAAACCCCAATGTTCTGTAAAAACCCCACTGTTCTGTAAAAACCCCAATGTTCTGTAAAAACCCCAATGTTCTGTAAAAACCCCAGTGTTCTGTAAAAACCCCACTGTTCTGTAAAAACCCCAATGTTCTGTAAAAACCCCAATGTTCTGTAAAAACCCCAATGTTCTGTAAAAACCCCAGTGTTCTGTAAAAACCCCACTGTTCTGTAAAAACCCCACTGTTCTGTAAAAACCCCAATGTTCTGTAAAAACCCCAATGTTCTGTTAAAACCCCACTGTTCTGTAAAAACCCCACTGTTCTGTAAAAACCCCAATGTTCTGTAAAAACCCCAGTGTTCTGTAAAAACCCCACTGTTCTGTAAAAACCCCAATGTTCTGTAAAAACCCCAGTGTTCTGTAAAAACCCCACTGATCTGTAAAAACCCCAATGTTCTGTAAAAACCCCAATGTTCTGTAAAAACCCCAGTGTTCTGTAAAAACCCCACTGATCTGTAAAAACCCCAATGTTCTGTAAAAACCCCAATGTTCTGTAAAAACCCCAGTGTTCTGTAAAAACCCCACTGATCTGTAAAAACCCCAATGTTCTGTAAAAACCCCAGTGTTCTGTAAAAACCCCACTGATCTGTAAAAACCCCAATGTTCTGTAAAAACCCCAGTGTTCTGTAAAAACCCCACTGATCTGTAAAAACCCCACTGTTCTGTTAAAACCCCACTGTTCTGTAAAAACCCCACTGTTCTGTTAAAACCCCACTGTTCTGTAAAAACCCCAATGTTCTGTAAAAACCCCAATGTTCTGTAAAAACCCCAGTGTTCTGTAAAAACCCCACTGTTCTGTAAAAACCCCACTGATCTGTAAAAACCCCAGTGTTCTGTAAAAACCCCAATGTTCTGTAAAAACCCCAATGTTCTGTAAAAACCCCACTGTTCTGTAAAAACCCCACTGATCTGTGAAAACCCCAATGTTCTGTAAAAACCCCACTGATCTGTAAAAACCCCAGTGTTCTGTAAAAACCCCAATGTTCTGTAAAAACCCCAATGTTCTGTAAAAACCCCACTGTTCTGTTAAAACCCCAGTGTTCTGTAAAAACCCCACTGTTCTGTTAAAACCCCAGTGTTCTGTAAAAACCCCACTGTTCTGTAAAAACCCCAATGTTCTGTAAAAACCCCAATGTTCTGTAAAAACCCCAATGTTCTGTAAAAACCCCAATGTTCTGTAAAAACCCCAGTGTTCTGTAAAAACCCCACTGTTCTGTAAAAACCCCACTGTTCTGTAAAAACCCCACTGATCTGTAAAAACCCCAGTGTTCTGTAAAAACCCCAATGTTCTGTAAAAACCCCAATGTTTTGTAAAAACCCCACTGTTCTGTAAAAACCCCACTGATCTGTAAAAACCCCAATGTTCTGTAAAAACCCCAATGTTCTGTAAAAACCCCAATGTTCTGTAAAAACCCCACTGTTCTGTAAAAACCCCACTGATCTGTAAAAACCCCAGTGTTCTGTAAAAACCCCACTGTTCTGTAAAAACCCCACTGATCTGTAAAAACCCCAATGTTCTGTAAAAACCCCAATGTTCTGTAAAAACCCCAATGTTCTGTAAAAACCCCACTGTTCTGTAAAAACCCCACTGATCTGTAAAAACCCCAGTGTTCTGTAAAAACCCCAATGTTCTGTAAAAACCCCAGTGTTCTGTAAAAACCCCACTGTTCTGTAAAAACCCCAGTGTTCTGTAAAAACCCCAATGTTCTGTAAAAACCCCAATGTTCTGTAAAAACCCCAATGTTCTGTAAAAACCCCACTGATCTGTAAAAACCCCAGTGTTCTGTAAAAACTCCAATGTTCTGTAAAAACCCCAATGTTCTGTAAAAACCCCACTGTTCTGTAAAAACCCCACTGTTCTGTAAAAACCCCAATGTTCTGTAAAAACCCCAATGTTCTGTAAAAACCCCACTGTTCTGTAAAAACCCCAATGTTCTGTAAAAACCCCAATGTTCTGTAAAAACCCCAATGTTCTGTAAAAACCCCAATGTTCTGTAAAAACCCCACTGTTCTGTTAAAACCCCAGTGTTCTGTAAAAACCCCACTGATCTGTAAAAACCCCAGTGTTCTGTAAAAACCCCACTGATCTGTAAAAACCCCACTGTTCTGTAAAAACCCCAATGTTCTGTAAAAACCCCACTGTTCTGTTAAAACCCCACTGTTCTGTAAAAACCCCACTGTTCTGTAAAAACCCCAATGTTCTGTAAAAACCCCAGTGTTCTGTAAAAACCCCACTGTTCTGTAAAAACCCCAATGTTCTGTAAAAACCCCAGTGTTCTGTAAAAACCCCACTGATCTGTAAAAACCCCAATGTTCTGTAAAAACCCCAGTGTTCTACAAAAACCCCAGTGTTCTGTAAAAACCCCACTGTTCTGTAAAAACCCCAGTGTTCTGTAAAAACCCCACTGTTCTGTAAAAACCCCAATGTTCTGTAAAAACCCCACTGTTCTGTTAAAACCCCACTGTTCTGTAAAAACCCCAATGTTCTGTAAAAACCCCAATGTTCTGTAAAAACCCCAGTGTTCTGTAAAAACCCCACTGTTCTGTAAAAACCCCACTGTTCTGTAAAAACCCCACTGATCTGTAAAAACCCCAGTGTTCTGTAAAAACCCCAATGTTCTGTAAAAACCCCAATGTTCTGTAAAAACCCCACTGTTCTGTAAAAACCCCACTGATCTGTAAAAACCCCAATGTTCTGTAAAAACCCCAATGTTCTGTAAAAACCCCAATGTTCTGTAAAAACCCCACTGTTCTGTAAAAACCCCACTGATCTGTAAAAACCCCAGTGTTCTGTAAAAACCCCACTGTTCTGTAAAAACCCCAATGTTCTGTAAAAACCCCAGTGTTCTGTAAAAACCCCACTGATCTGTAAAAACCCCAGTGTTCTGTAAAAACCCCAATGTTCTGTAAAAACCCCACTGTTCTGTTAAAACCCCACTGTTCTGTAAAAACCCCACTGTTCTGTAAAAACCCCAATGTTCTGTAAAAACCCCAGTGTTCTGTAAAAACCCCCCTGTTCTGTAAAAACCCCAATGTTCTGTAAAAACCCCACTGATCTGTAAAAACCCCAATGTTCTGTAAAAACCCCAGTGTTCTGTAAAAACCCCACTGATCTGTAAAAACCCCAATGTTCTGTAAAAACCCCAATGTTCTGTAAAAACCCCAGTGTTCTGTAAAAACCCCACTGTTCTGTAAAAACCCCAATGTTCTGTAAAAACCCCACTGTTCTGTTAAAACCCCACTGTTCTGTAAAAACCCCACTGTTCTGTTAAAACCCCACTGTTCTGTAAAAACCCCAATGTTCTGTAAAAACCCCACTGTTCTGTAAAAACCCCACTGTTCTGTAAAAACCCCACTGTTCTGTAAAAACCCCACTGATCTGTAAAAACCCCAGTGTTCTGTAAAAACCCCAATGTTCTGTAAAAACCCCAATGTTCTGTAAAAACCCCACTGTTCTGTAAAAACCCCACTGTTCTGTAAAAACCCCACTGTTCTGTAAAAACCCCACTGATCTGTAAAAACCCCAATGTTCTGTAAAAACCCCAATGTTCTGTAAAAACCCCAATGTTCTGTAAAAACCCCAATGTTCTGTAAAAACCCCAATGTTCTGTAAAAACCCCACTGTTCTGTTAAAACCCCAGTGTTCTGTAAAAACCCCACTGTTCTGTTAAAACCCCAGTGTTCTGTAAAAACCCCACTGTTCTGTAAAAACCCCAATGTTCTGTAAAAACCCCAATGTTCTGTAAAAACCCCAATGTTCTGTAAAAACCCCAATGTTCTGTAAAAACCCCAGTGTTCTGTAAAAACCCCACTGTTCTGTAAAAACCCCAATGTTCTGTAAAAACCCCACTGTTCTGTAAAAACCCCAATGTTCTGTAAAAACCCCAATGTTCTGTAAAAACCCCACTGTTCTGTAAAAACCCCAATGTTCTGTAAAAACCCCAATGTTCTGTAAAAACCCCAATGTTCTGTAAAAACCCCAATGTTCTGTAAAAACCCCACTGTTCTGTTAAAACCCCAGTGTTCTGTAAAAACCCCACTGATCTGTAAAAACCCCAGTGTTCTGTAAAAACCCCACTGATCTGTAAAAACCCCACTGTTCTGTAAAAACCCCAATGTTCTGTAAAAACCCCACTGTTCTGTTAAAACCCCACTGTTCTGTAAAAACCCCACTGTTCTGTAAAAACCCCAATGTTCTGTAAAAACCCCAGTGTTCTGTAAAAACCCCACTGTTCTGTTAAAACCCCACTGTTCTGTAAAAACCCCACTGTTCTGTAAAAACCCCAATGTTCTGTAAAAACCCCAGTGTTCTGTAAAAACCCCACTGTTCTGTAAAAACCCCAATGTTCTGTAAAAACCCCAGTGTTCTGTAAAAACCCCACTGATCTGTAAAAACCCCAATGTTCTGTAAAAACCCCAGTGTTCTGTAAAAACCCCAGTGTTCTGTAAAAACCCCACTGTTCTGTAAAAACCCCAGTGTTCTGTAAAAACCCCACTGTTCTGTAAAAACCCCACTGTTCTGTAAAAACCCCAATGTTCTGTAAAAACCCCAATGTTCTGTAAAAACCCCACTGTTCTGTAAAAACCCCAATGTTCTGTAAAAACCCCAATGTTCTGTAAAAACCCCACTGTTCTGTTAAAACCCCAATGTTCTGTAAAAACCCCACTGTTCTGTTAAAACCCCAGTGTTCTGTAAAAACCCCACTGATCTGTAAAAACCCCACTGTTCTGTAAAAACCCGACTGTTCTGTAAAAACCCCACTGTTCTGTAAAAACCCCAGTGTTCTGTAAAAACCCCAATGTTCTGTAAAAACCCCACTGTTCTGTAAAAACCCCAGTGTTCTGTAAAAACCCCACTGTTCTGTAAAAACCCCAATGTTCTGTAAAAACCCCAATGTTCTGTAAAAACCCCAATGTTCTGTAAAAACCCCAATGTTCTGTAAAAACCCCAATGTTCTGTAAAAACCCCAATGTTCTGTAAAAACCCCAATGTTCTGTAAAAACCCCAGTGTTCTGTAAAAACCCCAATGTTCTGTAAAAACCCCACTGTTCTGTAAAAACCCCAATGTTCTGTAAAAACCCCAATGTTCTGTAAAAACCCCACTGTTCTGTAAAAACCCCAATGTTCTGTAAAAACCCCACTGTTCTGTAAAAACCCCAATGTTCTGTAAAAACCCCACTGTTCTGTAAAAACCCCAATGTTCTGTAAAAACCCCAGTGTTCTGTAAAAACCCCACTGTTCTGTAAAAACCCCAGTGTTCTGTAAAAACCCCACTGTTCTGTAAAAACCCCAGTGTTCTGTAAAAACCCCACTGATCTGTAAAAACCCCAGTGTTCTGTAAAAACCCCAGTGTTCTGTAAAAACCCCAGTGTTCTGTAAAAACCCCAATGTTCTGTAAAAACCCCAATGTTCTGTAAAAACCCCAGTGTTCTGTAAAAACCCCAATGTTCTGTAAAAACCCCAATGTTCTGTAAAAACCCCAATGTTCTGTAAAAACCCCAGTGTTCTGTAAAAACCCCACTGTTCTGTAAAAACCCCACTGTTCTGTAAAAACCCCAATGTTCTGTAAAAACCCCAATGTTCTGTAAAAACCCCAATGTTCTGTAAAAACCCCAATGTTCTGTAAAAACCCCAATGTTCTGTAAAAACCCCAATGTTCTGTAAAAACCCCACTGTTCTGTAAAAACCCCACTGTTCTGTAAAAACCCCAATGTTCTGTAAAAACCCCAATGTTCTGTAAAAACCCCACTGATCTGTAAAAACCCCAGTGTTCTGTAAAAACCCCAATGTTCTGTGAAAACCCCAGTGTTCTGTAAAAACCCCACTGTTCTGTAAAAACCCCACTGTTCTGTAAAAACCCCAATGTTCTGTAAAAACCCCAATGTTCTGTAAAAACCCCAATGTTCTGTAAAAACCCCAATGTTCTGTAAAAACCCCAATGTTCTGTAAAAACCCCAATGTTCTGTAAAAACCCCAGTGTTCTGTAAAAACCCCACTGTTCTGTAAAAACCCCACTGTTCTGTAAAAACCCCAATGTTCTGTAAAAACCCCAATGTTCTGTAAAAACCCCAATGTTCTGTAAAAACCCCAATGTTCTGTAAAAACCCCAATGTTCTGTAAAAACCCCAATGTTCTGTAAAAACCCCACTGTTCTGTTAAAACCCCAGTGTTCTGTAAAAACCCCACTGATCTGTAAAAACCCCAGTGTTCTGTAAAAACCCCACTGATCTGTAAAAACCCCACTGTTCTGTAAAAACCCCACTGATCTGTAAAAACCCCACTGTTCTGTAAAAACCCCAATGTTCTGTAAAAACCCCAATGTTCTGTAAAAACCCCACTGTTCTGTAAAAACCCCAGTGTTCTGTAAAAACCCCACTGTTCTGTAAAAACCCCAATGTTCTGTAAAAACCCCAATGTTCTGTAAAAACCCCAGTGTTCTGTAAAAACCCCACTGTTCTGTAAAAACCCCACTGTTCTGTAAAAACCCCAATGTTCTGTAAAAACCCCAATGTTCTGTAAAAACCCCAATGTTCTGTAAAAACCCCAATGTTCTGTAAAAACCCCAATGTTCTGTAAAAACCCCAATGTTCTGTAAAAACCCCAATGTTCTGTAAAAACCCCACTGTTCTGTTAAAACCCCAGTGTTCTGTAAAAACCCCACTGATCTGTAAAAACCCCACTGTTCTGTAAAAACCCCACTGATCTGTAAAAACCCCAATGTTCTGTAAAAACCCCAATGTTCTGTAAAAACCCCAATGTTCTGTAAAAACCCCAATGTTCTGTAAAAACCCCAATGTTCTGTAAAAACCCCACTGTTCTGTTAAAACCCCAGTGTTCTGTAAAAACCCCACTGTTCTGTAAAAACCCCACTGTTCTGTAAAAACCCCACTGTTCTGTAAAAACCCCAATGTTCTGTGAAAACCCCAATGTTCTGTAAAAACCCCAATGTCCTGTAAAAACCCCAATGTTCTGTAA
Organism: Caenorhabditis sinica; assembly: GCA_963932045.1. Classification (NCBI taxonomy): domain Eukaryota; kingdom Metazoa; phylum Nematoda; class Chromadorea; order Rhabditida; family Rhabditidae; genus Caenorhabditis; species Caenorhabditis sinica. The sequence continues at coordinate 20,111,352 of OZ009940.1, forward strand.
AAACCCCAATGTTCTGTAAAAACCCCAATGTTCTGTAAAAACCCCAATGTTCTGTAAAAACCCCACTGATCTGTAAAAACCCCAGTGTTCTGTAAAAACCCCACTGATCTGTAAAAACCCCACTGATCTGTAAAAACCCCAATGTTCTGTAAAAACCCCAATGTTCTGTAAAAACCCCAGTGTTCTGTAAAAACCCCAATGTTCTGTAAAAACCCCAATGTTCTGTAAAAACCCCAGTGTTCTGTAAAAACCCCACTGTTCTGTAAAAACCCCACTGTTCTGTAAAAACCCCAATGTTCTGTAAAAACCCCAATGTTCTGTAAAAACCCCAATGTTCTGTAAAAACCCCAATGTTCTGTAAAAACCCCAATGTTCTGTAAAAACCCCAATGTTCTGTAAAAACCCCAATGTTCTGTAAAAACCCCACTGTTCTGTAAAAACCCCACTGTTCTGTAAAAACCCCAATGTTCTGTAAAAACCCCAATGTTCTGTAAAAACCCCACTGTTCTGTAAAAACCCCAATGTTCTGTAAAAACCCCAATGTTCTGTAAAAACCCCAATGTTCTGTAAAAACCCCAATGTTCTGTAAAAACCCCACTGTTCTGTAAAAACCCCACTGATCTGTAAAAACCCCAGTGTTCTGTAAAAACCCCACTGATCTGTAAAAACCCCACTGTTCTGTAAAAACCCCACTGTTCTGTAAAAACCCCACTGATCTGTAAAAACCCCACTGTTCTGTAAAAACCCCAATGTTCTGTAAAAACCCCAATGTTCTGTAAAAACCCCACTGTTCTGTAAAAACCCCAGTGTTCTGTAAAAACCCCAATGTTCTGTAAAAACCCCAATGTTCTGTAAAAACCCCAATGTTCTGTAAAAACCCCAATGTTCTGTAAAAACCCCACTGTTCTGTTAAAACCCCAGTGTTCTGTAAAAACCCCACTGTTCTGTAAAAACCCCACTGTTCTGTAAAAACCCCACTGTTCTGTAAAAACCCCAATGTTCTGTAAAAACCCCAATGTTCTGTAAAAACCCCAATGTCCTGTAAAAACCCCAATGTTCTGTAAAAACCCCAGTGTTCTGTAAAAACCCCACTGATCTGTAAAAACCCCAGTGTTCTGTAAAAACCCCAGTGTTCTGTAAAAACCCCAGTGTTCTGTAAAAACCCCACTGATCTGTAAAAACCCCAATGTTCTGTAAAAACCCCAATGTTCTGTAAAAACCCCAGTGTTCTGTAAAAACCCCAATGTTCTGTAAAAACCCCAATGTTCTGTAAAAACCCCAATGTTCTGTAAAAACCCCAGTGTTCTGTAAAAACCCCACTGTTCTGTAAAAACCCCACTGTTCTGTAAAAACCCCAATGTTCTGTAAAAACCCCAATGTTCTGTAAAAACCCCAATGTTCTGTAAAAACCCCAATGTTCTGTAAAAACCCCAATGTTCTGTAAAAACCCCAATGTTCTGTAAAAACCCCACTGTTCTGTAAAAACCCCACTGTTCTGTAAAAACCCCAATGTTCTGTAAAAACCCCAATGTTCTGTAAAAACCCCACTGTTCTGTAAAAACCCCAATGTTCTGTAAAAACCCCAATGTTCTGTAAAAACCCCAATGTTCTGTAAAAACCCCACTGTTCTGTAAAAACCCCAGTGTTCTGTAAAAACCCCACTGATCTGTAAAAACCCCAGTGTTCTGTTAAAACCCCAGTGTTCTGTAAAAACCCCACTGATCTGTAAAAACCCCAGTGTTCTGTAAAAACCCCAGTGTTCTGTAAAAACCCCACTGTTCTGTAAAAACCCCACTGATCTGTAAAAACCCCACTGTTCTGTAAAAACCCCAATGTTCTGTAAAAACCCCAATGTTCTGTAAAAACCCCACTGTTCTGTAAAAACCCCACTGTTCTGTAAAAACCCCAGTGTTCTGTAAAAACCCCACTGTTCTGTAAAAACCCCAATGTTCTGTAAAAACCCCAGTGTTCTGTAAAAACCCCACTGTTCTGTAAAAACCCCACTGTTCTGTAAAAACCCCAATGTTCTGTAAAAACCCCAATGTTCTGTAAAAACCCCAATGTTCTGTAAAAACCCCAATGTTCTGTAAAAACCCCAATGTTCTGTAAAAACCCCAATGTTCTGTAAAAACCCCACTGTTCTGTAAAAACCCCACTGTTCTGTAAAAACCCCAATGTTCTGTAAAAACCCCAATGTTCTGTAAAAACCCCAATGTCCTGTAAAAACCCCAATGTTCTGTAAAAACCCCAATGTTCTGTAAAAACCCCAATGTTCTGTAAAAACCCCAATGTTCTGTAAAAACCCCACTGTTCTGTAAAAACCCCAATGTTCTGTAAAAACCCCAATGTTCTGTAAAAACCCCACTGTTCTGTAAAAACCCCAATGTTCTGTAAAAACCCCACTGTTCTGTTAAAACCCCAGTGTTCTGTAAAAACCCCAATGTTCTGTAAAAACCCCACTGTTCTGTAAAAACCCCAGTGTTCTGTAAAAACCCCAATGTTCTGTAAAAACCCCAATGTTCTGTAAAAACCCCAATGTTCTGTAAAAACCCCAATGTTCTGTAAAAACCCCACTGTTCTGTTAAAACCCCAGTGTTCTGTAAAAACCCCACTGTTCTGTAAAAACCCCACTGTTCTGTAAAAACCCCAATGTTCTGTAAAAACCCCAATGTTCTGTAAAAACCCCAATGTTCTGTAAAAACCCCAATGTTCTGTAAAAACCCCAATGTTCTGTAAAAACCCCAATGTTCTGTAAAAACCCCAATGTTCTGTAAAAACCCCACTGTTCTGTTAAAACCCCAGTGTTCTGTAAAAACCCCACTGATCTGTAAAAACCCCAGTGTTCTGTAAAAACCCCACTGATCTGTAAAAACCCCACTGATCTGTAAAAACCCCACTGTTCTGTAAAAACCCCACTGATCTGTAAAAACCCCACTGTTCTGTAAAAACCCCAATGTTCTGTAAAAACCCCAATGTTCTGTAAAAACCCCACTGTTCTGTAAAAACCCCAGTGTTCTGTAAAAACCCCACTGTTCTGTAAAAACCCCACTGTTCTGTAAAAACCCCAGTGTTCTGTAAAAACCCCAATGTTCTGTAAAAACCCCACTGTTCTGTAAAAACCCCAGTGTTCTGTAAAAACCCCACTGTTCTGTAAAAACCCCAATGTTCTGTAAAAACCCCAATGTTCTGTAAAAACCCCAATGTTCTGTAAAAACCCCAATGTTCTGTAAAAACCCCAATGTTCTGTAAAAACCCCAATGTTCTGTAAAAACCCCAATGTTCTGTAAAAACCCCACTGTTCTGTAAAAACCCCACTGTTCTGTAAAAACCCCAATGTTCTGTAAAAACCCCACTGTTCTGTAAAAACCCCACTGTTCTGTAAAAACCCCAATGTTCTGTAAAAACCCCAATGTTCTGTAAAAACCCCAATGTTCTGTAAAAACCCCAATGTTCTGTAAAAACCCCAATGTTCTGTAAAAACCCCAATGTTCTGTAAAAACCCCAATGTTCTGTAAAAACCCCAATGTTCTGTAAAAACCCCACTGTTCTGTAAAAACCCCAATGTTCTGTAAAAACCCCAATGTTCTGTAAAAACCCCAATGTTCTGTAAAAACCCCAATGTTCTGTAAAAACCCCAATGTTCTGTAAAAACCCCAATGTTCTGTAAAAACCCCAATGTTCTGTAAAAACCCCACTGTTCTGTAAAAACCCCAATGTTCTGTAAAAACCCCAATGTTCTGTAAAAACCCCAATGTTCTGTAAAAACCCCAATGTTCTGTAAAAACCCCAATGTTCTGTAAAAACCCCACTGTTCTGTAAAAACCCCAATGTTCTGTAAAAACCCCAATGTTCTGTAAAAACCCCAATGTTCTGTAAAAACCCCAGTGTTCTGTAAAAACCCCAATGTTCTGTAAAAACCCCAATGTTCTGTAAAAACCCCAATGTTCTGTAAAAACCCCAATGTTCTGTAAAAACCCCAATGTTCTGTAAAAACCCCAGTGTTCTGTAAAAACCCCAATGTTCTGTAAAAACCCCAATGTTCTGTAAAAACCCCAATGTTCTGTAAAAACCCCAGTGTTCTGTAAAAACCCCACTGATCTGTAAAAACCCCACTGTTCTGTAAAAACCCCAATGTTCTGTAAAAACCCCACTGTTCTGTAAAAACCCCAATGTTCTGTAAAAACCCCAATGTTCTGTAAAAACCCCACTGTTCTGTAAAAACCCCAATGTTCTGTAAAAACCCCACTGTTCTGTAAAAACCCCAATGTTCTGTAAAAACCCCAGTGTTCTGTAAAAACCCCACTGTTCTGTAAAAACCCCAGTGTTCTGTAAAAACCCCACTGTTCTGTAAAAACCCCAGTGTTCTGTAAAAACCCCACTGTTCTGTAAAAACCCCAGTGTTCTGTAAAAACCCCACTGATCTGTAAAAACCCCAGTGTTCTGTAAAAACCCCAATGTTCTGTAAAAACCCCAGTGTTCTGTAAAAACCCCACTGATCTGTAAAAACCCCACTGTTCTGTAAAAACCCCAATGTTCTGTAAAAACCCCAGTGTTCTGTAAAAACCCCACTGTTCTGTAAAAACCCCACTGTTCTGTAAAAACCCCACTGTTCTGTAAAAACCCCAATGTTCTGTAAAAACCCCACTGTTCTGTAAAAACCCCAGTGTTCTGTAAAAACCCCACTGTTCTGTAAAAACCCCACTGTTCTGTAAAAACCCCACTGATCTGTAAAAACCCCACTGTTCTGTAAAAACCCCACTGATCTGTAAAAACCCCACTGTTCTGTAAAAACCCCACTGATCTGTAAAAACCCCACTGTTCTGTAAAAACCCCACTGTTCTGTAAAAACCCCACTGTTCTGTAAAAACCCCACTGATCTGTAAAAACCCCACTGTTCTGTAAAAACCCGTCAATGAGCGTGATGTCTTGGTTGTGAACATTTCCCTGAATTCCATGTCAGTTCTGGTACTGGACCCCGCCGAAGAGACAGTGACATTTTCTTCGGAATTCATTCTTCAATGGCAAGACGAATTTATATCATGGAATAAATCGGAGTACAATATTACTTGGTTGAAGTTGAAAGTGAGTGAAAATTTGGAAAAACCTTCATGGGTGGTCCATCAACCTTCTGGGTAGCCTAGAAACATCTTTGGTTGTCTATTTTATTTCTAGGTGGTCTGAGAATCTCTTGTGAAATTTAGAGACTTTACGAGTGTTCTGATAGCTCATTGGATAATCTAGAAAAACCAGAAAAATCTGAACTTTCAGGAATCCTTCCTCTGGACACCAGACACCACCGTATCTACCAGCATCAACACAAACTACCTAATAGACACCTCTGAAAGATATGTATCTGTTAAATACGATGGTACAGTACGACAAAGTATGTATGCGGTTTTTGTCAACCTTTGTGACATGAATGTCGACAAATTTCCGTATGACGAGCAGACTTGTATGGTGAAAATTGGGCCGTGGACTTATACCCTTCAGGAGGTGACTTGTGTCAATGGACCGAGTATTGAGCCGAATGAGACTTATTATGGGGTGAGTAAAAATGAATAAAGTTATCAAATTCTGGTAAACAATTACTTGATATTCTTCACATTGTATCGAAACATTAAAAAAATATTTATCCGTTTTCAAACTAGCTAATAACAGACAACCTATCAAATATTATTACTGCTATGGTTTTAACGGACAATCTTAAGAATATCTTTCAGAAAATCTTGGTAAAACTGATCCTGATAACACTGCCACTGAAAAATTGTATCCCAGTTTATCCCAGTTTCATTGTTGTGAAATAGGTAACAACTAAAGTTCGAAGAATATTGCTCGAGATGCATAGAGAATCCCTAGTACAGAAAAATTACCACTTTTCTCACTTTTTCCCAGAAACTGTCCGAAAATTTTCAGGATTTTCAGGGCAATTCTGAATGGGACTTCGAAGGAATCGTCAGTTCCATTGGGCAGACAGAGGATCCAGATGTGAACTTTACGTTTTCGGAAGTTCATTTTGCGGTGAGTACATTGTTTCCAAGATTAGAACAAAGTCATGATCGGAAATTTGGAAGTAGCATAATTTACATAAACTAGTAGAAACAGAGAACAGGAGAACAGTGAAAAAACTTTCGAATAATCAGAAAGGTAGAATTACTTTGAAAATCGTTATAGTTTTCGGCGCAGTATCGTTTGTCTTTGATCCTTAAAGATTCCGAACTGAAATGAAAATGAGTATCGAGATAAATCTTTTTGAAACAGTTTTGAATCAAAAAATTCGTCATGTACCACACGATATTACTAACACCTGCATCTCCCCAAATTTACAACTTCTTTGAAACTGTAACTTTTATCTTTCCAGCTCACCGTAAAACGCCGACCCCAATTCTACGTATGGGTTCTCCTCATCCCAACCTACATCATTACGGTAGTCTGTATATTTGGACTATTCACATCCACTGCAAATCATGGATTGCGAGAAGAAAGGGTCAATTTGGGAATCACTACATTGTTGTCATCAGCAGTTATTCTTCAAATTGTCGCCAATGCTATGCCGAAGACATCGCAATTACCGTTGTTAGGTGAGGCTCAGGGAGGAGTAGTACTGTAGGGCTACAGCAAGGAAGAGTAGGATATCAATGCTTTCTGAAGCAACTCAGTTTTTAAAGCATTCAGTTTCTTGTAAGAATTGGATTGGTAACTCATAGTGTACGGTTTCATCATGGTCATTTGAAGATCCTTACTTTCCTTTCTCAATCTTGGCAGCATATGTTTTCTAGGAAACTTTATCCTCGCCGAAATCTTCGTCGTCGCCATCGGTGTCCTATTCGCTGTCCTTGTCCTAACCCTCCATCAACGGGCACATACTCGAGAATGGAAACCACCGGCATGGATGTTATGGATACTTCGAATGACGGGATCATCAAAGTTCTTGTCGAGAAATATTACGAAAATCCGACATAAGAGTAGTACGGCGGAGAGGATAAATTATACGGGAGAGGGGTGAGTAACACAATAAGAGAGAATACAATTGAAGATTGAAAAATGGGATGATTTTTGAAAAATTGTATATGTAGTAAAATTGACACCGAGAAATTTCTGTTTTGAGTTCTTGACATCATCTTGAATTCTAGCTGTCTAACGATATCATGTCTTTATTTTGATGAATAGAATGTTAACAGAAAGAGCCAAAGCAATTGCAAATTTCGGTTTCAATGAACCTTTAACCCTGCAACACTTTGAATTTTTTATTCTTTCCCAGAACCTAGGATTTTCACAACTATCAATAATTTCCAGCGCCTACCTCTTCCGAAACCTAGACGAATCCCTCCAATCCGTCCGTGAATACATCCAAGAAGAGGATCGCGACTACTTCAGAGAACTCACTTACATCAAGTTTTTCGATCGCCTTGATTTCCTTCTTCTCGTTATTTTCCAAGTTGGCAATGCACTTGTAACACTATTTTTGGTTAAGCAGTGAGGTTACTGTATTGATCACATGATGTAAATGATGTAAGCATAAACATAATCACTGGATTGACTATTTTTGCTATCAAGAAATTTCTGTTTCATGTGATCTACTTCCATGGTGAGACACTTACAAAATTTGGTATCAAAATCGCAATATCTGAACAGGGTTCTGCTTGAAAGTATTTCTGAAAAAATTGTTTTTGTTTTGTCTCTTCATTTTTCGTTCGTGATTAATTTTAATTAGCGGTTTGACATGGCATAGAAATCATAGACAATTTCAGTCAAAAATGTCAAGTACTTGTCAAAAACTACTTCAATTCCTTACCGCTTCTTGTTCGCCATGAATTTTTATCAATATTCACGTTCAGTAGTATTGATTGATTTTCAAAATCCATTTCCACTGATAACAGAATATAAACAGAACCCAATATGAAAAAATTATTTTCCTCTAGGAGTCACAAGATGTTATTAAATAAACCTTGAACTATATTTTTCCTGAGCATTCTTTTATTTTCAAAACAGTTTTAGTTTTTTTCTTTTTCGGAAAGTAGATAACACCGCTATGTTCCAAAATCTCTAGTTTCTCGCATAGAATTTCCTCACTGCGCAAAGCAAGACAAATTTTGTCCAAATCTTCAGATAAAAGACATTCAGAAATCCGATTATTACTCTTTTGACAAGGTTATAACAAACCTCATGTGTTGCTGTTTTCAGTGTTTTCTCCGCAAGCTATCTGTTAAAACGCATTAGAGTTACCTCCAGACTGGCACAAATTTCTGAAAGTAAGCACAGCAAAATTTAAAATTTTGTTCTATTTCAACAAACCCACTTGATTTTGAATTTTCGATCTGTTTAATGAGCAGATAATTTCTGAAGTATACTAAACGCGTCAACGTCACCAGAGATGCACGGAAGTGACTTTTGAAATACACGGAAGACGGAAGAGAATTTTTTATGAGGGAAGACGGAACACGGAACACGGAAGTAAAAATGTGGCGGAAGACGGAAGACGGAAGACGGAAGACGGAAGGAAGGCTTGCGAGATTCACTGCGACGCCATCCTCGTCATGGGTTCAGTAAGCCCATGGCCGACCAGGAATATAATTCTGGATGGCGCAATTTTTAACAACGTTGGTTGAAGTAGAAAACTTGCTGATTCGAGTCCTTACTCTTTCCATTTTTTATTTATTTTTCAAAGTAAATTTTTTAGATGCACGGAAGTGACTTTTGAAATATACGGAAGACGGAAGACCGAATTCCGTGCATCTCTGATCCCTACATTATGTTTGCGTTTTTAAAATTTATTCCGGAAACGTATTGATGGCGGAAAAAACAGAACATTTATATTTAAACAATGAAACTGTAAAATTTAGTTATTTGATATTTGTCGACTTTCCTTGTTTTGCGCTTAATTTTTGTGTTCCGTGCTATATTTGCCGTGGAGCACTGATTTTCAAATATTTAACGGTTAATACATGAAAATTGAAATTAACTTCTTGAAATTGTGAAAAAACCACCAAAACTTTTATAACTTATAAATTTTCAAAGAAACAAGGGATGAATATATGCAAACAAAGAAATTTCATTAAAATCAAAATAAGTTACTCTATGTTTCAAATGGTTCATGTAAAATACCACTTGCAAATATTATCAATTTCATGTAATCATTATTAAAGAAAATATCTCCCTTTTTGTTGAATCATTTTTCTCGTTTTCCTCATTACTCCCGAGAAAAAATGCATCCGAAATTTTCGATAGCAATCTTTATTTTCTCCGTTTTCTACTAATTTGAAAACCTCAATTCCATCGAATTAGCTCATTATAATGCTGAACAGACGAAAATTTCAACAAAGATCCCAACGATTGTTTACGGTCTTTGCTCGATTTTGTTTACCGATTTTGTTTTCCGTTTGCCCGCATCGATACAAAAATTTTTGTAAAATCCTCATTTTTTGAATTCTCAAAAGGGCTCAAGGAGCTGATCAATTTTGGTTTCACAAACTTCAGAAATACAAAACTATTGAATTCGTTGGCAGTTGAACTCACTACTTTTTGTGACTTTCGGGCTTCATTGGAATTTATTAGAAACTTGAATTTGCAGTTTCAAAGTTTTCATAACATTGGTCCCCGAAAATCTGATCTGTTCCACCTCTCAAAATTTCAGGTTGCGACCATTCTTGTAGATCATAAGCTAATACATTTTTGATCACAGTTGAAAACTGGTAATTGCGTTCAGTCGTAAGATAGAGTTGATCCAATGCATTAAAATTTATCAGATACTAAGTAAAAATGAACTTCTTAAATGCGGAGATATGTCTTAAAATATTTTTGGATCAATCCGCCTTGGTTTTATTGATGACTTTGATGAAAAAAATTTCAGTTTCCAGTTATCCATAATTTATAGCTCTCTACTTTTCTTGGTTGCGAGTGGGTAATAACCCTCAACTTTTTATCCAGTTAAACTTCAGAAACTTTTATTTCCCATTTTTCAGCTCCACCCAGTCAACTTCGGTCATCTGCAAAACTTTGACGACATTTCTCCAAATAAGACGTTGTTGAAAAACGTGTAATACTGTGTTGACTCCGCTTTGAAATTTGTCCCATGGACGTTACGGTCAAATTTTTAGAAATTTTTAAGGGCAAGGAATATATTTTTGTGTCATTATTAAACTTGAACCTCAAAAAACTTCAAATTTTCCAGAAACTCTTTCAATATCTTCGCAAACTATTTTCTGATTCATGTTCTAGTTCAAAACATGGGAAACGCACGACCAAGAAGCTTCTGGAATCAATAACACTGCACCGGAGAGGATATTGAAGAGTTTAAGAAAATGCGAAGATTGAATGCAATACATTTTGAAAGAATAATGTCATCAACGTGAAACTGAAAATTTGCTCTATTTACAAAAAAAAGTCGTGTCTGAATTAACCGTACTCATAAGTGCCTGACCGTCACTTCATCACAGTACTCTTTCTTATTTGTTTCTACGAATTTGAACACAACGTTCCCATCGGAACTCATTTATCCCCAAAGATCAACACGCCCTGAATCTCCGCTGGATTTACCGATTTTTGTGGCAAATCGAAATACTTCGTTCCATAGTCGGATTTGAAACCTGTTTTTTGTTGCTGGTGTTCTGGGTCAAAGAAAACGTTTGCAGTTTTCAAAATACTTTCTGTTTTGAAAAGTACATTTTATTCTAAAAATGAATGTCTATTGATTCTTAACGCCTTTCTATTTCAACTTTGGTTTGAACATGAGTTTCTGCCCACAATCGCTAATAAGATGAAAAAATCGAAGTTCCAAATTGAAGTTTTGAAAACCCGCATTTCATAAAGCTATAGGAACACACGGGCGTATGGAATCTAAACTTGGTGGCAAGAAACTTTCTATGCATTTTCCCTGCTGCTAAAAATCATTGATGTTTCTCAACTTCCATATCACCAGTCAATAAAACATTGAAAACGTTTATACAATGTAGTGGAAAAATCTTTTCATACTTGCGAATTCTATTATTAACAAATTTCCTACAGGACCGAATTCTTTGGCAGCTCATCAGAAATTTGATCTTAATGATCCCAAAAATATTCCAATATTTCAAAAAAGTAGTAGCCAAAACTACAATTTTTCTGCTTTTCGTTCACCATAAATTGTTATCAATTTTCAGTAGAATTCATTGCGCCTCTCTTTCGACAACTGCTTTATACTGATAACAAAAATCAATCAGAAACAAAAACGACCATCTAGAATTCACAAAATGTCATTACACGAACCTTGGACTCTCGTTTTTCTGAGCATTCTTTCTTTCAAAACTTGAAAATTGATAACATGCGAAAAATTGAAAAACCGGACTCTTTTTTCTCATAGTTTTATGGCACTCCATAATGAATGATAAGATATTGAACAGATCATTTTGAAACTAGAATTCACTGACTAAAATGGGAAAGTGGACTGTAGCAAAAAGTCGAAAATCCTCGAAAACGACTTCTGAATTTTCAAATTTTAAGATGTTCCTACTATTTTTATTACTAGCTATATTATTTGTATTACTGTATGCTCATACACCAGAAGTGTTGAAATGTGAGGAGGAGTTGGAGAAGATGAGGTTATGTGCAATGGTGGGTTTCTTTCTAACTGAAATGTGGCAGGCTTCGGTGGCTTTAGCGCATTTAGTGTCGATTGAGAGTTACGGGTATCTACATGATACTAAAAAGATAGAAAATATGAAATCAAGTGGACTTGTTGAAAAAGAACAAAACTATAACATTTGCTGTGCTAATTAGAATCGTGTGCCATTCTTCGGTAACTCTAACGAGTTTGGGGCTTATTGATTGGAGAAAGTACAAAAATTATGGATAACATTCGAACTTATCAATTTTCGAAAGAGATTTTATTCTTTGCACACGATTAATCCTCAAAATTGAGGACAATCTAATAATTTGGAAATTCAGGGTGCTGAGAAAGTTTGAACGTCAAGAGAACTGTAACAAATAGCTAATGGTGAACTAAATGGAACAGAATACGGTAAAATATGAGGTTGTTATAAACTTGTCAAAAAAAGTAAAAAATTTGACATTCTCCAATGTCTATTCTTGGAAGTTTTGAAGAACGTTTGACAAGTTTAGAATTTTTGTATAGTAAGAAAATTCTATGCATTTAAGAAACTAAAGAATTTAGAGCATAGAGCATTGTTATCAACTTTCAGAAAAAGGAAAAAAGAAAATTATCTTGCTTTGCAAGGCTCTAGAATGGGAGAACTTGAGAAATTTTGAAAGTTTGAGACTTTTGGTGCAATGAAAAAAAACAAACATAATAAACATAATTACTAAATTAGGGAAAAATTGTCCCAAAAAATTTATTTTTCGAAAAACCGTCCAAAATTCATGGAAAAGTGTGAAAAATCATGAAAGTCAGAAAAACTCCAAAAAATTTAAGCCTGATTCCAGAATACCAAAATTGAAAGTGGGATAATTTTCATCTTTCATCAACGCTTTGAAAAAGTAAATCGTGATTTTCATGTTCAAATTTGGGAATTCTTGTAAATTGTCATTTTAATATCTGAGTTTAAAGTTCTCATGCACATTATGAAAGAGAAAATCATAAGGACCCTGTTTCGAATTGGTTCAAAATAACATTGTTCAAAATCAAAACACAATTTTATCAATGATCACAAGTTATCAGTTCCAACTTTCCTAATGTCAGGTTGCCTTCATTATTTTTGAATTCTAGCTAGAAATTATCCAAACTTCAACTTTCTCATATTTCCAGCTCCACCCAGTTCATCTCGGCAATCTTCAAAACTTTGACGACATTCCCCCAAATCGAAAATCGCTGAGAAATCTGGAACTTTGTATTGGCTCTAGTCAACAATGTGAAGTTTCCCGCTCAAATTTGAAGCAATTTCAGCTAAAATTTGTTTTGATAGAGAAGACTATGGAGATTTCGAGTTGCTTGAATAATGTGAGTCATTTTAAGACAATTCTTGGAACCTTGGTGCATTGTTTTTGGAACTTTTAGGTTTTTGAGTATTACCAAAACCAATTTCTACAAATTTTTGAACCTTCAAATCCTGTAAACTCCAAAAATAGCACAAACTTTCCAGGACCTCTTCCAAAGTCTCCGAAAACTCTGTTCTGCGCCATGTTCCAGTCCAAAACATGGGGAATGTATGGCCAAGAAGCTTCTGGAATCACCACATTGTACAGAAGAGGACATAGAGGAGTTCAAAAAGATGCAGAAAGATTATATGAGTTTTTGTAGAGCAAGAGAAGTGTACGAATACGAGAAGAAGCGGCATAATCAAGGAATGGTGAGAGCGACTGGAAATGGATCAAAGGGATTCTTCTTGGAGTGAAATGCAAAGAAAATAAATAATATTTATTTTTGATATCATTGAGTGCAACACATTTTGAATGAATAATGTCATCAATATGAAACTGAAAATTTGCTTCATTTACAATGAAAAATGTCATGACCGTATTTACCGTATTCCTGAGAATGCTTGTCCGCCACTTTATCACAGTACATTATTCCTTGATCGCATACATATTTGATGTTCTTCTAGACTTATTCTTTCAGTATCTCTCAAAATCTCGTATATTTCTTATTTCGTTGGGTGCATTAGAAGGTCTAACTTTTTGCAAGTGAAAATAGACGTTTGAAACTGATTCATTTTTACCAGCGTCCCGTTATGAAAAGCGGACTTGCATCACATCTGACGCAGATGCACCTGTCGAACTATTTATTTTTGTCGGGGATAGGAAAAAGATGAAAAAAAGTTTTTCTATCCCGCCACCTTTAAAGGAAACCCCTGATTTCAATAAACAGATAGTAGGAGAAACAATGTATTGAAAAGTTATGAGACCCCAAATCCGCTTATAACTGAATGCTAGCTGATCTTCGCAACTTTCCTACTGTTTTAAATCAGTAATATTTTCGCAAGTTTTTAGATCATATAATGTTCGCAGCATTGCACACTCACTTTTGGACATAATGCTCACGTTTTATGCTCTGAACAGGGTTCCAGGGATTCCTTACAAGGAGATTCCTTGACCACTCTAGTAACACTTTTTCTGAGATTTAGGTCAAAGACTACATTGTGAAACTTAAAAAAAAGAACAGAAAATCACTGTAAGTTGTGGTGTTCTCTTCTCCGGGGTATCAGATTTTTTATTACGTTAAGCTTCAGCACAGCAATCGGAACATGTGAGAGGACTTTTTGAACCATTCGATAAGTTGAAATTGTTCAAAAAGTTTAGGTGATATTTCACAGTTTTGGCGGCATCATATAATGATGCCGTGTTTATTCAATCTTAGTATTCCAGTCCCTACAAACGTTCGCTATATGACTAACGATAAACTTTTGACTGGTGATTGTAGTAGAAATATGATCCAGATAGACAATTAAAGTGAACAATTGAATTCCTTCTTCCATTATGATATCCTGTTGAGATTTAGCAAATATTTTCTGTATGAAGATCTGTATATAGTGGAGTGAAACTGATTACAGTGAACAACAGAACACTGATACATTGATATTGAAAACGTAAAAGATTTTTAAAAACTTACATTTTCATAGACATTTCATTTTCAGTACCATATTTAGGGTACCAATATTTTACATACATTACAAATTGTACTTTACATTTTTTACAAAAGTACTTTCTCAACATTAACGAAGAAATGACCACAACTTACAACCTAAAGCGAAAGGAAACATAATTTATTCATTTTGAAAGAAACAAGTTCAGATGTAATTACAAAAAGAGTTCTGGAATACAATTTTTTTTGCAATTCAAGAAAGTGATTCAATGTTTCAAGTGCTTCATGAAAAGTACCATTTGCTAACGTTAGCAATTGCTTTTCAACACTCCTAAATCTAAACCCTTCTTCCATTCATCCCAAAATCATTGAAGAAAATATCCATATTTTTTGTTGGACCCCTTTCCCTGTTTTCCTCATTTTACCCAGATGACTAGCCTGGTCGCCCGCCTCGCTCCGCTCGTCTGGGCGACCAGGCTAGTTGCGGCTGCGCCGCAATCAGTTTATGATTCACTGATTTGAAAAATCTTCAAAAAATATGAAAATTCTCAAAATCGCGTGTAAAGTCGAATGGAAATTGAAAAATGTCAACTTTTTGAAAAATGTTTTGATGGCTGTAATTCTCCATTTTGGACCTGTTGATCTGATTTTTTGTGAGCAGATAGTGCTCGAATAGATCTATCTATTTTGTAAATTTGAGACAAAAATCTCAAAAATTGACCGAGTTATGGATTCGTTTCAAAATTTTTTTGAAAATTTTCAGTACTTCCAAATTGTTAACACTTTTTCACTTCCATTTGCCGAGCTATAACTCGGTTTATAATGCTTCGATTTTTTTGTTTAAAAGTGTTCCAGAAGCCCAGAAAGTTGCTCTATTAGCCCAAGAAAAATTAGCTCATTTGCTGCAAAAACGGAGCAGCGACGTGACCTCGAAATTCAGAAATGAAAAATTTGTCGGAATTTCGACATTTTTGCCACGTTTTTTGTTCTCCCTCATACTTTCCGAATTTAATAGAAGAGGTAGAAAATGCATCCCAAATTTTCGATAACAATCTTTTTCTTCCCTCTTTTTTCTACAAATTTGAACACAAATTTTCCATCCCAACTTATCTATCTCATTGATCATGAAGCCCCGAATTTTCCTTCAATTGCAAGATATTTGTAACAGATCGAAATACTTCGTTCCGTAGTCTGGATTGAAAACCTTTTTTTTTTGTTGTTGGTGTTCTGGGTTGTAAAAAACTATACAGTTTTCAGAATATTTTCGGTTTCAGTGGCTACATTTTTTTTCTGAAAATGAATATCTATTGATGCTTGCCCAGTTTTGCACTTCGGTTTGAACATGAGTTTTCTCCAATGTTGGCAATGGAGCGCGTTTTGCTTCAGGGAATATCGCTAATAAAAAACATTCAAAATGAAGCTTTCAAAAAAAAAACTTCTGGTCATACATATTGCTATCGGTGTGTTTTAGGTGAAACGACAGCGAGGTTGATTATTGAAATAAAAAATACTAACTACGTGAGGCAATCAGAAGACTATTCTTTCTGGAATTCCATAGAGACAAGGCATGACATTGATACACGAATTATTTTATTTGCCACTTTTCGAGAAATGAAATGGATTTTCATAGTATATCCTCGAGAATATGTTGATCTCAATTTGTGACACAACTCCAAGGAAAAATTATTCCGCGGTTCTCATAAAATGTTGGGAAAGCTTCGATAAGGTTTATACATCGTAACAAATTATCAAGAAACTGATGAACTCTATGGGTACAAGTTGGGGTATTGAAACAAAAATTTCAAGATTCTGCAGCTCAAAACATTTGGAAAAGTAAACGTTCTGAAATTCCCTCTTTTGAAAGACTACCACCAGCCCGAAAAAATCCCGTCTTATAGCCTGAATAGCAAAGGGAAATAAAACCAGACTCCAGAATAAAATATTCCGATCTGTCATACAAAAAAAAGCGCAAAAATCTATTAGCTTCTAAATCGGATAAATGTCTCCCCAAAAGAAAATCCGTGTTCAATTTCGTTGAAAAAGAAGAATAATATATCACCGATTTCTATGTTATTAGGGTTGAATCACAAATATTCCAAAGGTTTCTTACCTAATGAAGTCTCAAATGATCAATGTTAAAAACGGTATATCGTTCAAAAATATCACAGTTTTGAAACGTTAATAATGGCATTCTGCTCATTTTTAATGTGGAGTCTGCTTGAAAAGATTTTGCAGTTTCGCATTTTAGAAATTTGTGGCAAATATTTGAAAGTGAAATTTCGAAAAGTGCCCTGACGAAACTTTCCATTATAAACCTTGACATTGCAACTGATAAAAAACATTACCTCATTTGGTCAATCCACTCTTATCAGGCCAAATCTGAAAGTCATCGAAAACCAACAACAAAACATATCGATTTCCCTAAAATCATAAGATCAGTACCACACAAAAATCTTGTTTCTCAAATGGATGGCAAAACGAGAACCAGACTCCAGAATGAAGTATTCCGATCTGTCACACAAAAAATCGCAAAAATCCATTAGCTTTTGATCTACGGGGATAGATAACTTTCCGACGCAAAATCTATGTTCAATTTCGTAGAAAAAAGGAGAAGAATACAGAAATAAAGATTCATATCTATCAAAAATTCGGGAGATGCTTCACTTCGGCAGCACGGAACTAAACTTCACTACCTGGTCTATGAAGAAAAAAGTGGGCGGAGCTTATTTAAAAATGCCATGCCAATGAAAATCTTAGATGGTTTTTCTTTGTCTATTTTTGAAGATTTCTTCTGAATTTTTTTTCAAAGTTTTCAGAGATCCTTCTCAAAGATCCCCTTCATGAATATCACTGAAGTATGATGAAACCATCTGAAAATATGGTAATTTTTTTGAATTTCCATAAAACGTCACTGTTTCCAATTTCAGATCGTCCACTACCGATATAATTTGAAGATGTTCCTAGCTATATTTCTTTCCACTTTTATATTTTTCGGTCTATTTCATCTCCTAAGACACCGTACTCCATCTTCTAACTTTGACCCAAGGCTCCCTCCAAAACCACTACAAACTCCATTCACTTGCCCATTTGAATCCTGGAATCAAGTGAATTCTGAAAGGGTTCCAAACGAGGATCTACACTTCAAATGGATTCAAAGAAATATATCGAGAAGAGATAACATCTTGGAATCCGAAATTCGACTATTGACTTCGTTTGTCTATCCGGATCATATTTCGATTACGACTACGAGTCAGAGGAGTTATGGGTGAGTTTATGCCAGTAGCACGAGCGGAAGTACTGAAAGTCAAACTTTTCAAATTTCTCATGGTGTCGTTGAAACTGGAAAAAATTTAGACTATCCTGAATACCTTGATCTCTCGAGAACAAAACTAACTGAGAGTCTATCGAATACTCAAACTACATGGCTTCTTATAACTTTTTCGAAACCGAAATTGTATCTCTTATTTTCAGCCAAAAAGTCCACTGTCGATATTTCGACTGCGTTCGAGAGGAGATTCCAAACTCAAAATACGAATCCGTCTTCTTCCCAATGAATGTGATCAGATGTCCGAGAAGAGTTGGAGCAAAGTACATGTCGATTTCATTCGATGATGACGAACAGTATCAGGAACCGATTCCACTGGTTTATAGGAATTTTGATGGTGAGTTATATTTGTTGGTCTGGGAAGCACCGTAACGTTCGAAATATATAGTGTCAGTTTTTTTTAACATGCTGAAACTGAAAATATGAAAACAAGTGTAGCTTTTTTCGGTAGACAGTGTTTCAAACAAAAAAAAAGGTCGTGTCAAATTTATATTCAAACGAGGAACAAAACAAGCGTTTGACGACCGACACCAATGAATCCATTCCGATTATTTTGGCACATCGAAAACACCATTGACTCTTTGTTATTCTTCCGCTTAAATAAGATACTGGAAACCGAAAACATTTTTTTCAGTTTCATAAACATGATAAAAGTAATAGGGTTTTAAATGTTCCATAAAACCCGAAAAATTTCGAATTCAGACATGCAACAAAAACCGAATTCCCAACTGATTTATTTCAACTGTTTGAAAATTTTCTTGTACAATTTTAGTTCACTTTTAATTATGGGCTTGCTGGTTTGACAGTGATCCTTCGATCTAACAATTAGCTTTCCAACTTTACACTGTTTCAATAACACCGTATCAATTCACACCAGTTTCAACATCATTCCTTCCACGATAATTTCAAATTTTTCAGCACCCCAACACTTCGTCTCAGTATGTCTCGGTCCATTATACGGTACAGAGAGCCGTTGGCTCCAAGTGGCAGAATTCATAGAACACTACAAACTTCTTGGTGTCACACACTTCTATATGACTATTTTCAATATCAATGAGTATGGAAGGAAGGTGTTGGATGAGTATTTGAGGTTGGTTTTTCAAGTGGAAAGTTTGAGATCTCGACGGGTTTAGTTCCGGGATTTCTGGAAAATCTGTGACTTTGCACTTGGTATAAACTTGGTATAATTCACTTTAGTATAAAATTTTTTCCAAGTTACAGTTTCAAGAACCCTATATCAAAAAAGCGATCATGTTCGTCTGTTAGATTCAAGTTATGTTTTTGTAGTGACGATTTCATAGAAAGATGCGACTTCACATATTACCGTATTTTCAGAACCGGAGAAATCGAGCTGACAGTAATTCAGTCGGAGTATAAAACTGTGGATTGGCAGTTTCACCTACTTCAAATTAATGTGAGCATTTTTGATTATTCTATTAAGACGTTATCCACGTTTACAGGAATGCCACCAACGCGCGAAACATCATTCAAAGTGGGTGATTAATGTGGATATCGATGAGAGACTGGTTATTGGGAATGAGAATATCAACTCGATTCAAGAGTTGATTGGAGGGTATAATGACACGGTTGGAGAGATTGGATTGGCAATTCGGAGGGTGCAAAAGACAGGAAGACAGCCAGATAAGTATGAGAATGATGAGCAGGTAATATATTTCATTGAGATTCTGATGAGCACCACTGAAAAACAGAAAAAAGTCTGATAATGTATGCCTCTGGAGTTCACGGATTTTCTCTGTTTCGAATATAGCAAATGTTGACTAATTGGGGATTCTCGACAATCGGAAGGGGTAACTAGGAGATATCAAAGAAAATGAAAGCCTTTAGCGTCCAAACAAATCACATGAGAGAATGATCTGGAGTAAAATTTTACAATTTCAGCTACCCATTATCACTAATATTTCATTCTCAATCAATTCGCAACCCTCTCTTTGTGATTTTTCAGATAGTCTCCGAAATGGAATACCTCAAGTACAATGTGTCTTCTCCAATTGCTTGGAGCGCCTACAAAGTTATTTATCGACCGGAAAAGGTAATAAAATAGCTATTGTTAAACGAGTGTTCAGAATGTCAAATACATATATGAACGTGTTGATACAGTAAGAGTCATCAGTTTTTGAATGAGGAAGCGGACATTGCATTGCCTTAACAGAAATTAGGTCAGAAATATTCCTGTTTTGAAACGGTGAAAAAAGTAGTTAAACACACGTATGCATGTTTACTAGTATGCAACGAATAATGATCACTTTTTTTGTTTTAACTCTTGCTCAAACCTTGTTAATGTTTGAATTTCGAACTAAATTAGTGTACTTCTCATAGATAATAGGCAATATGATATGATTGAAACTTTTCCACGAAGAGTACACGAGACGGTGGTGGAGGTACCATCAAGAACATACTAGTAACGGTTTCATATGGAAAGTTTAGGACTAACCTATTTCTCCTAAAGTCAATTTATAGTCTCTATTTTTTCAAATTTTCAGATAGCAGCAATGTACTACCACCATTCCTACCAACTATACCCAAATACTGTCAAGGAGTTCATCAATAGTGAAGTTGCATTATTCAGGTAAGAACGTTGCTTTAGATTAACTTTAGATGACATTAACTCGAGACTAATATTAGATCTCTAAATACAAAGGTTTGAATCAAGATTTCGAAACAGAAATTAGAAATTACCACACTCTCGTAGAACTTTTCTTACCGTAGATGTCCACTTTCACCCTTATTATCTATTTCAGACACTACCGTACCACTGAATCCAACATCCTTGGTTCCGGATGGCTCTCCGACCCCCGCTACTCCAACTTCACGATAGCACCCCAAGAAGAAATGAGACATTTTGGAGAGACACTGAAACAAAATGTGTTGAAGAAAATCAAATATGTGTACGATCAACGGATACTGTACTGTGATGAAGTGGCGGACAAACACTTCCAGGAGTACGGTAAATTCGGACATGACATTTTTCATTGTAAATGGAGAAATGAGACGGAGATCACTACGACGACGAGTGGTGGAATTTCTAATGATAATGAAGATTTTGTTGTCGCTTAAAAATCGTTTTCTCCAATTTTTTTGAATCCACTGCAATATTAGAACTGGAACGAAGGAGCGGTGTTATCTTGTCATCTGGCTGTCTGAGAGGGAGAAATAGAAAATCAAGAATGAAAAGAATAAAATTCGAAACTTTTTCTTATAGATCAGAACCGGAGATAGGAGTCATCGTTGGTCGAAATTCTCGTTTGAGATTTTTTGTTCATCACAAAACAGGGTCTCCTACGCGTGAAGACCTTTCAAGATTTTGCACACTGTCTGCGTCTCTCACAGAGAAAATACTCTCTCGCCTCTCTACTGAAATTCAGAGAGAATGGCTGTATGCTGGATTGGGACGGCTGGGAGCCAGAAAATTCTGAAAAAATGGGGGTCACCTATAATCAGCCATATGTTTCGATTGATCATGGTTTTGAAGCCAGATATTGCAAGGAATCCTCTTTTCTCTTCCACTAGGTCATCATTAACCCACTTTCGAAGAATATTCAAAAAAATTTGGAAGTGCAGTTCTGTAGAGAATGCAACTAGGATCATTTTGCACTATTTTTTGGCTCATTTGACGCATGTTGAAACAAGTTGATTGAAGATATTAACTGGAAGTTAGATATGACCCAATTTTGAATAGAACCTGGAAAATGTAAGAAGATGTCATTGATAAATGTTTTACTAACATCCGAAGTCATAATTCAATCAAAAATCCTAATTTCTGATGAGTACAGAAGACGTAAGAGTTTCGAGCATATTTCCGGCCAACCCAGTTTCACTAAATTGGAAACTAGTCTTTCAGTTTTGAACTAATTGGATTGGATGATAGCTCAAATTCACAAGCAAAAAATTTAGGAACTTTTCACACATCCGATTTCTGATATCTAACCTAGTTCTCGAGATACAGGTGGATAAACCTCTAAAATACGCGAAAAGGCTCATTTTGGGGCTTAATTGACATGTATCTCGAGAACTAGGTTAGATATCAGAAATCGGATGTGTGAAAAGTTCCTAAATTTTTTGCTTGTGAATTTGAGCTATCATCCAATCCAATTAGTTCAAAACTGAAAGACTAGTTTCCAATTTAGTGAAACTGGGTTGGCCGGAAATATGCTCGAAACTCTTACGTCTTCTGTACTCATCAGAAATTAGGATTTTTGATTGAATTATGACTTCGGATGTTAGTAAAACATTTATCAATGACATCTTCTTACATTTTCCAGGTTCTATTCAAAATTGGGTCATATCTAACTTCCAGTTAATATTTTCAATCAACTTGTTTCAACATGCGTCAAATGAGCCAAAAAATAGTGCAAAATGATCCTAGTTGCATTCTCTACAGAACTGCACTTCCAAATTTTTTTGAATATTCTTCGAAAGTGGGTTAATGATGACCTAGTGGAAGAGAAAAGAGGATTCCTTGCAATATCTGGCTTCAAAACCATGATCAATCGAAACATATGGCTGATTATAGGTGACCCCCATTTTTTCAGAATTTTCTGGCTCCCAGCCGTCCCAATCCAGCATACAGCCATTCTCTCTGAATTTCAGTAGAGAGGCGAGAGAGTATTTTCTCTGTGAGAGACGCAGACAGTGTGCAAAATCTTGAAAGGTCTTCACGCGTAGGAGACCGTGCAAAATACGATTTTTGAATGGAATACTTGTGTCGAATTTGATTTTTAACACGACGGTTATCTTTGTTTTTGAGCGAGATTTGGTGATATGTACCAAGAGGAACTGTAGAGAGCAAATCAGAAAAATGGATTATAAAAAAAACCTTTTTCATGATGACCATAAGAAACTATTGGACATTTCGAATCATTAATCTGGAAGCTATTGTACCGTATATTCTTTAATTGACCGGCATGCCTGTCTATTTTTCAAAGTATTCATTTGGATGCCGGTTTATTAGAGGGTGCCGGACATTTAGAGGGTTAAAAAAATTGCTTCGAATATCTCGATTTTGTCATAAAAGTGTGATTTTTCAAGTGCATTTTCGAGGATCTTAAATGCTGGCAGCAGTCAAAATCAAACATTTTACTTCAAAAAGATATGAAAATAGACGCAATCGTATCAATTTTGCTCAAACAAGTCTAATTTTGTGAATTTTTTACATTTTTTTTTTAATTCTACAAAGATTTTTGTACTGACGGATAATTGGAGGGTGCCGGATCATTAGAGGAAATACGGTATTTAGGTTATATAATATCTTGTAATAAATCTTGAAATTATCCCATCTGCAAGTATCGATTCAAGATTCTTCTGTAATTTCCGTCAAAGTGGATTTCTACAAAATTGCAAATGCAAAACTGAAGAAAAAAAAGGAATTGAAATATAATCAATTAATGCTGATTCACAAACTTAGTAAAACGGTGACAATATTTTTGGTTTAATAGGCTTTCATGCACTGTCGTCTAATATAGTCAGAATTGCAACGAGCCGAACATTTTGAAAGAACCGTGGAAGCTGATACGATCACTGCCGCGAAATCATATTAACTGAAACTTCGATTCTGAAACTGTTATTATTTTGAATCTCTAGTTTGGAGTGCCTTATCATTATTGTGAGATGATTTATTTCAACGCAACCAAATTGACTCACAACTGAAAAAAACAACTTTGAAACAGATCTTGTGAATTTCATGTCATTCTCTCTGAAACAAGTGTTCCGTATCGGAACAAAGTATTCCGATCTGTCACGAAGATCGAAAATCCAATGAAAACGAGAAGAAATATGGAAAGGAGAATTTCGATCCCCGGAGAAGATAATATATGCCGATGGAAAAGGAAGAAAAAGATCTATTCAAGTTTCCGATTTTGGCAAGTTGCTTGAATTTTTTCTCATCGTTCAAAAGATTGTGATTCTCATTTACGGGAAAAGGGGGCGGAGCTAGAACAGTCAAAAAATGGCAAAAAATAAGGATTCGGTTGGAAAATCATGAGACTTCCTCGTCATTTTTAGTACAACATTTTCTATTTGCTTTTGGTCCCGGACCCTCTTTTTTTGTTTGCGCATCTGTCAGTATGCACTAAAAATGAATAAATTAAGGTAACCCTTCTCTCCTCCCTCCTTTTCAACGCAAAGGCAGAAAAATTGGAATGATTTTGAGGAAAAGATGACGGTAAGCTTTTGGAATTTTGTTAATAACTTTTTGGCTGGGGTCAGGGTAGTCCGGTCTGATTGGCAAAGTTCAAATCGATCGGCCTAACCTGACATTTGGGCGCAGTTTTGAAGGCCCTTTTCCGAAAAACTTTTTTTCTGGGCCACTGTGGGTTGTTTTGATCTATTTTGGGTCGTCCAGGCCAATGTACCGTATCCTACTGTCTAGACCGTTCTACAATGTTCCAGACACTCTTGGGTTGCCTTATGGACCGTTTCAGACCATATGGGCCGGCCTAACCTGTTTCGTGCCATCTAGGGACATTCAAGAACTCTCCGGCTAATAATCTAACTTTCTAAATTTCAGATGAACCCCTATCGTTATGGTGTCCAAGTGTTGCTTATTGCTTTTATTATCAGTTTTGCTGTGATAAATGCCTATTTTTATTGGAATGAAGGTGGTAGATCAAAAGTGGAACTGATAAAAACAAGGATATCGGAACGAGGAAGGTAAGCTTATAGTTAAATATGTGTACTCCTCGTGGATAAATAACGGAAAATTGTCCACGAGAAGTACGCAAAAGCCGTTATTCAAATATTGAGAAGATCGTGAATTAGGTTCCCAGAGATCATGAGAATATATTACAAAAACAATTGATAACCAGGTATCTATAATTTTTCCAGTATCCCACCTATTCCTCTCGAATCTACCAAGTTCTCATGCCCTCATGAATCTTGGAATCAGGTTCATTCGGATTCGATGCCGAATGAAGATCTACACTTGGAGTGGATCCAATTGAATGCATCCCGACGAGATAACATCTTGGAATCCCAAATTCGATTGTTGACTTCGTTTGTCTATCCGGATCATATTTCGATTACGACTACGAGTCAGAGGAGTTATGGGTGAGTATATGAAACGAAATGACGAGTGACACTAAAAGCAGAAGATTCTAGAGTTGAAATAAAGTTGTTGAAACTGAAGAAAACCAAGCAAAGAAAAAACTTTATCTACACCTTAGAATGTCGCAAATAACGAGAATTCAAATTTCCTAGAATCAATACGGTCTTGGTGATTTTGAAACATGAATGGAGAGCAAACAATACCTAAATTTTGAAAGTTAGATTTTCATTGAGTAGATGAAATCGTAATTAATATCAGCGCTTAGTATAAAAGTGTGCCTCCCGAGAATCGCAGAACTGCTCCCTATCTGAATTATTATATTTTAGCCAAGACATTTCTTCGGAAAAATATACATAATTGCCCTGAAGAACTTTGAAAAAGGAACTAAATGACCGTAAAATGTATGTACCATCAATCAAAACTCATTAATTTCGAAGTATAAATATTGACGAACAATTAGATGGCTAGATAACAAGATTTGGTAACTCTTTGTTGAAACGGCAAAAATATTGTAAACATAAAAAATATAGAAGCGTCAGAATCATCGAAGAACCATGTCTAGGTTCTTCTGATGTTTCTGAAAATGAAATAAAATTTGAAATATTGAAATTTACACCGTGACCATTAACTTTCTCCTGTAGTCCAAAATATTCTTTCGTAAAATGCTGACAAAAAACAAGGACCATCATAAACTCAGACGCCTAGTTTCTATATCACATCCTTGAAACAAGAAAAAAATCTCGAAATCGTAACTCACTAGGAACCCCCAACACCCCTGATATTCCAGCCAAAAAGTCCACTGTCGATATTTCGACTGTGTTCGAAAGGAGATCCACAATTCGAAATACGAATCTGTATTCTTCCCAATGAATGTGATCAGATGTCCGAGAAGAGTTGGAGCAAAGTATATGTCGATTTCATTTGATGATGAGGAACAGTATCAAGCACCAATTCCCCTAATTTATAGGGTGTATGAGAGTGAGTCTTCTTGAAACTCGAAGCAAAAATTTTGTAAAATTTTGCACTTTCAACTGTATCATGTCTAGAGTTACTGATTTCAGGCCTAATTCATTCGAGGCAGTTTCATCAGAATCTGACATTTTGAAGTTAGTCAGTAACACAAGCAAACAATTTGAAGGCTTTTAATTATTTCAAATTGAACAAATTTACCTTTTCAACACTTCCATTTTACTATCCACTCTTTCCTATCCCCAGTGACTCGGATAATCCCTTTTCCAGCACCCCGCCACTTCGTCTCCGTGTGTGTAGGCCCGATATACGGTAATGAAAGCCGTTGGCTGCAAGTGGCTGAGTTCATAGAACACTATAAACTTCTGGGTGTCACACACTTCTATATGACTATTTTCAATATCAATGAGTATGGGAGGAAGATGTTGGATGAGTATTTGAGGTTGGTTTTGTAAGGGACTTGGCGTCAAATTTGGTACAGGGGTGCGCAATCATAACTAATGACACGCTGATAGAGAAATGCAAGGCAAGTAAGATTCTTTGACGCATGTTCATTTGTTGTAGTCGATAAATATTTAGAGTTTCAAACGCAAAGTTTAAAGAGTAAATTATTTAATTTTTAATTCAATTTGATTGTCTGAATCTATTACAAAGAGAATTAGAAAAAATCATTTTTCCCAGTTTCAGCAACATCATACAAACTGCAGTTTCAAAATAATTCATTGAATATTTTGTATTTGAATGAACGTGCATGCAGCTAAAACCGTGGTTGTCACTGATTCGGGACCAGAATAAAAATCTCTGCGAAAGCCCATCACAAGAATAACCGTATTTTCAGAACCGGAGAAATCGAACTGACAGTAATCCAAACCGAATATCAAACTGTGGATTGGCAGTTTCACCTGCTCCAGATTAATGTGAGCATTTTCACTTTTCCATTCTACCCGTGCTACTAGTACTCCTATTTTCCCAAATATGAACAAAACTTGTAGTAATGCCTTCTCTGTGAGGAAGAGACGATTTTTCATGGAAAGTGGGCGGAGCCAGAATACTGCAACTAGGAAAATAATTAAAATCCTAACTACCGTACCTCGTCTTTCAGGAATGCCACCAACGCGCAAAACACCATTCGAAATGGGTGATCAACGTGGATATTGATGAGAGACTGGTGATTTTGAATGAGGGAATCGACTCGGTTTTTGATTTGATAAGTGGGTATAATGATACGGTTGGGGAGATTGGACTGGCGATCCGGAGGATTCAAAAAACGGGGACACTTCCAGATAAGTATGAGAGTGATGAGCAGGTGAGTAAGTCATCGGGTAGGTTGAATTTGTGCATTTTTCGTGAATCTGTGACTTGTGATACACTGACGCAAAAATTCAAGTTTGGTATCAGATCTGATGCCTGGTCCACAAGTGACACGCTCACGCAAAAATTTACAGAAAAATCACAGACACCTTCAAAATGTTTTTCTGCATTTTTGCGTCATTGTGTCATTACTTTGTACATTGCGGACCTGGCATCACATCTGACGCCAAATTAACATTTTCGTGGGGATTCAGAGAATTTTTTTCAGTTTCCAGAACTTTGTATTGAAAGAAAGGACTTGTATTATACATTTACTTAGTCACTTATTTCAATGTTGAGTTTATTTCATTGCTGTTTTTAGATACTCTCCGAAATGGAGTTCGTCAAGTACAACGTGTCTAGTCCAGTCACTTGGGGTGCCTACAAGACTATTTATCGACCGGAAAAGGTTAGTGCTTGAACAAATCATATTGTCTCTTGCCAACAACGAGCAGTAATATTACCGTTTCGGAACGGTAATAAATATGGGAAGCTTATATAATTTTCACTAACTTCTTGAATTTCTGTTTGGGAATCTAAACTTTTATCATTGTTTCATAGTGGAAGTTTCAAACGATCTCATTGTTCCAAGACAATCTATTCAAATCAAAGCTTTTCAGATAGCTGCAATGTACTACCACTGGGCATATGTACGGTATCCAAATAGTGTCGCTGAGTATATCAAGAATGAAGTTGCATTGTTCAGGTGAAGACACACGAAGAATCGTTGCACAGCGAAAATAGCAAAACTTGAAAACTTCTAGAAACTGTAAAAAATGTTAAGAAAAAATGCAGTTTTAGTTTTGTGGTTTTAGTACCTAAATCTAGTCCAGCTAATACATGGAAACTCATTCGTATCAACATTGACCTATTCCAGACACTACCGTACCACTGAATCCAACATCCTTGGCTCTGGATGGCAATCCGACCCCACCTACTCCAACTTCTCAATAGCACCAGAAAACGAGATGAGATTTGGAGAGACACTG
This sequence comes from Caenorhabditis sinica, assembly GCA_963932045.1. Lineage (NCBI taxonomy): Eukaryota > Metazoa > Nematoda > Chromadorea > Rhabditida > Rhabditidae > Caenorhabditis > Caenorhabditis sinica. Next base: position 20,139,554 of record OZ009940.1, read on the forward strand.
AAAGAAAACGTTTTGAAGAAGGTCAAATATGTATACGATCAAAAAATACTGTACTGTGATGAATTGGCGGATCAGCATTTTCAAGATTATGGTAAATTCGGACATGACATTTTTCATTGTAAATGGAGAAATGAGACGGAGACGAGTACGGGCAACGACAGTGATAATAAAGTTGTTAATTGAATTTTCGGGGGAGTAGAAACAATTTGACCAAGAAATCAGTACAATGAGGACATTGGGAAACAGAGAGATTTTCAATAAATCTCCAAACTCACTATTGTTGAAAAAACAATGCTAGAAATTATCGGAAATTTCTCTGTTTTACGAACTACATTCAGATTTCCGAATTTTTAATTAATGATGGTTCTTGAGCCCTGTACTTCGTCTTCTGTATAACATGAGATTTTTACGAGATACATATCTGTTGCATATTTCATGTTCCATATCTGCGATCTCGTTCGTGAAGCAAAGCAAAAAGGGACGTAAGTAATAATGAACTGCATATGTTAATTGAATGCTAAAAAGTGAATTTGCTTGATGACGATGCCGATTGTCATCACCCAAGAGTGTGCCCAGCGAAATAGAGAAACTTTGAAAATTTTTGAGGAATTTCGTGTGAATACCCTCGGAAACATTTTTGACTCTCCTTGTTTTTTATTATCCATTTTTTAACAGAACAACAATAATTCAAATTTTCAAAAATGTTCTGTTTCATTCTGCTTATGTTCTGTGATGTGAGTCATTCATGTAATACAAGGTGAGAATTTTTTTCAGCTTTATTTTCTTACAATGATATTATAATTGAACTAGCATTTCTGCTCAGCTCTGTACGAACCAATCACATTAACGCTTTATTGTGATCTGGTTTAATAAGTGTTTGTGTTCTAGTAAAACGTCTGCATTTCTCTGCATATCTCGCTAATGTTTAGTTGCAGAAATCTAGGAAATATTCGCTTTTCTACATCCGGAAGATGGATTGACGTGGACTAGGCATCAGGCTAAAATGGTGTGGGGAGAACAGAAAACTTTGAAAACTTCCTTTGAATTTGAAATTCGAGTTAAAGTGGACTAAACTATTTTCGGATCTAATTTCTAATACAAATAAATTTCTTAAGATATCCAGTAATGTGGGTAAAAATGAACATCAAACATATGGAGTAGTTGAAAAAGAAAAACCTGGCAACCGCTGGATTTCAGGAACCATCGGTGAAAAATACTGAAAATAGAGTAGAGCAGATTGCATAAATGGTAAACACTTGTTCCAATTCGGCCCCAACAGCCCGTTGTTGCAGTTTCCCAAAAAAAAACTCACGTCTTCCGAACGATTCCCCGATGTCGACAAGACTCGGAATTGCCTTTTCCATGAGAAGCACACCCCAAGAATGAAAGATTTATGTAGTTTGACAATTGATGATTAGCAATTTCTTCTAATTTGGAAAACAGAAAACTCGCAAGCTTGCACTGTTTCAAAACTGTATTAATATAAGCACATTTCGTAATTTGACAATACACGTAGGATGCTGATCTGAAAAAAGGATCTGAAAAATTTATGATAATTTAGCCCCTCGTGACCTTTTTATTTGGCAACCTGGGAATCGTAACAGAATAGTAACATCACATCTCCACAAAAAAAAAAATTTCACAACCTCCTAAAACCGAAAAATAGTTGAATTCTCTTCCCACACCTCAACGTAGCGGCCAATGCTGTTCCCGTTTGTTGTTCCAAACCGGACTTCTGTTAATTTCCTTTCGAGACCTTGCAAATACATCTCCACTGTTACTGATCACTAAAGGAGTGGGCGGAGCCAATGGAGGGGGCGGAGTCTGTGGGAAGAGGGGTCCGGTGGTAGTTTGGAAGAAGAATATAGATAGGGTAGTAGAGGGTATGAGTTGAGGTTTCGAAAAGTAGTCTTGATTTCATTTTGGAAAAGTGCACTGAGAGTAAAGGTATTGAAATATCATCGGCTATCACGAGTTGGAGAAACCGAAGAAATCTTTAAAAAATGCATTAAATTATTGTTATTGAGAAATCTGAAAATGTTGAATGAAATCAAGATGCATAAATATGCTTTTCATGTTTCATACTTCTCTCAACAGTTTGGATGCAATGTATTTCTTGTTTCGGTTGGCGTAGCAATATTAGTTCATTCATTCTTAAAAGTATATAAAAATAGTTACAATAGTACAATAGTTAGAAAAAAAGAGATCACCTGGATGAATATGAAATTTTGACGATTACAAAAAAATGACTAGAATCACAAAAGAAAGGAAGTTACAAGGAAATATGGCAGAAATAGGGGATCAAAATGTACACAAAAACTGTAAATTCAGAATTAAAAAATCAAGAATTCTAGTTCCTGACACCAGAATGATGACAATGAAGCATGTCACCAACTGCATTTCCACACACAATATGTTGAACACCGAGGGCTGAGAGGCCTTGAGCAGGACGACAGAATTGCTCACATTGGGGACCGCTGGAAATGTGGAGAGATCGGAGAATGAGGAGTGTAATAATAGGAAATCCTAGGTCAAAAATTTAACAACTTTTTGATACAGTAATTTCGAAAGTTCTTAACGTTAATTTTAAAATCCCAACAAGTAACACTTGGGTAGTACAAAGTGGTAAGAATACTACGACTGTCACATTTTCTAAAACTTTTACAGTTCTCCACTATTGATATCTGGTACTTGCTTTAAGTGAGCTCCAATAAAATTATAAAAGATTCCAACAAAAAACTCACGTCTTTTGAACGATTCCCCGATGTCGACAACACTCGGAATTGTCTTTTCCCTGAGAAGCACACTCCAAGAATGGGGCCACATTGAAGATTCCACACTGACCACGGTCCATTGCGGCGCGGATCTGGAAATGGTAGTAGTCGGTTTTTAAATGGAAGGACTCTATTGGGCCGAGTAGTTCTACTGATCGCCGACTGACGGCCTACTTAAGGCCGACCGCCAACGGACCAACCGTCCGTCAACAGCTAGCCGAATGCCGACCGCCGGCCGCCGATAGTGCTGGTCATAGGTTGGCCCGGTCGGCGGTCAGTTGGTTTACTGAATTTCCTGTTCGGCCGGATTAGAATCACTATTGTAGTAGCACCTGTTCAGACCACCTACTAAATCACATTTCCGAAACCCTAAAAATTCAAACTTCCCGCTCACCTCCGCCTGTGTGATATCATACCGACACAATTGCTGACATCCTGCTGGTAGATTCTTCCGTTTACAACACTCTAATAATGATCTACTGGCGATCTCATTGCTGACACATGGAGTGAAATCTGGGGCAATACCACAGGTTGAGGAAGATGATGATGATGGAGGAGGTGGAGTTATTCCTGGAGGTGAGGGACCATTTCCAATTCCATTCGGTGATCCATTAGAGAATCTTGGTGGAGCTGTGAAATGCAATGGACGGAATACCAGGGTGCTGACTCTGTTCGTGACTCCTGGAGCTACAGTAGTCCGAGGGACAATGACAACGGCGGAGGATTCCACGGAGAGGTCTTGGTGTTGCCCTGGAAGAATGATTACATTGGAAAAGTGCCCGACTATTTTTCGATTATTTTTAATGAGAATCGCGAAATTGTTCTGCAACAGTTATCATACTTGCCCAATTAACCAGGACATTCAATGGTAGTATATCATTATTGTACCGTATATGTATGTTTCATATGGTTTATCATAAAGTGGAACTGATAAGGACAAGGAGTTCAGAGCAAGGAAGGTAAGCTTATAGTTAAATATGTGTACTCCTCGTGGACAAATGGCGAAAAATTGTCCACGAGGAGTACACAAAAGCCGCTATTCAAATTTCGAGAAGATCGAGAAATAAGTTTTTAGGGATCATGAAAATATATTACAAAAACTGACGATATCTGAATATTTATATTTTTCAGCATACCCCCTATTCCTCCCGAATCTACCAAGTTCTCGTGCCCTCATGAATCTTGGAATCAGGTTCATTCGGATTCGATTCCGAATGAAGATCTACACTTGGAGTGGATCCAATTGAATGCATCCCGACGAGATAACATCTTGGAATCCGAAATTCGATTGTTGACTTCGTTTGTCTATCCGGATCATATTTCGATTACGACAACGAGTCAGAGGAGTTATGGGTGAGTATATGGAACAAAATGACAAGTGATACTAAAATCAGAAGATTCTAGAGTTGAAATGAAGTTGTTGAAACTGAAGAAAACCAAACAAAGAAAAACTTTATCTACACCTTAAGATAGCTCAACTAATAAGAAATCAGGCCTCCTAGAATCGATACGGTCTCGGTGATTTTCAAAAATAAATAAAGAGCAAAAAATATTTAGATTTTGAGTTATAGCTTTTCATGGTGTTGCTGAATCTGAAATCAATATCAGCACTTAGTGTAAAAAACCTTCTGCTCGAAAATCTCAGAATTGATCCCTATGTGAATTATTGTATTTTAGTCAATGCATTTCTTCGGAAAAATATAATTGCTCTGAAGAATTTTGAAAAAGGAACTTGAACATGGCATTTTTTGAAGTATGTGCGATTCTGTTATTTTTAAAAAAGTGATGACAAGCGCGGTTAAGACGATGACTAAGCATTTCTCATTAAGCAATTTCAATTTTCTGAACGTTTTACAAATAATTTGAAATCGTAAAATCCAGCAGTGTACATATTTCCACTAATATTGCTTTATGAAATACCGAAACCAGTGTAAGAAGCATCTTTAATTCAGACACCTAGCGTCTATATGACCTACTAGAAACAAGAAAAAAATCTCGAAATCGTAATTCACCTGGAACCCCAAACCCCTTATGAAAACCCCAACACTCACGTTATTCCAGCCAAAAAGTCTATTGCCGATACTTCGATTGTATTCGAAAGGAGATTCCCAATTCGAAATACGAATCCGTTTTCTTCCCAATGAATGTGATCAGATGTCCTAGAAGAGTTGGAGCAAAATATATGTCAATTTCTTTTGATGATGAGGAACAGTATCAGCCACCGATTCCATTGATTTATAGGGTGTATGAGAGTGAGTTTTCATAATGAAACTCAAAGCAAAAACTTTGTAAAATTTTGCACTTTCAACAGCATCATGTCTAGATGTACTGATTTCAGTCCGAATTCGTTCGTTTTATCAGAATCTGACATTTTAAAGTTAGTTAGCAACATAAGCAAACAATTTGAAGGCTTCTGATGTATCTCTACCTGAACAAATTTACCCTTTCAAATCTTCCATTTTCCTATCCCCTTTTTCCAATCATAATACCTCTCTTATATCCGAATTTCAGCACCCCGCCACTTCGTCTCCGTGTGCGTAGGCCCGATATATGGTAATGAAAGCCGTTGGCTTCAAGTAGCAGAGTTCATAGAGCACTATAAACTTTTGGGTGTCACCCACTTCTATATGACTATTTTCAACATCAATGAGTATGGAAGGAAGGTGTTGGATGAGTATTTGAGGTTCGTTTTTTTAATAATATTCTGTGGTGAACCTGGTTGAGGGCTCGCAATCACAATCTGATAGTCTCATGACTAAAAAAACATTTGGATCATACCACTGCAAGCTCCTTTGCTGTAGTCAACAGATAATTAGACTGCCAAATTCAAAGTTCAAGACCACGAAATCCTTTTAAAGTGATAGTGCTAATACATATTTTTCCAGAACCGGTGAAATCGAGCTGACAGTAATCCAAACCGAGTATCAAACTGTGGATTGGCAGTTTCACCTGCTCCAGATTAATGTGAGCATTATGACTTTTTTAATTCGCTTCATATTTCCCCAAATTTCAACAAAACTTGTAGTAATACCTTCTGTGTGAGGTAAAGGTGCCTTTTCTTGCAAATTGGGCAAAGCCAAACCAGTATACCACAACTAGGAAAATAATTGGAATCCTAACTACCGTACCTCATCCTTCAGGAATGCCACCAACGCGCGAAGCACCATTCGAAATGGGTGATCAACGTGGATATCGATGAGAGACTGGTGATTTTGGATGAGGGAATCGACTCGGTTTATGATTTGATTAGCGGATATAATGATACGGTTGGGGAGATTGGGCTGGCGATTCGGAGGATTCAAAAAACGGGAACACTTCCCGATAAGTATGAGAGTGATGAGCAGGTGAGTAAGTCATCGGGTAGGTCAGATTCTTGCTTTTTCGAATGAAGTTCAGACGCGAAATGCAAATTTGATGTCAGATTTGATGCCGCGTCCGCAAATGACACTTTCACGCAAAAATTCACAGAAAAATCAACAGACACCTTCAAGGTGTTTTTTCGGAATTTTTTTGTCAATTTGGCATTATATGCATTGCGCGTAGCCGGCATCACATTTGACGCCAAATTAACATTTTCATGGGGATTCGGGGAATTTTTTACAGTTTCCAGAACTTGGTATTGAAAGAGAGAATTTGTTCATTTACTAAATTTTTTATTCATTGCTGTTTTCAGATACTCTCCGAAATGGAATTCGTAAAATACAACGTGTCCTCTCCAGTCACTTGGGGCGCCTACAAGACTATTTACCGACCGGAAAAGGTTAGTGCTTTCGATGAACAAATCATATAGTCTCTTGCTAACAACGATCAGTAATATTACCGTTTCGGAACGGAGAAAAATATGGGAAGCTTGAATCATTTTCACTGATCTCTTGAGTTTATGTTTGAAAATCTAAACTTTTATCATTGTTTCACAGTCGAAGTTTCAAACGATTTCATTTTCCAGGATAATCTATACAATTCCAAGCTTTTCAGATAGCTGCAATGTACTACCACTGGGCATATGTACGGTATCCGAATAGTGTCGCTGAGTATATCAAGGAGGAAGTTGCATTGTTCAGGTAAATAAGACATACGAAGTATCGTTGCACAGCAAAAATAGAAAAATTTGAAAACTTCTAGAAACTGTAAAAAAAGTTGAGAACAAATACAGTTTTAGTTTTGTGGTTTTAGTTCCCAGATCTTATTCAGCTAATGCGATGTCCCTAAACACGTTCTTAACAACATTTACCTGTTCCAGACACTACCGTACCACGGAATCCAACATCCTCGGATCCGGATGGCAATCTGACCCCACCTACTCCAACTTCTCAATAGCACCAGAAACCGAGATGAGATTTGGAGAGACACTGAAAGAAAACGTGTTGAAGAAGATCAAATATGTGTACGATCAACGGATATTGAACTGTGATGAATTGGCAGACCAGCATTTTCAAGATTACGGTAAATTCGGACATGACATTTTTCATTGTAAATGGAGAAATGAGACAACAACGGGTGGAAATAATGATAATAAAGTTGTTAATTGATCTTTGGTTGAGTGGAAACAATTTGAGCAAGAAATCAATACAATGAGGACATTGGGAAACAGAGAGATTTTCTATAAATCTTCAAACTCTCTATTGTTGAAAAAGCAATGCTAAAAATCATTGAAAGTTCCTCTGTTTTATGAATTACACTTAGATTTCCGCATTTTTTATTGAACAATGGCTTCTGATTGGTGACAACTATTGCACAGTGAAATGAATAAGAGCATCGGAGTGGCATCGATCTGATTTGAAAAAACACGGGTTCAAGATTCTCATAACTTCCAACACCTGATCTTGTTGTTAGTTTTTGTAGGATTACTATTCCCCTTGCGGATTGTCATCACACAACTTTCAGCGCAATTAGCGAAATAGAGAAACTTTAAAATATTTTCAAAAATTTGAGTGAATACCCTTGGTAACATTTTTGACTCTCCTTATTTTCTATTAGCCACTTGTTGTAACAGAATAACAATATTTCAAATCATCAAAATTATTCTGTTTCATTCTGCTTACGTTCTGTGAAATGAGCCATTCATGTAATACAAGGTGGATTTAGACGTTGTTGAATAAAAATCGGAATATTCTTTGATGGACCAAGCAGTGGCACAACATGTCCCAAATTTTGTGATGATTTGGAAGCAGTAAAATTTTCAACGTTTTATCAAACAATAGTGTAAAAACCTGGCTAATACAATGAAAACAACGGAGGACTCCACGGAGAGGTCTTTGGGGTTGCCCTGGAAAAACAGTAGCAGATGATAATCGGAATTAGAGTCATAAAGAATCGTCAATTAATCTGCACTTTGAGGAACAGTAATCATATTTGTCTAATTAATCAAAGACCTTCAATGGTGGTATAAAGTATCATATAGTTGACCCGCACCCGCTCACGCGGGTCCTTGGTGCCTTTTGCTATAAGTGGTTACTGCACCTACAGTAATCCTGCCGGAAGCGAATTTTTTACAATACGCTCTTGAAGCGCTCGGATACTCATGACTACTGCCAAAATTTGAAATGAATAGCTGCACTGCGAAGAAAGTTATTCAACAAACAATTTTGGACAGACAGACAGACACACACACACACAGAACTATTCCTCTAGTAAGGAAAAGATAGTGATATCCAAAATGTTGCGAAACCAAAAATATTTGAAACATTTCCATATATAGAGTGTTTGATTTCTACGGTTTCACAATCATTATTTCCAACTTCAAGATTTGGAATAATCACTACCTCGGTTTCTACCACTGTCGTCGACGGCTCAAAAGTACTGGAAATGGAGTTATGGAGGGTAGCACTTTCAAAAAATTTTTGAGGTGTGTCATTGACGAAATAACTTTTGATTCGTATTTGCTTGCTTTTAGATTGACGCGCAAAGATGATATATATGCATTACGCAGATTGAAGCTGAAATAATCCAAAGCAAAGATTCAGACCAATTACTCCATCATCCATATGTATCTTACTCCAATTGAACTGGGTTTTGTTGTTCAAATCCAACTTTATGATCACTTTGTTGATGGCTGAATATGGTTGGATTATAGGAACATGATAGTACAAAATTACTCTTTCATCAATGGCATGTTCGAATGGGCAATCAACATTTGTCATTGACAAGATAACTATGGTAGGCTACCAAACTTTTCTATTTCAAAAAGTTCATAAATGTATAACTTTGCATGTTGGTACTAATTCTTGTTCGTTTAAATAAATGCGTACCGATCATTATGCATTGCACACAAAAATGCTAAACTATTGGAAATTACCGTAATCTTGTTGACACCATTGAAATTTCATGCGCGTCTCATTATAAGCGAAAAGTCTAGAATTGGGAGCAGTAACTAAAATAGGTATCCGGATTTGAAGAGAACCGGTAGCAGAAAAAGATGTTGTTAGAGAGGATTACTGTTTCATTGATATCATTTTTCAAATAGGGGTCCTGGCTTGGTTTTCTTGAAGCTACTCTACTGTTTGTAACAAGAAAGATCCATAGAAACCTGATACAATTAATTGATGATTCGCAATTTCTCCTAATTTAAAAAACAGAAAACTAGCAACTTTGCACTGTTTCAAAACTGTGATAATTTCAGCACATTTCATTAGTTGGCAATACGTATTGGATGTTCGCATTCCACTAAAACCACAAAATAATTTAACCCTCTTCCCTCACCTCAACGTAGCGGTCGATGCTGTTCCCAATTGTTATTCCAAATCCAGACTACTGTTAATCTCTTTTCGAGACATTGCGAATTCATCTCCACTGTTACTAATTATTGAAGGAGGGAACGGAGTTTGTGAGAAGAGAGGCCGGTGTTAGTTCGGAAAAAGAATGGAGATGGGTTGGAGAAACCGAGGAAATTTTCAGAGCTTCACTTTTCTTTCATTAAATTATTATTAATGCGAAAGCTGAAACTGTTGAACGTAATCAAGATGCAGCAATATGCTTTTCATGTTTCATACTTCTCTCAACAGTTTGGATGCAATGTACATATTCCTTGTTTTGGATGCCGTATTCCATTTCGAGTAGAACCGCAAGCAATATTTGTACATTCATTTCAAGAATAAAACAAAATAGTTACAATAATACAATAGTTAGAAAAAAGAGAGATCACCTGGATGAATATGAAATTTTGACGATTACAAAAAATATGACTAGAATCACAAAAGAAAGGAAGTTACAAAGAAATATGGCAGAAATAGGGCTCGAAATGTACACAATATAGGGGAGAATCTAGAATTCAGAAGTCCAGAATCTAGTTCCTGACACCAGAATGATGGCAATGAAGCATGTCACCAACTGCATTTCCACATACAATATGTTGAACACCGAGGGCTGAGAGGCCTTGAGCAGGACGACAGAATTGCTCACATTGGGGACCGCTGGAAATGGGGAAAGATCAGTAAAGAAGGAGTGTAACAATTAAAAATTTTTGGTTAATAATTTAACAACTTTTTGATACAGTGTTTTTGAAAGTTAACGCAACGTTAATTTTAAGATGCCAACAAGTAACAAGGTAGGAATACTCTCTACTTTTTCAAAATTTTACAGTTTATCACTTCTGATATGTACTACTTGCTACAAGTGAGCTCCAATTGGTTGGTCAAATATTTCACGTTTCCAACGAAAAACTCACGTTTTCTGAACGATTCCCCGATGTCGACAACACTCGGAATTGTCTTTTCCCTGAGAAGCACACTCCAAGAATGGGGCCACATTAAAGATTCCACACTGACCACGGTCCATTGCGGCGCGGATCTGGAAATTATAATACTCGATTTTGTAATGGAAGGGTTCCATTAGGTCGGATAGTTCTACTGAACGACCGACTGACGGCCAACTTACGAATCACTACTGTAGTAGCACCTTTTCCGACCACCTACTAAATCACATTTCTGAAACCCTAAAATATTCCGATTCCCCGCTCACCTCCGCTTGCGTGATATCATACCGACACAATTGCTGACATCCTGCTGGTAGATTCTTTCTTTTGCAACACTCTAATAATGATCTACTGGCAATCTCATTGCTGACACATGGAGTGAAATCTGGAGCAATACCACAGGTAGATGATGAAGATGACGGAGGTGGTGGAGAGATTCCTGGTGGTGAGGGTCCATTTACAATTCCGTTCGGGGATCCATTAGATGATCTTGGTGGAGCGGTAAAGTGCAACGGACGGAATACCAGGGTACTGACTCTGTTTGTGACTCCTGGAGCTACAGTAGTCCGCGGAACAATCACAACAGCGGAGGACTCCACGGAGAGGTCTTTGGTGTTTCCCTGGAAGAATGATTACATTGTAAGGATGACCTGATGATTAGTGTTACTGAGAATCGCAAAACTTTTCTGCACTTTGAGAAACAGTAACCTTAATTGCCCAATTAATTCAAGACCATCAATGTATTATATGCCGACCTTATATGTTTCAAATAGTTTTGCAAAGAATTATGAAACCAAAGTCCAAAAATATCAAACTCCGTCTTTACTGTCTAAGTCCCGTTTCAAGTCATTCATTTTTTAGTTGAAAGTTTGTACCAATTACTACTTTTTTCTTCATCTTCACCTACCTCCAACCGAATCTGTGGTTCTCCTTCTCTCACATGTAAATCTCCATTGTTGTTCAAATCCAGCTTATTGATCACTTTGTCGATGGCTGGAAATTGATTTGAATTAGAGATGAGAACTTTTAGGATTACTGTTCTATTAATAGCATCTAAATAGGGAAGACGAGTTTTTGATTTGAATACAATTTTTAGCGATTTTTGCATAACTCGAACCAAATGATGCTAAATTATAACCACGGAATCGAAACGAGACATTTGTGAAGCAGAGGTGGCCCATATCCTGAACTGACCACTACTGTAGTCGTGTTGAGACCTTTGAAAATGAATGAATGCGCCTTTAAAGACGACCCACAGTGGAAATAAAAAGAGATACTGTTTCATAGTTAGCATTTTCAGATTGGGGCTCATAGTTTGGTAATCGCGTTATGTGTTTTCGAAAAAGCAAAAAAGTACATATTTGAAAGAGTCTTGATTATAAATGCATATAAGTTGTTCACTGCCTGGTTTAGCCTGTTTTAACTCACAATTCCAGTCTCGTAATTCCAGTCTCAAATCTCCATTTTTAAAAAGAAAAACAGGTCCCAATTTTTATAATGTCACTGTTTCAAATTGTTCATTTTACCAGAATTAGACTATCGTCGATACTTCTCGTGGTACCCTGGCTGACAAACCCCTTAAAAAACCAACTTCTATAGAACTTATTGAATCTCTCATCAACCTTTTCATCGCTGGTGAAATCACAGTTTCATCATTACTATTTCAAAATATAGATTCTTGGTCTTCTAATAGATTTTTTTCTCGTTAGTTTTTTTCTAGTTGTATAGTCACTTCGCAACCACGACATTTCGCAACCAAGTTATTTCTCAACTAGACATATTGGTTGCAAATATAAAACATGTAAGTTTCCCGTTTGAATCGTCGAAATCGTAGCAAACACAAACCCAAACATATGAATTTACTGTTTCAAATTGATCATATGTGCCTAGAAAAATTTTCGATTTCTAATAAATATAAATCACTAACTTGAGTTATGACCGATGCTATACATAACACTAGTCCGACAATCCCATTTTAACTATTTTTCATAGAACTTATTGAATCTCTCATCAGCTTTTTCATCGATAGTGAAATCACTGTTTCATCATTACCATTTCAAAATAAAGAGACATGATCTTCTAATACCTGTTTCACAAATGGAGTAGCCAAGTCTAGCGTTGTTCAATTGTGTATTCAAATTTTGCGCCCGAATCTTCTTTTTTTTTGGACAACACGCATGATTCTACAATGTTCGAGACCACTGTTTCAGACTGTTCATTTTATCACAGTACCTCAAATCAACACTAATCACGCGCCAGAGCTCGAAAGATTCCACAACTGACCAATGAAAAACTCACTTCTATAAAATTTATTGAATCTTTCATCAGCTTTTCCATCGATGGTGAAATTCGGAATCGAATTCACTCCCGTGGGCTTAGATCCTCCTTGTCCTCTTGGGATTAGAGACACCTTCCATTCATGAGAGCTTCCGCTGAAAAGATATAGTATTACTGTCCGAAGTAGGAAAATTAAGTTAGTGCAAGTTGTTAGTAGGCATGCTTATGACCCATACACCACCAGTTTTCATGCGATTTTCTCAATTGTATTTTTAGATTCCCAGTGCTACCGTAACCCGTCACCCTTTCCAAATCATGCACCAAATCCTAACCTATCCAATTTCCTCCGTTTCCTTGCCAACTCTCCCATAAACAGATTGATATGAATCCGATTTGTTGCGAAATTTCTTCTCCTCATGGTAATCCGTTTTGGACTTGATTTTCGGACATCAGAAAATGAAGGATAGGTTGGTTTCCAGTACTTTGGAGATGTCACATAACGACTTTTATGAAGAAGACGAGGAGATTTTGGAGGATGATTACAGACGAGTCGACCGGGTTGAGTAAGACGACAGATCAGACGGTGGTGGGCTCGAGCGGAGGGGGCGGAGCTTCGACTTCGGGAGGAGAAACGACGGAGATGATTGTAGGAGAAGGGAATCGAAGAGAGGGAAGGAGAAGAAGAGGAGAGGACGGAAGAGTCTCTGGTTTTAGAATATTTTGTTTTGATTTGAGTCAAATGGAATTACGTTCTCATCAATAATGACTAATTTACTGTGTTACTGCAACACTAACATTTTGAAAGAACAAAGATTTTTCCTATGATCTTGTTGGGATCGTTACTAATTAGCTAGTGAGATAACACTAGTCAATTAACGTTCCGTATTGTTATGGTACTATATTTTTATGATCACTATGTCAATTTTCAAAGAAAAAATCAAGTATTCATTAAGTTAGAACGAAGTTCCGAACTAATCTCGTAAAGGTGAGAGCAAATTTTTCGCTGTGCTGAAACTCGAGTATACTGAAGTTATGCATGAACACTCCCATAATTTCCCCCAAAAATGTGCTGTCCCACCTCCTTTAAAACACGCTATGACAAGAGTTAGAGCCAAATGGAAAATGCAATATTGCGATAATATTCTACATCATTCGTGTAAAACTTGAAGCCGTACAATTTTGGTTTTCACAGCACAAAAACTATTCGCAGTTCCAGACATGGCAGATTAACTTATTCTATTCATTGTTTTTTCCCAGAATCTACTAAAATATTGTCACTGAACCCCCCAATTTCCATTAAAAGATCTCGCTAGCCTTGAAACTATCAAGAAAAGTTGTCAGTAAAGGCGGGATGCATATCGAAGCCAGGCACAATCATCCAAAACTTGTCATCATTAGGAAACAGGAATATTGCGAATTTCAAGTTTTTTTTAACTGTAAGTTCCCAAACGACATTTCAAAATTTGGCAATAAGGAGAGAACAATTCCTAAATAAATTAAACCGTGATTTCATTAGCTTTTCACTTGACCAACGCGAACCGATAATTGAAATACTCTTTACCATTTTCAAACACTTTTGAACCCGCAAATTTCATCGTTCCACCCCTTTCACCAACCTCAACGTCACCGCTGACGCCGTTCCCGATTGTTGCTCCAAATCCGGACTACTGTTGATTTCCTTTCGAGACCTTGCAAATACATCTCCACTGTTACTGATCACTGAAGGAGTGGGCGGAGCCAAAGGAGGGGGCGGAGTCTGTGGGAAGAGGGGTCCGGTGGTAGTTTGGAAGAAGAATGGAGATGGGCTGGTAGATGGTATGAATTGGGGTTCTGGAATAAGGGATTCCGTATTATGGAGAATTTTAGAAGACTTTGTCAAAAGATTGGCGTTTGGAAATGATTCGTCTAGCATCAGTGCAGTCTTATGGAAGATTTGAAACATTGAAATTTTTGAATTGTTCTTAGAATGGGTTACTGTAAATGTCACTCTTCTAACTAAAAAAACATACAAAACGAATCCACAACAGCATTTTCCGATGGGGGCTCATCCTCATCATAGTCTCCAATAACCACCAGTGACTCTGGAGGTCTTATGATCCGAGGGTCCGGTGTGGTCCGTCTTCGATGACCCTGAAAATTTGAAACCAAAAATTACACACAAAACTTTGGTTAAAGGCACACATACATCTCTTCTGGGGGTACTGTAGGGACAAAATTTCTTCTCGGAGTTTCTTCTGGAGCCTCTGGTATCCTCATTGGCTGAGGAGCTGGTGTCTCAAATCCGGATCCTTGGCTGGGAGCCAAGGGGGACCGGGTTACAGTAGAAGACCATGAGGATTCAGGAGTAAAAGGGATGAGTGTGGGGAATCCAGATGACGTGGTGGGCATCGTTGTGGTAAAGATAACTTCTGGAGCAGATGTCGTTGCTATGGTTTCGGAGAATGAAGAGGGGGTTCGGATTCTGGCGTCGCCGGAATTCGAATTTGACGGGCTCCAGGTATTGGGCTCCGTTCGAGAAGGTGGAGGGGGTGCCGGTTGGTCAGGTTTTTCGAATGATGTTATGGAGGAGTCTGGAAGTAGGGAAAAGCTATGTTAAGATTTATGAGGATAGCTAAGCTTAGGATAAAAATAGACGGTTGGTTAGGGGTACACACAAAAGTTCACAACATTTCGGAATATTTCATTCCTGTAGAATTTTGTTCTTTAGCCGAAAATCAGCTGCAAACTTATTTTAATGGGAGTGTTGAAACAGCGATCATTACAATTCTCGATTAAAATTCGATCTAACTTTTTCTATTTCTTCAAGTAATCATAACATTGTTCATTTTCTTCAATTTAGTTTATCCTTGATATTATAATGCTCCAACTAACCTCCTCCAAATCCTCCTCTCGAATCTCCACTCCCAATTCCTCCAATATTTGCATTTCCATCGTGAGCTCCACTGGAGAACGATCCCCCAGCTGGTTTCCGGGAGCCGTCCGTGGAGAATACTGAAAATCACAGAATACTTCAGTATCGTGTAATATTAAAGAAAAACTTTTTCGGTTTTATCATGTTGGTGAAACGGAAGAGATTTTCAGAGTTTGATTTGACCTTTTTTGTTGAGTTGTATTGTTGTTGTAAAAACTTGTTGTAAGACATTCAGTGATTCTGGTACGAAAGTTTCTGATTCACATACTTAGTGAAACTGAAACGAATGTTTTGATTTTACTAGATCTCGTGAAAAACCAAAATAAATCTAACCAAATAAAGTTCTTCATATGAGCTAAATGTAACCGTCAATATTTGTGAACCAACGTAATAAGAAATCCGTTTCGGGTTTACTTTTGATTTGTAACTTTTTCGAATTTTTCTTGAAAACCCTGATTATTTCATCCAAAATATATCAAAGAAAATTAAGCTGAATGTGTTTATCATTCTCTAGTTGTCTCCGACCAAAATCACCAAAAAATTAGGTTATTACTCAAAAATGAACACCACAAAAATTGGATTCCAACAACCTGACCCGCGACAAGGTTCTAGATGTATAAGTGCCCGCTCAGTGATTGCCAAAAAATTCGTCGCGGACACGGAACAATATCTTGCGCAAAATTTTATAATGTTTCAAAACACCACGAAACCGCACAAAATCTTGTTACAACCGTTAGACGAAAATCATTTTACTCACAACTATGAATGAACTCCGTGTCACATTGAACCGTCGACATTGTTCCGGATACTGATCCCTGATTCTTGTTGTGCAACAGAATGAAGTGGGTATCCGATGACAGGAGAGTTGTGTGGATACTGTAGGGGCCAGGAGTAGAAGTAACAGAGGAGGTATGAAGTGATGGTGCTTCTCTCGCATTATCTGGAATATTGATAAATACGCAACAGAGAACAGAAACTGGGAGAATTTTCATATTGAGAACATTTCAAAAGAAGCAAAAACGAAATTCCCACCTATTTGAATTGATTATACAAAAAAAGCAAAACTGAGAAAATTTTTACAAGGGGGGATTGATAAAGAGTGGTACAGAATGAAACTAACGTTCAGTTTCATTGCTTTCACCAACACACATTTTATCATTTGTATCAAGTATGATTTACGATTGAAAAGGCTCCAGTATTGGGACCAGGTTACAGTAGCTTTTGTTATGCACAATGTGAAATAGTTTTCTTTTTTTCAAAAAATTTTTCATAAAACATCAAAACCCAAATTCATGGTTTTCAGGAAGTCCTTTTCTGTTTCAAGTTGTTCCTATGAGACATAAAAATATATCCTCGCATTGTGATGGTGTTCTTATATAACCCTGTTAAAGAAATAACACTTCAATCAATTAAGAAATATTTCAAACTTGGTAAAACTATATTGTTTGAAGGACCAGAATAAACAACTTTAATCCAAAACCAAGAAACCACCTAGAAGTTTTCAAAAGTCAGAAAAAAAGAAATATCAAAAACAAACGAAAAGTGTCAGCATCTCACTGTTAGAAATCTCAAGAACCACAAAAAAATCATCGAAATATTGGCAAAATGAACAAGGTTTAGAAAGGGGTTGGCGAGAAGGACATTGTCTCATAAGCCCTTTTTCGCAGCTCAAAAGTTGGATCAAATACTTCATCATCAATAACTTACCTCCAACCGAATCTGTGGTTCTCCTTCCCTGAAATGTAAATTTTGATTGTAATCAAGGCTGTCGTACGGCCGGCCGAAGCCGGCCGCGGCCGGCCGTCAAAAAGCCGCGGCCGAAAAGCCGCGGCCGTCAATTACGAAGCCGCGGCCGAAAAGCCGCGGCCTAGAGGAATTAGTTGTTTGTCGTTTTTTGTGTGTTAAAAGCTTTTGTATTTTTGGCCTGATTATATTTCGTCCGTGAATTTTTTTTGTTATCCAAAAAAAGCTGCTTCGTAGAGTGTTTAGTCGGCAGAACTGGTAAGCCAAGTTTAATCAGTTCAAAACGGACAAAACGAAACTTCCTCGCATGGAATCAGATGAGGAATTCTCGGATGTTGATGAGATGTCCAAAAATTACGATTTACGATTCTATATTTTCACAAAATAACATTCAGGACAGTGATTAATTATTGCCTGTCAATGAATATGATAAGATGAACACCTAGATTTTTGTTTTATTCATTTTTTGCTTCTTTTCAAATGAGATTTTTGGATCCAAACCCTTCCAATGTCTTGAAAAACGGTTTTTTCAATAAAATTAACAATCTTTTTGAAAGCCGCAGAAAGCCGCGAAGGCCGCGAAAAAGCCGCAAAAAGCCGCGAGAAAAGCCGCGGCTTTTCGGCCGCGGCCGCGGCCGCGGCCGGCCGTGGAAGCCGCGAAAAGTGACAGCCCTGATTGTAATTCAAATCCAACTTTTTGATCGTTTTGTAGATGGTTGGCAATTGATTGGAATTGAATATTGGAAGTCAACAAATGCTGTGTCATTATTATCACTTTGGGATGGTTTCATCATTAAAATGGTAATGAAAGAAAAAAATTTATATTTCAAAATGGTCATGTAATCACCTATGCTAGCGCTAATCAGTTATCTAGTCGGAATCGCACGCAAAAGCTAAAAGCTACTGTAATCGTGCTGAGACTTTTAAATATGAATATGCACTTTCGAAGATGTTTTACAATTCAAGTGGAATCGAAAAAATTACTTTTTCATTATTGGCATTTTGTTTATGTTGGTCCTCGTTTAGTGATAACGTTGGCGGTTCAAACGTTTGCTGTAGTCTTCACTGTTTTTTGTCAAGTTCAAAACACCCAATCAAGGTTCAAAATAAAATGTCCTTGTTGTAACTCATTTGTGGTAACCACAATTTTAATCAACATGATTTCACAGTTTCAAATTGGTTCTATTTTCTAGTACATCAATATTTAACGATCACTGTGTTGGATAATTGAACCGAAAACAGCTAGAATATCGAAAATTCGAAGATTTCGTGCGAACCCATCCTACTTCTGTAAACATATAGCACCCCGTATTTTATGATTTCCCTGTTTCCACCAGTTCATGTCATCATTCTCCTTCTAATTAACCTCAATCTGATTCCTTCCTAGCTCCAACAAACCCATACATAATTCACTTCTAAAGAACTCATTGAATATCTTATCCGCCTTTCCATCAATCGTGAAATTTGGAATTGAGTTCACTCTCCTTTTTCTTTTGGGATGATAGACACGGTCCACGCAAGAGAGTTTCCGCTGAAAAAGGTACAACATTACAGTAGGATTTAGGAAAATCGAATAGGTGCAAGTTGTTAGTAGACATGCTTATGACCCATACATCCTCAATTTTCATGTGATTTTCCCTACTTTTTGAATCCAAGTGCTATTGTAGCCCGTCACCACTATTCAATATCCACTATCCAATATGTCTTTTGAATCGACCACTGGCACCCCATTAATGTAAACTAGCCTTCTAAAAACTAAAGACAAACTGAAACCGTATAACTTTTCAACTTTTTGATAGATGTAAAATGTAATTGTCTTTGCAACGCTTGAAGCATCAGTTAGGAAATGAAAAAGTTTGGTCAGTAAAAGATAAGCGCACTGTAGCAAAAGTATCGCAATGTCATCGGCTCTCACGAGTTGGAGAAAATGAAGAAATCTTTGATAAATTATTGTTATTGAGAAATCTGAAAATGTTGAATGGAATCAAGATGCATCGATATGCTTTTTATGTTTCATACTACTCTCAAAAGTTTGGCCACAATTTTCGTCATGTTCAAGATGGCGTATTTATTTTTCAGGTAGAATCGCACGCAATATTAGTTCATTCGTGTCAAAAATAAATCAGAATAGTTACAAAAATAAAATAGTTACACAAAAAGCGAGATCACCTGGATGAATATGAAATTTTGACGATTATAAAAAATATGACTAGAATCACAAAAGAAAGGAAGTTACAAAGAAATATGGCAGACATAGGGGTCGAAATGTACACAATATTCGGAAAATCTAGAATTCAGAAGACCAAATGTTAAGTTCTAACACCAGAATGATGGCAATGAAGCATGTCACCAACTGCATTTCCACACACAATATGTTGAACACCGAGGGCTGAGAGGCCTTGAGCAGGACGACAGAATTGCTCGCATTGGGGACCACTGGAAATACAGGAGTATTGAACACTTCAGTATTCAAAAATTCCAAGTGAAAAATTTCACAACTTTTTGATACAGTAATTTCGAAAGTTCTTAACGGTTATTTTAAGATCACAACAAGTAACACTTGGATGGTAAGGACAAGTGGTAAGAATACAAAGATTTTTTCAAAATTTACAGTTTATCACTACTGATATCTACAACTTTTTTCAAGTGAGCTCCAATGTTTCAAGTTTAACGTTTCTAACAAAAAACTCACGTCTTCTGAACAATTCCCCGATGTCGACAACACTCGGAATTGTCTTTTCCTTGAGAAGCGCACTCCAAGAATGGGGCCACATTGAAGATTCCACACTGACCACGGTCCATTGCGGCGCGGATCTGGAATTTATAATAACAATAGGTTTTGGGATGGAAGTATGTGGTGAAATCGACTGTTATTCAAACCAGGGACTAAACCACATTTCTGAAACTCTAAAATATTCAAATTTCCCACTCACCTCCGCCTGCGTGATATCATACCGACACAAATGCTGACATCCTGCTGGTAGATTCTTCCGTTTACAACACTCTAATAATGATCTACTGGCAATCTCATTGCTGACACATGGAGTGAAATCTGGAGCAACACCACAAGTGGATGATGAAGAGGATAATGGAGGTGGTGGAGATATTCCTGGAGGTGAAGGTCCGTTTGCAATTCCGTTGGCCAAACCATTAGATGATCTTGGTGGAGCTGTGAAATGCAATGGGCGGAATACCAGAGTGCTGACTCTGTTGGTGACTCCTGGAGCTACCGTAGTTCGAGGGACAATGACAACAGCGGAGGACTCCACAGAGAGGTCTTTGGTGTTGCCCTGGAAGAATGATTACATTGGAAAAGTGCATGACGTCAGAAAATTAGTGTAACTGATTGTGAGAATCGGAAAGATTTTTTGCACTTTGAGAAACAGTAACCATACTTGCCAGAATACATACCGTACAGGGTGAGCGATAATTATTGACACCACTTTGAGCTAGTGTAAAATTGGCAGTGGTGAATCGTTTCTATTGAAACTTGGCAAAGCGAATTGTCAAACGCAAAAATTTGTTGTGTTAAAGTTTCAAAACCTAGTTTTGTGTTTCAAGCATTTTATGACCGGATACATGCTAGTGGTCTTCAACAGCCCGGCACGCACCTAAATCCTGAGAAACTGGTCTGTTTGAATGTGTTCCAAAAGCTCAATATTCTTAAAATTCATCATTTATATATGAAAACATTCTGGCAGCACAATGCAAGTTATTTTTTAGTGCTATCTACACTTGTTTTTTGAATGTGAGCTTCAATCTTCAACAGACCAAGTCTCCAGAAATGAGTTACGAGGTTATCGAAAATTGAAAAGCCATATTTTGGTGGGTTTCCGGCGAAATCAGATAAACTCAAGACTTGCTCTGCAAATTTGACTTTTTATTGATCCTATTGGATAAAAACATAGAGCTCTAGAGTTAGGAATTCATTTTATATCGACGAAAACGTGAGTTTGTCTTTTGAGAAGCTATCTTACTTTAGAAGGTCAAGTAAGCTTGCGAATCGAAGTTAGCTATACGTTTTTTTTTGTTTTTGGGTATTTTGATCTTTTATCAACTTCAAAAATGCAGAATATGTAGCTAGAGCCCCTCCCAAACTTGTTTCCAAAGCTTCAAAGTTGATCAGTTTCACAGGGAAGAGGCGCGTGCCTGTGAAAATCGCTCAATATGAAACAGGGCCGAAAACTTTTTGAATGGCACTTGACTTGAAATCTTTTTCTCTGTCTTATGGGAAATTTGAAGCTCCTGTCAAGATATCAATTTCAAAATATAAAAGTTTTGGAAAAGAGAGAAAAACTCGAAATTCCAGAAATTTCAAAGATTTCAGCTACTGTCAATAAGAGCCTCAAAAGTTCGATGATCTGAAAGGAAACCATACCAGAGCTAGATTTTAAAAATTCTAGTCAAAATCCGTTAGAATCATTGAAAAAACTTGTTCTCAGAATGTTTCTGGGCGTTTTCAGAAGGCTATCATTCGCCACGTCCTTATTTTCTGTGCGCAACGCGTAGCCAATGTCACTGAAATGCATACCATTTTGTTCAAAATCATAGTACCGGTCTGAAACTTCACGGACGTACTTATTAGTTGATTCATAAAAACTTTGCCGAGTTTCAACAATTTTGACTAAGATCGGTTGAAATACCGAGGATGCAAAGTTTGGTGTCAATAATTATCGCTCACCCTGTATATGTTTCATATGGTTTTCAAAATATTATGAAAGCGAAAATCTAAAAATGCCAACCTCCAGTTTTAATGTCTTTGACATACATATGCCCCGTTTCACGACATTCATTTCTTAGTTGAAAATTTAAACCGATTATTACTACTCCTCCTTCTTCGTTACCTACCTCTAACCGAATCTGTGGTTCTCATTCTCTCACATGTAAATCTCCATTGTTGTTCAAATCCAGTTTATTGATCACTTTGTCGATGGCTGGAAATAGTTCAAATTAAACGAAATCGTAGCTAGACATCTGTGAGACACAGGTGGCTCATATATATTTAGAGATGACCCACAGTGGAAATAAAAAGAGATTCTGTTTCATAGTTAGCATTTTCAAACTAGGGCTTATAGCTTGGTAATCGAGTTAGGTCCTTACGAAATGGTTAAATTATTACTACAATAGTATTGGTTGCAAATACATATAAAACATGTAAGTTTTCCGCTTGAATCGTCGAATTCGAAGCAAACAACAACCCAAACATATGAATTTACTGTTTCAAATTGATCATATGTGATGTTCATCAAGATTTTACCAATCAACCCAAATCTCCATTTATTTAAAGAACTAGAATGATTCCATTTTTTATATGGCCGCTGTTTCAACTTGTTTGTTTTACCTAACTTAGGTTATCACCAATACTCATCGTGGCACCCTTCCCGACAATCCCGTTTTAAGGAAAAAACTTACTTCTATAGAACTTATTGAATCTCTCATCAGCCTTTCCGTCGATGGTGAAATTTGGAATTGAATTCACTCCGGTGGGCTTAGAGCCTCCTTGTCCTCTTGGGATAATAGACACCTTCCATTCATGAGAGCTTCCGCTGAAAAGGGTACAGTATTACTGAAGAAAGTAGGGAAATTGAGTTTGTGCAGAAGTTGTTAGTAGGCATGCTTATGACCCATACACCACCAATTTTCATGCGATTTTCCCAGATTTATTTTTGAAATCCATGTGCTACCGTAACCCGTCACCCTTTCCAATTCATGCACCAAATGCGAACCTATCCAATTTCCGCCGCTTCCTTGCCAATTCTCCCATAAACGGATTGATATGAATCCGATTCGTAGCGAAGTTTCTCCTTCTCATGGTAATCCGTTTTGGACTCGATTTTCGAACATCAGAAAATGAAGAATACGTTGGTTTCCAGTATTTCGGAGATGTCACATAACGACTTTTATGAAGAAGACGTGGAGATTTCGGAGGATGATTACAGACGAGTCGACCGGGTTGAGTAAGACGACAGATTAGACGGTGGTGGGCTCGAGCGGAGGAAGCGGAGCTTCGACTTCGGGATGAGAAACGACGGAGATGATTGTAGGAGAAGGGAATCGAAGAGAGGGAAGAGAAAGAAGAGGAGAGGACGGAAGAGTCTCTGGTTTTAGAATACATGATGATTTGAGGAGAGTCTAATCACATTTTTATTAATAGTGACTAATTTACTGTGTTACAGCAACACTAACATTTTAAAATAACAAAGCTTTTTCCGATGATCTTGTTGTGATCAGTACTAATTAGCTGATGAAATAACAGCAGCCAATTAACGCTCCATATTGTTAATCTTTATCTATATTGTTATAATCACTGTGTCAATTTGCAGAAAAAAATCAAATTCAGTTAGAACAAAGTTTCGAACTAGTCTCGTAGAGGTAGCTGGACAGCAAATTTTTCATTAAATGTAATAGACTGGGGAGCAGGACTAACAGGATAATTTTCAGCATCATTCATGTAAAACTTGAAGCCGTATAGTTCTGATTTTTACAGCACAAAAGCAATTGAGGACACAGCGCGATCTCAGTTGCAGACATGGCAGATTAACAAATTCTATTCATTGTTTTACTTTTTGAGAATCTAGCAAAATACTGTCACTGGAACCCCCAATTTCAATCCACTAGACTTGAAACTATTATATCAAGAAACGTTTCCATTAACGACTTTTTATTGAAGCCATGCACAATCATCCAAATCTTGTCATCATTAGGAAACAGGAATATCGCGAATTTTGAGTGTTTTTTAAAAAATGTTACCACTTTTTATAATTCGGCAATAGGAATAGAAAGCAATTCCCTGATTGATGAAACATTGATTTCATTAGTTTTTCATTTGAGCAACGCGAACCAATAATGGAAACGCTCACTATCTTTTTTTACAATTTTCAAACCTTTTTGAACCCGCAAAATTTAACCTACAACCCTTTTCACCAACCTCAATGTCGCCGCTGACGCTGTTCCCGATTGTTGCTCCAAATCCGGACTACTGTTAATTTCTTTTCGAGACCTTGCAAATACATCTCCACTGTTACTGATCACTGATGGAGTGGGCGGAGCCAATGGAGGGGGCGGAGTCTGTGGGAAGAGGGGTCCGGTGGTAGTTTGGAAGAAGAATGGAGATGGGGTGGTGGAGGGTATGAATTGGGGTTCTGGAATAAGGGATACTGCATTATGGAGCATTTTGGAAGACTTTGTTGAAAAATTTGTCGGTGATATTTGTCGGTGATGTCGGTTCGTCAAGCATAAGTGTAGTCTTATGGAAGATTTGAAACATTTAAAATTTTTGAATTGTTTTTAAATGGGTTACTGTAAATGTCACACGTCAAACTTAAAAAAAAACATACGAAACGAATCCACAACAGCATTTTCCGATGAAGGTTCGTCCTCATCATAGTCTCCAATAACCACCAGTGACTCTGGAGGTCTTATGATCCGAGGGTCCGGGGTGGTCCTCCTTCGATGACCCTGAAAATTTGAAACCAAAAATTGCACATCAAACTTTGGTTAAAGGCACACATACATCTCTTCTTGGGGGTACTGTGGGCACAAAGCTTCGTCTCGTAGTTTCTTCTGGAGCCTGTGGAATCCTCATCGGCTGAGGAGCTGGTGTCTCAAATCCAGATTCTTGGCTAGGAGCCAAGGGGGATCGAGTTACTGTAGAAGACCATTGGGATTCAGGAGAAAAAGGGATGAGTGTTGGGAATCCAGATGACGTGGTGGGCATCGTTGTGGTGAAGACCACTTCTGGAGCAGATGTTGTTTCTATGGTCTCAGAGAATGAAGAGGGAGTTCGGATTCTGGCGTCGCCGGAATTCGAATTTGGCGGGCTCCAAGTACTGGGGTCCGCTCGAGAAGGGGGTGGGGGTGCCGGTTCGTCGGGTTTTTCGAATGAGGTTATGGAGGAGTCTGAAAGTAGGGAAAAGCTATGTTAAGATTTATGAGGATAGCTACGTTTAGGATGAATGTAGATGGTTGGTTAGGGATACACACGAAAGTTCACAACATTCTGGAATATTTCACTCCTGTAGAATTTTATAATCCAAAAATCAGCTACCAACTAATTGTAATGGAAGAGTTGAAACAGTGAGCATTACAATGTCCGATTCAAATGGGTTCTAACTTTTCCTGTTCCTTCTAGTTATCATAAAATTGTTCAATTTTTCTAACTTAGTTGGTCTTCGATATCATAATACTCCAACTAACCACCTCCAAATCCTCCTCTCGAATCTCCACTCCCAATTCCTCCAATATTTGCATTTCCATCATGAGCTCCACTGGAGAAAGATCCTCCAGCTGGTTTCCGGGAGCCGTCCGTGGAGAATACTGAAAATCACAATTCATAAACGAGAATTAGAGAAAAACATATTCGGTTTTACCATGTTGGTGAAACCGAAGAGATTTTCAGAGATTGATTTCATCTTCTTCATTTTTAAGTTTTATTGTTGTGAAAGCTAGCAACGCCGAAAGTTTTCCAAGTATAGTGATATTGGTCCAGAATTCACTGATTCACAGACTTGATGAAACTGAAACGGATGTTCCGATTTTACTCATTGTTGCCTTATGGAACAAAAATAATTTCTTTATATGAGCCAAGGGTAACCGTCAATATTTAGGAAGCAACGTAATAGAAAATCCGTTTTGGGATTAATTATGATTTGAAAACTTTTTGGAAATTTTTTGAAGCCCCTGATTACTTCATCCAAAAAAAAACGAAGAAAACAAGCTGGATGTGTTCATAAATCATACTTTAGTTGTTTCTGACCAAAATCACCAAAACAGTAGGTTATTACTCCAAAAATAAACACCACAAAAATTAGATTCCAAAATCCTGATACGCGACAAGGTTCTAGTTGTATTAGTGCCAGCTCACCGATTGCAAAAAATTCAGTATTACCTAATCGCAAAAATGTATCATGTTTCACAAACTCCACGAAACCGCACAAAATCTTCTTACAACCGTTAGACGAAAATCATTTTACTCACAACTATGAATGAACTCCGTGCCACATTGAACTGTTGCACATTGTTCGGGACACTGATCTCTGATTCTTGTCGTGCAGCAGAATGAAGTGGGTATCCGATGACAGGAGAGTTGTGTGGATACTGTAGGGGCAAGCAAGAGGAGGAGGGAGTGGATAAAGATTGGTACAGAATGAACTAAAGCTGATAATAAAATGTTAAAATCGATTTTGCGAAGGCATTGGGAAAAAAAATAACCGCATCAACAAATGATGTTATTGCTAAACATATACAGTGGCGAGAATTGGTGAGGACACTTTTTTGTACGATCCATAACTTTGCGGGAACTACTCCAAATGACATCAAACTTTGCATGGATATTACTAGATAGTTGAAAAACAAAGTCACAGTTTTTTGTCAGCTGTCCGCTCTTCGTGACCTAGTTAGTTACGCAGGTATCACAGAATCCGAAAACCCAAAATGTAATATTTTTCTGTGTAACTTTTTTTTGAAAATTATTTCGATGAAAATGTTGCTCACGTCCCAAATATGGATCAGAAAAAGTTTGGTGCACGTGGAATGTCGGGTTCTTGTGTTATGTAGGTCAAAGCTGAAACAGTACTGTTTTGCTCTAACACGGCTCAAAATGGCTCAAATTCGTTCAAAGTTTCACAAAAATGTGCATTCTGAATTTCTTAACGGAATCCATGATAGAAATTTCATTTTGAAAACATCTTATTTTTGGACTCTCAGGCCAATTCAAAACCAGTATTGAACTCAAAAAATAAAAATTTCACAAAATGGAATTCTTAGCGTGGATTCTATTAAGAAACTCAAAATACGCATTTTGGTGAAACTTTGAACAAATTTGAGCTATTTTGAGTCAAGTTAGGAGTAAAAACATAATTATGCTGTTTCAGCTTTGACCTACATAACACAAGAACCCGACATTCCACGTGCACCAAACTTTTTCTGATCCATATTTGGGACGTGAGCAACATTTTCATTTAAAAAATTTTCAAAAAAAGTTACACAGAAAAATATTATTTTTCGGGTTTTCAGAATTATGTGATACTTGAAGTGATAACTAGGTCACGAATAACGGATGGCTGACAAAAATTTTTGACCCTGTTGTACAACTATCTATTAATATCCATGCCAAGTTTGATGTCATTTGGAGTAGTTCCCGCAAAGTTATGGATCGTACAAAAAAGTGTCCTCACCAATTCTCGCCACTGTAACACTTCAATGAAACAAGACATTTTTCAAACTTGGTAAGACTATATCGTTTGAAGGGCCCTGAGTAATTACACAATTTTAATCCAAAATCAAAAGCCAAATAAAATCACTTTCAAAAATTCAAAACCGAGTATCAAACTGTGGATTGGCAGTTTCACCTACTCCAAATAAATGTGAGGATTGTCTATTTTTTAATTCGACAGCTACGGCAGTTTTATCAAAACTTATATTAATGCTTTATCTGTAATGTAAAGGTGGCTTTTCTTTAAAAGTTGGCGGAGACAAACCAGAATTCCGCAACTAGAAAAATAATTGAAACCCTAACTAACGTACCTCGTCTTTCAGGAATGCCATCAACGCGCAAAATATCATTCAAAGTGGGTGATCAACGTGGATATCGATGAGAGGCTGGTGATTTTGGATGAGGGAATCGACTCGGTTTATGATTTGATTAGTGGATATAATGATACGGTTGGAGAGATTGGACTAGCAATTCGGAGGATTCAAAAGACCGGAACACTTCCCGATAAGTATGAGAGTGATGAGCAGGTGAGTAAGTCATCGGGTAGGTCTAATTTGTGCATTTTTTCCGTGAACCTCTGACTTGTGGCACACTGACTCAAAAATTCAAATTTGGCATCAGATATGACGCCGGAAGAAATTGACTGTTGTTTGTGTATTTTTTTAAACGTTTTTTTTAACAGTTTCAAACAGCTCATTTAGGTGTGACTGTTCATCCAACAGTACTGACATAGTATTAGGATTTCCAGATACTCTCCGAAATGGAATTCGTCAAATACAACGTGTCATCTCCTGTCACTTGGGGCGCCTACAAGACTATTTATCGACCGGAAAAGGTTAGTCGTTTGGGATGTAATTCTCACAACATCTCAATAGAAGATTTGCAAAATATACTACAGTATTAGAACAGAAAAATCTTTACAGGTTATTTTAGGGTTTAGCGAATATTTGATCCTGGATGATTCGCAGTGAACCTTACTAATTCGATACATTCTGCTAGCTTTAATCTTCTTCACAATGTTTAGTTTTGTCTAGGAATTGTAAAATCACTGTTTCAAAGTCCAAGTTCCCTATGATCAGACATTTTTAAACAGTTTTTCACACAAGATTTCCTACAAATGTTTTCAGATAGCTGCAATGTACTACCACTGGGCATATGTACGGTATCCAAACAGTGTCGCAGAGTATATCAAAGATGAAGTTGCATTGTTCAGGTAATCAAGACACACGAAGTACCATTGCACAAAAAATAAGTAGGAAAACTTGAAAACTTCTAGAAACTCTGAAAAAAGTTTAGAAAAAATTCAGTTTTAGTTTTGTGGTTTTAGTACCTAGATTTTATCCAGCCAATGCGATGACCCTAAACTCATTCTTAACAACATTGACCTATTCCAGACATTACCGTACCACAGAATCCAACATTCTTGGTTCTGGATGGCAATCCGACCCCACTTACTCCAACTTCTCAATAGCACCAGAAAACGAGATGAGAATTGGAGAGACACTGAAAGAAAACGTGTTGAAGAAGATCAAATATGTGTACGATCAACGGATCTTTACTAATAACATTTAAAAACTTATGTATGTCCGTTTGTTTGTTGCAGGCTGTAACTTTGTTCATTCTGCACCGATTTTTATGAATTTAACACCAAAAGATCAGAAATTTTTATTAGTTGATGCCCATGTGTTTAGATTTTTTATATCTCAAAAATGGAGCAAGTTACAGCTCTTTTCGTGATATTTCAGTACAAATTTTTGAAAAATTGGAAACCGAAAATGTGTGTCAAGTCATAACTCGACTAAATGTTGACCGATTTTTTTTGAAACTTTCACAGTTTGTTCCTGAATATTTGAGGATGATGCACGTCTATTTCGCTTTTCGAAATTTCCATTTTGACGTCTTCTGGAGCACTTTTTCTGAACAACCATGCCAAATTTTGCATGCGCGGCGGGGGGAGCAGGCGCACACACAAGTGCGGTGGCCGACGCGGACCTCGATTGATGTCGGCTGCTTCCCTGCATGACCACCGCTGCCACGTGGCAAACTGCCGGTTCAATTACCCAAGTTTTGGGTAAACTTTGCGATGGGTAAAGGTGAATAGGCAAAATTATATATCATTCTATTCGTCTCCTCACGAGGATTCAGAATAGGAAAAAATTTTTTGGAAAAGTTGACGTTGAAAAAAGTTATGAAGCTTTGAAATCAGGAAAACTGCCAGTGTCAAATTTGACGGTAGAAAATAGTATAGAGAATCGCTAAAATGGTGACAGTCACCGTAACTTGCTTCTAAGTGCTGCAAGTGTGTAAGAATGAGCCAAAACCTTTGGAGACTTTTCAATGAACCGCTACTTTAGAACTTTGTCTATATAGAACTCTCCCCAAACTATGACTGTCCAGAATAAACTTTTCAAAACAGAGCTGCTAAAAATTGCACAAAAATTATCAGAGAAGATCTTAGGACTTCTATTCAGTTTTATTTTAAACAAAGTTCTGTTTTAAGCAAGTCTTTTTTGAGGAGAGTTCGATTTGGACACAGTTCTACTTCGAACAGTATTATAGTGAAATGCCTATAAATTGATAGGTAGCAGGTCAGGCCATGTAAGAAAAAGGCGAAAACTCCGTAGTTTTTTATGGGCCGCATGCGCCGTAAGAAGGGGCCGAGGATTCCGTCTCTTTAAAAGGACACGGCCCCTGTAGGACGAAGCCTACAACTAAGATGTTTGATAAAACGAACCGTTGAAACCAATAGAAGGAATCAAAGGTTTCATACATCTTTTGAAGGATCCGGAGATCCCGTAAAAAAAGCCGAAGGCATGATGTATGATAAGAAGAATTTCACGTAATGCAGAGAGGGGCCGTAGGCTTTGATGGTTGATTAGAATTGGCAAAGGTCTTATTCAAAGGAGCCGAAGGCTCCCGGCTCCAGAAGCAAGCAAATGCCAGGTGGTGGAGCCCCGTAGGGGCGAAAACCACCTGGTACTATACTGTGATGAAATGACGGATCAGCATTTTCAAGATTACGGTAAATTCGGACATGACATTTTTCATTGTAAATGGAAAAATGAGACAATTGCGGGTGGAAATAATGATAATAAAGTTGTTAATTGATCTTTGGTTGAGTATGTCATTGGAAGCAAGAGAAAAAACATTACCAGAAAGAAATCAAGGGAGAGGGAGCATGCCGTAGGTGCCAAATAAGTATTTCAGCTGCAGACTGATAACCAAAACAAATTTATCAAATTCGACTGCTTCAAAAATTTCATATGAGTGACTTTCCTGTTCTTCAACTAATATGCAATAGACCCTCAACCATATCTACAAGATGTAAGTAGTTTGCACATTGCGGACCAGACATTATATCTGACGCTTAATGGCATTTATTATGGGTTTTTTAAACTTCCAGTTTCCAGAACTTAATTTTCGGAAAGTAGTGCATTTATAAAGAGTAGACTTTTCAAATACTTTTCTGAAATGGGATCCGTCAAGTATGTACATTCAACGTGTCGTCTCCGGTCGCGACTACTTATCGACTATGGACTACAGGACTACTTATCGACCGAAAATGATTAGTAAACTGACCGAAGACTCACAACATTTGAAAAAACATTTGCTAAAATATCACAGTTTTGGCACCGTATTATCTTTTTCGAGTTTTTCTTGGTTCTACTGTTTCTTGTTCCTCGTTTTCATCATTTTGAAAGATCCGTGAAACGTACTGATTTTATAAACAGGTAGCTTTAGTGTTATTCACAATGTCCAGTGTTTCTTAGGTATGGTCAGCCAAATCACTGTTTCAAAGTCCAAGTTTATTACGACCACCTTTTCTTAGAACAATGTACCCTTTCAATGCTTTTCAGATAGCTGCAATGTACTACCATTGGGCATATGTACGGTATCCGAATAGTGTCGCAGAGTATATCAAGGATGAAGTTGCATTGTTCAGGTAAATAAGACACACGATGAATCATTGCACACCAAAAAATAGACAATGTTGAAAACTTCTAGAAACTGTAAAAAGTTAAGAAAAAATACAGTTTTAGCTTTGTGGTTTCAGTACCTAGAACTTATCCAGCTAATGCGATGCACGTAAATTCATTCTTAACAACATTGACCTATTCCAGACACTACCGTACCACGGAATCCAACATCCTTGGTTCCGGATGGCAATCCGACCCAACCTACTCCAATTTCTCAATGGCACCTGAAAACGAAATGAGATTTGGAGAGACACTGAAAGAAAACGTTTTGAAGAAGATCAAATATGTGTACGATCAACGGATACTGTACTGTGATGAATTGGCGGACCAGCATTTTCAAGATTACGGGAAATTCGGACATGACATTTTTCATTGTAAATGGAGAAATGAGACGGAGATAAGTACGGGTGACGATAGTAATAATAAAGATGTTAATTGAGTGTTGATCGAGTTCAAGCAATTTGAGGATAAGAAATCATGAAAATAAGGTCATTGCGAAACAGAGAGACTTTCAATAAATCTTCAAACTCACTTTTCTTGAAAAAGCAATGCTCAAAATTAAATGCGCTTGCTTCGTGAAATGAATAAGAGCATCGGAGTGGCATCGATCTGATTTGAAAAAAAACACGGGTTCAAGATTCTCATAATTTGCAACATCTGATCTTGTCGTTAGTTTTTTTTTAGAATGAGCCTTCGCCGATTGTCATCACACAAGAGTCTGCGCACTTAGCGGAATAGAGAAACTAAAATATTTTCAGAAATTTGAGTGAATGCCTTTGGTAAATCTTTAACTCTCCTTGTTTTTTATTAGCCACTTGTTGTAGCAGAATAACAGTAATTCAAATCATCAAAAATTTTCTGTTCCATTCTCCTTATGTTCTGTGAAATGAGTCATTCATATAATATGAGGTGGGTTGATTATCTTGTTGAATAATAACTGGAAATTTCTTTGATGTGTGAGTGCATGTTGGTTTCAGGGACCTAGCAGTGGCACAACATGTCCCAAATTTTCTGATCTCTTGAATAAAGTAAATTTTTCAACGTTTTTTAATCTAACAATAGTGTAAAAACCTAGCTAACACAATGACAACGACTGAGGACCCCAAGGAGAGGTCTTTGGTGTTGCCCTGGAAAAACATTGGCAGAGTATTATCGGAATTAGAATCATAGAGAATCGTCAAATAATCTGCACTTTGAGAAACAGTAATTATGCCTGTCTGATTAACCAAAACGTTCAATGGTGGAATAAAGTATCATAGGGATATTCAAAATGTTGCTAAACCAAAAATATTTGAGAAACTTTCATATATGTATAAAATGTTTGATGCCGTCGGTTTCACAATCATTATTTCCAACTTCAAGATTTGGAATAATCACTGCATCGATTTCTACTTCTGTAACCTATCTCCAACCGAATCTGTGGTTCCCCTTCTCTCACATGTAAATCTTAATTGTTCTTCGATTTCAGCTCATTTATCACATCGCCGATGACTCAAAAATGTCGGAAATGAAGTTATCTACTCTCTACTCCAACTGCTTTCCGGGGACCATCGGTGGAGAATACTGAAAACTACGGTAGGCGTAACAATCAAGTAGTATTAGAAAAATGTTTTTTCGGTTTCACCATGTTGGTCAAACTGTTAGGAAAGTTTTGAATATATTGAATACACTATATAAATTCCGAAATTTCCGATTTATGATGTCATTGAAACGAGAGCGAAAACTTTTATGAAGAAGACGTGGAGATTTGGAGGTTGATTACAGACGAGTCGGCCGGATTGAGTAAGACGACAGATCAGACGATGGTGAGCTCGGGCGGAGGGGGCCGAGCTTTGACTTCGGGATGAGAAACGACGGAGATGATTGGAGGAGAAAGGAATAGAAGAGAGGGAAGAAGAGGAAGAGGAGAGGACGGAAGAGTCTCTGGTTTCAAAGAAATGGTTTGATTTGTTCTGATTTTGAATTTTATGCTATTCATATGGCCAATTGGCCAATTGAATTGAGGATGATGTACCATAAAACATAGGCAATGGAAGCCGAATAAAATTTCAAAACAGGGGTTTTTTACGTGAAACAATAGGGTTTTCTAGCAGCTCAGTCTTACGATTATCCCTACCAACGCCGAAAAATGTTAACGTTGAGTAAAAGTGACTGGTTCAGAAAATTGAAACCGCTTAATCTGACCTTCTTTACTGACCAAAATATTTAATCTTTTTGAATTTTCGGTTTCAGGAACGTTATTTATTAACTCAATATTACATTGTGATCGTTGTGATCGTAATTTTAGTTCTCTTCAAATCCGCTTGTTTTTTTTCAGACAGAAGGTAATCTTATACATATAACGTCCAACGGATGGTTCACATCCATGCAATGTTAGATACATTTTAGTGTAGCTACAGTAATTATTAGAAACTAAAGTTTCACTGCTTCAAGCTCAAAATAATTTTCATCGAATGTGAACATAACATTCGTCACATAATATTTTGTAACTATATTAAAGTTTGAACCTGAGTTTCTATTTTTTGCTAGCTGACATAGCCAAACATTTTTTGTTTATAATGATTCACGGCACTCGATTATAATCATACTATCAGTCTTCAAAAAGAAAACCAAGACTTTATTTTGAACATGGTTTTGAACTAATTTCTTGAAGTATGCTATAAGAGGAGCTTTGTATGTACATCTTAAAATGTGAAAAACATGATAGTCGCAATATTTAGAAACATAAAATTTCAGTTTTCACTCGCAAGGGACCGCAAGGAAATGGTTAAAGAATTGTTATTTTATGCATTCGTGATCTCAGTTTCAGACGTTGCACCTCGAAAATTGGAATCTAGAGAAATATTGTGACTTGAACTTCCATTGTCCGTAAAAGATCCCTTGTTAGCTCCAAACTATCATGCTTCTATTAAACAAATACGATAAATTGGAACCTGGTAAAATCGTCGGAAACTTATTATCATTTGGAAACAGAAAACTCGCAACTATTCACTGTTTCAAAACAGTAATAATTTAAGCACGTTTCATAGTTTAACAATGTGGATGTGATGTAAGGCGCAATACTGATCTAAAAAATGGATGAAAAAATAGACAATGATACATTGTTCATCAAGCATCAGCAAAATCTTATGGTAGGTTCAAAACATTACAATTTTCTGTGAATGAGTTGCGGTTCTGAGCACCAGTTCTGATTTAGTTATGTACATATTGCACTTCGAGTAAAAGTATTGAAACATCAACGGCTCTCACCAGTTGGAGAAACCGAAGAAATCTTTAAAAAATGCATTAAATTATTGTTATTGAGAAATCTGAAAATGTTGAATGAAATCAAGATGCATAAATATGCTTTTCATGACTCTCAAAAGTTTGGCCACAATTTTTGTCATGTTCAGGATTGCGTATTCATTATTCAGGAAGAATCGCAAGCAATATTAGTTCTTTCATTTCAGAAATATATCAGAATAGTTACAATAATACAATAGTTAGAAAAAAGAGATCACCTGGATGAATATGAAATTTTGACGATTACAAAAAAAATGACTAGAATCACAAAAGAAAGGAAGTTACAAAGAAATATGGCAGAAATAGGGCTCAAAATGTACACAAAAACTGAAAATTCAGAATTTAAAAATCAAGAATTCTAGTTCCTGACACCAGAATGATGGCAATGAAGCATGTCACCAACTGCATTTCCACAAACAATATGTTGAACACCAAGGGCTGAGAGGCCTTGAGCAGGACGACAGAATTGCTCGCATTGGGGACCGCTGGAATATGAGGTAGATCAGAGCAGTAGAAATCGCAAATAGAACAATTGCAAAATCTGGGTTGAAAACTTAACAACTTTTTGATACAGTACATGATTTTGAAAGTTTTTAGCGTAAATTTTTAGATTGCAGCATGTAAAATTTGGGTAGTAACAAGTAGTAGGAATACTAAAAATATCACATTTTCTAAAAAATTCACAGTTTATCACTATTGATAAGTACTACTTGTTTCAAGTGAGCACCAATCGAACATTCGTCAACATTAAACTAGAACTAACGTCTTCTGAACGATTCCCCGATGTCGACAACACTCGGAATTGTCTTTTCCCTGAGAAGCACACTCCAAGAATGGGGCCACATTGAAGATTCCACACTGACCACGGTCCATTGCGGCGCGGATCTGTAAATGATATTACTCGATTTTGTAATGGAAGGGTTTCATTGGGTCGGACAGTTCTACTGATCGCCGACCGCCAACCGAGTACCGACCGCCGTCCGCCGATAGTGCTGGCCATAGGTTGACCCGATCGGCGCTCAGTTGGTCTACTGAAATTCCCGACCGGCCGAAATAGAAACCACTACTGTAGTAGCACCTGTTCCGACCACCTACCAAATCAAATTTTCGAAACCCTAAATATTCAAATTTCCCACTCACCTCCGCCTGCGTAATATCATACCGACACAACTGCTGACATCCTGCTGGCAGATTCTTCCTCTTACAACACTCTAATAATGATCTACTTGCAATCTCATTGCTGACACATGGAGTGAAGTCTGGAGCAATACCACAGGATGAAGAGGATGATGGAGGTGGTGGAGAGATTCCTGGTGGTGATGGTCCATTTGCAATTCCATTCGGTGATCCATTAGATGATCTTGGTGGAGCTGTGAAATGCAACGGACGGAATACCAGGGTGCTGACTCTGTTTGTGACTCCTGGAGCTACAGTAGTCCGAGGGACAATCACAACAGCGGAGGACTCCACAGAGAGGTCTTTGGTGTTGCCCTGGAATAACATGAATTAGTGTTACTGAGAATCGGAAAGTTTTTCTGCACTTTGAGAAACAGTAACCATATGTACTTGCCCATTCAACCTAGAATTTCAATGGTGGTATATCATCAATATACCGTATAAGCCTTATATGGCTTTAAAAATGTTATGAAATTCAAAAGTCTTAAAATGTCAACCTCCAGTTGTACTGTCTCTGACATATGTCCCGTTTCACGTCATTCATTTTTAGTTGAAAATTTGGACCAATTACTAATCTTTTTTCTTCATCCGTAACCTACCTCCAACCGAATCTGTGGTTCTCCTTCTCTCACATGTAAATCTCCATTGTTGTTCAAATCCAACTTATTGATAACTTTGTCGATGGCTGAAAAAATTCAAATTAGAGATGTGAACTTTTAGGATTACTGTTTTGTTATTAGGCTCTAAAATAGGGAAGAAGAGTTTGGAAATTGGTTTTAGCTTTACTCCTTTTTATTACACAATAATCATGTTCACAATGGCTCGTTTTAGTAGCGATAATTTTTAGGAATTTTTACATATCATTAACCAAATTATGCTAATTAACCATGGAATCGTAGAAAGGCATCTGTGAGACAAAGGTGGTCCATAGCCTAAACTGACTACTACTGTAGTTGTGTTCAGACCTTTGGAAATGATGCGCCTTTAAAGGCGGATGGAAATGGAGCCGAAAGAGATACTGTTTCATAGTTGGCATTTTCAAATTGGGGCTCATAGTTTGGAAATCGAGTTAGGTTCTTATAAAGCGAAGGCTGAGTAAATTATTACTGCCCTATCACAACTAGTCATTTCGCAACCACGACGTTTCGCAACCAAGGCATTTCGCATCTAGACATATTTACAAATATAAAACATGTAAGTTTCCCGCTCGAATCGTCGAAATCGTAGCAAACACAAACCCAAACATATGATTTTACTGTTTCGAATTTGTCATATGTACCTTGAAAGAATTGCAATTTTTAATAAGTATGAGTTGCTCGGTGCCTGGTTTAGCCTATTTCACCTTACAATCCAAGTCGCAGGCCCAATTCTTCTCTTTTTTAGAGAACAAGACTAATACTAGCGATTATCGCAACTTTCTTTTACAATAGCCACTTTTGAATATCGATACAATGCATAGTTTCAGGCCATACAAAAAAACAAAGCAGCGTTGGAAAATCACACCGGGCAAATGTAACAAATGTGTTTTTTTTTTTTTCATTCCTCACTTATGTATTAGGTTTTTGAATCTGTTAAAACATCCTTCATTTTTCGTGTGTTCAAAAATTTCTTTCTTACTCGTTTGTCTTATTTTGATTTTACTTTTGAACTAGCATCTTCGGCCTCCGGCCGAATCTGCTAGTGCCACGTACCCCGGCGTGTCACATGCTGGGCCTTCGGCCCAGTCTCAGTAGTTATTCTCGGCATTATTAAGAGACGCCTCGGGCCTTCGGCCCTCGCTTGAGATTGCAAAGGCTCTGGCCTGCGGCCATCGCTGGAAGTTAGACACGACTCGGGCCTTCGGCCCTCGCTTGAGATTGCAAAGGCTCTGGCCTGCGGCCATCGCTGGAAGTTAGACACGACTCGGGCGTTCGGCCCTCGCTTGAGATTGCAAAGGCTCTGGCCTGCGGCCATCGCTGGAAGTGTTTCCAGACCACATCAGTGTCATTAAAAAACAAAACAAAAAGGAAATGCTGCCGCAAGGAATTGAACCAGCATCCGTCCGCACACGGCACCGCAACTCTACCACTTTGCCACAGGCGCCATAGTAGGCAGTGGGAGGGGAACCGTAGAGGAGGGTGCGGGGGCGGCGGCCTGCTCCCCTTCCTTTTGGCACGAGAAAGCCTCGCAACGCGCGACGAACACACGTTATAAGCACAGGTAATTCTTTATTCTTTTCAACGTGAAGATATTGAAAAACAGATTGCATATTTGGAATCAGCATAAAATTTTGAAATGGAACCCCCTTTTTCGGGTTAAAATCTCCAAAATTGAAGATTTTAGAACATTTAACTTTTGGCTTGAAAAATCGAAAAGAGCCCATAAAATGGCTCAATTTTGACGCCACCTCAGAAAACTTTGTATTCCATTAATGTATCATAAGAGTGACATCATACTCAAAAAACAGCCAAAATAAGCTCAAAATGTAGGTATGCTACGCGTTGTAAAGATTTTTCAAGCCAAAAAATTGTAATATCGCTTTTCCTGAGAATTTTTTGTACTAAAAGTATTTCAAATTTTACATAGAACGATGAGAATTTTTCTCATCTATCTCTCTTTTCTTTCGGATCCCAAAAATTCCAAAAACTAACAAAGTTACAGCCGATCAAAGTTTTGCGGGTCTCCAAATTTTTTTTCATTTTTTCCTGTATTTCGTCAGTTTTCCAGTTATATCTCAAAGGGTTTTTGAGATAGCACAGATCTAACGTGAAAAACTGATAAAACGGGGTCAGTTTCATCTGAATACCAAAAATCAGATCAAAAGAAGCACCCGTTCTCTCTTAGGGGGCGATAAAGTGAAAATTTGCAGTTTTTCAGCAATCTTCAAACTTTTATGGCTCTAATTTTTGTTTTTGGAGATATAATTTTCATTTTTTGATGTTCCCCTAGCTGAATAGTTGACAATGCTAAGCTTAAAATTTCAAGTTCAAAGCTCAAAAACTGAAATTTTGCTACTAATCAGGGCTGTCACTTTTCGCGGCTTCCACGGCCGGCCGCGGCCGCGGCCGCGGCCGAAAAGCCGCGGCTTTTCTCGCGGCTTTTTGCGGCTTTTTCGCGGCCTTCGCGGCTTTCTGCGGCTTTCAAAAAGATTGTTAATTTTATTGAAAAAACCGTTTTTCAAGACATTGGAAGGGTTTGGATCCAAAAATCTCATTTGAAAAGAAGCAAAAAATGAATAAAACAAAAATCTAGGTGTTCATCTTATCATATTCATTGACAGGCAATAATTAATCACTGTCCTGAATGTTATTTTGTGAAAATATAGAATCGTAAATCGTAATTTTTGGACATCTCATCAACATCCGAGAATTCCTCATCTGATTCCATGCGAGGAAGTTTCGTTTTGTCCGTTTTGAACTGATTAAACTTGGCTTACCAGTTCTGCCGACTAAACACTCTACGAAGCAGCTTTTTTTGGATAACAAAAAAAATTCACGGACGAAATATAATCAGGCCAAAAATACAAAAGCTTTTAACACACAAAAAACGACAAACAACTAATTCCTCTAGGCCGCGGCTTTTCGGCCGCGGCTTCGTAATTGACGGCCGCGGCTTTTCGGCCGCGGCTTTTTGACGGCCGGCCGCGGCCGGCTTCGGCCGGCCGTACGACAGCCTTGCTACTAATTAAACTAAAAAAATCCGAAATTTTTCAAGCCAAAATTTTGGAGAAAAAAACTTGCTTCGGGAGAATTCACATAACTCTGCTCAAAGTTGTGATATTCTATTGTTTAAACATAATCCATGGATGCCCCAAGATTTTCTATCCAACAAAAAAAGAATCAGGAAAATCGGAGCAAAACTCGTAAAGTTATTAACGATCAAAAGGTGGTCTACAAGATTTTAACAGAAATTTGTGACTAAACCCCGCCCCCATGCGCCTTTAAAAATTGGTGAGTCTCATACCTACGTGATTTAAAGAGAGAGGGAGCGGAATGATCCCAATTTCTATAAGGTCACTGTTTCAAATTGTTTATTTCACCTAACTTAGCTTATCAATGATGCTCAACGTGTTACCATGCCTAACAATCCCATTTTAGTGAAAAAACTAACTTCTATAGAACTTATTGAATCTCTCATCAGACTTTTCATCGATAATAAAATCATTGTTTCATCATTACCATTTCAAAATAAAGATTCTTGGCCGTCTAATATTAGGCTGGGGAGAAAGTTTCTTTCTTTTTTGCCTGATTTTTCTTTTCAATTTTTTTCGTGAAGAGTTCATTCAAAAAACCTAAATTAATGTGACATAGGATGAACATGTCCTTAGTGGTTAACCAACAGTTCCCTAAGTCAACTCTTTTAAAGCTAGTGATTTGGCAGAACAAAACACTGAGCATGATCTTTTTAAGGACCTGTTTTGGACCGCAAAATTTTGGTTGGCGATGGTATTGCAGACAGTTTTAATGTTAATTTTTTGAAAGATCAAGGTTGAATTCACTTAATAAAAACTTAGAAACCACACTAATTCTAAAATTGGGCTTAGCGTTCAGCAGTGATTTCAACCTCCCCTAGCGCAACCTCTTCTGTAATTTCAATTTGTCCTATCTCCCGAGTATGAGCTGGCAAATGAATGAGTATTATTGGAAAATGAGTGCATACTGTAATACTTCTTGAGCGCAAAATATGGGAAAACTCGCTCATAGTGTCACAACACACAAGCGACATCTCGCCACCAACCTATTTTTCATTAAAAATGGTGACATTTTTGCATTTCCCGATCCTTTAAATAGGGCTGACTGGTTTTCCATTTTCACAATGATTTAGCATAGTTTTAGGTGTCTGTTAATAACAATTATTAAATAGTGAACCACAGAAATCTTGGGAAAAATATGAGAAAAAAGTTCCAACTCAGAACAGAAGTTATTGTGACCTGTGCTGAAACTGGGATAAAATTTTCGACCCAACTTTCTAATTGTGTCGGTGCCGTTAGGTTTCTAAAAACTTTTATATTGGTAACAACTGTTATACTTCACAAATTGTGAGTGTTTCCATGATAATTGGTTTACCCACTGATTCACACCGCTCCATCAAAGAGACATGTATGTCAAAAAATGAGCTTGTAAACAACTGCTTCAAATTTTGTGTAAGTAATGTTTCTTGAGAAAATTTTCTGTGCATGGTTTAGAAAAACTTATGTTAGTAATATATCAATAATAAATCAATCGTTTCTAAGCAAACCAATGTGAGAAATCTTATGACGCAAAATCATATGCTGAAATCAAGGATGACCAAGGCCAGGGAAAAGTGTGCTGCTTTCGAACAGATACAGCTAGCAATGATATTTTATCACTGTGATAAGTTATTGAGTGTCTCTACCAAATGCACAAAAAACTGCCTTGATACAACTTTTAGCAAGCTAGATATACAAGCTCAAAGATGCACCTTCAAAAAAGAAAGAAACTTTCTCCCCACCCTAATAGATGTTTTCTAATACTAGCCTAGTCTAGCGTTGTTCAATTCTACATACATATATTCAAATTTAGCGCCCAAAACTTCCTTTTTTTGGAACAACACGCATGATCCTAAATTTTTTGAGACCACAGTTTCAAACTGTTCATTTTATCACTGTACCTCAAGTTGACACTAATCACGCACCAGCGCTTAAAGGATTCCACAACTGACCAATAAAAAACTCACTTCTATAGAACTTATTGAATCTCTCATCAGCTTTTCCGTCGATAGTGAAATTTGGAAGCGAATTCACTCCGGTGGCCTTAGAGCCTCTTTGTCCTCTTGGAATAATAGACACCTTCCATTCATGAGAACTTCCGCTGAAAAAGGTACAGTATTACTGCCAGAAGTCGAAAAATCAAGTTAGTGCAGATGAGTTAGTAGGCATGCTTTTGACCCATACACCACCAATTTTCATGCGATTTTCCCAATTGTATTTTCAGATTTTCAGTGCTACCGTAACCAATCACCCTTTCCAATTCATGCACCAAATGCGAACCTTTCCAATTTCCTCCGCTTCCTTGC
Source organism: Caenorhabditis sinica (assembly GCA_963932045.1). Classification (NCBI taxonomy): domain Eukaryota; kingdom Metazoa; phylum Nematoda; class Chromadorea; order Rhabditida; family Rhabditidae; genus Caenorhabditis; species Caenorhabditis sinica. The sequence goes on from OZ009940.1 coordinate 20,181,612, forward strand.
CAACTCTCCCATAAACGGATTGATATGAATCCGATTCGTTGCAAAATTTCTCCTTCTCATGGTAATCCGTTTGGGACTCGATTTTCGGACATCAGAAAATGAAGAATATGTTGGTTTCCAGTATTTTGGAGATGTCACATAACGACTTTTATGAAGAAGACGTGGAGATTTTGGAGGATGATTACAGACGAGTCGACCGGGTTGAGTCAGACGACAGATCAGACGGTGGTGGGCTCGAGCGGAGGGGGCGGAGCTTCGACTTCGAGATGAGAAACGACGGAGATGATTGTAGGAGAAGGGAATCGAAGAGAGGGAAGAGGAAGAAGATGAGAGGACGGAAGAGTCTCTGGTTTTTGAATAGATATTTTTTTGAGAAAAGTAAATGATGATTTGGGTAGAGTCTAATCACATTCTTATCAATAATGGCTAATTTACTATGTTACAGAAACACTAAAATTTCAAAATAACAAAGTGTTTCCGATGATCTTGTTGTGATCGGTACTAATTAGCTGGTGAGACAGCACCATTCAAAAACCTTCTGCATAGTTAATGTAGGTATATGGTACTATATTGTTATAATCAAAGTGTCAATTTTCATAAAAAATCAAGTATGCATTCCGCTGGAACGATGTTTCGAACTAATCTCGTGAAGGTGACAGAACAGCAAATTTTTCATTTTGCTGAAACTCGAGACTAAAGTTATGCATGATCATCCTAGTAATTTTCCCCCTAAAAAAGTGTTGTCCCACCCAGGGCTGTCACTTTTCGCGGCTTCCACGGCCGGCCGCGGCCGCGGCCGCGGCCGAAAAGCCGCGGCTTTTCTCGCGGCTTTTTGCGGCTTTTTCGCGGCCTTCGCGGCTTTCTGCGGCTTTCAAAAAGATTGTTAATTTTATTGAAAAAACCGTTTTTCAAGACATTGGAAGGGTTTGGATCCAAAAATCTCATTTGAAAAGAAGCAAAAAATGAATAAAACAAAAATCTAGGTGTTCATCTTATCATATTCATTGACAGGCAATAATTAATCACTGTCCTGAATGTTATTTTGTGAAAATATAGAATCGTAAATCGTAATTTTTGGACATCTCATCAACATCCGAGAATTCCTCATCTGATTCCATGCGAGGAAGTTTCGTTTTGTCCGTTTTGAACTGATTAAACTTGGCTTACCAGTTCTGCCGACTAAACACTCTACGAAGCAGCTTTTTTTGGATAACAAAAAAAATTCACGGACGAAATATAATCAGGCCAAAAATACAAAAGCTTTTAACACACAAAAAACGACAAACAACTAATTCCTCTAGGCCGCGGCTTTTCGGCCGCGGCTTCGTAATTGACGGCCGCGGCTTTTCGGCCGCGGCTTTTTGACGGCCGGCCGCGGCCGGCTTCGGCCGGCCGTACGACAGCCTTGGTCCCACCCCCTTAAAAACACGTCATGACAAGATTTAACCGCTAAAATGGAAGTCGCATCATTGGGATTATTTGCAACATCATTCATGTAAAACTTGAAGCAGTACAAATTTGGTTTTCACTTCTCAAAAGCTGTTGGAAACGGAGCGCGATCTCAGTTGCAGACATGGCAGATTAACAAGTTCTATTTATTGTTTTACTTTTTTCTGAATCTAGCATAATATTGTCACTGGAACTCCCGATTTCCAGTAAAAAATCTCGCTAACCTTGAAACTTTCAATAAACGTTGCTACATTTAAAAAACCGCTTATCAAAACCAGGCACAATCATCCAAAACTTGTCATCATTATGAAACAGGAATGTTTCGAATTTTGAGTGTTTTAAAATGTTACCATTTTTCATAATTCGGCAATACGCAGAGAGCATGAATGAAACAGTGATTTCATTAGCTTCTCATTTGAGCAACTCTAACCGATAATAGAAACACTCTTTACCATTTTCACAACTTTTTGAAATCACGAATTTCAACGTACACCCCCTTTCACCAACCTCAACGTCGCCGCAGACGCTGTTCCCGATTGTTGCTCCAAATCCGGACTACTGTTGATTTCCTTTCGAGAACTTGCGAATACATCTCCACTGTTACTGATCACTGAAGGAGTGGGCGGAGCCAATGGAGGGGGCGGAGTCTGTGGGAAGAGGGGTCCGGTGGTGGTTTGGAAGAAGAATGGAGGTGGGCTGGTAGAGGGTATGAATTGGGGTTCTGGAATAAGGGATTCTGCATCACAAAGCATTTTAGAAGACTTCTTTGAAAAATTGGCAAATTGGCAATGATTCGTCTAGCATCAGTGTAGTCTTATGGAAGTATTAAAACATTAAATTTTTCGAATTTTTTTAGCATGGGTTACTGTAAATGTCACACTTCTAAACTAAAAAAACATACGAAACGAATCCACAACTGCATATTCAGATGGGGGCTCATCCTCATCATAGTCTCCAATAACCACCAGTGACTCGGGAGGTCTTATGATCCGAGGGTCCGGGGTTGTCCTCCTTCGATGACCCTGAAAATTCGAAACCAAAAATTACACACCAAACTTTTGTTAAAGGCACACATACATCTCTTCTTGGGGGTACTGTAGGCACAAAGTTTCTTCTCGGAGTTTCTTCTGGAGCCTGTGGAATCCTCATTGGCTGAGGAGCTGGTGTCTCAAATCCAGATTCTTGGCTGGGAGCCAAGGGGGACCGGGTTACTGTAGAAGACCATGAGGATTCAGGAGAAAAAGGGATGAGTGTGGGGAATCCAGATGACGTGGTGGGCATCGTTGTGGTGAAGACCACTTCTGGAGCAGATGTTGTTTCTATGGTTTCAGAGAAGGAAGATGGGGTTCGGATTCTGGCATCGCCGGAATTTGAATTTGGCGGGCTCCAGGTATTGGGGTCCACTCGAGAAGGTGGAGGGGGTGCCGGTTGGTCGGGTTTTTCGAATGATGTTATGGAGGAGTCTGAAAGTAAGGAAAAGCTATGTTAAGGTTTATGAGGATAGCTAAGCTTAGGATAAATATAGACAGTTGGTTAGGGGTACACACGAAAGTTCACAACATTTCGGAATGTTTTACTCCTGTAGTAGTTTGTAATATAGCCGAAAATCAGCTACATATTAATTATAATGGAGCTGTTGAAACTGTGAGCATTATTTATTTTGATTCAAATTCAATCTAACTTTTCCTATTTCTTCTAGTAATCATAACATTGTTCAACTTTTCCAACTTAGTTTTTATCTCATATCCTTATGCTCCAACTAACCTCCTCCAAATCCTCCTCTCGAATCTCCACTCCCAATTCCTCCAATATTTGCATTTCCATCATGAGCACCACTGGAGAAAGATCCACCAGCTGGTTTCCGGGAGCCGTCGGTGGAGAATACTGAAAATCACAGAATACTTCAGTATCGTGTAATATTAAAGAAAAACTTTTTTGGTTTTATCATGTTGGTGAAACGGAAGAGATTTTCAGAGTTTGATTTTAAGACGCATTGCCTGAGAGAGTCGACCACTGGTCAACAGGCCGGCGACACATCAAAAAAGGTCATGATCTTCAAATCGGCTGATATTTGGTACATTGGTAGTACTAAATGTCCAAAATGCAAAAATAGTGTTTTGAGCCCAAACGGTCCCCGGGGTGCTAAGATATGGTCAAAAATCTGAAAAAATGAAATTTTTTCCCTGGTTGAGATATCGATGAGATCTTTCCAGAAATGTGTTTCTCGCATTTTTTTAGGCATTTTATATGTTTAAGGCAAATTTCTAGCTCCACTCCTTCCTTCTGAAAATTTTTGAAAAATGCCGATTTTTTCACTTTTTTCCCAAAAAACGATTTTTTCAGCTCGGGCACCCAACAAGACATGGGTTTTTATTTCAGAATCGGATTCTACGCAAAATTTGCTACAAGACCCGCATAAGCTGGTTTTCTAACTCGGGGACAGAATACCTTTTTTTGGCTGAAGTTTGCAAAATTTTGAAAAATTTCATGGGGTCCCCCCTTATGAAAAATCGAAATTTAAATTTTTTCTCAAATTGGTTTTAAAAGGTTTAGAACATCAAAAATAGTTGGTGCTAACAATTTGGAGTTCCGGAATGTTCCATTAAACCAATTTCGGAGTTTTTCCAAGTTTGATTTTTTCATAAGGGGGGACCCCATGAAATTTTTCAAAATTTTGCAAACTTCAGCCAAAAAAAGGTATTCTGTCCCCGAGTTAGAAAACCGGCTTATATGGGTTTTGTAGCAAATTTTGTGTAGAATCCGATTCTACAATAAAAACCCATGTCTTGTTGGGTGCGTGAGCTGAAAAAATCGTTTTTTGGGAAAAAAGTGGAAAAATTGGCACTTTTCATTATTTTTCAGAAGGAAGGAGTGGAGCTAGAATTTTGACTTAAACATATCAAATGCCTACAAAAACGCGAGAAACACATTTCTAAAAAGATCTCATCGATATCTCATCCAGGAAAAAATTTTCATTTTTTCAGATTTTTGACCATATCTTAGCTCCGCGGGGACCGTTTGGGCTCAAAACACAATTTTTGTATTTCGGACATTTAATACTACCAATGTACCTAATATCAGCAAATTTGAAGATCATGACCTTTTTTGATGTGTCGCCGAGTAGTCGAGTCTCTTCCGCAATGCGTCTTAACTTTTTGATTTGATTTATTGTTGTTGTGAAAACTTGTATAACCCACATACAGTGATACTGGTTCAACAGTTTCTTATTCACAGACTTAGTGAAACTGAAACGAATGTTTCGCTTTTACTCAATGTCGTCAAATAGAACAAAAATAATTTCTTCATATGAGCCAAATGTAACCGTCAACATTTATGAAGAAACGTGATGGAAAATCCGTTTTGGGACTAATTATGACCAGGTGGTTTTCGCCCCTTCGGGGCTCCACCACCTGGCCTTTGCTTGCTTCTCGGGCCGGGAGCCTACGGCTCCTTTGAATAAGACCTTCGGTCTTTCTAATCAACCATCAGAGCCTTCCTGCAATACATGCTATCTTTCTTATCAAAAATCATAGGCTTTGGCATTTTCTAATAGGGCCTGTGGCCCACACATGAGTTTTATGGGCCTTTGCCTCATTCTTAGGAGGCTGTATTTCTCTACCTATCAGCGTTAAAGTAATCCCCTTTAGAACTGTGTCAAAAAAGATCTCTCGCCAAAATAGAACTGTGCGGAATAGAAACGCGAAAATGCTCTCTAATATACAGTACTGGCCATAATGATATTCGTTTTAGTCATTTTCAGTTGAAAACGCCAACTTTGAGTGCCTGAAAAACTAATTCAAAGTAATTACTTTTGCTTGAGAATTTGAGGGTATCTGAATCAAACCTTGAACTTCAATTTTGTTATTGGCAACTTTCTTTATATCTCTTCAATCAGAAAAGGTACGCACAGAACCTATGGCGATGGCAAATTTTTCTCGATTTCAGTGCCAGTTCTCGAAAATTTTCGAGCTTTTTTTCGACTACCCGATATCTTGGCCGAGCGGATTTGTACAAAAAAGTTGTCAACTACAAAATTAAAGTTCATGGTTCAATTGATACACTCTCACATTTTTAAACAGAAAACGCGACTATAAAAAATTTTTTCAGCTACCCAAAGTTTACTATTTTGCACTGAAAATGACGAAAATGAATATCATTATGGACGGTATTGTATGCGTAGTGTAGTTTTCAGCAGTTCTTTTTTTTAAAGGACTATTCAGTACATCTATATTAGGAAGAGATCTATTTAGACAGTTCTAAACTGAAATGACCCCATAAACTTTAGTAGTGACGAATTTCGGAATTTCAACGCTTCACAACTTCTTTCAAATTCAACTTTTTCAAAATTTTCTTGCATATTCTGAATCCTCGCGCGGAGACGAACACGCTGATATAAAACTCTTCCCATCTATCTTTACCCATCGCAAAGTTTACCCAAAACTTGGGTAATTGAACCGGGCGTTTGCCACGTGGTGGCGGTAGTCATACAGGGAAGCGGCCGACATCAATCGAGGTCCGCGTCGGCCACCGCGTTTGTGTGTGCGCCTCCTCTCCTTGCCGCGCATGGTAGATTTCGGACGCCTGCTCAGAAGAAGTGCTCCAGAAAGCGTCAAAATGGGAATTATCAAAAACAAAAAAGACGTGCATCATCCTCAAATATTCAGGAACAAACTGTGAAAGTTTCAAAACAATCGGTCAACATTGAGTCGAGTTATGACTTGACACACATTTTCGGTTTCCAATTTTTCAAAAAATAGTACTGGAAAATCATGAAAAGAGCTGTAACTTGCTCCATTTTTGAGATATCAAAAATCTGAGCACATGGGCATCAAGTAATAAAAATTTCTGATATTTGTTGTCAATTTCATAAAAATCGGTTCAGAATGAACAAAGTTACTGCCACCAACATATAAACTAACATACATAGTTTTCAAATGTTATTAGTAAAGATTTGAAAACTTTTTGGAATTCGGATTATTTCATCCATAAAACAAAAAATATTAGCTGAGGATGTCAATAGATTGTTGTAAGTTGTCTAGTAAATTTTCCAGTAAAGTTTTTTTTACTTATCGTGTTTCACAAACTCCACGAAACCGAGAAACATCTCGTCAGGACCGTTCAACGTAGAAATTTCAACTCACAACTATGTATAAACTCCGTGCCACATTGAACCGTCGCACATTGCTCCGGACACTGATCCCTGATTCTCGTGGTGCAACAGAATGAAGTGGGTATCCGATGACAGGAGAGTTGTGCGGATACTGTAGGGGCCAGGAGGAGAAGTAACAGAGGAGGTATGAAGTGATGGTGCTTCTCTCGCATAGTCTGGAAAATTGATAATCGTTCAGTGGTAAGGGATGGATACGCAATAAAGAACAGAAACTGGAAAAATTTGTTATATTGAGAAAATTTCAAAAGAAGCAAAAACGAAATTCTCATATTAGACTTGATTATACAAAGAAAGCAAAACTGAAAAAAAATGTTTAAAAAAAGGGAGAGGGGTGGATAAAGAGTGGTGCAGAATGAAACTAAAGCTGATAATGAAAAAATAAAATCGGTTTTGCGCAGGAAATGGGAAACATTTCAAAATTGAATATGATAAGTAATCGCTAAACATATAAGACTTCAATGAAACAAGAAATGTTTCAAAATTGGTAAGACTATATTGTTTGAAGGAACCCCCGATTAATCACACAACCTTAATCCAAAATCAAAAACCACCTGAAAAGTTTTCAAAATTCAAAAAACCTGTCAAAAACAAACAAAAAGAGCGAACATCTGACTGTCAGAAATCTCAAGAACCACAAAAAAATCATCGAAATTTCGGCAAAACGAACAAGATTTAAAAGGGGATGGGGACTGCCGAGAATTGAGGGAAGGACATTGGGCAGTCCTTCTCTTCTATTGTTCATCTCATTTCCCCTCTTTTCTGTTTTTACAAGATTCAAGATTCAAGAAGTGAGAAGAATGCTGTAATAATGGGGTCCCCCCATGAGTCACCTTCCTTCTAGAGGGGAATTCGAGAAAATTATTACTAGAAAAAGAAGACGTGACGACGAGATTCAGAAGACGAGAATAGAGAGGGGGAGACCATGAAGGTGAACAGGTATTGGAACAAGAAGGGGAGAAGAGAAAAGATATTACAATATAGATGGTGACTGGTGGCAAGAAACCAAGAAGATGACACACACACGCACCAGAGGTTAGCTGATGCTTCTTCGTCGAGAATGGAAGGAGAAGAGGGGGGGGGGGTGATTCAGAAGAGATTCAGAAGTTTGAAGAAGACAAGGACGACGAGGGAGAAGAAGCCGAAATTGTTGAGAAAAAAAGGGGTGAAAGATGGGAAAGGCCAGATGATGTCAGAGGAGTTCTGAAGGCATTTTAATTGTAAATTTTTATGAAACAAGAACAACTCTGCAGGACCACTGGCAAAAAAATACAACATACTTTGACAAGTTGTTGAAACTGAATAAATTTTTGAAGAGGGTTTTTTTCGGTACTGTAGGCTGTCCCATTGCTTCCTAGATGGCACCAAGAAGGTTCAAATGGTTTTGAAACCGCCAACAATCAGGAAATTTTGTAATTTTTTCTCAATTTTTTATAAATGGCAATGCAGGAAAAATTACCAAGAAAGACATGCATGGGAAAAAGACAATGTGCTGAAGCTGTACATTTTGAAAAGCTGCACTGTTCTTGACAGCTCGGAGAATTGGATATTCAAACAAATTGAGAACAATCTGTCCATCGGATAGTAACAATAAACCAAGACCAAACATAGGAAACATGAATCCGAAAAAAAGAGTTGAAAATTTTCAATCATAAAAAAACGGAAAACTGTACTGACGATTATCACTGATGAAAGTTGGCATAAGTTTCTAGCATGGTCCTAAAACTGTGATATGTATATGTCAATCCAACAATACGAATTGAAACTAGTGGCAAACATCCATAAAAGACAATAAAATGAAATTGAAACTGTTGAAAGACTTACAAGTGAAAAACTTTGTTGAAAGACTTTGTTAGACTCCAGAAGATTTGATATTTGTGGTTTCTTCAGTTTTTAGAGGCCGCCTACTGAAATTCAACAGAACGTTCTAGATAATTTGGGCACATTGAAACCGTGGAAAAAGAAATTCGCACATCAATTGGAAAACATTCTATTGTAGAAACTGAGTAGCTCGAAATGATATGAAAGTTATGAATCCGATAAAAATTGGTAGGTTTGTTCTCCGTTTCCCGTTGGAGTGAAGGTAGAGTAGGTAATGAAAGTTTGCTATGTTTCACAAAATAGTGGAAGCTCAGTGTTTTTCGCATCAAGATTGAATTAATGTGAGTATTGGTACATGGGATCAAGAAAAAAATTCACGAACATTCTGGATCAAAATAAATTACGCTAGATAGGTTTAGAACGGATGAGCTTCATAGGTGATGTTTCGGGCAAACGTTTGAAGAAAAGTGAGGGACAATGAAGAAAAAGATAACTCGAATCAATCACTAAGTTTCAAGATTAAATATGAGAACTCATGAACTCTCAGGAACAGAAACATAGCATGGTTCACAAAGTGATTATGACATAGTAGTTTTCTTTGGGATTACTGGACCAAAATGCAATCGAAACAATCCAACGAAATATGGACTTGACTTAAAAGCAGGTTGAAAGAGAAAATTTTTTCGAAACTTTAGAAGTATTCAGCTTTGTTTCTCAACTTTACCACGGTTTTTCAATACTTTATTGGTTCCTCTAGGTTTTCTCAAAATTTGGAAAAGTGGTTACTCTGACCGATGAACTAGAGTCAAAGATATAAACAATCACAACATTGCTGAATCCTAAAAAAGTGAGGAAAAAGGATCTTGATTTCAGGGAGCAAATCTCAGTTAATAAAATTATAGATACATGTTATGTCCTTAGATGGGGAGTCTACGAAGAATCGAGTGAAGTTAGTCAAAATTCTAGGGAGATACAGTGTTTGAGAAATAGATAATTTTTTCTGAAAAAAAGCACCCTGTATCAAAGACTCCAAAAATTGAGGTCACGGAGTTGTATAGCTGATAATACATCAACACCTATTTCCAAAAAAACATGAAACTAAAATTTTTTAAAGATACCTTGAGTACTGCTCGGTTTGAGAAGACGTCGATATTTTAATAATTGGCTTTTTTTACTTGGCTATCTCCAAAAAACTGAATATTCATTAGATACTTCCAACTTGGAATGATCAAGAAACTGTAAGAAAAAAATCAGATATAGGTTCAAATTTCTGAAACTTGATGGAACTTGAAAATGCAACCAGAAAGTCAGTGGAATTCTAAATTTCCATCAAACTTTACTAACGTCCCGAGACAGAACAATTTCCAAAATTACTGTGAATCTTCAGCCTTAAAAAAAACTGAAATGTTCCAACAAAAACTTTCTCCTTCTAAAGTACACAACCATAGCCACCACAAATGGAAAGCAGAAGCCTCCCCCCCCCCCCCTTTTCTCCAAGACTATTAGAACAAGAACAAAAAAACGGCGAAAACGAAAACCAAACAGTATGTCCTATGTCTCTTCAAGAAGTACATATAGATCCATTTGCATTTGTATGTACAAACATACAAACATTCTCTTCTCATATACATATCTAGATACAAGAAGATGATGTATTCTTTTGGTAAAAGAGACTGTGTGAGAATTGATGAGGGGGCGGGGCTAACAGGGGGAGAATTAACGGGAATCTTCTTCATTGAAATTTCGAAACGAAATTGTTACAAAAAGTATTGGAGGGGAATGAAGGAAGGACACGAGATTTGGAGATGGATAGGGGAAAGTTTTGAAACTGAAATTTCAAGGGTGGTCTTATTTTCACTATGTTATTCTTCTTCGGGAATGTAAGACTCCTGAAAAAGGAGGAAAAGTGTTAAAAAATGAGGATGGGCGGTCGAAAACGGTGAGAACTGAAGAAAAGTCCATTACGGTGAAAAATGATGGTATTGAAACTGAGAATCCAAGAAGGAAGTTATGTGATGATACTTTTTTTGATGTTTCAGGATCTTCATTTTAGATCAAAAGTTCTGAATAAGGCGGTAATACGTCGATAATATATTATCTTCACAGTTTTCATTCGGAAGATAAATAGATAGTTCAAACCTAATGAATATGCGAAATGAAACGTTACGTAACCAAGAGAATTTATTATTGCACAACCAAAAGAGAAAAATATACTTGGGTGCTGAAACATAAAAAAGTATTCTAACAGATGCCAAGATTTTCTGAATTTCACGGATTCAGCTTCATGATTTCAGTAGAAGGTTAGAGTTTAGCACGGATTACAATACCATAAAAACGGAAATCCCATACAATAATTAAGGTCTTGAAACAGAAAATTTTTTTGCAATACAAGTGTGAAAATTGTTCCAAGTTTTTTATTACTGTTTCGGGAAGTTTCTAAGTTTCGAGGCCATTAAGTTAAGCCAGCTATTTATAGAACTCAGTTTTGCAAAAATTATTTTAAAAAATGAAACAGATCGTGGTCAAAAATTAGGTGAAAACAGAATTTTACGGTTTTTTCCGTTTCATTATGCTCACTCAAACACCAAAGTAATACCGAAACTTAGTTGGATAATGACTGAAGTATCGAATACACTATAAAAGTAGTACTGAAATTTTCATATAAAATTAACTGGCTAAAGTTGGATCAACGTCGAAAATGAGGAATCAGAAACAGATAACAATGATGCAAATTTCAATGAGAGAAGATCGTTTTCAAAATTTTCGCTCAACGAAAGGTTCGCTAATCAATTTGTGGATTGCATAAAAACTCGTGTTGTGGACAAAAAAAGATCCTTGAAACTGGAGTGTTTGAAGAATTTTGGATCCTCCACCAATTCTAGAAATCAATTTTCTAATCGAACCATGGTAGAAATGTTGAATCTCGAAAAACAAATCTACACATGCTATCACTGAAACAGTGAGAAATGTTCAATGTTTTCGAGCTAATGTTGAGTGACTTGAATTTTGTTGTTTCCCAATCAGGGAAATTGGGAGGGTGAATTTAAATAAGGATGTCTCGTGAAGCAAAGTTTCAATATTGCACATAGAAAATTAGGACATTGAAACAGAAAAATTTCACAGAATATGGAAAATCCCGGTTTCTGTCAGTCATGATATTGTGAACACCTCTGTGCAACCAATAGATTGCCCATCATACAAAATTCGGTTTGAGAAATTACGCTACACCATCATTACACTGTTTCGCTCTTTGCTTATCAGCTTATAGTTTATGCTGACTTATTCTCTTTCGAGTACTATGGGAGATAATAATATTCCGATGAATACGTTCACCAAAGCTATTTACTGTTACGAATAGCACGATTCAACCGGTGACAATTCCTACCGTACAGAATATGAATTTCTCGAAACATGAAAACCTACGGAAAAATTATATTTCAAAAGTGTTTCGCTGGTTTTCAACTTTTATAGCGGTGTGATGCCAAAAAAAAAAAACAAAACTTTTCGAAGCTGTCATAAAGTGGGTACCCAATCAGCATTCGGTAGTGACAAACACAAGAACCGTATGGAATATTCCCTTCTACTGTGACAAAATCAGAATTATTCAATGTACCCTATGATACAACGACAAAATAACGGCAATTTTTTTCGAGTGTACATTTATTTCAGTTTTATCGAATCAACGAATGAAGCACAGTAAACAGAATTGATCAACAAAAGTTTACTGTTCCTTTAACGAAATATAAGTCTAAACACCTAGCACTTGCAATCTGTCGAATCTGCAATGTTACTAGCTATCTTTTGCTCTAAAAATGACCTCTGAGTTCTATACACCAACAGTGAAATTTCGTTTGCCAGTTTGCACTGAAATTGTCCTAAATTGAGGTTGTTAGACCTAAAAACGTTATGAAGGCTATTTCAAAAATCTAGAGTTAACGTTTTGCTCTCACAATCAATGTCGATCTTCTGACATACTGATCTATTTAGTTGGGTCAGCAGAGTAATTCTCATCAAATTATTTTGACGCTATAGTTCTTGATCTAGGGAATAACAAAAATAGCCGAATTAAGGACCAAAATTATTAGAAAAATATGGATAACTTTTTTTGAAATGTTGTCAATGTATCAAAAATAATGTAATTCCTGAAATTCAGGTTGAAACGTACATCTGTCCTGAGGATTTCTTCTAAACAAAAGTTCACGGACGAATCATCTCAATTTTTCAAATTTTAATTTCCATTCAAAGGTGCAGTGCACCGTGTAAGTGAATCATAAAGAATACAAAATGATCAGAGTATTGAACTAATGCCGATTCCTACCAGGCATAGACAGGTTGAAACAGGAAAATGTTATATCACTGTATGGAAACCCAATTTCTGTTCACATTGACATATCATCAGCCATTTGAAGCAGGCAGCTCTATTTCTTCAGAAATATAATACTGTTTCACGATGTCAACAAATTGGAACATAACTCACTAGTTCAGTTAGAAATGAATGACTATGCTAAACACTTCTGTAAGCGAAATAATAATTAAAAAAGCAAAATCTACTGTACTGAACTAAGAAATCAAGAAAAATCCATAATCTAGAGACCGAAAACCTTGGGTAACTCATACGGGACAAATGCATGATCTCGTGCTTCTTGGAGATTTAAAAAAATTTCGGTTCCCTCTACACCATGTAATCCCCACCAAATTATAGGTAGTTTCGGAAGTTGAAATTTTTCAAGATTCTACTGGTTTTCAGCTTCCAAAACTCCATATTTATCGGGACCCTATCAACCATTGTTTCGTACAAAGGAAAGTTAGCAAAAACTCCACACTTTAAATGAAATTGGAAAATTCGTCTATCAAAGGCCTACTGTAATACATTGTAAAAACCACCCAAGCTTTTCAAAAAAAATATATATAACACAAAAACTATGTTCACACACGAAGCAACTAACCAAGACTCAAGGTTGGTTAGTCTACCCAAAGCCTTCTGCCATTCTCCAAAAATCTGAGAATCTTCGATTTGTAGATCCCAATCTCCCCTAAAAAAGACCTTCAAATTCTAGAAATCGATGAAAATTTCACGGCGAACGATCACTAATTAATATCTGTCACCTCCTCCTTCCTTTCCATTTTTTTCACTTTTCAATCGGTGCGAATTTTCTTTCTCGTGGTGTCTAAGTCTCTCTTATTATGCTTCTATTTCTGAATATGTACTTTCTTAATAAGCTGAAGAAGATGCGCTTTTCGATCAAGAATTTCCTTCTCACTTTATTCGGAGATTAGAATCTCGAAACTGTTATTTTCACTTATGCAATTCGATTTCAAGGTGGTGAAAAAGGAAAAAGAAGAAGAAAGGGAATGAATGAAGAAGAGATAATAATTATTCATAGGTGTGGGCTTTTGGGAAGTGGAATTTAGAGGGAAATCAAATTTTGAGAAGGAATTGAACAAAAGTTAATGATCCTAAACATTTATCAAGATTTTGAAACTGTGTTCTGATTTAGAAACTAGGAAAATAGAGGGTTGTATCCATTTAAAGGGGCCAGGACGACATATTTTTAATTTTTCTGAATCTGAAGTATATTGAAGCTAATCTCATACTCAGCAGCATCAGTTATCTTAAGCGTTCAATTTTTCTGTCAAAAAGGCAGCTTGAAAGGTGCCTTGGTGTCAGATATGATGCAAGACCGTAGCCAAAAATGCAGAAAATCACCCGTAATTTATTCCGAAAAAGTGCTATCCCACCACCTTTCAGATATGGTAGATAATGCTTTACTTCCCGATAAACTTAAATACGAATACGTCAAAAAAAGAAGCAATACTAAAACAGAGAGTGTGAATGGAAAATATTGTGAACTTTCTGAAACTGTAATCACTTTTGGCAAAATTGAATAATAAGACATAATGAAAGTGGTGCCATAGAAAATTTGGTGCAGATATGATGATCTAGAAACAGTAGTGCCTTTGTAAAGATATGAATTTTTAGCACTATTTGAAGACCATGGTATTTACAATCACGTCATATGATTGCTTCATTTAAGGCTAGGAATGTTGAACATCGGATACGAGTTGATAACTAATCAAAATTAGAAAGAATAGTTGGACATGAACACTCTGAAACTGTGAATAGTGCTTGTGAAAGTAGAATCAAAATTTAAGAAAAAGTAATTCTACTAATGAAGACATTGAGACAATCACCTATATTTTACAAAATGTTTTATAGTCTATGTCGGACTGAAACTTTTGCGAACAAGCTTCCACCGGTATAAAATTAATGGAGGGTTCTGTGTGTAGTATGTTGATTAAAAATCGTCGAAGCTTTTTTATACGTTGAAACTTGTAATAAGATTGACGAAACAACACTGAAAAAAAGTAAACTAACCCCATATCAATGATAGATGAGAAACAGGAACATTTCGGAGTTTCGATCGACGACTGATAAACTCACATGTCATAGACTAGAAATGTACTCATTGAGACCAGGAACAATAATTTTCGGATTCATAACCTCTACTTCACATATCAAAATCTGCGAGATTAATGTTCTCGGTTCCCAGATTATATATCGGTTGAATTTTTATGCACCTTACAACTTGTTAGAATCGGATTGACTTCGAAGGGAACGCGCATAGAAAAGTGATTCACTGAATGATATATAGTACATCATAATATATCTTAGTAAACAACCGAAGAATCGAAAGTTATGTTGATTTTTCAGTTTCATCAACTTGATACAACACATTTTTCGAGGGTGCAACAATGGTGCAACAATCTTAAGAGCGCTATTGATAAGATTCATACTGGGCATAACTGCGCATAAATCACCAAAGAAGAAGAATTCTCTATATAACCGGAAACAGTACCTTCCAAAATCTTATCAAAAGTTAAGGGGTATCATTTTATCTTACGCAAAGTAAAAATTAGGTTACCGGATTACATGAACCAAAAATTATAACGAAAGAAAACATTGCCTATGTAGCCTTCGGAAACACAAGTTTTTCTTGTTTCAGGTGGACCATGTTAACGGTTGTCTTTTAAAAGAAAGCAATGTAGAAGAAGTTTTCGAATTTCAAACCAGAAACGAAAAATTGAGAGGTTGAATAGGAAATGAAGAACTTGCAACAGCGATAACAAGAGTTCAAAGTATGTGTAAGAACCGAGAAGTGAAGACCTTGTAAAAGAAAGAAGAAAGCGTGAAGATTGAAGTGAACTTTCTCGAACAGGAAGAAGAAAAAACCGATGAAAACAAAATGTCATTTCTGAATTCTCGGATCGCGCCGCAGGCGCTCCAGCTTTGCTGGTTCTTATCATAACTCTATAACCAAAATAGAGTAAGTTCACACAAGAGAAATGATAAAGTTGAACTGGTTTTGATTTTTGAAAGCAGGTTATATATCGAGTCTCTGAAACATACATAACTATTTCCGATTCCTAGTGTTCACATAATTTTAGGATTTTCTTCAAGTGATTGTTTCACATTGATCCTGTGTTCCTAAAAACCAAAGATAATCCTCTTCAGTGTTCTATGAATCTAGAGATAACTGGTGAACGAGCCATTTTTCTCCATTTGCTTCCTTGAGCATTCACTACCATATAAAACGTTTGAAGAATTTAGATAACTAATGACACCAATGGCTAAACTCCAGAATGTGATGAAATGTGCCAGTCATTAAAAAATTTGCCCAGATTTTAAGACGAAAGCTTTGAACATTTGCCGCAATCGTAGTGAAGAGGACCGAACGCTTCTCAAGACATAAGCAAACTGAATCAGAAAAATGGATTGCTTCAGATGGCTTTCTCAGGAGATCATTTTATACGGTAAATAAGCTCGACAACGATTAAGCGACACTATGAATAAAATTACACCTAGATAAACATTCAGAAACAGAGAATAGAGATTAGTTTCGTCAAAAAATACAGTAACCCTATTGTCAGATTTAAAAAAAAGTAAAGAAACACCGAGCCTTATGTGTTAAAATCCAACAGTAACTGAACAATCTAAAATTTGGAAACAAATATGCAGTTATTAAAACTGTTTTTTTTTCGGATTCATCAAGCTTTTGGAACTTCTTTATCTTTATTTAGATTGATAAGTGCTCTTCAAATTGGGCCGTTAATTTTTTTTAATTGAATTTTATCCCAAATATCCACAACGCATTGAAAATCGTGCAATTAACAGCAAGAATATCAACAAAAGTCAAATTTCGAACACTGTCTATAATTCAACGTCAGAGCAATCGATATACCTTCAAGCAAACGTCTCAGCAGTTGAAGATAAATTCGCAGCTTATTTACAAAGTTCAAGAAACATTGAATAAGAGAAAATGGCAAAATTTTTCTGATTCATATAGGCCCCTTAAGTTATGATAATTTCTGGAAACTAATTCATATCCTGGTACCGAAAGTGTGCACAATTCAGTGGGCTCGTCTTAAAACTCGACAAAGATTGATTCACAAACTCATCAATAAGGAAAGTGCGAGTGACATTGAGCTCAGATTTTCAGCAGGATCTAACGGCAGGATCTTGAGATCAGATCCTAGAATACTCTAACGACACGCTTCAATACTCAACGATGACTCAGAAGCTTCAGATTCTTCAGAACCCAAAACCAACCTCCACCCCAAAATGGCACCCTTTTCCTTTTCCCAAAAACAAAAGGCCTTTCTTTTCTTCCTATTGAAAGTAAGACGGTGGAGATGGTTTACGAAGCGTAAAATAAAACAAATTGCGCATGCCTATTTCCCTTTTCCTCACCCCCAAACGGCTAATTCCCCTACCTCGCCAAGAGGCTAATTTTACAGTTTTACAACGAGCGGTTTTCTTGGTTTTAGAAAAAGATGACACCAAGGGGGGATCAGCGGAAAGCAGAAAAAACAAGGAGATACGTCACCTATTTTATAGTAAAGCGGACAAAATGACTATGTCATCTCTGGTGTTTAAAGGCGCATGGAGGTCTTAGCCACTTCCAAGATCTCTATGTGCCTTTAAAGTGATTGGTTACGGTAGGGATGAAGTTGAGCTTGGGACGTGTAATAGAGGGCTTCGTGTTTCAAATGGTCAATTTATCATGAAAGAGGGGGCAGATTAACGATTGTTTTTGCTCGGAGTTTAATAATAATTTTAATCAATTCGTTATTTGCATTCACTGTTGGCAGATGAGCGTGTCTGATAAGTAAGAAACTAGAAAATGCAGTAGGTATAAAATGGATCCAAATAGACGTCAGCGCCTTTTTCATCTCTCCTAAAATAACGCTTCGGAACAGGAAATTTTTTGAATAAAGAGTTGAAAAACCGCTTCACATTGTGGTCAATGCTAAGTAGGTTTTGGAACCAATTGATCGTTTCGTGTCATTTCTAGAACGATTTTGGATTTTTAGGATCATTTCGTTACATAATATCTGCTGAACTTTTCACGGACTAATTTTAGCCGCTGAATTAATGAAAGCAGTTTCTACTAGCTTATATGAACCATATGAAGCAGGGATATTTTTCAAAAAACTTTCACATGCCTATGAGTTTACTAGCATTTATCAGAAATATTAATGGATCTCCGAAAATTTCGACAGAACTGATTCAGAGAATTTAGCAGTGCTCTTCATGGAACTATTGAAACAGCAGAACAAGAATGTGAAACAAAGGCTGTGATGATCTGGCAAATGTTTTTCGTGCCAATTGTAGCTTCATCGTTTCTTTTCTTTTTGAGAGAAATAATACTGTATTTAAGAAACAGGGAACGTTATGTCAAAAATTACTAATCTCAAGAGCTAATTTTAAGAGAATATTCCAAACCGCAAGACATATTAGAACACAAATAATTATCATGATTGATATGCTGATATTGGCACAGTCTTTATTTGAGAATACGACATCTGATTTTGAACAAAAAGATTCGCATACAGACGGAAGTACAAACTTTTAATGCAAGCACTACCGATATCGTAACGACTATGGATTAGAGCAGTATTGACTAGTGACAAATTAGAATAGTCAACGGGGGGGGGGGTGTACATTTCATGAAGCCAATGAAACAGGGAAGACAAATTAAACATAGAAGTCTGCTTCTTTTTTGTTTTGTTTTAAAGTTTGTGAATCGGACTGTATTTTTGATCTTTGTGTTCGATGCTAAAACGACTCAACTAACACTAATCAAACATTTTTGTAGTCAAGATATGGCAAGTTTGAAACGGAACATTTTTGAGTAAGTAACTATAAAAACTATGAATGGATTGGTCTGTCGAAACTGCGTCGAAGAAAATTATCAAGACGAGATTTTCAATTACGATACATGGGAAGTTCGAAACAGAACAAATTTTCAAAAAGAAAGTGGAAACGGAATTCATGATAATGGAAAGTAGAACAATAGTCTCCATCGTTTTAGCCCATAGGAATTCAGAACTCACGAAAAATCATAAACTCATATTGAATATGAGGCACTGTTTTAGAACCGGGTGCCGGTAAGAAAGTTTGGGTGCTCATTTGTTTTGCCAAAAATAATGTTTTTTGGCCATCATAGGATCTTGAACACACACAAACAAAGCCAGAGCAATTTTTTGGACAAAAAAACTAGTAGCATACATCTGTAGATATGATTGGCTTTGTTGGATTTAGCTAATTTTCAAGTCCGGGAAGTTAAATTTTATTATTTTGCGGCCTGAAGGACTTTAAATATGCTCTTTAAACCCGGCTAAGCCTACAGATTATCATCCCTATATTTGTAGAGTGTTCTCGAAAAGTTAGATCACCTTTCAATAGCAATACGGCACAGTAGCTCCCTGTACATAATATGAGTTAGAAACGGTGTAATTTGTTGACACAAAATTGGTATCATTTGTCAAGTACCATCTGATTTGGACCAGCCACAGGGTTGCCAAAGGGATACCCGCGTTCAATTTTTTTTTCGCGCAATTTTTTGTTGCGATGCGGTCACGTTTCGCTGCGCAGCGACTCAACAGTACTCAACGCGATATGCAGCCAAAATTTAGGCTTGGATTGGCACACAGCCAAACTTTTGGACACGTTTTTGGCACGACGCCAAGGCGAGTGCGACGGGGCGCGTTTAACTTGGTATCCCTTTGACGACAGTGTGACCAGCTATGAGCTTTTGCAAAATCAAAAAATGAGTTCTTGCGAAAACAAATCAAGAAGCATCAATCTTTCAGAAAATTCATTTCCAACCATTCTTATTACATTGAAATCGGTAGGCTGTCTGTTTTTCAAATTTCTAGGATTCAACAGATCGACATACAGAAAATGGTTCATAATTTATATCAATTTTCTTTCAGATCGTTTTCCAATGAGACTACTGAAAACATGAAATTCTATTCGGCATAACAAAATCTTGAAACAAGGATTTCTTCTAAAAAATGGTCGCGCACGTAAAAAAAGTAAGGTCATTTTCAAAAAGAACACCATTATATAAACTTGAATCCCTATTCAGATACATTAACTTTGAAACTGAACATTAGATAAGATCAACTTATTCTATATCGAGTAACTATATTTCTACTCAATCAAAATACAGTAGTCTTGAAACGTAAAATTTCTTCAAAAAGTATATAACCACACAAACTGTTGCCATGTCCAACTTTATATAAGCATAGAATTCAAAAGAAGAAAAAGAAGTACATATAGTAGCCTCGACACGGGGCCCCTCCTATTGTTATATGTATATATTTCTGTAGATGAGACAGAAAAGAAGAAGAAGAAGAACTTCTCATTTTCTTCTTCCTCTACTTCTTCTTTTTCGGAATCCCCCCTCTCATATGGTCTGGTACTGTGGTTGGGACCGGTCAGCTAATCCCGATTGCGGCAGACGGGCATGAAAAAGAGGAGAAAAAGAGAAGGAGAAGCATTTGAAATCGGAGGAGAAAAGGTTTGGAACGGTGCCAGAAAGTGAGAAAAAGAAGTGGAGGAGAGGAATTATAATAAGAGGGATTTGAACTTTTATTAATACTTATTAGCAGGTAAAGGGGAGAGGAGAGATTGGATTAAAACATTGAAAGTTTTATGGTTATCCGAGGGAAAAGAGAAAGGGTAACAGAAGAAGGTTAAAGTTAAGAAGAGGATTCAAGATTTACTGTTCTTGGGAGGTGACATATTTAAGGATATAGTTCTTTGTGCGATTTAGTATAACTAAGACCACTGAACAGAATTCAATGAGTTTTCAAGCATTTTCTCATGGTAAAAATTACCATTTCAGGAAGTTATTTTGCAACAGGATTTATTTTGTCCGGTATTCTAGAGACGAGTTCTTCCACATAAAATTAAATTTAGCAGGAATAAAATAAATTTCATTTAGTACACACATCTAGGGATTAATAATAGTCTGCAAAACACCAATCAATCCGAAAATTTTCTCTTAATTTTTTTTCTCAATGCAGCACTGATAATTACTGTATTATGAATCTTATTTTGTAGGTTATTAGTTTTTCTTAACAATGTGATGGTTGCATCCGATCGTTTTTTGTATATTCTAACCTGCTGGCATTAGTTTTTCCAACAAGTTTAGCAGCTTTGGAAACAATGCCATTCACAGAGTTAAGAAAAATATTATTGAAATGAAAGGGCATATTTATGATCATTAAATCATGAGCCAAACATACGAAGTTTACAGGAACTGTGTTTGTTAGTCAATCGAAACTGACAATTTTCTGGTAAAACTAGAAAAGTGTGTTTCAGTACTAAGGTTTTGGATCACCATGTATACAAACAAACTGATCCGAGGAGAAACATCGTAACTATCTTGTATACCTGTGAATGTTTATTAATATATTTGGAATACAAAATTGTCAACGCGGTTGAGAAAACATGAAGATGAATTTGATGTTACCTTGTGCTGATAGCTGCTTCCGTGATTTCAGCATATTGTCACGTTTCAGTTGAATATTTTCATATCTGAGAAGACACGGCCGACCGGCAGGTCGCGCGAAGTGACAATCATGATGATCGGAACATTTCGTTTTTATTACAATTTTCTCAACTACATACAGTACCGGCCAAAAGGTTGTCAACTTTGCACGTTTTCAGTGCAAAACGGTCAACTTTGAGGGTCTGAAAAATAGGTTTCCCGCTGTTCAATTTTCTTAAATTTTTGTGGGTACAGAGATCGACTCTAGAACTTCATTTACGTTGTTGACAACTTTTCTTCATAACCATTTTTAAGAGAGTTAGGTATCGTGAAAGATTACAACCCGTCATTTCTTCCAAATTCAGTGTTAATTTCGAGAAAAATGAGACAGATTTTTTCAACGCAATCTATCTATTAGGAAAGTGAATTTGGGGAAAAGTTGTCAATTACAAATATGGAGTTCTAGAATTGATCTCTATACCCAAAAAATTTCAAAAAAATTGAACAACGGGAAACCTATTTTTCTGACCCTAAAAGTTGACCATTTTGCACTAAAAATGAGCAAAGTTGACAACCTATTGGCCGGTACTGTACATAAATTAATCATGGCATTGTGAAACATATTTCGTAAAAGAGTTTCATTTGAATCTAGAACCATTTACCTTTCTTGTGATGACTTACTAACTTTAAGTCCGATAGTGAACTAACACGAGAATTAAATTGTCCAAACTAAAGCAACATAAAAACAGAAGAATTTGTGAAGTTAGAGACTACATTCCATTATCTAAAATAAATTCTATTCAAAAATGTAGCAATTCATATTGTCGAAAAAATACACGACAATGTTTTGTATTACTCAAGCGATACTGCAAAATTATTTTTCAGAATTTATAAAACAGTTTTCTGTTTCAAAATGCTCATATTCTTCATTTTGGTTTCTAGTTATCAGTCGTCTAGTTATAGCTATTTCTAAAAAATAAGAGCCACGATGTACACAATATACAGATTTTCAATGTTTCATGTTGAAAATACATATATTGGTGTCTGAAAACCGTACACGTATCTGTTCAAATTTGTAGCAATAATTTCAAGCTAACCACAAATTTCTGAATATCAAAGAATCGAAACTGAAAACGAAGAGGTCTTTCGACCTTTTTCTTGAGAATTTTTTGCATGCGGCTCGGAATTTTGGCTGGAAATTATTTCATATTTCAAATAATTTCTATATTACATTGTTTACAAAACATAGATTCTCCCGGGAAAGTTCTAGAAATTCCTATTTTGTATTTATATTCACAGTGAGTCCACTTATTGCAGAACCTTTTTGCCCAAATGAATCAAGATAAAAAGAAATAAAATAAAATCAACATAAAACAGTGAATGTTCGTAGGGCACTCAGCTATTCAAATGGAAGCTCACTGATCATTAACAAAAACTCAATTCCATCATCAGCAAAAGTCAACATGATTTCAACTTATGACAATAGTGAAACATTATGATTGATTATCCAACACAAAATCAGGAATACGATGAATTAAATGCTGATAATTTACCACTAGCAATTCATTTGAAATCACTATCAAGTCCAACATGAATGTAATCAAAGGCAGTGAAAAACAGTGAAAAACATGGGTTCAACAATGGCTACGCTTCAATACTCAGAAGTGTTGAATATTGTCGGATTTAAAAAGCGATGCTCGGTGTTTGTTTTTTTTTTTCAACTTTTCAAATCTTCAAGCAAAATATGTTTGAAAATCTGAATATTACGAAAACAACGAGCTTCAATTTTTTAAATCCAACATCACCATTTCGGATATTAAAAAATAAATATTAAGCAAAAGAAAAAACCTTGTAGAAACAGAAAAAATGTCTCAAATGTTTATCCTTGTCTGAAACTGTTTGATATCCCCCATTTCTCTTCGATGATCAATCCTCTCCTCATCCATCCATATCACTTTTTCCTCATTAGCTTTCGTTTTTTCTTTCTTCTTCAAACTGTCCATCAATTGATGATACCATGTCTCAAAACCAGAACCAGTTAGTTGATGCCATTCCAAATTCCTTCCTCTCCTCCAAAGTCATTTCCCATT
Organism: Caenorhabditis sinica; assembly: GCA_963932045.1. NCBI lineage: Eukaryota > Metazoa > Nematoda > Chromadorea > Rhabditida > Rhabditidae > Caenorhabditis > Caenorhabditis sinica. The sequence continues at coordinate 20,204,981 of OZ009940.1, forward strand.
TTGGAATGGCCAAAAGAAATAGTAATAGTAAAACTGAATGAGGTGTGATGAGAGGAATGAAAGGAGGGAATCGGAAGGGGAGGAGAGGAGGAAATGAGTACAAAGGAATTGGAATTATGGGTAGAAAAGTATAATGAGACATGCGTGGAATATAAGGAGAAAGGAGGGGAGAGGGGGGGGGGGGTGGAAGATTTCTTATAAGCTAAAATTCACTCAAAGTCAAGTTTTTGCTAAATTGAGGCTAAATGAAAGAAACTGGGGTGTCTTTGGCGCTTGCACAGAAAAAGGAGAACAGAAACAAACAGAACCACAGACGGACAAACAGAAACACGGAAAAAACGACGGATACACATACATATAAAATCCCATGGTTTTAGAAATGTTATTAGAGCAATGTGAAGTAGAAGTACAACTTTGAATTTCAGAAAGGAACATAGGAGATGTTAATTAAACCAGAATTAAACTGACTATTTTTTTCCAGTTTTACTACGTTTGTGAATCTGAAACTTTCCTAAAACCGTTACCGAATGGAAAATAAGCACTTTGTTGAGGATGATCGGCAAAAGCAACAGAAAAAAGGCGCTTTTGAATTTTTTTGGTTTCAGAGAGGTGACAAAAGTTATGCAGCAATATCTCGAACGATTAGCTTCTATTCACATCTACATGAAACGCTGATATTGTTGGAGTTTCCCTGCTATTCTCAATGGTAATGTTTCAATTGCAGTGTTTTTTGTTCTGATATTAATACCGATGCTGATGGAGTATTGCAATGGCAATTTATGCAGTAAATTTATCCCTGTTTTGGATCAGTGATAATATATCGACTGTCTTTTTTCAAGTGGTGATTGATTCAATTTTAAGATCAGGAAAATAGTTTTGGAATAGTATCGAGTGTCGAGAAAATTAGTTTAAATGATTTTAGGTCAATGATTATTGGGTGCCTTGGGTTACAAGTTTCCGTGATTTCGGTAATGAGCGACCATGAGTTATTCTTCACAAGCAGAGAAACTATCAGAACCGTTTGAAAATATGATATGCTTGAAACACGTTGTTAGTAAACATGTATTGAATTGAACGATATTTTATCATTCCCAAGAAGTAGTTAAGCAATTACACTTGGCCTAGTAGAATGACTTGGCTGACAAGGATAAAGTATTCCTTTTTGCGGATCCATCAGCTACACATTTCCACTTATAGATTGATCTAATTATTGCCTTGATACTGATAAACGAACTTTTCCGGAAAATTTTTTTAAAACTTGATTGAGATGATTGAGACTCCTTGAGTGAAAAATGACTGGCAGTGGTTATTTTTTTCGGTTACAGCTTGAGTTGATAATTTGGATCGAAACGAAGTGAAAATTTGGCTCCGCGACATTTCGAAACCAGACATTTCGAAACCGCGACATTTCGAAACCGTTGTAACGTATTGAAAATTTTACTGAAGTTTTTAATTTCTTTGTACAAATTTGTGAGGGAGAACATGGAAATTGATAGAAGTACGTATTTAAATGTTTTTTTCAAAACTTCGGGCAGAAAATTAAGAAAGATTTATTTATGATTGGTTGGCATTTTGGTATAAAATTAACAGTAGAAAATGAAAACGATAGGAAAGAGGATTCGGTGGGGAACCCGCCGCGTAGTGTCTCGCTTTCTTATCCACCTCCTCCTCTTTTGCAAAAATTCAGAAAAAGCAAAACAACATAAAAATCAACAACACTTATTATGATATGAAAAACCAAAGACGAACTCGAAGAAAAACCAAAGACGAACTTAAAGACAACCGAATCTTGTCCGCACTGAGGAACAATCGGGGTCTCAAAGGACTTCAGTTTTTCAAAGCCATGCGATCAGAAAGGCGATACACTTGATATCATAATAAGTGTTGTTGATTTTTATGTTGTTTTGGTTTTTCTAAATTTTTACAAAAGTTGAGGAGGTGGATAAGAAAGCGAGACGCTACGCAGCGGGGTCCCCCACCGAATCCTCTTTCCTATCGTTTTCATTTTCTACTGTTAATTTTATACCAAAATGCCAACCAATCATAATAAATCTTTATTAATTTTCTGCCCGAAGTTTTGAAAAAAAAATTTAAAGGTGTACTAAGGTTTCGTACGAAACTTGGTGAGAACACTGAAAATAATCAGAATAGTCATTTCCTAAAAGGAAAAATCACAAAAAAAGCTGCAAAAGCTAGGGCGCTCCGACGAAAATACCGTTTGGGCAACCAAATGGAAGAGAAAACTCCAGTGGAGAAAGTTAGTCCCCCGGTTTTTAACTCAATTATTGATTATTTTTTGTAGATTTTTTTGCACTGAATCATTGAAAAATTAATTTGCTATCATTTTATCACAAAAAATATATACTTTTCACAGTAAGAGATTTTCAAAAGCCGGGGACTAACTTCCCAAATCTGTTGCCCAAACTGATTTTCAGCGGCTTGTACCGGGCTTTGCGATTATTTTTGAGCGTTTTCCTTTTGGAATCTGAATGGTCGTATTTTTCTTAGCTCGTATACGAAGTTTCAAGTGAAACCTTAGTACACCTTTAAATACGTACTTCTATCAATTTCCATGTTCTCCCTCACAAAGAAATTAAAAACTTCAGTAAAATTTTCAATACGTTACAACGGTTTCGAAATGTCCGGTTTCGAAATGTCTGGTTTCGAAATGTCTAGTTTCGAAATGTCACGGTTTCGAATTGTCGCGGTTTCGAATTGTCGCGGTTTCGAAATGTCTGGTTTCGAAATGTCGCGGAGCCGAAAATTTATGGTTCCACCAAAGTCGTGCCGTGTTTGTAGCTGAACCATCAAGAGTCGAATTGTTCTGTCGCAAGCAGAGAGTTTTACATGTTGTTCCTGAAAGTGAGAAATAAAGATGATTCAAATAGATTTCACAAATCTATTTTAAAGTAATAAAGGGAGTTACTCTGTATTTTAATTTTCGTTTTCAAGGTGTGCATGAGTATTGTCATCTTAAGAAGTGATTGATCTGTAATTGGGACAATATATTACGACTTTCTAGATCCATTCGTTAATTTGCCAGCAGTTAAAAAATCATTGCATACATCAGTCAGAAAAATCACGATCAGTCGAGTTACATCATGTATTGAATGGACAGAAAACCCGTGTTGATTTGAAAAATCTAAATTATTTATGCTGTTTCAAGAAGCCTAAAGATGAGTAAGTATCCATGAGGAGTTTGATGGGAAAAGTCTAAATTGAATTTAACACCAAATTACACAATTTTTCCAGACAAAGACTTTTCAGTGCAAATCTCACCGTATTCCTTCACTTTTTCTCTCAGAATCATCTCCGTCGTTTGTCAGTCGAAGCTCCGCCCCCTTCGCTCGAGCCGACTACCGTCTCATCTGTCGTCTGACACGGCCCGGTATACTCGTCTGTAATCATCTTCCAAAATGTTGAGATAAAGGTCATTACGAGAAACAAAAATTGTTCAAAATTGAATGTGGTTTAGTACTAACGTTGGGTTCAGGAAAAAACTGGCAGGGAAATCGGGTGTTTATAAGTGGCTTGCATAAATTAGTAATTAAGTAAATTATAACTCCAAGAGGAGTAATTCCAAAATGTTGATGATGAAACGGTGTTCTTCGTAATTTTTTCAGCAGTCGATCCACATCGCAATGTCGTAGACAAAGGTCTCACCACGATTACCGTAGCTTCATAGACTAGGTCATGTGATATTATTGTTGACTATATTTTAATTACCTAACACAGAGATCGATATTCAACTCAATTCACTAGAAATGTAAACAACTTGAAACAGTGAAATTTCAAAAGTTATGATTTTCTTTGTTACCAGATAGAAGACGGTTTGGCACTAAAATCAAATTTTCAAGCCAATCTGGATAAAATAAACTTATGATACTAGTAAAAAGAGTCCCCCCTTTAAAACTGTTATTGATGAAACAGTATTTTTTCTGTTCCACTTTTGTATCATGTTTAAGGGTGAATGCACATTCAAGTGTCTTGCTACGGTTACTGTATCATTTTATACAACCTAGCATGAGTTTCTCATATTGCTACCACCATGGGCTACTAAACTCATCGTAAATAAAGTCTCTGAAACTGAGAAACTACTTTGCGATGTCGATTGTAGTGATAGTGAGAATTGAAATAACGAAATCAAGAGAAGCTGCATTCATTAATCAGTTAACAATGTGAAAATCCGAATATTAATGAATTTTATGAAACACATAACTTATGGCAATAATTTCTTCGCTCAAATTGAGCAGTAAAATTTTTAACCCTAAAAGGTACTTGTGATTCATCCAACAGAATAACGAAAAACTACTAGTTTTTCATGAAAAGAGAACAAGAAAACTTGCTTCAACTTTACAGCTGCAAATGCTCGTTATATTTTGAGTTTTCGATGAGAAAGCAATGGTTACGGCGCTAACTTAAGAATGAACAAATTGAAATCAGTATGTTTTTATCGAATTTTCTTCTATTCTTTCATACTCACTTCGGAAATTGTAGCCTACCGATTGCAACTTTCAAATCTGGAGCATATACAAAGTAAATGAAACAGATTCTTTTTTCTGTTAATTGTCACGTTGTCTCTACTGATTGGAAGGCATTATAACAAAAGCAATAGACAGCCTAAAACTGATTTATGAACTATCTGAAACAAATTCTTTATTGAACCCTGAACCTTGATTATTATTCAGATCCAGGACGCATGATTCAAGTGTACCAGTTGAAGAAGAGAATTTTTCGGATATATTTATGGAAACTGTATCGAACGGAGAATGATTCCGCGAATGAGACCAAACCAATAGTTGCCATCTGAAACGGATGATGCTTGAAATTACTGGCGTGTCAACAAAATAACATCGACAATATTACTAGTTAAGACCGATTGGAAACTGTAAAAAATGGACGTATCCGTTCCCCCGGCCAAGTTTGGAAAAACTCAAAATGAGTACTTTTTTTATTATTATTTTTTCGATGCGTATTTGCTTAACGATAGAAGCTTGGAGCTTACTAATAACTTACTAATAACTAGTAAGTCAATTCTGAAATTATACAAAGTTTATGAAACTGAGAACTTGTGTTTGTCAAGATTAGAAGAGATTCAGGACTTCATTTGAAATGAACAGATACCCTCAATTATTTTATTGCAAAGCGAAACAAACTGTTTCAAATAATTTCGTGTTTTGGAACTTCGTCATGTACTGATCGTTGAGCCATTATTTCACTGGTTATGAAAGATTTAATATTCATACATCATTCTTATGATCATTATTATGATGTATGAATTTGTATCCATAACACTCTCGGTTTCAAAACTCTGAGAACTTTCGGGAAGGTAGTTGAATAAACGATATATAAGCGATAGGAATTCTATAAAATTGAAAACGGTCATCGGGGTGTTCCATTTTTTGCACACTCTCTCAGGGGTCTACCAATAGAACAAAGTAATAGGCGTCGCATCGATGCCATAAAAACCCACTGTTCTTGCTTCTTGATTTCACTGATCGCAGAGATTTTTCCACGATCCCAACAAAGGAGAGAAGTTATCAATCAAACCTCAATAAGACTGGATTCTTCATAATTCACTTAAAATTTCATATTCCAGTATAGGATTTAAAAATAAGAAGCCAAATACTTGGTAGATCGCGGTTTTTTTTCACGATTCCAATGAATGGTTAAATCTACTCCAGTCAAAGAGTTAAAGGAAAACAAGCCGAACACTTGGGCTCTCACTGGAAATAGTCATAGTCCTGTCCGTTCTCACCAATATGCAACCGAGAGTTTTCTGTTCCATTTGTTTATTTTCCGTTTAGAATTTATCTGCCGATAGTAAATGGTTATTTCTATCTTGAGTTATTGGAATCCCCGTTGCCGGAAAAATCCATTACTTCGATGATCAATCCCTTGCTTTTGGTGCCGACCGTTGAAAAATGTACATATTTTAGCAGATATTTTATGAACAAGGTTCTGGTTTTGATTTCCATTATGAAATCTGATGCTAGTGTCTAAAGGATCTGTTGGGTACAGTTTGAGATGGAGATCCCTGTTTCAGGAACCTCATTTTCCAATCGATCGGCTGTATTCTTCAATTCTCACTTGGATGGTTCATCCGACTAATCTGAGCACAAAGATTTGATGGCAGACTGCTACGACGAGATACCGAAAATAAATCGCTACAATTTTTAAAAGTTTAACTGTATGAAGGAAAAGTGAAGACTTAGGGCCAATATTAGCAATGAATGCCGTTTCTGAAGGTTGATATAACAAGAATTTTCTCTTTTTATAAGTTTGACAGCGACCGTAGAAAAATTCACTGACCTTGAATAACAAGAACATTTTATTGCGATCTTTTATCAAATCGAGTGTGGGAAATTACTGTTGTATGAACCTCATTTTATCAGCTCTTCATGGTAATATGTTGCTTGAAGTATCACAAACTTCTATGTTTCGTTCTTCCCATTCTCATTTGACAGGATTCCTAGCGTCAATGGTTGTTTATTCAGCATTGTTTTAAACAAAATATGATGATGTCAAAGATTCCATTGAAATTTTACAATCCTCAGCTGTACTAATTGATAACAAAAATAATTAAACAGAGACAGTTGACCGAACAAACAACTATTATGTGTTTCAGTACTGACATTTTTGAGTATCGTGCTCAAAGAGATAAGATGACAGAATACAACTACCTGGGAAACTATATCTATAGATACAAACTACCTTCCCACCACGATTGCTAACAAAAATATTGTTCCCGGTAAATCAAGAGCAAGGCATCTGATGTACTCTTTGGCATCGAGTCGAGCGTGTAATGTCGAACTATTACCATTTTCTCGACCACATGTCTTAATCTGGAGTATTTGAAACTTACTACTTGAAGATTAGCGCGTTTTTAAATTCTTACTAGGTCAATTCTTCGAAATGTCTAGAAATCTTCAATGTTCCATAAAGCTTATCTCAGCCAAACTATCTTGTCTTAGACAATAGTTGCTGCCCAGCTTCTACTTTCATTTTCTTGTTATCTGATTTTCTTTCAATAGGCCTACCAACACAAAAGGAGGAATTGGCAGAAGAAGAGAAATTGGAAGAATTATGCGATACGCGAAACAGGAAAACAAAAACTGAGCTACTCATGGATACCTTGATTATAGGAACTCGGATTCTGTTTTCGAAAGATTATGTTCTGATTCACGAGGTGCACAAAAAAAAGAGAAAGTGGTTTTTCTATGATTAGTCTAACGCTTCATCTGACTGAAATTTGTTGAAATATTTTCAATTTTTAAGGGTGAGCAAAATTTAGGTCATACAGGACTAACTTTGTTTTTTAATTCAATTCATCAGGAGCACACGAAACTGTAAGAGAGTTTTCAATCTTTCTCAACATAAGAGTTTTCGGTTTCAAAAACCTCATTAAACAGATTGAAATGTCTATCATTGTCTAGAAATCCAAATGGTTCGTTGTGCACAAGATTTTACATTGACTGTCTTTTGTTGTTTTAGATTTTTGGGTTCTCCGCTTTCAAATTTGAACCTAGTACGTAGCAGAGGTGTCCGGAAGTCGGCATTCCTCGTTGTCAAATCTGAGTTCCACGCAGCTTTGATACGTTGATTCAACTTGCATGGGTTACATGATTTAAAAAAACAAACAAGAGATTTTCGTTGTTGCCATTTTAAAAGTCTTGTTTATTATCTGTGTTGAACTTTAAATGACCATGATAGAACTAGAATTGCATTTTTTAACAAGTAAACGTTCGATTTTTCTTAATTGAATTCCTTAGGAACTGAAACCAAAAATATGGATGAAAACTTTACGAGAAGCTGAAACTGACAAAATTCACATTTTTACCAATAGCTTTCTCTTCAAGAGGACAAGCTGTATTAGAGCATTCATTGCGGTGTTATATCCTGTTCTTCACTTGAAAATCGAAAATATCAAGATCAAGTCGTAAGACATCCCCATTAAAAAATACCAAGAATGTAATGAAACATGTTCTGTTTGAAACTGCAATGAAGCGAAACTTCGTCAAGTTTTGGGGAATCAAATATGATACGGCTTTCTTGGATTTTCTTCTATGCCATCTCTGTTCTTTCAAATTCGTAATTGCAAAGTCTGACGTCGTCTCTAACCGATAAAAACTCCAATGTTTGAACAATGCTAATTTTCTCGAATTGCATTTGGCTTCTCTGGTTCTCTTCTTTATTCTATCAAGATCAGTTCAAAATCTGGACTTCATCTGAAATGAACATTTTGAAATCGAAATCTTATTTTCACCATTTCAATAGTAGCGACAATAGGCATCAAAATTAAGTGGAGTAAGTGAAACCGTATTTAATGAGTCAACAAATTCTTAGAAAAAATATTGAAGGTCGGCGAAGTAAGCAGCAAGATTACAAAAGCTTATGCTTTACGAACTTTATGGAACAGTACTTTTTCGCTCAAGCGGAGCAGTGAAATATTAATCTGATGAGCTATTGGTTCACATACGAGATAATATCCAAAAAAAACAGCAAGTTTTTTATTGAAAAATAGTAGAAAAAATTTTTTTCGGCTCCAAATGCTTGGTATATTTTGAGTTTAGGTTGAGAAACCACTCATAATCCGTCCTGTATTAAAAATGAACAAATAGAAATTAGTATGGTTTTTTTCGTCTCACTCTGATTTCCTAGTTGTCAAGCTCAAAATCTTCGCTTACCAGTTTCAACTTCAGCGTTGAAGCAATAGAATGGAGCCATTCGACCATTGCTTAATGGTACATATCCTCAAGATTTAAGAGAGAGTAAACGTCTAAAGAGCTTGATTGGTGCTTTATGCACTAGCTGAAACAAAAATTTTCATTCATTGATATCGAACAAATAAGAAGAGGATTAGCTCATTGTACCAGTAGAATCCCAGATCACATTATACAAATTTACTAGTAGAAAATTCGGTTTTTTTTCCTGTGCCGGAATGATTCCGAAAATATGATCAAACGCATAATTGCAAACTGAAACTGGTAATTTATGAAGTCTCACAAAAACATCTAAACTCAAATTGGAAGACGTCTAATCCGGTATATTTCTTGCTTAATTCTGAAAAATCGAAATATATTTTTTTAGTTGGAAGATGAACTATAGACGCTCCAACTAAATACCCTTCGCAGTATAGCCAAATATGACCCGTTGGAAACTGCAAAAAACCCGAATATCATTTTTCTGTTTCACATCCTCTTCTTTGCTTTTGCCTGAATTGGGATGCTAATAGAAGTATAAAACTGCACCAAATATAAAACTGTAAATTAGAATTTATTTGTTCTTGGTTCGATCATGGCTTATTTCTACTAGCGGAAAAGCTATTCCCTTGGGATGTCTTTCTTCAAATCGGTCAATTTTGTCGCCGTTTTCTGGCTTCAAGAAATTTTTTCAAGCGATTCTATTTGGATATTCGGAATCCGCGCATTTTTGGGCTTATAATACCCATAGGTCTTCTGGTCGGATACCATTTTTATGGAGCGAATCACCAGCACTTGTTATTAGCTCATGCATGCATTAATTTCAAATTCATTGTTGAAGTGATACAAAGTTAGGGAAACTGTGAACTTTTGGACAGCTGGTAGACATAGTAACAGCTAAAGACAGTGAAACCATATTCAATAAGGTCCCGAATCTTTGATAGAGTGTGATGGTAGTCAATAAAGTTTTCTAAAAATCACTGTTTCATAAATTTTATAAAAACAAAGTCAGAAGTTGAGAAGAAAATCAAAAGTTTTTATTTCTTGAAAGTTATGAAAGGGATAATATCAATTTGAGCTGCTGAGCCCAGCATCGATTTGCGAAAGGACATCTACAAAGTGTAATGGCTTTGGTGATATTTTTGTATAGTTTCAATGAGCTTGTGTAACACAAAAAATTTGCGGGAATCCGTATGTATTTGGATCAAAAACTTCAAACCAGAAAATCGTATGCAAAATGACAGTACTGTTCAATTTGCATCGATGCGGTTCTGATTCCAAAAATATTTTCAAACCCATAATTGCAAACTGAACGGGCTATTTTCGAAATCTTTCAAGCAACTCTAATTTCAAATAGAAAAATTCAATTTATATCTTTGGTGAAATCTATTATTTCAGTGTGATGATGAATGAATAGTGGCAAAACTAAATAGAATCAGCAATACACCCAAATATGACCCACTAGAAACTGAAAAAAATGCAAAGCATTTTTCTGTTACATATCCTCATTTTTTCCTGTACTTGCATTGAGAAGCCAATTAGTTCAGTTGGTTCTCGTGACATTCCAGGTAATTCTTAAGTGAGACTTCACTATAGGCAGCACTAGAATATAAAATTTAACCAGGGTGGTTGGTATTTTACTCATATGTGGACTGGTGGGACCGCGAAGTACAATACCACAAACTTTGTCATTTCTCTACTTTCAAGCACCGCGAAACCTTGAGAGATTTTTCTGACTGCTAACTCCCAATGAGTTCCTGATTTGATATTCAAAAACATTTCACAGAAAGATTGAAACTTTTTCAGGATCGCACTCAGAACATAAAATTTCGAAAATTCAGAAAATTTTCGTGAGAAATTAACTTTTTCTCGGAAAATCAGCAGAGCAATTTTGGATAGTGAACAAAAAATGTTTGAAAACATGCCAGCTTGGGAATTGCGGATCAGTAAAAATCTGAATGTTGAAGTATTACGAACGATGTGAAACTGAAATTCTGTGGTTAGCTGTTTGCCAGCCTCATCACGACAAGTTTACTACATATGAAAGATTTCATTTAAAATCAACATTTTGAAACAGAATGCTTGTTTATTGGTGGATATAGAAAGAACACCAGGAAAACTGAAATAAGTGAGGTTCTATTCTTATATGTTCCAAACGTATATTTTGAAAAACTTCTGCTTCGTAAACTTCATGAAGAAGATAGCGGATGAAAAATTATTAGTACGTCTGTCGACGATTTTTCGTTCGTAAATGCGTGCATTAAAATAGCCGCTCTTTTTGTAAGTCACATCAATAGCAGCTTTGATGTCCCTGTCATACAAAGTGAAGAAAACTAAATACTTTTCTTATTTTTTGATGAAGAATCTGAACTAACAGATGCCCCATTGGACCGAAAAGTAAGCAACAGGAAACCTAAATATTTTCAAAATGGAAATACTAACAAAAATGATAATAAGATTAACTGAAGTTAGTGAAACCGTATTCAATAATATCGCGATTTTTCAGAAAAGGACTAGAAATACAATAACAACAAGAGCCAATAATAACTCTCAACATTTGGATTCTAAAATTTCAGTTTCTCTTCGATCATTAATTTCTAGAAAAATAGAAGCAACTATTACTCGCTCGGACAGGTTCTGTGCTGACTTTTACAAATTGGCAGCGAGTGTTGAAGCAACAGAGATTCCAGTCAGTTTTTTGATGCAGTGCTTTTAATGATGAATCAGGAAGTAGTGAATAGTGCTCTCATAATACTAGTTGGATCTTCTTCTCATTTCATACCAATACCCATGTCTCCATCTTTTTTTTAAATACAGTTCAAAACTTAAATTGCATGTCAACTATATTCCATTAGATGAGTTTTCAATCTTTCTCAACATAAGAGTTTTCGGTTTCAAAAACCTCATTGAACACATTGAAATTTCTAGCATAGATATCTATTGGTTCTTTGTTCACATCTTGCATTTTTGTTTTTGGTTGTTTTTGATTTTTGGGTTCTCCGCTTTCAAATTGGAACCTAGTACGTAGCAGTGTCCGAAGGTCGGCATCCCCGGTTGTCAAATTTCAGTTCCACGCACCTTTGGTACGTTGATTTAACTTGAATGGGTTACAGGATAAAAAGACGAACAAGAGATTTGCGTTGTTGCTGTGTTTTAAAGGTCCTCAACATTTATCTGTATTTAACTTTGAAGGACCAACTTGAATTCCAACTTGAATTGCATTTTTTCACAAGTAGAATTCGTATTTCACTAAATCATCATGTCAAAATGGATGACTTAGAAACTGACACCAAAAATATGGATGAAAACTTTTGGGGGAGCAGAAACTGACAAAATTTACATTATCACCAATAGATTTTTCTTCAAGAGGACAAGCACTATTAGTTCGTTTATGGCGGTGCTATGTATATCCTTTTCTTTGCTTAGAAATTGTAAATAACAAGTTATTATAAAGCCACTTCGATTATGAAATAGCAAGATTGTGATGAAATATGCCCTGTTTGAAACTGCAAAAAGAAAAACTTCGTCAAGTTTTATGAAATCGAATGTGATATTGCTTTCTTGGACTTCCTTCTGTGCCGTCACTGTTCTTTTAAACTCGTAATTTTGAAGCTCAACGCCGTCTCCAATCGATATAAACTCCAATGTTTGAACAATCCAAATTTTTCGGTACGGAATCGGGCTTCTCTTGTTTTCTTCCTTATACCATCTCTTGATCCGAGCTGAATCTGGACTTCATCTGAAATGAAAGCTTTCAAATCGAAATTATTTTTTCATGGCTGCAAAAGCAGCTAGAATAGGCATCAAAATTAAGTGGAGTAAGTGAAACCGTATTTAATGAGTCAAAAAAACATTTAGAAAATGTGTTCAAGTTCTGTGAAGTGAGCAGCATGATCACGGGAGCTCATGTTTTACGAACTCTATGGAAAAGTACATTTTTCGCTCAAGTTGACCAGTAAAATTTTAACCTGATGAGCTACTGGTGCACATACAAGATAATATCCAAAAAAACTGTAAGATTTTATTGAAAAAAAACTATTTTCGGTTCTTAATACTCGTTATATTCTCAGGTTAGGTTGAGCTACCAATCGTGATCCGATCTCTATAACTTAAAATTAGCAAATAGAAATTAGTATGGCTATCCTCGGCTCTCACTCTGATTTCCTAGTTGTCAAGCTCAAAATCTTCGCTTACCAGTTTCTACTTCAGCGTTGAAGCAATGGGAAAGTAAATGAAACGGAACCGTTCGACCATTGTTTAATGGTATACATCCTGAAGTTCTACGAAGGTCTGAATGTCTAAAGAGCTAGATTGGTGCTTTATGCACTGACTGAAACAGAATTTTTTGATTCATTGTTATCGAACAGATAAAAAGAAAAATAGTTCTTTGTTCTGTACCAATTGAATCCCAGAACACATGATACAAATTCACTAGTAGAAGATTCAGTTTTTCTGTACTATGTGTTCAAACTGCAGCGATGCTCTAATGATTCCCAAAGTATTTTCAAACCCATAATTGCAAACTGAAGCGGGTAATTTTTGAAATCCCTCAAGCAACTCTAATTACAAATAGAAAGATGTCTAATTCGATCTATTTTTCTGGTTAAATTTATCACTTCAGTTGGTGATGAATTTCTAGCGTAACAACTAAATAATATCAGCAATACATACACCCAAATATAACCCACTAGAAACTGAAAAAACGCAGAGCATTTTTTCTGTTTCATATCCTCATTTTGTCTTGTACCTGAATTGGGAAGCCAATTAATTCAATTCGCTTAAAAAACTGAAAATTAATATTTTTATTCTTCATGGTCAGATTTTCCCATTCTTTTTTTTTCTAGTTCAAAGATTATGGGATCAAGATTAGTAACAAACGGAGTGTTGAAGTATTACAAAGGATGTGAAACTGAATTCCTGTGGTGAGCTGTTTGGCCGCCTTATCACGGCATGTTTATAACATATCGAAGATTTCATTCAAAACCAACATTTTGACACTAAAAGCTTGTTTGTTGGTGGATATACTAACTATAATAAAAAGAATACCAGGATAATTGAAATAAGAGCAGTTCTGCTTTAATGTGTTCCAAAACGAATAATTCGGAAAACTTCTGTTTCATAAACTTCATGAAGAAGATGGCGGATGAAAATAATTAGTACGTGAGATGAGGTTTTTTGCGTTCATAAATGCGTGCAATTATTTTGCCGATATTTTTGTAAGTCACGTCAGTAGCAGCTTTAATGGTCCTGACATACATACAAAATGAAAAACTAAATACTTTTTTATCTTCGAGTGAAGCTGCTTGAATAATAGACGATCCATCGGACCCTAAAGTAAGCAACAAATAATGTAAGAAACAGGAAAGCGAAATTTTCTCAAGATGGTAATACTGACAACAATGATAATAAGTTTAACTGAAGTTAGTGACACCGTAATCAATAATATCGCGAATCTTCAGAAAAGGACTAGAAATACAATAACAACAAGAGCCAATAATAACTCTCAACATTTGAATTCTAAAATTTCAGTTTCTCTTTGGTGATGAAATTTCTAGAACAATAGAAGAAACGATTGTTCGCTCGGACTGACACTGTGTTGACTTTTACAAATTGGCAACGAGTGTAGAAGCAACAGAGATTCAAGTCAGTGTTTTGAAGCAGTGACTTTAATGATGGATCAGGAAGTAGTGAATACGGTTCTCCTGATTCTAGTTGGATCTCATTCTCCGATACACATTTCTTCATCTTTTTTATTCCATTAGACAAATTTATTTTCCAAGAAGAAAAAATTTACAAACGAAATCCATTCATGAGTCCCATTGCAAATCAAAAAGAAGACGGCGGAAGAGAGGAAAATGACTAGAGAGAAATCACAAGAAAATAAATACATATCATATTTATAAATATATGTCACTTGTTTAGGGAAAAAAAAAGTTTGGCGAAGGAAAATGGAACAGGGTACAGGCAAAAGAGGGTCACTTTTTTTCAAATTTTGTGTCAAAATATTCCAATAAAAGTAGGCTCAAACTGCCTTATAAACAATGTACAAAAACATGAAGGCCAGCAAGAAGGACACAATCAAAAGCAGAAGACGATTCTGAATGGCACGTCGAATCATGGAGCCCAATGTCTTGTTGGCTCTTCCCAAATCGGCATTCGATTGGCGGAGACGGTCACGGGAACGACCGATGGTTTCGCGTTGAGAGGCGAGGTTGGAGAGCATTTCCGAACCAATCTGGAAGGAATTTTTGATAATGGAGGGTTGACGACTTCTGACTTTATATTTTCCATGTCTTCTCATTTCTAAATTTTTCAAAATTTCAATTCACAAAACTGGAAAAAATCCTTTGTTACATGAACCTATGAAGTTCCTAATGGATTTCAATATTCAATGTGGATACGGCGTCTGATAACTACGTAAGCATTCGGGATTTTTTTGAGAACAGGTACAGTCTTAAAACTGGCACTCAAGAAGGTTCTGATGTCAGTGTCCATAAGATTTCCGAGCCCGAGATTCTGGGTAATTCGGGCTCCACGACACTTCGCAACCGGTCATTTTTCAACTACTAGAGTTCGCCACATGATGCATTTTTTATTAGACAAGTATTCAAAATTTTCAACTGTGGACGAACTCACGTGTAGCGAAATGTCAGAGTTGCGAAATGACCGGTTGCGAAGTGTCGCGAAGCCGTGATTGGTAATTCATAAGGAAGACGTCAGCATTTCAAAAGTTAACCTATTGGCTTCTGAAGTCCGGACTTCCAGATTTGAAAGTTGAGATTCAGGAGGATCAGAAATTAGAAGACGTTATTAGGAAGGACTTTGAAAGTCTAATTTAACGCTTCTAAAACCCTAAACCCCTTCTCCCCCACCTGCTCAGTCTCAATAGCAATCCGATGTGCATCCTGAACCCTCCTCGTCGACCTCTCCAATCTCTGTGTATTCTGAATCAATTGATCCTCTTGTCGATGCTCATCCAGCTGATCATCAAATGCCAACAACTCATCCCTATCCGCCTCCTCTCTCACTCGTCGAATCGCTTTTTCCAATTCAGAATCCAACTGTTTCTTGTCGGATTGGTAGCTGCGAACGCGTAGCTCGTATTTTGTGCGTTCCGTTCTGAAAATGCTATGTTTGATGAAGGACTAGAATTTCAAGTGCGCTCTATTGCTAAAGTTGTTGATTCACTGTTCCTCTGTACTGTCTGTATTGCGTCGCTTGTCATAGAATAATTTCAGTAGATTGAAAACATTGCGTCGCTCATTTGAAGTTGGAATTTCTGATAGTTTCAAAACCGAGGATTTTCAGAAAAACATTCCCTACTGATATGTATAATTGTCATTGTGGCTAGCCAATGCTTAACACAAGTATGAACCTAGTATTGCCGCTTGGGACAGTTCCAAATCCCAAATATAAAACTTTTCGAAAAAAATTGAAGTTTTCAGAAAAATGACTGTAAAATCCTTCAAAATGAACATTTCCCATAAATTCAAAAAGTCAGGATCATCTCTAGGAATTTGCCATTTTCTATAGACACTTTCATTGAGATCAGGTTACTGTGAGGTAAAATACAGTAGGAAATCGGTCAAAAATAAAGAAAAATAGCGCTATATCTAGTGTTAGTAACACATGAAGTAAAAAAAAAAGACTCCAAAATTCAAAACATGAGCACGATCTAAGAATATTTCTTTCCGATCTGTATACTTTTAATTACAATTGGGAAACTGTGATTTTAGTTATAGCAGGTACTAACTTTAAGACTTCTTGATCGGATTTCGAATCCATTACTTGTTAAAAGTAGGTCACACCTTTTGGGATATCAGATAATCCAAAATATCCAAAACAATATCCTGATCTCCAATTAATTTCCTATTGATCTGTATCACTTTCATCTATACTTTGTCTATTGTAAGCTAAGTTAGATAGATACTGTATCCTGAAATCGACACGCAACGCAACACGCGACGCGCCTCTCTATTTTGCTCCTTCTTGATCTACCTATAAGTCTTTCTAATCGGTGATTTTCTCGGCCATCTTGTGCAATAGAGCGCATTCGACTATTTTTCACAGTAGATCAGTGTACACATTTTTTATCAAATCGTTGTGCGGTAGAGCGCATTTTCTTCATGTTCTAGTTCAGTAGATCGGTATGTCGTAGATCAAATTTACATCAACTTTCATTGCAATGGAGCGCATTTTCTAAAAACTCACGTATTCGACTCCAACTCCCTCACAACCAACTCCATCTGATCCAACAAATCGTTAACTTCATCGAGACCCTTCCGAATCTCCTGAACCGCCCCAGCTCGTTCGGAACTCGGAAGAGTGTGAACTCTTCCGATTTTCGACGTTATTTCAGCGGTTTGCAGTGAGTACTGCTTCTCGAATCCGCTGAGTTGCTCAACGGTTTGTGACATTTTTTAAAAATTATTTTTCTGGAAAAATCTGGAAATTTCCTGAAAAAAATAGCAAAAAAACCTGGGTTATGAGATATTCAAGGTACCTGCCCTTTCAATTGGAATCTTTAAAAATTCAGGAAAAAAATGTTCAAAGAAAATTTTTTCAACAAAAATGAGCAAACAATAGGAAACAAAGAAAAACGATAAGCTAAGCTAATTTAAGATCGGGAATTTTCTAGAAAAACAGAAAAAAAGTGGCAAATAATTAGGATCGATAATGGGCGTAGGCTCGATTCGCCTCGCACGTCTTGTGCAATTCTTGTTTCGCCTGAATCGTCGATCCCTCGTTTTGGCTGGCGGCGAGCAGTTCCGTGGCAAGGATGTCTCTGGAAAATGGAATTTCGAGTTTTTGGGGGAAAGTGGGCGGAGCTTAGGGGTCCAGAGGCAAAGGGATGCTTTTTCACTTAAAATGCAGAAAATTCGGTGAAAAATGAGCTAAAACGGTCCAAAATCTTCAAAAATCGAAAAAGGGGCGGAGCCTAAAGGGGGACCCCTAAAATCCTTCAAAATGAACATTTCTCAAAAATTAAAAAATTCAGGATCATCTCCGGGAAATTTCCTTTCTTTCTAGACACTTTTCATCAAAATCGGGTTACTGTGAGCCAAGATACAGTAGGAAATCGGTCAAAAATCGAAAATAGCACTCCGACCCCAGAATGGGCCTAAAATCCTTCAAAATCCAAATTTTTCGAAAATTCAAAATTCTAGGTTGATCTCCAGGAAATTTCCTTCCTATCTATGCAACTTTCATAATGCTCGCTCTACTGGAAGTTGACAAAAATCGACATTTCCAAAACTCCCTCACTTAAAATGCGTCTCTCCATGCTTGGCGCGAACTCTGCAAATGTCTCTCATCGATTTCATGGCTCGAAATTCGGCCTCCGGTTCTTCGATGGGAAATGGGACCTGATAGCAAGTACCTCCACGGGTGACGCCTTGTAGCTTCATGAGGGGGTGGCAGTTCTGAAATTCGAAGAATTTTTGAATTTTTTCGTTTTTGAGAAATTTGGCGGGAATTCAAAATTTCCAAACCTTAATCCCCTTCCTGGCGATTTCAAAAGGATCCAATTCAATGGATTTTTTCTCTTCGTCACTGGCTTTCACCCAAGCCTTGTACTGCCGACGCTTGATTATCTCCAAAGCGCTGAGCACATTTTTTCGGGAAGTCTCTTTTTCTCCGTCTTTAGTGCACACTCTGATAAGCTTATCGATCTGAAAACACAAAAAATTTGACGTTTTTTGAGCCCAAATTTGCAAAAATTGAGTGAAAACTCACCACTTTACACCTATAAAACACTGGCGTCGCATCACTTTTCATCGCTTTGACGAACAAAAAATTGCGCTCATCATCGACATCGAGCGGTTTTCGGAGCTAAAATTTATAAAAATTAGTGGGGAAAATCATTAAAAAGGGTCTAATAACCTCTTGAACATTGGTGACAGGCTCGCGAAAAACCCTTGGGTCGTACATGTTTCCGGTTGATTTTGTCGATGAAATCCATCTTCTAGCGATTTTCGTAGTCATTTTTTCCTAAAAAACGAAAAAAATTGCTTTTAAAACATTGAAATTCGACCGAAAATCGATGAAAATTCCAAAAAATCGTGGAAAAACAAGAAGCTCGCCCCGTAAATCGACATGTGTGCCTTTAAAGTTTTCTCTGCGTCTCCTGTTTTCACACACTCTTTCCCGAAAACACATGACGCTAAACAGGGCGCAAGCGGGTTAGCGGAGCATCGTCGCAAAATTTTGCAACACTTTTCTCCATTTTTTCTTAGATTTTTCTGGACCTAATTATTCATATTTTCTAGAATTCACAATGAAAGAGGCATGTTTTCGAATTTTTCAATTTTTGCAGTAGAGCACACTCACTCAAGCACCCCCTCACTCGAGCACCGGACTTCGAATTTCCGAATTCAAAAAAAAGTTTCAAAAAATGAATGACGAGGAAGAGATCGTAGTCGATGACTATCCGATTGATTATGAGAAAAGAGAGAAAGTAATTTATTGGGAGAAATCAATTTTTAGGCCGAAAAAAAATTTTTTCAATCATTTTTTTTTCAGAAAAAGCCAACTCTGTGTGTGTCCGGAGATGAGACTGAGATGATCACTCAGCTTCGTCGCTATATGAAGGAGAAGCTTCGCGCGCTTCTCGATCAGCCAGGCACCGTCGGAATCGGTGTCTCCGGAGGATCCATGCCGAAAATCTTCTCCAAAGCGTTCTTGGGTCTTGATGTACGGTTTTCTTTGATAAAAACAGTGGAATATGAGCTTAAAAGCCTCAGATTTTCCTGGCGATTCGAATGAGCCTAATTTGTCGCTGAAAGTTGTCTAGAAAGGATTTTAGGCTGGAAATTCGAATTTTGAGTTTTAAACCTTTTTCGGTAAATTTTCAAGTTTTTAGAGCCAATATCCGAGGTTTTAGGACAATTTTCATAAGTTTTTAACCGTGATTTTCGAATTCTGCATGCATTTTCACGTATTTTGAGCTTTTCGACCGAAATCCTTCTTCCAGGAAGCTTGGAACGTATAAAGACCGAATTTTTAGGTTTTTGATGCTTTAAAACTGTCTAGAATGGCCTTAAAAACCTCAAAATCAGCTCAAAATCCGTTATTTCATGGCCCAAAAGCTCAAAATTCGAATTACCCGCGTAAAATCGTTCCTGGACAACTTTCAGCCAAACTAAGTGAGCAAGAGGGGGGCGGAGCCAGTCGATCTGGGAAGATTTTGAAAAAAAAAACAACTCCGTGACCCAGTTTTTCGATCAGAGGTCAAAAGTGGGCGGAGCGAGCCAATCAGGGTCATTGGCTCCGCCCCTTGCTATTTTTGCTTATTTCTGTATTTTAGAGCGGATTTTGTGGTTTCAGAGTGAAAATGAGGTGTTTAGAGTAGTTTTTCAGGGTTCTAGAACATTCTAGCAGCTTCTAGACCCTCAAAATTCAAAATTTTCGCTTTTCAGGACGAATTGCTGAACTGGAAACGCATCCGCATCTTCATGGTCGACGAGCGCAACGTGTCGGTTGACGACGAGGACAGTAACCTGGGCGCCTATCACAAATACTTCCCAGCCGACTTGCACTACGTCTTCGTTCCGATGCACATGTGTCACGATCCGGCGCAGACGGCGCAGCTCTACGAAACCAATCTTCGCCGAATTCTGCTCCCCGAGCAAATGGGCAACTTTCCTCGCTTCGATTTGCTCTTTTTGGGATGTGGACCAGACGGACACACGGCGAGTATCTTCCCGGGAAGAGATCGACTCGAGAAGGTCACCGAGTACAATTGGGTCGCCGCTGTCACCGATTCGCCGAAACCGCCGCCAACGAGGGTCACGTTGACTATGCCGTGCTTCAAGTGAGGGATTTTTGACTTTTGGAGCCATTTGGAGCCTCTGGAGAGGCCTGGGACCCAAAAATCGAAATTTTTAGGCCTAGAAACCTCCGGATTGGTCTAAAAGCCCTCAAATTCATTTTTTCCGGCCCAGAAGCTTCTAGGGGATTCCAGGCCGCCCAAGGTGAATCTTAGGGCTTTTAGGCCACTTCAGAGGCTTGGGCCTAAAAAATTCGATTTTTGGGGTCCCAGATGCTCCATATCCCCCTAAAACACCATTTTGACCACAATTTTTTTTCTAGATACGCCAAAAACCTGGCCTACATCATCACGGGCGCCGCCAAATCGCCGATCGTTCGTGCCATCTACGAGCGAGACATGACGTATCCGGCATGTCAGGCCCGCCCGTACAACGACAATTTGACACTGTTCGTCGACGAGGAAGCCGGAAAAGAATTGCCACGTGACGAGTCGGATGAGGGTGACGAGGAGGAGGAGGAAGACGGAGGACCACCGCCAATTTTGGCTTAAATTTCTTGTGTTTTTTGCTTTATATTGCTTTGAAATGTGTGAAAATGAGTGTAGAATCGAAAAATTGATACGAAAAAGTGAAAAAATAGCGAAAATTGGCCTAAAAATGAGCAAAAACGGCCGAAATTGGCCTAGGGGGACCAGACTCCGCCCACTTTTTCGAAATTCAATTTTTGGCCAAATTTTGCAATTTTTCAGTTTTTTCACTCATTTTCACATAATTTGAAGCCAATTTTTCTTAAATTTCCCCTCAATTTTTATTTATTTTCTCCCATCTTGATATCGTTTCCCAGTTTCCGATTGTCTCTTGGATTGGTTTGAATTGTAAAAAATTGCAAATTTCTACTTTCTAGATGCTCAACTGGCTTGGTGATCACTTCCAACTTTTTGTTTTTTCTCCAATTTTTTTTCAAAAATTCAAATTTCCCGCTCTTTTTAGAAAAATGCCCCTAATCATAGTCACCGGTCATCCGTCCTCGGGAAAATCGACAATCGTCGCTCGACTGGTCCAAAAATTTGTGGATTCTGGAAAAGAGTCTCCCCTGGTGATTTCCGACGACGCTTACGGTGGATTCGATCGAAAAAACTATGAATTCGCTAATAAGGAAAAGGATTTGCGGTCGTGGATTCGATCGGAAGTTCAGCAGAATTTGACGAAAAATCGAGTTGTCATTTGTGATGGACTCAATTATATTAAGGTGTGGATTCGGAGCGAAAATTGACTGAAAAACTGGAATTTTCGTCAAAAAATGGCCTAGAAACCCAATTTTTCGGATTTCTAGGCCACTTTTCCGAAATTTCAAATTTCCCGCCCAAAAATGATCTACCAACCCCTTCTCTATTTTGCAGGGCTATCGCTACGAGCTGTTCCTCGCGGCGAAAATGAGCAAAACGACGTATTGTGTGCTCCAATGCACTCCCACGGCAGAGACGTGTCATTGGTTGAATGATCAAAAAGCGGTAGATCAAAAATATCCAAAAGAAATCATCGATCAAATACTGATGCGTTATGAGAAGCCCGATACGAAGTTTCGGTGGGAAAAACCTCTTTTTGAGGTCAAGATTGGACGGGCTGAGAAGTGAGTGATCCTGGACGAGGAATACAAAAAAAATAGCCTAGAAAACTACATTCTGGAAAGCTAGGCCATTTTCAAAAATATGGAGAAAAATGGCCTAGAAATTGTCATTTTGGGTTTCTAGGCCATCAACAGAAAATGACCTAGAAACCCAAACTTGAGCTTTCTAGGCCATTCCTAGGCTCCCCAAAGCCATTAGACCCAAACGAACTATATGGCCTAACTTTCCAATTTTTGAAAAATCTAGGCCATTTTTTAAAAATTCAAATTTTTGCAGAGCCCCGCCCACCGACATCGACGACGATATGACGATCGATTTGGAGCATCCCTCACCGAGATTCGCCCAAATTTTCGACGATGAAATCGTCGAATGGATTTGCAATGTGAGGAGTAGTCCGAAAATGGCCTAGAAAGACCTGAAAAATGAAAATGGCCTAGAAATCAAAAAATTCGAATTTGGCGGACTAGAAATCTGTTAAAAGTTCTAGAAGTGAATAATGGCCTAAAAGCCCAAAATTGACCTCCGTGGCCTGAAAATCAGAAAACGGCCTAGGATTCTCTATGCAGACTTTCTAGGCCACCAAGTTTAAATTTCAGATTTCCGGGCCGCTAGGCTCATTTTCGGGCTTTTTGACCATTTTTGACTTCCTGACCTTTCTGGAGGTTTCCAGGCTACCAAGTTTGAATTTTTGGGTTTCTAGGCCATCTGGGATTTCTAGGCCATAAAAATGGATTTTTGGGTTTCTAGGCCATCTGGGATTTCTAGGCCATAAAAATGGATTTTTGGGTTTCTAGGCCACCCCCTGAATTTTCTAGGCCAGCAAAACTTCTTCCATATTTCCAGGGCACCGAGCTAACCGAGAACAAATCGACTCAAACGGTCCCCCTCGCTCCGACCAACTTTCTCCACGAACTCGACCGCTCGACTCAAGACGTCGTTACAGTACTCCTAAATGCTCAACGAACCGCCCAACGAGGTCAAATGATCGTAATCCCTGGAGCGACAGAAGGTCAAAATACAGTAAGATTTCTGAAGTTGAGGACCCTTCCGGAACTGAATCGTCTGAGACATCAATTCGTCAACATGTCAAAAAAGGATCCACAAACCGATAAGGAGAGAATTATCAATGCTTTTGTTGATTTTTTGAATTGTAATTTGAGATGAAAAAAAAATTTTTTTGAAAAAAATTTTTTTTTCCAATTGTTGACTCTTTATTGTTTGTTGAATAAAATATATACATTTTTTTTCAAAAATTCAAAAAAACATTTTCACTGCAACGCTTGTGAATAGACAGTCAACAAAGCCTCTAACTCAGGAATCGCCTGAACTGCGGACAATTTATAAGGGTTGGAATTACAAAAAGTGATAGATGGGAAACTGGATTCGTCCATTCCGATATTCAAATCGATCAGCGTTTCGAAGGAAAAATATTGGCGAACGGTGATGGTGATGAGGTAGACGAAAAGAACGGCACTGATGCAAAGAATGACGGACCAGAGGAGGATCGTGGGCCACTGCAAAAAAATGGCGATAGAGCGCGTTTACAGTCCACAATACGAACAATTAACAATGGGGCGCGTTTGCAACATTTTTGTTGTAACTTCAAAATTTGCTCAATACAAATTGTGAAGCATTGAAAAAGTACGTCGCCTAGTACAAAAATCACTCATTTTTATTTAAAATTGACTGAGTTATTCCACTTTTCTCATTTTTGTGCGGTGGAGCGCACTTTACCCCTAGTTTCAGCCAGATTTAAAGGTCTTTCAAAAATCTGCTTCAAGGAAATTGGGCCCAGTCTCCAAGGGTACAATGAAAAAGGGTACAACGGGCTTTTAGGGTACATTGACTCAGAGGGTACAACGACTTTTAGGGTACAATAGACAAGTTGGCTCTTAGGGTACAACGGGTAGAGTCTCAAAGGGTACAACGCCAAAAGTCTCCAAGGGTACAATGATCGACTCAAAGGGTACAACGAATATATATTGCATATACTAACTTTCATCCCTGTTTTAATAGGTTTTCTGTTTTCTTTTGTCCTTAATATGTTTCAAGTTCAAGCGTAAACTGTGACTAGGAGGAATCTAGGAAAAAGAGAAATTTTAGAAACGCTCAAAAATCATCAACTCTATACAGCTAAACAACGCGCGCCCGTCATATGCGGAGTGTCGTTGCAATAGGAAAGGGGTCTCAAGAAAAAGGAGGGGGGGGGGGGGGGTTGTCTGACCGCGAGAGAGTGTGCGCAATGAGGAGACACCCACACAAAACATAGTGACGCGCGGAACCCGTGAGGTGTCGGCCGCGGTGTTTGGGGTACCCTTATAAGTGGCCTCGCTCCAGAAGGTTAGTGTAGATCTCCCGGCGAACCTCGTCGTACTATCACCACGGTAGTACGGTGGCGGCCACCGGTCGCTGCCACTGGCAAGCGAAGCTTCACTGACGGTTCGCGCAACCGACGGAGAAGTGGATGCAGGCGAGGGGAGGGAAGGAACGCCCGGAAGCTAGCCGAATCCGGGGATTTTTCGGACACTGGGGGGCGGGTTTTGCAGAAAATTTTGCGGGGGACGCGGTCGCGTTGCGTCGCGCGGGGCGCCCGGGCGAGCGGCGGGTCGGGCGGGCGCAAGCCAAATCTCAGAAACCGAAATTCACCTCTAGTTTCATGTTGAAAATACAGTAATCTTTTTGAAAGAGAGCAACAGGAATACTTTACGTTCCAGACCCAAAACCAGTCAAAATTTGGCTTAAAAGTCCCTATGTTTTTTCACTTTTCTTCGCAATATCTCTCCCCATCATCAAAAAACAGTCCCCGGGGGCTTCACTTTGCATAGGGGGGGGGGGGGGGGGGGGCTATTTGTGAATGATGCGGAAGTGTCTTTGGATGATGGGGATCAACAATTTTAGATGCTGAAGATTGATACTTGAGGTGAGGGGACAATATTTGGAGAATTCCAGGTTCTCAAAGAACGAGAGCGAAAAGCCCCCACTCTAAATGGATTAGCAGTCATATCAGCTTGTTGTCCGAAACGACGAGGAGCTAAAAATGCTTTTGGCCGGAGTCACGATCGCTCAAGCATCGGTTTTCGCGTTCCTTTTCTGGAGAATCGGTATTGTTGAAACTTCGTACAACAAGACTGTTATTAATATCCATGTGTTAGAAAAGTGTGTAAATACGACGCATATACTAGAAACAATGATAAGACAGACAAAAGAAAACAGAAAACCTATTAAAACAGGGATGGAAGTTAGTATATGCAATATAAATTCGCTGTATACTTTGAGTCGATCATTGTACCCTTGGAGACTTTTGGCGTTGTACCCTTTGAGACTCTACCCGTTGTACCCTAAGAGCCAACTTGTCTATTGTACCCTAAAAGTCGTTGTACCCTCTGAGTCAATGTACCCTAAAAGCCCCTTGTACCCTTTTTCATTGTACCCTTGGAGACTGGGCCAGGAAATTGCTTAGTATTAAAAAAGACGTTGTTTGATACAAAGATGAAAAATTTTAGTTAAGAATTGGCTGAGTTATTCAAACTTTCACGTATCAGTACAATGGGGCGCACTTGGAAGCAATTTTTTTTTGAGGTTCTATGCTTTCTCTGGAATTAGCTTGATGCGCCCTATCGCCAATTTTCATTAGAGCGCACTTACTGAAAGAGATTGAGCCATGTGAGGGACTCCATGCCACGAACAGGACAGTCCCCATTCGTGTACAGCGCTCTTGGTTTTCCTGGAATTTTTTTCAAACTTAGGAAATTCAAAAAAGTAAAAAAATTATCAATAGAACGCATTTGAATAGAGCACTTACGCCCATCTCGTCTCATCGACGGGTCCATCTTTCCATTGATCATTTTCGATATCTTTAATGATTTCTTTGAATTCTCCATCTGGATCCGAATCCGATTCGTCGATTTCGTCGCGGACTTTTCGATTTCTGACTTCAGACATTTGAAAAAAAGGAGAAGACGAAAAAATTTTGTGTGCTCTGCGAGCTCTTTATTGTATTCATAAAACGGAGGCTTTCAGCCTTTGGGATTCGGATATCGGGATCGGATTTCAGCGGGAAATTTGAATAAAAACTCTGGGGGGGGGGGGGGAAAGAACACAAAAAAACATAAAAACACATAAAATAAATAATTTAACAAGAAAACGTTAGAAAACTCTGGGTTTTTACATTATTTAGGGGGTCTGATTGTTGTTAGAAGAAGACGAAGTGGTGGTTTGTGGGCGGGGCTTAGCATTGTAGAGACGACGAGTTGGTCCAGAAGTGGAGGGGGCTCCTGGAGCATTAGTGGTGGTAGAAGACGTGGTACGACGACGGGGGACACCGATCGATGAGCACATGCGATTTCCGATTTCCTGAGCTTTCGATTGCTCTTCTTGACGGCCGAACAAGGAGGAGTTGGCCAGGCGGATACGGTTCATCAGCTCGTACATGTGCATCACGTTGAGGACGTCGTCCAATTTTCTGGAAAAATATAGAGGGTTTGGAGGAGGAAAATTGAATGGTTTTAGGCGGGAAATTTGAAAAAATTGGGCCGGAACAGAGAAATTTCCTACTAATTTTCAAAATTTTGAAATTTCCAAAAAAAAAGTTTAGAAATTTTATGGATGTTAGAAGAGGAAATCGCTTGATTTTGGTCGAAGACTTTGGATAAATCGACTAAAACCAGAAAATTTTTGGAAATTTGGGATGAAAATTGAAATTCTTTTAGTGAAAATTTATGATTTTCTAACTCAAAAATGACGATTTTCGAGTCGAAAAACCACGAATTTTTTACAGAAATCGACTAAAATCTGAAATTTTCGGGGAAAATTGTAAAATTTTCGATTTTTTGGCTCCAAAATGTCGATGATTTTTTCACAAAAATAAGGAAAAATACGAAAAATCGACCTAAAAATTGACATTTTTCAGCAGAAAAATCGTCGATTTCTCTCCAAAGTTGGCCGAAATTTTCGAATTTCGCTCCAAAACTTTCAACTTCCAGCTCAAAAAATGCTCCATGCTGGCTCAAAATCGGTCCAAAATCCTTCGTTTTTGCTCAATTTCTCCCTATTTTTTTTTCAAATTTCCCGCCGATTTCTTCAATTACTAACGGAATAGCATTATGATTGTTGTTGGTCTGCTGCTCGATGAGCCCTCTCAGAATCGCACACTTTGGATTGTAGCATTCGAGAAGTGCTTTCGCATTGTTGTGGTTGTCAGATGGATTGAGAAGACCGTGACTCTTGACTGGCAGACGATAGCCGTATGGGAGCAGGTCTGCAAGTATAGAGAATAAGAGAGCAAAGAGAGATAAAAAGAGAGAGCAATTTTTATTTGATGTGTATTTTTTGTTACAAGAAGGTATAGGGGTGAACGGGGGCGGGGCGCAAGAGCACAAGAGTACAAGGGGAACAAGATAAAAATGCGTGAATTACAAGGGGCGATGGATAAAAATTTAGGAGGGGGGACCGCGAACATTACATTACAGAGTACTCTACACTAACTCTGGAATTGATGACCGTAGTCGCCGGCGCCAGTGAATTGCAATGGAGTGACTGGAAGAGTGGTACGTGGACGGTAGGTTCCGTTGATGTTGGCAAGAACCATCAGCTGTTGACGCTTCAACTCGTCTTGACCGTCGGCCTGGAAAATTGGAGGATTAGGGGATGGAAAATGAGGTTGGAAAGTGGAAAATTTGAAATTTTGAGCGAAAATTGGTCAGAAAAATGAAATTTTCACCTGGAAAATTGCGAAAATTAGGGTGTTCAATCGAAAATTTGAAGTTTTTGGGTCATTTTTGTTCGAAAATCTTAATTTTTAGCCGAAGAATTGAGCAGATTTCTGGTCAAAAATTCAAATTTTACGGTTAATTTGTTTCAAAATCGTGATTTTTGGGTTGAAATTCTCTCAAAAATGTTGCTTTTTGGGCTGAAATCAGCTTGAAAATCGTGATTTTTAAGAGAAAATTAGACGAAAAATGTCATTTTCCGGCTGAAATTGGCTCAAAATCCTTTCTTTTTTGTCATAAAAAGCTCGAAAATGCAGTTTTTGAGCTAGAATCAGGTCAAAATTTAGCATTTTTAGGCGAATTTCGTCTCGAAAAATGCGAAAACCAGAAAATTTCAATTCAAAAATAGCAGTTTTCAATTTAAAATTTTAAAATCGATCCATTTTGAGCGAAAATAGCCTGAAAACCGTGAAACTTGGTCGAAAATGAAACGATTTTCAGTCGGAAACAGGCATTTTCAGGCCGAAACAGATAGTTTTGAGCTGAAAAGTAAAGAATTTTGAGCGAAATTTCTTGAAAAATGAAACTTCCCGGGACGATTTTACTGTAAATTTGACGAATTTTTAGCATATTTTCATTAAAATGGTGATCTTGGAGCCATTTTCTTACCGGTGGAATCAAGAGCGCCTTGACGACGCTGACGCCAGTCTCCAGACGATGCGCCGCGTTCGGAGCATCCGATTGCACCGAAACCTCCACTCTCAACGGACCATTGTCCACCGGAGTCTCCGACGACGATGCTCCATTCTCCTTCTTATTCCGTCCATGAATAGTCACACGGCATCCAGTAGAAGTCTCGAGCTGCTTGGCAGTCGTTCCACGGGGTCCCAGAATGCGTCCGACGAAGTTGTAGGTGGGGTACTGCTCCACCGGAACCATCACAATCTCCGAAAGCATCGTTGGGTTGGCTCCAGAAGAAGTTACGGTGGTGGGCTCATCGCCAGCTCCGATTCTCTTGATCTCCCTCTCGATGAGTGTGAAGACGTGATTGAAGTCGTCGTTGGAGCGCGCGATCAGCTGGTCACGCTCCTCCTTCAACGACTCGATGTAGGCGTTCTTGTCCTGATGATGTTGGTGATCCGAATGATTCGATGTCGACTTTTGAGACGAAAAATCGTCGGATGCGGATGGCGGTGGAGTGAGAAGCGACGATGGAGAGCCGGAGAATTTCGGTGTGTCGGCGACGAGACGAAGATGTTGAATTTTGTCGGACAACGAATCGACGGTTGACGGCGAAGAAGAGTTCATCTTGATGATTCTGCAAGAAAAAATGGGTTGAAAAGTGGGAATTTTGAGATTGGGGGAGCGCTTTTGGTGGTAGGGAATGATTCTGAGATCAAATAATTGGGATTTTCAGGGGTTTTTAAGGTCCATTTGATCCAAAATAGAGGAAAAATCGCTGAAAATTCGAAATTTGTGGGAAAATTGGTGACTTCTAGATGAAAAATGGTAAAATTTCGGGCTAAAAGAGAGCGATTTGAGCTCAAAAACTGGGAAAATCGGTCTGGAAATGTCGAAAAAGTTTGAAAAATCATACATTTCGATTTTCACGGTTTTTCAACTGATTTTTGATTTAAAAAAACCAAAAAATTGACCCCGAAAAGTCGAAAATTTACGAAAAATTCATAATATTTGAGTGAAAATGTCGAATTTTTAGGATTTTTCAAGCAATTTTCGGGTCAAAAACGAGATTTTCGAGGTTCTGTGAGTCGATATGAGCTCAAAAACAAACAAAAAATGACGAAGGGGGCAAATTTTGTCGAAAAAATCTGATTTTCGGGTCAGAAATCTCAGTTTTTCGAAGATTTCGAGTGATTTTCTGGTTTCGAATGTCCAATTTTAGCGATTTTCAGCCGAAAAATGCCGTGATTCAACCAATTTTCGAGCCAAAACCAATGCAAATCTCGTCGATTTTCACTACGAGAATTCATGAAAATTAGTCGATTTTC
Source organism: Caenorhabditis sinica (assembly GCA_963932045.1). Classification (NCBI taxonomy): domain Eukaryota; kingdom Metazoa; phylum Nematoda; class Chromadorea; order Rhabditida; family Rhabditidae; genus Caenorhabditis; species Caenorhabditis sinica. The sequence goes on from OZ009940.1 coordinate 20,234,796, forward strand.
TACTGGAAAAAAGTGCCTGGAAACCGAGAATTTTAAGAGGAAAATGGGAAGAAAAGGAAAAATTAAAAGGCGTGGCGCGCTTCAGAAGGCGTCAAGGAAGCATCAGAAGACGTCAGAAGACATCAGAAGGCCAAGGGGAAACTCACGATTTGGATGGATCGATATGATCGAAGAGGACAGCAACTTGAAGACTGAAGACTAAATTTCACTTCTGAATCTTCTCTTTGGGTCACTGGAAAACTCGGGCGGTCGCTGGTGACGTGGCTGTTTGACACGTGGCAAATCGCCACGAGAGGTCACCACGCGGGCTCTTTTTTCGTTTTGATTTGTCATCATTTTTCACGTTTTTAATCTTTTTTTGAAATCCTTTTTGAAGTGAGAAGTTGTTTCGATGATCAGCAGGCAGTAGAGGAGATGAGATGTTCTGAAGAAATTTTGAATGAATTTCAGGGGAAAATTGTGGAAAAATGGGAAATCTGAGAAAAATGAGCAAAAATGAGCGAAAACAGAAGATTTGAGGGATTTTTGGGTGATTTTAGACCGTCTCGGGGGTACAAAAATCGAATGTTAACTCTAAAAACAATCAAAAACAATTGAAAAATTGATTTCTTGGAAAAAAATGGGCTAAAATTTGAGAAAAATGAAAACTTTCATTTTTTTAGTTTTTGGACGATTCTGACCGAATTTTGAGGTTTTTCGGGTGAAAATTCGCTCCGAAAATGATAAAAATCAAATTATTGGGCTATATTTCAGCTAGAAACCTGGAAAACACGGCAAAAATTGGGTGAAAATTGGGAATTTTCAATTTTTGGGACAAAAATTGAAATTTATGAATTTTCGGGACATTTTTCATGTTTTCCGGGTGAAGTTTCATTCTCAAAATGTTAAAAATCGAGTTTTCAGGGAGAATTTAGCCGACAAAAGTGCAAAATGAGTGGAAAAGCGGAAAAATAGGCATAGAATGGGGGAAATTCAATTTTTCCGTCAAAAATCGAAAATTTTCAATTTTTCGATTAATTTGTGCGGATTTTCTTGATTTTTCAGGTTTCTATACCTCATTTTCACCTCTGGAATCTCAAAAATAGGATTTTTTAGCGATTTTTACCTAAAAATCGAAATATTTCACTCAAAATCCGCAAAACCCAAAAATTGGAATTCAAATATCTTTCGCTTCGCGGCGTTTGCAGCAGAGCGAGATAGCGTGTGTTTCAGAGAGACGCAGAGATTTTGTGTGGATTTACGGGGAGGTTTTTGGAGGGAAACAAAAATTCAAATGTGATGCTAGTTTTTTTGGAATTTCACGGTTTTCCGGAATTTTCAGGGAAAGTTCAAATTCATTTTTCAATTCAAAAATTCTAAAAAATGCCGTTTCTATTCGCTCTAATTTCTATCAACATTCTGTCCGTTTCGCTTCTGATGGTCCTCGTTTCGTGTGGTAAAAAGGATAATGTGGGTGGAAGAGTTTGGGATTCTAGGCCAACAGAAAACCCAACATTTTAGGAAAATAACAACGGAAATCAACCAAAAGAGACCACTAAAATCTCTGAAATCCACACTGAGAAAACGGAAAATTCAAAGATTTCTCCGAATAACAGAAAATCGGATATCTATCATGAAGTGGCTGAGAATTTGGCATTTCCAGCATCGTCGAGATGCAAAAATCATGATGATGCGTGGAGGGTAGGACATGGAAATTCAGAAAATTTTAGGGAAAAAGTTGGAAAATTCAGATTCTGGCACTGTATTTGGACTATATACGAGCGGTGAACCCGAAGGAGTTTGAGCAGTTTCGATGTGAGATCTTTGAAATTCAAGTTTTCAATTTTTGGCAAATAATGCAAACACGCTCCAATGACAAAACCCAGAGAAGTTTTTCTCTCAGTGAAACTACGCTCTATAGAGAATCTAAGTATTTTCTATGAAAGCAAACGCGCTCTATTGACACTTAAGACTTTGCAAATGTGCTCTACTAGAAATGGCGCTGCAAATGCGCTCCATTGACAACAACCTCCAAAACTCATTTTCCAGTGCTTGACAGTGCCCTCGCCGTCCTTCACGACTTCAGTTTCGTCGGTCGGACCCCCCACTGTACCAACGAAACTCTGGCACTGGCAGTACTGTACTTCCTCATTGATTTTCATAAAATCCGTGTCAATCTGGGCTCACCGAGCCGCCCATGGTACAGTATCCTGTGTGGAGACGCGAAAATTGAAGAGTTGGAAACAATGAGACAATGGATGGAACAGGATTTGATTGGCATGCCGAGTGAGGAGTCAATACGGTCGGCTGAAGTCAAATGAGAGAAGGCGGGAAATTTGAAATTTTTTCGAGAAAATAATTTTTTCTGTATTGAATAAAGTGTTTGTAGTTTGATTGTTTATCGACGAAATCAGTGAAACTCAAATTTTTTCGAAAAAAATTTTTTTTCAAAATATCTTTTCCAATCTTCAAAGTAGCGTGGATTTTCCCCCCACAATCATCAATTTCTTGAAAGTTCTCATTATTTTTGAAAACTTTTTGCCCACTAGAAAAGCTCGTCTCATTTTCTATATACCCGCGCAACCCGAACGCCGATATCCCCCGAACGGAGTCACAATTTGATGCAAAATGATCGCAGTTATTCTCTTTCAAATCAATATTCTGGTGAGTCTTAAAAGTGAAATTCAGACAAGAAGATTTGAAATTTTGTGGGGTTTTGAATGAGTCAAAGTTTGTCCTTGTAGGCGGTCTTGAAGAGTTTTTATGAGAGGTTGAAGTTGGTGGCCTAGAAATCTCAGAGGTGGACTAGAAATACAAAAATTGAGATTGGTGGCCTAGAAATGTAACTTTGGATTTTTAGGCCGTTTGACCAGAAAACATTCGGTCTAGAGGATTCTGATATCAGAAGACGTTAATCTTTGAAAATTGAGATTTTCGTAGATTTTGAAGTTTGGAGACGTCTAAATTTGAAAATTGGGATTCTGAAGACAGAAGATGTCAGAGTTTGAAAATTGAGATTTTGGCAGATTTAGAAGGTAGAAAACGTCAACTTGGAACAGTTGAATTTTCGGGGAATTCTAAATTCAGAAGACGTCGAAAAATCGAAATTTAAGATTCCAAAACTTGAAGACGTCAAATTCGTTAGTTGAGATTCAGAAGGATTCAGAATCTAGATGACGTCAAAATTCAAAAATTGGTGTTCTAGATGATTATGAAGCTAGAAGACGCAAATTTTGGAAGAGAGGATTCTGGAGTCAGAAGAAGCCAAAACTGAAAATTTTAAAATTTTGGAGAATTCTAATTTAGGCTCACTCGAATCCTCCAAAAATGACCAATCTTTTGAGCAACATCCCATAATCAAATTTCGTTTTTTTTCCAGACACTTACCCTCTTCACGGTCTTCTGCGGCGGCAAGAAGAAGAACTACGATGGCGACGGCGACGTCTCGCTGGTTCAGCCCGGTGTTCAGAAAGCGTCGACGCCTGTAGCCGTCGGAGGGGGCGGAGCCGGAATCGGAGGATTCGCGGCGTCGAGTTCGGCGTCGAAACCGTTGAACGACGACTTCTCGGTTGGCGTGCCACCGCCGCACATTCCATTGGCGGATAAGTCGGATGAGAGAACATTGGCGTGAGTTTCTTTTTTTTTGATTTGTGAAGTCTGATTTCTCAAAACGAAGATTCCCCGGATTCTCAGAATTCAAACAAGCCTAATCTTGTCATTTCAAGTGGCCTAGAAGTGGTTTTTTTCAGTCGATGACCTAAAAATCCAATTTTTCCAGAGACATTGAATCGATTCAAAGTGAGAAGGCGATGATTCGTGAGAAGAAGAGCAAACAGGCGGCGTCGGCTTCGACATCAAAAATCAAAAATTCCGGATCGAAATCACCGGAACCCGGAATGGGCGGAGTCAACAGTGCAGAGGGAGTCGGTTCGAAGAAGAAGGGGTCCCGGTCGCCGGCTCGTTGAGATTCAGAATCTCATCGAAACTCAGAAGATGATTAAACAAAAGACGTCAAGAAATCAGAATCATTATGAAACTCTCTTTTATAGAAGCAGCTAGAAATAAAATTTTTGGTTTTGAAATTTCGATCTTTACTTCCGAGGCTCTCAATTTTGAAGTTGTGCCGTTTTCTGTTTTCAGAATCACAATTTTCAAGTTCTGACTCCAGATTCTCTTGGAATCCTAAAATCGAATGTTGACGTCTCCCAACTTCCCAGCTTCCATAATCTCAGTTTCCAATCTTGAAGTCATCTAACTTCTGAATCCTCTAAAATTTCAAATTCCCCAAAAAACCAATTACCAAGTCCAAAATTTATAATCACAGAGCAAAAGTTTTCAAATCCCACACAAAAAAACACAGAGCAAAGAACAAAGAGTATTCTACAGACAAAAAAAAGCGAGATGGATTATCATGGAGTACAGAAAAATGGAAAGGAACGAGATCACAAAATTTTCAATTTTTTTTAGGAATCACAAAAGATGGGAATGGGAAAAGGAATTCACAGAGATTTGGGAAACATGTTTTTTGGAAAACTTTTTTTTAGGCCAAAATTTAGGCCAAAAGTGCATCGAGACAATCGTCGACACGTTGCATCATCTTCTTGTACAAATCGTCCATGTTCTCCAGAAGCGACGTCTTCAGACCGAATTGGAGAGATTCGTCTTTGGAGAGGAGGGCCCGGGTAACGATGGCGTATGTGTCACAGTCGTTGCGGAAGTTCTGGAAAATTTTAAATTTGGTAATTACAAGGAAAATGCGCTCTATTGCTAATATCTAGAAAGTGCGCTCCATGGAGAAATCTTGCGTGGAAAACGCGCTCTATTGACAAACTGCTAAAATGCACATGCGCTCTATCGCCACTGCTTGGAATTGCAAATGTGCTCTATTGAGAAAATCAGACACTGCAAACGCGCCCTATCGAGAATCTAAGGAAAACGCGCTCTAATGTCAACTAACCGTCTCAAACTGCTTCTTCTTGATGTGGAAACGCATCATTTGATCCTCATTGAGCCGTGCCAACTTTTGCTCTCTTTCGAGAGCCTTCAACTCTTCACCGGAGTCGTCCGACGTGTCCATGGTAGATAGACGGAGGCCAGAGAAGTCGTCTGGAAAAAAAATTTTGTTGAAAAATGCTTTTTGAAAAGGGGGCGGAGCCTAGAAAAATGGGGGTGCTAACTTACCTCCATCATCTTCCTTCTTGACTGGTGGCTCATAACGTACGGTGGATAGCAAGGCGGACTGGAAGGATTTGAGATGACCGAAGAGTCTGAAAAAAGCAAAATTATGAAAAAACGTTTTCAAAAAATTTTGAATTCTAACTCACTTATTAGTAGCTGGGAACTGAGCACTTGCATTAGCAGTAAAAGTAGCACTATCCGAAGGCATTGCCGCTGGTTTCGTGCCACTAGTAGCACTGACGGCAGCCGCAGGAGACACTCCGTTAACTTGTTGGCCAAGTTGAGCAGAGCTCGAAGGAGTGGGCGGAGCCTGCTCGACGACAACTGGCAGAGACGCAGGCATCACGATTTCTATTTTGCCGATTTGACGAGGCACGAAGGCTGGGAGAGCGCTCGGTGGAGCTGGGGTTGGGGTTGCCGGGGCAACTGGAGTCGTTGGAGCTGGTGGAGCAGCAACTGGGGCGGGTGGAGTTGGAGCAGAAACTGGTGGGGCGGGAGGAGTATAGCTGAAAGTAGGAAATGTTGGGAATGCGCTCTATTGAGAATTTGAATAAAATTCAGTGGAGCGCGTTTGCATCAGGCATGGTGAAGGATGTAAATGCGCTCTATTGATAATTCCTAAAGAACCAACGCAGTCATATTCAAATTGCGCCCAATTGAGAATCCATGAAAAAAAAGTCCTGAATCCTCATTGGAGTGCACTTTCACTATGCTCTTTTTTCTAATTATTTGTGCGCTACTATCGCGCTCCATTGATAATATTCCAAAATGGGAACATTCTCAATAGAGCATACTTTCCCTTTCTCCCCAACTTACGTAGTTTGCTGATATCCGGCGGTGACGACTTCCCGAACAATCATCTTCGGTGGTGCTTCCTCTTCCATCGGTACCGAGTAGGTCACAGAATTCTGAGAATTCTGAATCGCCTGCTGATACTCCTGATACGGATTCGTCGGTGGGCTCTCCACCGCCATCTCTACCTCCATGGAAGAGTTTTTCGCAACCGTGGCCGAGGTTTTCATCACTTCCTCTGGAGTCGACTTCGGAGTGGGCGGAGCTTTGGAAATCGGTGTGGCCTTTGGTGGAAGAGGAATCTGTGGAAGCTTCGTGTCGTCTCTGGCCTTCTTCTTTGGAGTCTCCTTCTCGGTGACTTCAGAATCCCGACGACGTTTTTGTGTTTGGAGATGCTTCTTGGTGTCCTTGGAGTTTCTGCGGGAGGAACGGCGAGAGGATCTTCTCGAAGATCTTCTAGAAGACGTGCGAGACTCCACTTCTTCATCAGAAGACGACTCGTCGTCGGACTTTCTGGATCTTCTGGATCTATCCGATCTTGCCGATCTTGCCGATCTGGATCTTCTCGAGCTCACCGACCGTTCCGATCTCTCCGATCCAGTGCTTTCAGAGCGACTTCTGCTTCTGGAGGTTTTCTTCTTCAGGCTCCGCCCCTTTCTTCCGTCAGGGCTTCTAGAAGCACTTCTCGACGGGCTTCTGGAGACACTTCGGGATTCCGAACGATCCCTCTTGCTGCTTCTGGAGCGAGAACGACGACCTTTCGATGGTTTTTCGACTGGCGAGGCGGAGCGAGCATCTTCAGAATCCGAACGACGACGACGGCGTTGGCTGTTGGATCGGCATTGTTTGGCACGCTGGTAGGCACAGTAACGACGGATGTCACGGAACCAGGACAACTCGCAGCGGTATCCCATGAAATCGCGTTCCGAGTATCTGAAAATAGTGGTATGTTGAAAGTGCGCTCTATTGAGAATTACAGTGATTTAGTCATATGGCGCTTTGTTAACAGTTTCGGTGGGGCGCGTTTGCAGCCAATGGTTTTGATGAGCCACCTAGGTTCCGAAAGTGCGCTCTATTAAGAATTTTGGGAAATTCTTTCTGTAGAGCGCATTTACAGCGTAATTGAGCTATGAGAATGCGCTCTGATGAAAACTTTCAATTTTGTGAAGGGAAACGCGCTCTATTGACAATTTCGCGACAGCTTGCCTGGAAAGTGCGCTCCACTGACAATTTCTATCTCATTATTGTGCAAAGGCGCCCCACCGCCAATCTTTGATACTCAGCCTGTGCTCTACCTAACTCGGCGCAGTAAACGCGCTCTATTGCTAATTTCCCAAATAGAGCAAACTTACGTCTCCATAAACTTTTTAGCCTCATCTCTCTTCTCGAATCTCACTGCCACGAAAATCTTGCTCCGATCCTGAGCCAACTTGACGAAATCGAACGAGATCTGGCCGACATTATTCCCGATATAATCTCTGAAAAAATTTGTTGTGAAACTTTTTTGTTGGAAATTTCGAGAAACACAAGATCCCAAAATTTTCATCAGCTCCTCCTCTGTATTATACCAAGAAAAAAACTATCATCCAAAATCCAAATCGACAAAATTCGCAGAAAATTGATTGAAACATTAGAGATTCCCATTGATATGTATGCATTTGGCAGATTGAGTTGTAGAGCACAAATTGACAAAAATCGAGAAAATCCAAGATTCAAAAAACCGAGAGTGAGTCAAAAATTAGAAGAAGAAGTAGAGAGAGTAATTAATTAGAGACAGTTAGACACCACCTGAAGGAAACAAAGTTGATTTATAGGGTTTTTGGATTTACCCAAAAATTGAAAAAGAAAATTTTTTGTTTGGGTAAGGATGCAATTGCGCTCTATTGAGAAAATGGGTTTAAAATCATTTTTAGGAGGATTGAGGAGATGGAAAAAATAACATTGGAATCAGCGAATATGCCAGATGTTTTCAAACCAAAAAATTTTCGAATTCTCATTGGAGCGTGATTGCATTCCCACCCCTATTGCAAATGCGCCCTACTGTACAACCCCCACTTACTGAATCTCCTCGGTGGTAATATCACCAGGAAGTCCACGGATAAAAATTGTATGCTTCGACTGGGGCACCTGCGTCTCGTTGATGCGGGGACCATTCTGATGGAATCCTCCACCGTATCCACCCATACCTCCTCCATTACCGTATCCTCCCTGGTTACTGTAGTTGGAACGGAATCCATTGTTGTTGCCACGGCTAAATCCACCACCTCCAAAGCCGTTGTTGTGATGATAGGACATCGTTTAGAGAACTTTTTTGGAAAGTTAAGAGAACTTTTTTAGAGCTGAAAATGAATACTTAGTATTAGCAATAGCAATATTATATATATATATATATTTTTAGGTAGAAGTATAGAGAATAGGAGAGGGGCGCACACCACCACAAACAGGCGATAATATAATACCAGAAAATGATGACGACCAGCAAAAAAGAGAGAGAGAGTAAAAAAGAGAAGAGAATCTTGAGAGACGCAGACACAAAGGGAACCAACACAAACTTCGGCGAGAGAGTGTGGGGAGTGGAGAGACGCAGAGAAGTTAGGAGGTGTAGGAGGAGAGGGGGGGGGGGCCAGCAAAGTGAACAACCCAACAACGCGACGACGTCTCTCTTTTTTCTCTTGCATTTTCGATAATTGGAAGAGAGGGATGACGTGGAACGTATTTGGGATCAGAATCAGAATCCTTAGGCTCCGCCCACTTTGGGGGGGGGGGGGGGCGAAATGAAAAATGGGGAGCAGGTGGATTTCTATTGTAAGAGAGCATCTCAAAGGTAATTATGGAAGAGGGGTTGACCTAGATTTCGACTCGAGAAAAGTGAATAAGTGTTCCATTTCGGAGGTAAGGAGGAAGTTTAAAAAGAAATCGATGGAACCACTAAAAATCGATAAAACTGGAGGAAATTTACAAAAAATCCGAAATAGAAATTTTTTAAAAATTTTGTCTCAAAATTGCTAAATATCGATGTTAATTTTTGAATCAGACTTTTGGTTGGGAATTTCAAAAAAAACTGGATTGAAAATCCGACGAAAATGGATGAACATCTGCCCCGTATTCCCCAAAATATGTCAAAAAGATGACTCATTTGAATACAAAAATTTCCGATCTAAATTCAAATTTTCTTTTGAATTCTGAAGTCAGAATTTCTCTACCCGGAAGATGAATAGTGAAAACCGCCATTATTTTGGGGGAAAGTAGGCGTTCTCGTTCCCTTATTTCAGGGACACTTCTCATTTGGAGGGCATATCTGGCGACGGGATCTTCAAATGAACCGACTGACCTAGAAATGAAGATTTGGAGGCTAGATGAATTTGTTTTCAAAGTTTTGAAGAGGAGGAAAACAGTAGGGAAGAGTATACTGTAGCCCTCAACAGGTTATCAGATTTTGAAAGTGTTAGTACCAGCAGTACTGTACTACTCAAAAATGTTTGAAATTTCTAAGTTTTCAGTCGAAAGTAGAGCAACTTTAGGAACCCAGGATTACGGTAGAAATGGTCCATTCAATCAAAAATGTGCTGGCTTGACTGACCGAGTCCAGAGAGTCCAGAGATTTGTCTACTTGACACATTTTTTGTGGAATCTCCCCCTGAAGAGGTATGCGCCTTTAAACTTCACTGTTCCAAAAAATTGTAAAAATTCAAAAAATTTGAGTAAGCTTTGGTTCGTCGATGTTAATTTCCACAATTAGAAAATGTGCAGAAAAGTGATCAACTACAAAAATGAATCTCTGGTTTTGAGAACTATGCTCACAAAATTTCAGCCCTATCCGACAATTTCTACCGTAGTTACGGACCTTCAAAATGTGGATTTTTTGGTTGAAATCGCAATATTTTACTCAAATTGCTATTTTTCCCGTAAGAGCAAGATATGCTACTACGGTATGTATACCAAAATTTCTTATAAGCTCTGACTCCGCCCACAAATTGGTGGGGGGGGGGGGGAGACAAATACCCAAAAAATTTCAAAATGAACTTCTACTAATAAAAACCCTCTTCTTCAAGCAACCCGGACACACGAAACTAACCCAACCATCAAAATTGCTCATGATAAAATGGACTAAAGAAGAACAGAGTGACATCATTCCCCAGTACGTGGCAATAGGCATGTGTTGAAACAGCATATTGAGAAAATTCAAAATTTCAAAAAGTGACAAAAACTCACATCATCTAAGGCTACCCACTCACATCATCTGAAGGTAGCTAGAATTCGAATTTCGAGAAAAACGAAATCACATGCTTCTGATAAGAAAGGAAAGCTGAAAGAGCTCGAAAAAGTGGGCGGAGCCTAATTCTGAGTCTCGAAACCAAACTCAAAACAGAAAGTAATGCGAAGGCGTGGGCGCACTCACAGCTCCACAAGTGTGTCAGTGAACAGGTGGAAAACCGGAAAATAAGAAATCTAGCCAACCGTTAATTATTTCTCTCGCATTTCTCGATTTTCTCGGTATATGCCATGTGTATATATATCGAGAGGGGGAGCCGGCTCTGTATATGCATACACTATTTTTCGTTCACGGTTTCCCTAGGTTACCTTCTCTTTTTGGCTCGAGAGCTCTGAGCCACAGGTGTATATAATTTTCGTTTCTTTCTTTTTGGGGGACGAAAGGAAATAAGAGAACAGAAGGAGAGAATAAGGAAAAATGAGGTGATAGAAAAGTGGCTGAAAATCGGTTGGGTCCTATTTCAAATTTTAGACCAGAATAAGGCCGACTGGGCCTAAAATTGGCCTAATTTATCTAGAGATCGAGGTCTCAGAATTTGAAATTTTTAGACCAGAACGTCTCGAAATTGGCCAGAGTCAAGAGGTCCTAGAAATATGATCCCTTTGGTCAAATTGGGTGAAATTGAGTATTCTACTTTCTCAGGTTCCCCATTTTTTGGACAGCGAAACTAGGCTTGAATTGGGAAATTTTAGTCTAATTTGGATTTTGATGGTTTTTTTTGAAATTTGAAGTTCTTTGGAGCTTTCGAAAACGCCCAAAACTGAAATATTCTAAAATTTGAAAACATCACTAAAATAAGCAAAACATTCCCTATCGATTGGTATAATTTTCCTAAAAATTGGACTGTTTTGAGCCGAGTTACTACTGTTTTTGGACCAAGTCTATTGGAAAAAATGGAAAAAAAACTCATCAAGAAAAAATGAAAAAAGGGGTACCCACCACAACCAGAAACCAACACAATAACCAATTGATTGTTGTTATTAGGACCCCATTGTGATGCATTTTGTTATGTATGTGGTTGGATTTTTGCATTCTCTCTGTGTTCCATGTGGAATGCAAATTGATTGCAAACAGAAAAGTGAGGTTGAGGAGGGGGGGGGGGGGGGGTGCTGACTCATTATTGTACACATACGTGCATCAATGCATACAGCAAAAATATATAGAGGTTGGATGGGAGAGAGAAGGAAAAGAGTCCTTCCTCTCTCTTGAGAGACTAGTAAAAATATATGGAGTAGTGATAAGAGGGGGGGGGGGGGGGCGACGAGAAAGGAAGATTGTATGATAAGGAAGGGGGAGATGGTCAGAAAAAAATGACGAAGAAAAAAACCAATAAAATTTTGCAAACGCTATTAGGGAGGAATGAAGACAGCCCTATTAGGGAGAGTTAAATTAAGACTAGAATACTAAAAATAGGCTGGACTGGGCCAAAGTAGGCTTTTTTAGGTCTAGAAAGACCGGATTCACAGTCCAAGTAGAACTCAATCAGGCCGAAAAGGGTGCAAGTGAGCTCTAAAGAAAAGAGTTTTGCTAGGCCATTTATTTAAGGCTTTCTTTAGGGTCAGAGAGGGCTCAAAAAGACAAGGCTAAATGCTCACTAAAATTTAGTGTTTCACTAGTAGGGGAAAACGGCTGAAAATCGAAAAAGTCGATAAACTGGCTGTGTTTAAGGGATAATATTGAAATTTCCAATATCTAGAGAAGGGAGAGAGAATGGAAGGAAAGGGAACGAGTTGGGAAAAAACCAATGAAGAAAATGAAGAGGACGACATGGAATGAAGACAGCGACAGTGTGAGTTCCCAAAGACAATCCCACCTGTACTCTATTGATTATTTTTGCGCGCGCGCCCCTGTTTCCCATGTTCCATTGTGTCCCATCGATTTTAGTGACACTGGCACACTGAAACAATGAGTACTGTGACAGTAGGCATTGTTTGTATGTGAAGAGAATGTGAGCGCACGTGCACTTGCACAAAGAAACAAAGAGACATTGAGACAAGATAGGGGGGGGGGGGTATGGTAACCTGAAAAATACAGAAAGGGGCGGAGTCTTGGTGGGAACGGATTGCATTGAAATTTCATATCGATTAGTGGATAGAGGCCAAAAATAACGGGGGGACTTGAAATTAAGATTTACATCTAAGGAACATGAAACAGAAAAAAAGTTATAGAAAATTTAGAAGAAAAGGAAAAGTGTCGCAATATAAAAAATAAGAACTCCCGAGGTTCATGATTATATGAAACCTCAAATTTTCGACATCAGAATATATGTGAGAGGTTCAGCCCAGCACTATGCTCTTGTTACTAGATTTTCCACACATTTAAGAAGGGATAGTAGTAGCCGAGACTGACTGGGGGACTTGAAATTAAGAGTTACAAGTAAAGAACATGAAACAGAAAGAAAGTTTATGAAAGTTCAGCAGAATGAAAAGTGTCGGAATTCCGAAAATAAGGACTCCTGAACATGAGCTTCACTGTCATCTGTTTTACATCAACTTTGAAAGTTTCCGACAACTTTTACTATTTCAACTATAAGATTTCATGGAGACGAACCTGACAAGAGACTTCTATGTGAATCCATGATTGACCACTTATTTCTGATAGTGAACATATGGATATGATATAGCGGCTCCGCGACACTTCGCTACCGATCAAATGTCACAGGTGCGGAACGTCACAGTGGCGGAGTGTCGCTGAGATGATTTTGATGAACCAATATCAGTTATGTTATAAGTTCAATACCAGTTTAGTTCTGTTGGGATCCGGAATATCGTCTTGAAGAAACTGTGATTTTTTGTGATTCTGAACGTAAGATTCTGACGATAGTTATGTTTTTATTACTAGGTTTTCCACACATGACAAAATCTAGAGACTATGAAACTGAATATTTTGTAAAAAAATTAGTGCAATTAAAAAAGGGAGGAATTAGGAAAATTGAGGACTCTGAAAGGGGCGGAGTCTTGGTGGGAACGGATTTCATTGAAACTTCATATCAATGAATTGATAAGGGCGAAATTCATTGGGGGACTTGAAATTGAGAAATACAACTAAAGTACATGAAACAGAAAGAAAGTTTATGAAAATTCAGCACAATGAAAAGTGTCGGAATATTAAAAATAAGTTCTCCTTAAGAAAAAATGGAGTTTCACTGGTATCTGAAGTTCAGATAGTAGTGAAACTCATAGATTCCCTTTCAAAATTTCTGACACATTTTACTATTTCAACTATGAGATTTCATGAAGACAAACCTGACAAGAGTCAATTTCTGAGTAACTACATGTTTGACCAACTTGTTTCTGATAGTGAGCATGCGAATACAATATTGCGGCTTCGCGACACTTCGCAACCGGCCATTTTGCAACTACGACAATTTTCAAAAATTTCAACTATGGAAGAACTAAGTATCGCTGACAATTGAGATGACATTGCCTTGTTCTGTTGGGATCCGGAATATGGCCTGGCAGAAACTGCAATTTTTTGTTTTTCTGAACGTGGGATTCTGGGGACAGGTACGTTCTTATGACTATGAGACTATGAAGCATTTTCTTGCAGTTTCATAGTCCACTCCTGACGTGAGCCTCATTGCCATCTGATTCGCATCAACTTTCAATATTTCTGACAACTTTTTCAGTTTCTAATATGAGATTTCATGGGAAAGATTTCGACAAGGGTCAATATTTACAGAAATATTTTTAAATGTTGATGATCTTCTGACTGCAAAAGCAAAATCGGATTGTTCCACTCCGAGATATCGCTTCATAGGAACCGTAATTTTATGAGATTCCGAAATCCTGAGGGCTATGAAACTCTGGAAATTCTGAGATTTCGACTGCAATTCTGGGATTTTTATACTTTTATATTCTGAAAATTATCAACGTTGGTTGGGCTTAAAGCACTTGGATATTAAAAATGGTACTTCAATTACACAAGATAATTAAAACATTTTTTTTGACTGGAAATCGTCGTTGAAAGCGTACCAAATGTCGTTGAAAACGTGATATTGGACATGGAATATCCATTTCTTAACTCTGAAAAACAGTAAATATTTTTCACGAAAATCTAAGAATCCTCAAGTTTTTTAGGTAAATAGAGACGAAATTTCAGTGAGAGAACTTATCTAAAGCCAACTCAATAGAACAGAAATTTTTTCGATCATCAAATATTTCATCTGTTTTAGCTAGAAGACCAGTTTTTGCAACTTTCCCCAATACTTATTTGGACACACCAGAAAAAAATCAAAAATTTAAAAAAAAATCAGTTTCAAAGTCATCATTTACCACTGTCTTCATTTATTGTCTAATAATCCCTTTGCTAGCCTAAGGTCTTTTAAAGTTTCAGATGACGTCAATGTTCTCCTTCTGAATTTTCAAAATTCCGAATCCTAAAAATGGTTCCCCCATGACATCACTCTCTACCGGATATTTCGAAACTATTCCATCTCCTTCATCAATTCGGATCCAACTCAACTCAACCCAAAATTTTCCCAATATTCCGGGTCACTTCTCCATATCCAAAAATTATGAATTCTATCCATATTACTACTGACGACACGACAAAAGTTCAGAAGTCTTTTGACATTTCAATATAATATCAATCCATCATATTTTGGGAGGGACCGGTGGACCGTGACTTCTTGGAGAAAAGGAGAAAAGAGGGGGAGGGGACATTGAGAATATATGAGCAGCACCCCCATCCCTGGATGATGATCACTTTATTTGGGAGATGTATACGAAATTCGTAGTATATATGTACATTTTTCAATTTCAGTTTTTGGAAGCTTTTCATTTCTAGTTTACTCTATTTTAACTTTGCGCTTCACTGAAAACTTGAAGACATGTAGTGTACTCCTCGTGGACAATGTAGAGCTTTTTGTCCACAGAATGCGGAAACTCAAAGAAATTATCAGTAGAGCGCAAGTTGACATCAAAAACGTTTCAAATAGTTGATTACCGTTTACAGCTGGAACACTGAATTTCAAAAATATTTTCGGTTTTTATGAACTTTTTGAAACCGGAAAATTTTTTGGATAAGTCTCTGCATTTCAAACTAGATTTTGCACTACAGTGTAAAAGTTCTAGTCCTTTATCAACTTTTTGGAACTGAAAGTTGCTTTTTTTTTGGAATTTCTGAAAATCAGGATCCCTAGTCCTTAAGATACTGTAGCTCTGTCTAAAAAACGATATTTTCCTTGTTTAGTTCATTCACCTCCAACAACTTCCGTATCGATTGTGACAATTCTGATAAAATTTTACCACTTCCTGGAAACCGGAAAGTTTTTTTTTTAAATTTCATTAGAATTGTGAATTTTGGGCAATTAGTGTACTCCTCGTGGGAAATGTCCGCAAAAAGAACAAAGACCGGAAATTCTAGTATTGGGAAAGTTCTCGGTGAAGCGCGAATTAGCATGATTAAGGTTGATGATAGTCCACAAGACAACTTATAAGCCATTAACTAAAACTCAAATGAGTTTTTTGTTTTACCAACTTTTTGAAAGCGAGTAATTTTTCTGAAAGGGTCGCTGTATGTTATTGTTGGATTTCCACCTAGTATAGTGTAAAAAGTTCTACCTTTCTATGAACTTGTTGAAACTGAAAGTTTTTTATTCTGAATTTCAGGATCCCTAGTCTTTAAGATACATACTGTAGCACTGCCCAAAAAGCGATATTTTCCGTGTATTATTTACTTAAAACAAATTTTTTCAATATTGAATGTGACTATTCTGATCAAATTTTACCACTATCTGGAAATCGGAAAGTTTTTTATTCCATGAGAATTGTGAATCTGGGGCCAAGTAGTGTACTCCTCGTGGACAATTAAGTGTTGTTGTTCACGAGGAGTACAAAAGGGCGAAAACTCAAAGAAATTATCAGTAGAGCGCAAGTTGGCATCAAAAATGATGCTGATAATTGACTTCAGTATCCAGTTGAATCACTGAATTTCAATAATATTTTGGGTTTTCATGAACTTTTTGAAAGTGAAAAATTTTCTGGATGGGTCACTGCATTTTAAGCTAGCACTACAGTGTAAAAGTTCTACTCCTCTATCAACTTCTTGGAACTGAAAGTTGCTTTTTTTGGAAATTCAGAAAATCTGGATCCCTCGTCCTTAAGGTACTGTAACAATGCCGAAAACACGATATTTTCCTTGTTTAGTACATGAACACCAACGACTTCTGGATCGATTGTGACAATTTTGATAAAATTTTACCACTTTTTGGTAACCGGAAAGTTTTTTATTCCATGAGAATTGTGAATTTGGGGCTAATTAGTGTACTCCTCGTGGGCAATGTAGGGTTTTAGTCCAAGAGGATTACGACGCCAAATATCTCAATTTGAAAATTTGAGAAAGTTATCAGTGGATCGCAAATTATCATCATTAAGGTTGGTGATAGGTCCTTATGCGTCTTCTACTAAAACTCAAACGAGTTTTTCTGTTTGACGAACTTTTTGAAAACGAGTAATTTTTCTGGAAGGGTCGATGTGTGTTACGCTATTATAGAAATAATAAAACTGCGACCTGTTTCGGCTCTGTGTCGATTTACGAGGCCCCGCCCACAAAATCGAATCCCTCCGCAAAGAGCGGCGCACCATTGCATACGGTTTTGTGGGCGGGGCCTCGTAAATCGACACAGAGCCGAAACAGGTCGCAGTTTTATTTTTTCGATAATAGATCGTCACAAAGTATAGTGCAAAAAGTTGTAACTTTCTATGAACTTATTGAAACTGAAAGATTTTTTTTTGGGAAATTCTGAAATTCGGGATCGCAGGTCTTTGAGATACTGTAGCAAAGCATTTTACCTACTTTCATTAGTTCTCTTTGATCCACAAGAAAAGTATTTTGCTTTTTTTAAAAAGTTTTTGTGAATGTAACGTTTCTTGGATGTGTTTAAAAAATTCACACAGCATGGACTACAGTATGAAATTGTTTAGTGGTTTATCAACTTTTTAAAACCGAGTTTTTTTTTCGGAAAACTTTCTCTAGTTTTCTTTCATCTGCATCAATGATTCCGTAATCGAAAGGATTTAACTGAATGTGAAACTTCTGCACAAATTGTGTCTCCTTCTGGAATCTGAAAACGTTCTCATTTCTTACTTCATGAAAGCTACGATCTTTAGTGGCATGTAGTGTACTTCCCATAGACAATCTAGGGTTGTTGTCCACGAGGAGTACAAAAAGCGGACATTTTCAAATTTCGAAGAAGTTATCAGTGGAGCGCTAGGTAGCATGGATAATATTGTTCATTGTCCTTCAACAGTTTTATCAACTTTATGAAAACGAACAAATTTTTGAACTCAACTATTAGACCTCCAAGGTACCTGGACGTACTGGAAGTTTCTCTAGTATAAAATCAGTGGAAATGTGAGAGTTTTTAGCCGTATACAATCTCTTTGAGACTGAAAGTTTTTTGAAAACTGTGAAATACAAGATCACACGGTCTTAAGATACGGTAATTTCCTTTAGTTTTCATTGATCTATAAGAACGGTCACAATGGCTTGATCGGATGTGAAAATAATTTGTCCAAATTTACCACTTTCTGGAAACTGAAAATTTTTGCAATAATATTATGTACTTCTCGTGGACAATTTAGGCTTGTCGTTCACGAGAAGTATTTCAAGTTTGAAAAATTATGACGATCTAAACAAATGTCAGCTGAGATGAGTCACTGCAGTTCAAACTAGATCTTCATGCATTACAGTGTAAAAGTTTTAGCCCTTTATCAACTTCTTGGAACTGAAGGTTGCTTTTTTTTGGAAATTCTGAAAATTGAGATCCCTAGTCCTTAAGATACTGTAACAATGCCCAAAAAGCGATATTTTCCTGGTTTAGTTCATTTAAAGCAATCGAATTCCGGATCGATTGTGACAATTTCGATCAAATTATACCACTTTTTGGTAACCGGGAAGTTTTTCTTATTCCATGAGAATTGTGAGTTTGGGGCCAAGTAGTGTACTCCTCGTGGACAATGTAGTGTTGTTGCTCACGAGGAGTACGGCGCCAAATAACTCAATTCGCAAATTTGAGAAATTTATCAGTGGAGCGCAAGTTATCACCATTAAGAATGGATAGTTCATATGACAGCTTATGGGTCTTTAACTAAAACTCAAATGAGTTCTTCGTTTTACGAATTTCTTGAAAACGAGTAATTTTTTGGAAGCTGTATGTCACGGCAGATCTTCAACAACTGCAGTGTAAAAATTTCTAGCTTTCTATGAACTCTTTGAAACTGAACGTTTTTTGGAAATTCTGAAATTCGGGATACCAGGGTTTTGGCATACTGTAGCGAAGCTTCACTAACCATTTTGCCTACTTCCATTGGTTCTCTTTGATCCACAACAAAAGTATTTTGCTTGTTTTTCAACTTTTTGTAAACGTAACGTTTCCTGGATGTGTCTATATACAGACGAGATATGCATTAACTACAGTATAAAATTGTTTAGTATTTTATCAACTTCTTGAAACTGAGTTTTTTTGTTGAAAAAAGTTCCCCAGTTTTCTTTCATCTGCAACAATGGTTCCATAATCAAAAGGATTAAACTGAATATGAAACTTCAGAACAAATTTTAACCTCCTTCTGGAATCTGTAAAAAATGTTTTTTCATTTCATGAAAGCTACGATCTTTAGTGACATGTAGTGTACTTCCCATGAACAATCTAAGGATCTTGTCCACGAGGAGTACAAAAAGCGGACATTTCAAATTACGAAGAAGTTATCAGTGGAGCGCTATTTAGCATGGATAATTTTGGTCATAGTCCATGAAACCCTGCGACACTGCAATCCAATAACTACTTCGGGTTTCCTCAACTTTCTGAAAACGAAAAAAAATTTGACTCCAAGCTACCTACACAATCTTTTTAAGACAAAAAGTTTTTTGAAAAATCTGAACTACAAGATCGGGTCATAGGATACTGTAGCAAACCATTACGGACGATTGTGTCAACAGCTCAGATGGAATTAACGGATGTGAAAATAATTTTCCAAATTTACCACTTTTTGGAAACTGAAAATTTTTGTAAAATGTACTTCTCGTGGACAATTTAGGGTTGTTTTCACGAGAAGTACAAAAGACTAATTTTGCAAATTTGGAGTATTATGGTGATGTAAACAAAAATACAGTTCACCGAAAGCGATATCTCACCACGAAGAACCGACAGTAGTTTAAAGGAACATAGCCAATTTTTAAAACTATTTTTCAGTTTTCTGAAAGTTTTCAGTCATTTTTCCGACAAAATATGACTTCAAAGCACGATTGTTTCCTAATTTTCGTGGAATTTTCCAAAGAAAAAATTGCTTAAAATAGTGAAAAACGGAAAAAATATCACTGAAATTACTCTAACAGTCCGTTCATGTGTGTCGGTTTTTCGACTTGTGAGGTGTAATAACACTGCCCGAACTGAAAATTATTCAAATCATCATACATAATATTAGGAAAGTTATCAATAGAGCACGATCGAGCATCGGAAATATTGTTTATAATCAATCCAACCGGCAACATCCGTACACTGAAATTCAAACTTATTTGAGTTTCTTTATGAACTTTTTGAAAACGAAACTTTTTCTGTGCTATTACCTTCTGTAGCGAGGCCGCAAGGTCAAAGATTCACACAAAATGTCTTTAAGCTAAATAAGAACGAATCAGTGGAAATGTGAAAAATTGCTCACTTTCGTCAACTTTTCGAAACCGAAAGTTTATTTTTGAAAATTCTGAAATTTAGGTTTTCTTGCCTTTAGGATACTGTGAGAATACCTAAAAGAGACATATTCCTTCTTTAATAAATCCTCAAAAAAAAACTCAAAAACGAGATGAAAATGTATTCGCCAAATCATCACATTCTGAAATCTGAAAATTTTCTTCTTCATGAAAATTGTGATCCTAGGATTGTTGACTATGAAGAGATAACGGAAAATTGGAATTTCAAAAAAAGTTATCAGTGGAGCGCGACTTAACATCGATGATATTGATCATAGTCGAGACTATCAGTGAATTGAAACTCAAAAGTGTTTGGAAATTTTTTGGACTTTTCGAAACGGAGACTTTTTTCTGGATGGGTTTCTGTATTTCTTATCCCAGATCTGCAGGAACTACAGTTCGAAATGTCTAAGTCTTCTACAAACTTTTTGAAACAGAAAGTTTTTTGAAAATTCTGAAATTCTGAATCCCTTGTTCCTAGGAAAGGATTTCTCGCGTACCACCTCCGTTTTCTTTGAACTACAACAACGGCTCTCCTATCTTAATGATCCTATCGAATGTGAAAATCTCAGTCAAATTTTACCACTTCTTGGAAACTGGAAAACTTTTTGTTTCTTATGAGAGTTCTGATCTTTGATGATATTCAGTGTACTTCTCGTGGACAATACACATGTGCTGTTGTTCACGAGGAGTACAAACGGCGAGAAGTACACATTTTGAAGAGGTTATCACTGGAACAAGATTTAGTTGTCCATTGTGTATGAAACCGATACTGAAACTTAAAAGTGTTTTGGGTTTTTATGAACTTTTTTGGAAACGAGAAGATTTTGAACTCTACTATTAGACCTTCAAGAAGTTGGAACAAGGTTTCAAGGTCAAAGATGTACCCAAAACTTCCGAAAGCTAAGATTAAATTAGTGGAAATGTGAAAATTTCTCACCTTCATGAACTTTTTGAAACCGAAATTTTTTTGAAAATTCTAAAAATTGAGGTTTTCTTGTCCTTAGGATACTGAGAAAATACCTAAAAAAGACATTTTCCCTGTTTAATGGATCCACATTAACGTTTTCCAAATGAGTTGTAAACGTTCTAGCCAAATCGACACATTCTGGAAACGGAAGGTTTCCTTATTACATGAAAATTGTTATTTGAGGATTGATGTCTGAGGAGAACATTAAGGACACTTCGAAAAAGTTATCAGTGGAGCGCGACTTAAAATTGATGATATTGATCATAGTCTATGAAACCACCGTTACGAAGTAGCCGATTGAAACTCAAAAGTATTTGGGGCTTTTTTGCACTTTTCGAAACCGAGGCATTTTTTGGATGGGTTTCTGTATTTCTCATCTTTGATATCCAGGAACTACTATTCGAAATGTCTTATTAGTCTCCTACAAAATGTTTGAAACTGAAAGTTTTTTTTTGAAAATTCTAAAATCCCTTTTCCTATGATCAGAGGTGCGCGGAAGAGAAATTTTTCTATTCGGAAGACGGAAGACGGAATTCCGCGCACCTCTGCCTATGATACAGTCGCAAACATTTGCTAAGGATTTCTCGCATACCACCTTAATTTTACTGATAGTATAACAACGGATCTCCAACTTGACTTGATTTAATCGAATGTGAAAAACGTCGTCAAATTTTAGCACTTTCTGGAAACCGAAAAATTTTCTTTTCCTTCTAATTTCAAGAGAATCGTGATCTTTGGCGGCGGGTAGTATACTCCTCGTGGGCAAGATAGCGCTGTTGTTCACGAGGAGTTCAAAAAAGAGTGTAAAATTCAAATCTGAAGTTAGTCATCAGCGGAGCACAACTTAGCAATGATAATGTTGGTGAGTGTCCATTTTACCGGTAGCCCCTCTTCTACTGAAACTCAAAAGTATATTGGGTGTTTACGGATTCATTGCAACCGAAAAATTTTTGTGTACCCTCTGGATCTTAACGGTAATGTATCCCGTTTGAGGTACGGCTTTTTGGACAAGACTTTGCTGAATAAAACAAGCATAAAAAGTTATGTAAGGGGTTGAAACCGTTTTTTTGCCTTATTAACGGTCTTCGAGAAAATCAACTTTTTGTCAAAATTTCACGAAATCTGAAATTTTCATCTTCAAAGGGCCATAACTTGGTTTGTTCTT
Source organism: Caenorhabditis sinica (assembly GCA_963932045.1). Classification (NCBI taxonomy): domain Eukaryota; kingdom Metazoa; phylum Nematoda; class Chromadorea; order Rhabditida; family Rhabditidae; genus Caenorhabditis; species Caenorhabditis sinica. Next base: position 20,256,840 of record OZ009940.1, read on the forward strand.
GACGGATTTTTGCAAGGAGAAAATCGCCATTCTGATGGGCTCGATATTATACTTCGCAATTTTACGAACGAGGATTGAAAGATGGAAAAAAGTTGCAGTTGACAATATGTTCTGTATTCAAATTATCTACAAAATGCAAAAAGTTTCAAAGCTCTACGACCATTTTCATTTTTCGACTATCCGAGGGCACTTCAAAATCAGGCTTCCAAACTGAAACTCAAACCAGACCTGGATTAAAATTCTTGAACTCTGATTTGTCTAGACTAATGCAATATAAATGCCATCCTGAATCTCGGAACAATTGAACTTGAAAACTATATACTGATCTCACTATCTTTTAGAAACTGCAGATCTTAGAAGTCACGAATAAGGCTTACTATCCCAAAGTGAAATATTTGTAGCTTCCGGAATTCTTGAAGTCTTTAGTGTTGTTACTCTAGGCGAAATCCGGTATAGATTGAAATCGGCATACTCATCAGAGTTTATACAGACTTCTTGAAACAGAAATATTATTTTCGTTCCTTACAATTCGTCAGTTTCAAACTTATGATGCTGGACGCTCACCAATGTGGTGAGAAAGTTGTATACAGTAAAAACCTTTTCGAAACATTGTAATTTTTCCTATTTCAAAAAGCTCACAATTGGTTTCTGCAATCTGTACAATTGGTTCTTGTCATCTAGAATTGGCCACATATTTTTTTGTTATATTCAGAAGTTTCTGATGTTAAGAGTCAAATTAGGAAAACTTATTGCATCGGAAATTCGAGTTGTTTATTCATCGATGTGACATGACTGTAATAGTATCTGAAGAATAAAACATGTTTTTTTTTGAGATCTATACTAACTTCTTGGAACAGCAAACTTTTTGGTTCACTTTCACATCCATACCCATTCTTTTCAGTATTTACATCGGGAATATGAGAATCGAATTTTTGCTACTCTTGTTGTATTCATAATTTAGTAAATTCGACTGTTGGGAGAACTGGCTATGAGAACCGATTAGAGATGTGATTTGAAAAAAATGAAAAATTGGTAGCTTCCGGAATTGTTGAAGTTTCTATTGTTGTAAGTCTAGGAGATAGGTGATAGCCAATTATTGAAATTGGCATGCTCATTAGAATTTATACAGACTTCTTGAAATAGAAATAGATTTTTGGTTCCTAAAAATTCTCCAATATCAAACTATGATACTTGACGCTCACCAATGTAATCAGAAAGTTGTATACAGTAAAACCCTTTGTGAAATATTGTAATTTTTTCTGTTTCAAGAAGCTCACAATTGGCTCCTGTAATCTGTACAAAGCAATCCTACTCCATTGGACATATTATTTTGTTATAGTTTCTGCTGTGAAAAATCACAATTGGAAGACCGATTGCATTGGAAATTAGAGCTGTTTTTTATCGATGTCACAGAACTGTAAACGTTAATAGTATCAAACCAATAAAAATGTGTTTTTTCGGGATCTATAATAACTTTTTGGAACAGTAAACTTTGGTTCCCTTTCCCATCTATACCCATTCTCTTGAGTATTTACATCGGGAAAATGAGAATCGAATTTTTGCTACTGTTGTTGTATGCATACCTCAGTAAATTTGACTGTTTGGAGAACTGACTATGAGAACCGATTTGGGATGTGATTTTTGTCTAGAAATATACTATTTTGGATCGGTAATTGATCAACACAATAAAAAAATGATCTAAAGCGTGTTTTACAAACGTTCAGAATCAGAAAATTTCGGAAAGTAAAGTGGTACAAAATAGCTTTGGATTTGGATTGTTATAGTGTGAAGCAAATCAAATGTTCGACATTGAAATTTTGTAAAAACGTTTTTTGCTAGGTAGACTGTGTGAGTCAGTAACATTTTCACGGAATTTCTAGCCCTATTTTTCCCTTGATTCTTGATCCATCGAGATGCAAACTAGTCCAACATGTTGTAGTAGAGCTTTGAGGAATTTTTAACATCCATATCACCGGATGAAAATTTTGTGCGTTTACATAGCCTTTTTGAAACTGTACGTGATTCTCTGAAAAACTTTGCTGAATTGTTGAATTGCTCGAATTCTGAAAAAATGTCATTGATAACATTTCTTAACGCTATTTGAAACTTTCAAAGATCACCGACTAAAAATTACAATCGTCTTGTTTTAAATGGACTTCAAGAAACTGAAATTTTTCGAAAGTTTGTGATCAGGGGTCTTGGGATCTGAAAACGTAAATCTTTGTTTTTGGAAGTTTTCAGTGAATTATAGTAAGATTAACAGATCTCATCAATTGAATGATATTTGCTACTCCAGAATTAATATGAGGTTTTTGAAACAGATACTTTTCTAGATGTTGGAAAGTGTGAAGAAACATTTTTCTTCACAATTGCTGTTTCACTCTGTTGTAAAAATTTTATTGGCATGGAAAAAATTCACTTTCAAGAAATTTGGAATCAGAAAAAACGAAGCATCACTGTTAAATGACAAGCTTTCAACGCTCCCAGTTTCAAAACGTCCCCGTTCTACAACGTCTTCAAAACTGAAAATTCCAAATACGTGAGAATTCAAGAATTCAAAAAATATGTAATGACCTCCTACTGCTAAAAAACGAGGAAGTATTCCTACTTTTTTATTGTCAGAGCTGTCATCACCAATTATTATTCTCCTGGTGTTTTTTTTGTTGCTAAACTTCCTGTGCAATAAAAAAGAATGCAAGAATTTCTGTTCCATTCTGACATGTTTTCTTAATTCAGGAAAATTCGTCATCTAATTTCAATTTTACCTCTATTTTTGACATTTTTGTTTTTGATTTTTTGGAAGAAAAAATGGTGAGGACAATACACAAAAGAATGTGTATTGTTCTAGAAAGTTAGTTTTAAAGAAACGGGAAAGGTTGGGTGGGATGAGGAAATGTGGAGGTTCTGGATTTTCAATTTTTTAAGGTTTTGAAGGATTCTCCGATATCATGGAAGGACCCTGAATTCCTAGAAAATTTCTGTGTTCCGAACTATTTTAAAACCACTTCAGAAAAAGTATTACTCCGAGAGTTGTTGAATTCGTAGTCTTCTGGATTTTGAAATGTCCAACGTATTTTTATTTTCATTTTGATAACGATTCAAAAACCAGGCCTGTTGTCGAAAACCACAGCATATTCCACAACAGTTTCTAGCATGTTTTGCAAAACTTTGAAGTTTCTCTTTAATTACAAAGTGACCAACTTTGAGCGAAAAAAGTATTACTATGTTGACTTCTTGAATCAGTATCATTTTCTCAGAATTTCTAGCCTAATATATCCCCTGGCTTTGCTTAGTATGCTCCAATTACAATTGCAATTTTTTAAACATTGACATAGCCTTTCCGAAACTGTACATAATTCACTGAATCCTAAACTTGCTGAGTCCATGAATTCCTCGATTTTTAGAAAAAAAAGTGTTCAAGGAGCTTTTCAGTCCTATATCAATGTGTTTCGTATTTTCTGCATCGGATTGCTTGAAATGAAGTCCCATGTTTTAAATGAACTTTGAGAAACAGAAAAATAGCTTTCGAAGGCTTCCAAAAGTGTAAAGTACTATCAGATTAGCTTTTCTTGCCAACTTAAAAGAGGAAAACCTTGAACATTCTCCAACTTTCTTGACCTTTGATGAGATTTTCGGAGCATTTATTACTGTTTTTAAAGAACATGCTCCTCACGTATGCATTCTACATCACATTCTAGACCAAGAACTATGAACGTTCGCCAACATTCTCCAACATCCTGGAAGTTTTTCAGTTCCTTAAATACAGTACCGGTCAATAATCTTTGAACTTTTGGTGTTTTCAGTTGAAAAACGTCAACTTTGGGGGTCTGGGAAAGGATGTTAAACTTGATCGTTTGATTTGAAACTTTTTGGGTGTATACATCAACTTTAGAACTCTATTTGTGTAGTTGACAACTTTTTTGTACAAACTCTTCTAGAAATTATATGGCTCGTGAAAAGCAGAAGACACTTAAATCGGTGAACATTGCACTAAAAACGCGGAATTTTAGCATCGCCTGACTTTAAAGGGACACACCATCTTTAGACGAGATCGTACAAAAAAGTTGTCAACTACAGAAATAATGTTATAGAGTAGATGTATAAACCCAAAAAGTTTCGAATCACACCATCAAGTTTAACATCCTTTCCCAGTCCCCAAAATTGACGTTTTTTAACTGAAAAAGCAAAAAGTTCAAAGATTATTGACCGGTACTGTATAATTTCTAAGTGCTCTGGTTCTGATAACTATCACCTAAGGAGCTCTAGTTTCAAAACTTTGAATATTCTACAACATTCCCCAACTTTCTGTCAGATTTTTCAAGTATCTCTGAAGTCCTGCCTTTCAACTTTCGCAGCGAATTCTCGAACATTCCCCCAACTTCCTCCACCTTGTCAATTTCCAGATGCTCACACCATCCACATCTCTACTGGGCTCCCTGCTCCTAGTGTGCGCCGTACTGTCAACCACTTCTCGAGCCTCTCCCACCTCCAACACGCAACACGCGCCCCAGTTTTTGACACGTCAGTTGCGGGTGAGATTTTTTGGAATTTCGCGCCCAGAAAAATGCAAGAAAACTGGTTCAGCATTTTCAGAGCTTCCCGTACTCGGTGTCGTTCTACCGTATGCTTGGACACGATCGCCAATTGCGGCCTTACTATGGTGTTAATGATGAGGTAAGCTTCAAAGAAAAAGTACAGTAACCAAAAAGTAAGATGTGCAGGTAGCCGCAATCATCGACTCGATGAACAACGAGTTGGGCGGCGGTGTGGCCACCCACGAAGAAGACGTCGTTGTTCCAGAAGAGGAAGTCTATGCGACGAGACCGAGAAGGAGTGACGGTTTGCGAGGTTCGTTTGACTGGGCAAGGTTCGTAGTGTGCTTTTATTAGTAAAATTTAGGGGAAGGTTTTGGAAGGTTCTAGAGTCTTTATACCTTTCCGAAAATTCTCGAAAGTTCTAGAAGTTTCTAGAAGTTTCCAAATCATTCTAGATTATTTGAGAACCATCTAAAATGTTCTAGATTGCTCTGGAAGGTTTGGGAATGTTCTGGAAGCTTCTAGAATAGTCTAGAATGTTCCAGAACATTCTAGGTGTTTCTAGAATTCTCTAGAACATTCTAGAAACTTCCAGAACCCTCTTGAACCTCAACATTACAATTTTCAGGATACGCCTGCCGCTTCAAATTCTGTAGAATCTACGACGCGTGATTCTATTTGAGATGTTGATGAATTTTTCCCCCTTTTCTGTGTCTTTTTGTTTCTTGCAGCGTTTTCCCCCCTCATTATTCTTATTTTTCAAAAAAAAACTATTCCAATTTTCAAAAGCCCCTCTTCCCTCTTCTCAACAAAATGTCAGTTCGTCACTATACAGTTCCTCTTATTCTTCATTTTTTTTTCTCGAAAATCCGAATTTCAATACTAATAAATATCGACAACGTTGTTTATAATTTGGTTGAGAAAGTGCGCTCTATTGAACAGGTAATCGAGCAGGATGATTAGAAGGATTCTGAATTCAGAAGACGTGGGAATTCAAAAATTGGGATACGGGGCGATACTGAAGGTAGAAGACGTCAAACTTCTAAAATCTAGATTTTGGAAAATTGTGAAGTCCAAAACACACAAATTTGGAAAAACGAGGTTCCGGAGGATTCAAAGGTTGGAAGACGTCAAATTTCAAAAAGTGATATTTTGAAAGACTCTAAACCCAGAAGACGTCTGCTCTCCAAAAATCTTGCTGTAGTACGCGGGAACGTTGAATTTTGAAAATAGGGGTTCCGGAAGATTCGGATGTCAGAAAACATTGAATTTCGGAAAGTTCTACTCTACTGGGGCTGGCAGGAATGCTCCGAAGGGTGAGAGGAGAGAGAACATAGACACATAATGCAAATACGCTCCACTGAACCAGTGTAAACCTTTGTAAATTCTCGTTTTATCTTCAATCTATCTCTCATTTTCTCAGGTCCTATCATCTGGTCCACTGTCTCTGACTTCGCATCTTTGTTTTGTTTCAAAGATTTTCGTGTGTTGATTTCAATTGAATTGGATTTTTCACATTATGCTTTTTTTGAGTTATTCAAAATGTTGTATAATTTCAGTCCGAAATGTCTGAAGAAGAATTAATAAACAAAATTATTTTCTACTTGTCTTTGTTGTTTGGCATCGGATCATGGTTGTTCATGTGCTGGGCATTCTATTATATGGTTCGACATAAGTAAGTTTTTTTCAAAACTATGTTTTACTATTGGTCAACTTTTGTAATTGGAAACCGCGCTCCACTGAGGATTAATAGATATTATGTTGTTTTTGGCGTCAAATCGGAGCGAAATTTGTTCAAATTGTCCACGTGGACTACATAAGGAACCGCCAAACTTCAAAGTTCAAATTTCAAAGTCAATTACCAGTAGAGTGCGTTATGCCATCGTTCATTCATTTTCAGACATAAAGCGGACATGTTCTACATGAAATTCGTAAATCGTCTATGTTATTGCTGCACCGAAGAGCCATATTACGATTTGTACCTAAACCCCATTTGGCAGCCGAATCCAACTGACCCGATTGTCAGGGAAAGACAAAAATGGCAAGATGATGTGTGATAAATGGGAAAAAGAATGTTTGGAAAAATTATTTTATTGTTATGTAGTTTTGTTACTAGGAACATTTGAATAAAAAAGTTGATTGCAAAAGTTTCGATTTTCATCTGACTAGGGAAAGTTGTAGGGTCACCAATTTGGAATTTGCTAAAATTTGGGCATATCAGAAGACGCCCAATCAAAAAAAGCGAGCTTCGCAGAGATTCTGGAGTGAGTAGACGGCAAGTTTTAAGAATTCAGATTCTGGAGGATTCTGAAGTCAGAAGACGTATGTTTTCCAATAGATCGCGCTGTAGTCAGGAAGTGCGCTCCATCGGAATTTTTTGAGAATCTATGGAAATATTTCTAAGCAGGTGATCAAATATGCTCCACTGAATCAGTGTAAACCTTGTCAATGCTCGTTTTATCTTCTATCTATCTCTTATTTTCTCGGCTCCTATCTTCTGGTCCACTGTCTCTGATTTCGTATCTTTGTTTTGTTACAAAGCTTTTCGTGTGCTCAGTTTCTATTTGATTTCTCACATTTTTTTGGAGTTATTCGAATTTATTATAATTTCAGTACGAAATGTCTGAAGAAGAAATACTACAAGAATTTAATTGGATCTTGTTCATTTTGTATGCCAACGGATTCGTATTATTCCTATGCTGTGTCATCTATTACATTAATCGAATTGCGTAAGTTTTTTTTTCAAATCTATGTTTCGCTATTAGTCAAATTTCGCGATTTATGCTCTACTGAGAATCAAATGATAGTATGTTGATTTTGGTGGCAAAGGTTCTCCTCGTGATCAAAATTTGTTCAAATTGTCCACGCGGACTACATAAGGAACCGCCAATCTTCAAAGTTCAAATTTTTATGACATCGTTAATTCATTTTCAGACGCAACTGGCATGAAGTGAGCTGGAGCTACATGAAATTCATGAATCGTCTATGTTATTGCTGCTCCAAAGAGCCATTTTACGATTTGAAACCCTACCCAATTTGGCCGCCGAATCCAACTGACCGGATTGAAGAAGTATAATAAATGGGAAAAGGAATGTTTGGAAAAATTATTTTATTGTTAGTTTTGTTACTAGTCACATTTGAATAAAAAAGTTTGCAAAAGTTTCGATTTTCATCTGACTAGAGATCAATTTGGAATTCTCTGAAATTTGGGCACTTTTCTAGAGTCTGATGATTTCTGAAATCGGAAGACGCCCAATTGAAAAAAGTGAGTTTTGCAGAAAAGTGAAAAGACGTCGAATTTTAAGAATTCAAATTTGGGAGGATTTTGAAGTATGTTCTCCAATAGATTGTGCGGAAATGCGCTCCATCGCAATTTTTCCAGAGTCTACAGTACCGCCCATAATGATATTCATTATCCGTCATTATTGGTTGAAAAACGCCAAATTTGAGTGGCTGAAAAACTAATTCAAAGTAGTTATTTCTGCTTGACAATTCGAGGGTATATGAATCAAACCTTGACCTTTATTTTTTTAGTTGACAAGTTTTTCATACCTCGTCATTCAAAAAAGTTACGCTCAAAAACCTACGACGGTGCCAAATTTTGCTCGATTTCAGTGCTAATTTAGCAATTTTTCGAGCTGTTTTTTCTTGGCAGAGCGGACTTGTACAGAAAAGTTGTCAACTGCAAAATGAAAGTTCTAGGTTTGATTAATATACTCTCAAATTTTCAAACAGAGAAATGTGACTTTGAATGACTTTTCAGACACCTGAAAATTGACGATTTTCCACTGAAAATGACGAAAGCGAATAACATTTTGGCCGGTACTGAATGTACCTAATTCTAAGCAGGTGATCAAATATGCTCCACTGAACCAGTGTAAACCTTGTCAATTCTAATTCTCATTTTATCTTCATTCTATCTCTCAATTTCTCAGGACCCCTTTCTTCTCCCTCCGTGCTTCACCCCTCAAAACACGTGCCTTCAGAACCTGTCTTGAGAATTTTGACTTTTCCCTGAAATTCTATCAAAAAAAGTTCTTTCAAAATGACGGAAAATGAAGAAGAAATGGTTAAAAAATGTATTTTCTATATGTTGCTCATATCGTGTGTCCTCGGATTAGTATCATTCATTTGGGAATGCAGCTGTACTTATTGCATTAGATGGTTAGAGTGAGTTTTTTTTTTCAAAAAATAGTTTCCTATTGCCCAAACTTTGCGATGATGGAGAATCGCGCTCCACTGAGAATTTAAATAAAAATATTCACTTCGAGATTTGTGTACTCCTCGTGAACAATATTTGTTCAAATTGTCCACGAGGAGTACACAAGAAGGCACCAAACTGCAAAGTTAAAAAAAGTTATCAATGGAGCGCGACTTGACCTCCAATTTTTTTTCAGAAACAACATCGAAAACCAGAGAAAGTTTAATAATTTCATGACTTCTCTATGTTATTATTGTTGTTGCAAACACCCATATAGTGATGAGTGTCCAATTTTCGAGCCGAATGCAGTAAATCAGAATGTTACGAGAAGACAAGCATGGATAGAAGAAGTGTGATAAATGGAAAAATAAGTATTTTGAAAAAATTATTTTATTCTTATTTTTGTTACTAGTCAAGTTTGAATAAACATTCTTCAAAGTCTCGATTTTTAAAACGTTATCACTTTGAAATCTCATTTTCTGGTACCCCATTTCTCAGTGTTTCCTACGAACCAAGGTGGTCAATTGAATACTTATTACACTTTTTCAATCGTCAATCACTGACTTTTTTCTCTGGTGTCTCTCTATCTCTCATCAACAATTCGCAACCAGGTTAATTCGAAACTGGACGTTTCGCAACTTTGTCGAAAGTTGCGAAACGACTGGTTGCAAAACGTCGCGAGACACGATTTTTTGATCCCCCAATTTTTAGACTTTCTACAACTATTGGACCACTTTTTTTACGATGATTCAAATTTGGCTCAATTTCTTTATTTCGAATTCCACCTAAACCCCTGAAGGAAAAAGGGAAGGTCGAATTTTGAAAATTGGGATTCCGAAAGATTCGGATGTCAGAAATATTGAATTTCGAAAATACTGAGGCTGGCAGGAACACTCCGAAGGGTGAGAGGAGAGGAGAGAACATAGACACATAATGCAAATGCGCTCCACTGAACCAGTGTAAACCTTTGTCGATTCTCGTTTTATCTTCATTCTATCTATTATTTTATCGGCTTTCTTTGAGTTTTTCGATTTTTTTTGAATTTTTGAATTTTTTTTTTAATTTCAGTACGAAATGGTTGAAGAAGAATCAATGAACAAATTTATTCTCTACTTGCTTATGTTGTTTGTCATCGGATATTGGCTGTTCATGAGCTGGTTCATCTATTATACGGATCGACATAAGTAAGTTTTTTTTCAAAACTTTTTTCAAAGTTTTGCTATTGGTCAACTTTTGTGAACGGAAACCGCGCTCCACTGAGCATGAAAAACCAAATTCGTTCAAATTGTCCACGAGGACTACCTAAGGACCCGCCAAACTTTAAAGTACAAATTTCAAAATCGATTACCAGTAGAGTGCGTTATGACATCGTTCATTCATTTTCAGACGTAAAGCGGACATGTTATGCATGAAATTCATAAATTGTCTATGTTATTGCTGCTCCGAAGAGCCATATTACGATTTGTACCTGAACCCCATTTTGCAACCGAATCCAACTGAACCGATTCGGCAGATAAGACACGCCTGGATGGAAGAAGTGTGAAGAATGGAGAGCAAATAATTGAAAAAATCATTTTATTGTAATTTTTGTTACTAGGCACATTTGAATAAACATTCTTCAGCAGTTTCGATTTTTTGCAAATTTTCACTTTGAAATCCCATTTTTAGGTATCCCATTTTTCAGATTTTCCTAGGAAACCAAAGTGGTCAATTGGAAACTTATTGCAGTTTTTCGATCGTCAATCACTCAGTCTTTCTATCTGGTGTCTCGTTATCTCTCATACCACATAACAGCCGGTTGCGAAACGACGAGTTTCGAAATACCACGGTTGCGAATCATCGCGGTTGTGAAATGTCGTAGATGAGAAATTACTGTCCCGGAGCCGAAGCCTCATTACTTTTTCGTATGAATTAACATCGAAAAAGTGAACGTCAATTTTTGAAAATTGGGATTCTGCAGGATTCTGAAATCAGAAGACGTCAAAATTTTTAGATTTTCTAAGATCTCGATTTTTCGTTTTTTCACTTCGCTTTTCCCGAGTTTTCCATGTGTCCAGACATTTCACAACCAGTCATCTCGCAACTGGGACAATTCGCAACTCACATCGATTTCACAACAAAGACAATTTGAAACCAGGACATTTCGCAACTGGACATTTCGAAACTTCCTCGAAAGTTACGAAACGACTGGTTGCAAACTTCGAACACGCTTTTCGACTTTTTCCAACTATTGGACCGCTTTTTATACGATTATTCAAATTTAGCTCAATTTCCATTATTCGAATCCACCTAAAACCCTGAAACCCAAAAAAAAACCATCAAAATTTCGAGATAAAGTGTGATTTATTTATATATATAGAGAGAGAAAAGCAATTTCAGTGAAAAAAAGAGTATAGAAAAAGGGGGCCAATTTTTTGGGGGCGGGGCTTAAATTACAAAGGGTGGTACGCAAATATCTCGGTTATCACATGAGGATAGAGACTGAAAAATGGGGAGAAAAAGGGGCGGGAAATTCAAATTTTTTTGGGGGAGAAGTTTGGGAGGGGACAGAAAAGGAAGGGGAAAAATACAATAAATTACGGAATTTTTTTTTCGGGAAAAAAACAGACAGACAGAAAAAGAGAAAAGAGAGAGCAAAAGCATTAGCATCAGGAAGCGACATTTATCAGAGAGGAGGATTACTGTATCTCTCTTTCTCTTCTTATTCCTGTTCGCCCAGCGACAAGTGGGTGATGTTGGTGAAGTCGAATTCCTTGGTGGTGCCGCGTTGGAACATGTCGAGAACGTCCTGAAAATATGAAATTTATGATGGTGGCCGAGGTTTTACAAGATGGGAAAAGTTAGGCCATCTAGCGGATTCTAGGTCATTTACAAGCTATTAAGGGTCAGAAAGTGCGCTCCATTGGACAAACTTGGCTAACGGCTCCAAAACGCGCTCTACTGGACCAAGGGGACCCCGGTGGCCTAACTTTCTCCAAATCCAATTTTCTAGTCCCTCACCTTGCAAGTGGTCTCAAAATGAGTGGTGGCGTCGTAGGAGCGCGAGATGAAGATTTGCGACTCGGCGCCCATGTCGGTCGGCTCGTAGACGTCCGAAATTTGAATGAACTTCTCGGCGATTGGGCCAAGAAGTTGAAGTCCCGGCAACACTTCCGCTTCCGGATTCGCCGTCTCCACAGTCGTCGACACCATCGCCAGATACCATCCCTTCGGTGTCACCATGTTCGTGTTCGAGCAGCACGAGATGTAGATGTCTGGAAAGATAATAAGGTTGAGTGGTGCGTTTTTGGCTTGAAAATCGGTTAAAATGGCTCAAAACCCTCTAAAACAGGCCAAAAATGACTAAAAACCGCTTCGAAACCTCTAAAACCGCTAAAAAATGGCCTAGGAAACCCCAAAAAATGCTCAAAATGTTGATAAAAATGCGCGTGACCTAGTTTTCGAAGTCTAGGTCAAAAGTGGGCGGAGTCAACCAATCAGCGACTGCCAATCTGCGGTTGCCAAAAAACTTTGAAAAAAGCGCGTGACCTAGTGACCTAGATTTTCCAAATCGAGGTCAGAAAGGTCAAAAGTGGGCGGAGTCAGCCAATCAGCGCGTTCGGAAAAAGCCACGTGGCCGTTGGCTCCGCCCACTTTTCGCGGAAACTAGTTCACGGCTTCTGGAGGCAAAAATGACGATTCTGGGGGTTTTAGAAGCTTCTAGTGTCGATTTTAGGGGTTTTAGGGCGATTTTAGGTCAATTTTTGGGGTTTCGTAGGGTTTTAGAGCTAATTTGAGGATTCCAGAGCAGTTTTTCACGAGTTTCTCTCCAGCGTACCATAGTGACGTCCGACTTGCTTCTGCGGAATGATAATCTGGCACGACTGCGCGTCGTTGGTGCCCGGAATCGGATGATTGAGGAGACAAATGGCGCGAACCACTTGTCCAGTCTTCTTGACACGATCCTTGGCGTACGATGGATCACAGTAGATTTGTTTTCCGCGAACCACCTCCTCGCCACACTTCACACCGATCGCCTTTCCGTTCTCGATGACAATCTCGTCGACGGGCTTATCGAGCATATAGGTTCCTCCGTAGATCGCCGAGAGACGCGCGAATCCCTGTGGAAGTTCTCCGAGTCCGTAGAGCGGGTACAAGTAGGGCGACTTTCCGTAACGAGCCAGCGAGTCCGAGTAGAGTCGGATCTTCTCGACGGCCGGCGCGAACGGCTGATTCTTGTGCTCGTCGTCGCGGTAGAGGGCCAAAGCGTGTCCGGTGAAGTCGGCGGTGTTCTCGTCGAGACCGAACTTCTCGTAGACTTGCTGCATCGTCTGGTTGTGTGGGTCGAGTCCTTGCCATGTTGACTCGTTGTTCTCGTCGAATTGTTGCACCCAGACGAGGAACTTTTTGAAGCGACGCTTCTCGAACATTCCCATGAGAGAGGTGGCAAGGGCTTCCATCTCGTCGGCGGGGACCTGGAAATAGAAGGAAATTGTGATGAAAAAATCGGTGGATTTGGGTCCAGATGGGTCTAGTAGGGTCCAGAAGCCTTCAGAACCGTCTAGAAGGCTCAAGAACGCTCCAGAAGCTTCTAGGAGCTTCTACGGTCATCTAGATGCTCCAGAAGCATCTAGAATGGCCTAGAAGCTTCCGGAAGCCTTCAGGAGCATCTGGAATCGTCTAGTAGCATCTAGAATCGCCTGGAAGTGTCCGGAAGCCTCTAGAAGCTTCCGGAAGCCCCCAAAGCCTCCGGAATCTTCTCGGAACCTCTAGAAGCGTCTAGAAGCTGTCATTAACTTCAGGAGCTGATTGAGCCTTCTGGAGGCTTTTGGACGCTTCTGGACTATCCAGAAGCGTCTAGAAGCTTCTGGAAGCATCTAGAATCGTCTAGAAGGCTCCTAGACCCCCTAGAAGCTTCTAGAAGTCTCTAGACCATCCTAAATTCCTTACCTTATAAATCTTGCCACCCTTGACGACGAACGACGCCTCGATGGACTTGAACTCCAAATACCGAGTGACACCGGTATGGATGAGCAACTTGACGAGCGGTCCGTTGGCCATCAAGAACTTTGGGATCAAATCGACATTCCAGTCGCGTCCACGTCCCATCTCCGGTTGGGGTTTCGCACCGGCTCCGTGGAACTTCTCGTAGAGTTGCTCCAATGGTGTCAACGACGCCGACTCGCCACCGTAGTAGTTGTTGCGGTCGATGTGGAGCACCTTTTTGCCCGAGACGGACAGCATGCCCGAGATGATGCACTCCTGGAAAAAAATGGGTTAATTAAGGGGGTTTGGAAGGGGAAATTTGGCAAAAATTGATCAAAAATCGACCCTGGGGGCTTCTATAGCTTGTAGAAGGTTCCAGGCGGCTTCAGAAGCCTCTAGAACCCTCTAGCAGGTTCCAGAAGCCCTAGAACGGTCTAGGAGCTCCCGGTGGCTCTGGATGCTTCTAGAAGGATCATGGGACGTCTTGAAGCGTCTATGAGCCTCTTGGAGCTTGTAAACGCTTCTAGTGAATTCAGAAGCCTCTAGAAGCTCCTGAACGCCTTCGGAGCCGTTTCCATGTCGATTTACGCCGGCCTTTCCCTTCGTTTTCAGCGATTTTTTCCGTTGTCCTCACCTTGAGTCCGGTTCCGAGAACGATGGCATCGTATTCCTCATCCATTTTTCTTCAGATACGGGGATCGGGCGGGGTGTCACAACCTGGAAAATCGGAGAATTGTTTAAATAAATTTTTTGAAAAAAAAAAACGAATTTGAAAAGAAGATTGAGCGAAAAACGGGGGTGAGGAGAAGGAATTCGAGGCAAATTGGGGGAATTTTTGAGTCAAAAATAGCGCAAAACTCGAAAAAAAAATGAATTTCAGAAAATTTGACGGAAAAATTCGAAAAATCGAAAAAATGGGCAAAAACCTAGGCAAAACTGGTTTTCCAATTAAAAATAGGGTGTAAAACTCAAATTTTCGTATCGAAAAACTCTAAAAATTATGGGAAAAACTTTAAAAAATTGATTTTCGGCGAAAATTTCAAAAAATCAAGAAATGGAGGAAAAATCCGGCCGAGACAGTGTTTCTGAGGGTAAAAATCAGTGAAAATTTCAAATTTTCAAGTCAAAAAACCCTAAAAATCATCTAAAATCTCGAAAAATTACCCAAAAATCACTAAAAACCGATGAAAAAATTCGAAAAATGATGAACAAAAAGGGAGAAGCGAGAGAGTGAAAAACGATGGAGAGACGCAGAGAAAAAAGGTAAAAATTGACGGAAAAAGTATTCGAAACGGGTAGATCAACCCGGTTTGGCGGCGGTAAAATCAGAAAGTAGAGCAAAATTTTGAAAATTGGAGTTTAAAAAATTTTGTTGAAAAAAATTCGAAAAAAAATCAGCAAGAAAAAAAAAACGGAAAAAGCGGAGACCAAGGGACTAGAGGAATTGGAATATGGGGAATTCGAATTTTCGGGATTCAGATTCCTTCAGACTTCTACTTCTTCATTGCCAACATCGCGTAATTGCACTGTGTGGATTCACACCACGTCCAGTGATTTCCGATCGGATGGAACATTAGACCGTGAATCGCCTGTACTCGACATCCGGCCTTCTCGAGATGGGCGGTCAATTCTGAAGGTGTTACGAACTTCTCCCACTCGTGGACGCCTTCCGGAACGATTTTGAAGACGTTCTGGAAAAAAAATTTTGTTGGAAAAAATTGATTTTTTGGTCGAAAAACGGTCTAAAACGGTCTAAAATGGCCTATTTTGGGCCAATTTTCGTAAAATTTTCGACCACAATCGATCATTTTTGAGCAGAACCGTACCTCAGCCAACCAAATCGCTGCCAATTTGCTCATCCACGTCCTATTGATGGTTGTGATGAAGAGTGGGGCGCCGGGGCGAGCCAACTCGGCCAGAGAGCCCACGAAGCTAGGCAGATCGGCGACGTGCTCCACGATTTCCGAAGCGACGACCGCATCGAAGGCTGGAAATTTTTTCATGAGAAAATGAAAAATAGGGGAGTGAAAAATGGGTGGGAAATTTGAAAAATTGAGCTGAAAAATTGAAGAAAAATGGTTGGAAATTTTGAAAATTTTTTTCAAAATTCAAAGTTTTCTGGGTCAAAAAATCGTGAAAAATTCAAATCTTCCAGTCTAAAACTGGTTCCGAAAGACTAAAAACGAAAAAAATCCGTTTTAGGCCAAAATTTTCCCATTTTTTTTTATTGCGAAATTTTTTCTGCCCAATATTTTTCTGGGTCAAATTTTGTGTGTGTCTATTCGCTATTTGTGTGTCTATATGCATGGTCATATGACCAGTTTTTATGTTTTTAGGATTGGAAAAAAATGGAAGAGAAAATCGATTTCAGGGAGAAAGCTTTTCTTAGTGGCCTAGAAATCCAAACATAGATTCCTAGGCCATAAGCGCCCCAGGAAGACAGGGATGTTCTGCGAGGCAAGGATCCATTTCGATGTTGTTAGTTAGCCTAGAGCCCTACAGTATGGCCTAGAACTACAATAGGATTTTTGAGGCCAAGTACTCCAAACGGATTCAGATGGTCTAGGAATCCAGTTATGAGAGTTCTAGGCCATTGGGCTACATTGGGTTAGTAAGACTAGAATCAGGCCTAAAAGCCTGGAAATACCGCTTATACCCTCTTCTTTACAAGTCCATACCAAAATGGACTAGGTTGGGAAAGTTAGGCCATTAAATGCGAAAACGTAGACCATAGAGATTCCTAGGCCACCAGTGAGTTCCCAATGTTCCACGTGGCATTTCGACAAACTAGTACACGATAGGGGTGATATCAGTGAAGGGGGGAAACAACTGATTGGCCTCCTGTGGCCTGGACTTCCTCGGTGGCCTAGAAAACCACCATTGGAAAAACCTAGGCCACCTAGACCATGTCACTCAAAAAAAAGCGAACAAGGAGTCTCAGTGACATCACCTTCCCGTCGGTAAACAACAAAATGACACGACACGTCGACGACAAGAAGAGGAACCTTGGTTTCTTCAAGTATTCAGTGGTGGCCTAGAAATCCACCACTGGGAAAACCTAGGCCATCTGACAAAAAAGAGGACCCCCCTAGACACGTGGCAAACAGTGAGACATGTTTGTCATCATCATGGGGGGCTTTTTTCGGAGAGAAAGAGGGCGAGAGCGTGTGAGTGAGTGAGAGTGAGTGAATGAGCGAGCGCTCATTCTTTCTCTACTTTCTCGTTTTCTCTGCGTCTCTCGCTTTTTTACGCTCTCTCTCTCATTGGGTCTTGTGGTTAGAACTGGCCAACACATCCAGCCAGTCAACACCAACCATAGAGAGAGGCGGCGCGGCGGTTCTCCGGTTCTCTAGTTCTCGCCGTGTTGTCCAAAATGGACTGGGTGAGGGGGAAGAAATAGTGTGGAAATCGGAGAGAGTAGAGGGATGGCTAGAGAAATATGGAGGAACACACAGCACGATTAGAAGAAGCCCAAAATGGAGAGACGCAGAGAAACAAGAAGAAGAGGAGGAAATCGATGAGAAGCAGAAGGCGTTGGACCTAGTTGGAGCTAGTGGGAGCTTAGGCTTAGGCTTGATGACGTTGTCTAAATTCAGAATTTTAAATTCGGCGGTTTTTCGAAAACAACAAGAGAAGGGGGACTTCTCTACAGTAAACTTCACAATCCAGGAATCACGAAATTTGAAGGCACGTCTTCTAGAATCTTCTCCAGAATCCTGACTCCATAAGAATCTTGAAAATCCAAAAAAACCAGGTTCTAGAAAAAAAAACCCCCCCCCCCCCCCCCCTTCTGAATGATATTCTAGATTCTAGAACCTTTCCAGAAGACACGTGGAAACAGAGAAGACGTCGAGAAGAAAGTGAAAATGAGAAAACATCGAAGAGGGGAGACGAAGAAGAGGAAGAGAAGAAGATTAATTGAGATGTATTCGTTTTTATTGGGAAGCGGTGAAAATGAAGAAGAGAGGAAGGGAAGGAAACGGAAAAATGGAATTGGAGGAAGAGAATGAAGACGTGGAGATGAAGAGATGGAGGAAGTATGATCCTTGACGAATCGAGGGAAGAATTTGAAAATCTCCGCGGAAGCCAGCAATATTTACCGTTGTTTGGAGATCTTCAGAGTAACTCAAGTATACTCAAAAAGTGTGAGAAGCATTTCGGAAAACTTCTGAAGACGTCAGCAGTCTTCTGAAGAAAAACGTCTTCCTTATAAGCGTCCTCTGTTCTTTTATAGATTTTCTTTGTTTTACTACAACTTTCAGAAGCAGATGAGTACTGTAAACTTCTCAGTACCTTCTGGAAACAATACCAACACCATTACTTTTCAAAAAAAAGTAATAATGTCTCTATTATTCTTCTTCTTCCTCTCTTCTCTTCCTATTGTTCGTTGTAGAAATACAAAGCAATAGAGAGGTTGAGGGGAGTGAATAATAGTAGACAGTTGAGGTGATGAGGGTAGTAATCCACAGGGATTACAGACACCTTTCAGTGAAACATCGGACTAGTCTAGTCCTAGTACTACTCGATTTGGTGGCCGAGAATTTTTCCTAGGCCATCAAGCAGCGAAAATCGTCAAGAACGCACCCAGGCTATTTTAGTCTTGTAGAATTGCTAATTAACACTATTTGAACGTTTTCTAGATTTTCAGGGTTCCCTGATTTTCTAGAATCTTCTAGAATCTATACCAACGTCTTCTGAACTTACTAGACCAACTCGGACAACTTGCGGGCCTTCTAGAAGTTCAATGGATAGTATAAGATCCGGAGAAGTTCCCGTGGGTTTGGGATACGTCTTCAGGTTTTGTCCTTATCTCCGGGAAGCTCGAAAATTTCTGGAAACTTCCATTATCCCTCTCGACGTCTTTCGGATCGCCTAGGTTAACGAGAAGAATTTTAGAACAATTACAGTCACTTATATAGTGTTCTAGGCTTTCAGAAGCTTCGTTCAAACGATTTTTGATTTTCCAAGGGTCCGTAGGCTTCTAGAATCTTCTAGAACCTTTTGGAATCGATTTCGACGTCTCCGAAGTCTAGGCTTTTCGGGGCTTCATTCAACCAAACTCTAGATTTTCTAGGTTTCCTGTGCTTGTAGGGTTTTCTAGAAGACTTTAGACACTTTCAAACTGTGCTAAGATCTTCTGGAACCTTCTAACGTCTCCTAGAATGTCATAGAGTGCGGAAACCATTCCAAATTCTCCAATTAGTCCCATTGTAAGCCTAGTAGTGCACCAAAGCAAGTCCAAATAGAACACACGACAAAAAAAGGAGCAACAAAAAAGTTCCCTTTCTGTGTGTCTCTTTTGCTCCGAAAAAGGAGGCTGAGCATACATAGGATGGAGCCTAAACGGGGAAGAGAAATGTTGTTTGTGTCTCTCCGTTATGCGCCTTTAAATCGATCGAAACCGGGGGAAATGGGGGCTCTTTTCTCTGCTGTTTCTCTAGGAGCTCACAGCTCCAACGGGCGAAGGAGAGAATGCGTCGGAGCAAAAGAAGAAGAAGACGTCAACATCGGAAAACTCGAAAACAACGAAGAAGAGAAAAACGAAAGAACACTAGAAACTAGGAGAGCACGGTTAGAGAAGTCACACAATTAACCAATTCCACTCGGAAGAGAAGGAGGGTCTTGGAGCTCCCCCTTTCTGCTCATTTCGAGAGGAAAGAGGCTTCTGGAAACCGAAAAATTCTCGAAAAAAGAGAAAAAAGGGGGGACCGATGTGGGTAGCAGCAGCTGAAAAAACATGTAGAAATGGGAGAGCAGTTGCAGTCGATAGTAGCAAAGTAGACCGACAAACATTGTGAAATTTGGAAATCAAAGAGGAAACATGGGCGGAAATGAAGATTGGAAATGTTGAAATTTGGGATTCAGATGAAATCGAAGGATTCTGAAGCAGAATTGAAGCGGAAAGGCAATTCTAGAGGGCTCTGGAAGCTTCAGAAAGGCCCTAGAAGTCTTCTAAAAGCGATTTTCGGAGGATCAAAATTTTGGGTCAAAATTGCCGATTTTTAACTCGTTTTTCATGATTTTCAACCCTCAAATCGTCAATTTCGGCTCCCCTGGTAGTGGGCGGAGCTTATGAAAATTTGGCTCCGCCCACTTTTAGGGTCAGATTTTCATGATTTTCGGATCATCAAAAGTACCCCCAAAAACCGACGAAAATCTAGATGTCTTCTGGAGACTTCAGACGGCTTCTGAAGCAGGATCAAAGCCACAGCGGACGTCATCTGAAGGCTTCACGGCTTCTAACAGATACTCAATACGTTCAAAAGTGTTCGAGCTTCTCTAGATTCCTTGGAACGTCGTCTGGACACTTCGGAATAATCTCAACGTCTTCTGGTTCTTTCCGAATTCGCAAAACGTCTTCAACACGAGAAACACGCTTCAGAAGGCTTCTGGAGCTCACGACGACTTCTAGATGCGCCAAAATCTTCTGGACGTCTTCTGAATCCGTTGAGTATCGTCTAGATGCTTCTGAACCTCAAGAACAACTTCTAGAACCTCAATTCATGTTGGAAACCGTCCAGAACCTCATAGTGGTTTTCCAGGAATAGAATTCCTCCGACGTCTTCTGAACCCTCAGAACGGCATCTAGATGTCTTCAGAATCTTCAAAATTCCTCTTATCTTCTATTAGTCTTCACTTTTTCTCTCTTTTTCATGTTTCCTGTTCCTCATTCTTCAAAAATTCCTCTCATTTTTCTTCCGATTTCTTCACTTTTCTATGATATTTTTTGATTAATTCGAACTGACAGACGCCTCGAAATCCCCCGACGGAACAGGCGAAAAGAACGCTTATCAAATCAAGATTTTTCTTCCAAATTCCAAATTCCTTTCTTTTCGTTTTCTAGGAAAAAACTTTCCTTACCGGATCTATTATGTGCCTTCTGACAGAAATCCTCGACACTCGTGTGCTCGAAACGAAGACGTTCCGAGATGCCGGCACGTTGAAGCGGGGCGGAGAGGAGGGAGAGACGGGCGGCGTCGACCTGGAAGAATAGAGGGGGTCGAGAAGGATTCTGAAGCACCGAGAAGACGTTTAAGGGGGTCTTAGGCATTCAGAAGACGTCGGGAAGGATCTAGAGCATCTAGAAGACGCTAGGAAGATTCTGAAGCATCTAGAAGAGGCCTAGGCAATATTTGACCATCTAGAAGACGTTGCAAAGACTCTGATGGTTCTAGAAGACCTCAGGAATATAGGGGGAGTCAGAAGAACTTGGACGACGTCTAAGAGGGTCTGAGGAATTCAGAAGGCCGTCATGAAGGATTTAGAGCATCTAGAAGACGTCATGAAGTTTCTAGAAGATTCCAGGATAATCTGGAGCATCTAGACGACGTTAGGAAGGCCTACAGGGGGTCTAGACTCATCAGAAGACGTCCAGTCGACATTGAACTGTCCTGGAGACGTCAGGGAAGCTTAGAAGCGTCTAGAAGACGTCAGACCCCATTTAGGATCGTTGACGTCTTCTGAAGCCGTTTTGGAGCTTCAAGATGAAATACCGTTTTTTGAGAATCCTTGAATCTTTATGACGTCTTCTAAAACCTTTTGGGTCTTTCTAATATTTTTTTCGATATTTTTGGCTATTTTCCACTTTTTGAGTCTTCTAGAATCTTCCTGACGTTTTCTGAAAATTTTTGAATTTTCAAAAATTTCTTCGATTTTTTCGTGTTGACGTCTTCTAGATTCTCCAGAATCCCTCCACGACATCTGAATTTTCATCGAAATTCTCCTCACCGCCTGTTTCGTCGCATCGATTCCCGTCACATCGAATCCACTCCTCGCCAACGGAATCGACAGTAGTCCACCGCCACTTCCAACGTCCACTAGTCTCCGCGGGCCTTCAGAGCCTTCAGACTGAAACTTTCTGGACTTGTAGGATTCAGAATCCTCTACTCCTCACTTTCTTCACATTATCCACAATCCACGGAACGCGGACTCGATTCAACGAGTGAAGCGCGTGAAAGGATCCCAGCTCATCTGCCCACTCTGCTGATAAATCTCCGAATTTTTCGACTTCCTTGGCGTCGATCGAGGATACTGTAGCTGTCGTCGAATGAAGACGTTGACAGATTCTGATGAGTGATTTTGAGGAGGGCAGCATTCTAGATTTCTTTAAAAAATAGGGGGAAATCACAAAAAAAAGGAAAAAATTGGGTAGAAAAGTGGGGAGAAAACCTCAAATTTAAAGGGAAAATGACCTAAAAACCTTTAAAAAATCGCTGAGAGAATTCATTTTTCTTCTTCTATCATTTCTGAACACAATTTTAATCGATTCCAATAAAAAAAGGAAAAAGAGGGATTTACAATTACACAAAAAAAACGAGTAAAAAAGAGAGAATCTATTCCTTTCCGTTGAGGAATTTCGACAGGAAATCCTTGGGTTTCGCCTCGACGTTCTCGGCGAACAGGTAATTGCGAACGTGGTCCGGA
Source organism: Caenorhabditis sinica (assembly GCA_963932045.1). NCBI lineage: Eukaryota > Metazoa > Nematoda > Chromadorea > Rhabditida > Rhabditidae > Caenorhabditis > Caenorhabditis sinica. The sequence goes on from OZ009940.1 coordinate 20,278,965, forward strand.
TTGTAGTAGGCCATGCGGATCGATTCCATGTGCTGAAAAAATGGGAGGATTGTTGAGGGGGGAATGGAATTGAAATGAGCGAAAAATTAGTAGATTTTGAGCGAAAAATGAGCTGGAATTGAGGAAAATCGACTGAAAAGACTCAGAATTTGTATGGTAAGGACTGAAGGATCTAGAAGACGTCCAGGGCTTCTAGAGGACGTTGAAAAGATACTGGGGACTCTAGATGGGATTAGAAGGTATTGGAGCAGCCAGAAGACGTTGATAGGTAGCCGGAGAATTCAGGAGACGTCCAGGGATCCTAGGAGCCGTCGGAGGGTTCAAGAAGGCATTAGAAGGCATTGGAGCATCTAGAAGTCGTTTTGAAGCTCCTAGAAGACGTTGCGAGCACTGAGAGACCTAGATGACGTTGGGAGTACACTAGAGCTTCTAGAAGACGTTGGCGCTTCTAGCAGTAGCTCAGAGAATTCCGGAGCATCTAGAAGACGTTGAAAGAACTCTGAGGATATAGAGGATGTCCAGAAAACCAGGAACATTTCAGATGCCATCCGGAAGACGTTGCGATGATTCTAGGAAATCTAGATCTCTTCAGGAAGGCACTGGGGCTTCTAGAAGACGTTAGGATGATTCAGAAGCTTCTAGAAGGTCTTAGAAGCCTTTTGAAACCATTTTTCGTTGTCAAATCATGGTTGAGAGCTGTCCAGGATCCTACACTCTTCTGACGGCGCTTTCACAATTCTGACCAGCTTCAGGCAATTCAGAAGTCTTCTGGACGATTCGGAAGCTTTTTGAAGACGTTATAGACCTTCTGAAGCCTTCAACAGCCATTATTCGTCGTAAAGTCTTGATTAGAAGCTGACTAGGGCTTTCAATCGAATGCAGAGGATTCAGAAAACGTCTGACCTCTTCCGGAGCCTTCAACAGCCGGTGAAAGGTGTTGAAAAGCTATTTGGAGCTCTCTAGGATCCTGACGTTTTCAGAAAATGTCGAGCTTGATTTCTTCCTTTTTTTGCAGTTCGAAGCTCTTTCGAGGACAGAAATCGACGCCAGATAGAAAAATCTAAGTGTCGGAGGTTGGAAATTCATCAATTAGCTCCAAATTAGGTCAAAATTGAACACAAGAGCTTCAGCAGACCGTCATAAAGCCAAAATCCTGAAAATCTAGCACAAATCCCTACCATATTAGTCTCGCCAACGAGACGATCAACGACACGAACGTCGGTGAGATGGCCGTTCTTGGTGAACTGCTTCTTGATGACGGCACGGAACACGCCGAGCGGCATGTCGTGAAGTCCAAAGTCCCACCAGAACTTTGGAGTCAGGCGTTGGCTGCAAAATAGAGGAAAATTAGGGGTTTTCAGCCAAGTTTAGAGGAAAAATGGCTCTAAAATCAGTATTTTTAGTACAAAAATGGTCAATTTTGGCTTAGGGAGGCTTAAAGTGCCTTCTAAGCTTAAAATAGATGAAAATCAAGGTTCTAGGACTATTTTAAACTCCGGAACTCGATTTCAAACTCCATTTAGCTCATAGAGCCCTCTAGAGCATTGAAAATAACCTAATAATACTCTAAGAGCTCAAGAGTCTTCCTGAGCCAAAAATCAAAGTTCCATGGCTATTTTTCACTCCCGAACTCGATTCTGAGCTCCATCTCACTCCTAGATCCTTCTAGAATCCATAAAACTGCTCACAATTCTTTGTAGGCCTGAAGAACCGACATACGCGCCTCGGCGGCGTTGTTCGACTTGACAGGGGCGACGGTACGGACGGCGGTTTGCCCGGCACGGACCACTCTTCCGGCGGTTGAGGACATTCTTTGATAGATGGCTTAGGAAAGGGTATCTCCTTTGGTGACGCGAGCTTCGAGAAATTCAACCTTTCGCTCCAAAAGGTTGATCTTGTCGCTGAGTACGGCTAGTTTGCTGCGACAGGAGAGCTCTGAAAAATGAAATCTAACAAAAATAGGTGAGAGAATCATATTTAATGGGAAAAATGACCCCCAGACAAGCTTTATTAGTGCAAAACATGAAAAAAAGTGAAAAAAAACCGAAAATCGACGAAAAACCAACCAAAAGTGGACAAGAAGTTAGCGATGCTCTTGATGTTATCGGCGATGACCTGGAAATTAGTAAGGGTTAGTTTGGGGGGAAAATCACACTTTTGAAGGTTTTTCAGTGAATTTCAACGATTTTTGGGTGATTTTTCGTAAATTTCCGTGTTTTTTAAGCTTAGTTTCGACTCAAAACTTCAAAAATTGTCAAAATTCAATTTTTTTTTTCGATTTTCACTGAAAAAGTCGATTTCTGGTCGATTTTCATGATTTTTAGAGCATTCTTCAGCGTTTCTCAACGATTTTCATGCTTATTTTACAACAAAATTCACTGGAAAAGCACAAAATTCGGCATTTTCTCAGTTAGGTCAATTTTCACGATTTCCAGACCATTTTTCCATCTCTCCCACCTGCTCAAACTCGCGATTATCCCAGTCGTCCTTGAGTTGTCGTTGAACGGCTTCTGAAGCGTTCATTCAACGCCTGAAATTCAGCAATAGAAAACGGGCAGAGTTAGTCAACACCCCCGTAAATCGACACATGGCGATCGTGGTGAGACCCAGAGCGATAAATGCGTGCGCCTTTAAGGTCAGGCAGCAGACGACAAGGAATGTCGATTGGCTCCTTGTCACACACTTGTCTCCTCTGTGGACCATTGAATTTCGCAATTTTCATTGATTTTTTTGGGTTTTTTGGGTTTTTAGGGGTAAAAAAGTGAATTTTGAGTGTGAAAAATCACTAAAATCCATGGTTTTTGACCTAGAATTGAGGAAAAATGAGGAAAATTAGTGATAAGTGATGGAGAAGCTGATTAGTGAAATTTTGCCAAAAATCGATAAATTAGAGTGATTTTTAGGGTTTCTTTGGTTGAAAATATAGATTTTTGAGCGAAAAATTGGTAGAAAATTGTGATTTTTGTATGGGAAAGTGGAGAAAACTCGGAAATTAGCTCAACTTTGTTTGTTGGCCAATTTTTTCTCTCCATTTTCGCTTTTTGATACATTTTAGATAATTTTTCATGATTTTTAGGGTTTTTTGAGGTAAAAAACTGCACTTTACGTATTAAAAGTTTGTAAAATCTTTGCTTTTTGAGCTAGAAACCTTCAGAAAATGGTGAAAGTTAGTGAAAATAGATAAGGGAGCTAATTCGTGAAATTTGGCGAAAATCAATAAATTGGAGTGATTTTTAGGTTTTTTTAGGTGAAAAATATCGACTTCTGAGTGAAAAATAGGTGGAAAATGGTTATTTTGACTGGGAAAGTGCCAAGACTTAAAATGTTGTTCATTTTTTCGAGTTTCCAATTTTTTCTGCTTTTTTCTCAATTTTTGGTCAAAAAAGTTTCCAGTGAAAAATCCTTCTAAAATCGCTCTTTTTCTTCTTCTAAAAATCAGCAAAAATGCTCTTCCTCACCTCAAATTTTTCTCAAAATCACATGATTTTTCCTCATTTTTTCTCTATTTTCCTCGATTTTCCCCCTCATGACTCATCAATAAATCTATTGTGAAATAATAAACATTTGTGTTTTTCCAATTTTTCCGCTGAATTTCAGATTTTTTTTAATCGACTTGTTGTTGTTCATAATATTGTTTACACTTCTTCTATATGGTCATCAATATGATAAGCAACCAACCACACTGAAAAAAATCGAAAATCTTTCATAAAAGCAATGAAAAATCGATTTTTCCCCTATTTTTCCCATTTTTTCGCTCCAAAATTAATAGCACTTTTCCTCCGGGGCCCTTCTTTTTCTCTTCACTCTCTCCATTCTCCACACTCTCTCGCCGCTCACATTTTCTCGAGTATCCGCCGGCTCCTCTCCTTTGCTTTGTTTCTTTCATTCTCCTCGACAATAGCTCAATTTTTAGGTATTTCCTCGTATTAACCCCCCAAAAGAGACTAAAAATGATGGCAATGGTGAATAAGGTGCTGGACTGGATCCGCAGTCTGTTCTGGAAGGAGGAGATGGAGTTGACGCTCGTCGGCCTTCAGAACTCGGGAAAGACCACGTTTGTCAACGTGATCGCGGTGAGTTTGGTGTGAAAATGACTAAAAAAAGACCGAAAATAGGCTAAAAATCGCTCAAATCAGTCTAAAATCGGTCTAGATTGCCATAAACGTCGAAATTTCGTTTAAAACTGTCAAAAATTAACTAAAATCGACCCAGATTTTAGTGGCACCGTTATTTCTGTTTTATGACCGAACCTATTCTTAAAATGACTCTAAAATGAATTAAAAAGACTCAAAATAGGCTTAAAATGACCCAAAAAGGTTAAAAATAGGCGAAAAATGGCAAAATTCGACTTGCAACACCCCCAGAAAGCTGGAATTCAGGCAGAAGCGTTTACTTTGTTTCGCGGCGCCCCTAAGCATTTTTCAGCGAAATTGCTCCAAAATGTGTGAAAAACACTCAAAAAGACGATTTTGAGCTTGAAAAACTGCTCCTTGACCGAAATTAGCACGAAAAATTCGATTTTGACGCCGGAAAAATGCTTAAAATTGACCAAAACCGCCTAATTTTGACTCTTTCATTCTCAATTCGTCCCATTTTGCAGAGCGGTCAATTCACGGAAGACATGATCCCAACAGTGGGCTTCAATATGCGCAAGATCACGAAGGGCAACGTGACGATCAAACTGTGGGACATCGGAGGCCAACCGCGATTCCGTTCGATGTGGGAACGCTATTGTCGCGGTGTGAACGCGATCGTGTTCATGGTCGACGCGGCCGACGAGGAGAAGTTGGAGGCGTCGCGAAACGAGCTGATGCAGTTGTTGGACAAGCCACAGTTGGACTCGATTCCCGTTTTGGTGCTCGGAAACAAGAAGGATCTGCCTGGAGCACTCGACGAGCGACAACTCATCGAGAGGATGAATCTGTCGTCGATTCAGAATCGCGAGATTTGCTGCTATTCCATCTCGTGCAAGGAGAAGGAGAATATTGGTAAGGGTTTTCTCTTAATTTTGGCTCAGAATTGAGAGAAATGAGCCCCGAAAATCGTAAAATTCAGCTTCGAGATCCCCTAAAGCGTCCTGGTGGCCTAGAAATCTCTCCTGGCAAAGTTAGGCCATCTAAGACACTTTTGACGTAAATTTTGAGCCCCAAACCCACAAAATTCAGCTTCTAGAACCTCTAGTGCGTTCTGCTGGCCTAGAAACCTCTCCTGGCAAAGTTAGGCCATTTTGGCTCGAAAACTAGTTTTTAAAGCTGAAAAATCGTGTTTTTAAGCGGTTTTTCGATGAAAACCCCGTAAATTATGTCAATTTTGCTCTGAAAAACGTTTTTGGCTTGAAAACTTGCTACAAATTAGCGATTTAGAGCAAGTTTTTGTTGAGAACCCTCTAAATTTCGCCTTTAAAGCTAATTTTAGCGTCAAAATTGTCTCTTGTGGCCTAACTTTCGCTGTAGAGCTTTCTAGGCCATCCTCGCTCGAATTCAGTACAAAAATTTGTGTAAATTCCAAAAATCTCGATGAAAAAGCTTGAAAATCGCCTTGAAACCCCGAAAATCAGCTCAAAAACGAGTAAAAACCTTCAAAAGCTGCCCCAAAAAGTGGGCGGAGTCAGCTTGACTTTTTGGAAAATGTAGCAACTTTTGAGCTTTTTGCTCATTTCTGAGCCAATTTTCGTGGTTTTCGAGCTTTTTCATCGAAATTTTCGGCATTTACACCCAGTTTTGCATATTTTAAAGCTTAAAATAAGCTAAAAACTTTCAAAAATTCAAATTTACCGCTCTTTTTTTCCAGACATCACTCTCCAATGGCTCATCGACCACTCGAAGGCGCAACGTTAAAAAGAAGACGTCTTCACCAACACCGTCCTCCAGAATCAAAAGAATCATCAAATTTATTTTTCATAAAAATTCACAATATAATCAAAAATTGTCACCCCCTAATTCCCCCTTATTCACCTGTAGATATATATATTTATTTCACCCAAAAAATAAGCCCCGCCTCCAGTCCCCTTTCATCCAAAAAATAGTCAAAATTCCCCGAAAATTTCACTCAAAGAATACTTTTTTGCATCGTTGTGAAATCTCTCCCATTCTAATTTTTATGTACATGTTGTGTATTTTGCAGCTTCTTCCTTTCCTTTTTGAAATTTTAATTGAAATTTTAAGCCCCGCCCCTTTTTTCTCCCTTAAGCTCCCCCCCCCTCTTTTTGACAAAATTTCCCAAAAATTTCTACTTTTTCTCTTTCTGTCTCTCCTCTTATATATTGCCTACTGGATACCGTACTAAATCAATGAATTTGACTAGATTTAATTTCTGGATTCGGGAATTCCACGTCATTTAGGGAGAAAATTTCGAAATTTTGCCAACAACTTTTCAAATTTCCCGCCTATTCCTCAAAATTTGAAAACTTCTCGAGTTCCCCAAAAAGAGCACGATGGAATGTGTCAATTGCGAGTGTACAGTCAAAACGATGGACGGTTTGGAGAGTTCGATTAGAGCGCTGTTGCAACGCGGCAAACTCGTCAACCGTATGATGAACGACGAGAAGGCGATCTCCGAGGCGAGACGTGCCGAGGAGGTTCAGGAGTTGAAGGTACTGTAACTGGAGAGGGGGCGGAGCTAGAGCAAAATGATATACTAGAGAAATGTGTAGAATAAAATTTAGAACATTTTTGCAGTGAAGCACTTTCTCATAGCTACAGTAGTTCTTGAGATATGCGCCTTTAAAGTTGAAGCCACAAAAATTGCACATTGCAACCTTAAACTGATATATCTAAAAAAGGGGCGCAGCTAGAGCAAAGTTGTCCTTGAGAAAATGTGTAGAACTGAATTTAGAGCAGTTTTGCAATTGAGCACTTTTGCATAGCTACAGTAGTTCTTGAGATATGCGCCTTTAAAGTTGAAGCCAGAAAAGCTGCTATATCTTAAAAAGGGGCGGAGCTAGAGAAAAATAATCTACTAGAGAAATGTGTAAAATTAAATTCAGAGCATTTTTGCAGTAGAGCACTTTTTCATTGCTACAGTAGTTCTTGAGTTACGCGACTTTAAAGTTGAAGCCAGAAAACGGCACATTGCAACATTAAACTGCTGTATCTAAAAAGTGGGCGGAGCTAGAGCAAAGCTGTAAACTGGGAAAATGTGTGAAATTGAATTTGAAGAATTTTTGCAGTTGAGCCCTTTTGCATAGCTACAGTAGTTCCTGAGATATGCGCCCTTAAAGATGAGACAATCCGAAATTCAGAAAACCGCTTTGCGCAATCTTCCAGACGGTATATCACAAAAATGAGCAAAGCTAGTGAAAAGTGATCTACTAGAGAAATGTGTAAAATTGAATTTAGAGCAAATTTGCAGTGGAGCACTTTTTCATAGCTACAGTTGTTCTTGAGATATGCGCCTTTAAAGTTAGACCGTGACAGAGTGCGGGAGTGTCTAGCTCCTCTACGTCTCTCACGCACTCTCTTATCTTCGAAGACCTGTATCTCAGGAGTTATTTTAGCTATCAAAAAGTGCTCAACTACAAAAATTTGTAAAATTAAATTTTTAACATTTTTGTAGTTTACAATTTTTTCTAGAAAAACCTACATTTCATTTCAGAAACAACTCCCAAAAGCTGCAAAACCCGCCACGACTCAAGCCACCTATGATGTATTCACGAATCGTCCGGTGAACTGTTCGGGCACTGTGAAGCCAACGGCCAATAGCGACATGATGCACTATTGCGAGGTCGACTTCAAAGTTCCCTCGTTGCCAACTGACGTCTCGGTGAGTCTCATTAGAGCACATTTGCAACACCTATTCTCAATGGAGCGTGTTTGCAATAGATCACTTTTCCAGGAAACCACGCTTTCCACCTACACGAACGCCGTCGTCTCGATTCCACGCAAAACTTCGTCGGTCGTCTCGAGAACCGAGACCACCACCACCGAGTTGACTACGGAGACTGTGTCGGTAAGTGCGCTGTATTGAGAATTTTTTCCGTAATTGGAAAAGTGTAAAAAAATTGAATTCTAGACCTGCAAAACGTCGAAAAGTGATCGCGGTTTGGAGATTGACCATTTGTGGTTTGTGGACAACGATGGAGGAGGCAAGGAGCCATTGCCGATGAAGGTTTTTCGAAAACTCAAGTTTTTATCAATAGAGCGCATTTACAGATTTATGTCAAACAAAGAAAGGGTGCTTCATTCGATGTGATTCTCGTGTTGTTGGATGAGAAGAAGGAGAAAGTGATGGATATTTCGATGACGGTTGAGAATGGAAAAGTTGGCAATGTTCAAGTGTGCGGAAATGAGGCAAAACTCAATGATTAAAAAGAATGAAGATTTATTAATTTGATTTATTTTGAAAATTATGCAACCATTGAACTCCTGGGTGTCGAAAATACAGTAAGAATTTGCAGACGGCATGAAGTTTTTTGAGATGGGACACGAGACCATTGATCGTTTAGAGTTTGGAAATAAACGTCTTTTTCGTCCTTTTGTCGGAGTTCTTGGGGGATTGACATGCCGCATCGCTTTTTCTTCTTTTCAGATAACATCATGAAGAGCCAGAGGAGGGAGGAGAGTAGGATGTAGACGGGGAAGATCTGGAAAAATGAAGAGTTGAGAGGAGAATAACTTTAAAAGCTTGTATCTCAAAAACAAGGGACGATAGCAGAAAATAGTCAACTATCAAAATGTGTAAAATTCATTTTTATACATTTCTGCAGTTGACCACATTTTGATAGCTAACTGTGTTCTGGAGTTATAAGCGTTCGAAGTTAGACGGGTGCGTTTGTTTTCTTGCACGCCCTGCTTTAAGGTCTTGTATCTCAAGAACCAGGGATGTTTGCAAAAAGTGGTAAACTGCAAAAATGTGTACAATTCAATTTTAAAGATTTTCATAGTTGACAACTTTTTGATAGCTAATAAGACTCTAGAGATATAGACGTTTGAAGTAAAACAGTGAGAGCACACGGGAGATACGCAAACATTCTCGCTTCTCTGCGTCTCTAGCGCGTTCAACTTTGATCGCTTGTATCTTAAAAGCGGTAGGAGTTACAAAAAAGTTGGTAACTACAAAAATGTGTGAAATCAAATTTTGAAAATTGTTGTATTTGACAACTTCTTTCTAGCTTTTTTGGTTTTTGAGATATGATCATTCGAACGGCTAACTCTCCAGAATCGTCTTTCGAAACTTTCCAGACATTTATAGACTTCATGGAATCGTAATTTTTTAATTTAATTATGTCATTTGTTATATTTTTGATGTTTCAACAACAAAGAGAAGATCAAAGATTCCAAAACTGCTAATCTTATCTCAACCTTGAGGGACAGACATTTTTTGTAATTCGGCTCTAGTCAGTAAAAGAAAACTCACATTCTGCACCATCTCATGAAACTGCTTCTTTTCCGGATCCACATCTCCAGAAATCGGCAAAAACTGAGGGCATATTGAGAACCATAGAAATGCAAAACATGTCACAAATGATAAAGGAAGAATCAAGTGAAGAATTCGAAGATTCTGGTTGATTTGGAATTCAATCGCGAGGGAGTAGGATTTTCTGAAAAATGGTTGTGGTTTGAAAAGGGATATCTCAAAAACTAGAAAGGCTATCAAAAAAGTGAAAACAACAAACATGTTTAAAACTAAATTTTAAAGATTTTTGCAGTTGACAACTTTTTGATAGTGCTGTTTTTTTTGAAGATAACAACGATCAAAGTTAGATGCTCCTCGAAAATGGGAAAGAGAGATGAAGAGAGGCGAAAGTGTCTGCGTCTCCTCAAAAAAAGAGACACAGACCAACAGATGCTCTCGTTTCTCTGCGCCCCTCCCCTCCCTCGCTTGTTATAAAAAACTCACTTCCTCAACTTGCACCTATTGACAACCCACAAGACTACCGTATACCCTAGGGATACTGTAGCCAGGCCTGCCAGCCAAACCATCAACTCCATGGGAACCAGAACTCGATTTTGATCATAAATAATATGAGTGCATACTCGATTTGCAGCAAAGTCAGGGTAGTGATAGGCGATTGAGAATATCAGGGAGATTAGTGTCTGAAATTTGATCTACCAAATCTCAAATAGAACATTTGAAAACTCACCATGCTCCATGAGAAAAACTTTCCAATTGTCCCCTGTCGATTTTCATATCCTCGGCCCAGGTGTTGTGTGGCTATAGTTCGTTCTAGTGGAATGGCAAAGAGAAGGAGTGAGAACACTGAAAAAATAGTGTGAGGAGGGGGAGAGACGCAGACACTCTAGCTTCTTTGCGTCTCCCAAACTTGGAAGACGCGTATCTCAAAAACCATTTTAGCTAGAAAAAAGTTGTCAACTACAAAAATGTTAGAAATTGAATTTTACACAGTTTTGTAGTTTACGAATTTTTCTTAGCTACAGCCGTTTTTGAGATAAAAAGGTTTGAAATTGACAGCGCACGCGAGAGACGCAGAGAAGCGAGTGTGTCTGATGACACTCAACTTCAAAGACGCGTATCTCAAGAACCACTACAGCTACAAAAATGCAGTCAACTACAAAAATTTTCCAAATTCAATTTTACACATTTTCACAGTTAGCAACATTTTTCTATCTCTCTCCGTTCTCTAGCTAATCTCACTTATAGTAGTCATAGTGGCTATGACCCTGAATCCAAAGCACAACCGGCACGAGATCAACAATTCGCAACTCTCATAAGACATTCCTGTTAGCACGTGGTACATCTGGAAACTTAGAATATGAAAATCTAAAAAAGCCCAAAAAATCGTACCTGAGCAGTCCCAATGGCGAATCCATACATCAAAAGTGCTCCATGAAAAGTTTTGAGCAAACTTTTAACATTTGGATGAAAATATGAATGATGCTGTACTACACGACCAGATATGACTACTCCGACAGAAGTGAAGGCGAGGAGGAGCTGAAAAATTGGATTTATCAATAGAGCGCCTTTGCACTAGACGGTAATGCGAGCGCGCCCTATCGCTAAAGAGCGCACTTACCTGAACCAACTGCATCCATATTATCGGTGAATATCTCTGTACATAGTCTACAGTATCACAGTTGATTCCGGCGACAATTGTTGGTATTGAAGTAGTTGTCGAGGAGTTTGAAGATGGTACAAATAACATGGGTGGTGGGGATACGGGCATCTGAAAATGGCATATGGCACGGTGAAAAATGATAAGGGAGCATGAGAGAAGAAGAGTAGCAAAGTGAATGTGGCTGGTGAAAGGCATGGGCTCGTGGAGGTATATCTCAAAAATAAAAAGTGCAGTCAAAATGTGATTAACTACAAAAATATGTAAAATTAAATTTTAAACATTTTTGCAGTCGACAACTTTTTTTTAGCTTTGGCCATTCTTGAGATATGGGCGTTCAAAGTTAAACGAGTGAGAGACGTAAGGAAGCAAGACATTCTGCGTCTTTTGCCGCCCACGCTTTTTTGTAGTATTTTTTGAACGCTTCTCATCTCAAGAACCCTGTAAGTTATCGAAAAGTTGTCAACTACAAATATATTAAAAATTAAATGTTACACATTTTTGCAGTTGACAACTTTTTGATAGCTCAAACCGTTCTTAAGATACACACGTTCAAAAATAAGAGATGAGAAGAAACCCAGAAAAGCTAGAGTGCCTGGCTTCTCTGCGTCTCTCTTGGTTTGGGATTTGAAGACACAAATTTACACTAAAAGAAAATGTTTTTCTGTTTTCTTGTATCGATAAGAAAACTTTAAAAAATTCTGTCACGATGTTTGCTTTCCTTTAGGTAAATCAGCGAATAAAATGTGGGCGGAGCTCTCTGGCCATCCCCGTTCTCAAAATTGGCTATCCATGAAAAATAATTACCATGAAAATAAATTGACCTAGTTGGCTGGAATAAAAAATAATTATGAAAATGAGCACGTATTCTAGGAAAAAGGCGGGAGGAGACAAACAAAAGAAAAAGAGACACCTTCTATTATCGGGCGGTCCAGAAGGAAATTGTGTATAATAGCCGTTGTTTCCGTTCTCATTTCCTTGGAGGGAAAATCAACAACACCACAATTATTTTTGTAGAAGACAAGGAGATGGAGATGGAGGAGGAGAAAGAGATGTTGGATGTATTTTTCGTTTGGAGTCGGTAAGAAGCAGGAAAAATAACAGAACGTTTTTCTCTGTTTTTGAGTATTGAGAAATTATGGAAAATAGGCTCAGAGGTAGTACGATGTGCGTGCAGTAACGAGAAGTTGAATTTAGGGTATTCTGGAATAGAGATTATAATTCGGGTTCCGACAGTCTCTGCCATTCTAAATGAACATAGAAATAAAAGTGAAGATGGCCAAGAAAACCGAAAACAAAAATTCAGGTCATAGAGTACATATTTGAATGAAAGACCTGAAAAATGATGACATTACTTTTCAGTGTAATTTTTGAAATTAGCTGTTTGGATATTTGTTATTGAACACAGATGAGTTATTTTCGAAACTACTGCAAACTGCAAACATCTACGATGGATTGATCTAACTTTAAAGTGCGTGAAAGTTATTACCAATTGGAAACTGAATAATTTTCAATGTATAGTGACGAGAAGAAACACCAGCATTATGATGCATTGCTAATCTGACATCTGTGAAACTGAAATTTTTTTGTGTCTAGTACCTAGTAAATGCAGATAATATCTATACATATGTTTTTCTCCATTACCATTTTCGTATGACCTTACAGTGTCCAAACAGTTATAGAGCCTAGGAAACAAATGAACTTGGCGGAACTGAAACATTTGAAGTGGCGAGACAAAAAAAAATGTTTTGGGAACTTCTGAGCATATTCAGGCTATTGATAAGAATAGGAAATTCTGATAGAACTAGTCACTCCATATACTCTTATTACGATAGGAAAACCATCCTGAAGTCACTTGGCGTCTTGTCTGATGCCAGGTCCGCAGAGAAAAAGTAACGGAACCTTGACGCAAAAATGCACATTTGAGATGTTGAGCCATTTTCGAACATTCATTTTCAAACTGTGTAGCCACTTCTCATTGCTTCTCATGATCGAGAGCAAAAATACAAGATTACTGTAACAGGTATGATTTATTTTGGAGTTTTCGTAGTTATCGCTACTCAGTTCGAACTAGACCTCATTTACAGAAAAATTTGACAATAATCATTCGCTCCCAATGATGTTCTCGGAACAACACAAAATGCAAAAATGCTTTCTAAAATTATGCTAAACTGATTTCTGGCTGTTACATCAATACCAATAGCACTACTACTACACATTGAAATCTGAAAATACAAACCTTGTGTAGCTGAAAAAAATACCGAATCGGAACATTACAGACTTACTCCACTTGCGTTTCCTATGGCTTTGGTGGAACCGAAAGTTATTTTATAGGTGTCAAACCAGATTTGTAAACTTCGAAGTATATGGATGTTATGAATAGGAATAGTGGTCATGGTAGCACTGACTGCTTCATTTCTGCTGCATACTGTCAGAAAATAGCATAAAATCACTAGGCGTCAAATCTGATGCTCGGTCCGTAGCGAAAAAAAATACTGACACGCGGACGCAAAGATACACAACCCTTGCTCCAAGCAATTTAAAGTAAGATGCTGTTATCAGACCAAGAGGCTCTAAAAATTTTGAATTTTGATCTTTGCCGTGTTCTTTTTGGAACATTGCCAAGTTCAAATTGAATCGCCTCGGAGCTATGTGCACAATAATTAACTTGAACGAGAAACAGATAGGTTTTGAAAAGTTGAAGGTTTGAAGGAAACATGTCTATTCACAAAGATCAGTGTTGACATTAATGCATCATCTCTAAACTGCAGACATGCTACGGGCCGGGCCGGGCCGGGCCGGGCCGAAATCAAAATTTTTGTTGGCCCGGCCCGGCCCGGTCGGCCCGGGTTTTGGGAGCCAAATTTTCAGGGGTCCAAATTTTGAAGCTAAAATCGATTTTTTGGTGTTTTTTTTAGAAATCGTTATTTTCTTGATATTGGGAAAATTTCTACATCATTTTTTGCATTTTTAACCAAAAATTTTAAATTTTTTTGAAAAAAAAAAAGAAAATTTTTTGAAAAAAATAGTGCAAATTTTTCAAAATTTTCTCAACCGGGCCGACCGGGCCGGGCCGGGCCAAAGCCGGGCCGACCCGGGCCGGGCCAAAATGTAGCATGTCTGCTAAACTGGACATTGTAAAACTGAAAAGTTTAGTAACAGTCAGACAACTCCCATTGACTTTCTAAGAATCGCCGATAGAATAAAACCCTCATTGGATAGAAAACATTTTTGATAACTGTAACTTCTAGCTGATGCACTGCTATCTCAAATTTGTCTAAACAGAAGTGAACTTCTTGTAGCAGTAAAAAAAAACAGAATAAAATTTATATTTGTAGAAGAAAAGTGCTTGATGGAATAAAAAAAGTTAGTTTTGCAACTAAAGAAAACTGGTCGAAACAGAAAAATTTGAATTGTAGAAAAAGTTGAAAATGAGGACTGAGTGAACTGTTTCCATCAATCCCCATGTTAATGAAAGTTTTTCCGATGTACTGAAAAGACTCCAAGTTCTCCGAAACCATCTCACAGTACCAAAAAGGTAAAATAGTCGATAATAACACTTGCAACATGACAAGTTTATTGAAGTAACTCTAGTCATTTTTCAGACTTTCAAAGCAATCTAGAAATTGCCGAGTGTTCGTGCTTCAAGCCTAACTATTATCCCAAGACTCATAATAAGGTCTAGACTCACATTTCCACCCACCTTAGACTGGTATAGATGTCTAATCAATGGCAAAATATAATAACATTAAAAAAAAATAGAAAACTGCAATGGATTCACAATAACGGGGGTATCCTTTCTTCTCCACTACTAAATTTTCCAAAGTATTTCTGTTTCAGCTTGTTCAAAAATTTTTGAAATTTTTGTGAAGTTTAGTTTCGTTGACAATTATTTGGACTGTTTCATAACCTCTACGAAATTTTAAGACTTTCTAGATTTTCAGTGACAGCAGATTTTTCCTTAAACTTTTGGTCTACCTTATTCTTAAAAAGAGACCCCTTTATTTGCTTGATCTCAAAAAATATACCTCTTGTAGCAGAAAAGTTTCCCTACAATATTTACGAGAAAAGTATGTACAGGAAGTGTGTGATATTCGAAAGAGTAGTGAGAATCATTGAATGCTGTAACTCAAACAAACTGGTTGAGACAGAAATGTTTGTTCTAAACAATAGAATCAAGTTGAAAATGAGGACTAAAAAGTTTACCGTTTTAGTTAGTCATTATGATATTGAAAGTTTTTTCGATGTGCTCAATATGGTTTCGTATCCTTCGGTACCATGTAAAGGTTTTCAAAGACTATAAAAACGTGCCAAATTTTGAAAAGATTCAACAGAAAAGTGGTCAAATACAAAAATCAAATTCGTAAGTGGCTAAAAGCTCTTTGCAGAATTTCAGACTTGTTGAAGTACTGTAGGTCATTTTAAGACGTTCAAAATGGTATTGATGCTTTAAGCCTAAGTAGTAACAAGGACTCATAATGAGGTCTAGACTATGACTAAGGGAGCCTAAAAAAACAGAAAATTCAAGGAGGACCTTTTCTTACTAGAGTTAGAACTATACCAGTCGGTTTACGCCCCGCTACGCGGGGCTCAACTTTCTGGCTTTTGCTGGAAACTTCTGGAAACTCGCAAAATGTGTCAAAGTTCCTATTATCGTAACTCAGCTATTCTTTGAGCTATCAATACGAAATTAGGTGTTGTACTTGTTCATTGTTTGTGCATTGTGTGTGCAAACTTTTAGAAATTTTCACTTACGTTGAGTTACTTTTCCAAATTTTGGGTTACTGTACCTACAGTAATCCTGAACTAAATTTTGGTTTTCAACTAACGGTCATAAAGAGCACAAGCACTCATGACTGTATTGCAAATATGAAAACATTTGGTTCACAAAGAAAAAAGTTATGCAAGAAACAATTTCGGACGGACACACACACAGACAGAACTATTCCCTTAGTAAGGAGTAGATTCAATTTCCCCCAAAAAATTAGCAGTTTCAGTTTGTTAAAATATTTTTTGCTATTTTCAAAAAATTCAGTTATTGGAACTCCTGACGTTGAGCTTCACCAAACCTATATCCCTCTCTAACCTAATAGTATATTCTGAGAATACGAAAAAATTTTGTCGACCATAAATTTCCAGACATGCACATCTATAATAAGAGCACTTTAAGGAGACTCCCATTTTTCTTTGGATGATCGTCTAAAATGGTCTATAAGTCATTCACAATAGATTCATAGTCATAGTCTACGGGTCTCTAGAAGTTCAAAATGACACGTAAAGCTGAAAAAAGGAGAAGGCTAGACAACAATATGTGACATTTTCAGAGACGCTAAATGCTAATTTGTATTGGGGAAAGGTTAAGGATTGGGAAAATCTTGAAACTTCAGCATTTTCGGAATTTCGGAATCTTCTTATTTTTCAACCAACAATGCTATGAAAAATGAGCAATGCCAATATAATTGAATCATCTCATTTTGTCCTTATTTTCTCTCTTATTTTTCTCTCTCAAAAAAAGAGAGACAATAATATTTTTGGTCCCATGTGTGTTCTAGCTAGTCACTTTTCTCTTTTTTCATTGCTCATGATGACATAGGGAAGATGGAAAAATTGGAAATTTTCCCCCTATCTTCATTTTTATTTTGCACTAAAAAATTAGGTCATTTCTGGGCCAGAAGCACTCTTTTTGAGGATGACGTGAGATTTAGGAAATTCGAAAATCTGGAGGTCTGGAGACTTTAGATTCCAAAAAAATCTGATCAATGAAAAACTGAATAACCTCGAAGATCCCAAAAATGAAGAGAACAATATTTCATGAATTTTTCATAACGAACTCCTCCATGATTCCAATTCCCGAGAATTGAAATTTTATGAATAGATTCCTAATTTTCAGGAGTCAAAAATCATGAATTGAATCAGATAATAAAAAATCAAAAAGATCCTAACAAAACTCAAAACTCATTTGAAAAAGGGGTCCAAAAAAATAGGCTCCGCCCACTTTTTCTGGGTTCAAAAACTAATCTCCGCCCCCTTTAGAACCCCCTACATTTAAATATAGTGATAATCCGACAAAAATAGTCTAGAATTTGACTATAAAAGAGAAATTTTTGTAGAAAAAACACAAAAAATCTCCAATTTTCTGTTCTTCTGACCTGCAGGAGCACCTGGAAAAGCGTCCAGATCTGAGAATATAAAGTAGATCAAAAAATGTCATACGGATATTGAAAAAAATGCGGAAATTTTTTGATCTGACTAGTACTAATGTCAGATCTAGTTACTCGAGAAGAGGGAAGGAAAAATAGCAAACGAAGGGGGTAATTTTCGAAAAGGAAAATATGATGTTTTTGAAGAAAAATTCACTTCGAGACCTTTTATGAGGAATAATAAGGAAGGAGGGATGTTTGGTATTTGGATTATGATTTTTGAATTTGTGAAAAATTATTGGAATCTGAATCAGAATCTCTCAGATTCTCGCAATCTTCAGAATCTTTAGAATTCAGACCTCTAATCAGGATAAAACCAGCAAAAACCTCAAAAAACGAAAAATTCAAGACTCACAAAAAAATTTCCAGACACAACTTTTCATCTGAAAAACGCATAAATGAGTCCCCATTTTCAATCAAAAGCATATTATTATTTGTCTCCAATAGACACTGACTCACTACCCCAAATTGTCCCTCAGGCGATTTTTCTCTGTCATAATTCGTTTTCCGAAAAAGAAAGAAAAAGCGAACCAAGAATGAAGGGGAAGAAAAATGGAAGTAAACATCTGGAGCTCCGTCTCCACTGACGTCGTCTGGGATCTGGAATTCGCCAGAATCTCAGAAATCCAATCCACTAGTATATGTAGAAGGCGTCGTGCGTATTCTGAAAGACGAAGACGACGTCTTCTGAGTCTTCTGCAGAATGGAGAAAAAGAAAATTAGTCCTTCTCGCTCCTAATTGAGCTCTTCCTGTGTGTGGTGAGAGAATTCTTGATGCGCGCCTTGCATCTCCTGTTATAACAAAGATCCAGGAAGATGTGTGGGAAAATTTTTCAAAGAATAAGTTCAAAACCAACCTCGGCCATGCATAATCCTTCAATCTTATTCATCTTGGTCATCAAAAAAAGTTTAAAAAACACTTTGGGCCACACTGGGTCCGAACCATGGTGTCACTTTTTGTCAGCCTGGCACTCAACCACTACGCCAGTCCCTCACCAAAAAAGTGTCAAAAAAGTTTTTGACCACTTGGGGGTCGAACCCCGGTATCCCATTTACTAGTCTGACCATTATCCACTGCGCCACGCCGACAGAAGCCCACGCAGCCGGTCGATTCCGCCATAAAAAACTGACAAAAAAGTTTTTGGACCACTTGGAGTTCGAACCCCGGTGTCACATTCTCAGTCTGTCACTCAACCACTGCGCCAATCCTTTTTCAAAAAAAAAGTTTCTGACCACTTGGGGTTTGAACCCCGGTATCTCGATCGCCAGCCGGGTCATTACCCACTGCGCCACGCCTACACAACTTTGCGGGAGACGCACGCCTCCCACTTTATCTTGAATGCATATACATTCAACAGATTTCTTATAATTTATTGGTGAAAAATGAACAAAATAAATTAGAACATTGCGATGAGTCTAGGGTCTTACAAGAAAGGAGAAAACGCTCGAATAGAGAGAAATTTCGAGAAACGAACAGAGAGAGGGGAACCCGAATATTCTGGTTTTGATGAGTAACAGGTTGTGTTCAGCTCAGAACCATGAAGAAAAAAATAAATATGAACAGAGAGTCGACGTAATTTTTTCTTTTCGATGTTTAGAAGAACATGCCGGCGACACCTCCCATCTCTTGTTGCTCCTTGACGAAGATTTCAAAATATTGATAGATAATGGTGACGGCCAACAAGATTCCGGTTCCTGATCCGATGGCTCCCATGAAGTCGGCGGTGACGGAGAGAGCTCCAATGCAGAGTCCTCCGAAAGCGGCGGCGGTTGGGATGTATCTGTTCAACTCGTGAATCATCGACTTCTCACGATGTCCTCTCATGACCATTTGTTGCTCCTTGAGTTGCTTGGCGACGTCCTTGGCCGAGGATCCGGACACATCGATCCAGGTCTTGGAGAAGAAGGCGCACGATCCGAGCATGAAGACGATGTAGACGATGCAGTGGAGTGGATCCTCGAAGATGTGTCCGAGGGACTCTGGTGGCGAGAGATAGTAGCAGAGTCCTCCGACTGGCACACTACGGTAGCCAGAGTTGTCGGACCAGGTACCGAGAAGGTTGATGAAGAAGTTTCCTCCGAACTTTCCGGCGAGCATCTGGAAAAGGTCAAGATGAGAATGAAAGAATTTTCTAGAAAATTCACTATCGATCTTTATAATTTTCATCCGAATCGGCCCACTAGGAACCGAGATACAGCTCTAGAAGTTTCTAGGACGCCTTGTCCCGAAAAGTAGGTCAACCGAGAGATAACGATCTCTTCCCATACTCACCTGAGAGATAACGTAGAGGTTGGAGACAAGAGCAGACTGGAGGATGATTGGGATGTTGGAAGTGTAGAACAACTTGATTGGGTAGCTGGAGTACTGTCCACGGTATCTGGCAGACTTGATTGGAAGGTCGACACGGAATCCTTGGAAGTAGATGACCACAGCGAAAACGAGGAAGGTGGCCATCAAGTTCATCAAGTTTGGAAGGTTCTGGCGGTAGAAGGCCTCACGAAGAGCGCGAACCTTATCGGAGCGGGTGGCCAAAAGGTGGAACAGCGCGATGACGGCTCCCTCGAACTCGGTTCCGCGTCCAGTGTTCATTGTGGCTGGCGAGAACGCCTTCCAGACGATGGTCTCGCAAATGTTGGTGGCGATGAAGAGCGAGATTCCCGATCCGAGACCGTAGCCTTTCTGGAGAAGCTCGTCGAGGAGGAGGACGATGAGACCGGCGATCACGAGTTGGACGACGATGAGAAGGCAGATTCCGGCTCCGATCTCGGATGGCTCTCCGTAGAGTCCGGACATGACGTAGACAATGGCTTGTCCGACGGTGATCACCATACCGAACACTGGAATAAGATGAGATTAGGTGGTGGTCATTGGGGTGGGGGTGCTGTTCGCTGGTGGCATCAAGGTCTCAGAAGCTTCTGGACGTCAGCTTGAGGCTGCGCAAGCTGAATGCGCTTGGAAGGGGCTAGGTCTGTCAGACAGCTTTAGAAGCTGGCCTAGTGAAGACTAAGGATTCTGTTCGATCAGGAAGTTGCGCTAAAAGACGGACTTCCGGATTGCTGATCGATCAACCGTTGGTTGGATAGCTGAATTTCCCAACGAAGCACCGACCAACCGCCGCTTGAGCGTTACTACCCGATCGAATGCAGATCCAGCAGCGCGGTCGGCTCGGCAAGCGATTTTTGACCGCCCGACATCGTAGGCTTACTCAAGACCATGCGCTCCATCTCTCAAAGTACGTCGCGTCTACTTACACTTTTGTGCTCCATTGAAAAGGGCACGGTCCTTTGGCGTGTCTCCGACTTCGATAATCTTGGCTCCGGCGAGAAGTTGCATGATGAGTCCAGAAGTGACGATTGGGGAAATACCGAGCTCCATAAGAGTACCACGGTTGGATGCCATGATGACACGAAGCCAGTAGAACGGATCGGCGGAGTCGGTCGACATGATACCGAAGAGTGGGATTTGACAGCAGACGAGGAAGACGAAGAGGGTGATGGCGGTCCAGAGCATCTTCTCACGGAACTGGATCTTGCGCTCCGGCTTGGAGACCTCCGGCACTAAGCCGCAGAACGGCTTCACGAATTCCAGAAATTTGACTGAAAAAAGTGGGAATGAGAAGGTGTTTTTCGTTATTAGGGCATTTTTGGTTGGTTTGGTTTTTTCAATTCGGAATCTTTTTAAAGCATGTTTCTAGCCTTCAGATGGTTTCGAAATCTCAAAGTTCCAAATTTGAACTTTGCAGTCTTGTCAACTTCCCAGACTACAAAAATCAATATTTTCGGGTATATTAGATCCTATTTTTGGCTTTGTGACGTTTTCAGAACTTGAAATTAAACTATTCGGTTTTAGAAGTTTCTAGAAACTCATCAGGATTCTTGGAAGATTCTAGATCCTCAACATTCCAAAGTTCCTGTTTTGCAGTCTTTTTGACTTTCCAGACTGCAAAATCGATATTTTTGTGTTTTCGGAACCCATTTTTGTCTCCAAACCCTTTTTGAAGCTTGAAATTCACTTTTCGTGACTTCCGGACTACAAAATTGACTTTGGGGGGTCTTAGAACTTCTAGAGCCCCATGAAGCTCAGGCTTCAAATGTCGAAATTTGCAGACTTTTGGGCTTCCTGTAGTCAAAAACAAGTCAGTTTTCGGGTGTTTAGACTCAAAAGCAGGCTTCTCAGACTGCAAAAATCAAGTTTCACCGGTTTTTAGAGACCGGAAACTTTAAAATACTCATTTTTAGGTCCCAGACTCCAAAATTTATCTGTGAAGCCTTCTAACTTAAAAGCGGCCAACTTTTGGGCCCGGACTACAAAAATCGATATTTTTGAGCTCTACAGGTACTCTACAGGTAATGTGAAGACTAATAGTCCCTTTTCCAAAATTTGCCTAAAAATAGAGTTTAGACTATGAAGACCCGGCCTAGTAGGTCTAAATGATCTATGGAGGCCGTATGGAGAACCTCAAGCTCAAAAACGACTACAATGGATTTTCGAAAAACAGATCCCAAAAACAGGCCACCTATTTTTCAGATTTTTCCTAGTTTAAAGACTTCTTAAGCTTCACTTACATCCCATGGTGACTGCCTTCTGCTAGTAGTTGACACCAGCACCTAAATCCAACGAAAAAAGTGAATACGAGTCAAAAAGGGGTCTACCCTTATAATGCTGCGGTGGAGATAGACGGGAGAACGACAACACACTAAAAGAGAGAGAGAGGGGAGACCCGTGCAGTGTCGATGGTGGCAATGCACACGCAGAGATGGACGACGAAGGGGGAGACAGTAGTCGGACTGCAAAGGGTCTCGCAACGATTTGACGGAGAGGGTGTTGGGGAGGCGGCGGGAGAGGGGAAAGGAATTGAATGGGGAGAGGGAGGAAGCGAGAGAGATAATAAGGGGCTATGGAAGGTAAGGGTGAAAGGAGTTAATGAATGGTTTTTAGGGTCAGAGGTGAGTTTGCGGACCTGGCATCAGATTTGACGCCAAATGAGTTTAGTGGAGAATTGAGTAAAAAAAAGTTTTAACTTTTTGGAACATGAAATTATCGAGGTTAATCAAGCAGAGATAAACCTGAAAAACAGACAAAAGTCGAGTTTCCAATAGACTGAAATCGTTAAAAATGAAAGTTTGTTCTCGATTTTTGGGATAAGACAAGTCCCAGAACAGCAGAAATCCTTGGTTTTCTGGTTTCAGAATCCGCCAGCTTTGTGATTTCCGAAGAAAACCATACACACTGGACTTCGATTAGTTGGAGCGAGAACTGCGAAAATTTGAAATCTAGACTTTGATACATTTTGCAACCAGTCACTTCGCAACTGCAACATTTCGCAACTTTGCAACCACGTCGTTTCGAAACCACTAAATCTTGGTTTTGTACATAATAAGTTTATGCTGAAATCAGAATTTTTCAAATGTAGATGACAACTTGAAATAGTTTATAATACTCTCAACCACATACAACCATAATGAACGTAAGAACAGGTTTCCAAAGTTGCAAAACGACCGGTTGCGAAACGCCCAGTTTCGAAATGTCTTGGTTGTGGATTGCCGTCAGTTGCAAAATGACTGGTTGCGAGATGGCCCAGAGCCGAAATCTAACAACATTCTTTTGAGTATTCAACTGTATTCATTGTTATCATCTGATTCTGGTATGTTAGATGATCTAGATTTGATGCCAAGTGACCAAAAAAAGAAGAGAATCTAGTAAACCACGCAATCTGAATAGAATTAATACAGTAGTCTTCAAAAATCCAAGAAAAAGGAGATGGTTTTCGATGGTATCTCATAGAAAAATGAAAAATTTTCCATGGTTTTTATTAGATTTTTTGTGGGCAAAAAAATGAAGACTTGGTGGCAGATAATCATAGGAGAAACAGGTGATGTCTGAGGTTATTTATATAGAAAAGTCTGAACATTTTCATTGGATTTTCGCCGGTAGAAACTTGAAGATTGAACACCTGGAATTTCGGAATTCGTCATCATTTCGGAGAAGAAAATTAACCTGAAAATGAAAGAAAAAACCACATTTTTCTTCAATTTTCGGCTTCAGGAGCACAGCGAAAAGTGCAATCTTTCTATAGAAAATCTGATTTTTCGAGCGGTTTTTGGTCAGAAAAATGTGAAAATGATCCTAAAAATGCTACCAAAAACTGAATTTCCTGCGAAAAATTGCAAAAATGTTGTGATTTTTCTATTTCAGCTTCTCGTAGCATTCTCAGGGCATTTTTTCACATTTTTCATGTCATTTTAGGGGTCATTTTGAGCAAAATGGCCTGGGAATTCCGCTTTTCTGAAGAAAAATCGCATTTTTTCAGATTTTTGGCTATATTTTTGAATTTTTTGAATGATTTTTTCTTCAGAATTGGCTGGCAGAAGACGAGGAAGATGCCGATGATTCGTTGGTTTTTGATTGGCTGGAATGGAGGAAAAAGTGCTGAAAAAATTAGCAATTTCAATAATTTTTGTTGAAGAAAACGTAATTTTTTGTCCAAAAACTATCAAAAATTCACTGGAAATAATTCATTTTTCACTGAAAAATTGCAATTTTTGGCTCGAAATATCTAATTTTCGAATTTTCAAAAAAGATTATTTTCTAAAAAACATATTTGTGTTATTTTCGAGTAGTTTTTTAGCTTCTAAGTCTCAATTTTCATTCGATTTTCCGTCTTTTTCTCTCAAAATCTCAAAAATTCCGATTTTTTGAGCCCAAGACGAAAAAATCGATTTTTCCTCATTATTCGCCGATTTTTCGATGAATTCTACTGATCATCCGTTTCTCATCATCATTTTCATATCGTTTTTGCTCGATTTTCATCGAATTTCCCCCATTTTTTGCCTGATTTACAACCTGAAACACCTAAAAAATAATTCACAAGCGAACTCCGAGGCGCCCGTAAATCGACACAAAGAGACACACAGGAAACGAGTGTGACCGTACTTTCGATGATTATTTTTAAGCAATTTTTGTTATTTTTCGGCTATTTTCCAAAGTTTAAAGGCATTTTTAGACATTCTAATTGTATTTTTCATTAAAAAATGCATCATATTCACCTCTAAAAACTCCGAAAACGCCGTTAATTTTGCATTTTCTTAAAGGCGCACGCACTTTTGCCGTTGGGTCTCGCCACGCTCGCCGCTTCCCCTCGTCTCGCCGACTCGCCGAATTTACTTCTTTTCCCTAAAATTTTTTGCGTTTTTTCGTCTGTTTTAGGTCATTTTTCGAGATTTTTCGCTGAAATTTTTTGTTAATGTATTGAAAATTCAGAATTTTATCGATTTTCGCCTAAAATTTTCCTGTTTTGTCGTCGAAATCGTTCGATTTTTGATGATTTTTGGAAAAATAATTTTTGAAAATTAATTTTAATGAAAATTTGCCTCAGTCTTGTTCGCCGCTCTCTCTATCGTTTATCGCCGATTTTTTCTCGCAATTTTTCCCCACAAAAATCCTCTAAAAATCGATTTTCCAGGTAACAAATCAGGACAAAATGTCGCTGATCATTCCGGAAAAGTTCCAGCACATTCATCGTGTGATGAACACCAACATCGATGGTAACCGTAAGGTTCCATACGCCCTGACCGCCATCAAGGTATGTTTTTTTCGATTTTTCTAGAAAGTTTCCTAATTTTCCTCTTTTCCAGGGAGTTGGTCGCCGCTTCGCCTTCGTCTGCTGCCGCAAGGCCGACATCGACGTTAACAAGAGAGCCGGAGAACTCTCAGAGGAGGACTTCGACAAGATTGTCACCATCATGCAAAACCCATCCCAATACAAGATTCCAAACTGGTTCCTCAACAGACAAAAGGACATCAAGGACGGAAAGACCGGACAGGTAAGGAGAATGGAGTGGATGGCTGCTCTGGAGGCGCATCTGAAGATTCGAGAGCTTCTCAATTCGAAAAGAGCACGAAAATCGATGGGAGAACGCTTCAGAAGGCCTTTGTGATACCGAGAAAGGGTTGTGTCCAAGGAATCGACTTCAGGAGCAAATAAGCGGAGTTTTGACTGAAAAGCTGTGCCGCAAGCCTGTTTTTCAGCCAAAATTCTGCCCAATGTTGCCTGTTATCCGTTCCTGGGAGATTCATTTCTCAAAACCGGAAAGGTCCTATGAAGCTTCTCACAGCGGTTTTCGAACATTTTCGAAATGAGAAGCGCTGAAAGCTTCAGATGTGATCCACCGTCAAAATAAAAGAGTTGGGACCTCGGTTTTTGCGGAGTTTCTCCGTTTCGAGCCTATTTCGGTTTCAGAGGTGATAGCTCCGTAAACACCCGAGGTTCTAACTCATTTATTAGGACAGAACCTACTGAAGAGCCTCCCAGAGCTCTTGCAAGCCCCTTTCCCTCAAAAACCTGATTTTTTCAATATAAAAACCCTAATTTTTCAGCTCCTCTCCACCGCCGTCGACAACAAACTCCGTGAGGATCTCGAGCGCATGAAGAAGATCCGCCTCCACCGTGGACTCCGTCACTACTGGGGACTCCGTGTCAGAGGACAGCATACCAAGACCACCGGACGCAAGGGACGCACCGTCGGAGTGTCCAAGAAGAAGGGAGGATAAATGTATTGTTGTTAGCGGGATTCGCTGGTGTCTTTTTACCAGTGATCCGCGAAATAAATGTTGTTTTCCAAAAAATTAAGTATTCCTTCTCTTTCCACGAAATCTTCAAGGCTCTTCGAGGCCTATATGCGTCTCATGGTGACAATCGTTGGCTAGTCCTGCCTCAAGAGTCTTCGCAACAATTATGCTTCAGATGTACTGTGGAGCCCGTGCAGTATCAGAAAATCAATGCTCTCCATCAGATCTGCATTCTATTCCATCCTTCGGTTCTATCGTCGTTTTCTGAGAGCTCAGGGGTATTTATACCTAGTTCTCAGGCATTTAGAAGCTAAAGTGCTAACACTAGAATTCTACCAATGGTGTCTTCTAGCTTTCATAGCTTCTGTTATTATCTGAGTTGCGGATGTATTTGGGCATTCTGCGAGAATTGGTTGAAGACAGGAAAATTCAGAAACAATTCAAAAAAAGGATATGGCGAATGCGAAGGATGGATCGGATCACTTTCGGACTTTGGTGTGAAGGAGCACTTGAATATCTGTATTGAATAAAAATGGCTAACTTCTGAATCATCTTAATAATGTGACGTCTTCTGAAGGACTCTGATCTCTCAATTTTTTCATCAAGAAATATTGTATTTAGCTTAAATATGTAATTCAAGCAATCAAATTGTGTTCAAGAAGGAAGTGACGACGACAGATGAAAAAGAGCGATGGAATCAGAAGCTGTGAAAAAAAGGGGGGGGGGGGCGAGAAAATTCTGAACTTTTTTTTAATTTGAAAAAAAATGAGTGTAGGTTTCAAAAATCTCTGAAAATGCTGAAAAATCTCTAGAAAACCCTGAAATTCAGCTCCAAAATTAGCCAAAAATTCAGAAACCAACATTCGATTCTTGAGTTGTTTTTTGCTAATTTTTCAGCCTTTTTTGAGAGTTAAGAGCGATTTTTGCACATTGTGATTTTTGGAATCTACACTGTTCTCAAACGATTTTTGGCCTGAAAATATCCGTTTTACAGGTGGAGATTCTACACATGTTTTTTTTCGAAAATAGAAAAAATGCGGAATTTCCTTCGTTTTTTTTTCTGCCAGATTCTGAATCTGAAGCCGGACGTCGACAATTTTTTCAGAGTTCCTCTTCCATTCTTCAACTGGAAACTACGATGACGACAGAAGTTTCTGCAGAAAATTCAAACTGCGTTCTATTTGGAATCACTGGAAATGAATTGCAATTTTTCTAGAAGTCCCATTTATTGGGTCACGAATTGTCGACCGGCAATCGTTGGCGGTCGGGGGTCGGCGATTTTTATAGTCAGAAAAAGGGCAGGTGAAGTTTTATGAATATCAATACCGTATTTCAGGAAATATGACTCGACAAGTGGCGAGAAATAAGGTTTGCAGTGAAGTGTTTCCTTTATTCGATTGGAGGAAAATTGGAAGTAGTTGTTTTCATAAAAAATGTTATTATTCTTGGGGAGAATCGTAAAAAATAATCATCACGGCAACATGTTTATTGAAATACATAAAATTAGAAATTAGAGAGAGGTCCAAAGCAGCAGTATTCAAACGATGCCGGGGGATGGAATGAAGAAAATTTTTAACAAGCCCTCTGACTTTACTAGTTGAGTTTTCAACTCACAATTTCTTTATAACTGATTGGAAAAGAAACCCCTTTTTCAAAATGACCTACTCTGCAATAGAATTGCTCTCAAGGTTGACCCGAGTGATAACGACGTATCTATACTTGGCTGTAGGTCAGTTTTGATAATAGTCACAAAAGTATATCAACAATATCAGTAACAAAACATCATGCCGTTTGACCTTTTCCATCAATGATAGTGCAACTTTGACTGTTTCAGAAAGTTTTTGAAAAATGTGTTTCTAGTTGGAACTAGTGTCCTTTCTTTTTGAATACTTGTCTATTCTTTTACTTGTTCGGTTATTTAGAACTTTCTAATTTTCTTAGACATTCTTCAGACTTTTCAGATCAACGCATTGACGCCAATACAGTCATATCAAGAATGGAAGATTTGTATGTTTTTCTCATTATATTCGGAACTGTCTTCAGCAGTCTCGGCTACTTCGCGGGGCGGGATTTGTTTTGGTTTCTGGAACGATGGAGGTAATGTGAAACTACGTTTGAAATTTTCTCTCTGTTTTGTTTTTCACAAAGGGGATACTTTGTAGTATATACATGTATATTTTACAGAAAGCAGGTGCCAGTTGGAAAACGAATGAAAATGGAAGTGTAATCGACAGAACTTTTTCGGATCCCCAGTTCGACTTTTAATTTCAATTTTATCGAATTCGTATGTTTAAAAAATTATTCTTACAATAATAAATAGACATGTGAATGATATGATT
Source organism: Caenorhabditis sinica (assembly GCA_963932045.1). Lineage (NCBI taxonomy): Eukaryota > Metazoa > Nematoda > Chromadorea > Rhabditida > Rhabditidae > Caenorhabditis > Caenorhabditis sinica. Next base: position 20,307,084 of record OZ009940.1, read on the forward strand.
CATTAATATATAATCTCTGTTTCAAAACAATGATTAACCAATTTCAATGCATCTATTTCTGTCCATTTTCATTTCCTCTTTAACTGACTCACACATCAACATCTTTGTGATAAATTCGGTGATAATACCTGAAAACCAAAAATTATCTTATTCAGGTTTAGTTTTCCAGTTGAATAGGAATAATTCTGCGAATTTCCGCCAGTCCATCTGTGACCTTTTTGGCTGTTTTTTCGTGAGAAATTTAAAAAAAGCTTAAAATGTCAGATTCAGCTTTCCATAAATATAGTTTGACTTTTCTGCGTTCAATTAACAATTGCTGTCCCATCACCTCCAGAGCAGATAATGTAATCGACTTACGTTAAACATGAGAATGTAAATGCACACGAGGAGATGAAAGTTCCTACAATGAACAATGTGAAGTAGAAAAGAAACCATAATAGTGCTTCGATTTCCGTCATGTTAGCTGAAAAATAGTTGAAGCGTTATTAACGGTCCAAAAGAGTTGGCGACGCTTCTAGTACTGAAAGATCAGAATTTTCAGGTATGATCTTGATCTTCCAGTGCTGGGAAAAGTACGTCCACTAAGATTGAGATGGAGCGCGTCGCGGACACTTTTGAAAGTTTTCAAATTGTCTCAGAAAAGTGATTGCGAGACGACTAATTACGTTAATGAGTACAGGATTCACCTGGGAACAAGACAAAAGCGGGTAAACTTGTGTACTGATAAAGATAGAAGATATGATAATGCAGGTTAATAAAAACTGATGTATATGATCTAGGTCCACGTGTGGTTGTGCTCATAGACCACAAAAACAGAGAAGGAAAACAAAGTGCATACTATATCTTACCTGTCTCTCTATTCTCGTGTTTATCGTATGTTCCAACCTATCTGTTATCTTAACGTTTTTTCGTTAACAGAAAAAATATGCAAATGAAAAAATAGTTGAAACCACGCGGGATGCGGGCCGGGCCGATATAGGACCTTTCTAGATTGCAACGAGACAATGAGTCATACTTTATAATATTTAACGAACATCCAAACACCTTTAGACTATGCATATGTGAAACTTCAATTTAGAAGTCCCATTTATAGGGTCAGGAATTGTCGACCGCCAATCGTTGACTGTCGGGGGTCGGGGGTCGGCGGTCGATGATCGGCGGTCGGTAGTCGGCGATTGTCGGTGAGAATGAGGAAACTAACAGCAGAAAAGAAAATATATGTGTGATAAGGAGGAAAACCATACGGGATTTGGGAGAAAGTTCTTATGGGTGGCTTCGTTATTTTGGATCACAATTTTCAGTTTTGGATCATCAAAAGTTTATTGAGTATGCCGACTTTGGGGAGTGTTTTATTATTTTCTTATTGGCCCTTCTTAACCACTATTCAATAAGGCACATCTTCTCCCTCTTTTTTGCATCTTTTTTCTCTGCTTTATCCCTCTAGAGTTGTCAGCCTCGCGCTTACATCCTCTAATCTCTACTGTTCTTCTATACTCTCTTTGCGTATTTGCTGTCCTCGATGGTTTCACGTCCACTGAAGTACATTTGTAGTGTACTCTTTAAAAAATAATTGTGCCAAGTTTGATCTGAAATGTTCGAATAACTCACTTTATTGATTCTTACTCCCAAAAGCGTCTGTTCTCTTAAAAATCGTTTGAAAACTACTGGGAAAAAGTTCAACTTGATGTGAGATTCCTCCTCCCCAAAATTAAATTCAATTTTCACTACACTTTCAGGAAAACTACAATTTGAAGAATAATGAACTATCAACTGTATTTAACTCAAATGTTGCTAGCCTTCTGCTTGGGCTTTTTAATTGGCTTCTCTGTTGGAGGCATATAGTAAGAGCTTGGGAGTTATACTTTATAAAGTTTTCATTATTTTCAGCTACGGATGCAAGTATATAATACAGAAGTTGTCGAAGGATGAGCAAGGAAAGAAGAGAATTGAGACCGAAAATTTGGTTTAACTTGAAAATATAGATATTCTTGTATTATTCTTGTAATATATTCTTGTCTCAATGGATGTTTTAATGCAAGGGAAAACCTCACCTGACAATCACTGATCCGTCATTGATAATGAGGGGGAATATACATACAACTTGTGTAAAAGTTTTCTCCTGTCTCTTCTCATCGTCAGCACTCCCCTTTCCTCTGGTGCACTCTCTATTCTTTGGTATAATCTTCCCTGGGCACAGATTTTTTGGTACAGTACCGGACAGAAAGCTATGAACTTTTGGTGTTTTTAGTTGAAAAACGTCAACTTTGAGTGTCTGGGAAAGGATGTTAAACTTGATCGTTTGATTTGAAACGTTTTGGGTGTATACATCAACTCTAGAACTCTATCTTTGTACTTGACAACTTTTTTGTACAAGCTCTTCTAGAAATGATATGGCTCGTGAAATGCAGAAGACACTAAAAGTTTTCGACCCACCAAAAGGTAACCCTCACTTCACCAAAAACTTATTTGAAAATTATGTCACTCTACTAGTAAAAACGACTTGGAATCAAAGTTTTATTGAACAATGGAAAACTGAGTATCTTAATCAAATGTAGGAAAAAAATATGCAGATCAAACAAAATCGAAATTTCTGTGAGGACGTGTTACTATATTCGAACCAAAAACACTGTTTTGACTTCATCATCTCCCGCTAGAGCTTCAACTCAGATATCTGTAAAATTTTTTACAGAGTTGTCAAATATCCATTAACATACCGTCAACCCTCCACGATATAACAGTAGAGACTCATTCCTATGATGTAGAGACAAATTCCTACGAAGAAACCGATGAAGAAAGAAGCAATGAGCGAAGGTATATAGTGATTATGAGCAAAGGTACGTAAGCGAACAGCCATTTTTTGTTTTTCCATTTTCTGTTTTTCTGTAAATCTGTGTTGAGGATAAGAGGGAAAATGTAATGAGAGAAGAATTGAAGGAAACCTTTTTTGCCTGTCATATCAAAAATGAAAGCGAGAGAACACATAAATACTGTGTTAGACTAACATACTATTATAAACTTTCAAAACATAGTTTCATTGAACAATTGCAATCGGGGTAACTTAACCAGATGTTCAGGAATGGTATGAAAATCAAATCAAATAAACGAGTGTCTGCAACATATTTTCGGTTATCCCATTTCGCTTGAGCTTTTAATAAACTATCGACGAGGTGAGCACAGGAAAAAGAGACGCGAAGAGAGCATAGGAGCAGAAGAGATTTAGAGATATGAGAGCGAGACGGACGTAGTAGAAAGATATGTGAGAAGGAGGGTAGTGGTCCGAGAGACACACTGGGCCAGCTGATTTGGCCAGTGAATGCTGACTGAGAAGAGGGAGATCGGCGAGTCCGGAGACCAGGGAAAAAGAACGGAATGCTCATTGGCCCCAGAAAAGAGACTGATTGAATGATTACCGTCTTGCGCCAGTTTTTGACCCACCGAAATGGAGCCTTCACTTCACCAGAAACTTATTTGAAAATTATGTCACTAAACGAGTAAAAACGACTCGAAATCAAAATTTTTATTGAACAATGGAAAACTGAACGGTAATGTACCCCGTTTGAGGTACGGCTTTTTGGACGTGACTATGCTGAATAAAACAAGCATAAAAAGTTATGTAAGGAGTTGGAACCTTTTTTGTAGCTTATTAACGGCCTTCGAGAAAATCAACTTTTTGCTAAAATTTCACGAAATCTGAAAATTTCATCTTCAAAATGCTATAACGTGGTTTTTTCTTAATGGATTTTTGCAAACCAAAGTGGGTCATGAAGATAATACATTCACAAATGTCATTCTAAAAACAATTATGTTTTATCTATTTGTGTTAAAAAGTTATTCGTTGAAAACCAGGAGTGCCATAGTACCAAGAATTTCCTAAATGGTGTAAAATGGATGGAACATTTTTTGGATTTGATTTCAAATGGAAGACCATGTCTGATTTAGTATAAAAATATATCTTGTTATGGGGGTAACCGTCCAAATTCGAAAAGTAATTTTGATTAAAAAATTTTTATTTTCACATTTTTTGAGAAATTCAAAATTCCACACAATTTTTGCATTGAACTTTAGAAGATTGTTTTAGATCCAAAATTTTCAAAATTTGAGCTTTTTAATAAACTTTAGATCGTAAGATTTTCTCAAGTTTGAAGCATTTTATGACCGTTTGAAGTTGGAAGCCTAATTTTGAAGTGCAGTACGAAATTCACTAGAAATCAGAAGATCTCCAGCGAATAACGTAATAAAATGGAAAACAAGAATTCACACAGAATTCACCAAAGCAACGACGAAAACGATGAACTCAACGGATTGAATTCAGAACACGATACGAGAAAGCAAAAAGACAAAAAGAAAACACAGATTTCGAATAAACCAACTGTTTATTCGACTCAAACGAAAAACGTGGCTACAACCACAAGCAAAGACCTAGGCAAAAAACCCTAAAACAAGAGCAAAATGCTCAAAATGAGAGAAGAAATTACGACGCACCCTCTGGTGTTGCCGCACAAATCCAAACTGAGGAGAAATCTAGCCAGAGAAACCCGAAAACAGCGATTTCCCGCCGGTGCGCACTGGAGCGCGTTTGCATTTGCGCGCGTAGATAAATTGGAGGTAATTCAAAAATGAATTATAAAGACTTCAGAGATAAATCTCGGCCTTTTTAGTGAATGAAAACCGGTCAGAACCGGACATCACCGGCTTTTTCAAGTCCCTCCTCCACACGACACAAGCAAACTTTAGGGCATGGAAGTACTGACAGAAGTGGGTGTTGGATAGGCTAGGGGGATAATTAGACATGATAAAACTAATTAGGGATAGGAGATAGACAAAAGGGAACCTATAATCTTAAGATTGTATTGCCTACTCTTAGTGGTGGGGATGGATAAAACTTTAGAGAGAAAAAATGAACGGGAACGAACATTTGGGGAGGGGTAAAAACCAGAAAGAAAAATATAGAACATCCGCATATGGATGGACAACAAAACTTAGGTGACATTATTAAGGATGAATATAAAAATTGAATAAAACACATGGTAATTAGACAATAAAGGTAATTAGACAATAAGGGTAATTAAACGATATTAGGTTCACCGGAATCCTTGAGTGGTACTTGGATTGAACTTGGTTGGTCCGAGATTGTAGTAGTCTTGGTGACTTCCTTATCCATGAAGACCTGATGGTCTTCCAGAGCCAATGTCCATTGATCATACGATGGTGGATCTTTCCTCGGACTGTGTTCCTCCTTGACTCGTCTCGAATTGGCAGTATTCCAATTGAATGACTCAGGTGAATCCTTCGGAAGATTGGATTGATCTCCTTGGTTGACGGCAACGTCTGACGATTCCTGTTGAAGCCATGACCACGCTGGATCATAAACCTTCATATCTTCATTGGGAAGATGTGGCGGATCCTTTCTGGGACGATTTTCTTCCCGGGTTCGGCATCCTGTTTTCTTCAGCGAAACACCGCGACCAGCGACATCTCCCTGTTTTTGAAGTCCAGGCTTTCGAGGGAACGATACAGTATTCACTGTGAATCCAAAGGGGACTACCCTTACATCACTTCTTTCTTCCTTCTTCATCTCAGCAAGACATGGTGATACTTGACGACGGGACTCATTCGCTGGATCCTTCTCTTGTTTCACATCGTTGAGCTTGAAGTTGGAACCTTGACAGCTGGAAAAATTTCGATCATTACTCTTATAAGACCCAAAACTTTTTGTTCGCTGCGCTGACACATTATCTTTCTCACAGATTTCTTTCTTGACACATTGGACAGATTCTACCGCAGATATATTAGCGGTTTTCTCTTCCAACAACCCAACGCCAAAATTTTCCTTTTGAAGAACACTAGCTGTACTTTTGTAATCCTCTAGTTTCTTTCCTGACATTGTTCCATCGGAACCCTTTGAAAAACCATTTGCATCATGACGAAGACATAGTACACCATGCAACCCTTCTTTCTTGACATCAACATCGTCAAACTTTCCCTTGGCAATTACTTTATGTTTTTTCAACACAACGGTTTCTGTTCCGAAGTTCGAGCATGTTAAGAATGCTTTTCCATCTCTGCCAAACTGACACAGCGAAGGCACGATTTGATTGATTTCAGGATAGATCAGACAGGAATTATTTTCCCCGACATAACCTTCCATCTGAACTTCAACGATAGCATGAGTACCCGGAACAACATGAACATCCTGAGTTGTCCATATGCTACGAGGTTTCTCCTCAATACTCATTATTATTCCCATTGCATCAAAGTTATTGAAACCAAGAATCACATCGTCTCTGTGAACATCTGCTACACAAATCGGGATTTTTCTAGTCTTTGAACGCATTGAAGTTTCAAGAGAAACTTGGAACAACAGATTAATAGACTTATTATCTGCAGCAACCACTTCTCGCACGCTAGGTGGATCTTTTCTGATGCTTCTTTCCCACTGTCTTCCCTTCTTCTGAACAATTTTCTTCCAGAGAGTTTCCGACATGAGCGATATGCAAGCACCACTATCAATCATCAAGTCAACATGAATGCCAGCAATTACTCCTTTCTCGTATTTCAGACGAGGAATATCGACTGATTCAGCAGTACTAACTTCATCGATAACAGCCTTATTTTCTAGTGTTGACACACTTTCCTTCACTGATGTGACTGGTTGTGTTGGCTCACCATTTGTCTGAGCTTCTTTTCTGTTGTTTGGATGTACAGGACAATGAGTAGAAATATGACCTTCTTGAAGACAGAAATAACAACGAATAGGTTTTCTTGACCTTTTCGGAGCTTTTGAGCAACGGAAGTCATGACACCCTATTTGATGACACTCATCGCATCCTTGAAACCCTGATAAACTATTATTGACTGAACTTCCATTGTTATTCATAGAAGCAGTTTGATTCTGATTCACTTGATTCGGAATACTTTGTTGTACCGACTGAGAACTCAGATTCGGAGGACCCGGACGTGGCAGCTGATTTGACGAACTAAACTGATGATTTTTGTTCGACTGATTTGCCTGGTAGTTATTACTCGGCGAATTGAACCCGTGTTGCTTATTGAGCTTTGGAGGACCAAAAGTTTTCGGTGTCTGAGCTTTCTGTTGGCTCTTCTCCCCAACTTCATTCGCATCCTTGCTCTCCGAGCTTTCCTTTTTCTCACAACCTGACTGCCGAACTTTCTTTCTTTCCTGGATACCACGTTCCATTCTAATCGCCTTTTTCCGAGCAACTTCATATTGATCTGCTACCGGAATATCTTCAATTTTGTCTTCAATCGCCGATGCCATATTCTCATGGATCGCAATTGCATTGAGCAATTTGGCAATTTTTATGGAAGACAACTGACGCGGACTCATACCAACGAAAGCACGCTTAGCCAACTCATCAATAGCCAAACAATAATCCTCAATGGATTGATTGTCTCTTCTCTGCAACTGTTCCCATCGATTCTTTGCTCGATGTGACTCATCTACCTCGGAAACTCTCAACCTATCAGCCATCGCAGCCATAACAGACTCAAACGACTCTTTTTCATACTCAGCGATGCTCTTGAAAACTTTCAAGGCTTTACCGCTCAAGAAATTTGCTTCCAATAGCACAACTTGTTGTTCATCTGACAAACGCCCGTACTTCATCTTGAATGTACGCGTGAACGCTTCCATTGAAGTAGAATTTGTATCCGCAGAATACTTTGGAGGGTCAGGCAAACGATTTTCTGTTTGCATCTGTTGCATCATAGCTAACATTTTCATCTCGGAGGACATTCCCATATCCCAGTAAGTATGATAGTGAGGTTTGCGAACAAATTTTTCCTCATTATCACCACTTCCAGTAGGTGAAAGCTCATTCATTGTGTCATCGTATTTTGTTTCGCGCGCGATTTCTTTTTCAAAAGAAAACTCACTTGAAACATTCGGTTTCCCGTCGACAACCTTCTTTTCAGCCTTCGAAAGATCGGCTTCCATCTGAAGCATCTTCTTCTCCAACGCTTCCTTCTCTTCCTGAAGAATTCCGATTTGTTGCTTCAATTGTTCTTCAATCGTTGCATCGGCTCCGCTATTGTTGAAGCTGCTTGCACGAGCCACTTTCGCCTGCAAATTTTCATAGAGTTTTCTTTCTCGTCTCAATTTGCTCAATTCAGTCAATTGGTTTTGCAACTCCTCGACCGACTCGATATCATTATCTTGCAAGAAACTAACCATATCGGTTATTTTTCCACTGGCAGTTGCGTGCTCATCGATCGGCGTCGATGATCCTTCAGCTGGCTTCGACGTCATCTGCAAATTTCCGTCTTCATTATTCGAATCAGACGACAAAATTTTCAGATTTTCGACCAAATTTTTGTATTGAGAAATTGTTTCTTCTCGCTTATCGATAATCTCCTCTTTCTCAACAACCAGATTGAAAACAATCTCAACAAGCTTTGTGATGCTTGATTCAACGAGACTGGTTTTTTGTTTGATTTCAGCACGAAAATCATTCTCAACTTTGTCATTTTTCTTCAGTCTCACCTGACGATATTCGATGAAGACCTCTTCCCTCGATTCCATCGCGAGGGCGTCTTCTTCTTCCTTGAGACGTTTGCGTCTGTCTTCGTCGGATTCCATTGTCGATGCTTCTTCGCCTGGAAAATTGTAATTTCTTGCTGGACACAACGAAAATCAATAAATTGCGAAGTAGATACAACGAGCAATGACGAAAATTGATGAAGAACGATTAGTTGAACGACAAACGATTCACAAAATCGGCGGCGACAATTTTAACACGAAAAATCGATTTCCAACGATTTCTACTGACAAAATGTGAATTAATCAAGGTTTTGCCTTGAAATTATCACTTTGCGAGCACTCTTTTCACTCAAAATCCCCTCGAAACAACGAAAATCCTTTGAAAATCGCGAAAATTTTATGAAAATTGCAACAAAACGACGTGTCAATAGAGCGCGATGCAACTATCGAATTTTCGAATTTTTAGCAAAAATTTTGCGAAATCGATCGAAAAACAGCCAAAATCTTGTGAATACTTACACAAAATCTGATTTTTCGAGTGATTTTTCAGGTCTCTCTTGCAGAAATTATGCAAAAAGAAGTGAAAAATTCGATTTTCAGGTGCAAAAATCGAAAAATTCTCCCCAGGGAAAATCGACTTTCTCAGCACGAGAATTTCAAATTTCTCTGTCACCGCTCGTGAAATACACAAAAGTACCACGTAAAGCAATGAATTCACAAAATTTACTGACAAATTACAGCAAAAAGTGAAGAGAAACCTTTAAAATCACTCAGAAATACCAGTCGCCTAGCGAAACTGATTCTTTGCGATTTTTTGTCACCAGAAATTCCGAATATCCGTCGCCGAGCGAAGCGGTTCAGTTTTTCAAGTGAAAAATTATTGTTTTCAAAGCTACACCTAGTGTAAAACTTCAAAATTCGAGCAAAACAAACGGAAACGAGAGGTAACAAAATTAGGTTCGGCCCCCAAGTACGAAATTCACTAGAAATCAGAAGATCTCCAGCGAATAACGTAATAAAATGGAAAACAAGAATTCACACAGAATTCACCAAAGCAACGACGAAAACGATGAACTCAACGGATTGAATTCAGAACACGATACGAGAAAGCAAAAAGACAAAAAGAAAACACAGATTTCGAATAAACCAACTGTTTATTCGACTCAAACGAAAAACGTGGCTACAACCACAAGCAAAGACCTAGGCAAAAAACCCTAAAACAAGAGCAAAATGCTCAAAATGAGAGAAGAAATTACGACGCACCCTCTGGTGTCGCCGCACAAATCCAAACTGAGGAGAAATCTAGCCAGAGAAACCCGAAAACAGCGATTTCCCGCCGGTGCGCACTGGAGCGCGTTTGCATTTGCGCGCGTAGATAAATTGGAGGTAATTCAAAAATGAATTATAAAGACTTCAGAGATAAATCTCGGCCTTTTTAGTGAATGAAAACCGGTCAGAACCGGACAGTGCCCTCTGGTGGTCGAAAAATGAAAATGATCCTGGAGCTTTGAAATTGTTTGCATTTTGTAGATAATTGAATTACAAAACATATTGTAAACTGCAACTTTCTTCTATCTCTCCATCCACGTTTATAAAATTGCAAAAGAAGGAAATCGACATCTTGGTGGGCTCGAAATTATTCTTCGCAATTTTATGAACGAGGATGGAGAGATAGAAGAAAGTTGCAGTTGACAATATGTTTTGTAATTCAATTATCTACAAAATGCAAACAATTTCAAAGCTCCAGGATCATTTTCATTTTTCGACCACCAGAGGGCACTTCAAAATTAGGCTTCCAACTTCAAACGGTCATAAAATGCTTCAAACTTGAGAAAATCTTACGATCTAAAGTTTATTGAAAAGCTCAAATTTTGAAAATTTTGGATCTAAAACAATCTTCTGAAGTTCAATGCAAAAATTGTGTGGAATTTTGAATTTCTCAAAAAATGTGAAAATAAAAATTTTTTAAATCAAAATTACTTTTCGAATTTGGACGGTTACCCCCATAACAAGATATATTTTTATACTAAATCAGACATGGTCTTCCATTTGAAATTAAATCCAAAAAATGTTCCATCCATTTTACACCATTTAGGAAATTCTTGGTACTATGGCACTCCTGGTTTTCAACAAATAACTTTTTCACACAGATAGATAGAACATAATCGTTTTTAGAATTACATTTTCGAATGTTTTATCTTCATGACCCACTTTAGTTTGCAAAAATCCGTCAAGAGCAAACTAAGTTATGGCATTTTGAAGATGAAAATTTCAGATTTCGTGAAATTTTAGCGAAAAGTTGATTTTCTCGAAGACCGTTGATAAGGCAAAAAAAAACGGTTCCAACCCCTTACATAACTTTTTATGCTTGTTTCATTCAGCATGGTCACGTCCAAAAAGCCGTACCTCAAACGGGGTACATTACCGTTGAGTATATTAATCAAATGTAGCAAAAAATATGCAGGTCAACAAAATCGTTATTTCTGTGAGGACGTGTTATCATATTTTTGGTAAACCACATTCGCTCCAGCTTCTTTTTTCTGTAAAAATGAATCGAGTGTGTTTGTAAAATGACAAAATATTTCTAAACATACCGATGATCTTCCAAGATAATGCGGATATATACAAATAAGTATACGAAGAGTTTAAATATGTGAAAGAGGATTTGTAATTCAAACCACAAACACTTTTTTGACTTCATCGGGAGAGTTTTCTGCCTTCATCATCTCCCGCTCGAGCTTCAGTAATCTGAAAAATTGTTTACAGAGTGGTAAAATATCCATTAACATACCGAAACTCATCCACTGTATAGCCAATAAGAATTCCTAAGACGGCGCCGTAGAAGAAACCGCCAATGAACAAAAGTATCCAGGTACTTAAGGAAAAATCCATTTTCCGTTTTTTTTCTGTAACAAAAACATTTGATAAAAGTACTACAAACTAGTAAAATTGCACATTGCTGCTGTGAAGCTGTATGTATACACAAAAAAAGAGCATTGGAACATGAGAAATTTTGAGATATGAGAGCGAGACGGACTGTAGTAAAGAAATATGCAAGAAGGAGGGTAGTGGTCCGATAGACACACGGGGTCAGCAGATTTGACCTGTGTATACTTACTTAGAGGAAAAACGGCAAAACCGGGAATCAGGGGAGAATTTTAATAGGCCCCGGAAAAGAGACAGATGGAAAACAAACGTTGATAGGCAAAAGTCGTCAAATCACTATTCTCCCAAATTATTTGACAAAAAAGACCAACTCCGCACAACATTTTTAGAGACAAAAAGTTGACTTTTTTGAACGGAAAAGGGTCAACGGCATATTATCATGGCCGGTACTATAGATGTGATGGAGGGAAGGACACTCGGTCGGTTTGCAAAGGGGTCCCTAGACAGTAGCAGCTAATATACAATAGAGGAATATGCATAGAGAGGGCTTAGGCTAGATAGTGCAAAGAATCAAGAGGCGCAGATTTCTAGGATTCCGTCCTGTTGGTCAGGGGCCAGCCTGGCGGGCTGTTGACCTCAGTTATACGAGATGAGGACATTTAGCACTGTTTTATAACCATTCATTAAAATCGAGCCTCCAACGACACTCCGTCATGCCGCAGGCCTTACTGTCTGTAACGTCGTTGCACAATACGGTCTTGGAAGTATTGGTGTTTTCGACCTGGTTCTAGTAGTAGTAGAGGATCATTGAAGGCTCATAGAACACAGAATCATGAACGTATACATACCACAAATTGTAATATAGTGTGAATATTTATTCTCATAATTTTGAATGAAACCCAGAATATCGATAATAGGGAAATTTAACCAGCTGGTTTTCGAAAATCACAGGAATATTATGCATACATACAACAAACGAAAATGTCAATATTTAAGGTATCCGCTTTTCCTCAATTTTAGCCAAGTAGTAGTTGACAACAGCCAGCGCTCCTCCGACTTTGACAACTCGCCGACCAGACTTTTTGAGAAATCGTATTGGAGCACTGAACATTTTTAGTGGGGATGGCATCTGAAAACCATAATTTTAGGAAGAAAATATGAATTTTGAAGCATATAGGATTGTCGGAAACTGGAAATGCGCTTCATGGATAAAACTGCATAGCTGCATGCGTGTGACCCCAGACCATCTCACAGTTAACGAAGGACACATGGGATAAAAAGGAAAATTAGGAGGAGTACCCATGAGAAACGGGTGCATAGGGCCCCTCTCAATGTTTGACGGACCAAAAATAGTAAGGGAAGATATGAGACGCAGAGAAAGTGTATGTGAATCACTGGGGGGGGGGGGGGGGGGGTACGGGAACATATGGCCATCATGGAAAATTTATGGTGTCAGGAATTGCCGACCGTCAATTGTTGGTTGTCGGCGATCGGTGGCCGGCAGTCGGTCGTCGGTGACCGGCCTTCGGCGATCGGTGACCGGCGATCGGTGGCCGGCAGTCGGTCGTCGGTGACCGGCGATCGGTGGCCGGCGGCCGGGCGGTCGGGCGGTCGGTCGGTCGGGCGGTCGGTCGTCGGCGATCGGTGGCCGGCAGTCGGCAGTCGGCGGTCGGCGATCGGCGAAAAAAATCCGATTTTCATAAAAATTATGCAACTCGAAAAGACAGTTTTCTCTCGAAACAACTTTATTTTGAATTCCCGAATCTTCAAACAATTGCTGCATTAAAATATAGTGGCCGTAAGTTGGATTACACCAAATTCATAGATTCCATTTTCTTCCTCTCATCATTTTCGGCGCTGTGTGACTTTCGAATTATATACTTACATCCGTGACTGGAATTATTCATCACTTTTTATGACTTGTTAAGGTTTCCAAACTCTTACTATATGCCTTGGAAAATGAGACCACCAAAAAATCCAAAGATAAAACCGATGAGAATTTGGTTTAGGTGCAACTGAACTTGAGGGTAGCCCATTATCCGGAGAATCTGTGAATTCTGAAAATGTTAAAGATTGAGATGAATTTCAGAGGAAAAATACTTTCAGAGGAAAACTTAGGAGCCAACAGAGAGGCACAAGAAAAATGTGCCTTTTGGGTGATTCTTGGGAATCACAAGGAAGATTGGAGGCGTGGATAAAGAGCACAAGGGTGGACTAGTTTTAGAGAAATTGAGAGAAAGTTGTCTTAAAGAAGAAAGAGATGACGCAAAAAAAAGAAGAAGAAGAGAACTGGGCGGTCGGGGAGGTTTCCTACTAAGCTCACTTTTTCAAATGGAAACATTTTTTGATAAGTTCTTCAATAAAATGGTAAAAGATGAATCATCGAGATATTCGGCTAGTGATTTGGAAATACAGTAAGCTACTTTATTGGACGATTACAAGTAAAAAAACTTAACTTGAAAGTTCGAAAAAATTGGTTTTTCATCAAAAGATATTGCAACTATCTTTTTAATGTTAGCTTTTTGGTTTTAAAATCATACAAATTCGGGATTTCGGTATACTTTATTTTCGACAAATTTAGAATTCACTTTCAATTTAGAATTTCACAATTAAATGATTGCACTAAATATTGAAAAAAAACTGACTATTTATATGTAATACAATAAAAATGATTGGGAAAGGTAAATTGCATCCCCCTCTCCCTACACCAGATTGCCAAATTGGTTCGGCTGCTTTTGCTTAATTTTCATTATATCGTGTCTTATGATCCAAATGAATTCCTTCCGGTAGCTGAAAACAATTAAATCATTATATAATTGAGGGAAATTCTAACATAATACATGACAAAACTGAGCCGACAACAGCACCACAAAGGGCTCCCGTGATAGCACAGTAGGCATATCTCAGTACTATATACCAAGACATCGTAATCTAAAAATTATGCTGAAGTTCTCAGAAAATTTCCAATTTAACGAATATTTTTGCGGTGAAACATAGTCTCAAATACTCTTGTGACACAAGTAATAAAAGAGTTTAGGAGCACAAGAGATTTAGAGATGTCAGAGCGAGACTAACAGCAGAAAAAAATAGACGTTTGAGAAAAAGGGTAGACATGTTTCATTCAGATGAGATTATTCAACTATTCACTGAATGAAAATGCTGGAAACTGTGATCCTGGTATTTAGAAGTTCTTCATAAAAAGAAAAACAGTTTCATACATGGTCAATTGAGATACATAACATGAACACGAGGTAGAATTCAATTAAACAAAGTGAAAAAAAAGTGGGAGGAGCCTAAAAAAGGGACGGAGCTTCATTATTCTAAATCATTTCTAAATAGTGACGGTCGGCGTCCTTCATTTTTTTCCGTTCCTCTTTCGATTTTTTCTTCAAATTGCATTCGGGTCTGAAAAATGTTTTATTCAAATTATTCTTTTTCTCAAAATCTTACCTACGACATGTCTGACAATCTGTTTGATTCCGCCTCTCCCTCCTCATCCTCCTCCTATTTACGAGCTCTCGAGCTACAATAACTGCTAGAATACAGCCAAGAATGATGGATAGATTTCGAAAATTCAGAATTTCTTCGATATTCATTTTCTGAAAACTTAAAAATTAGAAAAACTGGTGAAAACCTGGCTAAAATAGCGAAAAAATTGTGTCAGAAAATCGAAACAATAGTTGATTTATTTACACTTTTGCTCCTCACAGCAACGTTGCCAACGAGAAAAATGAAAGAGGGATAGGGGAATCGAGAGACGCAGAGAAATATGAGAGGAATAGGGAGTCATGTGGCAGCGTCTGTCTGTGTGTCGAGGGGTCCGAGCTCAAAATTCCAAAATTTGAAATTCTTGGAATTTCCAGAATCTTACTCCAGAAATCCAAAACTCAAAGAAGAAATTCATTCAAAAATAAGATACCAGTATAAACAACATGAGGTAGTAAAATGGGATTTTTGAAAATTTGTGGGCGGAGTCACGAGAAAGTGGGCGGAACCAAGGAATCCTACATTAGGTGCAATTAGTATTGATCAGCTTGAGTTCCTTTTTTGATTTCTCGTTCTTATCGCATTCGCGGGGGCTGAAAAAGTTATGTTTTCCACAAATTTTTTCTAAATTCTCAAAAAATCTCACCATTTACACATCCGACAAGGTCTGTGTTTAGCCGTGCCGCATCTCATTATTTTGCAGAAACAAGTGATAAACAAGACACCGAAGACGATTCCAAAAATAAAGTGGAGTGCCAAAGTACCAATTTGTATCCAGATTTCCTTCATTAAAAAAACACAATAAAAAGTTTTTCACCAAAATAGGAAATATTCAATTCCAACAAAGCATCATAAGAAAAAAAAATTATCAGTAAATTTTTGTGGGTAATTGTGTTATCTATTTGTAATTTGGAAAATTTGAGAGAGTGTGGAAGATCGAGAGACGCAGAGAAAAATAAACAAGATTTCAAAGAAGCACAAGGAATCATGGGAACTTTTAGGAGCGAATCTTCAAAAAGTGGGCGGAGCCAAGAACCCCTACATCATTTCTAAATAGTGTCGATCGGCTTCTTCCGTTGCTTTCAGCTCTTCTTTTGTTTTCTTTTGTTGCAATACGCAGTTGGGTCTGAAAAACGTTTTATGGTGATCAGAGAAATTTTTTTTTGTATTAAAAAAAACCCAAAAATTTTCTTCCAACTCACCTTCTACACATCATGCATTTTTTTGGTTTTTCATTTTTCCATAGGCCATAATAACAAGAACACAGTATGATTCCACAGGCGAACCCTATACAAAACAAAATAGCTTGAAAGAGATCTTGTAAACTTTCTTCCATTTTTTTTTGGCTGAAAAATTAACTTTTTTTTCAATATAAAATTCAAGGCAAACTGATAAAAATACAAAGTATCGTGAAAATTATCAAAAAATGTTAGGGTAATTGTGTTATCTATTTATAACCATTTATAGGTTTTTGAGAGTGTATAGGAAATTAGGAGGCGCAGAAAACGAATGAACAAAAAATAATCAAGCACCGGGAGTCATGAGAGTCTGTCTGTGTGTCCGAGTATCAAGGATGTCCAACGGCTGACGCTAGGACCACGACCCCCGGCCCAGGCGTGATAATTTCTAAGAAGTTGTAGCCCTAGTGAATTTGTGCAAAATTTGGTTTAAGCTCCGCCCACATACAGTACCGGACAAAAAGCTACGAATTTTTGGTGTTTTTAGTTGAAAAACGTCAACTTTGAGGGTCTGGGAAACGATGTGAAACTTGATCGTTTGATTTGAAACTTTTTGGGTGTATACATCAACTCTAGAACTCTATTTTTGCAGTTGGCAACTTTTTTGTACGAACTCTTCTAGAAATAATATGGCTCGTGAAGCAGAAGACACTAAAATCGGTGAAAATTGCACTAAAAATGCGGAAATTCAGCATCGTCCCACTTTAAAGGGATACACCATCTTTAGAAGAAGTTGTACAGACAAGTTGTAAACTACAAAAATAAAGTTCTAAAGTAGATGTATACACTCAAAAAGTTTCAAAGGAAACAATCAAGTTTAACATCTTTTCCCAGACCCCCAAAGTTGACGTTTCTCAACTGAAAACACCAAAAATTCATAGCTTTTTGTCCGGTACTGTATTTAAAAAGTTTACCTCGTATTTTTGTTTGGATATGCATCTCAATTTGTTAAAGAATAAAAGTTTTTCAAACATTTTTGGAATTTTCATCAAATTCCGAAATAATCGTAGGTTCTAGAAGCTGCCGGACCTCCCGTCACACAGACAGACACTACCTCCCGATACCTCCCGTGCATCGATTATATCTTCTTTTTCTTCAATTCTTTTTCTCTGAGTATCCTAATATTTTCTTCTCTAAATTTCTCATTCCCGCCGGCAGATCCCTCGTGAATTGTGCAACATTTCTTTTCGATTTTTTCTTCGATTTTCATCTTTAAAAAACGATGGAATGGTGGGAAATATTACTTTGTGTTTTCCTCTTTTGCCTGACTATTCTCGAATTTTATATTGGCTATCGACTGATAAAAATCTTCAAAAAAAATCCCCGAAAGAAATGGATAAAGCGCGAAAGAAAACTAAAGTGCCCTATATGCCAGAAGTGAGTTTTTGGAATTTTTGAACTAAAAAAAACTATTCAAAAGAACTTTTTTTCAGAAAAAAGAAAGAACGAGAGGATAAAAAGATGAAGCAAATTAAGGAAATGGAAAAGTTGAATAGCGAATTTATGCAAAATTTGGTTTAGACTCCGCCCACATGTTTCGAAAATCTACCTCATATTGTTGTCTTGATATGTATCTTGATTTATTTAAAAATAAAAGTCTTTCAATCTTTTTTTGGAATTTTTATCAAATTCTGAAAGAATCGTAGGTTCTAGAACCTGCCGGACGGTTATCTTCTTTATCTTCTCTAATTTTTCTCTGCTTCTCTTAAAATGTATTTCTCTCTTTCTTTCATTCCCATTCCAATCGGTACACTTCTAGTGAATAGTGCACATCATATATTTCAATTTCTCAACTTTTTTCAATATTAATCTCTCCTTTTTTCAGCAAAGAAACATGGTATCGATGACATTATTGCATCTTTCAATCGGTTATATCATATTCATTTACATCTTGTGCTTTTTTTGCCTATTGTTCATACTGAGGGAAAGATTGCGCAAAAGATGGAGAATGGAGGATAAGTGCCTTAAATGTCCAAAGTGAGCTTTTGAAATTTTTGAATTAAAAAAATTTTTGAAAAGAAATAAAAAAGTTTCACCGCAATTATTTTTTTCAGAAAACTACACGAACGAAATGAGAAACTCCAGAAGCAAATCAAGGAAATGGAGAAGTTGAATAGTGAATTTATGCAAAACTTGGTTTGAGCTCCGCCTACATCTTTCGTAAAATCTACCTCGTATTGTTGTTTTGATACAGTACCGGCCATAATGATATTCGTTTTCGTCATTTTCAGTAGCAAATCGTCAACTTCAGGTAGCTGAAAAAGTAATTCAAAGTCGCTTTTTCCGTTTGAAATATTGAGAGTTGATCAATCAAATCTTGAACTTTTATTTCGTAGTTGACAACTTTTTTGTACAAGTTTGCTCAGCCAAGATATGGCCCGTCGAAAAATAAGCTTAAAAAATTTCGAGAATTAGCACTGAAATCGAGCAAAATTTGGCATCGCCGTAGGTTTCTGAGCGTAACTTTTTTGATTGAAGAGATACCAAAAAGTTGTCAACTACAAAATTAAAGATCAAGGTTTGATTCATATACCATCGAATTCTCAGACAAAAATAATTACTTTGAATTAGTTTTTCAACCACTCAAAGTTGGAGTTTTTCAACTGAAAATGACGAAAACGAATATCATTATGGCCGGTACTGTATGTCTCTCAATTTGTTAAAAAATAAAAGTTTTTAACTTTTTGGAATTTCTATCAAATTCGGAAATAGTCGTAAATTTTAGAACCTACCGGACCTCCCGACACACAGACAGACACTACCTCCCGAGGCTTCCCGTGCATTATATATTCTTCTTCTCTCATTTTTCTCTGCGTCTCTCAAAATGTATTTCTCTCTCTCTCTCTCTCTTTCCCCCATTTCCATCGGCGGACTCTAGTGAATAGTGCAATTTCTAGTGAATAGTACTACTCATTCTTTCAATTTAGTACAACTTTTTTCAAAATTATTTTCACTATTTTTTTTCAGCAAAGAAATATGGAAGACCAGAAAGCGGCGAGAATATTAGGAGCTATTGCCGGGCTCGCTATCTTAATTATCCTTATTGGCTTAGTGATCAAACTGGTTCAAATATTGCACCAAAGATGGAAAATGAGGGTAAAGTGCCCTACATGTCGAAAGTGAGTTTTGGGGAAATTTTTAAAAAAAAATTTCACCGCAATTTTTTTTAGAATACTGAAAGAAGGACGGAAGCAACAAAACAAGCAAATCAAGGAAATGGAAGAGTTGAACTATAAATTTATGCAAAATTTGATTTAAGCTCCGCGCACACATCTTTCGAAAATCCACCTCATATTGTTGTTTTAATATGTATCTTAACTAATTGAAGAATAAAAGTCTTTCAATCGTTTTTGTTGGAATTTTTTCAGAATCTCATTTTTAGAATTTCAGCATCGTGTCGGTTTGTCCATCCATTTTTCAAAGAATTCAACATTAGGTTCCGCCCCCTTTCCCCAAAACTTCGTCCGAAAAAAAGATACCATCTTCTTATTCTTCTTCTTTTTTTGTTTTCCCAAAACCATTTCATTTTTTTTGCATCATCATCATTCGATTTTTGATGCTTCTCTGAATTCTTCTTCTCCCCAATCCCGTAAACAACTCTTTTCCCTCTCTTCCCCAAATCAATACTGTTGTTTGTCCCCTTTTCTTCTTCTTCACGAATGTCTTTTTTTCTCTCCGTCTCTCATTTTCCCATACTATTTTTTCTCTAAGTTCTCCGATTGTCCCACGTGAAGAGAGTGTTGTTTGTGTTGTATGTTGCGTGTGGGAGACTGCCACATTTCACCTTGAACCTATTTTTGCGAAACTTTTTTCTCTCTTTTTTTAAACTCGACCGTTAAATTGACGAGAGGTTAATTTTTGAAATGGTTTGGTCTAAATTTTGAATTGATTTTTTTTTCGGAATATGGTACCTTTCGATAAAATAAGGGTCCTTGGGGAGTGCTAACCGATTTTGAGCTAGTCTTTCTGAAAATTTTAGGGGGTTTATGCCGAATTTTCACTATGGATAGATTGATTTTCAGTAAATTTGACCAATTAATCAAGTCCGATTTTTTGAATCTTCCGATATTTTAGCAACAACTGACTCAAAATGGACCATTTTCAGTGAACTTTGGCTTATTTTTAGCCAAGTTATTCTCGAGTTTTATAGATATTTTGAAGTTCTGACTGAAATCTAAGGAATTACTGTTTGATTTATCCAGAATGTGGAACAGATTTTTTTCTAATTCTCAAATTTTCCGATATTTTCACAATATTTGACTCAAAATTTACCGTTTCATGGTGATTTTTGGTCTATTTTTGATGGAATTTTTCATATTTTTCGGTGGAATTTGGAACGTTTTTTTTCCATTTTGACAATTTCTCAAATTTCTCCATTTTTCAGAAATGCGATTCTTCGATATCTTCACATGGTTTTTCATTGGACTCATCATTGTAATCATATTATCTATGATAATCTATTTCTATCGGTTTCGGTTGCGGTGAGTTTTTACTTTTTGGAGTTAAAGCAAATCAAAAGAAAGAATGTGGAAAATGCTGAAAATTCAGTGATTCTTGACTAGATTAGCAGTGGAGCGCACTTGCATTGTTCTTAGGGGAAATTCGATAGATTTGAGGCGGCAAGATGACGTCAGAATTTTTGGAGAAAAAGGGAATTTTTCGAAGAATTTTTTCTGTTTTAAGGTGTTGTTAATTAATTGATTTTATTTAGATTGGTCAATATTTTCATAGTTGAAAGCAATTCGAAAAAATCTCAGTGACCGGGAATCCCTCGAATTAGGATTAGTATTGGTTTTTTTTGGTCGATTTTGATAGTTTCTGACCATTTCAATCATGACCAACCATAATATGAGAACCGTTTCAAAATATTCAAAAACAATTTTTTTCTGAAAAATCCCAGATCCCAGAACCCAAAAACCTCTAAACTTCAATATTTCTCATTTCCAGGTATAAACGAAGAATGGAAGAAATCATGACGGAAAAGTTGAAAGAAATGGAAGCCGGCACAGATGGACCTCACAAGGAGCTGATCTGAAGATGAGGCTCCGCCCACTTTTTGAAAAATTAGACCTTTTTTTCAAAAAAAAATCTTATTTGTAGATTCAATTTTTAGTTCAAAATTCGTTGTCTCACACCTCGCACTCCCGTCTACCTGAATCCCAGTTTCTCTTGAATTTTTAATATGTAACATTTGTTTTTCTATTTTTTTTGTAAATAAAAGTTAATTTTGTCTACTAACTTTTTGAAAAATTTTTGAATATTGTATGGTTTTGTGCCATTGTGTTGATATCTCTTCTATATTGGTGATTTGTGATTTCAAATTTTTTCTCTCAAACATATTTCTGAATTTTTCCTTTCTCAGAAACTGGAAATATGGTCACATGGGAGGACATTACCAAACTGACGTGGTCAGATCTCCAGTTCTGGACCACTACCACGGATCTCGTCATCACTATCGTACTGGTAGTACTGTTTTTGGTGTTATGCATTGTGGCACCAATCGCCTGGTACTAGTGAGTTTTTCTTTCAATTTTGACAAACTCAAAATCAAAAAAATAAATATGCGGTGGAAAGTCTCATTTACCAGTTTTAAATTGGAGTTCGTTGGGAATTTCCAAAAAATTATAAGAAATCAGCACACTTTTCAAACACTGTTTTACTGAAACTGGCATAAAGGATGAATTTAAGAATGAAAACCGACATTTTGAGGTTGAAGTATGGTTGTTCTTGAAAATGATCAAAAAACGAAAGAGAAAATGTTTGATTTTCAGTCTCAGAACTTCCGACTTTTACAATCAGAATCTGTGGGAAACTTCAAAGTGTTTAAAAAACGAAAAAATCATATAAAATCAAGAACCGAAAATCATGTTCATGAATTGAATTTTTCACCTTGCGAAATAGTCACAATTCAAGGATAAGGGAGTCAAAAGGACTGAATTTTCAAGAGTTCTCAGTAAAAAATCCTGGCCGTAAAACGGTGAAAATATTCTGAAAATCAAAGGAAAGTGTTAATATTACATTTATTATTGTAAAAAACAACTCACAATCAGATTTGCCTCGAAATGTTGAGTTTCACAACAACTAGAAACATTATTTTTTTGAAAATCCTATACAAGAAATTGTTATGGTTGTATGAAATTCTAACATTTTGAGCTGTGTATAGGATTCTCTGATCTCAAAGTACGGATTACTTCCATTTTTGCTTTTCTGGCCTCAAATCTGATGCCAGGTCCTCAGATGAAAAGTACTGACACACTGGCGGAAAAATGAATGCATTCTTTTCAAAAAATCTTCAATAATTGTTATTCCTTCACTTTTAATTTGATGGAAAAAGCAAAATTCAACCAAATCGTGTTATGATTTGAAGTTCTAACTTTCTAAACATTTCGAAACATGATTATTTTTCGCAAAAAAACCAAAACCTTATTTTTCAGCTCCCACAAATATGCCGAGGACAGAACCATCATGCTGGAGAATGGTCCAGAAGCCTACTCAGAAGACGATCCACGGCGGGATAAGGCTCGACGTCTGAGAGCAGCTCATCTCAGAGAGCTCAACAGGAAAAATGCAAAGAAGGAGGAACAACGTCAGAGGTTCCGTGAAGGAAGAACGTTGTACCAGCGGTACAACGCTGTGGTCCAGGAGATTGTGGTACGGTGGCAGGCGTTCAAAGAAGGAGTCCAGGATCGGATTGATGATTGGAGGTACGGTAGTCTGCCTCCAGTGACTACTCCTCCTCCTTCAGCTAATCGACCAGTTGAGTTGGATCCTTTGAATGTCTAATTTTTTTGAAAATCAAGATTTTCCTAACAGACAATTTTTTGCGATTCTGAAAAGTTTGGTGTACTGTTTGTTGAGAAAATTGATTCTTGAGTAATTTGATTCAGAAAGAAACTACATGTTCTGAATCGGCTCGCTACTTTTTTGTCATTTCCTATTTAAAGGCGCATAGTCTTCTGATGAATACATTTCGCTAAAAATACAGTAATTTTCATTATTCTCAAAACAGGCTATGCGCCTTTAAACTACTAGTTTTTCCCTGATAATATTTAGTTATGCTATTATACTACCTCGATAGACTTTTTCTTTTTTCCCTATCCTATTTGTTGCCCTTTTTTCTATTTTTTTCTATACCGTACCCATACATTTTTCCAAAAAAAGCTACATACAATACATGTAGTGCTGCCAAATGTTCTTGTCCCCCAAATTTTCCTGATTTTTAAATTTGAAATTATTGTTGTCCCAACGATTTTTGTCCGATTTTTCCCCACATTGATCATTCTAGACATTGTTACCTAGCCACGAATTTTAATGAATTTCTATATTTTTTTGAGAATTGGTTTTTTGTTTGCACTTTCAAAAAAATTGAAATATTGAAATATACAAGAGTCGAATCGAAAAAATAAAAGTGACAGTCACTGAAACATAGCCATGAAAACAGAAATTTTTCACTGTTTTTGGTTAGTTTCTTTTGATGCTATCATCTTCTCATAATGATTCCGTATGCCTAAATATTTTAAAACAAAACCGAGAAAAATTCAGAAAAATTTATTTTCAAAAATCAAGTCATTTTCATTTTCTCCTTCTTCTCCTTCTCATAATATTCAATATCCAAACAAACATTATTAAAAAAGTAGCCCAACGTTAAAATATGCAAAAATGCGAACCCGGCAGACAAAGGAAATACAGTAATATTTAAAGCGATCACATCCAAAAACCCTTGTACAACAACATTCATCGAAATCGTCTCTCCAACGCCTTCTTGTCCCAAAAAGAAGAAAACTCCGAAAATTCCAGGGGTTACTGTAAGGAGCATGAGTGTAGCCATGATTCTTCGACAGCAGTGATCTCCAATTTTCCTCCGAAGTTTTTGAATTCCCGCGAGTTTCCAAATCTGCCAGCCGACTCTTTCTACTATAAGTTCTGTAGCGGAGAGGAGGACCCAAAAGACATAATGTCTTCTGGTACCATGCCAAGCCAGGACCACTCCAAAAACGGCACAAAGGGCCCCGAGACCCCTCAAAATTGACCAAAATAACGGAAGGGGCCTTCTCATAACTGGAATATAGACTTGATGTTTGAGGAAGTTATAGAGTCCATTGTCGAAATGTCGCCACATTCTGGAATACAGGGACACTCTTGAAATACATATTGGAGGAGGTGGTGGTTGGAATCCGTCGAGGGCGGCGAAGAAGGCGGGGACTCCAAAGATGACGACGTATTTGATGTGGAAGAATTGACCAGCAACATAAGCAACGGCACAGACTGAAATGGAACATTTGAAGATTTTTTGAATTTGAAGGGAGCGGTAGAGCGCGATTTCTGAGCTAGAAGCGGTTCTTATTGTCCACCAGGGCGCATTTGCCGCATCTAGACGCTTGCATGCTAGATTTCAGATGTTCAGTTCAGTAAGTGACATTTACTGTACTAAAATCTTGGGGTTTGAATATAGTTGAGTACGATTACTAGGATTTCTAATCAGATGCATTAAAAGGAGAATCCTCAACTCAATAAAAATTTTCTGTTACGATATGTTGAGATACTGCAATTGGAAATCAGATGATCATTGTAATTCCCACTATTCCGAGAAATCTCTAAAAATTTGAAAGCTTTCGAGCTTCGAGTTGGTGAGAGCGCAGTTACAGACAAACCGTTTGATACTTTGAATTGCCAAATTTTAGTCGACATAGTAAAAAAATCAGTTTCTTCGGTTTCAATAAGCTGAGATAGTGAAACTGAAATTCAACGGATCGTTAACTAGCTGATGACAGTTCCATTGAGGACAATAGAACGCGGACACTCATACATTGCTTCTTTTTGAAATTTTGGAAGATTTAAAAATGAAAACGCGCTCTATTTTGATCAAAACTAAGAAAAACTGACTTGACTGACTTTCAAACGTTTGATATTCAACCATGTGTCAGTTGTGTTGCCATGAAGCGCGTTTACTAACCTAGTGATCCAAAATCGAGGATTCTAAGTTTTCAGTCCACTGTAGCGCATTTACTTAAAAAAGCTGCTGAACGTTTTTTTTGGGTTGCAAAGCATAAATGGAAAACAAATTAGCATGTGTTTTTTTCAGTTACACTATATTGAGATAGTGAAACAAAATTTCATGCGAGCATTCAACCTCCGTATTGAACATTCGAACATTTCCATCGAAAATTATACGGGATGAGGTCTATAATTTTTAGTAGAATTACGCATTCTTGCAACTTTCTGTTTTCAAAAACTAATTTTATAGGAGTGCATACGGGCTCCATTGTGAATTGAAAACACGTGAAACTGACTATGCTGACACGATGATTTTTTCGCTACATTCAGTTTGGGAAACTAGTCCGCCTAGTCCGCGGCCATGGGAGCGCGCGAATTCAAAAATGAGTGAAAGACCAGTGTCATTTTATCTTCCAATCCCTTTGAAGCCGTTTTTCTCAAAATTGGTCGCAAAAGTTGAAAATTTCTTTGCACCATTTTGTTTGTCGTGTAATAAATAACGTATAGGTGAATTTTTAAGCGATAATTACATCATTCGTAGAAATAAAATTGAAAATTCTGCTAAGCCGGAGTTTTCTAGGCCAGCCGCTCGCCGACCAAACAGCGCCGTTTGCTAGCCAATCAGAAGCGTTGACTTCGCCCAGTTTCGTTTCACTGACGCAAAAGACGCTTTTTTCCATGTTCGCAAAAAATCACCAAGGCTGAGCAGTACTGCTGATTCGGTTTTCGTTGTTCATTAGAGCGCACTTGCTAAACAATTGAGCTACAATCTGAGTTATTCGTTAGTATATGTTTTTTATAGAACGATTCCAGTATTTTTGTATCGACTATGAGAATTTTTCCAGTTGCAGTATATTGAGATAAAAACACAGAAATTTAGGGAGGCAATTATTTCAGACGAGCAATAAGTTCAATACAACCAAAAACTGCGCAATTCCTGTTCAGGGGACTGAAACCTAAGATTTCAAGACTTGAGTCTGATAGAGCACGCTTGCTGACCTCCAAACTCTAAACTTAGCTTAGTCTGGTTTGAGTCTATTGAAGCGTGTTTGCTGACCTCATCCCTTTTTTAAAAGTTTTCTTCGAGCACCGTCGCAGACAAAGCTCAAAACCAACATTTGGATACTTTCTCTACGATAGAGCGCACTTACTGACGAAAAAAAACTCACCTTCATAAACATTCAAACTGTTGACCAACGAATCCGGCGAGTTGAACAACGCTTGAACATGTACAAAATGCAGCAAAAAGTCCGTAAACGCAAACCAAAACGCCAACCGTATCCCGAACCAAATCGCTTTTCTCATCGAATCCCAACAGATCGCTGTAGTTTGTTCCCATTTTTGGAATTGCTCCATGAAATCCTCGAATCGAACGATCAACGTCATTGAGTACGGTAGATAGGAAAAGTAGAGAAGGCTTTGGGTCACGATTTCTCGAAATTTTGGACTTGAAGGATTGAATTTCCCTCCGAAATTGTCCGCAAAATACAAGGAAAAATTCAAAATCTTGATAGATCCATACAAGTAAATATTGAATTCCCGATAGAAAATATGGGTCCCAGAGGAGAAGGGGACGTATTGTGTTGCTTTGGCGATGAACCCAATGCACAGTATCCAGGGAGTCCATTTGAGTCCTCCGGTTATCCACGTGGAGAATACGACGAGTAGGGCGAAGGAGTAGAGGACGAGGATGCATTGGAAGCTGAAAAATAAGACATGAGCTTGAAAGTGCGCTCTATTGAGAAACTTTGAAATGATTTGGTTTCCGGTTTCAAAGGGGCAGTAAGTACGCTCTACGGAATATAAGTGATTAGCTCTATTGAACTCAAACTTCAGTAATCGCGCTCTATTGATAATTTGCTTTATTTCTACCAGATTGGCTAGTTTTTAGCAAAAAATTTCGGTTTACTAGAGTCATGAAGTAAACCGTAATATGGGGAAAAGCATTAAAATACCGGTCATATTGGAACTCAGTTTCTAAAAAGTATTTTTTATGTTTTCCATTGGATTAAACATTAACTTATTTCCCCATTTTTCGAACTTTTTAGTTAGAAACCGCGATTCATTGAACTTCGAATTTTTCAGCAATTATTCTTTACCTGCTCATATGAATTTGCACTAGAAACCCGACGGCAATGAAGGCATACTTTGAGATCGGTGACGGGAGGTATCGTTTTGAGAGGAAGATTCTGTAATTTTTTGATTTCCTGCTTTTTAGCATTGGAGCACATTTACTCACCCTAAACTATGTAATGCGTAATCCAATAGTAGATGCCATACAGTTTGTCGATAGTAGGCCCATTCGGCATCGGATAAGTCCATTTTCCATCCTTCGATGTAGCTGAAAATAAGGAAATGGGAGAGGCTTAGAATAGCATGAAACGTCTAATGAGAACTGAAAAAAACCTGAAAAAAGCTACAAGACCTAAAAACCGAAAATAGCCTACAAGACTTAGAAGACTGTAAAAAGCCTAAAGACAATCTAAGAAGCCTACGAAGGCCTAATTAGGATTTCAATCCTTATCAAAGCCTATTTCCAAAAATCTCAAATATCACTCACCTACTATCCTGCATCCAATGCTTGATCCATTTTTTCGCTTTTCCGTTCGAGACCCAATATGCTATGACAAAAGCGAAAAGTGAATGGAAAATCCATACGGACCATGCCAGGACCCTTTCGAGTCTTGGCAAAGGTCCAGGGATAGATGGAGAGTTGTCAGAATTTTTTCGAATATTTTTGGTTTCTGAAGAAGTTGAAGAAGTCGTAGTGGTGGTGGTGGTCATAGTGTAGTCGTTGGGAGGTGTAGAGGTGTTGGGGACATATTCTGAATAGAGAAGAGGTTTATGGTATTTGCGTATGCTTATGATATGATATGGAATTATGAATGGAGACGGGGAGGAGGAGAAAAAGTAAGCATGCAAAAGGGGGTGTAGTATACATAGGGTACATAGAAAAATAAGGAAAAGAAGTTTTGAAGAAATTGTCAATAGAGCACTATCAACAACTGTGGAAACCCCAAATGAACGATAGGAGAGCCTGAAAATGTGACAGCGAGGAATGCTAGTCCATGAAATTTTTAGCAGTTTTAAAAAATTGATATAGCGGCAAGGAAATTTAGAAAACTTGGTAATCAAACTCTTGTATGTCTGACGAAGTTTAAGGACGTTCGAACAGAAAAAACTGGGTAGATCAGAAAATTGACGGAGATTTTCGCAAAATGTAAGATAGCAAGAAGAAAGAGAATCACTTACAAATTTGAGCTCTCGAACTTAAAAACATGAAGAAACTGGAAAATCATTTATGTCGGTACCAGAATCTCCTTCATTTTTTTGCGTTACTGTTGGAATTCAATAAAAAATTATGAAGGCAAAATCTGAACTTTTCTAACTACCGACAAGTAAAAAACAAAATTGATGAAACAGAAACAAAGTGACACGAAAATGATCAGGTATTCAGAGCTTTTCAGAAAATTCAGGCATTGTTTCATGCCCTTGAATAGTTTCCAGTAATTAGGATTTTCATTGTAGCTCGTTTCCAATTACCTCGTAAGAAAATCATGAAAGCTTACAAGGTTCATGAAACATAATATTTTGGTTGTCATCATCATTTTTCCTCGGAAACATTCAATGAAAAAGTTAGACAGAAAACATCAGTTCAGAGAACAGTGCTCATTTTTGAGCACTTAGACCTCGAAGTTCTCAATTTCTATAAACTTCTTAGAATCTAGACGCATATTTCCGTGACAGTACATAGAACAATCAACTAGGCGTAGAGAGTTCAATTTTTAAGAGCATTTCGAATCAGAAAATTTTTTAGTGATGTGAGGGAACAGCTAACTTGAGAATAGTGGTGAAATGTTTTTTTAACTGAGAGACACTTTGACCCATATATCAAACATCCAGTTCGTCGAAGCAATCAAGCAACTACAGTCTTTCCAGTTACAACTTCATCAGTTTTATGGTACAGAGAAAAACTACTTATTTTTTTAGAAACAACTTTTCAAGATCTGAACTGAATTATGGATGAACATTCGAAGAAACCGGTATAACAACTAGATTGAGATAGTTGATACTCATTATGAGAGTGTATCCGAAAATGTTGAAATTCCTGATGAAGAAGTTTAGTTTCGAGTATCGAATTTTATTTTTGCGATGTCATCGTTTTAACGAAACTCTAACATCTGCTACAATAAAATGAGTAACAGAAAACAGAAAAGCGTTTTATCATAGGAAGATTGACAGGAGTTTGAAAACTAAAAAAAGTTGATTTTCGTTGAATGCGAATTCTAGTAGTATAACCAGCATTAGGCAGTAACACAATCTTCCAGAAACATTAAAAGTTTCTGAATGGGTTCTTGATATTTTCAAATCACTTTTCAAAAAGATTTGGGCTACAAAGAGAATTTGACTTTTTTCCTGTTTAATGAAAGTGTTTTGCTTATAATCAATTTGAAAATTCTCAATTTGTAAAAGATAATAAATTGCTTACTGTTCTTTTGAATGCTTGCGGCAATAAGAAATCTATATGGATCGTGAACACCAATTTGAAAAATGTAAAGAGATCTTGAAAACTTTGTGAAACTTTAAAGCTAGAAAAAAGTAAGGAATTTTGAAATGAATTGCACATCATCCATAAAATCGAGAAGCTGAACAAAGCATGTATCATGGTTAAGAATCAGGAAAGTTTAAGAGAAAATCACCAAAATATGCTTTGAGTTAAGTGGTATGAAGTTTCAAAAACAGGGATCTTTCCAAAAGTAGTGCAATGAGACATTTAAGCATGGATATCAAGAACATATACATATTTGACAATTTAAGAGTAAAACCTATGGAATAGAATCATTTTTTGTGACTTTGTTGGAAGTTTCAACTTGGATCATAAATACATAGCTATTTGAAGTCATAACAATTGTCCTTAAAATGTATTGAAACTTCAGTACATCTCGAAATATTATCTAGAGAAAATTGCGTTGGAATAGCGGACACATTGTAGTGTTCTGACTATTTCTAAAAACATGAATGTTCAGAAACAGAGAATTTTTCGCAGCTAGGCTTTTGATTGCACATACAGAAATCCGTTTCAAACAAATATGCCCAACAAGAAACCTAATTAATTCCAATTAAAAGTTCAGACACTCCGCTAGTTGTAAGAGTCAGTAAAGGAAATGTATTGTTTAGTAGATCCCAGTTTAGTATCTTGTGGAACATGAAATTTTCCGAGAAAATTTAGCATCAGAATTTTTATTTTAAGAGGAGAAGGTGCCGGATAGTCACTCAAACTCTTGAAATTAGTACATTATTAACTTTTTTGCAACTGAAACCTGCAACTCGATACGATTATAAAGACTGAAAGTGGCACAAACTTCAGGGCATAACGAAACAGTGCATAGGGAAAACTGACGTGCAGTACACAATCACATCGCTTTGCCCAAATGACTTTCAAAAACATTGAATGTTTGGAACAGACAACAATTTCTACTTTCCGAAACCGTGTTGCTATTGGGTTTGTGAAAAAATCGACCAAGATGATTAACGGTTCATTATGTATACTTTGAAACCTTCTGAACAATTTGAAGCAGTAATAAATTTGAAAATTCAGCTCATTCGTTTCTTCCATAGAAGGTAAGGAACAGTTTACAAAATTGGAAGAACAATTTTTGAAACCCTTATAACCTTGTATGCCTACAATGAAACAGAAGTCCTGAATTTCCAGAGTTCATATCAACTCTTGTTCAAGTTTTGCTGTTTTGTTAAGGCTATTTTTGAACAGATGAACATAGAAGTTAATGTTGAAAAGTGATTCCAGTGTAAGTCAACATGATGATTCCAAAAGGGAAACGCTTCGATAAAAATAGTGCAAGATTTCAGATTCTAGTACGGATAAGCATTGATAAACCAACGAGTAATAACGGATAGTTACTTGTATTTTAAGACATATATGGGCGTCATATCAAACCTTAAGAATTGATATCGACAATTGAGACACAACAAGAGATAGTCCTAGCACTAATTAGAGGAGGTCAGTTCAGTCAGTTCAATAAATTTAACCCTTTGAGGAAAATTTTCAAGCTGAGAGTTTATGTGATATCTGGTAAAAACAAGATTTTGATGTCGGACTGATTTTTCCCCCCTTGTTGAAACCGAAATTATCTACATTTAAAATTCAATTTTGGCTCTTCTGCCAATACTTTTTTTCTCAGAACAGCCAAGTAATCACAGAAACACTTTCTCAGGAAACAATCTTCGACGAATTCTGTACAGAATATTGTCAACTTTCTGGAACAGTGAAATTGGAAAAGAAAAGCTCCGATTTTATTGCTTATGATGCTCGTTGCAGTCAATATGATGGTTGAGAAACATGAAATATTTGGTTGAAAAACACAAAAGTTTAGTTTACGTTTGGCACGAGTCGTTAACATAGACTTCTGGAACATTATAGAATAGAAATGTGAGAGTTTATAGAGAAAAAACTAGTATTACCACCCTCGAACGCTTGATGTATTTTTTTGGGAGATTGCTGGTAGAACAACTATATTTAGAAGCGTTCTGAAATTGCGCAGAATGCGGAAGTTTTTCGGTATAGCTCGAGAATGAAAGCGAGAACTATTTGCGAATCAGTTCCGAAGATGAATATAGCCGAAATTTATGAAAGTTCAAAAACAGAAGAAGTATCTGGTTTTTAACGGAAATATCGATGCTGACTGAAGCTACGGAAAAGGGATTATTAGTAATGCAACTTAACTTTGTTTCAAACTTCACAACTTTTTGAAACTGTAATGCTCGAGATTAGTGCAAAATTCAAAGTTTTATCACGAAAAAATCTATAATCAAGAGACAGTCAAATCTCATCTGATTCTTGAAGTTCATAGTTATCATAGAAAACACAGGAAGCAAAGTACTGAAAACTTGAACTCAGATGTAATATTCACTAACCCACTGAACCTGCAAACAAATTGAACTCGTAAAGGAAAGATGGGATCTGAAAACAGGAAAATCTGTCTGGTCAGCTTTGATTGATATTGCGGTAATGCACAACGTATTGAAAGTTTGTCTGACCTTGAACAATCTTTGCTATTAACAAACGCAAAATTCTGTGTGTGTGTGTGTGTCTGTGTGTGGATCCCCCACCCTAGCTGAGTACCCACTGGACCAATTTTTTTCAAATTTTCACCGGTTATCGAAAATTGGCCCGCGATGATGCCCGTCTATTTCGATTTTCGAATGATCAAAAAATGAGGTCACAAGGTCGCAAAAACCTCATTTCAGGAGCAATTTGTTTTTTTTCAGTTTTGAGAGAGGGAGAGACAAGTTCACGGAATTATTTTTCACTTTTCTAAAATTTCTCAATTTTCTCATTTTCTACAATCCCACGTTGACCAGAGAAGTGAAAAAAAAGCCAAAGGCTTTTGAGATTTCCTAGAAGGGCCGCAGGCCCTGAAACCAAAGCCAAAGGCTTTTGAGATTTTCTAGAAGGGCCGCAGGCCCTGAAACCAAAGCCAAAGGCTTTTGAGATTTTCTAGAAGGGCCGCAGGCCCTGAAACCAAAGCCGAAGGCTTTTCAGATTTTTTAGAAGGGCCGCAGGCCCTGAAACAAAAGCCGAAGGCTTTTTAGATTTTTTAAAAGTGCCGCAAGATTCGAATAAGGGCCGAAGGCTCCGTAAATCATATTGAAGGGCCGCGAACCTTTAGAAAAGAAGCCGAAGGCTTCAAAGTCAGAAAACAAGCGGACGCCAGGTGGTGGAGCCCCCGAAGGGGGCGGAATCCACCTGGTAGTACACATTATGAAACCGTATTACTCTTAGATCAGTGCAAATGCACTAACAGTCGGAATCGTATTTCATCATCAAAGTTTCAGGGCATTTTGACACATTAATAACTTACAAGTCACCTCTTCACGACTTCGATTTCAGTAGGAACTGGTGTTGTTGAGGATATCGAATCGAAATAAAATAGGACACCGTTTATGACTTCTCGACGCAGAAAATGTTTAGCTGTGAGCATATGACGGCTCAAAACTTTACGGGTATTGGATCAGTGTGCTTAGAAAAATACCACTGGTTCCTTGAAATAAAAGTCAAACCCGATACCATATTGACAATCACAATCACTTCCAAAAATATGAATTGCCAGAAACACGAAAAAAGTTCCTAGGATCCTAGGCTTTGAATTTTGAACTTTTGAAAATTTCCCCGAATAAAAGTTCTACACCAATCAAAGCCCAACAGATAACAGTGTCTTCTGGAACCTTCGGAACTGGAAACACATGTTTATGGCTTCAGAAAATAGAAGAGGACGCCCGAATGCTGAATGTTGTCTGAGAAATACCAGAATAAGTACCAATAATGACTAGACAAACTCAGTTCGAAAACTCAGGAACAACTTGGAACGTAAGAAAATTTCAGCATTTTTCCGAAAGGCTTGTGACCAAAAACGTAAGGTGGAATTAGTTCCGAAGATGAATATAGACCAAATCTATGAATGTTTAGAAACACAAAATTTTGTACTTTTCAACGGAATTATTGATGATAACTGATTTAACGGGAGGGGGGATGATTAGTAGTGCAACTAATTTTATTTCAAATTTCACGAATTTTCGAAACTGCAAGGTTTAGGGCAGAAATTATTTTATAAATTAGAAAGTATCAAGTAACTAAATATCCATTGTATTCTAGAATTTCATAAACATCTCAATACAGTAATAATCTTTTGTAAAAAATTAGAAAAAATTAAATATCGAAAACAGGAAAATTTTAACTGGTCAGCTTTGATTGATATTGCGGTAATGCACAACGTATTGAATGTTTGTCTGATCTTGAACAATAATATGCATTTTGAAACCGTATTACTCTTAAATCAGTGCAATTATGTACACTGAGGGTCGGAATCGTATTTTATCATCAAAATTTCGGGACATTTTGACACAGTAATAACTTATATGTAGTTCAAAATTAATGAAGCCCGTAAAAATTGAAACTAAAGAATTACACATACCTTGGGTAACTTAGGACAAACAACAATACATGTTGGTTTCTCAGAAGAAGAACGAGTTTCACTACTTCTAACACCTAAGAATTTACAAGACGCCTCTTCGTAACTTTGATTTTAGTAGACGCCGGTGTTGTTCAGAATAGCGAATCGAAATAAAATAGGACAACTTTTATGACTGCTCGAAGCAAAAAAACATTTAACTGTGATGCATGCTCAAAAACGTAAAGTTTTAGAAATAGTGAACTTAGAAATTCTTTTTTACCTCCACCAATTATTGGCACACAATAACTTTCAAAAATATGAAATGTCAGAAACACAAAGAAGTTTCTAGGATCCAGGCTTTGATTTTGAACATTTTGACATTTTCCCCGATTAAAAGTTCTACACCAGTCAAAGCCCAATAGATCACAGTGTCTTCTGGAATCTTCGAAACGGAGAAAAATGTTTATGACTTTAGGAAGCAGAAGAAGACGCTCCGAATGCTAGATGGTGTCTGAGAAACCCGAGAAAAGGACCAATAATGACTAGATAAACTCAATTCGAAAATTCAGGAACTACTTGGAACAGAACAAAAGTTGGAATTTTTCTGAAAGACATCTGTTCCAAAAGGTGTGGTAGGATCAGTTTCGAAGATGGATATAAACCAAATCTATGAAGGTTGAGAAACACAAAATGTTGTACTTTTCAACGGAATTATTGATGCTAACTGATTTAACGTCAACGGGATAATTAGTAATGCAACTAATTTTATTTCAAATTTCACAACTTTTCGAAACTGTAAAGTTTGGGGCAAAATCAAGAAAATATTTTATACAAGCGAAAAGTATCGTGCAACTAAAGATCCATTGCATTCCAAAATTTTCTAAACATATAAATACAGTAATAATCTTTTGTAAAAAATTTAAAAAAAAACCGTTCAAAACCAAGAAATCCAAGAATTACTCATACCTTGGGTAACTCAAGGCAAACAAAAATACATGTTGGCCTTTAAAAAGAGGAAAGAGTTCAACTACTCCCAAACATTTACAAGACACCTCTGTTTGATTTCTCTAGCTTCTCTGCGTCTCTCTCTTTCTCTCTCTCTCTCTCTCTCTCCCCCTCTCTTTCTGTGTTCAAAGCATCGAACTGTGTGAAATGCGGGAAACGAAGGGAACGAGGAGAAGGCAAAAGAAATAGAAATATGGGGAATAGAGGAGTACTTGTCAAAAGGAGACCTCCCTTTTTCACCATACTTAACCATTCCTCTTCTCTCTTTAGAAATGCGAGTGACCTTCAATTGGGAAAATCGCCACGGTGACCAGAGCATGACTGACCACAGTGAGAATAAGGGGAGAAGAAGAGGGAAAATGACACGGAATGGAATTGAGGATGAGAGGAATTGTGAAAACGATTTTATAACGGAATATAGGCAGAGAAGAAGGATGGATGATGGACTACGGTTGGGATTATCAAACTGATGATGGTTCCAGAATGCAGAAAGACAGCACTGATTAGGAACAAAAATTTTAAAAACAAGAGGTGATTGTGAAACGGAATATATGGGAAAAATAGGATGAAGATGATGAACTGTTTTTAGGAGGCATACTGAAATCGAATTTTACGGATTGGAGAAAGTTTACACAGGGAAGCACTGGTTTTCAAAATGGTGAAAAACCTTTGGCGGACTTGAGAAACTGAGAAATCTATGAAGATTCCGTGTATAAGAATATCGAACTACCATGAGAATGTTTTGATCGTCATCTTCGCATTGTATTATCCTCGATACTTCACAAAAACATCTATCAAATTAGTGAAACTGAAGAAGTTTCAAAAGTTTTTCGTAAAAAATTCTAAGGGGATTCAGCCTCTGGAGGAAAAACAACGACGGAGAATGCAATTTTAGAGGAATAAAGCAGGTATACCTCGGAATAAAAACACAGGAAAACTTTAGACTTTTCAAAAATTATACAGGTATTCTTAGAGATTTTGAACAACTTTGCCATTACACTGATTTTCTTAGAAGATCCCGATATTTTTGCATGGTTCGAAAACTGCAAAGGTTTCAATTGTCCACCGAAACGCTCATGAAAGTTTACCACAGTTATGAAACAGGAAAAAATGTTTCAGTATTCTTGGAGAAATACGCCATCAAAGGAACTGCGGTGGGAGGAGCAATGACTGCATTTATGATATTATGAATTAGAAAAAATCCAAAATCAGAAATGGCTGAACTTATTTCACAATAGTCCAATGTAGTTTAACAAAAAAAAAGGAAACTGACAGGGTTTTTCATGGGCCTTCCAGTAACTTGTGGTCATTTCGGTATCTTTGACATGTTTAAGAAAGCGTCGATTTTGAATTTTCATCTGAATATATTCGAGGATATCAAAAACTTCCTGCGAAACTCAACAAGATGGTTTCTTATGTTGGAAAAATAGCAGGAATTCGGAAAAAACACGAACCACTTGATCCAAAAAAGTGAAGGAATGAAGTGGTCATGAAACGGAAAAGTTATAGAAAAGGATCAATTTATTTTCGCGTACCTGCCGATAATCAATCTGGGCTGGGCCGAGTAATTATAGATTTTAGGAAGAATAAAAGAATGTTGAGTTTGAACATGTTGTCTGAAAATTTTAAATGAAAACTCACTGAACTGAAGGTGAAGAATTTATTGGCATAGTTCGGAAACAGAAATTTTCGTCACTTTGAGATGCAGAATAGATTGCAGCTTAGATTCCATGGCTTCAAAACATAAAACAAGTGAAATTAATTAAATCTGCGAATGACTTGAATAAATCTTGTTCACGATGGAAAAAAAGCTTTGAAGATAGCACTATCCTTCCAAACACTCTACTGAATTTGTCAAAGGTATGAAACCGAAGATGTTTCGAAATTTTTGCAAAAACACGTCATTAGAAAAAAATGAAGGGAGGTGGATGAACTGGATTTAGGTTTTTATGGATTCGGAACCTCTAAAGTCAATCGAGACTCAATCGATTTTCATATAGGAATGAAACAATTTCACACAGTTTGAGAAACTGAACATTTTTGAAATGAAAAGAATCGATTTCCAGGACTCCATGAAATCGAGGAATTGATGAAAGAAACCGCTAAAATGGGTGAATCAGTTTTTGCAAGGATCAATAACTATATCTCATGTAACTGAAACTGACAACCTATGTTGTGATCTTATCTCACCTGATACATACTATCTTCTCTTTTTCTGGTTTAGTATTGGAATTCGTTTTGGGAATATCCTTAATGAAGAAAGCAATGACTGGCTGAGATGTTTAAATCAAGAAAGTTAGAGAAAACCATAGCAAAATAAAGAGTGTGAAACAGTTTCTTTTATTGTTCTAGTTGAGAGAAATAACTAATTGACTCTGTATGAAAAATATTTGAACAAAAGGCAAAATACGGGAAGAATACCACAACTATCATGATATAAGAAATCACTAATTTTTTATTCATTTTTTTAAATATTTATCTTCTAATGAGTTGGTCATTTTTAAGTTTCAGATGCTATTCAAAATTGATTCCGAGGCGTCAATCACTGCTTTCAAAGTCTTTAACCATAAATGCTCAACTTGAAACATACTTTGGTTGATTGAGCCAGTAAAATAAAGTGTTTTAAAACATGTTCATTGGTACCTGTAACACAATTAGAAGTTCTAAAATTACCAGTTTTGATCTAAAACACAACATGAAATATACTTCATTTTCAATAACTGTTTATGTTCTTAGACTGGGTCTCTCCGAATGGTATTGATAAAAACAAACCAATAAAATGTTCTCTGTAAAACATGGTTTCTAGTTTGGGAACGGATCAAAAGAGTGAATCCAGATGAATTTATAGAAAATGTGCTGCATGTGAAACATGATTTTTTATTTTTCAAGTCAGTCATGTTTTGCATTTGTAACTTCATCAGATGGGCTGGGTCCCTCTGGAGCCCTTTGGGCCAAGGTGAAAAAAAGTGAAACAAATCATCAGATCACTAATAAAAATTGAAAATGGTACCAAAACATTACAGTTTCGAAACACTTTTTCTTTGATATCATATTTCTAATAAGTCGTGTTTCAAATCGGTTTTATTTGCATTATCACTCTCAAGATTTGTGTTTCATTGTCTGAACTCAATTATGGGAGTTTCAAACTTCTGCAATGCGCCAATTTTTTTTGCTTTTTGAGTCGAATGTAGATGGGAACAGTGAGATAGGGACTTCCTACTCAACTGAACTTACTAATCCGGATAAAGAAAAACTAACGAATTCACACAGAATTCCACCACAACACTATGAATTCACACAGAATCCAACTAAACACCGAGAGAAAACGATGAACTCAACGGATTGAATTCAGAACACACGGCAAGAAAGCAAAGACGAAAAGAACACAGATTTTGAATAAACCAACTGTTTATTCCTCACTAAAAACAAGTGGCAACGACCACACAAAAACCTAGGCAAAAACCTAACCAAAGAGCAACAAGCTCTCAAAACAAAAGCAAAAAGCTTAAAAGGTGAAACCTAGGGAGAAAATGAGACAGGTCACCGCCTCGGAGCCTGCTCAACCGCTAAGAATGAGGAAAAATGTAGCCAGAAAACCCGTGAAAACAGTTTTTCCCGCCGGTGCGCCAGAGCGCATTTGCATTGCGCACGTGTAGATAAAAAGGAGGCAATTCAAAAATGAATTATTTAGACTTCAGAGATAAATCTCGGCCTTTTTGTGAATAAATCGGATCAGAATCCGACATTTGAAACATTTTTTTCCTATGTACTCTATTTATTTGTGCTTTATTTTGGCTCTTTACCTCCTCTTCCTCCCCTCTTTTCAATTTGCCCGCTGCATCAGAACACCATCAAGATGCGTTCCCTCCCTTCCTTTCCTCTCCGGTCATCTCAACACTCCTCCTCCTCCTCCTCTTCTTATTCTCCCCTAAACCCCCCCCCCCCTCCTTCTTCTTTTCCATTTTCAGTTGTGTGTGACCATGTGCTCCCTTTCCATCTCTACTTCTCTGCGTCTCTCCTGCTCCCAATGCTCTTTAATTATTCCTCCAGTTGTCTTCGTCTCTAGCCTTATACTCATCTCTTCCTTCTTTCATGTATTCACATGCTCTATTTTGGCATCAAGCTGCTCTTTTTTTTGGGCTCTTGGATCTTTTCATCGTTAAAATCGATTTCGCATAAATTGAGAAGAGATTCAAAGTGACAGGAGCGGTGCGAGCTCCATGTCTAGAGAAATGGAGGTGAGTCTTAGTTATTTTTGAGATTTTCGTACTACTTGAATTCCAAACGGAGTAAATTATTTTTGAAGCGAAATTACTAGTATAGTGTTCTACATTATTTTGAATCCTT
This sequence comes from Caenorhabditis sinica, assembly GCA_963932045.1. Lineage (NCBI taxonomy): Eukaryota > Metazoa > Nematoda > Chromadorea > Rhabditida > Rhabditidae > Caenorhabditis > Caenorhabditis sinica. The sequence goes on from OZ009940.1 coordinate 20,346,509, forward strand.
TGAATGATGCCACGAAAACAGGTAATATTTTGAAACATGTCCGAATTTTTGAAAGTTTTGTGGTCAAATTGGTCAACTTTGGAGGTCACAAACTATAAACCTAAAGGACTGATGAATTTTCTCAGTATTTCAAAACAGTAGAATTTTTCTAAATTCCTGCCAATTTTCATTATTATTATTTTAGTTCCAGATTGAAGAAGACCGTCTCGGGATGAGAATCCAATCGGAAACCATCGAGCTGACCAAGGATGAGAAGGGAGTTGTTGGCATTTCTATTGGTAAGTAGCTGATTTTAGTCTTATTTTTAGCAAGCTCTCAAAATTGACACCGAAAAAGTATAGTAAATTTTGATAGCAGTTAGAAACAGTAAAACATTTTGGGTTTTGAAATTGAATTTGAGCATAGTTTGCTGTTTTTTTATCAGTGAAATAGAGTTTTCTATACGAATTACGACAAGGATCAATGATCGAAAAAAATTGAGAAAATGTGGACATTTAGAAACAGGAAAAGGTCTAGATTAAAAAAAACTTGGTGAAAAATTACAGTTTCAAATATTTGAGAATTTCAGATAGAATTTAATGAAAACTATTTTTTAAAGAATAACCACCACGTTAAGAGTATAATTTCGATTCAATTTTATCTGAAAAACTCAAATAATCTGTAAATTTTCGCCAAATTTTTCTATTAATCTAAAAATTTTCTTTCATACAGACAACTTCCGCCTCCTGACTGATCTGCTAATATTGAAATTTCGTAGGATTTAGTTTGTTTTTTATAGTTGATAAAGTTGATTTAAGCACAAAATTATACTGTTTTTCCTCGTGCTCAATTAGACATAAATCTATTTATATGTGGTGCTTCTTTGGAAGGTTCATGCAAACTTCTCGATTTTTTCCAGGCGGTGGAGGCCCCTATTGTCCTTGTGTCTACGTTGTTCAAGTCTTCGACAAGTCTCCAGCATACAAAGATGGACGAATTCGTTGTGGCGATGAGATAGTTGCCATCAATGGGATTACGGTTAAAGGAGAGAGAAAATCAGCTGTTGCACAACTGATTCAAGTGAGCTTGAATCCTGTCAAGGTTAGTGAAATACGCTTTAAGATGAAGCTTTGAAAAAATGTGTACGATATTCACGATATTCAAAAATGTTTTTCGATATTTGATTTATAAACATTTATCGAAAGGATGAAATAGGAAATTTCCTGAAAATCTTAAAAAATGAAATAGTTCTGAGCCACTTTGAGGGTTTCTAGGCCATCGATATCAATATTTTCGTTTCTATGGCATATTCATGCTATTCTGCAAAAACTTTTCTGTGCCAAAATCAACATTTATCATGTTGGTTTACATCTGATTTGATGGATGGTGCGCGATACATACCGTTAATCTAGTCTTTTAGAGTCTTATACGACTCTAGTGATTTAAGGCCACAAATTTAAGTTTTCCAAGTTTAAGGTCAACATTTTTCCTGTTGTAAAATCATCGTAAGGATCAAGGTTTTTCATTGAATTCAATCAGATTTCAACGTCAAAACTTACCAAAAACCACCAACTTGCAGATCACCATCAACAAATTGGACGACGCCAATACGAAAGGAAAAACTTTGGACATTCTAATTAAGAAAGCCAAACATAAAGTCGTCGAATTCATGGATCAGGACTCCGCAGATGCTCTTGGATTATCAAGAGCAATTCTGACAAATGATCCATTGGCAGAAAAAGAGAAGATTTTGGAGGAGAATGCTGAATTCTATCGGCATTTGGTGGCATATTTTGGAGACATGTTCCAGTATCAGCAGAAGATTTCTGAGTGTCAGAAAGGTAAGAGTTTGGGGGTTAGCGGGGTATAATTTTGTTTTAAAGAGCTCAAGTTTAGATTTTTTAAAATTGAAAGTTTCGGTTTCACTTGATTCAGAATTTGTCTTGAAAAATGAGTGCTTTTAATGCTCGAATCCTGACATAGTACCACACAAAAATACCTGTTTATTCCAGAATTCGGTTCCATCTTCTGTGACCTGGCCGCCCATGAAAAACAGCAAACCGCCAATGAAGCCTTTTCCGCTTTTGGTGACAAACACCGTATGATTGCAAAAAAACAGTCCGAATCGGCGGTCCCTCTTCAAAAAATGGTATCGGATTTGCAAGTGTACATTGATCATGTGGTACCGGATACTCGATTGACGATAAAGAAATATTTGGATGTCAAATATGAATATTTATCGTATTGTTTGAAATTGAAGGAAATGGATGATGAGGAAGTGGAGTTCATAGCGATTCAGGAGCCATTGTATCGAGTGGAGACGGGAAATTATGAGTATAGGTTGGTGAAAAGTGTGGAGAGAAGCAATATGGAAATGGGAAAAAAAATAGGAAATGTTAATGTTTTGTGTTCGTTCCGAATATAGAAATATTTTGTGATAGATCAGTAGTCTGATTCTTTTTAGCATGCGTCCAATTTTCACTAATTTCTTTTTAGAAAAAACCGTGTAAAAGGTGTCTTGGAGTAAGATACGATGCAAGTCCGAAAAAACTAGAAACAATTAGTGATAAATCAGTAGATATGGTCTTTGTAATTTTTAACACTATAATAATTTGTTCAAATTTCTTGATACTCATCAAACTAATGGAACATAAAAAGTTGTAAAATACCACAAGTTTCAGAATGATGCTCCGTTGCCGTCAAGAGTGCCGTCGTCGATTCATGAAAATGCGAGACGATGTGATGGTCAAAATCGAGCTTCTTGACCAGAAACACGTCAGAGACATTGCTCAGCACCTCGCAACATTTGCCAAAACGATGGCAAAATGTCACTTAGAATGTGCAGAAATTCTGAAGGATCGAATTGATGTTCCGATTGAAATCGATTTGGAGCAGTTGAATTTGAGCATGAAGGATGGAGGGTTCGATGGGAAAGGAAGAGATGATGTGGAGGAGAGAGGGGTGGAGGCGACGGAGCTGAACGATAATCCGTTGGAAGGTAAGTGTGGTCTAAAAATCCAACAGAATTGAGATTGGTGGCCTAGAAACATTGAAGTCTAGGAATTGAAGTAGTGATTTCTAGTGGCCAAGCTTTCCATATTGACATAGAAAACATAAATACATTGGACGGTCTAGAAAAGTTTATGGTGGCCTAGAGGCCCATTCCATATGAATCCCTGAACTGTTTCGGAGTGATGTTGAGTAACTTGCGACTGCCTAGGACCCCTAATGTTGGTCAAGACTGTCAATTGTCTATATAGCATATTTTCCAGGCGACCTCATCGACGTGGACAGTAACAGTCCGAATCATCAAGAATCCCGAGTTACCCTTCGCCGGACTTCCATTGGGGACACGTCTGAACCACTTCTGGGGAACTCGGACTCTCCATTGGAAGAACTTTCATTGATTGATATTAGTTGAAATTTTGGAGATTTAATAAAGTTTTTGGATTTTGAACATTTCTGCAGATGTGAAAGATAGTAACTTGGAGATGCATCGTACATATCATATGCACCATGAATTATGATGAATCAGAAACTGTTATATTTGAAATCTGCTAATGACCGATTTGGAAGGATGGAAGTACAAAAACTCTTGCAAAGCAGCGATCAGCTGTTCATTTAACAGTGAAGTTTTTGAAAAGTATTTTTTAATTTCATTCAAAGATTATCAACTGTATAGTGAAATATTGATTAAGAAGCCCAGACAAACAATGCAACGTTTATGAACGGAAGTTTCTGAAATTGGAGACAATGAGAAACAGTTGAAAAACATAGGAGGATTATTGCGTACATACCATAGTGAACAACTACTGGAAAATTGAAATTTCAAAATGTACTATTTGAAACAGATAAAACCAAACATCAAGTTTCTGTTTCGGGTTGTTTAAAATTATTCTGATTTATTCTCATGTTGTTCTTTCCATGAAATAAGTTCCATCGAAAGCATTCTTTAGGCTTACAAGGAATGTGTAACACCTCGTCAATTCAGATTTTTATGGAACTTCGTGTATATCATCAGGGAAGGTCCACAAGACACCTCCTGAAATTTTGGAACATGCTCGACAATTCAAGCAGAGTTATTTTGGTTCAAAGTTTTAGTACTGGAACGTGTTGTTTTCTGGGTTTCATCAGTCGCGCAGCTCAATTCCACTCTCACAAGAACACCCAAACACAGGGCGAACACCTAACCGCCCTCATCATCTGCTGAAAATGTCGGCTATGTGGCGCAAAGGCGACGTCTGCAAAGAGGAGGGTGTGGGTTCAATCCCTCGCCACCTTTTTCTTTTTTGCATTAGCTTAGAACGCGTTTCCAGTGCTTTTTTTAGCATTTCAAACACCATTTTTCTGTTTTCTATCATCCTATGAAACAACCTAGAAATTTTTGAAAAAATATTTTTTCGAAAATTTTGCCAATTTTCGAGGTCACTGTATTGTTCAAAATCCTAGTTTTTGGCTTTATAAATTTTTTACACAGATTCAAGCCTGAAACTGACCACAATTGAATGCCAGAAATAGGGTGTTCCACAAATCTTGATACAAGTGATGGTCAGAATTTCGATTTTTCGATGACCAAAATATTTTCTCATAATGATCAAAATATGAAATCCGGATCAATTTACAATGATTAGCAAAACGTTTGAGCTTCCTAAACCCATTGGAAGGCAAGATAATCGCTGTAGAAAACGTCATAATTAGTTCTGAAATAGTCTATTTTTGCACCTAAATCAAAATAACTCGGTCGAGAGTGGCGAGCGTGTTCTGAAATTTTCAGGCAAGTCTATAATAGATAGACCGTTCTCATCATCTCCAAGAAATTTCATCAAAATCTGAATTGACGAGGTGTTACACATTCCTTGTTAGTGTAAACCGAGTCTAGCTACGAAAGACGTATCGGATTCCACCCAGAAGTTGAAAAAAGTTATAGACAATAGGAAACAGTAAATATTCGAGGAAAAAAGAATTTCACTACTGAAAACATAAAAACAGGTTCGTCGTCTTAAAATTATACCTTATTCTGACTTGGATTCGAGTTTGTACTAGGTGTTCTACACTGGAAATATTGTACGTTCAGATAGAAAAAATGGGAAGCAATTGAATAAAGTTCGACAAGAACAATAACAAGCCTGTTAATAATAGTATCCGTTTCAAGATCATGATTTATTCAGAACTTTAAATAAATGTTAATTGTAGTTCTTATGACCATAGAAACGAGCTCGCAAAATTGAAGGGATAATGACAATGATTGTTAGTCGCCACAGCTATAGTTGTACCCTGAAGACAGTAAAAATTCTAATAATTACTTTGCTACTGTTGCGTCATATCGGTTTATTAGATTACTTTTTTGAATATTCCAATTGTATGAGGGGAGATCGAAATCATTACTAATCACTCGGGGCAAACGGCCATATGAGCTGAACCTATTTTATTGTAGCGAAATTCAAAACTGGTGGGATGTAAACCCGCAAAAATGGAAAGAATGGAAGGGTTGGTTGAAGTGAACTAAATGCTCCGATCAATTGAAATTCGGAGAGTTCAAAGTTGTGAAGAATTTGAAACAGTCGGTGTCTGGGGATGAAGAAAGATCACGTTCAACAGTGAATAGTGATAATTGAAAAGCAAAAAATGAACATCCAGAAACAACGGAAAACTCTTTGAGAGATCTTTCCCAGATGCTGCAAAATACTTTCAAGAACAGTCCCACCACTCTTTCCTGATGATGACTTCATTAGTTTGTTTTTTGTGGTGCCAACGAAACCATCTTTCTATAAATATGACGAACGATTGCCAATTAACTAACATCAAGATAGCAAATGATCCGATACATGAACTCGCTGAAACAGCAAAAACATTTCTGGGAAGTTTTTGTTTGAAATAATCTTCATTGGTGGAAAATCATTTGTATCATACTGATAGACTTCTATTCACCAAGGCCTTTGGCATCCATAAAACTGAACGTGGCAGCATCTCAAAGACTTCTTGATCTCTTCCCCAGTAAAAATTGAGAGAGGAACACATCGCATGCAGAAAAAAAAACTTTTTTTCGTAGTCTTTCAGAGTGTCAATATTTTCGGACATTTTTGCATAATAATAAATGCAAAACTCAGAAAAATGTGATACGATTTCCCCATCATCACTAAAAAATGTTCCGTGAAAGTATTTTTCAAAGACAGGAAATAGTCGTGGAGGTATCCCAGAGTACGGTTTCCAGAAGTTAAACCGATTTTTAAGTGGAAAATTCAGAAAATATATATTTTTCTCGGAGTAACAAATTTGAGTTTACTACTTAATGCAAGCAAATTGGCTTTTAATGAAAGTCTAAAAAATTTTTACAAAAAATTTAAAGCGAAATAAACTTCTAGTTTTGAAGTGTATCACAGACTTTCGATCTACTAAAAATTAATGTGTCAACACCTCAACAAATAACAGTCTGCAACAGAAGTTTTCAATCCAAGGATCATAGGCGCTGTATACTACTGTCAATTGAAACGAATCGCTCGGAAAAATTTTCTCGATTTGAATTTCTCAAAAGCGCGCCAACAGCGGCACGGTTTTCGGGTTTTCCGAAGCTTCAGTGCTATTTTGGAACACCCGAAAACCGTGGCGCAGTTGCAATTTTGAAAAAAAATGGCGCGCTTTTGAGAAATTAAAATCGAGAAAATTTTTCCGTGTGATTCGTTTCAATTGACAATGACTAATTATGCCTCTCTCCAACCAAAAATCTCTCAAAAACTCACCATTTAAGAAGTAGTCAATATGAAATCACACAAAAACCGTCCGATATATGTAGAAATTCTTTGCCATGTCTGCACTCTTCAAATTCGTCATTTAGACGGAAATTCCCTCGTAGGACCACCTAAGAAACGGTAGCAGTCGATTGAAGCCTCGGAGTGAAAAATTTCAAATCTAGATAAAGTGAGGTCACTTCCATTAAAGATAATATGTTAATGAAAAAGATCAAGGACTAGCAAAAATCCATATTAGTCATATTTATGGGCTCTCAGAAACAGGAATAACTTTTGCAGTTATTTCAGCTCAAAAAGGGCTGTCTTAACTGTAATAAGCTCGCCAAGTCCAAATATAAATCCCAAATATTCAAACATGTTTAGGAGTTGAAGTTGGTCTGTCTATCCGGAATGTTAGATAAAAGACACAAAACAGGCTCAGATCAAATATGTTTCAAACAAAGCCGAACGTGGGCTCTTAAGTTCAAAAACATGTCAATATGAACATAGTTGACCAAGCTTTCTGGATGAATATGAGGTCAGGCCTGAAACAAGATTGGGCTCTGAAAATGCTTTGGTTCATACGAGTCTTTTTTCAATTTTCATATGTTTTCCGCTTCATAAATTTTGTAAAACTTCAAGTCCCACAATTTCACTGTCAAATATAAAAAGAAACTTACATGAAGCAAATCACCAAAAATTTCCATCTCAACGTTGGACTCTTCAACCGTTTCATCGGTTTAATCTGTTTCAATTCATTCTCTTATTTTTTTGTTGGGAACTGTAAGATATTGAATAGAATATTTGACTAGAACACCAATCGCATCAAAATAAACATGACATTTCTAAACCCTCGATTTCTTCCTGGTATCAATATTTGAGGCGTAGAGTAGATTTTTCAGTTTCACAACCTTGTTTTGTTCAATTTTGAAAATCATATTTTAGTTTTTACTTGATGTACTTCGACAACATACATTCTGCTCCGAAAATATGGTGCAGCACCGTCGGTGCTCTGCGGTAGATACCATATTATTAGGAGTATAGCCGAGGTTGCTGCGCAAAGGAACGAGGGGAGACGTAATTCACCAGCCAGGTAGAAGACTCCAACTTGCTTGGAGCGTTGCTTTGGAAAATGGAAACTACTGATGATTGACATAAATGAAATAGATAAATTGATATGCTAGGGGATTGGAGACATTATGGACATTATTAAACCGAAAAAAAATTCAGGTTGATTCATCTCATGGGAGCATTTTTTTGAAATCACTGACTGCGAATTTTTTAATGTTTTTTCAAATTACTGTAGTAGTCTAGTGCTAATACGAAAGAGCGTTGAATGAATCGGGAGGAACTTGGTCAATTCTCGTGCTCTGGGTTTTCATTTTTTCAAATCTTTGAAACTTGGAGAATCTGTTTACAGAAAAGTTTCTGTTGGATGAAAGAAGCATTAATCAATGTTTCATGTTGCTCATTATTTAGCTGTCGAATACTTTGAGCAATATCCTCATCTTTGATAAACTCAACAAATAAAAAGCCCGCTATAAATATATATGTGTATGAAGGTGACCTTTATCAGCCGTTATTCTGATCCGTGCTACCACTAGTTATCGATTTTGCATCCCATTTCAACATAGCTAGACTTCCTTTTGCGAATTCCACAATGCTTCATCTGGTCGGAAATGGACAATTGGTTGAACCCGAGTCACAATAAAAATTGACCACAAGAAGTACACGGGGTGTTCAAATTTCGGTGAATATGTATGAAAATGATTATAGTCATTTCCCTGTTTCAAGTAGGTGTCTTTCTCATAATCACACTTCTCTAATTAATAAGTCGCAGATATATCTTCATTCTCATTGATTTCAAGCAAACCTGCATGTCCCTGTGTTTTTGAAAGCTACATGTCCATGTTTTTAGATTTCTGGAAAAATCGAACAACAAAGAAGTCGTCAGAATTTTTCAGAAGACATCAAATTAATTGATATCATTATTTCTGACATGCCGGTGGCAGTAAACATTTGAAGAGCTTTTTTACCGTTTCCTACTGTTCGTCTAATAAGGAGATTTCCTGAAATAATAGTTCACCTGTCAATTTCAAGTGTCCAAATCTCAAGAATACTAATCTTAAAACCCTCTACGAAGAATCGTAATTGCCTCAATACTCCATTTATTCATTGTTAGTAGAACCGAAAAAAATCTTTATAAGTAATATAACGACTTTTCTCTATTTCTCTAACTTTTCCGATATTTCAGTTATCTCCATTTCACACCAAATAGAAATTGAATATTCCACACAAAGACTGTAGGGGGGAAACGCCAAGGGGAAACTGCGGAGAAACTAGTTTAAAAATTTCGATTGAAAATAAAATGCGATTGCTAAAACAGTTAAGAATATCGATAGATGGAATTGTCCAACTTTTCAGATTTCAATAACAAAAAGAAGGATAACCTAAAGATGTAACGAAGATGGCCCCAAAACTCCATACATATGTTCATTGTTCACAAGGCCGAAAAATTTCATTAGTATCAAGGATTGTCTATTTCTCAGACTTCTCCGACTTCTCCGTTGTCTCCACTTCACTATGCACATGTGATTCATCTGATGCCATTTCAGAAGACGTCATCATTTCAGAAGGCTTCGTCGTAGAAGTAGAGGAGTCATCATCTTCTTCGTCATTCTCACTAATCTCATCTTGACCAACCAGTTGCATGTTCATATTTTTGGATTCCTGGAAAAGTCAAAGTTCGCAAAAACTTCGAGAAACTTCTGGAACCTTCTATGGGTGTCTAGATCTCCTAGACCTTATCAATATTGTTTAGACCCATCTAAACTATTCTAAAACCTTCCAGACCCTTCTAGAACTAAATAGAACTTTTTAGAACCCCCGCTTACCGGTAAATACATCCAAACAACCACCAATCCTCCCGAGCAAAGCACCAAATTGATCAAGAACAACATTGGCTCATACCAGAACTTTATCGGCTTTGTCGTCGACGCCAGAATCGTTCCAATCTTCATCAAAATATTCATGAGTGCCCCAGCAATCGTCCGAACATCCGTCGGCATCAACTCGGCCAATGACAAATAGCAAGTTTCCAAACAAAGAGATTGAGCGGCGTAGGCGAAAATGTAGGCTACAGTATACCACCAAGACACTTTGTTATGGGTCCAGAGAGCGATGAGAATGGTGGCGTAGGCGATGATGGCGACGATTTGGGAGGCGAGGAAGAGGAGGCGACGGCCGAGCCACGGGATTTTTGGTTCGAGGAGACCGATTATCTGGAATATGGATAATTGAATAAAAGTACTGTGGGGGTCAGCCCAAGGAATATCACATGATAGTTTGTAATGTATCATCGGAAGATCCAATGCGTCAACGGTAATAAGAAAACTTTAGTTAACTAGGTGAAAACGAAACATTTTTGAGTTTGGCTGAGTATCAAACGTATGCTTTAGTTTGATACTCAGGAAATCTAGCAGAAAGAGACATTTCTTATGAACTTGTTCAAACTTCTAGTGTTTCAAATCGTTAATATTTTTCAAAATGAAATTTTGAGACATTGCATTCTACGAACATATTATCGAAATTTCAAAAGGGGAAACGCGCTCCGCCGCAATTTGCTCGTATTCAAATTCCCGCGCTTCTCGGTGCACTCCTCGAGGACAACTCGCCACTACACCGAGAGCGCGGGAATTTGAAAACGAGCAAATTGCGACGGAGCGCGTTTCCCCTTTTGAAATTTCGATAATAGGTCTGCCTTTGAAAAAAAAATTATGACACTTTCTGTGTATTGGCACCAAATTTATCAAAATAACATCACCGACAGCTCAATAGAGAAACATAACAATTTGTTGAATCTCTCAACTCAAAGTTCGTTTTACTACAACGTTTTAGAAGACGTCAGTGTTAAAAATTTCAGATAATATAAAGAAGAGTAAAGATCTCCTCAAAATTTACTTTTGTTGCGAGCAAATTTATTGAAAACCTGATCACTTTAATAGCTGATAGAAGTGGTAATTTAAAAAACCCAAAAAAAATAAACTGTCATACTTATTTCTAGTCATCATTAATGGAGTTATAGAAAAAGTGAATTTTTTCAAAAATGGAAATAGTCTTCGAGTTGTCCCAGACTACGGTTGTTCCAAACATTTTCAGCGGGAAATTCGAAAAAGCGTGAATTTTTTTTCTAATAATCTTCGAAATGTTCCACAGACGCTCGTTTTACTAAAAACTCCTGTTTCAACACTTTTGTAAATAACAGTCTGAATCAGAAATTTCCAATTAGCGAGCTCTTATTACTCTCTACTAAACGATTGTGATACCCTTCTACCAAAACTCACAATTTTCGAAATGGTCAACACGAAACCACACAAAAACTGTCCAACATAGAAGTTCTTCGCCATGTCTCCACTGTTCAAATCGGTTATGTAGACGGACATTCCCACGTAGAACCACCTGGAAAAATAGTAGGAGTCGATTGGAAGCCCCGGAATAGAAAAATTGAAATCTGACAAAAATTACGGACAGAGCGAAACAGAAAATTTTGAAGTAGGTAGACTAGTTCAAGTGTTTGAAAGTCTTTGTTGTTTTCCAATTTTTTGCTGCTGCATCTTCCTCCAGAATTCAGAAAAAATTCAATCATCAATTCTCGAATCGATATCCTGAGATTCCAAAACTCACATAAAACAAAGAACCAAAAAGTTCCTTCTCAACGTTGGACTCTTCAACAGTTTCATCGGTGTAATCTTTTTCAAATCCTTCATTTCCTCTCTTGGTTTTGGCTCATACTCCAGTTGGCAGATCTTGGCGATTTTCTCTCGAGACTTCTCGGCGCGTTCGAACTTTTTCTGAAATTATATTTTTGCAGAGATTTTAGATTTTTCAGGCGTTGTATGTTATGACCGAATCGGCCATAGAGCACTAATACTATAGATAGAAGGATATTTCAAAAAATGCCAGCTTCACTTTGGTTCATGGGTATCAAAAGTGTTCTAGACAATCGAAAAATTTGATTTTCCAGTTTCTAGAAGTCATCTCATTGAACTACAGTGACATGTATCACTCTCGGATTTCTGAAAGTACCCTTCTACAAAATCTGATTTTCCGGTTTCTCTAGGTTATCATTTTGAATTCCAATGGCATTTCAGCATTAGTGCTACTCGGAAACCACCCACCTTCTGCTCCAAAAACACAGGACTTTCCGGTAGATACCAAATCATTGGGAGTACTGTAGCCGAGAGTGCTGCACAGAGATACGACGCGAGACGCCATTCACCAGCCAAATAGGAGACTCCGACTTGCATCATTCGAGCGTTGGCCTGGAAATTTCTTTAAGTTGAACTGGTGAGGACTGGTGAGAACTCATGTCTAGCAAGTTCGATATAACATGGTAACAATGAAACCGTATGAAAACTTTCAAGCAAGGATCTTACTATAATAAAGTAATGAATCGACAGACTTTTTTCTGTTGGAATCTTATGGTAAATGTGAAACAGGCATTGACTAGATTTTAGACCACCTTTTTTTTGCAGTTTCAGGGTGCCCATAATAATAAGGCAATCGTTAAGTTTAATGATTTGTGAGTCAATCGTTAAGCTTAATGATTTCAACGTCAGTCTCTTGTTCTTTAGGTATCTTTTTTTTGTATGTTTTAGCCTGTCTAGTTTTAAAAAGAATATATTTCATGCGTTCTACCTTCACTCGGGAACTTTACATTATCTTAATGATCATAAAACAGAAAAAATTATAGGTTTCATACTGCGCACTTTTTTGCTATCTACTGTTCTAATTATTACTCTGGTCGTTATGTCGAACTAAACCTATCAGAAAAAACCACCAGACAATAAAGTCGACAGATTTACCCAAAAATTCAAAACATCACGAAGCAGTGCTTACCCAATTAGGAAAAGTCCTCAATCGAAATCTTCTACTCGGAGTGATCATTTCACTAGCGTACGTCCATCCGACGGTTAGTGTTCCAGCAATAGCGAATCCGACCAGAAAACGGAAAATGTAGAAATTCATGACTCCATCGATGGCTGCGGAGAGGATCACCGCGGGAACTCCGACGATAATTGAGAAAATGTAGACGGGGCGACGGCCGATGGTATCCGATAGGTAGCCGAGGATGAGATTTCCGATGAGGGTTCCGATGAATGTGGCCGTGGAGGAGGAGAAACTGAAAAAAGCTTTTGGAATTTGGAATATCTACTTTTTTGGTTAATATTTGGGTCTAGGCGAAAAAATCAGATGCCATTGAAATATGAACAAAAATTGGTGTTTCAACAAGTCTGGAAAACGGTGAAGTTTTTGGAATATCCAATCAATCTTTAACAAAATGATCTACTCACTGTTTTAATCCAGTACAATCCTGCTGATAATCAAACTGAGCCGATCGGAAGTCCACTCTTTTCGCTTCCAAAACACATTGATTCTAAAAAATTCACATTTCCAAAAATGCAAATGCGCTCCATAGCAAACTCACAAAATCTGTCATATTATACGGGCAAATATCGCTGTCATCATGACGCTCAAAGTCCGTCAAACACTTGTTTTTCATTTTGTAGCAATAGCCATCTGAAAAAATTTTGAATTTTTTGAATTCCCTCTCTTAAATAACGGGCGGGAATTCAAAAAACCTACCATCAGTACAGTAAGTTTTTGGCATGTATTCCAAAAAGATGACGAAGAGCATTTGGACGGAAAAGAAGAGGGTCATTTGGTAAAGGACCATCAGGCCAATATCCAGACGCCATGCTCCTTTAAAAGTTGGAATTTCTTTGGATTACTGTAGTTTCGGCAAAAGCTACCTGTGATACATCCCATCTTGCTTTTTGACGAAGAGAGAATAAAACTTTGGGGGAACAAAACTTTGAGTTTCTGACGAGATTTCAATCTCTAGGTGCCAAAAAAGTTGATATCTGGCATCTCGTGGATTCCGTTTTTTTTCTTGAAATTTTTTAATCTATGAAAATTTGAATAATGACGTGAACTCTGAATTTTTGACTTCAAGGCGTTTGTGGACATCTGGAAACACAGAAATTAGGAAATATGAAAAATGAGATTCTGGGTAGAATGCAGATCTGATGGCCGCGACATCTCGTGAGTTATCGAAAATTTCTAAAAATATGTATTAAAATAGGGCTTGAAAAACTGAAAAATTTTGTTTTCCTTAAAACTGTTGAAGTGAATGTTTTCATAAAAAACGTGCAGAATTTCGTAATTTTGTATTCTTGGCTTTGAGACTCTGTAGGATATCGAATCTTCATCAATGTACCTTCAGAAAAAAGTAATATAAAACCGAATAATTTTTCTGTTTTCGTAAGTTATCAATAATTAGATCAAGATAATGAATCAATAGCAATCCGATTTAGCAAACAAATCATAAAATTCATTCCAATTTCAACAGGTATAAAACTACTTTTCCCAGTTTCAAAAAGTTCATAGCAGTCGAGATTTTGAGTGTTCAATAATAAGAGTTTCATAGGTCGTTGTCATCCCAAGAGTGCCGCTAGTAAAATTGTCTTTGCCGCATTTTTGATTGCTGAGTTCCCGAATCCAGCAATTGCAGATTGGCCAACTTTTTTCAAGAAAATGGACAGGATCATTAAAATGCTAAAATTTTCCAAAATGAGGAGTACTTGAAACATGCATCTCGATGATTTTTTCTGTTCGTTGAGCATAGATTTTTTTCGAATATTGGAGATTAAAAACATTATGATGCCGCTGGTAAGCTATGTTATATCATAGTTTGTGAATATAACTTTTTGAATATTTTCTTGCCGCTTCCTCGTTTTTCTCGGAGATGGGGGAGGGGCTGAAAATTGGATGAAACCAAGGGACGGGATCATTAAAATGCGAACATTTTCGAAAATGAGGAATACTTGAAACGTTCATGAATGGCTTTTCTGAAATCGGGAAATCTGAAATCTGAAATTCTGAGTATCTAAAAATGCACATCTGAACGGAAATCCAAACAGCTATCGAAAACTTCTAAAAATATATACTAAAATAGGATTTGAAAAACTGAAAAATTTTATTTTCACTAAACTTGTTAAAGTGAATGTTTTCATGAAAATTGGTGCGGAATTTCAAAATTTTGGATTCTTGGCTTTGAGACTCTGAAGGAATTCGAAAATACTTCAATATATTATATATTCAGAAAAGAGACAAAAATGTAATATGAACCCTAAACATTTTTCTGTTTTAGGAAGTCATCAATATTCGCGTCAAAATAATGAATCAATGATATTTATGAATAAGACACTAAGCATCATCAAATTTTTTCGAATTTTAACAGATATAAAATTACTTTTTTCCAGTTTCAAAAAGTTCATAGCAGTCGAGATTTTAAAAATTCCATAATTGATAGTATTCCTAAAATTCGTTGTCATCCCAAAAGTGCCGCTGGTAAAATTGCATTCGCCGCATTTTTGAGTGCTGAGTTTCCGAATCCAGAAATTGCAGATTGACCAACTCTTTTCAACGATTTCCCCAACTTTTTGAATATTTTTTTGCCGCTTCCTCGTTTTTCCCGGTGATGGGAGAGGGGCTGAAAATTGGATGAAACAAAGGAACGGGTCATTAAAATGCGAACATTTTCGAAAATGAGGAATACTTGAGACGTTCATCTGAGTGGCTTTTCTGAAATCAGGAAGTATGAAAAATGAGATTCTGAGTATCTAAAAATGCACATATGTCAACGAAATCCACGAAGTATTGAAAATTTCATAAAATAAGCACTAAAATAGGATTTGAAAAACTGAAAAATTTTATTTTCACTTAACTTGTTAAAGTGAATGTTTTCATAAAAATACGTGCTTTGAGACGAAGGATTTCGAAACTATTATACATCAATATATCATTAGACAAAAGACAAACATGTAATCTTAAATCTACACATTTCTCTGTTTTAGGAAGTCATCAATGTTTGGGTCATGATAATGAATCAATATTTGTCGGATTTAGAAAAGAAATCATAAAATTCATTCGAATTTTAACAGGGATAAAACTACTTTTTTTCAGTTTCAAAAAGTTCATAGCAGTTGAGATTTTGAAAATCCAATAATAGACAGTCGTTTTAAGATTCTACGTCATCCCAAAAGTGCCGCTGGTAAAATTGCCTTCGCCGCATTTTTGAGTGCTGAGTTTCCATATTCAGAAATTGCAGATTGACCAACTTTTTTCAACGATTTCCCAACTTTTTGAATATTTTTTTGCCGCTTCCTCGTTTTTCTCGGTGATGGGGGAGGGGCTGAAAGTTGGATGAATCAATGTAACAGGATCAGCAAAATTGTTAAAATCAAGAATGAAGAGTACTTGAAACATTCATCTCGATTGTTTATCGTGAAAATAAATTTTTTGAATATGGGGAAAATGGAGATATTATGGTGCCGCTGATAAGCTATGTTATATCAAGGTTTTGATACAGTAATCGAATCCAATACAGAAAATAAAAACAGTTACCTGACAAACCAAAAGAGTCGCCAAAAGAGCAATGATCATGATTTGAATAATGAAATTTCTCAGTTTCATAATGACTCTTTTCAATATTATTCTTTACTGGCTCTTGATGAATTCCTTTAAAGCGGTTTCAATTGTTTATTTGTTCAGATTTTTTTCAAGCAGTAAGTGTTTATTTACCTATTTTCTGACCACTATCAATGACAATGTACACATTTTGTTTGTCAACAAGGAAGTGAAAAAATTGACTTCGGCTAGTTAGTCGGAAATTTCAGAAAGTTTACAGATTTTTCAGACCGCTAATAAATTTTTTTGCTGACGTAGTGAGCATTGCAAAGACATAAATCAGCTTGCAAACAATCTCTGAAACTAGAAGAGAATTTCGTGTAAGGACATAATTGAACCCAAAGATTATGTACCTTTTTAATGGTATCAGTGTGACTGAAAAAATTTTTTTTTTAGAATTTTCGAAAATTTTTCAAATTAGTATACTCCGTATACACAAAGAAAGTTACTCTGTGCTATATTATCAATTTTTATCCTTATTTCAAAACCCATTCTCTAATCAATGATATAAGATTCTAATAACGAAAATGAAGAGTTGGGAACAGTAAATTTGGAAATAGATTTTTATGATTCGTAAAATGATGCTGCGATAATTTGTGTCAAATAAATTGGAATCAATACTATATGATTAATGTTACAAAAACAAGGAATGAAAAGTGGAAAAAAGAAAAACTCAGTTAGTTTTCGAACATGAAATTTTGAACTGACCGTACTGACCGTTATGGATTTTAAAAAGTTGGTGCCTATTACTTTCGGACCTCTTGAACAGATGCATCAAAATTTGAAGTTCATATACGAAGCGTTTTTGAGTTGTGACTCTTTGAAAACCGAGTCGCGACACACGCTAAGTAGGAATATGAATGCGAGGCTCACAACTTGATTTTCGAATACTAAAAACTCAAAAACGGTTAGCCTTGTGAACATAAAAACTTGAATTACAGGAATATCCAATACGCAATATCTAATAACAGCTCTTTTCGATATTAAAAAGAAGAGAAATTATCATGGAAAATAGACTCAAGACAACAGCAATTTTTAGAAGAAATTCGTAAAGAAACACTCTTTCTTAATGTAGTTTGTAAAAGATTGGAATAGCGACTGGCATTCAAATCCGTCGGCTGTGTACACCAAGTGAAACTGAACATCAAAAATGTTTCTGTTTCATCAGGTTATAAAAAATTGGCACATTTATGGCGAAATCGTTTGTTGATTCTGTCAATTGTTTCTAAATTACAAATTATTAATGTTTTTCGAAACTTCCAGTAAAAGTTCAAAAACTCTCCGTCACCCCCTTTTCGTCCCTTCCCTTCCAAAAAAGTTCACCGAAAAATTTTTTCGGTACGGACACACAGATCAAAATCCCCCTTTCTACTTTAATCCCCATCACCATTCTCATCGATTTTCGAGAACCATAATCCCTTTTTTCTCTGTTCACAATTTTCAATCTCCTCTTTTTCGTCACATTCCAATAAACTGATGACCCTCATTTTAATTTTTCTGAGTATTTTATCAATTTTCTTGGATGTGACAGAGGGTGCTGTAATCTGTTATGAATGTCATGCCAACTCGACGGATCAGGGAAGATATTGCTCGATAGATAAGCTGTGTCAAGGGACATCTTGTTATTTTCGTGAGTTTAGAGATTAAGGATCCCCCTCCAATTAGTTTTGATGAAAGATGATAAAAATTACAAACATGGTGAAACTGTAAAATTTTTGTAGATTTCAGGAGAGGCATTGGAAATATAGTATCCATACAACGACTATTTTTTTTTCGGTTCAATTTCTGCGGGGTTATTGATAATATAGTTCGTACTACTGTAGATACTGGATTATCAAAGTCTTTAAAACAAGGCTTACGAGTATTTATCTATGATAGCACAATTTGGAACCATCAAGGTACATAGGACCAAACTGATAACACAAACTTGAAACATTAGCAAATTTCAAAACATTTTTGCAAACACAGAATGGATTTGGAATATTGGAAAGGTTCCAACACTTTTACAGTTTCCCAACCTTGACTTTTCCCTTACAATATCACAATGTCAGTTTATAGAAATTTTTCAGAACTAAACAAGGACAACAGTTGGGCAGCCGGATGCTCCGAGACTCTCTCCACCAGTGCTAATGTGACTTGTTCTGCTTCGACGTCTTCTTCATCTTCAGTATCCTCAAGTTGTTCCTGTAACTCGGACTTCTGCAATTCATTGGCCAGATCCAAAGCTGCTCTAGTGACAAGTTCCACTGGTAGTGGAGGAGGAAGAGGAAATGGCTGGTGGGGAACTGGAAGAGGGAATAGTGGGGATGGGTGAGTTGTTTTGTGATTTGCAAGAAAAGTCGGACAATTGAAAATTGAAAAAGTTATCAAAAAGAATAATGTGAATGGAACCGTAAAAATTTCAAATACTTTGCTGTAGGATTTTATACTGTTTCATCATGTAACTAACCTTTCTACGAGCTCAGATACTCTGATAGCTCATTGAACGGTTGAAATACGAAACTGCATTTAATATGAGAGTGCTCGTATAGTGATGTTTGCGTACCGGACATCAGATCTGACGACATGTTTTTTAAACACGTTATTGAAGAGTAGTCTTCAAGCTTCAATTGAATTTTTAATGTTTTACGTTTCCTGCTTCAAAATTGAATCTTTAATGTCGCATAATTTCCAGATCCTCTTCCACCAACATCACTCTAACCCTTCCCGATCGTAATTTTGTCCACTGTGAGGAGTGTGGAAGTGTTACTGTTGGTAATCAGACACTTCAAATTCCTTGCGACCATAATCACACTTGCGAAGGGAACTATTGTGTGTCAGGTTAATCATAAAGCTAATGATTTGGTTGAACAGTTTTGAATTTTTTTCAGTGAGAGGACAGAATCCATTTTCCTATTGTGGAGGTGTCTGGGATGAGGAGAAAGCGGTGAGTAAACATAAACTGTGATAACAATCAGAACAGTGGAAAACAGTGATTTTTCTAACCAAGATTTTCGACTGTTCAGTGATCTTCCTAAATCTAGTGAACAATTCCAAAGGGCGATAGGTTGAACAGTTCCAAAGGAAGATATATTTTCAGCCAGGATGCTACTACGCTGGCGAAGATCACTTGGAGACCTGTCTCTGCTCCATGAATATGTGCAACTTCCTCCGAGATCCTGCTCCTTTGATGACAACGCAATCTATCTCGGATCGTAAGTAGTATATCCAGCTTATTGAATATGGGTTATAACGTAACCAGAATACAAGCAGTTGTAACCGTAATCACTAATAATGTACCTAGTCTGGTTTTACAGAGTGGTTCCAACACGTCATAGTTATTTATAAGTCTGAAAAATGATTAAAAATAGCGCGATTTGGGTGAAATGATGTCTGTACATAGAGAAACTCAAGAGTCATATTCTTGCTGTAGACAGTATTTGGTAGGATGTCTTTTAAAGCAGCTAAGGCTTATAAAAGTGAGTTGACTCCAGGTTTTCTAAATAGTCGAAGGCATCTACTTCCACGCGGCGTTCCGTACCTAAAAGTGATCCTACAAGAAAGTGCATGACTGTAAAATGGAAACTCTAAGATTGATTGGTAAACCCATCGATTTCTGGACAAACCGGATCGCTACCAACCACTTTATGAGGGGTCCAAAAGTTTTTTTTAATTTTTAACAGAAAATTGAAAAAATCTAGTGTTTCATTATGATCTCAAATCGACTGCAATCATATAACAATTGATTCTTGCCCAGTTTCAATTGTTACCAATTTTCAGCAACTCTAGCCACCCAGAACCCCATCTTCCTTGGAGAGGAGAATCCGGTAACTCCAGGAATCGTAGTCCCGGTTACTGTGGGTGCCCCAGGCACCACGGGAACTACTCTCAAGCCTACAACAAGTAAGTTTTTGTTTTTTTTTTGGACAGACGTTAGTACACCTCGACCAATATTGAGAGATTAGACACTTTCATATTAGTCATGATCACCTAAAATTTAAAAGAAACAATTAAACGACCGTAACCTTCATCACTAGAATAACAACAGTATATCTCTTAAAAATAATTCAATTTTGCAGAGAGAAAGTGCAAGAACGCAAAACTGTCACCGAATGATCAAGCAGTGTTCATGGGAGAAAAGTTGAAGAATGTGATTTTGGGAGGATTCGGATCGGATGATGGAGCTGTTCAGGTAAGTTAGAAAATTCAAATTGTACTGGAAAGGCTATAATTTGAACAAAAAATGGGCATGGTGAAACTGAAAAAGACAAACTTGGGGAAAGTAAGGTCAGAATTCTTTCGGAAGGAGCCACGGTTTATACAACTCTATGGCAGTTATCACATATTGGGATTATTCCTGGTGACGCTGAAAATTATTTGAAAATACGATCTCCTAGCGTAGATCCCATACATTTCAACTCATCTAAAGCTCGTGTAACAGTAACCTTTCTTTCAAATTATTTCTACTGTTTCTTGTCAGTCACAAGTAAAATAACTCTCTTATGAATCAGTGCGATCTCGAATTGATTCATCCTCATATTTCAAAATTTCCAGAACTTCGAAGACGACATCAACGCGCACATCTGTAACTACTCGGATGATGAATGACCATTTCATCAGGTGTCAACCCAAGTTTCATTATTTACTTTTTCCTTTGCAAAGCTTGCAAGAGTGCTCGATCTTTTTATAAACTCTCGGCATCTGTTTTTCATTTGAAATTTACAGTATCAAGATTATGATTTCGGTGGTTGGTCTGTTAGACTTGTATTAAGACGGTCGCTGCAAAAGCCAATTCCGAGAAAACCCATAACATCAAGACGAGTCTTTCAGTAAAAGTGTGTCGCTAAATAGAAATGAATAAGAAAATCAAAACAAAATTTTTAAAGTAAAGTTATATGATATTTTAAATCGGTCATTTTTCCATTTTTAATCAGGGACTCACGATCAAGGCTGTCATGCAGCTGACAGGGCTTTGAAATTATTGATGGCTTGATAACGTTATGCCTCACTTTCAGTAAGTGATACAAAAAAATGCAAAAATTATTTTAGAATTTTCATTAGAATTTGAATATGATTCATACATAGGTAGTTGGTGGTCCGACCATGATTATAATGGATCTCCACGGCGAATTTCCAGTTCAGTTGGAGCTGCTTTGATTTATCTGAAGCTTTTGAGGTAGTAAATTTTCCAATTTTTTGTAATGTTACTTGTTCATCATAACTATTATACAATAACGCAACAGTTTATTAGTGCTACATCCATCAGTGTTTGTTCTCACATTTCGAAGTTCAAAAGGCGTCAACAACGCCCATTTCTGTTACTGTTAGAATGACAATAGAGTACTGTCTTCCTATAACATCACTTCAAATTCCTATACTTTTTCTCGAAATCTTTTGCAAATCCTTGAATTTTTAACAATAATTTGTCAACATCGTTTTTTATTGAACCTCGCCGTATCAAAATATGTGTTTAGCTTCTTCCTTTTACTGTGCAGTTGATCCTGTCGTTAAAACGAATGAAGAATACTGCTAGCTATACAATCATATTAACAAAAGTGTCATGCTGATTGTAAATTAATGAAAAGGTCATAACAGAAAGCTTATGTAGCTTATGTCTGTGTCCAGAAGCATGGAATCCGATCCGTTGAAGAGCAAAGATGGTGACTATTCTCAGTTTCATGAAATGCATATATTGGTCGGTAGCATCAGATTTTATTATCGATTTTGATACATCAACTTTCAAACTTCTTCATATGAGAATACAAAAAGTATCGGCCAAGTCTCGTTCGGTTCAGTGAAATCGCGAATTTAAAACAGAAAAATTGAAAAATTCGTTCTTGTGAACTTTAATTTATCTCATATGTTTTATTCAGATAACAAACTATGGAGCTTCCTGAATGAATATGAATAGTGTGAAACCTAAAATCTTACGTTAGTATTGTAGTTAGTATTGATTCTGAAACTACCCTGCTTCATATAGTAGATGAAGCAGGCAAGTTTGAAGCTCATCAGTGAATACATATATCGAATGTTCAAATTTAGTTCAAGTACAGAAAACTATAAACTATTCGGTTCCACTGTGGCGCTTTTGTTAGGAGGAATTTTTGTATTTCAGTCTATGGCGGAAATATTTCAACCCATTTTGCCAAACTTAGAATGTTTCTCACCATTTCACATATGTTGCACTCTAGGTGGAAGTGAAAATTTTCGGTTCCAGTAAGATTGTTTGAGACTGAAATTAATCTCCTTAGTACTGTGGTTCTCACGCTGCTACGTTTCTTTCAAAATCTCTATTAAAATTTAAAATTTTCTGTTCTCGAAAAAGAAAGTTTATTGTTGACCAATTTCTACTTCTACAAAAGTTTCTCATAGTTAGTTAGCACTAATTTTTATTTGAAATGAAAACAATGCATATACAAATACGAATAATCAGTTTTGCTCAACCATTTTCGAATAATCTGATGATTCTGTGACACTAAATTCTCTCAATTTTTTTTTCGCTGTTTCCTCTTTAGCATATTCAAAGTATAAATCCGGAGAATTTATTCCAGAATCTTTCAGTTTTCCCTAGTTTTCTTCATGTTTCCCAAAGTTCGAGGACGACAATTATTGCACTCAAGTGGATTTCACAACAGAATAAACCATTTCTCAGAAACTTTTTATTAACTTGACACTGATCGCTAAAGAAGGCAAGGATATGTTCTCTCAACAAATCAATTTTCGAAATTGTTGTTTTTCGGAAACTTCTCAAATCCAAACGGTTTCACTTCTACTGATTTTCTGAAAACTGGTTGAATTTCAAGTTACCGTTTCAATTTGAAAGTATGGGATAACCTTCAATTGATAGTGCTGATTGATTTTTTCCGCTATCTGATTTATCAAAGTGTTTCGAGAACTTTTATATGTAAGCTGTCTGATTCAAACATACTCACACCAGTGCAGTCTCCAATGGACCAAAAAAAAAACCAGGTATTACTTCTCGATGAATTCCTTCCATTTACATAGATTTTTGCTTTGTCGAGCTATCAGAATTGAGGTGCATGAATATATACTTTCTTTAGAATTTCGAGTTTCATGCACAAGAAGATTCAACATTTTCACGGATTATTTTATCTATATTCTTGGATGTGACGGAGGGTGCTGTAATCTGTTACGAATGTCATGCCAACTCGACGGATCAGGGAAGATATTGCTCGATAGATAAGCTGTGTCAAGCGACATCTTGTTATTTTCGTGAGTTTAGAGATTAAGGATCCCCCTCCAATTAGTTTTGATGAAAGATGATAAAAATTACAAACATGGTGAAACTGTAAAATATTTTTAGATTTCAGGGGAGGCATTGGAAATATAGTATCCATTTGCTTTGAGCCTCCGCAACAACGACTTTTCGGTTCGGGGATATTGATAATACAGTTCGTACTACTGTTGGCACTACGCTATCGAAGTTTTAAAAACAAAATGATTTTAATAGGCTTACGAGTACTTATCTATGATACCACAAATCTGGAACCATTAAGAGTGGTATATAGGGCAAAACTGATAACACAAACTTGAAACATTAAGAAATTTCAAAATATTTTTGCAAACACAGAATGGATTTGGACTATTTGATAGGTTCCAAAACTTTTACAGTTTCCCAACCTTAACTTTCACATCACAATTTCACAATATCTGTTTACACAAAATTCTCACATTCAGAACTAAACAAGGAAAACAGTTGGGCAGCCGGATGCTCCGAGACTCTCTCCACCAGTGCTAATGTGACTTGTTCTGCTTCGACGTCTTCTTCATCTACAGTAGTATCCTCAACTTGCTCTTGTAACTCTGACTTCTGTAACTCGCTGGCCAGATCCAAAGCTGCTTTGGTGACAAGTTCCAGTGGTAGTGGAGAAGGAAGAGGAAATTGCTGGTGGGGGACTGGAAGAGGGAATGGTGGGGATGGGTGAGTTATTTTTTGATTTGCAAAAAAAGTCGAATAATTGAGAATTGAAGAAAGTTATCAGAAAAATAATGTGAATGGAACAGAAAAAATTTCAAATATGTACTTTGTTGGATATCATACTGTTTCATCATGTAGCTAACCTTACTACGAGCTCAGATACTCTGATCAATAACTGAAAATTACAAATCTTGAATCTGCATTTAAACATGAAGTGTTTCTATAGTGGTGTTTGCGTACCGGGCATCAGATCGGACGACATTTTAATTTTTTTAAACACGTTATGAAGAAGTAGTCTTGAAACTTCGATTGAATTTTCAATGTTTTACGTTTCTTGCTCCAAAAATGAATCTTTAATGTGTTGCATAATTTCCAGATCCTCTTCCACCAACATCACTCTAACCCTTCCCGACCGTAACTTTGTCCACTGTGAGGAGTGTGGAAGTGTCACTGTTGGTAATCAGACACTTCAAATTCCATGTGACCATAATCACACTTGTGAGGGGAATTATTGTGTGTCAGGTAAGTTAATAAATTGATGAGATTTTGTTAATGATTCATTGAATTTTTTCAGTTAGAGGACAGAATCCATTTTCCTATTGTGGAGGTGTATGGGATGAGGAGAAGGCGGTGAGTACGCATTATCGAAGAGAAATTGAAATAGAACTAACTATGATAACTATGAGAACAATGGAAAACAGTGATATTTTCACCAAGATTTTTGACTGTTTTATAATCTTGTTAAATCTAGTCTTGAGTCTTGTTAAATGATCTTCTCGAATCCAAATACGAGGTGACGAAATGATTTATTTTATATATTATATTTCCAGCCAGGATGCTACTACGCTGGTGAAGACCACTTGGAGACCTGCCTCTGCTCCATGAATATGTGCAACTTCCTCCGAGATCCAGCTCCTTTGATGACTACTCAAGCTATCTCGGATCGTAAGTAAAGCTTTTATATTGAGTTTATTGAATATGGGTACTAACGTGACCAGAATGGAAGCAGTTGTAACCGTAATCACTAATACTGTACCTAGTCTAGTTTTACAGAATGGTTCGTACATATCGTAGTTATGTATATTCATAGGCCTGAAAAATGATTAGCAACCGTCTGTTTTGTCAGAAATTTTGCCTGTGCCTTGAGAAACTCAAGAGTTATATTTTTGCTATGGACAGTTTTAGGTAAAATGTCTTTTAAGGCAGCTATGGGTTGTGATAGTGAATTTGGCTTCAGGTTTTCTGAAAGGTCGGGTACCTCCACTCAGCGTACCGTACTTAAAAAAACTCCTACAAAAAAGTGCTTGACTGTAAAAGTGAAGCTCTAAGATTGATTGGTAAACACATCGATTTCTGGATAAACCGTATCGCTACCAATCACTTTATGAGGGGTTCAAAAGTTTGTCATTTTTAACAAAAAATCAAAAAAAATTATTGTTTCTATATGATCCCAAATCGACAGCTATAATGTTACAGTCAGTTTTTAATAAAACTTGCAATTTCCCCATTTTCAGCAACTCTGGCCACCCAGAACCCCATTTTCCTTGGAGAGGAGAATCCGGTCACTCCGGGTATTGTAGTACCGGTTACTGTAGGTGCCACAGGAACCACTCAGACGACAGCTAAACCAACAACCAGTAAGTCTTAAATTTTGGATTATGTCTGACCCACGGCCGCGGTCTTACTCAAAATTTTCCAAACCAGACTTTGGCCAAACTAGACGAGAATAGCCAAGGTCTCTTGTGGTTGACCTCTGCTAATTGAAATTAGAGTCGAATGACCATAATAATCTTCATGACAACAACTACAGTATACCTCTCCAAAATAATTCGATTTTGCAGAGAGAAAGTGCAAGAACGCAAAGCTGTCACCTAACGACCAGGCAGTGTTCATGGGAGAAAAGTTGAAGAATGTGATTCTTGGAGGATTTGGATCGGATGATGGAGCTGTTCAGGTAAGTTAGAGGATTCAAATTTTACTGCAAAGACTATATTTTGAACAAAAAATGGGCATGGTGAAACTGAAAAAGTCAAACTTGAAAAAGGTGAAGTTTGAATTTTTTGGAAGCAGTCATGGTTAAAACAACACTATGAATACTATCACAAATTGTGATTATTCCTGGTGACGCTGAAAATTGTATAAAAACTATAATCGTTTTCAAGATCGTAGCGTAGATTCCATACAACTCATCTAAAGCTCGTGTAACACTAACCTTCTTAAATTTATTTCTACTTTTTCTCGACGGTCACAACTTCATTAACTCTCTTATGCATCAATCCGATCTTGGTTAGATTCATCCCCGATTTTCAAAAATTCTAGAACTTCGAGGACGACATCAACGCGCACATCTGTAACTACTCGGATGACGAATGATCAGGTGTCAACCCAAATTTCACAATTTCCTTTTTTTGCAAAGTTTGCAAGAATCCTCGATTGTTTTATAAACTGTCAGCATCTGTTTTTCACTCGAACTTTACAGTATCAAGATTATGATTTCAGGGGTTGGTCTATTAGACTTGTATTAAGATGCTGCAAAAGCCAATTCCGAGAAGACCCATAACATCAAGACGAATCTTTCAGTAAAAGTGTGTCGCTAAATAGAAATGAATAAGAAAATCAAAACAAAATTTTTAAAGTAAAGTTATATGATATTTTAAATCGGTCATTTTTCCATTTTCAATCAGGGACTCACAATCAAGGCTGTCATGCAGCTGTCACACGGCTTTGAAATTATTGATGGCTTGATAACGTTATGCCTCACTTTCAGTAAGTGATTCAAAAAATGCAAAAATATTTTAGAATTTTCATTAGAATATGAATATGATTCATACATAGCTAGTTGGTGGTCCGACCATGATTATAATGGTTTTCCACAGAATTTCCTGTTTACTTGAAGTTGCTTCGATTCATTTGAAGCTTTTGAGGCAGTAAACCTTCCTATTTTTTTGTACTGTTACTTGTTCATCATAACTACAGTAACACAACAGTTTATTAATACTTGATTGATCGCCGTTTGTTCTCACTTTTCGAATTTCAAAAGGCGTAATCAGCGCTCAATTCTGTTACTTTTCGGATAACGATAGAGCATTGTCTTTCTATAACATCACTCCGAAATTCTATACTTCTTCTCGAAATCTTTGCAATTCTTTAAGTTTTAACAATAAACTATCCGCATCAGTTTTTATTGAATTTCGCCGTATCAAAATATGTGTGTAGTGGCTTTATTTTTCTGTTCAGTTGATCCTATAGTTACGATGAATGTGTGAAAACTCCTAACAATGTACTCATCTTAATAGAAGTATCATGCTGATTGAAATTAAAAAATAAGAAGCTCATAAAAGAAAGATTTTGTTTTCTGACAATATTGGCACTGTATTCCCATTGTAAATACCTATCTACATACATAGAAACGGCTACACTCCAATCTATAGCAGTACACTTTTTGCTGACAGTGAGGGACAGTGCGGAAATAACTTTCTTTGCCTCGATTGCATAACTGTCTTCCAATCATCAAGCAGTGTTTATGAACTTATTGCGACAGTGAACTTTGACGATATTTCTCACAGTTTCAAGATTACCATTAGCAAGATCATTTTTTCTGGTCATCAATTTCAACATGTCAATATTAACTGAACTTTCAGGATGACATACACGCCAACATCTGTAATTAACCGGATGATAAATGAACACTTCCCTATAGATACAGTCAGAGCAACATTTCGTTGACGTTATTAGGTTTTTTAGAATATTCCATTTTTGTCCCTCCAGTGTGTTGATAAGCGGTACAATAAGAAAACGCTGGTGGGAAGAGATACGGAATATGTGAACCCCTACCTAAGAGTTTCTTGGGCCACAGTGAATCAACTCACGGAGCAATATTGTTACGAGAACACCATTTTTCCATTTTCGAGACCAAAGTTAATACAAATTCTTAAAGTAGTACCAATGAACTGTCATAGTTTGTTGTTTTGACAGGATTTGCTGTTACAAGAATGTGATTTCAGTCATCACTGTGTCTATCTTCCAATAAGCTTTTAATTCAATTACACTAGTTGATAGCAACGCGAACGTAGTCCTAATGATTCAACAAGTGACATTAACTGGAGAACTATCAACAGTAAAGCTCTAAAAAAAGTTCGAAACCCACGATCGTACGATTCAATGAAAAGAAGAAGAAAATAAGAGCGAGAACAATTTATGCCAAATCAAGTTCAAGCCAGGGCTATCACTTTTGGTGGCTGGGCCGGCCGCGGCCCAAACACGCGGCTTTTACGCGGCGTCTTGGATACCTTGACATTCCGGAGCGGAATTTCAGGTCTATCGAAAATCTAAAATAAAGAAAAGTTTCAGATACGTGAAATTAAGCCATATGTGTCGGAAGAATCCAACTTCATTATCGGTACTGTTGCTATAAAAAAAAACCATCAATTAAAAATCACTGTTTTGACATCTGAGTTTCACCAACTGGTTCTTCGTTGTGCAATCGGACTGCAGAATACTCTATACGTTCTATTGCAATTCTCTCAATTTTCCCATATGTAGTTCCAAATAAATTTGTTCTTCAGTATCAATCTCATTGTTCAGAGTCCGAAAGCTACCAATTGATAGTTCATTTCACATTTTTCTGAGTATTTTATCAATATTCCTAGATGTGACAGAGGGTGCTGTAATCTGTTACGAATGTCATGCCAACTCGACGGATCAGGGAAGATATTGCTCGATAGATAAGCTGTGTCAGGGGACATCTTGCTATTTTCATGCGTTTAGAGGGTACGGAGTCTGATTTAGAACCTTAGAACGGTTCGGGAATTAATTTTGATGAAAGATGACAAAAATTACAAACATGGGGAAACTTTCAAATTTTTCTAGATTTCAGGAGAGGCATTGGAAATATAGTATCCATACAACGACTTTTTTCGGTTCAATTGCGCGGGGAATTTGATAATATAGTTCCTAATACTGTAGCCACTGGGTTATCAAAGTCTTAACAACGACAAAAATTTTCAATAGGTTTACGAGTATTTATCTACGATTTTATAACCAGGAAGCATTAATAATGGTATGTAGGGCAAAACTGATAACATAAACTTGAAACATTAAGAAATTTCAAAACATTTTTGCAAACACAGAATGGCTTTGGAATATGGGAAAAGTTCCAAAGCTTTTACAGTTTCCCAACCACCACTTTCACCTCACAATCTTACAATTTCAGTTTACACTTGTAGCAAATTTCAGAACTAAACAAGGACAACAGTTGGGCGGCCGGATGCTCCGACACACTCTCCACCAGTGCTAATGTGACTTGTTCTGCTTCGACGTCTTCTTCGTCTACAGTATCCTCAAGTTGTTCCTGTAATTCAGACTTCTGTAACTCTTTGGCCAGATCCAAAGCTGCTTTGGTGACAAGTTCCAGTGGTAGTGGAGGAGGAAGAGGAAATGGCTGGTGGGGAACTGGAAGAGGGAATAGTGGGGATGGGTGAGTTATTTTGTGATTTGCAGGAAAAGTCGGACAATTGAAAATTGATAAAGTTATCAAAAAGAATAATGTGAATGGAACCGTAAAAATTTCAAATACTTTGCTGTAGGATTTTATACTGTTTCATCATGTAACTAACCTTTCTACGAGCTCAGATACTCTGATAGCTCATTGAACGGTTGAAATACGAAACTGCATTTAATATGAGAGTGCTCGTATAGTGATGTTTGCGTACCGAGCATCAGATCTGACGACGAACTTTTCAAACACGTTAAGAAGGAGTAGCGTTCAAGCTTCAATTGAATTTTCAATGTTTTACGTTTCTTGCTCCAAAAATGAATCTTTAATGTGGCATAATTTCCAGATCCTCTTCCACCAACATCACTCTAACCCTTCCCGACCGTAACTTTGTCCACTGTGAGGAGTGTGGAAGTGTTACTGTTGGTAATCAGACTCTTCAAATTCCATGTGATCATAATCACACTTGCGAGGGCAATTACTGTGTGTCAGGTTAGTCACAAAGTTAATGATTTGGTTGAATAGTTTTGAAATTTTTCAGTGAGAGGACAGAACCCATTTTCCTATTG
This sequence comes from Caenorhabditis sinica, assembly GCA_963932045.1. Taxonomy (NCBI): domain Eukaryota; kingdom Metazoa; phylum Nematoda; class Chromadorea; order Rhabditida; family Rhabditidae; genus Caenorhabditis; species Caenorhabditis sinica. Next base: position 20,376,725 of record OZ009940.1, read on the forward strand.
TGGAGGTGTATGGGATGAGGAGAAGGCGGTAAGTAATTAGGAACTGCAAAATATTGAGAAAGGCCTAACCGTGATAACTATGAGAACAGTGGAAAACAGTGATATTTTAACCAAGATTTTTGACTGTTTTATGATCTTCTTAAATCTAGTGAACAATTCCAAAAGACAATAAATGAATTTAGTGATCATTTGAAGATCCATTTTCAGCCAGGATGCTACTACGCTGGCGAAGACCACTTGGAGACCTGTCTCTGCTCCATGAATATGTGCAATTTTCTTCGAGATCCTGCTCCATTGATGACTACTCAATCTATCTCGGATCGTAAGTATAGCTTGAATATGGAGCGTACTGAATATGGGTACTAACGTGACCAGAATGCAAGTAGTTGTAACCGTAATCACTAATACTGTACTTAGTCTGGTTTTACAGATCAGTTTGTACACATCATAGTTGTATTTATACGTCTGAAAAATGACTAAAAATGGCGCGATTTGTGTGAAATTTCGTCTGTATATTGAGTTACCTTTACATCCACGCAGCGTACGGTACTTAAAAAGAATCCTACAAAAAAGTGCTTGACTATAAAAGTGAAACTCTAAGATCGATTGGTAAACCCATATATTTCTGTACAAACCAAATCGCTACCAACCACTTTATGAGGGATCCAAAAGTTTTACATTTTCACCAGAAAATTGAAAAATTTAGTGTTTCAGTATGATCCCAAATCGACATCAATAATGTTATAGTTGGTTTTTAAAAATTGTTACGATTTCCCGATTTTCAGCTACTCTGGCCACCCAGAACCCCATCTTCCTTGGAGAGGAGAATCCGGTCACTCCGGGTATTGTATTCCCGGTTACGGTGGGTGCCCCAGGAACCACAGGAACCACAGGAACCACACAGACTACAGCTAAACCAACTACCAGTAAGTCTTAAATTTTGGATTCTGTCTGATTCACGGCGGTCCAAAACCACGGCCGGCCGTCACAACGCCGCGGCCTCATCCCAAAATTTTCCAAGTCAGACTCTCGCGAAACTAGACAAGAATAGCCAACGTTGTCGCCTTGTGGTGGGGCTTCGCTAATTAATACACATAAAATTCAAACAGCCATAATCATCTTCATCACAAAAACTACAGTATCTTCTCAAAAACGAACCAATTTTGCAGAGAGAAAGTGCAAGAACGCAAAACTGTCACCCAATGACCAAGCAGTGTTCATGGGAGAAAAGTTGAAGAATGTGATTTTGGGAGGATTCGGATCGGATGATGGAGCTGTTCAGGTAAGTCTTGTGGGCAGAAGGATTAGTGCTGAGATGGGTAAGACATCGACAAAATAGGAAAGTGAAACTGAAACAAATGAACTTGGAGAAAATGAAGTATGCATTTTTTCGAAAGCGGTAACGGTTTATGCAATTCTATAAAAACTATCACATATTGGGATTATTCCTGATGACGCTGAAAAATATTTGAAAACACGATTATTAATGTTCTCGTAGTGTAGATCCCATACATTTCTACTCATATAAGGCTCATGTAACAGTAACCTTTCTTTTAATTTAATTCTACTGTTTCTTGTCCATCACAACTACATTAACTCTTTTATGCGTCAGTTCGGTCTTGATCTGTTGATCCTCATTTTTCAAAATTTCCAGAACTTCGAGGACGACATCAACGCGCACATCTGTAACTACTCGGATGACGAATGACCACTTCATCAGGTGTCCACTCAAGTTTCATAATTTACTTTTTTTGCAAAGCTTGCAAGAATCCTCGATCATTTTATAAACTGTCAGCATCTGTTTTTCATTTGAACTTTACAGTATCAAGATTATGGTTTTGGTGGTTGTTTTGTTGAACTTGTATTAGGTGAAGCACAAGCAAAGTCCAAGAAGACTCATAACATCAAGATAATTGTTATAAAAATGACAATTTTTTCAGATTGTGTTTTGCCTTAATGATACCTAGGTAAGTAGTACGTTTGAAAAATTTGCTTATAAGCTTCAGTGATTCGAAGAAATATACAAGTTGTAATGTTTCATTTGGCTTACTTTTCAAAACTGTCAATTCTTCTCAAGTAGTGCTGAGAAACTTTTATCTTAAAATCATGATATTCCTATTTAGTCTAGTCCAGTGTTCACTTGATCAGTGTTTTGATGTTTTATTTTCACGTTTATCTTTCATTTCTCGGAACCACTTCTTTGTCAATGTCATCATAATGCAAGTCAATCGTTAGTAATCTAGTATCATCGACAAATATTTTTTGAGAAATGCTGAAGAATGAGATTCGATGAGGATTTGGTTCGGATGATGAAGTTTTTTTAGAAATCCCTATTTTTGAAGAGAACTAGTATTGCAATGTGAGTGACACAGAAAACATGGAGATGTTGAAAATGGAAAAAATCAAACAAGCTTGTGGCAATCACATTTTGCGAAAAATCGTAGATTTCTACGAATCGAGTTGAAATCAGAGCTGTCACTTTTGGTGGCCGGTCCGGCCGCTGCCCAAAAGACGCGGCTTTTTGAAGCTTGAATGAATCCGGCTTCATTATTGGTACCGTTTCTACAAAAAAAACATTAAATTAAAAATCACTGTTTTGACATCTGAGTATCACCAACTGATTCTTCATTATGTAATCGATCTGTAGTAGTCTTTACAAGTTCCAGAGCATTGTCATTCTCTCAATTTTCCCATATGTAGTTCCATAAAAAACTTGTTCTTCAGTGTAAATCTCATTGTTCAGAGTCCAAAAACTACCAATTGATAGTACTGATTGAATATTGCCAGCATATTCATTTTCCGGTTTCGAGGATCTCAAAAGTGCTCGAAGTTTTCCATCTTCGCTTAAAGGGGGAGTGAAGTAATCCTAACACATGATATTTTTACATGGATCGATGCAGAATTTAGTTTAGGTGCAAAAACTCTCTTGGAGGGTAGTCTGAAAATGACTATTTCTCGAGATATCCTCAAAAAACAGGTTAAAAAAGTAAACGTAGTGGTCAAAAATTTCACGTTGATCACTCTGGGATTTTCTCTTTGGAAATTCCATCACATTTGACCACTCTACGTTCATTTTTTTAACCTATTTTTTGAGGATATCTCGAAAACAAAGCATTTTCAGACTACCCTCCAAGAGAGTTTTTGAACCTAAAATGAATTTGGCATCGAACTATATATAAATCTCTATATTTTTGGAATTAGTACACTCCCCCTTTAACAAAAATCAATGCTTCAAATGCATGTTATGTTTACCATAGGTTTCCATGTTTCAATCTTTGTGGCGATTTTTCCATACTTGAGCAGAAATTTTCTATTTCACTACTAAGATTCAGTGGAAATGACCTCGTATCATACTGATTTCGATTTGCTAATTTGTTCATTAATCCAAACCAAATTATCTTCCAAAAAAATTCCCCAAATTCCAATTCCATCCTATTCCAATGTCTCCCCCTTCCTCTTGTCAATTCCAATATTCGTCATTATTATCTTTCCTTTCTTCTTCTTATCCTTTTCTTCATGTTCATCAATGTCCAATTCTCTATCATCCCAATAACAATAAATTATATCAATAAAAACCAGAAGCATTCTCTCTCCTCATATTCCGAATTCAGAAGGCTTCATCTTCTGATATATATGTACGTATTCCTTCTCCTTCTGGGTCACTAATACAATCCATTTTCGAAGCAGAGAAGAGAGAAAAAGATAGAAATTGCCAATTCAAAGAGAGACAGAGTGATGATATGAATGAAGAAAACCGGTTTCTTCGTGGTGATTTCTACCTGCGTCTCCCCCTCCTCGTTTGCTAATAAATTATGCGCGCCCCGCGCGCGTTGGCCAAGTTTTAGAAGGGAATGTCGCGTCTTTTCTCTAATCATTTGGACAAATGCCAACTGATACTGTGGGGAGAGAGAAGATGGAAACCACGCCCATTTTGGAAGAGACTAGCTTAGAGGAATTTGAAGAAAGAAGAACCTTGGAATGTTTGATGGTTTTTTGTGTTTTGAACTTGTAAAGGATATTGGAAGTGACCTCACTTTTGGATTTTTCTTGATTACTGTTTCGTGTTCTTTATATACTCCTCGGTTTTCGATTTTTTTGCTCATCCAACTAGTCTGGCGCTCCTTTGCCGCACTGAACTTTTACTGTACCATCCCTTTTCTATTAGTTAGTGGCATGGCCAAAGAGCGGTAAAATGAGCCAATGTTGGAATTTCTCCGAAATCTAAAAACCTTTATCATCTGCTGAAAGTCTGCTATTTATTCATAGAATTATAGTCAAAATTGATCCACTGGTTACTCAGATAGAGCCCATCAAAATTTGAACCAGTTGTAATTTTCGGTACTCTAGTTATTCTAGAATTATTCTGATTAACTGTTTTGTGTTCATTATATTTTTCTTGGTTTTCTATTTTTTTTGTTCATCTGTCGTTATCTGTTTGCTCACTACCTTCTCACTACATATGTAGCTGAGTTTCCTCTAGGGTAGCATGCATTTGACGCACAGATTTTTGACTGTGCCATCCCCGTCGTATTAGCCAGTTGCATGGTTAAAGAGCGGTAGAGGATGAAATTGATGGCATCTTTCAGAAACCCAAGAACAATTATCATTCGCTGATAAACTACTAATCAATGATAAATGTATTGTCAAAATTGGTTCAGTGGTTAATGAGATAGATTCCTTCTAAATTTGCAAGTTGTCATCTAACTAAATATTCATTGATCAACTTTTACGGTTCCAAATACATCATAAACCTTGTGAGATTCTAGTTGTCAGATGGGGTTTCGATCGACGGTGTTCCCTAAAAAACCACAGTTTCATAATTAGCATTTTCTGATCTGCATTAGTCGAACATAATACTTGGATGACTTTTCATGCAGTTACGTCTGGAGCACCCTCGGCGCATAAAGTATTGGATTTAGTCTCGTTTCGTGTGTTCGCTAAAGTTGCTTGGTGACAATGTATCTTTGGTCAACTATTATTTCATTTTTCAAAATGTACTAATTCCTGGTGATATATCTGATTGTGTTGAGAGTTATATGCACATTTGAAAGTCATTTGATCGGAGAAGTTGACTCTGTTTCAAGTACAACATGTCAAGTCTAAATGCAAAATAATTCATTGAGTTGTTGCTCTTTTCAGAATTTCATCAATTATGTCCAATCGGTGCCAAAATATTACCAGAAAATCCCTTAATTGTTTATGTTTATTGGCCTAGTGATTCTGAACATTTTTCACTTTCATGCTTTTTGTAAGTTCAGATAAAGAGTTTGAGCTTAGGTGTGTATGATTTTATTATGGTGAATAGCTATAAAAAAACAGAACTGCAAAACAATTTTTCTGTTCCCAGTACACTGTAATAGGGTCGTGAACACTGTACTGGAATCCCTTAAGAATGACTATTTGATTTGCCAAGCTTTCTGTTCGAGTCATTTTTGGTTTTCACTTATTTGTGTGCATTGAGCAACTTTAAGTTAAGGCGCCAATGAATCGTTTACTAGTAGATCTAATGTTAAAAACTCAAATCCAGCGGAGTATCTATTCGTCGAACAAATGAGAGTAATGAATATAGCATTCTGCTCCTTTTTATCTGGTTTGAATTATCTGATTGAAACTGGTAAGTAATCTAGAGCATCCTGGTATTTCCAACTTGTAGATAATTTTGCTGGAAGTATTACAGTACCGGACAAAAATATATTAACTTTTGGTATTTTCAGTTGAAAAACGTCAACTTTGGGAGTCTGGGAAAGGATGTTAAACATGGACGTTCGATCTGAAACTTCTTGGGCGTATACATTAACTCTAGAACTCTATTTTTGTAGTTGGCAACTTTTTTGTACAAACTCTTCTAGAAATGATATGGCTCGTGAAATGCAGAAGACACTAAAAACGGTGAAAAATGCAATAAAAATGCGGAAATTTAGCATCGCCCCACTTTAAAGGGAGACACCATCTTTAGAAGAGGTCGCACAAAAAAGTTGTCAATTACAAATATAGAGTTCTAGAGTAGATGTATACACCCAAATAGTTTCAAATCAAACGGTCAAGTTTAACATCCTTTCCCAGACCCCCAAAGTTGACATTTTTCAACTGAAAACACCAAAAGTTCATATCTTTTTGTCCGCTACTGTATATTCACGCGATAATCACAAAAGTTTCGTTTCGTTCAGTATTAAAAACCCAGTGAAACGCAAAATTGCTATTTAGAATAATCGGTTGCTGTTCCGAATTCAACTTATCAGTAATAGAAAAACCAGTCCCTATTATTGTGACGAGTCCCGAAAAAATCAATGCTTGAATTTCTGATACTGTTTCAAGTATAACAGAAAACATGGTGATTCACTTTCTTGGTAGTACATCCAAGATAGCTGATCTTCAATTGACCAACAGTGATATAAATTCTTTTCACAGGTCTTTGTGGCATTTTTTCGGTCTGTTTCAAATATAACAAATATGCACTGTTGTGGGCACCTTCGATGCTTCTGAAGTTTCATCGCAAGCACTATATGCTCTTAAGAAGATTTTGAAGTAGTACTTTGAGATCCTAAAAAATTTCGAAACATTGAGTTAGTCTCATAAACTTTTAGTAACTGTAAAAGAAAGTTACCGGGTTAACCAATTTCAGACCGTTTCAGTTCCTCCAGATCAATGTAACATTTTCTAATAGTACTGGTGGTTCTTGGGAATTCTACGGCAAGTAGTTTCGTTATTCCAACTTTCCATGTATGTGCACAAAACCTAGAAGTTTACTGTTCCACAGTTTCTATATCCGGAACCCAGATTTCAAGACTTAGTCGTTCTTCTATTCCAATAGACTAAAACTTCAAAATATCACTCAAAGAAGCTGAAAAGTTGCACACTTTCCTTAATCTTACCAAATTTTTGTCCCATTGCAATGTTTTAATAAATAGTGACTATTGCGACCACTTTCATTGTTTTTTTTCGGTCTATTGAAATAGACAGTTTTTGTTAGCTTTGACTTGTTTTTATTTCAATATCTTCATTTGAGCTCATTTTGCTACTGGGTACTCAAGTCTTGAATTGCGTTTATCACCTACCTGGCTGAAAAAGTTCAGATTCTCTGATTATAAACTTATTTTTTGTTTGGAAAACAGAAAAAACTGTTTATGGTGTTCTTCCAGTTATTTCGATTAACTTATAATTATCCAGTAACTGTTTAGTTTCCATTCATTAACCTATCGGAACTGTAATTTATGGAAGTTCAACTACTCAAGAATTGACAGAGGCGTACTTATTGTATGCAAGTTGCAAAAACAGCTTAATGAAGCTTATTCTTTTCTGAAAAAGGCCTAAACTTGGAGTCTTCCCAATTTTTTTCTTATTTCAAACTGCAGAAAGTTTCGAAATATTACCATTTCACATATGACATTTACTAGATTCCCTAGTTGAGATAACAATGGTCAAATCGTATGAATTTAAAAATGATAAACATCACTCTTCTACTGCTATCATAACTTTAACCTGGACTTCAAATAATAATAGTCTCTCACTGCTTACTATTAACAATTTGATGACTTTTTCCCTGGAAGCTGAGGTAACAACTTTTCCAAGTTTACCGAATTACCGGGTTTACCTGTTTTAGACCGTTTCAGTTTCTCCAGTTTAAAGTATAATTTTTCATGTCCACTAGTAGAGGTGGAATATCCCTAGTCTAATAAATTCACTCTTCTAGCTTTTCAGAGTTCACGGTTAAGTGTTCCTCAGCGAACGCAGATGATATTTGAATAAATGTGGTCGTCGAAAATAATAAGTGTATACTAGCCCGACATTTCGTATTTTACACATCTGTAATGATTAAGAAACACGACTACTTTCAGAACTTTTAAAAAATTTTCTTCTCAATCTCCGACGTTTTCTTCAGCAGTAATCACTCTGAATATTTTTAACGTTCTCATAAGAACCCGTTGAAACTGTGAGCAACTATTTCAAGAAACCGATTAGCTGAAATCCATTTTGAGTTATTCTTTTGTAAATCAGATGAGCATGAACACTTTTTTAAATGAAATGGCGATAAATCCCTTTTCTTTTTTCCAACAATAATCTCGCACTGATGATATTCCTACTTTTACTTCGGATCCTAAAATTGAAGAAAACTTTACCATTTCAATTTGAGCACATAGTCGATCTTTCAGTGGAAAGTACAATAGTCCTACAATAGTTTTACAAAAACATCATAGACATTCACTGTCCCACAATTTACAATATTATAACTACCTAGAATCTAGACTTCAAGAAGACACCGTTGTTACTGAAGGTTCAAAAATTCACTGTTCCCCAATCTTGTAATCCGGAACTAAGTTTTCATGGGATGTTGTGACTGTCTCACGATATAAAAAAGTTCCTGAAAGTCTTTGAAACATAGATACTTGCCAGTTTACAGTTTACCTACTTGTGCTCTTCAAATTTCTATTACCTAGTGATTCTGTGCTATAGAATAAAACCAAGCCTCAGCTTTCAAATATCCTGAATTCTTTAAGCAATATTGAACATTGAACGAAAAAATTAGAATTATTCCAAGTTTTGCTGTCTAATTTTTCTTCAGTTTCGACTACTCTAAATCCAATTTGTGCTAGTTCGCGCAGGAATGTATCTTCTGATTAACTTTGAACTCGATTCTTCGTTAGACAACGCATTGCAGTTTCTAATTGTTCATAGAAGTCGGCATCCTTGCTAACTCGGATCCCACTGTTCACATCGAAATATAGTGAAGAACCTGATTTGAAAATTCGAACTTATGTGATGCTGGAGAAATATAACAACTTTAATGGAGCATGTGGAGTGATTAGCATGTGGAGTGAATGGAGCATGTGGAGCGAAAAATCTATTAACTCATAAGAAGCTGTGAAACTGAAAGTTGAATTTTGGAAAACTGGCAAATTGATGTTTGAACTTTAAGTTCGATGTAACTGATATAACATTACGTATTTCATTTGAAGAATCAGTATGAACAATTGAATCTTTTTGAAAGAGATCATCCTTGCAGCTGTGGTTATCCCAGTTATGTAATTCCTACTTCAACCTAGATAATGATAAAAATTTTTACTGTTCCTGATAGGTCAGATGTTCAGTCTTCCTGTGATAAATATGATAATGCGAAAAATTATGCGAAAAAAAAACTCACTGTTTTACAATACCCATATGTGGAACTAAGGTTTCAAGGGATGTTTTGACTGTGAGAATATATATGTAGTTCCTGTGTCTTTAAAAAATTCCAAAAAATGGATATTTGTCAGTTTCATTTTCCCTACTTGTGCTCTTTAAGTTTCTATTTCCCAGTGATTCGGTTCAAGAAAATAGGCCCAAGCCTCAACTTTCAGATATTCTGAATTCCTTGAAAAATCTCGAACATTGAATGAAAAAAATTTAAATTCTTCCAAGTTTTGCTGTCCAATTTTTCTTCTGTTTCGACTACTCTAAATCCAATTTGTGCTAGTTAGTGCAGCAATATTTCGTCTGATCGTCATTGAACTCGATTGTTCGTTAGACATCGCATTGCAGTTTCAAATTATTCATAGAAGTAGGCATCCTTGCTACCATCGGAAAATAGTGAAAAGCCTGAGTTGAAAATATGAACATGTGATGCTGGAGAAATATAACAACTTTTAACAGTGGAGGATGTGGAATGATTACAGAAAAGTTTATTAATTCATAAGAAGTTCGTGAAACTGAACGTTGTATTCTTGAAAAAAAAAACAGGCAAATTGGTGTTTGAATTCTAAGTTCGATGTAACTGATATAACACTACGCATCTTATTCAAAGAATCAGTATGAGCAATTGAATCATTTTGAAAGTGTGTATCCTTGCAGCTGTGGTTATCCCAGTTATGTATTTCCTACTTCAAGCTTGATAATGATAACAATTTTTACTGTTTCTGATAGGACAAATATTCAGTCTTCCTATCATATATATAATAGTACGACAAAAAACTCACTATTCCACAATAGCCATATCTGGAACTAAGGGATGATTGGACGGTCAATTTAAGAAAGTTCGTGAAAGTCTTTAAAAATGCCAAACAACTGTAAAAAATTAAAATTCTTCCAAGTTTGCTGTCAAATTTTTTTTCTGTTTCAACCACTCCAAATACGATTTGTGCTAGTTAGCACAGGAATATTTCGTCTAATCGTCGTTGAACTCGATTGTACGCTAGACAACAAATTGCACTTTCAAATTATTCATAGAAGTAGGCATCCTTGCTAACTCGGATCAGATTGGTTTTAGTCTTCCTCCTACTTCTGCTAGTTATAGAGCTATATTATCATCGTCAGGCTATTGGATTCAATTTAATAGTTCACCACTGTTATCAGTTTCAAATTGTCCATAGAAGTAGGCATCCTTGCTAACTTAGGTAGTATTTTGGATATTTATTAGTGTTGTCAACGGGGAAAACCAGGCAGCGAAGAATCAGAAAATCGTAACTGATTCGGTGCTGGAGGAATGTGACAAATTGTGTCCACAACTTGTATAATGATAGTGCTAAAAAAGTAGTAAATCCATTCATAATAACCTCGTGAAACTGAATGATATGTTTTCACAAACTGCTAAATTTATGGATGTTTGAATTTTTAGTTTGGTTGAATTGATATATCGCAGGGCTCCTTTTTGAAAGGAACATGGTGAACCATTGCAGTCTTCTGTAAAAACGCATATTTATATGTACCTCTTGTTGAGTTGAGCTGTTTCCAACCTCTAGTTAAGAGCTGGTCAAAAAATTTTACCTTTTCGCAAATGGCACTTATTGGATCCTTTAGTCGAGAGAACAATGAGTGCATGATATTCGGTCCTTTCTTTGATTGAAGAAATTTTACTGATCCACAATTACCATATTCAAAACCAAGTCTTCAAAGGATAATGCTCGAAGAGCTGTAATGAAATTCCAAAAAATCTTTTCAGCACCTCAAAAATGTTACCAAAATCCACAGTTTCAATGTTTTGACTTTTACACTAAAAACTTTAAGTTTAATAGTGAATTCTTTGCCTTGGTACCACCCCCCCCCCCCCCCCACCACCTTGGAATAAATTTTCTTAACGGTCAAAAAGTTTCAACAGGCACAAGAAAAAGCGACGAAGAAAAAGAAGAAGACAAAAAGTGACCCCTCCCTCCTGAGTAAACAAAACCTATCCCCTCTCCGCGATTTCCGAATCCCAAAGTCCTCTCTCCCTCTGCGTCTCTCACCTCTCTGATTTCCTCTAGATCTCCTCCCCAGGGGCGCCGTGGACAAACAGTACTTCCTCTCTCTCTCCCCCTCCCTTTCCTTATAGGTGGATATGTGTCTGCGTCTCTCATTCTCTCACACTATTTCCGGCTAACAAGTGTGATCCGCCGGTACAGTCTGCGTATAGGCACGGGCGGCCCGGCGTCGGCGGCCCTCTCCTCGAATCATCATCATATCCACATACACACACAGACTGTCTGTGTGACTGCTGCTGACCACTTTGGCGACCCCCATAGTGGTGGAAAAGGGGGGGGGGGGGACAATACCTTGAGACAATTCTCCTTCTCTTATACTGTCTCTCTGTGTTTCTGTTCACTTCTCTCGTTTTTCCCTCATTTCCTCGAGGTGTGTTCCGTTTTCTTCTTGTCTCCTCACCGGTTCACAGTTATTCTCTCTGACTGGGATTTTTGATTTTATTGAATTGTTTGGATTTCGAAAATTGTTAACTTTGCTTATTATGAGTTGCTGATTAGTTAATCATTGTTTTGAACTTGTTCTATGTATTAAACCACACGCGGCGAAAATCAAATTGTATTGGGCATGATCACTCGCTTTTCTGAGCTTTTGGAAACAGTAGTAAATTTTTTAAATTGGGTCCAGTTTAACTCTCTTTTTAAGTTCAAGCTATCATTCTGTCTCTCGGAATACCTGCAAAACTCATCTACGGTTATATGAAAGATTCGAAACATAAACTTTTAAAAAAGTCAAAGTAGTGCTTGTATTACTTGTTTTTGGGGTACTTCACATACGATTCTGCTCGAGAACATTTCTCGAATTTTCATACTTTTGCCTTTTGGGCAATTTAAGAATACTCTGCTTAAGGGCAAAATCTGATCGCAGCGTCACTGTGCTTACAGCTTTAACTTCTAGATGAGACAGTAATTTTTTAAGAGGCATTCCACGAAAAGAGTGAGCATCACTGTTCACAGTATTTTCAAGTTGATTTTTTCTTGTTGGTGTTTTGCATGGGGGTGACCACTAAACTTGTTAACAAAAACCATATGATAATATTAGGCTCCGCCCCCTTCTTGTTCCAGAAAATTCGAAAATAGGTAAAAAATCGAAATTTTTTCTTTCAAGAGATAACGATGAAATCTTTTCAGGAATAGATGTAGCGTACTATTTTGAGTATTTTTTGTGTTTAAACCATTTTTCTAACTCAATGGGATCAGAGAGAAAAATGTCGATTTTTAGTCAATTTTCACAAAATTTTCAAAATTTCTGATTTTTTTGGTCATCCTGAAAAATTTTTTCACTACGTCTCGCGAAATAAAGTTTTTATTTGATAACCACATCCAAGAGGAACAACATATCAAAAAATCTCCTAAGGTTTCACATTACCTTAAAGCCGATCCAGATCAAAATATGTCGCAGGTTTCCCAAAATTCAACGTACCCCTATACATGGTGAAAAAAGTCAAGGTGATAAAATTGAAAGATATTGTGGCTGTGAGTCATATTCATCAAAACTAGCATTCTTACAAAATATGAGCAATTTTCAAAACAATTTGTTCAAGTTGTATGATTTCGAAATTTGACCTCTCCAATTTTGAGGTGCGAATTTGGATTGACTCTAAATCAGCCAATTCTTGTCCAATCATTGTGAAATTTTGAGAATTAGAGCAAAAATAAACAAAACCTTTAAAAATGCAAAAATTTACAAAAGGTTTAATGAAAACCTACTTTTGTCGTACTACAATTTTTTCTAAAAACTGGCGTGTTTGAAAAAATGTCAGTGTTTTGCCATTGCGGTGGAACACTAGATTGAACCAATGATAAATTCTTTAAAATGATTACCACAAAATTTCACAATGATTGGACAAGAATTGGTTGATTTAGAGTCAATCCAAATTCGCACCTCAAAATTGGAGAGGTCAAATTTCGAAGTCACACAACTTGAACAAATTGTTTTGAAAGTTGCTCATATTTTGAGAAAATGCTAGTTTTGAAGAGTATGACTTACAACCACAATATCTTTTGATTTTATCACCTTGACTTTTTTCACCATGTATAGGGGTACGATGAATTTTGAGAAGCCGTCGACATATTTTGACCTGGATCACCTTTGAGGTAATGGGAAACCTTAGGAGATTTTTTGATATGTTGTTCCTCTTGGATGTGGGTATCAAATAAAAACATTATTTCGCGAGACGTAGTGAAAAAAATTTTCAGGATGACCAAAAAAAGCAGAAATTTTGAAAATTTTGTGAAAAATTACTAAAAATCAACATTTTTCTCCCTGATGCCAATGAGTTAGAAAAATGGTTTAAACACAAAAAATACTCAAAATAGTACGCTACATCTATTTCTGAAAAGATTTCATCGTTATCTCTTGAAAGAAAAAATTTCGATTTTTTACCTATTTTCGAATTTTCTGGAACAAGAAGGGGGCGGAGCCTAATATTATCAAATGGTTTTTGTTAACAAGTTTAGTGGTCACACCCATGCAAAACGCCAACAAAAAAAAATCAACTTGAAAATACTGTGAACACTGCTACAAGCTTCTCCTCAACTCTCTCATAGAATGCCTCTTAAAGAGTAAGCCATTTTTATAATTGAAATTTTTCGATCGAAGAAACTGCCATGTTTAACCAAAAACTCAATTTTTCCATTCTTCTCTGAAACCTAAGTTAAACAGTAAGATGACCATTTTCCGCCAGTTTTTGCTCCTACTTTTCTGGAATGTTATTGGTTTCCTCGGAATGTTGAACCATATGAAATACCATTTATCATATGGTTCTGAAACAGAAACATTTTTAGAAAGTTGGAATTTTTATCGGTTACTGAATTCCGGTAAAATTTGGTGTTCAAGTCGCGTATGCTAATTGTGAAGCGAATGGCTGCGTTTTCATTAATATTCAATAACCTTTCAGCATTTTTTCTGAAAACTTTGAAGCTTCCACTTTTACATGCGAGTCCAAAGTTTGGATCGAATAATTTTTTCTGCTTCTGCTAGGTTTCGAAAATCTGGAAAACATCTAAACTTACTGGATTCTGTCTGTTGAATAATTTTCTCTGTTGGAAGACTTCAGTTTGAAGAGATGGATTTCATTAGATTCGATGGGGGAGCGTTTTCGTCCTTATTTTCTCATAGCTTTTTTGAAATCTTCTACACTTGATCTCTTTTAATTTTGCACAATCAATGAAAGAAAAAAGGTGCGCTCATTTTTTCATAAAATTTTAAGGTTTTATATTCATGAGATATTGTGCCAAGAGCGTTCGAATTCCTGGACGTTATTCCATAACTTGCTAATTTTTTACAGCGCGTCCTACAAATAGAAAATGCTGGTCAATTATTCTGTTAAACAATAGTATCCTTAGAGATAATTTAAAAAATAATTTTATCGTTTTTGAGTACCTGATAATGCTACCCTACTATCGTATTCTTGATAATTCATTTTCTATTGATTTTCGATTTTGTCTTTAATCATCAAATACTACTTCAAAATGCGTCCACTGTTGTTGTGTAGTTTTTGAAACATGAATACAAAAATTCACAATCTTCTAAAAATGTGATAAAACTCATTAAAATTACTGATTCCTCGTGTTCTTATTTAGAGATTTTTCTGTTCCCCAGCACTTTATTCATTCTACATAGTCTTCCGATTTTTTTTCTGAAAATTTGTCTCTGTTTTTAAGAGTTCATACAAGTGCCCTGATCTTATCGTTTCGTTTAGTTCCGCCTTCAATATTTTTCATTCCTATTCAAATTCGATTTTGACTAATCATGATGATTCACTTGCATAGTTATCCCCTATTAGAATCTGTGAATCATTTTTTCTCTCGAGTTTTTTTCATTTTTTTATCTGTTTCTCAAAGTCGTTAGATACTGCTTGTTCTTCTTTTGCCAGTGCCAGAGTTCATGGAGCATGCATTTATTTTATGTCATAATATCCTGGCTTCAAAATTTATTCACGTTTCGAGTAGTTTTTACCTTACGCTCATACAATAATCACAGTTAACTTAGAGCCCTTGATCCAGATTTTTTTCGGTTTTGATTACAGTTTCGAAATGTTCATAACCATATTATGGCTCTCCATTGCGTAGTTAGGTTCTCTTCGTTCTAAGCATACTAAGCGTTTCTGTATTGCTCTGAATTGAATCCTCAATAAGAATTCATGTAATTTCCGTTTCAAGATGTTTATAACTTTGTCATCGTTTTCTGATTTTTAGTTTTTCATCTCTACTTTGTCAGTTTTGTGTCTAGCATATAATATTTCTGACGGCTCAATCTCTAGAAAACTGATTTCAACACCTTCCCAAAATTTTGAGCACATAAAACTAATACATATATCACTGTTTCGAAGCGTCCATATTTTCCCTACTCTCTCATGCTATTCAATCCGACGATTGTTCCAATCGCGAAATTGTGTTTTTGTTTCTTTCCCTTACCTTACCACCAATATCAGTAGTAAGAAAAAAATTTTGGTAGACGTTAACGGGTAGGTGTGTTGTCGGTAGGTATGTATGTATTTTTGTGATAAGGCAAGTAAAAAACGTTGTGTGTGGGGGTGTACGTCTGTTTGATTTTTGATAGTGGAGGCGAGGATAGGTTTGATTTATTTTTACGTTTTTAAGGGATGTATACATTTACGAGTTATCACTGTAGGGGAACATTTTTGAGAGCATATTACAGTTTCTAGAAGATAGTTTTTGATTCAATAATCAACATTTTTTGATGATTTCGGATTTTTGAAATAAGAACTAAATATGAGATTTGATGAACTTTGAAATGTATCTAACTTCCTAAAGTCAACTGAAATTTTCAGTTTCACTATCTTTTCTTCACTTCCAGAAAATATAAGCATTGATTATGTTGATGCTTTTATAAGCAAAATATTCACTTCATCTAATCTTTCTCTCATTTTTATCGGGTTCTCTTAAGTTTGTGAATCCTTCCCTGGTCTTTCTAGTTTTCTAATGGCATCAAATTTGAGTTTCTCTCAGTCCTTGCTGTTTTATGCACTCTATATTCAGTCGTAACCTTAAGCTAAACCATTTCTGTTCCAAATAGTTGATGATCTTGGAGAAAAATAGACCTGGTATTAACAAGTCTCCTCCAATATAATTCTTGGTGCATGCAATTTCTAACCTAAATGATGAAGTTCAGCTGAGCTTATTCATCATTTTTCAAATTTCTTGATCTATGTTCTATTTTTTAAAGATTTCCCACTTACTTTTATTGCTCACAATCGTTCAGCAAACTCCATACTTCCAAGTTTTTGATATCAGAATCATGGTTCAAAACAATTGTGTTTCAACTTCATCTTATCTGACGACCGATCCGTTGAAGTACTACTATCATTGAGTACTGCTCTGTGTAGAATTTCTAAAAACTACTTTGCAAAAATTATCTATTTTGCGAATACCATCTTGAAGGAAACCCTGTTTGTGACACATTATATTTTTGGAATTATATCTACTTGCAGTAGTGAGAAATCTATGACATATTGACATCAGCAATTTCACGAAACCCCATGTTTCATCATTTTGATATCAGGGTTGAGGTTCCGGGCACAACACTGCATCCTACTTTTTCTTAGCTAAAATATTGTATTTTTGTAAGCTATTTTTGGTAGGGAAAAACTTCTCGGTTGCTGAGACTTCTCATTATGGGGAAGATTGGGTGGCAACGTTATTGTGTTCGCATTTTTTTTCCATCCTGATTTTGAATGTAGCGGATCCCAAAGATATTATTTAACTGAAGACTATAGATCATATACCAACTTATTGAAAACGTTCATGTTTTCTTTTTAAGATATTGAAATTTTGACAGTTTCGTTTAGTTTACATAGCTGTCTATGGGTTGATCAATTAATTTATTGATGATAATAACACCATTCATAAGTCACACTGTTTCTATGAAGTCTGAAAGTTTCGATTGAAGAATACATTTTAGTTCTTCGACTGATTGTACAAGTATTTCTGAAAAATTGAAAAATGACATGTTGAATCACAGGGACAATATACGGCTTACTAGTGTGACTCCCAATTTTTTCCGTTTCAAAGGTTCCACTTTTTTTTCAGGAATTGACTCGCCTGATATCACTTTTCTCAGACTACAGAAGTATAAGCACCGATTTAGAAGGAGACTAAAAAATGGCATAAAATACTCTACTAAGCTTATTTCTGAACCACCAAATATCCTTAATTTTTCTTGTCCTTTTCTTCAATTTTTTCCTGTTCCGCATACTAGATTTCCATTGAAATTTCGTTCAGCTACACTGCATCGGATCAATTAATGTTCTTATCCAGACCCCAAAAAATGCCCCAAAATTCGCAACTTTTCCTTCTCTTCTTCCCCCTATTTCTATGCTTATTTTTTTCACCTAACCATGCTATTTGTGTACTCCCTCTCGCCGAAATCCTTGTATGTGCAATGTGCAACTTCTCCTCCTACAAAAATAAACATTTCCACTTGACAGTCACAGTCTCTAAGAAAAACAACTTTAGCTCCGAGACTTTTCCACCCTCCTTGTCCAAAAAATGTTGCATACCTTTGGAAAACCCTCCGAGACCTTGGAGGCCAGACCCCTTGCCAAGACCAACCTCCCCCCCTCCTTTGAGCTCATCGTTTCGGAGCATGCTCCGAGCATGGAAGAAGATTCCAGTCGGCTTATTATCTAGCTCTCTGCGTCTCTTACTTTCACTCAATCTCTAAATCTCTCTAGCACCTTAAGAGCCCCCTCTGAACCGTCCGTCCTCCGGCCCGCCACATTGATTGTATTGTATTTGTGTGCTCCTAGTGCTCCAAAGAGAGCCAAAACAATCGAAGAGCAATGCTTACGGCAGAGGGCTCCAAGGAGGTCTCTAGGCTTCTCTCTCTCTCTCTCTCTTTCCCTGCCTCAGGGCCCTGATAAGTCTATGACAAACACGCCCTTCTCTCTTGATTTTCTCTTTCTTTCTCTGCGACTCTCCACTCTCATCAGAGATATGAGGGGTCCACCTTAAGAAAGTGTATATGTACACACATATACAACATTTTCGACAAACACCACAGTCAATAAGAAAGACGAAGAGAGAAGTTTCGACATGAAGGGAGGAGAGAGATGGAAAACATGAAAATAGTAGTAATAATAATAATGATAAGAAGGTTCTAAGTTTTGAAGTTTGAAATGGAATGGGGGAGGTGTTATCATCCGTATTATGATAGTTAGGTAGGGCAAAAACAGGCGAAAACAGTAAAGTCTTTGGGGTGATGGCATGTTTAGAAGAGAGGAGGTGTGAAAAATAAAGGGAGAAGGGGCTAGGTGGGTCTAGGTCGGCTCAAAATCAAGCTTTAAGAAAAATGAAAAAAAATGGAATGATCTTCTTGAAATTTCCTATTTTTCTGTATAGTTTCTATAAAATGAGGGACGTTGGAAGTTGAGATGTAGCTAACTGAAGATTGGTAGGGCAAGATTCTTATGAGCAATCCATTGCGACGGGGAAGGACTCCAGAAGTAAGACCAAAATAAAGATTTCAAATAATTACAAAGAACGAAAATGGCCTTCTCAAAATTTCTGATACTTTGGTGTTATTTTCATAGAAATTCAGTCATAGGAACCTGAGAAATGGCTTGAGAAACTTCTCAGAAATCAGTTCAGACTGTGAATTTTCAAAAGTTGTATATATTCTCCTAGATTTGGGTATTATTTTCATGAGAATCCATCGAGGTACAGTACTTCAAACATCGAAAAAAATATCGAATTTTTCGAAAATCAAAGATTCTTCAAAAATATTGACGGAAAAATACCTATCAAACCGTATAATTATCATCAAAGTCACTCGGCTGGCAATGAAGAAAATTCAGTTTCAGCTCTTCCAAAAAAATAGTCTGTAGAGCATTTCCACATTGAAGACCTGGAATTGTCTTGATATGTTTAGAATCCTCATTTTTTGAAAGTTACAATTTCATCAGTATCTCATGTAAAGTGCATATCTATCCATATCAAAACTATTCAATTTGCTCCATGGGCGACTGAAATACATCTATATGAATTTTTGATTTAAATTCACCCTCCCAAAAGTCTTCCAAGTCAGTTCAAACCTTGAATTTTCCAAAAATTCAAAAACCTATCTTTATCTCCTCAAAATTTCCTATCCATCCATACAAGTTTCATCGAATTCGCTCCACTGACAACCAAGATAACACTGATGATAGACACGTCATCAGACATCCCTACTAGATTATGACGGATTAGGTTAGGAGGAGGTGGTGGCAACACCACCACCACACACAATGCCATTGGTATTGACAATGAAGTTTTTAATCTGAATGGCAAATATTGCAAAAAAAACTAGGTAGGAGAGGAGTAGGAGGAGGAGGAAGGAAGCAACATGGAGGAAAAAGTATCTGGTTAGGAGAAAGGTGAATAGTGATTATTTGAGAAACTGTTTTTTTAATTGCCAATGAAACGTAGAACGGGTACATAAGATATAAGAAAGTAACATGAAGTTGCTGAAACTGAAAAAATAATTCTACTTTTTTCAATAAATAACATTGTTTCATTATACTCATAATAGCGTTTCAACTTTTTGAATCACATTAAGTTACCTGCTTTTTGTGGTATTTCTAAAATTTTATGATGAGTCAGCCAGAAGTTCAAAAAATATTAATCACCGACATTTTTGACCAGCTACGGTCATCTAGAGTTTTTGAAACACGAATGTTACGTTTTCTGTTTCATGCACTCCTTTAATGCTCCAGATTTCTGTCTTACTTGATTCCCGACTTGTCCCATTAACGATACTAATAGTTCCAGTGTAGTTATGTACCTTCAACATAAGTAGTTGAACCTGATAAATTTTTTCGTGTTTTAATGCTATCATATTTTTGAAATTCCAACTTTTTTTCATTAAGTCCGCCGTTTTTCGTTACCGTTACTTGTCTTGATTTCCTGCAGTAATTATGTAATTTCTATCGCTCACTTACTCAAATTACCATTTCAACAACACTATGAACTTCGTTGCACTAACTTTTACTCAGTCTTTTTGTTGCATACCTATTTCCTATTATCCATATTATCGTACTTTTTCCTAAAATTATCGAAAAATTTGGTTACGATTCCTGAAATCATAACCATATGTTATACACAAGAATACTGACTTATTGAATCCGAAAGTTTCCCTGTTTCAAGAAGTTCACTTTCAGTTCAGCTCGCCCACGAGCAGTGATCAGTGGAAGTTTTTGGCCCAAAACACTTACAAGATTCACAAATTTTCTAGACTCATCAGTCTAGTTGATAGAATCTTATCGAAATTTCAAAAGGGGAAACGCGCTCCGTCGCAATTTGCTCTTTTTTAAATTCCCGCGCTTCTCGGTGTACTCGGTGTTGTCCACGAGGAGTACACCGAGAAGCGCGGAAATTTGAAAACGAGCAAATTGCGACGGAGCGCTTTTCCCTTTTGAAATTTCGATAATACATAAACAATGATCGAAATTATTGAAAAATTTTACTGAAAAAATATTACTGAACCAAGGACTTGTCAAAAGTTACCCATTTTGTGATTTATTATCACTGATCTGTCTTTTTTTAAATTAAAGTTTCTTACTATAATTCTGTCTACCAACTCGCCCACTTTTCATCACTTCTATACTTTCTCAATTTTTGCCGATTCATGTTGAGCATCTATGATACATATGTAAATGCATTTTGATTCTACCCACTTTCGTTTTCGATCTATCAGTTGATCTTCATTTTATTTCATTTTGCACTGCTTGCAATTGACAGAATTTTCATCATACGTTCCTGTAACACTCGAATTCTAGTTCAACCCAGCCAACAATAAGCAATTCGATGCGATCAAAATATTTACAGTATCATTGAGGTCATTTTGAGATGTTGGTTCATATTTTTTCAATTCCTGTTCATTTGATTTGATTTTTTGAAGCTACCTCCTGACCCGTACCTTCTCCGTGCTTTCATCGTAATTTTGATTTCATTTTCCCACTCTAATTTTTTATAATTTCAGGATGATGCCAACAAAATACGGAACGATTCTGATTATCTTGGAATATGCCTCTGCATTATTAATACATTCAGGAAACAGTACTTCCATGAAATCAGACTCACTGTGAGTCTGAGACATGTAGGGCATTCACATTTTTGAAAAGTTGAATAATTTTTTGTTCTCGTTGCGAGGCCATTGTGTGAAAATTCTCCGCTTACTTATGACTTCACAGTTTTTTTTTTAACTTGAGTTCTCAGCGCTCCCCTATTTTTCAGTACGATAAGTTGACTTTGGAATTTCTCCGACCATGTTCATCTTTTTATGGTACAAAAAAGTAGATGTATTCTCAAAGATGAATTTTCAAAACGATCTTGCCGTTTCAATATCAGCTTAAAAAATTTTTCAAAAATCTGTTATGATTTTTGTTTCTATTCACTTGATCAATTGTTGTCACTCTTTCTCCTGAAGTCCTAACGATGACACCCTAATTTTTTCACAAATGGTCTACTTACAAATATTGTACCCTATTTGAAAAAAAAACTATCAGTTTCTCAAAGTTGTCAAAGTCTGAACCGAAAGGTTTCTAGTGATTTCATCGGTCTATCCACTGCTCTCGGCTATCCATTTTAAGTTTGGAAACTAGTAACAGCTTCAGGACCTCATCGACTTAATTGAGCATTTTAGTAACTTTGGCTAAAACAGAATGTCCATTTTTGCAGGGGTTTCCTCGAAATGTTCACGTTGCTTGTGCTCAAGCTACCTATTTATTGTATAGGTTTAGGCGTGAAATTTTTTTTGGAAATTTCCAGTTTCTGAAAGATGCAAAATTGGAGCTCGAGAGGTTATCCCCAGTAGCTTTACTACCTAATTTTCACGATTCCGTCAGGCCACATAATTTTGTCAGTTCCATCAGCTCGCCAATACCGGATCTCGCACATGTATTTAATTCTTCTTCTAAATCAGTGTCACTCCATTTTATATAGCAACTAAACCTAATCAAGAGTTGCCAGCCCAGTTTGTTATACATAACTTCTGAGTAATTGTTATGAAGATTTCTCTGTTTCTAATCTTGCCAAATTTAATTTTTTTAGGTTGATTTCGATAAAATATCAGTAATTTTTTTAAACATTCGAACGAATAATTTTACTTCAGTCGACCAACCGACCGACCGCCAACCGTTCGCCTACCGATGGCTCAACCGAAAAGCATTTACCCGTAAACTTGCATATGTGATTTTCGACTGATCATTTAGTTTTACGTAAAAATTCGCTTTGGTCGAGTTTGGTCGGCTCGATCGGTTAGCGGTCGGTCGGCATACGGCGTTTTTTGACCGACCGAAACGGAACCCCCTAAATTCAAATCCTTTACTAGTGCGCTTGGTCTTATTTAGCTCGAACTTCGATTCGATTTGAGAGACAGTTACAGTTTCACTCTCATTTCAATTATCCATTTTGAAATGAGAGTCTGATTATGTTAGAGATCAATGTTTTGTATTTCCGGATTTCATATTATCCCTGCAGTTAGATTGTGATTCTTGAAAAAGTTAGGTGTTTCCTAAAACTCTTTGAAGTTCTTCGGTTTCACTGTCTTGCTAAATGCAAACTTTTTGGAGTACCGGTATTGCTCTTGTGAATGGAACAAGTAACACTTTTTCTTTCGTTTTCGGAAAATGTTCCCAGTATCACTCACTGTTGATTTTCTTAGACTTGAACTAGGCCGTACTACTGTCTTTGAGTTACATTCCGAGTAAGTCTTGTTTTCATAAGTGTTGCCGGTAGATCATAAATCTCTAATCTGAGCAAAAATTCGTACGAGTACAAGCTACATATGTTCCTCTCTCACATGAAAATCCCCCCCCCCTTCTTTCTTTCAAACAGAGAGATTTCCCGCAATTTCAATTTGTATCTATCTGTTACTATCCCTCTGCTTCTCTGCTCCTCTCCCTCTCTCTCCCCTACTTCTACCTGTACCTTCTGTCCTTTCCCACCCCTCCCCCCAAGATTCCAAAAGAGAATATTCGACCTTCGCGCATCTTCCCCTCTCTCGTGGAATCCTTCCTTCACGTCTTCTACCTTCTAATAGTATAGATTCATCTTCCTCCGGGTGGGCAGCAACAGTAGCCATGGAGGAGGAGGAGAAGTTGACTGACTTACAAATTACGGCCTCCCCCTTTTCGTGGATTCCTTCTCTCCTAATACGGAGAGGGGGTCATCATCATGGGGGAAAATAAGGATAGCGAGAAAAGGGGGGAGGTGTGGGAAGGGAATGTGAAGGGAGGGGGAAGAAGTTATTATTAATTGGTCGGTATTATTCGTGTTGTTCTTGTTGCTACTGAAAGAGTGTTCCTTTAAATAGGGGGGGGGGGTACTGTAGGAGCATAAAGACGGTTATAGGTGTTGAAAGTTTTGCTGATTTATGAAGTTGTGATTTTAGCAATGTTGTAAGGACCTACTTGATGTTTCCTAAGCACAATCTCCCTAATGAAAATGAAAAAGTCTAGGCTTAGTGGGTCCTGGAGTCTTGAAATTTGGTTACTGTAGATTACGGTTCCTTGAAGTTTTCATTTCTGTAGAATATCAGAGAGCTTCATTATCGGAGCTCCCAATATGAAAGCGTAGAAATTTATGGATATCCTTTATGGAGCATTTTTGATTTTCTCAAAATGAAAAATAAAAACTTCGGTTTCGAAAAAGTGGTATACGTGATGGAAACTTTTGTCAATTGATTACCATGTCGTTGGAGGGTGAACTTACCAAAATTCGACCAATATTTCACAGAAAACTTCTGTTTTGTAGAGTCCAGTTGACCCCGGAATTTCAAAAATTGTGTTCTCAAGAGTAGCTTTCTAATGCTCTTCGTGTGGCATAAAATGCAAAAATTCGGTATATTTTTGCACTTTTCACGAAGTATCGGGGTTATTTTCTGTCTAGAACCCAAGACTTGGGATTTTCACTATTTTTGCTATTTTTTCAAAGTTATATGTAGCTTAATGCTCATTTATAGTTTTTTCTGTGATTTTCGTCAAAATCGGAACTTTTCAAATCATAAATAAGGGCGGAAGAATCGGCTGATCAAATTCCTCAGTTTACTATGGTTACTGTCAACAATTGGAAACAGAATTTTTTTCCGGTTCTATTCTGTTTCGTTTTGAATCATTATTTGCGTGAGTATAATATTTTCGAATCATAGCTAATCGTAACAATGTTACCACTGTCTTATGCAACCTCATTGATCTTTCATGGACTTCCAATAGTTTTTCACAACTTCCAGAAGCTGAAATTTTCTGGAAAGATTCTGATTTCAGTCAGATGTTTTTCTTGAATCTCAATGTTGTATTTTCGAAGATTCTGAAGCTTCATTTGCAAAATTTTCGTTCAAATATCTCGTCAATGCTCAATTAAGATGCATGAGCTTTGGATAACGTTCAGAAACTGAAAAATTACCAATAAATTTTCTAGATCCCCGTTTGAATAAGGTTTTGTTTTTCTAGCATTTTCTTCTAAATTGATATTGGTTCCTTTTTATCCATTTGTCCGATTCTCATACCTTGCTTTTTAAATCAACTCTGAAATCTTGATTTTCAAAAATTTCTCCGTTATTTTTGCAACATTTCATTGAGATACTTCGACTTTGACACTGATAGTATTGAGTTTTATCCTAACTTCTGTTTTTTTTTTCTGTTTTTGTCTTGGAGTTCAAAAATCTATCCGTTTTACTTTTCGCCTCCAAAACTTTTAAATTTTGAAAAATTCTATATTTTCGTTTCCACAAAATCTCCCCTCATCCCCAATTCCTCCCATCTATCATCAATCTTTACCTGTGTCCATCCCCTCTCTCTCCCAAAACTTGAACCAGTTTTTTCTTCACTCTCTCTCACTCTGCGTCTCTCCAAAAATCACATTCTCTCTTCCAAACAGTTTTTCTCTTTTCTCTTGGATACGCCCTAGGCGTATCCAATAGTAAGGGAAAAGAAGATGGATTGGAGGAGGAGAAAAAGTTGAAGAAAAGGAGGATATAATCGTTTACTTTTCTTTTTCGTCTTCCTTTTTGGGGTTTTTCTGGGGCTTCCAAATTTTTGTGATTTGATTTGATTACCACGAGCAAAACTGCATTTGAACCCTTTTTTTCTTTGTTTCATATGCACATACATTTTTTACTTTTCTATTTCCCTGTTTTGACTATTTCATATAGTAGTCTATTTTGAATTGTCTGTTCGGTGAACTAGGAAACTGTTGGAAAGTATGACTGACTAGGAGCCTAGCACTAGAAGTCTAGTTTTGATTTTCAAATATGACCTTGTCGAAAAAGTAAATTTTTTTCACCTATTTTTATAAGAAGCCACTCTGTTTCTAACGATTTAGCTTTATGAACTTTCTGAAATTGTACAAGTAATCTTATGCAAAATTAGGCACATTCAAATTTTCCTGTTCTGAGAACCTATTAAGCTTAGTTGATTGACAGATAGTACTAATTCACCCGAATTTACTAATTCATCCATCAAGATCATACTGACTGAAAAAGTTCAAAATTGCGTTGGTTTGAGAATGTTTTGAAAATGTTGATGAAGTTTTTTTTTTGTGAAGTTGGTTGACTTTATTTTCAAAAGTACCATTTTTTAAAGCAAACCTTGTACCATTTTTTTGAAGCAATAAGGCATAGAGTTTTCGGTTTCAAAATCACCATAATTCGAAAGAATGATCGCGATTTCTAATTGGATTGGCGATCAAAATCCATAAATTTCTCGTTTCACCTTTTCTATTTCTCTCTTTATTTTTGCCCTCATCTCAATTTTCCCCTCCTAAACTATACCCATTTCAGCTCACCCACCACCAGCTCAACTCAACCAGAACCAACCGCCCAAACTCTCATTACTATGCCATATATTGTCTGAAGAAATACACAAACCAATTGGAAATTTATCAAGACGAGTATCCAGAAAGAAGAAACAAAGAGCTAGAAAATGATGCGTCGAGGTGGATCGATGGGTCCACCTGGTGGCGGTGGCGACCCATATCAGAGGTGAGTATTTTTCTTAAATTGAAAAGTTCGTAAAAACAATGTAGAGAGATCAGAAACTGAAAAATGTTAATAAAAATCAGGATTCAACGTGTTGATATATCTGAAAAAATAGTAAACTTTGCTGTTTTCAACGGGTTTCAACTGTCTAAATTACCGATGATGTCAATGTGTAGTAGATAAGACATTTTTATTTTCCGTCTTCGTATTTGCATAATTTCCTGTTCCATATTCTCCCTATCATATCCTACTTTTTCTAGTTTCCATTATTCCACTAGTCCCTATTTCTTCATTTTCCACTTCCAAATTTACGCCCACAATTCCATCTCCCACCCAATAATTAATCAAATTTTATCACCACAATCTTGTCAAAATCACTAACTTATCAGAAAAGATAACGGATCCTGAAAACGGATCCAAAAGTGATTGATGTACTGTTTTTATTGGGGGTCATTTATTGGGTGGTAATGGGGTGGTGATTAATTGGAATTCCTATAGGACTAAGGGTAGATCATTATCTTCTTCCTGTCGTTAACCACACCTTCTTCATTTAGGATGTATCCCCTACCCTTGTTTTAGAGGAAAGGGGTGTGGTGGTGGTGGTGGTGGAAGGTACAGCATGTAGGGAAGAATTATTTTAAGTTTTTGAGTATTCGGAACTTCATTGAATTTGATAGAGTCATATTGAATCAATCTCTTTTTAAATTATTTTGTGGACCTCGTGAAACTGTTATCATGTTTTCAAATTTTGCTTAGAGAGAGAGATGAGTCCTCCGAATCTCCTAAAAATCCAGCCCATTCTTTCTATTAACTAGATGAAACTGACATTTTTCATATGTTCAAAGAAATTTCCCGTTTCATCTGTTTCATTTTAGGCTATAAACAGTGTGCTAGACATTGGGACCTTATGTCGTACTACTGTAGTCGTTTTTCCTAAACTATAACTTTTTCTGTTTTAATCAGTGCGTTTGTAATTTGATGCTCCTGCGATGTTAGTTATGCAATCTTACACATTCCAGTCACATTTTGAGCTTTTAAAAAAATTCTCACAATCAGCCGAATTTTGTTTTTTGTCCCTCGACTTTGTTTTTCGGTTTCGAATTGCTCATTTTATACCGAGTGCTTGAGGTCCACCATTTACATTTCTTATCGTTTGGTTCGTCCATAGGTGTATTGTAGTCATTATTCTCAGTTTCACCAACAATGTATTCCTAGTTGGAGAACCCTTAAAACAATTTTTTTTTCACTTAAGATAGTTTCACATCACTTTTCATATTTGTTGCAATCTCGAAAGTACACTTTAGATCCTGGAAGTCTTCCCTGTTTCATACACATTTTTTTTCTGTCTGTCGTTGAGATTGAGCTAATTGAAACCTTTGCATTTTTTTGAACTCCAGTTTCAAAAAGTTGACCTCAATCGAGCCTTGATTACTTTGGTGTTTTATCCAGCAATCTGTTGGCCCTTCAAGTAGTGACAAAAAAATCTAATTTTCCCTGTTTTATCTGATTGATATTGTTCTAGTGTTTTGATTAAAGGGTATTAGTATGGTTTCATTCTGACTAATTTCTGCATTCATACTTCTACCAGAAGAGATTTCGTTTGATGTGACATCCCTTAAAGAAACAACGCTTGCTTTGAAGCTGACATAATCAAGAAATTGTGCTCAAAAAAGTCCCATTTCAATCAGTTGACAAAAAGGGAGGTTCAAGTCGTTCAAGATTTTTTTTGGTTCATGTTACTCAGAATTATTCGTCGTTAATTATTTAGATCAGTTTCATCAAAGTTGTATGTTTATAGTGTTTTGGCATAAATTGTCCCGTTCTCTGTTGTTTTCCACACGTTTAAATTTTCAATAATGAGAGTTAAAGAACATCATTTTCATTCAACATGAATTCTCCGTTTCATTATGCATTCGATTGCTAGTTCGTTTAATTATCAATGATACCTTCTATTGATGAAAAAGCTGAAAACCATACTGATTGTAAGATAATGAAAGAAAAATTCCAAGATTTTCCAGTTTCAAAAAGTTCATATCAGGTGAAGCCTCATTAGGTTATTTAGTTGGCCGATGGTGAAATTAGATCAAACGTTAATGTAGCATCAAAAATAAGCAATTTTCTAAAACGTTTTCGAGTAACAGTTTCATCAAATTCATGAATATCTTGAATTTTGACGGAAAAGTAATAAGAGTGGATATTTTTTGTGATCGAAGCTTACAATTCCATTATTTCAATAGTTCAGGGCTTGCTAACTGGGGACTTTGTTCTTCGAAGGAAATTCTTTGTGATTTTTTCGATTTCAAGTTCTTTAGAAAAAGATATCATGAATGAGTATGTCCAATGGGTACTTGCATAGACTGGAGATGACACTTTGGTCCGCTAAACAGTATAAATTGGCCAAAAAATCAATTTGAATGAAACTAGGACATTTAGGACAGTCAGATATATAAATTATTAACGTTTTCAAAAAGTTAGTATCACACAGAGTAAAGTGATATCATTGGTCTGTATTAGACAGTTAGACTTGAAATGCGATCATAGAAACAGAATAATGAAACATTTTCATTCCGTTTCATCGAATCGCTGAATTCGTATGTGACTTGATAGATTTGCTCATTCTCGTTAGAAAGGTTTCCAAATTTCCATATTTTCAACTCCATATTGTTGTCTGCCATTGTGCCAGTACTATTATGACCGAAGAAAGACTACGAGTGCACCCAATGTTTGAAAACATTTTTTTCGAATTTCTTGACTTCTTGAAACGCAATAAATTTTCTGGAAATTGGCTAGGTATCCCAATTACGGTAGACCAAAAACTTCAGTTTCCCATTTTCAATATGAATTTCAACACTATTGACCTTTTTAGTACACCTCTGATTTTTTCGTTTTCAGTCCCCTCTTCCCTCGGAAATGTTTCCAACCTCACTTGTATATACAAATTTGTAAGTACACATACATACAAACATGCTCTTCTTCTCCTCTCCTTCAAAACTTTTCATTCTCAACCCAAAACCCATCTCGCACTGATAAATATTCGGTCGTTGTGTTGTACGCGGGTGTGCACGTATCTCGCGTCTCAGCGCCGCCATTTCTCTGCGTCTCTCCACTTCATATACTCTCTCGCCTGTTGGTTAGTACCACCATCAACACAAAGGAAAAAGGGGACTGATAAGGAGCGAAATCTGTAAATGGCACATTCCAATGGCGAGTGAAGCGAAAATTTTATAACCTTGTCCATTCTTCGATTGCTCTCCTGGGTTTTCCGACCGATTTTTCCAAATCGAAAGTGCTATAAAACCGTTTTAATTTTTGGGGTTGGAAAAGGGTGGTTCCCTAGAAAGTGTGTATTGGTCTGGGAATTCTTGAGATTCTGAAGATTGTGGAGACCAAAAATCAGAAATAGTCTAGTTTGAGATTGAACGACAAGATTGAAAAGAAAATAACTGTCACAGAAAAGTCATAATTTTGGAACAGATTTTTGAAGGTAGTTCTACCAGTAAACTCAACTATAAAAAAACGATCTATTGCTGACAATTGATTAGAAATGACCTATGCTTGCAAGATGTCTGCAATTTGGCAGATTGCAATGGAGCGCACTTGTGACTCTTTTACTGAATACCATCACCGATCCCACTCCGATTAATAGAACAGAAAAGTTCACATTTATTTCATGTTTCTGAAACATGATAAATTTTTAATATTTCATAGAGTTTCAATTGGATTGTGAACTAATTTTTAGCTGTAAATCGATCACCGAAAATGTTCCAAGCATACTAAATCTAACACTAAATGACGAATGTTGAAATTCGTCAGTTAGTGAAACTATTATTTTGGAACGGGTACTTCATATTTTGTTACGTTCTGTCCAACTTTCCAAAACTTCCCTTGCACGTGTACATTGTAAAAAGTGATTCTCTTACTTGAGTTCGCTTGTTAGTGAAATTTTCAAAGTATGGTTAAAGATATTACAGTATTAAAACAGAAATTTGTATGTATCCTTTTCAACTGGCTCCTTTTTCTTCACCTTTGATTTTTTCTCCCTTCTTATCTGGCGGAACTGCTCTCAACTGTTCCCAACAAGTCAAATGCTAAACTGGAATCTGTAAATTATTTGCAACTCTCGAGTGTTTTTTGATTCCGAACTAGTGAGAATCTGTTACCAAAAGCAATATTTCGAGACTTTGAAACAAAAAACTTTTCCATCCTTCAAATTTGAAGCTACTTCATTTTCAGCGTTTGTGGCTGTAGAGGAAGTTTATTGTTACATGGAGTGTGGTCTGAAATGGTTTAACTTTATCATTATTTTTGTCTGTATATAGAGTCTAATGTTCCTTTTCAAGCCCTTGGCTAGATGTGCGCCTGTCAAAACAGAAAACTTTCTTGCCAATTTCTTTCAGATTCTGACTCAGATACCGTTTTATTAAGCCTCTAAAAGAATAACTCGGAATTTGGAAACTGAAAATATTTATAATTTCATGTAGGTTCTATTTATCTGAAACATAGTCATTTTTGCTATTTTCTTGCATTCAAAATTAACAGCACTTTTATGATATGAATCACCTTCTAGATTTATGTAAGGATGAATGTTCCTTGTTGGGTAGGTAGGAGTAGTACATCATTCTCATGACTCACATAGAAAAAACACACCCTCACCGCTGACTCCCAGACAGGACACTGGGGCAGGGAGGCGTCAAAAATGGGTAGGAGTGAAAAATAGGTGGAATTGGGAAGAGGTGGAACTTTCTTCCTATATATTATTTTTCCGTCATTTTGATTATTCTGCTCGGGCTTGAACTCTTATTGTCTTCATATCGAATCGTCTGTTATAATGGGGAACAGGTAACGGAAATTTTCAATGTTTTTATGCTGATGTAGATGGTTTATTATCATTGAAATCGTTTAAAGTATATTATGCTGTTTTCAAATCAGTAGAAAACTTCAGTTTCAAACTGATCATAATTTCTTGACTTTTTCTGGTTATACGATCTAGTGGATGCTTGAAACACAAGGCATAATGAAAAAGGTTCCAGTGTTGGTCCACGACTGCACCAAGATTCATCTAGAATATGAAACAGAAAATGAATGATTTTCTCTGAGGTTCAAAATTTTATTCTCATTTTCGATAGCTGTTTTAGTCTCTCCGATATCTTCTCCATCTCATTAATGTCCTCGTTCATTAACCAAAGTTAATCTAGAATATGAAACATGGAAAATTTTATCAATCTAATTCTCATGTTGAGATTGAGCAGAAATGATAGATTTCTCTGGTGCGAGCTTATAACAATGCATCAGAAAGCGAATTGCATTCCGAATTTCACAGTTTCCACATTCTTACTTCACAACAGCAAAAAAAACGAATTCTGATTCTTCTCGCCTCTGTAATTCAAAACGTTGACTTTCTATTTTAGCCATTGGCAACGCAAGAAATCAGTAATGGATATCTTGATCATGAAACAGTCCAATTTTATTAAAAAATTTGCCTGTTTCCCATTCAACTTGAATTTCGAACTAATATCAGCATCTCTAATCCATCAGCATTTTCACATAAATAGCCCTTGTCAAAAACTAGCTAAACTTGTTCCTTGACGTCTGATCTGATGCTTGCGGTCCGCAGACACCACTCTAGACACGCTCACGCAAAAATGCAGACCCTTCGTTTTGTGGGCGGTAAAAATTTGGAAACTTAGCTCCAGCGCACTGGTCAAATGGAAGAAAAAATCACACAGATTTTTTTGAAAAAAAAAACTCTTCCATTTGCCCAAACGCACGGCAAGTGCGGTGAAGCACCGATTTTCATATTGTTACCGTCCTAATACTAAATTGTCACCTACCGTCTAGTATGAAATAACGGTTTCAAAATGTCCTTATAGAAACAGGGAAATCATTTATTTCTAATTGACTCATCCTACCTCCATTCTATCAAGATCATAATAGAAATCCAAGTATGAATTACTAAGTACTGTGGTTTTCAAATTACACTCAAATCAATGTTATGGAACCGGAAAAATCTGAGTTTATGCATAAACATTTTTTGTCGATGACTAAACCTTTACTACCTTAAATTGAATTCCCTCTACTAAATATGCCATTCATTTCAGCCGCCCATCTCCCGGTGGCTACTACTACTCTCGTTCGTCGACCGCCGGCCAGCCGGCTCCGTCTCCGTCGCACAGTCAGCAGTCCGCATCATCACATCATCCAGCGAGAGGAGCGCCCATGTCGCAACCAATCGGTACGTTTTTGACTTCTTATCTTTTTTCCGACTTCTTCTTCGTTTTTGAAACATAGCTTATCACTTTTTCCAGTTTCTTTTCTTTCTTCTTTTTGTGATTTTTTTTCCCTCTTGCCAAAAAATTTTCTGCTAGTTTTACTATCGTTTTGCTCTCCGTTTTTCCTTGAGTTTGCGATTTCCTGTAATCTGAGTTGGCGTCATTTTTTGCAGTTTTTTCTTGCAGTTTCACCTAGTTTAGATATGAAATGTTGAATTTATCTGGCAGTAACACGTTCCACTTAATGACATTTGAAAACGATTTTTCAGAAATTGCCATAGGAACCATAGGCCATAGGTCTGCAGTTGATTTTCAAACATCAGTTCAAATTTCAAAGCAAATTTTGATTTTGATACCCTTATCAATTTTTCTTGTGTGCTTATCTGTCTCTATCTCTAAGTCCCCCTTCTAATCCATGAAAAATCTGCTCTTAAGCCTGAACTTTTAAAGCCGTTCTGCTCCACTTTTCCGTTTTCCAAGGTTTAATTGTTGACACCAATTTTTTAGAGTGTAGTATACTTTTTAAGGGTCCTCTACCGCAGTTATCATTTTCGGTTTCCAATTTGGCATATTTGTGAATTAAGTGGAACAGAGATAATCGACTTTGTACATCATTTGGGTTCTTTTAAAACTAGCATAAAAACATCGGATGTCAGTTAAAGCAATAACATGAAAATTGCGCTCCTATGGTTATATATTGGCGTCTCGATTGGCACCTATGGAAATCCAAATTTCAAATTTCAATTGATGACAACAACTTTTTAAAGTTTAGTAAACATTTTTAAGGATGCTTCAATCGCAGCTATCATTATTTTCGGTTTCCAAATGTACATATTTTTGAAATAAGTGGAACATAGATAATTGAGATGGCGCTGTATCCATAATTTAGGGGAAGGGAGTTTTTGAAAAATAAAAGGTCAAAATCGTTTATTTCAATTAAAGAAACATCATGGAACTATAATTTTCACGACTGTATTGACTTCCCTTTTGTAACCGGTGCCAAACCAAATTTAATGAAACATGTTTTGTTTTTATTACTGTTTCTGCTCCTCTATTTTCCATGGAAGTTAACGGGACCGTGATAAGTCATGTTTTTCGTTTGGTATTTTTCAGGCACAAAAAGTTATGAACATATTTCCAAATTTTTTTCAGTTTCATTACCTTTTCTAGAACCGTAGATCATACTCTTAATGATGGATCAGCTATCTGCGTTGAAAATTCAAAATCTTTAAAATTCGAGTTCTTTGAAATTCGAGATCGAAACTATAGTCAAAGCATGAGCTTGACTATCCAATGTGTGAGAAACACGAAAAAATTTTAGATAAATTGGAAGATTTAACTTTTTTTTAAATAATTTCATGAAAAATGTGGTTCCTCCACTCTTGAAATAAAATTTTAGTTAGATAACTAAACCTAATTTTCCACTTGAGTAGTGAGTGTTAAAATCTCATATTCAAAATACGTTCCATTGCACATCTGCTAAGCTATCAGTAAAGATTAAAAAATTCTAGGCCTCCACTAAAGCTCTATTGTGCATCTCCCCAATTTTTAATATTTCACTGTTACATAACCCTATCTTGCTTTTCATTGAAATTTAGCAGACTAATCGACGACATTATCCATATCTTTCATTTTTCAGTCCGCCGCTCCGACTACCGTCAGGGAAGTGAACAAATGACGCCCCGATCCGATCATCGTGGCGGAGCCATGGGATATGGCAATGGTGGTCCAAATGATCCAAGATTGGATGAGGTCACTCCCTCGTACTATGTGGAGCATTTGGCAACATTTGCTGTCGGAAGACAGTTTGGATTGACTTTCCCGGCTGATGGAATCAGGAAGTTGAAGCAGATGGAGAAGGTGAGTGCCTGTGGCTAAGATATTTACGATTCTTTGTACATAGACTTATTAATATATGTAGTTGCGGGTGAGTCGCCGTAAAGCATTAGTAAGGGATTCAGCCTATTCTAGTTCTAGAGCACTTATAACAGAAATCGTACTCCTGAGGGTGCGCATTTTTAAATAATTGAGGATTCACTAACGGTTTCCTGTTCACAGACTTGTTGAGACGGAAATCTTTTTTGGCGATGGTTTACTAGAAATTTGACTAACTCAGCTCATTGACCATAATTAGGGTATTCAAAAATCAGCCCCATTGCTGTCTGTCACCATCTAGGGCAGCTAGAGTATGTTATATTGTTATGTTTAACCTAATCCCTAGTGAGAATGCCACTCAGGTCACCTCAGTATAACGTATTTGAAACTGAATTTATTTTGAGCTACACTGGGCCAAAAGACTTTTATCATATTCTTATAAAAATCATGTTCCCTTCTTTCAGAACTCCGCAATCTGGGCACAACCACTCATCCTTCGGTTTCGACACCACGCCGTGACTGTCGAGGATGATAATGGAGAACTCGTCGAACAGTTCCCACTGGAACTCATCGAACAACCGACGGCTCATGTTAGCAATGATTCTCGCGAGACTTATAACAATGTTCTGTTGTTCGTGGTCAGGGAGGATAGGAAGAGAATGAGCACGCCGACGGAGATGCATATTTTCCAGGTAAGAAAACGAATTATGAAGACTGAGTGAAGTATATTGGAGGAGATAGTAGGTATGGGGTAGGTGGAACAGAGAAAAAGATGTAGAGCATAGGGTACAGCAAACGTGTTGCCATTTTGAAGAAAGGAACAAGGTTTGAGACTTCCCTCGACTTTAATTTTGGATCCTTTCCATTTAACAGAAGCTATCGCATTTTAGTTACAAGGAAAGTGCACGGTGGAATGAAGTTTTTGTAGGAAACAATTATGTATGGGATAGATGGAACTGAAAAAGAATGTATATAATTAGCTCGAGCAGTATAGAAATGCTGATAGTAGAACTATTATGACCATCATGAAACATAGATCATACTTTGCGCCGTACCTTCATCTGAAAATTGAATCATTACTGTTTTGCAAAGGTTATCTCAAGCTTTCAGCTTGATTTTAGCCAATAACGTAATAAGTAAAATACGCTTTTGAAAAGATGTTACTGTGGAATCTACTAGCGAAGAAAAATCAAATCTAATGCTCAGCACGTGACTGTTATGAACTTGTTGAAACATAATTTGGGTTTTCACTTACTTCAAGCTCAAAGCATTTGTACGAACACGATTTACTCTTAATTGTGGGACCATTGTGCAACTAAAGTTACGGTTTCATTGAAACTGTAACCGACGGTGAAGTAGAACGCTGCGGTAATGAAATTTTCAACACATTATCTGTTCAACTGTTAGACAGATTTGAAAAAAACGTCCTAGTAGAAAGTCAAGATCAACATCCACAAATCTGATCAAAATTTTACTGATTCTCCGAAGTAGTAATAACTGCTCAGTAGTGATCTTCACAGTTTGTTTAGCAAAATATAGTTTGAAGATTTTCCAAGGGGTCAAAGACAATAAAGAATTGGGATTCCTAATTCGAAAAGTTCATTTTGCACTAGTAATGGAATTCAAAACGTATTCAAAGGCACATTTTCGTGTTTGGTTTCTCACTTTTGATCTCATGAGATGCCAACTTCTTAGTGCTATAACAATATGCATATCAATGTTTCAGAACATCGATATGAAAAACTTTGAAGAAACTGAAACTGATTCATCCAAGTTAGAAAGGGCGTTCACTAAATCTCTGTTATGACTGGTTTTTATCATTAGGACAGTTTGGAGAATCTGATAGTGCTCCAGATCAATGATTTTCATTAAACCTTCGAACGTGGAAGATTGAGACCCATCTAAATTTGAACTTGAAGAAGCAAAATATCTGCTTCTTCAAGTTCAGTTAAATAAAATAGTTTTCTGCTCCACACAGTGCAGTTAGCCATGATTTCCGAGAATATGGATGATGTATCTTTCTTTATGTTATATAGTTATTTCACTGTTTCAAATAGTATGTAATCAATGTCTACTTTCTCTCTAGTTGCTATGGATACTGTAGGATCAATAGAGAAATTATGTTATCAATAAAAGCTTCTGGGTAGTAGCAGTATTACAGATTTAATTACTGCAATACGTTTTGGACATTTATAGTCAAGAACGGTTTAGGGAGCTTCCCTGTTTCACTAGGTAAAAATGAGTAGAAATGAAAGTTTGAGGCGCTAGAATTCCCATGGTAAAGCAAAATAATCAATGTTAGTGTTATTTTTCGAACTCACATAGTGCTAATGTATCTGCTATTTTTTTTATGTTTCGAGTAGTACACGAAATATGATCATAATGACTCTTTTTAGTCAACGTTGTAATAACATCGGTTCACACATTTTGAGCCTAAAAATGAGTTAGATTGTCATAGAAAACAACAAACTCATTGAAGCTTCATTCCTGTTTCTTATATCCGGTAAGCTTAGAATGGAATATTTCGAGATAGTTCAAGATGACTTAGCGCTTCTTCTGTGCAATACCATCAATGTCCTAAGCAGATATTCAACCAAGTTTCGTTAGAAATTTTCTGGGATCTCTAGCACAAGTTTCATTAAAGTACCTATATTTGATCGGCCATGTAGAAGATAGTAAAATTTCTTAGCTGTTTCAAGTACCCCATATGCTCTGGTTAGAAGTTTTATAGACAATTTTGAAGGCTTATTCTGTTTTTTTAACAATTCCACTTGAAGATAACTAGAAGAACCTTTTTTCCACGAAGCTCCTCCCTAGTCATTTTCTATGCCTCAAAAATAGGAGTCCATATTTTGCTGTTTCCAGTGATCCTTATTTTGATCCTTATTTTGCTATTTCCAGTGCATCCGTGTGCCCGCCATCAATTTCCCATTAGACTTTTACCGGGATTTCTAGATTGAGATTCTTTGAAGTATATTATTTCTTATAAACGGGATGGCATTTGCGGTTTCATGAACCCCATATACTCTAGTTAGAAATCTGAGAAACAATATTATATGGATTTATGGTCAACTATAATGAAAGACATTTAGAATAACTTTCGTTTCATGAAGCTTACCCCCAAGCCAATCCTTATTTTTCTATTTTCAGTGCATCCGTGTGTCCGCCACCGACGTCGCCGAGGACCTCAAAAACTACGTGCACGGCCAATTCCGTCGTGTGCGCAACGGCCGACGAACCGCCGCGCCGACGCATCTTCAAGCTCAGCAACAACGTAAGTTCAAAGATTCTCACTTCTTTTTATTGTCCATCTTCTTCTTCGTTTTCCGAAAGTTGGCAACATTTTCGTTTCCTCTCCTTTTCTTTCGGTGTTTACCTCCCGCCGCCAATTGCTTATCATTTTTCGGAGGAGTGAATTTGTGTGTATGTCTTGTATGTGAATGTGTGCAAACATTTGTATACATACAGATTGTCCAAAAGTGAAAAAGAAGAAGAAACAAATTTAGAATAGTGGAAGAAAATTTTATTATAATTGGGGGAGCGAGGGGGTAGTTTTATTGCTGCTGTGTGTTAATGACTGGAAATCGGGGGAAATTTGAGCATTGTTATAAGGGAGATGACGGAAAATGACGAATTTTAGGAAATGGGAGTTGGGGGGGGGGGGGGAATTGAAAATAAGAATGGTTTGGGGACTCAAAACATAGGCAAAAAATGAAGTAATATCAAAGACTGATCAAAAATTTGGAAGTTTCTTAAAGTCGTGAAATAGGGAACATTTTTATTTGAGATAGTTTATTCTTGATTCAGATTATAGACTTAGTCAGTTTTAAGATGGAAATTGAGATTTTGATCCGTTATTTTTAGACTAGCATGTTAACAGAGATTTGAAGATTACAAGAATTTCCGTAGATGGTTATTTTCGGTTTCTGAATGTCCACATCAATTTCAGTTTTGATGATGATTTGATTTTTTACAATAAAATTTACATTTTTTGTCCAGAAGTTATTCTACGTCTAAAAGTGAAATAATCTAAATTCTTCTCTGTTTCTAAAAGTTCAGAAACAGTGGAGAAATTGTAATAAATAATGATGTTTTCGTTTACGTGAATCATCGAGCACAGAGAATCCAAAATTTGTGCTTCTTCTGAAAATATGAGCTATTACCATTTCATAATAGTGAGAAATTTTCCACTTTTTTATTGGGAATGTTGAATTTCGAACATTTTCTAAACTAATTTTGAGTAGCCAAAAATGAGAAATATTCCCTTTTCATGAAGTTCACATCAATCTGTGAGAAACTTTAGGTCTGATGCGATAGCTGCGTTTTTACAAGTTTTTGCTTTTTATTGAAAACTTCAGCAGAATGCTCCACTTTTTTGGTATAACATGAGCTTGGTGAAATGTCTGTTTCTTCATCTTTTTGATTTTTGAACTCTGCCGCTACTTAAATTATCGAGTTCTTCTTGACTAGAGGCGGAAACAGAATTTCCACACAAAAATGCTAATTTTCGGATAATAATTTACAGTTTCCTGAAGTCGAGTTATCCGAGCATTTAGCTATATTTCAATGGATGATTCAGTTTTTTCAGTTTCGTTCAGTCAAATTTAGTTCGATTTGCCGTCAATTTTCAATGGGACCACGAATCCTTATACTAATTGTCGTTGTTTTCCGATTTGGCAAGCTTTCTCACGATTTCTGATCAAAAACCTTTAAATTCAAGATTTTTCAGTTACAGCGTGTTTATAATTCCTAGACTTTAAGTGACATTTCAATAGGTGATTGGCGGCCTCTTGTACTTCAAAGATTCTTTCCAAGTTTTTCCTAGTTTTCCAAAATTTCCCACGACTTTCAGACAAACATTTTTCATTTATTAAAATTTCTCCAGTTTCAGCGGCTCTAATTTTTTCGATTTTTGGGCCAAACTTCAATAGGTGTTTGCCTCTAACAGTCTTCTTAAACTTTTCTTGCATTTTTCCATTTTACGCTGCTCCCCAAGACAACAAAGACCACCAGAACCTTTTTTTTTCAATAGGAAGACTCACTTTTTTCTCAGAGGATTATGATTACTTCTCGAAAAAAAATCCGTTTTTTTGTATGTGTTTTTGGAGTGTTTTTAGTGATAAGAAGTGGTATGACTTATGTGACTCTGGGAGGGGTGTGATCTAAATTTGTGAGTCATTATTTTGGAAAAGGAAATAAGTTCAATGTGGAATTTTTGGTCTGGAACACACCTACATTTTGAGTGGTGATGGCTGTGAATCATGCTGAATTTTCAATTTCAAATTTTCGGCCTATTCGATACTACGAATTGAAACTTGGTGAATATCAAAATTTTTATGAAGATTGAGAAACGGAAAAATTTTGAAAAAAATATGAATGAGATCAGATTTTCCGGTACTGACCTTAAAAATCTAGGCAGTCGGAAACAGATATAATTGCTGAAATTCGATGCTCAAAGTCTAGAGAAAATGCTTCCGGCATGGACTTGATTTTTGGAGATTTTTCAAAATTTAGATTTGGGTTTCCATCTAGCAACTTCCTATCGAATTTTCTTTTTTTTTTGCAATTAAAACTCATATGTGAAGCAGAAAAAAGAAATCAAATTTTGTTATGAAATTTGAATATACGGTTTCATAATCTCGCCTTTCAGAACGTTGTTCAGAAACCAGTATTCCAGAGCTCTTTTGACTTTTCGAATCTTTCATTTTTTCTAGTTAACCCCCTTAAAACTCGATAAACTTCACCTCTTTTTTTCTATTTTTTTGCCAATTCTCGTCAAGAATTTTTTCCTTTTCCTCCCATTTTTTCCTCGAAGTAAACACACATACACCCTTTTCTTTTTCAAGACAACCTTTTTTTCTGATAAAGAATATGTATGAAGGAATTCCTAGTTTATGGGTTAGTGAGGAAAAAAAAGAATGAAAATGGCACCGATGGTGCCAATTTCAAACCGACTTATCGCACTTTTTTCCATGAAAGACAGTTTTTTAGTTTTTCGGTGATTGTAAAATAGATGAGTCATTTTGGAGAAATTCAGTTTGACCACTTTTCTGAGACTTTTGGAGATCTAAATTCATTTGATTCCATTAAAAGCTTCTAATTGTTCCTGCGTCTCTTTCTTTAGTATAATGAAAGTTAGCGAGAAAAAAATTGATTTTCTATTTCATAATGGCTTTATGATTTTTGTTTTTTTATGCACTCAGTTCTTCTGCTTCCCCGTTAAGCTTTAAAAAAATCAGATGCAGTGTTCCAAAGGCTAGATTATTCCAGTTGTTTCTCTGATGCTGATCTTTTTCAGCTTTTATTTGGATTCAATTTCAACTTACTCTTTTTGAATTTTGGAACAATTTCTAAACACTTGATGTGTTTAGTGGCTGGAATGACAAACTTTCTTAAAATAGCAATTTCCCTACCTTTTTGAAACAATGATTAATAAGCACTTTCCTAGTTTCAGCAACATTAAACTATTTTGAAAAACATCCTTACTTATCCATGTTTTCTTCCAGAAATGCCATTCTACCCACCGGACGATGCCTCCATCAGTAGTGAAACATCCGAAATGTTCGAACGCGACGTGAACACTCTCAATCGCTGCTTCGACGACATCGAGCGCTTCGTGGCTCGCATCCAGTCCGCCGCTCTGGCTCAAAGAGAAATCGAACAACAAAACCATAGATACCGTACTGCCAATCGTCGTGAAAAGAAGAACCAACAACCACCAGACCCGAATGGTATTTTGTTCATGAGAGCTCAGCTTCCAATCGAATCGGAATTCGTGGACATCCTCAAAAAATTCAAGTTGTCTTTCAACTTGTTGGCAAAACTCAAGAACCATATCCATGAGCCAAATGCTCCAGAACTTCTTCATTTCTTATTCACTCCACTTTCTGTGATTCTGGAGGCTTGTCATTGGGGACTCGGACGGAATATTGCACCAACTGTGGCTTCTCCATTGCTGTCTTTGGAGGCTAGGGAGCTGATGCAGAATTGTTTGACTAGCAGAGAAAGTGATGTGTGGATGAGTCTGGGAGAGGCGTGGAGAACTCCACCGTAAGTTTTTGCTTTTTTGGTGAACGGCATGTTGATGGATCAATTTTGGTTTTAAAACTTTGTAAATATCACATAGCAGATACAGAAAAAATGTAGAAAGTGTTTTCAAAAATTTCGGTTTTCCCATGTTCTGAAATTGTGCTCGGTTTGAGTCTAAGTACTATGCTCACTCCAACATCTTCCATTAATTATTTTCCAGTGAGGACTGGACAAAGCCCCTTCCACCACCATACCGTCCAATCTTCCTCGACGGATTTGCTCCATACGGTGTCGCCGATCGTGTCATCACCACTCCGAACCCACTTCATCGGGGACAATCAGCTCCACCAGAGCATTACCGACAAGCGCCACCACGAGAGAGAAATATGGTGGATACTGTAAGTACCATAAGAAATTTTATGGTGGCCCAGTTTAAAGGCGCATAGGACTAAGACAGTACATTTCTGGATATTACAGTATAACTCGACTAGACTACTCTATGCGCCTTTCCATTTGATTCCACCTGTCCTAGAAGAGCTTGTGCACGTCTGTCTATCTTTCCATTTTTCAAAGCTATCCTTTTTGTCTTCCGTGTCCATTTCTTTTCCCTATCCTATCCTATCCCTTTCCAGGCTCCAAACACTCCTCAATCCATGCAACGAACCCCGAAATCAAGACCACCCCATCGGAATATGAGTGTCGACAATGTAATTTTTCCTTTCTTTTTCCCGCTTTCTATCCTTATGTGCTTTACTATTTCAAAAATTTTACTGTTACAATATGCCTACTTGACATCTGGAAGAAAATGAGCTCCATTGCGTCTTCTGGAACCTATGGTTTCGAGCGCATTTTCATCTCTCGTCCAATGCAAAATTAAAATGTTTTCAGCTCGAATTCGACCGACTCACCCTCGAACGCGAACGACTAGAATTCGAAAAGGCCAAGATTATGGAGCGTGAGAATCGGCTGAGACATGAGGAAAAACAAATCGAGTGAGTTTTTTTGGAAATTTGGGGGGGGGGGTCAAGGAGAGTGAATGAGTCACAGTTTCAAATAGGTTGTACATTTGGGGAAGTTGAAACGGCCAATGATTGATTTGTAAATGCAATCTGTATGTCAGCAACTGTTTCAAGACAAGGTAATATTGCTTTTGAAAATGAGATTTTCCTTAACATTTTGGTCCAAAAATCATCTTTCTAGGACTTCTACGAGTCAAGTTATGAGCGCTCAAAGTTTCGAAAGGAGCGAGAAAGAGACACAGACACTCTCGTTGTCTATGCCTCTCACTCTCTCACAAAATACTTTGAACACGCATAGCTCTGCTTATAGTAATCCAAGAGGAATATTTTTTATACCAAAATGTTCAGATAATCATGTATAAAGCACAAGTCAAACCACTTCAACTATCCACTTTCCAGGGACGAAAAACGTCGAATCCACGCCGAGAAGGACCTCATCAAAAAGGAAACGACCGCACCAGTGGAAGCACCTCCAGTTCAACACCAACCCATCACCAAGAGATACGATCCTCCAATTTCGATTTCCCCACCACCACAACGAGGAAATTACTCGCATGTTAAGGTTACTGTAGACTCTGACACATCACCACGTCAACAGGCATTCATTGATGATATTGTTGGAAGAGGTGGAAAGTTGGCAGTGGTTACTTATGATCGCGGAGGTCAGAATCCAAAGGAGTTGACTGTTCATAAGGGAGAGTATTTGGAGGTAAGCGAGCTTTATTGGTAGTGATTATTAGGTACTGTTTCACGTTGTTTTCTTTTGACTTTGCAAATACGCTCTACCACTATGAGATGCGAACAGAGGTGCGCGGAAGAGAAATTTTTCTATGCGGAAGACGGAAGACGGAAGACGGAAGTGACTTCTAGGCCTAAAAGTACCCTAAATGTTGGGTACCGTAATAATTAGTGTTAGGAAAGGTCAGAAAATCAGTCAAAAATCATTTTCAATTTGGAAAAATCAAAAATTTTGGGACTTCCGTGAATTTTTTTTTCTTCCAAAATATCCGGAAGACGGAAGTAGTCGGAAAAATTTTGACGGAATACGGAAGACGGAAGTAAAAAAAACAGGCTTAAGACGGAAGACGGAATTCCTCGCACCTCTGGATGCGAAAAAGTTCAATAGAGCGCACTTGCCATCTGCTAGGGATGCAAGTGCGCTCCACTAGAGCTGTAGTAGAGCACACTAGCTATCACATTGCATGTGCGCTATATTGAGGATACAATAGAGTGCATTAGGGACACTCATTACTTATCTATATTTTCAGGTTCTGTTCGACGAACGTAACTGGTGGGAGTGCAAGAACATGCATCAGAGAATTGGATATGTACCACACACGATTTTGTCAATGGTGCCGTTCGAGCAACAACAGTATGCGGTGAGTTAGATAGAAATTGAGTGAATGGCTTGGCGATTTTAGAAGAATTAGATATACAAGATCATACTAAAAATAATGACTCGATGAAACAGTAAAGTAAAAAAGGTTTCGAAATTTAGGTATTAATTTTTGCAACATATTTCAGTTTCTTAAAGCTGATAATTTTTTTGAAAATATTTTGAGACATTATTGAGATGGCCTCCTATCAAAAATTCTTTTGATGTTAAATTATATCTTCAAAGTATTTTTTCTGTTGAAAAGCTTAGAGAAGTGGGGTTTTTCCTGTTTTTTTTCTTAGTCAGTGAGCATCCGCCGGTGTTTGAATTTGAGAAATAGCAGAAAACCACTAAAACTCTGTGTTGGAATTCAAACCTTTTTCCCAAGAATATATCTAACTCTCAATTTTCCAGTCCCCGAATCACAACAACTCCTCGAACGCCTACAACAACGGACACCATCAAGGTCCAGGTATGCTTCCAGAAGACGCTCCGTCCTATGTCAAAGAGCGGCAGGGAAAACGCGGAGAATTCCGTTATTTCTAAACCCAGACTCCGCCCACTTTTCTTTCTTCATTTTTCCTCCCCATCACCATATTTCTTCGTCTTCCCCACCCGTTTAGTGTGCCATTGTATTTACATTTACACTGCTTTTATCCATCCCTTTTGAAGTTCTCGGCGGGAATTCAAAATTCCGCCGAAATTTCAAATCTGAAAATTTGCCAAAATGCATGTTCCCCTCTCCTCTCCTGTTTTTCGAACCCACCCATATTTGCTCAAAATTCAAAAATTCACTGAAAAATTTCCAAAAATTTAAAAATTGTCTTCAAATCTGTCTGTGTGTGTCTTGTCTTTGTTTCAGTTTCAAAAAAAATCTTCCCCCTTTATTATTTGATTTTTTCTTATAATTTATGATTCCAATTATACTCAATTGTGATATGATTTTTGATTTATTTCACCGATTTTTTAATAATCCCGAATTTTATGACAGAATTTCTATTTCCTCTAATTAATCCGAAATTATTCTAGCTAAATTTTTCTGTAAGCTTACTTACTGTTTTGTAAAATGTTAATGTAATCATAAATTAT
Organism: Caenorhabditis sinica; assembly: GCA_963932045.1. Classification (NCBI taxonomy): domain Eukaryota; kingdom Metazoa; phylum Nematoda; class Chromadorea; order Rhabditida; family Rhabditidae; genus Caenorhabditis; species Caenorhabditis sinica. The sequence continues at coordinate 20,421,565 of OZ009940.1, forward strand.
TTGAATTACTTTTACCTTTGTTTGTGTACACGTCTCAAAAAAATCAAAAAAATGGAGAAAAAAGGAAAATTTAGGTCGAAAAATTGTTCAGTTTTGGAAAACCCATTTCTGGACCGGAGTTTGGAATAGTTAGTTCGGTCACAGCAAAAACGGAAACATTGTTAAAAGGCATATTTGCTGAAGAACCAATTTTTTCTCACAAATGTTGTTTTCCAAAACGATCTAGCATTACCTTGAAAGAAACTACCAACTTTTCTGAACGTTTCGAAACAGAAATGTTACCAAAACTAGGATAAACGTTTTTCCTAAAATCAAGATGATATTTGAAAGTCCAATCTATGTATAAAATGTCATAATCAAAACGACAATATCGAGAAATATTTATACAAACCATCAGAAACATTCTATTTTATGAAAAAACACTACTAACCAATCACTAACCCTAACCCCTCATTTCAGCAATCCGTCCCAACAACAACTACCGTCCTCCTCCACCTCAACTAGTTTCGGATGCCGGTGTCCAAGTGGAATTCCGTCAGGAACCAATCGCTCCGCCCCCACTTCCAATTGTCGTTCCACCACCACCACCACCGAATGCACCAACTATTCAAGAGTTGATCAGAATTCAATCGCCTCCAGTGCAGAAACCGGTGAGTTTGGGGTAAATCAAAGGTTTGAGATAACAACATTTCACTCGAAACTTTCAAAAATTTGAATGAATGGGGACAACATGAAACATATATCTTTACCTATTGGCTGATACATATGTTTTCATGTTTCGGATATTTCATAAATTTGGTAGCAGTCTGACTTGGACAATCCTGTTGTCCATAACGATATCTGACATTCCGTTCATTCAGAGACCCCAAGTGGAAGAAGTGATCTACCAACCACAACCACAACCACGTGCTGGATTAGAGATTCAGAGAAGACATCAGAGTGAGTTTTCGGGACTGTTTTGTAGAGAAGCTGTCTCCAAAATTTTGAATATAGACCACTGTTAAACATACTTTGTGTAACAGCATCCTATCCACAGTACGCAGTTTTTAAGTGACATTCGAATTGACGTTCGAAAAACCAGTTGCAATTTCATGAACTTGATGAAACCGTATTTTCCAACATTCAGCAGTTTTCCCCTTATACAGTATTTCATGTTTGCAGACCCCCAACTCGTACAAGACTTGAACAACACACTGGGCAAGACTGGCGGAGAGATATTGAGACCACCAATTCAGAGAGCAACACGAGTGGCGATCAACGAAAAGTCTTCTCCGGAAGACGTGCATCGTTGGTTACAGGAGAAGGGATTCTCACCGAGGTAAGTAAAGATTATTAACAATTCATTAACAATTGGAAAAAATGATTACTGTTTTCTGATGGTCATGAAACATTATACAATGTTGCTCAATATATTGGGAATATCGATTTCTTAAAACAACATAATTCCAATATTCCAGAGTAATTGACCTTTTGGATGGTCAAGATGGTGCGAACCTGTTCTCCCTATCGAAATTACATCTTCAACAAGCTTGTGGAAGAGATGAGGGTGGATATCTCTACAGTCAATTGTTGGTTCAGAAGAAGAGGAGCGGGGTTAGTTTTTTTGTTGGAATTTTAAACTATCGCCCATGTATTCAAATTTTTGCACAAATACCATATTGAGAAGGTCAGATTTGTGTCTTTGTTATGGAAAATGTGAAAACGGAAAATATTTTCTCTATCTCGTCCAGTCCTCATAAAGTTTGAGAAGAACTTCCTACGATTCCGCAATGAAATAATGGTTTTCAGTTCCGAACACACACTGGAGACGAGCTGAAAGCAATCTTGAACCATCGACGAACCCATGTGGAACTTTCAAACGAAGCACCCGCTGATGAACCCGTTTTCACTATCAATCCCATTCATTAGGTTTTTACATTTGTTTTTTTGTCCTCTGCTTTCAGCTCAGCTATTGGCTCTCGTACTTTTCTGCTTCGCCCTCATTTAGCTTATTTTTCACTATTTCCCCACTCATCTTGATGAGCTGAATAGCTTATCGAACCTCATTATCCTTTACCATCCCGACGACTTTTCTTTCACATTCCTCCCAATACTCCGACCCCGATTCTTCAAAATTACTACAAATACACAGACTATAACCAAGATGAATTTATATTATTCCTGCTCTAATTCAACTTTCACCATTTTTTTAAATGTCTTTTTCATTTACTTTTCTACTTCTACTGCCAGTTAACCAACTGTAAACGACCATTTGTTCCTTGAGTTTGAATGAATTGATGGAAAATAGATCTATAACTTCTTACAATTCAACGCATTTCTGCTTCAAGATGCTTTCATCCCCCATCATAAAAATACATACACGTTTATTTGAGAAAAGTAGTCATTGACATTGAAAACAGTAAATAATGCTTTCCCCACGATTGGTAATGGAAATCAGAAAAATCGCCTTTACGAAAAAATAAACATGAATGAAGAGGTGGATGAAGAAAAAGAAACAACTATCCTTTCTAGCATGATGTGGATGGAGGAGGAAACTCTTCAGGATCAAGAAAGTCGCATTTACAATAAGGGCATATTGGATTTTTCGCAATAACGGGCTTGATACAAACGCTGTGATATATAATGGGGCATTTCTGGTTTGGACACGTCATCTGAGGTTCGGAGTCCCTGCGAATTTTGTAGCAATATCCGCATTCCGTTTCCTCATTGAGGACTGGTTCATCCGCTTCTTCTTGAACTGCCTTTTCGAACTTCTCGGAAAGAGTGGGATACGGTGGAAGAGGATAGCAGTTGAGGAGATTTTCGCCATTCTGAAAATGGAAGAAATTCTTTAAGAATAGATATTTAGCTATTGTACCTGAGCTCTCATTATATTCAACTCTAGAATTCCGACTTGAACTGTGACCGTCTTCTCCAAAATAGCTGACTCTGTATCTGCCACAGCTTTCACTTCATCCGAATTCGTGAGATTTTTCAGTCTGCAATCAGCATATCTTCACTCTGAAGAAGTTTTCAAACTCAACCAACCCAGTGATTCTGTCTCTCAGTGCAATCATCTCCAAAGACCTTTCAAAGTTCAATCTGATATTTTCAAGCCGATCGCAATATCTGACTGCATCCTTTTCATTTTCCTCCTGTGATTGTGGAGGTTTGCCATTAGCTTTATCAAGACCTCTTTGCAGACTCTCTATTCTTTCTTCTTGGCTGAAAAATTATCAGTATCATTATTATTCTAGTAGACTTTTATGAGACAACTCACTAGAGACGCGTCCGTCTGAGTTTAATCAGTTCATTAAAATTAGCCTTATCCATGTAACTCTGCCCATCCCTCTTTGCTTCCGCCAGTTCTTGCCTTTTTGTTTCCAGTTCTTGTGCTAATCTTCGAGCATTGCTTTCAGCAGCAATCACTCTGTAATTGAAATCGTTCGAACTTTGTACATACCCATCGAAATTGACTTACTTCTTCTCCGCTTCCCCTTCTTTTTTAGCTGCTTCCCACTGAGCATTCTTAATCTGCCCGTCCATATATGTTCTGTCTTTTTGTCTCTGCGTCTTCATCCGCTCATATCCGTTCTTCATATCATTCATCTCTTGTTCCATATGCACACATCTGAAATATGACATTTATGTGTGTAGAAAATGTGCAACAACTCACCTCGCGGCCTTCTCATTCAGATTTTCTTTGGTCTCTTTCAACGTTTTCTGTTCTTTCGCCAGATCTTTCGTGTACTTTCTCAGTTCTTGTGTCACCAGTTCCGACTCTGCTTGCATATCTTTGATAGTTTGTTGCATGTCGGTGACTCTGAAAACTAGCAAGTAATATTGGATTTGAATAGCCTATTGTTTGCCTACTCACGATTTCTCATATTTCTTCCTGGCTTCTTCCAACTTCTTCCCGTCCCTATCCTTCCACTTCGCCCATCTCGCTTCCAACTTTTCAATCTCAGCATTTGCTTTCTCTAGTTCAGCTTCCAGTTTGGCCTTTTTATCAACCTCTTCCGTCATATCCCTCATTTTTTTCTCCGCCTCATCAGTTCTTTTTGCTCTCAACTCGTATCTATCTGCTTTAGCTTGTGCTGCTTCCAAAGCTGTTTTTGTCTCTTCTAGAGCTTTCAGAGCCTTCTCCAAATCCGTCTGGGTTTGGGAGCAGGTGAGACAGATTGTGACGTTTTCAAATTCTTCGACTAGAACTTCTGGAGATGAATTGGCATATTTCGGATTTCCTTGCGTCAACTCGTTTTCAAATTCTTCACGACTTGCAGCCCGATCAAAGGTATGAGGTTCTTCCAAAATCGACCTTGGTTCTCCAGGAAAGTTTGTGTTGTTTTCAACCGGTTCTGATGGAGCATCTTCCACATCCTCGGAAGTATCCGTTGCAATTGTTTCAGGAGAATTCAGAACTGTTTCAGAGTTTTCAGAAACATTTCTGACTGGGACCTCTGGAGATGAATTGGTATATTCCGGAGAACTCGAAGCGATCACACTCTCAATTTCTTCTGAAGTTGGACTTGGCAACCTCAGTTCAGATTGAGTCTGTGTCGGTACAGCGAGCGATGATAGCTTCATTGAAGCTTCTATTAAGACCTTTGAATCTGGCGACACGTCCTGTTTCTTCTCCGTCTTCTTATTCTTCATTGTTGATTTTCTGGTTGTTTTAGGCTCTGAGATTGCTTCAGTGTCTTCTGGCAACAGATTCTTCGCAACTTCGTTCTTTGTAGAACTTCCTTCTTTTTTCAAATTCTCAAGTTTATCTTGTCCAGCAATGAGATGCTGCGCAGCTGATTCAGTACGTGTATTATTTGATTGTAACGCATTTGTTGGGCACGATTCTTTCGATTTCCAATATTTATTCAGAGTGAACTGAAAATGGTACCTTAGAACCGGTAAAATACTCAACTGACAAGTACAAGAACATTATAAAGCTTACCCAGTACGCTTGATGCGCAGATATCCACTCTTTCGGTACTCTTTCAAGCAATCCATTGAGTAGAAGTGGTGCGTGTAAGTACGATTGATCGTCAGGAATGCAGTCTGATGTGCCCTCGAATTCATCGAATGTGTAAAGCCATGCGTATGAAATGAGACCGCTTGCTTGCCATTTCGGGAGCTTGCGTTCTTGCGGCGTTGGAAACAGTGGTAAGTTGAATTGGGAGCATTTTCGATTGAGTACGTCTACAGAGATGGATTTTTGAGTTGTGAAATCGTTCATTATGCTATCCATGCTAATGATATCAATTCCTTTCAACGCTGCATGTCTTTTCAACTCATCGACTCGTTGTTCAGCATGACTTCTTCTGATGAGTTTATCCTGAAAAAGTAACCTCTTAGAATTTGATAAATCGGAGTGTGCTTACCTGATGTGTACGGTAGTAGATTGTAATTAAACCGTATACTTTCGATTTGAAGTCTTTCAATGCCTCTAAGCCATTCTTCTCTCTCACTCTCTTCCAATCGACACCAATCACCAGCCGTTGGAAGAGGAAGAAAATGAATTCATACACAACCATCACCTCATGCATATCTGAACTGAGCATGGTCACGGGGCAAATAAATTTATCGATTGCTTCAACGGAATTCTGTTCACGAATCATATCAGGAATGACCTGAAGAAACAATTTAATGAAACGTTTCTCTCTCCTAGTAGCTCACCGTGATTTCACTTTCGTGTACCTGGAAATCGGCCAAAATTGAAGCCAATTCTTCAAGACTTATAGTGTTCAGAAAGTTGACATCATCGTTAATAGATCTTTTCTTCAGATCGGCAAGTTCTTCTGAAAATGAGAAGAATGATGAGTATATATTCTTGTTATCAAAACCCACTTTCAAAGCTGCTCTCAGGAATCCCTTGCAACTCTAGTGCTGCTTGAACCGCCTCAACAACCTCATTAAACAGAACTCTCGTGTGTCCATGTCCAGGTCTAATAAAATGACGATAAGAGCGCAGAACGATTTCTTTGCTTCCGGTCACTCTCTGTAATAATATTCGAAAATTATTTCTAACAGTCAGTAGTAGACACAGGGTTGCTGTATTTGAGAGTCACCTTCAGACTACGTTCCAAAAGACAATCCTATTTTTTGAATTTTGCGTCGATCTGTGTCAAAATACCGCCCATTCAGGAAGATTTTACTCCCCCCTTCAACCAATTTTCAATTTCAAAGAATTACTCACCGCATTTTCTAAAATATTCGCTCGATTTTCTCCAAATAAAGACCATGAAACACCCAAGAAATGCATCCCAATGAGACCTAATCTGGTGGCGTTTATTACGACATATTTATCGAGGGGCAAAGTATTTTCTTCATCCTTGATCCATCCAAAATTGCTTTTATATGTTTGACCATTGATTTCCAATCTCCATTCCGTCTGGAAATGATTTCATAAGATTTTCCATGTGAAATGAGCTACTTACTTTTTTCTCAAGTTTTTCCACACTGTCAAACGAATATGTGGAATAGTCTCGAATGCGAGTTTCCACTACAACTTTTTTCTGTTCGACCCCTTTTTGCTTTCTGCGCTTCAAAATTTCGTTTCGAAGCTGAGCTTTTCTAGCCTGTTTCGCATATTTGTCAGATGATACACCTAAAAAATAAATACGCGGTTAATTTGAAAACTCTGAATAAAGATACTAACTAGGTCCGCTATTATTGATTTTGTCGACTTCAAACAGGTAGGGTCGTTCTTGACTGACTTCTTCTTTCTGTAAAAAAAACGGAAATGCAATTTACTTCAGAAGTGAAATGCTTATAAAATTGCAACTTGTTCAAAAAACTCACCGCAAACTTGACAGTGTCCGAGCGTATACTCTCGTCAAACAAATATCCAACACCATCCAACACAGCTTCTTTCAGAACCTTCAGTTTCGGATCTAACCCGAAAAATTGAATAATCCATCCGGTGAGCAGCCAAACTCTGATAATGTCAGTGGGAGCATGTGCTATATAGTCATCCGCACGGTTCCTCGGAAGATTGAACTCGTTGACAAAACTTTGATAGACAGAAATAGGCAACCTTTCGTTAGGCATATGATCTCTCAAAAAGTAGTTCTCACTTTGAGACCGTAGCTTGAGATAACAAGTTGTTTTCTTCAAGTTGCTGATTTCGAGCTCTAACTTTTCGTAAGCGCTGGTAACATCCTTCAAAAAGTTACAGTCAGGTTTCAATCATAGTTAAGAACTCACTTTATTTGTCTCCCAGCACTTGGCCATCAATTCAAGCACCTTTTGCTTTCCAATTTGGTGACAATTTGAATGTTTCTTGCACTGATTGTTTTTCCAATTCAATCCAGTAACACACTCACGGAACACAGCGTAGACGGCGTGCCAAGGCAATACGAAATGTTTGCCGAACTCTTGAATACTAATAATTTCAGCGTTGTTCAAGCGGTGTCTCATTAGAGTTTCATTGTATGGGGGATTGGGAGTGATCTGAAATAATGTCATAAAAGTTTTGACAAATAAAATTTTCATACCACAACTTTTGACTTGTCAAGGTTAAACTCCTCGAAAACTGCCTCCACTTCTTCACGCCCTATCATGACCATGTGGTCTCGCGAGCCGATGTTCCATTTCTTTAGAAGCTCACTCACTCTATCTGAAAGTGAAAACGTTATTGAAAGTGTAATACGGGTATTTGAAGGGGGTGTCTATTGACTCCAAAATCATGGGAGATTGATTCTCTTGGGGCTTACAGAGTGTCATAATTACCCTGACACCATATAACTCTTTGAATTAACATTGTAATCAGCTGCATATAGACACAATAATGTTTCAGCGTTCAATAAACTAGTGCATCAATTTTCGTAATTTTTCGTTGTTTTAGTCTAGCTTTGAGTTGCGAAATACGCGTGGAAAGCCTCGCGCAAGCAGAGATCAGCGAGCTATTAGGACGTGTAACTGTGTCCGATATTGATTCTAGCGAAGTTCCCACAGGACCGATTTTTTTCACACTTTGGCAGGTTATCAGAAATTCCTGCTGGATAATGCCGATCTATTTAGTTTTTTGATTCATAAAAAAGGTCAATTGCTTATGGGGTGATTCACAGGAGAAAAAATCTATTTTTTTCCTTTTTTTTCTCGATTCACGGTGCAGCAAAAAAAGGAAAAAAATGGAAGAAAATTGCCTTTTTTTGCCCACATAAATTACAGTAATCGCTATGATCGCTGCGAGACCTCTGCAGCTCAATGAATGTTTCGTTAAGTTTCTTAAAGGAACATACGCCGATGAGGCAAGGTCTCACATCGATCATTGCGATTACTGTAATTTATGTGGGCAAAAAAAGGCAATTTTCTTCCATTTTTTTCCTTTTTTCGCAGCACCGTGAATCGAGAAAAAAAAGGAAAAAAATAGATTTTTTCTCCTGTGAATCACCCCATTACAAAAACCTCATTTTAGGCTTCAATATATTGTTTCAGTTTAGAGAGGGGGAGAGAGACGAGTTCACGGAGTTATTTTCCACTTTTCCAAAATTTCTCAATTCTCTAATTTTCAAATATTCCACGTTGGCCTGAAAACCTTGTCCAACTGATGTTATCAGAAAAGATGAGTTCAAGTGTCTTAGACATTAAATTAGAGCCGCAGCATCTGGAAAGGAGCCGAAGGCTCCGCAGGCCTGATAGAAAGGCCACATGCCCTGAAACGGGAGCTAAAGACTCCTTAGACTTTTTAGACGGTTCAGAGACCCTGGAAGTGTGCCGAAGGCTCTGAAGACTTTTTAAATGGGCCGCAGGCCCAGGAAATGAGCCAAAAGCTCCGCGTTTTTCATGAAATTCCCCGTTTTTTCATAAATTTGAACACTTACCACAATTTTTTTTTAATCTTTCAAGTCCTAATTGGGGTACAACTGTGGAATAAACCATTTCGGCAATGATTTGGATTTCATCGTTCTCCGTATTTGGCGAATAAATGCATGCCATAGTGGACTTCTCATTTATGAGTCCACTTACCTGAAAACAAAATCTTGAAAATTCATATTCTCCAACAAAAAAAATTACCATAGCCTGAGCCAATTGATACATCTCTCCATACTTATACTCCTTGATTTTTGAATTTGAGATTATTTCTTTGAGTTCGGACATCTTACCTGAAAACTGCTCCGATAAAAAAGGGGAAGTTTTAAGAAAATTGGAATTAGGAATTGAATGATTTCCGAGGCAAGAACTTGTTTTAAAAACCTATAAAAAGAACAGAAACGATGATTTTTGCAGAAAATATTGTATCGGCTAGTGACCGGGGAGAGAATGCATTCAACTCAAGAGACGCAGAGAGAAAGGATAGAAAAGAAGAAACAAATGAGGCTGTACAGAGGAGGGCAAAGGAGACAGTGACAATCGTATGTGTGTGCGTGTGTGTGTGCTGGGTGTGAGGAGAAATGTCCCTTTGCTATGATTCACGTCTGCAGCTGTTCGTTGTGTTGGGCCAGCAGACGGGGTCAGTGAAGAGAGCAGAATGGTCGTAAATGTGGTGTAGTCTAGGGGTCTCAGCGATATAATGGCGAAATTGATCAATATCGATATAGTTTTCATAGTTTTTGTAGATTATCAGATTCGACGAAAGATATCACATTCTCAAAAATCGGAAACGTCATTTTCTGGTCCTGTTTAGCCGTTTGGAATCTTTGAATGATTGGGAAAACATTGTTTATGTACATACACGTTCATTGATAAAAAACTAGTCATTGAAAACAGTACATAACACTTTCCACACGATTAACAACGAAAATGGGGAAAATGGCACATATACGAAAAAACATAAATGAAAAGGTTTGAGAAAACACCAAACAGCATGAGAAACTATATTTTCTATGATGATGTGGATGGAGGAGGAAACTCGTCAGGATCGAGAAAATCACATTTACAATAGGGGCATATTGGTTTTTTCGCGATAACTGGTTTGATACAAACACTGTGGTATATAATGGGGCATTTCTCATTGGGGCACGTCATCTGAGGTTCGGAGTCCCTGCGAATCTTGTAGCAATACCCGCATTCCGTTTCCTCATTGAGGACTGGTTCATTCGCTTCTTCTTGAACTGCCCTTTCGAACTTCTCGGAAAGAGTGGGATACGGTGGAAGAGGATAGCAGTTGAGGAGGTTTTCGCCATTCTGAAAATTGAAGAAATTCTTTAAGAATAGTTATTTAGCTATTGTACCTGAGCTCTCATTATATTCAACTCTAGAATTCCGACTTGAACTGTGACCGTCTTCTCCAAAATAGCTGACTCTGCATCTGCCACAGCTTTCACTTCATCCGAATTCGTGAGATTTTTCAGACTGTAAACAGCAAATCTTTACTCTGAAGAAGTTTTCAAACTAAACCAACCTAGTAATTCTGTCTCTCAGCGCAATCATCTCCAACGACCTCTCAAAGTTCAGTCTGATAGTTTCAAGCCGATCGCAATATCTGACTGCATCCTTTTCATTTTCCTCTTGAGATTGTGGAGGTTTGCCATTAGCTTTATCATTACCTCTTTGCAGACTTTCAATTCTTTCTTCTAGGCTGAAACATTATCAGTATCATAATTATTCTAGTAGCTTTTCATGAGAAAACTTACTAGAGACGCGTCCGTCTGAGATTAATCAGCTCAGCGAACAAACTCTTATCCATGAAATTCTGCCCATCCCTCTTTGCGTCCGCCAGTTCTTGCCTTTTTCTCTCCAGTTCTTGTGCCAATCTTCGAGCGTTGTTTTCAGCAGCAATCACTCTGTAATTGAAGTCATATATACTGTGTGTGGATCTTAAATTGACTCACTTTTCCTCCGCTTCTCCTTCTTTTTTGGCTGCTTCCCACTGGGCATCCCTAATCTGTACCTCCATTTGTGTTGCATTGTCTAGCAATTGCTTCTTCATTCTCTCATATCCGCCCTTCATATCAATCATCTCTTGTTCCATATGCAAACATCTGAAATATGACATTTCTGTGTGTAGAAAATGTATAACAACTCACCTCGCGGCCTTTTCATTCAGATTTACTTCGGTCTCTTTTAACTTTTCCTGTTCTTTTTTCAGATTTTTTGTGTACATTTTGAGCTCTTGTGTCACCACATCAGACTCTGCTTGCATATCTTTAATAGTTTGCTGCATTTCGGTAATTCTGTAAGTTATCAGGCTATGTTGAATATGTCTAAACTACATGAGTACTCACGATTTCTCATGTTTCTTCCTGGCTTCTTCCAACTTCTTCCCGTCCCTATCCTTCCACTTCGCCCATCTTGCTTCCAACTTCTCAATCTCAGCATTTGCTTTCTCTAGTTCAGCTTCCAACTTCTCGACTCTGCCAACTTTTTCCATCATCTCTCTATTCGCTTTCTCAGCCTCATCTGTCCTCTTCGCTCTTAATTCGTAGCGATCTGCCTTGGTTCGAGCTGCTTCAAGTGCAGCTTCTAATTCGGAGCATTTCTTCCGATATTTTTCAAGTTCAGATTCTTCTAGAGTGAGTTCAGTTGTGAGACGATCTTCCGAGCCTGGTTCTTCTTCCGGTTCTTGTCGGCCTGGGGAGGTGTTACGGATTTCAGATTCCTTCTCAATGGGTGGAACAAATGAACAATCCTTTGAAGGCAATTCATCAGTGATAGGTGCATTCTGAACAGGACTCGGACTGTCAGAAACTTCTGAAGCCGTCAGCAAGTTTTTAGAAAGTCTCTCGGTTGCTGCAGGTGCTTCTGTAGCAGGGCTCAGCTCATTATTAGCTTCTGAAGCAGGCGGTGAGTCTTGGGTAGTCTCCTTGCTTGCATCAGTCACTTCTGGAACGGCAGTCGGTTCTGGGGAACGCTTCTTCTTTTTCTTCCTCGGCTTCTTGCTAGATTCTGAAGCTCCCTTGGAGACGGCGTCTACTGAAGTTGATGAGGTCTTCTCAGAGTCGGTGGTGTTCCCTTTCTTCTCAATAGTAGTTTTCGTATCCAGTTCAAAAATATCATTGACCACGACTTCATCGGTGGACTCTCCTGTCACCCAGTACGGCCAAAGAAGATCCTGAAAATCAAACTGTTCTTCGAGCACAAACATGAAAACACTCACAACATCTTTCTCATACTGATCTCTCATGTCTTGGGGTACTCTCACACATAGACCATCCAAAATACAGTTTCTCAGTTCCTCAACGGTAGCTGCACGTATACCCTCAACTTTTGTGTCATAAAAGTCACACGCCCACGCAACCGCTAGAAAGACTCGAGCTTGAATCATTGATAGTTTTTGATAACCCAATGAAGATGGAAGTCTGGGCAAACTGTACATATCACACATCCGATTGAAGTCTCGGACAGAGATTTCACTTTGACACTCGCGTCCATCCATAATTGTATCCATGTCTACGCTGACGATTTCTTTGAAGTCTTCATGTTCTCTAAACTTCTCGATCATTTCTTCAATGCAGCCTCGTTTTGCGAAGCAGTCCTGCAATATTCATTGTTATCATAAATATGTTATCTCCGACTAACCTCGTACTCATCACAAGGATTGCGCATTGTCCTAATCAGCATCTGCTTGAAATTGTGGACAGTTTCAATTCCCTTTGTTTCTGCCACCGTTTCCCAGTTCACACCGAAAACCAACTTTCGGAACATGTGAAGTATAGATTCCTCCATTGTCATGACTTCACATCCATCGGAATCGAGCGTGGTTATTGGCAGTGAGAAATCGTGGACCGCGTAACAAGCAGTTCGTCTTTGAATCATATCCGGGATTATCTGCAACTGGCAATATATTGATTCCATATGTCAGACAGGTTTTTTCATTTTCAATTCCTCTGAAAAAGAGTTCTTCAATTGAAGGGGTCCTTAAACTAGGTTTTGCCGTTAATGGTGTCGTTCTATTTTCCAAAGCATTTCTAGATTGCCAGTTTTGCACAAAATATAACAAATTTCGTTGTATTTTCGGCTTTGTTCCAGTTCATTGGACCCATCGTTGGGCCCCGGGACCCAAGGATTGGGTTCTGGGACCCATGGATGGGTCCAGGGACCCTTGACGAGGCCGGTGAGGCCCAAGTTTGGGTCCCGGGACCCATGCTTAACATGATGAAAAATATGGACCAACAATTTCTTATAGGCGGAATGAATGTTTTTTATTCTTAATTTTTTTTGTTTGAAGCAAACAAGCGAACGATGAGAAAACAAACATCGGTGGCCGAGTCGATTGCGAGTGAGAACGCACAGCGCGACACGAACATCAAAGGCTCACCGTAATGGGACTTTTGTCAATGTCAAAGTAGTCCAAATAGTTTTCGAATTGTTGAAGCGTCATAGTGTTGTGAAAATTATCGCTCGCAGATATACTTCCATAGCAAGCAGTCAGGGCTACTGAAAAACAAATTATCAGACTTTTACAAAATTCTTTTTGAACTAAGCATACGAAAATATTTCTCCTTGGGTATCTTTTGCATTTCCATTGCAACCTCAATCACTTCGAAAACCTCATTGCTGATGAACCGGATGTCATCCCTGTTTAAAATGTTTGGATGAAAACCCCATAAAAAGGAGCGCAGCACAATTGTGTCGACCCCGGTTGCTCGCTGAAAATGGTTGGATAAAATCTTGAATGGGTCTCAAAGACCTTACCATGAACTCCGAAAGAGATGAAAAGTTTTTCTTATTGTCCACCCAATCGGCACCGGTCAGGACACCCATGTCGTGTGCCAGTTGGTACTTGTTGAGGTTGATCGGAAAATACTTGATTAGAGGTGCCGAATCAGAATCCCGATTTCGAATTGTTTTATAGCTGCTTTGATACCTTTCTTTCTTGATTAAGAACGTCCAGTCAGTCTGAAAAAATCAAGGATTGTGTGTTTCTTGAGAATATTAGCTGCATTATTGGTTGCATTTGGCAGAAAAATATTGGTCTAGAAAAAACCTCACCACATCTGCAGAAGCTTCTAAGAACATTTCATGAACTTTCGAGGCATAATATTCTTTTAGCCTTGTCATTGAGTTCTTTTTCCCAGTATTCTTTGTGGCGATCGTCTGATTTCCGTTCTTCTGTTGTTTTTTCCTCTGCTGAATAGCCAAATTACGAAGTTCCCTCTTTTCGGCCACTGACATTGTTTTAGCTTCATTTCCTTGGTGATCCCTTTCTCCATCGTATTTGAATAGCTTTGGAGAAAATGATTCTATTTCCTGAAAAAATAATAATGAAGTTTTGAATTATCACTAAAGACATACGAAAACTAGTTTCATGGCTTTCCGGTTCTTTTCAGGAATCAAGTATGCTATTCCATCCAGAACTGCCTTCTTCAAATATCGCATTCCTCCATCATCATCTACTCCAAAGAACTGGAACATCCATCCAGCCAGACACCATGCTCTCATCAAGTATGCTGGATATTCAGACATCACAGTCCGACACTTGGGAAGATCGAACATCTGGGTGATGCTGGTATACGCAGTGAGAGGAGCGTTTTCGTCAAACTTGTAGCTTCGGAAGAAATAATCGTCATGCTTGGACTGCAGCTTCATATAGCAGTTTTCTTCCTTCAATACTTTGATTTCCTTCTCTACTTCCTCCATCCGCAGCAGAGATCCCTGCAAATTAACAATCTCTTTTTCAAAATACTTTCTTTCTTACCGTAAAGTTAATCTGCGACCACTTTCTCATGACGTCCAAAATCTTATTTTTACACTGCAAGTCACAATCTGCGTGTATTTTACACTTGTTTGTTCTCCAATTTAGACCGAGAACACACTCTCGGAAAAAGTTGTAAATAGCAAAAATTGGACTGATCAAGGGGTTCCCTGAGAGATCAGTGAGATCCATGATATTGGAATTCTTTGTGATATGATCATTGAGGACTTGTCGCTGGCAAATATCGGGTACGATCTGAAAAAGAACTGTGAATATTTTTGTGATTCTAAGCACAACATACAGTCAATAAGTCCTTCCGTAAACCAAGTTCTCCAAAAATCTCGTCCATATCCGATGTGTACAATTTTTTGAGGTTACCCTCGCTTCCAATTCCCCAACGTCTTTGAGAAATTGCCAATTTATCTGAAAATGTGAAAATGATCTTTAGTCCATCAAAATAATCAAATTATGTACAAACCAGATATTTCTTCAATCCTTAGGTTTTGCTGTCTTGCGATTGCAGGTGTGAAAATGATCTTTAGTCCATCAAAATAATCAAATTATGTACAAACCAGATATTTCTTCAATCCTTAGGTTTTGCTGTCTTGCGATTGCAGGTATGACTTCAATGAGGTCATCGGCAACAACCATAGATAGATCAAGGGATCCGTGAGATGTGCTCCGAATGTAGATCTTCTTGTCCGGAAAGAAGCTCAAATAAGACGACAGATTATCAAGTGCACTCTCCGGAACATCTTCTCTCGCGCAGTCGACCTCATCCAAAATTATCTTCTTTCTTCCTTTCTCCTCCATTTGGAGAGAAGTAATTGTGATCTTTTTGCCATCGGTGAACCATCCCATGATGCCGAATTTCTGAAAAACTATAAAGTTGCAAAAACTTTTTGTTTTGAATCGGATTACCTCGTCTTTGATCAACTCCATATCACTGAGCTCATACTCTGGAAAAACATCTTTGACATCGTCCATTTTTACGATTGCTTTTTTGGTAACATGATGATTTGGTGTGGATAAAAGCTCAATGAAGTCGAGTCGATCCCATACGGTGAGAAGTTTGGTCTGTAAAACTGACAGAATGATTCAGAAGAATTTGTTTTTTTCTCACCATCTTATCCTTGAATTGCTCTCTTTCACTCAGAGGCACTCTTCTCATTATTCCTTGCATTAGTTTCATTGGTTGTACCGCTTCTAGATTCTTTGCGGGAAGTTGAGCAACAAGATCTTTGTCGTAAACGAAGCACATCCAGGCAACAATCATGTACAACTCAGCTTCATACTTTTTTAGGCTTGAAAACTCGTCGGAGTACTGTAGCTCGGGCAGGCCGAACATTGCAAGTTTTTCATTGAATTGTTGCATGGAAATGATGTCATAAATCTGATTGTTTTTGAAGAAGTAGTCTCTTTTCGAATCACAAATATATACTTCCTTATTTTTGAGAGCTTGTATTTCTTGGTTAACGTCACTTTCTTTACAGAGACCACTCTGAACGGAAAGTGGTTTTTATTAAATACCATAATGAGCAACTTACATTTTCATCATGGATTCTACACATAAAATGTAACTTGAAATGCAAAACGCCCTCGTCAGTAATGTTCGAATTGACTCCAGTTACGATGGAACGGAAAATTTGAAACACAACTTCAACGGAATCCATGACCATTACCCCAATTGAATTCATGAATGTCAAAGGTTTTGTGATGTCTCGATTTACATTAGCCCGGTTGACGGCATACATCATATCAGGAACAACCTGAATAGTTTTTAAATTCAAATGTTTAGTTTTTGGTTCTCCACTTACTGAAAAGCGACTTTTGTCTAGGTCGAACTTCTCGAGCAGTCTGCTAAAGTCTGATATTGTCATGAAATTATCTGCACGGGTATTGGTCGTCCCCCAGTTTTCGGCTTCGTTATCCAGAGCTTTTTTGAGCAGCACAGCTGAAATTTCCAAGCATTTCAAACCTTCGTTTGAGGCCCTTGTCATGACTATTTACACTTTTGTGTTTGAATCAATACTAATTCATGGTTTCAAAACTTACAATCGTACAATTCATTTTGCAGTCGATGGCTCAGAGCATATTCTAGGACATTCAATGCTTCATCAACGATGACCATGGCTTCCGGAACGTTGTTTATGTCCCGGAAAGATCGTATGACAAATTGTTTAGGCGTGGTGCTCCGCTAAAATGTTGAAAACGTGGCTTGGCATGAAATTTCCATAACTACATACGTAATGATGATAATGTTGCAAAGTTCCTCCGGCATCTGGGTACAGTGTGCTATAGAAATCCATTGCTAATTGATCTGTACTGTTATCAACTAGAAAATTGTGTATTCTACCGAGTTTCCTTTCGAATGTTTCTTCTTTCTCTTCCTCTCCTTTTTTGAGCTGCGAATAGTCAAACACATATCTGTTTCTGTCCAGCTTAAAGAAGATTGAATCGTTCTGAAAAACAAGGGTATACATAACAGTCTGGGTGAAATTCAATATCTGCAACTTACAATGTCAAATGTGGTCGGCAAGGGTACATCGGAAAAGGAATAATCGTTCAGCGGACTTTCAGTGAACCTTGGCTCTTGCGTCTTGAAGAAGAACGGCTTTTTTTGGCAGGCTTCGGTTATCTGGAAACGGTGGTTCACTTTTGAGTTAATAGATATTCAAAAATTCTATCTGACCAACTTGACAATAAAGACAACCTTGAAGCCCTAATAAAAATCTTATCGAGAATCTTTCAAGCTTCAACAGTCTCTCAAAGTTTCTGATTTTCTAAAATTTTGGCTTGGATCGGCTATTCCCGGCCCTCCTCAAAACATTTTTAGTTGAAAAAATGTTACGTAAAAAATGGGCTTTCATGGGGTAGGAAATAGCCGATGGGAGCCCGAATTTCAAAAAATTGAAAACTTAAAGAACCAACAACTCCGTACAGTCATTTCAGAATACGCATCAGAAAAATTTCCTTATTTTTTTTAATTCTGCGTCAATCCATGTCAAAATTTCGCAAATTTGAGTGAATTATAAAACCTTAAAGTTTAACAAACTTAGTACTAACTCGAACTTAAAAAAACGTTCTTAAAAGACCCTTAACTCAGGTTGTGGGACTGTTCTAGAAAATTTAATTGGAGAAACGAATTCCCCGTAATTGGTAGTCTGGACCCGAAATTGCGGACACATTGAAAACGGAAAGCTTGAATACATACATACATTCCTAAAAACTTACAATCAACTCCTCATAAATCTTCTCATGTTTCGCCGGAAGAAGAGCCTTGAAACTTTTGCAAACAGCTTTTTTCACGTTGTCGTAGGCTGAGTCGTTGCCAAAGAATTGTATCAACCACCCGAGCATAATATTCATTTGAAGCATCCACAGAGGTATATCTCCCTTGACTCCAGACAACAAGACATTCTCAGGAATCTTGAACTCGTCCACAATCTTATAGTAGTAAGCAATTGGATAACTCTTCTCTTCGGATTCTGACTTCATGTGCAGATAATCCGGCGTTTCTCTCCACTGATTTCTATAGCATGACATGTCATTGAACTCTTCCAGTGCATTGTCAAATTGTATTCCGTTCCCCTGAATAGCATTTTAAAATCTTTAACGTCCATGAGTGTATTTTACATACATCTTTAAGTGATGAATACTTGAACATCTCCATAATCACTTCTTTAGCCTTCTGTAGACAGTTTGAGTGTTTTTCGCATCCAATATTGTTGTCCCAATTCACTCCATACACGGGTTGAGCAAAGTAGCCAAAAAAAGGAATTAGGACGTCTTCAGTTTCCATCTGAAATCAAAAAGGTGTAATGGAGTTCTGCACAAGAAGTAGTATAATTGAAATCTAGAAGCAGAGCCAACCGAGTTCTTGAAAAACCAATAACAACTGAAACACTTGAGCAATGTTGTTGGCAGGACAACGATACGAGAGGGTTTTGTTTTTTTTCTATAGAGACACAGGAGGTGAGAAGATGGGGGTGAAGAGAAAAAGAAGACACGAGGCATTTGTGGACGGAGGGAAGAAGGGAAGTTAGTTTCATCTCGTAATCAAACAAGGGAAGAAGAACAAACATCTTAAAAATGCAAATTAATCTTGGATGTTGTTTGGACGAGGAAATTACTTAATTTTTTTTCCTATATCGGAAAAATGAAACATCCTCTGATACAAATGGTTTTGAATCGCTGCAATCATCGTGAAAATATAAAAAGTTCCGAAAAGATTTTCCTTTCCTTAGAAAAATGCATCACAAATTCAAAAACAAAAAGGTTCCGGAAACGGGTAAAAATTACTAAAAATTGCCAAAAAAACCCCCATTTTAACAAAAACGTTAACTTTGGACAAAAACGCTGCAGCAAAAAGAAGAAAATTTAAAAAATCACAAACTAAAAATATTCACAATCAATTTTTGTGCTTTTCATCGGGATGTGAAGTAGAAAAAACGAGCGATGAAAGAAAACATCAATATCGGAGTCTTGTGAGCACAAACCGGGTAGAGGAGAAAAAGAGGACGTTCTATGTGTCAGTTGGTGTTGGAGAAGAAGGAGAAGAAGAAGAAGAGGGAAGGGGCACACGGGTGGCGAAAAGAGAGGGAGACCCGCTCTCCGTGATTAATTGTTGTCGAGAGGAGGGAAGGCAATGGTAGGATGGAGGCAGATGGCAGATGGTTTTGACCATTTCGCTTGGAAAAGTTTGTTCGCCTTGATTTCATAACTATTGTTAAAAATATTCTTCAAAATAACGAGTACTATTGAAAATCTTCATTTAGAGACCGAGTTAATTTGGATTTTTGAAAACGGAAGCACATACATTCAAAAATAAAATTGTTGAAAATAAGTTGATACAATTTTGTGATGAGCAAACAGGAACAAAAAATAGGGAAATCGCTATCTTTTCTGAATGTGAGATGATGTGGATGCTATTGGGAACGATATTCTCTAATGGAATGGGGTATTTGTTGGTTTTTGAAAAAACCATCAATTTCTTTTTATAATACAAAACAGTTCTTCCCTGGCTTCTTCGTATGTATCATGTCTTCTTCTCCTTCCATTATATCGCAACACCCCGTTGGTGTATTTTATTTCCATTCAACGGTTTTCTGTCCCTCCTGCGTCTCTTTAAAAGTAACACTCTTACCTTTTACATGACCACTCGCGGTTTTTTCGTTGTCGTTGCGTTGGTTTTTTATTGGCTGATTTTGGTTTTCACTGTTGTTTTTTGCGTAAATTCTGATTTTTCTGCTTTCCGAAATAGTTTATTACATTTTTTGTTATTCGCGGATAGCACGGATGTCGAGGGAGTGAGAAGGAGTATGCAGGTCGAGGAGGCGCAGATACAACGGGAAAACAGTTTTTTGATGATTTCAGGCACTCTGTCGCAAAATAAAATGTGAAAAATCGATAACAAATCACATTTTTACCTATGATTTATTTGCGAAATCAAGAAAATTAGTCAAAATTCAATTTTTTAGTCGAAAAACTAAGAAAATACTTTTTCTCTGATGAACAATTCCTCTGAACCTTCCTCGAACTGCATGCTATTTTACCCTCTCGTTGACTTCTCGCTGATTTCGCTGCGTACATTGAACACCCACGGACCTGCCTGGTGGAAACTATAAGCTATGTGACTATTGATTTTTCGGCCTTGCCAATATAAAAAATAACATTATATATTGCAGGTTCAAATGGAGAATCACCGGAAAATCTACTCGCTTTTTCAAGCACATGTTCTCGGCATAAACTGGGAGAAAAATGATTGTAAAAGGCATCCGGATTGTCTGAAAAAAGCACGAGAGATGATTTTGAAGGCGATGAATGCTTGGCTGTCAGACAGTGACGTAAGATAAAATTTTTGAACATCATTTGCATTTATTGCAACGGTTTTCAGGATGATTTTCAATCAATTAAAAACAATCCCGAATGGAAGGAGTACTTGGAATGTTGTGAGAGTCAACAAGAAAATGTCAACGAATATCTGTTCATGATGACGCCGGACACAGAAATGGTTCCGATCAGTGCATATCATAAAGTAGTCGAAAGATTTCACATCCCGGAAAACATTGTGTTGGCTGGGATTTCTGGGACAATTCCTGCATGGATGCTACGCTTGAATTGTGTCACGGGATGGATCATGCAGTTCTTCGGGACGGAGACCGAGCACGATCTAGTGAGGAGTGCAATCATCAATCATTTGTGTTTATGGTTGCCCGCAGAGAGCAGGCCCTCTGTGCTTACCTTCATCGTGAGTTCTCATCTATTCGAGCTGACCCCGAAAATTAGCTAGCAAAATTTGTTATATTTTTTCAGAAACTTGAAATTTACGAGCCATACTTCTTTAAACCATATGTCAACAAGCAACTGGAGAAGAATACAAGACCCAACACGAAGCCAAGAGGGCAACGAGAACTTTTGATGCCAAATGCGACGACTGAAAAGACAGAAAAGAAATTTTCAGGAAGCAAGTTAATCAACAAGTCTAGAATTGACGACTTTCAATTGTCTGAAGAGCAAGACGTGGTTAGTGAATTTTAAACTTCTATCAGTTGACAAAGCACTTCCGTCTTGCAATCGCGCTCCACCAGACATTTCTCGAAATATCATTTAAAACCTCTGGTCCAAATATTTAAAATTTGCTGCGTAGTTTATTTTTCATATTTTTCATTGAATTCGTTTCAGTGGCATAGATTTTTTAAATCATAAATGAAAATTGGCCTCGGACATTTTTCAGTAAGGTTTTGATAGATGTCAGGTGGAGGGAAGCCAGTTGACGCGCTAGTGTACAATATTCTTTTAGTTCAACAAAATGATGGTGATAGGCGAAGATGCATACTGCGCCAACCATGGCTATGCGACTCAAGATGAGCTAAACAACTACTTTTTGGTGGATTTAAACAGAACTCAGATGTTGCTAGGGTTTTGCTACGAGCTCCCAACATCACCGCTTTTAAACACAGACTGCTGGTTGAATCTTTGCACCTATCAGGTTGGTTTTTCATTGAATGGAATAATTTTTCAGTAAGTTTGGAATACATTTCTAAAGAATCTCTCGCGGGAGAATGAGATAAACTTTCCTCAATACTTGATCAAAATCGGCCCGACCAGGTCAGGGTGGGGAAAATTTGAGCTAGAAAAACATTTTTTTTTTAATTTTCAAAAAAAATTCACTGAAAATTTTTCAAAATACGTTATTGAAGAAAAATACCCAAAAAAAGGATTCTACGTCAAAAAATGACAATGGAAAATTTTTTTTCTCCAAAAACCGGGCCGACCCGGGTCGGGCCCGTAGAAAGGTCCTCTATCGGCCCGGCCCGGCCCGCGACAAGTATGCTTTTCTCTAAATATTTATCGCATTTTTCATTTTAGAAGGTCACTGGAATCACAGACTTTGTGATGCGCTGCTTCCCTAACCGTAACAATCCATGTGACCCTTTTGTTCTAGCCGAAGAAGCCTTTGAAGTCATTCAAATCTTTCTTGAGAATATTCAAAAGTTCGACAAGGAGTGTAGAAGTAGGTTTTGATATCTATGAAACATCTTATTTTTCTCTGTTACAGTATCACTAGACAAAGTGCGAAACGAGTGTTCAACCGGAAAGGAGCCGAAAATGAAGTTGATAACTATCTCAAAGTTTGAACAACATTTGGAGGACTTTGATGTGGACAAAAGCCTGATTACAGTAAGACCTTAGATTCAAACGTCAATTCTTTACCTGATTTCCCAGATTATTCCTGACATCATCCTCGCATCAAAATCCAACAACTTTGAATGTCATTTCTTCACTCCAATCTTATGCAGAAACATGCACAATATGCCAGTGCTTGATTACACCGAAAATATTCTTAACATTTTCCGAAAAGTGATTTTTGGAATCAACTGGAAGAATGCTTTGGCGACAAACGGGATACAAGCACTTCGAGATTTCAAGGACTTCTTCTTCAGCATGATAGAGTTTACCTATCTTCATCTAGAGGACAGCTTCCAGTCAAATTCCAGTACCATCGGATTCTATCTTGGAAAAAAGATATTCCAAAATGTCCCTCGAGCAGACCTTTGGTCGATTTTTGGTGATCTTGCATTGACAGACACCGTTTCTCTGCAAAGGTTCAATGAAATCAGTTCTGAATTCGGATTACCTGCACTGCCGAGTGTGAATTGTTTTGAGGTTTTGCAAGTCTGGGAAGCCCACCTTTACATCACTGTGTCCTGGATGTGCGTATTTTATGAGGAGGATTCAGCCACGGAATATGACTTGGAAACTCAGCAGTTGGAAATCCTAAAAGCAATATTGACCAGAGTCCCTGAAGGGGAAAAAGAGCGGTTTGATAGGAACTTGGTAAGGAAAACGAAACTGGGTTTTACAATTATTTTTCATTTAGGACACCCTTCTTCTTGCTTGGCAATCATCGATGGCAGAAGCGCTTTCATCAAAACTGAAATGTCCTGATAGAGCCCCCGACGTTGCTGACTTCCAAGAAAGAAACTTCTCCTTCGTTGAGCTCAAACGGACCGACATGAAAGTGACATTTGGCGAAGACAAGTCTCAAAACAAACCATTTTCTTATCCCAACGTAGTTGCTGAGATTGGCGACACGATCATATCGTCCATGTCTGAGAAAGAGCTTTACATCAGAGAACTATGCCCTCCAGGGGAAACTCAAACACTGTTTATCGCTGAGGAAGTTCTCAAGATGTTACCGTTGGTGGCAAAGAAGCAGAACATTGTCATAGAGGAGAACGACAGTAAGTTGATCCCAAAGCTCAATTTTCTCGAATGTAAATTTTACAGCTCGTCTGAAAAAGTTGCGCAGAAAGTGGGACATTGGATTAGATTTCACACGTAGAACCATAGAACGATCGGAGCTGGAGAGATTGTTTGTGGAATTCGGTCTTCGCAAGGATTTGTTGACAGTGAGTTGACCAACATTTCGCAGTTTTTGCGGTTGTCAAAAACTATTGTATCTAATAGATACTATCTAACTATCCCTGATTACAAATAGCAATAATACTTTTCAGATCGTCCCTGACGTCGAATTCGAAGCAACTCTAGCCCAACACCTCGAGTTCAACTCCAACCATATTGAATACACTGACCTTGCTGGAGATCGTTTTGGCTTTTCGAACATGGGTGTCTATAAAATTTTTCGAGAATGCGTCCTCGGCTTGAACTGGAAAAATAATCAGTGTAAAAACCACCCCGACTGCCATCAGGAAGGTAAAAGGAAGGTTTTGAAGCTTATGGAAAAATACTGCTATTCAACATCGGTGAGATTGTTATGGGACCTGGGTAACAATAATGAAGAACTTTTTCAGAGCTCACTTCACCCCATGGAACCAATTGAAAAGGATATCGCTGAACTGAAGGAATCTATGTGCTACATGAAGACGCAAGCCGCAACCCCTGACTATTTATTGAAGAACTACAAGCACGACGAGAAAGTGGACATGGCTGTCTATGAAACCATCACGACTAAATTCGATCTTCCTAAAAATTCCCTGGCATCCTCAATGAAGGACGCTCCAGCATACTTGATCAGAGTATGGTGCTTCATCGGATGGGTTCTGCAGTTTTTTGGCGATGAATATGAATCCGCAGAATCTAAAAGCGTGGTGGTAATAAGCCTAGGATATTTGATTCCTGAGAAGTTGAGAAGACTTTTGGTATTTCAACTGGTAATTGGTAACAGTCGACTGAACACAGAGATACATTCTAATTTCAGGACATGGAAACAATCATCAGTACTCCAGAATACTTCAAATACGACGATTTCCAGAAGTTAGCCAAACAGAGAGAGCTTCGAAATCTAGCTCTCCAGCAGAAAAAGCAAAAGAAAAAAGAAGGAAAACAAGTAGTGAAACCTAAAGCTATAGGAAAGAGGCATTCGATGACAGAGTTGGATGATCAATCCACTTGGAAGTTGAATCACGATGCTCTTGAGAAACTGGAATTGGTAATAGTCAATAGTTTAAGAATATTCAAAGATCAAATATTTTCAGTCGGACTTGGAATTTCAACACGATGGCAAACAATACAAGAGCAACTACTCTATGCTTCCGAACTCGTTTTCTACTAAGAAATTCTTCATAATCGATGTTAGAGAGTACCAGGCGTTGAAGCGTAAGAGTATCCTGATGGGTGAAGAGTGGCCGTTAACGGGAGAGCATTTGACTAGTATTTGGGATTATATGGTAGGAGCATTTTTATGATAGGATTTCAAAAATTCATGAGTTTTTCAGAAAAATTCCGGTTCCAAGAGCATTGCAATGCGCTCTTTTTGGAACTATAGGTCGTACGACAAAGAGGATGTCAGTGTGATTAGCAGTGAAGTGTTTGACGTCATCGAGGTGGCACTGGAGTTGCAAGGCGTGCCGAAGGAGAAATATGCGAGTGAGTTTTAATTTTATAAGTGCAAGTTCCGGGAGGTTTTCCTTCATTTTCGCGTCGACGTGTCAGTGAGATCTCTGACGCCAGGGTACTTTTTGCATTGACTTTTGACAGAGATTGAGAAGAATTTTACTCATTAAATTTCGAATGTTGTAGATGTACCCAAGTTGCCAATAAATGCAACAAATTGAAGAAAATCGTTTTTGTAATTGTCCACCATCTTTAGCTCTAATGTTCAATTGCTGAAATCCTTGCGAAAACTCGTTCGGCTTGTCAAACTGAGCATATCCGCTATACAATGACAATTGTCGATTTTGAAATGATGTTGGATCAATTTGACATTGACAAGAGTGCTATTACCGTAAGAATAAAGGTTCGAAACAATACAATACCTAACAAAACCTTTCAGGTCATTCGGGATCTGATTCGAGAACGGAACTATTGTTCTGCACTGAAGAACTTCTCTCATCCAGTAACCACTATTAATCCAGACGGTGACGATGTGATGGATATGCATGAAGCAATGGTTCACACTTTTATAACTCTTGTCTGTGGTGTCGATTGGGAGAAAGTGAAGGAGAAAAATGGAAAAGAGATGGTGGACGACTTCAAGAGAATGATTGTTGCTGTTATGAACATGTATGCAAAGAATGAGGTCAATAATCGCTTAAAGGGGATTCCGACCAAAATGACTTTGGGGTTCAACATTGCGAAAATTTGCGTAGGTTCCAAATATCACTATGAGCATTCTCAAAATAATTTTCTGTTGCCGTAAAACGCCGTCAAAGTCGAAGGGAGCAGAAACATTTTCTCTCTTTTTACCGAGTTTTCTCTGCAAATCCTAGTCAAATAAAAAAAGAGGTGGCCGAGTTTACCCGGATTCGGTCCGCGGACTAGGATTTACAGAAAAAAAAACTCGGTAAAAAGGGAGCAAATTTTTCTGCTCCCTTCGTCTTTGACGGCGTTTTTCGGCAACATGTCGGAATCTACACAAATTTTTTCTTTATTCGAACCCCAAAGTCATTTTAATCGGATTCCTCTTTTGAGATCCCATTATAAACCTTCAATACTTTCAGAGAACTTGCCTTATCACAAGAGATTACGTAGAAGAGAAAATCATGACTCTCGAGAAGCACGAAGTATTTGAAGGTACCGAGGCTGTTGACATTGAAACTGTTCTGATGCCTTTTAAAAATCAAGCCAATATTTCAATTGAACTTTTCAATGAACAATGTGATCGATATCACCTGCCACATTTACCATTTTCTTCGGGATTCGATGATCTTTCACAATGGAAAGCGCGAGTGATAATGGTGTTGGCATGGTTTTGTACTTTTTACGATGAGCATCAGAACATCGATGGAGTTGATAATGAAGATATGTCAGAGCATCGGCGAAAGATTTTCATCGGACTTTTTCAACGAGTACCTAATAATAAAAACGCCAGAGATGAGCAATACCATGCTACGGTAGGTTTTCGGAATGCATTCAAAAAGTAACTGTTAATTTTAGAACGACCTGTGGCATTACTGGACATCGCTAAACCAAAAGGAAAGCGATGGGAAGACAGATGACTTATCTTGTTCTAATTCTGAAGCGCTATCTGAGGAGACTGAAATGGTTCCGGAAGTTCATGCTCCAAGAAAAGCTACTGCGCCATTGAAGAAATCAAATAAAGAGAAAAAGATTTCTCCAGAACCACCGGTGCTTCCAGAGCCTACCCGCGAGCAAAATCTCCCCCTGAAAGCACCCGCGAACGATGAATCTTCTGTGAAAGAATCTGAGTTGGACAAGGAAACTATGGAAACTCCACAAACGATTCCAGAAGAACCTATGCATGAGTTAGTGCTCCCAAAGAATTCTTCATCTATCCCGGTAGTCGACATCAAGAACAGTGTGGAATATGCTGAACTCCAAGCTGCTCTGGAGAAAGCTCTAGCTGATAAGGAAGCAGCACGAGCCAAGGCGGATAGATATGAGCGAAGAGCAAAGAGAACTGATGAGGCTGAGAAGAAAATGAGGGAAATGATGGATGAAGTAGCAAAAGTGAAGAGATTGGAAGAGGAGAATGAGCAATGGAAGGCGAAATGGGCAAAATGGAAGGATAGGGAAGGGAAGAGAGTGGATGAGGCCAAGAAAAAGCATGAGAAGGAGATGAACAAAATGGTAAAAAGGTGAGTTGGGTAAAACTGTTAGGACTAAACCGTGATGTCATGATGGTTGTGCCCTATGAGGTTCCGACAATGCATCATAATCATCTGCTGCCTTACAGAACATCCGATCTAGAACAAACTATCAAAGATATGCAAGTAGAATCTGATTTGTTGACACAAGAGCTAAAACAGTACACAAAAAAGCTGAAAGAAGAACAGTGCAAGTTGAAGGAGACCGCAGAAAATCTGAATGAGAAGGCCGCGAGGTAAGTTGTTGCACATTTTCTACACACAGAAATGTCATATTTCAGATGTTTCCACATGGAGCAAGAGATGAATGATATGAGGAACGGATATGATAGGATGAAGAAGCAGAGACTAGAAGACGCAACAGAAATGGAGGTGCAGATTAGGAATGCTCAGTGGGAAGCGGCAAAAAAACAAGGGGAAGCGGAGGAGAAGTGAGTTATTTTAAGAGTTTCTGATAGCATAAATGATATTAATTTCAGAGTGATTGCTGCTGAAAGCAATGCTCGCAGATTGGCATTTGAACTGGAGGCTAAAAAGCAAGAGTTGGTGGACGCAAAGAGGAATGGTCAGAATATCATGGATAAGAGAAATCTCAATGAGTTGATGGAACTAAGACGGACGCGTCTCTAGTGAGTTTTTTTCATAATGAGCTACTAGAATACTTGTCGTATTTTTTCAGCCAAGAAGAAAAAATTGAGAATCTCCAAAGAGGAATCAATAAAGCTCGTGGCGAACCTCCACAATCACAGGAAAAAGATGAAGAAGATGCTGCCCGGTATTGTGAGAGACTTGAGAGAATAAGACTGAACTTCGAGAGATCGGTAGAAATGATTGAGCTCAGGAACAGAATTACAAAGTGAGTTTATTTTGACGTCAATAATTTAAGCTAAATCTTTCTTTTAGGTACAAAAACCTGGTGACTTCCAAAGAAGGACAAGAACTAGCAACTAGAGAGTCAGCGATTTTGGAGAAAACGGTCAATGTCCAAGTCGGTATATTCGAGTTGAATATGATGAGAGCCGAGGTTCGTTGACTGAATCTGATTTCCTTTAACATAAATTTGGATTTTTAGCATGGCGTGAACCTCCTCGACTGCTACCCCCTCCCACCGTACCCAACGTTGTCCGAGAAGTTTGAGAAGGCTGTAGTTGCTGAAAGAAATCAGCCAATATATGATGAAGAGACCGAATGTGGATTCTGTTACCAACTCCGAACTGATGACCAACCCCAAATGGCATGTCCCAATGACGGATGCATCGTAGCCTACCATTCCTCATGTATAAAGCCGGTCCTTGCAGATAAGCCGTATTGTTTGGCTTGCCAAAGAGATTTTCCTGATCTTGAGGAGTTTCCAATAGCCGCTTGAAAATCAACTGATTGGTCTCTATAACATTTTTTTGTTTCCTTCCAGCTTTGGATTGTCTATTCAAGATTTGTTTTAATCGCTTTTATAGTTCATCTGCTTATTTGTGCACGTTCTTGTTAAATTATCGTTTTCCGAATCCCGATAAAATTGGTTCTCCAAATAAATTTTTTGTTCCTAGTATTCAAAAATTTCACAGAACTGTAAACTGTTCTCTCAGATCGAAGCGGGGTTGAAGGTAAATGAAATACAGGCAAAGTGAACTAGTTTTTTTTTCGAATAGAGTCCGTCAAAACCATCTGCCTCTGACCGCCCATTGTCTCCCCCCTAATCGAGGACCATTTATCATGGAGAGGGGGACTCCCTCTTTTTTGGCCAGCTGCGTGCCTCCTCTGCCCTCTTATTCTCCTTCAAAACCAACTGACACATAGAACGTCATCTCCCTCTCCCCGTCTCCCCATGAGTTCTCCAGACACACCACTATTGATATTTTCGTGTTTTTTCTTTTGCTAATTTTGAACTTCCACTCTTTGAAATGATTTTTTAAAACATTTTTTCTTTTAGTTGCTGACAATTTGTTATCATGATACATATGTAGTTGAGCAGACGAGAGATCAGAAGCATTTTTATTGGAAAATTTTTATCGATTTTTCATACCGTTCTCAATCGATTTTCAAACAAATTTTTAAGACTATTCCTATTTCTCCCAATAATTCGCTCTTTTTCGTTTTTTTTCTTATCTCCTTTGATAATTCCACAAAAAAAAGAAGTTCCCCAGTCCACCATTGCCTTGTGTCTTCTATTTCTCTTCGACCCCCGTTTTCTCACCTCCTGCGTCTCTATAGAAATACATACTCTCTCGTATCCTTGCCTTGTACACAAAATTTCTCACTGTTTCTGTTGTTATTGGTTTTTTTGTAACGCTCTTGGCTCTTATTTTATTCTTGAATTACAATCCTTCTGTGTACCTCTCTCTTCCAATTTTGATTATTTTAGATGGAAACTAAAGACCCAGAAATGGGGCTTTTTCGCTTTTTTGCTAAGAGCGTTTATGGCGTAAACTGGGACAAGAAAGTTGGTTGCGAAAAACATACGAACTGTCTTCAAAAGGCTAGAGAGATGATTATGGAAATGTTCAAGCATTGTCAAGTTACTCACGAGGTATGATCTTTAGAAATCTATTTCATGTTTTCATTTGTTTTTTTCAGGTCGAAGAGGCACATTTTCGAAACCTCATTGCAGAGATCAAGAGCATGACGTGCTATGCGAATCAGCGGAAAGAATTGCTGAATTATCTGTATACAAAGCCGAAATCCAAAGAAGTCTTTCCAATTGCTCTCTACTATAAAATTGTGGATGATTTCAATATCCCTGAAAATGTTCTTTTATCTGGAGTCGAGGGAGAGATACCACTGTGGATGCTCCAAATGAATGTAATGGTTGGGTGGCTCCTTCAATTTTTTGGCACCGACTCAGCCTACGATGATGTGAAAAAGGAAGTCTGCGATGGTTTCAAAGACCTGATTCCGGTGGAACATGAGAAGATTTATAAAGAGTTTATTGTAAGTATTTTAGCATTGTGTTTTCCTTACTAAGTAGGAATGCATTTGAGTTGTTTGCGTGAAATTTGTCTGTAATTTTGGGTACAGTCAATATCGATCACGGGAAATTCGTTTCTGTAATCAAACTTGTCGCTCTGATTTAGAATTGGGTGCTGGAAAAAAGTTGGGTGCCCAAAAAAGGATCGGATGCCCAAAATAAAAAAACCGCGGTTTCCCATTTTACTTGCAAAAAAGTATTTTGGATGATATGATTTTCAAAGAAAACTACACATTTTGATTATATTAAGTTTACTTTTTAGGAAGTGGAGTAATTTTCGATAATATTTTTGTAAGATCGACTTTTCGATTCTCTATTAGCTCAAAAGGGAAACATTTTTTCCAGATGATCCAAGCCTTTCGACAAAAGCCGTGTTTCTTCAAGTCGCCCACAAGACAACGACCGAATCCGATGAAACAAACCACTGTGTCCACAAGTGGGCAACTAGGAACAGTAATGACAAAGCAAATCATGGAAAATGAAGAGCCAAGGTTCACTGAAAGTCAACTAAATGACTACTCCGATTTCCTTGTACCTTTTATGCCAGGATTGATCAAAAGCACAACAACGGACGTAAGTAACAGATATCACACCGACGTTATGTATACCCTCATTTTTAGGAAAAGCAAGTACTTGTGCTTGACGGAGGCGAATATCTTTTCAACTATCCGCACCTCGGAAAAGTGGGAGTAGAAGACGACAGAAAATTCACGCAACCTAAAACTACGCAACCCGAAAGATCAGACGTTTTTTTGTGTAATTTGAAGACTGCTCGCGTAGCAAAAGCCTTCTATAAAACACTGTACCCAGATAACGAAAAAGTGTCGAAACATCTGAATCATTACGTTTGTTTCCCGATATTTTAAGCTAGACAAAATTTTTATTATTGCAGAAGAAAACGACGCCTGAGCAACATGTCATACGATCTTTCCGAGCCGTCAACAACGTTCCGGAAGCCATGATCTTAGTTGATGAAGCTTTCAAAGCTATAAAATATGCTCTGAACCATCGATTGAAGAATGAAACGTCCAAGTGTAAGTTTTGCGAAAGTTGTTCTAATTCAGTCACTGAAAGTATCACAAAAATTGCAAAACATCTCAAAAATTTCAGCGATGTTGCTCAAAAAAACTTTGGATCGCGAGATTGAAAACTGGGGGATGACCGAAAAACGCTCAAACAATTTCCTGACAGTATCGGAATTTAGCAGACTACTCGAGAAGTTTGATTTAGACAAAAATCAATTCACAGTAAGTGGAGAACCAAATATGAGACAATTGAATTTAAAAATTATTCAGGTGGTTCCGGACATGATTTACCTTGTCAATTCTGCCATTGCAGTTCAAGACATAACCAAGCCGTTGACGTTTATAAACTCCAAAGGAGAATGGGTCATGGATACAGTTGAAGTTGTGCTTCACATTTTTCGCTCAATTGTGACTGGAGTCAATTTGAATGATATTGACAAGATCGTCGCAAAATACAAGCTTGCATTCATGTATAGAGCCCAGGATGTGAGTCGCTTAGTATTTCTCAGACAAAATCAACCAATTTTCGTTCAGAGTGATGTCTCTAAGAAAAGCCACATTGACAAACAACTCCAAGATTTCAAGAATCAGGAAGTTTCCACTAGTGGTTCGAAAGTAGACTTCTTCTTCAAAAACAATCAGATTGATGACATCATTTCCTTGCAACTACTCAATGAGAAACTCGCAAAACTCGGCCTGGTGGAGCTACAGTACTCCGACGAGTTTTCCAGTATACGAAAATGGGAAGCTGAGTTGTACATGATTGTTGCATGCATGTGCTTCTTTTATGACAAAGAAATTGTTGCTGAACTGCGCGCAATGAATCTAGAAGCGGAACAACCAATGCAACTAATGCAAGGAATCTTTAGAAGAGTGCCGTTGCCTGATAAAGAACAATTCAAGGAAAATATGGTGAGAAAAATGGATCCTTATGAATCAGTCCGTCAGTTTTGCAGATCAAACTTCTTACCGTATGGGACCGACTCGAGTTCGTTGAGATTTTATCTGAACCAAGTCATCCAGCTTCCAAAAAAGCAATCGCAACAGTCAACCATGTCGAAGTCATTTACCCAGGGTATAGTCACAGTGATGTGCAGTCAATTGAAGACGAGGTGATTCCATTGAATTCAAAAAGCTTCCATAACTTTAGGTTTTTTCAGAGATTTGGCATCATGGGGCGGTTCAAGGATGATAAGAAGATCCTAATAACTAACCTACAGGTCGAGAAGGAAGGGCAAAGCAAAATTATTTTGGATGACGTCGATTGCGCCAGAGAAAATGTTCCAGAAAATGCACTTGATAGTTTGTCGTCTTATTTGAGCTTCTACCCTGACAAAAAGATCTACCTACGGAGCATATATTACGGAACATATCAAACACCTATGTTCGTTGCCGAGGAGGTTTATGAAGTCATACCGTTATTGGCGAGACAGCAAGGCATAGGGATTGAAAAAATAGCAGGTTTGTAATGGGGAATTCAAATTTACTGTAGATTATAATCCACATTTTTAGATGCACTTGAGAGATTCGAAGAATGTTGGAGCGTTGGATCTGGAAATGCGCCCACAATATTTTACCTGGCTCAAGTAAACGAAGCTTTTGGCTTTTTGTCTTTAAGAACGGATTTATTGACGGTATGAATTGCAAAATTAACCTGAATATTTACTCTACTTTTTGCAGACTGTTCCCGATATCGGCCAACTACAGGCCCTGAATGAACATCTCACAAGAAATTCAAATATTATCGAGCTCACTGATCTTTCGGGGAACCCTTTGGTTACTCCAGCATTTGCTATATACAATTTTTTCCGAGAATGTGTCCTTGGTCTAAATTGGAAGACCAACAAGTGCAAAAAACATCCAGATTGTCTTCAGCAGTGCAAACAGAAGATTCTGGACGTTATGAAGAAATGGTCTAATGTCCCACTTGCGGTGAGACAGTAGCTCAGAAAACTATATCACATTCGGGCGCTTTAGTGGAAAAACGCAAACTCTGGGTGTTTGAAAAAGTTGCTTTCAGTAGTCCAATTCTTTAGGAAATTCGTGGGTATACAAATCTATGCAGATCTTGATTTTTGATGTTGACAGTTTTTTTGTGCGACCTCCATTTGAAAGTTACTGGATATTAAAACAAAAACTTGAATTAGCGTCATACTCGCGCTCCATTTTCGGACACCTGAGGTTGGCTTTTTCCGCTAAGAGCATTGAAATATGATATTTTTCATCCGGTATTGTATTTTGAAAGCAGCGCAAAATTTGGGCATTTCCAGGAAGGTCTGATATGGATGGAAGATGTTGAGGAGGAAATCAAAGTGTTGAAGGAAGAAAACTGCTATATGAAGCTGCAGTCGAAGCATGACGATTATTTCTTCCGAAACTACAAATTTGATGAAAACGCTCCTGTCACTGCGTATACCAGCATCACTTCAATGTTCGATCTTCCGAAATGTCGTACTGTGATGATCGAATATCCAGCATATTTGATGAGAGCATGGTGCTTGGCTGGATGGGTGTTCCAGTTCTTCGGTGTTGAAGATGATCAAGTTTTGCAAGAGAGAAAGGAAACAGTTTTGCATGGAATAGCGTACTTGATTCCTGAGAAGAAACGGGAAAAGCTGAAGCGAGTTTTTGTAAGTCTTCGGTGGTAGCTCGAAACATTATCGTTATATATTCAGGAAATAGAAACTTGGAAACCACAATTTTTCAAGTATGATGGAGAAAAAGATCCTCAAGGAAATGAAGATAAAATAAAATCAGTTGCGGAAAAGAGAGCACTTCGTAATTTGGCCATCCAGCAGAAGAAGAAAAATCAGAAGAACGGAAACCCACCGATCGTAATACAGACCACGGAGAAGAAAAATTCAATGACCAAACTGGGAGAATTCTTTGCTTCGAAAGTTGATAGAAGATTGTTAGAGCTTTCTGCAGATCTGGTAAGGCTTTTTCTTAGTTCATATTTTTCGATCAAACACAACCACTATTATCTAAAAACTCACAACCCTCGTTTTTTCAGACTGATTGGGTGTTTCCAATCAAAGGAGAAAGATATCAAAGCAGCTACGAAACACTTCGAAATAGGGAATCTGATTCGGCACATGCAATCAAGTACTTTCCAATCGGCTCCAACAAATATAGACTAGCGCACGACGTGGGTGTCCTCACTGGTGCCGAATGGGTGGACAATAAGAAAAGCCTCTCGAATCTTTCTGAGTTCATTGTAAGGTTTCTGATGCCTAGCCATGATAATAACCAAAAGTTTTCAGCGTCTCACTGGAGTTCACGAAATAGTGATGCGATCTTTCATATGGGGCTTTCGTGCAAACGTTATGAACCGAAACGATATTCGGTTCTTCAGCGATGAGGTTTATGAAGTGATTGAGATTGCGATGGACATGCAAAAAATATCCAAAGAGAAACATGCCGGTGAGTCTCGATCTCAGTGTGAAATACAGAAAAGGTTGAGTATGCAAATTTCAGACACTCTCGCAGCATGTCGTCGTAGGAGTGCCACTGGTAATGATAGTTTCCACAGCACAATCACGCTTCAACAATTCGAGAAGTATTTGGACTATTTTGACATTGATAAAAGTACCATTACGGTGCGTTTTTGGTGTTTTTATATGTAAAGAGGAAGGAAAGTATTCCAAAAATATGGATATAAGAATTGACGCATCAGATTAGGTGGACTATCATCAGATTAGGTGTATTTTCTTTGATCATAAACGGTCAAGACCGTGAGCGGTTCTCGGGCGAGGCTGAGAACTGGTGCCATTTCCAACTTCGATGTACAAAAAACATAAATGTTTTATAAAACCCAAATTGCAGATAATCCCGGATATGATCCAAGGACGAACTGGTTATTATGCGATCAATGATTTCTCACTTCCAGTAACCACTCTTGACTCCGACGGATGCGAAGTCATGACTATTGAGGAAAGTATACTTCACACTTTCCGGAAGTTGGTTTTCGGTGTCGACTGGAAATTGGCGGCAGAGACGAAGGGAGTTGAAACTGTTCGAAATTTCAAACATAAGCTGATTATGGCAATGAGATACCATTGTGATAACTACCAGGTTAGTAGGAGGTAGTATATTCTCCTATCAATGCATTTTGCAGGACTGTTTTGTAAAAGGTAGCTACGTTGAAGAAATGATCGAAAAGCTTAGAGACCACGAAGTTTTCAAAGAAACCGTCATCGTTGATATGGAAACAATTATGAACAGATTTGAGTGTCAAAGTGAAATCTCCGTTCGAGACTTCAACCGGATTTGTGATATGTACAGTTTGCCAAGACTTCCATCTTCATTGGGTTATCAAAAAATACCAATGGTTTTTGCTCGAGCTTTTCTGGGGACAGCGTGGGCTTGCGTGTTTTATGACATTGAAGAAGAACTTGAAGGAATATGCGTTAATGATGTTGCGCAAGTGAAAAACATAATTTTCAGTACTCTTAGCACGAGAGTATCCCCGGAAATAGTTGAAATATATAATAGTTCTATTGTGAGTGTTGCTACACGATGGTACTTTCAAAACCATTTCATTTACAGGAACATCTTTGGCCGTACTGGGTGACAGGAGAGTTTACCGATGAAGTAGTCGTGAATGAAGTCTTTGAATTGAAAACGGAGACGACGAATGAAAGGGAGGAGAACGCCCAAGACCAAGAGATGACGCCAACAAATTTGGAAGATACCATTATCTCCAAAGGACCTTCAGAATCTAATAAGAAGTCAAAGAAAAAGAAGAAGAAGCGTTCCCCAGAACCAACTGTAGTCTCCGAAGTAGTAGAAACAGTGAAAAACTGGTGTGAAGACTCGCCAGCTTCTTCAGAATCCGCTAAGAGCCCGAGCTCTGCTACAGCAACTACCGAAGCACCTTGTGAAACGGATTCTGAAATTTCTGAAAGCCCAAGCTATGGTCAAGAATCACCTGTCATCAACTACTCGCCTTCAATGGAAGATTCATCAGCCGCACAAGATGAATTCAAAATTTGCAGCACCGCTCCAGAAAGACAAGGACCGGAAGAAGTACCAGACTCAGAAGGTCTTCAAGTTCCTCAACTGACTCCAGAAGAATCTGAACTGGATAAATATAAAAAGAAATGCTCCGAATTGGAATTAGCACTGGAAGCTGCTCAAACCAAGGCGGATAGATATGAGCGACGAGCAAAAAGGACTGATGAGGCGGAGAAAGCGAATAGAGAGATGATGGAAAAAGTGGCCAGAGTCGAGAAATTGGAAGCTGAACTAGAGAGAGCCAATGCTGAGAATGAGAAGTTGGAAGCAAGATGGGCGAAGTGGAAGGATAGGGATGGGAAGAAGTTGGAGGAAACCAGGAAAAAGCATGAGAAAACGTGAGTACTCGAACGCTAGTTTAGACATATTCTTGATAATTTTCAGAATAACCGACATGCAACAAACGATTAAAGATATGCAAGCAGAGTCGGAACTGGTGACACAAGAACTGAAAAAGTACACGAAACATCTGAAGAAAGAACAAAAAGAGTTGAAAGAGACCAAAGAAAATCTGGGTGAGCAGGTTGCAAAGTAAGTTGTATCAGCCATCTTTCTTATAATACCTGTGATACTTTAGATGTTTGCATATGGAACAGGAGATGAATGATATGAAGAGCGGATATGATAGGATGAAGAAACAATGGCTAGATGATAGGACCGACATGGATATACAGATTAAGAATAGTCAGTGGGAAGCGGCAAGGGAAAAAGGTGAAGCGGAAAAGAAGTGAGTCGATTTAAGATATTTACACAGTAAAAATAATATAAATTGCAGAGTGATTGCTGCTGAAAGCAATGCTCGCAGATTGGCTTTTGAACTGGAAAATAAAAAGCGAGAGTTAGAGGAGGCGAAGAGGAATGGTCATAATTACATGGATAAGGCTAATTTTAATGAACTGATTAAACTCAGACGGACGCGTCTCTAGTGAGTTTTTTTTCATAATGAGCTAATAGAGTACTTGTCGTATTTTTTCAGCCTATTAGAAAAAATTGAGAGTCTCCAAAGAGGAATCGATAAAGCTAATGGCGAGCCTCCTCAATCACATGAAGAAAATGAAAAAGATGCTGCGCGGTATTGTGAGAGGCTTGAAGAAATAACACTAAACTTTGAGAGGTCTCTGGAAATGATTGCACTTCGAGACAGAATCACTGGGTTGGTTGAGTTTGAAAATTTCTTCAGAGTAAAGATTTGCTGTTTACAGTCTGAAGAATCTCACGGAGTCAGATGAAGTCAAAGCTCTGGCAGATGCAGAGTCAGCTATTTTGGAGAAGACGGTCACAGTTCAAGTCGGAATTCTAGAGTTGAATATAATGAGAGCTCAGGTACAATAGCTAAATATCTATTCTTAAAGAATTTCTTCAATTTTCAGAATGGCGAGAATCTCCTCAACTGCTATCCTCTTCCACCGTACCCCACTCTTTCCGAGAAGTTCGAAAAGGCAGTTCAAGAAGAAGCGAATGAACCAGTTCTTAATGAGGAAACGGAATGCGGGTATTGCTACAAGATTCGCAGGGACTCCGAACCTCAGATGACGTGTCCGAATGAGAAGTGCCCTATCAAATATCATAGTGTTTGTATCAAGCCCGTTATC
The DNA here is from genome assembly GCA_963932045.1 of Caenorhabditis sinica. Taxonomy (NCBI): domain Eukaryota; kingdom Metazoa; phylum Nematoda; class Chromadorea; order Rhabditida; family Rhabditidae; genus Caenorhabditis; species Caenorhabditis sinica. The sequence goes on from OZ009940.1 coordinate 20,459,283, forward strand.
GCGAAAAATCCAATATGCCCTTATTGTAAATGCGACTTTCTTGATCCTGAAGAGTTTCCTCCTCCATCCACATCATCATAGTTGTTGCAGAAACCTCTGCATAATTCTACGTGTAACCAACCTTGGTTATACTAGTTTTTCTATGACCTCTCCAAGGTCAAGTTGATGTGAATCGCTGATAAGAGATTCACATCAGTTCTCGCTATAAGCTCACAATAAAGTCTCTCTTCAAGCTCTCTCTCTTACACACACACATAGTAGTTCCACGGCACTATGCCTACGGATTCTACAAGTGGCGATCAAGCGGCCGTGGTGGCCGAACTCACGAAGCAGGTGGCTAACCTGATATCAGCCTTCTCAAACCTATCCCAAGGAGGATCCGGACCTTCGAACACAACGACCGCATCGTCTACAGATGTCAACAGATTGTTGGATATGGTTAGTTCTCGAATCGAAAAATTCGATTACGATGCAGAAGAAGAGAAGACATTCGAATCGTGGTATGCGAGATACGGGGACGTCATTGAGAAAGATGGGGCTCAATTAACGGATGATGTCAAAGTACGGCTAGTACTGTCAAAGCTAAGTCTATCCAACTATAACCACTATTCTAATAGAATCCTTCCAAAGGTTCCCAGCGACTTGACGTTTTCCGAGACCATCACATCACTCAAGGCAACGTTCAAATCATCTTCTTCCATATTCCGACGCCGACAAGAGTTCCTCAGAACGGAATACAAGGGAAACGGAATCGAAGAGTACACTGGACTAGTTCTGAGACGGTTTGCGTCTTCTGAATTCAAGAAAATGACAGACGATCAGCTATGTTGCATGATTTGGATCAATGGATTGCGTGACCCTGAGTATCAAGATATCCGAACCAGAGCACTGCAACTCCTTGAAACAAAACCCCAAATCACACTGCTCGAAATGGAAACAGAAGTCAAGCGTCTATTGGATATTCGCGCCGACTCGAAGTCAGTGAGCAACCCATCAGCAGAAGTCAACGTCATCCAGAAGCGATTCCAAAAAGCAAAGAAACTTGAGAAGAGCCCAGACATTTGTAACCGGTGTGGACAGAAACATAACGGCAAACCGTGCAAAGGAAAAAACGCCACGTGTCATTTCTGTAAGAAACAAGGACACGTTGAAGCAGTTTGTTTCAAAAAGCAACGCGAAAACCAGAAGCCGAACAGTCCTAAAATTAAGTCAGTGATCATTGGGATGGCATCAAGTCAGAGTGCATCGAGAATCTACAAATATGTGGATATAAACAATCAGACCATCAAAATGCAACTTGATACCGGAGCCGATATCACACTCATAAATAATATGGATTGGGAGTTGCTAGGTAAGCCAAAACTACAACCACCAAAAGTTTCAGTGAAATCCGCGAACCAGGAACCCATAAAAGTGGCCGGATACTTTACATGTGAATTTACACTGAATGGACAGACACACAAAGGTACAGCTCATGTGGCCAATACGGATTCGCTACTTGGTATTGATTGGTTGTCGAAAGATCGGGAGATTTGGAATACACTCAATGATTATCAAGTGAACCTCACGAAGACCGAAACTGGCTCAGCATGCGACTACCTGGACACGAGTAGGAAATCGTTGAAGGATTCGTTGATATCGGAGTTTCCAAACATTTTCGAAGCAGGCCTCGGAACTTGCGCAAAGACAAAAGCCAATCTAATTCTGAAATCCAATGCTCAGCCAACCTTCCGCAAAGCACGCCCGGTACCGTACTCAGCCATCTCACCACTTTCGGAGGAAATTGATCGATTGGTGGAAACTGGAGTAATTACACCAGTCGAACACGCGGAATGGGCTGCACCGGTCGTGGCAGTTAAGAAAAAAACAGGAGCAATCCGTTTGTGTGCCGACTTCTCCACTGGACTCAACGATGCGCTCGAGCCGAATCAACACCCTCTTCCAACAGCAGATGACATCTTTGCTAAATTGAACGGTGGGAAGTATTTTACTCAAATAGATTTGGCGGAAGCATATTTACAGATTGAGGTGGATGAAGACTCAAAAAGACTTCTGGTTATCAACACTCACAAAGGAATGTACTGTTATAATCGTCTTCCATTTGGCGTCAAGACTGCTCCCGGAATTTTCCAACAAGTTATGGACTCCATGATATCCGGATTGGATGGTACCTCAGCCTACCTCGATGATATCATTATCACTGGAGCCACTATTGATGAGCACAATGCAAGACTGAAATGTTTGATGAGACGAATCTATGAATACGGTTTCCGAATTCGGCTGGAAAAATGTGCATTCCTGATGACGCAAATCAAATTCCTTGGGTTCATCATCTGTCCAGAAGGTCGAAAACCGGATCCCGAAAAGATACAACACATCCAAAACATGCCGCCACCAACGAATGTAGGTCAGCTGAAATCATTTTTAGGAATGGTTCAATTCTATGGCACCTTTGTCCGAGAACTATTTGCACTGAGACCAGCATTGGATGAATTGACAAGAAAAGACGTGGATTTCGTTTGGACTTCCAAATGTCAAAAAGCTTTCGAGAGGATCAAAGAAATCCTGCTCTCCGATTTACTCCTCACGCATTACGATCCGAAACTTCCGATAATCGTGGCCGCTGACGCTTCTCAATCTGGTATCGGAGCGGTCATCTCTCACAAGTTTCCGGATGGAACAGAGAAAGCTATCTATCACGTCAGCAAGTCGCTCACTAAAGCTCAACAAAATTACAGCCAAATCGAGAAAGAAGCACTTGGGTTGATCACCGCCATCACCAAATTTCACCGCTTCATCCATGGCAGACACTTCACTTTGAGAACTGACCACAAACCACTGTTATCCATCTTCGGAGACAAAAAAGGCGTCCCAATATACAGTGCCAACAGACTCCAAAGATGGGCTACATTTTTGCTGAACTACGACTTCTCCATTGAATACGTCAACACGAGAGATTTTGGGCAAGCCGATGCATTATCTCGACTGATTTCAGATCAGATTCACGCAAAAGAGCCGGAAGATCGAGTAATTGCATTAATGGAAGTCGACGTGGTTGGAAGTTTTGAGCAAACATGCCAACACCTGCCAGTAACCACTGGAGTAATTCGTGCCAGAACTGCAGAGGACAAGACACTCCGAGAGCTCATGAAAATTGTCCAGTCAGGAATATGGCCAAAGTTGACAACAGACGACCCATTGTGGAAGTTCTATAATAGAAGAGACCAGTTGAGCATCGTTCAGAATTGCCTTATGATGGGTGAGCGTATTATAATCCCTTTTTGTCTCAGGAAACAGATACTCAAGTTGTTGCACCGCGCCCATCCCGGAATGGTCCGAATGAAAATGCTGGCTCGTAGTTACGTATATTGGCCGTCGATAGATTCCGATATCGAAAATCTCGTCAGAAGTTGTGAGGAGTGTGCCGCCGCCGCCAAAAATCCTGTGAAGAATGTTCTGCATTCTTGGCCAACACCGGTAAAACCTTGGACACGGATTCATGCCGATTACTGTGGACCACTCAAAGGTTCGTATTACCTGGTTATTGTAGATGCGTACTCTAAATGGCCGGAAGTTTACAAGACTAACACCATAACGACGTCCGCTACTATCAAAATCTTCCAAATGGTCTTCGCCCGATTTGGAAATCCGGAGATTCTGGTGACGGATAACGGGACTCAATTTACTTCTACACAATTTTCCGAGTACTGTAAGCTGAATGGCATAAACCACATGAAGTCACCACCTTTCCATCCACAATCCAATGGACAAGCCGAGAGATTTGTGGACTCGTTGAAAAGAGCACTTCTTAAGTTGAGTGGGGAAGGGAACAGTGATTCTGCTGTCCAGATCTTTCTTCAGAACTATCGGTCTACTCCATGCGTATCCAGTCCAAACCAGCTGACACCGGCAGAAAACTTCTTGGGTCGGAAAATTCGAACCGTCTTGGATCTACTGATTCCTTCGCTTGCTACAGTCGGGGAACGGAATGTTTATATGGAGAAGCAATTCAATCAACATCACGGGGCAGTGGTCCGTGAGTTTGAATTGGATGAAAAGGTCTATGTCAAAGACTACCGTAACAAAAAGTCTCCCACTTGGATTCCAGGTGTAATTCACAAAAGGCATGGAAGAACGATCTACGATGTCATTGTTGATGGTCATCATTGGAAAAGACACGCAAACCAGCTACGCCGTCGGGACATTCGTCTTCCATTTGCGGAAGCTTCTAGGATTCTGGAAGTGGACGATTCTTCTGATCCTGGTGTCGTCATGTCAAGTACCGCTTCACAATCAACCACTGTCACAACACCAGCTCCAAGTCCAACTCCATCGGCAACTCCAATCCACTCCCCACAACTCCGTCGTTCGTCTAGAACCACGAAACCGGTCCAACGTCTTCAAGCCAATCCCAAGAAGACTAGTTATCAGTAATTGATCTCTCTCTCTGTTTCTCCTTTAAAACAAGGGGAGATGTTGCAGAAACCTCTGCATAATTCTACGTGTAACCAACCTTGGTTATACTAGTTTTTCTATGACCTCTCCAAGGTCAAGTTGATGTGAATCGCTGATAAGAGATTCACATCAGTTCTCGCTATAAGCTCACAATAAAGTCTCTCTTCAAGCTCTCTCTCTTACACACACACATAGTAGTTCCACGGCACTATGCCTACGGATTCTACAATAGTAATGATAGTTTTCTTTTGCGTCGCCTTCCTGGAATAAATGTAGACTAGAAGAAGTGCAAGCCATGCGATTATCATATGTCTATGAAATAGCTCATGATTAGCACCTAGATGGAACAGGAAAAATTCGAAATGGTTTTATTGTATCTTTTGCTCAAATAATGATGTCCGGAGGAACTGAATAATTATCTGAACGAGTAGAAACCGGAATATTTCTGGATTCCTTTTTCTACAAACTTGATGAATCCAGATCTTCATAATTTGAACATTCGATTTTTTCAATATACGCTTTTTTCTCAATAAACAAAATCATTCTAAAAGTCAACAACTAATAACACAGTTGCAACAGAATAAAGTTCATTATTTTTTAGTTGTTCGATAAACCAAGTAGGACAAAACGACACTAAGCTAGCACTAGATTTCAATCTTCTTCTCTCTCATTTGGTTCAGAAATTTTTAGTCATAAATTTGAGTTAATAACTTTTGGATATCATTTAATCCCAGCATATGGCCTAACATCGGAGAAAGCTACAAAAGTTTCAAAAGACATAAGCTGATGAGGAACTACATAATTTAACGATAAAACTGAACTTTTCTGTTCCATATACTACAGTAATTTCTTGTCATAAAATTGAGTTAATTTTGGAAAAACAAATGCTATCCCGAATGTTTACCACGAAAAATGAAATCTGGCCTAACGTTAAATTCATATAATTTTTTCCTTAGACTTTTTGTTCTCAAACAAGAGCATCCTGGAACTGCAAAATTTCAACGCCAGATAGTTCGTAACTAGACATTACAATTTTTGAAACTTTTACGTTCATCTAGGTTCTGTGTTATTTTTTTCACCGCTCCATACTTCATTTTTCATGAGCTCCCTCAACGATCTAAAAATCTATTGAAGAAGATCTATCAATTCGAATGAACTCCGGAGCGGAACTAATTAATCAATGATTTTTAAAACGGTTCTGTTCGACTTCAAACAGTAATTATTATTCAAAATTAGCACTCCAATATGTCATTTTTTCTAGGACGTTGAAAACGAACATTGACTTTATCCCGAGTCGAAAGGTCCCATTATTATCATTTTCTGCCCACAAACAAATAAATTGGCTACAATAGAAATCAGCGTCTTCTCCTTAAAAAACTTTTACCGATTCAGATTATAGTTTTCTAAATGTATAATATGCTTTAACTATTAGTTATGGTTTTTTATTCTTGAGAATACAGGAAAAAAGAGATAACGATTGTCTCGATTAGCAAAGGAAAATTCGGCTCGACGTGTTGAAAACTCCTCATTATTTTTTCCCATGCAGCTCATTCTGCGCTTGATGAACCAGAAGGCGGATCTGAAAAATAAGTGAAATAATAAGCGGATAATTTCTGTTTAATCCAGCATAACAGCATTTTGTAGCTGAACGGCTTCAGAAAGACATCGATTTTGGCTTTTGAGCTTTCTTATCTCCTTTCAATCAGATTGATTTTTGGGAACTTCAGTATACTCTTTTCCATGTTTTCATTGTTCATGACTCTGAGTATAACAACTTTCGCTGTATCAACATCCCCAAAAACCCATGTTTATTTTCCAAATCTCAGTTTCTTCCAAATCTAACTTTTTAATATGAACCTACCCATTCAATCGGGAAAGCCTCTCTTCTCGATATCAATTGTGCCATTTCATCATCGATGATTGCCACGCCCCTTTTCTGGAACATCTTGTTAGCCTCGTCCATTTTTTGGGATGATAGACCTTTGCTGAAATGAAAATTTATCAATTTAAGAACAGATTATGGAATAATTGACGAATCAAATTTTCAAGATAATATCAGTTATAGATGAACTATTTGAAACATGAAATTTTGATATTTCAGTACATATGTCTGTATTGGAGTTCATTTAACCAGACATAACATAGTTCACTCAAAACCTATTTTTCAATTCTAGTTTGCATGGCTTACCTTCCACTTTTAACAATACAAGTCAAGAATCCATGTTTGGAAGCATCCTTAAGTGTATGCATCACACAAATATCATACGCCAATCCACACCCAATCACTGCGTTTATATCATTTTTACGCAGCAACATTTCCAATTCGGATCTGAAAAAGTTGGAACGTGTTCTTTGTAATTAATTTATCTAATAAGTAATCATAATTCCACTAAAAATCTGAACTTGCTAAAACAGCAAAACATCTATGAAATGTCACCTTCAACATATTTGTCATTCATATATTACACGAAGAAACCGTAATATAAAAAAACTAACTGTTTGATTCCACAATTGTCACTGAAGGCACTGTATGCATCCACATAGACATCCGCTCCCTTTTTGATGTAGTGAGCTCCTTCGACGCGCTGGAAAACAAGAAAAAGTTTGGGACTATCGACGTCGAAATATCAGAAAATATAGTGTGAAATATCATAAAAACAATGAAACTGAAAATTCTGTCCAAAAAATTTCTGTATCACGAAGTTTGTATAAAATTTTGCATTTCATAATTGATATTCATTTCACGATACAGCTTCATTCAAATGAACCGGAAAGTCAACATCTCCTAAATTTTTCACGGTACCGCATTTATTGATTAATATGAGCTGATATAAATTGAAAAGATTTTCGATAGGGTATACGTAAATTAACAGATTTTTTCGGTTTCATGAAGTCGTGGTAGCCAGCTCTTGTAGCTGTTTATTACTCAGCCGAAAATTAATTTCTCTGTTTCAAATAGGTGATATCATTGGTGACACATCTCTTTTGATAATTAGCAAAAACAAAGAAACATTTCGTACCTGAAGTCCCAAATGCAATTGTGATCCCCATCCACCTTGAATGCAATGACTTGGGTAGAGTACCTGGAAAATGAGAATTGGCGAGTGAAGATTACTGTTTCCATAAAGTGGAAAGAGTTGAGGGATTTCTTTTCGAGTAATCACGATGTCATATTATTTTGTCTTATTAATAATGTCAACTTTCCGGCCCAATGTGGCTTAATTATGCGGAAAAGGTGTCTTCTGGTTAGCAGAAATAAGCTATTCAGGGACCAGAGTAGGTATTGCATTCACTTTTTCGAAATTCCGATTTCTCAAAACTGAGATAAGTGCGCTTTACTGACAATGTCCAGTTCTAGAATGATAGCAATGTTCAAAAATTTTTTCTACAAGACCTTGGCTACCTCAACCTTTTTCTTCTCCCAAATACGCTCCACTGCACATCCCTGACCTACCTGAATAGTGGAAACTGGCTTGACAAATCTCACAATGTCAAATGGTCTCAACTTCCGACTCTTATCTTCTGGAGCCAGCTCTCTATCTGGGTTCCTAGCGTGTTCAAAGAATGAGATATGATTGGATGGATGCCAATCTTGAGAGTAGACTATCACATTCCAGTTCAAGTTTTGAAGCAAATTGTTCACATGGGGAAGAGCTTCCAGCGGGTCTTGTTCAGCGTCTCCTTCCTGAAAAAGTAAACTATGAACAGTGAAGGCAATGCACTTGTCAGATTTTGATAAAATAGCTCGTAGTTAGGATCTCGAAAAAACAGAAATTTTACGAAAATTAATATTCGAATTTTTCCAATTTACCTTCGCTAATAAAGTCCAAAAAAAACTGACTAATTATCTGAGCATCTGGAAACCGAAAATTTTTCGAGATTCTCGAAAAATCTCTAAATTTCATGTTCCAGAAGCTTGATGAATCCTGATCTCCATAAATTGAACACTCGTTTCTCTACTCATCATACCTTAATACTTAAACTCCCCGAAACAAAATCATTCTGAAAATCGACCACCAACAGCGCAGTTCTCAATGTTTTGAATGGTTTCAAAACGACTCGAGTGAATAGTTCCTGAGTGTCCTCGTTCCAGGTTTTGTTCTGAAAAATAAGAAAAACTGATAGACTAGAGAGATTGACCAGAAATTTGTGAAAAACCTTTGGAAATTTCCCTGCTACTTGCAACATGAAAAATTGTCTTGTTTTTGTAGTTGCTCAGAGAAAACAATGTAGGCGAATGGTACTAAATAAAGCCTAGAGCTTGAAAGTTTTCTTTCTTACTTGGTACAGTAATTTTTAGTTTGAAAATAACTTAAATCAATTCGGCGTGCAGTTGCCTAACAAAACGGGGAGAAAATTCAAAAAATTTCGAATGAAATTATTGGGTGCTGAAGTAAGCCAGCGATGAAACTCTGAACTTACTGTTGCACATACTACAGTAATTTTTTGTCGCAATTTTGGGTTAGTGAGTTTGTCAGAGGACCTAAATTTTCCCAAAACTTTTTTCAAACTCCTATTTTTCGAACATAAAGATTTAGGATATCTATTCCGCAACAAGTCATTTTTGCCAATGAGGTATTTTGAAACCAAGAAATTTTGAAACCAAGACATTTCGAAACCTAGTCATTTTGCAACTGCTACAGTTTGAAACTGGACATTCCGCAACCAGTCGTTTGGCAACTTTAACAACTTGGCCATTTTATGTTCATTTTAGTTATGTGTGCCTGAAAAAGAGTGCTTTTCACATAAATAAAACAATTGGTTGCGAAATGTTCTAGTTGCAGATTGCAAAATCCATGTGAGTTGCGAAATGTCGCAATAGAAAATTACTGTTTGCGAAATGTTGTGGGATCGACATTTCATGTTTCATGTAGTACAGAAATTTCAACACCAAAGTTCCTGTTACTAGAACTGTTGTCATATTCTAAACATCTCTTCCACTCACCTCAATAAAATCATCCAACAATCTATCCAGCTCAGGAATCAAGTCCACCTCATTAACCAGAGAAGTCAGCTCATTCTTCAATTCTTCCCGAATCTCCGTCTCATTTTTCAACACTCCCATCGTAGTATTGATGCTGCGCGAAGCTTGCGCTGCCAGAGACAGCTTATGGACTAGACGGAAAATTTTTGCGTAGACTGAAATTTGGGAAAAATGACGAATAAAAAGTCGAAATTTTGAAAATGTAGCGAGTCGGAAAACCTTGGAGTGAGTAAGGGTTACTTCCGGTATTGGTTTCCTGTGCCAGGGGTAAGAAATTTGACGAAATTTTGGCGGGATTTCAAAAAAATTAGTTTACGGGTCACTGATTTTGTGACGTATTGGGGATGGGGAAAAGTTGGGAAATCGTGAAATTTGAACTAGGAAAAAAGGATAAAACGAAAAAGGGGGACCTGAATAAGTTAAGTGTGGTTATTTTTATTTTGGCATAGGAATATGGGTCGAAAATAGGAATATGGAGAAAATGACGAGATTTTTGTTGACTAAAGTGGACAGTTTTTTTGATTTTTTGGATACATTTTTTCCTGTTTTGGAAACAAGATTGAATGGGATAGGGAATTCAAGACTGATTTGAAAGGCTCGAACATTTTCCAATAATAATTTTCGCTCAAATCGACCCGAAATTTAAACCAAGATGAGCAGTACGTGGGTTTTTTTTGTTCCAAAATGTTGTGAAAAATAAAGTTGGGCCGAATGATTCAGTTTTTCATCATCGTGTCTACATATTTCCAAAATTTGGTCTTCTGATTTCTTTGTCGCTTTATTCAAAGTGAAATGATAAATCATCTAATTTCGAATAATGTTGTGTACACAGAAAAACAGTATAAAAATGACCAAAATTTGAAGTTTGTTACCCCATTCTGGACATGAAAATATTCACATTTTTCTTGTTTATTTTGGTCTTGTCAGCTGTTCTTGACGATGTGAATGCTCAGGTTTGTCAAGTAAAAACCCTGTTGGAAGGTGCATTCATGAAAGCGACTACGGTAGTTTAGATAACATTAGACCGCCCAAAATGTATCATTGATAACATTCTTTTTCCAGCCCATCCGTGAAAAACGAGGACTTGGGAGGAGACTCAGAAAATGGGGCAGATCCATAGGCAAATTCGGGAAAAAGGCGTTGAAAGTGATCGGGCCAGCAGTGGTGGCTGGGAAATTTGCGGTTTCATTCAAGTGATAACATTATTAAATTTTTTTGAATAAAGATTGAATTGATTTCCTTCATTACTGTTCATCAAAGCCATGGGGTCTCGGTTTCATGAAAACGAAAATTCTAACATTTTTAACTGTTATCGAATTCAAATTCCAATGGATCAGATTCCAAGAGACCCTTTGTACTTGTGAGCATTGTGAAAATGTGATTGCTAAATTACTAAAGTTTCTGAACCTTTTCCAAAACGCCTAAGCGCACCTGAAGCTTCAGAAAACGTCTTTACTGATTTAAATATTTTGAACACCATCCTACTGAATTTTAAAAAAGTTTTTTTTTTCCAGTTTCATTGTGCTGCCAATTATGCAAAATTCTCCATCAACTCAATCGGTACTTCTAATGCTCAATGTTCTCATTTTTCAGATTTCAGAGACCTCTTCTTGCAGAATCCTAGATTTTCTGAAGCCGTTGTTTTTGGGCCCTGGGTTTTCAAATAATTCAATCTTTTGCAATGTGTTTTAAACATGCTACAACTAAACTGGCGTTCAAAACTGCATAAAAATTAAGGGACCACATGAAACAGTTGCCAACTTTTATGAAATATACCAGTTTCTCAAATGCGATTTCTTATAAAAACCATACAGATAGATGTTCCTCCTGAATCATTTGACTTACGTTTTTTAGATGATTTTTAGAATGCTTGCTTTTTTGATTAGTTTAGGACCGTTGACAAATCCCATATGCTTCAAACTTTTTGAATAATTGGCATCTAGAAGCAGGACCTCATTAGATTCAAACTTTACTTTCAATGACAAGTAAACCTAATGAAACAGTAAATGGTTCGGATTTTGATTTTTCATGTGTTCGTTGGAAATCACTGGAACATCTAGATTTGTTATGATTCTGAAAAAATGAGCCTAGCTTCGAAACTCAGTCAGTGATCAAGGAGAGAACGCCCTTCTCGGGTCATAAACTAGTGGAAACTGATAAGTTTTTCTCATTGCCACCTTTAACATTTGTCGTTTGTCAGAAATCCATAGAGTAATGAGTCATCCGACTATAGATTGTCGTCAAGAATACAGCCGAGATTTGAGATTTGGACTTATAAAATATCTGCGGTTCCTTTAAGTGATAAAATTGGGAAGTTTTTGCTGATAAACATTGGATCTCTGATTCTCCGAATTTGGGATTAATTTTTTTCTTATATACCCGTCACAGAAAACTTGGTGAGAATAATGAAGTAGGCTCGAAGAAACAGAAAAATCCTGCGAGAGTGTTTTCAATTCCAATAAATTTAGAATTTCCCCAAGCTGTAGTGAGGTGCTTGAAACAGTATGATCTAGCATTTTGAAAAAATCTTGGTGTTGTAGTTGCAATCCGCAATACTCATTCATTTTGTAATAAAAAGCACTTTAGTAATTGAAGGCATTATGTCATTCTCACCTCATAGACTATTTGAAACGGAGATTTTTTTAGATAATGGTGGAAAAAAAGGAATTATCCGCAATAAAAGTTTCTACATTTGTTGACTACTTGAATCAGAGAATTCTAAAAAGTTGTAACTGACCCCGTCACCTACTTTGTAATTAGTATTCAAAAGATGTTTCGGAATCCCGACTACTTTTTATAAACCGTATTTTAAGCATCTTGGGAGCTTGCCAAATGTTGAATGGATGACATTTCGGTAAACAAGAATTGCCGTTTTCGTGATCTGAAAAAAGAACAACAATCGACCAGAAAGTAATTCGAGGACCAATGAAACTTCTAAATGAACCCTTCTAAAAACCATTCCACATTTTTCAGTTTTCATACGGTGGTAGATTTACAAGAATCTCCCATCATGTCAGGTCCTGTACAATGTATCAATTTTAAGACTGAGTAATCATTGGACGAAGGAACTATCCGTAACTCAAAATTCTTGAAACATTGTCTAGTTGATGTCGAGCATCATTTATCATAAGCATAATGGTCCTCTGGATTTGTGAAGATTTTGAAAATTTGTATGTTTTCTTTGAAAATAGATTAAACGATGTCGACAGAGATTTTGTGAGTCGAAGTTCAAGATCTATAGCCTTTTCGAATCTGCAAATTCTAAAAAAGAGATCTACATTGTTCAGAAAGAGCATTTTAAGCAACTATGAACATCCTAAAATACAAAAATTTCCCGTTTCATCATGTTGATAACTTACTGAAAAGCTACCAACAACAATTATCCGAGGGAGCTGTTTCCATAACTAAAAAAAACTAAGTTGAACGGATTTCTGAATTCGGAAGCTTCATGGGAGCTTTCCCAAATTCAGATGGAGACTCGAATTTCTTGAAATTTTGCATTTTTTTGATGTGTCAATGGGCACATGGACTCTACTTGGAAGTATCAGATTCATCGACTTTTCGAAACCGACCAGTTTTGATTTCCAATCCCTCGCATTTTATCGGAACTTTAATCTGAACTTTGTCGGAATTCAGGAGTTCTGATGTGTCGTTGGAAGTCAATAAATTTGATTCTAAACTTTTGAAGATACCTCAACCCATTTTCCATTCGAGAACGAAGTGTAATCTTTTTTCATGAACTCTGAAAAGCCGGAAATTTTCCTTTTTTTTCAATTTTTTCTCATCAAAATCTTTTTTCTATTTCCCACGTGCTCTCCCCTCCGATTCCAAAAAACTTATCCCAAAAAAAAATCGAGTAAAAACACCCTTATCTGATCAACCTGGGGGTTCACGATTCCACGTCAATTTCTCCCTATAAAGGCTGGTGGAAATCGGGAAAAAGTCAGTTATTGCTAACGTTGAGACTTCTCTTCAAGTTTGCGAAAGCACTCAGGTAAGGATACGGTGGTCGAGGTGGTCCTGGAGGGTCCCAAAGGGCTCTGGAAAGCTCTAGTGTGCTCCAGAGCTCTCAGAGTTTTCTAGAGTCATTTGGAATCTTCTGGAATCTTTTAGAAAAATCTAGAAAATTCTAGATGATTTTAGAAGGTTCTGGAAAGTTCTAGAGAAGTCTAGAAGGTCTTGGAATCTTCTAGAACTTTCTAGAAGCTCCTGAGGCATTGCAAACATCCGAATTTTCCAGAAAAGAGCGAGATGGCAGACAAATCAGCTTTCGTCCCAGTCGATGCAATCGGAAATCACAAGAACACCGATCTTGACGTCGACATTGACGACGAACTCTTCGGAAAGAAGCCACCAAAAGCGACTCCGAGTGCCACGAAGGCCGCTTCTGCTCCGGCTCCGCCCCCACCATCGGTCATCAAGCCGCCCACTTCGCCGGCTCCGAAACCAGCTGCTCCAGCTGCTCCCGGAAAGTATCAATACAAGAAGTCGACGACTTATCAGAAGACGTACGCCAAGTGATTCCCCCCAAAAGAAGTGACTGTTCCGACTGAAATTCAATCCAATTAGACGATGTGAGAAGATGTAATGTGAAATTGTGTGTGTCTGTCTGTATGTGAGAAATGAAATAAATGGGTTTTATGAAATTATTTCTTATACATCCACGTATCATCTTTTTTGGTATCTGTGAATTGATATCAACTCTCTCAACTCTCGGAAACGGAAATTTTTGGAAAATTTCTGCAATATCAATTTCACATTTTGAAATGTCTGAGCGTCCTCCAGCAGTTCTCCATAGTGAACCTACGTTTCATGGACTTTGAAAAACAGAAAATTTTCAAATTTTATGGCGGTTTCTTGTAGTTTTTATGACTTTCAAAACTAAATTTTTTACTCTATCCAATTTTTCAGTTTCACCACGTCATCAACTTTTTTCAATTTTTTTCCTTTCGTTTCCTTGATTTTTTGTATGGAACTAGCCTGATCGCCCAACTCGCTCCGCTCGTTTGGGCGATCAGGCTAGTGCGGCTGCGCCGCAATCAGATCAATTGGAAATAATATTTAAGAAATGAAGAAACTTCAAAAAAAGAAATTTCAAAAAAGAGAAATTCTCAAAATCCCGTGAAACGTCAAACAAAAATTGTTGACATAAAATGTTTTGATGGCTGTAGCTATCCATTTTGTTCGTGGTGATCTGATTTTCAATGAGCAGATAGTGCTCACTGAGATCTATCTAATTTGCAAATTTGAGACAAAAACCTCAAAAACTGACTGAGTTATGAATTAATTTCGAGCCATTTTTGGAAATTTTCAGTACTTCCAAATTGTTTACACATTTTCGCTTTCATTTGCCGAGCTATAACTCGGTTCATAATGCTCTGATTTTTTTGTTCAAAAATGCACCAGCAGCCCAGAGAGTTGCTCTATTAGCCCAAGAAAAATTAGCTCATTTGCTGCAAAAACGGAGCAGCGACGTGACCTCAAACTTCAGAAATGAAAAATTTGTCCAACAACTGAGAAAAGCCACGTGTTTGTCATCCCCCATACTTTCCGAATTTAATAGAAAAGGTAGATTTTAGACGTGTTCACTTTTTTTCTCCCTAATCTTTGTTGTCATCTCTTCCACGTTTCCCAAAAAACAGCCAAACTTTCGATCGATTCCAAATCTATTCCTATCCTCCGACAAATCGAAACGCAAAATTAAAATTTCAATCGATTGTATATGCTACAAAAACGGGCATAATAGAATATAGTAATATGACCGACTCCCAACGAGACAGTGACTCGGAGCAAGAGAGTGAGGTAAGATTTTTCAAATAAAAAATTATGCAATTTTTTCTCGAAAATCGACGTTTCCAGCCAAGAGGACCAAAAGGAATCCAACAACTGATCCCTCTGTTCATCCGTGAAATGTGCAAGAATCCACAGAGTGTGGAGCTCAGAGTCAGCTACGATGCTCCGACTATGCAGTGAGTTCGCGTTTTGATTTTCGGCTTGCCCGACGTTTTGCAACCAGTCATTTTGCAACCGCGACATTTCGCAACTGTACATTTCGAAACTGCGAAAATCCGCAACCACGTCATTTCGCAACCAAACAACCCACGTTTATGAAAAAATTCGGCTCTAGTCCGAAACATGGGTCCCCCCAACTTTTATGGGTCCCCTTGAACTTTTATGGGTCCCCTTGAACTTTTATGGGTCCCTTTTTGGACCACGAACTTTTATGGGTCCCCTCGAACTTTTATGGGTCCCCTTGAACTTTTATGGGTCCCCCCTGGAGTTCGAACTTACATGGGTCCCCCCTGAACTTACATGGGTCCCCCCTGAACTTACATGGGTCCCCCCTGAACTTACATGGGTCCCCCTTGAACTTACATGGGTCCCCCCTGAACTTTTATGGGTCCCCCTCCCCAAAAAAAATTTCAAATGTTTTTTCTCATTTCTGAACTTACATGAGCCCTTTTCAAGTGATGAACTACTTTCTCCGTTTTTACTCAAATATTCCTTTTTTTTACTCAAGCTTAATTTGAGAACAAAAGACGATAAGGGTAGGCACTGTCGTCTCGACTTTTTTTCGGTAATAGCTCTGTGGGAGATTGTGAACGGCTCAAATTTACGGGGTGTAACTGGTCGCAAATTATTCGCTGAAAAAGGGCAGATAAAGAGATTTTATTGGTACAGAGGCTGTCTGGTGATTGAGAACGCTTTAACTTAGATTCACGGAGTGTTGTCTTGGGACATTCTTTGAAGGCGGAACTTTGAATTTTCCTCCAGTTGACGGCAAAGATTGTACTCTTAGGCTCAATTTCATTCCAAACAGTCCATTTTTCTTTGTTACCGTCGTTGTCGTGGCTGGTTGCTTTTTCGAAAGTGGATTTTTTGCTTTTGCTTTCTGCTTGTTTCGGGCTCCATTGCTGGTTGAAATAATTCACCAAAAATGATTTATAAACTGCCTAATGCTATTTTCGGGAAAAATCGTTGTTTTCTATTTTTGATTCTATCGACGAAGAATGGTAAAAAGAATTTGTCAGTCGGTAGTTATTTTGGCTGTGTTTCCTTCTTCTTAGGCTTAGGCAAGGGCCTCAGAAACACCATAATGACTAAAAGTTTTTGGCGGGGTACACTACAAAACATATGATAAACGGCTCCCGTATGGAAGAAAGCCAATGGACCAATCATCAGACACGATCAGGGAGATGTCCGAAGAACAAATAGAAGGAAACGATGAAAACAACGCCCAACAAAACGATCATTCCAAAATTTCGACTTTGAGTCAAAACTGGCATTTTTATGTCTAAAGTGCAAGAAAACTAATTTCGATTTTTTTATTTTTGCAATTCTCACAAAAATCAGAAACGTTCTTTATCAGGCTTAGGCAAACGCCCCGAAAAATTGACTCAAAATCGAAATTTTTGAGTGATCGATTTGTTGGGCGTTGTTTTCATCGTTTCCTTCTGTTTGTTATCCGGACATCTTGCTAATCGTGTCCGATGATTGGTCCACTGGCTCTTCTTTGGCGTCCAATTGGAAGAAATCAATGCTGTACAATTCCCCTTCTTTGCATAAGAAGGTGATATTTCTGCAATCTTCTATCGGGAGCCGTTGATCGTATGTTTTCTAGTGTATCCCGCCATAAACTTCTCGTCATTATAGTGTTTCTGAGGCCTTTGCCTAAGCCTAAGAAAAAGGAAACGAAGCTAAAATAATTTCCCACCTCATTCAGGCTTAGGCAAACGCCCCGAAAAATTGACTCTAACTCAAAATTTTTGAGTGCTTGAAAAAAGTCCCATAAAAGTTACATATAAAATACATTGAAAACGGAAAAATAATCCAAAAAAATTTTTTTCAACTTTTTGGGGGGACCCATATAAGTTCAGAGGGGACCCATGTAAGTTCAGGAGGGGCCAAAAAGGACCCATAAAAGTTCAGAGGGGACCCATAAAAGTTCAGGGGGGACCCATGTAAGTTCAGGGGACCCATAAAAGTTCAAGGGGACCCATATAAGTTCGAGGGGACCCATAAAAGTTCGTGGTCCAAAAAGGGACCCATAAAAGTTCAAGGGGACCCATAAAAGTTCAAGGGGACCCATAAAAGTTGGGGGGACCCATGTTTCGGACTAGAGCCAAAAATTCCACGTTGCAATCATTTTTCTTTCGATGGTAACCGGACATTGTTCTAGTTTATATAGTTGCCAAATGGCATGGTTGCGAAATGACATGGTTGCGAAATGGCATGGTTGCAAAATGCCCGGTTACAACACGTCGTGGAGCCTGATTTTTGGCGGCAAATTTGAAATTTTTCTTAAATTCAAAATTTCAGATCCACCTACACCTACTCGCTCAGCTGGGAGGAAGATGTGGATCATGACAAGGAGTATCGAGAGATGTTAGAGAAAATGGAAAAAATTGGAAAGGCAAAGTCGGAGAAATCTGGAAGTG
This sequence comes from Caenorhabditis sinica, assembly GCA_963932045.1. Lineage (NCBI taxonomy): Eukaryota > Metazoa > Nematoda > Chromadorea > Rhabditida > Rhabditidae > Caenorhabditis > Caenorhabditis sinica. The sequence continues at coordinate 20,477,160 of OZ009940.1, forward strand.
GTAAGGGTTTTGAGGGGTCTAGAAAGTTCTAGAAAGTTCTGGAAGCTTCTCGTATCTTTTAGTGTCTCTTAGAGCGTTGTATGGTCTATAGAACTTTTTAGAAACTTCAATGGGCTTCCAGAAGCTTTCAGAACAACTTCCATTTTCCAGACACCCGTGGACCCCCACCAGTGCCTGCCATCTGCGACGGTCCGTGCAAGAAATCGTTCCCTTCGAGCCTTCTCAACACAATCGGCCGTTGTGGACACTACTTGTGTGTCGCCTGTTATGGAATCGTTAAGAATTCGGACGGTACGAATGGATGTAGTGCAGCACACTGTAACTGGAAGGGAGACACTCGAAAGGAGGCGAAGAAGCACTTTGAGAAGGAGGTAGGAGACCGAAATGATGAGGGAAAAGGGAGGCAAGGGGGGAGATGAACTGAAAAATCAGGATTGGTCGGGAAATTGAAAAGTTACTGTAGCAGAAAGTTATTTTATTTTACCAATTTCTGAGAATGACATTGCTGTTGATTTCGATAATTTGTCTAGTTTTGACAAAAAAACCATCGTAGCTGGGCCGTCACACAACTACCGCAGTTCAGACTCTCATAAAACAGTATGCATCTTTTAGAGCAGCGAGTGGACTACAATAGAACAGTTAGAATAGAAACCAACGCTACATACAGCAAGATCAAAAGTCTGTATGTTGTTGATCACTTTATTTGAAAAGTTACTGTAGCATAAGTTCCATTTTTGGGGAGTTACTATATCTGAGCGTTGATCCGATCGTCTTGGAAATTAACTGACTTTAGTTGAACTTTTTGAGTACAGTCTGCAGTTCAACAAACCGCCAAAATTAGATTACCTCTACGAGAAGACGAATGAGATGATTGTGAATCACAATCTTTTTGAAAACTTACTGTAACAGAAAGTTTATGAATTGATGGGGTCTACGTTGTTTGCCATTCTAATTTTTACGAACTCGAAGTAGGCCCTGAATCGTGTTTTGAGTAAATCGAAGTTTACCACAAAATTTTTAAAAAAAGTTTTTTTGTTGATTTTACTGTACCAGACATCTCATTTTCGAAGGGTTAGTTTAGTTCTCTAATTTTCGGCAGGAACTACATTTCATAAGCAGTATGCGTTTTTGAGTAAATTCACAAAAAAAAAAAACAGGTAAAAAAAGAACAGCTAGTAAACTGGCGACGCTAAATTGGACGATTAAAATTTTCCAGTCGACGAAGTTGTAATGAAAACTCACTGTAACAGAAATCTCATCTTTGGAGAATTAGATAGGTTACCTCTAATTTTAATCAATGCTATAATTTGCGTTATCTAAAGCCAAAAAACAGTATCACTTTGAATTTGACACTTTACTGTAACAGAAAGTTAATGAGTATGAGGAAAAGAAATTTTGGGATTGCAACAATTGAAAGGGATTTTACGCTTCTACGAAAGCCATCTAGAGTTTTCTGAGGTTTTCAAGTTTCTTCAATGAACATGCGTTGGGCAATTCACAAGTAATCATCGACACTCTGTAGCCACTAAAATTTAGAAAGTTACTGTAACAGAAAGTTCATGTTTGTTGGAAGGTGAAATTCTTGTGATTCTCTCAGAATGTAGAACATATTATCTCGAAAAAGTTCATTGCGGTTGGCAGTGTGCAATGCTTTCCCAAATGAAAATATTACCCTGCTGGCTCTTGGGGTAGTATAGTCTTAAAGAATCGACAGTTGAGATTCCAAGGAATTCAAAATTTTGCATCAGCTGTCTTCACAGTCAACAGAAATTTCGATATTTGAATCTTGACAACTTCTGGCATGAGAATTCTCAAAAAGTTAACCTTGAAAACTGTAAATCAGATATTTCTGTTTCCCAGACAACACTTCAATTTAGTAAAACTGAAGCGTTACTGGTTGCTTTCGAAATTTTAGATTATCAAAAAATACTAATCTTCTCCTATTTTTTCCAGATTTGCCAAAAACAACGCATCCGTGCTCGTGAGATGAAAGCTGTCGGTGTCGACGTCAAATCTGCCTCCTCAGCATCCTCCAGTAGCAGCCGTACCAGTTCGAAAAAGTCTTCTTCGACTACTGTCTCGACCACACAAGACCCCGCCCACTCTCAAATTTCCGATGAAACGGACTGCTCAATTCTTTTGTCTTCTCCAAAACCCGCTACTTCCTCTTCTTCTGGTAAAACCTACAAATTCCATTTGACGTTCCCGTCGAAACAAGAAATCATTGGAGTCAAACTGTTCATTCTGGAGGAGATGTTGATCAATGGAACGTCACAGTGAGTAGTAAAACAAAAAATAAATTTTAAAACTTTCAAATTTTTTTGGGTTTCGAATGAGCCCCATATTGTTGCTCAAAGTTGGCTAGAACTGGTTTTAGAAAAATTTTTGAAATTTCAAAAAATTACTGTAGAACCAGTTTTAGAAGGCGCTGAGCAATCAATTCAGCATTCTCAGAAAATTTTCGAAACATTTTTCGAACCAAAACGAAAACATTTGATACCTAACCTTTTTCTTTTTTCCGTCGCTCCAGCAACGTGACCGAGTTGGAATTTGCATCAAGTCAACTTGTGAAGCAAGCCATCACGTCTCTCGTCCTTCAAAAGTTCAAAACGATTCCGACAAATCACGGAGGAGTACTGTATCATGTGGAGTTGACGCCATGTCTGAAGCGAAGACTCAATCGAATCCATTCCAAAGACTATCAGACCAAGGCGCTTTTCGATTTCTCGCAAATGTGAGTTTTTTGGGATTATGGGGGTACTGGTATGTTCCAGATAGTTCTAGAGTCTGCTATAGGATTCTAGAATCTTCTAGTACCCTTTGAAACATTCCAGAAGGCTCCACAAACCCTAAAGCTTCGAATTTTCAGAGCCGAGCACATTGTATTTGTTCTGGATTTTGGCAGTTTCGTGACTGATGGAGAGCGGGTCAATATTGGATAGGACAAGAAGAAAATGAGCATTACTGAGGATTCTAGATTGCGTGTAGATTTTTGTGATTCTGGTTTTTATGAATGAAGATTTTTGTATTGAGACTAATTTTCGATCCAATGGAGCTCTTCAAAATGATCTCATTATTGATAACTATCAAAAACAGGAAATTTTTTGCGCTATTAAGGAATGGAATTTGGCTTTTCTCGTATTATAAGTTCAGAATAGACCATGTCGTTGAAGAATCCTACTAAAACTGTGCAAATGTGACTCGATGAAAATTTGGAAATCATCAAGGACTAAAATCATCAAGGATTTTAGACTACTTTGTTCATAGTTCCAAGAGCAGGTTGATTATGCAACGAAAACTATCAGAAAGTTGTCAATTTTATGAAACTGAAAAATGATGAAGCTGAATCAGCACTAACTACAATTAGGGCCTGTGTGGAAATTTGTGTTTTTGTGAGATATAGTGCCACCATTAAATCATCAAAAAGATAAGAAAGTTGTAAACCTAGTGAAACTGAAAACTGAGGAAGTTTTTACTAATTTAGAATCAACTGAACCTAGGGGGGGGGGTATTGGGTATTGTGTTATTCTTTTTGATTTTTCGGTTCAAAATTGAAAAACATTTTGCACGGCAAGTTTCACGATTGCCTATTTTAAATAGAAAATAGACATATGTTAGCACGATCAACGAACAACTGAAATAATAATGACATGATCTAACAGAAACCGAAATACATGTTTTGATTTTTGGTGAATGAGATATTGATAAACAAATGTGTTACAGCAAATACGTTGGCGAATCAAGCTGTAGAACAGTGTACCAGAAACCGAAGCCATTTTTTTTTGCATTTCTCTTGTATCAAATGTTTTCAATAGTCAGCTACCTTATAAAAATCTCTAGTTTTTCTAGCCCAAATGGTATGGTTCCAAAAGCTGTTTTGTATTTTGTACTTGTATTTTTCAGAAAAATGAGTAGCCAAGACCAACTGGCAAGAACATTAGAATTCAAATAAAATGTTGAATTTGAAACCGGAGCAATATCATAGTATCTGTTTCAATTCCTTAGGCAAGAAAGTTAAAAAACAACGGCTTCACTAATAAATCGCTAAAGACCCAAAGTTATGTGAACCATCTGAAATCGAAAAAAAAGTTTTCAGATACATAAATGTGTGAAGTTGCATGCATTTCCCAAGCTTGCAATTCAGGAACAATCCCAAGTGGACATTTTGTGAATCTCAGTTTTCATGCTTACCTAGACAGTTCTAAAATTCAAAGTATCTATACACAACGAACTGAATAAGGTCTGAAATTTTTAAATTATACTCACTTTCTGAACCCGAAAATTTTCCAATAAACTTCATTTTCACTAACTTGTTAGATATAGTTGTTTTGAGGACGAAACAATTTTCTCCGCATATCGCTGCCCCAAACTTGAAACCGGTGCTTTTTTTTTTGAAAACTTCAGTTTCACTAACTTGGTATTTTAACAAATTTTTGCCACAAACCAATTTTCTCGGAGTTTTACTTTGTTGTATTTTCCTTATGATTCATGCCAATCAATTAAAAAGTACAATTAAAAAAATATGTTAAAACCTCCCTAATCCATCTCTTTTTTTTCTAAATACTTCCTTGTGGTCCCTATTTTCTCAAATTTCTAAAGGTTTAGCATCACCTCATCCAATATTTTAAAGACAACTGAAAGATAATTGAACAAGGGTGCAAAATCTACGTACCAGAGCACATATTCAATTAGAACTGATAAATAGTGCACCACAGAGCAAAAAATTTATGCTCGAATCAGTTTTTTCAGTTCTTTCACACACAAATGTAATCTCACTCCCTTAAGTAGCCTTGACGAATAAGACTATCATAGAAATGAAAATGAATGTTTCAATAACTTGATGTTTGTTGATCTAGGTTTTTCTGTCGATTCAGGCGCCGCAATAGGATTAGTGTAGCATATCTTCCAACAATTCAAACCTGGAAATCAGCCCATGCTAAACGAACGGAAATAATTCGATTGTCTTAAGCGGTATTGTTCTCTAGGGATCTTAGAGAGATAACAAAAAAATCAAAAATGATAATACTTTATTATGGTTCCAGGTACAAATAGCACCCGAGTAGGCTTAACATACAAGGAAGGATACCCGATAAGCCTAACAATAGAAAAAGGAAATAATTAATATCAGCCCCAGAAATAATCAGAAGAGACAATGACGTGTTTGGGAAATGGATATCTGTATTTTTGGATACTGAAATCGGTTATTTATGGCCTGGAAGTTGCAAGGTTACTTAATGGAACTAAAGATAAGTCTATGTCTTCACGATTAACAAGCATTTGAAACAACAATGATGTCATAGAACAGAAACCGAGATGTATGTTGCTACTGCTTTGTTAGTAACTTCGGATTTTGATGAACAGAGATGGTTCTAGGATAGCACTATTAAGAACAAAACAACTTGCTAAAAAATCAACTTCCCGAATCAGAAAAACTCAGAAAAATTCATCTGTTCCAGCATCCTATGAAATCGCGTTGTTATTTGCATGAATCATTAATGCCACTGAATGAGTTTTAACAGAATGATTAATAGTGAGAAATATTTCTCTATTGTGTCACTTTTTGGTCAAGCTTATAGGAGTTTGCACGAATCGAGAATTTCTTTTAAAAATTAGAGCAAAACCAAAATTTTTTGGCTCATTCCCTTTCATAAAAGTCCGACTTGGTTGGTTCTGATTAACCTAGTTCAAGGTCAACGTCAAGAATGATAATCAAAACCATAGAGTTCACCAGATTCGCCCATCGTGGTTTTTTTTCGTAATGAATCAATCTCGATCCGATATTTTCTCAGCGCAATACTGTACAGCTCATGTCATACCGCACATATTTGAAATCATACCGCACATATTTGAAATTGAAATCATCGTAACGTTTAGAACCGTCTGACAGTGTGGGCTCCAGTGTTTTAAATAATTTTTACCAATAATTAAGATCAACTGAAAATCTATAAAAATTAGAAGTCATAAGACATATAAGAAGCCGAAACTTTTTGAATTTCCGTTTCTTGCATGAAATTTAGCGCTTTCCTTCATAGAATTCAACTAATGTAATACGATCTTCCCGCGAAATTACCGGCACTTTGAAACCAGAATCTTTTCAGAAATCGGTTTCATAAACGCTAAAAGTTGTATTATTATTGATGGTAATCCCGTTTGCACGAAAAATTCAACGAATTCACGAAAAACGAGCCGATTTCAAATTAACCCAAAAATCATCTTCCTCAATAATACCAGCTCTTTGAAACCGAAATATAACGAACCATTTCCCATTTCCCGTTTCACTAGTTTTTCAAATGTATTTTTTTGTAACAAAAACAATTTTGACTGCATATTGTTTTTTCAAACTTTTTTTTGACCCATTCCAATCTTCAGCCTATTCAAATTATCTTACCTAATCCATCTCTATTTTTCCTAAATATGGAGACCTCCTGTTTGTTCCCCATTCTTCTCCATTTCTACAGATTTAGGTTCCAGGTACGGATAGCGCCCGAACAGGCTTAAAATACAAGAAAAGATATTTGTCCCAGCTTAACAATAAAAACAAAGGAAAACATAAAGATCAGGCCCAGACAAGATCAGAAGAGACAGTGACGTGTTTGGGAAATGGAAAACTTTTTTGGATACTGAAATCGCCAGGAAGTCGCAGGATTACTAAACGGAACTATGTCAACACGATTAATAAACATTTGAATCAGCAATCGTGTGATGTAACAGAAACCGATGTATGTTGCTACTGCTTTATTGGTAATTCTGGATTTTGACGAACGGAGGTGCTACATTGTTGGCACTACTAAAAACCAAACAAAATGCTGGAAAATAAACTTCCCAAAGCAGAAAAATTTCGAAAAATTCATCTGTTTCAGTGTCCTATGAAATCGCTTTGTCATTTCCATAAATCATTAATCCTGCAAATTATGTTCTATTGTGTTGAAATTAGTAATGTTTAGAACCTGGGCTCCAGTATTTTGCAAATTATTAGGGGGGGGGGGGGGGTACTTTCAGATGACTAGAAGGCTTCCAGAACTAGAAGTCATAAGAAGTATCAGAAGCCGAAACTTTTTGAATTTCCGTTTCTTGTATGAAATTTAGCGACATCGTTTATGGAAATAAACTAATTTTTCTTCCCGCGAAACTACCAGCACTTTGAAACCAGAATCTTTTGAGAAATCGGTTTCACAAACGCTAAAAGTTGTATTATTAGTTTTATTTTTATCGATGGTATCGATAATCCCGTTTGCACAAAAAGTTCAACGAATTTACGAAAAAGCAGGCGATTTCTAATTAACCCAAAAATCATCTTCCTCAATAATACCAGCTCTTTGAAACCGAAATATATCGAACGATTTTCCGTTTCACTAGCTTTTTAAATGTATTTTTTTCAAACCAAAACAATTTTGACTACATATTGCGTTCTCAACCTTCTTTCTGACTCATTCCAATCTTTAGCCTATTCAAAAATTATCTTACCTAATCCATCTCTATTTTTCCTAAATAAGGAGACCTCCTGTTTTTCCCTATTCTTCTCCATTTCTAAAGATCTAGCACCCCCTTACCCAACAAAACCTAATCCCTATGGTCATAAGCATCAGCAAAATCATAGAAATAAGCATATGCTTTTCAAGGAGCCGACTAAACCTCCTCAACCTAACAATGAAGATCCAACCCAGACAAAAAAGAACTGGCTGACGTAACCAAAGGCATTTCCGGGATTCTCAAGGATTCCCGATTTTCTAAGAATGACTACTCCTAAGGTAGGGTATAAAAGAGGACCCCTTTTATGGGTTAAGCCTTATCCATAACCCTACCTCAGACTGTCCTAACCTAGCTTTCCCCGATTGAAAAAATTAGGCTATTTTCATATTTTGGACTCGAAAAACTTACTTAGGCATAATCCAAATTTTGAGACAGTATAAAGCGTCTAGACTTCATTTTGAAATCGAATTTAAAGGTGGCCTAACTTTCTCTACCTGGCATCCTAGGTCACCTCTGACCCAAAATGAACCGTCTTATCCAATACGGCTCTGTTGAGGCCATCCCATACTACAATTGCTCCCATAAAACTTTCGAAGAATGGGAGAAAACCGGAGTCAAAAAAGCGTGGTTCGGCTACCCATTGGTCGTTTTTGGAGTTTTCATTGAATTCCTCTATATTCCTATTACCGTATTTCCTCTAATTGACCGGCACCTCTAAATGTCCGGCACCCTCTATTAGACCGGCAGTCAAAAGATGAGTTTGAAAAATAGACCGGCACCCTCTAATAATCCGGCACCCTCCAATTATCCGTCACTAACCAAATCAATGAATATTCCAAAAATGTCATAAACTCACAAAAAAAGCATATTTTCTACAGTTTTCGTAGAATTTTCACAGAACTTCAAGTTTCTAGAACAGTTTCTGATCATTTTGGAGTAAAATTTTCCGTTTCCATATCTTTCAGCACTAAAAAATCCTCGAAAATGAGCTTGAAAACTGAAATTTTTGTCGAAAAACTTGAAATTGTCCATTCACTTCTTGGGATTTTGACACTTCGAAAAATAGACCGGCACCCTCTAAATGTCCGGCACCCTCTAATAGACCGGCACTAAAATGGACACCTCGAAAAATAGACCGGCATGCCGGTCAATTAGAGAAAATACGGTATCTATATCATCATTAAAACCAAGTTGATCAGACATCCATGCTACAAAATTATCCTGTTATTGGCTATGATTGATATGAGTGCGACGTGTTGCAGTTGTTTGATTACTGGACCATTGTTGATTGTGGGAAGCGTTTTTTGTATGTACCCGACGTTTACCTATGTGGCTGGAGGATTTGTGTTGAGTGAGTTTGAGGTTGGGGTTGCAAATGCGCTCTATTGAACTTTAAGGTGATTGTAAATTTTGAATGGTATTTCTGTATCGTAAATGGTATTTGTGTATAAATGAGAACAGATCTTATGTATGGAAAACAGAAGATATCTTGAATCTTTGGGTCGGTTTTCTGAGAGTCGGATTTTAGGAACTTAATTTTAATTTGCCATTATTGCCGTTTCTGTATTAGTAAACTTAAACCTAGTATGTAAAACAGATATTTTTGGATAACTATAATCGCATTTTTTGGAGTTGTTATGACTTGTTTCCTTGAGTATATTGAAAATTATATTGCCAAGTTTAGCATCGGAAAAACAGCTATTTCCAAAGAGTGAACTTGTCAACCTTGAGCACAGCTATATCGAAAATGTAGCATTTTAACAATATTGACATTAAATTTTGAACAATCGTTAACTTTACTGGTTCAGTTAAGCTACTGGAAAAATATGGTAAACAAGAAACCGAAAAAATAAAGTAAGTGAAAAATTGTGAAGTTCAAAAATTTGAAATTTTCACCACTTCAGACACATTGTTTGAGCCCAACCGATACCTAAAGAAATAATGGTCGATATAAATTTTCTTCAGACACCTGGTGCATGGCTTGTGCTGCTACCGTATCCCTATTCGCCAACCGTATCATCTCTATCGGTTTCCGTGAGTATGCTGACGTCATCGAGAAAAAGTTGGCGTATTCCTCGATTGCTTTTGTGATCTTCTATGGATTCTACATCTACACTTTCACCCCTTCAATTGTGTACAACTCGGATATTATGGCTTGGTTACCGGATCCATTGTCAGAAGAGACTCCGAGCACCGAGGCAGCGGCCATGGTGAGGTGAAGGGGTTTAGAAGTTTTGAGAAGTTTCTAGAGTGTTCAATATATTGGAGAAAAATTACTTTTGTTCCCAATTCGAAATTTTAAACCAACATTTTGAAACTGAAAAAATTTCCGCCCAACACTTTTTGCAAAAAAGTATCATTTTCCAGTATAAGAACACGATTCAAGCATGGAACAATTGGATCTTCGTCACCTGCATGTTTGTTCTCTTTTCGATGTATTTTGCGATGGTTAAGAGATTGGCAAAAGGGCAGAAGTCAAAGGCATCGAGGGCGGTAAGTTGGAACAATTCAGTAGATCAAAGAAGCGAATACTGACTGAACAAGTTAAAAAATTGTGATAGTCTAACCGGTCGGCGGTCGGTCGGCGATATTCGACCAAAAGTACTTATCACCATATTTTTCTTTCAGATCTTCATCCAATGCTCCATAATCTGTTTCTTCAACACCGCCACCGCCCTTGTCTACAATGCCCTTGCTATCATTCAAGTGACTCCATGGATTCTGGCATTTGGACAAATATGTTGGGCATGCAATCATGCTTGCCCAGCTATCATTTATGTCACAATGAATGACACTATTCGGAGGGAATTCTATCGATTGGTGTTCAGAATTAATTTGGGACAGGTTGGGAAAAATAGATTGAGAAATGGAGTATTTCGTTTTTTCAGAAAGTGGAGGATGCAACATCGAGTGCTGCCGCGAAAAGTACTACTACAGCGTCGAGGATATGAAGAAGAAACGATAATTTAGTGTTTCGTTCAGATCATAAATTTATAAATAAAATTGCGAAGATTAGTAATGCATTTTTAATACATGTAATAAACTAACATTGTCTTCTGGGTTTGAAAACTAAACTTCATCAACAATCTGAAGCAGAATTTTTTGTAGAATTTTGTCCAATAAACAAGTTGAAACTACTGACGACAAACATCCGAACTAGCTGTCTCGATGAACGTGTACAATTAAATACATAAACTGTCGTCCAGCCGGCAAACGTTTCTCAGCCAGACACGTCCGGTTTCTCGTAGTCAGTTCTTCTAAAATTTGAATCCGCAATCACGTCATTTCGAAACCACGGAATCCATGGTTTTTGTGAGAAAGTTCACGCTAAAATCTCAGCTTTTCAAATTTAGAGTATTACTGGAATAGGTCAAAATACCCTCAATCCTATACAACCTTAACGTAAAGTGACTAGTTTATAGAGTTGCGAAACGACTGGTTGCGTTGCGAAATCGACCTGAGTTGCGAAACGTAGCATTTACAAATTGTCGTGGTTGCGAAATTGGCCTTAGTTGTGAAATGTCGCAGTTGCGAAATGACTAGCGGCATAATGTCCCGCAGCCGTTAAAACAGTCAGAAAAAACCCCTGCTGGCTCCGAGAAGCGACTGCTCTGGCTCTTCGCATGTAATCTGAACGAAAATAAAACTGGACAAGCAATCGATGGCAAAACCTTTATTCCCAATGAAAAGCAGTTCAATAAAAGTTCTTTCTCTTATTTTCTGCCAATTAGCGAAGACGTGCAATTTGACGATCGGCGTCGATGACAACGGTTACCTGAAAAATGGGATTCTGCTTAAAAAAGGGATAACTTTCGATATTTTGCTAGACATCTGGAAAGTTAAGAATATGATCACATTTATTTGATAGCAACGAATTGGGAAAATTTACAGAAAACTTATGAATTGTTTGGAGCAGTGATGTTTGACGTAATCCAAAAAAAGTTTACGGTTTTACTACTCTATGAAATTTAGCAGGTTTGCATCAAATGAAGTGCGCTAATGTCATCCTTCTCAACCTAACTCACCTTCGAAACCTCTCCCCCTCCGTCCTGTTTCTCCGCCCACCCGGCCTCCTTAATCGTCATTTTTCCATCCGTCGGCACCTTCTCATACTTGTATTTTCCCCGTTTCTCGGTACATGCTTTTCTCACATAAACATCCATCAAAGAGAGTGACTTCGAAGTACAAACTCTCAACAACTGAACGATGGCGGTGATGGCGTCGACGACGACGATGAGTTTCGGAAGAACGATTGTCTTCATATTGTTCTCATTTGTGTAAAGATAACACTCGATAAGAAGTTCCGCTTCGTTCGGACGCTTTTCGCATGGCAGAATCAAAGGGATCGATTGTTTTTGGGCGAGTTCGTGGATGCGTTGGAATTGCGTCGTGTGGCACGCCATGGATTGGATCTGGAACAAGAAAACTAAGAGAATCAGTTAGATTTAAAAAGTGACTGAACAATCACAAGTGTTTGAAACAGTGAAATTTACTGATTCAAGACTATCATTTTTCAGATGGATATGCTTCTTCTAGAATCATAAGCTATCACAAACTTGAGACCTAATTTTTCACTTACCTCCGACCAGGACAGCGTGTTGGCACAACGACTAATGGCACATCGTGGTGGGAGTTCTGGAAAGAATGATATTTAGTTTTTTCATTTTTTCGCTCAAAGACAAGAATCATTGATCAAAATCGTATGCATCTCATATTATCAAGACGATGAAACTGTATATTCAACGCTGAGATAATCTGCAATGCAAAGAGAGCTACGATCAAGACAACGATATTGTTAAGGTCTTATCTAGAGTTGTAGAAACCGATTTTAGGCAGGAATTTGACAATGTTTCCTTGAATTTATAACTGAAGTCACATTGCTCTCTTTGCTTGATTACACGTTATTGAAACTGACCTATGTTGCATATGCGCTCTACTGATAACTTGGCTAAAATTTGAATATCGAGTTTTACCGTGTAATGCTCGTGTACTTCAAGCTACTTCCCATTGTCCACGAGGAGTACACACGCTCGGGATTTTAATGTATGCAATGTTATCAATGAGTGCGGTGGGCGATATCGAATTACCAACCAACTTCTACCACCCCAAATACCAAATATCTGAAACCGTCTTACTTTTCTCCAATTGAAACATGACTCTCATGAGAAGACAATCGTAGCAGAGACGGTGACGACAGTGAGTGAGCACCATTCGGGCAATGTTCTCGCATGCGTGACCCTTCTTCCGGGCTTCGCATCTGAAATTTGAAGGAATTTTCAAGGTCAGTTAGTTTTAACTGAGATTTTGGTGGTAAAGTGGTATTCGTCAGAAGAGGTAAACATTTAAAAGATTGGAAAGTGCAAAGTTTTTTCGCTCACCCATTGAGAACATAAATCCGAAAATTGTCATATGCTCAACTTGAAACAATAAAGAATTGAAAAAATTTTCTAGCAAAAAAAACTAAATTATTCTATCCACCTTACTTCAACTTCTCCCTCATATCAATCTTGAATAGTGTCGAAGTGGCTGCTCCAAACGAGATCTGTGATCCATTATTTCCTTCCATCTCGTCCACAATGACATCCGTCGAACGGGTACCCTCACAGAAACGAACTGGACACAGTATTCCTTGGTATACTGTCATGCACAGATTGCAGAATGTGTGGTGGCAACTTAGTTCCTGGAAATGGGAGGAAATTTTGATGATTTTGCTAACAGAAACTTTCCGATTAGAAAAATATGCAACACTTTTGATATGCTTTAAATTGTAGAATAGGGTACTCTGAGCTTACTATGAAAAATTGTATCATCATAAGACGTAGACAACTTAAAACCCAAAGTTTTCAAAATTTCAAAAAAAAATGGTTCAGTTTCATTATCCTTCTTTTTATCAATCTTCATTATACCCTTTACTACCAGGAAGTAGACTGCTACAGTATCCACCTACAATACCCCTTCTCCAAACTGTACCTGCACATCCTCCTCATTCGTCTCCTCATTGCAAATACGGCATTTTGTAGTTGACATTCCTCTCGTTTGCTACGATTTTTCAATTCGAAATATGAAACTGAACATTGGAGGGAAATATTTTATTGCTATCATCCACGTTATCAAGGGGGATAGGAAAAGAAAAAATAAGTGAAAGGTTACGTTAGAAATGAAGTTTTTGGGATAATTTGGTCCAAATCGGTGTCACAAGTTAGAGTAAATAGGTAAGTTGACGAGTGGAGAACATTTCAAACCAGACATCAGGTTATTAATGTTTCGTGAACCAGTCGATTTCCGCCGCCTCACGGCGGCTCCATCTCCTGGCTCCACGTAAAATGTACGTATTCACTTAAAAAAGCGTTTTAAAGAATTGAGCGATTTGCTAATTTAGCCTGGATCTGTGAAGGTTTCAGAGAGAATCTTGCAGTTCTGAAATTTTATTGAACGAAGAAACAAAACGATGTTAATAAACACAACAATATGATTACAATCCAAAAACGATCGAGGGGGGGGGGGGGGCGGGGGGGGGGGGGGTAGGGAAAATATAATTTAATTTAAGACCTCTCGAAAAACAACATTGTGCATCTTCCCGGAGGGTGAATCGATTTTGATGCCTTCTTTTGTAGTTGTTCGTGACAGTGCTACATATAGTTGGCCATGTGAGAAAATGGGCTCAGTGAGTTGCAGTCCAATCTTCTCGAATGTTTGACCTTGCGACTTGTTGATAGTCATTGCAAAAGAGAGTCTAATCGGAAATTGGAGCCGGCTCAAAACGAATGGAAGTCCCTTCTCATAGTTGAGCTTGATTCTGGGTATGAGCACCGATTGGCCTTGTCGTGGTCCAGTCACGAACTTGCACTGAAGAATCTAAAAAGACAGAGATAAAATCAGAAATGATGCATTAAAACTAACTCTAGCACCCATGTCTTGAATCACAAAGCGAGTGCCGTTGCAAAGTGAATTTTTGACATCAAGATTGCGCAACAACATCACAATCGCTCCTCTCTTTAGGCGAAGCTCGTGAGGTGGGAGTCCTGATGGCGTCATCTGATTCAAAAACTCCGTCGTATAATTCAAGCTATCATTGATTTCAGCTCCATCCTTATGACAAATCTCGTCGAGTGATTTGTAGATGGATTCATTTCCTGGCATCTTCGCCAACACCGAATTGTTGGTTTCGAGTGCTTCTTTGTTTATTGGTGTCAAAATGGCTACTTTCGATAGTTTTTCAACGTCTCCAGAAATGAGAAGATCTCCGAAAACCTCATCAGCCAAATCTCCGTTCGATTCCATATCTTGTGGTACTGGCATTTCTCCGGTCACAGGTGCTCCAACTTTTCCATCGCCAATATCTAAAAGCTCATTCTTCCATTGGAGTGCGCCGCCTGTTAGTCTCATGTTCGTCTTTAAGTGGAAAATGCGAAATTGGCTCCAGAGTCGGGACTTTTTGAGACAATTAGCGACTTGGGCATCTGCTCCTCCGTGATCCATCACTGGGAGTACTTGTCTGAAGTCACCTCCCAAAACAACCACTTTTCCTCCGAAGGGAGCATCAATCCCGGTGATGTCTCGGAACAGATCGTCGACGGCTTCCAGAGAAGTTTTGGGAGACATTGGGGCTTCGTCCCACAATATCATTGAAACTTGAGACAAAGTTTTCGCCATCTGGGAATTCGGTTTGAGGTTGTAACTTTTGCATGAATCGTTGACATTCAGTTTGCAAACGGAGACTACAGTTCGACCGTTGGGAAGAAGAGAAGCGGCAATGCCGGTCCAGGCCATTGGAAGAATCGTGAGCTGCTTTCCCAAGACGGTATTGGCCAGGCAGTTGTACAGGAAAGTTTTGCCACTACCTCCAGGGCCATCAACAAAGAAAAGTCCCCCGAGTCCAGATTCCAAAGCATCCAGAATTGCGTCGACGGCTTCTGATTGTTCTTGGTTGAGCTTCTCCCTCATATCTTCACCATCCTTTTTGCACTGATCGACATCTACTCCATGAGCAATCTGGTGAACTCTTCTGTAGTTGCGATTAATCCATTGTTTCAGATCTCCATTCATTGCTTCCATGCGATCCATCATGTCAAAATAGGCCAATGATTCGGAGTCTTCCTGGGAGTATCCCTGATGCTTGAAGTCTTCACAAAGATCTTCTAGGAATCTGAAAGTTATTATTAATCTCAGATCATCAAAAACTCAAGTGCTTACTTTTGCCAAAGTTCTTCTGGATTATTGAGAGTCTCAAAAAGTAGAAGCATCACAAAGAGACTTCGGAGTTGCGATGGAGAGTGGAATCCTGCTGCTTCTGATAGAGTTCTCTCGTACATCTTATCATCCGACAAATATCCGGCAGCTCTAGCAGCTTCAACAAAAGTAGGCCATTTGTATCCCTCGACAGTGAGCAAGTCATCAAAACTTGTGGATCCTTTTGTGTAGAGGAGTAGTTGTCTGAGGGCATACTTTTCTCGATTCCGTGGAGAAATAAAATACATCCGTCCCAATGCGAATCTTTTGTTGGATCTGGCATTCCATGTTCTCGATGTTGAATTCCAGGTAAAGTGCTCAGGCATCTGGTGATATGTAAAGAGTCTGGAGTCTTTAAGAGTTGGTGGGAATGATCCATCTGGGCGAGCAGCGTCCTTTGACTTCTGATTAATCTTGAACCATGCCGTAAGTTGTGTGTCCTTGTCTTTTGCTCTCTCCACTGCTGATGCTTCATCTCCTCTCTTGAACAGAATAGTCTGGTTATCAGGAAGATGGATAGTCAAATGAACCACGGCAACACTTCTTTCTGACATTTTGTACTCAAAGATGTGATGCATTGCTTCCGGTGCACACACGTATCGAGTGTCCAGAAATTGTTGAATCTCATCAATCACTTCGGTCTCCTTTCCATCCACAATCTTGATAAGAACGGAAGCACGTGTGGTACCTTTGTAAACGTACTTATATAAGTATTTTACAGCGGATAAGGCACCACACGCTTCGAGATTTATATGGCAGTTGAACTTGGAGATGAGCCAGGGGTTATACGGCACGACGTGTTCATTTGTGAGCCGAATCGTCTGACTTCCCATTTTGTGATCCACAAATCGACCTTCTGGGCGTCTTCTGTATTTTGGAAATCCATCTTCTTCAGTTGATGTCGTATCTCTGAATGGCTTCGGGAACTTCTTGTCACACACTCCATTTCGCATACATGGAGACTTCGGATTATGAATACCGCATGGGCGGTGCATCATAAGAGTTGAGACCTTTTTGTACAAATCTGGATCCTTCTCCTCGTCAGGAAGTTCCGCGGAAATCACCTGATCTATGTCAGCAGCAGTTCTAAAAATTTTCAAATTCAAATTAGTTTTAGCTTGGGGTATTTCACCTAGGCTTCGATCCGGATTTCATTATGATGAGCATATGCATATGCGGGAGTCCTCGTTTTTGGAACTCAATCACGTAGATGAAGGCCAAAACTTCTCCGAGCACATTTCGCTGGAAGAGATCTGCACAAAGCTCCTCGACTTTGAGCTGGAATACTCTTGCTACTACATCTGGCCGATCGAGAGCAGATTGTCCTTCGAATAAGCATTCTTGAATTTCGTCCCATTTCGGATTACTTGTCATTGTCAAGAAGAAATCCGGCTTTCCATACCGTGCAACAACTGCCATGGCATCTTGGTATTGTTGTACCATGTCTCTTGGCGATCCTTTGTGTGATGATGGTAGTTTGATTCTAGTTCCGACAGGTCCTGACTCCTCTCCGACAACATAGTCTTCTAAACCGGCAAGTGATTCAGCGTGGAATAGATCTTGATTATTCCGAATGTAATTGAGTCTATTCTGCTCGATCCTAGTCCAAACATCAACGACATATTGTTGGAAAAGTTTTCCAGCACGGAAAAGTGGGGAAAATTCGCGACGAACATGCAGAAGATACGCGTAAAATTCACGCATGGTGACGTTGATCTTCTTATCACTTCTGGGTTTTACATACGGCAAATTGACTCTCCATCCGAACTGACCGGTTGGAAACAGTAGAGGATAACTCATTGGGTCGCAATTCGGATCAATGACGTGAATCGATCGAATTCCACCATCTCTCTGGAATACTGTAGTTCGTCTTTTTCCAGGAATCTCATCATCGTCTCCAACATATACAACAGCTACCTCATTTGCTGTGGAGTTTTGATATCTAAAGAAAATATATAGAAAGAGCTATTTCAATTCAAATTACCGTCTTTGATCGTCTTGATTCCTGATCTGGAATACCATTTTGACATTTCTCTCTGGTCGCTGCTCTAATTCCGCCTTCTCTTTTTCTTCTTTTTCCACTTCATGCATCATCTTAAATGATCTTGCGTGCGGATGATTATCCTGAAGAATTTTGATGAGTTTCTCGAAAAGATCTTTGGAGCATGAAGAGTTCATCTCTTTTCCGGCTAATTCAGCTGCTGCTTGTTCCGTATCCATGATAAAGATCTGAGCGAATTTCCGTGGCTCATTGTCCTGTGGGTGTAGATCACCAATATAGTGGTACACCTGTTGGTGGATTCGGAAGCAGTATGGACCACCTGGAATCATATCCAGAGTGGCCTTCATCGATGACATGGCTAGCGAGTTGTTATATTGCCTGAGATTTTCTCTGAAGTTCTTCGATTCTTGCCAGAGATCCTGATCTTTCGCGTCCTTCTTGGTAAGATATAGTTTCATCAAACTGGATGGTATCCTTTTCTGTTCGATCTTCACGGCTCCAGCCATACAACAGGCGTTGAATTCTCCTTTTTGAGTCGTCTCTTCTGAATTTCATAATGATTAAATGCATTTTTTAGGAGAGAGTTACCTTCAAAATAGAGGGCCTTGCAATTGGAGCATTCTTGATCCATTCTACCAATGTAGTGGACATCCGGTCGTTGAGCAGTAGCCGCGATTCCTAGAAAAGCCTTTGGACGTTTGTTTTTTCTGGAATTGTCAGCAATGGTTCCCTTCAATGTCTGGGTAATATTTTCCTGAGCTCTGGCAGCTGCATTCCTTATGGCTGTCGCTCGATTTCTTTCCTGTTTTATGTCATCTGTTTCCAGCAGCCTTCTACTCTGCATCCTTTTTCTGGCAGCCTCATTGCTATCCTCTTTTTCTGCATCGGATTGCAATGAGCGTTTGAACGTTTTCCTTTGCGCATCCGCTGCGATGCGGTTGATTCTGACTTGTGGAGATTCTTGAGAACGTCGGAAGGCGGAACGGTTTGCAGAAGATTGAAGTCTCTTGTCTCTTTCTGTTTGACTTTCCGTTTGTCTTGAAGCCGCTAATCGAGCAGTTTCTCTCTCGTTCCTTCTCTGAATGAGTACAGCTTAAAGGCTTGCTCGAAGAAACTGCATACCTTTCTCTGATCACGCTTTCTAACCGATCCTTGAGAAATTTCTATCTCTGCTTCGGATTCGGAATCATGTGACATCAATTGAGTATCCTCAATACCATCAATTCTGCCCTGTTGAAAATGATTTTGAATCGCGGATGAGGATTGAGGCATTGATTGGGTTGATGATGATTGAGATATTGGTTGAGCAGTTGAGGATTGATACATTGATCGAGCAGCTATAGGACCGAGCTTCCGAAGTCGCTGTAAATTCCGTCTGATTCAAAGATTTTATGCCAAGATTCTGTCTTGAAAGTGTCTCATTTCTTGCCATGACATTATAGGAATGCGGGAAAAAGTCTTATATGGATTTCGATCATAATCTTGGATGAAAACGGATTGATGAATCCTGAATTTTTGGAAAAGTGTAAAAGAAACGTAGCACATGATCTTAATATAATCTTAGCCATAACCTCAACCAAAATTGGGTAGCGATCATGGCTGAAATCTGAACATTGTCTGAGCCCAAATCAGATCATGGTAACACATAAATTCCGGCCGTAATATCGACAAAAATGGAATTATGATAATACTTGAATCTTGACCGTTATTTGGGTCATAATTAGAATTCTCGGCCACAATTAGATCATGATCATACTTGAATCTTAGGTCGAATGTACATCAAAATAAAATCATGGCAATAAATCCATTCTGGCCGTAATCCCGGCTGAAAATATATTTGGTAATATTCAAATCTTGACCGATATTTGGGTCGAAATCAGATCTGAATACTACCTGAATCTTGGTCATAATCTGAGCCAAAATTGAATTATGATCAATATAGCCATATACCGATATTCATAGTGAATTACGACGTACCTTAATTTCAGTCAGATTTTTTGGATTGTAGGCGAGCATCCAATCATCTTCACCCATTTCATCGACTTCTTCATGCTCTTGCAAATCCCGGACGTCTTCTCTCCGATATCCTCCATCGGCATCCGACCACATCATTTCCTCTGACTCTTCACCATGATTCGAAGCCATATCCATTGTAACGCTCACTGACATATGATCATCTTCCAAAGTCTCCTGGCCCTCCTGCTCGGCTCTTCTTTTGTCAGCGAGTCGAGAAGATTCCATCTCTTTTCTCATCTAAAATTAAGAGATCACGATTGAAATAACGAAATTGGAATTCATACCTTCAGTTTTTCTCTTTTGGTGAGACGCTTTTTTGGTCCAGAATCAGAAGATACGGGGAGCCTCTTGGACACAGTACTCTTTTGGTCCAGACCAACAGGGACCGAAGGGTCCTGGGACTCAAAAAGCGAAGAGTCCAGAGAAAAAGGAGAATCAGGAGGAGCGGTCAAAGTAGAGAGGGCATGATCGAGTGAATTGGGATAGCTTGGGGGAGGAGCAGGATCGGGGAAAACAGCCATGGTGGCAGCAAATTTTAAGCGATAAACAGCAAGTTCTGGAAATAATCGAATTTAAATTTCAAAATGGTTTAGGAAAGATAACAAAAGTAAAAAAGTAAAGATGCATAAGAAACTTGAAGAAGCGGTGTGAACTGTTTCGGCAGCTGTAGAACGTTTAGGATTTAAAAATGAACTTCAGGTTCTTACACAGAAGTGATTCAGTTTTTGTGTACCTCAACTTGAAAACTCATCCGAACGACAGCAGTACATTACAATTCTAGCTTTGAAAAATGTGCGGCACATGCTACTTTTCGAACAATGTAGGAAACTAAAAAGTATAGATCTAGTTCAGATTGATACGTACATCAATATGCAAATCGGTTAATCCAAGCTGCTCCTTCAAAAATCCTAAATCGGAGCTATTCAATGTGGTACATCTAAAAATGATAGTTGACGCTTAGTAGTATGAATAGAAATGAGATTTAGCCAGAGAAAAAAATTAAATTTTGTCACAAAGTTCTAGTAAAACATTATATTAAGCCGCAGAATTGGAAGAAAAACCGAGAAAAGCGAAAACTAAAAAATTCAAATAGGAAAACAGATATAACTTTCTTCAAATTGAAGATTTCCAAAAAATTCTTTCAAATTCTGTCTCCTCGCGTTGAGAGGAACATTTTGATAAAAAAGAGAGCTTATAAAACTTGCTCCAAAGTGGTTTTTACCTCAAACTTGGGTAATTGAACCGGGCTCTGGCAAGCGCGCGCGCGATCCCATGAAATCAAGCGGCCGACATCAATCGAGGTCCGCGTCGGCCACCGCACTTGTGTGTGCGCCTGCTCCCCCACGCTGCGGATGGGAAATTTCACATGTCTCTTCAGAAAAGTGCTCCAGAAGACGTCAAAAAGGAAATTTCAAAAAATAAAAAAGACGTGCATCATCCTCAATTATTCAGAAACAAACTGTGAAAGTTTCAGCAAAATCGGTCAAGATTCAGTCGAGTTATGGCTTGCAACACATTTTCGGTTTCCAATTTTTCGAAAATTAGTACTGAAAAATCACGAAAAGAGCTGTAACTTGCTCCATTTTTGTGATATGAAAAAGCTAAACATATGGGCATCAACTAATAAAAATTTCTGATCGTTTGGTGGTAATTTCATGAAAATCGGTTCAGAATGAACTAAGTTACAGCCTGCAACAAACAGACGAACATACATTTTCAAGTTCTCAAATGTTATTAGTAAAGATGTAATAAGCCTTTGATGGTGCAGGAAAAATCAATGTCAAAACAATTTAGATTTCAAATCCTGGATACTGTAACAGTCTTCACTGCTGCACTAGAAGTTCCCTCTGTATCCACCTTGGTCATTGAAACTCGGAAAATCAATTTTTTGAATTCCCGCCGGATCGTATCATTCATAGTGACATAGATCAAAGCAGGACATCCATGGTTAATGGACCAACATAACTGTCCAAAGACAAGAATTGCGGGGGAGGGGGTGATGAAGGCAAGGACATTGTAGAAGATGGCAGTGCAAGAGTTAAAGAAGCAGATGATGCAGCATTGGATGAAGATCTGGAATTTCGGGTAACAGTCGGGCGGGAAATTTGAAAAATTGAAAAACCTAAGAGCAAAAATTGTTGTAAACCAAAGAGCTCCGAAATACTGACCTCGTTAATATTTCTTCATGCTTAGCAACATTTTGAAACGTAAGATTTCATTTTAAAGATGTAACCCACCGCTCTAGAAGCCTTTGAGTTCTGTCCCCTCGCCAATTTGTTGACCAAAGCACAGTAGATAGTGAACAAGACAACCATACAAGTAATGAAAATCCAGTTGTTCCAAGCTTGGGATGTGTTGCGGTACTGTAAATAGGGAACATAGATTACTGTTACAAAGACAGGATAAGAAAGGACAGTTTGAAGAAATAGAAACTATGGGAGGAATTCAACGATGTTCAAGTTTTTTTCGAAAATAACACTGTTTTGAAACTGTCAGAAATGCTATGCAAGCTGAGCGTCAATGTTATTGTGATCAAAAGCGCTATTTTCCCGTTCAAGCTACCGTATATTTCTTCAAAACTTACATAATCCGATGCTTCCTGACTGGGTTCCTTCTCCGACAAGGGGTCCGATGGCCATGCCATAATCAACGAATTAAAGCAAGCCGGCGTGGTGAAAAAGCTGATATAAAACATGTACACCACACACAAGACCATTGTAATATAAGCCATGGGCTTCTCGATTTGATCTGCATAATCCCGGAAACCAATACTGACAATTCGATTTAAAAATAGGGACAAGGTGATGGCACAGGCCCCACACCAAGTGCAAAGAGCAACTCCTCCAATGATGTATATGAATGTTGGGTAGACACAGAAGACGGCACCCTGGATTAGAAGGATTCCAGTGATGATGCAACTGCAGGCTGAAAAATGGGGGGAGGGTGATTTCGATAGGGTGTATCTCAGTAAGTAGGAATGCTAGAAAAAAATGGTCAACTACAAAAATATTTAACATTGAGTTTTACACATTTTTGTAGTTGGTGATTTTTTGATAACTATGCTAGTTCTAAGGATACCTCTGTTTGAAGTTAGCGCATCCACAAAAACGGGAAAGAAACAGAGAACCGAGAATGCCCCCTATTTTCTGTGGGTGCGCCACCTTTAAACCTTTGTATCTCAAGACTCATCACAGCTATCAAAATGATGTAAACTACAAAAATGTGTGAAATTTTGAGCTGATTATTTTTGCAATTGGCCGTTTTTGGCTTGCTCTCCTAGTTTTCTCGACACCCATTCTTGGGCACTTGAACCCACCTGTAGCACACATATCCGTCACTGCCAGCAATACGATGATCTTATAACAAGTGTGTCTGATCAATTTGGTTTTGAAAATGATCCATATAATTGGAATATACAGTAACTCTATGCATAACCCGAAAATTGTGATTGGGTACCCCAACCACGGTCTTTGTACTCCATTGGACCACCACTCGGATTGAGGTTTCCAGGAACAATTGTAGAACGGAATGGCGTCAGTGCTACCGTAGTGGATTAGGCGGTTCATCGCTGAAATAGAATAAGGTTAGGTGTGAAACAACGGGAGGATGAGTTCAGACGGAAACGAAAAACTCAAATAATGAAAGATAGAAAAAAGTTGCTGTGTCAGAGTGTTCGTAAGACTGCATGTTAAGCTGCCCTGGTATTACTTTTAGTGCATCTTTAGAAATTTTACTAGCAGGAAACAGACAACTAGGCAAAAAAAACATATTTCGCAGTTTTAAAAACAACCACATTATTACTAAAATTCGATGTTGTAATTATTGTATGAGCTGTTACGCGTGTACCTATTAACAACGCCAAAACAGGAACAAATAAGTCATCAAATGGAAACCGTGAAAATGGGAACGCATAGTTCAATAAATTTCAGTTTCATAAAGAGCATGAGTTCATGTGCTTGTCGAAACAATTAATGGGAAAATTTTATTTGAATCATTTCCAGCAATGAGCAATATCGAAACAGTGTAAGTGAATAAGAAGGAGGAGAAACAGGAAAAAATTAGCAATTTTCAAAATGTTTCGGTTTCTAATAGTGCATGAGTTCATGTGTTAACGAAGATGGGAATTCTGATAGAGCTTTACAAAAAAAATATTTTTGATGTAATTATGGGTTTTTACAGTTTCAATATAATGATATTTCATGAGAAAGATAAGTTACAGCAGTACATGTTCATTAACGCGTCCTGTGAAAACAATATGTTAGTACAGTATCATCGTCGTTAATGACAATCAATGCAATCCCTTCTTCTATTGAAATTAATAGACACCCCACAACGGAGAGTTATTTCCATACGGCAAAATGGTTGTTACAGCTTTCGTTTTGAGAGTGTTTGTCACTTTTAAACTTTGCCAAGTGAGATGGTTTCCAAAATAGATGTTTCGAGCGTTTACTGTTTCTGTTAGCAAGTATGTCAACCTGCATAGAACGTAGATTAATTCGGACATAGAGTATTTTTGACTAGCGTTATTCGAAAAACATTTTGCGGTGAAAATCACGAAATCTCTTCATAAAAAGGAATATTCTCACTCGAATTGCTGTCTAATTGAAAAAAACGCGTTTTTCTTGACCGTCTGGAACAGAAAGTCTAGGTGAACTAGTTCTTCATTCAGAATTCAAGTTTAGAGGATCTCTGAATAAAAAGAAAATAAAGAATCTCACAATTTTTCTGTTTTAGATCCCTCATAATGGAACAGCACAAAAAAAGTTTTTTTAGTAATATGGACCAACTAGGAGACAATATGAGACATGTTGATTTTTCTAAACAGGTATACCAGGTAAATTTTACTTTACAGTTTCAACATGATTTTAGGAAAGGTAGAAAATTGTTTTCCCAATTATAATCCAGACTTCTTGTACTATATAAACATCTTACCAAGAAAGGATAAGGGCATTAGAAAAGTTGCGATTGACATAACTAAAATATTTTGTTAAAGAAATCAAACCGTTCTTCCAGAAACTGATATTGTTGCTGTTACATGGTGTTTTCAAGAAAGGAAAATAGTGATCTCGTCAATTTCAGGATAAAAATTATTTTTTCTGGTGTACAGGTAATCTCTAGGTAGGGCGGCCAAAACGGCGAAAATCGGCCGCCGAAACCTTTTTGTTCTCGGTTTCGGCCGCCGTGACCTTTTCATGAAAAGGCGAAGGTCGCCGAAACCGTTTTTTTCCAGGCGAAGGCGGCCGGCGCCGAATCGGTTTTTGAAACCTTGGAGCCTAATTTTTTGAATCGTGGCATTTTGAATGGTTTTGAAAAGTGCCACGTGGCACAACACCACAGAAATCAAATGATACAGAGGAAAAATTCGGTTTCTAAAACCGAGAAAATTTTTATCTCGGTTTTCAAAACCGTTGACGTGAAAATCAAGGTGCCGAATCAAGGCGAAGGCGGCCGTTAACACCCCTATCTCTAGGTACCAAATTATTTTTTTTTTGCGGTTTCACGTAGTCTGGGTAAATTATGAAGGGTGGTAGTAGGAGTTTCGCGTCTGGAGTTTCAGTCTTCATTTAACATGGAAGAAAATGAGAGAATCTAGTAACACACCTTTTCTTTTATATAGGTGGTCCAGCTTAGTTCTTGCACTCATCTGCCCCGCCCTCTTTCTTTTTTCATCTCCTACGTCATGCCCTTTTTGTCTCCTATTTCCCTTTAAAAAGATCAGGAGGTTAGGGTGGCTTAGGGTGCAATTCTAGCTATCGTAGCTATTCATTACCTCTGGGATTAGGTTGGTTATGACAGATTAAGGTAAGGACAATGAGGACTTGGAAGCTGGACTTGAGCACGTTTTTGTGTTTCTAGGAAGATGGAGAGATCGAACAGGATTTGAGAATGGATGGGTCAGAAAATCAGAAAAAAATGTGATTTTTATTATAAGGAGGAGAATGTGATCGAACAGGGTATGAGGATCCAAGGGATGGTGAGGAAATCAGAATAGGAGTTTAAGGTAAAATATAGCCAAAATGTGAATGACCAGATGAGAATCTGAAGGACAGGTTACAAGTGGATTTGTTTATATGGAAGGGGATCAACAAACCATTGATAGTGCATCGGATCTATGTTATTATGAACTAATAAAAACAGTGAAGATTGTGAAAAAAGATACCTTGATTTGACTTTGCTAACATTTTTGGTTATAACTGTTGATTCACTGTCGGTTTGTTGATGATCTTCAATAATATGTATTTTCTTCTGTGGACTCTAAACAACAACGAAATCTTGTGAACCGACCGGATATTCTATTGAGAAGAATGATTGGGGAATGTCTTTATGCACCTATGGAAGCCGTAAACTTTGGAGATAAAAAAGTTACTGTATCTTGAACATTGCATTAGACCCAGAAAAATTTTCCCTCCGTTGATGGCGACTTATTTTATACGAACATTTGTCAAATTATCAGAATTGTGAAAGCCGAATACCACAACCTTGGAATCCCAGGTCAATAATAAATGCTTTTTGTGGAGCTTGAGAAACTGAGAATTTTTCAAAAACTCACGAAGCTCTGTTTGAAAAAACCTACGTATGGCCATGTGCTTGTGAACGCAGTCGTAATTCCAAACTATTTGAAAAATAATCTGTATCGAAATCTTTACCTCAGCTTTGAATATACTCACTTTTTAATTTTACTATTCTTCAATCTGGCCCAACTATTGCTATTGCAAAACTTCTGATTCGCATGTTGATAATGGAACATCGGAACATTTCATACTCTGGGATTAACCATGCTTAAAAACAGAAATGGTTTGGCAAGTTTTATGACCGTTTCTTCAAGTTTAGATGAGATTTTGACTTTGGGAGTCATTAGTTGCAACTCAACGGTTTCGAAAGAAAGTTTTCTATTGTTGTTGATCTCATAGCAGTATTATTCTAAACTGAAAACGTGGAGAAACTCAAAAACCTCCTAGCTAAATTGCGCGAGAAATCAGTTTCAGTGATTTTGGATAGGTCCATCAATATTAGTCAACCTCTTTTGATTCCGCCCATTTTCTAACTTAAGACACGAAAGACACAGTGCAGCATTGAAAGCACTTGAACTAGAAATGTGTCATCAGATTGAAACAGTAACATATTTCAAAAAATTAAATGTTTCTTCAAGTTCAGATTTGACTAACAAAGAGATTCTCCATGCTTAACGTATTTTGTGGAATGAAAGAAATTGAGGGTAAAAAATTCTCACAGAAGTAATAGCAAAGTATTATCGAAATTTCAAAAGGGAAACGCACTCCGCCGCAATTTGCTCGTATTCAGATTCTCGCGCTTCTCCGTGTACTCCTCGAGGACAACTCGCCACTACACCGAGAGCGCGAGAATTTGAAAAAGAGCAAATTGCGACGGAGCGCGTTTCCCCTTTTGAAATTTCGATAATATATCCAATTTATACGTCTGTTTACTAGCTTCTTTTTTACCGGTGAACGTTTAAAACCGTAAATAATTCAAAGAGGAGTCTCCGTCAAAAGTGTCATGGAACTCTTCGGTTTCAGTAGTGATGTTTCTATGCTTTACATTGCCAGCAGCACTGTGTTTTTAGACTTCATCTTACCGAATATGTCCTACCGTAACTCCTCAAAGGGTTCACTAATCTTTGTGGATAGAAAAATATTACCTCCGATTGAACGTTAGAAATATGAATCATACACTTTTTCTTTTAATCCTATTTGTGCCATAGGAAAAACAGAAGATTAGGTAGGTTATATTTTCTTTAGATAAGCCTTGTTAGGCTCAAGCTCAACGAAAACCAATTGAATTGGGAAGAGCAAGCAAGAACCAAGATGGACAAAGGTATCAAGAGCTAAAAATAGAGAAAACAACAATTGTCACTTTTTTGGTGATAATCTTGAAAGCAGGTGAGAAATTTCAGAGATCCTCATGACTTGCGCATAAAAAAACGACTGCTTCAAAAATGTGATAAGTTTCAAGAAAAAACTAACTATTATTAGTAATGGGGATCTATGTCGATTTGATAGAGAGAATTATCGAAATAAATTTTTTAAAAATCCAAAAAATTTTCCTGGTGAGGAAAAAACAAAAAATCCATTATTGGAATATTTTTTTCATGCTAATATCTCGATGTTGTGGAACAGAATATTTAGAGTTCTGGATGGATCGTTTGAAAAAGTTATGTTACCGTTCAGAGTTCATTTGGATCTTTCAGACATCTCTGTTTCAATGGGGTCATTTGATGAGAAAATTTTACGAAAATTTTGATTTCTTTAAGCCTTCGTCTATCGCTACCAATACTTCATGTTTAGGTGGATGCTGTTCACAACATTAAAAAAACAGAAAAGCTTTGAAAATAAGGATCGGAATATTCTATTACGATATACACCTTGTATATCTAGTCACACAAAAACCGTAGCCAAATTTGACAGAAACTCTCGGTTTCATTGCCATCATAAAATTTGTGTCACTGTTACCTGTCCAGTTAACGGTCTGTTAGAGCAGTTAAGAAATATCACGCCGCAGTGATCCGAAAAAAAAAATGGGCAAGATGTGATTTAACATCAATTTTTCGAACTGTTTTTATGAACTCATAACTGTAAAAATAGCGTTTCTAAACGGATGACCGATTGTAAAATTGTATTTGGTAGAGTGGAAGTCTTCGTATGGAAATCGTGAAAACTTTCGAAAATACAAATTTTAAAAAAATCTGTCTCTGTGTTATAGTAAGATTATTTCATCTTGATTACACATGAAAGTGTTATTGATCTTATTCAAACTTGGAAACAAGATAGAAAAATTTCCGGACTCCTTTTTTGACAAATTTGATTTTTTGCTATCCCAACTTTTTTCCCTTACCTCCTAGACTAAACTCCACCTCACATCAGTCCATTTATTCAATTTATGCATCACTCTTGATGTTATGTATATGCATCACCATCATCAAGACTACTATTCAAAGATTTCCAGACATATTTTTCCTATTTTATTCGTCATCACTATTTCCTATTGAAGTTTGAGGTAGTTTGATTCTGATGTGTGTCGTATTCAATCATTTACATATCTACTTGTTAGTGATGAGAGAACGAAATCAGAAAATGTTCAAATTAATCATCTAGATGAGCCTGGAGTGAGAAGGTCTAATACGGAGATCCATGAATTAAGGATCTCTCATATCACATGCTGATAAAATGCTGGAGAAAGGAGAAAATTTTTACTTTTTTTCCGCAGTTATTTTTCACAGTGAAAGCTCTTAATAATTGCTACTATTTTCTTAAAATTCTGTAGCTGATAAAACGATTTGATTGAGTTGCTATTGAAAATGGACTATACTACAGGCAGATATAAACATTACAAAACAGAAATTTACTGCTGTCTCTGTGGTTTTTGAGCAGTTGAAGCTCAGAACTTATGTTGCAGTGTGTGAAGAAAAAGTTACTGTTCAGACATATCTAAGCTTTTTTTGGTTTTGAAGATCACTATGGTAACATAACTTTTTTTTTGGCAGAACTTCATGATTGCTGGTTATTTCTGTCAGATTCACTGTTTCAAACTGCTACTTTTCAGCATTAGATAAAGTCTTGAACTACTAGCATTCGTGTTCACCTACATGAATACAAGAAAATTGAGATCAGTGCTTTCAGAAAATCATAAGCCAGCTTCCCACGGATCAAAAATAAAACAATACCACTAAAGTATGTAAAGTTTGGGAAACCGAAATAATTACTCATTCTTACCGTTGTCTTTTACGCTAAAACTGAAAGTAGCAGAAAACGCTTCCTGTTATATCTCCGCTGTACAGTTAGATGAATTTCAAACTCCATTGAAAATTCGAAGAATTTAGGTACCACATCAATGAACTTTCATATAGCGACCACAAAAGTTATCAGCTTCATAAAAATTTTATTTTAAAATGTGTTTCCCAAAATGGCCCGAATGGGATGAGTAGTTTAGATAACATGCGCAATTGTTGATTCTACCAAATATGTAGAAGATGCAACTGAAATTTTCAGGTAGTATCGAATTTAGTGGGAAGAAAGTTGCGATTCTTGTACTTATATAAGTTCTGAACAAATGAAGCGAATTAGTTTGAAAAGATTGTACATGGAAAATAGAGTTCATGAAACTGATATCTCAATGACTAAACAGAGGATCTCCCCAATGTTCTGCTGCTAGAAGCCATTTCCGACAGGCATTCGTGTCGGAAAGGGGCTTTAGGAAGCTATTATGAAATAAATAAAAGGTCTTGGAAAAAAGTAAGTGTGATTAGTTTTTTACTAAAAAATTCAGCCCAACTGTTTCTCCATTATCACTTCTACACACTAACTCACTGAGAGCCGATGATCTTTAATAATATTACGTTGTGTAGAATCCAAACAACGAGATCTTGAAACCAAAAAACGGATCGACGAATCAATTGAAATTAATGAATGGGTAATGTGTTTACGCACCCATGGAAACCGTAAACCTTGGGAACAAAAATGTAACTACTTGAACATTGCATTCGAGCGAGAAAACATTTTTGCCTTGTTCATGGCGAATTATTTTAGTCGAACATTCTTCAAATAATCAGAACTGTGAATGCTAAATACACAACCTTGTCATCCCAGGTCAATAATAATATTTGTTTGTGTGGAGCTTGAGAAACTGAGAATTTTTGAAAGACGAACAGAGATTAGTTTGAATAAAGATTTAAGTAACCATGAGATTGTGGACGCAGTAGTGATTACAAATTTTTAGAAAAATAACTGTATCAACATCTTCACTTAAGCTTTGAAGACACTCTCTATTTAATTTTAAGATTTTGCAATCGGATGCAACTATTGCTATAGCGAAACTTCTGATTCGCATGTTGATGGAACATCGGAACATTTCATACTCTGGGATTAACCATACACAAAAACAGAAATGATTTGGGAAATTTTATGACCGTTTCTTCAAGTTTAGATGAGTTTCTGATTTTGGGAGTCAATAGTTCCAAATAAACCTGATCGCATTGGTTGACTCTGACTGAAAACGCGGAGAAACTCAAAATTTCCTAGCTAAATAGCACGAGAAATCAATTTCAGTGACTTTGGATAGACAGGTGAAAACGTCCACCAATTGATATTAGTTGATCTCATGTGCTTCCACCGATTATCTAACGTTTTCATGAAAGCTTTGGTGTTATTCAATTGAAAATACTTGAACTAACTTTGAAATATTTCGACAGGGTGAAACAGTAAGAATTTTTCGGATAACTAGCTGTTTCTTGGAGTTTGATTTTGGTTAACGCAATCGATGAGAGTTCAATACTTGGACAATTTCCTCGTTTTGAAAATATGACAAGAGTAGGAGCCTGTTTCCAGAAAAAAGTTTACAAAATATGCTCTACTGTAATCCCCAAAAAGTCACTAATCATTGTTGTCGTAACAAAGATTATCATATTCGCAGAAGTTGATGAACAAGCCATAAAAAATTTTTGTTTTTCAACCTTACATGTGCCATAAGAGAAACAGAAGATTATGTAGGTTTTATTTTCTTAATATACGCATTATTAGACTCAAGCTTAATAAAAACAAATGAATTGGGTAGAGCAAGCAAAAATCAAGATAGGCAAAGGTA
Organism: Caenorhabditis sinica; assembly: GCA_963932045.1. Taxonomy (NCBI): domain Eukaryota; kingdom Metazoa; phylum Nematoda; class Chromadorea; order Rhabditida; family Rhabditidae; genus Caenorhabditis; species Caenorhabditis sinica. The sequence continues at coordinate 20,508,472 of OZ009940.1, forward strand.
TCAAGAAATAAGACTAGAGATAAAAAATATGGTCACTTTTTTGGTGATGATCTTAAAAACAAGTGAAATTTGAGAGATCTGGGACTTGCGCATAAAAAAACCACTGTTTCAAAAATGTGATATGTTGCAAGAAAGAACTAATTTTTATTGACATCGTGGGAATATCAAAGTATACAGTAACAACATTTAAAAGTTTCCTGAGAGGAAAAAACAAAGAATCCGTGATTTTCAATTCAACCAACGTTCAATTATTGGAATATACTTTTTCATGCTAATATCTCGATGTTCTGGAACAGAATACATATTTACAGTATTGGATGGATCGTTTGAAATTGTTACGTTACCGTTCAGAGGTCATTTTGATCGTTCAGACATCTCTGTTTCAATGGGGTCATTTGATGAGAAAGTTTTACGAAAATTTTGATTTCTTTAAGCCTTTGTCTGTCGCTACCAATACTTCATGTTTAGGTGGATGCTGTTCACAACATTGAAAAACAGGAAAGCTTTGAAAAAGTATCGGAATATTCTACATATTTTGATATTCATCTTGCATATCTTGTCACACAAAAACGCAGCCAAATTTAACAGAAACTCCCGGTTTCATTACCATCATAAAATCTGTGTCACAAATACCTCTTCAGTTAACTTTTTTAACGTTGGCGCAATTGTCAAATCGTTAGTCGCTGTAATCCCACAAATAACCAAAGAAAACATTAGCCTCCTTGCTCATCGAAAACAAAAATTTTCGCAGCTACAGTAGCCTATTATTCATTACCTCCCTGTGCGGTATAACAATGATACCATGTAAACAAAAATAGAGAAATAATGAAGGTTTGCAGCTTTTCTAAAGAAGATAAGATGAGATGAGGAAAAATGAAAAAGTCTGGATAGAAAAGAATAAAAAGTCAGGTTTTATCACCATTCTGATCCCAAAAACAGAACACATAAAATGGGTATAAAAGAAAAAGAGAATGACATCCAAAAACTGCTGATTCAAGAAGGTATTTTTTGGGAGATAACCCAAAGACAATAATGGGGATCAATTTTTCAAATTGTTTCTATAAACTCCTAACTGTAGAAGTAGCATTTTTATAGCACTGAACAAACCTATTGTAAAATCGTATTTAGTTGAGTGGAAGTCTTCGTATGGAAACTGTGAAAACTTTCGAAAAGTACCATTTAAAAAAAAATTTCGGTTTTATGTTGATCTTAATTAATTTTGAATACATCTCGTAGTATTGCGTTTTTTGCTCTTCTTCACTATTTCAACTTTTTTCTCTCACCTCCCAGACTAAACTCCACCTCACATCAGTCCATTTACTCAATTTACGCATCATTCTTGATGTCGTATGCATCACCATCATCAACACTACTATTCAAAGATTTCCAGACATCTTCCTTTTTTATTCGTCATCACTATGTATTTTTCACAGAGTAGTTTGATCCTGATGTGTGTGCCAGTCATACTTAATTGTCTGATAAAGAAAAAAATCCGTTGACGCTTAAATTAGTCATCGAGATGCGCCTGGAGTGAGAAGGACTAATAGGGAGATCCATGAATTAAGGATCTCTCTATATCATAAGCTGATAAAATGCTGGAGAAATGGGAAAATTTTTACAGTTTTTCGCAGTTCTTTTTCATAGTGAAAGCTTAAGATAATTGCTACTATTTTCTTGATATTCTGTGGGTGGTAAAGCGCTGTTCGAGATTCTATTGAAAATGAACTATACTACAGGCAGAAATGAACATTATCAAACAGAAATTTACTGCTGTCTTGGGCTAGTTCTTTGAGCAATTGAAGCTTGGAACTTATGTTGCACTGCATGAAACATAAGTTACTGTTTAGACATATCTAAGCTTTTTTAGTTTTGAAAATCACTATGGTAACATAACTTTTTCCTTCAGATTCACTGTTTCAAATTGCAACTTTTGGGTCATAGATAAAGTCATGAACTATTAGAAATTTTGTTCACTTATCTGAATACAAGAAATCGAGTTCAGTGATTTCAGAAAATCATAAATCTGCTTCCAACAAATCAAATATAAAACTATACCACTAAACAAAGGTTGGGAAACCGAAATGATTACTCATTCTTACCGTTGTCTTCATTCGAATATTACGTTGTGTAGAATCCAAACAACGAGATCTTGAAACCAAAAAACGGATCGACGAATCAATTGAAATTAATGGATGGGTAATGTATTTATGCACCCATAGAGACCGTAAACCTTGGGAACAAAAATGTAACTACTTGAAAATTGCATTCGAGCGAGAAAACATTTTCGTTAAGTTCATGGCGACTTATATTATTCGAACATTTTTTTAATTATCAGAATTGTGAAAGCCGAATACCACAACATTGGATCCCAGGGCAATAATAATTTTTGTTTCTGTTGAGCTTGAGAAACTGAAAACTTTTGAAAGACGAACAGTAGAGATTTAAGTGATCATGTGATTGTAGACGCAGTAGTAATTACGAAGTCTTAGAGAAAGGACTGTATCTAAATCTCCACTTCACCTTGGATACACTCCCTATTTCGTTTTGTGTTTTTTAAACCTAAGAGTTGTTTACAATGCCACTTCTTTGGCTTCAGTAGTACTGAAACCATGCTTCAGAAAACCAGCAGTATTGTATTTCCCGAATGAAAATTACGAATAATGCTCTACCGTCATCCCCAAAAGAATCACTAATCTTTGTTGTCATAGCAAAAGTTATCCTAACCGCCGAATGTGATAAATAAAAACTAATTTTTTTGTTTTCAACCTTACATGTGCCATAAGAAAAACAGAAGTTTAGGGTAGGTTTTATATTAAGGTTATTAGACTCAAGCTGGATAGGAACAAATGAATTGTGTAGAGCAAACAAGAATCAAGATGGACAAAGAAATAAAACTAGAGATAAAAATATTGTCTATTTTTGGTGATGATCTTGAAAACAAGTGAAATTTGAGAGATCCTGATGACTTGCGCATTAAAAACGACTGTCTCAAAAATGTGATATGTTTCAAGAAAGAACTGATTTTTATTGACAGCGTGCCGTCGTTTAAATCTACCCAGATTTGACAGAGGAAATTATCAAAATAAGTTGAAAAGCACTCAAAAGTCTCCTTTAGAGGAAAAAAACAAAGATTCAATGATTTACAACACGACCAACGGCAATTATTGGAATATACTTTATCATGCTCATATCTCGATGTTCTGGAACAGAATATTTTTAGTATTGGATGCATTATTTGAAAAAGTTAGGTTACGTTTCGGAGTTTATTTTGATCATTCAGACTTCTATGTTTCAATGGGGTCATTTTTTGAAAAACATTCTACGAATATGTTAATCGTTTAACATCATTTTTCTACAGTTACTAATACTTCGATAGATTAGGTGGTTGCTGTTCCCAACATTGAAAAACAGAAAAACTTCAAAATAAGGATCGGAATATTCTATTACGATATTCATCTTGCATATCTAGTTACACAAAAACCGTAGCCAAGTTTGACGGAAATTCACGATTTCATTCCCATTCTAAAGTTTGGGTCACTCATACATCTCCAGTTCAACGGTGCTAGCGGAACTGTTCAATTTTCAGTTACAGTGATCCGAAGAATAATCAAAGACAACAATATCGTTCTTGCTCATCAAAAACAAACAACTTTCACAGCTACAGTAGCCTATTATTTGTTACCTATCTGCGCAATAGAATAATGATACGAAAACATACGAATTAGAGAGAAATAACAAAGATTTGCAGCTTTTCTAATGGAGATAGGATAATGTGAGGAAAAGTGAGCAAGTCTGGAAAAGAACAATTGAGGCCACCGTTCTGATCCCAAAAACAGAACACAGTAAATGGGTATAAAAGAAGGAGAATATGACAATCAAAAACTTCTGCTTCAAGAAGGTTTTTTTTCTTGGAGGTTACCAAAAAACAATAATGATGAACGCTCTGTATCATTTTTTTCATTGACCCATTATAAAATCGTATCTGGTAGAGTGGAAGTCTTCGTATGGAAACCGTGAAAACTTTCGAAAAATACAAATTAAAAAAATAAAACTGCCTCTGTGTTACGGTAAGCTTATTTCATCTTGATTACATATGAAAGTATTGTTTTTCTTATTCACACTTGGCAACAAGAAATATTTAGGACTCCTTTTTTGACAAATTTGATTTTTTGCTGTCCTAACTTGTTCCCTCACCTCCCAGACTAAACTCCACCTTACATCAGTCCATTTACTTTATTTACGCATCATTCTTGATTTCATATGCATCACCATCATCAACACTACTATTCAAAAATTTCGAGACATCTTCTTCCTTTTTTATTCCTCATCACTTTTTCATACTGAAGTTTGAGGTAGTTTGATGCTGATGTGCGTCGTATTCAATCAGTTATCTACTTGTTAGTGATGAGGGAAAAAATCAGAAGATGTTCGATTTAGTCATCAAGATGCGTCTGGAGAGAGGTAGACTATTTGAGAGATCTATGATTTTTTTTTTCAAACAGTCCACCAAGTATCAAAAAGGATACCGTTACACAAGCAAATATTAAGTTAGGGAAACGGCAAAAAAATTTTCAATTTTTATGATTACGTTTTGGAGTAGAGCATTGAAATAACCGCCAGCATTTTCTTGAAATTTGTAGCAAATTGAACATTCAAATAGAGTTCGTATTGAAAATGGACTATAAGGACTAAAAAATCGACTTAGCATAACACAAAAATACTACTGTTTTGAATTGGTTTCTTGAGCAGCAGATGCTTGGAGGGCATATTGAACTGTCTGAACTTCCGTGTTTGAATTCACTATTTCGAAATTACCAAATCTTGGCATTTAAAAGATCACTATAGTGACAGAACTTGATGCGTGTTGACTTTTTCTTTTAAATTCTATGTTTCGTCTGCTAGTTTTTTGTGATAGAATAAGTCTTGAACAATTGAAAGTTCTCCTTCTAAAGGATGGATCGCTTTGAAAAGTTAGGTTACGTTTCAGAGTTCATTTTGATCATTCAGTTTATCATTGCACAAAAAAAACACAAAAAACCGCAGCCAAGTTGGACTGAAACTCCCGGTTTCATTCCCATCATAGAATGTGTGTCACTCATACCTCTCCAGTTAACCATTCATAAAGTTAGAGCAATTGTGAAATCGTTAGTCGCGGTAATCCCATAAATAACCAAAAAAACAATATCGTTTTTGCTCATCAAAAACAACACTTTTACAGCTACAGTATACTACTAGTTGACCCGCACCCGCTCACGCGGGTCCTCGGAGCTTTTTTCTATGAATGGTTACTGTACCTACAGTAATCCTGTCGGGAGCAAATTTTTTACAATACGCTCTTGAAGCGCTCGGATACTCATGACTAGTGCCAAAATTTGAAATGAATACCTGCACTGCGAAGAAAGTTATTCAACAAACTATCTTGGACAGACACACACACACACACAGAACTATTCCTTTAGTAAGGAGAAGATTATTTGTTACCTTCCTGTGTGCGGTATAATAATGATACCTTGTAAACAGAAATAGGGAAATAATAAAGATTTGCAGCATTTCTATAGGAGATAAGATGAGATAAGGGAAAATAAGAAAGTCTGGAAAAGAACAATACAAAGTCAGATTTTATCACCATTCTGATCCCAAAAACAGAACATAGTAAATGGGTATAAAAGAAGGAGAATATGACACCCAAAAAACTTCTGATTCAAGAAGGTGTTTTTTCGGAGGTAACCCTAAACAAATAATGGGTAATCTGATGCAATGCCATTTTTAAAACTGTATCTATGAACTCATAACTGTAAAAGTCCGTTGGGCCGATGACTCATTGTAAAATAGTATTTGTTACAGTGGAAGCCTTCGTATGGAAACCGTGAAAACTTTAAAAAATACGAATTTCAAAAAAAATCTGCCTTTGTGTTACGGTAAGCTTATTTCACCTTGGTTACATTTGAAAGTTTTATTTATCTTATTCACACTTGGAAACAAGACTAAAAATTTCAGAACTCCTTTTTCGACAAATTTGATTTTTCACTATCCCAACTTTCTTCTCTCACCTCCTAGACTAAACTCCACCTCACACCGCTCCACTTACTCAATTTACTCATCACTCTTGATGTCATGTGCATCACCATCATCAACACTACTATTCAAAGATTTCCAGACATCTTCTTCCTTTTTTTATTCGTCATCACTATTTCATACTGAAGTTTGAGGTAGTTTGATGCTGATGTGTGTCGTATTCAATCAGTTGTTTAATTGTTAGTGTTGAGGGGGGAAAAATCAGAAGATGTTCAAATTAGTCATCGAGATGCGTATGGAGGGAAGTAGGCTATTAGAGAGATCTATGGTTATAAAGTAGACCATAAATCAAAAATGATACCATTACACAAACAAGTATAAAGGTGGAGAAACGGCGAAAATTTTACAATTTTTTTGTAATTACGTTTTGGAGCTGAACATTGAAATCACCGCCAGCGTTTTCTTGAAACTTGTAGCAATAGAACTCAAAATAAAAAGGGACTATATGTACTACAAAATCGACTTAGCATAACAGAAAAATACTACTGTTTTGAATTGGTTTCTTGAGCACCAGACGCTTGGAGGACATGTTTCTGAGTTTTTCTTTACTATTTCGAAATTACCCTTGGCATGTAAAAGATCACTATAATGACAGAACTTTATGCGTGTTGACTTTTTCTTTTATATTACATATCTGTTTCGTTTACTAGTTTTTGGTGTTGAAATAAATCACTGAAAGTTCTTGAAGGCAATGGATACAAAGCTCTTAATTTTTCATTACTCTGTATATGAAACCTGGATTCGGAGTTAAACAAACTATTAAAAACTCCATCAAGATTAAGAAATTTTCATCAACTGTTCCAAGTTGTTTTTATCTACTTGTAAACTTACCCAAGACAGTTCAGGAGCTGAGTAACGCTGCTACCATAACAAAACTATATTTTGATGATTTCCGTGGTTCAATCAGTTGATAAGTGGAAAAAACGCTTATAAAATCAATTCATGGTCCTAAGAATCAGGCACCTACATACATACATAAGTCCAAGAAAATTGAGATCAGTGCTTTCAGAAAATCATAATTCATCTTTCCTACAATCAAAAATGAGATTATACCACAAAAATATAAAGTTCGGGAAACCGAAATAATTACTCATTCTTACTGTTGTCTTTTACGCTAACAATCAGAGTTTGTAGTTTCATTACGAATGCCGCAGCAGAAAATGTTTCCTGTTCCCCAGTAGTTCTTTAAAACTATACGGAGATGTTGCGTTTACTGCGGAGCTGTTAGCAGAAGAAACTACTTCTAGATTAGTGAATTCTCCTTTTCAAACTCCTTGGTACGTTCTAAAATTTTAGATACCTCATCAACAAACTTCCATAGAGCAACCACAATAATTATCAGTTTCACCAACAAAGTTTAGTTTTCAAATATGTTTTGCAAATTGGCTTAAATTCGATGCGTAGTTTTGGCAACATTTGCGATTGTTTGTGACATTGAATATGTTGGTGGTGAAACGGAAATTTTTGGTCCAAAATGTCAAAATTAGTGAGAAGAAATTTTTCGATTCTTGCATTGATATGCAACGCGTTACTAGCTTTGGACTTGCAAAGGTGAAACATAGAGACCATAAAACTGATTTCTCATTAACTAACACAACAACTGAAATTATTTTCTGCTTGCTTATTTTATAAGCAAAGCTTGATTTCGGAATGTGTTGTTCAAATTGGAATTTAAGATAGCAGTTTTCGCAACATTCGTGACTGTTAATGACATTGAATATGTTGGCAGTGAAACGGAAACTTTTGGTTAAAATATATCAAAAGTTAGAAAAATGTTGCAATTCTGTTTGCGATTCGATTCTTCTATTGAAGTGAGTTCGGAACAAATCGATCTCGCAGAATAAGCTTTGAAAATTTGAACAGATAAAATAGCGAGCACGAAACTAATATTCCAATATGTAGCTAAACAATTCCTCCAAGTTAGTCATCTAGATGCGTCTGGTGTGGAAATTATTTGTCGAAGTCTGTGGTTAGTGGCTTGTCGATCACGAATCGCGCTATAGTACAAGCGCATATAGCGTAAGAGAAACGGAACATTTTACAGCTTCAGAGCTGTTTTGTGGAGCTCGAAAACATTGCTGCATTTTCTCGAAATTCTATAGCTGGTTGGAAGCACAAACTTACTGGAAAGGAATTATACTGAAAACAGAAACCGACTTAGCAAAACAGAGAAAATTTTACTGTTTTTTGGAGGTTTGCTGGACAATAAGTGCCTTGAACTTATGCTCCATCTTTCAAACTGCTTTTCTATTATAGTTTAAAACAATTGATATTGCGAAGATCCTTATCGTGACTGAATTTCATGAGTTCTAGTTTTTCGATTCAATTTCTCTGTTTCAAACTGTTGGTTTTCGATTTCAAAATAAGTCTTGAACTATTAGGTGTGGCGTTGTAGTAGGAAATGGATACAGAGCTTTTGGGACATTGTGTTCTATTAGTATCACTAACTTTTCCCAACTAATTTCTATACATTTTAACTTCATGAGCAACATATTCAATGCGATCAATAATTGCAAACGTTGCCAAAACAGATAGCATATACGAAATGGTTACATTTTGCTGACAGGAACAACGAGATTAGTAAGTCTCCGTGTTTAGCTGTTAAGATAGCAGTTTCAAGATCTCTGTTTAACATGTACAAATTCTTAATACTAATTTGTCCGTTCAACAGTCACTAACTTTTTCCCCACTAATTTTTAAAAATTTTGACCTAAATTTTCCGTTTCACCACCAACATATTCAATACCATCAACAATCGCAAATGTTGCCAAAACTACATCCTCGTTCCGGCCAATTTGAGAAACAAATTTTGCAACTAAATGTTGTATATGAAACTGAAAACTTTTTCGGCCACTGTTTAGAAGTTAGTTGATGGAGTATCCCAAAGTTCAGACTTTTCAAGGAGTTTGGAAATTTTCTGAGCGTTGCATTCGTTACGAAACTTTAAAGTTCGTTCGGTACTACCAAGATCAAAGATATATGTATTGTGATGGTTTTCCGTGTGTCCATGAGTTGGTAGGTTGCAAAAAACAGTTGAAAATCATTTCACAGTTCTAAAAGTTAGACACCTACATAAGTACAAGAATATATTAGTCCTCTCAGAAAATAATTCGACAGCTCTTCCAGAATCAAAAACAAAAATATACCACCAAACAATGTGAAGTTTGGGAAACCGAAATAATTACTCATTCTTACTGTTGTCTTTTACGCTAACAATCAGAGTTTGTAGTTTCATTTCGAATGCCGCAGCAGAAAATGTTTCCTGTTCCCCAGTAGTTCTTTAAAACTATACGGAGATGTTGCTTTCACTGCTGAACCATTAGCAGAAATAAAACTCCTTCTAGAATAGTAGATTCTCCATTTCAAACTCCTTGGAAAATTCTAAAATTATAGAAACCACACCAACAAAGTTCCATACAGCAACCAAAATAATTATCAGTTTCACCAACAAAGTTTAATTTCGAAATGTGTTTAGAAAATTGGCCAGAATGAAGATATGTGTTATGGCAACATTTGCAATTGTTGGTGACACTGAATATGTTGGTGGTGAAACGGAAATTTTTGGTCCAAAAATATCATAAATTAGTGAGAGGAAATTTTGCAATTCTTGTTTTGAAGTAAGTTCTGATAAGACATGCATCGCGTGACTAGCTTGGAAATTTGCACAGGTGAAACATAGAGATCATGAAACTGTTTTCTCATTAGCTAAACATAAGCACAGCAACTGAAATTGTTTCCTTCTTTTCTATATTATAAGCATCACAAGACATAAGTATAGTATTGCAAGAAAGGGGCTCTAGAAAAACCAATAAGTGACAAGAAGCAAAGATTCAAGTATTATGAACACTATTTTCACTTCTCTGTTCGTTTATCTATTGTAGCCATTACTTTGTACTCCGTACTTCTTCCCTCCATTTCCCGGGTATTGTCCGCCAAAAGAGAATGAACGTCACAAATCCAAAACAAACAATTGTAGTTACCGAAAACTCCTTAAAATTCGACTGAATTCATTGACCAAAACGTTCCCAAATCAGTAACAAAAACCTGTGTGTGGGAGAAATTGGGGGAGATATTTACGTCAATCTTAGGGAGACGTAGTAATGATTTGGTTGATGTTTCAGCGGGGACAAGATGATGAACACTACATATAAAGTAGGAGTAGGTATAGATAGACATAGCGAAACAGAAAGAAAATCGTGAGCTCACAGTAATATAACAGAAGTTCAATGTTTTCTTACTTTGCCTATTTTTTTTACTTTTTCGAGCGGTAGTGAGCCTTGAAAAACCTGAAATTTATATTGATGCTCTGAAAAAATTTTCAATGTTTCTTCTTGTCTTGAATATATTGATGTTTTGATAACTTTTGTTCAATCCATCGAAGTGTTAAAATGTGTACTTCTGCATAACCTCGAGATGCTATTTTTCATTATCTTATCAATGAACGAATCAAATTCTTAATTCAGTATGAAATAATCTTGCATAGATTGGAGACATATTAGCAACCAATAGAGCAGTGTCATATTGAATACATTTTTTTCGAAACAATCTTCCTCTTTCGTTTATTTTCAAAAATTTTTCCCTAAATTTCCGTTTCAAAACGTTCTCAAATTTGGCCTTAAAATGATATCGGTAATTTTTTGTAGACTGCCGCTCTCCTGAAAATTCTTTTCAGTTTCTGAATGTTTTTCAAGTTTGTTCATATTTTAGCCTGATCCAATGGAAGGCGTTGAATCTTCGTAATTCATGAATCATTCCAAATAAAATCATGTTCCCGGTTGTGATGCTCTCTATTCAATTTGGCGATTATTGTCGTATTTGAGTTTAGCTCAGTGCGCCTAGTCCAAATTTCTTATTATCCTTCTTCACTTTTTCTCTGAAAAGTATTGTTAGTTCCTGTTTTGGTCAACTGAACTTTTCCTTTTCATCATGGTTATTTATTTACTCATTGTTAGAACAGAATGTTCCTTTCTTCGTGTGGAAAAGCTCTAACAAGGAACTACATAATCTCACTGGTATTACATTGACATGCGAAAATGCATTACTAGTGTACTTTTTCTAAACTAGCCAAAGATAACATCTGGAAACAGTACATATTGGTTAAAAAAGTTTCAATGTTTCAATGTCCAGGTATCTGCTTGCACCGTTTTTGAAAATTGCTAGTTCATCCTTTCATTTCTCAATTCACTTTGGTTATCATGCTCAACTCAATGTCATCTGACTCTTTGAATTTCTCAATTACCCTTTTTCTTGTCACTTTTTTACAAGAAAGCACTTAGTTCCTGTTTCCACACTTCTCCAACTTGACTCCACCTCTTTAGTTGAACAGGATAACGATGTGGTGAAATCCGATAAACTTGAGTTAGCGATGAATGATCGATTCAATATCAGTCCCAATACATCATCTCCTAATTTACTACTACTGACACGGCAAGACACACATACATATCACTCTTACTTTCCAACGCATTGTCAAGCTTTTTTCTTACAAGTTCGAAAACGTTCCTGTTACTGAACTTCCATAAGTCGACTAGACTTATTTCGTTGTCATTGGACCATTCTTTCAAATGCGGATCTATAACTTTCACATTTCGTTAAGATCATATTTCAACCACGACTTTATTGTCATGGCACTTGGTTCATTGTTCTAGAAATTACTTCTAAATTTACCTGAATAGCGAATAACTATATTGCAACTCATATAAGACAATTCAAGGTCAATATTGATTTTTCAAATTTCTTCCAGTTTCTAGGTGTCATTAAGTATGGTATGTTTGACCTAATTTTTGATTTCATAAGACTATGCAAAATTATTTTTTCATAAGAATTCACTTCAACAATTCCTGAGCATTGCTGTCCCAGCGCAGTCCAATTTTAGTTCCTGTTTCCAAACTATCTCAACTTAACTCACCCTTCAAATATTTTCATTAGATCTAATGCCAAAACTCGATTTTCATTCAGCATTTTTAATATGGTGATCTAAATGAAAGTCAAGTCATAGCCTAAGATCCGGTAACTTGGTCATGCCTATATCACACCACAAAAATATGCGATAGACTCTTTTCCATAATTTAATAGACACGTAATTTTAGAGTCATTTTTCCTTTACACTTCTTGGAAAAACTACATTTTCGGTGTCCATGGCTCTATGTATTGACTGCGCCTCCTTCGTTTTCAATAATTATGGCCCCGGTTTCAGATACCAAAATAAACCTACATATTTCAGATGGAACGTCTGATTCGTTACGGTAGTGTTGACTCAATTCCCTACTACAATTGTTCTTGGAAATCTCAAGACGAGTGGAATGAGATGGGTCTGAAGAGACCATGGATCGGATGGTTTTTGGTCATTTTTGGAGGAATGGTGGAGGTATGCCATTGAGAGGAGAACTAGAATTTGAAAATAAATCCAAACATATGAAGTTCCAAAAACAGCAATTCTTCAAAAAAAATTTCAGTTTCCAAATGTTGACAAAACATTTTCATTTTGGAGCTACAAATTATTATCATATTCAAATTTTCAAATTGCCCACCAAAAATGTTCCAGATCCTCTACATCCCAATTCTCTACATCATCTTCAGAGCAAAACTCATTAGATATGCCTGTTACAAGCTCATCGTGTTTTTGGCACTCACTGATATGAGCGCTACTGGTAAGCATAAAAGTCGTTCTGCTGAGAACCGCCAGCAATGCGACCGCACCGCGATCGCACCGCGACCGCACCGCGACCGCACCGCGACCGCACCGCGACCGCACCGCGACCGCACCGCGACCGCACCGCGACCGCACCGCGACCGCACCGCGACCGCACCGCGACCGCACCGCGACCGCACCGCGACCGCACCGCGACCGCACCGCGACCGCACCGCGACCGCACCGCAACCGCAACGCAACCGCAACGCGACCACAACGCAACCGCAACGCAACCGCAACGCGACCACAACGCAACCGCAACGCAACCGCAACGCGACCGCAACATCTCACTATACTCCAAACCTTTCAGTTTGCTCCTCAATCATCAGTGGTGTGCTCTACATCCAGGGAGCCGTCTTCTGCACGTACCCAACCTTCGAGTACATCGCTGGCGGCTTTGCAATTAGTGAGTCTATTCAAGTTGTGGATCAAAAAGTGACCCACTCATTTTTAGACACCTGGTGCATGGCATGTGCCATCAACATTGCATTGTTCGCAAATCGAGTTTGTAGTATCGCTTTTCATGAATACATCGACGTCATCGAGGGAAAGATGACGTACGCGAGTATGGTGATCTCGTTTGTTTATGGAATGTACATTTTGTTTTTTACACCGGTGATTTGTTTTAACTCGGTGGCGTTGGCATGGATTCCGGAACCACTTTCGGAGAGGGAACCTAATGAGGCAGCGGAGGCAATGGTAAGAGTTTGAGGGCCTGTAACTCGAAAATCATTAGAGCTGGAAAAAATCAATTAATTGCAAAAATGTTCAACATAAAATTTCACATATTTTTCCAGTTGACCACTTTTTGATAGCATTTTTGGTATTCGAGATACAAGCGTTTAAAGTAATGACTCTCAATAATTACAGTACGACAACGAGTGGCAATCAGCAAACAACTATCTTTTCGTCATAATCATGTCCTTCCTCTACATCACCTACTGTGTGTTGGTTAAAAAATTGGCACATGGACAGAAATCAAAAAAGTCGAGAGCGGTAAGTCACAGGCTAATGATATTAAGCTGAAGTGAAAAATACGGAAAAATCTGGAAGAGTTGAAACATGAATTTTATGAGTTTTATTGATTGGAAGTTGTTGCAGCCGTCGCATTAACGTGTTGAAAAGTTTCATTCACTTCTGGAACTAGCGAAACCGAAAAATTGAATACCATAGAGAGAAGTCAAATAAGTCGAGCGCGGTAAGGATTTGGTGTACTTATTGTTAGGAAACGGGAAATATTGGGAAAATAAGGAAACTTTGAAACCTTAATGTAATTCCGATCTAGATATTTCAAACATCAAAATTATATGAAAACGCAAGAATTTTCTGAATGCTTCGAAACGGAAATATCGAATATGTGCCAAGAGACATCATGCAGCTTTTTTCATGCTTTGTTTGGAAGAAGCTAGCTGTGGCCGACCAAAAGATTTTGATCAAACACAGATTCATTTTTTCTCTACTATAACCGAAAACCCCATATGTTCTTTTGAGTCGTGAAATCTTTCTAAACCTCCATTGAGATAAAAAATACTGCTACATCAACGTTTGATGCTCTGTCAAAAATGATATCATCAGTGGGTCTGCGTCAGAGGTGCGCGGAAGAGAAAATTTTCTATGCGGAAGACAGAAGACGAAAGACGGAAGTAAAATTTTCATGACGGAAGACCGAAGTGACAGTCTCGGCCTAAAAGTACTGAAAATGTTGGAAACAGTTATCATTAGTGTTAGATGAGACTAGAAAATCAGCCAAAAATAATTTTCGACTTGGAAAAAACAACAATTTTGGTACTTCCGTAAAAAAAATTTCTTCCGAAACTTTCGGAAGTAGTCGGGAAAATTTTGACGGAATGCGGAAGACGGAAGTGAAAAAACAGGCGAAAGACGGAAGACCGAATTCCGCGCACCTCTGCTGCCATGTATCGACCCATCAAAATAACTGAAAAAAATTAAAAAATGTCTGAACGTTTTGAAACAGAATTATTCAATACGAGCCAAGAGAAAGGAGACATATGTAGTGATTCTTAGTTTGAGAAAAATCGATATTGCTCCAGTAGACAAAAAGTTTTCAAAGTCAAGAGCGGTAAGTACTACGTCGAATTATTAAGAAGAAGTGAAAAATTGGGGAACATTTGAACGTTTTGAAACAAGTATTTCTATGATCTTTGTTGCTTGAATCACAATAATTAGTGCGATGAAAATTTAATGAACTTGTGGAACTAGCAAAACAGAAAATTTGAATAGCATGGTCTGAAGTTGAAAAAGCCGAGAGTTGAAAATCTTGGGTTGAGCGATGGTATTGAGGAGAAGTGGGTAACTTGGAAACATTTGATAGAATTGGACCGTAAATGTATTTCGAGCCTCTTCTACCGACCTATCAAAATAATTGAAAAATTCAAAAAACTTCTGGGCGTTTTGAAACAGAAATATTGACTATGTGCCAAGATTCATCATGCAGATTTTGTCATGCTTTGTTTGGAAGAAGCTAGCTGTGGGTGACTAAAAGATTTTGATCAATCACAAATCCATTTTTTCTCAATGATAACCAAGAACCCCACTTTTTTTTGAGTCGTAAAGTCTTCCTGAACCTCCATTGAGATAAAAAACACTGCTACATCAACGTTTGATACTCTGTCAAAAATGATATTATCAGTGGTTCTGCGTGACGACATGCTTACCTAATCATCTAACTTTCCTACCGTATCTCCAGATCTTCATCCAATGCGCCGTTATCTGCTTCTTCAATACCGTAACCGCTCTTGTCTACAACGCCCTCTCCCTCATGACCCCCGCCTTATGGATTGTCTTATTGGGACAGTTATGCTGGTCCATCAATCATGGATGTCCTGCTATTATCTATTTGACAATGAATGACACGATCCGGAACAGCTTTTTGAAGATGTTCTGTGGCAGGAAGGTTACGGTGGGTTTTTGAGGGTTGGGCGGGAAATTTGATATTGAATGGTTACAGAGAGTGGATACGACAAATAGTGGGGTGCAGAAAAGTCAGCCAGCAACGATTTCTCATCAGCATGTGATTTAAAATGGATTATCAATAATGTTCAGTTTCAGACAGTTGATTTTTTAACCTATAACATGCGACCAATATTGCAACTTCTAAATCCTCCTCCTGGGAAAGTAACATTTGTCATTTTTCCGTAAATTGTATCAATAAATTCGATCATTTTTTCAAACACACCACACTTAGTGCACTAGTACACTAGATCAATGAAACCAGGAAAACTCCAAAAAATTGATTTATTTCGTTTCATTTTGAACAAAGTTATGTGCAATCAAAATTAATGAGTAGACATATGAGTAACCGAAGCAGCCAGGGTGTTACTAACAGATCCGATTCTCTTGTGACTTCCAAACAGCATCTTTTTGAATTCCCGGTTGACCGTAGCATTCATGGTGATGTAGATCAAAGCAGGGCATCCATGGTTGACGGACCAACAGAATTGGCAAAGAAGGAGCATCCAGTAGTCGGGGGTGATGAGAGTGAGGGCATTGTAGACGAGGGCGATCACGGTGTTGAAGAAACAGATAATGCAGCATTGGATGAAAATCTGGAAAATGGGGGAATGTTTGTTTGGAAATTCAGTGGCCCGCCGGACTAACGACCGCCGACAGACCACCGACCGACCACTGCCTGGACACGGGCCGACCACCGGCCCGCCGTCTGACCGCCAACTGTCCACCGACCCGACGTCCGACCGCAGAATGTTAATCGACCGGCGCCTAACCGCCGACTGACAGTCCACTGACCATCGCCTGGCCATTAACGGACCGTCGACCGACCACCGGCAGATCACCGCTCGGCCGCCGACCGGTCGACAATCGACCGACCACCCTCCGATCGCCCTATCAACCGCTGATCCACTACCGGCCGACAGACCAATCGCTCCCTTCGACCCCCGATTTTAATGGTTTATCGGCGGGTTGACAGGATGTCGTCAAAACAACAACACGGGTTTTCTACTCACCGACTTAGCCGCCTTCGACTTCTGTCCCATGGAAATCTTATTGATCATTGTCAAGTACGTCGTGAACAACACCAGCATGCACGTGACAAAAATCCAATTATTCCATGCCTGAGCCGTATTCCGATAATAGTCCGCAGCCTCGTTCGATGGCTTAGGCTCTGACAAAGGATCCGGAAGCCAGATGAGCCATTCGGAGTTGAAACAGACGACGGGGGTGAAGAAGAGAACGTAGAATCCGTAGAAGATGCAAAGGGAGATTGAGATGTAGGCGAGTTTCTTTTCGATGGAGTTGGAGAGTCCGTGGAAGGCCACGGAGATGACTCGGTTGAGGAAGAGGGAAGTGGTGACGGAGCAAGACATGCACCATGTAGCGATGGCGAAGCCGCCTGGAAATTAGTACTGATAGAATTTTCTAGAAGTTTCGAGAGCTTTTCGGAAGCTCCTAGAACCTTTCAGACGCTCTTAAACTTCTAAGGGCCTACTAAGACACCCTGGAACTTTTTTGAGGTTTCTAGAATATTCAAGAACCCCTTTAACTCACCCGCTATATAAGTGAACGTTGGGTAGACGCAGAAAACGGATCCAACAATCAGAAGGGGTCCAGTAATGAGACAGCTACACATTGTAGCTGTCATATCCGTGAACGCCAACAAAACCATTATCTTGTAGCATGTCATCTTGATGAGTTTCGATTTGAAGATGATTATGTAGAGAATGGGAATGTAGAGGATCTGAAAACTTTATTGCTGTTGAATTTGAGACGTTAGCAATAATTCCCGACAAGAACTGAGAATATCGTCAGTTGGAAACAGAAAATATAAACTTCGAAAATCTTCGCAATTTTGTGAAAAAAATGTCCCACTATTATTAACATTGAAAAACAGACTACTTTTGATAATTTTTACTCGGTTTCGGTAGAGCGTGTTTTCTACAGTTTTATGTGGATAACGGGAGCACTATCTATTCCAATACTGTCTATGATAATCAGCAATACACTTTGGACGACTATAAGAAACGGAATTATTTTCTTAGTTTAATGGATCCATCTGCATTTTGCGTATTCATACCCATTCAACTGATTTTGAATTTTTCCGAACATCATGAACCATCAAAATGGTATGATAAGAATCATAACCTCGTTAATCTAAAAGAACTGAACCTAGGCCCAAAATCAGTACTCTTTCTATCATTTCTATGTTTCAGCACTTCATGAAACACTTGTTTTCTCTTTCTAGTGAATGCCTTGATTCCTCACAGCTAACAATCAACACAATCTAATAATATATTTGTCCTCTGTTACCAAAACCTCATAAAACATACTCGTATATTTCCTTCTTAGTTCTCATCCTGGTTTCAACAGAACTCACCTCAATGAAAACCCCAAACACCGTAATCGGATATCCCAACCATGGACGCTTGACTCCAATGGCCAACCACTCATTTTGACTCTTCACACTACAGTTGTAGTACGGTATCTCGTCGACACTACCGTAGGCAAGAAGACGGTCCATTTTGAGAGTGGCCTGAAATTTTTTTGATGATTCAAACGAAAAACGAGAGCGCATGAAAAGTTCCAAAAAGTCAAAATATATTATTAGTATTTGAAACAGAAATGTTGATCTCTGAACTTAAAGTTCAGTGTAAATAGTCTTTACCGAGAGAATAATACTTTTAATGATAATAGTGAGCTACTTGAAACCATAATTTTTCAGGTCGAACATTCATTTTTCATTCTTTCCCTACAGTGTTCAGGAGACGTATAAGCCTAGCGTTTCTCTGATTACAGTAGTTAACATCTTTATCGTTACATTCGTTCATCGTGATGAGCTCTTATCACTATGCGCCTTTAAACAACAGTAGATAACAATTAACGATTTTAACTTAAAAAGCAACTCTTTGATTGAAAAAGAGTGTTTTTAAAAATATTTATCACCGATGCATAACAGTAATCATTGATACAATAATAGCCTAGCACTCTTACCCAATATTTATGAATACAAGAAAATTCATTCTATGATCGTTCTAATTTTATCTACAAATTCATATCAAAGGACATGGACTAATAACAAACGTACTATGATTTTCAGGGGAATGAGAATAATGAAAAACAAAAGTGGACGAAAGGAAAGGGAAAAATACAGAAATAAAAATGAGAGCAGTAGATCTTACGATTTATTGGTGGAGAATGGAATTAAAAATATAATTTTAAGCAGGAGTTTATAGTGACTTTGAATCGGAAGTTTTTACACATTTGGTATGTTCTTCCCAGATAATGGAAGTGAAAAACACGTTCACACTTGAAGTATTCAAATTTTCATGTGTAAGGAATTACCAAAACAATATAAAAGAGACGTATGAACTTCAAAACATACTTCCATTGAAAGTATATTAGCCATGATAAAGAACTTGAAAAAAGGTTCATTGAGATCAAGTGATGAGTTGATCTTGTTTTAAGAATTAGGATTAGGATTAGCACTAGTTAGGTTCAGAAGACGAAAGTTTAGGTTCACTGTTTCAGTGAGTGCAGATCAGCAGTAAATTTAAAAAGCATTAGTACATTCGATAAGTTTTATTAAAAGAAAAGTGCCGAATCCAAAAAGTGAACTAAGTCAAGCGATTTTCTTGTAAATCTTATGCTATCATGGCCACCTAGAAACAGTATGAAAATGATTCTCTCATGCCCAACTAGTTTTTAACAACACAGACCACTAACCAATTTAGCCAATGATTTTTAGGGCAATTACTGCAATTGTGGTACAGTAAATTCTGAAAAAATCTGAGATGGTTTTTCGAAATAAAACTGTATCGAAGTGCAGTATTCAAAACATTCTTCCTGCGAAAAGCCATGATGAGGAACTTGAGAAAAGGTTCATCGAGACTAAGTGACGAGTTGATCTTATTAAATTGAGATCCTAAGAATTAGGACTAGGATTAGCACTAGTTAGGTTCAGAAGACGGAAGTTTAGGTTTACTGTTTCAGTGAGTGCAGAAGATCAACAATAGATTGGAAGAGTATTAATAAACTTGATAAAAAAGAAAAGTGCCAATTTCGAAAAATGAATTAAGAAACCGTCGAGCGATTTTCTTGAAAATATTATGCTATCATGGCCACATAGAAACAAAAAGATGATTCTCTTATGCTCAACCCGTTTTTAGCAATACCGACCGAAATCCAAATTTAGCCGATGGTTCTTAGGGCACTTACTGTAATTGCGTTAAAGTAAATTTTTTTAAAAAATCTGACCTAGTTTTTCGAAACAAAACTTATCAAAGTGCAATGTTCTAAACATTTTTCCTGCGTTTTTAACACCGCCAAATCTCTCTCAATTACAGAATATTTTTCTCAACCAAATTACAGTAACTTCGCAACAGTGATTTTTGATGATGAAGAATACAGTATTCTCCCGAGCCTTCTGATGATAACTCGCCATCAAAACGACACTATAAAAATAACAATACCGCAACATTCGAACAACACTACTTTCTTGAAAACGTAGTCCTTATAAACTACCCAAAGCAGGGATCTCTGTTAAGAAGAATAATAGGAGATGACGAGGTAATCTCACATCTTTTTTATTTTAGAGACTAACTTTGGGATTAGTACTTGCTTGTTTTGTTAGTAATCATCTTTAGAGACATGACTCGGTAGTTTTAGGTTGAGACTCTATTCATACGCTATTGGTAAGGTAGAAGAAAAATAAGAAGATCATGAGATCAGTGAGAGACAATAACTGTTTGGAATAAATGTGCAAGACTATACTTAGGATTACGGATCTCCGCTTCAAGATTTATAACAACCACACAAAACACGAAACAATTACGGTAGCAAGACTGAGACTTCCTTGTTTGAATTTTTGGTGTTACATTGTTAAACTAAAAACAATAAGATAATGAGATTTAAAAAAATGGGAGATACACGAAAACTTGCCGAACACCCTAATATATACGGCTGCTGGATGATAAATTCCGTGTGATTCTCTTCAGTGCAAAATTATGCTTTCAGAAATCATGTTTGCAATCAAACAAATCTCCATTCATTTGCAAAAAGGGAGAATTGAGTTTTTTTTACATTTTGCGAAATTTTTTGTTTTTTTCTGAAGAAGGGGAGCCACACGAAATATCGCTAATAAATCTCATGAAATCATAGCGACTATGGAATTGTAGCCAGTAGTTTCTGAATTGTTCAACTAGTCTGTCGATAGTTGAGCTTGCTCATTCGTGCAATAGGTTTTGAAGACAATAAATGTGATATTGAAACCGTAACTTATAGGAAAATGAAAGACCACATGCAACTTGTAGTCAGTCTGTTCTTCGTGTTGACTATCTATGGAAGTGGACTTAAATGTGTTGTAAGCGAACCCCTCACTGTCATACAATTCTATTTATTATTTTGGCAAACATGTGTTAGAGGATGAGGAATAAGATGAGCTGTAATCAGGATAAGGAGACGACGGAATAAGAAAAAATAGGTACAGTTTCAGTGAGTTTCAAATATCAGCTGTGGACTGGAAAAACAGTTCGATGAGCGATTATATGACATCACGTCCACATTGGAACAGTAAAGAGTAGCTTCTGCAAAGTTGGAATTATTGCGATGTGTTAAGAAGAAACTTATTAAGATATTGAAACTGTAAATTTTGGGGCGAAACAGATAGCTAAACGTTAAATCACTGCCTATCCATTTTGTTTGTAGATGAATCCCTTCGAATTCCGTTTCGTTTTGAGCAAAAACACTATAAATCCCCTTCGCTAGCTCCAGAGGCCCTCTGAGAGGCGTGAACCTTGCATTCTAATATAATGTAATGTTTAATAAGATTTAAACTCTGGCGCCTCTCCCATTATCACGGCTGTTCTCCACGACGATTGTCACAATTTCGAAACAGTAAATCTAGTGAGATTAACTGTGCAAGTTTCCTTAAAACTATACATATATACCTAAGCCGATCATTCTTGAGTCAATTTCGTAATCTGAAGTTTCGTCTCCGGGAAGGATTCATCGCTAACATCAGTTAGAGAACTCTTCATTATGTAAATAGAAACCTCTGAACGGAAATCGCATGTAGCACAGAACTGTATTCTCTGATGCTAAATTGGTATGAAAAACCCAAACATTTTCATGTTTAGTTTAGATAAAATTTAACAGCGGTTCAAATTCAGCAAAACATTTTCTACTCAAGTACGTAGTCCTTATATACTACCATGAACAGGAATCTTTGTCAGAAGAAGAATAATAGGACATGACGAAGTAATCCCACATCCTCTTTTATTTTAGAGACTAACTTTGGGATTAGTACTTGCTTGTTTTGTTAGTAATCATCTTTAGAGACATGACTCGGTAGTTTTAGGTTGAGACTCTATTCATACGCTATTGGTAAGGTAGAAGAAAAATAAGAAGATCATGAGATCAGTGAGAGACAATAACTGTTTGGAATAAATGTGCAAGACTATACTTAGGATTACGGATCTCCGCTTCAAGATTTATAACAACCACACAAAACACGAAACAATTACGGTAGCAAGACTGAGACTTCCTTGTTTGAATTTTTGGTGTTACATTGTTAAACTAAAAACAATAAGATAATGAGATTTTAAAAAATGGGAGATACACGAAAACTTGCCGAACACCCTAATATATACGGCTGCTGGATGGAAAATTCCGTGTGATTCTCTTCAGTTCAAAATTATGCTTTCAGAAATCATGTTTGCAATCAAACATATCTCCGCTCATTTACAAAAAGGGAGAATCGAGTATTTTTTTGACATTTTGTGAAATTGTTCGTTTTTCTGAAAAAGGGAAGCCACACGAAATATCGTTTATAAATCTCATGAGATCATTGCGACTATGGAACCCTAACTAATAGTTTATAAATTGTTCAATTAGTCTGTTGATAGATTCGTGCAATAGGTTTCGAAGACATAAATTGTGATATCGAAACCGTAAATAATGATAAAACGAAAGAACACATGCAACTTGTAGTCAGTCTATATTTCGTTTTGAGTATTCATGGAAGTGGACTTAAAAATGTTGTAGGCGGTCCCCTTACTGTCAGTTTTGATCATTATTTTTTCAAACATGTTTTATAAAATGAGTATTCATATGAGCTATATTCAGGATAAGGAGACGACGGAATAAGAAAAAATGGGTACAGTTTCAGTGAGTTTCAAAAATTAGCTGTGGATTGGAAGAACAGTAATGATTTCGTGCGAGGTCGACAACTGACAAGTGTGTAGTTTGGAAAGAAATACACATGAAGGCTACTAATATCGAGAGTGCATCCTGGTTACCGTTACTTGTTGCCATCTAGAGTACGTATAGAACCGTCTAAAGATTTTTCCGGTAGATTTCCCCTTAAGCTAAATTGTTATGAAAAAGGTCATCCAAATATTTTTTCAAATATTGTTCTCTAGAAAAAATGTTGTGAATTTAATAGCCATTTTAAAAGAAACATTTCCTAGTCAAGTACGTAGTCCTTATATACTACCCAAAGCAGGGATTTTTGTCAAAATATGAATAATAGGACATGACGAACTAATCCCTTTTATTTTCTTTATTTTAGAGACTAACTTTGGGATTAGTTCTTGCTTCTTTTGTTAGCATCCCTCTTTAGGTACATGACTCGGAAATTTAAGGTTGAGACTATATTCATTTGATATTGTTAAGGTAGAAGAAGAATAATAAGATCAGGAGATCAGTGACAAAAAATGGGAGAGAATAGCTGTATGGAAGAAATGCGCAAGACTATACTTAAGGATTACGGAAGCAGGATTTCTGTCTCGGGGTTTATAAGGTCTGCACAAAACACGAAAATAAATACGGTAGCAGGAATGAGATTTCCTTGTTCAGATTTTGGTTTTCTTATTGAACGACGAGTAATAGTGGGTAGTTCCAATTATTCTTGGTTAGTTGAGTAAGATAGATTTTGTTTGGAATACAGGGAAGGGAACTGATCGAGGAACATGAGAAGTACTTGAAAGAGAGAGAATACATTTTTCTTAAAATTCATGGTTTTTGTTATACTGAAAATCACACTTACATGAAAATGAGGAAGGTGAATCAGAACTAGGACACGCGACATGAACACTTATACAAAGGCTAAAACGCTAACTCGTTATATAGCTCAAAAAACCCATGAAGTATTTGGAAAAAGGTACATGTTTGAAGTAGAGAAATTTCAGATGCCACATCTTTTTACGGAACTTTCACTGAAAGACGATTTTTGGTGCCTATATTTATACTCCTCCTTTTCCGGGCCTGAACTTTAGTTTCATCCTCCCAATCAGAAAACCCATTCACAAGCGCATAACTTTCAAAGCATGGAAGAATATCTTATCTGTGTTGATAGCAACGGTGAAAAAAAAGGTGGTCAATTTTCAATTGGATAAATGATAGAGAAACATCAAACAACATCAAACTAGACTCTTTGAGCAGAACAGCTATCGAATTCGCTTATTTTGATGAATGCCAGAAAGTGGGTTTGCAGAGCAGTTTTTCTTGTAAGTTTGCTATTTCAGTAATCCAATGAGAATGAGTACTGTCCGCCAGGAACTAGAAAATATGGCAGTGAAGCAGACTGAGAATAAAAGAAAAGATTATTACTGTTTTGAGAAGGGTGTAATTTGTTCGTTATTATTTCAGTGTGATCCGTGGTTCACTCAAGAAAGAAATGTAGTTTTTGTATGCCGTGCGCAGAATTCGACGTTGATGTAGTGCAGTATTACCTTTTTCTTGCAGAAGTCAAAACTCTGAAAATGATACAATAGGCAAACTTTTCAAAGAAGAGGGCACAACAAATAACATAAACTATGAGCTGTGAAAAAAGGAAAGATCTGTGATATTTTGAGGAACGGCAATGATGATTAGTTTCGTCGTTTTGAAGAGATCAATGACGAAATCGACACTTTATTCTTATATGTATCGTAACCAGACGGTTTCCGTCCCCTTCGGGGACTCCAACCGCCTGGCCTTTGCTTACATCTCAGAGTTTCAGTACTTCAACGTCCGTTTTT
This sequence comes from Caenorhabditis sinica, assembly GCA_963932045.1. Taxonomy (NCBI): domain Eukaryota; kingdom Metazoa; phylum Nematoda; class Chromadorea; order Rhabditida; family Rhabditidae; genus Caenorhabditis; species Caenorhabditis sinica. The sequence goes on from OZ009940.1 coordinate 20,533,228, forward strand.
CTGTCACAGTGAAAAAAGGGCGAATTTTTGAAAATTTCAAAGTTGAGATTCTTGAAAAAAGAAAAGTACGGGCATCATCTCGGACAAATTTCGAGTTGATCTATATAAGTTTCATCCAAATCGGTCTACTGGAAGTCGAGTTATGATGCGCGACAAACACTCATACACACAGAATTGGTGATTGTTATTAGTAATGATTATGATAACCTCCCAACAGAATTTCTATTTCTCCATCATTAAATTTCACGTATTCAGTACCCGAAAACCTCGTTTTGTGTTGGACACGGCATCCTCGATTGGAAATATGTTTCACGTCCCTCTCTTTCTCTGGACTCTCTCAAGCGAGAGAGTATTTTCAAAAGTTAGAGAAAATTAGTACTGAAAATGCGTGAAATCGGTCATAACTTGAATACAAAGCCAAAATTGAAAAATCGGCTCAGATTAAGTCGTTCAGAAAACTGTCAGCTATCTCCTAGTGTAAAAATTGTCACTGGAGGTCTGACGCAAACTGAGTTATTTCGCCTCAAAGCTTGCCCAAAAAATGCACTGAAATTTTAGTTTTTTTGACCTAGAAAAATTTTATGGACCTATTTCATAAATCGGCCCAGATTAAGTTGTAGCCACATTCAAGACCTACACCCTGACATGAAATTCAATTTATCTAGGTCATCCTGAACCCAGTTATTGTGGCTTGAATATTTCGAGACAACAAATCTTCAAATCGAGTATAGCTGGTATAGGCAAGTTTAGGTTCAAAATGATCAGAAAAGCATTGTTGTGATTTCTGGCTTTTCAAATAAAAACTACAAATGACGTGGCTGCTGATATCCAGGTTAATACTTAACATAGTCGAGACTATTCACTTTTTTCTAAAGTTCACGAGAATAATTTCTTGATTTTTCAAATTTGAATTCCCGATCGGGGACGCCGTGTTGGATAGAAAAGTAGGATGTTTTAAAAGGAAACACGAAGCATACTTTTTTCGACCGTGTAGTTTTCATGAACTACTCGAAACAGGGTTCTATGAAATTTTTATGCAAACTGTAATTGCTGAGATAACGGAAAAGTAATGATAAAGAAGATACACCAAATCATGATTTAATGTGTTCATTGATAAAAGCAACAGGAAACAGTCAAACAATTCATATGTAAACCTTATGGAATTATATGTCGTTACATCGAATGGTAATAAGTATTTCTTGTGTGCTGATGACTTAGTCGGATGCTACTTGCCAGAAAATTCCTCCAATATTTTTAATACGATAGTGAATACATTATTTCTGTAAGCATTTGGACGACTGGATGTCTGCAAGCTCTGTCTATAGGCTTTGCCAAAATTTGTCTGTATTTGTACAGAAACTTCAAACATTGCTCACGGTGGAGTAAATGAATGTGTTTTCTTGCGCGAAGAGTTGAAATCCATGTTCTAGTGTGTTAGGTTAACGTTTTTGAGATTTCTATTAGCTTCGTTGTTTTACGCCACCACCATTGAATCAACTACTTTCTAGGATAATTACCATAGTTTTGTAACAGTATGTTTGTGCAAATGTGACGGTACACGGCATAATAAATTTCTTCATACTCTCTAGCCAACTTCACCCAAATTTCTTGTTCTCACGAGGAGCTTGAAATTGGGTTCAACGAAGAAGTTATAAACTGATACTTTCTTTCAACTCTAAAGATTGGGATTAGAACTGTGGGAGAACTGACTCTATTTAAAATTATGGGTTCGTGCGTAACTCACTGATAACTAGAGCAAAGCAGTAAAAAAATAAACGGTTTAGTCTACAGCTGGTGGTGTCATAGGAAAGGTGGAACAGTAAAAAGTGGTTTATGTAACCCTCAACCGATAAATTATTTTACTCTACAACATCTACTCATGCCATTGCTTTTTAAGACAACAAATACAATTTTGAGACAGTACACTATAAGAAAAGGGGCAGATAAACGTCTGCCTCTCAGTATTGCTTGTCAATAAGTTGTATCGAATTATGTAGCCTTTTTGAAGGTGAAGCTTTCACGGACTGCATGTATGAAACGCGTACAATTTCTAAATTAACATGTCTACCTACAAGGACAGTTACTCAAGTTTTGAAACAGTAAATTTTAAGTGTGAAATCCTGATTAGTCATTGTCCGTCTGATTTTTGTTTTTGTGAGAAAACCGTATGGAGAAGAACTGCACCGACATTGAACAGAATTCTATCTGCATACTTTCTGTATGCTGAATTTTTTAGTTTTTCAGAGTATGGATTGTTGAAATCAGACATCGCACTTCTGAAGCAAAATACCACAACTTCGAAGCAGTAGTTTTTGATGCAGAAGGGTGGAACGCTTTAGATCTTTCTGATACTAAATCGGAATAAAATAAGGACACCCAAAAACATACTTCCCCCTTGTGACAAATTGGGAAGTGAATGACAAACTCCAAAAAGTAAAACATACTCACTCCACGCAGATTTTATCAACTACCCATAACAGGGATCATTGTCAGAAAAATAATTAGATATGGCAAATTCATCTCGTCCTTTATTATTGAGACTAACATGAGGATTAGTACATACTTCTTTTGTTAGCACCTCTCCTTAGGTACATGACTCGGAAGTTTAAGGATGAGACTCTACACATACGCAATTATTAAGGTAGGAGAAGAATAAGAAGATCATGAGATCAGTGACAAAAAAGTAGAAGACAATAGCTGTTTGGGATAAATGCGCAAGGCTATATTTAAGGATTACGGAGCTAGGATCTCTGTCACGAGATTTTATTGGACCAAACAAAACACGAAAATAAATACGGTAGCAGGACGGTGATTTTCTTGTTTAGATTTTTGGTGTTAATATTTTAGTTTTCATAGACGTTCCTATGAATTTCGGGTGGGTAAATAGGAGTTTTATTGAAAAACGGGAAATGGATGTGAATGAGGGAACCTGCTGGCTGGGGTATAGAATAGATATTTTTCAACGAATGCTAGGTGGAGTGAACTTTGAAGGAGAAATAACTTATATTACATAAAGGAAACGGCAACTTTTTTGACGTTTTTTTCCAAATGTTTTGCAATTTTAGAGATCATGAACGGCAGACAATAGCTCCTCACCCCATTTTTTATCACGAAGGCATTTCAACTGAAAGAATATTTTTTGCATTTCTGGTCAACTATTGAACCACCTACGAAATAGTAAATCTTCAAATATTGGAGGACTTCTTACAGAGGTTTCCTTGAAAACCGATACTTAGTGCATCTATTTATTCTCCTTCTTTCTGGGCCTGAACTTTAACTTTAGACTCCCAATCAGAAAACCCATTCACAAGCGCATAACTTTCAAAGCATGAAAGAATCTCTGATCTGTGTTGTTACCAAAAATGAAGAAAAAGGTAGTCAATTTTTCAATTGAATTTATGATGCAGAAACAACAAAAAACATCAATCTAGACTCTTTGAGCAAGAAGCGATCGAATTCGCTTATTTAGATGAATGCCAGAGAGTGTCTAGTTTTTTTTTAGTTTGCAATTTCGGTAATCCAAAGAGAATGGGTGCTGTCTGCCAAGAAACAGAGAGTGAAAAATTATTATTACTGTTTCAAAAAGAATGTAATATTGTCGTTATTATATCAGTTTGATCCAAGCTTCACTCAAAGATGAAAAGTAGTTTTGTATGCCGTGCGCAGAATTCGACGTTAATGTATTGTCTCTTCAAAAAAACGTCGGCGCGCCGCAGTTGCAAAAGCTTGCAAAAGTGACACGCCCATTCTTGGCGAAAGCACTGAAAATGTGCGCATACAACTACCGCGCCGCGGGTTGCAAAGAAGTGGGCGGAGTCGATTAAGCCACGCCCCTTGCCGACGTTTTTTTTGAAGAGACAATAGTGCAGTATTACCTTTTTCTTGCAGAAGTCAAAACTCTCAACTCACAACAACCGTCACGCTAAGAAAGTTGCCTTTCTTACGATACTTATGAAACTGAGTTCAATGAGAACCTTCCATTTTCTGAAAAATTCCCAAAAACCGAAACGCAGTCTCTTACGAATTATCACTCACCATTATTTTTTCTGACTAACGAAAGCTCTTTGGAACAGTGAATTTAGTGTGGTTGCAAGACAAATCAGACTAATGAAACTCATTCAGACATGTTGCTTATAGACTCGAAAATGCTTAATCGGCAAATTTTTCAAAGAAGAGGACATTAACATAAATTACGACCTTTTGGCAAAAAACTAGTTAAAGATCTCTGATATTTTGGGAAACGGCAATGGTTATTATTTTGGTCATTCCAAAAAGTTATCGATGGAAAGATTAAAACGTTATTCCTATAAAGCAATTATGATAACCTCGAAATAGGATTTGTATTTCTCCAACCTGAAACTTCCCGTATTCAGTACCCGAAAATCTCTTTTTGTGTTGGATGGCAAAGTAGGAGGTTTTAAAAAGTGACACCAAGCATACTTTTCCGACCGTGTAGTTTTCATGAACTACTTGAAACAGGGTTCAATGAAATTTTTCTGCAAGCTGTATTTGCTGAGATAAAGGAAAAGTAATAATAAAGAGAAGACATTAAATTAATTTGTTTATTGATAAAAGAAACAGGAAACAGTTAACCAATTCACAGATTTTGAACATTGTTGACGGTAGAGCACATGAATGCATTTTCTGGTGCAAAAAGATGAAATCCTTGTTCTAGTGTCTAATGTTAACTAGTTTTGAGGTTTCTATTAGCTTTGTCTGCTTAGGCAAGAACCATTAAATAAACTACTTTCAAGAGCAATTACCATAGTTTTGTAACAGTATGTTTGTGCAAAAGAACTTAGAAATTGCTTCACACTATGAAACCAACTGTACCTAAGTTTCTAGTTCTAACAAGGAACTTGAAACTGGGTTTCACAAAGGCAGTTATAAATTGATACTTTTTTCAATTCTAAAGATTGTTATTAGAACTTTGGGAGTAGAACTGACTCAATTTGGATTTATGGGTTAGTGGGTTGAGTAAGTAAATGTACACCGTTTCAGCAAGTCCAAATAATCAGATAACGTTGAAAATTTTCAGTGGGTCGGGTACCGCTTTGGATTAGATTAACGGTTATTAGTAACATCGAGAATGCGCTAGATTGCAGTCACTATTAAAACCGAAAGTTAACTGTTTATGCCTATAACTGGTGTTGTCATAGCCAAGTTGGAACAGTGAAAGGTTGTTTATGTTGTAATGCTCAACTGATAAAATATTATATCTTACTTTACAACAGCCACTCATGCCATTTTTTTCTCTAGACAGTAAACTATAAACGGACACATAAACGTCGGCCTCTTAGTATTGCTTGTCAATAAGTTTTATCAAAATATGCCATTTTTTGAAGGTGAAGCTTTCACAAACTGCATGTATAGAATGAGTATACCGGCTACATTAACATGTCTACCTTCAAGGACAGTTACTCAAGTTTTGAAGCAGTAAATTTCAAGTGTGAAATACAAATAATAGTCAGTGTCAGTCTGTTCTCTTTTGTGAGAAGACCGTATAGAGGTTAACTGCACCGAAATTGAACAGAATTATATCTGCATACTTTCTGCATGCTGAATTTTCTACTTTTCAAGAGATCGAATCGGTTTCCATCAGACATCGCACTTCTGATGCAAATTACCACAACTTCGAAACTGTGATGTTTGATGTGCAATACCCTGTGGAGTCTTCTGATGCTAACTCGGAATAAAAGAAGGACACCCAAGTACATACTTCCCCCTTGTGACAAATTGGGAAATGAATGACAAACTCCAAAAAGTAAAAAATACTCACTTCACGCAGATTTTATCAACTACCCATAACAGGGATCATTGTCAGAAAAATAATTAGATATGACAAATTGATTTCGTCCTTTATTTTGAGACTAACACTGAGGATTAGAAAATGCTTCTTTTTTCATCACCTCTCCTTAGGTACATGACTCGGAAGTTTAAGGTTGAGACTAGACACATACACTATTGTTAAGGTAGAAGAAAAACAATAAGATCATGAGATCAGTGACAAAAAAAGTAGAAGACAATAGCTGTTTGGGATAAATGCGCAAGGCTATATTTAAGGATTACTGAGCTAGGATGTCTGTCACGAGATTTCATAGGACCAAACAAAAGACGAAAATAAATACGGTAGCAGAAATGAGAGTTCATTGTTGAAATTTTTGGTGTTAATAATTCAATGTTGTTATACTGGGTGTGATTTTTTTTTGGAAAACGGGAAAAGGAAGGGATCAAAGGAACCTCCTAGCTGGTGTAAAATACGTAGGTGTAAAATACGACAATGAAGGTCAGGAGGAGTGAAGATTGGAAGAGAAATAACTGAAACCAAATAGAGGAAACGGAAATTTTTCTGAGCTTTAGAGAAGTTTTGGAAATGTTTCCTAAAGAAGATTCAGAGGACTGGGTCTTTTCCAAAGTCTTTATTGATCAAACAGAATGATAAAATATAATAAACCCTCAGTGGTTTTATATCAATCCGAGGGGGAGAGAATGTGTGGGGGATAGGAATTTAATAATGGTAAAAGATATATATGTGACTCAATCTTCAAGAAATAACCAAAGAATCAAAATACAAACTAGAGAAAAATACAGATTCGAAGATTCTGTATATTTCCGCAATTTTATAGATTATGAAAGGCAGACAGTAGTTTTAACGCCATTTTTAAGCATGGAGGCATTTGAATTGGAAGAATGCCTTCGAATTTTTGGTCAACTAATAAACCACCATCGAAATAGTAAATCTGCCAATATCGGAGGACTTCTTACGGAAGTTTTATTGAAAACCGATTCTTGATGCATATTTTTATACTCCCTCTTTTCCGGGCCTGAACTTTAGCTTCAGCCTCTCAATCAGAAAACCCTTTCACAAACGCAAAGCTTGCATAGCATGAAAGAATCTTTTATCTGTGTTGATAGCAACGATGAAGAAAAACGTGGTGAATTTTCAATTGGATATATGATGGAGAAACATCAAACAACATCCAACTAGACTCTTTGAGCAGAGAAGCGATCGGGTGCGCTTATTTAGATGAATGCCAGAAAGTGGCTTTGCAGAGTAATTTTTCTTGTAAGTTTGCAGTTTCAGTAATTCAATGAGAATGAGTACTGTCCGCCAAATAACTAGAAACTACTGAGTATGAAAAATTAGTATTACTGTTTTAAGAAGGGGGTAATGTTGTCGTTATCATTTCAGTTTGATTTGTGACACTTGCAGCTATCAAATATGTGAAATCTCAAAAACGTCAATCTAGACAAGTTGTCTTGCTTATGATACTTATGAAACTGAGTTCAATGAAAACTCTTCATTTTCTGTAATATTCTCAAAAACCGAAACCTATGTAGTGGCTTTCGAATTATCACTCATCATTACTTTTTTGACAAACAAAACATATTTGGTACAGTGAATTTAGTGTTGTTGCCAGACAAATCAGACTAATGAAACTCATTCAAAAATGTTTCTCAGAAACTGGAAAATGCTACAATCGGGAAGTTTTTCAAGAAGAGAGAAGAGGGCACAGCCAATAACATACATAAACTATGGGCTGTGAAAAAACTAGTGAAAGATTTATGATATTTTGGGGAACGGCAACGGTGATCATTTCGATTGATTCAAAGAAACCAATGGAATTAAAAATGTATTCCTATATAGTAATTATGATAACATCGAAACAGGATTTGTAATTCTCCGTCATGAAATTTCTTGTATTCAGTATCCAAAAATTCATTTTGTGTTGGATAATTAGGAAGTAATTAGGAAGTTTTCTGAAGAGACACGAAGCATATTTTTCCGACCGTGTAGTGTTCATGAACTACTCGAAACAGGGTTCTGCGAAATTTTTATGCAAGCTGTAATTGCTGAGATAAAGGCAAATTAATGATAAAGAGGAGACACCAAATCATGATTTCATTTGCCAGCACATTCCTCCAATATTTTGAAGACGATAGTCAATACAGTAATTGTCTAAGCATTTGGACGACTGGATGTCTACAAGCTCTGTCTATAAGCTTTGCCAAAATTAGTCTGTATTTGTACAGAAACTTCAAACATTGCTCACGGTGGAGCACATGAATGCTTTTTCTTGCGCAAAGAGTTGAAATCCATGTTCTAGTGTGTTAGGTTAACGTTTTTGAGATTTCTATTAGAAAAAACCGAAACATAGTGGCTTACGAGATCACTCATCATTATGTTTCTGACCAACGAAAGCTATTTGGAACAGTCAATTTAGTGTGGTTGCCAGACAAATCAGACTAATGAAACTCATTCAGACAAGCTGTTCTAGTGTCTAACGTTAAGTAGTTTAGAGGTTTTTTATGTATTAGCTTATTTTGCTTGCACAGCCACCATTAAATCAACTACTTTCAAGGACAATTACCATAGTTTTGTAACAGTATTTTTGTGCAAAAGAACTTAGAAACTTCTTCACACTCTGAAACCAACTGTATCCAAATTTCTAGTTCTAACGAGGAACTTAAAACTGGGTTTCACGAAAGCAGTTATAAATTGATACTTTTTTGCAATTCTAAAGATTGGGATTAGAACTGTGCAAGTAAAACTGTCTCTATTTGGATTTATGGGTTGGTGGGTTAAATAAGTAAATGTACACCGTTTCAGTAAGTCCAAAAAATCAGCAAACGTTGAAAGTTTTCAGTGAGAAGGAAAATTGGACCAGCGTAACAGCAATTAGTAACATCGAGAGTTCGTTAAATTATAGTGACAGTTACTCACTGATAACAAGAACATTATAGTAAAAAGTTAACGGTTTTGCCTATAACTGATGGTGTCATAGCCAAGTTGGAATTGGTTTTTAAGACGAAGAATACAATCTTCAGACAGTAAACTATAAGAAAACGAACAGATAAACATCTGCCTCCTAGTATTGTTTGTCAGTAAGTTGTATCGAAATATGTAGCCTTTTTGAAGGTGAAGCTTTCACGGACTGCATGTATGAAACGCGTACAACGTATATTTATTAACATGTCTACCTTCAAGGACAGTTACTCAAGTTTTGAAGCAGTAAATTTTAAGTGGGAAATCCTGATTAGTCATTGTCCGTCTGTTGTTTTTTCATGAGAAAACCGTATGGAGATGAACTGCTCCGATATTCTACTAGCATCGTTCCGATTTCTGAATTGTCTAGTCTTTACGCAATTGACATAATATGTATCATTAGTGATATTATGACTACGGAAGCAAATAATCAACACTTCGAAGCAGGAGTTTTTGATGCTGGAGGATGAAACACGTTCTGGAGCCTTCCGATTTTAAATCGGAAGAAAGGAAGGACACCCAAGTATAGTTCCCCCCTTGAGACAAATTGGGAACTAAAAGGACAAATTCGAAAAGGTAAAACACAACACTCACTACACACTGGTTTTAAAAACTACCCATAACAGGGATCTTAGAAAAATGATAAGATGTGACAAATTGATCCCGTCCTTTATTTTAGAAACTAACATGAAGATTAGTACATGCTTCTTTTGTTATCACCTCTCCTTAGGTACATGACTCGGAAGTTTAAGGATGAGACTCTATACACATACACTATTGTTAACGCAGAAAAATAACAAAAAGATCATGAGATCAGTGAGAAGAAAATAGCTGTTACGAATAAATGTACAAGACTATACAGGGATTACGGAGCTAGGATCTATGTCTCGGGGTTTTCATAAGGACTGCACAAATCACAAAAATAAATACGGTAACAGGATGATCACTTCCTTGTTGATATTCTTTGTGTTACTATTGCAAGGCGAACAGTAGAAGCAACAAGGTGTATAAAAGAATTTCGGAAGCTTGAATAGGATTTTAATTAAAGAACGGTAACAGAAACTCACCGTGAAATACTGGAAAAGGTAAATGGAGTCGAAATGGATTTTGAAAACTGAAAATAGGAAAAGTGATGCTTGAAATGAATGAACTGAAACAGTGTTCATTAAACAGAATAAAAAAGTATGACTTCGGTTTTTTTCGGTTTCAAAAGCTTGTGGTCATGATGAGAAAATTATTTTTTCAATGCTCGGTTCCTTTCATTGTTTAGAAGAAATTAAGAAAGTGTGTACTATTTGTCCTGAAGGAACCTGTTTCTTTCAAGTTTCTTCATATGTTCCCTCATTTCTTTTGCGGGTCAGAACTTTAGTTTCAGACTCCATATCAGAAAACCCTTCCACAGAAACCGTATACAAAATTTGTTAGTGAAGAATCCTTGAGCTGTGATGATAGCTACAATGAAAAAGAAGGAGAAACATCAAAATATACTTGTTTTCTTCTTTGAGGTTTGAAACGAATAAATTTTATGGAAAACACTCAAAAATGCAGAAACTACCAAGATTATGGAAATGTTGAAACAGAAAATATCTTGAAGAAATTAAAACTATATGGTTTCGGTTATGAGAAAAGATAAAGCACATTGAAATAGAATCTTAAAATTTCCCAGATTTTCTCCCGTTTCGTAAAGGAGTTAAAGTAACATTTGTCGTTTCAAAACACAATGTCGATTTGACCTGCTAAGCCTGCTAAATCAGCTGCCCACCTGCTAAATGGGCATTCAATGAATGGCAATAAGAAAAAGAGCTGTAGATTCGAATGGGTGTTCCAATGAATATTGGATGGTTGAATAGGATCGTAATTGGAATTCGGAATGAGAAACACTCGTAACAAAAAACCAAGAACAATTGATATTAAAGTTAAGGTCAGCTGAAATTATGTTCATGAAACTGTAATCAAACTTTAAGTTTTTCTCAATATCTTTCTGTTTTAGAAAGTCGTCATTATGAGGAGTAGACTGTTCATTTCAGTGAGTATACAGTATTTGACTTTCCACTAACTTTCAAAAATGTCTAGCATTTTCTTGAAAGTAATCCGTTTCTCACTCCTTTTCTATATGTATCCTTCTTCCCGGGCCGGAACTTAAGTTTCAGACTTCTAATCAGATAACCCATTCACACATACAACATATGTACAAGGTTAGTGTGGAAGAGAATCTGACCTGCGACGATAGCAAGAAAAAGAAGAATGTCAATATTTCTACAAAAAAAGATAACGAGAAGGAAAAACATCAAACTAGATTTGTTTTCAATTTTTGAAGCATTGAGCGACGGCAAACTGATCCTGGTTTATTGCTAGAAGTGATAAGAAGGTTTTGGAACAGTGAGAGCTTTCATGAGAAAATGTATGATACATTGAGTCTGAAACAGAGTTTCACCGCTTCGAAAGGTTATTAAGATAGCCGTTGTAATTAAGAGACAATTGGTATATTTGAAAATTTCACAGATTTTTAATCAACTATTCCTTGAGAATTCAATGAAGCTCACGTTCAGAATATACAAATATCTGCTTCTGTGTCGGTCAATTTTTTGAATCCCTTTTGCGTTTTATATAGCGGTCAGTCTTAAAAAGTCTTTTATCAATGCAACTAATGAAACAGAATTCAATGCAAAGTACTGCGATCAGCTCAGAAGTTTCATAAGTACGGGTAACTGGTTGTTGCTCGAAACTTGCGATCGTTCATTTTAACGCTGATTCATATGTTTTCTTAATCATCTAGAAAAACTTTGGAAAATATGACATTCCGGAAGCAGTGACTTGAGTTGGTTTCTATAAACAATTTTTACAATTCTGAATTAATTGAACAAGTCTTTTGCTTTATGATCTAGATATTTGAACTCGATTACTTGGAAATCGGGAAAAATCAAATTTTACTTCCTTGAATAAACTTAAAGTAGTGTTGATTAAAAGATTTGAGTGTAATTGTTCGATAAGACGAGTCTAATGAAAATCAAATAGTTGAAACATGCATTATTGTTAGAAACCCTCGCACCCTTTCTTTGTCAAACTTTATGAGTGCTTAGCAATGAACGTGCTACCAAGGGTTATAACTCATTTAAATGCAGAGGATCTGAAGTCAATAACTCACGTATTACTGATTTCAGTTTCGGAGACCCCAAAAAGTATGAAGAAAAATCTGAAGATTGATACGACTCGTTTCTCATAAACATGTATATGTTGTAATCATGATCACAGAACTAAAGAATAGAAATAACTCGTCTTAAAAATTGATGAATCAAGACTTTTTTAATGTTTCAGGGTGTTGATAATGATTTTCACTGATATTGGATTTTGATTTCATATCTGTCGGTCTGACCAGCTGTGAACACATTTTCACTTCAAAACAGATTTTTCGGATAAAGCAGAACAACAACATTTCTAAAAAGTCACAAAGCAAACTTTGAAAAGTTTCGGAAAAAAAACTACTTGCTTTAAATCATTTTTTTTTCGACACCCACCGGTTTATCAAAAAGAAAATTGACGCATTGCTAATTGGACTAACTGAAACTGTGAAATGTGATGATGCCTTTCCACTTGGACAGTTCCGAAAATTGACCCCAACTTCAAAATTTGCCCCTAACTCATATCCAAAAGTCAAAAACCATAAAAAGACGTCATTCCAAAGATCCCAAGTTTTAAAAAACTTTCCATTTCATTGTGCGCATTTCTGTCCTTCAAAGATCCCATTCCGATTGCGCCTCGGTAGTAGTTTTCCGTTTCTAACATAACTTTTTGTTTGCACAGATATCCTCAAAATACATACTTCACTTCAAAACAGATTCATTTCGGATAAAACAAAACGACGATATACAAATAAAAAAAGAATCAAAAATAGATGACAAAATAATTTATCAACATTTCCTTATTCCACCAAAACATCCGGGCAAATCGACACATGATGAAGGTCTCCCGTCGGATTCTCATCAAAACAGTAACCACAAGGATTTTCAAATCCCAATCGATCACATTCCAATAGACGGTGTCGTCGGAGGCATCTCGTACAGTATCCCTTCATCTGGAGATATTCACGTCGTTCGTCGACATCCTTCATGAACGGACACTCATCTGGTGTATGGCGACGATCACAGTAGATGCAATCGTGATGGAGATGAGGATTACTGTAGTCTTCCGAGACGAATCGACGGGTGAGTTTGGAGAAGAGGATGCATTTGGGCTCGTTCTGACGGTGCGAGTGGAATGGGGGATCGTTGGATGGGAAGTGGTCAACATTGGATTGCCAGGCGCGGGAAGGAGGTACTGAAAAATTTTAGATTGTGGGATTCTAGTCGGGTTTCGAAACGTCTTAGTTTCAAGACGTCCTACTAGTGAACATGCTAGTTATAAAACATCCCAGTTACTAAACGTCCTAGTGCCAAAACGTCCCAGTTACGAAGCTTCCTAGTTTCGAAACTACCCATTTGTGAGACGTCCTAGTTACACAAAGGACTAGTTATAGAATTTTCGGTTTCAAAACGTCCCGGTTACAAAAGTACGAGTTTCAAAACGTCCCAGTTACAACAGTACAAGTTTCAAAACGTATCAGTTGCCAGGCGTCCTAGTTACGATACTAATACTTTTGAAATTTCCTAGCATGGTCCGAGTTACAACATGACTATTTTTGAGGCGGCCTAGTTGCGAAACGTTCTAGTTATGAAACGGGCTAGTTACAAAATGACTAGTTTCAAAACGCATAGGGTTTTAATTGGAGAACGGGAACAGAAACTGACAGAGGAATACTGGAAAAGGTAAATGCAGTCGAAATGGATTTTGAAAAATGAAAATAGGAGAAGTGGTGCTTGAAGTGAATGAACTGAAACATTGTCATGTTACAAAATAAAAAGTATCATTTTGGTTTTTATCGGCTTCAAAAGCTTGTGTTCATGATGATTAGATTGTTTTTTTTCAATCAGTTCATTCCAATGTTTGAAAAAAATTGAATAAGTGTGTACTATTTCTCCTGAAGGAACCCCATGTTTTTTGGGTCTGAACTTTAGCCTTAGACTCCAAATTAGAAAACCCTTTTTCACAAACCGCATACGAATTGAGTAGTGAATAATCTATGATCTGTGATAAAAGCCAAAAAAAAAGGAAGGAGAAACATCAAACTAGACTTGTTTTCTATCTTGAGGTTTGAAAACGAATGCATTCTATGGAAAACACTCAAAAATGTAGAAACTACTAAATTATTGAACTGAACAATCAGTAGATATCTCGAAGAAATTAAAACTATATGGTTTCGGTTATGAGAAAAGATAAAGCACATTGAAACATAATCTTAAAATTTTCCACATTTTTCCCGTTTCGAAAAGGAGTTAAAGTAACATTTGTTGTTTTAAAACACAATGACGATTTGGCATGGTATGTATATCGCAGTTACTGTATCACCTGCTAAATGGGCATTCAATGAATGGCAATATAGAAAAAGAGATGTAGATTAGACGGGGTGTTCCGATGAATACTGGGTGGATGAATAGGAATTTGATTTGAGCTAGTTGAAGTAACAATGGAATGCGTACGAGGAACAAATCAGAAAAAGTGATGGATAGATTAAATATAAGTGATGGATAGATTAAAACTGTAATACAAATTTAAGTTTTTCTCAGTATCTTTCTGTTTCAGAAAGTCGTCATCATGATGAATAAACTGTTTAAGTCAGTGTATGGTACGATAACTGTGTTTTTTTCAGTTTTCAAAAATATCTAGAATTTTTCTTCAAAGTTGTCAGTTTTTTCCCAATCCATTTGTATATATACTCCTCTTTTCAGGGCCTGAACTTTAACTTAAACTCCCCATCAGAAAACCCATTCACACATACAACATACACGTTTAGTGTGGAAGCATATGTTCCGTTTTTTTAATTGCTAGAAATTATAACTTTCATGAGAAAATGTATGTTACATTGAATCTGAAACAGATTTTCCCAGCTTCGAAAGGATGCTCAGATAACCGCTGTAATTAAGAGACAATTTGGAGTTTTTAAAGGTTGACAGATTCCGTATCAGCTATTCATTGAGCATTCAATGAAGTTCAGAATATGCTAATATCTGCTTCTGTGTCGGTCAATTTTCTGAATCTCGCCTTCTCTTCGCCTAGCAGTCAGTCCTGAAAAGTTGCTCTATTAATGACACTGATAAAACAGAATTCAATTTAAAGTCCTGCGATCAGCTCAGAAGTTTCATAAGTACGGGTAGCAGGTCAAAACTTGCGATCGTTCATTTTAACGCTGATTCATATGTTTTCTTGATCATCTAGAAGAACTTAGAAAAATATGACATTTCGGATGCAGTGACTTGGTTTCTATGAATAATTTTTACAATTCTTCATTAATTGAACAAGTCCTCTGCTTTATGATCTAGATATTTGAACTCGATCACATGAAAATCGGGAAACATCTATTTTTACTTCCTTAAATAAACTTAAAGTAGTGTTCATTAAGGGATGTTGTGATTGTTTGATAATATGAGTCTAATGAAAATCAAATAGTTGAAACATGCATTATTGTTGGAAACACTCGAACCCTTCCATTGTCAAATTTTCCATCTTATCTTAAACTTTATGAAGGGTTAGCAATGAACTTGCTACCAAGGTTCTAACTTATTTAAACATTGAGGATCAGTAATCTTTTCAATTAAAAAAAAACAGAAGTCAATTGTCGCTCAGGTATTCTGGATTTCAGTTTCGAAGACCCCAATAAATATGGAAAAAATCTGAAGATTGATGCCACTCGTTTTTCATAACTTTATGTGTTGTAATCATGTTCACAAAACTTATGAATAGTAAAAACTCGTATAAACAAAAATTGATGAATCAGGAATTTTTCACATGTTTCAGGGTGTTGATAATGATTTTCATTGATATTAGAGTTTGACTTCATATCTGCCTGTCGGACCAGCTGTCATCGCATTTTCACTTCAAAACATATTCGTCGGATAAAGCAGAACAACAACATTTCTAAAAAGTCACAAACCAAACATTGAAAAGTTTTTGGCTCTAGTCCCAAAAATGGGTCCCCCCAACTTTTATGGGTCCCCTTGAACTTTTTTGGGTCCCCTTGAACTTATTTGGGTCCCTTTTTGGGACGCGAACTTTTTTGGGTCCCCTTGAACTTATTTGGGTCCCCTCAAACTTATTTGGGTCCCCCCTGGAAGTTGAACTTTTGTGGGTCCCCCCTGAACTTTTGTGGGTCCCCCCTGAACTTTTTTGGGTCCCCTCTGAACTTTTTTGGGTCCCTCCTGAACTTTTGTGGGTCCCCCCTGAACTTATTTGGGTCCCTCCTGAACTTTCATGGGTCCCCTCCCCCCTCCCAAAAAAAATTAAATTTTTTTTTGTTTTGACTGTTTTTTTTTCTTATTTCCAAACTTTCATGAGCCCTTTTTAAGTGATGAACAACTTTTTCCGTTATACTCACACACTCCGGTTTTTACTTCATTTTTATTTGAGAGTAGTAATCGTCACGGAAGTCTTTTAAGACAATTTTTATTTAAAATTCAAAATTGGAAACTAAAATGGGTCTTAAAGTGCTCTTTTTGAGATTATAGTGTTTTTTAGGCCTTTTCCTAAGCCTAAGAAAATGGAAGCGCGACCAAGATAATGACTGATGGCTCTATAGGCAATGAATGGCCCCAACCGTAAAGAATGGTCCCGAAATTTTGGGTGACACGAATTTCAGAATTGAATGGTCCCGACGACAAAGAAAAGTCCCATGAATTCATAATTCAATAATTATTTTGGTTGCATTTCCTTTTTCTTAGGCTTAGGCGAAGGCCTCAGAAACACTATAAATACAAAAATGCATTTTAAGAGGCATTTTAGTTTCAAAATTCCATGAGAGACTTCTATGGAGTTTCCTAAGTCTGAAAATATAAGGGGAAATATCCTTTCGGTCGGAATGTCCCCCTCAACCAAAAACGACTTACAGACCGCCGCGCCGCCCTAAGCCTATTTTTGAAAAAAATCTTAGTATTCTGTTTTTGGCTCAATTGGTAAAGAATGTGTCAATCAGTAAGACACTATAGGCAAAGAATGGTCCCAAATTTTTGGGGGACACACATTTCAGAATTGAATGGTCCCAACCGCAAAAAATGGTCCCAAGCCATCATATTTCCCCTTATATTTTCAGGCTTAGGAAACGCCACAGTAGTCTTTAATAGAATTTGGAAACTAAAATGGGTCTTAAAATGCACTTCTGTAATTATAGTGTTTCTGAGGCCTTTGCCTAAGCCTAAGAAAAAGGAAATGCAACCAAAATAATTATTGAATTATGAATTTATGGGACTTTTCTTTGTGGTCGGGACCATTCAATTCTGAAATTCGTGTCACCCAAAATGTGGAACCATTTTTTGCGGTTCGGATCGTTTTCTGCCTATAGAACCTCACTGATTGACACATTCTTTGCCGATAGAGCCAATGATAGAATACTGAGATTTCTTCCAACAATAGACATAAGTCATTTTTGGCGGAGGTGGACTTTCCGATCCAGAGGATTTTCCGAACGTAATTTTCATCATTTTCAATAAGATTTTCAAACAAGGCAGATACATAAATACAGCACACGAGATGTCTTGCTGATTGATTTTTTGGTTCTCCAAGGCCAAAGGCCCCGTAAACTTGACTATGATTCGAAATTCTGGAGTGCCCCCCGACCACTATTGCGCCAAAGTTTCAGTAAAAACAAAACAAATAAAACTGTGAAAAAAAATACAGAAAAAAACCTTTTTTCAACTTTTTGGAGGGACCCATAAAAGTTCAGAGAGGACCCAAAAAAGTTCAGAGGGGTCCCAAAAAAGTTCAGAGGGGACCCAAAAAAGTTCAGAGTGGACCCAAAAAAGTTCAGAGGGGGTCAAAAGGGACCCACAAAAGTTCAGAGGGGTCCCAAAAAAGTTCAGAGGGGACCCAAAAAAGTTTGAGGGACCCAAATAAGTTTGAGGGGACCCAAAAAAGTTCAAGGGGACCCAAAAAAGTTCGCGTCCCAAAAAGGGACCCAAATAAGTTCAAGGGTACCCAAATAAGTTCAAGGGGACCCATAAAAGTTGGGGGGACCCATTTTTGGGACTAGAGCCAAGTTTTTGAAAAAACCACTTACTTCAAATCTTGTGTGGAATTATTGTGCTTGTTCTGCGCATTGCTAATTGGACTAACTCAAACTGTGAAATGTATGTGATGCTTCCGTTCACTCGAACAGTTTCGAAGATTGACCGCAGCTTCGAAATTAGCCCTAACTCATATTCAAAAGTCTAAAAACCATAAAAAGACACCATTCCAAAGATCTAAAGTTTTTGAAAAACTTTCCATTTCATTGTTGCCATTTGTGGTCTTCAAGGATCCCATTCCAATGGTTCCTCGGGAGCAGACTTAGTTCTAACATAATATCTGTTTACACAGATACCGTAAAAACTGTAATAGAGCGCCATCCAACCAGCTGTTTTCTAAGCTCAATTTTGAGAAAACCTTTGAACCTCAAGTTAAGATACCTTGCGTTTCTTATAGCTGAAGAGTTGTTTGTAGTATAATATATTGACAATTTGCAGGCAAATTTATCAAAACTGTTTCCATACGGACTTCTCAAAGTAAAAATTTTGGGTGTCGTTCTGTTACAGGTTTTACTGTATCCACAAAATACATACTTCACTTCAAGACAGATTTATTTCGGATAAAACAAAACAACGATACACAAATAAATAATGAATCAAAAATAGAAATAATTGTTCGTCGACATCCTTCATGAATGGACACTCATCTGGTGTATGGCGACGATCACAGTAGATGCGTGGTGTAGATGAGGATTACTGTGGTTTTCCGGCCAGAATTTACGAGTGATTGGGGAATCGTCTAAAGAAAAGTTGATGAATCAGGAATTTGTTCAATGTTTCAGGGTGTTAATAATGATTTTCACTGATATTAGAGTTCGATTTGCTTTGAATGTAAACACATTTTCACTTCAAAACAGATTTGTCGGATAAAACAGGACAACAACATTAAAAATAGTCACAAAGCAAACATTTAAAAGTTTTGAAAATAAACCACCTGTTTCAAATCTTGTTCTCATTTTTGACAACGGTGTATTAAAATGAAAATTATAATGAGTCTCAAGATATAAGAAGGTTGGAATTTGAAACTTTTCAGTATTTCAATTTTTTATGAGATTTTTCAAGAAAATCTGCACATTTCTGTAGAGAACATAACTAGTATCTGAAATGTCCAATTTGTCTGGATAATTTGCAGAAATTGTTGATTATTAGCAGCATTGGAAAAAGTTTGGGGACATGCAAGAGAAGATTGTTTGCAGATTTCCATCAGATGCAATTCTGCAGTTTCAAATTTTTCGTTTGACGTGAAATTCGAAATTTTGGATTTCTGCAGATTTGCATCTGATGAAATTCTGCAAATCAGTAAAAATTTCGAAATTCAGTGAAAACGCGTGAACTTTGAAATAGCGAAATCGTGGAAGGAAGTGTTCAGTTCGAGTTTTTTTCGAATCAGGTTCTTGGAAAATGGTAAGCTCTCGTTCTAAAAGTTTAATTTTCTTGTTGGTATCATGCTTTTCGTGGAACATCTTATTGGAGAAATGACCTGAATTGCTGGTTAGAACGCCTTCAAGAACTTTATTTTCTTTCAATGAAAAATGATTGGTAGGAAACTACTTTTTTGAATTGAGTAGCCTAATCTTTCATGAAAAGCATGATAGCAGCGGGAAAACTAAACTTTTAGAACGAGAGCTTACCATTTTCCAAGAACCTGACTCGAAAAAAACTCGAACTGAACACTTCCTTCCACGATTTCGCCATTTCAAAGTTCACGCGTTTTCACTGAATTTAAAAATTTTCACTGATTTGCAGAATTTCATCAGATGCAAATCTGCAGAAATCCAAAATTTCGAATTTCACGTCAAACGAAAAATTTGAAACTGCAGAATCGCATCTGATGGGAATCTGCGAAATCCACTTTTCTACTATTGTTTCTCTTTTCCTGCTTATTCTGGAAATGGGCAATGCAAATCGCAGAATTTGACAAAAATTCCGTACTGTACTTTTTTCTGCATTCGTGCATATTTACTAGATTTTTTTGAAATAAAAGACGTTTACTAAAAAGTTTCAAATTTGAATCGTCTTATATCTTCATCGCTTCTTGGGAGAAATGATTTTTTTGTTCGACGCATTGCTTATTGGACTAACTGAAACTGTGAAATGTGAGTCTTCCTTTTCCTCTAATAGTTCTATCTCTAACTCATATCCAAAGGTCTAAAAATCTCAAAAAGACGTCTTTCCGAGGATCCTAAATTTTCGTAAAATTTCCATTTCAATGCGGTCATTTCTAGCATTTTTAAGGATCCCATTCCAATTGCGCCTCGGTAGTAGTTTTTCGTTTCTATCATAACTTTCTGTTTGCACAGATATCCACAAAATACATACTTAACTTCAAAACAGATTCATTTCGGATAAAACAAAACAACGATATACAAATAAATAAAGAATCAAAAATAGATGGCAAAATAATTTATCAGCATTTCCTTATTCCATCAAAACTTCCGTACAAAGCGACACATGATGAAGGTCCCCCGTCGGATTCTCATCAAAACAGTATCCACAAAGATTTTCAAATCCCAATCGATCACATTCCGATAGACGGTGTCGTCGAAGGCATCTCGTACAGTATCCCTTCATCTGGAGATATTCACGTCGTTCGTCGACATCCTTCATGAATGGACACTCATCTGGTGTATGGCGACGATCACAGTAGATGCAATCGTGGTGGAGGTGAGGATTACTGTAGTCTTCCGAGACGAATCGACGGGTGAGTTTGGAGAAGAGGACGCATTTGGGCTCGTTCTGACGGTGCCAGTGGAATGGGGGATCGTTGGATGGGAAGTGGTCAACAATGGATTGCCAGGCGCGGGAAGGAGGTACTGAAAAATTATATAAATTATTGGGATCTTCTCTGGTTGCAAGACATCCAGTGATTTCGGAATATCAGACTTGAATAGTTGCGAAACCTCCTGGTTACGCTGCTTCCTAGTTTCAGTATTCCAATAATGACTAGTTACGAAACTACCAGTTATGAAACGTCCTAGTTATCAGATGTCTGATAACAAAACGAGCCAGTTGTGAAACGTCCTAGTTACACAAAGGACTAGTTACAGAATGTCTAGTTTAGAATACGAGTTTCGAAACGTCCCAGTTGCCAGGCGTTCTAGTTACTATACCAATACTTCTGAAATTACCTAGCATGGTCCGAGTTACAAAATGACTATTTTTGAGGAGGCCCAGTTGCGAAACGTTCTAGTTATGAAACGGGATAGTTGCCTAATGTCTAGTTTCGAAACGCCCCAGTTGCCAAATGTCTAGTTTCAAAACGTCCTATATTTAGTAGAGAAAACTTACATTTCAAATCCGCCATCTCTTCCTCCATTCTTCCAAATCTCCAAACTTCGCCTCCTCTCAGATTACGGTACATTCTTCCTGGATGTTGTACTTCTGCTAGTGACGCTTTCCGAATTTCATCCAAAACGCCTTCGGAATCCTTATTGACGACGTCTTCAGAATCAGAATTCAACGATTCCAACGGTTGCTTGTTGGGATTCGGGAAATGATTTGGGACGTCTTCATAATCAACTGTGTTTTCGTGGTTTGGAGATTCTGGAGAAGAATAGAAGACGTCAGAATCCTTGATATTCTCCTGATGAAGATGAGGGGATTCTGGATTCTCAACATGTCTTCTAGAATCTGAAGGCGTCAGTCTTCGAGGTGAAGGACTTCTGGAGTAGTTGTCCCGCTTGTTAGGGGTCCGGTGCCAAGGCTGGAGGTTTTGTACTCCTCGTGGACAAGATGGAGAGTAATTTTGGGATCCACTGAAAATTTTGGAATTCCTGAGTGAAATAGGGATATGATCATACCTGTTAGAAGACTTGTTCCATCCTAGTGGAAGAGACTGAGTTCGTCGATAACTTTGTACTCCTCTCGGACAAAATTGAGAACGATTTTGGGATCCTCTGAAGTTGTGTACTCCACGTGGAGGACTTCTAGACTGGTCATAGCTGTTTTGGGATCCTCTTGGTCCTTGGTGGTTTTGTACTCCTTGTGGACGAGATCCGGATTCTTTATAGTTGTGTACTTCTCTCGGACAAGATGGAGAACGATTTTGGGATCTTCTGAAGTTTTGTACTCCTCGTGGACTACTATTCCAAGGATTTTGACCATATGGACTGTTTGATCTACTCCGTGGGTGGTCCCATTGTTCACGATAGTTGTTGAAATTCGGATTGAAATTTCCTCTGTTTTGTGGTGAAGGGCTTCTAGAGTTGGGGTGGCTGGAAATTTACAGATTTTTGTGAATTTGAAAAACAAAATCGTAAGGTATTCAGAATCCCAATTTCTAAAAATTCGGAAACTTCTGGACTCGATCTACCTGGATATTTCTAGAATACCGAATTCGAACAATTCTCCCAAAACTCACCATGGCAGAGATCTTCTCGGCGAGTACTCCTCCCTCGGATAACTTCGTGGTGGTGGTCCACTTCTGAATCCTTCATCCTGACGACGTGAAGGACTTCCGAATCCCATATTCCGATTCTGATTCCTATTTGGACTTCTGAATTTTCTATCGTCGTTCCAGTCGTTGTCCCCATTTCGAATCGCGTTGAAATTGGAATTCTGGTTGGAATTCTGATGATGTCGGGGGTGGTGGTGGTGGTTTCCTCGACCTCCTCGTCCACGGGCTTGTTGTTGATCACGGTACATTTTTTGGGCTGCAAAGCAAACTTGGTTGTAATTGGAAAATGATAAAGGATTAGCAATAAAAGTAGGTTGTGAAACAAATAGAACACTTTCTAAAAATGGAGATTTTGACAAAAATGACCACTAAAGAAAAAGGGAACGATATCCTGGAATTGCAAACCAACTAAAATAGGAAGGTGAAACAAGAAATTAATCGACTGTATTAAAATTTTTGAAAAATCTTATTTTTCGAAAACGAGAGAATGAGATAAACGTAGTAGTACCCAATGAGGAATTAATATGAAATGTTGGAATCGACAATACCAGGAATTTGAAACCGAGAGTCACATGCATATATTTGCTAATTGTGAGTTGAAAACCGTAGTATTTTCTTAAAGTTTGAAACTTATAAATTTGCCATGAAAAATAGTCGCATAGCATTCCAAAAATGTTGGCGATGAGCTCCATCAGAAATCAGTACGCGAGATTTTTTCTAGGGCTAGGAGTTCAAAATTTCTAGGCCTACATTGTCAAAAAAAAAGAAGAGTTTTAGAAATTCACATAAATAAAAAAATATAGGACTCGAAATCGGAGAAACGACTAAGTTTACAACAAACTGGACTTGTGGAAACAGTGATATTATTTTTGGCAAAATGAGAACAATCAATTGACGGCGCTATCCTATTGGCATGATAACAGAGGATTTGACTAAAAAGACCAAGATGAAACTGAACTAGTTTTTAAACACAACAACTAATTTTTCGAAGGGAGGTTTCTCGTATTGAGACACAAAAAATGAGTATGAGTTCACCAGTATCAGTCATTAGTATCAGTTCGGATGCAAGAAAATTACAATATTGCCTATGAATTCGTAGCTCGAGAATTGAAAATTTGACGAAACAGTTATCCTTCTCACTACTCCTCGTGAAAAAAAATCAAAAAGTTTCTCTAAAGCCATCAATCAAACGGTTACAAAACCGAAAATTATTACTAAAATTGTTAAGCGAGTTGGGCAAAAAATACGTCAAAAATCTTAAAAATCCGAGCGAATTCGGAAAACTAAAAAAAATCAGCACACTTTTCATTAGAGTGGAAAGCAGTAAGCCGTGACCCCGTCAGGCGAAAAAGTCAAGAAACCTTATAAGCTCAAGAAAAATAGACGCACGACTGAACGAAAAACCGGAAAAAAAAACAATGAAAAATGGGGAAGACGAAACAGTGAATGGCGAGGAGGAGACAACTGATCCATTTTGACCTACCATGGAGGGAAAAATATTGATAGTGGGTCTAGGAAATGAAAAAAAGCAAAAGTAGAGAGTAGATCAAAACTTATTTTTGCACCCTAAAATTTAGCCTTTTTGATCTACTCCCTTGCGCGAATTGGTCCAGGTGCCTTCCTTCAGTGGATCAATAGACTATCACCCTCTTTTTAGAAGGGTCTCTCATTTTTACTATTTTCATTTATATCTCAACTTTCTATCGTTTTTCTCAAGTTTTGCTTATATAGAAACTTCGGTTTTTTGAATTATCGATTGATTTTGGGGTTCTACATCGTAGCATTATTAAAATCGATTTTCTGATCCCCACACTGATTTTGGCAGTAGTACTTTTTTCATGCCTGCAAACGCGCTCTAGTGACACAAAGGAGGAAGGTGTAGTGTGGTGAGAGAGTGAGAGACGCAGAAACTGTTGTTTTGATCTCTTTTGATGTCTACCACCGCGCCAATAGTCCAGTTGTCCTTTTATTGTTCAAAAAATCGATACCCCCACCCCCCATTCCCCCACCCATTAGGATTACATCCTCAGTTTTCATCATTCTACCATACCATTTTTACCTTTCTGTTATTTTTTCCAATAATTTCTCCAATTGATTGAAATTAGCGAGTTCCACATTCTTCCGTTTATACAGTTTCTAAGTGGTCTTGATCTTGTTTTCTTGCTTCTTCTATTTCTGAAATTCGCCCTTTTTTATCAATCTCAATTTTGTCTTTTTTCAGAGCTCCCAACCTCTCAACTTTCGTGACAAAATGGCTCAACAATTTCAAGGAGGACCCCCGCTTTGGTGAGTACTTCTTCACAACAATTTCAGAAATTCGAAAAAATTCAATTTTCAAATTTCCAGGTGCTAGATCAATCGAGTGACAACGAGTTGAGCCGTTTCGGGTCTTTAGGATGTGCAGAGGTACGGTATTTAAGAACTTCGGAATTCTCAAAAATCGTAATCCGATTTTGGGAAATCAAATCATTTTTCGTATGAAGTACTAATTTTCTTTTTTCCAGGAACGCCGAGACGTCTTCGATGGAGGGTGCGAACCAGTTGGATCGATTTGGATGATTTCGGGACGGATGGTCGGATCGGAGGGTCGGATCGAAGTGGCATCGACGAAGAGGTTTCGAGTTTAGGAGGAGGATACGCCGGTGCCCAGCTCTAGTGACGAGCACACCTTTTCAGGTATATTGCTATGTGTTTCGTTGTCCCTTTATGTTTCAAGATGTATACTTCTGGATGGTTCAGCGGCTAGGGGATATGCTGAGCCCTTAGTCCGTAGGTCGGGTACCTATGTTCTCGGATAGAAGTAGAAATCTTGTTGTTGTTGTCCTTTTCTGTTTTAAGATGGATACTTCTGGATGGTTCAGTGGCTAGGGGACATGCTGAGACCTTAGTCCGTAGGTCGGGTACCTATGTTCTCGGATAGAAGTAGAAATCTTGTTGTCGTTGTCCTTTTCTGTCTCAAGATGGATACTTCTGGATGGTTCAGTGGCTAGGGGACATGCTGAGACCTTAGTCCGTAGGTCGGGTACCTATGTTCTCGGATAGAAGTAGAAATCTTGTTGTCCTTTTATGTTTTAAGATGGATACTTCTGGATGGTTCAGTGGCTAGGGGACATGCTGAGACCTTAGTCCGTAGGTCGGGTACCTATGTTCTCGGATAGAAGTAGAAATCTTGTTGTCCTTTTATGTTTTAAGATGGATACTTCTGGATGGTTCAGTGGCTAGGGGACATGCTGAGCCCTTAGTCCGTAGGTCGGGTACCTATGTTCTCGGATAGAAGTAGAAGTCTTGTTGTCCTTTTATGTTTTAAGATGGATACTTCTGGATGGTTCAGTGGCTAAGGGACATGCTGAGCCCTTAGTCTGTAGGTTGGATACCTATGTTCTCGGAAAGAAGTAGAAATCTTGTTGTCGTCGTCCTTTTCTGTCTCAAGGTCTATACTTCTGGAAGTGCGGTTGAATTTGTGTATATCGGATAAAAATTATGTTTCATATCGGTTGTTATTTGAAACAAAGTAGCCTAAACACAGTCTAGTCATTTCGAAAAAATTAAACGGATACACTGCTGGACATAATTATAAAGCCACTTGAAAACTCTGATTTTTTCAAAAACGGAGCAAAGTGAAAAAGTGGTTTTCGGATGAAATAAATACTCTAGCGGAGTACTACTTGTTGACATACAAACGATTTATCCATTAGCGGTCTCTCGAGGAAATTTCAAAAAATGCGAAATTTTGACCTCTGGGGAGTGGACATAATTATAAAGCCACTTGGACGACCCCAGGAAATTTTTCTTTAGAGGTCCGGAAACGGTCTCAAATTAAAAGTTATGTTATTATCAGTCCGGAAATGTACCGTTCGCAAAAATTGAAGCCGATTGGAGCTCTTTGGAATAGTCTACAAACGATTTTCCAAAGTTTTTTATGACCCTTCATATTTCAATCCAAAACTTTTGAAAATGGTCCGTGTGTTAGAGGATTTTTATATGATTTGTATGCCAAAGACATGTTTAACACTGTTCACTAAAAATAGTTCCCTAAAAACCTCCTACCTCGACAGGGAACAAATTCCGAAATTGTTACCCAAATTTCAATATGCACGGTCTCTGTATAAGGTGGCTGTATTAGTGGTGGGAGGGAGTTATTATAAAAGTTGGTATTGGTCCTTGAATACCATTAAGAGGGCTTCTGAATGCATCAAAAACTTTAAAAGCAACTCCACCAATAAACGCTTTAGACTCGATAATGTAAGTATGGTTCCCCACAAGTAAGAGGCACTGAAATTTTCACATAAACACAATTATCATGCGAATGAGACTTTCTGTACATCTGGAATTGTGTCATTATATCAAATAAGCGTAAATAAACCTCATTCCACTGTCAGAATTCCAAAATTCTGACATTAATTTTTTGAATTCCATGTATCCCTGTACGTGGACTGCAAAAAAGGTATTCAATTTTCGACACCGTATAGGGATACATGGAAATCAAAAAATCAATGCCAGAATTTCGGATTTGCGGGAGTGGAATTAGGTTTCTTGACGCTTATTTTATAAACTGGCACAATTCCAGAGGTATATTAACTCTCATTCGCTTCATAATTGTCATCGTGTAAAAATTTCAGTGGCTATTTCTTATGAGGGACAACACTTATGTTATCGAGTCTAAAGCGTTTATTGGTAAAGTTCCTCCAAAAGTTTTTGATGCATTCAGAAGCCGTCGTAATGGCATTCAAGAACCTGTACCAACTTCCGTAATAACTCCCTCCTACCATTAATGCAGCGACCTTATACAGAGACCGTGCATATTGAAGTTTGGGTAACAATTTCGGAATTTGTTCCCTGTCGAGGTAGGAGGTTTTTAGGGAACTATTTCAAGTGAACAGTGTTAAACATGTCTTTGGCATACAAATCATATAAAAATCCTCTAACACACGGACCATTTTCAAAAGTTTTGGATTGAAATATGAAGGGGCATAAAAAACTTTGGAAAATCGTTTGTAGACTATTCCAAAGAGCTCCAATCGGCTTCAATTTTTGCGAACGGTACATTTCCGGACTGATAATGACATAACTTTTAATTTGAGACCGTTTCCGGACCTCTAAAGAAAAATTTCCTGGGGTCGTCCAAGTGGCTTTATAATTATGTCCACTCCCCAGAGGTCAAAATTTCGCATTTTTTGAAATTTCCTCGAGAGACCGCTAATGGATAAATCGTTTGTATGTCAACAAGTAGTACTCCGCTAGAGTATTTATTTCATCCGAAAACCACTTTTTCACTTTGCTCCGTTTTTGAAAAAATCAGAGTTTTCAAGTGGCTTTATAATTATGTCCAGCAGTGTATATACTGATGTCATACAATTTGCTTGAAGACATTAATTGCACA
Organism: Caenorhabditis sinica; assembly: GCA_963932045.1. NCBI lineage: Eukaryota > Metazoa > Nematoda > Chromadorea > Rhabditida > Rhabditidae > Caenorhabditis > Caenorhabditis sinica. The sequence goes on from OZ009940.1 coordinate 20,560,917, forward strand.
CTATTGTTCGACTCTGAAGCGATGAAAACGCTGCATTTGATTGCTTCACACATAAATTACATGTTAGAAACGGAGAATGTGTTGCAACACAAGAGCGAAGAGTGTGTGGATTTTTTTTCCTATGGAAAGAAAGTAATGGTATGTCTGTCGTGTGAGATCAGATGAACATCACGTTGAAATAGCTAGAGCGGAGCAAACAAACTGGCAATTTGAACGTGATCAAGCAGCAGATTGTGTTGTTTCGAGAAAGATCGATACTCACAGTTAGCAAGAACAATTTTGCTGCTCTCTGATTGAAGTAGCATCCGAGATTACGATCATCATATGATGTTTACTTATTAAAAATGCTAATTTCAGATAAAACCTTCACTTGTCGATGAAACATTGTCTGTATTCTGTCATGCATCTGTATATCACTGTCGTGATATCACCCGTGATTGATACCTACGGTCACATCGAACGCTATCACTCCTTTGTCTAAATAGAGTTGAACCATCCTGAAATCTCCTAAAAACATTAATACTAGTGGATGTGGTATAATTTTTGATAAACAGTTCGTTATATTCTAAAAAGGTATTGTCTACTGAAATCAAGATGTATGCAGCAAAACAGTCACCAACGTGTATAAAATATATTTCCTTGAAACCCTTGAATTTCCTGTGCCATGATGATTTTAAATTTTCAACATGCAATATTTTTGCAGTATGTGCTTGTAAAACCAGTTTTATCTTCAGCCAAAATATTAGCTTCGCTGTTTATGGTCTGTGTGATCTAGTGAAATGCTAGTAGAGTCGGGATGGCCTAGTTTGCTTTATTGAAATCCATACAATTTAATTTGAAATTACTGATAGCTGTTTTCAGAATGGTAGTCGAATTACTGTACTCTGCAATACTTTATTCTGAACAAAAAATATCTTTTATAAGATTAGTGTTAGGTTGCACTGGTGAAACTGATGGCGGATAGAAAGCATTTTTTCTAGATAGCACATCCCTAATCTTTATCGTACTTTCTCTTTTCAGTCACTTTATTTCTACCGCTATTCTTAACAAGTACTTTGTTATAATCCTCTCTAACAACGGTGTGTTGATTTGTCATCAAATCCAACGTCTAGTCCGCAAACACACTCCCGCGCACGACTGGATTCCCAGGAGCGTCTCCAATACAACCATTGGTCTCTGTACTCTCTTTCCAACAAATATTATCGACTTTCTTCAAATGACGTCCCCTGCTCCTCTTCGTTACGATGTATGGCCTACTGTGATTGCAAACTTGGATATGTACATGAGGTAAGTTTTAAAGGCGCATATGTATCTTTTGTGCATATCAATTTCATTGAAAATAGCAATTTTAAGGAAGGGTTCCGCTCGAAAATTCTCAATTCTTTGCGATGTTCGCTCATTTCGAGGTTCTTGAGCAATTTTCGATCATTTTCGTTATAATTTTCGGAATCTACACATATTTTAATGTATTTCAAGGCAATGAAAATTCTTGACAGGAATCCTCATTTAAACCTCATCCATAGAAATCAATCACCCTTAATTTCAGGTTTCAACTCTTCGAACGTTGCCCAGGCATCAGACATATCGAGAGTGTATGTCCTGCAAAAATCGATACACTTTGTTTCAACCTGACAAATATCACAATGGGAAAAATAAGTTTTCAGTTGGACGCACGTTATCGATCAATTACCATCTCGGAAGACAAACCGAAAAAGCTAGAATTCAAAACTCAACCTAGTTCAGAATTCGAAGCGTTGAAGCGAATGGCCATGAAGCTTTTGGGGAGATACTCAAATCCTGTGATTGTTGGGAAACTCTCGGTTTCTCTGTTCACTCACGGTTTTCTTGTGACCATGGAGAGCACTTATCTGCCACCGACTCTCAAAATCACTAGTCGTAGTTTGAATGTCACAACGTTGGATAGAAACAGTGAAATTTTAAGATATCTCACGCCTGACAGTTTTCCCTTGGAAAACCTGCAACTTGATACAGCGATTGAATGGGGTCTAGATTATGATTGCCCAATTATTACCACCGCCAAAAATTTGAAGATAGAGTGTGAACCACGTGTTCTCTACAATATAAAAATTCATAAAGTACAAGTAATCCTCTGGAACATATCTCTATTCAATCCCATAACTTTGATCGCAACTTGGAGAAGGGAGCAAGCTGAAGTTGGTCGGCACTTTAGATTAAACGGGTTCAACTTGAATGAGACTAGACGGGTATTGGACGTGGTTAAAGAATTTCCTGGAGTCGTGAAAGGGACTAGAGAGGATGACAGGTAAACTTGAGACTAAATGAAATGTTGACAATTTATTTGATTTCAGCGAATCTTCGGTGTTCCCGGAATGCTTCACCTTGGAAATCAGCGATGAGAAGAAACTAATCGTCTTTGGCAAGCAGTATCTTTCCGATGGATATTCTTGTTATGAAGTTCACTTCAAAATCGCTCAGATTCTGAACGATATTGCTTGATTTTGTTAATGATATACCCTTTTTATTACTGAAAAAATAAATGTTGATGTCCCAAATTAGAATTTTATATCAAACTAAATTGTGATGCATATGTTACGAAGTTTTATTAAAGCAACTATGTGATGCTTCTTATAAGTTCAAGTTTTCTAGACACTACGATCACAACTGATAACATATTTCCATGCTTCAAGGGCTCCACAATTTATTTTGCTGTTATTAACATAATTTGATGTTTCATAAAGGGCTTATTTTTGAAATAGAGATTCAGGAAATGATCCATTAGCTTATTGACCTTTTGAACGAAAGTCATAAAAAATTGAGAAAAATCTGTGGGTAAATGGTAAAGAAATGATAAAACTTTCCGATTGAGGGAACTATCGCACCGCGCAAACAATCTAATACATTTGATAGATCTTCATACCGGAGTATTTGTTCCATAGAAACAATTCACCAGGAGTATCTCCCCCTACAACCATTGTTTTTTTGTACACTATTCCCTACAAACATTATTGAGTTTTTTTCAAATGACATCCCCCACTCCTCTTCGTTACGATGTATGGCCTACTGTGATTGCGAACTTGGATATGTACTTGAGGTGAATTTTAAAGGCGCATATTATCGAAAAAATAAAACTGCGACCTGGTTTCGGCTCTGTGTCGATTTACGAGGCCCCGCCCACAAAACGAAATCCCTCCGTAAAGAGCGGCGCACCATTGCATACGGTTTTGTGGGCGGGTCCTCGTAAATCGACACAGAGCCGAAACCAGGTCGCAGTTTTATTTTTTCGATAATATCCTTTTAGCATATATTTTTGATTGCACATTGTGGTGCATACATGCCGGCTTGTGCTTGAGAGAATTCGTTAAAAAATAATTAAAAAACCCGACCCAACCCGGCCTAGTCCGCGGGTTTAAAGTGTCAGCATTTCAAGTTTTCATTGCAATTTAAAAGCTCTTTTACTTCAGGTTTCAACTCTTCGAATGTTGCCCAACTATTAGGCGTACGGAGAGTTCCTCTCCTGCAAATATCGATACACTTTGTTTCAACCTGACAAGTATGACAATGGGAAAAACGAGTTTTCGGTTGGCCGCACGTTATCGATCAATCATCGTTTCGAAAGGCAAACCGAAAAAACTAGAATTCAAAATTCGACCCTGTTCAGAATTAGAAGCGATGAAGCAAATGGTCCTCAAACTTTTCGAAAGGTTCTCAAAGCCATTGATTGTTGGGAAACTTACTATCAATTTCGGTGTGACCTTGAAGAACACTTATCTGCCACCGACTCTAAGAATAACTAGTCGCAGTGTGAAAGTCACAGCGTCGGGTACAGACTCATCGGAAAATGTTTTCAATGTTATTCGAAGACACCTGACACCTACCAGTTTTCCGTTGGAAAACCTACAACTCGATATGCTGTTCAAATGGATTGATGATCCCATTGTTGGAACCGCTAAAAATTTGAAGCTAACATGTAACCCCTACACCCTCTATGATATAAAAAATCATCAAGTTCAAGCCGAACTTTTGATGAGATATATATTCAATCCCATAACTTTTATCGAAGCGTGGAAAACTGAGCAAGCTGAAGTTGGTCGGCATTTCAGATTAAACGGGTTCAGCTTCGGTGAGACTAGACGGGTATTGGACGTGATTGAAAAACTTCCTGGAGTCGTGAAAGGAACTAGAAAGGATATCAGGTAAGCTTGAGACTTAACGAAATGTTGAAAATTTATAATATTTGATTTCAGCGAATGTTCGATGTTCCCGGAATGCTTCACCTTGGAAATCAGCGACGAGAAGAGACTTTCTGTCTTTAGCAAGCAGCATCAAACAGAATATGAATTTATTTGTTACGAAATTCACTTCAAAATTGCTCAGATTCTGGACGATATCGTCTGATTTTTTGTTTGTATTTTTAAATGATAAACCCTTATTATTACTGAAAAAATAAATTTTGATGTCCCAAATTAGAATTTTATATCGAACTAAATTGTGATGCATATATACATATGTTACGAAGTTTTATCAAAGCAACGATACGATGCTTCTTAGAGAAGGGAACTGGAGATTCAGGAAATGATCCATTAGCTAATTGACTTCTAATTGACGGGAGCAAATGGTGAAAAGACGATTAAACTTTCAGATTGAGAAAACTATCGCAACGCGCAAAAATCTAATACATTTGATAGCATCTTCATAGCGGAGTATTTGTCGTGCATTGATTTGTCGTCAAATTCAACGTATGGTACGCAAACACACTCCCGCGCACGACTCGTTTTCCAGGACCATCTCCAAGACACCCCTTGGTTTTCGTCTACCCTTCCATACAAACAATATCGACTTTCTTCGAATGACGGACCCTACTCCTCTTCGTTACGATGTATGGCCCACTGTGATTGTAAACTTGGATATGTACGTGAGGTAAGTTTTAAAGGCGCATAGGCTTTTAGGTTATCATTTTTCATTGAAAACTGTTTTTTTAATGCGGTTTTCATTTCAGGTTTCAACTCTTCATACGTTGCCCAGCCGTTAGACGTGCGGAGATTTCATGTCCTGCAAAAATCGACGACCTTAGTTTTAACCTGACAAGTATCACAATGGGAAAAACAAATTTTCGGTTGGCCCCACGTTATCGCTTAATCATCGTCTTAGAAGACAAAACGAGAGAACTAGAATTCAAAACTCGACCACGTTTTGAATTCGAAGCAATGAAGCAGATAGCCATGAAACTTTTGGGGAGGTACTCAAAGCCTGTGATTGTTGGGAAACTCACTCTTGCTTTTCGTGTAATCCAGAGAAATTCATTTCTGCCACCGACTCTCAAAATTACTAGTCGCAGTTTGAAAGTCACAGCGTTCGGTACAAACTCATCGGAAAATGTTCTCAATGATATTCGAAGACACCTGACACTTAACAGTTTTCCTTTGGAAGACCTACAACTTGATATAGGGTTCGAATGGACTGAGGATCCCATTCTTGGAACCGCTAAAAATTTGAAGCTGACGAGTAACCCAGACACCCTCTATGGTGTAAAAAATCATAAAGTACAAGTAAACCTCTGTTCAATATCTCTATTCAATCCTATAACTTTGATCGAAGTTTGGAGAACTGAGAAAGCTGAAGTTGGTCGGCACTTTAGATTGAAGGGGTTCAGCTTCGATGAAACTAGATGGGTATTAGACGTGGTTAAAGAATTTCCTGGATTCGTGAAAGGAACTAGAGAGGATAACAGGTAAGCTAGAGACTAAGTTAAATGAAAAGTTGACAATTTATGATATTTGATTTCAGCGAATCTTCGATGTTCCCGGAATGCTTCATTTTGGAAATGAGCGACGAGAAGAGACTTTCCGTTTTTGGCAAGCAGTACTTAACTGAAGTTGGATATTTTTGTTATGAAGTTCACTTCAAGTTAACTCAGATTCTGAACGATATTGTCTGATTTTTTCATGGAATACCAACTATTACGGAATAAAGGTTTTTTATGTCCCGAATTAGAATTTTATATCAAACTAACTTGTGATGCATATGTTACAAAGTTTTATCAAAGCAACTATGTGATGCTTCCCAGACCCCCCCCCCCTCCTTGGATCTAGCACAAGCTGAACTTCTCAGTGATTCTATTATATTATGATTTTCTTCTAATACATTTGATAGATAGCATCTTCCTACGGGAGTGTTTGTTCCTTAGAAACAATTCACACTTATGTAACTCCAATAATTCAGTTCAAAGAGAGCCGCCCTAAATAATGCTCTCTAACATTAGTGTATTGATTTATCGTCAAATCCAACGTCTAGTACGTAAACACTCTCCCGCGCACAACTCAATTCACATAACCATCTCCAAGACAACCCTTGGTTTTTGTACTCTCTTACCTACAAGTATTATCGACTTTCTTCAAATGACGTCCCCTACTCCTCTTCGTTACGATGTATGGCCTACTGTGATTGCGAACTTGGATATGTACTTGAGGTATGTTTTAAAATCGTTTCATTTTTTATTGCCTGTTGCACTTTTAATGAGGATTTTGGCCAAATTTTTTTTAGCTTTGAAATACTTTAAAATGTGTGTAGATTCCAAAAATCATAATGAAAATGTTGCACAAGAACCCCCAAAAATGAAATAAGCAATGAAAATTTTGGACCATAAAACTTAATTTCAGGTTTGAACTCTTCCAGCGTTGCCCAGCCGTAAGACGTACCGAGAGTTCATGTCCTGCAAAAATCGATAATCTTGAACTTAACCTGACAAGTATCACAATGGGAAAAACAAGTTTTCGGTTGGCCCCACGTTATCGATTAATCATCGTCTCGGGAAACAAAACAAGAAATCTAGAATTCAAAACTCGCCCCAGTTCAGAATTCGAAGCGTTGAAGCGAATGGCCATAAAACTTTTGGGGAGATACTCAAAACCTGTGATTGTTGGGATACTTACTATCGATCTTGGTGTGGCACTGGAAAACGCTTATCTGCCACCGACGCTCAAAATCAGTAGTCGCAGATTGAATCAACGTTCATCAACGTTTGGTACAAACTCGGATCATTTTCTTGATGATATTCGAAGACTTCTGACACCGAACAGTTTTCCCTTAGAAAACTTAAAACTTGATGCAGCGATCGAATGGATTGAGGATCCTATTATTGCCACCGCCAAAAATTTGAAGCTAGAGTGTGATCCATGGACTATCTACGAAATGAAAAATCAACAAGTTCATGCAGTCCTCAGTTTCCCATCTCTATTCAATCCCATAACTTTAATTGAAGTTTGGAGAACTGAGCAAGCTAAAGTTGGACGGCACTTTAGATTGGACGGGTTCACCTTTAACGAGACTAGGCGGGTATTGGACGTGGTTAAAGGATTTCCTGGAGTTGTGAGTGAGACTAGAGAGGATGACAGGTAAGCTTGAGACTAGATGAAATGTTGAAAGTATATGTTGTTTGATTTCAGCGAATGTTTGGTATTCCCGGAATGCTTTACCTTGGTTATCAACGATGACAAGAAACTACACGTCTTCGGGAAACAGCATAGTGGATTTATTGAATACGAAATTCACTTCAAAATTGTTTAGATTTTCCAAGATATTGCTTGTTCTTATCATTAAATAAGTCTCATATTGAGACTAACAATGTATAAAACTTTAATTTTTCAGTTTTCATGTTTTGTACAACATTTATCAAACGATAAATAACATTAACTGACATTCTTTAATGACATATTATCAACGTCTATGCAAGCACGAATGGGACAAAATAGATAAACAATTAAAAATCAACTTTTTGAAACAGCAAAAATACTGTTAATAATTACATTTCCAATTTGACTTTCGCACATCATATACTCCAAAAACTAAAATTTGAAACAAGTAAAATTTCTCGAAATGAAGGAAAGCTCCAATTGGCATGATCAGTATAAAAGTAGATCCATTTGATGTATTTGAAAAGAAAATGACTTCAAAAACCACGTCTCTATTAATCCCTTCATTTTGAAACTTTTCATGTCACTGTTATGAAACTGAAAACAATTGGGACACTTCTGTGAAAATTTCTAGGCTCGAACTCACATCACGTTCTAAAAGAATATAGATTATGGCAATAGTACTTCGTTATGAAGCATGCAAACACGAATATTAAGGACGAATTTAAGAGAAAACAGATGTTAAAGATCCTAATGATTCCTCTACAATTTCATGAGATGTTTATCACCAAGTGAAACGGAAATGTAGAAACATATCAATAAAATTTGCTCTATTTTCTAATCCCATTCCATATTTCATGTTTCTGAAGTTTTGTATTTGGATAAATTAACTTTAGATTCTAGTGGGGAACGTTCAACAAAAATATTATAGAGGCAAGGCTGTCAATTTCGGCGGCCGCGGCTGGCCTTGATAGAGCTTTCAAAAAGTTTATGATAGTTCTAATGCATAGAGGTTGCTTGTGAGAGTAGAGCCATTTTAATCAGACTATTTGAGACTGGGATACTTCGATATGCACTTATTGAAAGTGCAAATTCAGATGAATGCTTCTGTTGTCGACGAAACATTTTTTTTTGTTTTTTGTTCTTCATTAAGAATGCCTCTAAAGAACTGGCCAGTTTTCACTATTATTGAGTTCATTTGGTTTAGTATATTTACGGTTTGTGAAAATTTTATTTTTGTTACGCTCTATTGTCTAGTCCAAATTAAGATCCGATCATCATATCCTCATTGATACCAACGATCATCTCAACTCCCGAAAACAGTGATTCACCAGAACTCACAATCATACCCATTTTTTTATTATGCGCATTGCTTAACTCATCTAGGAAAGAAAACAGAAAAAAGAATCTATTATTCTTATCTTTGGTTACTAAGGAAATGTGTATTGTGCAGCCTAATCCTTGACGCTAACTCTTGCTAAATGCCAAAAAATAGACGCTCTCATAAAAGAAGACAAAAGGGACCCCTTGTGGATGAAGGAGATGACGCCTTTTTGGATTTTCTGACGTATTCTTGGTTATTTTTTAGGTCTGGTCTTCCAGTATATAAGCCGAGAATTTGAATCACCGCCGTGCATAGTATTCATGAACCGCTACTTTCAATACGGCTCCGTCGAGGCCATCCCCTACTACAATTGCTCTCGAAAAACCTTTGAAGAATGGGAAGCGACTGGTATCAAAAGGCAATGGTTGGGGTACCCATTGCTCATTTTTGGAACTTTTATCGAGTTACTGTACATTCCTATTATCTATATCATCTTCAAATCGAGGCTGATCAAGCACGCCTGTTATAAGATTATCGTGGTTTTGGCGTTTATCGATATGGGGGCGACATGTTGCAGTTGTTTGATTACTGGCCCATTGTTGATTCTGGGAAGCGTTTTTTGTATGTACCCGACGTTTACCTATATGGCTGGAAGTTTTGCGTTGGGTGAGTGGACTGAGTATCAAACTTTTTTGGTAGCCAAAAGATGAAAGTTTGATAACTTCGTGTTAATGAACGTTATGAAGCTGTCTTGAGTTATAAGGCCCTTGTTACCGTAATCTTGTGAGTTAGATCTGCAGGTTGTGAGGTACGGTATATGTCATAAACTTTTCAGTTTTCAAGCACCATCCTACAGATTTCACGAAACCAGTTAGACCTCTTTTCAGCAATGTGGTGCATGGCGTGTGCCACTACCGTATCCCTATTCGCCAACCGTATTCTTTCCATCGCCTTCCATGAATATGCAGACGTCATTGAGAAGAAACTGGCATATTGTTCTATTTTATTCTCGATATCCTATGGATTGTACATGTTCATGTTCACTCCGTCAATTTGCTATAATTCTGTATGGATTTCGTGGATTCCGGATCCATTGTCAGAGTTGGTGCCGAGTAAGGAGGCGGCGGAGATGGTAAGGATACTTGAAATAGTGAAGAATCGTTTGTCCGATTATGATAATATTTTGTGAAAATTCGTTAAGATTATATGAGCAGATCGAAACAGAAGAACTAACGAATTGGTCCAAAAACATGCTTTTTTCTTTTATGAACCACCCAAAACAGCGAAAGTTCTTACAGTAACCCTTTCCATTTTCCAGTACAAAAACAAGCCACAAGCATGGAACAATTGGGTGTTCGTCTCCTGTATGTTCATTTTATTCTCCATCTACTGTGCGATGATCAAGAAGATTGCAAGAGGACAGAAATCAAAGGCTTCTATGGCGGTGAGTTGAAGGATATATGATGAAAAGTGGGGTTGGTTGCAAACGCGCTCCATAGCAAAAAGAAAGTTTCTCAAATCGATTATTTTTCACTTTTACAGCTATCCATAAGATCAGTTGTTAATTTGATTTCCTTTGTAAATAGACTTTGTAAATAGAAAATACTCTAAACAATCTGGGCACTCTATGACATCAAAATGGGGAATATGAAACCGTGATTTCTCATCTAAAATTTTAAAATGTCACAATGTTAAAAAATAATTTTATATGAGAAATCACGATTTCATACTTTCCATTTTGATGGCGTAGCATATCAAGATTGATGACATTCTTCTAACCAAATCGACAAAATTTTTCCGAGTTCTCTACTTTTTCAGATTTTCTTCCAATGCATCATAATCTGCTTCTTCAATACAGTATCCGCTCTAATCTACAATGCCCTATCATTCGTGACCCCATCTTTCTGGATTCTTCTACTCGGACAATTGTGTTGGTCAATCAATCATGGATGTCCTGCGTTGATCTATATCACGATGAATGAGACGATCAAGCGGGAATTCAAAAAATTGGTCTTTGGAATTCAGTCGAAGGTAATTTGAGAATTAGGGCTAACTTGGAAAAAAGAGAGATTTTCAGAAAATCCAAACGTCTTCTGCCAACACTGCTTCGCACTCCAGAATTTGATAATTTCTCTTTCAAATTCATGTCGTATCTCTTAATAAGTTGTCAGAATTGTCTAGTTTGCATTGTCCAGAGACTTATGCTGAATTTGAAACACATTTTTTTGAGTATTCTAAGTTGAAAGTCAAAAAAAGCGAAAAGGTGAACGTTGATTACTGTAGAAACCACAGCAAATGTAAAAGTCCAGATTTTGAAGTAGAAATGTCTGATTGTGAGAAAATATAAATTTCAAATTACTCTTTCATCCAGTCTTTTTTTTTCAAATTTACCACCCCGATGTAGTATGACTCTGCGGATGAAATTTTCAAAAGTAACGACTTTCTGAATGAATCGCACTTCCTCACTGACTTTCAGCTATGTACGTCATTGATCACGGGCGTTCTCAGATCACAAGTGGTACTGAATATATGAGTATCATGAGCGCAAGATACTCATGTTGAAAAACAGTGAAAACTGGGAAAAACAAGAGGCTCATTACAAATGATTGATACGAATCTTAGATCCGTTATCAGTAGCTGAAAACAGGAATTTCCAAGTCGTGATTTCAGAAAGTTTAGAAGATATGCAGGTGAGGCAGTATCAAACTAGTGCCTTATAATATCATAAGTTGGAAGCAGAGAATGTTGTACAATACAAAAATTTTCTCTTTCACTTTGTTATATTCTGCTCAGAACCGTAATACATTCAGTTCCTCCATTTCAAGTGCTTCGTCTATTCTACTTCCAGATTCTACTTCCGGTTGTATCAGTATGTCGAACCTGTTTGATACAGTTCATATTTCACTGCTCCAATTGTTAGCGCGCCGTCGTCTGTTGTTAGATAGATTTAAAGACGAATGTAGATATTTGCGACGATATCTCGTAAGAACACGAAAAATGCGCCATCTCCTGAGTAGGCACACTTCGCGTTTTAAGAGTATCGTAAGGTGCTGACCCATTTTCCGTTCCTAGCGAGAAACCGTCTCATGCGCCTTCAAATGTGCCTTCAAATATATCTAAAAAGAGACGGCGGCTGCGATAATATTAAAATTAGACGAGCAATTGTTGATGACAATCGACATAGAAACTTATTTGCATTAATATCGCAACGAAAATCTCAATGAAGATTTCACTGCTTCACAAACATGTTGAGAATCCGGACTTCACTTTTGTCTTGCTTGTTCTAAAGTTAGATAGAGAAACCATAAATACTTCGAAGTTCTGTTCTTTCAGACTTTTGACTTTTGAAGGGATACATAGTTTACGATTACTACTATAGATTAAGCACTGTTATTAAATAATTCACAGAAAAGAAAATACTATTTTTAATGTTGCAAAGTGGTCTCAAAGTTTAAAAAACACGCTTCGATGTGATAAGAATATTGCGTTCGTTTCCTCTAAAATCGAAAGAATAGAGCGATATTCAAAACATTTTATTATAAAAATTTACTGATGTGATATTCACTATTACAATTGGAATCGCATAGTGGAATTTCAGTTTCACGAGTTTCTGTAAGAGAACTAACTGATATTTTTGATTCGTTTCTCTCACTGTTTCATACTGCCAAAGAGAAATTCGAAATTCACTACTTTGCTAATTTTAAATTTTTCAAAGTAGTGACTTCACAAGAAACTACATCTTTTGGTTGCTACTCTTAGTTTCAACCCATCTGTAGCTCTTGCGTTTTTCGCTCCGAAACCTGCTCATTTGGTTTTTTGAATCAAACTATTTTTTGACTCATCCAATTTAATCAGCTTTATTATCATCAAGTTTATTATAATTATCATTGATTATCTACAATTTGAAGAAGTAAAAAATCGCCAAGACCAAAAGAATTGTCATCACAAAGAATTCAGAAGCAGAAGAAGTTTCGGTGCTTGTAGGCATAGCAGATGGTCTGGAGGCACGAGTAGTTGGTTTTGTAGTGGTTGTCGGGGGAACAAGTTTGCACAGTCCATCTTTGTTCTCATATCCAGCTGAGCATTTGGATCCTGGTTCTCCTTTTACTTTAAAGATATCGTCTAGTGATCCTCTGAAATTTCTAAAAATGTAATATTTTTCTGAACTTGAAACTCACTCTGGCTCAACAAAACACTTCACTGAAGATTGCTCTCCAAAATTCATATGAACTGTCAGCTTGGCGCATCCAATTTTCTTATGGGATGGAATCAAAAAATTGGATATTGGCATCGAGAAGAACGAAAAAAAATAAAGTCCGCCAATTTTCCTGGCTGCGAAATCGTCTAGTTTTTCATCATTCGACGAGCTTTGAACGTTTTCATATGATTTTACTTCTATCACTTTCCTTTCACTGTGCGGATTGTGGAAAGCGGTAGCAGCTTCTTTGGCCAAACCATCGTCCCAGATCTGAAAATGCTATCAAATTCAAAAGGAGGATTCATATTTCTACTTTTACATTCAAGGAGCGTGAATGTAAGGGTGGATATACTAGCGCGCATTTGAAAAATACGGCCCAGATTTTTTATGTCTGTCTGTTTGTCCCACTTCATAACACGAAATGTTGTCTCTAGTTTGGAAAACTCACCAACTCATGCATATTCGGGATTTGAGCACGTTTCGCAAATCGACGTCTTCCTTTATTGAGAATCACCACGAAGTCCTTGTCGGAAATCTCAGCGAGCACGATGGAAGCGAAGATGGCCAGAACGAGAAAAAGATTCAAATTCATCATTATTGATTGAGTTTGTTTTTCTTGAACTGATTTGAATCGGAGGGGAAGGAGTGGGGGCAATATGGGGATGTAGAAACTAGACCACGTGAAGTAGGGCAAGGATTTTTTTTCAACCTTTTTTTGAAAAGTGGGGCACGTTTACCTGGAAAAATACCTGTTTAAAAAAATTTCAACAAAAACTTTTTATCTCTGTTTTCCGTATTATTTTCAGGGAAACTCGGCCACGGCCACAGGATGCAACTTTTGCGACTTTTGCTCATTTCAGAGCCATTTGTCGGGGTTAGATCTATTTTTGAGCATTTTCATTATGATTTTTGAAATCTACGCACATATTTACGTATTTGAAAGAAATACTGGTGATACTCTAACTCGTCTAGTTTATGCAGAATCAATGATTCATCCTTTGACTCACAATCAATATTTCATTCATTCTCACTGAACTTTCAAATTCTTGAACCTCTTTTCCATGACGTTTTTTTTCCATTTTGCATTCCCTTCCACTGATAACAATTCTATATAAAAACTTTGCTTCGCAGCCAGGAAGAAGTGTTTCTATTCTTTGCCAAAGGCGCTTATCAGTTTTTCTCCGTTTTTAGCGTCGACGAGTTATTTGAGCTTGGCGATCTTTCGAAACATTTTTATCTGTGGCAAAGTACAAAATGATGAAACATTGTCTATTGATTCTTTGCATTTTTGTAACAACCGCTCATCGGGTTCTGGCTGATGATCCATATAGTGAGTTCAAGTTTTTGGAATTTCGAATTTTCCAAAAATAGGACACAAAAAGAGTGAAAGTTTTTTAAGACCAAACAGTCATCACAAAGAGGAAACTTTTTGTCATCTCGAACATAATGATTAGAAACTTTTTTCTGGTAAAATAATGAAAATGAATTTTGTAGCTGGATTCTGAACGAGTGACTTCAAAAATCCATTTTCCATCTTTCAGAATGCGCGCCAACTCAAACCATCGATCCTCCAACAAACATCAGCATTTCTTGGTCTTTCCCAAATAATTGGAACTTAACGACACCAGCTCCTCAATATGCTCCAAATCAGAATTGTGTTTGGATCGTGAGTCACTTTGCGCTCTAATGCAAATTTTCCATTTGTGCAATGGAGCACCATTTCTACCTTCATTCATCTCGATTTTCAGATCAACATCCCAAAAGGAATGTACGCTCTATTTCAAGTGAAATCAAACTACAATAAGACTTCAGTCTTGACGATGACAGATTCAACTGGATACGTTGAAACGTAGGCTTGAAATTTCGAATTGTTCAGATTGTAAAAAAAATATTGGTTTCAGAATCCAAGTGGCCTACAATGAGCCATATTTCCTATTGGATCCATCTTTCAAAGTGGAGCTACAAGCCAATCAAGGAGGGTTCATGGGAATGACAGTGCAATGGTTACAAGGTTAGTCTTGAGAATATTGAAAGCCTTCGAAATTCAAATGCCCTATTTTCCAGTGAACACAAAAATCTACCCAACAACCTACAAAGTGCACCCAGCATCCTCCCCGCTCGCTCTTTTTACTGGGGATTTCGACAACTCTACAGTAATCCAGGCGGACACTCAAGTCAGTCTTCTAGTCTTCCCACCGCAGGCAGGAATGCTCGATTTTACGCCCTATATGAGACTGACTCAAGTTTATGATGGAGACTCAGTGAACGCCAAGCACGTTGGAAAGTGAGTTTTTGACACTCAACATTTTTTTAAATTTTTTTCCAGCCTGTACCAAATTATGAGCTCTGGAAAGAACTTCATCTCAACTGGCAAATCCCTAACACTCTTTTCCCTTTTCCCAGGATACAAAATTGGAAATCTTGCTCTTTTCCAAGATTACTCTGATGTCAAGCAATATAAAAATTACCAAGCAATCTACTGTATTGTTCCAAATAATTGCCAAACTGATATGAATGCTACGGAAGGCACTGCTGCTGCTATTCGCTACTGGCCGACCTACTACATCACCTATATCGGATTGCAGGATGATAACAAACTTTCCGTGTACAATGGATATGTTGGAGCTGCTCAGAAGCTGGCTGATTATACGTTAGTGATCACTTTTCAGGGAGAGCATTTTTATTCAAAAATGTTTCAGAAAGGCAACACAGCAAAACAATCTTCCACAAAAGTTCACTGGGAGATTCACAGTTTTTGTTTTGGATCAGGGAACTACTACTATTCAATACGCTGGAGATGCGCAGACTGGTGAGCTTTCGAAATAATAAGCAGCTTTTAGGATAGTCCAAAATTTCAGCAAGATGGCAAGTCGGATTCGATAATCGTCAGGGTTTCATTGCCTCACCCAACTATGGAATGCAGAGTTCTGATCAAGCAGTTGGAGAGGCAATCTACTCATCTTCCACTTCCGATATCTCTTACTCCACTCGTCTCGGTAGCACTCCTCTTCTCGGTGATGCAACTATGAATGTAGCGATAACGGATGGTCAGAAAACGGCTCTTAATGATACGTGAGTTTGGGAACAGTGCGAGCGTGAACAGGCTAATTGAAGGAGGAATAAGAGCAAAAATTTGAAATACGTAAAAATAGGCGTAGATTCCAAAAATCAAAATGAAAATACTCAAAAAATGCTCCTAAATCCCGAAAAATGTCTCAAAAATGAGAAAAAAATCGCAGTAGTTGTATCCGGTGGCCGTGGCCGAGCTTCCCAAAAAAGGGCGGAGTCAGCCAGTCTTTGCAGTGGTACGGTAGCCGATCACTGCGCTCGGCTCCGCCCCTTTTTTGGGAAACTCGGCCATGGCCACCGGTAACAACTTCTGCTTATTTTGCTCAATTCGGAGCTATTTTGCATGGTTTTTACGCGATTTTGGAGCAATTTCATCGTGCTTGTTGCAATCTAAATTTTTCTATCAAAATTTCATGCCTATTTTTTTTGCAAAATTTTATGCCACAACGTTGAATATTTTTAACTGAGAACGGTCAAATTCTACAGGGTGACCCATAATTACGGACAATTTTCTTCGAATGACCGCAGTATAGCGGAGACTTTGTGTTTTCAAACGATTTTATAGCTGTTTGTTTTCGACAATGTGCTTGACATTGTTGCAAAGTTTGAAAAAAATCCAACATGTTTGAACCAAGTTATGGCTTGTCAAACAGCCATTACTTTGACAGACCAGAAAAAATTCACTTTCAGTACATAAGGAAACGAGTTGGCACAGTAACCACATATGTCAGAAAACATTGGATGGTAACTTAAATTCTTCTATTAGGTTCAATCAATCTATAAAATAAAAGATTGGTTGAAATAGTCTCCAACGAGTCCAGATAATATTCCTCGAAAATACCAATTTTTCCACAGGCACGTGGTAACGAGGGGTTTTCGGGTGTCCATTTTGGAGGAGCCATTACTTTCGGAACAGTGGGAGTTATCAAACGAAATTTAACATAACTGCATTCGATGATGCGAGGTACAATTTACATAGGTTTTTGCCCGAAAATAATGATTTCCAACTGGCTCAGTTAGACTCAAACATGATTACTCACAATTAAGAGGGCGTACCAATAATAGTTTTGGTTCTCTTCAGAGGGAAAATTTTCTTGGACATTTGTAACATATTGTAGCTTCTTTTCTAACCAAGTTTTGGGAAATAATTGTTTGGCGGCTTGATCGCCTGCCGAATTCGCGAAAATTCAGTTTTATTATTTTTGAGGCTCAAAACTTCAAATTTTGGATGGACACCACGCGGAGAAAAGTGCTCATAATTTTAAAGAGCCGCGCAATAGGATGTTGAATTTTCACATAGTGATCGAGGAATAGTTTAGCAAGAGTTGTACGTGTTTTGGCTAACGTGGGTTTCATGAGCGTAGCACGAAGGGCCTATGTTCCCTGATAATCCTTGCGTGCCGGCCGATGGTGCAACCATGCCAGTTTTTGGCCTCTAACTTATCTCGAAATTGTTTTTTTGGCTCAGAAAATTGTATACAGAATTTTTTGCGTTCAAAAAAACTACATGCCAATTTTCAGCTCAATCGGTCCGATAATGGGCAAAAAACAATCACGGAAAGTGTTGTCCGTAATTATGGGTCACCCTGTATAACTCATTGCACCAGAAACAATACAAATTTTAAAGAAATTAAAAATATATTTTTTCAAGCAACCATTTTTAACCAATTTCAGCTACACTGCCTCCAGAGTGATGGCTGGAACCGTCGAGGCTGTTGGTACTGGAATTGTGGTGAAATATCAACCAAACGGAGCAGTTACTTCTGGATCATATATCAATTTCAAGTTTGAACATCACAATTCGGCGGTGACACCTGGTATCATTCTTGCGATTGGCGTCTCGATTATGAGAATGTTGGCGGTGTAAACGTATTTTTATTTGTTTTAATTATTTTCAAAATTGGTGCTGTTCTCAAATAAATTATTCATGTCTGTCATATAACAATATTCGTTATTCGAATGAATTTCAAATTGGAATTGTCTTCTTCAATATTCTGGAATAAAAGGAAAACAAGGATATTTTAGGATCTCAAATAATTTGCAGCTGGAAAATTATGAAATTTAATAATTCTTAGATTCTGCTTTTTAACCGAGTTTTTTTCAAATTCGTACTTTCATCTTTTCTGATTCATCACCATCCTGAAAACTAATCAAAGATCGGTCATTTTTTTCCTTATTTTTTGTTATGATGTATTTTTTCCCGCGTAAGAAGTCTAGACTTCCCCGTAAATAGATAGTAAATTGCATCCATTCATCAATTGACGAAATCTCTTATATCTCTTCAAGAAAAATATGAACTTTTAGAGAAATAAGGGTATATAAGGAAGTGGATATTTCTTGTTACTTAACAAGAGCTCAATTCAAAAAATCTGAAAAAAGTTTGAATTCCCGCCACTCCACACTCCATGGATCGCCTAATCTACTACGGTGACGCCAACGCGGTTCCCTTCTACAATTGCTCCTGGAAATCTCAAGACGAATGGTTTGAGACAGGGCAGAAAAGACCTTGGCTGGGCTATCCTATCACTGTTTTCGGAGTTTTTATCGAGTTACTGTACCCACCAATACTGTATATTATATTCAAGAAGAGACTGATCAAGCATGCTTGTTATAAGATCATTTTCATGTTGGCACTTGTGGATATGACGGCGACGGGTAAGATTCGAAAAGATGAATGACAAAAAAATCAAACTCTGAGCCTGTTTACTGTAGTTTGGAAACTGAAATTTTTAAACATGGAATTTCGATATTCTTCCCGTTTCACAAACTCCTTATTCACATTCCAAAACAAAAATGTTCGCTTCATTTATGGAATATTCTTCAGTATGCAGTTGCCTGATCAGTGGTCCTTTATTCATACAAGGAGCAGTTTTTTGCTCCTATCCGAATTTCATCTATGTTGCTGGACAATTGGTTTTGAGTGAGTGGTTTTTTTGCTTCCCCAGTTTTGTGACTCGGTGACGTTTCGCAACCAGTCATTTCGCAACTTTAGGAAGTTCAGTGGCGAAATTATAAGTTGCGAAATGTCTCGGAGTCCATTTCGTAACCAGACATTTCGCAACCGGTCTTTTCGCAACTACGACGTTTCGCAACTTTACAGAGTTCAGTGGCCAGTGACCGGTTGCGAGTCGACTGGTTATTAAATGTCGTGAAGCCCATTTCGTAACCAGTCATTTTGCAACCAGTCTAATCGCAACTCACGTATATTTCGCAACCAGACATTTGGCAACCAGTCATTTGGCAACTGCAACATTTCATCGGAATAAAACTTTTTTTTCAAATGTAGACGATAACTCGAAATGGCTTAGAATACCCGTGATCACACAAAACCTGCATGAACGGAAATTGCGCGAGTTTATAACATTGCGGTACGACTGGTTGCGAAATGTCCTGTTGCGGAATGTCGGGGTTGCGAAACTTACTGGTTGCAAGATGTATCAGCTTTGAAATGTCTTGGTTTCAAAATGTCATGGTTGCGAAATGTCAGGGTTGCGAAACGTCGCTAATAATAAGCCAAACTTTTCTGTTTCTCAAAGCTAGTTTGTTTTAAGTTAGTCAAGCACTGTCATTGACTTTTCGACTATTCTAATTTTGGTCATCTTGAATTTCATCCAGGCACCTGGTGCACCTCGTGCGCCTGCACCCTCCTCCTCTTCCTCAACCGTCTCATCTTCATAACTCTCCCCGAATACTCCCACATCATCGACGGCAATCTCGTCTATCTCTCCCTCTCCTTCATCACCCTCTACTTCCTTTTCTGGTTCTTTTTCACCCCAACAATCTGTTTCAATTCAATCGGAATGGCTTGGTATCCAGACCCTTTGGCTATGAAAGGTGGAGCATCGGAAGAGGCATTGGACTACTACAGAAATACGCCACAGGCATGGAATAATTGGATTTTCGTGTCGGTTATGGTGGTACTGTATGTTGGGTATTTTTTGAAAGTGAGACATGTGGCTCAAGGACAACAGAGATCGAAGGCATCGGCGGCGGTAGGTCATAATTTGGAAAAATTCTGAAATGGGTGGGGCTTACTGTCAGATTACTGTAGTTTGTTTTGGTTCCCTCATATTTTTGTTCTCAGTAGAGCACATTTGAAACCTTCAGTATCATCAAATTACTGTTATACTAATCTTGTATTGAGGACTAAATTTTGAGATGTTAAAATGAGCCCAAAATCTCACATGTGTTTTCAGATAATAGTACAATGTATCATCATTTGCTTTTTCAATACTGTCAGTGCCATGGTCTACAATTCATTCACTCTCATCTCTCCTGATCCATGGATCTTACTTATGGGTTGGTCTTCATGATTATTTTCTCGTCTAGTTCCATTGATACAAAAAATATCTTCAAACTGAAATGGCTTACTGTAACCGAAAACTATGATTTTCTTTTTTCTGTTTCAATAGTCCCATATATTTCACAAAAATTTCAAACCTATAATAATTTGTACATCCGGTTTGTCCAAAAAATTACTTTGCAGGTCAACTCTGCTGGTCTGTAAACCATGGGTGCCCTGCATTTATCTACATCACTATGAATCACACCATTCGGCGGGAATTCAAAAGATTTATTTTCAGGGGATCGGTACAGTTTTGACCTAACTACTGTAATAGTGATTGATGAGTTATTTCAGAGCGTCGAAGACTCCACAATGTCCGTTACCAATACTACTAACAAGATCTAATGTTTCATGGATGTTGTATTTTTGAATGAAGGATCTGTGTTTAGTGTGATTCTATTGATACATTTTTTGAATGATCACTTGTCCTTGATTACACCGATAAGCACAATAGAGATTAAACTAATCGACACTGACAAATTTGAAAACGATTGGATATTCCGAAAATGAAGACAAAATCAAGTTGACGAAACTGAGTATTTTGGAAAAATATATGTACTGGTACCAAGGCTGTCACTTTTCGCGGCCAGCCGCCGGCCGGCCGGCCGCGGCTTTTCAAAAATGAAAATTTACGTTGAAATTTTCAAAATTAAAAAAAATTAAATTTTCAAATTTTTGAAATTTTCAACTGAAACGTGAAATTTCCAAAAGCCGCGGCCGGCCGCGGCTGGCCGTATGACAGCCTTGACTGGTACTGAACTAGAATGCGTTCAACAATCTTTATTTGAACACTTTTTTGACAATTTGGTGGTGGTGTGAAGACGTTTTTGCCACTTCTGATTGGTATGAGCTAAAAAAAACCTCGTTAGCAGTTTTGTTGTTCAGGGATACTGAAATAGAGTTCATGAATCAGCAAGTTTCTAAAAAATAGGTTACAGTTACATACTGTTGGTTAAATGGTAGCCGAAACTCTGCAAACATTGCCTTGCACTTTGTAATCCGCCGTTTTTTACGAGAGTACGAGATACTGAAACTAAATGCATCAACAGAAAGAATGTATAGTACTAACGTTATCAAAAGTTGAACTAATGCTGATTTCCAAAGTTCTAAAGCTTTGATTGTTGAAATGACGACAGTCTAGGTTTCAGAATCTTCAGAGTCGTCTTTGTAGAGTTTTGGGATGGGTAGGAGAATCCATAGATGGGGTATTGAAGGAGCGGATGGGTCAAGATGGATGTCAGGGTTCTGAGGTCATTTTGGTTCGGGTCTCCGTAGGCTACTTTCGGAATACATGAGTTCTTACTGTATCCATATGATATGCTGGCGCCGGATGTCCTGTACGTTGCCCATCTTGACGCCTTCTGCTATAATTTTTTCTGAATCCGTCTGCATTGTTGTTTAATTGTCTTCTGGAGTTTTTATGACTTCTGTGCTCTCGATCCTATGGACACAGATGTTGTTTGACGCTATAGTTTTCATAATTACGGCTAGGACAAATAAAAGTTCGGGTGGCTACTTCTGCTATCATCGTAGCCACATCTGTCCTTGTCTTGACGTCTACTGAATTCTTCGCCATGTTTTCTGATTCCATTATCTAACTTTCTAGATAGCATTCTTTTATCGTGAATAGTTTTCAGAGTATTCTGTACGAATTGCCTTCGATTTTTAACATCAAGTCTTCTGGAGTGTTCGAAACCGCGAATATTGTTGTTCCGCTGTTCATCAGGAAACCGAATCAAACTCATTATCGTATCGTGGACGATTTGAGGAGTTGTGGCCTCCATTATTTTGATCATAGCTTCTGAAGCCTTGGGAGTCTCAACTGCTGTAATTGAACTGATTATTCTAGTTTATGGAGTATCCATATTCCATGTCGGAGTTGTTGTGATGTTTTTGGCTCTGCTCCTGTCTTATTTTTCTGGTTGTAACGTGGTTTTTGGTTTTGCGATGCATGTTGGGTTTCTCTGAAGATGGGAACAAGGTCTGGTTATTGATGTGAAAAGTTATCAACAAAAATTACAAAGAGATAAAACAGGAAAAAATTCACTGATTCACAATCATGTCAAACCAACTAAGAAAGTTGTTGCATATGTTTTGATGATGTTGATACGGTTCGCTAGATCGACCGAGGTTTATGTACTGTTTCAATATCTAAGCTTCTGCAACAACTTTTTCAGTAGACAATAAAGCGTTTTGAATCTTGCTAAACCAACGAAAATAGTTGAATTTGTACCATATGCCAGAAATATCATGACCAGAAACGCATCGCATGGCGCACATATGTAGAATAAAGGGTAACAATAATGAACAGTACCCATCAAATGATAGAGCTAACACGTGGATAGATTACTGTCTGAGCAGTTGGTTTGCAGATAGAACATGTGAAAGAAAGTTGGTGGTTCTTTTGTTTCATCAAATTAATAAGAGTGAAACAATGAAGTTTATGATATCAAAGTTAACCAAAACTGTTGCACTGTTAAAACTGATACAGAGAATCTGAAACTGATTTACATTTAGTTTGGAAAAATTCTAATTTGTGAGACCGTAATCCGACAACGGCTGTCTTATCAAATGGGTATAGCAATTTTTCCTCAAATAGTTATCATGGTTTATTGCTGGTCGTCACATTTGTTGATGAACGAATCGCAGTTCCTGAATGGTATCTTTATGAAACTCGTGAAACTGCAGATTATCTATCACTAAGAGTGAAGTTAATGATCCTAATGAAGCGGTCAAATTAGTTATTCGATATGTCTAGTACAGTTTTAATTATGGTATTCGTCTTTCTCAAACATTTCAGATCCATGCCAGCTGTCAAGGTTCTATCATCAAAAACTAACAAGCTATGTGTACTCCAAAAAATTCCATATGTTCTGTTTCATGTTGAACATTTCCTGTCAGGATTTGGTCAGTTTTCTAATGTTCTAGTGTTTGGAATCGAAACAAATCAAAGAAATTGAATTGTTCGACTTTTCCAAAAAAAACTACTAAACTTTTAAGTTTCAAAGTAACAATATAAAAACACTCTGTAACTGGGGATCTCTAATTACAAATCTTCTCATTTCATTCAAACCCCCTAAAAACCAATAATCCTTACTTTCGACAAAATGTCGGTTTCATTTCGTGCTTTTCTTGACTGCATCACGTCATGGATCAATTGGACTTTGCCATATTTTGGGAATAGTAATAAAAAAATTTGCACAGAATTCCTCAACAAATTTTACTTCAAAACAGATTCATTAAGATTCATTTTAAAAACAAGAAAAAATTAACAGGAGAAGACAAAAAAAACAAGGCAACAAAGCAAAAAAAAATGATAACAATGAAAATCGTAGGCAACACTTCCTTATTCCAAGACAACTTCCGTACAAAGCGACACATGATGACGGTCTCCCGTGGGATTCTCATCAAAACAGTATCCACAAAGGTATTCCCATCCCAATCGATCACATTTCGATATATGGTGTCTTCGAAGGCATCTCGTACAGCATCCTTTCATTTGAAGATGTTAGGTACTTTTTGAAAGTGAGACATGTGGCTCAAGGACAACAGAGATCGAAGGCATCGGCGGCAGTAAGTCGTATTTTTGAAATTTTTCTAAAATGGGTGGGGTTTTCTGTTAGATTACTGTAGTTTGTTTACTTTTAGTTTCTCTCAAATTCTTGTTTTCAGTACAGCACACTTGAAACCCTCAGTATCATCAAATTACTGTTATACCAATCTTGTATTGAGGACTAAATTTTGAGATTACCGGTAAAATGATAAAAAGGAGCCCAAAATCTCACATATTTTTGCTATATATTACTCAATTACAGATAATAGTACAATGTATCATCATTTGCTTTTTCAATACTGTCAGTGCCATGGTCTACAATTCATTCACCCTCATCTCTCCTGATCCGTGGATTTTGCTTATGGGTTGGTCGCTTTTCTCAGATTCCATTTTTTATACAAAAAATATCTTCAAACGAAAATGGGCTTACTGTAACCGAAAACTATAATTTTCTTAAACTGTTTTAATAGTATCATATATTTCACAAGAATTCCAAAACTTTGATAGTGGCTTTATCCAAAAAATTACTCTGCAGGTCAACTCTGCTGGTCTGTAAACCATGGGTGCCCTGCATTCATCTACATCACTATGAATCACACCATTCGGCGGGAATTCAAAAGATTTGTTTTCAGGGGATCGGTATTGTTTTAGGCTAGCTACTGTAATGATAATTGATGATATGTTTCAGAGCGTCGAAGACTCCACAATGTCCGTTACCAATGCAACTAACAAGATCTAATGTTTCATGGAGGTTGTATTTTTGAATGAAGAATTTGTGTTTAGTGCGACTTCTCTTTCTGACATCATGATATTGACACAGATTTTAAATGATCATCCGTCCTTGATTACACTCATAAGCACAATAGAGATTGAACTAATGGGTACTGACAAATGTGAGAACGAATGGAATCAATAGGATATTCGAGAACGACTGGACATTCTGAAAATAAAGGAAATCAAGTTGATGAAACTGAGTATTTTGGATAAAAATGAACTGGTACTGAACTAGAATGCGTTCAACAATCTTTATTTGAACACTTTTATGACAATTTGATGGTGGTGTGAGGACGTTTTTTGCCACTTCTGATTGGTATGAGCTAAAAAAAACCTCATTAGCAGTTTTGTTGTTGAGGGATACTGAAATAGAGTGCACGAATCAGCAAGTTTCCAAAAAACGTTACGGTTACATACTGTTAGTTAAATGGGAGCCAAAATTTTGTAAACATTGACTTTTATCTTTTAGTCTTTCACCGTGAATAGTTTTCCGAATATTCCGTACGGATTGCCCTAGATTTTGAACATCAACTCTTCTGGAGTTTTGGAAACCGCAAATATTGTTGTTCCAATGTTCATCAGGAGTCCGAATCAAACACGCTTCATTATCATATCGTGGACGATTTGAGGAGTCGTGGCCTCCATTATTTCGATCATAGATTTAGAAGCCTTGAGAGTCCCGCTTGCTTTAGTTGAACTGATTCCTCCGGTTTATGGAGTATCCATATTCCATGTCGTGTTTTTGGTTCTGTTGTGATATACCGAATTGCTCATCCCTTAACCTATGTTGACTTGAGTTTCTGAACTGCTGACAGTTTTCTCTATCTCTACAATATCTTGTCTTGTTTTTCTGGTTGTAATGTGGTTTTGGGTCTTATATTGGTTATTGATGAGAAAAGTTATCAACAAGAAATAACAAAGAGATAAAACAGAAAAATTGCACTGATTCACAATCATGTGAAACCAATGTTAATGTTCGCTAGATTGATCGAGATTTATCTACTGTTCCAATATCTAAACTTGTGCAACAACTTTTTCAGTAGACAATAAAGATCTTTTAAAACTTGCAAAACATACTAAAATACTTGCATTTCCACCAAATCCCAAAAAAAAATCAATGAACAACATGACCAGAACCGAATCGCATGGTAGACATAAAAGAAAAGGTAACAATAATGGACAGTACCCATTAAATGGTAGAGCTAACACGTGGATAAATTAATGTGTGAGAAGCTGGTTTGCACATACAACAAAAGTGAAAGAAATTCAATGTTTTTTTTCGGTTTCATCGAGTTGTTAGATGTCTACACATTGTCCATTGTCAATTGTTCTGGCCTTACGACACAGACTACCTTGAATACAATTTGTATTTATTGTTTGAGTTGTCGTAAAATATTTTGCACATCAAGCATGTTCAAAATTGATAAGAGTGAAACAAAGAAGTCTATGATAACAAACTGAAACAGCGAACACCAAGTCGTAGGAGAATAACAAACCAACTTAGTAAGCATAACAAGCTGACCTTATTCAGCGTCTAATTTTATGTAGGATACAGCCATAAATGGTTTAAATTGATATAAAGGATCTGAAACTGGGAGTTCTAATTTGTGGAACTATATTTCGGACAACGACTGCCTTATCAAATGGGTATCTTTGTAAGTGAAAGTGTTGAAACAGCGATTCTTTTCTTCAAACAGTTATTTGGTTTATTGCTGATAATCACATCCCTTTCAGAACGAATCAAAGTTCCTGAATGGTATCTTCATGAAACTCGTGAAACTGCAAATTATCTATCACTACGAGTGAAGTTAATAATCTTAATGCAGCGGTCATATTAGTTCTTCGATATGTCTGGACCCGTGTAAATCTTGGTATTTGCCTTTTTCAAACAATTCAGACCCATGGCAGCTGTCAAGGTTCGTTCCATCAAAAACTAACAAGATATATGTACTCCGAAAAATTCCATATTTTCTGTTTCATGTTGAACATTTCCTTTCAGTATTTGCTCAGGTTTCCATTGTTCTAGTGTTTGGAATCGAGACAAATGAAAAAAATTGAATTGTTCGACTTTTCCAAAAAATGCTACTAAACTTTTAAGTTTCAAAGTTATCATATAAAAACACCCTGTAACTGGGGATCTCTAATTAAAAAAAGCGCACTTCAAATTTCATTCAAGCTCTCTAAAATAAATAATCCTTACTTTCGACAAAAATTCTGTTTCATTACGTGCTTTTGTTGACTGCATCTTGTCATGGATCAATAGTACCTTGCAATAATTTGTGAATAGTAATAAAAAATTTTGCACAGATTTTATCAACATTTTTTACTTCAAAACAGATACACTAAAATTGAAACAAGAAAATAATAACAGGAGAAGGCAAAAACACAAGGCAAAAAGGCAAAAATAGATAACAATGAATGATAGGCAAGATTTACTCATTCCAGGACAACTTCCGTACAAAGCGACACATGATGGCAGTCTCCCGTCGGATTCTCATCGAAACAGTAACCACAAAGGTATTCCCATCCCAATCGATCACATTTCGATATATGATGACTTCGAAGGCATCTCGTGCAGAATCCACTCATCTGGAGATGAACACGCCGTTCTTCGACATCCTTCATGAATGGACACTCATCGTGCTTATGACGACGAGCGCAGTATATGCAATCGTGTTGGACTCGCGGATTATGGTGGTCTTCCGAGCAAAATTTCCGGGTGAGTTTGGAGAAGAGGGTGCATTTGGGCTCGTTCTTACGGTGCCAGTGGAAAGGAGGGTCGTTGGTAGTGGGTCGCTCTGCGATGGCTTGCCAGGCGCTGGATGTGGGTACTGTAAAAAAGGAAATAAAGAATGTGAGGACCATGAGGCATTTCAACAAGTTCCAGTTAAAAAAGTTTTCAGTTATACAATATCCTAGCATTATATAATAGTTACAAAATGTCCTTGTACCCTAGCTGCAAAATGACCTAGACTTTTTTACCAAATGTCCTAGAATATTAGTTCCGAAATATCATAGCAGTTTAGTTACAAAATTTTCTAGCATTACGGAATGTCTTAGCATTCTAATTTTGAAACGCCCATGTTACGGAATTTCTGGTTGCAAAACGGCTTAGTTATCCGATTTCCTAGTTTCTACACTTCCTAGCTCAAAAATGTACTAGCTACAGAGCGGATAGTTACAAAACGTCCTCGTAATCAAAAAGTCCTAGTTGCGAAGTGGTTAAATCTGATAATTCCTATTTATGTAACCTTCCTAGTTACGAAACGTCCCAGTTATGAATCGGCTTGGTTACAAAACAGCTAACTTTGAAATATTCTGGTTGCGAAATGACTAGTTTCGAAACGTCCCCCTGAAAACTCACATTTCAAGTTCGCCTTCTTCCTCCACTCCTCCGCCGTCGTCTCTCGTCTCCTCGGCTCTTCCTCCATCCTTACAAATCTCCAACCTCCGCGACCTCTCCGATTAAAATTACGCATCATTCTCTCTTCAGCACGTCGTGCCTCTCTTTCTGCTTCTGTCGCCAACGCTGCTTCGCGAATTTCGTTGTGAAGTTCTTCTGTCGCCAGCCTGACAGCTTCGTCATCAAGGTTTGGAGGAGAGTCTGGAGGCGGATGGGAGACGTCGGAATCATCGAGACTCAGTCTTTGTGGCGAAGGACTTCTGGAGATGGTGTCCCAACTGTTAGGGGTCCGGTGCCCGGATTGTTGGCTTTGTATTAAACGTGGAGGAGATCGAGAACGATTTTGGAATCTTCCAGGACTCCTAGACCGTCGTTCGTTGAAATTTCGAGATCCACTTGGACCTTGGTGGTCATGTACTTCTCGTGAAAAAGATGGAGAGTGGTTTTGGAATCTTTGTGCTCCAGAATAAGGACTTCCAGACCGTCTGTAGCTGTTTCGAGATTCATTCCGTCCTTGGTGGCCTTGTTGTCCTCGTGAGGGGGATGGCGAACGACTGTAACTGTTCTGACGGTTACGGTGTCGAGCCGGGGACCAGTTTCGTTGTTGTTGGTTGCTGTGTACTCCTCGTGGAGGAGACGAAAAACGACTTTGGTATCCTCTAATGTTGTGTACTCCACGTGGAGGACTTCCAGACCGTCCGTAGCTGTTTGGAGATCCGCTTCGCCCCCAAGATGAAGAACGGCGTCGCCCATAGTTTTGAACTTCCCGTGAAGGACTCCTATAGCTGTTTCGAGATCCACTTGGTCCTTGGTAGTTTTGTACTCCTCTCGGAGATGGGGAGCGATTTTGGTATCCTCTATAGTTGTCGTCTCCTCGTGGAGGAGACCATGAGCGATCGTAACTGTTTTGTCGGTTACACTGTCGAATTGGAGACCAGTTTCGTTGTTGGTGGTCGTTGTGGACTCCGCGTGGAGGAGAACGGGACCGTCGATAACTTTGTACTCCTCGTGGACTACTATACCGGCTATTTTGACCATATGGACTATTTGATCTACTCCGTGGGTGGTCCCATTGTTCACGATAGTTGTTAAAATTCGGGTTGTAATTTCCTTGGTTTCGTGGTGAAGGGCTTCTAGAGTTGGGGTGCCTGAAAAATCTCAATTTTTGAAAGTACACACATATGAAGCGAATATTGAAGTATTCGAAAGTTTTGAATGTTGTGGAGTTCCAGAAACCGAAATTTTTCGAAGTTTCAAAACCCATAAATCTTAAGATACAGAAACCCAATTTCTAAAAATTCGGAAACTTCTGGAATTGATGAATACGGACATTTCTATAAAACCGAATTTGAACGATTCCCAAAAATACTAACCGTGGTGGAGATCTTCTCGGTGAGTACTCGTCCCTCCGATAATTCTGTGGGGGTGATCTGCTTCCAAATCCGCCATTCTGATGACGTGGAGGACTTCCGAATCCCATATTCTGATTTTGATTCCCATTCGGACTTCTGTATCCTCTACTATCCTTCCAACCGTTGTCCCGATTTCGGTTCGCATTGAAATTTGAATTCTGGTTGGAATAATTCTGAGGATTTTGATGGGAATTTCGGGAATTTCTATCACGACGAGGCTTGCGGTGGCGGTTTCCGCCACCTCGACCACCTCGTCCACGGGGTTGTTGTTGTTGGTTACGGTGCATTTTCGAACTGAAACGTATATACGTGTTATTGGGAAGATAGAGAAATGAGAAACAAAAATGGAGGAGAAGAAACAGAAAAAAAAGTTGAAAAATCGGTAGTTTGAATGGGGGGGGGGGGGCAATTGAAGAATTTGCGTTTGAGAATAAAAATTTATGGATTCCTTGATGAAGCGAGAATTGAATGGAAAGTAAAACTTAGCGTTTCTTCATCGAAAAATTGAAACTGAAAACTCGAGTACTAATATTAGTACGCCTCGAAGAAAAAAATGTATTTATGCAAAAAAACATCAAAATCGGACAATAGGAGGAAGTTCCATTCAATTCTTCTAGTTTTATATATGTCAATTGACCAGAAATCCAGTGGATTTAATAATTAGTTTTCATGGATACCGAGTTTGCGGAACGGTAAAATAAAATACAAGATGAAGCAAGAAAAAGCAGATCTAAAGTGTTTGGAAATGAAATGACTAAAAATGCTACTGAAAGCTCTCTGTTTCCATTATAAACCTATTTCGTATCACCTTCGAGTTGAGAAACCCTACTTTATGAGATTATCTGAAAAATGTTGTTTTTCCGAAAAATCCGCAAGAGGTAGAAAGCGTCCAAATTCTGGCGGTAGACGGAATTCCGTCCAGCTCTGGACCATAATATAAAAATAACTTGAAACAGATGCAAAGGAATAGCATAATTCTCTTTAGCTAAACTAGTCAAGATCAAGAAACAGAAGAAAATTATCCTTCCACTCAAGTATCTGAAATTTTGAAATTCACTCTATAGGGGTTCAGGTGGAAAAACAAGGGAAGCTATGTAGTTGTATCACATGCGAAGAGCTGACATCGACAGGACCCACAAGTTCAGATAGAAAGGGAGTAGTGGAAACAGAAACTTTTCAGATTCATTTAGAGTGGCTGAAAAATTTTGGATGTTTGAAAGTGACCGAACCAAGAACACTGAGAACTCAAGTATACAAAAATCTAGAATGTTCTGGAATCTTAGAAACCGAAATAATTAAATTCAACGAGCCAAGGCCTCAGGAAATTAAAAATTTTTAAGGTCTAGAATCCAAAATTCCGAAAAAAAAAGACTAATCATGGTAGAGATTTTGTAGGCAAGTACTTCTTATCCTTATAAGAAGAGCTCAATGAAGGTATTTTTTCTAATTTAAATAATCAATTCTTCCTAAATCAATGATATAATACAAAGTTTACGAAACCGAAAATTTCAAAACTATTATATCCAGATAGCGGCGAATATTGCTTCGAAGCAGATATTGGTGAGATAATGACTTTGCGAAACTGAAAATTTTGTAGCAACTCGATGAACAGAAAATATAGCTATAATTTTAGGTAATCAAAGGGAATTTGACAATAATGAAAGCATTTTTCATTAGCTGGACAAAAGAAGATACTATCAGTTCACTAAAATATATCGAAAACAAGAAAACCTAACGAAACTGTGAAATTGTGCTGAATTCGAATAAGAGCATTCGCATCGAACTACTAAATTCCCGGAAAAATAAGGTGAGGAACATGAAAATGAAGCGAAAAAAGAACTTTGTTTCCAATTTCCAATAGTTTTTGAGGACGATTCCAATTCAACTCAACACAACGAGACGAGAGATAACGTAAAAGAGAAGAGACGCCAGAGAAAACAAAGAAAATATTGGAGGAGAGTGAAGTGAACAGAGAGGAGGACACAAAGACCGCTATCTCTTCTCTTTCCCTTCTTTCGTTGAGGGTGGATAGGGTCAAGAAAATGGAGGCGGAAAAGAGGGGTCGTTCCGAGAAGTTTTTTTTCCGTTTTCTATTTCTCTTCCTATTATATTAACAAAGTAACCAGTAGGCAGTGAGATATGGTACCATTGCAACCGTTTTATTTTTTTCAAAGTTTATAGGCGCATGCTTACGATTAATGAAATCACATTTCAAAGCTCATAGACCAACAGAAGAAGAGATAATTAGGGAGGACAAAGAAACCAATAATCGATAAGATTCACAAACTTTTTCAAAGCGTCTAGATGGTTGTTTCATTTGGCCTCAAAAAAACCAATCCTCTTAGTAAGTGAAAAATACATCGACGGATAGAAAGACGACAAAGACAATAATGAATAGCGCCAAACAGATAATAGGGATGACACTTTGATGGATAACTGTGTGAGCAGCTACAAACATAGTGAACGGAAATCAATAGTTCTTCTGTTTCACTGGCTCGTCATCTCTTTTTCTTCACATTCTCGGTGTTCATTTTCTTATACATGATGATGTGATCGAGAGATGAAAATCAATGAATCTACTGTTTCACACGGTTGTCTTCTTTCTGTCTTCACATCAACGACGCTGTGATGAACCATCCTATTGGCGGTCTTTTTGTTTTGAAGCTGCTGGTGTGTCAGGATTTCCTACCAGTAGCACACTGTTCTCTATTGATCTGCAAATCAGAAAAATGGTTTTTGTGCTTTTGCATTTTTTAGCAATTCAGGTCATTCGAGCAGTGAAAGTGGAACGGCAGCATGTATTTATGATGACAGAATGAAACAGCAAAAACTAAATTTTAGAAATGACCAAAGCCATAGTGATAACCACATCTATCAGGATTATATGATGTTCGACAAACTATGGTAGTGAATTGCTACACTGTTAGGGGTAATACCGTAGATATGAATCTGGTTTTTTTAGGAAATATATAATAAGTTTTGAGGGTTTACCAAAAGTAAGTTCCTAAAATCAAGAAATGTTTCTCTGGGAGTGTAGAAAATAGTTTTGACTAGTCAGTTAAGGGGTCCCCAAAAATATGAGCACAAAATCAAGTGTCTAGTGTTTCTGAGTCAACAGCCCCAGGTGCCCTATCTGAAGAGAGCATTTTCCCCCAATTTTAAAAGGCCTCCCGTGGATTTTTGGAGATTCAGGATCTCGGGGTAAAATGGAACCTGCCATATACCCACGAATATCTTTCCAATGACCCTTTTCACATCATCTGAGATTCACGAAAATCTAATATTCATAAATTTCTACTGTTGAGAAATTCTGAAAATTGAGTTCGTTGTTTCCCGGTTTTTAACCGACTGATGGCGGATTTTCCTTTTAAACTCCGCCCACTTTCCTTATCAAAACTACAGTAACTAGTGTTTCTTGGAAAACAAGGGAAAACAAGGACCATATTGACCTTGAATGCGAGATGAACTTCTTTTAAATTTTCATAAAGATCGAGAAAACTGACCCGGGAGCTCTACAGTAGTATTCACAATGACGGCTATTTCAACTTTCAGATACTTCTGGGAGGTCTTGTTTACTGTGTCATACTTCATGGTGCTTCAAAAAAATTCCAGATTCATGAATCCCATTTACTATCTCCAAATTCTTTTGGTTTGATTCTAAGAAAACGGATAATCTTTCACCTCCCTGCCGTTTATCCAATTCGTCTGAAATCCGTAAAGTGGACTAAGACTAAATTTCCGGATTGTTGTCTTTGTTCTCCTTCCCTTTTTGTTCGGTGCTCCGCCCCCCCCCCCTTTGTGAGTTCCAAAAGTGTGCGAAGCCGAAATTTTTCCAGTCCTCTTTCATTCTCCAAATAGTTCCTTTTTGTGTCCTTTGTCGTCCCTGTTCTTCTTGGCACATTTCAAAAGTGGGCGGGTCCTAAACTGTACTGTATCCAAATGATCCTTCGAAAGTGGAAGAAACCTGAACGGCGCCGTATCCATATCAACCTCAAAAGTGGGCGGAGCCAAACTTTTCCAGATTTTTTTCAGTCTTCTTTTCTTTCCAAACTGTGCATGTCTCTTCGATTCGACTCCCCTTTTCAATGCTCAGAAACCAAAAAGTGGGTGGAGCCTAAAATGCTAGTATCCATAGGGCCCCCCACCCCAAAGTGGGCGGAGCCTAATTTTTCATTTTTCAAAAAAAACCTTTCAAATTCCTCAGTCCTCATCCATTGTCTCTGTGTCCACCGCCCCTCTCCAGAATCTAAAAATTGGGCGGAGCCTCATCCCCCCCCCCCCCCCCATGTGCATCTGGTCCCCCAAAAGTGGAGCCTATTTTTTCATTCAAATCCCTCATTCCTCTCTATTGTTCATCTTCCCCTTGATCTCCTTCATAACTCATAACTGTTCTAGTTTTCAAATGTGGGAGGAGCCTTAGCTGGTCCCCCCCCCCCCCCAGTAATGGGCGGAGCCTAAAATTTGTCTTCAAATTTCTCATTCCTTTGCATCCCTATTGTTCATCTTCCCCTTGGTCCTCCATCCTGAATCCGAAAGTAGGCGGATCCTAGATTCTTCGGTATCCATATGGTCCCCCAAAAGTGGGCGGAGCCTAAAAATTCCTTCCTTATTTTCGTTCTGATCCCCCTTGCTCATCTGAATCTTCTGAATTCCCCCTGGGACGTCTTCTGGAACTTCTAAATTCTGAAAAAAGATTGTTGTTACTAAAAAATCCAAAAAAATTATTAAAGTCAACAAAAATTGTTTAGAAAACCGTTTTCCGAGCTAGGTTGAGTCCATATCCAGTCTAGAAAATTGAGAGCCAAAAACCTACAGTAATCACCGTCTTCTAGGGGTAAAAAGGGGGCGTGGCCTACGGTTTTCAAGGGTCAGCAATGCGTTTATTCCCCTTATTTTCAGCACAAAAAATGAAGAAAAAGCACACAATTTTACGAGAAAGAGAAAGGGGGAATGGGAGGGAGGAGAAATACAAAAAAATGAATTTTAAGAAAAAAAGGGGTACCGGCGCCCAAAAGTGGGTGTGTTTGTGGATCGAGGTCTTAGAGGGGACAAAAGGGGTCCGAGGGGGAAAAAGGGGCGGGGCTTAGCTAAAAAAAAGTGGAAAAAATGGTTTAGGAAAAAAATCGTTAGAAAAAAGGAGATAACAGGTGTTATTAAAGGGGTTTTTGAGAGGAGATTTTTTTTTTGGGGATGGAAATGGAAATTTTTGAAAATTAACGAAAAATGTTACAAAAAGAAAGGTGAATTTTAACAAAAAATGATTAAATTTAGACAAAAGAATCTATCTCGGCCCGAATTGCGGTGGCGGATAGCTAAATTGGTGATGTTGTTGTTGGAGATGTGGTGGTGGTACTGTAGTCGTTGTTGTAGAAGACGTCGGATACATCAGAAGATGTGGTGGGATGACAGCGGACGCCGGCGGTTGTTGTTGCATTTGGAGCTGAGGGGGCGGAGCCATCATGAAGTTCGGCGGTGGAACTGTCTGAAAAAGCGGAGTTTATAGATGAGAAAGGGGGGGAGAAGGGGCGGGGCTTGAGAAGGGGGCGGAGCTTAGGCGTCCTGGATCAGATTTTAGTGCTTTTTGAAGCCTATTCTTTGGGTTCCGCCTTTTTTTCTCTAACTCAAAATTAGCTTGAAGATAAAATTCTGGGACGTTTCGCAACCAACAATAAGCCATTTTCGTCAAAAACACCTTAAAATGACCATCGTCATTGCGATTTTGTCAATTTTCCAGTCATTTTGAGACATTTTCGACGGAAAATGGTGCATTTTTTGTTGCGAAGCGTCTCGAGACATCATAGTTGAGCTAAGGTTGCGGCAAGGGAAAAGGGGGCGGAGCCTAATTTTTATTTTTCTTCTTGAAGGTCCTATTATCCATTTTTCTCAATTTGGAACCCCTCTAGAAGTAGGCGGAGCCAAGCCCCCCTTAGCTCAAATTTCGTCCATTTTTGACGCTAATTTCACATCGAAAAGTGGGCGGAGCTTATGCTCTTTCTGGCATAACTTTCGTCCAAAATTCACAAAATTTGGAGGGCAAAAAGTGGGCGGAGCCAAGCACCCCTCTAGCTCAATTTTCTTTCAAATTTCCTAAAATTTGGAAATTTCTAGTGGGTGGAGCCTAAGCTTCCTTTGACTCGATTTTCGTGAAAATTAGTCAGAATGCGATTATGATCAAAACGTAGGCGGAGCTCGATTTTTTCAATTTTTTCCAAATTTTCAAGGTCTAAAAGTGGGCGGAGCCTCTCAAAACCTTACCACATCGATCGAGTACATCCCTCCTGGTGGTCTCATCATATGCATCTGCTGTTGCATCTGCGGAGATGGTGGTGGTGGCACGGACATCTGCGCCATCGTCGGCGGCGGTACCGACATCATCAACTGCGGTGATACCATTTGGGGGACCACTTGAACTATTGGCGATGGGGGAACTACTGTAGTTGTCATATTCATCAGCGGTGATGGAGCAACAACAATCATCGGAGACGTCGGAATCTGTTGGATGACTGCTGGCGGTGGAGCACTGGTTTTGAGCACGATTCTGGGCGTAGTTGGAGCTGGTGGAGCTACAGTAGCCTTTGGAGTGATGGGCGGAGCCTGATCCATAAGGGACCGAATTGGAGTGGTCTCTTTGAGGAATCGCGGCGAGTTTTGTGTAGTTGGCCGCGATGGGGGTCCGGAGGCGATTTTGGTTGGTGGTAGAGAGGTGTTCAGTGTGAGAGGTTGCTGAAAAGATATGGAGTATTATTAAGGGGGTCCAGGAGGGTCATAAGGTTAATTTTAAAGGTTTTAGGCTCAATTTCACAACAAAATTGAACCTGAAAACTCAAAAAAGGGTCTAGAACAGCCTAGAAGAGCTCGACGCTTGAAAATGCTATTAAAGGAGTATGTGAGTCTAAAATGCTCAAAAATGAGCCAGAGAACCTTCTGGGCTCAATTTTAGGCTTCAGGCTCAATTTTCGACCATTTTCAGACCTTTTCGCTCATTTCTAGCTCAAAACTCACCGAAACTTCCACGTTCTTCTGCTGATTCTGAGTCTGGTCTCTGGTGATTTGCATGGCTTGAACCTTCTGCTGAAGCTGCTTCTGCACCTGTTGTTGTTGGGTCTGAAGAGCTTGGATCGGTTGTGGAGTTGGTTGAGAGGCTCCAGATGCTCCAGATGCTCCAGAATTCGCTCCAAGTGTTCCAGAAGCTCCTCCTCCAGAATTCGGTGCCGCTGGCGACGGGGTGAGTGCTGGTGGTGGGAACGAGAATTGGTTGGGGGCTCCACTCGGGGATTCCTGAGCAGATGGCGTCGTCGGAATCGTGATCTTCACCGGGGGCAACACCTCGATTTGGGGTTCTTCACGGTGTGGAGCGAACGTTGTGTGGGTGATGTTCATCGAGTTGT
This sequence comes from Caenorhabditis sinica, assembly GCA_963932045.1. Lineage (NCBI taxonomy): Eukaryota > Metazoa > Nematoda > Chromadorea > Rhabditida > Rhabditidae > Caenorhabditis > Caenorhabditis sinica. The sequence goes on from OZ009940.1 coordinate 20,597,774, forward strand.
TGTTGCCACGTGGAGAATATGGACCACTGCTTGTTGATGGGCGGTTACTGTTGTAGTTGTTGTAGCCACCGCCTCCTCCTCCTCCATGATGGTGATGATTGTCGTTGTGATGGTGGTAGCCACCACCACCACCTCCTCCACGATCTCCACGATGGTTGTTGTGGAAGCCTGGAAATAGCGAAAATGATGATTTTGGCTGGATATGAAGCATTTTGAGTCATTTCAGGCAAAATTTCACGTTTTTCACTTCTAAATCATCCAATTTCGACCTAAAATCCAGGATTTTTCGCTCAAAAATCGTCTATTTTCTCTCCTAGAGCATTGCAAACTATTTGTGGTCAATTTTACCCTAAAAATCTCAAATTTTCGCTCAAAAATCGTCAATTTTCTCTCTCAACACTCTAAAAACGTCCTTTGCGGACCGGGCATCAGATTTTACGCCACCATAGCAATTGGGGGTAAAATTTGTCCAAAAATCCGAGTTTTTCGCTAAAATGATCTATTTTTGCCTCCAGCGCCCTAAAAACGCCAACCGGGTTAATTTTGATCTAAAAATGCCAATTTTTCACTCCAATACCATCTAGGATCAATTTTGACCTAAAAATCTCGAATTTTCACTCCAAAATATCCTATTTTCGCTAGTAGACTTTCTGGGGCTGAATTTGAGCCAAAATCTCTATTTTTACGTCAAAAATGATCTATTTTCGCTTCAAGTCACCCCAGGGCTATTTTTGCCTTAAAATTCTCATTTTTCACTTCCAAATGGCCAATTTTCATTCTCAGACCGTCTGGGGTAAAATTTTACAGAAAATTTCGGTTCTCCTCTCTATTTTTCCTATAAAGACCCCCAAATCCATTATAGAAAATTCCCTTACCTCCCCCTCTGCGTCTCGGCAACTGCAACCACGATCGACACTCATAGTTCATCTTGGCCACCCGATCAAACGCCAAATGCTCCATTCCAGCCGGCGGCTCAATGAATATCAACTCCTCGCACGGCTCTCCTTCAGCCACCACCGGCAACGAGATCGCCGCCTTGTACTGCATCACAGCGTCCGTATCCAACTTCTCGTTCTCCTCATGCTCCTGTTTGATGAGTCGTTTCATATGCGAATCCTCGTCGGGCACAAAGATCATGCATTTTCTGTTGAACTCTTCGAAACCCATCAGTTTTTTCTTTCGCTTGTCCGCCATACAGTTCGTCATATCCAGAATATAATTCTTCCGGCGACGCGGGGCCAGGGAGATCAGACGATTCATCGATTTTCCAATCATTCCTCGTAGATAATCCGGACGTTTCAACGTCGGCAATCGGATTCTAGCGACTCCATTAACCTTCATAGCATCCGTCACAACATCCGCACTGATCAGTGTCCAATTCTCATGTGGATGCTCTGCGAGATATCTCCGAACCCAAGTGGTTTTTCCAACTCCCGGAAGTCCTACGGTCATCAAAACCGTACAATCCTTTTTGGCGGTCGGCGCGGTCCGGGCTCGGACTAAATGGGCGCGATCCATTTCTGTGATGAACATCCAGTCTCGGTCATCCGAAATCTTCCATTTCTCATCGCTCAACTCCTGTCCGAGATTTACATTGATATTGGCGTTTTTCGTGCAAATCGTTGGGTAGATAATATCACCATCTCTCAGTGGGATCTTCTCGAAGGCGATTCCAACGTCCTCCGCATTAATTTGATAGGAGATGGAGCCTTTAATGAGGTCTAGAATACAAGTGACACAGTCTCCCTTGCTAAATGGCCGTGCGAATTCATAGAAATGGTTATTCGACGCCTTCTTTCCGCTCGCAGAGATACACCATGATCCCGAATACTCTCCAAGTGCCAGTGGCGTCGAAGCGAGCGAGAATCCGACACGAACGTCGCCTTCTTCAGTGCTGAATTCCAGCGGAAGATGTTGAGTCGGTTGGAAGTCGTCGATTTGGATTTGAAATGCCAAAATGTGAGATTTGTCCTTGTCGGTTTGTTTGAACGGGAGGCGAATTCCGAAATTCGATCGAATTCCTCCCCACATCAATGCGAGTCCATCCTGACAGAAGGGTTCGATTTGCCAAATGTTCTTCTCGGCGGATTTGACGAGGATGTCCGCGTTGTCTGCAAGAAAGAAATTTGAGGGAAAATGGGCTAAACTGGAGTTTTTAGGCGCATTTTGAAGCATTTTAGACCATTTTGACCTAATTTTCGCGGTTTCGAAGCGATTTTTGAGGTTTTCTATGAAATTTTTGACCTAGAATCGCCCGAGATGATTCAAAATCGCTAAAAAATAGCGCGAACCGCCTAAAAGTGCTCCTGACGATCCCAGCTTGAAATTTCGTTTAAAATCGTCTTCAGATGGCTGAAAATGCTCTATATTTCTTTAAATTGGTCAGAGCTGGAAATGTTCTGCATTTTTGCGTCAGTGTGTGTGGCTGCGGACCTGGCATCAGATTTGACGCCAACGATGGTTTTTTGATAGAAATTAGTGCGAATTTGGTCAAAAATGTCCAAAACGGCACAAAAATGCGCCAAGTGCAGCGAAAATGGCAAAAAAACGCGTCTAGACTAGAGTTTTCTGCATTTTTGCGTTCGCCTGAGCGATTGCGGACCTGGCATCAGATTTGACGCCAAAACTACTTTTTCGACTGAAATTTCTTCATTTTTCGCCTAGAATCGTCCAAAATGGCTCAAAATGCTCCATTTCTCTGAAAAATGCCTTCAAAACTCACAATAATCCAGCTCAATCGTCTCGGCATCCACTGGCAACCTCTCCTCATCGGGAATCTGCACCAACGGCTTCTTATCCTTCTTCTTCGGCTTAATACCAGCGGCAATCTCATACAACTCATTCTCATCCACCTCTGGCACGGGATCTCCATGATAATACACATCTCCTGGCTGCTCTTCCGGTCGTGTCAAGAGAGATTCAGTCATCGGAATGTCCAGTTGAGCGTAGTCGTTCTTGGGCTCCTCGGCTACTGTAGACGAGTGAAGGAGGGGAAGCGCGCGCTTGAAGAGCTCCATGGGGTCTTCTGGAGCTTCTGGAGCATCTAGAGCTTCTGAGGCGCCTTCTGGAGCATTCTGAGCCCTTATTTGAGCCTTCTGAGCCTCCAAAACATCTTCTTCCTCCTCTTCCTCGTCCTCATCCTCCTCCTCATCCATTTCATCTTCCATCTCCTCATCTTCAATTTGCTCCATATCCTCATCTTCCTCCTCCACACTTCGCGTCGTTGGTCGATACTCCCAAACCTCTTCAGACTCCTCCTGAGCCGTCGAATCAGCCAACGGATCGTACTCTCCACCGTCATCTCCTCCCAACTCCAGGGCTCTTCGCTGTCGTTCCTCTGCTAGAGCTAACTTCTTTCGGAGCTCCTCGACCTTGTTGATATGCTTCGGAGCATTGTCCTCTTCCTCATATCCTCCAACTTTTGGCTCTTCTTCTGGCGACTTCGATTGCTCCTTCTTAACCACTTTTTGCTGCTGCTGCTGCTGTGGAGCTGGAGCAACAGTCTCCACTGGATCCTCGACTACCGTATCTCTGATAACAAAGTCATCATCATCATCGTCGTCCTCCTCTTCTTCTGTAGGCTCCGCTTTTATAGTAGTAGCAGCAGGAGCACTTCCAGTAGCAGTTTTCGGTGGCGGAGGTGGCGGAGGCGGTGGTGGAGGCGGGATAACGAATGGCGAATGAGCAGAGATCGGAGTGGACGATGATGAAGATTCACGTGGTGAGAAGACGATTGGCACAGGGTTTGTTTCGATGGGTTCGCTGGAGAAGAGTGCTTGGACGCGCTGAAAAAATTGGTTTAAATCGTGAAAAATGGCTCAAATAGGCTGAAATTCTGCTCGAAACAGGCCCAGGATCGAAATTTTCGCCTAGAATCCTGAGAAATGGCTCAAATTACCAAAAATAGGCTAAAAATGACCCAGACCATCTAATAGTGCTCTAGAATAGTCCTACAGTTGAATGTTGACCTAGAATCGATTGAGATGGCTCAAAATGCTCCAAATTTACTCAAAATGGCTAGAAAATGTGTGTAGAGCTGTTCAAAACTATTCCAAACCCTCTAGAGTCCTCTAGAGCTTGTCAAGCCTTTCGAGACGTTCTGAATGATGAAATTTCGCCTAGAATAGCCTGAGATGACTTAAAATGCTCCATATGTACTCAAAATGACTAGAAACCCGTCTAGTACTATCCAAAACGATTTCAGGCTCATTAAAGTCATCAGAAGCGCGTCAGGACTCGTGAGACGGTCTAAGTCGAGAAATTTCGCCTAGAATATCCTGAGATGGCTCAAAATGCTCTATATCTACCCAAAATGGCTAAAAATGTGTCTAAAACTTCCTAGACCGGTCCTAAGCCTCCATAAGTCATCCCTTTCAAGGCTCCTGAGACGTTCAAAATAATGAAATTTCGTCTAGAATCACTCAAAATGGCTTAAAATGCTCCATATTTACTATACATGGCTGAAAACCCGTCTAGAACTGTCCAAAACGGTACTAAAACTCCCACAGACATATAGAGCTTGTCTAACCTACTGAGACGGTCTAAATCGTAAATTTTTGCCTAGAATCGCCTAAGATGGCTCAAAACGCTCCAAAACTCAGCTAAAATGGCGAAAAATGTGTCTAGACCCCTAGAAGCCCCTATAATCGCCTAGGATGGCTCAAAATGCTTCAAACTCACTCTCTGCAAATCCGAAGTTCCACTAGTCAACGGTGCCATTGGCAAAACGCCAGGGGGCTTCGGCGGTGGTGGTGGAATTCCGGCGTCCAGTGTCATCATTGGCCGTCTTCCCGGCGGCGGTGGTGGAACGATCGAGTTGAGCAAAATGGGTCCGGTGCTCGAAATCGTCGTAGAAGACAACAATGGTCGTGATATCTGAGTCGGTGGTGGTCCCGCTGGTGGCTGTTGTCCGACATTCTGCAAAGCGATACGGAGATTATGAAAAGGGAAAATAAGAGGAGAAAAGCATGAAAAAATAGTTTGAATGTAGACTTTCGACGGAACTTCCGAATCCGTATTTCGCATAGAAACATATAGAGCAAACAACAGAAAAAAAAAAAATTGCAAAAAAAGGGGGCGGGGCATAGAAAAAGGGGTCCGGAACGCAAAAAAATGTTCTTATTCTTTCACAATAGAGAGAAATGAAGGGGTCAAAATGAGATTGGTTTATATATGCATATGGCTCCGAGAGTTCTCCTCCGCAGTAAAATAGGAGGAGGCCAAATAGACAAAAAAAGCCCTAAAAAGCCTGAAACGGTGTGTTAGGTTTTCTGGTTAGAAAATTGGCCATTGAAGCGGCCTTGTTCGGCCCAAACGGCCTAGAACGGCCTAAAACGGCCCCAACGGCCTATATGAGCTCAGACCGGCTGAATTTGATCTATATCGATCTAGACGGCCTAGACACAGCCTAAAGGCGCAAACGGCCTGAAACATACCATTTTTCCGTAGAAATGTTGTTGCTGAGCCGCCAAGGCTTCCGGTGGTGGTTGATCGAAGCGAGACTTTCGCTTTGGAGCAATTTGGCCGCCAGGAAGCAGTGGAGCTCCAGGAGCACCCAAATGGTGCATCATTGGGTGTGGAGATGGAGCAGCGAATCCTGGACCTCCTGGGAGTGGTCTAGATGGCGTATTGTTGAAAAAGAGCCCTGGAGCCAGTGGTGGTAGTGACTTGGGCAGACCTCCTTGAGCGGCTTGACGGAGATGGTTTTGAGTGTAGTCCAGCGAGGAGTCCGAGCCGGCGACGATACGGTGTTCTGGGCGATCCGGGCGGTCGATTGAGGCTTCTGGAAGGAAAATCGAGGTTGAATAGGGGTTTTTGGAGGGTTTCTGGGTTCTAGAAGGCTCTAGAGGGCTTAGAATCGTCTCGGGGGCGATTTCTCCTAGAAATTTCATACAAAATTGAATTTTTGAGGGAAAAAGCCATGAAAATTGATGAAATCTAGATGGAAATCCGAGATAAAGGGTGGTTACCGAAAATGGGAAATTCTAAGAATTTCGGTCATTAAACTAATCCTTTTGCCTTATGGTCCCCCCAAATGAAGCTCCGCCCCTTTTTTCAGGGCTCTGGACTCATTCTAGGCCATTCTAGGCCATTTTAGGGTCATTTTTAGATCATATTTGGACAGTTTCTAGACAATTTCCGCGACTTTCTAGTAATTTTCATCAGTTTTTAACTGAAAATCGCATAAAATGCTCCATTTTGAACACTTTCAAAGCTGTGAAGGTTGTATGAGCTCTAGACTCATTCCAGGCTATTCTAGGCCGTTTTAGCTCATTTTTAATGCATTTTTTCGCTTTTTCGGGTCATTTCACCCTCTAAACTCACTCTTCTCAACCTTCTCCTTGTGCGTCGACGACATCAACGCCTCAATCGCATCTATCGAAGTGGTGGGCGCCTTTTTCTTTTTCGGCACCTCCTTGACTTCAGATGACTCCTTCCTCTTCGATGCATCTACTCCAGAAGGTGCTCCAGAAGCTCCTGGAGTCGTTGGTGTTCCAGAAGTCCCCGAAGCAGCTCCAGAAGACGCCTTCTTCGCCTCCATCTGTGCCTTCCACCTCGCTTGCCAATCCGGTTTTCTCAGTGTCGGTGGTGGTGGTTGAGGGGGTCCGGTGGGCGGAGCCTGCAGCTTCTTCTCCCTCTCCTTCTGTTTCTCGCGTTGAATCTGTATGGCCATCAGCGCTTCGTAGCTTTGCTCCGATTGGTGATGGTGCTCCTTGATTCGTTTGGAGTGGCGAGTGGGCGTGGCCTCTGGGGGCTCGAAATCTGGATCTTCTTCTTCTGGCACCTCCTCCTTGATCCGGACCTCCTTCTTCTTTTTCTTCTTTTGCGGCTCATTTGGCTCCTCTCTTGGCTCTGGGACGCCTTCTGGCTCCTCCAGAATCTCCTCCTTTATCTTCTTTTTTTTGGGCTCCTGGACCTCCTCTTGGGGCTCTTCTGGCTCCGCCTCCTGTGGCTCTTCCTGTTCCATAGGCTCCGCCCCCTCTGGCTCCTTCATCATTTGCTCTGAAGCAAGTAGCCTAGCGCTTTTCTTTCTTGTTCTCTTCTCAGGGGTCTCTGGAGCGGGTTCTGGAGCTTTTTGGGCTTCTGGGGCACCCAAAGCCTTAGAAGACGTCGTTGGCGCTTCCTCGTCATCTGGCTCCTCCAGCTTTATAACCACCACCTTCTTCTTCCTCCCGGATCCTCTTCTAGATGATGTCGGAGCTTCTGGAGTGTCTTCTGAGTCTTCTGGAGGTGCTGCTGCTGGTTCCACGTCTTCTGAAGCCGCCGGAGCCTTCCTTTTACCTCGGGGAAGAGCTGGCGGTGTTGGCTCGGGCTCAGGTTCAGAATCCGGCTCCTCTTGCTTTATGACCTTCTGAGCAGCGGCAGAAGCCGCAGCTTTCTTCTCAGCATTCGATTTTCTTCCTCTTTTTGCTTGGGGGACCGGGGGCGGAGTCTCGAGCACAGAAGTGTCCGGCTTCTCGTCTTCCTCCTCTGGAGCCTCTTCTGCCTCAGAATCCGGCTCTTCTTGCTTGATTTTTCGTCCTCCTACTGCTTTTTTCCCAGCTGATCCTGCTTTTTTGGCGGGAGTCGCTTTTTTCTGGAAATTTTTTTTTTTGAAAAATGTTTTTTCTAGAATTTTTCCTACAGGTACTGGAGTCACTGGCGCTGGTTTTGTACCATCCTCGATGTCTAAGAACTCGATAAGCCGATCAGCGAGCACTTGTTGACTGCCACTCGTGTCGAGATTGCGGTCTTGGAGTTCCTGGAATTTTCCAAATTTAGAAACAACTATTTTTCAATTTAAAAATTTCCTACCTTCACGAGTCGATTTTTCTGGAAAAACGGGATTGTTGCCTTGTTGAGTGCCGCGGTTCCATTGGCACCACTGCGACGAGAGGCGCGCATGCCTAAAGATTCAATTTTTGAAAAAATATTTTTTTGGGATTTTTCGCGATTAAAAGAGTCATTCATTAGATTTCTATTCGAGAAATCGAAAAATCAATAGCGTTGCGCGCACCAAAAACAATGATGTAAGACAAAAAATCGAATTTTCGAATTCAAAATTTCGCAATTTTCATCGATTTTTGGGAATTTCTCCCATGATTTTCGTGGCTTATGGGTTTCCAAGGGTGCTAATTAATATTCTAAACCTATTTTCCACAAAAAATTTCACGAAAATCGCGGAAAACCCCTCGAAAAACAGGTTGAAATCGGCGAAAATTGAATCACGCGAAGAATGCGGGTTGGCGCGTTTCGCGAGCGACCACTGACGCGTTTCTCGTGCGGTTATTGACGCACTTTCCGTGCATTTTGAATTTTTGGGCGGGAACTTGAAATTTGATGTAAAAACTCACTTTTTCGACATTATCAGGTGTGAATTCGATCTTTGTGCCTTTAAATTAACACATTTATTGCTTTTTATGTGCATTTCTCATTTTTATGTAGCTGTAAGGTTGGAAAAACCTATTTTGGCGAGAAATGTACCAGACAAATCTTTATTTTTAACAAAGAAGGAAGAAAAATATATATTGAAAGAAAAAAATCAATATAACAACAGAAGGACACTTTAGATTTTATTGAAAGCAACAATATCGACAGACTGAACGTGATCCTCGAAGTCTCCGGTGATCTTCTCGATCAAATCGTCGACGGACACCTTCAGATCCTCGATGACAGTGATAATCTGAAGCTTCTTGATACCGTATCCGATTGGAAGAAGCTTTCCGCCTCCCCAGACGAGTCCGTCCATTTCGATGCTTCTGACGAGCTTCTCCATCTCGGCAAGATCCGTCTCATCGTCCCATGGCTTCACGTCGAGGATCACAGAGGACTTGGCGATCGGGCCGGCCTTCTTGGCCTTCTTCTCGGCGTATTCAGCGAGGCGTTTCTCGACGAGCTTCTTCTTCTCCTCATCCTCTTCCTCGTCTTCCGATCCGAACAAATCAAAGTCGTCGTCTCCTTCTGGAGCCTCTTCCTTCTTGGCCTCGGTCTTGGCTGGGGTAGCTGGAGCAGAAGCCTGAAAAATGACACATTTTAGTTGAAAATCTATGAAATTTGGGTAAAAATAGCCGTTTTTTGGGGCCTGGGGCGAAATTTTCTAATTTACCTAAATTTTTAGGTATTTTAAATGGGCGATGGACCTCTCTTTATCTCCAAGCATTTTGCGACGGTTTTCCGATATTTCCATAGTTTATAACAATTCCAGTAACATCAGTAACAACAAAAGCAACAATATCTAGGTCAACACAATCGGCAGATTCTCCTCCTCAATCCTCTCCACAATTCGAGTACGGAGCTCTTCATGAATCCTCGCGCACATCTTCGGTCCCATTGGAAGTTGGATGCCTTGCCAGATGATACGGTAGATTCTATTCGGGAGATGGGGCTCCGGGCAAATCGATCGGAGGGATTCGACTTCTGAGATTTCAGCGAGACAGTTGCCGGCGAGGGATTTTAGTAGATCGAGAGCAAGTTTTTCTCCGCTTTCTTCGTCTTTCTTGAACAAAAACGACAAATCCTGAGTGTAAAACGGCCTATAGTAGTTGAAATTCGCCTCCCCCGCTTCTGAAGAGTCCTCGGCCCTTCTGAAGTCCTCCAAAGTCTTCTGCTGGTTCCCACACTTCTTAAAAGCCAACGTGAGCCCCTCTCGATTATTGAATCCCTTCAGTGTCTCCTTGTATCCTGACGACTTGTAGGTCTTAAATCTCTCCGTATCGAACACTTCTACATTATCCAAAATGAATCCCTGCTCTGCGCCAAGGTAAATCGCTTGCCAGGAATCCTTCTTATGCTTCGGGACAGTGGGAATCCATGGATTTGGGATCTTTTCGATGCCAGATTGACCGGTGGCGAGGCTTAGGAGGAATCTGGCATCGTTGTTCATGATTTCGTGAAGAGATTTGAAGATTCCGGAGAGTAGAATCTTGCTTTTTTTGAGATTAGTCTTCCCGCCAGGATGTGGGAAATTCATGATAATCGTGTCAAACTTGTTAGCCCAGCTCGCCGGTAGAGCCGTCGCATCCACGTCAAACACCAAATTCACATTTTCAAGTGCTCCGAGAGCTTCTAGAGTCTCCTCGGCGCGGTATTTTCTCAAAAACTCTTCACGGGAATCGAAAACCGTCGCAAAATACATAGAAGTTGGGTCAGAGCTAGCAATGGCTAGGGAGAATGAGAGATTTCCGTCGCCAAGGATCAAGATTTGATGATTTTGATGGTGATTAGATCCTACCTGTCCGCTGCGGAGGGTGGAGAGTTCCAATTGAAGTTGGGCGACGAGGCTGGCGAGCTGGTCGACCTTGCTGGCGAGAGCCGAGTGCTCCTTTTGGAGTTTGGCGACGTCTGCGGCTGAAAAATTGGAAAAATGAAGGTTTCTGTAATAGAAGCAGTCAAAATCTGTTCGAAAACCACTATAAAATGACCTGAAAATGTGAAATTTTTCATATTTATAGGTCATTTTCGAGTAATTGTCGGTATTTTTGAGCGTATTCAAGGGAATTTCATGGTTTTCCTATCAAAATACGTAAAAATGCATGTAGATTCTGGAAATCGCAGTGAAAAAGCTCAACAATCGCTGTGAACCGAGTCCTCTCACTTTTTGCTCCGCCCAATTTTTGGGAGCTCGGGACGAATTCTCAGGTGTTTTTCCCACTTCTGGGCCAATTTTCGAGGTTGAACAGCGATTTTTTAGCCTTTTTATAGGAATTTTCAGGATTTCCACTCATTTTCACCATTTTTAAAGCAAATTTCAGGTCAAAATAAGCAAAAAGCGTACAGTTTCCTCCTTGGCTTCCGCAGTTGTTCAAAGCCTTCTCGGCGTTCTTCTTGCAGTGTCCGACGGCTTCCTTGAGCTCGCTCTTTCCAGCGTGATGATGGTGCTCTGATCCAGAAGAAGAAGATCCTGGCTTCACATCGGAGAAGACACGCTTTCCACCGTAGTGAAGTTGCTCGCCGAGTGCCACCTCAAGAGTGTGGGCGTTGAAGTGACGGACTTCGGAGAGGAGACCTTCGACGGACATGATGATTACCTGCAAAAATGAAGGGAATTTGAAGTACTAGTGGCAAAAAAACGCGTTGAAACACAAAAATCAGACAAGGATCAAGTTCTAGGGGGTTTATGAGCGTAGTTCTAGCGAAAATGAAGCAAAAATAGGTCTGAAACCAGTTGAAAACGGCTCTAAATACCCTAAACTTTTGAAATATTGCACCAAAGTGTCAAAACACGAGTTGGAACCCGAGAAAATGATAAATTTCATTTCCGGTGCTTACTGTTCGCTGATAAGCTTATTTTCGTCAAAAATCGAGGGAAAAGAAGTTAGAAACGGGTGAAAAGTTGCGAAACTTCTGGAGAAATGTCAGAAAACAACAGAAAAGAGCAAAAAAACCCAAAATTTTAATTTCGCTGGTTTTGAAAGGATCTCGACCAAAAACTCATTTTCAAACGCTTCAAGGGGGTTTCTGGATTGATTTTCGATAGAAATCAACTCAAAATTAGTTCAAAATGCGCGCGAAACACCTCCAAGAACCGGTAAATTCCCGAAAAACTGCAAAATTTCATTTTCGGCCTGTTTTGCCCAATTTTAAGCCTATTTCTGCCTCAAATTGCATCATTGTAGGCTCAAAATGTGCGCAAAACGCTCCAGCATACCCCAAAACCTGAAAAATAATGAAAACATGCGAAATATTCATCAAAAATGATTGAAAGCCTGCAAAAAATGACAAAAATTGGTGGAAATCTGCAGTTCCCACGAAATTCGTGGCGAGACCCAACGGGCGCCGCCGGGTGTGCGCCTTTGAAGTTTATTGGCGGGAGTTTAAATTTTGATGGTTTTTGGGTGAATTTTGATGATTTTCAGAGATTTTTAGGTGGTTTTTGATGGTTTACAAGCAACTTCAGGGCATAAAAACATGATTTATTGACAAAAAACACAATGAAAGAGCCTAGGATGAATCGGAATCCTCGAAATTCTCCGGTTGATTTGTGATAATCTCTCCGTCGATGCTTCTACTCTTCACAAGTCCCACAGTGAACGCATTCAGAAATTCATTTTTGACCATTGCCGAGTGAATCACACGAAGACAATTCTCGCTCTCGGCTCGGAGTTCTGGGAAGCGTTTGAGCAAGTGCACGCATTTTTGGGTCTGGAAAAATGGGAAATTTTGGAAAATTGCATCATTTAAAAATTTTTTCGCGATTCTGAACAAATTTCGAAAAAAAATCAGTAATTTTTCATCATTTTCTGTTCAAAATTGTATTTATTTTTGTTATTTTTGCCTAAAAATCAGGAAAATCGACCAAAAATGACTGAAATTTGACCCAAAATCGGTCCCCCTAAAAGTGGGCGGAGCCTAATTTTAATGATTTTTGGGTCATTTTTAGCTGTTTCTGGGGCTTTTTTTAGCGGTTTCTGGGTGATTTTGACTGTATTCTAGCGATTTTTAGTCAATTTAGAGTCATTTTTCAGCGATTCTAGGGATTTTCCAGCACCTTCGCATAAGTTCCAATACTCTGCAATACTCGATTTCCCTGTTGAACAGCACTCAAAATCTTCTCCACTCGGCGACAAATCCCGTCAAAATTCGCGCCCTTCGTCGTGATATTATCCATCAAAAAAATGAATGAGCTCTTCTTGGATACAGTAATCAAAAATTGTTTTCCCTCGCGAATCGCCGTCGTCAGCACGGCGGTCGTTCGAATTTTGTTGATTCTCAGAAGCAGACACAGAATCAGAAAGCACGAGGAGGCCGTTTCCCATGCCTCCAGTGTGTCCATTTCGTCGATGGCTTGATTTTTCGCAGCATTGAAAGACATGTCGTATTTTAGGCAACGAGTGTTCAGGCAGCCGAAGAGACACTGAAAAATGGATTTTTTAGGGATTTTGGGAGAAAATTCCGACGATTTTGAGCCATTTTTCATAAAATTTGACCCAAAAATCATCTAGAAACTTTGGCTCCGCCCACTTTTAGGGGTGCAATTTTCATGATTCTTGGGTCATTTTTTGTTGGTTTTGGAGGGGTTTTGAGGGTTTTTGAGAGATTTTTGGTGAAAAATCATGAAAAATTACTAAAAAATAATGGAAAAATGACCCAAAACGCCCAAAAATTGACTAAAAATCATAAAAAATCACTCAAAAAAGTGGGCGGAGCCTAATATTCACAAGCTCCGCCCACTTTTAGGGGCTCCATTTTTGAGATTTTTGGGGTCGATTTTCATAATTTTTAGGACGATTTTTTGAGTTTTTAGCCATTCCTGAGTGATTTTGAGTGAAATTAGCCATAAATTCAAGAAATTCAATCCAAAAAAATTGGCTCCGCCCACTTTTAGGGGTCCATTTTCACGATTTTTGGGTCATTTTAGGTCAATTTTTAGCGATTTTTACCTTAAAAATAACGCCAAAAGTCGTCTTGCTAATACAATAAAACATCGCTTTCTGATCGTCTTTTTCCAACATTGAATCTTCTGAATGTTGTGAAAAAACACAACTTTTCCTCTTATCATCCTCCGGAACCAACTGGACCACCTTATTCGTCAGAATCCACTGAATCGCTGATAATTGTTCGGATTCTTTTCTCAATGAAATATAGTGTTGAAGGATGTCCCTGACGGCATTCGTGTACTTTGGACCTTTACTCCAGATGACATCGTCCACTTTTGACCAGTCTTTTTTCAGGTAGGCAAGGGCGTATTTTGCTGAAAAATGGGGGAGAAATTGGAGGGAAATTTGAAAAAATTTGGTCATTTTAGATGAAATTTGAGTAATTTGGGGTCAAAATTCGGCAATATTTGAACAAATATGAGCAATTCTGGACCAAAATTCATAATTTTCAGCCAAAAATTGACAGTTTTAGGTCAAATTTGGACTATTTTTAACCACTTTCCAGCAAATTATGGTAAATTTAGACAAAAATTGAGCAATTTTGGGCCTAAATTCCAAAATTTTGGAGCAAATTTGGACTGTTTTGGGTCATTTTTCATCAATTTTTGATGTAATGTACACAATTTTCAGCCGAAAATTGACTATTTTCGACGAAAATTGGTCGATTTTGGATAATTTTAGACCAAATTTGGACGATTTTTAGACCAAAATTTGAACTATTTTGGGTCATTTCGCCTAATTTTTGGTCAATTTTCGACAATTTTAGGCAAAAAACTGACTGTTTTCGACAAAAATTGGACGATTTTGGATCATTTTTTACTGAATTTCGACGATTTTGGCTCGTATTTTATCAAATTTTGATGATTTTCGACCAAGTTTTGGTCATTTTTCTTAAAATTCCGACAATTTCGGGTCATTTTTGCTCGATTTTTGTTCGAAATTTGCCGATTTCTCACATTTTCAGCGAAAATTCCGACGTTTTTCGACCGATTTCCGACTATTTTGGGTCATTTTTAGTCCAATTTATTCAAAACTCTGACTGTTTCCGATCGATTTTTTCACTTTTTTGGACCAAATTTTGCCAATTTTCGTGGATTTTGGCCTAATTCAGTTCAAATTTAGTCATTTTCTGCAAAATTTCTGACGTTTTTCGACAATCTTGGCTAATTTTCGGTCAAAAATTCATCATTTTCATGAAGTTAGTATCGTTTTTGGTTAGTTTTTAGTGATTTTAGGTCATTTCACATAGAATTTTTTCGATTTTTGGTCACTTTTTGATGATTTTGGGGCCATTTCTGATGATTTTGAGTCGAATTTTCATGATTTCCGATCGTTTTTAGTTCATTTTGGACCGAATTTTCACAATTTTGCATCAAAAACTTACCCATCCTCTTCCTAGTCTCCGATTGCTCATCCTCATCCAATTTCAAATCTTCAAAAACGTTCAAAATCGCCACTCCGACTGCTGGAGACGGCGAGAATTCAGCGGATTTGGCTAAATATTTTCCGATTTCCACGGAGGCTTGATCCGAATCATTCGATAGTTTTTCCAATGAGAACATCTTCTTTTCGATTATTCGAATGAGCACTGATTTACGTTCCGATTTCTCAGATGGAGACAGTTTTTCCTCGCCCGAGTAGAGATCGCCGCTGAAAAAATGAGGGAAAAATGGGGAGACGTTTCGAAACCAGTCATATCGCAACTATGACATTTCGCAACTAGGAAATTTCGCATCCGTGACATTTCGCAACCACGCCAATTCGCAACTGTGACATAAAACGGCTCAAAATTGCTCATTTTTCATTCAAAATGCACCATTTTGGAGCCAAAGATGACGATTTTGCTACGTCTTCCTAGACCAAATTTCATCATTTTTTGGCTTAAAGTGGGTCAAATTTTCCAAATTTCGGCTCATTTTTTACCTCAACACACAATGCATCAACTTCAAACTCTTCTCTCCCAACTCCTCCAAATCCTTTTGCATCTGCCAACTCGGCTGTGGCTCCTGACTTCCAACCTCCGGCAAATTCGAGAAAAAGTCAAAAACGAGTTCGACGATTCCCCAAACTTGCTCCGTCGCCTTTTTGACACAAAACCACACCGAAGCAGGGTCACCATGATAGAAACGGTCGCCCTGGGGATACTGTAGTCCTTGTTGGGACGGCAAATTACGGGCGGCCAACATTGGATTCAACTTTTTCTTTCCTCGAGCCAACTGATCGAATACCGTTTGGAGCTCATCGCAGAGGTATTTCAGACAGGATCTCTTCTTTTGAGCCAATTTTAGAATGTGGACGAGGGGGCGGAGCTTCAGGCATGTGAAGTGAGATTTCAGTTGGGAGCGGACGTTGGGTAACTCTGAAATGAAATATTTGAATGATGGCCTATGTTTCCAGGGTTGGGGCAAGTTAGGCCACGGCCTAGAAACCCTCGAAAATAGTAGTTGTGGGTTTCTCGGCCAGCACAGTTTCAGACTTTTTTCCAACTTTTTCAATTGGTGGCCCAGATTTTCAGGGTTGGGGAAAGTTAGGCCATGCCCTAGAAATCCTCAACAGCGCTTTAGGGGCGGCCTAAAAAACCAAAGAAAATCGGAATCGGGTTTCTCGGCCACCAGGTCAGCACAGTTTCTAACTTTTTAGAAGTTTTTCAATTGGTGGCCTAGGTTTTCAGGGTTGAGGAAAGTTAGGCCATGGTCTAGAAACCTCGAAAATTCACGATTTCGGCTCATATTTTAATGGTTTTTTAAGCATTTTAGGGTAATTTCTGATCGAATTCGTCAATTTTGATAAAAATGGACCCACAAGTGGGCGGAGCCTAATTTCTTATTTGATTTTTGGAACCATTTTCATGATTTTTTAAGGAATTTTTGATCAATTTTGATGAAAATGAACCCTGTAAAAGTGGCGGAGCCTAAGTTTTCAGATGATTTTTGGACCAGTTTTTATGATTTGGGGGTCATTTTTTATGGGTTTCTAACCCTTTTTGGGTTTCTAGGCCACTTTTTGAGTTTCTAGGCCACCAGGCAAAAGTTTGGACTTCTAGGGTACTCTAGGCTTTTCTAGACCGGCAAATTCAACTTTTTTTTGTGTTTCTAGGCCAGGCATTCTCGGCCACTAAACAGGGTATCCAGACCATCTAGTACCATTTTTTGTGTTTCTAGGCCAGAGAAATGGAATTTTTGTGATCCTAGTCCATCATGACTTTTTGGGTTTCTAGGCCACCAGCTTGAGATTCTAGGCAATCTGAGCCACATGACTATAATTCGGGTTTCTAGGCCATATAGGAAGTTTCTAGGCCACCAAATAGGGATTCTATGCCAACAAGGCCACCGGGCCATAACTAGGCCATCTAGCTTTTTTTGGGTTTCTAGGCCACCCTAAGCTTTTCTAGGCCATTTTTTCCAAATTTTTAGGTTTCAGAACTCCCAAACAAACCTTTCTCCACCTCTTCCTCCTCCTCCTCTGCTTCTCTCATCACAACGTCTCCTCCATCATCTCCAGAAGCTCCCATCGTCTCATCACTTTTCCTCTTCCTCCCAACTGGTCCCCTCTTCCCTCCGGTCGCCTTCTCCCCGCTCATCACCACCAAATCTTTGAATTTCAAATTCGGCACTCGCCAGCTGGTCCCCCCGACAAGTCCCGCCCCCAATTTCTTCTCCGCCTCCATCATGATTTTGAATTGGCGCGTCGCCAATTTTGAGACTTCTTCCGAGGACAAAAAGTCGGTGGAGGATTGTGAGAGGAAGGCGTTGAGTACGGTACGACACCATTGGATAATGAAGAAGAGATGGTTGAGACGGGCGTCACGTCCGTGTGGGTGGTCGTCTTCGTGCGTGGGCAGAGAGGCTTCTGAAAAATTTGAATTCTCGCAGAGTTTCAGTGGCCTAGCATTTCCTAGTCCCTATACCTTCAGGAGCTAAGAAAACGCGCTCCAGTGACAATTTTTTCTAAACTTGAGTTTGATGGCCTAGAAAGCTCCAGGAGAGTTTCCAGGCCATCAGGACCCCAAAAAGTTAAAGTCAGAAAGTGCGCTCTGATGATAAAAATCGCTAAAATGCTGGGAATTTTCGAAATTTGACGTTCTGGGGGCCTAGGATTTTCCGAATTTTCCTCTTCCCGTACCAAAAGCGAAATTCAAATCTCGTATGACTTGAATATCATAACTCGACGTCATCGTATCCTGATCCTCTTCTCCCTCCTCCCTCCATCGCATTTTCAACACTTGCATCTCCAGAATCAACTCGAACATTGGCGAGATTTCCAGAAGACGTTCCGGGTCTGGCTTCAGATGCCACGTGGATTCAGAGTCTTCTTCTCCCATCGAATCGCGGAATTCGAAAAATTCTTGCTTGAATTTCTCTAGAAGACGTTCAGAATATTCGATGAAAAATCGGATTTCTTCGGAACGCTTGTGCTCGTGGAGCACTTGTCGAAGGTGTTCGTAGAAGGCGCCGCGAAGACGTGACGATGATTTGACGGCTTCTTCGATGCGCTCGACGCCTTCTCGGATTCGAATTTCTTGGGATTCAGAGTGTCTGAAAAAAATTTTTTTTTGAAAAAAAATTTCTAAATTCAAAATTTCTCACTTCTTCCCCATTTCCACTTGAATCTTCATCAACAGCGCCAAAACTCCCAAAAACTTCTCCCTTTCCCGCACAGAAATCAAAAATCTATCGATAACTTCATCGATATCAAACGAGATTTTCTTCTTTTCCACCGATTTTCCAGTTGAATTCATCATGAGCATCACTTGAAACAGACGCTTTGTGTTCGGAATCGATAGTTTGTGTATTAATTCGATGCATTTCTGAAAAAAATTGGTGGAAAATGCTCAAAAATGATGGAAATTGTAAAAAATTATTTATTAAATTCAAATTCCCTCGCTTTTCCACCAGGCTCCGCCCCTTTTGGTTCCTTTTTGCGTCGCGGTGTACGGTAAAAGTCCGCAAACACCGCGAGTGCCAAGACGACGATTTAGTCGACGTGTGACTAATTTCGACTGATTCTAGGGTGAAATTCGACGAAAAAGCCGAAAAATCGAGTGAAAAATCGATAGAAACATGGCGTATATTGATAAGGGTGAGTTTTTTAACCTAGAATATTGCGAAAACTCGAAGAAAATCATTCGATAAGTGAATTTTCGTGGAAAATCCAATTTTCTGTCAAAATTCATGAAATTAGATGATTTCTGGCTCAAAAAAGCTGGAAAATCTACTTAAAAACCTGAAAATCACAAAAAAATCTCAATTTTCAGACGGAAATGTCATCGAAAAGAAGCAAAAAGGCATTATCGAGATGATCGTCGGCTTCTTCACATTCATCATGTTGTTGTAAGTTTTTTAAATGAAAAGCTTGATTTTTAGGCCGAAAACGTCGATTTTAGGGTTAAAAATCACGAATTTTACGTTGAAAATTGATATTTTTGACCCAAAAAGTGATAATTTCGATCAAAACCGACAATTTTTGAATTTCAACTTTTTGGACTGAAAATCGTCAATTTTCGAACAAAATGGGTAATTTCTAGGTCAAAAACACACCTTTTTAGCTCAAAAACTGCGAATTCTGATCCCAAAATTAGTGGTTTTCACTCAAAAATGACTATTTTCACTAAAAATCGTCCAAATTCGATTTTTCTATTAAAAACCCTAAATCGTCTAAATATCCTCATTTTTGGGTCAAAATTGCTGATTTTAGGCTCAAAATGTTCAATATTTGACACTAAACGTGCGTTTTTCGGTCTTAAAACAGTGATTTTCACCTAGAAAAGATTAATTTTAATCGAAATTAAAAAATTTTGGCCAAAAAACCCCAAATCGTCCAAATTACCTCATTTCTAGGTCAAAAAACCTCAAATTTTTCGATTTTTGGCTCAAAAAATCTCCAATTTTTGCAGTTTCCGCTCTCTGCTCGGCTTCTCGTCTCCACAAAATCGAAACAGTAACCATCAGGACTACCGTAACATTGTCAGAGGGGGCGGAGTCAATGGAGCCGACGGCACCGGGAATGCATACAGAAGGAATGGAGGAGGTGGTGGTGGAAGAGGAAACAACATTGGAGGATTGCCGTCCGCGTCGGGAATCGCACCGCCACCAATGGGCGGTGGATGCTGTGGTGGTGGCGGATGTGGATAAAAGGAGGGGGGCCCCCGGTGGGCGGAGCCTAATTTTTTCATTTTTTTCTTTTTCTTGCCTTCATTTTTGTGAGTGTATTTGTGTAATTGTAAATAAAATTGATTTTTCAGACCTCGTTTTGGGTTCCGAATTCGAAAAATTTGACCAAAAATGAAAATTTTTGATTTTTTAAAAATTGACTAATATCCATAAAATTATATAAAAATAGGTGCAGACTTCAAAAATCGCTATGAAAAATATCAAAAACAATTCTAAAACCTCGAGAAATGCTTCCAAATGGTCGAAAAATGCACATTTTGGAAAAAAGGGGTCCGACTCCGCCCACTTTTTTTCAAAATTTTCGATTTTTGGGTCAATTTTCGTTGTTTTAATGAAATTTTTGGGTTGTTTCAATGTGATTTTTAGATTCTACATGCTTTTTTACTTGGAAAAATAAGTTTTTTGAAGTGGGCGGAGCCTAAAATTTTTAGGCCCTAAAAAGTGGGCGGAGCCAAGGTAATTTTTCATTTTCGAGCCAATTTTCTGGGTTTTATTGCAATTTTTCTGGATTTTAAAAGTCATTTTTCGATTCTGCATCTATAGTTTTATATGTTGAGCAAAAAAAATCAAAACGGCCAAAAAATACAAATTTTCAAAAAAAAAGGGGGACCGACTCCGCCCCTTTTTTGGATCTATTTTTTCAAATTTTTCAAGGGCCAATTTTCTGGAATTCAAAGCAATTTTCAGGATTTTTATAGTGTTTTTCGGATTCTGCATCTGTTTTTCATTTATTTTGAGCTCAATTGAGCGAAAAAAAATTCAAAATTTGCCAAAAAATGATAATCCCAAAAAAAGGGGGACCGACTCCGCCCACTTTTTTCCCAAAATGTTCGATTTTTCGGGCAATTTTCGAGGTTTTAGTGCAGTTTTTGACGATTTCCCTTGTGATTTTCAGATTCTACATCTTTTTTACTTCGAAAAATTGGTTTTCTAAAAAAGTGGGCGGAGCCTAAAAAGTGGGCGGAGCCAATGGAATTTTTCCAATTTTTCGATTCCTGGGTCAATTTTTCCCATTTTTTCGATTTTTTCCACTTAAATTAACCTGAATCTGCTCGGAAAACTCCAAAATCACAGCGAAATTCGTCGATTTGATAACTTTGGCGAAGACCTCCAACACAGCTTCACACTCAGTTTCCGATTGCGAAAAGTGTTTCATAAGTTCCGAAAATACTCGAATTCTCTCCTTTTTCTCCATTCCAACCAACAGCTTTTGCCATAACGCGACGCCCAACGTCATCCGAATTCCTCCCGAATCTCCTTCAGAAGACGTCGTCCAGAAGGCGTGACGTGCCACGTGAATAAGTGCCGGAAGATGGGCGGTCGAGAATTTCTTAAGGGAAATCACCAAATCGATGATTTTCAAAAATTTCGGCGAGAAACTGGGCGGGAAATTCAAAAATTTGGAATTGACGGCTGTCAGGAATCCAGGGGGGACAGATTCGGAATTCGATAATAAGGAGAATATCAAGAAGGCGTCAAAAGTGGAGAGCCACGGGGCGTCTTCAGGAGGGTCTTCTGAATCCTGTGGAGCATCTGGAGCATCTCCAGAATCCTCATTCGGCTCATTTTTTGGATTTTTCTCCACTGAAATTCGCTTCTTATCCTTCCTGGCCAACCACGATATTATATGCTTCCATGAGCGTTTTTCCAGCTGGAGGAATTTCAAAAAGTGGGCGAAAATTTCGCAGATTACTGTATCCGATTTGTTGGTTTTCTTTTTGAGCGCGTCGATTTTTAGAAGACGTGACAGGAGGCGGAGCATCTCGTGGAAGTGCGCTTCTTCGTCGTCGGACTGCAAAAAATTGGAAAGTGAAGTTTTTGGCCGAAAAATCGAAAAAATTTGACCCAAAACAGCTTTTTTAGGTTAAAAATCGCACAAAATAAGGCATAACTGGAGAATTTTATGCCAAAAATCGAAAAATTCGGGCAAAAAATGACCATTTTTGGCATAAAATAGGCTTTTTTAACTAAAAAATAGATAAAAAATACCCAAAATAACCTAAAAATGATAAAAAATCGCTGAAAAACGCCCAGAAAATGGATCTCTAAAAGTGGGCGGAGCCAACTTAGGCTCCGCCCACTTTTTGGAAAACTCATTTTTGGGATTTTTTAGCGGTTTTTAGGTCAATTTAGGTCATTTTTGACCAATTTTTAAGGATTTTTGGGTAGTTTTTGGTAAATTTTTAAGTTTTTTAGTCATTTTCAGCCTATTTTCTTTTTTTTCATTTCAGCCTTCGTCGTCGTCACACTGCAAAAAATTGGAAAATTGACAAGGAAATCGTAATTTTTGACGTTTCTGGCCAAAAAAACTAAAAAAATTGACCCAAAAACAGCCTTTTTTGGGTCAAAAATCGCACAAAAACAGGGAAAAATGCAAAATTTTATGCTAAAAAATCGAAAAATTAGGTCTAAAATGACCATTTTTGGCCTTAATTAGGGTCTTTTGAGCCCAAAAATAAGTCAGAAATGACCCAAAATAACCAAAAAATGTTCAAAAATCGCTGAAAAACGCCCTTCGAAAAAGTGGGCGCCCACTTTTTGGAAAACTGGTTTTTGAGCGATTTTCGAAGTTTTTTGGGCTATCTTTGGTCAGTTTGACCAAATTTTATGAATTTTTGGGTCATTTTTGCCCAAATTTCAGCATTTTTAGGCTATTTTCGGTCATTTTCGGTCCATTTTTCCAGAATTTCCTCTCAAAACCCTTACCTTCCCACCGCCTGGTGTCAGTAGACTTCCCAATCCGAACGCAATCACTCCAGGAACACAAAAAACGTCCAAATCCATGGAAATCGAGCACAAATTGAGACGAATCTGTCTGGCAGTGACCGTATCCATACGCAATAAACGAAGGGTTTCGACGATTTGGAATTGGAAATTTGGGAGATTTGGAACATTTTGAGTCTCGGCGATTTCTTGGTTTAGCCTAATTGCTGTGCGTTGTTGGAGCGAGAAATCGGTGAAAATCTGGAAAAAAATTTTTTGCTCATTTTGAAGATTTTAAAATGATTTTTGAGCATTTTCATTGTCATTTTTGAAATCTACACACATTTTTACCTTAAAAAGTCGGAAAAAGACGAAAAATGAACTTTTTAAACAGCGGTCAGAAAACGCGCTCCAATGCAAATTTCAAAATTTTCGCCTCAAAACCCTATTCTCAATGGAGCACATTTGCTCCCCATACCTCCGGTAGTGCCGCCACCAAATCCTCCCTCACATTCGGTGCCCAAAATCTCCATTCCAGCTCGAAAATCGAGTTAAAAACCGCTTGTGGCTCGAAAAGACGATTCAAATGACGCATATGGGCGACGCATGTTTGAGCCAATAAAAGATCGTGCTCCGAATTTTTTGGTTGAGCCAACGTGTTCGTTTTTCGGAGGAGCAGCTCGAAGGAGCGCGTTTGGGTGGAACGAATTTGGAGGAACGTACGGAAGATGGTGTCTTGGAGGCCGAGGTGTCTGGAAAATTTTTGGAATTTTTTTTGGAAAGGGGGACTAGGATTTTAGGTAGAGGGTTTTTAGGCCATTTTTGCGGCCTAGAAACCTCTAGACTTGGTTTTCTAGGCCATTTTTTGGTAATAGACTCTGGAAGCTTTTTGATGGCCTAGAGACCTCCAGGTTTTGGATTCTAGGCCAGAGAATGGTCTAGATGGCCTAGAGCTTTTTTTGAGGGGTTTCTAGGCCATCTGGGTGCATTTTGGTGGCCTAGAAACCCAAAACTCGGCCATTTTGCTTTTTGGCCTATTTTCGTCCGTTTTTCATAGAATTTCTTCGGTTTTTCTCTGAAAATTTGAATTTGTGGACTAAAATTACATATTGTGAATTTCTAGGCCATCTGGGTGCATGTTGGTGGCCTAGAAACCCAAAACTCGGCCATTTTGCGCTTTTAGGTTAATTCTGGACCAAATTTTGCCATTTTTTCACTGAAACGAAGCAAATTTTCTCCTTTTTTCTGAAATTTAACGTTTAAAATTTGAAATTCTTACGATTTCGCGGGGCTCAAAAAGAGCTCGAACGCGTTGTGCTCATCCCGATTGCAGACCACTTCGAATTCTCCAAAAAGCTCGCCTCGATCTGTTTCCATGCGTTTTTCAAAGTTTCGACAGAGTTCTTCATGATTCAAATTGCCGCCTAAAATAGAAAATTTGGAGGGAAATTTAAAATTTTTTTTTGAAAAATCGAAAATTTTCAAAGAATTTTTTTTTCAAAAATAGAAACTAGGTCAATTTTTGAAGTTTCTAGGTCAAAATTGGCTGAAATTTTTTTGATTTTCTGAGTTTAAAAAATAATATTTCAATGATTTCTCACCGAAAACCACGAATTTCTCATTTTCATCGCCATCGGGATCCTGAACGACTCGAACATTTTCTGCCGCCAAAATCTCTTCGAATCGATTTCTCGGTGCTACGTAAGCACTCTCATCATAGCTTAGGGGGACCCCCAAAGCTCCGCCCACATTTCCAAACAGCTTTTGAGTCATCGCCAGTGATAGGTCGCGACGATCACGGTGTTGGTGGCGATCGGTGATTTCGTCTGGAAAAGTGAACAATTTTGGGTTTTCTCCAGGAAATCGAAGTCTTGGAGTATTTTTGATGCAATATTTGAATTCAGAAGAAAATTTGGGTCTAGAAAATGACTCGGGGGTCCGAAATTCGAAAATTTCAAAACTTTCGAAAACAATTTTAAAAAAAAAATGTTGCTTTTTCATCCAAAAATCGATTTTTCTGGGATTTTTAAAGCAAATTTTCAGATTCTCCATGCTATTTCATCTCGAGAAAAGTCGTTTTTCTTCATAATTTTTAATTTTTCTGTTCAAATTTCCACACCTTCTTCTATGGGCTGTACACCGTCGTCATCTTCGCCAAAACTGTCGAAATCTTCGTCTGACATTCTGAAAATGTTTATTTTCTTTGAATTATTTGATTTTCTCCAAAAAATTCCATAAAAAAACAGTCGAAAACAGATTTTTTAGGCAAGGAAAAAATGTCGAAATTCAAACAGCCGCGTTCAATTTTCGCAACGATGCTCCGATATCCCGCAACGGGAAAAAGCCGCGAAGAGGTGAAAATTTGAATTTTGTGGTTTGGAGTGAAAAATTGGAATTTTCGTGAAAAAGATAGGTAAAAAAGAGAAGAATCACTGAAAAATTGTGTTAAAAAAAAGAAAATATAGTAATTTATGATTTTATTATGAACATTAACAAGAAAACAACTTTTTTATAAAGTTGGAAAAAGATATGCTTAGATTTCGCCGAGAAACCAGAACGGATGAAATTTGAGACTGTTGCTCATTTTCATCACAATTCCAGCCACCGGGCAACTCTCGTCGCATTTTCTCACCTTTAAATCGACGATTCCACACTTCTCGACACTCGAAGCGATTCTGGAATGAAAATTGAATTAAAAATAGATTTCAGACAATTTTCAGACATAAATAACCAATTTTCACCACTATTTTAGTTTTAAAAATCGCTGGAAAACTCGAAAATATCACTTGAAATTTCCTCGTTTTCTATATATTTTCTCGGCGATTTTTCCATCGATTTCACCCAAATTTTCGATCAAATCGACTATTTAAGGGATTCTGAACACACTAAACGCATTTTTAGCACAAAAATTGCACTTAAAATCCCTCAAAATAAAAAAATGGCGATAGCCTCCGGTGCGACCCTGGGTTTTCTGCGTTTTGAAGGTCAGAAAATCGGTATTTATCTCTGATTCTGACCTTCTCGTCCTCCTTTTGGCCCTTCTGCACTGCTTGACCCTGAAAAACAATCAGATTTCTCAATATTTTGCTCAAAAAACGCAGGAAAAATCGAACAAATCACACAAAAATTCACTCTTGGCGCCGACGATACAGTGTGCGTTTTTGAGAGACGCAGACGGAAGAGCGTAACGACACTCCGAAATTCCGCTAGTGAAAACGCCGCGAAGAGGAAAAAATTTGAATTTAGTTTTTTTTCTAGAATCAGAAAATGGAATATCGACGCAAATCAAACGAATTCTGGAGATTTTGAGTGGAATTATGATTTTCAGGGACCTTTAGGTGTCAGCAACTACCTTTACAACATCATATAAAGCGTCTGAAGTACACTTTTTGAAGCTCAATTCGCCAGGCCAAAAAAACACGATATTTGACAATTCCATTAAGAATAAAATCCGGAAAACTGAAGAATACATCTAGAAAAAACATTTAAACAATTAATTTTTCTTATTTCAAAAAAATTTTTTTTTGAAATTTTTCAAAAAAAAATCGATTTTTTCACTTTTCAGACAAAAATAACAAGATTTTTGATGATTTTAACAGCTCAAAACCTTGAAAGTCACTCAAGGAAATGCAAAAACCCACTCTTCTGCATGAAAAACATGAAAAAATCGAACATTTCCCATTTTTCGAAATTCTGACCAATTAATCGATTTTTACGCTTTCCAGACCGAATAAACACTATTTTTGATGAAATTTATCAGTCAAAACCCAAAAATTCACTCTAGAAAACCTAAAAACCCACCTTACTGCAAGATAAAACGAAAAAATCGGCCAAAAAATCGCTCAATTTTGGGTGCACTCCTCCTATTTTTTCTCTGACCGCGAGAGAGTGTGCGCAAAGTGGAGGTACGCACACAAAACATAGTGAAGCGCGGAACCCGTGAGGTGTCGGCCGCTCGTCTACACCCACCCTTATAAGCGCCAGCCCGCTCAACATATAAACGTTGTTCTGTCTAAAGACCCACATTCTTAGTATAGCTTGAAGTTCGGTGGCCAATGGAGCCCCTTACCTCCGGGTAAGGGTGTTCCTGACGTCAACGGCCTTTGGGTGTGTACTTCGCCGATAAGCCCGTACTCTTATCGACGGCGGAAGACGCCCCTCATGAAAGGTTCGCCCCTGGATGAGTTGGTCGACGCGGGGTGTGGTGAGGAACGTGACCATCCCGGAAGGTCCCCATTCCGGGGATTTTTCGAGCTTAAACCGGGGGGTTTTGCAGAATCTCGTGACGGTCCGCGGAGCGCCGGGCACGGGCGGGGGCGGGAGGGCGCGGGGCCCCGGGGCGCCCGCAAGCCCGCGCAGCCGCCGAGCCGCTCGCCGGCACGGCCGCATCGCCGCGCAGCCGTTTTGCCGCACGGCCGCATCGCCGCACCGCCGCTCGCCGGCACGGCCGCTCGCCGGCACGGCCGCTCGCCGGCACGGCCGCCCGCCAGCCCGCCCTTCCACCCGCCCACTGCCGTTCCGCGGGCGGACGGGCAAGGCACCCACGCCCGCCCGCCGCTCGTCAGCTCGTCCACCCGACTGTACAGCTAGCATAGTTTAGCTAGTATGATATAGTATAGCTATATTATAGTATAGCTATAGTAAGGTATAGTATAGCTATAGTATGGTATAGTACAGCTATAGTATGGTATAGTATAGTATAGTATAGCTAGTCTAGCTAGTCTAGCATAGCAGAGCCGCGCGTCCGTGCGGGAGCCGCGGGCCGGCCGGGTTTTACCCACGGCCAAGTTTTTCTGAAGGCCAAGTTCTTCCGCAGGCCAAATTTTTCCGCAGGCCAAGTTTTTCCGCGGGCCAAGTTTTTCCGCAGGCCAAGTTTTTCCGCCGGGTTTTTCCGCGGAGTTTTTCCGGAGGCCAAGTTTTTCCGCCAAGTTTTTCCGGACGCCAAGTTTTTCCGCCGAGTTTTTCCGGAGGCCAAGTTTTTCCGGCGAGTTTTTCAGCAGACCAAGTTTTTCCGCAAGGTTTTTTCGGACGCCAAGTTTTTCCGCCGGGTTTTTCCGCGGAGCTTTTCCGGAGGCCAAGTTTTTCCGCCAGGTTTTTTCGGAGGCCAAGTTTTTCCGGAGGCCAAGTTTTTCCGGAGGCCAAGTTTTTTCGGAGGCTAAGTTTTTCCGGAGGCCAAGTTTTTTCGGAGGCTAAGTTTTTTCGGAGGCCAAGTTTTTCCGCGGAGTTTTCCCAGAGGCCAAGTTTTTCCGCCGAGTTTTTCCGCCGAGATTTTCCGCAGGGTTTTTTTGCCGGCCAAATTTTTCCGCCGGGTTTTTCCGCGGAGTTTTCCCGGAGGCCAAGTTTTTCCGCAGGCCAAGTTTTTCCGCAGGCCAAGTTTTTCCGCAGGCCAAGTTTTTCCGCAGGCCAAGTTTTTTCGCCGAGTTTTTCCGCCGAGTTTTTCCGCAGGCCGAGTTTTTCCGCCGCGTTTTTCGAATGGCCGAGTTTTTCGTTTTTCGAAAGGCCGAGTTTTTTGAAAATCGGGAAAAAGCGACGTCGATTCCAGAATTCCTCCGGAGCAGAATTTGTTGAATTTGTGATTTTTAGGATTCTCACATGTAAGCACGACTATTCATGGAAGAAACTCAGACCCGTGTTTTCAATTTTCACGCTTTTCTGAAAACCCATTTCACCGGAATCCATGATGAGGCCTTTGAAAATCGAGAACATATTGACGTCATTTTCAGAATTCCTCAACAGTCGGAATTCATGATTTTTAGCTTTTCGTCACTCTCACATCACCTAGAATCTGTCTATGGAGAGACATTTAAGGGTATCTGTCATTTTTCATTTCACCCCTACATCTCAAATTTCCAAAAATCAACGGGAGGCCTTTGAAAATCGGGAAAAAAGTGAAGTTCCAAAAAAAAGTTGCGAGTGTATTTTTGGCTGAAACTTTGACAATATCATCACAGCAGTATGCATATTGTTTCCAACGGATGATGTGTGGGGCAGGATGTCATTTGTCAAAAATGGCCCACCAGGCCATCTGACGAAAGTCAATTTCTCAAAAATTTTCCACTCATTTTACTAAAATCGCCGAAATTTCGCTCCCAGACAAGATACAGCAATTCTGAGAATAGATTCGGAATCAGCATGAAATTCCGCATCTTTTGAGCCTAAAATCAAGGCAAACGGACAAGTTTGAGCAATTTCTCACTCTAAAACCCAAGACGCGTCGAAAAAGAACTCATTTTTGTGAAAATTAGGAAAGTTTGGATGTTCGCAGATAGATGCAAAATTGACCTAGAAACGTGAATTTGGGCTTATTTTGAAGCCCAAAAACAGTAGTTTCAGAAATCAAGCGGGCCACTTGAAATCATCCATCACATTTCAAAATCTACCGCATGATACCGAATGCACCGCTGAACACAGTGGTGGAACCGGAAAATGACACATTTCAGATGGTTTTTGATTATTTGGACGTGTTCCACTTGTTGACTCGTGATCTAGACATAAAATTGAACAACTTTGTGGAAAAAAATCAAAAACATACAGCAATAGGGTCATAACTCACTGATGTCCAAAATTCCGAAAATCAACTGGAGGACGTTGAAAATCGGGAAAAAGTGGGTTTATTTCTGAATGGTTCCTCTTAGTTTGAACTGATTCCAATCGGTAAATCTTCATCTAGACATTAAATAAAAAGACTTAATGGAGGAAAAACGCAACTATACAGAAATATGTCATTCTCCCGTTTTTCCAAAAATCAACGAGAGGCCTTTGAAAATCGGGAAAAAGCGACGTCGATTCCAGAATTCCCTAATTATAGAATTCGCTTTTTTTGAGATTTTTGACATTCTGACATGTGAACAAGACATTCTATGGAGCAAACTCAGATACGTCATTTTAATTTTCGATCTCGACCGAATCCTCGAAGTTCTCACTAGTAACGGGAGGCCTTTGAAAATTTGAAGAAACTAAGTTCAGTTCCAAAAAATTGCAAGTGTATTTTTGGCTCCAAACCATGACAACTTCATCACAGCAGTACAAATATTGTTTCCAATGGATGATGTGTGGTTCTTGATGTCATGTGTCAAAAGTGGTCCCCCAGGTCATCTGACGAAAGTCAATTTTTCAAAAATTTTTCACTCATTTTACTAAAATCGCCGAAATTTTAGTCCCAGACAAGATACAGCAAATCTGAGCATAGATTCGGAATCCTCATGAAATTTCGCATCTTTTGAGCTTAAAATCAAGGCAAACGGACAAGTTTGAGCAATTTCTCACTCTAAAACCCAAGACGCGCCGAAAAAGAACTCATTTTTGAAGGGGGAAAATCTGAAATATGAAAAAACATCTGAAATATGTCATTTTCCCCTCTCAAAAGTGAGCTCTTTTTCGGCGCGTCTTCGGGCTTCTCTAAGAAAGGTCAATGTTGTTCAAAACGCATGATTTTAGGCTCAAAAGATGCGAAATTTCATGAGGATTCCGAATCTATGCTCAGATTCGCTGTATCTAGTTTGGGAGCAAAAATTCGGCAATTTTAGTAAAATGAGTGGAAATTTTTTAGAAAATTGACTTCCGTCAGATGGCCTGGGGGACCACTTTTGACACATGACGTCCTGCCCCACACATCATCCGTTGGAAACAAACATCATACTGTTTTGATAAAGTTGTCCTAGTTTGAGCCAAAAATCAACTCGCAATTTTTTGGAACTGAACTTAGTCTCTTCAAATTTTCAAAGGCCTCCCGTTACTAGTGAGAATTTCGAGGATTCGGGCGAGAGCAAAAATTGAAAATACCCCTCTGAGTTTTTTCCATGAATAGTCGTGCTCACATGTGAGAATCCTAAATACAAAAATATGTCTTTTCTCACCTAATCTCCCGTTTCCCGGAATCCACGGTGAGGCCTTTGAAAAACCCCGATTTTCAAAGGCCTCCCGTTGATTTTTGGAAGTTTGAGATGTAGGGGTGAAATGAAAAATGACAGATACCCTCAAATGTCTCTCCATAGACTGATTCTAGGTCATGTGAGATTGACAAAAATCCAAAACACATGAATTCCTACTGTTGCGGGATTCTGGAATCGACGTCAATTTTTTCGATTCTCAAAGGCCTCACCATGGATCAAGAACCGTTCATCTTCCGTTTAAATCATAGAACTGACTCTAATAATGAATTTCTCCAAATTTCAGAGAAATCGGTACTTGACAACTTTTGTTACTTCACCCACAGTCTGTCCATGTTCCTATTTTCGATCAAGAACCATACATCTTCCGTTTAAATCATAGAACTGACTCTAATAATGAATTTCTCCAAATTTCAGAGAAATCGGTACTTGACACCTTTTGTTATTTTACTCACAGTCTGTCCATGTTCCTATTTTCGATCAAGAACCATACATCTTCCGTTTAAATCATAGAACTGACTCTAATAATGAATTTCTCCAAATTTCAGAGAAATCGGTACTTGACAACTTTTGTTATTTCACTCACAGTGTCCATTTTCCTATTTTCGATCAAGAACCATACATCTTCCGTTTAAATCATAGAACTGACTCTAATAATGAATTTCTCCAAATTTCAGAGAAATCGGTACTTGACAACTTTTGTTATTTCACTCACAGTCTGTCCATTTTCCTATTTTCGATCAAGAACCATACATCTTCCGTTTAAATCATAGAACTGACTCTAATAATGAATTTCTCCAAATTTCAGAGAAATCGGTACTTGACAACTTTTGTTATTTCACTCACAGTGTCCATTTTCCTATTTTCGATCAAGAACCATACATCTTCCGTTTAAATCATAGAACTGACTCTAATAATGAATTTCTCCAAATTTCAGAGAAATCGGTACTTGACAACTTTTGTTATTTCACTCACAGTCTGTCCATTTTCCTATTTTCGATCAAGAACCATACATCTTCCGTTTAAATCATAGAACTGACTCTAATAATGAATTTCTCCAAATTTCAGAGAAATCGGTACTTGACAACTTTTGTTATTTCACTCACAGTCTGTCCATTTTCCTATTTTCGATCAAGAACCGTACATCATCCAGTGCTTTCTTAGAACAGACTCTAATAATGAATTTCTCCAAATTTCAGAGAAATCGGTACTTGACAACTTTTGTTATTTTACTCACAGTGTCCATTTTCCTATTTTCGATCAAGAACCATACATCTTCCGTTTAAATCATAGAACTGAATCTAATAATGAATTTCTCCAAATTTCAGAGAAATCGGTACTTGACAACTTTTGTTATTTCACTCACAGTCTGTCCATTTTCCTATTTTCGATCAAGAACCATACATCTTCCGTTTAAATCATAGAACTGACTCTAATAATGAATTTCTCCAAATTTCAGAGAAATCGGTACTTGACAACTTTTGTTATTTCACTCACAGTCTGTCCATTTTCCTATTTTCGATCAAGAACCGTACATCATCCAGTGCTTTCTTAGAACAGACTCTAATAATGAATTTCTCCAAATTTCAGAGAAATCGGTACTTGACAACTTTTGTTATTTTACTCACAGTGTCCATTTTCCTATTTTCGATCAAGAACCATACATCTTCCGTTTAAATCATAGAACAGACTCTAATAATGAATTTCTCCAAATTTCAGAGAAATCGGTACTTGACAACTTTTGTTATTTCACTCACAGTCTGTCCATTTTCCTATTTTCGATCAAGAACCATACATCTTCCGTTTAAATCATAGAACAGACTCTAATAATGAATTTCTCCAAATTTTAGAGAAATCGGTACTTGACAACTTTTGTTATTTTACTCACAGTGT
This sequence comes from Caenorhabditis sinica, assembly GCA_963932045.1. Classification (NCBI taxonomy): domain Eukaryota; kingdom Metazoa; phylum Nematoda; class Chromadorea; order Rhabditida; family Rhabditidae; genus Caenorhabditis; species Caenorhabditis sinica. Next base: position 20,629,784 of record OZ009940.1, read on the forward strand.
CCATTTTTCTATTTTCGATCAAGAACCATACATCTTCCGTTTAAATCATAGAACTGACTCTAATAATGAATTTCTCCAAATTTCAGAGAAATCGGTACTTGACAACTTTTGTTATTTCACTCACAGTCTGTCCATTTTCCTATTTTCGATCAAGAACCGTACATCATCCAGTGCTTTCTTAGAACAGACTCTAATAATGAATTTCTCCAAATTTCAGCGAAATCGGTACTTGACAACTTTTGTTATTTTACTCACAGTGTCCATTTTTCTATTTTCGATCAAGAACCATACATCTTCCGTTTAAATCATAGAACAGACTCTAATAATGAATTTCTCCAAATTTCAGAGAAATCGGTACTTGACAACTTTTGTTATTTCACTCACAGTCTGTCCATTTTCCTATTTTCGACAAGAACCATACATCTTCCGTTTAAATCATAGAACTGACTCTAATAATGAATTTCTCCAAATTTCAGAGAAATCGGTACTTGACAACTTTTGTTATTTCACTCACAGTCTGTCCATTTTCCTATTTTCGACAAGAACCATACATCTTCCGTTTAAATCATAGAACTGACTCTAATAATGAATTTCTCCAAATTTCAGAGAAATCGGTACTTGACAACTTTTGTTATTTCACTCACAGTCTGTCCATTTTCCTATTTTCGATCAAGAACCATACATCTTCCGTTTAAATCATAGAACAGACTCTAATAATGAATTTCTCCAAATTTCAGAGAAATCGGTACTTGACAACTTTTGTTATTTCACTCACAGTCTGTCCATTTTCCTATTTTCGATCAAGAACCATACATCTTCCGTTTAAATCATAGAACAGACTCTAATAATGAATTTCTCCAAATTTCAGAGAAATCGGTACTTGACAACTTTTGTTATTTCACTCACAGTCTGTCCATTTTCCTATTTTCGATCAAGAACCATACATCTTCCGTTTAAATCATAGAACAGACTCTAATAATGAATTTCTCCAAATTTCAGAGAAATCGGTACTTGACAACTTTTGTTATTTCACTCACAGTCTGTCCATTTTCCTATTTTCTATCAAGAACCATACATCTTCCGTTTAAATCATAGAACTGACTCTAATAATGAATTTCTCCAAATTTCAGAGAAATCGGTACTTGACAACTTTTGTTATTTCACTCACAGTCTGTCCATTTTCCTATTTTCGATCAAGAACCATACATCTTCCGTTTAAATCATAGAACAGACTCTAATAATGAATTTCTCCAAATTTCAGAGAAATCGGTACTTGACAACTTTTGTTATTTCACTCACAGTCTGTCCATTTTCCTATTTTCGATCAAGAACCATACATCTTCCGTTTAAATCATAGAACAGACTCTAATAATGAATTTCTCCAAATTTCAGAGAAATCGGTACTTGACAACTTTTGTTATTTCACTCACAGTCTGTCCATTTTCCTATTTTCGATCAAGAACCATACATCTTCCGTTTAAATCATAGAACAGACTCTAATAATGAATTTCTCCAAATTTCAGAGAAATCGGTACTTGACAACTTTTGTTATTTCACTCACAGTCTGTCCATTTTCCTATTTTCGATCAAGAACCATACATCTTCCGTTTAAATCATAGAACAGACTCTAATAATGAATTTCTCCAAATTTCAGAGAAATCGGTACTTGACAACTTTTGTTATTTCACTCACAGTCTGTCCATTTTCCTATTTTCGATCAAGAACCATACATCTTCCGTTTAAATCATAGAACAGACTCTAATAATGAATTTCTCCAAATTTCAGAGAAATCGGTACTTGACAACTTTTGTTATTTCACTCACAGTCTGTCCATTTTCCTATTTTCTATCAAGAACCATACATCTTCCGTTTAAATCATAGAACTGACTCTAATAATGAATTTCTCCAAATTTCAGAGAAATCGGTACTTGACAACTTTTGTTATTTCACTCACAGTCTGTCCATTTTCCTATTTTCGATCAAGAACCATACATCTTCCGTTTAAATCATAGAACAGACTCTAATAATGAATTTCTCCAAATTTCAGAGAAATCGGTACTTGACAACTTTTGTTATTTCACTCACAGTCTGTCCATTTTCCTATTTTCGATCAAGAACCATACATCTTCCGTTTAAATCATAGAACAGACTCTAATAATGAATTTCTCCAAATTTCAGAGAAATCGGTACTTGACAACTTTTGTTATTTCACTCACAGTCTGTCCATTTTCCTATTTTCGATCAAGAACCATACATCTTCCGTTTAAATCATAGAACAGACTCTAATAATGAATTTCTCCAAATTTCAGAGAAATCGGTACTTGACAACTTTTGTTATTTCACTCACAGTCTGTCCATTTTCCTATTTTCTATCAAGAACCATACATCTTCCGTTTAAATCATAGAACTGACTCTAATAATGAATTTCTCCAAATTTCAGAGAAATCGGTACTTGACAACTTTTGTTATTTCACTCACAGTCTGTCCATTTTCCTATTTTCTATCAAGAACCATACATCTTCCGTTTAAATCATAGAACTGACTCTAATAATGAATTTCTCCAAATTTCAGAGAAATCGGTACTTGACAACTTTTGTTGTTTCACTCACAGTCTGTCCATTTTCCTATTTTCGATCAAGAACCATACATCTTCCGTTTAAATCATAGAACTGATTCTAATAATGAATTTCTCCAAATTTCAGAGAAATCGGTACTTGACAACTTTTGTTATTTCACTCACAGTCTGTCCATTTTCCTATTTTCGATCAAGAACCATACATCTTCCGTTTAAATCATAGAACTGACTCTAATAATGAATTTCTCCAAATTTCAGAGAAATCGGTACTTGACAACTTTTGTTGTTTCACTCACAGTCTGTCCATTTTCCTATTTTCGATCAAGAACCATACATCTTCCGTTTAAATCATAGAACAGACTCTAATAATGAATTTCTCCAAATTTCAGAGAAATCGGTACTTGACAACTTTTGTTATTTCACTCACAGTGTCCATTTTTCTATTTTCGATCAAGAACCATACATCTTCCGTTTAAATCATAGAACAGACTCTAATAATGAATTTCTCCAAATTTCAGAGAAATCGGTACTTGACAACTTTTGTTATTTCACTCACAGTCTGTCCATTTTCCTATTTTCGATCAAGAACCATACATCTTCCGTTTAAATCATAGAACTGACTCTAATAATGAATTTCTCCAAATTTCAGAGAAATCGGTACTTGACAACTTTTGTTATTTCACTCACAGTCTGTCCATGTTCCTATTTTCGATCAAGAACCATACATCTTCCGTTTAAATCATAGAACTGACTCTAATAATGAATTTCTCCAAATTTCAGAGAAATCGGTACTTGACAACTTTTGTTATTTCACTCACAGTCTGTCCATTTTCCTATTTTCGATCAAGAACCATACATCTTCCGTTTAAATCATAGAACTGACTCTAATAATGAATTTCTCCAAATTTCAGAGAAATCGGTACTTGACAACTTTTGTTATTTCACTCACAGTCTGTCCATTTTCCTATTTTCGATCAAGAACCATACATCTTCCGTTTAAATCATAGAACAGACTCTAATAATGAATTTCTCCAAATTTCAGAGAAATCGGTACTTGACAACTTTTGTTATTTCACTCACAGTCTGTCCATTTTCCTATTTTCGATCAAGAACCATACATCTTCCGTTTAAATCATAGAACTGACTCTAATAATGAATTTCTCCAAATTTCAGAGAAATCGGTACTTGACAACTTTTGTTATTTCACTCACAGTCTGTCCATTTTCCTATTTTCGATCAAGAACCGTACATCATCCAGTGCTTTCTTAGAACAGACTCTAATAATGAATTTCTCCAAATTTCAGAGAAATCGGTACTTGACAACTTTTGTTATTTTACTCACAGTGTCCATTTTCCTATTTTCGATCAAGAACCATACATCTTCCGTTTAAATCATAGAACTGAATCTAATAATGAATTTCTCCAAATTTCAGAGAAATCGGTACTTGACAACTTTTGTTATTTCACTCACAGTCTGTCCATTTTCCTATTTTCGATCAAGAACCGTACATCATCCAGTGCTTTCTTAGAACAGACTCTAATAATGAATTTCTCCAAATTTCAGAGAAATCGGTACTTGACAACTTTTGTTATTTTACTCACAGTGTCCATTTTCCTATTTTCGATCAAGAACCATACATCTTCCGTTTAAATCATAGAACTGACTCTAATAATGAATTTCTCCAAATTTCAGAGAAATCGGTACTTGACAACTTTTGTTATTTCACTCACAGTCTGTCCATTTTCCTATTTTCGATCAAGAACCGTACATCATCCAGTGCTTTCTTAGAACAGACTCTAATAATGAATTTCTCCAAATTTCAGAGAAATCGGTACTTGACAACTTTTGTTATTTTACTCACAGTGTCCATTTTCCTATTTTCGATCAAGAACCATACATCTTCCGTTTAAATCATAGAACAGACTCTAATAATGAATTTCTCCAAATTTCAGAGAAATCGGTACTTGACAACTTTTGTTATTTCACTCACAGTCTGTCCATTTTCCTATTTTCGATCAAGAACCATACATCTTCCGTTTAAATCATAGAACAGACTCTAATAATGAATTTCTCCAAATTTCAGAGAAATCGGTACTTGACAACTTTTGTTATTTTACTCACAGTGTCCATTTTCCTATTTTCGATCAAGAACCATACATCTTCCGTTTAAATCATAGAACAGACTCTAATAATGAATTTCTCCAAATTTCAGAGAAATCGGTACTTGACAACTTTTGTTATTTCACTCACAGTCTGTCCATTTTCCTATTTTCGACAAGAACCATACATCTTCCGTTTAAATCATAGAACTGACTCTAATAATGAATTTCTCCAAATTTCAGAGAAATCGGTACTTGACAACTTTTGTTATTTCACTCACAGTCTGTCCATTTTCCTATTTTCGACAAGAACCATACATCTTCCGTTTAAATCATAGAACTGACTCTAATAATGAATTTCTCCAAATTTCAGAGAAATCGGTACTTGACAACTTTTGTTATTTCACTCACAGTCTGTCCATTTTCCTATTTTCGATCAAGAACCATACATCTTCCGTTTAAATCATAGAACAGACTCTAATAATGAATTTCTCCAAATTTCAGAGAAATCGGTACTTGACAACTTTTGTTATTTCACTCACAGTCTGTCCATTTTCCTATTTTCGATCAAGAACCATACATCTTCCGTTTAAATCATAGAACAGACTCTAATAATGAATTTCTCCAAATTTCAGAGAAATCGGTACTTGACAACTTTTGTTATTTCACTCACAGTCTGTCCATTTTCCTATTTTCTATCAAGAACCATACATCTTCCGTTTAAATCATAGAACTGACTCTAATAATGAATTTCTCCAAATTTCAGAGAAATCGGTACTTGACAACTTTTGTTATTTCACTCACAGTCTGTCCATTTTCCTATTTTCTATCAAGAACCATACATCTTCCGTTTAAATCATAGAACTGACTCTAATAATGAATTTCTCCAAATTTCAGAGAAATCGGTACTTGACAACTTTTGTTGTTTCACTCACAGTCTGTCCATTTTCCTATTTTCGATCAAGAACCATACATCTTCCGTTTAAATCATAGAACTGATTCTAATAATGAATTTCTCCAAATTTCAGAGAAATCGGTACTTGACAACTTTTGTTATTTCACTCACAGTCTGTCCATTTTCCTATTTTCGATCAAGAACCATACATCTTCCGTTTAAATCATAGAACTGACTCTAATAATGAATTTCTCCAAATTTCAGAGAAATCGGTACTTGACAACTTTTGTTGTTTCACTCACAGTCTGTCCATTTTCCTATTTTCGATCAAGAACCATACATCTTCCGTTTAAATCATAGAACAGACTCTAATAATGAATTTCTCCAAATTTCAGAGAAATCGGTACTTGACAACTTTTGTTATTTCACTCACAGTGTCCATTTTTCTATTTTCGATCAAGAACCATACATCTTCCGTTTAAATCATAGAACAGGCTCTAATAATGAATTTCTCCAAATTTCAGAGAAATCGGTACTTGACAACTTTTGTTATTTCACTCACAGTCTGTCCATTTTCCTATTTTCGATCAAGAACCATACATCTTCCGTTTAAATCATAGAACTGACTCTAATAATGAATTTCTCCAAATTTCAGAGAAATCGGTACTTGACAACTTTTGTTATTTTACTCACAGTCTGTCCATTTTCCTATTTTCGATCAAGAACCGTACATCATCCAGTGCTTTCTTAGAACAGACTCTAATAATGAATTTCTCCAAATTTCAGAGAAATCGGTACTTGACAACTTTTGTTATTTCACTCACAGTCTGTCCATTTTTCTATTTTCGATCAAGAACCATACATCTTCCGTTTAAATCATAGAACTGACTCTAATAATGAATTTCTCCAAATTTCAGAGAAATCGGTACTTGACAACTTTTGTTATTTTACTCACAGTCTGTCCATGTTCCTATTTTCGATCAAGAACCATACATCTTCCGTTTAAATCATAGAACTGACTCTAATAATGAATTTCTCCAAATTTCAGAGAAATCGGTACTTGACAACTTTTGTTATTTTACTCACAGTCTGTCCATTTTTCTATTTTCGATCAAGAACCATACATCTTCCGTTTAAATCATAGAACAGACTCTAATAATGAATTTCTCCAAATTTCAGAGAAATCGGTACTTGACAACTTTTGTTATTTCACCCACAGTCTGTCCATTTTCCTATTTTCGATCAAGAACCATACATCTTCCGTTTAAATCATAGAACTGACTCTAATAATGAATTTCTCCAAATTTCAGAGAAATCGGTACTTGACAACTTTTGTTATTTTACTCACAGTCTGTCCATTTTCCTATTTTCGATCAAGAACCATACATCTTCCGTTTAAATCATAGAACAGACTCTAATAATGAATTTCTCCAAATTTCAGAGAAATCGGTACTTGACAACTTTTGTTATTTCAATCACAGTCTGTCCATTTTCCTATTTTCGATCAAGAACCATACATCTTCCGTTTAAATCATAGAACTGACTCTAATAATGAATTTCTCCAAATTTCAGAGAAATCGGTACTTGACAACTTTTGTTATTTCACTCACAGTCTGTCCATTTTTCTATTTTCGATCAAGAACCATACATCTTCCGTTTAAATCATAGAACTGACTCTAATAATGAATTTCTCCAAATTTCAGAGAAATCGGTACTTGACAACTTTTGTTATTTCACTCACAGTCTGTCCATTTTTCTATTTTCGATCAAGAACCATACATCTTCCGTTTAAATCATAGAACTGACTCTAATAATGAATTTCTCCAAATTTCAGAGAAATCGGTACTTGACAACTTTTGTTATTTCACTCACAGTCTGTCGATTTTCCTATTTTCGATCAAGAACCGTACATCATCCAGTGCTTTCTTAGAACAGACTCTAATAATGAATTTCTCCAAATTTCAGAGAAATCGGTACTTGACAACTTTTGTTATTTCAATCACAGTCTGTCCATTTTTCTATTTTCGATCAAGAACCATACATCTTCCGTTTAAATCATAGAACTGACTCTAATAATGAATTTCTCCAAATTTCAGAGAAATCGGTACTTGACAACTTTTGTTATTTTACTCACAGTCTGTCCATTTTCCTATTTTCGATCAAGAACCATACATCTTCCGTTTAAATCATAGAACAGACTCTAATAATGAATTTCTCCAAATTTCAGAGAAATCGGTACTTGACAACTTTTGTTATTTCAATCACAGTCTGTCCATTTTCCTATTTTCGATCAAGAACCATACATCTTCCGTTTAAATCATAGAACTGACTCTAATAATGAATTTCTCCAAATTTCAGAGAAATCGGTACTTGACAACTTTTGTTATTTCACTCACAGTCTGTCCATTTTTCTATTTTCGATCAAGAACCATACATCTTCCGTTTAAATCATAGAACTGACTCTAATAATGAATTTCTCCAAATTTCAGAGAAATCGGTACTTGACAACTTTTGTTATTTCACTCACAGTCTGTCCATTTTTCTATTTTCGATCAAGAACCATACATCTTCCGTTTAAATCATAGAACTGACTCTAATAATGAATTTCTCCAAATTTCAGAGAAATCGGTACTTGACAACTTTTGTTATTTCACTCACAGTCTGTCGATTTTCCTATTTTCGATCAAGAACCGTACATCATCCAGTGCTTTCTTAGAACAGACTCTAATAATGAATTTCTCCAAATTTCAGAGAAATCGGTACTTGACAACTTTTGTTATTTCAATCACAGTCTGTCCATTTTTCTATTTTCGATCAAGAACCATACATCTTCCGTTTAAATCATAGAACTGACTCTAATAATGAATTTCTCCAAATTTCAGAGAAATCGGTACTTGACAACTTTTGTTATTTCACTCACAGTCTGTCCATTTTTCTATTTTCGATCAAGAACCATACATCTTCCGTTTAAATCATAGAACAGACTCTAATAATGAATTTCTCCAAATTTCAGAGAAATCGGTACTTGACAACTTTTGTTATTTCACTCACAGTCTGTCCATTTTTCTATTTTCGATCAAGAACCATACATCTTCCGTTTAAATCATAGAACTGACTCTAATAATGAATTTCTCCAAATTTCAGAGAAATCGGTACTTGACAACTTTTGTTATTTCACTCACAGTCTGTCCATGTTCCTATTTTCGATCAAGAACCATACATCTTCCGTTTAAATCATAGAACAGACTCTAATAATGAATTTCTCCAAATTTCAGAGAAATCGGTACTTGACAACTTTTGTTATTTCACTCACAGTCTGTCCATGTTCCTATTTTCGATCAAGAACCATACATCTTCCGTTTAAATCATAGAACTGACTCTAATAATGAATTTCTCCAAATTTCAGAGAAATCGGTACTTGACAACTTTTGTTATTTCACTCACAGTCTGTCCATTTTCCTATTTTCGATCAAGAACCGTACATCATCCAGTGCTTTCTTAGAACAGACTCTAATAATGAATTTCTCCAAATTTCAGAGAAATCGGTACTTGACAACTTTTGTTATTTCAATCACAGTCTGTCCATTTTTCTATTTTCGATCAAGAACCATACATCTTCCGTTTAAATCATAGAACTGACTCTAATAATGAATTTCTCCAAATTTCAGAGAAATCGGTACTTGACAACTTTTGTTATTTCACTCACAGTCTGTCCATTTTTCTATTTTCGATCAAGAACCATACATCTTCCGTTTAAATCATAGAACAGACTCTAATAATGAATTTCTCCAAATTTCAGAGAAATCGGTACTTGACAACTTTTGTTATTTCACTCACAGTCTGTCCATTTTTCTATTTTCGATCAAGAACCATACATCTTCCGTTTAAGACACACTCTCCCATAGGTTCGACCATAGTCCTATTGGCCTACGTACAGAAAAATCGAAGTGAGCCAAATGTTTTCATACTATACATAGTAGTTACGTATAAACATCTAAGGTTTGTGACATGGTCCCCATTAGGCTCCGCCCCCTTTCAGACGACATATGCATATGTTGACGAAAAAAAAATTTTTTTTTCTTTGTTGAGCTATCGACCTAAACTCACCGTAATATTACTCTAGGCACTAATTTCAGCTTATTTTGTATTCAGGTCAAACAATTTGATCCCTGCCTTCAAGAAGAAAAATTACGATTTTTCTCAATTTTCATGAAAATTTCCAAAAAATCAATTTTTCCAGAGCGGGGACCATATGAAGCCAGCGAGATAAGTTCAGATTCAGATTCTACGCGTAATTTCACTTCAGAAAAACCGTCACTGGTTCTGAAGTCGGGGGACTCATCATGTGAAAAAGGTGGAAATATGAAGTATGTTCAGCCAAAATTCATGTGGTCCCCCCTGTTGAAAAAAAGTCGAAGGTTTCCAATCAGCCCTAAATTTTGTTCATATGCAATACTACTCAAGACTAATATTAACTGGAAATATAACGTTTCATTCGTGTATTTCCTTTGAGTTATAGCGCTTGAAAAACTCACAGTTCGTGAAAAATGAGATCTTCTAAAATCGCTCATAAAATCACATTGAGTCCCCTGATACCATTAGCAAATATTGGTTTTCTGATACCAAATTTCATTTTGAATTCAAATTTATAAACATTGGCCTGGCTTTCTATGGTCTCCGACCCAGAAAAAATGCATTCTTGTGACCAACTAATTCTCACTTGGAGCAGTCACGTTCCTTCCGCTCAGAAGTTATCGGGAACATTTTTCATCGTCACGAAAATAGTTAATTCGAATTCAACAGACTATTTCCAAATGGAATCATCTTTAAAATATTTGAAGATATCGAAATTTTTGATTTACAACGAGTTTCTTGAGACTCTTTCAAAATTTTGCGCCACAATTAGTGAATCCTTTGAAATCATAACATCGTTTGACATTCTATCTGTAAACATTAAACAAATGAAGCATAAGTCTCTAATAAATTCGAATTAACTATTTTCGTGACGATGAAAAATGTTCCCGATAACTTCTGAGCGGAAGGAACGTGACTGCTCCAAGTGAGAATTAGTTGGTCACAAGAATGCATTTTTTCTGGGTCGGAGACCATAGAAAGCCAGGCCAATGTTTATAAATTTGAATTCAAAATGAAATTTGGTATCAGAAAACCAATATTTGCTAATGGTATCAGGGGACTCAATGTGATTTTATGAGCGATTTTAGAAGATCTCATTTTTCACGAACTGTGAGTTTTTCAAGCGCTATAACTCAAAGGAAATACACGAATGAAACGTTATATTTCCAGTTAATATTAGTCTTGAGTAGTATTGCATATGAACAAAATTTAGGGCTGATTGGAAACCTTCGACTTTTTTTCAACAGGGGGGACCACATGAATTTTGGCTGAACATACTTCATATTTCCACCTTTTTCACATGATGAGTCCCCCGACTTCAGAACCAGTGACGGTTTTTCTGAAGTGAAATTACGCGTAGAATCTGAATCTGAACTTATCTCGCTGGCTTCATATGGTCCCCGCTCTGGAAAAATTGATTTTTTGGAAATTTTCATGAAAATTGAGAAAAATCGTAATTTTTCTTCTTGAAGGCAGGGATCAAATTGTTTGACCTGAATACAAAATAAGCTGAAATTAGTGCCTAGAGTAATATTACGGTGAGTTTAGGTCGATAGCTCAACAAAGAAAAAAAAAATTTTTTTTCGTCAACATATGCATATGTCGTCTGAAAGGGGGCGGAGCCTAATGGGGACCATGTCACAAACCTTAGATGTTTATACGTAACTACTATGTATAGTATGAAAACATTTGGCTCACTTCGATTTTTCTGTACGTAGGCCTGGTCGAACTTCTGGGAGAGTGTGTCTTAAATCATAGAACTGACTCTAATAATGAATTTCTCCAAATTTCAGAGAAATCGGTACTTGACAACTTTTGTTATTTCACTCACAGTCTGTCCATGTTCCTATTTTCGATCAAGAACCATACATCTTCCGTTTAAATCATAGAACAGACTCTAATAATGAATTTCTCCAAATTTCAGAGAAATCGGTACTTGACAACTTTTGTTATTTCACTCACAGTCTGTCCATGTTCCTATTTTCGATCAAGAACCATACATCTTCCGTTTAAATCATAGAACTGACTCTAATAATGAATTTCTCCAAATTTCAGAGAAATCGGTACTTGACAACTTTTGTTATTTCACTCACAGTCTGTCCATTTTCCTATTTTCGATCAAGAACCGTACATCATCCAGTGCTTTCTTAGAACAGACTCTAATAATGAATTTCTCCAAATTTCAGAGAAATCGGTACTTGACAACTTTTGTTATTTCAATCACAGTCTGTCCATTTTTCTATTTTCGATCAAGAACCATACATCTTCCGTTTAAATCATAGAACTGACTCTAATAATGAATTTCTCCAAATTTCAGAGAAATCGGTACTTGACAACTTTTGTTATTTCACTCACAGTCTGTCCATTTTTCTATTTTCGATCAAGAACCATACATCTTCCGTTTAAATCATAGAACAGACTCTAATAATGAATTTCTCCAAATTTCAGAGAAATCGGTACTTGACAACTTTTGTTATTTCACTCACAGTCTGTCCATTTTTCTATTTTCGATCAAGAACCATACATCTTCCGTTTAAATCATAGAACTGACTCTAATAATGAATTTCTCCAAATTTCAGAGAAATCGGTACTTGACAACTTTTGTTATTTCAATCACAGTCTGTCCATTTTCCTATTTTCGATCAAGAACCGTACATCATCCAGTGCTTTCTTAGAACAGACTCTAATAATGAATTTCTCCAAATTTCAGAGAAATCGGTACTTGACAACTTTTGTTATTTCAATCACAGTCTGTCCATTTTTCTATTTTCGATCAAGAACCATACATCTTCCGTTTAAAATCATAGAACTGACTCTAATAATGAATTTCTCCAAATTTCAGAGAAATCGGTACTTGACAACTTTTGTTATTTCACTCACAGTCTGTCCATTTTTCTATTTTCGATCAAGAACCATACATCTTCCGTTTAAAATCATAGAACTGACTCTAATAATGAATTTCTCCAAATTTCAGAGAAATCGGTACTTGACAACTTTTGTTATTTCACTCACAGTCTGTCCATTTTTCTATTTTCGATCAAGAACCATACATCATCCAGTGCTTTCTTAGAACAGACTCTAATAATGAATTTCTCCCAAATTTCAGAGAAATCGGTACTTGACAACTTTTGTTATTTTCAATCACAGTCCTGTCCATTTTCCTATTTTCGATCAAGAACCATACATCTTCCGTTTAAATCATAGAACTGACTCTAATAATGAATTTCTCCAAATTTCAGAGAAATCGGTACTTGACAACTTTTGTTATTTCAATCACAGTCTGTCCATTTTCCTATTTTCGATCAAGAACCGTACATCATCCAGTGCTTTCTTAGAACAGACTCTAATAATGAATTTCTCCAAATTTCAGAGAAATCGGTACTTGACAACTTTTGTTATTTCACTCACAGTCTGTCCATGTTCCTATTTTCGATCAAGAACCATACATCTTCCGTTTAAATCATAGAACTGACTCTAATAATGATTTTCTCCAAATTTCAGAGAAATCGGTACTTGACAACTTTTGTTATTTCACTCACAGTCTGTCCATTTTCCTATTTTCGATCAAGAACCATACATCTTCCGTTTAAATCATAGAACTGACTCTAATAATGAATTTCTCCAAATTTCAGAGAAATCGGTACTTGACAACTTTTGTTATTTCAATCACAGTCTGTCCATGTTCCTATTTTCGATCAAGAACCATACATCTTCCGTTTAAATCATAGAACTGACTCTAATAATGATTTTCTCCAAATTTCAGAGAAATCGGTACTTGACAACTTTTGTTATTTCACTCACAGTCTGTCCATTTTCCTATTTTCGATCAAGAACCATACATCTTCCGTTTAAATCATAGAACTGACTCTAATAATGAATTTCTCCAAATTTCAGAGAAATCGGTACTTGACAACTTTTGTTATTTCACTCACAGTCTGTCCATTTTCCTATTTTCGATCGAGAACCATACATCTTCCGTTTAAATCATAGAACTGACTCTAATAATGAATTTCTCCAAATTTCAGAGAAATCGGTACTTGACAACTTTTGTTATTTCACTCACAGTCTGTCCATTTTCCTATTTTCGATCAAGAACCATACATCTTCCGTTTAAATCATAGAACTGACTCTAATAATGAATTTCTCCAAATTTCAGAGAAATCGGTACTTGACAACTTTTGTTATTTCAATCACAGTCTGTCCATTTTCCTATTTTCGATCAAGAACCATACATCTTCCGTTTAAATCATAGAACTGACTCTAATAATGAATTTCTCCAAATTTCAGAGAAATCGGTACTTGACAACTTTTGTTATTTCAATCACAGTCTGTCCATGTTCCTATTTTCGATCTAGAACCATACATCTTCCGTTTAAATCATAGAACTGACTCTAATAATGAATTTCTCCAAATTTCAGAGAAATCGGTACTTGACAACTTTTGTTATTTCACTCACAGTCTGTCCATTTTCCTATTTTCGATCAAGAACCATACATCTTCCGTTTAAATCATAGAACTGACTCTAATAATGAATTTCTCCAAATTTCAGCGAAATCGGTACTTGACAACTTTTGTTATTTCACTCACAGTCTGTCCATTTTCCTATTTTCGATCAAGAACCGTACATCATCCAGTGCTTTCTTAGAACAGACTCTAATAATGAATTTCTCCAAATTTCAGAGAAATCGGTACTTGACAACTTTTGTTATTTTACTCACAGTCTGTCCATTTTCCTATTTTCGATCAAGAACCGTACATCATCCAGTGCTTTCTTAGAACAGACTCTAATAATGAATTTCTCCAAATTTCAGAGAAACCGGTACTTGACAACTTTTGTTATTTCACTCACAGTCTGTCCATTTTTCTATTTTCGATCAAGAACCATACATCTTCCGTTTAAATCATAGAACTGACTCTAATAATGAATTTCTCCAAATTTCAGCGAAATCGGTACTTGACAACTTTTGTTATTTCACTCACAGTCTGTCCATTTTCCTATTTTCGATCAAGAACCATACATCTTCCGTTTAAATCATAGAACTGACTCTAATAATGAATTTCTCCAAATTTCAGAGAAATCGGTACTTGACAACTTTTGTTATTTCAATCACAGTCTGTCCATTTTTCTATTTTCGATCAAGAACCATACATCTTCCGTTTAAATCATAGAACTGACTCTAATAATGAATTTCTCCAAATTTCAGCGAAATCGGTACTTGACAACTTTTGTTATTTCACTCACAGTCTGTCCATTTTCCTATTTTCGATCAAGAACCATACATCTTCCGTTTAAATCATAGAACTGACTCTAATAATGAATTTCTCCAAATTTCAGAGAAATCGGTACTTGACAACTTTTGTTATTTCACTCACAGTCTGTCCATTTTCCTATTTTCGATCAAGAACCATACATCTTCCGTTTAAATCATAGAACTGACTCTAATAATGAATTTCTCCAAATTTCAGCGAAATCGGTACTTGACAACTTTTGTTATTTCACTCACAGTCTGTCCATTTTTCTATTTTCGATCAAGAACCATACATCTTCCGTTTAAATCATAGAACTGACTCTAATAATGAATTTCTCCAAATTTCAGAGAAATCGGTACTTGACAACTTTTGTTATTTCAATCACAGTCTGTCCATTTTTCTATTTTCGATCAAGAACCATACATCTTCCGTTTAAATCATAGAACTGACTCTAATAATGAATTTCTCCAAATTTCAGAGAAATCGGTACTTGACAACTTTTGTTATTTCAATCACAGTCTGTCCATTTTTCTATTTTCGATCAAGAACCATACATCTTCCGTTTAAATCATAGAACTGACTCTAATAATGAATTTCTCCAAATTTCAGCGAAATCGGTACTTGACAACTTTTGTTATTTCACTCACAGTCTGTCCATTTTCCTATTTTCGATCAAGAACCATACATCTTCCGTTTAAATCATAGAACTGACTCTAATAATGAATTTCTCCAAATTTCAGAGAAATCGGTACTTGACAACTTTTGTTATTTCAATCACAGTCTGTCCATTTTTCTATTTTCGATCAAGAACCATACATCTTCCGTTTAAATCATAGAACTGACTCTAATAATGAATTTCTCCAAATTTCAGCGAAATCGGTACTTGACAACTTTTGTTATTTTACTCACAGTCTGTCCATTTTCCTATTTTCGATCAAGAACCGTACATCATCCAGTGCTTTCTTAGAACAGACTCTAATAATGAATTTCTCCAAATTTCAGAGAAATCGGTACTTGACAACTTTTGTTATTTCAATCACAGTCTGTCCATTTTCCTATTTTCGATCAAGAACCATACATCTTCCGTTTAAATCATAGAACTGACTCTAATAATGAATTTCTCCAAATTTCAGAGAAATCGGTACTTGACAACTTTTGTTATTTTACTCACAGTCTGTCCATTTTCCTATTTTCGATCAAGAACCGTACATCATCCAGTGCTTTCTTAGAACAGACTCTAATAATGAATTTCTCCAAATTTCAGAGAAACCGGTACTTGACAACTTTTGTTATTTCACTCACAGTCTGTCCATTTTTCTATTTTCGATCAAGAACCATACATCTTCCGTTTAAATCATAGAACTGACTCTAATAATGAATTTCTCCAAATTTCAGCGAAATCGGTACTTGACAACTTTTGTTATTTCACTCACAGTCTGTCCATTTTCCTATTTTCGATCAAGAACCATACATCTTCCGTTTAAATCATAGAACTGACTCTAATAATGAATTTCTCCAAATTTCAGAGAAATCGGTACTTGACAACTTTTGTTATTTCAATCACAGTCTGTCCATTTTTCTATTTTCGATCAAGAACCATACATCTTCCGTTTAAATCATAGAACTGACTCTAATAATGAATTTCTCCAAATTTCAGCGAAATCGGTACTTGACAACTTTTGTTATTTTACTCACAGTCTGTCCATTTTCCTATTTTCGATCAAGAACCGTACATCATCCAGTGCTTTCTTAGAACAGACTCTAATAATGAATTTCTCCAAATTTCAGAGAAATCGGTACTTGACAACTTTTGTTATTTCAATCACAGTCTGTCCATTTTCCTATTTTCGATCAAGAACCATACATCTTCCGTTTAAATCATAGAACTGACTCTAATAATGAATTTCTCCAAATTTCAGAGAAATCGGTACTTGACAACTTTTGTTATTTTACTCACAGTCTGTCCATTTTCCTATTTTCGATCAAGAACCGTACATCATCCAGTGCTTTCTTAGAACAGACTCTAATAATGAATTTCTCCAAATTTCAGAGAAATCGGTACTTGACAACTTTTGTTATTTCAATCACAGTCTGTCCATTTTCCTATTTTCGATCAAGAACCATACATCTTCCGTTTAAATCATAGAACTGACTCTAATAATGAATTTCTCCAAATTTCAGAGAAATCGGTACTTGACAACTTTTGTTATTTTACTCACAGTCTGTCCATTTTCCTATTTTCGATCAAGAACCGTACATCATCCAGTGCTTTCTTAGAACAGACTCTAATAATGAATTTCTCCAAATTTCAGAGAAACCGGTACTTGACAACTTTTGTTATTTCACTCACAGTCTGTCCATTTTTCTATTTTCGATCAAGAACCATACATCTTCCGTTTAAATCATAGAACTGACTCTAATAATGAATTTCTCCAAATTTCAGCGAAATCGGTACTTGACAACTTTTGTTATTTCACTCACAGTCTGTCCATTTTCCTATTTTCGATCAAGAACCATACATCTTCCGTTTAAATCATAGAACTGACTCTAATAATGAATTTCTCCAAATTTCAGAGAAATCGGTACTTGACAACTTTTGTTATTTCAATCACAGTCTGTCCATTTTTCTATTTTCGATCAAGAACCATACATCTTCCGTTTAAATCATAGAACTGACTCTAATAATGAATTTCTCCAAATTTCAGCGAAATCGGTACTTGACAACTTTTGTTATTTTACTCACAGTCTGTCCATTTTCCTATTTTCGATCAAGAACCGTACATCATCCAGTGCTTTCTTAGAACAGACTCTAATAATGAATTTCTCCAAATTTCAGAGAAATCGGTACTTGACAACTTTTGTTATTTCAATCACAGTCTGTCCATTTTCCTATTTTCGATCAAGAACCATACATCTTCCGTTTAAATCATAGAACTGACTCTAATAATGAATTTCTCCAAATTTCAGAGAAATCGGTACTTGACAACTTTTGTTATTTTACTCACAGTCTGTCCATTTTCCTATTTTCGATCAAGAACCGTACATCATCCAGTGCTTTCTTAGAACAGACTCTAATAATGAATTTCTCCAAATTTCAGAGAAACCGGTACTTGACAACTTTTGTTATTTCACTCACAGTCTGTCCATTTTTCTATTTTCGATCAAGAACCATACATCTTCCGTTTAAATCATAGAACTGACTCTAATAATGAATTTCTCCAAATTTCAGCGAAATCGGTACTTGACAACTTTTGTTATTTCACTCACAGTCTGTCCATTTTCCTATTTTCGATCAAGAACCATACATCTTCCGTTTAAATCATAGAACTGACTCTAATAATGAATTTCTCCAAATTTCAGAGAAATCGGTACTTGACAACTTTTGTTATTTCACTCACAGTCTGTCCATTTTTCTATTTTCGATCAAGAACCATACATCTTCCGTTTAAATCATAGAACTGACTCTAATAATGAATTTCTCCAAATTTCAGAGAAATCGGTACTTGACAACTTTTGTTATTTCACTCACAGTCTGTCCATTTTCCTATTTTCGATCAAGAACCGTACATCATCCAGTGCTTTCTTAGAACAGACTCTAATAATGAATTTCTCCAAATTTCAGAGAAATCGGTACTTGACAACTTTTGTTATTTCACTCACAGTCTGTCCATTTTCCTATTTTCGATCAAGAACCATACATCTTCCGTTTAAATCATAGAACTGACTCTAATAATGAATTTCTCCAAATTTCAGAGAAATCGGTACTTGACAACTTTTGTTATTTCACTCACAGTCTGTCCATTTTTCTATTTTCGATCAAGAACCATACATCTTCCGTTTAAATCATAGAACTGACTCTAATAATGAATTTCTCCAAATTTCAGAGAAATCGGTACTTGACAACTTTTGTTATTTCACTCACAGTCTGTCCATTTTCCTATTTTCGATCAAGAACCGTACATCATCCAGTGCTTTCTTAGAACAGACTCTAATAATGAATTTCTCCAAATTTCAGAGAAATCGGTACTTGACAACTTTTGTTATTTCACTCACAGTCTGTCCATTTTCCTATTTTCGGTCAAGAACCATACATCTTCCGTTTAAATCATAGAACTGACTCTAATAATGAATTTCTCCAAATTTCAGAGAAATCGGTACTTGACAACTTTTGTTATTTCACTCACAGTCTGTCCATTTTCCTATTTTCGATCAAGAACCATACATCTTCCGTTTAAATCATAGAACTGACTCTAATAATGATTTTCTCCAAATTTCAGAGAAATCGGTACTTGACAACTTTTGTTATTTCACTCACAGTCTGTCCATGTTCCTATTTTCGATCAAGAACCATACATCTTCCGTTTAAATCATAGAACTGACTCTAATAATGAATTTCTCCAAATTTCAGAGAAATCGGTACTTGACAACTTTTGTTATTTCACTCACAGTCTGTCCATTTTCCTATTTTCGATCAAGAACCATACATCTTCCGTTTAAATCATAGAACTGACTCTAATAATGATTTTCTCCAAATTTCAGAGAAATCGGTACTTGACAACTTTTGTTATTTCACTCACAGTCTGTCCATGTTCCTATTTTCGATCAAGAACCATACATCTTCCGTTTAAATCATAGAACTGACTCTAATAATGAATTTCTCCAAATTTCAGAGAAATCGGTACTTGACAACTTTTGTTATTTCACTCACAGTCTGTCCATTTTCCTATTTTCGATCAAGAACCATACATCTTCCGTTTAAATCATAGAACTGACTCTAATAATGAATTTCTCCAAATTTCAGAGAAATCGGTACTTGACAACTTTTGTTATTTCACTCACAGTCTGTCCATTTTCCTATTTTCGATCAAGAACCATACATCTTCCGTTTAAATCATAGAACTGACTCTAATAATGAATTTCTCCAAATTTCAGAGAAATCGGTACTTGACAACTTTTGTTATTTCAATCACAGTCTGTCCATTTTCCTATTTTCGATCAAGAACCATACATCTTCCGTTTAAATCATAGAACTGACTCTAATAATGAATTTCTCCAAATTTCAGAGAAATCGGTACTTGACAACTTTTGTTATTTCACTCACAGTCTGTCCATTTTCCTATTTTCGATCAAGAACCATACATCTTCCGTTTAAATCATAGAACTGACTCTAATAATGAATTTCTCCAAATTTCAGAGAAATCGGTACTTGACAACTTTTGTTATTTCAATCACAGTCTGTCCATGTTCCTATTTTCGATCAAGAACCATACATCTTCCGTTTAAATCATAGAACTGACTCTAATAATGAATTTCTCCAAATTTCAGAGAAATCGGTACTTGACAACTTTTGTTATTTCACTCACAGTCTGTCCATGTTCCTATTTTCGATCTAGAACCATACATCTTCCGTTTAAATCATAGAACTGACTCTAATAATGAATTTCTCCAAATTTCAGAGAAATCGGTACTTGACAACTTTTGTTATTTCAATCACAGTCTGTCCATGTTCCTATTTTCGATCAAGAACCATACATCTTCCGTTTAAATCATAGAACTGACTCTAATAATGAATTTCTCCAAATTTCAGAGAAATCGGTACTTGACAACTTTTGTTATTTCACTCACAGTCTGTCCATTTTCCTATTTTCGATCAAGAACCATACATCTTCCGTTTAAATCATAGAACTGACTCTAATAATGAATTTCTCCAAATTTCAGAGAAATCGGTACTTGACAACTTTTGTTATTTCACTCACAGTCTGTCCATGTTCCTATTTTCGATCAAGAACCATACATCTTCCGTTTAAATCATAGAACTGACTCTAATAATGAATTTCTCCAAATTTCATGAGAAATCGGTACTTGACAACTTTTGTTATTTCAATCACAGTCTGTCCATGTTCCTATTTTCGATCAAGAACCATACATCTTCCGTTTAAATCATAGAACTGACTCTAATAATGAATTTCTCCAAATTTCAGAGAAATCGGTACTTGACAACTTTTGTTATTTCACTCACAGTCTGTCCATTTTTCTATTTTCGATCAAGAACCATACATCTTCCGTTTAAATCATAGAACTGACTCTAATAATGAATTTCTCCAAATTTCAGAGAAATCGGTACTTGACAACTTTTGTTATTTCACTCACAGTCTGTCCATTTTCCTATTTTCGATCAAGAACCGTACATCATCCAGTGCTTTCTTAGAACAGACTCTAATAATGAATTTCTCCAAATTTCAGAGAAATCGGTACTTGACAACTTTTGTTATTTCAATCACAGTCTGTCCATGTTCCTATTTTCGATCAAGAACCATACATCTTCCGTTTAAATCATAGAACTGACTCTAATAATGAATTTCTCCAAATTTCAGAGAAATCGGTACTTGACAACTTTTGTTATTTCACTCACAGTCTGTCCATTTTTCTATTTTCGATCAAGAACCAAACATCTTCCGTTTAAATCATAGAACTGACTCTAATAATGAATTTCTCCAAATTTCAGAGAAATCGGTACTTGACAACTTTTGTTATTTCACTCACAGTCTGTCCATTTTCCTATTTTCGATCAAGAACCGTACATCATCCAGTGCTTTCTTAGAACAGACTCTAATAATGAATTTCTCCAAATTTCAGAGAAATCGGTACTTGACAACTTTTGTTATTTCACTCACAGTCTGTCCATTTTCCTATTTTCGATCAAGAACCGTACATCATCCAGTGCTTTCTTAGAACAGACTCTAATAATGAATTTCTCCAAATTTCAGAGAAATCGGTACTTGACAACTTTTGTTATTTTACTCACAGTCTGTCCATTTTTCTATTTTCGATCAAGAACCATACATCTTCCGTTTAAATCATAGAACTGACTCTAATAATGAATTTCTCCAAATTTCAGAGAAATCGGTACTTGACAACTTTTGTTATTTCACTCACAGTCTGTCCATTTTCCTATTTTCGATCAAGAACCGTACATCATCCAGTGCTTTCTTAGAACAGACTCTAATAATGAATTTCTCCAAATTTCAGAGAAATCGGTACTTGACAACTTTTGTTATTTCAATCACAGTCTGTCCATTTTCCTATTTTCGATCAAGAACCATACATCTTCCGTTTAAATCATAGAACTGACTCTAATAATGAATTTCTCCAAATTTCAGCGAAATCGGTACTTGACAACTTTTGTTATTTCACTCACAGTCTGTCCATTTTCCTATTTTCGATCAAGAACCATACATCTTCCGTTTAAATCATAGAACTGACTCTAATAATGAATTTCTCCAAATTTCAGAGAAATCGGTACTTGACAACTTTTGTTATTTCAATCACAGTCTGTCCATTTTCCTATTTTCGATCAAGAACCATACATCTTCCGTTTAAATCATAGAACTGACTCTAATAATGAATTTCTCCAAATTTCAGCGAAATCGGTACTTGACAACTTTTGTTATTTCACTCACAGTCTGTCCATTTTTCTATTTTCGATCAAGAACCATACATCTTCCGTTTAAATCATAGAACTGACTCTAATAATGAATTTCTCCAAATTTCAGAGAAATCGGTACTTGACAACTTTTGTTATTTCAATCACAGTCTGTCCATTTTTCTATTTTCGATCAAGAACCATACATCTTCCGTTTAAATCATAGAACTGACTCTAATAATGAATTTCTCCAAATTTCAGCGAAATCGGTACTTGACAACTTTTGTTATTTTACTCACAGTCTGTCCATTTTCCTATTTTCGATCAAGAACCGTACATCATCCAGTGCTTTCTTAGAACAGACTCTAATAATGAATTTCTCCAAATTTCAGAGAAATCGGTACTTGACAACTTTTGTTATTTCAATCACAGTCTGTCCATTTTCCTATTTTCGATCAAGAACCATACATCTTCCGTTTAAATCATAGAACTGACTCTAATAATGAATTTCTCCAAATTTCAGAGAAATCGGTACTTGACAACTTTTGTTATTTTACTCACAGTCTGTCCATTTTCCTATTTTCGATCAAGAACCGTACATCATCCAGTGCTTTCTTAGAACAGACTCTAATAATGAATTTCTCCAAATTTCAGAGAAACCGGTACTTGACAACTTTTGTTATTTCACTCACAGTCTGTCCATTTCTCTATTTTCGATCAAGAACCATACATCTTCCGTTTAAATCATAGAACTGACTCTAATAATGAATTTCTCCAAATTTCAGCGAAATCGGTACTTGACAACTTTTGTTATTTCACTCACAGTCTGTCCATTTTCCTATTTTCGATCAAGAACCATACATCTTCCGTTTAAATCATAGAACTGACTCTAATAATGAATTTCTCCAAATTTCAGAGAAATCGGTACTTGACAACTTTTGTTATTTCACTCACAGTCTGTCCATTTTTCTATTTTCGATCAAGAACCATACATCTTCCGTTTAAATCATAGAACTGACTCTAATAATGAATTTCTCCAAATTTCAGAGAAATCGGTACTTGACAACTTTTGTTATTTCACTCACAGTCTGTCCATTTTCCTATTTTCGATCAAGAACCGTACATCATCCAGTGCTTTCTTAGAACAGACTCTAATAATGAATTTCTCCAAATTTCAGAGAAATCGGTACTTGACAACTTTTGTTATTTCACTCACAGTCTGTCCATTTTCCTATTTTCGATCAAGAACCATACATCTTCCGTTTAAATCATAGAACTGACTCTAATAATGAATTTCTCCAAATTTCAGAGAAATCGGTACTTGACAACTTTTGTTATTTCACTCACAGTCTGTCCATTTTTCTATTTTCGATCAAGAACCATACATCTTCCGTTTAAATCATAGAACTGACTCTAATAATGAATTTCTCCAAATTTCAGAGAAATCGGTACTTGACAACTTTTGTTATTTCACTCACAGTCTGTCCATTTTCCTATTTTCGATCAAGAACCGTACATCATCCAGTGCTTTCTTAGAACAGACTCTAATAATGAATTTCTCCAAATTTCAGAGAAATCGGTACTTGACAACTTTTGTTATTTCACTCACAGTCTGTCCATTTTCCTATTTTCGGTCAAGAACCATACATCTTCCGTTTAAATCATAGAACTGACTCTAATAATGAATTTCTCCAAATTTCAGAGAAATCGGTACTTGACAACTTTTGTTATTTCACTCACAGTCTGTCCATTTTCCTATTTTCGATCAAGAACCATACATCTTCCGTTTAAATCATAGAACTGACTCTAATAATGAATTTCTCCAAATTTCAGAGAAATCGGTACTTGACAACTTTTGTTATTTCACTCACAGTCTGTCCATTTTCCTATTTTCGATCAAGAACCATACATCTTCCGTTTAAATCATAGAACTGACTCTAATAATGAATTTCTCCAAATTTCAGAGAAATCGGTACTTGACAACTTTTGTTATTTCACTCACAGTCTGTCCATTTTCCTATTTTCGATCAAGAACCGTACATCATCCAGTGCTTTCTTAGAACAGACTCTAATAATGAATTTCTCCAAATTTCAGAGAAATCGGTACTTGACAACTTTTGTTATTTCACTCACAGTCTGTCCATTTTCCTATTTTCGATCAAGAACCATACATCTTCCGTTTAAATCATAGAACAGACTCTAATAATGAATTTCTCCAAATTTCAGAGAAATCGGTACTTGACAACTTTTGTTATTTTACTCACAGTCTGTCCATTTTTCTATTTTCGATCAAGAACCATACATCTTCCGTTTAAATCATAGAACTGACTCTAATAATGAATTTCTCCAAATTTCAGAGAAATCGGTACTTGACAACTTTTGTTATTTCACTCACAGTCTGTCCATTTTCCTATTTTCGATCAAGAACCGTACATCATCCAGTGCTTTCTTAGAACAGACTCTAATAATGAATTTCTCCAAATTTCAGAGAAATCGGTACTTGACAACTTTTGTTATTTCACTCACAGTCTGTCCATTTTTCTATTTTCGATCAAGAACCATACATCTTCCGTTTAAATCATAGAACTGACTCTAATAATGAATTTCTCCAAATTTCAGAGAAATCGGTACTTGACAACTTTTGTTATTTCAATCACAGTCTGTCCATTTTTCTATTTTCGATCAAGAACCATACATCTTCCGTTTAAATCATAGAACTGACTCTAATAATGAATTTCTCCAAATTTCAGCGAAATCGGTACTTGACAACTTTTGTTATTTTACTCACAGTCTGTCCATTTTCCTATTTTCGATCAAGAACCGTACATCATCCAGTGCTTTCTTAGAACAGACTCTAATAATGAA
Source organism: Caenorhabditis sinica (assembly GCA_963932045.1). Classification (NCBI taxonomy): domain Eukaryota; kingdom Metazoa; phylum Nematoda; class Chromadorea; order Rhabditida; family Rhabditidae; genus Caenorhabditis; species Caenorhabditis sinica. Next base: position 20,655,026 of record OZ009940.1, read on the forward strand.
TTTCTCCAAATTTCAGAGAAATCGGTACTTGACAACTTTTGTTATTTCAATCACAGTCTGTCCATTTTCCTATTTTCGATCAAGAACCATACATCTTCCGTTTAAATCATAGAACTGACTCTAATAATGAATTTCTCCAAATTTCAGAGAAATCGGTACTTGACAACTTTTGTTATTTTACTCACAGTCTGTCCATTTTCCTATTTTCGATCAAGAACCGTACATCATCCATTGCTTTCTTAGAACAGACTCTAATAATGAATTTCTCCAAATTTCAGAGAAACCGGTACTTGACAACTTTTGTTATTTCACTCACAGTCTGTCCATTTTTCTATTTTCGATCAAGAACCATACATCTTCCGTTTAAATCATAGAACTGACTCTAATAATGAATTTCTCCAAATTTCAGCGAAATCGGTACTTGACAACTTTTGTTATTTCACTCACAGTCTGTCCATTTTCCTATTTTCGATCAAGAACCATACATCTTCCGTTTAAATCATAGAACTGACTCTAATAATGAATTTCTCCAAATTTCAGAGAAATCGGTACTTGACAACTTTTGTTATTTCACTCACAGTCTGTCCATTTTTCTATTTTCGATCAAGAACCATACATCTTCCGTTTAAATCATAGAACTGACTCTAATAATGAATTTCTCCAAATTTCAGAGAAATCGGTACTTGACAACTTTTGTTATTTCACTCACAGTCTGTCCATTTTCCTATTTTCGATCAAGAACCGTACATCATCCAGTGCTTTCTTAGAACAGACTCTAATAATGAATTTCTCCAAATTTCAGAGAAATCGGTACTTGACAACTTTTGTTATTTCACTCACAGTCTGTCCATTTTCCTATTTTCGATCAAGAACCATACATCTTCCGTTTAAATCATAGAACTGACTCTAATAATGAATTTCTCCAAATTTCAGAGAAATCGGTACTTGACAACTTTTGTTATTTCACTCACAGTCTGTCCATTTTTCTATTTTCGATCAAGAACCATACATCTTCCGTTTAAATCATAGAACTGACTCTAATAATGAATTTCTCCAAATTTCAGAGAAATCGGTACTTGACAACTTTTGTTATTTCACTCACAGTCTGTCCATTTTCCTATTTTCGATCAAGAACCGTACATCATCCAGTGCTTTCTTAGAACAGACTCTAATAATGAATTTCTCCAAATTTCAGAGAAATCGGTACTTGACAACTTTTGTTATTTCACTCACAGTCTGTCCATTTTCCTATTTTCGGTCAAGAACCATACATCTTCCGTTTAAATCATAGAACTGACTCTAATAATGAATTTCTCCAAATTTCAGAGAAATCGGTACTTGACAACTTTTGTTATTTCACTCACAGTCTGTCCATTTTCCTATTTTCGATCAAGAACCATACATCTTCCGTTTAAATCATAGAACAGACTCTAATAATGAATTTCTCCAAATTTCAGAGAAATCGGTACTTGACAACTTTTGTTATTTTACTCACAGTCTGTCCATTTTTCTATTTTCGATCAAGAACCATACATCTTCCGTTTAAATCATAGAACTGACTCTAATAATGAATTTCTCCAAATTTCAGAGAAATCGGTACTTGACAACTTTTGTTATTTCACTCACAGTCTGTCCATTTTCCTATTTTCGATCAAGAACCGTACATCATCCAGTGCTTTCTTAGAACAGACTCTAATAATGAATTTCTCCAAATTTCAGAGAAATCGGTACTTGACAACTTTTGTTATTTCAATCACAGTCTGTCCATTTTCCTATTTTCGATCAAGAACCATACATCTTCCGTTTAAATCATAGAACTGACTCTAATAATGAATTTCTCCAAATTTCAGAGAAATCGGTACTTGACAACTTTTGTTATTTCACTCACAGTCTGTCCATTTTCCTATTTTCGATCAAGAACCATACATCTTCCGTTTAAATCATAGAACTGACTCTAATAATGAATTTCTCCAAATTTCAGCGAAATCGGTACTTGACAACTTTTGTTATTTTACTCACAGTCTGTCCATTTTCCTATTTTCGATCAAGAACCGTACATCATCCAGTGCTTTCTTAGAACAGACTCTAATAATGAATTTCTCCAAATTTCAGCGAAATCGGTACTTGACAACTTTTGTTATTTCAATCACAGTCTGTCCATTTTCCTATTTTCGATCAAGAACCATACATCTTCCGTTTAAATCATAGAACAGACTCTAATAATGAATTTCTCCAAATTTCAGAGAAATCGGTACTTGACAACTTTTGTTATTTCAATCACAGTCTGTCCATTTTTCTATTTTCGATCAAGAACCATACATCTTCCGTTTAAATCATAGAACTGACTCTAATAATGAATTTCTCCAAATTTCAGAGAAATCGGTACTTGACAACTTTTGTTATTTCACTCACAGTCTGTCCATTTTCCTATTTTCGATCAAGAACCATACATCTTCCGTTTAAATCATAGAACTGACTCTAATAATGAATTTCTCCAAATTTCAGAGAAATCGGTACTTGACAACTTTTGTTATTTCAATCACAGTCTGTCCATTTTCCTATTTTCGATCAAGAACCATACATCTTCCGTTTAAATCATAGAACAGACTCTAATAATGAATTTCTCCAAATTTCAGAGAAATCGGTACTTGACAACTTTTGTTATTTCACTCACAGTCTGTCCATTTTCCTATTTTCGATCAAGAACCATACATCTTCCGTTTAAATCATAGAACTGACTCTAATAATGAATTTCTCCAAATTTCAGAGAAATCGGTACTTGACAACTTTTGTTATTTCACTCACAGTCTGTCCATTTTTCTATTTTCGATCAAGAACCATACATCTTCCGTTTAAATCATAGAACTGACTCTAATAATGAATTTCTCCAAATTTCAGAGAAATCGGTACTTGACAACTTTTGTTATTTCACTCACAGTCTGTCCATTTTCCTATTTTCGATCAAGAACCGTACATCATCCAGTGCTTTCTTAGAACAGACTCTAATAATGAATTTCTCCAAATTTCAGAGAAATCGGTACTTGACAACTTTTGTTATTTCACTCACAGTCTGTCCATTTTCCTATTTTCGATCAAGAACCATACATCTTCCGTTTAAATCATAGAACAGACTCTAATAATGAATTTCTCCAAATTTCAGAGAAATCGGTACTTGACAACTTTTGTTATTTTACTCACAGTCTGTCCATTTTTCTATTTTCGATCAAGAACCATACATCTTCCGTTTAAATCATAGAACTGACTCTAATAATGAATTTCTCCAAATTTCAGAGAAATCGGTACTTGACAACTTTTGTTATTTCACTCACAGTCTGTCCATTTTCCTATTTTCGATCAAGAACCGTACATCATCCAGTGCTTTCTTAGAACAGACTCTAATAATGAATTTCTCCAAATTTCAGAGAAATCGGTACTTGACAACTTTTGTTATTTCAATCACAGTCTGTCCATTTTCCTATTTTCGATCAAGAACCATACATCTTCCGTTTAAATCATAGAACTGACTCTAATAATGAATTTCTCCAAATTTCAGAGAAATCGGTACTTGACAACTTTTGTTATTTCAATCACAGTCTGTCCATTTTCCTATTTTCGATCAAGAACCATACATCTTCCGTTTAAATCATAGAACTGACTCTAATAATGAATTTCTCCAAATTTCAGAGAAATCGGTACTTGACAACTTTTGTTATTTCAATCACAGTCTGTCCATTTTTCTATTTTCGATCAAGAACCATACATCTTCCGTTTAAATCATAGAACTGACTCTAATAATGAATTTCTCCAAATTTCAGCGAAATCGGTACTTGACAACTTTTGTTATTTTACTCACAGTCTGTCCATTTTCCTATTTTCGATCAAGAACCGTACATCATCCAGTGCTTTCTTAGAACAGACTCTAATAATGAATTTCTCCAAATTTCAGCGAAATCGGTACTTGACAACTTTTGTTATTTCACTCACAGTCTGTCCATTTTCCTATTTTCGATCAAGAACCATACATCTTCCGTTTAAATCATAGAACTGACTCTAATAATGAATTTCTCCAAATTTCAGAGAAATCGGTACTTGACAACTTTTGTTATTTCACTCACAGTCTGTCCATTTTCCTATTTTCGATCAAGAACCATACATCTTCCGTTTAAATCATAGAACTGACTCTAATAATGAATTTCTCCAAATTTCAGAGAAATCGGTACTTGACAACTTTTGTTATTTCACTCACAGTCTGTCCATTTTCCTATTTTCGATCAAGAACCATACATCTTCCGTTTAAATCATAGAACTGACTCTAATAATGAATTTCTCCAAATTTCAGCGAAATCGGTACTTGACAACTTTTGTTATTTTACTCACAGTCTGTCCATTTTCCTATTTTCGATCAAGAACCGTACATCATCCAGTGCTTTCTTAGAACAGACTCTAATAATGAATTTCTCCAAATTTCAGAGAAATCGGTACTTGACAACTTTTGTTATTTCAATCACAGTCTGTCCATTTTCCTATTTTCGATCAAGAACCATACATCTTCCGTTTAAATCATAGAACTGACTCTAATAATGAATTTCTCCAAATTTCAGAGAAATCGGTACTTGACAACTTTTGTTATTTTACTCACAGTCTGTCCATTTTCCTATTTTCGATCAAGAACCGTACATCATCCAGTGCTTTCTTAGAACAGACTCTAATAATGAATTTCTCCAAATTTCAGAGAAATCGGTACTTGACAACTTTTGTTATTTCAATCACAGTCTGTCCATTTTCCTATTTTCGATCAAGAACCATACATCTTCCGTTTAAATCATAGAACTGACTCTAATAATGAATTTCTCCAAATTTCAGAGAAATCGGTACTTGACAACTTTTGTTATTTCACTCACAGTCTGTCCATTTTCCTATTTTCGATCAAGAACCATACATCTTCCGTTTAAATCATAGAACTGACTCTAATAATGAATTTCTCCAAATTTCAGCGAAATCGGTACTTGACAACTTTTGTTATTTCAATCACAGTCTGTCCATTTTCCTATTTTCGATCAAGAACCGTACATCATCCAGTGCTTTCTTAGAACAGACTCTAATAATGAATTTCTCCAAATTTCAGAGAAACCGGTACTTGACAACTTTTGTTATTTCACTCACAGTCTGTCCATTTTTCTATTTTCGATCAAGAACCATACATCTTCCGTTTAAATCATAGAACTGACTCTAATAATGAATTTCTCCAAATTTCAGCGAAATCGGTACTTGACAACTTTTGTTATTTCACTCACAGTCTGTCCATTTTTCTATTTTCGATCAAGAACCATACATCTTCCGTTTAAATCATAGAACAGACTCTAATAATGAATTTCTCCAAATTTCAGAGAAATCGGTACTTGACAACTTTTGTTATTTCACTCACAGTCTGTCCATTTTTCTATTTTCGATCAAGAACCATACATCTTCCGTTTAAATCATAGAACTGACTCTAATAATGAATTTCTCCAAATTTCAGAGAAATCGGTACTTGACAACTTTTGTTATTTCACTCACAGACTGTCCATTTTCCTATTTTCGATCAAGAACCGTACATCATCCAGTGCTTTCTTAGAACAGACTCTAATAATGAATTTCTCCAAATTTCAGAGAAATCGGTACTTGACAACTTTTGTTATTTCACTCACAGTCTGTCCATTTTCCTATTTTCGGTCAAGAACCATACATCTTCCGTTTAAATCATAGAACTGACTCTAATAATGAATTTCTCCAAATTTCAGAGAAATCGGTACTTGACAACTTTTGTTATTTCACTCACAGTCTGTCCATTTTCCTATTTTCGATCAAGAACCATACATCTTCCGTTTAAATCATAGAACTGACTCTAATAATGAATTTCTCCAAATTTCAGAGAAATCGGTACTTGACAACTTTTGTTATTTCACTCACAGTCTGTCCATTTTCCTATTTTCGATCAAGAACCATACATCTTCCGTTTAAATCATAGAACTGACTCTAATAATGAATTTCTCCAAATTTCAGAGAAATCGGTACTTGACAACTTTTGTTATTTCACTCACAGTCTGTCCATTTTCCTATTTTCGATCAAGAACCGTACATCATCCAGTGCTTTCTTAGAACAGACTCTAATAATGAATTTCTCCAAATTTCAGAGAAATCGGTACTTGACAACTTTTGTTATTTCACTCACAGTCTGTCCATTTTCCTATTTTCGATCAAGAACCATACATCTTCCGTTTAAATCATAGAACAGACTCTAATAATGAATTTCTCCAAATTTCAGAGAAATCGGTACTTGACAACTTTTGTTATTTTACTCACAGTCTGTCCATTTTTCTATTTTCGATCAAGAACCATACATCTTCCGTTTAAATCATAGAACTGACTCTAATAATGAATTTCTCCAAATTTCAGAGAAATCGGTACTTGACAACTTTTGTTATTTCACTCACAGTCTGTCCATTTTCCTATTTTCGATCAAGAACCGTACATCATCCAGTGCTTTCTTAGAACAGACTCTAATAATGAATTTCTCCAAATTTCAGAGAAATCGGTACTTGACAACTTTTGTTATTTCAATCACAGTCTGTCCATTTTCCTATTTTCGATCAAGAACCATACATCTTCCGTTTAAATCATAGAACTGACTCTAATAATGAATTTCTCCAAATTTCAGAGAAATCGGTACTTGACAACTTTTGTTATTTCAATCACAGTCTGTCCATTTTCCTATTTTCGATCAAGAACCATACATCTTCCGTTTAAATCATAGAACTGACTCTAATAATGAATTTCTCCAAATTTCAGAGAAATCGGTACTTGACAACTTTTGTTATTTCAATCACAGTCTGTCCATTTTTCTATTTTCGATCAAGAACCATACATCTTCCGTTTAAATCATAGAACTGACTCTAATAATGAATTTCTCCAAATTTCAGCGAAATCGGTACTTGACAACTTTTGTTATTTTACTCACAGTCTGTCCATTTTCCTATTTTCGATCAAGAACCGTACATCATCCAGTGCTTTCTTAGAACAGACTCTAATAATGAATTTCTCCAAATTTCAGCGAAATCGGTACTTGACAACTTTTGTTATTTCACTCACAGTCTGTCCATTTTCCTATTTTCGATCAAGAACCATACATCTTCCGTTTAAATCATAGAACTGACTCTAATAATGAATTTCTCCAAATTTCAGAGAAATCGGTACTTGACAACTTTTGTTATTTCACTCACAGTCTGTCCATTTTCCTATTTTCGATCAAGAACCATACATCTTCCGTTTAAATCATAGAACTGACTCTAATAATGAATTTCTCCAAATTTCAGAGAAATCGGTACTTGACAACTTTTGTTATTTCAATCACAGTCTGTCCATTTTCCTATTTTCGATCAAGAACCATACATCTTCCGTTTAAATCATAGAACTGACTCTAATAATGATGTTCTCCAAATTTCAGAGAAATCGGTACTTGACAACTTTTGTTATTTCACTCACAGTCTGTCCATTTTCCTATTTTCGATCAAGAACCGTTCATCTTCCGTTTAAATCATAGAACTGACTCTAATAATGATGTTCTCCAAATTTCAGAGAAATCGGTACTTGACAACTTTTGTTATTTCAATCACAGTCTGTCCATTTTCCTATTTTCGATCAAGAACCGTTCATCTTCCGTTTAAATCATAGAACTGACTCTCATCGTACTGTTTTGATGAAGTTATCATGGTTTGGAGCCAAAAATCGACTCGCAATTTTTTGGAACTGAACTTAGTCTCTTCAAATTTTCCAAGGCCTCCCGTTGATTTTTGGAAGTTTGAGATGTAGGGGTGAAGTGAAAAATGACAGATACCCTCAAATGTCTCTCCATAGACAGATTCTAGGTCATGTGAGATTGACAAAAATCCAAAACACATGAATTCCTACTGTTGCGGGATTCTGGAATTGACGTCGCTCGTTCCCGGTTTTCAGAGGCCTCACCATGGATTCCGGGAAACGGGAGGTTAAGTGAGAAAAGACATATTTGAGTATTTTTTTGATTTTCCTCCATGAAGTCGAATATTTTGATGCCTACATGAAGATGTACCGATTGGAATCAGTTCAAACCTTGAGGAACCATCTAGAAATAAACCCACTTTTCCCGCTATATTCAACGACCTCCCGTTGATTTCGAGAAATTTGGGATAGCATTGAGGTTTTCCCTATTGCTGTATTATTCAGGTTTTATTCCGCAAAGTTGTTTATTTTCATGTCAACATCAATAACTGGAACACGTTCAAATGATCGCAAACCATCTGAAATATGTCATTTTCCCCTTCAAAAATGAGCTCTTTTTCGGCGCGTATTCGGGCTTTTCTAAGAAACGTCAATGTTGTCCAAATACTATGATTTTAGGCTCAAAAGATGCGAAATTTCATGAGGATTCCGAATCTCTGCTCAGATTCGCTGTATCTTGTCCGGGAGCAAAATTGCGGCGATTTTAGTGAAATGAGTAGAAAATTTTTGAAAAATCAGGTTTTTTTTCCACAAAGTTGTTCATTTTTATGTCAACATCACGACTCTACAGATGGAACACGTTGAAATGATTGCAAACCATTTGAAATATGTCATTTTCCCCTTCAAAAATGAGCTCTATTTCAGTGCGTTTTGGGATTTTGAGAAATATCTCAAGCTTGCCCACCTGCGCCCGCGCTCGCCGGCTCACCCAGCCAGCCCGGGCGACCCGGGCAACCCGGGTCCCCCAGGTCCCTCGCAAAAATTTTTGCAAAACCCGCCCCCCACATTCAGAAAAATCCCCGGATTCGGCGCGCTTCCGGGTGTTCCTTCCCTCCACACGCCTGCATCCACGTCACTTCGGGTTGCTAACCTTCCATGACGCTTCGCTTGCCAGTGGCGGCCACCGGTGGCCGCCACCGTACTACCGCCACAAACGGTCCTAGGGACCATTTGCTTTGATAGTACGACGTGGTTCGCCGGGAGTTCACACTTGCCTTCTGGAGCGAGGCAAATTATATAGGTACCCCTCACGATGCGCCCGACACCTCCCGGGTTCCGCCATCCACTATGTTTAGTGTGTGCACTCTCCTCATTCTGCGCACTCTCTCCAAGTCAGACAAAAATGGGGGGGGGGCCTTTATTTAAGACTACCTTCCAATAACGACACTACGCATATGACGGGTGCGCGTTGTTTAGCGTTTTGAGCATTTTTCGAATAAACAAAAACGGAATTTCCAATCTCACAATCTCACAATCTAAACATATTCGATTTTCGAGGGTTCGGTCAAGATCGAAAATTGAAATGACCATTCTGAGTTTTTTTTCCATAGAAAGTCTTGTTTACATGTAAGAATGTCAAAAATCGCAAATTGAGATAATTCTGTCGTCCCGGGGAATTTAGGAATCGACGTCGCATTTTCCCGATTTTCAAAGGCCTCCCGTTGATTTTTGGAAGTTTGAGATGTAGGGGTGAAATGAAAAATGACAGATACCCTCAAATGTCTCTCCATAGACAGATTCTAGGTCATGTGAGATTGACAAAAATACAAAACACATGAATTCCTACTGTTGCGGGATTCTGGAATTGACGTCAATTTTTTCGATTCTCAAAGGCCTCACCATGGATTCCGGGAAAACGGGAGGTTGGGTGAGGAAAGACATATTTCTGTATAGTTGTGTTTTTCCTCCATGAAGTTCATTTTTATGTCAACATCACGACTCTACAGATGGAACACGTTCAAATAATCAAAAACCATCTGAAATAGGTCATTTTCCCCCTTCAAAAATGAGTGTTTTTTCGGCGCGTCTTCGGGCTTCTCTAAGAAAGGTCAATGTTGTTCAAAACGCATGATTTTAGACTCAAAAGATGCGGAATCTCATGCTGATTCCAAATCTATGCTCAGAATTGCTGTATCTTGTTTGGGAGCGAAAATTCGGCGATTTTAGTAAAATGAGTGGAAATTTTTTAGAAAATTGACTTCCGTCAGATGGCCTGGGGGACCACTTTTGACACATGACGTCCTGCCCCACACATCATCCGTTGGAAACAAACATCATACTGTTTTGATAAAGTTGTCCTAGTTTGAGCCAAAAATCAACTCGCAATTTTTTGGAACTGAACTTAGTCTCTTCAAATTTTCAAAGGCCTCCCGTTGATTTTTGGAAGTTTGAGATGTAGGGGTGAAATGAAAAATGACAGATACCCTCAAATGTCTCTCCATAGACAGATTCTAGGTCATGTGAGACAAAACTCGGACTCAGATCTATTTTTCTCGAACAAATTCGTTTGAATCTCGTTTTGTTTCGATAAAGAAAATATTTTTCTGGTGTGAAAATGTGACAATTTTTACATCTGAAAATCTGAAAAAAAGTCAGAGCAGATCCATCATTTTGTGGATTAGAGAAAACACGTTTTCTGGGTTTTTCACAACAATAGGCAAGGAATTGGCGATATTTTGGTTTGACAGTACTCCCCCAAATTTCACATTATAAATCTTCATGCCTCTAAAAAACGGAAAACAAATTTAAAATAGTTACATATTGTAAAGATTAAGATAGACTCAAATTTCAAAAAAAAACATAACTCATACAGGTTCTAAAAATATCAGAGAATAGAGTACATGGGACAAAATAAAAGGAAAAGATAGGAATAGAGAATTATTTTGACAAGTAGTATTCTTCATCATAGCGCTTTGGGGCCTTCTTCTTTCTGTCTGGTCTTCCATGAAGGATATCATCGACATCCGTATCCTCATTCTCTTCCAAGGCATCTGAAGCGACATCGTCGGCAACTACTAGACCATTACCAGCAACCACCGGAGCATTGTTGGCGCTTGGAGTTAGAGCAAACTCCAAAGCATTACGGTAGCGGGCAGGAATCCTCTTGGTTCGTTGTCCTCTACCCATTGGAGTCTCTGGGATGACTTCTGGAACCTCATCATCGTCGCTGGATGCAAGTTCTGGAGCTGGAGCAACCAAGCGACCACGAGTTGCATTTTTTCTTAGAGGATCTTCTCTTTCTGTAACACTATTAACATTTGGAAAATCATGAAACAAAAGTGTCTACCCGTCATTTGTCTCTGCGCCTCCTGATCGTGATTGGTAGCAATTTCTGAAGCTGGAATAGTCACACGGCTTGGTCCTCTTCCTTGAAGAACTCCGGTTTCTGAAACATAAGATTTAAGATTCTGTAACAATCAACGGCAAACTCGCCTGTTGTTGATCTCGTCCCAAGACCACGGAGCGCCTTAGAAGCCACCTGGTTCCCATATTTAACTCCAGAAGTTGCTGCACGTCTTGATCTGGATTTATTTCTTCCTGGATCAGCAGAACCTGAATCATTGTTAACATTGATATATAATTTAAAGATTTCGGAGAGAACAACCTGTCCATTGGCGCTGTCTTGGAAGACTGACAACCTCAAAATCCTCATCTTCATCTGAATCAGAGATGGTGGCGTCTGGATCCTCGTCATCATCTGAGAAATCAAATACTCGACAAGTTCTTGGTCTTCTTCTCAGAGGGTTTGCGTTCTCGTCGTTTGCAACACCATCTGGAGCAGCAACATGACCACCACTCGCATTTTGTTGGTTCCTCTCCTCCAGGAGAGCCTCTTTCTCTTTCCTTCTCCGCTCTTTGTCTGACAACGGTTTCCCGAGTCTTCCCGAGCACCAGTAACTTCTACATTCACACTTCTTATCGTCGTATGCTTTCCCATAATCAAATGTTAACTCGTCTCCAGCCTTTATATTCTTCTCAGCTCTGAACACAATTGCTCTGAAGTTCCCCGGAGCTCCGTGGTATCTCCAAGGGATAGCGACCATATTGGGATCACAGCTGTGGTTGGCATACTTGGCCCTGTTGCCATATTCAGTTGGGTCAATGGTGGGCTGCCCGTCGATCTCAAAGAAGTAATTCACACGATTGTCCTTCTCATACTTTTTCCGACGTTTCTCTCGCAGTCCGGCTGAGATGACCTCTCCAATATAAAATATGATGAGGGCATACTTCTTGATATCCACCATGCTGTAGAGGCCTGTTCCAGAAATGTCGGACTCGCGGGCCTCAACTTCTGGAAGCAAGTGTTGCTTTGCGAACATCTGATTCTTGCATTTCGCGTGGCAATCTGGAGGGCACTCGGTTTTTAAATCGAAGTTGGAGCAGCCGAATCTGGAGCAATCACATCCTTTTTGAGTGCATCTGCAAAAGTTAATGTTTTCTGTCGGTCAAACATTTCCGTGAGCCGATTTTTTGTGACATATTTAGATCGGTTCTATTGGAATTACTATTGGAATAAAGTTTTAGAACGTTGTCATTTGGCTCGCGGGAATACGTTTGAGTCATATAGAGACACTATACTCCAATGAGACAATTCACTGTAATAAGAGCAATCTGGTGGCTTCTCCAGCAAATAAAAAATCAGGTGTTTTTGACGTTTTCTGTGCACAAATTTCAGATAAATCTCACAGCTAATCAGTATGGGAGAACCAGTCCGGAAGTGACCGAATTAGGCAGAAGAATGACACTTTTGGCTACTTTTAGTCACTTTTTGTTGGAAAAAAGGGGTGAAAAACACCGTGTGTTAACTCATAAAAATAGCTCAAAAAATAGAAGGGCCGGCCCTTCCAATACAGGTTTTACGGTGAGTGTTCAAATCCTATTTGTGATTTATCCGTACGGCTCTAGTGTTAAAGTAAAAAATGAAGTCCCAAAAAATTGACCCCTTAAGAAACATTTTTAGTTTCTACTAAAATGCAAGAAACAATCATTGTAACTCCAGTCTAATAAAGTTGTCTGGATGAAGGGAGTTTTCAATATCAAGACTTTATTTGATCATCTCAACCCTAGTAACCAACATGCTCAAAATCAACTTGATTGGGAGAATCAGGCTCATAACATGGCGAACTCTGCCCAGTTCGAGAATGTATACAAAAGTTGGTCAATTTTCTTGGACAATCTCAATAAACAAATTTTTATGAAAAACTCACTTTTTGCTCTTGTGCGTCTCGACTCCTATCAGTTTACTTGATGGATCGAATCTCATCTCGGTTGGTTCACGAACAGTGGCCATTTTATACCTTAAAAAAGTATTACAGATAATGGGAGAGTAGTCGGTAAACTGAATAACAATATTGGAAAGTCTGTCTGTACTCTTGGAATAAGTAAAATAGCTAATGGATGGGAAAAGGGGAGGAGGTGGATAGGGAGGAGTGAAGAGGTGACGACAGCAATGACGGTTTTATGAGGAGAAGAGCAGATTGCGTAGTGTTCTGCTATTGGATGTGGCAAAACACTAATAATACGGGTGTTAGTACTGTAATCAAGCAATTGGATCGCTATGTCGGATAAGTGTGAATGGTCGGGACTATTGGAAATCACAGATACGTGAAGAGGAATGGAGGGAAACCCAAAAAAAAGATGAAACTGAAGGGTTGTGGTTCGCATTATGAAAAACTTATTATACTGATCTGAATGAAAGAAAGCCAAAGATTTGACGAATCGGAAATCACGCCACAAAAACTTTAATGGATCATAACTGATGTTGAGCTCGCTTGAAAACTGATTGTGAGAAAACGAAAAATCGGTTTGAAAATCAGTTATGTTTCTTTAAATTTTTCGTGGCGAGATATCGTGATCCCCGACCTGTCGCATCTTTGGCGCGGACTCTCTTTCATTCAAATCAGCATTATATGAACGCAAGATTGTTTCAAAATTTTGAGAACGAAACAGATTTACCATTTGAAATATGAAAAGCCAGTATCAGGTTCGGCATTAAGACAAGAGTTGATAATGCTTTGAGAAAGCAGTTTGGATCTTAGTCGGAAGTTGGGCTAGAATTAGGCGGTGTTTTATTGATTATTCAAAAGGAAGAAAACTAAGTAAGCAAGAAGGTGTCATGGTGGAGCTAACGAACCTCTGTATGTGTCAATTGGTGAGAGGCAGGGTCACAAGAAAGCGTGCGAGGGGGAAAGTAAAGGTCGAACGGTCGAATGGTGGTAGTGACGGGGGACAGCAAGGGCAAGAGCAACTGGGAAGAGGTCAAACGTTTGAAAAGTGATGAGGGCTATGACGACTCTATTGGAAGGGGGAGGATAAGTTACTCATGGGAAGGCGATAAAATGCGGTGTTCATGAGCCGCACTTTATGCATCATTGAGCCCGAAAAGGTGATGAAAAATGAGAATATTGACATTTCTTTGGGAAACTAGTAGGCATGTTTTGAAAAGGGAGAAATCTACGGAGGTATTTGAAAATTGCGGGGTTTTAGATTCAGAAGTCGTCCGGTCATACAATTTTTAAAATTGGCTTATGGTCTGCGCGGTCGAGCAGCGGTCCACGGTTGCCCGATATTTTGGATTGAGCAGTGAAAAGTCATGGATAAAACTCAAAATTAGAAAAAAATTACTTGGAGATTTTCGAAAATTTTCGGATTCTGAATCCTGTATGAGTAAGGATTAGGTTTTTCAGAAGGATGTTTCAGAATCCGAAAAGTAACTTTTTCTCAAAATTTGGTACTCCGAATCGTGAAGACGTTGAAGTATGCAGAAACCAAAAAAAAAAAGAAAAATTTGCAAAATTGTTGATTTACCGCTCGAAATTGTTTTTTTTTTTGCGAAATTTCAGAAGACGTCAATATCGAGAGCTTTTCAAAAATAAGTGTGGAAATACTCAAAATCCAAAGTCTGGAAGGACCCTGAAGAAGAGGCATCCCCTATTCTCGGACTACTGTATCCTTGGATCATTGCCAAGAAGGTGAGAAAGAAGACTGGAGGGAGAGGTGCAACAGAAATGTCTGTTCGGTCGCATTGCGCAACAATTTTTGGCTCTATTCGACTTTACGGGTCCCAAGGAAAAGTTAACGGGCCCCATAAAGTTGACGGGCCCCTTCACAGTTGACGGGCCCCTTCTCAGTTGCCGGGCCCCATGTCAGTTGACGGGCCCCAACAAATATAGTGCTTTGAGATACTAAAAATTATTGCGTTGAGCATAGTGAGTTATATTATGTTGTTTTAAGAAGGAAAACTGATTGAATCGTTGACTTTGAAATTTGAAAAACATATTTTTAGCCACACCTTGCCATGATTCAAACAGTCTTTTTTGTCTAAAAATTAGGCTTTGGAAGCTGGAAAATAGTATTTGTTGCCTGGAGTTCACCGACAAGGCGTTTCTAAGCCTGATATTGCAAAAAAGGATCACCAACTGAATGAAAAGTGGTTTCACAGAAAGTTGGGATGGTATGTTGGAATAACATCAAGTCATATTTTCTCTAGGCTAGCAATAATTTTTAGAACCTCAAAGCACTACATTTGTTGGGGCCCGTCAACTGAGAAGGGGCCCACTAACTGACATGGGGCCCGTTAACTGAGATGGGGCCCGTCAACTGACATGGGGCCCGCCAACTGAGAAGGGGCCCGTCAATTGTGAAGGGACCCGTCAACTTTATGGGGCCCGTTAACTTTTCCTTGGGACCCGTAAAGTCGAATAGAGCCCAATTTTCTCCTGCTCGTACGACCCAAAAGGTAAACTTGCCTTTCCCTACACGTGTTAGTTAGTGGTACTCATTGCGCAATATTGGTCAGTGATCCTCTAACACAGAAGGAAGAGTATTGAGAAAGTGTCTTCCATGAGACGAGGGTGTGCGTATGTGTTAGAAGGGGTCATAATTCCGATTAGTATGTCCTAGAAGATGGAAAATCCTTTATCCCGTGAAACGTCGAATGGAAATTGAAAATTGTCAAACTTTCGAAAAATGTTTTGATGGCTGTAATTCTCCATTTTGGATGTGTTGATCTGATTTTTTGTAAGCAGATAGTGCTCGAATAGATCTATCTAATTTGTAAATTTGAGAAAAAAACCTCAAAAACTGACCGAGTTATGAATTAATTTCGAAATTTTTTTTGAAAATTTTTAGTACTTCCAAATTGTTAACACTTTTTCACTTTCATTTGCCGAGCTACAGTACCGGCCAAAAGGTTGTCAACTTTTGGTTTTTTGGCCGAGGTTTTGCTCAAAGTGACTTGTTTTGCTTGCAACTTGGCAGAAAACATGGCTGTAATGTGACACATTAAGTTGCCAAGTTTCATCGTGAAATTCTAAGAGAAACAGTTTTTATGACAAAATTTCGAAATTTTGGAAAATCTCTAGTTTTGACTACTTTTTCTTCGAAGCTCTCTAACTTCTGGTGTGGAGTGTTTTGAAGAGTATAGCATATTAAAAGTAGTTGCCAAGATGTAAAAGTGTTGTAAAAAGCCATTTGTACACAGATTAGAGCCTTTTTCAAGTAGAACAGGATGATCAAAGTCAGAAAAGTTGTCATTAACTCTTACGTTTCTAACCAATCACTTTTGATCAGAGTTTATGAACGAATCTCGCGGTTTTCAATGGCTAAATTGTATTTTTTTGATTAAACAGGAGTTTTTCAATCCAGAAAACACAAAATTGGGTCAGTCGTTTCTTCTTGAGCTCTACTATGAAGCTCCATTCGAATTATCCTATTGAAACGCATTATCGTATCGACCACTTCTTTGGCTGTATAAACAATTTCTGTGTCGATTTCGGATATTTGTCTATGATTTTAGTTTCTGGCATCCTATATCTTTAATTTCCCCTTATTTGGGCCTCTAATATTGGTCGGCTGTCCTGCACGACCACGTATTATGTCTGCTCTTGCAATTAGCTGCAACATCAGTTCAGAGTTAGGCCCCCAAACCCCAGAGTGATGTTCGGGGAAGATGAAAACCCTGTTTTGCTGGTAAATTAATGTGCGAAAAAACAAAAACCAGCTTTGAACCCTCCCGCTTCAGAATAAAAGGTCCCCCAGAAGTTATAAGAAGTGATGTTGCAACTAATTGCAAGAGCAGGCATTATGAGTGATCGTGCAGGACAGCCGAGCAATATTAGAGGCCCAAATGAGGGGAAATTGAAGAAATAGGATGCTAAAAACTAAAATCATAGACAAATACCTGATACCACAACAGATGTTGTTTCTATAGCCAAAGAAGTGGTCAAAGGGATGTTGAGTTTCAATGAGAAAATTTGAACGGATGTTCATAGTAGAGGTCAAGAGGGTGCAACTGATCCAATTTTGTGTCTTCTAGATTGAAAAACTCTCGTTTGATCAAAAAAACACATTTTACTTAATGAAAATCCCGAGATTTGTCTATAAATTCCAATCAAAATGATCGGTTTGAAAAGTAATATTTAATCTCACTATTTATAACTTTGAGCATCCTGTTCCACCTGAGCAATGCTCTAATCTGTGGGCAAATTGCTTTTTACAATATTTCCAAATCTTGGCAATTACTTTTGATGTGTTATTCCCTTTAAAGCACTCCACAATGAAAGTTAGTACGCTTCGAAGAAAATGTAGCCAAAACTAGAGATTTTCCAAAATTTCGAAATTTTGTCATAAAAATTGTTTTTCTTGGAATTTCACAATGAAACTTGGCAAATTGATGTGTCACAATAGATTCATGTTTTCTGCCAAATTATAAACAAAATAAGTCACTTTGAGCAAAATTTCGGCCGAAAAACCAAAAGTTGACAACCTTTTGGCCGGTACTGTATAACTCGGTTCATAATGCTCTGATTTTTTCGCTCAAAACTGTTCCAAAAGCCCATAGAGTTGCTCTATTAGTCCAAAAAAATTCAGCTCAATTGCTTCAAAACCGGAGCAGCGACGTAACCTCTAAGTTCAGAAATGAAAAATTTGTCGGAATTATGGACATTTTTGCCACGTTTTTTGTTCTCCCCCATACTTTCCTATTATATTTGACCTTCTACAGTAAGCAAGTGGTATGTTGAGGATAAGGGAGTCTTGAACTAACAAAAGAACAGGAAAGTAGATACAGAAAAAGGAAGAAGGCGCTTAATAATGGGGAGGTCACAGTAGTTTCCAAAGATTGAAAATACAAAATTTTATTGACATCAATTGCAAGATTCAAGTTCAAAGAGTTCAATCCTCTAGTACAACTCCTCCTTCTTATCATCCTCATTCTTCTCGGCCTTCTTCTCCTCAGGCTTTTTCTCTTCCTCTTTCTCCTTTTCTTCCTCCTTCTTCTTCGGTTCCTTCACCTCCTTCAACGATTTCCCAGCCTCCAACTCGACCTCCTTCTTCTTGATCACTTTCTGTGTCTGTTCCATCACTCCGTTCTTCTTCTTCTCCTGTTCCTCCTTCATCTTCTTGTTCATCGACTCCTCCCAATCATAGGGGTACTCTTGAGACCCTGTGTTCTTCATGGCCTCTCTCAACAAATAGTACATGCGTTCGTAGTTTGGCTCGTCGAAGAACTTTCCCTTGTCGATGGTCTCGAGAATTTCCAGGTATTCGCGGGGGCATCTGGAAGAAGTACTTATTATTTTGAATGTGGAAACTTTGCTATAATATAGATGTCTGCGTTGCTCACTCTCTTACAGCCTGCGCCCTTCAGCCTGCGCCACAGTCTAGCTGCACAAACCGCGCTCTGTAGCAAAGATTGCGTCGACATCATGAAGAATCAGAGACGCAGACAACTAGAATGTCTGCGTCTCTCAACTTTCTACACTCTCTTACCCTCCAAACATCTTCTTCTTGACGATGGGATCGGTTCGAATCGCGCGCTTCTCGTTGCCGACCTGCACGATTTCCGTCATATTACGCCATGGAAGGGATCCTTTCGTGATTTCGACCTGGAAAGCATTGATTTGCTTTGAGAAATACTGCAAATATCATTTAGGCAATGTGTTGGTGAACATACGTTTTTGATGAAATAGTAAACATTGATGAAAAAAAATTCCTGCTTTTAGAAAAACAGTTCCACTACAGTCATGATTTTTGAAAAATTGCAGTTTCGCTACCTCTGTTTCTAACCAAACTTTTTTTGACTTTAGTCGGGGTTTTTCTGGACGTTGAACTTTATCAAAAACCTACCAACATATACAACCATGTCTCACAATCATCCTGTCGACACAGCTCTCTTCCCGCGTGACAACTGACGGGCGCGTACTTGACAGTACCACGGAACCCAGCAACATTTCGTGGTTTCTTGATAGTTCCGTCCTCGTGTGCAAACTTGCGAGCCATTCCGAAATCCAACACGTACACCTTCCGCAACTCGTTCACCTCCGGACGGCCGATTGTGTAGTTGCCCGGTTTGACGTCACGATGAAGGTATCCAATGTTGTGCATGTCTTCCAGGGCTTCCAGAGATTGACGGCCGACGGAGATCGCGGTGCCCATTCTGAAAATATGCTTTGAATATGGTTACAGTAAACACAGGCTATGTCATCTCTTAAAGACGCATACACCTTCTCTAAAAACTCACGAAAACTTCTTCGTCGCCGCGTTGGCTCTCAAATCCGCCAGCGACAACCCGACAAACGTCATGACGACATAATTGAAATTGTCGACTTGTCCCTTGTCCTCAATGTTACAAAAGTGGCGACCACCCGCTTTCTTCAACTCGTTCAACACATAGACCTCCATTTTCAACAGTTGAATCTTCTCGTCTTTTCCCTCAACTTTCAGTGCAAACAGATCTCCTTTTGGATTGGAACACTTGTAGACAGCGCCAAACGCACCCTCGCCGAGCTTCTTATCGATTCGCCATTTTTTCACTTTTTGACCGACATTCAATTGGATCAAGTCACCCATTTTGCTCGAGTTACTGCAACTGGAGGTTTAGTTTTTTTTTTGTTGGAAATTTGAGGTAGAGCGAGTCTGCACTCTATTAGTAAAGAGTCCCTCTCTTGTAAGGTTCGAATGCGCTCTATCGAAACTCAATGGTAGCGCATTAGCATTCTGAAAACCCTTACACTTACCTTTTTGTATTCGGCAAAAACTACCAAAGTAAAATGAATCCAAAATAATTTTTTGCAGAAAAGTTCTTATCAAATCAACTTTTTCTTGCTCTGGAAGCTTTTTTTGTTTGCAAGTTGGATTGGGAGATTGGGAAGCCCACGCATTTTATCATTTTTTGGGAATAAATTCTTAAAATTTCACTGTTTTTGAGAGGTGACTAAACTTCAGCAAGTTGACAGAGACAATTCCTCCTTCTTTTCAGTCAGTTAAGTGTAAAATGTGTAATTGCAAAGTTTCAGAAACGTCACCTGATAACCTACGACGTGACAATTGACAGACCTTTTTTCTAAATTTTCTGAAAACAATAAACTCGATCAAAACCAATGAAAATTGGAGCAATCTCTGTTAAAAACTGTTTTATTTTCAGTTTCACAAAGTCTGTGAAGTTATGATTTCTGATTTTGATCTAGTAACTATATACTTTTCAATTGTTTATTTTTTATATACATTCTGGAGTTTCTTCAGTTTTAAAGAAGAGATTTTTTTTGGGAAGGAAAAGCGTATATTTTCAGTTTCTGAAAGTCGAAAAATGAAACAGTTTACTACTCATATACTTCATATTTCATAACTTGGTAAGACTCGATAACGTAATAGAAAATTCAGTCAAACAAATTTCGAATACTAATACCGAAAAATAACCTATTTGAAACAGAAACAACAATTATCAATCCGTTTTCCAAACATGAAGTGTAAAGTGATGAAACACTCTAGGGTTTTTCTCCCGTTCTACTGAATAGTTGTGAGAAAAGGTTCCAATTTTCCCTTCTCGGACAATGTCAAAACATCCATCTTGCTCAACTGTGATGCTGACTTCTTTCCTATCAACGCTGAAAAAAATTGGAAAAATTCTTTGAGAAATTCCCCACAACTTACACTTGCATTGGTCGCTTTTCATTTCTGATGTGCTCTTTGAACTCGATATCTTTTGTTATTTCATTGAAGACCTCTCCAGGATCTTCTACACGCCCATCATCAGAACGAAGATTGTAACGACAGACTTCAAGATATTCTAGGTTTTCAAATGACTCCCTGTTGAGCCAAGCCTTTAAAATAAAGTTCAAGTCACTAGGCTCCAAACTTGACTCCGCCACAGTAACTATTTCGTTCCGTCCATTCAGAATACACTCGAAAGTCACCCAATCCATTTCACCAATGTGCAACGCCCTCACGTCAATTGGTTGACTGTATCCTAAGCTTTTTGTGAGTTTCGCATTCAAGGATACATCATTTGTCACTTTTAAACTTTCCAAAACAAATAATCCAGTACAATCCGAGACCATTTCAGTATCGAGATCCAAACTCTGTATAGATGGTTGAATCGTGGCCAACCATTGTAAAATGGACAGCGTTTCAGCGTCATCTAACTCCTCGATGCTCACACATCTCACTGGGGTTCGGAAGATTTGAGAGAGGTACTCAATGATGAGTCGGATGTTCTGATTTTGGTTATCATAAGGGAAGAACATATGGAAGAAGGTCTTCTCTCCCTTTACATCAATTACTCGTTGGGTTGGGTAGGAAATTGGTCCAATTTTTCTGGTGATAAGTCCTTCTTCGTGAATGTCAAAATCCTCTTCAAAATCAAAAACCCATTTCTGGCCTGGATAATTGGAGAGTTGGATCATTATCTTGGAGTCCTTGCTAAAAAATACTTGAGTGTCGATTATTGTCCAATTGATGCATTGCACTAGTTTGAAGGCTCGTTTTGAGGTGAGGGAAAGATCTAGTCTAAAAACGCAAAAATAGAGTATTACATTTTTTCCTGGAAAGCTTCTTACACTTCAAAAATATCCATAAACTCCAGGCAGTTACAGATTGCGAGAAGAGGCAGACGGAGAAGGTCGAAAGTTTCCATTTTTCCCAGGGTGAAATTTCTCATATGTAGAGTCTGACCTTTTAGGAAAATCGACCAGAATGACAAATCACTTTTAAGAAAGGGGGACAGTACTCAAAAGAGGGTCTAGGGATTAGTACGTCATACTCGGATAAATACTGTTCTTACTTAGTCTTTCTTTACATGTAAACCTTGATTACCCTATTAGAAAATGACAGAAAATTTCAACCTTCTCCGCCTACCTCTCCTCGCTGTCTATAATTGCCTTGAGTGTTTGGACATTTTCGAAATGTAAGATTCCCCTCATAAGTTATATCCTACTATATATCCGTATTGCAGAATCGATTTCTCCTTGCTCTCCAGACGCTCCAAAAGTCTAGTCTCCAGCATCATTCGAAAACCCATTGATATCGATGTGGAAATCGGCGAAAAACCAGTAATATCAATGTTTTCGTCTGAGTATCCTGGATTTGAGTGGTCCTTTGATGTAGAGAATCTTGAAGGATTTCCAATCACACATAGAACATTTGACGGGAAACCGACACCTTCACTTCTTTATTGTCATTTAAACGGAGGAAAAGTGTGCTACTCTCTCAAACTTCCACAGAAAGAGTTTCAATGTGTCTTTCGATTTTTGGTTGAACTCTTAACTACAATATTCCGATCGGCAATCAGAAAATTTTCCATCTATGGTCTCAATGACCAAGACACGATGGAAGTGTTGAAATGGTTTAAGTCAGTTCAAAGTTCGATATATTATCTAAATATAGATGGTGACGATATTTCTCCAACTAGTGAGGGTTTTGCTCATAATAACTTTGAGATCTCGCAAAAGTTTAGTTTCGATAACAGAGAAAAATCTTCTGAACTTCAGAATGTTGTTGTGAGAAACAAGAAAATATTTGAAATGCACACTTTGATACTTGCACTATCCCACTGGTTTTCTCTGGATGATATTCTGAAGGCAACTTGTACTATCATGAGCTTCACAGAATCAATCATCACACCGGTTGACCTCAATTATTTTCTCAAAAAATGGCTAGATGGATCTAACCCAAATTTAGTGTATTTCGAAGTTGTGAGAGTTATGGCTGATGGAGAGGATAAGGACCACATTTTCAATGCAATAACACAAGACATGGCTGTGAGGGAACATATTGAAGATGAACGGAGACCCATGACATTGTGAGTTTGCTTATTAGGGGCTCTGACATAATTTACTTCATGATTTCAGAGAAATCTATGGTGACGACATTCTTCAGCTAAATCGCCACGCTTCCTTTGATATTGAAAGGCGTGATGGGGCAATTGGCACATTTCTACTGGACAGCTCTCCGGGAACTGGGGATTCTAATGTTATTGAGCAATACTTTTCGTTTCATGTTTGGAATAAAGTTTGAAGTTGTAATGCTAATTTTTGAGGTGATCTTTGAAATTTAAAAAAAAAATTCCACAAGAAATTTTTTTTCAGTGAAATAAGGACCGGGAACACCCGTTTATTTGCACTTTGAAAGCCCATAGCTGAATAAATGTGAAATTTCGAACTTCACCAAGAGATATTTTCTTGTCTACAACAAGGGCGAGTCGATCCACATAAGAATATCGCACTTTTTGGAGCACTTTAGTACCCCTTTAAATTTCTTTTGATATCTGATGTCAGGTACTCAGCCAGAATGTACCGGCAAGCTCATACGATAATGAACAGACCGCCATCTTTTGACCAAGATGTCTTGGATAATCGTAATGTATTCAACCGAATAGAACGATCAATTACACCGTTGAGTGAAAAGAAAATCGATGGTCCCCAATGCATTTGTCGAATAAATTGTGCACATTGCGAAAAGGGGTGCTACCCTACAATCTGTTTTCTTTCCCTTCAAATCAATCAGTAATGGAGCAACGCCCGGGAACTTTCAAACTTCTTCGTCTACCTCTCCTAGCTGTACACAATTGTCTTGAGTGTTTCGACATTTTTGAACTGTAAGTACTTCCTCCAATCTCAAATTTATTACTTTTTCCGCATTCCAGAATCGACTTCTCCCTGCTATCCAAGCATGCCAAATCCCTAGTCTCCATTATCCATCGGGATCCACTCGATATCGAAGTAGCTATAGGCGAATTTCATTTCATTTCCCTAAAGTCTCCTGCTTATCCAGGATTGGAATGGGCGATTGAACCAGACGACTTCATCCCTTACCCTGATACAGTAGCTGATCGAAACATCAATAATAGAATAGTGAACTGTAAAAATCTTACTCTTTTCAAGGGACCCAAAGCCATTCACTACTGGCTTCTCCCACCAGATGACTTCGAAGAGAACTTGAAATTTCTCGTGAGCCATCTAGTTACAGTATTTCGTTCTCCTGTGAAAAATTTGGGAATCGGAACCTCAGACACCCGTTCTGGTCTAGAGTGGTTCAAAGGTGTGCAAAGGTCAATAGACTGTTTATGTGTGTACGGCAATGATGTGTGCACCTCTGATGCGTTTTTTGCTCTTGAGAGCTTTGAAATTTCAAAAAAGTTCAATTTCTTTTCAAATCCGCCTTTTGAAACTAAAGTAGAAAATGTTCAATCTCTGAAAATGCATACATTATTCGTTCGATTTTCCTACTGGATATCTATAAATGACATCATAGCATCCAATTGTGTTTTCATAAGCCTTAAGAATTCAAGAATCCGTGCTCCAGATTTTAAGCATTTCGTCAAGGAATGGCTCAAGGGGTCTAACTCAAAACTAGAGTATATAGAGGTATTATGGGAGGATGAGGAAAAAGACGACACTTTTCAAGTCATAACTAAAGACTTGCGGTTTGAGAAGCACGTTGAAAATGATAGGAGACCGAAAACTATGTGACTGTGTTTTTTCCAGAGTTATTCCATTAGCCAATTTCTTCAATTTTCAGAGAAATATTCGATGCAACACTTTTCCTTGTAAATCAACAGGACTCCTCTGACATTGTGAGACCAGATGGAGCGATCGGGACACTTCTATACCACTGCTCGCCGAGCACAGAAGAGAATAACACAAGTAGACATTTCTTCTCGTTTCATATCTGGAATATTAAGAGGCCTTTGAAGTGAATTTTTGTAAAATTCACTGTGTCTTTGATTATATTAGAATTCTTCGAACACAATAAACATTTAAGGTTAAATTGTTCCTTTTTTTGTAGACTACGGCAGAGTCCCCTTTTTCTTAACATAAGAACCAATACAGCTAATCCTTTGGTGTACAAGAGATTGTACAAACATACCCTTTTAGTTATTCTTGTATCGATTCTTCTCCTACTGAACCATTACGCTCTCCCAAACCTTCGAACATGAATTTCGAACTCCTCAAACTTCCAGCACTCGCTTTGCACGCCTGCATCCAGCAGTTGGAAGTTTTTGAAATGTGAGTGCTTTCTTTGAAATACACTATAACTTTTTCCTAAATTCAGAATCGACTTCTCTCTTCTATCCAAACGTGCCACCCGTATCATCCAGAGTATAAATTGGAAAGAAGAGAAGATTATATTTCATCTTAGCTTCACAAAGGATGCAAGAATCAGTTTGAAGTTTGCCAGCTTCCCCGGTTACGAATGGTTTATTGATTTCGAGGAAGAAGAGGACACGAGCCAAGAACCAACTATTCGAAAAATCGGTAACAAGGGGTACCCTTCGTTTTTCGATTCTGTGCTAGAAGGCCCCCAAGCCAATATGCATATGGTATTCCCTTGTGATGATGCTTATTCAAATATGCGAGTTTTTGCGGAGCACATTTCGGAGATATTTCGCACTCCTGTGAAAAGTGTTTATTTTAAAGAACTGGATGATTTCATAGTTCTGCAAATTGTGGAATGGCTCAGTCAGCTTGAGCAGGCATCTATTGAAATTGTGGAAACGTATTGCGAGGAAGCCTCCAAAGAAACAATTAACTTGATTTTCAGTAAGTTAAAGGTGACAAAGGCGCTTGGAATTGGCTGCAAAGTGCCGAAGGACTTTGCATATGACGTGATGATAAATGTTCGAAAGTTATCTGCGAGTCATTCAAGCTGGGTGACAAGAGACCAAATTTTGTATGGAGGCAATTCGATTGTCACTTTACGCAATTCAACATTGGTTCCTAAAGACTTTAATTTCATTATGAAACATTGGGTTTCCAATTCCGATTCATCTTTGAACTTCTTGGAAATTAACCACAATCTGGAAGAAAACTTCACCGTCGAGGACATCAATGAAGTCTTCAGGATAATCACAAAAGATTTGGAATTCACCTTCCGAATGTGCAAGCATACGACGTGACCAGGAAGGATGGAATGGTTGGGACATTCTACGAGTGGTACCAACGTCGTTCTAACAGTCCAGAGGATTCAGATAAATTTGAATGTCATTTGTTTGGTTTTCATGTTTGGAATAGAGGAGATTTATGAATAAATCTCGAATAAATACTTAGAAGTTATTAATGATCTACTATCACAAAAATGTTTAAACGAACGACACAGCTATTAATGTAAAATCAAATCACGTTAAACAAAACATGAGATGATCGGGACTTCTGACCTGCACATCTACTCGGAGAAACTTTCCGAATAATTCACAGCGTCAGCTTCCACTGCCTGCAAAATGTAGCCAACTAGCATGATAGACAAGGTACAGTAGCGGAAAATGGTGAGGATCACGTTACTTAGCATTGAATAACTCTGGTGCCAGTTGCTCGATTGACCTGAAAATTTGCACACATAATACTAAGACCTTCAGAAACCGAATGGTAGTTTTTATGAAGATCAGAATTCACTTCGAGCTCCAGAATTCTCTCAGATGTAGGCGTCACTCAAAAATGATTGATTATTTTCTTTTTGTGGTGAATGGTTTTTGCTGATTTTTTGATAGAATGGTGTTAAATGTTCAAATAGTTACCTATTTCTTAAGTTCTGATGAAAACATTTTTTTCGGTGTACTGGTGCATTTGTTGGAGAATCATTGTCAGTTCAACAAAGAAACATTTTTTTGAATCAGATCTTGAAAATGTAATAAGTATGCTTTCAAACCACTCAAAATACACCTATTCCAAAAATTTGAGTTCGATTGAAGCATTTCCAGCCAAGTTATGGCCACTGAGCCAAATGTGCGTTTTGAGTTTTGGAGTCTATATCTCTAGAACCAGCCAGCCAAAATGAACCAAATTTTTTCAGTAACTATTTGGACACTTAGTAACATTCTAACAAAAGATCAGCAATAACTATTCGCAGCAAAAAGAAGATCATTTTTTTCATTTTTGGGTGACGCCTACATCTGAGAGAGCTCTGGAGCTCAAAGTGGATTCTGATTTCCAAAAAAACTACCATATGGTTTTTGAAAGTTTCAGTAATGTGTGTGCAAATCAAATTTTCAAGTCAATCGAGCAACTGACACTAGAGTTATTCAATGCTATTGGCGATATTTGACGTGGTTCCCAGCGCTCCCTTGCGAACATGGTTTCTGAAATTCGCGCGCACAATTTTGAACTGAAAAGATCAAAATTTTACAAAATGTTTCTTTCCCGATTTTTGCCTTTGATCTACTGAAGTACTGAAAAGTTGCGCGCGATCGTCATGTTGTCAGGGAACCAACCTAAATATCGCTAATAAGGGAAGTGACACTTACCATTTCCCGTCACTGTAGGTCATCATGATCCAACGTTTTGTTGATACCTTCCAGTCAATTGATTTCCATTTTATTTGTTTCTTTTACCGCAAAAGTACAGGTTGGCTAATAATTAGTGATACTCATACTCACGTGAACGCTGTAGCGTGGAAACATGAGATATTGACCTAGTTTTTTGTACATCTATCAGTAAGCTCTATTTCAGTTCACATGTTAATTTTCAACTCATAAGCCTTAGTCTTCCTAGAGATACGACCTGTTTCCTAAACCATACCATTGTATTCGTTGGTTTTAAGCCAAATTTGCCAACTTCAGAAGGCGTTCGCGATTCCAAAATGTGTTCTAGAGAGAAACTTTGTGGAACGGTTAATCAGATCTTGCTTAACGTTTTACATTACAAATTTACACTTTGACAATGAATTTAGGATACTTGAGCTAGTTGGAACTCTTAAATCCCTTTCAAACAAGTATTATACAGTACCGGACAAAAAGATATGAACTTTTGGTGCTTTCAGTTGAAAAAGGTCAACTTTGGGGGTCTGGGAAAGGATGTTAAACTTGATTGCTTCATTTGAAACTTTTTGGGTGTATACATCAACTCTAGAACTCTATTTTTGTAGTTGAAAACTTTTTTGTACGACCTCTTCTAAAGATGGTGTGTCCCTTTAAAGTGGGGCGATGCTAAATTTCCGCATTTTTAGTGCAATTTTCACCGTTTTTAGTGTTTCCTGCATTTCACGAGCCATATCATTTCTAGAAGAGTTTGTACAAAAAAGTTTTCAACTACAAAAATAGAGTTCTAGAGTTGATGTATACATCCAAAAAGTTTCAAATCACAATATCAAGTTTAACATCCTTTCCCAGACCATCAAAGTTGACGTTTTTCAACTGAAAACACCAAAAGTTCATATCTTTTTGTCCGGTACTGTAACTTACATTGATTCTGCCAGCATCTATTAATGTGCATATGCGGTCTTGTTAACGCTGAGGATGTTTTTTTTATGGATTAGTTTGTCTGAACTGGTCACATCAGCAGTTACAGTTCATGAAGATACCAGAAATCAGCTAGTTTTCATCACAGAACCATGACTGGTTGCCTTAAAATTCAAAAGTAATGAAAACAGTAGCCGTAGGCGAATTGAGGTCGCATAAGATCCGCCAGGCTCCTGCCGGTATTTCAATCTCTATTACCGCCAAATTTCTAGAACTTAAAGAAAAAGATTTTTGAAACATTCTGACAAAATTTCTTCTTGAAAATCTTAATGGAACTGGAGTTATATGTTGTCAAATTAGGACGACGCCCGCGTGACCAACGAATTTTTTTAGACAGTTTCACGTTCATAACTAGGTCAAATGAAAAAATTTTGGAATGAAACTTTGACATTTCATTTGTTGGCACTTGACGTATCCCATCTTAAAATTATTTGAAAATCGGTCAACCATTGACCGATTTAGGATGTTTGAAAGTAGTATCACTAATTATTAGCCACCCTGTACAAACACGTCGCAAATAAAATCGAAGTCTAAAATACAAGTAATTTTTTGATTCTACATTCGGCTGTGACACTTTAAAAATGCCATTCTTATCTATACTTTAAATCGTTCTAGACTACTGTTATTATCATTTCAGACGAAAAATGTTCAACAACCCAATGCAGAAGCTCTTCGGGAAACCACCTCCAAAAACGGACTCTCCGCGAATGTACAACGAGAAAGGGGAGCTTGTGGAGTGAGTAAAAAACAAATTCTTCCAGTTCAAAGAATTGTTTTCAGGTGCGACGAGCAGAATGAGAAAGATTTTGGAAATGCGACTCTGAAGGGTAAACGGGATAAGGCTATCCGGAAGAATGAGACAGTCGGATTCGGAACAACGTCGAATCGAATGCTTGTCGAAACTGCAGCTCAGATCGTCGGATCCCCGCTGGTCTGACTCTAACTGTCGATAAAAATTTGTAACTTCCAATTTTTCAGCCGGAACGTGCCCACCAAGAGCAAAATAAGTTTGAACTTCTGGAAGAGATAGTAACCGAAGGGAGAGACTCAAAAATCCAGGAATCGCTGCGCGAACAGGCGAAGAGTAAGACTACAGAGAAAATTTGCCTCCCGACCATCATAATTCTTTCAGGAGAAGAGTTTTCTGATCATCAGCAGATCACCGTGCTCTCGTCCTAAAACGTCTCCACAACCAACACTTTTCCGGATGACAAGAAGAAGAAGAAAAAGAAGTGCATCATCATGTAATTAATTTGTCTGGAAGTCTTTGGTATCTGTATTATTTGTGAATTATTATTTGGGAATTGTAAATAAAGATATTCTTTTTTTTCTTCTCTTACTCTAAAATTCTTCAAAGTCTGTATACTTATCTTTATAAGAGAAATGCCCAGTAAAAAAAGAACAATGGGAAAGGGGGATATGAAAAGAGAACGATTATCAACAACATTAAAGATTGGTGGGGGAGGGAGAAAACAACACATAAATATATTCCAAAAAATCCAATAAATTATCTTTCCTAATTCTTTCCAGAAGCTCCTCCATCCTTCAACATGACAGTTCTGTTGAAGACCAGTTTCGCCGACGTGGAGTCCTTGTCGACACAGAAGAATCCGATGCGTTCGAATTGGAATCTGCAAAATTGAGGGAAAATTTAGAGGAAGTTTCAAGGCTATTATTCCAGAACTAGGCCGAAAATGACCCAAAAATAGGCCTAAAACGATATGTTCTTGATTTTTGACGAAAAATATTTAGACCGGTTTTAGGCCATCTGGACCGATTTGGGCCGATTTGGGCCGACTAGGCCGAAAATGGCCCGTAAGTAGATCGAAAAAAACATATTTTATTTTGGACGAAATAATTTTTTTGACTTTAGGCCATTTCAGGCCATCTAGGACGAGTTTTTTGCAATTTTTCATAAGATAGGCTCCAGTCCAACTAGGCCAGTTTCAAGCAATTTAGTTCATTTTTAGACCATCTAGGCCGATTTTCGGGCCTCCTAGATCGATTTTAGACCACATTTAGGCCATTTTGGGCTAAATTTTGAAGCCAACCAAAACCAAAACCTCACCTATCATAAACCTTCGACTTGGCGACAGATTGATCGATGAGCGCATTGTAGAGTACGGTAAGCGAGTCCGGGTTGATGTCCGTCAAGAAGCCGCCTGGAAAATGAATGAAGTTTAGAAATCTGTGTGTCCGAATGTCCAGATGTCCGCGCAAGCTCCGAAAAGGGGTCAAAACTTCACGTTTTTAGGGCTTCTAGGGCTCAAAATCACGCTTCTAGAGTATTTTTGACACATTTTTGGGACTTCTGAGGCTCAAAATCGGTCATATCATATCAGGGGCGTTTTTGGTGCATTTTTGGCCTTCGGGGGGGGGGGGGGGGGTCAAAATGACGCTTCTGACGCGTTTTTGGGGCTTCAGGGGGTCAAAATGAGTCTCCCGACCCAATTTTGACGTCATTTTTGTCCAAAAAACTGACCTGGAAGCGCCACCGTATCCTCTGGATTCTTGCTCTTGAACAGTCTCTCATAGAGCCGAACTTCCGCCGAAACTGGTTTGGCGACCCAATGAATGAACGCCTTCGGCTTCTCGCCGCTATCCGTCAACTTCTCCCCTCGAACAACGACTTCAGTGACGTGTCCTTCAGAATCCTTGATCTCCTTGACGAATCGAAGTACCAGTCCGATATGTTTCAGACCGACGGCCTGTTTCGGTGTCAGTCTTCTGAACGATTTGTCCGAGTCGTCGGGCTTGTAGTCGGTCTTCTCGATGAAAATCTCGCGGTCGACGGCGACCGAGTGTTTGCGGGCGTCCGTGGGGTCCGATGGGAAGTCTGGAACGTCGGCGGTAGATGGGAGGTCGAGGTCGGCAAAGTTCTCGATGGTGAGCTTTAGGCCGTCCAGCACTGCCATTGTTCTGGAAAAAGCGGGTTCGGGATTGCCTTGAAAAACGTAAAAATGTGCGTAGATTCCAAAAATCATGATGAAAATGCTCTAAAATCGCTCTAAAACCCCGAAAAATGGCTCCAAAATGAGCAAAAATCGCAGAAGTTGTCTGGGGTTGAGTTTTTCAAAAAGGGGCGGAGCCGAGCTCAGTGATTGGCCGACTCCGCCCTTTTTTTTGGGAAACTCCACCAGGGACAACTTCTGCCATTTTTGCTTATTTCGGAGCTCATTTTCGGGATTTCTAAGCAATTTTGGAACATTTTCATTATGATTTTTGGAATCTTAATTTAAAATACCAAAAAAAAATAGATGTAGAAATTCCAAAAGTCACAATAAGACCTCGAAAATCCGATTTGGAAAAAAATGGAAGAGAAAACTCCAGTTAGGCCACGGCCGCCCGGGACAACTTTTGGGCAAAAATGGCTTGTTCAAATCGGGGATTTCGGTGGTTTTGGAGCAATTTTTGAGCATTTTTCGTAGCGATATTTGGAATCTACGCACATTTTTAGGTATTTTAGAGCGATATTGACCGAAAATTCAAATTTTTGAGCCTTTGACGCATTCTGG
Source organism: Caenorhabditis sinica (assembly GCA_963932045.1). Classification (NCBI taxonomy): domain Eukaryota; kingdom Metazoa; phylum Nematoda; class Chromadorea; order Rhabditida; family Rhabditidae; genus Caenorhabditis; species Caenorhabditis sinica. Next base: position 20,686,844 of record OZ009940.1, read on the forward strand.
ACGAGCTCTGGGGGGTCTGGGGGCACTTTTGATGAATTTTTATGGTTTGAGGCGATTCAGATAGTCTCTGGCACGATTTTTGCGGTTTTGAGGTGTTTTTGAGGTTTCCGAAACGATTTTTGAGCGTTTGAGGAGCCTAGGACGCATTCTGGGTCGCAAGGCCGCATTTTTCATCAATTTCCCTTCTAAAAACTCTCCTTACCTCGGCGCATGAACATTCAAATAATCCCTAACAGTGGCATCCAATACATGCGGATCAATGACCATTTGAGACATGGTAAGTCCAAGTTTGGCGACGAATCGATTGATAGCCTCCGATGGGATTCCACGTCTTCTGAGTGCCGTCAGTGTGAAAAGTCTCGGATCGTCCCAATCGGCGACAGTCTTCGTCGTGATCAGCTTCAGAATCTTCCTCTTCGAAACTACCGTATAGTTGACATTGAGCCGTCCGTATTCCCATTGGACGGGGCAATAGATGTCCAGAGCGTTGCAGAGCCAGTAATAGGAGCTTCGACGAGATTGGAATTCCTTGGTGCACAGAGAATGAGTAATGTTCTCAATTGAATCACAGAGACAATGGGTGTAGTCGTAGGTCGGGTAGATGCACCATTGGTTGCCAGTACGGTGATGAGGGACGTACTTGATACGGTAGGCGACTGGGTCCACTTTTCCTTCTTCTAGAGTCAACTTCAGACGGAGAGTCGCTTCTCCTTCATCGTACTTTCCGTGCTTCATGTCTTCGAAAAGTTGAAGGTTCTCCTCGATCGGACGATCACGCCATGGCGACATTTGCACTTCGAAACCGCGCATTTCCTCGACTTTTTGGTGGCATACGTAGGCGAGGTTTTTCTGGAGGAAAAGAGTGGTTTATAGAGATAATTTGGGGGTCTGGAGCCCAAAAAAGTGGTCCCAGAAGTCTAGAAAACCTTAAAAGCGCCCCAGAGATCTAAAAAACGGGAAAAGAAACGTTGAAAAAGCTATAAAGCTTGTAAAAGCGGTCCTAGACTCGGAAAAATCGCATTAAAGGAGGCTCTGACCGAAAATTTATATTGCTTCAAAATTCGTAAAAATGTGCGTAGATTCCAAAAATCATAATGAAAATGCTTAAAAATCGCTTTAAAATCCCGAAAAATGGCTCCGAAATGAGCGAAAATCGCAGAAGTTGTCCCCGGGCGAGTTTCCCAAAAAAGGGGCGGAGCCGAGCGCAGTGATTGGCTGACTCCGCCCCTTTTTCGGGAAACTCGGCCACGGCCACCGGGTACGACTTCTGTGCGATTTTGCTCATTTCGGAGCCATTTTTCGGGATTTTAAAGCATTTTTTAAACTTTTCATTGTGATGTTTGGAATCTTAATTTAAAATACCAACAAAAAAAAATAGATGTAGAAATTCCAAAAGTCACAATGAAAAACCTCAAAAATTGCACCTCGAAAATCCGATTTGGAAAAAATGGAAGAGAAAACTCCAGTTAGGCCACGGCCGCCCGGGACAACTTTTGGGCAAAAATGGCTTGTTCAAATCGGATTTCGGTGGTTTTAGAGCGATTTTTGAGCATTTTCGGAATCTACACACAGTTTTACAGATTTCAAAGTAATCAAATTTTTTTGTCGGATTTTAATGCGATTTTTCCGAGTCAAGCGCATCTAGGACCGCTTTTACAAGCTCTAGAGTGTTTTCAACGTTTCTATGCCGTTTTTAGAGGTCTGGGACCACTTTTTTGGACTCTGGACCGTTTTTGGACGTATTTTTTGGAGTTTGGAGCATTTTTTCTCGAATTTTCTCACCTGAATAAGCTTAACAGCCCACTCGTACAACTGTTGGAAGTTGTCCGACGAATGTGTGACTCTCGCCGGATCGTACCCAAGCCAGCGTACGATATCCTCGATGGCGGTGAAGAATTTCTCCTCCTCCTTCTCCGGATTCGTATCATCGAAACGCAAATTGCACAAACCGCCCATCGCCTTCGCATAACCGAAATTGATGTTGATCGCTTTCGCATGTCCGATATGGAGTACTCCATTTGGCTCCGGTGGGAATCTGGTAATCACTTTTCCGTTGACTTTCGCGACGTGCTCTTCGAGAAGTTTCGCGGTTTGAGGCGTCGTCACGTAGCCGTCGGTCTTGTAGTTCTCGCCGACTTTGTGGAAGTGAGCACGCGTTCGGAGCAGCTCGTCCATCGTCTCGGCGCCTTCGGAGAACTCTTCTGCTTCTTGGGTGGTCGTCGAGGGGGCGGAGTCTTTTTTGGAGCCATTTGTTTTGGTTGTGGTGTCCTTGGTGGGCTGGAAATCAAGGTTTTCGAGGGTTCAGAGCTCAATTTAGGCTTAAAAATGGTTCAAATCTCGATTTTTTGCTTTTTTTGGTTTTTCTGGCATTCTCGGCTCTAAATGAGCTAAATTTGGTTCAAACACGATCGAAATTTAAGAATTTCGCACATTTTAGGCCAGAATTTCGTCTAGAAACCATTCAAAATCTATTTTTTCGTCCGATTTTGGGTTGAAAAATTCTCCAAATTCGGTGGGAAAACAGAGAAAAAATGGACGCTCCGCAAATTTTCAGTTCGAAATGGCTCAAATTCCGTCTGGAATACGCTAAAAATGGGAGTTTGACCAATTTTCGGTTGAAAATGCTCCAAATTTAGCCTGAAAACTCAGAAAATTTGGATTTTCTGACTCAAAATGACTGGAATTTTGTCGAAAAAACGTTATTTTGGCTTAAAATCACCTTTTGAGCCCATTTTTGACTCTAGAAAACAGTAAAAACCATCATTTTACGGAAAAAATCTATCATTTTACGGAGTTCTAACTTAAAATATCTCAAATTCAGCATAGAAATGTAGAAAATCTTGATTTTTCATATAAATTTTTCAAAGTTTCCAGTCATTTTTCGGCTCAAAATTACCCATTTTTAGCCAGGAAAACGCTAAAAATGATGATTTTTCGCTTATTTTTAGCCTAAAATCATCAAATTTTCATATATTTTTGTTCCAAATTACCTTCGCCACTTCGACCTTCTTCTCCTTCTTCTTCGGAGCCAAATCCTCTTGAGTTTTGGGTCCCAACAGTTCCAAAAACCTCAAATCCACCTCCTTTTTCACAATACCTCCATCGGCCCACGGGAGCACCGAACGGAGCTCGCCGAGCAGTTTTCCCGCCGGAAAAGCGTATCGATCGGCGACAATTTTCTCCTTGTGCGCCGAGATCACCTTGGTAACCGCATTCTCAATGTCGTCGATGGTGACGACGACGCCGACGCCTGATGCCGATTCGAAGGCGGCGATTTCGATGCCTTTCACCGTATGCGAGAGCAGATATTCGATTGCGGCGGAGAGCTGGAAATAGAGGGGAATTTTAGTGAAAATTTGTGGTTTTTGAGTGAAAAAAATGAGGATTTTTGGCATAGCTAACTCAATTTTGACTATTTTCATGAATTTTCGGTCATTTTTATTCAATTTTCATGAACTTTGGCTCATTTTTAGTGCAAAAATGAGGTTTCTGACGCTTCTTTCAGTTTTGACTATTTTTTAATGAAAAAATTGAGGTTTTTCGGGTAATTTCTTAGCAAAATATGCTAATTTTGCCCATTCTCTATCTTGGGTCATTTTTCACCAAATTTGATGAATTTTGGCATATTTTTAGTGCAAAAATGAGGTTTTTAAAAAATTTTTGACCAAAATATGCTCATTTGTATATATTTTGATGATTTTCAGGTCATTTTTATGCAAAATTTGAGATTTTTGAGGGAAAAATGTGGAAATTTGAGTGAAAAAACCGAATTTTGAGATGAAATACGCGGTTTTCGAGGGAAATTATGCAATTTTTGGGTGAAAATTTCGTAGTTTTCAGGCACATTTTGACACTTTTCAAGCGTTTTTGGTGTGATTTTGGCTCATTTTTGTACAATTTTCATGATTTTTAAGAGATTTTCAGCGCAATTTAGATTTTTAGTGATTCTTAAATCATTTTTAGCTAGTTTTTGACCTATTTTAAAGGGGTACTGAAGTATTCCAAAAAGTTGCGATATTTTTATATGGATCGACTCGAATCGTTGCAGACAAGAAAAAATCCTCTTGGCGATATGTCCAAAAATTGACCTAAATCGAGTTATTCACGTTCAAAGTGCCAAAAATCGCGTTTTGTGGTCCTCTTTTAGTGGAAAATATTCGTGGAAAATTTTTGTGGTCCTCCGTGAAAAAAGGACCACAAAACCCGTTTTTTGGCACTTTGAACGTGAATAACTCGATTTAGGTCAATTTTTGGACATATCGCCAAGAGGATTTTTTCTTGTCTGCAACGATTCGAGTCGATCCATATAAAAATATCGCAACTTTTTGGAATACTTCAGTACCCCTTTAATGGTTTTTGAGCTGTTTTGAGGGAATTTTCAAGTTTTCTGAGCGATTTTTGGTCATTTTTGAGTTAATTAAGCCAAATAACTCTTTTTGTGGTTTTTGGTTCATTTTCGGGCGATTTTAATCAATTTAGGGTGATTTTTAGCCTATTTTCACAGAATTAGGTTGGTTTTTTGCCAATTTTTATGATTTTTGGGTCATTTTTCATCCATTTTCTTTTTTCTTACCTGTGGCTCAGTCTTAATCCCATCGTTCATCACATACTTGACCACTAGAGGCGCATGTGGCGCCACCTGTGGCTTCAATTTCGTCGCCAACTGATACAAAAGTGTTCCCTTTTGTTTCGTTAATTCCACTCCAGAATCCTTCGCCGTCTTCAGAATCCCGCCGATCGTCTCCGTGAGCTTCGCGTTTTTCAACGTCTCCGCGGCCTTCGATTCGGATAGACCGAGATGGAGAAGGTCCTCTTTTGTTGCCATTTTTTTCGTTTTTTACCCTGAAAAATGGACATTTTTGAGTGAAAAAATAGCGGAAATCGGTCAAAAATAGCGGTTTTTATTGTCGGATTTATTTTTCTGAGGCTTGGAGTGTTTGCGGACTGTAGGCTCCGCCCACCGCAACCCTGGCACGAGGTTTTTGCAAAAACTGCGCGCACTTTGCATTTTTTTCGATTTTCAGTAAAATCCAGGAAATTTCTTCTAATTTTTCGAGTTTTTGGAGGAAAATTGTTTAAAAAAACAACGAAAATTATCATCAACTTAAAACAATTAACACAATGAGCATGAAATTTTTCTCTATTTTTCAAATTAAAATCAATACACTTTAAATACACATACAATTATTATTGCATTTTTTCAATTCAATAAAATTGCCCTTTTTTAACAATTTTCCTCCGAAAACTCGAAAAATTGGTAGAAATTTCCTGGATTTTGCTGAAAATCGAAAAAAATGCAAAGTGCGCGCAGTTTTTGCAAAAACCTCGTGCCAGGGTTGCGGTGGGCGGAGCCTACAGTCCGCAAACACTCCAAGCCTCAGAAAAATAAATCCGACAATAGACAGAAAAAAAGACGAAAAAATCTCAAAAAGTTTTGAAAAATTAGAAAAATTCTAGGGGAAATCTAAGTCAAAAAATCGCTTTAAACCAGGAAAACTGAGCCAAAATTCTCGTTTTCCTGCCTAAAAACAGGCCAAAATGGTGAAAAATGCGATAAGAAAAAAATGAGTCAGATTACTTCGAATTTCGCAATTTTTTCTGGGTTTTGAGTGAATTTTTGAACTTTTGAGACAAGAAATGACTGAAAAACAGGAAAATTCAGCCGAAAAAGTGGGTAATTTGAGGAAAATGGGGAAAAATAAAAAATTCTAGGGGGTAAAAAGACAGAAAATCTCGTTTTTCATGTGTAAAACTCCTGCTTACCTTTAGAAAACCTTGAAAAATCACTCAAAATCCTAGAAATTCGACAAAAATAAAAAATTTCGGAAAATGGCCAAAATTCCTATTTTTGAAAAAAAATTGAAAACAAAGGTGAGGTTCTAGGGGTAAACAAGGTCGATAATCATGAAAAAAACATGAAAAATACTAAATTTCGGGTCTAGAAATTCCAAAAATCGTCTAAATCCTCCAAAAACAAAATTTTCCCTTTCAGACCTAAAATTTGGTCATAAAATAGGTTTCTAGGGCTAGAACAGCTTGAAATCTTCGAAAATCTTGTTTCCAACCCCAAAAATCTTCAATTTCACACAGAAAAACCTTTAAAACCACCAAAAATGCTCCAATCTCAAAAGTAAACAACGAGCCAACTCTCCACCCGTCAATCTCGATTTCCCCCATTTTTCAGTCATTTTTCGTCGATTTTCTAACATTTTCACAAATTCAGACTCTCTTTCTTTAATTTTCCATCAAATTTCCTATAAAAATCTGCAAAAACCCTCGAAAATTCCTCGAAAATAGGCTGAAAACCCCCAAAAAATAAGGAAAAAAAAATAGTTCAAAAACTGCAAAAGTGTGCATTTTGGCGTCGCGGTGTTTGCGTCCGATGCGTCACAAAATGGTGCATCTGCATAAGAGAGCCACGTTTTTCAACGTGGTTCTCCAAGTAGTTTGGAGCCTTGAAATGGAGCCAAAAATCTGAAAATTTTGCTGAAATTTGTAGATTTTCGAATTCTCCACTATCTGATTGTTCTAATAAACGCTAATTTTTGAAAAATCCTAGAAAAATCGGCGAAAAAACCGGATTCTCTCTCCCAACTTATCTGATTTTCTCAAATTCCACGGATCTTCAGATTTCTCGATTTTTCCCCAGATATTCTTGTCCGTTTTGTAGCTGATCATCCTATTAAAATTTTTTGAATTTCCCACCTTTTTCAGAAAATGACTTCCGATGAGAACCACGTCCGTCTCACCGAGGTTCAACTCATCCAATCCGAGTTTGGGTGCCCCCTCGAGGACTGCTATAAATTGGCAGTGCAGTACTATAAAAAGGGTAATTCTAAGATAAATTTGGATAAAAAATTCGAACATTTCGACCCGAAAAATGCCAAAGTTCCAAAAAATTGAGATTTTTCAGAGCACGTCGCGAAGCAGGAGCCGGTGCAGTATGAGGATCGTATCAAGTTGTTGTCGTTGAGTAAGCAGGTGAATAAAACGGAAATTCGAATAAAAAATAGAGAATTTCGACAAAAAAATCTGGAGAGAAGTTAAAAATCCAGAAAAATGGAGCCAAAAATCGCAATTTTTCAGCGAAAATTCAAGTTTTTAAAAATCGATTTTTCGATGGTTTGGAGTGATTTTCACTCTAAAATGATGATTCTTAAGTGCAAAAGACACGAATTTGATTCATAAAAGTCCAAGTTTTGTCCAAAAGACGAAAATTCTCAACAAAAATTTTCTTTTCGAAAATTCGATTTTTTGAAAATCCCATTTTGAGAAGTTTCTGACCTAAAAATTATCTTCGCGGACCAAAAAAAACCTCAAAAATCGTGTTTTTGAAATCTAGAAACATCAAATTTGACTCCAAATGACCGGATTTTTCTCCCAAAAAAAATTCTCAAAAATTAGATTTTTTGAAAATCTCATTTTTCATAATTTTTGACCTGAAAATAGTTTTTTAGGCTTTAAAAACCTCAAAAATCACATTTTTGCATATAATAACCTTGAAAATCTCGTTTTTCAACCCAAAAATCTTAAAATTTCACCCTTTTTCCAGATCCAAAACGGACCGATCACCGACGAGTTCGACAATGCCGGTTGGTTGGATATCACTGGAAATGATGTGAAGTTAGTGTTAAAGGGGACATCTGGACAAACGAGAAGCACAGACAGACAGAAAAATTAAAAAAAAAACAAAACAAAACTGAAAAATAGAGAATTTTAGGCTAAAATCTTCTCTCTTTTTGGCTCAAAAATGGTCATTTTTAGTTGATTTTCGACCTTTTTTCAATCTGAAAACCTTAATTTTTTCCTTTTTCCCTGAAAAATGACTCATTTCCTCCTTCTCCAGAACCCAAAAATAAAACAGCCTCCAAAAAATTTTTCCAATTTCCTCATCCTCCCTCTTTTTTTTGTTTCTTCTTCTCCTCATTTTCTCATTTTCGGAGGACGAAAATGAGATGAAGAGAAAATTGAAAAGCAGCAAATCGAGAAGAAGAAGACGTCTTCATTCCTCCTTAAATTTTATTTTGTCCTCTCTGGAAAAGAGAACAGAAAAATGAAATTTAGTGGTAGAGTTCCTCCTCCTTCTTCTAGAAATTCTGAATCTTCTTGGCGTCTTCAGAAGCGTCAAAATCACGGTATTAGACTTCTGACGTCTTCTGAATCTTTCTGATCTACAGGATCTCCAGATTTGCAAATTCTGACTTCCGACGTCTTCCGAGTCTTCAATGTTCCGGATTCTGAAGCTTCAGTATCGTGAATTTTCTGAAATTCGTGACTTGAAAATCTAGCATCGTCGAGAATAGAACCTACTTTTTAGAAAGTTTTCAAAACTTCCAAAATCTTGGATTCTGGTTTCTGACTTCTTACATTTTCTTAATTCTCCATGTTTCTGAATCAGAGTCCATATTCTGCAATTTTTCCAAAAATGGAACGTCTTCTGAACCCCTTATTAAATTCTTTCTCAAGTGTTTTGTGTTTTTGGACACAATACGAACAGAAGAAAAACAAAAAATTGAGAGCACTTTTAAGTAGTTGAGAGCCCACGGGGGAGGACCCCCAGACCAGTTTTCAAAGTGGTTTTCAGTAGCCCTGAAAAAACCTCTCAATAACTAGTGGTCGAGTTTTCCCCCAATAGCCTAGTTTTCCCTCTTTTGGTTTTCTAGGCCATTCTTGCTTCTCCCAATGTTTCCCCTAACCCACGAGTCCAATATGTACACATTTCGATCTTGCTCAGTGTTTCTTGTTCGTTCGCTCCTTGTCCCATCTTCGCCCATTTTTGACTCCTTTCCCCCTTCGTCGACTAATCCATTTGGGACGTCGTTTATATGTATATGGGCATGTACATGGTGTGTCTTTCGGAAACAAGGAAACAACCTCAACGACGACTTTTTGAGCAAAAAATTGAGACTTTAGCGGCTTCTAACGGTGAAGGGGGCTTCTGGAGACTTCTAGACTTCCGAAGAAAACGGAGTTTTCTATGAATTACTTCTGGATTCCATGCTGACGTCTTCTGAAGGTATATATCTTCATCTGGAGTTGTCTCACGTCTTTTGAAGGCTTCACATGTCTTGAGAATGCTTCCTGGAGTCGATAGATTTTTGCCATTCCAGCATCTTGCCGAGAAGGCATTCAACTTCTTCAGAAGCATCTGTAGACGTTTCACGCCTTCTGTGGACTTCTAGAAGCTTCTCGGCAAGATGTGGAGAACTCTGACTTATCAAATAGCTTACGGAGGCTTCTGGAAACTTCTAACATTTTCCAAATGGCTGTAGTGTCTCCTGAAGATTATCTCACGACTTCTAGACGATTCTGAAGTGCTCTATTCGGATATAGACGTCTAAACGCTTCTAGAAGTTTTTTTGGAGACTTCACTGGCGTCATAGAAGGTCCCAGAGACTTTCTAACGTCTTCTAGATACATCTGAATGCCTCCAATATTTCTGAAGGCCCCAGAAGACAATTGCGACATCTTCTAGAGACTTCTAGAGACTTTCAACGCCTTCTAAAGACTAGAATGGACCTCCTATTCATGTCCACTTTGGCGTCTTTATGTCCGAAAATTGAGCAAGATTTGCAACACCTTTTGCTACTTTTTGAGAATTCTTTGACCTCAAAGTGGACTCACTTTGACCCTGAATAGAGGCTATTTCCAGGAAAAACGAGGTCTCCAGTACTCGGAATTTCATCAAAAGATGATAGAGAAATTCGCTCATTTTCCTGGAATCCAAAGTTCTGAAGTTCCAAAATTAAAAGGGATCGTTTTTCATGAATTTTCGGCCATTTTCCATCAATTTTGACCCGATTTCCACAGATTTTCGTCCCTAATTTTCCCTTGATATCTTCCTTTTTGGATCCCCCGAGGGACTTTAGAGGAAAAGTCTTCCTTTTCTCACTTTTTCTCCCAAATTTTTGCCCTTCTTTCTTCAAATTTTTCCGTTGAGAAGTGAAGAAGAGACATCCTCTCTTACTTTCTTTTCACCACCAGACAAACTTGTTACTCTCTCTTTTTTTTATTATTTTCTTTTTTGACTTTCGCTGTTTTTTTTTGAGAATGTTTTCGTCCAATTTTCTAGGAGTTTTTTCAGCTGAAATTTGTTGAAAATCACTTTATAAAGTTAAACATTTTCCTATTTTTTGGCTCATTTTTCCGAATTTAGAGCTCATTTTCATCGATTTCCGTAGAAATCTGTTGATTTTTCTTTTTCGAAATTCCAAGTTTACTGGTTAGATTTTGCCCTCTCTCTCTCTCTCTAATCATAGGCTTCTCCTTCCTCCTTATAATATAAACTAAAATGTAGTCGTCAGCTTCTTCGTCGTCTTCTAAAACACACAACTTGACGTCATTCAGATGAAGAATTAGTGATGTCCTGAGAAGGCAGGAAGTGCTCTGAAAATCGCTGAAAATCGGAAAATCATCGGCTCTAATCACATCAACTCGTGCAACTCTCATGAGATGGAAGATCTCAGAGCTTGAGTTTTGATGATTTTTGAGATTTTCTGGATTCATATTCGCAAAATTTTGAGCTTCGGAGCTTCCAGAATACTCGAGAGTACGACGACTGAAGTTTCGAATTTTCCGATTTTCAACGTTTTCTTGCCTTCTGAAGCTAGAAGTCTTCTAGATTCCTCAATTTTTCGAAATTCCGCTTCCTGACGATCGAAAGACATTCTGGAGTTTGACAGTCTAGACGTCATCATGATGTCTTTGATTTTTGAATTCTGGAACAAGGACGTTTTTCTGAGATTCAGAAGACGTCACGTCTTCTAGAATTTCGAGTGATTCCAGTTCTGAAGCTTCTGAAGTTTCAGAGACCGTCAGAACTTCGTGGAATCGAAATTTCGAGGTTTCCCTAATCTCCGGTCTTCTGGAGCTTCAAGTCTTCTAGAAAATCGAGTTTCTGAAGTTTTCGGCGTTCCTCAGTTTCTGCTTTCTGCTTCAAGACTTCTTCGATTTTTCGACTTTAAGGTTTTTGAATACTAGCTTCTTCCAACGTCTTCTGAATTCCAAATTTCAGATTCTTCTCGATTTTTACGCCTTCTTCTTTGTTTTCCTCAGCTCCTTCTCCTCCTCCACTTAGCTTGAAAAGGTTGTCCATTCCTTCCTCCTCCATCAACACACAAGGATTTCCCACGAGGATATCCGTGTGTTTCTACCAAAATGTTTCTTCTTGGGATTCTGAAGGGATTTTTTGTTTTTCGTGTCCTCCTCCGGTTCTGTGTTTTTGCTTCTCATCCAAAAACACCAGGACGACGAAAATTGAATTTTCTTCAAATTTTCGAATTCTGAATCATCCTTCCATCCCAAAAGACGTCCCAAGAAGACTCGTACAAAAGAAGATGTTGAGTAAACACAAAAAGAGAAGAAGAAGAAAGATTCTTTCCCCTCCTCTAGAAGCTTCCAAAATTGAATTTGGTCGTCTTGTCCCCAAAAACCTAACTTAAGGAAGAAGAAGAAGTGACAAGAGGGGAGAGGAATGCTAATAAGATGATTTGGGAATAGGGAGGAAAGGGGTGGAGACGTCGTTGTCGACAACGTCTTCTTTTTTTCGCTTCTGACGACTTCTGTTTCGACGACGACGACGTTGTCAGCTGTGAAGTCACTGATGGCATTCATTCTTTGTGTTGTATAGGGCTTCCGTTGGTTTTTAGCCACTTTTTTGGAGGGTGACGTCTGTTTTGCTAGAGATTTATGGGTTCTAGAAGTTCTCAGATCTACGGAATTTGCGATTCTGGAGGTCCTGGAATAGTCCTAACAGGTCTGAGAAGGAATAGACCGCTTATTTGGCTCATGGTGGTTTTAGACGGCCTAGAACGGTCTGAATCCATCTAGGCTGGCCTGAATAGGGTAAGACAGACCTCTGGATATATATGTATTTCCATAAGTCTCAGGAATTTCAGAATCCATTTGGACCGGTCCGAATAGGTCTAAGGCCCTAATTTGAAGCCAAAATCAATCTATGCCGGCCCGATAAGGCCTGGGCAGTCTAGACGGTCCTAGAATAGTCTTATAAAGTCTGGACGATTCATTAAACTCTTTTTGAGCCTCGAAAGCCTAAAATTGACCTATTGCCCTGAAAACTAGTCCACAAGCCCTCTGGGACCCTTAGACTACTGTAGTCCTTATTCCCCTCAGATCCCCCTATCCCATCAACAAATGTCTCTCTTCTAGACGACCTTTATGCACTTTCTCTTAACTCCAAGAATAGCCAAAGACTAATAATAATAATAATAGTCTATCTCCATTCACATATATCATCGAGACAAACAGAGTCTATAAAAGAACTCAATCCCTGCTCAACTGAGACTCTTTGACGAGAGACAATAAAAAGTTCTCCCCCGTTCTCTTCTATCGTCTATATATTCTGCTCCTCGTCGGCTCGTCTATGTTGTTCTGATTTATGAGAGATTCTCATAATCGTCAGTTCTGTCTTTGGCGCTATGAGTTTTGATATTTTTGAGTTGTTTCTGTGATGTGCCTGTGTTCTGATGACATTTGAAGGAATCGGCTCTGGCGTTTTTTTCGATTGTCGAAAAAGCAGAGTCTGAAAACAGTCCTAGGCATATATAGACCTATATAGATTGCCCTAGAAGCATCTAGGCCTAACTGCGTGTACGCCAGATTATCCGAATGTTTCTAGAAGTTCCTAGGATCACCTGAATCGACCCAAAGACCTTCAAGACTCCAATATAGACTCTAAGAACCTTCTAGAGTCTTCTAAACCTGCTCAGGGCTCTCAGCATGTTCTAAAAACGATATGAGCTCTTATCAAGCACCCCGGACTGTGAAATTTCCGAAAATTTCCTGCTCCGGATCTTCCAAGTGTTTTTGTTCCTCTGTTATTCATTCCTCTAGAGGATTTGGCTTCTTTTTCTTCGTCGTTTCATTTTTCTTCCCTGGAATCCTCTCCTTGACTACTAATCTCCTCCAAGGATGATGATTAGGATGAGGAAAATCTTCTGAAAATCCGTATTTTCTAACAAAAACAGGGATGACTTTTGGTTTCTCTTCGTCCTGCTTTTTTTTCGAAATTCGATTTTCGACAAAAATTCTTCTACAGGAAGAGTTCTTCGACCAAGGAAAATGTAGGCGTTTTTCTTCTTGCTATGCAAATTCTAAAGATTCTTTGGTTCAATATTTGCACTTTGTCGGTTGCCCTTCCCATATTTTTTCTACTTCATCTGAATTCCTTGCCCACATCTTCAATTCCCTGAATAGAAGATGTAATTGATAGATTTGGGGGGTGCTTATTTTTTGAGGAGAGGGTAAGGTGTTTGGTGTAGTGTGTCACACGAGCAGAGAGACTAACTGAGAAAGAGGAGAAAATGAATGTATATTGCTAGAGAGTTTAGGTGTTAGGACATATTTTCTCTTATTTTTTATTGCTTTGAGACAAGCAGAATATCATCTCAGGAATCGATAACATCCGGAACGGCCTAGATAAGCCTAAAGAAGCCTAGAAAGGTCTAGAGAAGACTAGAATAGCCTGGAAGGTGTATTCGGTCTCCGTGAGCCCAGAAGGATTCAAGTAGGCTTTTCATCGATTAGACAAACCTAGTGAAGTCTAAAAGGATCTAGGAGCAACTACAAGGATTCAGATGACTTTTGATGGATCTTGACGGTCCAAACAATCCTGGACGAGTGTAGACAGTTCCGGATTCATCTGAAAGGCTTGAAATGATCTCAGACATCCTAGAGCGGTCTAGATTGCTCTGGGAGGACCCAGGTGAGCTTAGACCTTTTCGAAACGTTTAGACCAATTTGGAAGAACTCAGACAGGTCTAGAAGGCTGTAGAGATTTCTAAACAGACTCAGAACGGCCCAGATCAGCCCAGCAACCCGTTGAGAAAGGTTCTAAGCAGTCCTTGACGGGAATCTGTTTTTTTAAGTCTTCCTAGTCGTCTTCTGAATTCCAGTAAAGCTATGAGCAGCGTTTCGGAGGTAGACCATGACGTACTCACTGGTTTCCACCTAGAAGTAGTAAGTTGGAAGTTAATCTATGAGTCATTTCTTTTATCCTTATCAGTTCCTTCTCCTTTTACTGGATGCAGAATCCTTACTACGGATTCTGAATCTTGACATCAGCTCTCTATAGAAACTTTCGAATCCTCGAACACTAAAAACTTACCTTTCCAGCTCCATGACTCATCCTCGTCCTGCCCTTTTTTCGACACTTCAAAGTGTTTTTTTTTTTGCTGAAATTTTTTGTCTTGATACAAACAGCAGCTTATATCCTCCCTTAAAATTTGTAGCTCTCTGCTAGATTATGTGTATACACATGTGATTCATGTGAACTTCGTCTTGGCCAAGATTTGCTTTTTTTTTTTGAAGAAGGGAAAATGAAAATCAGGAAAATTAGGGGTCTCTTCATAAGTTGTAGTGATGACTAAAAATATTGAGGATGTTTCCTGGTGTATTTAGATCAGTTTCAGTCAGCTTTTGGCGGTAAAACTGAGATTTCTAAGACTGAAAAGGTATAGCAAAGGCGTCTGGTGTTTCTGGGTCGTAGCAGCGCAGCAGTCTGATTTTTCTAAATATTCCGTTGATTTTTGGGATCCTTTTAGATTTTCCATATTTAGCTAACCTCAGGTACCCTTAGATAACCAGGTATCTTGTCTTTGATGCTCTAAATCTTGGCTACAGTATTCCTATTAGTTCATCTCCGACGCCTCCTCCTGCCCTTTGATTGTTGTTGCTCTTTTGGTTCCTTCAATCCCTTCAACATCAACAGATTTTTGAGCGCTTCCATTTTTCTTCAGATTTTTCTTTTCTTTTACTTTCTGTTATCCCAGGAATCTTTCCAGTATTCAATTCTATAATTTCTGAACTCTTTCGAATTGCTCCAAATTATCTAAAATAGAAGCTAAACACAGTTTATAACACGACAAAGCAGCACAATCTATTATATTACTATTATCAGATTAGATTATATCCATTAAAAATTATTTTTTTTTTCAGCAAAGCTTGGCGCGAGCTGGGCTCACTGTCTCGCGACGAAGCGATGGCCTCGTTCGTCTTCTTGGTGGATCGTGTGTGTCCGCCGTTCAAAGGGTTCATTTCGGATAAGAAGGCCATGTGAGTTTTTATTTGCTTTTTTCAGGACTAAAAAGAGAAGTGTGATTTTAATGGACTCCAAGTGAACTGCAGTAGAAAAAATGGATATTGATATCCTAGAGCATCTAGAGCGATCCTGAAGCGTTCACAGCATCAAAATTTAAAATATGAGCACCAAGAGCGACCAATAGTCATCTAGAAGAGCCCAGTACGGTTGCCATGGGCTTAACAGTATTCAGAAAGATCTGGCTGGCTTTTGAAGTATTCTACGGGTTCTAGAATGTTCTAGACTAGTTTAGAAGCTCTAAAAATAGCTCCATCAGCCTGAGAACGCCCCCAGTAACATGGAAGCCCAACGGAAGTTCAGGTCCCCAATAGGCAACATTTCTTCGCTTTTTTCCCTTGTTCAGCCTTGGGCTCTATTCCAGACTATAGACGATTCCAATTTCCGTTTTCCTCATCCTTCCGGTAGTACCTTCGAAACAAAATATATTTGTTTTCCCCCTACTCTCCCTTTTTCACATTGAATATTTTACTAGAAGCTAGCATCTAGTTGTTTTTTATTGTTTTTCACACACACTAGCCGATCCACACTGACAAAAAATGTGACACACATACACACTAGCCACTGCAAAATATATTCATTTCTAGCATAGCCTCTAGGAACGGATAGGATAAACAAGGAAGAATGATGTGCTGAATGCTATCCGTTTTTCACTTAGCCGGGCTAGAAGACGTGCTGAAGTTTTCTCAGAAGCTGTCTCACGTCTTCTAAAAAGTCTAGCTTCTGAATCGTGGGATTTTGAAGTTTTAATGTCTCCTGAGAACCTCGCTTTTGAATTCGATGATTCTGAAGTTATGGAAGAATTCAAATTAAGATGTCTTATTAGCTTCTCCTTTAGAATTCCGGAGTTTCGGCATCTGAAATTCCCGTCTTCTGAAAATGATTTTTTGTCGAATTTTTGACGATCAAGATGCTTGTGTGACGCTCTTTCCGTTCTCACGTTTTTCGATCTCTTACCGAAAAACGCTCAAGTTTTCCTCTGAATTGTTAGTTTCTCGATGGAAGCTTGTGACTTAGAAAAGTTCCCACGTCTTCAGAATTGCTTTCTCATACTGACGCCTCGTGACTCAGACGTTCCCACTACTCCTGAATTCGAACTTCTCGTAAACTGAGTGCAAGTTCTGAAGAGATTCTGAACCTTGTAATCCTACAAGACGCTCATTGATTTCTGTATTTGATCTTCTGAAACTACTTCCTTGAATGGAATTTGTTATCAGATTCTTCTGCTGAATATGTAATGCCTTCTGAATTCATCAGTGTCTACTATCTAGATAGATGTTTGATTCCAAAAGAAATGAATTTCATATGCTGCAGCACAGAAAATCCCTTTGCAAAAGAATGACGACATTTCCTGGAATAGAATTTTCAATGAACAATTTGAGCTCTGGTTCCTAGATCTTCTGATTTCTCGTTATTTCGATCTACTTGGGAGATGGCCACGTCTTCTGAATACCTGATGGTGTCCCAGAGTAGATTCTGCGTCATTTACAACCAGAATCTTCGGATTCTGACGTCTTCCCAGTGACATTGTCCGTAATTTACAGCCAGTGAAGCAGAATCTTTGGTCTCGTTATTCTGACGTCTTCTGAATTTGGCTTGTCTTCTAACCTCCAGATGATTCAGCGGCATTTATATAGCCTATCCTAAAAGGCTATAAGCCCTAAAACTCAACGTCAGCTATACAAGCAAAAGGTCATTCATCTTGATTCTCGAAAAAGACCTAAGCACGGAGCTAACCTCGTGAGCTTCTCTCCTCCTATTTGGTCTATCTTCCGTCGAAATCTATCCATTAAAGGAGAAGAAGGAGGAGGAGCTCTTCTTCATTTCCAGGAATTTCGGTCTTCTGCTTTTTGACTCTTTAGCTTTGGCTTTGAGTTCGAGGTCACTCTCTATCGCCAGAGATCCTCACTCGATATACCGACGCCTAATCTATAATGCTCCTCTCATTTTTGGAGTCCTCCGTTTAGTGACTACTGGTGACAATCTCTAGGAGGGAAAAGTTGCTTTCATTTTCCTCGTTTCCTTGAGATCCTGCACCACCTCGGCTTGGCTTCCAAACAGAGTTCCCTTCGGTTTTACCATATCTACTGGTGGTGAAAGGAGGTTTTCTTCTCACCATTTGTTTGATTGCCAGAGAACGCTACTGTTCTCCAGTCTGCAGCCTTTGAATTGACGTTCTCTTCCAATTCCTGCTTAGAATTCGATTGGTGGTTTGAGAGCACGAGAGAGCTTCTCCCCCCGTTCATATTGAGCCTCATGATGATGATTCTCATGACTGCTCTCTATATGTGGCAATGAGAAGCAGAGGATCCTTTTCTCTTTATAGAGAACACATAGACGAGGAGAAGAGCATCTATGAAGAATACATAGATGAAAGAGAGGAGTCCCCTAGAAGAGGAACAGCCAGAGGAATAGAGGAGGGGCTCTATGAGCCATGAGCCATGGACAAACAACATCCTCTCCCCTTTTCACTCTCTATTTCTCTCCCTTCATCACTTTTTCAGTTCCACCCTCTCTTCTCATTCCATTGCACATGGCTACTAGGCCCTCTTCTTTTCCCTGGCTACTCCAGTAGTAGTTAGTGGTGGTGGTGGTAGGAGGAGTGGTGAGAGCTCCTTTCTCACTGAAAAGAGAAAGAAGACGAAGGAGGAGGAGCCTTCACTCCTTCTCTATTTTCCTTCGTTTCCTTAGCTTCTTCTTGGTTTTCTTAGTTGTCTTCTTCGCATTTCCTGACTGACATTCCTAGGGTTCTTGAATTTCTTCTTTGTCTTCTCTTTCTAAGTTTGCTCAGTGTCTAGGGCTCCGTCTGTTTTTTTGGCTTACTTGGTATCCACAGTATGGATAGTATTAAGCTCACGCTCAAATCTTTGTTTTTTGAAAAGTTGCGAAATGTCGTGGTTGCAAAATGACGAGTTGCGAAACGTCGGGGTGCCAGATTTTGAAGCTCTTCTGTCCGCTTTTTCATAGGATTTTCTGTCGAATTCATTGGAATTTCGGTCACTTATCAATTCTGGTTCTCTAGTAAAGCCCTTTGAAATCCATGCCATTCGTCATACCACCTCCTTTTTCTCTCCCACCATTTCTCCCTTTTGGGTGCAAACTTCTGGGAACGGAAGTTTGTTTTTTTGACGTCTTCTCCTTCTATAGACGGCGCCTACCATAGACTCTATTCAAAAAGAAAATGCCATTTTTTGTCCTCCCCTCCCCCTTTTTCGACCTTTTCAATAGATCTTCCATTTTTCAGAAAAGACGCTGAGCTGAAGGAGTTTGCACCACAGGTCACCGAACAAAGCGCCCAACCGCCGTCACTTCAACAAGTCGATCAGCGACTTTTTGAGGATCAGAGGTTTGGATTTGTGATGTTTTTCTGATTACGAAAAGTCTTAATTTGGCTAGAAAAGTCGAAAAATTTGGAAAATTAAGGGAGAAAATGGTGGAAATTTTTTTCGAATTTTTCAGATTTTCACTCGATTTCAACTAAAAATTTGAATTTCCCGCCTATCTTCCTCATTTTCAATGTGCTAACTTTCAGAAAACAAATCCAAGACGCGCTGAACGCGCAAACGTTCCACCAGTTCTCCGCGTACGCCCAAGAGCAATTCCCCGGACAGCCGGAGCAACAGACAACACTCATTCGGCAGCTCCAAGAGCAACATTATCAACAGTACATGTCGCAAGTCTACGCTCAACAATCACCCAACCCCAACGGAGAGCTCAGCGCGGAGGAGGCGCATCAGCACGCGATTCGCCGTGACGACGATTCGGATGTCTCGGATGATGAGGCTGGCGAGGATTTGCCTTGTAAGTGTTTTTAGACTGAAATTTTAAATTCAGCGGGTTCGGAAACCCAAAAAACCAAAAATTCCAAAGAGAAAAGTTAGGCTCCGCCCACTTTCCGGGTGGCTCATCAAATTTTCAGTTTTTCTGTAGTAGCACCTAGATATTCTCTACTTCTACTCCTATTTTCTAACACTCACTATCACTCCCTAGTGGTAAGTGCGCTCTATTGCCAAAATCCCAATAGAGCGCAGTTGCACACACCACGTTTTGAGTTTCATTTTATCCCCCATTTTTCACACACTAATACCCTACAAAAAAATTAACTATGCAAACGCGCTCCATGGACAATCTCAACTTGAAATAGTGAAAAACGCGCTCTATGGACAATTTGAACCGAGACATGCTGCAAACACGCTCTACCGACAATTTATGCTGATCATAGTTGCGAACGCGCTCCATGGACAATTTGAGATTATAAATGTTGCAAATGCGCTCTATAGACAATCGCAACTGGAATTCGTGAAAAACGCGCTCTAATGGCTATTCCAGCTGGAAACAGTTGAAAATGCGCTCTAGTGACAAAAGTCGCTGCAAACGCGCTTTATAGACAATCGAGACTGGAACCAGTTGTAATCGCGCTCTACGGCTAACTTGGAACTCGGAAGCAAATAGAGCGCATTTTCATATCTATAGTATGCAAACACGCTCCACGGACAATCTCAACTCTATGATTTCAATCGAGCGCATTTTCAACCTAACCTAAAAACCATCTGCATTTTCTATCTACCCTCCCCAACTCACTCACTCACTCACACACCCTCTACCCTCCTAATTTTTCACACTATTTTCTCCTCACAAAACACACTCACTCATCAATTTTGTAGTGTCTTCAATTCACGCAAACATGGGCCTCTTCTGTCACTGTATGTTTTCTTCTTCTACTACTATTTTTTTTTCGAAAATCTCAAAATTTTGGGATTTTTGAAAAAATTTTCAGTTTCTTTTCGCATGTTCTTTGTTTGCTCTGTTGTGTGTAAAAATTGTGATTTTTTAGTTAGGCTCCGCCCACTTTCAGCATCAAATCAGCTTGGCTATGTTAACAGCACCCCCTTGGTTTCTGCATGACTTCAAATTTTTCAAAAAATCATCGCAAATTTTCATGCCTCCGCTATATATTCATTTTTGGATCATTATCAGTATTACTGTACCTCCTATGGATTACTGTAGTCTCTTACTGTAGCTCCGCCCACTTTTCAGCGAATCCCGCAATCTCGCCGGCGTCGTTGTGGAATCGACAGGATATCAACGAGTTCAAGGCGAATATCAAGAAGGATGGAACGGAGGGAATCATCAAAGTTGGACATGGCGAAACGGTGACGGTAAGGATTCTGGAGACGTTGGAATTCAGAAGACGTCAGGAAAATTTTTGAAAAAAAAGAGCTTAAAAATTGGTCAAAATTACAGACTTTGAGCGTTTTTACTCCCATTTTTTCGATTCCCAAAATTCTGATGACATTGGAATGCAGAAGACGTCAAAAATGTAGATCTTTTTTTTTTGAAAATTTAGTGAAAAACGACCAATTTTTAGCCATCTTCAGTTTTGAATTTCCCGCCAAACTCCCCGCTAAACCAAAAATATTACAGGTCCGTGTGCCCACCCACGAAAACGGCTCATGCCTCTTCTGGGAGTTCGCCACCGATCACTACGATATCGGTTTCGGTGTGTACTTTGAGTGGACAGTGGCCGACAGTAACCAAGTCTCGGTTCATGTGTCGGAATCTGATGACGAGGAGGACTACGATGAGGCGTTGGAGGCGGAGCAAGCCGAAGGGGGTGGAGCCGCGGCAGGGGGAGTGGCGGGCGATGTGGAGAGTGGTGCAGCGATGCAAACGAGGTGAGGAAATGCGCTCTATGGCTAAGGAGGAAGCAAAGAAACCAGAAAAATTGAAAGCGGCAGCCTGAAAAGACCGTTTGTTGGCCTAGAAACTTCAAAAATCCAAATTACGGGAGCCTAGAAAGACTAGGGCGGTCTACAAATCCAAAAATCGGAGTTTGATAGCCTAGACACTTTAGGCCGATGCAGATAGCTCAAAACCATCTAGACTGACTTTTTGGGCTTTCTAGACTAAACAGACGGACTTTCCAAGTTTCTGGGCTTCTCGGGCTTGAGATCTTAGCTGTAGAGGTTTCTAGGCCACTATTTCTGAAATTCTAGGCCACCAGCTACTTTCCTTTGTTCCAGACGCGTCGATCCGAACAAGCCACGCCAGGACGAGATCATCCCAGTGTACCGTCGAGACTGTCACGAGGAAGTGTACGCGGGCAGTCATCGCTACCCGGGACGCGGTGTCTATTTGCTGAAATTCGACAATTCGTACAGTCTGTGGCGCTCGAAGACTCTCTACTATCGTGTCTACTACAGCAAATAAGAGCAGCCCAAAATGAGAGATATAATTTATTTTCTTTTGTAAAAATTTACTCTGATTTCTTTTATCGGCACCCCTTAATGATCATTTCTCTGCACCTTTTCGTTTTTTGAGTTTCCCGCCCTGGAATATCCCTCTTTTTTCCCCATGTTTTTTTGGCCTAAAAATGTAGATTTCTAAATATTTTCATATCGGTTTTTCGAAAAACTAAGTTTTGGGATTTACTTGAGTTTTCCTGTTTTTTTGGACCCCCAACCCGCCTATTCTTCCCTGATTATTCTAATCAAGCCCTCTCTAATCATGTGCACATTCCCCTGGGATTCGCCAATTTTTTTTGCAATGAATTTTATTTAAAATGAAATGAACGATTATTCTTGGATTTTTTTTTGACTCGCAATGACAATGAAAATGGCGAAATTAACAAGGAATTAGGAACGAGAAAAATTGAGAACCATTCGAAAAGTTGAAACTTTGGGATGGCGGAAAGAAGAGGCTCCGAGACATTTCGCAACCAGTCGTTTCGCAACTACGACTAGTTTATAGAGTTGCGAAACGACTGGTTGCGAGACGTCCAGTTTCAAAATTTGCTGCTTGCGAAGTGTCGTAGTTGCGAAATTACTAGTGGCAAAATGTCCCGGAGCCCAAAAACTAACTAACCTCATTCCAAACGAGGGTATTAGTTGGTTCTTGGGCTCCCAGACTATTCGCAACTCACGTCTATTTTGCAACCGCAGCAATTCGAAACCAAGACTTTTCGAAACTGGACGTTTCGCAACCAGTCTTTTCGCAACTCTATACACTAGTCTATTTTACGTTCATTAAGGCTGTATGGGATTGAGGGTATTGTGAACTATTTCAGGTTAAAGTCTACATTTTTGTGACCTTTCTACAAAAATTCTAGATTTCGTGGTTGCGGATTGTTGTGGTGGCGAAATGAACGGTAGCGAAATGTTGTAGTTGCGAAATGTCGCAGTTGCGAAATGTCTTGGAGCCTTCCAACTAGGGTATTTTCTCATCAAAATTTTCAATATGAAATTGTTTATTGTATCCAGCAGAAGAAAGAAAGCATAGATATTCAGAAACTTATCAAAAATCATAGGAGAAAACATACGAAAGCGACAAAATGAAGGAATTCCCGAAAGACTACAAAAGGAACGAAAATCGATACGATTCGCACTGGCGGATAATGTAACCATGGAACTGTGCTTGAAATGAGTACAAAGTTTTCAACGCGGCGGAAGTGTAAGGAGCATGAACAAATGGACTCTCCTCGTCATGACAAATGAATGAATTTATGCGATATATCGACCAACAGTGGTAGCCATTTTCAGAGAGATCCAGTTCTCGACCGAGATGCCGTTTGATTTCCTGTGCAATGTAGGTGATGTTCGAATCACGCCACAGCCCATTTTGCCTGTAAGGATCGTAACTTTTTTTATTTAGGACTCTCTCAAACTTACAGCATTCTATACTGGATAGTAAGCTGAAATCTCGCGATACTGTTTACACGAGCCATTCTGTGCTCCATATTCGCTGCAAAAATTATTAATAAGCGGCAAGTAATACTCTCTGATTTTACACATTTCTTTAGGATTTTTGGAGTTGAGATACATGCGACTGATCACACTGTAGAATCCGGGTTTCTTTTCGCTTGCATAGCAGTAGTCGTTTATATCCTCCAGGTATCTCACGTAACTTACATCGTTTGTATTGTATATCAATACTTGGTAAACAAAGCTGAAATGAGTTTGAGTTTTAGATACTTACTACATAGTTGACTTACTTCGGCATTCCGGTTTCGGACAATATACTTTGAGTTTCATTAGCGACAGTTTCCATACTATTTTTGTAAAGCGAACCGGAAGTATCCAGATACTTTGATATTGTTTCTTCCAATATTCCGTTGTGCACATGCGGCCACGAAGAATTCTGAAAACTTGTGATTGCAGGGAGAAAAAACTTTGAAGAAACATACTAAACTGTTTCTAAGCCACATGTTCATGTGCATAGATACTTCAGCCACACGATCCTTTACTCTTTGCGTGTAAATATCAACATATTTCCTCTTCCGGCCAGCATATGCGGGAGCACAATATCCAGCAATATAGGCCTGAAATAAAATAATGTTAAAAATAGTAATATTGTTTTCAACTTGCAGCATCAAACATATCACTCTCCACTCTCATTATAAATGTCCTTGCGACATTGAAGTTGAAATTTGAAGTGATCATCAGGTCTTTGAGGAAGCAACTGAAATTCGAAAAGAGAACATACCGAATATTAGTATTCAACACACTCTACCTACCCATTATTCTCAGAATTCCACACATTTGAGCGTCTTCTCAATTCTTCAAAAAATGCCTTGACAGCCGTTCTGGAAGAGGAGTATTCGATACTGAAGACGTAGAAGTCTTTGTGAAGATCAGTGTTGCTCATTGTTCCGCAGAGATTGATGAATTCTGTGAAAAATTGGAATTATTGCCTATTGGTTGGATGTAAAAATCTACCTGTCAGATAATCACTAGCTTCGGGGATATTCCCGTTGAGAACTTTTAACTTCCGAAGCAGTTCAGTGAGCAAAACTCGCTTTTCAGTGATGATTCCTGCTTCCTCCTTTGTTATTGGATGAGGACAATCCTCAACCATTTTCTCATACAGATACTAAAAAAATTAAGTTTCCCTTGGTCTTCTCATTCAATGTAGACATACCTCCATGATTTCACGTGGATCCCTGCAATAAGTTTGAGTAAGCATCTAAAAATTTTAAACCAGCAGAAGCTTACTTAGGTCCCCCGCTGCATTCCGACTTGAATTTCGTTTCGATGCTTTCCTTATCGAACTCAGGGTCGATGTAATCTTGTGTCAGCATTTTCATGGCCTTCAGCTGTCTCTTGACGTGCTGAAACATAATATGCTTTGTATTTGGAATATTAAGAAAGTTATAGGATCTGGATTATCCGTTCTACATTCATAGGCTAGTCGCTGATCACCTGTTTGTAACCTTTGGTGTCAAATCGGTAGCCGGTTGCATTAGTAGCCGCTTCGATTTTCGATTGTATGTCACGCCAGATTTCTTCGGTCCGAACTTGCAAACGCCTCAAAGCCTTGAACTCGGCAGTGTCTGGCTGAAATATTCTACATGTTATATTTTTTCTGCTGAAAGTGAATAATCTCACCTTTGGACGCTCCTTCTCCAGAATCAGAAAACTTATTGGAACTGCAACATCAATAAGCCATTCAGCCGTTGAAGAGATTTTTACCAGAGAGTCAAACATGTCGCTTGTTGTCACCGTCATTGTACTGTCTAATGCTTTTAGCGCCACATCAACCAGCTCTGTTTCTGAAAAGTAATAGTTTTATGTGATTAATTAGAAGTGAACACTAAGCATACCTCCCTTTTCTAGCTGAATACTGACAGAGGGGAGGAGCAATAGAAATCGTAGAAGCATTCTGAAAAAAACTATCGGTCAAACGTTGATGTGACGGTATAATACGCATTTTGAATGAAGCAATGAAAAAGCGTCTCAATTTCTTGTGACCCCTTTGTTTCCCTTGAAAAATCAATGCATGTGTTTTGCCGACCTCAAAAAGAGGTCAGTTTTCCATTCTGTCTTCTTTCCACACTTTTGCTCTTTCCTATCTGTCTTACTCCTCTTTCTGATGCGTCGCCATCTGTTCATATTTCCTATATCATTTCTTTTGCAAAAGAAGCAAAAAGAGAAAGAGAGACAAGTTGAAAAAAAAACTTTGCAAGAAAACAAAAATCCCTGATTGAAAAAAAGAAATAGAACATAGGGTAGATTTCTGAAGAATTTTTCTGTTTCAGATTCAGCACATAGCTCGGTATATTGTTTTCGATTGTTCCGTACTGCAATTGTTTTAAACTTGAAACAATAAGAACTTTACAGAAAAACCTGCTATCCCTCATCCCCATCTTTGAACTAGTAATGTTTCTAAACATGAAAAATTGATAGAGCACAATTCCATCAACAAATAGTGAATGATATGAATGAAAAAGTAAAAAATTAACCGGGGTTGGCGATTTACTAAATTGAAAGCAAAAATCGCAACTACATAAAGTTTTCAAAACTGAAAAATCTCTAATTTTCAATATAGAGTTGCCACACTCTAAAATTTAATGATAAAATCAAAAAACTGTTGCTCAATCTCATATACCGTATTTACTCTAATAGTGGGGCATGCCCTTCTATTGTTCAACCCCATTTTTTGGGTGCCCTTATATTAGAGGTGCCCTTCAAATAGAGGTGTCCTTGTATTTCTCAAACTATTGCTGAAAATCTTGAACTTGCGAACCAGCGGCTAGAATAGAGGAGAAACAAGTGGAATCAAAGAAAAAACTGCTTTGAACCAGTAGGAAATGCATAGATTATTCAAAAAAAAACCCCCCAATTTATAAAATTTTCGCCAAACTTTCAACCGAAACATTTTTGCCGGGTGCCCTTATATTAGGGGTGCCCTTCAATTGGAGGTGCCCTTTTATTTTTCAACCTCTCTGCCTAGATGCCCTTATATTAGAGGTGCCCTTCAATAAGAGGTGCCCC
The DNA here is from genome assembly GCA_963932045.1 of Caenorhabditis sinica. NCBI lineage: Eukaryota > Metazoa > Nematoda > Chromadorea > Rhabditida > Rhabditidae > Caenorhabditis > Caenorhabditis sinica. Next base: position 20,712,728 of record OZ009940.1, read on the forward strand.
ACTATTAGAGTAAATACGGTATATTGATTAAGTTATTACAGACTTCTTGATTATAGAATAAAACAAGGTTCATGTAACAGTGAAAAAGTTAGACGATGTCTGAAAAAAATCTCATGATTTTTGTTTAGTATTCAGCAATTTAAGCTAAAATTGTGTCAATAGTCATTCTGTAGGATATCAGGTGATTTTTCTGAAATTTTATAACTGAAAATTTTACACTGAAAAGTTGAAAGAAGGAGGATTGGTTTCTATTTTCGGTCACAAATTTTGTGGACATTCAAAAACCGTGAAAAGTTGAAAATCCACTCACAGAAAGTTGGTGGAAAGCGTGAACTTCCCAATCTCCTAATCCAACTTGCAAACAAAAAACTTCCAGAGCAAAGGAAAAGTTGATTTGATAGGAACTTGTTTTCGGAAAAAATTTATTTTGGAATCATTTTACTTTGGTAGTTTTTGCCGAATACGAAAAGGTAAGGATAGGAATTTTTCGGTGGAAAAATCGCCCATTAGCGCTTCCCTAGAGCGGATTTGTAGCTGCTCTCACCATCCACAACTAAAACCACCTAAACTTCCAGTTGCAGTAACTCGAGCAAAATGGGAGACTTGATCCAATTGAATGTCGGTCAAAAAGTGAAAAAATGGCGAATCGATAAGAAACTCGGCGAGGGTGCGTTCGGAGCCGTCTACAAGTGTTCCAATCCGAAAGGAGACTTGTTTGCACTGAAAGTTGAGGGAAAAGACGAAAAGATTCAACTTTTGAAAATGGAGGTCTACGTGTTGAACGAGTTGAAGAAAGCGGGTGGTCGCCACTTTTGTAACATCGAGGACAAGGGACAAGTCGACAATTTCAATTATGTCGTCATGACGTTTGTCGGGTTGTCGCTGGCGGATTTGAGAGCCAACGCGGCGGCGAAGAAGTTTTCGTGAGTTTTTTACTACTGGTGTATTCGTCTTCAAAACATTACCTAGACTATGATTTCTGTGTTTACCGTAACCTTATTCAAAGGTATATGTTTTCAGAATGGGCACCGCAATCTCCGTCGGCCGTCAATCTTTGGAAGCCCTGGAAGACATGCACAATATTGGATACCTTCATCGTGACGTCAAACCAGGCAACTACACAATCGGCCGTCCGGAGGTGAACGAGTTGCGGAAGGTGTATGTGTTGGATTTCGGAATGGCTCGCAAGTTTGCACACGAGGACGGAACGATCAAGAAACCACGGAATGTTGCTGGGTTCCGTGGTACTGTCAAGTACGCGCCTGTCAGTTGTCACGCGGGAAGAGAGCTGTGTCGACAGGATGATTGTGAGACGTGGTTGTATATGTTGGTGAGTTGAACATTACATCGGAAGATTACTGAGATAGAAAATGGTTAGACTAGATACTGAGATTGTGAAATTGCAATTTTTTCACTTTTTTGCTAAAAAAGCCATTGAGATGGCAAAAATAACAGCATTACTTGACGAAGTTTACTGTTTCATAAATGACATATAATCACTAACAATAATGAAAAAAGTGATTATTCAATTTAAAGTTCAAATACACTTTTCTTCCAGGTCGAAATCACGAAAGGATCCCTTCCATGGCGTAATATGACGGAAATCGTGCAGGTTGGCAACGAGAAGCGTGCGATTCGAACCGATCCCATAGTCAAGAAGAAGATGTTTGGAGGGTAAGAGAGTCTAAAGAAATCAGAGACGCGGGCATTCTAGTTGTCTGCGTCTATTGTTAGTCATGGTCTCTACGCAACATTCACGATTGAGCGCATTTGAAGCACCAAGGCTAGGAGACTGTAAAATGGAAATAGACAACTTGATTAGAGCGCGCTTTCCACATGTCAAAATAATAAATACTTTTTTCAGATGCCCCCGTGAATACCTGGAAATTCTCGAGACCATCGACAAGGGAAAGTTCTTTGACGAGCCGAACTACGAACGCATGTACTATCTGTTGCGAGAGGCTATGAAGAACACAGGGTCTCAAGAGTACCCCTATGATTGGGAGGAGTCGATGAACAAGAAGATGAAGGAGGAACAGGAGAAGAAGAAGAACGGAGTAATGGAACAGACACAGAAAGTGATCAAGAAGAAGGAGGTCGAATTGGAGGCAGGGAAGTCGTTGAAGGAGGGGAAGGAACCCAAGAAGAAGGAGGAAGAGAAGGAGAAGGAGGAGGAGAAAAAGCCAGAGGAGAAGAAGGCCGAGAAGTATGAGGATGATAAGAAGGAGGAGTTGTACTAGAGGATTGAACTCCTTGAACTTGAATCTTGCAATTGGTGACAATAAATTTAGAGGGTCTTGAATAGATTTTTTGCTATTTCTTCACGTGCTTATCAGTTTCAATTAAGGTTGTGTGAGCGGTGGTTCATGGGCACTTGAAGAATAAAGACTGCAGCAAATGAGATCAATCTGAAAATCATTTGGACTTGTGGTAACATCTTACTTTGAACTAGATAATTCTGATTGATGTGACAGTTCCATAAGTGGTGTAAATGGAAATGCAATATTTTGGAAACTTCCAATCTTTTTGGAGAATGAAAGCCTGAAGGTTTGTGAACAATTTCAATTTTGCGGAGAGTTCTGAAAATTACCAATAAAGTCTTCAAAAAGTTTGCCTGTAACACCAGTTCCACAAAAGTTATGGATATTTCAGTCATTGATTTCATCTTTGTAGGAGGAGTATTTTAATTTTTCTGTGTATGACGAATCCAATTCGAGTATAAACTTTTAGAAAACTATAGATTCTTGTTACAACACATTTCTGTTAGCACCGACTTTTCGGTGATGATTACTGTTTCATGGGGTCGTGGACTCTCTTTCATTCCGATCAGCATAATTAGTTTTTCAGAATGCGAACCCTCCAGTTTCATTTTTTCAGGTTCCGTCATTTCCACTAGACCCCTCCATTCCTCTTCACGTACCTGTGATTTCCCATAGTTCCAACCTTTTGCACTTATCTTCTATGAAGATTCGATTGCTTGTTTACAGTAACACTTACCATCACCCGTCTTATTAATGTTTTGCCACATCCAAAAACACTCTTCACAATGAGTAGAGGAACAATACTCTCCCGACTATTTTCACATTGCAGACTTGAACTGTTCAGATTCTGCTAAGGATGTTGTTCAAAAAACTGGTCAATGAGAATGCAAGACAAGTTTATTAGCGAAAACAACGGATACTAGGCGAGAAGGAAGAATTGGAACTCTTCACATTTCTCAAACATTGAGCCATTATTAATGTGATTTGTAGTACTAATAGTAGTGAAGTCGCTGTAATAAGAAGGCTTAAAGCCGCCCACATAAGACTTGATTTCAGGACATGGTTGCATAAAACTTGAAGACCATTGACGAACGATACTCCAGCAATGGAAATCTTTCTCCTTGATGAACTTTTCAGCAATATTGGTCTTCAATGAGTCAGCTACCATGGTGACGTTTTGTCCTTTTGGAATGTTCCTGGAATTCAAAAACATTATATAAGACATTGTGGCCGCACAAAAAAAACGACCGCCCCGCCAGATACTAAAAAATATGCTGGAATCTCACCTCATTTCCTTTTTGATGGTACCAATCAAGTTTTTCGATTTCAAGTTCAATTCGTTGATTCGATCCATTGAATCATCACTCAAATATCCGGACCCCACGATTGTGCCAGATTTCTTGCCTGGGATACGTCCTATCACAGTATCAACCCGGTGACCATCTAGCATAGGGACTCTTTTCTTAAAGGTACAATAGTCACCGACGCCCTCGAAATAGTGCTCGTGGGAGACTCGGTCAGATTGAACGACAATCATTTCGTAGGTGTAGCTGAAAGTGATCATCATTAATTTACTTAACGAGAAATGTCTTACTTTTTTGGTCCAGTTTCTTCAAGACGTCTGCGAAATGAGCGGAAATCATACGAAGCAATCGTTTTATACTTCTTTAAGGCATGCATAATTTCTTCTCTGAGAACTTGATTGTGTGCAGATGGCCAAGAGGATTCCTGAAATAAGAAAGGTCTTTCTTGTACATATTTAAAATAGCCACCCGATTTTACCACCATGTCACTTAACTGACTTACCATTGAGTCCTCAACCCATTTTATTGTATGTGATGCAATTCGGGTTATTTCATCCACAATCTTCTTTGCGTACTCCTCCATTCTCCCCACATCACCATTATACATTTCATTGACACAAACTCCAGCGGCGAATGAAAGCTCCTTCAAATTAATCTTCTGGAGGTCTGTGAAGCTCTCAAATCTAGGGTTATTAAAATATGCCCTGTACAATGCTTGGCGAAGAGGGCAACGTTCCCTAATATTCTCCAACTTTTCCAGACCACCCTTCTCTCGAAGCTCTTTGAAATATGCTTCAATTGCTTCTCGATTTGTGTCGAATTTTCTATAGAATACATCGAAGTCTTGATCCAAGACTTCTTTGTTCTTGAGTTGTTTGTAGATTGTTGAGAACTCTTCGAAACTGTCTTCCATCAGTTCTTCAATGTGCTTGGCGTCCCCTGTCACAACCACCGATACACTTTTGTATCTCACGTCCCAATCCATTCTTAATTGTAAAAGAGCACGGTGTAGTGGAGCGCGGATGTTAGTGAGGGATTCGACGTCTGAAGGGGTCACGGGGGTTTGGCATTCGTCGACCAAACGGTGACGGAGGTTCTGAAAAAAGATGGTATTTTTATGTTGGCATAGTGTCTCTTCAATAAAAGGTCGGCAAGACTAAAACGAAACGCCCATTTTTTAACCTCTCGGCGAGATAGTGTTCTTGAAAATGGGCGTGCCAACGTTTCATTGAAGACCCGATACGGTAAGTGCCTACCTCCAAAATCGACGGAATAGTATCACACGACATTTTGAAGTTTGCAATGAATTCCTCTGTTTTGTTTATCTCTGGATCCAAGTATTCCCAAACCAGCTGCGTCATGTTTTTTATTATAACCTCATCATATTCGGGATCCCAACTGCTTTGGTAAAATTCCCGGTACCATCGAATTGTTTTTCTTTCTTCCACCGTTCGGTTTTTGAACTCCATTAATGCCATGTACTCAGCGGATCCCAACTGAAAATTACAGCGGTTTTCATCTGAAATCAGAAAATGAGCCTACCTTTGGACTCTGTGCTGCCAATTCGGCAATGGGAAGTACTGTTTTCATGAGCAATTCCATTTCGGTACCATATGCAGATAGGTCATCATAATGATAATAGTCAATGTGTTTTACTGCGGTGTTAACAATGTCTTCTGCAAATTATAATTGTGTTGAAATAACCGAAATCTGGGAAATCTTACCATATTTATCCTTTTTGGTAGTTGAGCAATGAGCAACCAGTAATATGGAGCAGAGCAATATTAGAAGACGTAGCATGTTCGACTAAATGGAATGGACCAATCATTTTATTTGCTGGATGTGGAAAGGCCAGGTTATCGGAAATGTATAAGAGCGACAATGCGAAACGGAGAGACGGCAGACATGGACCATGAAACTTTTCGATAAGATAAGATAGCTACGAAAGAGTGCCGATAGAAGCATTTATTCAAAAAAAAACATTTGAGAAAAGAGACACTAGGCAAATAAGAAAAACTCTTCACAGCGTTGGAGCGTTGAACCCGTATTGGTATAATTGATGGTGAAAACTCCATCATTCGAGCCATCGGAGGAAGAAATTGAATAATAAATTTTGGGACACGGATGTAAAAATGTTGGAGACCATCGCCGAATAACAGAGCAGCAGTGAAAATCTGTCTCCAAGAAGAATTTTCCACTGAATTTTATTTTCAAAGTGTCAAAAATCTTTTCCAGAGTTGGTGCATCGTCCAGTTCACTGGAATATTCAACTCAGACTTTTCAGTTAAAATCAAAACTTTACCTCCTTTCATAGTGAATAGTCATGTTCAGCTGAGATGTGAATTTGCTTAGCCGAGTACATTCGCGTACTACCCTATCCCCCATACAATCTCTGTTACCCATACAACCTTTTCTCTTATACTGTGAATCGAGCTTTGGAAGGCATCCACAGCGGTGATTACAATATTTTCTTGAAATAGTGAAATTGGCAAAAATAAAAACTACATTAGTTTTTCATACCATTTTCATAGCTTTGCACTGTTGAGTGAGCGAACAACAAAATGTCAAAAAGTTGCAATTTTTATCATCTTTCGTTGAGAAAAAAGGGTCATTGAGAAGATCACAAGGTAAGAAAACACAACGTGGTCTGCAGTGTAAGAAAAAAGTATAAAAATAAATCAAAAGTGTGCTCAAAGATAAAGATACATGAGTAGATCACTAATTAAAAAAAGAGCGGATATTAGGCGAGAAGGAAGAATTGGAACTCTTCACATCTCTCAATCGTTGAGCCATTATTAATATGGTTTGTAGTACTAATACTGGTGATATTGTTGAAGGAGAAAGGCTGAAAGCCGCCCACATAAGACTTGATTTTAGGACATGGTTGCATAAAACTTGGAGACCATTGACGAACGATACTCCAGCAGTGGAAATCTTTCTCCGTGATGAACTTTTCAGCAATATTGGTCTTCAATGAGTCAGCTACAATGGTGACGTTTGTTCCTTTTTGAAGATCTCTGATACTTGAAAATATAAGAAATTAAACATATAATTAAGAAACTCACCCCATGACCATCTTCATGGTACCAAATAAGTTCTCAACTTTCAAACCTAACTCAATGATTCGGTAAGAGTAACTTTCATCCAAAGCTACTGGCCTGTTATAGAATATGTCAGAACTCTTGCCTGGGATACGTCCTAAAACAGTATCCACCAGGACACCATCTAATATAGGAACTCTTTTGTTAAAGGTACAATGGTCACCGACGTCCTCGAAATAGTGCTCGTGGGAGACTCGGTCAGATTGAACGACAAGCATTTCGTAGGTGTAGCTGAAAGTGATCATCATTAATTTACTTAACGAGAAATGTCTTACTTTTTTGGTCCAGTTTCTTCAAGACGTCTGCGAGCTGAGAAGAAAAAATACTCTCCAGTCGTTTCATTGTTTTTTAAAGAAATCATACTCTCTTCTCTGAGGACTTGATTGTGTGCAGATGGCCAAGAGGACTTCTGGAATAAGAAAATGCTTTCTACTATTTAAAATAGCAACCTGCTTTTAATACCATGTCACATAACTGACTTACCATTGAGTCCTCAACCCATTTTGTTGTATGAGAAACAATTAGGGTTATATCATCCACAATCATCTTTGTGTGCTTTTCGATTTCCTTCGCATCACCATTATTAATTTCATTGGCAAAAACTCCAGCGGCAAATGAAAGCTCCATCAAATTAGTCTTCAGGAGCTCCTTCAAGCTCTCAAATCTAGGGTTATTAAAATATGTCTTGTACAATATTCGGCGGAGGGGGTAACGTTCCCTAATATTTTCCAATTTTTCCACTCCACCCTTCTCTCGAAGCGCATTAAAATATGCTGCAATTGCTTCTCGATTTGTGTCGAATTTTTTATAGAAGACCTCGAAGTCTTGATCCAAAACTTCTTTGTTCTTGAGTTGTTTGTAGATTGTTGAGAACTCTTCGAAACTGTCTTCCATCAGTTCTTCAATGTGCTTGGCGTCCCCTGTCACAACCACCGATACACTTTTGTATCTCACGTCCCAATCCATTCTTAATTGTAAAAGAGCACGGTGTAGTGGAGCGCGGATGTTAGTGAGGGATTCGACGTCTGAAGGGGTCACGGGGGTTTGGCATTCGTCGACCAAACGGTGACGGAGGTTCTGAAAAAAGATGGTATTTTTATGTTGGCATAGTGTCTCTTCAATAAAAGGTCGGCAAGACTAAAACGAAACGCCCATTTTTGAAACCTCTCACTTGGAATGACTCCCGAGTGTACTCTCTCTTATGTGCCTAATGTGGTATCATTCGAAAGAGCATGAACAGTTATATCTGTAAAGACATTTTTTGAAGAATATTTGGTTCTCGAGAAAAGTGTTTCTGCTGAGCGCGCCGGAGTTTTATTGAAGACCCGATACGGTAAGTGCCTACCTCCAATATCGACGGAATAGTATCACAAGACGTTTTGAAGCTAGAAATTAATTCCTCTGATTTGTTCTTCTCTGGATCCTAATATTCCCAAACCAGCTGGAAAGCGGAAAGTCGACTTTCTAAATTTAATGTTCAATTTTTATACAAACTGTCATAATAACCTCATCATATTCCTCATCCCAACTGCCTTCGCTTTGGTAATCTTCCCTGTACCATCGATACAATTTTCTTCCTTCCACTGTTCGGTTTTTGAACTTCATCAATGCCGCGTACTCAGCGGATCCCAACTTAAATTAGACGAGGGTTTCATCTGAAATCAGAAAATAAGCCTACCTTTGGTCTCTGTGCTGCGATTTCCCCTATCGGGAGTATTGCTTTCATGAGCAATTTCATTCCGGTACCATATGCAGATAGCTCATCATAGCGATAATAGTGAAAGTGTTCTACTGCGGTGTTAACAATGTCTTCTGCAAATTAAAATGGTGTTGAAATCACCGAAATCTGGGAAATCTTACCATATTCATCCTTTTGTGTAGTTGAGCAATGAGCAACCAGTAATATGGGGCAGAGCAATATTAGAAGACGTAGCATGTTCGGTTCTGACTGGACCAATAATGTTATATGCTGTCTAATATGAGATCTCAAGTTGCAATATTTGGTGTGAGGATAGGTCAGATTCTCGGGAGAGATAGATATAGCGATAGTGTTAATAATAGTGCGAGGAAGTGTAAAGAAAAATAAAATAAGATATTATCGCCTCATTATAACATGCAAATGAGATAACAAAACTCTAATAATATATTTATTCACGGAACTAAACAAAGAAGAAAAATTGAAACTCTTCACACTTTTGAAACGTTGACCCCTTATTAGTATAATTAAAGTTAAAGATATTAGTAGAGTTTGACGAAACATAATCAATTTTTGGACATGGACTCCAGAGCCATTTGGACCATTGACGAGCGACGCTCCAGCAAGGGAAACCAAAAGTTTGGCCGATTTTCAATTTTAGAGCATCAATGATTTGAGAAAGGGTTGGTGCGTTGTAGAGGTTGCTGCAATTTTCAAATTGATTTCTTTAATACATTTGAAAATCTTACCTCATTTCAGATATTATTTGAGATGCGAGTTCGCTTATATTTGTCTTATTCTCCCACTTGGAGTCAACTGGACTACGAAAGATTACCGTATCCGAACCAAAAACTCCTCTTTGTGAAATACAGTAGTCTTTATCACCCTCAAAATAATACTCGTAGTTGGTTTCCGGTGCGTGGATAATAAGAATATCGTAGTTGTAACTGAAAAGGTATACTTTTATAAAGCAGCCCGAATAATGAAGCTTGCTTACTCTGGCAGTCCAGTTCTTGCAAGTTTTGGTAGAGTGGCATTGATCACTATTTCCAAAATCGTTTTGTTGACGTTTTCTGGTTTTTCCGGTTCGGAAATTTTTCCTAATGTCTTCCCGAACGGACGTGGAACGGCGCGAATTATTTGATCTCTTAGAATCTCAGCGTGCACTGATGGCCAAGCGGATGCCTACAGAAGCATTTATTCTTGATTGGCACTGTCTGAAATTCAAACCTACCATAGTCTGGTGAACCCAGTTTGATGTATGGTTCCAAATCAAGTATCTCTGCTCATTTAGTATAGTTTTGTATGCGTTCTCCAAAGTTGTGTTTCCTTCATATAGCGCGTCGGCGCAATACCCAATAATATTAGTCTAAAACTCAAGAAACATATAGGCAAGTTAAAATTTTTCCAAAATGTTTACAATATCTTTCATCTGCTCCTCAATTTTTGAAGTGAACCAGCTGATTTCTGGGTTGCCGAAAAATGATAGATAGGCCATCGCGCGTAGGTGACAGCTGGAAATTTTTTAGAATTGAAAACTATAAAATCAAACACGACTTACTAGTGCTTCTCAATCTCGACTTTTTCTATCAATTTCCGTTCTCGAAGTTCGTCGAAAAAATCGATGATGTCTTGCTTCTGATACCAATTTTTTTTCTTGAAAATTGCCAATTTCTTCGCAAAGACGTCTTTAGGAATTCGCTCATTGGTGGCCATGTATTCTAAAAAAAACAACGGGTTTTTCATAATAATGAAGCGTTCCTCTACCGGATAAAACTTCCTTGGGTTCTGGAAGTTCGTAACGGTCTTGATACTTTGGGAATGGGTCATATGAGTATCCGAATCGTGCAATCGCTGCCGTCAATAAGGCGTGCTGGTGTGCCCGTTCTTGAGCTTCCTCTGGGGATATTGGGCTGTCACATTGATCGACTAGAAGGCGACGGAGGAACTGAAAAATTTTGAATTGTTATTATGTTTCAAGATATTTGTTATCAAAAACATACCCTCAGAATTGCTTCCGGTGATCTGAAAAATAGATTTTATGAAAACTTCAGAGAAAAATAGACTTTACCTAGATCTCATTTCCGTGCAATATGATTTCATATATATTTTTTTCATTTTGAATCTCATAATGGCAATTCCAGCGTCGACTTTCTGAAACAAAATTCCTCAATCTTTCAAAACATCCTTATACTCTTACTCTCGAATATTCGTGGTACATGTCTTGATAAGCGAATAATGTTGAGTAGAAACCGTTTTTCTCGTAACTGTATTTTTTCGGACTCAATTCAGTTATTGTTTCTGGCAAGAATGGTTCTGGCAATGCTACGTAGTATGGTTCTTCTGGAAGTTCTTCTCTGAACCCATCAGTTGCGTTCTGAAAAGAATTTCGTATGTTGAAATTTTGTAAAATTTCCAACCTCAAACTCTTCCATTTTCTGTTTCAGGGCCGTTCCCAGCTCAGCACCGACTTTCAAACCCAATTTTATTGCCTTTTCCGGGTCGCTGGATACCAAATTAAGTATATTTTCAATAGTAGTGAAATTATCATTTTGAGCAGTTGAGGGTAGAGAATGTATTCCGAGAAGTAAGAAGTAAGTTAGTCGAAATAGCATGTTGAAGTGCAGCTTGATGTAATATGAGTAAAATCCGGGTGATCGGAAAACTATGGGATAGTGAGGAAAATGAAGAGAGCGCAGAGATAAGAGCAAATGATTTGACAAGAAAGTCGGGAGGGATAACAAGAAAAATGATAAATGAGGAAGGATAGTTGGAAAAAAAACAAATTTATTGTAATCATACTACGTAAAAATCGAAACTCTTTACACTTCTGAAAAAATTTAATGACCTATTATAACATGCAGGTAAGATAACAGTCTTTTATAATAAATTGGTTTGCGGAACTACAGAAAAAAGAAAAATCGGTACTCTTGACACTTCTGAAACATTGAACCCTTATGGATGTGATTGAACGTAAATATATTAGTGGAGTTAGACAGAACATAATCAATTGTGGGGCAGGGACTCCATGGCCATTTGGACCGTTGCCGAACGACGCTCCAGCAAGAGAGACCAAAATTTTTTCCGATTTTCAATTTCAGAGCATCAACGATTTGGGAAAAAGCTTTTGCGTTGTAGAGGTTGCTAAAACTCACAATTTGATTTCTTTAATAAATTTGAAAATCTCACCTCATTTCAGATATAATTTGAGATGCGAGTTTGCTCAGATTTGTCCCATGGTCATTTTTTAGGTCCAACGGGCTACGACTAACCACGGTATCCGAACCAAAAAACCCTCTTTGAGAGAAACAGTAGTCTTCATCGCCCTCGAAATGGTACTCGTAGTTGGTTTCCGGGGCGTGGACAATAAGTATTTCGTAGTTGTAACTAAAAAAGGAATAATTTACAAAGTACCCAAGAAAAGAAGTTTACTTTGGCAGTCCAATTTCTGCAAGTTTTGGTAGGGTGGCATTGATCACTATTTCAAAAATCCTCTTGTTGACGTTTTCCGGTTCTGACTTATGCCTCGGTTCGGATATTTTTCCTAAAGTTTTCCCGAACGGTCGTGGAATGGCGCGAATTATTTGATTTTTAAAGATCTCCGAGTGCACTGATGGCCAAGCTGACGCCTAAAAAAGCATTGATTTTCAATCGCTGCTATATTGAAATCTGAGAGCGGCGGTATACATCCGCCCACAACAGACGTCACACGTCTCTAGATCGCGTTAGCATACCACCGCATTCAGAATAGTGTCCCGATGTCTGAAATACAGTCCTACCATAGTTTGGTGAACCCAGTTTGATGTATGATTCCAAATCAAGTCCCTCTGCTCATTCAGTATATTTCTGTATGCGTCCTCCAAAGTTGCGTTCCCTTCATATAGCGCGACGGCACATTGCTCGACAATATCAGTCTAAAATTCAAGAAAAATATACAACTTTTAGTTTTTTAATTGTCTCAAAATGTTTACAATATCTTTCAACTGCTCCTCAATTTTCGAAGTCAACCAGCTCATATCTGCGTAGTCGAAAAATGATTGATAGGCCAGCGAGCGTAGGTGACAACTGGAAATTTTCAGAATTAAAAATATAAAATCAAACAAGACCTACTAGTGCTTCTCAATCTCGACTTTTTCTATCAATTTTCGCTCTCGAAGTTCGTAGAATAAACCGATAATGGCGTTCTTCTGATGATAAATATATTTATTGAAAATTGCCAATTTCTTCGCGAAGATTTCTTTGGGAATCCGCTCGTTAATGGTCATGTATTCTGAGAAAACAAAGCGTTTTTGGTAATAATGAACCGTTCGTCTACCTGATAAAATTTTCTTGGGCTCTGGAATTCCTTCATCGTGATGCGTATCAAACGTTGGGAATGGGTCATATGAATATCCGAATCGTGCAATCACTTTCGTCAATAAGGCGTGCTGGTGTGCCCAATCTTGAGCTTCATCTGGGGATATTGGTTTGTTACATTGATCAACTAGAAGGCGACGGAGGAACTGCAAAAACTTTGAATATATGATTTTAAGCATACTTGACCAAAATCGGCCCGGCCCGGGTCGGCCCGGCTGGCCCGGCCCGGCCCGGTCGGCCCGGAAGGCGAAAATTTGAGCTAGAAAAAATTTTCTTTTAGAAAATTGTAGAAAATTGTTCAAAATACTAAAGGTATACCTAAAATACGTTTTGAAAAAAATACTCAAAAAATGACTATGGAAAATTTTTGCTCCAAAAAACCGGCCCGGCCCGCGACAAGTATGATTTTAAGATTTTTTTTCAAACATGGATTGTGACACAATAAGGACCAGTTAACCGAGAGGTGCATAAGAAAGATTTCTGTTGAGAAAATCTTTATCATGTTCAATAATAAACAAAAACATACCCTCAGCATTTCTTCCGGTGATCTGAAAAATAGATTTCATGAAAACTTCAAAGTAAACAGTAACCTCTTTAATTCCGTATCCGAGCAAGAACGTCTAAATTTCCAATAGTTAATTTTAAGGTCGACTCTCTAAAAAAATCGTCGATTTTTCAAAACAGTCTTATACGCTTACCATCCGATGTTGAAAGTCCATGTCTTTTAGAGCGGATAATGTTGAGTAGATACCGTTTTTTCGTAACCCTATTTCATATGTAGGTTTTAATTCAGTTATTGTTTCTGGCAAGAATGGTTCTGGCAATGCAACGTAATCTTGTTTTTTTGGAAGTTTTTCTTTAAACCCATCAGTTGCGTTCTGAAATGAATTTCGTACATTGTATTTTTTTGTATTTCGAACCTCATACTTTTCCATTTTCTTTTTCAGCGCTCTTCCCAACTCAAAACCAGCTTCGAAAGCCCACGTTGTGGCATTTTTCGGGTCGCTGGATATCGAATTAAGGATATTTTCAATAGTAGTGAAATTATCATTTTGAACAGTTGAGGGTAGAAAATGTATGCCAAGAAGTAAGAAGTAAGTTAGTCGAAACATCATGTTGAAGTGCAGCTTGATGTAATATGAGGGAAACTCGATTGATAGGAAAACAATGAGATAGTGAGGAAAATGAAGAGAGTGCAGAGATAAGTGCTCATGATTTGACAAGAGAGCCGGAAGGTGTAACAAAAAACATGATAAATGAGGAAGGATAGTTGGAAAAAACGGCTCTCCGTAATTTCGAAATTGACGTTTTCGAAACCAAGAGATTTCGCACCTCACGTGAAATTCGAAACTGCGAGATTTCGAAACTGCGAGACTTCGCAACTGGCAGATTCGAAACCGCGATGTTTCGCAACCAAAACTGGTCGTTTCGAAACCGAATTTTCAAACTGGTGGTTTCTTGTTCAGTTTCTGACATATATTCTAATCTGGTTGCGCAACATCGCAGTTTCGAAACTGCTAGTTGCGAAGTCTCGCAGTTTCGAAATCTCGCAGTTTCCCATTTTACGTGAGGTGCGAAATCTCTTGGTTTCGAAAACGTCAATTTCGAAATTACGGAGAGCCGAAAAAACAAATTTATTGGAATCAAACTACGTAAAAAAGAAGAATCGAAACTCTTCACACTTCTGAAACAACATTGAGCCCTTGGTGGTATAATTGAAAGTAAAGATATTAGTGGAGTTTGATGAAGAATAATCAATGTTTGGACATGGACTCCATAGCCATTTGGACCGTTGACGAACGACGCTCCAACACTTGGGAAGGACATCTTTGCCAATTTTAGTTTTGAGAGCATCAACGATTTGGGAGAGGGTTGGTGCGTTGTAGAGGTTGCTGCAACTTGCAACTTGATTTTTTTAATAAATTTGAAAAGCTTACTTCATTTCAGATATTATTTGAGATGCGAGTTTGCTTAGATTTGTCTTACTCTCCCACTGGGGGTCTGATTTTATCGCCTGGGGTAGCCGCGATGTCACATTGCCAAAATGTTCCACAGGAGATCGTGCAATCACAGTATCAAACCCTTCTACACCTTTTTGAGAGATACAGTAGTCTTTATCGCCTTCGAAATGGTACTCGTAGTTGGTTTTTGAAGCCGTGATAATAAGGATATTGTAGAAGTACCTGGAAAATATTACTGTCATTGAGAAGCCTGCAAAAATGGATAGGGCTCACTTTGGAAGTCCAGTGTTGCTAAGTCGGGAATATGTATTATTGACTATTGCGGTCAGAAGGGTTTCAGAAAAAGTGGTATCGTCCTGTTTTTCGCTATTTCTTTTGCTGTTTGCAATTGTCCTGTTGATTGCTTCTTGAAAGATTTCGTTGTGAGCAATTGGCCAGGATACTGTCTATAAGGAGAGAAATACGGCTCCGGGACATTTCGCCACTAGTCATTTCGTAACTTCGACATTTCGCAACTGCACCAATTCGCAACCACGACGTTTTGAAACTGGACGTTTCGCAACCAGTCGTTTCGCAACTCTATAAACTAGTCGACCTTACGATCATTAAGGTTGCATGGGATTGAGGGTATTGTGAACTATTTCAGGCTATCGTCTACATTTGAAAAATTGTGGTTTTAACATGAACTTTCTACAAAAATCCTGGATTTCGTGGTTTCGAAATGACGTGGTTGCGGATTGTCGCGGTTGCGAAATGACCGGTAGCAAAATGTCGTAGTTGCAAAATTGACGTGAGTTGCGAAATGTCTTAGTTGTGAAACGACTGGCTGCGAAATGTCTCGGAGCCAGAAACACAGTCGAAAATCAAATATAAGAATACTGACTGTTAAGCTTGAGAAGACAATTACACTAACTATTGTAAGGATCTGTAGATCCTTAGGATCTCCAAATACCCCATTCTAGCCCATGTTCATTTCGGGTCGTGCTCTTGCACTTCCCCACACTCCACACTCTCGGGGACGAGGAAACACCGCGGCCACACAATGGCAACGCGCTCCACCGCACACTCAATCCACTCGAGACCCGCGGCGCGAACTCACCGACCAATCAGCGCCGCGGTGCCGGACACGCCCACCCACCGGAAACGGGTATATAAGGAGCTAATTCCCTCACTCGAGAGGTCACTTTGTGGTTCCCCACCTTTAATCCTTTACTTACCTGTTGCCCCGTTCCCCCACTCTCTTGTAACTCACTCTTAGTCTTAATAAACCAATTCATTAGCACATAACTCTTCTTGTTGTCTTTCTTAGGGGCAACCCTTACTGGTAGCAGCGAGTTAGGTCTTAGTTGCGCTTTTAGCACTTTTACCTTAGAATTTCCACCCACGCTTCCCTCCCTCGCTTGTTATTTGCTTTTGATGACGTTTATTTCGTCGCTTACGCGTTTAGGACCATAACCTAATACTTTGTAGTAACTTACACCCTTTCTCTCTTATTCTCTTTTAGATAACTGCAGTATTCTTAAAGTAGGTAAGAATTAAGGTTTTCTAGGGGTGCACTAGGCACCTGTGGGCAAGTTTAGGAACAAAGTCTTTGCCTCCCCTCTCTCACCACGTTAGAATTTTACCCGCCACGTTATTATCTCTATCGTTTTTTTTGTGAGCGAGTGGCAAAGGAGCCGGGTCTCTTTAAGTACCCAGTGCTCGCCGCCGGAAGCGCCCTCCCGCTGTTGTAATCGCCGGAGACGTGCTTTCGTTATCACACCTTTCTCTCTCCTCTCTCTCCCTCTCCGGATCGCCGGGGAGGACTCGTTAACAACTTTTTCAGGATTTTCGTACCGCCCTCTGTAACCAGCAATCACTCAGTAGCAGCAGTTAGCAAGGAAGTAGCCGACACGTGACGACGTCGCCGGCAGCCAATTCAGACACTCTACAGACGAGCCAAGTTCCATTCAGACACTCTACAGACGGGCAAACCAGCATCAAGGACGCACTCAACGGATTTTTTCGCAACAGCGCACCCGCTGTTCGCTTCCCGTTTGGGCGTGCGTCTGCGATGTGTTTCCCCTGAATAAGGGGGGCACGCAGACCAGCCAGACGATGGAAATGTGCCATGATCCATTTCCCAACTCTCGCAAGTTCTTCGCACGATGAGTCGAAGAATCTACCGCCACTGCACCCACCCCCACCCAGTTGGACCGAGAAAGTTATTGCCTTCAAACGACCGAAGCAATTCCACCGCCGGAACACAGCAAACGTGCCGATACATCGAATCCATTGAGTTTTCTTTCTACCTTGCAAACGGAAACCTCCCCGCTCGTGCCAGCAATCCACTCCAGGACCAAAAGCACCACAGCGAGCTCAAACAACGTGAGCACCACTCAACTCATCGGATACGGGACCATCAGCATGCAAATATGGAGACCGAAGCAAAGGGAGCCTGCGGTGCGTTTCCCCTGAATAAGGGGGGCGCGCAGGCACCTGCGTTTCCATCGTCTCTACATTTCTTTCCGCTGTCATCACTGTCTTCGCCGACACCGCCGAACGCTCTCAACGAGTACTCGTCGCCAACGCAACGACTGTCGTCAACAGCAGTAAATCGTGGCACTTTTCTCCTCTCCCGTCGTCTTCAACGTCGTCGGAAGAGTCGAGCGTCCAATCCCAACGGATTTGGACATGGACATTCAATCAAAGGGCTCACATCTCGCCTTTGATCGTCCAAAACTCAGAACTACGCCATCCGGCTCGTCATCACTGACCTCCCGCCTGGCCAACGCTAGAGTTCACCCCATCAACCTGCATAAGAACTATGGAGCAGCAGCAGTAGCAAAGAAGTTTTTGGCTAACGTGATTCCGGAGCGAGAATCAGAGAAGCAGGATAAGTCGGTATGTGAGCCGACGCCATCAGCAATGATGAAGACGAGCAGACTGGAAGTAAAAGAAGGAGTAGCTGCCTGAAATGTATTGTCACTCGTTAGGTCCACAATTTGGTGGTTCCTCGTTTGTTTGTAGTAAACAACGAAAAGCGAAACAGCGTCGGGGCTGAGCGTGGATACAACCACGGGCAGACACGCGATGGTTCGCCGTCATCTGAAGCCGCGCTGGAGATGCGTTTCCCCTGAATAAGGGGGGCGCTCTGGCCGCTGAAAGAAGACGCACAGTAACTCTACCGAGACCGTGCAGCAGAAGCAGAAATACAGAAGCCGAAATCACATGAAGCAGAAGTACCAGAAGCAGAAGCAGTCGTTAGCCAAAGTGTAGCCAATCAAGGAGATTCATTGAGAAGCACGTCTGGTATAGGAGTTGTCAGGAGCTGACCTGAACAAAGACAGCATCGAAGTATCGCATCACGGATATTGGACGTATGCATCAAGCCAACGGACATATACGAGGGTGGTCTTCACATCACCGACGAAGGATGTCCCCTCTTATTCCCCACCAACTCGGAGAACAAAACAAGAGGTCAAACAGTAACACGGATAACTGGAAGAAAGGAAGCAACATTCACATGTTCGCAAGCCCCTACCGAACCGGCATTGCTAAGGACAATCGTTCGGAGATGAGACATCAACGAGCAGAAGAAGTCAACGTCATCGACCGCAGAAGCCAAGAAGCAACGATTCAACACAAGTAAGCAGGGAGTACCGAGCTATCCTCGCACCAGCTTATTCCGAGTCAAGCACTACGGCTTCTCATCATGTAACGCAGTCTCTCGATACCCAATACGAGTAATGACACATCCAACACGGAGACAGAAGGACGTCTTCAGAAGTCAACGTCACCAGAAGCAGTATGCGTCATTTTGACACACGTTCAACGTCATCAAATTGCTCTCGTCATGCCAAGCAACAACGAAGAAGAAGGAGTCATCACCACTCGATGCTCCAGAAGATCCATCATCACCATGCATGGACACAGCCACCGAAGAACATTGTCATCAACATCACGATCGTCACCGCAAACCAACAACACGTCTGCAATATTCGGAGATGAATGTTCGCACCTTCAGCGTCATTCGGACATGAATTTTCGTTCAATTTGGTCAAAGAGCACGATCGGAGCCTTCAAAGCGTTGGAGAAGTAAGAATTTTCACCTGAAAAATCTGAAAACGTGTCACCTTCATCGTTACCAACATGGAGAAGCCATTCGCCGACGCAAACTGTCACTGGAGCACGAGCAACAACACAGAAGAACGGATTTATTGTTAATACTGCAATATTTTCACTACTTTCGCTTGTTTCCACTTCGTCAAAGGCCTGCGTGCACCCTTTATTCAAGGAATACACATCGCAGGCACGAATTCGGAAGGATTTTCATGTTCGCTCACCAAAGGCAAGCAAACAACGAGCGAAAGTGAACGTTCGTCAACGCCAAAAGCAACGTCAACGAGGAGTACTGTACTTTAAAGGGACATACACTTTTTGCAAGCCGACGCAACGAGACGCACCACTGCCAACGCAACAAACGCAACAGAGCGCACCAATGGTCTCGCCACGACAGGAGTACGGTCGCACTCGTTTCGACTGTGTCGCATGAGCAACGTCCAACGAAATACGAATTTTTCGTTTTTCAAACCGGCAACTTCATTTTCGGCCGATTTTTACACAATTTTTTGTAAAATTCGCTTGTTTTCGTCATTAACGTCAACAAAGGAAGTTTCTTACAGAAATTTTCATGCCGAAAACGCCAAAATCGCCACAAGACGAGCCACCGCCCATGTTGAACACGAAAAGCTTTCATCGCGTCGCCTGCGGTGCGTTTCCCCTGAATAAGGGGGGCGCGCAGGCAGCGATGGAAGCCAAGGAAGCCCAGGAGCCACCAGTCCCAGCCAAAACCATTGCCAAAATTGCTGAGATTGTCATCAACTTCAAGGAGCTCGACGAACAAGCACCCACCGACACCGTCATCGTCAGAATTCTTCCACTCAAAGAAGGAGCCTCGTTCACCAACTGCACCGAAAGCAGCGACGAAATCAGCAACTTCGCCCACGTCGCCGAGCACTCAGTAAAGCTCCAGGAGAACAACGGCAACATCGTGAAGCTCCGGAAGGTCCCAACGCTCCATTCAAAGGAAGACGCCGACGATTTCATTGCCAAAGAACAAGCAAACCGAACTTCCGTTGATAAGTTCAATGCTCTTACGGAGAAGTTCTAACGCATGAATGACAAGCTTTGTCAAAGACTCTACGGTCCGTTTCGTTCTAACGACGCAAATTCTACGAAGGATGAAGAAGCAACAACCGAGAAATCGGAGACCACTCCGTTGCCTCAGCAACAGTTTCAACGCCTTCTTCACACGGAAAACACCAAGACCGCAGCCAATGCAGCACCATCCACTCTCAACCGGAGTATCTTCTCGATTAACCGGACATCAATGTCATCTACATCGATAACCAGAGAGAAGCCGATCTTGCCAGAGCCGCGGCCGAGCAACTAGAATGGTTCAAGCCACTTCGTTTTCACCGTAGACAAGCAGACGAGACTATCAACGCCAGCCTCGAACAGACAGGACGCCTAGTAGACGACGACGACGCCCCTCGAGCAGAACAATACTCCTTGGAATACTCAATCCAAGGACTCGACGGTCAACCGGTTTACAATAGCTACGCCGTCGCAGAAGTTCTACGCGAAAAGGAAACATCAGAGAAATTCGAGCTGCGCTGGCGATGTATTTCCCTTGAATAAAGGGGGTACGCTGGCCGCTCAAATTGCTCAAAAGCAAAGCTGACACCATTCGTTCTCCCCAACTTCAACCATAGCAACAACGTCGCCAGAATACTGCCAACCAAGCCAGTTGCTTTTACAAACCTCGTCACCGTCGTCAGAACCCTGGCAAGGAAATGCAAGCATTCTGTGATCAAGTCACCAAGACCGCCGACCGTGCTGACTAAAAAGCCAACATCAGTAGACCAGCCAACCGTCACTGTCCCGTCCATCATTTTCGTGCCAACGTCAACATTGGTCAACATGGATCACAACAGTTACGACAACAGTCGTACAAACTGAAGCCGGACAAGACAACACAACAGTCGCCAAAACAACGAGCGCAAGAACAGAAGGTTTCTTCAAAGTTTGCAATCAGCTCAACGCCAAAGGACAAGAGCTCACCACTCTCATTGATACAAAGAGCCAGAAGCGTCATCATCCCATACCATCGGGAGTCAACGACTGAAGTCACCGAGCAGAAGCTCTCGTCATCAGGAGACAACGTCTACAACGTAGCCCTTGCCGCCGACGACTTCCAACACCAGTCCAAGTGCATCCACGGCGGACAGTTCATCAGAAGACGTTTCACAACATCTTCGTCTTGCAACAACACGACAATGACTGGCCGTCGCCATCCGACTCTTCAACGCCGGAGCCGATCGTCACAGCTATGACAAACCTATCCAGCCAGATCCACAACATCCCGTTCTCTAGCGATAGGACAGTCATGGCCAAACGTCGTTCAGCCAAGACCAAGCTGTGAGCCAGCCAAACGAGACGAACACCTCCCAACACTTTGCGAAGCGGGAGCTCATTTCAAGCCCAGGTTCAAAAAAGGAGCAGCAGTCCAACACAGTCAAACCCAATGACTCAACGACGACACGTTCATCCACAGTCAGGAAGAACGGCAGGAGGCGTACATCCTCAAGAAGAAAAACATCAACTCCACAGGAAGTCTAAAAGACCGCATCCTTCACAGGAAGCCAACCAAGGACATCCAGTCTTTCCAACAAGAGACTCAAGGACTCAACTTCATCAGTGGAACCGCCACCGATTCAAAGGAGTCGATGGGGAGCCAATCCAAAGCTCCAACGGAGAAGTTCGCCACTTGGTCTACAAGCTCAACAAGTCAGATCGCTCTCCCCAAGGCCCTCACACAACAAAGAAGGAGTCTTCACTCGCATCCATCAAAGGAAGCCGACATTACCGAAGAGTAGCCGTTACAGCCATCAAACACAATCCGAAAGCTCTGCGCCTGCGGTGCGTTTCCCCTGAATAAGGGGGGCGCGCAGGCCGAGCTTGAGGAAATAGTCCACATGAATCAAAGCGCTGATTCAGCAACGGTTAAGGCAAAGAGACCCCTTTCCAAGGACAAAGCCAACGTTCAAGCCAACTCCATCGGAGGAGGCAAAAACCAAAGTTTCACGAGGACAACTAACCGTCCACCCAAAGAAGGAGTCTTCAGTTTTCCCAATTCAAGTAAGCCGACAACGACAAGCCTAGTCGAGGAGACAACTGCAAGGAGTTCATCCAAAGTTAGACTAATCAGCCAAGGAATCCAAAGACACCATCCAGTCAATGACATCGAGATGCCAACTGCGTGTGGAGCAAATCTAAGGAGTCTCCAAGGACAAGGCCACACGTCTTCAAGTCAACCACCGACCACGGATCCACCATCGCAGCCGGAAAAGCTCTGTGTCTGCGATGTATTTTCCCTGGATAAGGGGGGTACGCAGACCGGGCTAGACGGCATGGAGCATCCCTATGATTTCCTCAAAGATCCGTCAAAGATCATAACACCCAGCGAAGAGTGCAACACTTCAACTTAAGGAATCGTCCAAGTCTAGTTTGTTCAAGACTCACCAAATCCAGCCTTACCGTAACCTATCTGGTCAAGACAACGCGGATAAGCCCAAGTCCGAGTCTACCTCAGACTCTTCGAGCCAAACCCACCAGGACTCTCCAAGTCAAGTCACGACTCTCCCAAGCCAACATCCCGAAGATGCAAGTCATCCAACCGGAAGTCCGATCTCCTATCGCTCCGAAATTAGTGACCTGGTCACTATCGAGGACGATAGGATATTTTCAATGGGGAGCCGTTAAGGTCGGAAGTGTCCAAGACGGTAACCTGACCAGGTCGAATTTCGTCCCGACAAGTCTTTTCAACCCCGGAGACCGCGTCTCAAAACGCTGGAATCCCAAAGACGAATTTTCGATCCCGGAAAAACCGACTTCCAGAGAACAGGTTTTGCGAAGCCAATCCGCCCAAAGTCCAGCAAACGCCCAAGTCCACCCAACATCTAGCCAGAGGACCGGATCAACAGTCAACTCCCAGGAGTAGCAAACATCCAACGATCCGCCCCCTGCGCACGTCATGGACAATGAACATGGTCTGAATCCAAGTCAAGGAGGGTCCATGTACCGAGGACGGTACTAAAAGAAAGGGGATAGTTGTAAGGATCTGTAGATCCTTAGGATCTCCAAATACCCCATTCTAGCCCATGTTCATTTCGGGTCGTGCTCTTGCACTTCCCCACACTCCACACTCTCGGGGACGAGGAAACACCGCGGCCACACAATGGCAACGCGCTCCACCGCACACTCAATCCACTCGAGACCCGCGGCGCGAACTCACCGACCAATCAGCGCCGCGGTGCCGGACACGCCCACCCACCGGAAACGGGTATATAAGGAGCTAATTCCCTCACTCGAGAGGTCACTTTGTGGTTCCCCACCTTTAATCCTTTACTTACCTGTTGCCCCGTTCCCCCACTCTCTTGTAACTCACTCTTAGTCTTAATAAACCAATTCATTAGCACATAACTCTTCTTGTTGTCTTTCTTAGGGGCAACCCTTACTCTATCAAACGTAAGAAGTCTAATGAGACTGACTAACAATCTATATTATACCTACCATCGACTCCTTGATCCACTCCTCAACATGTGTTTTTATATATTTTGCATACTCCTGAATCCTCTCCTCGTTACCACAAGCTTTTGCAAAATGCAACAAAATCTTCAACTGCTCCTCAACCTCCATTTGAAAATTCTTAACAGTGGGATAATGGAAAAACGAGGGACAAATAATCGACTGTAAAATGCATCTGAAATCGTAAATGGTTGAAGGAAAGCCTACAGTAGTCTTACCCTTTTTGCGGTTTTTGGAAGTAAAACCTCCAATTTTGTATTTTCCTTTGTCTTATAGCGTCGATACCAACGTCGAAATTGTAGGCCCAGTTAAAGTGGCCTATGCCGCCGTTACTAATATCAGGATCCATAATTTCTGTTATGGTGAGGATTTCTACAACACAGAGAACAAAATTTCCATTAAAAAATATATCACTTACCTGATAGATGCTTCCCAGGATCCGGAATAGTGCAATTTGTGGAAACGTTTTTGAATCGAAGGTAAATGCTCATTAATACCGCCCGTTGTTGTGCTAGTTCTTGGGCATCCTCTAGCTCAACTGGCTCGACGCAATCTTTTACCAACCGCTGCCCCATAAACTGGAATTTTAGGAGTCTGTTTTATGTTAGTAGGGCGCGTTTTCAAACTACAAACCTCTACGGTCTCTTTCATAATTCTGAAATTTTTGGATTAAAAATAAACTTGAAGTTTGGATGATCTTACTTTTCCCAGTTCCAATATTGGATAGACGACTTGATTGTGATTGATTTGTTTGAAGACGGATCGGGGTACAGGTCAATGTTACTTTTCATTTGGGCAATATTGTGCTTCACCTCCTGTAAGATTCATGCTTTGGCAAAGTTAACAAATCTCGGTCCAGAAATTACTGTACCCACTCATACTCCTCCATCATCCATTCTTTAGCCTCGGCTTCTGTACCCTTCTGTATTTCCGTTTGGCTCTCACGAGATTCTATCCAAGTAGTAATCTCAATTTTTCTTGCTCTCTCAAAAAACTCCGGCCTGTAATAGGTCTAAAAAGGGTGTTTAATTTATGATGCAGCATAATTTTTTATTACCTGAACACGAAATACTAGGGAGAGTAACCATAAGGAAAATAGGAGTAGCATAATGTTGTGACGTCTGCAAAAAAACAATGAGAATAGCGAGGAAAAAGAAGATTTGTCAAAAGTTCGGAAAAGTGGGAACATCGACCACAACTTATCTCAATGACTCATTGTAATAATCTTAGTGATCAGGAGATTTGCGGGAAGAAAAGTGAGGTGGTCCGTAGTGTAAAAGAAAGACGGTAGTGTAATAAGCAAGCGTTGACATTTATTGGCATTTTTCCGACTAATCGAACTATTCTTTACTTTTTCAAACTTCCAAAGTTGACCAATTTAACCTGAAAACACCCCAATATGATATCTTTTTGCTTGGTGCTGTTTGGTGTAAATGGCGTCAAGACCACATTTATTGGAGCAAATACAATTTGTAGTGCTAGTAACATACTATGCGAAAAAGAAAAACTTGAACTCTTCACAATGCTGTAAGCTGCAACCCTTATTGGTATAGCTAATGGTAGCGACATTGACAGAATCAGACAAAACATAATCTATTGTGGGGCATTTGCTCCATGGCCATGGCGACCATTGACGAACGACACACCAGCAGTGGAAATCTGTTAGATCGATTCTCTCTTTAAGGGACTCAACGATTTGGGACAAAATTGGCGCGTCGTAGAGTTTGCTGAAACGTTTCAGTCTGTATATGCATGTTCAAAATATTGAAAGCTTACTTCATTTCTGATTGAATTGTTTGATTTAGCTGGGATGCAATTTTGCTCAGCTGGACCATAGAAGAGTTCGAAGGAGATCGAACGATTACAGTATCCAGACCATGAACTCCTCTTTGAGAGGTACAGTAATCATTGTCGCCTTCCAAATAAAACTCATGCCGCTTCTCATGAGATTTTACGATCAGCATTTTGTAAGTGTAGCTAAAATAGGAGGTACTGTAAGGCGAGGCTATAAAAGTATATGGGCTTACTTGGGTAGTCCAGTGTTACTGAGTATTGGAAGTGTGAGATTCGTCACTTTTTCAAGGTTGCCCTCAGTGAACGTTCGATTTATTTGGTTCCGAAGGAGCCCATTGTGCACATTTGGCCATGATGATTTCTATAAGTGTCTCTAAAGGCTAGTGGCACCCTTATAGTCGTATGAGACCCCTAAAGCTCTATGGGACCATTAAACTATGATATACCTTGAGAATGATTATTCTAAGACTCACCAAACCTTGGTTTACAAATTTTCGCACTTGTTCAGAAACTTCAAACACTCTGGAACTGACTTCCAACGAGTATCTATCGGCCGCTTGTGGTACTCCTTGAGAAACTACGCTTGCACAAAGTGAAGCAAAAGCGCTCTGAAATGAACATTGTAATTTGATAAGAAACATTCTTGCTTGCCAGATGTCCTAGATGGCTCATGAGTTGAGTTTCAAAAAGACGAATTGCCTTCCGATCAAAATTCGAGTTCATCAGCACTTGGTGAAGCAGGCACCTGGAACTTGAACATTAATCTCATAAATATTTTCATTAATTGATTACTCAGGGGGCGCAGTCTTCTTGTCTAAGTGAATAGAGATTTCTTTCAGATATGCTCTTATTCCGTCATCGTAAGATGGATAAGTTTTTCGAAAAACCTTCATATCGTTGAGTATAGGCTTTCCAACGAGGTGACTGAACACTTCTTCAAACTCTGAAAATGTTACATTTGAAGATAGAGCGATTAGAAGACAAATATTAGAATATCTTGTCGGAAAAAAATTGACGATAAAAGACTCTACTTTGACCTTGAACACGTTATCCTACTTTGACCTTGAACATGTTATGAGCGAACTGTTCAATTCAACGATAAAAAACTAGTACTAATTTTTTCTACTATCTTTTCGATTTGAGAGGGAGACTTCACAATATTGCCTGGGATATACAAGATTGACAGTTTCACGGTCCACAAAATGTTTTCCTCACCTCTCATGTAGAACCCAGGATTTGGAACATTTCCGGCTGAAACATTCAATTTTAGCAGAACTTCAAATATGTGTGATCGTCGTTCACTAGATGAATCGTCAGTCACCAGATGAAATTCTGCTCTACTGATGGAGTAGTTGCATATTCGAGCCACACTGACACGGAGCCACTTAAAAAAATTATTTACAAGAAATTCGCAAGTTGTCAAAAAATGAAAGCTTCTGAATTTTTCATTAGTGATACTGTATAAAATTTTGGGAACCAATTATTCAAGTTTATGAAATCAAAGCAGAGTTTGCTCATTTCAGTACTGGAATGATGCGTTTTTTACTCTGAGCTCGAACATCTCGTCTCAAGGGCATGGGGACTCCGATTTTCAAAACCTTGATTTTGGATAAAACAGGGTTTTGGAAACTTGATAGGAAACTTTTTTCGGTTCTCTCTCTCTCTCTCTCTCTCTCTTTACTTCAAGCTAATAAATCTGAAGCAAAATAAATAATTCACGTAATGAAATCTTTTTTCAATGTCAAAAACTCACATTAAGTATTTTAACTGGAGCTCTGGAATTAAAGGAATGTGAGATTAAAATTTGAAACATCGAATTCTTACCTAGGGGAATCGAGGCATACCGATATGAACCGTTGGTGGAAGAATTCATCTCGGACTGTCCGAGGATTTATGTAATCTTCGATACGGTCGAAGATGTTTAGGACGCGAAGGGTGACATACTGAAAAGATGTATGAACATTGAGTGTTGTTATCTTATTCCGAATTTATAAAAGAACAACGGTTCAGCGTTTTTTTCTGGAACACTATTCTTACTGAACATTTATAAAAATGTAAAGTACTCACATCGTCATATTCTTGTCTTGAATAAAAACCATTTATCGCATTAGTGGCAGTTACAAGTTTCCATGTGTTAGCCAATAACAACTTCACATGCTCCGATACATTTTTGAGAGCCTCGAAGGTTGGCGATTCTGGCTGCAAAAACTTGAGTATTATAACAATGTGGTCAGCAAAAGATTTTACTGAAGGCGTCACTTCCGAGAGTACAACGACCGAAAATGCCATTCCCGCTTTCATTAAATCTGCTGTCCTTCTTTTGATTGTCGTATAGGCTACGTCTATCGATCCAGTATCAGCGCTGCTTGCTATTTTCCAAGCTGCAAGGAATTCCGCGCCGGCTACCGCCACTGGAAATGTCTTGATTGAAATACCAACTTTCAGAGTAAGAGATACCGGGAGTGCTGCCAACCTCAACTTCCTCGGGGTAAGTGAACAATGGAAACAACCCGATACAAAAGATAATCAGAAATAGCAACATCCTCTCTGTGTTGATAAATATGTATTCTGCGATCTATAAACATGGGAAATTTAGAGAAATTATTCTGTATGAAGTCAAGACAAAACAAATTGTATTCAATTTTTGAAAATGGTTATTGGATACCCCGACTAAGAGGAGGAGACTAAAAAAAAACAACATAATCAAAGATGAGGAAGTCAACTGATTACAGCGTGAAAATCTTTTCAACTTTTTCAACCACCCGATTTATTTTGTGAGTCATCAAGACGGATGTTACATCGCAAGAGGCACATTGTTGCAAATGTCTCATTGTAATAGAGGGCATATGAGAAGGGTGACATAGATTAGCCGTTCCAATCCGTTAGATTTGCTACACCAGCTCTCATAGCCGCATCCAGATCATTTCATAAATACCCCGTTTTCAATAAATACTTCATTTTTCAAGAGGAAGCCGTCAAAAGCCGGATACGTCTTGAGAAGACCAAGTCCGCGGGCGGATGCAAAAAGTGAAACCCTCAGAAAGTGATGGATTAAATTTCTGATAAGACAGTGGAGAGAATTGGTGAGGGCACTTTTTGTTTTCATTAATAACTCTTCGTAATCTTCTTTATGTAGTTTTACCATGATGTGGACCATCCAGTCTTCTGATAAGATAGCACAAAGGCGTCAATGAAGTCAAAACAAATTTATTATATTTGAGCAAATGCACTTGGCGCAGACTAGGCAAAAAAGAAAAAACGAAACACTTCACAATGTTTAAAGTCTGAAGCCTTATTGGTGTAATTAAAGGTGAAGACCCCATCAGATGGAGATAAGGCATAATCCATTTCGGGGCATTTGCTCCATGGCCATAAGGACCACTGACGAGTGACGGTCCAGCAGTGGAAATCTGTGAGATCAATTTTCTTCTTAAGAGCATCAACGATCTGGGCAAGGGTTGGATCGTCGTAATGTTTTCTGAAATTCTTTACTCTCTATTTTTCCGAAGGGTAGCGGACTTACCTCATTTCTGATTGAATAGTCTGATTTAGCTGGGATGCAATATTGCTCAGCTGAGCCGTAGAAGAGTTCAACGGAGCTCGAGCAATAACAGTATCCAATCCATGAACTCCTCTTTGAGAGGTACAGTAATCCTTGCTGCCTTCGAAATGAAACTCATCAGATTTCACGAGCAGTATCTTGTAGTTGTAACTGAATTTGAATACAATGAAATACAACAAAAAACGGCTCCGCCAAGAAATCTCCACTAGGACGTTTCGCAACCAGGACATTTCGCAACCAACGTAGATGACGCTATTACGTCGTTTCGCAACCGTGACGTTTTGCCACCATTGTAGCCTACATACTGAGAAACAACCATGACATTCGTCACAATTGTATTTCGCCTACATAATGAGAAAGTGGGAAAAATGTGAAAAGATATGGGGGCACGAAAAAGTCTTGACACGACATGGAATAAGGACTTTCAAAATGTATTATAACTAGGTCGGGCCCGGTTCTAGTAGTTTCAAAACGACGTCACAGTTGCGAAACGTCGTAGTAGCAAAATCTTTAGATTCTTTAGATCAATTTAGAAATTGATGGCGATATGTCATGGTTGCGTAGTAGCGAAATGTGCCAAAAAAACTATATGGACTTACTTTGGTAGTCCAGTGTTGTTGAGTAGTGGAAGTGTGAGATTCGTCACTTTTTCAAGATTGCCCTCAGTTCGATTTATTTGGTCACGAAGGAGCTCATTGTGCACACTTGGCCAGGATGACTTCTATAAGAAGCGAATTCAAGAGGGCGGTCAAATGTGAGACATCAACATACCAAGGCATGATTTAACCATCGCGAAGTATGGTCCCAAATCAGGTCTCTCTGCTCTGATATATTCTTTTTATAAGCTTTGATCAATGTAGCGTTCCCGTAGAAAATTTCACCCGCGCAATGTTCAGCGAGATATGTCTATAACTCAAAGGGAATTTTCTGAAATTTCAAAAAAAAAACTGACTATATTACTCAATTGCTCCTCAAGTTTCGAAGTAAACTTTCTGACACTTGGGTTCTCGAAGAATGATAAATAGACCAATGCGCGTAGGTGGCAGCTGGAAAATTGGAAAAGTTTGATCGATACTTTACCCTATACTTGCTATTGATCTTCAACTTCCACTTTTTGAATCAATGCCTTCTCTCTGAGTTCTTTGAAAAACGCCTCAAAAACATCGTCATATTTCCAGTAATCGGCATTAAAAGCGTCCAAACGCATCGCCAAGACATCTTTGGGAATCCGTTCATTTATAGTCAAGTATTCTGAAAAACCAGTATTATCAAAAATTTCCGGAATCCATCTACCAACTTAATAAGACCTCGACAGGATCCGGATTCCCTTCTTTAATAATGTAATAGCTCATAGGGTTATATCGGATCCGAATGTAGTCGATTACGGTCATCATTAAGGCCCGTTGGCTTGCGAATTCCGGAGCTTCCTTTGGAGCCATTAGCGTGGGACATTGATCAACAAGAAGACGTTGTAGGAACTGAGAAATTTTCAGCATTTCGCAACTATGATATTTTGCAACTACGACGTTTTAAAACTGGTCATTTTGCAACTTATGAATGGTAAAAACTTCTGGTTGTAAAATTCTCAAGTGTGAAAGGTCTGTAAAAACCTACCGTCAGCATTGCTTCTGGAGATCTGAAAAATACCAATTAGCATAAAATATTAAGAATGAATTTATCAAAAATCTTACCCACGGTCCATACTCGTGCATGAATCATTGAAAGCTTTCAAAGCCATTGGATAGCGTTTACGTTCAACACGATGCTCCAAGAAGTCGGCGACTGCATAGTTCATGTTAGCGAGAGGGACGGTCACTTTCTGAATATATAAAGATTATATGTTTTTTTTTTCACAAAAACTCACATCAGCAATTTCATGCCACATAATATGATAGTCAGCTTGAACTGGGAAAAAATCGAATCGGAACTTATCACCATCTCTTTTTCTTTTGCCCTCGAATATTTCAATGGGTGAGATCGGATCTGGCGATAACAGATAGTTCCAAGGTGTTGGGGACACTGGAACGTTATCTATCTTTTGGCTAGTATTGGATAGTTTCAGAATTTTCTGAATAGTATCAGCATTTTCTGCCAGGACTGTTGAAAGTGAGTCGTTATTCATTATGGCTTGCCCAATCGCTAGACCAGCTTTCATAGCAGCATCCAGCTCACTTGAAAAGTTTCTAAACAGGAAACCTTTAGAGTTCTCAAGGCCATCTTGATAACTTTTGGTAGTAGAAAGAGGTAGGGAACATATCCCAAGGAATAGAAAATGTAGCAACATATTCCGTCGAGAGCCGGAATGAGGTACTAGCTCCGACTTGTTGTAATAAGGGTCAAGGGGGAACATCAGATGATAAGATAAGATAAAGTAACAGCACAAAATAGGACAGGCCTGAAAATATGGGGAACCAATAGTCTGCTGATAAGAGAGAACGCAAGTGGTAATGAGGTCAAGCATCTATTCATTCGAGCAAATACGATCTGGTTCTAACAAGGGAACGTTGTTCTAGGGGGTCAAAAGTTTTCGATGGTATTATGGCAAAATGTAGTACGCTGTGTATCTAAAACAAAAATATTGGGTGCCCGTTTTGAGGTTCAGAGGAAAAATTTGAGTTTTTCTGAATTTTTGAAATATCCATCATGTACATAAAAATAATATAAGACTTTGTATGCAAACTCACCAACTACAATGATTCGAGATATTTCATTTTGAGACATTTCCTGATGACGACATTTCCTGATGACCGTTGGCCAAAAAGTTGAAGGCTTGATGAGTTCGCATACAAAGTCTTATATTATTTTTTACGTACATGATGGATAGTTGGGTCAAGAGGCTTTTATTTCATACAACTCTTCATCTACAACATCCAAAAAAGAAATCGTGAAAAAAGTTGAAATGAACAAAGATATGACTGTCAGAACGGTTTCAGTCAAAAAATTTCAAAAGTTCAGAAAAACTCAAATTTTTCCTCTGAACCTCAAAACGGGCACCCAATATTTTATGGTTGTTTTAGATACACTACATTTTGCCATAATACCATCAAAAACTTTTGACCCGTAGAACAACGTTCCCTTGTAAGAACAACACAAAATATTGAGACTTGTCTATTCAGCAAAATAAGAAGAACCAAATGGTAATACCACAATAACTACATAAAAAACCCTTCACATTTTTGAAAAAAGGAAGCACAATTGATGTTACTGAAAGTGAAGACTCCATCAGAAGGTGATGAAAAATATTCAACTTTGGGTCTTAGCGATCAGGAGATAAGCGGGAAGAAAAGCGAGGAGGTCCGTAGTGTGAAAGAAAGCTGGCATTTATTGTATTATATAAAACTTCTTCGCGTTTTGGTACTTCATTCATTAACAAATACAGGGTGGCTCATAAGTATCCAGACTTATGTTTTCACTGGTTTTTTGTAAACTAGTGAGCTCAAGTTTGAAATTTTTATAGGCTAATGTTGCCAAGTTAGGAGGCAACAGGTACAAAAAGTTTCGATTTCCTAAGTCATACCCTAATTCTAAAATTTACTAGAAAGTGAAAGAAGAAATTTGCTGGTGCGCCGCACCAATTTTCGAACTTCTGGATACATAGTTTCAGTATCGCTGAAGGAATGTTTGTGAAACTTTGCACACAGTACAACAAAACACTCAGCTAGTTATACACAAAAAACTGGATCAGGATTCTAATATTTCTGGCAGATAGAGCATGTTTTGTACCATCAACTCAAAACGACTGAAAACCGTGTAATTTTACCTTCTTCAAAATTTTGAATTGAGATACTTTGAACATCCCATTTGCTTTGATATTCAGTTTAAACCTGTTCACAACAATATTAAACTAAAGAGTTCACTATTGCAATGCTCTCAAGCTAGAAAACAGAGATTGAAAAATGAGTACTGTGCGGCGCACTCAAAAAGTCAAAGATGTAGACGGCTATGGCTCAGCCATTTCTCTATTAAAATTGGTGGGAATGAGCATTTATTATCATGAACTATTTCTTCACATGCTGCACAAATCATATTGCTGAATTATTAACATGAACCCGTGAAACGTCCACCCGAAAATAGGCGATTTCAGTACAAATTCGAGAAAATCGTGGTATCCTATGATCAATCAGCCATAAAAGCTGATGAGGGTTGTATGACAGGTAGTGGACGTGCAGATAGTTTCACAAATAACTATATTATCCATTTCAAAAAAAATTTCTCAAATAAATCACCCGACAACAGAACAGCAGTCTCTGGAAAAAAGTCTGGATACTTATGAGCCACCCTGTAGATTGAAATTGCAAATAAGGAAATTTTTGAAAATATTGAAATTTACAGAAAAAGAAAATGAGGTAAATCTTCACAACTCTCGAGAAGAAGAGAGATAATGACACAGAAGAAACAGGTAATCATTGAAACTGGGAGAAGAAAAATGAAGCTGCGGGACATTCAGCCTTGATGAAGTGTCTACGCGTTGAATCTAGCTTCAAGCAGTTTCTTTTTGGATTATCCCAACTGCTCATTGGTGGCCTTCTAGTCAATATCATTATTGGCATCCAAGCATGGTCTGTAATTTATATAGTCTTGATTTGGAACTCGTTTTTCTAACTTACTTTCTGACTCCGAGCATCATGGCACCTCGTTGACTGTATCTTCCGGCGATGAAGAGTGGAACTGGCAGACTGTTGGAAGACTATCTGATGGTCGTAGCACAAGTCATTGGTGAGCATCTGGAAAACGTTAGTACTATGTCACTGCATCATTTAACAATTGATTTTGCCCTTATTTTTGATGTCCCAAACTATTAGAACATTTTTGAGCGTTTTGTGGATAGAAAACATTGGAAAAATGGGACGTTTCGCAACTAGCCACATCACTGCTGTGATCTTAATTTTTAGTTTCGAAACTGTGAAAATGTAGGAAGCGTAATGAAAAGACTCAAATTAAAAATAGTGAAATAGAGTCATATAAAAACTTACCCCCAAACCTAATTCCTATGTATTGTTCAATGATGGGAACCATGTCGGTCATTTTTGAATGTAGAGTTGCTGAAAATCAACAGATTTCAAAAAATTCCACAGTTTTCGTTTTACCTTGCTCAATGGGGTTCGTTATGTTTATTACCAATTGCACTGTCAAAGTTTTCTTGTTCGTGATGATAAGTAAAGCATGAATTCTTAGGATTGTGTAAACGGAAGAACATGCCGTCCGGACGAGAACTCATTAGAAAGAAGCTGTAGGTATAGCTGAAATGGATTAAAATGATGTACAAAAAATTAGACATAATTTCAAGGTTTTTTTGATAGGTTCAAGGTATTTCAAATATCTTTAACTTTTAATTATAGTGTTTTATAATCAAAATTGTTAACTTACCTTCTGCTGTTGCAAATTTAATTTTCGTGCTTTTTTCATGAACTAAAAACGGAAATGTGTCAAATTTGCAATATTTTGAGTCTGAAGACATCCAAAATGGATAAAAATGAGCAATACTATTATATAAAAATTGATTTTTTTTCGAAAAACAATTTTTCGAGGAATTTTCAAATTTAAATAAACTTTAACATTTTTGAGATAAAAATTTTAGTTAAAGGGGGAGTACACTAATTCCAAAATTTTTGAGATTTTCATACCAATCGACGTAGAATTTCTGAGAGATCAATTAATTCTCTTGGAGCCTAGTCCGAAAATCGCTCCTTCAAAAGATATAGGCCAGAAACAGGCCAAAAATTAGTACTGAGAGTGTGCAGAATCACACGTTTTTCACTTTTCAATTTTGTAGTGTAATGTGTAAATCTGCACACTCTCAGTACTAATTTTTAGCCTGTTTTTGGCCTATATCTTTTGAAGGAGCGATTTTTGGACCAGGCTCCAAGAGAATTAGTTGATCTCTCAGAAATTCTACGTCGATTGGTATAAAAATCTCAAAAATCTGAAATAATGGACTCCCCCTTTAATATCAGCATCTTTTTCTTAACTAAAAACAACAAACATTTGACCAAAAACATGAAAATTTGCGTTCAAAAACTCACCGAGAAATCAACACTAGAAAAAATTTAACATTTCAGTAAAATAGCATAAAAACCGAAACGGGAAAGACCTCTAAATACACGGGGTCAACAATATCCGTTCGGATAAGAATATATAGAAATAAGCAGAAAATAGAGACTAAATACTACGAAAAGGGACATCCAGCGGCAGGGACGTCATTTGCGGGTTAGAACGACTACGGCTAGTATTTGGGGGTTAGAACGACTACGACTAGTGGGAAGGGGAAAAAGTAAGAGAATATGAGCATGAGAGATGCAGAGAAGCAGAAGAAAAATGTGACACAAACACGTCGGAGGGGTTAGAAGGAGCTGCCGAACTGCAAGGAATAGTTGATAACACTGGCAGATGGACAGCTTTTTGTGAGTGTACACAACGAGTCGAGGGCGACTTCGGCGCGTTTCTGGAGAAGAAAAAAGTAGCTCTATGGACAAAGAACGGTCCCATAGGACTAGCAACACATTTATTAGAGACTAGGCAAAAAATAAAAATCTAAACTCTTCACACTTTTGAAACATTGAACCCTTATTGGTAAAGATGAGAGTGAAAGTCCCATAATCAGATTCATGTGAGGTAGAAAGCAAATATTCAATTTTAGGACATGGATTCCAAGGCATTGATGACCATTGTCTAACGATGGTCCAGCAGTGAAAGTCTTGCTCCGAAATGAACCTTTCACCAATTTTTCGCTTCAATGAATCGACAATCTGGGGGAGAGTTGAAGCGTCGTTGAGTTTACTGTAATTAAAAAAAATTCTCAACGTTTGTTGTGTAAAAATCACAGATTACGTCGTCAAGTCGACGTTTTACAAAAAAAAAAACGGTGAGTCTACCTCATTTCAGCTTGAATAGTCTGGTTTAACTGGGACACAAGTTTGCTCAAACGATCCATTCTTTTTGACGAGCTGGTGGAAATGAGAGGAGTCCGGTTTATAACAAAATCAACGCCTAGAACTCTTTTAGAGGCACAGTAATCTTCTTCGCCCTCGAAATAAAGCTGGTAATTGGTTTCTGCTTTAACAAGGAGAGTTTTGTAGGTGTGCCTGAATTAAGTTAATGTAAGAGACGTTTAGAAAAGTTTATGAGATTACGTGGGAAGTCCAGTGTTGATGAGTAGGGGAAGTGTGACATTGGATATTGTTTCCAGATGACTCTCTTGGTTTGAGGTAGACAAAGCATTCACAATTTGCTCGCTCATGAGCTCGTTGTGTGCATATGGCCAGGAGGATACCTGTAGAAGATTGGATAGCTGAGAATCAAATTTGAAACTTACCAGTGACTCATTAAACCATCTCGCCATGTGCACAGTAATCTCTTTCACTTCTTCCAAGTTAACTTTTCTATATTGCATGACAACACATATTCCATCATAAAAAGTCTGAAACAAACTTTTGCTATCCACAATTACCAAAAACCTTACCAAGTCAATCAAATCTTTCTTCATCTCCATCACGAACAGCTTTACTGTGTTATAATTAAAAAATGATCTTTGAACAACTTTCAGAAGAGGACACATTTTTCTTTTCTCGAAAAGATCGATGTTTGGAATGTCGTATCGATATCGAAGTTCGTCAAAAAATCTTCTATAGACTTTTCGGGGATACTCAAATGGTGCTTTGTAGGAGTCCAGGTTTTGATTAAGAATATTTGTTCCTTGATTGAGTTGTTCCTCGATTTGTACATATTCTAGACTCTACTTTTTTAGACTTTGGAAAGTATGGATAATGAATTACCTGGTAAATACTGGTTAATGTTCGATTTCTTGTCTGCTTTGATTGGAATTTTTGCCCTTGCTTCACGAAGGGTAGCCCTATGCTCTGCCAATTTCCGCGCTTCCGAAGGTGTAAAATGCATTGTGCACATCTCGGTGAACCTTTCTTTTATAGTCTGAAAATTAATGTTTTCTCTTACATTTTCAGGTACATGGCTTCTGTATAGCCCATCCTTAAACTCACCCACAAAAGAATTAATGGATCTCTGAAAAATGACAATGTTCTTTTTCTTTGTGCTAAGCTTTTTTTTCTTACTCGGTAAGGAGACACATTCTAACGCTGAAACACTCAGATCTGATGAGTCCGGGCTGCAGGAACCGATCCCTTTCGTACTTTGCGTGTTCTAGAAAGTCTTGAACTTTCTGAAAAATAAGAGGTTTGCTCTATTGAACTACTCAAAATCTACTACAGGGTGCGTAATAATTACTGCAACGCGTTTTTGGAACGTCCTAATCGGGCTAAACTTTGTCGAAATGTTCTGAAATTTGGCAGATTTATTGTATCAACCTAGCGAACTAATTGGACCAAATTTAGTTGCTCAACTCCTATTTCAAGAACAATGGCATAGAGACTTGTGACGGTGACTCTTCCAGAAATTTACGGAAAAAGTTCCCAAGAGATTGGGGTTCCAACAGAAAAGTGCGCGTAAACTATCTGATCATCAATCAACATTTTTTGTTTGTACACATATTATGCTCTGCGCTGGGTGCACTAATTCCAATAAGACTCACATTAACATAAAAATCAAATTGTATTCGATCAGCAGGATCGTACCCATTGAATCGCTTTTTATTCTCCTCCCACATTTCCTTTGTTGCCTTACGAAATCTGTTCAATGCGATGTACGCTGGTGTTGTGGAGTTTGGCGGCTGTAACTGCGCAAATTTTAATAGTGCTTTATTTTTCTTACCTGTGGAAGTTCTTTGCTGAGTTTGAAAACTGGGTGCAGACTTGTCATCATTGTTTCTAGCTTTGGTCCAAGAGACTCTAAATCCGATAAAAAATCATCAGATTCTGAATAAACCAGTTTGAGTGAGTCGATAGCGGTGTCGACGAGGATCTCTGTGAAAAAAATATTTTTTGGAACTTGTCAAATTTTTTTGAAACCTCACCATATTCATGCTTTGCGGCAGTTGAGCACCCGATTAGCATAAGATAAATAAGAATTGTTAACATAGTGCAAAAACGTAGAAAATTGTAATTGTATTTTTCTTTCACTGCTGACAACTGGGGGATCGGGAAACAAGAAATAACTTACTAAGAGAGAGAGAGAGAGAGCCAGGAAATATTGACAGATAAATGATGAATGAGGTCCTCGGACTCAACAAATTTATTGAAGTATAAACAATCAAAGCACCTCGGGTTGTGATTCATCCGGAATTAGAGAGAAGAGAGACGCAGAGAAACATTGGTCCTCTTTGATAGATCAATGTAGTCAGACTTCTTTAAACTTGACAAAAATTCACTCACAGGACACATAGTGAAAAACAACGACGGTCACTGACTAACTGTGTCTGTCAGAAATTGAAGCCTACTGGCAACCTATGTATCCTGGATTTGTTCTTGTGTGCGAGGATACTACCGTATCATCTAGCCTGGCAGAAAGTGATAATTTCATTCAAACATTTATTGAAAACGTTCTTCATTGATAGCCATCATATAAACAGAAGTAATTACGACAATAAGAACCATCGAAAATTTCGGCAACTTTGCGATAGCCAACCCTTCCTTGTATAGTTAAACACGGTAATTTCACTTGTAACACCTGATGAGCTTGAAGAGAAATGCTCGATTTCAAGGCAAGCCTTCCAGAATAGTGTGGGTCCTCGACGAATCATACTCCAGCAATGGGAACCTTCATTGGAAACGAACTCTTGCATCATTACCAGGGATTCCGAAAACATAAGAAGGGATGATGACGAAGGAAGATTGCTGGAAGCTTTGATGTCGGAAGAAAAAATAACCATACGACTTACATTACATCTTGCTGAATTGCAATATTGAGTGCAGATGATAGAGTATTCAAACGAGCAATCCTCTCGTCATTTTCGGTGGAGTTCAATACCTTACGATTGATTACAGTGTCAAAGCCATGCACTCCTTTTTGCGAAGTACAGTACTCCTCTAGACCCTCGAATAGGCCTTCATACTTATCATCGTGGGCTTTGATAATAAGTATCTCGTAGGAGTAGCTGAACTGGGACTTAGGTTAGTGTAAGGTGGTTTGAAAAAAAGGTAGTACTAACCCAGGTAGCCCAGTGTTGAGTAGTAACGGGTGTATCAGATTGACTACCGTTTGGAGGGTTTCCTGGTCGAAGAATCCACGTTTCGGGATGTTTCGCATGATTTGTTCCCGAAGGATCTGATTGTGGGTGGAGGGCCAAGCGGAGGGCTAGAAAAGTAGAATCACCATCAGACGTTGAAAACCTAACTATTCACGCTAGACCCACCATTGAGCGTTGGAACCACTCAGCAACATGTGCTCGAATAATTACTAAGTTGTCCATCATCTCCTCAAAATCTGTAAGGTATCTGGTATCGACAACTTTTGAACAAGTTTCCGCGCTTTGTGCCAAATCTTTCAACTGTTCCTCTATCTCCATTTGAAACTTCTTGATAGTAGGATAGTGGAAGTTCGCGGTGTTGAAAAAGGAGCGGAGTATGCATCTGAAAAAGGATGTCGGGTTTGAAGGCTAAAATACAAATTTTTGTAGAGTTTCGTACCCTCTCCGATTTTCCCAATAGCTCCAACTCTCCCACGTCTTCACTTCTTTCATCAACTTCCTGATAGCCTCATCGTAGTCATAGTAGTAACGATCGAACAGGCCAGCGTTCTCGAAATCAGCAGAGAGCATTTGTGACATCGTCAAATGTTCTGAAGACTGAAGACTTTTTAAAACAAAACTGGATTTGGGAGCTAATTTTAGCTATGTACTATCAATACACTTCATTTTCAAGCTCTACATTTTCTAAAATATCGAAATAATTTCAAAAAATTGCCCCAAATTTTCATTATGCGATGTGCGAAATGAAAATTTGGAATTCCGGCGACCCCTGGAGAGTGGAATTGTAAGCTTACAGAGAGCGTCCGTTCAATCCTTTCCCAAGATGGAAAACTTGACTCTTTTACCTAACAAATATTTTCCTGGATCCGGTATAGTGCTATTAATGGCCATGTTGTTGAATCGAAGAATAAAGTTCATCAAAATTTCTCGTCGATTCGCTAAATCTTGAGCATCCGATGAGCTTATAGGGTCAATACAATCTTTGACCAAGCGTTGCGCGATGAACTGGAAGTCAATTTTTTTAGCCTTACTTTCGCTAGCAATTTGTTAAACCGATAATGTACGCCCTTGTGCACTGAAGTATAATTTTATTTACTCGCGAGGAAAACAATGAACCTTACTTGTAACACTCGTGATAGAGCTCTATCCTGATGGAGCCGATTGCTCGGTATTCATCAGTAAGATTCTTCAAGGAAGCGATCACTTCTGTCACGTTCTGTGAAACATTACTGTGTGAGCTTTCACTATGGTCTTTACTTTACCTGGTCATATTCTCTTAGCATAAAATTGCGCGCCTTGGCTGCTGACCCACTTAGTATCTCGTCCTGGTGTGACCGAGGAAACACAAACTTGTAGAATTTTAATCTTTTGGCTCTTTCGTAGAACTCTTCAGCCTAACAAACAAGAATATTATTATCATGCTTTCCAAACCCACCTGAGCATGAGCAATTGTGCAAAATAACCAGATAAGAGGTATCAT
Source organism: Caenorhabditis sinica (assembly GCA_963932045.1). NCBI lineage: Eukaryota > Metazoa > Nematoda > Chromadorea > Rhabditida > Rhabditidae > Caenorhabditis > Caenorhabditis sinica. The sequence goes on from OZ009940.1 coordinate 20,752,970, forward strand.
CAGCATGGTGCAGATTTTTTCAAATTTAAGTTCTGTTTGAACACCGTTGAGATTATGATTATAATCAAACAAACAAATATCAATGGATAGGTGAGAGCTCCGGAAATTTTACACTTATTTTCTTTTTTTCTTTTTTTCTCTTTTTCATCTTTTCGCTGGGGAGCCCTCTCCTCTTCGGATCTTTTTGTGAGGGCAGACACCTCTGCTATCTACTTTTCTTTCATCCTTTTCTTTTTTTTCATCACCACTGACCAGGGACCTCTCGGTCGATTAGAAGTATGCTACCACTTTCAATACTACTATTAATTTTTGTGTTAACTAACAAGGGAACGACAACATCTGTGTATTTCTAGAACAATTATCTCGACTTCATTATTTTTACACAGTGGAGTCGGGACCCCCCCCCCCCCCCCGCCTTCTTTTTATTCTTTCTATATATCTAGTGGCCTTTCTTTTTACCTCCGGATTGTTTTTTCTTTTTCGATTATCTGTTTCAACATTTATTACAACCGGAAGTGACCATCGAAAGCATCATGCTGCTACCAATACTCCTGAGCATTATAGTACTATTGCTCAGCCCCACTTATGCTCATAAATATAGTGAGACTTTTGAATAAATATCGAAAAAATACGTTTTTTTTTAATTTCAGAAGAAATCGTCGACATCGCTGTCAAAGCCGAGGAAACTGATCTTTACAACAAAGCTTGGGATGATCGTATGAATGATTCCCACTACAAATTGGGCCTTTTTTTAATGATTTCTTCTTCAATAGGCGAGCTCGTCAGAAATGCTGAAAATTCTCCGGTCTATACTTCAACAGTAGTTTGACAATTTTCAAACTTTTGCAGAGAGATAGCGATGAATATCAGGCAGTGTTGGAATACTGGCAGCGGATTCGGAAGAGTGGGACCAGTGGAGTTCCTCGCATTGGAACTACCTTAGATCTGAGAGACGCGATCCTATACGGCAGAGAATTCAACGCCACTTCGATGTTGATGAAGGAATGCATGGAGGTCAGTTTTTTTTTAGTTTTAAGGAGGACTGACACCAAAAACTTAGAAGTTCTCTGCACATTCCGGAACTTTATAGCTATTTCCGAGTTGTTTCGTAATGATAGTCAGAATCTACACCTCATTTTGAAGGCGGTATCCTTTTTCTCGGCTATCGACTATATCACGGAAAATTATATTTGCTTCCGTTTCGCGTGTACCTTTTGAATTTTTAGATAACTACTGTGAGCCAAAGTAAAATTTTTTGAAAATGAGAAATTGAAAAAAGTTTCGAAAAGGGAAAAATATTGCGTGTACTAGTCTCTTCCCTTCTCAAAACTGAAACAATTTTTTTAGAAAAGTTTTGTATGCTAGTGACCTTTTTTATAAATCGAATATCAAAATAGACATTGTTGTGCGGTACTTTCTGAGAACCTGCCAAAATTTGTTGATCCAGAGGACTTCGCTAGAGCGAGCGAGTCTGGAACAAACAACACACATTCGGAATTTTGCGATTGTTAATAGTAAAAATCATGAAAAGTGTCCTAGAGAAGTGATTTCTTTTGGAATATACTAAACAATCCTCAGTGTAATTTATTCCTCAGATCTTTTCCTGGCCCTCTTATCACAACAAGATCCTTCAAAACCAACTCAGGGGAAACGTCTTAGCAAGTAAATTGTTGGACATGGAAAGTCTTACCCTTGAGTTCAAGGAAGATCATCAGATTGTGGTCAATCGCACTCTCCCACTGCTCAACAATATTGGATTGCCTGCGTTAGTACTATTTCCACTACGTTAAATACTTACGGTCTATCTGTTCAGCCACACCTACAAGATTCTCATCGTTAAAGTTCCAAAACATTCTCATCGTCGAAAGTCAAGAGAGCATTTCGAGCACCATTTCGAAGGCGACAAAAAAATCTGTAGCTTTGAAAAGATAGTTTACTTTGACACTGTGATAAGTCGGACCCCTGTCGGTGCAAAAAATGGCAGTCTTCAATTAAGTCAACTTGTATCACAGTTGAAAGCTGAAATAGAAAACAGGTAAGATACTTTTCAAACTTATTGCAAAAAATCAAGTTTTAACTTCCAGCGACACATCAGACCTCTCCCAAATTGCTGCCAGTCTCAAAACAAAAAATTTGCTCAAAGAGTTTCCTTGCTTGAGCATTGTTCGTGAACGTTCGCTAGTGCCTTGGGATCCATGTCCAAAAATTGAATATTTTTTGTCTCCATCTGATGGAATTTTTACTTTTAACTTCACAAAAAAGGGATACTTTTGGCAAAAGTGTGAAGAGATTCGGTTTTTCTTTTTCTCGAATGTTTAATGAAGTTATTTCTTGCTGATCTGTGGTCTTTTTGTTTTTCTGTGCATCTTTTCTTCTCTCTTATCGATCTGCCCTGTGATTTATTACAACTTGAAACAAGAGTGACTCACCAGAGCATCACGATGTTGCTTTTAATACTTCTGAATATTGGGCTATTTTTGTTTTGTCCCACTTTTGCTCATAAATACGGTAAGATCAAGAATTCCATATTTCGCTAAAAGTAAAGTCCACTTCAATTCCAGAAGAAATCGTCAACACCGCTATTGAAGGCGAAAGAGATGTTGAAAGAGAAAAATATGCAAGAGAACATTTTAGAACGTTTTCGAAAGCTTTGAGCGTTGCAAATATGAAGTTGCTCTATGCAGAAGCCAATATTAGCCGGCTTGAGATGTTCTCATCGGTTAGAACAGAAAACAGTAACTTCATAAAATTCATAAAATTTCAGACTGATAGCGATGCACATGAAGCTTTGGTGGAGTATCAACAGCGAAAAAAGAAGCTCGAGAAAAATAGAAAAATTGTTTCTTGGAAAATGCAGGATAGGTTCAAAAAGCTTACGGCGGCTAGTGCTACGGAGATGATGATGAAGGAGTATGAGGAGGTAAGTTTAAGGGCACAGAGAGTAGATCAATATGCAAGTTTAGTACCATCAAATAGCAGAAAATGTGCAGATTTCAAATATATCAGTTTCATTTGCCTCCTTGAGCGCTGCGTGTTCCAAGTTAAAACGATAAAATCTTGCTTAAAATTTTTCTTCAAATCACCGTTAAAACCGCTGACTATCTTTAGATGTGACAGAACAGCAAACTATTTCATAAAATTGAAATAGATTGTTGCCATGCTATATTTCACTGAAATCCAAGTTGTGAACTTTTTCTTGTTTAAATGAAGTGAGACAATTACTGACACATCGACGTAAAACTGCCCAGAAATGTTACACATGAAACAGATATCATGGTATATAACTTTAAAAATTTTCAGAAAGTCAAAAATCAAATCACCATCATGAAGACTCTATCAGACCAGTATCTCAACATGTCCAAAAAGAACACCTCCCTAATCGACACTTTCTCAAATGCCTGCAATGTTGGTGACAGTGCCCCAAATCATATAATCGAGGTATGCTTCTATCATATCCAGTTTTTCACTACAGCCAAGTTTTCAGTACATCCGTCACCGACTGGTCGATGAGTGTACCGTGCCCATCAATGAAGATGACATACAAACGCTAGCAAGCCAACGCTCAAACATGATGAGTTTATTTTTGCGGTTTCAAGACCTTGCGAGGAATAATGCCATTCCGGATCCCGGAGTTTATTTGACGGGTAAGAACTAAAGTGAAATTTGTTCTCAATATCAGAAAAATTATAGAATTCCTCGCTTTCAATGAGAGATTCAATATCAAAGCTGATGATCCGGACGTCCTTAATAGCCACTCTTCCTCTTACAAAGATACTATTAAAGAGTACTTTCGATATCTGAGGGAGCATGAATTTGTGACGTCGGGTTGGGATTCACAAAACGGGTGAGGCGGCACTTTTGCATCTCCATATTCTTATGCACCTTTAAACAATAACTTTCAGATGCCTCCTACGCTCCATCGTCTATACATCCTTCTTCAACTACCCAGCTATTCAAGCTTACCAGTCAGAGCTTGAGGAGCAGTTGAAGGAATTGGTATGTAACTGAAAATTCACTGTTGATAAATATTACAAATTTTCAGAAATTCCTCGCAAAAACTTGTGAGAATGTGATTCATCACAGAGAAGTTGAGAAATTCAAAAAGCAAGTTGCGGATGATATGGATCTGATATATAATCATACAAGGAAATGGTTCAATGAATCGTTGGTAAGTCATTTTTATATTTGATAGTCAGCCCCAACTTTGTATTTCGCTTCTTACATTTAATACTCAGCCATTCTAGGCCTCCACCTGGCCCACCGTCCACAATGAGATCCTGAAAGAGCAACTCATGCAAAACGTGCCGATATCTGGGTTCTTCGACAAGGAAACTTTACAAACCATAGCCAATCTCACCCATCCACTACTCATCAACACTGGACTACCTGGGTTAGTACTATTTGTCATTAGACCTCCGTACAGTATATTATTTCAGCTACACCTACAAGATTTTCATTATAAAGGGTCTCAAGAAAACCGGCAACCATTATTTTGAAGGCGATGAAAAAAACTGTACATTTCAAAAAGGAGCTTTTGGTTATGATACGGTTATCAGAAGGGTCCCTTTGGGCACGACACCCCAAAAGGAAACAGTTCGTTGGAGCAAACTTGAAAGACAAGTGAAAAATAAAATGAGGTGGTTTTTTTGATAGTTGAAAACTCATTCTTTTGATTCCAGCAAACAATACGATGCATTATTAGTGGATGGTTTGAAAGGTTCATTGCTTCAAGATTTTCAATGTTGGAGTATCATAAATGAATGGTCATCAATGCCTTGGAAGCCATGTCCAAAGATTGACTATTTTATGTCACCGTCTGATGGAGTTTTCACTTTTAATTATACAAATGTTGGGTCGTTTTGGCAAAAGTGTGAGGAGTATCGTTTTTTCTTTTTCTCATAGGCTCTAATAAATTTTTTCATATACTTTCAACTCTTATGTCACCTTCCTCTCTCATCCCATCACATGTCACTATCTCTAAATTCTCTTCATTTTTCTTGCTGTGGTACCCAGTCATCTGGGACCTCTCGGTGTGTAATCATTGTGACAAAATGCTACAACTTTCGATTTTTTTCTATATTTTGGTGTTTGCTCATTACACAGTCGCTGAAAAAGATAAAAATGGTGAGATTACTCATATGTTTTTTTTTTCAAAAATTTGCAACGAAATTCAGAAATTCTCATTGATACCGCCCTCGAAGCTTTAGAAAATGTTAGCGCTGATTCTGACAAAATTCTCTTGGAATTCAGTTCTCTTTCCCCAAAACTGAAACGCTTGATAGAATTGGTGTACCCAGTTTTTGAGCTCAATAAGGTAGACCATGAGGTTTGTTTTTTAACAATGTGTTTTTTTATATTTTTTTCTTGTTGCAGCGAAACTCCACGACGTACATTGCTCTGAAGAAATTTTATAATCGCACCGAGGAAATTCGGCAGGAGAGTAAAGAGCGGATAGAAGAGTTCCGTTCGGTCGGTCGAGTACCCATTGATGGATATTCTGAGGTAATTGAGTTAGAAGTTTCTGTCTTGTGGGACGATGGATGATAGCCGCTGTCCGCCCACCGCCCGCTGCCCGCAGTCCGCCGCTTACCGCTCTCTTACCGCCCGCTTACCGCCCGCTTACCGCCGCTTACCGCCCGCTGTCTGCCGGTATCCGCCCGCTGTCCGCCCGCTAATGACCGACGTCCACCCGCCAAAAGACCGTAGTCCGCCCACAGTCCGCCACCGTCTGCCCGCCGTCCGCTGCCCACAGTCCAACCACAGTCCGCCCGCTGTCCGCCTGCCGTCCGCCCACTATCTGCCGCTATCCGCCCGCTGTCCGCCCGCTAATGGCCGACGTCCACCTGAAGACAGTCCGCCCACCGTCCGCTAACTGACCGCCCGCCGTCCTCTGCCCGCTGACCGCCCGCTTACCGCCCGCTTACCGCCCGCTTACCGCCCGCTGACCACCCGCTGACCGCCCGCTGACAGCCCGCTGTCCGCCTGCTATCTGTCGGTATTCGCCCGCGACCCGCCCGTTAATGGCCGGCGTCCACTCGCCGGCAGCCCGCAGTCCGCCCGTTGACCGCCCGCTGTCCGCCTGCCGTCCGCCCGCTGTCCGCCTGCCGGTATTAGCCCGCTGTCCGCACGCTAATGGTCGGCGACCACCCGCCGACAGCCCGCTGTCCGCCCGCTGTCCGCCCGCTGTCCGCCCGCTGTCCGCCCGCTGTCCGCCCGCTGTCCGCCCGCTGTCCGCCTGCTATCTGTCGGTATTTGCCCGCGGCACGCCCGTTAATGGCCGGCGTCCACTCGCCGACAGTCCGCCACCGTCTGCCCGCCGTCCGCTGCCCGCAGTCCGACCACAGTCCGCCCGCTTACCGCAGTCCGACAGCTTACCGCTTGCTTACCGCCCGCTTACCGCCGCTTACCGCCCGCTTATCGCCCGCTGTCCGCCTGCCGTCCGCCCACTACCTGCCGGTATTCGCCCGCGGCCCGCCCGTTAATAGCCGGCGTCCACCTGCCGACAGCACGCAGTCCGCCCACTGATCGCCCACTGTCCGTCCGGTCCAGCATGGACACCTAAATTGAGTTTAGTAGAGCGTATTTGTGCGTATTTTCAGGAGCTGAAACACGTGGTCAGGCTGGCACGGTTTAATATGGAAGAGCAATTCATGGGACCCTGGAACTGGAACAGGAAAATCGACTATTTTCTACATGCCAAAGATAGATTAAAATACATAGGGCGCACGTAAGACATGCCATTTTGCTAAGGAAAAATTGATGTTCTGTATCTTTCAGACCACCATCCGAACTATTGTTTGTAAGGCGAAAAAACAACAAAACGAAGAGAGTTCGACAGTTTTCAGAAAATCAAACATCGAATCGTAGATCCATGCTTTCCATTCTTCACTACTAAAGATAGTGATAGGTTAGCATACAAACGCGGTTTATTTAGAGAGATTTTTCGAAAAATCAAAATAACAAATGACTCCGATTCAAATCCCAATGCTTTTTTGCCAGGTACAGTACATTTTGGTATATCTAATAAAATACACGCTTCAGAATTCATGCAAATCACCGAAAAAAAGAGCATCTATGATGCTCTGGAACAAAACCTGGACGCTTTGCGTAAAACATTCCCCACCTATTCAAAAGCTGCTCAACGATTTCTCGATGAGCTCAAATATCGTTTGGAAGTTCCGAAAGTCCGTCCAGAAACGATGTAATCTACAGAATCCTGTCCAATACAATTTCCCATTTTTGATACAGATGCGTTCTTCAAAAAGTGGTTCATAGATCATTTTTTAACTATGACGTGGTGAAAGTGTTTCTGATAGAGTTGAAGCGAGATTTGATTGATATGGTGAGTCGAATTCTTGAGATTTGATTGTTTCAAAACATTTCCAGGCTTTTTTCGGTGGGATGTATTTGAATCTAGGCGATCATTCAATTACATTTGACGATCTGATCACGCATAATCTGAATGAAATCATTTCCCGCTCTGCGGAATGGCTCAATGGAGCGATGGTAGGTTTAATATTGGTTTCTTACGTTTGATAGTCAGTCTAGTTGTCTTCTTATGTTTCATAAGTAGTTTAACGGCCTCCTTATGTTTAGTAAACAGCCTAATCATTTTACGCATTTCAACTTTTCCAGGCACATGCTTGGCCATATGCATACAACGAAATTCTAAGTGAGCAGATTGAAAAAACCTTGTTACAACCAAAATCTGTCGACGGAAAAAACAAAACTCTGGAAACTATTTCTACTCGGACCCTCCCACTACTCATGAGCACTGGATTCCAAAAGTGAGCTTATTCCTTTTCCTGCAGCCTTTTTTTCGCAAAATACACGAGCTCAGTTACACCTACAATATGCTCATCGTCAAGGCTCCGCGCAAAAACTACGAGTTTCACTTTGAGGGTCTGGAAGACTACTGTACCACACGAAAAGATTTTCTTGTTTTTGACACTGTAATTGCGAGAGGTCCCATTTTGAAGGATAAGAACCAGACAAGTCAAGAAAATGAAAGGCTAGGCAAACTTGCTTCTCTGCTGAATGACACTATTCAATTCGAAATGAGGTAGGTTCCCTAACATTTTTGAAAAAAATAATGTTAAAATTTTCAGAAAACTCTACAACGCTCCAACACTTTCCCAGATTGTTGATGCTCTGAAAACAAAAATTGACAGGAAATTCCTCTCGGAGAAAGGTTTCCACTGTTGGGCTGTCGTTCGTCAATGGGCGTCAAAGCCTTGGAGTCGATGTCCAAAAATGTATTATTTTTCGACTATTGATGAAACTTTCACATTGAGTTATTCAAATAATGGCTCGATGTTTCAGAAGTGTGAGGAGTTTCGATTTTTCTTTTTTGGATAGGAATTTTCTATCTTAACTGATTGATCTTGTCAATAAAGTCTGCTCGTTTGCATTGTTTTTGTGGACTTCACCTTATCTTATGTACAAAAATTCAACATCATCTTTAGAACAAGACCGTTAGGGACAGGAGATGCATCATCAATGCCTTCTGAAGCATCTTGGCATCTGTAAACAATTTTCTGATCTGTTACTACAGATATTCGCACGATCAATAAGCCTAGTCTGGTTTCCTGTATTCATCAATTAATCGAAACTGTGATAATTTTCTACTGTTTTTCATTCATGAGAATAAAGAACATTAGGTAGCGTGAGTGATATTCTCTTGGTATATCATGGAGAAAATTACAGAAAATACAGTGTTGGTTGACAACAATAATCCAGAAATTGCATGTTTTTGGAGAATCACGAAACATTCATCCACTTGAAATTCTCAATGTGTCTGCAAACGTTTATTCAAGAAATCAGATATTTTCAATTATTGCTGATGTACGTTTACTCTGCTGGTATGTATACTAAGCTTCTTCATTTTCGGGAATTTGATCGCGGATATAAACGAGTAAGCAAATATTTTGACAGTTCTACGAACCCCAAGAAACATGGAAAATTTTTAAAGCTGGCTTTGATGGAATTTTACTGATTTGATAAGATTTCATATGGAGCGAATGGATAGGTAACAATCGGTAATCAGCATTGTAATTTAGAGTGCAGTATTGCATTGAATTTTTCAGACTGTAAGCTTACCAGTACTGTTGTCCATAAAAAGCAATACATAGAAAAATTATTTTCAGTTTCAACAAGTGGTCATCAGGCTGAATTTTCAGAGAATTTCATTGCAAACAATCCTATTGCTCTTCTACCAAAATTTGCATGATAAATTGATGTGAAAACTTTGTTCGGTTGGCTAATAGAATGCATATTTCTGTATCTCGGTGCACATTGCAATTTTTGTACTTTTACTGTATCAATGCCACCGTATTTCTTGTGGGTAAAGAAAATAATTGATCATTTAAAATCTTGTTTTTGTTCAAGATGCGCAATTCTAGTAGTAATCCTATTCATATTCAAAAAATCAAACCCATCTCACCATGAATTTACATACCAGGATTCCGAAACAGGAATTATTCTCGAAATTATCTTTGTATTGAACTGACATTTCAATGAGCAACATTTGTTGGAGTAAAATGTAAGGATTAGAAATTAACCTCCGTTGTTAATACAAACGTTCTGAAGATTATGAAACAGTAAACTAACTATTTGATATACTGTTTTTGGGAAGTTCCATAATTATTATCAGCGACTACAGGAGTATGCGCTTCATTTTTCTAATACTACTAACAATGAGGAGGAACAGATAAAATCACTGTTTTTCAGACTCCAAAGATTACTCCCAATTCTCAGACTTAAAAAACATTTTTTTAGTTTAAAATGATTACTCTCATGATACATGTAAAACAGAGAAAAGTTTGATAAAGGCAAGACTTTTCAGAATAATTCTCCTGGAATAGGTTGGCAATGAAGGTGCGAAATTATTAGCCTTTTGTTGGATTTTTCCTATTTGCAGATAAAAAAATCAGCTTGAACGGTGTAATTTTCATCTGCAGACTCCTGGCAAACAAAAGTGAAATTCTTCTGGACTAATGAGCCAAATTTTCTGATGAAACCTGAAAACTGTTACAATACTACTGTAAGAATGCCAGCATATTAAACACATTGGTATTCTCTTTTCTTTTCCTTGCAAAACATGCAATAACCAGAAAAGCCGATATTCCTGTTAAAAATCGTTCAAAAAGAAAAAGAATTCGTTCATGCTTTTTTCCAGCTCATCTGCGTCAAAGAATATAACATTTCTTAAGATACTACTGAAGCAGTATCTGATTATCATTTCCTGTGCTATATCTAAGTGATTATATTCTAAACTATACTGCTGAAGCATACCGTTTTTTAGCACATTGATGTTAGTTTCAAACTGAACTGGAAATCTCCAAAAGTTTTTGAGATGAAAAATCCAAATTCAAGAAAAAAGGGACGTGTAATGACACAATGAAGGGTGTTCCGAGGTTCGATATAGCAGATGAGAATCGGAAAACCGAGAATATGAATATTCGAATATTCAAAACTCAACTCAAACCCAAAACACAACTGTGAAAACTTTGGGTGCACTTGAAATATCAAGAATCTGAAACTCAAAAAAAGGTATTTTAATTCCAGAAACCTAATATATTTATCAAGAAGGTTTGTTAACGCAGCCATACAAACTTTTTTTCTGTTTCATGATTTTTGGATAGGCAGATGAGAGTTTTATCTCGATTTTCTACAATCGTTTTTCATTCATTTGTGTCGAATTAGAAATTGGTGTATGCGCTTGGCTGAAAATAACTTGCTATCTTGAGCGATGACATTTGGCAAAAAAGTGCTGTTCCATCTTTCTATCATCAAACGTTCGCTGGTGGTTGTTTTGCTTTGTTGTGGAAAATTTGTGTTAAAAAAAATGACTGTCGTGATTCTATTTAAAAAAAATGGGACAGCATTAATAAAATTGGAGAACCATTGAGTAACTGACGCACTTAGTTGAGACATTCATGAGTTACTGTTGAGCCTATTCGGGTTGGGCTATCAGAAAGCAAAATAACATTCGAATTTCGAAAATCCATCGAAGATCACTACTGCTAGTGAGCCATCATAAAGTTGACATTGCTTTCAGTTAGACGTTCAATATCTCAATTTCCCCCAGAGTGTTCACAGCATCCGAGTGGGCCTTTCATTTGTTCAAAATGGAAAAGAGACCGTCGATCAAATAATTCAACCTGAAACTTCAATTTTACAAAGTTTTTGAATCTGTGAAGAAAAAATGTTTCCACTGTTTCTCATCTATGATAACAGGTGTTGGTAATTTACTTCATGCCTGTCAACGAAAATCTAATTTAGCCAAATAATAATAAAAATAAGTTGCTTGAAAATGATAATCAAAATTTTTCCTGTTGCAAAACTCTGATTTGTTGTGGGCTTGGTTGCAGTTTTCAATTTATCATTGTACAGTTTTATTCCAAAGAATGTGATGGTTTTATTTATAACCAGCCTAAGACCTAAATTTGAAAGATCAGTTGATGAATTTTTTGATAAACTTTTTGAGAAACATCGTGTTTAGTGATTTTACAAAAGGTGAATGCTAATCGGACTGGGAGCTGAGTCTTTCGAAGCTTGAACGACAAATTGTTCCTGATATGCAGTCTCCTTTTTCCGCTTCATATTATACGCTGAAAAAGTATTCAATACCCCCTCATTATTTTCTTTGCTCCTGGGCAACTAATTTTTATTGCATTTCAATTTTAAAAGAGCATTTTCAAGCCGGCCTACCAAGATTTCGTCGTGTGATTTTCTTTCTTACGCGAGTAGTCAGTCACATGCCACCTTCGCCCTCCTCACTCTCACCCTTTTTATCTTCTCTATTTTTGGCTGTTTCCTTATGATTGTGCTAATTATGAGATTAATTGCGCTGCCTAACATATTCAGAGCCATATCGTGGAAACAGGTAGAAAGACAGGGGGGGGGGAGTTTCTTGGCACTAGATGGTGCAAGCTAACCCGCAGCTTATATTGAAGTACCCACAATATGTCTAGGGATTATCAAGTTAGATACGATTTTTTGAAAACTTTGACCATGTTTTGGAGCATTTTTGTTGTGCTAGATTCAATGCTTGTAGATTGGCATATCCTTGTAACCTTTCAGCATTATAGCAACCTTGCACGTAATAACTCAAATTAGCGAAAAATGGAATGTTTTTGAAGTTTTTCTGTTTCTCATAGTTGCTTAGAAACTCATTTTTGCTATTACAATTGATAATGGACCGTCTTCCGAGTCTATAAGCACCCAACATTTTTCCTTTTCAATTTCTTTAATTTGTGTATCTACATCATTTTCCATATTGTTCTCGTATCAAACCATAATGTTTTCAATATTGCTGACTTCACATGGATGTCTTGTACTCTTAATATTGAGAAAGATGAAAATTCAAATTGTCCATATCGATGAATACTTTCTTGAGGTGTCTTTTCCGTTTTGACATCCGTTTTGTTATAAAAAATCGCTTCTAAAAAAAATTATTGATGATTTCCAGCTCTGTATGAAACATAGAGAACAGATTTTCCTGTTTCAGGTTCTTGTTATTTTATGTTTGATAATGACTAGTATAATCAAACTACCTCAAGTGCAAGATTCCAAAACTATTAGTTTGTTTACTTTTTTCTTATGTAAACTTTTGTATTTTCGAATCTCACTGTCTTTTCCCTTTGCCTCTCACCACTTTTTCCTTTCCAATCTTGTGGCTTTTAGCAGTCTCTTTGTAGTAATTATGTGATTATAAGCGCTACCTTGCACCGAAATTAGATTGTGGACACAGATAGGGGAAGTGTCACAGTCATATGAAACAGAAATGAGGAAGGGGGAGGGGGTGGTACCTGGCACTGACTGTGTTGCTCATATGCACTTTAACAGTGGAGATGATAAAAAAGAGATAAGATCTTTACGAATATAACGATGTTTTGGTGAAGCATGCTATATGTTTTGGTGAAGTATACAATCCTGTAATTTGGTTCTCAATAAATCAGAACTTGGTGTTATTGGATTTATCATCAGATTGATCTTTTTTTTGAGAGAAGAAATAAGATGACGATGATATAGTAAAAAATGCAACGATCTTCTTTTTATAAGCTATCATTTCAAGTGGCACATGTATTGAGAATATGGCGACCAAGAAACATAAAAAAGGGGAAATACCAGTATTTGCATATGCATATTTCTCTATTTTTTCTCACGCATGCTTGTTTTGCAGCAGATAGTTGCATCATTGCATGATATGTTTCGGTTTATGTTGGGAACTCTCAATAAAAAAAATTCCGGTTTCCATTGTGCTGTATTTTTGGTTCTAGACGTTTTGAAGACATTCTGATGGCTCCCCAATCTTTGATCATCAATTTTTCTCAATGATGTCAATAATGAGAAATATCCTATGACTGAGACTCACCGACCGTTTTATCAAGAAAATGTCAGAATTTACAAAACCAAAGAAACATTTAAAAAAGGAAATGTTCGGATCGTAAATATTTCTAAAAGAGAATTGATGATAGTAATGATCTTTATTATTTTGAATACATACATAAATAATGAAATTTGAAAAAAAAAAATGCAAAAGAATCACCTTTTCCTGCTTTTTACATGCAATTTTTGAACATAATTTTTACATGCAATTTTTGAACATAACCTTTTTTACTGTATCACAAGCTCTACAACCCTCACAAAAAAGTTTCAAGTCATTATTTCGTCGTGGTGGTTATCACAATTTTAAATTACTTTTTCTTTAATCTCAGAACTAGACAAGCCATAAAAACTTTTGATGATACACTGCAATCGTTTTGATCTATATGTTTGCAAAAATTTATGTTTCGAAAATTTTTTTCCGTTATAACTATTCCGTTTGCATAAAATTACATTTTATGAGGCACTCAAAACAGTAGATTTTTATTACATGAATTTCAGTTTTTCATCTCTAACTAAAACCATTTTTTACATTTTTTGGCTACACTCGCTTATGACCATCATTCAATTCGCTCAAAGTTTTTCGATTTGTTTCTCTGAATAATGTTTCACTAACAGTGCCATTCGATTTGATCAAGTTCAAGTCATCTTATTGAAACTTTAAAAATAAGCAAAACTTCGTTGTTTTGAAAGAATTTGGGTTTTAGGGAGGTATTCTAGGATAACAGAATTGCTACTCCTGCTAACATACGGCGGATTCAACTGTCGGTTGTTAGTAATGTGGACCAAATTCTTTGTATCAATTTGTGCAAGTCAGAAGGGACAGTTATGACTGACGCGGAATAATAATAATCTCTGTATCATTTTCTTTATTTAAAAAATGGATCTTACACGGATTAATGAATGTTTGCAATTTGAATCACTTCTGTCTGGAGTAGGTTCGCACAGAGCGTATCACCCATAGGATAGATATTCACATCATCTGCACTATATGAAACTGCAATAATTTTTACAATCATTTCGGTTTCATGTCCCTTTTCTTTGCTTGTGCTCTGCTATTCTTATGATACGTTCTTTTCAACCAGCAATTTTCTATTGAGCGTTATTCTTGTAGACGCCAAACTACCGCAAAAATTTCAATAGGTGTTCATGAAGCACTTGGAACTGTTATCTTTTTTCTTAAGAACTTCCTGTGTGCACACTCAAAACAAATTTTCAGAACCATCAGCAGCTCAATAAAAAGTGACACAAGACCCGATAATGCAATTGATATTCCATGAGTCTTACAAACCCTCTAATGAAAAAATGAACAAGTTCAAGGCGTGAGTTTCTTTGTTGAATTCTAGGGACAGCTCTTGAGGTTGTCTACAGCTGTAATATAACTTTTCACCTATTTTTTCACCTGGTTTTGCTCACTTCCAAACTGAAATTTTAATAATTTTCAATAAAAAAAACGAGATTCTTTTACCCTTTCAAATCTTTCAGATGTTCCTCTAAATGTGATTGCTCCAACGATGACTGCCCAAACTTCTACGAACGCAGAAAATGTCCAAAGAACTGCAAGAACTGCTCAAATCAGTACTTCCGTAACAAGAAGCATGTCAAGGTGAAGGAGAAGAAGACCAAATCCAAAGGAATCGGAATCTTCTCCAAGGAGTTCATCAAAAGAGGTCGCTTTGTGATTCCTTTCATTGGAGAGGTCATTGGCAAGGAGGAAAAAGAGATTCGAGCCGAGAGATATTTCAAGAACAAACAGGAGAAGTATTTTTATGGGAACTTTAACTACTTCATTGACGCGACGGTATACGGTAATGAGGCTAGATTTGTCAATCACTCCTGTGATCCTAACATGATCGCCGAAAAGTTTGCTCTGGATGGAACTCCAGTGGGATTCAAAGCTATTGGATTTGTGGCAAGACGGAATATCAAAAAGGGAGAGGAGCTCACGCTCAACTATAATTTCGGATCAGAGGAGTGAGTTAGAAAGGATTACCGTAATTAGATACAGTACCTGATTTTAGCCCAGCCAACATCAAGTGCACATGTAAAAAGAAGGTGTGCTCGGGTGTAATGGGAAAGAGGAAGATGGATTTGAAGAAGGGGAAGACGGTGAAGAAAGTTTTGAAGAAGAAGATGACGAAGAAAGTCAAGAAGGCTGGTAATTCAAAGAAGGTTACTGTGACCAGTGTTCAGAGCAAGCCAGCCGCTAATAGTAAGAAAAGATGGAAGAGAGGAACCAGAGAGCGAAAGCAAAGTCAACGTGAAATTGAGTAATTAAACAGCGGATATCTGCATACTTGAGATTCTCCTATCTTCCAGATTTAACAGACATTTTTGGCTTTGATTAACATAGTAATTTCTGAATTGTCGTTTCTTTTTGTTTAAGGTCTTCATATTTTTCTTCTTTCATATGTACGTCGATAACTTCATGTGCCTGACATATTTGCGTTACTGACACGGTTCAATTGTAATACAGTCTAACATTTTAGCTCAAATCAATGAAATGCTACCCTTAAAAACTTTACCGTTTTATGAAGTTCATGAAATTGTAAAAAATTCCCCGTTACCAATCGTTTGTTTCTCATGCCTAACAGCACTAAAGTATTCGTGTAAGATAAATTTCCATTATAAACTATTGATATTCTATTGTAGAGGTTTTCTTCAACAACCCTAAAAATGAAAAAAAAATTAAAACCGGGAGCAATGTAATCTGCATTCAACCCCAATAAAAATCATGTTTCAAAGTTTTGATATCTCGTGAACGGGGTTCCACTTTTCATTAAGTTTCCAATTCCGATTAAGTTTCATTAAGTTCCCCCCTATACCGTAATTATAAGATTACGCGCTTTACCCTCAACATGAGCACCCTTCAAACCTTATGATTATTCCGCAGGGTGTACAAAAGAAATAGTGTGCAGCGCATTGAAAAACTTTCCAAACATATATGTAAAAGTAATGAGAGTTTTGCTACAGTAATTTAGAGAAAATTCAACCGCATTTCTGTGTTTTTTTTTTGTCAGAAATTGTGGAATGAACGTTTTTGCTTTTGAAATGTTGCCTGTTCTTTCAAATAACTTTAGTCAATTTTTTCCAAATCATCAACCCCTTTTTTTCAAAATCTAATCTCCAACCATGGCCAACAGTGTCTCCAAAAGTTCTTCGAGATTCCATCCGTCACGCCAGCTCAAAGAAGCTAAGATGATGAAACACAAAGGGTAAGATCCTGTATACAAAATGATAGATTTATTACGATGAGTATTGGACCGCAAATTCGAAATGATTGAAGCATAAGAAATGCTACAATTCTTACAGTGTTATTGCAACATTATCTGATGCTTTGAAAAAGTCTTCATTCTATGTCTGCGGCATGCCAATTTTATAAAAGCTATACAGATAAAATACACATTCAGTTGGGATTGTAACCACAACAGACAATTTGAAACGAATAAGTAATACAATCAAAACGAAATGCTAAAAATTGTACAATCATTACATTAATAGTGAAACAGTATCCTTCATTTTTGAGTCTCGGGCCATTTTTAATCAATTTGGTGGTGGTTCTGAAAAGTCAAGTATTTGCATCCGACGATTAGTTCCAAAAGCTTTGTATTGATTACAGTTTCAAAAGTTTCGTGAATTTGAATTGGCATTCTAGCGATATTAAGAGAGCGTCATAAGTTACAATAACGTTCAAAAGCTAGATTTTCCGATTCAAAAAAGAAATTAGGAGAATATCAAAGAATCAGTGAACCAGACAATATGAAACGGAACTGATTGCAAAAATTGTTGCTATTTCATATAGTGCAAATGAAGGGAACGTCTTTCCCATGAGTGGTTTTCTTGGGCCAGCGTGATCCAGACAGAACTTACTTAAATAACAATAATTTATTCATGCAAGAACGAAGAATATCAGTGAATAATGTTCAAATTTTTTTGAATGAAGAAAATGATACAGAGATTATTGTTACGCGTCAGTCATAACTGTCCCTTTTGACTTGCTCAAATTGATAAAAGAAATTTTGGCCATAATTACCGTTGCTTTTGATTTGTCAGCAGGAAATTTTGCATGAATTTGCTTTTGATTTGTCAGCAGGAGTAACAATAATGTTATTCTGAAATACCTTCCTAAAATGCCAAATTCAAAAGCGAGAAAAGCACGAGAACGGTCAAACACCACTTCAAAAAAGGGAGCACTCATAAATTGTGAAATAAAAGTTTACTATTTCGAGGAGTTCGTAGAATTTGTGGCATGCAACAAGAGAAATCGACACTTGTAAAGAAAACAGAACAGTGAATTTTAAAATAATAATGTATTTACCAAATGACGATAAAACCGATTTTATTGTACAGAAAAAGACAAGTGTATAAAAAAAAGAATGATTCCCCGCTTGTATATTTTTAAGATTCGAATTTTAACAGGAATTTTTAACGTAAAATTGACTTTAAACTATTTTGGGAGGGTTGTAGAGTTAGTAAAACAGTAACAAATGGCAGCTAGATTTTGTTCACATATAGCATGTAAAGATGAAATAAGTTAAAAAAATGTCCCGCTGTTTTTTTTAATGCAATATCAAAAATCAACTCTCTGCCGTTTTTTCCTGTTTTACAAACTCTAAAACCCTCCAAAACAGTTACGAATCAGTATTAATATGCATGGAATTTTCTCTAACCCTCAACATATGGACGTTGGAATCGTTCTCACAAAATACTATTAAAGTTCAGCTCTCGGTTGTGGTGTCAATACCGCTAGAATTTCAATACGAATTCATGAAGTTTTTGAAACTGTCGTTATATATATATTCTTTAAATGAACGCCGTTTGCACATAATTACAGTAAGTTTCTTAATTGGATTCGGGGGGTAACTATTTGAGTTATCTACATGTGTAAGTTTTTACTTGTTTCTGGTTTATGGTTTCGTGAGTGCTACAGTGTTTTGAACCACTGAATCACCGTTAAAGAAATTAGTTATAATGTTTTCAAACTTGAGGTGTCCCGCATCGCTTTTCTAGATAAGCTGGTCTCCTATGCGGAAGTATTGACACAGAGAAATCCGAAAGAAAGTTTCATTTCTTCGATAAATGATTTCATTATTCCAGTCAAGAAAAACTTCTGTTTCAACTAGCTGTTTCCTGCTGATATCTTTCGATACGAAATAATAAACGTCTATTGACAATATAATTAATTTAATAGTTAGCAAAAATTACAAATAACATTTCAATGTTTCAAAGTCTTTGTTTCCAATAAGTTGCACGACTATCAGTAGTATTCTGGCCAAGCGTTTGCCTTCTTCATACTCAAAGTCCAGTTTCAGTATTATAGCAAGTTCGGAGACTTATCTAACCACTGTTTCCAATTTCTAAATCTTTACTATTAAAGGGGGAGTTCACTAATTTCTGAATTTCAGATTTTTTACATCAATCGATGCAGAATTAGGGTGCGGGAAATTAATTCTCTTGGAGCCCAGTCTCAAAATGCTTGGTTTTCAAAATATGGGTCAAAAACTGCTCAAAAAAATCAACTGTCAGGGTGCACATCGCTCAAAAAGCTCACGTTTTAGGGTGCAAAATTTTCTTGAGGGTGCAGATTTCCACGTCATCAGAAATTCTGCACCCTGACAGTTGATTATTTTGAGCAGTTTTTGACCCATATTTTGAAAACTAAGTATTTTGAGACTGGGCTCCAAGAGAATTAATTTCCCGTGCCCTAATTCTGCATCGATTGATGTAAAAAAATCTGAAATTCAGAAATTAGTGCACTACCCCTTTAACAAACGCAAAATTCTGTGTATGTGTGTGTGTGTCTGTGTGTGGATCCCCCACCCTAACTGAGTCCCCACTGGACCAATTTTTTTCAAATTTTCACCGGTTATCGAAAATTGGCCCGCGATGATGCCCGTCTATTTCGATTTTTGAATGAACAAAAAATGATGTCACAAGGTCGCAAAAACCTCATTTCAGGAGAAATTTGTTTTTTTTTCAGTTTTGAGAGAGGGAGAGACGAGTTCACGGAATTATTTTTCACTTTTCTAAAATTTCTCAATTTTCTCATTTTCTAAAATCCCACGTTGACCAGAGAAGTGAAAAAAGCCGCAGGCTTTTGAGATTTTTTAAAAGGGCCGCAGGCCCTGAAACCAAAGCCGAAGGCTTTTCAGATTTTCTAAAAGGGCCGCAGGCCCTGAAACCAAAGCCGAAGGCTTTTGAGATTTTCTAGAAGGGTCGCAGGCTCTGCAACCAAAGCCGAAGGCTTTTGAGATTTTCTAAAAGGGCCGCAGGCCCTGAAACCAAAGCAGAAAGCTTTTCAGATTTTCTAGAAGGGCCGCAGGCCCTGAAACCAAAGCAGAAGGCTTTTCAGATTTTCTAGAAGAGCCGCAGGCCCTGAAAAAAGCCGAAGGCATTTGAGATTTTCTAGAAGGGCCACAGGCCCTGAAAAAAGCCGAAGGCTTTTGAGATTTTCTAGAAGGGTCGCAGGCCCTGAAACCAAAGCAGAAGGCTTTTCAGATTTTCTAGAAGGGCCGCAGGCCCTGAAAAAAACCGAAGGCATTTGAGATTTTCTAAAAGGGTCGCAGACCCTGAAATCAAAGCCGAAGGCTTTTTGAACTTTTTAAAAGTGCCGCAAGATTTGAATAAGAGCCGAAGGCTCCGTAAATCATATTGAAGGGCCGCGAACCTTTAAAAAAGAAGCCCAAGGCTTCAAAGTCAGAAAACAAGCGGACGCCAGGTGGTGGAGCCCCCGAAGGGGGCGGAATCCACCTGTTTTCTTTACATTCAAGCCATTCCCATTTGAGCGTCAAGCATGTGTTACAGCAGTCCTCTATATCTTTTTGCCTCTTTGCTGTTGCATATTTTCGCGGATTCTCCTGCCTGTAATTATAAGATTATATGTGTTGACCCGTCTTGCACTATTTTGCAGATGGGCACCTTGCAAGAGGAAGGTGTGTGGCAATAGCAATGAAGCTAGCTTGATGTCCTTCTTCTCTAATAGTGACAGCCAAGAGGAGACGGGGGTACCTGACACCGGGCAGGCAGCCGGGTGAGACAATTATTGTCTTGGTGCATATCATGCAGATGCTGAGAGCGACAAACAGAGCAAACTTGAAAGTGATGGGCGTTTTGTGGAGCACCCCATTGCTTTAATGTTCACTTTTAAACTGGATATTTGAAAATTACGTTCTTGGCAAAACATAATCTATTCATAGCAGCAATGAGTTCTCAAAGATACCTTGAAGATATTTTGAGCTTCAATATTTGAATCTTGAACTTTTGTGTTGTGTTGTACAGTTCCGGTGGATCGAAAAACTTTCCAGGTGTTTGAAAATAATGAGGGTTGTGCTACAGTAATTTTGGATAAAAAAAATAAGCCGCCTTTTTCTGTGCTTTTCTCTGTACGAACGTTTCTGCTCCTGAAATGTTGCCTATTCTTTGAACTAATGATCTACTTTGTTTAGATTTTAATCGATTTCTTCTGAATCATCTATCTTACTTTATAGATCCAATCTTCAAAAATGACCAACTATGCTTCCGATATTCCTCTGAGATTCCACACATCCTGCAAGCTCGACGAAGCTAAGCTGATGAAGCTCAAGCGGTACGTTCCTTGTTATTGACTAGAATTCTTTGTTACTAAAACATAAGAAATGTTACTACATAGAAAATGTTACTATAGTGGTAGTGCAACAGCATATGATGTTCTCCAATATCATACAAATTCATAGCAAACTTCTACGGCTCCCTTTTTAGATACTGTACCTTCTTGACAACCTGAACATAACATTTTTCAGATGTCCCTGCAAAACCAACTGCTCCAATGATGTAGATTGTGACAGAGTCTTCCACAAAATTGAGTGTCCACCAAACTGCCATAAGGATTGTCAGAATCAAAAGTTTCGACTTTGCAGATTCAAGGAGAACATTTTTCTGGAACCTAAGAACGGACCCCTTCCAGAAGTGGAAGTCAGGAACTCGGAAGTGTCTGGGAGAGGTCTCCACGCCTCAGAAAATATCAAAAATGGAAGAATGATTATGGCTTACACTGGAGATGTGATCGACCAGGAGGAGAGGAAAATTCGTGAAAAGAAGTATAGAGCGGAGAATCTTCCGAATTATTTCTTCGAGGCTGGGACCCTCATAATCGATCCGACAAAATATGGAAACAAGGCGAAATATGCCAATCACAGCTGCAATCCCAATATGATTGCTGAGAGTTGGAGTTGTCATGGGACCCCGGACAAATTCAAGGTCATTGTATTTGTGGCTTGTAGGGATATCAAAAAGGGCGAGGAGCTTACAATCAACTATGGACGCGCTTAGTGAGTTTTTTTAAATCTGCATCTTTACGTAAACGTGATCGTGGCATGATATACATATGATGCTTAATGACTACAGTAGCCATAGCTTAGCTCTTAGTGGTCCAATTCTCAGGATTGTGATAACAGTCGAGAGCTATTTGTTTCCCTTATTGTGCACAGCTTACCCTCAATAACGCGTCACTGTGATTGAGATTCAATTTCAGCGCCAACAACATGCCCTGCACCTGCAATGCAACTGTGTGCTCTGGATTGGTTGGGAAAACACGGAATGCAGTTGTTAGCAAAAAGAAGAAGATGGCTCATGTCAAAAAGGCCGGGCCAGCTAATGTCAAGAAGACCAAGACAACTGTATCCGAGAAGAAAAAGAAAACTGACCCAGTCAAGACAGACCAATCAATGAAGACCTCAGGAAAGAAAAACATCCAAAAGTCCAAGAAAGCCAAACCTTTCCCCATAAGACTGAAGGGGAACGATACTCCAGAAGCTAGACCGTACCGAGAGAAGAAAATCCGAACCTTCTTCGCCGACTTCTTTGATAAGTATTATCCACAAAAGTTTCGATTCTCGTGGTTCAATTGAGATTTTTCTCCGTTTCATATGTATGACAAGTTTTCTTATTTTCATGTTGCCACTAATTAATAAACAATTATTGGGGAAGTTTCTATAAATTATTTTGAAATATCAAATTTTAAAGAATGGTGAGGGCTTTCAGAAGATTTTGAATGACTTTTTAAACAATATTTCATCTTCAATAAAATGAATGAAAACAGAAAAATACTCTCCAAAAAATTTGCATTTCACATGGTCTTCAGAATAGGGGAGATTTTCTTGTGTAGATCCTGAGATGAAAGAATAAAAAGCTTGAACAAGATTTTTCAATGGGATCTCCAAGTAGCTTTTTGTTTGAGTTGATGGAATCCAGAATATCTACTCATAATTTTCTCTCAAGTCTATCGCGACATAGTTTTGACAAGTAAAAAAAGTTCAACGTAGTGAAATGCGAACTTTTTCGTATTATATCTTTGTATGAACCAAGCCATCTTTATAAGTAAATTTGAAGTATGTTGGTATTTGAGTTTGGGTTTCGTCTTGGGTTGGAAGACAAATTATTGTGAATTGAACCGATGACTTTGTTATATCATGTTTAAGAAAATTTAACAATTTGACAGCTTGTGGATGAGTGTTTGTAGTTGTCTTGATTAGTCCTTTATACTGTTTCAGCTTTCATATATTTGATCCGAGCGAGGAGGAAAAATTATTCCGTGCGAGAAGAACAATTTTTGTCAGCTAGTTGAAACAGTATAACCCCTGAACAAGAATAGAAGAAGTCTATGTTCAATGAAGTCGCGTCCGTTTTCATCTCCTCTTTGCAGAAATTCGCGGTAACTTTTGACTTGTTTTATTTCCATTGGTTTTACAAAAAAACTTATTGCAAAATGTTCGATGTTTCGTGTGGAACACAAGATGACAGCTGAACATTTTCAAAACAATGAACCACTCCGACCAATTTGTCCAATAGCATAGACCAATGAAACAACCAGAATGTATTAAGGATTTCTACAAAATGTCCTCATCAACATTCTTCATAATGTTCTATCAAACAAGGATTAATTTTTCACGGCCCGCCCCCAGTCGATCGAAATTCACTTCTGATTCTTATTAGTTATCTTCTCAAAACATGGTTTCGTCCAAACATGTGCCAGAATAAAGAACAAAGTGATTAATGAGATGGGGATTGCGACGATTCGAGACTGACAACTCCCATTTGGAGTTGTCAGTCATTTGGAGGGTTAGAGCGGAGCCTGAAATAATAATTTTTTTCATAGTCATATGGCAATTTTGAAGATTGAACTAAAACACAGTTCCATCATTGGAATTTATAAAAAAAGAAATACCTTCCATTTTACCTGTGCATAATATTCAGGAAGCTTCATCTCCAGCGTGAGAATCAAAATTTGCAAAAATGTTCCTGTTTTATGATGTTCATGAGACAGAAAAAGAGGAATCTCACCCAAGAATCTCACAATTTAAATTGTGATGATCTACTTCTTTAGTCTGGCTCTGTTAGAATTCGCCAATTTTTAGAAAGTCTATGGGTACCAAACTTCGGCAAGCAGACATCTCAAGTCTTATCAGAGTGGTTATACTCACCAATCGCACCACCCGCAGCACTGCCCAATCCGGCATACTGAAATACAGAATCTAAGCATACCAGAATTGCAAATGCACAGCCAGTCACAAGTAGGACATCGCCGAGAAGAATTGTAGTAATGATAAGCATGAACAACTGAATCTTGTTTGATGTGAAACAGAAAATGCAAGAAGTGTCTAGTAAGAGAAGGAAACTTATCCGTTTATCTACATTCCTTTTTGGAATTTATGCAACTGTTAAAGATACTGCAGTTGTTCTTTTTTCATTATCTATTCATTTTCTATTCAGCACTTTCGATTAGCAGTCTTGAAGAAAAGAACTGAAATTTAATGGAAGAAGCAGGTGTCTTGTTTCGTTAATGAAATCATATGTATTGCGTTTCTCATCAAAATCCAGAACACCAACTTCACTAAAAGCAAAAGTAGAAATTTATAAACTGATGAAACCGAATCAGCTCGCGTGAAAGCCCAAAATTTCCACCGAATTCCCCATCAAACATCCCTCACTTTACAATATCTCGGCGATTTTTCAATATATTCAGAAAAAAATCTCACTCTGAATGGATGAAGAAAAATTGTCACCGTTTCTGAAGAACTTGAAACGGACAAAAGGTTTTACAAAATTAATAATTTTCTTTACTTTGTTGAACATAAAATCTCTGTTTCTCATGGTCCGTAAAAAATGACAGTTGCTGTTGAAACGTTTCAATGATAAACCGAAAAAGCAAACAAATTATGTTTCTAGTAGCTGACAAATTACGAGTATAAATAACGTAGTCGTTATCGAAACACTTTTTATTATGAAAAAAGAAACGGTGGATAATGAACAACTAAAGCCAATCACAGGAAGGTTCTGATTATTATTGTGGTTTTGTAGCGTGAAATTAAATGAAAGTTTCTGCGGAGAAATAACACATTACCCAGTCAATTTGAAGAGAATGGTTACAGATTCACAAAACCCAAATAAATTCCGGATACACATTCGTTATACTTCAGATAATTGTGTATAGTGTTATTTTTCAATGTAGATAAATCAAGGGTTGCATCCAGAAAAACGTTTGTTGGTGAAGAAAAATTTATCTCAACTCAGTGATCAACTAACAGCAAGCTCATAAATCAGTCAAATTCATAAAACAATTGGGGCATAAAAAAATGCTTTATTTTTCGTCATAAAAATATTCTGTTTCATGGTTTTTATAAGTTTTCGCCTGCAATCAACCATTATTCAGCTCATTTTGTTACAATCACAATTCACTACCACTGATCGAATTCAAATTGAAGCCGTTTTTTGCTCTTAGTTTCCTCCATTTGTCTTTGATTTAGAAATACCTTCCGCTGTCCAACTTCTTCATTTTGATCCTACTTCTTATAGCTAGAACGTATTACAATAATGGCAATAAACAGCGTCGAACCAATCCCAATCGACTCAGTTCGTCCGATTCACGTAGAACTTGACACCGAAAATGTTTTGTGCGTCTCCTAGAAAATGCGTGTGTGCTAGTTTTGCGGTGTAATTGTCCAGATTTTCGGTTTATTTTTCAATTTATCGTTTCAAATAGTTCACAAAAGTTTGTATACTGTTGTTATGGGTTCTCAGACCACCACTTGTTATGCTGAAAATCAACAACGATCTCGTTGTGGGCAGGTTTTAGATCGAACAAGCAAAGTATGTGGATTATTGAATGAAGAGCAGCTAAAAATCATTAAAATATGGATGACGTAGTGAAGTTCTAAACATCAATCAATCAGTTTGCATGAAAAGACAAAGTATTGAAACCGCAAGATTATTTTTAAGGCAAAGATAATGAGGGAAATCTGAGGTTTCATGCTTTTCCTACTGCATATTTTTGATTTTTCTCGATCGTTGAAACTACAAACAACGAATTATGTTTTCCGTTCAATGAACCAAATATGGACCCACTAAAACTGTGATAGTTATCCAGAAAACATTTTATTTTCAGATGAAAGATAGGATCTTGAAGATTGAGTAAGTAATGGCAACTTATTCTGAAACTATTTCTTTTTTCATTTAAGTACTTCTATCCATCATACCTCTACAGTAGTTTGCTTTCGTTTCATGGGCGGTCTCAATGCATATGAGTTTTGCGTTAAAATTCAGAATACTCTGTGGTTCCAATGTTTAAAATATACCAGTTGCTGAAATGAAAATGTTCAGTTTCGCTATCTTTAGAAATGAAAGCCGAATGATAATTTTCAGTTCCACGATTAATTTCACGACCAACACGAAGCAGTTCCTCAACATTAAGGAGTTGCTCCATCGCCATTCTACCGTACTCCATAAAAAGTAACAAGTGTTGAAGGGCGTCTTCCTGGATATTGTCCACTACATTGTATATCTGAAAAATAAAACTTGATTTTGTACTCCTCGAGGACAACTCCTGTACTCCTCAAGGACAACTTCAAGCTTTGTTCACGAGGACTACACTACTCGCACCTGAGGTGGGCACACGCCAGCCATTTTTTTTAGTTCCGAGACCTAACAGAATGTCCATTGAAAATTCAAACACGCGCCAAAATTCATGAGTTTCTTGAAACTGTAGAACTGAAAAATGCTCATCGCGGAAGGCGGAATAGAATAAGTTTTTGCGGAATACGGAAAGAAAACTTTGGATATTAACTAAAGCTTGAAACTCCCGCAGAAACTTCTCAATGTTTCGAAACTGAAAAAGCATCTCACCTGCACACGGCTAACAATCATGGATAATGCAAAATCCATCGTGCATTGTTGATATGTTGAATTGTTGTCGAATGTTCCATCTGTGTCAATCTGAAAGTTTGGATAACTGTATTCATTAAAGTGTGACCCAGGATTACTGTAGTTTGACGTACATATATAACTGTATGGGCTTGTAGGATTACTGTACATCAACTTAGAACTTCAGGACTTTGGTCTGAAAACTCAACAAAAACCTGACAAACAAAAGCCGAATTCCTGAAGCTCTATAATTGGTTCTAAAGATTGACAAAATCTGTGATAGAGTATTACTGTAATTATGACAAGAACATGAAACAGACAACGTTTTGGTTCTTAACTACTGTCTGTTTTCCGTGACACATTCGCACTCTCAAACAAGCCGTATGGTTTTCAATGGGTCTAATCGTTGAATTTCAGGTAGACTCAAAATCTTTCCCCGAATAAACCATAATTTTATAATGCTATCACATTTCCAATAGTCATCCATCAACCTGGAGGCGCCCACAAGATTGATGATGGATGGCCGAGATAACGAAAAACGGTGAAGAAGGAAAGTGTGAAAAAAAGACGGAAATTGGAATAATTGCCCGGGATCTTTCATTTTCTTTCATCTTTAATTTTTTCTTTTTTTTTCAGTCTTTCATTTTTTCATTTATTTTTCATTTTGCGATTTTCTGCTGGATCAAGGATGAAACAAGTTTTTTAATCTGAAATAGTCATTTAGCTGACTATTCAACGTTGGAAGGGAAAACAAGCAGTCGGATCTCCACCGTAAGATCTTTTTTGTTGGGCAAATTCACAGAGAACATGAAACAGAAAAATGACAATGGTTTATTTTTTCAAAAGTTCTACATTTTCATCACTATGGGAAGTATCTACATCTAACTTATTTTTAATCTTCGTTCCGCATTTTTTGAAGTAATTTTCCTCTTTTTTCGCAAAACAATCCCTGCACTCCTACTCTTTTCCTACAGAAGAGGAAGGAAGCCTGAAGATTGCTGCGGAGAGATAAGGATGAGAAGCGGTGATGAACGACTTTCGGTAGTGGAAGGACAACTTTAAAAAATGCGAAAGTTACTGAGGGACCGGACAGCATCTTCTGTTAACAGGCCATAATGACGTTGAATAGCATAACTGGGTTAAAAAAAACAAGTACAGGGTGAACGATAATTATTGATACAACTTTATAAGACTATAAAAACCGACCCCGGGGTCTAATTAGAAATGTTGGACACATACATACATCTACCAAACTTGCCAAGTTTCAAAAAAATTGATCAAGTTTCAGCTCAATTGTGAAATCTTAATGTAGCGTATCAATAATTATCGTTCACCCTGTAGAAAGAATAAGAGGCTCGGAGACAAATCATAAAATGGATCTCTCTAGAAAAACCTTCTTCTGAATAAAAGGACTGCAATTGAAATGGAGAACAGTTTGATAGGTAAAGTTTGTGCTAGAAAGATTGTTTTGAACTGTTATTACTGATACTTATTGAGTCACTGAAACTGAAAACTTATCTACTTCAAAAAGGAAGTATAGCAAACTGACGTTTTGAACGTTTGATTAGTGTTCTAGATCACAACGAGACGAAACCCTAAAAATTATTGTTTCTCAGAGGTAATGAATTGAACTTGGAAAAACTATTGCACTCGTTCCAAAATATATGTGAATGAACAAAATCGCGAAATTTACTAGTTGGAAAAATTAGTTAGAAAAATAATTATATAGTTAGCAAAAACAGCTGTTTCTGCTCTTCTACAAATTTTAATTTTTTTTGTTCAACGTTTTCTGGTTACCCAATAACTCCAAAAACCTTGAAAAGTTGTAGTTATACCAAATCAGAAATGTTTCACCGTTATAGTTTTTCTTGAACTCGTCGCCAAATTTTGCATCGAAAAGCAGCACAATCTATCATTTTATTCTTAGTAACTGTATTACACCAACAAATGCCATTGTTCAGCCCAAGTCTATCAATAATCTTAATTTTCTTTCATCTCACAAAAAGTAGGTAAAACCGAAAAAGTTTAAGATTTCCGAAATTTTCTCTAAAATTGTTCATGTTTCCCATTTTCCACTATTACAGATAGTGATCCCTCGAATCAATACATCTAAATTTCTTTCAAAATCGCTGAAAATTCTAGACGGGCGTTGCTAGTCACAATACCACCCCCTCCTTGCGAATTTTTAAAGGGCTACTCAACGAGAAACGCAGACTTGTTGACTATCGTCGATGATTAGCTCTGTCATTGCTCTGTCTGTCAGTCCGAAAGAGTCGAGAGAGTATGTGGACTGACTGAAATCGAAACGATTTCAATTTTCAATTTTATCGGAAAAAAATTTGATCGTACTGGTTTCATTCATTTTTTGGTCAAATTCATCGAGAACATGGAACAGGAAAAATGAAAACAGTTTATTTTCCCAAAAGTTCTACATTTTCGTGACTATAGGAAGTGTTCACATCTAACTTATTTTTCAATCTTCTCATTGCATTATCGGGAAATTTTCTAGGGGGAACAGATGTGTTGGGGTCGAAAACAACGCTCAAGAAAGTACCTGCATTACTTTCAATTGAAATGAATAAACTAGAGACTGTAGGAAGTGTTTCAATGAAGAGAGGAAATGAAGAGAGGGTTTTTCAATTTTTCTAACTAATAAGACCTAGTTTCAGCTTCTTTAGTTCTAACAAGTAAGACTTTTTCTAGTAAATCCATTTCCGGTGTAACTAAAACCAATTTGTTTCAATTTCAACAAGAAAGTATAAAATAACTTATTATAAGAACTTCTGATTTTTTGTGACCAGGGATGTGCTCAGTTGCATTCTTATACTTGCTATACAAATATATCAATTTCAACATTTCTCTGGGAAATTTGCCTTGAAATTGAACTACTTTGCCATCCAAAGACTGCAGCTGTGAAAATTAACGGAACTGGTGGTAAACTCGAATCAGAAATTTTTTCGAAATAAGTTTGCGTTTGAAAAAAACTGACTCATTTCAGATTAAAAAAAACTCAATTCATAACTAAATTTTCACGAAAAATTGGATATTTTCGAAACTAATCAAAATTTCCAACTCTTTTTCATCTTACAAAAAGTAAGTGAAACCTAAAAAAAAGTTGTGACATTTCGAAAGTTTTCCCTAGAAATTTCATGTTTCATGATTTCCATTATTAAAGATAGAGATATCAGCTAGGATTAATCCTGCGATAGCAATACAAAATTGATTAATTCTTTGTGAAGACAACGGAAATAAAATAGGAGGTCCCTATGGCATATTTTTAGTATCAGTATTAGGAATAGAAAAATATTTAAGTGTGGCAATTGCCAACATTTTACTTGAAAACTTTCAGTGCAAATTATTACATTTATCAACAATTCTGAGACTGAACACTCCGGCTTGGAGGATTAGAACAACAATTGGGAACGAATTCAATCAAAAAAGGATTGAATTTTGTGAAGTTGTTCCTGTTTCATAATGTTGACGAAACAGTAAAAGTGAACCTATGTCATTAAACATCATCACCAGAGATGCACAGAAGTGATACGGAAGACGGAAAACGGAACATTTTGTAAAATTTTTCGTTTTTCTGCAAAATCCGGGAGACGGAAAAAATCGCAAAAATTTTGATGGAACACTGAAGGCAGAAGACGGAATTCCGTGCATCTCTGATCATCACTACTCTCTGATTACTTTCTGATTCATATGTCCTAATGATGTCTTGAAGACATAAACTTGACTACTAGAAACTCACGGCTGAATTTTTTTGAATTGCCAGCAATCTTCTATAGTCGTACAGCAAAATATCCTAATTTTCCATTGTAATACAAAGCCTTAATGATCAAAAAGATAAAGGCAATTATTTTATTACTCTAACCTCACCTACTAATACAAAAATAACTCTCTTAGGTTTATATAGCAAAAAAAAGCTAGAATACTTTTCTCCGTTTCCACTTGCTCGTAAATTTCATCGTTTTTCAAACTTTTTAATCCTGCCACGATAAGACAGACACAATTCAGAGAAAAAAACGCATTACACAGTAGGATGAGCAATGAAGAAAGTCCGAAAGCATGTCGTATTCTGTCATACTTGGGTTTATTCAAACTTGAGAATATGTAGGAAACATAGATTGAATCCAGAAAATCAAGATTCAAATTTTGTCATCCTATCATTTTGTCAGTTAAGTTTTTAGAGTTTAGAGTTACTTGATACCGATATTTTTCCCCAATTTTTTATGATGTCATTTTGCATAAAAGTCACTTTTTGCGTTCTATTTCAATTATAGATAAACTAATAGCAGTTATGGAAAGATTAAACAAGATGTTGTACAAAACAAGCTCATAAGAAGACAACTGATGAAAATCGAGTGCCGGTGAACACACAAACATTTTGATTAAGAAAAAGTGATAACTAGCAGTTGAAATTATGAACTACTGACATGATCCTGTGCCTCTGTTAGAAGGATTATTTTGATCAATCTTATCGGAAATTATGGATACACTGAAACCGAATAATGTTCCGATTTCAAGTTGGTTGTATGGAAATTAGATATGGTGAAAGTTTTATTTGTTTTGCACAACGAGTTAATCAAAGCTTTAAAAAAATTGTTTGATACTCAAAACGTCATCACCATTTTTTTAGTTACGTCATACCAAACCGACTGCGATATGGTTTTGATAAATAATTGTAAAAAAACAAAATCAAAAGAACAATAGGTGCACTACTTATTCGTATAAGTGGCCTTTTTGAAACATGGTTTCGTCCGAACATATGCCCAAATGAAGAACAAACAGGTCAATGATATTGTGAAAGACTGACAACTCCCGCTTGGAATGTTAGAACTGCACCTGGAATTTTGAAATGTTGCGTTTTGAAAAGTTTTGCCGTTTCATGAACTTCATGGAAAAGAAGAAAATGACACAATGTCAATCGGGGACTTCTTCAATGCGATACTCAAACTGCTATGATCCATGGTTTTCAAAAAAGTTTAGGGATCCTTAGAACGTTCTAAACTTGGATAATCCGATCATAAAGCTCTTGTACTTACCAGCAATAGCACCACTAGAAGTACTTCCCTATCCGATTTCCAAGAATACAGAGTCTCCACATGCCAACATTGCGACAGTGTGGAACGATAAACTGTGGTGGGAGGACAATTAAGAAATTCAAGAGAGTTTCTGGAGGTCCAGACAACAAATTTTATATTACCAGGTTACCCTGAACAACAGAGTTGGAAAGAACTAGGACAAAAAGAAGAGGAAAAACTCACGGTAGGATTTTTTCTAGAAAAAATACATTCATCTGGTAAAAGGGTCTACTTGCGATGGAAATGGAGAGGAGTTTGATAGAAAACGACGATTATTTCGAACTGTTTTTACTAAAACATATGAACTCACTGAAATCGGAAATTTTCTCCCATTTCTGAACGGAAATATAGCAGAGTAGCGTTTCAAATGTTCGATAAATCCTTCTGATTACAACCACACAAAATCCCATACTTTTTCCTTCAGAAGCTGGTTAGCTGGAGTTAACGGGACAATATTATTCAACCCAAAAAACAAAGAAACCAAAATCGGGTAATTTTTTTAAACCAATCGGATTATTTTCTTTTGATTCTAAAACCCTGTTTGAAGTCATTCGATTGGAAATGATAATCAGCAACGCAAAAAAGCAACAGGTTTTTCGGGATACAAGACTTTGAAACAACGAAAATTGTATGAAGTTTTTTCTGTTATTCATTAATTGAAGACTCTCCAAATGAATCGTAGACACAAAACATTTTCAAAAATACGGTTTCGCATAGCTATAAATTGGT
Source organism: Caenorhabditis sinica (assembly GCA_963932045.1). Lineage (NCBI taxonomy): Eukaryota > Metazoa > Nematoda > Chromadorea > Rhabditida > Rhabditidae > Caenorhabditis > Caenorhabditis sinica. Next base: position 20,785,345 of record OZ009940.1, read on the forward strand.
TCCACGATGTGCTCGTTCGTTGCCTCATGAAACATCGATATCGCTTCTTTTCTCTTGCCACGAGAGCTAAAACATTGAACTTTTTTTTTCAAACCTCCGTTTTCAACGTTCAGTTTTATTCTGTTTGAGACTAGCCATAGAACGACGAATTAAAACTTCAATGCAACATGAACACTTATGGATCAATTAAGACACGTTCTCTAGGAAAATGAACATCAGTGCCGCACAAAAAAAAGTCAAACCGATTTTTGTCTGCTGATATTTTGTATGATAGACACCCATAAGGTTCTAAGAACATCAGTATAGATTTCATCCGGCTCCGCCCGCTCTTGGCTCACATATGCATACACGGGGCCAAAAAATGTAAATTTTTTGTAGATTGAGATTTTGATGAAATCTTTTTAGCAGTGCATAGTACGCACTGTGTTGATGTTTTTCGAGTTTAGAAAGAAGTTCTAGCTCGTCGTCTTCAAGATGGAAAATGTCGAAATTTCATCATAAGTAGGTGTAATGCATATAAAAACCGTCATAGCTCAGCAGAAAGTACTAAACCTCAGTTCAAAAAAATCAAATTCTGAAAGAAGACAAAATTCTACTTTAGAAAAGTGTCTTCTCGTTCCAATCGAGTGGGGCCCTATTTTTGCTAGAAGCCAAAATAGGTGATTTTTTCGAAATTTTTCACGTATAGGGGTACATGGATGATTTTTGGTTCAAAATCAGAAGGCGAAAAATTGGATGCATAGTTGATAACTCTCATTGAAAGTATGTTTCCTATTTCCCTAAGAACTTTCAGTCCGGTTCGACATCTATCTGAGCCATGGGAACGGTATTTAGATCTTTTCAGGTAACAAGTTTGGACTCCTCATAACTTTTTTCGCTTTGATCCAAATAAGACATGCGTTTTATTTTTAGATTTAGCATACACAGTACTATTGGAAAACTATACAAAAAATTGTTCACCTTGCTTGGGGCATCTCAAACAGAGCAACTTCAAATATACTTCGTTTTTAAGGAGGAAATTTTTTTAAGTTATCGAGGTAGAATTTTCAGATTATTTACAGACTAGAAGTTATTTGTGATAATAAGTTTTTGTTTGGCTAATTCTAAAAATGAAACGCATGTCTTATTTGGATTAAAGAGAAAAAAGTTATGAGGAGTCCAAACTTGTTACCTGAAAAGATCTAAATACCGTTCCCATGGCTCAGATAGATGTCGAACCGGACTGAAAGTTTTTAGGGAAATAGGAAACATACTTTCAATGAGAGTTATCAACTATGCATCCAATTTTTCGCCTTCTGATTTTGAACCAAAAATCATCCATGTACCTCTATACGTGAAAAATTTCGAAAAAATCACCTATTTTGGCTTCTAGCAAAAATAGGGCCCCACTCGATTGGAACGAGAGGACACTTTTCTAAAGTAGAATTTTGTCTTCTTTCAGAATTTGATTTTTTTGAACTGAGGTTTAGTACTTTCTGCTGAGCTATGACGGTTTTTATATGCATTACACCTACTCATGATGAAATTTCGACATTTTCCATCTTGAAGACGCCGAGCTCAAATTTCTTTCTAAACTCAAAAAACATCAACACAGTGCGTACTATGCACTGCTAAAAAGATTTCATCAAAACCTCAATCTACAAAAAATTTTCATTTTTTGGCTCCGTGTATGCATATGTGAGCCAAGAGAGGGCGGAGCCGGATGAAATCTATACTGATGTTCTTAGAACCTTATGGGTGTCTATCATACAAAATATCAGCAGACACAAATCGGTTTGACTTTTTTTTGTGCGGAGGTCAATGGCCTGAATGTCGAAAATCTCAGAGAACGTGTCTTAAAACGGGTAAATTTTAGCTGAAGCCGAAGTGGATTATGGTTGGTAACCAAATGGAATTCGCTTTTCAAATATTGTGTTGTCAAGTTCAGCATTAACAGATTTTATCATTGTGAGGACAACTTGTCTGGTAAAGGTGAATGGGATTCTATGATCAATTGTTGACAACAGCAGTAAAAAAGAAATCAATAGCAAAGCTCTCAGACATTTTCAACTATGTCCTATTTTTTAAATTGAAAAAGGACATCTAACTAGACAGTCTTTCTTAAATGAAAACTTGTAAACTGTTCGAAACCGAATTGATTGGATTTCTCTGTTTTCTTTTCTCTTTCCGAAGTTCAAAAATTATTGATATTTCTCGATTGGTTATGTGATTGAATATTGCCAAATTTATGTAATTAAAACGTTTATATTTGCGAACTTAACCTCAAATTCGCACATTCTTACTCTTGCCAACAGTTTAGTTTTATTTATTTTTCAACCAGAAAAATAAGTCGATGGCTAGGGAGAGAGCACACGGAGTACTTTGTCATTTTGAAGAGAATTGTTATAGAGTCACTGAAACCGAAGCAGTTGCTGTTGTAGAATTGTAATGTTCCCTGATAATTCCGAGTTTAAGTATCGATCACATCTCCGTTTCCTATTCTCCGAGATCATAACAAATATCAACGTTTCGGCAAGTTTAGGTATAAGGATAAGTTTATAACGTTCCATTATGTCGATTGCTATGTGTGGAAGTCACTCTGAAGAATTCTATTTGGAGAATGGAGCAATAGGTACTGACATGAATAAAGACACTGCGAAACATAAAGTTTTTCCGTTATCCAACTTGAATCATTTTTGAGTGTAATTACAACACTTATAGATTCTGTTTCATGTAGTGTACTTGCTTCTATTGAAATTGAATACGTTGTTATGTAAATCAGTAGGAACCACTCAATTTATTTGAACTCATAAAGTAGTTCTCTGGAATCACCAGTATACACTTTCTTTGGTGTTTTTTTTCAACTTTGTGAATGCTGTTTTATGAAAATCATGGAACAGGAGAAGGTGAAACATTTCATTGAAATTGGTACATCTTCTTCAGGTCCACACTAGTTATTTTATGATTTGAAAGTCCCGAAGAGGCAGGTTGCTGAATCACACCTCTTCAGCTTTGAGGGTTAGAACAGATTTTGAAGGCGAGTTCTTTCGTAGTGGAATTGAATCATATAAAATTGTTCCTGTTTCATCATGTTGACGAGACAGTAAAAGTGAACAAATGTCATTAGCTGGGATCTTTTGATGCCTTTTTCCTAACTTAGTTTACAAAACTCTCCACTTTGTCACATTTCCGCCCACGTTTCCGCAATTGGCAGAATCAAAGACGTCTACATAGTGATCAAGCTCATTGCAGAGTAGTGGAAAAGTGAGATGAACTTGCGATATCAGGAGACCATAAAGCGTGGAAAAATGAAAACCATGTCGGTTCCAGTATTCTGTCATAATTGGATATATTGAAACTTGGATATTTATGATAAGTTTGGACTTACTACAGTAAAATTCGTTAAAAATTCGCCAATGTCTGCAATGATCATACCCCAAAGAAACGATAAAACAGTAACCGTAAAAATAATGCCCTCTCAATTATCATGTCCAACTATTTTTATCTTTTCGTGTTACTGATTGTATGACTACTGAAATCGGATTACTATGTATAATCTCGAACAAGTCAATTTTGAATTTATGGCGTTTCTATTATTATTTTGGTAGTTCAGTTTTCAATTTTCACAGTTCCTTGATACCCATATTCTGCTAAGAAAAATGCATAAGATAATTCCGCTTACGGTCCCGAGTGTTAAGAATAGTCCTAGCCGCAAAGAATGGTCACAAGAATTTGTCAGTCAATGAATATTTTGGATGCGTTTCCTTTTTCTTAGGCTTAGCAAAGGCGTTAACTTATCCTGAAAATATAAGGAGAAGTATGATGAGTTGCGACAGTTCTTTGCCGACAGAGCCAAATATGGCATTGTGCGTGTTTAGGGTATCAGAAGGACAACTCATTAACACGTCTAGAAATTCTTACAATTTCTGAACTATTCGAAACGGCAGTTATCTGTACGATCATCTTCATTCATAATGTCATATCAAAAACCGGTTGCGATATGGTTTTGACAATTAAAAAATAGCAATCAAACAAAGAAAAACGCACTACTTATTCTTATTAGTGATCTTCTCAAAACATGGTTTCGTCCAAACATATGCCCAAATGAAGAACAAAGTGGTCAGTGAAATTGGAATGGCGACGATTCCGAGACTGACAACTCCCGCTTGGAGGGTGAGGACCGCACCTGAATTCGAAACTTTTGGGGTTATCCATAAGATTGGCTTTTGAAAAAATGTGGCTGTTTCAAAAAGTTCATGAAACAGAAGAAAGTTAGCAAGCGTCAATCAGAAGTCTTCTGGGACTGAAATCAGTTGGATCGATTACGTGATTGATATTCGAGAAAGTGTCACTGTTGCAGAATCTTGATTTAAAACAAGAAAATGGCCAAATACAATTCTTTGATCCCAAAAAAGATAGCATCGGAAGTTGAGAACTCCCCTAATTTGGTACCATGTCTCATTACTCACCAGCAATAGCACCACTGGCAGCACTGCCCAATCCGATTCCCAAGAATACAGAATCTCCACATGCCAACATTGCAGATGCACATCCTGTTACTCTTTTTGCTTCGTTCAGACGTTTGTATCGTTCCAGTTCGGCCTGAAAATTGGGGATTTTTCATGATAGATTATGCATGAAATGGGCTATCAGGCGATTGTAAATTCATGAAAATCGGTTCACAATGCCCACATTCGCGAAGGAACATCAAACTGCACCTTCATCCACAGTATTCAATTGCAAATAAAAACAGATTTTTTTGCAAAAAAAGTATCTCCCTAACTCACATTAATATCCTCCTGCAACTTCTCCAACAACATCCTTCTAACATCATTTGATCCAATTTTGGGACATTTATCATAGATATTCAATGCAGTTATTCCATGTTTAATATGTGCCTCCAATAATTTCTTCTCTGACATCATTCGAGTACCATAAGTACTTCTATCCATCCCTCTACAGTAGTTCACTTTCGCTTCATGGGCGGCCTCAATGCATATGAGTTTTGCGTTTGCATTCAGAATACTCTGTGGTTGGGGAAGGGATTCTCCATCGAATGATGCTGCGTATTCTTTAAAGTATTGCATCATCTTACGACAGGTTACTGTCTTTCCGTTGACCACTTTGGGTTTAAGATTGTGAGGGCCGAGAAGGTTTGGCACCATTTTTTTGAGTTCTTCGCGGAATAGGGGGCGGAGGTCTGAAAATAATTATTATGCGCTAGAAGGATTGTTAGTGGTTCACATGAAGTATTTATCTCGGTTTCAAGAAATCGAAAAATTTTCATAGAAATTTTGAGTTTAATTATCTTTTTGATTTGAATATACATACTGTTGCGTACCCCTCGTGGACAATAAATCAAAAACAATATGAGAAATTTGTCCTCGAGGACTACAAACCTACCTTTAACATGTCCTCTGAAACTCTGTCTCTCTGCAACTTTGTATCCTGGATGTGGTAGTAAATAACATTGAATATCCTCAAAATACTCTCTCAGCAACTCCCGAACCACTTTAATTTCTTCAGGTTGTTCTGGATTCGTCTGGAGAACATTGTCCAGAAAATCAGTTCCTCCATTTTCACCGAATTCGTATTCCTCTTGATTCTTGAAGTCACGAACACAGAATACGAGTTGCTGAAATTCAAAAGTTTTCAGTTTCAGTTACTTTGAATATAAGGGCCAAATCAAAATCTACTATTCGTCATTTGATAAATGTTGTTTTCAAAAAGTTAGACACGGTGTTTGCGAATTTTTCAGCTTACCACGCCAAGCTTGAAATTTTGAAAAGTCTGCTAACACCGCGTACTACCTTGTTTCTTCCGACGAAGAAAATTTCAAAAAGCTTTCCAAAGTGTCAGTTTCAATAACAATCAATAGACCCAAGAGAATCAAAATTTCCTATTTTACACTTCATTTCATGACCAACCTGAAACGGTTTTCCAAAATTATGTGGCTGCTCCATTGCCATTCTACCGTATTCCACGAACAGTGATAAATGTTGAAGGGCGTCTTCTTGAATGTTGTCCACTACATTGTAAATCTGAAAGTTGACTTTGATTTTGAACTCCTCGAGGACAACTTGGGGTTTCTAGCTTTGTTCACGAGGACTACACACACGCCAGTCACTTTTTATAGAACCAGGATCTCCATTAAAATTTCGGCCGCCATCAATAATCCATTATAAATTCAAACACCCGCCAAAATTCATGAGTTTCTTGAAACTGTGATACTGAAAAAGTGCTCACCTGCACACTACTAACAATCGTGGATAATGCAAAAACCGTCATACATTGTTGATATGTTGAATTGTTGTCGAATGTTCCCTGTGTGTCCATCTGAAATTTTTGATTACTGTAGTTTGGCTTCGGATTGTGGCACTTTGATCTAGAATTACTTTACTCCTAGCAATGATTACTGTACATTAGGAATACAGTGCTTACCATTAGACATAGAATTACGGGACTTTTATTGAAGATTACTGTACATTGACCAAGAAAAAAAACAAAAACTGACCAACAGTACAGCGAACATCTCTCCCGTCACCGATTCGATCATGATGGGTTCTCCCCATAGCCAGATTCCTGGAAATTACGAAAAGTTTGAAGTGGTAAGCAAGCCGTCAGCAGAAACCGTGGTAAAACGTCGCTGTATTCAAGAAAAACGGATGGATCAGGAATTTTTTCCCATTCACAATAATTACAGTATCTAAAACTACCGTACTCACCTACAGTATCCCTCTTCACTCCAGCCCTCCAATGAAATCCATGAAGTTGACAATCGTCGGTCAACCATTCAAGTGGTGTATCACTTTGTTGGGATTTGTGGAGATTGTAGAGGTACTCCAGAAAAAAGTTGAGGAGAAAACTTTTTCCTTTTCGAAACGCGCCGGCCACACTGATTACCACTACCTGGAAATAATGAATTTTGCGGTTTCGTATTGTTTTAGGAAGGGATTTTCGGGTTTAAAGAACGTTGGGAATTGATTACCACTACCTGAAAATATGGGCAAGTTGATGAATTCTGCGGTTTCAAATTGTTGGTTTTGGGTTTGGAGAAAATCAAATAGCCGATTATGATACACCTAACTCAATCTGTCTTATTCATAGCTTCTGGACAGTGGTAGAGCTTTGCGATGAAAAATTTTTATTGCGGTCCCACAAAGTTTGACCGTGATGCTTTCGTAAAGTAATCATTTTCAATACCACCTTAATCAGCCATAAATTTACACTCCCCCCCCCCCCCCCCCCCCCCCCCCACTGTTCCGGTAGACGACCGCAAGATGAATGATGGCTGCGGAGAGATAAGGTCAGTCTTTGTGAGGAAGAAAAAAAGGAAGAAAATGGGAGAATTTTTGGGGAATTCTTGACAATTCTGTGCATGCAAATTAGTTGATGTATTTGTTCTGAAGCTTGGTTCGAAATCTCCCGAACCGATTGGAACAAGTGTTTGAAATTAGAGCTCTGCATTCCTGACAATTATGTTCAAAATCGAATTGCGGCTACGTTCTTATCCAAGATCCGTTTTGTCGGTCAAATTCACAGAGAACATGAAACAGAAAAATTTGAGTTTTTTTTTTCAAATTTTCTGCAGTTTCATGATCTTTTCAAATTCCAAGTTCAACTTATTTCTCAATCTTCCCCGTCACCGCTTTCCATCTTCTTCTTCCGTCACCGGACAGAACCAGAAATGATGGCTACGGAGAGATAACGTGAGAAACGGTGCGGAACGATGGACGGTCGTGGAAGAAAATCCGAGTAAAATCGGAATATTCGTGGGGGACCAAACAACTAGAATAGCGAGAAGTCCATGCTGAATAGTAGAATAGAGCTATTGTAAACAGTATGATATACTAGAAAACAATAGCATTCATATCACTTTAAAATATGACCTTCTTGAAACAGCGAGAAAATTATGACTATTGTTCGTTGGATATGTTGATATTCATGAGCATCACACAGACAAGGATGGATTGCTCTGACGATTTTCCCATAGGAATTAACGAATCACTGAAATCGAAAAATTATCCCACATCAAGAAGGATGCATAGCAGAATGACGTTTGGAACGTTTGGTAAACACTTCTTGCTACCAACACACAAAGTTCAAAAATTATTGTTGCTTCTAAATTGTAAGAACTAATGATTAGCAAATCATAAAGAAACTGAAATCGTGAAGTTCGAAAGAAAATTGGTCGAATTTTGGATTCAATAACTGTCTGAAAAAACGTAGAAAGTTGTGGACTACTCGAAACAGAAAAAAAAACTTTTGATAAAAATTTGAATCCATCACTCGCCAAATTGTTTCTTGATGTCAGCAAGATTGAAGTTAAAATTCGATTCGATTCTCAAGCTTTCTTAAAGTTGAAATTGGCTACTGTAGATTCTTCCCCTCACAAAAAGTTAGGTAAACCACAAAATAAAAGAAACAATTTTCACTACAAATTCCATGTTTCATATTTCCCACTGTTACAGATAGAAACCTCACAAAACATTATTTCTGGGAAAGTCGCTAACTAGAATTTTTCTTAAAATCTCTGACAGTGAAATATTCTATTCGGTCATTGTTAGCTGGATCCTCACCTCTGTGGACCTGATAGATTAAATCACAAGATTTTTTTCAAATTTCCCGAAAATATAATATCAATGTTAGTAGGACCCCCCCCCCACCTGACTATGATGTCAATAGTAACCCCTAAATTACCACATTTCTCTTTTTTTTCCCCCATTACCGATCATTAATATTTATCTCCCTTCTTCTCTCCCCTAGGCGATACAAAATTGATGATTTCTCCGCGGAGGCGACAGAGATAGATGGATAGATAAGAGAAGAGGGGGCAACGCCAACGCCTGCGCGGCGCCCCCCTCTTCTTCCGAAATACCTGTTCCCCGCACTTCTCAGAATCTTCAACGTCTTCTTAGGCCCTCTTCTTGTTTCTTCTTCCCCACCCTGAACTTTTTAACGAAATAGCATCCGCTAAATGGAGTGATTCGCGCTGGGACTGGCTAAGCGCCCGGCTCGGCACCGGTGGCCCCATTGAGTATAAAAGACGCGGAATGTGAGGAAATCATCGGTTCAGTTCTCTAACTAACACTAGAAACATGGACATTGATTCGAAGATTAAGGCCTACCGCTTCGTCGGCTACGCCGCCGTCTGCTTCTCCGCAATGGCTGTGTTGTCGGTAAGTACTGTTTAGGGGGGATACTGTAGGGGGAGGGGTACTGTAGTGTATAGGGAGAGTATTGTAGTTTTAGGGAAAGATAGTCATACGCCTAAAATACTTTAAGTTGAACTTGTTCTAAAAGGACTTCAGAATAGTGGGTTTTCTGAATTTAGAGACAAGATGAAATGGTGATTTTTTCGAGGTTGTTATTGTTTCTTTACACAGCATGGAAACGGTTTTGACCACCAAAACTTTCTAAAATCAGTATTTCAAAATAGTAAAAAATTTCATTTTTCACTGTTTTTCGAAGTCTAGATTAATCTATGGGAGACTTGAAGACATTAGTGCCATCTTTCGCAATTTTGTGATCCTTGATAATTTCTGTTCTAAAGACAAGAAACGGAACGACTCAGTTCAGCTTTAGATTCAAAAATGGTAGATTTGAAAAAGTGAAATTTTTCGCTTTTTCAGAATTTTAATATTTAGGAGTAAAAAATTACCTTTTAGTCACTCAATACGATTATCTGATTTTACCAAATTTTTCCAAATGATCCAAAACTTAGAGAATATGTGGGACTCCGAGGTGTTTAGGTCGACTTTTCCCAAGTTGTGAATCTTTTAAAACTGCGAAAAATTTTCAATTTTGTTCGAAAATTTCAAAATTTGGTCTGCATTATGGTTTTTATGGAAACCAAGACCAAAAAACAGTAAAAAATTTCTTGAGAAATTTTCGGTTTCAATATGGTCTTGTTACCCAACTTTTGATAATTTTCAGTACTAACTGAGAACAAAAGTAACCCGAAATTGAAAAATTCTAAGTTCTACGATCGAAAGATAAAGTATCGAACCTCTCAAGATCATTCCGAATATCACGTTTTTGAAAAAGTGAAAAAATGTTCAATTTTCCGTCTAAAATTTGACTTGAAACCCTATCAAATGACCATAGAATCTAGAAAAAACCAAAATTTATTAAAAAATATTAAGATTTCAAGGTGGTCATAACTAGATTAAAGACTTACTTGGTCAATCTTCTTTCCCCTTTTTCCATTTTTAAAAATCTTACTGTAACAAAATGAGCATTTTCAAAGTTCCATTAATTCCAAGTCAGTACGGCCACTACACTCGATACCAATATTCCAACTTTTTCCAGGTCTGCATCACCCTGCCAATGGTGTACAACTACGTCCAGCACGTTCGTACCCAGATGCACCAGGAGCTCTACGCCTGCAAGGGGTCCGCCAAGGACGTCTGGAACTCTGTCTACAGTATCCGCGAGCTCCCACTCACCGCCAACCGTACCGCCCGTTCCACCTACAACGAGCAGTGCGCCGGCTGCTGCCTTCCAGGACCACAAGGACCACAAGGAACGCCAGGAAAGCCCGGAAAGCCAGGAAAGCCAGGAGCACCAGGACAGCCAGGAACTCCAGGACGTCCACCACAGCAGCCATGTGAGCCAACCACTCCACCACCATGCCAACCATGCCCACAAGGACCACCCGGACCACCAGGACCACCAGGAATTCCAGGAGACAACGGACCACCAGGCGAGCAAGGACCAAAGGGACCAGACGCCGCGCCAGGAGAGCCAGGACCAAAGGGACCACCAGGACCACCAGGACCACCGGGACAAGCCGGAGCACCAGGAGAGCCAGGAGCGCCAGCCAAGTCCGAGCCAGCCGTCCCAGGACCACCAGGACCACCAGGACAGCCAGGACAGCAAGGACCACCAGGACCACCAGGATCCAACGGAATCGATGGAGCCCCAGGAGCTCCAGGAGCCAAGGGAGAGCCAGGAACCCCAGGAGAGCCAGGAAAGGACGGAGAGCCAGGAAAGCCAGGAACTCCAGGACAAGACGGAACTCCAGGAGAGAAGGGAATCTGTCCAAAGTGAGTTTGGGGACCATATGGGGGTCTAGGGGGTGTCTTGTGGAGCCCAATAGGATTCTGAAGACCGCAAGAAGTTACTGAAGGAAGGATCTGTTTTCTAAGGATTTCTGTAGGCCTTAAGAATTTCCAAAAGTCAAATAACCCCCAAAAAATTTCCGAACTTTTCCTAATTTCCCAATTTTTCCAGGTACTGCGCTTTGGACGGAGGAATCTTCTTCGAGGACGGAACCCGCCGTTAAGCCTTCGATGCTTTTCCACTCCACAATCCCATTATTTATTTTCGAAATTTTTTCGAACGAACAAAGTATCATACCCAAAAATCTTCTGTCTTACTATATTTGCATCACAAAAAATCACCGAACTTCAAAAAAAGACTCACTTTCTTATTGGCGCATGCCGAGTGTCCTAGGACAGAGTTGAGGGCGCTTTCGTTGAGACGGAACTTGCCGGGTTGGGTGCTGGATGGTGCGATGATCTGGAAAATTGGAGAATACAGTAATCTACAGTAATCTTGAAAAAGGTTAACATAGAGTGCAAGAAAATCGTGTTTCATTTTGTCTGGAAATTTTGAACATTTTAGTATGTGGTAGTTTGTAGAACAAGTTAAAGTTTATAGAACGTACTTTTATAGAACGTAAACACTTCCCTCATTGAGTCTAAGTTGAAAAAAGTTCAGAATTACAGTAACTACAGTAAAATCAAAAAATGAAAATGGGTGCATCTTCAGGTTCTTGTGATATGCAGTTTTGTGTTTCACACTGTCATGAAGTTAAGGACATAAAGTAAAGTTGCAGTGTTTTGAACTTCGTAACAGCATCATAAAAAAACTTGCAGGTGACTGACACTTGTGATAAATTAACGTCAGCGTATATGCATTCGAGCTGGAGTTTAATATACCGTTCTGAAACAGTGAGTTACAGTAATCTTGCATAGCCTGCATAGTCTCATTTTTAAAGTACGGTCGTTTTGTATTGCAGCTTTGAAAACTTTGAATAGTGCTATTACGAATTGACGTCGATTTCATTCAACAAGCGCTTTCCTAGATGAGTTTGAGTTGAAGATAGTTTAGTGATACAGTAATCCACAGTAATTTTCCATGGTTTGTTTAACTGAGCACTGTGCCTTGATGGTTTGTCTAACTGATTCAGAGGCCAAGCATCAGAAAAAGTTTACGATTTCAAACACTTGATATTTTCACTGAGAGATTGATCTGAACAATAATGGCCACTTAAACTTGCTTAATGGCGTAATAGGCAATTCTCAATTTATCGTATTGTATCTGATTAAAACTAACGTTAAGATTTCAAGCAGTCGATTCAAAAAAGGAGAACTAGTTCAAAATAGTGGATCCATGACATTGGGAAATATCAGTTGCACATCAGAAGGCGTAATCTACATGAGTATTTCACAGGTTAGTGGTACTGTAATCTACTGTAATCAGCAGTGTCTACTCACATCAGATTCTGAGACTGTTATTCAAGTTGACTGGAATTTGCAGCATAGTTGCTGGCAAAATACAGATAATCAAAATTTCCGGATGATATCTAACTCTAGCAGAAAATTTGCACGGATTTCATCACTGTATGGAAACAGTATTTTCCTAGCATTCAATTCATTTTATTAACAACAAGCCCGGCATTGATTTGCAACCAAAACAAGTTAAAACTGAATCTTGTACTACGGTAATCAAGTGTAGCTGACTTCAAAAACTATGAAAACGAACACGTGATGACCGATAAGAATTCAAAATGGCTGCCAACTGATAATAGTTTAGTGTTACAGAAACCTACATCTCTTTGAAACTTTGCATTCAAGTTAGCCATAAGGACTTTATCAAAGCTCTGATTTCCTAGGTACTAAAATTGGAATGATGATACAGTAATCTACATCAGATTATTTTTTTTAACAGTGCGAAATCGAGAGGCTGAGAGAGGTGATATTAGTAATCTAGGCGCAGTAGTCTCTCAAGAAAGCAATACGTAGATGAAACTAGAGGATTGGCTTTAGTGACCTCTTTATCTGCGTTTGATAGGAATCAATTCAATGATACCGTAATTTTTTATGATGGGTTAACTATTTTATCCTTGTAGTCATGTTTCATTTTTATCATCTCAATGATACAGTAACCTTCAATTGTTTATGTCAAGTCTGCCAACATCAAGACCATATCCAATTCTAGCAGATAGTTCGGACGGATTTCATCACTTTAGTGAAATAGTATTTTCCTAACTTTTATTCCATTGCAAGGCTGTCAATTTTGATTGAGTCTTCAGAATAATGCAAAATATTGAAAGTTTGGTGGTACAATACAGTAAGCACATTGGTTAACTGTAGGCGAGCTAGAAATCAGGAGTAAAAAAATCGAAAGGTTTATTGCTCTTGGTGAGATAATCCTACTACACCATATTGTCTAATAACACCATGCTGAAACAGAGACTGTAATTGAAAAAAGAGACTGTGATTGGAAATATTAAAGCTCCGCTCTATTGAAGCTCGGCAAAAAAGCGGCTGAATCAAACATGATACAACGCACCGGGAGACTACACAAGTATTACCCCAGCTGCTGGAAGCAACAAGCAAAATGAAATGGTGTTACAGTAATCTATCGTAGTTTTTTCTTTTTTTTTTCGAAACATTTTAGAACTTTTCTAGCTAAAAATTATATCTCCGTCAATTATAGTTTAGATGTGCTCAACTATAGACAGAGCTGGTGACACAGTAAACTACGACAAGTTTTTTCATCGATGTGGAATATTTGGGACAACGAAAGCAGTATCACTAAAGTCTTGGATAAGTGGAAAATAGCTGGTTCGAACAGGACTGTTTTTATTGTTTTGATGAACACAGTTCATCGGCTTCCCAAATTAAATCAACGTCAAACCGCAGCTTTGGTACAATGATTCACAGTAAGACGGAACACAGAGGGCGGAATCAACTGTTTAGGCATAAACGTACTAAAATGTTGGAAAATGTAATCATGAGTGTTATTCCAGGTCAGAAAAGCAGTCGAAAATAGTTTTTGACTTGGGAAAACTCAAAATTTTGGGATATTTCTGAAAAAATTTGTTTGTCCGAAAAAAACGGAAGACGGTATCCGAATTTTTTGGCGGGGCACGGAAGATGGAAGTAAAAGAAAATGCGGAAAACGGAATCACGCGTATTTTTGCTCTTGAATTGTTTTAAGACTATTAGAATACAAGTCCAATAACAGAACTGGAAAAACATGAACTTGGTGTTTCGAAATACTGCAAGTAACCAGGAAAAACAGGTCATACTATTTTTCTGTAGAATGACTGGTTTAAATGGAGACTTTGTGACAGTAATGTTGATTGGATACTTAATAAAATTTTTGGCATGTGCACAGTAGTCACTCAAAAAGCCTGCATTTTTATTTGTATGCAACAGGAAAGGCAAGTAGATTTCTGCTTCATCTATGGCTTATTTGATGGTACGCTTACATATTTTGATGATTTGTGGCTAGTCGTTGAAAAAACTAAACTACCTTCCCCGTTTCCCCTTTGCCAGAAATGTATCAACAAAACGAATCAAAACTAATTTGATGCATCTAGGTAAACTGTTCCATGACAAATATTTGCAAAAACCAGTTATATCCAACTTCAGGTATACAGGGATTTGAAATTTGAGTTTTTTAAATTCTGAATGGGCGATTAATCAATCGTCCGCTTCCTTTTTTTATGATCATAGCAATTTGATACAGTAATGCACTGAAATGCTTTAATTTTTTTGAAACTACAAGAATTGATTCAAACTGCAAGTTTTGAAGTATTGAGAAATGTAAATAGTGAATATCAGAAGTTGATAAGTCATCAAAAAACCGGAATATCTCATCAACAAGTCCCGAATCATAGTGGCTATCGAAAACTGTTGCTGTTAGTTCGCCAATGAAAGTAGGAACAAATCTAATTTTTGGTTTTCTGGAGTCATTGATACGGTAATTTTGGAGTCGAACACAGTGTCAACTTTTACATAATTTCGAATATATATATTTTTCGTTTGCTACATTTATCAAAGTGATCAATTTTCGACCTATCAAATCTAATAAAAACTGCTGCTTTATGTATGATGTATCAAGATTTCTGCGGGTTTCCAAATAATTTTGTCATGGTGTGTCTTTTTTCCAACCAACGATACAGCTAATAGACTTTTGTATGTTTCCAGCTTGATTTAAATTTTCAGTCAAATGCTATGATACAAGTTAAATAAATTTCTGTTTTATCAACGGCTTATCTGAAGGTAGGCTTACAAATTTTGTTTGATATTCGTAACAATTTTTGATTGATATAAACCAGATTTCGCAACGACTACACTTTTCCCGTTTCCCTTACCCCAAAAATTTCTCAACAAATCAACCAAGACCAATTTGAACATCTCTAGAACTCTAAAACTAACCTGAACTGGTCTAACTTTGTGCCGGTGCTCGTGTTGGTCCCGAGTTGTGAACGCAGTCTGGAACGGTGCGGTCAGGTCGAAGTCGAACGACATCTTGCTGGTGTTGTTCTTACTGTGGTCCAGATACTGCACCTCTAAACTGCTGATCTGAAAACATGAGACTTTTGTGAGGGATGAGGGGCGGACTAAGAGAGGCCTTCGAGAATAAGTCGGGAATTGAAAAAGACAAAAATTCGAGCAAAGAAGAAAAGAAGGAGAAACATATATGAATAGAGAGAATGAGGAACATGCATCAAAGTTTTGCCCAAATTGTGGATAGAGTCCAAGAAAACTGGAAAAGTAATGACTTCTCATTGGGATTGGGTACGGTTCAATGAACAACTTCAAAGTGGTCATCAAAATATATTAACAAAATGAAGCAAAAAGAAAAAATGGAAACTTTGAACAGAGAATAGGAATTTGGCTAAGGTTAGGGATCAATTTCCAAGAAGTTGAATGTGATTTTTTATGATAATGTATGTGGAATGTTAGAGTAGAGATGCTTGAATTTAATGAGATGAACACATCAAAAGAAAAAATTATCGATGTAAAAAACGGACCCTGAAAATCAAAATTAAGAAACGGGAAAAAAGCGAGTTTGTCTTCAAGCTACTGTCTGTCTTGCATTCGCGCTCTAAAACATGCCCTGGAGAGTGAATGCATTACGGGAAAATAGATAATAACTTACAGTAATTTCTAAAAAAAAACATTTTTTTCACTCGAAAGCCATATCACGATTGCTCAAATTCCGGTTTGTTCAAACAATACATTTTCTGGTATCGTAACCTAAGGTCGTATTTGATAGTCCACTTTATGACAACTTCATAATACGGTTCAATTTCTATTCTCACTGAAGACGAGTGAGTGGTACAGTAATTTATCATACAGTAAGTCATGATGACATCAGTAAAAATGAAAACGCACGTTGTGGCAACATTGATACTCATATTGTTAACTATACAAAAGTTAGGCTAACAACTCAGTAATAAACTATTATATGATGTTCTAACGAAATGAGAAAACAACTAATTAATACAATAGTCCTCAGTAATTCATTGTAAAATCCAGTGCAAGCTATCTGATGTGAGGCCACCCACTACTGAAACTCTGACCTCATTACCACTCAAATCGGTATATTGGTACAGCAATCTACCTCAATCTTGGTTAAGTCATTGACACAGGGATCTATACACTATAAAACATTCAATGTTTATAAACCAGTTCGTACCACCGAAATCGTTCTACAGATCGTTCGGAGCATAAAATCAGTTCAATGACAAAATTGTTATGTGAAACGGAGACAGTTCTCTTTTTTTTAATCGTTGAGTAGAGCGCACAGGATCTGAAAAAAACGGCTCAAGCGTAAAATTAGCTTTTTGGAACGGCAATTAAAAATTTTCTAGATAACGAACTTGACGACTGAAACTTGACCACTGGCGTACTAGCTTACTGACAGTAAATACCAAGATTCAGTAACAGTTATTCATGGTAATTTCAAGGAAAACATATATTTCGGCATCAGATAAGCCATACAACTAACCGTTATATCTGTGATTTCAGTTTTACAACCCACAAGACAAAATAGGTATAATTCAGCGTGGCCAGAACATATAAATTAGCTGGGGAGGTTTTTTCCTACATTAGTGATACAGCAATTAAAAACTTTGCAATTACGATGCACCACTAAACTACCTGCCCTCTTCTTCATGGTAATGTACATCTGATGGAGGGAAAATCCGAAATTCTCCTAATTATAAAAGTTATCCGAATGAGAATGCTATCCGATAACTATGTATGTACATATGTACAACGATCAACGATGAATCAAGGACTCCTATGAAAGCTTTGGAAAACAAATGTGGAAAAGGCTCAATGACAGCGCTTCTACAATTAACACTGGATTATTTATCGAAAGAAGAACTGAAATATCCAAAAAAGAAAATTAATATGTCAAGTCCATGAAACGGTAATTTGAAAATGAGTTGAATAAAGTAGTTGAGAGAGAACCTCTCCATACAATTAGCAAAAGTTGAAACAGTAAAAATGGGCCAAAAGTGGCCAGACGGCTCGGATACGGATAGAATGAAACATTTACTGTTCAAAAGCGCAAAAAGGGAAAAACCAAGGCTCGCATATTGAAAAATGAGAAATTCGAGCCAAATGTGATTTGAAAAGTGTAGCTGATCATGGAAAGAATATCAACTTACAAAGTCAGGAATGATAAGAGACCATTGAAACAAAAATGTTTCTGACCCCTAAATATGCAAGTAATTCAAAAAATGCACCAAAAAAATAGTCAATAGTTCGTATGTGAATATGCGGTCTTCAGAATAGAATTAAAACTCTTGTTCACAGCGTTTGAAGCTGTTGAAACATAAATACTACGAATTGACTAGAGTTCCCCTACAATAGTAACAATGAGCAGCTGTAGCCGGCATCTTTTGTACAAAGATTGGCCGGGCTTCGCTTACAATCAGGATTTTGGCGATCGTCACCCAAGGTACGCCCAAACCTTTCCAAGGGTCGAACTTTTGCCTAGAAGTTGCTCAAAAGACATTTCCCCATCGTTTAACTCTAGCTCAACCTTCGCAATTTATGAACAATTTATACATATTTATGGCAAAGGTTGAGCTAAAGTTAAGCGACGGCTAGATGTTTTTATGTTTTTTGAGCAACTCCTGAGCAGCTTCTGGGCAAAAATTGATCCTTGGCGACGTTTGAGCGCTCCTTGCGTAACGTTCGCCAAAATCCTAAGCGAAGCTCGGTCAACCTTCTCCCAAAAAGATGCCGGATACAGTTGAGATATAAGGTTTCTTCCGCAATCAATAGACCAATTTTGAAGTTTTCATTGATTAACTTATCAAAACTAAATGAAACTGCTGTTTTATGACTACAGTATTAGGAAGGTCTCATTTCAATAATTAATACATCAATAGAGTAAAAATCAGTAATGTTCAACGATTGTTGAGATCCGAGTTTGTTCTCAGCGAACTCTAGGCTTCCAGCAAGAACCTGAAAGCCCTGTCTAAAATGAGCTACATACGTTACAGTTTCAACAATGTTTTTTTTGTAGTTCAACATGTGAAATTTTGATCATTTTGTTGATATTTCTGGAAACCATTTTTGGCTTCAGATAAGATAATCTGACTTTTTAATCTACTTTTTTCCCGTTCGAATATGCCTACATAATTCTACGCAATTTCATAAACACTAATTCATCATTCATCTAACATGTACCAACTTTGTGCCGATGCTCGTGCTGGTCTCGAGTTGTAAACACAGTCTGGAACGGTGCGGTCAGGTCGAACTCAAACGACATCGTGTTTTTGATGTTCTTTGATCATACTGTGGTCCAGAAACTGCTGATCTGAAAAACATAGGGTTTGAGTGTCAGTGAGAGTATTAGAGAACTGAAGTAGGAGTGGAATCAAGGAAACGTGAAGTTCATGAAAAATAAGAAAAGTTGAAACATGAAAAAAGTGAAGAAAAAATCATAAATGTGGGGGAAACTAGATCAATAAATCGGACCGTTTCAGAGAATTGATATATTGGGAATTGTTGCAGTTTCTGGATGTTCAAAAAACTGATGCTTGAGAATGGAAGCTCACTTATGATGGGAATAATTTGTCTTTTTCAAAATACGTATAACTGTCGTTATTAGCGAAACCATAGTTTAGAATAGTATAGACGAGTGATTAATGGAAGTGAAATATCAAAGAAAAAAAGATTTCGTAATATTTTGATGAACTTCTCAAATGTTCATTAATTGATCAATTTTGCAAAAATTCTTCGGCTTTTTTAGTTTTTAGGTTAGTAAGTCAACATGAAAAATTATTTTCAAAAAAAGCTATGTACAAAGTCTTCATCGTCGAATCTAATTCCAACACCAATTATCAAGTTGCTGAAACCGGTAAAAATATTCCAAACTTCTGTAATTGAGAAAACGTTGCCTGTTTCAGAGAATTCGTTAATATGAAGCTTCACAAATTTGATTCTGAAGGTTCTGCTTCAATGTCTTTAGTGAACTAACTTTTAGTTGTCGTCGCAAATAAGACCACTGGCCTACTAGTTTACTCATAGTAAATACCAAGATTCAGTAGCAGTTATTCATGGTAGTACCAAGAAAAAACAGTATTTCGGTATCAGGAAGGCCATAAACATAAATAATCGGTCATACAACTAATGTGATTCTTTTCTTTAGGCCATACTTCCATGTAACTAACACAGTAATTGAAAACTTTGTAATGTCCATGTTCCACTGAACTACTCACTTCTTTGATGCGTTTTTGATGCAATGAAATACCAATATTTACATAGTTTTTTTTTATCTCAAAACAAGAGGGCTAGCGAAAAACTATTACCAACAACAATCATAGCCAACTCATAATGGGTTTTGTGAGACAGGTTCAAAAACATGATACTAATGACAGCGCTTCCTAAATTATCACTGGATTTTCTGTTAGAAGAGATACTGAAGTTTAAATTTTTCCCAGTTTCTACAAGTTAATATAGTCTTAACAATTGTTGAGTGTACAATAACTATAATACAGTATTAGAACTGAAAAATATCATGATTATGACCGAGAAAAGCGGATTAATTGTTTCTGAATAATCATTAGGATTCTTGAAGACATTGAGACACAGTAATATCTGCGAATTTTAGGCCACCAAGTCTTCACAATTTCTGCTCCAGAAAGCTATGTAACCTTGGCCGATTGGGATTGGAAACGAAAATTGGTCGGACCATATGTGAAGTCAATGAAACAGTAACTTAAAAATGGGATGAACTACTTTTAGGGGGTTACTTTTTTCTCATTCCATGCCGAATGAATTACAGATAATGTTTTGTCCTCCCTTGGTATAGTGATGAAACAGTGAAAAAATGGATAAAGATGAAACACGGATAGCTCACAAATTGCTGAATTGAAGTAGAGAAAAGGTAATGTCAACACGCAAAAATTGGAAAAGTTGAATAATTAACAAATAAAGTTGAGGCTTCAAAACAGTCATAATGAAATAGAGCATAGAAGGAATATTAACTTATGTATATAGATAGTCAGGAATGATAAGATGCTATTCAGAAATGTATGTTTCTGACCGACTGAATATGCGAGTAAACGAAAAATGTCCACAGAAGCAAACCTCAATCGCTAGAATATTGCACAACTGAAACAAACTAACAGAGTGATTTTAAAAATGTTCGGTGAGATTTCAAGAGTTAGTGATACAGTAATGATAGTAGCAAATGCGGAGGCATTTCCAATACCAACCTCACTAGTGTTCTCTTACAGTAGTCATCATGAACAATTCTAAACACATAGAATTTCTACCACAAACCAATTTTAATTTTTCATTGACCAAGTTATTAAAACTAATTGAAACTGCTGTTTTGTGATTACAGTATTGGGGAGCTCTCGACTCATTAACTAATTCATCCATCGATGACATGACCAGTAATATTCAACAATTCATTTAATCGGAGTTTGCTTTTAGTGTACTCTAGACTTTCAGAAACCAAAAAAAAGGGTTTTAGGTGAAATCCCGACCACTTTTTTCCCTGTTTCACTATCCCTACATAATTATAGATAAATCCGATAATTTCAATACCAAAGCCTTTCTCGAAAAACAACATTTTCAACTATCATTTTACGTCAAGAATCACCTTTTGAATAATGAATGGTTTTTGATTCGGAACCAAGGAAATGGAAAATGAATAAAAACAAGGAAATTAAAAGAAATAAGATAAAGATGACAGATGAAGAAGGAAGTTAGAGAAAATCGGAAGATTCGGAGATTCAAATTCAAAGGAATCTGAAAAGGTAAAGATTTTCCCGTGGTGCTGGCAACTAATGAAAAAAAAACTGGCAAGACAATAAGGGAAAAAATATGAAATAGGAAGGAATGAGTAGGCGAAGATAACAATCAAGAAGTTGAAAAACTGTTACTCATGTTTCGATTCGATATCATTTGAAAGAGTTTAGCCGAAGCATTAATTTATTCAGCTTTTAGTAGTGTTAAACTGGAGAGAATGAAACTGATTATTTTGAAAGCTATCCGGATAGCTCCTTGAATGACTCAACTGTCATACAATTTACTCTTAATGAAGCATATTAATTATTTTGAGAACAAGAGAGAAAATAGTACGACTATTACAGATTAATTGTGAATTCGAGGAAACTGTAGCAGAAATATTTCACTTACAGTTTCAAGATGAAAGTATTCATATGACAAGTGATATCATGGGCTGATTCGTTAAGACGTATCATTTTGATCAAATTGAATAATATGTACTGTAGGAATCGTTGTTTCTCTAATTTCTCTGATTTTCCTTTTTCTCTAATTTTCCGGTCTCTCAAATGTTTCAAGTATAGAAATCAGATGTTTGGCGCAGTATGTTTTTGTTTGAAGAAAAAACATTCACTCTGTATTTAGAGAAAAACACAGTTGCTGGGATTGTAAAATGATCCTGATGCTATAAAAAAATCTAAATATACGTATTGACGCCTAAATTTAATTCCAGACGGTTAATCGCAATTAAGCTTACGTTAGTAGAAGTGTGATTAAGTTCGACTCGATATAATGAGGATTATCTTGTTAGATGAACAAGGATTGAATTATTCACAACAAGCAAAAAAATTGTCATGCAGATGAAACAGAGATCACTGTGTTCTATGAAAGAAGTGGCTTCGTTGAAAATCGAGTGCATATTAGAGATATCGGTTGGACAGTGGGTTCTATTCACCTCATCATGCTCACAGAGCAGTTATACTTGTTGTAGGACGAGCCGATAGAGGACCTTTCGACCGGCGCGGCCCGGGTTCTTACGTTTAGAGGAAAATTTTCCCTTTGTCAATTTTTCAAAGGAAAGTCCGATTTTTTGGGTATTTTCTCAAAGTCATCATTTAGGTATACATTGATTATTATGAAAAAAATTTGATCAAGTATGAGGGCAACGCTGTTCATAAATCAAACATTATAATAAGACAACGTCATTAATAAACTGAAAAATTTTGAGAATTTATTGAGAGATTGGAACTGCGGATAAATTCAAGTAGCTTTTGAAAATTCTATGAAAACTTTTGGCGTAAGTTTGAAACAGTTTTTACTTTTCACTGTGTCATGATTTTCATATGATCCGGAGATTGAGGTTCCAAGTAGTATACCAGTGATTGTGTCAAATTATTTGAAAAAAATCACATAATGGAAGTACTTCAAATATACAGATCACTGTGAAAGGGAAAACAACAAGAGGTTTGTGGTAAAGAAGAATGGACAGCAGGCATTCATAATCTTAGAAATTACGGTTTTTCAATAAACTTCAGGCGTCAGAAAGTGTTATACCCGAAAAGAAAGAAATTTTAAAAAAGATTGTGAAACTCGTAAAGTTGGAATAAAATTATAATGTGCGGTTTCGTAATACTGTAATGAGCTTCTCAAATTTTACAAGAAGATAATATCACTTCGTTTGTGAAGGCTCGAGTTCATGTGAGATCAAAAAGAATTTTTACTGATCTGAATATCCAGTTAAAGCACTGAGAAATTTGATTTCGAACTTGTGATTGCATGATTTTGAAACCGATGAAATTTACTAATGCTAGCACAATTTTCAAAAATTGAATCATTTCAGAGGATTAGTTTCCTGTTAATATAAACTAGCAAAACAGTACTACTGGCAGAAAATCACAAATATAAAAGTAGGAAATCGCGATATTGAGCAAACTGACAGCTGTAAAACTTACAAAAATTACTACATCACTGAAATCGTGAAAACTCAGAAAGGAAAATCATTGTAATTCAATGGCTCTTTGAACCGCGATGAACAACTAGAAGACACCGTACAACTATCAAGGAACTGATAAACAAAGCTATGGAAAAGATAGATCAAGTCTTGCCCTATATGGGATTTTTGCATTGAAGTGGCGAGTATTTTGAACCGAGATTTACCGTTATTCCATGAGGTGCATTTTCAAACAGTACTTGATGAGGGCATGTATATTCATAGCAATCAAGTTAACTGAATTTGGATCGACAAATGACATACCCAAAACAGGGGAGTCAAGGAGCGTAGGGAGCAACAATATACCAACTGGCTGATAGCGAGATATCTGAAGCTATGAGACCAATTCGAAACAATATTGTTTGTCTACATCACCAATTCCTCAGAAGGTGAAATTTTGAGTAACACTGTGTTTCGCATATTGCTCAAAATCATAAAAATGTCAAAATCTCACTGTTCTGAAACGGTACTTTTGAAACTAACGTTGCAGAATATATTTTCTTAAACTGATTCAAAGTCTATAGCAATGGAGACGAACTATTCAAACCTATGTTTTGGAACATATGAAGCAGTTTTGAAGCTATTTTCAATCCAGTTGGAATGGTTGCAGTTTCTGGATTTTCAACAAACTGGTGCTTAAAAAATAAAGTTAATTGGAACTGCAACCACGAAGAAAACCAACGTTGAAATATATGTCGACGTATTTAATGAATGTGAAACAGCAAAAAAAGATTTCGTAATATAGGTATAAGCTTCTCAATTTTTCTTCACTGAATCATAAATCAACTAAAAAATCATTTTCAAGAAAATAATGTGCATCCATTGTCGAAACTGATGCCAACGTAGAATATCAAGTTGTCGAAACCGCTAAACTAAATAAAATTTCCGGAATCAAGAAAAATGACAATTTTAGAGAATTCGTTCATTCAAACGGTATTTGAGGACACCGTTTTTAATGTCGCTACGTGATTATTTATGTACTTTGAATTAAAAACGAGGTCGCATAAATGGAAACGGTTGGAAGCCGAAAAAATTTCAAACATTTCAATTTCACTGAATCTGTGAAATCAGAGGGAAGAGTCCAGTGCAATAGATCCAGAAGATTATATACAATTTCATGAGAAATTCATATTTCTTAAAGCCCGGCATTCTTCTTAGATTAGTCTATAGCTACGTCCAGATGTCAATTTTTTTTTACCCGATAAAAAATTATCTTGTTTTGGGGAAAAAATTAACAGTATCAAAACCTGCATTTGAACTGTGAGCTGAAATCAAAAGACGATGTAGCAATGAATATTTTTAAAATATAAAAGGTGCAAAATTAAACAAAAAAACTGACAAAAGTATAAAAATGTGCCGTTTTTTCAAAATGGTAAACTTTGGTAGAAAAAACACTGGCTACTTAGAAGTTGCCATTGAATTCCATAAATTAACACTTCTCTGAAAAAGGAGACTGAAAACCAAAATAAATATCGAGAGAAGTTTCAAAAAAACTACTGTCACTCAAAGTTCATAAAAACTGCTTTTAAGAAATTTCGATGATCTTTTGGTGACAATAGGTAGAATTAGAAAAAATTAGTAACTTTACAACAAAAATACCAGATTTTCGCTTCTCAATTTTTTCTCAAAATTATATGAAGCACAGAGAGACCGAAGATTTTCACAGTAGTACTTGAGAAAAAATTAGAAAAATAGAGGAGGAGAAAAAAATAAGGATGAGCAGAAAAGAAAAAAAATCCAAAACGGATAGTGGTGATGACATTATAACTGAAGGAAAAGGAGAAGCCATAATTCTAACATGGCAACGATTAGAACCAAAAGAAAACAGGAAATCAAGGAAGAGGAGGGAATCAAAAACCTTGGAGTTTAGCAGAAAAAAATCTTAGAAAAGGAAAAAATTTGTGTGAAAACCACACCCCCGGAGTCAAAGGAACAGACAGGTCTCCTCATTTTTCTTGGTAATATATGTTATGTTTGCTCATTTTTTTTTCTTGCCTGTGCTCCATTTTTTCCTCCATTATGAAATCAATTTCCCTCCTTCTTTTCTCATTTCCTTCACCCTTCAAGGGCAAATATATGAGTCAATAAGGGGGGTGCCCCCCTTATTGGAACTCAAAGGAGAAGGGTGGTAAATGGCCAAATCAAGTAGTCTTCTTGAGGAATGAGCAAAGGGAAGAGGAAGAAGACAAGGAAAAGAGAGGATGAACTCTTATTCTAAGTGAGTTTAGTGAAAATTGGAGGATGAGTGGGGGGGTGGGGGTCCCCCCACCACCTCATTATCCCCGTTTTCACACTTCTTCAAAGGGGGGAGGACCTCCTTGAAAAAGGAGAATCGTGGTTGAGGTGGTGGTTTTTTGGTTTTTGAGTAGATAGAGGAAAAGTGGAAAAAATAAGTTTGTAAAACAAATCATTTTTGCCGTATATGTAACTTTTTTTGGAAAGGTCATATTTACTAGAGTAGCTCGAAGGATAGAGAAAAAAATAAGTTAGAAAAAACCAAACTTACCGAGAGCACTAAATCATTATTTTTGTTGTATTCCGATGTAAAGTTGATGAAACAGTCATATAAATGTTGTAGTTCTGGCAAAAATGTCACTGTTTCGGTATATTCGGTGTTCAAAAAGCATGATAAATTTAGTGGATATGAGTCATACATATACATCCGATGTTCTCTGTTACTAATTTTCCGAAAAGTTACTGTTTTCGTTATGTGTCAATACGCGGAGGAAATGTTTGAGTTTTGATCAGAAATCCAGTGTGTTCATTTAGGCGCTTTCTATTTTGGTTTTATTGAGTGCTAAGAATTTTGAGAAGACGTGTAATCATCACAGTGTTAGGCCTAGAAACTAAATGATGTTCATGAAACAGAAACATTTTTTTCAGATGAAATTACCGTTTTGAAAAGTTCACGTTTGCTAAATGAATGTTAATGTGATCACTTTTGGGACTTATTTGTTTATATCATATTGAGCCGATCTTTAACAATACTGGTATGCGAAGTTTGAAACTTTGGCAGATGGTGCAGCAAGATAAAACAATAAAAAACTAGTCTTATCAATAATTTTTGCAATCAGTCATGAAAATATTTGATTTGAGACTGCAATTTCTTAAAATAAAGTTGGTTTACTGGAATTTTTGTTTTTCATCCAGAGTTTTTTTTTTCAATTATTTGCCGTTATGGTGAGCTATTTTTTGTATGAGTATTTACTACTTTCCGATTATGCTGAGGAAAAATAATTAATTCAATTACCCATACAATATTGTGAATTCTTCTATGACAATTTGTCACTCTTATGACGAAAAATCATATTTCCGCTCTTTTTAACAACCGGATTCGATAAGTGTCTAAAATTGGTTTCCATCGTGAGCCAGGTTGACCCAGTTTGAAGTCAAAGCTAATTGTGTTCAAATTAATGGAAGCGGATTCAAAAAGAACAGCTGCGAAAACGTGGTTAATGAAACCGTTAATATTTCAACAATTTTTTGTTTACATTGCTGGTTTGGAATCAGTAATTGCATTGGTAGCTTATTCCCCGAAAGAACACACAGCAATATTTCAAATCTCCAACCAACATCACAGTTTCATAACGGTAATATTTCTCTAAAGTTTCTCGAAACTCAGTTTACTTTTTACTATTCTCTTATTTTCTCCTTTCTGTCGTCGCTCTTCGAAAGTGAAAAGAAACCACAAGATCTGTTAGATTGATTATATGAAAGAACTAGCTTGATTTACAATATCACTATTTGATCAAATCTGCGACTGAGATAAACAAAATATTTTAAAATTAGTCGCGGCGTTTCAATACTTGTAACCTTTTTCTGTATGCTACTGCTTCCTCAAAAAATTGCTCGAGCAGGGCAAGGATCGATGTATCATCATCTGTTTTCACACTAGTCAAAAAAATCATTTTAGATTATCGATTTCTTTTGGATCTCTATCAAGCGACCATCTGAATTGAATATAAGGAATCAAATAAGCATGAAACAGTTGAAATTTTCAAAGAATAATTAACTGTTCCAAAAACTCGATGAAAGCGATAAAATTGATTTTCTGCATTAAAAAAGTGTATCGACCAGGAGGAACTTATTGTTAAAGGAAATGCATAGACCCCTTCTTTATTGTCTTGCATACTTTTATATAATTCGGCCAGTCAGTTCGTCGTTAACAGAGCTCGCTGATTGTGAGACTAGAGATATGTAGTGAACAGATATTCGAAAAAAGAGGTTGTATCCGTCATCACTGTTTCGAATTTGTAACGAATAGAGAAATGAGATTCTTGGAGCAATAGTTGAATGGATTGATATGGGTTTTATAGTTAACTTACAATTAAGATTCAAACTGAAAAATCAGGGAAATTTTGAACAGTCAATAGTGCCGTCGGGAGCTAGTATCAGCTAATCTCTAAGGACAGTTAATAATATGCACATGCTGAAATTGCAACATTAGTGAAATGCACTGAACAAGTGAGTAACAAACAAGAGATATTTCATGGTCACTCCAAACAAAAAATTATAACCGTTTTGAAATAGTGACTTAGGAATGATTGCAATAAGTTTATCGTTTCCGGACTGATGATTAGAGATAATTCTCTCATAGTTGCTATAATATGGTCTTAGTTCATGATGAAATAAGAGCGGCACTGGTATGAGGTACTGTATAAGCACTGGTAGCTCGTAATATGTACAGTGGTCTTATATCGTCAACTTACAGGTAGCAATAGTTTTTGGGCTAATCTCAACTCAGTTTCAGGCTGACCAGAAAAATACTTGGTGAAAGCCAAGGATTACTATATACTATATAACAAGAACTAACGTACAGTCCAAAATTGAAAAAAAATGGGACAGCGAAGTATGTTGGAAAATAGGAAGATTGACAATCATCAGTTGTGAATAAAACGAAGAAAGCGAAAAAGTTGGAAAGAATGGAGAACAAGAAACAGGGGAAAATGTGGAAAAAGCAAAAATCATAGTTTCATAACGAAGACAAGATGATCGAGAGATTCAATATTTCGATTCATTCAACAAGTCCAAAAAGCAGAGAAAATGGAAAAAAAAACACGGAACATGTTGTAAACTATATTCCATTTCTTGATCTTGCAGTTTTATCAACTAGTTGAAAGTGGCAGTGAAAAATGTCATTAAATTATTAGGTTTAATTTTTTACGTGTTCGATTTCTTGTGTGCCATTATAAGGCTGCCGTAATCAGTAAATTTGTTTGGATTAAGCACTGCTTCAAAGCACAAAAAATTAGGGTAAATTGGTTTTGATCGACGCTAGATTGGCTATAATTGTTACAGTACTTAGTTGCTCACACAATCTATTGATACCATTTCAAATACCCAATAAAGTGAAGCCGCCGAAACGGAATAATATATCAATTGGATATTGTGACGTTAGCCAAGACTGGTATCCTCATAACAACCATTCCCATGGTACACATTATCTCTTGTGTTCTAAAAAATAAGTGCTTTCTTTTTGTTATGAAGCTTTGAGGTATAAGAGGAATAATACGAAAACATGAGGTAAGGTATTGAAATGAACAAAAACTAGGCGATTTAAGGAATACGCATTGTCTTGACCTGTAATCATTGAAAGTTAGCATGATTCTGAAACAGGAATGTAACTAACATACAAAATTAAAAGGAATGGCGTTATCATATCAAGCAAAGCCAGAAACGAAGATGGTAAAGTTGGGTTTAAAGCATCAGTTTCCCCAAAATGATTTCCTACAAGTGGATCTTGGAACGGAAATATTAGTGTGAAAATCAAAAAAATTAATGTTTTCTGTTCTTGTCAAGACTGAAAGAATACTTGCTTAGCTTGATTCTTGCAACAACTTGGCACTGTTCTAGAATAGAGGCGCGAAAAAAATAATGGAACGAAATAAATTCGTGGAACGAAATTAAAATCGTGGAACCAAATTAAATTCAGGTAACCATAAATTAAAACTGGATGATGTTCTACAACCATCGTCTTGATTTTATCCTCTCGAAATACCTCCGCATAAAGGTCAGATTGAAGTTATAAGTGTCACAACTTCACCTTCTAAGGGTTGTTTTTTAGTTCCACGATTCTAAATTGGTTCCACGATTATATTTTCGTTCCACGATTTTTTTTTCGCGCCTCTATTCGAGAACAGTGCCGTCAACTTCACGCTTTCTCAGTTCCCGGTATAACGTTGTATTTAGAATGTTTCTAAAGCTCTAGATGTGTTCGATTTTCAAGCTCACCTATCGATAGATCTTGAAATTCTTTGAGTAATAACTTGATTATATCGGAATCTGAGATTGAAGAAACCCTATCACTTCAAACCGCTGAAAAACAAAAGAGGCTGTTTCGAAAATGAAAGATTAGGAGATTAACTCGATTAGGAGATTAATAAACTGTACACTGAATTACCATTGTAAAACGGAAAATTTCTGTTCCTACGAGAAAAACTATTGATTTAAAAACCTCTTCAAACACCACGGTTTCGGGTTCATCATATATGATGTTCATGCTACTATGTATTCAATTCGATGCGCGAAAGATAAATTTTTTATGCGGAAGATGGAAGACAGAAGACGGAACTGACTGCTTAGGCCTAGAAGTACTGAAAATGTCATAAACTGTAATCAGTACTGTTAGATAAAATCAGAAAATAAGAAAAAAATTTGGACTTGACAAGTTTAAAATTATGGGACGTCTCTGAAAAAAATAGTCTTCCGAAAAATCCGGAAGACGGAAGTGTAATAGTTGGAGAAATTTAACCGAAGATGAAAGTGAAAAAAAAACAGGAAGACGGAATTCGACGCACCTCTGTTCCTTGAACTATTCTTCCGTTTCAGCAAAGTATCAAAAGATGGAGAGGTATTTCTGATATCAGTGATTCTATGCGATAACTAGGTAGCTATTTTTCAGAGAATTGAATAACTAAGAAAATCAATTTCGTCTTATAGAAACCACCGTCAGTAAAAGTATTACCGGCCAACAAGAATTTCTGTCTACTATTGTGACATTGGAGAAACAGAAATTTCAAGAACTTGTTGTGGCAACACTAACAATCCTAGACAGCTGAATTCCCTCAAGATACCATGGCATAAAAACGGAAATCTTTTTGTGCTATGATTTTTTTCCTTCATAGGAAACTGTTTCAGCTGGTTTAAAAGAATAAGAAAGAACTTGAAAATCGCTAAGTCTGTATCAGAAATTAGATTATGGAGTGAAGTAAACAGAGTACACTAACGTTTATTAGTCCGATTGCCTAAAAAACTGGAGAGGAATTTGCAAAATATCAGGATGTATCAAAACCGAGACCCATATACTGTAATTTGCAGTATACTGAAACTGAATATTTATAACTATGATATTCTGATCAAAAAGTCACTGATGAGTTCTATGCGTGCTCTCTATTTGATACTATGAGAACAATGAAATTTTTATGTTGCAACCAGCACAACGGGGAATTTTCGCATCTTTTGAAATATCACGGCTTCAAATTTATTGTGAAACAAAAGCCATTCATCACTGTGCATTCCTGGGAGAATAGGTGTATCCGTTTTATTCTAGTATGACGAAAGCAAACGGACATCGCTCAGGATGGGAGTTTTTTGTTCAAAAAACCAGACACGGTCACTTGCGAGAATCGTGATGAATCGATGGCCGATCTCCAAAAACTGCTTCCCTCGATGTTATAATAGTTTCATGCGGTCTGTACCACAAAAGCATTGTTCGATGGTTGGTGAGATAATCGCACTCGTGACTTTCAGAAAAATACGCTTTGGAAAAATACGATTTCTACTAGGCGTCTTATTTTGCACAATTCATAGATTTCGATCCAGTTATCCGTAAATTTTCGGACTCAGTTTTTGTCTAGATCTAGTACCTGAACGCTAATGAGGTAATGAGATATAAGGTGTCCTATGCCTTAAAAGTTTATGTTGAAAATTCCATCAAGTTTGAAATTATGGCACTTAAGACAATAGGGGGATTTCAGAGAACGTGTTTGAAAACAAACAGTAATTATGAACAATTACTGTTTCATTGTTTCGTTTTCAGGGCAGATTCTGAGATCAAATCGATGAGACTAAAATATCCTAAAAAGATTACATTTTACTAGTGAAGTGTGGTGGTCGGTGATGGTCGGCTCCTCTAACCATCGAAATTTTGTGTTTCATGAGGTTGCCTTTTTTTCAAACCAACACAAGGAATTCGATCCTCCCGTGATAAGGAATTTCAAAGAATCTATTCGAAAAGTTTTCGTAGGCTATGGCAGGACAGAACGAGAAAATTCTGACTAAATCCCTACGGTACCGCCGAGCTAATTTTGGAAATGATTTTTGGAAGGAGTGTAAGCAGAAAGTGTTGTGAAGGTTAGAGAGAATCAAAATAGCAAAAACGAAATTCAAGTTTGAACAATGTCCGATAGTTTGCACATGGAATCAACAAGGAAGGCATTTTGCGAATTTAATGGCTGATGAGAAACCGAAATTTTATTATACTTATTATGAGTTAAATATGATGTATATATTCTAGACACCTGTATTCCCTTGAGAAACTTAGGTGGGAAAACGGGGAATTTTTTTCGATCGGGGGGAATATCTTTTGTTGTGCTTTACTTAAGACGATGGAATTTGGGAATGCTTCATAGTGATGATTTGAACATCATTCGATTGGTCTTTCAGAATTTTACTAACTTTTTCAAGCAGGTTGAAACGGGAAAGCATAAATTCTAAATGAGAAAATACAGAAAAAAAATTTATCCATCTCTGCAATTTGAGACTAAGACGATGATGCAAAAATTAGTCCAGTCCAGAATCTACAACAAAAAAAAGGCACAGTACGAAACTGTGATATTTGAAAAAGCAATCGAACTCTGTTTTACTCTGGTTACCTAACCTCACTATCCTCAAAAGCATGACGATACCATACGATTAGTTTGCTGGACATTCAAAGACAAAAATCATAATCCAGAATCTCTCCGAGAAACTGAATTTAAGACTATCTGTTAAGGTCGAAAAGTTCATACAATCTTGAAAGAACAATTGGTGTTAAGGATAAAGAATATTTTTATTACATGTTCGAAACTGGAGAAAATCCAGGAATCGTGTGTGATTTCAAATTTTTTCAATGTTTCATATTTTTATTTTTAACGACAAGATGGTGAAGACTTGATTTACCATGCGCAAGTTGAACACTGATCTGTGTTTTTGAGTCAAAATCAACTAGTTTTTCATGCTTTCCAAAAATTCTGGAACCCCTTTTCGATTATTACTAATTTAGAAAACAACTATATTGTGATAAGCTAAACCTGCAACGAAAAAATTAAGTGTTCGAGAGAATACCACAGGGATGTGCTAAACTTGGAACTGAAAAAATAAGCAATCGACCATTTATTTCTGTTTCATATTGACAATTTTTGTTTTAGGATTCCCACTAGAATTGATAAGTAAGCTGTAGGTGTACATACTTTCCAAAGTTAATGAAAAACTTGACTTACTGTACTTTTGAAAGCAGCAACTAGATCTCAGAAGTTTGAATAAAAGTCAATGTAACTGACTCGTGGGAATTTCTAATACTAAATGTGCTCAAGTCGAAACTGAGAAAGTTTTTTTTTCTGGTATTTTCACTGTTTTCTCAAGAAGATGTACGATTTCAAGTTTCAAATTTGCATTCGTTCATTTTACAGCTTCAAAATAGATTTTCAGATGCTAGCTTGGAAAATGTAAACGATAAGTATTGTGCATTGTATATTCATCAGGACAACAAAGTTATGGACAATTTGAAACCCAAAATGTTTTGGAAAACTGCAAAAGATTACTGTTTTGAAATTATGATTTCCGCTGATTAGCTCTCTACGGCTCATTGAGCGACATCTGCTAATTTGACTACCCAGACATAAGAAAAAATGGAAAAAAAATCTCCGTTTCCAAATTATAATATAGCCTAGAAATCTTTGCAATCTTTGATTGAAGAGTATTTTACCAAAATTGTCCATAATTTTCCCTTTGGATGTTGAAACCGGACCCTTAGTCTTCTTCAATTCAAAGGACAAAAATCCTCCTCATAAGCCAGAAAGACAAAGAAAAGGAAAATAAAAGAAGAAGACGATGAAGAAGGAAATTTAAAAATTTGCTCGTCCGGATATTAATTGAAATCCGACACTCATATTCTGCCCGCGCCTTCTTAGAGGACCCCTAGGCTCCGCCCCCTTTTTCGGGGTCCCCTCTTTTTCTTCAAATTCCATGTCATGTTGACTACTACCAGAGCATCTAGACCAGACCCTTTAATTTTGCACCCATCATCTTTTCCATCATCACAAAATCTTCCAGAATCTAGAAGATTCTGAAGATGAAGAAGACATTGTCGTTCATTATTCAGTCTGCGCGTGTGTGTGTATTTGGGGGGATGTCAAAGTTGGATGATGAAAAATTGAGAGAGAAAAGGGAGGGGGGAAAGGAAAACAAAAGGGATTTTGGGGGACCGGAAAATGGGGAGACTAGAAGAGAAAAGAAGCGGGAAGAAGAAAGAAAAAGAAGACGAAATTGAACGATAATGAAGAGAATGAAGGGGGGACCCCCTTCGTCCCACCACTTCATTCCTTTTAAGAGAGAGGTGAAGTGGGGGGGGGGGGGGTGGTATAGTGAGAACTGCCATTTTCACTTGTGTGCTCGGCACCACCCCATTTTTCATTATATGGATTAGAAGTTGGAGTAGAAAAGGACGAGATGGATATGGATATAATTGAAAAATGTAGCCATTAATTATAAAGTTCAGAAGTTTAATGGTCCTTTTTTGCCTATGGTTGATCAGAAACCAAATTCAGTTAACTGGCTCAATGGGAGAGTACCATAACTTGGCAGGAAAAATGATTATTGGAAATTTCATTGTTAGTTTTTAAGGTGATCGGAATCTGGTGATTTTAATTTTTTTCTGATTTATGTGTATCATAAAGTGTGCACGATATTCAATCGGTGTTATGAGGCAAATGTCCGTAAGATAAGTTTATTTCACTATTTCATAAACCAGTTGTCACATTTCAAGCTTCATAACTAGTTTTTCTCTAGAACTTCAGTCGAATAAGGTTGGCAATAGAAACATCACTCAACAAACGGTGACTAATTTTTCATAACTTCATGGAATCGGTAAAATTTCGTTGGTTCAGTTTTCTGTTCAATGTTTCACAATAGTTAGTCCTTGTTTTGACGAACCAAACATTCTCCTAACTGAGATTATTTCGTCAGAGTTGCCATATCTGCCAGTAACGTCTACAGAAGTCTCTGGATCTCAATGATAGCTTCCTGAAACAGAAAGTGGGTTTGACTGACCATAGTGTTTTTCAAGGTTGGAATTCGGGATATAGATGCATGGAAAAGCAATTTTAGATGATCACTATGGTGATCTGTGTCCATAGTCATAAGGTTATTTACAGACAGCAACAGATTCGGATTAGTGTCCAAAAAATTCAATCAAATTAATGACAATTTGATGAAACTGAGTTTTTCTAAGTGATTAACTCCCCTGTATAGCAGGTCGAATCTTGTCTAATGATCAATAAGAATATGGATTACCCGATGATTGGTGAAGCGCTTATCATTTGTTTTTAAATGCTTAGTAGAAAAGACAGACCCTCGAGAATACACTCCGTCCAATATCTATAAGACCCCCCTAGACTGAACGACTGCAGTATTCATTTTCATGGCGAAAGGAGAATCAAAGAGAACGCAATAGTAATAGTGAAGTAAAACCAGTCAAAATATGGAACTGATAAAACAGTAAAAATTCAGAAGAATGCATATGTTGTGATGGAGCACCTAACGGATTAGAGGCACATTGACTTGTGTATGCTCCAAATTAAAAAAAAATCCTCAAATATGGAAACGCTTGAAAAATAGTATAGATCAGGTAGCAATCGGACTGATTAGCTCTTCAACAATATAACAGTATGATATGGGAAAGGCGAAACCGGAAAAGTGTGTAAGCTACTTGCCAACAGTAGTTTGTGACAATCTCCTGATAAAATAGATAACAGGTAACAAACAGGAAAATAATGTCGAGCTAACGCACTGAAAGAATATGTATGGTAAGACTAACAACAAACCTTTTTTTCAAAGATATGTATTAACTTTTGGGATAATAAAGTAACCATAGCTTTAAAAGAAGGATTTGGCAAGCAGTAAAGAATAGACAACTCTAGAACTATGTCAGTTCATTGAAGCTGAACTTTTTAATTGAAAACACAGCTGGTTTTATAATCGAAGACGTTACTATATACATGTTATTATCGCTATCCGGGTAATCAGATTGAAACATTGTTCTTGAAACACAAATATATAGAAATTAAGTCAACAGTTAACCCTCAGATAAACTTCAGCCAAACATAGCTTCTAGATAGTTGTGTGAC
Organism: Caenorhabditis sinica; assembly: GCA_963932045.1. NCBI lineage: Eukaryota > Metazoa > Nematoda > Chromadorea > Rhabditida > Rhabditidae > Caenorhabditis > Caenorhabditis sinica. The sequence continues at coordinate 20,820,981 of OZ009940.1, forward strand.
AAATGCCCTTTCATTGATTTCACGATGCATAGTCGGTAACGAAAACATGATGAAATAGTGGCATTTATCATAATTTTGAAATGACAGACAGGTTAACATACTTCGGGAACAGATAATTTTGTGTTCTCATTTCTTAACAAGATTTCAAGCGTCCCTATGTAAGTTCAGAGAAACAAACGCCAAAATAATATAAAAAGATAATCTTCAGAAAACCAGCCTATAATAAGTCCAAAAAACCGAAAACGGTAAGCACCACCGATTTGTTCGAGAAGAAGGTGAGAACATTTGAAACGGCTTATTTGTGAACCCGATTGCTGAGTTTCCCGATGAACAAGCTTTATTATGAAAACGGAACCGTAATGTATGGATTATGTTTTCGTTAAAATTAATATATCGGGTACACCTTAAAGAAACTATTTTTGTTAAGTTTTTTAATCGGTATGGGGTATGACGTATGTAAGACCGGAGCAGTAATGAACAGCAGCAATATTGATGTAGCGGTATCTCAAAAAGTTGAAGTCAAGTGTTCTGCATTACATAGTTTTTGTGCGATATTCGATGTCATGTGCACACCAGCAAAATGAGACCGGAAAGTGGAAATTCAAAAAATCTTGAGGATCAATCAGAAAATATTTCAAGTTCAAGGTATACCAGCTAGGTAAAACCGGGAAAAATATGCAAATTTATCCGGTTATTTAGAGGTTGAAAAATTGAGAAACTCCGATGAATCCCTCATTTCCCAACCAAATCCTCTATGTTTGTTTTATGTCACTTGAATTAGAAATTATTGGGAGTATCCAGCCAATAATGTTCTAGTGATTTTTATGGTTTCTTTCAATGAATATGAGCTCAAACTTTCTCTACTTGGAAGATTCATTCTGATCTCCCGTGCTCAATTAAGTAAGATTAACATTTATGACACAGTGAGAACATAGAGCTGATTAAACGGAGGATTATCTACGATGCACTGAAATCATTAACAGTTAATAGATAAAATCACAGTTGTAAAACAGCTTTTTATAATCATCTAGAAATTTGTGATATTTGGCTTGTTTCATGGGCTCTTGCTGTAAACTGACAATGTTTGTGGATTACTGTTGAGAGTTTTGAAGAAAGATTACTTACAAACATGAAACGTTATCTTGTCCTAACAATCTACCAAGAGCAGTCACAACTTTTCAAAAGTAAAAGACTCAGATAATTCAAATAATTCAGCTAGAGACTGAAATAATTGCATATACCCAAAGACATAGAGCTAGCGGAATAGTATTATCTAAAACAAAAAACTGAATAATCACGTTAGTTGGCAAGACAAGTACATGTATGCAATCATTTCGGAATTTGTGAAGCAGTCGATACATGGAGAACACCTTTGCCTATGATTTCCCAGGTTCTTTGTTACTTCAGGCAATAGTAATTGTTACAGAAAGCATGCTTAAAGATAAAATGCGATGAATTCTACGCGACATCAACAGTAATCTATGAAAACACTTTGAAACGGTACAGCTTGAGAAATCTGTATTGCGAACATGTTTTGCATAGGATGTTTTTAATAAAATAATTCTCTCAGGGACTCACATGAAATAGAAGAGACAAAAAGTACGAGTTTTTGTGGAGTGGCCAAGTCGTTAAGGATTGCAAAAACTGTGCAAAGAAGTAATGAAGGCAAACATATGGAAAAAATATTAGGGCACTGAAGCAGTAAATTGAAGGAAGTTAGGGACATCAGTATAAAGAACATTATTACGAAAATAAAAATTGAGGAAATAACCAGTGTGTGTATTTATAACCGATGGAATAGTAACATCTGTCTTAGAATTTCTTCGGTTTGAAATCTATGCAATTTGACCACGGAGCGTATGTCACTAATTAAACATATATTCTAGACATGGCCATATACTAGCATTGCGAAACATATTTTTTGTAAGATAATTTAAGTGATCGCAATCCTCAGTCAAGCGAAAATTTGTGGATTTTCTGTCTGCTATTGTCGATTCAAACGAATCGCACAGAAAAAAATTTTCTCGATTTGAATTTCTCAAAAGCGCGCCAATTTTTTCAAAATTGCAACTGCGGCACGGTTTTCGGGTTTTCCGAATTTTCAGTGCTATTTTGCAGGAAAAACTGCGCCGCAGACTTTGCCAAAATTACGAAATGTCTGCGGCTTGAAAAAATTGGCGCGATTTTGAGAAATTCAAACCGAGAAAATTTTTCCGTGCGATTCGTTTGAACTGACAATAGCCTTATGAAAAAACCAATTTATCTAATAGAGACTGGCGCTACAGCTTATCATAGTGACAAAAACCAAAATAAAATCTCTTTTACAGAAAATGGAGGTACAGTTATGTTATTCATGAAGCCGTGGAGTTGGCTACACTTATGGCATTAGTACTTAAGGCTTCGGAGCATTCGTTAACAGGTTATGTATGTCTGAAGATATATCAGTTAACAATTTCAAGCGTCGAGGCAAAAAATAGAAAAACAAATAGAGTAATTGAAACAGAAAAAGTCTTAGTAATTGATTTTCATCACAAAAGAGAGATATCTAAAAAACATGGATAGTGTTTGAGAATAATACACCCAATGAATCCAGATTCCTACAAAGTTATGTTTCACAACGAAGTTAACTGTACTGCATGAAAAATATTTCTAATGTGATCTAACGGAAAAATTTCGACCAAATTAGAAGTTGGAAACATGACCTTGAATCTAACATTCAAGGTCAACTTAAAATGTAGAAGCTTGACTCACTTTGCACCTAGTATTGTCGGACATTTTTCATCACAACTACCCTGTTTTGTTCAATACACATTCTAATTGGGTTAGAAGAACAGTAATTTTTTTTGACAACACAAGGTTTGCCGTTATGAAAACGTCATATGGAAGGAAGAACGCAAAAAAAAGCAATGGTGCATAAAAGTGTTCAATAATGGCAAACTCTAGAAAGATTATTCCAAAAAAGGAAGCCAAACGGAAACCTGATGATCTTTCTTGATTAACTCACCAGCTGGAGGAAGAACCTGAAAAAAATTATTATGCTTTACAAAAGTGTTGAAAGACGAAAGCGCAACATAAACGAAAAAAAAGAACGATGTTTAGATCCACGAGATATCACAGAAGCGAAGTTCGAATCAGAGATTGGTAGACTTTTGTAATGAAATAACAACCAAATGAAACATAAGAAATATGCCTTTCATAAGAACAAAAAATTTAGAATCCGAGGATTACAGTTTGATATTGCTCGAAAAAAACTAAACTTTACGCAAGTTATTAATTATAATGACTAAGACTACATGTTATATCAGTAAATTTTGTTTATTCAGCAGTAAAACAAAAAAATTCATTAAATCAGAAAAAAAAAACCAACTGGGCAACAAATGTGTTCCTTGAATGGGAAATCAGATCCAAACCTCACTCTGGGTGTTCCAAGTGGAAAAAAATACCAAAAGGTTAGAATCAGACCGGAAAATACCATCACAATTGATGCGCTATCGTGGAAATAAAACCAGCAGTGACCAATCGTCTATTGAACTGCAAGTGAAAAATCAATGAAAAAACTACTACTTGAAACCGAAAAGTATACTAAGCTGAAGCTCATGAAGTTTTTTATCTAATTCGCATAAAAAAGGCTTGTTAGGTATTTCAAGGCATTCAATTCAGAACTTGTATGTTTTCTTGAGCTGTTCTCTCTACATGCAACAAGAACTGTGCAGTATATTGGAATAAGCATTTATAAGCATATTGATACAGTAAATATTCTAAAGATTGGAAATATTGTAAAGCCAGGATAACATGTGTAAGACCAATGGTAGAGGTGGAGATGTTTTGTGTCTACTAGTTCAAAGTTCATATGACTAGTGGTAACTACTTTTTCATCGACCGACTGTTTTGGGAGTTCTGTTTCACACAAGTGGGATCATTGCAACAGGTATTGGAGCGATGGTATCAGCGAGGCTAAGACTGGACAGAAATAAAGCAGACACGCGAGGCCACCGCGGTTTTCCATAAACACAAGTACTCTTATCAAAACCACGCCGCCAGTTTTTTTGATAGCCTATGCATGATTCTTCAGCTGTGTTGAACTGCTTTTGCACATTTTCAACTGAAAATCTATGTTCAGGGACAATCAGATCACTCCACCCATGGGAAAATGGTAAAAGACTCCAAGACCCATTCAGATAATTTGGTGTGGTTTTTTAGAGATTTACAGTTTCAAATTGTTCTCATGGTTGGTGGCACAATTTGAGGATATTCCGTCGGGAACAAATGCTGGTATTATCTATTCGCCGCGCCGTGAGCCTGTTCGGTACGATACTCCGCTGTTCCGCAGTACAAAATTTCAAAAATTTGTTACTGCGTTTGTACTGCGTTTGTATTTATACTGCGGAACAGCGGAGTGTCGTACCAAACAGGCTCACGACGCGGCAAATGAATAATATTTCAGTTTCACCATCATTTTGACTGTATGAAATGGTTTTTCATTCTGATTCCATACTGAAAACTATACTGAAAAAACATCACCCAAAAATACGCAAACCATTTGTGCCTTCAACGCGCCATAGTTGTGAAAAAATGGGAATTTCAGTTAAAGCGCCGTCTACTATTTATTGGGACTTCACTGTTTCTCATTGATCACTAGCAGGACTTTGTGGTAATCATTCATTTTTGAATGATCTGCATATTGATATGGAGCGGAATTTGGCACGACGTAACATTGAAATTCCGGAAATGTTCATAATCTGTACGATCTGACAATACATGTGCGGCTTTTTGGTACCGATTTTTCGAATGAATGTTGTTATGTGTACCAAAAAAAGTCAAAAAGTAGCCAAATCGAATCCAAGCAATTTTTTCATATGAAGTAGACTACATGGAACAGCACAAAAGTAAGGTTTTCACCCCTTCAAACCTTCTGTTAAAAAAGTTTCAAATTAATGAATATATGAATTGATGAAAGATAGTAAGAGTCAAATGTGTTCACTAGGTTGACAATGTTTAGCAACGATAGTATTGTTTGGTAATATACCTAAATAGTAATATACCTAAAATGTTTGGTAATATACCTAAATTCGAAAGAAAAACAAGTTTTTACACTTTCGAAAACCTAATAAAACTTGAGGAGAAATGTGAGCAACAGTGAAAACGGTGGTGCCGGTGGTCTTATTTTCAGAAGTGGGCTGGCGAACCATGCGGTTTTTTCTCATTGTACTGATCAAATGTTTCGTTTCAGAAAACTTCACTCTCACAAAATCCACAGCTTCAAGATCACCATAGTTTTGACGAACACTTTTTTAATTGATCGATCGGCAATTTAAGATGGTAACTCAAAATTACTGTAACGAGATCTTCAAAAGATTCTGCGAATATTCAAAAACAGTTAGTATGCTGTTTTACGTAATGCAGAGTTCACTTATTGAATAATCCAAAAGAAGGTTTGTCTACTCAACAAGTAGTTGTATATTACTTTGTTTCAATATACTTTTATGAATTGCAAGTGTGTTCCAGCTGGAAATTGGCGACATTCCATTTTTAAATCTTACTGTATCAGCAAGACGTGAACATTAACCACGAATTTCAATACCAGTAAAGTCACTCCCGCGTTTATTCAAATTGCTAATATTTACTACCATTAAACTTTCAAATGATAGAGAGAACTATTGCGAAAAATCTATCTAACTAACAAGAACTACGGTAGCAAAATACAGTAGAACATCTATAATAGTTTCAAAAGACTCGAATCAGAATTAGTGGACCAAAATTTCCTGTTTCGTAAATGGATTTTCTGCTGAAACAGTTTTACTAAATAATCCAGGTGCTGTCGGCGAATGATGTAGTTGGAGAAATGAAAATACAGTCTTGGAAATATGAGGCTCGCCCAGGATCGATGAAATATAGAGTGCGCAAATGACACATGTTGGAAATGGAATGCTTTCTCATTTCGATATCAAAAATCAATGTTCCAGTAAGCTTTCAAGATCTGACAGATTATTGATGAATGATCAGACGTAGGTAGCTATTGCAGAAAAAATGTTTGGTTGATCTTCTGAGATGGTTGAAAAGCAAACGACTCGGAATACCAGAAACAAACTACTGTTTCATAATGCTCATGTACTCCAAAGAAATTACGATGGGTAATAGAACATCTTGGAGCCAATTTTATTGTGAGGAAATCCCATTAAAAAGCTCGACCCGATGTGATGCAGTCTACTTTGTTAAAATATTCAGAACAATAATAGCGCAATTACGATGTGGTTCTAAAGTGAATCTAAAACAACTGATTGATTCTTCACTTGCATTAAATCAACGTTCATCCAAAAAGTGCAATTGAATTGGCGTAACAGTCTGCACAGAAGTTTATCAATAGGAAGCAGCAGCAAAAGTTAGGACCAACGAACAAAGTCATGCAGCGCTGAATGAGCCACATTACCGTTTCAAAAAGTTTGGTTTGCAACCGTTTAGATGCTTGTTTCCTGAACTGTATGCAATTGTTACATTCAATGTTTGAATAAAACAATCTGTGTTTCAGAATGTTTACGTCTTCGTTGCATTGTTTAGGCTATAATCGATAAGAAATAATGGCTCCTAGGATCAGAAATCTAAAAAAGGCCCATTCGTTGAAGAATATGGTTCCACGGAAGTTGTCATGGAGAGAGAAGCTATTCTGATTACCGAAGATGATCCTTTTTTGAACCAACAGTTATCTGTAGACCCAGGTAAAACCTATTGGTTCATAAAGTGCACATAACTACAGAAAGAGTTTGGCGGCTCAATCTTGTAGAGAAACCGATACTACAACAGAATGAAAACTCAAAGTTCGTGTTACGTTCATTTTGTTTGTATGTGGTAGGGGTCATTGTAAACAATATTAGGATGTCATCAAAATCTGAAACATTTTTATTCCAACGTGGAAGTTTCACAGAAAACGTGGATCTGTTGATTGCGAAATGACATGGATACGGATTTTCACAGTTGCAAAATGTCGCGGTTCTGAAGCCTTTTATTGATAACGGTTTTTAAGATTAGTATTCTCAGAAACGATGAATACGGGGGATTCCAACGATCTTCAGAGAATCTTCAAAGATTACGGAATCAAAACTGAAAGATACAGATTACTGAATTTGGATACATTAGTGAGTAGGGTTTATTAATCTCTATGATATTCCTACGTGACAATCAGTTGGCGTCAAAAAGCAGAACAAGAAAGTGTAGTTTGTTGCCGTAGAAATGCTTCTCTTCAGGATACAAACGATAATCATTCGGCTGTGAAGATTTAGATACATATGGTTTTGAAAGAAACACTTGTTTTCGTGGAAATTATGTTAATTTGAACAGTGCAATCAATCAATGGCGGTTTCTTTCTCACAGGCTTCATCTATCCCGTACCTATTAGGAATACCGCAAAAAGACTTCGAAATCTTTAAATCACTGCTACAGTCTCATGAAAAAGTGTTGGCTAATGAAACTAATCTAATGCGATGCATCCCTTCTTGTCGGAAAAAAAACTGTTCAAATCTTGGCATTTTTCTGAAAGATATCGTGAAGATAATATGTGGAGTAGAATAATAAAAGAAACATGAACAATTCAAAGAATAATCTACATTCTAAAAAATTACAGTTTTGCTATCTAAAGATTTTCTATAAGGGTAGGCTCGTTGCAATGCCAGATGAACAATGCCAGATAATCTCCAGGAAAAACTACAAATTCAGAAAACTAGCACATAATTCTGAAATTTTCTGTTCTGAAATAGTCACATAAATTGCTAGACAGTATTAGGAGATGATATTAATGCGACCATCAGGCTGACCTTGATGACTCAAACAGGTAACCAGAGAAAACTAAAAATTTCCTATCACTAGAGCATCAGCGGGGGTTGATTATATTTCCGAAATCTTAGGATCCCCTCGTCAGAAAATTTGGAAAAATGATGAGAATTGGGATAAAAGTTAATGATATAAAGACATGAATCAGTTTCAGAAGAAACAATGACAATGAAGAAAAATGCTGCTTCAATGAGCCAAAGTAATTTTAGAAAATAATAATGATTTGATGGGATTGGGAGAATTTATGAGTTTCAAAAGGCACGTTGTGATGCAGAAAGTAATAAAAAATTAAAGACAACTTCCACAAACTTCAAATATAGACACATCTAGAATATGGAAATTCGCCAGATTCACGCTCTGTCTGAGAGTGTTATAGCAATCGAGAAAATTGAGCAAGAAATTGAAAACAGATTGGCATAGGAAATAGGAAGGAAGGAAAAATTCAAGAATATAGAATGGATGAAAATTTTCAAAACTGACACCGTTTCAAAACGGTGGAATAACAAGTGCGCAAATTGTGACGAACGATTGAGAAAAGGAACTGGTTTTCATTTATCATAGCCTTGTTGAAATGATTACAGTAGGAGGTAAAAATAATAACGACAACCTACAAAATTAACAGGAATTCCGAGAAAAAACAGTTTCAATAACCCGATTTCATGTGTAAACGTGAAACTAGTCTACTCAGACCAGAGAAGTGCGCGGAAATGCGAGTCTTCCATATTCCGTCAAAATTTTATCTACTACTGTCGTCTTCCAGGTATTTCGGAGCCATTTTTTTTCAGAAAAATCCCAAATACTCTGATTCCATTCAAAAAATGATTTTCGACTACTTCTTGGCACTATCTGAAAATTTTTTCTTCTGTCTTTCATTATCCTATTTCCGTATAGAGAAACAATTTCTTATGCGCATCTGAGATAATGAACTATGCTCAAGAAAGATGAAAATTAGTGTCCAGTCATAGGAATGGAAAAATTCATGAGAAGAATGACAACAATCAATCAAGAACTGGAAGTAAAAAAACTTAATCACAAGAACTGTTGAATTTCAAAAACAAACATGTTTTACAGTTTTGTGCATGCCAGATATTCGCGTCTCAATCTTTGAGGAACAATCCAAGACCACCAAACGGCTTTACAAATAGTCAAGCTTCGAGTAAGTCAGATTTTTGAAAAATTGCAGTTTCAAAACATTAAGATCAGGACTACCTGAAGTTTGACAAAACAGTTCAAGCAGCGTTTGCCAAGCGTTTTATTATTCATGTCTAAATCAAAGAGAGTGCGCGCCGAAGATTCGATTTATCGGAGATCACGATTTTTGCTACGGTATCTTTAAAGGCGCATAACTGATTTTCAAACTGATTTTTCCGATTTTCTCAGTTTTTAAGCAATTTTTCTTCAAAATTTTGCAAGAGGTACGAAACAATCATGCATCGAAGTCATATTTTATCAGAAAAAATGGCTGAAACTCGATCAAAATTGAGAAAAACGGAAAATCAGTTTGAAAATGAGTTATGCTCCTTTAAAGTTTTCGTGGCGAGATATCGTGCTCTACAAAATGTCAAATCTTCGGCGCGCACTCTCTTTTATGGAGATATGCATAATATTGCGAATATAGCTGAACATTGAATTCTCCGACGTTCTCGCTGTTTTTACAAGATTTTGAGACATTATCGTGAACCCGTCTCGGACAAGACCATAGGGTCGCGAGCTGGTTGGTTGATTTCAATATTTTTGAAATGTCACCACCTGAAAAAAAGGCGGGAACGTCGAAAAACTTAATTTTAGCCATGTTTGCATTGGAGATTACGTCCAAAATATCGTTAATGAAAGGATAAAATGGATGAAGGTGAAAAATATTAAAAATGGAAGTAAGTGAATTTCGTGGAATTACAGTTTCAGTAAGCCAAGATTGCGTTAGGAGGAAAAAATATACCAATTCGTAGTAAATAGCAGAAACGGAAAAAGGTGGTGTCAATTTTGTTCCAATTTCAATGATGTAGAAAAATTGTTAGGATACAAAAAATGAAAGTTTCAAAAAGTTAATATTGGGAATGCCTAACTTTTGAATGATAATGGTACACGTATTCCATAGTGATCATCTAAAAAAATTTTTAAAATGTTCCCTAACAATTTGGTTTGCGAAGAACTTTCAGAAGTTAAAATGGCCCATAATGATGAAAAAAACTAAGAAGGAAAACTTTCAAATACACTAAAACATGGATAATCAAGACAATAACCAGAAAAAGATGTCAGTTTCAGAATCTGCACATAACATTTCATGAACTATAACCAAATGATCGCATCTTGATTTTTCCTAAAAACTCGAAAACAGAACTTGAAATTTGGAATGACGTTTAACTTTTGCAAAATGCTGACTCCAGAAGCTCCAGAATTTCCAAACAATTTCATATGTATTTCAAAAGATGATTATGTCATCTTCTCCTACTACCACTACTAGTAGCTCTACTATTACTTTTGCTCACTAATCCACTAAAATTGCCATCTTCCACACATACCCAATCCATCAAAAATTACCCCCCCCCCCCCGTTGGAAAAGTGAAAAAGAAGGAGAAAAGAAGAAGTGAGTAGAAATAAAAATAAATAGAATATCTTCCTCTTCTTCTTTACTCTATCCCATTAGTTGGGTTTTGGAAGAAGAGGGGGACCCCTCTTCTAGAAACTTCAGAATCCTCCTATTCCAATTAACCCAATTTTGAGTAGAAATGGAGGAAAAAAGAGGATAGAATACGCTTTAATTAGAGGAAAAATTAAATTCAATTGAAAAAAAGTGAAAGTTTTGAATTCCATTGGGATTCACTAATGGACTGGGGAATGAGGAACAACTGGTCGAAAATAATTTTTTTCATTTTTTTTTCAGAAAATTTTGCGTCGGGACTTAAAACAGTTTCAAAACCTTGGAAAATCAGTTTCCACTTCAAAACAAGATCCGAAATTCTAGAAACCCAAAAAAAATTCACCAAATTTTTCGTGCCAAGACCCAAAAAATCTTCAAAAACTCAACATTTTTCATTTCCCTGCTAAAGTCGTGGGAAAGAAGAATTTGCGAAATCCCAAAAAGAGGGGTCCCCCCTCCAAGAAGGAGGGAATTATTTGGCATTCAGATTGAGGAGATTGAATTTGCATTTCATTATTTTTTCGAAAATCGGCTCTTCGGAGGAGCAAAATTTTCTCATGAAGATATACGGAGACATGTCTGAGCTTCTTGGATGGAAATCTTTAGTCTCATGGATGGTAATTTGGATTTCAGGGAAATTGGCGATAGCGCGCGTTTGCTTTGCATTGGAGGAAGTAATTGATGAGATAAGATTGATATGCCAACTATGATATATTATTCAGGAGACAGAATCGTACGTATTGGTTGTGCTTAAAAATGGGAGCAATTACAATAGTCTTGAAACAGAACAATTTATTTTTCAATGGAGCGTTTTTGCATTTTATTATTTGATCACGGTACCATTTAGGCAATTTTTTTTATACAGAAACCTAGGCGATGCCAAATTTCTCTCGATTTGTGCTAATTCTCGAAATTTTTCGAGCAATTTTTTTTCTCGTGCCGACTCTTAGCATACCGGACTTGTACAGAAAAGTGGTCAACTACAAAGTAAGAAGTCAAGGTTCGATTTTTACACTCTCAAATTTTCAGGCAGAAAAAACTACTTTGAATCACTTTTTCAGCTACCCAATTGACGATTTTCAGCTGAAAATGACGAAAAGGAATATCGTTATGACCGTCACGGTATGCATCAGAAATATTGGATCTCCAGTGTGTAATGCTCAATTATAATGATTTTGAAACAGAATAAAAAAAATTACTAGCGAAGCATATTTGGATTAGACTATGGGCAAATTGCAAAATTTTTGTGCGGTCAGGGCTGTCATTAGCCGCGTCCTGCCGCGACTTTAGATAATTTCAAGTCTTTCAATGTTTTATTTTTCAAAAATTCGAAAATTTCAACGTAATTTTTGATTTTTGAAAAGTCGCAGCTGCCCGCAAACAGTGACAGACTTGGATACGGTGGAGGGCATTTGTACTGTCACGTGGTTGTGCTGGGAACAGTTCTTTGGGATCAAAGTAGTTTGTATTTTAGAGAACTTACAGTAAGCCAGAATCAGAAAAAAATTTTCTTAAATGAAGAACTGTGCGCATGTATTCACAACTTTGCACAGATTTATGATGGTTTTGGTTGAGCGGATATACACATTTTTGAGTTACTTGAAATATTTGTTTACTGTATTTTTCAATAAAGCTGGTTTTAAAAAAAGAAAGACGTGAGAAAACTATCGAAATGGCAAAGAAGCGCTAATACAGCATGGGTGAAACATGTAATAATTTTTTCAATCACTAAAAATATTGAGCCATATTATCTGGAAACTTGTCATTAGAACATCATTACACCACCAAGTAGGAATCATACCATTTTCTCAATTTAAAAAATCCAAAATACCTGTTTTGATAAACTAGTTGTTACATCACAGATACAGTACTCAAGAAGCAGAAAATTCTATAATAAAAAGAAAAAGAAAAGCTCGTCTGCATACCTACAGGTTGGATGACCTTTCAGATCAGAGAGGTACCGTGTGGTGTAGTTCGTTGGATAACTTAAAATTTACTGATATCACATCCACATATAAAATTTTCTATAATTCACCGTCTCCACGATTTGAAATTCGAACTGCAAGCTACAGTAGCCCGAAATTCGAAAAAGTTTTTACGGTGGGTCTACAGCTAAATTTGATTATTTTTTCCTGGCGTTTTTCGAGGAAAAACTTGAACCAAATTGATTTTAAAAATACAAGAACCAAGTTAAGCGTATTTTTAATGTCATTTGGCATGTGAAAAAATTAAACACTGTCTGCACTTGCGATTTTTGTTTGGCAAAATTGAAAATTTGTATCTAGTTGTTCAATTCATCATTGTTTTTAGTGTTTTATAGCTCAAAATGACCGGCGTTGAATTCTGCACAAAACTGTCGAAAGGATTTTGTGATCCGATCAGTAGTTTTCTCAAAATAATCATAAAACCGCGAAAAACTGTCGAAAAACGCAATTTTTCGCGGTTTTATGATTATTTTGAGAAAACTACTGATCGGATCACAAAATCCTTCCGACAGTTCTGTGCAGAATTCAACGCCGGTCATTTTGAGCTATAAAACACTAAAAACAATGATGAATTGAACAACTAGATACAAATTTTCAATTTTGCCAAACAAAAATCGCAAGTGCAGACAGTGTTTAATCTTTTCACATGCCAAATGACATTAAAAATACGCTTAACTTGGTTCTTGTATTTTTAAAATCAATTTGGTTCAAGTTTTTCCTCGAAAAACGCCAGGAAAAAATAATCAAATTTAGCTGTAGACCCACCGTAAAAACTTTTTCGAATTTCGGGCTACTGTAGCTTGCAGTTCGAATTTCAAATCAGGGAGACGGTGTAATTGAATTTGTTTCAACTAGTCTATAAGGTTCCAGAAACAGGATAATACTAATTTTTCTTGAAAATTTCAATACCTACAAAATATTTCCATCGAACACAGGGCTCATCCCGGAACAACCCTGCATCATTCGTTTATCATGCTCTTAAAACGGAGAATTCTCTTTTTTTTTTTTGATTCTCCTTTTTTACGAGAATGCACAGTATTCGAGAAACATATCTATCAGAACTGAGCCCATTTACCAAAGAACGCAAAAGACACATTGTTGAAATACAAACAGTATATAACTTCCAGGTCAGAACTATAATGTGCCTTCTTTTTGCATTTTTATTAATAGAGCACAAATGCATAGTAATGCAATCTCATAATTATCTATAGAGCGCAACAAACATTCAGAATGGTAGTGAGCAGTTAGTGGGTCTAGCTCAAATACGGCAATTCAGAAACGGAGAAAATGTGTTATCAGTACATTGATTATTTCTTCGATTCCACACACGGTATGATCCGTGGAGTCCACTTATTTAAAAGTAGTCACATTAGCGATAAAATACGTAGAACAGGGAAAGCAATCCCATTGCCCATGCTACTCAAATGACAGCATTGCGAAACAGAAAAAAAAATTGTCAATATGGCGAAATGATTAATTTTATTCAATTGTATGTTTTGCCACAAAATTATACTTGTCACCGTGCCTAGTCTGTTACAGTACTCTAAAAACTGTGAAAATTTTCAAGGTTTTTTAAAAAGAGAGATCGTATAAAACTGAAAATTGAAGTACACTAGAGAGAAGTTGCAGTAAAATAAATGAGTTTGATTACTCCATTTTGTGACACTAACCCAAATTTATCTGTAAACATGAATACAACAATTGAGAAACAGGGGAATATTTAGGGATAGAAAACAAAACTTCCATGACAAAAACTGAAGGACTTCAAAGTATAGAAATCGAGCAGAGTTTATAAATAGAGCATGACTGCACTAAAACAAAATGATTGAAAATATTATCAATGGTGTGAACTTACAGAGAAAGAGAAACCGGAAAAAATTACAGTAAGATATGAGGAAAATGCAAAACTGATTAGGATAGATAACGATAGAGAAAGAATACAGATTGTTAAATTCGTTAACGATTCAATAAAAAAGCTGAATGAATCAAGTTTACAGACTGTAAGAAACAGAGAAAATATTATAATAGGTGTCAATAGAGCACGAATGAAACAAAAAACTTTGTTCGAAGTAGTGATATTGGAGCACTATTGCCACTTCATTATTATTATTATTAAGATGTGATTATCAATAAAGCGTATTTGCATTTTAGAGAGGCAGTTTATCAATGGAGTGCTGTTTCATCAGTAAAATTTTATTGGCTATTCTGAGTTTTAGGTATTTTTTGGCTATCTGATCATTTTTAGAAGAGTTTTGAATTTTTCCTCAACAAATCCCATCAAAAACCACCCCCAAAACCCTTTTTATCTATCTTTCACATTCCTCTTTATCCAATTCAAACTCCCGCGCATTGTCTCCTTATTACTTCTCTCACACCCTCCACTCTCTCCCCCTATTGCAATGGAGCGCGCTTGCGCACTTCCCAGAATAAATGTAGTTTTTTTGCATCGGAAAATTGAGGGATGCTCCGGTTTTTTAATGGATTTTTTTGAGAATATTCTCAAGAAACAGTGTGAAGAAAGGATTTTATAAATTAGACCCAATTTTTGATAAAAATATAGGTTCAGGAGGTCAAGACTGTATTGCTGAGCAAATAAACAAAAAAGAAGTGAAAATGATGAGAAAAATAAAATATGAAGGGAGGAAACATGCAGAAAGAGAATGAAAATAAGGAAAAAATAGTGAAAAACTCAAATTTTTGAAGATCTTGAAAAAATCGGAAAAAATTTTTTGATGAAATTTTTTGTTATATAGACTTTAGAAGGTCTCAAAATAATTTTCAATTTTAAAAAACAAAAATTTCCGACCAAAAAGTCATTTTCGAAAAATTCGATTTTCCAAAAAATGATCAAATTTTCGTCCGAAAATCTTAACATTTTTGGAGACAGAGAAATCTATAGATAACATCATAACAGTGAGAAAAAGAGCACATCAAAAAACTAAAAAAACTCTTCTTTGGATTTTTGGATAATCCTCCCACCCCGTGAGCTCTCTCAATAAGCCTGTCTTCCTCCATCGTTTCCCTCCCTCTAGCCGATTTTTCTCCCCCAATTTTTTTCTACAAATTTTCCAATCGAGCCTCGACTGTTTGTACAATATCTCTCCCAATCCAATATTTTTCCACACGGAAAAATTTTCGAGTGCTCGGCGGCGAGGCGGCCGCCGAGCCATTGTTTGCACCGGGTGGCGGCAGGGGATTGGGTGTTTTTTCACTTTTCCCCTAAATTTATGTGAAATTTCTGAAAATGTAATATAATAGTGTTATGGATACATCTAATTACCGATTTTTTCTCAATTTAGTCTCCAGATTGGCTTTGAATTTTTCATCTATTTTTCACCACAAGTTCCTTCTTTTCCACAAATGTTATCTATTAAATTTTGATGTCCAATATCATATCTTTTTCTCAGATTTCACTTCAATTTTCCTTCAAAGCTTCTTCATTATTGTGTAACTCATCGAGTACAAAACAGCGAAAAATCTGAAAAAAGGAGTAACTAATAAAAAATTAGAGTGCTTTCAACATTTGCAACCACAAACAGAAAGGCTATGTGACAAATGAAATATCAAATAGCACTAACTGTTCACAGGCAGACGAGGAAACGAGATTAAAATACTGTAGTTTGATGTACTGTAGTTAAGCTTGCTCAACTTACCGCCAGAAGTGTTAGCCTAGTCAAACGGTGTTCGACAATTTAGACAAAACTTTGCATTTTCGATTTGAAACGATAAAAACTGTAATGTGGAAAACATTATCTTCTGCATTTAGGAACACGATGAAATAGTGGAAATTTTTATCCAGTTTAGAGTTTTCCAACAAAATTTGGCATCAGAAAAATTGCTTTTGACGGCTAAGACCTCCTGGAATCAGATATTCAAAATAGTGAAAATGTCATATTTCAACTATTTTGAGGGTCTAGGTTAAGAATGGGGGAGTTGAAGAGCTTAGTCCTTTAGTTTTTCCTATCATCTTGACTCACATTCCTTAAAATTTCAATTCGGCTATTGATGAATTGGAGAAATTAAATTCAAAAATAGCACATCTAAAAAAGGCAAATTTTCACTTTTTCAGAAATTTGAGATTTAGGAGTCAAAATGTTAATATTCGATGAGTGAATCAATCTTAAATATAGTATCAGGTGTGGCAAACATAGGAAATCATTTGAGGAAAAGCAGCATTTTATCATGATTTTCTCGCAAATTTTGCTGCATTTCAAAACTGAAAATTTCGAAATTTGGCCCAAAAAGATTAAGGTGATTTTGTGAAGGTCTGATCTATTTACATATATGTAGTTCCAAATTCTTCGAAAATCGAGACCAGAAAACAGGGAAAGTTTAGAATTTTTGTAAAATTTTATGTTTTACAACCTCCAGATTGCACAGTTTTCATAATTTTCAGTACTTACTTATAGAAAAAAACGAAATCTTTTTGGAATTATTTCAACCCCAGAACAACAACACTAATCCCTCAAAGACTATCCGAATTTCACAGCTTTAGGAAAAGGCAAAAATTTCCAAATTTCCCGCTGAAAATGCATCTAGAACCTTAGTCAAATGGGCTCTAGGGAGCCAAAAATTCTTGAAAAATCCAAAAACTTGGAAAAAACAGTTGCGTTTTCAAGATTGTCAAAACTAGATTAGAGCCTTACTACATACAGTGATTCACGAAAAATTTTGTGATAATTACTGAACGGCATTTATTTGAGCACAAATTGTCTTTCTGGTAAACGAATCAAAATGTTTAGTTGTTCCAATAATTGAGATCTTATTACAGTTCTGAAACAGATGGATGCCAATGTAACATATTTCGGGAGATTTGAAATTTCCTATTGTTGAAATTGAAGTTTAATGAAGACTTGAGCTGGTATCTAATATGATAAAACACATCAGGAGACAAAGTACCCATTGCAACAGTTCCTGGAAGCAGCATGAAAATGACAAGGTGTTACAGTAATCTACCGTTAATTTTTTCTGTCTGAAAACTTATAGCTATCTGTCTAAATAACACTCTGCTATTCTGCTTTCACACTAAAGGATCGAATTTGTTAATCTATAAAGAATGTAGGTGACACAGTAAACTTTGTTTATTTTTCAATATATGGAAAGAGGACTGTATTCTTCTTTAAAATCATTGGAACCTCAGATTACAGTTGAAGAAAGTTCGCTGGAACGGTCTTGTTTTGAAAAAATATCTGATACACCCAGAAGATTATGAAATTATGGAAATAATATCGGCTCACATAGTCAAGAATGATAAGAGACTGTATTTTTGTATTTTTATGTATTTTTCGGACCGACTGAAGATGCAAGTCAGTCAAAAATCCAAAACTTGTTACTGTTCCACACTACTGTTTTTTCTGGTTCAACAAGGAAGATTCGATCGCTTTCGAGTCGAACATCGTCTTGTTGATGCTGATGTTTTTTGATCATACTGTAGTCCAGAATCTGCACCCCTAAACTGCTGATCTGAAAAAGTAAAACATTTTCTGAGTGATGAAGAAATCGGAGTAAAATAAAACTGCGACGAGAAACGGGCTAAAATCGAAAAACACAAAAAATTAAACGAAGAAGGGAAGAAGGAGAAACTGATTATAAAAATTGAGTGAATGAAGATGATGTATCAAAATTTGAGCCAAGATGAGAATGGATTAAAAGCAGAGTTTCAGATTGTTTTCAGAAGTCTGTTCCAAAATACTGGACTGAAAGCTGTCAACGAAAAATAGAGATGGAAGTGAGAAAAATAAGGAAAAAGTTGAACGGAGAATCAGAATTTGATTGGACTCGGAAGACTACTTCACGAGTAGTTGAGATTTTGTTAATGAGAATGCATGAAAAATGGATTCAAATAGAAGAACATGGGAATATACCAAAGAAATACTAATCGATGTAAGAAACTGGGGCTGAAATCGAAGTAAGGAAACAGGGGAAAAACTTTAAAAACGAGTTTAAGTACAAGCTAAAATGGTTTTCTCACTCTGAATCACATTCATGGCTGTTGTGATTTTGGTTTGTTGCCACAAAACCATTTGCCTGTTACCATTAAAAAATGCCACCGAACTGTTTGACCACCTTCGACTCTCACTGAAGACGAGTGAGTGGTACAGTATTCTATATTACAATAAATCATGATAACATCAGTAAAAATGGAAACACACGGAAAAAAGATTATTCAATATTGCTACCCAGAAAGTTAGGATACAGTAATTCGCGATGGTCTAACGAAATCACACAGAAGCTGAAAAAACGGATTAATTCAGCAGTCTTCAGAAATTTATTGCGAGATCACGACCAAAATATAAAAGGGTGTCTACTGACTAAAGCTCAAACATTATTATTTCTCAAATCCTTATATAGGTACAGTAATCTACGTGAACAGATTCACCAACGTGGATATTGGTTGTGGTGAACTTATATTGCTTTAGTGCTACAGTAATATATAGTCCCTGTTCGAAACTCCTCTGTTCGAAACTAATTGAAACTCACTTCATGAAACAGATATCCTAGGTACGAGTATCTGTCAAAAGCAAGCTCTGTCAAAAGCAACAAGCGGATTCACCAGCAACTTTTTCATCTGTTTTTGGATAAAAATCACTTTAGTGATACCGTCATTTTTGAAAGAAAAAATTTCATCATGCGATATTTTTCTGTTGATGTTGTCTGAAACTTGGTCCAGTCAATGACACAAGGTTCTATAGTACACTATCAAATTTTCAAAACTTATGAAACAGTCCCAACCAACGTCAAAATGTTCAATTTACTCAAATTTCATAGAACTGACATAGCGATACAGTAATCTATAATAGCTTTGAAGATTGATGTAACGCACTACTTGTATTCATCAAGTAGGACTAGTGACATTGTCTGAAACTAGGTAGATGATACGGTAACTTTTTAGATTCAATTGTCATTGAAATCCAAAATTGTTTTCCAATAAATCGTTTGAAACGTCCCATCTTTCCGAGAAGATCTTCTGAATGCACCAGCGTAAAAGGTAAGTTCATTCCCCGGTAATACGTTATCAAATTTAAACTAGGCTGGTGATGCAGTAATCTACAGTAAACTTGACAAACGTACCTACTTTCGATCATGGAAATCGGAAGTTTTTTGGGGGTTTTTCGACCTCAAATCAAGACTTATTGTATTTTTCCAAACTTCTGAGAATACACTAGTTTTCTGATACAGTAGTTTTGTTTAACTTGAACTGATTTTATGAATCGTTTTGCAGATCGTACAGTGATATAGTTCATGGTGAATTTGAATTGTTTTATATAATAGTTATGTAGATCAGCAACTATTTAGTTTATAAACGTCTTACGACTAACAGAAGTCATAGAATTACAGGTACTTGTGCGATTGATTCACCGAAGTCATATACATTTTTGCACATGAATACAGCTTCATGAAACTGTAACATCTTCTAGAAATGTAACAATAGCTGATGATAGTAAATACATTGGCACATATCACTGGTTTCATGCTACGACTCGCTTATGTGCCCTGAATACAGTAGTCGACAGTAATTGGTCTGTTATTCATGTCTATGCATTCGCTTTCGATGATTCATTGTAAGAGATCATAGAAAATGTAGACTTTTCTCGTCATTGTGCTTATTAACGACAAGGTTATGCATCAGTAATTTTTTGGGTTTCGAAGTTGGACTGCCAAAATGTTCACCAAAAAATAAATGAGTGTTTCAATTTTCTTATTTCTGGGCAGAGTGGTGATCGAAAACGATTATTCCAGAATTTTTTCAAAGGATAATTGAAAATTGAGGGAAAGTTGAAAACTTCACTTACGGATTGAACTTTTCGAAGTTCTCCACATAATACATATAGGGCTAGAGATACAGTAAGCAATAGTAGATCTTTGCCATTCCATCGATCCTAACTTTTTTTGTAAAAGCAAAGAAGTAAATATTAAAGATCTGTAGAGTTATCAGGTTTCCTACCACCGAGAACAAAGCAAATATTGTTTTGAAAAGTTTAAATTCAACAATATGACAATCATGTCCATATT
Organism: Caenorhabditis sinica; assembly: GCA_963932045.1. Taxonomy (NCBI): domain Eukaryota; kingdom Metazoa; phylum Nematoda; class Chromadorea; order Rhabditida; family Rhabditidae; genus Caenorhabditis; species Caenorhabditis sinica. The sequence goes on from OZ009940.1 coordinate 20,841,438, forward strand.
GCTTCCTTATTTCACGTTAAGTTGGAAAGAACGTTGTGAATCAGATTTTTTCTATAATTTAGGTATCCAAAATTTAGGTGGAAGTTTTTAAAAGTTCAAGGTTTCAAAAACTTCTTTTGAAAAAATCCATTTTGAAGTTGCCAGTACGTATAATTATTTTAAATCAGAATAAACACGACTAAACCATACTAGAGACCAGAGGTGCGCGGAATTCCGTCTTCCGTCTTCCGTATTCCGTCAAAATTTTTCCGACTACTTCCGTCTTCCGGATTTTTCGGTAGAAAATTTTTTTACGGAAGTCCAAAAATTTTTGATTTTTCCAAATCGAAAAAGATCTTTGACTGATTTTCTGACCTTTCCTAACACTCATTGTTAGGTTTTCCAACGTTTTTGGCACTTTTAGGCCTAGACAGTCACTTCCGTCTTCCGTCTACTTCTGTCTTCCGTCTTCTGTCTTCCGCATAGAAAAAAATAGAAAATTTTCTGAACGGCACATCAAGCTGATGACTACTGTTGTGGCAATATAGGAACAGAACTTTCATGCTCTTGTTGTGAGCATACAGAAACAATCGCAAGTTATTATTTGTAGTTCAGTTATGAAACGAAGGAAACAGGAAGAACTAAAGTTGAAATGTTCTATCACCTCCAAATAAAAAACGCGAAATTAATTTCCGGTACCAGAAGGTTGATCGAAACTAACTCTACTGCACTTTTCAGTATGTAAATACAAAAAAAAACTCCTTTAATGACAGGACCTAAATGATTGCTGATCTCCATGGATTCTCTCTGAATGATAGTGTGGGAACGGTAAAAGTTTAGGATTTTACGAATAGAATTAGGAACATTAAAATTTTTCGACAACCCCGAATTCAAATTTATAGGATAACTAATGCTATGCGGCGAATTCGATCCATCGTGTGAATGAAAATGAGCTAGATAAAAGTCTCCCACGTTTGGAGAGTTATTGTTTGAAAAACAGCTACAAATGAAAATCTTGAATCCAAAACTGTTATCTTCAGTTTCATGCAGTCAACAAGTACTGCAGAAGCAAGGTTTGAAGATCTGTAAGACTATGCATTTCGATGAAATTTAAAAAATGCGGCTCTTATCATATGTCGGACTATGCAGTCTTCACCGAACATAGGCTCGGGAAAATATTTGTGAAAAAAAACACAAATGAAAACCCTGGGAAGATCGATTTTTGTCGCCATGGTCATGTAGTGTTGACGGTTCTAAAAAGAAGAATTTGAAATCACGAATCATCAAAATGAGAACGGTAAAGAATATAAGTAAGGAAAATGTTTCGAAACATTAATATGAGCATTGGGGTGCTCCTAGAATATTCATAGCGATCCTTACTGAAGATTACATCAATGAGAAGCTTTAATAGTGGTAAGATTTCAAGTTCTCTTTTTATTAATAATAGTGCTTCAGGATGGCTCCAAAGAGGTCTCTATGAAATAGGAAAAATTATTATTGATGGCGAGATATGAGATATATTTTCAATGTTACAAAGCGCTTCATGACGAACATGACACGGCTGTGCGGAACGTAACTTGCGGAACCGGGTAAAACACGAATAACTTTTTTCATTGATTTCGGACAAAAATGCGATCAACTAAAATAATGTTTAGAACTTTAGAAGCTATCGAATACTAAACAGATCTTCTGATTGCAACAATAATATGAGAAGTGAGGTCAAAAAGTTTCTAAATGTTTCGAAATCGGAACTAATTTTAAAGTTTCATGCATTCCAGAAACTCAGGAACATGCATGCTGATAATATTGGATTTCCGAAATGTGTTCGCAAACTGATTAAATTATTCAATGTGGGAACGTAAGGTTAAATGTGATATGATCCATTTGGAACGGGAAAAAAATCAAAAAAATTTGAAAATTTTCTGTTCATCCATTCTGATAAGCGGTTTTGAGGAGTTCACTGTTATTACGTTATTCGTATTCGATGCAAATTTTGGCCATTTTGAAGCAGAAAAGTATTGAACAATTGAAAAATTACCAGTTTCCAAATACCAATATTGCTAAAAATATTCGAAAATTCTGATTGAAGATCGAAGTAGGTTTCCAAAATTTTCCAGGAATTCTCCTCTGGATGTGCAGCACATGCCAGAGAAATCGAAACCAGGAAGAGAAAAACATCAAACTTCACAGAAAATTTGATGTTGTCCTAAGTTACAACGGATCTAGTTCTCTAAATACTCACATGAAATATGCAAAAAGTTAAACCATGAAAAGTTGAACACTCAGTTTTTTCCTGTTTCATATTGGATGTTTTTATGTGAAAAATTCTAATCGAATCGAAAAGACACATATAGAGAAAATCTTAAAATTGTCCAAGTTTTACCTGTTTTCTCAAAAGTAGGGACGATTTCAAGATTTACATTTGCACTCATTCGCTTTAGAACTACAGCGGTCATATTTCCGAATCACTCATGCTATTGAAAATGTAAAAAATGAACTCATTGCACTGTATATTCATCAGGACAACTGGATTACAGGCAATTTGAAACAGCAAATTTTGCAAAAACTGCAAATCATTACTGTTTTGAAATTATGATATACACTGATAAGCTTTGTATGGCTAATCAAGTTGTTACCTTTATTTGAACCCCAGATACATTTTAAAAAATTGAACAAAATCCAGTTTCCAATACTGAAAATTTCCAAAAAATATATGGAAGTACTTCATAAATCGGCTAGTTTTTGAGGTTTTTGTCTCAAATTCACAAATCAGATACATTTGTGTGAGCACTATCTACTCTCAGAAAATCAGATGAACACGTGCAAAATGGAGAATTACAGCTAGAAAAATTATGTTCTCGTTTGACGTTTCACGTGATTTCCAAAAATTTTTCTCGTTTTTTAAACGTTTTTTTGAAACTTCCCCAAAAGAAGGATCACTGAAAGTTACTAATTGCGGCGCAGTGGCAATTCGAATGATTGCTCAAACGAGCGGAGCAATTTGATATTTGTCTATGAAGAATGTAACTGCAGGCGAACAAGGACGAATCAAAACCAGAGTGCGAGTTATGTTATCATAACTTTGGTAATCAGTAAAAAATTGTTCTGATTCATTTTTCTATATTTTCTAATATTCAAATGTGCGAATTTTTTCTACTAAAAATCTAGGAGCCTGGATGATTTTTAGACCGAACTCTTACATATGTACGACCTATAAACCATTCGCTTCAATATCCACAAAAATTGTTGTGTCAAATAATAGGTTTCTGGAGCAGCAAGATTTTCAAACATCACATGATGACATAAAAAATATCTTGAGTTTAATTGTAAGATTTGTTTTTCAATTTTTTAACTTCATTAAAAACAGTGTGAAACACGACATTTAGCATTCGATTCTCTCCGATAGCTACCCAAATAAATAATGGTTCAGGTTGAAATACTATTTCTAGATAAGGATATCCGTCACCTCATTGGTCTTTATCATGATTTTTCTAACCAACTATTGTCTCTAATGGAGTGGTCAAAATGATTTTCGCCAGGGAACATTTTTACTTTTTTACTTAATGACGTATGGCTTCAATGAAACGGTTATTTTTTTCGACTGAACGCTACTTCATAAATTGTGAACTTAATATTGAATGATGAAAAACGGTAAATTGCAATTTCGGTTTTTGTGGACAAGAACTTCGAAAACGATTGCGGATTGCAGATGGGGAAGTTTTGACATTGTTATTTTAATTGGGAATTTATAAAGTAGAAGGTAGGTTGGAAATCGCGTTTGGGATTATTAGAGATAAATTTCATCATTCTTATCTAATTTTAACTACATAGCTATGACCAGGATAATAGGTTCTTGAAACAGAAGGAACAATGGATAATAGATGATGACCAAGAGTGAATTAGGAGTAATTATGGTTTTGATGTAATGTATGTTAAAATGAATAGTCCGCGTGAAATAGAACTTTGTCGAAAGTCAACGGAAATCAAGTTCAGAAAACAGTAATTTTCAAATTTTGCTGCCATCCCTTGAAGTTTACTTTAATCAATGGAATTCATGGTTTTGAAAAAATATTGGTTTTTTGAACTCAACTCAACATCTGATGATGAAATCCGGTGAACAGAAGTGCTCAATAAATCAGATCATGATGAAACGGGAGTTTAGTTGCCTCCAGACTTCACATTCGCAATCAAACATCTTAATTTATATATCCAGGTATATCCACATTCCCAATGACATGACAATATGGTTGCCGAGAAATGGGATCGGGGAAAGAGGAATTACTGGATCCATGATAATTGGACAGAACAAGAGAGCGAAGCAACCATTGACTATGGAAATTTGATGATGCTGGTGTTGCTCTTTAACTTTTGATTTTCAAGTTAATTGTGGCACTGATGTCGTTAAGAACAATCAAAATACAATTTCAGTCTCACTTAGTGTTCAATCATTAAACCCAATATTGTCGAAACACCCTTGATGACTTAAGCAAAGGATGGAACAGTTGTCATAAAATTTTTAAAACTTCAATTTTGGAAACCGGCTTAAAAAGTACTGTATTACCTAGAATTTTCGAATTTCCGGGTTTTTAGAAAGTTCTTCAAAATTTCACATGGCTCAACCCATCTTCCAGCTGCACTTATTGCGACCAGGTACAAAATAAGAACAATCTTAATCAACCCTTCAATTCTAGAACTCGTCGGATTTTGAGTACTTTTCTAAAGATTGACTAAACTTTTCAATTTTGGAAATCGGCTAAAAGTGTACTGTAATACTTAGAATTTTCGAATTTCCGGGTTTTTAGAAAGTTCTTCAAAATTTCACATGGCTCAACCCATCTTCCAGCTGCACTTATTGCGACCAGGTACAAAATAAGAACAATCTTAATCAACCCTTCAATTCTAGAATTCGTCGGATTTTGAGTACTTTTCTAAAGATCTGACTAAACTTTTCAATTTTGGAAATCGACTAAAAGTGTACTGTATTACCTAGAATTTTCGAATTTCCGGGTTTTTAGAAAGTTCTTCAAACTTTCACATGGCTCAACCCATCTTCCAGCTGCACTTATTGCGACCAGGTACAAAATAAGAACAATCTTAATCAACCCTTCAATTCTAGAACTCGTCGGATTTTGAGTACTTTTTTAAAGATCTGACTAAACTTTTCAATTTTGGAAACCGGCTAAAAGTGTACTGTATTACCTAGAATTTTCGAATTTCCGGGTTTTTAGAAAGTTCTTCAAAATTTCACATGGCTCAACCCATCTTCCAGCTGCACTTATTGCGACCAGGTACAAAATAAGAACAATCTTAATCAACCCTTTAATTCTAGAACTCGTCGGATTTTGAGTACTTTTCTGAAGATCTGACTAAACTTTTCATTTTTGGAAACCGGCTAAAAGTTTGCTAAACTTGGCTGACAAATTGAAAATCCAATAATTGAGGAGGAAAAAAGAGATCACCAAAATGGACAAGTGAAAAAACGAGGAATGACTCGAAATGATGACAATTGGGAGGGTAGAGGAGGTATTGATTTTTTGAACAAAAACATAGTGCAGGAGGAGGTATGTGAAGAGTTTCAGACAATGAGTTGGCGGTGCGCGGGAAAGGGGGCGTGGCCTAGGTCAATGGAAGTGTATGGATTTTATGACCCCTATCTTCCCAGAGGCATATTCCTAGAATTTTCGAATTTCCGGGTTTTTAGAAAGTTCTTCAAAATTTCACATGGCTCAACCCATCTTCCAGCTGCACTTATTGCGACCAGGTACAAAATAAGAACAATCTTAATCAACCCTTCAATTCTAGAATTCGTCGGATTTTGAGTACTTTTCTAAAGATCTGACTAAACTTTTCAATTTTGGAAACCGGCTTAAAAAGTACTGTATTACCTAGAATTTTCGAATTTCCGGGATTTTAGAAAGTTCTTCAAAATTTCACATGGCTCAACCCATCTTCCAGCTGCACTCATTGCGACCAGGTACAAAATAAGAACAATCTTAATCAACCCTTCAATTCTAGAACTCGTCGGATTTTGAGTACTTTTCTAAAGATCTGACTAAATTTTTCAATTTTGGAAACCGGCTAAAAGTGTACTGTATTACCTAGAATTTTCGAATTTCCGGGTTTTTAGAAAGTTCTTCAAAATTTCACATGGCTCAACCCATCTTCCAGCTGCACTTATTGCGACCAGGTACAAAATAGGAACAATCTTAATCAACCCTTCAATTCTAGAACTCGTCGGATTTTGAGTACTTTTCTATGAATCTGACTAAACTTTTCAATTTTGGAAACCGGCTAAAAGTGTACTGTATTACCTAGAATTTTCGAATTTCCGGGATTTTAGAAAGTTCTTCAAAATTTCACATGGCTCAACCCATCTTCCAGCTGCACTTATTGCGACCAGGTACAAAATAAGAACAATCTTAATCAACCCTTCAATTCTAGAACTCGTCGGATTTTGAGTACTTTTCTAAAGATCTGACTAAACTTTTCATTTTTGGAAACCTGCTTAAAAAGTACTGTATTACCTAGAATTTTCGAATTTCCGGGATTTTAGAAAGTTCTTCAAAATTTCACATGGCTCAACCCATCTTCCAGCTGCACTCATTGCGACCAGGTACAAAATAAGAACAATCTTAATCAACCCTTCAATTCTAGAACTCGTCGGATTTTGAGTACTTTTCTAAAGATCTGACTAAACTTTTCAATTTTGGAAACCGGCTTAAAAAGTACTGTATTACCTAGAATTTTTCGAATTTCCGGGATTTTAGAAAGTTCTTCAAAATTTCACATGGCTCAACCCATCTTCCAGCTGCACTTATTGCGACCAGGTACAAAATAAGAACAATCTTAATCAACCCTTCAATTCTAGAATTCGTCGGATTTTGAGTACTTTTCTAAAGATCTGACTAAACTTTTCAATTTTGGAAACCGGCTTAAAAAGTACTGTATTACCTAGAATTTTCGAATTTCCGGGATTTTAGAAAGTTCTTCAAAATTTCACATGGCTCAACCCATCTTCCAGCTGCACTTATTGCGACCAGGTACAAAATAGGAACAATCTTAATCAACCCTTCAATTCTAGAATTCGTCGGATTTTGAGTACTTTTCTAAAGATCTGAATAAACTTTTCAATTTTGGAAACCGGCTAAAAGTGTACTGTATTACCTAGAATTTTCGAATTTCCGGGATTTTAGAAAGTTCTTCAAAATTTCACATGGCTCAACCCATCTTCCAGCTGCACTCATTGCGACCAGGTACAAAATAAGAACAATCTTAATCAACCCTTCAATTCTAGAACTCGTCGGATTTTGAGTACTTTTCTAAAGATCTGAATAAACTTTTCAATTTTGGAAACCGGCTAAAAGTGTACTGTATTACCTAGAATTTTCGAATTTCCGGGATTTTAGAAAGTTCTTCAAAATTTCACATGGCTCAACCCATCTTCCAGCTGCACTCATTGCGACCAGGTACAAAATAAGAACAATCTTAATCAACCCTTCAATTCTAGAATTCGTCGGATTTTGAGTACTTTTCTAAAGATCTGACTAAACTTTTCAATTTTGGAAACCGGCTAAAAGTGTACTGTATTACCTAGAATTTTCGAATTTCCGGGATTTTAGAAAGTTCTTCAAAATTTCACATGGCTCAACCCATCTTCCAGCTGCACTTATTGCGACCAGGTACAAAATAAGAACAATCTTAATCAACCCTTCAATTCTAGAACTCGTCGGATTTTGAGTACTTTTCTAAAGATCTGACTAAACTTTTCATTTTTGGAAACCTGCTTAAAAAGTACTGTATTACCTAGAATTTTCGAATTTCCGGGATTTTAGAAAGTTCTTCAAAATTTCACATGGCTCAACCCATCTTCCAGCTGCACTTATTGCGACCAGGTACAAAATAAGAACAATCTGAATCAACCCTTCAATTCTAGAACTCGTCGGATTTTGAGTACTTTTCTAAAGATCTGACTAAACTTTTCAATTTTGGAAATCGACTAAAAGTGTACTGTATTACCTAGAATTTTCGAATTTCCGGGTTTTTAGAATGTTCTTCAAAATTTCACATGGCTCAACCCATCTTCCAGCTGCACTTATTGCGACCAGGTACAAAATAAGAACAGTCTTAATCAACCCTTCAATTCTAGAACTCGTCGGATTTTGAGTACTTTCTTGTGAATCTGACTACCTTCTCAATTTTGGAAACCGGCTAAAAGTGAACTGTATTACCTAGAATTTCCGGGTTTTTAGAAAGTTCTTCAAAATTTCACATGGCTCAACCCATCTTCCAGCTGCACTTATTGCGACCAGGTACAAAATAAGAACAGTCTTAATCAACCCTTCAATTCTAGAACTCGTCGGATTTTGAGTACTTTTCTAAAGATCTGACTAAACTTTTCAATTTTGGAAATCGACTAAAAGTGTACTGTATTACCTAGAATTTTCGAATTTCCGGGTTTTTAGAATGTTCTTCAAAATTTCACATGGCTCAACCCATCTTCCAGCTGCACTTATTGCGACCAGGTACAAATTAAGAACAATCTTAATCAACCCTTCAATTCTAGAACTCGTCGGATTTTGAGTACTTTTCTATGAATCTTACTAAACTTTTCAATTTTGGAAATCGACTAAAAGTGTACTGTATTACCTAGAATTTTCGAATTTCCGGGTTTTTAGAAAGTTCTTCAAAATTTCACATGGCTCAACCCATCTTCCAGCTGCACTCGTTGCGACCAGGTACAAAATAAGAACAATCTGAATCAACCCTTCAATTCTAGAACTCGTCGGATTTTGAGTACTTTCTTATGAATCTGACTACCTTCTCAATTTTGGAAACCGGCTAAAAGTGTACTGTATTACCTAGAATTTTCGAATTTCCGGGTTTTTAGAAAGTTCTTCAAAATTTCACATGGCTCAACCCATCTTCCAGTTGCACTTATTGCGACCAGGTACAAAATAAGAACAGTCTTAATCAACCCTTCAATTCTAGAATTCGTCGGATTTTGAGTACTTTTCTAAAGATCTGACTAAACTTTTCAATTTTGGAAACCGGCTAAAAGTGTACTGTATTACCTAGAATTTCCGGGTTTTTAGAAAGTTCTTCAAAATTTCACATGGCTCAACCCATCTTCCAGCTGCACTCGTTGCGACCAGGTACAAAATAAGAACAATCTTAATCAACCCTTCAATTCTAGAACTCGTCGGATTTTGAGTACTTTCTTATGAATCTGACTACCTTCTCAATTTTGGAAACCGGCTAAAAGTGTACTGTATTACCTAGAATTTTCAAATTTCCGGGTTTTTAGAAAGTTCTTCAAAATTTCACATGGCTCAACCCATCTTCCAGCTGCACTTATTGCGACCAGGTACAAAATAAGAACAATCTTAATCAACCCTTCAATTCTAGAACTCGTCGGATTTTGAGTACTTTCTTATGAATCTGACTACCTTCTCAATTTTGGAAACCGGCTAAAAGTGTACTGTATTACCTAGAATTTTCAAATTTCCGGGTTTTTAGAAAGTTCTTCAAAATTTCACATGGCTCAACCCATCTTCCAGCTGCACTTATTGCGACCAGGTACAAAATAAGAACAATCTTAATCAACCCTTCAATTCTAGAATTCGTCGGATTTTGAGTACTTTTCTAAAGATCTGACTAAACTTTTCAATTTTGGAAACCGGCTAAAAGTTTGCTAAACTTGGCTGACAAACTGAAAATCCAATAATTGAGGAGGAAAAAAGAGGTCACCAAAATGGACAAGTGAAAAAACGAGGAATGACTCGAAATGATGGCAATTGTGAGGGTAGAGGAGGTATTGATTTTTTGAACAAAAACATAGTGCAGTAGGAGATATGTGAAGAGTTTCAGACAATGAGTTGGCGGTGCGCGGGAAAGGGGGCGTGGCCTAGGTCAATGGAAGTGTATGGATTTTATGACCCCTATCTTCCCAGAGGCATATTCCTAGAATTTTCGAATATCCGGGTTTTTAGAAAGTTCTTCAAAATTTCACATGGCTCAACCCATCTTCCAGCTGCACTTATTGCGACCAGGTACAAAATAAGAACAATCTTAATCAATCCTTCAATTCTAGAACTCGTCGGATTTTGAGTACTTTTCTAAAGATCTGAGTAAACCTTTCAATTTTGGAAACCGGCTAAAAGTTTGCTAATCTTGGCTGACAAACTAAAAAACCAATAATTGAGGAGGAAAAAAGAGGTCACCAAAATGGACAAGTGAAAAAACGAGGAATGACTCGAAATGATGGCAATTGTGAGGGTAGAGGAGGTATTGATTTTTTGAACAAAAACATAGTGCAGGAGGAGATATGTGAAGAGTTTCAGACAATGAGTTGGCGGTGCGCGGGAAAGGGGGCGTGGCCTAGGTCAATGGAAGTGTATGGATTTTATGACCCCTATCTTCCCAGAGGCATATTCCTAGAACTTTCGAATTTCCGGGTTTTTAGAAAGTTCTTCATAATTTCACATCGCTCTACCCATCTTCCAGCTCAACTAGACTGTTAATTGAAAAATTATCGGGTTATCAATGAAACTTGGAGCCTTATTATCATGGTTACGGTCTCTATGCGTCAGTTGTAAATGACAGGTTTTCGTCCCCATTAGTTTTTCAAAAAATGATGCTTGTGATAAGGTCAGGGCAACAGTGAGCGATGATTGTCTGTCTTTCAAAAAACAGGAACATCTCATCATCATGATGAGAAAACAACAAAAGTGGCTTACAATTGACAACCACGGAAAGGATCGTTATGGAATGAACGACCTGAAAAAAGGCGAGTTTCATCAATAGCTTGAAGCAGTGCAGAAAATAGGAGGATTACAAAAAATAACAACGGTCAAAAAAATAATAAGTGAAAATGATAATAATGAAAGTGAATAACTTTGGAAAATCGGTGGATATTATGAAAAAGTGGATCATGATGAAAGTACACAGATGGAAGAGCTGAACCACAATCATGATTACTTCACTCTACTTACAATCATCATGAAATCAAAAGCTTTTCAGAAATAGTGAGGGAAGTTGAGCTGTCAGAATAGAGTCTGATCGAGGACAAGTCCGGATTGGAACATGCAAGATCCTAAAATGAATATGAAGAGAATGCAACAGTGAAAACTTGATCGCTTATGGCTAGGAATTTACGGTAAAATTAGAACTACAGTGTCACAGACCTTGTTTACCGGAACAAATTGTTTGATTATGACTATAAGCAAAAAATTGGTGTCACCGTCGACATGTAGTAATGAATACCTTACGGACACTATTTAGAACGGGAAAGTTGAAACCTTCAGCGAATACTGCTTAGAATATGACCAACAGAGCCAGGTAGCTCTCAATTATCTGTTTCGCTATAAAACTGGAAATATTCTGAATTTCAAATCAGCTAGAACAGGGTAATTTGGGAACTACAAACAGTGTTAGCCATAATCAGTCACATTTACATTGTATCCAAGTTTCCGGTTTTCACTGTTTAATAGAGTTGCTATTATAAGATGAACATAATCTTTGGTCACTCGGTCAAGCGGTAATAGCACAAAATCAGGTAGTGGTCTTAAGTTAACAAAAATATATCACTATCGCCTTTCATAGTTTCACAGTGAGATAGTGACGCTATTAGAAGAAGGCAATTTCAAACGATAAGGACTGATTGCCTTTATACAAACTACGCCCAGTCAATGAACCTTGAGGAACAGTAATCTAAAATACTTTCGGTTAGTTGCTTATAACAATGAGCAGGTAACACCTCCTAAAGATAATACAATTTCTACTGACTAGTTGTGACAGAAAATTCTATGGATCTCTATTTTTTTTTAAGGATTAACTAAAGTTATTACATGTGAAAATATTTGATAATGTTAGCGAAGTAATGAATAAAGGTAAAGTTTGAAAAAGTAATGCAAAAACGGAAAAAAGACATGCCGTATCTAAAGGAAGTGAAGGTAGGTAATAGCTTTGAACGTTTGTAAGACTGACTCTGAAAACAAAAACAAAAAAGTGGAGGTAACTTCATCAAAATTAAGGAATTGTATTACTCTGTTTACAACATGTCGTTTCAATATAATGTTATTGGGGCAGGATAATTCTCAAAATCTTGCTCACTATCAGATGGTTCCTGAATCTAGAAAAACTATTGTTTCCGGCAACGGGATATTCCTCAACTAGGCATTTTGAAGTTGCGAATTTTTGCAACCACGATGATTCGCAACCAAGACTTTTCGAAACTGGACGAGTCGAATTATTTTCTACGTCGAAACATTTTGATTTGAACGTGATCTTTTTACAAAAAAATCTGGATTTCTTGGTTTTGAAATGTTGTGGCTGCGCATTTTCACGGTGTCAAAATAATCAGCGACCAAGTTTCGTAGTTGCCAAATTAATGTTAGTTGCAAAATGTCGCAGTTAAATGTCCCAGGGCTTGTTTTCAAGTGGTAACCCCGTTTTCTCATTAGTTTTGTTGAAACTGGGGATTGCTGATATCCCATTGAAATGCCACAGGCCCATACATTATGAAGAACCCAATGAAGATGAAGTTTCTAAAATAACAAAGAAAATTTGAAAAGAAAACAAACAAGAAATAATATTACCAAATAAACTCCTCTAAAGGGGACAGTTTGAAACAGAAAAATATATAGTAAGGCCAATTGATTCTATAAATTTGCATTCTGGTAATTTTCCCATGTTGAATCAACCTGAAAAGCTGATGGCGAGTTTTTCGATACAGCGTGAACAACACAACATACTTTTGAGTATTATCTTTTACTTACGGTGTCGGTGAAACAGTAAAAAAAGTCGACATGAAAACAGTTCTTACCGGGGATCTGTGATTTGAAAAATTGATTCATTTGCGACACAGGAGTATTGCTCCAGAAAAAAATACTATAAATGAGATAGACGAAACTGTGAAAAATTATCTTACATTTTCGTTCAAAACGTCGTTACTCTAGCAAAACTAAAAAAGTGTAAGTAACACCTCAAGAATGTAGTTAAAGGTATTCAGCAGTATATTGAAGTGATATGAGAATGCAATGGAATCTAAGATGTGACTATCGTCTTTTCGAAATCACAACTGAAAAACTAGAATAGACGAAACCGAGAACTTAGAAAAAAAATGGGTAGAAGTTGCAGAATATCCAGTTGCCGAAAACAAACAAATACTGACAAACCAAGGAAATAGTGCTCAAAGAAAGTGGTCAACATCGAACAACATTGTTCGTCCAACTAATGACATCCATCAGGGTCTAGTCAGATAAAAACAGGGTGGAACATTTTTCTTCATTACAAGAAACGGTTGGAGAAAACCTTGGGGTTTGGGATGGTGATTTGAGTACCTTACGTTACCCAGAAATCATGAAAACAATACATGTCTAATATGGACCGTCTCTGAGAAACTGTGAGAAGGCTACATGTGTTGTCAAAACCAAAATGAAGATCACTGAAAATGGCTAAGACCTCATTTCATATGATAACTGTGAAACAGGAAGTTCTCAAACCAGAAAAACCATACTAATTTTTCAGATTCTCATTGTCTAGATATTCAATATCTTGGCTATTGGTCTAGTATTGTAAGAGTTTTCTTTGTACATAAAGGGCATAGCAGTCCATACATATGAAATACCAACCACCTTCGTCAAGTTTGAAATTCTAGTGCCTCCTCATACCCAAAAATAACATAGAGCGCCTCTCAAATTTGCATTCATTAATTTAAGAGCTTCGAAATAGATTTTTTGAATCTCAGATGCTAGATTTGAAAAAAGAAACCAAAAGCGTCAGTAGATTGTATATTCATCAGGACAATTGAGTTATAGACCATTTAAAACCTAAAATGTTTTGGGAAAATTTACAAACGAGGTGAACTGTTAGATACAGAACAATCGCGTGCTACCGCGTTTCTTATGCATGTTGTGAAATAAGAGTCATGGTTGGGATGCAATTTTGATGTGTATGGGCTCACACAATCAAGTTATCATAGCTAGCGACTACATCAATGATGTCAGAGAAACGGAGTGTTCTCTATTTCAAACCTGGAGGTGCCTACGCAACAAGAAATGTATTGATCATCTGGAAAAAAATGAACGTTAACAGAGAATTTGAAACTGAAAAAATCATGAGACGAATTGCACATTAGAAGTTCAAACTTCTAAAATGACATATGCAAAACCGTAATAAAGTTGCTACCTAGAATCAGGTAGGAAAAATGACGTTGCCTGTAAAGTTAGAGAACAATGTGATTATCAGGGAAGTTTTTGGATTGTAACGATTTGTGATATTAAATGTTGAGTCCACTAACGTTAAAGTTTTGTTGTTGATTTTTAATGAATCATGTGCATGTTTCACAAAACAATGACAAGCTAAATTTAATGCGCCTCTACCAGATTAACCAATGCGGTATCATTAACCTTTTCCGAATGTTCCGAAACAGCAAAAACTTACGAAAATTCGAAAATTTCTTGACTTTGCGGTCTGTAGACAACTGTATTAGGATAGAAACTTACAAAACTAAATTTAGCGATAGTTTCCAAAAAAATTCGTTGAGTGATAGTCACTCCGCTCCTCTCGAGTTTAATTGCGCCGTGTTTGTAAACTCCGCACAATTGAACTGGAAAACCGCGGAGTAGCGTTGTTGCAAAGGCTCACAACGCCGCGAATGGATATCAAAGAAAGAGAAACAGTGTGAAATGACAATTCTACTCTGACTTTATGCCGTGGAAGTCTCGAAAAATTGTACCTTAATCTATATCTATCTATACTATACTTGAAAAACGATTGCTGGCAGAAAATCAAATAACTGTGAAGTGCAACTGTACGTTCGAACAATGACAAAGATTATCGATACCGAATCAATAAACAAGGAGTCTTATTATTGCTTAATGACTAATAAGAAATTGAATTTTTTTTGGATGAAAAATCTAGACACCTGTATTCGCTTGAGATACTTAGGTGGGACACGGGATTTTTTTCAGTTTTATACAGACTGTGCTCGTATGAATCGAATCAAGTTGTAGAAAGAAAGATAAAAGTATAAGTTTATGTATAGTAGAAAAAGATGTGACGACTGGTCATTTTTCAAGAGGTGAGAGAGCACTAATCCGAAATAAGGCAAAACAGTGTCAAAATTATCTTTCTCTGTCACTTGAAATCGAAACCACGTTTGGCTGAATCAATAGGCAAGTCCAGAATCTATAACAGAGAGTGCACAATTCGAAAGTCGAAAAAGGAAAATTTTTAAAGAAGCAGGCAATCTCTGTTTCACCTTTAAGATCCTTGAAAGGATCGCAATTATAAGTACATTCAAAGTTCAAAAGCCCTAATTCAGGATTTCATTGGAAGAACTGGATTTTAGACTAACTTTTGAGTTCGGAAAATACCTACATTTCAGAAATAATATGACCTTGGCTGACAACAGCAAGAACCATTTTTGTCATGTATGAAACTGGAGAAAATCATTAAGTGGTTAGTGATTTCTGAAAATATTTGAACGTTTCATGTTGGTCTTCTCAATAACTGGAAGATGAGGACTTTATTGAGACTGGAAAAAGTGTCAAATTCCAACTTTGATAAACTAGAGCAAAAGTTCACCAATTTTGAAGTTTTATGCATTCCACAAACTCAGAAGCATGCATGATTAAAATATTAAATTTGCGAACTGATCAGTTTACTGCTACTTGAAAATACTTATGGTAAAACTTGACCTTAAAACGGAAGAAGTATGCAGTTCTAACTGTTGTATGCTGTTTCCATAAACTTTGAATATTGAAAACTCAATATTTGATGACGTCCATTATCAGAAATTCAAATCCAAAGCAGATTATGTGGCTGTGTTTTTTGACTTTAAGGTCTACGAACCAATTAATATCGAATAGTTCATCAAGTAAAATGTGCTCTACTTGAAAATGCTAAAAATTTAGAAACTTCAAACTTTTCTGTTTCATAGCGGCGACAATCGAAATAATCGATGGAATGCATTCCAGAAAGCTAGTTTCCGGTTCTGATATTGGTAAGCGATTAATTTACAAAAAATTTTAGCAAGAAAAGTGCCATTGTCGAAACTGACGAAAATCATAACATTCTCAAATGTTCTCTGTTTTTACAATCAGATAACCGATTGCTGGTTTTAAGTTAGCATTCATCGTCGGCTTCATGATCGAAATTGCAAATGTTATCTATTTTTTGAGATTTATTCGTATTTGCGACAACCTAATAAAGTAGAAAAACTTTCAAAGTTTTCTGTTATTCCATCATGATTACCGTTTTTGAAATTTGAATTACTTACTACGCTGATTGATTCGAGATCTAAGTCTCCAAATCTCAATATTATCCAGAAATCTGTGGAATCTTAGATTGGAGATCGTTGTAATATTTCAAAATTGTCAGTAAATTTTCCTCTATATTTTGAAACCGGGTTCCCTAATCTTTTTCGTCCATGTTTTTTATGAGAACGATTCGTATGTTGCCAAGAAGGTACTAAAATGAAAGAAATTTCGCTTGTAACCATGTGTTTTTATATTCAGAGAAGTTATCACAGTTTCGGTTTTTCCACAATACCCGTGTATCTCTGAAATTTACAATGGACGGGTTCCAATGTACGAACTTATTTCAACAGCAAAGATATTAAAAAACTAGCAATGTACCCTCTAAGACTAGAATGACAGCTTTCTAGAAAATCAAAGATTTTTTCAGTCTTATCAAGTGAGCTAGGTCCTGGTACAAATGCTCCTAAAATTATAATATGGAAAGGATTGGTAACACTGAAAGATTCTTAGGAATCTATTCTACAGTACCGCCAACATTATCTTGACCCTGGAAAACATCAATATTTGCTCATTCATTTTTCTATATAATTTCGCAACATAATCAGTCTGCGCTATGTGGTTCCAGCGTGCACTTTTGACTAATCTCATGCCAAAATAGGTTTTAGCTCAAAGAAAGCTTGGTTCTACGGTGATTTTTAAATAAGTTTCACCACAGTTACGGACTTTCCAAAGGAGGACGTCTTTCTCGAAATCTACGGTGCTGCTTTTGACTTTGGAGAAGGAAATATGAAATGTGTCTTCCTAAGAATCTATAACTGTGTACTATCCCATATTAGAACTCATATGTTTCAAATTTTGATGTTTCAAACTTAGAAAATAATGACAATGCAACAGGATGATGGGACTTGAACAAAAGAAAACCCCTTTGAAGATAACATTCTGTAACAGTGTACTTCAATGCTTACCTCAAAAAGTAAAGTTTTGACAACAGTAACCAGGTTCACATACCCAATCAGTCTTCATCTTCCCCCAGAAACTAAGGAATGTCACAGATGACAGACACGGCAACGGAAAAAGCGGGCTTTGAACTATTTTCTAACTTTCACGTACCCATGCGGACGTATCAAAATAAATAAATAATAAATAAGTGAAACTAGTGTGAAAAATCGAGATTTTTTCTATATGTGTACATACCAGAGGTGCGCGGAAGAGAAATTTTTCTATGCGGAAGACGGAACACGGAAGACGGAAGTGAAAATATGGGCGGAAGACGAAAGTATTCGGAAGACGGAAGTGACTGTCTCGGCCTAAAAGTGCAAAAAATGTTGAGAATCGTAATAATTAGTGTTAGGACAGATCATAAAATCAGTCAAAAATCTTTTTCGACTTGGAAAAATCAAAAATTTTGGGACTTCCGTGAAATTTTTTTTCATCCGAAAAATCCGGAAGACGGAAGTAGCAGGAAAAATTTTGACGGAATACGGAAGACGGAAGACGGAAGTAAAAAAACAGGCGGAAGACGGAAGACGGAAGACGGAAGACGGAATTCCGCGCACCTCTGGTACATACCACGTAAGATACGGAAAAGAGTTGGCACCACTTCTCAATGAAGATGTCATCTTCTTGTCATATTTGTGAAGCCGATGACTTTGTAAAAGAATCCTACCATTGCAAACAATGCCAGTTTCGATGTGAGTCTCAATATAACACTTCAATATAACAAAAAGGGTATTAGTTCTACTGCTGCGACGGAAAGTGGGTGTCGCATAAATCAAATGACACATAATGACGTTAGTGGAACTACAAAAATACAAACTGGAAAAATCACAGGATCAAGATTTTAAAACTAGCGACTACAGCGATGATGTCAGTGAAACAGAATTGTCCAAATCGCTAATCTGATGGCGCCCACGCAACAAGATTGCTTTCGAATGAATCAGAACCTTCAAAGAGAATTAAATACAGAAAAAAATCTTGAAGGATCTAAACCAGATTATCTGGTTTACCGTATCAGAAAATACTGATAGAAACATCTTACATGAATGGATAATTTGGAAAGGAATGAATGTTAACAGAGAATTTGATGCTTGAGCTAAAAATAGGAAAAAACCAGCAGCGAATGAACACAGAGAACTCACCAATGAAAAATTACTAGGAAAATACATACGTAGTCGATGAAATGGAGAAGATTGTATTGTACAATGTAATCGAAGTAAGGGAAAATCGTCAAGGAGGACTGCCTTGATCTTGAAACAGATTATGAAATAAGGAAGCTGAAAAGGGTAAATTCCGTTAATGAATAATTTTCTCTCGCATGACTAACTGAGAATTTATACGGACTCCTTGTTACAGTAACACTTGAACAATTTTGCATGAATGACCTACTTTCAATGGTGTGGTCATTTTTTCTGATTGTGAGCATGATTCCATACAGCATTATTTCCATTGTAAACTTGGATTAATCTTTTTCACATATAGATTTTTGTCAGAGCACTGTGTGAATTCTAGAATTGGCTATCGGTTTTGCGCCAAGATAACTTTTTCCAACATTGCTGAAGCCAGAACTGAAAATGAGAACATACTCATTGCGAAACAGAAACAGATTTTTCAAACAATGTTCATTTCTCAAGAGGCCGCGGTCTGGCTGCCCACGGCCGGCGGTCAATCCGATAATTTCCTTCGAAATTGAGTCGGTTTAAAAGAATCCCATCGACACAGCATTGACCATCCATAAGTTATCAAATTCACGAAATGGTAACTAGTTTTAGCTACAAGGATTAAAGTAGGCGCAAAGCACTAGAAGTAACATCGTTCAAAGCCCTGCAACTTCGTAGAAGTTTGTGGTTCTAGGTTATGGAATTTGAAATAAAGATCAGAATCTAGTTTTCAATCATTTATTAGGTTTCTCAACATCATGAAACTGAAATGTATTGTCTTGTCCTCCAGGCAGTTCAGAAATTTTTCCCAGAACAAAACATGCTCATTGATAACATCAACACTACAAAACGGTGAACATTGTAGTCAACGACAATTAGCAAAACAAAACAATGGGAATATGAAATTCATGTGTACACCACAAAAATGGGAAAGGGTAACATTACAGTTCCTTTTATTACCATTTATATAACAGTCTTTGGTTTCATTTTTTAGTTAATGAAGTTCGTGAAACGGAAACATAGTCTGCAATTCTTTCTGCAATTGAGCATTCGCCAATAGCCGGTTTTTTAAGTCCGCGTAGCAAATCCACAATTCAGGTCCGCTAATATACAGGGTGGCTCATAAGTATAGGACGCTAGGTTTTCTGTTCATTCGCGCTTTCAAGAGAGGAAAAATGGGCTGCATTATAAACTTTCTTATACAACTTAGAAACATATTCAAAACAGAAACCTTAACAATATCATTTACTAGTGGGAATTCTGAGGGCTTATAGCCTCGTCGGATAGATTTCAGTACAAAATCAGCCTAGTTTGAAGGCTCACCATTCTTGCGAAACTATGTTTCTGAACCTGAATCTGATAAATTTTATAAGTATTAGACATTTATGAATATTTAAACATCATTACTCGCATTTATCAACTCAATGAACCTCGAAAAATCCTCAAAACAATTTGATGATTTTCAGTGCGCCGCAAGTCAGGCGTTCCGCAGGCCGGTAACTTCTAGTGGCCAGATGAAATCTTTGAGCCTATGCAATATCGTCAAAATTATTCTCAAAATATTGCTCGAGAGTTGTTCAATAATATTGTACCGTTTTTGTTTTTTCCCGGTCCAATTCTTACTAGTACAAGATGTTTTAGTTAGTACTGAAAAGTGATTTTTGCCAATTTTTCACATGAAAAGATGAAATTCTGTGTTTGATGATCTATAACTTTGTGAAAAGGGATCCAATTGCGCTAATTTTTTGGAGTTTTACTAGAAATCATCTCTAAATTCTGTTTAGAAAAGCTTATCTTATCACATTCATTTTTGAAGGAACTATACTCCGCTAAAGCAACGGCAAAGTAGCGGCGCACCGGTGATTTGAGTTTTGGTTGTAAAGGGCCGTTGTGAAAAAATCAGAAGTATGTAGCACTTATAACTGCAGAATAAATACAATGCAGACATTCTTCTATGAGAATTTGTTTTTACCTGAAAAAAATGCACTCTGGCTTACTTTACAGGCAGTTGATTGTGTACTATACTTATGAGCCACCCTGTATTTGCAACATTGACCTTGTGAAACGTAGTTGGTTTTGAAAGAAAACTCATTGGAATCCCGTTGATAGTCGACTTGAACTTGTATCACGCTATTGGAACGGTATAATGTGTTTGCAGAATAAGTGTATCAAAGATCTCACCTATTGTACATAAAAGCGACAGTACTCAATAACAAGTGATCGGAACGGTATAATCTGAAGATTTTTATTGAGTGCTCATTGGAAAGAAAAATGTGTTTCGGGTACCAATTAACATCAATTATGATTGTGTTGCCGTGATGTTGTCTTAGAAGTTGATAGTGCATTTCACAGAATCAAACTAATTCCGTGGCAGTACACTTGAACTAATTTTTTCAATAAACTATGTATACTTTTCGGACATATTAAGAAAAAGGGGTACCACTGAAATGTTCGTAAACTTTTTACGGTTTTCAAGTTAGTTTTATGGTGAAAAATCACATCTACCGTAAGACTTTCGTAATACACAAAAACTTCATAGAAGACGTAGCAGTAGAGACCAACGATTCATCGAAAACTTCTTACAAATTAGCAACATTTCGAAACAGTACTGCTAGTTTTTCAATGATACGTGAAGGGTGTGGACGTTGAATCTAGACAGTTAATTTGACTATGGGACTGACTACACCTCTGCTCCAGCTCTTAGAAAAAACACACTTTGGTTGTTGTTTGAAAAGATTGTTACGAAAAAATTGTGAAAATTAATCGAAAACGGAAATTATTCAGACTCTATTAGCTCTCAGTGAAACTGCAAAACATTTTTTCAGATTTTCGATAAATTTTGTTTGTTGTGGGAACAATAAGTCCCCCAGTAATGGAGATTCAAGCCTTATTTTGGAAAAATGTTGCAGTGGGCGGAGCCTAGAAAAAAGTAAACAAAATCGATGTTTCAATTTCTATGTGCGATTTTTTTAATTGACAAAAAAGAAATGTCAAAGAATCAGCTATAAAGTAAACGGAGTGAACATATGTTCCTGATGGAGCAGTGGAATTAGTTTAGTTTTCATAAAAATTCATCTACAGTGGCGAGAATTGGTGAGGAGAATTTTTTGTACGATCCATTACTTTTCTCCTGTGAACGAGCGTTTGTAGGGTAATTGTACCAGCTTCTGATTTCTCCAAGATGCCATCTGTAAGCAAAAAAATTTAGTGAATTTTGTTGATTCTTGTTAACTTACCCTTGTCCGGGTTGTTTTTAAACGACTGGTGTATTGACGGCAATAACTTCCTTGCACAAGCATGCATCACATTGCTCTTGATTTGCTCCAGCTCCTTCGTAAACTTTGACGTTTGCACAATTTGTATGGAAGAATCTAATGCAAGTCTTGCACTCGACGAGCGGCCCAGATGATGAACAATTGTCCAAATAGCATTGTTGAGTGTGTCGAAGAGTTTCCTTATCAGCAGCTCTCGTCTTTTTACGCTTGACAAAACTATCTTGGCATCCACAGTACATCATCTCGAAGTAGAGATCATTTCCGTCGATATTAGTAGCAACTTACTGGTCTCTGGCACCAGCAGGGTAGCAAGTGTCCGGGTGAAATGCTCTTAGACACTTGGCACATTCTACCAAAGCAGAGCCGTATGCCGATTGCTTCATGTCATCCATATTGCAACGGTGGCAACAGTGAAGCGGGCATTGGAATTTTCCTTGACATTCTGGTAGAGCAGAATAGCCAAAATGCAAATTTCCGACATTGTATTCCTCAATGCAACTCATATGAAAGTTGCTTTGACACTCGCGGAACGGTTTCTTCACTAGTCTTGGCTCCTCGTCGGCAGGATGTTGGGCGGTTAGGCTCAGCTTTTTCAGTTTTTCCTGAGTCTCCACTTTTTTATGGTATTCATCCATGGCTTTCATATTGAAGTTGTCAATGCGGTCATTGTCATTCCCCGAAAATGCCAATTCTCCGCTCATCGAACCTTGGCATTGAATTAGTACACTGTCTCCGTTTGGAGCGGTTTTTTTGGTGGCAGATGACGCTTGTGGTTTGGGCTCCTTGGAGGAACTCTCCACGAGCAAAAAACTTTCCGGTGCCGAAGATTTGCTGCTCTTCTTGAAGTTTGAAGCTGTTTCTGCTGACTGGGGCTCTGGTTTCTGTAAGAAAAATTACATTGGAATTGAGGATAAGAGATGTTCAGATCGTTGAGGGACTATGCACTCTAAACCAAGGAAACCTTATGAACGACCTATTCACTTGCACGGACATTTCACACTTAAGACTTCCAGATCCAAAAAATGTACTAGTCTTTCAGATTGAAAACTGGACAGAATAGACCCAAATCTAATCAACAAGATGAGAGATTTGACGGTTGCTGAGAAAATAATGTAAAATACGAACCACGGGCGAAGTTGTTGTCCCTCGGAACCATTTGATTGGCATATTCCTCGGTCAACTGCTTGGCAATGGTGGTAGACGAAGACGACATGATGACTGATTCTGGAAAACTAGAAAATGAAAATGGTGCAACCAAGGAAGAAAGTGATTAGGCAAAGAGAAATTGATTGTTGGAGGGTATTGGAAAATCCGATGTCGAAGCAATTGAAAGTCTTTGAAGTAAGCGAGGAGGATGAAGACTGATTGAATGAACGCATCAATGTGAATCTGAATGGTTCCAACTAAATCGAATATTTGCTGCTTCTTTTCCAATAGTATACCAAGTTAAATGAGGTCATCAGTCATCAATAACTAGGTCGTCTGAACTTTATTACCCTTTCACACTCTTTTTGTATTTTTCACCCACTATTGTCACCCTTACTCCCCATTACCCATTGATTTGTCGGCCTCCGGTACGGCTTTTTTTGTTGTGTGTGTGTATCTGTGTGTTTACAATCTGCGTATTCTATTGATTGAATCGCGATATATCGTAAATCGCGGAGCCAGTCAGTCTTCATTTTCTTGTCCATAATTGCTATTTGGTTTTCAACTATTTTTTTTTTTCAATAAATTTTATTGTGATTCGAATTTAACTTCCTAGTTCAATTTGTCTAGATGTCAACAGAATATCCACTACTATCTGGAACCAGAAGCCACAACGGGACATTTTGCCCCAATTATCCTTGGTTTTAAGAAACGTAAGTTTTTGGGAGGTTCCAGTTTGGGAACACATAAAATACCGTTTGGATTTATTTTTTAAGGAAAAGTGCTACAAGTAAGAAATGGAAAAAATTGAGCTTGTGTGCTACAAGTAAGAAAGGGAAAAAAGTGCTAAAAGTAAGAAAGGGAAAAAATTAAAAGACATTTTGGAAAAGGGACAGTAGAAGAAGTTAGGAAGTGGCGGAAATTATATTAGTTTGATTTCTTCTTCTTGGATGGCCCGCTTGATGATGGTCCGGAAGTTGGCCGTTTTGTAGTTTTTTTGTGCGCCGATGGAGCAATGCTCATTGATCCGGTGCAAGATGAGGTCTTACAAAGACATTTCGACATGTTCTTGTCAGCACTCATTCTATATGAGATGGTGATTTCCTCACCGGCCTTAATATCCCTCTCTGATGTGATAATATTGATCGTTTTGTATTTGTATTCCTTAGCATCTTTCGAATGGTAGACAAGGGCGTTTTCAAACTTAGCGTTCGGCTCACAAGAATGATTGATGAACCTCGCAATGTTTCCTTTGCGATCTCCATCAACTACTTGGTCCTTTACCAAATTATAGGAAATAATTGAGTTCATGGCACCATTGTGTAACAGCAGTTTTTTGAGGTTCCCAATTTGTTCGATTACCTTTTGATTCGGCGTGAATATCGGTCTTGTGAATCCAAGAATACAATACTCATCAGTTGCGTAGGTATAAACATCAAATTTTTTTTTTCGCTAGTTTTTTCAAGATAAAATATAGCTACATGAGTAGAAGACCAACTAGCGCTTATAGATAGGACCAATCACTGTAACATTATGAAACAGAGAATCACATTTTTTAGCTCGGCATGCTTGCACTCAACGGTAATGTATCCCGTTTGAGGTACGGCTTTTTGGACGGGACTATGCTGAATAAAACAAGCATAAAAAGTTATGTAAGGGGTTGAAAGCGTTTTTTTGCCTTATTAACGGCCTTCGAGAAAATCAACTTTTTGTCAAAATTTCACGAAATCTGAAATTTTCATCTTCAAAGGGCCATATCTTGCTTTGTTCTCGACGGATTTTTGCAAACTAAAATGGATCATAAAGATAAAACATTCAAAAATGTAATTCTAAAAACAATTATGTTTTATCTATTTGTGTAAAAAAGTTATATATCAAAAATCATGAGTGCCAAAGTACCAAGAATGACCTAAAAATTTTTTATCAGTAGGACATTTTCTGGATTTTGTTTTAAATGAAAGACCATGTTTAATATAGTATAAATATATAATTTGTTATAGGGGTAACCGTCCAAATTTGAAAAATAATTTTGATTTAAGAAAATTTTATTTTGACGTTTTTCGAGAAATTTAAAATTCCACACAATATTTGCACTGAACTTCAACAGATTCTTTCAAAGTCAAAATGTTTAGATTATGAGCTTTCCAATAAACTTTAGATCATTCAATTAGCTTAAGTTTGAAGCATTTTATGATCGTTTGAAGTTGAATGCCTTATTTTGAGGTGCCCCTTGATGGTCGAAAAATGAAAATGATCCTAGAGCTTTGAAATTTTTCGCATTTTGTAGATAATTTGAATACAAAACATAATGTCAACTGCAACTTTCTTCTATCTTTCCATCCTCGTCCAGAAAATTGCGATGTATAATTCCGAGCCCACCAGGATGACGATTTTCTTCTTTTGTTATTTTATGGACGAGGATGGAAAGATAGAAAAAAGTTGCAGTTGACAATACAGTGCGTTGCAGGTTTATAGGTCCACCCTTGTTTTTGACTGTAACTCGAACAGCGTTTGAGATTTGGAGTTGGCATTACTAAAATCGTATTCTACGTTCAAAAATACGTGGGGAAGGTAACTTTTGTGATGATATTTGCAAAATTGTACAAATGGCAGTGCCCGATAGAAAAAGTGGTCACTCGCAGGCGTACTTCATAAAGTCAGGTAGAAATATCAGATAGGATTCGGAAGAGTTTAGAATTGTTCCGAGCGACTGAGCAAACCTGAATCAAAACGAATCTCATAAATCCATTCAAGAAAACTGCTCTTACATTTGATGAAACTTTCCGATCAACAGTCAATCCCACTGTTGTTAGTGTATTCTTTTCACATGTCACTCCTGAGTGAGTTGAGCGCCCCAAATCGATCTAATCTATCGGCCTAGTCATGAAATCAAGTACTTCCATCAAAAAAAGATGCGAAGCGAGCATGAAATTGAGCATGTGCAAAGAATACACTAACAACAGTGGGATGGACTGTTGATCGGAAAGTTTCATCAAATGTAAGGGCAGTTTTTTGAATGGATTTATGAGATTCATTTTGATTTAGGTTTTCTCAGTCGCTCGAAACAATTCTAAAGTGTTCCGACCCCTATCTGATATTTCTACCTGACTTTATGAAGTAAGGATGCCCTGTGAACTAGAAACCATCAGATGACATTGCACTTGCAACATTCCTCCCGAATTTCAAAAACGCTCAAACGAATTAAAAACGTTCAGAAATAGTAGAAAAACAAATTTTAATCAAGATTCAACCATTTCCAATCAATTATACACCCTTTCCAAAAGTTGGGAGTCACTTTCCGACATCGGTCTAAATCTGACATCTGATTGTCTTATCTCATGGTCTACCGGAAGACAAAGGGTTGGAAAATGACCGAAATTGGTTTCTAGCATGCCTCAGACTGTTTTTGAATCATATCCAGCTGAAAAATCGCTTCAAAAAATTCCGCATCCACCGTTACCAATGAGTGGACCTATAAACCTGCAACGCCTGCGAGTGACCACTTTTTCTATCGGGCACTGCCATTTGTACAATTTTGCAAATATCATCACAAAAGTTACCTTCCCCACGTATTTTTGAACGTAGAATACGATTTTAGTAATGCCAACTCCAAATCTCAAACGCTGTTCGAGTTACAGTCAAAAACAAGGGTGGACCTATAAACCTGCAACGCACTGTATTGTCAACTGCAACTTTTTTCTATCTTTCCATCCTCGTCCATAAAATAACAAAAGAAGAAAATCGTCATCCTGGTGGGCTCGGAATTATACATCGCGATTTTCTGGACGAGGATGGAAAGATAGAAGAAAGTTGCAGTTGACATTATGTTTTGTATTCAAATTATCTACAAAATGCAAAAACTTTCAAAGCTCTAGGATCATTTTCATTTTTCGACCATCAAGGGGCACCTCAAAATAAGGCATTCAACTTCAAACAATCATAAAATGCTTCAAACATAAGCTAATTGAATGATCTAAAGTTTATTGGAAAGCTCATAATCTAAACATTTTGATTTCAAAGAAATCTGTTGAAGTTCAGTGCAAATATTGTGTGGAATTTCAAATTTCTCGAAAAACGTCAAAATAAAATTTTATTAAATCAAAATTATTTTTCAAATTTGGACGGTTACCCCTATAACAAGTTATATATTTATACTAAATCGGACATGGTCTTTCATTTAAAGCAAAATCCAAAAAATGTCCTACTCCTAAAAAATTTTTAGGTCATTCTTGGTACTTTGGCACTCATGATTTTTGATATATAACTTTTTTACACAAATAGATAAAACATAATTGTTTCTAGAATTACATTTTTGAATGTTTTATCTTTATGATCCATTTTAGTTTGCAAAAATCCGTCGAGAACAAAGCAAGATATGGCCCTTTGAAGATGAAAATTTCAGATTTCGTGAAATTTTGACAAAAAGTTGATTTTCTCGAAGGCCGTTAATAAGGCAAAAAAACGCTTTCAACCCCTTACATAACTTTTTATGCTTGTTTTATTCAGCATAGTCCCGTCCAAAAAGCCGTACCTCAAACGGGATACATTACCGTTCAATTTCTTATTTTATTTCAATATTGGTTTTTAGAGTGGTGATGAATAACAGTAACTCATTTTGTGAACAATAGGCCATTAAAAATAGTTAAAAAACAAAATTTATAAGAGTGATGAAATAGGAAAAAACAATACGGAAAGCGAACGGAGCTTCCTTCGTTCTTTGCAAACACCCTTCACAACTAACTGTGCAAAACGTCTATTTAATAAGAAAAAAAGCAGTTATTTAATAAGAAAGCTGTAAAGTGGGAAAATAACTGTATAAAATGAACCCTTACGAAAACGAGTTTACTCTGCCAAAACGCTACTTGTAATGAAGTTCGAGAGACGCTCTGCAACTGATGACCTGAAAATAGATAAGTTCTAATGCATTAGCTGAAACGGGAAGAAGTTCCGTCAAGGTTTTTTGAGATTTGCTAAAAAATCATGATTTAAAAAGTCTTGCGAGGAGGTTGGTTGATAGTGATTTATTGTGAGATGGGCTTACGAGAAATTCTCAGCAAATCAAATTGAGGAAAATGAACTGAAATTATGAACAACACACTGATTCCATAAGCAAAAAAACTATTAAAAAACAAATGAACGTTCATCAACTTAACGAAACAGTGAAAATGAAAAATATTATTTTTGAAAACTGACTGCTTCAGAATCTTTTGATGCAGTATGGATGGTAATGTCAGGGATTATTATTGTATTCATCACCAGACTAATTCCACGAAATGCCATTCAGAATGAGCTGTTTCCAGAACAAGATATCAGTTCGAAATTCACTATTGATACCCTCCCCAACAGAGATGCACGGAATTCCGTCTTCCGCCTTCCGTCTTCCGCCACTTTTTCTATTCCGTCTTCCGTATTCCGTCTTCCGTCGAAAATAATTTCATTTCGTATTCCGTCTTCCGTCTTCCGTGTTTTTCAAAAGTCACTTCCGTGCATGTCAGATTCCGATCAACTTACTATTTTGCTTGTTTTTTTGTTTTAATGTGTTGAAATGTTGCTTTTGTTGATGTTTTATTGTTTTGTTTAATATACTTGTTATTTTTAGAGTTCAAAAAAAGTTATTTTGAAGAAGTTGAGTTCAAATGTGTGCGTTCAAAAATACTTTCTAGTTCCACCTTTATTCCGTCTTCCTTCCGTCTTCCTTCCGTCTTCCTTCCGTGTTCCGTCTTCCGTCTTCCGTGTTTTTCAAAAGTCACTTCCGTGCATCTCTGCTCCCCAAGTTTATCAATGAATCAAAACAGGGAGTTTTGAATAAAATAAATATCCGATATGCACTTGTATCTATGAAAGCGAGGCCCTACACGAAACTTGAATTTTTGTTGGGTGACTAAGTGTGTTAATTGTTCATGTGACGAGACAACATTTCTTCCTACAGCTTAGGAAATCAAAGAATAGAAAAGATCAATAAAATCGTATCATCTCAACGGATGGAATGAGGATCCGACAGAGAGTGTCATCGGAAAAATATAAAATTGTTAAATATAATTCTTGGTATAGGGATAACGAGAAATAAAAAAAAACGATTGCGCATGTGGTCGATGAGTTTATAGCATTGCAAATGATGAGCGTTTGAATAATGCGGGATCAAAACTAATCATACTGTCATGACAAAATTATACAAAGGTAATGTTGTCAAACTGACGTGATATTCGACGTTTGAAGCTATAAGAATTATCGAGATCAGCTGTTTTATGAGACCGATAGTCGTCCTTTATACTGTAAAAAGTAGTATTAATTCGAGCTGTCCTAGTGTCATGTTACTCAGAAAATGTTTGAGAATTTACTGTTTTATGATAGCCACCTATCAACGAGTGAAAGTATCATGTGTTCATTCTAATCTCTACGCAATTTGTTATCGGAATCATTTTGCATTTCGAAACCAATCTGTTAAATAGAAGGAAATGATCTAAAAAATACACTAAAATGTTTAATGTTACTGATTCAAGGAGTTGATGAATCAGTGAGAAATTTGGAGCAGTAGTTTTCGAAACGGCTGTCGTATAATCTATCGCATCTGGGAAATCATCTCCTTTATGTACTAATTTGAAGAAGCCAAAAAGGATAGTTAGAAACATTTCAGTTTCAGAGAGCTGACTGAAGACTAAACATGTCGATTGGAGTAATAAAGTGCAAGTTATTATTCTAACTTTTCTGCTCCTCACTAGATTTCAGGTTTCCTCTTCAAGCTTCAGCACCTTCATACAAGTTGATTGAATCACCATACATAACAATTGTATTGCTTGCTAAAACAAAAATTTTCACAGTTTCATAATGGAAATTTTCTTCAACCCATAACCGTATCCAATGTTAAGACGACGGCAGGTGCTTCTCGAAAAAAATCAGAGACAAAGTTTGAGAAAAATTTGGAGAGTCCATAGAAATTAGACGGGCTCTAAAAACCAAAAACTTTACTTAAATTTTTTCAAATCTTTTCTGTTTCCAAAACGTTGTTTTGCTAATACGAAATTTTTTTTTGATGCGTGCAACGTAAATGCGTGAAAGAACAATGCCGACTTTTTGGGATAGTGAAAACCAGGAATAAGAAAATGGTATATTTAACAGAACCACGACTGGAAGAATTACAATGTTCTGATAATTTTTGAAAGATAGACTATTTTCGATTCTTACAGTTTCGAAACTATGGAATATTTTTCAAAAAATTGTGGGCAACAATGGTTAAAAGTTGGCCTGTGATTCTTTGACGTTTACTTTCAAAAACGGGTAACTGGATCAATCATAATTTTTGTACTTTGACAAAAATGTATGTAGGATTTTCATATTCCACAAATTGCACGCTCATGAACACCTAGTTGTGTGGTTCCACAAATATTACTGTCACAAGCATATCATAAGATCCTTTAAATATTTTTTAATTGATTAATTGACCGAATTATCAAACTGAAATTGTAAATTAGAGTGCTTATTGAGCAATACAAGTAAACCTGCTGAACGAATAATTTCTGCTCTTCATCCCGCTCCTATTTAGACTTAGGAATTGCAGTCAAAAAAATTGCAGTGAAATTCAAATGACATTCAAAATTTGTGAAATCTTGATTTTGGGAAACTACTGTATCAACAAGACCGGAACTCGAACGAAGGTTTTCAGGATCAATAATCTCTCGGTACTGTTCTTGGTTTTATTTAAATAGTTGCAGTTTACTGAAGTTCATATATTGTGTATTTTTTAATATTTACTTTGTATTGATGAAACCACTGTGAGTAAGTCATCTGGCTGACAAAAAGTACTATAGCAAAACAATGGTTTCATTTTCAAGGGAAAATATCTCACCGTTCAGAAGTTTTAAAACATTTTCGAATTTTTTATTCTGTACATATACTTATACATACAGTACCAAACCATTTCGATAAAAAGTGATATTTAGGACCACGATGGACTGAATAGACGAAATTGGGTAGTAAACAAATGGTAGTTCTCAAAGAGAGCTCAAAAGTTACCGTTTAATCAATTAAATATGTGCTGAAACTTTTTCACTGAATAATCTGAGTTCTGCCGACTTAGATTTTCGAAACCTGTTTTATGGGGGAACCTTGGAATATTAAAATGCACTAATTGGTAATATCATCACGGTAGCAATTTGTAGGACCAGAATACTCAATATCAGCGAACGTGAGCTAGTGTAGAAAAAGAAAATACAGTTTTTGGAATAGCCACAATTTGAGTGATGCTTGTATTCAAAGATTAATTTGACAGAAATGTGTTTTATTATCATATCAAGAATAAACATTTTGATGAGTTATTAAAATCTGGCTGATCCTTGGTGAGAGATTGTACTACGGTATCGTTAGCCATCTTTGAAATGTCAATATCATAAATGATGGTTCATATGGTATGATTGAAAAGGAAAAAACTCGAAATATCAGGGCTCAAAATACTATGATGAAATTACAATATCAGAATTCTCATATGTTTGAGATGGTTCATTCTAGACAATCACACGGCTGTAATCAGATTAAATGTGAGAAAAACCTATTGTAACTCTGATTTGGCGGCTCGAGAGACACTGACCTACGATTTACAATTTCTATATGTTTGGAACACATGCTGCTGGGCTAGAAGCGAACTCGACTAGTTCCTTACTTATACAAAACACGTCTAAGTAACCAAATATTTTGAAATGAAGAGTGATTTCAACCAAAAAGCTGCAAAACTAGAACAGAAGTCAGCAGAGAATTTTGTGGAAGGAGTGTAGCGGAAAAAAATTTGCAGTTTTCAGAACTTCACATATGATGTGGTATATTTCCATGAGCATTTCCTTGAAGATTTGAATATAAGCTTTGAAAAAATCTCACCAAGTAATAATCCTAAAAACATTGTGGTGTCTTCGCGAAAAATGCTGTTGCAAAATGTCATTTTCTGCAACAGGGACTTGGTGAGTTTAGTGCCATGTGGCCTTCAATATCTACAAGAGACTAGTCGTGGCACTGAATTTCAGTAGAAGTTTTCTCAAGAAATCAAATTTGTGGAACAGATAAAAAGGTTGTAAATATTTCATATTCAATGTCAGTTTGGAGATGGAGTCATATTTCCTTAACATCATTCTAAAAATTTGAAATCGACAAAAACTTTCTTTTAAAAGAGAGATTTTACGACAATGAGACAAAAATCGAGAAAAGTTACGGTTTTGCAACTGCCATATGTTTTCAAGAAATGTGAACAAACAATGCTTTCTTCCATGCATCAAAATCCTATCAGAGTACTCAAGTGATGTAAAGAGTTTGAAGGATAATGAGTTTACAGTAATACTGTAAGATAACAGAACAATATGTATATGAAAACTTGAAATATGTGAATGCAAAGATTACAGCTTCAATAGTCTGATATCACTGTTCATGGTGGAGCTACACTGATGGAAAATTGTTCTTACCATAAGAGAAATTATCAAACGAGCAGTGAACCAGAAATGAACGAAGATTCTGGACTTCAATTGTTTGGATTTTGTAGATATTGCCAGATACCTCGCAGTGATTTTGTTCTCTTGATGTAAGCTCACATAGTGTTACAGAAACTGTTTCTCTTTAGGGAATCACGTTTTCGGTTTTCCGAATCAAAACCCTTGAAAGATTACGGTTTTGAAATGTTAGATTCAGTTCAGTGAGTTTGGATGAACTAGTGTGATGATCCCCTGACTGACATCCCTTGACTTCCACTATAAAACTATGCAAAAAGTTCAAAAATATTAGAATTGAAGAAATCTCAAAAGATTACTGTTTTACATCTAACAAATGTTGGTTTTGAAAACACAAACAGCACTAAACCATCACGTGTAATTGAAATTGAACTGAAAACTTTTTTAAAAATACATATCCTCTAGATTCTAAGAATGAACCACAGTTTCACAGTGTCTACAGAAAAGTTGTATCACTAGAGCTATAATGTATCTGAAAGAGATTCATTAAAAAAGAAAAAAAAATGAACCGAGAAGGCTCGAAATCATGATAATTGCAATATCAATTTTGCTTTGCGTGATAATAAGGGAAGCTATTACAATCCTGAAACAACGAAAATCTGAATCTTATCAAAGACCAAATGAAATCTTCCGGCTGATTCGAAACATTTTACCATTTCATAACGATCAGATGAGACATGAAAAATCTCAGAGGATATTAATTGTGCTTAGAAAATAAGAAATTTTAAAATGAATAAAATGATGAGTTCTTAAAACGTAAAATTTCAAATAGGTAAAGCTACTTTACAGAGAAAACTGGTCCGATTTCTAAGCGGTTTTATCTACCAAACTCGGCGTCAGAAAAAAAGTCCAGCGATAAGAACGCAATTCTATTATTCATGTCTAAATCAAAGAGAGTGCGCGCCGAAGATTCGATTTATCGGAAATCACGATTTTTGCTACGGTATCTTTGAAGGCGCATAACTGATTTTCAAACTGATTTTTCCGATTTTCTCAGTTTTTAAGCAATTTTTCTTCAAAGTTTTGCAAGAGGTACGAAACAATCATGCATCGAAGTCATATTTTATCAGAAAAAATGGCTGAAACTCGACCAAAATTGAGAAAAACGGAAAATCAGTTTGAAAATGAGTTATGCTCCTTTAAAGTTTTCGTGGCGAGATATCGTGATCTTAAAAATGCCAAATCTTCGGCGCGCACTCTCTTTTATGGAGATATGCATAATATACTTCTCGGTTTCGGAATATTCATACAAAGGTATAGCAGATGACGTAGATGATTGGTTTTGGCCAAGAGTACCCGATTGATCCTCACTAATCAAAAAAAAAACGGAACCATTAAGAAGTAACTGCCATAAGAGTGTCGAGTTTGTTAAGATTACATTTTCAAATTCTTTTCATTAAGGCAACTCAAAATCCAAATAATGATTATATAAAAATAGTTTTCCCCATTAAAACGAATTTTAAAACTTCAGAGAAAAGAATGGAAAGTGAGAAAAGCACGGCTTCAATAATGCAAGATTATGGTAGGAGGTAAAGTGATCTGATCCAAATAGCTGATACTAAAAGTGATCAAGAAAAGCGATTAGACTCTGTTTCACAACATTCAGACAAAGACACATTTAGAATCAAGAAACTAATTGGCTCATCACTAGCAGGAAAAATTCAGGGTTATTTGCCAAAATTGCAATGAAAGCACAAGCTAGCCAACAAGAATAACATGAGTGCAATTAGTTTCTCGACTAAATGTGTCCTTGTCTGAATTTTTTGAAATAGAGTCTAATCGCTTTACTTGAACCCATTTAGTTTCAACTTTCTGATTTGGATCAGATCACTTTCCCTCCTACTATAATCTTGCCCCATTGAAGCCGCGCGTTCTTCACTTTCCATTATTTTCTCTGAAGTTTGTCAATTTCTTTTATGCCAAAAACAACCTTCGTCAGATCATTATTTGAATTCTCAATTGCTCGAATGAAAAGAGTTTGAAACTGTAATCTTAACTACACTTGACACTCTTTTGGCAATTACAGTACCGGACAAAAAGATATCAACTTTTTGTATTTTGAGCGTATTTTTGCTGAAACTTGAGATAATTGCATGAAATTTTGCACAAATGACAACAATAGACATTAAAACTGATTTTCAAAGTTTCATAACGAAACACCAAGAAAAAATGATTTTAGGGGAAAAAATCGAAAATCTGAAGAAATCCGAATTTTGAACGATTTTTTTCAAATCATCCACTTTTCCGATCAGAGGAGTATTCAAATTATTTTTGTTTTGAGAATTGTTAACAGAGACCTGTAGTGTAGAAAAATGCTAAAAAATCTGAAATTGAACAATTGCCTAGGTGACAGGATATCCCCGAATGTTCAAGTTCATGGGCTTCGTCGACTACTCTCGTCCACATTCCCTTTGCTGTATTCAATAAGGAGATTTTGGTTTTTTTGGAGTTTAAAAACGTTTATTCATTTATTTGTCATAAATTCATATCAAAAAGTTGGTTGAATTCTTGGAAACCACCGTTTTTCGAGCTCGAGAACCACATTTTGAAACTTTTCGTCAACGAATTTTCTTATTGTTTTGCATGCTAGGAAAAGGAGAGAGATGCCAATGGGAATTTTTTTACTTGGTTGATATTTTACATCCTAGATAAACATATTGATGCAAAAAATCCATACTTAA
This sequence comes from Caenorhabditis sinica, assembly GCA_963932045.1. Classification (NCBI taxonomy): domain Eukaryota; kingdom Metazoa; phylum Nematoda; class Chromadorea; order Rhabditida; family Rhabditidae; genus Caenorhabditis; species Caenorhabditis sinica. The sequence goes on from OZ009940.1 coordinate 20,876,419, forward strand.
ATCGTTCTATGAGCTCCGGAGGGCTCGTGGAGATGTTGTGACTAACGTCTGGATTCTAGAAACATGTTCCTCAGGTGTTCCAGTATATTTTCATTACGTCCGATCTTCAAATAATACATTATTATAATTGTTTACATTTTCTAGTAACAGTGCAATCCATTTTTTGCATTCCTGAGCTGTTTTCAACTGTTCCGGAAACTTTCACAAAAACTATCATTTTTAGATTATTGGTACACCATTTCTACGAGCCCTCCGGAGCTCATAGAACGATTTAAGTATGGATTTTTTGCATCAATATGTTTATCTAGGATGTAAAATATCAACCAAGTAAAAAAATTCCCATTGGCATCTCTCTCCTTTTCCTAGCATGCAAAACAATAAGAAAATTCGTTGACGAAAAGTTTCAAAATGTGGTTCTCGAGCTCGAAAAACGGTGGTTTCCAAGAATTCAACCAACTTTTTGATATGAATTTATGACAAATAAATGAATAAACGTTTTTAAACTCCAAAAAAACCAAAATCTCCTTATTGAATACAGTAAAGGGAATGTGGACGAGAGTAGTCGACGAAGCCCATGAACTTGAACATTCGGGGATATCCTGTCACCTAGGCAATTGTTCAATTTCAGATTTTTTAGCATTTTTCTACACTACAGGTCTCTGTTAACAATTCTCAAAACAAAAATAATTTGAATACTCCTCTGATCGGAAAAGTGGATGATTTGAAAAAAAATCGTTCAAAATTCGGATTTCTTCAGATTTTCGATTTTTTCCCCTAAAATCATTTTTTCTTGGTGTTTCGTTATGAAACTTTGAAAATCAGTTTTAATGTCTATTGTTGTCATTTGTGCAAAATTTCATGCAATTATCTCAAGTTTCAGCAAAAATACGCTCAAAATACAAAAAGTTGATATCTTTTTGTCCGGTACTGTATTTCTTACCAGAATGGCTGCGCCATTCTATCGCGTTCACTTTCCCCTTCGTATATTCCTTGCGACCACCTCCACCTCGTTGGTCGAATAGCTCAGTGGGTAGCGCGCCGGTCTGCTAAGCGCGGGTCGGGGGATCGATTTTGTGCGCGGCCAAAATTCTTTAACTTTCCTTGTGGAAAACTAAAGCGGACATCCTGACCAAGAAACCAACGGACAAACCCCTCTAGCGGATTATATATAAGTAAGATTGGGTCCGTAAATCAATCATCAACGTCATCTGCGATATCTTTGTACCAATGTTTCGAAACTGGGAAGTATTGAATTGCGTTCTGGGGATCATCACTTAATGTCTTTCTTGGTGCTGACATGTATTGTACCCCATTTGGGGTATGGGGTTTTGGCCGAGACTAGGCTCAAAAGAATCAGCAAAAAATTCTAAGGTATACCCCAAAACGATTTTTGCTACCATTTGGTCGTTTTCGAGAAAATCGACTTTAACCAAAATTTTCAAAAATTTTAAAATTTCAAGTTCAAACAGACACAACTTTGTTCATTATTGCTCAATTTTAGTAAACTAAAATACATATTGTAGCTGAATGTGTGTAAAATATCGTGCAAAAAATAACAAAACTCAATTCCATTTCTCTAAAAAGTTATGAGTCCATAAGCAAAGTCACCCTATTGACAACTTTTGTCCCTGTTGCAGAAAATGACATTTTGATACAGTATTTTCCGCAAAGACACCACAATTTTTTTAGGATTATTACTTGGTGAGATTTTTTCAAGCTTATCTTCAAATCTTTGGGAATACATTGAAGTACTCATGGAGATGTACCATACCATATGTGAAGTTCAGGAAACTGCAAACTTTTTTCTGCTACTCTCCTTCCATAAATTTCACTGATGACTACTAATCTAGTCCAGCAGCTACATGTTAGTGAAATCATTTTTCAGTTGGAAATATTTGGTTACTTAGACGTGTTTTGTATAAATGAGGAACTCGTCGAGTTCACTTCTAGCCCAACAGCGTGTGTTCCAGACATTCAGAAATTGTAAATTGCACTAATATTAAATCAAACATTCTCTTTCGTTTGATAGCATTTTCAGAAAAATTTTACGGTTGGATCTTAGTGTTTGCCACTTACTTGGTGCTTGCCACTTGCAGAATTTCTTGATTTTCTCAATTATGTCGTTGTTTCTATTTTATGAATTTTACATCATATGAAAGCCAAGATAATTGGACACAATTTGTTCTTTAGAACATCTTGATTGACCAAGATTGACCAAAGTTATGCCCCCTCAAAGTCTCAGGTGAGCCATCTCACGTGCAAAATCTAAAGGTCGTCATATCTCGAGCCCGGTCAAAAAACGACTTCAAGGGGTTTCTTACATCTGAGTGTAGATTTGAATCATGCATACTTCAAAGAAATTCAGGGGTAACACTTGGGAATCAATACATGTAAGTCAGTGTTTTTCTAGACGCCGAACCAGTTACAATCGGTTTTTCTCCCATTGGAACTGTGTGTGGACGTTTGATTGTTTAGAATGGCCTATCTCGAATATATGAGCATTCTGATACTGTAATTTTATCATAGCATTTTGAGCCGTGATATTTCGAGTTTTTCCCATTTCAACCATAGCGTATGAACCATCATTTATAATATTGACATTTTATATATAGATATCTACTTATACGTTTCCAAAATCTCTCACCAAGTATCAGCCAGTTTTTAATAACTCATTGAAACGTTCATTTTTGATATCAGAATGGAACAATATCCTGTTTTCAACCTGTGAAGTTTATATGTATCAAATCAATCTTTGAATGCGAGCATCTCTCAAATTGTGACATTTTCAAAACTGTAATTTCTTTTTCTTCACCAACTCACGTTCCCTAATAGTGAGTGTTCTGGTTCTACATATTGCTGCTATCACAAACAAAAAGTCCAAGGGACAAATGAATTATCAAATAGGCTATTTGATAATTCATTTGAAATAGCACTAACTGTTCACAGGGCAGACGAAGAAGCGATAAATTGAAAAACTCACCGACCAAGAAAAAGTGTGTAGAAAAGTCTGCACTTTGCAGAAGAGTGTAGGCCAATTTGACTTCAGAAAACTGAGTTTTCGGAATTTAGGAACATGATGAAATAGTGGAACATTTTCAAAATTTCGATTTTACGAATCAAAAGTCGAACTAATGATTTTTGACAACTGAAGCCTCCTGAAATCAGGATTTTGAAATAGAGAATTTTTCTCTTTTTTTACTGATTTTGAGGGTCTAATTTGAGAATGGGAACTTGAAGATTTTATTATTCCTGATTTTACCATATTGTATGTTGAAGACAGACTAAAATTGTGGCTTAAATATTACAAGTATAGTAGGGTTTAGTCTGTTTATCATGAATCAATATTGAAATTTAGCACCCCATTCAGAAATGGAAAATCTGAAAAGTGACTTTTTTACTTTTTCAGAACTTTGAGATTAATGGGGAGTCGTTTTTATCTTTAATGGGAACTTGGGATTATTTTGGAAAAAATTCTTGAAAAAAACATCGTACATATATTTCTGGATTGACTCGACGGGCGAGCGGTCTCGTTTGATTTTCTCCAATTTTGGAAAAGTTGGAAGTTGTAAAGATAGCTAGTTTCTTCTCCAAATTTCCACATTTTGCCCTAAGATCAACTAAAATCCATCTGAATAACGTCCCAAAAATCCAGACCAGAAAACTGTAAAAATTTCAATTTTTTCGAAAAAAACATTTGATTTCGAAGTGGTCTTGTTGCCAACTTTTGGCTAGTCGTTTTCTAAATGATAACCGAAAAAGGGTACACTCAGATTTTCAATTAAAGAGTGACTAACCCCTCTTGGTCTATCCAAATTTTACAACTTTTAGAAGAAGTGAAGATTGTTCAAATTTCCCGCTAAAAAATTAACTCGAAATCTTGCTGAAGTTAGCTTCTAGGACCTCTAGAGCCTTGAAAACTCATTCTTTTGAAAAAAATGTATTCGGTTTCAAGGTGGTTATAAAAGCAGTGGTCATTCAATAGTGTAATATATTTGTAGTTATCTTTTGCTAGAAAATTTTAGTGTTGCAAAATGAGCATTTTTAAAGTTCCACTGGATTAATTTTGCTACGTCAGTCATCCCAAATTTTTGCTCATTAGCAGTCGGTGCATTAATTTAATATGAAAATTAATTTAAGATGAATTAAAATCTCGCAACCTACTGACTATATAAAAATGTACGTGTCTACATTTAAAGTTCACTAGTTGCTACTGTAATGTGCAGTAGGCGGAATAAAGCTAAAAATCAACATCTCATAATTTCTGAAAATCTCTTCCGTAATAAATGAAGGCGAGCTCCGCTTTGTGCACATATCGACAAGTCGTTTCAGTAATATACAGTACTCTGAAAGCGCACTTCAAAGAAAGCTGATTATCGGTTCGATTGTATGATCAAACCTCCTTATGATGTTTTCAGAACAGTGGTTCTTCTTTACAACAAAGTGCAGTCAATAGAAAAAAAGGAGATGGAATTGATAAAAGGAAAGTTTTTGAGATTCCATAGGGAAGTTGGAACGGCGATTATACATATTAATGTAACTATTCCGGGAAATTCTGTGAAAACTTAGTTTGAAACAGTCTGTACTTTTTACTGTGTCAAGGTTTTCATATAAACGGAAGATGAAGGTTCCAAGTAGTGGACGAAACCAATTATTTTAGAAAAGTATCGTAGTGGAAGTACTTCAAAGATGCAGATAAACAAGAAAAATATATGGTTTGTAACGCAACACACAATTAATGTCCTCAGAAAACACGGAGTTTATAGCATAAATGTTGCTGACATTTTTTTTACATATTTAACATTCTGGTTGTGAACAAAACTAATGCTTGACGATGAAAAAACATGCGATTTCGCGATTTCGTAATGAGCTTCAAACTTTCCAAGAAGATAGTTTAACAACATTCAATTCGACATCTGCTTTAAGACTGTTTGTTTATCGCATTGTTGAAGATGATTTTGAACCAAGGTTTTGAAACCAATAAAAATTAGTAACACTATCACAATTAAAAAATGAATTGGACCGTTTCAGAGCATTAGTATCCTGGGTATATTAGTTAGCAAGACAGTGCTCACATGATAGTCTGGTTGAAAATAAGGGGTACAAAACTAACAGAAATTACTACTACACTGAAATCGTGAAAGGTCGGAAAAGAAAACTTAGTGATTCGATTATCATTGAATCACAATGAACCGTTTGAAATTAACTGGAATTTTTTGATCATTCAACAAACAAATTTTCAGTGTGACGCCTAATCGATACTCTGAAGCGTGCTACACTATTGTCGTTTCTCGAAATACCATAGGGTTTGCTCTCTATTAATTGTTGAGGGAGACGTGGAGTAGTGAAAAAATGTTGATGAAACAGTAGTGAAACATGACAGCTTCACTGCTCAATATACCAAGATGTTTTACACTATCAAAACATTAGTTTGTTTTTCAATGAGTCATCTAAAATAGAGCTATTGTAACTGAATACTTTTCAAAATGTCGGTTTTTGGAATCGACTCCTCTAGTAGCTTTTCCGGTAGACCTTTGTTGGCTTTTCTTTGTCTAGCATTTATTCGAGAAAAAATATTACCATGCTTTTGTTGGATGTTTGATTAGTGCATCGAATTGGAGATCAAAGAAAAAAGCGAGTCTTCTGAAAATTCACAGTGGTAAAACGTTTCCGATTTGCAGTAGAGATCACCATTTACATTAACCTAATTCATTGCTTTTACAATTCAGTTACGGTCTACAGCTAAGTACTTAAAAAATTGTATTTCTTCTAATTTGTAAGTCAGCTCAAAAATAGTGTCCCTCAATTACTTGTGGATTGTTATGATGTCGCATCTCATTGTTTGAAAACTAGCGTATTTTTGAAACACTTCAAGAGTCGTTAACGCATTACAAATTTAGTTATCTGTCATATGACATATTTAAAACACAAAATTTTTGTTAATGTTTCACATTCATTTTATAAACCGTGGTTATTCTGTCTGATAATCGTGCACACTATGCCAAACCAAACGAGACGAGAAATTTTGTAGTAAGAACCCATACACAGCGATGTAAATTACAAGATTACTGTTCTGAATCAAAACTAGACTAGAAAACTAGACATGTAACATTCAGAATGGTTAATACTGACGTTGAGAGGATGTGATCTGGTAGACGCAGTGGATAAAACGTTTTACTCTCAGAAAACAGAAAAAACATAATAAATTTGAAACTGTAAATGTATTTCGGCTTTTCCTTGAATATGGATGAGAGTGGTGGAAGTAGTGGTGGAATAAGGATGACGTGAAAGAAAGAAAATTTGAAAAAAGGCAACGCTTCCAAGAATAGATAAGATAGAAAAAGAGGCACCAGAAAACATTGATGAGGAAATGATTATATGAAAAATCAGAAAACACGAAGTAGCCAGGAGAAACTTGATAAACACAATTGTTCGAAGGCGTGGAGAAGAAGAAACAGAAAAATATGGAAACCGAAACAAAAGTTGAAGTTTCACTACAAACATACAACAAATGCGAGATTCAGGAAATCGATACTTTCAACAGCTTGTGGTGCTGACAAAGAACAAAAATAACAAATAAAATGTCATCTGGGAACCTGTGGGGAACTAGGTCTCATTTCTTAATATTGATTGCAGTTTTATCATCTCGACAAAAGCGGCAGTTAGAAAACTAAATCAGTCTGTCGATTCTCTTCTCCTCAGATCTCAAAAAAAAATAGGAAAATTGATAGTAGCGAACGCTAGATTTGCTACACTATCTGTGATCACATTAATACATATAACTTCTATCCACTCATTGAATACGTTGTAAATACCCTGAGGAATATATCAGTTGCCTATGGTAAAGTTAGCCAATACTGGTATCCTGGTAACGACTATTCCATGGTACCCACTACTTTTTGAGCTCAAAAAAATTAGCGACTTGTTATTGTTATGAAGCGTTGGGATCTCGGAGGAACAATACAAATCTTGACATCAAGTTTCGAAATGGACGAACTTGTGACAGGTCCGTCACTATTTAAACTTAGCATGATTCTAAAACAGAACCATATCCCTGACAGACAAAAATAAAGGGAAAATCATTCTCCTATTAAGTGAACCTGGAAATGGATTCTGAAATCGTTCGGCTCGTAGTATCAGTTCCGACAAGATTTTCCACACCTAATACGAGTTTATGAAACGGTAACTTTTCTAGTGAGAATCATCCATTTTTACTGTTTTCCATTCATGTCAAAACTGAAGAAAGACTTGCTTCGCTTGATAAAATCATTATCTTTCTGGCAACCACTAATCCCATGGTATCCACTATCTCTTGTGCTCAAAAAAAAAATTAGCGATTTGTTATTGTTATGAAGCGTTGGGGTCTCGGAGGAACAATACGAAACATAACATCAAGTTTCGAAATGGCAAAATTGTGACCAGTCTCGTTCACTTATTGTCCTGATCCGTCACTATTAAAATTTAGCATGATTCTGAAACAGAATCATATCTCTAACAGACTAAAAAAAAGGGAACATGGTTCTTTTATCAAGTGAAACTGAAAATGAAGTTTGAGTTAGTTTGAATTGCAGTATGAGTTCCAAAAATATTTTTCCACGCCTAAATCAAGTTCATGAAACGGTAACTTTTCTAGTGAGAAACAAAATTTTTACTGTTTTCCGTTCATGTCAAAATGGAAGAAGTACTTGCTTTGATTGATAAGAGTGATCTCTGATATTTCGGCTTTTGTGGTAACTCGTACATCTTTCTAAAATATTTCATAGACTCCACATGTTTTCAATCTTTAGGTTAAATTCGAGCTTGAAATGTTGATTTTAAAATCCATGAAAGATATCAGACGTATAATCATTAGTAAAACGCACTCAAATATATCATAGCATTGTGAAACAGCAATAATTTATTATATCTGACCGATTCTTTTTATGAAATAGAACTATAGTAGGCAACTCATTTTTCTAGAACTTCATGGTTTGATTTTTGGTTTGCTTGACAGAGTTTCATGTATCTATGCTGCTAAATTCGGAACCCTGTTGAAAAAAGAACTATGAAGCGTTGAGTTCTGCCTCGAATACTCTTTGAGAAGTACCGAAATTATTCCTGGATTTGTGTGACAGAGTTTTCCCCCGGATCCCAGTCCTGTGCGGAACTAGAATTTTCGGAATTTCGGAACTTCGGAATATTCCGAATTTCAAAATTTCGGAATTCAGAATTTTCGGAATATTCCGAGTTTTCAATTTTCGGAATTTCGGAACTTTTCGGAATTTCGATAATTGTTGTTTTTCGATACCTTTTCAATTTTTCTACGAATTTTTCGCCTGCAAAAACGACTCACTGCTCAAAGCGCAAAGGAAGACTCTAAAATCATTGAAATATTAATCCGATAAAGACAAAAAATGAAAATTGACACCTGCAAAGTTGTTGAAACCAAAAAATTTTACTCCGCCTTTTCCATCGGAATGTTCCGTTCGGAACTTGGTTCCGAAATTTTTCGTTCGGAATATTCCGACCGGAATTTAGTTCCGAAAATTTTTTCTCGGAATATTCCGGTCGGAATTTGGTTCCGAAAAAGGTCGGAATTTTCGGAATTTTCGGAAGTTCCGAATTCCGTTCCGCACATCCCTGCCAGATCCAACACAATTATTTGTGCAAACAGGTAATGCTATAATAGAAAAAATGTGCGTTACCAAGGAAAAAAACAAGTATACTAAGTTTAAAATCTCTAACATGTGAATAACAAGGCTACTAAACAGTAACTTATTATTGTTGTCGAGCCCAGTTGGCTTAGCAGTGCACGTGGTACTGGTAAAAATATGGTAAATACACACGAGTAAATTAGCTTGAAAGTTAGGAGTAATATTGACTCAGTGAATCAGTGTTTATTTGGAAGTGACACCTAGTGAAATTCAAAGATCAATGAGTTCAGTGAAATGAATTTATCAAAACTTAGTGGAACTGGAAATTTTAGTAATCCTTTGAGTTTTCATCCTTCAATTTTTTGTGGCCGTTCATAATGATTATGGCCTGTTAATTTCATTTTTATTGGTCACTTATAGAATTGTGCCTTTTTCAGAATACAGTCTTAATATCAAAGCGAGCAGAATGGGTAATTTGAAAAATTTAGATAATTTACGATTTATCTGAAAACGTATAATTTTGTGCGATAGTACATCACGCCAATTACAAAAATAGAGGAGCAGTAAAGATAATTCTGTGCAGTAGTAACTTCGAGTGTCTGTATTTATGTATGTATTTCATATTTCTATTGCTGCTGTCTGATCAGAAAAGGAGGGAGGTGTTTCCTGTAACCAATCGGTCGGGTAGCATCGTAATGAGTCATAGACAAAACACACAACCTTTGTGGAACAGAAGTACTCATAATCAATAAGTTCTAGAGTTATCATAAAAATTTGGCATACTCGGCAACGCGAACTCTATGCATGCACAATCTTCCACCTCATTAGTTTGGATACGATCCCGGTTATTCTAACCAACTACTGACATTAGTGAAATGTTGTATATGAGTTCTCCCAATACACCATTGCTTTTCTCTTTCTCTCGATGATATATGAAATTTGTGAAACAAACCATTTGGGGTGAGGACGTGAAGGTGAGATCAACCTCAATGATTAGCGTTGGTCACAATAATAGTTGCTTAAAACCGAAAAAATTCAGCAGGCTAGGTGAATCCAAAGTGATCAAGATTGGTTTTCCCGTATTGTAAGTTAAAAAAGGAAACTTATGAATTGTTAGAAACATTGGTTCCATGCTGAATGGCGAGTTGAAAAAGCAGTAATTTTTTGAAAAGTCCATTGACATCGTCTAAAATAATGTTCAAGACTCCCTCTTACTTGTAAAGTTGGTTCACAAAAACTGTAATATTTTGAAGTTAGCTCATTCAAATGAATGACAATCTGTAAGAAAGAGGTACTTCACAAAAAACTTAAAGAAACTAGAAACTTTTTGTCATATTTATCAACAATTCAGAACACTGATTATCGTACTAAGAACCGTGGCCCCAATGTCTTTGCAAGTTTCTTGATCATAAATGGGATTGTTGAAAAGGGAATTACAGTAAAAACAGAAGGGGCTTAGACAAAACGAGAAAGTTTGATTAAACAGCACCTGTACTGGCTATGATAATATACTAAGGTTATTTGCGATTTCGTCGATAACAATCGGGAACCGTTTACAATTTTGACTTATGAACAGTATTGTATAATCACGTTTGATGACTTGTAGACTTGGTGGAACATTATTTTCACACGGCCATCAGGCGAAGCTTGAAAGATTACGGTTGAGGAGAAATAGGAATGGTGAGTTTGCAAACTTACTTAACTAGTTGCAGAAGTTGCAAAGGCCGAAACAAGTCTAAAGAGAATACAATTAAATAGTGGAGACCGGGAACAGATAGATCAGAACAAGTGTCTAACAAATTTCGATCCCAAAAATGATAACATGACAAAACTGAACTTTTTTCCAACCGATTTTCTCATCAAGTTCAGGTCAGCAGAGATTACGATGGTTCAGAAAAACTATCAAACCTTAAAACAATGCCGTTTGCGGAACCTAAAAGTCTGGTATTCGCAGCTTTGAAACCCCCAGGAAAAAGTTATATTTAGAAACCACCATTTTTGATAGCATAACTGTTAAGAAACATAATTTATATGGTCATGGTCTTGATAAAACATCTATCATTCAAAAATATTGGTTTCCATATTGCATGTTTTCAATGATATTTAAAGGGGGAGTGAAGTAATTCTAACACAAGATATTTTTACATGGATCGATTCAGAATTTAGTTTAGGTTCAAAAACTCTCTTGGAGGGTAGTCTGAAAATGCTCCGTTCTCGAGATATCCTCAAAAAACAGGTTAAAAAAGTCAACGTAGAGTGGTCAAAAATTTCACGTTGACCACTCTGGGATTTTCTCTATGGAAATTTCATCACATTTGACCACTCTACGTTCATTTTTTTAACCTGTTTTTTGAGGATATCTCGAGAACGGAGCATTTTCAGACTACCCTCCAAGAGAGTTTTTGAACCTAAAATAAATTTGGCATCGAACTATATAAAAATCTCCATATTTTTTGAATTAGTACACTCCCCCTTTAATGAAAGAGATAGCAATATTTTTTCTTCGTGAAAAATTATTGGGATCGTGAACACTTAGCTTACAATTAGAAATGAAAAAAATCAGATTTCAAACTAGCATCGCCGTATTACATTGGAAATATTATGTGCATTGAACCGAACGTATGATAAAGAAAACGATTGAGAACTGGGCTAGTTTGCATAAGGCGATTACGAAAATCAATAACTCGAAACGATGGTGCAAGTAGTAGCGAACCCGGAGAAAATTCTCGATGATACAAGCTTCATGGAACAGGAAAAAAACTATGACCTCAAAGTTGTAGTTGACAAACTTCCAAAACGCTAGCGATTATTTGCGACATTAAGAACATGAAATTAAATCTCCTGAAATTTCACCACTACTAGTTTCAAAATATCGTTCATTTTATTTTGGGACATCGAGAAACAGACATGTTAGGAACAATATTCGGGTCATAGAGAAAGACTGATGCAACCTCGATTGAGAACTGGTACAAATCTGAACTAGCCATTATGAGAACTGCACATATTAGAACTGCCCGAATCAGAACCATGTCAACTTCAATAAATGTTAGGGTGGCGAACCAAGCTCATGACCGGAAAAATGTGACAGGTTTTGTTCAATTTCTTGAAAAAGACTGTTAACAAACAAGTTATCTGGATGTCATTAATGTCTGAAGCATTATCATGGTTACGATCACGATGAATCAGCAAAACGGTTCGAAATCGGATTTTCGAGAAATGATGATTGTGATGGGGTAAGTGCAGTAACTAATGAGGAATGAGTATTGAAAAAATGTTCTTTAGGACTATCCCACAAATGGAGAGAAAGCAATAGGCATGGGATTCAATTGGTAACCGCAGTTGTCCTTTGCAATACCAACGCACTGAAAAAAGTTCGTTTTATGAATAACTTGACACAGCAAAAAAATAATTGGTGATTGCTAAACGTCAAAGCTAAAGGAACAAACAGATGATTGAAAAATTGAAAGTTGTTAATAGTAAGAGGGTAGTGAAAAATTTTCGAATATCGATGGGTATGTTGAAAAAGGGATAATTAGAAATCAGAAGCATTATCTACTCACTTCACTCTACTTACAATCTTCCTGAAATAGAAAGATTTTCAGAAAAAGTGAAAGAGTTTGAGCATGAATGAGGCAACAACGAAGTGAACATACAAGAGCTTAAAGTAAATATTTGATAACATATGTGTAGCGGTTCACATTAAGACCAGAATTCACACCAACTGAGAAACAAGAACATACTCATAGAGAAGGAGCTTATGAAACAGAAAAGAAGGATATACATAATTTTTGTAAAACTGTTCAAATGCTAATCCGTATAAAAGGTCAATCGTATTTTCTTCAAAATTAGTAGGCGCCAGAGGTGCGCGGAAGAGAATTTTTTTATGCGAAAGACGGAAGACGGAAGTGACTGTCTCGGCCTAAAAATGCCAAAAATGTTGGGAATCGTAATAATTAGTGTTAGGAAAGGTCGAAAAATAAGTAAAACAATTTTCCGACTTGGAAAAATCAAAAATTTTGAGACTTCCGTTAAAAAAATTTTCTTCCAAAAAATCCGGAAGACGGAAGTAGTCGGAAAAATTTTGACGGAATACGGAAGACGAAATTCCGTGCACCTCTGGTAGGCGCAAAGCAGTAGAACATACTCCACTCGCTATACTCTTGTAACATCAAAGCCGTGCCGCTTCACTAAAATTCTATGCTCTGGATTAGAGATTGGAGAACGAAAATCGACGATGAATCAAATTAATGAATCAATGAATAATGAGGATTATGCCACCTGGTGGAGACAGTATACTTTTTTTTTTGAACGTGACTTTCACAATAAACTTTGAAACTGTAAAGTTACCACAAAGTTATAACTTCAGAAGTGGTGATGAATGTTAGTTGTTCATTATTGCTTCTCAATATGATTTCAAGAGCTCATCGCTAACATCAACACTACAAAACAGTGAAATTTGAAGAGAGAATGGTAAAACTTGTTTAGAATTTTCGGATTAGTTTCAAAAAAATTCCAGCAGAACTTTCAGGTGGTCTACGACAAATCACTTATTAGCCAAATGAAACCGTAGTTATTTTTTATGAGCTCACCACATAGGAAATTGCATCACTAATATTATCTTTTATTACAGATGAAACAATGTTACAGATTCAACAAGCAGTCATTCATCGAACACTCATTGGTTGCATTCTCCAATTAATGAAACTAGTGGATTAGTAAAACAGTGAATAGTCAACACTGGTATCCTGGTAACGACTATTCTCATGGTATCCACTATCTTTTGTGCTCAAAAAAAAATGAGCAACTTGGTATTGTTATGAAGCGTCGGGGTCTCGGAGGAACATTACGAAACATGATATCAAGTTTCGAAATGGGCAAAGTAGAGTAGACTTATCGTCCAAATCCGTCACTATTAAAAGTTAGCACGATGCTGAAACAGAATCATATCTCTAACAGAAAGAGAACATGGTTCTCTTATAAAGTGAAGCTGGGAATGAAGTTTGAAACAGTTTGAATTGCAGTATGAGTTCCGAAAATATTTTTCCACACCTAATTCGAGTTCATGAAACGGTAAATTTTCAGGTGAAAATCAAATATTTTTACTGTTTTCAGTTCATGTCAAAACTGAAGAAGTATTTTCTTTCCTTGATAAAATCGTTCTTTGATTTCCGTTTTTCCTGGTTCCTCGTATATCTTTCTAAAATATTTCATAAACTCCACATGTATTCAATTTTTAGGTAAACTCATCACCAGATACGGACAATTGTTTTAAAATGTCTTTCAATGTAGAAATTTATAAAAAAGCACATTGGTTACAAACAGTATTTGCTAACCCGAATATTCACAATGATCATGGCAGTGTGTCCAGATTTGAATTGCTATTGAAAAACGGAAGAAATGGGTTTCCTACTAGAAAAACTATGACGTTTCACATTTTTGGAGCACAACGGTTTCAAGATCATTGTATGAGAGCATTAAATGAAAGCTATTTATTCAATGTATGGATTATGTCTCTCTCATTTAATCTCTTTCAGAAATCTTTTTTTTTGTAAAATTATATAACAAAAAAATAAATTTCGACCTATAGAAATCAGCCATTGGAACTTTATCAACGGAGTGGCTTCGCCATAATTCTACATTCTCGAAACCCATTGGAAGAGAGGAAATCAAAGGAGAGAAGGCACGTGGAAACCAGAAGACCTGAGCCACGTCAAAAGGCTGATGTGAGATTGAACTTTCTTTGTTTGATCAGTTCTAAGTTTCGCTACTTGAATAAAGGCTATTTGAAAGTATAGTGTTCTTAGTTCTCAAAATCTGCCTCTGTCCTATGAGATAGAGCTCCAGATAACTTGGGGGCCGAACCGGGGACCTCTCGTCCCCCATTCAATCTCTTTCAGAAATCTTTTTTATTGTAAAGTTATATAACAAAAAAATAAATTTCGACCTATAGAAATCAGCCATTGGAACTTTATCAACGGTAGGAAAGATTTCTGGCTACTAAAATGGCATGGGAGAAACAGAAATTTCAAGAAATTGTTTTGAGTTCATTGAAGAATATTCCCTTGAGATACCATGGGATGAGTACAGAAATATTTTGTGTTTTGCTCTTTTGTCTTTAAAGAAAAATGTTTCTGCTGGTTCAAAAATAAAAGAACTCAAAAATCGCTAGATCAGTATCTGAAGTTGTATTATAGAGTGAAGAAAACAGAAAAAACTGAGACGCAGAGCCACTAATAGATCAAAAAACGGGTAATGAGTTCACGAAACCAGAAGATCGATTGAAATGGAGACCCATATACTTTGCACTCTACGGAAACTGAACATTTATAGAAACAATGAGGAAAAAGACACTGATGATCCATCTATGGGAGCTCTTGAAACGATAGTGTGAAAACAGTGATATTTTATCTTACAACCACCAGAACTTTGAACTTTCACAACTTTGAAAAATCACAGCTTCAAGTTCATTGTGAAACAAGTAATAGGTATTATTGTGCATTCCCATGAGAATTGTTGTGCATTCCCAGAGAGAACAATGTATCCATTTTGGTCTAGCATGAAAAAGACCAACAAATGTCCCTCAAGATTCTAGTTTTTGTCTAAAACACCATACCAAGTCACTTGGGAGAATCATTAATGAATTGGTGGCTGATCTTCAAAAAATGAACCAGTCAACAATTTCTGCAGGGTTCGATGATTTGACCGATTTCCGCATCCGTTAAATTTAGAGAATACGATTTCTACTAGTTGTCTTATTTTACACAACTCATAGTTTTTTATTCGAAAAATCTTACAGGACAGTACCATTAAAAATAAGGATGATCTACGCAAATCGAGTTACTTTCCCTGTTGTATCAAGGATTCTGAAAATACAGATATGAGATTTTGAAAAATTGAGATACTAATTCTTTCCTGTTTCAAAAAGGCAATATGATATTGAAGAAACTGAGAAGAATTATTGACATTTCTAAAAAACAATGACATTGTTTTTCCAAATAAATTTCTCGAAGAGGATAGTTTGAACTATAAAAAATATAGTAAGAACAATTGGCTCTACATACATTATGGTTATTTTCCCAAGTTTAGTCAGCCTGTAGAAATGTTGCAGAAAGATTTCCAACACGAATCGACAACACAACATACTTTCAAAATTATGGCGGCCGTCAAACTGTAAAAAAAACGAAAAGAAATATTACTACGACATGAATGAAAAAAATTGCAGGTTTAAAAATTTTCATACATAACATAGAATTCATTATAAAAATGTGTGATGGATGTGTATGTTTCCAATAATATAACAGAGAAGCTTCAGTAGAAAAACACGACTATTATACAGCTCCGCATTTGAAACACAGTAGCCAAACGGCAGTAGAAATTATTCTTTTTGAGAAAGTGAGCGAAACAGTCGTTCCACTAATTAGAAAAAGAACACGTTTATGGACAAATGGGGTAATTGAAGCATAAATTTTCTGAATTCTGTTGGTTCAATAATTATACACAAATTCGTTTTAACTATTGGAAAAAAAAACAGTTCGGAATTATCTCAATGTCAAGGATCCGCAGGATTGAATCCTAGCTAAAATTGTGAAAAATGACTTTTAGACTTTCCCATTTTCAACTGAGATTCTAAGATCATGTCGGTAAGAACATCTCTTTGAAGCAGTCAAGGTTCCCATTTTCCTAGCATATTGGGGTGGTCAGAGATGCACGGACGGGACTTCTGACATACACGGTAGACAGAATTCAACGTCAGTGCATCTCAGGTGGTTATCGGTTCTGATGGGAACAGATTGATCATCCGGAATATTGTCATAATTTCATAACAAGTTGAAATGGGAAAAACATGATTTCTATTTTAAACAAGGTTCTGCAATAAATGTGATTGTTTCTCTGTTACTGTAGAGTTAAAATCCTTGAGTTCTCAAACCCGCGCGAACTCTCTAGAATCTAAGGCAGAAAAAGCCAAGAAAAAGAAATTTGCAGAAGAGATCTCTGTTTCACCCCGGTTATCTAAAACTAGGATCATTGAAAGTATGAAGGATTTTCGAGAATCTTGACATAAATTTCTGTGCAATCAAATTTTTAAAACCATAACCTAAGCTCTCTCCGTAAATCTGAACTTCCAGCAAAATTTTGAGTTTGAAAGGAGTTGACAGTCTGTGGTAACATCAGCAATAACAGTTTAACTATTTGTGACATGTTCGAAACTGGAGAAAATAAATATGTGGTGAGTGATTTGTGAAAAATTTTGAACGTTTCATATTGGTTTTCTCAACAACCGAAGGATGAGGACTTTATTGTTACAGATAAAAACTTACAAATCGCAACGTTGACAAACTAGAATAGAAGTCCATCAATTTTGAAGTTTCATGTCTTTCTTGTAACCAGAACAATAAATAATGATAAAGATGGATTTCCAGAAAGTAGCTAACGAATAGCTCGTTAAAATACTCAAAAAGTATAAGCTAAACTTGAAACGAAAAATTTAGAACGTTTCAAGTGTTTTTTATAAACGCTGGACACTAAACTCTATAGTCCAGCAAAAGTCCAGCAAGAAAATATAATCAAAAATAAAAACCTAGCCACTAATACCAGAGTAGTAGATCGCGTGGCATATGATCAATATGAAACTGGAAAATTTGAGATAGCTCAAATTATTTCTGTTTCATATCGGTTTCATCTACATATGTAAATTGGGAATTATAAAAAAAGTCGATGGAATTGAGAGAATATTTGATATTGACAAAACAAAAAAAATTATTGAAAAGTTTCTTTTTGAAAAGATACAACCTATGTATATTGAGTGTGGAAGTCAGGTTGTAGTCCAGAAACTCATTAGACTATTACTGATAGCGAAATACTGCCAAAGTTATGAAAACTTTGTGAAGCAGTTAAACTTTTTCTGATTTGTATGTCTTATAATCCTTGGATCACATTTGACTTCTAATTTATTTCAATGGCATGTTTTCCAAAAAAGAAACTACGTGAGAACAATAAGAAAGATTTCCAGATAGAGCTCCTAAGACTTATGGATCTATTACCTCCAACAATATCCTCAAAAATTGATAGTTCGAATAATAGCTTTTTGGAACAGAAACGATTCCATGCCTTGCTCGATAGTTGCTGCCTGGCAATAATTTTTATGCAAACAATTTGTATTCTATTTGGAATGTTCATTTTAAAACCCATCGAAAGAGAATATTGAAACTTAAATGCACCCATAATTATCATAGCATTGTGAAACAGCAATAGTTTATCTGACCGATTCTTCTTATAAACAGAACTATAGCAGGCAACGCATTTTACTAGAATTTCAAGGTTTGATCATTGGTTTGCTTGATGGAGTTTCATCTATCTATGCTGCTATATTGGGACCCCTGTTGAAAAAAAGATGAACTGTTGATTTCTGCCTCGAATACTCTACGAGAGGTACCGAAATTGATGATGGATTTGTGTGACAGAGTTTTTCCCAGATCCAACACAATTATTTGTGTTAGCAGATAATGCAATAATTGAAAAATTACGTTATTCCAAAAATTAAATCTCTACTAAGTATAATAACTCTAACATCTGAATAACAGGTTTACGAAACTGTAATTTTTCATTGTCGTCGAGCCTGTTGGCTTAACAGTGCACGTGGTCCTCGTAAAAATATGGTGCAAAGTACGAAAGTATATTTGTTTGAAAGTTAGGAATAATATTGACTTAGTGAAACAGTGTTTATTTGGAAGTGAAAACTGGAAATGTTTAAAAATCAATGAGTTCAGTGAAACAAGTTTATCACGATCTGGTGGAACTGAAAATTTTAGTAATCCTTTGGGTTTTTTCAACCCTCGATTTTTTGAAGCCGTTCATAATGATTTTGGTCCGTTGATTTCATTTTTCTGGTCACTTATGAAGTTTTCTCTTTTTCGGAATACAGTCCCAATCAAACGTCGAACACGATTGGTAATTTGAAAAATTCAGATTAATTACTGTCTGTTTTCCCGTCATGCATTCGCGCTCTAAAACCACGTCCTGGTCGTGCCAGCAAAAAGCTCTTCCAGCTCAAAAAAGATCTACTGCCAACGCGGCAAACGTGTGATAAGCAAGTATTTTCGTGACCTTTCATCTAATTTTCCACGTTTGCCGCGCTGGATTTGGATATTTTTTGAGCTGGAAGACCTCTTTGCTGTCACCGCCAGGGCGTGAGGTTGGGGCGCAAATGCATGACGGGAAAACAGACAGTACTATTTATGAGAAAACGTAAAATTTTGTTCGAAAGTGCCGGTTGCCGATAACAAAAATAGAGGATCAATAAAGAAAATTATGTGCAGTGGTAACTTCAAGTACATGTCTGCCCATGTATTTTTGTATGCATGTTGTATTTCTACTGCTTTCTGACGAAAAAAAAGAGGGAGGTGTTTCCCGTAACCAATTGTTCGTGTATTATTCATGTCTAAATCAAAGAGAGTGCGCGCCGAAGATTCGATTTATCGGAGATCACGATTTTTGCTACGGTATCTTTAAAGGCGCATAACTGATTTTCAAACTGATTTTTCCGATTTTCTTAGTTTTTAAGCAATTTTTCTTCAAAATTTTGCAAGAGGTACGAAACAATCACGCATCGAAGTCATATTTTATCAGAAAAAATGGCTGAAACTCGACCAAAATTGAGAAAAACGGAAAATCAGTTTGAAAATGAGTTATGCTCCTTCAAAGTTTTCGTGGCGAGATATCGTGATCTTAAAAATGCCAAATCTTCGGCGCGCACTCTCTTTAATGGAGATATGCATAATAGCATCGTAACGAGTCATATACAAAATACATAACCTTTATGGAACAAAAGTACTCAACTACAACAACAAAAGCATCAAGAGATCATAAAAGTTTGGCATACTCGATTATGCCAACTTCTTGAAACACAAACTCTATGCATGCACAATCTTCCACCTCATTAGTTTGGATACGATCCCGGTTATTCTAACCAACTACTGACATTAGTGAAATGTTGTATATGAGTTCTCCCAATACACCATTGCTTTTCTCTTTCTCTCGATGATATATGAAATTTGTGAAACAAACCATTTGGGGTGAGGACGTGAAGGTGAGATCAACCTCAATGACTAGCGTTGGTCACAATAATAGTTGCTTAAAACCGAAAAAAATCATCAGGCTGGGTGAATCCAAGGTGACCAAAATTGATTTTGACGTATTGTATATTGAAAAAAGGAAAACTTATCAACTGTTAGAAACATCGGTTCCATGTTAGAAGTCTAGTTATAAAAACAGTAATTTCTGAAAAGTTCATTGTCAGCATCTAAAACATTATTAACGTGCAATACTCACTGTTAGCTGTATAGTTGATTTACAAGAACTTGAATCTTTTGAAGTTCGCTTGTTCAGATGATTGGCAATCTGTAAGACAACCGTACTTCACGAAAAAATACTTGAAGAAACGGGTATTTTTGGCACATTCATGAACAACGAAGAAAAATTAAGAAGGATGGGTCTAATGTTTTTTGCAAGATGCTTCTTGACGAGTGGGATTGGTGAAAAAGGAATTACTGGAAAAGCAGAAGGACTCAGAATAAACAGGACCTGTACCGGCTATAATCTCATGTTCCGGTTAATTATTTAATTGCCAGAAGATACAAAAAACTAATTCACAGAAGATACAAACCTTTCTAACCAAAATCAGTCGCGTTGTTCTGTGGCCAAAGTTCCAGGTTTTCACTGTTTAGCAAAGTTGGTATTATAAAATCTTTCTCCTTTTTTCAATTCTTGGTTTTTCTTGGTCAATCGTTGAAAAATTAATCCATAAAAGCAGGTAGTCAACGGGTCTTAAGTTAACAAAAAATGCAAGGAGATAGCGATGATGTTAGAAGAAGGCTATTTTCAGTGATACAATGTTTTTAAAGGAACTGATTACCTTCCCACAAACTATGTACTTCCAGAAAATGAACCGTGAGGAACAGTAATTCAAAAAACTTCCGGTCAGTTTCTTACAACAACGCGTAGGTAACACTTCCTAAACATACTACATGTTAATTGTGACAGAAAAAATTTTAAATCTAGATTTTTCAAATACCGAGCCCTTTGGATACCGAAACTCATTATATGTAAAAATGTTTGCTCCTGATAGCGAACTAATGGCGCGGTAAAATTTGAAAAAGTGTTGGTGAAATTGGGCAAGACATATCAAAAAGTTAGATATCGCAGCAGCATTGAGCGTCCATAAATTTTTAAATTCCCGAAATAGTGTCAAGTGATAGCTAGAAGGAGAGAAAACGACTAACGGATACCACGGATTTTTTTTTCAAAATTATATTAGGCGCGAAGTAATAGAACAATTTCCACTCCCAATAAACTTTTAACATCGCTCAAAGCCGTGCAGCATCACAGAAATTCTTGGTTCCGAGTTAGGGGTTGGAGAACGAAAATCGACAATGAAGAAGTTATATTTTTGGAAGTGGAGATGAGCATCAGCCTAGTCGAAGAAAAAATAATGTTATTATTCTAATCTGAACAAATGGCGCTCGCGGCCGAGGATTCTCACATGGCCGAACTCGCAAAAATGGAGCGAAAATTACAGTAACCTGGCTCGTAAATCGACACAAAAATTTTTTCAATTTAATTCCTAAAATCTTTCCAATTTTTTTACTTCGTTTTCAACCGATTTTACTAATTTTTTTTTTGAGTTTTTCAGGTAACTTGGGCACAAAGGAAGCGTTGAGCGCAGTGATTTTCCATTTCAAGCGATGAAAATTTAAAAGTTGAGTAAAAATGACCGGACATGTTGCGAAAATATTCCTTTGTGCCCAAGTTACCTGAAAAACTCAAAAAAAATTAGTAAAATCGGTTGAAAACGAAGAAAAAAAATTGGAAAGATTTTAGGAATTAAATTGAAAAATTTTTTGTGTCGATTTACGAGCCAGGTTACTGTAGTTTTCGCTCCATTTTTGCGAGTTCGGCCATGTGAGAATCCTCGGCCGCGAGCGCCATTTGTTCAGATTAGAATAATAGTTGTTTATCATTGCTCCTCAATAAGATTTCAAGAGCTCATCGCCAACATCAACACTACAAAACAGTGAAATTTGTAGAGAAAATGGTAAAACTTGTTTAGAATTTTCGGATTAGTTCCAAAAAAATTCCAGCAGAACGTTCAGATGGTCTACGACAAATCACTTATTACCAAAATGAAACCGTAGATCTTTGTTATGAGCTCACCACATAAGGAATTGTATATTTATCACCTTTTTTTTCAAGATGGAATTCATCCAACAGTCATTGGCTGCACTCTCCTGTTAATGAAACTAGTGGATCAGTTAAATAATGAATAACTTATTCTTTCTGTAATTGAAAGTTCATCAATATTCGTTTTTTTTTGTAGATCGACATAGAAACAAATCTAGAACTTTGATTTCTTGATATTGTCATAACATTAACCTTGTGAAACGGAGTTGTTTTTGAAAGAAAACTCAAAACAAGAGCGCGAAAACAGAATCCCCGTTAATAGTTAACTGTACTTGTATTATGCTATTGAAACGGTAGCGAGTAACACCGAAAGGTACACTCAGGTTTCAACGATTGCATTCGAAAGCAACAGTACTAAATGACAAGAAAATGAAACAGAATGATTAAGTAAGTTTTATGATTTCCTTAGTAGAACAGCAAAAGTTCCTTCAAAGATGTGTTTGTGATATCAAACTGACAAAGTCTGATAACTCATATTCCAAAAATTGAAAAGCTTCACTCACAGTTGGAACCAGTGTTGATATTCTTATCAGTTGAGTATGGTTTTCAAGCTAGTTTTTGGATGAGGATTCACATCTATTGGAAGACTTCTATGAGATCACACGACCCATTCATTATGAATTTATAGAAAACGTGACAGTTTAAGATTGACAAGACTTCAACTTAAATCCAGTGATTTCATCGAAAACTACTAGACATATGACAGCATTTCGAAACAGTGCTGTTTGTGTTTCAGCGATATGTGAAAGACATGGAAGTTGAAATCTAATGGTCAATTTGACAACATATAAGGACAACAGGCTTGCTCGAAAAAACGTTTTCGGAAAATCGAGCTCTCGAAATTTTTTCCGAACATTTTTTCCGGAAAATCGACTTTTCGAGAATTTTTCGATTTTTTTTCTCGGAAAATTGGAAATTTTTTTCACCCAAATTTTTTTCTCAAAATTGGTACTTTTTTGCCGATTTTTCAGTGATTTTCTCCGGTTTTCGGAAATATTTTCTGTCGGAAAAAATTTCCGACTTTTTTTTTCGAGAAATTCTCCGTCTTCAGAATTTCCCCATTTTTTAACGGAAAATCTTTTCCGAAAAAAACCGGTAAATCGGAAAAAACGAGGACTCGATTTTCCTACTCCGACGAAGCCTGATGGGCAACATCTCTGCTCTAGTTTTTGAAAGGAAACACGCTTTGGTTGTTGTTTGAAAAAATTGTAACAGAAAATGGTACACGCGAATCGAAATATAAAATTTTACAGACCTTTTTTGCTATCAGTGAAACTGAAAATCATTTTTCTATTTTGGTGATAAAGCTGGTTTGTTGTGTGAATCAAAAATCCAGTGGTGTAGACTCAAGCATCAGTTTATAGAACGTTATGTGAATGTTTTGGAACCAGTTATAAAGAGAAAGCAATGAACATATGTGCATGATGAAACAGTAAAATCTAGCAAGCACTTGGCATGGACTTTTCGAAAAATAAAATTTGCTCTAAAGCAAACGCGAGAACGAGATATACAATCAGTAAGCCGTGGGAATCGATGGTGTTTCCTAACATGATAGTAACAAGCATTGTGCCTGCATATCATTTTAAACTTTCAGACCGAAAAAAAATCCAATCAGAAGAGTATTCTTCTAACATGCTAGACCAACTTCGAACCTAGAATTTGTTCATTACATCAACTTTTTCAACAATCTTTTGTTTTTCAGAATGCATTCAAATGATGTTAGTGGCACAACAATTTTCTCGAGAACAAAATGTTCACAGTTTCAAAACTGCCATACAAAAGGGAGAACGCTGATAAAAACAATGGTTGACGGAAGGATACCAACAAAAAAAAATTACACAAAACTTGATGTACTTTTGCGTTAATTTTATCATCAGGGAGATGGAGTTGAGGGAAGTACCTGAAAAAAACATTACAGTTTCATAAAACTGGTGAAAAGCAAAGATCAAAAACACTCGGATCACTGCGAGGAATTATGTATGAAACGGACCCAATAAGCGGGTAAGTAAAGTCTTGAAAAAGGAAAACGGCCATATGAAACATTGAAAAGTTCAGGTTCTCAAGAGAAATGAAGAACAACGATATAGGATCTCAGTAATGGTTCTGTACTAGTGAAGAGGGCTGATAACATACAAATGGAACTGAGACATTTTCAAATAATTCATCCAAAAAGGTTCAGAAAATAGAAGCCACTTACTGAAATCAGACTCAACATCATCCCAATTAAAAACTCAGCAATGCAAATACACAAATGGATCGAATGGTAGGTGGAATAAAATTGGTGGATAGTTCAAAAACAAATGCACAACTAGAAGCGGGAAAAAATGAGACTCAACTCAATCGCAAACAATCTAGATCGATTTCAAACAAAGTTTAAAATTCTTAATCGGTTTTCAGGACAGTAGTTGTTTGTATTTTACAGTAATATAGCTCGATGGGCAAGCATATACATGTGCAATAGTGACTGATTATCCTATTGAAAAAGATCATTCACGAACTTATTGAATCAGTGGAAATCTCGGAAATGAAGACTGTTTCAGATTTTGCGTATCCAATGTGGGATGCAGAGCAAGAGCAGTCTGTGTGTCATGTATGTTTTAGCCAGTCAAACAATGATTTTTTATAACCCAAGAAACATCCCCACAAATGTGCAAACGTACTGAAAAAAAAACGTAAAGGGTTATCATGAATCAAAGTTGATGAGTATCTCTTCCGGTTACAAATTGCCTTTGTGTCTTATGTATGCGTTTAAGACTATGGTCTTGCACTTTTGTTCCGTGGCAAAGACTTCGAACAGTAGCTTCAAGATAACAAATCGGTACCCCTAAAGTATTGAAGATCCTAAAAGTTAAGATCTGTTTCAGGACCTTGAAAAATTTTAGGTTTTTCGTTAGAAAACAGTTTGTGCTGATTATTTCGAGCGAAGACAAAATGATAATGAGAGCTCGAGCTACTATTCAAGTGAATTTTGAATTGGGGAAATGCGATGGGAACAGATTGAAAAACAATTTTTCCGTCGTAAACGTTTTGCCTTGTGCAGTAGTAGTTTCCACGTTTTGAAAACATCGCTGTTTCCAAATTCCTGGAAGATGTGTCACATCATTTTCGGAATAGTCGACATTCAGCAAGTTCAGCCATTTTCAGTTTCACAATCAACTTTCTCTTGAAGAGCTATTCGGGTGAGATTTTACGTCTACAATTAAATAATAATAATTGTTGCACACTATGTAATTTTTTACAGTTCTGCGAAGTTGATAATTGACGAAAACCAAATGAGATTTCAGTTAGTCAAGTGCCACATATCTCTTTCTAAATGTACATTTCTCTCTTGAATTTAAAACGAACTTAATTCTCTATAAAACAAAGACTCCGTTAAAAAAATTAGAACGCTTGAAAGGTGTGGAAATTGAGATTCGAGGGTATTAAAAAAATTTTTGATAGATATTTGAAGAAAACCGGAGATCCTGGATCTGAATGAAAAAAAATTGTAAAAGTAAAGAATTAGTTCCAGAAAGCACAGATAGAGAACATCACGATACAAATAGGAAGTATGTAACAGAAAAACTTTGCAAGGTTTACTGACAAATTTGAAATGCTACTGTTTCCAAATCGTCATTATTTGGATGAGCCATTGATGAGAGGATTCTCCAGCCTACGATTCAGTTTTGCATCAAATACTGTTACTCGATCATAAGAAATATCTTAAGAAAAAATAGCGTTGTTGACTTAAATTTTTATACTTTTGCAGCAAAAAAACTGTAGTGCTCTTCGCTCAAACTTCACAGTAGCCCCTGTTTCAATACTGCCATGAACAATTAGTTAGTTATGTGAGAGCAATATGTAAGAGACTGAATAACAAGTTGACAAAAATTTCACCGTTTTGTTCTTAAAACTAGATAAAGCGGAACATCAAATGGCCTTAATTAATTTTGCATTTATTTCTGCCCTGATCTAGCTTTAAGCCTCATTTGATCCAGGCAATGCGAAATTTTTTCAAAATGTTCAGTTTCATAACTGCCAAAACAATGCAAGACGTTTTTATCATAATGTGCTACCAACAAATCAAACCTAACAGTTACAGTGATGACAGAGCCCGAGTTACTTTTTAATGAAAACAGTAATCCGTCAACAGGAAACTTCGCAACATGATCTTACAGTTTCACATGTGTCATAAGATGAGTGAATGGGTACAAAGACAATTCTGATTCACGATTATGAACGATGCGCTCCACCGCAATATGTATTTAAATCTTATGCGGGCGTCATTAGCCCTTGAAAGTTGAATTGGGCACATTTCTCTCATTTTTTAAGCATTATTTCTCAGATTTTAGGGCCAGATTTCAAATTTTCCGTGGCAGGCAAGACCCGCAAAATTTTAACACAGAAAGTTGGGTGGAACCCGTCGTCGACACTTGCGGAGCGCTAGTAATACGGATAGGATTTCCGAACATTTTCACAATAATTACTGTTTCTCAACATTGATAAGTGTTCATTTTATGGATCAGTTTATTAGGTCCTTTGTATGTGATTCCATCACAATGTCTATCAAATTTCGCAGCTTCACCGGTCTAGTAACTTTTTGGACTCGGATCCTTCTCTCATTGGAATACCGTATCTGTTCGAAATGGAAGAAGTAACTACTCGTGAAATTCAGATTTTGCCGATTCAGAACATTGATTACAAACGGATCTTCCGATTTTCACAATCGCATACCCACTCCCATCTCTGAAATTGTCAATCCAATCATTATTTTTCTCAAATGCCTGCGTATCTAAATAGCTTGAAGCTGAATAAGTTCTCCATTCACGAACCACTTATAAACGACTGATACTTTTCAAACACTTCTCATCCAGTGTAAACGGTTTTGCTTGGTAAAAGTTTTAGAGTGTCCAGTTTGCCCATCAACTGTCAACAAATTCATAGACTCTTTACAAGTTTTTGAAACTCGAAATTTATCTCACTCTTTCTACAAACATTCAGTTTCAATTTTATTTTCTGTCGCCTTTGGGGTTGCTTTAGCACTTTGACTTTCACCAGGATACACGAATAGCCCTAATTATTAATGAAGTTAGAATGAAGTTAGACGAATATGCGAAATTAT
Organism: Caenorhabditis sinica; assembly: GCA_963932045.1. Lineage (NCBI taxonomy): Eukaryota > Metazoa > Nematoda > Chromadorea > Rhabditida > Rhabditidae > Caenorhabditis > Caenorhabditis sinica. Next base: position 20,903,386 of record OZ009940.1, read on the forward strand.
GCTTGATTTTGGATTCTCTTCGCCCATTACAGTTTCATAGTCTGCTGAGCTTAGCACAATGTTTTGAAACATAGAAGATTTGCGAGTCATTACCGCGTAATAGATGACACTCAAGTAAACTGCGAATTGTTGGACTTACACGTCAAGACAACGCACTAGCGAGACTCAAAAAGTTCGAAATTTTCTCAGTTTCCAGAAACTGAGAACAATATGAAAGTTCTTGTGCGTGATTGCGCCACTCTTATTTAGCATTAAAGAAACAAGTCTTAAAAACAGCTTTCATCGTCGGATGCAATTATCAAACCTGAAAGTCAAATTTTTTAGTAGACTCGTTAACTTGAACTAACCGTAGCAGAAAAAGTCATTTTTCTGTAACAAAATAGAAAGTCTGAAAAAGAAAAAAATGCAGGCAACAAGATTTCGAAAAATCAGTCCATGGTAAAATTGAAAAAACGAAACTTAGATTTTTTGCGATTATTACAGTTTATCACAAATTATTAGTTTTTTTTTTAATTTACGGTTTTTTACAGTTTCAAAACTATGCTAAACTTGAAAAAAATGAAAACAAAATTCCTGTCTTGATGTCGGTTAATCATATTTTTGGCGTGGTACTTTCAACAGAGGCTAAACATAACGCTCTTACAATTGGCACTATGACAAAGGTTCATGTAGGTTTTGGATATCCAATTTCCCAAAACTACCAATAACGATTTGAGAACGTGTTATAAAATGAGTTGAAATAAAATCATCAGAAAATCGGATCATATGAAAAGAAGTCTGTTTCATGAAACTGAGATTAAGAGCACTAGCGCCGGAAACTCAGTTCGACTGTCCTAGTCACGACAAGACTAATATGTATGTACTTTAATTTCAAACAACATTGCTGCTGGTGAAGTCGGAAAATTATACATATATTTGGCGTTGTACGTTCCAAAGCGGCCAAGCATAACAATCTTACGTTTTCCACTTTGACAAAAGTTCATGTAAGTCTTGAATATCCGATTCCCCAAAACTACCAGTAATGATTCTATATAATGAGTAATGTAGTCAGCACATATTCGTAGTCAGCACTTATTTGAGTACGGTAGTTAGCGCTTATTTGTTGGGTTCCTCAAAAATCCTGTAACATGATTATCATAAGATCATAATGAAATTCTAGTTTGATTAATCCATCTGATGACCAAGCTAAACATGAAAATCGGAGTTCACTTATTGAGCAATCAATAAGAGATTACTTAACAAGTAAGTTCTTCTTCCATTTTAATATCATCTTATGAGTTACAGTGATATTAAAATCACGTTACCGATCCGTTATGACTAAGTTCCGATTTCAATTTTTGTAAACAACTGTATAAACAAGGTTGGAGCTTAAACGAGGTTTTCAAGTCCAATAATGTCACGGTAGAGATCAGTTCTCCCGATTTCTTTACTTATTTGCGGTTATTTGCGGTAAGTTCATATTTTTGGTGTTATTTAAAATTGGAATGATAGAGATGATAAAATTAGGAATAGGTCACCCAACTGACAAAAACTACTGTACCAGAATAGTTATTAATGAGGATGCAAAAACAACGGTTTGATCAATGCGTTCTAAAACTATTTTACTAAACAATCCGCATGCTGTTGGCGAAGATTTTCTAAACCGATGGGACAAGGAACTCTGGAAAATTAAAAATGCTACAGAACGGATTTTCAGAAAATGTCATGATTCGAGCGATGATCGTGTTCAACGATTGATGCGCTTTATTAATACGGCACAGGTGAAAGACAGGAAGGTGTTTCATTCTGTTATCTTACTATTATTAAAGAGCAAGTTCTGTGTGTGTGTTGGTGCCAAAATTATTCCACCGGCCCTAGCTCAGTCCCTACTGGACCGATTTCGTTCAAAATTATATGGGTCAATCAGGAATTTTTTGTAGATAATGCCCTTCTCCTTCTTTAGGCATGACTTTAAGAATTAAGGTCAGGAGATGTTAAAAACAGCTATTCCAGTACATATCTACTCTTCCCTATTTGAAGTTAGAGGAGAAAGTTCACGGCGAGACTAATACATTTTTTGAAATTTCTCATTTTTAAAAAAGCGCCAGGATGGCGCAGCCATTCTGGTAAGAAATTAACGTTTCAATATGCGTTCAAAATCTGGCAGATACTTGTAACGAGATTGTTCAGCATTTCGGATGGACATAACTATTTTAGTATATTGTCGGAATTAAAAAAAGTGAGACTCGGTGTTTGCGTACTTTTCAATTTTTCCGCCCAAATTTGCCTGAAAATCTGATAAGTACGCAAACACCGAGTCTCTTTTTTATTAATCCGACAATAGGAACGATGGACACAATATCAATAGCATTAATGATCATTCATATGGTATCGTTGAAAAGGAAAAAACTCGAAATATCAGGACTCGGAATGCTGTAAAAAATTACAGTATCAGAATTCTCCTATATAGACATTGGCGGGGTGCAGTTTACATTTTCTAAATGTCTGGAGTTCATGCTGCTGTGCTAGGCGTAAACTCCACGGACTGATCCAACCAGAAGACATCAATTCAGGCCAATAAATGTTTGGGTCAAGAATGTTTCATCAAAGGAACTTCAGAACTAGAATAAAAGCCATCAGAAAAATTTATGGAAGGAGCGTAGCAGGAAAGTTTTCAGCTTCCAGAACTTCATATGTGATGTGGTATATTTCCATTGTCATTTGAAAGATTTGAATGAAACTTCACCAAGTAATAATCCTAAAATGATTGTGGTGTCATTATGTACTAGCACCAAGTATGCTCGATGCACATTTGACCTCGGTATCTACATGAAGAGAGACGACACATTGAAGGTGAGTATGTGTTATATCAAGTTGATGGAACAGATAAACAATCACAGTTTCAAATTGTTTACGTCTAATAGATATAAAGGGCAGGACGATATATTTGGGGATTTGAAATTGACCAAAACACGGCGTCCCCGATCGGGAATTCAAATTTGAAAAATCAAGAAATTATTCTCGTGAACTTTAGAAAAGAGTGAATAGTCTGGACTATGTTAAGTATTAACCTGGATATTAGCAGCCACGTCATCTGTAGTTTTTCTTTAAAGAGCCAGAAATCATTGAAATGTTTTTCTGATCATTTTGAACCTAAACTTGCCTATACCAGCTATACTCGATTTGAAGATCTGTTGACTCAAAATATTCAAGCCAACATAACTGGGGTTGGGATGACCTACATAACTTGAATTATATGTCAGGGTGTAGGTCTTGAATGTGGCTACAATTTAATCGAAGCCGATTTATGAAATAGGTCCCTAAATTTTTTTTAGGTCTAAAAAACTAAAATTTCAGTGCATTTTTCGGGCAAACTTTGAGGCAACATAACTCAGTTTGCGTCAGATCTCCAGTGACAAATTTTATACTAGGAGATAGCTGACAGCTTTCTGAACAACTTAATCGAAGCCGATTTTTCAATTTTTGCTTTGTATTCAAGTTATGACCGATTTCACGCATTTTCAGTACAAATTTTCTGACAATACTCTCTCGCTTGAGAGAGTCTAGAGAAAGAGAGGGACGTGAAACGTATTTCCAATCGAGGATGCCGTGCAAAAGATGAAAAAACGCAAATTGAGAAAAGTTAAAACACGTTTTCTGAAATTCTCGAGCATTGGCCTGTTGGCCTGTGTACAATAATTTCAAACTTGATGGAATCTTTTGATATTGTGCATGGTGGGTACACATAAACTTCTAAGCCATATGACACATACCTCATTAGGCTCCGCCCCCTTTGAGCTATTAGATATAGACAAAAACTGAAATTTTCGAAAATTTTTTGTTGTTGAGTTATCGGTGAAATTTTAACGGGAATGCATCTCTGGCATTATTTTGAGCATTTTTGATGTTCAGTGCAAAAAGTTAGCATTGCTCCTTCATGGTGAAAATTTTCAAGTTTTCTCATTTTTTGGGTCGTTTTAGAAAAAAACATAATTTCTCTCGCTGATTCACGCAAGTCCCAATTTTTCACAACGGATTCTGAATCCTCGATAAATTTTGGTCTAGGTGGTCCTTATCTGACCCAATATCTCGGTTGTAAAAATATGAATAAATGCGGTCAAAGCTGAAAAGTAGTCCGAAAATCAATGTATACCTATACATGAAAAAATTTTCGAAACTTCAGAATGGGCCCAAATTTTGAATTTGAGCGGTACTAGAGACCTTTATTATGCATTTGAAGTATCACCTCCCAAGATGGAATTTCAGCCTTATGGCAGTGAGTTCAAAAAACATTTTGCTACATTTTTTCAAATGACTGTAACTTTCATCATTTTCATCCAAATCTCACAAAATTAGTTGCATTTAGAACTACCGCGGTTTCCAAGAGTTTACATCTACGTTGAGTTTTTTGGATCACAGTGTTCCTTGTAGAGAGTTTTTTTTAACGGGAGTGAAATCTGACCTAGAACTACTTGAGTTAAAATATTTTAGGCCGTAAACATGCGTGTTTTATTTTCAGAAAAATAAAAAAAAAGAGTATCGGATTTTACAGATTGGATCATACACTGCTCAATAGTATTTATCTTTAAAAGATTGTTAAAATGAGTTTACAGAAACTGTTTTGTTTTACTGAAATCCTGGATGTCGTTCAAGCAAAGGCATCATAAATCACAAATAAAATTACAGTTTCAAAACGTTCAAAATTATTTTAGCGGATGTTTATTTTCACTGTGGACGTTGATTTTCGTTTATTGATTCTCACTAAGAAGCCATGCATTCCTAAAATCATGATCCTCCGGTAAAAATGATACAGGAAATCCTTGAAGATTTCTGTTTTACATCTGATAATATCTTGGACACAAACATCAATAAATTAGTGCTAAATGAAACACGTTTTGAGAAAAGGCTCCGGAACCCAAAAATTAAATACAGTTTCATTGAGTTTATATCAATGCAGAAAAACTCATGGCGTATTAGGCACTGCTTCTTCAATTTACATATCGCTAAGATGTCATTTTAAAACTTGAATTACGGATGCAATTGCAGCATCAAAGGACACATGATAGGATATAGAGGAATAAATGTCTAATATGCAAAACACGATCAACGCTCCATCAAACAAGCTAGAAAAAAAAATACGGAAACATACATATCTTCAAAATTCACAGTCTCATCATAGTCAGATAAGAGCATGACAACTTTCAGAATTAGTGAGACTGTCGACAGCTAAGCAAGAAATATTTTTAAAGTGCATATTCAGTATTCTAGAAAAATGACAGTTTAATATTCCTGAAATTTTCTTACAAGGTAGATTTATTTTGATTCTCTCTCGGTGAACTTTCTAAAGGTGAGGCTCGGTGTTTGTGTACTTTCCAAGTTTTCAGGAAAACTTGGCTTGATAATCTAAAAGATACGCAAACACCGAGCCTCAGTTTTTCAATTCGACAATAATGAATAGGGGTTGAGATGACAGCGGGAGACCTAAAAAAAACATCTGTCCAAGTCTCTTAATGCGGCCAAAAAACCAGAACAGTTTTAAATAAAGAAGTTGTATTCAAAGTAGCGTGATTACAGTTTCATAACCTTGATATAAATACTTTTCAATTTAACAAAATGATGGCTACACTTGTTTCGCTTGAATGAAAAAAAATGAATACGTTTCAGTATCAGACTGAAAGGAAGAATTTTGGTGAGCCAAGATTATGTTGGAAAGTAAGAATCAGAGATGCACGGAATTCCGTCTTCCGTCTTCCGCCTTCCGTCTTCCGCCACTTTTTCTATTCCGTCTTCCGTATTCCGTTTTTCCGTCGAAAATAATTTTATTCCGTATTCCGTCTTCCGTCTTCCGTATATTTCAAAATTGACTTCCGTGCATCTCAGATTCCGATCAACTTACTATTTGGCTTGCTTTTTTGTTTTAATGTGTTGAAATGTTGCTTTTGTTGATGTTTTATTGTTTTGTTCAATACACTTGTTATTTTTAGAGTTCAAAAAAGTTGTTTTGAAGAAGTTGAGTTCAAATGAGTGCGTTCAAAAATTTTTTCTAGTTCCACCTTTATTCCGTCTTCCTTCCGTCTTCCTTCCGTATTCCGTCTTCCGCCAGTTTTTTCTTCCGTCTTCCGTGTTCCGTCTTCCGTCATAAAAGATTCTCTTCCGTATTCCGTCTTCCGTCTTCCGTGTTTTTCAAAAGTCACTTCCGTGCATCTCTGGTAAGAATGATCTGATGAAATAAGCGCATTTGCCAAATTATTAACTGCCAGAGAGCATAGGAAATAATTTTTTGATTTTGCTGTTCCTGAACTTTGATATGAAAACATATCTGAAATGGGACATTAATTTTGCGTTTCTGTTTGAGCCTTACGATTTTACGGTTATTTGCTAAAATTGCGAAGAAACCACTAAACAGCAAAAACAAGATGTAAAAATGAGTGAACGGTTTCATGCGTTGAGAGAGTCAGATTTGAATCTTTCTGTTTCAAAACATAAAAAATAGGATAGCTCAAATACTGCCCAACGATTAGATTTGCGTGTGTGTGCTGATAGAACAACAGAAGAGAGCTTGCATTAAAGACAGTAAAATTGAATGGGGCACAATTAGATCAGAAAAAAGTTACAGGTTCAATATGCCAGTAAATCATTGTGGAAGAAAAATTGTTATAATTCATTGATTGCCTGTGCTTGAATAGAAAAAAATAGACTTCATTAACTGTTATTATCAGTCACCATCTATTGAAAGCATGATGGGAGAACAGTAAAAATTGCAAGCTGAGCACATTAGAATCTCAAAAATTGCATTTTCATAGATGTCTGATAGTCTTGTCTAGATTGTCGAACACCAATGGGCGAATCGCAAAATGCAACGCAAGATTTTGAAATTTCGTAACAATGCATTATTCCAGAATCCCAAACAAGCAAGGTTTCAGAAACGCTAGAAGGTTCTCTTGAGTTTTTTCTTCTACTGATCAATTTCTTCTTCTAATAATAATTGCCAGTTCCAAAAACTCCATAATGGTCAGACGACATCCCTTTGGCAATTTTCTGCCTTCAGCAGTTCCAGAATTCCCAACAGTTTTCAAATTCTAAAAGATGATTTTGTCATCTTCTTCTGTTACAACTGCTAGCTACTAGACGCTACTACTTTGGATTTGGAATGAATTAGCAATGGTGCAGGATTGCACTGTTCAAGAAAAATAGTTACTGAGATATGATTGATACACCACAGATCGATGGTTCTACACTCAAGAGCGAAAAAGTGTCGACCGAAAAAATGTTCTCGAAACAGATAAAACATTTTTAACAGTTGAAAACAGTTGTTCATCTTCCCAGAACAAACCCTAGAACTTTTCATGAATGCAATAGAGCTAACACTTTTACCGTTTCTTGTTATATAAGTCGTGCTACGCATTGATTATGCAAAAAAATAGAAAGCATTTGCAATATTCATGAAACATAACAATTTCTTTTTCAATGGAGAGTTATTCCATGTTGATCACTGGTATCGTTTAGTTAGTTTGACTGATTTGAGAAAAATAACTAGAAGATTATTTCTGCTACATATGTTCTATATGCGTCATTGGAACCGGATCGCCTGTCTGTAAAGCTCAATTATTATGATCTTGAAACATAAATGTGAACTTTAATAGAATGAGTTATTTTAAGGTTTTGGTGCGGTGAATGGCATTTGCACTGTTTGTGCTTATGCATCAAGTCTGAGTACAAAAAGAAGAAAACAGGACATTTTTGGATCATAGTGACTTTTGTTCAGATGCCTCGCTCATCAAATTAATTTGTAATTGACAGAACATACAGTGTGCCAGAAACTGCAGAAAGTTTTTTTTTAATAAAGCACTGTAAGCATCTATGCAGATCTTTGCTCTCATATTCATGGTTATTTCGGTTGAGCGAATTTGCAATAATTTTCTTTTTAGAACAATATTTCTCTCGTTAATTGGTACGCATGGATTGTTCTACTTATTCAATGTTTAGGAAAGAGAAGAAAATTGCAATAGCAGATTTTGATGAGAATACCATAATTAGACATGAAGCATAATACAACATAGGAGAAACATGAAAGATGTCTTTGTTCTTTCGTCGAACAGCACCGATAAATAAGAATTATTATCTGGAAACTCTGAAATAAAACGTTAATACACCACAATGACAAAAAATGATGATAGTTTTTCAATGTTCTCAATCGTTCAGTTTAATCAATCAACTAGATTTTTCAAAACAGATACAGTACTCATGAAACAGATACTTCTAAAAAATACTATCAATAGAGCGCATCTGCACGCATACAATAATGCACCCAGCTAATAGTGAGATTAATGAAAATTGGTATAGAGAATAGTAATCGGTAGCTCAAAACTTTTGTAATAAGTGATGTGTAATTCTATAGAAATCATAGTATTATAACTAGTTCATAAAAGATAGGAACAAAAAACAGAAAAAAATGTAAGTGTAACTCGAATTTGTTTTTGTATAAGTAATTGTTGAAAGAGAGTATGATAGAGCAGATAAGCAGAATATCAACTAATTGGCAGAGTTCGTCTTCAATTGTTCGACTTATCCAACAAGTCTGAATACAAAGATGATGAAACAGGAAAACTAATCATAAAAGTAACCTTCTTTGAAATCTTTTATATATCTTATGGCAAGATTGCAGTGGAGCACATCAACTGACGTATACTTGAAAATAACATTTAGAATTAGGCTCTAATTTGCTAGATTTTTGATATTTTTTGATAAAACTGTGTACATTAATCATAGAGCGCAAATGAAACATATGTGAAATATCAATTTTTTAATTTAATTTTTATAATCTCTAAACTTAAATTTAAGTGAGGTTGATTTCTGAATTTTTATCAATAGAACGCAGTTGCAAAATACCGACTGCTCCTAGATTTTCAACAGACCGCCAAATCGAGAATGGTCCCAAGTAAATCTATTAAAAACAGTCGAAATGTCAAGTTTAATGGGCAGTGAGCAAGCCTAGCTGAAATACAGTACTTCTGAAACCGAAGAAATATTATCAGTACATAGCCCGCAATCTCAACTCCAATCATAGATTAAGTAATTTTATCGATAGAGTTCTTCAACTGCCAAACGAATCCAAACGCCAAACGCCAAACGCCAAACAAACTTAACAAGTGAGAAACAGAAAATTAATTGACATTGGGCACTGCTTTTAATGCACCTACCGACCAAGTTTTCATTTATGAAACTAAAAATTTTGAACGGTAGTAACATATGCCGTCGTTAAACTGAGCATATCATCTAGTGCTGATAGTTACAATACACAAGGAACAGTAATAAAGTTTTCAACAGACCAGAACTCCACTCGTCCTAACAACTAACGATCGAGATTTCAGTGGAGCGCATTTACTGATTGCGCTCCCAACCACTGATTTTCATCATTAGGGCGATGTTATGTTCCAAAAAATGATAATCAAAGTTTTATATTTAACTAAATTGATGACAAAATGATGTTGAATAGAAACACAGTTCTGGAAACCGAGAAAACTTTTGCGATTTCTACAGAAACAACCAAGAAAAGTCTGATGATGCGAGCGAATGTTCAGAATAATCATAATTGTTTTATTACTTATCGCTTTATAGTATATACATAGTGATAACGAATAAATACCCGAGTAGAGCATGAATACAGTACTTGAGAAACAGGGAAATTTTTGTTGACAAAAAACTAGGACGACAATAACTGGAGAATTCGAAAGTACATGTGACGTGAAGAGTTTATCAATAGAGCGCGTTACCATTCAAATATAACTCACATTGTCAAAAATAACAGTGCAAAATAATTTACGAACATGGAGGAACAGAAGAAAAATATTTTTTAGAAGTTCAAAAGAACGTGAACGAGATTGAAATGGCACCAGGTGGTTTTCGCCCCCTTCGGGGGCTCCAACCCCCTGGCTCCACGTAAAACGCGCGTATCACAAAAAATTAGTGTTGTCATAGGAAAGAGTGATTGAGTTGATCTGTTTGTATTTTGCAGAAAAAAAAACAGTTTAATTTTTGATTAACTTTATACGAACGCTTTCATCCGGGAGTATGCTACTTCTTTTTGAAACAGAAAAAAGGCGCCTATGCTGGGATTTCGCCTGATTGAAAAGCCACTGATAGGATGTATCGCGCATGAAACTTCATTGAGGTTGCTATTTCGCTGCTTCTGAGTCCCTTATAACTGTCAAAAGATCACAATTTGACGGATTCACCTCTATTTAGCTTGTTCTCTATGTTTCTAATGCGGGGCAGAGTTGCAATGAAGTGAAACTTTCAAAAAAGAAATTTCGGAATCAAAAGTCGGAAATGCAAAATGCGAGAAAAGTCAGGTTTTGAGAGGTTTAGGTTTCTAATGGGGGTCCAACAGGAATCATTGAAATATTTTGCGCATGTATCTCCAAAATCACACGAAATTTGCAACAAAACTGGGGTACCTATGTATCTTAATCCATCGACCATGAAAGATGGAAACGTTTCCTTTTAGTTGTCGGGTCATGAAAATAACCGAGAATAGTCTCCTACTGTATTACTCCGGGAGGCATACTACAGAATAAAAATGATCGCGACTTCGGGGGAATCAAACCCCCGAGATCTCACATCCGAGTCAGAAACGTTCGTCACTACACCACCCGCTTCACTTCCATGCTCACTCTCAAGGCGTTTACAAAAACGCGCCTCCTCTCTTGTCTCTCCCCCTAGTTCCTACTACACACCCATCGGCGTCACAGTAAAAATAAGGAGAAATAACGAAAAGTTCGAACTTATCAATTTCACGAAAAGATTATCTCGGACAAATTTCCAGTCAATCTCTATGAGTTTCATTCAAATCGGTCCGCTGGCAATCGAGTTATAACGTACAAAACACGGAAATAGCTGAATATTATTAGTGAAAAGATGAAGATAAGTTTCCGCTATTTATCGCCCATTTCTTAGAAGCTCTAGAATCTTCTAGTAGCAGAAAAATCTCGAAAATAGTGGAAAACGTTCAGAAACTTTTTACAAAACACCAATTCTTTTCCTGGCATTGAACCCGGGTATCACGATCAGCGACCAAACATCCGCACCACTACACCACGGGTGCACATGGGAAGAGTGAGGCAAGAGGGGTAAACATAGCGGTGTGCACCGCGCACCTCGCTCCCCTCCCTTCCCCTCTTCTCTTGACCTCCACCACTCACGCATGCGCTAAAGGGAAAATGGGGGTGAATAACAGAAAATATCAAAATTGATATTTTCGAAAAAAGAAAAGTACGGGCATCATCTCCGACAAATTTCCAGCCGATCTGTGAAACTTTCATCCAAATCGGTCCACTGGTAGCCGAGATATGATGAGCGACAAAGGCACATACACACAGAATTGTCGATTGTTATTAGTAAAGATAACGGATACAAGGTTTATAGATTTCAAAATTGCGTACGTTTAACACCACTGGATTAAAAAAAATAAATTCGAGCAAATTTATGGAAGAAGAGAAACAGAAAAAATAGTTATCAAGAGCTTCGCATATCCGCCTTGAAGACTGTGTATTTTATCTGGAATTGAGAATTACAATGGACACGAAACACTAATAATGCTTTCAACAGACCAAGATTCTACTCGCCCTAATCTTTACTAATAACAATCACCAATTCTGTGTGTATGTGCCTTTGTCGCTCATCATATCTCGGCTACCAGTGGACCGATTTGGATGAAAGTTTCACAGATCGATTGGAAATTTGTCCGAGATAATGCCCGTACTTTTCTTTTCTCGAAAATATCAATTTTGATATTTTCTGTTATTCACCCTATTTTCACTGTGGCACCCTTCGGGTGTGTGAGGAGAGACAAGAAAGCTGATGCCAGGAGGTTGGAGTCCCCGAAGGGGACGAAAACCTCCTGGTAACTATAACAATTAGGAGTGCGGTGGAGCAACTTTACTGAATACAGACAGAAAATGTAATCATTAGAGCGTTGCTACATAGCACAGAAGGATTGAACATCAGATCAACTAGGAGAAATACTAAATGATAGAAACACACTTTGAAAAACCCAGAAAAATTTCGGTATTTTACAGTAAAAACTGACACAAGGAGTTTATTAGAGTTAATATGCAGTTCAGTGAAGTTCTACTAGTTTGAATCATTTTTTTTTTAATTTCAAGAAATTACCGCAAAATAAATCAGTAGAGCATCTTTACTAATAACAATCGACAATTCTGTGTGTATGTGCCTTTGTCGCTCATCATATCTCGGCTACCAGTGGACCGATTTGGATGAAAGTTTCACAGATCGGCTGGAAATTTGTCGGAGATGATGCCCGTACTTTTCTTTTCTCGAAAATATCAATTTTGATATTTTCTGTTATTCACCCCCATTTTCCCTTTAGCGCATGCGTGAGTGGTGGAGGTCAAGAGAAGAGGGGAAGGGAGGGGAGCGAGGTGCGCGGTGCCCACCGCTATGTCTACCCCTCTCGCCTCGCTGTTGGCATGTTCACCCGTGGTGTAGTGGTGCGGATGTTTGTTCGCTGATCGTGATACCCGGGTTCAATGCCGGAAAAGAATTGGTGTTTTGTAAAAAGTTTCTGAACGTTTTCCACTATTTTCGAGATTTTTCTGCTACTAGAAGATTCTAGAGCTTCTAAGAAATGGGCGATAAATAGCGGAAACTTACAGTGGCGAGAATTGGTGAGGACAATTTTTTGTATGATCCATAACTTTGCCGAAAGTACTCCAAATGACATGAAACTTTGCATGGATATTACTAAATAGTTGTACAACACAGTCAGAAATTTTTACTAACTATCCGCCACTCGTGACCTAGTTAGCTCCACAGGTATAGCAAAAATCTAAAAGCCCAAAAAAAACTATTTTTCTGTGTAATTTTTTTTGAAACTTTTCTTGGTGAAAATGTCGCTCACGTCCCAAATATGCATCAGAAAAAGTTTGGTGCACGTGGAATGTCGAGTACTCGTGTTATGTAGATCAAAGCTGAAATAGCACTTTTAGTTTTTGAGCCCTAACTTTGCTCCAAATGGTTCAAATTCCTTCAAACTTCCACCAAAATGTTTCTTTTGAGTTGCTCCGCAGAATCCATGTTAAAATTATTATTTCTAAGAATTCTCATTTTTCGACTCTCAGGCCAATTCAAAATCAGTACTGAACTCGAAAAAATAAAAAGTTTTCAAAATGACAGTGTTAACATTTATTCTGCGGAGCAACTCAAAAGAAACATTTTGGTGGAAGTTTGAAGGAATTTGAACCATTTTGAGCAAAGTTAGGGCTCAAAAACTAAAAGTGCTATTTCAGCTTTGATCTACATAACACGAGTACTCGACATTCCACGTGCACCAAACTTTTTCTGATGCATATTTGGGACGTGAGCGACATTTTCACCAAGAAAAGTTTAAAAAAAAATTACACAGAAAAATAGTTTTTTTTTGGGCTTTTAGATTTTTGCTATACCTGTGGAGCTAACTAGGTCACGAGTGGCGGATAGTTAGTAAAAATTTCTGACTGTGTTGTATAACTATTTAGTAATATCCATGCAAAGTTTCATGTCATTTGGAGTACTTTCGGCAAAGTTATGGATCGTACAAAAAATTGTCCTCACCAATTCTCGCCACTGTATCTTCATCTTTTCACTAATAATATTCAGATATTTCCGTGTTTTGTACGTTATAACTCGATTGCCAGCGGACCGATTTGAATGAAACTCATAGAGATCGACTGGAAATTTGTCCGAGATAATCTTTTCTCGAAATTGATAAGTTCGAACTTTTCGTTATTTCGCCTTATTTTTACTGTGACGCCCGATGGGGGTGTAGTAGGAACTAGGGAGAGAGACAAGAGAGGAAGCGCGTTTTTGTAAACGCCTTGAGAGTGAGCATGGAAGTGAAGGGGTGGTGTAGTGACGAACGTTTCTGACTCGGATGTGAGATGTCGGGGGTTTGATTCCCCCGAAGTCGCTATCTTTTTTACTCTGTAGTATGCCTCCCGGAGTAATAGGAGACTATTCTAATGTGCTAGAGAACTTTGAAAGCGCATAACTTCATCGCGTTGAGGGTTTCTGCATGTGAGTCTGTCTCCTGCACTTCATAACTGAAATTAGAGTACCACGAAATTAAGGTCAACGGTTATTTTCATGACCCGACAACTAAAAGGAAACGTTTCCATCTTTCATGGTCGATGGATTAAGATACATAGGTACCCCAGTTTTGTTGCAAATTTCGTGTGATTTTGGAGATACATGCGCAAAATATTTGAATGAATCCTGTTGGACCCCTATTAGAAACCTAAACCTCTCAAAACCTGACTTTTCTCGCATTTTGCATTTCCGACTTTTGATTCCGAAATTTCTTTTTTGAAAGTTTCACTTCATTGCGACTCTGAGCCACAGTGGAAACATAGAGAACAAGCTAAACAGATCCGTCAAATTGTGATCTTTTGACAGTTATAAGGGATTCAGAAGCAGCGAATTAGCAACCTCAATGAAGTTTTAGCCGCGATGCAGCCTATCAGTTGCACATGCCCTTTTCGATCAAAATCACTGCATCGGCGCCATCTGTTTCAAAAAGAAGTAGAATACTCCCGGAAGACAGCGGAGGCCAGGGGGTTGGAGCCCCCGAAGGGGGCGAAAACCGCCTGGTGAATACAACAATCAAAAAACAGCAAAATCTTTTGAGATAGAAAACAGTAACACAATGACAAAAATTGGAAGGTTTCAAGGTGCAGGAGTCATGGAAAGTTTATCAATGGAGGGAGTTTACATTAGATGAAAAATCAGCGGCTTAAAGATTGTCAACAGTGATAATTCAAGAAATTTATAAACAAAGTGAAACGGAAAAAAATTTACAGTACAGTAAAAGTTGATATGGAATAGAATAACAATAGATTGTGAGTTACGATTGGTAACTGCAGAACACAATTTTTTCTAAGAAGACGACGACATAATTGAAAATAGATTGATGGAGCAAGTTTACAAAGTGAGAAAAACAGAAAAAGATATTTGTCAATAGAGAACGAATGGGACACAAATTGGATAGTGATATTGGAGCGCACTTCCCACTTTGTTATTAGAAGTATAGTTATCAATAGAGCGTATTTGCATGTAGCAGACGGGAAGAACATCATTATTTGAGAATCAATTTTTAGTAGGAACAAGATTAAACAAGATATTGGAAACATGAATAATGGGTTTTTGATTATCTTCGGCAAAATTGGGAACGCTTCTTGATCACCTAATTTCAAGTTATCCTGTTTTTTAGGCACCAAGGTCAATTTCCGGTTCGTTTTCAATACGTAATTCTGAATTCACTGTAAATTGCTCCGAATTCATCTTTTTCTTCGAAAATTCATGCAAAAACCACCCAAAAACTATTTTTCCTCTTCCTTATCCCTTTCCTCCTTCCCCCCAATTCAAACTCCCGCACATTGTTTCCCTCTCATTTCTCTCGCACCCTCCACTCTCTCCCCCTATTGCAATGGAGCGCGCTTGCACTCTCCTCAGAGGAATTGATGTTTTTTGCATCCGATAATTAATGAATTCTTCGGTTTTTTAATGGATTTTCATGAAATTTTCGAGAATATTTGCTAGAAATAGTATGGAGAAGTGATTTTTATCAATTTGACCCTTGTTTTGTTATCAAATATGAGGTTCAGGGGTCTTATCTATAATGATGAGCAAATAGAGAGAAATAGAGTGAAAATGATATGAATATAGTGATAAAGAGTAGAAAAAATAGCTGAAAAAGATTAAAATGAAAATGAAGTCTAGAAAAACTATAGGAAAAAGCCAAAAAATAGTGAGAAATCGGAATTTCAAAAAATTATCGAAAAACATTTTTTGAAAGAATTAGAGTTTACATAGATCCAGATTGCTTCTAGAGAGGTTCTATAGCACATTTCAACCCAAAACCCCCACCTTTTGACCAAAAAAAGTGATTTGAAACAATTCGATTTTTCTCAAAACATGGTCCATTTTCAGCCAAATAAAGTCTGAAAATCTGAAAATTATTAAAATCAGCACTATAAAAAGCAGCACAGTGAGAAAATGAGCACATCATAAAACTGAAAAAATCTCTCTTTAAAATTTTTCGATAATCCTCTCACACCGTGAGCTCTCAATAATTTAAGCCTGTTCTTCCCCTCTCCTCCCTCTTTTCTTTCCTCTAACCAATTTTTCTCCCAAATTTTCCGATTATTAGGAAACATTTTACCCCCATCTGACTGTTTGTACAATATTTCTCCGTCTAATATTTTTCCAAACAATTTGTCGTGTGGCTCGACCGCGCCGAGCCATTGTTTGCACCCGGTGGCAATAGGGGGGACGGAGATGCTTTTGTTGATTTTTTGAATATTTATGTAAAATTTGAGAAATTGAACAGTTTAGGAGTGCATGTATTCGTCTAATTAGAATATTATAATTTAGAATTTTTTTCATTTTTGGGATACTGTGCTTATATTTGAAAGTAGTCTTTGGTCTAGTCTTTTGAACTAGAAAATCACGAAACTTTCAATATTCAAGTCATTTTAGGTTACTCTAAGCTCCTCTGAAGTCCCTAGGTTTTCTTGAATTACCAATATTTTTCGAAAATTTTGGACATTTTCTTGTTGATTCTTTGAGTCTTTGGTCTAGCCTAGCTGGCCTTTTTTCTATGGTTTTGGACTAAAACTTTGTAAAAATATGGATATTGGAGTCATTTTTGACTTCTGAATGGTCTCTGATTGTCCTGAAAAACTTAGAATGTTTCCAATTTTTCGAAATTTTTCTGTTTTGCCTGGTCATTTTCAGGTCACTTTTTCTAGAATTTTCATTACGTAGTGCAAACGATTTCTCACCTAGATTTTTGAATCATTTTACATTTGAAGTTTCGATACTTTCTGACGAATTCTCTTCTAAGAATTTCACCTGCTCTGACACTTTTTTGGATCTAGTTTTCTCATTTTTTCAATTTTTCTAGTTTGATTTTCTAATACTTTTTCAGTAGCATTTCAGTAATTGTTAGTCTTTCATTATTGAATATCGAATTCGATATTTGCACCTGTTTTTCAGTTTTTCAAATGACATTATTTCTAGTCAGAAGTTTCAGTTTCAAAAGTTTGCTATATCTAGTTTGATATTCTTACTTTGTTCAGGTTTTTCGGTTATGAGTTTCAAGTTCTCAGGTGTTCAAGTCATTTTTCAAACTTTGAAAATTTTGACATGCTTTGCAGTTTCAGAAAGGAAGTAAAGTTTTTGGCAGTTTTAGTAGAGTTAGTATTGCCATGAAATACAATCTAGTCAGGGCTACCATGATAATTCAAATTTCCGGTCAGTTTTTGAGACGTACTAAGAAATTGGATTTTTTTCCAGTTTCATGATGTTCCTGAAACCTTTGGCACTTTTTGCCTAGTCAGTACGAAAATCAATTACGAAAATCAATTTATTGCATTTTCAATTCCATTTTTTCGAAATTCGGTTTGCTACTGTAGAAAATTATACATCCTTTTCGGTTTCAGAAAGTTGAAAAATTTTTATAGTTTTGTGTGTGACCAGTCTCTATGCTCTTAGAAGGATACCCTTTTCACAAAATCTTACAAAATTGGCTCATAGTTAGAATCGAATAAGAGATTTTTATAGCGCTAGGTGGCTATCTGGGCAAACTTCTACAACTCGAGACATTTGGCGCCAATTTATAGAATATTCCGAAAGCCTTTGTGAAAAAGGTATCCTTGTTGATAGTTGAACCAGTCACTTTTTCCCCTTACATGATCCTAAAATTCAGCGACTGTTTTTTCAAAACCCATCACTATTAGAGAAAAACAACAACTATGATACATATGGCTTTGATACATCGAATTGTTAGGTATATTGTCATAAGAGATTTCACTTCCCAAAATGAATCATCTCAATTCATTTCAGTATTCATTTTTCATTTTTCCTGTTCTTTTTTCAATTTTTCCATTTTTAGTGTCATCGTTCATTCTCTCCTTTCCTCATGTTCTCTGTCGATCTGACCAGTTTCCCTAGAGTAGTAGTAGTGGTGTAGTTTTGAAAGTTTTGAAAGTTTTGCCATATCTAGTTTGCCATTCTTATTTAGTTAGGATTTTTCAGTTAGGAGTTTCAAGTATTCCAGTGTTCAAGTCATTTTTCAAACTTTGAAAATTGTGACATTTTTGCAGTTTCAGACTGTAGGTAAAGGTTTCCACTTTTTTAGTCTAGTCAGTGCAGCGATGAAAATTACCGGTCAGTTTCATGAGACTCTGGTTTCGTACTGAGAAATTAGATTTTTTCCAGTTTCACAATGTTCATGAAACCATTGGCGCTTTTAACCTAGTCAGTCTAAGCATCTATTATGAGGGTCAATTTATTGCATTTACCAGTCCATTTTTCGAAATTCGGGTTTAGTACTGTATCGAGTAATTTGGAAATTATACATACTTCTTTTTAAGTTTCAGAAAGCTGATAACATTTCTCTAGCTTTGACGGTGATCAGTCGTAGCGTTCTACCAGTTGGACCAGACACTTTTTCCCCTTGACCAGACACTTTTTCCCCTTGATTCTAAGAATCAACCATTTTGTTTTCAAAAATCCATCACTATTAGAAAAATACAAAAATTATGATGCATATGGCTTGAATACATCGAATTGTTAAGTATATTGGCATAATAGATGTCACTTCCCAGAATGACTCAATTCTCAATTCATTTCAGTATTCATGCTTCATTTTTCCTGCTCTTTTTTCAACTTTTCAATTTTCAGGAGCATAGTTCATTTTCTCTTTTCCGCATGTTCTCTGTCAATTTGATCAGTTTCCCTAGAGTAGTATTAGTAACAGTAGTGTAGTTTTGGAAGTTTTGAAAGTTTTGAAAGTTTTGCTATATCTAGTTTGACATTGTTACGTTGTTAGGATTTTCCGGTTGTTACGAGTTTCATGTTCTCAGGTCATTTTTCAAACTTTGAAAATGTCGACTTTTTTTGCTGTTTCAGAATGTAGGTAAAGTCTCCCACTGTTTTAGTAGAGTCAGTACGACTTTGAACTGCCGTCTAGTGAGCCAGGAAAATTCAAATTTCTGGTCAATTTTGTGAGACGTACTGAGAAATTGGAATTTTTTTCCAGTTTCACAATGTTAGTGAAACCTTTGCCGCTTTTTGCCTAGTCAGTCCAAGAAACGATTGCGAGGGTCAACATATTGCAGTTTCCATTCAATTTTTCGATATTCGGGTTCAGTACTATATCGAGAAAATTATACATCTTTTTCGGTTTCAGAAAGTTGATAAATTTTTTGCTAATTTTGAGTGTCATTAGTCCTCACGTCCTAGCAGTTGAACCAGTCACTTTTTCCCTTACATCAGACATGCTACGGGCCGGGCCGGGCCGGGCCAAAATCAAAATTTTCGTTGGCCCGGCCCGGCCCGGTCGGCCCGGGTTTTTGGAGCCAAATTTTCAGGGGTCCAAATTTTGAAGGTAAAATCGATTTTTTGGCGTTTTTTTTGGAAATCGTTATTTTCTTGATATTGGGAGAACTTCTACACATTCGTTGCATTTTTTACCAAAAAATTGAAAAATTTTCAAAAAAAAGTGAAAATTTTCTGAAAAAAATAGCCAAAAATTTTCAAAATTTTCTCAACCGGGCCAACCGGGCCGGGCCGGGCCGGAAGAATTTTTCCTTGGCCCGGCCCGGCCCGCGGGCCGGGCCGGGCCAAAATGTAGCATGTCTGCCTTACATGATTCCAAAAATCAGCGATTTTTTTCAAAATTCCACTACACATATGGCTTGGATACATAGAATTGTTAAGTATTTTGGCATAATAGATTTCACTTCCCGCAATGACTCATCTCAATTCATTTCAGTATTCATGTTTCATTTTTCCTGTTCTTTTTTCGATTTTTCAGTTTTCAAGGGCATAGTTCAGTCCCTCCTTTCCTAATGTTCTCTGTAGATCTGCTAGTTTTTCTAGAGTAGTACTAGAAGTAGTAGTGTAGTTTTGAAAGTTTTGAAAGTTTTGCTATATCTAGTTTATCATTCTCACATAGTTAGGATTTTTCGGTTATAAGTTTCAGTTTTCAGGTGTTCAAGTCATTTTTCAAACTGGAAATTTTGACTTTTTTGCAGTTTCAGAAAGGAAGTAAAGTTTTTGACAGTTTTAGTAGAGTCAGTATTGCCATGAAATACAATCTAGTCAGGGCTACCATGATAATTCAAATTTCCGGTCAGTTTTTGAGACGTACTAAGAAATTGGAATTTTTCCAGTTTCACAGTGTTTGTGAAGCTTTTGACGCTTTTAACCTAGTCAGTCCACGCATCGATTACGAGTGACAATTGCATTTTCCAGTCCATTTTTCGAAATTCGGGTTCAGTACTGTATCGAGAAAATTATACATCTTTTTCAGTTTCAGAAAGTTTATAAAATTTCTCTAGTTTTAGGTGTGATTAGTCATCACTCAATAACCAAACCTCGAGTTCTAGACCTAGTCCACTCGAAAGCCAGCATTCGAATATATATATGAGCCAGTTTATAGAAAATTCCTAGACACGTTTTTGAAAAAGGTTCCCTTGTAATAGTTGAACCAGTCGTCTAGTTTCCCTAGAGTAGCAGTAGTGGTGTAGTTTTGAAAAAAGAATACATCGAACTTTAGGATTATACCCCCATTGGTATTCGTTCAGTTCACCTTTTGTTATTTTCATTTTTAGGCCATGTTCATGAGAACACGGACAGTACGTATTGTGTTCTGTGTCTCTCTGTCAAAGGGGGGGGGGGTGTCAGACAGAGTGAATAAGAATTTCGAACAATTTTATTTTAAAAACTAAAATGATAGGAGACATGAAATTTCAAAATGCTGAAATTTGAAAGTTTGATTTTTTGGAATCGTACTCTTTCCTCTCAAAACTTCCTAACTTTTGCCAGTTTTCGTTCAATTTTTAGCGTGTAGAGTCACCCCATCTATTGAAAATGAAGGTGGATAAGTTTATTTATGAACTATCTGAAACTTAAAATTTTTCAAAATTTTTTTTGAAAAGTTGATTATTTTCACAAAAATGTCATATTCATCTTCTTCCAAGTAGTCTTCTGTTGTCTCCATTATTGTTTTCTTCCGTTCTCAACCTTCCCCAACCCATTTTTTTGCCCGAAAGAAGTAAGAAGACCTTGACAAACTTTCACCCAATTTTTTTCTTCTGCCTGTCATCAGAATTTCCCTTAATTCTCTCAGTAAATTTCTTGTGGGGGTGTTCCCGATAACAATCTATTTATTTGTTTGTAATGCATTTCACAAGACGTAATTGGCTAGTCGCGATCCAGATTAGATTATGTAATAGTTGAAGTTTCGCTAATTTTCTAGTTTATTTTATTTTCAATGTTACAACGCGCTCTACTGCGAACGTAGCTGAAATTTGAATTTTCCCATTTTCCCGCTGTTTTTTTCATGTTTCGAAGCCTTGTTTGTAAATCTCAATTTATCAAGACAAGTGCGCTCCACTGTACTTCAGGATGGCAGAATTAAAGGCGCATGAAAAACCTATTTCTTCTTGGTTCTCATGCGCCTTTAAAAGCACCAGCTAGTACAGTGGAGCGCATTTGTCCTAAAAAAATTAGGCGAACAATTCTCGTCCTCGAGGAGTGCACGAGCTCTCGAAAAATGCGTGAAAAACGGCTGAAAATTTAAACTGCCGCCATGTTAGCAATAGAGCGCGTTTTTTGCATTCAAATTTTTTTTCAGAAATTCACCGATTTTTTTCGAATTTTCGCTCGTTTTTCGTCCAAATTTCATCAATTTTCGTCGAATTTTCGCCAGTTTTTTTTCGATTTTTGGTGAAATTTTATCAAATTTCTTTAAATTTAGGTTAATTTTCTTGAGATCGACCGATTTACCGCCTGTTTTTGTGCCGAATTTTTTCGTCCACCGTTCCTCATTTCCGCCCATTTTTCTCCCAATTTTTCCACTTTTTTCGGCTCATTTCCCGTCATTTTTCCCCTAATTTTCCCAATTTTTCCAGGTAAACCTGAATGCACCATATACCCAAAAAATCGCAAAAATGGCGACATGTCTATTCCGGCTCCGTCAATTGCTCATCATTAGTGGTCTCTGTGTGTCGGTGTACTTTTTGTTGAGTACTTTGAAAGTCGGATATTCGGATTTGGATGGAGGTCTTAGTCGAGCCGAGAGATATCAGGAGAGAAATGGAGATGATGAAAATGAGGTAAAAAGTTGGAAAAATAACGAAAATTATTGAAAAAATCGGAAAAATTGAGCCAAAATCGACAAAAAATAAGCAATTTTGGGCATAAAAATGAGCGAAAATTTTTTTTCGATTTTTGTCAAATAAATTTTTTTCGATAAAAATTAATGATTTTTCAGGCAAAATTGAGAGTTTTCCGATCTAAAAATCCATGTTTTTCGGTCAAAAATAAATATTTTAAAAACGAAAAAAAAAAGTGATTTTTTGCAATTTTTCTCAAAAAAAATTTTTTTTTTCGAAATTTTTTTTTAATTTTCAAAAAAAAGTAATTCAAAATTTCAAAATTTTAAACGAATTTTCATCATTTATAGGTCATTTTTGACCATTTTAACTTCAAAATTTAGTCAAATTTTCAAAAAAAAGTTTTGAAAATTTTGAAAATTTTGATTTTTTTGGCCAAAATTTCAAATTTTTGTACGTTTCCGACCCAAAAAATTCAATTTCTCACTTTTTTGTCATAAAAATTTCACCAAATTTCCAAAAAAAAATTTTACAAATTTCGATTTTTACCCGAAATTGCACTTTTTTTTGAGAACTTTTCATATTTTCTGGGTCAAAATTTTCCAAATTTTTCGAATTTCACATCTAAAATTCCCCTAAAATTCAAATTTCCCGCTTTTTTTTCAGATTCCCATAAAAGTCAAGACCCTCCACAGTGATCGTGATCGTGACCACCAATCCTTGGCTACAGTAACCTCGGACCCCGCTTCCGAAAATTTGCTGAAAAATCAAAAATGCAACATTCCGAAACTCGAAATCAACGGATCCGAAGTCATTCATTTTTTCAAAAAACACGAACCACTCGAGTGCCAAAAAAAGGATTCGAAAATCGAGGATAATTGGGTTTTCATCAACGACGAGGGAGTGATTCGGTTCACTGAGAAGAGGGCGAAAGCGAAATGCAAAATACAGTATTTTTCGAGAGTGGACGATAATAAGAATCGATATGAGGACCCCGTGGAGATTCAGGGTAAAATTTGGAGCATTTTGAGCCAAAAATTGGGGAAAACTGAGCAAAAATGAAGGATTTTGAGGCCGAAAAGTGAAGAAAAATTATTTTTAGAAATTTCAATTTTTCGATGTATTAAAGCAAATTTAGAATGAAAATAAGCTCAAAAACATGAAAATGTGCAAAATTTTAAGCTAGAAATCATAAAAATTGGCCGAAAATGGTGCGTTTTGAGTCCAAAAATCAGATTTTTGTAAAAAAATTTTTGAAAATTTTGAAAATTTTCGAAAACTTACTTTTTCTTTATTTTTAGGTTTTGAAATGCCAAGAAAGTGCTGAAAAATGAAAAAATCACAAATTTTGACCCTTTAATCATGAAAATTGAGCAAAAATGGAGCATTTTGAGCCCAAAAATTTTGAAAAAAATAATTTTTCTAAAAAATCGGTTTTTATGGATTTTCGAAAGGCTAGATTCTGATAATCAGCAAAAAAAATAAAAATTTCATAAAATTTGACCCAAAAATTACTAAAATTGGCCGAAAATGAAGCTTTTTGAGCCCCGAAAATCTTGAAAAAATCGAACATTTGTAATTTCGAAAAACTCGTTTTTATAGGTTTTTGAGCATGTTTAGACTAAAAATGAGCAGAAAAAACTGAAAATTTCAAAAAATTTGACCCAAAAATCATAAAATTTGGAGAATTTTCTAACTCAAAAATTTGATAATTTGAAAAAATTCAATTTTTCAGGCCCAAAATCGTTCATTTTCGGTCGATTTTCATGATTTTTGGGTAATTTTTCGTTTAAAAATCACTCAAAATTCAAATTCCCCGCCATTTTTCACCCCAAAATTCAAAAAAATTCAAAAATTTTCTTCCAGACGGCGATCGAATGAACGGAAGTGACTACGCTACCGTATCCTGCATTCAAGGATTCCAAAAATGGAATTCGCTGCTTTGGGACGTGAATGATGATGCGGAAATTCATGAGAGAGCAAGAAAAATGAAGAAAACTGTAGAGGATCCGGAGAAAAAACCCTATAATGTCTACTTTTTGGGGTGAGAAAATTGAAAAAAAAAATTTTTTAAAGAAGAAAAAATCGAAAATCTTTACTTCAAAAACTCGTTTTTTAAACTCAAAAATGCTGGAAAAAGATTCAAAAACAGAAATTTAAAAAAAATCCGAAAAATTTGAGCCAAAAACGACCAAAAATTATCATTTTAGGCTCCGCCCACTTTTTGGCTCCGCCCCTTTTTAGGGTCCGCCCATTTTTGAATAAGTTGGAAATTTCAGATTTTCAGTTTTTCATTTTTTGTGTTTTCTGTCCCAAGGGTTTGGTTTCATTTTTGATTTTTGTATTCGAAAAAGTGGGCGGGGCCTAAAAGGGGGCGGGGCCTAAGTGTGGGCGGAGCCTGGAAATTTTACAAAAAAATTTTTTTTTCGAAAAATTTTTTTTTTTTTGAAAAATTTGAATTTCCCGCACATTTCAAACCCGAATACTCGAAAATTTCCAAACATTTCGCTGAAAAATTTGAATTTTAAGTATCTGGGTCCCCAAATGTGGGCGGAGCCAAAAATTTGAAAAAATTTTTTTTTTGAAAAATTTCAATTTTCCGCCATTTTAAACCTCAATTTTTTAAGCCAAACTCTATCTTTCCGATTCCGAACTAACGATTTTCAAACCTAAAATCTTAAATTTTAGAATCTGGACCCCCAAAAGTGGGCGGAGTCTAAAGGTGGGCGGGGCCTCGAAAAATTGAAAACATTTTTTTTTTAACTTTTTTTGAAAATTTTGAATTTCCCGCACTTTCACGGTGAATTTTTCGCGACGTATTTTGAATTTCACACTTTCGCGCGCTGCTGAAAATAGTAAGATCTGCAGGTTATGCGTCTCTTCGTTCAGCACGCTATTACCAGTGAAATAGCGTGCTGAACGAAGAGACGCTTACTGTAGAAATCTTACTGTAGAAATTTGTGCGCGAAAAATATCAATTCAAAACGCGTTGCGAAAAATTCACCGTGACTTTTCAACTCGAATGTTCAAAATTTTTCAAAAAATTCGCTGAAAAATTTGAATTTTAAGTATCTGGGACCCCCAAAAGTGGGCGGAGCCTAAAAGTGGGCGGGGCCTAAAAAATCTGAAAAAAATTTTCTTGAAAATTTTGAATTTCCCGCCATTTTCAACCTCAATTTTTAAAGCCAAACTCTATCTTTCCAATTTCGAAATAACGATTTTCAAACCTAAAATCTTCAATTTTAGGATCTAGACCCCCAGAAGTGGGCGGAGACTATATGTGGGCGGAGCCTAACAATTCGAAAAAAACCCTTTTTCAAAAAATTGGAATTTCCCGCCATTTTCATATCAAAATTCAAACTTTTCCAAAAATTCAAATTTCCCTCTTTCCAGATTCGACTCTCTCTCCCAAATGTCATTCCGTCGAAAACTGCCGAAAACTGTGAATTTTCTCGAAAACCGTCTCGGAAGTGTCGTCCTGAATGGATATAATATTGTTGGAGACGGTACTCCACAAGCATTTATTCCGATTTTAACGGCGAAAACTGAAACCGAACTGCCATTGACGAGGAAGAGATACAAGAAGGCCAACTATGTGGATGATGTGTATCCGTTCATTTGGAAGAACTTTTCGGATCAGGGATATGTTACGATGTATGCAGAGGATGCGTTTAATATTGGTGAGGGTTTCATGGAGAAAACGCAAAAAATTTGGAGAAAAATGAGCTATTTTGAGCTGTTTTTGAGCAAAAATGACCGAAAAGGTGCAAAAAATAATAAAAATTCCAAAAAATTTTTTTTGAAATTTCAGATTTTCGACTCGAAACTGTTGTTTTTAAGTCCAATTTGACGGTTTTGAGTGAAAAATTCAGAAAAAAAAGCCATTTTGGCATATATTTGAGTGAAAATGAGCCGAAATAGACCGAAAATTGAAAAAATTCCTTAAATTTTTTAAAATTTTTTTGCCTAAAATTGACTGAAAAACTCAAAATAAACAAATTTTGAGCAATTTTAGAAAAAAATGAGGAAAAAAGTGTCATTTTTGAGCAAAAACGAGTCAAAAATGAGCTAAAACTCAAAAAATTTAAAATACATTTTTTTGCATTTTTTTGATTTTTTACTCAAAATTGATGAGCACTGACTAATTTGAGAGTTTGATTTCAAAAAATTGGAAAGTTGAGCCATTTTTGAGCAAAATTGGTCAAAACCGATTTTTCTGAAAATGGTCGTGGGTGGTCTTTGACCTAAAATGAGCTTTTTCAACTTTTTCACTCAAAATTTGAATTTCCCGCTCTAAAAATTTTGCTGAAAAAATTAATATTTTTGAACCATTCTGAGCCTTTTTCGAACAAAAATAAGCCAAAAACGATTTTTCTGAAAATCCACCTTCACAGGTGGCCGGTTACCAATAATGAGTTTTTCAACTTTTTTCACTCAAAATTTGAATTCAAATTTCTCGCCCAAAAAATTTTCTAAAATTCGAATTTCCCGCCTAAAAATTTGGCTAAAATTCAAATTTCCCGCCTGAAATTCAATTTTTCCAGGAACATTCACCTATCGTCTCAAAGGATTCCGTCACCAACCCACTGATCACTACACACGAACACTATTTGAGGAGGTGGAAAAGTTGAACGATCGGAATTGTATCGGCAGTATTCCGTTGCATCGGGTAGGTCAATTTTTGAAAAAATTTGGCGCGAAAAAATGGGCGGAGCTTCAAAAGTTCCAATGGAGCGCAATTGCTGAGTAGTGACAAAAATCTGGTTCCCCGGCGTTTCGCAACTAGTCATTTCGCAACAACGACTTTTCGTAACCGAGACATTTCGCAACCAAGTCATTTCGCAACCAAGTCATTTCGCAACTTCCTAAAGTAGTCCAGTTTTCATTCATATAGGGTTGCGGATTGTCGTGGTTGTCGAATCGACGTGAGTTGCGAAATGTCCTAGTTGCGAAGTGACAGGCTGCGAAATGGTATAGTTGCGAAATGACTGGTTGCGAAATCGACGTGAGTTGCGAAATGTCCCGGAGCCCCAAAACCCCTCCATTTCTTCCAGATGTGGCTCCAAAACGGTCGTCAATTCATGACCACCTACCGCGACGTGCCCCGCTTCCTGCTCATGCATCAATCCTTGCTCTCCCACGACGACATCAATCTAGTAGACGTCGAGGACGACGACGTCGCCTCTCATCTGGAGCACATGGCATCTGAAGGTCTATTCGATGATTCGGTGGTCATTGTGATGGCAGATCATGGACATCGATTCGCGAAATTGAGAGAGACACATCAGGGACAGTTGGAAGAACGAATGCCGTTTTTCTCGATATCTCTTCCGAAGGCGTTGAGGGAAACTGAGAAGGGCGCGAAAATGGCGCGAAATTTGAAAGAGAACTCGGAAAAGTTGACGAGTCCATTCGATATTCATGCTAGTTTAATGGATATTCTGAATTTGGGAACCACGGATTCAAAGGATTTTGATGAGATGCAGAATGCGGAGACGGAGAGATCGCTGTCAGTGTTTCGACCGATTCCTGGGGATCGGACGTGTTCGCAGGCGGGAATTGAGCCACATTGGTGTACGTGTTTGAGCTGGAAAAATGCGATGGAGACGCTGGAGGATCGGAAATTGACGAGAAGGTTGGTAGGAGAAAATAGAGAAAATTTGGTCTAAATCGACCTATTTTGAGCCTAGAGAAGTCCAGGGAGGCCTGGAAGGTGTCCAGTTAATTTGGCTCTTCTAGCTCTTAATTGGGCCCATTTAGGTCGTTTTCAGGCTTTTTCAGACCCAAAATAGCCTTCAGATGGTCTAGACTAACCTAGGTTGGCCCACAGATGTTAAGGTTTAGGCTTAGGCTTTCTAGGTCGATTTTGGGCTTTCTCAGGCCGACATTAGGGTTTTTAGGCCTAGACTGACCTAGATAAGCTCGCAAGAACTTAAGCTACTTTTAGACTTTTTGGTCGATCTTAGGCTTTATTAGTCTTTTTCAGACCGTTCCTAGGTCATTTTAGGCCATTTTCAGCTTTAGAAGTCTCCAAAAGTCCTCTCAATTTTCCAGAATCGCCAACGCCGTCGTCCGTGAGATCAATCGAGAAATTGCTGTGGAAAAGGATCTATGTGCTCCGCTGAAGTTGGCCAAGATTTTGGATGCGAAAAAGTAAGGCTCCGCCTACTTTTAGGCCACGCCCACTTTCCCCTTTTTTTGGATCATTTTGGGCCTATAGGCCGATTTGGGCCATCTTAGGCCTTCGGGCCAGTTTCAGGCCGAGTTGGGCTTTTGGGCCATCTTATGCCTTTAGGCTTTTTAGACCATATTTTCTGAAAAAAAAGTTCCATTTTTCCCAGACTGCTCCCCGACCACAATCTGCTGGCCTACAAAAATGTCAAAGACGCCGACGGCTTCGTTCCGGACCTCTCGGGCTCGACGAAAGCCGCATTTGCTCATTATCAACTCAAAATTCAGACCACCCCCGGGGTGGCGATCTACGAAATTACCCTATTCTATGATATGGTCGAGGACTCGATTCGGCTCGATTTTGGAGCCATGAGCCATGTGAACAAGTTCGGAGACACTCCTCATTGTATTATTGATAAGAATTACTATTTGGCGACGTTTTGTGTGTGTTATGATCGAGTTTAGGCCGAAAATCTGAAAACTAGGCCTTGTTTTGGTCTAGAACAGTTTTGGGCCGGTTTTGGGCCGAAAATCTGAAAAATAGGCCTAATTTTGGTCTAGAAGAGTTTTGGGCTATTTTAGGCCACTTTGAACGAATTTGGGTCATTTTTGAATTTTGACCACTTTTGTACCCTTTCTGACCCTTTTAGGCCATTTCAGATTTTCAGGCCGATTTAGGCTTTTTAGGCCGTTTTATTTATTGTATTGCCTCTCCATTCTTTTCTCCCCATTTTTTTGTTACGGTTACCCTCTATTATTATCTGTGTGCTGTTCTTATTGTACAATTTTCATTTTTCCATTTTTTGAATTTCCCGCCCTTCTTTACAATATTCAAATATCTCGATTTCTCTGTTTTCACCAGGTGCTCTACTTTTTTCTTCATTTCCTTATTATGTGTGCTACTTGCCTTTTTTTGTGTGTGCTACTCCCCAATTGAACTATATATAAATATATATCTCACTTTTATGTTTCGAAGTTTTGAATATATGAAGATTTTTTGAATATGGAAAGTTTTTGGAAATTTTAGGAACGTTATGGAGAAGACAAAAGAAGAAACTGAACAGAAAGTGGTGGGAGAAAACTAATGGGGTTTGGGAAACCGGGATTTTTGTGGATTTGAAATTTGGACTCCGCCCACTTTTTTTTGGAATTTGCGACGAAAAGATGGGAGCCGGCAACGATTGTTGAGCTATATATGGTAATCGCGAATCAGTAAGTTTAATGGTCAGGTTCCGCCCACATTTCTTGGAAGATTTGTTCATAGGTTGCAAGAAGAATGCAAGAAGTTCATTGAAAGTTCTATGAGAATTGTAAGTCTTATGAGCATTGTGGAATAGGAAAAATTGATTTTAAGCTCCGCCCACTTTTCTAGACTTGATTCAATTTTTAAGACTCTTACCCACCCTTTCTAGGTTTGAATTTATTTGAATCTGCTATGTATTCACAGTACTGAGATGAGCCAGAAGTATGACATACTTATGGAGGTTATGAAACAAAATTAGTCTCTTCTTTGACTTTTCTCACTTTTCTAGGCTCCGTTTTTTGTTAGATTTTTTTAAATTCACTCTTGTAAATACTGAACAAGCCGTCTTCAATTGATTATGGAAGCCATGCAACAGAGAGATTTTATATTTGGCTCCGCCCATTTTTTTTTTTGGAAATTACCTTCTTATGAAGAAAAGAAATCACTGAACAAGTAACAAAGCTTGGAATGCTTCTGAAAGTTATGAAACTGAGATTACAATTTTTTAACCGATTCCGCCCTTTTTTCATGTTCCACCTTTTCTTTCTCATGATTTTCAAGTCTCCTCTCAACAACATACATTTTTTCATGGGTCTTCAAATTTGTATGGGAATCATGAACAAGAAACTTTTCGCATCCTTATTGTCGATGGTTTTAAAAATACCGAGACAGAAATAAAATCATATTGGTCTAGAATTTGGAAAAGTTTATGGAAACAATGAAACTGAAAACTTCGGATATTTTGGCTCTGCCCACTTTTGAAAAGCCATGCGCTACTGTGTGCTACTCCCCAAATTGTACTATACATACATATATCTCACTCTTATGTTCCGAACGTTTTAAATTATATATGTATGAAGATTTTTTGAATTTGGGAAGTTTTTGTGAGCTTTAGGGATGTCATGGTAATGACGACAACGGGAGGAGTGAACAGAAAGTAGTGGCGAGAAAACTAATGGGGTTTGGGAAACCGGAATTTTTGTGGATTTGAAATTTGGACTCCGCCTACGTTTTTTTCGAAGTTCAAGAGTATTCGGATACTAATCAAGCATGCCACGATGTTTGAGCGAAACATGGGAATCGTGACACAGAAAGTTAATGGTTAGGCTCCGCTCAAATTTCTGGAAGATTTTTTCATAGGCTATAAGAAGAACCAGTCCATTGAAAGTACTATGAGAATTGTAAGTCTTATGAGCATTGTGGAACAGAAAATAATGGATATTCAACTCCGCCCATTTTTCTAGGCTTGATTCAATTTTTAAGACTCCGACCCACCTTTTATAAGTTTGAATTTATTTATATCTCTTGTAGTCACGCAATTGCTGAGATGACCCAGAAGAACGAAATGGTTATGGAGGTTATGAAACCGAATTAATGTTAGTCAAATCTTTGACTTTGCCCACTTTTCTAGATTAAAAAAAATTTCCATTCAATCTGGCGAATACAGAACAAACCGTCTGCAGTTGATTATGGAAGCAATGAAACACAAATTTTATATTTAGCTCCACCCACTTTATTTTCAAAATTTCATTGAGTCAAGTACATGAAGAGTGATGCTTATAGTGAGATGAGCCAGAAGTATGAAATGGTTGTGGAGGTTATGAAACAGAATTAGGTAGTCTCTTCTTTGACTTCGCCCACTTTTCTTGGCTCCGCTTTTTGTTAGAAATTATTTTAATTCTCTCTTGTAAATACTGAACAAGCCGTCTGCCATTAATTAAGGAATCAATGTGCGACCGTGAGATTTTATATTTCTCTCACTTTTTTGTGATAACCATTGAGTTATGAGGATTATAAGATAAACTCACTGAACAAGTAACGAAAAGTGAAATGTTTCTGAAAGTTATGAAACCGAAATTTCCCAATTCCTACATTTTTCATGGCCCGCCTCTTTTTCTCAAAATGTTCAAATCTCCTTTCAACAACATACATTGGTCTTCAGAATTGTATGGGAATGATGAACCTGATATTTTTCATTTTCCGGCCTCGCCTCACTTTCCTAGGCGCCGTCCATTTTCGTGTCAAATCAAGTGTCAAATCTAGCAGGCAACGAATGTTGAGCAATACATGGGAATCGTGTAACAAAAATTTATTGGCTAGGCCCCGCCCACATTTTTGGAAGTTTATAGGATGACAGAACAACCAGTCTATTGGAAGTTCTATGAGATTTGAAAGTCTTATGAACATTGTGGAACAGAGAATAATAAATTTCAAGCTCCGTCCACTTTTCTAGACATTATTCAATTTAGAGACTCCGACCCACTTTTTATAATTTTGAATTTATTTGAATCTGATATCCACTATATTGATTGTAAAAAGAGCCAGAAGTATGAAATGGTTATGGAGGTTATGAAACAGAGTTAGTCAAATCTTTGACTTTGCTCACTTTTTCTACGCCTTTTTTTTGTGAAATTTTCATTGAGTTATGAAGATCAGAGATGCGCGGAAGAGAAAATTTTCTATGCGGAAGACGGAAGACGGAAGTAGACGGAAGACGGAAGTGACTGTCTAGGCTTAAAAGTCCCAAATGTGTTAGAAACCGTAATCATTAGTGTTAGCAAAGATCAGAAAATCAGTCAAAAATCTTTTTCGACTTGGAAAAATCAAAAACTTTGGGACTTCCGTGAAAAAATTTTTCTTCCGAAAAATCCGGAAGACGGAAGTAGTCGGAAAAAATTTGACGGAATACGGAAGACGGAAGACGGAAGTAAAAAAACAGGCGAAAGACGGAAGACGGAAGACGGAAGACGGAATTCCGCGCACCTCTGATGAAGATCATAAGAAGGTCACTGAACAAGTAACGAAACTTGGAATGTTTCTGAAAGTTATGGAACTGAAATAACATTTTTCCGACTCCGCCCTTTTTTCATGTTCAACTTCTTTTTTTTCAAGATTTTCAAGACTCCTCTCAACAACATACATTTCATGGGCCTCCAGATTTGTATGAACATTATGAACCTGCAACTATTTGCATCACGGTTCCTATTGTCGATGATTTAAAAACCGACTTTAAAAAAATCAAATAAACTTAGAATTTTGAACATGTATAGAAGCCATGAAACTGAAAATTTCGGATGTTTTTGCTCCGCCCACTTTTCATTTAGAGAAATCGGAATAGACGTCTGAAGCATCTCAGAAAAGTCGCCGGTAGATCTTCATGGGAATAGTATAACTGACCTTATTGGTTTTGGGCTCCGCCCACTTTTTTGTTTGAAAAGTTCATAAAGTTTAGAAACTCGGCCAACGACTCCCCCACTAGACATGTAGAATAATTTTGAATGTTCATGAAAGTTGTGAAACTGTGATTACATTTTTCCGGTCCCGTCTACTTTTCTAGGATTCGCTCACTTTTAAATTAAGCATAATAGTACAACCAGCATGCTTATATATTTTCGCTTATTAGCCAGCTTACGAGAAGTATGCAAGCGGATGTTTCGAAATGTTTAACTATGCTAGCTGTTTAGCTATACCGATTTGGGTTGATTTCAGATTTTCAGGCCGATTTAGTCTTTTTCAGGCCTTGTTATTTATTGTAATACGCTTTATTTTTCCCCATTTTTTTGTTACGGTTACCCTCTATTATCTGTGTGCTGTTCTTATTGTACAATTTTCATTTTTTCCAAATTTGAATTTCCCGCCTTTTTTACAAAATTTAAATATCTCGATTTTTCTTTTTCACCAGGTGCTCTACTTTTTCGTTCATTTCCTTATTATGTGTGCTACTTGCCTTTTTTGTGTGTGTGTGCTACTCCCCAATTGAACTATATATAAATATATATCTCACTTTTATGTTTTGAAGTTTGGAATATATGAAGATTTTCTTGACATTGAAAAGTTTTCTGAAGTTTTAGAGATGTCATGGAAAAGTCAGAAAAACGAAAACTGAACAGAAAGTTACGGAGGGAAAACTAATGGGTATTGGGAAACCGGGATTTTTGTGGACTTAAAATTTGGACTTCGCCCACTTTTTTTTTTGAAGTTTTGGACATAGCAGTTGGCTCTAATCAAGCGGACAAAGATTGTTGAGCAATTCATGGGAATCGTGAAACAGAAATTCTATGATTAGGCTCCGCCCACATTTTTTTAGAAGATTTTATTTATTGGATACAAGAACAACTAGTCAATTGAAAGTTTTATGAGAATTGTAAGTCTTATGAGCATTGTGGAACAGAAAAGATGGATTTTAAGCTCCGCACCACTTTTCTAGACATTATTCAATTTTGAGACTCCGACACACCTTTTATAATTTTGAGTTTCTTTGCAATCGCGCTTGTACTGAGATGAGCCAGAAGTATGAAATGGTTATAGAGGTTATGAAACAGAATTTGTCTTTTTTCGATTTGGCCCAGTTTTCTAGGCTCCTTTTTTTGTTTCAAAATAGTTTCATTACATCTCGGGAATACTGAACAAGCCGTCTGTCATTGATTATGGAAGCAATGCAGCTGAGAAATTTTAAATTTGGCCCCGCCTTTTTTTTTGAAAATTTCATCGAGTTATGAAGATTAACATATCTAACGACTGAACAAGTAACGAAACTTGGAATATTTCTGATGGTTTTGAAACCGAAATTACATTTTTTTTCCGATTTTGCCCTTTTTTCATGTTCCGCCTTTTTCTCAAGATTTTCAAGTCTCCTCTCAAAAACATACATTTCATGGGTCTTCAAATTTGTATGGGAATTATGCAAAACACTTTTTGCATCACGGTTCCTATTGTCGTTGATTAAAAAGAAATCAGAGATTGGATCAAATAAGCCAATATTCTTGAAACGTTTATCTAAACAATGAAACTGAATTTCTCGAAGTCTAATCAAGCCGGCAACGATTGTTGAGCAATACATGAGAATCGTGAAACAGAAATTTAATGCTTAGGCTCCGCCCACATTTTTGGAAGATTTGTTCAAAAGATAAAAGAACAACCACGTACATTGAAAGTTCTATGATAATTGTAAGTCTTATGTGCATTGTGGAACAGAAAAACAATGGGTTTTAAGCTCCGCCCACTTTCCTAGAGTCGATTCAATTTTTAAGACTCCGACCCACGTTTTGTAATTTTGCATGTCTTTGAATCTTCCGTTACTGAGATGAGCCAGATGTACAAAATGGTTATGGAGGTTATGAAAAAGAATTAATCAAAATTTTGACTTTGCGCTCTTTCTAGACTCCGTTTTTTGTTAGAAATTTTTTTTAAGTCACTTGTAAATACTGACCAAGCCGTCTTCAATTGATTATGGAAGAAGCAATGCAACAGAGAGATCTTATATTTGATCCCGCCCACTTTTTTGAAAACTTCATTGAGTTATGAAGATTGAAAAGCGTTGAATAGATTTAAAAAACTGAACAAGTAACGAAACTTGGATTATCTCTGAAAGTTGTGAAACTGAAATAACATTTTTTCGATTCCGACCTTTTTCTTGTTCCGCCTCTTTTTCTCAAGATTTTCAAGTCTCCTCTCAAAAACATACATTTCATGGGTCTTCAATTTGTATGGAAATTATGAACCTGAATTTTTTGTCGATAATTTTGAAAGACCAAAGACCAGAGAGATCAAATAAGCTCAGAATTTTGAACTTTATGGAAACCATGAAACTGAAAATGTTTTCGCTCCGCCCACTTTTCATTTGGAGAAATCGGAACTGACGTCTGAAGCATCTCAGAAAAGCCAGATCTTCATGGGAATAGTATAACTGACATCGTTGGTTTTTGTCTCCGCGTACTTTCATGCTCGAAAAATTCATAAAGATAGGAACGCGGACAATGACAGCCCCACTGGACATGTAGTAAAACTTGGATTGTTCATGAAAGTTGTGAA
Organism: Caenorhabditis sinica; assembly: GCA_963932045.1. NCBI lineage: Eukaryota > Metazoa > Nematoda > Chromadorea > Rhabditida > Rhabditidae > Caenorhabditis > Caenorhabditis sinica. The sequence goes on from OZ009940.1 coordinate 20,938,771, forward strand.
ACTGAAATTGCATTTTTAGTCTCGTCCACTATTCTAGCCACAGCCCACTTTTACATAATTTGAGTTTTTTATGCACTTGTAACCATCATGCTTATATTCTTCAAAGTTTTATGGTCTAAATGAAATGGACATTTTTCATTTTTCTTTTTTGAAACTTGGTAGATGGTGTATTAATGTGCAAACTCTTGAGCACAATAGCTTACTGTTTAAAATGAGAATTTGCACACTTTTACTGAAGATAGGCAACAGCAAAAAGTAGGCTCCGCCCATTTTATTTGACTTTTTCTTTTTCAGGGATCGATAACCACATTGACATTGGCAAAAAGTTACATCAAAATCGGTATGCTGGAACCGAAAATGTTTCTAAAGGTACAATTATTGGCTCTGTTTTAGAATCGGGTGCCGGTGATCAAAAATCGAGTGCCCGAAAAAAATCGGGTGCCGGTCAAAAAAATCGGGTGCCCTGCAAATCGGGTGCCCAAGAATCGGGTGCCCGAAAAATCGGGTGCCCAGAAATCGGGTGCCCAAAAAATGGAGGGCCCAAAAATCGGGTGCCCAACTTTTTTTTCGGCATACGGTAATTCATGAGAAATTCGAAGACAAAGATTCTAGAGTGGTGTCTGGAAGGTCTATAGTCACTTTTGAGCTGCCAAAAGATTTTAAAAAGGTCAATACTGTTGGTCGCATTTGAAACATCTCCCGTAATCTGCAGTGGAAAGGGCTATGGGTTGACTCAAAGACTTTTCTCAGACTACTCAACACTATATTCGTCTTGTTAAGCACTTTCAGAATGATTTCTGCTGATTCATACACTTTTTCGAACATATGGTCACTCGGGACCAACATTTAGAATTCCGGCAAAGATGCTGTAAATAAGCTTAGGGCAAGACTTCTATGGACTTCCACGACCGAAACTCATTTCACACTCCGAATAAAATAGTCTAAAAATCGTTTTCTGCAGACTCCAAACTTCTTCAAAAAGTTGGGCACCCGATTTTTGGGCCCTCCATTTTTTGGGCACCCGATTCTTGGGCACCCGATTTTTTGGGCACCCGATTCTTGGGCACCCGATTTTTTGGGCACCCGATTTTTTTGACCGGCACCCGATTTTTTTCGGGCACCCGATTTTTTATGGTGGGCACCCGATTCTAAAACAGAGCCCAATTATTTTCTAACAATAGTGTTTTCACTAAAAATGGTGGAGCTGGAATCTTGTTAGCTAGGTTTGATTTTTATTCTTCATTTCACAAGAAATGATAACTTTCAAACAGTGCATTTACGTTTTTGGTAGGTTATTAGTTTCCGTTTGGGTTTTCAAAATGATACCAAATCCACCAGTCAACTTCACAAACTTTGAACCATTATAGGCCTTATGAAACTGAAATTCGAAAGTTGAAACATTCTTGTCTAGATTGAATTTGATTGAGAATTGTAAGGAGTTTTAAAGTGTAGTCAGTGATATCACTTCTGAAAATGAAAAAATGTTTCAGACAAGGGAACAAAAACAGTGAATTTACAAACTTTGGAGAGGAATAAAGAAGCTAATGAATCAGAAAAATTTCCTATATTGGGGATCACCAGTATGTGAATATTCTTGAAAGAGTTATGAGAGTTGTAGAACAGAAAATTTTGAATTTAAGCTGAGCAGAGTTTCCTAGTCTTCATTTTAAGGCTCCGTTCCGTTTATGTTGGTACACCCTATTTTTAGAATTTCTCCTGATATACAATAACGACCAAGTACGCCACGAACATTCCAATTTTCATGGAATCCCTGAAACTGAAATGTAGATTTTATGCTCCGCATGTATTTCGGAAATGAAGCAATTCGATCAACAGCTTTCAAACTTATTGTTACGAATACGCAGCAGAAAAGTTGGCTAAACCCACTTTATCTTCGAAATGTTTCGAATTTAGTGTATATCTTGAAGGTATAATTGAATTGGCCAAAAGATAACAAGGACACTACAGTGCGTAACATAAGTATAAGACCACCCCTAAACAGGCCCCTAACTCTTCAGAATTTCGAGTGTTGAGAAAACGAATGTTGAAATCGGGTTCAGCATCCAAAAGTACCCTGGTGTACAAATTTTGGTGACCTAATTTGAAAAACTGGCCGAATGACGTGGCAAAGTGTGAAAAGTGTGCACTTGCAACCGTAACATAAGTATAAGACCACCCTAGAAGGACACGGCTGAGCACCCAAATCACGTGAATTGATTGGCGAAAAGTTGTCTGGAAATGTTGTCAGGCATCATATCACCCAGAATAACACAACTTTTCCCAAGTTTGAGTGAGTAGGACTGTGTTGAGTAATCAAAAGATGGCCTGAAAGACCCGGTTCTTCGAATGTTAGGTGCCGGAGCCTGGATCCGTGAACAACGATATTCAGTTGACCTAAAACCTTTTCACTGACCCTAACAAGGGTTTTTGATTGCATTTCTGCTTATTCGACAACCTAACCATGAATCAAGGACGACTTCTGTGAGTATAAAGCTGGATCCTCTTCCCAAACTGGGGAGATCCTGACTTATGGTAGCTGGGAATTTCAAGATTGTTGACTGAATCCGAGTTGGCATGTTGCAAACGTGCTTTCTCAGTCATGTTCTGTACAATTAGGCCCTCATGCTTCAACCAGGAGACCTTATCCGAAGCTTAGAAGCTGCCTTCCGAAGAAAGTGCTGCCAGTTAGAGTTTTTAAAGTGCGGTAGCTGCTTGTAAATGTTCTTAGTGGTGCAATTTCATTTCGAAATTGATGCATATGTTCAGAATTGATGTTTCAAATAATTTGCACTAAATTTGAACCAATCTTCAAGCAGTCAGATCACATTAAGCCATGATTACCTGCATTCTTCTTGAGCGTGCCGGTTCCCACACTCGGGAATCGTTGTTAAGCTTCGGATAAGGTCTCCTGGTTGAGGCATGAGGGCCTAATTGTACAGAACATGACTGAGAGAGCACGTTTGCAACATGCCAACTCGGATTCAGTCAACAATCTTGAAATTCCCAGCTACCATAAGTCAGGATCTCACTAGTTTGGGTCAAGGATCCATCTTCATACTCACAGAAGTCGGCCTTGATTCATGGTCAGGTTGTCAAATGTGCAGAAATGCAATCAAGAACCCCTGTTAGGCGCAGTAAAAAAGTTTTAGGTCAACTGCATATCGTTGGGCACGGATCCAGGCTCCGGCACCTAACATTCGAAAAACTGGGTCGTTCAGGTCATCGTTTTATTACTCAACACAGTCCTACTCTTTCAAACTTGGGAAAAGTTGTGTTATTCTGGGTGATATGATGCCTGACAACATTTCCAGACAACTTTTCGCCAATCAATTCACGTGATTTGGGTGCTCAGCCGTGTCCTTCTAGGGTGGTCTTATACTTATGTTACGGTTGCAAGTGCACACTTTTCACACTTTGCCACGTCATTCGGCCAGTTTTTCAAATTAGGTCACCAAAATTTGTACACCAGGGTACTTTTGGATGCTGAACCCGATTTCAACATTCGTTTTCTCAACACTCGAAATTCTGAAGAGTTAGGGGCATGTTTAGGGGTGGTCTTATACTTATGTTACGCACTGTATGATCCTGAAACAGAAACTAGTTCGGACTTCGCCCACTCCGTTTGAGTTTATGCTTTCTCAAAAACCCTCTTCAATAATCTTTTCAACTATGTTATAAATTCTCGCTCTATTCATGAAGTCTTGGTAATCGTCTTTGCTAAACATTTTCGAATTTGTTTCCTTTGAAGCCGATTTATTGATACTAATTTAAATTCTTGAGTAAATCATGACTATGAAACTGAAACATTATAATACTTTGCCTAATTTTTTTGCGAGAGAGGCTAGCAAACGAGATATTGTCTGCAAGAACACGCACTATCAAATGAGATGATCGACCAGGTGAATACACAAGTTCAGTAGAACGGAATCTTTTGTTGAATCCGGCCCAATAACTTGTTCAGCGGGGAATGATCGCATTCAATTTGTTTGAATATTTAGCATAAAAGAGATGGAGAGGAAGATTTTATGGTTTCTATGGACCAGTTCTCGCTCTTTTTGATTCTCGTTTTTTTTGTTTAAGATGAAAATCGTATAATGAGCGAAAATCAATCTTGTACAAGCTTCATAAGAAACCTTCGAAACAGGAAATGTTTCGAGACCCTGAGCAATTAGAACAATCGACGAATCAACAATAAAGAATTTTTTCCCATGTTCATGTTGTCGAAGAAACAGTAAATTTAATCTGATTTTGTGCACTTATCAAAGAAGAAAGCGAATTGTGGAAAATTTTGTTCAACTCGAAATGGCGTTTTTTCAGTGAATTGAACCGCAATAGTGCTGCCAAGAAATTTGGACATTTGATATGCGATTCGTGAAACTGGAGTTTATGCTTAACATAATTTTTTTTTGAAAACGATTATGACAACCAACTAAATGCTATCACAGCCGCTCCGCCCTCATATTGGAAGAGGGGGGAGAGGAGGTTGATACAAAAATGAGTCTAATCAAGCAGGTGTAATATGTTGAACTTTACATGGGAACTATGAAACAGAAATTTGTCATTTTGGCTCCTCCTACTTTTGAAAAAGTTTTGTTCGAAAGCATAGACGGGAACCAATGAAAGAAGAAAGACATTTGAAATTTCTATGAAAACAATGAAACTGAAAATTAGGTTTTTTCGGCACCGCTCACTTTTTAATTTGGAGAGATTGGAACGCGTCAAGATAACCAATAAGCGAATATTCTTGAGAAGTTCATGACAATCCTGGAACTGAAATTTTCGTTCTTTCAATGTTTTTCTCCTTGATTTTTGGATCTACATATGTAGATGTTGCGCTGCTGTCTGAAACTTTTCTGTTGGGTCAAAATATGACTGATTTAAAAAAGATTTTCAAAGTCTTACAGAAAACATGCAACAGAAAAAAGTAGACTTCGCCCACTTGAATTTTTTAAAGATCGTAAAAAATCAGTCTAATGACACTGGCAAAATGATATCATAAAATCAGTATGCTGAAACCGAGAATTTTTCTAAAGCTACAATTAATTTTTAGCAACCCTGTTTTCACTATAAATTTTCGCGAACTTCTGATGAAAATTCACTTGAAACCCGAGAAAAACTGAGAAATGATAGTCGAATTACGGTAACAGTCGGTTCATGTGTGTCGCTTTTTCGAGGTGTGAGGTCGTGGCCGCCGAGTTGTCAGATCTTCGACCAAATCTGAAATTCACCAGAATTGAAATGCGATTCAATTAGAGAGACAATTTCGAAAATTGTGGATGTTGAGAGAACGGAAGTTCATGCTGGCTCCGCTCCTTTGTCTGTAAGACGCTGAATAATAAAGAATCGCGTCCTACTCGAAATTTAGTGAAATGCAGCATAACGAACAAACCAATTGCCACATAAATATTTGATCGCCGTATGTGCAGCCTTTGAAACTGGAGTTTTAGCATACAGTATTTTTCTGGCTGTATCTGTCTGTATCCTCATATGAACTTTCTGAAAAGAGTAATAGAACCAGCACAATCACAAAAAAAACTGTATCAAACGCAATAGGAGCCCTTCACTCTTCACAAAGACTACGAAACAGGTTCTTTGGAGTATCGCTCATTTTAGTAAAGTAAAGCGTTGAAGATTTGTAATTGTCCAAACAAAGATGAGGCAAAACCAAGTAATATTACCAGCATTGGATTTTTGTGAGCCGTATAAAACAGAGTTTTGCAAAAAGTATCCTATACGATTACCTATTGAAAATCCAAAAAAAAATCAACATTACTAACATTGTTGGTGCTGCGGGCATACTGCTATTGAAAGCACTAATATGTAGTTCCTAGAAATTGAATAGCGTTTGAATAAGTAGCCTATGAATGGAGGACTACTAATCTAGAAGAAGGTGAAAATTGTTATGGAGCATTTTCACTAGCCTTGCTAGCCTTGCTTCACTAGCCTTTCTTCATCTTCAAAAGAATTCTTGGTCTTCATGAGAAAAGAAGACCACGCATTAGTATCAAAAGTTACAGCAATTTTCGGAAGATTACTATCAGCATGCAACTGGGATGAAATCTCGGTTTTGAAACGGAATTATTTTTAATTGATAACATTGTGGGTTACTGAAGTTTTAAGGCTTAGCCCAGTTATCGAGAGATTTTTCAAAATAGGACTGAAGATGATATATTATCGAAATTTCGTGTATTTCCTCGCGTCCCACTGCGAACATGGCTGAAATTTGAATTTTTTAGCATTCCCGCCGGATGTTCTGTTTTCAAAACAGCAAAATTTGTTTTGGTGGCGACGAGGACTCCTCTCGGACAGTTGAATTGTCCACGAGGAGTCCGCACCGCTAATAAAACATGTTTTGCTGCTTTGAAAACAGAAAATCCGGCTGGAACGCTGAAAAATTCAAATTTCAGCCATGTTCGCAGTGGAGCGCGAGGAAACATACAAAATTTCGATAATAGGAGACTTTCCGCAATATAGGCAAACATAATGGGTTATGTATGTGCAGACATTTATAAAAAATCAGTTGAGAAGAAGGAATGATAATGTATTCTGAATGATATGAAACAGGATGATACCGGATTTCAATAATCCGTAGAAAAACAAGCATTTGAGTGTTAACTGGAATAATATGCACTGAATTTTGAACAAAATATTGCCATAAGGAAATATTAGAAGGCTTGTGCGGCTCTTGGAGGTAAAAAACAAGAATATAGTGAGGGACAAGGTTTCTCACTAAAAACTAAAATGGAAACTATTTGGGCTTTAGCAATAGGAAGTACCATAACAATCGATGAATGCTTACCAACACAATAAAACAGAAATATATTCTAAAATTAACCATAAAATCAATACAAAAGTAATACTTTAATAGTAAGAATGTGTAACCTCTCAGGAAGTTTAATTTGACTGAACCAAAACTGTATGGTAATGCTGACCATTGTGATCACAGTAAAACAAACTTTGCCGCATTTATGTTGTTGATAGAACATAATTTGTGTTACATGAAACTTTTTTCCCTTGTTATTGTTACTGTGAATGTTTGAATCTCGACTTCCAATTCAAAACTGGTTCCACTTGCTCTATAAACTAGGCAGAGCAATAAAATATCATTTTGAAAGAAGTAGAAGTAATTCATACAAATTCAACTTTGATGGATCAGAAGCTACAACGACAAAGCTGTGCAAAACGGGAAAACAGTTTTGGAAGTTGTTTCATGACGCTTGTGAAACTGTGTCATTCCAATATTTTTGGATTTTTTTTCTGATTCTAGCCATCTTATGAGAAGTATGCGAACGGATGTTTAGCTAATTTTAGCTAAGTCGATCAAAATGACACATATGATGAATACAACATTTCGAATTCGATATCATTTGGGGTTAACTCTCTAACTTCTTTCAAAGTGTTCTAAAAACTAGTTAAACTGACTGTGCTCTTTCTGAAAAGAATTCGAATGGGAAACATCACCAAATTGATGTATTGTTATATTATTAATTTAAAATCATTAATCGAAAAATACTCTGTGTTTGAAACAGAGAGTTTGATTAAAATTTGAAGTTGTCGTGGGGCGAAGTTGAAGAGGTGTTTTTTGCATCCTCTACAAGAAAATTGAATACTGTATATCCGGAGAACTAAGTATCCAATATACGTATCCGATGAACGAGCGATGAACGTTGAACTAAAGGGAAAATCGGAAGAAAATCAGAAGAATAACGGAATTCGGAATACAAGAGAGTAAGCAATATTGTTGCGCTTCAAATGGAAGTGATGAAGCGTGTTAATTTTCCTAGTTATCCTCCTTTTTAAAAACTTCTTATAATTCTTTTGATAAAATATTAAAGAAAATCATTGTCTCCTTTTTCTATGTACTATCTGAAAACGAAAATATTCTAACCTAGTACAGTGCATTGATGATATTTTGAACTTGTTGTGTTTCCAGAAGTCTGATACCTGTATTGCATTACTCGGACACTCCAAACGACAAGAATAATATACTGAACTCTCGAAGAAACTTCGAATGCTTATGAAAATTGTGAAACTGTAATCGCATTTATTAGATTTCGTGTTTTTTTCTATTCTATGATCCGCCCATTTGAAGAAATTTGTTTTGCTATTATGAAACTGGCATTTTTCATTTTTAGGCCTCACCCTACTTTTCTAGGCTCCACCCACTTTTTTGAAACTAGGTTGATGGTAATGTTCAAACTCTTCTACTGGGCTCACCTCTTACTGATTCCAAAAAGATATTCAATATTTTCATTGAAAACATGCAACAGCATAAAGTAAGATCCGCCCACTCGTCTCTGACTTTTTATTTTTTAGAATCGTAAAAAAATCAGTCCAATGATATAGACAAAAAGTTATCCCAAAATCAGTATGCTGAAACCGAAAATGGTTCCGAAGCTAAAATTATTTTGTAGCAATTATGTTTTCTCTAATAATGGTGAAGAAGGAATCTTGTAAGCTGGGGTAGAAAAGCTGATCCTATGTTGGCAGGATTGATTTTCATAGGTAGTAATTCAACTTTGTCATTATATCGAAACAGTATTAGACTCCCAAAATTTGTCTGCTCCTAAAAACGGTAATTCTCAGGAATCGTGTACAAATGAAATTTCAGGGGAGCAGGAGACCAAGATGAATCAGAAAAAAGGAATCTTTAGAAACTTCATGTTGCTGAAGAAACAGGTATCTAGTTTCAGCTGTTACAGATGTTTGAAGGCGATAGAGCAATTTTTTCTGCGTGACGAAAAAAAACTAGACCTTCTGAAAACTCCTAAAAGTTGAAACTTGAACTCTCAAAAGTCAGCAAAATTAGTACTGGATGGAACTTTATGACACATAACTCGGTTCTCGTGACCTTTTTGGTGATTCTGATATCAAAAATGGATTCTACGGGATGGAAAGCGTGTACTTGAATTTGCAACAAAAGTGGAGCGGATGACCAGAAGCACTTCCCTAATGAAACAATTTTGGTGTTATCCATTTACGTTGCAAGAGACACGCAGTATCAAATAAAAACTTCCGACTTATGAATATATAATACTAATTTCATGAAGCTGAAACTTATTCTATCGCTGAATCTGGTTTGAAATTTTAGGGTATATTGAAAGTTTGTCTAATAAGCTGTGCCTTTCATTCTGATCCGATTTCTAGCAATCAATGCGAAGGTCCTTGGACATCTCCCCTAGCTTTTCTGTCGAAGGGCATAATAGTTGAATAATGAGCCAATTTGTACTCTAATAAGCTTCTAAACTGATAATGTTCACGAACCATTCTTTAGTTAAATTTAACGGAATAAATGGAGTGTTCAAATCAACCATAGAGCAGATTTTGAGTGCTCATGATGTCGAAGAAACAGTAATTAATTCTCATACATATAGTAGAATTGTGTCGAATTGAGTTCTACTCGGAATGAAGTCGATCATTACTAATAACAATCGCAAATTTCACTTTTCTTTTTTCGACAATAGCAGTTCTGAATTTTCCGAAAATTCTCCTTATTTTCAGTGTGCCGTCCAGGAGGTTTTTTACCCGGGTCTCAACGTCAGAAAAGTCAAGTATTGGGCTGGTAATGCATACTTTTGAAATCTGAATTCAGTTGAGCACAGCTGTTCAAAGCACAGGCCAAACTAATGGTACACAATGAACTTTACGAAACTGAACGAAACAGAAATTCGAAAACAATGTCATTGGAATGTCTCATTTTTGTTTGATTTTTAACATCCACGCAATGCCGATCTACTGAATAAGTAGAGAAACTTGAACTGTTTATGGAAAACATGAAACACAAATTTTGATGTTTTCAAACTGCTCCCATTTTTTATATTTGAATTTGCGATACCAAATAAGCCAAAATAGATAAACTTTAACGGGAAATGTGAAACCGTATTTCGATCCTTCCATGTATAATTTCGAACTTTCATATCAATATTATCGCGCTGCCGTCCGTTGTCAGTTGGGTTTAAAGGCCCATAGAGTTATATTAGACGATATCTCGGTGGAGCACAGACTGGAGCACACAGACTGGAGCACCTCGGCGGAGCACCTTTGTGCCCTAACGAGATATTGACTGAAATAACTCCATGCGCCTTTAAGCCCAACTGACAACGGACGATAGCGCCATAATACCTAGAACGTATCAAAAATATGAACATTCTTCACTTATCAATGGGATATTCGAAACTGAAATTTTATTATTCATTTTTCGCTCACGGCCCGCGGTAATCTTGTCAGTCATCTTAGAGATTCTTGCTCTAATCATAAAGTTTTGGAAACTGTAAACTTTTACGGCTTTGACAACATTTCGAGTAGAATGGATTCATTGATATGAGTTTTAATTCATGGGTTCATCATGAAGGTGAAACATTATTATTCTTGGCCCATTTTTATTTCAAAGGAGTCTAGGAAAATAGATATTGTCTGCGGGGACACGCGGTGTCAGATGAGAGCGTCTGCCTAATGAATATACGAGTTTTAGGGAACAGTTTTTTCGTTGAATCCGGTTCACTGTTGAAAGGATGATGATGCAGAAATAAATGAAATAGCGAATGGTATGCTCTTTATGTACCTAATTAAACTTTGATTTTGCAGCAGAACTAATTTGCACTAAATTTGACGCGTATCCCAGAAAAGTGGGCGGTTTTTGCTGTTGCACGTTGTCAGTAAAAAAGTCAAAAATCGAGTTTCAATCAGTAGGTTTCAATCAGTTCGTTTTAACCAGTACGAGCGTCTCTATTGGTTCAGTGATTATCTCTCCTACTTCAGAATCTAATGAAAAGGGTGGAACCGAGAAACGTGGACGGAGTCTAAAAAAATCCAAGAATTTTCCTGCTCCTACAAGGTTTACATACATACGTTTGTATGCATTTTCTGAAAAAAGCAGAATAAATACGAAACGAGCAAGGATAGTAAATGTTTTGCAAAAGATTTCATTTTTGGATGCAACACAAAACAAGGAAAAATATATACAGTACTTGATCACAACCAAGGTTGAATTCGATTCGGAAAAACGGAGGAGAAGTCAAATAATTACGAATCCTTGAACTATCTTGTTGCAGTTGCGATGGCAAATCATTTTCAACGTTTGATCATATTCCAAACTGTTATTCTCATTCAAGTCCAATATTTCAAAAGCATTTCTATTTTCTGAACAGCTTCTAATGTCCAGGAAGAACTTCCGTTTCTCAAAGTGCATTAAGAAATCTTTGCCGTCGCTCTTTTAGTAGAGCGGTCCTATTTCATCGTTTTCTATCTAACTGTCATTTGTTCTCAAACTCTATATAAGAGTGTGAATATTTCTCTATTTACTGTGATAACTGTTCTAAAAACTAAAACTTTCATTCAGGTTCTGGCGGTGTCAAACCGGTGAAAACTCTAACATTGAAAACCACCATTGCCTGGAAAGTGAACGGAGACTATGATAATTTTTGTGTATCACAATCTTGTATCCTTATAAAATACACCAATGCTTATTTTGATGTTTGCGTAATGCTTCTCATCGAAAATTAGAAAAAATTGGCGGTGTCAAAAAATCGTTCTGCTGCAAAATCAAAGTTTAATTAGGTACATAAAGAGCATACCATTCGCTATTTCATTTATTTCTGCATCATCATCCTTTCAACAGTGAAACTTCAAAAAAATATTCAAAATTTTTTAAAAAGTGGTTATTAGGCTCCAAATCAATTCCATAACTTCAAATTTCTTATCATTTGAAGCCTGATTTTTAGTTTGATTTCCGAAAACGACACACAATTTTCGAACCAAAAACTGTGCTTTGTGATATGGACTGCAGTGAGAGAGAGTGTGTCTCGCACTTTGATAAGAAAAGGAAGAAGGAAAAAGGGAGGAAGAATCGAAAAATCAGTATGATTGAGATTTGAAAAGGGTGAAAAATTGTATAGTTTTTTTCAACACCGTCATTTTTTGTTATTTTTTTTTGTTTGGAACGGGCGCGTTAGTCATGCGTATAGAGTGTGCATAAATGTTTTCTGTAAAATCGGAATGTATTAAAAAACGAACAAAAACTAGTAGAAGTCTTGCAAAAGTTTACTTCTTCAGAGACTCCATAAAACAAGAAATATTAGAAATTTCGTTAATACGTTAATAATTACCAATATAATGATATCTCTTTTATAAACCTCAGGAAACCGTAACACTTGGAGTCCGCCTACGTCTGACTAATCGTTATCAGCGTTGATTATGAGCCAACGATTTTCAATGTATTGAAATTTAGATCGGGCGCCATTGCGAACATTACTGGAATGTTTTCTTCGATGAAAGGAAAAAAGAGGGGTTATCGACGTTTCGCAACTGCATCGTTCAGCAACTGGTCCTTTCTCAACCACAATATCCTCAGTTCGTTCGAAAATCTGTGTTTTTTGCGAAAACGGATGGCAACCTGGAACGGTTCATATGTAGTGGCGTTAACCATAATTTAGGAAAAAGAATACTTCCGGTTGCGAACAGTCAAGTTGCCAAATGTCGTGGTTGCGAAATCGACCCAAAACCTCCAGTTGCGAAATAACTGATTGTCAAGTGTCCAGAAAAATTGAAGATAGGGGCATGCCCTTCTATTGTTCAACCCCAATTTCTGGATGCCCTTATATTAGAGGTGCCCTTCAAATACAGGGTGAGCGATAATTATTGACACCAAACTTTGCATCCTCGGTGATTTAACCGATCTCATTCAAAATTGTTGAAACTTGGCAGAATTATTCTGAATCATCTAATGAATACGTCCGTAAAGTTTCAGACCGGTACTATAATATTGAGCCAAATGGTCAGTATTTTAGTGACATTGGCTACGCGATGCGCACAGAAAATAAGGACGTGGCGAATGATAGCCTTCTGAAAACGCCCAGAAACATTCTGAGAGCAAGTATTTTTAATGATTCTAACGGATTTTGACTAGAATTTTTAAAATCTAGCTCTAATATGGTTTTCTTTCAGATCATCGCACTTTAGAGGGTATAATTGACAGTAGCTGAAACCTTTGAAATTTCTGGAATCTCGAGCTTTTCTCACTTTTCCAAAATTTTTATATTCTGAAATTTATATCCTGACAAGAGCTTTAGATTTACCATAAGGCAGAAAAAAAAGATTTTGAGCCAAGTGCCATTTAAAAAGTTTTCCGCCTGATTTCATTTTGAACGAATTTCACAGGCACGCTCCTCTCCACTATAAAACTTATCAACTTTGAAGCTCTGGAATCAAGTTTGGGAGGGGTTCTGGCAACATGGTTTGCATTTTAAAAGTTGAAGAAAGATCATAATATTTAGAAGCAACAAAAAGTGTATACCTCACGTTGATTTACAAGCTTACATAAGCTTCTGAAGTAAGATCGCTTTTCAAATGACAAAATCACGTTTTCGTCGATATAAGATAAATTCCTAACTCTAGAGCTTTATTTTTTCAACCAGTAGGGTCACTAAATGGTCAGAATCTTTAAACAAATTTTGAGTTTACCTGATTTCGCTAAAAACCCACAAAAATATGGCTTTTCAATTTTCGATATCCCCAGAACTTTTTTTTGGAGATTTCGTCTGTTGAAGATTGAAGCTCACATTCAAAAAACTGGTATGGATATCACTAAAAAATAACTTGCTTAGTGGTGCCAGATTGTTTTTCTATATAATTACTTAATTTCAAGAATATTGAGCTTTCGGAACACATTCTAACCGACCAGTTTCTCAAGATTAATGTGCGTGCCTGGATGTTGAAGAACGCTTGCACGTATCAGCCCATAAAATGCTTGAAACAGAGAACTATGTTTTGAAATTTTAACACAACAAATTTTCGCGTTTGAAAATTAACCTTGCCAAGTTTCAATGAAAACAATTCACCACGGCCAGTTTTACACTAGCTGAAAGTGGTGTCAATAATTATCGCTCACCCTGTAGAGGTGCCCTTGTATTTCTCAATCTATTACTGAAAATCTTGATCTTACAAAACATCGGCTTAAATAGAGCGGAATCGAGTAAAATCGAAGAAAAGTCGTTTCGAACCATTAGAAAACATATCGTTTCTACAAGAAGTTTTCCCAATTTATCGGATTTTTGCAAAAATTTCTACCGAAACATTTTGCCGGGTGCCCTTATATTAGGGGTGCCCTTTTATTTTTCAACCTCTATGCCCAGATGCCCTTCAATAAGAGGTGCCCCACTATTAGAGTAAATACGGTATGTTTCAAAGTCATGATTTCAGCCATGTTGCATAAGGTTAAGTATTATCGCTTTTGCTGTTCTTGATCAAAAAAGGAAAACTTTTTGAAAAATTGAACGGGGAGCGTCAAACATTTCTGTTCCGAGTACTCCATTATTTCTTCCCAACTGTGCTTTGTTTGATGGGGCAATGTTTTCTTTCTTTGCTATGTATAAGGGCACCCGGCAAAATGTTTCGGTAGAAATTTTTGCAAAAATCCGATAAATTGGGAAAACTTCTTGTAGAAACGATATGTTTTCTAATGGTTCGAAACGACTTTTCTTCGATTTTACTCGATTCCGCTCTATTTAAGCCGATGTTTTGTAAGATCAAGATTTTCAGTAATAGATTGAGAAATACAAGGGCACCTCTATTTGAAGGGCACCTCTAATATAAGGGCATCCAGAAATTGGGGTTGAACAATAGAAGGGCATGCCCCACTATTAGAGTAAATACGGTAACTATTCTTAATTCAAAAAATGTAAGTAACTTGTGGAACTGAAACTTTTCAGCCCAAGTCCAGTCCAGCTTTCAAGAGATCTTTCAAAATAACACCAAAGATGGTGTTGGAGACTTTCGGCAATATAGGGAAACAGAGAGGTTCATAAGCAGATATCGATGAAACATCAAGGTAGAAGAAAAACTGTGATGCATTCTGTCTTTAATGAAACATGAAGTCGTTTGAACTGCGACTCAACTTCTAGAATACGCTGAACAGCAAGCATATGAGTGTTATCTGGAATAATATGCACCGAAATAAAAAAAATTCTGCTATTAAGGAACTGTGGGTGTGCATGTGTGTGCGGCTCACGGAAGTAATATCCATGATCTGATGGATAACAACAGGTATTACATCTACTGACTCCAGAGCCAGTCATTTGGCACCTTGATATGTGTGTTGGGCCAATCAGAGGTGGATAACTTTCATATTTTTTGGATCTGAGCAATGTGGGTTCACTTTTCGATGTGTCGATCAAGTTTACATTTGACAGAGGCTGAACACAACCTTTTGGTGCAGAAATTTATCTGTTGAACTCCGCCAACATATTTGAAAAACTTTCTGAAGCCTTGTTAATCTGGATATGAATTTTCTGCCAAGATTTGGAATAGGAAAGCACATTACTTTTTGAAATCGTTCTATTAAAGTAAGACGACTATTCAAAAGCTATCATGTTTTTGAAACAGTATACTGTATCACATATCAATACTTCGATAGGTGATGAAGAAAATCTAAAGAGGTTATTCTTGCATTCCCATTCAGCATAGAATATATAGGATATCTGGAGAATTGGAAGAGCAGATCAAGGTAGAAGTATCTATTTTTGATATACGGGGATTAGAATACCAAACAGTAAAACAACCAATCAACTTTTGAAGTTATTTGTGCATTGTTATGAAAGTGGTGAAGCAGAATAAATTCATATTTTTTCTCGTATTTTCAAAAATTCTATGGGCCCAAAATGGGTGATTGAAGTATAACATTGTTTCCTTCTTCTATGAAGCATCTGAAAATGAAATTATTTATTCATTCTCAGTACATTGCATTGATGATATTTCTTGGTCGCACCTAATGACAAAAGCAACAAGAACAAATTGAACATATGAAGAAGTATGTGTCCTTTCACTTCTCTCCTCTCAATTTTTTGATTTTCAAATGTTTGTGATCTCTCAACTCCATTATTCTTATCAATGTGTGACACACACTTTCTCCTCGAAAGTATGTATGCACATAGTCTTAGTTGGAAAGTGTGTGTCACTGTTCAACACCAAACTAAATTTTAGATTCAAGTGATAAGAAAGCCGAAAGAGAACCAATCGAACATCGAAATCGTCAATGGAGGTCATGGGGCAATTGAAACAGGTATAATATGTCTAGGTTTTTCCCATGTTTTCCTGAAAAAAAGTGGAGCAATATTATTGGCTTTCGACTTCCGTTGGAAGCTGAAAAGAGGTTTGAAACTTCCTATGATTCTTACAAAACAAACACACTATAATACAAAAAGAAATTTTTAGGTCAAAAATGAAGCGAACTAAAGACTAAACCAAAAAATTAAACATCTTTGATTTTCTATGCTGTTCACGAAACTGGAACTTGTGATAGCAATTTTATAGTTTGTGCATAAAGCCAGAAATAATAAAAGGAAAAGTGGCAAAAATAAAATTAATCTGCTATACAAGACCTGTGAAACATGAATGTCTCCAAAATCTGTCTCTGCTCACTGAAAAATTGGTATTTTAAGGAGAAAGATCTTTGAAGGAAATAATCGGTGTTTTTCCTCCCAAACCGATTGTGTGGAAAATTTAGAACCGAAACTATTTGACGAAATCAAAGCACATCAGAAAACACCCTACGTATCGAGCATATGGTAAATTTGAACAAGAATATGGGTGTTGTGAAACCGAAATCTATAGCTTCGCTCACCCATCGTTCCTGTTTACTGGTTTCTAAAATGAGTCGGGACTTGTTGAGCAGGGAAAAATAGTTTATAGTAGTCTTGTGGACGGGTCGTGATCAGGATGCAACCATGTAAGATACAGAAAGTTGATTTATGAAAACATTGGAATAGTAGTACTCAGACGTCTTGGTGAAAAATAATATAAGGAGAAGTAAGAAATTGAATGTATCACCAAAACAAAATTTAAAATACATACAACTACGGAAAATTTGAAGCAGTAATTTCCAAGTTCGAGTTTTAAAATATCTCATTCGGCACTCCGAAGTGGATGGATACACTCTTTGCAACTCGAAGATTTTGGAATAGGAAGTAAATGCACTGGGATAAATACTAATGGATAAATCACAACTTCAAGTTTCTACAATGCTCAAGAAACCGCGCTTTTTTGACTCCGCCCACATTTTACAAATCGTTGTCAGCGTTGATTATGAACAAGCTATTAGAAATATTTTGAATTTTACATCACGCTCTATTGCGAAAATGGCTGAAATGTGAACTTCTCGACGTTCCCACCGGTTTTTTCAGGTTTTGAGGCAGTCTGTACTCCTCTCGGAAAATTTAACTTAATTACTGTGGTCAGACTGTCCGAGAGGAGTACACATGGTCTCAAAACTAAAAAAAAGAGATAGGAACATCGAAGAATTCGAATATAAGCATTGTTCGGAACGGAGCGCATTCTATCAACCCAATGAAGCTAAAAAAGTGTTTATCGACTTTTTGCAACAGCGATATTTTGCAACTGGTCATTTCTCAACAGATTATTTCCTGAAGTTGCGAAATGTCCAGTTGCCAAATGTCTTGGTTGCTAGATGTCGTGATTGCGAAAAAGACGTGAGTTGAAAAACTTCCAGTTGCGAAATGGCTGATTGTCAAGTGTCAGAAAATATGAAGATATCAATATGGTACATTATGTCAACGAAATTTCTACATGCTTCTTCTTTTATGGAGCCTCTGAATAAGTAAACTTTTGCAAAACTTCTACTATTTTTTGTTCATTTTTCAATACATTCTGATCTTACAGAAAACATTCATGTACACCCTATACGTATGACTAATGCATCTGTTCCAAACAAAAAAAAACAAAAAATGAAGATGTTGAAAAAAAAACTATACTATTTTTCACCCTTTTCAAAACTCAATAATACTGATTTTTCGATTCTTCCCCCCCCCCCCCCCCCATTTCGCTTCTTCCTTTTCTTATCAAAGTGCGAGGCACACTCTCTCACTGCAGTCCATATCACAAAGCACAGTTTTCGTTCGAAATAGTGTGCCACTTTCGGAAATCAAACTAAAAATCAAGCTTCAGTTGATAAGAAATTCGAAGTTATGGAATTGATTTTGAGCCAAATAATAACCAATTTTTTTAAAATTTTGATTTGTTTTTTAAGTTTTACTGAAAAAGTAATGTTGATTTTTTTGGAGTTTTCGTTTCAATTTTTACTGTGATTCTAGAATTTGATACATTTCATTTTGTCATTTTTTAAAAGAGAAAAGAACGTGAAAACACTGAATATTCTAATTTTTGTTATTTTTACGTGAACTTAGTGAAACTTTGAATTCTAGAAGATTATTTTTCTAGGAGTTTTTTTCGTGACAAAACGTGGAAATTCTCGGAAAGTTAGCCACGTTGGCTTGGAGATTTCGCGCTTCCTGAAGCTTCCGAAATCAACTTCAGTCATCAGAAAATTTTTGAAATTTCCTTAAATTTCTTTCCAAATTCTTTGATTTATCATCGGAATATTCATTTTTAGTGAGTACCTATTTGTTAGCTTTCGAGATTGTAATATGAGCCAAGTTGAATGTGAAAAAAAAAAAATTAATCTTGGCTCATGTTAGGCTACTTGACTCATAGACGACTTGAAACCAAAATTTTTTAAACGTTTCAAAATGGCCAAATTCGCAAAAATTCCAAAATACCTAGATTGTTCTTGGATTCTCAATAGAGCGCACTTCCATCAAAACGTCAACTTCATTGTCTTTTTTTTCAGAAAAATGCAAGTGCTCAAGTATCGATGGAACCGAATTCTACTACTCCTTGTCACCACATTATTCCTCATTTTTCTCATAAATTCTACATGGAATTCCAAGAAATTTTCAAGAAAAAGGGTCCCCAAAAATGGACAACTAAAAGTTAAAACTGTCCATAGTGATAGAGAGGGTGGAGGCGGAGCTCGTGGGAGTTCTGGTGGGAAGAATGGATCCAAAAATTTTCTGAAAGGACAGGTAGGTCAAATTTCAGAAACTCAGAATTTCACAATCCCACTTTTCCAGAAATGCAACATTCCAAAACTCGAAATCAACGGTTCGGAAGTCATTGACTTTTTCCATAAATCCGCTCCTTTGGAGTGTCAAATTCCTGGAAAATTCGAGAAAGAATGGGTATTTTTGGATGACGACAGGATGATTCGATTCTCGGAGAAACGAAAAGATGCGAAATGTCAAATGAAATATTTTTGGAGAATCAATGATGATGACAATGGATATGGAGAGGATATTGAGATTAAAGGTGAGATTTTTAGTTGGAAATTTTTAAGGGAACTGAAATTTTTTTGACAAAATTTTCCACTAGGCACATATGGGATTTGAATCCATCTCTTCTCAAACTTTTTGAAACTTTTTTTCTTCATATGTTTATAATCAACGTTAGCCATAACCTACTAGGTTAATGAGAAACTTGAAACCCTAATTGTTCCCAAAAACTTCTAATTTTTCAGATGGCCAAACTTTTGAAAACTACGACTTTGCCAGTGTCACTTGTTATCAAGGATTCACAAAATGGACCACTCTTCTCTGGACAGTTACTCCAGATCAGAAAGCCATGGAAAGAGCAAGAAAATTGAGAAAAAATGAAGGAGAGGAGGACCCGGAGAAGAAGCAGTACAATGTCTATTTTTTGGGGTGAGAATTTGGAAACGCAAATTTTGCAAGGAATTGAAAAATGCTGTTGGTGTTGAAATATGTGGGGTTGGTGATACAGTAAGCAATAAAAAAAACAAAAATTTGGAAAAAAGCCGTTTTCATTTTCTCTAGAAATTAAGAAAAAAAAATTTTTCCGTGTTTCCTTTTAATTTTGATTCCAAAAGCATTCAATTTTCGGCAAAAAATTTTAGAAGCTTCAGAGTCTAGTGTTCATTTTTATGTAAATTCCGAAAGAAGAAAATCAACCGCATGCCGATGAAGCTTCATAAATTTCCGCTAGAATCGAAACCGATTATTTTTCAAATTGCCCACCTTTCTTGCCATTAAATCATTAAATTATCAGTTTCAGCCCCACGAGAATTTCTAGTTATCAGATAAGAATAATATTTTAGCAGCATTAGACACCTGATAAAAAAAGGTTTCATTTTGTACAGAAATTCAGTGATTTTCATTCAAAACCACTCGTGCCTATTTCTTTCTGTGCCGATTGTGCCAATTTCTAATTTTCTACAGTTCTCAAAAAAAAGCGACAATTCGAAATAAGTTGGCGGAAAATGTTCTTCCATCAAACTCTGGTTATATCGTGTCAATTTGAGACAAACTCGAAACCCAAAAAATTTCGAATTTCCCGCCATTTTCCACCCCAATTTTCAATCCAACTTCCCGCTTTCCAGATTCGACTCGCTCTCCCAAATGTCATTCCGTCGAAAACTTCCAAAAACCGTAAATTTTCTCGAAAACCGTCTCGGAAGTGTCGTCCTGAATGGATATAATATTGTTGGAGACGGAACTCCACAAGCATTTATTCCGATTTTAACGGCGAAAACTGAGACGGAACTACCACTGACGAGAAAGAGATTTCGAAAGGAATCGAAATATTTGGATGAAGTCTATCCGATGATTTGGGATAATTTCACGGATGGAGGATATGTCACCATGTTTGGAGAGGATATGCATCAAGTTGGTGAGTTTTCAAATTACAGAGACTGAGACGGGTATCATCAGATTTTGAAAATAAGGGCAACGTTGCAGTAATGTTTGAAATTAGAAAACTCGTTCGAGAAACACAGATACTAGTACAGTACGGATAGCTGTACAGTAGTATTCCAACTGTAAAAAACTAACAATGACCATCGGTTTTATGAGTTTTATGATATGAAAGTCATGTAACAGTAATTAATTTTTACTGTAACTTTCTACTGAAACATGAGCCCTAGAATGAGTACTGTAACCATATCATAACATTTCCAGGAACCTTCTCCTACCGTCTCAAAGGATTCCGTAACCAACCCACTGATCACTACCCGAGAACATTCTTCAAAGATGTCGAGTACCGGGGAGACAGGACTTGTATCAATTCACAGCCTATTCATAATGTAAGTCAGGGAACCAATTGAATTTTTCAAAATATTTCAAACTTTAGATATGGTTCGAAAACTGTAAAAACTTTATGAAAGTTTACAAAGATGTCCCTCGATTCCTTCTCATGCATCAAGGTCTTCTATCCCACGACGACATCAATCTAGTAGATGTCGAAGATGATGACCTCTCCTCTCATCTGGAGCACATGTCATCTGAAGGTCTATTCGATGATTCGGTGGTCATAGTGATGGCAGATCATGGACATCGATTCGCGAAATTGAGAGAGACACATCAGGGACAGTTGGAAGAACGAATGCCGTTTTTCTCGATATCTCTTCCGAAGGCGTTGAGGGAAACTGAGAAGGGACAAAAAATGGCGCGAAATTTGAAAGAGAACGCTGAAAAGTTGACGAGTCCATTTGATATTCATGCTAGTTTGATGGATATTTTGAATTTGGACGCCTCGGATACTGTAGATTTTGATAAAATACAGGATGCGGATAAGAAGAGATCCTTGTCAGTTTTTCGACCGATTCCTGGGGATCGGACATGTTCACAGGCGGGTATTGAACCACATTGGTGCACGTGTTTGAGTTGGAAGAATGCGATGAATACGGAAGAGGATCGGAGAATGACAAGGAGGTGAGTGGTGGTTTTTGACCATTCAAAAGTCTTTGAGTGCTCATAACTTGATCAATATAGGCCCTGGATGGTGGAAGTTGCATTCATTTCATTTAAAAATATTCCAGTTTCTGATACTTGATAATTTAAGAGCATCACTGATTTTCCAGTACTATTCTGTTTTCGTATTCAGAATCGCCTCTGCCGTCGTCTCCGAATTCAACCATGAACTCTCCATCGCCAAAGACCTTTGCGCCCCTCTGACCCTCTCCAAAATCCTCGACGCCAAAAAACTCCTTCCTGAAAAGGATCTACTTGCCTATAAAAATGTCAAAGATTCCGATGGATTCGTCCCCGATCTGAGTGGAGATACAGTAGCCGCATTTGCACATTATCAGTTGAAGATACAAACACAACCAGGGAACGGTATTTATGAAGTGACACTGTTTTATGATATGGTCAAAGAGGAGTTGAAAATGGATTTCGGAGCGATTAGTCATGTGAACAAGTATGGAGATAATCCGCATTGTATTATTGGTACTAACTTTTTCTTGGCCACTTTTTGTGTTTGTTTTGATAAGGTTTAGATAGGGGTACTTTACTTGAATACGGGTTTTTTTGTTTTGATCTCAATAAATGTTTTGCTTTGGCTTGTACAACTATGAATTTTAAAAATGTGACGACTACCATTGATACTATGTACTTGAAAATGAAAAACTTTTATTGAAATTTGAATTGACAATACAGTAAATTGGAACAAGATTTTCTGTTACAGTTAGATCAGTTAACTCCGGTAAAAAGTTCCGATTTTGATGTTGATAGAGTGGATTTCGTAACTGAAAACGAATTTTAAATTTCGTTTTTGGAGGAAATTCGATCAGACTAATGCTTCTTTAATGATCACGAAGGACTCACTGTTACAGAACTATGTTTAGAAACTTGGGGCATTTGGAAAGTTTCGATGGTCTGAAGTGAAGGATCGATGTCGTCAATTTCAAATGTTGCATGGTGACTTTTCAAACTTCCGCTTCGTGAAAATCTAGATTCAACCACCAGTGATTATTTTTCCGTGAACCAAATATCATGAAGTTCATAAAGCCAATACAAATCATCTGTATTTTTTGTTGTAAGTGTATGTATATAACAGATATGCGTAACAGTTTGAAACACTTGAAAAAATGTGATGTACACAATAGATTCACTACTCAAGCAAGTCATCCATCCTCATTGCTACTATCATGAAGCTGTAAATATTTCACTGAAAAAAACTTCAGAAAAATATTCCAATTCCAACTTGGTCACAAAGTCACAAGGAATGTGAATTGATTAATGCTAACTTGCTGTTGATACATTTAGGAGCTAGGAAAACCAGCGACAGGCGAATTAAAGAGTTGTAGTATGACGATCCTGATATAATGCCATTGTTACAGTAACCGATTTGATAAGTTTTGAAGCTTAGTGAAACTTGAAATCAACGGATCGGAAGCCATTGACGTGTTGGATAGCGACAAGAATATTTGATTTAAAAAAAGCGAAATGTCAAATGAAATATTTTTGGAGAATCAATGATGATGAGAATGAATATGGAGAGAAGATGACTATGAGATCAAAGAAGAGACTTTGAGCGGGAGATTCAAAATTAGTTTTGAAAGATTTTTGAATTTTATCTTTACTAGGGCTTATATCAGCCAACTAACCACATAGGGAACTTGAAACCTGAAAGGTCCAAAATTTCCAGATGGCCAAATGTTTGAAAACTACAACTTGTTATCAAGGATTTACAAAATAAACCACTCTTTTTTGAACAGTTACTCCAGATCAGAAAGCGATGGAAAAAGCAAAAAAATTGAAGAATAAGGAAGGAGATGGGGATCCAGAGAAGAAGCAGTACAATGTTAATTCCTTGGGGTGAGAATTTTGGGGAACCAATTTATGCAAGACAGGAATTAAAAAATGATGTTGGTGTTGAAATATCTGGGGTTGGTGATACAGTAAAAGTTATGAAAAAATTTAAATAAAGTCGGTTTCATTTTTTCGACAAATCTGGCAGAAAACTTTTACCGTGATTCCGTTCGAATTCGATCTTAAAGGGGGACTAAAGAGATCCAAAAACTATATATTTTCTGGTATGAATCGATAGAACTTTTTACATGGAGCAAAAAATTCTATTGGAGGGTGGTCCAAAAATCAGCTTGAAAGAAGATATAGGTCGTCCAAGAAATTCTCGCGGGCAGAAAATTTCGATTTTCAACAGAGAAAATTTTCGCGGGCAAACTGAAAAATTCAAATTTTTCATAGATAACGTGAAGTTTTTTATTGAAAAAGGAGATGAAAGAGAGAAAGAGAAGGAAGAAGAAGACGAGGAATCAGAAAAGAAAATAATCTGAGATTGAACATAGTTTTAACTATGGATGGCAAGACTTTCAGCAGAAGTTAACACAATCCAACCAGCCAACCAAACCAACCATCGAACCGAAATGTTTTCATTATTATCATTGTTTTTTTTCTGCACATTTTAGTGTTTCCTTTTCTGATTTTGTTTTTTTATGATTTGATTCGGATCATCAATTCAGAGAAGGACCTATTATAAATCTAAATGTGAACGTGAACTAAAAAAATCTGATATCCACAAGATGCTAAAAATGGAAACCACGACTATTGACTGGGTAGTATTCCTCTTACCGATGGATCCATCAAGAAGGAAAGCGTGCACCTTCTGCAATCGAGAACGAGCCAGAAGCAATCTGACCTCAATTCCAAAAAATGAAGAGGATCGAGCATTATGGTATCGCAAACTTGGAGAAGAATTCGAGAAGAAATGCGAGAGAACTAGAGATGCAAGGATATGTTTTGAACATTTTCCGTACAGTAAGACAAAGTCACCACGATCGAAAGTTCTTCCGTACAAAGTAAACCGGTGAGCGTAGAAGATTTCTGAATACCTAGATTTTTAGAACGGATCCCCACCAACAAAAAATACAATCGAACCGGCTTATAAAGATGTTGATTCGGAAGAAGATTCAGATGAAGGGGCAGAAGGTTCAGAAGAAGAAGTGGAAGATGTGTATCACGATGTATGTTGTTCAATTTCTTTATAATTTTAGTTATTTTTTTTACAGCCAGACTATGAAGACGACGATGAACCAAGTTTGGATCCATCAAAGTTCTACAATGTGATATGTGATTGGGATCTGCTTATGCCTAGCATTTCTAAATGCTGGGAATGTCTCCGAAACAATAGAAATTCATCTGGAGAGCCAGTCATTCAAAAAATGGGATCGGCGATTACGGTAACATAATTTTTAGCATATCACACTTAGTTTTTCAGGCCAAATTTCGGTGTACCACTTGTAGCCACTCGTGGAAGTGGATGTCAACAAAACCACTCGAAAGAAAAGGGCAACCTGGACCGAAACAAGCAGAAATCAACTTGAAGCTTGCGGTAGCAATTCTCACTACAGGAACAGATTATTCAGTAACTATATTTCATCAATGAATGCCAAAGCGGTTTTTGTAGACAATTGCTTCATTCCTTGAGTTCATGGGAATTCCTGTCTTATCTGAGCAACGATATCATCAGCTGGCCACTTGTTTGGTAAAACCTGCGATTGACAAGGTCTATGAAATGCAGAGAGAGAAAGTTATGGAGGAAATCAAGGATCTAGCTATTCAAGAAGATGGAGTACATTTGGCTGGGGACGGGCAATTTGATTCGCGTATTCCAGATTATTTTCTTTTCTGATTCCTCGTCTTCTTCTTCCTTCTCTCTCTCTCTCTTTCATCTCCTTTTTCAATAAAAAACTTCACGTTATCTATGAAAAATTTGAATTTTTCAGTTTGCCCGCGAAAATTTTCTCTGTTGAAAATCGAAATTTTCTGCCCGCGAGAATTTCTTGGACGACCTATATCTTCTTTCAAGCTGATTTTTGGACCACCCTCCAATAGAATTTTTTGCTCCATGTAAAAAGTTCTATCGATTCATACCAAAAAATATATAGTTTTTGGATCTCTTTAGTCCCCCTTTAAAAACATTCGATTTTTTGATAAAATTTTATCTAGGAGCTTCAGAGTCTAATGTCCGATTTTTTATTGAATACTCTGATTGAATAAAATCTAACCTCTCGCCGGTGAAATCTCATGAATTTCCGCTAAAACCGAAACCGAGTTTTTTTTCAAATTTCCAGCCTTTCGTGACATCAAATTACTACATTACCAGTTTCGGCTCCTCGAGAAGTCCTAGCTCATATTTGGTCTTAGATTTAGTCGCAGTTCATATTTTAGCAAAAATTAGACATTTCTGATAGAAAAAAAAGGTTTCCCTTTGTACTGAAATTCAGTGACTCTTCTGTAAAACGATTTCTCTTTTTGTGCGGATCCTGCCGATTTCTAGTTTCCTGTTGTATTCGAAAATATTGCGAAAATTCGAAAAGAGCAGAACCAAATACAGTTGCATTGAATTGTATCCATTTCGTAATAATTTAAGACAAACTAGAAACCCAAAAAATTTCAAATTTCCCTCCATTTTCACCACGATTTTTCATCCAATTTCCCGCTTTCCAGATTCGACTCTCTCTCCCAAATGTCATTCCGTCGAAAACTGCCAAAAACTGTGAATTTCCTCGAAAACCGACTTGGAAGTGTCGTCCTGAATGGATATAATATTGTTGGAGACGGTACTCCACAAGCATTTATTCCGATTTTAACGGCGAAAACTGAGACGGAACTACCACTGACGAGGAAGAGATTTCGAAAGGAATCGAAATATTTGGATGAAGTCTATCCGATGATTTGGGATAATTTCACGGATGGAGGATATGTCACCATGTTTGGAGAGGATATGCATCAAGTTGGTGAGTTGGGAGGAATCGTTGTTACTAGTATCGATTTGGTAAGCCTTGGGTTATGGAGACAGTGGTATAGTAATTTCTCAAATTAAAAAGAAAACTGCCAATGACTGGAGATTCAAAATTCTTTATACTACCATCGGTTTTATGAGTTCTATGATATGAAAGTTATGTGACAGTAATTTATTCTTGAATTCCACTGAAACATGAGCACCAGAATGACTACTGTAACCATATTGTCACTTTTCCAGGAACCTTCTCCTACCGTCTCAAAGGATTCCGTAACCAACCCACCGACCACTATCCAAGAACATTTTTCAAAGATGTCGAGTACCGGGGAGACAGGACTTGTATCAATTCACAGTCTACTCATAATGTAAGTGTGCAATCTATTGAGATTTTCAAATTATTTCAAACTTTAGATATGGTTCGAAAACTGTTAAAACTTTATGAAAGTTTACAAAGATGTTCCTCGATTCCTCCTCATGCATCAAGGTCTCCTATCCCACGACGACATCAATCTAGTAGACGTCGAGGACGACGACCTCTCCTCTCATCTGGAGCACATGTCATCTGAAGGTCTATTCGATGATTCGGTGGTCATAGTGATGGCAGATCATGGACATCGATTCGCGAAATTGAGAGAGACACATCAGGGACAGTTGGAAGAACGAATGCCGTTTTTCTCGATATCTCTTCCGAAGGCGTTGAGGCAAACTGAGAAGGGAGCGAAAATGGCGCGAAATTTGAAAGAGAACGCTGAAAAGTTGACGAGTCCATTTGATATTCATGCTAGTTTGATGGATATTTTGAACTTGGAATCGACGGATTCTAAGGATTTTGATAATATGCAGAATGCGGATAAGGAGAGATCCTTGTCAGTGTTTCGACCGATTCCTGGAGATCGGACATGTTCGCAGGCGGGAATTGAGCCACATTGGTGTACGTGTTTGAGTTGGAAAAATGCGATGGATACGGAAGAGGATAGGAGATTGACAAGGAGGTGAGTGGCAATTTTTGACTTTATAAAAGTATTTTGAGTGCTCTTAACTTTATCAATATAGGCACTAGATAGCGGATGTTGCATTTATTTCATTTAAAAATATTCCAGTTTCTGATACTTGATAATTTAAGAGCATCACTGATTTTCCAGTACTATTCTGTTTTCGTATTCAGAATCGCCTCTGCCGTCGTCTCCGAATTCAACCATGAACTCTCCATCGCCAAAGACCTTTGCGCCCCTCTGACCCTCTCCAAAATCCTCGACGCCAAAAAACTCCTTCCTGAAAAGGATCTACTTGCCTATAAAAATGTCAAAGATTCCGATGGATTCGTCCCCGATCTGAGTGGAGATACAGTAGCCGCATTTGCACATTATCAGTTGAAGATACAAACACAACCAGGGAACGGTATTTATGAAGTGACACTGTTTTATGATATGGTCAAAGAGGAGTTGAAAATGGATTTCGGAGCGATTAGTCATGTGAACAAGTATGGAGATAATCCGCATTGTATTATTGGTACTAACTTTTTCTTGGCCACTTTTTGTGTTTGTTTTGATAAGGTTTAGATAGGGGTACTTTACTTGAATACGGGTTTTTTTGTTTTGATCTCAATAAATGTTTTGCTTTGGCTTGTACAACTATGAATTTTAAAAATGTGACGACTACCATTGATACTATGTACTTGAAAATGAAAAACTTTTATTGAAATTTGAATTGACAATACAGTAAATTGGAACAAGATTTTCTGTTACAGTTAGATCGGTTAACTCCGGTAAAAAGTTCCGATTTTGATGTTGATAGAGTGGATTTCGTAACTGAAAACGAATTTTAAATTTCGTTTTTGGAGGAAATTCGAGCAGACTAATGCTTCTTTAATGATCACGAAGGACTCACTGTTACAGAACTATGTTTAGAAACTTGGGGCATTTGGAAAGTTTCGATGGTCTGAAGTGAAGGATCGATGTCGTCAATTTCAAATGTTGCATGGTGACTTTTCAAACTTCCGCTTCGTGAAAATCTAGATTCAACCACCAGTGATTATTTTTCCGTGAACCAAATATCATGAAGTTCATAAAGCCAATACAAATCATCTGTATTTTTTGTTGTAAGTGTATGTATATAACAGATATGCGTAACAGTTTGAAACACTTGAAAAAATGTGATGTACACAATAGATTCACTACTCAAGCAAGTCATCCATCCTCATTGCTACTATCATGAAGCTGTAAATATTTCACTGAAAAAAACTTCAGAAAAATATTCCAATTCCAACTTGGTCACAAAGTCACAAGGAATGTGAATTGATTAATGCTAACTTGCTGTTGATACATTTAGGAGCTAGGAAAACCAGCGACAGGCGAATTAAAGAGTTGTAGTATGACGATCCTGATATAATGCCATTGTTACAGTAACCGATTTGATAAGTTTTGAAGCTTAGTGAAACTTGAAATCAACGGATCGGAAGCCATTGACGTGTTGGATAGCGACAGGAATATTTGATTTTAAAAAAGCGAAATGTCAAATGAAATATTTTTGGAGAATCAATGATGATGAGAATGAATATGGAGAGAAGATGACTATGAGATCAAAGAAGAGACTTTGAGCGGGAGATTCAAAATTAGTTTTGAAAGATTTGTGAATTTTATCTTTACTAGGGCTTATATCAGCCAACTAACCACATAGGGAACTTGAAACCTAAAAGGTCCAAAATTTCCAGATAGCCAAATGTTTGAAAACTACAACTTGTTATCAAGGATTTACAAAATGGACCTACTCCAGATCAGAAACCAATGGAAAGAGCAAAAAAATTGAGGAATAAGGAAGGAGAGGGGGATCCGGAGAAGAAGCAGTACAATATCTATTTCTTGCGGTGAGAATTTAGAACAACAGGCAGTTAAAGAGAGAATTAAAAATGCTGTTGGTGTTAAAATATCTGGTGTTGGTGATACAGTAAAAACTATCTAGCAAAAAAACTAGTTGTGTTTCTCATGGAATTATATTTCAAAAACTTTCGATTTTCCGCCAAAAAGCCAAACATTTTCAGAATTGAAATTGAAAAATTTTCGAAGTATCAAAAGTCGCTGGAATCTCAATTTGCTCCAAACCAGAAACAGTTTTTTTTTCAAAATTCTTTGACATGAAAGCTCTAAATTATCAGTTATGGCTCCCCGAGAAGTCCTAGCTCTTATTTGTTCTCATATTTACGTAATATTTGTATTTCAGCGAAATTAGAATTTCCCGATAGAAAACAAGGTTTCATTTTGTACTGAAATTCAGTTACTTCCCTGTAAAACCATTGCTGGTGTAACCATTTCTAATTTTCTGCAGTTCTCGAAAATCCTGCGAAAATTTGGAAAGAGATCGAAAATTTGGAAAAAGACAAACCCATGTTGCATTAAATTGTGTCCATCTCGTATCAATTTGGGACAAACTCGAAACAGAAAAAATTTCTAATTTCCCTCTATGTTCATCGCGATTTTTCATCCAATTTCCCACTTTCCAGATTCGACTCGCTCTCCCAAATGTCATTCCGTCGAAAATTGCCAAAAACTGTGAATTTCCTGGAAAACCGTCTTGGAAGTGTCGTCCTGAATGGATATAATATTGTTGGAGACGGTACTCCACAAGCATTTATTCCGATTTTAACGGCGAAAACTGAGACGGAACTACCACTGTTCATATTTTAGCAAAAATTATACATTTCTAATAGAATAAAAGGTTTCATTTTGTACTGAAATTTAGTGACTTTTCTGAAAAACGATTTCGCTTTTGTGTCGATTGTGCCGATTTCTAGTTTCCTGTTGTATTCGAAAATACTGCGAAATTCGAAAAGAGTTGGCGGAAAATGATCTCCCATCAAACTCTGGTTATATCGTATCAATTTAAGACAAACTCGAAACACAAATAATTTCAAATTTCTCTCCATTTTCACCCCCAATTTTTCATCCAATTTCCCGCATTCCAGATTCGACTCTCTCTCCCAAATGTCATTCCGTCGAAAACTGCCAAAAACTGTGAATTTCCTCGAAAACCGACTTGGAAGTGTCGTCCTGAATGGATATAATATTGTTGGAGACGGTACTCCACAAGCATTTATTCCGATTTTAACAGCGAAAACTGAGACGGAACTACCACTGACGAGAAAGAGATTTCGAAAGGAATCGAAATATTTGGATGAAGTTTATCCGATGATTTGGGATAATTTCACTGATGAAGGATATGTCACCATGTTTGGAGAGGATATGCATCAAGTTGGTGAGTTATGAGGGACCGTTGTTACTAGTGTCGATTTGGTGAGGGTTTGGATATGAGGGCAGTGGTACAGTAATTCCTGAAAATTAAAAAAACTGACAATGACTGGAGATAGGCTGTTGACTACCATCGGTTTTATGAGTTCTATGATATGAAGGTCATGTGACAGTAATTTATTCTTGCATGAAGATTTCTACTGAAACATGAGCACCAGAATGACTACTGTAACCTGTAGCTATAATATTTCCAGGAACCTTCTCCTACCGTCTCAAAGGATTCCGTAACCAACCCGCCGATCACTACCCGAGAACATTTTTCAAAGATGTCGAGTACCGGGGAGACAGGACATGTATCAATTCACGGCCTATTCATGATGTAAGTCAGGGAACCAATTGAATTTTTCAAATTATTTCAAACTTTAGATATGGTTCGAAAACTGTAAAAACTTTATGAAAGTTTACAAAGATGTCCCTCGATTCCTTCTAATGCATCAAGGTCTTCTATCCCACGACGACATCAATCTAGTAGATGTCGAGGACGACGACGTCGCCTCTCATCTGGAGCACATGTCATCTGAAGGTCTATTCAATGATTCGGTGGTCATAGTGATGGCAGATCATGGACATCGATTCGCGAAATTGAGAGAGACACATCAGGGACAGTTGGAAGAACGAATGCCGTTTTTCTCGATTTCTCTTCCGAAGGCGTTGAGGGAAACTGAGAAGGGCGCGAAAATGGCGCGAAATTTGAAAGAGAACGCTGAAAAGTTGACGAGTCCATTCGATATTCATGCTAGTTTAATGGATATTTTGAATTTGGAATCGATGAATTCAAAGGATTTTGATGAGATGCAGAATGCGGAGACAGAGAGATCGTTGTCAGTTTTTCGACCGATTCCTGGGGAGAGGACATGTTCACAGGCGGGAATTGAGCCACATTGGTGTACGTGTTTGAGTTGGAAAAATGCGATGGATACGGAAGAGGATAGGAGATTGACAAGGAGGTGAGTGGCAGTTTTTGACTATATAACAGTCTTAGAGTGCCTATAACTTGTTCATAGCTTGTGAAAATTAGAGCCCTAGATAGCGGAAGGTGCATTCATTTTATTAAATAAAATATTACAGTTTCTGATCCTTGATAATCTCCGAACATTGCTGTACTTTCATTAAGTTTCCTTTATTCGTTTTCAGAATCGCCTCCGCCGTCGTCTCCGAATTCAACCATGAACTCTCCATCGCCAAGGACCTCTGCGCCCCTCTGACTCTCTCCAAAATCCTTGACGCCAAAAAACTCCTCCCCGAAAAGGATCTCCTTGCCTATAAGAATGTCAAAGATTCCGATGGATTCGTTCCCGATCTGAGTGGAGATACTGTAGCCGCATTTGCACATTATCAGTTGAAGATACAAACACAACCAGGAAACGGTATTTATGAAGTGACACTGTTTTATGATATGGTCAAGGAGGAGTTGAAGATGGATTTCGGAGCGATTAGTCATGTGAACAAGTATGGAGATAATCCGCATTGTATTATTGGAACCAACTTTTTCTTGGCCTTTTTTTGTGTTTGTTATGATAAGGTTTAGAAAAGAAGGTTTACTTGGTACGGGTTTTTCTGTGTTTTGATCTCAATAAATCTTATTTTTCTTTTTCACTTTGCAATTATGATAGGGTTAGCGGAAAGTTTCTTGTGATCGCCTCTATCTGAATTAGTTGATCAAAATGAAGATGGAAGTCCGAATTTCGCTCACCTCTGGTAGCTACATACACGTTATCAGTGCTGCAAACTATTTGTAGTTTATTACAGACTTTGTGAAACTGCTAATAGTGAATCGCTTTCCGATGTATAGTCAACAGCCACAGCATGTTGAGAATAGTGCCTCAACACCAACATCTGGTGGAATTAATCGCTGTAGCTGAAATTTTTAAAAAAACTTGAAAGTGCTACTGGTTGAATGCTTCATTTATGTAGGCTGTGTTCAAGATTCTTGATTACATTAAATACTTACATAAGTGGTCACTGTAACATTACCAAAACTTCACGAACTTTATGAAACAGATAGTTTTGGTAGAACTGGCTCACTGGGAAGCTCATTAGGTGTCGATATAGAAAAATCTATGGCTTTCTCGTCCATGCAATATAATACTGTCACAACACGCTAATAACATAGAATTTAGAAATCTGAAAACAATGTCTAGATTGATTGACATGCGCGATGTTGATGGCTCTTCTCCAAGCATGGCAACATACTTTTTTTAATTGTGCAATAACATTTAATGAATTGTGCAGTTAAGTGAAGCCAGCAAAAAAATTAGCGTTGTCTGTATTAGAGTAGTTTTGAACTAATGACCTTATAACCGTAACAAATTTACCTGGTCTTTCTATAGATTCACGGATACAAATCAATTTATTGGCACAATCATCTATGTTGGTTCATGTAATCCTGGTTCTTCTCATCACACGTTTTGTGGAATTTGCGAAACTGATGATAGTCTTCTAAGCTCTTTCCGCAAAATGTTACACTGCTATCAGTCATAAAATAATGCTGAATTGATTTCTGTTGCACTATCCGCATAACATAGAGTTCAGTAAACGAACATCACTCTGACAACTTTGCAGAACTGAATGCTGAATCATTGTATTTTGAACACCATCAGGTTATGGATCTCGTGAAACCAATAACAGTGAGTCATTTCATTCTTTTCAGATTTTTGTACCGCCTGAAAAGGCTAAATTAGTTACAGTCTCATTCTCAGCATGTTATGGAATTCATAGAACGTTGATCGATCCATTCGACGACCAATCTGAAAGAAGTACACACATCTTCTATCTACTCCTTTTTTCATCACCTTGGACGGTTTCCGCATTTACTTGATTATTTTTGAAGAAAGAATTTTTACTGAAAACAATCAGTGGCGAGAATTGGTGAGGACGCTTTTTTGTACTATCCATACCTATGCCGAAACAACTACAAGTGACATGAAACTTTGCATGGGTATTACTGACTAGTTGTACAACAGAGCCACAAATTTTTGTCAGTTTATCACTATCCGTGGCCTAGTTAGCTTCGCATGTATCGCACCGCATTCGTATATTTTGGGATATGATGGTTGAGGTACAGTAATTATTCAGAAAAAAAAGTGGGCGCACTTATTAGTTGTGGTTGACTGAACTCTATTTTTAGGTTTTTTATATTATGATGCGATAATTTCGATTCGGTCGTTCGGCTGACGAATTGTTGTTCTCTTTATGTTTTCAACTTATCAGGGTTGTGTTTCAGTAATTGTTTCAGTCTGGAAATTAATCAGCACCTCGATATTCGATAGCTCCGAAATGTTACGATTATTGCTGAATTCCCAGAATCAATGAAAGACGTTGTCGAAATCTAGAGTCAATTTTGAAAACAAAGGATGTTTCGATGGCTTGATTTCTAGTATCAGAATAATTGAACACTGCTGGGCATCACTTAGGTAATTAAAACAACAACGAAAAATTATTTCTCAAGATGTTACAGCCTTGTAACCACATCAGAAACTGGAGACACCTTTAAAGGGGTACTGAAGTATTCCAAAAAGTTGCGATATTTTTATATGGATCGACTCGAATCGTTGCAGACAAGAAAAAATCCTTTTGGCCATATGTCAAAAAATTGACTTAAATCGAGTTATTCACGTTCTAAGTGCGAAAAATCGAGTTTTGTGGTCCTCTTTCAGTGGAAAGTGCATGAGAATGAAAATGATGATGCATGAGGAGAAATCGAGGAACATTGCTGTACACTTTCATATTTGTTTTACTGTTTTCGAACCATATCTAACTTTTGAAATAATCTGGGGACTCCACTAGATTCAGCACTTGGTTTGTGAATGAACTATGAACGAATTGGCGCAGCCGAATCAATATAGACGCACCATTGTTATTATCTCAAGAGTGTGTTGCAGTAATCATCATAGCTCAATAGTCAGCAAGTAATATTTATGACTTACAGTGTGACCATTGTCAGATGATCGAACCCGAAAGCAATACATGTATCACTACTGCTTCAAGAAACATGAGTGTATTGTGAGCATTGAGATACTAATATCACGCAGAATAGCGATGAGTAATCACTCCAAAATCAAAGCAACTTCTCGATCAAACCTCGTTATCATTGGGACAAAAGAGACCCAGTGAAGAAAAATCTACTGTAGCATCATCTTCGTAAAATATGACATGGGCTCCAGATGAGACCACAAGTTTCCATCTTGCACGCATACTATATTGATATTGTCATGGGAGGTAAGGTCTTACTTAATCAGCAAGGGAAATCATCGGAATGTTTTTACTATTTCTCATTCTTCTCAAAATTTCGAGAAACTCGTGGGTATTGATAACCTAATTGCTCGAAGCTCTACCTAGGCAGTGGATTGACAAATATCCTGTCTCATCGATACTCAAACCTCAAAAAAAATTTTCTCGGGTTTCTGTTACATGATGTTAATATCATACTGGTCATAAAACTAAAATTAATGGTACCATTTGCGAAAGTACCGTTATTTTTCAATCTGAATGGTTTCGATTTTATTCGGCGATTTTCATAGTTTTTGGCAATTCTTCGAGTCTTTCTCTCGATATTTCAACAGATCGGCAGAAAAGGAAAAGGAACGAAAAGTTCAAAACTACATGTTATCAAATATGTATATTCATTAGGACCAGGAAAACATTAGCGGGAAAATGGAAGTACAATTGAAAAGAATCAGAAGAAATTCCGTGGTCTGAATAAGAGAAACATTGCTCCCTGGACACGATGGTGGTGAATTTCGCGGTGGAATTTTTGCGATAGTGTTGAGGTGATGAGCATGTCAGGAATCTTCGAAAGAGATCGTTAGTCAAGTTGGCTAGCAGAAGTTATCCATCGCCAAGATCCTCGAATTTCCTTCCAGGACAAGTTTTCATTGTTATTTTTGTCCGAAATTCGCTAGCGGTCCGAGCAGAAAAGATGACGACCTGAAAATAATTTGAATGAGATTAGCCACTACATGTTTATGGCAACATTTCGCAAACCACGTGAATTTCGCAACCACGACTATTTGCAACAAAGACATTTTGCAACTTTTAAAAACTTTTCTACTTTTAAAAACTTTTCTTTCATCTACATTTGAAAAATATTTTGTTTTTTCGAGGTTTTGTAGTTGCGAAATCGACGTTAGTTGCGAAGCGACTGGTTTCAAAATTTATTATCACCTCATAATTTCTACCTTGACCTGCTTACATTGGAAGTGGTTGAAAACGCGTGGACGACACGGTAGCTGTTCCGTCGGCATAGATGTCAACATTTTGACAAGAAAAGATGAATCGTAGATCTTTGTGCCTGAAAAGTATTGAAAATTGTGAAAAAAGAAAAACAAAGAGAGAAAACAAAAAATCAACGCGCAATTGGGTCTTGCAACGAAATCCTCGATTTCGCTGCGAGAACCTCAAGTGTCTTCGAATTTGAGAAATTCATTGGCCTAAAATTTTCTGCCATGCATTTTTTCATTTCTCGCTTACCTCCATTTCCCATCTTTTCGCAGATTTTTCATTGTTTTTCGGCTTCGTTGTTTCTTCACTTTTCCTTTTACTTTCTCACCGCGACTTATTGTGACACTTCGTGATGATCGTTCAGCTTTCACACGAACCACTATCCACCGCCGACCGCGATGTTCTGTTAAGAATGAGCAATGTGGCGGTGTACAGCTTTTCGCTCGATTTGTGACTTTGAAGTTGATTCAGAATCGGAAACTATTTTGCAATCGACTTCTCAAGCTCTGAAAAATCCCACAATTGAGCCCTTGGTGGATGACGCTGTTTTTATTCGATAGATTTCCTGAAAGCATAGGGATAAGCGTGCGAAAGGCCGGTGTGGATAAACTAACTTGTTTATTAGGCTAATAAGGTTACAAGAAAGGAGGTACATTGATAAGAGACCAGGCGACAAGTTCTGCGAATGGGCAAAGCCAAAGGGAATGGTTGAAGGTCATTAGAATTGCCACGAATATGCTTCGCTGCTTCCTTTCCATATCCGTCGGCGAGAGTGAGAGACGCAGACGGTAAGAGATTGGAGACCGCGCTGAAACGAATGCTCCGTTGGTGTGTTCGACGAGAGAGTGTGTGTCGTGAAGAAACGCAGCCACCGATAACTGTCCCGAGTAAACTTGTGCCAAGTGCGGCCTGCAAACAAGTCTTTGGTGTTAGAATAACGGGGGGGGGGGGGGGGGGGGGGGTTCAGCAGAGGCTTGAAAAACGGTACATTGTTCACAATTCGCGCTCATTTTTCGTTTCAGACGCGTCGCGTGTCGCGTGTCTGAAAAATTCGCTGCGCGGCGACTCACAGGTCAGTGTTTCGTTGCGGAACTAGCTGGCACGATGCCAAATCTATCGGGTGCGACAAAGCGCGTTTTCGTGGTGTACCGTTTGCAATCGTTTGCGATACTCACAGCAAATCGAACGCTGAAGTATGCAAAAGCGCTCTGCTGGCATCACCAAACTACAGC
Source organism: Caenorhabditis sinica (assembly GCA_963932045.1). Classification (NCBI taxonomy): domain Eukaryota; kingdom Metazoa; phylum Nematoda; class Chromadorea; order Rhabditida; family Rhabditidae; genus Caenorhabditis; species Caenorhabditis sinica. Next base: position 20,975,930 of record OZ009940.1, read on the forward strand.
GCCTCACAATTCGAAATTCTGCAATTTTTCTCGAAAATTTCAGCACAGGCTTGCAAAACGGTACATCAGTTCGAATTTCCGTGCAACTTTCATTTCGGAAGCGTCGCGTGTCGCAGTCGCTCAAATTTTCTGCGCAGAGACTCGCAGTACAGTGTTTAATTATGCTAAATGCTGACACGATGCCAACTTTTAAATTTGGCTCGCTGTCAAGCGAAAGTGCGACAAAGCGTGTTTTCGGAATGTTCCGTTTGGCAAGCCTGTGCTCTCATGTTGCATGTTGCAATTTTTTAGGAAATTTTGGTAATTGTGAACTGTGGAAAAATCTGTCTTAGTTTAGTTGCGGACTATCCTGGAGCACGTTTGGCTACCCTTATAGAAAAAATTATTATGGTGATCTGAATAAATGTCAGTTGTCGCCGAAAATTCAAAACGACGAAAAATTGACACATGAACCGACTGCTACAGTTATTAGACTCGCATTTTTCCGTTTTGCTCAATTTTTAAGCAATTTTTCTTTAAAATTTAAGCAAATAGTCAAAATAACCGTGCTTAGAATGCATATATTGTCGAAAAAATAACTGAAATCCGCCTTAGAACCGAGAAAAACGGAAAATTAGTTTTGAAAATGAGTAATGTTCCATTAAATTTTCGTGGTGAGATACAGCCATGGTCGGTGTCGGTTTCTCGGCCACAGCTGACTTTTGTTCAGCTCACCGTAATACCAAGGTCGGTGTATGCAGAATACCGTGTTTTTCGGATTTTTTTGGCGAATTTTCAAATTTTTGCTTTGGTTCGACAGGGCGTGTTTTCATTAGGCTTAGGCTAATACCATAATCTAACCAGCGCCCGCTTGAACATCTTTGATTTTTTGAATATTCTTTGATTAATTGACCACCGCTTCCGAACCGATTGAAAAACGTCGTTTTCCAGATACCGAAACCATGAGCAACGATCACGAAATTCTCGATCTTAACCATTTCTTCTCCACTATTTCGTTGGCGGTGTCGGATAAGCAGCCGGCAATCGATACGTACAAAAAGTTGTCGGTGAAGTATGGAGAAGATTTTATGGATTATCCATATTTTGAGAAGTGGTATCAGAGATTCGTTGAGAAAAATGAGGCGACGCAGAGAGTGGCGATGAGGTGAGTGGCCTAAAAATGAAAACAAAAAATCTTCGTGGGTGGTCTCTTGGTAAGCCGCCACGCGACCGCAACGCATCGAAAATTAGCGCCGATTCGGCAGCACGCGCCGCAGCCGCTTCGCATATCAAAATGCGGGATTTGTATCAAAAATTCAATTTTTTCAGACAACTCGAATTCTCGGATCTTCTCACCAATGACGTCATCTCGAGAATCCTCGAAAAAGTTGATTTCCCGTCACGTCTTCATCTGCGAAGCACTTCGAAATCGCTTCGAGACCTCATCGATTCGGAAAATCCAAACATCAGCAGCATCGAATTCGAAGCACTTCCCGGATTGATGAATGTGTTTTTCGTGGATTCCAATCAGAGGACGTCACGCTTCAGATTCCAAGACTCCAAAGGGGAATACCTGAAAAATGCTCGAAACTTTTTGGCGCCAATTTTGAAAAATCCAAAACTCGAATTGGCAAATTTGAAGCTCAAAAACTACGCTGCCATCTTGAGTTTCACCAACGTTTTGAATTCCCGCCACTCGAAAAACAAAGTTCACGTGGAAAATCTAAAAATCACGTCGAATGTTCTAGAAGCTCTTGGCCTAATCCTACAGCATCTCGACGCGGGAAGTTTGAAAAATCTCGAATGGAATGTGACGGAAATCAAGGAGGAGTCGGAGATTTTGAAAATTTTCGAAACCGAACACTGGAAAAATTTGAAATTTTTCAAATTCATCGGAGGCGCCGAATTTCCGCTGGAGGAGGCGGGAATTCAAATTTTGTATAATTTGAAAAAATTCGAAATCATCATGGATGTGCTCTCAATCGACCTGCTCTTCGAGATTCGAGAGGTAAGTAAGGGGGGGGGGCGTGGCCTAAAAAGGGGCGTGGTCTAAATTTTTCAATTTTTTTTTCAGAAACTGCTAAACTCCGCCCACTTAGAGTCGGCCATCTTCAGAGCCCCTCGTCGCGACTTCTACGATTTGCAAGTTTCGATGATTTTCGAAAATGGCTCGAAAAAGTCGAAATTTTGGAAAATCGATTACAAAAAGGAGAGATACGCCGGAAAGTACTATGAGTGCTTGACAATCGAAAAAATCAAAAAATGATTTTTAAAATTTTTTTGTTGTATTCGAATAACCTGTTTTTTTAATACTAATAAAGTAAAATTTTGAATTTGCCGCGTTCCCGGGAAATTCAAAAAATTCTATTTTTCAGAGAATTTTTCGGTTTTTAAACCATTTGTGCTGTTATTTTTGTCTTAATAAAGATGAATTGGAAAACGGATTTTACAGAAAACAGAACGAAGAATTTAAAAATTAGCCAATTAAAACATAAGTCCGGTAGAGCGCGTTTCCTTACCGATATCCTTTATTCAATTTTTTGGGTGATTTTCTTGAAAACATTGGCTGCCAAATCGATTCTTGACTCCGCCCCCTAAGCTCCGCCCACTTTCTATCTTACTCCACATCGAAATTTCCGCTCGCAAATCGTTGGCGGGAAATTCGAATTCTTGATAATCCATAAAATCGAGTCCTATTCTTTTCCATAAATCTTGAAACACTCATAAATCGGTTTTTTCCCAATTGAAATTTGTAGAGAATGAATGCAGCCGACTCGTCCATTTTTGAATTTTTCTTTTTCTGAAAATTAGTAGAAAATTCCAGTTTCTAAAATCAGATATTTCGACGAGAATCTGAAAAAATTGAGCCAAAATGGAGCTCTTTTTAAGCTTTTTGTTCGTCAAATCTGGCGCATTGTCCGCAGAAACACCAGACTTGACGAGCAAAATTTCTACTTTCAATTTTTGGGAATTTGTTCGATTTTTGGTTAATTCTCGCCGATTTTCTTTGTTTTTCTTTGTGAAAAGTAGCTGAAAATGCAAAGAATTTCATTTTTTAGGATTTTTGCTCATTTTTTCACCTCCGAATCTCCGATTTTCGTGATTTTTTTTAAATTTTCAGCGAAAAATCACTTCTCGAAAAATGACTGAAAATGTGCTCAACAATCCCTTCGCAACTTCATGCTCCACGAATTTCTCAACAAAAAGCCAAAATTCGAAAATTTTTGCAAAAAGCTGGGAGACGGTTTCAAGGATTATCCGGAATTCGAATTTTGGTTTTCGAGATTTCAAAAGGAAATTACGATTTGAAATGTAATAAAAGGTATTAAAATTGTAGTTTTTGAGCTTCAAATTCGCCAACTCGAGTTCTGGATTTTTCAAAATTGGCGCCAAAAAATGTTAAGCATTTTTCAGGTATTCCCCTTCGGAGTCTTGGAATCTGAAGCGTGACGTCTTCTGATTTGAATCCACGAAAAACACATTCATCAGTCCGGGAAGTGCTTCGAATTCGATGCTGTTGATGTTTGGATTTTCCGAATCGATGAGGTCTCGAAGCGATTTCGAAGTGCTTCGGAGATGAAGACGTGACGGGAAATCAACTTTTTCAAGGATTCTCGAGATGACTTCATTGGTGAGGTCCGAGAAGGCGAATTGTCTGCAAAAATTTGAATTTCCGAATTTCTGGACGCGTCGCGGCTGCGGCGCGGTCGCGTGGCGGCTAACCAAAAGACCACCCTGGAATCAGATGTAGTTTTCATTTCAAGTCGATTCCGATCAAAATCAGCTCAAAATCTAAAAAACTAAGCAAGTTATGGCAAAAGTTCATTAGAGCGCATTTTCGACAAATTTTGAAATTTGTCGAAAATGCGCCCCACCGGACTTTTGCCATAACTCGCTTAATTTTTAAAATTTTAAGCTGATTTTAGTCGCAATCAATCTAAAATCGAATTCTAAACCAGAAAAATGACAAAATTAAAAATTTTTAAAATTAACTTTTTTCCAATTTTCCAGGTCCTCCTCCAATCGCCAACACTCCAGCGCTGCATCATAAAAACTACACATTTTCTAAACATTGACGCCATCAAAACCGGAATTCCTTGATGCGAAAAATGCTCCGAAGTCCCGACTCAAAATTTTTGATCTACCCGATTCCAGGATCCAAGGAGCACTTTTTAATAAAGATTTTCTTGGAAATTTTCGTATTTTTGTATTTTTGAAATCTCTGTGTTTTTATCACATCACTTATTTTAGCATGTGCGCTCCATTGCACTTTTCATTGCCGCCAAATTATCAGTTGAGCGCATTTTCAAAGTTTCAGAGAAATGTGCAAGCACAAAAAATCAATCGACTTGGATCTCGAAAAATTGAGAATTTCTGCTCAGCCAGTGGAATTTTCCGATTTGACAACTGACGTGCTCGAAGTGATTATCGGAAATCTGGAGTTGAAAGAGCGGTAAGTGCGCTCTACCGGACAAAGCTCAGTGGAGCGCATTTGCAACATAGAATACGTAAAAATGTGCGTAGCTTCTGAAAATCATAACGAAAACGCTCAAAAATCGCTTTAAACCCCTGAAAACAGGCTTCGAAATGAGAAAAAAACGCAAAAGTGGTCTCCGGCGGCCGTGGCCGAGATTCCCGAAAAAGGGGCGGAGTCAGCCAATCAGCGTTTTTGAAATTAGCGCTAGCCAATCATCAACGACGTTCATTGGCTGACTCCACCCCTTTTTTGGGAAACTCGGCCACGGCCGCCGCAGATAACTTCTGCGTTTTTCGCTCATTTCGGAGCGCATTTTCAGGGTTTTAAAGCGATTTTTAGGCATTTTCACTATGATTTTCAAAATCTACGCATATTTTTACGTATTTTAAGGCAAAAAAAATTTTTTGAAAAAAATGTGTTGAAAATGCGCTCCACTGGACTTTTTTTTGCAAAATTATCAATAGAGCGAGGATACACCCTCATTAAAAAAAAACATTTTTCAGAGCTCGCCTCGAAAAAGTGTCGCATGGTCTTCGAAGAATTTCGACTTCCGTCAAACCGCCCGTGGACTGTCTCACATTCTGTCACTACTCGGATCACATTACCATCAGATCAAATTCTGTCGACATTGATTTTTCCAAAAAAATCGATCCCATCCACCTTCCATCGATCAGACTCGTCATTTCACCGGACTTTGTAAAATTGGCATATAACGATTTTTGGTCACTTTTGAAGCACTCGAAACTTCACTTGAATTATCTCTCATTTTGCTCCGATCACTCGATATATCACGAAAATATTCTATCCTTCAACCATCAGCAACGTCTTCTCAAAAATCGCTTGGCGTCGTTGGGCTACAAAATCGCCGTCGAGCACTTTTCGAATCAATGGAATGAGCCGGAAGACGTGACGGCGATTCTACCGTATCTCAAGCCTGGGATTCTTCATACTATCAATATTTGGACTTGCTCGATGACCCCGAATATTGATGAAATTGTCGAAATGGAGCAGTGGAAACAGGCGAAAAAAGTGGTGATTCGTGGGCTGGTGACGTGCGCGGTGGAGCACTTTTGCCACTTGGATCAGTTTGATATTGAGTTTCAGTCGATTTCCGTGGAGCAACTTGTCAAGTTGAGAGATGTAAGGGATAGTTTGAAAAAAAAATTTTCGTCAAAAAAATTTTTTTAGGGAGGAAAAAAAAATTTCGACAAAAAATGTTATTGCTTTAAATTACGTAAAAATGTGTGTAGATTCCCAAAATCTCGATGAAAATGCTCAAAAATCCCTCTAAAACACTGAAAAATGGCTTCGAAATGAGCAGAAATCGCAGAAATTGTATCCGGTGGCCGTGGCCGAGTTTTCCAAAAAAAGGGGCGGAGCCGAGAGCAGTGTCAACTGCAAAGACGCTCATTGGCTGAATTCGCCCCTTTTTTTGGAAACTCGGCCACGGCCACCGGAAACAACTTTTACGATTTTTGCTGATTTTGGAGCCATTTTTCGTTGTTTTAATGCAACTTTTGAGCATTTTCATTATGATTATTGGAATCTACGCATATTTTTACGTAATTTAAAGCAAAATTTATAAAAATCGAAAAATTGAATTTTTTTACAATTGCGCTCTACCGAACGTTTAGCTGTAACTCTTTCAGTTTTTAAGATTTTGAGCCGATTTTTGTCGCAATCGACTCGAAATCGAAAGTTACACCGAAAAGCTTTATAAAATCAAAAATTTGAGTCTCGATAGAGAGCGCGCTCTACCGAACTTTTGGCCGTAACCTTTCTACCTGAGTCGAAAAGCGGAACGGCGATTTTCGACCTCCCGAAAGCTAAAATTTGAAAAAAACCTTTTCTCCAAATTTCCTATTTTTCAGACGCTCTCCAAATCTCCAAACTTCCAAAGATGCAAAATCGAAATGCCACGTGTCAACGATGCCTACTTTGAAGAATTCAGAAGAGGACTTCAACTGGATGGATACCGTCGTTACCGTATTCCGAACTCGAACCAAGTCCTGAAATTCGGATTGCAAGTGTGCGTCAACTACTCGGTGATCAACATTTCGAGAGAAGAATTCGTTGATTTCAATCTCAATTATGAGGGATTCTAGCTTTTTTATTTCCTAATTTTTTGTTGACTTTTGTTGTTATCTTTTTTACTATGGTTGCATTAATTTATTCACTGATGATTGATTTTCAATAAATGGCTTGTTGAATTCCGATGTTTTTTTTGAAAATTTTTACATTTTCAAGTACATGTTATCAATAGTAATTTTTGACATCAATGTTTGATGACGGAATGCAACCTTTAGAAAATCATTTATTGACATCAAAATACAAAAAAACCATACTTGACCAAAAAGATGAAAAATTTTGCCGGCCCGAATGGGGAACATTTGACCTAGAAAAAATTTTTTTTTAGAAAATTTTAGAAAATTTTCGAAAAAATCACTGAAAATTTTTCAAAATATTTAATGCATGCCTAAAATACGTTTTTGAAAAAAATACCCAAAAAAATGAACTCTACTTCAAAAAATGACAATGGAACATTTTTGCCCCAACAAACCGGGCCGACCGGGCCGACCCGGCCCGGCCCGCGACAAGTATGCAAAAAAACCCGTTCCAAGTACAGTAATCCCTCCCTCCTAACTTTTGTCAAAATAAACACAAAAAGTGGTCAGATAAAAGTTGGTTCCAATAATACTATTTCTTTCCTTGTTCACATGACTAATCGCTCCGAAAACCATCTTCAACTACTCCTTGACCATATCATAAAACAGTGTCACTTCATAAATATCGTTTCCTAGTCGTACCGAGAGAGCATTGTTTTCTGATTTGTGAATTCTATGTTATGAATGTGACGTGACAGTATTTTATTGCATGAACGAAAAAGCGTTCGATTTTCAATAAAGTGCTTTCCAGAGAGCGAGTTTGATCAATAATATCTGTTTCATAAGTTTGGTGAAGTTCTGGTAATGTTACAGTAACCAGTTATGTAAGTAATTAATTCAGTATTTTCCTGTATGATCAAGAACCAGGTGGTTTTCGCCCCCTTCGGGGGCTCCAACCCCCTGGCCTTAGCTTTTTTCTGGGTCAGTAAAACTCATTTCTGCCGCTAATACGCAATGAGAAATCTTCTTAACTGTGCGCATCTCTCACTGAAATCAGGTTTAGGAAGGCTCGGTCAGATGACTGTGTACGTAATAGAGTCCTTCTTAACTCTTTCTAAGCCTGATTTTTAGAAAAATTTGCAATGTCAAATCTTGTAAAGTGTAGTCGAACAGAAAAGTGAAGTCAAAGAAAACATTTAGTGAAAGAAACAACTACACTGGTGGGGAATGATTATTTGATCCGATCATCCAATAATTTATTTCAACCGATCATCCAATAATGGCTCTACTTGGAGTATCCAAACAACTGGAACACGAAAAAACGGGTAGTAGAAGCAATCATAAAAAAAATTTTTTAAAAGAGTCTACTCTTTTATTTATTATACTGCGAGATTCAACGACCGACCTCAAGTACCGTATGTCCTCTAATTGACCGGCATGCCGGTCTATTTTTTGAAATTACCATTTGGATGTCGGCTCATTAAAGGGTGCCGGTCTATTATTGAAAACGTCGAATTTTAAAAAGTGCTTGGAAAATCTCGAATTGGCCATAAAATATTGACTTGTCAGAGAATTTATTCATGCTGGTAGCAGTCGAAATCAACAATTTTACTACATCAAAAACTGAAAATGTTGTCAAAACTTGGAAATAGGCGGAATCGTGCCAATTTTGCTTAGCCAAGTCTAGTTTTGTGAATTTTTCACACTTTTGAAATTCTTAGAAATATATTGTACTAACGGATAATGGGAGGATGCCGGATTATTTGAGGGTGCCGGTTTATTTTTCAAACTCATCATTTGATTGCCGGTCTATTAGAGGGTGCCGGTCAATTAGAGGAAATACGGTTATCACTTTTTCTAGAAGAGCTCATTTCCGAGTCAAAAATTTGCGATGGTAACCTTTTCTGGCTTGTATAAGTGTGGTCGTCTCAGAAAACTTTCGTAAATTTCGCGAGCATTTTTTGATTCAGTTTTTGTACAAAAAGTAAGTACAATTATTTGTTGCGTTAATTGAGTTTTTGCGATAACTTTGATAATTATTCCGGTATCCAGCATCTCTGAAAGTATTCAAATTCTTTCCCCCTTGATATTTTCAGTTTAAAAAATATCATCCCCACGTTCCTGTTTCACACGGAAAAACTAAAAAACAAACTTAGTCTCTCGGGGGCTCGAACCCGCGAGCTCGCGGATGACGGGCAGACGCACTCACCACTACACCACTCTCGCCATGCCGACACTCATCATCAAGGGGTATAGAACACTGCGCCCTCTCGCTTGTCTCTCCCTCTATTTTCTCACCCACCCAACGTGGCGCCATAGTAAAACGGGGTGTGAATTAAAAAAAAAAGCAAACTTAATATTTTCGAGAAAAGAAAAGTACGGGCATCATCTCCGACAAATTTCCAGCCGATCTGTGAAAGTTTCATCCAAATCGGTCCACTGGTAGCCGAGATATGATGAGCGACATACAGACTGACAGACAGAATTGGTGATTGTTATTAGTAAAGATCGGAAACACAGCTTGCATAAATAAAGCATCCAACCAGTAACACTTCCAATTTTTCTATGATACTGGGGCCGTGCTACAGTGATTAACTCCATTAGATATTAGAGTTGATTCTAGATTTGCTGTAGCTATTGACTATCCATTGGAAGTCGATTCACTATTATCAGTTTCACAAAGTCTGTAATAAACTACAAATAGTTTGCAGTACTGATAAGCTGGCGAATGTGGTTCCCTAAAACTCTATAAATGGATTCTAACCTGTAGGAATCGAACTTCAATCATTGTATAAAATTTTCAGACCAAATAAAACCCCGGTGAAACTGATGAAATTCAAAACTTGTTTACCTTCGCCGGTTTCATCCACTGCATAATGAGAATGACGTGAGGAAAGTATTCAATAACCCGGAAACTAAAATGGATTTGAAATTTCCGATAACAGTTGTTAATCTGATGTACATATGGATGATTTCAATGCTAATTCGGAGTTTATATAGAGTCGACGGGGGAGATTTGCTTTGACCATTATAGAATCGGATTTGTGAACTCTATGCAAATCATGTGACAGTAACGAAAACGATTTATTGTTTTCAAGCTCATATTATCACAAGTAACTTTCCGCTAACCTTTTTATAATTGCGAAGTTAAATAGAAAAATACCATTTATTGAGATCATAACACAAAAATCCGTATTCAAGTTAACCATCGCTTCTAAACCTTATAAAAAACACAAAAAGTAGCCAAGAAAAAGTTGGATCCAATGATAATGTGCAAATGCGGCTACAGTATCTCCACTCAGATCGGGGACGAATCCATCGGAATCTTTGACATTCTTATAGGCAAGAAGATCCTTTTCGGGGAGGAGTTTTTTGGCATCCAGGATTTTGGAGTGGGTCAGAGGGGCGCAGAGGTCCTTGGCGATAGAGAGCTCATGGTTAAATTCGGAAACAACGGCGGAGGCGATTTTGGAAATTTAAGTTTAATCAATATTAGAAAATCAGATGGAACCGGGAAATTAAGACTATCAGAAACGGGGTATTATTTTGTAGTCGATTGCAGTTATTGTCATATATGTAGGGCAATAATGAATATAAGTTAAGAGAATTTGAATACTGTAACGTTGCCAGAAACGAGCCAAAGACTTGTAAGTATTTCTGATTTTTCGTCTTTGTTAGATGTAATTTTTAATTTACGGTTGATTGATAGTATTTTCAACCGTTTAAAGCATGAAATCATTCATGCAGAAATTTGGAAAACGACAACTTCATGAAAAATAAAATATAGCTAACTATGTTCGCTGTAGTGAGACAAGAAAAAAAATCACCGTTTCAGTACTTCAAAATTTACAGCATGAGAATGTTGAACTAGTGATAGGTGCAATTTCCATCACACGCCAACTAAACTGTAAGAACGCAACCTGATCCTAGCCATCAAATACCGACGGGACACTGAATCGAATTTGAAAATTATCATAAACTAGGATCGAACTTATGCTACTAAAAACTACAGTTTTGGAATCCTCGTATATTCAACCTTAAAAGGATTTACTGATCAAGCTTGAACCGATGTCGAGAAATCACTTTGACCACAAAATCTTGCCCGAAGTAATATTAAGATACTTTCTTGACGGAGACACAAGGTGAAAAGTTATGCATATCTCAGTTCATATTAATGCTACTAGAGAGTTACGAAATTTTCATAAATTCAGCATTTAAGATAGACACCATTCTGATAAGTCCACTTCTGCACCCTGAACTAATCGTATATGTGCATTACTCATTGTTAATTATTCTATTGTGGGGCTTGACTCACAAAACTACTGCAAAAAATTACGTTTTCAAGTTTCCCAAATATTCAGCTTCGGAACATTTCATCATTGGAACGTTCGTACCTAGAGAAAACAGAAGATGAAAAGAAAAAGAGAGATTATAGAAGTGCTTATGGTTCTTTTCAGCACATGAAACCTAACTTTTTTGCTTATTCAAATCTAGCATTAACACCACGAACATTTTTGAAACTAGTGACGTTACGGACTAAATTCCAAAACTGCAAACCAGATCTTTTCTTCTAACTAATAGAGATCTAACGTTTAAAAGACGTCGAATGGTAAAATTTGGAGGATAGCTAATGCTGAGAACGTCAGTAAGAAGGGATTGGACAAAGCTAAGAAACCAGTTACTCGGAAATATCAGAGAAGTTTACGGAGAGTTTGAAACAGTTGTAATTTTTCAGACTTTCAGTTGATATGAAATAAATATGCTGTGACTGGCTATGTACATTCCAAAACTGAAATTCACTTTTTCAGCAACAAAAACTGTTTCAGTCTGTCGACATATTTCGTCCATGCTAGTAATTAATGATGCTTCCTCTTTAAATGCATGCAATCAAATATGGATTCCTAATTTCGAAAGAAAATATTTCACTAGAATTTATTGATTTCATGGTTCTGTTATTAATTGAACAAAGACTGTTCGCTGAAAGCAAGAATGATCAACTATGTTTCAACAATTGATTGCATTTCTCGTCTGCCCTCTTAATAAGAAACCAATCCAAAACAGTGTTTTTTTTTGCGATCTCAGATAAAATTCGGAAGCTCTCGTCCTTTCTAGACAGATTTTAGTACAGATGGTGACACCTTTTTAAGAGTCAATGTCTGACTCGTTCGAGCATAGGCCTGTAGGCCATGGCACACATAATTCAAACTTGTCCAAAAGTTTTAATTTTTGACACAGTAAGTACCTAGGCCCATGGTATTAACATGCTATAAAAATTTATTGGCTCCGCCCCTTTTGAGCCATATAATAATCGATTAAAGTTGAAAAATTAAAATTTTTATTTTTGATGACAGAGTCAAATTCTTTTTAGGATTGTGTTTCTGACATGTTTTTATGCATTTTCACAGTTGACACCAAATTTCTAACTCTTACGGATCAGGTCGAAAATTTAGATTTTTTGAAAATTTTCAAGAAAATTTGTAGTTTTTCGCATTTTTCACAATGATGAAGTACTACGTTTGAAAATCTAATTATCATTTTCGGATTCCTCATAAAATTTTACACTGGAAAGGCTATTTGCCAAAAAAAATTTCGTGGACCTAACGGGTGCTACAGTTCAAAATACAAAAATCACATAAGGGTCCCCCCTTATGAAGAAATCAAGAAACAAAAATTTTCATGTGGTCCCCCCTTATGAAAAAATTGAAATTTTGAAAAAGTTTTGATAACGCTAGTTTTTAGTTGAACTAACTATAAAAAAAGGTCTGACGGTTTATTAGCTGATTTCAGTGCGATTTGGACAAAATAGAGAGTCTAGAAGAGTTCAAGCTCTATCACAGCTAGAGAATGTCCTAATACTTTTAAAACACACTGAAATCAGCTAATAAACCGTCAGACCTTTTTTTATAGTTAGTTCAACTAAAAACTAGCGTTATCAAAACTTTTTCAAAATTTCAATTTTTTCATAAGGGGGGACCACATGAAAATTTTTGTTTCTTGATTTCTTCATAAGGGGGGACCCTTATGTGATTTTTGTAATTTGAACTGTAGCACCCGTTAGGTCCACGAAATTTTTTTTGGCAAATAGCCTTTCCAGTGTAAAATTTTATGAGGAATCCGAAAATGATAATTAGATTCCAAACGTAATACTTCATCATTGTGAAAAATGCGAAAAACTACAAATTTTCTTGAAAATTTTCAAAAAATCTAAATTTTCGACCTGATCCGTAAGAGTTAGAAATTTGGTGTCAACTGTGAAAATGCATAAAAACATGTCAGAAACACAATCCTAAAAAGAATTTGACTCTGTCATCAAAAATAAAAATTTTAATTTTTCAACTTTAATCGATTATTATATGGCTCAAAAGGGGCGGAGCCAATAAATTTTTATAGCATGTTAATACCATGGGCCTAGGTACTTACTGTGTCAAAAATTAAAACTTTTGGACAAGTTTGAATTATGTGTTGACAGCGGAGCCAAGGTCAGCCGAGACCTCTCCAACGTCCTAACCCGAGAGTGTGTACAACCCAAGAAATCCCCGAACCCCAAACGTGTAAGATAAGCAATGGAAAGGTCAAGAACAGAACACAAGTAATCAATGACCCATTTATTTAGGGGCAAAGAATAAACGGAGAAAAGACATCAGAATTGGGGAAAGGGTGAAGGCAACAGAAAAAGGGGATAAATTAGCGCCTGGCCTAAAACCTCCTGTTGGATACAGGAGGAAACCGTGGGGAAACCAAAACTGTTGCAGCCAAAACCAAAACGATGCCAAAACCGTGAAAATAATGCAAAGCGGTGAAAATGCGTCCCTTTGGATACCGACAGCGATTCGGCACCAGTCGTCGTCGTAGCGAAAGTTAATCTGCAAAAGTAATTATTCGGCGAGCGCACGCAGCGCGCGCACGCGCCGCGGCGGGTCTCGCCACGAATTTAAAGGCGCATGGCGCGCAAATGCGAGGCAATTCAAACTGGGGTTTTTCGCAAGTGGAACTTGCGGAAAGAATTAAATGCACAGAATAAACCGGAATAAACTAGAAATGAAGGGAATAAATAATGACAAAATTAAGGCAATAATTTCGGGGGATTTTGTGGGCAAAATCGTGTGACCCGGAATTATATTGCCTTCAAGTTGGCCAATTCGATAATAGGCGGCCCGAATTGACAACACTCCCGGGGCGGGGCCGGCAGGAGACCAACGACAGTTGAGTGAACGTAGTTCACATTCGGTTTTTTGGCTTGTCGTGGAAGATGTTCTCTGGTTCTCCTTTTGGGTACCGTATTACTGCTATCTAGTATTTGGGGTACCTGTGTCAACGACTCAACTTGGATGTCATTATCATTTTCCTCATCATCACTGTTCAGTTCACCGATAATCGGAAGCTCAGCTGTGGATGGGATGTTATCTAGGTGGTCTTGAGACACTGTAGTCCTTTTGAGATGCGAGGGGTTTTCTGTTGGTACCAGATCTGCTGGAACTGTTGGACGTGACTTGTATTTTGTTGAATCTGTTCTCTTTTTGGCTGATGAGCTTGGATGTATTTCTTTTTCACAGGCTTCGATTTCCAACGGAATCAGATCACAAGCTGGATACGTCAACATTTTACCTCTGCACTTCACAACTGCAGAGCGGATTTCTCCTTTCTCTTTCTTATTCAGTTGTTTGACAAGACACAATGGCCACTTATGCCTTCTGAATGGTCCAGACTTGACGAACATCACTTGACCAATTTTAGGATTCAGTATGGAGCAAGCTTTATTTTTATGCTTGGATTCTTGCAAATGAAGAAGAAATCCAGAAAACCAGACTTTCCACCACTGCTCTAGAATTTTATCCAGACTGTTTTGATGAGCTCTCGCTCTATACTCCGCTTTCGATTTTGTAGGGTCAAGCGGTCTGAAATTCGGTGGGGTTTCTAGGAGTGCTCCAGGAAACAGAAAGTCAATTGGCCTTATGGCTACCATGCAATCCGGGGCTTTTTGATGTTCCATCATTGGTCTGCTATTGATCGTAGCTTCTACACTAGCTAGAACTCTGCGGAGAGATTGATAATCGAGGAAGGTGTTTTTGAGTACTTTTGGTAGTTGGTACTTGAGAAGCATCATGATTCGCTCGTACATCTTGCTTTCCCATGGAGAGAGCTTTGGGACATAGATGTAGTCAATGTCTCGATCTGCCAGGAACTTCAGAAGTGTTTCACTGGAGTCGTCGTAACCGAAGTTTTTGTTATCGGTATAGAGCGTTTTTGGGATGCCTGACCTCGATACTGCGATTTCGAGAGATTCTGTGAACCTATCGGATGTTCCATCAGGAACGATCTCCAATCGCGTTCCGCGTGTTACTAGACATGTATAGATCAGAATGAGGGCTACACCGGTTGATCCGTCACTTTTAACGTACTCAATCGGCTCAGTATTACTGATTCCGATATGCTCGAATGGGGTAGAAGATTCTAGCCTGACATCAGATAATGCTTGAGAGTTTGGGTATGCGATTTGATGTTCTTTTGATTCATTGCAGCTTTTGCATGTTGCAATCACTCTCTTTGCAATACTTGTATCCTTTTGGATACTGTATTTAGTTCTTACAGCACTGATGGTATATGATTCAGGTAAATGTCCGATTAGTTCGTGAGTTTCTCGGATAATAAGCTCAGCTAGAATATGTTTTCCATGAATCAAGATGGGTTTATGTGCTTCTGGTGGGAGTACGCTTGACTTTACTTGTCTGATCTGACGGTGAAGTCCATATTCATCTACGTATTTGTTGATATCAGAAGGAAAGGTGTAACCTAGACTTTCAGATTCAGCATAATGCTGTTGGATGACAAGAGTTCTTGCCAATTTCCGTCTGTACGCTGGCTTATCTTCTTTGACTTGTGCAAATTCTTTCATGACAAAGGTTTCCCATTGATGATCAGGAAAGTTTGAGTAAATCACTCGAAGAAACATGTGGATGTATGTCACAAGTTTTCGCATCGATTTCACTTCGTTGAAGGGAACGAATGATTGGTATTTCTGTTGGGATACTGTTGAGATCGTTTCGGAGCGTTTTAAATCTTTCCTTATTCCTTCGGGAAGATGTTTTTGTTTAAGAACAATTTGCCGAAATTCTTTCACGTCTCGCTCAGTACCTTCGATCTTGGACGGCCAATATTTTCGATCTCTCTTCAGGAATTCTGGACCATTAAACCATAGAGTACTCTTTTGTAAGTCAGTAGTGCTCATTCCTCGAGTTGTTAAATCTGCTGGATTTTCTTTAGTTGGACAGTGTCTCATTGAGAATTCAATATTCTTTGCAATTATTTTATCTCTATTGGCGTAGATGGCTTCTATCCTTTTGGATACATATGGAATCGTGTTATTCTTGTTCATGTACCAATATAGAGCAATTGCGCTGTCCGTGAAGAAGCAGACTTCAGTGACTGGGATTTGTAATTCTTTTATGGTTGATAGAACCAGATTAGACCCAATTTCGATGGCGCACAGTTCCCGTTTCGGAATAGACCAATACTCATCTTCATATGCTGTCATTTTGTTCTTGCTACACAGTAGATTTACGATTGGCTCTTCAGTTTCAAATGAGTAGTGTGTATATACACACGCTCCCAAAGTATCTTGAGAAGCGTCAGAGAATACCATTAGCCGCAATGTGGCTTGAGCGTAGTTGGTTCCCAACTGTCTTGGTACTTTGATAGTTTTATCTCTGAGCTGTTCTTGCAGCCATTTCCAATATTTCAGTAACGGTAGTGAAATTGGTTTGTTCCAATTTTCTCTGTCTCTGGCGCAATCACGCATCAGTCTCAAGAACGGAACAAAGAATGGTGAAGCAAGTCCGAGCAGGTCGACTGTTTCTGCGAACTGAGATGCAACTTGTTTTTTCGTTGGATGTTCTTCGTGGAGTGATGGGGTTTTTACGATCAAGAAATCATCTACAGTGTTCCAATCATATCCACAGATCTGAACGATGTTTTCTGTAGTCTTATCCTCTTTTGGGATACTCTTCATTACTTCTACTTCATTCGAGCTATATTCTCCGGATTTCATTGACATTTTGCCGAATATCTTTTTAGAAGTCTTAATAATTCCGGGAATCTTCTTCTTATCATTAGTGTGATAAATTATCTTATCTACACAAATATTCTCTTTAGTCATCTTACTAAGCTCTGTTGGATTCTTTTCCAAGTGATGAAGAATTGTAGCTTTGAGAAGAAAAGGACTACATACTAGACCGACGGGGATTTTTCGGAATCGTAGAGTTTGAATGTTATCAGGAGTTGCAGGCTTGTCAACATCTTTGAGCCACAGAAAACGAGTTAGTTCTCTCGATTCTTCTTGTAGTTGAACGTTTTGAAATGGATTATCTAGCTTTCCCATTACCAAGCATTGATGTGTACGGACTCGTATGAGTGACCCGAACATAGAATGCATCAAGGATGGATCAGTTGGACTACAATCATTCAGAGACAGAAGATCTTTGCTATGACTATAAGCATCATAAGCAATACGCACTTTTGTTTTTTCTGGACATCTTTCAACAATTGCTCTGTGAGTAAGATAGTAGACTAGATGCTCTTTTTCGATAGAATATTTTTCCATTTCATCTGTGACTTTTTCGGCAATGCCATTTGACAACATTTCTTGGATTTTCTTGTCATAAACATATAGCAAGTTGTTTCCCTTTTGGAGGGTTACTGTCAAGTTTCTCATTCTGGTTTCGGCAGTATCGTAATTGACGGCTAGCAGATTCTCATTACCGTTGAATGGAATCGACACCTCAAATTCTTGGAGACTATTATATCTCGATTTTTCGTTGAATTCTGCCAACAATCTTCGGTATTCTCTTTTGGCTACCTCGGCAACTTCTGGAGTTTCTGCTCCAATATTCTGACTCCTCCACATTTGTGATACACTTGCACTTATTTTGGTCTGTTTCTCTGGTTCAGAGAGATCAAGAAGTGTGTACACATAGTTTCTTCTGAGTACTGTATCATTAAGTATTTCGACTGCGTTCACTAACAAACCGAGATTCGGAGTCGGATGAACTAGTGAGCCGAAGGGAGTGGTTTCCAATAATCTACCAGATGGTAGAACATGACTTTTTGTAAACGGGAGTGAATGGAACCAAGCAATGATATCATTACCCATGATCATATCAATAGGATGATTATCCTTGCCAATCTTTTGGTACTCGTAAGACCATATATTGTGCTTTTTCATATACTTGATATCATCTTGAGATAACTGTGGAGTTCTGAATAGTGTAGGTGGAAGTTGAGGGCTACCAGCAATCTTAACATCGACTGTACCGGGATGAAACTTGATTTTAATACACAACTTGTAAATATGAAAAGGGGAGGTTACAGTAGATCCGAATCCGGCGATCGTCATAACCGTAGTACCTAATGATGGAATTTTTAGTCTTTCTGCGGAACGTTGGTCTAGAATAGAGAGTGAAGCTCCCGAATCAACAAGCGCTCGGATTGGATATTCTTCCGGGCTGAATAGACATAAGAATGGAAGTCTATATTCGCTATCAGTATTGTAGTGTACTGTAGCTGGATTGTTGAAGTGGTCATTCTCGGACAGAAAGTTTAGATACTCGGAGACGTCAATGGATTCATCCATGCATGTAGCCTTTTGGATACATTGAGTTTTAGCCGTATTCATCTTTATATGGAGAGGGAATTTTTGAGATTTTGGAGTGGAGTGTGTAATAGTAGAGCAGGCGTTTTGGTTAATTGAACAATTTTCTTTTGGGAATACTGAGGGTGGTGCACAAAGTAACGTTTTCGCGCCTTCTTTCGAAAGAGAGTTATTGATGGTACTTGAGGCCACGAAAAAATGTTTTCGGCAACTCTTCATACACGATAGATCCAGCTGACTGTGGATAGTTTCTAATATCTCTGTAGAACTCTTTTCTATAGCAACCACCCATATGGTGACGTTCTTTGCAATATCCGCAACAGAATGTACTCTTGCATTGTTCGATTCTGTGTTTTGGGCTCAAACACAACTCACACAACACTTTCTCAGTGGCGATTCTTCTGAAATCCCAGCTCTTGAGTGGGCAACGGATTGGATGATGTGGTCCGCCGCAAACATTGCAAGTGTGCTTTGTTTCTGGCTGATTGAATGGGAACGAAAATGGCATGACATTTATCATTGGACCATCGTCGTAGTTATTCTCCATTCTGTTGAACTTGAGATTTCTTTGACCTCCATTCACCCCATATCTGTGCTCACTGGCATTCTGTTGGCTACCTTCAATGTATGGGTATGGGTAAGACGAAATTTCTTGAACTTGAGCAACGTTGGAGACATATGCTCCATACGAACTTTGGTTGTTGTTTCTCTGGCCAAGATACTTCTTCTTTGTGTGCAGTGTTTCGATGGAATTTACAACTGCTTCATGGATTCGAACGAATGTCCACTCTCTGTAATCTTCTGAAAGTATGGGAAGGATATCGGCGATGATACATTCAGGGAGTTTCTTGCAGAATGGAACTAAAGTTCTCTCGTCATCGACATTCAACTCTTGCTCTTTGAGCAGATTGATGACAGCTCTATGGGCTTGTAGATCCCAGAGCATTTGGTTGCAGTCATCATGACTGAATGGAAGAGCAATGAACTTGTCATGAAGTTCCGTGACATCAGCTTCTCTTCCGTAGATGAACTCTAGCCCAATGAATGTCTCTTTGAGAGCTTCTGCTGTATTCTTCAGATATTGCAGACAAGATGCCGCTCGACCTTCGAGATGCTGCTCCAGGAGAATGAATTTCGTGTCATCCGTGAAATTAGGATTGTTGATCACGAACGTTTGGAAAGTTCGGCGAAAGATATGGAAATGGGAAGATCCGTCAAACTTGATGAGATGCTTGATAACGTTATCGATGGTCAGATTTTCAACATAACCTTCGACAGATTTCCAGGACTCTTTTGGAGTACCTAAACATCTTTCCGACTGTGGAAGTATTCCGACAGTTTTAATTTCTTGAACGTTACCAGCATGGGTATCTTCCAAATCCAAAGCATCTTCGAACTTGTCTCCCAAACCGTTCAACGCCAGATCAAGTTGGCGAGAACTTTGATCAGAAAGGATGTTACTGAGATTCTGATCTTTGAGCTGATGCTCGATTTCGCATCTTTTCGATCGTACAATCGACGAACCAATTGCTTGGTCAGACACGCTGACTACTGTAGTAGATGACAAAACTGGAGTAGTCTGTTGGACTACAGGATCATACAACCCGGTCGTAGTCTTCTTAGAAGTAGACATGATGCACTAGCAAGACGCTAATAATGATATCTGTAAAATATAGTCTTGTGCATGGTCAATAAAATAATAATTAAAACGAAGTCAACGGAAACAACGGTTATACGGCCGGTTTCTGGACAATCGTTGGTCTTGGTATATCTTATTTGTGAGTCAGTGGTTCTTAATAACAGAAAAAGGAAACTACGCTATTTCTGCGATCATCAGAAGGCTTTCTTAGGCTTTCCTCTGAGATCTGATGGCTTCATGCCTTACTCAAGTTCTCTACTGAACGGCTTTAACGGGCTTGTTCAGCAGATCGAATGAGTGCGTTCCCAAATACACACATCATCCGAAGTGCAGCTTGTACAACTTCTCAGATAGTATTATCCTACTTTGTACTTGACTAGTTGTGAGGGTAACCGGTTCACAACAAACTCTTTGAATTACTAGTATTCGTTTATATGTGCGAGATGACGTCCATAGCTATTTCTAACATATGACATTTCTATTTGATCAGAATAGAATGCTGTCCTACCGATACTTTCAGGTGTTCAGGCTTTGGTGTAAGCAACTCAAATCTGCACTACCAAAAGAGTCAATCCTCTAGTAGCTATATGCGGTTAATCTGTGCATACAGTGATTACTAGCGATACAGAAACTTTCCGGTATCTGATCTCTACACATCGCGAATATTTCGTTTTTCGAAGAGGTGGTTCGAAATAAACTTGTATACGACTCTTCTTTGCCATTTTTCTTCTGAAATGGACTTATTTATATTCAAGATCTTTTTTGAATATTCGCTGATTCTATCGTACGTATACGCATTTACCAAAGTTTTCAGTTTCTTTGAAACATCATCACTGTCTTTATTCATGGACTGAGTCTTCGAGAATTCTTCTGTCTCCCAGCTTGTTCTTTTTCGTAGTTTCCGAAAGTTTGAACGAAGTGGCCGCTCCGAACAAAGCTATCTCATCACTAGAGATTTTAATAAGAAGAATGAGACGGTTACACTGCGATATGGACTTGAATTCATAATCGAATTGAGTTTCGGTAGCCTCTGCCCCGGTCCAAAATCACAAATTCTTTTATAAATATTTGATATTTCATTATAACTTATCTCAACCTCTGATCCAGATGGCGAGTCTTTCATAGACACTCTGATCCACAACTGAATCTTTCTCGAATTGTCAATCACAATCCTCTCCGACAGACGCTCTGCGATATTCTCGAATGAGCTTCTAGGAAACTAATCACTTTCCGACCTGACTCCGTCGGCCTAACCATTTGTATCTTTTGGAGATACTTTAGCTTTACGACTTCAGACTTTGTGTCTTCTGATTTCGCTTATTATTGTTATTTTTCTTGTACTCTTGGTTGTTCTTTATTATTGATAGTTGCAAATTGATCTTGGTAATTGCCTATCCGATATGTTCTTATTGAGCTGCTGACAATCATCATAATGCCTCTCATCAACTGGCTATCTTGATACTGTTACGCTACCATTTTGATGATAGGTGTTCTATGAGTTACTCGCTTTGAGTAAACGACAAGAGATGAGGGTAAGCGTTAGCTGTTCAACTGAAATGACAAATCTCTATTCATCGCTAAAATATATTATATAATGGTAATAGTGGTTGTTCTGCTCTTTTTTCGTTTGAATTTTCCGCACATTCGTATTACATTAGAGCTTTTTAAGCAATCTTGCTTAGCCACGCGTTCACTCAAATGCTCGATGCAGGAAAAGCGTAATCTTGTTATTTTCTTGTAGCTTACAACCATTTCGTTAACAATCAGGTGGTTCAGATTATTACATATTAGCTTGAATACTTAGATCTTTCAGTTGTAATCGTTTCAGTTTATTGAGAACGGACATTTAGGCTTTGAGATGCAAACTATACAATGGTGATGTTAATTCCTTCTCTCTTGTTGTTATCTCTTTCTCTCTTCTTTCTTTTTCGGCGCCAAATCCATACATTGTTTCTTTCAATTCATTAGCATAAATCAATAACAGTCTTTGTGTTCAGTGACCCATTTATTGTGAGAATTTTTTAGAAACAACAACAAGATGATAAGCAATCATAACAATTATCATGAGCAGTAGGTTTTTTCTTCGCCTTTTGGCTACTATGATCGTCGTGACCTTATCGGAACGTCTTCTTTATTCGTCCGATCACTTTGTCCACCTTTCTCCGCTTTGGGATGTTGTATGGCTTCGATCTTGCTTTAGGACCACGATTGCTCATTGTTGGTTTCTGAAACAATATGCTTGTTAACTTGATTATCGCTTGCTATTATTACTCACCTCACGATCTTTTGGTGAGTGTCGCATGCCGATGGTGTGGAGGCTTGATACTCGTTGTACCTTCTGTTGGATACTTCAAGTGATGTTCGTTGTTCTCAGCATCTTTTCGAATGCTCGGAGCTTCTCTTAGAATGCTTCCAGCTTCTCCAACACTTGGGCAAGTTCTAAAAAAAATTATGTCATTATTGGCATCACTGATAAACTGGTGTTATTACCTTAGAATCCTTTGACGTCTTCTTCTGGGTACCGTCAAGCTCTTTCGTGTTCTCTTTTCTTTCCACTCCTTTCTGTTGGCATACTTCTTCGTATTCTGACCAACACACGAACTCTTCGATTAGACTTCTTGATTTTTCTCAAAGCTTCTCAAAGGATTGCTGAAATCTATATTAGAAATTTCAAATTTTTTAGGAATGGGGGACCGGCATACGGTCATAACACGGATTACGGTATTTTTTAGAATTTTTGGGGGTAACAACGTTAGTTTTTTGTGCTTTTTAGTCTGAAATTTTCAAATTTTCGACGAGGTCTTCATGGCTATGCTTCTGCAAGACGTCTTGGACGATCATCTAGGTGTGTGATGCATAATACTTCTTTTAGCGCTTCGCTGAGCCTTCTATTGGCTACTGGACATAAAATTCGTCGATAACTTCGTTCGGCGATCTACATCCTTCATCACACACATCTGTCGACTCGATTTTCTTCTTTCTTGGGATTTTCCTTATCCATCGAAGGTTCAGACGATCGCCACGACGATGGATTGCTTCTGCAAAAACCATCATGTTATTATTTGATCGAAATTTAAAAAATTATTCACCTCACTGAATCCGTTCGCCTTTTGGCTACTGCTCTCGATTTTCGTAAAATTTTTCCACATCGCTCTCCTTCTTTTCTGAGCCTTCTTCTGGCTACGCAAGCTGACGGTGTCATCACTGGCCTCATTTTGGCTGCTCGGCGACATCTTCTCATCGTTGCTTGTTGGTGTTTGATTTCTAAAAAAAAGAACGTTGATGATGGAGAATTACGAATTTTAACGAAATTCAAGTGAAATGGATAAATTCCAAGACTTCAAAGCATTAATTTATGCATAGATTTGATTGAAAACAATTGTTATGAATTACAAAATCTTCTGCCAATTTTCTGGGAACGATGATGCAATTTTTTAGGCCAAAATTCGAAATTTTTAGGCCAAAGACCAATTTTTCGTGAAAATTCTCAGAATTTTGCCAATTTTGGGCATAAATTCGCCTTCTAATTTTAACTAGTCGATAATTTAAATTTTTTAGAATAAATTTTAGGTAGAAAAATGAAAAATTTTGGGAGAAAACGGCAGAGAACGAAGGCGCCGGTAACCATGAGCAACATGGGCAATGAGTCACCAGTGCCGCCGGGCGCGACGCGTGTGCGTTGCGGTCGTGGTCTCGCCGCGAACGTCGTAGTGTTTTACGGACCTGGCTGTTTGCCAACTGTCTACCGTAGACTTTCGAAACAAATTTTGAATTAAAATTGGGGTGATTTAGAAGAATTTCGACTAGTTTTCCGTGTATTAAAGGAATTTGAAGGGTGAAAATGCTATTTTTAGCATTCTTGAGAATTTTTTACAGACTTTTTAGGTCGAATCAACGTCTTCCGAAGATTTTTTGGCCAAATCACGGTGTTCTCGAATTTTTTAGCCGCAACCATCGTCTTCCAATGGATTTTAGATCGAAACGTCGTCTTCCGAACGATTCGCTGTGAATTTTTGCCGTCTGAAGTAAAAAATGACCACTTCCAACGATTCTCTTTTGGAATACGCTGAAATTTAGAACTCTATAACCTATTATTGAACGTTTTTGTCAATAATAAGCCTACCGGAGCCCTTTTGGCTACCGGAAGCATCTTCAAATCACGTAAATTCTCGGAAGCATAAAATTTTAGCATACTTTGGCTGAAATTTTAGAGTTCTAGGTCAAAATTTTAGTATTTTTAGGTCAAATTTTTAAATTTTGGTACAAAAACGGGCGAAAATGACGGAAAAAAGAGATTTTGAAAAAATTGACGATAGTTTAAGGATTTTTTAGCCACTTTGATTTGTCTCCGACAAGCAGAGCATCCTTCCGAGCTTCTTTGAACTCTCAGCGATGATGAAATTTGAAGGTGTCGACGTATCGACGAGCGGCGAGAGAGAAAATCGATAATTTGGACAAGAAAAAATTGGCGATAGTGAGAGGAGGAATTAAGGATAAAAATGAGGAAGAAAGAGAGATTTTTTAGGAGAATTTTGAGTAAATTACACGCAAAAAAGGCAAGGTGACTGCTCAGGAAGATAAACACTCTCAGATTCGGCTAGGTTCGCGTATTTTCGAAATTCCAAGGAATAACGATAAATACGAATAAAAATGTACATTTTGCCAGAATAACAATTCTGGTGACCCGTGTCGATGCACCATGTTGACAGCGGAGCCAAGGTCAGCCGAGACCTCTCCAACGTCCTAACCCGAGAGTGTGTACAACCCAAGAAATCCCCGAACCCCAAACGTGTAAGATAAGCAATGGAAAGGTCAAGAACAGAACACAAGTAATCAATGACCCATTTATTTAGGGGCAAAGAATAAACGGAGAAAAGACATCAGAATTGGGGAAAGGGTGAAGGCAACAGAAAAAGGGGATAAATTAGCGCCTGGCCTAAAACCTCCTGTTGGATACAGGAGGAAACCGTGGGGAAACCAAAACTGTTGCAGCCAAAACCAAAACGATGCCAAAACCGTGAAAATAATGCAAAGCGGTGAAAATGCGTCCCTTTGGATACCGACAGCGATTCGGCACCAGTCGTCGTCGTAGCGAAAGTTAATCTGCAAAAGTAATTATTCGGCGAGCGCACGCAGCGCGCGCACGCGCCGCGGCGGGTCTCGCCACGAATTTAAAGGCGCATGGCGCGCAAATGCGAGGCAATTCAAACTGGGGTTTTTCGCAAGTGGAACTTGCGGAAAGAATTAAATGCACAGAATAAACCGGAATAAACTAGAAATGAAGGGAATAAATAATGACAAAATTAAGGCAATAATTTCGGGGGATTTTGTGGGCAAAATCGTGTGACCCGGAATTATATTGCCTTCAAGTTGGCCAATTCGATAATAGGCGGCCCGAATTGACAACATTATGTGTGCCATGGCCAAATCGAGTTTCTCAGAGATTGACTCTTAAATCTTAACCTGTGCATGCTTTTAGGAGTAGAGGCTCTTATTTCTTTCCAGTGTTGAGCGGAATTCCTTCCGCTTTCTGTAGTTTTTTTTTGTGTCGTCTTCCGTGTTCCGTGAAAATATTTGTTCCGTCTTCCGTCTTCCGCGTTCCGCTTCCCGTAAATTTGAAACGTTTTTTCCGCTCAACAAAAACTTCTCCTCGAAAAAATTTTCAAGAAAAAGTTATTTTCATACTTCACCAAAATCGGCCCTGCGGACCAGCCTTTTCTATCGGCTGGGCAGGGCCGATGAAAAATTTTGCCGGCCGCAACAAGTATGGTGATTTTTTTTTCGTAATAAAATCGTGATCTCACTACTGTTAGAGAAACATTGCATTCTGTTAAAACGCTTATGTAACTGGAAATGCTAAATCGATTGTCACGCAGTAATCATCAATTGAAAACATTCTGAACTTCATCAACAACATGTGATTTTTATCGGACGAGTAGGACGCAAACTCAATGAATAATTAAAATACTGTCCCATCACCCTCCTAAAATAGAGTTTGTGAAACTGATAAAATTATTAGAAACTATTATCTGTTTCTCATCATTCAAGGATAACAAAAATGCTGCTTATGATGTACTCGTATTAGGGACTGTCAAAAAGCCTTCACTTTATTAACCTTCAGAAACTGGTAATATTGAGTAATTATCAACGGAAACATCAATCTGATAAAAGCCGACAAACATAAACTTTTGAACAATAACTATATTTTATATCGTGAAAACTGTACCAAAAGGGCACCCCAGGATTTCAACTTTGAGCAGCCCAAATGCCAATAAGGGAAAGTTTTTCGATAATATTTAATGAAACAGTTTTTGGGTAAATCTAATACAAGATTGATTAAAATCTAATTCAAGATCAGTAAATCTAATACAAGATTTACTATACCTTGACTGACTTATCGTTGACCAAGGCGTTGAATTATATTGACAGTAACCAGATCACAACAATCATTCACTGGGTTGGTTACTGTCACATAAACTTCATATCAGAGAACTCACAAAAAGCGATAATAATATATTTTATTATCTCAAACTACTAAACAAGATTTGTATATAATCTCCAAACAACGTGACAATACCTGTTCTCCTTTAATTCGCCATATACCGTAAAACCTGTATTAAAAGGGCCGGCCATTCTATTGTTCGGAGGTGCTCTTGAAGGGCCCTTCTATTAAAGGGGCCCTTCAATTAAAGGGGGCTCTTCTATTTTTCGAGCTAATTTTAGGAGTTGACACGCGGTGTTTTTTACCCTGTTTTCCAACAAAAAGTGACTAAAAAGTAGTCAAAAATGTTATTTTTTGACTGAATTTGATCACTTCTAGCCTGATTTTGTTCTACCATACTGATTATTTGAAATTTTTCTGAAATTTTTGCCCAGAAAAGGTCAAAAACTCCTGATTTTTAGTTTGCTGGAGAAGCCCTTCTATTACAGGGGGCCACTCTATTTTTCGAAGTACTTCCCAAAGGGCTCTTCTATTAGAGGGGCTTTTCTAATAAAGGGGCCCTTCTAATACAGGTTTTACGGTATGTACATGAAGATATTCTACAATTAATTCAATGGTAGAATAGCAGTGAAAATGCCTTTCTGTGACGGTAATTCTTTTCCCGAATGTGTTGCAACGGGGTTCAGGGATGGTGAGCAAGACCACTGATAAGAGTAAAGACTTTATTAGGGTTTATTGAATACTCCCGACAAGAGTAAGAGTTCACTTCGGCTTCTGGTTCCTTGGTGGTTCTTGCGTTCATTGGGCGGTTCCTCCGGATCCCTTCTTGGTCCTTGTCCTCGACGACTTCGTAGAATTGAAGGCTTCCCGATCCCGATGGTGGTAGAGCTTGGAAGGTGATCGGACGTCGGACAAACTTCGAACTGATTGATAGAGAATCCTCGAGCATCGTTGACATTGCCACGTGTTTGATGGTCATGGAGATTAGATTTCTCGAATTGATAAGGTGGCCTCGGCTCACGGAAAAAAGGCACTGTCGCCTGATTCCGGAGAGTTCACGGGAGGAATGCACTGTCGCATATTCCCGTTGGAGGTTTGAGGGTGTTGTAGATGTGAGAGGTTTGATCATAGTTGAGGAAGTCAAGACAGTTGATATTGAAGACTTCTTTCGTTGGGGAATACATGGGGAACCCATTTATTTCACAACACTCCACACTCGGAAACGAACTTCTTTCAGAAGTTGAACTCATTCAATAAAGGTTGACGAATCCAACTAATAAGATGAGCAAATCTCATGTCTCGGCAACAAAAGGCCGATGTAACAATAATCGTTGAGGGATGAACCGATTGCTCAGGTTTATACCGCAACAGAATGCATCGAACTTTTTTTGTTTTAAAATTATTAACAGAGCATTTTGCACCCGCTCTATGTACACCCTATTATGGTCATTATGAAACAGAATACAGTGATCTTACTATTCAGAAAAGCATTGCATATTCTGAAAGACGATATACAATTTGTAATCAACGAAGATCAAATTGATTTTTGAAAAACAATTCTCATAACATAAACTTAGTGTAACTGTAAGTAATAGGTTACTACTCTCAAACAACATGATAGGTTTTGCATTATCGGGTACAGTTTCAGAAGTTTGCTGAATAAACTCGTACTTCTCCGGAAGTGTTTTCTGTAACATAACCACTACTTTATGAATTCTCTTAAACTGGTATTAGTAAAAAACTTAAGAGGCATTCCATGTAATTTTCGAGTATCAGGCGGCACTAGAATTTCAAACTTGACCAAAGGGGTTGATATTTTATAAACATGGACTACTGGGACCACAATGTACAAAACCAGGATTTTGGTCTGGCTCCGCCCCCTTTTGGTACCATAAAAATAAATAATAGGTCAAAAATCGAAAATTTTTCCTTCACGAGATATCGATGAAATCTCAACGGGAATAGACAGTAGGCATGTTTTTGAGCATTTTTTGTTCAGATATGAAGTCCCTAGCACCAATGCTTCAATAAGAAAAATTATGATTTTTCATGATTTTTTTCGAAATTTTCAAATTTTTGGAAACTTTGTGCTCTCCTGAAAAATTTTTTCACCACTTCCTTCGAGATTTATGAAAAAATAGTGACGTTGACTCATGGGGAGTATACACTAAAAAAATCTCCCCATGTTTCACAGTGCCTCAAAGGTGATATTTGCAAAAATATGAGGCTGCTCCAAAACATGAAAATTCTGACCAACCGCTCAATCGTCTCCCATGAACTGAGATGAGTTGAGCAGACTGTGGAAACGCTGAAAACAACAATTTCTGTTGTTTTAATGCTGATTACATTGTTCTGCAGCTGAGCGGAAAAAAGTTTTTACGTTAATTTTACTTTTTCTATTCCTATAAAAAATGTGTTTTTCCTTGATTCTGAAAATGTTTATTTTTATTCCTGGAAAATTGCATTCCATCCAAAATGTTAGCAAAGAATTATCAAATTGTAAAGTAGTCATTAATGACGGATGCAGAAAAGAAACATTCAAGGAGTAGTGTTTTCAGTATTTTCCTCAAAGGAAAATACATCGCTATGAACAGTATCATAGAACATTTTATCAGCTGTTGTCTCGTGTGCAGGATCTTTGATCCAGCGAATCAGTTCCGCATCATCATGCTCATCTTCGTCTGGGTAGTACTCCTTATCGTCGCTTGTGCTTTCCGTTCCAGCGGTGTCAGCAGCAACTGATCTCTTGCTTCTCGATGCTGATCTCCGTTTCTGAGCTTCTCTTGAGAAAAAACCAGCAATCTGGCGAGCTGTCAGTCGATCTTCTACTGCAAACATCTTTTCTCCTGATGAGTCCAACTCGGTGACCATTCTTCGAGCTACCACAATGGGATCCATTGGCTTTGCTTTTTTCTTCAATCCTTCATCAAAGCAATCGATGAGCCAGTTGATTACTTTAGGGCCAAATGGTTTTCTCACTTGCTTTTTTGGGAGCCCATATCCCATTTCTAGAGAACTTTGAACTTCAGTTTCTTGGAATTTATTGAGTGCATCTGTTGCAATCATGGATGTGTGCTCCGTTTCCACTCTCTCCAACGTTTTCGAAAAAAGTTTCAGTGCATAGTCACGCATCGTCAATTTCTCCGGAGACTTTTTGTGTTGGTCCTTGAGAACATGTTTCTCCAAGTTGTAAGATTTCAAGAACGAAGCAGTGCAACCGGGTTCCGTACAAGAATACATGTTTCCTATTTCTTTGTCGTTTCCCTCGGAATCGTCAATGTTATCGTTAGAAAGATCTGGTTCGGTGGTACATGTTTTCTCTTTGGTACATGAGTTATAGTACCAAAATTTGGTTGCATGTCCGTTCTCAATAGAGTACCTTTCTCCATGAATGGACACCCCTTTTGAAACGAAACCAGCACTCTCAAAATCGTGACTTCCTTTAACAGGGCGCAATGATTCTGTTGGAATCAGAACTCCTTCTCCGATACTTCCGTAGCGGAATGCACGAATTCCATTCTTTTCCATTTTGAAATGATTGAGAGTAGAGATCCCTTTCCACTTTGCCTCTTCTCCTTCTTCGGTGGTAACTGTTCCCAAGTGGAACGAGAATCCATTGAGAGTGGGCTCTTGCTTCATTGCGGTGAAAAAATCTTCGGGTGTGAGGATATCGTGACCTTGGGCAACGAAACGCTCAGCACGATATTTCACCTGGCTAGCTGCTCTATCACTGGCACTTTTTCCATTCTGGGCTTCCGAAAACGTATACGTGTCTATCACTATGCCAGTTTCCGTTTGAATTGAATGAAGAGAATGGATTGTAGAAGCGCAGTGATATGCACCTGAAAATAAACTTTTCCAACTGCAACAGAAATGAAGGAAATGAATACCCGCATTATCCGAGCGGAGAGAAATGCGGGTGATGCCGACTTCTTTTAGAGCAGCTGCAATGTGAGATATAGTCTGCACTACAATGTGACTGTCCTGAAATTGATGTAATTAGACAATACTTCTGATGTTTTTTTGGTACCTGAGCGATATCTTGGTTGTAGATATGGACAAAAGTGTGGGTGACATAGATTTCGCCAATTTTCGCTGTCACGTGAGCAACATGATAGGATATTCCACGTTTAGCAAAGTAGTCTGTTTGAGTTTCACGATGCCACGAAGGAAGGTATTTTTGGGCGAAATCCAGAATCACCACAGCTTCTGTATCCTTCAAGTCGCTCACAATTTTCTGTCTTTCTTGGCTTGTAAAAGCAGATCGTAGTAAGTGTTTCTTCATTTCAACGATTGCGTCAATCGATCGTTTGATGTTTTCAACGTCTTCTTTTCGGTCTCTCACGTTTTTTTTGGTTATTTCGGTTGGGCTAGATCCTTCGTCGGCAAGGGTTTTTTCGGCATCCACCAAGAATGATTCAGCGAGTTTCAGGATTTCAGTCAAGATTGAGTTCATCGCTTCACAGCGATCACATTTATAATCGTGCTCATGTGGATGGTCACCTTCGGAACAAGATGATGACATTTTCACATCGAATGGGTCACTCAATGCAAAGTTTGCACAATGATCAGCAACTCGACTGAACATTTTGATATGAAGTCTGTAGTCCGTTCTGAGATATTGAGCAGCTTCATATAAGCCCTTCTTCAAGTACTTCACAACTTCTTCCGCTGTCAGTCTGCTTGCTAGCCATTCGTCCAATATTTTGTGCAAGTCTTCGAATGCCTGAAAGCATATTCATCACATGTTGAGTTATAAGCGTCTGCTCATGAAAAATAGTCCAAAACATACCTTCATGCCGTTAGCGATAAAATAATCCACACATGTGGTAGCCTTCCTGCTGGTTGCTGCACAGATTTTGAGAATTCCGAAAATGGACGACTTCGACAGAGACAAACTTTTTTGATTTGTTTCCTTGAATTCATCATTATCTTTACCAATAACAATCAACAATTTTGTCTGTGTGTCTGTATGGCGTACGTCATAACTCGACTGCCAGTGGACCGATTTGAATGAAACTTATATAGATCGACTGGAAATTTGTCCGAGATGATGCCCGTACTTTTCTTTTCTAAAAAATATTAATTTTGAAATTTTCGAAAATTCTGCCCATTTGGTGTATTAGATGGGTTGGTGGTTGAGAGGAAGAGAAGAGAGGGAAAAGATGGGCGCGAGGTGCGCGGTGCCCACCGCCATGTCTACCCCTTTCGCCTCGCTGTTGTTGTGTGCACCCGTGGAGTAGTGGTGTGGATGTTTGGGCGCCGATCTTGACACCAGGGTTCGATGCCAAGAAATGAATTTGTTTTTTATAATTTTTCTGAACGCTTTCGACTGTTTTCAAGAGTTTTCAGGATCTAGAAGACTCTAGAACTTTCGCGGGTTCTGAGTAATGGGTATAAATAGCAGAAGTTCAGATGTCAGGGGTTCGATTCCTGCAAAGTTGCAATCTTCTATTTTTTGTTATATGTATGTCTCTCAGAATAATAGGAGACTATGCTAGAGATAGAGAACTTCGAAAGCGCATAATTTTCACCGCTGCCATTCGAGGATTCATGCATGTGAGTCTGTCTTCTGTCCTTCATAACTGGAATTCCAGTACTAAGAGATCAGATTCCAAAGCTATTTCAATGAGCCGAAGACTCAATGAAAAAAAGTTCTATAAACGCCGAAGACACTGTACAAATGAGGTGGAGTTTCCTAGGAAAAATCTACCATGACCGATGAATTCAGCTACATAGATAGCCGGTTTTGTTGCAAATTTTGAGCGATTTTGGAGATACGTGCATCCAACTTTGCGCCATAATGGAAACGTAGAGAACAAGCTTAATAGAGGTGGATCCGTCAAATTGAGCCCTTTTTGATAGTTAGAAGGAACCCAGAAGCAGCGAGTTAGCAACCTTAATTAAGTGTAAGCCGCGATACAGTCTATCAGTTTCATATGCCCTTTTCGATCAAGCGAAATCACAACATCGGTGCCATCTGTTTCAAGAAGAAGTAGAATACTCCCGGAAGAAAGCGGATGCCAGGAGGTTGGAGCCCCCGAAGGGGGCGAAAACCGCCTGGTTTCTCAAACATTCACAAATGCGCGCATTACTAACCTCAAGATAATTTTCATACATATCGTGAAGTTCTGTGGCGCACTGTTGGCGTATGGAATCCGGGATCACTTCTTTCGATCCGTCTGAATACGTCACAGTTCGAGAACCGGAAGGGAGTCCAATCATAACTGTCGGGCTGAAAGTTGAAAAAAATCGTTTGATATGTAAACGTTTCATAAATCCTTTTTATGTTTCCCATTCTTACTCTGTTATAAATGTAATGATGCTTTGAACTGCTTCTGGGTTGTATCGCGCTCGAACATGGCTCTGTGGTTCAGAATTGTCTCGATCACGACGGGCAGACTTTCTCGCAGCAGTGAACAAATGGCTGCTGCAATATTTAAAGAATCAGATAGACGAACACAAGTAAAGGTATTCACCTCAGATCGGGTATATACTCTCTTATTTTGGCCAATGTGACTGAATTCGCTACCAGTCCAAGAATGATTAATTTCTCTTTTCTGGATTCTGCCGCAAAGAACTGTGAACGCAATTGTTTCATAACATTGTGCAAATACTTAGTTGACCCCGTCGTCCAAGCTTCCTTATCTTCATATTTCGAAACCACTCTTTTTTTGAAATCTTCGGTATTTGTTGGTGCTACTTTCTTCACAATTACATCTATCATTTTCTTGACGGCCATGACTTTCTTTTGTTTTGTTCTTTCTTCCAATTCGCCAAAAGGCTTTCTAGGAAAACATACACGATCCACATTGATAGATTTTGCAAATTGCCTGAGACTTGCACCGACAGGATCATTCTCAGAAGATTGAGGAAACATATAGCTAGTATCAGCAGCACAAGTGTTGTCTTCAATATCCATTGTGGAGCTTGGAGTGGTCTCAGTTGTTTGTTCGCTTTCTAACTTCCCAATATAATCAGCGTGATTAGGACAGATCGCTGAAATGCAAATTTTAATTATCTATATAACATTACTACTTACGAATGCCTGGATGAACCAGGAAGCCAGTTTTTTTCAAAATAGTGTGAGACTCTTGAATCGTCAAGTCGCGTAATTTTTTTTCCGGTCTTGGCGCATGAAGTATATCTAGTTCTCCAGGCATAGAACAAGCATCAGAGTTTCTGTTACGGAAAAAATGCGTGTTTTTAAAAGTGTGGGAGTCGCTCCATTTCGTCAGCAACTCTTCGAAATGATGTTGACAAACAGGCACATCCTTCCATTTTTGGATCACTTCTGGGTTATTGAAATCAAGATTACACTCTCCAGCTCCACGACACAAAAGAAGGGCAGCAGCGCTGGTTTCTCCGGTTTTCGTGTTGATGGGAAGATTGAAGGTGTCCGAAATCCTACAGAAAGGAAAATAGGAACGAACATAAAGAGCAACTAACTTTTTGATCTCTTCGCTGCACTGTAAGCTCACTTTGGACTTCTCCGGTCTTGGTTGAGTTTCCAATTCACTTTTGCGTGTTTGAGAAAAATAGCATGGTTCATCAGTTCGCAACTTCTTGACAGGCGGCACATTACTTGCATCCGTTTCATCCTGCAAGTCTTAATTTTTTGTCAAATAACTATGAAAAACCAGAAGAAATCAACTTACTGGATGGACAGGTCTGCATGCAACCATATGGGTACAAAGAAGAAGAAGGACTATGAGTTTCATTTTTGAATGCAAAATGAAACGAAAAAGAAAAATTCGCGTTGCAAAGGATGTGTGTTTCTTGCTCAGAAGAGGGTCATGTGAGTCTCCAGAAAAGTGAGGATCAATGTAAAGATGAGAGAAGACGGCCATCTGTCACTCACTTTGACATGCAACGAAAGAGGGTTCGAAGGACCATTGAGAGAGCAGAGACGACATTCTGAAGAAGTGAATACTAATGAAGCGTAGAAGAAAGAAGATAAAATACCCTAGAAAAGAAAAATGGAGTTTGAAAAAAGTAAGAATGGAACAAAAAAAATGAAACAAAAACAAAAACGAATAAAAACATTTTTTGTCAAATTGTTTTTTTCCGCTCAGCTGCAGAACAATGTAATTAGCATTAAAACAACAGAAAATGTTGTTTTCAGCGTTTCCACAGTCTGCTCAACTCATCTCAGTTCATGGGAGACGATTGAGCGGTTGGTCAGAATTTTCATGTTTTGGAGCAGCCTCATATTTTTGCAAATATCACCTTTGAGGCACTGTGAAACATGGGGTGATTTTTTTAGTGTATACTCCCCATGAGTCAACGTCACTATTTTTTCATAAATCTCGAAGGAAGTGGTGAAAAAATTTTTCAGGAGAGCACAAAGTTTCCAAAAATTTGAAAATTTCGAAAAAAATCATGAAAAATCATAATTTTTCTTATTGAAGCATTGGTGCTAGGGACTTCATATCTGAACAAAAAATGCTCAAAAACATGCCTACTGTCTATTCCCGTTGAGATTTCATCGATATCTCTTGAAGGAAAAATTTTCGATTTTTGACCTATTATTTATTTTTATGGTACCAAAAGGGGGCGGAGCCAGACCAAAATCCTGGTTTTGTACATTGTGGTCCCAGTAGTCCATGTTTATAAAATATCAACCCCTTTGGTCAAGTTTGAAATTCTAGTGCCGCCTATAGTGGAGTCACACTCGAGTATTACGTGGAATGTCTCTTAAACTTGTAATTTTGCCAAAACTTTTGTATTTCTTGAAACCTAAACAAGATTGGTTACTGTTCCATCTCCGTCATGTTACGAAATTTGTGCAACAGGCAACAATGTTTCCTTGAACACTTTTTGTCAGCGATTCCTTTCGAATTCTTTTCATTCTTGGTAACTTAACTTTTCTCTGTAAAATTATCCCATATCCTCGAATAAGCTTTATTCAAATACTTTGATCAGTTTTTTTATTGAAATCCCTTTTTTGTCAGAGGTAGATCAGTTTCAGTTTGTGCCATTCAAATTGGAATAAATGTTTATGGAGTATCGTCTCCAACAATAATATATCTGTTCAGAACAACTCTTCCCGGCGTTGAGTCGATAAAAAAGTTTTTTAAATATGAAAAATAAAATCTGCTGTATCCCAATCTTCATACATTTCACCGTCTATCTCCTTATTCAGTTTATTGCGGAATATAGGAAACTTTGAATGGTTCTGGGCTTGAAGAACCACATAAATCTGAAAGGTTTTTTTTGGAACTCGTCTGACTCTGGTGAAAGATCATACCTTCTACACTCAAGAATAAGTAAATGATATGTACTCGGAATTCAGGATTTGGACAAAGTGATACCGAAATTTGTAGCTTTTTGAATGGAAAATGTAATCATCGAGAGTATATATCTTCAGTTTCGGTAGTTCCACATTTCCCAATAAAATTGTAAAAACTCATTAAACAATCTCTTTGACTCCAAAAAATAGACACTACATTGTTCCTTTCCTGGGACCTTACCTCTTCGATTTTACCTCAGTTTTTTGTAATTTTTCAATTGTTTTCTGATCTGGTCCAGAAAAAAAGCTCATTTTTGTGTTTCCTTGGTAATAAGTGGCTCTGGCGAAATCATATGTAGCTATTTTTTGAATTTTTTTTTACTTTCTCGATTCAATACTTTAACCATCTTCAGTTACCAGCTTATTGTATTTGTTCGAAAAAAATTGAAATTGTGTTCAATCTGAAACAGTTTCAAATGCTTCACAAGTGTTCTTAGAATTTCGATTCTGCAGTTTCATCCAGTTTCGATGTTTTTTGAACAATCAAAAAACACTAACGATGAAAAATAATGAGGCATTGAATGGTACTGTTGAAACGAGATGGCAAATTGTAAATGCGCTGCTATGAGTCTTGAAACATAAAGGGAGCGATAGAGCAAAGAACATGGAGAACCATGATTTTCTGTGCTGGAATAAACTGTTTTTAAGATCTCCATTTCAACAGCACCATAAAATAAAGAAATCTGGATGGACCGTAATGCACTCGGCAAAGATGGAAACAACAACAAATTTATGAAAAATCTTATACTTGTTCAGTCTGCTGATAAGTTTCGGGAAATATATTTATTGTTAATCAATTCCTATAACCACGAATAAATAAGCCAACACTGAAAAGAGCAGTGAAAAATATCGAATTGTTTCTTTTTGTCATCATTAAAGGTGGGAAGACATCAAAAAAAGGTTGTCTTTAATTTCGCCGGTAGGGAGCCTAGATAGGCTCAAACAAATTGAATGATTCCAATGAGCGCGGCGTTTTAACCGGCTGAGCTATGCGGTCACGATTCGGCGCTGCCCACCTAATGCATATATGAAATCCTCGCTGTCGACAAGTACTGACACGGTCACGCAAAAATGCACACTCTTAGTATTATCGAAAGCTCTCTAAACGGGCTTCCTTTTAATAATGTTTCTTGGCTATATTATGTTCTCACTATCAGCTTTAAAACACATTCATCTTTAAGAAAGAGAATATTATTTTCATATTAGTGGTTTCCAATACACCATCTATCTGAAACAGTAAAATTTCAAGAGTCAAGAGAACATCCGAGGACGCTGCTATGCACGTATGTGTTCGTATGAACAGTGTTGTACTTCCAATCGCCCTCTTCAGATAAAAGGAACAATTGTAATTTGTGCTCTAAAGTTAAAGATATGGGTTCATTACTTTACAATTTCATAACATTAATATCTAGTCAGTTTTTTTGTTCAAAATCACTGCTCTCTGTGTTCGAGTCTCCTCCTTCCTAAACGAATTTGCACTTTTGATTATCAGTGGAGAGCGGCAATAATATTTCAAAGTTTATCTCTGTAAAAGATTTCGATTCTACTTGATGTTAAAAACGTTTCGCAAAAAACGTAGCTGTCAAAACGGCCTAGTTAGGTGATGATTCCGAAACAGTCGTTTTTCTGAAAAACAAACTGGCAGTGCTAAAATTTGATAATTTGAGGCAATTTTGGATGAACTCTTTTTTTGTTTTCAATGCAACCACCATCGTATCAGAATGCATGTGAAGGTGCACGCTTTTTGAGCCACCATGGAACAGTCACAGTTTTGACTCTAATCTTTATTTTCCCTTTTCTTCAGTTTTGAATTTTTGAATTAGGCTAGAACTACCGAGCTAGGAAAGCGATGAGCATATACAAATATGGTGGAACATACATTTTTTTCACCGTTTTTT
Organism: Caenorhabditis sinica; assembly: GCA_963932045.1. Classification (NCBI taxonomy): domain Eukaryota; kingdom Metazoa; phylum Nematoda; class Chromadorea; order Rhabditida; family Rhabditidae; genus Caenorhabditis; species Caenorhabditis sinica. Next base: position 21,013,406 of record OZ009940.1, read on the forward strand.
TTCGTATCTATGTATTTTGAAACCTTTTCTTACTCTCAGTTTTTCCCAGTAATCATGAAATCACACAATTATAAAATTACATGGCCCTAGACCATGGCTTCAGAAAATTTGTATCTGACATACTTGCAATCCGGGCCGAGACGGGCCGACGACGGGCAGGCAGTTTTCTCCATTTCAACTTGCGATTTTTCGGTCAAATTTTATATCAAAATGTAGATCTCAATGAGATCTACAAAATGGTATTAAAAACAATCATATAGAACTACTCAATTCTTTCCCGTAGTCAGTTAAATGCACGGGCCGACGCCATCGGCCCGTCTGAGCCCTGCCCGTGCCTTTAACGGACTATTGAGACAAATTGGCATGTTCTATATGATTGTTTTTGGTACCACCTTGTAGATCTCATTGAGATCTACATTTTTATATAAAAGCTGACCGGAAAATCGCAAGTTGAAATGGAGAAAACTGCCTGCCCGTCGTCGGCCCGTCTCGGCCCGGATTGCAAGTATGGTATCTGAAGGTGAGCGGAAAACTCGGTGTTTGTTAGAATTAACAATTAGAAAACTTGCGGGAGGATCATGGAACAGTTTCAACAAAAGTCAAAGAAATTTACGGAAAATTTGAAACAGTGATTTATTCAGAATTTTCGATTGATATCAAATGAACATACGATGGTTGGTGGCAGTGCTCTGAAAATTATATGCCAACTTTTTTCAGACGACTGTTTCAGTTTGTAGATATTTCGGCCTAAATGGATTCTTCGCACTAACAGCGAATTGTCGGACAAAAGTTGCCATGAAGTTGAAACGGAATATAACTGTTAATCTAAACCAACTAAAGCCAACAAATGTATTGTTTTCTTCAAAACAATCTCCCACCATATTGATTACCTGAAACCGTGATATTTTATGACATCAGATTTTCGAACGCCTCTTCAAAAATGTTAATATAAAAATCTGATTTGGTTTCGAAGTCGGCATCGTTCTTTTATATTTCAACATCATTTTTCTCTAGTTGTCGGAAATAATAAGATTCCGTTTTTTCGATAAACTAATGACGGGGTGTTAGATTTGCTAATACCCCGAGGGTACATACATATTGCTGACTTTGGAATTTGAGCTGGACGACTTTACTATCATTTTTTACTAAACCCCAAGAATCGATATGATGTTTGTGGAACAGGACAATTTTCCCTGCTTTACTCAAATTGTGTTACATGTATTGATTCCCAAGTGTTACCCCTGAATTTCTTTGAAGTATGCATGATTCAAATCTATACTCAGATGTAAGAAACCCCTTGAAGTCGTTTTATGACCGGGCTCCCCCTTCTCGAGATATGCCGACCTTTAGATTTTGCACGTGAGATGGCTCACCTGAGACTTTGAGGGGGCATAACTTTGGTCAATCTTGGTCAATCAAGATGTTCTAAAGAACAAAATGTGTCCAATTATCTTGGCTTTCATATGATGTAAAATTCATAAAGTAGAAACAACGCTATAATTGAGAAAATCAAGAAATTCTGCAAGTGGCAAGCACCAAGTAAGTGGCAAACACTAAGATCCAACCATAAAATTTTTCTGAAAATGCTATTAAACGAAAGAACATGTTTGATTTAGTCGCTGTGCAAAATATAAAAAAATTTGCCCGACGTTAAATAGAGAAAAATAAAATTTCGTAAAAACTTTTTTTTTACTTTTTTGAAAAATCATAAGTTTCAGAGTGATGTTGTACTAATAAGTCAGCAATTGTGCACTTTATTGTATTTGTTGTATTTTCAGCTTTTTAATAAGCTATTGAACATCAAAATATCACAATTTTGACAAGTTTTATGATTGATTGAACTGAATAGGTTGAATTTAGCGAAAGTCATAAAAATCAAAAAATGAAAATGGTCATACGGCTTCAAACTTTGTTTTATGTTGTTGACTAGCCTGGTCGCCCGCCTCGCTCCGCTCGTCTGGGCGACCAGGCTAGTTGCGGCTGCGCCGCAATCAGTTACCTTCAATGATTCACTGATTTGAAAAATCTTCAAAAAATATGAAAATTCTCAAAATCTCGTGTAAAGTCGAATGGAAATTGAAAATTGTCAAACTTTTGAAAAATGTTTTGATGGCTGTAATTCTCTATTTTGCTCGTGGAGATCTGATTTTTTGTGAGCAGATAGTGCACTAATAGATCTATCTAATTTGTAAATTTGAGACAAAAACCTCAAAAACTGACCGAGTTATGAATTAATTGCAAAATTTATTTGAAAAATTTCAGTACTTCCAAATTGTTCACACTTTTTCACTTCCATTTGCCGAGCTATAACTTGGTTCATAATGCTCTGATTTTTCCGCTCAAAAGTGTTTCAGAAGCCCAGAGAGTTGCTCTATGCGTCCAAGAAAATTCAGCTCATTTGCTTTGAATGCAGAGCAGCGACGTGACCTCAAAGTTCAGAAATGAAAAATTTGTCGGAATTTTGGACATTTTTGCCACGTTTTTTGTTCTCCCCCATACTTTCCGAATTTAATAGAAAAGGTAGAAAATGTAATTCTACGCAATTTTGTCAACTGTGACTTTTTTCTTTCTCTTCATCTTCATGTCATAAATTGAGGCTTTCCTCTTCGAGCCGACCTCGGCTGGGAAAACACTAAATCTCAAATTTATGACATGAAGATGAAGAGAAAGAAAAAAGTCACAGTTGACAAAATTGCGTAGAATTACATTTTCAACAACATAAAACAAAGTTTGAAGCTCTACGACCATTTTCATTTTTTGATTTTTATGACTTTCGCTAAATTCAACCTATTCAGTTCAATCAATCATAAAACTTGTCAAAATTGTGATATTTTGATGTTCAATAGCTTATTGAAAAGCTGAAAATACAACAAATACAATAAAGTGCACAATTGCTGACTTATTAGTACAACATCACTCTGAAACTTATGATTTTTCAAAAAAGTAAAAAAAAAGTTTTTACGAAATTTTATTTTTCTCTATTTAACGTCGGGCAAATTTTTTTATATTTTGCACAGCGACTAAATCAAACATGTTCTTTTGTTTAATAGCATTTTCAGAAAAATTTTATGGTTGGATCTTAGTGTTTGCCACTTACTTGGTGCTTGCCACTTGCAGAATTTCTTGATTTTCTCAATTATGTCGTTGTTTCTACTTTATGAATTTTACATCATATGAAAGCCAAGATAATTGGACACATTTTGTTCTTTAGAACATCTTGATTGACCAAGATTGACCAAAGTTATGCCCCCTCAAAGTCTCAGGTGAGCCATCTCACGTGCAAAATCTAAAGGTCGGCATATCTCGAGAAGGGGGAGCCCGGTCAAAAAACGACTTCAAGGGGTTTCTTACATCTGAGTATAGATTTGAATCATGCATACTTCAAAGAAATTCAGGGGTAACACTTGGGAATCAATACATGTTAGTTATGATTGCACAAAGTGTTAGGTTGAGATCTTTTAGTCACTCCCAAACTGAGTCTGAAGTTCTGACAATGAAACAATCAAAAATGTGAGAAGAGAACACCAGCGAAAATTCAATCGAACAGACTCATTGATCTCAGCATTATGAAGAACTTGAAACAAAAAAAAATTGCCATAGCCGTTTGATTTGAGGTCTACACCAAATAAAAGCAAGTTCATACGATTTACAAAAATATCATTTTCACGGAATTGATTTATAACCAATAATCTATTCTAGGGCAATTGAATTTTTTCATTTGTTCATTCACAGCCTTGATCATATCTTGTCTAATTACAGCGCGAATGTGAAGACTTTCCCGATGTTTTCTGTCTACTGTAGAAAAGCTGAATGTATGTATTTAAAATTATTTTTTCTTGTGATAAACTCAAAACTGTATTTTCTCCATAAAACTAAATTGGTTTCCGATAGTTTCTCCATTTTCAAAAGTTGAGTTATTAATTCTTTCAAGATCAACTATAATACTTCCTTCAAACATCTCGCCCATTTGAAAGCCTAATGAAACAGTCATTTCTGTTTTGCAAACTTGGCCACAATATCCTTTGAGCTCCAGTTCAGAAAGAGAAAATCATAGAAGATGCAAGAATCGGGCAGTTCAAACTCTATTTTTTTCTAAATTGACGAAAAAGTGGGAGCGGGGAAAGCTGGTAAAAAACCACCACAATAGTTAAAAAGTTGCCAACGAGACTCACACTTGTACTAAAAATGCTTCTAAAGTTTCGAGTTCTCGGAAAGATTTCTAAACAGCGATGATCATAATATTATAGCAAAGTCTTCGAAATTTTACAAATTTCATCCCTTTTGATATTTTTAGGATTTCAATTATGCCATCAAATGTTTTTCAGGTGTTTTCGGTTATCTAGAACATGTTTATCAACAATATTCAATTCGGGATATTAGTATTTGACTTGCTTCCTGGAGTATGACCACTAAAAGTGCCGCACCTGAAATCTAAATATGAGAAATTGAAAACTGTAGTTTTTAATCAAGTTTATCGTTGATTCATCTTCAGGTTCTGTAACAAAAGCACTGTTTCGGGTAGACGAGAACATATTCGCTTTTGGTTCTGACCTTAGTCAGCCACAAGTTGACTGTCCGTCGGATTCGGACACTTTTTTTTTCAACCTTCGTACTCCACCCGGCTCAATATGCGGTGGATGTGTGAAGTTTGTCAGGCTTTAGTCGGCTTTAGTCATCTCTTTCGGAATACGGCCGACCTGAAGACGGCAGCGACATCAGAACACAATAAAAACAACATGATAAAAATTTCTCAGAGTTCTAACCCAAAAATAGACATCGAGTTTTTGAGTTATTGAGAGAAGTGGAGGGAAGTTTGAGAAAGTTTGGGTTTCGAGTACGACTGAAATTAAATTTTCTTTCGACTTTGGGGAAGAATCTAATTCATCGATTGGGAATGGGAAGTTTTGAACGTAGCAATGATCACCATGCTTTGCTGAAGATTTTCTGATGGTATGATACAGTAGATTATTTCTAACAACTCAAACTAGTAATACATTGTTTCAGTAAAGCCGTAATTTCCAATGTAACCAGCAGTAGTCATATTATCGCTGATGTCTCATCTTCTGCACAAGAGGTTTTCCTCTATCAGAACCTAAAAGAAAGCACTAAAACGTCACAGTTTCACTTCATTTTTTTGTTTCCCGATTTTTTTTTCTTTTAGACAATGCATTCTACGGATAGCGCCAAGAATTAAAAATTTTCATATTTAGCTTTCCGCTTAGAAACTCGCATTTTACGAACTTCCGATTAGAAGACGGGGTTTGAGTCCGCAATGTAAAAAAGTGAATACGGAAATTTCTGTTCAATTTAGTTTTCGGGGAAGTTGGGTAAAGTACTATCACTGTTTTTTCTCACGACATGAGATAATTTAGGATGATACAGTGTATTCTTCGGAGTTGTTGAAAATCTGATGAAAACTCCATGTTTTAAGAAAAATGTAACTGAGTAGCTGTTAAGAAACTTGCAGTGAAATATAAACGATTAAAAAACGCACCTCTACGTTAACGGATTTGGAAGCCATGGTAAATATATGTTGACATTTGGAAACCGAAGATTTTAGTTATGAAAATATAAGGTTTTTATCGTTTAATGCATTATAAAACGATTGCAGAACCCCGGAAGTAAAAATTTTTAACTTGACCTAAAAGTTTGGACATAATTTAAGATTACATTGTATTGAGCGGTTAATTTCAGTTATGTAACTAGAGAAATGTCATTTTTGTGGGTGTGAGCTCCGAAATGTTATCTTCTGAAAACAAGTTTCACGAATTTGTGATGTGCGGAATGCGGAACATGCTAAAGATTTCAAATTTGCGCAACGCAGAACGCGATATGCGGTCCTCCAAAAAGCGCGGAACGCGGAATTCCGTAAACCTCTGATACAAAAATTATGTTTCATATTCAGGGTAAGTTAACAAATTTTTTGACATTTTCATTATGTATGCGATTTATGCGGTAAATAGAGAAACAAACTCAACAACAAAGCCGTTTATCATTTTCTGGAAAGCCAACTAAAAGTTTCCAACATTTTCCCATTTCAAAACACAAGTAAACTTCTAGGCTTTACCAGAAAAAGTGATGGTATCTTAGCGGTGTCTGCAATTTCACTTTGACCATTATTGAGGGTTCGAATAGAGGTAGTAGAGCGAGCAATTTTATTGATCTCATAGTCAGAATTGTGAAGAGCTGGAAACGGAAAAATTTGCCATGTTTGTTTCAACAGAGGCCTACACAAAACATGAACAATCGCTTCACAAAACTGATTTTCAAACAAGTATCGCCTATTATCGAAATAATAAAACTGAGACTCAGTGTTTGCAATTTGTCGATTTACCGAGGCCCCGCTCTCGGAGGGATTCGATTTTTTGAGCGAGTCCTTGTAATTCAACACCTAAATCGACCTATCGTCAACTGAAGCATTCAAAATTACTTTTATTTGTGATGAAATCAAAACGGTACTTCTTCTAAAGTAATAAATTCGGTTTCATATAGTTTTCAATTGTGAAAAGTTGACACAGTCATTGATATCAATGATTTATATATCGATCCCTCGTGCTTGTTTATAAAAGCTTGAAAAAACACTTTTACTTAATAATTTGAGTGTTGCCAAGGACAGGTAGTAGGACCAAATTTATGTGCTCTCAAGTATTTGATAGAACGGATGTGTAACTCGTCTTCTGCAGTTCGAATACAACGTTCTTGTTCTTATTCTAATTCTGAGACACGGTTCTGCGGGTATCATCGAAATAAGATTTACTGTGAGTCACTATCTCGTGAATGTGAAACATGTTTTCATTTTTTCTACTTCGTGTAGTTCTGGAAGTTGCTAAATATACCGCTGCTGATTAGATTTATTTATTTTATTTGAATTGCGTGAAGGACGTGTGCCTCTTACAGCACACAATAATTAAACAAAAATTAAAATATATATACATCAAAACAAAACAAAAAAGTTAAATATTGTGGGAGTTGAGAAATAAAAAATCTGAAAAAGAATTAGAAGATAAGTTACTTCGGAAGGTTTCAGGGGAGGGGAAGCTAGGAAATATATCAGAGGGGAGAGCGTTCCAACACTTAGCTGATGTCGCCATTTTCGAAATCGTTCCCGATCCTGCTTCTCTTAGCAGTAGGAGGCGTTCGAAAAGTTTCCTCCCACTTTTTGAACACCGTTCTACTCTATTGTCAAAACAGCTAAAAGTGTTGGGAATTAACGCAGAGACATGTAAACAGTGACTGTCCAAAGTTGAAGAAATCAACTTTTCTGTTTCCATAGGGTGATTTAAAAGTTTCGAAATCTGGTTTATTCTGATCCTTGGAGTGGGTATTCATCAATACATCCCAATTTTTCCCAGCATCGTGTGGATACGAGAAAAATGGGGCCCCTAAGTGTTTTTTTGAGAAATGAAGAGACAATAAATGTCTAGATTAGGTGAGACCTCTGACCAGTGTACAGGGACAATCTGTTCCAATATCTGTCTCGGGGGCCTTAGATTGATATCTTGACTAATAAACGTCTTGAGGAATGGTCAGAGCGATTGCTGTTGTAACCAGTAGGATGTTGTCTGGTTTCAGGTAGAAGACATCCAAAGTGAATTTTCAGGATTTACATTGTCGTTTGTACCTGATGAACCACAAAACTGACAATGGTGTTTTTACGAGAATGAGAGATTTTTAGGAGGGGTACCTTTTACAAACTATTAAAAAAATTGGATATACACAAATATCTGTTGAATGCAACTACACACTAAATTTATGATGGTTTGGAGAAAATCCAGAGATTTGAAGTTGTAACGAGCTCTAATATTGACACTGTCTCTATATCAGAAGTCACTCAAACCAAAAGTTTCAGGAGCTAGTATGTGGGCTGGGAAGTGTTGTTTATCCTGGTTCGCACTATCTTAAGATTACTGTCTCATCTTGATCATTTCCAGGATTCTTAAAGCATACAGTCGATACTTTCCGTTTTCCTATTTTGAAGTTATTGGCCACGATGAAAGTATAGTAGCAGGCATTCTGTTGAAAGCAGAAATTAATGCGATGTCGATCTAACTAATGAAATTGAGCACATAATGAAACTGATTTTTTTCAACGAAGAAAAGTGTAGACTCAAATCGGAATCTCTAGCAATTTTCGTAGCGAAATTTGGGCTTTTTTTCAAGAAAACTTCACCTGGTAGAAGAAAGAACCACATTCAGCTAGCTATTTCGTAAACAGGGAATTTTTTCCAAGCATTATCATTTTTCAAAAAAACCTACTGTATCACGATTCCCAAATGTTCCACCTTCTATTTTTTTTCAGTGCGCTGATGATTAAGTGGATCATATGAACACTAGAGTATGAGTTAGACAATGCGATACCGTAATTTGTAGCAATTAGAAATAATATTTGCGAAAACTCCGTCCGTATATAGGTTTAATCAGCTCGTATTTGAAAACCTGTGAGAAATACATTATCTTATTAACACTGTACTGCCCCTTATGTCCTCAAAGAAACCGTGAATGAAGAAAACAAAAAAACAACAAAAACTGAAGCTACGTTCAAATCTAGGCTTCACCAGTGAAAGTTGATACTTTCTCGGCCTCTAATATTTTACTCTGACCATTATTAACGCTTCGAATAGCCACAGAGAAAACAGCCACGATGACGTTGAAGTAGAGATGGACATAAAAGACCTGAAAATTATTTTGTGACTGTCTAATGTCTTTTAGAAACTTCACATGAGGTCACGGACCACGATTACAGTAATCCCCAATACTACAGTTAGCCATGTCTTTTCAGTAACTTACCGTACGCCCATTGATCACCACCATAGTCAATGTTGGTACCAATGCGATCCCCCAAATGGCCATTACTTGATCTTTTGTGAAATAATAGTCGTATTTATAGGTGGGCATTGCAATGAATAAAAATAAAATAAATACAACTGGAATGTGGTAGAAGAACCCGAAGAGGTGACCGAGCTGAAAACATTTGTTAGTTTCTTATGGCGAGATATTTGAATTCTACTTACCTTGAAATCATAGTTAACGCTCCAAATAGCAATTTGAACCAAGATAGAGAGGATTACTGTAGCAGAGTATCCAAAAATTAGACCCAATTTTTCGAATTTTTTAATTCTATTCTTGGAGGTATCTTTCTCAGAAAACTGATCTAATTTCCACCACAAGCCCTTGAGAAGGAATAAAAACAAAACCATTGCCAGCGCCATCGCAGAACCGACAGTAATTAGATTACGATATTTTGGTTCCAGAAACATTTCCGACAAAACATAGAACTGCACTGGAAAGAAATAGAAACTTCCATCGATTAAGAGAATGGCAATTTGGAATGTGCCATTTTCGATGAGACGCTCAAATTCCATAATGAACATTGTGTGAGAGAAAAGGGTGAATGAACAGAATGAGAGGGGAACACGAAGATAAGAGGAGAGGCCAGGAAGAGGATTAGTTGTCATCACCTGTCAATCATCTGCTCCTGTGTTCTCCTGATCTACATAGATCTCACACCTAAATACCTGTCTAATTATGTAGCAGCTGGCGGGGAAGGCCTGGACCTTTTCGGTATTTTTTCACAAACGTAAGAAGAAACCAAAACTCAATCATATGTATACATATAAACCATTAGTGGGGCTCGTCTATCGGCCTCTCACACTAATTCCGCAATGCAAAATTAACAAGAAAAAAATGAACCAAACCAGGAGGGACCGAACCCGCGACCTCTTGAACAGTGTGCGCGAGCACAGCCACTGGGCTATGTGTGTCGAACGAGAGGGAGGAGAACGTGGGCTATTATAAAACCGGGGGAAGCGACTTTTCGGGCGCCCAAAATAACAGAAAAGAGAACAATAAAAAAGTGGGAAATCACTCACAGAAGGGAAAGACAAAATGGCAAATAATACGGTGAAGATGGGTGAGAAAGAGAGGAAGAGGAAAAGGAAAAGGAGAAGAAAGTAGAAGAGACAACAAATTATTTATTCATCGTCGTGGGGGTAGCGTCTCCTGTGTCCTTCTTGAACCTCGAGACGGGAAATTTGCTGCTCGAGTTCTCTGAAAATAATAATTTTGAAATAGAACAAAACCACGTACAAAAATCACCTTCTCTTCTCATCCTCCCATTCAGCTCTCAACGTTTCTCTGATTTCTTGCTCAAGTTCGGATCGTTGTCTCGATTTGATTTCTTCGGCTTCTTGGTGTTTCTCGGTTTTCCACTTTCTCGTCTGGAGCGCCTGGAAAATAAGAGAAAATTGGACAAATTTTAAAGTTTCAAAATGTTGACTATTTTTTTTAATTTGGCCATCGAACCAAGTTTCAAGGCTGTGGTTGATAATTCCACTTCAAAAAAAAACCAAAAAAAAACTTGGCGCTTCCAAAAGTCGAACCATCCCCTTTCGTCTCCTACCACGCAAATGCCCAGTTGAGCTATGCGTTCGAGAAAGAGAGAAAGGAGGTTCCCCTCCGCGGACTGTAAAAATGCGGTGGTTGACGCGAGCCCGGTTTTTGTCGGCCGCTCGTTTTCACCACCTCCAAGCCGCCATCGCCAATTCGAAAAATTCAACGACACAATATTCCAACAGATTTGATGGCTGTTGTGCTTTATTGCAGAACAAGGGAACTCTCTTTTGGCGGCTAGCTGCTCTTGGTAAGAGCTTCTCGTGGCCAATCGTGTGAGAGGTCTGTGTAGGACTTCAAGCTACACATGTGCCATTTATGAACCAATTTTAATAACTCACCAGTCTAAATTGTGCAATCCACACAATCACAATTGCCGAGTACTCGAAGAAAACATAACAATTTTTCAGAAATTTGTATTCTGGAAGTTGAAGGGCAGCAACAGTGAACAAAATTGCCAAGTTGATCCCGGCGAATTGTGACATCATAGTACAAGGGCCGTATCGTGAGCAGGAGATTTCAAGAAACTTTGCTGAAAATAAAGGTCGATTCCTTGAATATACAGTAACACGAACCATATATAGCTCCAATGCATAGGGTTTTGGAGAAATCGCTGACCTGCTTGGGTCCGTATGGATTGGTGGCGAGAGAGACAAGGAGAAGGGTGAGAGCAGTGATCAAAGTGTACTCGTATGGACGGAGGGATTTTGTTTTCCTCAAGATCTGGAATTAAGGAATTGGTTGATTGGTCCAATTTGTAGATAATTTTACCTTGGCTAACTCGAGTACAGCTCCAACTGAAATTCCAATGTAAGTGGGGAAGCCGACAATTCTGAAAATGATATGTACATGAATGCTATTACATTTTTCTCACATTTACTCAATGTAAATACTACATGAAGCAATATTTTTCCGGCTTTCGCCCTAAATATCTGCTTTCTTTCTCTTCAAAAGAAAACAAAAAAAGTTTTCTGTCATCAAAAACCGAACCCGCGCCACACGATTCTCCAACCAGCGCGCAACCAACTGAGCTACGCAAGCGACAGGGATGTGGAGGCGACAAGGCAGATACGAAAGAGAGGACAAACGCGCCCGGGGGAACCGCCCCCCTACACTAGTTTTTGAGTGAAATTTTCAACAAAATAGACGGCAATACTAACCCTGAAGTTCTGATGAGCGTCGCGCCGAGTGGTCCTCTGTCCTGTTGTATCTCAAATCCTTCAATCACAAGCAGTCCATAAATCAAGAAAGTGCTGAGTGCGTACACGGCATGGGTGGTGAAAACGTCGTAAAGGAAGTGGCGGATCACTTTGGCAGAATCGACCCAATATTGAACTGTTCGCCAATTTGGCTGCTCGGCTGCACGCGGCTCTTGGTCCATTCTACCTGAAAAAATCGAGCATCATTATGGAGGACAATGAACCCATCAAAAAAATACAAAAATTTGGTAAAAAATAGGTGAAAAAGTCGCGAAAAACACTGAAAACTGTCTTGAAACTTACCGAAATACTTCTCATCTCTCGAAACAAACAAAAACGTTCCATTATTCGGCGCCCAGCAGAATCAGACTTTCCCCAGTCAAAAAATAAGAAAATTCCTGAAACGATTACGATTTTTCTGCGTTTTTGAAAGGTCGCTTGCTTGTCAGAACGCGGTGGCCGACGCGGACCTCGATTGATGTCGGCTGCTTCATTTGATGACTACTGGCATGGTCGGTTCAATTACCCAAGCGTGATAAGAACGTTCGTCCATAAATCATTCACCTGAACTTTTCCTTATAACGCGATATGTCTGGAGAACTAAATGTGATTCGTTTTCGTAAAGCTCTAAATAGATTCTAGATAGTTTTCAAGCAGACCTTAGTTTTCTGCCACCTTCCAAAACGATTAGTAGATACATCGGTCTTCAATTGTTATGTAATCCAATATTTGGAGTTCTATGTATCATCTTCGATTTATTTGTAGCCTTGTAAAACAATAAATGCCTTTGTGGGTTACTGCTCAGATACCACTGTTTTATAAACAATAACGCTCTCAAGGGGCCAGTTGTGGCTTCCGGAAATCTTACGTCTAACTTTTTAAAACAAAAAGTTTCTGGAAAACTCTCTGGGCTTCTGAAACACTTGTGATCAGAAAAATTGATTCCGTATAGACTGAGTCTCTTATGCAAGCAGATGAAAATATCTTACGTATATATATATCTTACGTATACGCGTATGACTGTACTCCGGAATCTATTTTTTCAACGACTCTAAAGCAGTACTTCCCTCCTTCGGAGACATTTTCCAATTGGATTCAAATATTAAAAAAAAGACGAGTACATTGATTTACATGACTTTACTACTATATTCCCGGATGATCGTTTAGTTTTCATTGGGATATCTGGAAAATACATATAATTGGGAATCCTTGTAATCTTTTTCTCAGTGTTGCACACCTAATACTTTCTCGAAATCTTGGAGACTTTAGAGGTGAATGAAGTTGTGTTTTTCTGTTGTGTTAACGTGACCCCATTTTAACATGAACTTTAATTCCCCCGGGAAAATGCATAGGACTGTCCAGGATCAGGCAATGCTAATCAGATGTGCTTAGCCAATCAGTTCCATTTGTCGTTATATAAATATTCAGAGGTGCGCGGAATTCCGTCTTCCACCTATTTCTTTACTTTCGTCTTCTGTCAAAAATTTTCACAGTCACTTCCGCCTTCCGTCGTCTGTATAGAAGAATATCTCTTCCGTCCACTTTTGATATGGTTAATCGTTGACCATTGAAATACTTTTTTATTGCGAAGCACCATATTGTAAACATGAAACATTTTCAATATTTGTTCTGCTTCGAATATTCGTGATATCAATGAAGTTCCCATTTGTGGTACGTGATAAATGCTCTGTTTTGGGTAGACCATAAAGTACTTCGAGATTTTTGAAGAATTTTTTGTCTAGTGAAACTCTTTCTATTTTTTCAAAATGATAACATTTCAATTTTCTACTGAAGTAGTGCTTCCAGCCCGAATATACATACATCAACTAAATTAGAAATACTGAGAAATTTTCTAAATAAGCTTTGACAACAGAAATAAAATTGATGGAGAAACGACGAATTAGAAAGTCATGCGTTTGACTGACCACAATTTATTTGATTTTTTTAGAGATTGTTAAAAGATAAATTCTAGTAGGACAGTTTCAAAATCGGAAAACAGTTGAAAGATCAATACATTTATTGTGGTTTATATGCAGGGTAAGTTAACAGATTTCTTGAGATTTTGAGTAGTTCCTTGAGTTGCAAATAAGAAAAACAAACTCAACGACAGAAGCATTATTCATTTCAGAAGATATAACAGAAATTTTTAATTTTCATCCAGTTCCAAAACACAAATAAACTTCTAGGCGTCACCAGGGAAAGTTGATACTTTCGCAGCCTCTAATATTTTACTCTGACCTATATTGACGCTTCGAATAGCCACAGAGAAAACAGCCACAATGACGTTGAAGTAGAGATGAACATAAAAGACCTGAAAATTATTTTATCTTTGTGACTGTCTGATGTCTTTTAAAAAACTGATGTCTTTTAGAAACCATGTATTTTCAGTAACCGCTGACACATCGAAAACTCTCCCAACTTACCGTACGTCCATTGATCACCACCATAGTCAATGTTGGTACCAATGCAATCCCCCATATGGCCATTATTTGATCTTTTGTGAAATAATAGTCGTATTTATAGGTGGGCAATGCAATGAATAAGAATAAAATGAATACAACTGGAATGTGGTAGAAGCATCCGAAAAGGTGACCGAGCTAAAATCACTAATTAGTTATTATGGCGAGATATTTGAATTCTACTTACCTCAAAGTCATAGTTGACGCTCCAAATAGCAATTTGAACCAAGATAGAGAGGATTACTGTAGCAGAGTATCCAAAAATTAAAATCCATTTTTCGAATTTTCTTATTCTATCCTTGAAGGTATCTTTCTCAGAAAACTGATCCAATATCCACCACAAGCCCTTGAAAAGGAACAAAAACAAAACTATCGCCAGTGCCATCGCAGAACCGACAGAAATCAGATTACGATATTTTGGTTCCAGAAACATTTTCGACAAAAAATAGAACTGCGTTGGAACGAAATAGAAAAACCCGTCGATTAAGAGTATGGAGATTTGGAAAGTTCCATTTTGGATGAGACGGTCGAATTCCATAATGAACATTGTGTGAGAGAAAAGGGGTGAATGAACAAATGAGAGGGAACACGAAGACAAGAGGAGAGGCTATGAAGAGGATGAATTGTCATCACCTGTCAATCATCTGCTCCTGTGTTCTTCTAATCTAGATCTCACATCTAAATACCTGTCTAATTATGTAGCAACTGGTGGGCAAGGCATGGCCTTTTTGGTATTTTTCCACAAAAAAGGAGAAGAAACCAAAGCTCAGTTATAGTAATCACATTTTGGCTTCAGAAACATTTCCGGCAAAAATTGAGCTGCATTGGAAAGAAATGAAAACACCCTTTGATCAGGAGCATGGCGATTCGAAATGTTCCATTTTCGGTGAGACGGTCAGATATGGGAGAATGAATGGATTGTCGGTCGAAAACGCGGAGCCTTTTCTGATTCTGAGAAGAATGAACGGAGACTAGATGAGTAGATTTGAGATTTTATAAACCCCATCTGAAGGACGGGGGGGGGGGGGGATGCGAACGAACCAGGTAACTGGGCTAATTATACCTTGAGGAATGTGCAGTGTGGTCCCAGAGATAATAATCGAGGCACTGTTGAATGCAACTGCCTACTGACTTTATGAGGATTCTGATACCGGGATTTTTTTTTGAAAATCGAGAAATTTGAAGTCATAACGAGGTCTAATACCGACACGGGCTCTATGTATATTGTAATACGACATGATTCGCCTATCATGAAGTACTAATTTTGGTGTGTTTCAACAGTGAACGCGATATGTTGCAACATGTTTATTAGATTAAATAGGGATCGGTATAAGAGAAGTGCCCGGAGACACCATCTCCGACCGATGCGGTGCGATAGAATGAAGAGTGGAGGGTGGTCACCCTGGCATATGGTGCGCATTGTAAACAAACGGGGTCACCGCAGTAATTAATCTTAACGGAAAGAAAAGAAGGAAAATGCAGTAAGAGAGAAATGACAGACAATCTTATTGGCCTGTCACAATATCAAAAGTCACTCAAATAGAAAGATACAAGTGTTTTTGTCCCAGAAATTGGTTGATATGAATAGACCAAGAGACCTCCAATCAGTTTCTCATGCTCTAATACAACTTCTAATAGTTTATTGAAAAAGTAAAATTTTCTGATTTTTCTCAATTCCTTTTCAACGACGAGTAGAGTAACATTATTAATTGTTAAAACCACTAATAAATTTGAAAATAATTTCTGTTTCATATAACTGTGATAATTTTGAGCTCCCGTAAAATATTATTCCCATCGTCGATTTATGATTAAGTAAACTTTTTGAGTAAAGAGTGAAAGAATTATTACACTGCCAAGTGTGTTCATGCTTTTCACAGCGCTCTGAAACATAATAACAAATTTAACGTTTAGTGAGAAACTTAATTTCTCCTGTTCCGAATATCAGACAAGTTGGTGGCAATTTTCGACATCTGTGGTTAGATTTAATTGCTGGTCAATTGGCTCTTGGTTCGGAGGCTTAACATTAAGTGCTGCGTGCTCACATGAAAATCAGATGTTTGTAGTTTTTAGAAATTCAAAGAAAAATTAAAAAATCCCGAAATGAGTGAAAGACCATCATCAGCCTACAGAAATAGGTTTTTTTCAAGCGCAAGAGAATAATTGTGCATTCATCTGCCGCATCAAGTTAACTGTTTTATGTTGTTATCTTATAAACACATGGAAACAGAAACCAATACACATTGTGTTCTCAAAATCACCAACTCACACCAAAAACGCGTAGAAACAAAATTGAATGTGCATCTAAAAACGAAACTTTTCTGTTTTGACAACCCAAGATTAAATTGCAAAATACTAGATCACTATTAGGAGGCTAAATAACTGTTCCTAATATGTTTTCCAGAGCAAAGAGAAGAATATATGAGTGAGTGCGAGTGAATAAGCCTTATGGTTTTTCAGTTGTATAAAATTTTGCAGATAAGAAGGATAGCACAAGACACATTTGAGTTATTGAAAATGAGAAGATGTGCTTTGATTGCGGCAAAACAATATTTTTCTGTTGTGATAAAGCACTAATAGTGTGTGATTGACTTCAGTACATTTCCCAACGAAAACAGAAGAATAGACCACAGTGCTTCAAATTTAATGAATTCAGAGAGCAGTATATCGAAAATGGAACATCTCAAAAGATTTCCGACAACGGATAAATTTGACTCATTACTTTCGCTGAAAACCATCTAAATTTTTGCTACCGCGGAAACAGGTTATATTCGACAATATAAACCTTGCTGATTGCCTTTCACATTGGTGAAGCTGAAGAGCAGTTTCATTGATCTCATTATTATGAATAACTTGCAATGGAAAACTCCGTCATAGCTGTTTCAGAGGAGGTTTACACTAGACATGAGCAATCGTTACAAAAATATCTTTTCACAAGATCGATTTTTAAACGAATATTTTCTCTAGAACAATTATGTTTCCTTCTTTTCTTTATAAACATCCTGAATGAAATTTTTCCTAATCCCTGTAACAATTTTCACAATGTTTCTTTGTCTACGAACGATTGATTACAGGAACAAAGAAAAAATAAAAAATGCTCGTTTTGATTCAGGAAAAGGATAAAACTGTAACAGGAACACTTGCCCAAAGAAATTGTTTCATTTCACAATGTATGTATATATGTATCATGGCTAACCAAAACTATTTTCTTGTGGTTTCTTCTAGATTTCTGACCTTTCTGCAACAGGCAATCTTTTGAATATTTCATTCGATTGATTATTATCAAACAAGTTGTTCACGGTTGCGAAATGCAATAATCTTTATCAGGAAGAAGATAATTCATGCTACAGAAAAATTGGTAGGTATCGAGGGAATTAGAGAACATTTATATTCACAATACTTGTATGGCTACAAAAACTCAGTGATTAAAGTCGTCAAAAACCGAGACTATTTATCTACAAACTGTAACAGCAAAGTTAGTTTACAAGTAACAAATTTATGAATGCAGTCACAATGCGGTTAAAGGATCGTTTCCTTGTGTCCAACACTTTTTCATTATTTAAGAGATGGTAAGGCACCATACTATAGTGTTGAATAGCAGCAGTATAGTACTTCACAACTGCGCTGATCGAAGAAGTCAGCTAGACAGCCACCTATCCTTCCGAGCCTTATGAAACGGTAATTATATGAAAAATGAAAACTTATCATTCAATAACGTTATGATTGGTGGATGGTCAACGTTCTTGAAGATTTTAGTAGAAAAGTCGTACCTTTTCACTTTTATTTTCAGTATTATCGTGCTCCATTGGATTCTATGCATATGTATATTACCATTTTCATCATAATCCGGAATAATTTATTAGTTCCCACACAATAATTGGATACAGTTGGCACCATGACAATGAACATATTTTGTTCTGTTGAATATCAAAGTGGCACTGGTCGCGGGAAAATTTGTCTGACTTTGTGATGTTTCTAGAACTGCTAAAATAATTCTAATGAGATTTTATACATTCACAAAATGGAAAGCTGCATGAAGCGAAAATAATCAACATATCGCACAAAAATATTTTGACGTACTTTTCTTGAGTCATCAAAACAGTATTTGTTTTCCGAGAAATAGTAACAAATATCTTCTGTTTTGAACCTTTTATAAGAAAGGATCGCATTTCTATCTATATTTACTATTATCATAACCCAAACAGGCTACGTATATTCGGGACAGATAAATATCTTGCTGCTTTGTGTAGTTTTGTGAGAGGAAATCAAAGTTCAAAAATTCTCATCTGGCAAGTAGGCTGAGTGGACTTAATAAGATCGTCCAGCTGGAGATCGCAATATGAGGAAATGGAAATTGAAATTTAGATTTGTTGGCGTTTTATGTTTTATACGATCAGTGTTTCTTTCAAGACTTGAGGGACTTTAAGGTGTTATTGATACAGTATATTCATTGTTTTATACGGAAACCAAGTGAAAACTCTCAGTTTGAAGAAGAAGGTAATTGACTGGTTCTTACAGTAAAAAATATTTAAAAAAATCTATTCAGTCCTAACGTCTTTGGAAAGTCATGATAAATTTATCATGACTTTTGGAATCCGAAAGCTTCAGATTTGTGATATTTTTTGGCCCAAAAATTTTCAAAAATTTTGGATCATTGAGAAAATGAGAACAACGTCATTGTATTCATTGTGAAGAAATGAAGGCTCAAAAACAGGAAATAATAGAGGAAAAATTTTTGGAAAATTTATGTATCGATTCGGAGATAAGTAAGACGATATTTGTTTTCTTCGATACATACTTGGATTTGTGAAGTTGTGTAATAGACTGGATTTGTGAAGCAGTTTTATAGAACATCAAACTGGACATCAACAGAAAACTTCATTTCCAGGAAAGCTAATCAAAAGTTTTTCAATTTCTCTCACTTTCAAGATTCAATTAAACTTCTAGACTTCACCAGTGAAAGATGATTCTTTCTCAGCGGCGACAACGCTGGTATTTATCACGAAACTTTGTTTTTCAGGACTTGTATTCATTACTGCTCATCATGTTTGAGAGCAGAGGTGCGTGGAATTCCGTCTTCCGCCTGATTTTTTACTTCCGTCTTCCGTCTTCCGTTTTCCGTCAAAATTTTGCCGATTACTTCCGTCTTCCGGATTTTTTGGAAGAAAAAAAATTTCACGGAAGTCCCAAAATTTTCGATTTTTCCAAGTCGAAAAATATTTTTGACTGATTTTCTAGCCTCGTCTAACACTATTGATTACGGTTTCCAACATTTTTGGCACTTTTAGGCTTATTCAGTCACTTCCGTCTTCCGTCTACTTCCGTCTTTCGCCTATATTTTCACTTCCGTCTTCCGTCATAAAAATTTTACTTTCGTCTTCCGTCTTCCGCATAGAAAAATTTCTCTTCCGCGCACCTCTGTTTGAGAGAATACCCACTGTTTAATGCAGCTGCCTACTGATTCTACGATGATTTTGAAACCGAGAATTTTTAGAAAATCG
This sequence comes from Caenorhabditis sinica, assembly GCA_963932045.1. Classification (NCBI taxonomy): domain Eukaryota; kingdom Metazoa; phylum Nematoda; class Chromadorea; order Rhabditida; family Rhabditidae; genus Caenorhabditis; species Caenorhabditis sinica. The sequence goes on from OZ009940.1 coordinate 21,032,950, forward strand.
TGGGATTCGAAGTCAAAGTTACAGGAGTTTTTGTCCCAGAAATTGCTTAATATGAATAGACCAAATTGACAACATTACAATATCAGCTTCTCAATCTTTAGAACAGTTTCAAGTGGTAGATAAAACAGTAACATGTTCATGTCTTTGCTTTTGCAAATTCTATAATTTTACCATTTAGTATGAGAATTGAGAAGTATTTTTTCATCCTGGTTTGAGACAGTTACTGATTCATCTTGCCATCTTTGAAGATTCTTGAATAAAGCAAATCGATTTCTCGCTTATATTTTTTGTGAGTTCATTGGCCGCCATGAAATAATATGTAGAAGCATGAGTACATGTTAGAATCAGACACTTCTAGAAAAAAATGCTTGAGATATAGTAAAATGCTATTACTGGGAATACTATGATGAATACAATAAAAGGCAATAAAAGAATTACTTTGAAAAGTGCAGTCATGCCTTCTTTACAGCTATTCGAAATAGAGATAATCACTGAAAAGCTGACACTACTGTTACGATTAGCAGGCAAATGATGACAGTTTTTGCTATTCGTGATAAGTTATTTTTTCCTACTGTTGGACAATATGAGGAAGTAAAGATCAATTGCTGCTTGATTAGTAGGGTAGGCATGAAGTAATGAATTTGTCGGAGATTTTTCAGAATAATGATGTTTGATCAACATCGTATTGTTGAGTACAAACGGGGACTAATTTCATGATGGTTTTGAAACAAGGATCAATTGAAAAATCATAAATGAAAAAACGCTTTTTTCCTGATTGGATTCACAGTTTCATTACGTCTCTAAATACACTGATTTCTCGAAACTGGGATGTTAGTATCTTATAAAAATGATATGAAATATAAGTGTTTTGAAACTCAGAGACCAGTTCAAACTCCCAAATTAAATCCAAGTCTATCATCCGATTATACATAGAAGTTAATTTTCAGAAGAGCAATCGCATTACCGTGCATGCGTTCGGTTTTCAATATCGCATCACCTTTACTGTTTTCTGTTGTGATCTTATAAACACTTTGAAACAGGTTAACCAATATTCAACGAACACTGAAAACGTATGGAAACAAAAGCTGAAATCTAAAAACTTCATTTTTCTGTTTTGACAACTTGAGATTAAATAGTCAAAAATTAAAAGAGTATTACGATTGGTGTTTCATTAGGATAACTATGTTGATGGTAAAAGAAGAGCGCGATTGGCCAAAACGACAGGAATGACAGTCGTAAGAGACCGCGGTTTCGTAGAGACCACTTGTTATTCTTAAAAGTCCAACAAACAATTTTGAACGCAGCGTTTTTAGTCAAAAGAGAATTGGCCAATGAAACCGGGTTGAGCGATTCGCAAATTGATGCTTGATTTGCGATTCGGCGAAAAAAAAAGAAAAGAAAAGGCAACAAAGTTTCTATGGTGTTCAACATGTCAAGAAACGCTAGGAAAACACCCAAGATGATCCCATCGATGTTCTCAATGCAAGAAGCAGTTCTTATGAACATATTTTCGGTGTATCATTATTTAGAAAATAAGTTGCCAAATTATGACAAGTTGAAACTGAATTAAAGTTTTTTAATAGTCGGCACTTTGATATTGCATGTAATCAAGAGATCAATAGCATCGAGAAATACAGTTTCAGATTGAAATATAAAAGAATAAATAACTGTTATTATCTTCCGACTATGATTGTGGAGCTTGTATTTGTAATATTGTGAAAAATTTTGTTTTTGAAGAGTCTAAAGATTCCTGATCATTTTTAATTCCGAGGGTGTAAGCAGTTGAACATTGAATAAACTCTCCTATTAGCAACTGTGCTGCACAGTGATGACTTCCCTGACTTTTAGTCAATGTACATACAAAAGTTTCTGTATCAAGATTTCAATTTAACTACGGGTGTCTTTCAATAAATGCTATTGTAATCATGAACTTGCTCACAAATACAAAATGAAGCTAATCTAATCTACTCAAACGGGTACACAAAATTAACTGTTATGAAATGTAGGTATAAGTGAATAAGGTATTGAAGGAATTATTGGGAAATCGTTTATCACAAACTTCAACTTTTTTGGTATATAGATTTTGATAATTATGTATCTGGTAGAGAGCTTGCAAGACAAATCGGCGCTAGTAATTCTGAATAAGAGTCAGAAATGGAGATTGAAGACAGAGTGTTGATAAAACGTGCTCAGGGAGAAAACGTGCTCGGATAACAGAAAAGTATAAGGAAGCTTCGTTGATAAAAACAAGCGACTCATTACTGTTTCAAGATACTCATATGGTCGAAACGTTTATCTCTTGATTGATTAATGGGAATAGAAAAACACATCGCTCTGAAAATTGCCAAGAAATCTAGCAATATGTATTGATTGAATATCATTCAAAATATCAAAAATTATAAAATCATCGAAACAGGGGAAAGTTGAGAAAAATGTGTGCAGAAGCAAATTATGGGAAAGAACTTCTTGGAAATGAGATCCAAGCTGATCAGATTCTGGATTGTGAAGAGATCTTGACGGTGCTGGTGTCCTCGACTTTCTGGAAAAAAGTTGTAATTAGAATTTCATCTTATAAACAACTTTGTATTTGAAGCTATGCTGAAAAAATGTAGATGAAACAGGAATTTTCAACCAGAAAATGTTCTGTTTCTCTAACTCCATAATCATAGTTTTTCTAATAACTTCCGATACGGGTAGTTTTCCAATCATTACCTGCGTCAAAGCTCCGCACACCAATTTCTTGTACTCTCTCCGAATTGTATGATTCATTGTCATGTAGATGAACGCCGGGGATGCATGGTTCATGGCCCAACAGCATTGAACAAAAACTAGAATTCCAGGGGAAAGAGTAATGTAGTTGAGAGCATTGTACACCAAAGCGATGCAAGTGTTGAAGAAACAGATGATAGAGCATTGGATGAAGATCTGGAAAATTGGGAAATAGGGGCACACGTTTTAAGAATTACTGTAGACTATGTTCAGATGACATCTATCACTGAACTTAGGCTAGACCTGGATTTTCAGTTTCAGGTACACCATGAGTTCTCATTGCTAAACATCGACCATGTTCTCTTCGTTTTGTTCTTTTCACCCCAACTTACCGATCTGGATGCCTTTGATTTCTGTCCTTGCGCCAACTTCTTGACCATGAAAAAGTACACAGTGAACAAAGTAAAAATGCTGGCCAGAAAAATCCAGTTGTTCCATGCTTGAATCGAGTTTTTGTACTGAAAATTGCCATCTTCTATCTATGTTCAAGCGCCGCCCACATACCATCTCATCAGCCTCCTTACTCGGAAACTCTTCCGACAACGGACTTGCTATCCAAGCCATAATAGCAGAGTTATAGCATACTGTAGGTGTGAAAATGTAGATGTAAGCGCCATAAGAGAAAATAAAGACAATGGAACCGTAGGCCAACTTCTTCTCAATGGCGTCGGCGTATTCACGGAAGGCAATGCTGATGACACGATTGGCAAAGAGGGATACGGTAGCTGCGCAAGCCATGCACCAGGAGACTGTAATAGGGGAGGTTTTTTTGTTAGAAACAGTACTGTTTCAGATAGCTGAGTTATCAAAGAGTTCTTATTCAAAATGATTCTTTGAACTTATCGGAACAGTAACATTTTCAGCTTCTAACATTCTCATTTTTACCCTCTCACTGGCTGACCGGCCCGACCGCGGAATGGCCGCCGATCGCTGGCCGACCTCCGGCTGTCACTAACTTTCGACCGGTTAATGTGGAAGAAAAACTTACTGTCACATTGTTTTGTTGAAAATTTGAAACATTTTCAGTTGAACTACTTGTTAATTTTTTAACTTACACAACGCAATCCCTCCAGCCAAGTACGTAAAAGTTGGGTACATACAAAAAACAGATCCCAAAATCAGCAATGGTCCAGTGATCAAACAACTGCAAAACGTGGCACTCATATCGATAGAAATCAAGACCACAATGATTTTGTAACAGGCATGTTTGATGAGATTCGTTTTGAATATGATGTAGACAATCGGAAGGTACAGTAATTCGATGACAGTTCCAAAAATGACCAATGGCCATCCGAGCCATGGTCGCTTGACTCCAGTGAGCTCCCATTCTTCGAAGGATTTCCAGGAGCAGTTGTAGTATGGAATGGCCTCCACGCTACCGTATTGGATGTAGCGGTTCATGGTGGGTTACGGTAGGTACAGTAGTACTTCACAGATTGAGTGGATCAGCTACAGTAGTCCCTGTGGGCAGATACACGGTAGATTCACAATAAGGTAACAGTAGATCTTTCCTGAAAAAATAGGGGTTTTTATAGTCTTGGTGTGTATATAGAGTATGCTCCTCCTCCATATTTTGAAGACGTCAAAGATGGCATATTCGGAATCTGCTTAGTCAGAAGAAGACGTTATCGTCTTCTGAATATAAAGAAGACGTCAACGTCATCTTCTTTTTGTTTCTTTTGTTTTAGGTAGTCTTGCTTAGGTAGGACCCCTTTTTTTGTTAGGGATTTGGATTAAGTTGGAAGACAGGATTTGGAATTTGGGATTCTAAGGAGAAGGGGGATTAGGCTGTAAGAAATAAGGAGCTATAGGATTAGAACCTAGACAGAAAAAAATTGGGTATGATTTCTGAGTTTTTGAATAAGAGAATGGGAAATTTTTTTCGGGAAAAAAGAAGTTGGACAAGAATAAAATAGATGAGCAGAATACAGGTTTTTAGTGACTATTTTTGTTTTTTTCTCTAGATTTTTTTGTTCATGGTAATCCTATCCTTGGCAGTCTTTTAGCAAAAAAAATGAGTCATTTTTAAGGATGGTGACAGAGAAAACAAGTGATCGAACGATTTTCTTCTCGATTGTAGGGAGGTTTTGAAACTGAAAATTTTTTGAGAAAAATAATAATTTCCGAAATGTATTCTTATTTTTCGTTAATGAATATGAACAGGGAAATTAAGGCTGTTTTAACATTCAATGATCATTAATTTCAAATATTCAAAAAATTAATGGAGCAAAGGAAACAGAGAAACTTTGAAGCCTGATTTTATGGAAAGTCTCAAATTTTGAGTATTTTAGTTTATTCAGCTTATTTTCAACATAAATGGAGGCAGTTAAAGTCAGAATTAGCGTACAACTGTACAGATAAAATGCTGAAAACTTTGAAATACACGCAAAAATTTTTGGTGTGCGATATCTATGTTAAAATGATTGGTTATACTGAAGCCTGATCAAATTTTTTCGGTTTCACTTATTTGAGAAAATCTAACCGATTTGCGATGTATTGATATTCCCTTAGATGGAAGTTGATATTAGCAGTATTTTTTCATATTTGTAAGAATATTTACAGAATTAACTAGGACTCTATTTAAAGTACACTGGAAATTTTTCGGAAAATTTGCGGGCAAATTACGCTATCGTTTCATCAGTTTCCCAGATTAAGTCTTGTGAATCGAGTTATGAGAGTCGATATTATAGCTTTCAGGCATTTTCAGAAGTACCAAAGCAACAAGAATTTTCAAATTAAAGTTCAAATGCATCTTAAAATGCATTCTTCAAAAAATTTTGAAGTTTCACAACTTTTGGAAATCGGAAAGTTTTTACTTTGCTTGGTTAATCCAGATGTACCTTTTGACATAAAGTAAGCAAAAAGATTATAAAAATGATCACTACTTCAAAACACTGTGAAATGGGAAGATTTTGGTTTTTTCTCAATTCGTACCAGATATGTATAATTGATTTTTCCATTTGCATTAGTCGAAAAGTATACCAAAATTTAGTTTTATCGAGGGGTTCTCGGAAACTAACGAAAAATCCAAAAGTTCGCAGTTTGGTTTATCTGACTTCATCAATAAGGTGTTCTGAGTTTGGGACAATAATTGGAAGCATTATAGGTTTCATTAAAAGTTCACTGTTTCACAACTTTGTGAAACCGTGTAGCTGTGGTTTATGTACAATGACGAGACTTTACGCCACATAGATAAAAACTATTTTTCATCAGGAAAAATCCAAGGATGAGGATAATATATTTTTTGAAAATGCAGAGAAAATAACCTCTGAAGAAATAACAACAAGAATTCAGAAAATTGCGCGTCTTGTCTTATGCTTTATCGGAGTAGGATTATTAAACCAACTTAAAATAGAGACTACCAGATGGGCTACGCCCCTCTGGGGCCCTACCGGCCAACGTGGCATTTTTTGAAAATGAAGAAATTGAAAAATTTTGGAAAAGTGGAGAAATATCTCCGTGAACTTGTCTCTCTCCCTTTCTGCACTGAAACGGCTGAAAGTGAGGGTTTTGCGCTCTGGTGACCTCATTTCTGAATGGATTAAAAATCAAAATATACGGGCATCATTAAGACCAATAGACTGATGGCCTGCCAAAATTTGAAAAAATTCTGTCCAGTAGTATTGTTGCTAGAGCCGGCGACAGGGTAACAAACAGACACACACACACACACACACACAGAATTTTGCGTTTATTAATAGTAAAGATACCACTTTTCACTTACAGTGATTTTTGATTATTGTTGTCACTTTTTTCCAGGGAGATTTCTGCTTCTACGTTCCGAATGTGCAGGTAAAAAGGTGATTGCCTCTATTCAAACTTGTCTTCATTTTTTAGAAAAAGGAACAACAGAACAAGGGGGAAATGTGTGGAAGTGATGGTTTGATGCGTAAACAAAATTTGAAAGTTCTGTTTGTCTGGATTCAATTCGTTATATAGTTGTTCGAAATAACAAGAACAGAAAAAATTAGCATCAGTTCAGTACACGTAAAAACAGAAAAAAGTGGAAAATTTTAACAACCTACGTTATTTTCAATGCCTATGATAATGATTGCACTGGGTAAGGGTACTTAACAATGTTTAAAATCGGTATTATTAGATGCTCATAGATTGGAAAAGTAGGCTTTCCATATCAGGCGGATCAAAAAGAACCTTCCAGTGCAGATAAAGTGTTTGCAGACAAAACATCATAATTGACGACAATACAGCAAAATGTTGCTTCGTTTACAGTTTTTCTTTATTTCTTCTGATTTGTTAAATGAAATATTCACTATTTGTGAGGTACACTACATATTTCGGAAAAATGAATGCATATTATTTATTCCAAAAAATGTTCAAAGTTTGAAAAAACTTGAATTGTCGTCAAGTGAAGCGCATCGTCTGCAAACACCGTGTCTACACCAGGAGGGCCCGAGCGGTAGGCGAGAGGCTTGATCGCCTCCCGGATGGAAACCCTAGAAAAAGTTCCTGCTACGGGAACAGAATATACTGTCAGTACTACTCTCAGCAGCAATCTCGTTGGCGGAATCTTACCCTTATTCGAACAATACATTGAGATTCCCAAATTACGGTGTTGCCTGACCATTGACATTGAAGGAAGTTATAGCTCAAGAGACGTGATAAACTTTCAGTTAAAAACATTTTCGCGCTAGAAAGTGCTTTAGAATTCTAAAAACATGTCTATTTCATGATGACCTTATAACAGTGAGGATTTGTAATCGTTGCTTACTAACACCTTGAATTTTGAAGACTTCACCTTTTAAGATTGGAAGCTTCTCAGTCGATGGAAATCATTGCTCTGATACAGAAAGTTTAGTGTTTCAGGAAGGTGACGAAATGTGTTATCTGTTGTCGCTTTAATGAGAAAAATTTGAAACGATTCTCTGAAAAACACCAAGATGCATACATTCATATTTAGTACACTGTGACTCAAATGATTTGCATTCTGCTATGAAAACGTGGGAAACGTATTGGGAAATGGATTTGTGAGTATTGAATCATTAGTCCATTAATGCTCAAAAATTTGTTTCCTTTTTTACAGAAACTTGTAACTGAAAAAAGAAACCTGTAACGATTTCGTTTTTGCTGCCAAATCTTTTTCGGTTTTACATAACTTTCAATGGTTGCACTTTTATCGGTTGATAATGCAATCTTTTCCGGTTGATTCTTTGTTGCTTTCGTGTTGGAAAAATGATTTAGGCTTAATGATTTTAAAGAAAAGGATCAGACTGAAAATATATAGCAAGGATTATGACCTAGACAGAAAAAAAATTGAGTATGATTTCTAAGACTTCGGAAGAAAAGGAGAGCGCTACAAACGATAAGCAGAATAATGACAATTTCTGTGTTTTTAATGACTACTTTTGTGTTTTTCACTAGCTTTTTTGTTCATGTTAATCCTATTTTTGGCCCTTCTTCAGAAAAGAAGTAACTAAATTTCGAAGAAGAATAGGATGGGGAGAATAGTGACAGGATTTTTTCCAGTTTCAAGGAGGTTTTGAAACCAAATATTCCATTTCGCGTCATTAGTACGTATGCTGTAAAAGCCATGTTTTCAGTTTCTAGTTGCTGACTTTTTGAGGCCATTTTGAACAGTGATACTGCGCAATCTCAACATCATCAAATGCAAGATATAAACACTCAAAAATTAACCTTCATTACTATTGGACGTTATCATAATTCAGTAAAACAAGAAACTTTTCGCAGAAAAATTCATGAGTTTAGAAGGAAGCTTAATCAAAGTCAAGAAGCTAAAAATCGTTTGAAGGTATTTCGGATATGCAAATAGTGTTTCTTTCTGATAAAGCAGTTAAAATCTCGTTACAAGACAAGGTTACATTCCAGCGACATAATCAAATAGTAAAAAATGCCTGCATAAATCGGGAATAATATGAGAAAAAAGGGAGATAATGCAATTCGTGTAAACTATCGATGTTCAACATTGAATTTTGAAGAAAATACACAACATGAAACAGATTCCATTTTGCTCGATGTAGATTTTTTTAAACTTTTGGGCACGTGAGTACTGTTTCCAACACTTGATATAAACCAGAGAAATGGATGCCAAGAATTATTTCGTTTGTCGAAAACTTTAAATATTTTACATTAGTACAGATTCCAAAACACCTGGTCTGCTCTAAAAGTGAAGTTGCCATAAATTCAGTCTTTTTAGCAAAAAACAAACTCTTGTTTTTTGATTCCCCGTCATAAGAAGTTCGTCGATGCATTTTTGACATGGAGATTGATGAGCCTATCTTAAGAAAAGGAGACGGTTCACCCGTTTAAAAAAAGCAATACAAAAGCAGTAAACATGCAACTACAATTAGTGAATATCCGGATATAAATTAGTAAATGCCAGGATTGGTATCGCGAAGCCGCAACGTTGCGACAACACAGGTAAAGCGCAGTCTGATACGTTATGGATGAGATCGAGTTTCGGATGCATAACTGATCCGTTATGGGAGTTTTTCTGAACGAGCGTTCGCGAACGGGCCGTTTTTGAAGGAATGTTATTTCGTTCACGTGCGGTCCGAAAATGCGTGCGCGTACGGATCCGTAATGGTAGGATACGAGCATGGGATGATTTGCCGAGTTCGGATCTGATTCCAATGCGCATACTGATCCGTTATGGATGGCCGAACGGCCAGGGACTAGTTTTTTCCAAGCTCTTCCATTATTTTTTTTTCAACAATTTTCCGCATTGTCTCGTTTTTCGAATGCGATTTCAAGATTTCCCCGATACTCGATTGATGTCAACAGTCTGTAGAGACTTCCGACAGGGAGGGAACCAAAAATTCACTGGTTTGTTCGGAAAAGATGTGTTTCGAAATCATTTTTTGTTTTTCTTTTCAGCCAGGAAACTGAACAACTGTCTCAATGATAGTCAAGATCAGACAATGACCTTAACAAGTAAGTTCCCATATTTTTTCCAAGTATTTCGTGTGTTTTTCAGATGTCGCATTCGGAAAAATCAAAACCAGAGCCAGGAAAAAAGACATTTGACGGCTCCGAGAACTACGAGTGATGAGAACATCAGTAATAGGTGAACACAGATAATGAAATCTTCCCTATTAAAAATTATTTTGCAGGTTGTTGCTCCGTTCTATGTATGGCATCGTCATCTATTAAATTAACACTGTGGACACAGTGTTTTAAATTATTCCGTGCATTCTACAGTAGTACTGATTGTTTTCTATCTTGTCATAATTTTAACTGTATATTTTTGTTGTCTTTTCGTTATTGCTAGATGAATAAATTATGGTGATTGTATGTAGTATTAATAGCATTCAAAAAGCAAGAACAAAAAAGGAGGGAGGGGATTTTTCTGGTTGCCCTATCAGTCGCATGCGGATCCGAAACGTATCAAAGCCTTCCTGGACAACTTTACAGACGGGTACACAATGGATCCATTATGGATCCACATATGATTCCTATGCGGATCGCGCGCGAACGACGATACATCCGTAACGGATATGTAGCGCTTTACCTGTGAACTTGCGACAACTTGACCCTGTAAAAACGGATATCATGGATACAAGAGCAGTGCCTGTGTACATAGATTAAAACTTCTCCAGTTGAACAAGTGAACTGAACTCATTGTGTGAAAATCTTATTAATCTTATTTCGGACAAATCACCATTGCTTAACATTTGTGAATTGAATTAGAAACAACTTGAAACTGGTAGTCCTTAGTTTTCACGGTCAATAGTTCAATTATCCGTTACAGGCTGAACTTATAGGCAGAGAACAACTGTAACTTACACTGTTTTCGTTATATTGACAATGCTCAACCAATGGTTTCACCGTTAGTCCCAAGAGATGAACAATGGTTTGACGTAACTGTTAACGATCGAATACATTTACGAATTTCACGTTCAAGTTTGAAACTGAATCTGAATATGAGCCCTGGTTTCAATTGAAAGCAAAGACCAGTGAAAAAATTCACAATAGACATCCTCCAAATGTAAGCATCAACCCGTCCACTTTAGGAAATGATACAAAGACAGAAAATTTATCAATGAGCTCGTGATAGTGCTAAAGTAAATAATGTTTCTGATCCTTCACAAGATGGCCGTGGTCTTTCAAATTTAGTTCGTTGCATACTTCAATGAAATAATTTTTCTGATCCTTCACGTGATGGCCGTAATCTTTCAAAAGAACTCCTTTGTACATACCAACTCCTAAATCGAAAATCCAATCTTTAGATATTTAAGACACGTTCTCTGAGAAACTCGAGGATGCCGTTGTACAGAAAAAAGTCAAACTGATTTTTATTAGTTGGTATTTAGTATGGTAGGTACCCATAAACTTCTAAGAACTTTGATCCATATTTCATCTGGCTCCGCCCCCTTCTGGCTCACATATGCATATGGTCGGAGCAAAAAATAATTTTTTTGGGGGATAGTTTTTTTGACTAGATCTTATCAGAAATGAATACAACGTATACTTTTGAGTATTTTTTGTGTTCAGACCAAGTCTGTAACTCAATCTCTTCATGGAATAAATTTCACTTTTTTCCCAAAAATTCGTTTTTGTTGCAGTTTTTCGGCCGTCGTGTAAAAAAATTGCACCAAGAACATTGAGATTATTGCAGATTCGAAATTCTCGCAAAATTTTAATCTAGAAAAATGGGTTCCGAAGAAAATTTGAGGAGGACCCTTTTTTGCTACGGGTCAAAATAGGTGATTTTTCGTGACTTTTTCATGTATAGGGATACATGATGAGTTTTCATCAAAAATCGAAAAGTGGATAAGTTGAAGCAAATGCATCATGCTTGGTCATAATGAGTTTATATATACTATTGGAGGAGTTTCAGCAGATTTCTCCAATTTTCCACAGTGCTATGTCACTTGGAACAGTTTTCTCAGTATTCATCTTTTACTTCCTCCAGTAGAGAGTAAAACAGCTGAAACTCCTCCAAATGTGTATATAAACACATTATGACCAAGCATGATGCATTTGCTTCAACTTATCCACTTTTCGATTTTTGATGAAAACTCATCATGTATCCCTATACATGAAAAAGTCACGAAAAATCACCTATTTTGACCCGTAGCAAAAAAGGGTCCTCCTCAAATTTTCCTCGGAACCCATTTTTCTAGATTAAAATTTTGCGAGAATTTCGAATCTGCAATAATCTCGATGTTCTTGGTGCAATTTTTTTACACGACGGCCGAAAAACTGCAACAAAAACGAATTTTTGGGAAAAAAGTGAAATTTATTCCATGAAGAGATTGAGTTACAGACTTGGTCTGAACACAAAAAATACTCAAAAGTATACGTTGTATTCATTTCTGATAAGATCTAGTCAAAAAAACTATCCCCCAAAAAAATTATTTTTTGCTCCGACCATATGCATATGTGAGCCAGAAGGGGGCGGAGCCAGATGAAATATGGATCAAAGTTCTTAGAAGTTTATGGGTACCTACCATACTAAATACCAACTAATAAAAATCAGTTTGACTTTTTTCTGTACAACGGGTCAGTGAACGTGCACTCGATTCCCACAGAGAATGTGTCTTAATTCTACATAGACAATGTTTCTGACAGCACTTTCCTAGTGGTTTTGAATTCGTTAAATTCTGTACATTCCGTGATTTTTTCAAGTGCCCCGGATAGGAATTTATGGAGAACGGTAGAAAACGCACACTTGCAATTCAAAATTAAGGACCAGATGAGTCTTGAAAATTGATTGGAACTGTTTAATATAGTTGATACCTTAAGATTGTAACAGAAAGTTTGTAAACAAGCACAAATATTTTTTTGGAAATTCAATCGTTCAAAACGAAATATTGCGAATAGAATTTTATATGTCTATGCTGGCTAGCCTTGTCCCGCCTATATATCTAAACATTTCACTTTTATCATACTTATGCAAGCAAGAAAAAAAAATTGCTTTTGGTTTCCTCATATGTTTGCTCAATCTTATATGCTGTTTCAAAAGGGTAGTATTATCTCCTAATTTGTTCGCTGATAGTTCTTATGTCTCTTTGATTGTCCTACAGTTTGCTCTAATATACAAGTTTAGTTTTCATAGCTAAATTAAATTCTTCTTGTCCACTGGAGACTTGTGTTTCAGAAATATTGATATCAGATGTATGAAGCGGTTGAATCTCATTGGTTCTTTGAATTAAAATTTTTCTTGAGGTTACATTCCAGCGACATAATCAAATAGTAAACAATGCCTGTATAAATCGGGAATAAAATAAGAAAAAAGGGAGATCATGCAATTCGTGTAAACTATCGATTTTCAACATTGATTTTGAATGAAACACACAACATGAAACAGATTCCAAGTTCGATGCATTATTTAATTATTTATTAGGTACGTGAGTACTGTTTCCAAGACTCGATACAAAATAGGGAAATGAATTCCAATCAGTCGCTTTGGCAAAATCAAAATGTTTTAGCACAGATTTCCAAATACTTGAGTTGCTCTAAAAGTGAAATTGCCATCAATTCAGTCTCTTTAGCAAACAAACTCTTGTATTTTTGTTTTCCCACATCAATAGTTCATCGATGGATTATTGGCATAGAGACCAATTATTATATCTTAAATAGGTGAAACGGTTACTTATTTAAAAAAGGCAACACAAATGCCGTAAACGTGCAACTATACAATTAGTAATTATCAGGATTACGGATGTTCTTGGTATCATGAATACTCAATTTTTCGACTACTTGCGACTACTTAGACCGTTAAAAACGGATATCAGGGATACAAGAGCAGTGCCTGTGTACATGGATTGAAACTTCTCCAGTTGAACAAGTGTACTGAACTCGTTGTGTGAAAATCTTATTAATCTTGTTTTATATAAATTACCATTGCTTAACATTTGTGAATTGAATTGAAAACAACTTGAAACTGGTAGTTCTTGATTTTCGTGACCAATCCAATTACCCGTTCCAGGCTGAACTTGTAGGCAGAGAGCAACTGTAACTTACCTGTTTTCGTTATATTGACTATGCTCAACCAATGGCTTCACCGTCAGTCCCAAGAGATAAACAATGGTTTGACGTAACTGTTAACGATCGAATACATTTACCAATCAACAATACAGTATGATTGAAAAATTTTTTGACGTTCGTATTTGATACTGAATCTGAATATGAGCCCTGGCTTCATTTGAAGGCAAAGAACAGTGAAAAAAATACACAATAAACATCCTCCAAATGTAAGCATTCATGTTTAGCTTCATGTGATTTGAAATTGTTCCGTCCTGTAAGGCGGCTTCTATCTAAACACAGTCTGATGAGTCGATGTCAAGAACAAATACGAATTACCTAGTAAAAAATGGCCGTTTAATTTATTAATATTGTGAAGCATAACGCTGTCATCAAACTTCATGATAACCTGTCTTTCGTCTGAGATGGTGCTTTCTTCTGTTACGGAATATTATTTTTAATTTAAAACAGTTTCGTACATCTTGTATATTTTCCTTCTGCTACGATTGATCATTACTCCTAACCTATTTTACGATTCACGATTCTTCACAAACTGATCCTAAATACTGTTGTCATGGGAAGATTCACTGAAGTGGATGGGCTTGAATCACACTTTGGGATCGATCACGCTGCATATTTGTGGTCACTAATTTGCAGAGTAGGTTGCACATCAGGCGGCCCAATAAGTACCATTACCATTGTCTTCTGTTTCGGTGAGGTTATGAAAACAGGATGATTTTCATATGAGTGCTTCATGGATCGAATGATTGGTAATCAAAAACATCGAGTGATACGGAACTAGGTTCAGGAAGTAGGAACAATTTTCTCAACAAAAGTATTATATTAGTCTTACTGATACCCTCATCTTGCAACAGTATGTTATCAAGGCATTATTTACTATGTGACTATGTATCTGGAATGAAATCTCAAAAAGAAACCTACCTAAATTCAAAAAAACAATAGGATTTTCCTGACGCATCAACCTGACGAGTGTTAGAACAAAATGTGTGAAAACTATTGAAATAGAGTCAACCATCCATAAAATACGGATCCTCACGGTTTTACCTGTAGATACCTTGGGACAATAACAGGTAGTTTTTGGTTGAATCGTATCTATTATTTTAACAAATTTGATGACTCAAAACAGCTTTCAAAAAATTATCTTGAAATTTCCGTCGATGATTTTTTGTAGAAACTTATTGCTTCAGAGAACAAGTAGTTGGACTTTGTGAAAAAGGAGCTACACATTATTAAGAATAGTTACTGATTATTGATATCACCTAACTGACACAGAAAAGGAAGGGTCTTTTTTATCTTTTTTAAAAAGTTCTTGTAGTTATTAAATTTCTTTCATTCCGTCTAAAATTCCGGGAATACTTATGGTGTGTTCAAAAATACAAAAAAAACGCCAAGAAAGGAAATACTGTAACAAAGTGAAAATATGAGGATCTAGTGGGTGGAGGATTCCATGGATTGTTGGCTGAGTTATCTGCTAAACATTTTGTTTTAAAAAATCAAATGATTAATAAATGATAAAATTTTTGAAAACTATGAAACAGCAAAACAGCAAATTCAAGTGGTTCAAGTTTTTGGAACAACTACTGTATCATGGATGAGGTGTATCAGACTCATAGAAACAAAAACTGTTCAATAATGGTTTCCGTGCACACATTATAATATTTTTGTTATTGTAACCAATCAATGGATGAATTCATTGTAATTTTTCTTTGACTTTTCCCAGGAGCAAATTTACGAAACGAAATGCTGAACACTGTATTCTCCTCTATCACTCGTTCTCTTTTCTATGTATTTCAAATTGATTATTGTGACAAAAAGAGAACAAACAAACAAAGCCATTATCTATTTTTCATTCACGCTTTGTTTATTGATTTTCTCTGTTTTTTGAAGATCATAAATTGGTTTGATTTTCAGTGCATTTCACAGTGATGCAGCTAAAATCAGGAAGAAAAACTTTAAAATCAATTGTTTAAATAAGTATCGCACATTTCTGAATTTTGTTTTTGAGTCGATTATCTCATTTTAAACCAGAATCATTCAAGTTCCAGTCAATTTTTACCTGTTTCAAGTTCATCATTTCTAGAGTCTACGGTTGTACACTTCAATGTGTGCGCATTCAATTTTTCACTACTCAATTGGAGGTACGTTTGAGTTGGCAGCTCATCAAGGTTCAGGTGTTTAAGGTTCTTATTGCATCAAATCCACCAGTTCAAAAGTGGATTTCTGAGATCCCCTTTATTTTTGTCTCCCCATAAACACTTGTGGATCAATATCCATTTACAGAGGGCGCCAGTGGACACTATGTTTTTTGGTCGTCTGCGTTTCTGTGGACTTGTCTCTCGATCTTGTGGAGCTATTGATTTTTAGTCTCAGTACAGCTGTACTGTACAGGTATCATACATAGACAACAGTACGCTCATGAAAGTGTCCTCATTCTTATGGACCTCGTTTTTTAGAAGCGAAAGTCAACATTTTTTGCGTGTTTAATTTTTTCATCAAATCGAATAATCGAAGTTTCTACCACATTTTCACAGGTTCCTAGAACTGCAAAGATAGTGATTTCAAGCCAAATCTCTACGAATAGCTAACAATTTGTGGTGCTGAACATCTACTGTTTTCTTTGCATAATTTTTTTCTCTACCCAAGATACATACTTCATTCTTTGAACTTCGCTGTGATTTCTTATTTTTGTCTAAATTCTGAAGACCATAATGTTTTTTAGTTTCTCGGTGTATTTCAGTAAGTATTCAAAAAGTGGCTACATGTTTACATTTTTGTTCCTCTGTATGAAATGTTTGCAATGTTTTCTTATCGGGGCCCACAAACAGCTTAATTCACAGTTTTCTCCTGTTTCGAGTTCATCATGTTAGGTTATGATTTTTTAACACTTTGATAGACGTACATTTCTTTTCCACTACTAAATTTTAAGTTTGCAGCTCATTCTTCAAATTTAGAAAATCAAAATTTGACTGTTTCGTATACGTGATTTGATTTTTTTTATGATATCTCTTCTCAGGAGCGCTGTATTAGAGCCAAAGCTAATACCAATCAGTCCGCAATTGAATATACCAATTTTTCTCAATTTTCACGGGTTCCTGGAACGGTAAATTTTCAACTGAATTGTTTGAAACATTCAAAAATCACTGGCTATTTTCGATTATTAGTAATCTCCATTTTTTTGACAGGGCTATTCCTGTTTCACTTTCTTCGTAGAATCCTAATGTTATTGATAAAATCATTGCGTGCTCGTTTTCTTTAGGTTTTTTTGTTCCACGAAGATATTTAGTCGTTTAGTCTCGAGATTATTTTACAGAGTTCCTGTGGGTTAATCTCTTAAAACAGCCTAATGATTCTTCTAAAATAGTATTTTCGAACACCCCAGTTCAAATTTGGACAGATGTAGAGCATTTTTCTGTTTCCCAGTCGCTGATTGACACGTTCAATTTTTGGCTTTTCAAACATGAAATTTGAGTCAGAAAATTGCCGATATTTGAAATTCAACGCTTCGAACTTACCAAGGCTGTCACTTTCAGGTGCCCACTGGCCACGGCTTTGGAAATGTGGAAGTTAACATTGAACTTTTTTCTTCTACACATCAGATTTTGATAAGGAAATCAGTGAAAACGATAAGATCTTCAAAAGACGCGGCCGGTCGTAGTACAACCTTGGATTTCGCTGTTTCCTATCCATCATTTCCAAGTTCAATTCTTGTGGTTATTGATGGGAGTCCTATACAGTCTGTTTTCTCACAAGCGCTAGTGGATCGATATCCAATTACAGGACACAGTGGTCCCGCTGTCTTCTGTTTGTCTGCGCCTCTCTATTTTTCATAGTCTCTCTGTCTTGGTGAGCTATTGATTTTCAGCCCTGTGTCCGGGGTAATACACACACGAGTAGTCTTCATTCAAGTGTAGAGAGACGTTGTGTTTTCACGTCTCCTCTCTCCTCAATAACTCTATTTTCTAGTTTATAATTCCATCAATCTAGTGAATTGTCTAGTCTTCTACCTGTCTTTGGCGAGTTTCTAGAACAGTAATATTTCAATATTTCTGCAGAACTCAACACGGTATTATATCGAATTTTTGTTTCGGTTGTCCATTTGTTTTATGTTTCCTTTACACCATATTGTTCTTAACTTATTTCTCTTAATGTTCCGTGCAAATTCCACTTATTTTACTGAAGAAACCTGTCCTAAATTTTTCAAATTTTTCAGAAACCTCCAAAACTCTCTTAAAATGTCCTTCACCACTTCCACCCTCTACGAGTTCCGTCTCCAGCTCACTCAACTCAAGACCAATAGTCTTCCGCAGATCAAAAGTCTCACAATTTTGGCTGCGGAATTGAAAGATGTGGCCCATCTCGTCGTCGACATCGTGGAAACGCATTTCAATTTTTGCGCCCCGACTCACAAGCTTCCGGTACTCTACGTTGTGGATTCGATTTTGAAAAATGTCACAGGCCCAAACGAGTACAATGCATTGTTCTCCAAGAGGATAATTGGAATGTTCGAGATGGTATTTGCAAAGGTAAGTAGATTTTTCAAATTTGAAAAAAAAACTTTTTAGAGAGAATTGGTTCAGAGCTACAAAATAAGGTAAAAAATCATGATCAAAAAGTTTTTCTCAAAACCTAGGCATGGTTATACTCATTATGCAGCTTTTGAAGCCCTTATTTTGTAAATATGTGTTTGTATTAACTTCAAAATTGGAATTTTTAAAAAGAGAGTTGTTTCTGGAGAAATTAATACGTTAATCCAAAAATTTCGAATGCTTCATGATTAGGTATTGACAAGCATAAAAAATTTCTGTCTCAAGGGGTCCTTAAGTAAAAGTCGGTTTTTGAACGTCATTATGTCCATTTGAACGTTATTATGTCCATCTCCAAATATCAAATCTATTTTTCGTTATTTTTTTCTAATTTTCTTCTTACTTTCAGGCCAACAAGAAGACCCGCCAATCCCTCTACCATCTCCGCACTACTTGGGGGTCTACTGGCCGATTCCTCCCTTCTAAACTCTACTCCCTCGATATGAAGATCAATCAAATTGATGACGCTTGGCCAGTCATGACTTCAAGAAGTCTCCAAACGCGTCTAGATGCAACAGTATCCCACGAGAAATCAACGGATAATAAGGAAAATGGAAAAGGATTAAAGCGCAAGTCATCTGAGCCGAACACCCAAGAAAATGCTCCAAAAATTGTGAAAGTTTGGTCAAATTTGACTGAAGTTTCGTCGATTTTGGCTAAGATCCCAACTCAAGCCCCGCCAGTATTCAAAACTGAAGTCAAGGAAGAATTCAAAACGGATGTTTTTTCATTGTTAAAGAATCTTCAAAAGTCTGGACTTCTGAAGCCGAGTTCAAGCAAGAATGAGGCCTGTCCAATTCCAGAAATTTCTTTGGGACCCCTCAAAACTCGGAAATCTTCAATCGTGGATTTGTTGATCACCAAGAGATCAGACACTTGCAAATATTGCTGTCTGAAACTGGACGACTCAAAGGGAAAATCCCAAAAATACAAGGACCACATGGACTACCATGTCCAACAGAATTTAGGAAACATCTCGAAATCTGGTGCTCCACATCGGCAATGGTACCCAACTGCATCCTCATGGCTCACTTCTAAGCCGCAGATTACTGTAGTTGAGATGACCCCAACTCCTGAAATTTCCATTGGAGTTGAGTCTACCGGAATCAAGGTTAAAGATTGCTCGGTCTGCAATGAGCGATTCGAGGAGCTTTATGATGATGAGGAGGACACATGGAGGTTCAAGGATACGCTGATGGTTAAGGGAATGGTGAGTATTGTAGACACTTTATGGAATAGAAAACATTGCAAAATAACAAAAATAATAATAACGTTTTTTCCAGGTCGTTCATAGCGCTTGCGCCTCAGATGCAGAGAAGTATGTTGGCAACGAAAATTTCAATTTCCTGGATGATGTCAAGCAGAAAAGATGCTCGAGAATCGACTTTGGTGCCTTCTAAAATCGGAAATTCTTCAATAATTGAGAAAAATTCACTTTTTCCCCAACTTTCCCGTTTTCATTGGTGCTCGAATTTTTCATATTTCATTTGTTATCACTTGTGTGTCATTTGCGTCTCACAGTCTCATTTCAATTTTTCTCCTAATTTCTATGTCTTTTCACTAAACTTCATTTTCACTAAATTTACACTGTTTTCCTCCCTTGGAGCTTTTCACCTAGTTTTCGTTTTTGTTCTCTAATAAACTTTAAGAAAAAATCAATGTTTTGCCGAACTGTCAAACGACTAACACATATTGAGATTCAATAACTCTGATTTCTTGCGATTGAAAATACTGACATCTTGAAACTGCTAATATCGATATCTTAAGTCGCCAATTCGAGGAAATTCATTATCCAAAGTTTAGGCCTTAAAGATCGTATGAGTGATATTGCTTCAGAATGTATGCAGTTTTCGAAACGGTGGTTGAGAATCAGGAAACTTTTGCACACATTAAAAAATCGGACTTTTTCGAACTTGTTCTTTAACTAAACATTGACTTTAGTCGTTAATATTACTGTTTTTGAAGTCAGGAAATTTAGATAGCGTCAATTCGCAACACCGTCTAGAATTTAAATGAGTACGATACGATGACATCATACTTTTCGCAAAAAAGTGATTACTGATTTTTAATGGTAAAATGAGGCTCGTTATTTTAACGTTTCTTTGTAGCTTTATTGTTCCTAACGAAAAAAATAACATAAGAAACTGTTTCTCATTTATGATAACAGCCCACTGAAACATTTGTTGTGATAGTCTCTCGTCCTAAGTTACATATTTACAGTTTCGAACGTTTTCCTGATTCACGAATATCATTGAATGCTTACTTCGAGCTCTCTTCCCAAAGTATAGTGCCGGCTCAGAAGACATGCATACAGCGTTTGAATGAAGCATACCATCATTAACAGAAAAAAGTTTCTTCTGATATTTTGTTGTCACGGATTCTCGTGAACTTGCTTCAAGTAAAAACTCTTCTCCAAAAACGCTCCTATCATAAAAACGTGCAATGCTATTGACACCAAAACAATTGATACCATAACTTGCCTCAAATCAGTCAGGTGCATTTGGACAGATGGTCCCATGATGCAATGTCTTTTTAGATGAACCAGCCAGTTTAGAAATGGTCACTACTGTTTACAAGAAGATGGAACTGCAAACAATTGGAGAAAAGTCGTAAAAAAGGATTATTACAGAATTACTGTTTTTCATTGTCAACGAATACGTTGGAAAATTAATAAGGTTGATAGTTTTTCAACATCGTTTGTACCCAACTAACTATAAGAAACAAATTTGTGGTGAGATGGAATTTTGAAAAAATTGGCATCGTTACTTTAAAAACACATTTTATGAGAAGGGTGGATAAATGCTAAAAATGCATAATAACAGTCAGTGGTGACAGAAAAACATCTCCGAAGTAGAGTCAAGAATCGAGATTCTTCAAAATAGTTGGATTCTTTACAGGTTTCTGGAACGGGAAGGGAACGAATAGAACAACTAGTATCTGTTTAAACTTTGATAACAGCTAGCATCACTTTATTCTGCAAAACACAGCAAAAATTAACTAAAATTACCTTATAAAACAATAAGATGTTGATGCCTGTTTTCTGTTTCAGCTAGATCATAAACCTATGTTTGATTTTTTTTTTAACGTTTGGTATTCGTTACGCTAAGCATATGTATATGCCCAAAAAAACTTCTGGCAACCGGAATAAAAACATTTTCCTATAAAGAGTGAAAATTAGTCGAGGGGCTTATGGCCAAAGAAAAATCTTACTTTCGTTAGATTAGCTGCACCGAATACAATCAAAAAAGCATTTCAATATTTTCAGTTCTAAGAAGAAAACAACAAGGCAGAGTGAGATGCAGCGTAAGAGACACGCAGAAACTAGTTTTGAAAAAATCCACAATGTCTAGACTGCTTGAAAAAGTAGAATCCACGATTTTGATGCATAGTGAATATGCGTAACTCGGCAATACACTTTGATATCAAACATGTGGCATGTTTGGTAAGAGCAGTGAGTTGCTGCTTCAATTCTTATTCGAACCAATCTATCCGAATAAGTTATCAATTCATGATTCACCTTGTTTGGAAGCAGCAACTCCTACCCAATAATGTGCATCATATTTTCAAGCATATTATTTCCTATAGTTACTGAGCTCGGATCGTATTGTGCTACTCATACTCACTTAAATTATCATATCCATGAATCAGTAAACTTTGTGAACAAAATGGTAACTGGTTCAACAAGTAATTAGAAAACAGCTCAAGTAATCTTTTTCCAGTGATGCAACAGTTAGTTGGAGAATCGAAAAGTTTTGGAAAGATAATAGTAGTCGTTTTAGGGTGTAGAGAGAGTACTGTATTAGGGAGGCGAAAGCTAAGGAATTATATTGCATGGTAGGACATAGGAATTGACACAAGAGTGGGTGGGTGAGAATGAGAACGGCAATAATTTTCATTATAAGACAATACGGACGAATCTGAGATACATTATTTATCAATAAGTCCATCGCGATGACAAATTCTCATAGAAGAGATTTCAAATAATACGGTAACAAAATCAAGTAATAAGTAACAATTTTTAGTGACCTTAATCGAATGGAGTTTTTCGTTTTGTAAGAATAGCCAATCAGCCGTTCCACTGACACTTGACCTGATAATTATTCTTAATAAATTCGAACTTTAAAAAATTAAACAGGCACAAGTTGGTTTCCCATTGTTGAGAGAGTTTATGATTATTGATACCACCGAGCTGAAACTGATACGAACATTTATTTTTTGGTTTTTTTATAAAAGCTTTGTTTTTATTCAACTTGTTTGCATTCCGTTTATAATTCCGGAGACAGTTGCTCGGAGATGGATTGATATTGTACTCATGAATTAGTTACTTTCTCACAGAAACCTGTGACCGAAATTTTTTATGATTTTTTTTGCGCTCCTATGTTCTTTTCGGTTTCATTGCATTATCAATAATCGCAGCTTAAATTGATTGATAATGCGACGTTCTTTTTCCGTTTTCCTACAGACAGACTATGCTTGCATATGAATTTGATTTGACAATAATAACTGTTTCCGGAATGTGTTTTTTTTGCAACAGTTTATGTATGAATCAGTTCCAAACCTGTATATTATACCTTTCATATGGACATTGCGACATTACGGCGATTGACTCATGACTGGCACATTCTGTTTAGTATTAGTAGTCTAAAGAGAAACATTTGCAGTCTTCCAAAACATAGAAAGATATTTCTTTGGCCATTATCCCTCTTAATTTCAATTCTGGAAATTTTTGCAATTTCAAATAAGATCTTCCAGTTAGACAATTTCTACAAGGTTGGTGAAGAAGTTATGGATTTCTCTTTCTCAACACTGCTAGGAACACATGCCTTGTTTACTGGAAACGTACGTTTTGAAAATATTGATATCAGTTATAAGAAGCGGTAGATTCTCATTGTTACCTTGAATTTATAATTTTTTATGAGATTAGAGTTGTACTCCAATGTCATAGTCAAATAGTGAATAATGCCTTGATGAATCTGAAATATTATCCATTCGCGAACATCGCGAGCGTCGGCACAATTACACTGCGCCATTTCGCTAGAGCACGGGGTTTAGCGTAAAAATGATTTTAAAAAGTAGAAGAAAAATGTCAGAAGAACTTGAAAAAACTTGTCAATTTCCTACGAAACATCGCACATTTCTGATTTTTGAGTGCATTATCTGATTTTTAACCCGATTTATTCAAATTCAGGCTAAAAGTTTTACTGTTTTGAGTTCATCATTTTCAGCGTCTACTACTGTTCATTTTAATGACTTTATCCCTGTTTTGGATCACGTAATTGGATGCATTTGTGAGTTGGAATTTCATCACGGTTCAGATGTTTAAGGTTCTCACTGCATCAACACGACCAGTTTAGGATTCCTGTGATTATTGATTTGCTCCCTTTTTTACATGTCTTCCCATAAGCATTTGTGGATCAATATCGATTTACAGAGCGCGCCAGGACCCTTTGTTTCCTATTCGTCTGCGTCTCTATGAACTTCATTGTCTCTCGATCTGGGTAGTTATTGATTTTTCCGTCTCATTACAGCTGTACTGTCAAGGTACCATGCATAGAAAACAGTTTTCTATGTGCCTGCTAGTTTTCTAATTGTTTTTCAGTATCGATTTTCAGACAGGATTATTCAATAGCAATCCATTTTCGCACCAAAACTCAAAACCCCGATTATATTTTCTGCGCTTTCCGAAATTTTCCGAACGCTAGGTTTACGATCTCTTTCACCCAAAATTTCAAAAAATTTTCAAAAAACTAACTTTAGGCGATGTGGGTTACTGAATCACTAATGTCATTTGAAAAAATGTTTTCCTGATCATTCATATATTTCCACACATCATTGGTAAAGTTTTGCTTTCAACCAAGTTCCACCGATTTTTTGTTGTTTTGAGAAACAGAAATAGGTTGTTCTTCAGTTTGTTTCACTAACTGAATATGTTGTTGTGGACACTATTCAAATTTCCAATGTAGCTTTATCGGAAACAGTATTTTCATGATCATTTGTTAAAATTTGAGCATTTGTATGTTTCTAGAATGTCATATTTCACCTTTTTTCTAGTACTAGTTGATTAGTATTCCATGAAAATATTTTCCGTTTCAAGTTCATAGCTCATTTTTGAAGGCAGATATTTTCGAATTCTTACTATAACGGCCACCGTTCCAAAGTTATATTCATGTGGTCAACTATTGTCGCGCGCATCGCTCGGCGATTGGCTCGACCTTTTTGGCTCTGACCATTCTGGTCATCGCTTAGAAGAGTAAATGTGTTGCGAGCATTTACCCTTTATTCTACTAATTCATATCGCTCATCTTCCCCAAGCATTTCCAACGTAAACGTTGGAAACGTAGACTCACTTCACCAAACCTCATTCAAACTTCCCGCGAAGATCACCCGCAACGACAATGCAAGCGCGCGCCAACGGACTTCCCGCCAAACGCGTTCAAACGCGGAACGATTTCGCAATAATTGTTTGTTCTTAAAATTTCCCCGTTCATTCACTTCACTTCCCTTCGATTCGTTCGTACTGAACGGTCGTTCGTCCCCAAGCTCTCACTTCGTCTGCCCCCCTTCACTCACCCAAGTCCAATGTCCCCCAAGCTTGTTTTCCTAATAAAGCTAAGCTCAATATTCACTACTCTATTTATTCTACCACCGACGAAACACCACTGAACCACTGAATCACGCTCACCGACGGCTGTTGCGAAGCCCGAGGTGTCCACACACACAAAGTCAAGCCCTTCAGAGGCATTCAGTCCGCCACACTATTCACTCGCGCAGATCCTGGCTTTCGCGTGTGAGCCAGCAAATATCCACGGCGCGACAACTATTAGCGGCTCACCTATCTTTTTCCGAAAATCCTTTCCGGACTGATATAGACCTACAGAGCGCGCTAGTAGACTCCTTGTTTTCTGTTCATCTTCGTCTCTTTCTCTTTCTCTCTCTCTATTTTTTATTGTCAATAGTTTGAATCTTTATTGATTTTTCATACACAGTGCCAGTCCAAGAATGAT
Source organism: Caenorhabditis sinica (assembly GCA_963932045.1). Lineage (NCBI taxonomy): Eukaryota > Metazoa > Nematoda > Chromadorea > Rhabditida > Rhabditidae > Caenorhabditis > Caenorhabditis sinica. The sequence continues at coordinate 21,058,271 of OZ009940.1, forward strand.
ACAAGACATGTGTTTTCAGGTTCAAAAAAGTATTTTTTCTTGCTCGTGACCTATTCAGGCTAAAAAAGCAATAGTAGTTCAATTTTTAGAGCAAATATAAATCAGTCGCCAATTGAGTATCTTAACTTCAAGCTCAATTCTCACGGGTTTCTGGGACGGTAATTTTCCGATGGTATTTTTCAAACATTCAAAAATCACTGGCTATTTTTTATGATGAGTAATCTCATTTCATTGACAGGACTTTTCCTGTTCGACTTTCTTCATAGGTTCCTAACAATTATCTATCAAATTTTGAACCAGAAAAATTTTAATAATTTGAAAATCAAGTTTCGAATTCACTGTTATCCATCATTTCAAAGCTCGATTCTTGTGGGTATTGATGATTAAGGTTCTTTATCCTCTGAATTCCAAGGAGCGCTTGCTGATCATTATCGATTATCAGGGGAACCCTGTCTTCTATTTGTCTGCGTCTCTCTATTCTCCATTGTCTTTTGATTTTTGAGAGCTATTGATTTTTCAACACAGTGTCAGTATAGGTCTCACACACCAGAGTAGTCATCATTCGAGTGTAGAGAACTGTAGTTTTTTTTTCCCACGTGTCATTGATTTTTTAGGTCTGAAAAACCCAAGTTATTTAATCGAAATAGGACGATAATATAGCGAATTATTTCATTTTCTCTCTGTCTTTAGCAGGTGTCTGGAACAGAAACATTTGAAATTTCTGCCGAATTCAAAACGGTATTATGGCCTTTTTTGAGCATCAAGTTTAGTCATCCTTTTGTCTTCTGTTTCCTTCACTCCATTTCTCGATCTTCGTGTTGTTTTGGTTATTGAGCAAAACTTAATTTCCATATCCAACACGTTTATTATTTGACACAACTTTTAATCCTAAACATCTCAAATTTTTCAGAAATCTTAAAAACTCCAAAAATGGCCTTCAATAACGTCGCTCTCAACAACTTCTGTCACCAACTCACCCAATTGAAGACCAACAGTCTTCCACAGATCAAGGGTCTTACCATTTTGGCGAACGATTTGAAAAATTTCGCCCATCTCGTCGTCGACGCCGTGGAAACTCATCTCAGTGTGTGCTCCTCAAACCAAAAATTGCCAACTTTGTATTTGGTGGATTCAATTATGAAGAATGTGACGTCGACGAACGAGTACAATGTGATGTTTGCTGGAAAGATCATTGGAATGTTCGAAATGGTTTTTTCTCAGGTAAGTAGAAGTTTCAAATTTGAAAATGTATTTCTTGGGAGTTGCTACAAAGTTTTTGAAATATTGGGTTGAACATCAAAATACGCTAATCAAGAACGTTTGAATGTGATAAGGTTTCGACAAGGTTAGAAAAAATTTCTGTCTCAAGGGGTCCTTAAGTAACACTCGGTTGTAGAACATTGTTTCGTATGGTTGAATCTTAGTTTCAAAACTATTTTCCCGTTATCTTTTGTAATTTTCTCCTTATTTCCAGGCTGACCAGAAAACTCGTCAATCGTTGTACCACCTCCGCACCACTTGGGGTTCTACTCGCCGATTCCTCCTCTCCAAGCTCTACGCCCTCGATTTGAAAATCAACAAAATCGATGAAGCCTGGCCCGTCATGACCTCAAGAGGTCTGCAAAGACATCCAGCAGAAGTTAAAGTATACCACAACCAGTCTACTGATCAAACGGAAATTGTGCGACACCTGAAGCGCAAGGCATCTGAGCCACATATCCAGAATAATGCTCCAAAAATTGCAAAAGTTTGGTCAAATTTTAGTGAAATTTCGTCAATTTTGGCTAAGATCCCCCCAACTCAAGCTCCGCCAGTTTTTGAAACTGAAGTCAAGGAAGAATTCAAAACAGATGTTTTTTCATTGTTGAGAAATCTTCAAAAGTCTGGACTTCTGAAACCTACTGCAAGCCAGAAACCACTGACTCCACCTCCAATTTTTGCGAGTACGGATTTTCCCCTAGGTGGCCTCAAAACTCGTAAATCCTCCACTGTGAATTCCTTGCTGACCAAAAGATCAGATTTGTGCAAATACTGCAATCTGAAGTTGGACGATTCGCAGGGAAAATCCCAGAAATACAAAGACCACATGGATTTCCATGTTCAACAGAACTTGGGAAACTTTTCAAAGTCTGGGGCTCCACATCGGCAATGGTACCCCACTGCATCCTCATGGCTCACTTCTGAGCCAGTGGTTACTGTAGTTGAGGAGACCCCAAAAGTGGAAATTTCCCTTGGAGTCGAGTCTACCGGAATCAAATGTAAGGATTGCTCTGTCTGCAATGAGCGATTCCAGGAGCTTTATGATGATGAAGAGGACACATGGAGATTCAAGGATTCGGTGATGGTTAAGGGAATGGTGAGTTTTTCTAAATTTTTCTCAGAATTGCAGACATATAAAAAAACTTCAAAAAACAAGAAGATATTATTTCCAGATCGTCCATAGCTCTTGCGCTTCCGATGCTCAAAATCAGTCGACTGGCAACGAAAACTTCAATTTTCTGGAAAACATCAAGCAGAAGAGATGTTCGAAGTTTGATTTTGGTGCCTTCTAAAGTCAGAAATTCTTCAAAAATTGAAAATAATTCACTTTTTCCCAAGTTTTCCCGTTTTCATTGGTGCTCAAATGTTTCATATTTCACCTGTTATCAATCTGTCTTTCATTTGCGTGTAACATTCTCATCTCAATTTTTCTCCTACTAGTTTCTATGTCTTCATGATTCATTTTCACTGAATTTGTACCGTTTTTTTCCCTTGGAAACTTTACCTGGATTTCTTTCTTGTGCTCTAATAAATTTCAAGAAAATATCAGTGTTTTGCCGAACTTTCAAACGACTAACTGTCTGATAAAAAGTCAGTAACTCTGACTACCATTTTTTTGGCTTTGATTTCCTCATACTACTATGTCCGCCTTCGAAGTATCGCTCTACGAATCAAGCTTCAAAATTTGTGTACTTCTAGAAACAGAAATTAAATGCCTGCCTAGTGACAGTTTCCAAAGGAGTTCGTTCCAATTATAACGTACAATTTCGAAACATCACCGTTGTCGAACTACGTGATCACAAATGTTGGCATCTTGAAACCGCTAATATCGATATTGTGGGTCACGACTTCAAAAAATTCATTAGCCAAATGCCTGACTCCGTTTTTTCACGACACATTCTCTACAGTCCATATTGTCTTTCCACCACTTCCACCTTCTTTCCAATTATTGTATTAGTTACCTTGCTTCAAAATGTATGCAGTTTTCGAAACGGTAGTTGAGAATCATGAAAATTGTGCACACATTAAAAAGCTGTTTCAAAATAAAAAAAACTGTTTCTCATTTGTGGTAAGCGCCCACTGAAACATTTATTGTGATAGTCTCTTGCACCGAGTTTCTATGTACAGTTCCGAACGATTTCCTGATTCACGAGTGTCATTGAACGCTCTCTTCTTCCCAGTGAGGGCCCAGAAGACATGCATACAGCGTTTGAATGAAGCCGGCCATCATTGAAGGAGAAGATTTTTCTGATCTTTTGTTATCATGGATTATCTTCACTTTGCTTTAATTGAAAAATTTTTTTCAAAAACGGTCCTACCATAAAAACGTGCAATGCGATTGATATGTACTACAACTTGCCTCAAATCGATCAGGTGCATTTTGACAGATGGTCCCATGATTCAGGATTCGATTAAAGATAAACTAGCAAATTTCATAGAAATAGACACTACAGTTCACAAGAAGATGAAACTGTAAACAATTGGAGAAAAGTGGTGAAAAATTGTTATTACAGAGTTACTGTTTTTGATAGTCAACGAATACGTTGGAAAATTAATGAGGATGATGGTTCCCCGGTTCTAGCCAATTAACAATAAGAAACAAATTTGTGGTGAGATGGAGTATTTGAAAAATTGGCATCGTCAGCTTTATAAAAATGTATCTAAAAAACGTGGATAAATGCTAAAAATGCATAATAACAGTCAATGGTGACAGAAAGGAGTTGAGTCAAGAATCGAGATTCCTCATAATAGTAGGATTCTTGACAGGAATCTGGAACGGGAACAAACAGTATTTGTTTGAACATTGATAACAGCTGGCTCAGAAATCATCAGTTTATTTTGCAAAGCACAACAGAGATGCAACAATAATTACCTTAAATGCGGTATAAAACAATAAGATGTTGACCGGTTTTCTGTCTCAGTTAGCTTATAGATCAATGTTCAAAAAATGTTCGGTTATTGCTATGCGTCGCAGATATGACTCAAAAAACTTCTGGCGACAAGAATAAAAATATCACCGTATTAAAAGTGGAAAATAGTGTATCGGAAAATCTACAATGTTCAAGACTGCTGGAAAAAGTAGTCCGTGCTTTTGATGCATAGTGAATATGCGTAACTCGGTAACTCATTTTGATTTCCAAAATGAAACATGTTTGGTAAGAACAGTGGGTTGCTGCTTCAAATATATTTTGAAGCAATTTGTCCCAATTAGCTATCAATTCACGCTTCATCTTGTGTGGAAGCAACAGCATTTACCCAATAATGTGCATCAAATTTTCAAGCATTTTATTTCCGTTGAGAGCTTCACGCGGATCGTATTGTGCGAATACTCACCAAAATTATCATATCCAAGACTCAGTTAACTTTGTAAGAATAAGGTAACTGATTCAACAAGTAATTATAAAACAACGGAAGTAACTTTTTCCAGTCATGATTCAGCTATTCAGAAAATCGAAATGTTTTTGGAAGATAATAGGAGTCGTTGCATAAAAAATATTGTATAACTTATATAACTTCTTTTGCCTTTCTTATACAGTATAAGGAAGGCAAAAGAAGGAGAATTGCATTAGACGAATCTAAGATACAATTATTATCAATGTCTCTCCCAACGACAAATCATCATACATAAAAATCCCTCAAAAAATACGGTAGCAAAATTAAGCAATGAGGAAGAATTTTTTGTGAGCTACATTCGGTTGAAACTTTTCCACTGACACTTGACCTGATAAATATCATTGAAAGCTTACTTTGAACTATTTTCCCATTAGGCAATGCGGGCAAAGTTGACCAAAACGTCATTGAAAGTTTATTGTAGTCTTAATCGTAGATTGATACACATTTTTGTAAGTTACTTAGATTTATTTACCTTGAGAAGCAAAAAATTATTGTAGGTGAAATTGAAAGCAATTGCACAGAAGTTATGAAATTTCCTTAAAACAAAGTTACTGTTTCTGACAGCCTTCAAAAAATGCAGTGAATTTTATAAGACTGATGTGTTCAAAGGTAATAAATCTAGAAGAGAAAAGATGGGAAAGAGAAGAGGCGATAAGGACAAAAAAAGCGGCATTTTGTAAAGTTTATGAAGTGAGTGAAACAGAATAGATTGCCTTTTTATCGAATTTTTAAGTGAATGTTGCTTATAGAGTAATCAGAAAATCCAAAACTTAGCAAAGTCTTATTATCATCATGAAACAGGAATTTCAAAATAGCACGAAGAGATTACCGTAAGTTCACATCGTGCTCTATAGAAATGAAGCGAAATTTTGAAAATGAAAAGGTAAGGTAAATTCAATTAATTTTTGTTTCTGATTGGTTTGAATTGGAAATCTCAAATAATGAAGGTTAAAATAATGAATATTCTGTGATAAATTGCCATATTAATGCTCTCCAATTTCGATAACATGATGGAAAATATATGCTTATTGATACCAATTGGAACTAGTTTCAAAATTCTAGAACCAACTCCTAACAATTTTCTGACTATTCTTTTAGAATAAATTAGCAATGATTCATATGCACAGAAAATACTCATCATGCGATTGAAGCAGCAAGTATGCGATGAATAATCCAAATGGTAAACCTATGCATTGAAACTATCCGAGTGATGTTCAGCATCGAATTTCAATTCCCACCTTTCGTTATTTTTTCCATTTCAAGATGGTGATAAAATAACCTTCTTCAAAGTGAATCAATTTATCGTTTCTTTCAAAAATAGTTATTTATGAGATTTCGACTGATGTTTTTCTATTAGTGGTGTAGCTATGAATGCTGAGTAGGGCGACTGATGATGGCTCGATGATCCTTACTTTGTTTCAAGACAAGCAGGGAAGGACTAGTAGTGTCAGCTGTTCATTTTCAGGCCTACTTCGACATTGATTAATGTTTTTCTGTTTCTCAAAATTGATGTCACTGTGTTGAAACAAGATTTTTCAGTTTGTAGTTTGTCCAGAGGAAGATGAAAATCAATTAACTCGGGAGATTTTGAAAACAGTCAATGATCTTTTGGTGCCCCTGAAATTATTTCCTCTTAGTTTCTGTGGTTGGCCATCTTTTAAATGTTTCAATAATCTCATGTAAGGGTACTCCCATTGAAGCATCAATTTTATAACATTGAGTAATATTTCGAACTTATTAGGAACAAACGAAGGAATATCGAGACCACTTCAAGTTTTTTTTTCAGTTGGACAGAAGACAATTTCTGCTTTGACCAGATCTTATGAATCAGCAAAACCTGTATGTTCGAGCGCGTCGAATAAATAGGGTTATTTAGCACAAAAGGTGGGGAAGGAAGTGAAACCGCTTGTAATAATTCCAAGTTATGTTCCCTTTGAAACAGTTGAAAATGTTTTCTTTGATCCTGCTACTTTGATTTTGTGCACCATTTTGCTCAAACACGAGGAAATTAAGTTGGACAATAATTTCACCTTTGAATCTTTCATACAACTTTTCTCTGTTTTTAACACTTCAGAATAACAGAAAATATGAACATCAATATTAAGTGGGTGCTTATGTGATTACAAATCTATGAAAACAATATGATTGCTGCCAAGAGGTGCCTACTAGGACAGACAATTTATCAATGAGCTCGTGATGGTGCTAAAATAAAAAATGTCTCAGATACTCCTCAAAATGGCTGTCTTCTTTCAAATTTAGTGCATAACTCATAGTAAATGCTATATCGAAAATCAGGTCTCCAGGTATTTAGTTTTAGCCAGTGTTCCTGACAGCATTTTCCTACTGTTTATTGTGGTTTCAAACGTTGCATTCTGTACATTCCTTTTTGTTGAAGTGCTCAAGATAGGAATTTGTTGATAACGGAAGACAAAGCACACTTGCGATGGAAAGAAATTCAAAAATTCAAATTAAGGATCGCATCAGCTTTGCAGATTGATTGTCACTGTTTTACAGAGTTGATATCTCAAGATTGGAACAGAAAGTTGGTGAACAAGGTCAAATATACTTTTCAAAATTCAATCGTTCAAAACAAAATATTGCCAGCTTATATCCAGCCTTTATGCTGTTTCAAAAAGGTAGTATAATCTCGTAATTTATTGTTTCATAGTTCTCGTGTAGTTTTGTTTTTTGCTATATTATCAGCTTAGTTTTCCAAGCTAGAACCCTGGTTTACCGGTGACTTATGTTTCAGAAATATTGATATCAGTTATATGAAGCTGTAAAATCTCATTGTATCTTTGCGTTTAGATGTTTCTTTAGATTAAAGTTTCATTCCTGCGCTATAGTCAAATAGTAAATAACACCTTGATGAATTGGGAATAAAATAAAGAAGATGAAGCAATTGTATACCAGTCACGTAAACTACTGATGTTACATGGAATAAATGACACAACATGAAACAGATTCCAAGTTCGATGCATATTTGAGGTCACTAATTTGTAGAGTAGATTGCATACCAGGGTGCACAATAAGTGTTATTACCATTGTCTTCTGTTTCGGTGAGGTTATGAAAACAGGACGATTTTCATATGAGTGCTTCAAGGATCGAATTCTTCGGGATTAACAACATCGAGTGATACGGTAGATTTAGGAACTAGGAACACTGTTATTATTATCAAAAACATTATATGCGTCTCATTGATACTCTTATCTTGCAACAGTATGTTGCATCAACCTGACGAATGTTAGAACGCAAAGCATGACAATTATTGAAATAACGCAAAGGAGGCAGAAACTCGGTTGAAAATTTGGTATGCTTCCGAAGGCAATAGAAACGCTGAAATCATGAAAATTATTTAGCTTTATTCATTTCATGCTTCTTCTCGTTTTTCAAGTATTATTTCATCCCTTGTTTTTTATCGATTGAAGACATCGTGGCTCTTGGGAAAATCGCCTTAAACAAAGACCGCGCGCACTGGAAAAGAAGGCGGGGCCTATGCAACCCATCATCCTGCAACTACGCACGTAATGCGCTAGTATTCAGGTGGATCATTCAATCGTCGCCTTCTTTTCTTTTCATAGATTTTTCTCATCATTTTCTGATGTAAGATATCCCTTCCAGTCCCCCCCCCCCCTCCCTCTCCCACTCTCAGAATATAGTCCTTAATTTTTTGACCCTTACATGTTACATGTCTTCGGGTAAAGAAAGTTCCCTAACGTTTGTCTCTCTCTATCACCTCTAATCATTCCCTAACCCATTCAAAAACGCCTTGCTTACAATTTTCGCCCATAATTGTGCCGACATTTTCCAAAGCCGCGGCCGGTGGTAGGACAGCCTTGGAATTCACTGTTTCCTATCCACCGATTCCAAGTTCAATTCTTGTGATTATTGATGGGATCGTGTTTTACAGTCTCACAAGCGCTTGTGGATCGATATCCAATTACAGAACACATCAGAGGTCTCGCTGTCTTCTGTTTGTCTGCGTCTCTCTATTTTTCGTTATCTCTCTGTCTTGGTGAGCTATTGATTTTTCAGTCTCAGTACAGCTGTACTGTACAGGTATCCATACATAGAAGACACTTGGTGAGCCATTGATTTTTTAGCCATATGTCAGTTCAAGTGTTACACACAAGAGTAGTTTTCATTCAAGTGAAGAGAGAAGTAGTGTTTTCCCGTCTCATTGAGTTTTTGAAATCTGAAAAATCAATAATTTAAATTATTTCTCATTTAATCTTCCGTCCTATTTCTACCTATCTTACTGAGGTAACCTTTCCTAAACGTCTCAAATCCGCTTCTTTCGATATTTTTCCCTCAAAACAGGTTATTTTTTCAGATGCCTTTGAACATAAGTAATATCGAAGGAGGAGGTGTAGCGAACAGCAAGACACATGTGAGTTTTTCAAGGGACTATGATGAGAAGCCAAGAAAAAGAGAAAAAAATGGTTTTCAGACAACATATAGCACTAATTTGATCTCAAATCGCTATGAAGCTGAGGACAGTGAAAATCAAGTAGATGAGGTTGAGCTGGAGATCCGAGCATCTCATATTATTCAGTTATTGGTGCCAGTTTCACTGAGTATGGCAATGGTGGTCTTCACGATGAACACGATTACGTTTTATAGTCAATACAATGAAGAGAATATGTAAGTTTTTGTACTTATAGATCAATATTCAGTTCACTTTCGTTTGAAAAAAGCAAATCCTTACCTCTTAGTCATCGGTAAATTCATAATTCCAGAATCACTCCATTTGACGAAATAACCGATAGTATCCTCGAAAAAGGACTCGAGTCGTTGGGAAATGCGCTCATTTTGCTCATCCTGCTCGTGCTCATACCGACTGTAGTTTACATCGTACTCTACAGGTACAAATTTTACAAGCTCATTCATGGATGGCAAATCGTTGGCAGTTCCCTACCCTTGTTTCTCTTCAGCACCATTTATGTGCAGTGAGTCATTTGACCGACAAATTGAAAGTTTATCGAATTCTGATTTCAGAGAAGTCCTGAAGAGTTTCGATGTCCCCCTCTCAGCACTGACAGTTTTGTTTGGAGTCGGAAACTATGTAGTGTTAGGGATGATGTGTATCCATTGGAAAGGACCCCTACTTTTGCAACAGTTCTACATCATCACCATGTCCGCGCTGACGGCCCTGGGACTCATCAAGCACCTGCCAGAATGGACCGTTTGGATTTTTTTGTTCTTCCTTTCGGTATGGGATATTGTCACGACGCTAACACCAATAGGACCGATGAGATATTTGGTGGAGACGGCTCAAGAGAGAAACGAACCAATTCCGGTGCCACTCTATTCTTGTGCTCCACCTCCACAAGAAGAGAGCTATCTACGTGATGAGGAGTATGAAAAAGAGAGTGAGTTGAATTTGATTAGAATTGAATTTTGAAAGAGCATTTTCAGTAAGCGTCAAGCTCGGTGTCGGAGACTTTGTCTTCTACGCACTACTCATCGGAAAGGCGTCATCATACTTAGACTGGACCACCACTATTGCTTGTTATGTGGCAATTCTCATTGGATTCTGCTTCACTCTGGTCTTTATGGCAATTTTAAAAAGACCACTCCCCGCTTTTCCGATCTCCTTTTTCTTGGGACTAATCTTCGTTTTTTGTACATGATGAATTATCACCCCATTTGTCACTCATGTGTTACAAAGGGGCCTGTTGTACTGCCTTTGTTTTCTTTTTGCAGTCTTTCTTGTGCTCTAATAAATTTTTTGAATATATCAACGTTTTGCCAAACTGTTAAGCGACTAACACATACTGAAAGTCAATACCTCAGATACATTTTCTTGAATTTGATTTTTTCGCATTGCTCACGAAATATCGCTCTGCAAATCATGATTCAAAGTTTGTGAACTTCTAGAAACAGAAATCCGATGCCAGTCTAGTTACAGTTTCCAAAGGAGCTCGTTCTAAGAGAACTGAAATAAAAAAATAGACTTTTTCCGAAGATTACTGTTGCGAATTTTTGCGATTGAAAATAATGACATTTTGAAACCGATAATATCGATCTTTAGGCCACAAATTCGAGGAAATTCATTATTCAAATTTTTGGCGCTGTTTTGTGAGTAGACCTTCTGTCCTTGTTTCTATCCTGTTTTCACCTAATATGTATCTAATGATCGTGTTAGTGTTTTTGCTTCAGAATGTAAGCAGTTTTCGAAACGGTAATTGAAAATCAGGAAACTCATGCACACATTAAAAACTGCTTTTTTAAACCTTTTTTCTTTACGAAACATTTTTTGATCCGACCAAAAAAAAAGAACATAAAAAACTGTTTCTCATTTGTGATAACAGCCCACTGAAACATTTATTGTGATAATCTCAAGCACCGAGCTTTTATGTACAGTTTCGAACGTATTTCCGAATGTCATTGAAGGCTTACTTCTTTCCAGTGTCAGCCCAGAAGACATGCATACAGCGTTTGAATGAAGCAGATCATCATTAAAGGAGAAGATTCTTCTGATCTTTTGTTATCACGGATTCTCGTAACTTTCCTCCAATTGAAAATTCTCCTTCAAAAATGCTCTCCTCATGAAAACTTGCGATGCAATGATACCAAAATTTAACCTACTAATTTCATAGAAATAGTCACTACTGTTCACAAGAAATGAGACAAATGAAACTGTAAATGATAGAGACAAGTGGTGAAAAATCATTATTACAGAATTACTGTTTTTGATAGTCAACGAATACGTTGGAAAACTAATAAGGTTGAGGGTTCCCTGGTTGTTCTCAATTAACTATAAGAAAGCAATTTAAGTCAGTAGTGACAGAAAGACATTTGAGTAGCTGAGACAAGAATCGAGGTTCTTCAAAATAGTAGGATTCTTGACAGGAGTCTGAAACAGGAACGAATAGAACAACTAGTATTCGTTTAAACTTTGATAACAGCTAGCATCAGTTTATTCTGCAAAGCAAAACAAAATATTAACAACAATTATCTTTAAAAAAAGATAAGATTTTGGTGCCTGTTTTCTGTTTCAGCTAGCTCACAAATCGATGTTTGATTTTTTTTTAATGTTTGGTATTTGTTACTCGTTGCACATATGCCCCAAAAAACTTCTGGCGACAGGAATAAAAACATCACCGTATGAAGAGTGGAAATTAGTGTATGGGGTTATGGGAGTAGAAAAACCTTATTTTCGCTAAATTAGTTGCATTGAATATAATCAAATTAGAATGTCACTGCTTACAGTTCTAAGAAGAAAACAACGAGGCAGAGTTAGATGCAGCGTAAGATACACGAAGAAACTAGTTTTGAAAAAATCTACAATGTTCTAGACTGCTTGAAAAAGTAGAATACACGCTTTTCATGCATGCAGTATGTTTGGTGAGAACAGTGGGTTGCTGTTTCAAATATATGTTTAAGCAACACGTCCGAATTAGTTATCAATTCAGGATTCATCTTGTTTGGAAGCAATACGTAGTACCTACCCAATTAACGTGCATCACATTTTCAAGCATCGTATTTTTCATGACAAATAGGCTCAGATCGTATTGTGCTAATACTCACCTAAATTATCATATCCATGAATCAGTAAACTTTGCGAACAAAAAGGTAACTGATTCAGCAAGTAGTTAGAAAGCAACTCAAGTAATCTTTTTTCAGTGCTGCTAGAGTTATTTGAAAAATCGAAAAGTTTCTCTAAGATAATAGGAGTCGTTTTAGAATGTAAAGAAAATACTGTATTAGGGATGCAAAATATAAGGAATTATATCGCAGGGTAGGACATAGGAATTGACACAAAAGTGGGTGGGTGAGAATGAGATTGACAGTAACTTTTACTATCAGACAATATGTACGAATCTGTGATACATTATTTATCAATTAGTCCATCGCGATGACAAATTCTCATAGAAGAGATTTCAAAAAATACGGTAACAAAATCAAGTAATGAGTAACGATTTTTTTTTTATCTTTTATTCAATGTTCCGTAAGAATAGCCAATCAACCGCTTCGCTGACACTTGACCTGATACATATTCTAGGGACAAACCAAGAAGTTGGCAGAATAGACACATCAAAATCTACAATGTTTTCAAAAGAAAATAAATCGGCACAATCTGCACGTTCCATTGTTGAGAGAATTCATGATTATTGATACCACCGAGCTGTAACTGATAAAGCAAGCTTTTTTTGAAACTTTTTTTCGGAAAGTTCATGTTTTTTCGATTTTTTTGCATTCCGTCTATAATTTCGGGGAGACCTATTTTGATTCTATATTCAAATCTTGATTAACGAGCTTGTCAAAACTTTCATCATATATATGTAATAACACTTTGAAACAGAATAGATTTTTTGGCGAGTATAAACGTCCTATTTACTTTTCTCATGTAATAGGGGATAAATGCTTGAAAATAATATCCCAGGCACCTGTAGAGATTATTCCGGAGAGAGAGAGAGAGAGTATGATGAAGCCATGTCCCTGAAGAAATGTTATGCACATTTTCGCATCAATCAAGTAACTCCTTCTACGAGTCGTAAGTTCTAATGGCTTGAAGCCTTACTCTATTTCCAGATTTGCTCAGCAATCGTTGAAATGATAAAAATCTGAAAACATTGAAAAATCACCATTTCAAGATGCGCTGATCCGGACAAGTCTCATATTTTCTCAAATTCGTCAAGTTGCAACGCTCGGATCGCATTGTTTTTTTCAAATGGGTTAATCTGGTATTACACAAACAGCATAAAGTTGTTACCAAGAAATACTGTACCAAAGTCAACATATGAGGATTTATTGCGTGGACGGTTCAATAAGCCGTTTGCTGAAATTTGCTAAAATTAAATGTCGAAAAAATGAAATAATTTTTAAAGACCATGAAACAGCAAAATAGAAAATTTCATTATATTATTGGAATCAACCGAAAGATAAATTGATTGTAATTTTCCCTTGGATTTTTCCTAGGTGAAAATTTACGAAACGAAAAAAAACTTTATTCACCTGTATCATTCGTTCTCTTTTCCTGTGTATTTCGTCTTTCACACTTTGCTTAGTGATTTTCTCTGTTTTTTGAAGATCATGAATTACCGTAAAAACTGTATTAGAGCGACATGTCGCTCTATTTTTCGAACAGGTTTTTGTTTTCGTTCTATTAGAGGTGTCGTTCTAATACAGTTTTTACGGTAGTTTGATTTTCATGCACTTTGCTGTGAGCGGGCAGAAGAAGGACAACCTTTTCAATCAATTTGTTTACAAAATATCGCACATTTCAGATTTTGAGTTGATTATCTCATTTCAAACCCGAATCATTCCAATCCCAGCTTAATTTACCTGTTTCCAGTTCATCATTTCTAGCGTCTACCATTCTTCAATGACTTCGTCTTCCATTTTCCAGTACTAAGTTGGCTGTTCCTTTGAGTTGGAAGCTCATAAAAGTTCAGATGTTTCGGGTTCTTATTGCATTAAATCCTCCAGTTTAAAAATTGATTCCTGGATTCATTGATTCCCCCTTTTTTACATGTCTTCCCAAAAGCATCTGTGGATCAATATCCATTTACAGAGCGCGCCAGCGAACCCTTTGTTTTCTGTTCTTCTGCGTCTCTCTGAACTTCATTGTCTCTCCATCTTGGGGAGCTATTGATTTTTCAGTCTCAGTACAGCTGTACTGGACAGGTATCATACATAGAAGACAGTCCTCTACAGTAGAGGTATCCTCATTTTTATGAACCTCGTTTTTTAGAAGTGGAAAGTCAATTTTTTGCGCAAATATTTAGACTTCAAATTGTACGATCGATGTTTCTAACATTTTCACAGGTTCCTAGAACTGCAAAAATTGTGATTCCAAGCCAAATCTTTACGAATATCTAACAACTTGTGGTGCTGAACATCTACTGTTTTTTTTCGGCATAACTTTTTTCTGCCCACGGACTCCGCATTGATTTCTCTCTTTTTTTCTCATTTTCCGCATTGATTTCTCATTTTTATCTAAATGGGCATGCTTACATTTTTGTTCCTTTGATATGATATAGTTTTGATCCTTGTTCGGGGCCCACAGTTTTCTCCTGTTTCGAGTTCATCATTTTAAGTTGCGATTATTGAACACTTTGATCGGCTAGAGTTTTTATCGACTACTAAAGTTCAAGTTCCTCATTCTTCAAGTTTAGAAAATCAAGTTTTGACTGTTTCGAATACGTCATTTTAAGGTTTGGAAGTTTTGTGGTTGCTGATCCGACTCCTATTCGAAATCTCTTCTCAAAGTTTTTTTTGAATGCAGAAAATCCGTTTTTGATTAAAAAATCAATGGAAAAGGTAGTATCTTCGAAAACCGCGGCCGGCCGTAAGGCAGTTTTAGAAGTCACTGTTTCCGATCCATCATTTCCGAGTTTGATTCTTGTGATTATTGATGGGATCATCTTAGAGTCCAGTTTCTCACAAGCGCTTGTGGATCGATATCCATTCACAGAACACATCAGAGGTCTCGCTGTCTTCTGTTTGTCTGCGTCTCTATGAACGTCATTATCTCTCTGTCTTGGTGAGCTATTGATTTTTTCTGGTGAGCTATTGATCTCAATACAGCTGTACTGTACAGGTATCATACATAGAAGACAATCGTCTACGCTTATTATTTTCATTGTCTCTCTGTCTTGGTGAGCTATGTATCGATTTTTCAACCATGTGACAGTACAAGTCTTACACACAAGAGTAGTCCTCATTCAAGTGTAGAGAGAAGTTGTGTTTTCATGTCTCATTGAGTTTTTGAGGTCTGAGAAGTCAAGAACTCCAGTTTCTATCTCAAAATTCGTAAATCCTAATGAATTGTCTAGTTTTCTACCTGTCTTTGGCGGAATACTAGAACAGTAATATTTCAATATTCTTGCCAAACTTGCCATGGTATAACAGCACATTTTAAGCATCAAGGTTCCGTTATCCGTTGTTTACTGTTTTCATCACATCATATTGTTCTTAAATTGTTTCCCATTCAATCTTCCGTTCAATATCGCTTGTTTTACTAAAGTAACCTGCTCTAAATGTCTCAAATTTTTCAGAAACCTCAAAAACACTCCAAATATGTCCTTCACCACTGCCACTCTCAACGAGTTCCGTCTCCAACTCACCCAATTGAAGACCAACAGTCTTCCGCAAATCAAACGACTAACAATGTTGGCTGCGGAATTGAAAGATGTGGCCCATCTCGTCGTCGACATCGTGGAAACGCATTTCAATTTTTGCGCCCCGACTCACAAGCTTCCGGTACTCTACGCTGTGGATTCGATTTTGAAGAATGTCAACGGACAGAGTGAGTACAATGCGTTGTTCTCCAAGAGGATCATTGGAATGTTCGAGATGGTCTTTGCTCAGGTAAGTAGATTTTTCAAGTTTGGAAATTAATTGCTTGGAGAGAGTTGCTACAAAAATTCTGAAAAATTTAGTTTATTCTGGAAAAATTAAACATCAAAATCCGTTATATATCTTTTGAGTGTGAATTTCAAAATTAGTTATTGTTACCTGTTCTTATTTTCTCCTTTTTTTCCAGGCGGACATGAAGACTCGTCAATCCCTTTACCATCTCCGCACCACTTGGGGGTCTACTGGACGCTTCCTCCACTCCAAACTCTACTCCCTCGATATGAAGATCAATCGAATTGATGACGCTTGGCCAATCGTCACTTCAAGAAATTGCCAAACACGTCCAGATGCTACAGTATCCCACGAGACATCGACTGATAATAAGGAAAATTCAAAAGGGTTGAAGCGCAAGGCATCTGAGCCGAACACCCAGGCTAATTCTCCGAAGATTGCGAAAATGTGGTCAAATTTGACTGAAATTTCGTCGATTTTGGCTAAGATCCCAACTCAAGCCCCGCCAGTTTTCAAATTTGAAGTCAAGGAAGAAATCAAAACGGATGTTTTTTCATTGTTGAAGAATCTTCAAAAGTCGGGACTTCTGAAGCCGAGTTCAAACGAGAATGGGGCCTGCCAATTTCCAGAGATTTCCTTGGAAGCCCTCAAATCACGTAAATCCTCTACTGTGGATTCCTTGCTGACTAAAAGATCAGATTTGTGTAAATTCTGTAATCTGAAGTTGGATGACTCGAAGGGAAAATCCCAAAAGTACAAAGACCACATGGATTTCCATGTTCAACAGAATTTGGGAAACTTCTCAAAATCAGGGGCTCCACATCGGCAATGGTACCCAACTGCAATGTCATGGCTCACTTCTAAGCCAGTGGTTACTGTAGTTGAGGTTACCCAAACTGTTGAAATTTCCCTTGGAATCGAGTCTACTGGAATCAAAAGTAAGGATTGCTCAGTGTGCAATGAGCGATTCGAGGAGTTCTACGATGATGAGGAGGACACATGGAGATTCAAGGACACGGTGAAGGTGAAGAATATGGTGAGTTTTGAACTCTTTTCAGGATGAGAAATATTAAAATAAAAAAACTACAAGAACTAATGAGAACTTTCTTGCAGATTGTGCATAATGCGTGTGCATCAGATGCAGAAAAGTGTGCTGGAAATGTCAACTTTCTCGACGATGTCAAGCTGAAGAGATGCTCGGGGATTGATTTCGGTGCCTTCTAAAATCTAAAATTCTTCAAAAATTGAAAAAAAAAATAACTTTTTTCCCCGTTTTCATTGGTGCTCAAGTTTTTCATATTTTGTTTGTTATCACTATGTGTTTGATTTGTATCTCACATTCTCATCTCAATTTTTCTCCCAATTTCTATGTCTTTTCACTGAACTTCATTTTCACTAAATTTTGTACTGTTTTCCTCCCTTGGAGCTTTTCAACTAGTTTTCATTTTCGTGCTTTAATAAATTTAAAGAAAATATCCATGTTTTGCCGAACTGTCAAACAACATACTGTCTGATGAAAAGTCAATAACTCCAACGCACCATTTCTGTGGTTTCGACTTACTCGTATTACAGTGCCAGCTCTCGAAGTATCGCTCTACGACACATGATTCAAAATTTGTTCACTTCTAGAAACAGAAATCAGATGCCTGTCTAGTTACAGTTTCCAAAGGAGCTCGTTCTAAAGAACTGAAGTGAAAGTGAAGACATGTTCAAAAGAAAGAGCAATGTTGTGAATTTTTGCGATTGCAAGTACTGACATCTTGAAATCGCTAATATCGATATTTTAGGTCACCAATTCGAAGATGTTCATTATCCAAATTTTAGGTGCTATTTTGTGAGTAGACCTTCCATACAGCCCTTTTTTCCTGTTTTCACTTTACTATTACATATACTGAATAATCGTATTAGTGATTTTGCTTCAAACTGTATGCAGCTTTCAAAACGGTAATTGACATGCACACATTAAAAAAATCTGTTTTTTGAAAACTTTTTCTTCAACTAAGCATTGACTTCAGTCGTCAATATTACTGTTCCGGATGTTAGGAATTTTAGATAGTGTCAACACGTAACTGGTCCAAATGTCTACCGACTTTGTACTCCGTCTCGAATTTAAAGTAGTAGGATACGATGACCTCATACTATTCGCAAGAAAGTAATTACTGATTTTGAACTGTAAAATGAGACTCGTTATTTTAAAGTTTCTTTGTAGCTACAATGATCCGATCAAAAATAACATAAGAAACTGTTTCTCATCTGTGATAATAGCCCACTGAAACATTAATTGTGATAGTAGCTACGACCCAGAAGATATGCATACAGCGTTTGAATGAAGCAGACCATGGTTAAAGAAGAAGATTCTTCTGATCTTTCGTTATCGTGGATTCTCGTGATTTTGCTTGAAAACTCTTCTTTGGAAAACGCTCTAACCATAGAAAATTGGAATGCAATTGATATCAAAATAATTGATACCAAAACTTGCCTCAAATCGATCAGGTGCATTTTTACAGATGGTCCCATGATTCAGGATTCGATTAAAGATAAACTAGCAAATTTCATAGAAATAGTCACTACTGTTCACAAGAAAATGAAACTGCAAACAATTGGAGAAAAATGGTGGAAAATCATTATTCTTTACTGTTTTTGATAGTCAACAAATAGATAAGTTGGAAAATTAATAAAGTTGATTATTATCGATTGTACCCAACAAAGAGACACACTTTTGGTGAGATAGAATGAAAAATATTGGTGCCCTTCTTTTAAAATTTTGGAGCCGTTAACATTTTTTCTTTTGACAGCTGGAAAAAGAAGAATTCACGCTTCTTATGTATAGTAAATGTGCGTAACTCGGCAAAACACTTTGATATCAAACATGCAGTATGTTTGGTGAAAACAGTGGGTTGCTTATCATTTACAATTAAAAATTGGCTCGGATCGTATTGTGCTAATAGTCACCTCAATTATCATATCCAAGAATCAGTAAACTTTGCGAAAAAAAAGTACTGTTTCAACAAGCAATTAGAAAACAGGTAATCTTTTTCCAATGATGTGATGCTACGGATATTTGGACCATCGAAAAGTTTCTTGATTATAGGAGTCGTTTTAGAATTGAGAGAGAATACTGTATTATGGAGACGAACGACGAGAAATTACATTGCAGGGGATATAGAAATTGACACAAGGAATGGGTGGATAAGAATGAGAATGACCATAATTTTTACTATAAGAAAATATGGACATACAATTATATACAATTATTATCAATGTAACTCGCAACGACAAATTCTCATAGAAAAGATAAAAAAAATACGGTAGCAAAATCATGCAATGAGGAACAATGTTTAGTGAGCTTCATTGAGAGGAAAACTTTTTCCGAATAGTTCCGTAAGAATAACCAATCAGCCGCTCCACTGACACTCGACCTGATAATTATTCTAGGAGAACCCAAGAAGTTGCAGAATAGACACATCAAAATTTAATCTACAAGATTTTGTCGATTTTGTATAGGTCCTTACCGCTTTATTGGTTCTACTACCTTATTTTGTATAGGTCCTTACAGCCTCAGAAAATAATAAATTGGAACTTGATAAGAAAGTAAACAAGCACAAGTTGGTTTCTCATTGTTAAGAGAGTTTATGATTATTGATATCAGCGAGCTGAAACTGATAAGGAATTTTTTCTTGATTTTTCATAAATGCTCTGTTTTTATTCAATTTGTTTGCATTCCTTCTATGATTCCGGAGACACTTGCTCGGAGATCTTTACAGACTTTAGTATATGTTTCAGGAAAATACTATGATATCCTAATTCGATATTTCATGGATCTTGTTTAGGTTTTGTTGCCCAAATAGTTTGTTATAGGATCAGCATAGCTTTCAAAACTAGGAACACATGCCTTGTTTACTGGAAACTTACGTTTCGAGTTAATCATTTTCAGCGTCTGCTACTCTAAACTTTAATAACTTCATCTCTGTTTTGGATCACTTCAGTGGCTGTATTTTTCAGTTGGGAGCTCATCGAGGTTCAGGTGGATTCCGGTGATTATTGATTGGCTCTTTTTTGTCTTCCCATAAGCGTCTGTGGATCAATATCCATTTACAGTGCGCGCCAGTGGACCCTTTGATTTCTGTTCGTCTGCGTCTCTCTAAGCTTCATTGTCTCTCAATCTTGGGGTGCTATTGATTTTTCATTCTCATTACAGCTGTACTGTCAAGGTATCACGAATAGAAAACAGTTTTCTATGTGACTGCTAGTTTTCTTATTGTTTCTCAGTATTGTTTTCAGACAGTCCTTCGATAGAAATACATTTTTGTACCGAAACTCAAAATTCGATTGAATTTTCTGCGCTTCCCCAACGTTAAGTTTCCCGAACGCTAGATTCATGGTCTCTTTCACCCAAAATTTCAGCAATTTAGCAATTTTTGGCAATATTTGTTACTGAATCACTACTGCCTTTGAAAAAAAAAGTTTTCCTGATCATATCATTGGTAAAGTTTTGCTCTCAGCCAAGTTCTACCGATTTTCTCATTTTTCTGGAGCCCCATTAGACTAAATTTGAACATTCGTCTGTTTCTTGAATGTCATATTCATGATATCTTTTTTCTTGTACTAGTAGATTAGCAATTCTTAAAATATCTCTCAATTCAAGTTCATAGCTCATTTTTGAAGGCAAATATTTTTGAATTCTTTCTATGACGTCCATCGTTCCAAAGTTATATTCCTGTGGTCAACTTTTTGCGACTCTCCTAGTGTTTTTTCCAAAAACCTTCGCGAACCTATATAGGCTTTCAGAGCGCACCAGTAAACTCCTTGTTTTCTGCTTATCTCCGTCTCTCTAATTTTTACTGTCAATAGTTTGAGAACTTTATTGATTTTTCCTACACATTGCCACTGCAAGAATGATACAAGACAAGTGTGTTCATGTTCATAACAGTCTTTTTTCATCCTCATGTCTTTCTTAGGCTGAAAAAATCAATAGTAGTTCAATTTCTAGAGCCACAACCAATCAGTCTCCAATTGAATATCCTAACTTTATTCTCAATTCTCACGGGTTTCTGGAACGGTAAATTTCCGATTGGATTTTTCAATCATTCAGAAATCAGAGTTTTTTAAAAGAGAAATCTCTATTTTTCTAATACAATTTTTCCAGTTCCATTCTCTTCATATTTCACCAATATAACATATTCTGTTCTTTGTAAACATTTAGTCGTTTAGTCACAATTTCGTTTCACCGAACATAGATTTCTTAAAATTACCATGCTTTTTTTAGTTGAACCAGAAAATTGGCGCAATCTAAAAATCAAAGCTTCGAATTCACTGTTTCTCATCCATTGTTTCAAAGTTTGATTCTTGTGGTTATTGATGAGGTTCTCTAATTTCCATGAGTGCTTATTGATCAATAAAACTTATCTGTGGACCCCCTCTCTTCTGTATGTCTGCGTCTCTCTTTGCTCCATTGTTTCTCGATTTTTGAGAGTTATTGATTTTTAAGGACAGTGTCAGTACAGGTCTTACACAGTAGAGTAGTCTTCATTCATGTGTAGCGAACAGTAGTTTTTTCCACGTGTCATTGACTTTTTAGATGTGAAAAACTCCAGTTTCTTAATCAGGATGTAATGATGGTAGTGAACTATCTAATTTTCTACCTCCCTTTAACAGGTTTCTGGAATAGTAACATTACAATATTCCTGCCGACTTCAACTATGGCCTGTTTTGAGCATCAAGTTTAGTTATCCGTTTGCTTCCTGTTTCCTCCCTTCCATTTCTCAAACTTTGTGTTATTTTTGTCATTAAGCGTATCGTCCCTTCAATATCGCTTATTACTTGCCACAATTTTTTATCCTAAACAGCTCTAATTTTTTTCAATTTTTCAGAAATCTCAAAAGTTCTACAAAAAATGTCCTCCATCGATAACGCTCTCATCGTGTTCCGTCACCAACTCACCCAACTCCAAACCAACAGTCTTCCGCAAATCAAGAGCCTCACCATTTTGGCGAACGATTTGAAAAATGTTGCCCATTTTGTCGTCGAAGCCATTGGAAGTCATCTGAATGTGTGCTTCTCAGGTCAAAGACTGCCGACTTTATATCTGGTGGATTCGATAATGAAGAATGTGGTGTCGACGAACGAGTACAATGTGCTGTTTGCAGGAAAGATCATTGGACTGTTTGAGACGGTTTTCAGACAGGTGAGTCAAATTTTTAGTTCCGAGAAGAAAACATATAACAAGAGAAGTGTTTCCAAATTAGTAGAATCCTGAAAGTGAACGATTTTCTTTACAATTTCATGAGACTCATTTTGGGTTTCTCTTAACAAAAAATTTGATATGAGATTAATGAGGTCTTGGAAATAATTCATGTTTCATGTTCTTGTTTCAATAAGACCCAAAGCTCAAATTCGAATTCGAAGATTTACAATACGAAAATTTTATGCTAAATCCAGGTTTTCAATATATTTCTCGCTATTTTTTCTCATTTCCTCACTTTTCCAGGCCGACATGAAAACCCGTCAATCGTTGTACCATCTCCGCACCACCTGGAGCAACACTGGCCGATTCCTCCCCTCCAAGCTCTACGCCCTTGACTTGAAGATCAATCAAATTGATGATGCTTGGCCAATAATGACTTCAAGAAGTTTGCAAACACGTCCAGACGCTACAGTGTCCCATGAGAAGTCGACTGATAATAAGGAAAATGCAAAAGGATTGAAGCGCAAGGCATCTGAGCCAAACACCCAGGCAAATTCTACGAAGATTGTGAAAATGTGGTCAAATTTTACTGAAATTTCGTCGATTTTGGCTAAGCTCCCAACTCAAGCCCCGCCAGTTTTCCAGACTGAAGTCAAGGAAGAATTCAAAACAGATGTTTTTTCATTGTTGAAGAATCTTCAAAAGTCTGGACTTCTGAAGCCAAGTTCAAGCAAGAAATCATTGACTGAATCGCCAATTTTCGCGAGTACGGAGCTTTCCCTTGGAGCCTTGAAAACTCGCAAATCCTCAATTGTGGATTCCTTGATTACCAAGAGATCTGACACATGCAAGTATTGCTGTTTGAAGTTGGACGATTCCAAAGGAAAATCTCAAAAATACAAAGACCACATGGACTACCATATCCAACAGAATCTCGGAAATATCTCGAAATCTGGGGCTCCACACCGTCAGTGGTACCCAACTGCATCGTCATGGCTCACATCTAAGCCACAGATTACTGTAGTTGAGATGACCCCAACAGTTCAAAATCCAGATCTTGGAGTCGAGTCCACCGGAAGCAAAGTTAAGGATTGCTCTGTCTGCAATGAGCGATTCGAGGAGGTCTACGATGATGAGGAGGAAACTTGGAGATTCAAGGATTCGGTGATGGTGAATAACATGGTGAGTTTTTTTCTCAATCTTTCCAAAATAACAGTTATTTAAAAGAATTAGAAAAAACTAAATGATATTATTTCCAGATCGTTCATAGTGCGTGTGCATCAGATGCAGAAAAGTGTGTTGGCAACGAAAATTTCAATTTCCTGGATGATATCAAGCAGAAAAGATGCTCGAGGATCGACTTTGGTGCCTTCTGAAATCTGAACAATTGCAGAAACTAAAAAAAAACGACTTTTTCCAGTTTTCATTGGTGCTCATTTTTTTCAAATTTCCTTTTTTTTCACTTTCTGTCTCACATGCCTCTCACATTCTCATCTCTATTTTTTTCCGAATTTCTAAGCCGTCATAATTAATTTTCACTCAATTGTTCTTTTTCGTTTTTTTCTGCTTGAAGCTGTTTACCTAGTTTCTGTTCTCGTACTCTAATAAATTTGAAAAAATTATCCCGTTTTATCGTGCTTTCTATCGGTCAATATATCAAAGCAGCTGTTCGGCGTCTTACTTCGAAAATTTCATCGAGTCAAATATAATATTATTGTTGTCAAAGTTTCTGTTAGTTGTATTCACCGATTATGCACTCCGCGGTGAACTTGATATGCTGAAAAAACTGTGAGCCTTGTTCATAAAATCAATCGGTTTCACAATGGCATCAATAATAAAAAACAATGCTTTCAAAAATACGACGAAACTTCTGAACTATTATACCATTCCAAATCGCACTCCTCAAGTGCGAAATTTGTAATTTTTGTTTGATTTATCTGGGGTCATCAGATCATTGCATTAAACTTTATTAACAACTTGTGCACTTCCCGAAACAGGGAAAAATTATTTGGAACTCAACGTTCAAAACTCGTTTGATGATGACCTAAATCTTCTGTGGACAAAGTTAGAAACATTTCATGGCTGTGTATTGATACAACTTGATACAACTGCTAACAGCTCCCTGATTTAGCAAAATAACTGAATATTTGAATTTGGTTTCGACAACATGATTAACTGGAATAGACTTGATCTCTGAACTTCATGGATTCCAAGCTCAGCACGAAAAATTTCGAAGTTTTTTGCAAACAATAACCTGTTACAGAAACAACCAAGTTTAACATTGCTGCCTTTCTGCTCCATAGTAATTGTGTATTCAGCGAATTAACTCAAAAGAAGAGCATATGGTACGAGTTACAGAATGTCTTGCATGATATTTACGAATCAATGTCCATCGAAACTTGGAATAGAAAAAAGCCACAGAAGAAAATGTCTTCCGACTTCCCTAAAAATTAAACAGAGGTTTAAGAAAAAATGTCTACACAACTACTCAAAAATGAGCTTTCAGAGTAATGGGGTCAGTGAAACAGTTAAATTTACAAATAATAACGGTTTTTCGAAAACATTTATTGGCTTTTGAACGGGTAACTGTCCACTAATATTCAGATCCCAACAGAAAGAATTTTGAAAATTTGAAAGTGAAAACCTTTCCCAGAGGACCACCGATCGACACTTCAGAAATGTACCGAGGATTTGTTGACAACTTGAATCAGGAAAAATTGTCATGGATTTTTCCAGAACAATCTTACTTCCGCCACATGCCTTACTGGCACCAATGCACCCATTATCAATGACAATCGAGTTTCTTGATCCGCCAAATAAATGTCCGGGAATACTACGAGATTTGGACCAACACGATTAACTCCATTGGTAACGGCACATTGTTCCAGAATTTAATATTGACGGGAGGTGGAGGGTCCTTGGTAAAATTCGAGTTGACAAAAGCGACACTGAACCCACCCGTTTCAACTATGACATATCATACAGTGCAAATGTTTTTTTACGGTTATCAACCTTGAAAGAAATCGAGTTTACAAAAGCGACACTGCTACAAGCTAGGAGTTCTTTTCGAGTGAAAGATGGTGAGAGCGGATGGGAATGGACGGCAAGTTGTCAGAAGACACCGAGTACGGCGGCATGTAAGACTGGGAAGGTGAGCGACGCGAAAGGTAATAGGGCGAAATTGTAAATAGTTCTCTATGAAAACTCCCTTTTAAACTCAAAATTTGCTATAATTGAACTTTGTTTGGAACATAACAGGCGCATAATGAACAAAAATTTCTAATTGATACATCTGCTAAACATGAAACAGTATCAATTTTCCACGAGTTTTCTTTGATATCATTTCATTACATAGAGTGCATTTCCAAAAGCAGTCCCCCATTAGACAGTTTCATCAATGTGGTTTTCTGAGAACATTGTGAAACGGTAGCAGTAATAGTGGCGATTTTCGAACATTGACGCAATTTTTTTATATAATTCCATGAAGATTCTCGCAGAACAACATAAATCGTGTGACTGTTTGATGATAGATCTACTTTAAAAAATCCTAGTACACATTTTCTGGAGTTACAATCATACTTTGCATAGGAAACAGGAATATTTCCAAATGGTCGGTTACATAATATTGATTTCAACTAATCTCTTTGAAAACGAGAGTTTTGCTCTCAGAAGAAGTTGGATTCCGCGTTTTTCCCAGACACCTAGACATTCGTAAAATTTGTCTTGTATATTATTCTTAAGCTTGGGAGTGGTATATTGCTCGTTAAAAAGTGGCACCTGTTATACTTTGGCATCGAAACGGCAATGTTCAGATGGCATAGATGTAGCTCGATGATGACCTCTTAACGAATTTTAAAGCTTCAAAAAGCCCTCACTCTATGATAGAAGTGTATGGAAAACCACAGAATTTCTTATCGGTTGACGCTAATTCCGGGTACACTTGGAAGCAAAAATTCAACTCCTGTTGGGAGCCGTAAGAGTGTGTAGTAGGTCGAAAATGACGCCACTTCGAACATGTAAGTGCGCTCTATAGCTAACTTTTGGGGGTGACTTATGTAGTCTTATTCTTTTCAGTTCTCCACGAGGATTACACAAAAATGCCGCACATGCTCCGGAATTCAAATTCAGCGGGTTTCTCAGTAGAGCGCACTTGGCATCTTTCATATCACTAGTGTTTATGTTTTCAAATAGCCTACAACATAAAATCGGACAAGTGCTCATGATTTAGCCTTATGAAAATTACTACGGTAAAGTTGACATTGAAGACTAACGGATATGTTGCAAGGTTTATTGTAAGTTATTCATAAGTTTGAAGATCCTCAGACAATTAGAAGAGTTAAGAATAAGCCCTACTTAGCGGAGTTTCAAAACAGGACATGTTATTTAAGAACTGTTTTTTCCTGTTTTGTAATGTTGCCTTAAAATTCGCATCCTTATTCTTTTGTTGACAGGTTCGAGCTGGATTGAAACTTCAAAGAGTTTACATTCCAAACCACTCCAGCAACACCTAGGAAGCCTTCAAAAACACCAAATTCCGATATAATATATCGTATATTTCAACATCTTACAACTACTATAGTCAGGAATACAGACTAGATGAAACTGAATATTTCCATTTTGTTGCAACAACTTGCGCTGAAACAGCTAGGATCAACTACTCTAGCCTCTAACATATTTTTTAGTGTGGAACAGAAAAAGTTGAGTGTTTTGCAAATTCTTTTGAGTTTCATTGCAGAAGGGAATCTACTGAATATTCTTTCTTCTAATCCTTGTCAAATATGGATTAAATGAAACAGAAAAAAAAACTGTTTCCAAATCTATGTATTTTTCTTACGTTGGTTTTCAACTTTGATTCCTTCTGCGTGTTCGCTACGAAAATTGACATGACTTAATCTCTAAAAAGAATAAAAAAGGCGGCTCTATGGGCGAAGAACGGTCCCATGGGAATATAGCGGTCCCATGATCCCAGAACGGTCCCATGGGAATATAACGGTCCCATGGGACAAGAACGGTCCCACGGGACAAGAACGGTCCCATGGGACTAGAACGGTCCCACGGGACAAGAACGGTCCCTGGTAGAAGAACGGTCCCATGTCTACCTGAAATGCTCGTTGTGCTAGCATGAAGCACTTTTGCTTCATTTGAGTTGTCGGATGAGTTTTCCGACTGACTCATCACCTGAGTTAAGTCTCCTATTCATAATTTTTCTCTTATATGCTTCCGAGGGCAACAGAAGTGCTGCAATGATGAGAAATTGAATCAAGTGAATTTGTTTTCCTTCTCGTTTGTCAAGTATTATTTGGTCCCTTGTGTTTAGTCGATCGACGAAACCGTGTCTGATACGGCGAAAAGCTTTGGGCTTGATGTGCATACTGTAGGAGACTTTCATTACTGGTTCCGAGATATGGCACAACAGTGGTTCGAGAGAGAAACGGAGGCGAACAAGAATGTGCTGCTAGGTGTTTGTCCCAGACGGTGAGAACACATTCTATCTCTAAAGAGTATGAGGTACAAGGAGTGGTCGGTTATGATGAGGAGAAAAAAAGCACAGGGTCTCACAGAGTGGAGTAAAGGGACTGCTTCAATACAATGAAACGAGAAGAAGGGGAGTGAACTTCGATGATCTTCTCAACTACCACGCCAGCACGTGAGATGAAGTTGGGTGATGTCGTCGATGGGACATCTGTCGAATCCTCCGATGAGTCTCCTCGTGTCTCCTTGGCTTCATCCTCCAGATCATCACGATCTTTGTGAGTCGCGTCATCGTAGTCCCCAGATCCATCTTCCTTATCGGAAGAGTCTTCGTCCTCGGCTTCAGGATAGTCCGAAGGGGTATGTGCAATAACGGTCGTCTCCTCGAAGTACTCTTTTTTGAGTATCTTGGCTGAATCAGCAGCTTCGACAACCAATGAGCCCACAAAGTTCACTTACGGATGATCGATGTCTGATTCCATGAAATCACCCAGGTCACTTAATATGTCCAAGCCTCTCTCTACATTTCTTATCACCTGATTTCCAGCCTTACGTGCGTGGCTGCAGGAAGATGAACTGGATAGGCTCCGCCTCCTATTTCTGCGCGCGCGCGTTTTTTGCGTTTTTTTTCCCAAGAGACACGGTTTCGTCGATCGACTAAACACAAGAGACCAAATAATACTTGGAAAACGAGAAGAAGCATAAAATGAATAAAACTGAATGAATCTTTATGATTTCACCGCTTCTATTGCCTTCGGAAGGTTATTACATTTTTTTAATTTAAAATAAGCTAGCCATCAACCACTCATCTACTCTACAGTGACTCTGGCCCTTTTTGGCTCAAGGGACCGTTCTTGTCCGATGGGACCGTTCTTGTACCGTCGGTCCGTTCTTGTCCCATGGGACCGTTCTTGTCCCGTGGGACCGTTCTTGTCCCGTGGGACCGTTCTTGTCCCATGGGACCGTTCTTGTCCCGTGGGTCCGCTATATTCCCATGGGACCGTTCTTCGCCCATAGAGCCAAAAAGGCTTACCAACGTTTCACAACAGCAGTTTTGCAACTCATTTCGATTTCGCCACTACAACATTTCGCAACAGCGGCGCTTCGCAACCAAAAGATCAACGTTGCAATCAAAATTTTTCAGATTTTGATGAAAATCGGAAGCTGTTTACAATGAATCCTATCCAATACAATCTAAATGGCCGGCAAACGGATAAGATTTACACAAGACCACAAAAGTTGCTCTAAAGATCCACTTAGGGAGAAATAGACATTTCTGTTGCACCGTGTCAGTTTGTTTTCAAACGAATTGCAAACATAATTCTTCTCATCCGAATCGGTATATTTTTGAAAAACTAACTTTATGAGCGAAGTATTGAAGAATTTTCACTTTACCCATTTTGCTGACAACTTGAATCGGGAAAAATTGTCAGATTTTTTCAGATTAACACCATCTCCTCATTTTGCCTTACTGGTACTAACGCCCCTACTATCAACAATAATTCCGTTTCCGGATCCTCTTCCTACATATCTGAGAACACAACTAGATTCAGGCCTACCCGTTTCAACTATTCCATAACCTACAGTGCAAAATTGTGGATTATTAATTTCAAGAATGGGATCGGAGAGCTTTTTTTTAATGATCAAACTTTTTTAAAAAATAGGAAAATTTGATATTATTGAACACTTTTTCGAACTCATTTGTCTGGTGTTCATGGCATGGAGACAGCCTATAACGTGACTGGAGTAAATATTTCTGGAGTTTCAGTCATATTTTGAAAACGGAACATGACAATTTCAAAATTGTCGGTTACATCATAGTGATTTTGCTTGATCTCTTGAAAACTAGAATGTTTCTTTCAAAAATAGCACACGAATAACAATTAATCATAAAAAGTTAATGCAGTAAATATCTCATGCGTATACTTCTGAAACTAATATTTCAAATCATTGATATTCTATAGCTAAAAGCGGTAAATAATTAATCGGACCTCCAAAGAAAAACAAAAACGGATGGTCAGCTAGATCAGAGAAGAGATCCAGGATTTTGTCAAAAAAATGTTCCTAATATATCACAATGTTGTGAAACGGCAATCTTATGAAAAATATTGACTACAAATGTGCAGATTTTTGTGTTACAGAGGAGTTAGAGAATGTATTGCAGAATGTGTACAACAGAGAAGTCGATACAAGATGGGGGTAGAGAAGAATGACATCAAATTCTACTGTATCACATTCAAGACTTTATGAATGAATTCCAGATACCGTTATTACCTTTTCGGATTTATTTCCTGTATGTAATATTTAGTTTTAAAATCTAACTGTAGCGAAGTCAAGTGATGAGAAATAATCTGCAGTTATCTACGTTCCGTGGAAAATGTCATCACTATCGTTCAGCAAGAATAACCAATCAACCACTCCACTTTGAGCTGACAGTCATTTTGAGTCAAGCTAGACACACCCGGGCCTATAATTTCCATACAAGACATTTTGTTCAAACTTCCATTGAAGGATATAGGAAGTTACTGTCTCACTGAACAGGTAATTGGAACTTAAAAATAATATAAATCGATACTTGTAACAGATTGATTGTAAACAGAGTTTATGCTTATTGATACCACCGAGCTGAAACTGTAAAGGAGAGGCTTTTTTAGAAAGTTCTTGTTTTGTTCTAGTTTTTTTTTAAATTCCGCCAAAAATTTCGTGGAGACTAATTTGAGGATGGGGGCAATGTTTTATTTAGATTCTAATAAGTAAGCTTGTACAAAGGTTTGTATTTTATAACTGTGCAGGTTGGAAACCTTCTGGATCACTAACTTTCTCCTTATTTGCACACTGATACAAACTCTAGGAAGCGGGAATATTTTGCTTGCTCGATGTGAATAATTTCTAACTTACGATTGAAATTGACTAATGAAAAAGAAAATTATTTAACAAAATTTTTGATTCCCAATTCACTAATTCGAATTTCTAATTTTAAGTTCTTCTTATCTGAAATCAATCATTCCAGGTTGAATTCTTGTGATTATTGATTTCCTCTTTTCTACCTGTCTTCCCACCATGAGCGTTTGTAAATCAATATTCACTTACAGAGCGTGCCAATGGGTCCTCTCGATTCTCTTCAGTTTCTCGTTCTTGGGAATTTATTGATTTTTAGCACAGTGTCAGTACAGGGTAGTCTTCATTCAAGTGTAAAGAGAAGTGCCTAGTGTTTTCACGTTTCAGTGACTTTTTGAGGTCTGAAAATTCAATAACTCTAGTTTCTAACTCCTTCTCACATCCAAGTGAATTGTCTAGTCTTCTAACTGTTTTTTGCGGATTACTAAAACAGTAATATTTCAATATTTTTGCTGTACCGCACAGTCCAAATAGAAAACAGTCATTACATCTCTAGGCTCCTTAAACTTCATCCATTCTATGGTCAATATTGACTTTGAGGACTGAATAATATGTTTCTCTTGAAAAAATATTCTCCTAATCATTTATAGTCCTCCATTTATCCGTATTAACGTTTTACTTCCTAACTAATTTCATCAGATTTTCTCTGTTTTTCAAAGAACATAATTTGGTTGGTCTATTGCTCGTTCCACTGGACGTCTTACACAAGATTCTTCGGAAATTGTGTTCTCAAAATAATTTGTTGAATTCAGAGCATTTTTCTGTTTCTTGCCCGTCATAATCATATTGTTTCTAGCACAATCTGATTGGTGATTCGTGAAAAGTTGCTCATACTCTCAAGTTCACAGCGTTTCTGACTTACTATTTTCGAATTCTTACTGTTTCAAATCCATCATTTTAAAGTTGGATTCTAGTGACCATTGATCGAGATGGATTTTAATTTTCTTCCCAATAGAACTTGTAGATTAATGTCCATTTACTTTCACCTCTTTTTTCGCGCCTCTCTAATCTTCACTGTCTCTTGCTTTGGGTTGCTATTGATTTTTCAAGCACAGAGTCAGTGCAGCTGTACTATACATACACGTGTCATAGAAGTGTATGTTCATTACATACATATTACTCCTTTTTTGGATAGTATTGATTTTCAGGCGCGGGAACTCTCAATACTGATTAGCTCTCCTCTCTTTTTTTCCGTTTGAACTTTTTCCTTGAATTTGTTTCTTCGGAGTTTTCTCTTTATTTTGAAGAACACAGATCTGCCGGCTCCTATCAGTAAAGTCCAGAGATAAGTTCTTTGTTTCTACAAATTGCCAAACACTGACGACTTTTCCAGAGCCCCTATTCACGGTTCAATAATGAATCTAACAAGTAGCTCATATTGAAGCAAATATTTACTTTTTCTACTTCATCATTTCAGGTCTTGATTTATTGTAAATTTCGATCGGCAATGATTAAACTTAGAAATTTCGAATAAAATTTTCAAATCCAATATTTCAAAGTTGGATTCTCGTGACGATTGATTGATTGATTGAGGATTGATTTTTCTGGAAAAAAGTTGAAGCAGATTTTATCGAACTCCCACTGATTATTTCAGTTATCATTACAGTGTATCGCCTCTTGGAAATGGAGATTATTGATTTCAATGTTTTTTCGAAGATTTTTCTTTTTCCTTCCTCTGATTCAATCGTATTCTTGTTCATGGTTAAAATTAGATACATTCGGAATGACAGCTCGCACAGTTTCCGTTATCTGTTTCTTTCAGAATGTTTCAATTTTTTCAAAATTTCCTAAATTGTCGTCCTCTTTGATCTTAGGTTTCAATTTTGATTTTTACAAACAGCACACATGAAAACAATATTTTACTTTTTCTAGTTTATCATTTCAAGTTTCTTGCTAATTTTAATCGTTGCACGTGTAATTGCCTGAAAAATCTGTATTTTTGAATCCGGATCGTTATGTTGATGTTTAGAATTTTAGAAATTTTAATGCTTCAATCCCACCATTTTGAAACCAGGCTTTTGTCGTTTGCGATCACTCACACTCTTTTTATTCCAAAAGCATTTATTTACCAATATCGATTTACAGAGAAGGTCAGTGGACCCCTTGTCTACTCTTTCTCTTCGTCTCTCTATCCTTCATTGTGTATCGTTTTGGGGAGCTATTGATTTTTCAAATACGGTCAATACAGTTGTACTGCGCAGTCATTATACACAGAAGGCGATCCCTGTTTTTTATATTCCATCTGACCTCTGGAGGTCAGTGAAAATTAATAATTCCTGCGAATTACAGTATAGACACAATTCCGGTCACCAATTTCAGTCATTTTTTTGTTCTCTTGACAAATCTTTCACCTTCGAATTTTCCTAGTTCCAATATTCGTTTACAATAACTTTGTTCATTAGTTTCCTGTCAAGTTTTACCTATTTTTATAGTCATAACCTTCCGTAATATTCCTAAACTTTCAGCAATCTCTCACAAACTCTTCAAAAATGTCCTCCATCAACTCCGCTCTCAATGTGTTCCGCCATCAGCTCACTGAGCTTAGAAGCCATTCTCTCCCCCAGATCAAAAAGCTCACGATGATGGCACAAAATCTGAAAAACGATGCTCATCTAGTTGTAGATGCTATTGAGAACCATCTCAATGTGTGTGCTCCGGCTCACAAGCTTCCGGTGCTCTACGTTGTGGACTCGATTCTCAAGAATGTCAACGGGAAGAACGAGTACAATGTTTTGTTCTCAAAGAAGATAATCAAAATGTTTGCTGTGGTTTTTGTGGAGGTAAGTCCGAATCGGAAAAATTTGAAAAAGTGGAATTACTGAAAAACTTCGAAATCAGTCCAAACATGAAAGTTTTTGAAAATATTTTAGAAAGTTTAATTCAATTGTATCACTTCTCAGAGCCGAGTCATAACTATCTAAAGCACCTGAAACGCTAATCATTGAAGTACTTTTTTTTCAAAAAGAGCGCGTTTGAGTTGCGTGAAAATAAGCACCGTTATGATTAAGCTTTGGAAAAGTGCAATAGTTTCTACTTTCGATTCCAATAAGTCGCAAAGCTGGATCCCAATTTTTGAGTTTTTGAGTCTAGGTAGTTTAAAGTTTTGTTTTTAAATAATTTCAATTTTTCTTTTCTCATTTTCTCACTATTTCCAGGCCGACATGAAAACCCGTCAATCGTTGTACCATCTCCGCTCCACCTGGAGCAACACTGGCCGATTCCTCCCCTCCAAACTCTTCGCCCTCGATATGAAGATCAACCAAATTGATGAAGCTTGGCCAATCGTCACTTCAACAAATCGCCACACTCGTCCAGAAGTTACAGTAACCCACGAGAAACCAACGGATAATAAGGAAAATTCAAGAGGATTGAAGCGCAAGGCATCTGAGCCGAACACCCAGGCTAATTCTCCGAAGATTGCGAAAATGTGGTCAAACTTGACTGAAATTTCGTCGATTTTGGCTAAGATCCCAATTCAAGCCCCGCCAGTTTTCAAAACTGAAGTCAAGGAAGAATTCAAAACGGATGTTTTTTCTCTGTTGAGAAATCTTCAAAAGTCGGGACTTCTGAAGCCTAGTGCAAGCAAGAATGAGGCCTGTCCTATTCCAGAGATTTCTTTGGGAACCCTCAAAACTCGGAAGTCTTCAATCGTGGATTCTTTGATTACCAAAAGATCGGACTTGTGCAAATACTGCAATCTGAAGTTGGACGACACGAGAGGAAAATCCCAAAAGTACAAGGAGCACATGGATTTCCATGTCCAACAGAATTTGGGAAATATCTCGAAATCGGGGGCTCCACATCGGCAATGGTACCCAACTGCAATGTCATGGCTTACTACTAAACCAATGATTACTGTAGTTGAGGTTGCCCCAACTGTGGAAAATTCCCTTGGAGTCGAGTCCACCGGGGTCCAAATAAAGGATTGCTCAGTTTGTCATGAGCGATTCCAGGAGTTCTATGATGATGAGGAGGACACATGGAGATTCAAAGATTCAGTTATGGTGAAGAATATGGTGAGTTTTTTTTACTTGAATAGTAAAGATTACAAGAAATACGAATGATAATATAATAAGAGCTTTTTTCCAGATCGTTCATAGCGCTTGCGCATCCGATGCTCAAAATCAGTCAACTGGCAACGAAAACTTCAATTTTCTGGAAAACATTAAGAATGAGAGATGCTCGAAGATCGACTTTGGTGCTTTCTAAAATCTAAAATTCTTCAAAAATTGAAAATAATTCATTTTTTCCCCGTTTTCATTGGTGCTCAAGTTTTTCATATTTTGTTTGTTGTCACTATGTTTTTGATTTGTATCTCACATTCTCATTCAACTAGTTTTCATTTTCGTGCTCTAATAAATTTTAAGAAAATATCAATGTTTTGCCGAACTTTCAAACGACTAACTGTTGGATGAAAAGTCAATCACTCTGACATTTTTTGGCTTTGGTTTTCTCGTATTGCATATCTCAGCTCTTGAAGTATCGCTCTACGAATCATGCTTCAAAATTGGTGTCCTTCTAGAAACAGAAATCAGATGTCTGTCTAGTTACAGATTCCAAAAGAGCTCGTTTCAAACGTTCGGAACATTTTCAAAATACAACCGTTGTCAAACTACGTGCAAATAATGGGATCTTGAAACCGCTTATATCAATATTTTAAGTCACAAATTCGAAGAAATTCATTATCCAAATTTTAGAATCCGTTTTTTCAGGACACATTCTTTACCGTCCATATTGTTTGTCACCCACATTATATAGAATAACTGTATTAGTTACCTTGCTTCAGAATGTATGCAGCTTTCGAAACAGTAATTGAGAGTCAGGAAACTTATGCACACATTAAAAAAATCTGTTTTTTTGCTAACTTCTTCCTTACGAAACAGTGACCTCCGTTGTCAATTTAACTGTTCCTGAAGTTAAGAATTTTAGATAGCGTCAGCTCGTAACTGATTGTCTTCCGACTATGTACTCTGTCTCGAATTTACAGTAGTAAGATACGATGACCTCATACTTTTAGCGAAAAAGTACTTACTGATTTTGAACTGTAAAATGAAACTCATTATTTCAACGTTTCTTTGTAGTTTTTTCGTTCCGACCAAATAAATAACATAAGGAACTGTTTCTCATTTGTGATAACAGCTAACTGAAACATTTATTGTGATAGTAGCTACGACCCAGAAAACACGTATGTATACAGCGTTTGAATGAAGCAGACCATCATTAAAGAAGAAGGTTCTTCTGATCTCTTGTTATCACGGATTTTCGTGACTTTGCTTCAATTGAGAACTTTTCTTCGGAGATGCTCCTACCATAAAAACGTGCAATGCAATTGATCCCAAAACTTTCCTCAAATCGGTCGGGTGCATTTTGACAGATGGTCCCATGATTCAGTGGTTTTTAGATGAACCAGCCAGTTTAGAAACGGTCACTATTGTTAACAAGAAGATGAAACTGCAAACGATTGGAGAAAAGTGGTGAAAAATCATTATTACAGAATTAGTGTTTCAGATAGTCGACGAATACGTTGGAGAATTAATGAAGTTGATAGGCTTGTACCCAATTATTTACAAGAAACAAATTTTTGGTGAGATTGAAGTTAGAAAGTTGGTTCCGTTAACTTTAAAAAACGTATTTTATAAGGAGGGTGGATAAATTCTCAAAATGTACAGTCAGTAGTGACAGAAAGACATCTATGGAGTTGAGTCGAGAATCGAGATTCTTCGAAATAGTAGACTTCTTGACAGGAATCGGGAACGGGAACGAATAGTATTTGTTTAAACTTTGATAACAGCTGGCTCAGAAATCATTCGTTTATTCTACAAAAAAATTAACAAAAAGTACCTCATAAAACTGATGCCTGTTTTCTGTTCCAGCTAGCTCATAAACCGATCTTTGATTTTTGAAAAATGTTTTCCAACTGTTATGCTTTGTACATTTGCCCCCAAAAAATTCCTGGCGACCGGAATAAAAACATCTCCGTATAAAGAAGGAACATTCGTGCATGGGCTTATAGACAATGAAAAATTTTCCATTCGCTAGATTTTATTGCGCTGAAAACAATCAAATAAAGATTTCAATGTTTTCAGTTCTAAGAAGAAAACAACGAGGCAGAGTGAGATACAGTGTAAGAGACACGCAGAAACTAAATAGTTGTGAAAAAATCTACAATGTTCTAGACTGCTTGAAAAAGTAGTCTGTACTTTTGATGCATAGTGAATATGCGTAACTCGGCAATACACTTTGATATCAAACATGCGGCATGTTTGGTAAGAGCAGTGAGTTGCTGCTTCAATTCTTATTCGAACCAATCTATCCGAATAAGTTATCAATTCATGATTCACCTTGTTTGGAAGCAGCAACTCCTACCCAATAATGTGCATCATATTTTCAAGCATATTATTTCCTATAGTTACTGAGCTCGGATCGTATTGTGCTACTCATACTCACTTAAATTATCATATCCATGAATCAGTAAACTTTGTGAACAAAATGGTAACTGGTTCAACAAGTAATTAGAAAACAGCTCAAGTAATCTTTTTCCAGTGATGCAACAGTTAGTTGGAGAATCGAAAAGTTTTGGAAAGATAATAGTAGTCGTTTTAGGGTGTAGAGAGAGTACTGTATTAGGGAGGCGAAAGCTAAGGAATTATATTGCATGGTAGGACATAGGAATTGACACAAGAGTGGGTGGGTGAGAATGAGAACGGCAATAATTTTCATTATAAGACAGTACGGACGAATCTGAGATACATTATTTATCAATAAGTCCATCGCGATGACAAATTCTCATAGAAGAGATTTCAAATAATACGGTAACAAAATCAAGTAATAAGTAACAATTTTTAGTGACCTTAATCGAATGGAGTTTTTCGTTCTGTAAGAATAGCCAATCAGCCGTTCCACTGACACTTGACCTGATAATTATTCTTAATAAATTCGAACTTTAAAAAATTAAACAGGCACAAGTTGGTTTCCCATTGTTGAGAGAGTTTATGATTATTGATACCACCGAGCTGAAACTGATACGAACATTTATTTTTTGGTTTTTTTATAAAAGCTTTGTTTTTATTCAACTTGTTTGCATTCCGTTTATAATTCCGGAGACAGTTGCTCGGAGATGGATTGATATTGTACTCATGAATTAGTTACTTTCTCACAGAAACCTGTGACCGAAATTTTTTATGATTTTTTTTGCGCTCCTATGTTCTTTTCGGTTTCATTGCATTATCAATAATCGCAGCTTAAATTGATTGATAATGCGACGTTCTTTTTCCGTTTTCCTACAGACAGATTATGCTTGCATATGAATTTGATTTGACAATAATAACTGTTTCCGGAATGTGTTTTTTTTGCAACAGTTTATGTATGAATCAGTTCCAAACCTGTATATTATACCTTTCATATGGACATTGCGACATTACGGCGATTGACTCATGACTGGCACATTCTGTTTAGTATTAGTAGTCTAAAGAGAAACATTTGCAGTCTTCCAAAACATAGAAAGATATTTCTTTGGCCATTATCCCTCTTAATTTCAATTCTGGAAATTTTTGCAATTTCAAATAAGATCTTCCAGTTAGACAATTTCTACAAGGTTGGTGAAGAAGTTATGGATTTCTCTTTCTCAACACTGCTAGGAACACATGCCTTGTTTACTGGAAACACGTTTTGAAAATATTGATATCAGTTATAAGAAGCGGTAGATTCTCATTGTTACCTTGAATTTATAATTTTTTATGAGATTAGAGTTGTACTCCAATGCCATAGTCAAATAGTGAATAATGCCTTGATGAATCTGAAATATTATCCATTCGCGAACATCGCGAGCGTCGGCACAATTACACTGCGCCATTTCGCTAGAGCACGGGGTTTAGCGTAAAAATGATTTTAAAAAGTAGAAGAAAAATGTCAGAAGAACTTGAAAAAACTTGTCAATTTCCTACGAAACATCGCACATTTCTGATTTTTGAGTGCATTATCTGATTTTTAACCCGATTTATTCAAATTCAGGCTAAAAGTTTTACTGTTTTGAGTTCATCATTTTCAGCGTCTACTACTGTTCATTTTAATGACTTTATCTCTGTTTTGGATCACGTAATTGGATGCATTTGTGAGTTGGAATTTCATCACGGTTCAGATGTTTAAGGTTCTCACTGCATCAACACGACCAGTTTAGGATTCCTGTGATTATTGATTTGCTCCCTTTTTTACATGTCTTCCCATAAGCATTTGTGGATCAATATCGACTTACAGAGCGCGCCAGGACCCTTTGTTTCCTATTCGTCTGCGTCTCTATGAACTTCATTGTCTCTCGATCTGGGTAGTTATTGATTTTTCAGTCTCATTACAGCTGTACTGTCAAGGTATCACGAATAGAAAACAGTTTTCTATGTGACTGCTAGTTTTCTAATTGTTTTTCAGTATCGATTTTCAGACAGGATTATTCAATAGCAATCCATTTTCACACCGAAACTCAAAACCGGATTGAATTTTTTGCGCTTCCCGAAGTTTCCCGAACGCTAGGTTTACGATCTCTTTCACCCAAAATTTCAAAAATTTACCAATTTTTAGCAATGTGTGTTACTGAATCACTAATGTCTTTTGAAAAAATGTTTTTCTGATCATTTGTAGATTTCCACACATCCTTGGTAAAGTTTTGCTTTCAAACCAAGTTCTTAAAATTTTCTGTTTTTTTGAGGAACACAAGTTGTTGGTCTTC
Source organism: Caenorhabditis sinica (assembly GCA_963932045.1). Classification (NCBI taxonomy): domain Eukaryota; kingdom Metazoa; phylum Nematoda; class Chromadorea; order Rhabditida; family Rhabditidae; genus Caenorhabditis; species Caenorhabditis sinica. Next base: position 21,097,517 of record OZ009940.1, read on the forward strand.
AGTTTATTTCACTGATTGTGAGCATGTTGTTGTAGACACTACTCACATTTTCAGTGTAGCATTATCGGAAACAGTATTTTCAAGATCACCTGTTAACATTTGAGCATTTGTCTGTTTCTTGAATGTCATATTCATGATATCTTTTTTCTTGAACTAGTCGATTAGCAATTCTTAAAATATCTATCAATTCAAGTTCATAGTTCATTTTGAAGGCAGCTATTTTCGAATTCTTACTACAACGACCACCGTTCCAAAGTCATATTCCTGTGGTCAACTAGCGGCTCTCCTAGCTTTTTTCCAAAATCCTTTGCAAACCGATATAGACTTACAGAGAGCGCCAGTAGACTCCTTGTTTTATGTTCATCTTCGTCTCTCTATTCTTTATTGTCGATAGTTTTAGATCTTTATTGATTTTTCCTACACAGTGCCAATGCAAGAAACATACAAAACAGGTGGTTCAGGTTCAAAACAGTCTTCTTTCTTGCTCGTGTCCTCGTTAGGCTAAAAAACATTAGTAGTTCAATTTTTAGAACCAGAACAAATCAATCCCCGATTGATTATCCTAACTTTATTCTCAATTCTCTCGGGTTCCTGGAACAGTAAATTTCCGATTGAATTTTTCAAACATTCAAAGATCACAGTTTTTTATGAGTAATCTCTAGTTTTTTGAAAATAATTTTCCAGTTCCATTGTCTTCATATTTCACCAATATTTAAATGTTTGCTTACTCATTCTCTTTAGATTTTTCTGTTCTTTGATGACATTTAGTCGTTTAGTCTTGATTCCGTTTCACTGAACACAATTTCTTAAACTTACCATGATTATTTTTTGAATTCATTGTTTCTCATCTATCATTTCGAAATTCGATTCTTATGGTTATTGCTGACAAGGGTGATCTACCGGCTGAACTCCCAGGAGCAGTTGTTCATCATTATCGATTATCAGGGGACCCCCTGTCTTATGTTTGTCTGCATCTCTCTATTCTCCATTGTCTCTTGATTTTTGAGAGCTATTGATTTTTCAGCCCTCGTTCAGTACAGGTCTTACACACAAGAGTAGTCTTCATTCAAGTGGAGAGAGCAGTAGCTTTTTCATATGTTATTGATTTTTTAGGTCTGAAAAACCCTAGTTATTTAATCGAAATAGGACGATAATAGCGAATTATTTCATTTTCTCTCTGTCTTTAGCAGGTGTCTGGAACAGAAACATTTCGAAATTTCTGCCGAATTCAAAACGGTATTATGGCCTGTTTTGAGCATCAAGTTTAGTCATCCTTTTATCTTCTGATTCCTCCATTACATTTCTTAATCTTCGTGTTATTTTAGTCATCAAGCGTATCTTTATTTCAATGTCCAACTCACGTATTCCTTAACAAAACTTTGAAACCAAACTGTCTCTAATTTTTTCAATCTTTCAGAAATCTCAAAAGCTCTACGAAAAATGTCTTCCATCGATACCGCTCTCATTGTGTTCCGCCACCAACTCACCCAACTGAACACAAACAGTCTCCCACAGATCAAAAGCCTCACCATTTTGGCGAACGACCTGAGAAATGCTGCCCAACTCATAGTCGACGTCATTGAGAATCATCTGAATGTGTGCTCCTCAGGGCAAAAACTGCCGACTTTGTACTTGGTGGATTCGATAATGAAGAATGTGGTGTCGACGAACGAGTACAATGTGCTGTTTGCAGGAAAGATCATTGGACTGTTTGAGACGGTTTTCAGACAGGTGAGTCAAATTTTTAGTTCCGAGAAGAAAACATATAACAAGAGAAGTGTTTCCAAATTAGTAGAATCCTGAAAGTGAACGATTTTCTTTACAGTTTCATGAGACTCATTTTGGGTTTCTCTTAACAAAAAATTTGATATGAGATTAATGAGGTCTTGGAAATAATTCATGTTTCATGTTCTTGTTTCAATAAGACCCAAAGCTCAAATTCGAATTCGAAGATTTACAATACGAAAATTTTATGCTAAATCCAGGTTTTCAATATATTTCTCGCTATTTTTTCTCATTTCCTCACTTTTCCAGGCCGACATGAAAACCCGTCAATCGTTGTACCATCTCCGCACCATCTGGAGCAACACTGGCCGATTCCTCCCCTCCAAGCTCTACGCCCTTGACTTGAAGATCAATCAAATTGATGATGCTTGGCCAATAATGACTTCAAGAAGTTTCCAAACACGTCCAGACGCTACAGTGTCCCATGAGAAGTCGACTGATAATAAGGAAAATGCAAAAGGATTGAAGCGCAAGGCATCTGAGCCAAACACCCAGGCAAATTCTACAAAGATTGTGAAAATGTGGTCAAATTTTACTGAAATTTCGTCGATTTTGGCTAAGCTCCCAACTCAAGCCCCGCCAGTTTTCCAGACTGAAGTCAAGGAAGAATTCAAAACAGATGTTTTTTCATTGTTGAAGAATCTTCAAAAGTCTGGACTTCTGAAGCCAAGTTCAAGCAAGAAATCATTGACTGAATCGCCAATTTTCGCGAGTACGGAGCTTTCCCTTGGAGCCTTGAAAACTCGCAAATCCTCAATTGTGGATTCCTTGATTACCAAGAGATCTGACACATGCAAGTATTGCTGTTTGAAGTTGGACGATTCCAAAGGAAAATCCCAAAAATACAAAGACCACATGGACTACCATGTCCAACAGAATCTCGGAAATATCTCGAAATCTGGGGCTCCACACCGTCAGTGGTACCCAACTGCATCGTCATGGCTTACTTCCAAGCCAGTGGTTACTGTAGTTGAGGTCACCCCAACAGTTGAAAACACTAATCTTGGAGTCGAGTCCACTGGAGTCAAAATCAAGGATTGCCCAATTTGTGATGAGAAATTCGTGGAGTACTACGATGATGAGGAGGACACATGGCGATTCAAGGATACAGTGAAGGTGAAGAATATGGTGAGTTTTTTCTTAATCATTCAAAAATAACAAACATTTAAAAGAATTACAAAAAACAAAATGATATTATTTCCAGATCGTCCATAACGCTTGCGCATCAGATGCAGAGAAGTATGTTGGCAACGAGAATCTTAATTTTCTGGATGTTATCAAGCAGAAGAGATGCTCGAAGATTGACTTTGGTGCCTTTTGAGAGCTGAAACTTTTCGCAAACCGAAAGAAATTCAGGAATAATCGAAAGTTCAAAAATATCAAAATGTTTCCTGTTTTCATTGGTGCTCATTTTTCCCAAGTTTCATTTGTTACCAAGTTGTGGTTTTTTTACCTTTAACATTCTCATCTCTATTTTTTCCGAATTTCTAGGTCTTCACGGTTAATTTTCACTCAATTTTTTTTGTTTTTCTGCTTGAAGCTTTTTACATGGTTTTGTTCTTCTACTCTAATAAATTTGAAAAATTATCCCGTTTCATCAAGCTTTCTATCGGTTGATATAGATAAAAATTCATTGATCCCACACATCATTTTATGACAGTTATTCGACTTAGCCAACAGAACAGATTATCGACTGGCATATCATGCTCGAAAGTTTTTGAACTTGGAGAAAAAGGGTTCTGAAAAAATACTATGTCTGCTTCCAAACAAGCTGCTGTCCGGCGTCTTTCCTTGAAAACTGTCATTAAGTCTAAATAATATTATTGTTGTCAAGGTGTCTGCTAGTTCTATTCACCGATTATGCACTCCGCGATGAACTTGATATGCTGAAAAACTGTGATATTGTCTTGTTCATAAAATCAATCGGTTCCATGAGAAAACCAATAATCAAGAAACCACGCTTTCAACAATACGACTTCAAGGACTTCTGAACTATTATACCATTCCGAATCGCACTTCTGATCTGTGATATTTGTAATTTTTTATGCGTATGGCGACGATTCATTTTTGCGTTAAACTCTGTTAACAACTTGTGCACTTTCCGATGCAGAGAAAAATTGTTTGGAATTTTACGTTCAGAATTTGTTGGATGATGACTTAAATCTAGTGTGGTCATGGCTGTGTATTGATACAACTTTATACAACTGCTAACAGCTCAATGATTTTGCAAGACAATTGAATATTTGAAATCGGTTTCGACAACATGATTAACTAGAATAGACTTTTTCTCTAAACTTCATGGATTGGTAACACGGCACCAAAAATTTCGACGTTTGTTGAAATCAATAACCTGTTACAGAAACATAGTTTAACAGTGCTGCCTCATGGATTTTGCTCCGTCGAATTTACTAAATAGTAACGCAGATGGTACGAATGTCTTGCATCAACTTTTTGAATCAGAGTAAAGAAAGTGTTTCTGCAATTGGACTAGAAAAAAGCTTAACATTTACCAAGTTCCTGATCTCAAAATTTAGGTTGTGGACACAGATATGTAAAGGAAATACTAAATGTTATGAGCCAGAGAAAAGTAAATCATGGAAGTGAAACTGGGAAATTCTTGCCATTTTCAAGTTAGAATTTTCAGGGGATGTTAGATCAAATCAACCAGATTTCTTTCAAATATGAAATTAATTCTGGTACCAGCGAAAAAGAGTTGAAAAAACTTTTTAACTAGAAAAAAGTCACATGCCTAAACATATTGACATTTTCTCTGATTTTGACGTCGTTATGACTACAAAAAGTGAACATTATGAATCTAAACGTATAAAGCTAAATATTTATCTGAAATTCAGTAAAATTATAAATTACGTTTAGTGGCACATGTGAAAACGGCGTAATAAAGAAACAATTATATTGGATACATCTGCAGAACATGAAACACTATACCCTTGGTGGAACTTGAGTGATTCTCCTGATACATTACCTTCTTTTATAGCAAAATTTTATTTAAAACAAGATTTTCTCAGAGTCATCGTAGTTTGCTTGCCTGTTTGATAGTAGATTTCTCACTATCGACATTCCAAAAATTGTTCTACAATTACTGTTGTCAAAGTTCTTGATGAACGATACTGCCATCCTGAAACTGGTAATTCTTCAAGATCGTTTGGGAAATCACAGAAAATAACAAGCTTTTTTTGAAGGCTGAAAATTTGCAAAATGAATCCATTAATAATTGATAGTGCAATCTGTGAGCTTCTAGAAACAGTAATCAAAAACGAGTGTAGTTAGTGTTTTGGTAAGAGAAACTGTTCGGTACTCATTCTTAATCACATTTTGTAATCCGAAAGGGCATTGTTCCTAAAATTTGAGAATGATCATACTGACGATTTGAAACTGGAACAACTACTTCTGACAATACTCTGGTTGAAATATCGGTGGCTGTAATGTTTGACGAGACGTCGATCTATCGACAATTCGCAGAAATAAATGCACTGAGACCCACAGGGATCAGAAAACCGTTCTATTACCACTACTAAGGAGCATTTCCTTGGAAAAATGTACCAGCACAACATTATTGTTGCTAAAGTTCGCGTTGGATGATAGTGGGATTACTGTTATCAAAGTTCGCATTACACAATAGCGCCAACTTGAAACTGGTATATGCTCATTTTCGATTATGCACTCTCATTCAAGCTGATGTGTCGGAAACTTTTAAGTTACTCAATGTGCTTCTGATGTGTGATATTTGCTATTTTTGCATGAAACGTTATTAACAACTTAAAAAAACCCCTTTGATCCTGTCCTCAATCCTGTGTAGACAAAATACGAAACATTGCATGACTGTATTTTAAAACAGCTTGATAAAACTGTTGCAAATTCACTGTATTTACGATTGACATTTGGATTCGTGGTTCGACAACAGGATCAACAAGAATATCCTTGATCTCTAAACTTTTTGGCAGACAAGGCACAAAAAATTAAAACAGGAACTTGAGTATAATATTTTATGTTTGTGGAAAACAAACTGTTACAGAAACTTCGTTTAGCAGTGCCGATTTGCTTAATCGTCATTTCTATCATCTAGCGAATAAACTCACAAGTAACGTAGAGGTTACGAATTACAGAATGCCTTGCATGATATTTATGATTCAAGGTCCATCGAAACTCGGGATAGAAAAAGCCACAGAAAAAATGTTTTCCGACATCCCTAAAAATTACAATGAGTTTTAAGAAAAAAAAATCTGTCTAAGAATATAATTAAAAATAAGATTTCAGAGTAATGGGGTCAGTGAAGTAGTGAAATTTACAAAGAATAATGGTTTTTTGGAAACATGTATTGGCTTTTGAACGGGTAACTCTGCACTAATATTTATTATAGATCTCAACAAAATAATCAATTTGAAAGTGAAAACTTCCCCCAGCTCTCACTCAAAAACTACTTCGAATTCAATTTTCAGAAGATGAATCGTTTTGAGCGGAATACTTACACACCAACTATAATGAAAGCAGGGAATATTCTCTAAATGAGAAAACCGAATTAGTTGCAAACCACCGATCGACACTTCAGAAATGCACAGAGCGTTTTTTGACTTGAATCAGGAAAAATTGTCATGGATTTTTCCAGATCAATCTTAATTCAGTACTTACATAATTCTTTATGAAAACTCCACAATAAACTCAAAATTTGCAATAATTTAACTTAGTTTGGAACATAATAGGCGCATAATGAACTAAAATTTCTAATCGATACATCTGCTAAACATGAAACAGTATCAATTTTCCACGAGTTTTCTTTGATATCGTTTTATAAGAGTACATTTCTAAAAACAATCTCCTATTAGACAGTTTCATCAATGTGATTTTCTGAAAACATTGTGAAACGGTAGCAATAATAGGGCCGTTTCCATAGATTTACACTATTCTTTACATATAATTCCATGAAGATTTTCGCAAAACAGCATAACTCGTGTGGCTGTTTGATGGTAGTTTGATGGTAGAACTATGATAGTACACATTTTCTGGAGTTTCCCTCATACTTTGCACAGGAAACAGGAATATTTCCAAACTTGTCGGTTACATAATATTGATTTCAACTGATCTCTTTGAAAACGAGAATGGTGTTATCGGAAGTTGTGTGATTTCGCGTTTTTTAGAGACACCTAGACATTCGTAAAATTTGTCTTGTATATTATTCTTAAGCTTGGGAGTGGTATATTGCTCGCTAAAAAGTGGCACCTGTTATACTTTGGTGTCGAAACGGAAATGTTGAAATGGCATAGATGTAGCTTGATGATGACCTCTCAAGGGATTTTAAAGCTTTAAAAAGCACTCACTACTCTATGATAGAAGTGTTTGGCAAACCACGGAATTTTTCAACAGTTAACGCTGTTTCCAGGTACACTTGGAAGCAATGTATCCAGTTTTGCTGGGGAACCCAAAAGTGTGTGGTGGGAAAAAACTGACGCCACTTCGAAAATGTAAGTGCGCTCCAGAGCTAACTGTCGCTGGCGACTGATTTAGTCTTATTCTTTTCAGTTGTCCACGAGGATTACACAAAAATGCCGCACATGCTCCGGAATTCAAATTTAGCGGGTTTCTCAGTGGAGCGCACTTGACATCTTTGTGTTTATGTTTTCAACTAGCCTAGAACATAAAGTCGGACAAGTACCATTGGTTTAGTCATATGAACATTACTACGGAAAAGCAGACATTGAAGAGCAACGGATAACTGGTGGCGTTTAAGGTGAGTTATACTTAAATTCGTAGCTGCTCAGACTATTAAAAGAGGTAAGAAGAAGCACTACTTAGCGGAGTTATGAAACAGAACCTGTTTTTAAAAGCTGTCTTTTTTCCTGTTTTGTAATGTTGCCTTAAACGTCGCATCCCTATTCTTTTGTTGACAGGTTCGAGCTGGATTGAAACTTCAAAGGGTTTACATTCCAAACCACTCCAGCAACACCTAGGAAGCCTTCAAAAACACCAAATTTCGATATAATATATCGTATATTTCAACATCTTACAACTACTATAGTCAGGAATACAGACTAGATGAAACTGAATATTTCCATTTTGTTGCAACAACTTGCGCTGAAACAGCTAGGATCAACTACTCTAGCCTCTAACATACTTTTTAGTGTGGAACAGAAAAAGTTGAGTGTTTTGCAAATTCTTTTGAGTTTCATTGCAGAAGGGAATCTACTGAATATTCTTTCTTCTAATTCTTGTCAAATATGGATTAAATGAAACAGAAAAAAAAACTGTTTCCAAATCTATGTATTTTTCTTACGTTGGTTTTCAACTTTGATTCCTTCTGCGTGTTCGCTACGAAAATTGCCATGACTTAATCTCTAAAAAGAATAAAAAAGGCTTCCCAACGTTTCACAACAGCAGTTTTGCAACTCATTTCGATTTCGCCACTACAACATTTCGCAACAGCGGCGCTTCGCAACCAAAAGATCAACGTTGCAATCAAAATTTTTCAGATTTTGATGAAAATCGGAAGCTGTTTACAATGAATCCTATCAAATACAATCTAAATGGCCGGCAAACGGATAAGATTTACACAAGACCACAAAAGTTGCTCTAAAGATCCACTTAGGGAGAAATAGACATTTCTGTTGCACCGTGTCAGTTTGTTTTCAAACGAATTCCAAACATAATTCTTCTCATCCGAATCGGTATATTTTTGAAAAACTAACTTTATGAGCGAAGTATTGAAGAATTTTCACTTTACCCGTTTTGCTGACAACTTGAATCGGGAAAAATTGTCAGATTTTTTCAGATTAACACCATCTCCTCATTTTGCCTTACTGGTACTAACGCCCCTACTATCAACAATAATTCCTTTTCCGGATCCTCTTCCTACATATCTGAGAACACAACTAGATTCAGGCCTACCCGTTTCAACTGTTCCATAACCTACAGTGCAAAATTGTGGATTATTAATTTCAAGAATGGGATCGGAGAGCTTTTTTTAATGATCAAACTTTTTTAAAAAATAGGAAAATTTGATATTATTGAACACTTTTTCGAACTCATTTGTCTGGTGTTCATGGCATGGGAGTCCCTGCTCAAGAGACAGCCTATGACGTGACTGGAGTAAATATTTCTGGAGTTTCAGTCATATTTTGAAAACGGAACATGACAATTTCAAAATTGTCGGTTACATCATAGTGATTTTGCTTGATCTCTTGAAAACTAGAATGTTTCTTTCAAAAATAGCACACGAATAACAATTAATCATAAAAAGTTAATGCAGTAAATATCTCATGCGTATACTTCTGAAACTAATATTTCAAATCATTGATATTCTATAGCTAAAAGCGGTAAATAATTAATCGGACCTCCAAAGAAAAACAAAAACGGATGGTCAGCTAGATCAGAGAAGAGATCCAGGATTTTGTCAAAAAAATGTTCCTAATATATCACAATGTTGTGAAACGGCAATCTTATGAAAAATATTGACTACAAATGTGCAGATTTTTGTGTTACAGAGGAGTTAGAGAATGTATTGCAGAATGTGTACAACAGAGAAGTCGATACAAGATGGGGGTAGAGAAGAATGACATCAAATTCAACTGTATCACATTCAAGAATTTATGAATGAATTCCAGATACCGTTATTACCTTTTCGGATTTATTTCCTGTATGTAATATTTAGTTTTAAAATCTAACTGTAGCGAAGTCAAGTGATGAGAAATAATCTGCAGTTATCTACGTTCCGTGGAAAATGTCATCACTATCGTTCAGCAAGAATAACCAATCAACCACTCCACTTTGAGCTGACAGTCATTTTGAGTCAAGCTAGACACACCCGGGCCTATAATTTCCATACAAGACATTTTGTTCAAACTTCCATTGAAGGATATAGGAAGTTACTGTCTCACTGAACAGGTAATTGGAACTTAAAAATAATATAAATCGATACTTGTAACAGATTGATTGTAAACAGAGTTTATGCTTATTGATACCACCGAGCTGAAACTGTAAAGGAGAGGCTTTTTTAGAAAGTTCTTGTTTTGTTCTAGTTTTTTTTTAAATTCCGCCAAAAATTTCGTGGTGACTAATTTGAGGATGGGGGCAATGTTTTATTTAGATTCTAATAAGTAAGCTTGTACAAAGGTTTGTATTTTATAACTGTGCAGGTTGGAAACCTTCTGGATCACTAACTTTCTCCTCATTTGCACACTGATACAAACTCTAGGAAGCGGGAATATTTTGCTTGCTCGAAGTGAATAATTTCTAACTTACGATTGAAATTGACTAATGAAAAAGAAAATTATTTAACAAAATTTTTGATTCCCAATTCACTAATTCGAATTTCTAATTTTAAGTTCTTCTTATCTGAAATCAATCATTCCAGGTTGAATTCTTGTGATTATTGATTTCCTCTTTTCTACCTGTTTTCCCATGAGCGTTTGTATAACAATGTTCACTTACAGAGTGTGCTAGTGGGCCCCTTGTCTTCATTTTGACTGCGTTTCTCGCTTCTCTTTTGTCTCTCATTCTGGAGAATGTATTGATTTTCAGCACAGTGTCAGTACAGCTGTACTGCACAGACCGAATAGAATACAGTCATCTCTAGGCTCATTGAATTTCACTCATTCTCTGGTCAGTATTGACTTTAAGTCACCGAAAAACAACAATAAAAAATCAATTTTTGTGCTGAAAGTTTCTAAGTTCAATTGAACGTTTTTCTTCCCCTGCGGACTTCACAAAGTCTAGCATTTTTTAGATATGTATGGACATTTCTTTTTCATCTGAAATGTCGAAAAATGCACAAATTTGTGCTACTGAATAATACATGTCTCTTGACAGAATGTTCTCCTAATCATTTATAGTCTTCCATTCATCCTTATTATCGTTTTGCTTCCTAACCAACTTCATCAGATTTTCTCTGTTTTTCATAGAACATAATTTGGTTGGTCTGTTGCTTGCCTTATTGAGCCTCTGCGAAATATTCAATTCTCAAAAATCCAATGATCATTCTTCAGAAATTGTATCTTCAAGATCACTTGTTGAATTTCGAGCTTTTCTCTGTTTCTTGACTGTCATATTCATATTTTTTCTAGTACTAACTGATTGACGATTCATGAAAAGCTGATCATACTCTCAAGTTCATAGCACATTTATGAAACCTACTATTTTCGAATTCTTACTGTTTCAAATTTGTCATTTGAAAGTTGGATTCTAGTGACCATTGATCGAGATGGATTTTAATTTTCTTCCCAATAGAACTTGTAGATTAATGTCCATTTACTTTCACCTCTTTTTTCGCGCCTCTCTAATCTTCACTGTCTCTTGCTTTGGGTTGCTATTGATTTTTCGAGCACAGAGTCAGTGCAGCTGTACTATACATACACGTGTCATAGAAGTGTATGTTCATTACATACATATTACTCCTTTTTTGGACAGCATTGATTTTTAGGCGCGGGACCTCTCAATATAAATGCTTTCTCCCCACTGCCCCGTTTGAACTGTTTTCTTGAATTGACTTTTTCAGAGTTTTCTCTTTATTCTGAAGAACGTATATGTATTTGCCAGCTCCTCGGTGTATATCAGTAAGGCATTTCTTAGTTTCTACAAATTGCCAAACATTGACGACCTCTTTGGAGTCCCTATTTCAATCATGAATCCAACGAGCAGCTCATATTGAAAAAAGTTTACTTTTTCTAATTCTTCATTTCTAGTCTTGCTTTATTGTTAACTTTGATAGTCTCGTGAACAATGGATTTCATTTTTGAGTTTAGAGCTCATGGTGAATCCTAGAAGTTTTGAAAAACTACTGTTTCACATCCATTATTTCAAAATTGGATTCTCGTGACCATTGATCGATTGACAATTTTATATTGATTGTCGATTTACATTCTTTTTCCCACGAGACGCTCGTAGGCCAATATACAATTTCAGTAGACCCATCTCCTCTTTCTCTTTGTCTCTCGTCCTCAGGTAGCTATTATCAGGCTGTTCAATAAGTAACGTTAGTAATTCTAGTAAGAAGTTTGAGTAATGTTCGCGTTTGATCTGATGTCGGTGGGGAGCTGTTATTTGACTATCAGAGAGTGCATCTCTAGTACTCTATGAAAATTAATTCTCGTCTTATGATGAGCGCCCGGGGGAAAAATATACGAAAAGTCTCTTCGTGCGCCGGTTTCCGAATTTGGCCGACGTTACAGAGGTCGATCTTATTTCCGTTAGAGTCATGCTAGAAATGCGATTTTGTGAGAATTAATAGATGAAGGATTCCTCAATATGATGGCATGAAAACAGATAATTTACCTGACACACTCAACAAGATTTACTTGTTTTGACAAAAATGCTACTAAAAGAGAATCGACAGTTGCCTAGCGGTGGTTTCAAATCTAGAATGATCCTCTTTTGTGTTATCCGTAAATTCACACATATTACTTTGATAAAAAAACTAATATCAAATTATTCAACTCATCGGAAAAACAAAAAAATTTCGATCGAAACTTTTGCTGACTTTCACCCTAATGGTGAAATTTTTGCTTATACGTAAGGTTGAATATTGTGGCGGTCGAGCTCTGGTAGATAAACGAAGGTCAATCGTTTGTTGGTGTTATTTAGCTGAGGAACTCTTTAAAATTTTACAAGTAAATTCCTTCGGAACACTTGAGGGGGACGGCAGATATTTGGTCCGTAATCTGAAATTCTCGAAAATTCGAGTAAGCTTCAGTTTTTGAGGTTAACAGACCGACCAGTGTCAGAGGATAATAATTTAACTGTTATATCAAAACGCGGAGATAATTTCACAGCTAAAATCAAAATCTGAGTCTTTGACCAACGATGGACAGCGCCGTGAGGATTCAGTTTTTCCTTCCAGAACAGTACCGATTTTCACCATGGTTTTTCAGGTTATGGTTCTCAAATTCTTAATGGAATCTGATCAAACTTATAGTTTTATAATGTAGTTTCAACTTTGTGCTACTTAATAAATAAAAAAATTTGCACTTGGGCGCTCATCTAAGAAAATTTTTTCAATGTTTTGAGAGATAGACAAAAATGACCTAGGGTGGCTTATCAGGCCACCGTTCAAAGGGTTTTAGAGGTAATGAGAGCCCAAGTTGCCAAAATATGATCCAATAGTTGCTACTAACAATAAAACAAAAATGAGGTTGACCAACTTCATAGCTGAAGATTCGGCGACAGTTGAACTTTTACCTAATTAGTAACGAAACTTATTGAACAGCCTAATAATATTCCAGTAAAAATTGAGAAAGATTTGATCGAACTCAAACTGATCATTTCATTTATCATTACAATGTATCGCCTTTCGAAAACGGTGATTATTCATTTGATTGCATTTAAAAGATTTTTCTGTTTTTTCTCTGATTCAATAGTACTTTTGTTCATGGTTAAAAATAGAAACATTCTGAACAAGAGCCCGCACAGTTCCTGTTATCTGTTTCTTTCCGACAGTATCAATTTTTCAAAATTTCCTAAATTGCCATTCTTACTGATCTCAGGTTTCAATTTTGAATCTTCCAAACAACTCTTATGAAAACAATTTTTCCATTTCTAGTTCATCATTTCAAGTTTTGCATTTTGCTAACTTTGATTGTTGCACATGAAACTCCATGACTGAAAAAGCTGTGTTTTCGAATCCGGTTCGTTATGTTGATGCTCATAATTTTAAAATTTTCAATGATTCAACACACCATTTTAAAACCAGGCTTTTGTCGTTTTCGATTATACGGCCGTTATTCCAAGAGCATTCATTTACCAATATCGATTTACAGAGTAGGTCAGTGGACCCCTTGTCTTCTCTTTCTTTTCGTCACTCTATCCTTCATTGTGTATTGTTTTGGGGAGCAATTGATTTTTCAAATCCGGTTAATACAGTTGTACTGCGCAGGCATCATACACAGAAGACATTTGTTACAGTTTTCCAATTCCCTGTGCCGTAGTTATGTATGGAAAATCAATTATAGTCCGATTGCTCAAACTCCGGTTGAAATTTCCGATTTTATATTCCATCTGGCCTTTGCAAGTCAGTGAAATTTCATTATTTCTGGGAAATACAATATAGACACCATTTCGGCCACCAAGTTTAGTCATCCGTTTTGTTTTCTGTTCTATTGGCAAGACTGTCATCTTCAAATTTCAATACTCAATGCCCGTTATTTCCTACCGTCAAGTTTTTTTTTAATTTTTTGCCCCCAACCATTCCTAAATTTCCTGAATTTTCAGCAATCTCTCACAAACTCTCACAAAATGTCTTCCATCGATTCCGCTATCAACATGTTTCGCCATCAGCTCAGTGAGCTCAAAAACAACTCTCTCCCCCAGATCAAACAGCTTACGAAGATGGCTCAAATTCTGAAAAATTCTGCTCATCAAGTTGTAGAACCTATTGAAAACCATCTCAATGTGTGTGCTCCGGTTCAAAAGCTCCCAGTGATCTACCTTGTGGACTCGATTATGAAGAATGTCAACGGAAGGAACGAGTACAGTATGATGTTCTCGAGAAAAATCATTGGGATGTTCGAGTTGGTTTTTGTTGAGGTGAGTCAAAATTTAGAGAAATTGAAAAGTGGAACTACTGAAGAACTTCAAAATCAGTCCAAACATGAAATGTTGAAAATACTTCATAAAAATTAATCATTTTTCAAAGCCTAGACTATCTAAAGCACCTGAAACGCTGATAATGGAAATAGTATTTTTTATAAAGAGACCTTTGGAAATTAGAGTTTGAATTTCGTGAAGATGAGCATGGGTATGATTAAGCTTTGAAAAAGATCAATATTTTCAATTTTCGATTCCAATGAGTCCCAAAGCTGGAGCCGAATTTTTGAATTTCTCTAGGCACTGCTTTTTAATCTTTTCAATCTGTCTTTTTTTATGTTCTCCATACTTCCAGGCCGACCAAAAAACCCGTCAATCTTTGTACCGTCTCCGCTTCACTTGGGGGTCTACTGGCCGTTTCCTCCCTTCCAAGCTCTATGCACTGGACTTGAAAATCAACAAAATCGATGAAGCTTGGCCACTCGTGACCTCGAAAACGCTCTACAAGCATCCAGAAGCTACAGTATCCCAGGCGAAGCTTGAAGATGATAAGGAAAATGCACGAGAATTGAAGCGCAAGGCTTCTGAGCCAGCTTCTCTGGAAAGTGCTCCGAAGCTTCAAAGACTTGCTCCAAACTTTAATGAGATTTCATCGATTTTGGACAAAGTCAGAGCACAAGCCCCGTCAGTTTGCGAGACAGAAGTCAAGGAGGAAATGAAAACATATGTCTTTTCCCTGTTGAGGAGTCTTCAGAAGTCCGGATTTTTGAAGCCTAGTGCAACCCTTAAGCCACAAGCCCCATCGCCAATTTTTGCAAGCACAGATTTTTCCATCGGTGCCCTAAAAACTCGCAAATCCTCAGTTGTAAATTCTCTTGTTGCCAAGAGATCAGACACTTGCAAATATTGCTGTTTGAAACTTGACGACTCGAAGGGAAAATCCCGAAAGTACAAAGACCACATGGACTACCATGTTCAACAGAATTTGGGAAACTTCTCAAAATCTGGGGCACCACACCGTCAGTGGTACCCAACAGCATCTTCCTGGCTCACTTCTAAGCCAGTGATTACTGTAACTGTGGTCACCTCAACAGTTCAGAATCCTAATCTTGGAGTCGAGTCCACCGGAATCCTAGTTAAGGATTGCTCAGTTTGTAATGAGCAATTCCAGGAGTACTATGATGATGACGAGGACACATGGAGATTCAAGGATACGGTGATGGTGAAAAATATGGTGAGTATTTTTAAAACTTTATGAAATAGAAAATTTTTTTAAAATTACAAAGAGCAATAAGAACTTTCTTTTAGATCGTCCATAATGCTTGCAAATCAGATGCTCAGAACCAGTCGACGGACACTAAAAACTTCAATTTTCTGGATAGTATCAAAAAAGAGAGATGCTCGATGATTGACTTTGGTGCCTTCTAAGTACTGAAAATCTTTAGAAGCAATCCACAAAGAATTGAAAGTTAAAAAGGACCCACAATTTTTCCTGTTTTCATTGGTGCGTAAATTTTCCAAATTTCGGTTGTACCTAATTCTGACTGTATGCTTTTTTCCTAGTTTCTAGGTCTTCATTACTCATTTTTACTCAATTTTCTTTCTGTTTTTTTGCCCCAAAGCGCATTACCAAGTTTTTGTTATCTAATAAATCTGTAGAAATTATCAATTTTTTATCTACCAACACAAAACGAAAGTCAATGACCTCCACACCGGAGGTGTCCAGAATTCCGCCTTACGTCTTCCGACTTCGGTATTCCGCCAGAATTGTTTTGCCTTCTTCCGTCTTCCGGATTTTCAGCGAGAATATTATTTTCCCAAAAGGCCCCAGATTCCAAACTTTTCCAAAAAAAAGTTTTTGATTGGTTCGCCAGCTTTATCTAACGCTAATTATTACAGACACCGACATTTTTATAACTTCTAGTCCTAGAGAATCACTTCGATCTACTTCCGTCTTTCGTCTTCCGCATAGAAAAAAATCTCTTCCGCACATCCGCACATCACATACTAGTTTCCACGGTTTCAATCTGGTCATATAAGAGGATGGGATTTTGAAAATTCCATTTGCACTGATAAAAACAAAGATAATTTCGAAATATCTGTGTTTTTTCACCAGAATAAATCTAATCTTGAAAAAGTCACAAAATTGTCAGAAGCATGAAGACAAAGGCTGTTTTTGATGCGCGATGCGATGAAAAATTTCAAGAATATCAATTTTTTGTTTTATAGTTTTATTAATTATACTTTTAAATAGTGTGATGTGCTTAAACAAGACAACAGTATGAAAAACAAATAAATGGGTGACCTAAAGTGGATAAGCAAACGACATAATAAGGGAACAGCAAGAAAATGACCAAAGTCGAAGGTCCTTCGACTTTGGAGAGGGAGCAAAAACAGACAAATAAAATAAAACTAACGTGAAGAAAGGTCAAGTTTTACCTACAAGAAAAAACAACCAAAGTCGAAGGTCCTTCGACTTTGGGGGAGAGGAGGAGGAGTGAATGGATTCTACGTGGCATTTAAAAAAGCGGAGGATCGAAGACAAAATCGAATGCCCTTCGACTTTGGAAGAGGAGACAATTAGATGGTGTTATAGTATCTGTGGCGCTTTAGGCAATCTTCCTACGCTGATCCCACATTCTTCCAAGTATTTCAAGACGGTTGAGTTGGGATCCTGGTTCTCGGATATTGTTGAAATTCGGACTTTCCTCGGCTTGCTGTTGATTTCTGAGACAATCGAGCGGAACGCTGCAATGAGAAAAAATCACAAAAGACAAAAAGGAGAACACATACATTTTTTTCCGAATTGCTCCATGCTTCGAAGATAGTTTTCTTTGTTGGTCTTCTTGAATACTGATCCGCCACTTTTCATCAATGACTCCAGCTTTGGTCTTACAGCCTCTTCATCTGGTCTTCTGATTTTAGGAATTATTTCAGCCTTATAGAATTCTTTCTGTATTGATGAAGATCATGATTTTAGAAACACTGAAAAACAACCTTAAACAGAGGGAGAGCCGTTCTATTGCACTCGGCACCAAATAGAAGAGTGGAATTCATTGTGGCCGAGGATGAGAAATAAATCGAACCTAAACAATCTTTGAATGTAAATTCATATATGTTTAAGTAATCTTACCGTCAAAAGATTTGGCTACAATGATCTGACCATTTGAGCACAACCCTGTCGGTTGATTCATGTATTGGGTCAGTTCCCGGAAATCGAAAATGGTTGGAGTGTGTTCTACCGTGTGGACACTTGGCATCGACTTCAAAAAATCAGAAAAATCTGGAATTTGATTTAGGAAATATTGCTATCTAATGATTAATTCACCAAGTGGATCAAAAAGATCTCTTTGAACCATGGCTTTGCTTAGAACTCCGAAGTGAGCATCACACGAATTGTGAGTGTGTCCGACACTCGGGAACAAGAAAACTACCTGAAGAAATAATTATTAAAGGTTGAAAAAGATTGATACCTGTTTCAGATTATGAATTTTCGTAAGTATGTACCCGATGCCACCAAAAGTTAAGAACGATTTGTTGTTACGTGCTGAGTCACATATTACATACAAAGTGGAGGGGATGTAGGCCAATTTCCAGATGGAATCCAGGAGAAGCGAAAGGTTATAGTTAGCGTCATGTGAGAACAGACCTTGTAGGGTTGGATATTCCAGATTTTTGAATTTCTGAGTTCCTGGGAAACAAAAATTAGGTATGTTGATGTAGGATGTAAACCTGAGCATTCTGCTATCTGGAGTGTGGTCAAATTCATGCAAATTCGATCACCATCTCCAATGCATTTTGGTCTGCTGACAAGGGCTGGCAATTTCGAAACTCTGTTGCTCATCGCATCCGTCACAATAACAACCAAATCAATATCTGGATCTCTCGATTGCTGGTAAAGGCAGTCCACAATTGTTCTTTGCTGACTTTAAAGAATTTTCAGTGAGGTAATACTTTTCGCTAACCTGATGGTGTCATGATGGAGCTTCAAATGTTCACAAGCCTTGGCCCTATCTTCCAAAGAATGAGCATGGTCGCCCATCCTCAAAGACAGTGCAGAGCAAGCATTACACCTTGTTAAACTGTCAATTTTCCTAACTTGAAGGGGCAGATTCATTCGCTTTGCAACTTCTTTTACTGGAATACAGACGGCATTCTGCGAAGGCATTCTTAAACAAAGTGATATTAATTCTATTTTAGAATTCAATTCGAACCGTGAGCCGTAGTTGGGAGGCAGCATTATTTTTCCAAGTGAATTAAATTGCACCACTTTGGATAGCGTCAGCATAGCAGAGGAGAGGGCTTCGACAGTTGGCTGATACCATGGTCGGCTCTTGTGGAGGTTTAGGGGTGGATCCAGCAACCCGTTCATCAACCTAAAGTAGTGATTTGTAGTTTGTACGTTTTTCAATTGACTAACACATTATAGCTGAAGCCAAATACATGGCTAATCAATATTGGGCAGACTTGAGTGTTGTCCGAGATTGAGATAATCTTGAACGTATCTTTGCATCTGCGATACATCGTGCTTATGAACAGATATCGCGCATCTCGTTTTCCTGGCTCATCCATTCTTTCGTAAAACTTAACATATTCGAATCGGGCCAGGAGAATATCAATTCTGCAACAATCATCTACAGTAGTACAAGTGGAATTCTACTGTTGTACCTCCGGAGAAAAAGGGAACAATGGTGCTCGCAGCAATCAAGTTTTATCAACTCCTTTGCTTCGACCGAATAAGATGGCATACATAACTGGAGGAAACGATTTTCGCTCTCCACAAGGAGATGGATTGGCTGAAAAATATATTTTCCAAGTTGTTAGAGATTTGCAACAAACTCACTATCTCCTTTTCCATGTGGATCGAAGAAATGGAAAAAATCTCAATGGTGCGTGAGATACATTTGTGGATTAACATATTTGAATACGTGGTTAGAGAGAACTGTAATTATTCCCTGAGCTCTTTCCCCCCAAAATGTGGCAAAAATTAGAGATTGACTCCTCAACTGTATATTGTCGTTTGTCTTATGAAGTCACTGAAATTCCAACATTTCTAAAAGGATCCGACTGGATAATCGTGAGCGAAAAATTTGACGGAGTTGAAGAACGCAACTTTGAATCGGTAGGCATTTCTTGACCAGAATAATTCTTTGATAATAAATTGTTCTCAGATTATGGCTCCACCGGACGAGAGAAATATAGAATATTTCATAGATTCTGGAAATCAAAAAGTTTACATCAGTGGATATTTGGCGGACGAGAGACTGCAAGAAAGACCAATCCATTTTTTGGCGTTTTCCAAATCGAAAATTCAGGTTTAGTATTTTTTTTAGTTGTTCACAAAGAGTTCTTTAGATTTTCTATGACAATATGAAAGTGATATTCGATCGTGGACAGTTTTCTGCTAAGTTCCGGTTGAAGAATCACTTCATTTCTCTGATTCAACGGGAGCCATTCAATGACAGCCCTAGCCCTCCTCGTAAGGTAAGATAATGATATTGGGTTATGGTATCAATATTTTGATTACAGAGGTATCGGGAGGGTCCGTCAACTTCTGCAATAGTGGACTCAAGAAGTTCGGGTTCACAAGAATTCGGAGTCTACACTGGGAGTAGCAGAACTTTGTCCTGTATGTCTGAAGCAGACGACGCTCAACAATTTGACCACGAGAATTCCAATGAATCCATTACTCTTCACTCGACGGAGTCCTTTATGTCTTTAGATCATATCATCGGACCACCATATCAAATACAATCTCCAAAAGTTCTTCGTCACCCAAAAAATCGACGATGGAACTTTTCTTGAAACAGTGAGTTAATGTTTTGAACTATTACTGCAAAATATAGTATTTAGGTTAGGATGTGTCAATCTTTGATGAATTTCGTTAATCTCACACCATCCTCTCTGAAGGCCTGGACTAGCAAAGAAGTCGCTTCCGTCTTTGGAGATATTCTGGGAAAAATGGTAAATTTCTTAATGCTTCTTTTTAAATGAATTTTCATTGACAGACAAAACAACGATTGACTTTCGAACTATGTATACATGCTGATCTTGTTGATATGGCTTTGGATGCGCACAAGAACGGAACGAAATTTGGTTACGACCTTATCAAAGAAACTCTGCGAAAATTTCGTGCGAATCCGGCGGAAACCACGAAAATATTGCAAGAAAAAGAGTTGTGGGGAGAAGATCGACTGATGTTCAATGTGAGAAAACGTGTCAATTCTGAAAAATTGGTACCTTTTTCCAGAAATATGCGAAGGTGACACCTGATTTAAAGTTTATGTTAGTTTCAAAGCATATCGATGAAGAAGTGTCTGCACAACTTAGCACCTTATTTGAAAACGAACCTTCCTTCTTCAATTTTGTTAAGTAAGTTTATTTCATTATTCAAGAAATTGCTTAATGCTTTGTTCAGAGGAAGTGATCTTCGATCAGTGAGCAAATCAAATCAAAAGGAGTCCATTATTCAGCGGTACAATCTCTATAAACAAAAAGAACTCACCACGGAAAATCCAGCGCAATTAAGAATCACAATCGATAAAAATCCGACTTTTTTCGATGTTTTGATAACATGTGATGAGGTAACTCGCAATTTGGAATAGAAATTATTTGATCTTTTCAGGTTCTCAAAGAGAAACTATTGACTATCAGGGATACCATCATAGTAGTTCAATTTGGAGTCTTCACTCCTCAGTCCCAAATAGTGCACCTGCCAGATGAACTAGGTTCGGAAGACGAGGACGGAAGTACGTTACTAACTATGGTTTCCAATTGGAAGACAATTTTCAGATCTTATCAACCATGCGTCAGTCAACTTCTTTGTTAAATATGAAGGTGAAACGGTTCGAGGAAAGGACTTAACTAGATTTCTCAGTACAGTGGGAGTTGTCAACAAATCAGTATTTAATTTGAAGGATTTGAAACCGTTGATGGAAGCGAGACCAGAAATTTTCGTGGATTTCGGAGGTCTCATCACAACAGGTGAGAAAAAATCGGTACATGAGCTAGAAAAATACTTTCCAGATTTTTTGTTTCACATAATTTCGAATCGTGTGTCACTGATCGTACCGAACAATTCATGGAAAGCAAAAATAATGAAAAAATCAAACGAAATTCGAGCTTTGAGTTCAAGGCCTGCGGATGGCAACTGATGAATGTACATCGATGTGCGCCTCAACTAGTTATCTCCTCTTCCAAAGTCGAAGGGCATTCGATTTTGTCTTCGATCCTCCGCTTTTTTAAATGCCACGTAGAATCCATTCACTCCTCCTCCTCTCCCCCAAAGTCGAAGGACCTTCGACTTTGGTTGTTTTTTCTTGTAGGTAAAACTTGACCTTTCTTCACGTTAGTTTTATTTTATTTGTCTGTTTTTGCTCCCTCTCCAAAGTCGAAGGACCTTCGACTTTGGTCATTTTCTTGCTGTTCCCTTATTATGTCGTTTGCTTATCCACTTTAGGTCACCCATTTATTTGTTTTTCATACTGTTGTCCTGTTTAAGCACATCACACTATTTAAAAGTATAATTAATAAAACTATAAAATGGAAAATTGATATTCTTTAAATTTTTCATCGCATTGCGCATCAAAAAATATACCTTGGTCCTCATGTTTCAGACAATTTGAAGATATTTCATGTTTTATAGCATATATTTCATAAAAACAGTCGATTTCCTTTTTTTCTGTTATTTCTCGGAAAAAGTGAAAAGTTATTGAAATTCCTTCTATAAAAAAAAATTTTCAAATTCTCATCCTCTTATATCTCAAGACAGTAACGGGGAGTTTTGATGAAAGTTTAATGGTAATTTCTCTCAAATTACGATGACTCAAACTAATAATTGTTCGAGCTATTCCCGGATATCTGCACAGGAGAACTTTTCAACTTCCCCTTATAAAACCTTCAAATTTGTGGAATGCGCTTTGCAGTTCGTGTTTCAAAAGAATGATATCAGGTTTGAGAAACCAATGAACTTATTGGAGTAGGGATATCAACCATAAAACCAAAATCTATCTCCTAGGGCTAGAAAATCAGATAGTATTCCGCGTTTCCATTTTTTCGTATTGGAGTATTGTCAAAATTTCGTTTGTTTGGAAAAATTCGTTTGTTTGGAAACAACTTTCTAGGCTCCGCCTCTTTTGTTGTTTTTGTTGTTTACCATTTTTAGTGGCAAATGTGCAGTGGACGTTGTTTACAAACAAACGAATTTGGATTTCCGTGTGCAATTTTTTGGAATTTACAAAATCATCCGTCGAAACATCGCTTCGCATATAATGCCTCAAAATCTGTGCACTTTCAGAAACAGTAATCAGAAAATTGTTCAGTTCTTGTTTCCAAAAGAGAAACTGTCTAATACTCACTTTATCACATTTGTATTTTTAAAGTCCAGACTTTACTATTTTTTCTAAAGTTTGAGAATATGTTAACGACATCTTGAAACATGTAAATCCTGATTTTCGAAAATGCACTCTGCCTAGATACTCCGTCTTGATATGCTAGGAAAAACCGCGATCAAGTCGTATTTACAAAAAACTGTTTTAAATGGGAATAAATATCGAACAATTCCGCAGTTTCAATTCAGAAACATTACCATTTGCTAAACTATCGTGTGATAATTGCATGTATCAACGATACGTTTCTAACGTCATATCACTGTGTTAAACAATATTAAAAACTTATGCACTTTCAGAAACAGGTCAAAATTATTATAAATGGTTTTTGATTTATGAATAAGGTGCTGGAAATCCGGACGTCTTTTAAAAAATGCACTAAACGTAAAGAGTCACATAAAAATAAATCAAGGCAATGTAACTGAAAATTTTTTTCTTTCAATTTTTAATTTTAGCGGAGTTTACTTGGAACACCCAAACGAGATTTCTTTCGAAAATGACCCCAGTTTTGGTGCCAGTGAAACAGAGTTGAGAAAAAAGAAGTCTCATGACTATGTACACTTTTTTGATTTTCTTCTTGGTTTTTAAGTATCCTTGACCACAGAAAAGAGAGAACTTGCAAGACCAAAACTATTGGAAAAAACTGAAAAATATTATTTTGGTGAAACCAACATGATTAGATGCAGAAATTTTAGTTTGAGAAGTGCGTGAATATACATGCGATAGAGTACTCCTAATACTGTTTCACTGGTACTGTTTCAAAATTATTTTTCCAAATTTGAATATTACACCAAATTTCTCAATTACCAATACTGAATTGTTGGGAATGGGCGTTATTATGTAAGCTGATTGTTTTACAATATATACATTAGAGTTTTGAATCAAGAACTTAACCAAAAGATGAAGATTGTCTAACAGCACAGATCTCGGTCGAACCAGAAAGATTCCATGAAAAATCGTTTTGAAAAGTAAAACTGAAACAATTCTGGTACCAATGAAACAGAATTTCAAAAAAAAAAATTCAAAACTAGACCAGTTCCAAAACAAGAAGTCACATGCCTACATTTTCTGACACTTTTCTTGGCTTTGAAGTTTCCATGACCACCAAAAAACGACAATTTGCAAAACCACAACTTTCCCTTTTTTTTCGACTCAAAACTAAACTTTGCCCTCACGAAATCCAAAATATGTGTCTCTTTCTCTTCCATATTATCTCTATATTTACTATTTCAATTTCCGCTGACTACTCTATGATAGAAGTTTATGGAAAGCCAGAGAATTTTTCATCAGTTAACGCTATTTCTGGGTACACTTGGAAGCAATGTATCCAGTTTTGTTGGGAGACACAAGAGTGTGTGGTAAATCAGAAATTGTCTCCGAAAATGCAATTGCGCTCTATCGCTAACTATTGGCGCCCGCGCCGTGTATTCCTCGCGGAAAGTTCTCAGTTGTCCACGAGGAGTACACTACAGTTCTCAGTGAAGCGCGTTTTGTCAGTTACTATTCCACTAATATTTTTTTTTCAGCTAGCATACAACATAAAAGCAGACAAATGTCAATGGTTCAGTCATATGAACATCACTTCGGTAAAGCAGACTTTGAATACCAATGGATATGTGGTGGCTTTTAAGGTGCGTAATTGTAAACTCTAAAGAATAAGCGAGGCTATAAGGTTTGATAGTCGAAAACTCTGCAAAACAAAAGTGGAAAAATCGCCAATACAGTGCTCCACAAAAGTATAACCTCACCCCCCGGTTTTCCAGTATCTCGAGAACGGTAAGAGTTGCGGGAAAGCTTCCAACTGAAAAAATACTCTAATTGTTGAGTTATCAAAACTCACAGAAGCTCAGAGAATGAAAATAAAAAATCGAAAAAATATTGCATTTTTTCGGGAAAATCACTTTTGGCGATCCACAAAAGTATAACCTCACCCTGAAAATTCGTTGAAAAAATAGGAACGCTGTGAAACTTGATTGATAACTTAGTCCACAAGCGTTCTGTTGGAAAGTTTATTATTACAAAATTGTTTTAAATTTTGTTTTCTACAACTTTTCAGTTGAGCACTTTTTCTAGAAACCCTTGGTTGTCAAGATATCGTCCTTTCAAGATGGCTTGTTGCCATGGGCGCGCGAAACTGCGTATCTCGTTAGTAAGTACAGTAATCGAAAAGTGGTCAACTGAAAAAATGTTCTTCAGACATTGTTTTATTACATCCAAACAAAAGAAAACCCAAAAAAATGTTTTTATTTATGAGGGACATCGATATGTGAAATTGGGCTGAATTTTCACTTTTTTGATTTTAGCCCTGTTTGACAGGTTTTTTGAGCGCTTATAACTCGCTTGGAAATGAGTTTGGAAAAATGTTGCCAACATTAAAAATGTTAAAAATAAGCAGATAAACAAGTTTTCAGTTGACAATTTTTGTTTATTTTCCATGCCTACAAAGTTAAGATCTGTAGAACTAAGCAGGGTTTGAATGGGTCTGTTGCTGTACCTAACTTACAGTTTTTCAAGATTATTTATTAAGAATCAACAAAAAACTTTAAAAAAGAGACTAAATTCAAAAAAAAACAAGTTTTAATAATTGGTTGGACATCGATAGTTTACAGATGACATTCTAATCAGGCGAGCATGCCGGCCACTCAAAGACCGTGATGTTTCTTCCTTGTATTCACCCAAGTGTTTTGCGAGCACTATGGATCGGAGATTCGTCTTGCTGAAAGAATATGTTTCTTGTTCGATGGCGAATGATGAATGGGAGAAGCTCGCGGTGGAGAAGATAACGATAGTCGGGGCCATTCATCCTCTTTGAGGCAAAGCTTTTTCATCAGGCGTCATCCTACAAGAAACATATCCTTCCAGCAAGATGGAGCTTCGATCCATTGAGCTCAAAAAACACAGAGTTGGATACAAAAAGGAATTATCCCGGTCCTTGAATGGCCGGGATGCTCGCCTGATTTGAACATCATCGAGTACTTATGGAGAGTGATGGTTCAGAAGATTTATGGCGGAAACCAAATGTACAACAATGTGAAGGATCTCAAGAAAGCAATTGTAATTACTTCTTTAAGTTAACAAGATACAATGGATGTCCAACCAATTATTAAAACTTGTTTCTTTTGAAGTTAATTTGTTTTCTTTGGTTTTTTTGTCTATTCTTAACGAATAATCTTGAAAAACTGTATCTGATTTTGACATTTAAAGAGGACCTATTCAGATTTAAGTCAGCCCTATCTCAGTCAAAGAAACATTTTAACATCAATCCTGATTAATCTGGCATGAACAGCTCTGGTCGTCAAGTTAGGTACAGTAACAGACCCATTCAAACCCTGCTTAGTTCTACAGATCTTAACTTTGTAGGCATGGAAAATAAACAAAAATTGTCAACTGAAAACTTGTTTATCTGCTTATTTTTAACATTTTTAATGTTGGCAACATTTTTCCAAACTCATTTCCAAGCGAGTTATAAGCGCTCAAAAAACCTGTCAAACAGGGCTAAAATCAAAAAAGTGAAAATTCAGCCCAATTTCACATATCGATGTCCCTCATAAATAAAAACATTTTTTTGGGTTTTCTTTTGTTTGCATGTAATAAAACAATGTCTGAAGAACATTTTTTCAGTTGACCACTTTTCGATTACTGTACTTACTAACGAGATACGCAGTTTCGCGCGCCCATGGCAACAAGCCATCTTGAAAGGACGATATCTTGACAACCAAGGGTTTCTAGAAAAAGTGCTCAACTGAAAAGTTGTAGAAAACAAAATTTAAAACAATTTTGTAATAATAAACTTTCCAACAGAACGCTTGTGGACTAAGTTATCAATCAAGTTTCACAGCGTTCCTATTTTTTCACCGAATTTTCAGGGTGAGGTTATACTTTTGTGGATCGCCAAAAACGATTTTCCCGAAAAAATGCAATATTTTTTCGATTTTTTATTTTCATTCTCTGAGCTTCTGTGGATTTTAATAACTTAACAATTAGAGTATTTTCTTAGTTGGAAGCTTTCCCGCAACTCTTACCGTTCTCGAGATACTGGAAAACCGGGGGGTGAGGTTATACTTTTGTGGAGCACTGTAGTTACTGGTATTCCGAAACAGATTGTTTTGGAAATACTTGATTGTTCAGTTTCTCGATGTTCCTTTGAACTTTCATTTCAATTTTTTCTGTTGATAGAATTCTAGTTCTGTGAAAATTACAAGAAAGAATACAGCTTCCAACAATTCCAGTCAGCATTTCAGGCTTACTATCAGTTTCAACTGCCATAATTAGTTATACAGACAAAATGAAACTGAACAATTTTTCCAGAAAGTGGAGCTGATTCAGAGAATTTTCGTGATACTTAGAATTTTTGACTGTTCCAAAATGTTTATAGTTGAACTAGTTATGGGCAAATACTGATTCTCGAACGTTTGGTACGTCGAAGATAGTTATTTTTACGGTATGACACTCAAAGAAAAATCAGTGAACAGCTCCTTTAGGTTGTTGAAAATTTGAAGGCGACTTCCCACGAAAAATGCGAATGTCGGGTGTCAGTTTATATAAGTGTGAAGTGACACTTACTATGGGCTCATGTTTGAAATTACCTTTATGAAACGTTCTCTAATTCAAAAAGTTGACATTCAATTCTATTCAAATTTGAACTGTTTAGTCATTCACGTTTTTGCTTCTCGGCCATTCAGTTCACATTAACCCATGGTAACATTGAGTTTGTGCTACCACATAGTTTTCTCGGTTTCATAAGGTTTACTAGTTAGACGTGAGTTGAGCTTCGGTACTGAATAATCAGTTTCGTTCTCCCATTTATTGAAAATGCAAAACAGAGACTTTTATCAATCGAGAAACAAGGAATTTCGTATCCATTGCAAATCCTATTCGATTGGAAACCGTTTATATTAGTGTCGGACATCCTATTCCTAAATATTACCAAATTTCTTTTCAAAGTGTAAATATTTGGACAAATTGAAGCAGCGAATATTTATGAAAATATGTTAGGGATTACAAGCCTATCAAAACATATTGAGATTCGTGAGCAGCATTTATTGCGGTTTTTGAAGCATTAATATGTATAACCTTTTTTCTAAAGTTTTTACAATCCTAGGTCTTGTGTTATAATGAGACAATGCCCACAATTTAGTCGAAAAGCTTTGTTCTAAACACCAAAAACTGTCGTCAAAAGTTTGACTCAAATCTAAAAATTTCATGTTTCAATAACATGAGATTTGGATATTATTTGGAACATATTTGTTGGCTTTCTAGATATTTTTCACTTTTTTTTCTAACCGTATATCAATCAACTAGGCAGTGTTCAGAAATACTTGAAAAAAAGAAGAGTTTGCTCTCTTCAAAACTAGGCTCATGATAATTTTCACGGTTTCAAAACGTTGACATAAATTTTGCTTCTTGAAAGAAAATACTAGTGATACGTTCAGGCAATTTTGGTGCAAGAAAATTTTGAGATTTTTATTCAAATTCCATCAAATTTTTGATGTTCACTCAAAAGTTTCCATTCAATAATTTCTCAAACGAACCTTGTGAAATATGTATTAGTTGAAACAAAAATAACTGCTTCCAAATTGATGTATTTTTCTAATATTAATTTTCAAAGTTGATCACATCGAGTTTTTCGCTGCTAAAATTCACACAGCTTCATTTCTGAAGAAAACAGAAAAACAGTGGATCTAGAGATAAAATGTTCGTTATCAAGAATACACGTTTTCCTCTGAACATCTGTTCAAAGAGAAGTAATATGGGGATCTGAAAAAATATTACCTGGGGCCGGCAATCCGAGATTTTGCCAACTGCGATATCTCACCGCGAAAAATTTAAAGGTGCATTACTCATTTTTTAAACTATTTCTCAGTTCTTCTAATTTTTTTGCCGAGTTCCAGTCATTTTCTCCAACAATCTATGACTTCTAAGCACAGTTATTTTGGATATTTCATAATTTTCTGAAGAAAAATTGCTTGAATATAGGGAAAAACGGAAAAAATGAGAGTGAAATTACGGTAACAGTCGGTTCATGTGTGTTGATTTTTCGACGTGAGGTTGCCGGCGCGAAATTTTCGAATCGTCGGTCAAAACTGACATTTGTTCAGATCACCATAATAATACCGTAAAATCTGTAATAGAAGGGCACCTTTAATTGAAGGGCACCTCTAATAGAAGGGCACCCTTACCAGGGAATGGTCTGAACTAAGACTGGCTTTTTGCCACGAGACCTATATCATTCGAAAGCTGACGTTCTCAGCTTTTCGAATCTGTTTTTTGTTTTTTGCGGAACGATCCTGGTTCTTGAGAAAAATGGGTCTAAAGTTTACACTAAAGTGGCCCTCCTTTATATCTAACGTGAAGAGCAATAGATTACAGTGGCCGAGTGGAGTAGTGCTAGTGAGTTGAAACAGGGTGCGAATGGTCATTTGCATATCCCGATTTTCAGCAAAATTATTTGGGTCGAAGATTTCAAGAGTCCTCATCCAAGTGGTGCGATAACTTCCAAAACTGGAGATCTACATGTTGCCTTCTAAAAATGAAATCTCTACGAATTGAATTTTGAGTAGAAATCAACAGCATCTAGAACGTCGGAACTATGATTCTCTCATATGATCGAAAATAATGCTAATCACCAGTTGGAAGTTATCGCACTACGTAGGTGAGGACTTTTGAAATCTTCGATCCAAAATTTTTTAATTTTTTAAAATTTTGATTTAAAGAAATTTGTTTAATCGATATAAAACTAGACAGTTTTTTCAACTGTACTCATTGAAAATTTGGTTCCAATGAAGACACAAAATACTCCAGGGAAAAATAGAAGAGCAGCCTGTAATAGAAGGGCACCCCTAATAGAAGGGCAGTCCGACGGGGAGGTGGAAAAATAGAAGGGCATGCCCTTCTATTACAGATTTTACGGTAATTTCTCTGCTTCCCGATTTCAATTTTTCTGTACGAGTTCGAAGCAATGTGATCTTTGAGTGTTTCTCGTTATAATATTGAAACGTCTGGTTTAAAGTCAATGAAGAATTTTCACAGTATCCAATTTGGTGACAACTTGAATCAGAAAAAATTGGAAAACTTTTTCCAGATCAATTCAACTTCTTCCACTTGTCTTACTGGCACAAATGCTCCTACTTTCAACAACAATCCAGTTTCTGGCTCCGCCACATACATGTCTGGAAATACAACTAGATTCGGACCAACCCGTTTCAACTATACCATATCATACAGTACCAGTTTATGGACCTTCAAGTTCACTAGTTTGTTTTGGTTTTTATGTTCTTTTTACAGTAGTCGAATTTCAAAAAGACGTAGCTCAAAAACAATAAAAGACAGCAAAAGACTGTCACCTGCAAAAGTTTCGACTTTAAATTTGAACCTTCGAGAGTCTGCGTCTCTCTGTCTCTATCTAAACTTCAAGTGCTTGTATCTCGAGAACCCTAATAGAAAAAAAGAAACTGTAAACTACAAAAATATGTGAAATCTTACGCTCTTTATTTTCGCTACTAGCAAGTTCTAACTGGCCCAGACGGTTCTCAAGATACATCTTTTTTCCAGACAAAACCGCCTGCACATTCTACTTCTGGTACACTCAACGAAAAACCACTGATTTTTGTCTAGTTTTTTTGGGAACATATCCCAACCCGGTCACTGCGAATGATGCTAACAGCAACTGTTCCACTTTTCAAATATCGATTTCTACTGGTGGTGGAGGGTCCTTGGAAGAGTTCGAGTTGACAAAGAAGACATTGATTTTCGCTAGAAGTTCTTTCAATGTGAATGATTTGGTTGTGAGAGCGGATGGAAAGAGAACAGCAAGCTGTCTGGAGACGCCAACCACGGCGGAGTGTATGACTGGGAAGGTGAGAAAGTATAGATGATTCATGGGGAACAATAGTGTCAAAAATAAATAAAATTTCAAAATATTGCTGATAAGTCAAAAGAGATTTACTACGCTTACTAAGATTATACCGTTCTACCAGTACCATTTCAGAACACAAATAAAAGAGAAAAGCTATTCCGTGGATCGTTAGAAGTTTTAAAAACACGAGATTTTAGTTAGTTCGCTACAAACTTGTTATCAGTAACACAAAATATCAGCGAACATTTTCATCCACGTTTCAAAACAGTGCTTTTTTTTAACTTCACCAGCAGTTTTCATCGTATTCCTACATCTACGGCCCTACAATTGCTGTATTTCACTATTTCAATTTTCATGAACATTGTGAAACTGAAATTTTTCTTCACCAACATAGGTTAGTAAAATCGCAATCTTAAATTTAAAATAAATTTCGTATTGTTAGAACACAACAAAAACCAAAATACACTGCTGTTTCGAAACCGTAACTTTTCTGGTGTTTTGAAAAAATTTTAATCTCCATAACACATGTAATGATGCTCACTTTAATGAAAAAAACAAAAAGCAATCAATGTTAGTTGATATGTGAATAATGAGAACAGAGATGTTTCGTTCTCTTCTGCTTTTAAAATAATTTTGTGAATATTTTTCTGTAACCTGTTTAGAAACGTAGGCATCAGATCAGACTGAAGAAGTACTTTGAAATAACATTACGTTATTGTATTAAAATTGCCCCAATGAATTGACAAAAATTGCGAAAGATTTACTCCTGTTGCAAAACAGTCATATTTTTGAATCACTTTCTCCAAATTTATTCCATGAAGATCTTCAACCGTGTTTTCCTACTCATTTCCAGGGCTTCACCTTCAATGACCACACATCTAACATCATCGATGGATACCAATGGGCTACCACTCCAGGAGCTCAAAAAACGTCAAATTCCAATTGTATCGTACTCATTATCAATCAGAATGATGAGATTGTGGCGGATGTTCAGAGGTAAGAATCTCAACGTCAGAATATCAGAATTTCAAAATTCAAATTTTCAGTTGCGGCTTGGACACTACCCTACCTCCTATGGCTCTAGTGTGTGGCAAGGTTGCCTACGACTGGTAGTTTTTCGAAATTTTTGACTGCACTTTTTGCAAAAAAAAATGAATCTTTGTGTTTTGGGCTCCAAAGTAACAAGAACAAAAACTAACGTCATGCAAAAGCCGAGCTCGAAAAAAATAGAAAGAAAAGGAAACTACATTCAAAATTTGACTAACTTTTGATCATAAAAACGGAAGAAAAATTAGATGAAAACAAAGAAAATTTTTCATGTTTCAAGTTGTTTTCTTAGTCTCTTGTATTCAAAATTTCTTGCTCTCTTAGCATCCTTTTGAGGCGTTATACCTTCTTTTTTTTCAACCATGTCTTCCCCACCAATGTTCCTTATCTTCATCCTATTTTGCTTAATTCAATTATCCGATTCCACTATGATAGTGGTCTACGGAACACCGGAAACCTACAGTAATCCACAGTACAACAACTCTTATAACGAGTGGAAAGATTGTATCCAGTTCTGTGATAAGGAGCCGAGTTGTGTGGTAGGTCAAATTTCATAGATATTTCTAGAACTTTCTGGAATGGTTCAGTTAGCCTATGACAATGCTGGAGAGTGTGAATGGTTCAAATATGAAGATGTTACCAAGGTCAAGCAAGGTTCGGAAGTAGAAGGAGAGAGGGTTGCGTTTAAGGTGAGGAAAAGGGGCGGAGCTTACTATTAGAAGCAAAGGACATGACTCACTAGTTTGACCAGAGACTATTTGCTGTACATATTTATACTACTGTTTACGGTATTCGGCTTAAAAGTAAAGAACGTCTTACTATCGGCTAACATCATTTAATTTTAAATCCAACCTATTCATCTGGAATCTATGCTACAGTATTTACTCGAAATTCAGGTAAACAACATTAGCACTCCGTTAACCTGTCCGTCTGGTATCAATCCTCCCACCTTTAACAATGAAAATGCCTACGGTAACTTGATTGTTAAGGAAGAGACTAACACAATGGGAGTCAATTACACGATCTCCTACGATTCCGGTTACTGGACGTTTTATTATATTAGTGAGTGGTTTTTAAAAACTGGTTATGAGTATTTGACATTAAATAGGAGCGAGGCTGAACATTTTTTCGAAAAGGTCAAAATTTTCCACTGAGACCTGAAAATGCGTCTGTTTCGCAACTTCAATATTTTTCAACAACGGCATTTTGCAACCTGTCATTTCGCAACCATAAAATCCGTTCTTTTTGTAATAAGTTCATGTCAAAACCAAGTTATTTCTGATGCAGATACATACGTGCGGCAAAGGGAGTCTGTACTACATTAGAAGTTCGCGAAATTGTTGCGAAATTTCCAGTTTCCAAATGTCTTGGTTGCGAAACATCGTAATAGAGAAATGACTGGTTCCCAAACGTCCTGCTGGCCATATGGCAGGTTTGGGCAAGACAAAATGTTATTCGTTTTCCAGCCAGAAAAGCATGTCCTTCATACTACTGGCTCCTCTCCAACAGAGCTGATAATTTCCAATGGTGCATGTCTGCAGACATAGCTAATGTGCCCTTCAATTATGATATAACCATTGAAACTTGCAAGTACTCGAGCTTCAATTTCACCGGTGTGAAAAGTCAAGAAGAGTTGGATTATATCATTGGTACTGCATGTATCTAGCCAAGATTGCAAAAGTATATTTCAATTGTTAAGCTCAAGGAGTTGAATATCAATTCAATGAGACCCCTAACTTCACCATGAGAGTTGATGGGAAGAGAACCGAAGCTTGTCAGAATACGCCGAGAAGTGAAGAGTGCATGTCGGATAAGTTGGGTAAATTTAATCCCGCTACCGTCTGTAAATTGGCGATAAAGGCGCATGGAGCTATTTGTGAGGATATTTTGTTAGGAAACCATGCGCCTTTAATGCCAACATGCAACAAAATGAAAATTCTACATAATCTCAGGGCTTCACCTTCCTGGACCCCAACGGAGGTACCCTAAAATATTACTCGTGGGTGACGGATGCTGGAGCGAGAGCTGGTCCGGATAACGATTGCTTGGTGTTGGTTTTCATTGTTGGACAGGACCCCAAGGCCGATGTTCAGAGGTTTTTGGATTACTGTAGGTACCAAATAATTCATGATTTTTTTCCAGTTGCTCCGATGTCACAGATCCTCCAATGCGCTCGTGGTTGTGTGGTGTTGAGGCGTGGAACTATAAAGGCTACTGGTGAAAATGTCACATTTTTTGTTGCAAAAATCTAATAAATCCGTCAACTCCAAAGTAACAAGAACAAAAGTCAACGTCATGTCAAAAAAAAGAGGACAATATGAACAAAAGAAAACTACAGTGGCGAAAATAGGTGAGTACCCCTCTACTCTTCTCGCTATATCTTTGTTGAACGATGTCCAAATGACTTGAAATTTTGCATGTGTATCAAGAAAACCTTTTCAAATAAGCACCTAGTTTTCTGAAAATCAACATTCACTCAGTGCTCCAGAATAGTTAAGGATGTAGGCGTCACTCAAAATTGAAAAAAATAATTTTTCCAAAAATCGATGAATCATTCTAGTTTTTGAGTATAATAATTAAAAGTGTTCAAGTATACACCAAAAAAAATTTGGCCCGAGTTGGAAGGTCGGCTCCTGAGATATGGAGCTCGGAGTACCAAATGCTCTGTTTGGTTCTTGGCTCATAACTTGGTCAAAATCAGTCGAATCAGGTTCAAAATTTGGGAAAATGTTTATCTTTGATTGTTAAACAATTACATATTTTCAAATTCCAATTTCGAGAAAACTTTTTTCGATCCATGTACAGCGCCTCGTTTGATGCAGTATGGTCAGTACATCGAGAAAATTTTTTTTGCTCGAAATTGGAATTTCAAAATATGGGTTTGTTTAACAATCAAAGATACACATTTTCCCAAATTTTGAACCTGATTCGACCGATTTTGACCAAGTTATGAGCCAAGAACCAAACAGAGCATTTGGTGCTCCGAGCTCCATATCTCAGGAGCCGACCTTCCAACTCGGGCCAAATTTTTTTTGGTGTATACTTGAACACTTTTAATTATTATACTCAAAAACTAGAATGATTCATCGATTTTTGGAAAAATTATTTTTTTCAATTTTGAGTGACGCCTACATCCTTAACTATTCTGGAGCACTGAGTGAATGATGATTTTCAGAAAACTAGGTGCTTATTTGAAAAGGTTTTCTTGATACACATGCAAAATTTCAAGTCATTTGGACATCGTTCAACAAAGATATAGCGAAAAGAGTAGAGGGGTACTCACCTATTTTCGCCACTGTATATTCATTCTAAATTTGAATAATTTGCAGTCATAAAAAAGAGCAAAAACTAGGCAAAAACCCAGACAATTTTTTATGTTTCAAGTGGTTTTTCTTAGTCTCCTGACTGAGTTTTTTATATTCCTACGGCAACATTCGCATCTTTTTTTTTCATTTTGAAGTTTTTTCTCTATTTTTCCTCCACTTCAAGAATGACTTCCTTTCCAATTTTTCTTATGTTTCTTCTATTTTGCCTATTTAAAATATCCTATACCACTATGATAGTGGTCTATGGACAACCAGAAACCTACAGTAATCCACAGTACAACAATTCTTATAACGTTTGGGATGATTGCATCCAGTTTTGTGCAAAGGAGTCGAGTTGTGTGGTAGGTCAAAACTCGGAAAGCAGACAGAAAATTCTAGAAAATTTCAGCTGGCCTATGACAATGCTGGAATGTGTGAATGGTTTGATTATAAAGGGATTACCAAGGTCAAGCAGGGGTCGAAATCGGATGGAGAGAAGGTGGCGTTTAAGGTGAGCTGAAAGGGGGGCGGGTATGAGAAATAAGTATGATTTTTAAGAAGTTTTGTTATTCTAGGTTTACAGTAAGTGTTAAGATTTAAGAAATATTATGAGATTGATTTCACTGAAAGTCAAAAGTAATTTCAGAACTTACGGGGTAAAAAAAGGTTTGGAAAGATAATTCAAATTCATGAAACCCTAGTGTAACAGAAAGTTATTTGTGTAGGAAGACTTTCTTAGGACCATAAGAACTTTTGAAACTTTGTATTAGTTTTTGCGCCTAAGATCGTTCCTCCACTGGCTTTCAAAGCCTGTACTTTGGAAATAGGGATCATGAAACTGTTAAAAAATAGTAAAAATTTCTCACTTTTCCAGTTTCGTGATGTTCAGATTTTTACTGAATTGTTGTGTTATTCAATTCATCTCCTTTAACTCTTAGAATTGAAAATCTCCAACAACCTTTTGTTGTGCATGACATGTTTTCAAGAAAAGTGAGGCACAGTAGCAAAAAAATTTGGACTACAAAATTGTCTGGGAAATGACACTAACTTCCAATAATTGCATTGTGAAACGGCAAAATAAGATCAGGCTCATATCCGAGTTGCTGACTGTTTTTCACAGGCTTGCCAAACGGTACACCACGAAAACGCGCTTTGTCGCACTCTCGCTTGGCAGGGAGCCAAATTTCAGAGTTGGCATCGTGCCAGCATTAAGCTCAATTAAACACGCATTTAGCTCAAAAAACAGCGAATTTGAGCGACCGCGATGCGCGACGCGTCCCGGAAAGAAAGAAGCGCGGGAATTTAAACTGATGTACCGTTTTGCAAGCCTGTGTTTTTTATAGAGAAAAAAGTAGTTACAAAAAGATTGGCCACCAAAGTACTGAACTCTAAATATGTCGAAATTTGAAAATCGCCTTTCGGAATATCTATTGAATTATTTTCGCCAAATTATGAATATTGTGTAACAGTGAATAATTTCCGAATTTAGTTTTTTGCGTTCCTTGTTTCGTTGAGGTAACATGTTCCATGACTGCTTCTTATTCCATTTCTTCGCGCTTTTTCGTGATTGCAGTCATAAAATTTGATGTTGCCAGGGTTCTGGGACTCGACTCCCGAAATTCGATATTATCTTCAAAACAGAGAGATAAAAAACTCACCGCTCTGTGTGGAAATAAAAACAAGAAGGTCTTTGAACGCTTTCGACAAAAGTTATCCACGAATCCGCATATGATAACCAGAGTTAGGTTTGAATAGAGCCCAGTAAGCAAGTATGAAAGTATTGCACGGCAACAATATGAGCATGAAACAGAAAACAATTTTTCAGCTGTTTCACCTTTTTGATCTTGCAAATGGCTAGGTTAATGGAAAGTCGGCAGAAGTCAATTTTCGTAAAGCAACATAAAAACAACTTGAAGGTATATTTGCAGCTCTCGTTCTCGTTTGCGCCTGTTTATTAGCTCTTGTGGTAAAAATTTGCACATATTGAAGTGTCCACCACCGTTGATGTTTATTTCTTCAAATTTTCAATTTATAAATAAACCTAGTGTGAAAATATTGTCGTTGCTGCTTACGGATTGCTGAGCTAAATTCATAAGCGTAATCAAAACTTTATGACACAGTAATTGTTAAACTGGATTATGAAATTGGTCATTGGGAGAACAACGTTTCGAAAACTCCACAGTATGCATACTAGGATACAGTAAGAAAAACTAATAGACCATATAACCAGATTTCGAACGAATTAAGGTTTTTTTCGTAAAATAATATTATATTACCCAATCGTAGTGGCACAAAAACGGCATTTGCCTGATGGGTACTTAATGAAAAAGTAGTTGTTCTAGAAGTTCTAGAAGATGTTGTTCACAATAATGGTACCATGCCTAACAGAGGTGCGCGGAAGAGAATTTTTTCTATGCGGAAGACGGAAGACGGAAGACGGAAGTGAATTTTTTATGACGGAAGACGGAACACGGAAGACGGAAGTAAAAATATAGGCGGAAGACGGAAGTAGACGGAAGACGGAAGTGACTGTCTAGGCCTAAAAGTTTCAAAAATGTTGGAAACCGTAACCATTAGTGTTAGGAAAGGTCAGAAAATCAGTCAAGAATCTTTTTCGACTTGGAAAAATCAAAAATTTTGTGACTTCCGCAAAATATTTTTTCTCCCAAAAAATCCGGAAGACGGAAGTAGTCGGAAAAATTTTGGCGGAACACGGAAGACGGAAGACGGAAGTGAAAAAACAAGCGGAAGGCGGAAGACGGAATTCCGCGCACCTCTGATGCCTAATAATATGCTGACAATATTAATTGAATTATTTTTGCGTAATTATAAACACCTTGTAGCAGTGAATATTATTGCTGTAATTAGTTTTTTGCATTACCAGTTTCGTTGAGGTAATATGTTTTATGACTGTTTCCCATAACACTTCTTCACGCTTTTTCGTAGATGCAGTCATAAATATGAAAGATTTTTTGAAATCTCTTTAAATTAATGTTGCGTTCATTCAGCAAAATCATTTTTTGGCGAAGTTATTAGAAAAACATTCATGGATTGTGAAAAAGACGTAGTAGTGGATTCAGAAGCGCATATTGCGATATTGTAGGAAGTTTGGGTTCCGACCGATTTTTGCCTGCGCGTTCCCCGTTTTCATATTTAAAAAAATTATATAACCTCTCGTTTTAATGTGCAGAGGTGGTATCTGGTCATCATGTCAACAATATGAAACAGTAAACATTGGTAGCATTTTCTGTCTCAAACTGTTCACAAAGTAGCTTCTTCGTATCATTTTTAGTTTGTTGTTCGATTTCTAAAATGTCGTGCTGCTTCATTCACGCCACTAAAAACTACAAATTCCAAGTTAGGTATTGTATATGTATCTTAGGGACTATTACTGGCATTTCTAAAACACACGAGTGCACCGAACCTGCTCCAAAAGTTTCTGTTTTATGTTCCTGGGATAAGTGAAGTTTTGGTGTTGCTCATAATTGTAGTCCGCATCGATTACAGTAAAAGAACTAGCTATGTAGTTCCAATAGTTCTTGTTCAATCAGGTTTAGTAGAATACCAAAGCCGGACACAGCAACAATATGACCACCCAACCAAATAATATAACCTTATTGTTACAGTATCCAATTTTTCATGTTCAGATCAACAACATCACCACTTCCACATGCCCCTCCGGCATCAATCCACCCACTTTCAACAATGAAAATGCGATGGGTTGGTTGTTGATTCCGGGAGAGTGGGCCAATCCAATCGGTGTCAATTATACGATTTCATATGCTTCCGGTTTCTGGCAGTTTACTTATACAGGTCGGTTTGGTATTGATTTGATCATAGAGAAACACGTTGTACTTTTTGACATGAACCTGTCTTTGAAAGTGTTCACGTACCTGACGCCCGAAATTAACAACAATTTGTAAAACCTCGCCAGCTAGCACTGTCTTGTATGGAGCTATGAGCACTTCCTCGAATGACTTTACAGAGACTTGTCTGCGTTTAGACCTATGTGTGCTCTATGTTTATCAAAATTCCCAAAACATTTTTAGCCAAGAACGCTTGCCCAGACGACTTCTGGGTCTATATCCCTCGTGAGGGCGTTGCCGACTGGTGCATGTCCACAGAAGTATCAGATTCTTCTGTGTCTTACACCCAGGCTGTTCAAAACTGTGCTACGTACCCAGGCGGAATACTGACAGGAGCCAGGACCATCGAAGAGTCCAAGTGGTTTGTAGGTAAACCTTTTAGATTTTTCCAGATCCCAGAATTTGTGAAAGTTACAGAATGGGGAATTCAATTACAAGACGATAGATCCGTTGAGAGTCCCAACTATACCATGAGAATTGATGGGAAGAGGAAGACGGAATGTGAGACCCAACCGGGAACTAGTGCGTGTGGGAACGAGGTAGGTCAAGAATTTTTATCTACAAATTGTTTTTTTTTCTACAGAACGGATTCATCTTCATGGACCAGAACGCCGCCACCCTTGACTACTACTCATGGGTGACTGGTGTTTCGGCAAGAGCTGGCGCGGATAGTGATTGCTTTGTGATAACTTTTGTGCAGGGAAAAATACCCATGATTGGTGATAAAGCCACGGTTGATGTGCAGAGGTTTGTGGATTACTGTAGGTTGAAGGTTATGAATTTGAACATTTTTCAGTTGCACTTCCACGGCACTCCCGGCGTACTCGTACTTGTGTGCCACGGAGGCGTGGCAGGATTGGGGGAATTGATTGAATGATGATTCCAATAAATATGTTGTTAATAAAATCAAAGTGTTTTATAAGGCGGAGTCAAGTTTTAGAGACAAATTGAAAGATGAAATTTGAAGCAATTTGATTTCATGAAATTCATAACAAACTTATAGTAGTTTATCGCCAGTAACGTAAATACTCATCGAAGTACTGTAACAGGAAATGTATAGAACGAAAAAAATAAAAAGCTTGAAAAAACATTTCAAGAGCATGATTTCGAAATGTGCCTTGTTAATTTTTTAGTTGAAGATATGTTGACGTGGAAGAAAAATTGAAAGCCAAATGAGCCTAAATGAACAATGAAAAATATGTCCAGCTACTTTGATAATTTTTAACTTGAGTTTTCATCCGGTATAATGAGTTTTTTCTAGACGGTAGTAAAGTACGAAACTGCAATTTTGAGATTTAATAAGATCCAGTTTTTTTCGGTTACTCAACGGTTATGTTAAAATTAGATTTGTCTGCAACCACTTTTTTTTGCACCGGGAGGACTATTGAGAAATCGAAAAATTATGACGAACGGGGAAGTACTACTGGTGCTCATACTTGGCGTTTTGATAAAATGAGTGTGTGAAACTGTGAACACTGTTCGAAAGTTTTAGGGTATGTTAATAGGAAGTTGTGCATCATTTATCATCTCAAACAACACGGAAAAGACTTTGATACATCACTGTTACAGAAAATTAATGTGGTTGTCATTATTTTGATATCATTTATTCTTCAGCAATTGTAGACTTCTAAACATTCAGATTTACCGCATATAAATTTGACATCGTTATAATAAAAGAAACCGAAGTAGATTCGAGTTTGTTTTTGGAATGTTTTTCTGCTTCATAAAAGGATCTTCTTTTCCTGAAGTATACGGGCGATAGTCGTTACATCGTTACTAAAAAATGGTTAAAAATCCTACATGCGGGCAATTGACTTCGATTAAAAGAATCACTACAGTGTGCTGTTGTCTGTGTCTTTCACCTCACTATGTTTCAAAACTAGTGTCAAAATAGTTTTGATTTTAGATTTGAGATATTGACTTGCTTAAGACTCGAAACTTATAATCGGCTTTTTTCTTATTACTCTTTTTTTTGTATCTCCGTTTGTTGTAACACTGTCATCTTTGGGAGACTTTTTAGGACTCTATGAAAATATTAGTAGTGAATGGATTTTCTCAGGTGTCACTGTTTCACAGAACTGCTATAAGAAGTAGCTGTGGAAAAGCACTAATACGGCAGCCATACACCAATACAATTCGAAAATAGTAATTCTGCTATACCCTCATTACCAGAATTACTACCCCAGCCTTTAATAATTGTTGACTTCACTTTAGTCTGAAGCTACTCTAAAAAAAGGTATCAACATTTTTATCAACTCTTGACACCGAAAGTCAATCTTGATGCAGAGTTTCCATTTCCAATAAAATGAATAGAATGAACGCATTGACTCAACTCTACGAAAAAGAAAAACTGCGTGAAACAGTGAAAATGCTTACAATTAGACATTATTTGCGTTTTGGAGTACTAATGCTCGAACGTAGGCGTGAATATAAAAGTGTTACGGATAATGTGTCGGTTTTTCCAAATCATTGCATTCTGGCATATAGGCAACTGATATTTTCTATCTAAAACAAAACGCAAAAATGTTTTCATTTATCTTGGAAAATTATTATATTTGGAATATTTTCTAAATTTATAAATGTTCCGTAACAGTTGAGTTTTTGTTGGAAGCCCACAGACAATTTCTAACCAAGATTGAGAAATTAGCCGACAAAGTTGTAGTGTGAGACGGGAAAATTACAGCACGGGAATGTTTCGACTGCGAATTGAAACAAGAAACTGGCCCTTGAATAAATTAGTGATATGAAACGGAAATAAAGTTTGTCAAAATTTACTGTCTCGTCGACATAATAATTGCTATGAATTGGGAATGGTTTTGATTCGACTCGACGAATGTTGTGCTATCTTATTACAAACTGTCAGGTAACATCTTCCACTATCTAATTATGTACCGATTACATGAAGGAATACTAGAACGTTATACAATACTGTAAATTTAATCAAGCATGACTATTTTGGGCAGCAAATTTTGAAATATTTTGCTATGATTTTGCAGTTTCTCCACTTTCATATTAGAAGGGAACTTAACAAACAGAGATCCGCGCGAGTTCTCCAACAGTTCTTAGAACATCGTTCCCAGGTGACGTCTCCTTGAACCGCACATCCAGATAAGGATACTGGGGTACCCCAGTTCACAGTCATTTCCTGTTTCAATCCGGAGAGAAGTATCGCGAATCTTATATAAAGTAGTTATAAGATTCTATAGGATCCTCCAGTCATTCTGTCTAATACCAGCACTCAGTAATAACACGGTCAAAAATGTCAAAAGTAAGAAAGAAGGAAAGTTTGAAAGTTTTGAACGAAAACTTAGGATAAGTGACGGTTAGCAAGAAAGAGAAAGTGAGGGAGAAGTTGTCTGTGAATGTGAAGTGTAAAATCAGAAAACGAGGAGCAAAACTCACAGAAACAGAGAAACGAAAAAGGTCATATACTGGAATGATCAAAAATGGAAACTATTAAACATGAGATTTGCGTTAAGTGAAACAGGTATCATTCAATTTCTTTGATTCAATGTTTGGATCACAATGAAAGTTGCATTCTCGATTCTTACTTCCACATCGCCAAATCAAATTGCTCCAGTTTCAGTGCTGGCATAACTGTTACTGATGAAACTGAAAATCGATCGTGAATTTTGAAGCTTCTTCATTTACCCGTATTTCTTTACAAATCATCTCAAAATAGTAAAAATATCTTAAAAGCTCATTAGGAAGTTTCTGGACAAAACGCTTTCATAAACATTACCGTAGTACTACAGTACTCTACGTATTACTCTGGTCAGAACAAATCGGAGCTGTGGCCTAAGATTCTCACATGGCCGAACTCGCAAAAGAGGAGCGAAAACTACAGTAAACCGGCTCGTAAATCGACACAAAAAATTTTTCAATTTAATTCCTAAAATCTTTCCATTTTTTTTCCTTCGTTTTCAACCGATTTTACTAATTTTTTTTGTGTTTTTCAGGTAACTTGGGCACAAAGGAATATTTTCGCAACATGTCGGACCATTTTTACACAACTTTTAAATTTTCATCGCTTGAAATGAAAAATCCCTGCGCCCAACGCTTCCTTTGTGCTCAAGTTACCTAAAAAACACAAAAAAAATCAGTAAAATTGGTTAAGAACGAAGGAAAAAAATTGGAAAGATTTTAGGAATTAAATTGAAAAAATTTTTGTGTCGATTTACGAGCCGGGTTACTGTAGTTCTCGCTCCTCTTTTGCGAGTTCGGCCATGTGAGAATCTTAGGCCACAGCTCCGATTTGTTCCGATCAGAGTAATACCGTAGGTCCACTATGCAAAGACTCATATCATGGTTTAGTTTTTCTAATTAGATTGCGCGTTACATCAGGATGAAATCGTTTCTTTCTCATTTTCTTGTAAACTTCTCTACTTCCAGATACCGAAAAATTTGAATTCCGAAAGTTGAATCTAAAATGAAACCCTCTGAAACGCTCATTCGGGTCTGGTATTAGGGATGGTGTAGTTTTATCTTCCCATTATCTGATGTTGTTGAAGAGTTACAACAACAGTAGCTGAATCCTGGAAATTAGAAAAAAACGCTGTTTGTTTAGTAAGATTTCAGTTTCCACATTTGCAGTTAAGAAAATGGCGAAACTCGGAGTATTAGATTTGTTACTTCATGCCGCTGTATCCGAAGATGAACTAGCGCCACGGTTTCAGTATGGTAGAATATAAACATGCTGAAACCGGAATATTATTGGAGTCTAGGTGAATTCAAAGAAAAATAGTCACAATTCCAAAAATGATCGTCGTAATGCCGCTCCACTAGTAATTCTTAATGCGTGCACGAGGGAAGTGTAAGCTAGGTTCCCTCAACAAAAATTTTTTTTGTTGATACTTCTTAACTTAGTTTAAAGTTTTATGTTTTGCTTATCTCATATCATGAGTCACTAGCTTTCCTTTTGCTAACTTTCACGAATGTACACAACTTTTGCTCTCCTCTCTCATTGAGTTTTGTTCGTCGTTTTCTGATCTTCCATTATTAATCCACATGAACCTTTTCCCTTTCGTAGTAACCGTCAGTCATCTATTTCCCTGTTCAAAACGTCTGATTTTCCACAAAAGATCAGATATTTCCAAAATATTAAGTTTGTCTCAATGGATTGAAACTGTCAAAAACAGAATTTTATGACAGTTTTTTGTTTCGTGATGTGCACATTTTTGCTGTACTTTTGTATCATTCAATTGACATTCGACAATTGACATCGATGGCTGACAGTCATAAGCAGATTTTTTTGCTGCTCACTATTTTCAACAGAGATGTGGTTGAGTTGCAAAAACAGAGTGAGGCAAGGCGACAATAAGCGAGACATTGTCTGAGGGGTGACACTAACACGCTATAACGGCATTGTGAAACTGCACAATTTCATAAGAAACATGAAATTTGCTTAGAATTTCTTGTAGACATAAGAGTGATAACAAAAAATCGGTCACCAGAACATTGAACATTGAAAAAGTTAAAATATTGAACAAAATATTCCGGTGCCCGAGTATTAGTAGAATTATATTTTTCTATTCACAAACGTTTTGAAGCAGTGAATCTTTGGCAAATTTTGCTATATGTATTACTGTTTCCTTAAGATAAAGTAATCAACGAATGTTGCAAATTGATTCGGATTTATACATGTTCAATCATAAAAAAATTTAATTTGAGTTCAATTAAAAGCTAGT
Organism: Caenorhabditis sinica; assembly: GCA_963932045.1. NCBI lineage: Eukaryota > Metazoa > Nematoda > Chromadorea > Rhabditida > Rhabditidae > Caenorhabditis > Caenorhabditis sinica. Next base: position 21,141,974 of record OZ009940.1, read on the forward strand.
AGTTCATCTCCAATTATTCGAACTTTCATCGAAGTATTGTAACAGTGAATTCATAAAACAAAAGAAGCAGCTGAATTATAAATTTCCCCCATAAATCCAATATGGGAATCACATGGAACTGAACCATATTAGTGACCCTTTCTAGTACGCTATTAAAAAATTTCAGGCTTTGTTGGTATAATAGGATTCTGATTCACTGAGCTGATGAATTGAGTAGCTGTGGAAAAACACTAATACCTGCATTATTGGAATTTGCCAGAGTAATATGGGCATACACATCAAAACGAGTAAATTTAATGTTTCAACATTACCATGATTATTACCCTTGGCTTTAATAATTGATAACTCAACTTTAGTCAGAAGCTTCTGTAAATATTGGTAACATAAGTTTCATTAATTCTTGACCCCGACAGTCAAATAAGTAAGAGCTTCTGTTTCCAGTGACGCATTGCCACAGTTGCACTTTATTATAAAGACAAACTGTGTGGAACAGTAAAAATTCTTAGATATTAGTAGTGCATTTTGCCTTGTAGTACAATTGCTCCGATAAAAGCTTGGCCTTACTTTCGTCTTCCGTCATAAAAATTTAACTTTCGTCTTCCACACAGAAAAACTTCTCCTCCGCCCATAATTTTCCTTCCGCACATGAATCATTATTGAATGACTGATATGATTGCCAACATTACTAAACATTTGAAACTTGAAAACTTGTGGAATAGGAAGATTTAGCAAGAATGTAAAACAACTACAGTTGCTTTAATTAACAGCCAATTGAAACAGCGATTTGTAAAGTCAAAGTTAATGCATCACCTTGTGAATTTGTGTTGATGACTGCAGTCTATTTCATTGGACACTCTTACGTGAACACATACAAAAAATAATTTACTGTGGTTTCCCAGATTTCATTGGCCTCTTACGACAAATGCCTCAAAATCTCGAAGCAGAATGCCTCTCTTCTACAGAACTTTTGTCTCAAATGACTAAAGAAATCACAACGTTCTGAAGCAAGAACAACAGTGAAAAACATAAGACAAACAACTTCTGCTTCCAATAAGTTTTTTATTCCCATGATTCAAAGTAATCTTTAATAGATTTAATATACAAATGGCTGAAAAAATCTCAAACCGAAAAAACTGGAAGTTTCAAGAAATTTCTTCTTGGAATTGAAATACATAAATAATTCCTCGAAACAATATCTGCACAGCACATTCATGAAATCATACATTTTTAATGCGTTGCGAGCATTGAAAAGCTAAAATAATATGAAAAACTAAAACAAGCCCCAAAACCAAAAATTGCCATTTAAGAAAGTGCTTCATGACCACAGATTGCTCCCCAAATCGGATACGGATACGGTCCCTCGCATCTGAAATTTGAATATACATAGATGCTTATGGAAAAAAGTACCAATTCGTCAATCACTGAATGTGAAGGATACTACTGTTTCTAAAAGTTATCAATAACTGGAAATTTTTTCATTTTTTGATATGACGCGTTTGTAATGACGTTTCCAAATCAAAAGCAAGTTACCATAATAAAGAAAACTCACTCCACAAAATCCACCTTCCCATCATTGACAGTATCCCAAATCATCACCATACACTGTCGTCCCTCCTCTGCTCCAGCAGAGGCATCTGTCAAAAACTTGTAAGCGTCGAAGTTTGTTACAGTTTTATCTTCAGTAATAAAGCCCTGCCAATCAAAAGATTACGATGTGCGAGCGGATTTTGTTCTTACGTCAATACTCATGCAAGTCTCTGTTTTCGGAGTCAGAACACATTCGTCTGTTCGTTTGGCGTCTGCAAATGCCTGGAAGCTATTGAAGCCTACATCAATTTTTTCGGCTCTCCCCTGGAGCCTGCACAGCTGGACTGTAAATCAAACAAAAATAGGGAATACATTCATTTCACTTACAAACTACTCCCTCGACCTCATTAGCATTTGCTACCCCGCTTGGGGTTACTGTAGTCTCTGTAGTAGAATGTTGATCACAAAGAGAAAATCTTCTGGAATAGGAGGTGTTGGCATCAGGAGTGTAGCTGACTGCAATACACCAATCGATTGTAGAACGACGGTAATAGGCAAAGCCACCAACACAACGAGCCATGGCTGAAAACATAGAACCCCTGGGGTACTGTAGGTAAGAAAGTAAACCTTTCCGTCATTCCAAATGACTTACAAAAAGTCTGAAACTCCCATCCGGATCCGGTATAAGTGATCGTGTAGTTTTGGATCATCCCATTATCTGTTGTTGTTGAAGCGTCGCCCTGAATTAACTCTAAACGTTATTCTTAATTTGTTTCATGCGTGGATTAATTTCTCAGTTTTATCACTATAATTTATAAGGATGATGAAACTTGGAATATTATTTTGTTCAATCCGAGTAAACCTGAAATTTCCACTTTAAGTTGGGAAATTCTATGTCTCTTACCTCCGCCTGCACTCCATCGAATGTTGGCCCGTTTTCTCCTGCTGGACATTCTTCAACGCTGTCATCTACCTAAATCGAATAAATATTTTCGGCTCACCGGACGTTTCGAAAATAGTCGCTTTGGAACTGGGACGTTTTTCTACAATGTGTCAAAGTTGCGAAACGTCCTAGTTACCATATGGATGGTTTCGAAACGGCCTGGAGCCAAAATTTCAACGTTCACCTACCTTAATCTTGAACCCAACCTTCACATTGTCTTCCTTCGTTTTCTGAGTGACACCGGGGATGTCACTTTGAAAAGTACAAGATTGACAAGTTCCAGACGAATCCAGAGATACCATCTGAAAACATTTGAGGGTTACTGTAACTGAAAGTGGTGAAAATTTCCTTAATTTTTTTGACTTTAATCTTTATTAAAAAAGTTAAAAAAGTGAGGTTTGTGTATTTTCTAAAATTTCAGGGAATATTGGCTTGTAAATCTGAAAAACACGAAAACACTATGCTTAATTTTTTAAAGTCTACATATGTCGCTCTACGATCATGTTCATCAATTTGTTTTGATTTCATATGACTTTGTAGAAACCGAAAAATAAATTAAAAATCTACTTTTTCCAAAAAATCCGCATTTTTCAACATTTTTCAGACTAACCACACAACTCTCGTTTTTCCAACAGTTCTGAAGACACTGTTCCCAAGTGACACCTCCTTGAACCTCACAACCAGATGAGGACTCTGGTGTACATACTTGTGATTTGCCTGCCCGGCCCGGGTCAGCCCGGCCCGGCCCGGCCCGGCCCGGTCGGCCCGATTTCAAAAATTCGAAGAATTTTTTTGATTTTTTTGGATTTTTTTTTGAAATTTTTGATTTTTTCACTCAAAAATCAACGAAAATTAGTTCAAATCGTCAATAACTAGCAACATAGTAGTTTTTGATTAAAATACCTAAAAAATTAGACTCTAGCTCAAAAAATCGATACTTCGAAAATTTGACCCCAAAAAACCGGGCCGACCCGGCCCGTAACAAGTATGCTGGTGTACCCCAGGTCACTACCATTTTTTGTTTCATTGAGGAAACAATAATGAAGGAAGTGGAGAAGATAAGTAAGAAGAAAATAATGGAAGTTGAAGTCATCTTCTTTGGAATCACAGCTCAAAATAGTGAGTTCGAAATTTCAAAAGTGTGGAAAATGAAACGTTTTGAACGGAAACTTGGGATAAGTGACGGTTACTAAGGAAGAGTAAGGAGGAGTAGAGCTGTCTATGGATCTCATGTGTAACATCAGAAAACAAGGAGCAAAACACAAAGGGAAGAATCGGGTGCTCAGAAATGGTACACGGAGAGTCATAATAACAAAAAGTCCACTGGAGCTGGGATATGGGTTAAGTGAAATAGGAATCATGGATTTCGGATGTCCATGACACTCACAATATATTTTTTCATTACTTTCCTGTCTTTGATTCAATAATTGGGTCACCATCAGAGGTGCGCGGAATTCCGTCTTCCGTCTCCCGTCTTCCGTATTCCGTCAAAATTTTTCCGACTACTTCCGTCTTCCGGATATGTTGGGAGAAAAATTTTTTTACGGAAGTCCCAAAATTTTTGATTTTTCCAAGTCAAAAAAAGTTTTTGACTGATTTTCTAACCTTTCCTAGCACTAATAATCACGGTTTCCAACTTTTTTGGTTCTTCATGGCCTAGACAGTTACTTCCGTATTTCGCCCATATTTCCACTTCCGTCTTCCGCATAAAAAATTTTATCTTCCGCGCACCTCTGATCACCATGAAGTTGAATTTTTGATTCCTACATTCGCCAGAATCAATGCCTCCAGTTTCAGTGCTGGCATAACTGTTATTGATGAAACTGAAAATCTAGTATTGCTGATCTTTTCACTCTCTAATTTTCTCTACGAACCAGTTCAAAAAAGAAATATTTGCTTAAAAAGATGTTAGTTTCCGACCAAGGTTCTGTCGAACATATAACCTCAGTGCTACAGTAATTCGATAATATTCCAACTCTCATTACTGTAGGATGACTACGGTTTCTCTCGCATCGTGGCTAGCTATTTCATTTTAGATAGTTGATCTCTTACACTGTAATCATCGTTTCTATCATTTTCTGATTAAGGATTATCTACTTCCAGAAACCGCGAAATTCGAAAAACTAACTATTTTAAAATAGACACAAATCGTCTGAAACTCCCATCCAAATCCGGTAAAAGTGATATTGTAGTTTTGGATCATCCCATTATCTGTTGTTGTTGAAGAGGCATCCGTATAAAAGCTTGAAACTTGAAATCTGTTGGTAAATATCGCATCTTTAGTAAATTTTCAGTTTCAACATGATCACTTAAGAAGAAAAAGAAACTTGGAATATTACCCTTTATACTTCAATTCGCCATGTTAACCTAGTTCCTTGTGAGAAATCATGGCTTAAAAACCGCATTTGATGATATGTTCAGAAATGTACTACTGTAACTGTTTCAATAGGTTGACATATAACCATGCTGAAACCGAAATATTGTTAAGTTCTTTGTTTCCTTTTTGATTTATCCCGATTTCCTCTATTATGTTTTATTGAGTTTTGCTCTCTGTTTTCTGAACTTCGACTTTGTATTCATATAAACTCTTCCTTAGTAACCGTCCTTCATCCATATTCGCATTGGAACCTTCAATTTGCTCACACTCTTGAAACTTTGACCTCGCTATTTTTCTAGAAAACTTGATCTTTGAAATCTTGTTACACCAACAACACTCTTTTTATTACTTTTCTGCCTGCATTCTGCTTTACTTGTGTCATCAGTGAAACAAGAATTGATAGTAACCAGGAGTGCCCCAGATTTGACTTCTGGATGTGGGGTTGAAGGAGGCGTCACTTAAAAACAGGATCTAAAAACAGAAAAGTTGTATGGTTTCCCCTAGAGGCAATTATCAAGTAGAGAGTAGTTGGGAAGGTTCTCATCAAGATAATCGGTTTCTTTCTGTGATCATATCACAAATAGTTCAAGTATGACTATCCTCATATCTAACAGTATTGAAACTGAGAAATCACTAACCTAAAACTACAGTATTTGCTCCAAATAATTTAAGTTTCTCCGAATTTCAGGGTAACGCTTCAACAACAACAGACGATGGGATGATTTAGAACCACACCATAAATTATACTGGATGGGAGTTTCAGACTTTTTCCGAATATTTAGGAAACTTTGAAATTGAATTTTACGGTTTCCGGAAACTGACGAATCCTGAAAACTATATGGAGAGATGATATGGAAGTGATGTAGCAAGCTCATTAAACAATATTCATGAAGGAATGAGTACAAAACGCAAATTATTTTCCTCATTTTTTCGTGCTCCATTTGACACAAGCATAAAACCGGATATGTCAAATTGGGTCCCGTTACAGTATCCAAAGATTACAATACTTCCAGTTATGGATTAATGTAGAACAAGTTATGGGTTCTACCGCCGAGCTACTAGCCACAGGTGTATTGCCATCAACTCCATTTTTAACATCGATACCTTTTGTTTCAGGAGAGGGTGAACAGCATATGGTGATCAGAGATAGTCGTCTCGTTATTAAATAAAAGAGAGTGTATCTATAGTTTAGAAGTTTCAGAAACAGTACTTCATTTTGAAGCCTATTGTTCTTGTAAAAAAAATCTCCTGAATTATGCCGAAATTTATTTTTCCAAATGGGAAATCCTATCCGTATCCACTTTCGGGAGTTATTTGTGACCACGAAGCGCATTCTTGACTGCCTATGTTCGGGTTTCGGGATCCTATTTTGATTTCGATTTTTTTTTGTTGGTTGTCGAAAAATAGATGATGTATTGAATATTCAATCGATGTCTTGAATTAAAGAAAACTTCGGGAAGCAGAATTTCTACGAAACTAAAAGAATGAAAATTATAACGTTTTGAACTAAAATAATTATGTATAGCGGTTTCTAAGGGAAGGGGAGGGAAGTCTACGCATGTCAAGTGTAAAATCAGAAAACAAGAAACCAACTCCAAAGTGCAGATGAACAAAAATCATGTTAACAGTGGATGAATCACAATAATTGATACCACCGGGGTTGGAATATGAGTTTGAGGAAACAATTCAGATTTTCAGGTTTTCGGGAGAATCGTCGTTGGGTTTTCCAAATTTGGGCTAGCGAGGTAATGAAGTCTGTTTCAGTACTGTTATAAGAGATGTTGCTGAAACTGAGACACAGTTCTCCCTTTTCGCCTCTTTCAGTTTTTATCCTATTTTTCTGGAAATATTTTCAGAATTGTGTACTGCTTCACCGACGTTTCAAATTTCAACTTGATCATAATAGCCAATATTGGAATAGAGAAATCAATCCTTGAATTTTTTTGATATATCAAAAATAGTGATTTGATAGCTGAAAAAAACCAGCGAAGCTTGAAATTATTTCAGGCGTTTTCAAAGTTTTGTTGTTTCTTGTAGATTTTTAAACAATTTCTCTAATATTTCAATAATTGTAAATTAAAGTCGCTTCTTTTGTGGCATTGAAGTAACTGAAAAAATTAAATTTCTGACCGACAGCGATAACTTTGCATTCTTTAGCTAGAAATTATTCCAATTGAAGTTTTTCGATTCCTTGAACCTTAGAGAAAAAAGAAATAAACAAACATATTATATCCACCAACAATCTTCATTGAAAAAACAATGTTTGATAAAAGATTTCAGTAAACGGTAATGTTGAAACTGGGAGCAAGTACGAGTGCACTGTGTCATTAGTCATTTTCGACCTGAAGAATTTTCATTCCATTGGATGTTTCATAGTGAGCAGTCGATTTTTTAGATTCCATTTATTTCAAAACTTTGAATCATAACTTGGAAAACACAAACTAATTTTCAACGATTTCAACATGAGTTTGCCGTAACAATTGCTTTATATTAGGACCATGCTTTTTTTTGTCATGATGTGTTCTGTGATTGTTTTCTGTATAGATGAAATTAAGATGCATAAGCACGTTCCCCTTTTCCTTCAATAACCGTCGCTCATCTTTCAAAATGTGTGAGCTGAAAAACTTCCAAACTTGTAGCCTGTTTCGAGGCAGCATTAAGTTCCTAGAAACCTAAACATCTTTAATGACTTACCGTAACAGAATGTATTTTGTTCTTCTGGCTTTATGGACATTATTCGCATTAGGAGTACTATTGCTCGAACGTACATATTGTAAAAGTGTCATTGATAAAGTGTCGTTTTTTTAAAGTCAGTGAATTCTGGCTTATAAGCAACTGATAAATTCTATCTCAAACGGTACTGTAAAAAGCTACGCCTACGAGATACAAAACTACAAAAAATTTTTGACGAGTATGTTGGAAATAATAATATTCTGAATATTTTCTGAATTTATGAAAGTTCCGCAACAGTTGAATTTTGTATGTAGAAAGCCCATAGACATTATCAATCCAAGATTGAGAAAGTAGCCGTCAAAGTTGTATTGTGAGACGGAAAAAATTACAACACAGGAATGTTTCAACGGCAAATGAAACATGAAACCGGCATGTGAATAAATTAGTGATATGAAACGGAAATAAAGTGTACCAAAATTTACTGTCACGTCAACATCATACTTGCTACGGACTGTGAACCGTTTCGATAGGATTAGCCTTCTATTCTGCTATCTTTTTAAAAACTGTCAGGTGACATCTTTCACAATCCAATCATGCTATGCACCGATTATATGAAGGAATACTAGAAAGTTATACAACATTGAAAATTCATTCAAGCATGACTATTTTGAGGTGCAAACTCCGAAATATTTTTCTATGATTTAGCAGTTTCTCCACTTACATGTTAAGTAACTCAACTAACAGAGATCCGAGCGAATTCTCGTTTGTTAACAATTCTGATGACTCTGTTCCCAAGGATACTGGGGTACCCCAGGTCACTACCATTTTCTGTTTTAATTCGGAGACAAGTATCGCTAAGCTTATGTGAAGTAGTAATAAGAATATATAAATTTTTAGTCATTCTGTCTGATACCAGCACTCAGTAATAACAAGGTTAATATTTCAAAAGTGAAAACAAGGAAATTTTTGAACGGAAACTTGGAATAAGTGACCAGAAAGCGAGGGAGAAGTTATCTGGTAATATAAAGTATAGCATCATAAAACAAAGAACGAAACTCACAGAAACAGAGAAACGAAAAATCTCATGAAACGATCAACAACGAAGATCATTAAACATGAGATACGCGTTAAATGAAACAGGTATCATTCAGTTCAGATCCGCCCTAATATTTCAATGTCTCTTCTCCCTTGCTTTCCTGTTTTTGATTTAATGTTTTGGTCACAATCAAAGTTGCATTCTCGTTTCATACTTAATCGCCAAAACGAATGCTTTCAGTTTCAGTGCTGGCATAAGTGTTATTGATGAAACTTAAAATCAGTCGTGAGATCACAAACTAATTTTTTTCTGTGTTTCTCTACAAAGCATCTCAAAATAGTAATAATATCTTTAAGGCTCACAAGGAAGTTTCCGGACAAGAGTAGTACGACAGTACTCTACGTACCCTAGTTCCACTATGCTCAGACTCATCTCATGGTTCAGTTTTTCTAATTAGATAGCGCGTTACATCAGGATGAAATCATTTCTTGCTCATTTTCTTGTAAACTTCTTTACTTCCAGTAACCGGAAAATTTGAATTCCGAAAGTTGAATCTAAAATGAAACCCTCTGAAACGCTCATTCGGGTTTGGTATAAGTGATGGTGTAGTGTCGGATCTACCCATTATCTGTTGTTGTTGAAGAGGCACAACAACAGTGGCGGAATCCTGGAAATCGGCGAAAAAATTTTTTCTTTGGTTAGTTTTCAGTTTCCAAATTGGCAGGTAAGAAAATGGTGAAACACGGAGAAGGTGAATTTTATGGTGTGAATTCTTCGGAGTGAGCACCAAAGTCGGCATTAAGTAATAGAAAACTGTATCGGTTTTTGGCAAGTTTCCGAAACAGTATTCCATTTTGAAATCTGTCAAAGTCTTTTTTTTGTTTTGGTGAAATTCATTTTCCAGGTGCGAAGACTCTTATCCGTATCCAATTTTGAAAGTCATTTGTGGTTATGAGATGCTTCTTCAATTGCCTATGTTCAAATTTTGGTGTCTTATTCAAATTTCGGTCGTTATTATTTGTAGTTGTTTTGAATGGACCTCATACTGAACACTTTTTCGATATCTTGGGTAAATAATCTTTAGCAGCATTTTTTCACTGTTTTTTTGAAGTGCAATACACTTAGTTCATCTAGAATGGTTGATTTGTCGCCTGAAAATTGTGTTAATCAAAAAATGTTGGTTGGGGTATCACTAAATGGTTGGGGTATCACTAAATATGTCCATTGTTGATGAATACTCATCTAACAATGAAAAGGGGTAAAACTGAAGCACCAATTGATTTGAATTGCTGTACTGACCACATAGAGATCATGAAACTGTCAAAAAACAAAATCTTATGAAAGTTTCTTGTTTCGTGATGTGCACATTTTCGCTGTATTTTTGTATCATTCAATTGACATATCGAACATCCATGACTGACAGTCATATACAGATTTTGCGCTGCGCACTATTTTCAACAGAGGTCGATATGGTTGAGTTGCGAAAACAGAGTGAGACAACGATTGTCTGAGAGGTGACACTAACAGCCTATATCTGCATTGTGAAACTGCATAATTTTATTACAAACATGAAATTGGCTAAGAAGTTTTTGAGGGCATAGGAGGGATAACAAAGAAATCGCGCACCAAAACATTGAACATTGAAAAAGTTGGAATTTTTAATAAAAACCGCTCGCGATGCCGGAATGTGAGTTGAATTATATTTTCTGATTACAAACTTTTTGAAGCAGTGAATTTTTAGCTAATTTTGCTATTTGCATTCCTGTTTCTTTAAGGTAAAATATTCAATGAATATTGCAAATTGCATTCGGTTTTTCGCAAGTTCAATCATAAAAAATAAAATTTAGATTCACTAAAATCCCACTAGCAAATTTTTCTCCAGTAATTCGAACTTTCCTCGAAGTACTGTAACAGGGAATACTGGAAACAAAAAGAGCGTGTAGCAGCTGAATTATTCATTTCCACAATAAATCCAATATGGGAATTACATGAAACTGAACCATATTAGTGAGCCTTTCTAGTACGCTATAAAGTGATTACACATTTTTTTCGTACTATAGGGTCCTGATTCACGAAACTGATTAATCGTGTAGCTGTGGAAGAGCACTAATAACGACATTGTTAGAATTCGCCAGAGTAATATGGGCATATACCATTCAACTCTCGAAAATAGTTTGGCTTTAATAATTGATGACTTGACTGTAGTTTGAATCTACTTTTTTTGACACCGTAAGTTAATCTTAAGTAAGTTGTGTCTTCAGGAACCCATTGCCACAGGTGCACTCTATTACAAATACAAGCTATGTGGCACAGTGAAAATGCTCAGAAATTAGTAGTGTTTCATTATTCCGATATAACCTTGATTTTGCTTCTCATAAATGTCTTCATTTCATAAAATCATACATTTTTAATACATTGCAAGCATTTAAAAGATAAAATAATAATAATAAACCAAAAATAGCCATAAAAACATAGAGTTGCCATTTAAGACAGTGCTTCATGACCACAGATTACTCCCCAAATCGGATACGGATAGGGTCCCTCGCATCTGGAAAATGAATATATATGGTTATGGAGAAACACCAATTCGGCAATCACTGAATGTGAAGAATACTACTGTTTCTAACAGTTATCAATAACGGGAGAATTTTTTATGCTTTTGTTTTTATGTGATAAGTTTGTAATTTGATTTCTAATTCAATAGCAAGTTAACATATTAAAGTAAACTCACTCCACAAAATCCACTTTGCCATCATTGACAGTATCCCAAATCATCACCATACACTGTCTCCCCTCCTCTGCTCCAACAGATGCATCCGTCATGAACTGAAAGGCATCGAAATTGGTTACGGTTTTGTCTTCAGTTACAAAGCCCTGCACATCAAAAGATTACGATAAGCAAATAGATTTTGTTCTTACGTCAATACTCATGCAAGTGTCCGTTTTCGGTGTCAGAACACATTCGTCTGTTCGTTTGGCGCCAGCAAAAGCGTAAAAGCTAGTGAGGCTTGTTTCTCTTTCCTTCAGCCTAAATAGTTGAACTGAAGGTCAAATCATTTCTACAAAAAAGTGACGGTACGAACTCACAAACGACACCCTCCACTTCATCAGCACTTGCCACCCCGCTTGGAGTTACTGTAGTCTTAGCAGTAGAATGTTGATCGCAAAGAGCAAATCTTCTAGAATAGGAGGTATTAGCATTAGGAGTGTAGCTGACTGCAATACACCAATCGAGTGTAGCACGACGGTAAAAAGCAAATCCACCAACACAACGTTTCATGGCTGAAAGAAAGAAGCTGTGGGTTACTGTAGTAAAGCCACTAAAAACTTACAAAAAGTCTGAAACTCCCATCCGGATCCGGTATAAGTGATGGTGTAGTTTTGGATCATCCCATTATCTGTTGTTGTTGAAGCGTCGCCCTGAATTAAGTCTAGATGTTATTCTTGATTTGTTTCATGTGCGGATTAATTTCTCAGCTTTAACACTATAATTTATAAGCATGATGAAACATGTAAAATTACTTTGTTCAACGTGAGTTCTAATCAATAACGTGCGGTTTTCACTCCGAGTTGGTAATTTCTATGTTTCATACCTCCGCCTGCGCTCCATCGAATGTTGGCCCGTTTTCTCCTGCTGGACATTCTTCAACGTTGTCATCTACCTAAATCGAATAAATATTTTCGGCTCACCGGACGTTTCGAAACTAGTCGCTTTGGAACTGGGACGTTTTTCTACAATGTGTCAAAGTTGCGAAACGTCCTAGTTACCATATGGATGGTTTCGAAACGGCCTGGAGCCAAAATTTCAACGTTCACCTACCTTAATCTTGAACCCAACCTTCACATTGTCTTCCTTCGTTTTCTGAGTGACACCGGGGATGTCACTTTGAAAAGTACAAGATTGACAAGTTCCAGACGAATCCAGAGATACCATCTGAAAACATTTGAGGGTTACTGTAACTGAAAGTGGTGAAAATTTCCTTAATTTTTTTGACTTTAATCTTTATTAAAAAAGTTAAAAAAGTGAAGTTTGTGTATTTTCTAAAACTTCAGGAATTATTGGCTTGTAAATCTGAAAAACACGAAAACACCAAGCTTCATTTTTTAAAAGTCTGCTACGATCATGTTCATCAATTTGTTTTGATCTCATATCACCTTCTAGAAACCGAAAAATTAATCAAACATTGTTCTATTTATTTCGCAGAAATACAGTTTTCAGCCCTTCTTTTCAGACTAACCACGCAACTCTCGTTTTTCCAACAATTCTGAAGACACTGTTCCCAAGTGACACCTTCTTGAACCTCACAACCAGATGAGGAGTCTAGTTTACCCCAGGTCACTACCATTTTTTGCTTCATTGAGGAAACAATAATAATGGAAATGGAGAAGGAAAGTGATGAGAATATGATGGAAGTTAAAGTCATCTTCTTTGGAATCACAGCTCAAAATAGTAAGTTCGAAATTTCAAAAGTGGGAAAAAATAAAGTTTTGAACAGAAATTTGGGATAAGTGACAGTTACTAAGGAAGAGTAGGGAGAGGGAGAGCTGTCTATGGATTTCAAGTGTAACATCAGAAAACAAAGAGCGAAACACAACGAATGGGTAGATCACAAATCGACTGAAAACTGAAACTTATAATGAACGGATGATTACTAGAGATATGATATGAGTTGTGTGAAACGGCGTTGGAGTTAGGATGTTCATAGCCCCCCCCCCCCCGCCCAATATATGTTTTTTCGTTGCCTTTCCTGTTTTTGATCCAACTTTTGGGTCACCATGAAAGTTGAAATCTCTACTACCGGCAATACGAATGCCTCCAGTTTCAGTGCTGGCATAAGTGTCATTGATAAAACTGAAATTCTAGTATTTTAGTCCATAAATTTCATGTTCTAATTTTCTCTACGAACCAGCTCAAAATTGAAATACCTGCTCAAAAAGATGCTAGTTTCCGACCAAGATGCTGCCGAACATATAACCGCAGTGCAACAGTAGTCTGACATCTTGTATTCCATTTTTAGATTACGTAGTTCAACTAAGATCAGTCACATCTCCTGGCTCACTGTTTATTTTTAGATAGTTCACGATAGCTTAAAGTGCAAAGATTGTTTTCATCCTTTTCTGATTAAAGCTTATCTACTTCCAGAAACCGCGAAATTCAAAATGTCAACTTTTTAACAATGCACACAAATTGTCTGAAATTCCCGTCCGGGTCTGTATTACTATTGTTACTGTTTCCGTAGGCTGATATATAAACATGGTGGGACCGGAATATTATTAGATCCTTTGTTTCCTTTTTGATTATTCCGACTTCCTCTATTCTGTTTCATTGAGTTTTGCTCTCTGTTTTCTGAACTTCTACTTTGTATCCATATAGATTTCTCTTTTCCCTTAGTAACCGTCCTTCATCCATTTTTTTTCACACTCTTGAAACTTTGACCTCGCTATTTTTCAAGAAAATTTGATCGGTGAAAAAACACACTTCATATTACTTGTCTGCCTGCATTCCGCTGTACTTGTGGCATTAGTGAAACAAGAATTGATTGTAACCTGGGGTGCCCCAGAGCTCACTTCTGGGTGTGGCGAAGGAGGTGTCACTTGAGAACAGGGTCTTCAGAATTTCCAGAAGTTGTGTGGTTTTCCCTAGAAGCCATTGTCAAGTAGAGAGTAGTGCTTCAATGGATAGCTTTTCACCAAATTAATCGGTTTCTTGCTTTGATCGGAACAGTAATATTCCAAGTATCAGTATCCTCATAACTAACAATATTGAAACTGAACAATCACATGCCTAAAACTACAGTAGTTGCTCCAAATAATTTAAGTTTCCATAACAACAGATGATTCAAAACCCCACCATCAATTATACCGGATGAGAGTTTCAAACGTTTCAGACGGAATCTTTGAAATTGAATTTTACGGTTTCCGGAAACTGACAAATCCCGAGTAGTATATGGAGAGATGATTTGTCGATACATGGCTATGAACCTATTTTTTAACAAGCGGCAAGACACTCTTTTCATTTTTTGACCGTAATTTAGCGAAAGCGTGAAACTGAATAATGGTAATTCGGAATCGATTAAAGTAACCCAAAGATAACTATACTTCCAGTCATGGATTAATGTAGAACAAGTTTCGGCTTCTACCGCCGAGCCACTATCGGTTGGTGTGTTGCCATTATCTCCACTTCTAACGCTAACATCTTTTTTCCAGGAGAGGGTGAACAGCATATGGTTATGATGAAAGATACTGTCAATGATGATCAATTGGATTTTGTGAAGAAAGAATATATACAACGCTTGATATTAAACAACTGTGGGTCTATACTTGAAAAGTGTCAGAAACAGAACTTCGTTCTGAAGTCAATTGTACTGGAATAATTCTCCTGAATTAGGCCGAAAGTCGTTTTTTTTTCAAGTGGGAAACCCTATCCGTATCCAATTTCGAGAGTTATTTGTAGCCATGAAGCGCTTTCTTGATTGCCGATGTTCGGGTTTCGGGGTCTAATTTTGATTTCAAATTTCACTGTTTTTGGTAGTCGCTGTTTTTGATAGACATTGTATTGAGGATTCAATCGATGTTTTGGATGAAAGAAAACTTGAGGAAACAGAGTTTCTTCGAAACTTATAAAATGAAAAATATAACGTTTTGAACCAAAATATGAATGACTAACGGTTACTTAGGGAAGAGGAGAGGTGTCTTCCAATGTCAAGTGTAACATCAAAAAACAAGGAGCAAACTCCAAAGAGCAAGGAAAAAATCAAGATAACAGTGGAGGAATCAAAATAGTAAGACCACTAGGGTTGGAATATGAGTTTGTGGAAACATATCAGATTCTCAGGTATCTCAGGTATGATGCTCTAATTGTCGTTGGGATTCTCAAATTTTGGTTTTTTGTTTTAGCAAACAAGGCAGTGCATTCAGTTTCAGTACTGTTATAACTGATGATGCTGAAACTGGGACACAGTTCTCACTCTTGGACTGTCTCTGTTTTTGTTCTATTTTTCTGGAAATATGTTCATAACTGAAAACCGATTAACCAACGTTTCATGTTTCAATTTGACCATAATGGCCAATATTGAAATCGAGAAATCATTCCTCGAATTTTTTTGATACATCAAAAATAGTGATTTGATAGCTGAAAAAAACCAGCGGAGCTTGAAATTATTTCAGGCGTTTTCAAAGTTTTGTTGTTTCTTGTAGATTCTTAAACAATTTCTCTAATATTTTAATAATTGTAAGTTAAAGTCACTTCTTTAGTGGCATTGAAGTAACTGAAAAAATTGAATTTCTGATCGACAGCGATCATTTTGAATTCTTTATCTAGGAATTATTCCAACTGAAATTTTTCGATTCCTTGAACCTCAGAGAAAAGAGAAATAAACAAACAATTGTATTATATCCACCAACAATCTTCATCGAGAAAACAATGTGTGATAAAAGATTTCAGTGAACGGTAATGTTGAAACTGGGAACAAGTACGAGTGCAAGTACGATTGTCATTTTCGACCTGAAGATTTTTGTATTCTATTTGATGTGTCATAGTGAGTAGTTGGTTTTCCAGATTCCAGTTTTTTCAAAACTTCGAATCATTCAACTTGGAAAACAATCGAATTTTCAACGATTTCAAATAGGTTTGCTGTAACAATTGCTTCATAATTGGATCATGATTTTTTGTCATTTATTCTGTTCCGCATAGTTTGTTGTTGCTTTGTTGAAAATAAGATCCACAAGCATTTTTCCTATTCCTTCTACATATAACCGCGATTCATCTTTCAGAATATGGGAGCTGGGAAACTTCCATTTTCGAGACAGCACTAAAACAACACAAACATTTTTGGTGACTCGCCGTAACAGAATGCATTTTGTTTTTGCTAACTATATGAGAAACATATGAGAATTTTATCCATTTCGGTCGGATCATCAAACATGGTAGAAAACACATTATCTTTTTGACAACTGATAGTAACAGTGTAATCTGAAATTTCAAACACAATTGATTTGGATGAGCATATAATTTTGAGAACTTCGTTTTCTCTACGATTGTTAGCGTCGGACATACAATTGGGCATAGATGCATAAAGAACTATGCACATCAAAACCTTTTTTTACTGACGGGAGATCCAAAAATTTTTGTTTTTTTTTCCTATGTTGAAAAGGTTGAGAAAGTCCTCTATTGTCTACAAAGTGTCAATGCCCTCAGTTTAATTTATGTTAAAGAGACGTCGAAACTGGAACTTTAGTATATGTCATTGTAAATGTTTCAGTCCTTTCTCAGTGTTGCCTGATCAGTCTCCATTTTCACAGTTCATTTTCTGCCATATTTTTCAATACTCCCAGTTTATTTCCTCTTTCAAGTCTTATCCGATACTGTTGCCGTTTTTCTAAATTCAGGATACATATTTGTCTACATTCAGTCTAGCAGTTTTGGTATATTTTACTTTTTCTAGTAAAATGTGTCTACTGTATCAATTGGGTGATATTTAAACTATTGTCTTTTTGTTATATTGGATGAAGAGTGTCAAGATGCTTCTTTTCGTTTTGATAGAAAAAGTTGAAAACTTCCTGTTGAGCATTCACACTGTTGAAGTTTTTGTAGACTCATTTAGACTCGCCATTCCATTGCATAAAAGCACACGTAATTGATCTCACAGACTCTCTGAAACAGTATAACAATTTTTATATAATATCGAAAACAGACGATCGAACAAGTAATGAAAATAGAACGGATGAAGATACAGTAATGCCTGAAATTTCACAGCCAGTTTTGTTTGGACAAAGGTAGAATTTCTCGGACTCGCGATTTCCAGAAGGCTGTTTGGTAGTGTTCGTCAACTAACCAACAGAAATATTCTCAATTTCAAATCCCTCATAACTGCTGATGTGAAAACTGAGAAATCAGTTACACTTCTCCTTAATTAAATGAGACTTTCATAGTGCCATGAGACGGCAGTTTACCGATAAACACTTTCGATTTTCTGGTTTTTTATTACTGTAGATAAAACTGTAACCAGTCTCAATGATCACACATTTTTAACGTTTGCTTCTGCTGGAGTAGAAGTCAGAAAACTGTGTATGGTGTTGACTCGTGATACTGTGATTTACAGCAAGGTAGAATTTTAAAGAGACATTTTTAGTAAATCAAATGACTAAACTGGATTTCAAAAATAGTTCGAAAATTTCACAGTTATGAGAAACAGTAGTGTAAGTTTGGAATTGTCCAAGCGTCAGATGGATGCAGTAAAATTCGCAAAGTGCACACTTCAAGGAAGTTCTAGAAATAGTGATGAATTTGAAGGTGATGAATTTGAATGCATTAGTATGTTGTATTTTCATGTATGTCTGAAACTCCACAAAAACCCTGAAACCTTTTCACAATCGCTTTGATAAGTCATGTGAAATTTTGAGCTGTAGGAGGATGTTGCATCAAAACTGCTAAGGACTAAACTTATTCAGTGAAACATTACTTTTCTTTTGCTTATGTAAGCATTTGAGAAAATTTTCCAACTTCTAATAGTAAACAGGATGGAAAAATATATGGGCATTAGAACAAATGTTTCATTTGTATCATTTATCAATCATTTTTTAAAGTTTTTCTTAATTTCTCCGAAATTTTTTCCAATCAACAAATTTTCAGCCTGTTTCCAGTAGGAGATATTTTCTGCTTCTCCGCATTTCCAATTGATGTCATTGTGATTTGCAAGACAAGGACAAACATCAATAGGGGGTTTCTGACATTTTTAGGTTCAATCTGAAACTGTCTCTGGTCAGAGGTAGCCGATGGATATTGTTGAAAAGGAAACAAGAAACACATTGGATTCAAAAAGTTGAAGAAATAGTTGACACCTAAAAAAATAGTGGATAAAGTTTAGAACGGCATACATATGAATCGCTTCAATGACCATCAAAGATATTTTGGATTTAGACAAGTATTAGAAACGGTAACACATTCCGAATTATGCATTGACATTTACAATAGTGAACGAATTTACGCCCAATTATTCTCAAATGTTGAACAATTTCATTACTCGTCAGTAAAAGAAGCAGTCGAAAAATTGTTGAATTAAGAAGAGTCGTGTTAACAAGTATCCAAAAAAATCTCGAATTTTCAAAGGTTTTAAAAACAGTAATACATTTCGGGATTTGCATTGAGTGAGTTCTAACCTTTTTTCTGACATTTTAATTTGAGCAATCCATTGAAAAACTGATACTGTTACATAGTCATTGTTTACACCTCAACGAATTTTCTGAAATATTGGGAGATATTATTCGAAAGGACACTGCGTTCGGTCATTTTTACAAAAAAATTCATTTTCAAGATTTTTCACGAAATTCTTACCAAGACAATGATTCTGGTTTCAATACAGTCATAAGTGATAACTCTGACAATGAGAAATACTCTGTCCATGAAAAAAGCTACGCAGTTCTCGTCGACTTCTCTCGCCAGAGCATTTCTAATGAGTTGTCTTTCTAATAACTGATGATACTGAACGATAGATAAACACTAACCGAAAAGAAAATACTGAAAATAGAAAATCCTTATCTTCCTAAATGGAATTTCTGCACAAGTTTTTCAACGTTTTGCAGTTTCTATTTTGTGACTTTAGATTTCGAACTTTCGAGGTTTCATTGTCTTCTAAGGATCATGACAAATTGAATAGACCCACTTGTGGAGCTGAAAGTTTTATAGATCCCAGAAAATAATAATAAACTTACATTTCTTGCTCCATGAAATTAACACTGTATCCTGAACATGATTTCCTGGAAATTTATTTTGGGAAAGGATTGTATTGTATTGATTCGATTATAAAAAGCAGGTAACAGATACGATGAACTGGGACAATGTATCCATTTCTAGGTTATTGAATAAACGAAACAGATAAAAACTGTTCGAAGACTTTGAGAGCCAACTACTGTAAAAAACGATGAAATTAGCAAGAATTCTGGGACTGCACAATTTTTCACGTGGGCATGGTTCATTGAAAACTTTTCAGTTTCAGCCACTCCATATTACATTAAACCTAGAAAAAGCTTCAATAATACACCCATAACTATGTGTAAACATCCCGAAAAATTATTTCTAGTTTCTCAATGTTCAGATTTATCTGGTCTTTTACGGTTAGGTAATAGGCTTAGACAACCCCAAGCAGTATAAAAAGTGTCTGGGCTTGTGAAAATTGAATCAAATATCTAATTTTTTGTGTTCAACAGTTTATCATTTACGATAGAGTAACAAAACTGTTTCACAACGTGCAGATACAGTAATGTCTGAAAAATTTTTTTTTTCCATTTCACTTCCTTTATAACTGGTAATTAGGAAACGGGGAAATCAGTTACTATTTTATATGGAAAAGAGTACATTGAATTTCGAAGTGGTTCGCAAATTCAATTATTATGAGTAACAGTAGTAAATGTTCAGAATCATCCGTAAGATGCATACATCAACACTCAAGAATATTGACTGAATTTAACATTGGCTGAATTTTACTGTTGCATAGGCATTGTTTATGACTACATCCTTTTTGTGAAAATATTGATGCGTTTGCACATCACCACTAAAGTTCAATTTTGTAATATTAATTTTTAAAAAACTGTCGCACGCAGTCAACAGTATGAAGCAATGGAACACCTCAATATTGTCAGTAGAACAAAATTTCAGTCTTAACATACTTCAAATTTTCCTAACGTTTACTGTCTTTCTCAATAAACCTTCGATGCCAAAATCCTTTGACTGTTTCACCTAGCCAATATTTCGGTTCACCTTGTTGGAGGAAGTAATAACCGAATGAATCCTGATGGATTGAATATTCTTTTAGACACGTAATAAACCAAAGCGATTCAGTTGGTCCTGAAAACAGATACCTTTCTCAATTTTGATTATTGTCATCCTTCCAAATAAGGGCCACAAAATAAAATAACTGCCTACATTGTTAGGATTGGAAATCTTGTGAGAAGAATTTTTCCGATTGTTATCGGAAGTAATCGGTGCAAAACATGAGTGCTTCACCGGTTGGAATTAAGAATTACCATGACTATCCAACTCTGAAAGAAGATCCTGGTCGATGAATTCACATGTTTTCTGCTGCTACCTATGTTTGACGGATTATCGTTTCTTGCTCATTTTGTTCGGAACTTTTCAACTTCCAAAAACCGCGAAATTTGAATTCCGAATGTTGGGTCTAAAATAAAACCCGCTGAAACTCCCATTCGGGTCTGATATAAGTGGTTGTGTAGTTTTGAATCTTCCCATTATCTGATGTTGTTGAAGAGGCACCCGTATAGTAGCGGGAAACTTTTTACTCTGGTGGGAAATACCGTTGATTAGTAAGTTTTCATTGTCAGTTTCCAGATTGGCAGTTAAGAAGATGGTGAAACACGGAATATTAAAGTTTTTTTTTGTGTTTGCCATGTGAACGTATTGTTATATTCTGGTGGGGAACTACAAGCTATAAACGAAAGTTTATGGCGTACTAATTTCACGATTTCAGTATGTTGAAATATAAACATATTAGAAATAAACATTTAATGAAGATGACTTTCATAAGAATTAACATAATTTTGAAAATAATCGTCGTATACTGGTTCACGAGTATTTTTCAGCCGATAATGAAAGCTTGCAGTCAGTCATTAGCAATTTTTTAACTCGTAGGTCACTGTTCCTTTTCTATCTTATCCGACATCACTTGTCTTTATTTTGCTTGCTTCTTCAAACGACGCGATTTCCCTCTCTCGCTTCCATTTTGGATAAACATGCATCTCTTCTCTTCCTTGACAAGTCATCCGTTTCAGTTCAAAACGTCTGATTTTTTAAACTATGAAATTTTGATATTACTATTCGGCTTGAATTCCACTACACTTGTGTCGTCAATGAAACAGAAATGGTAGGGAACTAGGGTGCTCCAGAATCCACATGTGGATGAAATTTTCTACGGGTAGTCAGGAAATGTGTCTTCAGTACTGTTCTAAATCGAGAGCTGAGTGGTTAGACCGAAAAAATGTCAAAAAGGGGTCAATGTTGATGAAATCAGGTTTTTCGACAAAATATCTCCGTTTCTAGAAGTTCTTATTCCGTCAAAGCTAAACGCTGGGAATGATCTTTGTATGGGCTCATTTTTCTAATAACACAATTAAAACAAATTTTCTAGAAATTCGTATTACTCGTTGTCAAAATTGATGCATACTGATATCAATTCTCGAGAAATCTATCATTCCCTCTAATTTTTTTCAGAGGGTATCCCTCGATGTATCTGAAATGTGTTTCGATCTCGTATTTTTCAGGTTTACCTACCTAAAGTCATTCAAAAAACAAAGAAATGAAAACATGGGAAAATTGGGGTTAAATTGAATGATCAGATTTCACGGCCCCTGCGGCCGGCCAGCCCCACGGTCCTTGCGAGAGCAGCGCCCATCGCCGTGGCCCAGAACCATAAGTCTAAAATGCAAAATAATGTTGGTGTTAGTTTTACTCGTTTTCAACCATCCATCTTCACGCACCTCGTCGACATCACCCTGAAATTTTACAACCAGTTTAGACTTATAATGAGACAATTCATCCGTTTTTTGAATCTCATAGGGATGTTTTGTAGAGTTTGGAAGCTACATATAGGAAGCTACAAAAATATTTTCAATTTCATTACCGTTATAAGTGATGATTTCGAAAGGATGAACATAATGGAGACCACTCAAGATGGATTATGTGCTGAAGGAAACCGGAAACTCATTGTTCAGATTTCAATATGTTTCGCATGATGATACTGTACTAACGTTCTAAAAATGTTGGCGTTATTTCTTCTAGCTGTGTGAGATTCTCATGTCTTCGGTATACTGCTGTTGTGTTTTTCAAATTTTGGGTCTAGGGTTTTGAGTCAGTGCATCCAGTTTCATAATTGCTACAACTTTTTCCTTCTTGCTCCGTTTCCGCCCTATATTTTTGTAAATTGGTTCAGCATTGAGAACCAATCCATCAATGTTCCAAGCTTGGCCATAATAATTTTCTGATAAATCAAAAATAGTGGTCCAACAACTGCATACACCGGTACATCGTTTAAATTTTCCAGAATTCTGCTTTCTTAGTGATTTTTTGTGGATCCGTTCGTGTACATTCTTCCTAACATTACAAGTTTCTATCTTCTCATAAACAATGATGTTGAAACCGGAAAGTTAGTTTATTGTAGAAAGATGACAAGACATACTTGCCCTAAAAACCTTTAGAAACCTAACTGAAACCTAAACTAAAAAACGCACACCTAAGCTTTTCTGCTTCGAAACAGTCATGATTGATTGGGGATCACATGAAATCATTAATAACCGTAGAAACGGGGTCAGTTTGTTAGCTTTTTCGCTCAAAATCATTAGACAGTTCCAATTTAATTAATACCAGAAATATGGTTTCCATGTACGGCTGTTAGGGTGTTCTACCTTCTACTTTAATCTTTCCAACATCATGATCTTCCTGTTTCATGTGACTTATTTCCGGCCTAGAGCCACTTTATTTCGTTGCATTTTCCATCAGATTTGTCAATTTCTAGTTTTTTTCTAACCTCGAATCACAACGGGGAAAATAAACAACATTTTTCAGCGATTTCAACACGAGTTTGCTGTACCACAAGAGTCATATTTCTAGTATAATTTTCCTGTAATGATGGTTCATTGTTTTCTTGAATTTAAAATCTACAGAAACCTTTTCATATCTTTCTTACCCGTCATTCATCTTGCATAATATGCAGTACAATTTGTGAAAAGAATCGAAACAACACTATGCGATTGAACCCGTATTTTATGGCACACTATATACCGTAGAATCAAACATGCTAGAAAATATCACATTTTTGGCACTAATAGCAACAGTGTTTTCTCAAACTTCGAGCCAAGTTAATTCCGATGGAAATGAAATTTTGAGAGCTTCTCGTTTTTTCCTACTGTAAATTGTTGATGTGGAAAAAACTGGGCATTAATGGATCAATAACTCTAACACGTTTCAACTTTTTCCGGACGGGAGACTCAAACATTTCGTGATTTTCGTAATGTTGAAAAGGTTGAATCCGAACCGGAGTCTACGGTGGTTAGACATTTCTCTACTGTCAAAAGTCGACAAAGTGTCCATCGCCTCAGTTTCATTTATGTTGGAAATGCAGACGTCAAATCTCGAACTTTAGTATCTCGTAAGCGTTCCCACTCTTCTCAGTCTTGCCTGATCAGATCAGTGATGAGATGAATCAATTTTTTACAGTTGATTTTCTGTCATGAAGAAGCATAAACTTTCTTGAAGTTATGAGTTTACTGTTTCCTTCAAGTCTTATTTGATATGGAAACTATTATTGACCATTGGACTTTCCCTATCCTCTTCATTTAGTCTCGCAAATCCGTTGCCTAGTCGCGTCTCGGCAGTTTTGGTACGTTTGACGTTTTCTGACAAAAGTGTTTACCGTATCTCTTGTATCTTATTTCGACCATTGTTTCCTTGTCTTGTTATGGTGACAGAGTTATTGATTTAGGTCGCTTGATGTCTGATGTTCTACTTGGGATTCACAGACAAATTTATTTTACCGTTCTATCCGTCTATCAACTTTCTAAAAACAAAAGCCCCGTTAGAAAAAAATATCCGTGAGAATTTCCTTTTCAGTATTCACACTTTTGAAGTTTTCGACACAATCTAACACACGTAGACAATTCATCATTGACGGCGGATCAACGAAACTGTTGACGACCTGCAGATACAGTAATGTTTGAAATTTTAGAGCCAGTTTAGTTTAAACGTAATTCATTCGTTTTGTGATTTTCATAGGCTTGTTTTGTAGTGAAACAGCTAGCCTGTGCAATAATATTTTCAGTTTCAGTACCATCATACCTGCTCATTTGGTTACTGGGAAACACTTGTACGAAAATCATAAGACGGCTAATTTCGAATGAGCACTTCTGATTTTCAGGACCTTATTATTGTATATAAAACAGTATCATGTCACGATGTTTACAGTTTCATAACTAATGCTTTTGCAGGAGCAGAGGGGGGAAGATAGTGTACGGCGATGATTCGGGACACAGTAACTGATGGTAGATTGATATGGTGAAAAATTTTCAGTAATCAATATGACTTTATTGAATTTCAAAAAATGTTCAAAATGTTAGCCTTATGACAAACAGCAGTAAATGTTTAGAGTTAATCAACACCTAGGAAGGATAAAGTGAATCTCCAAACAATATGCGACATTAATGAAGTATCAGAAACATTGATAAGTTTAAGGTTAGTAAGCATAAAAATCTAACTTTATTTATGCGGAAAGTTTCGCAGTAAGCATCGCGAAGTCATGCATCGATATGTAATGTTCTCTGGTAATTGATGAGGGAACACTGTTGCATTATCACTGTTTATGACTGAATTTGTTTGGTGGAACATTAGTACTTCCATAGATTATGAGAAAAACTTTGAACTTTCCATAGTGAACAGGATAGCAAAGTGTTTGAACATCATATAACGGTATCTTTAATATCATTTTCTCAATCGGTTCCTAGAACTTTCATTGTTTTCCTCAAAAAGCTTATCACATAGTTCATGCATGTTACATCTAGTCATTTCGTGTACCTTGTCAATTTTATGTTCTTATTTTCATCAAAAATTTCCAATATTTTTGAGCTTAATTCTGAGTGAAAAAGATCATTTGCGGATTCAAACTTTATCAAAAAAAGTTGCGTTGAGCAACTAAATCAGCCACGATTACTATAAACACTATCCCTCCGTACGACAATGGTCAATTTGAAACTGTAGATTTTTTTTGGAAATCGTCGGTCAATCAGAAAATCTAATCGGGATTCAGTTTATAAAAACTTGGAAACTGAGTATTTTTGTTTACCGTATCAAAGCACTAATATGAGTTGGCCCTTCTCAAACTAAATCGTTCCAATAACTTCCACAAAAACATATATGTATATCTCGGATTCACAATCAAGATGAAGCTCGTGTCAAAATTAGTCTAGTGATTGAAACTTTTTTTATTTCTATGCTATATCATAAATTCAGCGTGGGAAACACACTCTAATTACTTACAAGAACTTAATGCTGTAAATGAAACAGTAATCAATCTCGACGTGCACCGTCTATAAAAAATATGACAGACAATGGTGATGACTTAGGATACAGTCAATGATGGAAATATGATTTTTCAAAAAAAAAGTTAATGAGGTTTCAAAATGTATAAAACTTAACATATTGAAGAAAAGCTTGACCGCTGAAAGAAGTAGAAGAAAAAAATTTGAAGATGCGGATATATCCATCCTAGTGAACTTGAATAAATATTTCGGATTCAAACAAGTTTTAGAAACGGTAAAAGATTTCAAAAATTAGTTTTTAGAATGGAATATATTCATAATTCTGATGTTGATTTGAAGACTATATTGGGGGAATGCTACTGTTGCATAGTCATTGTTTATGACTATACTCATTTAGTGAAACATTGCTTTTTGTATGAACGGTGTAGCTCTTATCTGGATTAATATTCACTGTCTCGGTTTTCCCGACATTTTTACCACGCAAAAAGAGCAATGATTGGTTACGAAAAATTCATAAATAAGTACGCTGAAATGAAAAAACAGTTTTGTGAATAAAAAAAGGCATATAGATTTCTTTTACTACTTCCAGAAACATTTCAAATGTTTCATCTTGCTGATAACTAATGATACTGAAAAATAAACAATCTGGAAAGAAGACATTGAAACTGGAAAACTCCCAGTTTTCAAAATGGAATTTCCGCATAAATGTGTCAATCTTTTGCAGTTTCCATGTTGGGACTTCAGATTTCGAACTTTCGAGGTTTCATTGGCAGAAACTGCACTGAAGTATCTTATGTCAAAATGTATCCAAACTTGGGGTCCTTGGAACTTGACGCAAAATATGATGTAGACATTATTCTGGACATTTTGAGCGGGAGAGAAGCTATGTGAATTTAACAACAGATGGCAAAAAATGAACGAGATATCCACAAACTGACGCTATATGTAAAGCGGTATGGGCATTGTTTTCTCACTGTCAATATTGGAATCGGTCGTAGAGGAGTTCAAGTATTGGTGCTCAAAAAAATGTCCAGTTTCAAAGACATAATGTTACAGCAACCATTTGTGGTTGCGGAGATTCGCGGTAGACCAGCCCATCCATTTTCTGAGCAAAATTTCAGAGTTTGTCAATGCTCAGATTCATCTGGTTCACTTACTACTGGTACTGGTAGTAAGTAAGTTAGACCTTCCATAATCAAAGTCGACTGATCAAAAATCAAAAATTTTCCCCTCTTCCGCTGATTTCTAAGATTATTAACTCACGTCAACTAACAACACTAATAGAGGGGTTCTGCCTAGATATTTCAAATTTTGAAGAGGGGTTATTTAGAGTTTTCAAAAATCTCAGAACCTTTTCAAGACTACGAAAAAGCTGTAGTTAGTCCAGTTTTGATTCCAACTGCCCTAGAATTTATCATTTTTGCTGACAAATAATATAGATTTGAAATAGATGAAAAATAGAAGATGTAATTGTAAGCTAGAATTTCTTGGTTTTCTCTTGATTGAAATAATTTCTGTATTTTCGCCAAGCAAAAGTTATCAAGCAAAGAATATAGTTCGCTTTACACTTATGTATGTCAGTATTATGAAACTAATATTTTTCCGATTTTCTCTATTTCGTCAACTTTTCCGGTATCATGTTCTTCTCATTAGACTTCAAATTTTTTCCGAATCCATTTTCTAGTGAATGCAATCCAATTCCACCCTCCCTCACCTCCAATATTTATTGCATGCACATTTTTGGACCTCAAAGATTGGAAAAATGTATTTACATAATATCACTTTTTGTGAAATCTAATCTCCGACTTCATTATTGCTCCCAAGTGTTCAAAACACAACAAAATAAACTCAGCGAAACAGTGATATTCTCATTTTTATCAATTTTTTCTTCACACTATTCAGTCTAGTCAATCTCATGGTATTGCTATTTTCACCAAGTTTCTTTTTATTTTGATAGACTAGTCTAGTCTCACTCTAGATTTCTGAGACTCGAACCAAAAGTCTAACTACACCTACTATTTTTTTCTGACTTCCGGTTTCAAGTTCACGATAACTTT
The DNA here is from genome assembly GCA_963932045.1 of Caenorhabditis sinica. Classification (NCBI taxonomy): domain Eukaryota; kingdom Metazoa; phylum Nematoda; class Chromadorea; order Rhabditida; family Rhabditidae; genus Caenorhabditis; species Caenorhabditis sinica. The sequence goes on from OZ009940.1 coordinate 21,169,624, forward strand.
TAGTGTTGTGAGTTGAATTTTGATACGAATTCCCCATATGGTATATGTTTCCAACCCAATTTCACCCAATTTACGAGAAATAGACGGCATTAAAGTTGCGCCAAAGAACAACATCAAACTAGGCTAAAAAGTGAATTAAGTAGGAAGCAGAAAATTTTTGACTTTTTGGACTCCAGGTGATTTTTGTCTCATGATGAAGGAAGCAAAAGAGGGAAATGATTAGGAACTTTGTTTCAATAATGTGGTTAGATTAAGAGAAGTCTGGAAATTTGAGGAAACACTAGGAGGAGGGAGGATATTGGGAAATTATCTTTGATTGTGTTTTTTTGTGTTAGTAATTTTTTTAATATTTACATATAATCAAAATGGTCTTTCGAATGAAAAATAGTAGTTGAAGGTGTGTATATGAAGATAACGGAACTGTAACATTTGTTCGATTATTTTGTATTACGGTCGTTTGATTTTCGATGATGTTTTTGTTTCGATAGCCATCTTCTAACTGAAAACTGGAGATTTTGAAATTTTTATACAAATATTTTTTTGATACTGAATGGTATGTAAATTGTGGCATTTTACAACTACTATAAAACTGTGAATGTTTGTTCAGAAAAATATCTTGGAGTTTTTTTTCCATAATGGGACTTCACATAATGAAATTCACACTATAAGTGTACTGTAATTTTAAGCGTGGTACATCTGACTTTTCCGTCATACGAATAGAATGCGTAAAGACTTTTAGTTTATATGAAGTCATTGAAAAAGAACAATAGTTTTTGAGGACAATCATTTTTTCACCTGTTCTGTCTTTTTGACCTTGTCAAATCAGCCTTGCCAGACTGAAAATTGTACCGGGTTCCATTTTTTTTCTGACTGTGGAACGAAAAAGTTTTCCGTTTTCCTATATTTTCAAAGGTTGTGAGAAAATTTCAATTTCAGTCGGCCTATCGTTTTGACATGTAGGAGATATTTAGAAAATAGTATCACTAACAAATTTTCTCAGAATTAATGTATGTATTTTTCAAATGATCATCGGGAAAATGTTCCACTGTTTCCAGAACTTGATAAATTCATGAGTCCATCCTCATTTTCACTGGTTCCTCTATCAACATCCGACCCAAAACTTTTTCATATTCTTACCGTTTTTGATATTTGGGAAAGTTACGTTTGTTTCCCCGTTATCAATCACTTCTCATTCCTCCATACTCTATGTTAGCTTCTCGCTTTTCAACCTTATTACATATATTTTTCAATTTCAAGTTTCCCATAAAGTTTCCTTATTTCTTGATTTTTTTGCTTCGGTATTTCCAGATACTATTTATTTTCAGCCTCTTTATTCAAAATATGCTCTACACCAATCAAACAGCCGAGGAGCTCGATACCTATCGATGCACTTCTGATGGTATATTTCAAGCCATGAACTCGATTTGGATGAAAATCAACTTTGGAATGACATTCTTATTGATATTGGTCACATTTATAATGACTTTTTGGGCAGTGAAGGTGCTAAAATTTCACAATGTGTATTCCAGTAGAACACAGATTTTGTTAGCGGTGGTATTGGCGAATGCGAACTTTAATCAGGCGGTTTTTCTTGTGATTCGGGTGAGTTTTCCATACATTTTTTACTGTTTTTTGAAGCTAATAAGCGTTAGGACTGAAATCGTCGTTAATGTGATGGTGTTTTGACGATTAACAAAAATTGGAAAAAAGTACTTCGACTGATTCATTAAGCTTTTAAGATAGGAAGTAGTGACTCAACTACGGTTCAGCTTCTTCGGCCTCTGTCATATTTCCTGTTTGATCTTTGCAATTTTTTTCAATTTCAATGTCCTAGTAAATGTCATTCTAATTATTAAAAATCCAATCTGATCCAATATCCATTTTCAGATCCGCCACCTCCTCCAAGTTTTGACCTACTCCAATGAACAATGCCTAATCGAATTCCACAATTCTGAATGTTATTATGACAACACTTTATACATGTTTAGCAATTATTTATCCACATGGCTTGTTTGTTCGCTGACTTTTGATCGGTATGGAAAGAGAAAAAGTAGATCAAAAATAGATTTCTGTTTTCAGGTTTTTGGCATTTTCAAGGAGAGAGTTATATGGGGAGGAAGGGAATTCAAAGAGGCTTTCGATGTGGTTGGTGGGGGCCGCGGTGAGTATTCCTTTTTTTCTGTGATATTTTCAGAAAACTAAAAGAATTTCAAGTTGTTTGTCGGAATCGCATATTGCAGTTCCCAAAAGTCCATGAAGATCTGGAGACGTGGAAGCAGTAATTCGTACATGCTTTGCAGTTCCTCCTCACCGTTCTCGTCCATTTTCTGGTATACGGTGGAGTATCTCGTGCCGGATATGTACCCTCTTGCCAATATCCTCCACAACTGGCACTAAATTCATTTCAACAGGCTACAAATCTCAAAATCGCTTTCATTATAGTCAGTTGTCTCATTATATTATTACTGTTGCATTTTGTGGTCAAGGGGGATAAGAGGTAAGTGAAAATCAATACCACGTTGACTATACATTGTTTAATTTAGAATCCTCCACTCCTGTTATGACACATGTACCCGCTACTCTTCCTTCGAAAATGTGCTCACCACGAAATCAGTATTGACAATTGCAGTTGTTCAATTGTTCTTCTCATGTCTTTCTTCGATAGCTGGTGGGTTTCTTTGGATAAAATGTAAAGAATAGGTTCCAAACAATGGCACAATTAATAATAACAGTTGGTAACAAAATGTCGAGAACACTTCTGTTTCATGTGGTTAATTTTCATTAAAGCGTTAAAAATCCTCTGCTTGTATTGTACTATTTCTAAATTAATTTCAGTAACAATAGTCCGTCACTTGGAGGAGGGAATGTCAGAGTACACATATCACATTCTGACACAGTATGTTACGGTGAGTTTAGTTTCAAAACCATTTATTATTGAAAAAATGGTGGATTACTATTACCAGTAATGCGAAACCGGCGAATTTTGATATTTCAATCTCAAAAGCTTCTGCTTCAATCTCATGCTGAAGACAAACAATTCTCTACAAAATTGGTTCGTCAGACATAATTAAGAGTACAACTTCTTCCAGGGTCTCCTCTATGGAAACTTGTCAATTCCATGTTTGATCTACCTTAAAACAACAGAATGCATTCAAATTCGACATCCGCCCCCTTCTCTCCCTTAATCCCGTTGGTATGCGCATCCTCGTTTTGATCGGCGAAAAGGGGCGGAGCTTGTGTCGAAAAATGTGTCCGAAAAATGTCCAAAAGTTTGACACGCTTTTTGACGATTAATAACTTTGGCCAGAGTGGACCGTTTTTGATGTTTCTTTTTTTGTTGAATAAAGCAATTAGGGTCGCCCGTGGGGAACTAACAAACAGTAGAATTGGATAATTTTGAGCCGAGCTGTGCTCAATCTGCCGAAGCTCATTTTTTTCTTAAAAATTTTGGCTTGGAAAATTTCGAATTTTTTCGGTTTATTTAGTTGCATAATTCGGAGAGTAGAGTTACGGGTCTGAAATTTCAAATATAAGTTGTGCGACTAGCTGGCTAAGGGAAGAGCATTTCAAAAAAAATATTTATGTCAAAATAGAATTGAGAGCCATCAAAGTTTAAAATGTGGTTTTTTTGGACAATTTTGCTTCTGCCGCTTCGTTTGAGAAAACGGATAGAGCTATCTTTTTGATTTTTGGTGAGTATATGTAAGTCAGACCGTTTTAACTGTTTATTAAATCAGAATCAGTTTATCTCAATAACTGCTCCAGATATTCTTCAAAAATCGAAAAAAGTGGAGCTTTTCCTCCTCAAAAATAGGCTCCGCCCACTTTTAGTTTTTCGCCTATAACTTCGTTACTTTTTCGAATTTTTGAAATATTCCGTGAAAAACGGATGTAGGATGGAAAATTACATCGATCTATGTAAAATTTGGAAGACTTTTAGTAGAAAAATTTTTCAGAAATCAAGAAAAACTGATTTTCAGGCCAAAAATTAAATGTTCCAAAATCGTCATTTTTCAACATTTTGAAGATTTTCTTTTTGGTTCCATTAGATAAAACTGCGCTAATTCTGAATTTGTTTGTTGGATCTTCAGATTCTGAATTTGAGTAAAGTTATGACCATTATTAGATTTCCGAGTTGATAGTGTAAGGGGTTTCACCAAAAACAAGATTAATCACTTAATTCTTTCATAAATACATGTGAAATCATGTCTTCTAGGAGAACAATGCAAAAAACCGCACGAAAAAAGCTTTCCTGGTTCTATTTTGAGCCATAATCGAATCCTACAATTCCGAAGCGCGTGCGTTTTTTCGGAAAGAAAAGGAGACGACGGGCGCAGAGAGGGGAGCGAGGTCCCGTCGGCGGCAGTGATGTGACTGTCTTGCCGCCTCCGCTTACGTATACACTGAATGGCGCAACGGTAGAACTGTGGGCTCAGGATCTGAGGGTCGTTGGTTCAATACTTTTCGATGTGAAAAGTCTTTTGCTTTATTTTTGAAGGACCATGACGATATGTTCGAGGAGCCGAAGGCTCCGAAATACACGGCCGCAGGCCGTGTCTTCGAACGGCCGAAGGCCCTGAGTTCGAGGAGCCGAAGGCTCCGAGTTACACGGACGCAGGCCGTGTCTTCGAAGGGCCGAAGGCCCTGAGTTCGAGGAGCCGAAGGCTCCGAGTTACACGGACGCAGGCCGTGTCTTCGAAGGGCCGAAGGCCCTGAGTTCGAGGAGCCGAAGGCTCCGAGTTACACGGCCGCAGGCCGTTTCTTCGAAAGGCCGAAGGCCCTGAGTTCGAGTAGCCGAAGGCTCCGAGATACACGGCCGCAGGCCGTGTTTTCGAAGGGCCGCACGCCCTGAGTTCGAGGAGCCGAAGGCTCCGAGTTACACGGCCGCAGGCCGTGGTGCGAGGCCGTAGGCCGAGAAACGCCCAGGACCAGCGGATTCGTTAGGCGTGGCTATCACACGGCCGCAGGCCGTGTCTTCGAAGGGCCGAAGGCCCTGAGTTCGAGGAGCCGAAGGCTCCGAGATACACGGCCGCAGGCCGTGTCTTCGAAGGGCCGAAGGCCCTGAGTTTGAGGAGCCGAAGGCTCCGAGTTACACGGCCGCAGGCCGTGTCTTCGAAGGGCCGAAGGCCCTGAGTTCGAGGAGCCGAAGGCTCCGAGATACACGGCCGCAGGCCGTGGTGCGAGGCCGTAGGCCGAGAAACGCCTGGGACCAGCGGATTCGTTAGGCGTGGCTATCACACGGCTGCAGGCCGTGTTTTCGAAGAGCCGAAGGCTCTGAGTTCGAGGAGCCGAAGGCTCCGAGTTACACGGCCGCAGGCCGTGGTGCGAGGCCGTAGGCCGAGAAACGCCCAGGACCAGCGGATTCGTTAGGCGTGGCTATCAAACGGCCGCAGGCCGTGTCTTCGAAGGGCCGAAGGCCCTGAGTTCGAGGAGCCGAAGGCTCCGAGTTACACGGCCGCAGGCCGTGTCTTTGAAGGGCCGAAGGCCCTGAGTTCGAGGAGACGAAGGCTCCGAGTTACACGGCCGCAGGCCGTGTCTTCGAAGGGCCGAAGGCCCTGAGTTCGAGGAGCCGAAGGCTCCGAGATACACGGCCGCAGGCCGTGGTGCGAGGCCGTAGGCCGAGAAACGCCTGGGACCAGCGGATTCGTTAGGCGTGGCTATCACACGGCCGCAGGCCGTGTTTTCGAAGGACCGAAGGCCCTGAGTTCGAGGAGCCGAAGGCTCCGAGTTACACGGCCGCAGGCCGTGTCTTTGAAGGGCCGAAGGCCCTGAGTTCGAGGAGCCGAAGGCTCCGAGTTACACGGCCGCAGGCCGTGTCTTCGAAGGGCCGAAGGCCCTGAGTTCGAGGAGCCGAAGGCTCCGAGATACACGGCCGCAGGCCGTGGTGCGAGGCCGTAGGCCGAGAAACGCCTGGGACCAGCGGATTCGTTAGGCGTGGCTATCACACGGCCGCAGGCCGTGTTTTCGAAGGGCCGAAGGCCCTGAGTTCGAGGAGCCGAAGGCTCCGAGTTACACGGCCGCAGGCCGTGTCTTCGAAGGGCCGAAGGCCCTGAGTTCGAGGAGCCGAAGGCTCCGAGTCACACGGCCGCAGGCCGTGGTGCGAGGCCGTAGGCCGAGAAACGCCTGGGACCAGCGGATTCGTTAGGCGTGGCTATCACACGGCCGCAGGCCGTGTTTTCGAAGGGCCGAAGGCCCTGAGTTCGAGGAGCCGAAGGCTCCGAGTTACACGGCCGCAGGCCGTGTCGTCGAAGGGCCGAAGGCCCTGAGTTCGAGGAGCCGAAGGCTCCGAGATACACGGCCGCAGGCCGTGGTGCGAGGCCGTAGGCCGAGAAACGCCCGGGACCAGCAGACACGCAATTTTCTTTTTCCGCTCATAACTCGCTTCATACTCATCGTAGAGACTTCGCACAAAATTAAGGAGACTCGCCCGTGTCTAGCGGAGCCGGCCGGAGGCCGGGGACGCTAGTCGGAGAATCACAAAAATGACATTGGAACCAGATGTGATGGAGAAGAGAATGGAATCGTTGAAGGCAATGTGGGAGAAACATGATAAAGTTTTGATAACTTGACTGTTTGGAAAGTGTATCAAATGGACGATGACGAAAAATGCTACTCAGTGCGGCGACGGGTTTTGTACTCATGGAAAAATGTGACAAATAAGATTTCATCAAATTTTGCTTTCTCAAAAGCTGCATTTGTTTAATTACAAATATTTTAGTAGTGCAATAAACGATACCTACTAATATGAACCTTCTCTTTAGCACCTTTTAATGAGTAGTTATATTTTTTGCAATTTCATCATTAAAGTATTAGCAGGCTCAGGTTTGAAGAATCAGTTGCATCTGGACTCCTGTCTTATCGTATTTCACAGTTCTGAATACTATTATGACAACACTTTGTATATGTTTAGCAATTATTTGTCCACATGGCTTGTTTGTTCACTGACTTTTGATCGGTAAGGAAAGAGAAAAAATAGATCAGAATTAGATTGTTTTTCAGGTTTTTGGCATTTTCCTGGCGAGAATTAAATGGGGAGGAAGGGAATTCGAAGAGGCTTGCGATGTGATTGGTGGGGGCGGCGGTGAGTTATTTTTAAGATTTTCAGAAAACGGAAAGAATTTTGAATTTTCGAATCAAGTAATTGCAGTTTTCAACATCATTTTTCAACTTCTGATCTGCTTTCACTATTCTCCATTGTCTCATTATATTGTTACTGTTGCATTTTGTTGTCAAGATGGATAAGAGATGAGGTGAAAATAGTCCCGTCCGCCTATTGATTCCAAATTTGTTAAACTTTTCGTTATGTTCAACTTTTTTGAATACTGAAAACTTGAACAGTATCGAAAATGTTTCGGAGTGTATTTTGCTGTTGACGTCCAGCTCTGTCAACAACCGTTGTTTTTCAAAATAACATTCGTTAGCGAAACATTTTGTTTTCAGTATCAATAGTTCGTCACTTCAAGGAGGAAATGTCAGAGTACACTTATCACATTTTGACACAGTATGTCGCCGTGATTCTAAATCAACAACCCTTCGATTAGTTTCAAAAATACACTTAAACTTTATCAGTAATGCAAAACCGACATATTTTGATATCATAACGGTAACCTCAAAAGCTTCTGTTTTACCCTCATGTCAGCACCACACAATTTTTTGCAAAATGGTTATGTAATTCAAAAATTTTTGAGTAATTATAAAGTTTGGAATAAAAGAGTGTCTCTTTGTCTAGTCTTGCTCTTCACTTTTCAGCTTCATTGAAGCACTTTTTGGTTTCGAAAACTATTGAATTATGCATAATTGATCATTCAGATTTATAGTGGGTCAATTTATGGTTACATAAAAATAAGTTTTTGTCAGCTCACCAAAGCCTACATTAGTATAATACAATCGTCTTCCTTGAATGCAACTTTCATTTCCATTTTTACGAGAAATCACTTTTGATTGTTTTTTTTTTCTTCTTAACAAACAGCGCATCTGGAGTTTATTTTCTACCGAGAAATGTGTTTGCCACATGGTTTGTTTTCAATTGACCTCTTGCTCATCCTTAAAATTTCCACTTTACAACCGGGAGCCATTTGCTTTTTATTGGGAGTCTGCCAATCTAGTCGCTTCGGGATGTTGAAAGGAACGCTGATATTTTCTGTTGCTTCTTTTATTCTTTTTGCTTTCGTCAGTTCTGATGAGCAATCTCTACCACCTTATCGCGAGAAACCTATCATGCGTCAATTATACGTTGATCTTCTCAACGATGCCAGATACGAGTACTCAATTGGGCTAAAAATTGCCAACATGCAGAAGCTGTCCTATGACATAGAACTGGAACTGGAACTGAAGTCCTTCTTCAGGTGCAGCGACATCAGGCATGGATCAAACTATCGAGTTGTATATCTGCGAAATATTACTACTTCAACTCGCGTTCTCCCTGATCTACCGAAATCTGATGGTAGAGATGTTTCCAGCCTTATTGATCTATTTGACGTGGAAATCTTGCATGCCCTCCAATCTAGAGTTGCTTGTGTGACTGTGCGAGGCATGTGTCCACTTCCAAGACATTTATGGATAACCGCTGGCACAGTTTGCCTGTTTGGACCAAAGTGAGTGATTTTAACTAGTTTTTTCAAACGTCTTCTATTTTGTCTTTGTAGGGAGACTCTTAAAGAAAGATTCCGATTTAAATTTGGTTTTATTTCAAGTTACCTAAAAGTGTGTAATGATTCCGGAAGTCATAACGAAAATGCTCAAAAATCACTCTAAAACCCTTGACATGAGCTTTGAAATGAGCAAAAAACGGGACTTTAGAGCGATTTGTGATCATTTTCGTCATGATTTTCATAATCTACTCACATTTTTTACGTATTTTAGAGCAAGAAAATGTTTGACAGGAATTCCTTTTAAGGTAGCTTTAAATCTCATCCGTCATTGTAATCCAAGCAAAAACAACCATTTCATCCGTGAATTTTTCCAGATCTTCGGAACCGATGCCGGGGTGGATAAAAGGAAAACCAATGTCGCAGTGTCCAAACGGCAAGACTGACAGTGGATTGTGCAAGAGTGATCTTGATTGATAATTTTTTTAAATTGTATTGGTATATGTGCTTCCACAGAAATAAAATTTGCTGCATGCCACTGATTGTTGTTTCAAACCAACATCCCTGTTACATTGGTTTGAGATATGCTTTGCATAATATGGTTCTTTTAGTTTTCTGCGGTCATTCTCTCTAAGATATTAAAATTAGCAAAACAAGAGTTTTGAAATTATTAGGTAAACATATGTAGTGGCGATGCAATTTGAGCATGCCTGAAACTAAGTTGAAATCCACTAAATCAGCAAAGTTAATTTTATCGAGTATTTATTAGTATATTTCTCAAAGTTTCGGTGAATTCAGATCATCTGAATAGAGTAAGATATGAAAAGAATCAGAAAATCGCCAAATAATTGAAAATTACAATGACAGCCTGTATTTGAACAATATGAAAAATTCGGTCACACTCAGGGTGAAAGAAACAATAGGTTATCGTGAACAGCTATCCTGAAACCTAGGTTTTGGAACCGAGAAAAATTCACATTTTCAGCATGTTCATAAACTTTAAGAAATTGAGATCTTTAGTTTCTCTCCTCAAAAACTTCTATTTGAAATATGAAAAAATTGATACATACACTTGTAAAATTCCATTGATCTCAGGCCAGAGAACTCTGGTAAACAATCACATTCTCTCTCATCCGATCCTTTCTGTTACACAAAATCTCCAACAACTGTTGCTCGTATGTTTGATGGCATCGGGTCAGCTTTATCACTAGCATACACTTGTTAGACTCCGATCTTTCTTGTTTTTCCCTTTGACACTTTGCCTAGTATCTCCAGTGATATGATCATACTTCTAATTATCTATATTTTGCTTCTGGCTCAAGTCCAATCAGAAAGTCCCTACGACAAAAGAAAGCTTTTGCGAATCTTTTATAAAGAATTTTTCAACGATGTCCGTCACGAATACTCAATTGGCCTCCAAATAGCGAACATGCAAGAACTGAGCTATAATATTGAGCTTGAGCAGGAAGCAAAATCCTTCGTAACATGTGAGGATATCAAAAATACTGATACTTTTCGGTTTTTGCTTCTGGAAACGGCTTTCTCGAAAGGGTTCATCTCGCCATTTTTGACCAACGTGGATGCTCGATGGATAAAACTGAATGAGACAAATATTTTGGATAATGAGGATTTCAAACGGAATGCTGAGTTTTTGCACCCTCTTCAGAATGAGATCGCGTGTGTGGATTTGATTTCGAAATGTCCACTTTCTGAGAAACTCCCGGGAAAAAAAGCTGATTCGATTTGTCTGTTTGGACCAAAGTGAGTGAAAATAGGCTTTTCGCCACCAAGACATTTCAAAGCTGGTCATTTCGCAACCAGTCATTTTGAAACTCATTTCGAACAAAAACATTTTCAGATCTTCGGAACCGATGCCGGCGTGGATAAAAGGAAAACCAATGTCGCATTGTCCAAACGGCAAAACTGATAGTGGATTGTGCAAGAGCGATCTGGATTGATAATATTTGTTTTTTTATTATTATATAAAATTTGGTGTATGCCCCTGACTGCTATTTTTAACCAACATCACTGTTACAAACGCTTGAAGTATGCTTTGCATAATGTGGTTCTTTTAGTTTTCCACAGCAGTATTTTCTAAAATATTAAAATTAACAAAACAAACGTTTTGGACTCATTAGGTGAAAATATTGACGATGCAATATAAACGTGCCTGAAATTGAGTTAGAATCCATTAAATCAGAAAAGTTAATTTTATCGAGAATTTATTAGTATATTTCTCGAAGTTTCGTTGTATTCTGATCATCTGAATTCGAAAAAAAACTTTGAAAAGTTTCGGAAATTGGCCAAGCATTTAATAACTACACCGAAAACCTGTATTATAATTACATGAGAAAAAATTCGGTCAAGCTCTCTTTGTACGGTGAAAGAAGCAATAGGTTATCGATAACAGCAATCCTGAAACCATGATTTTGGAACTGAGAAAAAGTTCACATTTTCAGCACGTTCATAAACTCGAAAGGAATTGATATCCTTAGTTTGTCCTTTTTAGCTCCATTAGTCAATTATTTTGCTGAAAGTGAAAATGTTTGACCGGTTCATCGACATTTCGCCACTAAAACATTTCGCAACCAGTCCATTTTGAAACTATATAAGTTTCATTGTTCGAGGGTATCATAAACCAATCTAGATTTGAAAAAAGTTTGATTTGAACACGAGAAACGAGATGATCTTGCTTCTCATCGTCTTTCTAAAGATCAAAAGCTTGTATCTCAAAAACGGTTACAACAATTAAAAAAAGTTGTAAATTGTTGTTAAAATACATACGTAAACAGTTTCGCTGAACATTTTTGTAGTTGACAACTTTTTCTTTTCTTCGATGGTTCTCAAGAAAATTGGGAGTTTCCAGAACCAGCAACCCGCTTCCTGAGTGGAAACATGAAAAACAATGCCGCAGTGTCCAGCCGGCAAGTCGGGAAGTGGATTGTGCTAAATGGATGTTAATTAATGTTTTTTTCAATTTCAGATTCCTCATAAACAAGTTTTTTCCAAAATAAAACCGATCTTCTCATCAATTTACATTCAAAACACACTAACAGCCTGTACACCATTCGCAGTTACTGTATCAGTATCCTCGATCGCATTTCTTTTTGTCTTAAAACTTTTCGAAATTCCATAACAAAAATTCCACTGTGGTGGTAAGAACAACAATTGGAGAGATAATAGTGGTCATTGAATATAAGAGAGTTGGAATGTACTGTACTTGGATAGGGTCCAAGAGAGAAAAGTGCATTGAGAAGAATATAGAAGTGCCGATGAAGATTATGATAGGGATGGTGGACTGGAAGTGGATGGTCTGAAAAATTATGGATTTTTAGGGAAATTTATTGATAATAGGCTACCTGCAATAACTTCTGATAAACCAAAAAAGCCCTCTTCGATAGTCTTGCGGTATTTTTTTACTGAAATTTCACCAAGGAAAATCTTATCATCAGGTAGGATAGATAAACTGACCAGTAAGACACAGGTAATCCAAAGCACTCCTTTTTCTCTTTGCTCAACATTCAAAATCACTTTCAAAACCCCCGCCCTTGCTACGACATCAGCATTGACAATTGCGGTTGTTCGATTGTCTTTCTCACGCCTGTGACGAATGGGTTCCACAGATATAACGTGTAGACTAAATAACGAACCTTCCCATGGACATGTCACACAAAATTTCCTTCATGAATCAACAACAGTTGTTTATCGCTCTATCTTATCTATCCCAGAATCTTTGCTTATCGTTAACCCCACCCCCCCCCCCCCTTTTACGGTTTTAAGTCTGGCCTTCAACATCCACCCCCGCCTCGACCCCCATTTTTCATTTCTCGACAACTCTATATTGTGTACTACTCTCTAAAATGTTTCTTCGCTTGATAATTATCTCTTCTCTACTGGCTTATGTTCAACCAGACTATTCGCCTATCGAGAAAAAATATATTCGTGCTTTTTACCGTGATTATTTCAACGATGTCCGCCATGAATACTCAATTGGCCTCCAAATCGCGAATATGCAAGAATTGAGCTATAATATTGAGCTTGAGCAGGAAGCAAAATCATTTGTAACATGTGAGGATATCAAAAATACAGATTCTTATCGGTTTCTACTTCTGGAAACGGCCACGGGAAAAGGATTCGTCTCACCATTTTTGACCAATGTGGATGCTCGCAGGATAAAACTGAATGAGACAAAAATTTTGGCGAATGAGGATTTCAAACGGAATGCTGAGTTTTTGCACCCTCTTCAGAATGAGATCGCGTGTGTGGATTTGTTTACGAAGTGCCCATTTTCTGAGAAACTCCCGGGAAGAGAAGCTGACAAGATTTGTCTGTTTGGACCAAAGTGAGTGAAAATTGGCCTCATCGACATTTTGCCACCAAGACATTTCAAAACTGGTCATTTCGCAACCAGTCATTTTGAAACTTTATCAAAAAAGTCGGATTTACATTCATATGATACATGTGATTCAGGGTATCATTAACTGAGGGTATCATCAAGTTTTTCATCTACATACATTTGAATAAGTTTTGGTTTAAGCGTGAACTCATCACTAGAAATTTGGGTTTTGCGGTTGCAAAATGATCAGTAAAACATTCCGCTGATTTTTTTGTAGTTGACCACTTTTTCTTATTTTCGATGTTTCTCAAAAAAAAAGTTGCAATTTTCAGGACCAGCAACCCTATTCCGGAGTGGAAACATGGAAAACCAATGTCACAGTGTCCAGCCGGCAAGTCGGAAAGTGGATTGTGCAAGAAGGATGCTAATTGATTTTTTTCATTTTCATATTCTTGATAAATGAGTTTATTTCAAATAACATCAATCATTTTAAAATGTTCATTCAGAAAACACTAACAGCCTGCACCCCATTCACAGTTACTGTATTAGTATCCTCGATTGCATTTCTTTTCGTTTTGAAACTTTTCGAAATCCCATAACAAAAATTCCACTGTGGAGGCAAGAACAAGAAGTAGCTCACTGGAGAGATAATAGTGGTCATTGAATATAGTATAGCTGGGATGTACTGTACTTTGATAGGGTCCAAGAGGGAAAAGTGCATTGAAAAGAATATAGAAGTGCCGAGGAAGATTATGATAGGGATGATGGACTGGAAGTGGATGGTCTGGAAATTATAAAGTTTTCAGCGAAGTGATAAAAATAGGATACCTGCAACAACTTCTGATGGAAGACAAAAGCCCTTTTCGATAGTCTTGCAGCATTTTTTCCCAGAAATTTCACCAAGGAAAATCTTATCAACAGGTAGAACAGATAAACCAAGATACAGGTAATCCACAGTAATCCTAGCACGACAAAGCTGGAAATTCGAACAACCCAACCAGCCAATACCTGGTCCCCGTTTTTGTATAACATCTTTGGGGTATTGAAATTCTTATTTTCTGCCAACATATTGACCCAGGTTACATTTCCGATAAGGATAGGGAGGTAGATTGCGGTAGCCGCAAATGCAACTTTTTCAGGTGTTGGCTCTTTTTGATGCAAAATACAGTAGCGGAAAAGATAAGAGACTATAAGCCAGATCAGGTTGAATTGGATGAAACTTAAGAAGAAGAGGTGCCAAGAAAAGCAGGATATGTGAGAGGTGCAGAATCCAGTGCAAATTATCATGATAGTGTCACCAGTGCTTAGGAATCTGAAATGTTGTCATTTTTTCAAGCCGTCAATCGGAACCCAAAATCAAACCCTACAAAAAAGCAAAAAAGAAATGCCTGCTGCTGGAATCGAACCAGCGTCGCCACGGCCACAACGTGGTGTACTAAACACTATACTAAGCAGGCCAAGAGAAGTAGGTCACCCATGGCGTATAAAAAGGACGGGGAGGCGACAACCACAGTGGCGCGATGGCGCCTACCTTGTAAACGCCATGGTGACCTTTCGTTTTCGGTGGTCTCGTGGTGTAGTGGTTATCACATCTGTCTAACACACAGAAGGTCGGTGGTTCGAGCCCGCCCGAGATCAGTTCCTTTTTTACTTCTTTTTAGAGAACGCTAACTTGGATTAACGGGGTATGGTGGGTTTTCTAACCATTTTTATTCCTGATCTTTCTCAATAGAGCGCTTTTCTCACCTCTCCAATAGAAATCCGCCAACTCCAGCTATGAAAATATCCATCACAGCTTTAACTGTCACCACAATTGCACAAACTTTGATATTTCCTGCTAACTTTAGGAATACGATAACAATTAAAATAGTGTTCAAAATAATACCGAGAGCTGAAAATAGGCCTTGAAGCACGACGAATTGCATTTTTGGTGATGTGATTGTTTTTGGGGAAACACCTAGAATATGAAGTTGTGTTCTCTATTTGGAAAGTGCCTCCTGTTTTGAATTGGCCTCCGGAAATTAAAATGGGGGAGGGGAGAAAGGAACATCTCCAGTTTTCTCGTTATATGTTTTGTACAATGAATTGAAGTTTGTGATAGTTCTGAGAAAAGTGCTAGGAAATGATACTATATTGAACTTTTGGCTCCAAAAGTGCACTGGAATCATAGGAAAATAAGGAAAGGAGAGACCAGACCACTTGAATTCACATTGGGGTACTCTAAAAAGAAAGGAAAAAGAAACTGATCTCGGGCGGGCTCGAACCACCGACCTTCTGTGTGTTAGACAGATGTGATAACCACTACACCACGAGACCACCGGGAACGAAAGGTCACCATGGCGTACATAAGGTAGGCGCCATCGCGTCACTGTGGTTGTCGCCTCCTTCACCATTCTTATGCGCCATTGGTGACCTACTTCTCTTGGCTTGCCTAGTATAGTGGTTAGTACTCCACGTTGTGGCCGTGGCGACGCTGGTTCGATTCCAGCAGCAGGCATTTCTTTTTGCTTTTTTTGAAGGGTTTGGTAATGGGCTTCTTTTGCTATTTTGTGCCGTGAGAATTTGGTTCTGATGATCTCGACATGTTCAATTGGCATATTTTCACTTCTATTATGAGACCAAGAAACGCATTCCTTTGTTTCCTGTTATTGAACAATGTACAATTCCAAAAATAGCCAACTTCTTTATTCATTAGAAATGCTATTAAAAGACATAAACATCTCATTATTACTATTATTTCCCTGTGCCGTCGTGGTCACCACTGCCATCTCGTTGCTCACATCTTGCTCATTTTTCGGTGAAATTTTGTGGCTCAGGCAGAAGAGTTCTGAAAGAATAACACTAGTGAAAACATGAGAAGTTCCCACGAAAACCCCAGCAAAGAAAAAACGTACTAAAAACAAAGCACCGGTAGTGCTTGATGACGTACATGACCGCTAGCGGGTCGAGAACGGGGTAGATCACAAAAGTGATACCGGCGATGTTAGAAAAGAGACCGAGTTTCAAGTTGAATATTGGGAAAATGAAGTAGATGAGAGATGGGATGAAGAGAAAGATGCATGGTACGGTGCTCTGGAAGAAATAAATAATGGGTGGAAGGTCAGTGAAAGAAGAAAAAGAGATTTGGCTAGGGGTGGAATTGAACCAGCGACTCTTTTCTTGTAATCGAACATGTTCACCACTACACCACTCACGACACCATACACTGCTGGACATAATTATAAAGCCACTTGAAAATGCTGATTTTATCAAAAATGAAGCAAAGTGAAGAAGTGGTTTTTAGATGAAATAAATACTCTAGCAGAGTACTAATTGTTGACATAAAAGCAGTCTATCCATTTGCGGTCTCTTGGGGAAATCTCGAAAAATGCGAAATTTTGGTCTTTGGGGAGTGGACATAATTATAAAGCCACTTACACGACCCCAAGAAGTTTTTCTGTAGAGGTTCGGAAACGGTCTCAAACTAATGTTTATGTAATTATTAGCCCAGAACTGTCCCGTTCGCAAAATTTGAAGGCGATTGGAGCTCTTTGGAACAGTCTACAAACGATTTTCCAAAGTTTTTCATGACCCTTCATATTTCGACCCAAAACGTTTGAAAATAGTCTGAGTGTTAGAGGATTTTTATTTGATTTGTATGTTAAAAGCATGTTTAACATTTTGCATTCAAAATAAATTCCTAAAAACGTCCTGCCTTGACAAGGTACAAATTCCAAAATTGTTGCACCAATTTTGATCTGTGAGCTCACTGTATAAGGTGGCTGCATTAGTGGTAGAAGGTAGTTATTATGAAAATTGGTATTGGGCCTTAAAAGCCATCAAGTAGGCTTCTGAATGCATCAAAAAAATTTGGAGGAACTGCATCAATAAACGCTTTAGACTTTAGTAAGTTAGTAAGAGGCACGGAAATTTTTACATAATGACAATTATCTAGCGATAGAGACTTGATATAGCTCTGGAATTGTGCCAGTTTAGAAAACAAACGTCAAGAAACCTGGTTCCACTCACAGAATTCCAAAATTGAGACATTGATTTTTTGAATTCCATGTATCCCTATACCTCGACTGCCGAAGAAGGGATCCAGTTTTCAACCCCGTATAGGGATACATGGAAATCAAAAAATTAATGTCAGAATTTTGGGTTTCTGAGAGTGGAATTAGGTTTATTGACGCTTATTTAGTATAATGACACAATTACAGATGTACAGAAAATCTCATTCGCATGATAATTGTCATTATGTAAAAATTTCAGGGCCTCTTACTTGTGGGGAACCACATTTATGTTATTGAGTTTAAAGCGTTTATTGGTGGAGTTGCTTTTAAAGTTTTTGTTGCATTCAGACGCTTACTTGATGGCACTCAAGGCCCAATACCAACTTCCATAATAATCATCTCCTACTACTAATGCAGCCATCTAATACAGAAAGCTCGCCGATCAAAATTGGGGTAACAATTTTGGAGTGTGTGCCCGGCCATGGTAGACCGCTTTCTGGGAACTATTTTGAATGGGAGATGTTAAACATGTCTGTGGCATACAAATGAAATAAAAATCCTCTAACACTCAGACTATTTTCAAACGTTTTGGGTCGAAATATGAAGGGTCATGAAAAACTTTGGAAAATCGTTTGTAGACTGTTCCAAAGAGCTCCAATCGCCTTCAAATTTTGCGAACGGGACAGTTCTGGGCTAATAATTACATAAACATTAGTTTGAGACCGTTTCCGAACCTCTACAGAAAAACTTCCTGGGGTCGTGTAAGTGGCTTTATAATTATGTCCACTCCCCAAAGACCAAAATTTCGCATTTTTCGAGATTTCCCCAAGAGACCGCAAATGGATAGACTGCTTTTATGTCAACAATTAGTACTCTGCTAGAGTATTTATTTCATCTAAAAACCACTTCTTCACTTTGCTTCATTTTTGATAAAATCAGCATTTTCAAGTGGCTTTATAATTATGTCCAGCAGTGTAGTTGGCGCCAAGGCGGCGGCGGCAGTACTGGTAAGGAGGCGCGCGCCACCACCGCTCTCCCTCACTTTTATGTACGCCCTCCCGACCTCACTTTCCCGGTGGTCTCGTGGTGTAGTGGTTATCACATCTGTCTAACACACAGAAGGTCGGTGGTTCGAGCCCGCCCGAGATCAGTTCTTTTTTGATTTCTTTTGCGATGCCCCTTACTTGAATCAAAAGTGCCTGGAATAATTCTTTCTGCAATTTCATATGATTTGACAGCTGGGAAGTCGCTTTTGACATTCGACGATAAGTACGAATTCCGCAATAGAACATGACAAAGACTGGAGCTATAGAAAGGATTAGTAGAAACAGACATCCCAGAGAGCACCAGTCTAGCACAATTTCACCTGTTTGAGAGTCTCTAGTCTGAAAATAAATTGGAAATAAAATTGAAGAAGAATGTGACTCACATAATAGGACATTCTCGCATAGTAGACAGTGGAGTTTTCAGAAAGGTCAAAAGTGGAAAATAGGGAATCTTTGTAGCCATCATTTCTATCTGCTTCCATGAGATAACCACAAATGAATACGGTGATCCCGAAGAAAAGGGAGACTAAAACCATAAAGGCATACCAAAGAGACATACGCCAGGAATCGAATAGGGATAGTTTGGAGCTTCTGAACTAGGGGAATTTTGTCGAAAATTGGATAAAAACCTTACTTTGTCATAGCAAAATAACGATATACAAACTGAACGGCGAGAGCAACAAACATCATACAATTTGAGGAACAAGCAAGACCTGGAAATGGTGAAAAGTACAGTAAAAGTTCTGGAAAGTTAATTCTGAGAATGGTTGCAATTCAGAGTCTGATATTTGAAAACTTGATATTTGAAAATGGTAACGACTTCTGAAGAACAGGACGCAAATTTTTGGAAGAACCGAAACAGAAAAAGTCCATTAATGAAAGATATGTTTCATCATTTTGATTTCAGTGCCGATTTTTCGTACTTCTCAATTCCGAAACTTTCGATACTGACAAAAAAAAAAACACTCACTTGTCAAAACCATCATTCCCAAATCAGGTAGTCCCAGCAAATTTCGTCTCACAAAAATCGAAATCGAAGTTTCAAAAGTGAAATAATTGACATTCAAAAATAGTGTAATACACGAAAACCACATACTTTGATAGGTGAAAAAAGCCATCAAAAAGCGATAATTTCCAAACTTTTTCGGTGATTTATTGAAGATACAAAATAGTAGAAGAAGATTGTTTGGAACAGCAAAAATCACAGAGAAAATTTCGACCAAACTCGAAATTTCAAGCCAAATTGAGCCAAGCATTTTTGGATTTTTGACCAACTTGTAGATGTACTAGGACTCAAAAACAAAAATTGAATAACAACTTTTTTCAAGGAAACCTTGAGAACAAGAGCGTGTGAACTATTGTCTCCTGGGAGTCCGTATAGAAAAGAGACGGTGAGAAAAAAAAAAAGAAAAAAACTTGCTTCCTTTGAATTTCCACCTGCGACTAGACATATGCATCATTAGCGGGTTTGAGCATTGGGCTCAAAAATTTTTTTCATGAAAAACATCTCATTGTCAGAGTTTTAGAAAAGAAAAGTTCCGGTTTTTGAGTCATAAGAAAAAAGGACAATGGTGAATATGAGATGATTAGGTCAAGAGAGAAATGAGATTTTCGGTTGCAAAAATGTGATGTCAGAATTGAGGGAGTGAGTTGAATTTGATTATAATAATAGACTAGGCAATAGAGATTTGAGTGCAAGGGATCAAATTAGGAACTAAAAAATTAGGAAACTTTCAATTTTTTAACAAACGAGCAGAGTAATAAAACCATTACAGTTCAAAACAGTATATGGAGCCATAGAAACAGTGAATTTTCAAATGTTCTACGTTTACCATTATGGATAAACAGCGGAGAAGCATGTTCCAGGACTGGTTGACAAACAGTTGTAGAATGGCCATTTTTGATAACCTCGTAGTGAAATATCAATTCGGACCACTGTTGCCAATGAAGGGAAAATCAAGAGATAATAACTTTTCGAAACGCGAAGCATGGTTACAGTAAGTTATGAGCGTGGTTACAGTAAGTTACCTAGACTTAAAAAATTGATAAAAGTATGTTCGTTTTCAGTAAACTGTCTTGAAAAAATTTCACAAAATTCACTTTGATGCTGAAACTGCAAAACAATTTTGCGGCGGAATCATGAAATTCTTATAAGGCGTTAATAAACTTTTAGAACTCAAATGAGGGCCTCAAAAATGTCGGTTTCATTGTGGTGTCTTCAAGATGATATCACATCTACGCTGATATCATATCGACAAACAGGATTGTACAGTCTTCACGAAACAATAAAATAACGCGGTTTACTGTTTCAAAAGCGACAATATCGCAAAACTTAAAGGGGGAGTCCACTAATTCTAAAATTTTCGATTTTTTTTACATCAATCGACGCAGAATTTGGGCGCGGGAAATATTTTCTCTTGGAGCCTAGTCTCAAACTGGCTAATTTTCGTAATATAGGTTTAAAAAAATATAGGTCGTTTTAGGGTGCGAATATTTCTTGAGGGTGCAAATTTCCACGTGAGCAGAATTTCTGCATCCTCACAGTTGATTTTTTTGAGCAGTGTTTGACCTATATTTCGAAAATTAGCCATTTTGAGACTAGACTCCAAGAGAAAATATTTCCCGCGCCCAAATTCTGCATCGATTGATGCTAAAATCTACACATATCAGAAATAGTGGACTCCCCCTTTAACAGAATCTTTAAATATTCAAGGTTTCCAGTCTTTTTAGTTTTTTTTTTTTTGAAAATCAACTACACACCGCTTACGGGAAACATTCCACATTTGAAATGCCGATATTGCAACTGTAGAACATTTTATTTTCCCTTTCACGTGCATCTCAATTTTCACTATCGTGAAACATAAGCAATTTTTCCAATTCACTGTGCTTACAATTAATTTGATGATAGTGCAAGTTTTATAACAATAGGTTAGAAAAAACTCCTTGAAAATGCTATAACATGTTGTGCCACGCGATCCGTAATAACTCATTTGAAATGAGTTACCACATATCAGCTTGGTGAAACAGCGACTTTCGAAAACTGAAAAACCAAAGTGATACTTTCAACTGTGCCAATTTTAACTTTCTGATAATCGAATTTGTAAAACGTCTTTGGTTTTCTGTCACAAAGCACCTTACCACTTTTCTCTTTGCATACTGGGTAAATTTTCTGTGACAAAATCTTTTTTTCTTCCAATTTTGTCTGTTTTGAAACATCATAACTTTGACTATTGTCTAGTGAATTGAAAGACAGGATGGGGGCCGCGACAATATCAAATTTCCATTGCATAAGAAACCCACTTGTCACATTCTTGAAACATGCTTGTTAGTTTTTTTGTACAGTAGTGAACTTTGTGCTATATTTTCAAGATAAAAACCAGAGAAAGGAAAATCATTGAAAAAGGCAATACAAACCTTGACATATATTTTTAAATTTGGACTCATTGAAACTGTATTCTAGACTTTCCGATATGACACCGAACGTAATGAGGTTTGTTATTTTGGAATTCAAATAATAGCTATTTGAAACAGAATTTTCGCTTCACACCGTGAAAAAAAAAGCGAAAATCCTGACCAAAACGTTTTGAAAAAACTAGTAGTGGTTCTGCAAGGCTCAGACTCGTTGTCTATTAAATAATTGCACTTCGTGGAAAGTTAATGAGGACAGTGAAAAAGAAAAATTTATGGTAACGCTGATGTGACCATCAGAACTTTCCGGTTCATCATTGTTTTATCATCACACCTTTGAATTCTAAAATGATGCATTGTCAATTTCTCACTCTACATCAAATACACATTCGAAAATGATTGCCAACTCATTCTACACAAGGACAATGAAAATTCCCGGAGCTCCCAAATGACAGTCTCAAATTTGAAAATGCTTTTTTAAAACATTCATTTTTGCATTAAACTTGGCCCAAAATATTTGACTAAAGGGAAAACTGTGACAAAGACGCATCCAATCCGCTGTTAATAAGTCAAATCTTGAGAAAACCCTTGAACCTCAGGTTTCGTGTAGCTGAAGAATTGATTGTGGTGTATTGAAAATTTAGAAGATAATGATCAAACTGTTTCCGTACGACGGTATTACAGTATTTTATAAACTACTCGCATGAGTGTAGGTAACAGAGGGCTCGACAGCAGATCTTGTTTCAATATCCAATAAAACTTTGATAAACTTTCCAATCTTGAAAGACGACATTAGTGTCTTCACATTCCGCCGATTACAGAACAAATAAGATAATTGAACAACCAAGGGTACTGTGATGATATCGACGAGTACACTAATAATGAACAAGTTACACATTGAAAAATTGTTCAAATATACACCGATGTAAGCTGGTGAGAATATCTAAAAATTTGGTAAATTTTTTGATCATCCACTCTAGAAATTACAAATAGAACGACTATGGTGATCATCGTTTGCAAAAATATATATCTTTGTGGCTTGTTTTCTTTTGCTATTGGAAGATGGGAGAATTTTCGCACGCTTATCATGATTGGAGTGTAAAGAAATGCAGATATAATGATAACAATGTCAAGGAAGAAATAAATAGCCTGAAAATTGTATTATGTGAGTATTATTTCACTCAGAACTGGCCATTGGAAATATTTCTATAGCCAGTCTCATAGATTCGCTACAGGTATTGTCGTCACAAAAAACGGCAGCAACAAATACGGCAATATAGAATAAACTAATAAATATAAGCACGTAACGAGCATTTGCCCGAATTTTTGGATGAAACTTTATAAGAGTGTCATCAATGGTCGGGATGAAGTACAGTAAGACGCGTAGAACTGCAAGAACTGTCACAAACACATGACAAACTTGAATTATGACAAAGATCGCAAGGAAAATGAATAAGCAAACGAAAACACAAACAGTTTGAATTCTGAAAATAGAAGTTATTAAGAAAAATTGAATTAAATTAGCTTCTCACGCAATGTTTTCTCCGGAAATGATACATAAACATATTGAAAAAATGAAACAAAAAATGCAATAATACAGAATCTTTATGGTTTCATACAAATGATTAGTGATGGGGAACACTGAAGACTTCTCATCACGAGATCGATTCATTTTATTGACGTACACATAAAATGGGAGGATTATCAGAAAAACGAAAAATGTCAGAGGTATAGCGATGATCCACACAAGAAGTGAATACAACGAAAAAAAGTCTAAACAGGGATGCTCCCCAACTGTTACCCGGGGATTTCAATGAAATATATCTCAATGGATAGTACGTTGGCTAACTAGAAAAACCCCAAAATTATAGCGGCCCATAGGCAGGTTTGTAGGAATGGGAAGTGATTTTTCAAAATTTTTTGAAATTCGAGTCGACCCCCTTCGAGAGACTATAACTTTGACAATTTTTCCTCAATTCCATTGAAAGTTTTTTTGTTTGAAAGCTCTTGAGTTAACAAACAAATTTTGTCAACAGAGCTAATTTCTACATGCAACCACTGACTAGAAAAAATAACAAATGTGAAGATGTCCGGTAACTTGTGTTTCAAAAAATGCCAATTTTTGGAAAAACGTCCTCGGGAGATTATGGCCATTCGCTTTCTACTCTCTAATCATGCACATATACATCTTAAAAAATAGGGGCTTGAGGCCACTTACGAGACTTATTTTGATTTTTTCAAATTTTTTTTCAGATTTCCCTGTATCCCTATACGATGAAAATTGAAAAATTGACTGCTTCCAAAAGTGCAGGATTTGAGTTTATTTCTACAGAATAACAATTTATCTGATCGGAAAAACTGGAATTTTCATTCATAGACCTTTTTGAAAATTTTGAATTTTCGCAAAAAGTTGATCGTATAGGGATACAAGGAAATCTGAAAAAAAATTTGAAAAAATCAAAATAAGTCTCGTAAGTGGCCTCAAGCCCCTATTTTTTAAGATGTATATGTGCATGATTAGAGAGTAGAAAGCGAATGGCCATAATCTCCCGAGGACGTTTTTCCAAAAATTGGCATTTTTTGAAACACAAGTTACCGGACATCTTCACATTTGTTATTTTTTCTAGTCAGTGGTTGCATGTAGAAATTAGCTCTGTTGACAAAATTTGTTTGTTAACTCAAGAGCTTTCAAACAAAAAAACTTTCAATGGAATTGAGGAAAAATTGTCAAAGTTATAGTCTCTCGAAGGGGGTCGACTCGAATTTCAAAAAATTTTGAAAAAGCACTTCCCATTCCTACAAACCTGCCTATGGGCCGCTATAATTTTGGGGTTTTTCTAGTTAGCCAACGTACTATCCATTGAGATATATTTCATTGAAATCCCCGGGTAACAGTTGGGGAGCATCCCTGTTAAAATGTTGTCAACGCTATAAATTTCAAAGAGTTGCATGATTTGACAATGCAAATTGTACCGAATGATGTGTGTCAGTGCAGTTTTGTTTATATTAAATTGTTGAATATCACCTGTGTGGAAATTGGCAACATTAACTTTCAGTCGAAGGTTTCATGACATAAAACATGTAATTGAATTTGATCAAACTTCATTGAAGGAGGAATCCTACTAAAAATATTTGAATTGCTTCAAAATATGGAAGAACAATGTTTAAAATTGTTCTAACTTCGGAATTTCGATTCGAAAAACACGTTTTCGGGCAGAAGTTGTCTGCGGAGGTCGTGGCCTTTCCTCTTAAATCGGACTCGGTGATTTGAGGCCGCTTTTCGAGTGTTTTAACAGTTTTTTTCGAGTGTTTTTAACTGTCTAACAATGTTTTCATATGCACATGCACTTTGTAATGTTATGTGCGGCATTTTCCAAATTAACATTGACGGTGAAACTGCACACTTTTTGAATGACATTCGAAAATCATGAGATTATTACAAGACGTGCCAAGTTCTTAGTTTTCAAAAAGAATTCTGAAAATTTAAAACAACTAAAATATCTTCAGTTTCATCTTGCTATGTTTTGAATATACAGTCTAATCAAATCTGATACGTAAACGATCAACGAAGAAAAAAAACAGATCAATCCTGTGGAATAGCTTGTAATTTCAAGACTGAAAGGAGATTCAACAAACCACTTCGATTCTGTGCAGGAAACAAGGCGGAACGAAATAAAATCTGTAGATTTTCTTGATAGTGCAATTGATATTTTATAGTGCAATTGATATATATTTGACGCACAAAACGTAGTTCTGAACCATCTTGGAAATATTTCATTTTTCTGTTCCAAGTTATTGGTAAAGTCAATTTCACTTGTCGGAAACATTAGTATGTCTATGAGTCGAGGTTCTGAAATGTTGTTTTGCGGACATTTTATCTGGCAGTGAAGTTTAAAAATCAGGCTCCTGCGAAACTTGAATGAATCTGTTTTCAATTTCCACTTTTTTCATTTGTGTCACGCGTTGAAAAAAGGGCAGGTGATATTTGAAAAATTCATATAAGCTAAATTACACCGACACATATCATTTGGTACAACTTGCATAGCCAAATCATGCAACTCCTTGAAATCTATAGCATTCACAACATTTTAAACTATTTCGGATTCGTGTGGGGCATCGTCTCAATTCTGGCACTTTTCCTTTTTCTGATAATCCTCCCATTTTACGTGTACGTCAATAAAACGAATCGATCTCGTGATGAGAAGGCTTCAGTGTTCCCCATCACTAATCATTTGTATGAAATCATAAAGACACTGTATTGTTTCATTTTTTGTTTTGTACTCAATGTCTGTATTTTTAAGTGTTTCCTTTCCGAAGAGTACATTCTGTGAGGAGATAATTAAATCCTATTTTTCTTTATAATTACGATTTTCAGAATTCACATTATTTGTTTTTCGATTGGCTTATTCATTTTCATTGCTATCTTTGTCATGATTCAGGTTTGCCATGTGCTTGTGACAGTTCTTGCAGTTCTACGTGTCTTACTATACTTCATCCCTTCTATTGACGACATTCTTACAAAGTATAATTCAAAAATTCGGGAAAATGCTCGCTACCTGCATGTATTTATTGGTGTATTCTATATTACCGTATTCCCAGCTACTCTTTACTGCAAAACTAATTCTTGTAGCGAAACCATATTTCTCGCACTAGATGTGATGCCTATGGTCCGTTCAGAACAAACCTACTGATTGTTTTCCCGTGATGCGTTAGCACTCTGAAACACGCTTTGGCCGTGAAAGCGAAAAACTATTCCACCTTGAAAATATCTAAATCCAGCGCGGCCAAAAGAAAATTGGGAAATTAGCTGAAAGGCCATGTATTCACTCGTTTTTCACACGTTTGCCGCGTTGGCTGTGAATCTTTTTGTGATGAAGGACTTTTTGCTTTCACGGTCAGGGTGTGTTTTAGAGCGCGACTGCATCATGGGAAAATAGACAATTTCTGAAAGGTACTTATTCCAATTTTCAGACTATTTACTTGTTCCTCGACATTGTTATCATTTTATCTGCATTTCTCTACATTCCAATCTTGATAAGCGTGAGAAAATTCTCGCATCTCCCGATGGCAAAAGAGAACAAACCACAAAGATATATATTTTTACAAACCATGATCACCGTAATCGTTTTATTTGTAATTTCTAGAGTAGATGATCAAAAAATATGCCACGATTTCAGATATTCTCACCAGTTCCCCTCTTTGTATATTTAAACAATTCAATGTTCTCCTTGTTCTGTGCTTGTGTAATCTTCGATATCTTTACAGTACCCTTGGTTGTTCAACTATCCTATTTGTTCTGTAATCGGCAGAATGTGAAGACACTGTTCTCTTCTTTCAAGATTGGAAAGTTCATCAAAGTTTTATTGGATATTGAAACGAGATCTGTTGTCGAGCCGCATGTTGCCTATACTCAGGCAAGCAGTTCGTGAGAACACGAACTAATACAATTTTTCATTTCATTATTTGAAAATACTTCAACAGTAATCGGACAATAAAAAATGATCTTTAAACATTTGGTCACATTTTTACTGTCTATTTCATCTATATTTGAGCAAAATCCCTGTTTGCGTTAAAGTTGACTTTCTGAAAACCATACTAGTCTAACTCTCGGGCAGTGAAATTTGAAAATCCGATACCCACAAATCTTGAATAAATCTATTTTCAATTTCCGCTTTTTTCATTTGCGTCACGCGCTGAAAAAAAGGACAGGTGGTATTCAATATTTGATATAAACAAAATTTCACCGAAACACTTCATTCGGTACAATTTGCACATTCAAATCATGCAACTCCTTGGACTTGATGGCTTTAGCCGCACGGACATATTCAAGGCGCAGTTGACTTTCGCGTGGCTCATCGTCTTACTTCTGATGTTTTTCGTTTATCTGATAATCCTCCCATTTTATGTGTACGTCAATAAAACGAATCGATCTCGTGATGAGAAGTCTTCAGTGTTCCCCATCACTAATCATTTGTATGAAACCATAAAGATTCTGTATTATTTCATTTTTTGTTTCGTACTCACTATCCGTATCTTTTTGTGTTTCCTTTCCGAAGAGTACATTGTGTGAGCAGATAATTAAATGCTATTTTTCTTAATAATTTCTATTTTCAGAATTCATATTATTTGTTTTTTGGTTGGCTCATTCACTTTTATTGCGATCTTTGTTATGATTCAGGTTTGCCATGTGTATGTGACAGTTCTTGCAGTTCTACGCGTCTTACTGTACTTCATCCCTTCTATTGACGACACTCTTAAAAAATTGCATCCGAAAATTCGGGCAAATGCTCGCTACGTGCATATATTTATTGGTGTATTCTATATTGCCGTATTCGCCGCTACTCTTAACTGTAAGACGAATTCTTGTAGCGAAACAATATTCTTCGCACTAGATGTGATGCCTATGGTCAGTTTTGAACAAACCTACTGATTGTTTCCCGCCATGCTTTCGCATTCTGAAACACGTCCTGACCGTGAAAGCGAAAAGCTCTTCCACCTTGAAAATAGACAATTCATGAAACATACCTTTTCCAATTTTCAGGCTATTTATTGGTTCCTCGACATTGTTATCGTTTTATCTGCATTTCTATACATTCCAATCTTGATAAGCGTGAGAAAATTCTCGCATCTCCCGATGGCAAAAGAAAACAAACCACAAAGATATATATTTTTGCAGACCATGATCACCGTATTAGTTTTAATTGTAATTTCTTGAATGGATTATCAACAAAAAAATCAACATTTCAGATAGTTTCACCAGTTTACCTCGCTGTATTTTTCAATGTTAGACGGAACTTTTCAATGTTCGAATTGTATTTAATTATTGTACTCTTCGATATCATCACAATACCATTGGTTGTTCAATTATCTTATTTGTTCTGTCCACGAGACCACCAAATAAGGTTGGTCGTCATGGCACAGAAAAAAGCGAGTGAGAGTAGCGCATGGGACCGTGGAAGTCTTCCATGTATCCTGCTGCCCTTACGCGCGGGCATAGTTTGGCGTGGTTCACTGGTGAAGGTTCCCAACTACAAATCTAGAGTCGCTGGTTTATTCCCGATGTACATATGTACATAACTCGACTAATGTGAAATTCGTTGTTAACAAAACTGGGTACCGTCTTATTATGAATTCCGGAAATTCACCTGCTTTTTGTGAGACTGATTGATTTTCTAATCTTATGAAATGGCACGTGTCAAGAAATGTTTAACCAAAGTCATTTTTAGCACGCGCCATTTCCAAATACTAAAATTCGACCACTCCGGTAGAAGAACAGGTAGAAGAACATATGTATATCCAATAAAATATTCAGCATTTCCCAAAGCATTTCTACAAAACCATTGAAACAAATTCATTCAAATTTCAAACCACCGCCGGACTACTTGTTTGCGTGATTGCCACTTGTGGCATGACCGTTGAACTGTTTCTCTTGGCGAATAAACTTTTGAAAAACTTGACTAAACGACAAGATATAAAAAGTTTTCGAATAGTTGAATAGTTGGACAACAAGTAGGACAACTGTACCAAAATCGGTGTAAAAAAGACGTCGATCATTGCGACGGCCTGAGGAAACGTAGAGAAGTAGAGGTTGTTCACTTTTATGAAATAAAGAATAGCCGAAAACGTTTGAAATTTTGATGGATTTTATGTTATTGCAACCTTTAAGTTACTGTTGCTTTAAAGATAACAATAAAGACGAGCTGCACAAAAATATAGGCGTGGGGGTGTTTTCTAATAGTTGAATTTGGGTTCCGTATAACCATGGGTATATAAAACAACATAGTCAATAATAGTACCCCGTTTTGAATTATTATTATAGTCTGAAACAAAGGAAGTTTTAAGAAGTGTTGAGCAGAGGAGTTTACCAGTGAAGCAATAAAAATGTTCAATTTTGCACGCTCTCCACAATCATACTGGTTGCATATCATATCACGGTCATAGACAACGAGTACGGTCCACGGAACAAAAAATAAAAAAATGTAATAAATTTTCTTAATACCAAAGGTTTGAAGTTTGATCAAATATCTTGCGGTAGCGGGGAAGCAATGCACAAGAACACTATGAACGGCCAAAAACGATATGTGAAGATGGCAAACTTGGATGGTGACCAGAAGGCAGAATACGGCAAGAGAGCACGTGATAATTGCGGTCCCCAGGATATAGCTGCAAAAAATATTTGCTGGGTAATGGGATTTCTTGAATAAAAAACTCACTCATTTTTGGAGTAGTTTAAAATTAGAAAAGATATGCCGACGCAAAGAAAATGGAAATAAATAAGCAGAACAGTTTTGTAAAGTTGATGAAGAGCCGGGAACAAGGAAGACTGAAAGGCAAAAGTTAGTGACGGAACGGTTGCAAGACTGCAACAAATCGCGAGTCTCGTCTTGCATAAGTGAATGTTTTTCTGAAAATGTTTTTTTTTTGAAACTTCAATATTTACTAGTTAGTAATGAAACCTTAAAGTCTAACCCAAATTTCTCGTGCCTGGGGTGCAATGGGCAGATAAAAATTGCACATTTGGAACAAGTAAAATTATGTATAGTTTTCTAATGATATAATAGGTTGCGTCACATAACTCCATGTTCGATTCAAAACAGTTCCCCGCGCAAAAAGGTCGAAACCCATTTAACATGGAACAAACTTTTTTTTGAGGCGTCCTGCAACTTTTAAGATCACCATTTAACTAACTTTTCTGTCGCGCTTCCTGTTGATTTTTATGAGATATACATAACAAGGAAGCAATGTGAGACCGCTTGAGATTATGATAGCAAAAACATAAATAAATGTTTCGCCAATACTGTCGAAGAGACGAGAAAAAACTTCACCAAGACCGTTCATTGAATCGAATGATGTAAAACTTTTTGGGAACCAGGCTTTCTCGCAATTAACATTTATTTTCAGCTGCCCATAATTGAAAAATTTAATTAAATGTTCAAGACCACATTACAAAGCAGACTGCCCAGTGATTCATGTGTAAGTCGAGTGTGGCGCAACCTCGGCATTTTTTCAATATCGAATAATGCTTTGAACATTCTCACTGAATTAAAAGTAGCAATGAACACGGACGGTAACATCTCGTCGATATGAGAACATATAGGATACTTGAATAACAACCGGTATGGTAAAAGAAGCGCGACGGTGACAGAAGTGTACGAAAACGGAGCAACAGACAAAAGTAGGATAACTATAAAAATGTGGTCAATGTTTTTGGGACCAAATCAATGTGAACATCTCTGCCGTTCATAGATGAGAATGATGTTGATTGTGATGTTCAGAGCATATTTTACAAATTTCAATCACATTTGAATTTTGAAAAAAAAACTTCAATCAAAACGGTTGATCTATAGTCATTTAATTGAAAGTTGCAACGTTTAATTTATATTCACGCATGAGATATCAAATCACGAAGGAGACTGCCCACTATGCATTGTGTATGCCACACTGGGTCCCACTGGTGCCGCAGTTTCAATATCAAGTAACACCTTGAATAGTTTGATTAAATTAAAAGATGCCAGGAAGGTTTGAATATTTCGACGATTGGAGAACAAGTAGGAGATTTGAATCACTACTGGTATTATGACTATGTCGGTAACCGGGAGTAAGAAAAAACACAGGGAGATCGGGTATTCACGAAAAATGAATGCAAAAATAACTGGGAAAGCAATCTGAAAGTCCTTGAAATATCTGTCTACGCTATAGTGAGATTAATTACCCAAGATTTGAAGAAAACAGTAATGAGAGTCTGCATGGCAATATAAAACTGTGGGTTATTTTGACGAGCAGCCGGCAAATAGTTGAACTTTCGAACGCTGATCATTATTGGAATGTAAAAAAGCGAGGTCACATAGAGAATGCCGTTTAGAATCACGAATGAAGTCTGAAATCAGAATTTTGTCTTTCGAATCCAGGTGGTATCTGTACCAAAAACACTAAATAAATCACAGTTTTTTTAAGTTCTCCAGAGTATTCAGAGTTGTAAAGTACGTAACCAAAAAGACTCATCAAGTTAAATAAAGCAAACAGTATGAATGTATAGTAGATGTTCCTGGAGACAAAGCTTTGAATTTTGGCAAGACATTTGTCGAACGATGGGAAAAAATAGAGGAGAGCTCTTTGGATGGCCAAGAAGGAAATGTACAAGTGACAGACTTGCACGGTAATGTGGATATCGAGAAAAGCGGACACTCCTGCCCAAACGGCAGCCACATTGATAAGACTGAAAATAATCACAAGTGTACTATTAGGCGAAAAAAAAAACAGCGAGAGTCCGACCTACCGCACTCCGGGTACTTGGAAGAGGCGGGAACACTGAAATTCAAAAAATTTTTTTTTTGAATTTCAGTTTTCCCGCCTCTTCCAAGAAGCTGGAGTGCGGTGGGTCGGACTCTCGCTGATTTTTATTCGCCTAATACACTCACTTATTTTGAGTAAAAATGGAGATGGAACTTGATATGCTCAAACAAATCCAAAGATAATAAATCAACTTGACCATTTTGTAGAGTTGATTTGTTACTGGGAATATGGGTATCTGAAATTGGTCTTGTCATTCAGGCCTTATGTACTATAATTTTGCAGTCTGTTGTCACCTCGTTTAAAGGGGCATAAAAATACTTCAGCGATATCTTAGCACAAAATTGATCTACCGCCAGTTCTAAAAAGATGCGCGAATACGAGTCTCGGCTTTGCGCTTCTTTTTTGAACTGGCGTCAGATCGATTATGTGCTGAGATATTGCTATAAATATTATAATTCCGTGTCCTTTAAACGAGGTGAGACCAAACGGCGAAACTAAAATACTTTCTAAATCATTTCACCTTTTCATCTCTCTTCCTGTTCACCTTATTAACATATACGTAGAATGGCAGCAAAATGAGAAAGCTAAAAACGGTTATCGCACATCCAAGGAAAACGGAAGCTAACAGGTAAATGCGCGAAACGTCGTGAACGACCGAAGAGAAGAAGCTCATTGTAAGTTGAAAATCAGGTTCTCACGAAACTTGAATGAATACTTTTTTCAATTTTCGCTTTTTTTTCATTTCTATCACGCGCTGAAAAAAAAGAGTTGTCTTGGGGTTGTCATTTGTGATTTCACCTGCTCGCGGTAGTTAACATTCCATTTATTTCGTAAGATCTGAGCGAATAGAAGTAGAAATACATTTCTTATTTTTGCACCTGTTCTTGAACAAAACATTGGCTGAAAACGTTTAGGACCCATTCTATTCTTTTTTCCATAATATATAATGCAAGCAAAATGGAGCTGATCTCGGGCGGGCTCGAACCACCGACCTTCTGTGTGTTAGACAGATGTGATAACCACTACATCCACCAAAATTTGCATGCCGAGGTACTTTTGGATGCTGAACCCGAATTTGACATTGATTTTCTTAACACTCAAAATTCAGAAGAGTTGAAGACTTGTTTAGTCATGGTGGTCTTATACTTATGTTACGCACTGTATAGACGGGTTGGGGACGATGACTCCGTGTTGCTTCTAATTGGGTCCTTAACTTTATTTTGGAGAAAGGCGACTGCATAACGAGAAATAAAAATATGGAGAAATAAAAAAAGAACCTTAGACACTAACAACATCAATTTCCAAATTATCCTCCTCAACATCAGGCTCACTGACCGATACTGGTGTACCGGTAGAAGTCGTGTATGGAGTCATTGAATGAAGGGAATCTGGAGTGAGAAGTGAAGTCGGGAGCGGTGGGAACATCATAGGGCACGACATGAAAGGGTTGAACTGGGGAAGGTAAGGAGAAATATTATGGGCTGTGATGTTGGTATCTGGTGAAGAAAAAGAGCTCAATGGGTAGGGAAACGATAGAGAACGGGAGAAATCGGAAATTGGGATCGGTGAGTTCATGACTTTCTTGTTTTTATTATCTTCGATCATCTTGTCTTTCTTGTTTTTCTGTTTGAGATTATTTCTACGTTGATGAGCGAAGCTTGTTTTCGAAGTTTTCCTGGTAGGTTTCTGAAAAAAGGCATAGTTTTTTTAAGTCTTGTTCATCAACCGTAACTAAACTCAAAGTGGTCACAGGAAGCTCAAATATGCAAAAAAAAGGTAGGAAATTTGATTGCCTTTCAAGTGAGTTTAAATAAATCGTTCTAGTGTAACTTTGAGCAAAGTTACTGCACAAAAATGTTGAAAAAACGCCTCATATGAGAATTTTCTAAGTGAACTCACATTGCGACAAGAGACAAGAGATTCACGATAGGCAGTAAGTCTGACAGCTGGTGAGTGGTTCGCGATAAGAGAGCTCAACGACCCGAATCGATCCAAAAATGCTCGAGCAAGTGAAAAGTCTTCCTCCTTGTACAGCTTCTTTTCGTGAAGACCCCATTTCTTCCCCGCGTCGTACGGGTTTATAAGCTTCCTCCACGTAGCAAGGGTTCTGTTCTGGAAATAGTTCTTAGTGAGGTCAATGGTCATACGCAATCCATCGCGAAAATGCACTGAATCGGTCTGTGGTCTATAAACTTACACTGTAGTGATGAACGGTGATGAACTCAGTGTATGGTATTTTGACTTCATGAACTAGTTTTCCTTCCTCATAGACAGAGACTACTGGAATGTACCTGCGCATGATTTGAAGATGGATCTGAAAAAAAAACTTGATGATTAGTTGGTTAAGTTAAAAAACTCAAACTCACATGAGACGGACTATCGACTTCCTTTGATTTCCGAACAGTGATACGGACTTGGTTGAAGTCAAAATTGTGCGCCATCCAATAATTCCCTGGTTTATATCCATCGACATGCCGAACTTTACGCGAGGAACTCTCCTCCACTGCAGCAGATATCGACTCCACATATTCCCCCTTGATATAGTTCCATATTTTGTTACCAACCAGTTCCATTCGTACGGACAAAGTGTACATCTTCTCAGGGTTTAATCCAGTTATACTGTAGATGAGGGCAGGGGTAATGCACCGTCCAGGCACTGTTGTGATGATTTCGTTCTTGAGAGCGTGAGTGGCTTGCCATAACTGATCGACTTGAGGAGCGAGGGCGCAGGAAATTTGAGAAGGTGTCGTCATTGTTACAGTTGCCGCGAAAATCGATGAGACGAAGAACTAGCGAATTAGGCAGTCTCAATGGTAGAGACCAAGCGGGACACTCAAACGTTCGATAAATGGCTAAGACTATTATGGGTCGAACAACAAAATACCAGCTGACCGCAATCCCAGTTCATTTCATCACCCCTGGTCGGCTTTCCAACGTTTTCAAAAACGAGCTGAGATAGTTGGAGGTGTGACCAAATACAGCTGTGGTAGGTTCAAACACAGATTGCTGGTGAGTGGAACTCTGCTCCAGGGAAAGATGTCACAATCATGATTAACTGAAAAAACTTTGACATGGTGGCGTAAATTGTTGGAGACAGTAGTTGTTTCCAAGCAAGCAACCAAATATTAGCAATGTGAAACGCTTAATTTATTCAGTTTTCTATATTTTCATTTTGAAAAGAAATTCACATTTTTTCGTAGATGCAGACATCCCAGGAGCAGACATTCCCAGGTAGAATACATTATCACCCCTTCAACAAATCCCTTCCCCATCTCCAGTCCCAAGCTGTCAGATTAGCATTGAATCACACCTCCAACTATCTCAGCTCGTTTTTGATGAGCTTAGTAAGCCGGCCAGCGTTAAGTGAAGGAAGCCGGGACGATCTAGCTCCGCCTACGTCGACATGGTGGCGTTGTTTGGTCCCGAATAGTGTTTTTCATTTGGTTAGCTCTCCAGTTTTTTTATTCAGTCCTCTACCCCCCAAAAGCTGTCATTTATTCTACTCTGTCACTCAGAAACTTTCAAGTATGACGCCCTTTTCTGATTCCCGAATCCATGTCTCTCTCGCATCCGAAGTGGATCATTCCTGGCAAACTGCTCACACTCTCAACCACGAGATTTTAATGAACGCTCGTATGGGACGGTGCTTGCGCCCAGGTCTCATCTACAGTATTAATGGACTGCGCGCTGAGAACATGTACTCCATGTCCTTGCGAATGGAACTGGTTGATGACGTACAATTGAAGAACGCTAACGGGGAGCGCGTCGAAGTAATTTCTGATGTAGGAGAAAGTTCCAAGCGTCAAGTATGGCATAAATATGGTGAACAATTAGGATGTCATTGGATGGCGGGCAACGTTAACTTCAAACAGGTTTACATATCCCGTCATAAATCAGATCGGTTCAGTTTCTCGTCAATTGTGAGTTCTCTTCTTTCCAAAATGTTGAAAACAAGCCATATTTCCTTCAGATCTATCTTCATCCTTCACGTCGCTATATACCAGTGCTATGTGTGTATGAGAAAGGAAAACTGGTTCATGAGGGGAAAGTCCCACATACAATGTTTACCGCGGTGACTCGTTACACTGTAAGTTCTGAACGAGTTCATCAATGATTTGAATTTTATAGAATCCTGCTATCGCAAGTTTCAAGAAAGGTGTGAGCCCTTTTGCGTCTCGTAAAAAGATCAACCTCACACGGAAAATCGATGAAGGACCCTCAGAAAATGTTGCGACTAAGAAGAAGAAGGAGGAATCAACTAACTCTCAAGCATCCACTTCATCATTGAGCCGTTCTGTTCCAGAAGCTACTAAGACTCCTGTAAGTTTATGCATTTTCAGTAGTTGGTGCATAAACCATTTTTCCAGAGCACTACCACGGAAGCTTTCAATACAAACCAGCATCTATACGCTGTTCCCAAAAGATCTCATCTAATACCGAAAAACAAAGATGGACCTACTGGAGCTGACGCGAGCAAGAAGGCGGCGGATAAGGATCAACCAAATGTTATTAGACCTCTGAAATTGCACTCGCTCACACCACCAGCCAATTCCACTGCTGTTAACCGAACACTTCCTCTACCATACCTCGGTACTCTTAACTATTCTGCTGTACCTGCTGTCAGACTTGCCCCTTTGCTTCCACGATTCACCCCTGTAATGGTATACCCTATGATGTTGCCACTCTTCCCAACCCCAATCCTCCTTCCAAATTCCTTCCAGTCAATGACTCCATACACGGCTTCAACTGGCACACCAATAACAATCAGTGGGCCTGAAGTAGAGGAAGATGATTTGGAAATTGAAATTATTGGGCCCTGAACTTTTTGTATTTCTCACTCAACATTCTTACTGTTCTCTCGTAGTCTTAATAAAGTTATGGAACCCTTCGCGTTTCAAAGGACTAATGAACATCTAGATTATCCCAGGAGCAGACATCCCAGGGGCAGAGTTAATTTTCACCCCTTCAACAAATTTCCCTACTTTCCCCTTCCGGAAATTCACCTGCTTGGCGTCAAAATGATTGATTTTCTAATCTTAAAAAATGTCACGTTTCAAGAAATGTTTGACCAAAGTCATTTTTAGCACGCGCCATTTCCAAATTCTAAAATTCGACCACTCCGACGAAGAACAGGTGCATTTGCCGGCACAATAAGTCTTCTTTCAACTTCTTTCAAACCAACGGATACCAAGGAAATTTCGAAAAAGTTGTCTCAACTTTCGCCCATCATTCCCACATTCACAGCTGTTTCTTTGATATCCAGAAAAATATTCAGCATTTCTCAAAGCATTTCTACAAAACCATTGAAACAAATTCATTCGAATTTCACACTGGCGCCTGATTACTTGTTTGCGTGATTGCCACTTGTGACACGACCGTTGAAGTGTTTCTTTTGGCCAGTAAATTTTTGAAAAACTTAACTAAACGACAAGATATAAAAAGTTTTCGAATAGTTGAATAGTTTGACAACAAGTAGGACAGCTGTACCAAAATCGGTGTGGAAAAGAGGTCAATAATTGCAACGACCTGAGCAAACGTAGAGAAGTGGAGGTTGTTCACCTTTATGAAATAAAGAATAGCCGAAAACATCTGAAATTTTATGGATTTTATGTTATTGAACAACGTTCAAGTTTACCGTAGCTTTAAAAACAACAGTTAGAACGAGCTGCACAAAAACATAAGTTTGTGGGTGCTTTCTTATGGTTGAATTTGCGTTCCGTATAACCATGTGTATATAGAACAACATAGTCAATAATGGTACCCCAATTTGAATTATTGGTATGGTCTGAAACAAGGGAAGTTTTCATGAGTATTTAGCGGGGGAGTTAACCAGTGAAGCAATAAAAATGCTCAATTTTGCGCGCTCTCCACAATCATACTCGTTGCACATCTGGTCCCAGTCAGAGACAACAAGGTAGGTCAATGGAGCAAAAAGTATAAAAATGTAATAAATGTTCCTAATACCAAAGGCTTGAAGTTTTATCAAATACTTTGTGGTAGCGGGGAAGTAATGCACAAGCACACTATAAAGATATATATATGTGAAGCTGAGAAACTTGCGTGGTGAGCAGACGGCAGAATTCGGCAATATAGCTAGTTATAAGTGTGGGGAACTGGATAAATCTGCAAAAAATATGTGCTGGGAAATGGGATTTCTTGAATGAAAAACTCACCGATTTTGGGAGTATATTAAAAAGAGAAGAGATATGACACCGCAAAGCCAATTGAAATAAATAAGCAAAACGATCTTGTAAAGTTGGTGAAGAACAGGGAATAAGGAAGACTGAAAAGCAAAAAGTTAGTGACCGAACGGTTCACGCTCTTAGTCCGCAAGAAAGACAATTGCGAGTCTCGCCACGGCTTGTCTTGCATAAGTAATTGTCTTGTCTCGTAATGTCTAGTTCTCATGAACATTATTAAGGTGTCCTGCCACTTTTAAGATCACCCTAAAACTAACTTTTCTGTCGCGCTTCCTATTGACTTTCATGAGATATACATAACATGGAAGCAATAGGAGACTGCTTAAGATTATGATATCACAAACATAATTAATAAATGTTCCACCAATACTGTCGGAGAGAAGAGAAAAATCTTCACCAAGACCCTGCATTGTATCGAATGATGTAAAACTTTTTGGGAACCAGGCTTTATCGCAATTAACATTTATTTTCAGCTGCCCATAATTGAAAAATTTAATTAAAAGTCTAAGACCACATTACAAAGCAGACTGCCCAGTGATTCATGTGTAAGTCGGGCGTAGCGCAACCGCGGCATTTATTTCTATATCAAATAAAACTTTGAACATCTTGACCAAATTGAACGAAGCAAGAAATGCGGTAACATTTCGTCGATTCGAAAACAAATAGGATACTTGGATTACAACCGGTACGATAAAGGGATCAGTTAGCGTGACGGTGACAAAAATGACAGAAATCAGAGCGTCAGCGGCAATCATGATGACAAGAAATGGTCCAAGAACAAGAGATTTGAAAAGGACGGTAATGATGGTTTGTAGAGCGATGTATTTTTGCGGATTGTTCTCACGAGCCATTGGTAAATGAGAGTATTTTTGAATGTTTAAAGCTATCGGAATGTAGAAAAGAGCAGTGATGTATAGGGTACCATTTACAGTGACGAACAATATCTGAAAATTTGAAGGCCTGTTATTTATGAAACAAACTATTGCCATTAACCACACTTGCCATGCTAATTGCTGCAACACCGAGTTTTTTGCGTTCTCCACATTTTTCAAGTTCACAGACAATCACGCCAAATAATTCGAATAATGATAAAACAAAGTGAATAGTAAATGTTTTTGGCAACAAAGTGTTGAATCTTGTCCAACAATTTTTCAGTGGAAGGGAAGAAATAGATAAGGGCTCGTTGAACTGCCAAAAATGAAATGTAGAGTTGACAAACTTGAACGATGACGTGGATAGTGTAAGGGATATCACTATCCCTTAGTGGCTAAGTTCCTTAATTGCTCTAATCAGCCATCTACGGTTTGCCTCAGCCTTCCTCTAGAGTTGATCTTTTGGATCTCTCTACTTTGATCTCGGTGACTCAGTTTCCCATGGATTCCGGAGCCCATCTCCTGACAATCCACATGTCCAGGTCAGATAAGATTCCAGCCGTTTCCGGTTTCGGGCGTCTCCCCGTTATCCACAGTCTCTAACGATGATAAATCCGGATCGGAAAGATTCCACCGCCAGCGGTCTCCTCGTCCCCTGTGCTCCCTACAGTCCGCCCTCGCTTCTGGATTCTTCGATAACCTTTATCCCCTTTTCCCACATTCCCATCACATCACTTTTGTCATTGCTCATCGTTATTTCTTGTGTCCCCAAGCCCCGCCCCTTTCAGACACCTATATAATTGCCTTCGATTCCAGTTATTCTCAGATTTCGGTTTCTCTTTCTTAACCCAGAGGTGCATAGTAGCCATTCCCGGCGGCTCCACCTCTGTCTTTATGTTTAACCTCCAATAAACCTATCACCAAGCTTAAGTGCTCTTTCTGGTAGCAGCGAGTGGGAACTGTCTACTGTCAGTTCTCATTAGATTCGATCCACCGACATAGGTTAATTGTAGGTTAGTTAAGTTTAGGTTAAGGCACATCTGTTAGGTAATGTTTAGGTAAGGTATTAGCGAAGTTCCGGGGAGGTAATTGGACCTCTGCCGTCCCCGTTGAGAAGTTTGAGTTTGTTTTTTTTTTTGGGAAAATAATTGAGATAATTTTTGAGAAAGTAATTGAGATAATTTTTGAGAAAGTAATTGAGATAATAAGCGCAGTGAGTAATGAGATAATAAGCGCAGTAAGTGAAATGTTGACAGTAACGACCGGTCGTAGATTAGGTTAGGTTCCTAGATTCAGGGCCCAAAGGGTCTAGGTTCTAAGCTTAATTAGTTTTTGTGAGTTGTCAACTAGAATTTGAGTTTGAATTTTGAATTTTTGCTCCCTTCAGATGTGTTGAGAAATCCATGAGAGCCAGAGAATGAGAGAAATATTTTGTGAAAAAAGAGAGAAACAGTTTTTGAAAAGGCCTCGTCCAATTTTGTTAAGTGTGAGATAGAAGAATCAACATTAGATCGATCAGAAAATAATAAAAAGAAAAAAAAACAATACGTATTTTGTGTAACACCAAACAGTAGAAGAGGGAGCATGAGTCACATCCATTAGTCCCCCCCCCCCCATTTTTCTTCTCCCCTCCCCTTCTGTTAGTACTAACCCCCATCCCTCCTCCCCGTCATTTTTCCAGTCTTCATCATGCCGTAGTTTTGTACTACTGAGAATAGTTTTACTCCAGTCTAAATAAGTTCACTTTTGAGGTTTAAGTATTGTGGGAAACTCTGCTGCAATTTTCTATACCTCCAAAATTCTCTTCGCCTTGAGTTTCTTCCCTAAAAAGAAGGGGCACACAGCGGAACCCATCCTTCTTTTTGCTACTAAATTTACCGACTGAAGCAGCAGTCGTTTCCAATAATATTTTCAGATGAGTGACAACCCCCAAGCTCAACCCCCTCCCGTCGACGACCCGGCCGCCGCGGCAGCCGAAGATCTCAACCAGACCATCCAGCCAGTGGACTCCAATGTAGCATTCCCGCCGCAGAGTCCAATCGATCTGGCCCCATTTACCCCAGAAGTTGCTTGTGCAGTGGAACGTAAGTTTCAGGAGACGAGGGTTGGCTCTTATGTACCAGCGAAGTCTCCTGTTCCACTCACTTCTTGTCCCACCCGTCAACCTTCCCTAGTTCCTCATTCACGTCCTAGAACCGACATTTCAAACGTTTCCTCTACGAATGGCTAAAATGCATACCTTCTTCCAGTAGTCACCAAGCCTAAGTATAAGTCTAGAAGCGTATCTGTTAGTGTTTTGGGAGTCAAAAATACTAGCTTCATTCCCCAATTTTCCGGCGCCCCACAAGAGAACCTCGCTGCCTTTTTGAGAGCTTTTGATGACCATGCTAATGCCGCTAAGATCTCCCTAACCGAAAAAAGCAAGCTCGCAGTTTTCCTGACTTTCCTGACTGATTATGCCAGAGATAAAGCAGCTGAGTTGTTAGAAGTCAAACCAGACGCAACTTATGAGCAAGTAGTGCAGCATCTCAGAATCACTTTTCAAGACCCTATTAGATCTGAAATGGAACGCCAGTCACTTCAGAAGTGTTCCCAAGGACTTGATGAATCCGTCGATGCATTCCATTCTCGCGTCAGAAAACTAGCTCAGAGCGCATATCCCAACAAGAATCGTGAATTTGTTGAGGCAAACGCTAAAGAAGCTTTCACTAATGGTCTCCTCCCAAACCTCAAGTTTCACGTTAAAGGTAGTTGTCCAAAAACGTTGCAGGATTCTCTCAACTCTGCAATTAAGTTTGAGGTTCTTCTCTCTGAAGCAGCCAAAGCAAACACAATCGTTCCTCAAGGACTCGCAGTGGCCTCTTCTTTTCCAGCAAGCTCACCGGATATGATGTGCGACGTACCAGAGCAAAATTTTGTCTGTTCTGAGTGTGGGCAGAGAGATCATCCAGCCACCAGTTATCGGCAGTCTTCGAGACAGTCAAGAAACGTCGGATATGTTCAGGCAGTCGTCCCTGACGATAGCTTCCTAGTTGCCCAGCTGAGAGATGAGTTAAGAGCAGCCAATGCTCAAGTCGACGCTTTGATTAAGCGCAACTCCGAGTTGACATCTTCCTTCTTCAATTTCTAGACTCGATCTAGTTGCTCAAGTTGATGGGTCACACAAGTTCATTTCCACCGTTCTCTCACACCAAGTTCAGTGGAGGCTTCCTATTTAACTTGCCTACTATCTTCTTCCTTACTCATCCACCCACCACTCATTACGACTTCACTTTCCCAGGTTATTTCCTTTCATCCCGAATTCGTACTAACCACTAACCCTGATTCTCACCTTATGTCAGCCTTTCAGCCTGATATCGAGCATCAGCCTCAATTGACTTATCATCCACTCAAACTTCTTTAGAAGAGATTGAAATTCTCGAAAACCCCTTGAACAAGTTCCATAACGTTTTCATTAGAAAATTCCTACGATCTAGGTAGTTCTAAGACCGATCCTTAGCACATCTAACCACTAAACCACCGACTAACCTTCCCCACTTGATTAGAAACCAAATCCAGAAGCAATAGAACTACGAGCTTAAGATTATAAGGCATGTAATGAAACCCTGGCCAAATCCGAAACCTCGATAGACAAGACACCCCGTCGATTCCCAGATCATTTCTCGTAACCTCCACTAACACCACTAACTCCACTAACTCTACTAGCCGTCAAAATTGACTCCTCTTCCTGCTCCAACTTCTAGCTAACAACCCAAACCCTGAACACTCATTACAGTCTTACGCCGATCTGTTTCAGAAATGCGCCAGAATTCCAATAATTTGGCGGCTTACGCTTTCTCCCAACCGTTCCACAGAACAACAGCGAGTGACGTAAACAGGAGAGCTTTTCACTCTTCATAAAACGTCTCAACTCATCATTCAAATTTTTCCCCAGTATCAGATCACATCCTTCCGTAGTTTACTAATTACGTATCAGTATACCGGTTCAAGCTCCAGTTATAGCTCAGGCTCAAGCCCCAGTTCCAGTTCCAGCAGCATCTTCTCCAGCGGCACGTCTGACTCCTCATCTGACTCAGATCCCTAGCCAGAGCACCCCGCTGATGTTTCCGAAGCTATTCAAGGAGAGTCTATGGGTGATTCCCCCACCCACGTAGGCTCTCTGGCTAAAGATCACCGGTTGGAGGTTACCCTTCCTAAACCTTCCCTAGTTGTTTCCGTTCATCCGGAACCCCAAGCTTTCAGGATCGCTCCCGTCACTTTGGTCATAATGATCCAGACGAATGGCAACACAGTTTCAATCCCTCCTGTGAAGTCTCCGAGGCTATTCAAGAGTTCTCTATGAGAGGATTTCCCCTTGCACGTAGATGACTTGGCCGAGGACTCCCACATAGAGTTAGTTAATTTCAATCTTCCCTAGTTGTCTTAGTGACATCCTCAGTGAATCAGAGCCTCTGACTTCTTCCGTCATCTTAGTACAACCCCTTCGTCGACCTTTTTTTTTGAGTCCCCGCATGAGAATAGCAGTATTGACTGCAAAAAAAAAAAAAAAAAAAAAAAAAAAAAAAAAAAAAAACTAGAACAGTTCATCATCTCGCAAGCTCGGTTGCGAGATTTTTCCAGTAACAGCAGTCGCTCCATCCCAAGCAACCCCGGTCATGTTCCTCAGACCCCACATGAGAGCATGACGGTATCTCTTTCCAAATTGATTCCATTACCAAGAGTTATCATCCGAAGCAAGACCTACAACAGTTCTCCCGCTCCCTTAGAGTCTCAGGTTCTCTGAAGAACGAATCATCTACTATTCCCTGAGGACTCGTATACTCGCGATTTCACATCCGCGGCCAACTGAACCGGTCCCATCATCAAGAGCCACTTGGTGGATAAGACGTTTGATTCCCTTTAGAGGACCAGGGACGGTCCTCATATAAGGGGGGAGGTGTAAGGGATATCACTATCCCTTAGTGGCTAAGTTCCTTAATTGCTCTAATCAGCCATCTACGGTTTGCCTCAGCCTTCCTCTAGAGTTGATCTTTTGGATCTCTCTACTTTGATCTCGGTGACTCAGTTTCCCATGGATTCCGGAGCCCATCTCCTGACAATCCACATGTCCAGGTCAGATAAGATTCCAGCCGTTTCCGGTTTCGGGCGTCTCCCCGTTATCCACAGTCTCTAACGATGATAAATCCGGATCGGAAAGATTCCACCGCCAGCGGTCTCCTCGTCCCCTGTGCTCCCTACAGTCCGCCCTCGCTTCTGGATTCTTCGATAACCTTTATCCCCTTTTCCCACATTCCCATCACATCACTTTTGTCATTGCTCATCGTTATTTCTTGTGTCCCCAAGCCCCGCCCCTTTCAGACACCTATATAATTGCCTTCGATTCCAGTTATTCTCAGATTTCGGTTTCTCTTTCTTAACCCAGAGGTGCATAGTAGCCATTCCCGGCGGCTCCACCTCTGTCTTTATGTTTAACCTCCAATAAACCTATCACCAAACTTAAGTGCTCTTTCTATAGAGAGTACAGCAAACACTAGAGCACACGAGATTACGCCCACAATTTGTCTGAAATGATGCTGATGTACCTCGAAAACGGTGTGACCTATTGTTGAATTTTGACATTTTGACATGACCTGGCGGCCGTGGCCTAAACCTAAAATGTTCTCTTCCATCGGCCTCGACCGCATTGTTCTTATGCCATTACAGACCAAAAAAAAACGATCTGAAATCACTGTAAACGAAGTGACCGGGGTCGATGGAAGAGAATACTCCGGAACTAGGCCACGGCCCCCTGAGACAACTATTGGCTAAAATTGCTTTTTATTAATTTTTACTTCTTGTCGGAATCTTACTCATTTGTAGTGTTCTGATAAAGTAAGGCAGCAAATCCCAGACTTGCAAAGATAAAGTTTATCAGCTTCACCATTTGGTAGAGCTGGTTCAGCACAGGGAACACTGGCGTCTGGTGAAATTAAAAGAATGAAATTAGGATTTTTTTAATTTCCCATGATTTCTGCTCAATGAACTCACTTTCTCATCTCTTTTCCTGTTGACTTT
The DNA here is from genome assembly GCA_963932045.1 of Caenorhabditis sinica. Classification (NCBI taxonomy): domain Eukaryota; kingdom Metazoa; phylum Nematoda; class Chromadorea; order Rhabditida; family Rhabditidae; genus Caenorhabditis; species Caenorhabditis sinica. The sequence continues at coordinate 21,214,413 of OZ009940.1, forward strand.
GTTAACATAGACATAAAAGGGAAACAACAAAAATGAACTGAGTACTATCACAGGTATAACGCACATGCAAGCAACCGATAGAATAATGGCTGAACCATCAAAAACGGTTATCTTCGAAACATCCATTTGGGTAGAGAAATTGCTGTTGGGAATGATACAATTTTTGTTATTCTTTAATTTCAAAAAATTTAGTGTAACTTCACCTGTCAATCAGAACAGTTGACTTTCGGTCAAGCACATTTTGCATGATTAAATTCAAATTATTTTTTTGTTATTACACCTGCAAGAAATCAAAACGGTTGACCTATAGTCGAATGATGATATAATTCATTGCAGGAACATTTGTTAACGACACAAAACACGAAATGTTTTACAAATTTAATTGCCCAAAAGGCTGGGTATAACTCGACATTCGCTTTACAGTAGCCCGTTTTCCAAACAAGATACCAAAAATCTTCAAAAATCAAATGATTTCCACATAGTCCTCACATTCCGGTGGTTACAAAACAAGTAGGAACCTAGTATAATCGAGGGCATATTAAAAGGCCATGATCAAAATTTTAAGCCTCTAAGCCGACATTGAAGTATTGCATGCTGCATAAAAGCTGAGAAAGAACCATAGCAAACAAAACTAATATTTTTCACGAAGGAGACTGCCCACTGAGCGTTGTGTATGCTGGATTGGGTCCCACTGCTGCCACAGTTTCAATATCAAGTAACACCTTGAAAAGTTTGACCAATTTGAAGGATGCCAGGAAGGTTTGAACATTTCGACGATTGGAAAACAAGTAAGAGATTTGAATCACTACTGGTATTATGAATATGTCGGTCATCGTGAGAATGAAAAAACAGACGCTCATTGGATATTCACGAAAAATGAATGCAAGAATAACTGGCAAAGCAATCTGAAAGTCCTTGGAATATCTGCCCACGCTATACATAGTAAGATAACTTACTGAAAACTTGAAGAAAACAGTAATTATAGTTTGCATGGCAATGTAGAACTGCGGATTGTTTTGACGCGCCGCCGGCAAATAGTGATACTTTTTGACGCTGATCATGAGTGGAATGTAAAAAAGCGAGGTCATGTAGAGAATGCCATTTAGAATTACGAATGAAGTCTAAAATCAGAAATTTGTCTTTCGAAGCCGGCTGGTATCTGTACCATAAACACTAAATAAATCCCATTTTTGTTACGTTCTCCAGAGTCGTACAGTTGGCAAAGTACGTAACCAAAAAAGCTCATCAAGTTTAATAAAGCAAAAAATATGAATGTATAGTAGATGTTCCTAGAGGCGAAGCTTTGTATTGCGGCCAGACACTTCTCGAGCGATGGAAAAAAATAGAGGAGCACTCTTTGGATGGCCAGGAACGAAATGTAAACGTGACACACTTGTACGGTGATGTGGATACAGAAAAAAGCAAAAATTTCTACACATGCGGCAGCACCTCCGACAGCACTGCAAATGTTCAGCTTTTAATCTTTAAGTGTATTACACCCACTCATTTTTAGTATAGCTTGAGATAAAAATTGATATGCCCAACCAAATCCAAAAATAGTAAATTAACTTGACCATTTCGTAGAGTTGATTTGTTATTGGGAAAATCGCAGTATAAAATCAGTATTGTATTTGAGCCCTAATGTATTATACTATAATTTCGCTGTCTGTTTTCACCTCATTTAACGGGACACGAAATTATTACCGCAATATCTCAGAACAAAACTACCGCCAGTTCGAAAAAGATGCGCAAATACCAGTTCCGGCTTCGCGCTTCTTTTTTGGCGGTAGATCAATTTCGTACTGAGAATACAATTCCGTATCCGAGATGTTACTAGACGGCGAAATTATAACACTTCGTCAATCATTTTACCTTTTCATCTCTCTTCCTGTTAACCTTATTAACATATACGTAGAATGGCAACAAAATGAGAAAACTAAAAAATGTTATCGCACATGCAAGCCAACAGAAAACGGCCAGGGAAACGACGGAAAGTCCTAGAACGTCCGAAAAGAAGAAGCTCATTGTGAATGATGTGAGTTCAACTCATGAAAACTATCCTTTTATATTGCAATATTCGGAAATTCACCTGTTTTTAATGAGAAAATTTGATTTGCAATCTTGAAAATGTTTTTGAGTATTGTTTTCAAATGTTTTATTATTTCTGCTCAAATTCAGAACAGCTGGCCTTCAATCAAATGATGGCACAGTTTTCGATAAGATTGCGAAAAAAATTCCGATTGCGAAACAAATATGAGGCTTGAACAAGAAAGAGTACTGTGAGGGTCAACACGGGGGCAATTCAAATGCATGATACACACAACAGACTTTCTGAAACCATCATGAAACATGATTCATTTTGACTGCTCGAAAGTGTGTAGTGACATTGCCTAGAAACTAAAAAGCACAATAGAACATTTGAACAATGCCTCTGAACCAACAGAAGCATCTAAAAGAAGAAGCATCAGAATCAGCCTCGGAACCATCAGCTTGAAAAAGTCAATCACTATTCTGGAGAACTGGAAACAGTAAATTTTCTTGTTATTATGAATTGATAGAATGCAAGAATATTTGTTAATAGAAATGATTTTTTGTCAGAATATAATGTATTCAAATTCTTGAATTCTTTGGTATACAAACAAGATAAGATATCAAAGCCGTAAAACAGAGAATATTTGAACCGTCATTTTTGAGGTTTATAGACACGACAGGTCAGAAATGTGAGTGGGTGAACAGCTTTGTTTTTTTATATGTATCTTTTTTTGACAAGTTTCTCTTATATTTTCAAAAAAAAATTTGACAAACCTATATTTCGGCAATAATGAAGTTACTCAAAAACAGAACATAATATGGAGCCACGGAAACCGATAAGACTTCAATTTGCTCACAGAAAGTAGTTAAAAACTCAGAAAAGACAATAGCTCAAACCTGAATGGAATAGGAAATCATCGATTTTCTTACCTTCGAAAATGTTATTGATTGCTTGCTCTTGTAACAGACAAATTTGGTTCCACCACAGATTTACCGATTTTTCTACCAAATATGACTTTGAAAAATCGAAGAAAATTAAAGGATGATAATAGTGTTTTCACATTCCTCTTGTTGCTTCCCAAATAGGATAGTTGGACTATCAAAGGAATCATAATCATATCGGTTGGTATTAGAAAAAAGAGAAGTCTTGGAGCAATAGAGGTTTCCTCGTAAAAAAGAGCTATGGCAACTGGAATACTGATCTGGAAACTAAGTAGTCATCGTCTGATTAATGGCTTCAGTCTGGTTCACGAGAAGTACACAAACGACCACGTTCATTAGAGCCCACTTTCAGTAGGGTTTCCTTACCAGTTTAAACACCAACGTTATCAATATCTGCAGAAGTATATATCTTTGTGGCTTGTTCTCCCGGAACGCAGGCAGATGGGAAAATTTTCGAATATTTTTCATCACTGGAAGATACAATAGTGAGGAAGAAACTAAAATCATGTCCATAAGCATGTATATAATCTGTAAATATCAATTTATTGAAAACGAAGCGAGCTTAAACTAACCACATAAAACAGTGAAAAAACTTCCATCCGATTGTTTTCATCTTCATGGCCTGTGCAAGCCATAATTATGTATACAGTATATATCTCTTTGATGAAAAAAGTACAATAAACCCATTTGATTTTTCCGAAAATCAGTTTCTGTGCTGAATTGATCAATTGTTCGGTGGATGGGAAAAAATAAACCAAGGACTTCTGAATTGCCAAAAGTGCAATTAACAGATGGAGCACTTGGATAATAGACCACAGAATAAGGAATAGAAGAATAATGATGAAAACTATGACCAACTTTATAGAAAATTTGGAAATCTCTCCACTGGAAAACAAAGTTCTTCGAGTATTCTTTTTTATTCTTACTCAACGTCAGTGCCTAGAAAAATAACTGCTGAAATACAGACAATCATCCATAAGAGTATATAGTAAAAGATTTTCATTATTTCATAAAAATGATTGGTAATTGGGAAGACGATTGTCTGAAAATTCAATTTTTTTCGACTTCACATAAAGATTTTGGAAGTTCTTACCTTCTCATCCCTCTTCTTGTTAATTTTATTGACATATGCATAAAATGGAAGTAGAATCATGAAACATATAATAAGCAGGACATATACCAAGAGATACAAGATTCCAATGATATCATCTGCACCGAGAATATTGGAAATTATCATCTCTGTGATGTTCATTTTATGAAAAGCAGTTTTTCAACCTGTCCGAAAATTATATGCTCTTTGAGCTATCGTTTGAAACAAAACTTTTGCATTTTCACATTTTTTTGGGCTGAGTAAGACACCGCGTTTATTCCAGGAAAAACCAATCTTGCTCTTTGAAAACCACATGAAACATGAGTCATTTTTTTTCAGATTTTCAAGTTTTCACCTGCATCGTTGTCACCGTTTTCGACTCTTTGAAAATCAGGTACACTCTAGGGAAGAATCTAATAATAAGCAAACTGAAAATCCATAAAAAATTAAGAAAAGGTCGATCTGTGATCAACCACCGTTAGCAGTGAGAACTTGTTTCATGTTTCATTGCCTTTATGAATCTTGAGAATTTCTATGCCTGGCATACTATAATATCTGAAATTTTTCTGTTAATTCAAAATGAAATTGGAACACACTTAAACAGAAACAAAAAGATGTTCAACCGAAACCATACCAGTAAAAACTGGAAGAATATATTTGAAACACAACACACTTGAAACAGGCTCTATGACTTCCAATTTTTTTGTGTTTCATCAATGAGTTAACAAGAGAGGAAATAATCGAAAGTTTCAATACAGACTCGGTAATGTTTCAGCCTAAATGAATAGAGATTGTTATCATCACTGTTAGCTACAGCATCATAAAAAAAAATCATATTGTCAGTTTCAGTTACCTCATAACAAAACTCCGAGAAATGGAGTCACTAATCCGAGGCCTATAATCGTTTTATCAAATTTGAATACATCTAGTTATCATAAGGTCTAGGTAAGCTATCATTTCATTGGCAATAATATCAGTCAAAAGTATGAGATGGGAAACATAGTTAAAATGGTTATCCTTGTTATCCCATGTAAGAAAACAGCTATCCTATCTGGAAAGTAATAGAAGAGACACGCAAAAACTTTGATGTCTTCATTCAACTTCCTTCGATTTTTCAATGTCTTGTTGAGTAGTGAAATCAAAAATGTGGTAATGGGGCCGTGTTTGTCTGTCACAAGAGAAAGCAATCTACTCAATTTTTATGGAAAGGTGATAAATTGGTATCCACTTTTTGACATTTTGTTATTTCAACTTCTTTTTGCTCTTTGGTCAATTGTCAATTTCGATCTTTGCAATCAAGTCGACGAGATGTCTAAGATTTTCTAATCGGAAAAAAATCACCTGGTCATAAAAAGTCTACTCAATTGAATTCTATTAATTGATTTCTTAGTATCCCTTGAGGAATGACGAATGCTGCTAAACGAGGAAGTTTTCATTCCTGACTCACGTTGGTTCACGTCTTGAAATTAATAATTGATTGATTTAATTATTTATTTACTTAAACGAATTACGTGAATTGAATGCAAGTTAGGCAAACGGGGAGAGAGACAGACAAATGAGTGGGTGAATATGAGATACTTAGGCTAGTACTAGAAAAATGAAAGAAAGTGGGGGAAAACTCATTTCAAGTTTATCATAACGGCAGCTATGAGAGAGATCGTCATTTCACTGAGAACTCTGTGAGTGAAGAAATGTTCCTTAAGTCTAGTTTTTGGGGTTTTTTTTCCAAAAGTATGTGTGGTTGCTTCGGGTTTTATTCTAAAACTTTGCAATCAATTCAACGTCTTGTCTAAGATCTCCTAATCGGAAAAATCACCTGTTCATAAAACTCGTTTTTTTCCCAGAACCACCAAAAGCACACTAATCGATTTTCATGAGCATGTACGTGATAGACTTCTCTGTTCCCGAATGGCTTATCAACTTCTATCATTTGATTGGTATTGTATCTGTATTTCTAAACTCTTTTGGAATCTACCTACTGCAATTCCAGTGTGAGAAGCTGGGCCGTTTCCGTTATTGGTTACTTTTATATCAGTTGACTTGCTTCGCTACAGATCTTCACTTCACTTTTCTTTTTCAACCTGGCCCCCTATTTCCTTTGTATGCTGGTTTTACAGTTGGTTATCTTTCGAAATGGTTTGATGTTCCGCTTTTCTATTCATTATTATTTTTCTATATCCTGGTCGCGTTGCAATTTGTATTATTAGTTTTATCGTTTCTGAAGAAACACCGTACAATAGCAACACTCACAGATGGTTTTAAATTTCCCAATTTGGTGGACGTTGTTTACTTTTTCATATTCATCGCCGCATCTTTTTGTGCCGGAGTTGTTTTTATTTCTGTCAGATTGACACGTAATGAACAGTTGGAATATATCAAAAAGGTACGGTCACAAAATACCAGGAAATCATATCATCATTTTCAGACCGCTCCCGATTATCTGGCGGATTTCCAAGTTCTAAAAAATTTTGAATTTTTTGTGAAAACTCAAATAGATGTATATATTATCTGTTTCCCATTATTTATCGGAGCTATTGTAATCGCTCCTTTAACAATCATTGTCGTTGCAATTTTCCGAACGATGCATCATCTGAAAAGAAAAATCTCCCCGGTAACCTATCGAAAGCATTCAGAAGCCGTTCGATGCCTATTTGTTCAAGTAACAACGGCCGTACTTGCAATATCCCCACTGTTATCGTTGAGTGTGGCCCTGATGTTTAGCTATCGATATGCTCAGTTTTTATCTGAAATTTGCCTTGCCTGGTTCGCCGGCCACTCATCCCTTAATATCATTTCTCTTTTAATATTTTTCCCGCCCTTCAAAGCATTTATAAAGAAACAATCTTTGCGGTGAGTACGATGTTCAGAAATCTAGAAGACCAACTTTTATTTTCAGATTTCTGTCAAAATCGAACACAGTGAAGGAGAACGTTTCAGCCATAACAGTTCGCTTGACATAATTTATCTTCTCTTGAACACATGTGTTCAATATCCTGCTCAAATCTGTTGCACCGCTGGACGAGAGAAATTTTCGAAAAAAAAAATACAGCCGGCCGCGTCCGGCTTTTCATTTCATGAAACAATTGCGAATGAAGAATAAAAATAAATTAACCAAAATAAACCAATGATTCAACTTCGATGATGTATTGGACATTTTTCTTCGGGTCTTGTAATTATAGGAATAAACATTGCTCGCTGTTGCTCCTAAAACAAAAATTTTTGCAGATTTACATGAGTTCAAATGTAATGTAAAGCCAGGAAGACGCAGTGTTCATAAAATCGATAATCGGTGACAATGTTTGGTTGTGGAAAATATAAAATAAATGGGTACAGAGGGATATATGTATGTGCAAGCATGTTTTGTGATCATAGTGTTAACGTAAACGATTTGAAAATAACGAATCTATGAAATCTATCATGCTCAATGTTTTCAACTTTCCAATAAGTAGCACAAATTTATTTTTCTTCAGTCGGAATTGTGTTCAATTTTGACGGCCGGTTGCGGGTCATGAAACGAAAAGCCGGACGCGGCTGGCTATCATCTTTGGAAAATTTCTCTAGGCCGACCGTGGCCGTGCAACAGATTTGAGCAGGATATCAAACACATGCAGACAAGAAAAAAGAAATTATGCCAAATGAACTGTTATAGCTGAAACTTTCTCCTTCACTCTGTTCGATTTTGACAGGAATCTGAAAATAAAAATTATCTTTTTGATCTCTGAATTTCATACAACTCACCGCAGTAAATGCTTTTTCATAAACGCTTTGAAGGGCGGGAAGAATATCAAAAGAGAAAGCAGATTGAGAGATGAGTGGCTGACAAACCACGCAAGACAAATTTCAGATAAAAACTGAGCATATCGATATCTTAACATCAGAGCCACACTCAATGACAACAATGGGGATATGGCAAGTACCGCCGTTGTTACTTGAACAAACAGGCAACGGACGGCTTCTGAATGCTTTCGATAAGTTACCGGAGAGATTTTTCGTTTCAGATGATGCATCGTTCGGAAAATTGCAACAACAATGATGGTTAACGGAGCAATCACAAAAGCTCCACTGAATAATGAAAAGAAGATAATATATAGCTCTATTTGAGTTTTCACAAAATATTCAAAATTTTTCAGATCTTGGAAGTCCGCCAGGTACTCGGGAGCGGTCTGAAAATGATGATATGATTTCTTGATATTTTGTAACCTAACCTTTCTGATATATTCCAATTAGGGGACAATCTGACAGGAATAAAAAGAACTGCGGCACAAACAGATGCGGTGATGAATAGGAAAAAGTAAACAACATCCACCAACTTGGGGAATTTAAAACCATCTGTGAGCGTTGCTATTGTACGGTGTTTCTTTGCAAACGATAAAACTAATAATACAAATTGCAAGGCGATCAGGAAATAGAAGAGGATTAAAGAATAGAAAAGTGGAACATCAAACCATTTCCAAAGATAACCAACTATATAACCAGCATACAAGGGAAATAGTGGTACAGGTTGAAAGAGAAAAGTGAAGTGAAGATCTGTAGCGAAGCAAGTCAACTGATATAATAATAACCAATAACGGAAACGGCCTAGCTTCTCGCATTGGAATTGCAGCAGGTAGATTCCGAAAGAGTTTAGAAGAACAGATACGAAACCAATTAAGTGATAGTAGTTGATAAGCCATTCGGGCTCAGAGAAGTCTATCACGTACATACTCATGAAAATCGATTAGTGTGCTTTTGGTGGTGCTGGCAAAGAAAAACTAGCTATATGAACAGGTGATTTTTTTTCCAATTAGGAGATCATAGACAACTCGTCGACTTGATTGCAAAGATCTAGATTGACAATTGACCAAAAACCAGAAAAGTTGAAATAATGAAACATCGAAAAATGGATACTAATTCATCAAATTTCCATCAAAAATTGAGTGGATTACTTGCTCTTGTATGTAAATTGCTTGCTCTTGTAAAACAGTGACAGCCTTAGATTCCATAATTTTGCAGTATGATGCTAGTTGATATTCATACTTGGAGACATATATTAATTTCCTTCTTGCCTTGAATGTGAACATAGAGTAATGGAAACAGGACTCTCCTTCTCAACAGTATTATTTTTTTCTTATGGCGTTTCACAGAAACACATGATGGATTCACAAATTTACGCAAAAACAATTAGCATCAACAAAACAAGAATGTCAATAAAGTCTTTACATTAGCCCGATTACTGGCTAAATACGATATTTGAATAATCAAAGGGACAACAACAATGTCTGTGTTTGCCATATCAAATATAAGCCACTGTATGCCTTTGTGTAAGGGCCACAACAACGCACTAACAATGGAGAGCTGGAATTTTCTGGTTCACGTTTCAGAAACTCAAAAGCTATCGAAAACTTACCGATTTTAATATCACTATAATTATAGTTTGATAAAATACATATTTTTGAGGCTTGTCCATTCTAACCGTGGGTAGATATCGGAATTTATGGATTCTGAGCATGATTGGGATGTAAAAGAGTGAAGAAACGTATAATAATGCATTAAGAAAAAGGAATGAAGTCTGAAATTTAGTTTTTGCATTACCAAAATATTTCAACTCACGAAGTACGCAATTTTGAAAAAGTGTTCTTTTGAATCTTTGACACAGTTTTGGTATCCCATGCAATAGAGACATAAGAATATGTAATATATTTCTTTTGCAGTAAAACTCAAATAAATGAACTTGATGTGATTAGTTAGTACTCTTTGAACGAAAAGTGCACATTTTTCGGCACTCGGGAAAAGGAAGAGTATGCATTTCTGGAGTGCTAAAAATGCGATGAGGAAGTGGCACACTTGAACAATAATACAAAGGGCAATGTAGCATGGAATGAAAATAGCGATCGTTAGGAGAGAATAAAGACTGCAAATAATTTTAGGAGTCCATTTACAATGTTTAAACCAACTCACAGAGATTCACTTGTTATTAAAACACGTGTTAAAATTAGCGCTGTAAGAAAGTACCAGAATAGAACAAAAGTGACTTTTCCCACTTTGTAAAAATGGTTGGTAATTGGAAATATTAGAGTGTCTTTGTCGCGGGATCGATTCACTTTGTTGACATAGACATAAAAGGGGAATACAAGTAAAAAACAAATAATAAAGACTGTAAGAATAGTGTAATAGACCACGTCAAATAGACCACCGTCTTCCAAGTAATTTTCGAAAACGGATGTGTTGATGGAGTTCATGATATCAACTGAATTTGGTTAGTTTCAAATGGGATTTTGAACGTTAGAAGAAATTGAAAAAAAAAATCAGCTGCTATTGTAATAAATCATCTGTCCTTCTTGGAACGGAACACCTGCTTCTTTCTTTCGAAAAAAAAATCAGTTCCACCACGTATTCATCAGAACTCTTCATCTTTACAAGTCAATAAATTTTCATAATATACAACGTTTTTAAATAAACAAATTCTTAGCCATCATCAAATTCCTCGGAATCATATACGCCAGTGGTAATGCTCCAAACTGAGCCATGCATAGATACTGTACTCACAACATCTGGAGCACATTTTGTTCGGTTCAATGTTGAAGATACGGAATCCGTATTTTGAGATCTTCTGGAGCATTTCTAGATGCTCCGCTGGCCATTCGTGTACTTCTATGAGGATCTGGAAAAGTAAATTTCTAAGGATGGGGCTGGAAAGTTCTAGTAGGTTATGGAAGGTTCTAGAAGGTTCGAAACGGTTCTGGGTCTTCTTATAATATTTTCAAATCTTTAAGAGCCCTTCTGATCTTCTAGAGCCTTCTGGAATATTTTTGAACCTTCCAGCTCTTTTAAGGATCTCTTAGAATCTTTCGCACCGGTTTCGAGATGGATGTAATTTTTTTCATCCTGTAGAATTAAATAATGAGGTTTCCAAGGAACAATGATCAATTCGACCGTTTTTTAATAATTCACCTGTAGGAAATTTCCTCACAGTTCACATCAGGAACATCATTCATGAATATAAAATCATTTATAAAATTAATGATAAACATCGGCGACAATGAACACAAAATTCAGTTTCATATTCTTCATAAACAATTGTGAATTCGACATGGCCGTTGACATCATAGAAGCAAAACGAAATATTGGGATGATGTTTTGAAAATGACAGCCTGTTTCAATTTCATGTCATCAATAGTTAGAAGCAACTGTCATTGCTACATTGCGCATTAACGACAATTTGAAAGATCTGAATGTATTAATGTCAGTGAACAGATAGGTAAAGAAGATTATTGAACTTTTCTGATCAGTTTGATGTTTATTTGAAACAGTATATTGTGGAGCTACATACTTTCCAGTGTCACCCCTTTAATAAAATTAATTGAGGAGAAAAACTCAGTTCCATTCTATTCTAGTTTTCACATATTACGTTTCACCCTTCCCATCCCTTTTTCCAGCTAATCCATTATATACTTCCCAAATTTGAACAGCTTAACACACCATTACACTATTATTTATTTGCACAGTGGTCATCGTCATTGTTACGCTGCCTAAAACACCAACGACTAATTTTGTTAATTTGAAAAACTGATCGTTCAGACTAGGAAACTTCAATGATGTTCCGGAAATTTTTCACCGGTTCCAGTGCGGCTGCACCGGTTTTTAAAACTTACCCACCGTTTATCTTAATTTTGATATTAAAAAAATACTGGTTTCTAACCTATGTATCCAATATGCAATTATTTTTCAATGATTCAGCCAATAATTTTTTTTCGCATAGCCTTTAGCTTCAATTTCAAAATTAGGTTAGTCAAGTACCTCTTGAGATTTCAAAACATCAATGAAAACGATAAAAATTGTATTTTTTGATCACTTAATGTATTTTTTGATCACGCATTATCAATTAAAAACGGTGTTGGCAATCAGACTGAAAGAGACTGAAAAGAAAAACAAACGGTCACTATATTATAACTTCAAGAAACAGTGAAACAATGATACAGTAACAGGAATAAAGTGGTGTTTGAAGATTTAAAAAAGCCGAATATTATCAGGCACAATTGGCTATGAGCACTTGTTTTATGTTTCATTGCCTTCATGAATCTTGAGAACATCTTAGCCTGGGATATGCATCTAATTTTTTTGATAATGAGATTGAAACACACTCAAACAGGAACAAAAAGAAATACAACCGTTACCGATACATACAGTAAAGACGGGAAGTATAGATTTGTAATACAACACACTTGAAACAGCTTACAATTTCCTATTTTTTGCGGCTAGATACACCATCATTAAAAATACAGTATATTGTCGGTTCGAGTTATCTCATATCATTATTACGAAAAATGAAATTCCTAATCCACGGTCATTAGTAACTTTGCAGAATGCCTCAAGTACGGTTTTGTAATCTCAAGATTTATTCCCGGGCAGGACCACATTTAATCGGCGTCTGTCATCTATATATAACTACCTGTTTTTTTAGCATCGACACTTTTCATTTTATCTTTCCATGCAATTTTCCTAACTATGTCTCTTACAGAGCACAATGGCCCTCCTTCTCTTGCCTCCTCATTCACTTGATACTTTTCTATATTGAACAGCCACCAACACACTATTATCTATTTGCACAGCAGCTGGTGTTATTGTTACGCAGCCATAAACACCAACGACCATGTAGTTCTGTTAATTTGTAAAGCTTATAATTGAAATTACATCTATGAATTTGAGATTTTCCGTGACTCTTACAGTTTTTTAGAAAAATTTATCAGTTGCAGTATGGTGTGAAATATACTGGAAGAATTTTCGATAATATTGACGGCTCGGATTAATTAAAAAAATAACTTTTACGTTTCTTGCTGGTTAGTTCATCTACTAGGTTATTGTCGAACTGCTGAGACAAGTGTATTCGTAACACATGATATCCACATGAGTCTCAGCAAGAATTTACAGATTGTGCAATTATTGAAGCGGTCCAGAAACCATGTTTTCGATCAGGAAAATACTAACAATGATTGAATTTTATCGACATAAATTGAAAAAAAAATGGAATTGAGATACAGGAAGAGCGGAAATACCTATTGCAAAAACGATTAGACAAAATAAATTATGAAACTATGAAGCAAGTGGTTATTTATTTAAAAACTTTCTGACGAGGTATGTACATAATAACCTCGTGACACAGTATAAATTTTCTAACTTTTACTGGGAAAAGTGATGTTTGAACAAGAGCAGGGATCACTGGGAGCCGGTAACAAGTGTGCGGAACGATTGCGCGGAATTAATAATTTCGTTTGAGGACAATCGTATCAGGCTCTACGCCGGTATCCAACAAAACCTAAAAAGCTCTTTTCAAGAAAATCACTTTTTTTCAAACTCGTCGGATCTCTGGCCAGGACTGACTTCAATTTAGATCACCATAACTTTGACTGAAAAATCAAATTATACTCTAGTTAGTTTGCAAGCAAAACCTCATGACACAAATACGGCAGGTGTTTCTGAAAAGTGACATGACTTATCACGAACAACTCTCTCACAACCATCTGTTTTCTGTGAAATTTTCAAAACGTCAAGTGTCCCTTGTCAACGAACAAAGTAAACTTGACATCATGAACTTCTTCAATTCTTCTGAATTCAAAGACTTACAAGAAACTGTTACTGCTACTTTTCGATTAGTCTACGCACTGATTTATTTGTTTTCCATTCTGTGCTTTATTGTTCTGCTTCCCTTTTATGTTTACGTTAATAAAGTGAATCGAGTGAGGGACAAAAATACTTTAATATTTCCTATCACTAACCATTTTTATGAAGTGGCAAAAGTCCTGTATTTCTTGTTCTGGTACTTTGTTATAACGTTTGTGCTTATGTTTTTCTTTTTCTTTTGGTTTAACGATCTAATGTAAGTATCAATTCTCTGTTGGCAATTGCGCCATACACACTTTTCTAGAGAATACGGTCTTTTGATGGTGGTAATATTCATTCCATGTTATATTGCACTTTACATTATTGTTCAAGTTTGTCACTTCCTAATAGCGTTTTTAGCATTTCAAAAATGCGTAATCCATTTTTTTCCGGATGCCGAAAAACGTGCACTTTTTGTGCAAACTGTTATTACTTCTCATATTAAAGTTGTCTATCTTATTTTTACTTTAAAAGAGCTTTACCTAATCTATCTTTCGATCAATTGCGGGATAGAGTCCATATGTGGACCAGATCCAAGAGTTTACATTTTTAAGATAGTCTATTTTGTGAGTCTGAACCCGCGAAAAGTTCATTTCTATTATATGAATTCCAGACAACATTCTTTTCCCTTAATGTGATATTATACATCTCTTCATTTCTATACATTCCAATAATGCTCAATATCCATAAATTTCGCTTCCTACCGATGGCTAAGCTGAACAAACCACAGAGATATATTTTCTATCAGACTGTTATCATTGTAATTTTCAAGTCCGTAAGTATTATAAATTTCCAGACTCCCGAACTCCTCAAAATTTTTCAGATCTCCATACCCAATGCATGGCTCATGTATCTATATCAATTCAGCTTGGAATTGACACTATTTATGGTTGTTAGTACAGATATTGTTGTGATTCCATTGATAATTCAAATATCATACTTGATGAGCAACAGAAGGAATGTGAACACCTTGATGGTGTCGTTTGATATTGTAAAATTTTTCAAGGTTTTGTTGGATGTCGAAGTGGAGTCTGGCACGATTGGGTCCCAAATATCGTATACACAGTCTAGCAGAAACTTATTTGCTGGGTTGTAAGGTTTCCTGTTTCATATCCTTGCTAACAATGTAGTAGGTAATGAAGACATGCTAACGTGAATGCATATACTTTTCTCTCGAAAGAGTGTACGTAGCACCTTGCCTACATTAAAGATAACATTATAAATAATTCGGTGGAGCGCGGTTACAATCAGCTTGTATCCATTGTACATATAAACTGCTATTTTCTAACTGTGAGTTTTTATTGGAAAGTCACCTGATTATCAGATTGAATCATTTTTTCTTCCGTGTCGATATCTTGCTTTCGCAACAGTGTTATTACATCACCATCATAAAACTATGGATTTCCACATTCTCGAGCTGCAAAAAACCCAAATCTCCACATTCAGAATTTTATGACAAGAATTGAACAACCACAGTTCTTTCTACATATTTCTGCAGAATCCACACAATTTGCAGTATTGCAGTATTTGCAGTATTTTTGCAGTATTCGCAGTGTGAAAAATTTTCCGTATCAACGGCTCAAGAAAGATAGATACTAATACAGATTGCGAAACCGAGGAAAGTGAATTTCTTGATCTACTGAAAAACTAGCCAAGGATATGCAGATCAAATAAGAAACGATGCATGACAAAAAATTCAAAGTCACCCACGATTGATGATCTACAGAAATGCTATTTTTTAACATTTCTTCATGTTTCACCACTTCCACATAAGATTATTGTTTTGGCATTTCACATTCGTTTGTAGCCCATTTCTTGTAATCATCTTTCCTGTTCGTGACGACCACTTGGATGCATAGCCAATTAATAGTCCATTTAAAGCCTACCAGAAAATTTTCCGGTCAATTAATCCAAAGTAAATATAAAGTATGAACACATAACTGCTCGGAGACCATTTTTGCTCATCAACATTACGCCTCCCATCGAATCAACAGCTTACTGCTAACCAGATTTTTTATGTTTCAGAATCTCCTGAAATTTTGATAATTTGGGATTCTTACATTCTCGTTGTGATCCGTGATCAACCAGTACGTACCGGAGTTCACTACATGGTCGACTAAAGATTCGTAGATCTTCACTAAATTAAAGGAGGAATCCGCTCAAAATTTTTTTTTGCTTCAAAATATGTAATAATATGTGCTGATTGCGAAAATCATAACAAAAATTCACAAAAATCATTCTAAAACCCCGAAAATCCGCTTTGAAAACGTCATTTTTGATGCGAATCGCATTGGGCGGCCGTGGAAGAACTCAGTGTGTTTTCTCGGCCACCTAGTTTTGAGTGATTTTTTCAGGTTTTTTCGGCTGAAACTGGATTAAAAGTTGGTAATTAAATAAAAATTCATGAGAAATAAACTTTTGATCTAGTTTCAGCCGAAAAAAACCCTGAAAAAATCACTCAAATTGGCGAAAAAAAGCGATGGCCGAACTAGGTGGCCGAAAAAACACACTGAGTTCTTCCACGGCCGCCCAATGCGATTCGCATGAAAAATGACGTTTTCAAAGCGGATTTTCGGGGTTTTAGAATGATTTTTGTGAATTTTTGTTATGATTTTCGCAATCAGCACACATTATTACATATTTTAAAGCAAAAAAAAATTTGAGCGGATTCCTCCTTTAATATCAAATTTTCACACAATTTCTTCTGTTTTGCTATGTTTATAAAGTTGAACGTTTGGTCGACCATAGGATGGATACCACATACTGCCACCTAAAAAAATCAGGGACAGTTAACTTATAATGCAACATCAGTAAGTCATGTTCTTTCAAGAATATGTATTTGATGATTGGCCACCATCAACTCAAAATAAATAGTGACGGAAGTATTTCAATGTTTCACCATTTTCAGAAATATCGATCCATCGGAAAGTTAATACTGGTTCAATCCTGGTGCCAAGATTCTTAAATTGACGAAAAAAAATTAAAATTTCAACATTTCCATAAATCCCGATCGTTTAAAAACTTACCTCAATACATGAGTCGCCATTCATTTTTAAATTCAATATTTTTCGAGAATTTCGGTTCTAACTATACTCCATCTGAATGGATCATTCCCCTACAAAACACAATAATCCTCCCCCTTCCCTCTTTTATACACACACTTTTTCCCTATAATTTGAACAGGAGTCCTTTCCTAATTGAGTCTATTTGCACAGAGGACTCCCCTATTGTTACTGTTTCCCCAAAACAAAGCACCAATGACTAGAATCTGCTAATTTGTGATATTGATCATTGTTTTGTTTTGAGGATTCGTTAATATTGTTATTCCTCGATTATGGTGGCCAGTTTCTCTGGAACTAAATATTTTGGATGCTTCATCATTGTTGTGATACTGATATTCTCGATTGCTAACTATTATAGTTTGGTTTATAAGTTTGAGGAGATTGGTGAGTGAATTTTTAAATTTGAAAAAATTATTAGGGTTTCAAAAAGTTGTGAAAAATTCACAAGACTCATGTTGTTAGAGCAGCAACTGATACAATCGTTGCTTTTCAAATCAATGCACCGAAAAAAAAAAATGAACGCACTCCATGAAAATACCAATGATGCTCTCCGTTTTCTAACAATATTAAGTTTTTGAAACCGAGTATTTCACATTTTTCTTTGAAATTTGTTGAGCCCACACACAGGATTTGAACATTCAAAGATATTATAAAGATCAAAATTTTGAAATCCCTAATTTTTCAGATTCCAAACTGCACCATATCCAAAATCCTACGATCTCCAAATACCCTGTTCTCGACAAACATGCCCCAATTTATGAGCTCCGGAGAGCAGCTCTCTTGTCAGCTGACCAAGTGCAAAGGGACATTTTATCAAGTGCAAAGGGAAAAGATAACCATAATTTTTATCGAAAATTGAAACCGGAAGCTTTTTGTGAGCATAAAGTCAAAATTGGAGAGATGAAAGAGGATGGAGGAAAAGTTGTGTGTAATCCAGGAGCAGTAAAGGATGATTGCACGTGAGTGAAGTTTTTGAAAATTGTGAAATTGAGTTTAACCGGAAATTAAGTAAGATTTTTTTGTAAAAGTAGACCGAACAATCAAATTAAGAAGTGCTAAAAGTGCGACTGTAAATTCGATGTTTTGAAACTGAAAAAATATCACGATTTTTTGGGTTATGATTTTCTTTGCAATTCTGAGAGTCTGAAAGGAAACAAATCAGATCAATTCCTGGATTGTACTCTCAAAACAAAATCAAAAATTTGAAACTGAAATAATTTTTTCACACTCTAATTTTGACACGAATATTTCCAGATTGATGTCCCTAGGACTCAATAATCAAGTTCAATTTGATCAGGAAATTTACAATGCCACTGGAAGAAAGTGTGACTACTTAGCAGCGGATATGGTGAGATTTGAGAAATAAATTTAGAAGAAAAAATCAGTTTCCATTTCACGGTATTTTTTGAACCAACCAATTTTTCTAATTGATTCACTAATTCTTTTAGAGTTTTTCAAAAATTTCCAGGACTCCCAAAACATGAACACCTACCGTATTTTTGCCGCAATGCAGGCGCATGTTCATACTGGAAAAATCCCGGATAATTTGACAATCTCTCGGATCATGGAAATCGAGTACAAGAAGGAGTTGGAAATTCTGAAAATCGACATTGAAGGGGGAGAGCATACGGGTCTGGAGCCATTTTTGAAGGATTACTATGTTTGTCAGGTAGGTCCAGAAGGTTCTGCAAGACTCTAGGAGACCCTAAAAGGTGATTTGAAGGTTCAAGAACATTCCAGAAGGCTCTAGAAGGTTTCAAGAAGATCCAGAACCGTTTCGGGGCTTCTAGAGCATTCTAAAGCCTTCTAGAACGTTCCAGCCAGCATCCTTAAAAATATATTTTTTTCCAGATCCTCATAGAAGTACACGGATGGCCAGCGGAGCATCTAGAAATGCTCCAGAAGATCTCTAAATACGGATTCCGTGTCTTCAACATTGAGCCTAACAAAATGTGCTCCAGATGTTGTGAGTACAGTATGATCAATGAACTATGCATGGCTCAGTTTGGAGCATTACCACTGGCAATCACGATTCCGAGGAATTTAACGATGGTTTAGGATATTTTTTTTGAAAATATTGTATTATATTAATATTCATTGACTTGTAAATATGAAGAGTTTTGATTGAGCAGGTGTTCCAAGAAAGGCACATGATTTATCACAACAGCAGCTGCTTCTGTTTTCCAACTTCTTCCAATTTTCGAAACCGCACTTGAATATAACCAAGTTCAGTTGATATTATGAATTCCACCAACACACCCGCTTTCGAAAATGTCTTGGAAAAAACTGTTTACAAAGTCTATTTCATTATTCTTAGAGTAGTAATTGTTTGTTCCTTACTTGCATTTCCTTTTTATGTCTATGTCAACAAAGTGAATCGATTGCGCGATAAAGACACTCTAATATTTCCAATTACCAATCATTTTTACAAAGTGGAAATAGTTACTTATTTTCTACTCTGGCTCTTTCTTACAGCGTTTATTTTATTAGATCTTTTTGCATTAAATGATCCTCTGTGAGTTGGTTCAAACCTTATAAATGAGGATCTTCAATTTTTTTTCAGTGTGTTTTTTGGTCTAATGGTTTCAATTCTCATCCCATGCTACATTGCCCTTCATATTATTGTTCAAGTTTGCCACTTTTTCATCGCATTTTTAGCAGTCCAGAAATGCATACTCTTCTTTTTCCCGAGTGCCGAAAATGTGCACTTTTTGTTCAAAAATTACTAACTAATCACATCAAGATAATATATTTGAGTTTTACTGCAAAAGAGATCTATCTCTTTTTTCATATTCCTATTGCTGGGGAAACCCAAACTGTGACAAAGAATCAAAAGAACACTTTTTCAAAATCGCTTACTTTGTGAGTTGCAATATTCTGGCAATGCAAAAACTGAACTTCAGACTTCATTCTTTTCTCTCAATGCATTTCTATACATTTCTTCACTTTTTTACATCCCGATCATGCTCAGAATCCATAAATATCGATTTCTACCAACGGTTAGAATGGACAAGCCTCAAAAATATGTATTCTATCAAACTATAACTATAGTAATATTCAAATCGGTAAATTTGCAATAATTTTCTGAGTTTCTAAAACGTGAACCTATAAACAATTCCAGCTCTCCCTTGTCAATACGTTGTTATTGACTTTAAAAGAAAACGGCATATAGTATGTCATATTTTTTGTGACAACCACAGATATTGTTATGGTCCCTTTTATTATTCAAATATCGTATTTAGCAAGTAATCGAGCGAATGTAAACACTTTATTGACATCTTTTAATTTTGTGAAATTTATGAAAGTACTACTGGATATCAATGAGGATGCACCGGTGGTACCTCAGGTGGCGTATTCTCAAACGAGTGGCAATATGTTTTCATGAATTCATGTTTCAATGGTGCTATTGGCTTTTCTGCAAATTTCTGAATCCGTTTTGTGTTTTTGTGAAATGTCGAAAGAATAAACAGTTGAGAAGAAGAGTCCTGTTTTAATTACTCTATATCTACATTCCAGGCGAGAAGAACATGTCGACAGACGGAGTAAGAGCCAACTGAGGCCGCTTCCCATTCATAACCAGAGCGTTTGTAGGCGGGCGAGGAGCAACAAAGCACTAAAGTGTGGAAGATGAGCGGTGTGCGTAACAAGAGGTATCGACGCCCCATTTATTGCATTGACTATTGCTTAGACAAGAGAGAAAAGACAATGGTAAATAGCTATACGAAAAGTGGGAAAATTAGGAGGATAAATTGATTGAAATGAGCTGACCGAGAGCTCCTGACAACCAAAAGCGAGGAAACCTCGCGAACTCCTCCGAAAACCACAACTCCGAACCAATTGATAAAACTATACTAAATTCTTTTGTATCCTTTTTCGTATCTACACTTTCTCCCAAATCAGTTTATCAGTTGTTCCCATGACTCACTTTGTCTTCCGTCTTCCATAAAACTGTAACTGCGCCCCCTCACCCGTATGCAAAGCTCTGTTCGGAGCTTCTTCCATTAAATCATTTTTTATTAAAGTTTGTTTATTATGAAGAGATTTGATGAAGACTTGGTGAAACTGATTTGTTTTTCTGTCATTAATCAACGCTTCTCCTCGGTATCCTGGGGGGATCCTTACGCGAGCTGATTTACTAGGTGCCCCAAAAGACCCTCTTGCAGGAGTGTACGGATTCAATGACCTCTTCCACTTTTCGGTCGGTGTAGCTGTTATTTCCTAGATTGAACAAAACACCTCTTCGCAAGATAGAATAATTTATTCAACAGGGAAAGACCAGAGATAACACAAGGAAAGAATTTCCTTTGTGTGCCGACTAGCGTTCTTTTATTGTTCCGCTTGTCAGCTCACTACAGTAAATGAAGTATTCTAGAAAGCCTGATTACGTCAATGAGTACGTCAATGAAATGGCGCCCTGGTATTTTGAAAGAAAATGGCAGGTATTCCTAGAAAGGCAGATGATTTATTACAACAGCAGCTGATTTTTTTTCAATTTCTTCTAGTCCTCGAAATCCCTTTTGAAACAAGCCTCGGTTCAGTTGATATGATGAATTCCACCAACACATCCATATTCGAAATTTTTTCGAAAAATACTGTTAACGAGGTCTATTCAACTATTTTTACAGTTTTTATTGTTTGTTTTTTACTTGTATTCCCATTTTATGTCTACGTCAACAAAGTCAATCGACCCCGCGATAAAGACACACTAATATTTCCAATTACCAATCATTTTTTCAAAGTGGAAAAAGTCACTTATTTTCTATTCTGTTTCTTTTTTATAGCGTACATTGTTTTCCTGGCTAATCGTTCTCGGTGAGTTTGCTTAAGCCTTGTAAAAGTGCTCCTAAAAGTGTTTCAGATCGTATAGACTCATAATGATTTCAATTCTCTTCCCATGCTACATTGCTCTTTATGTTATAGTTCAAGTTTGTCACTTTTTCATCGCATTTTTAGCAATCCAGAAATGCATACTCTTCTTTTTCCCGAGTGCCGAAAAATGTGCACTTTTCGTTCAAAGAGTACTAATTAATCACATCAATTTAATTTATCTGACTTTTACTGCAAAAGAAATCTGTCTCATATTTTTATATTTCTATTGGTTACTGAACGAAAACTGTGACACGGAATCAAAAATACATTTTTTCAAAATTTCTTATTTCGTGAGTTGCAATATTTTGTTAATGCAAAAACTGAATTTCAGACTTCATTCTTTTCTCTCAATGTATTACTATTCGTTTCTTCGCTCTTTTACATACCAATCATGCTCAACATCTATAAACACCGACATCTACCCACGGTTAGAATGGACAAGCCACAAAAATATGTATTCTATCAAACTATGACTATAGTAATATTCAAATCGGTAAGTCTTCAATAGAAAAAAAAGTGAATCTCAAAAAAATTCCAGCTCTCCATCGTCCGTGCGTTGTATTTTGAAGCAGCACAAAACGGCATAATGTTTGTTATATTTTATGTGATGAACACAGACCTAGTTGTTGTCCCTTTGATTATTCAAATATCGTATTTAGCAAGTAATCGGGCGAATGTAAACACTTTATGGGCGTCTTTTAATCCTGTGAAATTTATAAAAGTAATACTGGATATCAATGTGGATGCACCAGTGGTACCTCAGGTGGCCTATTCTCAAACGAGTGGGAATATGTTTTCATGAATTCATGTTCTATTGATACTATTTGTTTTTCCGTGAATTTGTGAATTCTGTGTCTTTGTGAAAATGCAGTAATAAAACATAATACAGTTGAGAAGGAAAGTCCTGTTTTAATTACTCTATGACTACATTTAGAGCGAGAAAAACTTCTTCTGGATTACCACGCATTTTGGAATGAGTAATTTGTTTAAAGCTGTCCTTCTTTTGTCTTCTGGTTTCTCGATTTGGGTTTCTGAGTTCCATCCGTTGAGCTCATCGTCTTCTTCTCCGTTTACATCACTGGTCTAGCAGACGGCATACAGTGTTGCGAAACTCGTCATCAAAACAACTGCTATTCAAAAGTGAGCAGGAAGTAGTAGCATATGGTTTCGTGAACTCTTCCAAGAATCCAGAAGTTTTCGGCGTACCACAGAATCACAAAGACCTTGGACAGGTGTGTGCAGAGTGCCGTTACCAACCGAAATCATCTGCCTCTTCTAACAACTTATTTTGGGAGTTGCTAAGTGAAAGCTTCATCGGCGGCACTCTGCAGAAGGAAAATCACAGGGGCCCTTGAAAATTTGAAAAAGATCCAGAACCATCCTTAAAAATTTACTTTTACAGATCCTCATTGAAGTACACGGATGGCCAGCGGAGCATCTAGAAATGCTCTAGAAGATCTCTAAATACGAATTCCGTATCGTCAACGTTGAGCCTAACAAAATGTCCGCCTATATTTTCACTTCCGTCTTCCGTCTTCCGCGTAGAATATTTTCTCTTCCGCACATTTCTAATAAATACGCCAATGAAATGGCACCCTGATATTTCGAAAGAAAGTGGCAGGTGTTCCAAGAAGGGCAGATGATTTATTACAACAGCAGCTGATTTTTCTTCAATTTCTTCAATCTTGATTTCTTCAATTGAGATCATGAATTCCACCAACTCATCCGTTTTCGAAAATTCCTTGCCAGAAACCGTTAACGTGTCCTATTTCACTATTCTCACAGTCTTAATTGTTTGTTCCTTACTTGTATTTCCCTTTTATGCCTATGTTAACAAAGTGAATCAATTCCGCGATAAAGAAACACTAATTTTTCCAATTACCGATCACTTTTACAAAGTGGAAATAGTAACTTATTTTCTATTCTGTTTTTGTCTTCCATCGTCAATTTTAACATATTTTTCATGGATTAATGATGATAGATGAGATGGTTCAAACCTTGTAAATGGGCTCCTAATATTTTTTCAGATGGTATCTTGTCCTAGTCCTTCCAATTTTCATCCTATGCTACATTGCCCTCTGTATTATTGTTCAAGTTTGCCACTTCCTTATCGCATTTTTAGCACTTCAGAAATGCATACTCTACTTTTTCCCGAGTGCCGAAAAATGTGCAATTTTTGTTCAAAAAGTAGTAACTAATCACATCAAATTAATTTATCTAACTTTTACTGCAAATGAGATGTATCACATTTTTTTAAATTTATATTGCCAGGAAACCCCAATCTGTGACAAGGATTCACAATTACACGTTTTCAAAATTGCTTACCTCGTGAGTTGCGACATTTTAAAAATGCAAAAACTAAATTTCAGGCTTCATTTATTTTTCTTAATGGATTACTATTTGTTTCTTCACTTTTTTACATTCCCATCGTGCTCAGCATCTATAAATACAGACATCTACCTACGGTTAGATTGGACAAACCTCAAAAATATGTACTTTATCAAACTATAACCATAGTAATATTCAAATCG
The DNA here is from genome assembly GCA_963932045.1 of Caenorhabditis sinica. Classification (NCBI taxonomy): domain Eukaryota; kingdom Metazoa; phylum Nematoda; class Chromadorea; order Rhabditida; family Rhabditidae; genus Caenorhabditis; species Caenorhabditis sinica. Next base: position 21,238,574 of record OZ009940.1, read on the forward strand.
GTAAATTTTCAATAGTTTTTTGAGTTCCTGAAACGTGAACCTAGAAATATTCCAGCTTTCCATTATCAACACGTTGATATTGGCCAAAGGCATAAAGGAGGTCATACTTATAGTGACAACCACAGATATTTTTCTTGTTCCTTTGATTATTCAAATATCGTATTTAGCAAGTAATCGGGCGAATGTAAACACTTTATTGACATCATTTAATTTCGTGAACTTTATGAAAGTATTACTGGATATCAATGTGGATGCACCTGTGGAACCTCAAGTGGCCTATTCTCAAACGAGTGGCAATATGTTTTCCTGAATTGATGGTACATTGATGCTACTTGTTTTTCCGTAAATTTGTGAATCCATTCTGTGTCTTTGTGAAATGTCGTGATAAAACATAATACAATTGAATAGGAAAGTTTTGTTTCAATTACTTTATGTCTATAGTCATGTCGACAAACGGAGCATGAGCCAGACGAGGCCGCTCCCCAACCATAACCAGAGCACTTGTAGGCGGGCGATGAGCAGCAAAGCCCCAAAGTGCGTAAGATAAGCGGTGTGCGTAACAAGAGGCATCGATGACCCATTTATGGAGACTGGTGCATTCACCAGAGAGAAAAGACAATGGTGAATGGATATAGAGCGGGAAAATTAGAAGGAGAAATCAATTGAAATGAGCTGGCCGAGTACCTCTGACAATCAAAAGCGAGGAAACTTTGCGAACTCTTCCGAACCCATTGCAAAACTACACCAAATTTTTATACATTATTTTTCGTATCTATAAATTGTCCCGAATCAATTTATCTGTTGTTCCCATGATTCACTTCGTCTTCCGTCTTCTATTAAACTGTATCCACCCCTACCCCCCCCCCCCCCCCCACACTAATATACATATAAAGATCTGTTGAGCGCTCCTTCCAGTTAATCATTTCTATCAAAATTCATTGACTTATAAATTTAAAGAGTTTTGATGAAGACTTGGTGAAGCTGACTTTTTTCTGTCGTAAATCAACGTTTCTCCTGAGAGATGATTTACTAGGTGGTCCAAGAGGCAGGGGTGTACTGATTCAATACACCCTTCCTCTTTTGGTGCGATGTAGCTGTTATTTCCTATGTAGATTAAACAAAACACCTTTTCGCACGGTAGAATCATTTATTCAACAAGTAAAGATCAGAGATATGACAAACAGGAGTCCCTATGTGTGCTGACTAGCGTTCTTTAATTGTACCGCTTGTCAGCACACTACAGTAAATGGAGTATTCTAGAAAACCTGATTACGTCAATGAGTACGTCGATGAAATGGCGCCCTGATATTTCGAAAGAAAGTGGCAGGTGTTCTAAGAAAGGCACATGATTTGATACAACAGCAGCTGATTTTTTTTAATTTCTTCTAACTATGGAAATCACATTTGAAATAAACCCAGCTCACAATCGGTTGATATCATGAATTCCACCAACCCATTCGATTTTGAAAAGTTTTTACGAGACTATGCAATCTTTTTTACTATTCTCACAGTTTCTTTTGTTTGTTTTTTACTTGTATTCCCCTTCTATTCCTATGTCAACAAAGTGAATCGATCTCGCGATAAAGACACACTAATATTTCCAATTACCAATCATTTTTACATAGTAGAAAAAGTCACTTATTTTCTCTTCTTGTGCTTTCTTACATCATTCATTTTATTTTTTGTTTTCGGCAGATATGATTCTGAGTGAGCTGGATTAAAACTTGTAAATAGGTTTATAAAAAATTTTTCAGTTGGATTGTTATTTTAACGTTTTTAATTTTTATCCCATGCTACATTGCCCTTTACGTTATTGTTCAAGTTTGCCACTTCCTTATCGCTTTTTTAGCACTCCAGAAATGCATACTTTTCTTTTTCCCAAGTGCCGAAAAATGTGCACTTTTTGTTCAAAGAGTACTAACTAATCACATCAAATTAATTTACCTAAGCTATACAATAAAAGAGATCTATTACATATTTTTATTTATCTACTGCCTCAAAAAAACTCAATCTGTGACAAGGAATCAAAAGTGCACTTTTTCAACATTGCTTACTTTGTGAGTTGCGATGTTTTGGGAAATACAAAACTAAATTTAAGACTTCATTCTTTTTTCTTAATGCATTACTATTCGTTTCTTCACTTTTTTACATCCCAATCGTACTCAACATCTATAAATACCGACATCTACCCACGGTTAGAATGGACAAGCCACAAATATATGTATGTTATCAAACTATAACTATAGTAATAATCAAATCGGTAAATTTTCAATAGAAAAAAATGAATTTGAAAATATTCCAGCTCTCCATTATAATTGCGTTGTATTGCACAGACAAAAACGACATAAAGGGTGTCATATTTTATGTGACAACCACAGATATTATTGTTGTCCCTTTGATTATTCAAATATCGTATTTAGCAAGTAATCGGGCGAATGTAAACACTTTATTAACATCTTTTAATTTTGTGAAATTCATAAAAGTACTACTAAATTTCAATGAGGATGCACCTGTGGCACCTCAGGTGGCCTATTCTCAAACGAGTGGGAATATGTTTTCTTGAATTTGTGCTTAATTGATGCTATTCTATTGTACTTTTTTCTTTCTACGGAGAAACGTGGAATATTTATTCAGAACAAATTTATCTCGGTCGCCTGGCTGATTTAGTTGATTTTTTCGCTAAAAAATCATACTTTCTATCTGCTAAAAGTTTCAATTACAACCTAGAAATGGATCAAAACATTGCCACGATTTCTTCGATTATCCAGTTATCCTATTTGTTGAGCAATCAGAGTAATGTCACTGTTTGTTGACATAGTTCAAAGAAGCTTATCAAAGTTCTATTCGACATTAAGGAACAAAATAGGGTAGTCCCACAAACAGATACGGATGTTTCAACTCGTGATTGAATTGTCTTAAATCACTTCGATCGATAAATGAAAACTTCATTCTGTGATGAATCTAAGTTAAAACATATTTACTAGCTCCACCTACACATTTGCTCCTCGCCTGCATCAAGTTCCTCCCGGTTCTCGGCAAATCAAGAATGAAGTCCAGCATGTTATGAAAACAAAAAAGGTCTGTTACTTAGATGTCATGAATTGATCTTTTGCAGAAGCATGCAATATACGAACTCTCTCGGATAGCTTTCTACAATCGTAATACATAGATGCATTCAAAGGACTACCTACCAATGGATCACAATCAGAAACCATGAAAATAGCTGAAAATTTTTCAGTTGTACAACAGAATGTCTTTTTCGATAAAGCTTATCGAATGTGAGTTGCTTATCGATTTTGAAAAAAGAAAACATCGGCAAGCAAAAAATTCACTGTTACATAGAGTGCAGAATTGTGTTATTTGTTTTCAATGGCATTTTCATAAAGTTTTATGCGGGGTTGCCAAACATTGCTCAATAAAACCTTAACGAACCTGAATTAGCACATTATGATTTACAGAAGGGAATTTCGGAATGGGATCTGAAAAAAAAATTATTGAAAATCTTTCGAAATTTTAAGGTTTCAGGAAGTTGAGTAATGAGCATCGTCTTTATACCAAACTAGTTGATGGATTATTCACTGCTACGCCAACTTGAAATCAAAAACCAACTAAACTTATACAAAGTTGTGCTCCATGAATCAAACATCCCTATCAATGCCTAATTTTTCCCCTATTCATCCAGCAGAAAAAGATTTTCTGGATCTTTGACACCCCTCAAACTTTGATCCTCCCCTTCATATATGGGGCAAAAATAGTACACCAAATCCAAAAATCCAAAAATCTTGTGATCCATCAAGATGTGTCATAATCACCTCTATTCATGAGTAAAACTTGATTGGCACGAGTAACGAAAATGTCGAAAATTCTAAAGAAAATAGGGGAGGTGAAACATCAAAAATTGGAGAAATTAAGGGGTCCATTCAAAAGAATATTCATTGAAAAACAGGTTGAATGAAGTACTAATTGAGGAGAAAAAGAGGTAAGAGAAAGGGGAAAAATAGTATAAAAACTAGGAGCAAAACAGAGAAAATTCTGTTTTTCCGAAGTTATTTTCGTGAAGCAAAACTATCAACTTCCCTGAAAAAACAAGAAATGTAGCTTTTAAAAAACATGGCTTGCTGTTTGATTTTTTTCCGCCATCTACTACTACTTTTCATGATTTCATTCAAATTTATGACATTACTGAAACCGAAAAGTTCAACTTTTTTCCCTGAAATTTTTCAGACCCTCAATGGAAATTGGTCTCTATCAACTCATCCATGGATTCTTATCCATTTTTGGAGTTGGAATCAACATTTTCCTTCTATTTTTGGCGCTAACAAAGTCTCCGAAAATAATGCGTCCATGTTCGGCATTGATCACGAACAAGTCACTGACGGACATCATGAGCTCCTTGGCTAATTTTTTTGTTATGCAGAGGTGAGCAATAACGAAATGTATGGAACTAACTGTGAAAAAAATTGTGGGTTTTCTTGGCAAGATACTGGAACAGTGAACATAAAGAAAATGTTTTCTTCTAGAAACTATTATATATCCTCAAATGACACAATCAAAAACTCAGAAAAAGGCTAGAATCTAATGTAGAATATAGAACGGTAAGAAAATTAAGATTTGTCAAAAACGCACAGTTGCAATTCTAAACTATCTATCGAGTTTTCTTTGAAATGTCTATCTTTATTAACAAAGTGTTGCAGTGAAATTTTTGAACTTGAATCTGACGAATTTTCTAATGGAAAATTTCAATATTTTAGGGCCTAACGTAAGATTGAAATTCAGAATACAGAAATTAGAAGTGTGGACATCCGGACGTCCAATGTACAGACATTTTGAGAGAAACCCACCCTGAAATTTAGAGAATTAGAGCCTTAGGATTAGTCATTCAGATGCATGGATGCATAGAACGTTTTGTGCCTAGAATAGATATTGGGACATCCGGATAAACAGGCTCCTGACGGAGTATTCTTCATTGACCATCGATTGGTAGGTGTTGAAATAAATTAAGGAAGTTTCGACTTTTTAGCAAGACTTTCTGCAAAAATGTTTTAATGTTACACTTTCACGATCTATAGAGAAAAAATTAATGACTTTTAATGGGATTCGAACTGGAATTACATCATTGTTAAATTACAATAGTTGCTTACAATTTGACTCTACATTTTCTAATGTTTCAATATGAACATGAAGTTTGGAGAAGTTTCGAAACTTCAATAGTCGTTATATTTAAAAAACACAGACAAACGAAATCGCGCTAGCCTCTCCGCGTCTCTATTCCTCCCGAAAAAGGTGATGACATTTTGAAGACGTCATATCACTAGAACCATTAGAGCTATCAAAAAGATGTAATTTACAAAAAATAGGAAATTTAATTTTCTACATTTTTGTAGTTGACCACTTTTTGAGAGCTTCATTGGCCTATGGGATATAAAGCCTCAAACCACCCAGGAGGCAGCGAAAATAGAAAAATGTTTACTGTTTCAACACTATTGTTTTAGAATCAACTTTTTGTAACTTACAGTTACTTCTGTTCTGTACGATTTTCAGAATCCTCACCGACGGCACTACGGTAACCATAATCCCAACCGGCCCGTGCACCCTAATCGGTCCCACCGCCTGCTACGCCGGTCACATGTTCATGGGAAGTTTCTTGGAACACAATTTGATCTGGCTTATCGCTTGTTATCTCTTCCGATACTATATTTTATATGTCCGTGACCCCTCTATCAAAAGTATTATCTTTGCTGCATTTGTCGTCTACACCCCAAGTTTTGTTCATATGGCTGTCTGGATCAAGCTTTTTGATTTGGAGCAAATGGATGTCAAGATGGAGCATCTTGAAGAGAGCATGGGAAATTCTACCTACTACAATTCCTCGAACTCGGAAATGATCCTAACAGGACGTACCGTATACTGGAGCTCCATTGTTGTCTATGTGCAATTGGTGATCACTGCGTTGTTAGTGGTCATTGCGTACACTTGGATTCGGAATGTGCTCATCAATTTTATCCTGAGCATGGGCGCTACGCTGAGCAAGGATGTCAAGGTTATCAATAAGCAGTTGGTGAAAGTGAGTTTTAGGGGAGAGAGACGCAGAGAATCTGGAGAATCTGATTTCTCTGCGTCTCTAATAGAATTATTTGAATTGTTTCAGATCCTCACCTTGCAAGTCTGCATTCCCATCTGGATTTTCCTCGGCGTCTTCTTCTTCCTTGCCATGTACACCCAATCCTTCCCATCCACCCACCTACAGTATGCCATCACAATCTCGTTCATGTTGGCCCCAGTGATCTCTCCATTTGCCTATATTTTCTTTGTCCCTCATTATTGGAATTTCTGTATCGGAAAGAAGTATGTGACACCCGCGACGACGTCAATCTGTGGAAGTTCATCGAATTGTGGAAGCAGTGTTGGAGGAGAGAAGATGAAGGAGGGGATTTGAAGATAATGTTTTGTGTTCTATGACTACTCATAATAAATTTATCAATGTTGAATAAAAATTATTTGCAAATGCGAAGATTAGCGGTTTCAAGACCATGATGTTTTGATTGATGAATTTGTTCAGCAATGGGTCGACAATATTTATGTACGGAGTCAGAGGTGCGCGGAATTCCGTCTCCCGTCTTCCGTCTTCCGTCTTCCGCCTGTTTTTTCACTTCCGTCTTCCGTTAAAATTTTACTGACTACTTCCGTCTTCCGGATTTTTTGTAAGAAAAAAATTTCACGGAAGTCCCAAAATTTTTGACTTTTCCAAGACGAAAAAGATTTATGACTGATTTTCTGACCTTTCCTAACACTAATTATTACGGTTCCCAAAACTTTAGGTACTTTTAGGCCTAGTCAGACACTTCCGTCTTCCGCCTATATTTTCACTTCCGTCTTCCGTCTTCAGTCTTCCGCATAGAAAAATTTCTCTTCCGCGCACCTCTGTACGGAGTGTTGCAAATTGCCTCGACGTGACCCAACCATCGAAATTAAAATTCCCTCAGGAAAATCGGATTTCTAATATTAAACCGAAAATCAGGCAGAAAAAAGTGCGCTCGATGGATAAGACACCCCTATTTATGTCTAATGTTCCTTTCATTCATTCTCAAGAAAGGGGTTTCTGTATCTTTGAAACCTCCTTTAAACTCGAACTTTGATTAATTCCTCGATTTAAACTGCGAAAATAGTTGACAAAACCAAAATATTCTATAATGTTATGATCTCTCATGAAGGGTCATAAACAATTTGGATTCATGAATTAGTACTCTATTCAGTTGCCCCTTTTTCACTGAAGACTTGGGGGTTTTTAGCGCCTTCCTAAGTAGTTTGGAGCGTTATTTCTCGATAGCCAAAAGATCTATCGAACAATTGTCAGCTACAAAAAAAATCAAAAATTAAATTTTCTATTCTTTTGTAGTTTACACTTTTTTTATAGCTTTAATGGTTCTAGTGGTACGAAGTTTCCAAGATGGCATCTCCTTCTTTGGAAGGAATAGAGAGAGAGAGAAACTTCAGCGCTCTAGGTTTTCTGTATCTTTTGTAATGCAGCCACTATTGGCGTTTTGAAACTTTTCCAAACTTTATGTCCGTATTGAAACATTAGAAAATGTTGAGCCAACCTGTAATCGATTATGAGGATTCGACTAAACCTGCCGATCTTAAAACTAAAAAGTAGATCTGAACATTTTTATGCGGTTTCAAGATGTTGATATCACGCATTCAAAACTGCAATACCTGTTAGTTCGTTTGTCCAAAGATGAAGTTTCACTAGCTCAACTCAAACCAGTTTCTCCACTTTTTTTGTGAGCAGATACAGTACACCCAGACCTCGAAACATCTCATGTCACTTTGGATCCGTTGAATCTCAAAAAACAGTATTTGGTTCCTTTTCTTTTGGCTCTTCTTCGGCTCTTCAAACTTCCATAAAATCACATCTCTTATCAAAAACTGAAATTATCATCACACCCACGTTCAAATAACTCCATACTCCATTTAAATTGAGCAAAAAAGACGAAAAGTGTGTCAACAATTGAGTGGTGATAAGAGAAAGAAGAGATTAGTCAAAATTATCTCATTCGGAAATCATAAGTTCACATGGACAAGCGGAACTAACTGCTTTGATAACGGTCAATATAAATTACATTCCTCGCTTTTCTAGCTATTCAGCAACATTCAATTTTTTTCATCTAATAGTAATTCAATCAAATCTGATTTCAGAATGTGTCTCAAATCAGTAGCTGTTCTTTCTGTATTGACAGTTCTTGCCCAATCAGTTCCACCCTCTAGGAATGTTCTTCCATTCGTTGACTCCTCTCTCCCAGTCAAATTCAGAACAGTCATCGCTGAGGCTGCTCCAAAAGTTCCAGCTAACTTGGCTTCTTATGCCTTCGCTGTTGATATTAATATTCCAGTCTCCCAGAGTACCCTTCAATGCATTAAAAAAACCGGATACGCCGCTGTCTTCATTCGGTAAGACTACTTCAATTCCATCCAAAACTTTGTACCTTTCCAGTGCGTACAACCCAGCTGGAGATGGTTCTTTCGACTCCAATGCTTGCAACAACATTCAGAATGCTTATTACGCTGGACTCGGATCTGAGATCTATATGACTCCACAGCCATATTCCAGCAAACAAGGATACCAACAATTAGATGAAGTCTACCAGGGATTGACTCAAGCTGGAATTACAATGAGATCGGTTTGGATTCAAGTCACTTCTCCAACCCACTGGCCAAACAATACTATTAACAATGTCAACTTTATCAACAGCATTGTCTCTAGAGCTAGAGTGAGTGTTTTTGATGCTCTTACTTTTGAATTGAATGACGAAAAATTGATTCGAATTTTAGGCTACTTTTAATTTAGGATGACAAGGTTGAGGAGCTCAAAAACTGAAACACTTTTTTTGACAACAAGTATCTTCTAATCTATAGATTAACCTATAGATTAAAAGTTCAAACTGACAATGAGAACATTTCCAGCAATACGGAATGACCGTCGGAATCTACACATCGTACTATGATTGGAACCAGATTACCAATGGATGGAGCTCTATTGGAAACGACGTTCTTCTCTGGTATTGGAATGTTTTGGGAGGAGGTGTCAATGGAGAGACTCCAGCCAATTTTGATGATTTCCGTCCGTTCGGATGCTGGACTGCTCCTTCTGTCAAACAATTCGCTCAACTCGAACAAGTTTGTCAAATCACCGTTAACAGAGATGTCTATGTGCCTGGATCTATGCTCAAGGCTGTTCAAGAGGACGGAAAGATTTACGCCGGAGGATTCATCCATCAGTAAAATTGAATTGTTTGTTTGTAACTGATTGTGTACCTCTCGTTAAGAAAATGAATCATTTCTATAAAGTTAACTAGGGATACAAAATGTTCAATAGGTTTGATTCAGAAAAAATGGGCATAAAAAAGAACAGGCAACGAAACAAATAAAAGTCTTCACATTCTCCAATTTTCGATATCTACGTTTTTTGGACTTATGACATTTTTCAATTCTTCTCTCTATTCTTACATTCAGAATTCAACAATGAACAGTTTGACATTTTGATCGATAATGAGTCGTATTGTCACTACGACAATGTTGTACTGTGAGGGGGTAATCTAATAAATCTTTCTTTTCTTTTAACTTGTCACTTTGGGCGATAACGGGTCGTATTGTTATAAGATTAGCACCACGACCGAGATTAATGTGATCGCAAGATTCTCAAGGTTGTGCACAGCTGTCCCTAGATAGTGTCTTCACTTGACGTCTTCTTTTTTCTTTTTTTGCCTCCCTCACGAAATAGCAAATGGTATTGTCACCTGTTCCCACTTATTGTGTTCTCATAGTCAGCGTTGTACATTCACTGTCCATTCCCACACTAGTCCTCACTTCTTGCTAGAAAATCGACTATTCAATTTTCCTACATTTCTTGCGATGCTATCTGTTTCCACTCAAGCTTCACTAAAACAAAAACCCCGCTCCACCCCAAAATGTAACCTGTCCTATTCTAGCCTGAAATGCATTTTGGAACACATCGAGGCTAACAAACGGTAAACTTAACTAGTTATTATTGTTTTTATACCCTTATCTCTTTCAGATTTCAACTTGCTATCCGCTGCCCAGAACTCCGATCCGCAGACAAGCAGACCCCTCTTCATATTAACTACCTTGCCTTCAATTATGCGTACACCATTTTCAATGATACTAAATACCAGCTAGGGATTTATCGACACTTCCCAGAGAATCAGACTATCCCTGACTTCTTCAAGAACATAAATGATTCTGGTGGAGCTCCCTTTGACCTAGATCGTTTTGGAAGGGAAGATTTAGAACCGGAAAATTTGTTGACTCCTGGAGACATGGCAACGTCAAATCCACTGCCAACATGGCGCAATCGAATAGGAGCCGTCTGGAACGATTACGCAGAGCGTAGTTGCAAAAGGTTGGGTGAACTAAAAGGTCTGCAAGAGACTCCTGAGATTCTTCACGAAAAGGATGAACTGCAAGCTGCAGTCTATTCAGCTTCATTAGTCCAACTGGGAATTCCACCGCCTTTCGAAACTTTTCTTCAGCTTACCGTTTCTGAAGGGAGGGACAAAGTGAGAAAAGAGTTGATGGAGGGCGCAGCGAAAAAGCGTGAGACCATGAAGTACCTGTTGGGAAAGTTTTTGGGTGACCGAGGTTTTCCAATTCATGTAAAAACTTTGAACATGTCTGCGGACAACACTGTTATTCGATTACCACTTGGTGTCCAGTTCCGTTTTCAAAAATTGTACTCAACCGCTCATTTTGCTCATATGATGAGCTTGCCGATCTTTGATCCCAAAAGCTTCCCATCACACACTATTTATATTAATGGGGATCACCCGTTTGAACTTGAAGAAAACCATGAACACCAAGTAGTTCAAAACGCGAAGGTGGTGGTGTTTAGAGTTCCGAATCAAATACCATTCATTTTTGAAAAAGCGATTTTTGACGCAAAATGATTGTCGAAAATGTCACTTTTTTAGAAATGACGGTGGGAATGACAGTTGGAATTTTAGAAATGACTTTCAAAACGACATTTTTGACTGTCAGAAAAATAAAAGCAATTTTGAAAACGACATTTATGACATTCTAGTAATCTTTCAGCCTATTGATTGAAATGGGAACAATAGAAACGATTTTCTTGAAACTGACAATAAAAATAAAAGAGAATAAAAGTAGAAGTGGTCCAAATCATGGGAGAAAAATCTGTCTACGAGTTGAAAAAGTCATTAATATCCTGAGAAGTGTCCATTTCGTCGAAATCTGAGTCGGATAATCTAGGATCTTCTTGTATGTTGTTCTGACAATGCTCGATTTCCTCGTCACTATCACTTTCTGCGTCGTTTTCCGGGGTGACCACATGTTTCCTAAAAAATTTACTTTTGTTTTCAAGAAGTTCCTCAGAGCCCACCGATCGTAACCAATTTTTGCTTGCGTCAATAGAATAGAAGAGCAAGTAGAAGCAGAAAGTCGGTTGCGAAGTTTGTTTGAAACCAGGCGGCTTGCATTACTGAAAAAAGTAGAATGATTACAATATTTACCGGAAATGGTAACCTGAAAATGCGCTCAGTTGAGGCTGATGAAGCTGGAACGCCTATCATCGAGATCGCCAAAGCACTCAAAATCGGGAATGCATTTTTCTTTGAATACCAGTATTCTATTGGGTTTGAATGAGCTGCGATTCGTGACTCGTTGGCATCCTTTCGATAAAGCGAAATTTCTTTTTTGATTCTCTGACGATCTGACTCAGGAGCATCATCTGTCGTTGACGAGTTCCCACTAAGAAAGTATTCCATAGAAAGATGATCAGCACTGCATTTAGAAACTGGTGTCTTCTGGACGGGTTTAGACGTGGAAGTTTCAGTGTCTAAAAAATCTTTTTTGACAGAAAAACTTTGTATTCAAAAACCTGAGTGTTCCTCTAAAATGGTATACTCTATCTCATCCCAATCTTTTAGGGAAAATACCTTTGAATACACAAATCTCGGATCACAGAAGATCAACTTCTGATCCATTTTTATAACATCTGATCTGATAGTGTCTCCGGTGACTGGTTTGAAATTGTTATTCAAAGCACCCAAAAACTCTCGGAATTCGCGGTTCTCAATGGAGCGAAACGACATTCCAGTGCTGATGAAAGCTCTGAAAAAATATTTGTTTATTTTGCCTGGAATCTTAAAATACTTGGCTTGTAGTTTCCGGATCCGCTTTTCTGAGCTCGGCTGGCTTTTCAACGAATCCATATGTTTTTCAAGTTGAATCTGAATTTCAATTTTTTTAAAAATTGTTGTTTTCTGAGTTCACCTCCTTTAACTTTGCATAAGAAATACCGTGAACTGTCGCTGCATGACTGATCAGTGCCGATGTATTGGATTTGTATGATATCCATACATGACAGATACTACAGGACGCCTTCTTCTCAGAAATCTTCCGATTAGGGAAAAGATTCCAAACCGGCGAAACCATGATGGGAGAAAGCAGGGACTGACCACATCAAAATCAAGCAGTATGTGGATGATGATGTGGCTACGTCAAATCGACCTTTAAAAATATTTTCTAACTTTTTTTCCAGCTCAACATTTGTGCAATTTTTCATCCGACTATTCCGACTATTTCGACTGTTTTCGACATTTTCGACATTATCGACAATGTCGTTTTGGAATTCAAAAAAAATTTCGACATTTTCGACATTACTGTTTTCCATTTCTAAATTTTTTTTGACATTTTCGATAGTCATTTCTAAAATACTAGTTGACGTGAATAGTAGAAATGATTATCAGTATAGACTGATTTTGTCATTTTCAACAGGCAATTCGGAACTCTAGTGGTGTTACATCCAAAAAATACCAATTTAGACGGGAATTGGTTTGATATTGTGATGAAATACCGTACCAATAAATATGTGCAATTGAGCAGTTGCAGCTTTTCTGTGCAACAGTATGTTATGATTGCGGATATGGTAATTCGGGATCAGCGGGAGCCTGGAACATCGTACTCATTCGGATCTTCGGAGGTGAATATTTTGGTAGAAGTTATCGTGGAGCTGAGCCAGAGACCAAACGCGGAAGTATTAACGGAAAAGAGGTAGGAGAGTGGAAATTGAGAAACTTTTTACAATATAATTGCAGGTCCATCATTCGTTCTATGAGTAAAACCTCAGTGCTTTATATTTACGTTGATGAGAGCCAGAAAGTTTTTGGAAACTGCGTCTTGTGTATACTTGTTGAGAAAAAGCCAGGAGCATAGCAGAACGCTATACAGAAGAGTCAAAAATTGCTTCGAGAAGAAAATCTAGTTTGATGCATATAATTTGTGCTTGTTTTTTTACTGTTACTAGCTTTGTATGGTGTCGCCCATAATAATGTGTATTCTTTTTTATTATTTGTGTGCTTTTCTGAATAAACCTTTTTGTATATATAATATATACATTCACTTTCCATTCCCTAACAGTCTTGTCTTCACTGTTGTCAAAACCAGTTATTTTTGTTAATCGGGTCAATTCCAAACTGAGGGATTTTCAATCCGATACGCTCTAATACTGGACGTTCCAAAAGAAAGACATTTTAAAACCGTGGCATTCTGAAACCGAAACAAAAGGACTCTACCTTTGACTGGATAAAATTTAAAAAAATCAATGATCGAGGATGAGGACCACACTAAAGAAAACAAAATCTCAATAGTCTAGGACCTGACGTCGTCTGGCCTACCATCTCGTCTTCTGGGAAAGTCTACATTTTGTCGTATGTTATTTTGGGTGTCCGCAAACACCGTAGCCCTTGGCAATTAGCACCACTCCGATTGCAGACAGTGTAGTGGGTCAGAGTATCTGCGGTAACATTGATTTTGTGTACCCCAACTCCCTGTCAATTGAACTATTTCATATGAGACCAAAAGTACACTGTGTAACTAAAACAACCCAAAATTATTAGCTACCCATATTAAGGTTCAGAGGGAAAGATTGGGTTTCTGTAGTTTTTCTGTTTCTATTCATTATTTATCGTTTTTTTTGGAACCTCTCGTTCATTGTTCTTGATTCTTTTCCGCGTCTACTTATCCTTTTCCAGATGTCGCCTACATCCTCCTTTGTCCTTCTCAATCTTCCATTCCTCGCACTTACTGAAGTTATCGAAAAATTGGAACTTAAGGAATTGTAAGTTGTCATACATCAGTTCTTCTTTTCGTGTTAATTATACTATTCTTTCCAGATTCCTACTGTCATTCTGTTCGAAGAAAACTCATTTCGTTGCAAAGCATTATCGAGATAAATCCATTAAATTAGAATTGGAGCTGCACGGAGAGTGGAGGGGAGTACAGCTGGAACTCTTCGAAACAAATGGCATAAATTTGCTTGTGCTAAATATCAACATTTTTTCGGAAAGCCCTCTGCAGGGTTGTAGCACTGTTAAAGTGGAAGGCCAAACTTTGAAGATTCGAGACGATTTGAAATACGGTTTTGACGTCTACTGCAGAAATAGTCAGTGTGGAACAAATATCCTTCTTCAATATGTTTTAAATTTGTTCAACAAGAATATTGATGCTGTACATTTCCTAAAAAGTACCAGCTGGATGATGGGAATGGTCGAAAAACTGCAAGGATCATCGTACCAGGCATTTTTTAGCGTGAATTATGGCCGAGATGATGCATTCACTGATGATGAGTTTCGGGATCTTCTGATTGCTTGTAAAGCAACCGACCTGCACATTACACACAGTCCGTCGAACGCTTTTCGATTTGACAACTTTGCCAAGAAGTATGACAGTTTATGTATTGAACATGGTCATTGGATCACATCGGAGAATCTTGTCTCACTGGATTGTCAGGAACTTATTATCTATAAAAAGAGTTTCACAAAACAAGAAATCAGACGGTTTTTGAAACGTTGGATTGAGGGAGGATCTCCAAGGTTGAAGGCCCTCAGTGTTGAAGTCAATAATAGAGACGGCGACGAAATATTCTCAAACATTGAAGAGCACATGCAGACAATTCCTGGCGAGCAACAGTACCGACTCAAGTATGACAACTGGGAATTCGATGGAAAGTTGATTAGAAGAATGGATGGAGTGATGGCATCTGTACAGTACGACCGGATATGGCAGTACGTTCGACTCGCAGCATGGCCAGACTTCCAAGGAAACAATTTCTGTTAAATATAATTCTACAGTCTAAAATTAAACTATTCAAAAATGAAAATTCGAACCATTTGTTGCGTTCTTTAGTGGATCATCATGGCATGACAATTTATATCTTCATCAAACTTTTTTTTGTTCGAATTCGGAACCATTCAATTCTGAAATTCACTCGAATTTTTGGGAGTATTCTTTGCCGATAGTGCCCCATTTTTTTATTCTTCATGCTTTCGAATAAAAATTGAGTAAAAACCGGAATATCTGAGTAAAAACGGGAAAAGTAGTTGATCACTTGAAAGTGTCTCTTGAAACTTTCGAAATGAGAAAAAAAAAGGTTAAAATTTTTTTTGGGGGGACCCATAAAAGTTCGTGGTCCAAAAAGGGACCCATAAAAGTTCAAGGGGACCCATAAAAGTTGGGGGGGGGGGCCATGTTTCGGACTAGAGCCATAGTTTGTTGCAAATGTAGGTGTTCAAATTTCCAATCGCTTTTTCGCCATCTCGTCCTCAAAAATTACAGTTTCAACCTCATTGTAAGTGATCACACAAAAACTATCCGCGTTTAAAGTTCCAATATAATTTGTGTTTCGAAATCTGCATTTCTGATCACCACCTGTATTTTCAACAATTTGCTAAGACATCATAACGAAAAGTTTTCGGTTTTTTCACACTTATTTTTAGTACATTATTAACTTAATTTCGATTGGTGACGTATTGGCGATGTGTCTACAACATTTTCTATTTTCAGTTTCATAAAGTGCATAACTATGGTAGCATTTCGAAGTCAACATTGACCCGTAGCTACGTTTTTCAATTCTCATAGGGAATATCTAAAAATCGGAATTCAGAAAAAAATAGGTCAAGTTTTGATGGCCTAACTTTCACTCCTGACCTAACATTCCAAATGATCAATTTTCTCTCATAACCTAAAACCACTTACTTTAAAGATGCTGCTTCTTGCTTTTCGTGTCATAACCTTCTAAATTGCAAAAATATGTAGTGGTAGATCAAATTTTATTGTGATCAAAAAGTTGCTCAAAAATACCCAAGAACCAGAAAACAAGAATAAATAGAGGAGGGGCGGAGCTTCTTACAAAATATGAAAAAATGTACAGTAATCAATTTTTTGTTACAGTGTTACAAGGGGGAGGGATAAAGCTCATTACACGGTATGAACGTATGTACAGTAAAAAATCATCAAAAAACATGCAATGCAAACATTTCTGTCGGTATAACACAAAATTCAAGTTATTTTTGATGAATGGAAAAGCGGCTGACTACCCACATGGAAAGCTATCCTCATCACAGCCGAACAGATTTGGCCTTCTTTGAATGTGAGCACTGTTTTTGGAGAATTGAAAACGGGGCAGTTGTGAGTATTTCAACTTCTTTTCAAAAATCAAAACTTAACTTTTTTCAGGAACGCTAACGGGTCATGTGTCAAATTTTTCATAATTATTCACATTTTTTGTTCCAATTCTGTTATACTTCTGAATAAATATTTTTTTGTTTTCGAGCATTTCTCAGTGGTTTTCAGTCAAAGAAGCTTCAAAAATCCACTAGTAGATCAAGATTTATTCAAATTTCTCAAATAAAAATACTCAAGAATATTCTACTACAGGATCGTCAAGATACACGTTCAAACCAGACAACAAGAATAAATAGAGAAGAGGCGGAGCCTGATTAAGGGGCTTATTACACAATAGAAGATACAGTAATCAATGACTTAACATAGTGGGCGGAGCTAATTACACAATATGAAACAATGTACAGTAATCAATTAATTTCCTTCGGCTTCTCTTTTTGTCATCCAATCACTAACTCGATGAGCAAGCGTCATGAATAGTTTTGTCAACTCTTCATTAGTTGGAGCATTGTTGTTCATTTTTCTTTCATTGAACACTTGCTCAAGAATATATTTCTCAAGGCGTGTAAAGTCTGATAGTTTGGCCACTCGGAAATTGGGTAGCTTTCTACATTGGTTAATGAACCCTAACTTCCAAATTTCGTCTAACTGCAGAAAATTGCGACATCTCGTTTGCACCGGATTCGACATATATTTGAAATTTGCCCAGCTGTCGGGATCCGGCAAGTTTCTTCTTCTGGCTTCAGCGAGCATAAAACGAATGTCTTCGGGTTTGAAATTCAGCAAGTGTTCGAACATCCAGTTTTCTTGTTTTTGTCTCAATGTTGGAATCTTGCTGGCGTTTGCGTTGAACCATACTTGCAGATTGTTGACAAGCTCCATCCCATTTTGTATAAGTGGCTGCTGGTTTGTGTCCAGATATTTGAGCGCTTCTCGGACGTTGGCTATACGTGGAATCGCTGAAAAAATAGAGAAATAAGAATCAAAAGACTTTCAAGAGTGTTCGAGAACGCTCCAGAATTCTCGCAAACGAATGTGTCGTCTAGACCATTTTAAAACCCTCTCCTCACCTGGTTCAAGCACATTGTGTTGTTGTCCGAGGTTTTGGTTCTGGAAAAAAACAACGAATTATTTTTACTCAACCGATAACATGCTCCTCGTCGACAATCATCATTAAGATTGTCTACGAGGAGTACACGATGGATACTTGGAAATATTTCTCACCACTTGTTCCCGAGTCTGCTCATCCTTCGCAACGAGTGCTGGATTTCGTAGGAGATGTGCATTCTGGAAGAAAAACCATTTGCGTTAATTTAGGGGCTCCGAACTGCTTCGTCGTGTACTCCTCGTGGACAAAGTTCATGCAGATTGTTCACGAGGAGTACAAAAACCAAAAAACTCACAACTTGTGCCAGAAGTCGTGCTAGAGGACTCGCGAGATTGTGTTGATCGGGATTTTGGTTCTATAAAAGAAACAATTTTAACATTTTCTTCCAAGTGCCTTTCAACTCACAATTTGTCCCTGAACATCTGGCACTTGTTGGCGATCCAAATTCCTAATTTCTTCTTGAAATTGTTCGCGATTGGGACCCATTTCTTGATCATGCGGCTGGTGCTCTTGCTGAAAAAAAAGTTCACTTAAGTTATCTGCCGTGTACTCCTCGTCGACAATCATCATTGAGAATGTCCACGAGGAGTACACAATGGGTTCTTGAAAAAATTCTCACCATTTGTTCTTGGATATGTTCTTGGTTGGCACCAGGTTCCGGATTTTGACCGAGATTTTCGTCCTGGAAAGAGATACAGTAAAGTTATTTGGAGGGGGGGGGGGGGGGGGGCTCAAAATGGCCTTCTCATGTACTCCTCGTGGGCACAGTTGACGTAAGAAATTTTATTTTCCTTCAAAACTCACAAGCGGTAATCGATATAGTTGGCCTGGGAGAAAGTCTAAATTCATAAACATCCGTTGACGCTCTTGTTCTTGGGGCCATCTAAGATTCTGTTGCACTGGTGGTCGATACAAATGCCTGATTTCTTCCAGAATTCTTTCAAAATTCTCATCAATTCTTTGGTTTTGCGGTTGGTGCTGCTGCTGTAAAAAAATTAACTAGATTTAGAATTAATGACAGTGTAATCCTCGAGGATAAACTTCTTTGGTATTGTCCACGAGGAGTACACGATATGGCGCTGAAAACCAAAATCTCACCATTCTTATTTCGTCTATGAAACCCTGAAGAAACAATTCCCATGGTTCCGGTTGATGGTGTCCTTGCTGGAAAAATTGGAAAATTTCTTCAGAAATTTTTAAAAATTCAAACTCACATTATTACCGTGGTTTTGTTGGTTATTGCCCCAATTATGCTCCATGGTTCAGGCACTTTTTTCTGAAAAAAAACCGAGAGTTTTGTTGGAAGATTTGACATTGAAAACGGTCGAAAATTCATCAAAAACAACAAAAAAAAACAAGAAGAAACGCGGGAAAAATGACTGAAAAAATGAAAAAAACAATGGAGAAGAGCGCGCCGGGTAGATCAGCGCGCGCGCCGGGTAGATCAAAAATGGTCTCGACGCAAAAACCTCAAATTTGATCGTTTTTGATCTACCCAGCGTTCAATTATTTCCCGTTCTTGTTTTGTCATTCTTTTTGTTTTTCTCGTGTTTTTTCTTTTTATTAACATTTTCACTGTATTTAACCCTTTTTTATAACAAAGTTCACAATTTTTTTCAGAAAAAAAGTGCCTGAACCATGGAGCATAATTGGGGCAATAACCAACAAAACCACGGTAATAATGTGAGTTTGAATTTTTAACAATTTCTGAAGAATTTTTCAATTTTTTCCAGCAACAAGAGGATCCATTGTTGGTTTGGCTACGGACTTGGGTAGATCAAAGGATGTTCCAGGAACCAATGGTAAGACTTTGCCCACAAGGAGTACATTAGGAGGCAATTTTGAGCCCCCCTCCTCTTCCAAATAACTCAACTGTATCTTTTTTCCAGGACGAAAATCTCGGTCAACATCCGGAACCTGGTGCCAACCAAGGACATATCCAAGAACAAATGGTGAGAATTTTTCTTCATGAACCCATTGTGTATTCCTCGTGGACATTCTCAATGATAATTGGCGACGAGGAGTACACGGCCGATAATTTAAGTAAACTTGTTTTTTCCAGCAACAGCATCAACCGCAAGATCAAGAAATGGGTCCCAATCTCGAACAATTTCAAGAAGAAATTAGGAATTTGGATCACCAACAAGTGCCACAGGTTCAGGGACAAATTGTAAGTTGAAAGGCACTTGGAAGAAAATTTTGAAATTGTTTTTTTTACAGAACCAAAATCCCCGTCAACCCGATATCGCTAGTACACTAGTACGACTTCTGGCACAAGTTGTGAGTTTTTAGGATTAGGTGTCGGCTCGTCTACTCCTCGTGATCAAACTGACTAAATCTTGTACACGAGAAATACACGAGGCGGCAGTTTGAAGTGTACCAAAATGAGCTCAAGTGATTTTTCCAGGAAAATGAAAATTTCGGTCAAGATCCAGAACCAGGTGCCAACCAAGAACATATCCAGGAACAAATGGTGAGCAATTTTTCCAAAATCCGTTGCTGAAAAACGCGAAAAGTGATCTAACATTTTTTTTCAGGGCCAAAATCTCGAACAAGACAAGCCCCAAGGTTCAGAAGAAGGCTCAACTCCCGGACCCCCAAAGAGAAAAAGAAAAGTGACCACGCCTGCCACCGAGTCACCGAGAACAGGATGTCCATTCAGATTTGTGATTCCGAACAAAAACATGGGCCCAATTGAAGCCCAAGAAGCGTTATGCTACTCGAACCCAAATAAAGATAAAAAAGGAAGACGTCAAATTATCCAAGAATTCGAGAAATGGTTTCTCTTAAAAGGGAATCGAGGTAAATATGAGACGTGGTTGAAGAAGAACGTCTTCGAGTTCAAGGATGATGAGAATCCTAGAGATAGGTATTGGACGAGGACGGCTGACGGAGATGTACTTGAACGAATGCAGAATTGGATGGGGATGTCTGGGCCATTTAAGGAGAAAATGTTGAAATTTCCAAATGTTTTAATGGATCGGAAGTCAGTACCTGGTGAGTAGAGGATTTTAAAGTAGAACGAAGAGACTAGAAAGCTCCAGATTTTCGAATCTTCTCGAACATTCTTCAAACACTTTTGAATTTTCTCCAGCAGTCTCAAGCATTCTAGAACATTCTTGAACACATTTAGATTCTAATTTTTTTCCAATTTCAGTTGTACTACCACCTCCAAACACATTCAAAGCTGCTAAGGAGTTTCTGGACACGCACCAGTATCCATTTACGCATAATTGGATTCCACTTGTCAAAAGACTGCAAGAATGGTCCAACGCAATCGTCGACGCGAGTCCAGAAGAGAGACAAGAACGAGAGAATTGGATTTTCAAACACTTGCTGAATTTCAAACCCGAAGACATTCGTTTTATGCTCGCTGAAGCCAGAGGAAGAAACTTGCCGGATCCCGACAGCTGGGCTAATTTCAAATACATGTCGAATCCGGTGCAAACGAGATGTCGCAATTTTCTGGAGTTGGACGAAAGAATGAAAAAGGATGTGATGAAGCCACGTGTTCGCTCTAACGTTAAGCTTCCAGAGTTTCCACTCACCAAAGCACCGAAATTCGAATTCCGTGAATTGCAAATTCTTGAAATTGCCTTCCACGAATTGCGTAATAATCGTCCGATACCCACAGAAGCTGAGTTAGCAGATTTATTCTTGGTTACAAGCGATCGGATTTTTGGATGGTTCGAAGAGAGAACAAGAAAGCTGATTGACGAAGGAATTTAATTGATTACTGCACATAATTTTTGTTGTCTCTTCCTTGTTTTTCTTACGATTTTTTACTGATTTTTTACGTTCATACCGTGTAATGAGCTTCATCCCCACTTGTAACATTGTAACAAATAACTGATCACTGTACATTATTTCATATTGTGTAATAAGCTCCGCCCCTCCTCTATTTATTCTTGTGATCTGGTTTGAACGTGTATTTTGACGATATCTTGTATTAGAAATTTCATGGGTACTTTTTGATTACAATAAAATTTGATCTACAACTACTTGCACATTTTGAAAGGTTCTAGAAGATTATGGAAGACTTTTAATGATATTGAATCTTAATTTCAAAAATTGAAATCCCTATTCAGGTTTTGAATTTGAAAATTTTGTTTTTTGTAGAAATTTTTTAAAAAATTGGTCGTAGATCGAAGGTTATATGTGTTAGGGATTATTGTAAACACTTTCAGGTTACCAGAAAAATCTGAAGATCTTTGAATGCAATGTCGAATTTTTACAGAATTACATGATTGCGGATTGTCGCGATTGCGAAATGACTGGTTGCAAAACGTCGGGGAGCCGAATTTCGCTTTTGAGGAGAGATTGGATTCTAGCCGGCCAAATGTTTGTTGGTAAGATTTCAATTTTTTTAAACGCATTACCGAACATTATTCATTTGTCTGAATCACAAGCTGAGGTACAGTCTAGGAAATCAGGAAACCGAAATATGAAATCAATATGATTTATTACAAACACGGTAATGTGAACAACTTCAAACCAAAACAGATATTCAAAAAACTATAAAAATTTGACACATGACACATCGGTCTTCCTGAAAAACGTTAAAATTTGATTCTCAAAATGAAGTTGAACAACTTACAACATCTGTCCTGTTGTGATAAGGAGAGCTTTCTCTGTGGTTGTCCGTTTATCCATTCATATAATTCCAATGTAATCCTCCTATTTACTTGTCTTCTCTTCAGTTCCTGACATTAGCAACACATCTTTGAACGTGTGTTTCAAGGCGAAGGCTTTTTCTATTCTATCTGTCTGAAAAATAGATGATTGGAGACGGTTTTATGTTACATTGCGCATTGTTAAAAACACGTTCTGTGACCTTTTTCAGGCACGATAATTACAACAGGTACATATTGTGTTATCTTGAATTAAAATCTATGTAATTTCATGTTGAATGGGATGCAAAAAAAAACGAATCCCCACCTTTCCATCCATGCGGTTCTCAATTCTCGTCACCTTATGAATCTCAGTATTCATGGCCTCCAGAGCCTCATTATGTGTTCTCATCATCTGCGCCATACTGTCTGTATTGACAAGGCTTTGGCTGGAGTCGGAAAAACTCTGATAGAGTTTTTTACGGGAAATACAATCCGGTGCTCCAATTTGATCGGTGTTGAAGACGTCCAGGTTTTTCATTTTCACCTTTCTGTAAAAAATTTCAAGAATTTTGAGAGCTTATTTTGTCACTGTGGTCTTTCAACGGAAGTCCTTTTTCTTTTCCGTGCCCAAAAGGCAAAAATAAACTAACCTCGAACACGATTTATTTCAGAAAAATCAATAGTAGAGACACATAATATACGCTGCGTCAAGGGTGGGAATATGAGCATATAATGAAAAGGTGGATGTTGTTGGAGCTCGATGAGATAAAATTAGGAGGAGCAGACAGCAAAACGGAGGCTACTTGGAGATGGAATAGTGTAGGGATACACAGCGACGCAGACATTCCCGGAAATTTTGTTTTGAGGATTATGAGTGGAAATGGAGGTGGAGGAGTTGAGCATAAGGTTTTTCGAGAGAGAATAAAAAGCATTTGGTTGTTGCGTAGAGTTTGGATTAAAGGCGCACAAAGTTTGGCTAGTAAGATTACAATTAGTTTAAGGGGAGAAGAATCGCGAAATTGTTTATTGCACATAAAAACAGACAAAGTCAACAGCTAGAAACAGAAAAATATTCACAAACAAACATTAAAAATATGAACAATATGGATTAGATACAAAGTAAGAGTACTGTCTCCCAATCTGATAACAACTGTCTGCAGACACCTTACTATTATATTTTCCATCGGAGGTACCTGAAATAACACAATTTGTGAGTTTTTATCAATGCTGTGAAACGACCGGCCGCGGCATTTTCAATAGGGTACCACTGATCGTGGAAAATCACAGCGGCCCAAGATTTTTTAGGTCAAAAAGCTTATCTTCAAAAACTAAAGTTCTTTTTTGCCCTACAAAGGCCTTGGCCGGCGGCCACCCTGTTTTCAGCAGTCTTAATGTTCAGTCTTAATGTTCATTTTCATTCATTCAGAGTTATTATACTTACTTGATTAATGAAACACGTTGTGTGTCATTGTCGACAACGCGTTTGATCCCATTATTATGTCAAAGTTCATTTTTCTAAAATGAGAAAATTGACAGCGAAGAAACCAAGTTTTGCTTACCAAAATACTTAAATCCGTCAAGTGGAGAACAACGCATTTGTCACGATTCTGTGTTGGGACTTCCACATATTCTGGCCTGAAGTCCAAGGTTACAAATGTGCAGAAGACTAAACTTGAAGTCTAGACATGTGAGCTCTCACTGGACCTTGAGGAGGAGATTCTGGAAATATCCTTATTTTTTCAGTTTCACAACCTTGATAAGTCAGCCCTTGATTTTCGCTCAATAATGGGTTATCGCCGTCCGATTCACCTCAAGTCATCTTCACGCACAAATCGAAATCACAAACAGTAGAATTTACAGAAAAATAAAAAATACAATAATTTAGAGGCACATACACACTGCACCAACGGGGAGAAGACAAAAAACTTAGAATGACCCGAAGCTGTGGAACAGACATTTTTTAGAAAAAGGGGGTGAGAGTGAAGGAGTGTAAGATAGACGCAGAAAAATGAGAAAGGTAAACATTCCTGTGGTATAGAAAAGACAGTGGAACCGAAGCAACAGATGTTTTCAAAATAAATAAGGATAGCCGGGTCAACAGATGGTTAGGGGAGGTAAGGACACATGTTTGAAGTTGTTTCGAAAAAAGGAACTATGTGTGTTTCAAGATATTGATAGATATAGGGGATCTGAAACTCACTAATTTTTTTCACAGAAAAAGACAAAATGGATCTCTAACGTTGATTGGACTCACTGATCTGCTTCGAATATTTCTGGAAACTTCTCACGGTTTCTTTTATGTGACAAAGTTTACAACACTTACTGAGAACTACTGGTATTGCAATAGCCACAGCTTTGAAAACATAGTTGAATTTTAGAAAAATATGAAGAAGATGTGTGTGTTTCAAGATTGTGATAGATACAGGGAATTTGAAACTCACTAATTTCTGATTGAAACTCCCAAATTTTTTCTCTCTGACGAAATAAAAAACTAAAATATGGAATTGAAAAAAACAAAATCAATAATGTCATATTAGTCATAATGACAAAATAACTGCGCTGAATCGTTGATAAGGTTTGGAGATTTCTGGTACAATTTTACAGTTTCTTTTATGTTATAAAATTTCCGATACTTACAGAGAATTAATTTTAATACAAAACGTATTTTTAAAAAATAGTCGAATTTCAGAAAAATTAAATGATATTAGAATTATGAGACCCATACACACTGTGCTAACTAGAAAATAGGGAATACAGAAACAGAAGTACTGGGACATTGTAACATATTTTCAGAAAGAAGGGTGAGAGAGCAGGCAATCAAATGAGAATCGAAAAATTCATATATCGGGCAAAGTTTTGAGGAAGGGAGAGAAGAGACTAGTAACAGATGGCTGCAAAGGGAAGTAAGAATTTTAATGGTCACCAGATTATTAGGGGAGATAAGGAACACTGCTTGTGAAACATTTTTCAAAATTTCAGTGTTTGAACATAGGCATAGATATGGAGATTTTGAAACTTTCATATTTCTGAGATAGCTCTAAAATTTACTCATTTCTGACGTCATATCGGCAAAATGAATTTGTTGGAAGCAAAAACTTATCAAACAAAGTATATTTATTAGCGAACAGTAACATAAATTAATACACACTACTCGTAAATTTCCAAAGCAAAATGGGTGGAACCAATTATTATATTTCAAACGAATGAAATTCAATTAGATTGATGTCATCATTAATAGACAGAAAATTGTTCAATCTCCTATATCGACTGCTTTTGGCATTTTTTGCAGTTGAAATACGGACGATGAGGTGTTTCCCGAAAAAATAAACGTCTGCATCATGTGACAATTGAACAACTACGTTTCGTCTGAGGAACCATTGACTGCATGTTGCTTCCATCTGAAAACATAATCTTTCCCGGATATATCAAAGTAAGTAATAATACCATGTTCAGCAATGATGAAACTTCTTTGCGCCAAAATCCATTTGTTCATGAAATCATCAATGTGGCTCAATTTTCCAACAAAGATTGTGATCTTTTCATGAGTATCGCTTTCCTTGCAACAATTACACTTGTAAGGTGCAACTGGAAAAAAGTGTCATGAAAAAAAGTCTCTCAGCAAGCACTCACGTAGCATTGTTTTTTCCACATGTTGACAATGTTTTGGTGCAGCCACTTTTGTTGATAAAACAAGGTTCTGCGTTGTTTAGCCGCTTTTCCATAAAATTCTGAAATTAAACAGTAAAGAAAATATTAAAATTAGAAGCTGTATCCAAGCACCTGCAGAGTTATCTTGGAAATACATGTAGTAGCAAGAGAGAATCCACAGCTTTCGAAGAACAAATTTGAGATCAGCTGCGGAGCTATCTGCAATAAAAATGTTCAGTTTCTAACATGTGAGAAGGATTTCTAACTTACTAGATATTCGATCGTTTCAAAGACAGCTATGATAACCAAAGACACATAAAATTTCAGAAAAATCAAATAATACATACATTTCAGGCACATAGAACACTGCGCCAACGGGAGAATAAAAGAATTCATAGAATGACTGAACCACAGATACTCTCCAGAAAAAGAGGGCGAGAGAGAAGAACTGTAGAAGAGACGCGGAGACAGAGGGAAGTAAACATTGGGGGAAGATTTGAAGAAGCGGCGAGATCAAAGGAACTAAGCAACAGATGCTTTTTCAAGAAGGGACGTTAGTAGGGGTCGCCAGATGATTAGGGGAGATAAGGATACTTTTTTTTGGAGAAAGTTAGATCATAAAAAATATGGGGAAGTGGTTTTCTCTGTTTCATGTTGATGGTAGATTTGGAGGTTGCCAAGGGTTTCCAGTCATTTCAATGGAAAATAACTTTTTTTACACAAAATAATGAGTTTGATGAGACGAGAACTCATATTGTGCAGCTGACTTATAAATGATGGCAATGTAAAACTGTAAAAATTAATGAATTTTTAGTACTGTACAATGCAGTGAAGGATTCTGAGTTGGTTCTCACTATGACTACTTTTCTATTTTTGAACTCCCGCCATCTGACGTTGCGAAAACAGACATACTAGAGACCTCTCTATTATACGAATACTCTCGTCTCTCTTCGTTATTCGTGGAATGTTCCAGGACCCTACGGAATGTTCTAGAGAACGTGTAGCGTTGACACTATGTGCGCGCGAAGAGGTCCTGGCCCTGGAGGTCGTATTGCAAAGTACTGTAGTCACGCATTCAACCTAATGTATTATTGATTTTGTGACCTTTTTTTTTCGTCGTTGGGGGTAGTTGGACGCTGTTCATCTCTTGTAGTTTTATCGTTTTTTTCTTTATTTTCGGTGGCTCTCAAAATCGTGAATTTTCAGCATCTCAAAATTTCATTATAGTCAAATCGCTTGATCTCAAATTTTGGAGATTCTAAGATTTATTGACATTCTGAACTTTCGATATTTTAATTTTGAAGTCCGATTGAAGGCGATATCAAATTTCAAAAGATATCAGATACATTTTTTCGAAGATTAGAAACAGTGAAAAAATTAGAAAAATAGAAGATCGATGAGAAATATTCCGAACTCGTAACAAAATTTTGCGAAATAGTATCTTGAAATTGAGTAGGTGAACCAGAGAAATATCGAGAAACTGACAATTTAGATTCTCAGAACCTTTGAAAATCCTGATAGCTTGAATTATGCTAATTGTTTTATATTTGTCTGACTTATCATAACCTTTGACTATTTTGAGTACGATATTTAGTATCACGACAAAATTCCACTTCGAAATGACTTATTTTACGTTTTAGAAATTTTTGGCTCAACTGGGTAGAGTGGTGACTATGAATCTAGTGATCACGGGTTCGAACCCGTCTGGGGTATAATCTTTTTTCTGCGATTTTTTCCCGGTTTTGACAGTTCCGTATTTATCCTCCGTTTCCCTCATCCACAATTACATGAACTTTCGAGTCGAAGTTTACAAAAATTTGCAGAAATCATGTCCAAGGAATTCGACAATCAGCTACTCATCGATGAGACATATCTGCGTTCTCAAATTCTGGAAGGATTCAGAAAAGGGTGGTCCGCACAAAAAACTCATGGGGATCTCTGTGCCATAGAATGTGAAGAATACGACTGGAATGACGTTCCGGAGGAATTTGGGGATGCTGATTGGCATCTGAACGCGGATTTGAAGCTGGATAAGTTGGAGAGAGCAATCGAGGGAAGGGAGCAGGTATCGGACGACTCAGACTCGGATGACTCAGATTGTGAGGACAGAAAAGCGGTAGTCAGAGCATTGCATCGAAATCCAAAGAATCCGAAATTTTATGAGGAAGATGAGGAGTCCGATAGTGAAGATGAAGATGAAGAAGAATACGAACTCGGCACTGATTCTGAATCTGAATCTGAAGAAGAAGATCGCCTGACGCCACTGAAAACTCCACCGATGGTATACCCGATTCCATTGACTACTGTCACAAAGTGGTATGGAAGATTTATGGATGGAAACTTCAGTTTGGATGAGAATGTTGTGTGAGTTTTTGGCTTATGAGGGGTTTTAGGGTCCCCAAACTGAGCTATCTATAAGAATTTGAAAAGAAAAACATCACTGAAATTTGAGATCTAAGGCTACCAGGGAACTTTTAGAGAACTTTATAACCTTATTTGAAAGAATAAAAACAGTTAAAAAAACAAAATCCTCGGGTGGGTTCGAGCTCGTTACCACTAAATTAATATTTATCTTTCTACCCTGCTGAGCCACAAATGCAAAAATAGGTAAATAGGTCATTTCGACGCAGAATTTTGTGCTGATTTCAAATATCATGATCAAAATAGTCAGAAATAATGCTAAAAGGAAGAGGGGGATATCAAAAGAGTGCATCATGAGCCAAATGTAGGAAATTAGAGAAATCATAGTACCCTAAAAATCTGACAAAAACTATAAAAATCAATCAAAACCTTATTAAACCCCTGTGGGTTCAAACCCGCGAACTCTAAATTCTTAGTCGCCATCCTACCCAGTTGAGCCACAAATGCAAAAATAGGTAAATAGGTAATTTCAACTCAAAATTTTGTGCTGATTCCAAATATCATGGTAAAAATTGATGGCAATTAGGATTAATGGGAGTAAAAACATTCCATATTATTTCAGAGTCTCCCAACGCCGAACTCCATTCGCAGAGTACGCCGTCAAAAAAGCCCTTGCCAGAAATGTCGACTTCCAAACACTAATGGTTCTCAGACGTGTGGATCGAGATTTCAAGCGTCTTTCTGTGACAACTCCGATTCGAATCTCAAAAATCAAAATTATTGCGGACATGGAAGACTTTAACGTTGAAATGTTTGACAAAAGTGTCAATAATTGGCTGAACTTCAACTACAAGAAGCTCTCAGAAGGAAGTATTAGAACCATAGGTGAAAAGGAATATACGATGAAATGGGATTTCGAATGTACATTCGGAATGGATTTCATCTTCATAATCAATCAGCTCACCGAGCCATTAGAAGAGCTTGATTTTGCAATTTCGGATGAAAACGACCCTGAAGATGAAGACAAATTCCCAATTTACGCTTTCGACGCTTTCGCCAATGAACTTCAAGGAAAAGTTGCTACTCGAAAATTCACCATGACTCTCGACAAGCGTCACTATTTCTACAAAAAGTACACTCAAGTCTTGATGCTGCTCTTGGATATCAACTACATTGAGACCCTCGAATTCCGCCGACAAAAGTTTAAAAAATACGGAGGTATGGCAGCAAGAACATGTTACCGTCCAAGCGTAGCGGCTCGTCGTGCTAAGATCCCTATTCGTCATCTCACCAGAACAGAACAATGGAAGGCTGCGCAACATCTCATTTGGCCGAAAGCTCCGATTGAGAACAAACAACTTTTAGGGTTCAAGTCAATTGAAATGAATAAGATTAATGAGAATTTAAAGGAACTGAAGAATGTGAGTTCTTATGTTTGAAAACTCAAAAAAAAAAAACAGCTTGTAGTTATATTTTCCACAACTTTCGGGAGTTTTTGTACAAAATAAACTTGATTTTTGGATTCAGCGTAGTTGAAAACCTCTGACAACAACAAAAGTTGCCGGTGGGGTTCGAACCAGGGAGTCTCCGTATGCCACCCCGCTCCCGTACCGACTGCGCTAGTTGTGAGCGCCGCGCCCACCCACTAACGGCAACACTATGTGGTGCGCGCATGGCGCAGGCGGTTATGACGCAGGGCGGCGTTCGGAGGGTCACTGGTTCAACCCCCAGTGGTAGTTTTTGTTGTGTTTAGAGGTTTTCGACCACGCTGATATCGAAAATCATGTTCATATTGCTTAAAGATCGCAGAAAACAGTAGAAAGCTCGGTTGCTAGCCCATTTTCAAACATTCAATTTTTCTTCAGGCATTCCTTCAAACACCACCAGAGGTCAAATGTGTCATCTCACTGAAAACCCCTTTAGACCTCGACAACGTTGCTCACCACATGAATATTGTGAACGGATTGCCAATGGATGGAACTTTGAGATATCCACTGGAGGATAGGACTCGAGTGCTGGTTATGATCATCAAAGAGGATCAGATTACTGTCAAAACTGAGAAGAGACAAGCGTGGCATGAGAAGTATTTGTTGTGATTTCAATTACTTGTCTTTTAATGTTGTAGGCATTTTCAAGATTTCATTATGTACATTTTTTATATACAAGAATGAAGATGATATTATATAAAAAACACACAATTATAATCTTCCCTGATCTCAAAACGGAATCTTGCTCCAGTTTCCCTCTCCAATTTTTTGATGTTTTTGCCTCCTGACCCAATAAGGCGTCCGATAAATTGGGTTTCACCGCAGACTTTCTCGTAGTCAGAATTTTCAATGAGATTTTGAATCTTTTGCCAAGCAACGTTAATATTCCCCTCAGTCCCGCGAATAAGCACTTCTCGTTTCACAGAACCAACGATTTCCTCCGAAATTCTGATTTTCGTTCCAGTCTCTTCTTCCAACTTCTGAAGATTGTGACCTCTATAGCCAATAAGTCTTCCAACTATATCAAAATCGACGAAACACTTTTTGATAACTTTATTTGTTATATAATTCGCTTTTTGACCATTTTGAGCTTTCAACACGTCGGCTGGATAGTCTCCGATGATTTGGAACAAATGAAAATTTCCGATTTGGATGTTCTCTTCTAAGTCCGCAAGAAGTTGACATCCACTCTCCTTACTGATGCGTTGCATTTGCTCACAAACTGTAAATAGGAAATACTGTGATTTTTTGTTATTCAAAATGTTGAGCTTTCCTTTTGACTTCTAGTTTGCTAAGTGGCAACGTTCTTGGGCTATCAGAAAATTTGAAAACAAATGTCATAAAACTTACAGCGCGGGTAACACAACCGAGAGATTGGGTGCTGTACTCCTCTCTGCTTATTCTTTTTTTAGGTACATTTTTTGGAATGCTAGTAGTTGTATTTTCACAGCACTAGCTTGATTGAGAAGTTTCAAAAGTTTTTTTTTCGAGTTTTTCGAAAATGCTGAAGTGATGTTATACATTTGGAGCACTGTAAAAACTATTATTTCAAGTTATAAATCCACTCAATCCAAAGTACTCACCAAATTAAACTCGAGTTCCCGAGAAAATAAAAAAGAATTTCGGAAAAATAAGAATAGCATAGTTTTTGTAGGCACACAACAGAAACGCGCCAAGAAAGAGAGCAGAATGACTTGACAACGCAAAAATCTTTGAGAGAAAGAGAGAAAGCGAAGGCGCAGAAAGCTAGAGAAATCTTGGGAAGAAAGAGAGTGAGAAATGAAGAGACACAGAAAAAAATGAGAGAGGCGTGGCACGCCTGTCTGATTTTCTCCTTAAGATTTCTGTTGTGTCTTACGCCGAATAATTAATTTCCACCGTACGTCCCCACTTGCTTGTTGTAACCTTTCCACCTATTTTTTACACAGAAACACAAATATTCTTTTTTTCGAAACTTTGCATTGTGGGAAAAGTTTGTTTTCTTGTTGAGAGTAACTAATTGGTGTTACTCATTTCTTCATAAGCACTAAACAAAATGGATGAATGCAGAAATGTTTATTGAGTAAAAAGTTCAAGAATTATCAAGTCTCCGTCAATTGATTGGTTTGCAGGGGCCAGCGGTCCCACGTGGAACGTCTCCTGGATACTGTTTGTCTGGAGAAGGTAAGGATATCACTGTAATACCATTCCATAATAACTCACTCTCCGCCTGCCGGAACTGACTTGTAGTTGTATGGTTGGAGACATTTTACCGATGAGTCCCAGGTGCAACTGTGTTGGAGTTGAAAGTTGACTTCATAGTTCTGAAACTTAACAATTAGATATAGTTTTGTATTTTTTGTACTTACGGGGGTTCTGTCTCCTCCAGGACTCAACGTGAAGTTCATCACGTGGAGCTTCTCCACTTCGCATGAAGGTCTCGGAGGTCAGGATATCGTGGGCAGACACTCTGGAAATTTCTCTTATTTCTGATAATTTTATGTTTCAACTCACGGATCGTGCTCGTAGATGGTGAGGTTTCCACACCACTCTTTCCCAATAGCGGCACCCTCGACAGTGCATGAGAACGCCAAATTGACGTGAAGGGGGGTCTCCGACCACGACGGTTGTTTCCCCGACCATGATCATAAAGGCGCGAAGATGGAAGAATCCCATGACGAGCTTGACACTGGTTCGCTGTTCGAGGAGGTACTGTAAGATTGAAAATGTAATTTGACAGAAGAGGAGTTGTTGGTTGAATAATGTCTCATGGGAAACAACATAGTGTTCCCATGGGAAGATATCGGCAGTTGAGAAAAAAAATTATGTGTACTAGTTCCCATACGGAGAATGGGAAAGTTATAAGGGTTGGGAACCAGGGATGTCAAACGGTGAGTCACCATGAAGAAAAATTTCAAAGGAGGGCAGCAGCCTTCTAGAATGTTTTTGAAAATTTTTCTATCAAAAAAGTTTTATGGCACACTCTCCCAGAGTTTTGACCATCACCCTCTTGG
Source organism: Caenorhabditis sinica (assembly GCA_963932045.1). Classification (NCBI taxonomy): domain Eukaryota; kingdom Metazoa; phylum Nematoda; class Chromadorea; order Rhabditida; family Rhabditidae; genus Caenorhabditis; species Caenorhabditis sinica. Next base: position 21,271,278 of record OZ009940.1, read on the forward strand.
TCTCTGCACAGAAAATCAAATCGATCCAGAAGTTTTGCTATTGTATTATACATGGTTGACAATCATGTTCACTTGAACGTTATTACATATACTTCATTAGGTCATGCCTCCTTTCAGACATGGTTTATACAAAAATCTGAAAAATTAAAGTACTCACTTTTTTGAAGCACATCAACTTGGAACTGTACGACGATGTGGAAATGCCGAGGTTTGATAGATCTGTAATTGAAAAATATGATTTGATATAAAAGCTGTCGCCTGTAAATTCAGATTCAGAATTGGGATTTTTTGGTTAGAACATCGAAAAATTAGATATTTTTAGGTAGCCATTTCTCGTTTTTTTTTTTGAAAACAATACTTACATTTATAAATTCAGAAAAATAAGAAAACCATGGTTTTTAAGAGGCACATGCACATTGCGCCAACGGGAGAACGAAATGAATAGGGGGAAAAGAAAATGATAAGAAAAGAAGGAGCGGAGGCGCAGCTAGTGAGAGTGATTTGAGAGGAAAGAGAGTTGGCAAAATGAAGAGGCGCAGACACAGAAGAAATACGTGGAACTATTGAAAAACACCTTTTATGTAAACAAAAGCGGCGGCGGTTCCATACACTCTGTGTCAGGGTATGATGTTCTCAAACTATCGATTTTGCAGGTTTAGAGTCGGTGAAAAAACAAAAATAGAATAGATAGAATCATGGATGCAATGTTGAGGTATCAGTTTAAAAAGGTGCTATTGCATTTCTCAGAAATTCTGAGAATATCATAAGGATTCCAAAACAATATTATAATACGTTTTCTATGAAGTGAGAACTCCTGAAAGTTTTTTACCGGAATCACTTGTGTTCTTTTCATATGTACATTTATTCATCTTTTGATACAGCTTCATATATTTGTAACAGTTTATTCTCGAAGAAATACATACAATGAATCAGAATTAATTAGAAAATAAAAAGACAACTTTTCTTCCTTCTTCAATTGCTCTTATCTCCAGAATGAGGCACGGAGGAAAACCATCCTTTGAGCTGGTCATCTGGAAAATGTTGGGATTATAGAGAATATGATGAGTGAAGGAAAATGTATTCTCATATTTTGATTATTCTAGAGACTTTGATTTCAAGAATCGTGTGATTCGATTTTTCAGATTCACTTATAATAGTATCGAAGTTTTGGAAAGTTTCTTAAATTTCATGATTTTCAGAAACCGCCTAAACTGCCGTTAATCGCAAAACTTGTTAAACTGGTTTTTGGAATTCACACCTCTCTAAATATCACGATAGTTTTTGAATTTTCAAATTACGCTTTCTATATGTTTTATATAGAATTCCCTATTTACCGCGATGTGGAGGACATCTTTCATGTTGATCAGTTCGTCGCGTGTGTCGCTCAACCTCAGCTCAACGAAGGTGTTCATCTCATCGACAATGAAGCTGATTGTTGCTCACAATTCCAATTCCAACTCATGATGTCCAAACGAAATTTGGCTGGGGTAAAGCTGAAAAAACTAATGTCTCCATTTCGAACTACGTTTTGTAGACTTACAGTAATCAGGAGAACATCACCCTTTTTTGGTTGCTGACCAGCGATCGGAAACAATTGCCTGATCGCTTCCGCTTCTCCAGGCCTCAAGCTTTTCAATGCCTCCTTAGCGAAGAATTGTTTTAATGCTTCCTGAGTAACCTTGTTGGTGAGCTGCCAAAGTGGGAATGTTGTTCACTGAAAGAGCGTTTGGATGGCCTGCATTTGTCCTGTGGAGCGCTCCACCACTTTCATCATCGGAGATTCTGAGAAATTTGAAGCTATTTCAAAAAGAAAAAAAACTATTATTGCAAGCAAAAAATCCACCCAATCCAAAGTACTCACCAAATTAAACTCGAGTTTCCAATAAAATAAATAAAAATTTCAGAAAAATAAGAACACCATAGTTTTTATAGGCACACAACAGAAACGCGCCAAGAAGGAGAACAGAATGACTTGACGACGCAAAAATCGTTGAGAAAGAGAGAAAGCGAAAGCGCAGAAAGCTAGAGAAATCTAGGGAAGAAAGAGAGTGAGAAATGAAGAGACGCAGAGAAAGGAGGAGAGAGATGTGACATGCTGCCTATGCGATTCTTGTCTTAAGATTTCTGTTGTGTCTTACGCCGAATAATCAATAGCCCCCGTGCGTCCCCTCTTGCTTGCCGTAACCTTTTCACCTATTCTTTACAGACAAACACATCGGTCCCCTTTTTTCGGGGCAGAATCAAGTGTAAGATGAGTCATAAAAACCAGATTCAAAAGGGATCCCGTGTCAAATTGCGTTGCAAGTTAAAAAAATGAAACAAAAAGATTAGGAAAAATGCTGAACTTCTGGAGACCATACCCCTTCTGATTCTTTTTCGTTGATAGATTCCTAATATGATTTCTTCTGAAATCTTCAAAAGTTGGAGACGTCAGAACCTCCAAAGCTACTGAAGACGACGACTGTGTCATCTCATTGAAGACTCCTCTAGACCTTGATCACTTTGATCATCACATGAATTTTGAGAACGAATTGCCGATAGATGGAACTTTGAGCTATCCACTGAAAAATGGGGTTCGAGTTCTCCATATGATCATCAAAGAGGATCAGACTACTGTGAAAACCGAGAAGAGACAATCGTGGCATGAGGAGTACTTGTTGTAAACCGGATTCTTAATATTGTGAACATTTTCAAAGGTTTTCTATCTTAATTTTTATTTACAAGAATACATATAAGAAGATGCGAATTTGAGAATTTCTGGTTTCTAGAGAAAATCGTTCAAAATTATTAAAATTCTGCATAGTTGCAGAGTTTTCCAAAAACAACCATTTCCATAAGTTTCTGCAAGAATAGCAAAGAAAACACAGAATAAACAAGTATTACAAAAAAAGGTGAGAAAAACATTCATGATGAGGGGAGGATAAGATTGCAGAATCGGGATACTCCGAATTCCGCAAAATTGCAGATTTCGGACAGTCCGAATTCTGCGGAAATTGAAATTCCAAAACTGCAAAAAATAAATTCACGCTGAAAATCGGAAAATTGGAAATTTTCCACATGGCAAAAACTGCAGAACTCGGACTGTCCGAATTCTGCGAAAACATATTGAACTGGGATCGCTCAACTTCTGTCATTGGAATATGTGTGTTGGCTGAAGGTTTGGGCAGTTCGAGGATGTGGAAATTCATTGTTTTATGCGGGTATGATTTCGAAGTTGTGTTTTTTCTAATTGTTTTTATAGTTTATTCTGGAATAGTGAAATTGGGTTAGAACTTTATTGTTAAATCTCACCTTATATATTTGACACAATTCCATAAGTAGCCAAGAACACACCGATTTCTTTTCAATATTCGAAATCCCAATCCACGTATCGTATGGGATCGTTTGAAAAAAATGAAAATCACGTCTAGAATTTCTCGGATCTAAAAAATTTCCAGAGTTTTTGAAATGTGTCTTTCGAGATTAATTTTTGAAATTTGTGTGTTCTTGGCTACTTATGGAATTGTGTCGAATATATAAGGTGAGATTTAGCAATAAAGTTCTAACCCAATTTCACTATTCCAGAATAAACTATAAATTTTTTAGAAAAAACGCAAGTTCGAAACCATACCAGTATTAAACCATGGGTTTCCACATTCTCGAATTGCCCAAATCTTCAGCCAATACACAGATTTTTATGACAGACATTGGAGAACCCCCAGTTCATTGTGTTTTTGCAGAATTCGGACAGTCCGAGTTCTGCAGATTTTGCCATGTGGAAAATTTCAATTTTCCGATTTTCAGCGTGAATTTATTTTTTGCAGTTTTGGAATTTCGATTTCCGCAGAACTCGGACTGTCCGAAATCTGCAATTTCGCAGAATTCGGACCGTCCGAATTCTGCAATCTTTTCCTCCTCTCATTACGAATTTTTGTTCTTTTTTATACGGAATGTATAAGTTCAGCAGATGTTTCTATTATTGAAACGTTTTGTTATATTTCCTGCAAGTTTGTCAAGGAAACAACAATTTGCTCTTTCATGTTGTAAATTATGCTTAAAATAGCAGAATTTCTCAGTTTTCTGTATAATCTAGTGGAAAACAAGAAATTCTCAAATTTGCAGCTTCTTATATGATAGTAAATAAAAACACACACAATTAGAATATTATTAAGTTGCTCTCTAATGACATCTCCGCGATTCCATAGGCCAGCTAGATCTGCGAGTGGAAGTAGGTCATGTCTCCGTAGCACCAGAAGACATACATCGTTGGGAGCAATTGGCGGAGCATCCACATCCACTGGAGCACTCGATCAAGATGTTAGTCCATGAAGTTCCACATGAACTTTTTGGCAATCTTCCGGGCTTCGTCTGGGATAGTGCCGTCATTGGAGATGACCGTGAGGAACTTGTCACGGCACTTGACGGCATCTATCAGATCCTTGTTCTCGTTGCGAAACTGGTCGGTCCAGTTCTCTTTCCACATGGCCGAGCCGTTCCATCAAACGTAAGAGGTGTGTTTCGTCTTGGTCATCTGAAAAAAATTGAAAAATTGATATCTACCAGACTAGGACGACCAATTTAGACTGTCAAAAAAGACCGATCACCGATCTACCACCGACCGACCGATCGCCAACCGACCGCCAACACACCGTTAGTCGAACTGCCGACCACAGCTATTCAACGATTGGCCGAGCTCTAACCGATTGCCGACCGACCGCCAATCGAGGATCAACAATTTGATGATGGCGGTCGTTCGGCGGTCGACAGATTGAGTGGAACCCGGACTACGATACAAGCAAAGTTTCGAAAAAATGCTCACCAGGTAAACGTTTTGAACCTTCCAATTATGGTTCTTCCCTTCCTCCGCATATACTTCTTCTTCGCGATTCCTGGGAGCTCCCATTTTGACTTCCACTGTCCCTTTGCTTGTCCTTTTTTTGCATTTGCGTTCGAGACCGGATTTACGAAGAGGTCGCCAATTTGAACGGAAGGGTTCTGAGCAATTTCGGCGGGGAGCGCTGAAAAAAACTTTCTTCTCAAAATATTTGAATTTTCATCTATTTTGACTTTTGTAAAAACTATAATTTTTAGTATAGAATACATCTAATATAAAGTACTCACCAAATTGAACATGAATTTTGGAGAAAGAATAGAAGAATTTCAGAAAAATAAGAATACCATAGTTTTTGTAGGCACACAACAGAAACGCGCCAAGTAGGAGAACAGAATGACTTGACGAGGCAAGAATCTTTGACAACGAGTGTGAGAGAGAGAGAGAGCAGAGACGCAGAACGCTAGAGAAACCTTGGGAAGAAATAGAGTGAGAAAGGAAGAGACGCAGAGAACATTCCCATCTATTCATTACACCTGTTGTGGTGTACGATTTACGTCACCATCTTTCTTTCTCTCTCTCTCTGTGTAGTGGGGTCCGCTGTCTTCGGGTGACCCTTAGGTCAGATGAAGGATGGACAGGAGGACAAAAAGACCAGCTGACGTATTCACATCAGTCTTCCACTCTTGTGGACACCCGAGAGGTCGGCCTATCTGGACCTCTCTCTCTCTTGAATCAAAGAATGAGATCTTTTAGATTCCGTTGCAATAGAAGATTCAGAAGAAGTCGTCTTTTTTTTAGATTCTCAACCAAATCAACATCATCTGAAATCCAAGCTCGCCCAGAACTTCTTTAAGAGTTAAAACCAACACATTTGTTTTTGAAGCCATAAAACATTCATTGTTATCAAATTTCAAACAATTATTAAAAGCTGTTGAGAGTGTCCCATTTTCATGTGCATTCAACAGATGACGAGCAAAGTTGAGCAACTTCTGACGCTTATTGTTCTCGAGCATTGGGTTGTAGAACTTCTCGTACCAAGCACGATTAGCCAAGATCTTGTGCGACAGTTGTTGCTTGAGGACCGTCTGAGTTGGAATACGGATCATCTCCTTGGTCACATCAGCCATATCGTTCTCATCAGAGTTGTTCAAAAGACGGAGATACTCCTCACGGTTGTAGGTCACTTTGAGAATGTCATCAACTGATTCTGACAGGAACCGAGTCATAACGAAGTTGTCCAGTCTTGTCGAAGGATCCGTCCTTAAGGTAGTCCCGAACCAATTCCAAGTGATCATCATCCGTTGGAGTCTTGACAATGTTTCCAGTAGCACGAACAACATGGTCTCCATCCACACAGTCATCGGATCCATTGATCAACTCGTTGAGGGTAGCAGAGAAGGCTGAAGTTCAAATTAAAATTTTTGAATTATAATTTTGGTGGTTTTTTTCAAACAATTTAGTCCTTATGAAGTACTCACCACTTTTCATTTTTTATAAAAGAAAAAGAATTTCAGAAAAATCAGAATAAAATAGTTGCAGGAGGCGCACTAAACATCACGCCAAAAGGAGAACAAAATGACTAGACGACGGAGGATATGGAATTTAATCCGTAAAAAGAAAAATCTAGACAATATCCATCTTCACTCTTCTAAAATTCAAAATCTCCGTTGAAACCCAGTATTTTCCATTAAAAATCATATACAACTCCATCAGAAAAGTCGAAAAATAGACGTTGTAGTAGAGATGGACCATCCAGGAGCACTGCAATGAAATCTATGAAATATTGGATTTCCAAACTTACGAGACTTACTGGATGCATAGGAGTCTGTACTACGAGGATGGTAAGAAGTGTTGAAAAAATGATGAAAAATAGGAGGAGAAGTCCTTCTTCGCAGTTGTAGGTGATGCAATAGATTCGACAAGGAAAAAGAAGAAGTTTGAAAAAGAGAAATCCTGCTAAAATAAGGAAGGAAATGTAGTGAATTGTTCCAATCTGAATTTAAAAGATTCAGAAATCAGAACTCCAAGGAAAAAGTCAGCTCACCCCTCCATGGTAATCATTTTTCCAACCCAAAATTTGAACTGAAATCGATAAAATCACCATTCCCAAACATCCTAGTGCAAAACTAATCCTATTTTGAGTCCAGATGTTCTCAATTTTTTGTACCAAATATTTGAGTAGAATTACTATCATCATTCCAGCGAAGGTCCATTTGCAAGTTTCTCATAGGTGAATCCATAGTTTTTCGTCTTTTTTAAAATCTGCCCAGAAGAGCGCAATGAATCCGATAGCAAAAATGAAACCGTTTGTGATCCAGATATACATTCCGGCAGTGTTGTTGCTCACATTTTGAGCTCCATGAGATTTGAATCGTTGCATTTTGGAGAAACTGAAAATCGAGGAAATTAGAATGAGAAACGAACAAACGGGCGAAAAATCGATTAGCGAGATGGGAGGAAAAGACATGAAATGGGCAGAGAGTAGGGGGATAGGTACTGTGAGAATAAGGGGTTGTGGTGTATTGAAAAAATAGTGTGATGACAGTTGGATTAGAAAAATATCACCTGAACAGAACAATGGAAGGCAGCGCAATGTTGGAGAATAAAAAATATATATTGCGGTCATGTCTTCTACGATTTACAGTAGTTTTTGAACAAAATAACTATAATTTTCGAACTCAGCGTGGTAGAAAACATCAGAAAATAACAAAACCTGACGATGGGGGTCGAACCAGATAGTCTCTGCATGCCTCCCCACTCCCTTACCGCATGCACCAGTCGCCCACCACTGACGAGGGCGCCCACGTGAGGTGCGCACATGGCGCAGGCGGTTACGGCGCGGGGTGACATTCGATGGGTTCCTGGTTCAAACCCCATCAGTAGTTTTTGTTTTTTTGGAAGGTTTTTGACTACGCTGAATTCGAAATTCGGGCGAAAAATCGATGTGCGAGATGGGAGGAAGTAATAAGGAATTGGATTATGACATGGAGAAGAGATTAGAGTGACAGGTAATGTGAGAACAAGAGGTTATGGTGTCCTGAGAAAATAACGCGATGACAGACGGGCACCGCAGCCTTGCCGCTCCGGAACATTTCACAATTGCGAACATTTGCAACCATGACACTCCGAAACTGGACGTTTTGGAACCAATCGTTTCGCAACTTTATGAACGTTCACTTCACGCTCATTGAGGTTGCATGTGATTGAGGGTCCTATAAAAAAACTCGGAAGCTCGCAAAGTTGTAACCTTCTCAGCTTTGGAAAAATTTATTAGAAGGAAAAGAAAGTATTCAATGATTATACAAAAATACACAAACACACAAAATCATGAATCCACCTCTAACCAAAAGCAATAAACATACATTATTATTCAACTCAAAACAATTATAAAACTTTTTGGAAAATCAACAACCTATCATAAAAATTGGCAAAAAATTCAAATTTCCTCATCGAAATCGAGTCGAGCGCACTTGATTCTTGATCCTTCAGATGGGTAGTCGTCGTTGATTCTAAAAAAATTGAAATTTTTGAAATCTCAAAAATCTCGATCATTCCCCAACCTTCTTTTTCTCCCATTCTCAAAATGACTCGATTCCAATTTTAGAATTTCCGTCTTCTGAATCTCGGACGTCATCAACCAGTTGTACATTCTCAGGACAACCTCCTTTCTCGATTTTCGAAGATTTTCCCAATTTTTTAGGTTCTCCTTCAACATGTTCGTATATCTGCTTCGATCTCGTCCCAGAATTTTCTCGGCAAAATCTGTTCTGGTGAAATTCGACTTCATCCGCCATTTTTCGACGTCTTCAACAATCCGTTTGGTATTCAAAACGACGTCTTCTGGAAGTGGGGTATTCAGAAGTTCCTCGACTTCTTCATGAGTCATCTTATGAATCATTTCTGAAGTCGTCACGTCTTCAGTAGGTCCCGGAATCCCATTCAACGCCAAAATTTTCAACTTCTCCGCCTCCGACATCTTCAGAAAGTTGTGCAGTCTTCGAACTCTCGATTTCCACTTGTTCAGATTCTCGTACGTCGTCTGATTCTTCAGAAGACGCATGTATCCCTGACGTCCTCCTGGACCTCCCAAAATTTTTTTAGCGAATTTCGAAACGGAGAGATTTGAATATTGACATCTCCATTTTTCGATGCCTTCTATGATGGGTTTGGTGTCTAGAGGAAGGACTTCTGGAGCATCCAGAATCTGGAGGGCTTTCAAGATGTCAGAGTCTTCGAAAGGCGTGACGGTTTCTGGAATCTGTAAGTCGACGGCTTCTTGAGGGGTCGTCTGAGGTTCAGAGGATATGGAGGATTTAGAGGATTTAGAAGATTCAGGTGCGGTTGACGGTGGATTCTGGGGACTCTTTAAATGCAAAATCTCCATTTTGAGGCCGTCAGGAATCTTGGTCCAATTGTGCATTCTCACAAACGTCTCCTTCCAGTTTCTCATTCTTTTCCAGTTTGGCGGTTTTTTCAAAAACGACCAATATCGAGTCGAGGGCCGGTCCAGAATTCTCGAGGTGAATGTAGCGATTCGAATTCCGGCGGAATTTCTCCAATTTTCCACGTCTTCAAGGATGGTGGCGGTATTCAGATGCGCGTCGTTTGGAATCGGAGAATCCAGAATTTCGTCGGCTTCTTGCAAGGTGATGGTTGGAAGTTGAGGGTACTCTGAAAAAAGTGAAAAAAATTGAGATAATCCAAAAACCTAAATCTCACCATTTTTTTGAAATTCAAAGTCCTCTCCAAATTCCGATTCGATTTCCATGGCATCTTCCAAATCCACTTCTTCTGGGACTTCTGGATTCTGAAAAAATTTTTGTAAATTTTTATCTTTTTCTCGAATCTAAGTGTACCTCATAACCTTCTGGATATTCAAAATCTGGCTCTCCAAAATCTACATCCTCCCAAATATCGTCGTTCAAATCCTGATTCAAAGTTTTCGCCTTAAACTCGTCCGATGTGTTCAACCAATTGTACATTTTCAAAAGTTGGGATTTTCCGCTATACTTGAATTCCTCGTAATTCAGATGACGTCGTCGCAAATATCCACCGTATCCCGTCCGCGAGAGTCCCAAAACTTTGCGCGCAAAAGTTGCCTGATTCCAATTTTTGCGTTTTCTCCATGCCTCCATTTGATTCAGAATCCGTAGCGGGTTGATGACGTCAACGCCTTCTGGAATCGGCGGATTTGATTTATTTTGTGTTTCTTCTTCAAGGGTCTCCTCTGGATCTAACATCTTCTTTATCTTCATCTTTTTGAATTTTGGATACAAATCCATTTCCAGAATCTCGTGCTTCTGATGCTCGGACGTCTTCAGAAAATTGTAGGCTTTCACGAAAAGCGAAAGATTCAACATGTCCGAGTTTCTTGAAGTCGTCAACAAGGCATAGTAGGCTCGACGATCTCGTCCCAGAATCCTCTCGGCAAACATTTTTTTGGTCAACTTCAAATTTTCCCGCCATTTTTCGACGCCTTCAATTACGGAGTTGATGAAATCTGGAGTGACGTCGCCTTGAATTGGAGTGTGAAGAATTCGCCAGGCTTCGGAAACGGTCATTTTTGGGAATTCAGAAGACGTTCGACAATCTGAAATTTGGAAAATTTGAAACTCAGAAAACCTTCAAAATTCAATGAAACTTACAATTATGATCCAAAAGTGCATCGAAATTCCGTCCGGATTCTGATGATTCCTCTGTTTTCATGGTCTCCAGATTCTCCAGATTCTGGAAAAATTTTTATTTCTAAAATTCCGAAATTTTGAAGAAAATTGCTCACCTTTGAGATCCCAAAATCCATGGGCTCCAAATCCAAAAATTTCGACAATCCAGAAATTTCTTCTTTTGTTTCTTCTGGTGGGGGTCCAAAAATGGGCGGAGTCGAGCAGGGGTAGCTGTGGTCCACATGGTGCATTTTATCCCTAGAAAAATTAGAAACAAGTGAAAAAAAAGGAAAAAAAAAGTTAGATAAAAATATGGAATTTCACCAATTTAAGGGAGAATCCGGGTCAAAAATAAAAAAATGAATCTTTTACTCAAAAACAAGAAAATAAGCTTCAAACAGGTACATAGATAAACGAATAGATACATGAATGGTTGGAAGTTACAGTAGATCAAAAAGGTAGATCAAAAAGGTAGATCAAAAAGTGAATACAATAATAGATTACTGTTGTTCACGGATGAACAAAATCACCGGGTAGTTCGTAAATTCTCCGCGCCACGTCTCATGCATGTCCATCCAGTTTTGCATGCGTCTCACGCCTCGCGACGAGTACGGTCCCTTCATTTCGCGGCTCTCCGCGTCAATCGAATTTTCAAAATTCGCGCCATCCATATCGACCAAATTCGACAAAATCCACGTGTGAAACGGTTTATCTTCCTCATGAAGACGTCGCCACGCGTTGAATCGATTCAGAATTTCGGGAATTTGTCGAGGAATGAGCGGTGTCGAATCCAGATAGTGGCGAGCCGAGTTCACGTTGACGACGAGCTCCGGATGGGCGGTACGTTCCTCGTGGAAGCAGGACGGGTCGTGTTGGGGGTCTGGCTGGAAAAGAAACTGTTGAAATTTGAGTCTAGAAGAGCCTAGAAGGGTCTAGAAGGGTCTAGAAGAGTCTAGAAGAGTCTAGAAGAGTCTAGAAGGGTCTAGAAGGTTCTAGAAGAGCCTAAAAGGGCCTAGAAGGGCCTGGAAAGACTTACAAGGGAGTTACTTGAGGTGTCGAGTTGAACTTTTTCTAGGAATTGGACCATACACTATACTGACCGTTAGGATTCAGAATCTGCAATAAAAATTGGCGAAATGTTCACGTGACTCGAGTTATCAGCCATCAAAGTCTCAGCCAGTACTAATTTTGCTGATTTTTGACAACTCATGTCTTCGCTCTCAGGCACTTTTAGAAGGTCTAGTTTTTTGTGTTAAGGTCAGAATGATGCCTGCAATTAGATAGTATAGGTTTTTAAAACTAGTTTAGACAAGAAATAGGGGAGTTGCGATCTCTACATGTTCCAATTGGACAAAGTTTAAGTATTTACATAATTTGATTGCAGGCGTCATTCTGAGCTTAACACAAAAAACTAGACGTTCTAAAACTGCCTGGGAGCGAAGATATGAGATGTCAAAAATCAGCAAAATTAGTTCTGGCTGAGACTTTGATGGCTGATAACTCGAGTTACGTGAACATTTCGCCAATTTTTATTGCAGATTCTGAATCCTCACGGTCAATATAGTCTATGGTCCAATTCCTAGAAAAAGTTCAACTCGACACCTCAAGTAACTCCCTTGTTAGAAGACCCTAGAAGCCCCTAGAGGGTTTTAGAAGGGTCTAGAAGGGTTCAAAAGGGTCTAGAAGGTCCTAGAAGAGTCTAGAAGAGTCTAGAAGGGCCTAGAAGAGTCTAGAAGAGTCTAGAAGAGCCTAGATGGGCCTAGACGGGTCTAGAAAAGTCTAAGATTGTCTACAAAAGCCTGACAAGATCTAAAAGTTATAAAATTTACCTGATAACGCTGTCTTGCTGGAATCTTCTTCACCGACGGAGGATTGAAATAGTAGATCCTTTGCGAGTCCGGAACTGGGCGTGTCAATTTCAATGATAGCAGTGGTACTGGTTTTGGTATGTGCTGGAATATGTGTGTCGGAGCTCCCCAGAATAGTGGACGATAGGCGAATTTTGCATCGATTGGCTCGCGTTTTCGGGGGGCCTGGAAAATTGAAAAGTTGAAAATTGGTGAGTCGAAGGTTTTAGAACATTCTCGAAAATTTTGAACGTTCTGGAACCTTAATTTAAGGTCCTTAAACTGCCAGACGACCGCCGACCTACTCACCTTCTCTGGAAGAATCGATTTTTCGAAGTCCGTCTGATCTCCAGAACCTTTCTCGATTTTGACCTTCATCGGGTATCCTGCTCGACCTCTTGGTTGATATTTGTGCTGGGGTTTTCTTGGATTCTGAAAAAGTTATAAATTTTTGGAAATTTTTGAAATTATGAAAATCTCACCTTCTGCCTTTTCTGAGGCTCTTCGGATTTTGGATTTTTGGTTTTTTGAGATTTTGGATTTTCAGAATCCTTCTGAACTTCTGAATCTTCCTCTCCTCGATTTATCGCATTTTTCGATTCCGGAACTTCTTCGATTTTCGTGGAAATTTGAAGATTTTCCAACGCCTCCGCGATTTGATCGGTTGGTTGTTGGGCGACGATCGTCGTTTCGGTCATGGTACGGTGTTCTGAAAATTTAGAAAAAAATTTGAGAAAAGTGGACGAAATTCGGACAAGGAGCGGAGAAAAACAACCAGAAAAAATGATGAAATGACGAAAAATGAGAGAGAATGAGGTAAGGTGAAGATGAAAATGCGTTTTTGGGCGGGGTAAACAGTAGATCAAAAACTTTCAAAGTCGAAAATTTTCAAAAAAAAAAAGTTTTTTTGGGAAATTTTTCGAAAGTACTTTTATAAGAAATGAAGACCCCCTATATGAAAAGTGCTCCAAAAATCAGCCTAAACAAAGAAAATTAAAAAAAAAATTTTTTTTCGAAATTTTCGAAATTTTTTTTGATCTACCTTTTTTGCCAGGAATCTCTCCAATTTTTCTTGTTTTTCTAGATTTTTCTCTCATTTGGTTCTCATTTTCGTCGTTTTTTCTTCCGATTTCGCACTCAATTTTCTGCGTTTTTTTCGATTTCTTGTAAAATTTCCCTTTTCAAATTTCCATTTTTCCAGGTAACATGAACCATATGGACCCCACTATCTACCAAGAATCCGAAAATTCTCCGGATCTTCAAGAATTCTCCAATTTCGAGACTTTCGAATGGCAAGGGACCCCAGAGACTAAAAACTACGTGGATTTGGGATCCGATGAGGACTACAGTACTCTATATGGTCCGATTACGGTGGATTCTGGAGAGGTGAGATCTTGAAATTCGAAAAAAAAGATTTTGAAGAATATACTTTCAGAATCAAGAGAATATGGACCCCACTGGAGACGTCGAAATTCTGAGTCCAAAAAAATCGAAAATTCGCAGAAATTTCCCAGTGAGCCATCTGAAACCAGAAGACGTTCCGATGTACTGTCAGGAGACTATTGTGAGTTTGAGTTCTCTAGAAATTTTTTGGCGCCAAAATCGAAAATTCAAATTTTGTGTTTTTCCAGGACCGCATTCTCAACATGAATCAGGAAATCGAATCGGAATCTGAAGTCGAGAATTCGAAAATTCTGGAGAAATCGAGAATCGAGGAAATCAGGGATTCAGGATATCCGAGAAGTGAGTATTTTTGAAAAATGAAGTTGGAGAATATTTGAGAATGTATTCTAAATTTTCAGATTCGCTGCCATCTGAATCTAGAAGAATGACAAGATCGATGATTTCTGCCAAATCGACTCCCAGCTTGTCTCCAAAACCGACTCCAAAACCAACGACGTCTTCAAGATCTTCGAGAATTCCAAAGCGCCGTTATGCCATCTCCCCAACGCCTTCTGATCGGACCACCCATGACGTCTTCGAAATTCTAGACACCCCAATACCAGATGACGTCACGCCAGATGTCAAGTCGATTCTAGAAGGCGTTGAGCAATGGCGTCACTCAAATTGTGTCCCCCAACAAGAGTTTGCCTCGAAAATTCTGGGACGAACCCAAGGAACGTATTCGGATTTTTTGAGAAATTCGAAAAGTTGGGATGAGATGAAGAGTGGAAGAGCGGTTTTCGTGAGGATGTGGAACTGGTTGAAAGCGTCGGAAGAGGAGAAAATGGCGATGTTGAAGATGGAATCTGGAGGAGGAGATAAGAAGAAGAAAACGCCAAAGAGGGGTAGAAGGTGAGTCTATTGGAGAAAAATACTTTTGAGATTTTTGAACTCAGCGTAGTCGGTAACCTCTAAAGGCTCTCAGACTTACAAGCCTTCTACAGTAGTGTGGTCGACGGCTTACTGTAGGTAGCTAGATTGTCCCTCGGACGCGCCAGGGGTAAATGACTATGCTGAGTTCAAAATTTCAAGTGGTTTTCCAATTTGAACCCAAAAAACCTTCTTATTTTTTTCCAGAACCACCGACTACTCCCCAACGTCTCCAGACGCCAAACGTGCCGCTCGTTTCGAGTTCACCGATCTACAAAAGGAACAACTTTACGAAATTTTCGCCAATTGCAGATATCCATCCCAGAAGGAAAAAGAGAAAATTTCGAAAATCATGGATATTCCATTGAAGACTGTCGCCGAGTTCTTCGCGAACGCTCGTCGAAGAATGAGCGATTAATGAGAAAATGTTGTGAATAATTATTGTCTTTTTGCTCATTCATGAATTCTTATTATTTTTCGTATTTTTATATTCTTTCAAACTTCCGAGCGACTAATGAATATTTGCTAATTGGATTTGTTGTCTGGAACTTTTTCAGAGTTTTAGAAAAATGGAGATTCTCAAGCATTCTTGAACTTTCGATCGGCGTATCTTAGACTATGAGAATATTTCAAACTATTCTATTAGCGATATTCCCCAAGGGGAAACGCGCTCTATTGCAAATTTGGCTGACATTTGAATGTTCAGCTTTCCCGCCGTTTTGAGCCGCGAAACATGTTTCGGTGGGTGCGTGGACTCCTCGTGGACAATTCGACTGCTGCCTGAGTTGTCCACGAGGAGTCCACGTATCCACCGAAACATGTTTCGCTGCTCAAAACGGCGGGAATGCTGAAAATTCAAATGTCAGCCAAATTTGCGATAGAGCGCGTTTCCTCCTTGTGGAATGTCGCCAATAGAACTTACAAAATAGTCCGAGAATGTTCATGAATGATCCCGAAAGTTCGAAAATATTTGTGAAAGTTCGAGAATGTTGGAGAACCAGGCGGTTTTCGTCCCCTTCGGGGACTCCAACCCCCTGGCATCCGCTTACTTGTATCTTCACATACACCCAAAGGGCCCACAGTGAAAAGAGGGCAAAAAATCGAAAATTTCAAAATTGATATTTTTGAGAAAAGAAAAATACGGGCATTATCTCAGACAAATTTCCAGTTGATCTATATAAGTTTCATCCAAATTGGTCCACTGAGAGTCGAGTTATGAGGTGGCGCAAACAGACTCACAGACGGAAATCGGTGATTGTTATTAGTAATGATGTATGAGGTTCACAAGATTTCATTACATAGTTTTTCAAAGCTTTTTTCTCCAAATTTCGGACCCAAAGAAACTCGCAACACCAAAAAACTTGAGAACTCAAAAGATAAAGATCAAGATTATTTTATTCAATTTTTAAGGTTAAAAAATAAATTAAAAACAACCCAAACCAAACATTCAAAATGATCAAAGAATATTGAGAATATGTCAAAGAAGTACAAGTTAAAGAAACAGGAAAATTGACAATTTGAGGTGAATACAGTATTGTTGGAAGGTACAAAATAGGTGGAAATGGACACAAGAAGACGTTATTATAATTAATTAACGGATTTTATTCTTTTTCTTCTTCTCATCCAATCATGATGATATGAAATGTGATCTCCAAGTGAAATGAAGTCTCAGCCAATTGTACTTTCTTGCTTCTTTCTGAGCATCAGAGAAGTCGCGATTCGTGATGTTAGCGACGATAAAAGTATCGTATTTTGGGTTCACTCGTTGAAAAATCTTGAAGAGATTTTCGACTTGACTTGTTGTGAATTTTCGGCCGTTTCGATCAATCGGCTTGTTCAAATATGTATTCCTTTGTTCTCGACTACGTACCTCACCATCAGGACGTTTGTTGTGGAACGGTTCGGGCTGAAATGACAAATGATGTCTCAAAATTCGATATTCTACTGTTCTCACCTCATCACTCTCATCCTTGAATGGGATCACAGCCAAGTTCAGAAAATCCTGCCGCCAGCTAGAATGGAAAAAATTCCAATTTTTCATTCTTTTGAGTGTAGGTAAAGGATAATTGCGAGCCCTGATGAACAGTTCTGGCGTTGTTCCACCGATGTTGGCCGCAACCCAGTCGAGTAACCATTCGCCTTGCTCTTCTCGTTCCTTCTGAAGCCATGCCTTGAACTCCTCAATGATGTCCGCCCATTCGTCCCGGTCGGTCCCATAGTCCAGCAAGTGTTTCGCTCCACCTTCGCTCACTTCAACCCAGCGATGATTCCTTCGTGGATATTTGAAATCCCAATATTTCATATGCTGCAATTTCAATTAGATGCACTCTGAGGGTAGCTGAAAAAATAACGAAACATACCTTCCTATCTGGATCTCGAGTGCGGGCTCTCTCATTCATATACCGTGTTCGTATCCTTTCATCTGTAATGCTCATCCAGTTGTACATCCTTCTCAACGCAAATCGCCTGTACGCTCCACTCGCGTCTCCCCAATTACGGTCGCGTAGGTTGTCGAAGACGCCTTGATCCATCAACACAATTTTATTTGCGGCCCAACGTTTGTTGACATCCGGTTGCGTATTGTACCACTCAATAAATATCGTCACAATTCTCTCGTCGCTTAGAACATCCCGAGGATTGGCGTTGTTGTCGAGAAGTTCTTTTAGGGATTCGAGGACCACCGGGCGACGTTGGGCTTGTTGGGGCGCAGGGGGCCGTGTAGGGTTGGGGCGCAAGGGGCCGTCTTGATAAACGGCTGGATTGATATTCTGCCATGCTCCTTGACGTTGATTCTGGGGCGGAGGTTGGTCAAGATTCAACAGTGGCCAGAGGATTTCGTTGTTTGCAACGGCACGTTCCATTTCCTGAAAAGTATTCGTTCAATTTTTTTGATACCACAAATTTTGAAAAAGCAACTCACCGGCAGGTGTCCCATGGGTGGCATTTCCACTTCGGGAATCACATATCTCATATCAGCTTGAGGATTTTGGGGTTGACGCTGCGGAGGTTGTTGGATTGGAATCGGAGCGGGATTGTTTGGATTCTGAGGATCCAATGCGTTTTGGGGTCCATGAGGCGGCTGGTGCTGGAAAAATATATTATTTTTCCGACAACTTCACATCAAAACTGCTCTTACCTCAAGATTCAAATTTTGGATTGCTTCTTGGATGGGTCTCCATTCGGGAAGTCGATTCGCGTTGTTCATGGTCTCGGCACCGATTTCTGAAAATTGAATTTTATTTCGACAAAATGAGTTAAAAAGCGTTAGAAAAAGACGAAAATTTGACATAAAAAACCGAAGAAATCATCGAAAAATGATACCGATTTTTGAAAAAAAAATTCACTGCGAAAATCCGACTGGAAAATCGACGAAAAACCAACAAAAACGAAAGAAAATGAACGATTTCACAAATGATGACAAATGAGAACAGATTTGGCGGCATGTATAATAGATCAAAAATGGTCTCGACACGAAAAAAGTTTTGTAGATCAAAATTCAATCATTTTTGATCTACCCTCCCGCTAAATTGGTTTTTCACGATGATTTACAGATTTATTGGTTGAAAAATACATGAAAAATTACCCAAATCAAACATTCAAAATAGTCAAAAATTGAGAATGTCAAAAAGGGATATGTTAAGATTACAATGAAATTGACAATTTGAGGTAATTACAGCATTATGATAAGGAACAAGATAAGTAGAGGGAGACACAATAAGAGGTTATTATTAGCACTTATTTGTCAATTATTTTTTATTTTTGCGAATCAGAAGTTTCGACGAGACGCGGAAGAATTCTTCTCTCCAAGTAGGATGCACTCTCAGCCAATTGTACAGTCTAATGTTCTCTCCAGTAATCTCATGAAAATGAAAATGTATGTTGAAATTTTCAAATTTTTCAAATTTTTCAAATTTTCAACTGAAACGTGAAATTTCCTAAAGCCGCGGCTTTTGGCGGCCGGCCGTATGATACTCTTGTTCTGAGCAACTAATGAATATTTGCCAATTGCATTTGGTTCTCTGAAATTTTCTAGTTTTTTTAAATACATATGAAGATTCTTGAAAATTCTTTAACTTTCGATCGGCATACGGTTTGCGGTCAGTCGGCAAATGTTCGAGGCTGCTCGAAAGAATGTTAAAAAATGCTCGCGAATGTTTGAGAATGAATAATAGGTTCACAAAATTTTATTTAATTTGTAAACTTAAAACTACATGAGAAATAACCCAAACCAAACATTCAAAATGATCAAAGAATATTGAGAATATGTCAAAGAAGTAAATGTTAAAATTACAGGAAAATAGACAACTTGAGGTAAATACAGTATTACGGGAAGGTACACAATAGGTGGAAGGGGACACAATAAGAGATTATCATAATCAGTTATCGTCTTTCATTTTTCTTTGGCTTCTCATTCAACCATGATGATAAGAAATATGATCTCCAAGTGTAATGAAGTTTCAGCCAATTGTACTTTCTTGATTCTTTTTCCTTCTCAGTGAAGTCGCGATTCGTGATGTTGGCGACGATAAAAGTATCGTATTTTGGGTTCATTTGATGAAAAATTTCGAAGAGATTTTTGATTTGACTTGTTGTGAATTGTCGGCCATTTGAATGATTCACATTGTTCAAATATGTATTCCTTTGTTGTGGACTACATCTCGCATGATCAGGACGTTTGTTGTGGAACCGTTCGAGCTGAAATGACAAATGATGTCTCAGATTAGAATTCGAGATTCTACAATTCTCACCTGAGCGCTCTCATTCTTGAATGGGATCACAGCCAAGTTGAAAAAATCCTGCCGCCAACTAGAATCGATCGAATTCCAATTTTTCATTCTTTTGAGTGCATCGTATTCCCAAACCTTTGTCCTAAACTTATCTGGCGTTGTTCCACCGATGTTGGCCGCAACCCAGTCGAATAACTTTTCGCTTTGCACGCCTTGAAGAAATGCCTCGAATTTGTCAACGATTTCCTCCCGTTCCCTATGTTTTGCCCCTCCACAGTCCAGCAAGAATCGCGCCACAGTTTCGTTCACTTCGACCCAGCGATTTTTCTCTCGTGGAGATTGAAAAACGCCTTCTTTCACACGCTGCAATTTTATTAGATGCACTCGGGGGGTAGCTGAAAAAAAAAACAAAACATACCTCCCTGTCTGGTCCTCGAATGTTTGCTGAATCATTCATATACCGTGTTCGTAACCTTTCATCTGTAATGCTCATCCAGTTGTACATCCTTCTCAACGCAAATCGCCTGTACACTCCAATCATGTCTCTCCTATCACTGCTACTCCCGCATATGTTGTCGAAGACGCCCTGATCCATCAACACAATCGTAACCGCGGCCCACTTTTTGTCGACATATGGTTTCGTATACCACTTAATAAATGTCTTCAGAATTGTTGCGTCGTCTGGAATTGTCTCGCCATCTTGAGGGATGTCTTTGTCGAGAAGATCTTTTAGGGATTCGAGGTCCACCGGGCGACGTTGGGCTTGTTTGACATTCTGCCATCGAGGTTGATTCTGGGACGGAGATTGGTCAAGATTCGACTGTGGCCTGAGGATTTGGTTGTTTGCAGAGGCGAGTCCCATTCCCTGAAAATGTTTTGTTCAATTTTTTTTGATACCACAAATTTTGAAAAAAAAACTCACCGGTGGCAATCCTACATAGGGAACCGGCTTAGCTTGCAGATTTTGGGATTGAAGCTGTGGAGGTTGTGGGATTGGAACCGGGGCGGGACGATCCTGAAGTTTGGGCTCCTTGTCGAGACGTTCTTTTAGTTGTTCAGGAGTCTTGGCCTGGCGGACGTAAATGCTTTGAGGCGGACGCTGCCATGCAGTGTGGGGCTCACGATCCGGTTGGGGCTGAAAAAAAATCATTTTTCATACTGTCTCTGGTCAAAATTGCACTTACTGGGTTGTTGGAATTGAGCACTGGAAAATCGTCCGCGTTGTTCATGGTCTCGGCACCAATTTCTGCAAATAATTCAATTTTTATGTTGACAAAATTATGTAGTTGATAAACAATGCAAAAATAATGGCATGAAAACGCTAGAAAAACATCGAAAAACATCGAAAAACAAAGAAGAATGAACGATTTTGGAAATGATGACAAATGAGAACACATTTCGCGGCAAAATAGATCAAAAGTGGTCTCGCCACGATGAACTTTTTGTAGATCACAATTCGATCATTTTTGATCTACCTCTTGGGAAAGCATAGAATTCCAATCTCTGCGCAACATGTGCTTCTTGTCTGGTTTTAGGCAAAAATTTTCAGGATACGGGCACGATTTGGAAGGACACCATATCCTCTATATGGATGATTGAATGTGCAGAATTCAAACATTTCAATAGTTTCTCGATTCAAGTGCAAAAAATGGGCGATCGACCGGCAGTCGGCGGTTCAAGAACGTTCAAGAATTTTAAAAGAATGTTTGTGTGATGGATAATGTAAGCGAATGTTCGAGAATATTGGGGAATCAAACAGTTTTTCGAAGTTTGTTTTTCTCCAAAGTTTGGAGCCAGAGAAAGTCACAATCACAGAAAATTTGAGAACTCAAAAGATAAAGAACAAGATTATTTTATTCAATTTTTAAGGTTAAAAAATACATGAAAAAATAACCCAAATCAAACATTCAAAATACTCTAAGAACATTGAGAATAGGTCAAAAAGTAAAGTGTTAAGATTACAATGAAATTGACAATTTGAGGTAATTACAGTATTATGATAAGGTACAAGATAAGTAAAGGAAGACACAATAGGAGGTTATTATAATCACTTATCGGCTTTCTTTTTTCTCGGCTCCTCATGCAACCATGATAATAAGAAATGTGATCTCCAAGAGAAATGAAGTCTCAGCCAATTATACCCTCTTGCTTCTTTCTGCTCCTCAGTGAAGTCGTGATTCGTGATGTTGGCGTCGATAAAAGTATTGTATCTGGGGTTCACTCGACGAAAAATTTTTATGAGATTTTCGATTTGTGTTGCTGTGAATTTTCGGTCGTTCGAATTACTCCCATCCTTCAAATAAGCTCTTCTTACTTCTGGACCACGTACATCACCATCAGGACGTTTCCTGTGGAATAGATGGGTCTGGAAAAAAAAACGAAATTACAGACGGTAATCCCAAACTTTACAGTACTCACCTGAATACTCTTAGTCTTGAATGGGATCACAGCCAAGTTCAGAAAATCCTGCCGCCAACTAGGATCCATCAAAAGCCAATTGTGCATTCTTCTGATTACAGGTGAACGATAATCGCCAGTCCTAAACGCATCTGGCGTTGTGTCACCGATGTTGGCCGCAACCCAGTCGTCTAACCATTCGCCTTGCACGATTTTTTCCTCCTGAAGCCATGTCTTGAACTCCTTGATAATGTTCGCCCCTTGATTAAATGTTTCCTCTCGGATGTCCAGGAAGAATCGCGCCTGACCTTCGGTCATTTCGACCCAGCGATGATTCTCTCGTGGACGTCGGACACCGTCACGATCCATATACTGAAATGGTTATTGTTATGATGCGCTCTGAGAGAGAATCATCTAGGTTTTTGGTCCCCTCCATCATAAAAAATATACCTGATTTTTTGGATTTGGAACGCTGTGTAGACACTCTCTCAGATACCATGTTTGTTTCCCTTCATCAATCCTCATCCAGTTGTACATCCTTCTCAACGCCAATCGCCTGTACACTCCACTCATGTTTTTCCCATCACTGCTACGCTTGCGTGTGGAGGTGAAGGAGCCCGGATCCATCAACACAATCGTATCTGCGGCCCGCTTTTTGTATACATCCGGTTGCGTATCGTACCACTTAATAAATGTCTCCAGAATTTTATCGTCGTCCGGAACATCCTGAGGATTGGGGTTCTCGTCGAGAAGTTTGTTTAGTTGTTGGACCATCTGGCGGCGTTGGGCTTGATTCTGGGGCGGAGGTTGGTCTAGATTTGACTGTGGCCGGGGGGTTTGGTTGTTTGTAACGGCTTGTTCCATTCCCTGAAAATTTTTCGTTCGATTTTTTTGATACGACAAAATTTGAAAAAAAAACACACCGGCCGGTATACCATGGGCATTGACACTTCGGGAGTCACAAATCTCATTCCAGCTGGAGGATTCTGGGGTTGACGCTGCGGAAGTTGTGGGATTGGAATCGGGGCGAGAAGATCCTCAAGGTTGGGGTCCTCGTCGAGACGTTCTCTTAGTTGTTCAGGAGTCTCGGCCTGGCGGTCTTCAGCCTCTTGGGGTGCAGGCTGCGGTAGTTGTTGATTTTGAATCCGGACGTAAATGTTTTGAGGCGGATTCCGCCATGCACGGTGGACCTCACGAGGCGGTTGCGCCTGAAAAAAATGCATTTTTCATACTGTCTTTGGTCAAAATTGCACTTACTGGGTTGTTGGAATTGAGCACTGGAAAATCGTCCGCGTTGTTCATGGTCTCGGCACCGATTTCTGTAAAAAATTCAATGTCATGTTGAAAAAATTAGTTGAAAATTGCAAACAAAGAAAAAAATTGGCATGAAAACGCTAGAAAAAACATCGAAAAACGAAGAAGAATGAACGATTTTGAAAATGATGACAAATAAGGACACATTTCGCGGCAAAATAGATCAAAAGTGGTCTCGCCACGATTAATTTTTTGTAGATCAAAATTTGATTATTTTTGATCTACCTTTTAGGAAAGCTGAAAATTCCAGTCTCTGAGCAATACCTGCTTCTTGTCTGGTTTTAGGCAAAAATTTTCAGGATTCGGGCAAGATTTGGAAGGACACCATATCATCTACAGTGGCGAAAATAGGTGAGTGTCACTTTACATTTTACAGTATAACTCTAGTGTTTGAAGCCCGATCAGCCTGAAAGTTGGCATCCATAGCATAAAAACCTTCAGAACAATATATCTAGTTTTTTGGAAATCAGAAATTTTCCTGGCCTTCAGAATCCTTCCAGATGTAGGCGTGGCTCAAAAATAAAAATTAAAACTTTTCCAAAAGTGAATGATTTTTTCTAGTTTTTGAGTATATTGATGGTACATACTCAAGTACGCACCAAAAAAAGTTTGGTGCATTTTGATTGATCGGCTCTAGAGATATGGACGTTGGAGCACAAAATGGGATGTTTGGCTCATCAGTCATAACTTGGTTCAGACTGCATTTTTCTTTCTCAAAATTTGAGAGAAAATGCATCATTAATTGGCTAACAAAGTTTCAAAAAAAGTTTTCAATTTCGGGCGAAAAATATTTTCTCGAAGTACTGGCTCAAATTCGCCAGAAGATACACTGTACATCGGAAAAATATTTTTTACTCAAAACTGGATTCTGACAACAGAACTTTGTTAATCAAGCAAGAATACAACCTTTGCTAAATTTTGAGCTTGTTTCAAGCACTTTCTACCAAGTTACGATCAATGAGCCAAACACCCCATTTTGTGCTCTAACGTCCATATCTCTAGAGCCGATTAACCAAAATGCACCAAACTTTTTTTGGTGCGTACTTGAGTATGTACCATCAATATACTCAAAAACTAGAAAAAATCATTCACTTTTGGAAAAGTTTTTATTTTTATTTTTGAGCCACGCCTACATCTGGGAGGATTCTGAAGGCCAGGAAAATTTCTGATTTTCAAAAAACTAGATATATTGTTCTGAAGGTTTTTATGCTATGGATGCCAAATTTCAGAGTGATCGGGCTTCAAACACTAGAGTTATACTGTAAAATGTAAAGTGACACTCACCTATTTTCGCCACTGTATATGGGTGATCGAATGTGCAGAATTCAAACATTTCAATAGTTTCTCGATTCAAGTGCTAAAAATGGGCGATCGACCGGCAGTTCAAGAATGTTCAAGAATTTTAAAAGAATGCTTGTGTGATGGATAACATTAGCGAATGTTCGAGAATATTCGAGAATTAAACAGTTCTTCAAAGTTTTTTTCTCCAAATTTCGGAGACAAAGAAAGTCGAAATCACAGAAAACTTGAGAACTCAAAAGATAAAAATCAAGATTATTTTATTCAATTTTCAAGGTTAAAAAATACATGAAAAAATAACCCAAATCAAACATTCAAAATACTCTAAGAACATTGAGATTATGTCAAAAAGTAAAGTGTTAAGATTACAATGAAATTGACAATTTGAGGTAATTACAGTTATATGATAAGGTACAAGATAAGTAAAGGGAGACACAATAAGAGGGTATTATTAGCACTTATCTGTCAATTATTCATTATGATCGCGAACCGGGCGTTCCAGCGAAACCTGGAAGAAGTCCTCTCTCCAAGTGGGATGCACTCTCAGCCAATTGTACATTCTAAGGTGTTCTACAGTAACCAGAAGATTGTGTGGAATGTTGAAGTCAATCCAAAGGCGTCGTGTTGGGTTCACTCGACGATAAATGTCCATCATGTTTACACATTGAACTCTTTCAAACACTCTCCTAACGTTTCTGTTCAAGAATGTAATTGCTTCATGGGGGTCGAATGTGTAACCACAAGGACGTCTCCGGTGGAATCGATGGGTCTGTAAAAGAAAGGATAGTTTGGACGAAAATCGCAAACTTTACAATACTCACCTGAGGTCTCTCAGCACCGAATGGAATCACAGCCAAGTTCAGAAAATCTTGTCGCCAACTAGGATTCATCGAAAGCCAATTCTGCATTCTCCGCACCACAAATCGAGAAGGTCTCTTCTCCTCATTTTCCATTTCTTCCCAACTGTTGCCATAAATGTTAGTCGCCACCCAGTCGCGTACCCATTTGCCTCTTCGCTCCTGCTCATGAAGACGCCACGCGGTGAATTTGCGGACGAGATCTCTTATATAGCGTTGATTTGCCGAATCCAAGAACGCCTCCGCAACAGCTTCGTTGATTTCGAGCCAGTGATGATTTTCTCGTTGCTCCTCGCGAAGTTGGACATGGGTCGGGGCCTGCAAAAATAAATATATTTCAACAGCCTTCATAAGCATAGAAGAGTCTAGAAAAGTCTGTGAAAGTCTAGAAAATGCCCAGGAAAGCTTAGACAAACCTAGACATTCCTAGAAAGTTCTACAAACATTGATAGGCAACATAGACAAGCTTAGATGAGCCTAGAAGAGCCTAGAAGTGCTCAGAGAAGCCTGAAAAAGGCAAAAAGACAAAAAGCCTAAAAAAGTCTAGAACGTTTATGAGAAAGATGGAATAAGTATTACCTGAATTCGAGGGAGCGGCAACACCGGGAAGTTCTCAATAAACCAATTTCGTCCATAGTTGTTTAGATCAGTCCAGTTAAGCATTCTCCTGTACGCCACTGGTCGGTAAACTCCGTTCATGTCTTGTCCCCATATTTCAGCAGTACGAGTGAATTCGAAGGATTGCTGATCCATCATCACAATATTTTTTTCGGCCCAAATCTTTTCTTCGTGAGATCTATTCATGTCCATATACCACTCAATGAATCTCTCCCGAATGACCCTGTTTACTGGAACGTGTCGGGGGTTCTGATCGAGTGTTGTTGGTAGTTGGGCCAGGCGGTTTTGGTCTCTTCTTTGTCGATTTCCTTGATGGACCACCTGGCGGCGTGGGGCTTGTTGGCGTTGGGGTTGTTGACGTGCAGGCTGTGGTGAAGGGGCTCGATGAACGGCTGGATTGATATTCTGCCATGCTTCTGGAGGTTGATTCTGGGGCGGAGGTTGGTCAAGATTTAACAGTGGCCAGAGGATTTGGTTGTTTGCAACGGCGAGTTCCACTTCCTGAAAAAATTTTTGTTCAATTTTTTTGATATCACAAATTTTGAAAAAAAACTCACCGGCAGGTGTGGCATGGGTCCCATTTCCAGTTGGGGAATCACAAATCTCATATCAACTTGAGGATTTTGGGGTTGAGGCTGCGGAGGTTGTTGGATCGGAATCGGGGCGGGAATGTTTGGATTATTCGCGTTGTTCATGGTCTCGGCACCGATTTCTGCAAATAATTCAATTTATATTGTGACAAAATTAGTTGAAAATTGCAAACAAAGCAAAAAAATTAACAGGAGAACGCTTGAAAAACATCGAAAAACGGTACCCATTTTTTGAGAAGAAAAGTAGTTGCAAAACTTCGCCTGAAAAATCGACGAAAAACCAACAAAAACAAAGGGAAATGAACGATTTCTTGAAATGATGACAAATGGGAACAGATTTGGCGGCATGTAGATCAAATATGGTCTCGACACGAAAAAAGTTTAGGAGACATATTTTTGATCTACTTTTCTGCCAACTTATTTCCAATCATTAGAAATGCAGAGTTTTTCATTTTCAAAAACTCTAGACTTTAGAAAGGACCCCAGTGGATCAAAAATTCTAAGGGTGTTTTTTTGTCGGAGGTAGAGAATCGATCGGCCACCAACCGATGGAGTTTAGGAGACTTCCGAGTAAGATTTTGTGCACGATTTATTCAGATTTATAGGTTAAAAAATACATGAAAAAATAACCCAAATCAAACATTCAAAATACTCTAAGAACATTGAGATTATGTCAAAAAGTAAAGTGTTAAGATTACAATGAAATTGACAATTTGAGGTAATTACAGTTATATGATAAGGTACAAGATAAGTAAAGGGAGACACAATAAGAGGTTATGATTAGTACTTATTTGTCAATTATTCATTTTTTGGCGAGATCCGGAAGAAGTCCTCTCTCCAAGTGGGATGCACTCTCAGCCAATTGTACATTCTAATGTGCTCTTCACTGGATTCTCCAGTAGTCTCATCATTGCGCGGAAGGCTGGTGCTAATCCAAACGAGCCGTGTTGGGTTCACTCGACAATAAATATCAAGCAGGTTGACACATTGTCTTATTTCGAATAGTGGCTCAACTTTTTCGTCCAAATATCTAATTGCTTTATGGTGGTTGAATGGGTCACCATCAGGACGTCTTTGGTGGAATTTGTGGGGCTGCAAGAAGAATTAAATTTTGGACGGGGGATCCCAAACATCACAATACTTACCTGACGTATCTTAGCCTTAAATGGAATCACAGCCAAGTTCAGAAAATCTTGTCGCCAACTAGAATCCATCGAAAGCCAATTCTGCATTCTCAGCAACACTGATTGACAATAATCCACAGTTTCGATATTGCTCGAACTTGTGCCATAGATGTTAGTCGCAACCCAATCGAGTACCCATTTGCCACTTTGATTCTTCTCATTGTTAAGCCACGCGTTGAATTTGCCGATGGGATTTTTCCTAGAGGGTGGTTTATCCGAATCCAAGAATGCCTCCGCAACGTCTTCGTTGATTTCGAGCCAGCGATTATTTTCTCTTTGCTCTTCACGAAGTTGTTCATGGGTCGGGGCCTGCAAAAACAAATTGTAATAGGCCCAAAAAGTCCAGAAAAGCCTTACAAAGCCTAAAAATCCTAAGAAAGCCTAAAAATGTTTTTAAATCCTAAAAAAATCCATTTATAATCAAACAAAAGACTAAAAAGGCTTATAAAAGCCTAGAAGAGCCTTTGGTGAAGCCTGATAAAAGCTAGACAACGCAACTAAAGACTGAAAGAGCCTTGAACAAAAAATACCTTAGATTGGGGGACAGCCGGATTGTAGTCCGCATAATGACTTCGTGAAGCGTCAGTTAGTCTCATCCAGTTGTGCATTCTCCTGTAGGCCGCTGGTCGATAGACTCCGTTCATGTTTTGTTGGAGTTTTCCAGCCGCATGTGTAGACTCGAAGGAGCTCTTGTCCATGAACACAATATTGTTTGCGGCCCAGTTTCTGTCAACTTCGGATACACTCACAAACCAATCGGTAAATGTCTTCAGAATTCCTTTGTTGTCTGGGACTTGTTGTCTTGGTTGTAGTCTTGGACTATTAAGATCGGGGTCCTTGTCGAGAAGTTCTGTTAGTTGTCGGTTTCTGTGATTCTCGAGTTCCTTCCAGACCCGAAGGAATTCTTCTCTCCAGGAGGGATGAAGTAGCAGCCAATTGTTGATTCTCATATCTCGCTCCGGCTCGTCACGACCGCGATAAACGATTAATTGGATGTACCTATGGTAATCCGGGTTTACTCGATTGAAAACTGATAGTAGTGTCTGAGCTTGTCTACTTGAAAGTTCTTGGCTAGCTGTCGAGTTCAAGTATTCCTTTGCCATATTTCGCGTGCAATTTGTGTTCAGCTGACGTTCACGACGAAATCCGTTACTCTAAAAAATAAAGTGTTTTTAGGGCCAGACTCGGAAATTTCAAATTACTCACGATATCTCGTTGACTGTTGAATGGGATCACAGCCAACTTCAGAAAATCCTGTTGCCAACTTGGATGCATTTCCAGCCAATTGCCCATTCTCCGTAACACACGACCATTTATTTCCATTCTTTTTAAACCGGCCCAGGTCGTGCCACCAATGTTAGCCCCCATCCATTCGTGCAGCGTTCCGTCTTTTGCTCGTTCTCCATCATGACACCAATCCAAAAAATCTTGGACTCGAGGAAGTTCCTTGCTCACACTTCCATCGTCCAAGAATGCCGCCGCCACTTTTTCGTTCACCACAAGCCAGCGTTGGTTTTTTCGGGGTTTCAGGAGATGGGATTGATACAGGTGCTGAAAAAAGATGCATTTTTAAAGGAAACTCTGGGAATGAGAAAAGTCCAGATGAATCCATACAAATCTAGAGAAGACTAGCAGAGCTTAAAAACGCATAGGAAAGCATAGGGAAGCTTAGAAAAGTCTAGAAAACATAGGAAAAGCTGAAGAAATCTAGAGAAGCCTAGAAAAGCCAAATGAGATCAAGAGACACCTAGTGAGAGCTAAGAAGGCCTAGTGAGGCCTACTCCCCTAGTGGACCTTGTGAAAAAAACAATTTCTGACAAAAATTACCTGAAAACGGGGCCGTGGAATTTTCGGCATATCTCTCACATATCTCCTTCTTTCGTCTTCCTTCTCAATCCAGCTTATCCAGTTTTGCATCCTTCTCAAAGCCGTTCGTTGAAGCATTTCCATCACTTTTCCTTGACCAATCGCAAGTGTGAAGGAGTCCCAATTGATCAACGCAACATTGACCGCAGCCCACTTTTGTTCTGCCGGCAACCGATCCGGGTTTCGGTACCACCGCATGAATCGTCCCAAAATTTGCACGTCATCTGGAGCGTTTTCAGGGTCCTGGTCGAGAATCCGTCTTACAGCTTGGTCATCTTCCAGGTAGCGACGACGTAGTGCATCCAGTGTTGGACAGGATGGAATGTCTTCGATTTTACGGAAGTCAGGCCACCAAGAGGGATCCAGCTTGTTCCAATTCTCCATTCTCACCAAAACCTTATCCGAATACGGGCCTTTTTGGTCATAACTCCACACCGGTAGGTTTCCATTTCCGTCTAGTACAGCTAGGAAATTGGGCAACAACAAACGCATGATGTTCCACCCGAGCCACTCATCGCAGTCCATCTTGCTCCATCCGACCCACTCATCAGAATCGTGGATTCGACGACGCAACGTGGCGAAATTGGCGATGATGTTTCGAGGAATGCCTGCTTGGGAATCGCGGTTGTCCAAATAATTTCCTGCTTCTAAATTGAAGAATTCGAACTTTGATTTCGTTCTCTCGGTGTGGTAAGCTTGAGGAATTGATTTCTGAAAATTTAAATTCGATGATAATTTGCAAATTAAAAAAAACTCACAAGAAATTCGTCATGAGGCGAGACTCGGTTTTGCATGGTTTCGGCACCGATTTCTGCAAAAAAATATGTTTTTTTTTTCGACGTAAAGTTAACTAGGAATGGAGAAACAACTATTGAGAACAAAATTGAAAGAAAATCGCCAAGAAAAGCAACGAAAAACCAACAAAAACAAAGGAAAACGAACGATTTCTCGAAATGATGACAAATGGGAACAGATTTGGCGGCAAGTAGATCAAAAATGGTCTCGACACGAAAAAAGTTTTGTAGATCAAAATTCGATCATTGTTGATCTACCCTCCCGCTAAATTGGTTTTTCATCTTTGATCATTTGTGAAATCATTCATTTTCTCTAATTTTTTGCTGATTTTTACTCTTTCTCGTGACGAATTTATTACAATTTTATCTAATTTTTTCAGAAATCGGCGCCGGGACCATGAACAACTGGAACAATCCTCATGTGAGACAAAATCAGGGTGTTCAGAATCAAATCGGCTGGATACAGGTGCGTCGGTTGATAGTATTTATGCTTTTTGAGTTTCCATACACCCCTAAAAGTGCAATAGAGCGCATAGGCTCAATTCCGTGAGCAGTAGGGCACATTATTGTCACCTTTGTTTAGTTCAAAAGGGCGTTTTGCATCATCTCAGTACTCTGGAGCGCGATTGCACTCGTATTACTTCAATAGAGCGCACTTGCATGCTTTTAGTTCAGTGCAATTGTTGCAGTGCGATAGATCACAATTGCATCTTTTGTGTCCAAAAATGCGCATTTTCTGACTTTCAGGTACCCCCTATGCAGCAGCAACAACCACAACAGTTGAGGTATGAGCCAGATTGGTGCGACGAGTATCCACGAAATGTACTGAATCAACTACCATTTGATGAGGTAGATCATTTTTTTGGTGCACTCCAGAGAACTAAATTGAATTGTTTCCAGCTAAACGTGGTGAGCCAACTAGAGCAACTTTTGGATGGGGAACCCGCCCGCGTTTTAGCAGACGACCAAATTCTTGAGCACTTTTCCCTCTGGTACCATGGGATACTCAACGCTGACTGGCCAGACTACCGTACTTGGGTCGCAATCAATGTCGCGATGATGACTAAAACCCAATACGAGTTCACAGATTGGTGCAGAAGAGAAAGAGGAGAAGACATGAGAGGAGTGTATCGAAGAGCGGCTTATAAAAGAATGCAAAACTGGATGAGTCTGTTCGATGAAACAAAGAATGACTTTCTCCAAAACTGTTATAATTTACGTATTCCGAAACGACCTCAAGTATGTTTTTGTCGTCGATCCGTCGGTTGTCGGCGGTTCAAGAACATTTAAGAATGTTCAAAATTCACTTTTTTTCAGATTCTGAATCCAAACGCGCTCCTTCAACCCCGTGCTGAACACCCGTGGCTCGAAATCACAGAAAGTTCTGCAAAGGAATATTTGGATCGTGAAAGGACCGAGGGCGACCCCCAAGGTATCATCCGAAACTTCAACAACCGCCTCAATGGAGTACTTCGAAACCTCGCTCACTATCCAGGGTATAGTGCAGGACTACTCCACTGGATCGCGGCAAATATTGGAGGCATGAATACGGATGACTTCTCTCAAATAGTCAATAATACGGATCGGGCAGTGGTGCGGTTTGATAGGCATGCGTTGCGAAGAATGCAAAATTGGATGGAGATGAATAGTACTTGGCATGAAGAGTTCATGAATTATGCTGTTATTCCAATCGATCGGGAAGTTTTGAATGGAAGAGTGGTGAGTTTCTGTTTTGAGAATTTTTGAGAATGTTCGAATTCAAGAATACTTGAGAAAAAATAATATTTCAGGACGACGTTCAAAAGTTCCAAGAAAGTCGTGCTGCCCATGAAGTCCGGATTCGCAGACAGCATGGTTTCCCTGATAACGCTCCTGTGCACACTTATGTCGACCACAATCTAGCCCTCAACTATTTGAATAATCGATTTCCACATCGGTTCACGGAAAACCAGAAGCACCACCTACTTGACATTTTTCGACGAACAAACCCTATACATCGTCGCTGGCTCCATGACCATGTATCGTTCAACACTGACGGAGCACAGGAGCAAAGAGAGCAAAATTGGCTGACAGTGCATCCCACTTGGAGAGAGGAATTCATTAGTGTCTTTTATTTAGATTTCGTTCCGTACCAGTGTCCTGTGCACCTGTATTGTCAATGTAGACCTAGAATGATCAATAATTGATTGATAATAGTAATAATAACTTCTTGTTTTGTCCCCCTTCACCTATTTTGTACCTGCTCATAACATTGTAATAACCTCAAATCGTCAATTTTTCTGTAATTTTAACATATACTTCTTTGACATATCCTCAATTTTTGAATTTTTTGAATATTTGGTTCGGGTTATTTTTGATGTGATTTTAATTTTTGAAATTTAATGAAAATTTTGTGAACCTCAAAAGTTATATTTATTGAATAGTTGAACGACGCCTGAATCTGCATGGAGACACCAAATTTCTCTCCACAGTAAAAAAAGCATGTAACAAAAGAAACATGTTCTACAGTACCTCTTTCAAACGTTTCTTCATTCAAAAAAAGATGAAAAACTAAGACATGTGTACAAAGATATCAAAAAACAACATTCCTTTTTGAACCACACGTACTGTAGCCATGGTCCCATCGCTTCTCCTGATTTCGGCAATATCGTGTATTACTCGAACATAAGACTCACTGAAAGTTATGAAAATTTGAACGAATTATTCTTACGCCCCTCTTACTGCGCCCCCCCCTTTTTTTTCTGGGCCACCCTGGCATTCTATGGTAAACTGCTCTAGCAACTCATCCCCACTTCAATCAACGCAAATTAGTCAACTTACGGTTTCCATTTCCGCTCTGTATCTATTTCCTCTCTATCGATACCTTCCAAAATCTCCACAAGCGACTCTGGATTCTCCCTTGTGACGAATAACTTCTTCATCTCTCTCTGACATTCCATCCGGATCCACCTTTTCAAAAAAGTATTCAAATCCTTGTTGGTAAGCTTCGTATTCCATAATCCAATCTTGGGGGCATCCAACTTTCCCAATTCCTCTACTGTTACCCATCCGGCATTATGAATACTCAATTCTTTGGAAACCTTTGGAAGCTTCATTGGTTTTTTAAGTTCAACTGAGAAAAACAAGTGAATTGTACTCTCTATTTTCTCCAAAAAATAGGAGACATCTGCGTACTGTTCGTTTTTTCCTCGCACGCTGAGAGCAGAAATTTGAGATGCCTTCATCAATGTCAACCAGTCTGTCATTTCCTTATTAGTTTCTGAGAAGGTGTCAAAATCAAAGACAATGATACTGAGCCCAACTTTGAAGCAATTTGTTGCCGCGGCCCCAATCTCTTTCCATTTTTCTAACGGAGTGATAGCTCCAGAATATACTGACATTTCTTCAATTTGGTCTCCAGGTACTTTAATAAATTTATAGACTCCGTGTTCTTCAATATTTGGAGTAACACGATATCTATATGTGACACTTGTCCCCATGATATGGAAGGATAGATTCTCTAAAATCCATACTCCGGTTTGGTATTTTCTTGTGTCGAATAGGATATCCACTAGATGCTTGCAATTGGAGTAGGGAATGCTTGAGAAGGATATGCTGAAAATCGATAAATTTGATTAAAAGAAGATAATTTTTTTCTTCTACATTTTTTAAAAACTTCTACATTTTGTGTATGCCTATTAGAAAACTCACATTTCGAACGGTGTCCATGTGCTTAGCACTTCTTCGATAGCTAGGGTAGGGAGACGAAGTAAAGGGAAATTCGATAGATTTTCCATTTTGGAGAGTATGAATGGTTTTGCAGCAGACCGATTATCGAATACCAGATATAGAATAGACCCACAGTGGAAAAAGATAATGGAGAGTGCCCGCGATAATCGATTCTTCCCAAAAGAAATGAAAACGGGCGGGAAACTCATGGAATGTTCTAGAACTTTTTTGTCACTCACTCATTGTCTGCAATGCAATGCGGATTATCTAATCCCTTTTTGGGACCCCGTGGGACAGCTGGTCACACCTGGTTTTTGACCTAGGAGCTTGATAATCCTAAAAACAAGTTCTATATTACATTTAAAAACTTTATTCCCGAAAACACACAAAAAATTATTCGTCAATTAACAAGGGCATCCAGAACCTCCACATTCAAATTTCCGCTTAAAAATCTATGGTTTGAATCGTGTTTAACATCACAGAAAATGTGGACTTCAGTTTGGTCGTATATGGGAATGACGACACGGTGGGCAACACATTGGGCTCTGAAAAAAATTGAAATTTTCGAAAAATCCAGACTATGAAACTTACACATCTTCATTCATTCTTCTCCGATCTCCAGCATTATTAATCGCAATTCTGGCACCGGGAATATCAAAAATTTGCGTCATTAAATTCGCCATTTGTTCCAGTAATCCGATTCCAAAAGCGTAGCTATAGCAAGTCCCAACGTCCATGTGTATGATTCTCCAATAGTTGACAAGAATTCCCAAGTAGGCTCTGTCCACCTCGCACCCCAAGAAATAGACTCTCTTGTGAGAAAATACTGTAATATCTTTGAAATTTTTGATAACGAAAATTTTGGAATTTTTGATTAAGGGGTGCTCAAAGTTTCCAGAATCCGTAAAAACTCCATCCGTCAAAAATGAGGCTAGTGGGAAACTTTCAGGGTCTAGAATCTCCTTTAGATCATCTAGATGGCCCAAGTTTTTTGATAAATAATCCAACTCCTTGATTCTGATTTTGAGGTCCATTGGTAGTCTGATCAATTTTTCCGGCCTGATTTCAAGGGCTTCAACTTTAATAGGGAATCCCCTCCCAGAGAAAAATTTGTAGATCAAATAGCGCATGGCATTCCAAATAGAAGTACCGTACTCTGTGGTTTCTGTCCTCATAATTTCTCTGGTATTTTCATCTTCTACCACTAATCTGGTGAATTCTTGAAAATTTCGATTCGAAGGCTTCCAGGCGCCTATAGGCTTATTTCCTGGAATCAATAAATCTCCTGGTAGTCTCTCGATCATTTGAAAATCAATTCTTTTACTATCGGTTGGAAGTAATTCTGGACTCCCTATTCTGAATCTTCCAATTTTGTAGTTTGTAGAATTCACGGTGAAGTTGAGAGTGTTGAAACTCAAGAATTTGAATTTTGAGGGAGCTATTTTTTCGGGGATTCGGAGAGAGGGGCACGTTCGAAGGAGGTGGAATCTGAAAAAATTACACTCATAGAATCTTGTAGACGCATTCAGAGACCTTCAAGAAACCCAAACATTCGAAATTCGATAAAAGCTCACCTCATATTGGGGTCCAAATGTTCCAGAACACATTTTAGGGTAGAGTAGGATATTGGTACTGGCATTTTTGCGTGATAACTGTAAGTTGAAAAAAATTTGGAAATGAAAAATATTTTAAAAAAGACAAGAAAAGAGTATTGTTACTCAACGTTTGGCAGTATATGCACTCAGGACGCCTTCTATAGTACCCTCTTGGGAAGAATCGATTTACGGTTAATCTTACGCGGTCAGTCGTCTAATCCGTGTGCCCTATTGAGCCATTGAGGTCTTATTTAGTCGTAGTCTTCTGTCAAAATCGTTCATATTATCTTCAAAATGGAAAATCCATCCAATTTTCCTCTACTACGTCTACCATTCCTGGCTATAAAAGAAGTGTTGAACTCGATGAGTCCATTTGAAATGTGAGTTTTTTTGAGTAGGAGTGTCTCCAGAAGGCTATGGAAAATTATACAAATTTAACAGATTCTATAAAGTCCTAGAAGATTCTAGAATGTTCTAGAAACTTTTGTATAATTTTAAAAGGCATAAAGGCTCTAGAAAGTTTCTGCAGTTTCTAACCAATTATTTTGCAATAGGGTTGCAAAATGACTGGTTGCGGAACGTCGTGAAACTATTATAAAAAACTAGTCTTTTAGACTCACTTTGACCCAAATTTTTCTTGTTTTTTTCAGTATATCTTTCTCAAAAATCCCTCACTCCCAGTGCAAAGATCTTGTCACATGCGAGACGAAAAAATATCAAATTGAAGTTAGCATTGAAGGAAATTTGTCTCTCAAGATTTTCGGTAACATAGGACCAATATTCGATTACATTATCACTTCGAACTCAGGAGAAAATGGAGCCAGAAAATTAAAAATCAACGGAGATGAAGAACTTTACGTGTACTCTGAACCTGGGAGCATGTTTGAAAAATTGAAGGAGATTGTGGAGGAAGTGAAAACTTGTCTAAAACTTGGAATTTATTTTATCGCTTTAGACTTTGATAAGCTACCAGACAGAAATAAGGAAACCGCGGATTGGTTGGGGCCACAGAGCTCGTCTACCAGCTACATTAGCCTCTTTGGAAATAGAGCGAAACGCCAGGATGTCGTTTATTTTTTGAATCAAATCACGACTACAGAAAATTTGTTATTAGATGTGAGAATTGCGAAATGGATTAACCTGCCTGTAGTTACTAAAGACTTGATATTTTCCCGGAATTCTGGATACTTGATGGGCCTCGACTCGCTTTTGAAGATGAAATGCCCCAGTATTGGATTATGGACTTTTCAACTCACGAACCGCGATTTGAATCAATTCTTGAAAATGTGGTATCGACGGGAATGTCATCAAAATCTAAAGCAGATTTGGATTTCTAGAGGCTGGCATTGGAATGGATTGAATGAAATTTTAGAGGGGATTGATCGAGAGGAACGGGATAAAGGACAGGAATTGAACATGTGAGTTTGAGGATGTTCTAGAGTGTTCGAGAACTTTTTAGAAATAGTTTCTAGAAAAATTATTTTTTAAATTAAGGTTTGAAAACTTTCAGAGAACCATTTCAAGGACCAGTCCTTGGTGTAGCTGAAAT
The DNA here is from genome assembly GCA_963932045.1 of Caenorhabditis sinica. NCBI lineage: Eukaryota > Metazoa > Nematoda > Chromadorea > Rhabditida > Rhabditidae > Caenorhabditis > Caenorhabditis sinica. The sequence continues at coordinate 21,308,412 of OZ009940.1, forward strand.
CAGGAGAATCGACGGAGCAATTGCAACAGTTTGCTCAGTCGAGCACAAAAACTACGTCCATGTTCTGATGAAAGTGTGCTCTAGTGATAAATAGTTTTTTTTGTCTCTGATTTTCTTTCGAATGAAGTTTCCCTTTATTATCTCTTCGAGAGCCCCGAGACTTACCGATTCCAAAGTTTCTCTAGAACATTCTGTCTATTTCTCACTCCAAATAGTATTCTCTTGAGACGATTCGTTTCATTTTTGTGTTGTCATTCCAAGTCAAGTCATTATTTCGGCTCTCTCACAGAAAAAAAGGAAATAAATAGATCCCTCGCAGAACTTAAAAGTGCTTTGAAGAGTCACCGCTGACAACTCCTTACTGAAAACATCTGCCGCTTTGGTTCCAGCACTTCTTCTATACCGCACGAATGTTTCTTTTCTCCTTTTTTCTGCGTCCCTTATGTTTACTCCCACCCTCTTTCTCACTTTACTCTCACCCTCTTTCTCTAAAGAATGTCTGTTCCGTATCTTCTGGTCATTTTATGTATTTTTGTCTTCTCCCTGTTGGTGCAGTGTGTTCTATGTGCCTCTAAATTATTTACTTTTTTTTATTTTTCTGTGAATTCTACTGTTCGTGGTAATTTCTGATGACTTGAGGTGAGTAGAAGCCGTATGGCACAATCACATTAACGTTTTGAGCGGTACTTTTTAGCTCCCTCCCCTCTAAGAGATCAAGAAATGCTCCTCTTTATACAGCACTTTTTAGAATCACCGTGAAAAATAGCAGCAGATTGTGGCGCAACATCAGTTGGTAGAATATCAACAACATTATCAACTTTATCATCAACAGCAAAATGACAATGTTGTAAAGAATGTAAGTTTGACTGATCTTACTGGCTTACCAGATATTCTTGTCATACATTTCAACGCACCTGAAACATTGATTCAGTTTTCTGGGCATTTCCTAGTTTTAATGACCCTTTTTTCCAGAATCACGGTGAACAATTGCAGCAAAGTGTGACACAATCTCAGTGGTCAGGATATCCACAAAAAAATGCCCGCGCTAAGAAAGTTGTAAGTTCAGCTTTTTTGATCTCCATGACAATATCTATTTTAGAAATTTGAGATCAGAAGAATCCGTGTGTAGTCAAGAACAGGAATCAAAACATGTCAAACATTCGGTCACAACAACGGCGACTACTGCTGAAGACATCGTCTAGGTCTATTTTTTCTGTCCCTAAATGATTGCTTTTTTATAATAAAAGATCCGATATGACGCACTAATTTTATGTAACTCAAAATGAGCTTCTTATAACTTTTTTTCTTATAAAATAATTTTTTTCGTCCTTAAAGTTCTCAAAATGTGAAGTACATAAAAGGAGCAGCACGTGTCATTTTTCAAACAGATGGACGACATTTCTATTAGCACAAGAAACTTTTTTCCATGACTGGTAGCAGTATGAGGCGATCGGGGAGGAGAAAGGAGGCAACACATGGTACAACTTAACAGAACAGATGATCACTATACAATATAAAATTTCTATCACTGCAAACGGAATTATTCTCACGGGTTCCTAGTTTTCTGAACAACGTTTATAATGGTTAACAAGTTGTTTCCCCTGTTTTGAGAGAGTGTTGTAAGAATTGACATCGCCTGTTTATTGTATCAGTATTAGTTTATCAGTTAAGATTTTACAGAATTCGTTTGAAGAAGAAAATTCATTTCGAAATATTGTCTATCATCTTCATTTTATCATTTCCAACTATTCTTTTTCTGAAAATGTATTGTCTGTGAGATGATAAAAACTGAGTTATGTGGCCTGAATGACTAATAGTTTTAGATTTTAATTTTATTCTCATTTTCTCCACCGTATTTTAATTGGGCAGCTGTCATCCACTGAGCAAGCCCATCTTCAAACGCAGAAGTTTCTCTTTTTTCTCCAAGGGCACCCCAGATGGTATTCTTTTCTTTCACACATGTTCTCGACCACAACTTTTGTTTAAAGTCTATTTGTGTTACTTTTTCTATATTTTCTGTTTCAATTGAACTACGTATTACTTTTTTCACATTTAGAACCGACGAAATAACCGATTCCTGCGGCCTAGACTTAGACTGCAAATTACCAATTTTGGTCATTTTTGGGAAAATGTTATGTCAAACTTCTTAGATTTTTCTACGTTTCCTGTTTCAGAAAAGCAACAAATTACTAATCTAACATATATGTAGAAACCGAGAAATAGTCTTTTTTTCATTTTCACTATTTTCTCCTCTTTTTTCGTGATTTCTCCTTGATTTTTTGCCGATTACATACAACATTTTCAAAATTGGATTTTTCAGATACTATGGAGCATGTGAACCCAAATAACATGCCCGTCGAACCGGAAAACGAATTTATGGCGATTTATCGAGAATTTTTCGTGGTTGACCATATTCCACGAGGGACTCCGATGTTCCAGGAACTGAGAACATTTGGTAGTTTTTCATTAAATTCTAAAAGCTATTATCGATATATTCATCAGATAACCTAAACGACGAGATTGCCGGTTTTTTGAAAATGTTCGAGGAAATGTTCGAGGACAATAACGACTACAGTAATTCTGGAAACCCTGTTTCTACAGCTCAGGATACCGAATCCGGCCAAGAGTGAGTTTTTTTATCGGGGAAAGTTCGGAGATGTTTTAAAATGTTCGAAAATGTTTGAAAACGATTCATTCAACTTTTTCAATTTTTCAGAACCTCCACCTCAACTCAAACCCCAGAATCGAGTTGTCCATTGAAGAGATTTGAAGAATGGCGGACATTTGCGGGCTTGAAGAATGAACTGGTGGCCGATAAGATTCTGGGACTTACGACAAATCAATACGCATCTTTGAAAATGGGTCAATATCATCAAGAAAGAGAAGTGGTTGAAACGATGTCCAACTGGATGGAAAAATCAGATGTGGAAAAAATGGAGATTCTGAAGCAACGTTGCCCAGGGTAAGTTTTTGACCTCAGAAAATTAGTATGTTCGTGAATGTTTAATATTTATTTAACCTGTTCAATTTTCAGAACTTCCACCTCTTTTGGAAGCTTGGAATTCAACTCGATATTTCAAAAATTTGAAGATTGGCGGAGAGATTCGGGCTTGACGAATGAGGTGACGGCGCGAATGTTGGGAATTCATCCATTGAAATACCTTACTCTGACGTATGGTTTCAATACTCGAGATAACGAGGAGATCGTTAAGATAATGTCTAACTGGATGCGAAATCCAGAAGCAGAAAGAAATAAGATGGCTGCGCCCACTTCGCTAGCTCTCCCCACTTTACTGGTCCCGACCTCTACTGAGAAATATAGCAACATGGATTCTCAAAAGGTTCGAGAATTACAGTAATCCAATCAAACAATGGTCCACCTTCGAAAAGCAACAGAGACCTAAATTATGATTGTACATGTTTATTGATTTTGAACTGAATTGAATAACTAACTTTTTCTCTGTCATTCGTGTTCAATTAATAATGAAATTATTTTATTTTTGCATTTTGAAAATTTGGAAGACAGAAGACGGAGACGGAAGAAAACCTTTTCATCAAGACAGAACACAGAAGACAAAACAGAAAAAGACTCGGGAGACCAATTGATTTTTGGACTCACAAGTACTAAACATTTTTGGAAATGCAGTCTAATGTGCTCTGTTCACTCAAAAAATAAATCAGGGCCCAATTTCAAAATGAGAGAACAGATTTTTTTAGATTTTCCGAAACTTTTTATTTTTCCGAAAAATCCAGTAGAAAAATCCAAAAAGTTTGGGCGGTACACGGAAGGCGGAATTCCGTGCATCTCTACTGAAAAAAAATGCTGAACTTGAAAATCGTTTTGTTTATTGTCTCAAGTCATTGGATGCACATTTATTCATCGAAACAGTAATAGAATCCCCAAAAATTATTATTTCTCCATTTCAATTTTCTCGAAATCGCTATATTCCATTTCAATATAGTAATGGCCTTCCAAAAACAAGTACAAATCCAATGTTATCAAAACCAAAAATGCGTTATGATACAGGTGATAAAACCAGAAAGTCTGAAAAAGGAATTTTTAGTTTAGCAAAATCTGCAAGATTCAAGACATCCTCACCGGTGTGTCCCAATCCCAAACCAGCAAAATTGTCAAAAAAGTGGTAATCCAAAATATAGCATACAAAGCGTGCTCGGATTTGTAGATGAACGTATATATTTCGCAGGGGGCATTGAGGAACGTGTAGAAAATTACACATGATAGAATAAGACAACCAGAGAAATGTAGAGCGGAGATCTAGAAAAAATAGAAGTCACGGAGGTCCAGAATTACAGTGAAAAAGTGTGAGCCTACCTCATTATATCCATGATACCACTCCAAGACTTGTACCAAAATCGATAAAAATGTCAAAAGAGATCCTCCAATTACAAAACTGATCCAGTTTCGAGACCAATAATTCTTGATTTTTGAGACCCAAATCTTCAAAAGAATCAGGAAAACTATTCCAACAAGCACCCACTTGAGCTCATCCAGAATTAGAATCCATATATTTTCAGTTTTGAAAACAACCACATAAAAGTAGATCAACGTGGGAACAGTTAAAAGAACTATATTAATGACAAGATAAGCTCCAGCTGTGTTGTTGTCAAGATATTCACAATTTTTCTTGTCCAAATTTGACATTTTTGGGTGGAAAACTTTGAAGTAGGCAGACAAAATCAATAATTAGCGTTTGGAGGTAAGCTGAGAAAAGGGGAGACCAGTGGGAATGATAGGAATGGATGAGGAGGGAATGACCTGAACCACGGTCACTCGTCAAACAAACAATGACGTGGAAAGATGGGCTGTGCGACAGAAGAGTTCTACAGTATACTTGTTGAGATTCGAAATGAAACTTTCGACAATGACCGAAGTCGATCCACTTAATGACAAAAATAATTCAGGCACGTGTTTATCTATTGAAGTAGTTCTTTACTAAATCCTCATTAGGCAGAAATGGAAGCCAGAACGCAACGCTTCTCAAAATTTCCCAATAAATATGGCTTTTCAATTTCGATAGCTTTCCCGTGAAGTTTACTTCAGTCTTGGGGAATCGAACCAACCGAGAGTGCGGCCAGCGGGGTAGTGATGAAATGAAGCAGCCGACATCAATCGAGGTCCGCGCAGGGGTGTGCGGAACGGAATTCGGAATTCCGAAAAATTCCGAAAATCGGAACATTTTCGGAACGAAATTCCGATCGGAATATTCCGAGAAAAAAAATTCGGAACGAAATTCCGATCGGAATATTCCGAAAAAAATTTTCGGAATGAAATTCCGATCGGAAAATTCCGAAAAAAAATTTTCGGAATGAAATTCCGATCGGAAAATTCCGAAAAAAATTCGGAATGGAAGAGAAGTACTGTATTAAAGGCGCATGCGCACTTTTCCTGACGGGTCTCGAACAGATTTTTTTCTGCAGTTTTCAGGCGGTTTTTTTTTTAATTTTCGTCTTTTCGCAGTGTTTTTTTTTACAAAAAAGCGGTTTTCAGCATTTCAATATGGGTAAATGGGACAAACTATTGAAAAAAAATTCCGACGGAACGAAAACATGTGTTTTGTGCCGCAAGAAGTTTAATGAGCAGAAGCAGGGGAACACGAATGTTTTTTTAAGACATTTCAAAAATGATCACAACGAAGAATATCGAAAGGTAAGTATTTTTGAAACAAAATAAATTAACAATTAGGATTTTCACATTTTCAGATTCAAAATTGTTCGCTAAAGACTACAGAAACCGAGGAGCCGGCGGCGAAAAAATCACAGCCTCAAATCGATCATTGTTTTTCGGCTTATGCAGATAATGGACCGAAAACTGTACAAACGCAGAGAGCTTTGACACAACTTATCGCATCTGCAGCATTACCGCTGAGTCTCGTTGAACATGCTGGCTTCAGAAATTTCATGAAAATCGTCGCCCCAAGATTTATGATTAAATCGAGAAGTCAACTGACAAGAATGGAACTGCCAAAGTTATACGAAGAGTACCAAGAAAAACTCAAAAACTCTCTTTCTGATGTTCAAGATGTTGCTATAAGTTTTGACTGCTGGACGGATTCTGCCCGAAAACACGAATATCTCGCTCTCATTGTGCATTTTGTTGAAAACGAACAAATCGTGTATCGAGTGCTCAATGTGTTGGATGTTAGTGACAAGTCACACACTGGAGAGTATTTAGCGGACAAAATGAAGAAGGCTATTGATTTTTTTGAAATTCAAGGAAAAATTCGAGCATGCGTTCGTGACGGTGCTTCGAATGCAAGATGTGCATCAAACAAAATCTCCGAAGTAAATTTCGACTGTCTTGCCCACAAGTTGAACTTGGCAGCTAAGTGTGGAACCGACGGATTTGCTGGTTTGGAAAGTGTTTTGACCAAATTGAAAAAATCAAGCAAAGCGATTCGAGTTTCTTCGAACCTTCGACGGGAATGGGAAGCGATTTTCGATCAATTGGATTCTCCCACTCTTCTTTTGAAGAAGCACATTGATGTAAATAATTATATGCGTTTAAATAGAAATTTTCGCTAATTTTCAGACTAGATGGACGAGTTTGTACGAAGTTCTGAAACGAGCAGTTTCCGTCCGCGAGCAATTAGAACTGTTTTTTGTGGATCATGATGATTTAGAGCCAATCACCGATGCAGAATGGAAGACATGCAGCCTAGTTATTGACCTATTGCAACCTCTTATGGATGCGTTGAAATTGGTGCAGGTTCGCGAAAATTTTTAAATTTTAATAAACTCTGCTGATGACTTACAGGCTAAAGACTTCACCTGCTCTTCCATTATTCCACTCTGCAAAGTCATCTTAGCCGATCTCGATGTCATAAAAAAGAACGTATCGGCAAAAAACAAAATTATCGAAAAATTATCAGTTGAACTTGAGAAATTCGAATCATTGGATTATTTGAACTTTGCAACCATTCTAGACGTTCGATTTAAGGTAGTTATATGATAAAAAACGCTGAATTATGCAACGATCGAATTCAGGGATGTTTTGTGAACGCATACTGGAAGGATCAACTTTTGAATTCTATGTTGGAAACAATCGAAGAAGAAAAAGATGGCCCTCAATCTGAAACTGAAGCGTCTACTTCCTCGGAAAAATCGGACCCATTTGCACGATTTATGAATAGTTCGAGTGAAAAAGCAAAAATAATTCCGTCCGATAAGAAAGCTGTTGTTGTTGGAGTGAGTAAATATTTTATTTATGTACTCATAATAATTTTTGAATGGTTTAGGAGCACGACCGTTGGCTTTCTGAGCCCCCAGATATCAACACTTCCCCCATCAAGTTCTGGAGCCAGAAAACTAATCAATATGCTTTTCCAACGTTATTTATGCTCCAAAAAGCCTATTTTTGTACTCCGGCTAGTTCAGTTGAAACGGAACGACTTTTCTCTACTGCACGAACAATTCTAACTGATAATAGAAAGTGTTTGTCCGCTGAAAACTTTTCGGCGCTTTTATTCTTACAGAGAAACCTTCCATTGATGGGATTTGAATAGTCTCCCTTAATTTCTGTTAAGATTTTCTGTTTTCTTGTTGTTTGTAATCTATTTGCTGATAGTTAATTTTCTTTTACTGCTGATTCTCTCAATTTTTTAAAGCTTTTCAATTGTTGCATTGTTATCAATTCTCTTGTTTTAAGGTTAATTATTGACTTTTTAAACTTACTGTTTTTTATTCTTGAAATTTACTGTTCTTATTGTTGAAAATAAAAAGTGAAAAATAATAAGATCGGCTATTTGGAGGAAACTCGAGAAATAAAAAGAAAAATGAAAATTCTGAAAGTCCGAAAATCGGAATATTCCGACATTCCGAAAGTCCGAAAATCCGAAATTCGGACAATTCCGACATTCCGAAAGTCCGAAAATCCGAAATTCGGACAATTCCGAAATTCCGAAATTCCGAAAATCCGAAATTCGGAATAGTCCGAGATTCCGAAAGTCCGAAAATTTGAAATTCGGACAATTCCGAGTTTCCGAAATTCCGAAATTTTGAAACTCGGACATTTTTTAGTGTCCGAAATTCCGAAATTTTCCTGTCCGCACACCCCTGGGTCCGCGTCGGCCACCGCATTTTCACAGCAGAAGGAAAAGGGAAAAGTAATAAAAATCAAGCAGAAACCGACAAAATTTCAGAAATTTTTTGACCTGGAGGGTCTCGAAAAGATTGATCGGCGCCATTTTCCAGCTTTTTCTCGCCGTAACAGATGCAGAAAAACAAATTTGGTGAGTTTTGGAACGTTTTTAGCCATTTTTTGACGATTCTTTTTCAAATTTTTACCGTTTCGATGCAATTAAGTGTGCTGGTTTTCAGGTAAATCACAGAGGAAATGGAAATGGATCAGCAACATGTGGCTTTGATCAGTCGTCGCCAAAGTCGAGTTCTTGTCGAAATCGACAGCGAAACAGGCATCGCAACGACTCGTTCCGCCGGTGAGTGTATGCCCTTGATTATGATTTGAAACAGTTGAAAACAAATCCCATTTTGGGAAAAATTGTCTAAAATGTTTGAAAATCAACTAATTTTTGATAAACAATTTTCAAGAAAAATAAAAACACATTTTCATACTTTTGGATCCGAACCATGGCTCTGTGTGTGGTAGTCCAACGCACACACACTGTTCCATTGCGTCACAATTTTCTATCGGTGTGCAGTGCGTAGACAACAGTGCCGACCAAGAAGGCGCCGCCGAGGCTGCGCACGTTTCCATTTCACTTTCAATTCGTTCAAATTTTACAGTCGCTCCCCGTCGTTGCAAGACCACCACCATCGCCGCTGTTGTTGCAGCAGTTTGTCTCCATTTGATCGTTGGACTTGAATCCATTGACTTGTCGAAATTGGAGTCAAGAAGCAGCACAGCTGCCACTCTCTTTCCGTAAGTTTTCTTTCCATCCCAGTTTACCCTTCAATAAAAAACTTCAGAGGTTTCGGATACCCCATGCTTTTCGGGCTGTCGATTGGTGCACTTGTCGAGATTTACAACGTGAGTGTGACAGCAAAATCAATTTTCTGAAAAGCAAGCTGTCGGAAACAGACTACTTCAAGGACAATTAATTTTCAATAAACCACTATTTTCAGTGGATGAAGAAAGCTACCGTTCCTGTCGTCGTGAGATTTCGCAGCACTGTCCACTCGTTTCCTGTCCGCAAGCACAAACTTCTTCTGATTAGCTGCATCTTGTCAATCGGCGCTCTCTGCCTGACAATTTCCGATGCCTTCACATCTGCTCCAATATTCACAAGAACTCTTTGGCACATCCGCCACTATTCTCTCGGATTGGTGTATTGTAAGAGCTTAAAAGACAAAAACCGACACCTTCAATTTTTCACATTTTCAGTCCGCTTCCTAACCAGCTTCACAGTGTTTTCCCCCGACTGGAACTCCTCTCTTCAGCTTTTCTTCTCCATCCTCGCTTACACACTTGTCGTTTTTGTTGGAGATGTTCTATCGAGTATTGGACAGTTCGCTAGAGTCGTGCTTCCCCTTATCCTTCAAATTGCGCAGTGTATCTTTGTATGATATTAATTTCAATTCTAGCTTCTACTCATCTACTTACAGGACTCAGAGCTTGGTGAATCGAGAAGCAGAAGCAGCAGCATCCAGAGCTCCAGAAGATCTAGTATCAGCTTCTACGCTGCATACTTTCACGCATCCGAGCTCACTCTCGCCCCTCTGAACAACTGATACTTTCCACTCTGACCAGTTCCATTATCCCCCGTGTTTCTTTACATATCTTTCTTATTTTGCCTTTATTTATTTAAACAACTTTCTCGATTGTCAATTATCCAAAAAATTTTACTCAGGTTTCATTTTCCCATTAAATATGGCCTTTCAGAACAAGCCGATTTTGATACATTTCCCGAGACGTTTACTTCAGTCTTGGGGAATCGAACCAACAGAGCGTGCGGCCAGTGGGGTAGTCATTAAATGAAGCAGCCGACACCAATCCAGGTCCGCGTCGGCCACCGCACTTTGACAGGCGCTTATGTAGTTCACTTCCGTATAGACAAAACCACTTGCCCCTCTCCTCATATTTCTCCCTTTCTTTCTTTTTCCCGCACTGTCTTCTATGCCCTGCGACGCACCTACTGAAACAGGGACGGTGGCGCAATGGATAGCGTTGGTAGCTACAAATCTGTCGGCGTGGGTTCGGTTCCATGAATTGTTTTTTCTTTTTTGTTCGTTTTTTGAACAACTTCCAGGTTGTAAATAGGTTTTTATGTCCTTCATACACAGCTTCATGGTATGTTCTACCAAGAAATCCATTTGCAAAGCCGAAAATTGAAAAAGATTGTCTAAGAAATTTCTAGAGAATCATCAGCTACCTGTAATTATCAGAAGGTTGTTCTTGAGAACCTTTCTGATTATTTCGAATCAACCTAGTTATAGAAATAACAAAAAAAAAAATATATATATAGAATTTTCTTTAGAAACAATTTCTACGTGGCTGTAAGTTTCTCTGATAAATGGATATTCGAAAGAGTGACAGAAGGAACCCTCCGCCGAAAGAGAGTAACGAGGGAAATTAGAGGAGGCGGGGAGAGAGATTCGTTTGGCAGATGGAATATGCGTCAATCAAACACGACATGATGGATTATGTATGCGACAAGACGATTAGCACTATAAGGAATAAAAAAACATGGAACCATCGATGTATATTCTCGATATTTCCATACTTGTGGCGGACCGGGCCCATTTTTTCACGTCATTGTTTGTTTGACGAGGGCACCGTCTGTCAGGTCATTCTCTCTTCATCACCTCCTCCCATTCTCACTGGTCTCCCCTTTTCTCATCTTACCTCCAAACGCTAATTATTGATTTTCTCTGCCTACGTTTTCCACCCAAAAATGCGAAATTTGGACCAGAAAAATGATGAATATCTTGACAACAACACAGCTGGAGCTTACCTTGTCATTAATATGGTTCTTTTAACAGCTGTTCCCACGTTGATCTATTTATATGCGGTAGTTTTCAAAACTGAAAATATATGGATTCTAATTCTGGATGAGCTCAAGTGGGTGCTTGTTGGAGTAGTTTTCCTGATTCTTTTGAAGATTTGGGTCTCAAAAATCAAGAATTATTGGTCTCGAAACTGGATCAGTTTTGTAATTGGAGGATCTCTTCTGACATTTTTATCGATTTCAGTACAAGTTTTGGAGTGGTATCATGGATACAATGAGGTAGGATACCACTTTTTTCTTGTAATTTTGGGCATCCCTAACTTTTGTTTTTTTCTAGATCTCCGCTCTACATTTCTCTGGTTGTCTTATTCTATCATGTGTAATTTTTTACACGTTCCTCAATGCCCCCTGCGAAATATATATGTTCATCTACAAATCCGAGCACGCTTTGTATGCTATATTCTGGATTTTCGCGCCAACTTTTTTGACGATTTTGTTGGTTTGGGATTGGGACACACCGGTGAGGATGTCTTGAATCTTGTAGAATTTGCTAAACTAAAAGTTCTTTTTTCAGACTTTCTGGTTTTATCACATTTATCATAACGCATTTTTGGTTTTGATAACATTGGATTTGTACTTGTTTTTGGAAGGCCATTACTATATTGAAATGGAATATAGCGATTTCGAGAAAATTGAGATGGAGAAAGATTAATTTTTTGGGTATTCTATTAATGTTTTGATGAATAAATTTGTACCCAATGACTTGAGACAATAAACAATGCGATTTTCCAATCCAACCATCCAATAGGTCACCTTAGAAGAATAAAGTGAGCAATCAAAAACCGTAATTTTTTCAGTGGAACATTTTGAAAAATCACAGATTCAAGTAGTTCTAAATTCAGTAAATTTTTTGATATTTTAATCCGTATTCTTCCCAATCTTGTGACACATCTGAAACACGAATCTAGTTCAATCTCTGAATATAAATTTGAAATCATCTGCTCACTTACAAAACAGGTGTTTTTCGTACTTCGAATTTCGAAGTTAAGTGAAATTCGTCACCAGAATCTTGCAAGTTTTTGTTTGAAGCAAAACTATTTTTCAAAACTTTGCAACTTCAAAAAGGCTGTGTTTCTTTGAGGGCATCCAGTTTCTTCCTCAAAAATGAATTCTTCATCATTTTCCGAGGCCTACGATCCTATAGTCGCGAGAGTAGCTTCTGTGTATTGGATAATTTATTTCTTTGTAATTTTGTTATTTTTAATTTTACTCCCGTTTTATGTTTATGTGAACAAAGTGAACAGAGAGCGGGATAAGAACGTAAGAATAACACGCCGCTTAATGTTTTCAGTTGGCTTTAAAGGCGCACGAAGATCTCGCTAAGGCACCAGAAAAGCGTCAGTACCCGAGAAGGCGCACTTCACGTTTATCAGTGCTCTAACAAAATATCGCTTCAAATACCTCCATGCGCCTTTAAATCTAATTGAAAACCGACAACGGAATTCAGAATTTCAGGCCATAATATTCCCTATCACCAATCACTTTTATGAGATTCTGAAAGTTGTTTATTTTCTGTATGCATACTTGATTCCTTCAACATATCTGGTCTTCGAAGTAAATTGGAAATCGTAGGTCATTCTTCTCATTTTTTGAAATTCCTAAATTTCCAGATACTACATGCTTATTTTCGTGATTCTTTTGATTTTCTGCACTTTCTCCCTGTATGTGATCACACAAGCGTTATACCTTCTTATCACACTATTGGCAATTCAAAGATTATTGATTTATTTCTTTGAATCCCTTGAGAAAAAATCAGTGATGTTTCTCAAAAAGTTGCACCATCGAATTTGGTGGATTTATTTTGGAATTGGTCTGAAAGAGTTGCTTGGTATTTTAATGTTTTTAAATTGCGGAGAGTATGATTGTGATGCACAGAAAAACTTGTTTTTCGAGGTTTTTTATATGGTAAGAAGAGCAAAAAAATTAGTAGTGTCAATTTTGAATTCCAGTCAATTTTCATTATCTTTAACGCCATGTTCTTTACTTCTGCAATTTTTTACATCCCAATCATGATAAACGCAAAAAAGATGTCCTACTTACCATCCGCTCAAGACTCGAAACCTCAAAAATATATACTGTATCAAATAATTATTCTTCTGTTATGCAAGATGGTTTATATGCCTGTCTTCATTTGGAATTTCGTTTTCAAAGATGCGGAAACAGTGGTAGCACTTGTTGTTGCTACAGATATTATTTTAGTACCTTTATTTGTGTTACTGTCATATCTGGGGTGCAATAAGAGGAATGTGAACACTTTGCTTCATAACTTCAGTTTTGCCAATTTCTTCAAAGTTTTATTGGATATTGGAGTGGAGCTTCAACCAAGAATTGAGCCCTCAGTGAGAGTTACGACTTCGAGTCGAACTTGGATGTAATGCTGATGGAGGATAGTTCGTCAAAAATTCGTTTTGTTTTGTTTTTCACGTTTCAAGAATCTGATTAAATTGTTTTTCAAAGTAAACATTAGTAAAGCAATTACAGTAGCATCTCTAGTTTTGGTTCGAACTGATAGACACAATCTGGATTAGAACGATGTCGACGGAGAATCATTTTATTCTCGAATTTTCAAGTAAAACATGAGTACGGAAACAATAAAAGCTCCATTTTTACCGCTTCACCAGGCTAAAAAATCTTGAACACGAGGGACTAACACAGTTTTATTTGCTTCTCCAACTCATCATTCTCATTTTCTATTTCATCATTTTGCAGTGGATCAGAGGTGTGCGGGATTCTGCGTTCTCCGGTTTTTGAATTTTCGCATTTCGTGTTGCGTTCCGCAAGTGAAGTATATTCATAGAACTAGGCTGAAATTCGGCTCCATGTGCAGTTATATATGAAAGTTCTTGAAATTTTATCATAAAAAGTCTTGCTTCCGCGTTCCGCGTTTCGCATTCAGCATTTTTACATTTCCGTTCCTCCCACTTTTGTAGTGGATACAGTAGGCAAACTATCGTTCAGTTATTCTTTCACTGTTTTCTTGGAATCCACCTGTTTCAATAATGTTTGCGTAATTAAAAACATTGAAAATTGATTTCGATTTCGAATGACTTTGAAAAAACATATTCAAAAAATGGAGCGTTTTTCATCGTTTGAACGTAAATTGAATCATTTCACGTTTGATTATGAAACTGAAAATTGTGAGAGTTTGGCTTCCGCAGAGCAAAAAAACAAAAATCACTATCGATTCGCAACACTTATTTTTACACAAAAAACTGAAATGTTTGAAGGAAGAAAGGCACAATAACAACACGATAATTCGAAGATTGAGAGAAAATGACTTGAGCAAAATTTTGAGAATCGATATACCTTGAAATTCTTTTAATGTTCTCCGTTTCTTGAGTGAGTTTTTGTAACTCACTGCCACAAAAGGTCCGCTCCGGTTTTGACAAAATGCGCAAAAAAATGCTGCAAAGGTCGTGCGAAACAGAATTCAGAAACTCAATGATTTATGGACATGGAATTCAGAGTTGTTAAATACTAGAACAGTGTTTTTATCCGGTCTCTTTGATATTTTATTTTTGTCCTAATTCAAAAAAAAACATGTTTTATAGTCATGCTAAGTGATATCCTGCAATTTTTTGTATGCTAATCTCTCAACTCGCTAAATTCGGGTCAAATTACATGAACTTTCGGGTACTGAACTTGGTTTTTGGAAAGTGCTATATCTTGAATCGATCAAATCGAACAACATCTTAGTAAGTCACTTTAAGCACTAGTTGAAACTGTGAAAAAGTATATAACGCTTGATCCTTTCATTCTTTACAGTTGGTACAATAAACATTCCAAGCCTGCATCTGCCTCTTTGCAAATATTTCGGAAAAAACTCTTTATTCCCTTCTACTAGAATTCGAATATCTTGTAAAATACATCGATCCCACTCTTGGCTCCACAACTACATCTCCATTCATATCCAATAAAACTCTCAAAAATTTCGTCACACTGAAGTTTTTGAACAAAATTTCCATGTTCCTTCTGTTACATCCAAGATAGGACATCTGGATGATAAGAGGGATAATAATGATATCCGTAAAAATAATGAAAATAATGGTAACATTTATAGAGGCTCCGAAATAGATGATAGCAAGAACGGCGGGGATGCAAATCTGGAAAAATTGAGATTTTTAGACTAGAATGTTACGCTGGTCTGGCTTATTTAGGCTGTTAGGCCAACTGAGCCCGGGCTGATTTTGCTAAATAAGATAACCTCAATTTGAGAAAAAACTCACAGACTTGATTATCAAAATCACAATCGTCTGGTAGAAAATATATCGATGTGGTCGAGATTGTTGAGTCATTGGTAGATTCGATAATTTCCAGACACTTACAGTAATCGGAATGTAGAATAGTGCAGAAATGATAAGAAGTGAATTCAAGAGAAAAAAAGTGGACTAAAAATATCAAAACTAGGTTATTCTTAGACCGTTTTCCCAACTAACCATGTAAAAAATCTCAAACGTCAATTTTTTCTTTGCATTACATTCCATGCACAAACACACTGTACCCCAACAAATTCCGATAATCTCTTTAAACCCAAATAGAGTATAAATATACCGTAAATTTTTACACAAAACATTTTGAACTTCTTTAGTCCATTTTTCACTGTTAGGTGAAAAATAGAGGAGGAGCCTTTGAAGTGCCAAAAATGAAATGAGGATATGGAAAACTTGAACAATGACATACAGTAAGAAGCAGGTGATGCAGAACGTGAAAAAGCTCAGGACATAGTAAAGCCTAAAAAAAGTAGTTTTTTTTTGATGGTCAAAATAACTCACGATTCATATATTCCCAGAACAATGGTCAATAAAAACGATATGATAAGGTATAAAAATGAAAAATAACAGACTTTGGACATTTCATAGAAATGATTGGTGATAGGGAATATTGGGGTCTGAAAATATATTTTTGATTTTATTTGTCTAAAAAAAGTTTCAGCTTCCAAAAGTTGCTATAAACTGTAATTTTGTCTGAAATCTGATTCTTCGGATGTGTACCAATCATGAAAGTGATCGAAATCCTTACCAATTTATCCCTCTCCCTATTCACTTTATTGACATACACATAAAACGGGAGAAGAAATAAAAAGCACACCAGAAGTGCCAGGAAAGTTAGGCCATAACAGATAAGAGCAGTGTTTTCAAGGTAGGAGTACAACGTTTTGATAGAGAATTCAGTCATTTTGGAGCGAGAAATAACAAAATTAACAGCAGAATTCGAACAGAATTGAGAGTAGTTGATGATGAAGTTATGTACTCAGAACATCTGCAAATTTTTCATGATTTGAAAAAAAATCAGCTGTTTCGGAAATGTGACATTGAGAATTTCAATTTTGTCTTTTGTTTTTTTGGACGAATAGAGATATTTTCTTGAAATTTCAAAATGTTAAAGGAGAACAAACTGGAAGGCATCATAAGTGAGATCAGGAAATGTTCAAAATTTTGTTGACCGTTTTAATACATCGACAAAATTTAGTAGAGCTTTAGTTGTTAATTGTCGATTAGTATCCATATGATTTCTAGCTTTTTGGTCTTATCTGTAACTTGGATTAGCCCGAGAAATAAATGTTTAA
Source organism: Caenorhabditis sinica (assembly GCA_963932045.1). Taxonomy (NCBI): domain Eukaryota; kingdom Metazoa; phylum Nematoda; class Chromadorea; order Rhabditida; family Rhabditidae; genus Caenorhabditis; species Caenorhabditis sinica. The sequence continues at coordinate 21,324,963 of OZ009940.1, forward strand.
TTACCCATGTTTAAGATGCCAATTACATGCACTACACAGAATCGTGGAGCAGAGGACTTATTCCGATAAATTTTTCCTTTTTTTTGTTGGTTCTCATTACAAACTGTTGAATGCTACCGAATCGAAGAGAATATTTTCAGAAGTTTTGATATGAAGTCAATGAAAATGTATTTTTTTCTCACACCAGGAATCAACTAACTTCACTCAAAATGCAGTTCCCAAACTGAAGACTGTCTAGAACAGTAAGATTCGGCTAAATGTAAATTTGTGGATTTGAAAATGTAGCGACAAGACGTGGAAAAGGGTTGCATAGCCTAAATTTTGGTAATGGGAACAACTAACCGTTTCTAAGCAGACATGTGAAACACTTGGAAAAAATTAAAACTATTGTGATTCCTCAGACTTGTTTCATTGTCTGTCCTCCAAGTAACGAGCTTGAAGATAAGATTTCGAGTATTTCAGTCGAATAAGTAATAGCTATCGAACGAGATTTGATGCGTTAGGCACAATCATTTATTTAGAGGGGTGAAACACTCGTTGGCTTATGGTGTCCGGCCGGCCGCGGCAAGCCGCAAAAAATGACAACCTTGACTCTTACACAACACAAAACATGATTCTGCCCAGAAAAAAGGGGACCAATATGTTTGTGTGTAATGAATAGGTGGAAAGGTTACAACAAGCAAGTGGTGACGTGCGAGGGCAATTAATTATTCGGCGTACGACACAATAGTGACCTTCAGACAAGAATCTCATAGGCAATATGTCACACTCCTCTAATTTTTCTCTGCGTCTCTTCATTTCACACTCTCGTTCTTACCAGGATTTCTCTTGCAATCTGGGCCTCTGCTCTCTCTTTCTCTCAAAGATTTTTCGTCGTCAAGTCATTCTGTTCTCTTTCTTGGCGCGCTTGTGTTGTGTGCCTACAAAAACTATGGTATTCCTATTTTTCTGAAATTCATATTTATTTTCTCGAAGTTTAATTTGGTGAGTACTTTGGATTGAGTTATTTTCGTTTAATTTGAAATAATAGTTTTTTTAAATAGCTTCGAAATTCTCTGAATCTCAGAATTTTTAATCTCATGTCAAAGTGTCAATGAAAAAACGAAAACTTTTTAGCCACCACCAGTAGAATCCAAGCTCAAGTTCCCGCTGAAGGATCATCGTTTGTCCGACAGGCGGCAATTCGGAGAAAGACCCGTAAACGAACCTGCAAGCCTTCCCCTCCTCCACCATCTCTTGTGCCCAGTGTGGCTGAGCTTTGCCGATTCTTCAAAAAGCGTGGTGAAGTTCTCCCAAGTTCCGACGAAATCGGTGAGTCCGCGGTAATACCTATTGCTCGAGAGAAAGTCGTTATTTCAGACGCTTCTGATGCCGTCGTTGTCCACGCGGACAACAATAGCTATGTCGCCAACGTCAACACTGCCGTCACTGCCACTGTTGCCACCGCCGGCGCCACGGTCGCCACTGTCTTCACTGCAGCCAACTTCACCACTGTTGCTCCCGTTGACGTTGGTGGGACCTCGGGTGGATCCCCTATATTCCCAGTCCTCAGAAACTATGGAATCCCGACAAGCGACGGACGACGTTGCCAGGTGCACGTTCGTACAACGGAGGCTGCTTTGTATGGGCCTATGGCCAACACGGTCATCGTCAGTATGGACCCGAAAAAGAAGAAAATTCGCATTGACGCTGTGAGTTTGAAATTACGGTGGACAAATACTATTTTGCGATTTCAGGGATCTGGAAATCTCCTCCTCTCAGTCAACAACCGCTCCTCAACTAACGACTACATCCTCCAACACTTTCTAATCAATTCTTTTCTAATCAATTCTGTTTCATTGTATGTAATTTTTCGAGAATAAAAGGTTACAAATATATGACGCTGTATCATTCTGGTCAAAAAAAGCTTTCAGGAGTTCTCTCTTCACAGAAAACGTAATATTATTCTGGAACTCTTATGATATTCTCAATATTTCTTACTAGGGAATGGTCAGACATGTCCGTGGAGTTTTGACATGAGTCCTATACCATTCGAAAGCTGACATTCTAAAACCTCCAAAGTCGATTTAAATTTCTGCTAAATGGCCATGACCAAAACTAGGTTAACGTGATTTTCCAGTACTAATTTTAGTGATAGATTTCAGTACAAAAACTCAATTTTGAAAATTTTCTCTTCACGTCAATGTTTTATCATTTTCCCATACAAATCTATCATTAAAATTAGTATTGGAAAATCACGTTAACCTAGTTTCCTCGTTGGTCATGGCCATTTAGCAGAAATTTAAATCGACTTTGGAGGTTTTAGAATGTCAGCTTTCGAATGGTATAGGACTCATGTCAAAACTCCACGGACATGTCTGACCATTCCCTGGTGAGAAATGCAATAACAGCTTTTAAAACTGATTCCCATTTCAATGTCTTCTTCTTTTACTCCCAGTATTTTTCTTTTCAATTTTAGGAAATTTGGTTTTTTAATTGACCTCCATTTTAACTTCGATTTTTTTTCTGTATTTAATACTTTCTCTATGATTTGGCTTTGATTTTGTTCGCGCTAAACCATGCTTTAGAATTATTCATACTCAAAAAAAAATAACTGAGCTAGTGAGATGGATAACAAAAATGTAAACAGATCGGAAAAAACATGACCTGTTCAAAACAGGAAGTTTTCGGTTGCTGTCTCGACATAAGCGACCGAGCAAAACAAGCAGAACAATATCGTTCCGAATCCACTTTCAACACAAACCATCAAGCTAAAGAAACAAGTTTATAGCAAAATTGCCTACCTCTTGTGTAAACCTGTGCAAATAAGTGTTTTTTTTTCAATCAGGCGGTTTTCGTCCCCCTCGGGGACTCCAACCAACTGACCTCTGCTTACTTCTGGAAGTATCAGCTTTAACTCCACGCAGGTTTAGTGCCACAGAAAATGGGGGTAATTTTTTGAAATTTTCTTTTAGTCAATAGGTTAAGTTTTAGTATGGCATCATGTTTCATGGAACGCTTTTCCCTTATTCGTTGTGGTTATGTAACCATCCTTTCCGTAGTAAATTATTTTTCTCAGCTATTATGTTTCCTTAATCATGACCATGTAACGGATAGTTTTCGTACTTTTCTCTGTCAAATTGTTGATAGGTTTTTTGAAGAAGTGTGTCCACATTGTCAATCTTTCTAACAATAGAGTTTATAAAAGTTTAAGAACATTCCGAGAACAGATAGAAACGAATCAGCCACCATAACCAGTTTATGCGTTAAAGTCACTTTTTTTTTGAAAGAATGTCGGGAGTTATAGGGCGTAGCAATCAGTGTTCTACAAACTGACGACGCGGAAATATGTCAGACAACTTTCTTGTTCACAAGTGACAACTGATCTTTATCAATGAATACTCTTTCTATTACCTTATCTTCTAAAGCGAACATTGATAATACCGTTTCATAACAGTAATAACTGCCCGCAAATAAGACATGACTCGTTGAAAAATTTGGTGAAATATGTACTTGGATTCTAAAAAGCCGTTATGTGATACTACCAGAGTTCTAGCGCAAATTTGAACATTTTCCATTTCAACTAGTCACTAAATTCAAATAAAACGTTTACGTTGGATTGTAGTCTTTGCACCGTTGCATTTTATAAGATCTAATGAAATATTTATCGTTCAGCAACAAACGCTTCAAGTCACACGACTTGGATCGAAATGACACCAGAGACAGTTCAATGATTATGAAACATAAAGTTTAGTTTTCCTGTTTCAAAGTCTTCATGTATTGCTATTCAAATGAAGTCTAGTAGTTACACTAATGTCAATAGATGAAAAGCTTGATGTGGTCTCGAGAAGAATGTAAATCAAAAACTTTCAGTTTTGGTTCTAGCATGTATAGCAATGCTTCTTATGCACCTCATTAATAGCAATAGTTTTTTATTAATAGCAAACCCCATTTCTTCTGCATTGATCGTCATGCAGATTTTATCGGAAACAATATAGGAACGATATTGAGATTATTTTAAGATGAAGAAAAGATAGGAAACAATGGAAACGGAAGATTTTCCAAAGACAAGGACTGAATGAAAAGGGGAAAAGTCAGGAATATAGGTTGTGGGGACTCGCCAACTGGAAAAAATGAAACCAAACAATGCAAAATGGGCATTTGAAACAGAAGTGATGACCGTATTGGATTGGAATCTGAATTGGCGACTGTATTGGATTTCCTCGTGATACGAGATTCTGGAAATATGAACAGCTCAAAGTTGATAATCTTCAGAGACCACGTCTTACTAATAGGTGACTTCATCATTTCACAAAAAACAGTTCCTGAAAACAGTAAAAGTATACATGTCTGAAACAGCTCAATGATACTGCACTGAACTAATCTATTCATTGTTTGATAACGGTCATGGAGACATAATAACAGTAGAAAATGTGGATATGTTGACAACTTTTTGACGTAAGCAAAATGTTCTGTTTCATCTAGTTAATGTGAATTCGCTATATTTTATATTGACTATTACTTGGAATTCTCATCTGATCCTGCATAACTCACCCCTGAATGGATGCATCCGGGTTCTACATAACTATCCCTAGAAAGTTGGACTTTTTGAAATTTAAGGAATTATTGGAACATTAAACCAAGGGCATCTAACAAAATTGATGTTCATGTGGCATATGATCTCAAAAAGTGAATTTAGTGAGGACCACTCCTGAATTTTAAGAAAAATCTCAGTTTCTCTAAGTCTGTAATTGCTTAGGATGCTTGGAAGAATTGTTCCGGTGACGACTGTTTTGAGCAGAAATCTGATTTTTCTTAGAGTTTATGTTTTCAAATATTGATAGCGTAGTATGCATTACATGAGACAATCATATATCCTGATGATTATAGGTTACAGGAAAAAGTTGAAATAACCAGCTGTCAATTTTGGCGCAACTCTAGAAATGCTTACGGAATTAATTTTTTAAAGATGGACAAAGATAAGAAAGCATCTCGAAACGGGGATGTTGAAATACTTCTTACTCTGCGTTTCGACTCGGCGGTTTTGAGGGACAGGGGAGGAAATATTGGTGACTTCTTTCTCAAGACTATACTGACCATGATACAAAAAAAATAATAGAAAGTATATGCATCGGTGAGTATTCTGACTACAATAACATGAGATCTTGATAATGCCGACAATTTGAGATAAAGTTTCCTTGCACCTTAAATAATATTAAAAATCAATTGATTGGCGATTTTGTTGATTATGAAAATGAAGCATCTGAAACAGCAATTGCGAAGGTGTCATTTGGAGAATAATTGTAGAGAAGTAAAGTTATTGAGAATAATCTGATTTGTTGCTTCAAATGTACTAAATACTCCAAGCGCACTTATGAGCTTTCTGCCGGAATATGAACATACTCAACTAGAAGTTGTTGAAAATCTGAAAATTTAGAAAATGAAAATATGTAGACAAATGTTTTCTGCTTTTTTGGTACTATATTTTCCTCAGGTATTTATCCATGGGGCCATACACATACTTTGATATTGTAAATTTTTTAGAAGTCTCAAATAACGAATCAAAGAGGATTAATTATCGATGAATTACAGTAATCTTGAAACGAGAAACGAATAGAATATAAACAAATGGAATTCATTATTCCTAGTGACTCCAAATAGGAACAAGAACATTTGAAAAAACACATGTGCCTTGAAGTACTCCGTTTCTCCGAGTGCACGTTTGTTATCGGGAGTGGTTTCTTCAATTCTCGAACGATCACATGCATTTTTCAGCAAATACCTGTTTGTCAAAAATATAAACAAAAATGAGTGAAATTTAGAAGTGGTAGTTTTTGAATAATCCGAACACATTACACACAATTTGTTCCCGAATTCGATCACCAGGACATCATGTTGGAATTCTAAGAGTAACCAGTTGGAGAGAAGAACTGCTTATTGAGAAAACAACAAATTAAGAAGTTCCTGGAACAGAAAATTATTACGGTTGCATGTTCTCAACTTCACCTTCAAAGTTTTTACTTAGCTCGATAACGTAACTGCCGTTCCATTAAGTAACTGAGAAAATCATAATTTTGAATTTCAAACAGTTTGAATGTCCGGATATAAGTCGTCCAGTTTTCATAACTGACATACAAAGGCGTTCGGAGAAAATTATTTTGTTCCAGAAAGTGTACAACCCAACAAAGCTTTCGAACTTGTTCCGCACATTTCGATTCTGAGGAGTGCGGAACAAGGTTCATCACTTTGTTGGGAGTACAATTGTTGGAACAAATGTTTTTCCTCTGAGTGTCTTGGTTTAGCTTAGTTTTTTACCGTTTTGTCATGGTTGGAACAAGGATACTCTTAGTCTTTTCCGCTCATTATCGAACAGCAAGTCTGCAAGTCTGATAAATTATGCTAAAATTTGGAAGTCACGTACTTTCAGTTTCACGAAGTTCACAACTGATGAGCACAATGACAACGTCTAGTGAGTGTTTTGTACTTCCTCCATTTTGAAAATGAGAAGTCTAGATACAAATAAATCATAGTTGCACGTTAGAGATTAGTTGAGGTGTATCTCTGTATTTGGAGAATCTAGCAGAGCTAATGAGTAAGTATTTTACTTCATGAGGACTGAGGCACTAAGCGATTGAAGTGTAGTTGGTTCATAGACACTTGAACAGTAGTTGAAAGGGAAAGTTTCGGAAAACTGACGATTGGAGATTCTTGTTGAAATTGAGAGCTTGAGTCTCGATAGTGACACTAAAACTTTGAAACAAACTATGGTTGTTTTGAACAGAATGGAAACAAAAACAATTACGAGATAAATCAATGAAATCTTGAAGCGAATAACATGAAAGGGGAATCGACACATTACCACACCTATCCCTAATACTTTGACTTTAAAACAGCAAAGATTGTTTGGCGAACTAAGAAAGTGCAACACCAAATACAGTCCCAGTAAGGATAACTAAAAGAGATGGCATTTCCTCACAAAGTGAAACCGAGTTCTAATTTAACTATAACACACAGTGACCCACAGAGCTACAAACGGAATTCCACAGTTGGAATCCAATTTATTGTGCATGACACGCACATTTCAGGAAGATACGCACCTCATGAGAATGCAAACATATGACTCAAAGATTGTGCACAACAATTCTAGATTTCGACAGCCGTATCGCTAATAACAATGCAGAAACAACGACAGGAGACAGTATTTTTGTTCTTGATCACTCTAAAGTTGGGTGAAAGAAATGAATCGACTCATCGAAAACGATTGATAATAATTCTTCATTTTTATTTATTTTGAAACACGAAGTCTCTTATATCAAACATTGTTGAAACCGAAAACTTTCGAAGACGGGTAGTGGAAAATTCTGGAACAAGGGAGACAATTTCATTCAATCAGAAACTGGAACCGTAGAAAAATGAAGTGTCATTAAAAGACTGTGAAACGGAAAATGTACATACAGAGCCATTATGACTTTTTTCAGTCTGTGCAAGGAAGGCCTTTCACGGCATTCGGCGGCCTCTTGAAAAATACGTTTTTCAAAATATTTTTAAGAGCAAAAATTTGAAATTATCGAAGAAATAGGGCGACGACCATGAGTCTGTGAATTGGAAGATGATGGGGAATTGACATTATTATAAGGGCTCTGCTCGGCCACATGAAAACTGTTTGCAACTGCGAGTTGTAGACTTTTCAGATTTGGAAATATTCTGGGAGCAACACCAAAGTCAAAACATATCAATCAGGCAACGAAAGATCGATCAATTAGTTGATATTGATTCTGCTTTAGTCAAGGACTAGAAACAGTCAGAACTAAGATGTCGTCAGAGTTTGCTTTTTTCCATTTTCTCCAACCTTCTATCATGTTTTCAGCTTTCAGTACTTTAACCCACAAAACTCAATGATAACATCGACTGAAAAAAAACTCAACCTTCTTAGATCTGAGAAACAGTGAATAAGTCAGCAAGGTTAAATCTAGGTTTACACTTTGTCAGAAATTGAAGTTTAGAAGTAGAGTCAGAAAAACTCAGAAATCGCTGACTTTTTCGCACTCAACTTATCACACAAACAGTGATAAGTTGAGTGCAAAACAGTCATTTTTCGATGAAGCATTCTTGGAACATGATGGAAATCTGTCTGTAAAAGCTCATCCAAAATTTCTGGTTCCAATTTTTGCTTCATCTATCTTGGAAATTTTGAAAATTCAGCGGTGTGTGCCTCCTATTTATCGGCGTTATCAAACCCTGTAATGACTTTTTGACTTTCAGAAACAGTAAGCAAATGATAAACTTTTGTTAAGATTCACAAATTTGTCTGATGCAAAAGTGTTTGATTATTTTTGTTCCTGGTAAGTAGTCAAAGCCAAATGACACCATTGTTTGAGTTATTGTTGTTCAGCTCCTTGTTAAGGAAAATCTTTCCTCTGTCAAAAATATACTTTGATAAAAAACAGAGTTACTCTGTAGTCGGATAAAATAAAACCATACGTAGCTTACAGTTTCAGTGTCCCTATTTCAGAAGCTCACTATTATTTCGACCAATTTGATGAGTAAACTTTTGCTTTTTACCCGTTTGAGCTTCAATTACAATTCAAAAAATATTCCGGATTAATCGAAGATTGAGCAAATGCCTGATATATGTCAGAGTAGTAAAACATGTGAAACGTTTCCCAAAGACATAAAAAATGATTGAGAAAAATTTTCATAGGTATCGTAGCCTTCTTTTTTGTCTCTTTATGTTGTGAAGTGAAATGTGGGAGAATGATTTTCAAGTAAGTGTTTGAACACGAAAATTGTAGCCCTACAAGGATCTACTTTAGTGGTGTGACTGCATGTTGATTTGAAATCAACTTGAAACAGAAATTTTTCCAAACGGACATTTTTACCGGCTGTTATGAATGCCATGTTGTTTGTTCTTTTCAACATCCTATTTCTGTAATTCAACATCACGAAGAGTATTGAATCAATTGTTAGACAGAGCAAAGCGATCAAAATAAAACGTTGTTGTAACACTGAAAACTATCTGTTACAGTTTGAACATTAATAACTTTAGTCCTGATGCCCACAATGCGTCCGATGACTACTCTCTAAAATCAACAGCAAGATAGAGTAATTGCTTGTCAACAAAGTGCTTACTCAAGTCGCATCAGATATTTTTGCAGGTGAGTTGTGATTAAAACAGGGAAGATCTGAATTCTGCTACTCGTTATTGGCGCCTTGGCGTCTGTACTAATGAAAAACTAAACGTTGTTGCATGGTTGAATGATGAAAACGTCGATAAATGTGTTGAAATTCGAGTGTTCCCAAAATGATAGTTCTGAAACTGAAAGCCGTGTTTTACTGTTTCAGATATTTTGTATTTTTTGGATGAAGCAAGGATGTTGTTGCACGGCATAATACCCTTTCAAACACCAAACTACTATTCGAAAAAAATCATGTTCAGTTTCAGAAAACCGATAATTCGAGAGCCATTTATTTTCAAATGTTCTTGCTGAGTCTCTCGAATTGGTCGGGAAAGTGTAATGAGGTTTGTTCATGTTTTTTTGTTTCATTGGAAATTCTTCTTTATGAGAATTGGTTTTGACGAGCATGATCTTACTTATATATAATCCGCTAGTGGGGTTTGTCTGTTTCTTGGTCAGGATGTCCGCTTTAGTTTTTCCCAAAGAAAGTTAAAGAATTTTGGCCGCGCACAAAATTGAACACGGGACCTGAGAATACCAGACCGGCGCGCACCCAACTGAGCTACACGGGAGACGAGAGGGTGGTGTGCACATGGCATATAGGAATGGGAGGGTGAGCGCGCCAGAGGCGCGCAGCGACTCTGGTTTAGAAATAATTACCAAAGATGTTTTTTGGTTTCGCTAACTTCATTATCCATCAGTAATTTTTCGAACATCGTTGTCGCGTTTCCAAAACTCAGTTGCACTGCTCGTATTAGCAATCTTCTGTTCTCCGAATCTGTGATCTCATATTTAGTAGAAATTTATCAAAGGCGTTCAAACAACTTAGCGATATTGTCGCTGAGATATGTAACCAAGTTAGAACGGAAAAGTTAGTTTCAAAACTATAATTAGTAATTATGATCTTTCTGGGCCACAATTTGATCGATCAAGCCAAGAGTAGATTCAGTTGATAGTCGAGAAGAAACAAAGTAGGCAAAGTTCACTGCGAGAAATGCAAGAGCGAATTCAAATTCAGTCATCTTCGGATAACCAAATACATTTTCCTAGTTTTACCTAACTCCTGAAACACAAATGTTCCCGTTTCATTTTCCATTTTTCTTTTTGAATTTCTTTCTTTTACAATTCCGCTTTTGGATATCTTGGTCAATTCACTTACTAGCCTCCTATTTCCGTTCCATGACTACATTGTTTCACTCTCACGACGGGAGGGGCCGTGAGAGTGGGAAAAATCTGCATTGGGTCACGGTAACAATCTGAATAGGACCCATTCGCGCCTCCTTTATTTGTCTTTCGAACGTTTAGGCCTATTGAAAGCTAGCAGCTAATGAAATTTGCTTTATCTTAACTTTTTATTCTATACTCATGCTACATAATGCTAACTATAATACTGAAACAATAAGACAACAATGTGAATCTGGAATACTTTGGCTTCACTACAAACATCATTCAGCAGATAAAATATGACAACCACACCTGCACGAGCAAACAATTTGTGTCTCATTGTCTATTTCAACGGCGTGAAACACAAAAAATATTGAGAATTCTTTTTCATTTGTATCCTGAACAGGAAAGCTTACTGAAAACCGTCGAGTGAAGTCAGTGTGAGCAAGTAACCTCCAATGACAGTACATACCTTCACAATTTTTGTCATATCAAACTGTTTTGATGTGAGTGAAATTTCTGTCTCAGTACTATCATTATTAGGATTTGGTATGAATTCTGAGATCTGATTTGATTACGCCCTCTTACAAACTTCTGATACAGTTATATTATTAAGGTGGTAAAAATTTGAAAATATGTGCTCCACCGCACTCGCCGTGCATTCGGGCAAATGGAAGAGTTTTATTCGAAAATCAGTGTGATTTTTTCTTTCATTTGTCCATGCGCTGGAGCACAAGCTTTCAAAATTTTACCGCCCTAATAGGACGACGTCATTTCACAAAAGATGCTCAACTGAAAATGAATTTGAACTAATTTTCGGTTTCAGTATTGTCATTTTTATTAACCCCAAGATGTTTTTTTATTAAACCCAAGATGATCGTGTCTTAAAAAAATACACATTGTGATCAACATGTAAGACTGTTTGACGTGCAACATAAAACTGATATGAAGCAGAAAATGTTTCTGCTACAATACCATTTGTTAGAATCTGTTATTATAAATATGGCAATTCTGCGTTCTTTCTTTCCTCCCATCCAAATCATTTTTGGGTCTTCACGTGGAGATATTGGTGAAAGTGCAGAAAATGTCAACAAGCCTTCTAAATAAGTAATTCGAAACAGTAAGAGTACTCAAAAAGTTAGGTAACTTTTCCGTTGCAATGACAAGGTATACTCCGTTCGACTGGGAACGATTACTTCCGTTTTGATTTTCTCGTTTCGAATTTTCATAAACTGAAGATTTTTTGAATCAAATTTCACAGAAAAGTCTTGGTCATAGTAATGTTTGGTAGTGATTTTCGTTCCATGAAGCCACACTGGAGCATAACATTTTCCGTGTTTCATGACTCTGAGAATGAGCTCAAAAACCGAAATTTTCAATTGATATGGCACTTCAATCGGTATTGAAAACTTATCCAATTTCGACCATCAAAAGTACAAGCATACACTTTTTCACAAAAAGTTCTCTGACTAATTTCCTCATTCAGGTTTACTACTGTAATGAAACATGCTGATTCAGCTATTGAAAATTTTCTTGAAAATCTCCGAAAAGCTGTTCTTATAAAATGAAATCAGAAAATGTGAACTTGGAAAACAATATCCACAGTAAAACTGACACACGAACAATTCTTTATGTCATCTGAAAGTTTAGAAACAAAAAAGTTTGGTAAATGACCCAGAAATCAAAAAAAAAACATTCTAGCGGTTCTGTGAACCGAAAGTTAACGAGCTTGTTTCAAAAAAACTATAATATGAGCCCACAAAAATCAGAAATACTACAACTCCAAGCAATGAGGACTCGTTCATCGTAATGACCAAGAAACACAACAGTTTATGTAGAGCATAGAACATTTGAAAATTTGTTATAGCTCTGTGATAGATGAGAAGAGCAATATGACTATAATTGTCCTGGTGATCTAATGATCTAGGAACACAAAAAATATGAAAATGGGCTAGGAAATTGTAGAAACGTTATTAGTGGCTTGAATAATCAGCAGCTCAGAATTACATCATCAAATCATTTGGAAAACTAACACGCAATCTTTAAAATTGGAACAGTAATATGATACCCAAGACTATGTGTTGATGCCAGAAAAATCCAGATGTTCAGCTTCAATCGACCAGAAGCCCAAAAATTGGAACTTGTTGACCAGATCATCAGGAAATTGGTTGTTGGAAAAGATCATATACGAAGACCACTGGTCTTAGACCAGTAAAAACGTCTGGTCTGACTCATGGTAATCTGAAGACCTAGAAACACAAAAATTAGTGATAGGGCCTAGAAATCAAAACTGCTTTCTGGATAAGCTAGAAACCTCTACAGTTGCTGAAAATCACGAAAAGGGAAAACAGCAAGAGTGGAAACACGATACTGAATGGCGAAAAATCATTAGAAATCATGCAAATCATGTTCCGGGAACAGTAATGGAATTCAAAGATACTTCCTGTTCCAGACTGCAATTATTCATTACTATGTTGAACATGTCGCCATTCAGTTGGTAATCCCTCCAACAAAAATACAGCGTTCAAAAAATTTCGAAGCTTTGCCAAACAAAACTCTTACTAACTTTTCAAGATGTTCTACTGAATAACCTTACTGCAACAAAAAATCTTTTGTGTCCTAACCAGTGATGCTAATTTTTCAAGCTGGAAATTTGTACCTGATGCAAAAAGACAATTGTTAGAACCCGAAGTCCCATAATGTTTACCAAAAATTGGAAACAGGAAACAACGATCTTCTGTTTTTTTATCCGAGATTCTCAGGTTCAAGTTTTCCCGAGTATTTACTCTAATAGTGGGGCATGCCCTTCCATTGTTCAACCCACTTTTCTGGATGCCCTTATGTTAGAGGTGCCCTTCAAATGGAGGTGCCCTTGTATTTCTCAACCATTTGATGATAATATTGGATTCACGACCAATCGACTAAAAATAAGGGAACATAGTGAAAAATCAAAGGAAAAGCTCACTGTTCCAGTAGAAAACACACTATTTTTACATGACAACATCCCTATTATTCAGTTTTTGCAAAATTTTTATCCGAAACATATTTAGCGGGTGCCCTTCAAATAAAGGTGCCCTTTATTATTCAATCTCTCCATCCAGATGCCCTTCTATTGAAGGTGCCCTTCAATAAGAAGTGCCCCACAATTAGAGTAAATACGGTATTCAAGTTTTATAATTATTTAGACTCAAAAGATACAATTTTATATCGTAATGTCACTGTTCAACCGTAGATAACCGATCAATTTACGAACACGTTGAAACAGAAAAAGTTTTTTAATTGTCATAATTGATTCTTCGCATTCCACTTTCTTCTCTTTTCTTCGAACTCCATCATTCTCCTCTTCGCTGCTTTCTCGTGTTTTACCTTTTTATCTGCTCGGCCCTCTCAATTTTCATCCTCTACTTTCCATCTGTTTTTTCTTCTCCACTATATTTCTAGTGTGCTTGTCGTGCAAATTTGATTGCGTCATTGCTTCCCAGTTCATATCACGTTGAGCGGACTTGAACACAGTTTCATGGTCACGGGAGAGAACTGGGAAAGAGAAAATGTGTTTGCCGGATTCCAACTTCTCGGTTTCATAGCTAAGGGTCCCAAGGTGCAAAAAAAATCCGTGGTACAGAGGAGTAGCCAAGTCACTTGGGAGTGTTGGAGTTCATGTTTGTCTAAAAATATATATACATATTGTGTAGTGGAATGACAACAAAGTGACGGTAAAAAAAGAAAAATATATACAAGCTGAGAGATTATAAGTGAGCAAATGAAATGAAAAGAACATCCGGAACAATTGTTGAAGTGAATCTGAATAACGTAAAACAGGTGATTGGAACAGAAATAAGTTAAGCACTTTTTCCATGAATTTCCAGTGTCTGGACGTGAACACGACCATTTTTGAAAATTCGCTGTTTCTTCAAGTGCTTAGCTATGAGAAGCATAATTACCGCATTTTCTCTAATTGACCGGCATGCCGGCCTATTTTTCGATGTGTCCATTTTAGTGCCGGTCTATTAGAGGGTGCCGGACATTTAGAGGATGCCGGTCTATTTTTAGAAGTGTCAAAATCCCAAGAAGTGAATGGACAATCAAGTTTTTCAACAAAAATTTGGGCTTTCAAGCTTATTTTCGAGGATTTTTTAGTGGTGAAAGCTATGGAAATGGAAAATGTCACCTCTAAAATGATCAGAAACTGTTCTAGAAACTTGAAGTTCGTCGAAATTCTGTAAAAATTGAACAAAATATGCTTTCTTTTCTGAGTTATGAAGTTTTTGGAAAATTCATTAATTTTGTTTGTGACGGATAATTGGAGGGTGCCGGATTATTAGAGGGTGCCGGTCTATTTTTCAAATTCATCATTTGACTGCCGGTCTAATAGAGGGTGCCGGACATTTAGAGGTGCCGGTCAAATAGAGGAAATACGGTAGTTTTGTTCATAAGTAGTTGACTATGATTTGAAAGTGCAACAGTATCTATTGGAATCGTTGATGGAAAATAATTGCCGAATGCGTAATTCCAATTTTTTTAGGTTACCAAAGACATCAACATTTTGAAACAGTAAACCTAAATAGTGTCATAACGTTTGAAAAATATTCCACATTTTTAAAGACTTGGTTCTTTTTTTTACATCTGATGATTTAGCCTTTCATAGAACTTCAGGAAGGTAATATCCAAAAATCAAAACCTTTCACCTTCCGCCAACTATACTCACCAATTGGAACTGAAATCTATAGGAAGATCCTTTAGCAGCTTGAACTTTTCAGTTTCATCGAGTAAATTTTTGTCTTCTTCGGTTGTAGCTACAATTCTTTGCACAGTTTCAACTTTTTTTCTGAAAATTCAAGAGTTTACCTAAGTTTGACACATTTTTGGTGGATAATATGAATAGACGGAGTGAGTAATTATGATTCGTGCGAAAACAGAAAAAAAATGAGATCAAGAACTGGAAACTCGCCCATTGACAAGACGAAAATGAGAAAGCGTAAAAAAGGTGTTTGGAACAGAAGTAATTTGGGGATCGTCAGCATGATACATTGAAAAATTTAGGTTACAGTAGGGCCACATAATGAGATGCTTGAGTAAGAATTCAATTTTGTAGATGAAGTACTAGGAAAACCTCCGACGATTCAAGTGATTTGAAATAGAGTGGACTGATCATACAAAGTTTTAGAAACAGGAATCATTGAATTTTGAAACTTGTAAATAGGACTACCCACTAATTGTTGTCTTTGTTTGGAAACAACAGAAAATCAGGTTAGCCTTGTTTTGAGAAAGTGAGCCTTGCCCTACTTATGGCGTTTTTCTAGCTCTCGTATCAAAAATGTTCTGTTTCATTATGTCTTCATTCGTTCGATACGTTAGCATACTCTAGTTCCAAATCTCTTGCTTCTGCTATATTTGAGAAAAAACTTGAAGTCTTGTTTATTTTCAGTATTATCTGGAGAATAGAAGCAACAATCATACACAGAAGATTTGTTTTGGACTGCCTACAAATGACTAACAACGAATGTGGCCACCTGACTGCTAAATTTGATTAGAGAAGGAGCTTCGCTACCACCGACAACACTGATTACTAAAAATTATTTCAAAATTTGACAACAGATTGAAGCAGAAACTTTCAACGTTCAAATTTTTTAGTTTCTAGACATTCACAACATGAGGATACATTGAAAACATCGCTACGGAAAAGTTATGGCATCCAAAGGAGTACACTTAAAAATGAAAACCCATATCAAAAAATGGAGACAGAGAAACAGAAAACTTTCAGAGCTAGATATGAAAAAAAAAACTATCAAAAATTTGCAAAAGCACCCGTCAAGGATCTTCTAAGATCCAGCGCTTAGAAACCTCACGCCCCGAGCATACACCAGTTAGCAAAACTCACCGAATGCATGGGAATTATTCAAAACCTCTGGTTTTCAATGTACGCAACGCACCCGGAAAACAGGGTGGGGCTAGGGATACCTCTGTTGTTGTCCACCTGGCTATGTAATCGTGGGATTAATCGATTTCAAAAATAGATGCACGAATACAAGGAGCTGACGAACTGACCGGCACAGAGTGGTTCACAATTAGGGAGTACTGGAAACAGGAGATGTTGGTAGAAAATATTTTACACTAGTAGGACCTCAGCAGAATATTCGGTATCGGTCTGGATATTTTCAGAACTATCGAAATGAAAAAATATGTTCCATTAATACGTGCTTAAACGAAAAGGTCTGACAGTTCCCTAATTAGATCAGATAGGCTTAAGTCATGTCCGTTAATAAAACATTATCTGATAATGTGTTTTTTTGTCTACTCCTAGAAACATGACTTTATTCAGTTTTGGGTAGCAAGTCAGTAAGTTGGCTAGCCCAAAAGATCGAAACTCTTGAAAGTCTGATGCATTGAATGAAAATGCTTCTAGTCAGCAAAAAGCAAGATGGTGAAATAGAGGACTTTCGAAACTAAAAGGAATGCATTCTTTTATGAGGACTGAGATGACACAATTTCATCTAAACTGGCTGACATAAAATGGTACAAAAATTGGAAAGTGTTCGAAACAGATGATACTAGAAGGTATAACAGTTGCATAGAGAAATAAGGGGAATAGCGGGCGTATCTTTTGAACAAACGATCATCAAATATTTTATGAGGGAAAGATACCTGAATAGTGAAACGGAATGTTGTTTGTATTGGTGTCTAAGACGTGATAGGGACAAATACCAGAGTCAGAGTTTATGGACAAGTTAATTACAATTCATCAAAGATATTGTGGAGCCGTTGAAACCATTTCAAGGCTAACCACGCACACACCCCGAGCAATGCTGGATTGAACCACGGATCTCCATTCTACCTCTAATCCGAACTCTGGAGAGTTCGAAAATGAGGATTAATGGAGCTAATTATGTACCGACTCCTTCTCTGTTCTCTCTAGATCCACCTGGATGTTATTAGGATTGGAAAATGATATGAGAGGAGAGTCAATTCAACAAAAACAATTCTAATGATACGGAGGCTTTGAAATTGAAAATATTGAGAAAAACGAGGGCCATAATCAGACTGAAATCAAAATAATGCAAGGTGTTTCCATAGGTAACTAAATTGTGGAAATGCGTTTTTTTCTTCAGTCCGAATGTAACAGACGGTAGTTTCAAAACCGAACCAAACATTAGAATATGATGAGAAACTTATGGTCTCGCTGAAACGAAAATATTTTTTCCTTGTTTTCTCTCATTTTGATTAACTGAACTATGGAAAATGCTTGTCAGTTGCACTAGACTGTCATGAAAAATAAACGGAAAAAAGAGCACATGATCGTTAATAATTATAAAAATTCAGTTAATCAAGGGATTTGTTCGTGAAATTCAGAAACAGAGTATCAGATTGAATCATAAGTGTTTTAGCATTTCGGGTTTAAGAGAGAATGTTTCTGAAAGCCAAAATTGACTGATCAGGATGCCGAGGGAACAATGAATCAACTTAATTTTCTAATAGGTGAAATATTACTGTAACAGAAGTGTCATATTTTAATGGTTCAGAACTACTAGTGATGAAGAAGACATTCTAAGTAGTAACAGAAACGTTAATTTGAATAAGTTGAAAATTCTAATGGCCTTGTGAGCTTCAAGCGAGAGGTAGCAACATTAAATGAGATTGTAGCCAAATTTTCAAAACAAGAAAGTGGAACAGTACACTTTGTGAATGATAGTGTAGATCTAGCAAGGAAAATTCACTTTCCAAATAATGACAACATGCAGTAAAGACTACCATTGGAATGTCGTTTATGTCGCCGTCTGCTTTTTTTCAATTGGTGTTAGCGTTTATTAGCCCCTCTGATTCAATTATGGCCTACCGTCAAAATCCAACTATCGAGTAGTATAAGTTTAGAAGAGCTGTTACGGTTTCTGTGAAACAGTACATATGCCCATTAAGGACAAGATTTTTTGGTTCTTTCCTAGTTTCCTGGTACCATAAATACTTCAGTGGTCCATATTTTCTCAAAAAGCCATGAAAAACCTATCGGACCTTCAAAGTTACATATGACCACTAAACTAGGAAAGAGCCAACTTTTTCCATTACCGTGGCCGTTCTCATTTTTGCGATTCGCCGGCTCCGATTACTCCTTCAAAAAACTATGGAAACTGGGAATCGCTAAAAAATTAGTGATGGGCGTTAAATTTCGGTTCACCCCACAATTTGTAAAAATCGAATTTTATGAGTTCAAATCAGGAATTCATTTTTATCAAAGCCTGACTCCTCCCTCAATTTCTATTCATCTTCTACTTTCACTTTTGGGAACCCTTGTAACCATGTATGATCACCAATCTCTATTTTACATCCATTCCTCAAGATCATGAGACAGCATTTATCAAAATCTACAATTTTTCACTGATGTCTTATTTATCTCAATATCTATTATATAATCAATTTTTAAATTGAAAGCCGGAGCCACTTATACATCTTCTCAAAGTTAGCATTCAGGAAGGGGTTAAAATCAATTATTAACTTTTCCAAATGTTCTGAAATCCTTCTGACCATTTTGAAACAGCATCAGTTCCAAAAATGACTGGTCACCATTAGTACTATTAATCTTATTTTCATGTTTCTTATTTTCTATCGATGCTCACTTGAGATTATTTTTAAATTTTTACATCACTAGATTTGTGTTTTCAGTATTTCCTGTATCATGAAGTCTATGATTCGGAGATACATTGAAACTAAAACTAATGAACCTTCCATTTCGAACCAAAACAATTGAGACACGATTGAGTCCATTCCTTCGATATTCCATTTATTTTAGCATTTTTACTGGAAAACGGTTATCAGCATTAAAGGATAATTCACAAAAAGTAAGGATAACCAAATGAAATAACTTTTTGCACAATGTGAAACAGAATTTCTCTTTTAACTATAGCGTATAGTGGTCATCAGAACAAAACAATTAAGAATAGACAGTAATAGAATCCCCTTGGTTTTTTTTTTTGCATTAAAAAAATAGAAGGAGAAGGATTCCAATAGACTCATTGAAAATGATTGATAATATCCAACGTTGTTGAAACCGGAAACTTTTAACAGATGGACATTTGAAAGTTCCACAATTAGATTAATTCATAAGCATTTGTATTCTAAAATCGGGTAGCTGGAACAGTGTAAATTTTTGAATGGTACAGTTCACAAAAGTTAAAAAATGACCCACTAATTAGATGATCCTGATGCTTCCTAAAGGCGAGAACAAGAAACAGTCAGGACTTCAATGTCGTCAGAATTGACTTTGTCTTCTCTAACCTTATTGTTATTATGCATTTTTCAGTACTCCAAGTAATTTAAGCATAAAAGAACAAGATATCAAGATCACGAAGTGAAGAGACATATTCTTTATTACTGTTCTTGTTGATACTCATACTCTGTTTATGAAGAATGTGAAACAGAAAATTAAGGTGCTTCATGGCTTGACGCGTATTTGAGGAATCAAGTGCAATAATTGAAACCAGTTAGCAACTCAGCACAAAACTAACATTCATGAATTGTGGGAAACAACGAAAAATGGTGTGTAATTCAAGATACTCGACTGAGACTAATGTCTAAACAATTCGATATACATAGTTATAACGATAGTGAAACATAGTTATAATGTGTTGTGTTTCAAAATTCAGTGATGGAGATTGTGTGGCTTTCAAACCAATAACTGCTAAACACAATTGCCACAGTCTAACTGAAATTTTCTGAAGCACTGCACCTTGATGATAATTGTGAAACAGGAAATCACTCTGCCAGCAAGATAGAATTGATACTTTTACAGAAATCTAGCTTTTTTCGTTAAGGAAATACCGACGCATTGTTTAGACAGATAGCAATACAAATAAAAACTAGAACTGAAACTCAAAAAATCACATGAAAAAAAAACCATGACACTCATTGTTGTTATTCTCGATTTTTCTTGCTCTCAATTATAATTTTGTCGTCTGATGTCACCTCGTTTAAAGGAGCATGCATTTATTCGAGAGATGGTCCCGCCATGAAAACGGGTTGCACGCGAACAAAAATTGGTCGGAATTCAAATTTCTTACGATATCGCGATATGCGCTTCTGAATTTACTAGCACTCTTCACATTTTTGTCCCAACAAATTACTTTTTGACCTTCAAAAACAGTAATCAGTTGACAACCAAATCAAATTACATCATTCATACTGATACTCGATTGTCAGATTGATTTCATCACTAAACAGAAAAATGATTATCCAAGGAATTCTAACAAAAGAATACAATAAGGTTGGTTCTAACAACAATGCGACAACTATAAACTTTTGAATGCCAGAGTGAAGAAGAATCTCCAAACAAGTTGCTGATAAAAGATGCTCTAACAGTAGACTTGCAAATATTGACATTCACAATAGAATAACTGAATTTAATTCGCCATTTTTTCTATTATTTCTGAGCCGGTTTCAATATGTTTCGAAAATTGGAGAGTATTAGAAGCGGGCTTTTTTAGAAAAATCGACAAAAACGATGCCAAATCTTGAAATAAGGGGGTGTTGAAAATCATGATTCATAGGAGAATACATTGAGGAGCCTTTCAGAGTGCAAACTTTAATTTGAATTCAAATGAAACTGGTTGTCATTAGAAATAGTTCAAACAATAATGAGAATTGGAAACAGAAATAAATGATAGCAGAATAAGAACATGTCGCTTTTACGATCTGACTGAATGACGGATATCGACCAAGTTATATTCAAGGATTATGAAATTGGAAAAAAAATTCGTGCTTCATTACAAAAAAAAATTCGTGCTTCGGACGGAATTATAAAGAGCTCAGAGAGAGTCAATCAAGATAACGATGAAGTGGATAACACTGTATGGCTTTGTGGAAACGGGAGCGAAAGTGGTTTTCTGGTTTCTAAAGCTTCTGAATGAAATACAACAATAATAAAGGCAATAACCTTTACTTGTCCTGTCCTTTTCCCGTCTGCTCTCATTCATTGGAACCAGTCGCGTTATTAAAATTAAAAAACAAATTACATTTTTCATAAGATTACCTATATCAGGTGAAAAAACGTTAATCGATGAATACTGAACATGCGTGGGTGTTACTTTAATTGACATTTTTTCTAGTATATTTAAAAGGAACGCAACGTTGGGATTGCAACAGAAAAACAATCTCGAACTGAGTAACCTATTTGAAACTGAAAAGTTAACATACATGGGTCCGAATATCTCAAACATTGAACAGATCTGTCCCCAAGCTCTAAAATCAAAATAGAAAAACAGCAAACTATTCTTATCGAAGCTAATATGTATGCTCATTTTGTGATGAATAGTGCATTTCAGCCAACCAGTTAGAAAGAGATAGTGAAACAACGAAGTTTTGAAAAATGTGGTATATGAACCTATGTACATATTTACACATCTCGAAACGTTGATGACCTAGGGAAATAGAATTGTTAACAGTTGGATGAACCATGATTAATTAATCTCTGTTCCGAATTGAGCCATTGATAAATACTCCTTCTGCACTGCTGACAAACGAACGATATTCACTAACGTTCCGAAAAAGGCTTGGAATAAACGCATGAGTTGAAAAAGCTTATTGCAAGTTGGGCTTGCAAGGCTCGTTTGCAAGTTCACGCCAAGGCTCGTTAAGGCTTGTTTTTTAAAAAGCTTATTTTCAAAAAAGCTTATCAAGGCATGTCCAACTCATTCCAACTCATTTGTTGAAACTTAAAAAAGCTTATTGAGGCTCATTTTTCTATCTTTCCAACTCACCCGTTAAAATATTCCAACAGAAAATAGAAGAAAAAACGAAAAAATTCGACACGAAATATGAAAATCCAACAGTACAAAGGGAAAAAAATGAGAAGACAAAAAGTTGACAACTTGCGTTAACCCTTACAAGCTTTTTTGCGAAACGTGGAACGAGCCCCAACGAGCGTTTTCAACGCTTTCCAACAACTTATAAAATAAAAAACGAGCCTTTTTGAGTTGCCCAAAAAGCTCGAAAGCTTAAGAAAGCTTATTTTCAAAAATTTTATGAGGAACCTTAATATACACTACACTTATTGGGCACTACATGTTCAGAAAACTTGAAACGCTGTTTGTGGAACAGTAATTTTCCAACACAGAAACTTTTCAATTTTTTCAATTCGCTGCTTTTTTTCCGACTAGATACCACTTCTTCAAGTTTTTAAATTTTTCACAAAATTTCTATGAAGAATTTTATGAATGGAAAAGAGCCAGGTTCGTCTGATTACTTTTTGAAATGAACTTGAAAATTTCGGCGAAGTATTTTTCAATCGTTTCAATTTTTAAAGCCGTTAATCGAAGAAATCGAAATGAAAGCATCTTCTCCTTCAACTTTCTCCCAAATTTTCGAGATCAAGAGACAGAATTTTTCAAAATTCACATACTGTCTTTGACTACCAAAAATGGCAATACCCCGTTTCAACTTCCCACATCTTCGACAACGAACAACGAAAACCGTATAAAGCACACAATTTTTCTGCTTCAATATCATCAGGTAGAGCCGACCACTATGAATAAAACAATAAAGCTATTCTTTTCTCCTCAAATCAATGCTTTGTCTTGAGCATGTGTTGAGTGATTGATTGCCAAATTTGTGAGTAAACAGAGTACATATCACCGAAAATCCCAAACGGTACGGAAAACCATAATTCGAAAACAGTAATAGTACTAAAGGCTACGAGCAATTTTCAGCTCTAAATTTGGGTTAACTATGTTCCACTTGAAGCTCTCATAAAATGGCAATATTGGACAGTTTTCGATTTACATTCCAAAGCAGACATCATTAAAATCTCAAAAAAGCTAGTCTTAAAAACGTTTTTGTGTTTCACCATTTTGAAGAATAGCTTGGGATTATCAGAATCTCATTCGAATCGCTAAACATTTTCGTCTCTCTACAATTGACAGCAAAATTTCGAGGTCAAATAATGAAGTGCACAATGAACACATATCTCAAGGAAATATATAATTGAACAAAACATTACCATCAAAAAATAACCAGCTAGTAAAACGGAGATAAGTGAAATTGAATACAGAATGATTCGCATTATTGTAAGGGTACTGTTATCAGATAGGTGAAAAAACGAAATTCCTGATAAGATCCTGCAAAGAGCCGCGCATCAAATGAAGTTGTAACCAAATCATTAAACTAATATATTGTAACAGTAAATTTTTGAAGTCTGTTGTGGAAAATGTTACATCCAAAAACCTAGAAAAACAACAACATCGAAATTCGGATCACTAACATTTGTGGACTGATTTCAGCACTCTTCTAAGAATACGGGCCAAGATCTGTATGAGTTTCCGAATGTTTTGAATTATATTATTTTTGCATTATTTATTGCAGGATGAGCTGGTAGAAAACACACTATGCTGTAGACGCTACAGCTATGTTGGTTTCAGAAATTGACACTTCCGATATTTCAGATTCTTGCATTGTACTTCAGCCACTACGACAAAATATCGCTTCTTCGAAATTTTCACTAAACTTGTAAAGGCTCTGAAACATTTTTTTTTGGGGATACATATGTTTTCAATTATAGTTTGCCTTTGTGGTGACGGTCAAGGAATTTCCTTTCACTAAAGTTTCATTCTTCTCTCAATGCCAACTCTTTTTAACTTCAACATTTTGGAAACGAGACTAGGAATGTGTGCTGGACCAACTGTCTATTTTCAACTTTCCACCAAATTACCGAGATCTTGAAGCAGATTTTTTTTTGAAATTCAAACAGCCGGTAGAAAATATTTCATCGGCCCGGCCCGCCCGTGACAAGCATGGATTTAGGTGATGAATACGACTATTATTCCTCTCGAATTTTATTGAAACTTGTCACACCTGTGTAACATCATTAGTTCAAAAATGAAAAATGCTGGTCCTTATCATTCTTCTCATCACATTATCACACTTTCATTTCAAGTACTAAATCACTACATCTGATAACAGGAATGTTATTTTTCACATTCTTCAAGTGACCAGTAAGATTGAAATAAGCTATACCTTCCAAATTCTGCCAACCTCCGATCTATTGCCTCTCAATTCCATATCACGATCGCCTTCTCTTTCCAACCAGCGAATGAAGAAAACAATATGAAGCACGAAATATTTCTGCTTCAGTAATATCAGTTAGAAGCAAACATTATGAATAAAACATTATGACCACATCTATCACGTTTGTTCAAAATCAATATTTTGTTTTTAGTAGCAAAAAGACGCGGAATTCAGTCTTCTGTCGACCGAAAGTAAAATAAAAAAAAAATCCCAAATGGTACGGAAAACAATAATTCGAAAACAGTAATAGTACTAAAAACAATGAACAATTTTCAGTTCTAAATTTGCTTTAAAAACTTAGTTTATTTTGAACAGCTATTGTCTGAAGTGACAGCTGTACAATGCCAATTTTTGAAAGAAAAACCTCAAAAAATCTAGTTGTAAGAAAAGTTTTGTGTTTCCCGATTCTAAGAATTGGCTTGTGAAAATGATTCCTTCACTTGAAGTGGCGAAGATGTTCCAACAATTTACAGTAAAAACTCAAGCTCGATGGAAGATAATTTGTTCTGAAATTTCGTTCTTTCCAAATTGAAAATTGCCTCCAATCGCATTTTCACATTGAAATTGAAACTGAAAAAAGTTCATGTTTCATGATCCTTTCATATTTTCTTGTTCTATCTTATTGTGTTCTTCTTTCATTTTTATCAGAATTCATTGACCCGATTTATTCAAATTTCAAATTTCAAATCGCCAAAAAACATTTCACAAATATCAAACGAAAATGATACAAAAAATGAGGTCGTAAAGTGTGGAAGAGGGGAGAAATTCAATCAATTTTCAAGTATACAAGAAAAATACAAAATAATGAACAAAGTGGGAAATTTGGTTTTAGAAAATGGGATGGGGGAAAAAATTACAGAAAAAATAAGGGAAAAATAATAAGACAAGATTTGAGAGAAGAGAAAATAAAAAAGATATACAATACAAAATTAAAGTCTCCTTGCAAACCACGAGCGACACTGCCGTTTGCTCCGCCGAACCGGCTCCTGATCAATTTCAGATTGGCGTCTTTTGGCGGGAAATTTTTGATCTACATCTGGTGCCATCACCGATGTCATGGGAGAATTCTGGAGCATCACGTCATCTGGATTTTGGTTTTCAGATGATGTCATCGAAGGATCCTGGAGCTTCGAGGCTTCTGGATTCTGGATTCTTGATGCCTTCGACGTCAAAGCCTTTTGAAGAACCCTTCGCGGATTCTGGTTTTCAGATTCCTCCGACTTCAAGGCCTTCTGAAGCTCCACGTCTTCTGAATCCAAGCTTCTCGATGACGTCATCGTATCCAGGGACCACCAACTTTTTCGCTCCAACAACTCCGCAAACTTCTCGCCATCCAAACTTTTGAATTTCGCGGGAATCGCCACCATCGGAAGGGGGTCCTTTCCAAAGCGACCTCGAGCCCTATTCAACGCAGGCCGCCGTTTATTGACCCTTTTCGCTCGACCTATCATCAGATTCCAAAAACGCTTCACCATCTCCACCTGCTCTCTCGGAAGCTCTCTCCTCGGATTCTTCATTTTTCGAATTCCCTCCAATCTCTGCGTCTCCTCATTTTCTTGCTCTTTTTCAAATTCCTCCCGAGAAATTTCTCGTTTCTCTCGTGCCTCCATCGCTCTCCAATCTCTCATCTGGCTCAGATCGTACTCGTAGAAATGGGGGTCCGTGGAAAGGGGGCGTGGCCTACCGCCTGACAATTGCTCATAAGTCTGACAAATCAAACATAGGCGGAGGGAGGTCCGACGGTACTGTAGGTGGGCTTTGGTGCAATTTGAGCAAGACCAGCGGGGCTCAAAGTCGAGTGGTTTGGTTAGGGGGTCCGAAGATTGGGGGTCCGTTTTTTGGATGTGAGAGCGGTGCCAGAAGTGGAAGAATTCGATGCAGTCGGGTTGGCGGATCTTGTAGGTCTGAAAAAGAGAAATCATTGTGATTATCGGTTTTTTGGTTTTTGGAATCTTAAAATGGAGACTTCGAAACATAAAAAAAAGTTATGCATTCCAGCAGTCTTTGAAGCCTAATTTTGGTTTAAAACTACCAATAACTCTTTGAGTGGATGTTCAAGTTAGTCCTCAAATGACCTTAATGTGACCCAAAAAGCCCAGAACGGCCCAGTACCCCCTACTCACATCCCAATCCGCAGCCTCCTCCTTCACATGATGATCCATTTCCATTGGTTTCAAAAACAAGCACTTCACCATCGGAATCGTCACCGGTGGCTCGTCCAACCGTCTCAAAACCTCATCAATCGTCTCCAACGCCGCCAAAATGGACCAATTTTTCGTCATCAAATGTTTCATCGCCTCATCTAGTGTCACATGACCTTGGAATTGTCGACGGATTGCTCGCCAGTAGAGATTTCGAAATGCTTCGAAATCAAAGTTGTGACTTTCCGGCGGATTCGTCCAGATGAGTTCTTCTCGGAGAGGGTTTTCATGGGTGGTCTGGAGTGGTGAGGGGTCCTCGAAGGGCTCCAATTTGGCTTGGTAGCAGATGGGGTCCACACGGATACATGGGCGAGTTGGGGTGGGTTTCGGAGCTGAAAATGGAAGGGTTTAGGATATTTTAGGTCATGGGAGGTTTCTCGGCCATCAATTTGGAATTCTAGGCCACTTTCCCCTAAACTCACCGTTCTTCTTATTATCCTCTTTCTGGGGCCCCTTTTCGACACTGGTTGTTGGTGGTGAATGGATTGACAATGTGGATGGCTTGGAGGCTGAAAATAGGCTTGTTTAGGCTTGAAATTGACCAAATTTAGGCTTCCAAATTTTTACTCCAACTCACCTTCTTGCTCCAATGGCTCATCTGGCTCCGTTGGCTCTTCAACCTCCATTTTTTGGTTTTCAACGCTTACTGTAGGTTTGGCTAGTGGTGTTGGCGGCAGGTGGACTGAAATTTTCGAGTAAAGATTTTTGAATTTCCCGCCGTTTTCAAAAACACTCACCAATATCCAGATGGCCGAGCATTCTCATAATTTCTGCTCTTTTGACCCGAATCGAGACGAAATTTGGTTGAGAAGATGGTGATGGGTGTGGAGAAACTGAAAATTTAATTTTTCATAAAAAAATTGATCTGCAAAAAACTCACAAAATTTGGGGTCCTCGTCGTCCTCCCCTCTCAAATTTGCCGTTATCGAAATACGTGATGATACCCGTTGAGATTCTGCAAATATTTAGATGAAATTTGGTGATTTTTGAGCAAATTTGAGCTCAAGAAGTCAAAAATTGAAAAAAAAAACTTACTATTTTCATTCTTTGCTGACCCGGGGTCCCCCTTGAAACTGCTCATGATGGTGTTGGGAGGTGATTCTGGAAAAAAAATGGAAAAATGGGGAATTTCGAAAATTTGAGTTAAAAATAAGAGAGAGCGAATTGAAAAAAAACCACTGGAAATCGCAAGAAAATCGGTGAAAATGACTGATTTTCTCGCTGAAACTCGGTTTTTGGTGATTTTTCGCGGTAAATTGGGTAGGTCAAAAAATATTCATGAATTGTGGGTCTGAAATTTTTGGAAAAAAACACGAAAAATTGGCGTCTAGAAGAAATTCAGTACCTCAGAATTTTAGCATTTTTGTCGAGTTCAGAAACTTGGAATATCAAATAAGACTAGTTCAAAAATACCGGCTTCGAATATTCGATATGTATGTGATGGAAAAATTTGGTTCACTTAATTCTAGTTCCGCAGACGCATGTCAGAATCTCAGCAAAAATTGGAAAATCGCGGTTTCGATAATCTAATAATTGGTGGAAATTACCGGTTCAATCAATTTGACTGTTGCTAAGTGATACTTTGAGAAAAAACGTCTTCATTGTTGCCTGGAACCTGAACAGTTTTAACACAACTTCTGTAAATTGTAAACATTGTTATTTTGTGGTTAAAATACTATGAGATTCTGCAACTCCAAAAATTTAAGATTCAAGGTTTTTGTCCGTTCTTATCCCCCAAAACTCACTATCGTGGACTTCGTGGCGCCACATAAGTCTCATACATCTGCTCCTCCTCCTTCTCTTCATCTTCCTCATCCTCATTGTCATCCTTATCCTCATCCTCCACTTCCACGACTCTCAAGTTCCGCTTCTTCACTCTCTTGTTCTTCTTCATCCTCTCATTCACCTGAGCATCATATCTTTTTTTTCTCCTTTTCGAACTCCACTATCCTCTTCTTCGCCTTTTCCATGTGTTTCTCCCTCATCGGCACCTCATTCTCCTTCTTTTTTTCTCTTGCTTCTCTCCATCTTTTCCTTCTTCTCGATCATTTCATTAACTTTATTATCATGCAGATTCGATAACATCATTTGCTCTCAGTTCATGTATTGTTGAGTCATCTTCATCGTCTGGTTCGAGGGTTGGGAAAGAGAAGGTGTATTTGCCGGTTGCTGATTTTTTCATTTCATATCTGGTGGCGCCAACCATTCATGGCGAGGGGTGGTAGCCAAGTCTCTTGGGAGAATTTGAGCTCATTTTAGTCTGGAAAAGACAACATGTAGTAGAATGACATTGAGATGCCGAAATAGAGAAAGTAAAGATAATACCAAAGGGAAGCAGAAAAATTTCAACAAATTGGTTGGGCAAGTGGGACAAATGATAATATCAGGGATTGCTAAAAACGAATTTGGACTAGGCAAAATTGGTGTTCGGAACAGAAATAAGTTTGGGATTTCTAACATGAACTTTCATGTCAGAACTAATTCCAGACTATTTTCAAAGAGTCACTGTTTCTCTAAGTGCTCAGTTACAAGAAACAAGATTCATTCTTGATCATTGAGTGGAGTTTTTTCAATAAGTGCATCAATAATATTTGAGTTCAGGATATTTACTGAGTATTCCATCAGAAGGGACAAACACAGTAAGAATCATCAGGAAACTAAAACAGAAATCGCAAAAAATAGTGATCAGATTGCAAGTTAACTATTGTTCAAAGAAAGAATTCACCAAGAAAATCAAGGTTTCGGAACAGTAATTTTTTCTAATAGGATATCTATATTTATTTTATTTGTATACAAAGATGTGGCACATAAAACTTTTCTGGAACATGGAGAGACCGCAGTTCAAGAAAAAACCTGACTCAAAACATGTTTCACTGTGTCCTGAAAGTTGGTTACCAAGAATAGGATTAATTCATTTGAATATCGATGAGAACAAAACTACAGAGTTTAAGATAAGTGTGAGGAACAGAAACATCTCCTTATTTTTAGCCAGAATTGCACAGTCTCTGATGACGATAAATGTCATTTTTTGGAAAATAGTAGAATATT
The DNA here is from genome assembly GCA_963932045.1 of Caenorhabditis sinica. Classification (NCBI taxonomy): domain Eukaryota; kingdom Metazoa; phylum Nematoda; class Chromadorea; order Rhabditida; family Rhabditidae; genus Caenorhabditis; species Caenorhabditis sinica. Next base: position 21,354,574 of record OZ009940.1, read on the forward strand.
GAACGATGAAAAATTCAAAAAATGGAATAAATGTCATTTGGAATAGTGTAACTGCAGATTTTGTTCATAAGTGTTCATACAAGCTCTAGAAAACATGAATTATTCTGAATTGTTGAAACCAATCATCGAATTAATTTGGTGACTAACTTTGCCACAAAGATAAGGTCGAAGAAACAATATAACCTTGAATTACATCTAACGTTGGGTACGGTGTGAAAAAGTAAACCGTCAGGTTTCATATTCAAAGAATTGAAAATTTCCTATTTCATCAGTTTTTCATTCGTTCGATACATTATCATTTTCTATTCAAGTAACTCCACTTGTTGTACCTACTTGAGAAAAGACGTGAAGTTATGCCTTTTTCCGATCTCAATTGAATAATGCAAAAAAGCTAACTACCGATCATACACAGGAATTGAGTAGAAAGTATCAAAATTCCACTAACAAAACTTGTGTTCGTACACTTTTTTTAAACGATTAGAAGCAGAAAACATTGTAAACATACTTGGGTCATAATATTCTCAGTTTCATCAAGTCAATATTTTGAACCTAGGAAAATTGGTTTAATACTAAGGTTCTTCAGTAATTTTTTTTAATTGAAAGTGAAACCTGCCAATATTTGCCAAATTGTTGACTGAAAACTGGAGAGTACGCATAGTCGGTGAAGAATGAGAGGAGTAAACTACACACAATCTTAGTATTTTCAAATTTGTGCACCTGGTTGTTAGCTGAATGGAAAAAGATCCCTCTGAATCATCAGTACTGGCAAATGAAAACCTGGTCAGAAATTAAAAAGTGTTTGAAACAGAAACTTTCAACGACAAGTGTTCTCAGTTTCGAGAAGTTCAGAACATGAGGATACATTGTAAACATTGCTTCTTTTTCTTCCTTATACACTAATTCTACAACATAACATTCGTGGAAAAGGTGAATCGTTTGGAGCGCCAATAGTTTCTACTGATCGAGCCACTCTTGTTGTGTTTGCTTTGAGAACCGACTTCACGTTTAGATTTTTTCCATCTCAACTGGAGAATAATACAAAGCTAATTAGCGAGCACACACAGAAATTGTCAAAAGTTCCACTGACAGAATACTAACAAAAATTATTCTTAGCTTACCTACCCCAAAGCGATCACTGAAAATTAGCATAAACGTTGGAGAACATGGGAGCAATAAATAAAAATGATATAAGCATTTCAAGTCTATGTTGGCAGCAGTGGGGAGAAGATGAAAAAAGAAAACTTTGTAAACACACTTGGGTCAAAAATTTCTCGGTTTCATCAAGTCAATATTTTGGACCAAGAAAAATTTCTACAATGCCAGAATAGTTCACATAGATCTATTTCCTTCTTGAAAGTGGACCCAGCCTATATTTGCCAAACTGTTGACTGAAAATTGACACGAACATTTTTGGTTTCCCCTCTGAAGAGTACGAAGAGGAAATAAGGAGGACCACGCGGGTGTCATTACATTATCCGTTGACTTTAGATTTGGAGAAAGTTTGGGGCATTATGGAACTGATTAATAGAACACCCAAGGAAAAAAGTGAAAAATTCGAAACAGAGTTTTCGCAACGTGAAAATGAATGGAACAAAAGGAAAAAGTGGCAATGGAAAAGAAAACATTGTCTTTTCCTGTCCACGTCGATTAATTGAGAGAGTAACGCATGGAAATAAAAATAGTACCAAAACCGGATATGTTCAAAAGATGGATAGATAAAGGGTCTATAAAGCTAAATAGATGCAGATTAAATATAAAAAATCAAGTGGAATCGTGACCAGATACTGTTTTTTTCAATGAAAATTATTAGAAGATCGAAATTGAATGTCACCAAATTCTACAATTTAGATAGCAACTTATCAACCTTTGACAGCAGGGAATTTATGAAAAAAATAGAGAAAAGGCAACTGCAAATTCTGGCATCACCTCCGGAAAACAAGGTGGAGCTCGCGATATCCGCCCAGTATATATGAGATTAGAATTTTGAATGGGGGATAGAGGTGGCAGTACTGACTGGCACAAAAAGGCTCAAATTTAGAATTTGAAACAGAAGAGAGATAATGCTATATGTATTTTTCATTTTATCGCCTGCCCGGTAACAATTCCGTTCAATGGTTTGCAGAACAAATGTGGAGTGTGGTGCGAGGTGATGTCGGAGGAAAATCTACAAAAAAAATTTCTTTAAAAAGTCCAGCTAAAGAGCACATCTTGACACTATACAGACAGCACCAAGTACTGAAAAATACATAGGAAATTATGAAAGTTTCGAAACAGAATAGAAGCGATGTCAATAGCAAGGTTTAACGTAGCGAGCAAGGTTTCGAGTAGCCCACTTCAAAATTTAAAAACAATTTGGAATCTATCACAATGGGAACAAGTTCCAAACTCAATTTCGATTTGAGTTTGAATGTTCACACGTTCATCCGCAATGAGCAAAGTCGGATCAAATATGTTTTCTTTTTTATACCACCTCCATTCTAAACTACAGAAAGGACGAAGAGGACTCGGTTAACAGCCAAACTGAGATCGCAATAATGTTCAAGCTCTATTGGGAGGTAATGAAACTGGAAACATGTTTTTTCTGCTTCAGTTCGAGAGTAACAAGAAGAAGGCAAAAGAATTTCAATTATCCGAAATAAATTATCACAATATCATTTTGCAGAAGCAAGAAAACTTTTCTCTCTTTTTCTGTTTTCTATTGTTGTGATTAGCTGAACTATGAAACTCTTTGTTTGATAAGAGGGAACGAGCTAAAGATAGAGCATACGAACATTAATAACAATAAAAACTTACTTGATCTCTAGATTAAGACTCAGAAGTTTGTAATATGAGCAATCTTGTTAGAGCACCACGGAGTCCAAGCCCATTAATGTTTTAAAAACAAGTATGGAATTATTGGGACTTTCAGAAACTGCTAAAAATGTCTCACTTTTGCAATTTTTGCCAATTCATTACTGTATCAGCCGTGCCTTAATTCAATAAGTTAGAATCACAAGTAATGTAAAAACCGTTTACTGTAGAGTTCTTCCCTCACAATCTTTTTTGTTCACTGACGTTAAATTTTCTGTTTAAGTCAAAATAAACTCATGATGCTTGCAAGGTTTCCACGAGCAACGAAAATATGAGTAGTTTTTTTATTAAAACATTCAAAACATGGAGCATCTTAATCGACATTCTTCTGGTAGTTATAGATCAATTAGGCTTCTAGTGAGTGGCAGACTGTCATTCAAGAACTGATGATAATGGTTTTTTTCGCAAAATTTTTGCAGTTTCTTTGTCTTAAGAAATCTGGTGGAAGAAGGTGTAAGACATTGCAAAGGACACATGAATTCTCATACATAGACATGATCACGAAGGGAGAATAAAGCGGCAAAATAAAGGCGACAGTTACCCTGGAGCTCAAGTAGTAGTCATCAGAATTTCAGTTATCTGGTTAATTGGAAAAATTCCCAAATAGGTTATTCATAGAAATATTGAACAGTTTCTGAAAAAGAGAAAGCGGCAAAGAAAATACTATGATTTGTTTAAGCTAGTTGAAACTGGAATAAATTTTAAACTATATACACACACATCACTGAACTTTTGATATTACAGGGTGGCATTTAATTACCCGCGCATGTTTGAGGACGTGGTTCAGAAGAACTAATACAGCTTTTGAGCTGAAATTTCAACCACGAATGAATGAAATGTGCAAAATTTACGTCACAAAATTTAAAGTGTGTGTGCACGCCACGGAAAAATTTAGAAGCTAAAACATGACAATTGTGGGACCTGGTGAGGCACGCTGTATGGCCAGCTAGAAAATGTCGCGTAGCTTTGTTAATATAATCAGCATAAACTGGAAATTTAAAGTGTTCGTAGAGTAGATATTTGGTTTCATCATAACAAAAAATCTTCCAGTTTTCTCAACTACAACACCGAATTTTGCCATTTTTTCGTGGCTACCTTCGTTCTGAAAATGGCGTACCATAGCCCATCAATATAGGAAATCGAAAAAATGTGGTTTTGTTATAAGCAGTATGATCAATTTTGTTTCGCAAAATGATTACAACAGTAAAAAGCGTATATTCAGCGAAAAAACCGTTCGATTGGAACCTATCTCACATTAATATGCCGGATTTTCTTAAAAACCGTTCAGAATGCTGATTACGGCATTTTTTGTAGCTGTACGCCCGTCATCAAACTTCAAGGAAGTCAAAATTGATTTCGTTGGGCAGAAGACCTCTTACACGGAGTATAATGAATGTTTCAGACTATTCGAGCAACTCATTTCCGAGAAATTGACATAGGCGACAGGACTATTTTTCTTTACTCTGAACAGCGTGCCAACGCAAAACATGCAATTTTCGATGGTCTCGTTTTTTGGGATTGGTATCAAATTCAGTATGATTATTGTTTTTTCTGATGAAACCAGGGTAGAACTTTACCTAAAGCTTAATACAGGATCAATGGAAGCTCTCAGACAATTTTACTAGCGCTTCTCCCAACCACTAAAAACCCGGTTCCGCGCCTCATGCATGTGGTGAACGTATTGGGACGTACCTAACTTTTTCAAATCTTGAGCAAATGTTTTGAAATTTGAAGAAAGAATAGAGCATATCTTTCTCTATGAAAACACAAAAAATCATCTCATTTGATCGACTGCGACATAGTGTTTCAACTTGCTGAAGTTGTGCGCGGGTAATTAAATGCCACCCTGTAGTTTTGTCGGTTACATCAGGTTTTTTTTTGGTGAAGCGTCAAATCCTAGTATTACGGTGATTCCACTCACATGTAACACTAATTTTTTTAAATTTCGTCTGAAAGGGTATTGCTCATTGATCCATAAAAGCATTTGTTGTTTTAGTGAGTAACTGAAGGTTGCTTAGTGAGTAACTAAAGGTAGTTGCGAAGGCATTTATCCACACAGTGAAACATAACTTTTCGTTTAGCTTAACATGAGAATACACATGACCTTAATACCGAGAATCAATTTTGCCAATCATCTAATAGGATGTAGTTGAGTAATCAAAAACGCATCGCATGAAACGTTAGTATTGAAACTGAAAGTTTCGAGTAGGTTGACGTATAGCTAACCGGTAATGTACTCCAAATGATACTTTTTTTTGGGATGTTTTCAAACTTAAAAGTTAAAACTTAAAAGTTGGAAAGAACAAACATGAAAAGTTAAAGAGACAAACTTAATTGACCATTCAGATGAACATGAGAAATGAAAACAATTTGAAACAAGAAACTATGTTTCAACTTCTTGCTTTGAAGTTAGTTATCGAAATGAAGTATGCTGATCTTGTAACCATTATGAACGAAGAGAACAACGAACAAATGTTGCCCTTCTTTGGGAATTCATCAGAAATGTAAAACAGCATTTGTAGAGAATTTGACCGGAGCACAGGAAAAAATTCTGAGCACAGGAAAAAAATTTTATAGTTAGATCGAGACACATTTTGTATAAAAAAAGTTGATACCTACATATGTTGTGGTCTACCTGGTTCTATTATGAGATAGACGATTTTGGAAAAAAGTTGAGGTGCACGGAGTACTGACATGTGTAAGACTGTTCGTGATTTGCAGAGTATTCGAAACAGACGGTTCTGGCTATTTTGAAAGTTATCGAAACTCAAAATATGGCCTAAAAATATGTGATTCGACCAGTTTCCGTCTGAGAATTAGGCAAAAAACTAACTTCTAGACTTCTATCACAAGACTAGTTCTCATCGTGTGTTTCTCTTATTGAAAAAAAGTTCTGGTATCTACATAATGAAACGAAAGTGAAATAGAGAACTTTTTGAACCATGGTTTTTCGCAAAACGGGAAAAGACAAGCGATACCGCCGTTCGTCGTGGACAGCCTGACTCTGCCATTGAAAGTAAATCGAAAGGGTTTGGAACAAGGAATCCTCGATGATATGACAGTAAGAGATTAAAAATATATAAAACGCATAATAGAAAAAGTTTCTTAAAAAGCAGGTATAAACCAAAGATGTTATGAGCAAATAATACCAAAATAGTGAAACAAATAAATTTAGCAATAAGAGTAGTGTTGGGTCTGTTGCTTATAAGATTGTATTTATTGTTATTTGTAATTGAAACATCTAGCGAAAACAAATTAAGTTATAAGTTAGTCTATAATTTCTTCATTCTAAACTGTGGAAAAGATAAGAAAATAGATTAAAGAACCAAACGACATATGTACACCTAGTTCTGAAAAACCTGGATGTTCTTACTTGGAATGACTCCCGAGTGTACCCCGGCTTATTAGCCGAGTGTGGTATCATTCGAAAGAGCATAAAAAGTTATGTAAGAATCTGAAGAGAAAACTTTTGAATAATAATTGGTTCTCGAGATATGCGACTTTTAGTGAATTTTTGAACAAAAACTGAAGCGTGCAGCTTCAAACCAACATAACTTTTTTGAAACGTAACCAAATTTGATGAGTTAAAAAACAAAATGATGCTAACTTATTGTTCTATCCGACTCCTTAAACAACCTAAATGCAAAATCTGAACGGAGCAAGTGGCTCGGCAAAGAGCACAAGTGCACAAGATGCAAGAAGAGGGTAAAAAAATTCCCAACCACCCGATTTTGATGAAACGGTATTTAAATGAAAGATCGTGTTTGATTTACTTTAAAAACTTGTTTCCAGCACTGCAACGGGCCCCTACGAGTTTTTATGACTTTTGGAAAAAAACAAAAATTTTCGAAATTTTCAAACTTTACGAATTTGGTTAGGAAGTAAATAATTATGCTGGAATCTTTGTTGGTTTTTAAAAAATAAATAATAAGAGCTATTCAAAACCGTTTAGATCATCAATTTTGGTGGACCTTAAGCATTTCTGTAGCCGTGCAAACTTTGGTGGGGGTGAGTGAGACACGTCTCTGAGAAAAGTGTCTTTATCTCTCTGGGATGATCCATAACCAGGTATGAAATTAGGTTCAAAAGACACCCCACAGTGTGTTCGTTTATTTCTGAAAGTATTAAAAAAATCGGCGCTGGAAATTTTTTTTTGACGGTATCCAATTTTTTCAATTTTACCCTATTTTCGATTTCGAAAATGGTGATAGGTAACATTTTGAAAATGTGTTCATGAGAAAGATCGTGTCTTGTTTAGTATAATTAGAAAAAACCATGAAGAAATCTCTTCATTTAGTAATAAAAACAGACGCTCCAAAAAGACATCCAAAATGTCGAAAAATGCAATTTTTTTTTTATACTAAACAAGACACGATCTTTCTCATGAACACATTTTCAAAATGTTACCTATCACCATTTTCGAAATCGAAAATAGGGTAAAATTGAAAAAATTGGATACCGTCAAAAAAAAATTTCCAGCGCCGATTTTTTTAATACTTTCAGAAATAAACGAACACACTGTGGGGTGTCTTTTGAACCTAATTTCATACCTGGTTATGGATCATCCCAGAGAGATAAAGACACTTTTCTCAGAGACGTGTCTCACTCACCCCCACCAAAGTTTGCACGGCTACAGAAATGCTTAAGGTCCACCAAAATTGATGATCTAAACGGTTTTGAATAGCTCTTATTATTTATTTTTTAAAAACCAACAAAGATTCCAGCATAATTATTTACTTCCTAACCAAATTCGTAAAGTTTGAAAATTTCGAAAATTTTTGTTTTTTTCCAAAAGTCATAAAAACTCGTAGGGGCCCGTTGCAGTGCTGGAAACAAGTTTTTAAAGTAAATCAAACACGATCTTTCATTTAAATACCGTTTCATCAAAATCGGGTGGTTGGGAATTTTTTTACCCTCTTCTTGCATCTTGTGCACTTGTGCTCTTTGCCGAGCCACTTGCTCCGTTCAGATTTTGCATTTAGGTTGTTTAAGGAGTCGGATAGAACAATAAGTTAGCATCATTTTGTTTTTTAACTCATCAAATTTGGTTACGTTTCAAAAAAGTTATGTTGGTTTGAAGCTGCACGCTTCAGTTTTTGTTCAAAAATTCACTAAAAGTCGCATATCTCGAGAACCAATTATTATTCAAAAGTTTTCTCTTCAGATTCTTACATAACTTTTTATGCTCTTTCGAATGATACCACACTCGGCTAATAAGCCGGGGTACACTCGGGAGTCATTCCAAGTTAGGGGCATCGGAAAATACTACAAGCGGAAAATTACTCCTTCAGAAATCACGCTAAACACAGAGGTTTTGAAATCGAAATTATTGAGTGACTTATTCTGTACCAATCAGTTGAAAGATAAGTTAGGAAAACAAGGGTTACAAACGAATTTCATCAATCATCAATCACGAAGCGGATAAAGATTTATTGCTTTATAGAACACGAAAAAAATTTTCTGCTTTTTCTTATTGTGATTAGGTGAACTAAAACAATTTGATCGATTAGTTTCACACTTTGGTGAAAACCCAGGGTTCAGGCACGACAACATTAACAATGATAAAAACTCAGTTAATAAATAGATTTTATTGAAAGTCACAAGCCGATTCTCATAATAAGAATATTCTTATAAGACCAGAAACTTATTTTCCCATATTAAAGTTGACAAATTGAAGTACATGTATTCACTGACCTTCTGAAACCGCAAGCAATTATTCAACTTTCGTTCTGCCAGGTGGATAAAATATTACTGTAACAGAAATGCCAGATTTCAATGGTTCAAGTCCTCAAGTAATTATAAAGTAAGAATTAATTCCTTTCCATCTGTCTTCGTAAACCCATAAATCTAGAAACTAATTGAAACGTAAAAAATTAGCAGTTGTGTTTAAGAAAAAAGCCTCCAACGGGCAACACTGCTCATATGACCAGAGATACAGTAAAGTGTTTGAATCAAATGTTTCAAGTTTAGCAAAAGTATTGTTTTCTATCATATCTCACGTTCAGAGTCTATCGTATTCAAATCTGCCTATCACAATTTTTCTGCCCTAGATGCCAATATATGTAGTAGTCCAAGACGGGTGAACTTGCAAAATTGAACAACACTTATTAGGAAACAGCTTACGATCATGTCAAAACAGAAAAGGTTCATTGGGATCGGCTGACATGTATTGTACCCCATTTGAGGTATGGGGTTTTGGCCGAGACTAGGCTCAAAAGAATCAGCAAAAAATTCTAAGGTATACCCTGAAACGATTTTTGCTACCATTTGGTCGTTTTCGAGAAAATCGACTTTAACCAAAAATTTTCCAAAATGTCAAAATTTCAAGTTCCAACAATCATAACTTTGTTCATTATTGCTCAATTTTGAAAAACTAAAATGCACATTGTAGCTTAATGTGTGTGCAATATAGTTAAAAAAATAACAAAACTCAATTCTATTTTTCTAAAAAGTTATGAGTCCATAAGCAAAGTCGCCCTACTGACAACTTTTGCCTAAAAAAAGTTCCAGCCGCTAGAATAATTTGAAAAGTATTTTAAACGATTCTTCATGTTTAATTCACTACAGGTACTTGTTTTTGGCCAATTTTAACCGTAAATTTTGATTTTGGACAAGTTTGAAAAAACCGATTTTTGTGAAATTTTTCAAAAAGTAAATTTTTGAGAGCAAGTTTCTACAGGATGTTAGAGATTACTGTATGGCATATTTTTTGCCTTGTTTTCAGCTTTAAAATGCGCTATTGATCTTCAAATAATATCAAGTTTGAAGCTAGATACGGTCTCTGGAAGTCTACAGGTTGAATTCTGTAGTGGTTGAGAAAATCGAAAAAATGAAAATCAAGTTAGAGACTCAAATTTTTTTGCATCATGTAGGGTTTTTGATTTAAAACAATGTTTTCAACTGCAACTTTCTTTCATCTCTTCATCTTCCAATCATAAATTGAGATATTCTTCAATTACTATTTATGATGGGTGGCCATTGTAAAATTTTGATTTATAGCAGGATTATGAAGAGATGAGAAAAAGTTGCAGTTGAGAACATTGTTTTAAATCAAAAACCCTACATGATGCAAAAAAATTTGAGTCTCTAACTTGATTTTCATTTTTTCGATTTTCTCAACCACTACAGAATTCAACCTGTAGACTTCCAGAGACCGTAACTAGCTTCAAACTTGATATTATTTGTAGATCAATAGCGCATTTGAAAGCTGGAAACAAGGCAAAAAATATGCCATACAGTAATCTTTAACATCCTGTAGAAACTTGCTCTCAAAAATTTACTTTTTGAAAAATTTCACAAAAATCGATTTTTTCAAACTTGTCCAAAATCAAAATTTACGGTTAAAATTTGCCGAAAACAAGTATATGTAGTAAATTAAACCTGAAGAATCGTTTAAAATACTTTTCAAATTATTCTAGCGGCTGGAACTTTTTTTAGGCAAAAGTTGTCAGTAGGGCGACTTTGCTTATGGACTCATAACTTTTTAGAAAAATAGAATTGAGTTTTGTTATTTTTTTAACTATATTGCACACACATTAAGCTACAATGTGCATTTTAGTTTTTCGAAATTGAGCAATAATGAACAAAGTTATGATTGTTGGAACTTGAAATTTTGACATTTTGGAAAATTTTTGGTTAAAGTCGATTTTCTCGAAAACGACCAAATGGTAGCAAAAATCGTCTCAGGGTATACCTTAGAATTTTTTGCTGATTCTTTTGAGCCTAGTCTCGGCCAAAACCCCATACCTCAAATGGGGTACAATACATGTGAGAATAAGAAATTCCTGATAATCTTTATTGCGAAGAAGTTCAACACGTAAATGATTTTGAAACCAAATCTTGAAAACAAGAAAATGGAACAACACCTTCTCGCTATCAAATGAAAATTGGCAAACAAGTAAATTACTCATCCGAGATTGTGAGAGCATAAAGTAAAAGTATAAACTACTCGTTAATAGTAATTTTCTTCCCGATTCGCTGACTTTTGTATATCAATTCACATCTCGCAAATTTAGTCCTGTAAGCTCAGAGCACCTCATAAAGTGCCTGTGAAAAAGTTATCAAAATTTTCTTCGTCACTGTATTTTTTCTGCATATCGCTTCATCAAAATTCTCACAAAACGTATAGAAACTTTGAAACATATTTACAGTTTTAAATTTTATAAAAATCAGTATACAATGAGCTGTTTGAGTTGGAATAAGGCATTTTGTCAAAGCTTGATTCTCTCTATAATCCCTATCTTTCTCTAACTTCATCATTCAGAACATTTTGAAACGACTATATTAATCCGACTGTCCAGTTTCAACTGTTCAGCAAATTCCCAAGACCATGAAACAGCATACTTGAAAATCCTCAAGATCCTTAACTGGTGTCTTATCTTGATATCTATGTACTGAAAATTTGAATTTAGCTGACAAATACGTGGCGATCATTACTCCTCTGAACTTTTCTCCAATTTGGCAAGATTGTGAAACATTACTTAGTTAAAAAATCACATGTCTAGTGCTGATCCCTATTCTTACAACACCTTCATCTTGAGTACTACATCACTACAACTTACATATAATATGAATATTATCTCGCCTCATCTCTAATGAGTCCAAAAGGATTAGATTAGCCCGTACCTGTCAACATCTGCCTTAAACTCTCCATCCTCTTCTTTTCTCTCCCTTCGTTTTGTCTTACATAACGAAGGTAGTAGTGGTGACTAGATGACCAGAGAGACAAACACAATTTGTTGTCCAGTGTCCCCTCTATTCTTGACCGAACGGTTTTCTAATTGTAGGTGTCACAGCAGAAGATAGTATGGGAAAATACGACGACTCCCTTTTCATTAGAAGGGAAAAATGAGGAGAAGGACGATATTGACTAGGGAATAATAATCATAAGGTCATAATGTGAATATCTTAATTTTACTATCTTTGCTGCTGATATGCAAAGATGCACGGAAACGGATCTCAAAAATACGGAAGACGGAAACGGAAGACAACTTTTTATGACGAAAGACGGAATATGAAACGCGAAGAATCAATCAATGAGAAATTGTATATATGATTAAGTTTATAACCATTTAAAAACAGAGAAATTTAGTTCAGATCCGCTGAGTTCCAAATTTACGGTAAGCTCAATATTAACCGGCGTTGTTCATCAGATGAAATTGTAACGAAATCTCAAGAATTAGAAAGTGAAACAGCCTTGATTCGTAATCAGACACGCTAATATGGAACGAGTAAAACCGCGTTAATATGGAATGTACATATCCAAAATATTTAATACGTATAGGAACAGTAGAAACTATCATTGGATGTGCATTATGTTGCTTTTCTCATAACTTCTCAAATATTTCAGAATGATTGCAGTTGGGTTGTTACTATTCGAAATTTTTGACTTGAACAGCTGATATGATACATGCATATTGAAATTACTCAAATCATTCTGTATTTGCAGTGATCTGGAACAGTAGCCATCATCAAATCGCTTTTTCAAAACGTTCACCAAAGTTATCGAAATTGTGAAACATTTTTTTGAAGTTTAAAACTACCTAAAAACAGTGAGCTATTTGAGTTCGAACTAGGCATTCATTTCAGATCAAAGCTTGATTCTCTTTCTAATCTCTAGCCTTCTCTGAATTCAACATCTCGAAAACCACAAAAATCCTCTGTCGATCTTCTGTTTCAACTCTCCATCTAAATACCATTATCATGAAACAGTTGATAGAAATACTTTTCTTCAACGATGTCTCATCTTAATGCTTACTTTTACTGGAGAATGAATTCATCCATTTCAAAAGAGCTATTACTCCTCACACTTTTCGGAAATACTTCTGACGGTTTTAAAACTGTATCATTCCATAAGACTGGTGCTGGTCTCCATCATTAGAGCCATTCTTATTATATCTTCTTCACCTTAAATAGTACATCACAACATCTAGTAACAGGAGTATTATCTTGCCGCATCTCTAATTAGTCCTAAAGGATCAGATTAGTCCATACCTGTCAACATCTGCCTTAAACTCTCCATCCTCTTCTTTCTTCTCCCTTCATTTTCTGTCATTTAACGAAGGTAGTAGTGGTGACAAGATGACCGGAGTGACAAACAAAATATGTTGTCCAGTCTCCCTCTATTCTTGACCGAACGGTTTTCTAATTGTAGGTGTCACAGCAGAAGATAGTATGGGAAAATACGACGACTCCCTCTTCATTAGAAGGCAAAAATGAGAAAAGGACGATATCCTCCCCTACGAGTAATAAAGACTCTTTGCTAGCAGGTAAAACGTTCGTTAGAAAAGGAAGGCAACAAGAAAAGGGGATGATGCATATGGTGCATATGACGAGTAAAGGAGGTTGCAGGGGTCTAATTTTGTTGAGGTACAGAGTCAATTGGACGCTCAATATTAAATGAAAATGACAAAACACATTATGGGAATTTGGAAACAGTGAAGTTGTGAAAAAAGAGAAGATAGTAGAATGAATAGATATTCAGTGAAAACGTTTTGTAATAAGATTCTCGTAAGAAAAATGTTGGAAGGAACTTTTCGTGATTATCAATAACTCATGTTAGCGTACAGAGTTCAGGGACGGAATTTCACATGTTGCAAAGAGAAACAAGGCAAACGCATCAAAGAAAGAATATGAGAGAGAAAATTAGCAAAGTTGAGAAACAGTGATACAGTGAGTTGTAGAAAAGCATGCTATGTAAATCGTGGTGAATAGAACTGGAAAGGGGGGAGGGGAGGGATTAATGAAAACTCCTAAACCAATGAAGACATAATTTTTTCTAAAACCTTACAGACCGTTCGAAACTGTGAAATTTTTTGAAAATGCCGCTGAAGTTATAGCAAAAGGTAAAAATGGAAACAGGCGAAGAATAATACATGGTGGCGATTAAGTTTGTAGACTTTTTTCAGAGCCATCTGGGGGAAATACTAAGACATTTTTCCCAAATAAGTCAAAAGAAAACTAAAGTTGGATGAACGATAATAAATGCTTCAAGGCACTGAAATCTCAAAAACTCGTCAACAAAAAGTTTGAAAAGAATAGTGAGAACAGAATAAGAAGAAGTCAAAGTGGTAATTTATAATTTCTTGGTTCGCTATTGTCGTGAAAAGACAAAAATGATGTATTTGGAGTATGCGATATTTTGCCTTTTGAATGATATACAATTCGTCAATGTATATTTCCACGGAAACTAGGGAAACTCACCCTTTGAATGATATCGTACTTGACTTTCTTTGCCGTTTGTTTTTGGTAGTGGGTCAAGTTGGAAAGCTTTCATCTACTGACTTCGAATGAATTCTTCTCAGTTATCTATTGAATAAGAAACATTAAAATTTGAAATTTGAAATCAGCAGAATGTCAGGTTTCAAATGACATGACGTTCGACTGAATTTGTGCATTGTCAAATCGAATAATAGAGTAACTACACGTATGCTTGCGTTAATGAGGACCGAAGGATGAACGAAAAGTTGAAGAAGTTGAGAAATAGTAAAAACTAGAACGAAAACTGTAAACAAATTAGAAATAAATCATTGGATTGAATGAAGGACGAAAAGACAGATGTCATTTTGAAAAAGGAAAAGAGAAGATAGATAGCACTGATGTCTTGGAAACAAGATGAAATATTCGGAGCAAAAATTACGTATGTAGAGAAACTGCAAAGCTTACGGAAAATGATGGAAAGTATTGGAAAGATGAGAAAGACACCAGCGAAAAAAAAAACAGTTTTTTTTCACTGGGTTCAAAAAAGCATGGAGGCTTGCAATCTACATACACTGCTCGACATAAATATAGTTCCACTTGATATTTGGAGTTTTTTGGAAAATGACTGAGAGTTATCAATTGGTTATGGTCTACAAATATGTCATTCTAGAATACAATTTATTTGTACTGAATACCAAAAGACTGCCTGACTTAGTTTTGAAAAAACAAAAATTTTGTAAAAAATGTCATTTTTCAATCGGACAAAAATATAGATCCAGTGCCCGAAATAGATCCAGTGCCCGAAATTATGGACGATCAGAAAAGCGGTAATGAACACTGATGGAAATCTGAAGAAAACTATGATGATTCAGAAACATTAAAATTTTGTAATCATTCGGAAACGGTTTGCAAAAAACGACGGTTTCAAATTGTCAGGGAAAGAGAAAAATAAGAAGTTAACGACATTCAGAAAGAAAAACGAAAATTCTGTGAGGGATTGAGGAAAAATCGGCAACAAAAGAACAAACGAGAAGAACAAAATTGTGAAACTGACACATTGTGAAAGTCAAAACCTAATGCGAGAGCGATGAAAAAACCCCGCTCTAGTTCCAATTTTCCAGTTTTTTTCCTTCATGAACGTTTATGAATGAGCGAGCTTCTATTTTTTACTACATGTTTCAGCAAGACCATATGAAACAATAATAATTGCGGAAATTCGATTTAGTCAGAGTTTTCGTATCTAGAAACAAGTTAATAAAGAAATAAGAAAAGTTAAAGACAAAATTTGAAAAACTCGATCATTTCCTTTTCTGCCAAACATTTGTACTCCGATCCCATTACATTTGTACTCCGATCCATTATTATTATTCAGTTTCAGCATCACCGAAAAATCACATTCTTAAAACCGCAAAAAATTTGAAAGTTTTCCACCGATTTTTACCAAAAATTGGGAGCAAGAGCACCCCAAAAACTTATACAGTTTTCTAGCTTTTCTCTCTCACTTTTTCTAATTTCCGTCATAGAAATGTTTTACCAAATAGAATATTATATTGTGGCTAACTTCAAAAGCTACAAAAAACTAAAGGATATAGTATTCCATAACTTTTCACAACTCAATTCACAAAAAAAACACTGCAGTACTCCCACTAAAATGCTTTTCGCCTCTATGTTCTCACTAAAATTATATTATTTTTGATCGTTTTATGTGCTCTTTGAAATGGTACCAAAATAATTATAACCGATTGCATCTTTACCTCAAAAATCCGTTTATTTCAAAAATGAACAGAGATAACCCCTTCATTTTTGATATCATATTGTAGGGCTCATCGAGCCCTACAACATGACATTACAATTGGATCAAGAATTACGTATATGGCGCGCTCCAGCGCGTCCCAAAACAACCATTTTTCTTATTCCATTTCATGACAGTGTAGTTTTTCCTTCCTCCTTTCCTCCTTCCCCCTCGCACACCAAAAATTGTTGCATATACATGGGCAGCCGTGTATATGACCTCAGAAAAGAATCAGAGAGGGTGCATTCGCGTCGTCTCGCACTCTCTCTTTTTCTCTTGTCTCTCGCTGTGTCTCCACGCTTTCCAACCCAGTGTCTTGGTGACTGCTGCCTTTTTCCTCGGATCGATATAGGCCTGCTGCTGCCGGAGAAGAGGAGAGAGGCCCCCATCTCACACACAGAGTAAGGCCTCTTGCTGTGTCTATTTCTCTACACAAATGGCTGGTTGGTTTGTCGGAGGAGGAGAGGAGTACGGGTCTGTGTGTGTCTGTGTGTGTAGAGAGTTCAGCCGGCTGCATGCCTACGTCTCATTTCTGTTTACAACACTAGATTTTGTGTATGTGTTTGTGAGAAGAGGAGGAGGAGGTGTCGAGGAGTAGATGAGTTTCATTTTACTCTTAGATTTTTTATTGTTGCTAGATTCATTTCCGTATCCTAATAATTTTTGAGACCGAAACCTTGAAATATACTTTGATTTTGAAACATTAGACCAAAGTTTGATTGCCTTAAGGCCAAGACGAAGTCTAGAATTCCAGACATTTTTACTGTTATTGAAAGTCTAGATGTCCTTGAACAATTAATATTGATAATTCGATTCGTGCAATAGCCCGAAACTGATGTTCGACCCACTTTTTTGCGAAAAATTACTTTTAAATTATGTAAAAAATTACTTTGGAAAATCACAGGACAAAATTCGCGCCAACCGACACATAGAATTCGCCCTTAGACCCCTGAAAGACCATTTGATTCTCTAGAAAGTTGGTCATGCTCTTAAAAAGTGCGTGTTTTTGCGGTTTCGGCAGGTTCATAATTTAGTAAACTATCTTTCGTGATTATTGACACCTCTCAGCGTCTAGTTTTCAAATCGATTCTAAGCGGGGAATTCGCTATTAGACTTTCCTTGTATGAATTTCAGTTCAAATGTAGTTTCAAAGCGAACAACACTTTCATAATATACGTTTTCTTCTTTGACCCATTCTCCCCCTTTTCAGTATACATCTAACAATTTCAATTTGGCGTCAAATCTGATGCACTATCACTTCTCTTCTCTGCGTATGTGCCCCTTTTCCCTGCGTTGTCCCCCTTCTGCTTCGTCGTAAAACACAAAGGGGCCCACACGCACTCTCCTCATCACACAGCCGCCGCCGGCAGGGGGCACACACATAGTGGGGCCGCCTAACGGCCCCATTTCTCTTCGCGCTTTCGTCTGCCCGCAAACACCGCATTTCACGCGCTGCACCCAGACTAATTTACACATCTACGACAAGTTGCGGAGTAAACTGAAACGACGATAACTGTCATGAGGTTTTTGCAGTGATATCGTTGGAATTGAAAAACAGTATGACATATTAGAATCATTAAGATCAGATTTCAAGTATTTGTTGATTCTAAGCTTCATTTTCCCAGTAACTACCCAAATTTGAGTTGCATTATCTGCTTCTTCTTACGATGCAAATAGCGACTGATGTTCTGTTTTACTTTTGAAACGTTACAATTGAAACCGAAATGTCAGTGATTCTAAACTTTCTGATATTTTCAGCTGAATATTTAGTTTTCAATGTGAATCTTGCATTTATCTAATTTTCCCGGATTCTTCTGCAAAATCTTACGGTTTCTCTAACATCCTAATTCCCTCTATATTTGCCTCATAGCCAATATTTCGAGAAAATTTTATTCTTTTCTCTTTTTTATGTGAATTTTTAGTCAACTCACGTCAAAATGCGGAATGAACGGAGAAGACTGTTCAGATCCTCCAATAAGGTCGATAACCGTGCCATCATCTTTCGAAAAGTTATTTTTTCATTTGAGTTTTGAGCTAGATAGTGCAAATTATGAGCATTTTTGGTGTCATTACTGTAAATTTTGATGTTCACATTCTTTTCTGTTTCATGTTCTTTTCTAGAACATGGCTATTTTTTACGTCTCAATCTTCGGAACACCACCAGTCTCCATTAACTATTGCAAAGTAACCAAAGTATTTGATGATGCTCACCTTCTTCACCGAAATATGTAGGTATTTTTATGCATCAATGTCTCGGATTCATAGTCTGTTGGACCACTATGACGGACAGGCCCCAGTCAATAATTGATCGGCCTAGTGTTCCTCATACAGGTCTCATCCTCCTAGTCGTGTTCTTCTCCCTGCCTGTTTGACCTGACCTCTGACCCCTCATCTCGCTTAGCCTTCCTTTTCTCCTTACCATTCCTCCTTCTCCTTGTCCTCTCCTTGGCTATTTCGTTACATATGTAGATGTCTTCTTCTTCTTCTTCTTTTTGATTTTCCTGTTGTCTCCTCGCCTCTTTCCATTATCCTCTTCCCTGCCACCTACAGTTTCACATATTTACAAAAAGAGAAGAGTGAGATACCGTTACTATACATCGCCTTTTTGATATTTCTAGGCAAACGAGCTAGGATTAGTCGTGTACCTGTATGACAACAAATAAATTGAAAGTGGAAAAAACGTTGTTAATAAAACGTTGCCAGGAAAATTTAATAGCACTGTGAAACCGAAAATGTTGAGTGGCTAGGTAATAAGTGAATTACTGTTTCATATCCTTGACAATGTTGGTGGAAGATTTTTAGCATCAATAATATAACGTTGGAGCAAAATAGCGAAAAGAGAGTGGATATCTAGGGTATGATTAGTCTTGTGTAATCAATGGAAGACGCGAATAGGGAATCGAAGTCCAAAAGACAGAGCAGTACAGTTCAAACATAAGAAAATAAGAAAGCAATGTGAAACTGCTTTTTTCATTTCGTTGGTGAAATACTTTTTCTCATGATTGATGCACTTTGTGGATACTGTTAAACAATGATAACGTGTAGTGCTCTTGTTGTGGATTAGCTCTAAATTATTGGTTTTCGGTAGCCGACCGAATTCGAAAATTGACGTCTTCTTGGATTGAATTTATAGGAAACGAAGATAGTGGCATGAAGCAGGAAAATTAGTTTTTGATAGTTAGGGAATTGCTGTTATACATAGGGACCACCACGCGTGAAGGGCGGAGCGTTCTGATTTTTCATCCGTTTCACTGATAGAGGATTTGAAGGCTCATAAGTCGGCTCAAAATAGGCCAAAATGAATGAAACCTTTCTGACTTATGTATTTGATCCTATATAATTGATGTATTAAAAAACATATTTGTTTTAGACTCTTCAAAGGTTAAAAAATGCTAAGAAAAGTTTTCAACGATTAATTTGACCTAGTTTCCAATCGCGTTCGCTTGAAATTCTACTATATTTATTAACTTCATGATTTGTAGAAGCGATCCGTGTAATTGGATTTTCATTCCTGCCGTGCCCGTGATATGAAAAATTAGGTCAAACTTCGCATATCACTGCACTCTGATTGAGCAAAAATGTATTTTTTTGAAGATACCAAAAGTTTTAGCAGCTCATATAATAACATGGTACAAAGTTATGGAGGAAACGGTCTTTAAAGAAGGAAGTTAGAGGCAAAAGTAGATGCATATGAAGAGGCAGTATCAGTGTTTGTAGTTTTTCTATGCCTAGTTGAGAGCGTTCGCTTGAAAAGTTTATATCATTATGTGTGAAATTAAATCGGTCACAACTTTTCAGTTGATCCCTTTTTGATCCGACCGTGCCCGTGTGTCGAAACAGGTCATTTTTGACCTTTTCCAGTACATTTTCTATACAAAAAGTTCTTTGCAAGAAGCTCTCTCTACTGTAATAAAGGAAAAACGTGAAAATATATTTTAGTTTTCTTCTTTTTTCCCTTTTTTAAGCTCCGTTCGCTGGATGAAATCTAGTTATGATTATAAGGTGACTAATTGACTTGTATCTCAGTAATGATCCAACATTTTTGCGTCAAAACTCTTCATCATACTTCTATCAACCTACATGTCAAATTGACGTCACAAAATTTAGGAAAATATGAGTTTTATCAGACGCTTGGTGGTCCCTAGTTATACACTTGTGAGAAATTCAATGTCAATTTTTGAATAATGATGGGAATGGATGTGGATTTTGAACTTTCACTTAAGAAATATTCTCTGTTTTAGTAAATTGATTCAAGTGGTGAGATTTTATTTAACTCATTCTTGTTTTTCACTTTGACCCTATAATTTCTAAAGCTATTTTCAATTCGGCACATTCGGAATTCCATTCCGCACATCAAAAAAGGAAAATTTGAGAAAAATTATTCGAAAAATATCAGAAATTTGTAAAGTTGCAGAGCTTAGGCACACTATAATGTATATTGATGGTTCATAGCAAAATAAGCGTTTGGATTCAGCTCCATATAGAAGTCCGTATGGTGACAATTCTTCAAACTTCTAGCAGAAACGTTTCTTCCGTGTTTTCAGAATTCCTTTTCCGCACACCTCTGTGATCCATTAGATGTTTCACGGCACCATACAAACTAGATTACAAGCCTATTCTCGCATACCAATAATGATGCAGGTGTTAGTAATTTATAGGATCAGGCGCCAAAAAAAACTGGAGGCACATAGCAATAAGGATATAGTACACTAAGATGGGAATTTAGTTTTCACAGTTTCCCTTCATTGAGAAATTTTTATGAAGTTGTGAACAATTATTGGGAGCGCGTTTCCACACTTATGACTGTTCATATTGACCGAGTGTTTTTTTTTCAAAGTTACCATATTTCCTCTAATTAACCGGCACTCTTAATTGTGACACTTTAATAAACCGGCGTCAAAATGGATACATCGAAAAATATACCGCTATGCCGGCCAATTAGAGGAAATACGATAACTATTTTCCACGGTTGTTTGTTAGGCACTGGTTGCTCTTTGCTCGATTTACATTCTTTTCCGCAATTGATGATCAGTGAAGATTAATTGACAGCATGACTAAGAGTGAATAGAGACTTTACATACCGATATGGATAAAATAATCCTCTGTTTCAACCAGCTGACTTTTTCTGAATCCCTTATTGCTTTGCATTAGTGGTTGCATTGGTTCTTCAGTTCAATTTCGCGATGTTTATTAACGAACCCCTTGCGGTCGGTCAATGTGGCGCAAGTGGACTAGACATTAGTAAGACCTCCAAGGAATCCCAGTAGACATTCATCGGAATTGTTTTTTCTACACATTTATGTTACTGTTCTGTAAAGGTGACAAGTATTCAAAGTTGTAGGAGCATATGATTCATTTATCGATAAAGGAAAGTACCAACAAAAGCTCTTTCCTCATATTGGGAAGTTTTTCAAAATATTCCCAATTCTAATGCTTTGGATGGAATATTCTGATTGCTAAAATCGAAAAAAGTTTCTGCACCACTATCGGGATATTATCGCATCTCACTACTTCATTCGTTCGAAGTACTTGATGGTAATTTTGACTCTCCTTTTTGAATTACGTTTAGCTTCAGAGAACTTTGTTAGCAGAAACAACTATTCTAGTCCTAGTTTTGAATACGGTGTCCTATGCATGTTTTTCCTAACTTTTTCGCTTCATTATTCTGTCGTGACTTCCTAGAAATTGTATTGTCAATATACATTTAAAATGGATTCTGCTAAGTGATTAGAAATAACATCAATTCATGGAAGTGGCTCTAGTGAAACTGTTATTACCAGCTTCTGTTATTGTTTTTAATGGTCAGTTTTAGGTGGTTTCAGCTTACCGGTTACTATTCTCGTTTTTATCCCATTATTAGCACATTGACTATATATAATACCTTCTTTTTTCATTAGTAGGAAACATATTTGTATTGACTAGATGTGAAGATGTGGTAACAGAAAAATATAGTTTTTCTCCTTTGCAGGAATTTGCCGTTTACTCTTCATGGCTTATGCGGGGTCATGCTCCAAGGCATACTAACAGTTAAAGGTATTCAAATTAGTCTAATTTTTGGTTTTACGCCCTCCTGAACTTGTCTTATCCATCACGAAATAATCAGTTTCTTGTTTCGAAGTTACACATAACATCTTCTTTTCTTGCTCTATTGATGATATTCTCTATTTCATTGTCAGTGATTTCATATTCTCACCATATGTAGATTTTCAGTGATCTATATATAGCTTACATTATGAGTTTATTTCAATCTTACTATTCGACACTCAGGCTTCTTGTGAACAGTCGATTTCTAGTTCTCGTCCCAAAATAACTCACTGTAGCAAGTGCACATTTATCATAAGAGAAAAACACAGCGCTGTGGATATAAACTTCATTTTCACTGCTTTTGTTTGAGCTGATCTAATTAGACTTATGATAATGACATAACCCTAATCTTATATCATTTTGAACTTTTTTATGTTTCACTGGCTTGATAATTTTTGCACAATTACCGATTCGGGGTTAGACAATGGGAAACTTTACGTAAACAGTGAAATATTGAAAACCTTTAAAGTATCATCTAAGCTTTCCTGGCCCAACTTTCTAATTTTGCCCTAAACTGACTGCTCGTTTTCCTTTTTTAGTCACCCCAAAAAAGACCAATAAGTTTCTTCTCACATTTCATAATGTATGACTGCTTATCAGTTTGTTTCAACGCCGTCGGTTTCTTATCAGTAGAATCGGACTCCCCGTGAGGGTGACATACATGCTGAATGTGGTTGTTTAGTTAAAAGTAAGCATTTCTACTACATAGAATCAGTAGACGTTTTCAAACTATGTGCGACAAGATAACAATTTGAAACAGATAAAAGAATAGAGCAAGAAGCAATGAAAATGAGTTTGAAAAAACGCTCTATATGTACGATTGGAGGTTCTGAAGTTTACCTCAAATCTTTTCCGTTTGGTTATTAGCGATTTAAAAAGAGAAAAGCAGAATATTGATGGATAAGATGCTAACCCAGTAGTGCAGCCAACAAATTATCTTTCATAAACAAGCTTTGTAAAACAGCAACTAATCCTTTTTCCATTTTCGGATAATTTACCTTTTCAGTAAGTTGAGATAAGATATGAAAGTTAAGAATCTGTTAGTTTTTTGTCGAAACCGTTTTTCCGCAGAATATCTACATATTCTCTGTTTTCTTTGTGATAATTGTTGAAAATGAAGACAGCTACGACATATCAGGCACCAACCAGAAAGCTCAAAATTAATAACTTCTTGAAACAGAGACCTTTCAATTTCAATTTTTTCTGTTTCTGTAACACGGGTTGAAGGGTTCATCCATTGATAATTTGATGAGCTTGTGAAATTCTTCTTTATCTTTGTAAGAAATTTCGCCATGTCCCTGATTCATACAAACCTTCTATTCAAGCATTAGGGAGCATCCTCTTTCAAGTGAAAAGTTTCCATATTCAGTGTTGAATGTTATGCTTCTTACTCCTTTTATTTTCTTCGGATCCTTGTTAGTTAGCTTTACTGAGATTACAAACTAATCTGAGGTCGTAGACGTCTGATATTTCCTGAAAATATTATGTGTAACATATTGATAACTCTCAGTTTTCTTATCCTCCCCTGCCGTTTTTGAAAGTCTCTGCACCCTCAGTTGTCTTTTCTCAATACATCTCCTTCTCATTTGTATTAGCATACACATTCACAAAATTTTCTGTTCCATCATCATGATTTTTTCTACGCATACGGGACTATACAGTATATGCTCCATCGTTGCTCATCCCATGATTTCTCACTGATATTTTAAACATTACAGTCGTCTCTTTTATCTCCCTCTTACCAGTTTCGTCATACATCTTACAATGTCATATTTTCCAGACCAACCTATCCAACCAAGTACAGTACACCGAAACTTCCCCCCCCCCCCCCCTCAACGATGCTGCCGGGTACTGGGCCCTATCGGAAAGGGCTGCTTCCGAAGCCGTGGGCCTCCCCCGCCACGAGACCAACATTCACCAAAGACGCCAATTGCAAGTACTCCGTCAGATTTCACGGATTAACACCGGAAGTAGAAGCGCAATACATAAATGAACATCGCATACAGATGTTTATACTGCATCAGTGCTGGGACCGAGAATGTAGGGATCTTGATGAAGCATGGATTCGAAAAGAAAAAGCGAAGCATAAGGCGGAAACATTGCAAAGAGACACCAGGATAAAGGAGATAAACCGAAAATGGGCGGCCTTGATTGCAAGTGGTGAAGCAGTGCCACCTCCCAGACCGACAAGAGGGATGTCTATTATGAGCAGTTGCAAGGATGGTAGGTTACTTTTGGCGGGAAATTTGATTTTAATAATTTTTCATTTTCAGCACCTCAACACCCGGAACGAATCAATTGGGAAGAAGTGGACTTTGGTAAGCTTTCGCATTTTTAATCAATCTTTTTGAAATTTTGGTTTTTTTAGCACATCCGTATCCTCCTGACCCATCTCAGCCTAGCACTAGCAGTGCGCACTTGAAGAAGAGATCGTCTCCGAGAATGGAACCTGACTGGGATCAAGTTGGCCTTCCCGGTACTAGCGGCCTCAGTGGCATGACGAGGAACACGAGGGATACGATGACCCCCTCTAGTATTGGGATGGATAGTGATTCGATGAGCGTAGATACGGGTTATGGTGAGCTTTTGATGATTGTGAAGATTGTGATAGGATATGTGAAAAATCATCTTGAAGAGCTTTGGCACCTTGGATACCAGTTTTGAAATCCTAGAAGTAGTTAGAGTGCCACCAGCGGTGAGCGGCACTTGAGATTTTATGTAAAAGCACCGTGTCTCCGCCTCTCTTTTCAAAAAAACCCGAAAAGTGGCTCACTGGTATTTGCGAACAAATAGAATACCAAAACGTAGCCATCGAGTTTAAAGCACTGCTCGCTTGTGATTTGTTAGAAGTCCGAATACTTTGAAATTCAATGACAATATGGCAAATAAAGGACCCTCTTTGATATTGGTGTTTCTCAAAAGTGAACTTTTTCAGACTCCAATCAACCATCCACCTCAACTCATACACCTATTCCACCCAGCCCATCTAGCAGCATTGAGAATCATGGAGACTTTTTGAAAAAAATCGAAGAGCGAATGAAACCGAATGATGGTGAGTATAGGATAAATAGAAGCTGAGCCCCCGCTTATTTTGAGAAAGTACTTTTGATTTCTTCACGGCAACTACATACAGTACCGGTCAATAATCTATGAACTTTTGGCGTTTTCAGTTGAAAAATGTCAACTATGGGGGTCTGGGAAAGGATGTTAAACTTGACCGTTTGATCTGAAACTTTTTGGCGCGTTTACATCAACTTCAGAACTCTATTTTTGTAGTTGACAACTTTTTAATACAACCTCTTCTAAAGATGGTGTGTCCCTTTAAAGTGGGGCGATGCTAAATTTCCGCATTTTCAGTTCGATTTTCACTGATTTTAGGGTCTTCTGCATTTCACGAGCCATATCATCTCTAGAAGAGGTTGTACAAAAAAGTTAACAACTACAAAAATAGAGTTCTAGAGTTGATGTATACACCCAAAAAGTTTCAGATCAAACGGTTAAGCTTAACATCCTTTTCCAAACCCCCAAAGTTGACGTTTTTCAACTGAAAACGCCAAAAGTTCATAGATTATTGACCGGTACTGTAGAAGCTCAAAAAAAGTTTTTTTGAAGCTTACTATTAGACACAGGCTCATAGGTCCCTCAGTTTTAAATTTGATTCCATACGCTCTTACTGCTTGTGAAAACAATAAAAAGTACTTTTTTGAAACGAGAAAGATGTCACCCCAATAATCAATATTTTGTAGGTCTTCGGAAGTCCAACAGGGTTCCTGGAAAGAAAGCAAAGAAAGTAAACACTCCTACAGAGAAGCAGGAAAAAGTTACACCTGGTAAGTATTTTATTTCAAACTTCAACAAAACATTGATGTACTAACATCGAATCAATCTTAACCTACTTCAAATTTCAGCTGCTTATCGTGGATCCGATTACTTCCCATACCCTGAATTCCCAGGCCTTACAATGGAGAAAGTCCACCGAATGGTGTGTGGAAACGAGGCCTGGTTCATTCGCAAATTCAAAACAGAAGAAGAAGCGGATTTGGATGAGAAAGAATATCAACTTAAGCAAGTGGAAGAAAGAAGAAAGGAAGCTGAGGAAGAGCTGAGACTGAGCAAAATGACAAAAATGGAACAGACTGCGGCGAAAGAAGAGGCATTGCAGAAGAAAAAATTAGAAAGCTACAACAGTGCGCCAAAGTATTCCATTAACGTGGACAACGGAAAGGAAACTTTTCAAGCGGTTCTCCCCATCTACCGTCCTGTTGCGCTCGCTAATCACGATTATGAGAAACTGGAGAATCCGAAAAACCCAAACCAACCGAAAGTGATTCGGGAAGAGCTCATATTCAAGAAAAATGAGAACTTCGACCATGACTACTTCATAAATTTGTACTGGAGAGCAATATTCCGCCAGTTCGGAGGTCACATTGAACTGGAAGCTGCTCAAAAACACCTTCACGAGATGGATTACGCCTTCGAGAAGGCTTTGGAAACCATTGATGATTTGCTTAGGAAGATTGGAAAGGAACCGATTGTGGGGGTCACAGAAGTACAGTGGGAGTATTATAGGATGATGAAGGATGATATGTACGAGGACTGGGAAAGGGAAAAAGAATATGTGAGTTTTTTTTTTAACTGAGACTGATATTGCTTTAAAATACGTAAGAAATCACGCGAATGGTCTCCGGCGGCCGTGGCCGAGTTTTCTCAAAGAGAGGCGGAGTCAGCCAATGAGCGACGTTGCAATTTGCAAGCAGCCTATCGTAGCGCTCGCGTCCGTTATTGCAATGGCGTCCATTGGCTGACTCTGTTCTTTTTTTGGAAAACTCGGCCACGGCCGCCGAAGACCATTCGCGTGATTTTTTTTCGTTTCGGAGTCATTTTTCGCAGTATTAGTGCGTATTAGGGTTATAGAGCCATTATGATTTTTGGAATCTACACAAATTTTTACTTACTTTGAAGCAATAAAACTTTTTGACCGGAATCCTCCTTCATAGCTTTTCTTTCAGTTTCTGTCTATCATGGCTTTGCTTTTTTTGTCTATTATGGCTTTACTTGTTGGGCCAAGTTTTAAAGGGGGTGTTGGACGGAGTGTATTTGCCACTAATCAAAACCATTTTTTTTTTCAGACCCAACGGTTCAAAATCGAAGAACGCGAAAGGTTCTTCTTCATGTTTTCCCACGACCACAGCATTCAGTCTGCGGACAATTACGACCTGGCGAACCAAATATTTGAGCATGAAGATCCTGAATGCCCCTGCAAGAGCCCCTTGGCAGAGAAACTCAGTTTCCTTCCCCGATGGGCATGCACCAATTGCAACACAGATGAAAGATACGATGAAGACGCTCTCTGCTTAATTTGTCTGACTTTTGAAGAACAATTCCACAGACGATTCCCAGCGGACAATGTACATTTCTACCAGTACGATAAGAAGCAGCGGGCAGCTTGGAAGGAAATGCAGAGATCGACATTCAAAAAGATTACTGCACGACGATTTGAAGAAATACAAGACAGGAAGCATCACGAGAAAATTGCTAAGATAGAAGTTACCAGCAAACCGCGTCAGAACCTTCCTAAAGAAGATTTGGAGCACGTGGAGAAGTACAATAGTCTGTTGATCGATCGCGTCGAAAGGATCAACGAGAAAATACACGAACACAACTATTACTTTGGTGAGACGAACTTTCGCGAAGATCTCCCTCTTCCAAAAGCATTTCACAAGCTTAGAAAAAAGGATTTCGCTGATTTCTTGACTATTCGTAAGCCACAAACTCATCGGGAGTGCGATGGAACTTGTGAGAATTCGAAACAGATGAGAATGGCAAAAGAGGGAATAGCGAAAAGTTACAAGAACGCTATGAAGTTGATGAGAGCTGCTTCGGTTGAAAGAGTTCCGAAGGACGGGAAGATCGAAAAAGCTATTAAAAATGAGAAAAAGCCAATGGAAGAGGCGAGGAGTGGAAGGAAGAGATCAAGACATGAGGAGTAGTCAGAAGCCCCGAAGAGCAGTGAGAAGCTTGAGGTAAGTGCATATTCTTGGAAGGGTTGCTTATATTAAGCTTTCTCAATACTGTGAAAAATGAAGTTAGGAATAATACCCAAAAATGTGGGCCTTACGAAACAGTTTTTTTCTAGAAGAAAATTATGCTGGACAATTATCTTCGATGTGAGAACATAATAGTAGAATCAGGGTTTTTAATTATTAGGATAGCGAAATATGGATGATACAGTGCGCGTCATAAAGATAGGACACCCCAACAAGAGGACGGGTTTCGGGAAGACCGAAATAGTTATTGAAAATCTGTAAAAGCAGTTTTGTTCAGCATGTCAGAAAACCTAGGCAGGCAAATTTTCAAACGATTAGAGTAATTTTGGAGCACACAGTCCTCAAAAGTCACTTTTTTGGCCGCGTCATAAAGATAGGACACCCCCAGAAAATGGGTAATTCGGCACTTGGAGTCCCAAAAAATGAAATTTTTTTGAGTCAAAAATGATAAATTTGGTTTGAAAACTCTGCGCTGTATTTTCGATAAGTTGTTTACAAGGGTTCAAAAAATCTGTCCCAATCAAGAACTTCTCAAGAAATTAGGAATTCATTGAGAATTCACGGGGTAACTGAGCAACTCCAGAAAATGAGCAAAATCTTGAAAAATCATGAGCAAAATCTTGAAAAAGTTTTGAGAACACAACAAAATTACACAAACATGATGAAAACATCAAAGTTAGACTGTTTTCAAACCAAATTTATAATTTTTTGGGACTACAAGTGCCGAATTACCCATTTTCTGAGGTTGTCTTATCTTTATGACGCGGCAAAAAATTGACTTTTGAGGACTGTGTGCTCCAAAATTACTCTAATCGTTTGAAAATTTGCCTGCCTAGGTTTTCTGACATGCTGAACAAAACTGCGTTTACAGATTTTCAACAACTATTTCGGTCTTCCCGAAACCCGTCCTCTTGGAGGGGGGGGGGGGGGTGTCTTATCTTTATGACGCGCACTGTTGACCTTACCAAGGAGTGGTCTCGAAAGAAAATCTAACTTTCAATTTGTAGGTCAAAAATCAGGTCGAAAAATGTATTCCAATCAGACAAAAATTGATATTTCTAAGCCACGTAGCATCCTTCGCAGAAAAACTAAATAGATAATTGGATTCAGCATGACTTCAGCTTTCTAATGTTATGTGTATCTACTCATTAGTTAGGCATTTCTTAAGATTAATATCGCGTTGACAAAATAAATAAGTTTTAAAATAACGGTTTTTTCAGAATCCTCGTATTCAGTTTCTGAATCTGGTCTTCAATTGCTCAAAAATCTCCAATCGTCTCCATCAACCGGAACACTAACATTACCAATCTTCAATGTCTTCCAATTTTCAAATTGCCAACTTCCTCAGTTTTCACAGTTCTCAACTTTGAGGTCTTTATATTCTGATTTCTGAGTATTTTGAGCTATTATCACTTCACATTTTCTTACTTTTGGCTATAATTTTTACCTATCTACTACTAGTTCTGTCATGCTCCCATTCAGTTTCACTTTTTTCGACTAAATCCTTCGTTTTCATTTTTCTTCAGTTAAGAAAATTGTCAGTTATATTTCTAGCTTGCATCTGATTTTTACCACTTTTCAAATTTTCATCATTTTCCTCATTTTTAATTCCATTTTATATTTTTCATTCTCTGTTTTTTTGTTTTAGTTTTGTCCCTGAAACTCTTACGGTCCCTCATTTGTTGTGTTGTCTAGTCAGCCCCACCCAATGAAACTCCCGAATAACTTACATAATTAATTCCTAAAGACTACCTCAAAACTATTTTTCTAACTACTGATAACCTTTATCATTATTTCTAGAGCTCAATTTTTTCGCTGTACAAAGCTTATCATTTTTCTCCATTTTTCGTTTCTATGTGAAACCCTTTTCCTTCTAAAAAACGTTCCTGCTTCTACTGGTCCATATTTGCAAGCATAACTTTTTTTACGGATATCGACTCCATGTTTTCAAGTGTTGCATCAACTTTTCCTACTGCCACCCCCCCCCCCCCCTCAATTTTCCCTGTTTCTACTGGTTCATTATTTTATCATTCATCTCCTGCTTTTTTCGGTACACTATCTTTTTCTTTTTCTGTTGTACATAAAATATCATTTTTCTAGAAAACCCTAGTACCTCCCTTCTTTTAAGACTGTTCAAACATTTTTCCCACTTTCAGCTAGCCCATAATTGCTCGCATTTTTTCTGATTGCTCATCCACATTTTATTTCTACAACGACTCTCTTTCCCACTTTTGTATCTGATGATTCACCCCTTGAAATCGGGCTCATTTTTCCAATTCAAATACATATTTTTGTTTTGAATAAAACAAGATTTTTTTAACAGGCAATGTCAGTCATTGGAACTGGGACAAAAACTAGTATAACATAGCAAGGGTGAACCAGAAAACAATGTTCACTCTATTCGAAAAAATGCGAACTGCGAATAGTAAGCTCCTTGGGTATGAAACTCAACATCAAGTGGAAAGTATCAATGAAACGAATCAAGTTTTCATATAAACATGGACATTTTGAAACAGAAGTTCAAATACATATTGCAACACTTTTAAGTTAAGTAAAGTTCAGCCTATACATCAGAACATCTAACCATTTTGAAACCGGAATCTTGTGATTTTGCTTTTATTCAAAACATTTTCAGCTCCACATTTCAATCCCTCTTGAACGGTTAACGCAGCTTTCAAAAATATTTACCGTATCGAGGATGTGATAAAAGATAGAAAAGAATCACAGGACAATATAGGCGTTTCCTGTCGCTTACAAAATCTTAATGAAATTTAATGAACAGTCGCTCACTAAAATGAAAAGCTTTCAGAATTCTGATTTTTGTAGAGGGGTCAATATGCATAAACTGGGGTGCGAACAAAAGTGACACGGAATATGTTCAGATTAAAAACTGATTATTGCATGAGCATATAGAGATGAAAAACATAGCGAAATTGAAACAAGAATTTTTTAAAAACTTCACAAAAAAGTTCAAAACACAATCTCTACCACGTCCTCTATCTTTCCGACTGCCAACATTAGAAACAGTATCATCCTCAAGAATTTGCCTAGAAAGCTTATAAGAACGCTAGATAACATCAGAATTTCCAAAATCTGAACCACGTTTGAGAAAAAATCAACAAAAATTTGCTGAAACAACATCATGCCTTAAACTTTGGAAAATCTTGAAACTTCACTGAAATGGGTCTGAGCGAAATATGGTAGCATAAGAAAAAGTAAGTAAAACTGCAAAAGTAAGTAAAACATACGGTCGCTTAATGGACAAATTGAACTCACGGCTGTCACTTTTGACAATTGATTGAATTTTCAAACACGCTCTGGAATCAATTTGTATGTATAAAACTGCGCACTTATAACATGCATCAAACTGTAATCTTTCTGAACCAACGGAAGCTAGAGCGAAACGATGGCTGAGTTAGAAGCAACTTATGAATCGGAATAGCGAGTTGGATGCAAATGGCTTGTGACAACACTAGGACGAAAAATGCATTATTGAAAAAGCTACGATTCCACTAATCATGATCTCGGGTCTAAACAACTTTTTCGAAAAGGTAAACGTTTTGTTACTGTTTTTTTGGTTTATTGTTAGACTTGGAGAAGTGAGACTCGGCGCTTGCGTTTATTTGGATTTTCAGCTCAGCTAAGATCACATTAATTGAAGTTCCGGAAACTACATATATGTAAATCACAGTTCTAAAACAGTGATTTCAATGGAAAAAGAGTGGATAGGAGATTGTTTGATTAAAGAGAAGATCTTTTGATTTGGGCTGATACTCACAGTTTCCATGTTATCCTCATTGATTGCCAACAACTGTACGACGTCTGAAAAGCTAGCACGTTTTCAACTCAGATCTACACTTCCGCGTGTACTATGCGAGCTCACAGCACAATTTCCTAATTATTATTGCTACAACTGCAAAGGATTCAATGATCTCAATAAACGCGTGTTCTAATATTTTTGATCAGAAACGGGAATTCGTTCCAAAATGCGGGGTAAGCCTCATTTCTTTATGAAAAAGCTAATTTTAAAAATTCGAATTTTCACCAAGTTATGGAAAATTGATCAATCAGGATATGAACTTCAAATCATATGGGACAAAAATATGCCCATTTGTTGAAACATGAAAACCGTACTGCTCCTGACTAGGAGTACATTTGAACCTTTACAAAAACCATTTTTTACAATCGAAAGTTTCTGAAAACGTGGGAAACCATAAGGTTTTGTTACGGTTTCAAAATGATAACTTATGTTTTGCATTGCTGGTAAACTTGTTTAATGTAGCAATGCCGGATTAATGCTGTACACTTCAATTGTTTTCCACTTAACGTCCATAGAATACAATTCAAGGTGAAACGACAAATGCGGAACAGATATACTTTTTCAAAATGATGTGGACGTCTGCTTTTAAGTTCACGTTCAGTTCACACTTGACATGGGGTTAGTAGAAGCTGATTTAATTCATGTGAAATTTTAAAATCAGAGCTTCCAGTACAATGTCTCACTTTAGATGGGGTTGAAAGAGTAAGTCTTCAGAAGCTCTAAACAAACACAGCACCTCATTGTACCCTTGAAAAACTAGCAAGTCATAGTCACATTTTTGTTCATTTTCAAAATGTTGTCTGTTTCATTTAATGCACATTATAATGTCCAGAGGAAGAAAAATGTTGATCACGTTAATCAATTAAGTTTGACAGGAGTTTATTGGAATCCAGTCATCGGTTCGGTAGAAATACTGATCTTAATTGACATAACTAATGTTCTCCAATGCGAACTCAATCTAATCTACTACTAAAACTGGCAAAAAACTGCTCACTTATTAAAAGGTGACGTTACAGTAAATTTGGGTGACCCTGATAAATTTTTATCTTGATTTTTAGTTGCATCATTCGAACGAATATGATCGCGTCATCATTGTTACAAGCTGAAGTAGGAGAAGTAGGAATATTGAGACAGAAAAGTTAGAAACCAATAACATTTTCTTCGATTCGTTATTTTCTGGCTACACTTTCCCGTTTTGTAGTAGTTTTTTAACAATGTTAAGAATCTAATGGCAAACAAAGAAAACGATTTCATTTTTAAAAATGAATAATCTTTCCTATTCGCAATCGACATTATGTTTGTGAGTCTGTATGGTCTTAGCGCCGTAGTCAGTAAACGCCGAAAATTACATTGATGTACGGGAAATATCATTTTTTTTAAAGTAGATAATAAACATAAATTCAGGCTCCCGATTATTTCATCACCTTAACGTACATATCTGGGAGCAACTGTAAAAAAACTAAATGCCGTTACTGAAAGTTGACATGAGTTGATCGCATATTAGACATTTGCTAAGGAGTCGACGTTTAAAAAATCAAAATTAAAAAAAACTTGAATCTCGAACAGAAATTTCACCTCCACTAGTTCATTTTGCTAGTCAGCACCAATTATTACCGTTACAACAGTTTGAAATAAAATGACCGGTATGATGTCTTCAGTGAAATACTCAATTTGTTTTTCCAGGCAGTTGCTATCACCAGTGATGAAGTACAACATCTTGTTCAAAATCAAAAAGGCAGTGAAACATAGCTGATGGAGGGCTTATTATTATCAAACCAGTATAACGTTTCGCGTTCACCACACACCAATTGATGACTCCACCTGAAGTAAGAAAAACAGTGATATTGCAACGGAAGCAAATAGAATCCATAAATATCCCTTGTTCACAGTTTCACTGTCTTGTTGTTTTGTGTCACATTAGGTAACGATAATCTAGGCGCTGTTCTACGACATTCTCTGTTTTCGAAGCTTGACGTAAATCAGTTGATGTATGAATGATCGCTGCTTCATCCTCAAATTCGGAAGATTTAGAAAAAACTATTTCGAACACAGTATTTCGAACATAACGTTCTCTTGTCAGAAAAAAAAAATCATTGGAATCTCAACATGACAGTTCTGAAGCACTCTTATCTGGTTTCTAGCAACATACAGTACCTTGACTGAAAAATACACATTGGTTCACTTCCTTCTGTAAAACCAGTTTATTTTTGCAATAGTAAAAATACTTCGCATGAATTTGTTGGTAGCAGGCAGCTTATGCTGATGAGTCAATATCAGTGCTGCAAATGGAAAGAAACATGGGAAACAAGAATATTGAAACGGGAAAAAAACAGGAAATCAAAGAGAAAATTATCAACAAAACAGGAAGAGGCTATCTGAATAGTATATTTTGATATCTCAAATCAAATAGGGCATTTGTTTCAGACGAAACCATATAAGGTTCTTCAAGAACCTAGATGGATACATTTAGAAAAACAGAAGTACATGCCAAGAAAAACCGTAAGTGACCAACGATTGAAAGGAGCACATGTATCGATATGAAATAGCAGTAATCCTTTTAGGTCAAAGATTCCATTTGAATACGAGAGTACCAATCAAAATGATATTGGACCTGTTTCGTTTCCGGCAGTCTTTTTTAATTCAAAACTTGAAGTTTATCAATCGCTACAAGTTATTTAATCTAGCTTCATCTAGATCAAATAAGCAGTCTGGAACAGAGATTTCAAGCAAAGTCAAAATCACTGAACTACTCGGAATTCCCTCTCAAGCTGAGAGCAGTGCTTCAATGTTTCACCGCTTAGAGGGTTTCATATCAACAAGTTTTCTTGAGTTCTACAATATGTGTCCCAATTTTTAACGCTTACCGACTGATGTGTAATGATGAAAACTAGGAGCCTGCAACTCAGATTCATATTGCTTTTGTTAGATCCTTGTTGAAAGAGTCGATAAATGCCTGGTGTGATGAGAATCTTCTTGGTTGCTCAGCAATGTCAAAAATTGGTCGAAAGAATTGAAATCAGTAATCACGACTTCAAATATGTGTTGAATAGAGGGTCAGACAAGCTCAATAAAAACCGAAAATTTCATCATTTTACACCTTCTGTCTGTTGCAGTAATTATCCGAAAAAAAACATAGAAAGGCACCAAAACATGAACAGCGGTCCGAAAATTGATAGATAAACCTGATCTCATGCTCAAATCAAATGTCCAATGAAAAATATAAGAAACAACTGGAATCACAGAGGTTTCCATAGAAGTAATGCATTTTACAAATGTGACTTTTATTTTGTCAGCATAACAGGCTTTGTTTGGGTCAGTATCTTTACATTGATTTATTCTTGAACTGTTTCAAATTAGTGGTAAGTATGGACCATCTGGCACCGATTCAATATTCGTGCGAATTACGTTGCGATAATCAAGAACAGGAACAATTGGTAACAATGAAGAGCAATTGGAACTTATCTTTAAACGAATAGAGTTAAGAAGATTACAAATTTAGTATACCGGTGGAATTACTACATATTGATAGAGCTTAGTCTTCATCAC
Organism: Caenorhabditis sinica; assembly: GCA_963932045.1. NCBI lineage: Eukaryota > Metazoa > Nematoda > Chromadorea > Rhabditida > Rhabditidae > Caenorhabditis > Caenorhabditis sinica. The sequence goes on from OZ009940.1 coordinate 21,389,912, forward strand.
AACACACTGAAAACGAAATGTTTGTTTTCTGTTTTGTTTTTTATTCTGTTTTTCATTTGTTCTCTTCTAATCAGTGAGCTTTGGTTAGTTTGTGTTTGGTGATAGATGCTTATTGAAAGATCTCATTTTAACGTCGATGATGAGCCGTGAATTCTCTATCTATGGAGTTGTGAAGCAAAAATGTAGTCAGCTGGCAATTTTAAAATAAATATAGCGGTTGGTTTCTCAGTTCCAATGGATTCACAATAGAAATTTGGAATATCTCACCAAAACTTGAGAGCCTGGAATGGAAAAAGCAGCAATGTGCTCCACATTTATTTTCAGTTTGAAACAGTATACAATGGAAAAAGTTTTTTTCTGGGTTGCCTGTTATATTGAGAATTTTTACAGCAATTTCTGAAAAAATTTCAGCTGAAAATAGCTAAAAGAACTCTCGAGAAAACACCTCAGGCAAGTCTTAGTCTTTATCACAACACATTGTCACTGAGAAGTTTTTGCGGGGCCGAGTTTTTGAGGGACTTTTCTCTTCCTTCAAAAACTCGGCCAAGAGTGGAAGTGGTTCGGAATCTCTCTCTGTTGTCATTGGCCTAATAGAAATGCTTCATTCCAATTCTACCAAAATTGTTGTCTGTTTGGGTTACGTTATATGACATTTTTTAAACGACTTTTCTCGATTGTCCAATAACTTTCTAGAAAGGCTAGTGCAAAAATTACAACCTCATTACGGGCAGGACTATATGAATGGAGATAGCATCATATTGAAGCAGAAAAGTTGGATAATTTCTTGAACTTTTTATCATCTCTTGATCGTATTTTCGCGTTATGTGAAGTTAACCTCTTGGGTTCATTAAAGTGCTTGTATAAGAAAAGTAGGGAAAAATGCTGAAAACGACGATTTTGGCGATTCGTTATTACATGAGCTTTAAGAGATACAGAACATCGTGATTTTGAAACAAGCATTTATTCAGATTTCAAAAAAAAAGACACAACGCGCAAATCAATACTGTTTAGTTCATCGGCTCATAAATCCCTTCCACTTCCTTCATCTTTCTGACCGTTTCTTTCATATCGTCAATCATCTTCCGAAGACTGTCTCTGTTTCTCTCCTCCGTAAAATTGACCATATTCCTGGCGAGATGTTTGACGCCCTCCCGAACTGCTCCTTTGAAAGCCTCAGTGGCTTCTGGAGTAAGGTTTCCTGTCTTACATGGAGTCTCATAGATCTGTTGAATCTTTCTCTTCTCCTCGTCGACAACTCTGATCAATTTTTGGACTCCGTCGCTACGCTGGGTTTCATGCATCTCTTTCAAAGCCAAAACCAGCTGTATATTCATTTGTAAGGCCAACATTCCTTGATCGAGACCGACGTATACTCCTCTCGGGGTCTCGGCTTCAGATTGAGATGGCGATGGGGTTCTGGACATGGTTGAGTCTGAAAATACACAGGTTGAGAAAAAAAGGCACATGTTGAGAAAAAACAAGAGAAGAATGTGGGCAATGAGAAAAAAAAACAATGAAAAATGACTGCAAGGGCCTCGTATGACACTCCTTGGTTCAGAATTTGTCATCCTGGGAAGAAATATCGATTTATTTTGGTCAAGGCTGTCCTGTTGAACACACAGTGTGACAAACTTAGTAATACTGCGAACCGAGACAGTAGTAGGCATGGTACGCCAAAAATCGATCAGATGAAAAAACTACTCAATAAATGTAGTCAGATTTATCCCATTCTGTCCACTTTCTAACTAATAAAATAATTTTCTCACAGACGTATAGAGAACATGAAACGGGATATAATAAGTTTTGAAAATAAATGAGATGCAAGTTTAGAGGTTAGGGCGAGGTGGCCGGGCCTTGCTCGAATTAGTGCTTATTTTCGAAACACCAGAAATGGGACTTTTGTAGTAGTAGTTAGTTTACAACGCCAGGAACACGAAAAAAAGAGATGGTTCGAAACAACAATACTGCTGACCTCCTAATCATTCTCTACTTTATCCAAATTTTGTCATTACAGTTTTAGATTCCTGTAAAATATTTGCGCCAACAATACATACGCAATAAGTGGAGTCTGTGTATGTCTGAACAATATATTTTTTGTTTTCTGTTTCGAAAGTATAGTAAAGTTTGGCTCAAGATTACTGATTCAATTCATCGTTGTAGAGGTTATAAAAAAGGAACAGAATATAGGTAGAAATGTTGTTTTATCGATGTCCAACTCGGCTAGGTTTGTGAATTTCATCCACTTGCTTGCAAATAACTAAAACTTATAGCCAAAGATTTGGCTCACCCAATATGATGCTTCAGAAGGAGGACATTTTGACAAAAATGGGATTATGCGATGTTGAAGGGTATTCCAACATTCATCAATTTTACGAAGACATGCAAGCTACTTACTCGTCATGTTTCAATTCATTGAATAGACAGAACAAAATGAAAAATAATAGAATAGAGGAGAAAAAGAAAAATGGACAGCCAGTTGTTCATGAATACAATAGCGTATCTTTCTTCATCTATACACTGTTTTGTCCATGGTATTATAGTATGTATATTATGCTATTTTTGTTGTTTTGCAATAGCTAAAAACGTTCATACATATGTTGTATATTGTAGTAATGACTATCATTCTTCTCTTCCTTCTTATACACAGTTTGAAACAGCTGAAAACCGAAATTCGTTCAGTTCAAATTACGAGACCTCATATAATCAGTTTACCAATAAGTTCATGAAGAGACAAGTAACCCTGTTTCTTAATCATCGTTTTTCCTCCAGACTAATATGTTCCATCAGTTATTTGACTAATTGTTCCGAATATTGTCAATAGGCAAGGGTTCCCTCGTAAAGGCTTTTTATAAAGAACAAATTCAGGTTGCAACACAAACCATACAAGTAGCAAAACAAATCACAGCAGTGTCTCATTTCAGCAGTTAGTGGAAGGGTAATTTTTTGTGGTTGTTTTTGATCTTGAATTGGACAAAGTTCAAGTACATATAATGCCGGTTTTTTCTCCTTAAATTCCGCTAATTCCAAATTTCAAACAATTTTTAGATTGATCGTTGCAGAATTTTGTCCTCGGCAAAGAAATCCTTGGATGGTGGTCGGGAAATCAGTCGTTCTCGAGATATGGGCCAAAAACAGCTCAAAAAAGTTACAGTGCGCCCGAGGGTGCAGGAACCACGTGGAAAAATTTACCCTGTAAGTGCATCGGAAAAAAAAGATTCAAAAATAAAATGAATAATCCATAATCATACCTTGCTTACAGTTTCACTGCCTCGTTGTTTTTCCTCTGATCAGCTAACAACAATACACACGACGCTCTAGTTCCTTTCTCTATTTTCAAAGCTTGACGTGAATCAATTGCTGTATGGCTGAGATTGGGAAGTGATGTTACAGTAAAACCTGGATAACCACCGCACCACTAGCTTTTTTTTTATTTGTCCTTCCCAAATCTCGATCATTGTTGAAAACTGTAACATGAAAAACAAGAATATTGAAACGGGTTGAAATAGGAAAGCGAAAGAGAAAACTATTTCCAGAACTGAGGAAGCTCAAAACAAACAGTTAGCCCATGAAATATCAATATGAAATAGCAGTAATCGTTTTAGGTTTTGAGGGCAATATTTGAAAATTATTTCATGAGTTGAAATGATGCTTGCGGTACATATTTCATTCAAACAACTTATCATAAAACTGTCATGTTTTCGAGCGATGCTGTAGTGTTTTACGGTTTCCAGTGGTTCATATTAACACATTTTTTAAAGTACGACAATATGACGACTGATAAACGTGGAACTAATACATGCATGTTGTTTGTGTTAGATCCTGGTTAAAAGACTCAGTAATTTCTTGATGTTTTGAGATACAGTTTGATTGCTCAAAAATATTGAAAAATGATCAAGATGAATATGAAAGCAGTAATACCGGTTTCGGCTATGTGTTGAATAGAGTATCTGACAAAATGGATCTACTAATTATCACTTTGTTACCTTCAGAAGAAACCCAACAAAAACTCAAAAAGAAAGCGCAGCATGGGTTGAAAGTATAGAATCGGATCTGGATATTTGTAGGCTTGATCATATAACTTATTGTATGCACCAATAAAACGCCAATCACAAAACAGATAAAAACTCTAAATGCACTCATTGGAGAAGATCGAAAAATGCACTTTACGAGATTAACATCTGTCTTATCAGTAGAACAGAATCTGTTCGGGACAGTATCTCTACATTGCTTGATTCTGAAACTGTTTCAAATTGCAGGTAAACGAGAAAATTCCGATACGGATTCAATATTTGGACAATAAATTTTGCGACAATCAAGCACAAGGAGAACTGGTAACAGTGAAGGGCAACTGGAACATAATATTAGAAGATTTCTGTCAAGAAGATCATGAAATTATTAAAAAGGTGGGAATTAAAAAAAGAAAAAGAGCTAGAAAAAGAAGCACTATCCATGCTTTATCTATCAATTGAGCTGTGATGCAGAAATTTAGTAAAAAAACGCATTTTTGAAAAAAAGCGAACCCAAATCCCAATGAACGCTCAAAAAATCTCACCAGAAATGGAGAGCATGGAACGGGAATGTTTTGTAAACCAGGTCTTCAATGCGAAAGTACATTTTGGCATTTTGAAAACTGATAGAATGCAGAGTAATGTCGTAATGTGGGTAGTGATTAACAGGTACGGATGACAATTACTAATCACAGTTTTCAACCAGTGTCCCAACATTTTGATTTTTAAAAGTGCACTTTATTAATGAATGATCACCACGCGTTACAACAATTTCAGTCACTTTTTCTAAAATAAAATAACGAATGTTTTTTGATGAACATGTGAAACATCTGACTCCATTCTTACTCAGATTGTGAAAATGCAAAATGTTTCCCACTAGGACGATTAATAGTTCTTCCAAAATTTTTGAGTTCAAAACTGTTTCGAACCGGAGATAATTTAGAAAAATCCAGATTTTCTTTAGTGGGTCCGTGTCTGTCAATTGTAAGAATGAAAAATAGAGCGCACATCAAATCAAGATTAATAATGCAGCTACGGCTTCAGTTTTATGTGCCATTGGAAACAGGGAATGTTGCGTTAAACTCGATTTCAAGGCTCTCCTGTTAGATTGAGAATTTGTACAGCAACATCTAAAAGAATTTCATTCAGAAAGAATATACGAGCAACACACCTAGTGAACCGTACTCTTTATCACACAACATTCTAACGGAGAATTTTTTCCGTTTTGTGTGTATCATTTGTTTGTTGTAAACCGGTACATTGCACTGCATGGTTTATCGCTTATTGTTTTTTATAGACAATAACCGAAAAGAAAACATCAGACAATGGGTAAGAACAGAAAGCCTCTTGTAAAATCAAAAAGATATTACAGTCGCGACCAAAAGCATTCATTTAACATGAAGCTGAAACTGAAAATGGGAGGCTTTTCAAACATTTTTATCTTTGTTCGATAGTATTTTCACGTTACGTGAACTCAGTCTCTCGGGTTCATTAAAGTGCGTGTACAAGAAAATAAAGGAATAAAGCTGGACACGGCTATTTTGGCTTTTTTAACAAAGCATTCATCATTACACAAACTTAAAGAGATGAAGAAACAGTGACTTTGAAACAAGCATTTATTCAGATTTCAAAAAAAAGGATACAACTTGCAAATCAATACTGGTTAGTCCATCGGCTCATAAATCCCTTCCACTTCCTTCATCTTTCTGACCGTCTCCTTCATATCGTCAATCATCTTCCGGAGACTGTCTCTGTTTTTTTCCTCCGTAAAGTTGACCATATTTCTGGCGAGATTTCTGACGCCCTCCCGAACTGCTCCTTTGAAAGCCTCAGTGGCTTCTGGCGTGAGTTGTCCTGTCTTACACGGTTTCTCATAGATCTGCTGAATCTTCCTCTTCTCCTCGTCGACAACTCTGATCAATTTTTGGACTCCGTTGCTGCTCTGGGTTTCATGCATCTCTTTCAAAGCCGAAGTCAACTGTATATTCATTTGTAAGGCCAACATTCCTTGGTCAAGACCAACGTATTCTCCTCGTGGGGTCTCGGCTTCAGATTGAGATGGCGATGGGGTTCTGGACATGGTTGAATCTGAAAATACACATATTGAGAAAAAACGGGAGAAGAATGTGGGTTATGAAAAAAAAACGATGAAAAATGATTGTAAAGGACTCGTATGACACTTCTTGGTTCAGAATTTATCATCCTGGGAAGAAATATCGATTTATTTTGGTCAGGGCTGTCCTGCTGGTCACACAGTGTAGCAACCTTACCCTGGGGACGCCGCGAACCGAGACAATAGTAGGGATGGGAACCCAGAAAATCGATTAGATGAAGAAATTAGAGCCCTAATAATAAAACAACTTTTTCGCAGATTTATTGAAAACATGAAACAGGATGTAGTAAGTTAAGAAAATGAAAGAGATGCAATTTTTGAGGTTAGCGCGAGATGGCCGGACCTTGCTTGAATCAGTGCTTGTTACATTTTCAGAACGCCATAAATGGGATTATTGTATTAGTAGTGTGTTCAAAACTGGAGCACCCAAAAACACCTAACAAAAAAACATAGAAACGAAGATTCACATTAAATGAATATTTACAGTTACAATTACTGCCTATTGTTACGATCAGAAATGGAAACAACTATTCTCATCCTTCTCGTCTTTTTTCTTCTAATCCAAATATGATTATCTTAGATCCTTTCAAATATTGGCACTGATAATTCATAGGCAATGTGAACTCTCTGTATGTGTGAACGATTTTTTTTGTTTTCAGTTTCAAAAGTATAGTAACATTGGGTTCAAGTGTAATGATTCAATGGTCTCTCTCTTCCGCATTTCATTTTACTCTCGTATTACGCCTTTCGTATTCCGTCAAAATTTTTCTGACCACTTCCGAAATTTTCGGAAGAACCTTTTTTGGCTCTTTCCGGTTTTAGGGGTCCCAAGGGTACTTCACTGGTCCCAAAAAAAAAGGCTGGTCCCAATAGGAAAGTCTGGTCCCATGATGGGACCAGTCTTTTCTCATGGGACCATTGGTCCCAAGATTTTGGGCCCACTGGTCCCATAAAAATGTAAGTTGCTCATACCAATAGACTGGTCTCAAAAAAGTGGGCAATTACTCTTTGACCACACCTACTCTTTGACTACACTTGTCTCTTTTACTATACCACTCTTTGACTACACTTTTTCAATTTTCAAAACTCAAATTTTTCTGAAAATTAGGCTTAGGCAAGTGTAAGAGTAGTCTATTGCGTATGTAGTCGACTTATGAGGCCTTACCTAAGCCTGGTTTCAGAAAAAGGACATTAAAATGGGCACAGTGTAGTCACAACGTAGTGTAGTAAAAGAGCAGAGTAAAAACTTTTCTATTTAATCTCAACTTCCGTGCACTTAACTGAATTATTCATTGTATTCACTGTAAAGTCGTAGATTCCATACTTTTCCTTTGGGACCACCCATCTTGGGACCACCCACCCTTGGGACCAGTGATCCCGTTTTGGGACCACTGGTCCCATCATGGGACCATCCCTTCCTATTGATACCAGCCTTTTTTGGGGACCAGTGAAGTACCCTTGGGACCTCAAAAACCGGAAAGTGCCCATTTTTTTCAGCCAGCTCCCAAAGTTTTGAATTTTTTCCAACTCACTTGACTTTATCTAAAATGTATTATTGCAGTTTTCAATATTTTTAGTACTTCTTGGCCGAGATAGTCACTTCCGTCGTATAGAACAATTTCTCTTCCGTCCACCTCTGGTGCGAGTTTCTGTTGAATTTGTTTTCTTTCCAACGAAGCGAGCCAGAACAAGCGCATTCTCAAAATTGTAACTGTTTCCGGATTGTCTTATCACTTAATAAATGGGTTCTTCAGTTAATATTGAAATTGGATATTCAGGCAATATTGAATGTTCTCTAGGATTTTATCAGTGCTAATTTTCTTTTTGGCCAAGGATCTGACAAAGTTCAAGTATTCAGCTGATTTGTATTGACGGGAATGCAGGAATCATTGCTATCATTTGTTGAAAATAAAGTATGAGCATTGTTACGGGACATACCTGCAGCTACAGTACCGTTCATCAATTTATGTATTCAGTATGACCATTTTCAGTTGTAAATGTCAATTTTGAAGGTCTGCCAATTGCTTGAAAAATCTGATTGTGAGAACACACTTCTCAGACCATCAAAGTTGACCTTTTTAATTGAAAAGGTGGAAAATCAAATTTTTACAGTTTTAAAACGGTTATTTATTTTGTTCAATTTGGTAAAATTTGTTAAGAGGATGATCTCCTACCATTCCATGTCTTCCATGTCTGAACGGTATAATATGCCTTAAAATAAATAAATCCAGACAATAGTCAAAAACATACTTGTTACGGGCCGGGCCGGGCCGGGCCGGGCAGATGGAAGAATTTTTGCCTGCCCGGCCCGGCCCGGCCCGCTGCCTGCCCGGCCCGGCCCGCCCGGCCCGGCCCGCATCTGCCCGTCTGCCCGCAATGGTGGTTCAAAATTTTGAAGTGCCAGTTTTTAGCAGTGATAATGAAGGAGTATTTTTCGACCTAATTTTGAATGTTGTTCTAATGTTTTTAGGACAAAATTACAAAAAAATATTTTAGTTTTTTCAAAAAAAAATTCAAAAAAATTCACGAAATTTCCAAAAATTTGAAAACATTTTCCAAGACGGGCAGACGGGCCGGGCCGGGCCGACAAATTAATTTACCTGCCCGGCCCGGCCCGCGGGCCGGGCCGGGCATCTGCGGGCCGGGCAGGCAAATCACAAGTATGGTCAAAAATTCCTTAACATTGGTTTCTAGTGTACAGTGTATAATGCAAACCGGGTCATTTTGAACTGTTTTAACAACATTACAGACTATAGGAATTGTAGCTAATTAGTACTGTATCTTTCTTCAAATCAGAATTTCTCGATGCTCAGATGTCGGTTGCAAAAACTGAAACATGCGTTGAACAGATACTTGTTTTCTCTTTCGAATGATAATGGGGAATGTTTTCAATGGTCAGAGTCAATAGAAATCAATAGAAGAAGTTCTGATTGTCAGTGCATAAGAGTTTTTATTAAAAATGAAAGCTTTGAAACCACTTATGGTTTCCAAGCATTGTTTTGAATTGGTTGCCTCTAGAAATTTCTTGGTATTTTGGTTGGATATGAAAATCCATATTTGGTACAATAACCAAATTTAGTGGAACTTCATAGATAGCATTACCTGTCAGAACAAAAGTTAATCTGATGTGAGCTGGCCTAACCAAGCCGTTGATTATTGCAAAGCACTAACATCTAAATCACGAGTAACAATCTATAAACGTACAGTTTTTCAAAAGGTGATGATACAGAATTTTTTTTTAAATATGAGTAATAGTTATCTAAATTTGAATCTAATGGTTGTCAGAACACCGATCATTGCTGCAAGCTGAAAAAGGAAATGCAGAGATGTTGAAACGGAAGATAAATTAGAAAACAACCAGAATAAGCTCTCCAGTTTAGCCATTTTCTAGCACATACATGTTTGTATTTAAAGCAGTTTCCCAATTGAAGACTCTAATGACAATGCAAGCACCGCTCACATGTCTTTGAACAAATAACCAAAAAACTTGTTGTGAATAGGAAGCCGGAAAACATCCTGTTTTTTCATATTCACCAATTCGATATTACCTGACATGAGCAAAATTCATGATGGAAATGGTATACCGAGTAGTGCGTTATTTATAATCAGGCTGTAAGAACACAACACGGTATCAAAATTAAAACCCAATGAATAATATCTTTCAATATCATGCTCTTGGAACTGGACGAATATGGGGCAATTAAAAGTTGAGGCAAGATTACTTCATTGGTCAGAAAAATGGAAAGAAAAAAGACTAATTCCACCAGCTGACTTATTACTGGCTTGATTCAAAGCGTTTGCTCAACAAAGTAACGGAACAGAAAGATGGAAAAGATCGAATTTCCACTTCATTATTCGTTGATACCAATATCAGGGAACAGTGAAAAAAGTTCTGTTACAGAAAGTTAACTTGAGTTGATTGTACTTCATATGATAGTTGCGACGTCATCATATGAAGCATTTTCTGAAATAGAGCATACATGAATGCTAGATTTCAGAGGAACGCATTGGTTCCAGATAGCTCATATCACCATTTCTGCTTACCGCTCAATTTGGAGAGCAGATTATGTGCACTTTCTTTTAGTTATAATGGCGGAAAACAATAAGTGAGCAACCTTAATCGAAACTTTCAAAAGAGTGTCTCATTTAAGCACTTATGGAAATCGTAAGTTTATTATGAGGGAAATTGATCTCGAAATCTGTTAACTTGAGGTTTCGTCTTAACCAAGAAACAGACCTAGAATATTTTCATGGTTTTAGCCGCTGACACAAATTTTAACCATAAATGTTATTGGTAACAAATATAGTTAATACATTTTTCGAGCCTCATTGCATTGTCTTTATGTTTCTGTAGTCTAGTAATACGCATTAATCTCCTTTTTGATACAGTAGTATCAAACATGTGATGAGTAAAGATAAGATCAGGACAGCAACTCATTTTAATAGAAATACACTTTTTCCCGATTCAAGTACTTCTTATTAGAAGCGACATCATAAGAAAAACATTCCTTCAAAAGTAGTGTGCAGATGGACTGATCAAGTCACGATGTTCGGGATAATAAAGTACGCTAGTTATCTGTATTATGGTTTAGTCAGTAATTCCTGGAAAATTGTGAAAAGTAATCCACAGTTTCATAACCAAGATTAATTTTTATTCACAATAATTTTTTTAATGTTGATTTCTTTTCACACATCATTTTGGTGTTTTCAGTTCTATAATCTCGATATTAATAATCTCCTTGTTTTCTAAGCATTATGCGCGTTGAAGGCTGTGAATGATTTAAAGGATACTCATGCGACTCCTTCACATTATAATTACTGCATTTCTTCACACGTGCTTCGAAATCTTTTGTTGTCAGAAAAATGACTGAAAATCGATCAAAATTTGAGCTAAACGAAAAATTTTGATCGAAAATCAGTCATGCTCCTTTAAAGTACGATCCTTTTAAGTTTCCGTGGCAAAACATCGCGATTTCCGATTCGTCGGATCTTTGGCGCAGGCTCTGTTTTATCCAGGTCAGCATAATTCTGGTTCATGAGATTACCGACTTTTCTCGTCACCTGTTGATTTATTTGAGGAGGGTGTTACAGTAAACTTTGGAAAACATGGAAAATAGTTATCAGAATTACGTTCGCCGTGAATATTTTATCATTGCTTTTTCAACTTAATCAAAAGTTTCAGAGAGGTAATGCTTTTATTTTGTGGGCAGGCGAATCACGACGAATCAAGACAAATCACTTTCCCAGAATTCGCAACTGGATATTAACTTTGAGGAACGCAAAAGCATAAATAGCATGATGTAGTTGAAAAGATTCTCAAATCTTAGACGAAAATCCAGACGCAGCATTAAACATACAAATGAGATACCAAAACCATGAAACAATGAAAAAAACGGAATGAAACATGTTAGTGTTACATAGGACTAACTTGAATTTTTGCAATTTTTAAAGCTAGTAAAAGAATCATACAGGAACAATTTTCATGGAATTATGTAGAGCGGAAAAATTCGTAGAATCCACTGTTTCCGCTGCCTCGATTTCATATTGTGTTCTTCAAATAATAGCTACCATATTTTCGTGGAGGTTATTGCAGAGTGATATTTGTACAGAAATTGATGGGACTTTGTAACGGTAATTGTTTGAGATTAGAGTATGGTTAGTGGTATCGGTAGCTGCTAGTTTTGATGAAAATCAAATGAATTGCATGCCGGTATAGACAGATTGTTCAAAGTGGGAAGAAAAGATTAACTAGTAACAATCAATGTTTTGAAGCGGTAATAAATACGATGTTAATTCATTAGCCGGAATCGCAGGTAGATATGTGAGGAAGGCTTTCTCAGAATCAAGGATTAAGCTGTCGGAAAACCACTCCCTGCTATCTAGTCAGTGACACTTAACCCCCTAATCGAATTCATAATGATACTGTGTACCTGATTTTGTTGGTTTTTCATAGCATTGTTCAAAAAATTTACTGTTTCAGGTAGTAAGTTTCTAGAATGACGTTGTGAGGAAATTGATGGGATTGATGACATTGCTGATTACAAAAAACTATTCATATATTGGAAACTGAACTTACATAGAGGCCCATCAATGTATTGGAATAATCAAGACGATCTTTCGTGGCTCTCTACCTATGCGCATAATGGAAATGTGAAACAGCTTCATTTGGATGTCAACTGTCTCTTCTGAATATGAATAATTTTTCAGTTTCAGTGTCTCTGTTTCCAAACAGATTTTGGAATGAAAATGATGAGTGGAACTTGGATATTGCATCAAAGCTTTGTAATTGGTTTTTACCATCAGCCGAGGAATTTGCAATACAAACAAAAATATCGAGTCTACTTATGCTGATACTGAAACAGTTTCAAAGTAGTGGTAAATATCCAACAATCCAGGTAAAGTGAATTCAATGAATGTAAAGTTTTTGGGGTGTGCAAACACTGAAATCAAGGTTCAGCGAGAAGAAATTTTCTGGATAGATATTTTTATTTCGTAATCCGTTCACTTTTATCATTTTCAATTACAAGATATATTCCGTTAGGCGCCATTACTTTTGTTCAATCGGGTTTTCGAGAAGTAGCAAAACAAATTCCACCTTCGCTCTGATTTCCAAAATGCTCACTTTCAAACAATAAGCTCTTCTGAACAGATATAGGACAAAAAAGTTCCGATTATTCCCCAGAAAGGTGCAAACTTCAAGTGAGATCATCCAGAAACCGAAACAGTCGTTTAACTCTATCGAACGGTATTACTTAACTATTTTTGCAATTATCTACACCATGACACCGTAATCATAGCTGTCTAGGACAGTTTTCATGTTGAACCCTAGTATACATTACTCTAAATCTTACTGTTTTCAATTCTGTCCAATTGTTCACAAATAGTGAAGTGCATAATAGGACATCAGTTTTCGATTTCTGATAAATTCCGGTACCTTGTCTGCGATGACTTTACTGGTCATTTATTGAAAAGACTAATTGATATCGAGCCTGATCAATATTTCAAACACCACCATCCAATCTGCTTAACAGAATGTATCCTTCTCTATTCTCATTCTTGTTTACACTAGTCACCATTGTTTTTTCGCAGATGAATCAATACAACAGATGTATCCATAAGCCTAACAAATAATATATCACCGTCCAGCAAACAACGAGACATCAAAACTGTGATAAAATTGCAAAAAATTTACTGCTACACTGTCTATACCGTGAGATTTTCTATACCGTGAGATTTTCTATCATTAGTGAAGATGTTATTGCTCACACAAAAATGAAACTTTTCCGCACGTAAAAGCAACTAATTTTGCACAAATGATCACATATGCTGAATCTGAAACTGTTCCAGAATATTGGTAAGTTTTTGAATTTCAATTGCACTCTATTTTTTATACCTGTTGAAGGAAACGCATTCATTTTTTAGAATTAAGACAAGTGAAAGTTTTGCTATAGCACTGTTTAACAATGTCATAATTAGAAATTTCTCTGTACATATCTCATTAATATTATAATTTCGACCGCTCGACGGCAATCAAAAAGAAAGGAGTTTCAAACGACCATAAAATCTTTCAAAAACATGATAATCAAACTATCCATAGTCTGTTTTTAAGCTGAAAATATGACTCAATAAAAACGTAAAAGTTAAAGGCTCAATATAGATTCTGAATCATTGACGTACTCCTTCACAACTATAATGCTCAATTGGTACACAGTATATAACTGTTTTGAAACCGCACAAATTCACATTATGTGAATGAAAAAGCAATAGTAGTTCTTATTGAAATCCGTAAAATCTTGCGAAGCCATGTTGGCTACTCTAAACAACGACTTTTCGAAATCAATGCATAATAATAATCAGTTCCTACTGAATGCTTTTGTAGTATATTCCAGTTTTACATCTCTGTTTTATAAACGTATGAAGTTCAATGTTAGACAATCAAAGGCAATTCGTTTTGGAGTTTTTTATGCCTGAAAGACTGAAAATCCGAAAAATTGAATAAATTTGAAGAAAGCTAGGGATTTGGTTCGAGAAACTGTTTCAACTTGTTCATATTCTGTTTGTTGCATACCGTTAGTTGATACTGTCTTTGAATTGGTAGGTTTTCTTATTCAAAGTGTTTGCCAGAAGTTTCTGCTGATTAAGAGATTTTCAATGTTCTACGGTAGCAGTTTGTCCAGATTACAAAGAATACTTAGTCCAAACAATATGACCTTCGTGAGATTATGTCATTGTAATCTAAATTTAGGACTTGGAATCGGATATAATTCCAGCTTCAACATTCCTAATGGAATTCTTAACAGAAGGCTCTTGCAGCAACACAATCTTAGTCATAGTCAGCACAAATCACGGTTTCGAAACAGTGTGGAATGCTAAGTTAGATTTGATATTCTAGTTGAGCATAGACTTGAGCATACATTTGATATCCTAGTTGGACAGAGTTACTATCTATTGATACTCATCAATATTTCAAACACCACCATCAAGTCTACTGAACACAATGTACGTATATTTCTAATTTTTCTCTTCGTTTCATACACAAAAACATGGAAATTTTTTGTGGGCTTAGAAAGAATGCAGTTTCACTACCCCTATTATTTTGGAGTTTTTATGCAAGTTCAATGATTAGTTGTCATGCGTCTGTTTTCAGTTGGATTTAAAGGCACATGGAGCTATTCAAGAGGGTCTCTCGTTGGGGAACAAAAAAGCGTTAGAACTTTACGATACATTGATGAACGCGAAAAGCGGATCCTCGAGCACTGACGCATTACTTGTGCCCTAACTGGATATTCTCTCGAATACCACGTACCTTTATATCCAACTGACAACAGACGCTGACGCGATAAAATCGAACAGGAATGAAAGTTAGTTTCAAAAACACCTACCTGTGCATTTTCTGTTTGCATTCTATTGAACATGAATGTTTTACAGTGTTATTATCAACTCATGAAAACTGCTTTTGAACTTATCGTTCAGTAATCTTTTTGCGAAGTGAGGGCATGAAACGGTAATGCAATTCATTTGCCCTACCGGGGTAGGAGTGAGTGTGTGCTAAAAAGAACTAGTTTCAGATTAGTACGTATGATGAAGTCGTGAAACCGCTTTAGCCGCTAAAATAGCGTAAACAACCAATAAAATACCTTGAAAAATATTTCCACATCTGAAAACTATGAAAGAAAACAAAAAATATTTTCAACAATTTTCCGTTTCGTCAAGTGAGTTTCAACGCGGGGAATAACGATGAGCCGATACGTTTCGGCTACTATTACCCTCGAAAAAGTTTCAAACCAAAATGCCACTTTTGAAACATTAACTTACGGGGGAACTCAAATGTTGTTCAGTTCTAGATCGAATCAAACAATCGTGATGACTATTCGAGAATAATTGAAGGAAAGTTATTCTCGCTGTCAGTTGGGTTTGAAGGCGCTTGATGTTATTTCAGACGATATCTTGTTAGGGCTCAGAAAACCTCTCACTAGATTACGATAAACTGATAATTAAGCTCAAAGCCGAACTGACAATGAGCGGCTTCAAAATTAGTCAAACTTATCGATCCCTGAAAACAGGGAATATTCAAAAGTTAAGCAAAAAATTCATCGTTTCTTTACATTCTCAAGTTTTGAGACAAAAAAGTTTTTATAATGCGGTTTATCCTCAGACTTCGATTATGTTCATTAATCGGTTGTGGGCAGACATTACTGAAACAAGAACAAATGAAACAACTGTTAGAACCACCTGCAAACAGATAGAATCGTAAATATTCTGTTACGGTAGGTGCTAAAAATTGCATTAGGAAACCACAGCATAATCTCACGTCACACTAAGTTTCAAAACGAAACATTTAGAAAAGAACCAACGTTTTACACAGTTCTGATGATTTCGATATTAAAATCACGATGATAGAATAAACACGCGACGGATCGATTTCTTGAACTTTGCCAAAAACATATCAAAGTTGGAAAACCGAAAAAATTCAAAACTTCGATGAGAGAATGTCCCAGTTTCAGAACGTTATGATACTTCAGCTACTGGAATTCGGTATAGTAAGTTCCCTATTTTCTTTTCAATGTATTTACTATTATATTACTATCATGGTGATCTGACAAATGTCAGCTGGGACCGGCAATCCGATATTTCGCATACAGCGAGGAAGAATCTACAGTAATCCAAAGGAACGTGACCCATTTTCAAGATTATTTTCCGGTTTTTCTCAGTTCTCTTTCGATTTTCTGCCATTTTTCGGACAAAATATGAATTCTAATCACTGTGTGTCGCTTTTTTTGATATGTGAGGTTGTTTTTGTATTGTAGGACCAAACTGACTCGATATTATTTTCCGCCCCGATACCAGTCGCTTATTTCCAACCTTCTCCTAAATATCGACTCTATGTCCTTTTTCCTATTCCGAAATTTCCGTAATCCTGCTTCTTGAATTGGGAAACAGAGTTCAGACAATTACTGAAACGTTGGATTTTCAGACTGTTTCGAAAAAGTGGTGAAACATTAAAAATCCGGAACTTTCTCATTGATCCCATTGCTTTAGCCGATGTCTTGAATTTGAAAAAAATAGTTTAAAGTGAGTTTGTATGCACATACGAGTCACTGAGGTCAGAGAAATATTTCGGTTCTACGTTTTTTTAATTAGCCAAGAATAGTGATGTTTTATTATGTACCACTCTAAAATTTCCAAATCACATAATTGAGGTTTCATATGTTCCATATAATCCAATTCTGTTCAGTTGTTTTTGATAATAACATTTGTTTTATATCCGATCCCCTTCATTCAATTTCATAACGGCTGGCGTTGGTCTATGCTTCAAAACAAACCACCACTAAATCTTTCAAACAGAATTTGTCCTCCTTTTTCTCTTTTGTTTGCAATAAATATCACTATCCCTTCCCTCCAGGTGAGTCAATATTCTGTTTTCAACTGATGTTTCCCAATTTCGTTTTCGATTAAACAAAGTAGATTATTTCGCTAATACAGTGGCGAGAATTGGTGAGGACAATTTTTCGTACGATCCATAACTTTGCCAAAACTACTCCAAATAACATGAAACTTCACATGGATATTACTAGATAGTTGTACAACACAGTCAGAAATTTTTGTCAACTATCCGCTACTCGTGACCTAGTTAGCTTCAGAGGTATAGCAGAAGTCTAAAAACCCGAAAAAAATTATTTTTCTGTGTAATTTTTTTTGAAAATTTTTTTGATGAAAATGTTTATCACGTCCCAAATATGCATCAGAAAAAGTTTGGTGCACGTGGAATGTCGGGTACTCGTGTTATGTAGGTCAAAGCTGAAAACGCACTTTTAGTCTTTAAGCCATAACTTTGTTCAAAATGGCTCAAATCAGTTCAATGTTTTAACAAAATGTTTCTTTTGAGTTGCTCTACAGAATTCATGTCAAAACTCTCATTTTGAACACTTTTTATTTTTTCGAGTTTAGTACTGATTTTGAATTGGCCTGAGAGTCGAAAAATACGAATTCTTAGAAATATTAATTATAACATGGATTCTGTAGAGCAACTCAAAAGAAACATTTTGGTAAAAGTTTGAAGAAATTTGAGCCATTTTGAGCAAAGTTAGGGCTAGAAAACTAAAATTGCGTTTTCAGCTTTGACCTACATAACACGAGTACCCGAGATTCCACGTACACCAAACTTTTTCTGATGCATATTTGGGACGTGAGAAACATTTTCATCAAAAAAATTTTCAAAAAAAATTACACAGAAAAATAATTTTTTTCGGGTTTTTAGATTTCTGCTATACCTGTAGAGCTAACTAAGTCACGAGTAGCGGATGGTTGTCAAAAATTTCTGACTGTGTTGTATAACTATTTAGTAATATCCAGGCAAAGTTCCATGTCATTTGGAGTAGTTTCGGCAAAGTTATGGATCGTACAAAAAATTGTCCTCACCAATTCTCGCCACTGTATATGTATGCAGATGTACAAAAACTGTAACAAAAGTTAAGAAAGTCTCCCGTTTCATTATTTTCTTATTCATGATAAAGATTGGATCTGTTAGTTGAATCACGTTCTCTGAAAAAATACTCAGTAGGATATAATAACATTGATTCATATTTTATCTGGCTCCGCCCCCTTTTGGCTCAAATATGCATATGTATGTGGAACCAAAAATTGAAACTGTCTAGATTGAGATTTTGAGGAAATGTTGTCAGGAATGAATAATACGCACTGTTGTTAGTATTTCATGTGTTCAAACTTTTTTGCTACGTCTTCAAAAAGAAAAAAAGTTGCTTTCGAATTTTATTTTGGTCGGTTCGACCTTAAAATGGTCGTAACTCACGTTCAGTGGTGAGTAACAAAATCCAACTCCAGACTATCAATTTCATCAAAATCTCAATCTTGAAACTATTTTTCATTTTTTGGCTCTGTGCAACAGACAGACTGACAGACAGAAATTGGTAATTGTTATTAGTTATCTTAAATGCTGGAATGACCTCCTCTCCAATATTTTCCCACCTATTCCATCTTCTGATGTTTTCAAACCCTGTATAAGCTCTATTTCTCTTGAAAAATATCTTTATCTTAATTCTCACAATGTCTAACTTTATTTTCTTTTCTTTCGATTATTGTATAAGAGGCATCAGTCCTTCAATAAATATATCCATTACTATGATGCTGCCTTCCAATTGTAATCAAAAACCGTTTAAATACAAACAATGCATGTGAAACATGAACAAATTTTCTGCAATTCTCACAGATGCCGGCGTAAATGTTTTGAAATAAATACCTCAAATTGTGATGCTTCAGGTTAAACTGGAAACCAATTAGTTAGTTTCATGTTGAGTACTGATACTATCCTAGAGTTGCTAGGATGTCATTTTCGAGATTACGGAATTTCCGAACATTACGGTTGCAGTATGTTCAGATTACAACTTTAATCAAAAGTGCGTGAATAAGTAATGGTCGTCCTAATATCATCCACTTAGCAACTTACCCGGAAACTGATAGAATTACAGTTGAGAAACGGCCTCCAACTTTTGGAATTTTCTCCAAACCGGGCGCTGGCGGCTATTTGACGTACGACAGTCTTTCTAGCTGCATGATTTCCGTTTCCGAAGTTCCGGTTTCAATTTGTTGGTATATTCAGGTTCAGCTGCATGTAATAATATTGACAGGTTGAAGATCATTTCCGATTAACTCCACAATATTTGTCACTGATATCTGTGCCAAATATCACCACCATGAAAACTACTAAACAGAATGTATCATTCTTGTTTTTCAATGATTGCATCTCCTTGTCTCTCTCCTCACAGGTGTGTCAATATTCTGTTTTCAAATGATGGGTTTTTAATAGTTTTCATTTTTATGAGCAAGGCATCTGAAGTTATGAAAACAGTAATGATGTTCCCGAAAAAAATCCCTGAATTCGAGCTTTTTTTCAGAAGTTTCTCGAGATTTCGGAATTTCCGACCATTACGGTTGCAGTCTGTTCAGATTACAAAGTTAATCAAAAGCGCGTGAATAAGTAATGGTGTTATTCACTTAACAACAAACTGAAAACTGATAGGAACTGATAGAATAACAGTTCTTGAGAAACGGTCGCTAACATTTGAAATCTTCTCCAAGCCGTTCGCGGCTGTTTTACGTACGACAGTTTCTTTGGCTGCCTTTGATTGCCATTCCTGTAAATTCGGTTTCATTTTATTGTTACATATATTCAGGTTCAGCTACATGTAATAGTACTGACACCCTACGGATTTTTTTACAATTAACTCCACAATATTTGTCACTGATATGTACCGAACATCACTACCACCAAATGGGATTTTAATAGTTACAGTAACGAATTTCTTAAAAAAATTGTCTAATTCATTGTCTCCATTTTTCCTACGAGTTACTTTATCGTGAGTTCAACGATCCTTGAATTTTTAAGAACTCGTCAGTACGTCAAATCAGTATATAGGTTTCCAAAGATTTGAAATATTGGTTATGGAACAGGTAAAAATTTAATGGAAAATTAAAGACATGATCCGAGACGCAATACTAATGATGGTGAGTACAGTACCAGATTAAAAGTTTCTTGAAACAGTGAAAGTGTGCGCGGTTATGGGTTTAGGAGAGTTTACGATAGTTCTGAATTATAAAATTTATGTGTAGGAATTTATCTATTTTTTTCTGTTTTGAATTCTCACCTTTTTCTGGTCTATGCATTGTTATTTTTGGAGCTGTCATATTCGATGAACCATTTAGCTTCGGTAATAAGAAACATTCAAGCTAGTGATGAAATAGGTGAAACTCTTCTGATTTCTTCAAAAAACACATTAACAATTAGTACTTCAATAATGACATCTGCGGTTCAAAAATGGAGCAAAGTATTCACATAACTTTTTAAAGTCACCGTTATTTTTTTTGCTTTTTCAGGTAGGTGGTATTGGAAAATTTAACACTGTGAAAACAATATTTCTTCGTATTGAGCTTCCAGCGGAGACAGAAAAGAAACAAGAAAACAATCAGCGATAGGAGAAAATTTCAGCAAAAGGAGAACGGACAAAAACGGAAGAGAAAAATACACTGATTGTTTTTCAAAACTTTTCCATTTGACCAAATACATGCAGAGTGCAGTAGAACGCAGGTTACCTAACTTTTATTATTTCAAGAATTCAGCGCAAAACTAAAATACCAAAATAATGAGCGCCTTCATAATTAGCCTAACATATGGATCCACGGAAAAGGAAAAATTCAAAAGTCATGGGAAAAATTCACCGTTTCCCTTCCTTGTTAATGTTTTTAACAGAATTTTCTTCTAATGCAAAGTGGTTTCCGTCGGTTAAATCAAAAAACAGTAATTGAGTGCATTTACATCATGTGTGGCACATTATACTCCACTTGGGGCCCGATGAGATAAACTGCACCTCAAATATCGACAGCCCACACTTATTGGATCATCGTATTTCAGAGAAGTTGATTTTTATCTGAAGGGTGTGAAACAGTAAAAACTTGTCTGAAATGAGACTACAAACTAAGACCTGGAGTTAGGATCCACTGGACACGAGTAAACTTGAAAGTCTCAATTCGAAAGACTGTGTTAACACGAAAAGAAGTATTTTTTCAAAAGCATCATAAACATTTTTAATTTTGGGAAAAACCGATGAACTCTTGTAACTGTGAGGCCGAATTGTAATAATTTTTGTTTGCTGTCGAACTTTTAAAGAAATGCGAACAAGAAGAATCAAGAAGAATAGACATTAGTTTTTTTTTCAAAAACCGAATTTGACGTCAACTTTTTGAAATCGTAAAAATTGTCATGAGAAACCAACAAGTCATTTTCTGTTTCAACAGTCAATACACTAATAAAGAAAATCAATTAAAATTAGCAGCGGTATCGATCCAACAATGTTTGGCTTGTCCATAATCACATCACATGTTTTTGAAACATGAAATCTTTTTGTTTTGGTCACAGTTTTACGCGTTTTGAAAGTGAGTTCTATGAAAAAAAAGTACAAAAGAGCCTAGGAAATGCAGTCAGCAGAGCTCTTTTCATTCAACGAATCCACGTGACACCAATTCTCTGTATCAACTCCATCATATGACATCTGTTCTACCGTGTGGTTTTGATCGGTGAGACACCATACATATTGAATTTGAAATCAAACTTTGTTATTGGTTTCCAATACGAGTAGAAGAGGAAACAGTAAGCTCTGTGCACTGCCATATTGAAAATTAAGTCTTCAAAACTGTAAAACTTCATATAATTCAATTTGTGCCACTGTTGTGAGCCGTCAAAATTACTGCCGCAGTATTTCTTTTCTAAATCCCAACTCTAATCTCACTGTTTTGAAATAGCAAACCCTTCGAAATATTCATTTCTTTAGGATGACCTCAGTTTGTTGAATGGGAGTGGTACTCACATGTTAACCCAAAAGTTTTGTGAATTTTTGACATGACCACTGTCCACTTGATTAGATTAAGAACCAGTCATAAGATTTGACGCCAAGTGGACTTTTTCTATTAAAAAAAAACTAAAAATTCTTTGAAATTTACCTTATCAGTATGACTGAGTAATTTTCCAGAAATACAGTTTATAAGAAAACATTTTGAAACATTCAAAATGTTTCAAATTTTCTTTCAAACTTTCAAAAAACTCAACAAATTTCAGAATGATGTCCCTGGGCCTCAACTACCATATGCTGTTTTGACCAAGTTTCAAGAACCAAAGAAAACTCTTCCAGAGAAAACTCGAAATATTCACTGACTCTTCCTTGAATTCTGAACAGAGAAAAAGGGATTTTATTAAAAGGAACCTCCGTCAAGAATCGATTTTCGCGCATATTCAGTTAATATATGAACTTCTTGAAACTGTCGAAATTTTATAACAATTCCATGTTTCAACTGCACCAAATCTGTTTTCGTTCTGTCTTTTTGATTTGATGGGTGAGGCATCACGAAGCGAATTTGAGTTCAAACTGTGTTCTTGATATCCACTTCAAGTAATGTGTACTTCAATATTGAATCTCGATTTTTAATAATTGCAGCATCTTGTGTATCGTTGTTATTTGCTGAATCCCAACTCTCATATCACTCTTTTGAAATAGTAAACTTTTCGAAATGTCCATTTGCTTAGAATGACCCCAGTTTATTAAATGGGACCGAACATAGCTTTTCTGGTGAATTCTAACTCATATTTGTGCATTTTTGAGTGGTGTGTCCACTTGACTTGATTACGGACCAGTAATAAGATTAAACGGCAAGTGATTTCTATGAAAAATGTTTCGACGAAAAAACCACTAAACAGAGCAGAACGTTGTCTCAGAAATATCAATCATATGTTTGTATCATTGAAATTTCACTGATTTCACTGAACATCTCAGCGTTTTGCAAACGTAATTTTTTATAAAGATTATCCATAAGAAACCATATACACGACCATGCTTTCCAAAAGTACAAAACTTTTCTTACACTTTTGAAACATTCAAAAAAGTTAAAATTTCCCTTCGAAATCAGTGAAATCCATTCAACAATTTCCAAAAATGATGTCCTCGGGCCGGCCTCATCGTTTCGGATACCTTGAAATTGTGTAAGACTTTGAGCACTTTTCTGGAAAATGGAAAAATGTTCAATTTTTCACCGTCTTCATTTTAGAGAAGCGTGGAGGCAATATTCAGTAGATCGACACCTCCTTATGAGAAAATGCTTCAACCTTTGATACAATAGTTCACCAACCACATTCACTATGCTATTAGACAACCAGACGGCAACGACTAAGCTCTGCCCATCGATTTCAGTTCGTGATGGACTCCTTATTTCATGCTCCGAAAACAGTGGAAATTTCTATGCAAACAGTAAGGATCAACTAGTGACCGCAAAAGAAAAACACACCCATGAGAAATTTTGGTACTGTTATCAGACTTTTCGACGTCTTTTTGTAGTTCTCATTGATTCCATTTAAAAATTCCAGAGTAATTTGGTGAAATTAAAGCAGTGAAGATTCAAGAAGACAAAGACTGCCAATAGACGTCGTCTAATAACAGTATCAAAATTTCTGAGTCTAATAACAGTATCAAAATTTCTCACTGTTTCAAAACGTAGCCATGGATGTGTTCTTTATACATGCTACTTATCAGACTTTCTAATGGAGTCCGAAGAAATAAAAAGTGCTTGAAACGGGGACTTTCTTCATATTCCCTTTACAATACAGCCAAAATACCAAAATTTCACATAAATTTTCTATATCAATTCAACCATATGAACCTTGTTTTGTCGTACAGTTTCGATCTGTGAACATCACATGTGAGCTAACTTGAATTCAAACTGTGTCTTTGATATCCAACCCAAGTATTAAGAATAACAACTCTGTGCGCATTTATATCGGATCTCAATTTTTCAAAACCATAAAATCTTTCGTGAAAATATTTTTGAGACATCGCACTCATCATTGTTTTGGCAGACCCGAAACTGAAATCTAACCAATTCGAAATAGTGAACTTTTCGGACAATCCATTTTATGATTATGACCACAACTTGTCGAAGTGGACGGAATTACCTGCTAAGGTGAATTCCAACACTCTTTTAGTGCACTTTTGCGTGAGCGTGTTATAGTGCTTGCCTTGACTACGAATGTATGCACTGTTGCAAAATAGAAGAATAGAGTATGAATTGTAGCGCAATCACAGGATATCATTACGTTCCGGGAGCGTTTCGAAAGCTCGGTCGAAATTTCAAATGAAGGATCTGAAATAGAAAAAAAAACTCGAACAAGTATCAACAAGAAAGTCCCAAAAAGAAACAAAATCACTACTATTATTTTCTTGTATGTTATTCGGATTTTTTTAATCCACAGAATAATTAATAGTCAGCCAGTATCTTTTTAGTAAAACTAGCTAGAAAAGTGCAATTAATTACAAAATTGAAGCTCTATGTTCAATCAACACATCACAAAATTATGATGTTCAATGAAACACTCCCGGCACTGTATATCAAAAATCCCTGTTTCAACTTCTCCGAATTTGTCATATTATTTTGCATGCTTTTGTTTCTACGTCTTTTACTTGAATAAAAATTTGAATATAGTCAGAAATAGCTAATAGCAGTGTTTTATAATTCTGCTCTAATAAATATGTACTGAAAGAAACAGGGTGTTTAAAGTTTTAATACGAAGCTCTTCGGATTTTTCTACATACCGGTCGACTCATTCCAAATTGTATCGTACTGTTCTCGATGCGATGAATCAATTCCGATACCCAACGCAAATTTTCAATTTTTTCGAACAATTTCAATTACAAATAAATGCTTCGCCATAGCAAATCGAACGCTTTTAACTTCGTATTTCTTTGTAATACTGCTTCTACGTCATCTTTTTTTTTTGTATTTGGATCATCATTCAATTGGTGTACTCATTTTTTGAAAGAATCAACCTTTAATCGCAGGATTATTTATAATAAAAACCCAGCTCGAATATTTATTTGCCGGAAAAGTAAATTGCCCAACTTTTATGAAAGTTCTCTGCTTCAACTTCTTCAGAATGTTTCATATCGTATCGTACGATATTATTCATAGGAGCGTTTTGAAATAAAAAATCTGAAACCGTTTTTCAAAAAAAGGCATGCACTTGAAATAATCAATTCTTCGTCTATTCAAATCTTAATTTGTCATCTTAACTATTTTCGCCAATAATACTCTCTCAATTCCACTAATTTCAGTTTTCAGAATTAGTGAATTTTCTAGGAATTTTCTATTTTCTTTGCGTGAACGTGTGAGTGAAATTTGGTCAAAATCGACGCCAAGTTTGAACCCCAAATTTTGAAAAGTGTAATCGTTTAAATTCAGTCACGTGAAAATGTGATCAATTTTATCAAGAAATCCAGTTAAAATGTCAACTTTCCAAAACAGTCAAATTTATTAAAATAATATCCAAAATCAATGAGATCATTGAAAGTTTCCATATGCTATCCCTGGGTCTTTCAATAATCGAATCCAATACGACGCGGGAATTAAGTTTCTGAGTGGCTCATAATATTTCATGTTTCGTCTTTTTCATTTCTCTGTTTCGTTATATGCATAGATGTTTCGCACATGGTTGTCCTCAATTAATGCTGATCTATGTGTTCACCCAACAAAACTGACCAATTTTACTAACTAAAATGTATCCCCTTTTTTCCTTTTTGATTGCTCTTTTTATTTGTCCTATTATCTTCCGCCCCAGCTGAGCCAATACAGTCCTCTATTTTCAACTGTCCCCTAAATTTCAATTTCCCGCTTCTTTTCCTGTCTCCAATTCAGCTTCTCCCCTGTTTCTATGGTCTACACAAGTATAGTAAACAGTAAAAATATGGTATTCACTAGGAAGCGAAAAGATAATAATAATCTGTTATTTTGCACCTTTGTATTTTTCGTGCAGTGTCTAGTCATACTGTATCTGTATAAGGAAATTAGGAGGAGTGAGTTTCTTGGAATATTTCTGAAATTAATAATACATTTTCAGGTACTCCATTAGACCTGGAAAATTTGAACTTGAAGGTTAGCTTTTCAGTTTTATGGACTTTTCAACAATCTTTCCGTTCAGAAACTCCGCCAAGAATCGTTAGAATTTGCTTCAGAAATTCGAGATTCCATTCTAGAAATGTCCAAGCAAAACGAGACCAACAAATTCTATGATACCATAAGACCAGAAGCATTTTGTCCGGTGAAAGTGAGAGTTGGAGGAAAAGGAGATAGTGGGAAGGTGACTTGTGATCCGAGAAAGGCGAGGAAGGGGTGCACGTGAGTTTTTTTTTTGGATTTTTGTTACGGAGTTCCAAGTTATAACTGTCTTAGACAGAAAATTATTGTGATGTGAAGTTTTAGAAACTGTAGCTTTTTTAGGAATCCTGGGAAGCATAGTGTTAAGTTGGCCATCGCATCATTAAATTCAAAAAAATTATTACTTTGACATCAAGTATTTGAAACACTGAAATTTTCTGATTCGCAATAGTGCCGTAGGTTAGAATCTAAGGACCACCGGACACCAATCAACCTTAAAAAAAACCGATCCTGATTTTTGTAGTCATAAAAAACACAGTTTCGAATTCATCATGATTACTATATGTTTTGATAAAATACTTGATGAATAGGTTGTACGCAGGAATAAAAAACAAAATATGCATACTTGACCAAAATCGGCCCGGGCCGATGAAAAATTTTGCCGGCCCGGCCCGGCCCGGCCCGGTCGGCCCGGGTGGGGAAAAGTTGAGCTAGAAAAAAAAAATTTTCAGAAATTTTTGAAAATTTTCGAAAAAATCACTGAAATTTTCGAAAAAATTACTGAAATTTTTTCAAAATACTAAATGTATACCTAAAATACGTTTTTGAAAAAAAATACCCAAAAAAATGAATTCTACTTCAAAAAATGACTATGGAAAATTTTTGCTCCAAAAAACCGGGCCGGGCCGGGCCGGGCCGGTAGAAAATTCCTCTACCGGCCCGGCCCGGCCCGCGACAAGTATGAAAATATGGACGAACAGTTTTCTTGCAATCTACAGATCTACAGTATATTGTACAGCAAGGATTAGCTTTAGAAAAATGACGGTTGGAAATGTCAACTTATTGAAACCGTGAAAATTCACATAACCTCAGTTTTGAAGATAGAAACCCATACGTTAATCGACAGACAGCCAGTAAATAACGAAACATAAATAAAAACTCCATCTGTCCACACGAAAAGCGATTATTTTACAACCATATCCGGGTCTTGTCTTTTTAAAACATGAAAGCGTTCAGTTTTGGTAACAGTTTTTTGAATTTTCATAGATTTTCACTGCTCCAAATTCATCAAATTATCCTGAAATTTTGACATATAATTAATGAGAGAAAGCCTTTGTAAGAAAGTTTTTTTCTGGCCGAAAGACATATTCCCGAAGCTAGGTCCATATCTAACTAGTAAACCTCTTGAAAAGGGGAAAAATATGTGTTGTACCAAATTCCGTTTTAACCGTATCCCTTTTTTCTGACCAGAATATGCTGTGAGCTCACCTCCAAATACAAAAGAAACGATGGACAAATCAGTTCGACTTCGAAATTGAGTGTAATTACCTGCTTTCTGAAATAGTGAATGTGTCAGTGAGGAAGTTTTGAGAAGTAGTGAACAGTAGGTGTGATTTCCAATTCATTGTTTTCTTCTTGAGTTCCCATAAGTGAAAATAAACTTTGGATGAGAATTCACCGATCAGAATTTTTTGCATATCCATATAGGATTAGGTGCATATCCATATAGGATTTCGATTTTTAAAAATTGAGAAAAATTTGTGAATATGATTTAATTCAAGACAGCATCTCTTATCATTGTTTTCTTAAACAAAACTAAAATCTCACTATTTGGAAAAAGCAAATATTTTTAGAAAATCCATTTCCTTATGATACCCTCAATATGTTCAAGGTGGCAGAACAGCCCTTTTATGGTGAATTCCAAAAATTTCTCTGTGCATTTCTGCATGTGCCTGTCATAATACTTGAATTGGCTTCGAATCGGGCATCAGATTTGACGCCAAGTGACTTTTCGGCAAACCAAGGAACAACTAGACCGTTCGAATTGATTTTTTTAATAAATCCAGTTTAAATTTTAACTTTCCAAAACAGTGAAATTTTCAAATTTCCCTCCAAAATTACTAAAATCCAATAAAAAGTTTCCCAGAATGATGTCCCTGGGTCTCAACGATCAAATCCAATTCGACGAGGAAATGCAGTCCATCACTGAAAATCGATGTAATATTGTTGGAGCGGATATGGCTGAGCAAAATGCGACTACGAAAGAAAAATATTCAAAAATGAGAGGACAACTTTTTGTGGGGAACGTGCCGGATACCTTGAAATTGTGTAAGATTTTGGGATAAATATTTGAATTTTTACTTTTTCATAATCTTTGTTTCTGTGGATAGCGGAGGGAATATCCAGTAGATGATCAATACTAGTTTGAAAATTTTCAATTTTCGACAGTTTTTACGGACGACTTTCTGGACAATTTTACCCCATTGTTCACGAATGAATGTCAACCAGGCGGTTTTCGTCCCCTTCGGGGACCCCAACCCCCTGGCATCCGCTTACTTGTATCTTCACACACTCACCCGAAGGGCCCATAGTGAAAAGAGGGCAAAAAATCGAAAATTTCAAAGTTGATATTTTTGAGAAAAGAAAAATACGGGCATCATCTCAGACAAATTTCCAGTTGATTTATATAAGTTTCATCCAAATCGGTCCACTGGCAGTCGAGTTACGACGTGCGACAGACAGACTCACAGACAGAAATTGGTGATTGTTATTAGTAATGATTTTTCCAGATAGAATGATGATTGATTCCGGATCCAAAGAAGTGGAAATTCTAAAAATCGACATTGAAAGTTCGGAGCATGAAGCATTGGAGCCCTTTTTGAAGAAATATTTCGTTTGTCAGATTTTGATTGAAATCCATGGATATCCGGAAAGACAGTTGGAAATGTTGAAGAAGTTATCGAGGTTGGTTTTTTTTTTTAATTTGTAAATTTTTGTCAGAAAACTTGACGTTTTGAAAATATTTCTAGTTATTTTGAGGCTGGAAAACTGAAGGTTTTGATTGAAGTTTCATAATCTGTCCACTGATTTTTCGATTTTGTAACTGAACTTTTAAGGTTTCTGAAACGGAATTTTTGACTTGAACTTTTGAAGTTTACGATTCTGGGTTTGGATCAAGAGGTGCTTCTGAATTTCTTTTGAGTGAATTTTCGAGAATTTCGAATGAAAACTATTGAGCTCAAAAGGATTTCCGAAAATTTCGACATAACGTTTGTGTTCTTCAGCATAAAACATTTACTTCTGTATGTGGTTTTCCAATTTCTCAGTGAAAATTTTCAGTTTCTAAAAGTCGAGATATAGAAAATTTTTTGTTTGAATTTTGATTGTCCCTCGGTTGACATTCGAAAATCTTGGTTAAATATCAAAACTCAACCAAAGAATTCGACATGTTAATCTTAAAAATTTCAACATTCATAGACGGAAAATCGATAAAATCGTTGAGATTCTAAAAATTGGAGTCGAAAGAACAAAGTTCAAATTGAAGTATCGAAAGTTCAAGACAAAAATCCTCAAAATTCAAGTCGAAAAATTCAATTTCCAGTCAGAAAATTCTCCATTTCATGTGGAAAATCGGAAAATTCTTATTGAAAATTACTCACTTCAAGTCTAAAAGTCACAAAAATCAAGTGAAAAACCTCGACATTTCGGTTTCGGAAAGTCCAAAAATATTAGAGATTTTCCAAATATTATTATTGTTGGCGGTCCAAATCGTATCTAAAATCCTGAAAACACAAAACTCAACAACACATTTTTCTTCCATTACAATCCCTTTATTCATAAAAGTCAAAAAATTTTCACAGAGAAGAAAATCAAAAAGAAAAGTTTGGTCTCATTTCGAGAACTCAAACCAAATAAAAGTCAACAAGTGAGTGCGATAAAATTGAAGATGGGAAGAGAAAAAATGGGGACCAATTATAAGGGGGCGGAGCTTCTTCTACAGTAGTCCTCAATGCGTCAACATGACGAGAAGAGCCGTGATGGCCGAGATGGTGATGAGCACGTTGGTGTTGTTGTTCGAGCCATTGTCATAGTCGTCGTCCGTGTTGGATCTGGAAAAATAGAGAATTTATGGGTTTGGGTGAGCCTAGAAGGGTCTAGAAAGGCCTAGAAGGGCCTAGAAAGGCCTAGAAGGGCCTAGAAGGGCCTAAAAGGGCCTAAAAGGGCCTAGAAAGGCCTAGAAAGGTCTAGAAAGGCTTAAGAATGCCTAGAAATACCTAGAAAGGCCTAACTAGCCCTAACTAGGCCTAGTGACCTAAAATGGTATAGGCTCCTCACCCTTTCTCATCCTCGTACTCGTCGTCCTTGTCCTCATCGTCCTCGTCAAGGTCCTTCTCTTTTCGTCCACCACGTCTTCCACCCTTTTTCGTGTTCTTCTTCTTTGGAGGCCACTCGTCGTCCTCTTCCTCGTCCTCATCTTCCTCGGAGTCGGCTATGCGTCGGCTCTTCTTGTTGCTCTTTCGCTTCTGGAAAAAAGAAGTTTAAATTTTGAACTTCTGAATATTTCAGAAGACGTTGACGACTTCAAGCGTCTTCAGACGCCTTCAGAAGACGTCAAACTCACTGGCATCTCTTTCTCTTCCTCCTCTTCCTCCTCATCATCCTCCTCTTGATACCTTGATGGGCGGGACGAGCGGCGACGTGGCTTCTCCTCTTCCTCATCGTCATCGTCTTCAGATTCCTGACGTCTTCTCTCCGACGCCTTTTTCTTCTTTTCCTGCTGACGACGACGAGTGCTGAACTTTTTCTCCTCATCGAGCATGTCCTCGAGGTCCTCCTCTCCAGAATCGTCAGCCTTCTTGTCCTCCAAAAGTGCCTCCAAATCGTTGGTGTCCTCACTATTGATTCTTCTCAGTTTTCCGAGGAGATCCGACGTGGCTTTGCGTTCATCTGGAGACAGAACGCCGTCCTCAGAATCAGAATCCGAGCGTCGGAAGGCAATTGGATGAATGGCGACCAGTGGTTGGGGGTCTCCTTGGGGAATCACCATGTTATCCTCGTAGACACCTTCGACAACAGAGAAGATTTGGCGGTTTTGGAATCCTTCAGGGAGCTCGGTGGCCAAGAAGGAGCAAACGAAGGTGGTGGGTGAGATGGGACGCACGTACTTGGCCATTGGCTGAAAAAGGAGAAAAATTAGGACTAGATTTTTGTGAAAATCGAGTGGAAATTAGTGTTGAAGTTGACCTGACACTTGGCCTAGTCTAATTTTAACCCAAACTACTGTAGCACACAAAAACCAACCTGTTCGGTGATCCTAACCGGCTCGTCTTCGACGGCGATTCCTCGGAGACGTCGTCCTTGGTGGGGGATGCAGATGACGTATTCTGTCTCCTTCTGATCCGTCGTTGTGTCCACGGCGAGAGCCACAAATCCCATCGGATCCCTGACGTCGTGGATATGGAGATCCAGATTTCCCTGGGCGTCGAATTGAAGGATCAGGTGACAGTCGGTGGTGGGGGTGTCATCGGGATGGCAGTTGACGGGCATTCCGTAACACGTGTTTGGCTCCAAACACTCCGCTGTCGATGCCCATGTGGATGGGATGATGAGGAGAAGAGGGAGTAGAAAGTGGAAGTGGGACGGCATTTTTACCTGGAAAAATGAGAGAAATTAGTGGGGGAATTGATGGGAATCTTGAGAGAATTTCGAGAGAAACAGCTTGAAATTGAAATTAATGAAAATGATGTCAACGAAAACTAAAGAGACATGAAGCGGATAACATGATCGTGAAAGGGTATAAACTTTTGGTGAAAATCAGTGAAAACTTGATGGTAAATTAAACCAAATTTACAATAAAATTGACAGAAATTGCGAAACTTCAAGCAAAAATTCGATTGGAAACCCAAAAATGGACCCCGCAACCAAAAAAAAATTGAAAAATTCAGACCCCAGTAACCAGGCAAAAGGAAGGAAAACGAGTGAAAATGAAGAGAAATGAAGGAAAAAATGACGAATGAGAAGATTTGTTTTGATTTGAGGTCGATGACCTCAAATCGATACAAATTTGCGCGGTAGATCAAAAAATTTTGGTTAGAAAATTTTTGGAGAGTGAGTCTGGACATGAGTAGAATCCAATGGGTTTTCATCATGTTTCAAAAACTATCGGCTTTTTGAAAATGGAAATTTTTGTGATTTTTTTTAGGAATTGGAAGGGAATCTGATTTTTTGAATTTTATAGATGTATAGAATCCTGATTTATGGTATAAACAACTTTTGGTTTTTTTCGAGAGAGTTTCATATAACCATTGGACCCAGTAAATTATCATAGGTTTCTGAAAATAATGGACTTTTCGAAAACAAAAAATTTCGAAAGTTTTGGATTTCTGATACCATAAGACAGATCTCATATATTTTTACTGAAGAAAGGACACCATTCGTCAACTGACTTTCCTGAAAAGTTCAAAGTGTTCACAGATTCATGAAACTGAAAGCTCTTTAACTTTTCACTGCCATTTTTTTGTTTCTCGGATTTTTCGATCATTGTGTTCTCCTGGGATTTGCCTTACAGGATCCTAATGAAGTTCCAAATAGGAATCCAAAACTATCACAACATACGGAAACAGAAAAAAGTTTACTGATTCAACAACTTTGTGAATGTTTAGACTTTGTGATATGCTCATTAAAGGACCTTTACGTATAATGATAAATCCTAATAACTTCTTTCATCAGTCCGAATTCGAATCGCATTGATGCTTTTTCAGCGAACAAAAGCTTCATTAAAACTTCGTGAAACATGAGAAGTCGCTGTGAGGTCACCTTTTTTGAGTTGTATCAAATTTCGAAAACTTTTGAAATTTGTAGTTTGAGATCAAGGAATGTTCCGTTTTATGGTGTTACCATTTAGACTAATCCGATTAATTCTTAATTTCAAATTTGATTCATTTTGCAGGCTCGGTTTCCGAATGTTCAACCACGAACCCAACCCCAGTTGCAATATCTGTTGTGAGTACTCGTTCATCAATGAGATGTGCATGCCAAGGTACCAGGTCACACCATTGGCTATTGTGATACCATAACTTTTATTATTGGGATAATTTTCTAGTATACTATTTATTTGCAATAATGTTTTTTTTTTGAGTTTTTTTTAAATATGTAGAATATCACAGCCATGTAAAATTATTTGAGGAAATGACTCCAACGAATATGCAGATTTTTGAAACAGATTTTTTAAAATTTGGAAACATATCCATCAAACTAGCAAAAGTAAGACGGCTGTTCATTTTTCACAGTTTCATGAAGCAATAATAATCTTAAAATTGGCTTTCTAACGATCAGCATGGTAAAACACGGCTAATTTTCGGAACAGGTTGAAACGCGCATAATTTTTTACATATACAGTACCGGACAACAATGTGATGAACTAACTCAATGTTCAGAATATCAAGAACTATTGCCACAAAAGATAATCTGATTGCAACAATATTACAGGATATTATGCCAAAAAGTTTTGAAAAAGTTCCGCAAGCGAAACTTTTTTGTATAACTTTGCCGGAGATAATTGAAATCAGATGATCTTCTTTGTAATCAACAGCTTTTAAAATTCTGAACATTATGTTCGTTTATCATATTTTTGTCCGACTTCAATGAACAAAGTTATTCGCGTTGTACCCGGTTCCGATAATTCCGTTCCGCACACCTTTGCTCGAGGAGATATTGTCAATGGAAATCGGAACATTTTTACCGTTGCATGAAGCTTGTATGTTTTCTAGTTCTAAACTCACATTAGTTATTCACTGATTTTTATGAATTAATAATTTCTTACTTGCCATAAAATACCATGAGCAACAGGACTTATTTTTCAAATAGTGCCCTAAACACCTTAAGAAGCAAATTTCTGTGTTAGACAACTAAAAATCTTCGAATCTAATTATGTGCCCTTCCCCATATAAAGCCAAGTATCATAATACAAGAATATAACCTGATAAGTGTGATAAGTTCCAATTTGCAATCGCTGGATAATCATTCTAACTCGACTTTTACACAAATTATGTTGGTATAGAAACAATAATTCTTAGCATCATCCAAGATTTGCTAATGAATTCACTGGAATACAGATGTCAATTGGATCAAAAAATCAATTAGTTAGTATCAATCATAAGCAAAATAAAACGGTATTAATCTCAAACTGAATAATGAAGATTGTCCATTGTTTTTTTTTCTGTTCCACATTCATGTTATATTCATGTGAGAAACCGGTATTTAGTATTCTCTTTTACCTCCCTTTTTGACCAAATATCAGTATGTCAATTTTCACGATTTTTTTCTCTTGCAGTTTAATGAAAATGAACAAAAATTGGTACCTCACGATTCAGATCAATGCACTGAGTCATAGTGTGTTTAGAAAAAGAGTCCTAACACTAGAGCTTCCGAATAATCCAGACTCTTACACAGTTTCGTGAAACCGCAATAATTTCTGGTGATTGCAGTTGAATCGATTCTCCCGAGGTTTTCAAACCTAAAATTATTAATAAGCAAGTTGAGATCATCAACCTGTTCAAAATTTATTATTTACCATTATTTGCCAAAATATATTTAGTAACCACGACGAACTGAAATATGGGTCTCTGTTTCTCAACCGTTGTATGGATATACCGATAATTTTATCAATGGTCTTTGCTTCATTAAATCTCCCTTAATCAGGTATTACTTGTTGCAACAATGAAACGATTGAAGGGGTTTTTTTCTTTAACATGTTTACTTGGAAATAGCCGATTACACCACAAGCATACTTACAAAACAGACGTACAAATGTGTGCTACTACTAGAAGTTTTACTAGAAATTTATCCAAACATCTAAATTTGAAGAATTTGACTGAGAGAATCTAGAACCATTTTACTATTTCTAATAAATCCATTCAAGTTTTAAAACGGAAGTGAAACAAAAAATGTGTTTTCCATCAGTTTTTCATCAGTTTTCAGATCCTTTTTTGTGACAAACTCAATCCAAAAATTGGTTTTCAATTGAAAAAAAAACGAAATTTTTTAGTTTGCGCTTTCAACAAACTGGATTCTATAAGAGTATCTCTCAAAAATCAGAACATATCACAACTTTTTGTAACAAAAATGACTGTTTCTAGAACTTTGTTTCTTTATTGGTTATTTCAACACGTCTGTTTGACTGCTTGTAATTGTAAGATGACTATTCGACTCAAAAAAAGGAGACAATAAACAGAAAAATATGGAATCACTATAACTTTTCTGAACTGTGCATTTTTTTGATCTAACGCTGGACAAACTGGTTCATCTGTCACCAAAAGAAGCAAAAATCAACAAAATTTTGAATTTGCAGTTTCATCACTTGGGCAAGAATATTGAAAATACCTGTATTCAGTTCTGCGAACGATCGCCTGTTTTTAATAACTACATTATTCAAAAAGAAACTCATTAAGCGAATGGATACATGAAATCGATTACTGGTGGCATGATCACTTATTCACAGTTTCATGGAACTGAAATTTTCGTCATTTTTCATAAAATTTTGTTGCAGCTGTTGCAGTTAGAGGTTCATAATGTGCTCTCCAATGAAAATTATTCCAATAGCAGTCAGGCCAGTCAATATCCAAAAATCACTCTTTCTGAAAGTTATTATACGTGTTTAATTTCCTGGTTCACCACTGATCGATGTTTTTGTTTTGTTCAAACCAATAATCTCGAACCATTTCCAAATTTTCTAATTGGGTTTTGAAACAAAAGTGAAATAAGAAAGTATTAGCAAAAGTGCATTGTTTGGTGCATTGTTAGATTTCCTCTATAATTTTTTTTAATTCCAAGCAAAGGAAGAATTGGCCTTCAAGAAAACGTCCTCATTTTTCAGTTTCTTGAAATCGGAATGTTTTCTTATTTTCTTTGAACGTTGTTAGTACGATGATATTCATAACATAGCCAAGTTAAATTCTCAATGTATAATGGGGACTATCAGAGCTCCAATCAACAATCTGAACTCACGTCAATTCCTCTAAACAAAAAATACTATTTCTAAAACTTTGTATTTTTTGATTTTTCGGGTTCGTTCATTGAGTTCATGTAATGTATTGGTCTAATTCTTCTTCCGTGCTCCTCTCAATAGAGTAATACATGTTGTGAGTACTCCATGAGATGGATATCCTGAAAATACATTTTTGATTATCAGAGAAACTTCTCATGTTTCACGCGGTCATGAAGAAAATCAGCTAGCTCTATTGGCAATCACCTGGACTATTTTTTCACAGCAGAATCAGAGCAATGTTTGAGAACGAAAGAAGAGAATCGTATTCTATTACATTGAATTCTTCTTTTCTGAAATTATGCACAGTATGAAACCGTTTTCTTTTCAAAATCGAACTTCGCAAAAGCTCACTGATACATTTATTTGACACCATATTTGAAGAATACCGAAAAGTCACATTGAAATTCAAAAGTGAAAGTCAATGAAATCAACCGTGAGAAACTGAGAAAAATCCATTCAGTCGCAGAGATTTCATTCACCATGGTGGTTTTTTTTAGGAAATACGTATAGATTCAAGAATTTATTAAATCTTCCTTCCACCATTAATCTATAACTACTCTGTGAAACATGTAATTTTGATACCTGGACAGGTTAGCACTACTGGGAAATAAACACTTCCATTCAATTATCGCTGAGAAAAAACGTCATAGAATATCACTTTTGAAACCCCGGCTGTGAAAAAAAGATACTGAAACAGAAATCTTTTGATGTGGACCAGAGGTGCGCGGAAGAGAAATTTTTCTATGCGGAAGACGGAACACGGAAGACGGAAGTGAAAATATAGGCGGAAGACGGAAGTAGACGGAAGACGGAAGTGACTGTCTTGGCCTAGAAAAACTAAAAATGTTGCAAACTGTTATCATAAGTGTTAGATAAGCTCAGAAAATCAGTCTAAAATAATTTTCGACCTGAAAAAATTCAAAATTTTGGTACTTCCGTGAAAAAAGTTTTCTTCCGAAAAATACGGAAGACGGAAGTAGTCGGAAAAATTTTGACGGAACACGGAAGACGGAAGACGGAAGTAAAAAAACAGGCGGAAGACGGAAGACGGAAGACGGAAGACGGAATTCCGCGCACCTCTGATGTGGACTCATGATCTTCAACGATAGCAGGCATATTTTTTGAGTAAGCTTGGTTATCTTGATGCCCGATGTGTTAAGCATTCGTGACGAATTAACATGATAATTGAGATTACTAAAATGCTTGGGACAACACAAGGAAAAACTGAAAATTATCAGCAATCACCGGGGGTCCGCATAAAAAACAGGGCATGCGAGATGTCGGCAGATGAGTGGTTACAACTTTCAAATGGTAATTTTATAATGAGCAGAACGTGGTTAATAAACCAAAAAACTGAACTCGAAAACCAATGCACATATTTCATAACCTGAACGATCTGGTGCAAAAGAACGATCTGGTGCAAACGGAATTCCGCATGTTTTTGATAACTCAAGAATCAACTGAACTAATCGAAGTTCTACCCATTAATCTAATTTATCACAAATTCAAAATTAGTACTGAACTAGAGAAAATAAGAATTTTTCAAAATCAGATTTTCAGCACGGATTATGTTAAGAAACTCAAGAGAAATATTTTTGATAAAAATTTGAACGATTTTGAGCCATCTTGAGCAAAGTAATTAAAGATATCTAGTATGTTCTCAATTAATGCTGATCTATGTGTTACAAGCAATACTGACCAATATTACTAACTAAAATGTATCCCCTTTTTTCCTTTTTTCTGGCTCTTTATATTTGCCCTATCATCTTCCGCCCCAGCTGAACTAATACAGCACCCTTAATTTCAACTAACCGCTAGAATAAATTTTTATTTTGCGCTTCTCTTCCTATTTCCAATTCAGCTTCTCTTTGCTGTTTCTATGGTCTACACAAGTATAGTAAACAGTAAAAATATGGTGTTCACAAGGAAGCGAAAAGATTATAATAATCTGCTATTCTGTACCTTTGATTTTTTGTACAGTGTCTAGTCATACTGTATCTGTATAAGGAAGTTAGGAGGAGTGAGTTTCTTGGTATTTTTCTGAAATAAATAATACATTTTCTGATACTCCATTAGACATGGAAAATTTGAATTTGAAGGTTAGCTTTTCAGTTTTATGGATTTTTCAACATTTTTTCCGTTCAGAAACTCCGCCAAGAATCGTTAGAATTTGCTTCAGAAGTTCGAAATTCCATTCTAGAGATGTCCAAGCAAAACGAGACCACCAAGTTCTATGATACCATAAGATCAGAAGCATTTTGTCCGGTGAAAGTGAGAGTTGGTGGAAAAGGAGATAGTGGGAAGGTGACTTGTGATCCGAAGAAGGCGAGGGTTGGGTGCACGTGAGTTTTTTTTTCGAACTTTTGGTACGACGTTCCACGTTATAACTGACTTTGACAGAATATGATTTTGATGTGAAGTATTTGAAACAGTTGCTTGTTTTGGAATCTTGGAAAGCTGAAAAGAGAAGCTGAAACCGAGTTATTAAATTATAAAGCACATCATTTTGACATCAAGTTTTTGAAACACTGAAATTTTTTCCGTCGGAATAGGGCCGTAGGTTAGAAGCTGAAGGCCACCGGACACCGATCAACATTTAGCGGTCCGATCCTGATTTTTGATGTCATAAAAATCACAGTTTCGAATTCATAATAATTATTGTATGTTTTGATATTGCTCAATGGAACATGTTCTACGCGGAATTTTAAAAAAGTATTTGGACAATCAGTTTTCTTGAAATCTACACAATAAAGGGGACACACATACCATTAACTTTTAGTCAGATGACTGTAGAGAATGTCAACTTATTGAAACTGTGAAAATTCTCTTAAACTCAGTTTCGAAGATAGAAACCCATAAGTCTCTTTTTCTGAAAGCAATCGCTAGACAGTAAACAATGAAACATAAATTAAAACTCTTTTTGTCTACACAAAAATCGATTCTTTTATATCCATATGCAGATCTGGTGTTTTTGAAACATGCAAACTTTCAGTTTTGATAACATTTTTTGAATTTTCATCGATTTTCACTGCTTCAAATTCACCAAACTCTCCTGGAGTTTTGAAATTAAATTAATGAGGGAAAATGTTCCTTTGGTCGGATTTTTATTCCCGAAGCTAGGTCCATATCTAACTAGTGAACCTCTTGAAAAGGGGAAAAATGTGTGGTTGACCAAATTCCGTTTTGACCGAGTTCCTTTCCTTTTCTGACCAGAATATGCTGTGAGCTCACCTCCTATTACAATACCAGAAATTGTGAATGACATATCAGTTCATTTTTGTAATTGAGTGTAAATGCCTGCTTTTTGAAATAGTAAATGTTTCAGTGAGGAAGTATTGAAAAGTACTGTTCAGTATGTGTCACTTCCAATTCATTGAGTTTTTCTTGAATTCCAATGAGTGAAAATATAAAGTTTTTATCAGAACGACTATCAGAATTTGCGTACGCTCTGTTCAAAAATGTACTTTTTGAAACTGTCGAATTTTCAGTTTTCACAAAAAAAATTGTCATGTTTCAACTGCACCAAATGATTTCATGTTCTGTCGTACAGTTTTGATATGTGAGGCGTCATGGAATCGCTATTTGAGTTCAAACTGTGTTTTTGACATCCAGCCCAAGTTATGCGAATAATAAGCTAGGTGCATATCCATATAGGATTTCGATTTTTGAAAATTGCAAAAGATTTGTAAATTTGAATTTATGCAAGTATGCCCCACTTATCATTGTTTCCCTTAATAAAAACTAAAATGTCACTATTCGAAAGAGCGAAATATCTTAGAATAGCGAAACTTTTTTCTGGGCATCAGATTTGACGCCAAGTGTCCTTTTTCAACTATTTTTTTGACAGAAGAATGAAGATTTTTTATTTCACTACGACCGATTTTCTTTAAATTCCGATCGAAAGTCAATTTTCCAAAACAGGGAAATTTTCTCGAGCTTCCCTCCAAAACCACTAAAATCCAATGAAAAAAATTTCCAGAATGATGTCCCTGGGTCTCAACGATCAAATCCAATTTGACGAGGAAATACAGTCCATTACTGAAAATCGATGTAATATTGTTGGAGCGGATATGGCTGAGCAAAATGCGACTACAAAAGAAAAATATTCAAAAATGAGAGGGCAACTTTTTGTGGGGAACGTACCGGATACCTTGAAATTGTGTGAGATTTTGGGGTACTTTGAAATTTTTTTACTTTTTCATAATCTTAGTTTTAGTGGAGGTCCCATGAGTAATCAGTTTTAAACTGAAAAAATTATACATTTTTTATGATGAAAAATACGAATTTTTAAATTGAATTTTTTGTCAATTTTTTCTAATTTCATCATATTTTTCTAGACAGAATGATGATCGATTTTGGATCCAAAGAAGTGGAAATTCTAAAAATTGACATTGAAAGTTCGGAGCATGAAGCATTGGAGCCATTTTTGAGGAAATATTTCGTTTGTCAGATTTTAATTGAAATCCATGGACATCCGGAGAGACAGTTGGACATGTTGAGAAAGTTATCGAGGTTTGTTTTTTTTTGGAGAATTGAAAATTTTTGTGAGAAAAGTTGACGTTTTTGGGACGAATTCTAGATATTTTGGGCTGTAAAACTGAAGGTTTTGATGGAAGTTTCATAATCTGTTCACTGATTTTTTGATTTTGGAAGAGAACTTTTAAGGTTTCTGAATCAGAATTCTTTGACTTGAACTTTTGAAGTTTACGATTCTGGGTTTGGATCTAGAGGTGCTTCGGAATGAAATTTCTTTTGAGTGAATTTTCGAGAATTTCGAATGAAAAAAATTGACTCGAAAGGATTTCCCGAATTTTCGACATAACATGTTTGTTCTTCAGCA
This sequence comes from Caenorhabditis sinica, assembly GCA_963932045.1. Classification (NCBI taxonomy): domain Eukaryota; kingdom Metazoa; phylum Nematoda; class Chromadorea; order Rhabditida; family Rhabditidae; genus Caenorhabditis; species Caenorhabditis sinica. The sequence goes on from OZ009940.1 coordinate 21,430,903, forward strand.
TAAAACATTGATTACTGGACACGGTTTTCCAAATTCTCAGTAAACATTTTCAGTTTCTAACAGTCGAGATGTGGAGAACTTTTTGTTTAAATTTCGATTATCCATTGATTCAAAACGGAAAATTTCGTTAACATATCGGAAACTCAAGCAAATAATTTTACATGTTAATCTCAAAAAATCTCAGCATTTATTGACGAAAAATTGAAAAAAAATCGTTCACCAAATTAGAAATTGGAGTCAAAATAATAAAATTCAATTTAAAATCCCAGAAGTTCAAGTTGAATATCCGAAAATTCAAATTGAAAATCAAATCGTTCAACTCAATTCTTTTGAAATTTCAAACTGCAAATTGGATGTTCAAATAGAGAAGCTTCAAGTGTCTAGATTCCAAAAATCCAAAATTTTGAAACAAATCTCCAAAATTCTTAACTTTCCCTTTTTGGAATCTAATTATAGAATCTTGAAGTTCCAGAAATAATTTGTCATTTTTGAAAAATCCACTCAAAAATCTCAAAATTTCGGTTTCGGAAAGTCCAAAAATATAGGAGACCTTCAAAAAGTTATTAGTTAGGACGGTCAAAGTCATATCTAAAATCCTGAAAACCCAAAACTCAAAAACACATTGTTCTTCCATTACAATCCCTTTATTCATAAAAGTCAAAAAATTTTCACAAAGAATAAAAAATCAAAAAGAAAAGTTTTGTCTCATTTCGAGAACTCAAACCAAATAAAAGTCAACAAGTGAGTGCGATAAAATTGGGAATGGGAAGAGAAAAAGTGGGGACCAATTACAAGGGGGCGGAGCTTCTTCTACAGTAGTCCTCAATGCGTCAACATGACGAGAAGAGCCGTGATGGCCGAGATGGTGATGAGCACGTTGGTGTTGTGGTTCGAGCCATTGTCATAGTCGTCCGTGTTGGATCTGGAAAAATAGAGATTTTATGGGTATGGGTAAGCCTAGTAAAAGTCTAGAAAAGTCTAGAAAACTCTCGAAAGCCCAGAAAAGGCTTAGGAAAAGTGCCCTAAAATGGTCTAAGCTCCTCACCCCTTCTCATCCTCGTATTCGTCGTCCTTGTCCTCATCATCCTCGTCGAGGTCCTTCTCCTTTCGTCCACCACGTCTTCCACCCTTTTTCGTGTTCTTCTTCTTCGGAGGCCACTCGTCGTCCTCTTCCTCGTCCTCATCTTCCTCGGAGTCGGCGATTCGGCGACTTTTCTTGCTGCCCTTTCGCTTCTGGAAAAAAAGAATTATTGTTGAAATTTCGAAAATTTTGAAGATTTCAGAAGACGTTGAGGACTTCAAGTGTCTTCAGATGTCTCCAGAAGACGTCAAACTCACCGGCATCTCTTCCTCCTCCTCCTCTTCTTCCTCATCATCCTCCTCTTGGTACCTAGATGGGCGGGACGAGCGGCGACGTGGCTTCTCCTCTTCCTCATCGTCATCGATTTCAGATTCCTGACGTCTCTTCTCCGACGCCTTCTTCTTCTTCTCCTGCTCACGGCGACGAGTGCTGAACTTCTTCTCCTCATCGAGCATGTCCTCGAGGTCCTCCTCTCCAGAATCGTCAGCCTTCTTGTCCTCCAAAAGTGCCTCCAAATCGTTGGTATCCTCACTATTGATTCTTCTCAGTTTTCCGAGAAGATCCGACGTGGCTTTACGCTCATCTGGAGACAGGACGCCGTCGTCAGAATCAGAATCCGAGCGTCGGAAGGCGATTGGATGAATTGCGACCAGTGGTTGGGGGTCTCCTTGAGGAATCACCATATTCTCCTCGTAGACACCTTCGACCACGGAGAAGACTTGGCGGTTTTGGAATCCGTTGGGAAGTTCGGTGGCCAGGAAGGAGCAGACGAAGGTGGTGGGTGAGATGGGACGCACGTACTTGGCCATTGGCTGGAAAAGGAGAAAAATTAGAATGAGATTTTGTTGAAAATCGAGTGGAAGTTTGGGTTGATGTTGACTTGACACTTGGCCTAGTCTAATTTTAACCCAAACTACTGTAGTCTCACAAAAAACCAACCTGTTCGGTGATCCTAACTGGCTCATCTTCGACGGCGATTCCTCGGAGACGTCGTCCTTGGTGGGGGATGCAGATGACGTATTCCGTCTCCTTCTGATCCGTCGTTGTGTCCACGGCGAGGGCCACAAATTCCATCGGATCCACGACGTCGTGGATATGGAGATCCAGGTTTCCCTGGACGTCGAATTGAAGGATCAGGTGACAGTCGGTGGTGGGGGTGTCATCGGGATGGCAGTTGAGGGGCATTCCGTAACACGTGTTTGGTTCCAAACACTCCGCTGTCGACGCCCATGTGGATGGGATGATGAGGAGAAGAGGAAGTAGAGAGTGGAAGTGGAAGTGGGATGACATTTTTACCTGAAAATTGGGAGAAATTTAGTGGGGAAATTGGCGAAAATTGAGAGCAAATTTGAAGAAAAAAAGCTTCAGAACGAAATGTCGAAATGAACGAAAATTGACGAGATAAAAAGCAGATAAGATGACCATGAAAAGGTAAAATTTTGGAAAAATGCGCAAAGTTTTCAACAAAAATTGATAGAAATTGCAAAATTTCAAGCAAATATTAGTCTCGAAACCGAAAAATTGACCCCGAAACCAAAAAAAATTGGAAAATTTGGACCCGAAAATCAGGAAAAAGGAAGGAAAATGAAGAGAAAATGGCAAATGAGAAGATTTGTTTTGATTTGAGGTCGATGACCTCAAATTGAAAAAATTTGCGCGGTAGATCAAAAAATTTTCTTTGGAAAAATTTTGGAAAGTGAGTCTGGAAAATTTGTGGAGAGTGAGTAGAAATGCTTAAAGCAGAATTCAATGGGCTTTCATCATGTTTCAGAAATTATGGGCTTTTTGAAAATGGAAATTTTTGGGATTTTTCTCTCAGAAATTGAAAGGAAATCTGAGTTCTTGGATTTTATGGATCCATAGAATCCTGATTTATGGTATAAACTTCTTTTGGTTTTCGTTTCCGGAAAGTTTCATGGATAGTTAGAGTAAGGCAGTAGATTATCATAGGTTCCTGGAAATTATGGACTTTTTGAAAACGGTAAATTTTGACTTTTTTAATTTATTTTTGGGTATTTGGAGTCTTTCGGAACAGAATCTCGAGCTAACGAAAACTATCAAAGTGTTCAAAAATTTCCAAACTTCGTCAGTTTCATGAAACTGAAATAAATTATGAATGGCATGAAAATTACTGGTAAGATTTTCTCAGCCGTAATACAAAGAAATACCATAAAACCTGACAACAAGTTTTTGAGTACCCAATCTTCAATTTTTGCTAAAAGACACAGTTTTGAATAGGCGTTACCGGATTCTTCAATCACTTTAAAAAATTTGACAAAACTCATTAGAAGAATATGAAACGGAAAATTGTGTTTGAATCAGAAAACTGATCTCAAAAAATCAAAAATTTTCCCAAGTTTTCAAAAAAGTATTTTCCCAAGTTTTCTGACACCCAAACATCTTGTTCCAACTTTTCATATCAGGTTTGGTAGGATTCGCACAATTGTTTCGAGCATTGTGTCCAACTTGATCTTCGGTCTTCCCAATGAAGTTCCTAATAAGAGTCTAAAACTATTCCAACATACGGAAACAGAAAAAATTCACTGATTCTACTACTTTGTGAATTTTCAAACTTTTTGATATACTCATTACAGGTCTTGCATGTATGGTAAATCCTGATAACTTTTTCATCAGTCAAAATTTGAATCGCATTTCGAGCAGACTTTTCAGCGAATAAGAGCTCATTAAAACTTCATGAAACATGAGAAATCGTTGTGAGGTCCCATTTTCGAGTTGTATCAAATTTCGAAAACTTTTGAAATTGCTAGTTTGAGGTCATAGAATGTTCTGTTTTATGGTGTTACCATCAACGCTAATCCAATTATTTCTCAATTTCAAGTTTGTTTTTTTTGCAGACTCGGTTTCCGAATGTTCAACCACGAACCCAACCCCTCTTGCAATATCTGCTCTTGCAATATCCGAGTACTCATTCATCAATGAGATGTGTATGCCAAGGTACCAGGTCACACCATTGGCTATTGTGATACCATAACTTATTTTATTGGGTGTTTTTTCATAGTCTACTTTTTTAAATCGTAATAAAGCTTCTTCCTTTGTCTTGAAAAAGAGAATGGTGAACTGGAATTTTGAGGCATTTGAGGCAATGATTCCAACGATTATGTTGGTATTGCAACTGATTTTTTAAAACAATTGGAAACATTCATAGGATAAGCAAAAGTAAGACGGCTGTGCATTTTTCATAGTTTCCTGCAGCAATGATATTTGTTAGAATTGTCCCTCTATCCACTATGTTCAATAGTTTTTAAAATTTTGAACATTATGTTCCCAGTTTCATTAGCAAAGTTTAGTACGGAAACTTGTAACAAGGAATTCGCAAGGACCTCACAATTTTGGAATTTCTTGAATTTTCCACCAGAAATGAGCTAATAATTAGCAAATATCATTGAATTTGTCATCTTGACGTTGCTTTTCTGTTATAAGTGATTCATAAAAATTTCGAATTTCCGTCGTATTCGATTGGTTGCTATCGTGAACTGATATGGTTTTAATGATACTTTCTTTGAAGGTGAGGAGACATCAACTAGTTTGGAGATTCTGTGGAAATAGAGTATGCATTTTTAAGTGAGTATGTCAGTGCTTGCGGCAGCGAGCTCCCTTTCATAGATCCTCGATTGGCACGCCCTCTTGCGGCAGCATATCTGGTAGCCAATGGAGTGCACTTGCTGAATTTACACTTTCAGACATTTTTCCTGCTTCATCGTTATCATTTATTTTTCTGGAAATCCTTTTCAAACTATTTTCTTTCACAGACACCTTCCTCATTTTCCCTCAAATTTTCAAATTCTGTCTTTTACTTTTAGCTTTTTGGATGAGAGATCCCACTGGAGTATTGGAAAAATCGAGAACCTTTGGATTCAATATAAACTACCATTTCTGCAACATGATAATCTCAAAAAATGTGTTAACACCAACAATTTGAAACAGAAAGCACTGTTGCTGAATAATTGTGTTTTTGTTTGATTTTAAGGACTATTTGCTAAGTAATGCTGATTCACACTCAAGAGTTATGTCAAATGAATGCTAAAGATATTTACTTTGGTTTCTTGTATCCTGAAACTGTGTCGAAATTGAAACTGCGCACTTTTTCTATCAAATTTTGAGCTGACTAACTCCCTCATTCATTCAAAGTTAGCATTTGGTGATAGGATTGGATGACCACTGAAATTTTGATGTGCCTGCTGACAATATTACATAAGAGAAACAGAAAAAAGTGAAAATGTGAAAGATAAATCATTAATTTTTTTCCTTCTCAGTCGATTAGTGGAACCACGAGAGTTATAATAAAATGAAGCAAACGAGCAATTCAACAGTTTCCATTCATTTCTGAATAAGCATTTGATATATTTCTGTTTGCAATAATTTTCCACAGCTTCTTGCGCCTAAATTAACTTGTTGAAACAGAAAAAAACACTGTTTCGAGAGCTTTGTTTGTTCCCAAGTTTTGTCGATTTCAGGGTTCCCATCTCGATCCGAAGAACAGCTTGTACAAAACAGATTTTGCTAAACAAAAATGAAATTATTCCTTCCAAGGCAAAACTCAATTTGACGAAAATGACAGACAAAGAAACTGTTGGATCTATTGCTCTGACCCCATTCTTGCAGAGATTGCGTTGATGTTGAAACTGTATTTTATGTGGGAAATGAGATTTAAAATTATTATGCCATGATACATCAATAATGGTCTAGAAAAGCAGACAATTTCGGAAGCTTTCTGCGAGGTTATCTCGAATGTTGTACTTATGACGGACGTTTCAGTACGGACTGACCATGGAAGACAGAAAAACTCCCATTGTTCTACCCAAAAATGAAGTAAAGATTCTCCTCCACATTTTTCAATGCATAGCCATCATGAGTCGCAACAGAAACATCAACTTTGACCAGAGGTATGCTGTTTTCCTAATGAGTTTTCGATGAATGTTCAGCGCACAAGCGATTTTTTACTATCATAGTGCTCCAAATTTTTCAATGTTTCATGGTTGTCATTAGTTGCTTTAGAAATGTTTTTCAAATGTTAACTGTATGGTTTTCTCAAATTTCCCTTCCCTTATTTTCACATTCCTTCAAAGAGAATTGTCGTCAAGCGGTGATATCCCTTCTATCAATTGGTAGAAAGAGGCAATTTATGGTCGAATTTGCCATAAAACAATACAGCAATATTTTTTTATAATCCCATGAGATCCATTCAATAATTATAACCCATCGTTTTTGCTCCATCCTTGCAAAAGTTATGTCGAACTTGACACAGAGGATTTTAGAATGTTTCAAGGTTCACTTTCCAAGGTTCACCGAAATGGAGAAGCATTTGAATACATGAACTCTATTGAACTTCTACAGCTACAACAGTTTGATTAGCATTCCATTAAGTGAGCATTCATGATAACCAAGTGAATCAGAAAAAAAGTTTGACCAATTTTCCGCCGTTTTATCAACAATGTTTATCATTGTTTCAGGCACTTCTGATGTTAATTTGAATAATGATTATATCATTTTTCCTTTTCTTCATAGAGCTAAGTTGCAAAATGACGAAGGCTTGACTAGAAAACTGCCAAATGTTCGTTCTGTTTCATCATCATTTGATATTGTATCTATAGTCGTCTTGTGCTACTTACCAGATGACATAAATCGTTGAAAGAAGAAAGAAATAACTGGGAGAACATTGGAACTTTGACTCGGCTGAAACTTACATGTTAGCCGTTCTACAATCCGTCCAGAGATTTGAATCGTACTATAATATTCTCGAAATACTGGCTTACAACAACAATTTGAAACAGAAAGCCCTGCTCCAAAACTATCGTATTTTCGTGAGATTTTGTGGACTGATTGCTTATAGAGAGTGAATATCTGGGTACTTTCAAATCGTAATGGGGTGTTAATCGTGCTAGGCAAAATAAGTCATATTAGAGATAGACGGGAATTAATTGCGGACTACATACTGCGAAAACTAATACAGCTTATTTCCCCTCTAGAACTTGGGAAGATTCAAAAACCGTTAATTCTTGAAGAAATATTCATTCAGGTTCGCAATTTCATCTCAAGCACAAGAATCTAGAAAAAAGCTGCATTCATTGATTTTTGGTTTTCGAAAACTACCACTCTGAAACTGTTTCTCCTTAATAATTTGTTCAAACAGCAAGCAGCCAACAACTCCAGAAAAATCGACAACCCCGAACATAACAAGAATCGGTAAACTCCAAATATGACGAATCTAAAAGTAAAATGACCTGTGCTGGACTTCGACATAATTCTCCTGAACTTCTAAACAAGATTTTGAAACGAAAGAGAAACAGAAATTCTATTTTTTTCTGTTTATTTTGGTTTGAATTTCTATTTTTACATAAGGTGAAGATCCGAATGATAATTCAAAATGTCCACATTTTTGTCAGTATCGTGAAGCCGAGTTTTTTTTAACTAAAAAAAAGCTCGTGAAGCCGAGCTTTTTTTCCTCGAAATCTTTGTGGGATTCAAGTTTCTAATTTATTCTATAATAGCATAGACTTTATTAGATTTTTTCGAAAGTCAACACTTATCACAACTTCTTGAAACAGACAATTCACAGATTCAGAAACAAGTTATTTGAAGTTACATCATCATTTTTTACTGTGTAGGACACATCGTCATCCGAAACATGTATTGCTCTGAAAACTCTTTAAGCAGCGCTGATTTCCATCTCCGAATATCGGTTACTTAGATTTGGCTTTCGAATTATCAGCAACATCATCAAACGCAATTGTTTTCCATTCAAAAAAAGAAAAGTGCAAATTGTCCAAAAATTTGGAACAATTTTGAGAAAGTAAAGTCATTGAGTCATTACATTGCATCTTACTTTTGTAAAATTATGCCAAACTCAAAACGGGTCATTTTTAAAATCGTGCTTTGATTTCATTCATTCAACCATTTTTTGAAATAACTTGTAATCTTAGAGGGGGTGAATGTTACTGGAAAACAATCAAGTACGTAGATGATAACAACACAGTGAGACAGAAATAAGATGATACTCTCAAAAATAATGACGACGATACTTGGTGATGTTTCTCTGTTTCATTAGCAACGTTTATTTCGAGAACTTGTAAATGAGGCAATGCATAGTTAGAAAATTGCGCTGAATTTGCAACCTTGACATTTTTATTTCTGTTATGAGTGCTTCATGAAAATTTTGAATTTCCGTCATATTTGATTGGTTGGAATCATAATCTGATATGGTTTTAATGATACTCTTTTTAAGCTATCACTTATCACTATTTCATGAAATTCGTATTTCTGAAACATGATATTAAATCACAATCCGCCATCGGCAGCAACTTCAACTTTTTTTTTGATTCTCAATAGAGCAAACTTGAAGTCCAGCTCATTTATCTTAAATCGAATGAGTTTTTACTCTGATTTTTCGAGAAATCAAAGATTCGATTGCCATGGTACTTTATTCCAGTACCCAACAAGCATCTAAGAATTTTCACCCTGACAGAAAATACAAATTCAGAACGTCTTTAGCTGGAAATCAGATGTTTCACTAATTTCTCACTGTTGAGAAAACAGATTCTCACAAAATTCCAAGGAAACACTTGGTCATTAGCCGATAAATCAATATGCATGAAACACTAACTTACTGTAGCAGATTTCTGATATTCAAGAGAATTGAATGTTCGAAATGTTCGACGTGCCATGAATTTTTTAAATGCTTTTTACCCTATGCTATTTGTACTTTGACGCTATCATGAAGAATGTAAGTCAAGTGTAAATATGGAAGTCTTGAAACAGTTAGTTTCTAAAAAGCTTACACTGAAACAAATTTTTGTACTGAAACCTGATTGAATTCAATTAGTTTTCCAGCGGAGAGGACATGATGATAAATGAACGTAATTTGATCACCAATTCAAAAAGTACAATTGTTTTCATCGATAGTAGTGCGAATTTGAAACAAACTGATTTGTGAGTCATGAACAATTTTTCACGATTTCATAAAACTTGTATTTTTGAAGTGAAATGAAGATTAAAAATGCTGCAATTTACACACGCTTCTCTGTAAAGTCAAATATTTTTTTAGTTGAGATTTTTTTCAACAGAGAATCGTTTCACCAAAAAATATCACGCTGAACACAGTTTATTGAAACCGAAAAATCTCTCACTTGAAAAATCTCAAAAAGTTGTTGAAACGGAACATGACCTACAAATCGATGCCTTTTCAAATACTAACAATTATCTCAGTTATATGCATCTGATATTGCTATGAAAAACTTCAATGATTCAATCGCCACAAGAAACGTAGTTGTGCAAAGAACGAATAAAATTTTCAATAAAGCCATCATCAGCAGAAACTGAAATCACAACTTTTTCATAGATTCTTAACGGAGTGCGCATGCAGTACCTTCAATACCAGAGGGATAAAAGTAATTCAATTTTCCTCCTGTTTCATATTTCACATTTACTCTTTGGGATTTTTCTCAAAATGTTCATTCCTGTTTTCCTATAGGTCAGTGTTTCAAATTTCATCCTCCGATGTAAATATAAAACACTCACTATCAGCAATCATCATTCTTGAGTCCTCAAAACTTCCGAATCTTTGTCAAAATGTTCACTCTAGTTTTTTTTTTCTATCACTTGTTATTTCAAATTTCCCCCCTCTGACGCCAATCAAGAACTTTTTCTATAAACAATCCTCGAGTCCTTAAAATTTCCTTCCTTATTTTCATGTCATCAAGTGATAAAAATTTGAAGTTTTCATAGTCTATAGCCATGCATAAGCATCAACAATTAGTGAGTAGAACTTTAGAAAAAGAAAACGATTATGAAAAAAACGGCGAGAATTTGATAGTCCCAAGAGGAACGGTGTCTAGAATATTCCTAGACAGTCGGAACAAATTGAAAACCTCAGTATACAATTTTCTGTTATTGAGAAAGCTAGATATTCTAGAAGAATTGAAAAAACTATTACTGATTCTAGAAGGTTTTGAGTTTCGAGGTAGGAACGGAGTGTATTGGTAAATTCAAAGTGGTGTCTAGAAAATATGAAAACTGTAGAAAAACAGAACTTTGGAAACGTCAGGATTATGAAACACTAAATATTTTGATTTTACCAGTTACATTCCTGCCGAGTACAGGTCAGAGGGAAATTTCAAACATTTATGATTTGTTTTGAATCTTTTCGATTCCTGATGAGTCGACATCAGGAGACATAAGAATTGTAAAATAATTTACCATTTCGCTAACTCTCCATTTCCTTGCAAATTGTCGGGTGATAGTAAGTACTGATGAGACTAATTGCGGTGGAAATTTATTTTGACAAAATTTGAACATCTGAGTGCCAGAAGACGTCAGAACTCTAAAACTTTAAATGCTTAGGTCTCCGATATACATTCTTGGTTTAAGCTGAATTACAGTGCTTCGTGCAATAACTTTCCAATTGTTTTCGGCTATTTTCTGCTCTAGAAGACGTAAAAAAGTCTGAAGTGCTAAAAAAAGTTTTTCGGTTTCTTTGACTCCATATTAAGCTTTTTTCGCTCAAGTTTTTTACATATTTTTTATATTTTTAAACATTTATCAATTCAAGTCTGGCAAACTATTCGTCGTTTGCCTTCAGAAGACGTTGGGATTCTAAGGCCCTATATTTTTCGGAATCTTTTTTTTCTGATTTTAAGGACATAGATTTTTCGGATTCAATATTTTAACATTTTTTCGACTTTGACACAAATTTCGGTTCACGTGTCCTTATCGTTGGAAAAGTTATTATAATTTCCAAATCCAAAAGACTTCTTGATTCGGAGATTCAATTTTTTCCAGCTTCACATAATCTGTTTGTTTTCTTGTCTGCAGTCACTAGTTGATTATAATGTCTTTGAAGTTGGCTCACTAGTTTTCAGAAGTCGTGAGATTTATGGATTTTTCAGTTTGACATTATTAAAATTTGATGCTCAATATCTATTAACTGCTTTTTGGAAAATAGTAGTTTTTGATTCAGATTTGGTTCTCTGTTTCGTGAACTCCAAATTTTATCACCGATTTTCTTTCGGCTGCTGAAATTATTATCCGCTCCAACTGTGAAAAATGCGCTGCAATATGTAGCACCACATTCTCCCTCTTCTCCTTCTCCTTATCCTCCCCGGAAGTCCCACTACAATAACCAAATGGTTTGAAAGACTGGATTATTAAAAGTACTTGATACGAACCATTACAGCTTTTTGGACGCTGTTTGTATTCTGGTTTTGCCGTGTTTCAGAATTCCATCTTATGGGAAAGATTTCACAAAACGGTACTGCCAACACGAAATATCACTCTATGAACTTTCGAAGTGAACTCAAACTCTGAAAAAATGAAAGAACAAGGTAAATTCAAGTTATTGCTCTGATCCCATTCTTCCGAAAATTGTGTTAATGGTGAAGCTGTATTTTTTGTTTGACCTGAACTTTAAAATTGTAGTGTCAAAAACACAGTAATACTTGTCGAAAGAAGCAGAATGATTTTGAAAAGTTCCTGCAAAATTCTCAATTGAATTAATAATAGCTATCAAAACTTAAATTTCTCATAGTGGATAACATACTGCTGAAACAGGAATCTTGGCAACTTGAACAATTATGTATATGTATTTCTGATCTTTAATTTTCTTACTTCACTTGGTTTTCACCGTTGTTTCATGACCTTCTTGCCGATAAAAAAAACAGACAAAAACACCACAACTGAAGCACCACAACTATTGAGCAGGTCATTTTTTTTTTGAAATTATGAGAACAAATTGAAACAGTAAATGTTATTCACTATTAAGTAATAGAGACCTATACATGGGCCACGGAGAGGTAGAATGGATCGTAAATAACATACTGCTCTGCGTCAAGCTTGAATGCATTCGCCTTACTGGTCTCCAATTCGATCCACACCACATATTGAAAGCACAATCCTGTTCATGTGAAATAAACCATAAGAAACATTAAAATATCTTGAGAAACTTGCATGAAGTCCGAATAGGGTCTCTAAACGAAAGCAGAGAATGAAGATTCCACGCTAAAAACTAGCAGATTTTAACAAGTTCGGCGGGTTAAGAGGGTACTGAAATTAATGAAGGAACTGGTTTTCGAATAATGCGTCCTTTTTTTCAGTTTCATGAAACTGATAATTTTGAAATGATAAGGAAGTTTTCAGTATGTAGCAGAGGTGCGCGGAAGAGAAATTTTTCTATGCGGAAGACACGGGCTCATTTGCTGTACCATTTTGAACAATTTTGAAGTGCGCTCTACTGGACAGAAAATGCGGCACTTAATTCGTTGAAAAAGTTTTGAATTCCCGCCGAAAATCAGCTCGTAAATCACTATAATCCGCAAACACGCCACGTAAAATTGCGTATTTTCGGCGATTTTGGCGTTTTTTCTGGCAACCTGCGTCTCAAATCTCTCGCACATGATAATTGTGCCGACGCGGAGCGAAATACATTTTTTGGCGGGAACTAAAATTTTCAAACAGGTGGTACAGCAAATGAGCCCGTGGGAAGACGGAAGACGGAAGACGGAAGTGAAAATATGGGCGGAAGACGGAAGACGGAATTCCGCGCACCTCTGATTCAATCTTAGCAGAAATCCTAACTGTGCAAAGACTGTATCAAACTTTCAAGTATACAGCCATCATTAGCAGAAACTGAAATCGCAAATTTTTTCATGGATTTTCATAAGATCGCACATGCAGTATCTTCAGTCCCCGACTTATCATAGTTCTTCAGTTTTTCTTCTGTTTCATATTTAGCATTTACTTATTGTGATCTTTCACAAACTGGTCATTTCCGCGGTTCATCCTTAATTTCAAATTTCCCGCCTTTGCCGTCAATCAAGAACTCTTACTATCAACAATCATCATTCCTTGAATCCCCCAAATTTCCCTTCCTTGTTTTTATGTCATTATATGAAGTTTTCGTAGTCTATAGGCATACATAAGCATCAACAATTAGTGAGAAAAAAGGAGATTATCAAGAAAAAGGCGGGTATTCAAAAATCCCAGGAGGTATGGTGTCTAGAATTTTCAGCCAGCCTCGCCTACTTCAAAACCTCACTATACAACTTTCTTTGTTATCGAGAATTGAAAGAATACTAGAAGATTCTGAAAAATGTTCCTTGATTCTAGAAGGTTTTGAGTATGAAGGTAGGAACGGAGTATTATTCAAATTGGTGCTTGGAAAAGTTGAAGACTTCTAAAGACGTTAGAAGACGTCAGGTTTCGGAAATTCTAAAAAACACTATTTCATCAGTTTCATTTTTGCCTATTACAATACAGAGGATTATTCCACTCACTGTTGAGCGATGATGAATATTTTTAGATTTCCGAAAGAAGACGTTGGAGTTCCAAAAGGTTACTTTTTCACTAACTTTACATTTTATTGAAAGTTTTCTGACTACTGTTGATAATATCAGAAGATGTCAGGATTCTTAAGCTATAGATTGTCCGGTTTATACGACTCCATAACCACTGTAGGTGATCCTTTGTAACCAGTGATCCAGCCGCTCATTGAGAAAGCAATTGTAAATTCAAGTAAGGGTCATTGTTGCCCCTCTGTCTTCGATGACGTCCTGATTCTAAATTTCTGAATTTTATGGTTTCACTCATATCATTCAAAGACGGGTGGCACAAACTTCAGCACTTTGGTATCGGCTTTCTCGTCCTCTGCAAATTCAAATTTAAAAAATGTTGCTCCCCTTGTCTCCGGAAGACGTCGGGTTTCTAGAATCCTATGCTTTCCGGATTCACTATCCCAGCATTTCCTCTGGATTTTCACCGAACTTCATTATTTGATATAAGTTTTAATGATCATCAACCATTCCTGATTCAGTAGACCTCATTATTCTGAATTTGTAGATTTTCCAGTTTCACCTAATACATAAGTTTTCATTCCTGTAAGTAGTCACTAGTCTATCCTTTCCCTTTATGACGTTTATTGACATACATTTCCTTAAATTTTCTCTCTAGTCTTCAAACGAGGTGATATTTCCGTTTTTTTTCAGTTTTGCCAACCATAATTCTAGCTGATCTTTATTGTTTGGCAGTTTGCTTCCTTCAGATTCTACTTCGTTTTGAAATTTGGTGAATTCCCCTACTATAAAGTTCCGAAGTCTATTTCAGTTTCAGCGACACCTCGCCCATTTTTGTTTTACTACTAAAATATCGGTACCGTACTCAACCGAATCCATCTAATTTTTCACTACCAAGCCAGAAAATTCTCTCCAATGGCCCTACATTCTTCATCATCTAATGTAAGCGCATTGGGAGTTACTTCTACTTGATGATGTCATTTTCAATCAATAGTGTGGTCTTCGTTTTGAACAAATTTTGAATTGTATGTGTTGAATGTGGGATTTGGTTCATAGTTTATTCTAGCTTTCGCCTAACAACCTAAAAACTTGAAATCTGCAGAAGCCGCCAGAACTTTAGGGAACGTTAGGATTTTGAAACTCTAGATTTTTCTATTTCACTAGTATCATTTCTGTCGAATACAGTTTGAAGAACAATTCCAGAAAATCTAGAGCAGGTCGGAAAATTTTTGAATACACTACTTCCAGTTTGATCTAATTCAAATTTTTCACAATTTCTCAAACGAACACTAGACTTTTAGGTGTTCATAAACACGTTTTGACCCATTTTCAAAGGAATAAACTTACAAGACGATAGGATTCTGAAGTCGTAAACTTTCGGTTTCATTGACTCCATATCCGTTTTAGATTTTTACCATACTCGGTAACTCATACTCAAACTATAGATCAATTATTGACACATTCATTAAGATTGAGTTTTCTTAGTTTCAGAAGACGTCAGAATTCTGGTTTTAGATGTTATCCGTTTCACCACCTCGGTAATTACCTCCTCTAGTCGGTTGATCAATGAGCGAGTCGAACTTGGAGAATATTCAATCTTTGAAAATCAGGGAACATTTTTTAACTTGCAAAAGTTTGAATCCCTTTTTCAGTTAAGCTATCTCTATAATGCTTGTCACTTTTTCTCAATGCTCGATTCTTTTGTGTTAGGGTCTAAAAACAATTGTTTCTACCATTTTCAAATCGATAAAACGTCATGATTCTGAGATTCAAAATTTCCCAGTTCCACCTATTCTGTTTGTATTCCTGTCATTAGTCACTAGTTGATTACACTTCTTCATTCCATTGGTTTTCATCAATTTCCTCAAATTGCCTTTCTAGTCTACACAAGTCGAGAGAATTCCAGATGTTTTTCCCGGTTTCACCAAGTCCAAATCTGGTTTCCTTTTATCCACGGATTGCTTCGTAAGGTGCAGTCATTCGCAAACCATATTCACGAAATTCTAGCTTCCTAAACTTTAAAAAATGCCTTTCACTTCTGCTAAAAATGTTGAATATTCTTTTCAGTTTCACTAACTTCAACTCTTTTTTCTCATTTTCAGGTAATCGTTCGTCATCCGATTACAATCGAAATTCATTCAAAATCAGAAAATGCCCTCCAACGGTACCACATTCTCTCTCTTCTCCTTCTCCTCCCCGGAGCTTCAAATCTCTCCAGCGGCCAAATGGCTTGAGGTGACACGTGTTATCGATTTCATCACATTCATCATGTCCACATTCATCAACGGAGTCCTTCTGAATCTCATCTCCACGGCGTCACCGAAGCACTTTGGGAATTACGTCTATCTGATGATGTCATTTTCCATCAATAGTCTGGTGTTCGCTGCGATTCATGCTTTCATTCAGCCGGTGAGTTTTTGGTGGGAGGGTTGCATGGTGCTCGGTAGCCTTAAAATAATATCCATGGTCATAACAAGCTTAAAACAGCCAAACAAGGGACATTGAAATAATTGAACTAATATTCTAGATCCCTAAATATCATCAACCGGAAACAGCCAAAAAACTTCATAAATTTTCATGATTTGTGAACTTTTAATTTACAGTAACAGTTCACCAAATCTAGACTGTCTGATCCTGAGCATAACACAAAAACCTTAAGTTCAATGTCCTATAAACAATAATTTTCAGATAATCTCCACGGAAAAATACGTCTTGTTTGTGTTTACATCAACCAACTACCTGGAAGTACCTCGCGTCATGATGCGGTTCTTACTCTGTAAGTGTGTACTTTTTCAGTTTTAGGCCTAACGGAAAATGACCATAATATTTGGAATTTGCTCGTTTGGTTTCGTTCATTGTTTCAGTACCACCTAAAACAGTCTGAACGGCCTAAGGCAGCCCAAACCTTCCTTCAACCTTCGAATCATTTCAGCAGTCTACGGTACCTCCTACAGTCAAGCCCTCGTCTTCATTGCGGTACAATTCGTGTACCGATGTTTTTCAATCAGTCGTCGGAAGTACTTGGTGTACTTCAAAGGACGATATCTTCTGATTTGGTATGCCCTGGTGGGCATATTTGGAATCAATTGGGGACTTTGTATTTTCTTCATCGCAAATGAGACGGAACAAGTTAGCGAGATATTGAGGTGAGGGGTCGGGGAAGTTTGTGATCATGGTTCTTTTTTTGGGAGCATTCAAGTATTTTTGGCTCTTAATGAGAAACAAATAGGAAATACTTTTTGAACATTCTACCGTGTTTAAAGAAGTTTTTAGAAGGCAGAAAGATAATTGATTGCGGATAGCCTTGGGGTTTTTTTAGGTACAACAAAGTAGACAGAAACATGTTAATAGCGCGTATTTCTTGTTATTACAGTTGTGTAACTGTTAACATTTTTGGCTAAAATTCAGAAGCTTCGACCACTGTGACCTACAATGGTGTAAACATTTATCAATGGTCAACATCAGCTTAGATTCTACGGAAAGAAGAGAACATCAATCAAACATCATGCAACCATCTTTACTATTAACAAACGCAAAATTCTGTGTGTCTGTGTGTTTGTGTGTAGATCCCCCACCCTAGCGGAGTCAAAAAAAAAAAAAAATGAGGTCACAAAGTCGCAAAAACCTCATTTTTGAATCCAAAACGTTTTTTTTTCAGGGCCGCAGGCCCTGAAAAAAAAAGCCGAAGGCTTTTCAGATTTCCTAGAAGGGCCGCAGGCCCTGAAAAAAAAGCCGAAGGCTTTTCAGACTTTCTAGAAGGGTCGCAGGCCCTGAAAAAAAAGCCGAAGGCTTTTCAGATTTCCTAGAAGGGCGGTAGGCCCTGAAAAAAAGCCGAAGGCTTTTCAGCTTCCTAGACGGGCCGCAGGCCCTGAAAAATAAAGTCAAAGGTTTTTAAAACTTTTTAGAAGGGCGGCAGGCCTTGAATAGAGGCCGAAGGCTTTGTAAATTTCATAAAAGGCCCACCGACCTTTAAAAATGAAGCCGAAGGCTTCAAAGTCAGAAAACGAGAGGACGCCAGGTGGTGGAGCCCCCGAAGGGGGCGGAATCCACCTGGTATTTAGGTAACAATCAATCATTATAATCGAAATTTTGAAACTGTAAAGATGTTCAACTGTTCATTTTCTGTTATCATCGATTTCTCTGCATCCGGATTCCCGAAACTTTTTTGTCAAGTTTTTGAGGCTCCAATTTTTCCTGTATCAAGATGTCTATGAGATTGGATATTTCAATGATTTTCAATATACGGAGTATACTGAAGTGAACCCAAATTATTCATCATGTTTTTCAAAACTGCATTCAATTGAATACATTTTTGAAAAAACTGAAAGAAACTTAGCGTTATCATTACAACCTTTGCTCTAATCAATGTCTCACAAAATCTCACAGAATTCCCCACGTTTTCGAAACCGAACGATTTTGAAAATTCAAATTTCCCTCCATTTTCCAGACCCGTGATGGCATCAAGCTTCGATCTGGACATGGCTAATGTCTACTATGTTGCAGCGAGTTATGAGATTGAGGATGAGTTTCACAATAAGGCAATAAATTGGCCTGTCATTTTCATGATCATCAATTTTGCGTTGATTATGGTAAGTGTTAGGGGGATTGGTTAATATGAAAAGCCTATTCTCAACCTGAAAAACCTCAATTTCCAGGGTCTCTCCTTTGCCGTCATCCTCATCTGTTTCTGTTTCATACACTACAAAATGCAGCGTGTCAGCTACTCGAAAATCTACGAAACCATCCAAAAACAACTCTTCCGAGCCCTCATGTCCCAAATGATAATTCCTTCTGTTTTGATTTACCTTCCTATTATCATAGTACTAATCCTTCCCATTTTCCATGTCAAAAATGACGCTTCTATTAGTTTAACGTCAATTTTAATCTCGATTTACCCAGTTTTGGACCCGTTTGCTGTGATTATGATCATTAGTGTTTATCGACAGGGATTCTTGAATATGTTTAGGAATAAGCCAAAAGTTAACCAGATTGCTCATTTGGAAATGAGTACTTGATATATTTCTAAGTTTCAAAAATGTCAAAAATGTGAAGAATTTTGGTAGTTGCATTGAGTTCATAGAAAATCAAACATAGAATCGTCGTATTTTTTTCTGTCTCGAAAACTTGAGAAATTGACGTAGAGAAACTTTTTCACTGATGTGATCAGATTGCGTGATTTCGAGAATTTGAATTTTTTTACTTTTATTTCGAGTTCAAAAACTTGTTGAATTGAATAAATTTTTGTGAAAAAAGATTTATAACATTTTCGCTGTTCACTCCACACCCTCCAATTAGAAAACGGTACCAGAATTTCCTAATTGTCTGCACATAATGGACTAGATCCAAAATGAACAAGCTTATGAAGGACTTGAGAAAGAAAAAAAAAACAAATGCTCGGTAAACATGAGACGGTGTGAGAAAAACTGACCAGTGAGACCTTAAAGGTCTTCAAGTAACTTAGCGAATTTCAGAGTTTGATACTCATTCAGATCTAGAACAAGAGCTGTTTCGATAACACAATTAGAGGATTCAAATTTAGAAAAGTTAATGTGATGTTTGCCTGTTGAATTTTCGGTTTCAAAAATGTGATAATGAAATGTTGGGAATCGATGGTTTCAGTGAGCATTTAGAATTTTCGTATCACAACTTCAAATGGAAAACAGTGAAAAATCTGTCCCACAACAACGTAACACAACTGGTGAAAAACTTGGATCAGTATGTGGAGAAAAGGCATTGACTAATGCCGAACTGATGGAATTTATGTGGAAATTGGAACATGAAAATTTGCTGTTTCAGAAACATGAGGAAAAGGTTCCGAGTATGTCGCTTTGGTTGAGTCATTGTGGTAGAAATAAATCTAAGACTCTCAAAATTTGCCAGATAGACTTTTCGGATTTTTCACAAGTCTAACGTTTTTCTGACTTTTGCTCAAATTGCATTTGCTTGAAATATTTTTTGTAATCCTTGACCATTTCAATTCCAAAAGACGTAAGGTTTTCTAAATTCAAAGCTTTCAGTTTCACCAACCCCATTTGGCGTTCATACTTTTTAGTTGTCAATAGTGCTAGAATCTTTTGTATTACAAAAATACCCGGCCAACAAACGGCTTCAAGGGGTTTCTTACATCTGAGTGTTTTTATCATGCTGACTTCAAAGAAATTCAGGGGTAACATTTGGCTATCAATCAGAGGTGCGCGGAATTCCGTCTTCCGTCTTCCGTCTTCCGTCTTCCGCCTGTTTTTTCACTTCCGTCTTCCGTCTTCCGTATTCCGTCAAAAAATTTCCGACTACTTCCGTCTTCCGGATTTTTTGGAAGAAAATTTTTTTTACGGAAGTCCCAAAATATCAAATTTTTCCAAATTGAAAAAAATTTTTGACTGATTTTCTGACCATACCTAACACTAATTATTACGGTTCCAAACAGTTTTGGCACTTTTAGGCCTAGACAGTCACTTCCGTCTTCCGTCTACTTCCGTCTTCCGCCCATATTTTCACTTCCGTCTTCCGTGTTCCGTCTTCCGTCATAAAAATTTTACTTCCGTCTTCCGTCTTCCGTCTTCCGCATGGAAAATTTTCTCTTCCGCGCACCTCTGCTATCAATACATGTCAGTACATCAAACAAAATGGCCAAAGCCGAGAAACAGAATCGAACTTTTTCTGTATAGATAGTGAAACTGCATAAATTCTTCCAATCAAGATAGACATTTGAGTTTTCATACCGTTCCCCACAACGTTAATAATTATTCAGCCATTTTTTCTGACTGCTACTTCGATAAGATACTCCTTCGAATAACATTATTTGGACAATGCTACATCGTTATTATGACAGTTTTGGTACAGAAAACTGGGTTTCTGTCACCATCTTACTTTTTGAATTGCTGTGATTTATGTCCATGGCCTCGAAAGCAATGAACAATTATGAAGTAGCTGGAAGTCCCCTATTGAATGTGTTAAAACAGAACAGTAATCATGAGATGGAGGAAATTGAAAAAAAAATGTATCAAATGCTGTTTTCTTTTTAAAAAAAAAGTACTCTGGAAGGTGCGAGGACCACACTGTGTTTTTATGATCCGAAACGTTTTCTGTTAAATTACTCAAACTTCAATTTTTGTGTTTCAAGTTTATCACAACTTTGTTTATTTTCATGACCACCAATGCCATGCTTTCTTTGAATCGAACTTTTACTTCAACTTACCGATTGAAAAATTCAATCCACCAACACTGAAATCCGTTTTGAAAAAGCAACATTATTCGAAAAATCTTTCAAGACACATTTTCAATACTAAAACATTCGCCTTCACATTCTGACTATTTTCGTTGGCTAGCGGCATTTTACCAATACATTTATTATTATGGCAACGTTATACAATGAATATTACAATTGTGAAAACGTTAAAAGTTTGACATTTGGGCTACATTTTTTAGTAAGGGGCTGATATATATAATTTTCCGATCGAAATGGCTATCAAAATGGCACGGAATTCACACATCGAGCGCAGTAATTAGACATCATTCAGCCGTGATTATGTACGTTTTGGAACTGCAAAAACCTCGTGACAAAAAACAGAATTTTAATTGTTGGGCATCGACGGAAATCAGTCAAACTAGCATAGTTTTTGGACGACCATACAAGGCTTCCATTGTTTTAACAACATTCAACTATTATTATGGGAGCCGTGAAACTGCAAAAATTCTATTATAGAATTCTAAAATGGAAAAAAAAAATTATAAATCGCAAAATCCGACTGTGTTTTCTTGGAACTTGTGAAACATCAATTTTCTCTGTTTCCAGTTTCTCATAGAAATTACTAATTTCACATCTTACCAATAAACGGGGTCTAGCCGAAAACTATGTGTAACTATAAGGATATGACATCTCTATTCTGATCTTTTCGTTGAAAATCACTTCTCTCACAAACATTCGATTCGCAACATCTCCGAATTCGAAAGAATTCAATAAAGTTTTGAACGTAATTATTGGATTAATTAATGGTTCACAATCATTATTGAATTTCTCTCTTTTATGAAACCGAACAATTTTCAAAATTCAAATTTTCCTTGATTTTTTAGACTTGTGATAGCATCAAATATTGATCTGGACGTGGCCAATGTGTACTATGTTGCAGCAAGTTATGAAATCGCGGAAGAATGTCATAACAAGTCATCAATTGGCTTGTCATTCTCATGATCATTAATTTTGCGTTGATTATGGTAAGTGTTTAGGGGTCCTATCATAAATTGTTTACTTTAGGGTTAATGTAGGCCGAAATGGGCCTAATTTCGATTTTGAAGATTCCTGTTTTCGAAGTACACTAGTCGAAAAAGGTCTCGACCCTACTGTACTAAACACGAGAATTTTTTCGACAGCACCGTGATTGGTTTTCTGGCTGCTTGAACTGCTCACTATGAGTGCATCGTTATCTAGACAATCTCGATCATTATTACAAAAATTGTGGTACAGTAAGTTTGTTTTCTGTTATCTCTATAAATTCTGAGCAACTGTGACTGGTGTCCACTTCAAAAATCCAAAAGTTCTCTAACGCAATAAAATAAACAATGATAGTAACTAGGATATCTCTATTGAACATGGATGACCTTATCAGTAATCATAAGAATGTGAAACTGTGGAAAAAAATTTTTCTCTGAAATGTTGACGCGAAACTCACAGGTCGATCGCAGTAACTTTCCAGCATTATTCCT
Source organism: Caenorhabditis sinica (assembly GCA_963932045.1). Lineage (NCBI taxonomy): Eukaryota > Metazoa > Nematoda > Chromadorea > Rhabditida > Rhabditidae > Caenorhabditis > Caenorhabditis sinica. The sequence continues at coordinate 21,452,983 of OZ009940.1, forward strand.
TATTTACGGCAGTTGTAAAACGACACAAACGGTTTTGACGAATGCCTATAATTTCCAATCGTTGAGGCATGGTTGTATTATTTTCACAGCACTCAGCCATTATTATGGTAATCGGGAATCGGCAAACATTCAGCATACTAGAGTTCCGAATTGCAAGTTGAAAATGACAAAATCAGTCTATACTGATAATCATTTCTACTATTCACGTCAACTAGTATTTTAGAAATGACTATCGAAAATGTCGAAATTTTTTCAGAAATGAAAAACAGTAATGTCGAAAATGTCGAAAAAATTTTTGAATTCCAAAACGACATTTTCGATAATGTCGAAAATGTCAAAAACAGTCGAAATAGTCGGAATAGTCGGGTGGAAAAAGTAACGGAAAATTGGGATTTTTGCAAGTATGAAACCCGAAAAAAAATTTTAGGGTGTAAACACATCATCATCTTCCAACATTCATACAAAAAATTATTGTTTTAGAGAAAAATAAGATCAGAAAATCCGGATTTGGGATCCGATCAGCAAGAAAAAAGGTTGAATTTCCAGTTTAATATTGAAAGAAGTACAAAATCAACAAAAAACCATAGGCGTTGTTTTGGGCCATCTTTAAAGGAGGACTCCGTTTGCAAAAAATTGTGCTGATTCCAAATATCACAGTGAAAATGCTCAAAAATTGCTCCAAACCCTGAAAACGCGCTTCAAAAACCCTTTCTGGCTCCGGGGCCGTGGCGGAGCTGGTCCACCGCATTTTCAGCCATTTTTCATCATTTTTTAACGGTTTTTCTAGCAAAAATGGCAGAAGTTCTACAAAGTTGTAGCTTTTCGATTAATTTTTCATTAAAAAAACCTGAAAAAGTGATTAAAAATAGCTGAGAATGCTCTGGAGAACATTCTAGCCAAAGAAGGGTTATTTGAAGCGGGGGTTTCAGGGGATCGGAACGATTTTTGAGCATTTTCACTATGATATTTGGAATCAGCACAAATTTTTGCATAGAGAATTCAGAATGTCGAAAATGTCGTTTTAGAAATTGCTTTTATTTTTCTGACAGTCAAAAATGTCGTTTTGAAAGTCATTTCTAAAATTCCAACTGTCATTTCCACCGTCATTTCTAGAAAAACGACATTTTCAATAATCATTTTACGTCGAAAATCGCTTTTTCAAAAATGAATGGTATTTGATTCGGAACTCTACAGCATACCGTATTTCCTTTAATTGACTGGCAGGCTGGTCTATTTTTCAAAGTGTTAGTTTGGATGCCGGACTGTTAGAGGGTGCCGGTCTATTATTCAAAACTTCGAACTTCAAAAAGGCATAGGGAATCTCAACCTTTTCTTTAAAAAATTGACTGTTCGAGTGCATTTTCAAGGGTTTCACCCATGAAAACTCTAAAAATGTTGTACGAAACCTAGAAATAAACAAAATCGTATCAATTTTGATTAGCCTTCGGAGGGTGCCGAATTATTAAAGGCTGCCGGTCAATTAGAAAAAAATACGGTAGTTTTTTTCTGATTTAGAAAGTTACAGAACCTTTCACAAAAATTCACTGAATTTACCCTCGTTCCATCGAGCTTTGACTTGGACATGGCCAAGGTCTACTATGTTGCTGCATGTTATGAAATTGAAGACGAATTTCATAAGGAAGCGCTTAATAAGCTACAAAGAAGGTTCTGATTTTTCGGATAACCTTTTATGCCTAATTGATTTAACATAATTTCCTCCAATACCCGGTTTTACACACGGGATACATCACCGTTCAGGAGAGTATCGTTTCCTCGCGAAATGAAGTTCTCCTCAACACATTCTTGAAATCCAAAAATCTTTAAAAAGCAGAGTAATCATAGGACGTTGGAAAAGTTTAGTAGGAAGCAAAAACAATTTTTACGAAAAACCACGAAATTGTCCACCTTTTTAAACAGAACAATTTATGAATGAGAGGATTAGAATACCTGAGTTTCTCCGATTTCAACGATATTGCAATGATGATATTGAGTTCTCAGATTTTTCAGATTTTTTACCACAACAAAAAAAACAATGAATCAGAATTAGAAACGGAAGGAGGCGAAAAAACTTGTAGGGATTCTGAAAGAGAAACGTTTCAAAATTCTTTTGTGGTGACGGCAAACGCATTCTGAAAATCTGTGTGATTGAGCCGCTAAATTTCAGTGTGAATCAAAATTATTCACCGTCTCAGAATCAAGAATTCAATAAATTTTTTTACATCAGATTGCTCTGTGAGTAACAATTTCTTCCGGTGCAAATCATATCAGCATTTTGAAACTCAGAAAATATATTAATTCTGAAAAGAAATTACGGTTTCGAACTTTCAAAGTAAATCCGAATTCTGAAACTGAAGCAATTCTCTTTTGATTCAAGAGTTTTATTTACAATAATCTGTGTTCTGAAATTTGTATTGAGAACACTAACAAATTTTTAAAACGCCTTCAGCACCCAGAATGAATAATTTTCGAGATAGGCCTCATTCATGATAACTTCTAAACAGGAAATATTCCAAAAAGTGCCGCTCTTGTTTCAAATTTTGTACTGCTTCATCTACAACTTTTGAAATGTTCATTTTCAATCCTTCATTTATGTATACCCTTAATTCTCCCCCAACCAATAATACTCAAACATCCATTCCTTCGTCAATCTTAAAATTCCCAAATGTCTTAATTCTGATGATGATGATGATGTTATTGTTATTCCCCTCTCAACCTATGATTAGTGATCATGGATGAAAAACATGAAATTATGAATGACGCATTTTGAAATTTTCAGAGTCGTCAGAATACTCCAGATGACGTTCAGCGAGTATTCTCAGGAGAGGTCAAGGATTTTGATGAGCAATAAACTTCGAAGTTGTGGAAACTTGTGGTTGACAGAATCCGAATATTTTGTCACTTTGATTTGGAATAGGTTTAGCTCTGAAAATTTTCAATACTTGGAATATTTGAATCAATTGACTCGAGTTGAATACCAAACATTAACTTCAACTCAATTCTGAAGTTTTGGGAACATTACCCAGTAAGAAATTTTTAAATGAAACTTTCTGTTTCTAGTTCTCATCAACTTTTCCACAAATTTCTTGATTTCCAATTTCATTTTTGCAGTTTAACGTCAATTTTTATCCCGACCTATCCAGTTTTGGACCTCTTCGATGTGATAATGGTTATTAGTATTAATCGGTAATTATTTTTGAATGTGTTTACAAATAGGCCTTAGGTTCACCAGAGAGAGAGCTCATTTGGATATGAGCACTTGAAAAAAATTTATTGGTGTTTCAAAAATGTGAAAAATGTCAAGATTTTTGTTCTAAAAGATTGAGAATCGTTTCCCTTTTTTTGTTAAAAAAATAATTCTGAGTCTCTTGTTGTGATCTGGTAGTGCTTTTAATATCTCTACTTTCTTAATAATTGTTTTTGATTTTGAAAATGTGATGTACCGATTTCATTTCTGCAATTGAATGGTGAATATGTGAACTCAGATGATGACATTGTGAAAATGAAAAAAAAAGTGAAATTGAAAGAGTTTCTAACACTGGAAAGACTCCGAAATGAGCACATTTTTGGAAAACTTGAATAAATTTCGGTTTTTCAAACCTGAGAAGAAGTGAGAAAAATCTGAGGATTCTAATCTGACCTAACTTCTTTTTCATCTTCAAACTTCAGAGTCTCATAACCCCTAAGTGCTCAAGACTCCGCAAATCTCAAATTCCTCTGATTTTTAGCATTTTGTTATCAATTCTTCCTGTTTCTCGAATGACAAATTAGTGGATTCTTTTCGTAATGAATTGATCAGATCTGCCATCTAAATATTTTTTGTAAAAAAAAACATTTTTATGGAAATTTGCCAAGCGACAAAATAACCAATAAGATCTAATTAAGCTTGTTTAAACAAATCAATGCATTTTTTCAGAATTCACTTTCAGCAAGAGCACACAAATTCGAAAAATTCAATGCCGTTTGATTTGCTGTGATTGCGCAACTATTGGCAAGATTTAAAATAAGTGCATTTGTGAGAATATTGAAACATGAAAAATTAATGTTTCTTAAACTTCACAAAAAAGTCTGAAAATTCAATATAGCCATTGGAATCACGACCTGAAAATCTCTAAGTCATTACTTCAATCTCTAAAAATCTTTACTTTTAGAGTTCAAGAATATAGGAATCCGAACAGCTCCAAGTTTACCTTATCCATAAACCCAGATTACTACAATCCAAATTTTTCCATTTCAGATTTGTGGTAAATTGTAATTTTGGGGTTCAATAATGATGGGAGGGGGAAATTTAAAAAATTTCTTCACATATGAAATATTTCTGGAATGGGAATTACTTTTCAAACATTGAACTATTTTTAAGGAAGTTCTTGAAAGGCACAAAGTTAATTGATTGCGGATAGTCTTGGGTTTTCTTTAGGAACAACATCTCTCCTTCGCCGTCATTCTCATCTGCTTCTGCTTCATCCACTACAAAATGCAGCGTGTCAGCTACTCGAAAATCTACGAAACAATCCAAAAACAACTCTTCCGTGCCCTCATGTCTCAAATGATAATTCCTTCTGTTTTGATCTACCTTCCTATTATCATAGTCCTGATCTTGCCCATCTTCCATGTCAAAAACGACGCCTCTATTAGCTTAACGTCGATTTTAATTTCGATTTACCCTGTATTGGACCCGTTTGCTGTGATTATGATCATTAGTGTTTATCGGCAGGGATTCTTGAATATGTTTACAAATAAGCCGAAAGTTAACCAGATTGCTCATTTGGAGATGAGTACTTGATATTTTTCTGAGATTCAAAAATGTCAAATATGTGAAAAATTTTGGTAGTTGCATTGAGTTCATAGAAAATCAAACATAGAATCGTCGCATTTTTTTCTGTCTCGCAAACTTGAGAAATTGACGTTGAGAAACTTTTATACTGATCTAATTCCTTCCGTGATTCCAAAAAATTAAAATTTTCTTAGACTTTTCCAAGTTCTAAAACTTGCTGAACTGAATAAATTTTTTGTGACAAACCGATTTCATTGTTCACTCCACATCCTCCAATTGAAATCCGATTCCAGAATTATTGAATTATTCGATACAGACTTTCCATAATGATCTAGATCCAAAATGAGTAAGTTTATGAAGAACTTGAAAAAGGAAAAAAGAAAACAATTGCTTGGTAAACTTGTGAGAAAAAAAGGTCTTCTTCAAAGGTCTTCGAATAACTCAGCAAATTTCAGAGTTTGATACTCATTTAGACATGGAACAAGTACTGTTTCGAAAACACAATGAGACGATTCAAGTTTGTAATATATTCAATGGAAACTTGATTTTCCGGAATTTCGGTTTTAAAAATGTGATAAGATTAATGAAATGTTGTGATTCGCTGGTTGTTATGAGATATTAGAACTTTTTGTTTCACAACTTCAAATGTGAAACAATTAAAAATCTGTCCCCCAATAACATAGCAGCTGGTGAAAAAGCTGGATCAGTTATATGTAGAATAAAAACATTGACTAGTGATAAACTGAATGAATTTGAGGAGAAATTGAAACCTAAATTTGATGTTCCAGAAACTTGACAAAAAGGAGTCTGAGTCTGTCGATTCGGTTTAGTCATTGGGGTCGAAACAAATCTCAGAATATCAAAAAACTGTTGAATAGACTTTTCGGATTTTCACAAGCCTAACGTTTTTCTGACTTTTGCTCAAATTTCCATATATGCTTGGGGGTACTTTTTTATTTATCATCGGCCATTTCAACTTCAGAAGACGTCGGTTTTCTAAATTCGAAGCTTTCAGTTTCACCATCTACGTTTGACTTTGTACTTTTTAGTGGTCACTAGCAGAGGTGCGCGGAAGAGAATTTTTTCTATGCGGAAGACGGAAGACGGAAGACGGAAGTAAAATTTTTATGACGGAAGACGGAATTGAAAATATGGGCGGAAGACGGAAGTAGACGGAAGACGGAAGTGACTGTCTCGGCCTAGAAGTACTAAAAACGTTGGAAACTGTAATCATTGGTGTTAGATAAGATCAGAAAATCAGTCGAAAATACTTTTTGTTTTCGAAAATTTTATATTTTTGGTACTTCCGTGAAAAAATTTTTCTTCCGAAAAATCCGGAAGACGGAAGTGATCGGAAATTTTTTGGCGGAACACGGAAGACGGAAGACGGAAGTGAAAAAACAGGCGGAAGACGGAAGACGGAAGACGGAAGACGGAAGACGGAAGACGGAATTCCGCGCACCTCTGGTCACTAGTATTGTTTACATTGTCTTAGCACCGAATTTTGTCAATTTTTGCCTTTAGATTACGGGAAAAGTGATATTGTTCCGTTTTATCTAGGCTGATTTTTGTTGATTAATACCTTCTGAGTGCTGTGTTTCCCACAAGTTCTTCTTTGTTTAGAAATTCAGTAAACGTTTATCCTCAATACTTTAAAAGTACCCGTTCAATTCATCTGCATATTTTGCAACATATCTCCGTTTTACCAACTTCAAATATTCTTGCACATTTTCAGCAGACTTCTCGTTGATCTTTTGTACGGTTTGATGTTTGATGTCTTGGTTTGATGTTTTGTACGGTGAATTACTCATCCATCCAACAACAGAAAATGCGGTTCAAAGGCACCACCCTCCTCTCATTTTTTCCTCTTCCCCGGACTTCCAAATCTCTCCAGCAGCCAAATGGCTTGAGGTGACACGTGTCACCGATTTCATCACATTCATCATGTCCACATTCATCAACGGAGTCTTTCTGAATTTCATCTCGACGGCGTCACCAAAGCATTTTGGGAATTACGTCTATGATGTCGATTATGTCATTTTTCGATTAATAGTTTTGTTCTCGTGGCGATACATGGCTTCATACAGGAGATGAGTTTTGGAAAGATTGCACAGCGACTAATCAAATAATTGACCTGATATTTTAGTTTCATGAGCAACTTGAAACTGTCGAGAAATTTCAAAAAACCTTGACATTTTTAGACGTAGATTTACAATTAGAATTCAAGATTGCTAGGATTTGGTTATAAAACAAAAAACTCAAGGTCTAACGGGGTTCTTGTTGTGTAAGTTTTTGTGTTTTTTTTTTCTGTTTCGGCTCGAACAGAATTTGAGTTGAACCTTTGAAGTTTTCTTATTCGATTTCTACAATGTGTCAAATGATGTCAGCAAGATTTGAGCTGAAGTGAAATAATTCTGGGACAGTGGTGATTCGAATAAATTCTGCAACATATCGTTATTTTTGAAGGTCATGGACCAGGCGGTCTAAAGCGGTCAGTTTGGTCTACGGCAATCTGAAATAGCTAGGTCAAAAACGACCCGAAACACTACGAATCACATGGCCAGGAAAGCCTACGACGGCTTGAAACAGCCTGAGCCCGCACTAATTCAAATGTACTCAAGTCAGCAGTGAGCAAAATACATCAAACAAAAAGACAAAAGCCAAGAAACAGGATCCAATTCTTTCTGTGAAGATTTTGAAACAGCATTAATTCTTCCAATCAAGGTAGACATTTAAATTTTCATACCGCTCCCCACAACGCTAATAATTATTCAAAATTTTTTTTTGACTGCTAAAAATAAGAAACTGCTGCAAAGAACACTATTCACAATGCTACATTGTTATTATGACAGTTTTGGAATAGTAAACTTTCGTTCTGCTACCTCCTTAAATATTGAGCTGTGATTTATGTCCATGGCCTCGAAAGCAATGAAATGTGGTAAAAAAGAACAATCATCATGAGGAGTAGGAAACTGTAAAAATTGCTCAAATGCCGCCTTCACTTTCTGACTATTTTCATTGGCTTGCGGCATATTTTCAGTGGTGAAGATAATTAATGTGTTGTCATGGCAACGTTATACATGCAATGCATATTACAGTTGTGAAAACGTTAAAATATTGACATTTGAGCTACATTTTTCAATAAGGGGCTGATGTAGGTATACAATTTTCCGATTAACATATCTTTTGAAATGGCACAGAGTTAACAGACAAATTGCAGTAACTGAAGCAAGTTTTTAGAGTTTCATTTTCAATATTCTGCCTTCTGAAACTTGTATTCAGATTTCTAACGAACATTTCAAACACATTCAGCCAACAAAATGAATAATTTTCGAGATGGGCCTCAAATTCATAATAAATTCTAAACAGAAAATATTTCAAAAAGTGTCGCTATTGTTTCAAATTTTGTACTGCTTCATCTAAAACTTTTACCATGTTCATTTTCAATCCTTCAGTAGTTTGTCATCTCGACTCTCGCTAACCAATAATCAAACATCCATTCCTTCGTCAATCTTATAATTCCCAAATGACTTAATTCTTATGATGATGATGATGTTATTGTTATTCACCTCTCAACCTATGATTAGTGATCATGGATGAAAAACATGAAATTATGAGTGACGCATTCTGAATTTTCAGAGTGGTCAGAATCCTCTGATGACGTTCATTGAGTATTCTCAAGAGAGGTCGAAGATTCTGATAAACCAGGAAATTTTTGAAACTTGTGCTTGATAGCATTCAAATATTTTGTCACTTTGAGTTGGAATAGGTTTAGCTCTAAAAATTTTCAATTCTTGGAATATTAGAATATTTTTGGTTCTATATAAAATTGCAAACACCAGTTACAACTCAATTCTGAAGTGTCGGAAACAGTAACCAGTAAAATATTATTCCTGAGACTTTCTGTTTCTAGTACTTATCAATTTTCCTCAAATCCCTTGATTTCCGATTCCTCCTTCGCATCCTCGAAATAAACGACGCCTTCATAAGTTTGAAGTCAATTTTGATCACGATTGATCCAATTTTGGATTCCTTTGCTGTGATTATGATTATTAGTGTTAATCGGTAAGAATTTTTGAATGTGTTCACAAATAAGCCTTAGGTTCACCAGATTGCTCATTTGGATATGAGCACTTGAAAAAATTTACAAGAAAAATTGTACTGCTGTTTCAGAAATGTGAAAAATGTAGAGATTTTTGTCATAAAATATTGACATGATAACTTTATAGAAAATTTCCTTGCTGTTTTTTAAAACTGAAAAATTCTGGGTCTTTTGTTGTGAACTGGTTTCGAAATCATAAGTTTCATAATAATTTTTTTTCGATTTCGAGAAGGTGATGATCTAGGATTGAATGGTCAATATATGAACTCACGTTCAGATGATGACATTGTGAAAATGAAAAAAATAGTAAAATTGAAAGAGTTTCTAATACTCGAAATGAGCACACTTTTGGAAAGCTTGAAACAAAATTCCGGTTTTTTCGAATCTGAGAAGATGTTGAGAAAAATCTGAGGATTCCCATCTGACCTAACTTCTTTGGAATCTTCAGACATCAGAGTCTCCCCTGAATGCTCAAGACATAACCCCTAAGTGCTCGATACTCAGCAAATCTCAAAATTAATTCGATTTTTAGAATTTTGTTATCATTTCTTCCTGTTTCTCAAATGGCAGATTTATGAATTGATTTTGTAATGAATTGATCAGATCAGCCTTCTAAAAAATTTTTTGTAAACAAAAAATTTCGATGGGTATTTGTCGAGAGACAAAATAACCAGAAAGATCAAACTAATCAAGCTTGCTGATAAACATCAATGTTTTTTTTAGATTTTTTTTCAGCAAGAGGACACAAATTTAGAGAATTCAATGTGGTTTCATTTTCTGTGATGACGGTTTTAGAAATGTGATGAATTCAATCAAATTTTGTGATACAATGGTGGGGAAATAGAATTTTGAAAAATTCATGTCACAACTTCAAATGGGAAAGAATGAAAAGTCTGTTTCTCAAGAATAGAAGACATCTCAAAAAGAGCATATTGGCGAGATTCAAGATGAGTGAAATTGTAAGAAAATTGAAACATGAAAATCTGATATTTTTTGAAACTTGAGAAAATGAGTCTGAAAATTCAATATATTAATTGTAAATGGAATCGCAACAAATCCCATAATCTAAAAAAGCTCAAAATCTTTACTTTCAGGGTTCAAGCATATAAGAATCCAAGCAGCTCCGCGTTTTCCTGATATTTAAACTCAGGTTATCACAATCTAAATTTTCCATTTCAGATATGTGGTAAATCAATAATATTGGGATTCAATAATGATGGGTGAGGGGGAGGATTAAACAAATTGCTTCAAATATTAAAAATTTCTGGAATTTGGTAGGAATTTAAAATACAATTATGTGGGTGAAAGTATCGATTGTCAGTTTTCTTTTGAAAAATCCCAATTTCAAGTTCTCCTTAATTTTGCCTCAAACCCCTTGATTTCCAATTCCATCTTAGAGGATCCAAGCACCTGAAGCATCTGACTCATTTCTCTACTTCGGGCCCAAATTCTGAACTCCAGAATTCAAGTCAGAAGACAATTTTCTTATGATTCTTTGTCTACTTCGAAAATGAGCACCTTCCCTAAATCTCATAATTGCTGTTTTCGCTTTTCTCCGTTTACCTGACGTCTTCATTTTTCTTTCCCTCGTGTTTTTCTTTTTCTCTACTTTCTCTTTCCCTCTCACTTTTCCCCTCTTGCTCTCTTTCTCTAGCTCATTTTTAATATTTTCTCTTTTTAAGCTCCGCCCAGACTGAGAGCTCCCCCCCCCCCCTTCCACCGCAAGCTAACTAGCTCAGTCCGCCTTATATCCCCGCTTCCAGGATGTTGCTCCTGAACGCGGCTCGTTGGGCGAATCTGCTTGGTTTTGTACTTACTGTTGTTATCAATAGTCTACTCGGAATACTTATTGTCTCTGATGCCTCCCGAAACTTCGGAAACTATCGGAAACTCATGGCAGTCAACATTGTAAACTTGATTGTCTTCTCTTTTCTGCAAATGATTTTGAACCCGGTGAGTTGGGGGAAAATAGAGGGGGGTCCTAGTGTTGTGGTTTGAGCTATAGTCGGAGATATGTTATGGTTGATGATAAGTACACAGTCTAGTGGGACTAATGACTGGAAAGAAATAATAAGTAACTGGAGAGAAGATTAGAATTGTAGAGAACATTTAAAGTTAATGTTGTAATCGAAACCGAAAATCAAAGTAATAAATTACTGTTTGTAATTTCGAAAAGTGGTCTGGTTGAGGATTCTTGTTTGTGGCCGATCAAGAGTTCGTTGCCGAATAAGATTCTTGCGTTAGAAAATTGGTTTCCGAGGTCCTTCGAAAAAGAGCACGCACAGCCAACTGACGGCCGCGATCAGCGTTCAGAAAGGATTTCTGAGCAGGCAGAGTCTGTGTTTTCAGTAATGATCAGAGATGTGTTGTGGTTCGCCAAAGTAGAACATATGGATTAGTTGGGTAGTCTAGAAAACATCATTAATGTTGTAATGAAAACCGAAGAAAATGTAAGTTGATGGTATGTTGCGGTTAAGTGGAGGAGACGAAACGGAATTTGTTTTTTTTTATTAACTATGTGAAAAGTACACGCGAGTGACTTAGCTGAAGATCCATGTTTGTGGCCCAACAACAATTTAGCTGATGATGGTCCATTGGCAAGAAAGTTTTTGACTTTAAAAAGAGGTTTCCGAGGTCTCCCGAAAAAAGTGCATGCACAGCATACTGACTGCCGCGTTCGGCGTTCGGAGGATTACTGAGTAGTCGGGGTTTTTTTTTGAGCAGTGTTTAGAGATAAGTTGTGGTTGGCAATAAGAAGAAAATCGGGATTAATGTGGTAGTCATTATTAGTGTTGTAATCGAAATCGAAGAAAATAGGAGTAGATTATTCGTGGTAGAACTTGGATACCGGGTTTCTTCTACAAGTTCATTGGTCGGAGGTTTAGTCTTAGTGACCAAGCCCAATCTACGAATGGCGGAAAGATCTTTTCGCTTTCGTTAGAAAAAGATCCCAGCATACTAAAAGTTATGGTCGGCGTTCGGAAAAATTTGCTGTTTCACTGAGGCTATTTATGATGGAATTTATTGGCTCAAGTTGTTGAGTGTGCCGATTTTGTATCAAAAAACGAAATGTCGTAATAAAATGTTAGAATCCAGTGCTTATCGACAACAAAAGGTAGTAATCGCATTTGATGATCTTAAAAGAATAATGGTAGTGGTAGGCTACGGTTAAGTGGAGAGGACGAAACGGAATTTATTTTTCGCTGAATTATCAATCTTCTCCTTACTAAAGGAATAGTTCTGTGTGTGTGTGTGTCTGTCCAAGATAGTTTGTTGAATAACTTTCTTCGCAGTGCAGGTATTCATTTCAAATTTTGGCAGTAGTCATGAGTATCCGAGCGCTTCAGGAGCGTATTGAAAAAAATTTGCTTCCTGCAGGATAACTATAGGTACAGTAACCACTCATAGCAAAAGGCACCAAGGACCCGCGTGAGCGGGTGCGGGTCAACTAGTGATTACTAAAGAGGAACGCCAAAATTGTTTGGTGTCGGTCGAAGAGAAAAAATGAGACATAGGGTCGTTCAAAAAATTTTATGTTTTACCACGTTTAATTAAGATTAAAATTGTTGAACACCGTGGTTCCTGGTAATAATTGCTGATATCGTATAACCGTGTTAATAAAGCTTAGTTCCGCTGTTGTCTGATTGTGATGTGTGGTTCAAAGACCTTGACTGCAAATTCCTCAGAATTGTTAAAATTCGACCGTTGTTGGTAGCTGATGGCTTAACAAGGTCAGAGATTGAAGAAGGCTTTCCAGTGGGTGTAAAAAGTTGTAAGTTAGAACAAATTCTGTTGTCGAGCTTCATGTGTTAGTCGAGAACCTTTTATAGTCAGCCTTGGTTAGCCCGGTCGTGGTCCAAAATCTTACATCGCCGATTATCAAGTTTTAACTTTTAACATTTGCCTGTTCCAAAACACTGATATTCTGAGGAGCCGATGTATAAATTTTTGATAATAATCATAATTTAGTAAATGTCAATAGAGTAATGGTAGAGGTAAGCTGCGGTTATGTGAAGGGGACGAAACAGAATCTCATCTTCGTTGAACTAATTATGAAAGGCTCATAACCTACTGCCAAAACCAAATACAGAACTTAAAATCAAAAACATACAGCGTCATATGGACCTCCTACCGCGGATGTCCTTATCTCCCATCAAGTTTTAACTTTTGATATTTCCCTGTTTCAAAACACTGATATTCTGAAGAGTCGATGTATGAATTTTTGATAATACACATATACTTGGGTAAATATGCCAGCATTCTAACAAACCTCCTTACTCAATTTCAATATTCCCCATTTCCAGGTAATCTCCATCGAACGCAACGTTCTCTACGTCTTCTCCGCCAGCGCCAACTCTCACCTCCCAAAAATCCAAGTCCGTCTCCTCATGGCCATCTATGGAGCAACCTACTGCATCTCCCTGGTTATCTGTGCCGTCAAATTTGTCTTCCGCTACGATCGCGTTTGTCGGTAAGTGTGGCAGAATCTGGCAAATTTTTTCTGAATATCAAAAAATCTGATCTTTTGATTTCCATGGAGACCCTCTAATTGTTTACCACATTTCCCCCTTAAAATTTCTATCACAAGACCTCACTAATCCCCTCTGTTATTTTCGCGCCATTTTCCAAGAATCTAGTCTACAATTGAGAATCCCAAAGGGTTTGCAAAGAGTGGTGTAGTGTCGGCAACAAAGATCAGTAGCAAAAATGAGATTTCGTTTTGATCTACCATGTGGTCGGGGGTCGAAAGCCGGCGAATAACATTTGGACCACGTCCCTAAACTCCCTTCTACAGTACCACGAAGCCCAATTTTCAGAGGCAACCAACTCTTCTCCTCCAATAGCTCTCTTCTCCGCTGGTTCCTTTTCGTCCTCCTGATCGGCGCCTTCTGGGGCTACTGTATCTTCGACATCGCCCAAGAGACCCCATACGTCGATGAAATCATCCGTGAGCCCCTTCTGACCCATTACAATTGCTCATTGAACACCACCACCTACGTCGCTGCTGTCTACGAAATGGAGGATCCGATTTCTGGAATGTTTGACTGGAACTTCTGGGGTATCGTCATGGGACTGTCGTTTGGAACGATTATTGCAACTTCTGGAGTCGTGATTCTCATCTGTATTTGGAAACTGTCTCGGAAGATGAAGGCGTATCTCAAGGATCATGAGAAGGAGCAGAAGGAGTTGTTCAAAGCGCAGTGTTTGCAGGTGAGAGGACATCCGGATTGATGGACAGATAGACAGACAACTGGACTGAAAAACAAATACAGTAACCAGTATGTACAGTAATCAAAACAGTAATTGTATATGCACATACAGTAACCCAACTACAACAACCCTATATACAGTTCTTACTTACCGTAACCTTTATATTTCCAGACCTTCCTCCCATTCATCCTCTTCTTCATCCCAATCATCTCCGTCCTCATCCTCCCAATTTTCCATATCGATGGAATGGTTGGATTCTCGATTTCCTCCCTTCTCGTTGCCTTGTTTCCAGTCTTGGACCCGATCGCTGTCATGTTGAGTATCACTCAGTACCGGGAGGCCTTGCGCACAGGATCGACAAATGATGATTACGGTATTCCGTTGGCTTGAAAGTAAAGTTACGGACACCTCTAATATTTTTTCTTCATTAAAAAAAATATTTTTGCTTCATTTTTTCCAAAAAATTTTCTGTTTTGTATCCCTCACTTTTCTGATACACATTCCGAAGGTTTCGATACTTCGGCGCATGTTGTTAACAAAATTTCTGTGAACTTTTTTACTGTATCATTTACCCCTCCAGTTTTTGTACTTTCGCTCTTCTCGTGATACGAACTTCCTTCGTGGTGCACACTTTTTCCCTCATTTGGTATTGTATTATTCAATCTAAAATCAAAGTACCCGCAGCATTCAATAACCTGCAATTATCTTATATCAACCTTCAACTTTATTTAACCTATCGTAGCCCTTCAACTACTTTCTTAACCAATGAATCAAAAGTTTGATACATCAATGGTTCGAAACTGAATTGCAAAATAAAGATGATGTTATATTTTCTTGTTTGAGGTTAAAAGCTATGATTATCGCCCTGATTTTGTAAGAATTGGAGATGGAAAAATTGGAGTTGCATTAATCAAAAATTCAACATTTACGTCTATAAAAACCTATCACCAACACTGCAAGTTTAAAGTCAATATCTATGTCAACTTCGTGAAACTGTACTACGTAAGATGTATTTCTTCAAACATTCGTGACCTTCTGAAATTTCATGAACAATTGAGGCTGATCTATATAGATATTAGAATAGAGTTTTTGCCTTTTTGGCTCTCTAGTTTACGTCTTCAACGGATAAACTGCTGTTCTTTGAAGTCTTTGCAAAATCTCAAAAAATGAGATTATTTCAGCAATTGGTGATACGTGCATTGAAGTGGTACTAAATGTAGAACTTCTTAACAAAGCTTCTCAACTTTCTGAAACATAGAAAAATTGTTATGAAAAGTTATGAAAGCACAAGTAAATAATTGATGTTTCACTCAAAATCTAGACATTCTATTACAGTTAGACAATTCCGTCATGCACTACATGCCACCGATGACTACTCATTTTAGTGTCTTATCAAAACAGGGATCTTTTTTTCAATCAAAAATTGTGTTTATGTCTCAAAAACAATTACAAGTGAGAGGTATCAAACAGAGATGCACGGAATTCCGTCTTCCGCCTTCCGTCTTCCGTCTTCCGCCACTTTTTCTATTCCGTCTTCCGTATTCCGTCTTCCGCCAAAAATAATTTTGTTCCGTCTTCCGTCTTCCGTCTTCCGTATATTTCAAAAGTTACTTCCGTGCATGTCAAAAAATTTACTTCGAAAAATAAAGAAAAATAGGAAGAAGTAAGGACTCGAATCAGCAAGATTTCGACTTCAACCAACGTTGTTAACAACGACGCCATCCCAGCATGATATCCCAGGTCGTCCATTGTCATTATAAACCCATGACAAGGATGATGTAGCAGTGGGTCTTGCAAGCCTTTATTCCGTCTTCCTTCCGTGTTCCTTCCGTCTTCCGTCTTCCGCCACTTTTTCTATTCCGTCTTCCGTGTTCCGTCTTCCGTCATAAAAAATTCTCTTCCGTATTTTGTCTTCCGTCTTCCGTGTTTTTCAAAAGTCACTTCCGTGCATCTCTGGTATCAAAGATGCAAAGAGTTGGAGATATTCTAAAAGTTCTGAAACCGCGACAACTAAAACTTGGGTACAAAATACAAGATAACATTAGGTTGAAAAGTTGTTGACCATAAAATCTCAAGCAGTCATTTTTGGCATCTTCAAAGGTCGAGGGCTTGGGGTTCCCTCCTAAATTTTTGGAATCTTTTGAAGACTGGCACAATAGGAGAAGAACATTAGAACTATCTTTTCTCACGAAAACAAACAAATTCGTGCAGTTTTAGCAGTAAGAGCTAAGCTCGAACGCAAAAGTAAGACGTCCCAAATGTCGGCGAAAACTTATTTTTTGATCTAAAAGCTATGAAGTGGCTCGGATATGATGGAAACTTGGCACACAAGTTAGTTGTTATCTTGTTTCTATGCGCGATGAATGGCGAATTTGTCGTTAATGCGCTCTACTCGTAACAAGTCAGACTTGACTTTGGAAGAGTGGAAAAATTGGGAAATTAAAATAAAGTCGCCTCATATTCAGAAATCGATTAGTTCACGTTTAATTTTTGGTTCCATTGAAAAGATTTTGAAACTGTGAAAGAAATATTAACATCTTGTAGTTTTTAATGTTCAAACTTGCATAGTTAGTTCCATTATTAATATCCACTCTTGATTAGCCTTCATATCATCTTTCAAAAACAGCAGAACCATAAAATATCTCAGACTTCGGAGACAGCTTTCGTGATCTCAGTCGTATCAAACGGTTAATGCGTTTTGAAAAATTAATGAGGATTTAGAAACAGTTATAAATTGTGATACCTTCTTCATAAAGCTTGCTACTGAACTTTGATCATTGGGTTCCCTGGAGATACTACTATATGAACGAATGTCTGTGTTCATTATGTGTTAGTTGAAACATATAATGTGTGACTTTGATTGAATCATGATAGTCTTCTGCAAACTTTTGGCCCATTCCGAAATGTTATTTTTTTTAATGCCACCAAATCCTTATCTTGCTTGTTACTGGGAATTTGGCTGGTTTTACTTATGGAACACTTTTACTTTTTGATGAAAAGGTGTATACACAGCAGAGGTGCGCGGAAGAAAAATTTTTCTATGCGGAAGACGGAAGACGGAAGACAGAAGTGAAAATATGGGCGGAAGACGGAAGTGACTGTCTAGGCCTAAAAGTGCAAAAAATATTGGAAATCGTAATAATTAGTGTTAGGAAAGGTCAGAAAATCAATCAAAAATCTTTTTTGACTTTGAGAAATCAAAAATTTTGGGACTTCCGTGAAATTTTTTTTCTTCCAAAAAATCCGGAAGACGGAAGTAGTCGGGAAAATTTTGACGGAATACGGAAGACGGAAGACGGAAGTGAAAAAACAGGCGGAAGACGGAAGACGGAATTCCGCGCACCTCTGATACACAGAAAGCCAGGAAATCCGATCAAGACGGGAGAAATTTATAAAAATGATGTTGAAGTGATGAAACTGAAAAACACAAAATTGATTTGAGCACGAAAAGCTAAATTTGAAATTCGAAACAATCGCAACCGTTCCGTTAAAGTTGTCTTTGTAAAATTGAACGTATGAAGTTTTCAAAACAGGACATTTTTTGAGGTTCTCAATAGTATATACTCAGAAAAAAATTTATCTACCGATCGATTCATAGAAGTGATATCAAAGTGATGTAACTGAAACACACAAAATTGATTTGAAAATACGAAAGCTAGTTTTGAAAAAGGAGCAGATCGGTCAGATCAAATTTGAGTTTATAAAATGAAACTTATGGAGTTGTCAAAACAGGAAATATTTCAAAGTTTCCAAGGTCTACACGGCTCTGTTAAAACTAAATGCGGAATACTGCAAAACATTTATCAGCCTCCTGAAACATGTGTGTTTTTAAGAAAAATCTAAAATTTTGTTTTTTTTGGCTCAAAAGTCGAAATTGTAGCAATCCCGTAGAAAAATTGTTTGCTGTAAAAATTATTTTATGGAATGAAGGTTTTGAAAATGTACTTTTTTTTTACTGAATCTCCAATTTAAAACCGAAATGAAGAATATTCGTATTGAAAGTAAACAATAGTTCTTACCTCCCTGAAACTGAAAAAAAAATGTTCTATGAAAAATTTATGAGAACGCTTTGCTCTAAAATCAGTGATCACTCAGAATTACTCACGGTTTACTCACTATTCTCAAATTATCGAGAGAAATTTCATTTTACCAAAGTTTTGTCTGTTAAAAAATGTGAGACAACAGTGAGCGCCGGCTGATTCGCGTGCCATAGTTTTGTATTAGTCATTGGGAAAACACTTCGACTTTTCCAATGTTCCTTTTCAAATCTGCAGTTCCTAAAAAATGTTCTTGAAACTGTGAACAAATCATAAAAACCTACTGATTTCCAAGAAAAATAAGTTCGACTATCAACTTGCCTACTAACTGGAACAATCTTCTATTATCATCTGCTATTTGAGAAACTGCAATATCATGGAGTAATTCAGATTTTACAGCATTTGCTCGTCTGGTACGATTAGTATCATGGTTTCACTGTTCTTTTGTAAACGACTGAAGCGTACTGTTTCGTAAAAAAATATTTCGACTTCTCGAAACAGGTAAAAGTTATCGAATAGCTGAATAGTCGCTATCCTCATTATTCTCATGAAATCACTACTGAAACGTGTTCCAATCATGAAAATTAGCGTAATGAAAGGTCCTGTGGACTAGCAAAGAGGTGCGATCTCATAAGGCAGACATCGAAGTGTTGAAACCGGAAACGATACATGCAACTGGATAGAAAGTATACAATTTTTCGAGCTTCTAACATACAATGTCATTCACATGTAATCCTTGAGACTTTGGAACTTCTTAGGCTTCCTGAGTGTGTGAGTGTCTTCAGGGAAGACAGAACACCTAGAAGAGCATCAGGGTCAACAGATATGCCCAGGTAAGCGATGTCACAAGTTCCTCAATTTTCTACATCTTCAGAAACTTCAGAAATTTTTTCAAAAAGTGTTCTCACTAGTATATATCGATATTGGATTGCACTTCAATACAGGTTTCATATGAACTTTTTGAAACTGAAAATGTGGGGGAAATGGCATTTTTTGAGAATCTAGTGGGAAATACAAAATTAACAAAACATTTCATAAATTACTTCACGTCATCCTCATGAAATCCTTGAATTCCAAAAGTGACGTCATTTACTTTGGAATAGGTGTCTTCTGTGACTTCGACGTTAGTTGAAATCTCTTTTTATCTGGAACTATGATGTCTGCTCTCGTTATTTCTAAATTTTCCAAAGGATTCTCAAAAAACCTCAAAAAATTCCTCTCATTTTCAGTTTCAAAAAGTTCATATGAACCCTGCATTTCGAAAATCCGTAGTATATTGATATTCAAGGCAGGTTTCATATGAACTTCTTGAAACTGAAAATGGGAGAGATACTGATTACACTTCTATTTTGATATGTTTTTAGTCATATTTCTACCTGAAACAGAAAACCATTTTGAAAATCAAATGAAAGCGGAAAAAATGGTAGTAAACCCCTTGTCCACGAAGAGTTCACAGGATTACGTCAGACTTGCCCATGAGAAATAGACGGATAATTTTTGAAAGTATGTATATTCAAAGGAATTAATGTTGCGATTTCTTGCAGGCCCCAAACATGAACATTATGAAAATGTGAAAAATTGGACCAGGTTCGAAAAAAAGGCTGCATTGCACATTCTGAGGTACAATAGGAAACATCCAGAATTTTTTCAAGGATGCCTAAAAGCTAAGAACTAAGTTCTGATCGCGCCCTATTGAAAGAATTTGAAAATGTGAACCTCTAAAAACAGACAAATACTTAAAGGTACTTAAATTTTTGCATTCTAAGATTTGTAGATCAGAGGTGCGCGGAAGAGAATTTTTTCTATGCGGAAGACGGAAGACGGAAGACGGAAGTAAAATTTTCATGACGGAAGACGGAACACGGAAGACGGAAATAAAAATATGGGCGGAAGACGGAAGTAGACGGAAGACGGAAGTGACTGTCTCGGCCTAAAAGTGCCAAAAATGTTGGGAACCGTATTAATTAGTGTTAGGAAAGGTCAGAAAATCAGTCAAAAATCTTTTTTGACTTGGAAAAATCAAACATTTAGGGACTTCCGTGAAATTTTTTTTTCCAAAAAATCCGGAAGACGGAAGTAGTCGGGAAAATTTTGGCGGAACACGGAAGACGGAAGACGGAAGTGAAAAAACAGGCGGAAGACGGAAGACGGAAGACGGAAGACGGAATTCCGCGCACCTCTGTTGTAGATACACTGTTTATTTGATTTTCGCGCCAAATCTGTAAGCGGTCAAATTTTTGATCTACTGTAGCCTAGCATGTGCGATGCATCCCTTTCTTATTCTCTCTCTCTTTTGACCAAGTACCATTTTTCTCAGTTTCACAACTTTCATTTTCATGGTCACA
Organism: Caenorhabditis sinica; assembly: GCA_963932045.1. Taxonomy (NCBI): domain Eukaryota; kingdom Metazoa; phylum Nematoda; class Chromadorea; order Rhabditida; family Rhabditidae; genus Caenorhabditis; species Caenorhabditis sinica. The sequence continues at coordinate 21,473,449 of OZ009940.1, forward strand.
AACCACCACAGCATTCCGGTAGTCTCTCGGCTCTGAAATTTTCCATGTTTTTCCCGTGTACTCCTCGTGAACAAGCCCAGCATATCCCCGGGAACTCCGCGTGGACAAGAGTTATACTTCCGTTCTCTTCTTCGTTTTAACATCTGATTCGATATTCTTCCTCATTACAGGTACAAAAATGACCAAAAGCTCACCTTAAGGAACTAAGAATCTCTCCAAAAAACCATGATAGTTACAAAGCGATTGGAAATTATTAACCCCCATCTAAAAATAAACAATTGGAAACCGGGAATTTTCATTTATTGAGAATCTGATGGGAATTCACAAAATCGAACAATTCGAAAGAAATTGACAAAATTTAGTACATATCATTAATATCCAATCCATAAATACCAAAAATGACATCTGCGAATTTCGGTTCCATGTCTTCTGAATCCTCGACGTCATCTGGAATCTTGCTGCTGTAATCCAAATCCTGGACATCATCCGGAGTGTTGAAGTCTTTTAGATTCTTGTCGTCGATAATTTGAATTCTCATGAATTTCTCAAATTCCTCATCGATCCTTATATTGATCGTCACATCAACGGTTGGTTCCGCTTCCCGACGTTTTCTGCATTCCTGACGCATTTTTTCGATTTTCAATGCCTCATCGATAGGAATCTCCGGATGATTTTTCTGAAAACTCAAATTTATTTTTGAAAATTTTAGTCCCGAAACTCACCATCAACTTTCCAGCCAAATCCATCAAATTTCGGTCATCAGAATCGAATCGAATTGGTGATTTTGATTTTTCAGTTTTCTGAAAACCCTGAGAAATCGTAATTCTCATGAGCAATTTTTGGATTGCTGTGAAAATCTTGCATGGTTTCTTGCTGGGATTTTTAGTTCTTTTCGGTGAAGCTTTGGTCATTCTGGCTACCTGCAATAGATGAAGAATTGATACTGAAATTGAAACAGGGGGAAAACGAAAGTTGCAATCTTGTCCACAAGGAGTTCACGAGAAAAATGTTAATTCATCCACAAAAATTATACAATTAAATTGAAACGTGAAATGATGTGGTCTTTTGTGGTCACTGAAAATGCAAATTGTGAAACTGAAAAAATAAAATGATACTAGGTCGAGGACTGAAAGAGGTGCAAAGCACATTCCGGACACACAGTAGATCAAAAAGTTGTTCGCGAACGGAATTGGCGGGGTATTAAAATTTGGAGCAGGTCTACGAATATCGGAACTCGAGACACAGAAAATCCAGAGAAAGCCATGGATTCAGATGACTTGGATTCAAATTTGGTGTTGCAAAACAAACAAAAACAAATACAATTTCAAAGTCTCAACTTCAACGCAACATTTTACAACTATTAGTTATTTGTTGAATAGATTACGTATATTCTAAAAATCTTAGAAAAAATTCTCATAAATCGCCTTAAGATCCTGAAAATGAGTTCCGAAACAAGCAACAAACGCAGAATTAGCTTGTAGCCGCCATGGCCATGCTTCCCAAAAAAGGGGCGGATGCGAGTGCTGTGATTGGCTGCCGGAAAACTACGAACACGCTCAATGACTCAACCCCTTTTTTTTTGGGAAATTCGGACCACCACAGGCGACTTCTGCGTTCTGTGAATTCGAAACAATCCTGGATCGATTTATTGCATGCGCATGATGATGGCTCTTCTTACCTACTTCTCGAAATAGTGAGTTTTTGCGAGAAATTCACTAGAATGTTGGGCAAATATTTAGAGATGCTTGGCTGTAATGAATGATGTGAACAACGGCATTAATCTTCCAAATTGAGGGAAGAATCAATTTTCGAAAGAAGAGAAGGATTTTCTTGGAATTGGAATGGTTTTTTTTTCAGAAACAGCAAAAACTTTGGTTTAAGCATGGGTAGAAGGCGTTCTTGAACTTAGAAGGCGTTCTTGAATTTAGAATAACGAATTTAGGGGCTTAGCTGATCAAATATTATTGAACTCATAAATGTGATATCAAGATAATGAAACTGAAAACACACAGAATTGATTTGAATATAAAAGAGCAAACTTTGCAAATTGGAAATTTCCCAACCATTAAATTTGTGTATAAAAAAGAGAATTTACTGAGTTTTCAATAATGAAAAATGTTTTGAAGAATCATTAATCAACGTCACTAAAATTGAAAATTTTGCACAAATTTTATCGGCTTTCTGAAACATGTGTATTTTTAGAAATAGTCTGAAATTTCACTTATCTCTTATGAAATTTACGGAGAACTTCCTCGCTTTTTCTTGAAAACGCCGTTTCAAAATGAACATTTTTGATGCTTCAACCGCTCTTCGACACTATTTCCTTTTCAATTATGAAAAAACCACTCTAATAGTAAATCCATGAAAATCTATATTTTCTGTCAAAAATTGAATTTTTTCCGCAACTACGAAAATGAATGTAGTTGTTCGCGTCTTTCATCACAGCTAAACATCTCTAAATACTTGCTCAACAATCTAGTGAATTTTCGTAGAATCTCACTATTTCGAAAAGAAGGTAAGAAGATTCATCATCATGCGCACTCAATATTCTCAGGACAGTGGTATCAGTTAGAATGTTTTTGGTATACACTAATTTTACAGTTAGAGCCGGGAAAAGAGAAGAGATATCAAAGACGCAAAGAGTTGGAGATTATCTGAAAGTTCTGAAATCGAGAAAACTGAAATTTCAGTGCAGAATACAAGATAATGTACAGCATTTCTTTGCAAGAAGATCCAATATCTTCCGTCCAGTTTGAAATATTTCTTGCGAAAGGATTGAGATCGGCCTATGGTAAGGTCTTAGAGTAAACTTTCAAAAACTGTAGTCATTGGAAAAAATGTAATGAAGGTAGGAAGGCCCTCAGATTAGTTTATGTTTAATATTGGGTTCAATTACAAAGATCTTGAAACTGTGAAAACATTTCAAAAAACCTTCTGAATAACATAACATCACTTTGGACAGAAATAAAGATTTTGACTTCCTCACAACTCTGCCTACTGAATAATAATCACTAGGTCTTCAAGAAATCTTGAATCATTATGTGAACTAAAGCCTGTGGTTGGTTATCTGTGAGTTGAAACAAATTTTGTGTGACTTCGACTGAAACATGATGGTCTCCTGTAAACTATTCGGACCACTCGAAAATGTTTTTTTTTTCTTAAAATACCACCGAGTCCTTATCTTGCTTGGTTCTGGAAATTCGGCTGACTTCACTTCTGAAACACTTTCACATTTAGATTAGAAGGGGTATTCTCAAAAAAACAGAAAATCAATCAAAATGGGAGCAATTCATAGAAATGATATGGAAGTGATGAAGCTGAAAAATACAAATTTGATTTACAAACATGAAGCTAACCTTCGAAGTAATTACCGAGTCAATCCATTGAAATGGTGTTTATAAAATAGAGCTTATGCAGTTTTCAAAACAGAATTTTTTTGAGTTTTCAAAGGCTCTGTCACTAAAATGCAAACTCGTGCACAAATATCATTGGCTTTCTGTAAAGTTTGAACTAGAGTATCGCCTTGCGAGACTGAAGTTCAGCAAGTTGCAAAAATGTTCAGCATTTCTGGCAAAATTCTTCTCGATAAGTTTTTTTATTTCGACAACAAATGATTACGGTATTACGTTGGCATGAAAGTGGACATTTACCGACCCGCAGACAGTGAGTCTTCCGTTTTTATTTTCTCTTCTGTCCTCTTTTTCTTGTTTTTGTCTCAAATTTTCATGTTTCGATTTCCCCACTTTTGGGATACACGTTCCCAAAGTTTCGATGCTTTGATGCTATGCTCAGCATTTTCTAGACTTTTTCTTACTGTATCAATTACTCCCCAAACTTTGAGTCTTTCTTGTTTCTAATAATTTGGTCGTGAAATACCACTTCAAATTCAGATTTGGACTTTCGGTTCTTGGAGTTCAATTAATCTGAAAATTAAGATGCGTAAGGTCTTATGATTAACGAGCTACCAAAAAACTAAATATTTCACGTCTGATATAAACTTCCAGAAATCGCAATTCTTTGAAGTGATAAAATTTTCGAAGCCCATGGTTTTCAAAAGCGCGTCGAAACTTTCAATATTTCTAACAGTAAGCACAGAAATTAGACAACTCCCGACAACGCTTGCGGCAATTGCATTGAAAAAATAATTTGAGACATAACTTATGAGCTCCCTGAAACAATAAAAATTTCACGAAAAAATCATGAAAATACTTCAGTCGACATCGTCCATTCATTGGAAATTGAGATAATCTGTGAATTTGAAACATGGACTAGTCATCGAAATAATGCCTGCGCGTGATGATGGCACTTTTTACTTGCTTTTCGAAATAGTGAGTTTTCTGCGAAAATTCACTAGAATTATGGGCTTCTTTAGAGATGTTTAGCTGTAACGAATAACGTGAACAAATAGTTTTTGACAAAAATAGAGAAATTCATGGAATTAGAGTGGTTTTTTTCAAAGAAGAATCGAACATAGTGTCGAAAAGCGGTTGAAGCATCAAAAATGTTCATTTTGAAACGGCGTTTTCAAGGAAAAGCGAGAAAGTTAGGTGAGTTTCGAATAGCGAATTCAAATGTTCTCCTCGTTCACAAGCCTAACATAACCCCGTAAACTTTATAAAAAATAAAGGGAAGTTTCAGACTATCTCTAAAAATAAACATGTTTCAGGAAGCCTATAAAATTTGTGCAAAATTTTCAATTTAGTGATACATCAATTTACTGACTCAAAACATTTCCATTCTTGAAATTTCCATAAGTTCTACTTTTCATACACAAATTTAATGGGATGGTTGGGTATTCTTCAAATTGGAAAGTGTCCCTCTTATACTCAAATCAATTTCTTGTGTTTACAGTTTCATCACCTTGCTATTAGGTTTATGAGTCAAATACTATTTGATTAAATATTGGTCCACAAGGAAATTTGCCATTTGCAATTCAAGAACGCCTTCGAAGTCCCATGCTTAAAACAAAGTTGTTGCTGTTTTTGAAAAAAACCACTCTAATTCCATAAAAACCTTGCTCTTCTTTCAAAAATGGAGCATTTTTTTCAACTTGGAGGGTTCATTCATCACAGCTAATCATCTCTAAATTATTGCTCAACATTCTAGTAAAATGTCGCAGAAACTCACTATTTCGAAAAGTTGGTAAGAAGAATCATCATCATGGGCATGCAATATTTAAAGGACTTGGATTGTTTCAAATTCACAGAACGCAATAGTTGCCTGTGGCGGCTGTGTCTGAATTTCCCAAAAAAGGACGGAGTCATTGAGCGTGTTTGAAGTTTTCCAGCAGCCGATCACAGTGCTCGCACCAGCCCCTTTTTTGAGAAACATGGCCACGGTCGCCACAGACGACTTCTGCGTTTGTTTCTCATTTCGGAGCTCATTTTCAGGGAAAGCGATTTCAGAACATTTTCGTTACAATTTTCGGAATCTACGCACAATTTTACGTATTTTGATGTAATAGAAACTTTTGTTCGGACTTCTTCTTTAAGGACAAAAATGATGAGAATTCATGAAAAAGTCAGACTTTTGAATGTCAGGTGACTTTCGAAACTCCTGATTAGGCACATTTTCTTGTAATGATGACAGAGATTTCCTCATCTGAAATCCCCACAAAGTTCAAAAATATAATAACCCCAAATCAAATCAACGTATAACTGATTGCTGAAAAAATTTCACATTGAAATTGACACTTTGAAAACGTATTTGTTTTTGTTTTTTCTGCAGCTCCAAATCTGACTCCAAGACATCTGAATCCATGGCTTCTTCTTTAATAAATCAAGAATACGAATTTTTTCAAGGGGTCCTGCAGAAGAACAACGTTTGATTGCGCACAATTGAAAATCATCAAAAATAGCAACATCTGAAAACAGAAAAATTCGAACTTCATTCTGAGTCTTTTGTTCTGATATTTGTAGACTTGCTCCAAGTTTTATTTTCCCACCAATACCTTTCGCGGGCAACTTTTTGATCTACTGTGGTCTGGAATGTGCTTTGCACCTCTTTCAGTCCTTGACCTAGTATCATTTTTTTCAGTTTCACAATTTGCATTTCCCGTGACCACAGAAGACCACAACATTTTCGTGTTTTACTAATCTTTAAAAAATTTTGTGGACAGGGTAGAAGTTTTCTCGTGAACTCCTCGTGGACAAGATTGCAACTTTCGTTTTTTTCCGTTTCAATTTCAGTATCAATTTTTCTCCTATTGCAGGTTGCAAAAATGACCAAAACTTCACCGAAAGGAACTAAAATTCCTAGCAAAAAACCATGCAAAATTCTCAAGGCAATCCAAAAATTGCTGATGAAAATTACGATTTCTCAGGGTTTTCAAAAAACTGAAAAATCGAAATCTCCAACTGGATTGAATTCTGATGGCCGAAATTTGATGGATTCGGTAGATAATTTGGTAGTGAGTTTTAGGACTAAAATTTTCAAAAAAAAATTCTTAATTTTCAGAAAAATCATCCGGAGATTTCTATCGATGAGGCATTGAAAATCGAAAAATTGCGCCTGGAATCCAGAAGACGTCGGGAAGCAGAACCAGAAGTTGATGTGACGATCAACATGAGAATTGATGCGGATCTGAAGGAGTATTTGGGGATTCAAAATATCGACGACAAGAATCCAAAAGACTTTGACACTCCGGATGATCTCCAGGATTTGGACTACGCCTACAAGATTCCAGATGACGTTGAGGGTTCAGAAGACATGGAACCAAAATTTGCAGATGTCGCTTTTGGAATCTATGGGTTGAATATTGATGATATGTACTAAATTTTGTCAATTTCTCTCGAATTTTTCGATTTTTTGAATTTCCATCAGATTCTCAATGAATGAAAATTCCCGGTTTCCAGATGTTTATTTTCAGATGGGAGGTTGATAACTTCCAATCTTTCGTGGCCATCTGGATCTTCGAATTCTTAAGCATTGTTGAACTGGAATCCAGAACTTCCATGAAAAAAAAAACTATGCGTTGCGCATTGAAATAGGAATGATGACTCAAATTTTACTGCTTCTCTAGCACAGTACACAAATGAGAAAACTTTGGACATTTAATAAAAAATTCATAAGGCATTTTGAAAAATTGTCTTCTTTGTAACCTTAAACTGAACATTGTTTTTTCTAATCATACCAGCAACTAGCAACTGACAAATTTTCGGTGGGAGAATTTTAGGTGCATTCGATTCAATTTAGCATTGAAACAATTGTCAAAAACTTTGTGTTTTATTGAGACGGTTGAGCAACTCAAATCAGATTTCGAAGAGCTGTTCGAAAAATTTACCGATTCCTTCACACAGTAAAGTTGTCGAACATTTTCAGATATCGGTGACATGTCATTTTTCAAATGCCTCGTAATCAGAGTTATCATCGCCGTATGTCGTCAGTTAGATTTAAAGGCGAATAGAGTTTATGGAGGGCACGCGAACTGTGAGACTACTTGGTTTATATCCTTCTATGAAAATTTTTTGCAGGTTAGGAAGGATTACAAGAGAATTCAAAACTCCCTCAATTCTCTCTCAAGTCGTGAAATTTTAATGCTAAAACTTATTATTCTCTGATTCATTGAGTCTGTGAAGTCATCGAAATTTGTTATTTTACCCAATAGATCGTCTTTTTCCGAAGTAATACCATCAGAATCACCCTTTCTTATTTTCTTTGATTTCACATGCATTTCATGTCGCGCTTATAACGATTTGCGAAAAATTTGCTCGAATTCACTATGTAGTCGAAACAGAAAAGTAGTCTTCAGGTTTGAACTTTTACAAGATTTTTGATAAACAATATTTTAGGTTTCATAATGTGCATATTAAGATTGTAAATAATAATTACTCAGTAGTATTTCAACCGCTTTGGTCCAAAAAATTAAAAATGCTCAGAATCTTGATTCAAATCCAAAATCAGTCTATAAAATGAGCAGCGATTGTTTTCCGTGTCGTTTCCACACCAATTGTCTCCTATTCTGACTTTCATGTATCCTTTTTCTCTCCAAACATTACTGTAGATGTTCTCTAGAATCGGATAGACAATACCGTAATCGATGAATAGATTTTAGATCGATGCCAAAAATCAATTTTGAAACAGTTTTCAAATTCTAACTGGCTCCCGAACACGGTAAATTCGTGAAAGTGATACTGTCAGAGGTACGTTTTCTTGGAATCCAATAATGAATCAGAGCGCACTTTCTCAACAACTAACAAACATTCAATCAGAATCAGTCATAGTTACCTCCGTCATTCAAGAAACTGTAGAAGTTTGTGCAGAATTTTTGAATCCCCAGATTCTCACTTTTCCACTCTCTGTCAACAGTAGACATCTTCAAACTAAAGCATAATTACTGACATTTCGCTACAGTAAACTCCTCATAAAAATATAATGAATGCTGACAACGTTGACCAATTTTTCTTACCGCACCTGTAAAGTCGTCGGAAATATACCAGAACTCAATACCACATGGTCACTTGAAAGAATTTTATTGATGTGAGCCGCACTTTCTTCTATTAATTGACCCAATTAGTCTATGACGGCAAAAAGGAGACTATCAAGTTTTCACCATTTGTCGCAACATTTCACTGTCTCGCTGAATCAGTGAAACATTTAAAGTATCTCATTCCATGTTCAACTTCTCTGTTTTTAATCGTCCGAAACTGTTTTAAAGTAAATCTCAAAAGGGCGCATTTTCATCTTTTTAACAGGTTTGAAACAAATTAAATAAAGTAAATTAAATTTGAGAAAAATATCAAATTTTTACCGTTCTTTGAAATCGGTAAGATCTTTGAAAATGTTCCTGTACTCGATCATCGCTTTCTGATATTTCGTGACCAGAATCTAATTATCAATTTTGTTACTCTATTTCTTATGTTTTTCTCAAATTTTGGGAATTTTCTAAGAGAAATCCCAAAAAATCCGGAAGACTGAAGTATTTGGAAATTTCTAATGGAACACGGAAGACGGAAGACGGCATACCCAACCAAGCACAACTCCCAAAATTTCTTGTAAAAATGGAGAATCCGAAACTGTTATTGTTTTTCTTCGTTCTTGAAGCGTTGTTTACAGCATTCCTGTAGTCCGCTGGTACGCCGAATTTTTCGAACAACTGATTGTCATCACAATTTTTATGAATCCTTAAACATATTTCTCTACGGATACCAATCTGATTGTAGATTTCGATTTTCCAGGTTTTCCACAATTCTGAGAAACAGTTAATTTCATGGACAATTTTCGGATTGCATCGAGAATTTCGCGCTTCATTGAAAATTTCTAAAATCAAAACTTCTAGATACAGAAAACTTGAACTTCACTTCTTTGAAGTCTTTGGGTTCTGAGATTTGTAGACATACTCTGAGTTTGATTTTCGCACCAATCCCTTTCGCGGGCAAGTTTTTGATCTACTGTAGCCTAGAATGTTCTATGCAGCCCTCTTTCTCATTGACCTAGTGTAATTTTCTCTCAGTTTCACATTTTTCATTTCTAGGACCGCAAGCTAACACCCCATTTGTATTTCCGAATTATATCTTGTCTTCTTGATTTTCTCCGTGTAGTCCTCGTGGACAAGTTCAACATTTCATCGTGAACTCCACGTGGACAAAGTTAAACTTTCTCAATTTTCTCCTCTGAAGTTTAGTTTCAAAATTTCTGTCTATTTCAGGTAGAAAAATGACCAAAACTTCACCGAAAGGAACTAAAAATCCCAGGGAAAAACCATGCAAAATTTTCAAGGCGATCCAAAAATTGCTCATGAAAATTGAGAATTCTCAGGATTTTCAGAAAACTGAAAAATCGAAATCTTCAATTGGATTGGCTGACGATGACCGAAATTTGATGGATTTGGCTGGAAAGTTGATGGTGAGTTACTGGACAAAAATTTTCAACAAAAATATTGGAATTTTCAGAAAAATCATCCGGAGATTTCTATCGATGAGGCGTTGAGAATCGAAAAAATGCGACAAGAATCCAGAAGACGTCGTGAGAAGGAACCCAAAGTTGATGTGACGATCAACATGAGAATCTATGAAGAATTTGAGAAGTTCATGGGAACTCACAATATCGACGGCGAGGATTCTGAAGGCTCTGAGATTCCAGAAAACATCAACACTCCAGATGGTGACCAGGATTGGGATAACATCTTCAAGGTTCAAGATGACGTTGAATATTCAGTAGACATGGATTCAAAAATAAATGATGTCACCATTGGTATTCATGGATTGGATATGGAACATTTGAGCTAATTTATGCCAAATTTTGTGTATTTTTTTACAAGTTCATAATTTTCTCTTGATTTTGAATAAATATAATCGCCAGTTTCAAAATGTTCATTTTCAGGCGGGAAAATGGAAGTTCGCAATACTCCTCTTACATTCATATGCTTTGAATACTCCCAATTTTGGCAACATTCACCAAAGCATTTCCTTTTCTAATCTAGCAACAAGAAAATTATATGAAAGAGTCGCATACGTCGGAACCACTAAAAATGGCAAAAGGTTTCATGGTTACCGTTTTCCTGACTAGGGAATGGTCAGAACAGTCCGTGGCCTTTTGATATGAATGATGCATCATTTGAAAGAGGAAAACACGGGATTGCAAAATCGATTTTCAATTTTTGCCACCGACATCTGAGAGCCGAGATATTTAGGCCCAAAAAATGGTACCAAATTTGAATGGTTAACACACTCCACCCTCGTTTTTTGCGCTTTCGCAGCTTGCGCTTTCAGCAGCTTTATGTCTGCCTCCCTCCCTCTATAAAAATATGTCCGAGTGGTCTTCAGTCTGGATCTTCAGCTTTCCTATTCAAACTTGTACAGAATTCAAAAAAAAAACGGTAGAAAAAGTCGAAAAAAACCAAAAAAAAAAGAAAAAAGATTTGGCATTGCATGAGAACCGAACTCCACACCCTCAAGACGACAGCCGGCCCTCTTACCCACTACACCACTCGGACATATTTTTATAGAGGGAGGGAGGCAGACATAAAGCTGCTGAAAGCGCAAGCTGCGAAAGCGCAAAAAACGAGGGTGGAGTGTGTTAACCATTCAAATTTGGTACCATTTTTTGGGCCTAAATATCTCGGCTCTCAGATGTCGGTGGCAAAAATTGAAAATCGATTTTGCAATCCCGTGTTTTCCTCTTTCAAATGATGCATCATTCATATCAAAAGGCCACGGACTGTTCTGACCATTCCCTAGTGAGACAGTATTCATGGACAGTTTCAACAACAGCTTCCCCAAAAGTCTGTCTACTGAACCGTGGATGTGGAAAAAAGATTCGAGTGTTTAAGCAACAACTGCGTTAAACACACTCAAATTCATCGAAGTCGAAAGAAATTTTGAAACTTTACTGTCTCTTCGAAGTACCGAAGTCACATCACATGTTCTGTAGTCAATTTGAACATCCCCATCGAGATATCATATTTGAAAATTTTCACTCTATTTGAAGGTGAGAATATGTATTGCGTGAAGATTGGACACCATGCAAGTCTTCTGATTTCAAGAAAAAAACTGTCTTGCAATCGGATCAAATTTTGTGAAATGAGCCGCAAATTTACTGGTTCTTAGGATCAGTAAATTTTTGAGAAGTATTCAAAGATTTGCTTTGAGATGGTTCGGTATTTAAATCGTATTCCGCATTTACAGTTAAGCGAACTTTTAGGATATTGATCATAAGTCAAAATTATAATAGCGATGCATAATTTTTGGATCAACATCTGTCCAATTTTACAGTTTCTCATTTTTGTATATTTGTTTTGAATTTTGTAGATTGTATAGTGAAACAATGTAACCATCGAATTTGTACCAGAACTCAATTATGGCAAGTATAGGCTTTAGTCTGAAAAACTTTGTAAAGTTTTTCTAACAGCGGTTTCCAACGGAAAATCGAATTAATCGAAGATCATACTGTCTCTTTCAATAATCAGCTTCTTCACAAGATCGAACTAATTTTAGGAAAAATTGTGTTGCGATCATCCTAGGGAAAAGTGAACATAACATCTTCAAAAGCAATTATTTTGCACTTAAAGTAGGACAATCAACTGTCTTGAAATATTGAAGAGCTTTACAGCCTCAATGTAACAGAAAAATTAATCGCAACGCTCCGAGAGTGAACTAATTAAAGACTGTAGGAGTTTTTCCCGAATATCAAATCAAATGCCAAAATGAAATGATGAAAAGTTACGATTTCACTGAAGCAGTAAATTTATCAAAAAACTTTCTGCCATCAATGCATCCATGCAGCACTTCCAACAATCACGAACTTAGAGGTGCAAGTTCTTCAGCGCATCAAATCGAATTTCGAGTAAGCTCCATATTTTTACTGTCTCCTTGAAGCAATAAAGTAATTCTACTTTCTAACTAAGTGACATTAACTTTCTAACTAAGTGACATAAATAATTTGAGTTTCTCTTAAACAATTTTGAGCTCTCAAATAGACCCAGAACTCAAGATAGAGCTATCCAAGTATTCCTTCCAAGTACTACCATGGTACATTTTACACTTTGAGCACCCATATCTTGGCCATGGTTGTCGGGAGAAAACTTTTTTAAGGTTTGGAGGGGCTACATCGACTTAAACAAATGGTAGGACTCCTACCGTAGAAGTGTGGGGAAATTCCATATTTACATGGTCTCTTGTAAAATGAATATTGTCACTCGCTAGAACACGGAAGGTAAGTGGAGAATGCACTGAATTTGAAAAAATGAACAAAACTATACTGACTCCCTGAAACAATAAGTTAATTTGACGCCACGAAAAGAAGTGAATCTCAAGGGGAATCATTGCTGTCTCACCAAATTTGTAAGTTATCTAGGATTCTCTACTGTTCAATGGAGACGTCGTAGAGCTGATGTGGATAAATACAACAAAAAAGACTTCCCTTGAGCGCATTTTTCAAAATTTCGCCAAACTCAATGAATATTCTTCCGGCACCCGAATTTTACTGCATCATTGATGCCGTAAAATCTTCAAGATTGTTGAGTAGCTCAATATGTTCATAACATATAGAAATGCTCAAAGTAATTCAAATCCAATAAACGTCTACAAAGTGGGCAATAATGGTTTTTCTGTGTTAATTCCACACCAATTGACTCCCCTCTTGACTCTCATGTATCCCTTTTCTCCCCACACCTTACTGTAGGTGTTCTTCAGAATCCAATAATCGGGACCGTATCCAATGACGATGAGTGCATGGGTTGGCTCGGTCTGAAATGCCGGAAAATGTTGAAAAATCTTCTAAGAACCACTCATCCCACAGTCGGGATCTTCTGCAAGTTCCATTATGATAGAATCGATTCCTATTGGTTGCAAAGTTGGCATACACAATCATGAGTCCTCCTGAACAGTATTTTTTCCAGAAAAGATCGGCTGACGTTGGAAGTTTATTTTAGAGAGCCTCGACAGACTCTCCGCCACGACATTTTTCGGGGATTAGGGTGCAGTCGAGGAGCTGAAATCTTGTGTGAATATGAAATGAACTTTCCACCCTATTTGGAGAAACGATTGGAAGCCAATGTCTCTTCAAAAGATACAGGTTTACTGAAACATGAATTCACAATTCTTTGGTTGAAGTGAGAAATATTTTCCAAATGATTTTTGTCTGGCATATTTCAACTTTTCATATTTTCCTATTATGCCTGAAACTTTGTAGGGACTTTTCAAAACTGGGATTTCCGAATCGGATCAGAATCATTATCTTTGGAGGGAGGTGGAAAAATCCTAATGTTTTCCAAGAAAGTTTTCAAATGTTCACAGTATCAATGAAGATGTAAAGACACTGAAAACAACTTTTAGATTGATAACGCATTCTTATTTATTTTCTACTAAACTTGAGGTTTCTGAGGAGATGAAGTGCACATTGAAAGGGAATCGAATTTCCAACAAAAGTCGCAATTTTGTACTGTCTCACTGAAGCAGAGAAGATGTGAAAACCGTGCCAATATTCAACTGATTATAGTGAGGAAATCTCATATATTATCAATAGAGCGCAATTTCCCCCCGCTTTCTTATAATTGGCCTTATGAGAAAACTACAAAAAATGTGATTTGAAACCCCATCAGTTTCCCACAAAAAGTTAGAAACCTTTACTGCCACTGTGAACCAGTAAACCTATCAAAATATTTTAACACTCCATAAGTAGTCGACGACGAATTTGAACCATAATCATAGATAATTTTCTCCGTCTATCAAGTTTTTTTTAGAAAAAGATGGACAACAACAATAACAAAAACAATATTTCAAAGAAAAGTTGCAAAGGTTTACTGTTTCTTTGAACCAGTAAAATCTTCACTTTTGTTCCTGTGTTAATGTGTTCCTTCTCCTACGTTGATTCCAAACTATGTATTTAACACTCCTCTTGACACGCTTGCATCATTTTTCTCTCCAAATCTTGCTGTGGGTGTTGTTCAGAATCCAATAGTGAATACCGTATCCAATCAGAGTGAGTGCATATGCTGGTTGCGTCTAGAGAATATAGGAATTCTCACGAGTTAACGCAAAGCCCATTCACCCCACAATCCGGGTCCTCTGCAATTCCACTATGATAGAATCGATTCTTATTGGTTTCGAAATTGGCACAGACAATCACAAGTCCCCCTGTGCCACCATCTGAGCCATCTCCTTTTCAGTTTCAGCCTCAAGCCATGTGGAAACATTGGCTATTGTAAGCACATTTCCACGACATTGGGTACTCCAGAAGTAGTATGGATAGTTTCGAGCGGCAGTGGTTCCATGGAATTGAGCATAGGAGAGAGCCTCGACAAGCTCTCCGCCACCAAATTTATCGGATACTGGGGTGTAGTCCAGAAGCTCGAAAAATTTAAAGATCAAAATAGTCATGTGCTAAGTTGTCCAGTTTGATTCATAATCGACCCAGTACTAAAGGCAGTTTTATTTGAAATATTAAAATCTCAATGAAGCAGTAAACTTGTTGAAAATTTGGCTTGTTTCAATTCGTACATTATGCTCTATGAATTTTGTTTCGAAAAAAAACATAGTAAATTGAATTTTTTCTAGCTAGCAGTAGTTCAATAAATTTTACACCCATTGAACTTCAATCAAATATGTTTACTTTCTTCTACGCACAGTAGCCAGAAACTGTTTCTTATCTATTCTAACGAAGATGCAAAACAATTCTGAACCACACTAGAGGGCCCTATCTTACCGCATTATCCAATAAACTGCTAAGAAAAGATCAGAACTAATCTTCGAAAAAGATGAAAAATATTACCACATGTTTGCAACAGTAGGATGATGAGAATGTATCTGACTTCAATCAAGCACACTTACTCTCTTCCTAGTGCTATTGAAACAAGAAGTGGACACAAGAAGAAAAAATAAATTATTTACCTACTATTAAATTTTTTTAAAATTTCCCAATTTATACTGTAGTTCTGAATCAGTAAGTTCTCTGCAATATAAAATTTTCTAGTAATGAAATTTTTCATTAAAAATTGAGAGAAAAACATAAGACATCAAATTAATAGATGCATCTTTGTCTTCCAATCATCGCTAGAAACTTCTTCCTTTTTCAGATCAGTTTGCAGAGGCCGAATGGGAATTTCTAGGAAGGAGAAGTGCAAGTTCCCGCAATTATTCTGCCAATTGAATCTTAAATGAAAAAATTACAATAACTTATCGGCTCTATGAAGCAGTAACATATTGGTATTAAAAAAGCGTACTTTCAGTCTGATTAGAATAACTGGGAGGAGAGTGGACAAACTCATTATCAGAATTCACAAGCAAACCACTACAATTTACTGGCTCTCTGAAATAGTAAGTTCATCAAAAAAGGAAATTTATCATTTTCTTTCTTCTGTTTTCTTAGCTTTCAGTGTTTTAACACTGTCAGATAAAAAACACACAATATAATTAATAACACACAAAGTATGTAAGTAATTACAGTGCTACTGAAACCATTAATTTCTTTAATGCTTCGGGTTCGCTGGGAGATTCGGTCCGCTTTTATTGTGCTTAAATTTGCACTATAGTGTTTCTCTGTAATGAAAACACAATTTTTATCAGGAAAAAGAATACCACACAAAAGGTTCATCGAATTTTGGAGAAAATTCTAAATTTTACTGCCTTTCTGAAACAGTAAGAACCTCTGAGTTTAATTTACATGGATGAATTTTGAATTTACGCTCAATTAGAAAACAACCCCCAAGCCACTCTTGACGCAAAAAAAGCTCAAAATAATTATTCGGCTCCAAAATGAATTCTATAAAATAGGCAATTACCACATGCTTGCAGCAGCAGGATCATCAAAACATTTTTAGTCCTCCAGCAATGAATCACTATTTTTCGGATCACTGGAATTAATCAAGTAAGCCATTTAAAATTCGAAACATTACTGTATCGATGAAATAGTAATTTCATCAGAATTCTACAGTATCTCAATATAAAGAGCTCCTGCTACGTACTACCATTCCCATTCAAAAAAATACTACCATTCAAAAAATGCATATTTTCGATGTAATGCTCAATCCGTAAGATTAAAAAAATGTACAGTACCGGACAAAAAGCTATGAACTTTTGGTGTTTTCAGTTGAAAAACGTCAACTTTGGGCGTCCGGGAAAGGGTGTTAAAGTTGAACGTTTGATTTGAAACTTTTTGGTTGTATACATCAACTCTAGAACTCTATTTTTGTCCGTGTTGATTCCAGACCGATGGACTTCTGTTCTAACTCTCGCGTATCATTTCCATACTAAACCTTACTGTAGATGTTCTTCAGCATCCAATAGTCAGGAATGTATCCGATGACAGTGAGAGCGTGGGTATGCTCTGTTTGAAAAGTTGGTGAATGTTTGAGACTTTTCCAAGAATCCACTCACCTCACAATTTGGGTCCTCTGCAAATCCACTGTAATGGAATCAATTCTTGTTGGTTGCAAAGTTGACACATACAATCATAGGTCCCCCAAATGCCACTATTTGAGCCATTTCTCAGAAGTAGTATGGATAGTTTTGAGCAGTCGTGATTCCATGGGATTGGGCATAGGAGAGAACCTCGACGGGCTCTGCGCCACCTCATTTGTCGGAGACTGGGGTGCAGTCGAGGAGCTGGAATATTGTGAATTTAATAAGCCCCTGCTAAAAATAAATAATTGTAAACAAATGCTTCTTCAAAAAATACAGAGTTACTAGAACAGAAGTATTCTTTGATTTTAACTTCATTACTGGAGTCAAATTTCTCAGAAATTTACCATTTCAATAAAACAGTGAACTTGTTGGAAATTGAGTTTTTGTCCGTAGAACCATCGTTCACTCGTCTTGGTGATTAGAAAATTCACTCCTTTTGGTAATTAGAATCAATCGAACGTAGCTTAATCAATTTCGGAGAAAATACTAGATTTAACCATCTTCCTGAAACAGTATGAACCTTTGAGTTTGATCTATGTACTTCTCATGGCTCAATTGTATGTTCTTACTCAATGAGAAAAAAATCGCTCAATCCAACTCTTTGTACCACAAAATACGAGAATGATCGAAAATCTTCATTCAAGTCCAAAAAGGTCTCCAGAAGTAGCATTTCAGAAGCAGTGATTCTGTAAAATTTGGCGCAGGAGAGAGCTTCGATAGGCTTTCCGCCACCACATTAGTTGGAGATTGGGGGGGGGGGGCGCAGTCGAGGAGCTCCAATATTATTTCAATTTAATATACAGTGAAATCGTCGGAATGATTGGAGAAGTTTTTTTCAAATAATACAGAATTACTGAAACATGAACGTCCATTTTATCTGTTTTGATGAGCTTTTTTGAAAGTTGATGAATCAGCTTGATCAGCTCCAGCTAGCAGAACCAACATTGTTCCAAACAATATCATTTCAGTAGAGCAGAAAACTTATTAAAAGTTGAGTTTTTGTCAATAGTTTACCGATTTGCTCCTTATGCATTAGGGATTATGTTTGTTCACTTGACTCAGTTTGAAGTTGTTCTATCAATTTTATGTCTATCCGACTCTACTAAAAAGCGACTAATGATACGGTAGACATCAGAAATCTTTTTTACACAAGTATAACAAAGTTTCAAGACAGTACTGGTGAACAATAGAGCGCATTTTCTTACCACATCATGATAAAGTTTGCTAGGCATAGATCACAAAATAGAAGTTGTATTGATCTTCGAAAAAAAGAAACATTATCGCATGCTTGCAACGGTAGGATCCTGGGATTTTGTGTACCACTCCAACAACAATTTGTTTATTATCATTTGAGTTCAGCTTCCTATAACTAAATTGCCCGAAACTTGGTGCGCTAAATTAAT
Organism: Caenorhabditis sinica; assembly: GCA_963932045.1. NCBI lineage: Eukaryota > Metazoa > Nematoda > Chromadorea > Rhabditida > Rhabditidae > Caenorhabditis > Caenorhabditis sinica. Next base: position 21,491,690 of record OZ009940.1, read on the forward strand.
CAATTTGAATCAGTAAAATCCTGAAAAATGCAGCAGCATATGTAATTGTAAAAACCCAAAAAAATCAATCGAATATTGAAAAAGTGACTAAATTTTACCACAGATCTGAAACAGAACAATCAACATCAACGGCACAGTATTCAATGTGAGGGCCATCCAGATTCTTCAATGAATTCTCGATAGAGCAAACTTTCCAGATCCACAGTAATCAGTTCACATCCGTGTGATCTGCAGGATCTTAGAGTTGCAAATAATACCCTACATCTCATTAAATTTCAAAACAGTTACACACTTCTACCGTCTCTTTGAAGCGGTAAGATTATCCGAAATCATCCCAAAAAATTTCAATACAAGTGCTCTAAACTTTAAAGTTCACAGTAAATGTCGAAACCTCATTCGATGACAATGTGGGCGTGGGTGGGCTCAAACTGAAAAGTTTAAGATTTTTCGAGAAAATTAAAATCAAGTCATCGGACTACAAATAATTAGGAAAAATTAACCAGGATTACATTTACTTGTAAGCTTGAAATCCAACAAACATTCTCCCAATGTCAATAAATCGTTCGTCAATTTTTCCACTGAAAATCAGAAGAACAGGCGTTAGAAGAGACCCAACAATCAATCTATCAAAGTAATGAAATAGAAAGACTGAGAGCTACAAACTGTTACTGCCTCCTTGAATCAGTAAAGTAATCAGACATTTTCACAATCTCAATGAAAGTGTTCCAAATCATTTCCACTATTGTGAAGAGCTTTTTTTTTATCAACGACTCATAATTTTCCCAACGACTCATAATTTGAAAAAAAAATCCATTATTTCAGTGTCCGTGTTTATTGAAATTTGATACCATGAAATTTTCTTAGTCTCAAGAGGATTTATTACTGTCTCACACAGCCTTTATGAGCACAATAAGATTTTCTATTTCTTGAGTGTAGGAAGGTGATTCAGAAATAGAAAAATGCAACAAAAATAACTTTGCTTTTTAAATTTCACCAAATTTACAAAGCACTGAATAATTATCCGACATCCAAATTTTACTGCATCATTCCGAATAATCAACTTTTCTGAATCCTCAACTTTCCACCAAATCCGTATTCCCTGAGAAGATTGTGAATATTTTGGCGAGACTTAATAACATGAAGACGCTTTCTTGAGAACTTCTCAAATACGAGAAACCGAGAATAATTCTAAAATTTGTGAAGGGAACTTCAGAAATTTAATGACGATTCCGAACTTTATGACAATCCAACATTTTTAGTGTGGGACAGAAACTAAAAATGTTGGGATCACTTTGAAATCAACCTCAAATCGGAAGTTCTTCATTTTTTCTCTGTAAATGAACGTTTTGCAACCGAGAAACGTTATTCAATGGGAATCGAATGAAACATTAGTAATTCAAAGAAATTCAAAAACATTGGCATAAAAATTGACACAGCGCGCCCACTCAGATTGAGATGCAACCCAAAATAATGAAAAAACACAACAAATCTAATTGATGGATGCACATTTGTCTTCCAAATCTTGCTAGAAACCTTTTTCTTCTACGGATCAGCTTGCAGAGGAGAACCCTCGATTGAAATCCTTTAGAAAATGTAAAAACTCTTGGCTTGACAAATAAATGTTATGAAACTGATTCCAAATTACCGTCTCTTTGAAGCGGTGAAGTTATCCGAAATCATTCCAAAAATGTCAATACGAGTGCCCTAAACTTTAAAGTTCACAGTAAATGTCGGAACCTCATCCGATGACAATGTGGGCGTGGGTGACCTCGGACTGAAAAGTGGAAGGTTTTCCGAGGACAATAAAATCAAGACATCAAACTACAATCAATTAGGCAAAACTGACCTGAATTACAGTTACTTCTAAGCTTCAAATTCAACAAAAATTCTCCCAACATCAATAACACGTTCGTTGATTTCCCACTGAAAATCATAAGAACAGGCGTTAGAAGAGCCCAAACAATGAATGTATGTATCGAAATATCGAAAGTGAAGGACAACAATCAAACTTCGGAAAAGCTACAAACGGTAATTGCCTCCTTAAAACCGTAAAGTAATCAGAAATTTTCACGATCTCAGTGCACGTGTTCTAAATTAATTTGTTCTTGTGAAGAGCACAGTATTATTTGAACACGGATTATAAGTTTAGAAAGCACATAATCCACTCGATACACCGAATTTGAAGATTTCCCAAAACTTTACTGCTTTCCTGAAAAGGTAAAGTTATCTAGATTGTATCAAGAATTGATTCCATTTACTCCTAACGACTCATAATTTTTAAAATCCCACTATTTCAGTATGGTTGTTTTTTTTTTTGAAATTCGACGCCATGAAACTTTCTGAATTTCAGGAGGAATCATTGCTGTTTCACTAAATTTGTAAGTTCCAAAGAATATTTTAGTATTCAATTCAAACGAAAATGGCATTTCTGAAAAGATATTGAAAGAGCACACTCAAAGAAGTTTTACCGAATTCATATATCGTTTATCTGAAATCCGCATTTCACTGCATCATTGGTGCCGTAAAACCAAAAAGTTTGTTCAGTAATTCAGTTTATACGAAAAAATAATGCTCAGAATCTTCATTCGTATGAAAATAAGTCTACAAAATCGGCAACAATGGTTTCTCCGTATTAATTCCACACCAATTGACTCCTCTCTTGACTCTCATGTATCCTTTTTCTCCCCAAACCTTACTGTAGGTGTTCTTCAGAATCCAATAGTCAGGACCGTATCCAATGACAATGAGGGCGTGGGTTGGCTCGGTCTGAAAAGTTGAAAAATTTTCGAGAACTTCAATAGAATCCACTCACCCCACAATCCGGGTCCTCTGCAATTCCACTATGATAGAATCGATTCTTGTTGGTTGCAAAGTTGGCGCAGACAATCATGGGTCCCCCGAGAGCTACCATTTGAGCCATCTCTTCCTCATTTTCGGCCTCAAGCCATGTGGAAATCTTGGCTACGGTTGGTACATTCTCACGACATTGGGTACTCCAGAAGTAGTATGGATAGTTTTGGGCGGTCGTGATTCCATGGAATTGAGCATAGGAGAGAGCCTCGACAGGCTCTCCGCCACCACATTTATCGGATACTGGGGTGCAGTCGAGGAGCTGGAATTCAGTGTGAATTTGAAATGTTTTCCAGCGAAATCGTCCTACTGATTGAAAGACAGATTTTCTTCTAATGATACATGGTCGCTGGAACAGTAATGTTCGATTTTTTTCTTATTGACAGTTTTTTCCTCAAAGCTACTAATTGAGCTTCAAATTTGGTCACATTACAAGAGACAACATTTCTCAAAAATGTAACTTTTTAGAGCGTGCTTTCTTCTACAGAATTTGTTTTACATACGCAGTCCAAATGTCAAGAAGCAACTCATAAAGAAAATTAGACAAATTTTACTATTTTTCTGAGACAGTATAGTCATTGAAGGTATCCAATCACTCAATGAAATACAGTTCCCCATTTTCACGATCTCCAAAATCTCAGCTGTCATCGTCAACAGCTATTTTTTCTACTGTATCCTTGGCACAGTAACAAGGGACACTTCAGTTCTTATTTGTTTAGTCTACATTTTTGATTTCTCAATAGAGCGTTCTTTTTTTTGTTCCTCAGAAAACTAGTGGGTTTGAGTAAACAGTGAAAACAATACATCATATTCTCGAAAAAGTCACAATGTTTACTGTTCTTTCAAATCCGTAAAGGCTCAAAAAATTTGGATCCCTATTGAGAGAAAATTGAACGTGAAGTACGTTATCAAGTATTCGATTAAACGATACATTAGCAAAATCAATTTTCAACAAAAAGTCAAAAAATTTACTACCACAATAAAACAGTAAAAAAATTGAAAAAAGTTTCAGTTCCCAGTTGGTATTATATTTAGGTAAAACGTTCTAATTTTCGATAATTATCTTTTTCTAGCTGAAATGCTCAGAAAAAAGTGACCAAAACGTCAAAAGATTTTCTGAAAAATTTCAAAAATCTACTGCTTCGTTGAGACAGTAAAGTTATACAAAAAATTATTCACTTAGTGTAAACAAATCATTTGTTACCATTATCAATAGAGCGCATTTTCCCATACCACTCTCTTCCCAAACCCACCTGCTGAGAAGACAAACTCTGCAGTTCTCCACCACTAATCGACACTGCTGACTCAATAGCCGCCGCTGTCGCAAAAGCCCAACACGATCCACATGGTCCTTGATACTTGATTCCGGTCACATGACTTTGTCCTTTTACATTTCTCCAATCCATGGTTTCTGGGATGATTTGGTCTTTGTTAATTGTGGATTTCTTGGAAATTCTGGGAGATTTCGGACGTGGTTTCATGAGAAAAGCCTTCCATTCTTCATCAGTGAGATCCGAGAAATCGTTGAGTTCATAGGTCACTTTTCCCAAGTCTTCGAGGTTGTATCTGAAACGATAATGAATTCCAATTTTCGTACTCTCAACAATGTTACTGTTTCATTTATGTCATTTTCGGAGTTTCACGTTCTTGGAACAATATGATAATTGAGGCGACAACATCAACTACAACAGATTGAAAGGTGATTATCTAGAAGCAAACCCAAATGTATAAAAAACTGTTTTTCAAAACTATCACAAAGTTCAAAGTTTTCTTTTCACAAATTTTGAATTTGATAGTTTGTGGCAATATTGTCTCTATGATATTTGCAATTTTCTAATTGGAGTTTTCAAAACAGGAAATTTTTTGAGGCATCGACGGTTTTTCGCAAAGTTTGTCTCGTTAAGTTTTATTATTTCTCGCATAAAAAAAAGTTGGAAAAAAATTCTATAAACTTTCTAGGTGGAAGTAGGATGCTACGAGAAAAAATTGCTCATCAAAAATCAATTTTTTCCACAGAATTGAAAGCTACGTTTGTCTCGTTTTGTATCGCAAAACTTTGCGAGAAATCGAGAGAAATATGGTTTTGCTGGAAAGCTCTGTACTACCTCTGCGCAAAAGCTCTGTGCAGACGATCGACAACGGATGATTACGGTATTACGTTGGCATGAAAGTGGACATTTGGACTTACCGAACCACAGACAGAGATTCTTTCGTTTCTTCTTCATTTCTGGCCTCTTTTGCTGGTCTTTGTCTCAAATTTTCATGTTTCGATTTTCCCATTTTTGGGATACACGTTCCCCAGACTTCGATTATTCAAAGTTGTCCTCCGAATTTCCTAGACTTTTTCTTACTGTATCAATTACTCCACAAACGTTGGGTCTTTCTCGCTTTTAATAATTTCAATAGTCTGGTCTCTGGCGTTTCCTTACTTTATTCCCTCATTTGGCATTGAATTTTGTATATCGAAAGCAGAGAATCTTCATTTTTAATCTCCATAATACTCTGTATTTCAACATTAAACTGTATCAAACCTACCGTTCGTGTTTCTTTAGTAATTCTCTCAACCAATGAACCAAAATTATCACACATCCATGTTTCGAGACTGAATTTCATGAAAAGACTGAAGTTCATAAAAAACATTTTTCGTGGTTTGTCAGAAAATTTATAATAAATTTATAATATCACTCTTATTATTATATCACTTCCAATTCAGATTTGTACCTTCCGGTTCTTGGACTTCAACTACTATAAATATCAAGCAGTGTAATTCTGAACGAGTTACTGAAAAATAGTATATTTTTCATCTGATATAAACTTCCAGAAACCGCAATTCTTTGAAGTCTTCTAATTTTCGAAACCCATGTTATTCAAAAGCGCACCGAAACTTCTAACCACAGGAATTAGACATTTTCCTGAAATTCACTGTGCAATTGAAAAAATAATTTGAGACATGACTTATCAGCTCTCTGAAACAATAAAAATTTTGCGAATAAATTATGAAAATACTACAATCGACAATGTCTGTTCATTGGAAATACAGATAACCAGGGGACTTTGAAGTAATCGAAACCCTCAGAGTAATGAATGCGCATAATGATGGCTCTCCTTACTTACTTTTCGAAATAGTGAGTTTCTGCGAAAATTCACTAGAATGTTGGGCAAATATTTAGAGATGTTTAGCTGTAATGAATGAGGTGAACAACGACATTTTCCAATTTGCGGAAAAGACCAGTTTTCGACAGAAAAGTGATTTTCATAATATTAGAGTGGTTGAAGCTGAAAAATGTTCATTTTGAAACGGTTTTTTTTTGATTTTGAAAATTCAAGGAAAAGCCAGAAAATTAGGTAAGTTTCGAATGATGAATTCAAATATTCTCCTTGTTCACAAGCCTAACATAACCCCGTTAACTTCATGAAAAATAAGTGAAGTTTCAGACTATCCTGAAAAATAAAAATGTTTCAGGAAGCCGATAAAATTTGTGCAAAATTTTCAACTTTAGTGACGTTGATTAATGAATGATTCCTCAAAACATTTTAATTATTGAAAACTCCATAATTTCTATTTTGGTTATTTATTTTTCAAATTGCAAAGATTACTCTTTTATACACAAATGAATTTTGTGTGTTCTCAGTTTCATTATCTCGTTATCACATTTATTAGGACGGTAAAAATTTAATAATCCATGCGCCACTGCACTCCCCGTGCATTTGGTCAAATAGAAGAGTTTTTGCAAAAAAATCAGTGTGATTTTCTCTTCCATTTGACCACGAGCGCTGCAGCACGAATTCTCAAACTCTTACCGCCCTAATATGAGTTTAATAGTGTTTGATTACGCCTCCCAAGTTTCGTCATCCAATATTTATGCTGTTTTTACAAAAAAATCACTATAATTCCATGAAAATCTCTCTTTTCTATCGTTTTTTAAAATTGATTTCTTCCGCAATATGGAAAATGAATGTCGATTTTCACGTCATTCATTACAGCTAAACATCTCCAAATATATGGCCAACATTCTAGTGGAATCTCGCAGAAACTCACTGTTTCGAAAAGTAGGTTAGAAGGGCCATCATCATGAACATGCAATGTTCAAAGGACTTGGATTGTTTCTAATTCAAAAAACGCAGAAGTCGCCTGTGGTGACCGTGTCCGAATTTCCCAGAAAAATGCTCTTTCAAAAACAGAAATGATGAGAATTCAAGAAAAAATCGGACTTTTATTTTTCAAGTGGGGTTTTCAAAACTCCTGAATCGACACGATCCGTCAACATATTATTGATTTCTGTAAAATAGTCGCATTGAAGTTGACACTTTGAAAACGTATTTGTTTTTGTTTGTTGTGCAGCTCCAAATCAATCTAAATCCATGTCATCTGAACCCATAACGTCTCCTGGAATGCATCAGGAATTTGAATATTCTCAAGGGGTCCTACAAATCAAAACCAACTATCGAGCACAATTGAAAATCATCAAAAATATCAACATCTGAAAACAGAAACATTTTACTTCATTCTGAGTCTTGGGTTCTTATAATTGTAGACCTGCTCCGAATTTGATTTTCCCGCCAATTCCGTTCGCGGGCAACTTTTTGATCTACTGTGGTCCGGAATGTGCTTTGCACCTCTTTCGGTCCTTGACCTAGTATCATTTTTTCTCAGTTTTACAATTTGCATTTTCCGTGACCACAAACTACCACATCATTTTCACGTTCTTCGAATTAAAAAATTTTTTGTGGACAAGTTTACATTTTCCTCGTGAACTCCTCGTGGACAAAATTGCAATTGTCGTTTTTGCTCCGTTTCAATTTCAGTATCAATTCTTCTCTATTGCAGGTAGCAAAAATGGCCAAAACTTCACCGAAAGGAACTAAAATTCCCAACAAAAAACCATGCAAAATTTACAAAGCAATCCGAAAATTGCTCATAAAGATTAAGATTTCTCAGGATTCTCAAAAAACTGAAAAATCGAAATCTCCAATTGGATTGGATTCTGATGACCGAAATTCGATGGATTTGGCTGGAAAGTTGATGGTGAGTTTCGGGACTAACATTTTCAAAAAAAATTGGAATTTTCAGAAAAATCATCCGGACATTTGTATCGATGAGGCCTTGAGAATCGAAAAAATGCGCCTGGAATCCAGAAGACGTCGGGTAGAGGAACCAAAAGTTGATGTGACCATCAATATGAGAATTGAAAAGGATCTGAAGGAGTATTTGGAGATTCAGAGTATCGACGACGAGGATTCAGAATACTTCAACACTCCAGAAGATGTCCAGGTCTTGGATTACGCCTACAAGATTCCAGATGACGTCGAGGATTCAGAAGACATGGAACCGAAATTTGATGATGTTGCTTTTGGAATTTATGGATTGGATATTGATGATTTGTATTAAATTTTGTGAATTTCTTTCAAATTTTTCAATTTTTTGAATTCCCATCAGATTCTCAATAAATGAAAATTCCCGGTTTCCAATTGTTCATTTTCAAATGGGAGGTTGATAATCTCTAATCCTTTGAGGCTATGTAGGTTTATGGATTCTCGAACATTCTTGAGTAAGATTTCTGAACTTCCATGACAAAACAAAACTATTTCTTGCGCATTGAAATGAAAAGAATGACTCAAAATTTTACTGCTTCTCTAGCACAGTAAACACATGAAAAAATTTGAAATATTCAGTAGAAATATAATCTATTCTTGAAAATTGTATTATTCGTAACTATTAACTGAACATTGTTCCTTCGAATCACACCAGCAAATAGCAGCTAACAAATTTTAGGTAGGAGAGGGGTTCAAGATATAATTAGGCATTGAAACAACTGTCAAAAATTTACTATTTCGTTGAAATGGTAAAGCCTTTGGATATATCGTTACACTCAATGAGCGTTGGGCCTTCCCCTCTCCAAAACGTCATTCTTTCTTTAAAAGCGTTTCCTTGAGAATTTCAGTCACAATACCGGACGATTGGAACAAAAAATCGAAGTTTGAACAAAATCAAATTTCGAAGACATGTTCAAAAAATATACCGATTCCTCGACACAGTAAAGTTGTCGAACACTTTCCGATATAGATGACATTCAATTCTGTTGTCAGTTGGATTTAAAGGCGCATGAAGTTATTGCAGACATTCTTTGTGCACCGACTAGATATCGTCTGAAGCAACTCCATGCGCCTTTAAATCCATTTGACAACAGACGGCGGAGCAATAATACATACATTGTTAGAAAAATCTTAAATTCATCAAATTTGACACAACCGCTATAAAAGTTTACCGTCGCCCTGAAATAGTGAAGTCACAAAACATTTTCTAGTCATGAATGTGACTAGTTTTCTCTCTGTTACGTTTTTAGTTTGCTGTTTTACATTGAGTTTCACGATAAATTTCTCCAATACCAACACATATATAATTCCGGATCTCAAGATGAACCATTGCTGCATTACTTGATTTCTATGCTACTATGGGACCTTTTTTTGCAGTATAGGGCGAAATAAATGAGATTTCGAAAATCCCTCAATTCTCTCTCAAGTCGTCAAATATTGGTGGGAAACTAATTATTCTCCGATTCATTGAGTCTGTAAAGTCATCAAAACTGTAATATTACCCAATTGACCGTCTTTTTCTCCTAAACAATTTCCTCAGGATCACCCTTCTTACTTTGTGTCGACCCTAAATTCATATAGTGTCGCGCCTAAATCAATTTGCGAAAAATTTGCTCGAATTCACTATGTAGTCAAAACAGAGAAGTAGTCTTCAGGGTTGAACTTTTACAAGATTTTTGATAAACATTATTTTAGGTTTCACAATGTGCACGTTGAGATCGAAAGTGATAATTAATCAGTATGATTCCAACAATCTCGGCCGAAAAAATTGAAAAAATGCTCAGAACCTTTATTCAATTTCAGAATATGTTTACAAACTGGGCAGTATTGGTTTCTCCTTGTTGTTTTCACACGAATTGACTCTTCTTCTGAACTTCATGTATCCTATTTTCTCCCCAGACATTATTGTAAGTGTTCTCGAGAATCCAGTAACCAATACCGTACTCGATGACTATGAATGCACATTGGACATTAAAAACGAAATATTCGTGCAATCAATTTTCATGAATTTATCAAATGTTTCCTTGCTCCCGAAAACAGTAAATTCTTGAAAGTGATACTGTCAGATGATGTTTTTGTGAATATTCATTGATTCATTGAGTCTGTAAAGTTATCAAAATTGATATATTACCCAATTGAACGTCTTTTTCTCTTATACAATTTCCTCAGAATCGCCCTTCTTACTTTGTGTCGACCTGAAATCCATATAGTGTCGCGTGTAAATCGATTTGAAAAAAATTTGCTCGAATTCACTATGTACAGGGTCCGCCAAAATTACGTGTGCAAGTGTAGATGACGTTATCTCCAGAAGTAGATGCGAGATTAAGACGAAATTTAACAGATAGTTTATTTCAACGCTTGAAATCATAATTCAACAAAAATTATTCGATTCTACCTCCTTTGGCAGCGACCACGGCACGAAGTCGTCGAGGGAAGGCATCAATGGTGGCACGCAGGTATTCGACGGATAATTTGTCCCATTCCTCAGACAACGACTTCTTCAGGGCCTCGATATTTGCATGAGGTCTTGCGCAGACCTTATTCTGCAGAACTCCCCATACGGAGTAGTCGAGCGGGTTCAGATCAGGCGACGAAGCCGGCCATTCGTCCTTTGGTATGAAGGCGGGGAAGTGGTCCTTGCACCACTGTTGAGCCATTTTTGCGGTATGAGCAGGCGCTCCATCTTGCTGGAAGATGTATTTCTTCTGACCGAAGTGGTTTTGAGCCCACGGTAGCACATGCTTCTCCAGAATCTCCTCAACGTAGTATTTTTGGTTGATTTTCACGCCTTTATCAACGAAAACAAGCGGACACTTCCCATCATAGCAAACCGCTCCGAAAACCATGATGCTCGCAGGATGAGAGGCTCGATGGATTGTTTTACCACGCTCAGCTGCTTGTTGAATATTTGTGGCCAGCACTCGGTGGTTTTGGCTATTAAATTCAGCCTCGACACTGAAGAGTTTCTCGTCCGAGAAGATGGTGATAAGATGATCCTTTTTGCGCGTGCCAGCGAGAAGGCGCATCGCTTTGATGAGCCGTTTCTCCTTATTGGCTTGGGATAGAATAGCAGCTTTTGTTGCTCGATAAGAGGTCATCTTCAGCTCTTTTCTGACAATTCTCCTCATTGATGTATAGGAGATATCCATGTCATCTGACATCTTTTTCATGGAACGATGAGCATTTCGCCTGACTTTCTCCCGGACGGCCTTGACTTTTGCTGGAGTTCTTACAGTCCTCGGTCTTCCTCTTCCCGTACGGTCCTTGAGGTGGCCAAGCTGGTTGAAACGACGGATGGTCGCGAAAACCGTGTTTCGGTGCACTCCGAGTCGTTTAGAAATGTCTCCTGTGCTTAAACCTCGCTTGTAAAAGTCGACGATCAGAGTACGATGAGGACTTGCCGCTGTCATTTACCTAAAACATAACCGATTGGGATGAAACTTGGCAAACTAATAAATAATGAAATAATTAATAAAAATTTTAAAAAATTGCGCACCAAAAGTGCGTCAGTGCGCAGCGCCATGGCGTCAAAGTTGTGCACACGTAATTTTGGCGGACCCTGTAGTCAATACAGAAAAGAAGTCTTCAGGTTTAAATTTACACTAGATTTTTTGATTAACAATATTTTAGGTTTTGCAATGTTCATTTCCAAGATTGAAAAACGATAATTCCTCAGTTTACTGATTTCCACGGTCTCGGCCAAAAAGATTGAAAAAAAAAATGCTCAGAACTTTTATTCAATTTCAAAATATGACTGGGCAGAATTGGTTTTTCTTTGTTGTTTCCACATCAATTGACTCTTCTTCTGATTTTCATGATCCTTTTCTCCCCAAACCTTTCTGTAGGTGTTTTTCAGAATCCAGTAGTCCGGACTGTGCCCGATGACGATGAATGCGCATTCGACATTGAATTTCATAAATTCGAAAAATCAATTTTCGGAAAATATCCAAATTTTTGTTGGCACCCGAACACAGTAAATTTATGAAAATGATCCTGTCATAATGTTTTTGTGAATATTTTATAAATCCCCAGACGCATTTTCTCAAAAACTAACCTGCTGACAACTCCAAAAGAACATCCCATCGAAGAAGTCATCGAATTCAAAACAAACGCACAATCGAACAATCAGTTTTCGAAACATTTCCAAATGTTTACTAACCTTATGAAACAGAAAATTCATGGAAAAGATACAGTCAGATGATGTATTTGGGAAAACGTTATAACTTACCAGAGTTCACTTTCTCAACAGCAATCTGGCAGAAAAACCCTAAACAAAACTAACTACGTGCTCAGTTTATTCCAGGTTTAATTTTTTCTATGACTGGATGGTGAGCTTAAAAATCAACTAGATGTTCAAGATCGTTGAATCTCAATATTTTATGCTTTTCAAATTTCGAATTCGTGAAAGCTAACGGATCTCATGCAGAAACGTTCCTCTGTTCTCTTTTTCCAAAAGTAATTTGCTCATAGTAATAAACACCGACAAAACGAACATTCAATACAGTTACGAGTTTTCTCTTGCCTGTGAACCAGTAAATCTATCAGAAATCAAAGGTATTGAAATTTACGAGTGATTAAGGTTTCACAAACATTGTAAACTTATGGAATGGTTTCGGCATTCAATTGACGTCTGTCGATAGGATTTATCAATAAATCACTCTTTATCTCACCTAAAAATCAGTAATAATTACCTTCGTCATTCAAGAAACTGAAGAAAGTCCGTTCAGAACATCTGAATCTCCAGATTCTCACTTTTCCACTCTGTGTCAACAGTGAACACTCTCCAACTAAAGCATAATAACTGTCTTTCGCTACAGTGAACTCCTCATCAATAGACCGAAATAGTAATTTTTTTGGATAAAATGCCGTCAACGTTGACCAATTTTTCTCACAGCACCTGTAAAGTCGTCGGAATATACCAGTACTCAATACCACATGGTCACTTGAAAGAATTTTTATTGAATGTGAGCCGCACGTTCTTTTATTAATTGACCCAATAATTCTATGACGGCAAAAAAAGGACTATCAAATTTTCACCATTTGTCACAGAATTTTACTGCCTCACTGAATCAGTGAAAAAAATTGAAATATTCCATTTCTCACTGAAGAATCCTTATTTTCCATGCTCAATTTCATTGTGTTTTATCCTTCGAAACTGTGAGAAATCTCTCAACATAACACATTTTCATTTTTTAACTTTTTGAAACAAGACAAAACCTCTAAACAGAAATGCATCAAGAATCTATCAAAATTAAATTGAAAAAACTATTAAATTTTTACCGCTCTTTGCAATTGGTAAGTTCTTTGAAAATGTTCCTGTACTCGATAAACGTTGGTTTGCAATATTTCATGAGCTGAAAGTAATAGTCAAACTCTATTTGCTTTTACTATTTATTTTTATCATTCTTATTAGAGCGCGATTTCTTCAAACCCTATGTTTTTTTTTATTTTGGGACTTTTCTAAATAAAATTTCCAAAAAATTCGGAAGACGGAAGTAATCAGAAATTTTTGACGGAACACGGAAGATGAGATGGCATACCAAATCGTGCCATTTTTCAGATTTGGCATTGTGCTAGTTTTTACGCAATTCTAAGCTTCCATAGGTCAAACTTTCCCTCAAAAAATCATCATATTTTTCAGGTTGGCCGACAACTTCAAAACACAATTGTGATCGCGCTCTATCGACAAATTCTAAAATCAAAACTTCTAGAAACAAAAAAAAATTGAACTTCACTTTTTTGGAGTCTCGGCTTCTAAGATTTGTAGACCTACTCTGAGTTTGATTCTCGCGCCAATCCCGTTCGCGGGCAAATTTTTGATCTACTATAGCCGAGAATGTGCTATGCAGCCCTTTTTCTCATTGACCGAGTGTCATTTTTTCTCAGTTTCACATTTTTCATTTCAAGGACCGCAAACTAACACCACATTCGTTCTCGTGAACTTTCCCGATTATCTCCTTGTAGTCCTCGTGGACAAGTTCAACATTTCATCGTGAACTCCACGTGGACCAAGTTCAACTTTCCCATTTTTCTCCTTTTCAAGTTTAGTTTCAAAATTTCTGTCTATTTCAGGTAGAAAAATGACCAAATGCTCTCCGTCAGCGAAAGGAACCAAAAGTTCCACTAAACAAGCTTGCAAGATTTTCAAGGCGATCCAAAAATTGCTTAGAGAAATTAAGATTTCTCAAGATTTTCAAAAATCTGAAAAATCGAAATCTCCAGTTGAATTGGATTACGATGACCGGAATTTGATGGATTTGGCTGGAATGTTGATGGTGAGTTTCGGGACTGAAATTTTAAAAAATCTATTTGAATTTTCAGAAATATCATCCTGAAATTTCTATCGATGAGGCTTTGAGAATCGAAAAGATGCGTGAAGAATCAAAAAGACGTCGGGAGGAGGAGCCCAAAGTTGATATGACAATCAATATGAGAATCGATGAGGAGTTTGAGGAGTTCATCGGTATCCAGAATATCGACGACAAGAATTCAGAAGGCTCTGAGATTCCAGAAGACATCAACATTCCAGATGGTGATCAGGATTGGGATCACGTCTTCAAGGTTCAAGATGACGTCGAAGATTCAGAAGACATGGAATCAAAAATGGATGATGTCACTATTGGTATTCATGGATTGGATATGGATGATTTGAACTAATTTATGTCTAATTTTGTGTATTTACAAGTTCACATTTTTCTCTTGATTTTGAATAAATATAATCGCCAGTTTCAAAATGTCCATTTTCAGGCGGGAAAATGGAAGTTCGCAATACTCCTCTTACATTCATATGCTTTGAATACTCCCAATTTTGGCAATAGTCACCAAAACGTTTCCTTTTTTAATCTAGCAACAAGAAAATTATATGAAAGAGTCGCATACGTCGGAACCACTAATAATGGCAAAAGGTTTCATGGTTACCGTTTTCCTGAGACAGTATTCATGGACAGTTTCAACAACAGCTTCCCCAAAAGTCTGTCTACTGAACCGTGGATGTGGAACAAAAGACTCGATTGTTTAAGCAACCTTTGATCAACTTTCGAAGACAGTTCAAAACAGTGAAGTTGTCGAATATTTTTTGTAATCAAAGCAATGATTTTTTACATGACATTTGTGAATTGCCACAGAATCAAAAATACTGCGTTTAAGAAACTCAAATCTATCAAAGTCGAAAGAAGTTCCGAAATCTTACTGTCTCTCCAAAGTACCGAAGTCAAATCACATGTTCTGTAATCAATGTGAACATCCCCATCGAGATATCATATTTGAAAATGTTCACTCTATTTGAAGGTGAGCCATTAATAAAAAGTTAGAAATCTTTACTGCCACTGTGAAACAGTAAAAGTATCAAAGATATGTCAACTCTCGATAGGATAATTGCTGAATTTGTACCATGATCTTTGATCATTTTCTTCGTCTAATTTGTTTAGAGGAAAATGGATCAAAACAACTGCAACAATAATTCAAAGAAAAGTTGCAAAGTTTCACTGTCTCATTAAACCAGTAAAATCTTCACCCTTGTTCCTGTACTAATCTGATCTTTACCCGTGTTGATTCCACACTTATTGACACCACTCTTGACTCGCATGTATCATTTTTCCCCAAATCTTACTGTACGTGTTCTTCGGAATCAAATAGTCAATATTGTATTCGATGACAATGAATGCATTTACTGGCTCCTCCTAGAAAATAAAAAATCCTCATTTATGTATCTCAAATCCACTCACCCCACAATTCGGTTCCTCTGCATTCCACTATGATAAAATCCATTCAGATTAGTCGCGAAATATGTAGGCACAGACAATCATGCCCCCCCCCCCGTGCCACCCTCTGAGCCATCTCTTCTTTATTTTTATACTCAAGCCATGTGGAAATATTGGCTACTGTAGGCACATTTCCACGACATTGGGTACTCCAGAAGTAATAGGGATAGTTTTGAGCAGTCGTGATTCCATGGAATTGGGCGTAGGAGAGAGCCTCGACAAGCTCTCCGCCACCACATTTGTCGGATACTGGGGTGCAGTCCAGAAGCTCGAATAATTGAAAGATCAAAATCGTCATGTGCTAAGTTGTCCAGTTTGATTCATAATCGACCCAGTACTAAAGGCAGTTTTATTTGAAGTATTAAAATCTCAATGAAGCTGTAAACTTGTTGAAAATTTAGTTTGTGTCAATTCGTACATTATGCTCTATGAATTGTATTACGAAAAAAAAAAAGAAAATTGAATCTTTTCTAGCTAACAGTAGTTCAATAAATTTTACACCCATTGAACTTCAATCAAATATGTATGTTTACTTTCTTCTACGCACAGTAGTAGGAAACTATCTCTTATCTATTCTAACGAAGATGCAAAACAATTACCGCATAATCCAATAAACTGCTAAGAAAAGATCAGAATTAATCTTCGAAAAAGATGATAAATATTACCACATGTTTGCAACAGTAGGATGATGAGAATGTATCTGACTTCAACCAAGCGCTTACTCTCTTTCTAGTGCTTCTGAAACAAAAAAAAATGGACACAAAAAGAAAAAACGGATTTCAACTAACAATCAAATTTTCAAAAAATTTCCCAGATTATACTGTACTTCTGAATCTGTAAGTTCTCTGTGATATAAATTTTTTCAGTAATGCAAATTTTCATGAGAAATTGAAGGAAAATATAAAAAATCCAATTAATAGATGCATGTTTGTCTTCCAATCATCGCTAGAAACCTCTTTCTTTTTCAGATCAGTTTACAGAGGCCGAATGAGAATTTCTAGGAAGGAGAAGTGCAAGTTCCCGCAATTATTTTGTCAATTGAATCCTAAATTAAAAAATTACAATAACTTATCGGCTCTATGCAGCAGTAACATATTGGTATTAAAAAACGCACTTTCAGTCTGATTAGAATAACTGGGAGGAGAGCGGACAAACTCATTATCAAAATTTACAAGTAAACCATTACAATTTACTGTCTCACTGAAACAGCAAGTTCGTCAGAAAAAGAAATTTGAAATTCTCTTTATTCTGTTGTTTTCGTAGCTTTCAGCGTTAACAGTGTCAGACAGAACAACACAAAGTAATTACAGTGCTACTGAAACCGCTAATTTCTTCAAATGTTTCGGGTTCACTGAGTGAGATTCGGTCAGCTCTAATTGTTTCCAAATTTGGCACTAGAGTGTTTTTCAACTATCACCAAACCGCAATTTTGAACGGGAAAAAATAATAACAAATTGTACATCGAATTTTGGAGAAAATTTTAAATTTTACTGCCTTTCTGAAGCAGTAAGAACATCTGAGTTTAATCTACATGGATGAATTTCAAATTTACGATCAATCAGAAAACAACTCCCAAGCCACTCTTGACGCAAAAAAAGCGCAAAATCATTATTCGGGACCAAAATGATTTCTACAAAATAGGCAATTACCACATGCTTGCAGCAGCAGAAGCATCAGAACATTTTTAGTTCTCCAACAATGAATCACTATTTTTCGGATCACTGGAACTAATCAAGTAAGCCATTTAAAATTCGAAACATTACTGTATCGATGAAATAGTAATTTCATCAGAATTCTACCGTATCTCAATATAAAGAGCTTCTGCTACGGAAATTACCAATGAAATACAGTGGAGAGAATTCGGCGGAGTTCTTATTTTTCGTTGAACACTTTTTGGAAGCCTTTTTAAACGATCTGAAACTTTGCATGCATACAACATTGTCCTTCAAGAATACAAAAAAATAGCTTTTTGATCGTCAAGACCATATTGTTTGCCAACAGAATCCATTCAAAAATGTTTACCATTGAACTCACATACAGTAAGAGTCATCTGGAAACACCATATTTCGCTTCATTCACTAGTTTCCTTTGTTATCCATAAATCAAAGATGCGTTTCAGTTGAGGACTTCGTTAATTTTCAATACAACACACCTTCTCCTCCCTCAAAGTGTCCGAAATGAGTTTCTAAAAGAACCAGCGTTTAAAAAAAGAGAACCAATGGATCAAGACAATTAGACAACTTTTACTGCTTATTTGAACCAGTATATGTAGTCATCAAAAATGTCCAATTACTCAATTTGGGTTATTTTTAGGAAGAAGTGCTATGTTATCCCATCCACCCAACCAACTTGTCGAAAACACCCCGAAAGTTACACTATGATCAAAAGTTCACCAAATAACTAAAATTTTTACTGTATTCTTGAGACAGAAAAGTAACTGATAATTCATCATTATTGAGAATAATAAGAAAATTGGTTGGAATACTCATCATCAATAGAGCGCACTTGCCTAGTCGTTAAAACCAACATTATCCGTTGATAAGGTTAATTGCACGCGAATATCACCATTCGAAAAATTGCAAATGTTCGATGTAATTCTCGATCCGTAAGATCAAAAAATGTAATTATCAACAGAGCATGTTGAAATTCCTGAGCCAAAAATGTTTTCGTGAACAAATCGATTCTAAGAGATCCATTAAAATAATCAAAGAGAGTCGGAAAAGTTTACCGTCTCACTAAAACGGTAAGTGAACAAATCTGATCTAATTCTCAATGGGAGCTCTTTTTTCTCCGTACTCTAACTTAAATCAAGCGTAAGTACTCTCTGCCTAGTGCTTTTGAAAGAAATAATGGACACAAGAAGAAATTTTAGGTTAGTTTATCATCAAATTTGACTATCAAATCTTCAGAACATTTCCAATGTTTAACTATACTTCTGAATCTGTAAGTAATGTGTAATAAAAATTTTCATGAGAAAGTGAAAAAAGAAATAGAATTAATATATCATTCATATTTGTCTTCCAAACATCGCTGAACACCACTTTCTTCTCCAGATCAGCTTGAAGAGGAGAACCCATGATTAAAATTCTCTAGGGAATACAAACACTCCTGACTTGCAGTTGGCTTGTCAAATATATGTCTATGAAACTGATTAAAAATTGGCAACTATTCCCGAAAAAAGCAAGAAAGAAGAAAAATATATCGGAGTGCAATCCTCGAAAACAGTAAAATTTACAGTGAAATCAGAAAGTTTGTTCAATAACTCATTTTATACAAATAAACATAAAAATAATGCTCGAAAACATTCATTCAAATGAAAATAAGTCTACAAAATTGGCAACAATGGTTTCTCCGTGTTGATTCCACACCAATTGACTCCTCTCTTAACTCTCATGTATCCTTTTTCTCCCCAAACCTTGCTGTACGTGTTCTTCAGAATCCAGTAGTCAGGACCGTATCCAATGACAATGAGGGCGTGGGTTGGCTCAGTCTGAAGTTTTTAAGAATGTTCAAGAAACATTTCAAAGTACACTCACCCCACAATCCGGGTCCTCTGCAATTCCACTATGATAGAATCGATTCTTGTTGGTTGCAAAGTTGGCGCAGACAATCATGGGTCCCCCGAGAGCTACCATTTGAGCCATCTCTTCCTCATTTTCGGCCTCAAGCCATGTGGAAATCTTGGCTACGGTTGGTACATTCTCACGACATTGGGTACTCCAGAAGTAGTATGGATAGTTTTGGGCGGTCGTGATTCCATGGAATTGAGCATAGGAGAGAGCCTCGACAGGCTCTCCGCCACCACATTTATCGGATACTGGGGTGCAGTCGAGGAGCTGGAATTCAGTGTGAATTTGAAATGTTTTCCAGCGAAATCGTCCTACTGATTGAAAGACAGATTTTCTTCTAATGATACAGGGTCGCTGGAACAGTAATGTTCGATTTTTTTCTTATTGACAGTTTTTTCCTCAAAGCTACTAATTGAGCTTCAAATTTGGTCACATTACAAGAGACAACATTTCTCAAAAATGTAACTTTTTAGAGCGTGCTTTCTTCTACAGAATTTGCTTTACAGGCGCATTCCAAATATCAAGAAACATCTCATAAAGAAATGAGACAAATTTTACTATTTCTCTGAATTAGTATAGTCATCAAAATTATCCAATTACTGAAATACAGTTCCCCATTTTCACGATCTCCAAAAGCTCAGTTGTCATCGTCAACAGCTATTTTTTCTACTGTATCCTTGGCACAGTAACAAGGGACACTTCAGTTCTTATTTGTTTAGTCTACATTTTTGATTTCTCAATAGAGCGTTCTTTATCTGTTCCTAAGAAAACTAGTCGGTTGAGTAAACAGTGTTCAAAAAACAATAAATCAGATTTTCGAAACAGTCACAACTGTATCTTTAAATCCGTAAATGCCCAAAAAATTTGGATCCCTATTGAGAGAAAATTGAACGTGAAGTACGTTATCAAGTATTCGATTAAACGATACATTAGAAAAATCAATTTTCAACAAAAAGTCAAAAAATTTACTACCACAATAAAACAGTAAAAAAAATGAAAAAAGTTTCAGCTCCAAGTTGGTATTTAGGTAACAAGTTCTTCTTTTCGAAAACTTTCTCTTTAGCTGAAATGCTCATAAAAAAGTGACCAAGATTTTCTGAAAAATGACAAATTGTACTGTTTCGTTGAGATAGTAAAGTCGTAGGAAATATTATGCCACTTGGTTAATCTCTTATTTTCCTATGATTCTCAATATAGGTTAATCTCTTATTTTCCTATGATTCTCAATATATCCTATTCCATTCTCTTCCCCAGACCCACCTGCTGAGAAGACAAACTTTGCAAACCTCCACCTCTAATCGACACTGCGGACTCAATCGCCGCCGCTGTCGCAAAAGCCCAACAAGATCCACATGGTCCTTGATACTTGATTCCAGTGACATGACTTTGTCCTTTTACATTTCTCCAATCCATGGTTTCTGGGATGATTTGGTCCTTTTTAATTGTGGATTTCTTAGAAATTCTGGGAGATTTGGGACGTGGTTTCATGAGAAAAGCCTTCCATTCTTCATCAGTGAGATCCGAGAAATCATTGAGTTCATAGGTCACCTTTCCCAAGTCTTCTAGGTTGTATCTGGAAGGATATAGGGGTTCTAGAAGATTCTGGAAGGTTTTAAAAGGTTCTAGAATTTTCTAGAAGATTATAGAAGGTAAAAGAAGATTCTAGACCCTCCCAGAAGATTTTAAAGCCTTACCTCTCCACCAAATCCATATTCCTTGAAAAAATTGTGAATCTTTTCACAATTTCCTCCTCCGATTTGTATTCTCTCAAATATTTCACCAAGAAATTTTGGAATCCTTCTGTATACTTGACATCTGGAGTTGGAATGTGATGACGTTGGAGGATTTCATCGAGATTCTCGATTCGGAAGGATGGAAGATTCTGAAAAAAGCTCCAGAATCCAAAAACCAAAAGACAACTCACCCCTCCAAAAACCAATCCGATCAAAAATACCGCAAATATTCCAGTTCTCCACAACATTTTCCCAACGAAAAATGTTTCGAAAATGAAGGAAAATAGTTCCGAAAATTTCTTATCATTGAATTCTTGGGGCTCGTTTCTGATAAGAAAGTGTCAACTTTTGGCATTGATCTCGACTTACTTTTGATTTGATAGCACAAAAATAAGCCGATTTTTGTGTGATTTTTTCGAGAATCAAGGAATAGATTTTTAACACAAACTTATTTATTAAAAAGCGAGTGAAAAAAACGGTTACGGGAAAAACAAAGCAGCAGACGAAGCAAGCTCAAAAAACGCTATTTTGAAAAAAAAAGGAAAAGTTCACAGTTTCATCTCCCTCATTTTTAAAGTTTCGGAGTTTGGGACGCACTAATGAATTAGAAATGATGATATCGTTAAATAAAAATTCATTACGAGCATCTAATTCTAGATGAAAATGAGTTCTGTGTAGCTTATGAAATCCAATTTTTGTATTCTCAACAATGTTACTGTTTCATTTATGTGATTTTTTTTGAGTTCGATGGTTTTGGGACGATACGTTGGTCAAAGTACTACATCAACTACAACAGGTTGAATTGTGATTACGTAGAAGCAAACCCAAATGTTTAAAAAACACTTTTTACGAAACCATCTCAAATTTCAAAGTTTTCATTTCACAAATTTTGGTTGTGATAGGTTATGGCAACATTGTCTCTATGATAAGTGCGGTTTTCTAATGTAATGGTCAGATATAATCTGTTTCTAGAAACTTATTTTTGCGATTCATGCGCTTCCATTTTCCACTTTTTCAACTCAAGAAATTACTGTTTCGTTCATGTCATTTTTGGAGTTTGAAGTTTTTTGAACGATAGTATGAAACTTGTCACCTTGCAAATTTTAAGAGTAGCCATTTTGTAGCGATTTATTGTCCTATGATGTCGTAGTACAATATAAACTATTATGTGTTTCATTAACAGCTCAATATTGAAAAATACATCTTTAAAATAATTTCATTGTCGAATTTATTGTAGAAAGTGTTTCAGATAGATAAGTTTTTTTGCTCAAACTTTTCGAAAGATTGTGGAACAAAGCCGTTGTTTTAATTAAGACTCAATCTTGAATGTGAATGTTTCATGTCGGCTTTTCATTAATTTGAAACTAAGTGTGAAATGCTGTTCCATGATGAGCATATTTTCATGATTTTCAGTTCGAATGATTCACCTTCCCATAAAAAACAACACTATAAAGGAAACTTGGTTCTGTTACTTTTCATTTGACTAAAACCCCTTATGGACCAAATTCATCCAAGGTTCGAATTTTGTATTATCGAAAAAATAAAACTGCGACCTGGTTCCGGCTCTGTGTCGATTTACGAGGCCCCGCCCACAAAACGAAATCCCTCCGCAAAGAGCGGCGCACCATTGCATACGGTTTTGTGGGCGGGGCCTCGTAAATCGACACAGCGCCGAAACCAGTTCGCAGTTTTATTTTTTCGATAATAATATTTTCAGATCCACAACCTACGTGCCGACTGAAGAATGTACCTGATATGAAAAATTTGCAACTTTTTGAAACTGCGATTCCTATAGATGAAATTGAGTCCTATGCCGCTTATGAACTCCAATTTTCGTAATCTCAACAATGTTACTGTTTCATTTATAGCATTTTCTGTGTTTGATGTATTCAGAATGATATCTCGATTGGACATAACGACAACTTGAACTACAACATATTGAAAGGTGATTATGTAGAAGTAAACCCAAATTTAAAAAAAAACACTTTTTCAAAACCACCCCAAAGTTCAAAGTTCCCTTTTCACACATTTTGGTTGTGATAGTTTTTGGCAACATTTGTTCTATGATATATGTAATCTTCTAGTGTAATGAACAGATAGAATCTGCTTCTAGAGATTTGTTTTTGCGGTTTATGCACTTCAATATTCAACTTTTTTAACTCAAGAAATTACTGTTCCATTTATTTTATTTTTGAAGTTGGAATGATAGTATAAACGTTATCACAATAACATCCTCGCGAATTTTAAAATTGAGAATTTTGTAGCGATTTATTGTCGTATGATGTCGTAGTAAAATACCAATTTCTATGTATTTTATCAATAGCTCAATGTCGAATAATACATCTTTGGAATAATTTTATTTGACGAATTGAAATGCACTTTTTCAATTAATCTTGAATGTGGATGTTTCATATCGGCTTGATATTTTATTGATTTTAGGACACGTGGGAAACACTGTTCCGTGATGAGCATATTTTCATGATTGACAATGTTCCAATGATTCGTCGTCTAGTGTGAAATGTTCTACAACATCGAGAGACTTTGTTTATTCAGTGGGAAACTTGGTTCTGTTACTTTTCATTTGACTGAAAACCTTGTTAGACACAATTTATCCAATGTTCAAATTTTGTTTTTTTTAGATCCAGTATCCACCCATTGCCAACTGAAAAATGTACCTGACATGAAAAGTTTGCTACTTTTTGAAACTGTAAAATTCTACCGATATTTTTGTGATGTTTTTGTGATTACGACTACTCCTTGGAAAATTACTGTTTCGTTTATGTCATTTTTGGAGTTTGACAATTTTGGAACGATTGTTTAGTATGGTTAAACTGTACACAACGTTCAAAACTTTTAGATATGTAACAGTGTTCGACAAAACTATGCAGAACTATCAAAATTTCAGTTTTCTAACGAATTATCACATTCTCGACTGACTCGATCAGATATCAAAATAAGGCATTATCGTCATGGTTATGTCAAGATTTCAAAACACGAAAATTTTTCGGTTAAGTTAGGTGACCAATTGAAATTTCCCCGGTGGTTGCCAGAATGCTACCGAACATCGAAACTTCGAAATCTTTTCAGAACTAAAGACATTTTTTTCCTGGATTCCTGAAAATATTCAACGATGAATCAAAGGGAGTCACATTAACAAAATTGTTTATTTCTCTTGATATCAAGAGTATTACTTTTAGATGGAGTTTAGCCCACGGAATATCATTTACGAACAAACTCCAATTATTTCGAAGTGTTGAAACAGAATTTACTTTTGAATACAAAAGGCATTCATCAAGGACTTTTTTCTGCAAACCATAAACAAAAACAGTATCTCTTTCGTAACTTTAACAATTTTTAAGTTTGGTGTGAGGGGCTAACTATGATAAACCACAGTAACTATCTTTTTTGGCAGAGGAGCTTTTCATTCGTAAGGTTAAGGAATGGAACAACTATCAAAACAATAAGAGGATTTTTATACTTTCTTCATGAAACGCGGAAAATTGATTCCAATCGTGACAAAAGTTGAGTAGCCATCATTCAAAATAAATCAACTTTTACAAAATTTTTTCATTTTATTTTTTCTGAAAACCCCGTTTCATACTCCTATCAACATGAAATAGAGTTCTTCTCTAATGTTGGTATCATAAAAACAAAACTTTCTGACGATTTCCAGCTTAGTTTGTTAGAAATTAGTAAGTAAATGGATCTATCCACATATGTCAAATCTACAAGAAAATTTGAATTCGAGGATATCAAAAATCAAAGACGCTGAATAATCTTGGTTAATAAATTTGAGTGGCCAGCTCGACTTTGGCACACCTCCGAATTTGCAAAGATCTAACGGATTTCTAATTTTAGATAAACAGAACGGTGAATCGGAGAGGTCACAATCGTGATGTAAACCTTTTGAAACATAAAATTTGGCTGATTTGAAGGGTAGGATCACAACTGAGCGTCGAAGTTTCAAATACTTTCTTGAATTTTGGCGTTTTTTGAGCAATTTTAGTGAAGCCAGCTCAAGGATGATCAACCTGAAAAATGGAGAGTCCTCATCTGGAGTTCAAGAAACACTAATTTACATATTGACAATGAAGACAAGTGTTACCGATGCTGAAAAAGAACCATTAAAATCAATGATAATTAAACTAATGTTAGGCGAACCGCTACAAATATCCAACTAACTACATAAAACAATGTGGTGCTTCTCATCTGATGACTTTGAAACAATTAAAAAAACGAATTTCTGAAGTAGATAATTTTATATGTATGTATGAGCTACAGATTTCAAACTTGCATTGGAAGTAACAAAGTAACCTAGAAATTTAAAGTTCACGAAACATGAATCATTTTTTCGTCAATCATGACATTTTCACCTCGGATTTCTAATATTTGAGGCTAGTACAAGCTCTTTCATTTATATAAAAATTATGGTCATATTCAAAAAAAAATAGTTTCAATTTATAAAAAATCGTGAATAATATCAGCTTCAAAGAGAGTAACGTTGTTTTTTCACAAAATTGCTACGGCGTTTCAAAAATACCACTGTTCCTATACGTTGCCAAAGGAAATGAGAAAAACGAAATAGTGTTGGTGCTGGAACACTGAGAGACCCCTATTGAGATTACATATCGATTAAACCGCTACGCGGCCGCAGCGCAGCCGCGACGCAGTTAATTAGCAATATATGCGCTGGAAGTCCGCTCATATTAGCCTAACTAGATTCCATGTTTCATATTTTTGTTAAAATTAAGAAGTTTTGGCAGTTTCCAATTCATTGGCTTCCAAATATGTCATTTCAAACAACGAAATATGTTCGGCTACTTTGGAATTTATTTTTGTAGGTAATGAAACTTTTAAAAACACTTCACAAAAAAGGTACACAGAAAAAACTATTCAAAAGAAAACCACAGTTATTAGTGCCAAATAATTGATAAGTATGAAATCACTAAAAATCAAGGAGTGAAAAAGTAGTACTAACAATAAGAAGACAACATTTTGAAACTGAAAGCCTTGAAATTTTTGATTTTCCGTCAAAACTAAATTTTGAAGAAATATGGTTTTTGATGTAATCTATTTGAAGCGAGTTTTAGAGTCTAGCAAACATGGGGCGTTCAAATAGACAAAAATAATGAAACATTCTGTATTCAAAATCTTGATGAGCTGTTGTTGAAATCGAATCGAAGATATCAACGATCAATGAAAACAATATGAATCTATCAATGCAAAAACTCAAATTTTAATCTCGATGCCATGAAACATGAAAAGTTTTACAGAATTCTTAAATAGAATGGTTGATTTTGGTTGAACATCATTCAGTGGATGGCGAGAAATGAAAGTCAACTGGTTTTCTAAACTGTTTCGAATTTTGCATAACACCGAGCAAAGTCAAAAATGAGTGATAATAGGTTCGTAGATTAAATTGCTGTAACCATTTACTCGCCATGGATTGGCAGAATGTAAAGAGTTTTGCATACATGGCCTTTTTGAAACTGGATAATATGTGTGACTAATGCTGACTCTTGTTGTCCACAAAAGAAATCCTAGAAAAATTAGAATTTTTGTCAGAGCTGTCTCTGTTTGCCACTACCAAAAATAGCTCATTCTGGCGAAGAGGCAATAAACACTTGGTGATTTTGGATTTGCAATGAAGTTAGGATAGGAAGTGTGCAAGTTTTTTTGGTTACGTACGTCGGAACAACATTTTCAACGGTTTCGAAACATTTGTATTTTCCCTCAGTATTTCAGAACTGCACTGGGTACGTCAAACTGTATACTACAACTGAATATTACAACTCTTGAGTGAAGAAAAACTTCATGTTTCGGTGGTGGATTCTTCGTCCGTTCATGTTCTTACTCCTCACGTTGAATAGTTAATCCTTGCGGCGGAAGCTTGCTCCGCATTGGTCAAATTTAATTTTGATCTAGAGTTTGGAGGAAATGCAATTGAGATCCGACTGAATTTACTTGTGAAAAAACGCAATGGGCAAGCTGAATAACCACCAGGAATCAGCAAAAATTTATAGAAAAAGAGAGGGCAGAAGGAAAGGTCTCTTGCCACAGCAAAGTAAAAAAACATAAATAAAAACCATCGGAGGCTGCCAAAAAGGCTTGGCCCCCTACTCATGATGTTTTGGCATCCTTCGTTTATATTCACATTTTTATTAACAGGGGTGGTGAAATTCAGTTTTCTACGAGATCATAGGGACGAGAAGAACAGAGCAACAGAAACGAAAAATTCGAAATTTCCTCTAGTCAAAATGACCACCAAAACTGATTTATTTTCCGAATTACTCCTCCTTCTTATCGGTGAGAGCGGTGATTGTGGAACGACGGGTGGCTTCGCGGCTACGGACTTGGTTGGTTAGCATTGCCTGGAAATAAGAAATTCAACTGTTTCATCTACAGCTTATTTTTATGTTTGACTTTATCGACCCGATTTTACAATGATATGAAAATTTTAAAGAAACTTGGTAGTTTCCTGATAACATTTCTTTCACTGAGTACCTAACTCATGCTAAACAACAATTACTGTTTTTAGAACAGCTCAATTTCAAGCTACTGCTTTGACAAAACACTGTCCGAAAGGTGCACAGAATAGAAAATTGATAGTCTAGAAAACTGAACAGCGTGGAACTCCACGAATTGTGTGTTGGACATGAATAAAATATGACGCACTGTTTCAGCATCTGCTCATTTCTGTGTTTGACTATTCTCAAATGATGAACCCGTGTTTGTTGTACTAAACTATTTCAATAATCAAAGTATTATCTAACTCCAGCCAAACGTTCGACTATTCAAAAAGCCCAAAAAACCAATTATCATGTCAAATGCATGTCAGAGAACTCCTTATCGTAAGATGGGACCACGTTTGGTGTGATTAATTTCCTAGTCCCAAAAAGTTTCCTCTCCAGTAATAGATTGGAGAAATCTCACAGCTTAATGTGGTAATTTCAAAACGGCAAAAAATAGGCCGAGGTTTGGAATAAAAGTGATTTGCATAGGTCTTTGTCCCATCAATAAACTTCAATTTTTATTTGCAATACCTACACTCTGTTACAGTAATAGTTGAGCCCTCCCCGCCAAATAAAAACTTCATTTTTTGTTTTTTTTTACTTACACTCAAATCCATCAAGTTTCCTCCATCCTGTGTGTGCACACTTCGTTTCTCCATAGTCGACAGGGCGGAGTTTACAGTCTCGATTCGGTTGACAATATCGAAAACGGACTCTTGCATTTGGTCAACACGACGGTTTAGGCTGAAAGAGGGGAGTAATTTGCAATGCCCAAAAGGCCCAAGTCGGTCTATAATGGCCTAGAATTCCCAAAACAACCGGAATGACCAAAATCAACAGAGTATGGAGTGAACTGTCTAAAACGGTCTCAAGTAGTCTAGCACAGTCTAGAGCACCTAGAGTAGCCTGGAACTGCCTAGTACGGTTTCATCTTGTCTAGTTTAGCCTTGGGTAGCCCTCACTGGTCTAGACTGTTACGTCAAATATCCCTTCTTCAACTCACTTTGCATAATCCCGATGATTCTGAAGGTACTCCCTCTTCTGTTCCATATTCTTTGCAATCTCATCTGCAATTTCATCGGCCACAGATTCATTAACATTATCTGTCAACGTCATCACATTGAAGCGTGTGAATGCTTCATTGATGTCTTTCTCAGCGTATCCAGCACGATAAAGCATTAGTTTGTACTCTTCGTAGGTGACGTCTTCTCCTGGAGCATCTGGACGTTTTCCGCGTTTGGTGAGGCCTCGGACTTTCTGGAAAAATGGGAGTTTTTTGAGATTATAAGTGTCTAGAAAGCTTCGAATCCAAACGAACTGATATTTGGGAACAGGGACATTACAAAAACTTGATGATGAAAATGTAAAGTTTCGTGAAAAAAGTAAAAATTTTTTTAAAATTCCGAGATGCTCCTGTATTCAGAATCTCCATAATTCTGACTCCAACCACTCACATTCATCAACCAATCCAGTATTCCATCTCCTTCCTTTGTCCTTGCCAATTCTGCTTTCACTTCCACATACGAGTCATTGATGATAGCCAAGAACATGTTCAACAAAATGAATGACACAAAGAAGACGTAAGCAATAAAGAAGGCAGGTCCGAAGAATCGATTACAGGATTCCAAAGCAGCGAAGTTGAAATCACCGAGGATAAGACGGAGGAGGGCAAAGGCTGCATTGTAGAGGTTCGAGTAGTCTTGGATCTGGAAATGTTTTGTAATGTTAACGAATTTCGCGATTTTTCGAGAAATCTGGGAGGCTTTTATGATCAGTTGTAGTTGTTTTTCTAATCCTAGGATTCTAGCACCACCATTAGACAATGTCACTTTCCGCACAATAAATTAACATTCTGAATCATTGAATTTTTCCATGGTGGTAAGAAAAATTTTATTTTCCGAATTACGGATAAGAGAGGTTCGAGTAGTCTTGGATCTGGAATATTTGTGTTGTCAATAAATTTTGTGGCTTTTATGGAAAGCTGGGAGGTTTTTATGATCAGTTAAGGTCGTTCTTCTAATCCTGGGATCACAACAGAACCACTAGATAGTGTCACTTTCCGCACAATAAATCAATATTCTGAATCTTTGAATTTTTATGGTGGAAGGGAAACCTCAGTAGGCAAAAAAACCTTTTTGACTCTAAGTTTCTGTACTGTGAGAGCTAAGGAAAGTGGGGTGAGCAACACATGAAACTGTCCGGCAGTTTTACTATCAAATTTTCAATATAAGCACGGATAACTAGATTCTGAAATTGTGAACATTTCTCGCTACAATCTACTAGATTTTGTGGGCCGAATACTAGTGATCGATCATATATAATACAACTGAAATCTAGTGGTATACTAAGCAAGAGCCATTTTAGTAAACATATGAGTCTCACGGATTCTGTCAATTGTTCGATTTTTGCATTCAGTCCAATACCGAGTAAAATTCAATATAATCTCATCTTGGTTTTGAAACTGTAAAATTTCCAATTTTGCAGGCGAATAGTGTCGGATGAATCAGAGCCTCATTTATATTTGATTGGATTGGTTTTCGTTGGTTTTCGTTGGTTTTTGTCAGTTCTTGTTTTCAGGAGTAATGGTCCAAATGTCTCAACTTTTGACTGGCAACGCTCATTCAGGGAACAGTCAATCACAAATAACACAGCTAGGTGTGGACCCCCATTCTCATCCACGCTCTCTAAACTCGGACAAAGCTTCCAACTAAACTATTCAAGAGTTTCATGTCTAAAACACCCGATTCATTCCATCAATCGATTCTAAAATGGAACTCCAACTACTTAACATTAGTTATAAGCAATAAGAAGCGACAATGTTTGAAACACTGACGCTTTTGGATAACAGCTGGTTGGTGTTAAATTTGAAAATACAGTGCGACGCAAAAAGATAAGACACCCCCCTGAAAAAGAAGTTCCGGGAAAATGAAAGTTTTTGAACAAAATCTGTGAGCGCCATATTGTTCCTCTTCACCACAAACCTATGCTGCTGAATTTCCAATAATATTGGGCCAAAGGTACAAAAAAGGTACTGAAAATTCGAAAAAATGACCGACGCAAAAAGATAAGACACCCCACCGAATTTTTTTCTCCTATTGTTATTGGTGGTTTTTTGTATTTAGAATGTGTAATCTTGATGTTTTAAGACATTTCACCATACCGCCGAAGTTTTTGAAGTCTTGTGAAAAATTTTCAAAATTTCGATTTTCAACCGAAAATCCAACTTGGTAATTTTGGGCTAGTGTCATTCGGCCTGAAGTGGTTTTTGTTCAGGGAAACGGCTATGAACATACAGTTCAGACCTTGTTGATCATATGTGGTAATTTGAATCAAACCCCAAGACCACAGAGGAGAATATTTTGATGTTGTATTGAATAAGAAAATTCATCAGTTAAGATTGCTTCATCTGTTCCGTTGGCTGCTCAATCCAAAACGGAGGAAACAGTTTTAAAATATTTTCATCACACGTGAAACAATTAAAAGAATTCAAATAATCTCCATTACAGCTAGCAAAATGATAATCAGGTCAAAAAAGTTGCTATATTGATAAAAATCTAAGGATACAACCCTAAACCTTGAAATTTCGTTCTCCCTGCTGCTATTATACTCTTATGCACTAATTCAAACTACCACATATAATAAGCAAGGCCCGAACTGTTTGTTCATAGCCGTTTCCCTGAACAAAAACCACTTCAGGCCGAATGACACTAGCCCAAAATTACCATGTTGGATTTTCAGTTGAAAATCGAAATTTTGAAAATTTTTCACAAGACTTCAAAAATTTCGGCGGTATGGTGAAATGTCTTAAAACTACTAGATTACACATTCTAAATACAAAAAACCACCAATAACAATAGGAGAAAAAAATTCGGTGGGGTGTCTTATCTTTTTGCGTCGGTCATTTTTTCGAATTTTCAGTACCTTTTTTGTACCTTTGGCCCAATATTATTGGAAATTCAGCAGCATAGGTTTGTGGGGAAGAGGAACAATATGGCGCTAACAGATTTTGTTCAAAAACTCTCATTTTCCCGGAACTTCTTTTTCAGGGGGGTGTCTTATCTTTTTGCGTCGCACTGTAGGTACTTAGGTAGAAAATTTGTAAATCTTTAAACTATCCCCAACAACTCACAAAGGTGCCCTTAGTTTAGCTTTGTTTTGATAGTTCAGTCAGGACCACTGACACTAAACAGCGAAGTTTTTTCAAAATTAAATCTCATTGCTGAAACCGTAAGCGTGATTTGTGAAAGCGTATGTTTTTTGATAGCGCAATTATTTCTTGATACTGCTCTAAACTCCACTACATTTGATTTCGAGGTCTGCATCTAACCTACTCGAATTCAGATTACGGTTATCTATGAGAAAACACTTGTCATCATGATCTGTACGTTTTGAAACAAAAAAATATTTTACCTGAGTTCCAAAGCAAAGATATCCAAACTGTGCGAACGCGAAGAAAAACACCGCAAACATGACCGCAAATCCTCCGATATCCTTCGCCGATCGAGTCAGTGTCGATGACAATTGAGACATTGTCTTATTCACAGAAATGAATTTGAACACTTTCACCCATGCAATGAACACCACTACGGCTTTTATATTCAAGTACGCATTCTCCGAAGACGTGACGTCATCAAATGGAGCATCCGTCAACCCATTTTCAATCACCGAGTTCACTCTGGCGGTTCCTTTTTTCGTCCGATTCATGGATAGGATAATGCAAGCGACAGAGAATCCTAGTAATGCAACATCGATCAGATTCCAGAAAACAGTAAAATAGTGGAGTCGGTGACGAGCAATCGCAAAGATTTCTTCAAAGATAAAGAAGAGAACGAAGCCACAGAAGATTCCTTCGAAAACCATCATACGGGCACCTTCGGATCCTTGGTAGGTGATGAGATTGTATGTCATGATTTTGGGTGTGGTGAGGACGCCACCGGAGGCAGGGAGCTCGAAGAGGAGTCTGAAAATCGGAGAAATTTTCAGAGGGGGTCAAGACTCAGCAGCGATAGAAATGTGATGATCTTATAAAGAATAGTCGTATTCTGTATTTTCCTAGCTGCCGTGAGATGAACACTGGAACTTGAAACACATGAGAAAATGCTGTTTTTGAAACATGACTTATTAAAAAGTCAATAATCAAAAGTATTAACGCGATCGGGCATATCTTCTTTTTCAAAGACTAGTCTCGTTCAGTTTCTCTACTTATGTTCGATATCCACAAGTATCCTTTTGGACCCTCTTTGACTCACTTAATAACACAAAACAGATTGATGTTCGCATTGTAAACCGCAAAATCCACAATAATCGCTCGTGTTCCTCTATCAATCCATCGGTTGGCTTTCAGAGTGGCAATCGCTGATTCCGCTTCAGTGGCCCCGGAAACTGGAAGTCGCTGGACGAATCCTCCCCCACCGTAAGTGGTAATGGTTCCAGTGGTCTCGTAGTTTTCCAAGTCTTTGTCGGAGGCGTAGATGAATCTGGAAATGGGTTGGAGAATTCACGTCTTACAATTGCACAAAGAAATCGCATTAGACAATTTTAGTCAAATTTACGGTATACATGTTACAGTAATCCATTCCCCCTAACAACTCACGCATCAATACTCCCATCGGCTACCATTGTCTTATCCTCATACTTCTTTTCATATGTCGCATAACACTCTTTGATTTCCCTCTGGAAGCTCTTCGTCACTGCACACGAGTCATTTGTCACTTTTATCATCCGAATTCTGGGCTCCCCTAACAACCGATTCTCATAGTAGATCATGTTTTCGTTATCCGTCGAATTCGATGTTTCAGTCCAATAGATACCTGAGATGAGAACTTGGGAGAGCCACTGGAAAATTTGAATTGAGACTCCGAATTGGTAAACGTAATGATGAGAAAACTCGTCAAATAAGACTATGAAGATACAGTAGTTTTAAAAAAGGCTTACATCCCAGATATTATCCATTGAAGTGCAGGCACCAAAAGCTAGAGCACCGTTATCTCCAGAAGCCGAAACAAAAAGGTCTCCCATAACTTTGGTGTAGTAGTAGGATTGGATGCTGTTCTGGGCGAAGGCGACTGGAAAAGTGGGAAATTTTGATATTTTTCACTGTTTTGGAGAGTCTCTAATCTCGTCTGAGGATTACTGACTCCGATGACTATTCTAAATACGCTGGAACAACATTTTTCCCAGTTTCAAAACATTCCTATTTTATCTCAATATCTCATCACTATATTTGGAGCGTAATGGTTTTAGATCAACTCACCGTACACCAACACAATCAGGAACACAGCATACGATCCGACTTCCACGAATGAGCTAGCCCTCAACTTGATCTTTCCATCCGACTTCTCATGTCCGGAAGCCAACAAGGCTTGGGTGAAAGAGACACCTTGTTTCGGTGGAGGGTTCTTCTTCCGGTCATGCTCATACTCCTCACTAATCATTGAATGATCGAACCTGGCGGCTGATGCATGGTCCGCTGCAGCCACCGGCTGTGGAATCGCCATTGGAGAAAATAGATATAGAGAGTTGACGTACAAAATCGAGAAAATCATACATAGCACCGCTTGTTGAGAATATTAATGTCCACCTAAATCATCAACGAAAAACAGTATAGAAAAATAACGAAAAAGAGAAAAGGCTCCTATTGAGAAACGAGAAAATTAAAATGAAAGTTGTCGGAGCCGGCCGGCTCTCCCAGATCCACGTCCGCGAATCCGGGCTGCGCTATGCCGAACAATTAGAAGAAATACGGTACCTTATGGTGTTTGGATATCCTTCGTTTATATTCACTTTTTTATTAACAGGGGTGGAAAAGTTCAGTTTTCTACAAGATCATAGGGACGAGAAGAACAAAGCAGCAGACGAAATATTCAAATTTCGCAACTTCTTCTAGTCAAAAGGATCACCAAAACTGATTTATTTTCCGAATTACTCCTCCTTCTTATCGGTGAGAGCGGTGATTGTGGAACGACGGGTGGCTTCGCGGCTACGGACTTGGTTGGTGAGCATTGCCTGGAAATACGAAATTCAACTGTTTCATCTACACCTTATTTTCATGTTTGACTTTATCGAAACGGTTTTGAGAGCATTCATCTTCAACGACTAATAACAATTTCAGCGATACCTGGGAGTTTCCTGATAACATTTCTTTCACTGAGTATCTACATAACTTATGCTAAACAAAAATTACTGCTCCCCGAACAGCTCAATTTCAAGCATTTGTTCAAAAAAGCAATGATCAAGTATTGCACGGAATAGAAAATTGATAATGTGAAAAACTGAACAGCGCGGAACTCAAAATACGTGTTGGATTTTGAGAAAATACGAAGCACTGTTTCAGCATCTGCTAATTTCTGTGTTTGACTGACAGCAACTGATTAGTCGGCGCTTGCTCTATTAAACTATCAAAGCAATCTAAGTATTTTCATACTCAAGCCAAACCCTTGATAGTTCAACGAGCCCAAAAAATGTATTGTCATATCAATTGCATGTCAGAGAGATCATAATTGTTTGGTTGTTCTAGAACTCCTAATTGTAAAATAGGACCACATTCGGTGTTATTAAATTCCTAGACCAAATCAAGTTTCCTCCCGATTAGATTGAAGCTATTTCCACAACATGATGTGGTAATCTCAAAACAGCAAAAAATCGGCCCACTTCTGGAATAAAAGTGATTTGAATAGGTCTCAAGCAAGAGATCAGCCGGTGTACTGATAAAGTTGCAAACTTATTTTCAAGAAAGGCATGGCATTACAAAAATAATTTCCAAACTAACACCTCAAATTCAAAAATTAACTGCTTTCATCACCAACTCTTCACTATTCAATTTTCCAAATCCTCCATCACTCACATTAACAAGGTGAAATTATTATTAGCAATACCTACACTCTGTTACAGTAATAGTTGAGCCCTCCCCGTCAAATATGTTTTTTTTAAACTTACACTCAAATCCATCAAATTTCCTCCATCCTGTGTGTGCACACTTCGTTTTTCCATAGTCGACAGGGCGGAGTTTACAGTCTCAATTCGGTTGACAATATCGAAGACGGACTCTTGCATTTGGTCAACACGACGGTTTAGGCTGAAATGGGGAAATAATTTGCAAAGGCCCAAGATGCCCAAGCGAGCCTATTTTGGTCTATAATGGTCTAGAACTTCCTAAACGTCATGAATGACCTGAGTCGACAATGTATAGAGTAAACTGTCTAAAACGGTCTGAAGTAGTCTAGCACAGTTTAGAGCACCCTATCTTAGCCTGGAACTGCCTAGTACGGTTTCATCTTGTCTAGTTTAGCCTTGGATAGCCCTCACTGGTCTAGACTGTTACGTCAAATATCCCTTCTTCAACTCACTTTGCATAATCCCGATGATTCTGAAGGTACTCCCTCTTCTGTTCCATATTTTTTGCAATCTCATCTGCGATTTCATCGGCCACGGATTCATTAACATTGTCAGTCAACGTCATCACATTGAAGCGTGTGAATGCTTCATTTATATCCTTTTCGGCGTATCCAGCACGATAAAGCATTAGTTTGTACTCTTCGTAAGTGACGTCTTCTCCTGGAGCATCGGGACGTTTTCCGCGTTTGGTGAGCCCACGGACTTTCTGGAAAAATGAGAGTTTTTTGAGGTTATTAGTTTCTAGGCAGGTCAACATTGCATCCGAACTGAAATTTGTAAATAGGGACATTTACAAAACGTGATGATGAAACTGTAAATATTCGTGAAAAAGTCAGAAAATTGTTAAAATTCCGAGATGCTCATGAATTCAGGGTCTTCAAACCTCTGACTCCTACAACTCACATTCATCAACCAATCCAAAATTCCATCTCCTTCCTTCGTCCTCGCCAACTCTGCTTTCACTTCCACATACGAGTCATTGATGATAGCCAAGAACATGTTCAACAAAATGAATGACACAAAGAAGACGTAAGCAATAAAGAAGGCAGGTCCGAAGAATCGATTACAGGATTCCAAAGCAGCGAAGTTGAAATCACCGAGGATAAGACGGAGGAGGGCAAAAGCAGCGTTGTAGAGGTTCGAGTAGTCTTGGATCTGAAAATGTTTTGTAAAGTTAACGAATTTCACGATTTTTTTGAAAAATGGGGGAGGTTTTAATTTTCTTTTCTTTTTTCTAATCCTCCACTGCAGCAAAACTACTAGTCAGTGTCACTTCCCGCACAATATACCAACATTTTGAATCTTTGAATTTGTGGAAGGAAAAATGTAATTTTAAATCTATTTTAATCAATATATACTGATGGATGAACGGTGTTAACATAAACTATGTGAACATTAATATACTACTAACCGTCCAAACTGTCTTCATTCGAAACCTGATCTACCTATCAAACTTTATCTCAACCATTCAAAACAAGCATGTTAATCTAATCTCAATGTTATGAAACAAAACAAAAAATTTACCTGAGTTCCAAAGCAAAGATATCCAAACTGTGCGAAGGCAAAGAAAAACACCGCAAACATGACTGCAAATCCTCCGATATCCTTGGCCGATCGTGTCAGTGTCGATGACAATTGAGACATTGTCTTATTCACAGAAATGAACTTGAACACTTTCACCCATGCAATGAAAACCACTACGGCCTTTATATTCAAGTACGCGTTTTCCGAAGACGTGACGTCATCAAATGGAGCATCCGTCAACCCATTTTCAATCACCGAGTTCACTCTGGCGGTTCCTTTTTTCGTCCGATTCATGGATAGGATAATGCAAGCAACGGAGAATCCTAGCAATGCCACGTCGATCAGATTCCAGAACACTGTGAAGTAGTGGAGTCGGTGGCGAGCGATGGCAAAGATTTCTTCAAAGATAAAGAAGAGGACGAAGCCGCAGAAGATTCCTTCGAAAACCATCATACGAGCACCTTCGGATCCTTGATAGGTGATGAGATTGTAGGTCATGATTTTGGGTGTGGTTAGGACGCCACCGGAGGCGGGGAGCTCGAAGAGGAGTCTGGAAATTGAAAAAATTTACAGAGGGGACAAGACTCAGCAGCGATAGAAATGTGATACTCTTAAAAAGAATAGTCGTATTCTATAATTTCCTAAACATTTCGTCATATGAACACTGGAGATTGGCACACTTGAGAAAATGCTGTTTTTGAAACATGACTTATTAAAAAGTCAAAAGTCAATAGTCAATAGTTTTGACACATTCTTTTTATAAGCAGTATCTTCTTTTCCGAAGACTAATCTCAGCCTCTCTACTTATGTTTGAAATCCACAAGTACAGATTCACCTGAATCCTATTTGACTCACTTAATAACACAAAACAGATTGATGTTTGCATTGTACACCGCAAAGTCCACAATAATCGCTCGTGTTCCTCTATCGATCCATCGGTTGGCTTTCAGAGTGGCAATCGCTGATTCAGCTTCAGTGGCCCCCGAAACCGGAAGACGTTGGACAAATCCACCACCTCCGTAGGTGGTAATGGTTCCAGTGGTCTCGTAGTTTTCCAAGTCTTTGTCGGAGGCGTAGATGAATCTGAATATGTATGTGTTGAAGGTACTTAGTGGGGTTTTGTTATAGTTTATCAATTGTGGATGGAGTCTGTAAAGCATGGTCGGGTGCGTTGGCAGAGTGTGTGAGGTGTGGGCGGAATTTTCGCGGTCTGGGCGGAGTCTTTCAATTCACGCGGTCACACGACAAATTGGGAAGGGAAGGCTAATGAAATGATAACGTCAAGAAACTGCATCAGACAATTTCAGTCAAATTTACCGTATGCATATTACAGCAATCTTTTTTCCCTAACAACTCACGCATCAATACTCCCATCGGCTACCATTGTCTTATCCTCATACTTCTTTTCATATGTCGCATAACACTCTTTGATTTCCCTCTGGAAGCTCTTCATCACTGCACACGAGTCATTCGTCACTTTAATCATCCGAATTCTGGGTTCCCCTAACAACCTATTCTCATAGTAGATCATGTTTTCGTTATCCGTCGAATTCGATGTTTCAGTCCAATAGATATTAGGTTGTTCAGAAAGTTTCGACCCATTCTGAAGGTTCATCTTGTCTTTGGGCTCACGGTCGTTTCATAGTAGCCTATGACTCATAACTTTGGGACAATAATTGAGCAACCTAGCAATAATTAAATTCTCAAATGTAAACTGCTAGCTTTGCCTGTTCGCGAAATGGGACTAAAAGTGTCAGAGTACCCGTTTTTCGGTTCTGACTCGCTGTGTTTTTCTTGCTCCAGTTCCGGTAGGATTGATCGTAAGAACATGCAATTTTGCTACAATGTTACTCGGTAGATTATTGTTTTACGGCAATACTTACAATCAATCAAACACTTCTGCGAACAAATTTTTGGTGGCTTGAAGCAAAAAGTAGGGAAAATGGAATTCGTGTTATTTCCAAAGCACGACGGCATAGGATATATTTCAAGAACTGATTAAAAGTGATAAAAAATTAAGTACATCTACATGAAATATAGTCAAACACTCGAAAACGTCTCACTCTGAAAATAAATTATCTGGAAATTTCCATGCTAATTTTGGATGAAGATGAAATTGAGCCTACTCTGCGTATAAAATGAAGTCTTAGTACCGCCGAACGGTGAGAAAACAAACGTGGTTGGCTTATGTAAGCAATTAACAAAGAGTTTAGCTGTTTGATACAAAAATGTTCAGCTCGATAACTTTACCCAGAAAAACAAAAATTCGTGCAGAACCGGAAAACATCAAGAAACCAAGCTGAGCTCACACATTTCAACTTTTCTCAAGTTGTAAGAAACATACGACCCAACGGTTTTTTGCATTAGAAAGACCGGGAATTGTTTTATTTAGACGGATGCTTTCACATGCATCCAAATCTAGCGAAGACTAGGTCAACCATTTTTCACTCCATCGGTAGGGGCATTTTCCACACCTACTTTAAAAGGAATCAGTTCGGAGTAATGATGTAGGATAAAATGAAGTAAGAATTAATATTATGCAGTGCAAGTCTTCTACTCTCTAGGCAATACAAAACTTTTCTTCCTAGTTCCCTGTCCAAAGAAAAACAAACGATTTCCGAAGTGATGTCAAAATCAAGTTGACCTATTAGATTGTGCAACTTACCAGTACGTTTTGACACTACAGGCCTGTAATGCTAGCAGAATATTTACAGAGAGTTATCATCTATTATAAACTAAAAAGTGAAGTGACCGTATTCTTTTTTCTCGATTTAGAAGGAAACCAATTTCTTGGAAAAATGGGTCGAAACTTTCTGAACAGCCTAATACCTGAGATGAGAACTTGAGACAGCCACAGGAAAGATATTTTAATTTATGAGCGATGGCCGCTTCAGTGAATAAAGACCAGTATAATAGTGCTAGATGGCACATTGTAGATACAGTAATTTTTAAAAATCTTACATCCCAGATATTATCCATTGAAGTGCAAGAGCCAAAAGCTGGAGCACCGTTATCTCCAGAAGCCGAAACAAATAGGTCTCCCATGACTTTGGTGTAGTAGTAGGATTGGATGCTGTTCTGGGCGAAGGCAACTGGAAAAGTGGAAAATTTTTGTCTGTTTTGTGACGTTTCTAAGTCAGCTTGGGGATTATTGCCTGTAATTTTCAGACCATTCGACCATTCTATTTGCGATAATCTTCAGTTGAGTTTACCGTTTTCGTGTGGGACCAACATTATTCACTGCTTCGAAACATTCATATTTTCTCTCAATATCTCAGCACTATATTGATTCCTGTATGTGTTTCGTTCAACTCACCGTAGACCAAAACAATCAAGAATACCGCATACGACCCAACTTCCATGAACGAGCTCGCCGTCAACTTGATCTTTCCATCCGACTTTTCGTGTCCGGAAGCCAACAAGGCTTGGGTGAAAGAAACACCTTGTTTCGGTGGCGGGTTCTTTTTCCGGTCATGCTCGTACTCCTCACTAATCATCGAATGGTCGAACCTTGCGGCTGATGCATGGTCCGCTGCAGCCACCGGCTGCGGCGGATTCGCCCAACGCTCGTTCGAAGCGTCGTACTTCATTAGATGACTACAAGTTCTTACTTTGGATGTACTGATAATTGAAATGGAGAGTGGACGCTGAAAATCGAGAAGAGCATTGAAGAGCATGTTGAACATATATTGATCAGAAAATATAAAAGCTACCTAAATCATCAACGAAAAACAGCAAACGTATAGGAAAAATAGCAAAAAAATAGAAAAATCCTCCTATTTAGAACAGAGAAAAAAATAAGTTGTCGGAGCTGGCCGGCTCTCCCAGATCCACGTCTCCGTATCCAGGCGGCGCCATGCCGGTCAATTAGAAGAAATACGGTACCCTATGATGTTATGACATCCTTCGTTTATATTCACTTTTTTATTAACAGGGGTGGAAAAATTCAGTTTTTTACAAGATCATTGGGACGAGAAGAACAAAATAGCAGAAGAAATATTCAAATTTCGAAATTTCCTCTAGTCAAAATGACCACCAAAACTGATTTATTTTCCGAATTACTCCTCCTTCTTATCGGTGAGAGCGGTGATTGTGGAACGACGGGTGGCTTCGCGGCTACGGACTTGGTTGGTTAGCATGGCCTGGAAATGGTAACTTCAACTGTTTCATCTACATGTTAATCTCAAGTTTGACTTTATCGAAACGGTTTTACAGAAGGGTTCAACTTTAACGACAATAACAATTTTAGACAAAATTGGAAGTCTCCTGATAACATCTCTTACACAGATCATCTAACTCACGCTCTGCAAAAATCAATGCTCTCAGAACAGCTCAATTTCAAGCAACCGCCTTGAAAAAACAATGTCAAAGTATTGCACGGAATAAAAAGTGATAGTGTAGAAAACTGAACAGCGCGGAACTCCGCGA
This sequence comes from Caenorhabditis sinica, assembly GCA_963932045.1. Classification (NCBI taxonomy): domain Eukaryota; kingdom Metazoa; phylum Nematoda; class Chromadorea; order Rhabditida; family Rhabditidae; genus Caenorhabditis; species Caenorhabditis sinica. The sequence goes on from OZ009940.1 coordinate 21,533,053, forward strand.
ATTGTTTGTTGGACACTGAGAAAATATGAAACACTGTTTCTGCATGCGCACATTTCTCTGTTTGACTGATAGCAAATGATAAATTCGGCGCTTGCTCTATTAAACTATCAAAGCAATCAAAGTATTTTCAAACTCCAGCCAAACCCTTGATAGTTCAAAGAGCCCAAAAAATGAGTTGCCATATTAATTGCATGTTAGAAAGATCATAATTTCTTGATTATGCTAGAACTTCTAAATGTAAGATGGGACCACAATTGGTGTGACTAAATTTTTAGACCATACGTAGTTATTTGTCTGTTGTATTAGATTGGAGCAACTTTGCAACATAATGTGGTGATGTCAAAACGGCAAAAATCGGCCGACTTTTGGAGTGAAAGTGATTTGTTTTTTTTCTAAACCTTTCACATCCAACTCTTTACTACTCCGGTTTTTGCTGCGAGAATTTCTCTTTTTTATTCTTTTTTATTCATCCTATTGATACACTTCAATTTCTATTAGCAATACCGACACTCTGCTACAGTAATAGTTGAGCCCTCCCCACCAATTATGAATTTCCTTGTTTTTTTTACTTACACTCAAATCTATCAAGTTTCCTCCATCCTGTGTGTGCACACTTCGTTTCTCCATAGTCGACAGGGCGGAGTTTACAGTCTCGATTCGGTTGACAATATCGAAGACAGACTCTTGCATTTGGTCAACACGACGGTTCAGGCTGAAATATGGGGAATGATTCGTAAAGGCCGAAAAGGCACAAGCAGGCCGATTTTGGTCATTGGTCATTATATTAAAACTATTATATGGTCTAGAACTTTCTAAATAGCCAGAATGACCTAAATCAACAGAGTATGGAGTGGCACAGTCTAGAGTATTCTAGCTTAACATGGAATACCCTAGTTCGGCCTATTGTAAACCAAAATATATATAATTAAAATCCTAACATGGACAGACCTCCGATGGCTCAGATTATCCTTGCTTGGCTGAGCAAGTCTACATTAAGGTAGCTTACTTTGCATAATCCCGATGATTCTGAAGGTACTCCCTCTTCTGCTCCATATTCTTTGCAATCTCATCTGCAATTTCATCCGCGACGGATTCATTCACATTATCTGTCAACGTCATCACATTGAACCGTGTGAATGCTTCATTTATGTCCTTCTCAGCGTATCCGGCACGATAAAGCATTAGTTTGTATTCTTCGTAGGTAACGTCTTCTCCTGGAGCATCTGGACGTTTTCCGCGTTTGGTGAGGCCACGGACTTTCTGGAAAAATCAAAATTTTTGAGATTATGAGTATCTTGAAAGGTAATTCCACTCGAACTGAAATTTGTGAACAGGGACAGTTACAAAACGTGATGGTGAAACTGTAAAGTTGAAGTTTTTAGATTTGGAGACTATTTCAAATTCAGAATCTCCATACTTCTGACTCCTACAACTCACATTCATCAACCAATCCAGTATTCCATCTCCTTCCTTTGTCCTTGCCAACTCTGCCTTCACTTCCACATACGAGTCATTGATGATAGCCAAGAACATGTTCAACAAAATGAATGACACAAAGAAGACGTAAGCAATAAAGAAGGCTGGTCCGAAGAATCGATTACAGGATTCCAAAGCAGCGAAGTTGAAATCACCGAGAATGAGACGGAGGAGGGCAAAGGCCGCGTTGTAGAGGTTCGAGTAGTCTTGGATCTGAAAATGATTTATGATGTTAACGGATTTTGCGACTTTTCGGGACATCCGGAAGGCTTTACTGATCAGTTGTAGTTGTTTTTCTAATTCTCAGTTTGTAGCACCACTATTAGACAGTGTTACTTTCCGCACAATAAATTAACATTCTGAATCTTGGAATTTTTTTCATGATGGAAGGTACCATGGAATAATATATCTAATTTGATTATTCTATACTGATGAGGGATGAAAGGTGTTATGAAAGACAAATACGGTAGACTAAAGTTTGTGATTTCCCCTGGATTAGAATACACACGTTTCTGATGAATTAACTAGATTCAGAAACATTGAAGTCTGTTTTTTTTTTCTACAAGAAGATTTTAACATTGAACAAGTTATTCATGAAAGGATTATGGACGGTCATAAAATATGTAAAAATCTGGTAAATGACGAGCCATCATCGAAAACAAATCTATCTCGACCCAGATTAACGACTTTCTGAAACTTTATATTTTTTCTATTCTGAAACTTTAATGTTTTCGCTATTGGACTAAAAATCAACCTTTTTCGCTTTTCAATTTGCAGTTCAAGCGTTCACTATAAAATGAAAATTTCGGGAAACATCATGTCCTTGCTGAAAGTGCGATTTTTCTGTCCTAACAACTGGCAGAGAAAGTAAAAACAGACCGCAAGTACTACCTAATAACTGGTGAATGATTCCTACAACTATATGAATTAGCTGAAACTGTGAACATTGAAATACTTCTAACCGTCTAAATTGTTCTGATTTAAAATTATATCTACCATTCAAAACAAGCATACTAATCTAATTTCAACGTTTTGAAACACAAAAATCTCTCACCTGAGTACCAAAACAAAGATATCCGAACTGCGCAAAGGCAAAGAAAAACACCGCAAACATCACTGCAAATCCTCCGATATCCTTCGCCGATCGTGTCAGTGTCGATGACAATTGAGACATTGTCTTATTCACAGAAATGAACTTGAACACTTTCACCCATGCAATGAAAACCACTACGGCCTTTATATTCAAGTAAGCGTTCTCCGAAGACGTGACGTCATCAAATGGAGCATCCGTCAAACCATTTTCAATCACCGAGTTGACTCTGGCGGTTCCCTTTTTCGTTCGGTTCATGGATAGGATAATACAAGCAACGGAGAATCCTAGCAATGCCACGTCGATCAGATTCCAAAACACTGTGAAGTAGTGAAGCCGGTGGCGAGCGATAGCGAAGATTTCTTCGAAGATAAAGAAGAGGACAAAGCCACAGAAGATTCCTTCGAAAACCATCATACGGGCACCTTCGGATCCTTGGTAGGTGATGAGATTGTAGGTCATGATTTTGGGTGTGGTTAGGACGCCACCGGAGGCGGGGAGCTCGAAGAGGAGTCTGGAAATCGGAAGAATTTACAGTGGGTGAAGACTCAGGAGCGATAGAAATGTGATAATCTTATAAAAAATCCTCGTATTCTGTTATTTTCTAAATTTCATCGGATGAATTTGGCACACTTGAGAAAATGCTGTTTTTGAAACATGACTTCTTCAGAAGTCATTAGTCAAAAGTATTCACACGATTTTAATGGTAGCATCTTCTTTTTCAAAAACTACAGGGTGCGCCAAAAGTATTGCAACAAGTTTCAGGACTCATAAAAATTGAGAGAGGCGACGGTTTTCACTGAAATTTGGCACACATAATTGTTGAACAATTAAATTCATGTTCTGAAAGTTTCGTCATCTCAAATTGTAGCTGGTGTCATATAGGTTCGATAATGTAACTCGACTCGTTACCAGTTCGGCACGCCACAGTTTCTGACAAAAGCGGTCTGGCATTTTGTCAACTGACGGCTAATTAAGTTCAATTTTAATTTAACATATGCAAAAAAACATTTGGCATCACAGCCCAGTTAGTGCCAACGCTCATTCCACCACGGTTCTCAAAATATGACCAATTCTTAAGTCTAGCATTAAAGCCAGAAATCGAACTTTTTGCCCCAAAAATCAAACTATGATGTTTTTATGCGCTTCTCTAATAGGAAAGCTAGACCAATCAACTTGTTTTGGTAAATATAACTATTCTCCATTATTTGAGTACGGAAACAAACATTTTCAGATTCGAATACTTGGCGTACGGGGGCAAAAACCAAAATTTTCATATTTATTTGAGTTCCCACTTCAATCCGCTGTCTCAACTGGAATTCTGATCTAGGCATATGCTCAAGAGCATTTTTCTACATTTTGAGTATATTTGCATTACTTTGTTAATTTTGAGCTTACGCAAGTCCTCTCATGACGAGTACTGTAGCTTCAAACATGGTAGAGTTATCCACTGAAGAGGCGCGTGCCAGAGGTGCTATCACATTCAAACAAGTCCTCATAACATTTTTCGCGGTTTACCGAGAAGTTAGATTTTTTACCGCACAAATATGCACTACTACGCCTACAGAAATGCAAGTTTTCAAAACGTTTCGAGTACTTCGACCGGAGCAGCAGTAAGAAATGCAGAAAATTTCAGGTTTCGGCTAATGACAGGAACGGCATCGTGAATGCACAAAAACTTTTTTTTAATGAGTTTCAAGCTGTGATTTGAGCAGTTCAGATATTGATGAACAACTTTCGTACAAAAACGCAAACTATTTAAAATCAGTATTCATTTCTCACAGCCTCAGAATGTACTAGTGGCCTTGCACAAAGTTTACCAAGGAGTGGTCGACACGTGATCTTATGTAATTCTGCTCAGAGTTGGAGTTATCACACCAAATTTGAAAAGCATAATTTCATATATTAGCATGATAACTGTGTGAAATTTCATAACTTTTGGATTTGGTTCAGCCTAGATACGACGGTGTAAAGTTGTGTTGCAATACTTTTGGCGCACCCTGTAATCTCAGCCTCTATACTCATTTTTGATATTCACAAGTACATATTCCTGGACCCTTTTTGACTCACTTAATAACACAAAACAGATTGATGTTTGCATTGTAAACCGCAAAGTCCACAATAAGCGCTCGTGTTCCTCTATCGATCCATCGGTTGGCTTTTAGAGTTGCAATTGCTGATTCAGCTTTAGTGGATCCAGAAACTGGAAGTCGCTGGACAAATCCACCACCTCCGTAGGTGGTAATGGTTCCAGTGGTTTCGTAATTCTCCAAGTCTTTGTCGGAGGCGTAGATGAATCTGAAAATGTGTTGAAGGTAAATTAGGTTCGTCAATTCACATGGTCCCGCCCACAACAAATTGGAATAAAGTGGTAACAACAAGAAATCGAACCAGAAATTTTCACTCAAATTTACGGTATACGTGTTACAGTAATCCATTTTTCCTAACAACTCACGCATCGATACTCCCATCAGCTACCATTGTCTTATCCTCATACTTCTTTTCATATGTCGCATAACACTCTTTGATTTCCCTCTGAAAGCTTTTCATCACTGCACACGAGTCGTTCGTCACTTTTATCATCCGAATTCTGGGTTCCCCTAACAACCGATTCTCATAGTAGATCATGTTTTCGTTATCCGTCGAATTCGATGTTTCAGTCCAATAGATACCAGGGATGAGCACTTGCGAGAGCCACTGGAAAAGTTGAATTGAGATTACGAACTGACTAACGTAATTATGAGAAAACTCGTTAAATAAAATTATGAAGATACAGTAATTCAAAAAAATGCTTACATCCCAGATATTATCCATTGAAGTGCAGGCACCAAAAGCTGGAGCACCGTTATCTCCAGAAGTCGAAACGAATAGGTCTCCCATAACTTTGGTGTAGTAGTAGGATTGGATGCTGTTTTGGGCAAAGGCAACTGGAAAAGTGGACACATTTTTATATTTTTTCACTGTTTTGTGACGTTTCTAATTCTGCTTGGAGATTATTGCCTGTAATTTGAATGTGACTCGACCTCTCTATTCGTAATAGTTTAGTTGACGTTACTGTTTTTATCCAATATACTATTCACCCGACATGCTACTCACAAAACATTTCAAAGTGGAGGCTCAAGAGGGACTTGATTCTTATCACCAATTTTCAAATTTCCGTCAGTTGCCACGTTCTTACTGTTGCACAAAGCTGCTAATTTTATGAATGGTGTTCATGAATTACTGGGGACTGAAGATGCTGAGGCCATTATTATCAATGCATGGAGTTACCAAAGAGTCAAAATCGTTTGGCTTTACATCATTTATGAAACCGCGACGCGACCGCAACGCAGTTAGTGAGTAGAGTTATGCTTTAATAGAGGATCGAAATCACCACAGTAAACTCAGTACATTTTTCCATTTTACAGCAGTCTTGAAAGTTCCAAGTTATCAATAACAAGTGGTGTAATATTTTCCGCTTCTAAATGGTCTTATCATTATGCATCGAATATAAAAAAATTGCTGGATATGGATTAAAAATGGCAACAGACTTGCTCATGGGAAAGAAAATGTGCGAGTTTTTCCAATGGTGATTCCAAATACGTCGGAACAACATTTTTCACAGTTTCAAAACTTTCGTATTTTCTCTCAATATCTTACATCAGCACTATACTGACGTTGAACTATTTGTTCCACTGGTTATCATTTCAATATTCTACTCACCATACACCAGCACAATCAAAAACACCGCATACGATCCAACTTCCATGAACGAGCTCGCCGTCAACTTGATCTTTCCATCCGACTTTTCGTGTCCAGAAGCCAACAAAGCTTGTGTGAAGGAGACACCTTGTTTCGGTGGAGGATTCTTTTTCCGGTCATGCTCATACTCCTCACTAATCATTGAATGATCGAACCTTGCGGCTGATGCGTGATCCGCTGCAGCCACCGGCTGCGGCGGATTCGCCCAACGCTCGTTCGAAGCGTCGTACTTCATAGGATGATGTCAAGTTCTTACTTTGGATGTTCTGAAAATAGAAATGGAGAGTTGACGCTGAAAATTGAGAAGAACATAACGGTGTCGACCGCAACGGTATCGACCAGAAAACTTAAAAGCTACCTAAATCATCAACGAAAAACAGCAAAAGTATAGAAAAAATGGCGGAGAAGGAGAAAAAGCTCTTATTGAGAAAAGAGAAAATAAAAATGAAAGTTGTCGGAGCCGGCCGGCTCTCCCAGATCCACGTCCCCGTATCCAGGCGGAGCCTGGATACCCGGCGGGGTGCTAGGAGATGGGTGGGGCTCTCGGATGAGGGACTTTATATTTTTCTTTTTCTTTTTAATATGTATTGAAGAAAGGCTTGAGAAAAGAATACGAAGAATACACTAATAATAGAAGAAATACCAAAAAAGAGGATTGGGAAACAGTATAAAGACTTAGAAAAATCCTCGATCAGCACTTGAAATGTATAAAGGATATCAAATATCAAACACTTGAAGCAGGTGTTCAATGTCAGCCCGAAACCAACAAAATTGAGACGGAATATCAAATTGCAATAATTAGAAGCTTGGAAGACAATCAGTACACCATCAATTTAGCATACAGTTTGTTGAAAAATACAAAGTGTTTGAAACAGGTTCTTTGATCAATCCAGTGAGGAAACTTCAATCGTTACGATACTGAGTACGGGAAACAATATTCTTAACAAATGAATGTAGTGAAACAGCATGGACAGCTATGTAATTTTCTACGCATTAGCAATCCTCTGTTAGCATGAGCACATTGATAACACTTGAAGCAAATGTTCAACTATGAAAAACTCGAAAGATGAACACAATTATCGTTCATCTTTCGAGTTCACCATCAAAAATCATTAGTTCCATTCGAAATTGTCCGATTGAATTTTATAAAAAAGGTGCAAGATTACCTAATTGTTGAAACAGATTAAGTTGATGTGAAATTGCTTTGAACAATGTAGTAGATGTCAAAATGTTTTGACATATCATAACTTTGCAAATACTTTGCAAAGATACTATCAATTCTGATCTTTATAAGATCACCCACAACCAGTTTCGCACTGCCTATAGCTGGTTACCAGTTCTGTTCACGTGTTGCTGAAACAGATTCTGATTAAGGCAACATAATATAATAGAATTGCTCCGTTGCAACATCTGGAAATATTAGGGAGTATCGCATTCACACCGTTAATGAATATAAATTTCAGATATATGCACTTTTCAAAGCAGAACAAGATTGAAACAACAAAGAACGATTTTCAAATACGCAACGTTGGCCACTTCCACGGTTTGGAATACTATTAAATAAGGTTCTAGAGAATGGAAACTCTAGGGAAATCTGCTTTTTTGGCTCATAATGACAAAATTCAGAACAACAGTTATACATAATCAAAACGGTACATTTCGTTCAAACAACTGTGTTAGTATGGCAACTGCGCCTCTGAAAAATACAAATTTTTGGATCTGGTTTCGCTGTTTCACGCTTATGATTTTCTTTACGATTCTGTGTTCTTTCTCAATGGGAGTCTTTTTATGAATCGCCGACTAATTTGAAAATTAATGAAAAAGCTGGGGGTTTCTTTGGTATGAAGAAGCATTGATTAAATTGATTATTTTCAGCGAAGCAAAAGAATTTTAGAAGAGAAAGTAATAAGCTTCCAAAAGGAATGATCAATGAATTTATGAAAAACGAGAACAAATGAATATTGTGGAACAGTGTTAGTAGACATGTACCGCTTCTAGGCATGGTTACTCCAACTGATAGAAACTTATCCGATGCGGGAAAAGAGCAAAAAACTTTACAATCAAAAATTATATCTATCAATACAATAAATATTGGATAGTCAAAACATCAAAAGAGTGAAACAGGTTTCATTCTTAAAGGGGTACTAAAGTGATTTTTTGAGTTGCGATATTTTTATATGGATCGACTCGGTTTGTTGTAGACAAGAAAAAATCCTCTTGGCAACATGTCCAAAAATTGACCTAAATCGAGTTATTCACGTTCAAAGTGCCAAAAATCGGGTTTTCCGGTCCTCTTTTCAGTTCAAATTTTTCTACGTGTGAAAAGAGGACCGGAAAACCCGATTTTTGGCACTTTGAACGTGAATAACTCGATTTAGGTCAATTTTTGGACATGTTGCCAAGAGGATTTTTTCTTGTCTACAACAAGCCGAGTCGATCCATATAAAAATATCGCAACTCAAAAAATCACTTTAGTACCCCTTTAAACATATTTTTAGAATAATACTGAAACTGTCTGTGAAAAAAATGCGTAAATGTGAATGCTAAAAGTTAAATAATTTTCACAGCAAAACTAAAAAATGAAATGAAGCAAGGTATTTTTCAACTTGTTGCAACTGTTAACTTTGGAATATCACAATTCAGGAAAAATGAATAAGTTTTTTCTTCAATTAAAATAATGACAGATGTCAAAACTACATGGAACAATAAAGCGAAAAAAACGAGGATGGAAGTTGACAGAGCAGGCAACGTTGGCCAAATCCACATCCCCGTTTCTAGGCGACGCCTAGATACCCGACGGGGCACTAAGGAAAGAGGAATACTTCAGATTTATTTGTTTCTTTTTCGTCTTTTTTTTTCATTTTTCATGGCAGGGAATGTCCTGAATACTATAAATTGAAAAATGTCAGTGTAAAAATCAGATGAACGTAACAGCAAACTATAAAAAATAAGCCCTAGTCTTCACTTATGATTGCAATTAGGTAATAAATATTGTGGGTTAGAGTATTGCATATGTGGGAATGAGAATCCTAGTATTGATTTTCTAGTATTTAGACGTTGTCTCATCCTAATAGGAAATTTGGAACTGGTTTGTATTGAATATTTACTGTTTTTAATACTTTTGCTCCGTCGTCTTCGATTAACCACTTGTCGTTTATTACTTGAATTAAAATGGTGATGAAACAGTTATACAAAAAAAATTATACATTTTATTATGCTTCAATATTATGCTTTATTATGCTTGTCAAATAAAGTCAACGTTTTTAATAGAAACAATCGAGACTAAATTGTTATTATAGTTCAAATTTAATTAATCAGCCTCTAGCTCAAAAGTCAAATGCTTTTTTATAATTTTGAAACAAGAACTGTTCACAAGAAACACCTGCTCCCGCAGTATTCAGATTTGTCATATGGTTCAGAACAACTAATTTGCATGAAATCATTTTACCAGCTAGGCAGATGTTGAATTAATTAGATTCAAATATCATCGACAGCTTACTGAATTTTTCGAAACAGTACAATAAATAATAAATTTGTTAAGGAGTTGAAAAGATTGAGAAAATTACAGACAAGTAAAGTTATAGAGAAACAGAAACATGATTTTCATAAAGACGAGAATCTCAACAGTTAATACTAAAATTTTGAATTATCGTTGTCACTTATCGTTGTCAATTATCGTTGTCATGAGTTCAATGATATTCGTATTGCCATTAGTACCAAAGAGGGGAAATCAACTGTTAATACTAAAATTTTGAATTAATGTGGTCACTGGTCATGAATTCATCGATATTCGCATTGCCATTATACCGAAGATGGTAAATCTGAAAAGACGTTGAATTACCTACATTTTCGTTTTCAGAATTTCCCTGCCAATTCGATTTTCTTCAATTTTTTTGGTATATTCAAAGGGTAAAACAAAAAAATGAAGAAAATAAAGATAACTGGGTAGAGAGGAACAAATTGTAGATGTAGCTCGAAATAGAACGCTTTCCCAATGCTTGTACTGCCTCGAATGCAAATTCGTGAACATTTTGAAACAGAATCATCAGTTTCAGATTTAGCTTTTTTGCTACTGGATAATCAGCGCCAATTCGATAAGAATTAGTTCTTCTCGAAAAACAGAATGTGTTCTACCAGATCCACTTGATACCTGTATACCCAAGAGGGTGCTTGATAAAGAACACGTGAAGACATTATTTTGAGAAGCATTATTCCGTATTAATATCGATATTTTTCGGTGATCTCCAAACAGAGAAGCTGAAATAGAAAAATGTCACAGTGAAACTCTGATGGAGATGCTCAATTATCTCATCTCACTGTGATCTAATGACTTCTGCTATCACCATAGACCGCTCACTACTATTCACGAACTAAGAGGTAATATTCACAAGAGATTGAAACCCTATATTTCTCCAAACATGGGATCATTATAACTAATTGGTTTATATTTTTCATCATTTTCAAAAGTACTTAAGCAACGGGGTATGCGGGAAGCTAGGGACTTACTTCTTGAAAGATACTGACAGAAACACTAGAAGTAATCAAAACAGAATTTCGGACTTTGAAGAGGAGGAAAAATATTTCACTTTCAAGATGGTTACTAACGAGTACTAGTCTTGACGGTTCGATATCATTTTCGGCATCCTCTGCTAACAAACTTCACAGCTCTTACCCAATGCGAGTATTGCCTCGAATGCGATTTTGTGAACATTTTGAAACAGAACCGAAAACCGTTTTTGATCCTTGCAGGAAGTTTTTGAAATAGAATAGATCAGAATGAAAAAAATGTTCAACTAGGCAAGTCTAGGTGATGCCTGGGTACCCAGACGGTGTGCTAGGTTCACAGCACGTCAAGATATTGTTATATTTTGAAAAAAAAAGATTCCATAATAATCTTGATCAAAATGAAACAAAAAAGGTGAGACAGGAAAATTTCACGGTCAAACTTTAATGGTAATAATCAGATAATTTTCGTTTTCAGTGAGAATTTTCATTTTTGAATAGCCGCGGCCGGTTGACCGGCTTCTGGCCGCAAAAAGTGATAGCCGTGACCATTTTTTATCATGAAATTCAATTATAACCACGGTCTAATACTCACAAGCCATTACACTTTGGTTTGTAAAGAGACTGTAACAGTTATTTTCAAACATAAAGATTCCTGTTACAACCAGTTGTGTTATAATTATTACTCGCCTTTAAAAGTATTACGTCGAGATCCGATTCTATAGGTTGGTTGCTCAAAATGTGGTAGGAAAACAATGAGAATCACCCCGACAATAAATAAAACTGGAGAAGCCAAAATAAAAATTTTGCGATTTCAAGATGGTTACTAAAAGCTACTATTCTTGACTTGGTGGTTCGATCTTTTTGCCCTCTTTTTTCTTCCAACAAAATTTATAGGAATGCAGGAACTCAAATTATTGATCCCAATGTGAATATTTGTCTAAAACATCATATTCGAAACAGAAAAAAAAATGAAGATGAAAGTGAAAATGTTATTTGGGTAATACAAATTTTGAATGAATATGTATATTTTTAATGTAGTTCATTTTACCTTTATCTTTTTCTTGTCTCTGTCACCTGCCACGTTACCTAAAGTCTGTCTGCCCTTCTTTTTCGCCACATCCTCCCGTTCTAATAGTAAGAAAACCTCCATGGACATCTCCATACAGTGTTTATCTCGGCCCACTGTTGTGTAGAACCACCATCTTTCCAATGAGAGTGAGAGAGGGAACAGAGAAACAGAGAGACGCAGATGATGTAAGAAAAGAAAAATGGACGTGTTGCAAACAGTAAGAACCCTCCACCACCCTCATTCCACAACTCACAATTGTTGTATTGTGTGTATTTTTTGAATTCTTTTTTCTGTCATTTTTGATAATTCGATGTTTTTAGGCTCCAAGATGTTGTCCTACGAAAATATAAAAGCAATCCTTCAATATTTGACTGTTGAGAAAAGGTGAGTGCTGCAATTAGGAAATTTTTGTGAGATTCGAAATGTTGCTGACTCTCACTAACCAATATTACAAATAATTCCAGAAGCGATATCTGCCACCGCTGCCCAGCCATCCGAACACCAGACTCCCAAGCCTCACTCCGCATGAATTCCCTTCAATTCCATCCAGGATGCATTATTATCAATCACCGTATGCATCAGTTCAGCACGTTTATATGCCTTCGAAGTGAGGCGGAAACACCTCACCTATCGACATTTTGGCAGAAATTTGAACCTTGCGATGTACTAGAAAATGGAAGACTAGATAAGGAAAATCAGTACACAATGGTTCCTGGAGATGTGGAAATTGAATTTGAAGAGGAAGACCGGCAAGTGATTCATCTCGGATACCAAGGGTATGTCAGGAAGTTTGTGAAGTATACTGTTGATGATTTTGGGACACAATCCAATAAGACAAGGTATTTGAAGAATGTGAAAATCCGAAATTGCTTGAAATCCTTGGCCAACAAGTCTCTAGGTGGAAGGAAAATCTACGTAAAACATTTGAAGATTTCGAAGACTTCTGGTATCTTACGTCTCCCTGAGAATCTCAAAATCCACGCACAAAATATTCAAACTCACCCCAACGCTCTCAACGCCATTTCTTCCATAATCAATTCAAATTTCCCGCTCGAATCACTAACTCTGGAAACGGTACTTTCAACAGAGAGCTGTCTCAAAACAGAGATAGTGAGAAGAGCCCAACTTCTGAGAATTCTACAAATCCCTTTGATGATCAATGAAGATTTGTTGGATCTGGAAACACCTCGAATTGAGATTTGTGACAAGAAGAGGGTATTCAGTCACGAAAGCACTTACATTTTTGTGGAAAAATGGGCAAATAGTGGGCGAAAATGTGGTGACTATTTCCTGATGATGACGCGTCCTTGTGCCATGAGAGCTCTTGGGAAACGGATTAAAGAAGAACTGGTAGCGACGATGGAAGAGTTGGAAATTATTGATCCAAAGGATTCTAGGTGAGATAATTTTTAGGGTCCACCTACTGGTTTAAGCTCCGCCCACGAGTTTTGGCTCCTCCCACCCTCACTAAATTCGCACTACACATTGTCTAACGCAAGTGCCCTTTGCCTTATCTAGTTGGCTGGGAAGGGGGCCTTGACTTGTGGGCGGAGCTTATTTTCCTTTTATTTGAATAATATGCAAGATATGAAATTTACTTTTTTTTCTTTTCAGTTCGGTGACTGTCCCATGCCTATCGATCGCTATGAACAACCCATCCTTGGAACTAATTGTCTACACAACATCTTCAGATTCTGACGAAATGTTGCTGAATTTTTGTATGGAGGTTATGGAAAAATGAAATTTTTGCTTTATTTACACAATATTTTAATGCAATAAAAAATGTTATCTCAAGAATGTGAAACAGATTTACTCGAACAAAAAATTAAACAAAAATGTACTATTTCCGATATCTGTTAATAGAAATTCAAAAATTTAGATGATGACTTACCACGGGCAATCGTAAGAAATACACCTGAAGAGTAAGCAAGTTTTTGGTTCTGGAAACATGCCTTTAGACAATTTGAAATCATGACCGCAGGGATTATAGTCCCTTTGAATAAATCACAATATTGAAACTGAAAAAAAGTTGATATTGCTCAAAAATCCTGGAAATATGATCTCTGATAGTCTATATAAAAATGAACTCTTATAGTCTATATCAGTTATAGAACAATCGAAGTCTCACCAATGAGAATGATGCGACATGTTAATATTGTGTTCTAGTTGCTGTCAGTAATCATCAAGCTAAACTTCTACAGAAACTTTTGCTTTTGCTTCTGATTTTCACACGGTATTGAAACGGGAATCGCATTGGAAGAGATGCTCACAGCCTCAAAACATTGCCTGACCACCATTGTTCTATAGTTTGAAGAAAGCTATAAAGAAGATTATTTTGCAAAAAATCCAGAAATCCATAACAATTATCAACTCACAGTATGAAACTCATAAACATCAAGAAACAGAAAATTGAAGTTTTTTCATTGACTTTTTTTCAATTCAATGAGTCACTTATGTCCTAATATTAGCCGATTTTCAAAAGGGGAAACGCGCTCCGCCGCAATTTGCTCGTTTTCAAACTCCCGCGCTCTCGGTGCACTCCTCGAGGACAACTCGCCACTACACCGAGAGCGCGGGAATTTGAAAACGAGCAAATTGCTGCGGAGCGCGTTTCCCCTTTTGAAAATCGGCTAATACTGCCCTTTATACATATCTGGCGCGTGTCTAGACATTAATTGCGGGCTTAAAGGAAATTTGCTTTTTTCTAATCATCGTAAAGAGCAACAATGAGATTGAACAACTGTATCAGTCACAAATATTATTAACAAGTCGAAAAAGTAAAAGTTGAAAACTGGGGCATAAGAAACTTTCTGTTTTCAGAGGTTGCTATAGCATGAGAGCTCTTGGGAAAAGGATTAAAGAAGAACTGGTAGCGACGATGGAGGAGTTGGAAATTATTGATCCGAAGGATTCTAGGTGAGCTAATTTTTAGGGTCCACCTACTGGTTCAGGCTCCGCCCACCCTCCCCAAATTCACACTATACATCGTCTAACGCAAGTGCACCCGTTTGTCCTAGCTGGGAGGGGTGGGAGCCTTGACTTGTGGGCGGAGCCTATTTTCCGTTTTTTAAAGATATGAAATCTACTATTTCTCTTTCCAGTTCTGTGACTGTCCCATGCCTTTCGATTGCTATGAATGATCCATCCTTGGAGCTCATTGTCTACACAACACCTACAGATTCTGACGAAATGTTACTGAATTTTTGTATGGAAGTCATGGAGAAATAGCAAAAGGAACAATTTACTAACACAATAAATAAAAGTCTAGTCTTGTCAAGAATGTGAATCAGATTTATTTGAACAAAAAATATGAAAAAATTAAACAGAAATGAACTGTTTTTGATATCTGTTAATAAACGTTCAAAAATTGAGGTGACGGTTTAACACGGGCAATCGTAAAAAATACACCAGAAGAGTAAGCATGATTTTGGTTCTGGAAACATGACTTTAAACATTGTCGAATCGGGACCGTAGGGCTTATAGTCCCTTTGAATAAATCACAAGATTGAAACTGAAAACAAGTTTATATTGCTCAAGAATTCTGGAAATATGATTTGGAATTTGATTCTCTTATAGAACAAGGTTGTTTGAAGTCATACTAATGAGAACGATGGAACATGTTAAGGGTCTAGTTTTTGGAAAAAAGATACATATATTTATCACCTCAAAACTTCGTCTTTGAAGAAGATTATTTTGCGAAAAATTTGACATCTCTAACATCATTATCAACTCACAGTACGAAACTCATAAACATCAAGAAACAGAAAGTTGAAAAATTTTTATTGAGTTTTTTTCAATTCATAGTCACTTATGTCTTAACACTGTTGTTTATATCTGTCGCGTGTCTAGATATCCATTGCGGGCTTAGAGGAAATTCTGTTATTATTTTCCAATTTTGTGAAATAATTACTGAACAACTGTGTCAGTCATTACAATTAATGACAAGCCGAAAAAGTAAACGTTAAAAATTGGGACATGAAAAACTTGCTGTTTTCAGATGTCGCTATAGTAAAGTCAAAAATTGTAGACATGATCCAGGATGTACAAAACTGCATCATAATATAAAAAATTGTGTAAAAATTTTCCTTTACATGTTTTCTTCACTTGAATGTAACTTTTGCCATTTTCTAATATCGACTATGGGTATAATTTTTGCCATGTGTAATAGAGCTAGATGTTGAAATCAGCATTAAAGCTACTATACGAATTTAGTGATCTGAAAGGCAGTATGTTTGTTGTCACTAAATTAAATATGTTTCTTCAACTCTGTAATAATAATGGAAATGATCTCAAAGATTATTGAGATCTTGATTGTCGGATCTCGAAACAATGTGTAAATTTTTTGAAAGACACGTCAATATTCATTCTCTTTTTTTAGTTTATTAAGCGCTGTATTGGAAACGAAAACTTCTTTGATGGGCTTCTATATCCGCATCTAATTGCTCATTCACGTTTCAGGAGTGCGCTCGATCTCAATCTTTGTTTAGTGCACGCGCTTTTCTTAGCACTGGGAGATCTTATAATTCCTGCTTAGTCACACACACACACACACACACACACACACACACACACACACACACACACACACACACACACACACACACACACACACACACACACACACACACACACACACACACACACACACACACACACACACACACACACACACACACACACACACACACACACACACACACACACACACACACACACACACACACACACACACACACACACACACACACACACACACACACACACACACACACACACACACACACACACACACACACACACACACACACACACACACACACACACACACACACACACACACACACACACACACACACACACACACACACACACACACACACACACACACACAGACAGCACTATTCCCTTAGTAAGGAGAAAATGCTTTCTGAAAACTCGTTTTTAGGGGCTGTTGAATTTAAGGAGTTACACGAAGAACATTAACAAAAAAGTCATTAAGAGTGGTAAGAACAACATTGTTGAAACTGAAAATATGCTGGATGTTGCTCACGAGCGCTGATTTGGAGCTTAGGGTTTTTCATCAATCAAGTTGCACTGCATTCATATTGCTGATAATTTTCTTAGAATAACAGGTTAGAAATTTTAGCTGGTTACTGAAAGTTGGCTAAATTTACAGAGATATCATTTTGATTGAAGAAATTTGATTGTCTGTAGAATTCAAGACAGGCCGAAACAGAAAATGTTAACAGTTGGGACAAGAAAAGTTTCCTGTTTTCGGAACTTGGTATAGTAAAAATTTAGACATAAGTAATGTTTCTGGGTGTGAGACTTACATGAAAAAAACAGAGTGTAGATATATTCCAGGGTATGTTTTTCTTGCCCGTATGGAATCTTAGATGCAATTGAGTATCACTTTTGCAATGTTTTACCGGGAACCAGAAAATGGAAGTTGATTTTTTTTTATTTTCTGTTGGGATTTATTCCTAGAAATTACCGCGCTCATTGTTTTAACATGACTGTCACTGTATTCATCACATGCTCGTAACGGTGTAAGTAGAGAATTTCAGCGTTTCGAGAGTATAGAGTGAGATGGAAAATCCAATTGGAACTGAAGCTACTATACGTATTCATTGATCTAAAAAAACAGTAGATTTGTTTCATTCAGAATCCGAAACCAAGTGAAAATCCAATAAAACAAAATATGTTTCTTCAATGTTTTAGTAATGAAACTAATCTCTAAGACAAATGCGTAGTTCACTAAGAAAACTAAGTTCAAAAAATAAACTTACCAACCCTTGTACATTTTCCATTGTTTATTTTGTTTTTGAAACTGTAATGACAAAAAACTATGTTTTCGTGCCTACTCTGCATTCTCAACATCTAATATTCGATTGTATAAAAATGGGAATTTCTTCATTTTTATTCAGCTGGAAACATCTTCGAATTATTATATAAATGTGCTTTTCAGCAAGATTGAAAACAGGTTGAAAGTGAAATCGCACTAATGGGTTACATAAAATATCCTGCTTTAAGATGCTGATATAGTGAAGACAAAATAAAAGTCATGGTTCCGGATGGAGAAATCTACAAAAAATCCAGATTAAAATTGAATAATACAGAAATTTCAAATAAAACGAGTAGAACATTTTTTTGCCAAATAATGGCAACTACTTGAAAATGTGAAAGGTTTTCATTAGATAGAAGAGGTCCCAATGTAGCAATGTTTGAAAGTGGTTGTCATGTTTTTTTCCCCATCTCTTCGAAACGGCAAAAGTTACACATATTCTAAGAAGAGTCTATTCGGATAGAAAGCGCCAAACGAATGACCTGGAAGATCACATGTACACACTCATTGACCTATAGAAACAGTGAGAATTTGGATGTAGACTGGTGCTTCTTGGATCGTGGATAAAAATGCCCTGCTTCGAGAACTTTTCGAAAATGAAAAAAAATAAAAAAACCAGTTTGTGGGAAATTGGCCAATCTAGAAAATCATGTAGATTTTGTAACAACCGGAATTCAATGAGAATTCGAGTATTTCTTGAAATTTCAAAAATGCTCTGCTTTCATAAAAAGTTCAATGAATAGACCTGCTCAATTCCCACAAGAAACAAATAATGATAGTTTAAGAAATCAAATCTTCACTTTGAAACCGCAATATTTATGAAAAACTTGAAAGTGAACCCGTGCAAATCCAATTGTGTTTCTTGTTATTTTGGATAATGTCAATCGTCTTATTCAGAATAAAAATCTTGGATTTTTTCAACACAACTGTTTATGGTAGGGAAAGCATAAACCTGATTTAAGAAAGACATGGAATATGAGTTGGTTCGAAATCATTTGGTTTTTTTTGTAGCAGTAGAAAACGAGACAACAAAACTGGAAAAAAATTGCATATAAAACGAATACTGTCTCATCAAATAACCCCTGAGCTTGGTTAGGTTTTCTTATCAAGATTTTCAACTATTCTGTAACTACATATCCTGTTTCTGTGTTGCTATCAATTAGAAAACTTGTTAATTTTTTGTTTGTCTTCCAAATAAGCAATTCAATATAGTCTCTTTGATAATATAAGTATATCGAAATAGTATTAATCATGCATCTTTTTTATCTCGCTAGTTATGTCGTGAACCTTGCAAAGTTCTACAAAACTGTGCGAATCTCTTCGAAATACATTTATTCTTACTGGGTAAAACATACAGTCAATTGGCGACAGATGTAATATTTACCGATTTCTGGTCTGTTCGCTTAGGCAATCGGAAACTGCACGGATTATAAAGAAATATTTTTTTGCTTCCCGGTTTCAGAGCATTGAAAGTAATCTCGCTCTGAATATACTAGTGTGTTGAACCAGTAAAATACGGTGATTGTTTTTCTCTGGCAGCAATGAAGCAGATTTTTTGTTCATAAACACGCATGGGCAGAAAACTAGATGTATGATTTCTCATGACGTTTTACCTTAGAATATATTCCATTGCTAGTGGGCCATAGAGTACATGATACCACAATTGGAATCTTGGTTTGCAGACGACGTTGCAAACGTGTTCAAAGTTAGAAAATTTCAAGCGGAATGTGCTTTGTTATGGTAATTCTGGGTCTGCAGTTTTGTCAATTGTGCTGTTACAGTGTTATTGTAATTCGTTCGCGAGAAATCTCTAAACAATAGATGTCCGCGAATCAGAACACTAATAAAAAGAATTAAGTGAGCGAAATTTTTCAGAGACAGACTTCATAACCTAGTTGAAACAGTTTCAAAATTTCTATTTTCAGAGGTCTTCACAATGGGGACTATTTGGTGGTGAACGATTCAGGATGAATGAACTGGCACAAACATTTCAACGGCCCAATACCAGATTCTCAAAACTGTAAAAAAATTAACGACTTTAAGCACTATAAGTGAATCTTCTCGGTTGATAATCTGCAGTCAAATTGTACCTGTTTTTCTACTGTTCACTTCCTAAGCATTAACTGTTTTGATACGTTTTCAATTGAAGGACTGCAAAATATTACCTATTACGCGACTTCATTTGAAATCTGCTATGCTATGCTAACTTAATTTTGTGTTTTGTTGGCATGACATGGAAGTCGAACACGTAATAGAGCCATTCTTCATGACGAAAAATATAAGTCATTGGCAATTGAAAATTTTTTTCCGAATCTGTTTCTAGTCCTCATCAAAGCTAAATTGGATTATTCATCACCAACGCAAAAAATGAAGAACTCGAAACAGAACACTTTTTTCAATAATCATGGCTGATCAATGTTTAAAAATTTCACAGTAGTAACATTCAACTTTTCGACGTCCTGTAGGCTTCAGAAGTTACAAATCCACATCATCTAAATTATTTTCAGGAAGGTCTTCAAAATATGAGAGTGATTGTTTATGGTTAGATTGTTAAGTGAAAGTTTCGTTAGTTTAGAAAAAAAGTCGAAAACTTCAATGTTTCATTTTTGTTTGACGTTTCACGGGATTTTAGGAGTTTCTCTTTTTTGAAAACTTTTTGTGAAGAATTCACAAATGATGGATCACTGAAAAATAGATCATTGCGACGCACCCTCTGATATATATTTTTTATTTTTCAACCAAAAGTGAATATCTTGAATTTCTAAAAATGCACTGCAATCTTACCTCAAACCCTTCTGTATTTTCCTTTTTTTACTCTTTCACAGTTGTGTACACACCGCTTGACTTTTGCCGTCTACTCTCTCGCGGTTTTCGCGCCGAGACCTCGAACGGCTCTCTGCGTCTCCTCCCTCTCTTTATTGTTTATTTCTATTTCGAAATAGTCACTCTAATCCCCAAAATGCCGTCCCGACTTCCCCAAGATGTCCTTCCTTTTTGCAGTTTTTTTCTCTGATTTTCATTTTATTCTAATATTCACTATATACCCATATCCGATGACGGTTACTGTTGACCCCTGTCTGATTAGAGGTCTTTTCCGGCTCTGTTTTTTTTATTATTGATTTTCATTAAAATTATTCAACTATCGAGGAAAGCTAAAAAAGGTGAGATTTTGCGGCTCTATCGTATTTTAGTGGTCCCATGAGATTTTTGTGTATCCATAAATACTTCAGCCTGAAAAAATAAAAAAAAATTCCGCCTTCCGTCTTCCGTCTTCCGCATAGAAAAGTTTCTCTTCCGCGCACCTCTGATCACGATAGATCCTATTGTATTATACATACATTTGCGGAGGTTTGAGCCTCTTCACAGAAAGTGGTTCAAAATGCTGATGAAATATTATAGAAAAACATGAAGACAAGGTTAGAATCATTCGGAGAAATTCCATCAAATTTCAATAATAGCTCTCAAAATTAGCGGTACCTGGAGCAGGAAAAAATAGTACACTATATTCGTTGCCCTAAATCTATGATTGTATGCAGCCGAACTAAATAATAATGATAATGGCAACTCTAATTTATAATGAGCTTTTTGGATGTGTTGAAACTGGAACCTGCATAACCATGAAAACTTAGTCATTGCAGCAGTGATTAATTAGTTTTCAGGAATGGTTCAGTTTTTCCCATACTGGTAGCGCGTACATATGTATTTATATAAAAGTCATACTATAGCTTGGAACACTTCTAGGACTTAGTGAAACTGCTCGGTTTTAATTTGTTTCTGATGAAGTTTACTGTTCTAGATTCGTGCGTAGGAAATCAATCCTTAATGAAAATTCCAATATATCGGACATAAATGAGAAACGTAAATCGGGCAATATTTGTTTGGGACAGAGACATAACATAGCTAGAACATATTGACAATTTTCTACACTCAAAAGTCTTCACAATCGCTGCTATTTGGAAGTTGATGCTCCAGGGTAAATAAACCAGAGGATGAATCAATGTTCCGGAAGGTACTTCTTTTTCCATGTCACATTCTTGAAACTGTAAGAAAAATAACAATTTTGAGCTTAAAAGTGTGTTTCTGTTTTCTGAACATGGGAGAGATTGCCCGTCTGTAACAACCCGTCCATGTATTAAATTTTACTCCACGGACAGTCTTCTGTTTTACACATGTTCTAATTGAGAAGCTGAATAAACAAAACCAGTAATTCGACGGCCTATCTTCAATCACCACGGTGGAAAATGGTAGTCTTTTGCGCCAGTGAGATTTTTGGATTTCGTCATATGTCTCATCAAAGCTGATGTTTAAAGGAGGAATCCGCCCAAAATTTTTTTTTGCTATGAAATATGTAATAATGTGTGCTGAATGCGAAAATCATAACAAAAATTCACAAAAATCATTCTAACACCCCGAAAATCCGCTTTGAAAACGTCATTTTTGATGCGAATCGCATTGGGCGGCCGTGGAAGAACTCCGTGTGTTTTCTTGGCCACCTAGTTAGGCCATCGCTTTTTTTTCGCTAATTTGAGTGATTTTTTCATGTTTTTTCGGCTGAAACTAGATCAAAAGTTGATAATTAAATAAAAAGTCATGAGAAATAAACTTTTGATCTAGTTTCAGCCGAAAAAACCTGAAAAAATCACTCAAATTGGCGAAAAAAAAGCGATGGCCTAACTAGGTGGCCGAGAAAACACACGGAGTTCTTCCACGGCCGCCCAATGCGATTCGCATCAAAAATGACGTTTTCAAAGCGGATTTTCGGGGTGTTAGAATGATTTTTGTGAATTTTTGTTATGATTTTCGCAATCAGCACACATTATCACATATTTCAAAGCAAAAAAAAATTTGGGCGGATTCCTCCTTTAATAATATCACTTTTGGCAATGTTGTGGAATTTATGCCTACCGTCGCTTTTACTTGAATTAATTTCTGATTGAATTATTCTCACAAAACCAGTTTCAAAATCCCGTTAAATCCTATGCAACATCTCATTTTTTGTTCCTGACATTTTTTTGTTGCATGAATTCTGTACTTCAATCTCCTGAAAATCAGTTTTTATCATGTGTGTTATGTCAATTGCAGAACTATATCGTCAACGAAAGTCAACGGAGAAAATAAACATACATAGCTACAATTTTTGAAAGGTTTTTTTGATGTTTATGTAATTATTGTCCAACTCGGATTTTTAGGACCACCCTAGTCTATTTTTTGACTAAAAGTCATCTCAATCTTGAAACTGAAAAAAATAAGAAACGATTTTTTTTCAAAGAATTATTTTTTGAGTGAATTTTGATTGGCAGTTAGGGAGACAATCTGAAGTTTAAACTCTTCGTTTCCGCCATTTCTCCCAATAAAATCAAGTCGACCAGTATGCTTATACTCGGATACCACATACATGACAATCATAGAATCCAAAAGACGCTCAACCATTATTCCGTCACTTTGATCAGTGTTGAAGCCAAAGTCATAAAACAGAAAAGTCCAAAATTCAAATTTTCGGAAATTGGAACGTTTTCGATTGTTCAGATATTTGATATTGACAGTGTAGCACAAATCTCGCAAGAAATGAATTTCGGGTTTTATACAGTTTCAATATCTCGACTTTTGCGCTCATTTTTCAGAAAGACTCATTTTTGTTTTTTAAATTCGGAACTTTAGTTTAGTTGTTGATCGGATGTACTACATATAACATCACAACATTTTAATTCCGCGTTCTATCAAAAGTTTCAGAAGTAATCTTAAATTGGAACTGTTGAACTGGAAAAGCCCGATCATAACTTTTTCAAAAATTTGGAAAGAAAGTTTGAAGCATGAGAAAACAATTATGGTCACGGCCCTAGGGCCGCGGCTTCGGAAAATTCCCATGTCAGGGCCAGCCGTGCCCACAAGGAATTTTTTTCTTAGCCGATTCTTCTTAAAATCTCCTTGAATCGAATGATACATTTTTGAACTCACAAATTTTTCAAGTGTTCGAAACAGAACAATGTTTTTTGTCTACCCAATGAAAAACTTCTTGAAATTTCATCATACAAGCCAAACTGACTCTTCAAAACTGAAGAACATTTATTTAGCTTTGTAGTTGTGGACATTCTAAAATTTTGGAATTTTCCGCGAAAATTACTCTAAACTATAGTATACCGGATAAACAATTATATCCACCAGAGCAAATACTATGTGCATGGTAAACGCACTGATCAGATATTTGTTGGTGCCTAAATTTTTGGATTCCGAAAAAAAAGAGATTGAAGCCGAAGGTGGTGTTGAGGAAGAATCCGAGTTCGGTGACAAAATGGTTTCTAGTAATCAAGAAAAGATAAAAGCTGGAAGAGGGGAGCATATTTGGACATGAGAGCCCGATTGAAAGTACTGAGATATGGCGAGGAAAATGTAGAAAAAGGATCAAAACTTTGACGTCAAGGTGATGAATCTTAGGAAAACGGGTTGTATTATAGATTTTAAAAAGTTCAGTTTCACAGTCCTTATACATTATTCTTTTGATTGCAGGTTTCCACTAGTAGGTTTAAAATAGTGTCATCAGCTTTAACAGATAACTATTCACGAAGGCAAAAACAAATTTATCCGAAGGTTTTTTTTCAGTTTTGAAATCTCGATAAGATTCTCAGTCCGAACATTTTAGTGGTTATGAAGTTATTACAGTTCATGATAGAATACTGTATGTAACGACGCTCTAAAGGCAGATATAGAAATTCTGAAAACTTTTCAACTTTTCAAGGGCAATCGAATTAAAAATCACTGTAAAATGTTCAGATAGTCTCCACTTCCGTCCCAACCGTACCTTTTCAGCGCGCTAGCCATTTTGCGGGCCGATAATAATAACACGGAAAATTCGAAAAACTTGAAATAAAGGGGATAAAACTGAGGCTCTCATAAAATCAGAAGATTTGGCAGAATCTTACCGATTTCGTAGTCCTTGTAAAATTTTCAGTTTGGCTCATTTTTGTTTGAGAATTTGCTACCGTCTGAAAATGTTTCTGTTACAGAAACACAGTAACATCAGGCAATTTTTCAAATTTTAGTTTGATTGTACTTTGTGGGAAAATATTGAAATGGCACTTTGAAAGATCTGGCTAATTATAACTATTTTCATCTCTTTTTGTACTCCATAACCCAGGTGGGACTAAAGTGAGATCATCGAAGGTAAATTCATGATTTGTTTATTAGCACAATGCTTTTTTTCATCAATTTTCGTACTCTTGATAAATATCTTTCCCGTTTTTAAAATCGATTCATAACTTACTCAAAAACGGACCATATCGAGAAATAAATTACACAGATCAAAAAGTCATGGTAGTGTGTAAGAATGTGTACCTGGTGAAAAAGTCTCGTGCATCATTTTAACGTATAGGCCGAAGACCTGAAGTGAAAATACTGAAATAGTTTAAAAAATTTCAAATATTTTCAAGAAAAACTCCGTAACCAGATCCCTATATTTTTCTGGTTTTTCCAGGCTTTAAATCACCGGTTTATAATACTTTTCGTTTATGACACACAACTCATTACAGTAAAGAAAAAATTGTCAAAAATGACTCCAGTTTCAAAATCTCGGTAAGTTTCCCAGTCAAAATTCTGTTTTCGTTCCAATCGAGGATATTACCTCCTATGATACTGTATGTCACGGCTTCCCCCAGACTGATATATCACAGAAATCTTTACAAGCAGTCTATTTTAAAAATTCGGATTCAAAATCACTGTAAAACTTTCAGATAGCTTCCACTTCAATGTCAATCTAATCAAGTCAACCGTTTCGAAATCGCGCTCTACCAGAAAATGATCAAAATCTCACTCCAGAAAGCTCAAGAGTACATTTTATTGCTGATTGTTATAAATTTTATGCTTCGCAAGCAAAATCTCACGATAAAAGTTGAAAAGTAAGTCAAAAACAACATTTATTGGTTGAATATTTATGAGTAGATTTCATTCAAAAATTTGTCTACAACTTGGAACAAACAAACAAAAGATGAAACTTTAAAATTAGTTTGGTTCAATAACACAAAAAAATATGGACAATTGGAAACTGAGAAAGAAACTTATGTCATAGCAGTTGTAGACGGATTTACAGTAGTGGCACTGACCTTCGATGTCATATGAGTTTCAGAAGTGCTAACACCGCCTCTTTTGAATCCTTTTCGGATTAGACCTGAAATTTAGAAAGTTATTGCTCATCCCATCTTTGGCCATCATATTGAGCAAAAAATTTGGTCAACCAAAACTTAAAACCCTTTCAAACAAAATTGACAGTTTCCTTTACTTTGTAAGTTTTGGAGATAAATTTCAAAGTCAATACAAAGCTCGAATTGTGACTAAATCTCCTATTTTTTTAACCGCTTTTAGGTCTTAGCTTCTGACCATTTCAGTTATAATCAGCACTTATTTTTCCCTGATAACTCACGTCTAGCAGTATGCTTATACTCGGATACGACATACATGACAATCATAAGTAGTGACATAATCTCGCAGCTTGCAATTTTCGGAGAACCATTCACTTACAAGGTCACCCCCATAAAGGGAGGGCGCCGCGGGGTGTCTGCGTCTCGCGCCGCGGTGTGATGTTTTGTTGTGTCTGGGTTATTCCCGTGATAATGATGAGTAGTACTATCTCGAGATTTGAATCGGAGATAAGGGACCATCATTGTTTGTTCTCTAACCTGTCTGCGTCTCGGCAGGTATACTCTCCTTTTTTTGGTGGCCGCGGAGAAGAGTCGAACCCCCGATGGTCTGTATGTTAACCAAGGTCACTAACCCCTAACCCATGGGTGTAAATCAGAAAGAAGGGTCGTTTGTGAATTATATATCGAGGGCGCCGCGGGCGTGGTCGTCTGCGTCTCGCGCAATGATGTCTGGGTTTTTACCCTGAAGAGGGATACTAGAGATTTGAATCGGAGATAAGGGACCATCTAAAAAGAAATCCTTTGTCATATGCAAAAGTTAGGCCATGTGCAAAAGTTAGGCCATCAGGGAAGGACTCATAGAAGATTTCGAAGGAAGGACTCCAAAAAAACCTGCAATTTTTGTCATATTTTGTGTGCAAGAAGATAAGGATTATCATGATAAAAATTTATTGCTAACAAAGAGTAATAATCAAACAATTAGAGTAAGATAATGAAGGGTGTTGTTCAAGCAGGTGGAGCGGGTGTCTTTTCGGAGGCAGTTGTCGATTCGGCCAGCTCTATCATGATCGCTGGTAGAGACCCTTTACGTAATAGTGGGAGTAGCTCGGCCACCAATGATAGGAGTTTTGCAAAGGAGCGAGTTCGCATCTGGTCGGGTGGAGGAATAGTCAGTACGAGTAGGGGTGAAGACATTTTGAAGACGAAACAAAACGGGTCACCAACCACGACGACAAAAAATGAAAAGAATGACTTGATTCCAAAATGCCAGGAGATACAATCTCCCTGTGTTCTATGACGTATAAAGAATATTTCGCAATATTTATTGTTTGAATTTACAAAGACTAATGATCTTTCCAAATAGAGTATCCTTTTCAGAAGTTGATTCCGATGACGTCACCTCCATCTCTTCGTCCTCGAATGCATCTTCAAAATCTGATGCCATTTCGACGAGCTCAACGAGGCTCATTCTAGAGAAGCTGTCACACAATTCGTCAATAGTGTCCTCAGTAACTGGATCCATAGTACAGCAATTGAATAAATTCTTCATATAAGAAATAACAGCATGCATAGCAGAAATAATTAAATTAGAGTAGGTCCGATAATACGTCCTAGCTCGGTTTCGACCACCTTCACTCCGGCTCGAATAATATGAAGACTGAAAAAGTTAAAATTTTCAGAATAATAAAAAATAGTTTTTATACTTGATTTCGAGACGAGCAATGTTATCCAAGTGAGTGTGGTAAACGCGAATGGTACGACGAAGTTGATCAATTTCTTCCAAAATTGTTTCAAAGTTGTTGCACATCACCTGACCCTTGTTGCCATGACTAGTGTAATCATGGAAGAGTATGGCCAACTTTATTTGAGTCTTCGAAGTGCACAAAGCACTCAATTTGTCTTCCGCAATGTGCAGATTGGCAGTCACTTGCTTCTTCACCTCGTACATGTTGTGACCATCAACCAATTCATTACCAATGTGAAAAGATGTCATGTTCTGGAAAAAAGTGATTAAACGTGAATAGAGAATATTGAATAAAGATAATTGTCATGGATAATGAACCATGTAATGAAAAATAAAGCAACAACAACAACAACAACAACAACACTTTATTCAGAGTGATCAGAGCTAGATGAAGTAGAGTCATATTCCTCCTCGTCCTCTTCTTCCTCCTCCTCTCTTTTTCGATGCTCCTTCTTTTTAGGATCCCTTTTCTTTTGCTCCTTCTTCATCTTCTTGTTCAGCATCTTCTTCTTGCGACGCTCCCGTATGAAAATTGGAATCTCAAAACTGTGGAAACGGCGAATACCTTGTTGATTGAAATTGTAACGACAAATACGACACAGTTTCATCCCTATAAGAAAAATGGAATTATTAAAATTTAAAAATTCACAACTTACGAATTAGTTGATATTCATCGTCGACATCCTCAACCGCAAACTTTCGATTCGCGATCGTACAATAGAAACACATTTCCATATTGAATGGGCAATCGGTGCGATACATGAGATTTGGATTCAACGCAGCATCCTTTGCACTGATTGTTTTAGCATCCTTAGACTTCTCCTTCAGATACTTCTATAACATAAAGAATAGTTAATCAATATCAAAAAAAGTTAGACTAACATTCCTCGATTCACGCCAAGACTCGGTATAAACTTTGGACATGATGGGTTCAGATGTCGATCGGGAGAGAGCGTTGGGGAAAAGCGACCGTTTTCGTCGAAGGTAAAAATGAAGAATGACCAGTTGCAGACGGTATTCAGGATTTCTTCGAAAAAGGGGAGGAGCCAAAAACAGGTTTTCTCAATTCGGAGGGCACGTGACGATAAGAGTGACATCATGGTGACGTGTCTAGATGATGCTTTCAAGGACGATGGTGCGATCTGGAGTCATAACCAAAATTTGATCGAATTCAGCATACACAATACAATATAGACCACCTGCTGGTGTGGGACTTTTGAAGTTTAGCCGAATACTTACATTGGTTGGTGTGATCATCTCGAACAGATTCGGATCCAGGGCGATTGAAGACATTTCGAATCCAAAGATTGTGAATCCTCTCGATTTGAACATGTCCGTATCGATAGAGTTGCAAGTAAAGTTACTGCGCGCGTGTCCTAGTGTCTCCTGTAGTTGAACATAGGCCTCAATGAATTTGTTGTTTGTAAAGTCCAGTTCCATGGGACGACCCGGAACGGTTTTACCACAAAAGTCTACATGAACGTCCGAGACATTAAAGGGCTTAAAGTCAAATGGGGACGTATCAAAAGTGCCGTTGAATGAATCATTCGTGACAAGACCCAGGAATAGTCGTCGTGGCATCTTCGTTGTGAATAGGGTATTTGCAGGTGCATCCAAACGGTTGGGCTCAATGTAGAATGTGCGGACTTGTGGCGAGATCATTGGATACTGAATCATTTTGTGTTCGAGGAAAGCAGCTTCGAGTTCATTCGAAAGACCATCCGTTACATCGTACTCGTGAACTAGACAGTACACATCTCTAACATTAAATTTGAATGTCTGAGTTCCATAGCTGAATGCCTCAATCAAAAATTCACTCTTATTCGGATAAACAGTTAATTTCAGATCGGTATTGTTCATGAGCACTCGTGGTTGGTTCATCAAATCAATGGAAATGTTCGCCGCCACCTGTCCCTTCAACATCGTCTTCCTTCTCTTGAATCCAGGACTATTGCGATTTCCAATGTGGTTGTCATGATAGAAACCCGCTGCGGTTAGTGTGGACTCTTTGATATCCTTGCTGAACATTAGCAAATTCTCCAAATACGCCTTGTATGCATAATTCGAAGAGTTGTGATATGCCAGTTGTCCGTTGATGTGTAGAGTAAAGTTCTTGGCTATCGAATGAGCAATGTTGTTGATTGGAGCAAACGTCATACTTGTCGCCGTTTCGGTCGTCGGAAGGACAATAGCGTTACCAGAAGCATCAGTAATATCATAGCTAATAATCAAGTGTGTTCGTTGTAGATTTAGATAGGAACGTGAGTTGTTGGTTAATACGAATTCCCACGGTCCGTCGGGTTGAAACGCATTCTTTAGGGGGATCTTATTCCAACGAGAGTTTTGAATACATGTTTGAGTACCGGGCATAGTAGAGAAATCCAGACTGTCGATTATGACATCGGCAGACTTTGGATCCATGCGACTCAACATGATTAGAGGAAGTGATTTCTGATACGTGATACAGAAGAGGGTTTCAGCACAGTAACACTAGCTCCTTTTATAGTTTTCCGTCTTCTCTTAGGGCCCGATCCGGATAGCTCTGCCAGTTTTGAGGTGGCCACACGTTTCAAACTTTGTTTCAGATTGGAGCCCGATGCAACATCTGCCGCAACTTGCTTTCCAGCGCTAATCAAGTGTTGTCCTACCGGTGAACCCAATAGTTTAGGTAAAAGACCCATCGCAACACCCAATATTCCTCCTAAGCCAGCACCACGTTGATTTCCTCCTCGTTGATAACGCATTCCCAGAAAGTGTCCGTTACCGGGAACATTGTGTCGCAATAGGGTTTTGTAGTCAATCTTTGATAGGTCAATAGGTACGGGAGCCATTATAAAAACGTTATAGATCCCCCATTTCTCTCAGCTATTTATAGGCATGTACTCGGAAGAGATTGCCAACGTGCTAACCGCAGACCCACACGCAAAGAAAACATTTATCGGTGTATTCAGTTGTGATCAATTGGACCAAATCAGAACTAGACGTAAAAAGTTTGGACTAGTTGTAAATACCGACAGAGCAGACCAACCAGGCCGACACTGGCAAAGTATCTTTGTGGATGCACAACGAACATGCTTTTTCTTCTGTTCTCTTGGTGAACAACCAAATGCACACATTATGCGGTTTATGAAACGATATCGACGTATAGTTCGAAACAAAAGCAAACAACAGAAACCTGATGAAACAACTTGTGGTGGATACTGCATCTTTATTCAGACAATGATGTCACGCGGATACTCTTTCGCAACACTATGTAACATTTTCGAAAACATTCAAAACGATGACGTATTCATTAGAGACTTTCTGGAGGACACCTTCCAAATTTGAGTCATTCTGTCGGTTTTCCTCGGTGGCGGTAGGTGACCAGTTTTCCTCTCTCTCGCAATGTCTTTCAACTCCTATTGTCGTACCTGCTCTCTTCACTTTGCTGGACCAACGGCCAAGATCTCCCATGTTCGACGTATCCATGGTGGTGTTCCCCAACCAAACCCCGATATCACCGAGGAGCTCTTCTATACGATGAAGTCTAATGACTTGTGCGTTCGTGCCAAGACCTGTCCCGTGTGCCTAGTCTACTTTGACTATGTTGAAAACTGTGTTGCACATGTCTCAAAATCACACCCGGAAATCATCACCAGAAAGACTCCTGCCGTCCGCGATTGGGAACAAATGGTTGAGATTGCTTTTCCAGGACACATTTGGGTATGTTGTAGACAATGTGTACGTTTCATATCATTGTGTTAATAATTATGATTCTTCTTTCAGGTTTCTCCACCTCCAGGACTAACAAGACGTGAAAGACCACGCTGCCTCTCCTCATCATCTTCTGACGACGACGACGATCCATTCGAAATTTGTAGAAGATTGGACGAAGAGGAGCAATCGCGTGCTTATGATGATGAACAAGCTTATCGTAATTTGTATTGAACACGATTTTATCAATAAACATTTATTAATCTTCCTTCTTGAAATGCAACACAATAATAGTGCTTCCCCAATTGAAATTGATTGGTTCGGCAAATTCAGATAGAAATTCAACTTTAACACTATCAATGGTGTTGTTCATAATGGGTAAATAGCGGGGGTAGGGTATAGTGTGATGGACCATCTCACCATACTTTCCCTTACATGGAATAACAGAAAGGAGGGAGTTCTTTTGGTCTCCCACAATAATCGGGTCAACAATATCACAATAGAGATAGATCGTACTAACATTACCAAAAAAGTCAACCTTACTGGGGGCAATACAAGATTCACGAATGATGGGGTCATGGAAACCTAAAAAGTAGGAACAAGATGGTTCAAATTCAACAAACAAAATATTATCATCCATGAATTCAATTTCCATATAATCGAGCGTATTGGAAAACTTTAGATATCTGCTGGCACTTTCCACATCGGTCACACGTACTGTAGATCGAATACGTACAAGTTCGTCTTTCAAGTCCTCATATTGGTTCTTATCGTCCGGCTTCTTATAAATATCCAGCGCCACCTGGTGATACTTTGAACCAGCCTTCATTATCTCTGACCATTTTTTTCTCATTTGCCAGTGTTTTGAAATCCTCGCCTGTCGATCCGCCTCTCCTCGTCTGGTCATTTCTAATATTCGGGCAAACTTTTGTTGACGTATTACCGATAGCTTCTGCTGATTCGACGATGGATGTATTTGCGTTCTTGTGGGAACTGCTCCTTGTTCAGCTGGGGCTTCTGGTGGCTCTTGTGGCCGTTCGATTCGTTCTGGATGTGCTGGTTGAAATTGCTGCGACGTCCCATCTCCCGCTGGATTTGATGCTCCTCTTTGTGCTTGTGAAGCTCTTCCTCCTGGCATATTCGTGGATTGTGGTTTTGACTCTTCTTGCTGGGACTGTTGCTGTCTATGTCCGGTACCGCTAGGTAAGTCTTTTCCACCTTGAGAATCCGTTGCCTCCGCAGTCGCTGCTTCGCCTAGCACTCCTCCAACTTTGGCCTGTACAGTTCCAGCCACCGCCGCAGCTCCATCTTGCACGGCTTCAACTTTGGCCCGCACACTTCCCGATGCTCCCGCCGCTCCTGCGTGTACCTCGTTAACATTCCCCACCAGCTTTTCGGCTTGATTTGCATCATCCTCGGCTTGTTCTATTACAGTTATTACATCAGCTACTTGACCTCTGGCACCCTCTTCAGCTTTTTCAGCTTGGTCTAGTACTTTTTTGGCATTGTCAATTTCCTCTTGTGCCTCCTCTGCAGCATCGGCAGCTTGACCTAATACTCCTTTAGCCTTTACTATCACACTTTTTCCTTTCTTTTCATCCTCTTCCTTTTCCTTATTAATATTATCCAATTTATCCTTAATGCTCCTTTTTGCACGTGGTTCATCAGGGTTCGGTGATGTACTCCGTTTTATTCGTACAGGCTCAGCATTCAGCGTTTCCACAATCTCATCAACACTATTGTATTGAGCTGCTGGGAACGTGAGACAAATTGGTTCACGATTCTTAAAGTGAATCCAATAGTTTAGCGATCTGCTCACATTTGTAAACGAATACGGATAGATAATGTCAGTGACCGCGACACTATACTTGTCCTTCTCCAAACGCAAAACTTGCGGTAGACGCGTAACATAACGCGATGAAGTGTTGTTAAATTGAGGATTCTTGACAGAAGAGGGGAGAGTGACGTAGAAATCGTTCATGGTTTTTTTGAAATAAATGCGCCGCCCACCTCCTCCTTATATAGGCGGCCCCGGGTGTCGTCATTTCATCTGAAAGTCATGCTGCTAATCGCCGCCCTTCTCCCCTCTCTCGTTTCCACAATTGTGGTTTTGACCAAATCCCATCATTCTGCACTCTATTCTCGTCTCAATCTACCACTAGAGACTAATCTGTATGCTAATTTCCGTGGTTATGATAAGAATGGAGAGCCCATAATGAAAACATTCTATAAATTTGATAGCACAATCGTTGATGACAATCTTCGTTTACATGTTGCAAACTCTGAATGCAAATTTGAAGTTATTGCTCCAGATGACATGTTAATGTTGTGTCGGGGTATTCTTCATCGTGTTTGGGGTAAAATAGTCTATGTAATCCATCCAATCGCCAAACTTTTTGCTTTTGATCATGTGCAACGAATTCCATATGTATATAGAAATGACCGAATCTATCAAATTCCAAACACTTCCCACATTATTTGGCGTGGACGTAATTTGCAAGATTTTAATGTAGTTGACGGACTTTTAACGATAATGCTAACAAATGGGTCAATTTTCCACAATAACAAGTTTTTAGAGTGCGTTGATCCATACAAGTACACTAGATTACCCATTTTCGTAGCACCAAATTACGTACCCATCAACGAAAGTGGTATAAAGTCCCTAGTGTTTTTCATAATTGGCTCCCTGACCATCATAATCCTTGGAATATGTGGCAAACAGACTTCTCGATTCCGTGGGAAGATCAAGAACCGACCGACACATCCATTACTATAAATATTCTAGTACTCGTCCTGGCTATCACCATAATATGTCCATGTCTGATTCATCTGCTAAAGGGTTTCAATTCCGATTCCCATCCCAAACCACAATCATCGGCGCTACCCAATCTGGTAAGACTACACTCTTACGAAAAATTCTCGAGGATTCCAACTTTGATAAACCAATCCACAACATATTCTGGTACTATGGTGTAGATTCACCTGGAATTCCAAGACACTTACCGAATCTTCGTGCATTTGAAGGCATGCCAGATGTTGAGCTTCTCAAACAACACAAACACCAAAATAACATTGTAGTGTGTGATGATTTGATGAATTTCTTTGCTCGTGACAAAAAGTCTCTTCACTTGCTCAATGATCTCTTCTGTCTATATGCTCATCATCTGAATTGCGCGGTATTCAATTTGGTTCAATCTGCATTCACATTACCACCAACAACACGCAACAATAGCACCTACATTATCTTGATGAAGAATCTTTCCGATGCATCTCAAGTCAAATCGCTTCTAATTCAACAATTTGCAGAAAACTGGAAAAGTGCATTCGAAGCGTACAAGGAAATCATGTCAAAACCCTATCAAGCCATGCTTATCAACAACGATCCACTAGCCAACCCGATGATGCGTATCCTATCCGACTTCACATCCCCATATCCCGTCGCCCATGTGCCTATATAAACCCATGTATTTTTCCATCATCATTAATCATGTCTTCCCATTTGATTGTACACACGGATTTTCTAAACCGTGTCCTCACCCATAATCGTTCTTCTATTCGCAATGCTAATACGAAACAAATAAACATTCTTGTTGAAATTGTCTTCAATTTGCTAAACACACGCAATATTCCTCTAAATAAACGAGAAGTTGCAATTCTGAAACCAATTCATACGCAATTGATTGCACTTTCACAAACAAATCATGTTGAAGTGGCTCGTAAAATGCTATTTAAGCTCAACAAACAACAGCTCTCCTCCATCATTATTCCATCTCTAATTGCCACCCAATTGTGGAAATGAAACTTGTACGCAAGTATCACATCATACCCTACGAGGGTAATACACTTCTCGAATCCGCAAAACGATTCTTGGAAAATATTCTTGCCGATCCATCACTAGACGATGCCACCAAATGCCGATTCTATCAAGATGTCCTATATCGAATCAAGGCTCACCCCGATATGAACATTGCCACCGAAGAAACTCTGGATATTGTACAGGAAAACTTGAGAATGCATAATGAGCCTGAAAAAATTGATCCCTTTGATGCCCCTCTATCCCCAACTCCTCTGCCTGATGCCGCACCAGTGTTGGATGTACCTCTCAAAGCTGGTGAAGAATATGCTAAAAATGAGCCTGGTCCTGTGAAACATCAACCTCTTCCTCCTGTGAGATACAATCCCTATGCCAAGACAAATACCTATGTCCCCACCCTTCCTCCTCTACCACCGCCTCCTCCTCCTCCACCACCGAGAAGGGCTGATAAGAGGCGTGCCGTTGATGATGATGATGATGATGATGACCCAAAGCGGAAACGTCTGAATCCGCCGAAGCGAACACCTAACAGGTTCAAAAAACTCATTAAAAAAGCACCCAAAACCTTCAACTTTATGAAAAAGAATCTAAAGAGGCGCCTGAAAACTGAGGATGGTGATGATGATGATGAGCCTAAACTTAAACATGCACGCAAACTCAAGAAGAAGAAGAAGCCAAAGAAGAAGAAGAAGAAGATGCTGAAACCCAAATCCGAACATAAAGTTGAACCCAAGGATGAACCTTATGATGATGATGATGAGGAAATGCCCGAAGAGGACATTAAGAAGGAGATCAAGAAGGAGATTAAGAAAGAGATCAAACAAGAGATTAAACAAGAACCCGATTTGACCAAAGTAAAAAAGGAAATCAAAAAGGAAATCAAGAGGGAGATTAAACAGGAACCCAAGTTTGACTTGACCAAAGTTAAAAAGGAGATTAAGAGTGAAATCAAAAAAGAGCCCATATTTGATATTTCAAAAGTCAAGAAGGAGATTAAGAGAGAAATCAAAAAGGAACCAGTTTTCGACATTTCCAAAGTCAAAAAGGAGCCCGACTTGCGTAAAGTTAAAAAAGAAAAAAAGCCAAAACAGGAGAGGAGACCGCCAAAACGAAAATCTAAACCTGATCCAGAAGATGAGCCAAAACATAAGAAAACTCGAATAACTAAAAAACGCAAGATTGACGCAACTCGACCCGACTACCCCGGATTACCCACTCCATATATGAGCAATATGGCAAAAAGGCGTGTACCATATGGTTCTGGTGCATCCCCAGCCGGTTCGCGAATCTATTGTAGATTGTGGAAGTTTTAGCACTATAAAAGCTCTTCAAATTGTATCATAGTCTTGCTGAAAATGGTTTCCAAAGCTTGTGAGAAGGCAATCAAAGACGCCTATACCAATCCCAAGAACCCCACTGCATTTTCCTCTGTACGCAATGTATACAATGCCTGTCGTCGTCGTTTCAAATCTCTGAAATATGAGCAAGTGGAAAAAGTACTAGAAGACTTGGAATCTTTCACTCTCCATCGCCCAAATCAATCGCGATTTCCACGGCTTAAGACCACGGCAAATGGACTCTATACGGATCTTCAGATGGATCTTGCCGATATGTCAAAATATAAATCGGCAAATGATGGGGTAGTGTTTTTGTTGGTCGTCATAGACGTCTATTCCCGTCGTCTATTTGTCCGACCCCTACACTCTAAACGCGGAGAAGAGGTGGCCAAGGAATTGAGGGATATTTTCAAAGAGATGGGGACGTTTCCAATTACAATTTATAGTGATGATGGAAAAGAATTCTATAATTCAAACGTGAAGAAATTGTTGGATGAGGAGCAAGTTCGATTGGTATCTCCAAAAACCGAAATCAAGTGTGGTGTTGTGGAGAGGGCGAATAGGACTCTGAAGACCCGACTGGCAAAGTACATGACCCAAAAATATAAACATAGATATATTGATGTTCTTCAATCTGTGGTAAAGGCCATAAACCATAGCCTAAATAGGGGTATTGGAAAGCGGCCGGTAGATGTACGGCACGGTGACTTTAAAATTCCATTTCCGGATCAGACATCTGCCAAAATCAAATTCAGTACTGGAGATCATGTTCGGATTGCATCGAAGCGAGGCCATTTTGATAAGGGATTCGAGCAGGGATGGACTACGGAGATTTATGTGATTAAGAGTGTAAATCCAGGACACCCGGTAACCTATAGACTTGTGGATACTCTAGGAGAGGAAATCGTAGGAGTTTTCTATACGCGAGAGATGACAAAGTGTACATATCGGGAGCCGTATCGAATCGAGAAGGTTTTGAAAACACGCAAGTTAGGAGGACGTCTTCAGAAACTTGTTCGATGGGAAGGATATGGACCTAAATTTGATAAATGGATAAATGCTAGTGATTTGTTGGATTTATAATTTTGTCTTTATTAAAATGTTCAAATAAAATATTCATAATCTTGATTTAATTCTCCATTGGGGCCATCGAGTCCAAAGGGGGTGAGGCGGCCACTCTCATCAAACACTCCCTTATCCATCACACATCTAATCCTCTTGACCTCTGTATGTGACTCTAGTCCATCCAAAAAGTTGGCACCTCTCTTCATCCGCATTCTCGATGTTGTTATTTGCTTTTCCTGACCGGCCAGCTTTTCTTGAACCTGTAAAAAAGGTGAGTTTTTCATTTCAAAATTTGTAATTTTCTGGAAACTTACCAATTCTTTCATAGTGTTAAAATTGACCAGCTCACTAGTCTCATAGTTGAGGGTGATTCCTTTTGCCTTGGAAACGAATCGAAATTCCCCAGTCTCGGTGTTGACCATTTTGATAGAGTAGACTTTTGGAGCAAGGCAAACAATCTCAGCAATCTTCCATCCTTTCGGGACTTCATTTGTCATTTGACCGAGGGCTTCTCCTTTGAGTGGGGCTAGGGGATCGGTTCCTTTCTTTTGACGGAAGATTATGGAATCTGTATCGCAATAGATGAGGTTTTCAGCTCCGACAAGTTTCATGGCATTGAAGAGGTCCACACGAGCGGCAGATGTTGTGAGTGCTCCATAGACGATATTGGCGAATCGAGATGGCAACGCCATATCCTTGATTGGTTTACGAGAAACCAAAATGTGAGTGTCTCCCCATTCTTCAAAACATTGTGGTTCATAACCAGGCTCTTCCAAAAATTTGACTGCATCCAGACATTCCACCATTCGGAATAGTTTTGTTTGTGGTTTGGTTGGGCTCTGAGCGAATTTGCCCCAACATGAGTTCAAGAAGAGCTTTGTTAAACTTCTTAGAGCTGGGTTGTTCTCCACACTAGCCACGTCCAGCTCGACACCATCATTGGCAAAGATTGTATTCACATGAGCCTGCTTTTCCTCATCGCTCATTCCATCTCTCGGCCATCCAGAAGCTTCATGTTTCATTTTGAGCAGGGGTTTCATGAAACTAGCAAAGAATCCTCCTCTGAACCACTTCTCTTCTGGCCAATGCCATACTTCATGATAGCGTAGAATTTGATATCCTTCGGAAATGGCCAAATTGAGTTCGTCGTGGCACCAGACTCCAGTCAAATAGCGATCCGAAACATTCTCGTGAGGACACTGTTTTTCCGGATTCTTGGAATTTGCACACGATGCACACAAGGGGAATAGCAATTTTCCGTTTCCTCTGTGTGGTAGAACTGGTAGACGACAGTAGCGGGGCGGTAGAACATCACAAAAGATGAGACCCTTATACGGTATTGGCTCTCCTTCTCGAATAGGATCAAAATCAGCACACCAAATGTCCGGTATTCCTCGTGGATATTCTCCTCCTTTCATATTGACTTTTGGGTACTCTGAGCAGAAATCATAGTACTCGGCATCGTAGTTTTCATCGGCAATGAATAGTGATTGAAATTGTTGAGTTCGGCCTCCATACATTGCTTCTCGCGGTCTCAGATTATAGGTATGACGACACCTCTTGAAAAACTCGTTCATTTCCCGATTGCGACGGAGCATTTCGTTGAGTTCACATTCCCAAACAACATGAACAGTATAGCCAGCATCTCTGAGTTCTTGTTCTCTTATCATTGTCCTTTCGAATAGCTCTCGCATTGTACAATCTGGATTTCGAGGATTCCTGACATCTCGATTCAGATAGCACTTGTCACATCCATGCCATAGACATCCATAGACTTCATAGATCTCATTCGTCTCTCGATTATATGCATCCACGAAAATCGATCTACCAGCAACACACAAGGCCATAAATTCACCTCCTCTTCGAAGTCTGTGTTGGAGTTTTTTCCGAGGATCCTCATGTTCCAGCCATAAGAGATATTTCAGAGCAATCCTTGAATTGTTTCGTCCAGGCCATCCATTTTCGGGAATGTATCCAATTTCGCCGTCTTCAATGTGCTCATAAGACATGATGTGCATAAGGAAACCGGGGAGAGTTGGTGATTGGATTATTGGATTCCAATTTGTTTTATTTGTTTTGGAGCATGTCTGAAAATCTTTAAATTTCTATAGAACCAAAAACCAGTATACAAACCTTTATAAATTTGATGATGGCCTCAGTTAGGATGTCGACATCTGTTTGGCAATATTCCAGAATCTCTTTATCAAAATCGAATTCCTTGTCCTTCACTTGATCGTACCACTTGAAAAACTCCTCCCTCTTCTTCACTCCCATTCGATTCGGCTCATAGTATTCAATATTTGGGTGGTGGGTGATAACACTGTGATAGTGCTCGGGGTGGTTGTACATGTAGGGGAATGTGCCTTTTGATTTCGTCTCCAAATTGAATGCTTTTGGTAGTTGATCCAAGGGCATTTGGAGATATTTTACAGAATCTCGGAACGTCAAAAGGTTCCCCTTTTCCACACGAGCCGTTGCCGAAAGAATTGTGTTTCCATTGAGAAGAAATTTTTGCTCGTAAATCTCCTCTTTTAGCATTTGCTCCATCGTCATCACGTGATCATATCTGTAAAATTGGAAAATTGAAAAAACTTTTCACAATATGAATCAACATACCTTCCTCCATTATGGGCAATAACATATGCATTTTTCAGCTTTGGATTCGAGACGAGGAACTTTACAAATTGTTCCACCACACTTCCAGCTC
Organism: Caenorhabditis sinica; assembly: GCA_963932045.1. Taxonomy (NCBI): domain Eukaryota; kingdom Metazoa; phylum Nematoda; class Chromadorea; order Rhabditida; family Rhabditidae; genus Caenorhabditis; species Caenorhabditis sinica. Next base: position 21,573,269 of record OZ009940.1, read on the forward strand.
CACCAGTCATGTATGAGAAGTGACCTCGCTCACATGTGTCACACACTTGACCCATACAAATGTTGCACATCATGCGCCAACACACTAGATTGGGTAAGTGTTTCATTCCATAAACACCAGAGTTGTTTTGGGCCAAATTGGTGACTTGACACTCGTAGTCGTAGATGAGGAATCTCCATTGCTCTTGTCTTTTCAGTGCTCGTTCTCTTGCTGCTTCTGAAGGCTTGGCGTGAGAGCACATGTGACTTGAACTCTCCATCATCTTCATACAAATCTTACAGAATCGGTTCATATAGCAAACGTGCCCAACTTGGGATTCAGTAAATCGGCGATGGATTTTGCAACATTCGGCACATCTGCGAAGAAAAAAGGTAAGTATTTGATTTTTGAAAAAAACAAACTCACTTTTCCCATACGTTACAATGTGGTAGAGCTGTTGTAGACTTCTTTTTGAGGTGTTGATCATAGCATTGTTGACTCAAAAAGTGAATGTTACAGGCCGGGCAGTAGATACTTTCTTCTCCTCTTTCTCCACATTCCAAGAAACCACATCTTTTGCATAGTGCTTCACACTTTTTGTAATGGTACTTTTTGGCCAACGAGTTGCACTTGTAACAGTAGCGAACGAATACGTGTTCTACTGTTGGATGGAAGTAATCAAAATGACCATTGTAGTGGTAGAGAGAGATGAATCCTTTTGCTTCTTGATTTTCATCAAAAATCATCGTGGGAAAGGCGACTCCTGGCTCCATTGTCCATACGGTGATCCGGTAGTCTTCCAAGAATTCCGCTAGTTCACGTAAATCTTCCAAGGTGTGGTCATCTCGATCCACTTCCATACCCGCATCTTCCAAAAGCTCAATAGCAGCCTCGCGCTGTGTAACTGATTGCGCCTTGGCATACTGTAAAAGAACTTTTTTCGAAATTAAGTTTTCAAAAACTTACGTATGGTCGGGTATATTTCATATATTTAGCATGATGTTTGGCAGCTTCTTCTGGAGTGGTGGCCGTCTTCATATCACTCCAGTGCCTTCCGATAACCAGGGCTTTCAATAGACAGTATCCATCTCCTTGAACGTAGCTTTGTCGAACACCAAACTTTTTCTGAAGAATCAGCCTTTTTCCAAAAGAACCAAACACTTTATTCATACCAATATCTTATCCGGAACTCGACCTCCTCTTCCTCGAACGTCCCTTTTGAAGATTCGCATAGTGAGGGACAAGGTGTCATCTAGTCCGACGGAATCATTAGATTGAACCGTATCAGCAATAGCATTGATCAGTGTGTGTCCATTGGCCATGGCATAAGTTTTGTGAACAATCCAGTATCCCGTTTCACCGCCTTTTTTGGTTGGATCTACCATTTCTGGATGGTCCAAACTGAGCCAGTAGCGTGTCCTTTCTAGATTTCCGCCCGCCTCCTTGAGCATGTGACGTATGAAAATATCAAAAATCCGAGCAACATTATCATCGAGAGATGCTTTAGGGAGTCGGTCAAGATTGCGGAGTTGTAGTCTAGTGGCGGGTAATCTCAAGGTAGCTGGAGTAGATCGATAGAGGTGGGTAGCATCAATAATTTCACAGTGCTCATTCATAAATTCGAGCTCTTCATCAGTCGGGAAACCTAGAAAAAAGAGGGATAAATTTCGAAAACTTTCGGAAAAATTCGAAAAAAAAGAGAGACTTACCAATACCGCCATCCGCCATGGTGACAAATTGCAAGAATGACGAAATCGGAAGCCTCTCCCCCTCTAATAGCTCTTATCTATAGTTTTGATCTCTCGACGAATAACAGTCTCGAAACTTTATTTCGCAACTCTAAAAAGGGGGTAACAGAAAAAAGGGGGAATAGAGAAAAAAGGAAAAAAGGGGAAAAATAACAAAGGGGTACAACAAAGGGAGCGCAAATAAAATTTGAAATAACAGTAATTATCTTTCCAGTTTGGCTTCGGAGATTGCATCCATGGATACGTCGACTGCAGCGACCGTCACATTATCCTTCTGGCTGCGTCTACCAGGAAGACCACATTTATGGAAGCGGCTGTTGCTCATATCGCGAATACGACAACATGTTTGGCACCTATAAAATGAACGATAAAAGTTGTCATTGTAAAGAAATTTCTCACTTCTGCCACCGCCCGCACTTCCTTTGAAGATGAAGATCATAGCATTTTTTGCTCGGAAAAGATTTCTTACACTTTTCACAGACGATGTGCAAATTAGAGGTGGTTTGTTCGCATTCCTTAGAACCACATCTCCCACATTTACCATCTATAAGGTTGAAGACTCTGGTATATTCACCATAGTCTGTGCACACATGACGTCTTCGGTAGCGATGGTAGATTTTTGTACAATCCGAGCATCTGTAAAAAGCATGAATTAGTTAACATCAAAAAGTAGAAACCCACCTTGTCCACAACTTGCAGTATGGTTGAGCTGTCATTGACTTTTTCTTTAAATGCTGATCGTGGCATTTTTGATTTGGGAACAATCTCTCACATTCTGGACAAGAGATGGCTGTGTTTGAAAATTCTTTTTCGCAACCCGGGAATCCACATCTTTTACATAGCGCTTGACATCTTTTGTGATGATGAGAGTTGACCAGTGTGTTACACATGTAGCAGTAACGTACTCGGACATGATTGACGGTGGGGTGGAAAAAATCAAACCGTCCATTATAGCAATAAAGAGAGATGAACCCTTTTGCACCCCGATTTTTATCAAAGGTTATAGTTGGATTGTCGACTCCGGATACAATTGTCCAAACGGTGATACGGTAGTCGGACAAGAAATCTGATAGTTTGTCCAAGGTGTGGTCATCTCGATTCACTTCCAATCCAGCATCTTCCAAAAGATCAATAGCAGCCTGATGTTGTACAAATTTTGGATTACGCTAAAAATTATGATATAATTTTCTGAATTATAACCTCTTTTATCAAAACTCACATCAACACGAGTACATCTAAGATATTCAGACTTGTGAAGAGCTGCTTCTTCTGGAGTGGTGGCCGTTTTCATATCACTCCAGTGCTTTCCGATAGCTAGAGCTTTCACTAGACAATATTCTTCACCCACGACAAGACATTGCTTGACCCCGACTTTTGCCTGGAAAAATAATCATTCTTTATTTTTTAGAAAAAATCAACCAACCAAAATGCTGTCCGGAATCATCATATCTGATGACTCATCATGGTCTTCTTTTGATTGAACATATTGAGCATTCATTGGGGTGTTTTCGTCAGCCATCGTTTTCAATTAATAGCTACTCGGGTAAATCTAATAAAATAAAATATTAAAGTATAGAGTCAACAATTAGGATCAGCAACAAAATTGGTAGTATGAAGTAATCACGACGGGATTGAGTTAGAATGAGGAAATTGAGAAGAATTTGTAAAGGTAGAGTAACTTTTCGCAATATTTCGAAAATACCAGCAATTAAGTTAAACTTTGACGGTTTGGATCACTTTCATCCTTGATGCGCTTGTTTCAAACCTTTTTTCAAACGACGTCATCTTTTTGACGCACTATTGCGCAAGCCAACCCGCCATTGGCCATCAATCAAAAAGACAAGTCATTCTTGAGGTTTTCCCCCGTACCGATTGGTGACTTTTTTTGAATTTCTCTCATTAATTTTCGAAAAAATGACCTCTATCGATGTCTCTCCGACAGAAAAGACAAACTCTAGAAGTGCACCTCCCCAGAAAAAGGCTAGAATGAATTCGGGGACTGATGACAATTATGATGTGTTTTCCGACCCTTTCACTGAGACCCAAATTGAAACTCCGGGGTACTATGATAAACAGTTCACACAACCAAGTGCTCAATTTTTCGGTACTGAACATGATGGAGTACAGTAATCTATGTTTTCAACTTCCAGACCCATCCTTCCATCAGGTCCTTGGTGGATTCATGCCATATACACACTATGAACCGATTGTCCCACCGCCGAATCAATTTCCACCACAATACACCATTCCACAATCTGTCGCTCCCCCACCACAACCACCGGCGCCTCCATCAGATCAAAATGTCGCACCGAGTGATCCGCCAAAAAGGAAAAGATTTGGAGTCGGAGGAGGGCGCAAAAGAGGTAACATTTAATTCATGCTTTTTGAAAACTTTTTTTTGTCATTTCAGTAGAGCCAACGGAAACTAAACATCGAAAACTTCAACGTTTCAGCTCTGTGATCTTCTGTGATAAATGTGATGATCGAACTTCATTTGATGGCACCACACTCAAGGTTGACGTCTGTCCAGATTGTGTTGTAAAATCGGGAACGTCACCCATGTAACTTGTCATTTTTTAGCTATTTTCTTCTCTGTAAATTATTTCTCTCAATTTTTGCAATTTTTAGTGTATTATTTAGCTTTAAATTTTATCAATTATTGCTGTAACCCCACCTGATGAACAGAGTAAGCATTTCATGATCTTTGTCTATTGCTCCTTGCCCTCCCTAAATAAATTTTTTTCTCTTTAGAAAAGTGTCTTCTTTTTTTTTGGAATTTCTCCGAGAAAATTTCAATTCGGTCAACTTGATTAATCGACCCCGATAAAGATCTAAAACGCCGATAAAGATGCGTAAAGGAAAACCGTCTATAAAAGGAAGAAAAGGAAGAGGAAACAAATAATATAGGGGTGAAAAGAATTGAGTAGTTGAAAATTACGAAATTTAAAAAACAAATTGAAATAAATCATAAAATGGTAATTTGTGAGAAAAAGAGAGTGTCAATCGACATTCTTGAACTGCTATAAGCTCAAGGAACACTGTGGTCAGTTGTTCCATTTTCATATTTCTTTTCCATTTCATATCTTTGAAGTTACTCAAGTTTCATTTGTTTATTCGCTCATTTCTCCCGATTTTTCGCAAGCAATCAAGTGAGTTTTTTCTTCTCTGATATTTTTTTGCCTTTTAAGGTTGGAACTAAAATGGTAATAGAGCGTACTTTCCACAACTAGTATTTTCCAGAAAATGGACATTTTCATTACTGAAGAGATGAAAGAATTACTCACTTCCGATATTTCTGAACATCAAATCAAGGAATGGATATGCTTGATGGGTGTATACATTCAAGAAATTGCCAAATGGAGGCGAGAAAGTGATAGCGTTCGTGACGAGACTTTACCAAAAGTTCACTATCGCTCAAGACATGTTGATGAGATTGGCTTTGAAAAGTTTTGTCCAGACGCGAGCAAGCGAAATGATGAGGAATACATTTTTACTCGTCTAGCTGAAGTTTCTAAAGACCATCGGCTCTTCTTTCCAAGAAAAAGTTGGATATTGAAGGATGTTCGGGTTGCGAGTGTCACCCCATCTCAGATATTCAATAACGACGGAACTGTCAATGCAGTGCAATATTTTCTCTCAGAGTACGATGTGCACCTGGATGGCGATCAGTATACGATTTTGTATAATAAGGCAGCTATACCAATCTCGGAACTTTTCGTCTTGAAAGAGGACAGGTATGTGTTCATTCGAAAATACCTCACATTTCTTTTCCTTCAGGGTTCGAGATGCTATTCGCAAAATCAGGAAAATGGAAGCACACTTGAATGAAGAAAGCGACCCATCCTACAAGTCTGCATGTAGAGCAAGACTAGAAGCAGCACGAACCGATTGGGCTACGAGAGTTTTGAACGGAGAATCGGTTTTCAATGAACTTTAATTTCTCACACTGCATTATTTATCTATTGATTGATTGATTTATGCTTCTTATAATGACTTCTTATATGATCTGTACCGAGTGCCTTCTTGATTTTTTTCGCCCACCTTCCTGTGACATATAAACTCACACTCTAGCCCCGCCCCATTATAAGCTGTTATTTTCTGAGTCATTCTTCACATACCCATCATTCTTTAGTCAAGCAGTCGTAGATATCGTACGTTCCTGAGGGTCTCTCCTTTTCGAAATTATTTACTGACTCTCATTTTTTTACTATCACATTGTAAGTCTACTCATTCATTACATCTGTACATTTACAGTACCCATTCATATCTCCCATTTTTGAGGGTCTCCAATTTTTTTATCTCTGATAATAAAACGTTTTCTAACCTCTTACTTTTAGAAGGATCATTCTAAATTCATACTTGCAGTTTGCTCTCGTGCATGATGATGTGTGCTGCTAGAAACGCCTATGGAAAAGTGATGGCGGCCAGAAACTCTATCTCTCATGGTGCTGTCCTGGATATTTTGGCCTACTATGCGCCATATGTCAAAGAGACAACTGAGGGATTGGTAGCACTTCTCAGGAGATTGAAGCAGGATAAAGGTATTGGTTGGATCCGAGAGTGTGACCGAGAGATGTATGATGGAGCTATCAAATGCCTAGAAGAAGATGAAGATACCAATCGGTTGAAAGGAATACAAGCTTCGTCGGGAGGAGAAAAGTACGACTCCATTGTGGAGAGATATGATGTCTCAATCACTTCGGATAGCATACATGCTGAGCGGATCTTGAAGGAGTTGACTGAGAACGGGAGTCCTCTTCCCCTCTACTTGGATAGTGAAAGATCCTATGAGCAATTGAAAAACGGCGGAAGAATAGCTCTGTTGATAATCCTCGATGAGGAATCATCTAGAGTTCTTCTGTGGAGAATTCACAACTATTCGGATGTTGAGGTTGTGGCGGTTCGGAACGCGTTGGAGAAGGCCCAAGAGACCAGACAACTCGTGGTTTGTGGTCAGGAGCTAATGGTTGGAAACATCAATGTGTTTAATGTACAGGCTGTTCCGGCCGATAACGGGAAAACTGACTTGGTTTCGCTTGCTGCAGAATTCCAATTGACCCTCACTGAAGATGAAGCCATGTCCTGCTGGACGGTGCAAAATCTACGTCGAGACCAGATAAACCATTGTATCATGAACGTCTATGCGCTTCACGTGGTATATTGGCGAAGACTAATGAGAGATAATCAAGAGAAATTCCAAGATGTCGCGGAGAAAAGAGAGCGTTTTTATGAAGAAGAACGATGCCGTAAAGATGAAGAACGCCATGAATATCGGATTTGGAGATATGAGCAGTGGGAGAGAATGGAGGAGAGAATTGAGGATTTGAAAAGCAAGTTGGACAGAAAAAAGAGGCATAGAGAAGAGATGGAAAACCGTCATCTCAGTCAACGTATACAAAGACAGAACGAAATGGCTGCTCTTTGCCGCGTTCATGAAGGAGCAGAATCGAGTGAGGAGCTAGAGAGGAAAAATGTTGATGACGACCTCGAAGAATTGAGATTCCGATTAGAATATGCTACGGAGGAACTCTATGATCTTTGAAGGTAAACATTTTTTTGGTTATTCCGATCTTTCATAAGTGTATTTTTCCAGAACTCCATCTCCACTCTTATTACCTCTCCTCTCCTCATAGTCAACGTCCGAATCAGGTAGATCAGGGCTCGGCGCAAATAAAACTCTTCAAATTTTCAGGTTCTTCTTATTTCCAGTACTCTATTCACAGTCGAATGATTCTTCATTATTATCTTCACCCCGTCAATTCTTAACTGGTTATATCAATATCTATTCCTTCCCTATTTTATATATCACCCTCATTTTTACTTTTTACATTTTTTATTACTTTTCTTTTTCTCAATGTCTAGGATTCTTCCTATATAAAATATGAATTCATGTGTCCTTCTACAAGATGGAAATTATTTTACCCCTTTTCATATTGGAATCTGGATATGCACATCCTTCTTGTGCTCGAAATATATAAGAGGTAAAAGCCTCATCTTTATCACTCCTCTATTTTTGAATCTAGAAATAATAATTGATAATAACCCTTTTATTTTATCTCATTTTTTTAATTCAAAATGTATAATAATTGTGGAATAAATTATGAAAAACTATAGAAATAGTTAAACAATTGCAAATGAAAAAATCAAGTTGACCCACATTCTTGACCCACATACGATGATCCCATCAACTACAGTACACACTCTCAAATGCGGTCAACATCGCAGGTTGCGCGAGACGCAGACGGTAAAGGCGCAGGATTTTTTTCAGGGGAAAGGGGGGGGGGCAGACGACAAAGAATTTTTTAATGGTCCCTTATCTCCGATTCAAATCTCTAGTATCCCTCTTCAGGGTAAAACCCCAGACATCATTGCGCAAGACGCAGACGACCACGCCCGCGGCGCCCTCGATATATAATTCACAAACGACCCTTCTTTCTGATTTACACCCATGGGTTAGGGGTTAGTGACCTTGGTTAACATACAGACCATCGGGGGTTCGACTCTTCTCCGCGGCCACCAAAAAAAGGAGAGTATACCTGCCGAGACGCAGACAGGTTAGAGAACAAACAATGATGGTCCCTTATCTCCGATTCAAATCTCGAGATAGTACTACTCATCATTATCACGGGAATAACCCAGACACAACAAAACATCACACCGCGGCGCGAGACGCAGACACCCCGCGGCGCCCTCCCTTTATGGGGGTGACCTTGTAAGTGAATGGTTCTCCGAAAATTGCAAGCTGCGAGATTATGTCACTACTATCATAGAATCTGATGCTGGATATAGGGTGAAACTACAGAGCATTACACCAGAAGGAACACTGACATCGAGATTGAAAAGTGGCAAGAATATAATGATGGTGATGGGGATGAAGAGGATAATGGTAGGTGCAGTGATCTGGAGTATTGGTTTTTGAGCTTTAGAAACATTCAAAGCTCTTAGAATTCTTCTAGACCCTTCTAAAAACCACCTACCTGCAAAACCAGTGTCTTGAAAAACTGTTTATGATGTTTTCTCAGTGTCTCCGAAAAATTCTTGATCTTCTCCTCCATTTTCGAGTGCATCGCCCATCCACAATAGATCATTATACCGTACTGTATATTACAAATTGCACAAATATTCAAAATTCCAAAAATATTCCGCCATCGAATGGATCCATCATTCGGATCATAAGCCAAAATAGTCATGGCTGGAATTTCGGTCAAGTTGACATTGTAGCGAAGGAGGATGTCTTCACGAAGGTATTCATCAGAAATGGAGTCCCTCTCCAAGCAAAAATAGGTTCCCAGAGCGTATTGGAAACCAAAAAATGCGCAGTAGAGGAACCAGATAAGGGATTGGGGACCCTTGAAATAGGTGAGCTTGTTGGTGCTGGAATTTTTTATAAACCTTTTTTTTTCAAAATTTTTTTTCGAATTTTTTAGATCGTAACTCACTCAAAAACAGCCCAATATCGATAAATAAAGTGAACAGATAATAGAGCCATGGTAGCGGAATGGAAGAATGTGTACCCAGCTGAAAAAATTTTTTATTCAAAATTATAACCATATTTTCACAAACCCAACGGAAAATTTCTCGAAGTTTCCCCATGTAAGCCAAACGACTCTTGGAAACTGAAGAACAGTAATCCAGCCTTGTAGTTGTGGACGTTCTGAAATTTTGCGAATTTTCAAACTTCCCGCCAGCTTACAGTATACCGGGTAAACAATAATCTCCACCAGGGCAAATACCATGCCAAGCATGGTAAACGCGCTTATGAGATATTTGTAGGAGCCGAAGTTTTTTTGGGCTCCGAAGAAATTGAGGAAGAGGAGAATGGAGCCGAAAGTGGTGGTGAGGAAGAATCCGAGTTTGGGGACGAAGTGGGTTACAGTAATCCAAAAGAGATAGGAACCCGACATTCTGGAAATTGAAATTTGGAAAAAGTTCAAAAAAGCGAAGTATTATTTTCAAATATATTCGAAATTGATTATCATTAGTTAGGCATAAAAATACAGATAGAGATAGATGTAAGAATTCAAAAAATTCCAAAGGTTGGCAAAAAGTTTTTACAGTTTTCCAGTCTCTATTTGATCTGTTGTTGATCTCATTTTCCATTAATCATTTTATATGTAAAAGGAAAAACAAGAACACTTTTTTTGAAAGCATTTGGCTAATTTGAATCTCTTTTTATACCCCCCTAATCCAGGAGGAAGCATTGAATGATGACATTTTTGTCTGACCAAAATCGTTTTTCCCCTTAATCTAGGGTGACTCCTAAATATTCCATCTATTGTTTTCTTCAAAAGTCCAACTTTATTCCTTTTGTTCTGATTCTAGGATCTAGACTCTTCTGACTGGAATGAAGAAAAGCAGGATTATCCTCGTTCCATCCTTAGTTTCCCGTTACGTACTAAGGTTGGTTCCTAAAGTTATCCAAAATCTTTGTTTTTAATGAAAAAAAGCATTTTCATGGAAATATCATGAGGAATACACTTTACTTTGAAATGGACACAAAACACAAAAATTACAACTTTTGTTTCTGTTTCATGATACTGATGAAATTTTTAAATTTTTGCTATTTTCGATACTTCTTGTTGCTGATTCCGATAGAAATTTGTGCTTTTATCAGTATCATATACAGGGTGGCTCATAAGTATCCAGACTTATGTTTTTACTGGTTTTTCGTAAACTAGTGAGCTCAAGTTTGAAATTTTTATAGGCTAATGTTGCCAAGTTAGGGGGCAACAGATACAAAAAGTTTCGATTTCCTAAGTCATACCCTAATTCTAAAATTTACTAGAAAGTGAAAGAAGAAATTTGCCGGTGCGCCGCACCAATTTTCGAACTTCTGAACACATAGTTTTAGTATCGCTGAAGGAATGTTTGTGAAACTTTGCACACAGTACAACAAAACACTCAGCTAGTTATACACAAAAAACTGAAAAGCGTGTAATTTTACCTTCATCAATTTTTTTTGAATTGTGATTCTTTGAACATCCCATTTGCTTTGATATTCAGTTTAAATCTGTTCACAACAATATTAAACTAAAGAGTTCACTATTGCAATGCTCTCAAGCTAGAAAACAGAGATTGAAAAATGATTAATTAGTACTGTGCGGCGCACTCAAAAAGATGAAAACGTAGATGGCTATGGCTCAGCCATTTCTTGATAAAAATTGGTGGGAATGAGCATTTATTATCATGAATTATTTCTACACATGCTGCACAAATCATATTGCTGAATTATTAACATGAACCCGTGAAACGTCCACCCGAAAATCGGCGATTTCAGTACAAATTCGAGAAAATCGTGGTATCCTATGATCAATCAGCCCTAAAAGCTGATGAGGGTTGTATGACAGGTAGTGGACGTGCATATAGTTTCACAAATAACTATATTATCCATTTCAAAAAGAATTTCTGAAATAAATCACCCGACAACAGAACAGCAGTCTCTGGAAAAAAGTCTGGATACTTATGAGCCACCCTGTACAATTGTATGGTATTTATTTTTGTCCAAATAAAATTTCCCGTTTGCAAACCAAAATAAGAATTTACAGATATAGAGCAAAACAATGGACTGGCACCTATATTATTCCAATTTGAGAATTTTCGGTTTACAGCCAAGAAATTCTAGATATTGGCGGCCAAATCATTTTTTTCCGTTTCCGCGACCTGTGTGACGCAAAAGACTAAAATCTGAAACTCGAGAACACTTCTAATGGTGCCTCATTTTCTAGGGGGACAACTCATAAGGTTTCAGTTTCACTTAATTGTTATAGTATAAGAATAATTGACTGTACTAATGATTGCGATGCCTTAGAAGCAATAGCAGAGTTCTGGTGGAATAGACACTTCTAAAAATACAACAAAATGAAATGCTCTTGAAACTGGAAAAAAAGTGGTCTTTTTTCAATTCGGTTGAGATCAATAGGCAGATAATATGCGGATAATATCATCGCTTGAACATCAATTGTATTTTCATTGTACTTGCGAAAACGGATTTTTTTACTCCATAGTTGCTGATTTCAGTTGTCTTTAAAAGCAGTACGTCATTCATCTCAATACTTTTTTGTTCCGTGTGCTTGATAGAAGGCTGAAAATGTTGAGCTCATTGGTGTTTTCGTTTGAGAAATAAACTTAAAACCACTGACTAGCCTCACCACCAAAATCCGAAGCTCTCAACACTTCTGCTCTCTTTGATTCAAAAATACCCCATTTTTCACAGTCTTGAATAGAAGTTTGAGCAGTCGATTTTTAGTTACACAAATGAGTACAAAAACTGTGACTTTACTGTTTCCAACACTGCTTATTCTCATAAATTTTATAGTCCAATATTACCAAGCGGGTTTCTTAGCTCATAATTCGAAAAGCATAATTCAAAAACTCAGCACTGTCAGTTGTGCAAAAATACAAACCGTTAAAAAAAGTTGATACGCTCGTTTCTGGGCCCTAGCTCAACATATCACTATCAATGAGAATTGATAGATTTGAATCGTTGCCTAGTTGCTTAACCTGTCTTTTCTATCGTCTCCATCAACATAAGTATGACTCCAATACCCAACATCTCATCAGAAAAACTAGTACATATATTTTCAATAGTTACTGTTTCACTACGCTCATATTAAGATTGATGTTCGTTGTGTAATGGTCTTAGAGCACAGTCAGTTACAGAAAAACATGGAACCTTCATGTTTCACATATTTCATTCGTTCATGAAACATATAGTAGACATTTTTTGGGAAATGTTTCTGTTTGAAGCAGGTCAGAAAGATGAAGAATACGTCTTGTAAACATTATCATTTCTCAAAAATCATGTTTTATGTTGTTGTCGAATACAAATACTCGACGACGTGAACAGTAATTACTATAAAAGAGGAAAACCGATGTTTTAACAGATGGAAAACCCAAACTTTCATGTTCCAAGAAGCTCTGAAATTGAACAATTGTAACACGGATTATAACAATTATAACACATTGAACGCATTCTCCATGAGATTCAGAGAAATAGGTTTAGACTATTTCTGTTTTATAGTCATTGTTTCTGTGTCACAATCAGTACTGCTTCGATTGTCGGAGCTCCTTAACGGATTGGGACTTCAAGACTTCATAGAGTGAAAAGTTTGACCCAGAAAATGTCGAGATCATTTTTCCAGGACGCAGGTTTCAGAACGTATGAAAGTGATTTCCTGAAGTTACTGTTTTTCAATGTTACTGAAAGCTGACCAACTGCACTCACAGCCAATACGTTTGTTCTGGAAACTGCTCTTTGTCTTGACAAATTCTCAAAAAAAAAACTGTTTCAGGATGACGATGTTGTTGGTGTTCTATGATTTCACTAGTATTCCTTCGCGTCGTTTGGAAAAACTGTTGTCCTTAACTTTGCAGTCGCGCACAGGTTTTCTGATTTTCACTGTTTTAATATTCAAATATCTTACATATATATATCTTACAAACTGTACTTAGCTCACAAATTTACTGAATGCTCTCCTAACACTGGTCTGCTAACTTTTCGATTTTGTGATCATACCTTCTTGCACAGATAGGAGAATCCGGATAAGCTTATCAATGATGAACCGGTAAGTGTTTCCAAATAACCATGAGACGGCGAAAGTTCAAAAAGATTCAAACTGAATCCATGTATAAGCAATAATAATTGAAACAACGGAAAACTTACTGTGCCACGAACCTCATATTACTGTGTTCTGGTTTACGCAAGCTTAAATGGAAACTCACTTGGAGATTTGTTTCAATAATATGATCTAGCTGAAACAGAAAAAAACTGATAATATTTCTGTAAACAAGAAACGTAATGAGTTTTTTGTCGTTGATTACAAAGACCTATTTTGAAAAGGATGACTAGTCAATAGGAAAGACGATCCCGGCAGAAAATCCCGGCGGAGAAAACCCGGCGGTAAAACTTTGCCGGCGGAAAAACTTGGCCTGCGGAAAAACTTGGCCTTCGGAAAAACTTGACATGCGGAAAAACTTGGCCTTCGGAAAAACTTGGTCTTCGAAAAAACTCGACGGAAAAACTCGACGGAAAAACTTGGCCTTCGGAAAAACTCGGCGGAAAAACTTGGCCTGCCGAAAAACTTGGTCTGCGGAAAAACTTGGCCTTCGGAAAAACTTGGCCTTCGGAAAAACCCGTCGGAAAAACTTGGCCTTCGGAAAAACCCGTCGGAAAAACTGGCCTGCCGAAAAACTTGGCCTTCGGAAAAACTTGGCGGAAAAACTTGGCCTGCCGAAAAACTTGGCCTTCGGAAAAACTCGGCGGAAAAACTTGGTCTGCGGAAAAACTTGGCCTTCGGAAAAACTCGGCGGAAAAACTTGGCCTGCCGAAAAACTTGGCCTGCGGAAAAACCCGGCGAAAAAACTTCGCCTGCGGAAAAACTTGACCGGCGAAAAAACCCGGCGAAAAAATTTGGCCTGAGGAAAACCCCGGCGGAAAAACTTTGGCCTCCGGAAAAATCCAACGAACGGAGAACCTCGGCCCCCCCTCCCCGGCGGAACCCCCACCCGCGTCACCGTACGCGCACGTGCGTGCGGCCCTGCCATGCTATATACATATATATATACTATATACTTTTTTTTTTTTGTATACATATACAGATATATAATATATATATATAATATATATAAATATATTATATAAATATAATATATTTATATATTATATATATATATAATCAGTTGTTCCGCAGGCCCGCCCGCCGGCGTGGCCGCCGGCCCGCACGGCAAAGCCGGCTGAACCGGCAAAACCGGCAAAAAATTCTGCAAAACCCCCCGTTTCAAGGTCGAGAAATTCCCGGTACGGGGCCTTCCGGGGATCAACTCTTCTCGCTTCAACTCCGCATCCACCAGCTCATCCACGCCTTTTCGGTCGGGCCGCTTCACGAGGGGCTTCTGCTGCCAGTCTTAGTACATATGATACTATCACCGTAATACCCACACCGTACGTGCCAAGGCTGGACAGCGGAGACCAGTTACCCGGAGGTAAGTGGAGTCCAGTCTGCCCATGTTCCGAGTCACCCCGTAGTGCCGTATTAAGAGAACAGCTCTCTCCTGTATACTTGATGCGAGTATACAGGGCGGCGAAGAGCGATCGCGCGATGAAGACGCGCTGCCGTTTATAAGGGTGGGGGTAGACGAGCGGCCGACACCTCACGGGTTCCGCGCGTCACTATGTTTTGTGTGTGTACCTCCTCGTTCTGCACACTCTCTCGCGGTCAGACGAAAAATGAGAGCAATCGAGGCAAATTTGGGCGATTTTCTGGCCCGATTTTTTCGGTTTTTCTTGCATAAAAGTGGGTTTTTAGGTTTTCTAGGGTGATTTTTCGGGTTTCGAATGAAAAATTTCATCACGAATAGTCCTTAGTTGGTCTGGAAAGCGTAAAAATCGATTATTAAGCCAAAATTTCGAGAAATGGGAAATTTTCGATTTTTTTCAAGTTTTTCATAAAGAAAAGTTTTCGCACTTTCTAGAGTGATTTTGGGGGTTTTCAGCTGTTAAAATCATCAAAAATCTCGTTTTTTTAGTCTGAAAAGTGGAAAAATAGATTTTTTTCTCAAAAATTTCCAAAAAAAAAAATTTCTGACATTTTTCGAAAATTTATTTGTCGTGTTTTTTTCAGTTGTATTCTTCAGTATTCCGGATTTTATTCTTCATAGAATTGTCAAATATCGTGTTTTTTCGGCCTGGCAAATTGAACTTGAAAAAGTGTACTTCAGACGCTTCATATGATGTTGTAAAGGTAGTTGCTGACACCTAAAGGTCCCTGTAAATCATAATTCCACTTAAAATCTCCAGAATTCGTCCAATTTGCGTCGATATTCCATTTCCTAGTCCCCAAAAAAAACTAAATTCAAATTTTTTTCTCTTCGCGCCGTTTTACCAGCGGGATTTCGGAGTGTCGTTACGCTTTTTCTGTCTGCGTCTCCTCGAAAAACACACTGTATCGTCGGCGCCAAGTGTGAAATTTTGTGTGAATTTTTCGATTTTTCCTGCGTTTTTTGAGCAAAATCTTGTGAAATCTGATTGTTTTTCAGGGTCAAACGATGCTTAAGAACCAGAAGAAGGACGAGAAGGTCAGAATCGGAGATAAATACCGATTTCTGACCTTCAAAATGCAGAAAACCCCCCGGTCGCGCGGAAGCCTATCGCCAATTTTTCATTTTGAAGGGTTTTCAGTGGAATTTGTGTGCTGAAAATGCGTGCAAAATGTTCAGAATCCCTCAAAGAGTCGATTCATTGAAAATTTAGTTAGAAATCGATAGAAAATTGGCCGAGAAAATTGAGGCGATAATTATGAAATTTCTAGTGATATTTTTGAATTTTCGGCAATTTCAACAGTTTCTGTACCAATTTTAGGCCTAAAATCGCTTTTAAGTGGTATAAAAATGGTGTAGAAAGGTCTGAAACCACTGAAAATTCGATTTTCAAAAAATCGAAAAAAAAATTTATTTTTTGAATTTTCCCTCTAATTTCGTCAATTTTCGACCAATTTCCATGATTTTGGGCTCAAAAAATTGCAAATTTTTTGTTTTTTTTTTATCATGTCCAACGAATTTGAGGTAGGTCTCATCGTAGGGAACCCAGCAAAGAGATTAGCCAAGTGCTCGAGATCGTGGTGGCAGATATGATGCATCTGTCACTCGACTTGAATGCTCGGCGAACTCGATGCGTCCTTTTTTTACTCATTTTTGAACATTTCGGGTGTAAAATCGTCAGAAAAACCAATGAAAACCCACCAAAACCTTGAAAATACACTTGAAATTGAGAAAAATCAGTGATTTTCGAGCCAAATGGATTTTTCTGGAAAGTCTCAAGTTTTGGGTAGTTTTCTATGGTTTTTACTGATTTTTAGTGCGAAATCTATCAATTTTCAGCATTTTTCAAGCTACACAGTGCCATTTCGGCCAACTTCAACACCGAAATTCAAGAAAATCGGGAAAAATCAGACGAATTGGAAATTTTCGGAAAAAACCAAAAAATCAACGAATTCTTCTGCAAAAATTCACAAAAACTTGATAATAATCATTAAAATCACCAGATTCAGGTTCAGAAACCCAAAAAATCGCAAATTTTGACCAAAAATATGGATTTTCCTCGAAATTTCACTCAAAAGTCGAAAATCAGAAAATCATCGATTTTAAACCATTTTTCGTCGATTTTATACTCAAAATAGCAAAAATAGCCTATTTTTAACGTTCCGAACACTAAAAACCAGCTAAAAATCAAGTTTTTCACCTAAAAATTCGTATTTTTCTTCGTTTCCACCTTTTTCCGTTTTCCACCTCCTATTTTCAAACTCCCGCGTAAAAGCGCGCGGCCGTGAAAGAGAAACCTCCGCTTTTCCCCAAAACTCTTCCATCTCGATTTTTCATCAATTTTTCCTTTTTTCAAGCACTTTCAAGCCCAGAAAAATGCAACGAGTGCTTGATCGATCTGCTGGAGAAAGATCGATCTGCTGGAGCAGGTGAAAATGACTTGAAAGCCTTGAAAAAATTCAATTTTTCAGGTTATTGTTGGATTTATAAAAGTGAGACTTGGTGTTTGCATTCCCAACGACACTCCGAGTATGCCGCTCTAGGCCCCGCCCATGCAACCCTGGCACGTGGTTTTCGCAAAGTTGCCGCACGCTTTATGAAATTCGCTTTAACTCGTCAAAATGACGCTGTTTTTTCCTAATTTCACATCAGATAGAAAACTGTAAAAATAAAATATCAAAACTGTTGTACTAAATTTGCGTTAAATTTTGCACAAAAAAATTTCGATTTGAAATTTTTAATGAAAATTTAGTTCAACAGTTTTGTTATTTTTTTACATTTTTCAATCCGAAATTTAGAAAAAACAGCGTCAATTTGACGAGTTGAAGCGAATTTCGTAAAGGTGCGGCAACTTTGCGAAAACCACGTACCAGGGTTGCTTGGGCGGAGCCGGCATACTCGGAGTGTCGTTGGGTATGCAAACACCAAGTCTCACTTTTATACAGTGCTTCATTCGAAATCTTGATTGTGTTCAGCGCTGAGTACACCGGAAATAAAGATAACCTAAAGGCTTTTCGATGTTGGTTCAAATAAATGCTTCTGGATGCGTCTCAAATTCTACACATTAAGAAATCTATTGTGTGTGCTATTTACATAAAAATTGGAGAAAATCTGGTTTATGTTGCAATTAGTCTATTTACTTGAAATTGAAAGGAATGATCAATAACAGAGGTGCGCGGAAGAGAATTTTTCCTATGCGGAAGACGGAAGACGGAAGTGAAAATATGGGCGGAAGACGGAAGACGGAAGTGACTGTCTTGGCATGAAAGTGCCAAAAATGTTGGAAACCGTAATCATTAGTGTTAGATAAAGATAGAAAATCAGTCAAAAATAGTTTTCGACCAGAAAAAATTCAAACTTTACTTCCGTAAAAAAAAATTTCTTCCGAAAAATCCGGAAGACGGAAGTAATCGGAAAAGTTTTGACGGAATACGGAAGACGGAATTCCGCGCACCTCTGGTCAATAACCACCGCGTCTGTCTGTGTAGTTGAAGATATTACAACTACTCGCTACGGAATCTTTTGTTTTGACAACGCCCTATTTTATTGGAATAACATTATATGCTTTAAAAGAAGTTGAGAAACAATTTTGTTTTTTTTTCAAATTTCTCTTTTATTTATTGATTTAATAACTGTTGGTTACCACAACCGAATTCCTTCCTCTTCTTCAAAAATCGCGCAACAATTGATTACTGTTCCAAAATCACCACAAATCGGAATCCAAGGATTGGATGTGATACACTGCGTACCTAATCATCAACCTGAAAATTCAAGCATTTATTCTGGAATTGTTAAAAAAATGTCAGGTACACGTCCCCCATAAACTCAAGAAATTATTTCAGTCTTGCTTGCTTTAATGACTCATCATTTATTAACACAGATTCAAACATTCCGGAGTATTCCACTAGACTTTTGTTTGTATTTCAATCATTGATAATGTCTATGTTTTTGGTTCAAAAACGGCTCATCTCCACTTTCTCATTTGTGCTCCAAAGATATGGATCAAGAGGAAAATGGAGCCAAAGGTGGTGATCAGGAAATAACCGAGTTTTTGGAGAAAACAGGTTGCAGTTGTCCAGGAGAAATAGGAACCCGAGGAGTGGAGCCTTTTCTAGAAAAGGAAAAGTTGATAATTAACATATGACTCACATCGGATTATTGTAGGATTTCTTTCCACAGGATTTCTGGTTTCAGAACTTTCCTTTGAAATGGACCGCATGTTCACAATCAGTTTTTTGCAATTGGTCTTGTCTCTATTTGTGAATTCGAATCTGAAAACCTAAAGCACGGGGGTGATAAACGAAATGTCCGTAAATGGGCTCAAATGAAAAGTCTAAGAAAACTCTGCGTCTCTCTACTATAGGATCCAATGGAAAAATAGTAAAGAGACGCAGAGTTTTTCTCTGACCACTCACAAGACAACTGCGGACGTCCTTTTGTTAACCTTCTGATGGCGGTTTATTATTAATTTGAGTTCAAACTAAATTATCACGGATTCATGAAACTGATTTCCACATTTGTTTCGATTGAAAGGTAGTCGATTTCCTTTTTTTGGCATGTAATGCTTCTATCGAATTTCCAATAGGTGCTTTTCACGGGTAAAGCAATTGTTACTGTAACGTAAAGCGACATTGAAAAATAAATGATTTTATCTCATAAAATGACGGACTTTGGCGGGAGAACGTTTCTGAAGATGGCGGCAGGGTTTTCGTTCCTTCTAAAGTTTGAAAATTTCATTTTTAACTTGGCGTTCCTGTTTCATTATGTCTTCAACTTCCTACTTATTACTGAAATATCAATATCCTGATCAAGTCAACATTAACCTTGTTTTCTGAGCACACCAACATTTTTTAAAAGAAAATAGAAAAGCGTGGGTAAAGTTATTTGTAAAACATTTCTTATAATTGACACTATGTAATAAAATCAGATAGTCGAAACTGCAAAACGTTGAGAAAAAGAGACGTTTCCTAAAAAAGTGAAAAATTAGTTGATTTCCACCAGTCTTCTTGTTTATCGTCCATTCGAAACAGTCAGTATTTACAACTTTTCACAGTAGAAAATAATTGTCATGACCAATCCAAAATCAATTTTTTCTGCAAATTCCGGATTCAGACAGTTTTCAATTCGATTATAAAATTCCTTCAAACATTGTTGCAATTGCTGGACTGTTATGTTTCCTTATTATTTTGGTACAAACCACGTATTCATCAATATGGTTTGATTTGCGTCAAGTCCGACTAATTGCTGGTAACAGCCAAAAATATAATCTAAACTTTTCACGGTTTCAAGTAGTTGACAAGCCAAAAGTCAGCTGTAGAAAAATTGTTCGAGCGGAGATACATATGACAAAAATGTTATTGTTACAATATCTTCAGAAGTACAATCACGAAGTGGGTAAGCAATCGTAGTACTATTTTCACTTCGGTTCTCAAAGAACCCCAACTACAGCAGGCAGTATCATGAAGAATTGAATGGTCTACCCATTTTGCAGCTCATGCTGGATTGCTAACACGTTTGATGACTCAGGCAAAACACCGGCTTCAATATGATAATTTTCATGGACTTCAATGCGCTTCTCATTCCGTTCTTCAAAATCTTCAGTGATCCAATTAATCTAATTCCTAATCCAAACCAGTAAACCCAGACGGAATTCTCTATTAATGTTTTCGGTTTTTATCATTTCATAATAGTCTTGAATTTTAAGCTGGTTTACTATGTGCCCGACTCTCGTGCAGACTATTAAAAAACTACAAAGTGATGTATATTGGATTCTGAAATAAGGTAGGAATGAGAATGAGCGGAAGAATTATCACGAATTATCTTGAATGATGAATTACGAAGATATCATCAATGTAATTCAAAGATGTACTAATTGACTTTCTGCAATAGCAAAAATTCTTAAATGAACGAAAAATTCACACTTCCAAGAGCCATGTATAGTACATAGCCTCACTTCGAAACTTGAAAAACGTTCGAAACTTGATAAACTTGGAAAACGCGTGCAATGGTAAACATTTTAAAGTTTATTCTCAGATAGGAGATCTGTTTCTTGATCTTGATAAATTAGATATTATTGTCTCTTTCTGCTATTGCATTTCTACATCATTCAACCATCACCCGTTAAAATGAAACTAGAATTGTTTTCTATGTTTTCTAGGGTTCATAAATTCATGAAAAAGTGTTCTTTTCAGTATATGATCTGTCATTACAGGCTTCGACATTTTTCAGAAACGAGTCATTTCAGTCAACTTGGTAGAGGGTTTGTTCTGGTTCCCAGTCCGAATTTCTCATTTTAGACATGATTACATACATATGTTTAAGAGTCATTTCTAAACAACATTTTGATACAGATGAGTATAAGAAAAATGAAGGGAGGCCGTATTATCATGGTTTTACAAAAGCTTGATAAATGAACACGATGAAACTGCAAAAAAGTTCTGGAAAATCTGAAAAGTGTTGAGGAAAAAGTGGGCCCTCCGTGTTTTTTACCATTGAGTTCTCAAAAACATGTCTAGTTCGTAACCATATCTACCTTAAAGCCATTTCAATAGCACAGTTTTAGGAAAGTATTATGAATGAGCATAGCAGGGATGCATAATTTTTCCCTCTTTACACGAAATCTCATTTTTCACAGTATACGCTAACTGTCGAGACAACATCATCTTCTCACGAAATACATATAAAGTATTGTCCGTTCCAGTTAAATCTTGATTGTGAAGCTGTAGATACATTCAATATATGCGAATCAGCATGAGATCACAGTTTCATAACACAATTTTCCCTTTCATAAACTTTTACATATACCTCGATTCATCGTTGTACTAATGATATACTAGAATTTGCATTCAGTTATTGTTTGAAAATAAGCCAGGTATTAACGATTGATTGAATTGGACAAAATCCTTTCCGATTCATGACTGTAATGAAAGAGTGATACATACATATGTAAGTGGTTCTGTTAGGGTATGATTGGTGAGCGGTCAATAACAAAAACATAACATTCTAAAAATTTGTAAAATTTTCACAAAGTGGAAAATCCTCTCTTGTGAATCTTCGCGAAAGTACTCTGTTTCAAAACTATTGAATAATTTGCTGTATTTTGTCGCGATTTGATTCACTTTCGAACTTCGAGCGGAAACTTATACCACTAGCTGACTTGAGCGTTACAGTTTCATGAATATCGTGAATGAATTTACAAACTAATTAGTTTAATTATTTATTTCCTTTTCGTAATCAAACCAAAGGACATATTTTGACACACATCTTCACAGTTCCCTCATATCTTAACTAGAAAATTTGAATGAAAGTTTTTGAAAATGTGCCCGTTCCACTTAGACCATTATTGCAACAATATTTTCATTAGTGGTTCGAAGATGGCTGAAGTTATTATATAAAAAATGTTCAAGTTCTGAGCTTAAAAGTACATGAATTAGTGTTTTCGGAACCAAGTATTTTACTGTTCCGTGAGGTGCTATTACTTGTCTTGATACGAGATTCTGCACCTAACAAAATGATTATCAAAACATTATTACTCTCCTGCGTCAATATCTCGAAAAATAATGTACTGATTCACGTTGCCTACGTATTTGCTGAATTTGTTTCCTGTTCAATGCTTTGTGCAAACTCGTTCGAGAAATAAACTTCAACTAGAAATTCGTCCGTGCAATGCAATAGTTCGACCAAAGCTGTCGTACTGCCGGACGCCAGAAGTGACCGTCTTGAAACTGGTGAAGTTTGAAAATAGCAGTTGCAGGATATTTACTTTTTTGGCTGTGCCCAGAACTTCAGTTACTTTGAATTTCATGCATTTTCATTCAAAAATTGTGTTGCTGAAGTTGGAAATGCTTGAAAAATAAACAAGTAGAAATTCAATGCATGGAAGCTAAACTCTCTAACAATAAAACTATTTTTTAGAGAAATTAACATACATAGATATTGATAAAGGAAGTGACCCACAGTGCTTCAAAATACCTTATTTTGCTATAAGGCATGATAACTGTCTTAAATGGCTTGTTGCAGCATTTTACGGTTTCAAACAGTTAGTTCTTGATTTTCAAATGAAATTTCGGCTGAGAAAATTACAGTTTCGTAACCCTGATAAGTCAATTTTTATAAAATCATTAATAGTAAAATGAACCCTTTTCGAAAACATCATTAGCACTCAACATTTTTATATCAGTTCTTGCCAATTTTCAGCGAATATGCACAAAAATTGGGAGCAGTAGTGGAAATTCTCCTGTTGCAGATGCTTCATAAAACGAATGACCGGACATTGAGCTCAATAGTTCATTGTCAAAATAAGAGAGTTGACACCTTGGTATTTGCGGACCATCGCTAATTTGATTTACGCCCACAATCTTGCGGCAACGATGCCCCGTGCTCTGAAACTTGTGGGCGGGGCCTCGTTAATCGAAATTAGGAATAGTTCGCAAACAGCGAGGTCCCAACTCAACAGTTAGTAAGTTGTCCTAGATAGCTCTGCTATTCTTGTTTTGTGAAGTGTTTCTTGAAAAAAAATACTGTTTCCTGTTCAAGATTTTATTACCTACAAGTAGCCACTCGATAGTTATACTAGCGAAACTAGAACATCGAACACCAAATGAACTTACTTAATCATCTTTAGGGCAAGTACCTTGTGGTTATGATTCCCTAGTGTGAATACAGTAGTCTCAAAAATTCTGTGTGCCATGAATGCAATGAATGCTAATAACGAAAATGTCATTTGTTTTTCGGTAACAAACGCAATTATGTCATTCCTTGTAAGAGAATGACCTTTTTTCGGATGTGCCATAAAAGTTGAGTTCCTGAATAGTAGGTCTTATTTTTTTAGTCATGGATGTCGCGAAAAAATCAAATGTGTTATGAAATCCGAACAAGAAATTTTTTTTTCTGTTGCAAAAACATAACAAATTCGAAACTGAATTGTGAAAAGGAATTCCTATTTTGTCTGATGATCAATAAGAAGTGCGCAATGGTAATTTTCATGTTTCAAGACGATTTTGAAACCGCGAAATTTCGCCTATTTCTGATAAAGATGTGCAAACTCACGTCCAGAGACCCAATCAGACAATTTATTGAACTGGTCATAATACTTTCCGTTTTATGACTTTAATGAAAGAGTGATATGTGAGTGAGAAGTTGTTAGGTATGGTAAATATGGTGAATGGTCAACAACAAAAACATTTTTTTTTTCTAAAAATTTGTAAAATTCTCGCAAAGCGGAAAATCCTCGGTGGGGAATCTTCTCTAGAGTACTCTGTTTCACCACTATTGAATAATTTGCTGTATTTTGTCGCAATTTGATTCACTATCGAACTTCGTGAAGATACTTATACCACTAGTTAACTTGAACGTTACAGTTTTATGAATATTGTGAATAAATTTACAAACTAATTGGTTTAATAATATCTTTTTTCGTAATCAAACCAAAAGACATATTTTGACACACATCTTCATATTAAGACATATCTGAACTGAACTAGAAAACTTGAATGAAAGTTTTTGAAAATATGCCCGTTTCAGTCAGGTCATTATTTCAACAGTCTTTTCATAGGTTGTTTCCATTTTGACTGACGTTAAATATACATATCTTATAAAAATGTTCAATTACTAAGCTGAAAGTACATGAATTAGTGTAGTTGTAGTTGTCTTGATACGAGATTTTGCCTCTAATAAAATGAGTACCGATCAAAAAATTGTTAATCTCCTGCTGCAATATTTCGAAAAATAATGTAATGATTCGTGTTGTCTACGTATTTGCTGAATTTGTTTCTTGTGCAATGCATTGGTTTGTTCGACAATTAAACTTCAATTTGAAACTGGTGAACTTTGAAAATAGCAGTTGCAGGATATTTACTTTTTTGGCTGTCCACCGGACTTCAGTTACTTTAGATTTTCTACATTTTCGTTCAAAAATTCTGTTGCTGAAGTTGGAAATGTCTGACAAATGAGCAAGTAGAAATGTAATGCATGGAAACTAAACTCTAACATTAAAACGATTTTCGTAGAATTCAACATACATATTGATACTGGAATAGATACTAAAACCTTTTTTCGCTATAAGGCATGATAACTGTCATAAATGGTTTGTCGCAGCATTTTCCGGTCTCCAACTCTTCATTCCTGATTTTCAAACGAAAAGCTGAAAAGTACAGTTTCGTGGCCCTAATAAATGATTTTCTGTAAAATCATTGGCAGTAAAGATCCTATTTGTAAATCATTGTTGTCACTCACAACTTTTATACCATTTCTTGCCAATTTTTAGCAGATGTGCACCAAAAATGGGAACAGTTGTGGTACTTCTCCTGTTCCAGATGCTTCATAAAACGGATGAACTGATCTTGAGCTCAATAGCTCATCAAAAGAAGCCAGAAAATCCAATTTCTAGAAATAGAGACTGCATTCAAAAGCATAAGTCTATAAAATGGACAGTACTCAGTGTCGACATAGGCGAGTTGGCATCTTGGTGTTTAATTTCGACTTACGAGGCCCTGACTGCAAGCTTGCGGCAGCGAAGAAACTTTTGGGCGGGGCCTCTTAAATCGAATGAGCAAAAATATTAGCAAGCAGCGAGGTCCAAACTCGTTCATTTTGACAGTACTTATGTGTTGCAATGATTATTGTGCGGTTCAAATTACTGAATTTTCAATTGACGATTTCAGTTTCATAAACAACAGTTAGCAAGTCGTCCTAGATAACTCTGATAAAACCAATACTTGTGATGAAAACTGTTTTCAAAACTGCCAGCTAAAACCCTTTGATTCGTGCTCAGGATGAATTACCTGAAAGCATAGTCACTTACTATCTGTTGAAAGTACAACAGCAAACGTTAGAAGAATAACAAGAAAATGCAAAAATAGGAAACATCAAAAGAAAGGACAATTCACATTTTCACTAGTTTAATAAAGTCGAACGGCTAAATCGGTACGAGTAGAACTGGCTTACCTTTTTTTTGATAATGTAAAGTTGAAACATACACACACTTCCATGAACAAGATGACTTCTTGATAGTATATAAAAATGTTTCTCTGTTGCCAACGATTGGTAAAAGTTGATGCTAAATGCTTCACGGATAACAGCTTTCCTAGTGTAGTCAAAATTTCATTTTCTGTGACACTGTTGTCATAAGTGTAGATGATTCAACTATCAAATATTGCTCGGTTGTTTTCGAAATTCTTCCACTTTTTCGGTCTCCATTTTTTAAATCGAGTCGTCTAAATGGAAGGCAAACGCATGTGTTAGAAACATCTACCAGAAATGGTGAAGAAACCGAAAAGAAACTTTGAAAAGAAAACTACTCAGAGTTCGAATTTTAAAGATATTTCACATTTTCATCATATCTATAAAGTTGATAAATCTGTCATTCAATTATTGTACACAGAGCCTGTTTATTCCAAAAATTCTAGAGAAATTTGCGATTTCATTACCACGATGAGTAATTTTTCGTGAAGTATCTCATAGTAGATTCATAAAAAATTTTTGGGAAAACATAATTAACAGATTGCACCAAACCGTCCTAACAAATCAGATCAATTTTCAGAATATGTGTACCAAAAAGGAAAAAAAAATTCTCGAAGTGTTCCTGCTTCAAGTGGTTTACATCATTGGATCAATTCTTCGAAAAATGATCATTTATTAATAGAAAAACAAATTCTATTCTGAAGATAAGTTAATTCATCTCTGTTCCGAACTCTTGAGAAATATTAATTCTCAATGGTTCAAAAACGATTGTACTGCACGTTTAAAATCATATAATTCTTTCAATCGCATTGTTTAACTTTAATGTGACCACATTTAATTCAAACCTTTTTCCGAAATGTTGATCAAGAAACCGGAAACTTTCCAAATAAGCTTTTTTAAAGCTCACAATATCATCGAGTGCATAAGTTTGAGATGTCTGTGGTCCATTCATTGAGGCGATCATGCTAACTTCCTGTATATTTCAAAATCAATAATAAAAAAATTACAATTTCACAACCATGATGAGTCACTTCTCGTAAAACATCTGATAGTGGGTCATTGACATACGGATAAGAAATTTTCTGAACATATTGGGTTTTTCAACAAAAACTAGTCCGAGATTTAGGATTTGGTTAACCAAAAAAGAAGAAAAAATATCGTAAATATTGACTATTTCAAGTGGTCTACAACACTGAATCGAACAGCTAGGAAACTGATTATGATATCACTGTATGACAAAAGAAACCATTCTAGAGAAACATTTCGGTATCAAAACTGTCACAAATCCACATATGTAATCAATATCTAATCATTCGTTCTCGAGAATTTTTACCAAATTTCTTGAAATATCCGTTTTCATTTGATTTCTGTTACAAATAGTCCATTTCTAAGTAACTGTAATGAAACAGGGATCTGGCAAGCTACGGAAACTCATAAATTGAAAGATTTTGCTTGAAATTGTCTTCTTAAAGTTTGAAAATTTTTCAGCTACAAGTCCCCCATATCTGAATTAGTTATCTCGAAGGTTTAGTTTTTTCAGTGCCTCGATGACTCATCACTCCTCAAAACAAAACAAAACTGGACTTTCCCTCTTGACCTCTCTGTGTATCCTTGTCATTGATAATAACTATGTTTTTAGTTCAAAAAATGACTCATCTCTACTTCCTCCCTCCAAAATGATTCACTTTTCCTCCTCCCAAACCTAAACAAAATCATGGGGTCCCGCTCTCCCCGGCTCAAATTTCATCACACAATACATAAACTAAACCAAATGGGCACCTTCTTCATCTTCTGATCGTCGACCTCTTTCTTTTTCTCTGCGTATCTCCACTCTCTCATGCTTCCAGAGATATCAAAATAACAAACCTCTTCTCTCCTTTTATTTGGCTCCGCCCACTTTCTCTGGGTGCCCCTAGATTCCCCTAGAGACTATAGAAAAGTGAGAGAAGTTAGAGAAAAATAGAGAAAAGCGGAAAGAAGTGTATATAACGGGCGACGGGAGCGGGGCGACGACTCTCTTCACTTGTCAACAAAAAAGAAGAGATTTTTCTTTTCTTGACAAAAGAAAAATGAGGTGTTCTCTGTTCGTATTCGCACTGGTTTGCGCACTTTCACAGGTTGGTTTTGAATTTTTTTATTTTGGTGGGAAATTTGAAAAAAAAATTGGGTTTCAGAAAGTTGAGAATAAAGGGGATACCGTTATTCGTATAATTTCTAATCCCCTCTTGCTGAATGAAAAATTTTGACAATTTTTTGAGTTTCAAAAAATTGGAATCAATGGGAGCATTGAAGTTGAGGATGATAGACGCAGGATCTTACGATTAGTGTTGAAATTTTTCCGATCATTTGGTTTTTCCGGGGTCTAAAATTCACCAATGGGAGCAAGTTTTCGCTCATGAAAATATAGTTTAAAATGTTCATCATTAGATTATCTTAACGGTCTGCAAAGTTTATCAAATTTCCCTGTGTCAAATTTTCAATGTTGTCAGTTCAATCTAGTCATAAGTATTGGAATAGTATCATTTTTTCTCCAACCAACCGAATTTGCCACATAATTTATTCTGTCTTGCAAAGCTTTCAACAGAGGACGAATTTCTATGAGAGTAATCGTATCACTTTCTAGTAAAATCACATACTTTGACAATATTTTGTATTTCAAAAAGTTGTAATAAAATGACAGCATTGAGTTGAATGTAATAAAGCCAGTATCTTACGTTTAGTGCTGAAATGCTTCCGATCATTTAGGTTTTCTGGTTTCTAGATTTCAAAAATGGGAATAATTTTCTGTTTCCAGATGCCTAGATCAATTGTTTGGGGGGTTTGAAAACGTTAAACGTTAGTTCCCCATCTGATCGCCTATTTGCTAGCTGTTTTCTCCAGATTTTTGCAGTTTACCGGTTTAAAATAAGTCATGAATTCATTCGTAAGATTTATCATTCAATTTCAAGAGAGTACTCCCTGCGGATAATTTACCTCAATATTCAGAGATATTCTCGGTTTCACGTTTCTCATGAAAAAATAGTCGAAAAGCTTCATTATTCTTTCATCACTTAACGGTCTATGAAAATTATCAATTACAATTTTCCTGTATCAAGTATTCAATATTTTCAGTTCAATCTAGTCATAAGCAATTTGACATTTATTAATTTTTTGTCAAGCCAACTCACATGTATTGATTCCCAAGTGTTACCCCTGGATTTCTCTGAAGTATGTATGATTCGAATCTACACTCAGATGTAAGAAACCCCTTGAAGCCGTTTTTTGACCGGGCTCCCCCTTCTCGAGATATGCCGCCCTTTAGATTTTGCGCGTGAGATGGCCGACCTGAGGCTTTGAGGAGGCATAACTTTGGTCAATCTAGGTCAATCAAGATGTTCTAAAAAACAAAATGTGTCAAATTCTTTTGGCTTTCAAATGATGTAAAATTTATAAAGCAAAAACAACGTTGTAATTGCAAAAATTGAGAAATTCTGCAAGCGGCAAAAACCAAAAAACCGACCCAACCGTTAACTTTTTTTGAAAATGCTATCAAACGATAGAGCATGTTTAATTTAGTCACTGTGCAAAATATAAAAAAATTTTATCGGCGTTAAAGAGAGAAAAATGAAATTTCCTGAAAAATTTTTAGTACTTTTTTGAAAAATCATAAGTTTCAAAATGACGTTGTACTAATAAGTTAACGGTAGTGCACATTATTGTATTTGTTGTAATTTCAGCTTTCCAATAAGCTATTGGACATCAGAATAACACAATTTTGAAAAGTTTTATGATTGTTTGAACTGAATAGGTTGAATTTAGCGAAAGTCATGAAACTCAAAAAATGGAAATGGTCATAGAGCTTCAAAATTTGTTTCATATTGTTGAAAATGTATTTTAACACAATATTGTCAACTGTAACTTTTTTCCTACTTTTCATCTTCCTGCCATAAAGTGAGGCTTTCCACTTCGAGTCGCCCTAGGCTGGGAAATCACTAAATCTCAAATTTATGGCAGGAAGATGAAGAGGAGGAAAGAAGTTGCAGTTGACAATATTGTGTTAAATTACATTTTCAACAATATGAAACAAAGTTTGAAGCTATATGACCATTTTCATTTTTTGATTTTTATGACTTTTGCTAAATTCAACCTATTCAGTTCAATCAATCATAAAACTTGTCCAAATTGTGATATTTTGATGTCCAATAGCTTACTGGAAAGCTGAGATTGCAACAAATAAAATAATGTGCACTACCTCTAACTTATTAGTACAACGTCATTTTGAAACTTATGATTTTTCAAAAAAGTACTAAAAATTTTTCAGGAAATTTCATTTTTCTCTCTTTAACGCCGATAAAATTTTTTTATATTTTGCACAGTGACTAAATTAAACATGCTCTATCGTTTGATAGCATTTTCAAAAAAAGTTAACGGTTGGGTCGGTTTTTTGGTTTTTGCCGCTTGCAGAATTTCTCAATTTTTGCAATTACAACGTTGTTTTTGCTTTATAAATTTTACATCATTTGAAAGCCAAAAGAATTTGACACATTTTGTTTTTTAGAACATCTTGATTGACCTAGATTGACCAAAGTTATGCCTCCTCAAAGCCTCAGGTCGGCCATCTCACGCGCAAAATCTAAAGGGCGGCATATCTCGAGAAGGGGGAGCCCGGTCAAAAAACGGCTTCAAGGGGTTTCTTACATCTGAGTGTAGATTCGAATCATACATACTTCAGAGAAATCCAGGGGTAACACTTGGGAATCAATACATGTCAATTTCCCACAATAGTTTTTCGGTTTTACCAAGTTTTAATAGAGGTCCAATTACTAATAGTATCACTGGGTTCAGTTGAAAATTCGAAATTCTTCTTGAAAATTGTGAATTTTCGCTTAAAGATAAACGGAAATAGTTTTAAATGTCATCAAATAGTATTGTAGTTTTTGACCAAAATACCTAAAAAAATTGGCTCTAGCTCGAAAATTTGACACTTCGAAAAATTGACACCAAAAACCCGTGCCGGGTCGGGTCGTGAAAAGTATGCTTTTAACAAATTCCGTTTCTTTATATTAACTTTCGCACCAATTTCGTTCACTCTTTCTATTATCTGGTTACTAACTTTCACTGATGTCTTCTTCAGTTTTTTTTCAATTTAAAAATGTTGGTTTCATAATTATAGCCACTAATTACAGCCGTACGATCATAACATTTGGAAAACATTGAAACTTTCTCATGTCCAAGAAACAGAAGCTTTATAAAAAATGTTGCCTGTTTTGATGAGATCATGAATGAGGGTAGATAATTTGCTTTTTGATATGATTGATAATCTCTTTGTTTGTTATGTTGTTATCGCTTCCTTACCAGCGAAACTACAGAAAATTACGTTAAGTATTCAAGTACATGATGACTTCTAGAATTTTTGTTTCACGAAATTTTTCTCATCATTGGGATGTGTTCTGTCCGAAATTCTCTTTTCCAACTACTACTAATTAGGAAATCTTGACAAAATTCATGACGATTCCCTCTCTCTGAAAAGTCTTACTATTACTGCTGCATTTTTAATTTGAGTTAAAAAATAATTTCTGTTTCGATTACTTGGTTTATTTTTTATCTTTTTTTCTGTGTACTACTCCGAGTGTATGGTTCCAAACTGACGTTGAATATATTCCATTTTCCACCTTCAAAAAATATCCACCATTTTCCATTTCTCACGTACCCCAATCACTTTGTTGATTTTTTCCATCCCATTCTCCCAATCTTCTTCTTCAATTCAGAAGAAGAGGAAGATTCTCGAAGATAAGATAAGAGGGCCCCGAAGGGCCCCCATAAATTATTTTAGTGTAACAATCTCTTCTTCGTCAGAAGAGAGTGAGTGATACCTCTTTTTTCTCTTTTTTAATGGTGATGACGGGGGAAAGAAAACAGTTGGTGTTTGTGTTTTCTCATTTTTTCAATCCGCCAGGATTGAAAAAAGATGAGGAAGAAGAAGATGGAGAATGAGAACGGGAGGGTTTTTCGGAAGTGACGAGGGAAAGAAGAACTTTCGAAATTTGAGGAACGGATTATAGGGTTACCTTTTTCTATTTGTGTCTGTCTTATGAGTCTGAGTTTTAGAAAATAAACAAGTCTACTCCGCTTGGTTTTTGAAAAATGAAAAACGGAGGAGTGATAAGCGCCCATCAACCAAGAAGTAGTAAAATTTATAATGACACAAGCAATCTGAAACTGAAAAACGTAGATAATTTCCAGAAATTCCATGTTTTCATGAGATTTAGACATTTTTCACCTTTTCATCGTGTTATTTTCTGTTGGATTTATTTACTTGAATAATCGTTGTAAAACAACTATTTTGAAAACAAAAGTTGTCTATCTGAGTGCCTGTTTTTCCAAGAATCAACGATTTTTGGACTTATACTTTTTGGGAAGCAATAAATCTCTCAATATATCAAGATAAGCTGATGAATTCCTGATGTTTTTTTGGTATAGAACAAAGTTTTGGAGACCAATATTATGATATTTCAATAAAAATTGCTTCTGTCTTATGACCCGTGTAGTTTTTATTGAACAATCTTCCGTAATACATATTAAAAATATTTTATTGAAAACTACTTCTTTCTTATAATCTCACTGAACCCGTGTAGTTTTTATTAAACACTCTCTACCGGAATAGTTTCTGTTTTAGGTACTCGATTTCAAAAAAGATGGTAAAAAACTTCCTATTCGTTGACCGGGTTGTATTATTCAAAAGTAGAAACTTTCTCCAAACCATTATTTAGTAACAAGAAAAGTTTAGTATCATATCTCTGCTAGTGATGTAACAGTAATAATGCGACATGAAAATTCAATTAATGAATACTGTGTCACGAAGTCTTCAATAATTTTGAATGATTAAAAATTCTGTTTTTTCCCAAAGAGTGGTCCATTTTATAACTATCACAAACAAAGTCAGAAATCGGTCAGAAATCTTTCAAAACTGCGATCTGGAAAAAAATTTTTGCCCTATCTGCATCGTATCCATAACAAAACTCAAAACTCATAGACCCCTTGAAACTGATTTTTTTCAAAATTTTCCAGACTATTATTAAGATTTGATGTAAACCAACTAGCTTTCCATTAGAATCACTGAAACCGAAAAAAATTCTCAAAATATTCCAGGCCGCCGTCCGTCGTGATGCTGCTGGTCCAACTTTGGTTCTCCGTGACAACTGCAAAATCATTCCATCCGGAGGATGCTCGTGTGATGTCAAAGAAGGAAACGATGAAGTTGTGATCCGTGAATACGATAGTGTTGATCAGTGCAAGAAGTCTGTTGAGATGGCTACAGCTGAGAATAAGAAGGCCGTCAATGCAGAGATCACTCAGAAATATGGAGATTTCAAGGTGAGTTGGCTTAGAAATAGGAAAATTAGAGAAGTTTCTTTTGATTCCAATGAGCCTAAAATCATTTCTCAACTCCTTCTAGAACTTGAGTTATGGGGCTTTGAATTTTTTTGAAAAACATTTTTGAACCTCAAAATTTTCAAATTCCTATAACTCGAGTCCCAGTCAACCTAGAACAACAAACTTTGGCTCATTCTGACCCCCGATAAATTTTCTATTTTTTCAACATAAGTTTTCGTATTCCAGGACAACTGCTTCCCAAGACCATCGGGAGGATGCAAGTGCAATGTGGACCTCGGACACGGTGAGGAGGTTGTTCAGTACAATACTGATGCCGAGTGCAAAAAGTCTGTGGAGCAAGTGACCGCCGAGCATAAGAAGGAGTTAAATGAGGAGATCAAGGAGAAGTTTGGAGGGTTTAAGGTGGGTTGTGCAACGTTTAATTCATTAAACTTTTGAAAAAATTAGTGTCAAACTCTCGAGGGCAGCAGGAATTGATTATAGAAAACATGGTGCAACAAATTTGACACAGTGAAACAGCAAAATTTTTTGCGGTTTTGAGTAAGCTTGAATTCGTCTCTCAAATTCCACCAAACATTCATTTATACATCGTCGAAAATAACAAATCCAACAAATTTCAGGAAAACTGCTTCCCAAAGCCATCTGGAGGATGCAAGTGCAATGAGAAGGATGCTAATGGAAATGAAGTCGTCACTGCTTACAATAACCCAGAACAGTGCAAAGTATCGGCTGCCAGAGTGAAGAGAGACGTCGGAGCCACTGTCCAAAGACAACCAGCCAATGTCGCCAGAGCCAATGTCAAGGATGTCAAGCAGGCCCAGCCAAACTATGATGTCAGGGATCCAGTGAGGTAGGTTATTGAAGGTGTGAGGGTCTGGGATTCTGAGAGTTTGAAAAGGGGAGGGGGGTTCTGAAGGCTAGGGTCATCTGTATGGACATCTGGATATACAGACACATATTGGACCCAGGGCTACCGTACGGCCGGCCGCGACTGGCCAAGGTTGACCTCGGCTGGCCATGGTCGGCCGCGAATGAGTACGTTCGGCTACGACAGTTCACAATTGGCTACGGTTGTTCACGGCTGGCCACGACTGACCACGACTGAAAAAAACCGTGGCCACCGTCAGACATCCGGACCACGACCAACCGCCAAAAAGACTTGAGAATCCTGACCAGCCAACTCCGCCCACTTACAAATCCTTCTAAGCTAATTTCTATCATTCCAGAGAACGTGCCCAAGCCAACTACGCCGCTGTGGTTGATGAGTTGAAGAACAAGTTCAAGGGACTCAAAGAGGGATGTTTCCCAAGACCAAAGGGATGTCTTTGTGTCATTGGAAAGACTCCAGAAGGACGTGATATCACTGACAGAAGAATGAAGGATTCCGACTGCAAGTGCAAGGAGGGAGAACGTGGACCAGGATGTCCAGCTGCCTAAATTTTGATGAATTTTTTGGTAAATTGAAAAATATTAATATTGGATACTCTTTCTTGCCTTTTTTGAACTTGAACCACTCTACTTTTATACATTCTGATTTGGAAATTTGTATTGAATTTTGATTATTTGAATTTGCTTTCTATATTTTTCGATGTAACTGTTCTGTAATAAATCACTGAAAGAAACATTTTCTGTGACAAGTTCCTCATATCTTGAAGATGGAATTGACTCATCATTAATTGACTCCAGATCGGTTTTTTCTAGTTTGAACTCAGCAATAACTTTAACAAGCCGAGCGTAACTAAAACTCGTGGAAACTAGAGTCGATAAGATGTACTGGAAATAAAAGAGGTACTATTAAATTCATTTAGAATTGTAGAATTGTATCGTCACGACAAAACAGTAAAGGTTTGAAAATGGTTGACAACAAATTCATATTTCTGTCCAATGATATTCTTCTGTCGGAACCTTGGACATTGATAAAGCATCTGGAACAAAAGTGTGGATTGTTTTCATTATCAATTTGCTTCATTTCTCCAATTTCCCACAAACCTAAAGCAGTTTTTTTTTTCGAAAAATGTTCAAGATCTACTGTTTATCTTTATAATTACCCGATGCTCATTGTGGAAACAAAAAAGGTATTCCAGCAGAATAGAGTCAAAAGCGTTTTTTAGTTAAAAAACGTGAAGGTATTTTTCCAACTAATTGTCCGATCGGTTCATGCTTTAAATTATTCATAACCACCCGAAACCGTGATTTTTTAGAATTTGTTTCTCTCATTCTTATTTTTCTTCGTTAGTGCATTTTCATTAGTAGGCGTGCAAAAACTTGTACTTGAAAGTGTGATCTTTTGAAAAATCATAAGTGAAAATGATACACGAATACTTGTATTAACAAAACAGAAGTTCAAGAACCTTGTCATGATCGGAAAACAGTTATTTTCAGGTATGTTTTTTTCAGTTTCCAAACTATTGTGAAAGAAAGTTTCTTTTCGGATTTCCAGTGATTGCGCGAAAATGTGTATCAAAAGCCTTTTTCTTGTCCAAGTTATTTTTCACTCAGAGTAACCGTTTGTCATTAAACAACAATATGAACCATATGAAACCTATATGTACACTGCTGGACATAAGTATAAGTTCACTTTTAAATTTTCGATTTTTCGAAAACTATGCATATTGAAGCAACGTCTTGATGGCGTGATAACTAGTCTCCCGAAATGTCAAAAAGTAAAATACAATCAACCGCCCTTGTTCCCATCAGTTTGGGAGAAATCGAAAAATTTCGGAAAACAGGCCGTGGAGAGTGGACATAAATATAAGTTCACTTGAGTGACATTTCGAATTTTTCAAGACTGGGCCTGAAACTTTTTTGATATTGTTTGCAATACATTAGGCATCCCATAAATGTTCTGCTCACAAAAAATTATCGAGATTGGCCGATCCTCAAAAAAGATATCGCAGAATTTCGCCCTAGTAGGAGGTAACCTTCAAATTTTCATTGAGCTCGTCAGAAAATCGTAAGAAAATAAAAATGTCTGGGTGTATGCTGCTGAACATGGTTCATTGTTATTATTTACATATCAACTCGCCGATTTCTCATGCCAACCTATGAGAAAAATTAACTTTTAGGCTTTACGTACGAAAAAAAGGGGCAGGTATATTTGGTTAAGTCGATGGCGTGAGGGGTGTGGCAACTCGAGAGCCTTCATAATATCGGACCATAGTACCACAGTTATGGTCTACATTTCACAAAAAAAAATTAATTTGAAACCTCCATCCCAAAGCTCTCCAGAGTTGTTCAAAGTTTTTGTGTTTTGAAGTTTCTCTAGACCCAAAACTGTGTGTTCATCAAAAATTATCTAGAGAACCGAAGTTGGATAGGGCTTCAAAATTTCTGAATATAAAAATCAGATCTCTAGAATACATTTGCCATGCTCAGAAGCGAATTTCTCGATATTGAATTTTTGACTTTTCATGTATCCCTATACGTGAGTTCTTGGTAGGTGAGCTAATTAATTTTCTACGTATAGGGATACACGAAAAGTCGAAAATTCGATATCGTGAAATTAACTTCTGAGCATGACAAATGTATTCTAGAGATCTGATTTTTATATTCAGAAACTTTGAAGCCCTATCCAACTTTGGTTCTCCAATTATTTGCTGATGAATGCCCAATTTTGGGTCTAGAGAAACTTCAGAACACAGGAACTTTCAACACCTCTGAAAAGCTTTGGGATGGAGGTTTCAAATTAATTTTTTTTGTCAAATGTAGACCATAACTGTGTTGCCATGGTCCAATATTATGAAGGCTCTGGAATTGCCACACCCCTCACGCCATCGAATTAAACAAATCTACCTGACACTTATTTTCATACCGAACGTCAAAAAGTTACTTTTTTCGTAGGTAGGCACGACAGATCAGTAAGTCTGATATGGAAATGACAATAATAAGCCTTTTTCAACAGTATTCGTCTAGAAATTTTCATTTCCTTCTGATTCTCTGACGAGCTCAACGAAAATTTGAAGGCTACCTCCTACGAGGGCGAAATTCTGCGATAACTTTTTTTAGGACCGACCAATCTCGATAATTTTTTGTGAGTATAACAATCATTGGATGCTCAATGTATTGCAAACAATATCAAAATGCTTTATGGCTCCCGTCAAGAATATTTCAAAATCTCACCCAAGTGAACTTATACTTTTGTCCACTCTCCACGAGCAGTTTTCCGAAATTTTTCGATTTCTCTCAAACTGATGGGAACCAGAGCAGCTGATTGTATTTCACTTTTTTACATTTTGGGAGACTAGTTATCACGCCAACAAGCCGTTGCTTCAATGTGTATAGTTTTCGAAAAATTGAAAATTCTAAAGTGAACTTATATTTATGTCCAGCAGTGTATGTATAGTTTTTTACAGTTTCTCTGTCGTTTCAATTCATCTTCAGTCCATTGGGAGTGATCGTGCGCCCTAACTTCTTGCGTAGTGTTTCACACATATGCACCAAGCCATCATGAAAGAATGTGTAGGGTACGGTCCTTTGATAAACTAGAAAACTCAAAAAGACAAGACATTGAATAATGAACGACCTCAGCTACTTCACTTAAAAATTGCCTGAAAATCTGAAAAGTACGCAAACACCAAATCTCATTTTTTCGAATCTCACATGCTTGGTCCTTAGCATCCTAGGGTGAAAAAAACTAGGCGCCGAAACTGCAGGAACTAGTGCTCAGCCAGAAAAATGTTTAATTTGTTTTGTCTATAAAACATAGATTTTTATGAATTCAAACTCATCATTTAGCTTTTCATTTTGGCTAGTTCGTTATCATAACTGTGACGAAAGTTGTCAGTATGTCCCAAATGCGCAGTCGATTAGTAGAACGAAACTGACACAAAACTTGCAAACTCACTGAAACCGATTTCACTGTGTTTTCATATAATTTTGCAGTTATAGTTACTTTAGATCACATTACAGTTCGAGTTGATCATATCGTTGTTATACCGACAAATTTGAATACAAAGACATTTTCTCAAATCTAATTGTTCCGAAATGCTGAAGGGCAAGGATCATTAAGAAATGAAAGTGAGATAAATGATAAGAACTCATTGAAATAGAAATTATGTGCTCCAATTTTTACGTTCGATTCAGCGGCCTCAAATACCAAAACATTATGTTTCAATAGCTTCATATTTTGAATTTCGATAGTTATAATTTCGATGGGTAACTGGCGTTCCCTTTGAAAATAGATCTACATCTCGCTGTTAGCCTCGGCGACACCAGCTCCCAGTTTCGTTCAAATCCATCAGACCAGGACACCATGCGTAAATGGAGAAGAAAATTTTTAGAACTGAATCATGTAGGTACACTGCTGGACATAAGTATAAGTTCACTTTTAAATTTTCGATTTTTCGAAAACTATGCATATTGAAGCAACGGCTTGTTGGCGTGATAACTAGTCTCCCAAAATGTAAAAAAGTGAGATACAATCAGCTGCACTGGTTCCCATCAGTTTGGGAGAAATCGAAGAATTTCGAAAAACAGCTCGTGGAGAGTGGACAAAAGTATAAGTTCACTTGGGTGACATTTTGAAATATTCGGGACGGGAGCCATGAAGCATTTTGATATTGTTTGCAATACATTGAGCATCCAATAATTGTTATGCTCACAAAAAATTATCGAGATTGGTCGGTCCTAAAAAAAGTTATCGCAGAATTTCGCCCTCGTTGGAGGTAACCTTCAAATTTTCGTTGAGCTCGTCAGAGAATCAGAAGGAAATGAAAACTTCTAGGCGAATACTGTTGAAAAAGACTTATTATTGTCATTTACATATCAAACTTACTGATCTGTCGTGCCTACCTACGAAAAAAAGTAACTTTTTGACTTTCGGTATGAAAAAAAGGTGCAGGTAGAATTGTTTAAATCGATGGCGTGAGGGGTGTGGCAACTCGAGAGCCTTCATAATATCGGACCATAGTAACACAGTTATGGTCTACATTTTACAAAAAAAATTTATTTGAAACCTCCATCCCAAAGCTTTCCAGAGGTGTTGAAAGTTCCTTTGTTCTGAAGCTTCTCTAGACCCAAAATTGGGCATTCATCAGCAAATAATTGGAGAACCAAAGTTCGATTCGGCTTCAAAATTTCTGAATATGAAAATCAGATCTCTAGAATACATTTGTCATGCTCAGAAGTTAATTTCACGATATCGAATTTTCGACTTTTCGTGTATCCCTATACGTGAGTTCTTGGTAGGTGAGCTAATTAATTTTCTACGTATAGGGATACACGAAAAGTCGAAAATTCGATATCGTGAAATTAACTTCTGAGCATGACAAATGTATTCTAGAGATCTGATTTTTATATTCAGAAATTTTGAAGCCGAATCGAACTTTGGTTCTCCAATTATTTGCTGATGAATGCCCAATTTTGGGTCTAGAGAAACTTCAGAACACAGGAACTTTCAACACCTCTGGAAAGCTTTGGGATGGAGGTTTCAAATAAATTTTTTTTGTAAAATGTAGACCATAACTGTGGTACTATGGTCCGATAATATGAAGGCTTTCGAGTTGCCACACCCCTCACGCCATCGACTTAAGCAAATCTACCTGCCCCTTTTTTTCGTACGTAAAGCCTAAAAGTTAATTTTTTCATAGGTAGGCATGAGAAATCGGCGAGTTTGATACGTAAATGATAACAATGAACCATGTTCAGCAGCATACACCCAGACATTTTTATTTTCTTACGATTTTCTGACGAGCTCAATGAAAATTTGAAGGCTACCTCCAACTCGGGCGAAATTCTGCGATATCTTCTTTGAGGATCGGCCAATCTCGATAATTTTTTGTGAGCAGAACATTTATGAAATGCCTAATGTATTGCAAACAATATCAAAACAGTTTCAGGGCCCAGTCCCGAATATTTCAAAATGTCACCCAAGTGAACTTATATTTATGTCCACTCTCCACGAGCCTTTTTTCGAAATTTGTCGATTTCTCCCAAACTGATGGGAACCAGGACGGTGATTTGTATCTCACTTTTTTACATTTCGGGAGACTAGTTATCACGCCATTAAGACGTTGCTTCAATATGCGTAGTTTTCGAAAAATCGAAAATTTAAAAGTGAACTTATACTTATGTCCAGCAGTGTATATACGAACTACCGGGAACAAACCGGCTACTCGAGTCATCGGTAAACATAACTAACATTCCGGGAAATTAGAAAAGATGTTTTGTCTTACGAGATTCTAGACAGATACGTGTACCGATTGATTAAGAAAATGTTCCTTGTTATAACAAAGATATTGAAACACAAACAACTTTGGGATAGACCAAACTGAATAGAACAAATCTCACCATCGAAATCACGTGAGCAATCAAGAAAATGCCTTCAAATTAATTATTTTGTTTGGTCAAATGCAATCGAATTTCAATTTTGAAGCAGCTCACCTACTGATTATATTTTGTATTGTTTGGATATATACTTTCGAAAAATTTGAAGTATCATTTGAACTGAATCACATAAATCAGAGAAGTTTTTTCAGTTTCAAATTCAACATAAATTTGCGAGTTTCTTCGATTATCAATGGTGTGTCATTTACACAAGTTACCGTATTAACTCTAATAGTGGTGCACCTCTTATTGAAGGGCATCTCTAAAATAAGGGAATCCAGAAATTGGGGTTGAACAATAGAACGGCATCTTCATCTTACTAAAGGAATAGTTCTGTGTGTGTGTGTGTGTCTGTCTGTCCAAGATTGTTTGTTGAATAACTTTCTTCGCAGTGCAAATATTCGTTTCAAATTTCGGCAGTAGTCATGAGTATTCGAGCGCTTCAAGAGCGTATTGTGAAAAATTTGCTCCTGGCAGGATTACTGTAGGTACAGTAACCACTCATAGAAAAAAAGCATCGAGGACCCGCGTGAGCGGGTACGGGTCCACTAGTGCCCCACTATTAGAGTAAATACGGTATATAAAAATGCGTATTCTAAATCTGTAGCCGCTTACAGTACATCCAAAGCCCAGACAGTCGTGCCAATGATTCAAAACCACCAACTTCAGAATATTGATTCTGACAATTTCTTTTTCGATTTTATTTCTACCTATACAAACTGCGAAATTGAATCTTGACTATGAACTATAAGCAGCCTGTAACACAATTTTTTCAGTTTCGGACCTTTTAAGATTTGGGCAACATTGTCTATGTTTTTTTGTCATACGAATTCCTGTCAAATTTGGAAATTCTTTGAGTTGCGAATTTACCAGAAGATTACTGTTTCACTATGTACAGATTCTTGATATAGTGTGATTTGTTTTAGTCTGCATTGGACAAGATTGAAAAAGTAACAAAAAATGCAATCATCTGCCTGAAGTTGGTAAAATTGAGCATTTTATCTTCATTTGGTGCCACTATCCTCCAATTTTTCTGTAGATTCGGAACTCTTCTCCTGTTCTGCTTGGTTGTGAAATAGTAGGACGATAGAGAGAACTTCGATGTAGCCTATTCAGCACATCTTTCAATCATCCGAGCTTATCTGGCACCTTAACAAGAAAAGTTTCAGTTTCGAAAGGATCAGAAACTTGAACTGAGTTTGTAGAAAATCAATGGTGACTTGCTTTTAACGGCTTCTGAATCAGTTTTACCGTAATACAAATATTCCCGAGATTGTTATCCGCTTTCACTAAAATTCATGTGAACGATAAAATCATATTAGGCTGTTCAATAAGTTTCGTTACTAATCAGGCAAAAGTTCAACTGTCGCCCAATCTTCAAATATGGACCTGGTCAACCTTATTTGTGATTCATTGTTAGTGGCAACTATCGGATTATACTTTGGCAACTTGGGCCTTCATTACCTCCAAAACCCTTTGAACGGTGGCTTGACAAGCGATTCTAGGTCATTTTTGTCAATCTCCCGAAATCTTGAAAAATTTTTTCTAGATGTGGGCCCAAGTGGAAATCGTTTAAACCATTACATAGCACAACGTTAAAACTACATAATAAAACTATAGCCTTAATTAGATTCCATCAAAAATTTGAGAACCATGACTTGAAAATCTATAGCGGAAACCAGTACTGTTCTAGAGGTAAAAAATGAATCCTCACAGTGGTGTCCATAGTTGGTGAAAGAATAAGACACTAATTTTAGCTGAGAAATTATCTATGTGTTTTGATATAATACTTAAATTATTCTCCTCTGACACTGGTATCTCTTCTAACCACAAAAACTGAAGCTTACTCGAACTTTTGGGAATTTCAGGTTTTGGGCCAAATATCTGCCGTCTCCCTCAATTGGCATAGAAGAATTTACTTGTCAATTTTGTAAAAATTCCTCAGCTATAAAACAGCAACAAAAGGTTTTCCCTCGTTTATCTACCAGAGCTAAACCGCGACAATATTCAACCCTGTGTATAAGCAAAAATTTCACCATCAGGGAGAAAGTCAGGAAATTTTTTGATCGAATTTTTTTGTTCTTCCGAAGAGTTGAATAATTTGATTTTAGGTTTAAATCAAAGTAATATATATGAATTTATGAATAACAGATGAGAAGATCATTCTGGATTTGGAACCACTGCTAGGCAGCTGTCGGTTCTCTTTTAGTAGCATTCATGTTAAAACAATGAAATATTATTGAGTGTGTTAGGCGAATCACCTGTTTTTATGTCATCATACTAAGGAATCCTTCGTCTATTAATTCCTACAAAATTGCATTTCTAGCATGACTCCAACGGAAATAAGAGCGACATTTGTAATGTCGATCAAATTCGGAAACCGGCGCATGAAGAAACTTTTCGTATATTTTCCCCCCTGGCGTTCATCATAAAACGAGAATCAGTTTTTATGGAGTACTAGAGATACACTTTATGATAGTCAAATAACATCTGCTCACCGACTTCAGATCAAACGCGAACATGGCTCAAAGTTCTTACTAGAATCACTAACGTTACTTATTGAACAACCTGATATGAGACATAGAACAGTTGAAAATTAGAAAATGTTTCAGGTGCTTCGAATGCTATGAATTGGAAGCAGAGGTGCGCGGAAGAGAATTTTTTCTATGCGGAAGACGGAAGACGGAAGACGGAAGTGAATTTTTTATGACGGAAGAGGGAACACGGAAGACGGAAGTGAAAATATAGGCGGAAGACGGAAGTAGACGGAAGACGGAAGTGACTGTCTAGGCCTAAAAGTGCCAAAAATGTTGGGAACCGTAATTATTAGTGTTAGGGAAGATCAGAAAACAAGTCAAAAATCTTTTTCGACTTGAAAAAATCAAAAATTTTGGGTCTTCCGTGAAATTTTTTTTCTTCCAAAAAATCCGGAGACGGAAGTAGTCGGAAAAATTTTGGCGGAATACGGAAGACGGATGACGGAAGTGAAAAAACAGGCGAAAGACGGAAGACGGAAGACGGAAGACGGAATTCCGCGCACCTCTGATTGGAAGGCGTTTGCTCTGAATTCATGTTGAGTTTCAAATTTCCAAGTTTGAGGGACTTAATGAAATTTCAAGTTAAACAGAAATCGGAAAATAAGAACTTGAAACAGGCAGAATTTCAATAAAACCTTGCTTAGAATCCACAACAAAATAAGAAAAAACGAGCGATCAACTAAATTTTGATACAAAACGTGCACATTTTGTAACAGTGTAAATGTGGGAATTTTTTGTAAAAATGTACACAGTTTCCCGAAGATCACTTAGATGCAATTTATATTATACGCTAGTATTCTTCGAAATTCAATTTATGTACAT
The DNA here is from genome assembly GCA_963932045.1 of Caenorhabditis sinica. Taxonomy (NCBI): domain Eukaryota; kingdom Metazoa; phylum Nematoda; class Chromadorea; order Rhabditida; family Rhabditidae; genus Caenorhabditis; species Caenorhabditis sinica. The sequence continues at coordinate 21,617,046 of OZ009940.1, forward strand.
CAGAGGCGAACGGAAAAGGATTTTGAAAACGCAGAATGCGGAGTTGACCTATTTTTTGCGGAACGCGGAATGCGGAAGCGAAATTTTTGCATTAAATTGGAAAAACGGTCTCTTGTTTTTTACAAAACTAGATTTGAAAGCTCATTTCATTGATGTACCGTCAAGTTACTCAATCTTCGATCCGGAAATCTCGGAAGTTTTACAAACTCTGTAATTTCTTACAATTTTCATTTTGAGTTGTGCGGAATGAAATATTGAATGTGTTCAATGCGGAATCCCCCACACCTCTGATTCACACTGATAAGATCACCAAAAAACCAAAACATTTCAGTTTGCCGAACCCCATAAACCATTTATAATCATATACTGATACTATGTCAATCAAGAGCTAGCCCAAGAGTCTAAAACTCAATTTCGCCGCCAAAAGCCAGATTCTTCAATAAAATGAGTCAAAATTTAAAAACATGTGACTAAGCATGGGAACAGCAGCCAAAAATCAGGACAAGAAAAAGAAGAAAGAAGAAACTTTGATATGTAATTTGAAAAATGAAAAAAAAATTGCGATGGTAATGAGTAATGTTTCAGAGCGTTTGGAGATACTTAGGACAACTTGGGTATGATCCAACTACAATTATATACGATTTACTGTTTTGAAAACTTCTCAAGTAAGTTTGGGTTTCGTCAAAAGTCAATTCGACGACGGGTTTGTATCAAAATGTACCTATCTGTTTAGTTAGAAAGCTTTTGTCCCAATAAAAGTTCAGAATACTCGCCAATATTCATGTAGAAAACAACTTACTCAATAAATCTTGACTCCACGGACTGTGGACAGAACCTGGTAACTCAAAACCTAGCAGTAATCTCAATTACCTGAAATCTGGACCAGTTTCAAATTCTCATTATAACAAGAGCAATTCAAGAGACTCTAGTTTTGAAAGAGTTTTATCATTCCAGTCAGTTTTTATAAAAATAATTCAAGAATTATTGTTTCGAGGAGTTCACATGAAGCCCGCAAATCATTTACACACATTAAGAGAGACTAAACAAAGCATACATATTCAAAATCCGAATTCCGTTTCACAATGCCCTTAAAGTTTTTGAATTATCTGGGGTTGAATTATTATCTGGGGTTGAATTATTTCAGTGCATCAGACGGTTGTTTTTGGAACAAACAGAAAATTTGCAAAAATACTGTACTGTTTCAAAAGGTTGGTAAACATTGTTGTAGTTGAGTGTACTATTCCAACGTCGGTTTCTTCATATATGACACTGTTCTCAGAAAGAAATTTTGATGAAGACTTCAGAATTTTCAGTGCCAATTTCCAAAGCCATTCTTATTTTAAGAGTTTATATACAGGACACCAAAAAGTTCCAGTTTCATGAAACTGTGAACCATTGTTACCGAACATTAAAAACATTTGTACCGAAGATATTGATTTTTTAAATGGTTTTGATAACACGACGTCAAATCTAATACTTCAGCTATTATCATCAAAATAAATTGATAATTCAAGTTTTGATTCACAAAAAACACATTTTGAAGGTTTTCAAAAGAAAAATCTGTTTCATGAAGCTGTGAAAGTCTCTACTACTGATCCTCGTATGATTACAAAATCGTCTGCAGCAATTTCACAAAAACTATAAAAACTGACTCCAGAAAATCAGCCAAATACATAAAGTTAGATCTAGACTTAGAGGGTCATGGTATACCTGAAGAATTCATGGGCAATATATAACTCAAATTTACTCGTTTCATGAAGCTGTGAAAAATGTTATACTGAAACTTGAAACAATTATTCGAATGAGGGGAGACGAAATCTTACTAAAACTACAGATTACCAGAACAAAGAATAGCTCCTTTATTAGTTATGAGATGAAAAAACAAGTGAAATCAGTTTCATGAAGCTGTTAACATTTCTAGGGCTGTTCGATTCTTGATTTCTTCAAGCTATTCAGTCACCATTTCAACAAATAATGCAAAACGTCTAATAAAGACAATTTGAGTCAAAAGGAGATAATGCTTCTCTCATTCAAGTCAAATTTACTTTACAGTAGTTAGAGCTATACAGCTCTAGTCGGAAAGTATCCGCTTTGATTCATTTTCAGAATACTCCCGTCAACATGTATACTTCCAGAAAATCTCATGAAATCAATCCTGACGCCGCAATATGTAAACCAAAAATCGCCAATGAATGTTGAATAAAAATTTCAGCAGTTTCAGATTCCTGTTATCTCTGGAGCACTACGAGAAACTCTATTCGTCTGAAGATAGAAGTGCATTACCCGCGAATAGATACTATGAATAATTTTGTACAAGCAGCCAATATGAAAAATAAATACGGTTTCAAGAAGTTGCAAAAACTGGAATAGTTCAAATCTCTGGAAAGAAAATAGTATTCGATTTTATCATGAAGAACCCCTTTGATAGAGATTGAAAACAATTTCAGGGTCTAGATTGTTCACAGATACTTGACCAGAACCAACAAGCAAGAAGTTAGTGAAACTGATACAATTTCTGATTCAGGATTCTGGGGAAAATGTTTGGGTAATATCTTACCAGGCGGTTTTCGTCCCCTTCGGGGACTCCAACCCCCTGGCATCCGCTTACTTGTATCTTCACACACACACCCGCAGGGCCCACAGTGAAAAACCGAAAATTTCAAAGTTGATTTTTTTGAGAAAAGAAAAATACGGGCGTCATCTCAGACAAATTTCCAGTCGATCTGTATTAGTTTCATCCAAATCGGACCACTGGCAGTCGAGTTATGACGTGCGACAGACAGACTCACAGACAGATTTTGTCGATTGTTATTAGTAAAGATGTCATTTCCTCGAAAATAGAATTAAAAATCCAATCGAAATTTTTGTCAACGGACTGTTACGACGGAAACGGAGATACTTGCGATTTTCTGTTTAATCCAACCATCAAGGAAAGAGCAAATTCTGGTTTCTCATTACAACTGATATCAGATTCAGGAAGCAGTGAAAATTTTCTGGGAAAATGCTAGTATGATCTTATTGGTCACAGATGGTTTCACTTCCAAAAACTAGCAAAACTAGACCAAAAACCTAGAACAAGACGTGGAATAATTTTTGAGACAATCTTTGTTTGCTTTACCGTTTCACCTCTAAAGTATGTATTTGTTTTCACACAAACTGGAAATTTTGATGAACGTATCGCTTCCCTGAATTCAAACAAACCACCGTAATCTGGTACTGTTAAAACTGATCTACCGTATTTACTCTAATAGTGGGGCACCTCTTATAGAAGGGCACCTCCAATATAAGGGCACCTGGAAGGAGAGATTGAAAAATAAAAGGGCACCTCTAATTGAAGGGCACCCCTAATATAAGGGCACCCGCTAAATATGCTTCGGCTGAAATTTTTGAAAAAATCTGAATAATAGGGATATTTTTTTATGTAAAAAGAGTGCGTTTTCTACTGAAACAGTGAACTTTTCCTTTGATTTTTCACTATTTGCCCATATTTTTAGTCGATTGGTCGGGAATCCGATATTGTCATAAAAGGTTTGACAAATACAAGGGCACCTCTATTTGAAGGGCACCTCTAATATAAGGGCATCCAGAAAAGTAGGTTGAACAATAGAAGGGCATGCCCCACTATTAGAGTAAATACGGTATATCTAGCTTCCTCAACATTTCAGGAGAACAGGAGTCGGGTTGAATACTACTCTCCTAAATCTTTCACTTTTTCAAAACTATCATATTGCTCCATAAATTGAGAGAATTCTATTAATTAAGATAAGTTCAAAAGACGTCTACAATAATATTCGTTGTTCAGTTTCAGCTAGTCCACATCTAGACTCATCTACATTTTCGCTCCGCTATCGAACGAAATGAAAATAAACCAACCTCTACAACTGGCATCCTTGATCAACTGATATCCTCGAATCTCTCCTTCATTCTTCTGGAAAGGTGCACTCCAGACTACAGTAACCTCTCCGACTTTGGCGTCAACGACATCAGAGACACCTGTAGCTAATTGTTCACCGCTGTCTGGAAAAATTAGGGAATAGCATTAATTCTTTGTTACAATTGAAATTTGACTGTGTTACTATTGCATTTTGAGCGCGTGGTCAATTTTGAATTTATAGAAACAGTGCAATTTTTCAAAAGTCCAAATTGGCAAGATTCACCGCTGCCGGATCTCAATCTAGATGAAATCTTTAGAAAACAGATATTTATTGACAATTTGAACCTTTAGTTAACTTTTTTGTGTCTCCAGTACTGTCATTTCTGCAAATATTCTCTCACTCTTCGAATTTGATAAGATCATATACAATAAAGCGTTTGGGATGGGGTTGAAAACGATGTTCTGAAGTAGGGGAAACTGAAAATGTTGTACTGAGTTTTTCTATTTGTATTTCTGTTTCGCTCTTCTCATTTGGTTTCGAGAAAAATAAGAGCAAGCATTGAGCCATCCTTTTTATATACAATGAATCTAGATCAATGGAGCAATATCTCGGCTGATTTAAAATTCAAAAAATGTGTCGGCCACCGCTGGTTATTCAAGGAAATCCATTTTCTGAGACCAAATCACACACTGCATCAACTTTGATTTTTATCATGCACACGTAACATTCATTTCGCAGAGAAATGGCATAATGTACTTTGTACTTTTACTGTACTTGTACATACTTTGTGTTTTGTACAATACTGATATCGGGTTTGACAGAGAACGTGTCTTATAGCGTGGCACAATTTAGTCTGACGGTATGAAAATGGACCTGATCTATGTATAACATTCAATTCCATTTTAACTTGCTTAAAAATCGGTTTCTTTTTTTATGTGAGATGATACTGAAAACCAAGAAAAGATGAATGTTTCAGAACGCTTATAATTTCGGCCAATCTTGGTGGAATTCAGTTGCAATAGTGATTTAATAAGAGAAGTTAGTTTTGATAGGATCATAAGCTTGGAGTGAGTTTGTAGAAAATCAATTGAACGGTGCTTTTACCGACTTCTAAATAAACTTTAATTTAATTCAAATGTTCCCGAGCTTGTTATCCGCATTTACTCATATTCATGTAAGCGTTAAAATCAGAGCCCCTAATAAGTGAGGGCCCTAATAAGTGTTTGGCTAACGTTGAAATGGAAAAATAGGAAGCAGACAGAATTTTGATAAAACCTTGCTAAGAATCCACAACAAAAAATAAAAAACTAGCGCTCAACTGAATGGGGATACAAAATGTTCACATTTTGTAACAGTGCAAATGTGGGAATCTTTGATGAAAATGTTCACAGTTTCCCAAAGCTCACATATATGATATTCATTTTATCATCTAGTGTTCTGCTCAATTAATCCTCAGCAGAGGTGTACGGAAGAGGATTTTGAAAACGCGGAATGCAGTATAGAACTATTTTTTGCGGAACGCCGAATATGGAAACGAAATTTCTGCATTAAGTTCGAAAAGTAATCACTTTTCTTTACAAAACTAGATTTGAAAACTCATTTCATTGATGTACCGTCAAGTTACTTAATTTTCGATCCGGAAAGCTCGGAAGTTTTTCAAACTCTGTAATTTCTTACAATTTTCATTTTGAGTTGTTCGGAATGAAATTTTGAAAGTGTGGAACGCGGAATGCCAAATTCCCCACACCTCTGATTCACACTAAAAAGATCACCCAAAAACCAAAACATTTCAGTTTACCAAACCTCATAAACCATTTACTGATCATATACTGATACTATCTTATTAGCGAAATTTCAAAAGGGGAAACGCGCTCCGTCGCAATTTGCTCGTTTTCAAACTCCCGCGTTCTCGGTGTACTCCTCGAGGACAACTCGCCACTACAAACAAACAGAGAAATAAACAACAGATAATCTAAAACCGAATTTTCGCCGTCAAGAGCCAGATTCTTCAATAAAGAGAGTCAAAAATCTAAAAGCAAGTGAATACACATGGGAACAATAGCAAAGAACCAGGACAAGGAAAATAAGAAGGACGAAACTTTATTAATTTGAATAATGAACAATAAATTTGGGATGGAAAATAGTAATGTTTCAGGGCGTTTGTGAATAATTGGAACGACTTCAGGATGTATTCCACATTGATTATTTAATTTACTGTTTCGAAATGTTCACAAGAAAGCATGGGTTTTGTCCAAAGTCATTAAGACGATAGCTCTTTTAAAAATGTATCTAACACGTAAATCAATTAGAAGGCTTTTGTCCCAAGACAAGTGTGGAAAACTCGCCAATATGCATGTAGAAAACACTTAGTCAAAAAATCCTGATTCCACAGACTGTCGACAAAACCTGGTAACTCAAGACCTAGCAAGAATCTCAATTTCCCGTAATCTGAACCAGTTTCAGATTCTCGTTATAGCTAGAGCAGTTTATGAAACTCTAGTTTTGCAAGAGTTATATTATCCCGGTCAGTTTCCATAAAAATAACTGAAATTTCATTGTTTCAAGAAGTTGACATGAAGCCAGCAAATCAATCATCCACATTTATTGAGTCTAAATGACCCAAACATATTTAAAATCCAAGTTGTATTTCACAACGTCTTTAAAGTTATTAAATGATCTGGTGTTTTAGTACTTCTGCTGGATGTGCTTTGAACAAACAGAAAATTTGCAAAATACTATACTGTTCCTAAAAGTTGGTAAGAATGTTCATGAATGACAATCTTCGTATAATGGTCTATCCACAGGAAATTCAAATATTCCAGTTTCATGAAACTGTGAAACATGTGCACCGAAAATCGATTTTGATTATTGCACGGCATTTATAACACGACGTTGAATCTAATATTTCAGATATGGTCATCAAGATAAATTGATAATTCTCGTTTTGATTAACAAGCAACCGAATTTTGTAAGTTTTCCAAAGTAAAATCAGTTTCATGAAGCTGTGTAAGTCTCTACTACTCATCCTCGTACGATTTCACAAACTTCTGATGTTGAGTCAATTTCGCAATAATTATCAAGAACTGACTCCAGAGAATCAGCCAAATACATTGAGTTGAGATCTAGACTTAGAGGCTCGTGATACATATGCACGAAGATTTCATGCGCAAAATATAACTCAAATTTACTCGTTTCATGTAGTTGTGAAAATTGTTATACTGAAACTTGAAACAATTATTCGACCCATGGAGATGAAATTTTACTGAAACTTTTATGATTACCAGAACAAGGAATAGCTCCTTTATTAGTTATGAGATGAAAAAACAAGTGAAATCAGTTTCATGAAGCTGTTAACATTTCTAGGGCTGTTCGGTTCTTGATTCTTCCAGCGCCCTATACGGTCCCTATTTCAACAAATAATTCAACTACTAGAGACATCCAATAGAGAAAATTTGAGTCAAAAGAAGATCGTGTTTCTCTCATTCAAGTCAAATTTACTTTCCAGTAGTTAGAGCTATACAGTTTTAGTCGGAATGTATCTGCTTTGATTCATTTTCAGAATACTCCCGTCAACATGTATACTTCAAGAAAATCTCATGAAATCAATGACGCCACAAACTGTAATCCAAAAGTCGCCAATGAATTTTGAACAAAAGTTCCGGCAGTTTCAGATTCCTATTATCTTTTGAGCACTACAGAAAACTATTGGTTTACCGATTAAACGCCTTACCCGTGAATAGTGCAAATAGAATCTATTAAAAACTTAGTACAAGCAGTCAATATAAAAAAATACGGTTTCAAATAATTGCAAAATACTGGAATAGTTCAATAGCAGTAATTTCACCTCTGGGAAACGAGTTTTTGATTTTATCATGAAGAGCTCCCTTGATAGAGATTAAAATCACTTTCTGGGTCTGAATAGTTCAGACTAGGAACAACAAACAACAAGGGAGTAGAAAATGAAACTTGATAAAATTTCAGTTTCAAGAAACTGGTAAATTTTCTAGGTTGTATCTTATATCAATCCCTCGTAGCTACAGACAAAACAGCCAAATCAAAATTTTGATCAACAGTCCTCTGAGTAATTTGCGATTTTCTATTTAATCCAACCTCCAAGGAAAAAGCAAGTTCTGGTATCTTATCACAACTGATATCAGTTTCATGAAGCAGTGAAAATTTTCTTGGATAATGCTAGTATGATTTCATTAGTATCAAAAGGTTTCACTTTCAAAAACTAGCAAAACGAGACCGAAAACTTAGAACAAGACCTAGAAAAATTTTGGAGACTGTCTTCGTTTGCTTTACAGTTTCACATCGAAGGTATTTGCTTTGATAAAAACTTGAAATGTTGATGATCATCTTGACTCGTCTGAATTCAAACCACCGTAATCTATTACTGTCCAAACTGATCCATATCTGAATTTCTAAAAATTTCAGGAGAATAGGATTTAGGCTATTACTACTCTCCTAAATCTTTAACTTATTCAAAACCATCTTATTGCTCCATAAATTAAGAGAATTCTACTTATATAGGTTCAAGCAACATCTACAGTACTGTTCGTTTTTCAGATTCAGCTAATCCATATCTAGACTCAACAGCTCCAGTAAGTAATACATCTTCTACAACTGGTATCATTGATCAACTTCACACCCCTATTCTCCCATTCTGCATCGGAAGGCTCTCTCATCTGTAGATGATATCCTCGAATCTCTCCTCCTCCTCCTCCATACTTCTGGAGAAGTGCACTCCAAACTACGGTAACCTCTCCGACTCTGGCGTCCACGACATCAGGGACACCTGGAGCGGGATTAGGATTCCGCTGACTGGGAAAATTAGGGAATTGCAATTGTTCTTCCTACTGTTGAATTATGACTGTGTGGTCAATTTTGAACTTCTAAGAAAAGTGCAAACTTCACACTGCCAAACTGGCACAATCAACCGCTACTTTATCTCAATCTAGATGAAAAATTTGGAAAACAGATATTTATTGAAACTTTTGAACCTTTAGTTATTATAAATTTTAGATACCGAGAATTCTGATCGTAAAAATCTCAACTTCTGAGATTTTTCGATTTTAAGATTTTAAGACACATTTCTGTTTCTTGAAGTTTCAAAAAATCTCTCTTTCATTGTGCTTCTAGTTCGTGTCAACTATTTTCTCATTTTTAAACTTGATGTGGTTATCTACAGTAAGGCTATTACGGTCACTATCAACAAAAAACTACCATAACCGACAATGCCGGAAGTATTTCACTTCATGCTTGAAGCGTCGATGAGGTGCGGGCGGCGGCACCGCCCGATCTTCCTAATTGTGTCCATTACCATTTCCCGTCAACGCCATCATTTCTAAACAGAAAGCTCTATCGATAACTGGTGATGGTTTGGGTAGTCCAGGTGGTCACTTTTGCGACTCGGGTTACTTGGAAGAAAAACAATTTTTTTTGCAAAGTGTTTGAAATGTGGAATGTTATGAGATATGTAAGACGATGTTCTGAAGTAGGGGAAACGGAAAATGTTGTTCTGAATTTTTCAATTATTTTAGTTTCGCTCTTCTCATTTGATAATAAGGGTTCATATTAAGAGGCGTTGTCCGAGAGACTCGATCATCGACCACTACCCATAGGCACACAAAAAAAACTTTTTGTCTTCAAAATGTTTTATATTGTGCATAGTAATAGTGCTCTATGTCCGAAACACAACAATCTAGTTTTCAGCCAAATCGGTCCCTGGGGTACTAAGATATGGTCAAAAATCTGAAAAAATGAAAATTTTTTCCTGATTGAGATATCGATGAAATCTTTTTTGCAATGAACTTTTGGCATGTTTTTAAGCATTTTTCGTGTTGTAGGCAAACTTGCACCTCCACTCCTTTATTTGGAAAAAAATCATAACATTTGGAAAATCCGCGTTTTTTGCATTCGAGCCGTTTTCCTGGCTCAGGGACCCAACAAGACCAAGCTTTTTATTTTTGATTCAGTATCCCCATTCAATTTGCTACAAAACCCACCTAGTCTCAGTGTGTATCTCTTTCTCCACTGGGGGTTTTTTAGTCAAAATATGGTCCCAACTCGAAAATCACTTTTTAACTTTTTCTTGATTTTTCTTGTTTTTAACCTTACTGCTTGTCCTGGATTGAATTTTCATGCATATTGTTCATTTTGGAAAAGTAATTATTACAAAATCAGTAAATTCGGGCCAAAACACCACAAGAATCGACCGAAAACGAAGTTCAGGTGTATAGGCGTATTTTAAGAATACTGTATTGGTTTATCTATCCATTTCACACCTGAAACGAATTCAAAAGTTCTAATTTTTTGGGAGGTTGATGACAAAGGTTGTTTTATGAAACTCCGATTCTAACTTTTGAGATCAGTCGATTTTTACGAATGTGCCATAACTACTCAACATCGAAAATTTGCTGAAAACTCAAAAAAAAATTTTCTTATGATAGGCTCATAATTCTTTCAGAAATAACATTTTGAGTTTATTTTGAGTATTTTGTTAGTTGAAACCTAAATGTTATCTCTTCTGGATCATGAGAAAAATTACGCTCCGTTACTAAGGAAATACATTTTTGCTACTGATCATAATATTCATATTTGAACTAGATCCAGAAGAGATAACATTTAGGTTTCAACTAACAAAATACTCAAAATAAACTCAAAATGTTATTTCTGAAGGAATTATAAGCCTATCATAAGAAAATTTTTTTTTGAGTTTTCAGCAAATTTTCGATGTTGAGTAGTTATGGCACATTCGTAAAAATCGACTGATCTCAAAAGTTAGAATCGGAGTTTCATAAAACAACCTTTGTCATCAACCTCCCAAAAAATTAGAACTTTTGAATTCGTTTCAGGTGTGAAATGGATAGATAAACCAATACAGTATTCTTAAAATACGCCTATACACCTGAACTTCGTTTTCGGTCGATTCTTGTGGTGTTTTGGCCCGAATTTACTGATTGTGTGATAATTACTTTTTCAAACTGAACAATATGCATAAAAATTCAATCCAGGACAAGCAGTAAGGTTAAAAACAAGAAAAATCAAGAAAAAGTTAAAAAGTGATTTTCGAGTTGGGACCATATTTTGACCAAAAAACCCCCAGTGGAGAAAGAGATACACACTGAGACTAGGTGGGTTTTGTAGCAAGCCAGGAAAACGGCTCGAATGCAAAAAACGCGGATTTTCCAAATTTTATGATTTTTTTCCAAATAAAGGAGTGGAGGTGCAAGTTTGCCTACAACATAAAAACTGCTTCAAAAAATGCCAAAAGTTCATTGCAAAAAAGATTTCATCGATATCTCAATCAGGAAAAAATTTTCATTTTTTCAGATTTTTGACCATATCTTAGTACCCTAGGGACCGATTTGGCTGAAAACTAGATTGTTGTGTTTCGGACATAGAGCACTATTACTATGCACAATATAAAACATTTTGAAGACAAAAAGTTTTTTTCGTGTGCCTACTGTTCGTCGAGTCTCTCTGACAACGCCTCTTAAAACAAGTCTAGATCAATGAAGCAATATCGCGGCTGATTTTTAATTCGAAAAATGTGTAGGTGGAAACTAACAATTCTTCAGCAGTCAGACCTGTTCGATTATTCAAGAACGAAGAATATGCAATTTTTTTTTGACTTCTTGAAACCGGTTTTATTTTGAAAATGATACTCAATAGCTCCATTTAGAGAAAAAAGTAGGAGTTTCTCTCCCAAATACCCCGAGAACTAACTTCAGAAACTTCAGGAAACTTGTGAACTGTTTGAAACATAAATTTCATGGAAACCAACGCTGTCACGCGGCCAGTCGCAAAAGCCGTGCCTGGCCGGCGGCCAGTCGCAGGTTTTCAACACTCGGAAATTCAGTGATTCTGAGATTCAGACCTTTATCCAGCGAGCCTCGGAACTTTGCCTCCAAAAATCTGTACTTTTTCGTACCTGAATTTTTACGAAGTTTTCATCAATTTTTTAGTTTCAACAGCTTAGTTTATTTCAAGTTTTTTAGATATTCTCAGTGCTTCCTTTGATCAACGACCTTTCGCAAACTGTTCATATTCCTCTTCTGGCGTAGTGTGATTCGTAGGAGTACAAAATGCTTCCGTTATCAGATAGTATGTAACTTGGCTCACTAAACGTAATGGTGATGCAACATTGAATCGGTAAATTCTCGATAGAGCGCTCTTTTCGATAAACACAATTATGATAATAGTCTACTCTACCGATTGTGGAAATTTTCTCTCTAGAAGTTTGTTGAGATCGTGAAACAAGAAAATTTCCAGTATATACAAAATATTTCGACTAGTTTTTTCGTTTTCAGATGATTTGTAAATTACAAATTGTAATAAGAAAGGACAGTTAACAGAATACCAATGCCACTTGTGAAATTTGTTTATTCAACGGAGCGCATTTGCAATCATTTAGAACAGCAATACGATTATCCAGACTCCATATTGTCTTTGTACACTATTTCCGAAAATTCAACGGTTCGGTGAAACAGGAACCCTATTCTCGGAATCGCTGGAAAAATCAAGAGTTGAGCCTCTCTAGGCCATTTCGGGTCCCTGTGAGGTCTTGAAAAAAGTGAAAACTCTAACATTTCCAAATTTGAAATTTCTGTGAACTCGTCATTCTCCCATCGAAAAGATGATGAATTGATTCGTCCCAAAAATGACGTGTTTTGTTCTCCATGGCCTCATTTCTTGATGAATCGAAAATTAAAATAGACAGGCATCATCAAAAGCAAATTCCTGATGATTTGCCAAAGTTTGGAGCATTTTGGTTAGGTAGGAACTATGCTAGAGCTGGCGAACCGTCTACAAACAGATAGACAAACGAAATTTTACGATTGTTAATAGTAAAAATAAGATGCTTGATAGAGTTGGTATCAAAATAACTACTGCCTCAAATGGTACTGTTTACCGAACTTATTAGGTAAAAGCACTGTGTCTGATCTATTCTCAAAAAATGCATTAGTTTTTTCTTCATATAATCGAAAACGAAGAAGCATTAGAATAAAATAATATAGTGTACTTGAATTGAGTCCATGAAGCATCTAAGAATTTCAAAAAAGTCGAAAATTTTGCACTGTGTCATTTTTGCATCCTGAGTCAAAATTTTTCTCCGTTTCTGGTTGCGCATAGGTAAAGTAGAGGTTTGTGACTTTAATTTGTGCGTGATGGCACCTTTAAAAAGAGTAAAATTGATAAATACTCAAAAAGAAAAGGAACAATATTGTCAAAGAGCCCGTAATCAAAACATTTATGAGGTCTGAGGAACATCTAATTTATCAGTCTCACTATTGGAGCTTTACAGTTTCAGACAGATAGTGAATACAGTAACTTTCTGTGACAATGGTCCAATGAAGAGTACCTGTCTATTGCTATCAGTAACATGCACTAGTGGCCGAATAATAGTCAAAGAAACGAAACACAGTTTTTTATTATCATACTTCAGGCTCGACGCAAACATTTGAAGAACATGAAACACAATTATTCTTAGTTACTGTCTACAGTAGACTCCCTTGATCTACTGTTCCTGAAAGATCTTAACTAAACGAGTGATTTGAATAAACACTGTCAACCCCATTGATATTTACAAAGTGCACTTTTCATTACTTTCAATGCTCAAATAACTTTTCAGGTTCAGGATCGTACTACAATTGCTCGCGAGCTTGCGGTGTAATTGAATTTTTATTTATTGAAATTTTGCGTTTAGATCCCAACAAATCATCTAGCAGAAACTGGAATCTCAATTGATCACATTCATCGTGATGTTTCATTCTTCAGTCGATATTTACCGGACGGAACAATGGTAACTTCAGAAATCTCCTAATCTAACAGTAATCTAGATACAGTAATTTTTATAAACCTGTGTGAAAGGGAAGATTCTCTTCCTTTTCTTTCTTGTTCATTCTGCCCGAGTACAGTCTCTTGGGACGACAATTATTCGTACAGCGGAGCCGACATGCATATGTAATTGAGTATTGACAGTTTAAGGGAAATATGATGACTTTCCTATTAGGCTTATTTACTCATGCCTTATGCGGGTCGACGGAGCGTCTTATAGTTGGAGCCACTTGAGAATGTATAGTTGAAAGGACGACTAAGCTCCGCCCCTTTAGTATAAAAGGCTAACGTAGTAACATAAACATTAGTCAAGGATCTCCATCTGAAGGGAGGAGTACGCTCGCCACTGTTCTTCCCATATTCTTGTACTCAATAAATGATTCATTTATAAACCAAGGGTTTCATCTACCACCTCTGAACAAGATGTTATGGCACTAACGTTTTATCGTTCACACCTGCACATTGAAACTTCAGCAAAACTCGAACAAATAGAGCAGGCGAGCACTTTGAAGTTGAACCTTTACAGAAAACTGCTGTATCAAAATTTTCTAGCAAAATTCAACATCTTGTAGCAGAAAATTTTGTATAAATTTTCAGCTTCAAATCTTCAAAGTTTTGGCTACCAAATTTCTCAATCTGTTCCAGTTCTCCAAGTGGTTTTAACAATTGTCCTATTTCTCCGGTAGTCATATGATCAATGAGAAACATGGAAAATTCTTATAATCTTACGGACACGTTGGTTCCGTACTAGAAGAAAGTGGACTTTTCGAAACAGAAAATAAATCAAACTTGAGTTCAAAATGCTATGGAAATTTCAGAAAATCTTTACCTGAACCTGCAAACACAGTCGGAAGATTAAATTTGGAAATATCCCAGTTTCAAAATGCACATTTTGAAACATAGCATTTTTAATTATCAGTCCGTGGTTCACTTTAAGCGGGAAACATATATACACGCAGAAACGGTGTTGTGTGAACTGGATTTTTTGGGAATAGCGGAAAAACGAACTGTTCAAGCAGATCACCACGTATGAATTGAGCTCTTTGTTTGAGGTATACATAGTCTTACAGCAGAACTTTTCAAATTTTTACCTACAAATTTTAGTAGTTTCATTCCAACGCTCATGATATACAGTACCGGTCAATAGTATATGAATTTTTGGTGTTTTCAGTTGAAAAACGTCAACTTTGGCGGTCTGGGTAACGGGTTCAAACTTGACCGTTTGATCTGAAACTTTTTGGGTGTATACATCAACTTCAGAACTCTATTTTCGTAATTAACAAATTTTTTGTACGACCTCTCCTAGAGATGATATGGTTCGTGAAATGCAGAAGACATTAAAATCGGTGAAAATTGCACTGAAAATGCGAAAATTTAGCATCGCCCCACTTTAAAGGGACACACGATCTTTAGAAGAGGTCGTACAGAAAAGTTGTCAACTACAAAAATATAGTTCTAGAGTTGATGTATACACCCAAAAAGTTTCAGATCAAATGGTCAATTTTAACATCATTTCCCAGACCCCCAAAGTTGACGTTTTTCAACTGAAAATGCCGAAAGTTCATATACTATTGGCCGGTACTGTACATGTTCATGATATAACGTTCATGTTAAAAATTCCATATCCCTATTATCAGTTGATATGAGACAATTTATGAATTACAGTATTGAAACCGAGAAGATAGTTACAGTAACTATTTTACTAGTTTTATGGAAAATGACTGCAGCTACAGAAATTCTCACTATTTTGTGACGTTTGTGAAACAGAACAGTCTAGATTGATCCGAAGGTGAAGCAATAACAATTATCGATACTTAAAATCATCAAAATTCAACCACGTTTTGAAATTGTAAAATATAAAATCTAGGAAAAGATAGGAACTACTATCAAATCAAAAATGGGAAATACTACGATTGGATTGAAGAGAAAATAAGGATTATTTTGAGCTTTCGTGATTTAAACACCATTGAAAATTACACCGTTTCCAGGACTTCATGTATGTTTGCAAATTGTGAGTTGTTTCGATTGCAACTTTTGTGCTCACAAGCAGAATAAGTTCAGAGAAAGTTGAACGCGAATAATAAGCTTGATGAAAATCGCAAGCCTAATACAGCAATGATGGAACTGGAAACAGTTTAGAGTATTGAAGGTTACCCAAAGAGAACGATGAATATTTATGACTACTGTTTCCACAATGTCTAGAAACGTGAAAATTTCTCAAAATTGCAGAGATCAGCTAAAACTCAAAAAATGTTCAAAAAAGATCGAAGTTAGAGTGATTGGCGTCTGAAAGGATTTGAAAAACCTAGTGAAGCATTGAATACACACTGAACACAAACTTTTTTTCGACTTCCAGAAACGGAAACAGTTCTAGGAATTTGACGATGATTTCTACCAGGTTTGAGATTTGAATTAAAGAGTCACAAAAGCAGGTACTGGAATTTTTAAGACAACAGTCCTAATTTCAAGTATCGGAAACAGGAAGGTGTGAGAAGACTAGGATTTTCCCTCTTGATATTCCGAACTCAAAAGTTATAAAAAATGAGGGAGTTTAACGATCTTGCTGTGATAACATTGATAGAGACCGACAACTGAAATTCATGAATCAGGCTAATCATATGAACTTGCAGAAATTGTAAATTTTTGGTAGAGCACTTGTGTTGTAAAACTAACATACGAAGGAAGAACAATATATGATTTGAGCACTTCTGGGAACGCGAAATTCATTTATGTGAAATTTTTGTGTCTAACAGAAATCAGAATTTCAAAATTTCTGAAAAAAAAACACTTCAGAATTGGAACACTTGCTGTTTCCGACAGGTTAGAAGGTTCTTGAAACTGATAAAGATGTTGATTAGACTCGCAAGCTACGGAGCGAAACGTTCACTAATTGATGAACATACTTTGAAAATCAAAATATTTGCCATCGGATCATGTCTCGAAACTTGGGTCAATTATTTTGAACGCTGAGAAACCATAATTTTTTTGTTTTCGTAATGATATTTTGAAATTGTCAAAATTGACACAATCATCCGCGATTTGAGAATTCCAAAAGTTCAAAATTCAAAAAAAGAAATTAACCATGATACATTATTCGCTAGAACCCAATGGTGCTAGAAAAAGAAGTCTATTTAAAAACCGTACATATCAGTGATATTGAAAAACAATCAGTGATATCGAAAAAGCACAGAATTTTCTGAAGCTGGTGAAGTTGTAAAGTATTACTACATACAATTGACGAGGTGATTGTTGCCTACTTTTGAAACATTGTTTAAAAAATTGAAAGCTTTCTAGAACATGAAAATTTAACATTGGCACCAACAAGTTTTTAACTGGGTTCATCTGGTAGATCTCAAGTCGTTGACGTGGATTTCAGTGTTTGGATCACACTGTGTTACTTGAAAAAATTACGGAAAAATTGTAAAACAGTAACACTCTACCAAAAACTTATTAGATATTTTTCTGTTTCTAACAGTTATTTTCAGGATAGTGCCAAGCATGTGTTTCATTGACTTGAATTACTGGCAAATTGTAAATGCTAAAATTTTCGGTTTGCGAAAGTCCAAAAAAGAATTTTCGTTCTAGCGGACTATTGCAAACTCGAGCGAACTACTCCATCGTAAGAAATAAAAAACAAAGTGAGTGGATTGACATTGGCGTGGTCTCAACACAGAAAGAGAAGAAAAATGATTATGAAGCTGACTGGAGATGTTTTGAATACATACAACTTGTAGCATTCAAGAACTAACCAATCTTTTGAAATGCATAAAATACAAAAGTCAATCAAGAGTTTGCTAATCTTTTCGGATTCATTCAGTTGTATTATTTTGACCGCAAAGAAAATAACTTTTTCATCAAACATTTGGCTCAAAATCATAAGTTTAAGATCTCAAAAATCTGTATGAATACTCCAACTTTTTGTCTTCAGTAATCAGAAGCATGTATAGCATGTAAAAAATAGCAAATGCTAATTAACAAAATGAAAAAATTTTCTGTTTCACAAAGTTGATGAAACATTATCAATTTGAAAATCTTTAATAGCTCGTCAGGAGAAAATATCATCGTATCCTACAAAGAAGACTGGAGTGACATTGGTGTTTTCTTCTGCTAGTAAAATACTGTTTGACGCCTACCCAGGACTATGATAATAAAACGGAGCAGAGTTCAAAAATCCATGAAACGGAAAAAACCAGAAGATCAATGCTTTCGGTTTTTTTTAACTAGGAAGTTTCAATTTGAGGTATTCTTCAAGAACGTTTTTACAATTAATTTGCTCTGGAAAATCTAGACGTTTTGAGAGAATGGTGGAGTTTTTGAAAAATAAAAAATATGGCAATTTCATGATAGACACAATTCTGCGTTTTTTATTAGTAAAAATTATGACGCCTCCTGCGTTTGCGCTATTATGTTAGATTTTTCGCTTAAAATTGACTATCTAATACTGAAAGTGTGTTGTGTTGAATATCTGTAGGCATTGAATTCACGTCAATCCACAAATCGAAATTAGGTAACAGAATTGTTCTTCAGAATACTATGATTTTGTAACAGTAATCCCGGACTGGTTAAGGAGATCCATTGGCATCAAAAAATGAGAAAACTTACTGTTCTTGCAGCTCAATTTTTATAACAATAAATCACGCAAGACAATGGGTACGAATTGTGGATTCTAAACAAGAATTAATACAAATTTGCAGATTTGCTAGGCTCAATTCTCGTAGCACATCGACACACCCAGCAAGCTGGAAATGTTCGATTCGCCTTCATCACTAGAGAGAAGCAGAAAAACTCAGAGAACTATTGAAATCCACAGTTTCCAAATCAAGTGAACGGTTAAGGAAATCAGTTGTGATTCGATACGCCTGAAAAATAAATTGTGTTAATAGTGATAAACGTACAACTAGAAGGTTTTCAAATAGGAAAAATGCGGATAGTACGAAATGTATGATGAGGTCAAAAAAAAAGGATCAAATAAGATATTCGAAAAAAAGCTGAGATAGAGGTAGTAAATCAGAAAATACTGCATGAATGTGTTAGTTCTCAACAGCTTCAAAATATGGAGTTCATGAAAAAGTTTGAAGAGTATGAACTATTTCTTCTTTCCTATTATAGCCATAAAATCACTTCATATGAGGAAATGCAAACAAAGAAAAAGGGAAATTAGTAACTTTATGTAAAAAAAATGATCATCGATCTTTTTCTCAAGATCTAGTTCATACTAATGAGAACGACGTCATAAAAAACTAGACAGATATGAAACTAATATTACTGTTATTCGAATTTTTTATGAGTTTCGAAAGTGATATGAGTCAATAAATATGTGTCGTTTCAAGCGTATCCAATACCAGAGGTGCGCGGAAGAGAAATTTTTTTATGCGGAAGACGGAAGTGAAAATATGGACGGAAGACGGAAGGCGGAAGTGACTGTCTAGGCATGAAAGTACCAAAAATGTTGGGAACCGTAATGATTAGTGTTAGGAAAGCAGGGCTGTCAGATTTCGCGGCCCTTCAAGGCCGCGGCCGGCCGGCCCTACGGCCCTGGAGGGCCGCGGCCCATTACGGCCGTAGCAGTAGAGCCGCGGCCCTAGGGCCGGCCGTGGGCCGCGGCCCAGGGCCGTGAGACTCACATGGGAAATTTTTGAAGCGATATTTTTTCTTGATTTAGACCATGCAGTTTCACGCATTTCACCAGTAACACACAATTCGCTAGATTAAAATAGGTCATGCAAAGATTTATACGAGTTTTGAACAAATGATGCATTTTTAAGCTAAATTTTGGTGCTGACATTTTAATGATTCTTTTCCAAAGTGTCCATCAACATTCATTTTTCCAAAATTTCAAACCAAAATCAAAAAAAATTTGACCTGAAAACTAAGATTAGCTTGAAAAACATCAGATTTGTCACTGAAATCAACGAGAAAACTAAATTCTAGCTGTAGAACTGAGACTTTGGGTCACGAACTGGAAAAAAATCTAGAAAAAAACATCTTGAAGCATGAGGAAATAATTGTAGTCACGGCCCTAGGCCGCGGCCCACGGCCGGCCCTAGGGCCGCGGCTTCAGAAAATTTTCCCGTCAGGGCCGGCCGGGGGGCCGCGGCCCTCTCACGGCCCTAGGGCCGGCCGTGGGCCGGCCGTTTGACAGCCTTGTAGGAAAGGTCACAAAATCAGTCAAAAATCTTTTTGGACTTGGAAAAATTAAAAATTTTGGGACTTCCGCGAAAATGTTTTTCTCCCAAAAATCCGGAGGACGGAAGTAGTTGAAAAAATTTTGACGGAAGACGGAAGACGGAATTCCGTGCACCTTTGTCCAATACCATCAAAAAAGGAACTATTGTAAAAGAAGATTACGAGCATATTGAAACATGCGGAAACCGAAAAAATTTCGAATTTGAATTATGGGAAAAAGATTACTGAATCTTGGAATTATAGTTGTAAAGAGTTATCACAGAGTGAGCCGTGTTTTTAAAAATCTTTCAAGACATAGATGAAGCAGAGAAAAAACGAGAATACAAAAAATAAATTACTTAATTTCACATTGAACGGAAAGGGAAAGGAGTGTGAAAATCAGACTGGTGGTATAACAATAAAACAAATTTCAAAGCAATGAGAAACAGTGTAAATTTTATTTGTTTTCTTTTCGAGAGCCATACAGAGTTTGAAAGTGATAAGCGGACAGTGAAACTAAGAATATCCCGAACTTTAAAGTCATCAGAATATCGCGAAATTTGAAGTCACCAGTTTCAAAACTTCGAGAAACGGTCAGAATATTTCCTGATTTTCAGTACGCTGTTACCTCATGGTGCATTTAGAACAAATATTTAGAGCTCGTGCATATGATGGAAAATGGGCCGTGTACGATATTTCTTGGATTCTATGGTCAATTCATTTTTCGAGTGATCTTGGTCAGAAAACATATTGATAAGCAAGAAGAGAGAGAGCATCTAGTACATCAGATAACTTCTGAATGTACATTATTCAAAAACTAGGTAGAACAGTAAAAGTGGACTAAAAATAATTTGCCAATCAACTAGGACTTAGAATCAAATAAAATACAACAAAGTTCAAATTTACAAACGTGTGGAATTGAAAAAGGGAACCATTAAAGTATAAGCCAAATCTCTACTGAAGTAAAAATAAGTTCGATCCAAAGTTGAGCACCTGAATCAGAAAGAGTTTGGAATAAGCAATACTTTCCAAGAATTACAGTTTTCTTAAAAAGCTTCCGTTTCAGAACTATCGGAAACTGTGGAAGTATTTTGAAATTTTAGTCTTGATTTTTCTGCTGTCATTTGCCCGAAACTTCAAAAAAGGAATTTCTCGTTATAAAAAAATTTTCTGGACGAAAATCTACCCGGCCTGACCCGGTCCTGCCCACAACAATTAGTCGAAATAGGATATTAAAACAAGTCAGAGTTTCAACCAAAGTCATCTAGCTCATGAAAATTACAGCCCTACTTTAACAAAACACTATTATTTTCAGAATCAAAGTTTCAGGATCAACCCAATGAGAAACTGTGAAAATCTTTATATTATTTAGTTTGACGTGAACAAGTAGGAGATGACAACATCACTTTTCAAATTCCTCACAACATAAAAGCTTCAACATGGCTAAATCTACTGGAATTCGAAATAGGTTTCAAGACATACAGAAAATGTGAAACTATTCTCAAATTCTTAGTTCAGTAGGTGTACCCTATGTATCCGGAATGAATAAAGTTACAAAAAATCACCCTCTTTCCTCCAAAATCCAAAAAACCAGTTTTGTAAGTTTTTATCGGTTAAACAGGGACTCCAAACTCCCAGAGAATTGATACTGACAATTTGAAACTGATAAAGTGTGAAACTGACTATTGTTAGATGCGCCAATTACTCTCCCATTAAAAACATTTCAAAACAGCGATGGTTATGGAATCATTGAAACCGAAAAAAATTCTGAGATTTTTTTTTCTTTCCAATTATTCATGGGCTATCCTCGCCAAATGTTACATACAAAAGAGGAATTGAGAAGTCACCAACATAATGACTTGCACGTCTATTTGTGAATGCATTGTATCATTTCTTTTTCAAAACAAAATGTTAAAAAATATTACTACTTCATTGAGTTGTTAAAATGGATTTGTATTACAAATATTTGATTGCTCATTTATCAGCACTGCAAACTGAAATTTTTTATTCCCATTTCCGAGTTCTGGTTAAATGAAACAAATGCCTTTTTACTTTCTCTAGAGTAATCATACGGTTGAGAAAACTATGAAAGTTTCGAAACGCATTTGAAATTGTTTACGAAATTTGAAGTTTTACTGTTTCGAACAGTATGGAAAACGTCTGGTACATTTCGAATCATAATTTCGCCTTGGAATAGGTTATAGTCATTTTGTCCCCCACCAAAAAACTTCGAAAACCTTTTTTTCAGATAAAACTATCAACAGGAAAACAATTTTCTAGGAATGAAATCAATCTTCGAAAACTGTGATATTGTAGAGAGTAAGGAACCACCGTTTGTATCCGACTACATTTTTTCCCTTTCACTTTTGAAAGCAGGAGTGTTTGTGTCACTTTTTCTTTTGTTTTTAGCCCTAGGAGGACTTGATTATTTCACAATTTGCAGGATGGGGAGAGCAAAAACATCAGTGATTACAGCAATATAATAAATGGCAGTCAACAAACCGAAAGAAGATGGTGTTTGACTGAACTTGGATATTGGCGTTATAACTGAGCCAATACTATCCTAAATCAATTCGCTGGTTTGAGCCGATATCAATGAAAAACACACTTTGAAGTCGCTGTTTTAGGCCCTGTGGTTGTTCGAACTTATTGACCAAATTGATCGTCATGCATGCTTACCAATAACGGGAAACCGAATTATGAGCCATTATCGTCAAAAGAACAGCTTTCATTTGATCAAGGTTTGTGAATATTATTTGTTGAATCGTCAGGTGTTCTACTTTTTCTGCCAATTTTATTGCGGTAACTTCAAAAATGTGGAAATAATGTAGACTCAAAGTTACTAGTTATTTACGTTCTGAATGAACCCGTCGAATTTTTGGAGACACTCTTTGAGAACTAGTGTTTTATCAGGAAGCCAAGATTTTGAGATGCGGATCATATGAGTTGCCTTTGGTGTCACGACAAAATCTCCAAACAAAATTGATTCCAAGACACACTATGTATCAAAATTGATCCGAAATTCGTAGGTACCTGGAACCGTTTATAAGGATAAACCACGTTCGAATGAAAACTTGATGAAACGGTGGTTGGGAAATCTTGTGAAATCTTATTGTTTCTCTGATATGATCTCAATGTTATTGAGTGATAATACCTGTAGACAGGACAATCAAATTATCGCAAACACTTTTTATCAATTGCAAATTTACTGTGAATCGCTAAAATCAGTCTCCTGTCAAAGCAGTCACAGTAATGCACACTTTGATACGGTTTTTGTTTTTCATAATGATAATGTGTTTTATCCAACGGTCAGAAAGAAATACAATATCATATGGTTATTTTTGGTATTTCAACCCAGGCAACAAAAGTATACCGTAACACACAGTTTTTGTTTTGGCTCAACGAAATCAACTTTTATTGACTTATTTGGTGATGCAAACTCTATAATCTGAAACTTCAACAAACGTTAGTTTTTAGAGTTTTACAAAATGGAAATTAATTGTGCTTGGAATATTGAAAAGGACTCGATAAGCTTTGAATGAAGAAGAAAAGCATCGGTTTCACTTTCCACTCATTTGCGTATCAATGTTTTCAATAAACACTGGTAACCTTGTACGTTCACATTATTTTTCTATTTCTGCGGAAAATTCTAAAACACTGAAAATGAAAAAAAAAACGGTAAGGAATATTATTGGAATTGGAATGTATCTGATACAGTTTCTTTTGTTTTTTTAGCCTGATAAATTCGTTCAAGAAATTTTTCAGAAGTAACTCTTTCCTTTGTGTTTGAACACCCCAAAATCTCAGAACCGACCCTAATCATGTTCTAGATTTCAAAGTCAGAGATACTGGAAGGAATGTTTTGAAAATACTGGTAAACTTTATGACACCGTAATGCAACAGAAGATTCATCTTCGCACCAATGTCTATTCACAGATTATTACTCACTTCGATATAATGTGTTCATGATTGCTCATGCTTCGAGAAATGGTGCTCGTACCGAATGTTCTCAAAAAGCGTGAACGAAAGATGTCACTGAAAACATTTAATAACAAAGTGAAGCATAAATTCTTCACAGTTGCAGTACCTTGGTATACAGATTAGAATTATGTTATTGATAATTCAAGTACGATGGAAATTTCAAGGAAATTACCCATTCTCTACTTTGTCTTACCAATTTATGTGCGGTTTGCACCAGTTCTGCTTCTCGAACGAATGCCCCATGTTTAAAAAAATTTTTCAACTGAATTGTCGCGTGGCATTGATTTGTTATCTAGATTTTTAAATAGATTTCACTGTTGTGTAATCGTTGTATTAGTAGGGTTGAGTTGGATGAATAGTCTCGATACAGAATGAACTTCAAATAGTTGTAAAATTAGTGTTCTGTGCCGTAAAACCTTTCCATTAATCAACAATATGGACCAGTAAAAGTTTTAAATTTCCGGCTAGGTATAAGCGTTTTTCAAGGTTAATTTCACTTCGGACTTCATTAAGCAATACGATTGAATATTTCCTGCTTTACTTAAATTTTGAAACTGAATACGGTTCTTTTTTGTTCAAGCCTTTTTTTCAAGCTGCTTTTCTCAAATAGTGCCGTTGAAATAGTGGGTTTTTTAAATGGAAATGATTATATTCCTGTTTCTGACAGTTGTTAAAATACAGATGCACATTGAATGTACAGTTTTGACAAAAAGTTTTTTTACAAACAATGTGCACGAATTTTCAATCTGGATGGGTCATTACGGCAACTAAACCTTTCAGATTAATTGTACACTGAGACTCAGGTAGATTATGATAAACAAATTAAAATCGCCTCCAATTTCTGATATCATAGAGATTTTGTAACAGGAAATTCCCGAGAATTTCAAGGCTGAACTTTGGCTTGTCGTGATGCTGCTAATCAAGCTAGTTTTGATCCAACAACTGGAAAATTAATCTCTCCAAAGGATGCGTCTGTGATGTCAAAGATAGAAAAATGAAATTATGAACCGTGAATATGATAGTGTCGATCAGTGAAAAAATGTCTGTGAAAATGGTTATTCAACGATGTCTTCTTCATCAGAGTCTCCATATTCTCTCAATGTTAGTGATTCCTTCTATGTTTACTCCAGGCACCTTTTTCACATCTGAAACCATGTAAGCAATAAAATGATAACCTGCAAAATTTCGGGACACAACAGGTTGTCAAAATTTTTGTCCTTTGTCCGAACTTGGTGAAACTGAAAAAAAAACGTTTCAAATTTTCTGGAAAGGTTACAATTCCCGACCATTGGTCAATAATTGGAGAAGAGAAGTTAGAGAATACTGGTGCTTTGATGGAGATTATTGACAGCGTAATTCCTGTGCTAAACTAGCAATTCACTGTTTCACAATGTTTACTTTTCCCCACTTACATAGCTCCAGTCGATACGATGGGTTTCAGCATTACATCTCCCTGTTTTGAGCTCGGTGAATTTGCCAAAAATTTTAAATCATGATAGATTTTCGGTCGCTGGTCAATGATTTCAGAAGAGAATTTAGAGAATACTGGTGCCTTGATGGAGATTACAGACTCTGTAATTCCTGTTTTTTTCTCATGCACCAGGAACCAACCATTTTTGTTGGATTGTAAAAACTTTTTAGAGTTGCTATTCCAAGTAGGCTGGCTTCATTTGGCGTGTTAGTCCCATTTCATCTCCATGATTCTATTTGCGTTTAGCTTCATGCTCTTCCAGCCAGTAAAACATTACTGATTCACAATGGGCATGATTGCAAGAACATCAAATGTCACCGATCACAAGTTAACCTGAATTTGATATGATTACTGCACCGTTAATAGATCCAAAACATTCTTCCTCCAAAATTATATTCATTTGATTTTCCCGTTTAACCGATGCATCTCATCTGAAGTGTTCTATAAAACTTAATGAAACTGTGAAAATTTCTTGCTTTGCAAAAAAAGTCTTATCGATCTACAGAAGGAATTATTTCTCGCACTGTTCCTTGTACTTATCAAGAAAAAGAAACCGAAATCAACAGATCATTGTCATTGCTTGGTGTTGCCCTCGTTTGGCAGTAGGTGATAGGAAGTATGTATATTCCGAATTTTCCTTAATTACTGAATTAGTGAGGTGATTTTTAAAATCATTTTTGGGGACCAACACCATTTTTCACAATTCCGTATTATTTGTCTTCCTATCTTTTTAGATTTAACAATAATCCAAATCAGAAGTTTCATCTCACGAACTTACCGTTTCTAGAAACATGTTTACTGCTTGTTGAATGTACAGATTGTATCAAAAGCAAAATTAAATCGACCGGAAATCCCCGATATATATTAGCAAAAAGAAACAGAAACTTATGTTTTTTTTATTCACTACTGCATGAGGCTTATTCACAACGATAGGTGAGCGTCATTATTTTCATTCCCGAACTTTTATCTTAACACAAAAAAAAACAGGTGCATACTACGGTTGTTTTTTACGAAGCTGATATCTGTCTATCGATATCCAGAAAGAATGCTACTGATTTTCTCATTGCAACATAAATTTCTCAACGAAACTTTGAAATGTGGGTTGGTTTTGAGCTCACGGACCGGTATTAGGCTGAGAATTATTACTACAGTTTTACGTACTGCATTAAATTATCAATTAATTTTTCATGATTTGCTTTACCTTTCATGCTTCATAAACTCTAAACTTAAAAAAAATTATGGGCTGGTTGTGCTAGTACGATCCATTACTTTCTGTCCTCCTTATATATAGTGTTCACGCAATCCAAGAAATGAAGATTTTGAAAACCAGCTAGTCTTCTTTAAGCATTCTTTCAGAAAGTTTGGAAAAGTTTGGAAAAGTTCGCTGTTTTATCAAGATGATGTGTTAAGTACAATAGTCAGTTACACTGATCGAGCATTGGGTCCTCTTGCGTACACTGAACTACGGCGAAACGGGAAAAAACTCAATCAAAGGTGTTCTCCGTACTGATAAACTATTCTCACTTTTTGCAAAACGCACGAGAGTTGAAAACCCAGTTAATTTCAGAGAGACGTTTTTCTTCAGAAGACTATTGACATTGAAATACATCGAGCTTTAAAAACTCAATGTAACATAAATTTGAAGATATTTTTCGGTTTCAAGATCACGTCATTTTTTTTTGAATTTTCATTCAAAGTATTGAGGAAATCATAATACATCGAAAAATTATTCTCACAGAAAAAGGTGTTGTAATTTCGAAAATCTTTTAAGTGAACTGGGAATTCATTGCAGTCACAAACTGGTATATATAACAAAACTTGAAAAGCCGGACATGTGCATTGCAGAAGCTCATTACAAGTGAACTTTTGATTCGTTGGTCCACCATTTCGAATGTGTTTTTCTATTCCAGAGGAAAAGTCAGCAAACTTTCGGAAGAAGCACTGCTGCAGAAATCCCTCATCAACTAATCTAATGCGGATGATACAGAAATTTTTTCACATTTTGGTGTAGTGTTTCTAGAATAGTATTGGGTCATTGCTCTACGATTTCGAATTCGATTCTATGTATTGTGAAATTGGTTCAACATTACGTGCAGATTGATCCCATCGCACCCGACCAAACTTCAAAAAACTGAATGAAACTGAAAAGTTAACACATTTTACTGTTTCATTAGTCTGGTTTACAAAGATTAAGGCATTTCAGAAGCAATGTACTTCTGCAATAGAGTCCATTCTATAGCACAATTGAATGAGAAACTTCGACTTGCATTTCTTCTTGTTTTCGTGGATTGACGATTATAATAACCAAGAGTTTGTATATTTGTGACCGATACACTGAATAAAATACTGTCATAACAGTAATGAACACTAATAAACAAAAAGAAACATTATTTTCTTACATTTCTCAGTTTCACTATAGTAAGAAGATCAGAAGTGTTTTCATTATGATAGTCCTTGGAAATTATTATAATATTTCGATTATTCACATGTATCCCTCTGAAAAAATTATAAGGCATTAACGTTGCACTTGATGTGCAAATGAATGTGCATTTCTTGTAGTCTCTAGCTCCTCGTAGTAGTCTTCATCAGTTTCGAAATGATTGTTCCAAATCATATTTTCCCGAAATTCTTGCTTTCAAGGATTATTGAATGAATGAAGTTCGATTTGCGTACAGAACACTATGTATATCGTGGTTTACCAGCATTATACAAAAGTTCTGAAAAAGTGAGATTGTTGATAGATGTTTATCTTCCCTTATAGACTGTAGAGTATAAAAATGACCACAAGTTTCAAAACGCCGTTAAATTTATTGAAGGGTTATCTTGTTTCGAAATGAAATACTCAACTAACACTGATCCGTCGACGTCATTAGCTCCATAGAAACGCTAAAGCAAAAGAGAACAAATTGAAACCGGTAAGTCAAGGTTCTCAAATAGGTATATGAAATTTCATTGATTTTTCGGTTTCCAGAAGTCAAATTACTGCGACTTTGAATTTGCAATATGATGTCGTGAACACGGTCCCCCCGATTCAAAATCCGAACTACAAACTACAGTATGTAGGACAAAATGAAAAAAGTTTTGCAGGGCAGGTCTACAGCTGATTTTGGAAATAAAAAATCATTCGTTTTTGGAGTGCCACACTTTTCTGTTCCACAGAGTTGGGAAAACTTATTTAGTTTTGGCTGACTAATAGCGTTTTTTTAAGTGTTTCATAAAAAAATAACAGAAAGAGAAGATCTAACTAAAACATGTTGTTATCGATGAGACAAGATACTTTTTTGTTTTTGGCTAATTAAAACATGAGACGTCTATCTCTTTTTCAGGTGGGCCAAGGAAGTCGTATTGCCGACCACGGTCGGCTTTCAATTTCTACTAAAATTCGCCAATTTCATTTCTGAATTACACGTGTTTTTTGAAAATTATTCATTTCTCAAGAAGTCGCGCCTTTTTTGAGTGGGCGCCAAAAGCCGTGAAGAAGCCGCGGTCTCTGACGGCCGGCCATCAAAAGTTACCCCATTAGTATACTGATTTGGTGATAATTTTCCAGAATTTCATTTACTTTCTCAAACCGGAAAAGTATCTGCGTACTTTATAAAACATAAATAAGATTTTTTCTAGGGTTTTATCAAAGATAACATTTTTACCACGATATGTCAATGTTTTGAAACTGAAATAATATACTGTCTCGAACACTTTACAATTTTCAAAAGTTCAGTTACTTTTAGTAGAACGAATTTGCCTTATTGACTCAATTTCTATCCAATTAGCAGGTGTAACTACATGATTATTACAATCGACGTTTGTCAAAAATGCGGCACGTGATATTCCACAGACATTGAAAATTGATAAGCTCAAAAGAGTTTACGAAATAATGAAATTAATATGCTACTGACTTGGTCTGATTGTCACATTCCACCAAATGTTGTGTGTTTAATCCTTTCACAATTTTAGGGCTGTCATTCATGTGCCACTGGTGTTTCCGTATCATCATGATAATAGTTTTCAAAACTCGAATTTTCAAGTTCATCACGTTGTTTATGCGGTATAATAAATTTTTGCTCGCTTCTTAACTTTTGAAACATCTTATGGATTTGAAAATTGAGGTGGAAGAGCAAAAGAAAACAGTTTGGCATTCAGCGATAATTCGTAAAATTGGCCGTTGCAGAAAGTTAATATCAGATCTGAAGCATTTGAAACACGATCGAATCATAACATCATAATTCAAAATAACAACTTTCGAGTGACTATATATAAACTTTCAAAATTATCCGCTATCGACTAAAATTATAAATCCATCAAATTTCAATTTACTGCGTTTATCACAGGCAAACCTCAACCTACGACTTATAAGATTCTTTGAATCTTCCGGTTTCAATATCTTTTTTTCTTTCTGACCATAAACATGAATGCACTACGTAAACCGTTCTGTTTTCCATTCACCAGTTTTCCTTTCAGGAGTGGTTACATACAGGTTTCAGGAGTCGTTCGTGAGCTCCATAAATTATTATAGAATATTGACACACTTGATGTTGGACACTCCGCTCTATTCCGTTCTATACCTTCATAATGTATCAAGATTCCCAAATTTTCCAACACAATGGAAAACAGTATGACCTTGAAAAAGCAATTGTCATAATTAATGTCTCTGTTCTTGTCTTGTCTCTTAACGTTGTTTTCTCAGCACGAATCGAACTCGATTGAAGGTTATGCTTATTTCTTGACTATCATTAACATAAATCTGATACCTTTATGTTTTATAGTCGACATGAACACCCCTCTAATAAATGCCCCCGTCAAATCAGTCAGTCCTCATATTGTCATGTTTTTTTACAAACACTGAACAGGAAAGCTCTGGAGTACGGTCCAAAGACAAGCCGCAGCATATATGTAACTCAATTTTTGAACACTTTTGCTATGGTGTCGGTATGGACAAAAATAACGTTAAACTTAACAAAGACAATACACTGATAGTTTTGAACTTTTTACAGTTCCATGTCTGTTAGGTAATGATGAACTATCAAAATCTACATTCGTCCCACGATTCATAGGAATTATTACAACCTAGCAGAAGTGTGCGGAATTCCGTGTGCCGCAAATTTTGAATCTGTTTCGTTCCACAGTCTGCACTTTCAAAGTTTCATTCCGCACATCACAACTCAAAGATTTGAGAAAATTTATCTGATAATTTCAGAAATTCGTTAGTCTCACGTCTTGCCGTCACTCACCGTTCATGAGCATTACAGGATCCTATTACAACATACCTTTTTTCCACATCACATCGAATATGTTTTTTTAATTCCAGATAAAGTTTGAAAAGCGAGCAAAATTTATTAAAGTAATGAAACAACTGCAGCAGAAACCGCTCATCAAATAATCTAAAGCGGATGATACAGAAAATGTTTAATTTTTTGGTGTGGTTTTTTTAGCATTGTATTAACATGTTGAACTTCTTTTCAGTTTTTGTTTAGCACAAGATGTATAATATTTATTAACCCAGTGAAAATCATCAAACTTAAAAGACTGAATGCAACTGAAAAGTTAATTCATTTCTGCAGTTTCATCAGATCCACTTAAAAACCTCAAAACATTTAGAAAGCAATGGACTTTGATATATGTAAGTTTATAGCAC
Source organism: Caenorhabditis sinica (assembly GCA_963932045.1). Classification (NCBI taxonomy): domain Eukaryota; kingdom Metazoa; phylum Nematoda; class Chromadorea; order Rhabditida; family Rhabditidae; genus Caenorhabditis; species Caenorhabditis sinica. Next base: position 21,648,013 of record OZ009940.1, read on the forward strand.
ACTTGATCTAAAAACCTCGATTTGCATTTCTTTCTGTTTTTGTGGAATAACGATTATAATAACCAGGAGTTTATTTATTCCCGTTGATGAATAGGTTTCTGTCATAATAGAAAAAAGACGGCTACATATAAACAAAATGACGCAGTCATTTGCTATATTTTTCAGTTTCACAACTATAGTAAGCTCATCAGAAGTTTTTCTTTACGATATTCCGTGGAAATCATAATATTATAATATTTAATTTATTAAAATGTACACCTCTGAAAAACTGATAACAGAAGGTGTAAACGTTGCACTTGATGTGCACATGAATGTGCATTCTTCTTGGTTTCACACTCCTCATAGTAGTCTTCATCAATTTCGAAAGGAGTGGTCCAAACCAGATTTTCCCAAAATTACTAGCTCTCAAGGTTTCTTAAATAGAATGGAGTTTGACATATGTTGAAAACACTACATCACAGTTTACAAGCATTATACAACAGTTCTGAAAAGGTGATATTGTTGATAGTCGTTCTATCTCGTCCTATAGTTGGATGTAAAGTACAATTTTTTAGAAAGTCAACGGTGATCTTATTGATGTGATATCTTGTCTTGAAATGAAATACTTCACTGAAACAGGCCAAAGGTTTGCAAAAATGTGACTCGAGAATATCAGTTTTTTGAGCATAAAATTTTGAGCATAGAACGAGCAAACATAAATCCTTTAGGGATTATTCACCTTTTGAAACCGAACAATTTCTTCCGGGTATCTCATTAGTTTAGTTATGAACTCTAGACGATTTATATCCATTCTACCCGATCTTCCAATCAAAAAGTATGATTTCCGCGTATTTTTCCCACACCTCTGAAACAGGCCCAGTTAAGAAAATAATTGGTTGTATGTGAACGCGAAAACGGAAGAGGACGATTTAAAAATGTAGATTGAAGTTCTCAACTCAATGAAATGTCATTGATTTTTCGGTTTCCAAAAGTTCACTTAATGACGACTTTGAAGTGTCAAATTGATGTACTAAGAAACTATTTGCGAAACCAAAGGAAGAAAACATTCAATCTTCCGTCGATCGAAGTTATCGCATCGTGCACTGATATCAGACGGCAAGAAAGTTTTATTATGTAACCTGTCATTCTGAAATTTTTTTCGTTCCCGTCATTTTTTAAAATACTCATATTTGAAGCAACGATTAATGTATAGACTCGATGTTAGCGGATAATTGCTATGAGACAAAACAAATGTGCAGTACTATTCGAAATACGGGGGAAAATTGTAACAAGATGACTCCCTATGTATACCGGTTTTCTGAAATGTCGAACACTGGTGGGGACAACTTGAAACCGTTAATTTATTATTATTTTTTTTTGTTCAGCCTGATATTTTGAGATTCATGATTATATGATTATACCGTAAAACCTGTAATAGAAGGGCCCTCAGGTTTTCAACTTTGAGCAGTCCGTATGCCAATATGGATCATTTTGTCCACAATGTCTCTTGAGAAAAATGTGAAGCAACTCAAGAACTATACAAAATATTTAATTTCGTCTCGTAGAAATTTACAGTGCTCCTGTAATTTCACGTCTCCTGAGCTTACTAGGGGGCCCTTCTAATACAGGTTTCACGGTATATTCCAAATATGTAAATCATTATCAATAATTGATACATTACTTTTACAGACACACTGAAACATGAGAAAGTTGAAAATAGGTAACCATTTGTTTTTTGAAGTACTATACCGTATTTTCTGTTCCACAGAGTTAGGAAAGTTCATCTAGTTTTGGCTAACTAATAACGTTCTCCTTAGTGCTTTACACTAGTGACAGGGCGCTGGAGGAGAGAGGCTTACTAAAATTGTTGTAATCAGTCTGGAAGGATAATTTTATTGATTTTCACCAATTGAACCATAAGTTGTTTCCTTTGTTCTTCACTTTAACTGATCTGATTATCATTTCACACAGTGTTACACACTTTCTGAAACATGAAAAGTATCTGTGTACTTTGCTAAAGAGAAAAACTATTTTTTCCGAGGTTTTATCAAAGATCATTTTTATCAGGATACACGATTTCAAACTGAAAGACTTTAATGTTTTAAGACACATTCTCTGAGATTTTCGAGCAAGTGTCAGTGTCTCACTGTACAAAAATTTCAAACTTGATTGTTTTTGATGGTATTTTATATTGATGGTGCCCAAACACTTCTAAGGACTTTGACATGGTATTTGACCTGCTAAGCCCCGCCCCCTTCGAGAAACTTCTAGAAAAAGTAAAAAAATCAAAAATTTTCCTGTTGAAGCTAGAGGTGAAATCTCAACGGGAATCAACTTCTGAACACATTTGAAGCATTTACATAGTACAACACTTAATTTTATCTTCACTCCCTATTGGTGAAATTTTCAACGTTTTTTCAAAAAATTATTAAAATATCGAGTTTTTGCAATTTTCACAAAGATGCGACGGCGAGTCCACTTTTTTTATTTGAGATTATTAATTATCGCAAAATTTTGATCTAGAACCATCCGGATTCATATCAAATTTCTGTACCCTCCTATGTTAAAAATTGAACTTTTCGCAAATTTTAATGGGGATGATGATGAAAAATTGAAAATTTGGACATTTTCCGGATTTGATCTAATATTGACGGGGATGTGTGAGAAATGTGTTTTTCCGCATTTTTTACTCTTGGAGCCATAGTTCAATCTTGCTCCCAAGCCATTCAAATTGGTTTTTGTCCGAAAATAGACTACCGTCCGATCCATCGCTACCAGTCCCCTATTTCATCTGATTTCACGAACCTTTTTACAAATTATTGACAGAAATGTTATAAACTTTCAAAAAATGAATATCAGATCAAATTACCCATTACGCTACAAATCTAACATAGGCAATTCCTAGAAGGCTGTATAGCTTCTTACGAACTTCGAAAAATTATGAATATTTCCTATGGCAGAACCGTGATTTGGTAACAATCTGGAAGTAATAACATTTCTGTCAATAATTTGTAAAAAGGTTCGTGAAATCAGATGAAATAGGGGACTGGTAGCGATGGATCGGACGGTAGTCTATTTTCGGACAAAAACCGATTTTAATGGCTTGGGAGCAAGATTGAACTATGGCTCCAAGAGTAAAAAATGCGGAAAAACACATTTCTCACACATCCCCGTCAATATTAGATCAAATCCGGAAAATGTCCAAATTTTCAATTTTTCATCATGGGGGGTACCCCATTAAAATTTGCGAAAAGTTCAATTTTTAACATAGGAGGGTACAGAAATTTGATATGAATCCGGATGGTTCTAGATCAAAATTTTGCGATAATTAATAATCTCAAATAAAAAAAGTGGACTCGCCGTCGCATCTTTGTGAAAATTGCAAAAACTCGATATTTTAATAATTTTTTGAAAAAACGTTGAAAATTTCACCAATAGGGAGTGAAGATAAAATTAAGTGTTGTACTATGTAAATGCTTCAAATGTGTTCAGAAGTTGATTCCCGTTGAGATTTCACCTCTAGCTTCAACAGGAAAATTTTTGATTTTTTTACTTTTTCTAGAAGTTTCTCGAAGGGGGCGGGGCTTAGCAGGTCAAATACCATGTCAAAGTCCTTAGAAGTGTTTGGGCACCATCAATATAAAATACCATCAAAAACAATCAAGTTTGAAATTTTTGTACAGTGCCATGCTCGAAAATCTCAGAGAGTGTGTCTTAACCACTTTACAATTTTCAAAAAGTTTGCAAACTCTAGTGATAAGTATCTCCATGATTGTTAGAATCGAAGTTTATCAAGAATGCGAAGAGTGATATTCTGCGAAATTTGAAAGTTGCGAAATGTCGCATTTTCGAAATGACTGGTTGCAAAATGACGGGTATCGGAAAACAAACATTTCTATTGAAAACGTGGAAGAAAGGTTTTTCGAAATATTAAATTGAAGGCCGTGTGACTGATTGAAGACGGATCGAAAGTTTAGGCACCCTTATTAGGTCGTACTGTTACATTTCACAAAATGTTGTGTTTCAACCTCTTCACAATTTTAGGTATGTCTCAGGTGACATTGGTGTAGGTATCATATTTACATCTTCTTTCAAATGATTCTAAACTTTCAAGTTCAACACTTTACTCATGCAGTATGCTACATTTTTGCTCGCTTCCTAACTTTTGAAAAAATCCTAACAGTTTGAAAACTAAAACTAAAGCTGGAAGAGCAAAGAACAGACCAGTATATAGCACTGATTCACCACAAGTGGCTGTTGCTCAAAGTTGATATTAGATCTGAAGTATTTGACGCTCTATCAATGACAATGAAATCAATTGAATCAAAATCGAAACTATCGACTGAGTATGAACAATCAAAAATATCGTCTAAATCATTGTCAACTATAGTAAAACAGACTTTAAACCAGGACCGACTAGTTTCAAAAATTGATGTTGATTATGATTAGGCATGCAAAAGCAAGGGGCTGCTCTGAAACAGTTTAGCATACACTCAACAAAACAGGGAAGTTTTTTACATTTGGAAAAAAGCCATTGTTCTCTGAATCTTGGGGACGCGATGTTGTTTCGAATTTTTTAAAAATTTGAGCAATTGGAATCTGTTTGGCACCGTGTCCACCTACTCACATTATCCACCACACTGTTTTCCTTGGTCTTCCTTTCCAATCTTCGAACTTAACGTAGTATCACCATAGAAACCTGGCGAAAGTAATCGTTTTTAAATAAGAAATACTGATTTTAAAAAACAGTTATACAAATGTTCGTACACTTTTACTAACTGGTAATAATAAAAATGGTAAAAATCTAACATTTATATTCTTTGCTTCTCATTTCATATAATGAATATGAAACCGAGGTCCTATCTTAATATTTTTCTGATTCAAGAAGCACGTTTCCTGTGGTCACACTCCGTATTGTTAATGTGGAGTCAGTACCCCCAGCTTCAAATATCGTCAAACCTGTCGTTTAATTAGTGCAGAGAAAATAGCATGCACTTTTTAATAACAGAATTTCCCGAAGTTAGAGTCGAAAACACAATTTATTTTCCTGCTTCATCATCTCCACAAATCGATCCTCTCATGGCTTATTGGATTCAGTGTAGTCGAAAACAAGAAATATGCTTAAACTACTTAAATTAATTCAAAATCGAAACTATTGACTAATACTACCGATTGAAAATAGAAATTCACCAAATCTCAATCACTACTGAACAAAAAACCTAGTTTATCTTATTTTTTGGTGGAAATCTCTTTCTTAGTTCCGAATGTGCACCGATTGTGCTAAGAATCCTTCTCTAATTCACTAGTTTTTTGTTAGGAGTACGTTGAATTATGAACTGTTACTAAGCGTTTGTATTAACGTTTGTAGTAAGAAAAACCTGTGACTCTTGAATATGACGTAGAATCTCTTTTTTTTCAAGAAATAATAAATCCACATTTGCCCCAGCACCTAAACATTACAATTAAATTTACAGCTTCACATAGGCATCATCTTTGTTACCAAGAAAAATCTGAAGTGACTCAATGTTTTCCGTTTTTCCGTTACCGTGGATGTCTGAAATGAAAATTTGTTTCAGTGATGTACATAATATACCAAACTGTAAGAGCAAACGAGTGATAACATTTCTATGATAACACCGCGGAAAATGATGCTGTTGCAAACAAAAGTGGATAATGCAAGATCAACGGTTTGAGGTAGTTTGTGTTAGTAATGAATAGAGAGTAAGATTGTTTCATAGTATGTACGCATTTTCATTTTACCAATAATGATCCAGGACAAATACGCTGGTCTACGTCTGTTACTAGTTCTATCTTGACCTTCAGTTGGCATATCAAAGTTTATAGGGATCGAATGCAATTTTGGGTTATATGTATTTCTGCACGGTAGACAAAATGTGTACCGATCAACACCGCATTATTCATATAAAGCCGATTCCAGAAGTTTTATATTCAAAACAAAATGGAACATCGACTCTATTATTTCTCAACTCAAAAGTAGTCATCCTCCAACAATCAAATTCGTATCATTTTGATTCATTTTTGGTTCGTCTAACAGTGTTTCAGAAACAGTGAAATTCTTGGTCACATAAAATCTTGGTTGTAAAGTCAATCTATCTAATTAGTTGGCATTCCACATTTGTTTTCATTTCCTTCACTTCAGCCACAGAACAAAATAATCGAATGCTAGTTCTAGTAACAGGGAAGCAGAAACTGAAAATACAACTTGGTGAGAGTAATATCAGTGCATGTCGGATAATAGAGTGCTGTGGTTTTCGCTAAACTATTTTAGCGGTCTCATTGATGTATTATTTCGAAATTGTTGAAAGCAATTTTGATCTGAAGACGGTTCTTACATTTCTAGGCGCATTCTTTCAAAAAGTTAGTGCAAATGTGCAAATTCAGTTATGACTTTTATTTTGTTACTGATGGACAATAGGTTCATGATGTAACAATAAATTGGTTGTTTTCATTTCTGTATAATTTGAGTTATTGTAGTTGGGTAAGAATTTTTCGCTGGAAATGTTTTCCGTTTGTTTTCGCGTGGTTCTACGGAACCGATTACTCCCCCAACCTATGTATATTGTAACTCATGATATCTTCACTTTACGCAGCCGTAGTGGATCGATTTGGAATAAAATTACATCAACTTGAAATTTTTGAAATGAAGCGAAAACTTCATTTTTCGAACAATTTTTTCTCCAAAAACACTTTGATAATTTTGATTCTCGTATGGGAACGCGGAGACGATATTTCACCAATTGCTTTGCTGCTGCGTATCAAACGATCTTTGGCTCCAGAAAATTTTAAGTTTCGAGAGTACCAGGTATTTCAATACGTTTCTTGTCTGCAATCCTCAGAGTATTTGCGGTTTGAACAATAACGAGATTGGCGATATTCTTATTTATTGATGTTTCAACAACTGTTCGTCAGGTAAATAATGATAGAACTATGTTGCGAGCTCTGAATTGCTATCTATGAACCAGCTGTCTTATTTCTTGGATGACTATCCGTCACAACTCAGTGTCCACAAACCCGTTTACAATGAAATTCAGGAATACGTATCGATAGAATATTTCCAGTAAGATGATTAAGAGAAAAATGTAATTTTTTGAAATTCATAGCTTTTGCTAGTTACAAGAAACTGAAAAGTTTGGTGTTACATAGTTGGAATTGAAAGTTCATATCCGAAGGGAGTAAGTTGAAAACTTCCTCAATAAATTGTTCGCTTTCTTCACAATTTATGTTGAATAGTCAAGATTCAGTCATTCATTTAAATTAATCTCAATGAGTTCATTTACGACTAAATGTTTGTCTATTATTACGATCAATTGGAGAAGTTATTCATGGGGAAACAACAACAGTGAAAATGTGGCGGAAGAAAGCCTACAGTATGTCGAATAAAGTAGTTTTGCTCGAAAATGTTATCGGTTTCCAAACTGTGATATTTGAGTATTACTTTGAGCAATTTTACTCGGCCTGGGCCCTCATCAACTTACAATTTTCAATTTTCGACTCGTTACCAAGAAATTTGTAGATGCAACTTTCCTAATTCGTAGTGCCCAATTCAGTCTTCGGAAACGGTTAGAGAATACAAGTTGGTTGAAACCGTACTCAAGTTGAGTGTCTGGCTCCGTTGTGACAAGGGGATCTGATGTAAATGTCTGTTAATGCAAAGTTTTCTAATAAACATTTGAGATGTATTCCTTTAATTTTACGTTGAATGAACGAGTGTTTCCTAACACCCTGTGAACCACTTCAAAATAAAAATTCCTCCAAAATATCATTTCCTTTCAAGTTGATATTCTATTAACTGTGTGAACACTCTCAAAGGGTTGATAAACATAAGATGAAGCAGAGTTTGTAGTTGTCAAGACAAAATGCGGCTCTTTTATAATCACACATTCCTTTCTAAAGGATTTACCGGAAACTGTGTATCTGACTCCAATATGCCAAGAGAATGAAACGGGAAAATCATGGAATGCATCCTTGGATAATCCAGACTGGATGTTTTTTTAAAGAATCTTTTTTACACTTTCTACTTCTTTATATCATTAGTATTATTTTAAATTTGACGATAGTGTGATTTAATCAGGAGAACTACTTGATTCTTTTAAGTCTTTCATAAAAAAAACATGAGCATTGCAATTTCTTCCAAAACAACACCCAATCGGCCTAACAAACCTATCGACACTCAGAAAACTGCTTGGAGAATGTGTACCAATTGGAACATAAAATTTTGCATTTTCATATATCCCATTTTAGTGCGTCATTATTTCTTTCGGCAATCGTGAGGTGATCAAACGTGAAAAATGATAGCAAAAACTAGCTAGGAAAACTCGTAAATTTCAAAGATTTTGCTAAAATTTAACGGGATAGAAATTTAAAAAATGTGTACGTTTAATTTTTTTTGGACAAGGATTGCTGAGCATTGTTAGAAAAACATCACAGCTAACTAGACCAAACGAAGCGGGAAATTCAAAAATAAGAAGTTAACGAATCTTCATGAACATTGGTTAGGGCCCCCAAATAAAAACCTCAAAATATGACTGTCCTTGGTTGTGTAGTTAGATTGATGTGTCTTAAAATTATTCGCAGAATCATGCTCTTTGATCATCAGAACTGAAACCATTGAAAAACTTAATGAACGTACTAGCACCGCAGAAACAGAATGCAAGTCCATGAAGACCCACGAAAACAGTAATTTTTCTCTTTCATCTTCGTGCAAAGTAATAATTGACCAACTCCCATCGTTAGTGGAAACGCCTTTTTGTAAACAATTTACTGGCATGAGATCATATAGCTGAAAATCAATATGGTGCTAATACATATACAGTGGCGAGCATAGGTGAGTGTACCTCCAGACTTTCTTCTATAACTCGACTAAAACATGTCCGATTACTGTGAAATTTTGCATGCACACTACTGAGTGTCTAAGAAACAAGGTCCTAGTTTTTGGAAAATTGAATGTGCTCCGGAGCTCCAGAATATCACAGAATGTAGGCGTGGCTAGAAAATCAAAAAATTAACTTTTTGTTGAAAGAAGGAATCTTTGTGATTTTTGTTGCAAAACGTTACCAGCTCTTTAAATAAGCACCAGAAAAAATTTGGTCCGCTTTGGTTGGTCGGCTCCGGAGTTATGAGCGTTGGAGCACAAAATGGGATGTTTGGCTCATCGACTATAACTGGACTGAAAGTGCTTCAATCAACGCCAAAATTTAGAATCAGGTGTGTCTTAGGTTGACTAACAACGAACTGTAAAAGAATTTCAATTTTCACTGAAAAAAATTTTCGCTATATACTGGCCCTAATTCACCAAAATATCGCTGTACATCGAGAAAATTTTTTTCGCCAAAACTGAAATTCATTCACAGTTTGTTGTTAGTCAATCTAAGACACACCTGATTCTAATTTTTGGCGTTGATTGAAGCACTTTCAGTCCAGTTATAGTCGATGAGCCAAACATCCCATTTTCTGCTCCAACGCTCATAACTCCAGAGCCGACCAACCAGAGCGACCCAAAATTCTTCTGGTGCTTATTTAAAGAGCTGGTAACGTTTTGCAACAAAAATCACAAAGATTCCTTCTTTCAACAAAAAGTTAATTTTTTGATTTTCTAGCCACGCCTACATTCCCAAATATTCTGGAGCTCCGGAGCACATTCAATTTTCCAAAAACTAGGATCTTATTTTTTAGACACTCAGTAGTGTGCATGCAAAATTTCACAGTAATCGGACATGTTTTAGTCGAGTTATAGAAGAAAGTCTGGTGGTACACTCACCTATGCTCGCCACTGTATACAGACATCATCAAACAGAAAATTACAGTACAAGTGATTCCCTTGAAACGCAAATTTGTAATTTCCTGCGTTTGCATTGAAACTTCTCGATGAATATATGTAGATGTAATACGGATCGATCACATGAAGCAAACTTGGAAACATGATGGTACAGAAAATTCTCGATGAAAATCAAGCACGACAACTAATACAATAAAAAATTTTTGAACTTTCTCATCATTGAGAAACAGAAGTTCCCGCATATCTCTTTTTCGAATTACGAACTTCGACAAAGAAACACACTTTTTTCAATTTCCAGGTATTCCGTGAAATTTCTCACTGAAAATCCTTTTCCTGTTTTATTAGAAATTGATTCAGCTTCTGCTATCAAACAACACTACAAACCAAGTGAAATAGATATTTTGAGCAATTACAGTTTCTTCATCGTCACAATTCCCATTCAATCTGTATAAAGTACTCGTGGAGCCGCTTATACTCGCATAGTTTCTCACTTGCATGGAGCTATCGTAAAAGTAGAGTACGGTCCTTTAATTGATTAGAAACCTCCGAAAAGATGAAATATTGATTAATGACAAAACATTGCTACAACACCAGTGAAGCGACAATATCTTCTTCGTCTTGAAAACTTCCTGAAACACTGAAAAGTACGCAAACACCGAGTCCCACTTTTTTTGAATCCGACTATTTCGAGATTTTCAGCATTTTAGAAAGAAATAACTCGACACAGAAAATGATACAGAAAAAATTCACGGATTATTAAGAAATCAAAGACAGATGAATGATGAAACCTGGTTGAAACGGAAATTATGTTCACTTCTTTCTCAGTTTCACTAGCTTTATGTTTTGTACATCTGTATTGGGAATTTTGATATTCGATGGGAACGCGGTTTATCTTATATTTGAAAATACAATGTATACCATACTAGCCAATCGGGCCTACACCGGATTGGTAGTTCTCTCCAATTAAATTAACAATTTTTGTGTAAAGTTTGTATCAGGCTGTAGAACTCAATAAGACTTACTGAATCTATCTTTAGTTTCTGAAACACACAGTCTGACGCCGCCGTTAGTTTGGCTTGCGTGATTCAAAAAATGTAAAATTTCTCGAACAGCAGAACAGAAATACATTACGGTTTTGGTTAAGAATTGAAAAGAGACGGATCATCCCACTCAGAGAAAGTTTCTTCGTAATAATGGGAAGTTGAAACACTGAAATTTCCTTTAAAAACATTACTAAATGTCTCAACATAATCAATGAGGTTTACAAAAAAACTTTCGGAACATAGAACAGTTTTCTTTGAAAAGTGAACTTGACCAGAACTAGCAGCGATGTCATAACGCAAGCAATATCCACTTTCATAATATCAGCTCTCAACATGGGTTCTGCGAAACAGTGAAAACCAAAAAATAGTCATCGCCGGTCTCACTAAAATAGTTCTCCCATCTCATTCTTCCCTATTCCCACGTTGGACACATTATCCATAGTGTCAAGAAGGGTAGCCTGAAGAGCTTGAAAGCGATGACAAAACTCAGTTTTGTTAAAACTAGCTTTGTTAAAATCAGGCAGTGACCCTCCAATTTTATTGCTTTCTGTTTCATTATCTTTATGAGGCGTAAGATTTTCAGATTTTCTATTGGGTGTCCGTAATCATCAAACAGTTAGATTCCCTGAACTGTTAGAGGCACAGATGACAAAAGTTTCGTGTTTCAAAAACCTCAGGAAGTAGAAAACTTTGCAACGACCAAACGATAAGTGCGATGAAAACTACACTTCAGTAACACCGAAGAAAAACAAATGCAAAAAAACAAAACATCGGATGAATCAAGTTGAATTTTTTTTTCCAATTTCACTTTTTTTCTTCGCATTCATACTCGGGAAACAGTGCGATTCATACGCATAAATTTTTTCAATATTTTAATATCTGCAACTTTTGAGAAGAATGAAGAATCCAAGGTTCCAGGGACGACAGCGTTGACTGTCGAGGTCCAAGTTGTGGCCCGGCTCACAGGAGAAGGCTGAAATTGTTAAGAAGATTGTAAACCTCTCATAGCGGTATTCAAGGTGACGTTGAGGTCTAAAAATATGGAACCAGTGAAAATGAAAATTTTTCTTTTGCTGTCTTTTGAGCTAAAATGCAGGCTTATGGATACGACGATGAGAAGCTTTGAATTTTTCGATTTTGACTGTTGCTCCTTCAATTTCCAATCAAATTCGAGAAATTGAATCGAGCTCATTTTTCAAATTCTTTAGGTGATGAAGTCTAGGTAACTGGGGCCGTAGGAGAAAGCTGTAATTGTTTTCAAATATGTGAGATACTACAAATGGTATTCAAGATGATTTCTAAGAATATGGAATAAGTGAAAATGAGAAATTTTTCTGCTTCAAAAGTTTTAGAATCCTTTGTAAAAATCACAGAATTGATAATTTGTACACGGTTATAATCAGAGATACTCCCAGCAATTCAACCCAATTTCCGGAGTCGGAGAAATAGAAGAAATAAGAGGAATGTAATATGTGTCCTGAATTTTTTCTTTTTCTGTTTCATGTAGTTGTAAAATACTAGGGTTAAGTAGAAAACTTCAGTTTTGTTTTTTGAAACTTTGATTCCTGAAAATTTTTCAAATAGAGACCTATTTCGTAGCTAGCAAATAGCAAACACTGATTTTAGTCCTGACAAGCTTTCATTAGGCGTAGAGATTAGAATCCTTCACAATCTCCAGTATGACTCTCTATCAACCTGGTATACTTGTACGCTAGACGGCGATTCTAAAGACAAATGAAGAATGCAGTGTGAATAGACTACAGGCGGCTTCTTTGGTCTGTAAAACGGTACCAGTGATGACGCAGTGTCTGGAAAGAAAAGTGGTTTTCGATTTTTTAGTGTTTCATGAAGTTTTGAACATCACGAGCTTATGGAGGTCTACAATCGTCGAAAATTCACATACTCTTTTGGAATACTATGAATCGTCTGTTTTCCATTAACACGCTCCCCGTTGATCGTCTCATAGTCATTTGCCTCACACACTGGACACGCTTGGGCGGTTTCCATAACCACCACGAACAGACATCCATCACATGTACCATCGGGACAACTATGTGGAAGACGCATTTCCATTTGTTTTTTGGTGGGAAGACAACGGGCGACGACGACGAGTTGAGTACCATTCGGGCAGGAGGAGGAGATTGCGGAAACTGGATCGAACCAGAAGAAGACGTCCAGGGGGCGAAAGGTGTTGTCGTGGGAGTCTGGAAAAAAAATTTCGGTTTCAGGTAGGGCATTTTCAGTGATGGTGAACCGCAAGGCCATTTCGTCGTTCTTTGACTTAAACTCAACCAGATAATTTCAGTACAACCGGTTATTTTTTCGATTCCAATTATCTCATTTTTGAATAAGGAAAGTGTGTAAGTTATAGTCGCAAGACTCAACATAAAATAATTATATTTGCATGAAAAGCGCGGAATTTTCCAGAAACTCAAATTCTGACAGATCAACTTGCGCCGTCTAAAAAAAAATGGTTTTTACTATAAACAATCGCAAAATTTTGTTTGTGTGCTGTCTGTTCCTGACGCGTTCATTCTAGAGCAAAAAATTTTCTCAGTTTCATGATGCGGCAAACTAATCTCTACAAATTTATCTTCATTCAAGTTTCTATAAACGGTTTGTTAAACTAAGACTTCGCTATGGACAACGGTTTTGGGTAGATTCGACCGACATACGCTTTTCAAAAAATCACCAGATTTCATCTACTCAAGTAAAACTGGAAGTGTAATAAATACAAGTCCCTTTTCCCTTTTTCCGTGTTCACCAGTAATTGATTACAGTTTCATAAACTTGTTATGAAAAGTATATGGCTAGTTCGACATTGCGAGCCAGATTACCCATTTCTAGCCAAAGTCATCATCATGTGGTTTGTGGTAAGCTGTTCATCAGGAATTGGTTTTGAAGAAGTTGATTACAATGAAATTAACACTTTAAATGACAGAACCTTACGTTTAGAGAACGAGCACCCGAAGACAGAACTGTGTAAAAATGTTCTTTATAAATTTGACAGTTTAATGAAACCGGTTTCACGGAGTTGTTATTTTTTTGCTACCCATCTCAGTTTCAATTTATCTCTCGTGGATCAACACAAAGTTGAGCAATAGTAGTAAATTGAATAGACATTTCTTTGATAAAAGTATGCTGACTATAAAAAAACTGACTGAAAGCGATTTTACGAGAATCATAATCCTTTGCCTGTCACAACTTTGGAATATGGAAAAGTTGTTGAACTGTTTGTTGGCTATGCAAGAGAACTTGATAAAGAACTGATTATCAAAAATTTGATTTTCGCATCGATTACTAAAAACCAACCTTATCTTCAAAACCATTATGTAACCGGAAACTTTGACGTTTCGTGACCTTTTAAATTCCACAGTTCCACTATTAAGTTATACACTGTTAAAGATATCTGAAATCAGTTCGGACACGTTTTTGATTGGTTTCATAACGCACATATATGTATTCCAGATTCAAGGTATTGTAGGCTCTCATCGAATTTTTCCGTTAAACAATTATTAACTAATTCACAAAATTATGTGAGCTAGAAAAAAAACCAAACAAATTAGTTACTTTTTCAGTTTCCCTTTCAATGTATGAACAGCTTCTTCTTAAATACATTGCTTACTTCTCGAATCTTCCATTCCCTTCACTCATCATACTCTAACACTTCATCCGTCAAACTTGTGCTGCCATCAGTCCTACTGGTACTAATCAAATCTAACCTCGTCGCCAATGCCAAGTTTCAAGAAGGGTGCTGAGATTAGGGAGTCGCCGGAGGCAAGCCATACGTCACGAATAATGTATACGGTGACGACATTTGAAAAATGGAGGGCTTGAGGGTATGCGTGGTGAGAGTAAGGAGCTAAGGAATTTTAAAATTTCTTTTCTCGGTTCTTGTTTTTCACCCAAGTTTTTCAGTTTCCGAACATTCATAATCTGCTTCACATGATGCAGGTTTTCGATAAGAGTCCTTTTCTGTGTTTACTTTCACTCATCTCGTCGTCAACTTTGAGGGCATCACCTCCCAATTTTGGTACGAAGTTGGGCATGGTGTCCACCGGGCATCGGGCGCATACTGAAAAAAGAAAAATGTAATCGCATATGAATCACAATTAAAGGCTCATAAAATGTTTCGCTTGATAACACTCTCAAAACAGCAAAATGTTCCAAGTCGCTGAAACTATATTACCTGAAAAGAAACAATATACCGTAAAACCTTGAATAGAAAAGCACCTCGGGAGGTGATTGAAAAATTTAGAAGCATGCCTCACCATTAGAAATGTTACATGTCTTGATTCTGGAAAATACCGAATTTTTTTTCGCCTGCTCTAAACTCGATTAACTAAAAAAAAACTTACAAAACGTGCATGTGGAAACTGAAATCCTCAAAGCAAGATCAATTTGGTGCTGAAATAATTAGTGAAATAACTTGAAATAATAAGCATAATGGCAGAAATTACCGTCACATTATCCAATAAAAAACATTCCACTTAAAACAAGTCTTTGAAAAAGTGAAAACTTGACAAACCCGCATTTCTCATCCTCGAATAACATTCGAATAACAGTCCATCTTACAAAACTAGCACACGTTGGGATTATACAATCAGAATAAAATGTTTTGGAATAAAGTTATGTACATAACTCTACTGTTTCGAATTCTGAACAAGATTCTAAATTTTATCTAGGGACTTGTTAGCGAACTTGAACATCCACAGATCCAGGTCGTACCAGATTTGCCGAAAATGACAATCTCGAGACAGAACGAGTGGGTATGTAGAATAATCCGCAGCCTTTTACATCTCAAACAGCTCTGGAACATGAAATTCATATGGGATAAATATCACACATCATTTCAAATTTACACTGTTTCAAATAGTCAAAATCAAATTGGTTACTGATAAGATTCCGTTCGTATCTTTGCAGTACTTTTGTTGCTGCTGGCACCGGGATTTGGGTATTTAGGTGGACATAAGCATACTAAGAAAAGTAAGTGATATTTGTCCTAAAAAGTTATAGAAGTTTCGGTACTATTTTTGTGTTTCGGGTAGTTGGCATATGCGGAGATAATTAAGAAATATTCAGTGATTTACAAGTATCATGTTCAAATAAAAATCCTTGTCAGTTACACCTAAAGAGCGCATAGTTTTGTTTTTTTTTCATTCAAAAACCGGCAAGGAGCATAACACTCACTTCTGGCGGTGTCAAAACTAAAATTTCAAAAATATACATGTTATTCTAACAAATTCGTTTTTTTGGTATCTATCCAATTAAACTTCTGGTCACTGACAATAGCTTTGTTGATAAAAAGGGCAAAAAGAAAGAAATGCGAGATCGAAAATTTGATAATTAGCCACTTATATGCGATCATAGCGAAACATAAACAGTTAGCATACTTTGGCAATATCCCGCTCAGATACTGAACTTCACAGCATTTGGTACTTCAGTAGTCAGTAGTCACACAAAAGGTCAAAAAATTTGAAAACAATGAAAACTTCAAGATCCAAAAACATTGAAATAGAGGTACATGCATCACAAATGGATCTTTAATAGTTCGAATTGATAAACGACAAGTCAGTGAACCTCGCGGGGAATTACCCAAAAACCTGAACATTGAAACAGAATTAAAATCTAAATCCCTATAAAAAGGAACAGCTTTTTCTAGTGAACTGGAAAAGATCAAGTTTCGTGTTTCTGCCAGTCTTGATGACTCGTAATGGGATGAATGAGCTAATGTGTTCCTTCGACGATGATGTCCGAGAATCTTAGAATATATGTTCGTAAATAGGAACATTTCATTGAAACGAAACGAAGCACAAGAAAACTGTTTGAATCCCGACAAAAAAGAGAACATGAATTGTGACTTTTCCAAGAAAAAAAGCAAAGAGGATTTTGGCATTTACTAGCGAGAATGGTACTCAGGGACCCAAAAAAAAGATAGAGAGTGAAAGGGAAAAAATAAGAAAAATCAGAGAAATGACAGGAGAGAGAAAAAAGATGGATGTGTCAGAAAAAATCACTAGAAAAAATAGGAATCAGAAAAAACAGGAAAAATGAAAATGCACCGGTAGTAGAGAAAAAAGCGTAGATCAATCTTCACTGTCGAGTGAGATGAAAGCGGCATTGTCGTTTTCACGATGGTCTCGGAGGGTGGTCCGAGAGTTGGCAGACGGGGCGGAGCGACGACCCTTTGAGAAGATTACACGGTCTTGGAGCTGAAAATTTGATACTGTACTGTGAAACGGAAAACCGAAAAGTAGTCTAGAATCTTTTAGAACTTGCTAGAGCTTTCTAGAACTTTTTAGAATTTTCTGGATGTTTTGAAAAGCTTCCAGAAGTTTTCAAGAATTCTGGAAGCTTCTAGTACATTCTGAAACCTTTCAAATCCTCTAATAGCCTTCTAAAGTTTTCAAGGGCCCATAGAAGCTTCTAGATGCTTTTGGAACATTCTAAAAGCTTCCAGGACTTCCTAGACCACTCCAAACCCTTCCCCATCTACCATACCTCATCTTCATCATCATCGTCCTCATCCAATCCACACGTCTCCACAGCGGGCAACTCTCCAGTATGACTCTCTATCAACCTGGTATACTTGTACTCCAGACGACGATTCCGACGACAAATGAAGATGAATCCAATTGATAGTAATATCTTGGCCAGGACTAGAATAGTGAGAATGGTCCGTTGGAATGCTGTGAATGCACTACAGGCGACTTCTTTGGTCTGGGAAGCGGCACCGGTGATGACGCAGTGTCTGGAAGGGAAGTGGTTTTTTGGGGTTTTTAGTGTTTCATGAAGTTCAGAAGATAATGGTTACATGGGTGTATACAATTTGTTTTTGCTGTCTTAACAATATACTCACTTCTTCGGAATACTATGAATAGTCTGTTTTCCATTAACACACTCCCCGTTGATCGTCTCATAGTCATTTGCCTCACACACTGGACACGCTTGGGCGGTTTCCATGACCACCACGAACAGACATCCCTCACATGTACCATCGGGACAACTATGTGGAAGACGCATTTCCATTTGTTTTTTGGTTGGAAGACAACGGGCGACGACGACGAGTTGAGTACCTTTTGGGCAGGAGGAGGAGATGGCGGAAACTGGGTCGAACCAGAAGAAGACGTCCAATGGGCGGGAGGTGTTGTCGTGGGAGTCTGGAAAAAAAACTTCGGCTTCAGGTAGGTTATACTAAAAATGGATTGAGAACTCGGATGATCTGTGAGCTAATCCGATATCACTTATTATGTTTCAAGACAAAAAATATTGGAATCCGCTCACAGGCTGGGCCCACGACTGGGAGATCTTACTGACAACATCAGATACCATCTTCTTATGGTGTCTCACATCCTTTAATAACCACTAGCTCGATTTCAACCGACAGTACGCTCAGCTAAACAAGAACTACACTATGATAGAGAATTTACAGAAGTATTAGCGTTCATTGTAAACTCTTACACGCTTTAACATGACAAAGAAACAGAAAAATGTATAAATACAAGTCTATGTTAACTTTATTCTTTAGATACCGGTTACTGTTTCATGAGGTTTTTATGAAGGGGATGCTCCTAGTTTGACAGTCATCCTCGTGTTCTCACTGCAGTATATTCATCAGGAATTGGACTAGAATAAGTTTTTTCAAAGAAATTATCACGACAAATCACCTAGTTCGATGTGTACAGTATTCAAGAAAAAATTAGTGAAACAATTATCTTGAACAACTTGATAACTCGATGAAACCGTTTTCACAACCTTCTTAGTCATTTCTGTTGTCATGCTCTTTTAAGATTCCATGATTATTGATGTGGTTAATATATTCTTTCTTTTCCCAATTGAGAACATCTCGAAAAACCTGAGCAAGGTGATCAACATAGAACTAAACATACTCGTTTCACTGAAATGGATAAGACCTTTACTCCTAGCATTAGTTACTAAAACCATAGTTTAATTCAAAAAGAATCTGTAACCAAAAATGTTGACATTTTGAGATCTTTCGAAATCTACAGTTTCACTATCATGATGTGTACTGTAGCATATATCTGACAACAGTTCGGTAGCTGATTCTAGATTTACTAACGAGGACGACTGTATTCCAGTTTCTTAGGTCTCTTTATGGGCGAATCAAGTTTCCAGTGCAATATTTAAAGTAGTAAATAAATAATTTTAAGGAAATTTGAAGCCAAGTTGAGGCTTTCAGTTTTTGGATATTCCGTAGTTAAGGTTTCACTATGATGTTAATTAAACTCTTAAAAATTTTGAATGATTCTCGAGTTTTAGACTCGGCGTATGCACTCTTAAAAATCAATAAAATCAGTCCGGCTGCAAACTTAATGATCAAGATAGAACGTACAGAGATTGATCAACAAACTACCAAATTTTCAGATCACTATATGGCCCATGAAAAACCGAAAGCTTCAAAGTCATTTTTTCAGTTTCCTTTTCAAGGTATGAACAGATCATATTTCTTTAAAACATTATCACTCTCGAACTTTCTTATTTGCTCTCACTCACCATACTCCAAAACCTCATCCGTCAAACTCGTATTGCCATGCTTCCTACTGGTACTAATCGAATCCAGTCGTGTAGCCAGTAGCAGAGGAGTGACATATGCATTCTTCGATCGATTCGAACCAGGAGTCGGTAGTGCAGTCATTCGACAAGCCAGTCCCTCCACATTCTCTTTTTCCTGATCCAACATTCCGATCATATCAAAATTGTCGAATTGCTCAACACATTTGATGGTTGGAGGGAAGAGGGAAATGGAGAAGAAATGGAAGTAGGCGGAGCCTTCACGAGAGAATACTCGGACTCCGGAGATGTTCCAGGATCTGGAAAAGGGAATCTAGAATTGTTTGAATATCAGAATCTGTAATATCAGGAAAACCATATCGCTTGAATTATTTTGCTCGATTCTTAACATGATTGTGAAACCTAAATTATGTAGCAACTCAAAATTCTTTGGTATCAAAGTAAAGAAGAGATTCTGACTCTCACATATCTTCTAAACCTATCATTCCGAGCAACCAAAATTGCTTAAATTGCAAAAAACTAACCTTCCAACAAAAGGCGAAAAATCATAAGTGAACGTCGAATTCTTCTTATTTCCATCTTCCACCAACTGCACTTTCCCCATTGCCGTACATGTCACTCCATCCTTTGATGCCAGACCCTGTCCACACGGAATACAACTTTCCACTCCAACTCGACTTGATGAAGCATTCACAATCGTATTCGTCGGGCAAGAAACACATAATTTCGTGACTTCGTGCATGTAATTTCCAGCTGGACAAGGAACACAAGTCTCTCCTCCAGCTGTATGTGGACATGTAAGACATTGTGAAGCTCCGCCCCCTTGTCCCCCTCTATGCCCAACATTAGTGACGTTAATGGTGTAGATACGGGCTTCATCGGTGATTCTATCCTCACCAGAAGTGACTCCAGATCTTAGAAAAGCTACCATAAATCTAGCTGGGGTGTTTTTGGTTACGGTGTGACTCCAAACCCTCTTGGTGTTTGACCCATTGAATGCTGCCAAGAAATGATAAAAGGATTCTCGCTGCCCTGCGATCCCTGCGGACATGTCTTCAATGAAATAGAGAGCACAGGACTCATCGGCACATGAGGTTTCGAAGACTATGGTGACTTGAGCCACTGGTACTTTCATTGTTCGAGAGGGTTTCGGAGCTAATGGGTTCCAGAATCCTTCGTCGATGGAGAGAATTAGTTCGAAGGCGATTCCAAGTTCCAGGGAGGGTGCGGAGATGAGGGAGTCGCCTGAGGGAAGCCACGCGTCGCCGATATTGCATACGGTGGCGACATCTGAAAAAATAAAGGGTTCAGGAGGCAAGTGGCTAGATGCTAATAGTAAAAAATTCTGGAAACCGACACAGCAAAAAACTTTCATGGACTACGAGGGCCATGAAACCATAAAAAAAATAAACGCCCCCAAAATGCAGTAATCTCAAGTTCCAATATTTCACAGTTTCCGAATATTCAGAATTCGTTCTATAGATCGCAAACAATTGATAAGAGTCTCGTCCATTACAAACCTTCCGAAATATATTCGCATCTCGTCGTCAATTTTGGCGGTATCACTTCCCAATTCTGGTACTGTAGTCCGTAGTTGGGTACGGTGTCAACTGGACATCGGGCACAAGCTGGAAAAATGCAAAATAAAACCGTATATATCCGTGTTCAATACTGTGTATGTCAGCTGGAGTTGATGACATGAACACTTTAAAACCGTAAAAATTTATTCTGGAAAATCAAAATATTGACTTTGGTGTATAAGCTGACAAACCCCATGAATTTAATTCTTTATGAAAATGGACAATCATCAATTTGAACCCGAAATAGATATTTGGGTTTTTCGCCTTGTTTAGGGCTCTGGAATCAAATCTCAAAAAAAAAAACAGGTTAAAATTTTTCCTATGGGATGAACGACCATAATACGTAATGGAAAAAATTTGCATTATGCCAACATTGTGACGCAGTAAAAATTGAAACCTTTTTATTATTTTTTTCGATTGCCGAGGGAACAAAATTTAACTTCTGATATCAGAAAACGGTGAGAAATTAGACATCTGCTCACTAGACTTCACTATCTCAGAAAAATTGGTCCCTGAAAACAGGGGAAGTGGAAAAGTGAAAACTTCAGAAACTCGCAAATATAACCTCAACCACAACGTTCCTGGTAGATACCAGCTCGTTGAAACAAGAATTACTTCAGAAAATGGACATTGTAAAAAGGACCTGCGAAATTATCATAGAACCATTAAAACCGGGAAAAAAACCGAACTACCCCCTACACCTAATTCCATTATCTTTAATGCTGAATCTGGTAAAAATCAATTTTTCAGAACAAAACACTTTTTTTAACTCACAATTCCCATCCGAATAATAGTCCTTCTTGCAAAACTCGCACACTCCCATCTTGTTCTTCTCCATTCCAGGATTACATTTTGGACACGTTTTCCATGGTGTCGGTGGAGGCAACTTGGTGGCCGATGGTAGATCATCACGACAAATCGAGGGGAGCACTTTTTTATAGACCGCTCTACTCGATCCATTTGTACATGGTTCCCGGACAGGATAGTAGTCAGATACTCGGCATGGGGGACGGTCAATACACTTTTCGGATTTGAAGCCAGAGTATTGGGATTCAGGGCACCGTCCGCATTGGGAGGATCCCTTGGAACTGAAGGATCCAGGACTGCAAGGAATGCATTCAGCGTACCCCCCTGAAGAAGATGTTCCTGGGGGACAGGCGGTGCATTGTCTGGTGAAAGCCAGTCCTAACACATCAATCCGATCGATGTGAATTGGCTGGTTTGTAGACTGGTATCCTAGATTGTTTTGGATAATCCAGGAGATGACATTCGGTCCGGACTTTAACTCGATTCGGCGTTTCCGCCAGTCCCCGTTTTTCTCTTCCTCATCCTTTTCTTTTTTGGCATATTTCATGAAAAGTGACTTAGCAGCGTCGTTGTAGGATTGACACTGCTCGTTTCGAATGTCAACTTGCATTGAGAGGGCACGGTTGTTACGGGGCATTCTGGAAAGAGACCATTGAATTTTTAAAATCTTCCACAAAAATATGATGCTCTTGAAACAGTATTTTTTGAAGAATTATTCCATAGTTGACTTTCCATTGGACAATTTAGAGATGAAAAACTAAGAAATTGATTTTGGTCGAACAATTTTATGACTGTGTAACTGGTTGACCACATGATTTTGAAACATATAATTTTTGTTTCACTTGGGGCGTTTGAAAGGGGTAATGTGCACATGATCAGTACCATCACAATTGTCACTGATTTGAAGCCAAAAATTCCGTTGCGACCAAAGTTTTGTGCGAAGACTAACTTGATTTCCAGTTCTATCATTACTAATAACAATCACAGATTTTCGTATGTCTATCTAAAATGAGTTACACTTGTGTTTTTCTTTTTTCGGAAATATCAATTTTAAGACTTTCATAATTCGATTTTCTAAAAATTGTCTCAAATTTATTATGCTTCAACACCTCTACTTAATACTTACAGACCGACGTGTCTTCAATAAAAAGAATACTTTAGGAGTAAAGAGTGTTTACATTGAATATCCGTAACAGTAAAAACACTATTATCTTCGAATTTTTTCCGTTTTTGAACCTTTTTATAATAGTAACTAAAAATTTTCGTGGTTTATCGATGTTCTGAATCCAATCTTAGACTTACCTATAAGTAAACTCCACAGATCCAGGTCGTACCAGATTTGCCGAAAATGAGAGTCTCGAGACACAAGGAGTCGGAATGATTAATCCTCCGTCTTTTACAACCCAACCAGCTCTGAAAACATAAATGTATAACACATACCGTATATGTATACATACATATGGGATAGTTATTGAAAGCAATTTCAACTTTTTGATGTTTCAAATAGTCCAAGTTAAAACTTTCAGTGATACGGGTCAGTGTTCGAATTGTTGCTACAACTCACATCAAACCGATCAATTAATATATTACAGTAATCTAAATTCCGACGATTCTAAACAAGGCACTCACTCTTTAGGACACTCCACCGTCTGACTCTGTGCATTGGAAAACTGTGAATCCGATGTCGAATCCATAATATCCACTGAAAATCCACTAGGCAAAGTGACAAACTCCTCATATCAAATTCCACCACCCAGACTGAAGAATCCAGGATTGCAAGGACGACAGTGTTGACTGTCGAGGTCAAGGTAGTGACCGGGTTCGCAGGAGAGTGCTGAATTTGTTTAGAATAGTATGGGGCTCTTATAACGGTATCGAAGGTGAGGTCTAGGAATATGGAACCACTGAAAATGGAAAATTTTCTTCTGCTGTTTTGAAAATATCGGATATTTACACTAGATCAAACTTCTGGTAATGCCTTTTTGAATTCTTAAAGGAGAACTCACAGCAATTCAATCCTCTCTTTGGAGATGGCAGATTTGAGCACTGCACCCCTTCTTTTGGTACCGCTACCCTCCATCGTTCTCCATTTTCATCACAGTTGGTATAGGTGAATTCGTAGTCTTGATCCGTACAGTACTTTTGTTGTTGTTGAGACCGGGATACAGGTAATTGGGTTGAAATGAGAAAGAAGAGAAGAGGGAGGGAGGTGATATGGGTCCTGAAAAACATGGAGGTAATAAGAAAAAAGAAAAAGTTTGCCGTTTCATTATCTTCTAATGTATTGGGAAGGAAGAAAGGAAATTAATAGATTTTGGTTGTGCAAATCTGTCGAATATTCTTGATGAGACAAATATTCTCTATCCGTTTTACCATTAGACCACAAAATGGAAAAAGTTTCACCAGTAGTATGAAATGAGCATATCGAAACCGTAAATTTTCAAAGTTCCAGATGTGATCGCGCTCCAATGCAAAACACAATACGGCTATGGAAAATTAGATTGTCTTCTTTCTTGGGTTTTTCGAAAATGACTATTTTGACTTTCATACCTGATCATTTTTGACTGTTTTTGTGAAATGACAGAATCGATTTTGAATTTGAGTCAGTACTCGTAGAAAAAGTTAAGAAGAACTGGGAACGGCATCAACAAAGTTTTCAGGTGAACTGATAAAACCTTGCTTTTGAAACAGTTGAACAACTGAAGGGGTTTCAACACTAATATATTATAAAACTGGTGTTTTCAGTTTCTGACACTCATTATTTTTTCTAGTTGAATCTGTAAACCAATTCTTTATCCAGTTCTTTGAATCCTTCCGTCTTTTACATCTCAACCAACTCTGGAATCAAAAATTCTTATGGAATAGATACCACACATCATTTCAATTTCACACTCTTTGAAATAGTTCTACCTCTTCAATTAAATTCGGAAAGTATGAGGGAGAACAAAAAACGTGGCAAAAATGTCGAAATTCCGACAAATTTTTCAGTTCTGAATTTCGAGGTCACGTCGCTGCTCCGTTTTTGCAGCAAATGAGCTAATTTTTCTTGGGCTAATAGAGCAACTCTCTGGGCTACTGAAGCATTTTTGAACAAAAAAATCAGAGCATTATGAACCGAGTTATAGCTCGGCAAATGTAAGTAAAAATGTGTAAACAATTCGGAAGTACTGAAAATTTCCAAAAAAGCTTCGAAATTAACTCATAACTCGGTCAGTTTTTGAGGTTTTGGTCCCAAATTTGCAAATTAGATAGGTCTCTGTGAGCACTATCTGCTCAGAAAAAATCAGATCACCACGAGCAAAATGGAGAATTACAGCCATCAAAACATTTTATGTCAACAATTTTCTGTTTGACGTTTCACGGGATTTTGAGAATTTCTCTTTTTTGAAATTTCTTTTTTTGAAGATTCTTCATTTTTTAAAGATTCTTCTGAATGGATCTGATTGCGGCGCAGCCGCACTAGCCTGATCGCCCAAACGAGCGGAGCGAGTTGGGCGATCAGGCTAGTCAAATTAAAACATTGTGTTGCCCTAAAAAGTTTTCGAAATTTCGGAACTATTTCTGTGTTTCATGTAGTTGTGAAATACATACTGAGATAATTAAGAAATATTCAGTGAACTTCGGAAAATCTTTCAAATATAAACTCGTTTCAGATGCACCTAAAGAGCGCTTAATTAGTCTTAATTCATTCAAAAACCGGCATGGAGCAACATTCACTTCTGACGGTGTCAAAACTGAAACTTTGAAGATAAACATGTCACACGTAATACTAACGAATTCGTTTTTCTTGGAACCTATCCAATTGAAATTCTGGTCACTGACAATAGTTTTGTTGAAAAAATGGGAAAAGGAAAAACAGGTGAGATCGAAAATTTGATAAATAGCCACTAATTCACGATCATAGCGAAACATAAATAGTTTTCATACTTTGGTGATATCCCGCACAGATGCTAAATTTCACAGTATTTGGTGCTTCAGTAGTCGGTAGTCACAGGTCAGCACTTTGAAAACAAAAAAAATTTAAGATTCAAAAATATTGAAACAGGGGTACATCAAAAATGAATCTCTAATACAGTGCGCGTCATAAAGATAGGACACCCCCTATAAGTCGGGTTTCGAGACGACCAAAATAGTTATCGAAAATCTGCTACTGCAGTCTTGTTCAGCATGTCAGAAAACCTAGGCAAGCAAATTTTCAAACGATTTGAGCCATCTTGGAGCACACAGGGCTCAAAAGTCACTTTTTTGGGCGCGTCATACTACAAAAATAATGAAACGAATATTTGAACCACGAGATGACGCAGAAACCAGAACCTTGAAACAGAAATAAAATCTAAAAACTTATAAAAAGGACCACATTTTTCTACTGAACTGAAAGAAAAAAAATTCGTGTTTCTGCCAGTTTTGATGACTAGTAATGGAACGAATGAGCTAATGTGTTCCTTCGACGATGATGTCCCAGAATCTTGGAATTTATGTTTGTAAATAGGAACATTTCATTGAAACGAAACGAAGCACAATAAAACTGTTTGAATCCCGAAAACAAGAGAACATGAATTGTGATTTTTCCAAGAAAAAAAAGCGAAGAGGATTTTGGCATTTACTAGCGAGAATAGTACTCAAGGACCCAAAAAAAGTTAGAGAAAATCAGAGAAATGACAAGAGAGAAAAAGAGATGGATGTGTCAGAAAAAAATCACTAAAAAATAGGAATCAGAGAAAAAACAGGAAAAATGAAAATGCACCGGTAGTAGAGAAAAAAACGTAAATCAATCTTCACTGTCGAGGGAGATGAAAGCGGCATTGTCGTTTTCACGATGGTCTCGAAGGGTGGTCCGTGAGTTGGCAGAAGGGGCGGCGCCACGCCCCTTTGAGAAGATTACACGGTCTTGGAGCTGAAAATAAGGTACTGTACTGTGAACCAAAGGAAGTCCGAAATTTTTAGGAACTTGTTAAAGCCTTCTAGAACACTTTAGAATCTTCTGGATCTTTCGAAAAGCTTCTGAAACTCTCCAGGGCTTCTGGAAGCTTTTAGAACATTCTGGAACCTTCTAGAACCTTCTGAAATCGTTCAGATGCATTCGGAACCTTTTGAATCCTTTTAGACGATTCCAGGATTTCCTAAACAACTCCAGACCCATCCCCAACCACTATACCTCATCTTCATCATCATCGTCCTCATCCAATCCACACGTCTCCACAGCAGGCAACTCTCCAGTATGACTCTCTATCAATCTGGTATACTTGTACTCCAGACGACGATTTCGACGACAAATGAAGATGAATCCAATTGACAGTAATATCATGGCCAGGACTAGAATAGTGAGAATGGTCCGCTGGAACGCTGTGAATGCACTACAGGCGACTTCTTTGGTCTGAGAAGCGGCACCGGTGATGACGCAGTGTCTGGAAGAAAAGTGGTTCAGGATTTTTAACGTTTCATGAAGTTCAGAAAATCCTGGCTATATGATTTCCTATAATCGTTCGTTCCTGTCCCAAAAATGAACTCACTTCTTCGGAATACTATGAATTGTCTGTTTTCCATTAACACACTCCCCGTTGATTGTCTCATAGTCATTTGCCTCACACACTGGACACGCTTGGGCGGTTTCCATGACCACCACGAAAAGACATCCATCACATGTACCATCGGGACAACTATGCGGAAGACGCATTTCCATTTGTTTTTTGGTTGGAAGACAACGGGCGACGACGACGAGTTGAGTACCATTCGGGCAAGAGGAGGAGAGGGCGGAAACTGGATCGAACCAGAAGAAGACGTCCAAGGGGCGGGAGGTGTTGTCGTGGGAGTCTGGAAAATATTTTTGGTTTCAGGTAGGTTATATTGAAGATGCATTCAAAACACGGATGATTTGTTAGGCGATCCTTATAAACTTTTAAAGTTTCATGACGAAAACGTTGGCTCGATTGACTCGTTTTCTTGCTTGGAGATTTTTTACGGCCGCGTAGCTCGGTAGTACCGCTGCTCTCATAGGAATTTGCTCACTTTTCGGTTCCTTACTGACAACATCAGAGACCAACTTTCTTGGTTTCACATCTTTTATTGTCGCTGGCTCGATTTCAACCTACAGTATGCTTGGCTAAACAAATACTACACTATGAGAGAAAATTTACAGAAGGATTAGCGTTCATTCTAAAGTTTATCACGATTTATCTTGTGGAAAAAACCGAAAAATTAGTAAATGCAAGTCCATGTCAACATTTTTCTATAGATACCGGTTACTGTTTCATGAGGTTTTTATGAGGGGTATGCTCCTAGTTTGGCAGTCAAGAATCAATGTTGACGTCTAATCAAGATCATCCCAATGTGTTTTACTGCAACCTGTTCATCAGAAATTGGACTAGAAAAAGTTTATTCTGATGAAAATTTCACTTCAAATTACCTAATTTAATGTTTCGAGCAATATGTAGAGCCACACAAATTCATTAGTGAAACAATTATCTTGAACAACTTGATAACTCGATGAAACCGGTTTCACAACCTTCTTATTCATTTGCTGTCATACTTCTTTTTGATCACTGTCTGTTTTTACTGGTTAATTAATTTGTTTTGTTCCCGATTGAAAAGATTTCGAAAAACTTGAGCAAAGTGATCAACAGAGAACTAGAAGTAAACAAATTCGTTCGACTGTCTGTCATCATTTTGGATAAGGGATCTTGGCGGGACATTTTTGTTAACTAATTTTTTCATCAGATTAAGCTTTTTCTCGCCAGATTAGTTACTAAAACCACGGTTTAATTCAAAAAGTATCTGTAACCGAAAATTTTGACGTTTCGTGAACTTGCGAACTCTACAGTTCGACTATCATGATGTGTTCTGTTGCATATATCTGACAACAGTTTTGTAGCGAATTCTACACTTACTAATGGGTACGATGGTACTCCAGTTTCTTAGGTCTCTTTAGGGGCGACTTATCAGTGCGACATCTACAATACTGCAACAAAAGACTTTGTGGAAATTTGTCAAGTTGAGGTTTTCAATTTTCGATTTTCCCATATTTACGGTTTTACTATCATGTCAACTGAACTTTTCGCAATTTTGAATGATTTCCAGATTTTTTTAAATGGCGTATTCACTCTTAAAGTTCTATAGTGTTGTCTGGCTGCAAACTCAACGATGAAGTTAGAATGTACAGAGTTCAATAAACAAACTATTAAATTTTTAAAAAACTATGTACCGAAAAGTTCGAAGTCATTTTTTTTTCAGTTTCCCTCTCAAAGTATGAACAGCTCATATTTCTTTAAAACATTATCACTCTCGAATTTTCTCTATTGCTCTCACTCACCATACTCCAACACCTCATCCGTCAAACTCGTATTCCCATGCTTCCTACTGGTACTTATCGAATCCAGTCGTGTCGCCAACAACAACGGAGTCACATATGCATTTTTCGATCGATTTGAACCAGGAGTTGGCAGAGCAGTCATTCGACAAGCCAGTCCCTCCACATTCTCTTTTTCTTGATCCAACATTCCAATCATATCAAAATTGTCAAATTGTTCGACACATTTGATGGTTGGAGGGAAGAGGGAAATGGAGAAAAAATGGAAGTAGGCGGAGCCTTCACGAGAAAATACTCGGACTCCGGAGATGTTCCAGGATCTAAAAAAGGGAATCTAGAATTTTTAGAATATCGGCCTCCTAAAATCTGAGTCTCCACGGGTTATCGGAGGAAATATTTTGCTCAAATCTTAACATGTTTGTGATACCTGAATTAGGTATAAACTAACAAAATATTCCTGAAATTGCAAGAAACTAACCTTCCAACAAACGGTGAGAAATCATAAGTGAATGTTGAATTCTTCTTATTTCCATCCTCTACCAATTGCACTTTTCCCATTGCCGTACACGTCACTCCATCCTTCGATGCCAAACCTTGTCCACAAGGAATACAACTTTCCACTCCAACTCGACTCGATGAAGCATTCACAATGGTGTTTGTCGGGCAAGAGACACAAAGTTTAGTGACCTCGTGCATATAATTTCCAGCAGGACAGGGAACACAAGTCTCCCCACCAGCGGTGTGTGGACATGTAAGACATTGTGAGGCTCCGCCCCCTTGCCCCCCTCTATGCCCAACATTAGTGACATTGATGGTATAGATTCTGGCTTCATCGGTGATTCTATCCTCTCCAGAAGTGACTCCAGACCGTAAGAAAGCCACCATAAATCTAGCTGGGGTGTTCTTGGTTACTGTATGACTCCAGACTCTTTTGGTGTTTGACCCATTGAATGCAGCCAAGAAATGATAGAAGGATTCTCGCTGCCCAGCGATGCCTGCGGACATGTCTTCAATGAAATAGAGGGCACAGGACTCATCGGCACATGAAGTTTCAAAGACTATGGTGACTTGAGCCACAGGGACCTTCATGGTTCGAGAGGGTTTCGGGGCTAAGGGATTCCAGAATCCTTCGTCGATGGAGAGAATGAGTTCGAAGGCGATTCCAAGTTCCAGGGAGGGTGCGGAGATCAGGGAGTCGCCAGAAGGAAGCCACGCGTCGCCGATGTTGCATACGGTGGCGACATCTAAAAAAAATTAAACTTTTCGATGGTTCGCTGAGAAATCCTAGATTTTTGGAACTGTCTAAAACCTTTCATGCTCTCTTAGATCATTTTAGAATCTGCTAGCCAGGATCAATCTTTTGAAATTCGAAAATCACTAATCCCAAGAATTTCAGTTACAAAACCTTCAACTTTTGTCCAACTGATTTCAAATATTCAATTCGATGGAAATATCTGTGATTACTTACCTTCAGAAATATATTCACATCTCGTCGTCAACTTTGGCGGCATCACCTCCCAATTCTGGTACTGTAGTCCGTAGTTGGGTACGGTGTCTACTGGACATCGGGCACAAGCTGGAAAAAAGCAAAATAAAATCGTGCTATGTGTGTTGAACACTGTGGGTGTCATCTGAATTTGATGACATGAACACATTAAAACGGAAAAATTTGTTCTGGAAAATCTTGGAGTACAAGCTAACAAACCCCATGAATTTCATTTTTTATCAAAAATGGAGCAATGATCAGCTTAAACCCAAAATAGATATTTGGGGTATCCGTGTTATTTGTGGCTCTGGACTCTAATCTCCAAAAAAGGCCAAAATTTGTTTTTTTTTGCTTGGATGGAACAATTATGGAATTCTTACATAATGGAAACAATTTGCATTATGCCAACATTGGGACGCAGTAAAATTTGGAATTTTCAAATCTTTTTCTCAATTGCCGAAGAAAACAAAAATTGATATTGGTAAACGGATGACAATCTACGAGAACAGTAAGAAAATTGACATCTGCTCACTACACTTCACTCTCAAAAAAAGGTCCCTGAAACCAGGGGAAGTGGAAAAATGGAAACTTCTGAAACTCGCGAATAACAGAGAGATTAACATTAACAAAACGTGCCTGGTCAAATACCAGCTCGTTGAAACATGAATTACTTCAGAAAGTAGACATGAGACTACTAAAACCGCAAAAAACCCAGCTACCCACTACACCTAAGTCGATTAACTTTTATGATGAATCTGGTAAAAATCAATTTTTCAGAACAAAAAACTTTTTTTAACTCACAATTCCCATCCGAATAATAGTCCTTCTTACAAAACTCGCACACTCCCATCTTGTTCTTCTCCATTCCAGGATTACACTTTGGACATGTCTTCCATGGTGTCGGTGGGGGCAACTTTGTTGCCGATGGTAGATCATCACGACATATCGAGGGAAGCACTTTCTTATAGACCGCCCGACTGGACCCATTTGTACATGGTTCACGGACGGGGTAGTAGTCAGATACTCGGCAGGGGGGACGGTCGATACATTTTTCTGACTTGAATCCTGAGTATTGGGATTCAGGGCACCGTCCACATTGGGAGGATCCCTTGGAACTGAAGGATCCAGGACTACAAGGAATACATTCAGCGGACCCCCCTGAAGAAGAGGTTCCTGGAGAACACGCGGTACATTGGCGAGTAAAAGCCAGTCCTAAGACATCAATCCGATCGATGTGAATTGGCTGATTTGTAGACTGGTACCCAAGATTGTTCTGGATAATCCAGGAGATGACATTTGGTCCAGATTTCAACTCGATTCGACGTTTCCGCCAGTCTCCGTTTTTCTCTTCCTCATCCTTCTCTTTTTTGGCGTATTTCATGAAAAGTGACTTGGCAGCGTCGTTGTAAGATTGACACTGCTCGTTTCGAATATCCACTTGCATTGAGAGGGCACGGTTGTTACGAGGCATTCTGAAAAAGTCATATTTAAAATAGTCTTTGCGAAAACGCCGAATTGAATATGAAATATTCAAACGAAGGATATCATAATTCGGAAACGGTAGTATTTTTTCGTGCGAATTTTTTAACTCTTCGGACCGCAATCAGACTTGGATTTTTTGAGAAATTGTCTTTTCCGTTTACAATATATGAGGTTCTAATGAGCGGTCAAATCAAGGTTATCAATAACAGAGATGTGATTCTTTCAAATTTGACTCAGCTCACAAAATTATGAGAGATAGCTAGCAAAATACAAAATATAGTCAATAGTTTTCTCTTCTATATTTGAAAAGCTGTTTCCAATTTATTATGCTTCAACACCTCGACTTAATGTTTATAGACGGACGTGTGATCAATATTTCACGATTCTACAGTGATTACATTGAATATCAGTAACCAGAAAACCACAACCATTTTCGAAATTTTTCCGTTTTTGAACCTTTTTAAGTAACTCGTCAATTTTGTGAATTATTGAAGTGTCGAATGCAGCATTGTACTCACCTATAAGTAAACTCTACAGATCCAGGTCGTACCAGATTTGCCGAAAATGAGAGTCTTGAGACACAAGGAGTCGGAATGTAGATCAATCCTCCATCTTTCACCACCCAACCGGCTCTGAAAACCAAAAAATCATATGGGAGAGATAACATAAATTATTTCTACTTTACACTGTTTCAAATAGTCCAAATCAAAACATTTCTTGATAAGGACCAGTTTTCAAATAGTATACGGTGCCCGACACTCAAACCATTTTGGACGTTAGAACTTTCAGTGGTAAGAATCAGTGTTCTGCTACAATTCACAAAAAACAGACCAGTTCTCAATATTTATATTACAGTAATCTTAATTCCAACTGCTCTAGACAAAAACTCACTCTTTAGGACACTCCACCGTCTGACTCTGTGCATTGGAAAACTGTGAATCCGATGTCGAATCCATATTATCCACTGAAAATCCACTTGGCAAAGTGACAAACTCCTCATATCGAATTCCACCACCCAGACTGAAGAATCCAGGATTGCAAGGACGACAGTGTTGACTGTCGAGGTCTAGGTAGTGGCCCGGCTCACAGGAGAAGGCTGGAATTGTTTAGAAAAATATAGGCTATACGTAGTGTTATTGAAGGTAAGGTCTGAAAATATGGAACAGATGAAAATGGAAAATTTTTTTCACTGTTTTGAAAGTGTTAGTTTTTTCAATACAACATGCTTTTGGTAATATGGCGATATTTACAAAAACTCACAGCAATTCAATCCTCTCTTTGGAGTTGGTAAATTTGAGCATTGTACCCCTTCTTTTGGTACCGCCACCCTCCATCGTTCCCCATTCTCATCACAGTTGGTATAGGTGAATTCGTAGTCTTGATCCGTACAGTACTTTTGTTGTTGTTGCGCCCGGGATGCAGGTAGTTGGGTTGAAATGAGAAAGAAGAGAAGTGGGAGGGATGCGATATGGGACCTGAAAAACATTGATATATCGAGGAGAAAGTCGAAGGTTTTTCCGTTTCGTGTTGCTTAAAAAATTTTTTGAATGCAAACAACAATATTATTGCGGAATCCCCGGTATTGAGTCCGTGAAAAGTAACTAATTCAACATCCTGCAACATTTCTGTTTCAACATGTTATGAATACAATTGAAAGCGTATGAAAGTTGATGTTCCGAGTGTTCTAATTTGGAGCTTTCCTTTCAACACTGAATAAGCCCAGAATCCAAAAATCTCAAGTCACCGCTCCTTGCCATCCACTTCAAATTAACCAGTCTTCCTCAAGCCTTGGTCCCCCTTTTTTGGCCTCTGAGAGGAATAAGGGTGTGGTTCTCTTTTCCATTCTCTTTTTCTTCGGTCCCCCCTTTTGAGACAGTCGACTGCTCTTCAAGTGACAAGGAGAAGAGAGAAGGGGCCCTCCCCCCCCTGATGTCCATGTGTCAACAGAAATAGGAAAAAGAAAAAAAAGAGGAGGAAGGGATAATGGGAAGAGGGGAAATATGTATATGTGTACTTTTTTCCCTTATTTTTCTGACTTTGATTTGTTATTGTGGATCAGAAAAAGGAAGATAGAAGAAAAGGAAAGGACATGATGTTTTTATGGGGATTAGAATGGGAGGGGGATTTGGAGATTGGAATTGAAATTGAATCCCAAAAATGGAAAAAGGAATGTTAATGGAAAGAACTAGAAAATAGGAATAGGGTTAATAGGGTCATGTCCATGAGCACCAAAAAAAAAAAGAAAAAAGAAGACGCCTGTTTCTAAATGCTCATGAACTTCTCTGAAACATATTCGAACTCAATAATGAGATGGAATTATTGTAGAGTTTGATGTTAAATTGACAACTTATGATAAAAAGCTCGAAATAGACTGCCGGAAATAAGTTCACTTGAAAATTTTCGATTTTTTGCAGTCAACTGTCCTGATTCCCGTCAGTTTGGGAGATATTGAATTGAAAATTTTTGAAAGTTGGCCTGTATAGAAGAAGAATCATTCACTCAATATGCTCTTCGTTTTTATGAACATTGCGAAACGGTTTTTTCAGATTTTCGGTTTTTTAAAAAAGTTTTTCATGCGTTAAGTATTTCACTGATTCAACAACGCTATATCTTGACTATCGGAAACTGAAAAGCTGATTTATACATGTTTATCAGAACGAAGATCCTCAAAAATTTAAAAGAATTTGCCCAGTTCAACTAGGTTGGTCTGAGCTTCATGAGCTTATTACATGGCACTGAAATACAGGCTAACAGTTTCCAGGAGCATTGAACGAAACATTCCGTTTCAAAATGACCATAACCTTATTGGATGGTTGGATTTGTCAGTTGGTCGTAATCTGCCAATTAACTTCGTTAAAACAAAAGACAGATTTGTCGGATGAAGACGTTCCATCATTATAGTTTTGGATTTTTTTTTCTAATTAATGTCGAAAATCCACAAACTCTTAGTGGGAATCGAACAAAATTAACAACTCCGCATACGAGATGCATTGTTTTACTTATTTGACACTTGTAAATAATTACTATTGGTAACCGAAAATTTATTGGAAAATTTGAACTTTCTATAATGAGATTTTCCAAATTTCTTCAAATAAAGGGCGTCATTTCAAGCAGAATCAGCATAACAGAAGTTTCGCGAGATTAGTTTTTTTTTGAAAAGCTACTACTAAAACCTCCGATTCTGTTTTTTCAACAATTGCTGTCACGAACCCATGAGATTTCGAGCTCAAATTTTCAGGAATCTAATCTTCTCCTTGTTTTAGTTCACACTTCGAAGAATGCAACTTTTGATAAATTATCTGAGAAAATCAGCAAATCACCAAAAACCTTAATTTCAAGAATTCAAATCCTCATTTGTCACTAATTCTGTTTTAACATCAAGTCAATTGAAAACAATTTGTATTTGGAGTTGATACGATCGTAGTTTTACGATTTATTTTTCACAAGATCACCATAATTTCAAAAATAATTTCATGTTTCGAAACTTTGATTTAGAACAATATCGCTAAACGTTGCAATAAGTACGATGTAAGATGAGCGAATTTCAAGAATTCGGATTTTTTTTGGAAGTATTTCAGACAGTTTTCAATGTTCCGAAAATCTCTGGCATTAACATTTTTGAATTCACACCCTTTTTCGAAAATATTCTACCATAGAATTCAGAATTCAGAATTTCTCATGTTTCGAAATGGTTATTTTATCCGATATCAAGTAAAGTTTTCGTTTTGTAAGGTTTAGAAAAAATATGCAACATTTTCAGAAATCAAAACTTGTTATGAACATTTCAATGTTTCCGTCAGTTCTTATATTCTGGGATTTGTGTTGGCGCGTATTCAATACTCCGATTTCACATTTCGAACGTTTCACAATAGTTTCAAGTACCAGGACTCTACGAAATTTTGAGAAGAGTTGTATTTTTATGCACATTTTTCAACTTTTCATGACAACGTCTCATATGAATTATTTTTGACATTTCACCAGTCTTCATATTTACTTTATGAAACCCAATCATTTTTCTCAAAACCAACAAAAATCTCACCAAACTTGTAACATCTTGTTGTTGTTTTTGCTTCTTCTCCTTGATTATCCTCTCCAGATTAGTGAATAAAAGTACGCAGAATCCTCTTATAACCGGGAGTAAACTGATGAAATCCTTCTTCTTTTTTTCAGTAAATATCTGCTCTTCTAGTCGTCCACATTCTCCAAAGAATCTTCTGCCACCACAATATGATAGAAGAGAAAAATGGGGGATAGAGACCACCACAAGGCAAAGGGGGACGATTTTAATTATCCTCCCCGGTTTCGAGTAGAATTGAGAGAGTAGTAAGAGGATTGGAAGCAGAAAAAGAGGGGACGAGAAGCTGAGAGAGAAAAAGAGACGCAGAGATTCAGAAGACGTGAGGGAGAGGGGAGCCCTCTCCTCTCTCTATGCCTGCGTCTTCGTGCTCTCTGCGCTCTATAGGATGTCAGAATATCGACGTCTTCTTTTTTCCCTCTCTTCTGAAGGCGTGGAGCGGGGAGAGGGGACATGGAGCAGAATGCAAATGCATTTGGAATCATTGTGCCTTCTTCTCTTCTTCTGGCAGGAGAGAGGGGGGACTCCTCTCTTCTGGAGAAGGAGAAGAAGACACCGGATATAATATTGGCCTAATTAGAGAAGGGGGGGGGGGGGGAAGGGGTTTATGGGACACCTACGGGACATATTTAGGACATCTTTATTATCAAACTATTTATTAGAAATCTTCATTGAAAAGTGGTACAACGAATCCATTGATTGTCGAATATAAATCGCATGGGTTATTATAGCATCTTGAAACTGGAAGTGACCTTTTTCTACTAATTTTTTATTTTTCATGAGAAGGTTGTTTGGTAAAATGTACTTGAACAAAAGGTTTGAGACACATACTCCTTGGATTTTTCAGAATTTCGGCAATGTTTTGGTTTGAAAGTCTTGACAGTTGTGGAACAATAATCATTTCATTCCCAATAAATTTGAGATTCGTGAAACTGAAAAAAATTATGAAATTTTGAACAATTGTAATCTGTGATACTGAGATTCCGAAGGGATTTGCATAAACCATCGGTTTCAAGATTCAGCTGGGAAACATAGAAAGTGTCAGAAACTGTGAAGTTCACGTGAACTATGTGTGAATTAGTGTGAACTATGGAGACGTTCCCTGATTTGACGGTTGTCCAGATAGAATTATTTAATATGAATTAAGACAAGAAAATAGAAGGTTTTTTGTTAATAAAACTGATTATGTCATTGTCGTGGTTTTTAAACAACCAGAAAAGAACAGCAAAAATTTCAGCTATGTTTCAAACTTTCAGCTATTTTTAGGACCCATATCATACTCCTCCTTCTTCTTCTTTCTCTGATTTCAACGTCCAGTCACAACAACTACAAAAATAATGTACGGACCAAAACTACGAATTCACTTACACCAATTGTGATGATAATGGAGAGCGTTGGAGGGTAGCGGTTCCAAAAGAAGTGGTACAATACTCAAATTTATCAAATTCGATGAGAGGATTAAAATTCTGTAAGTTTTTCCAATCCAGACTAGACATGTATTACCAAAACCATGATCCATTACAAAATGTGAATTTTTGAAAACAGCGAAACAATGTTTCATTTTCACTAGTTCCGTATTCCTAGACCTCATTTTCATAACCACTCGGAGCAGTTCCATACTTAACAAAACCGTAATCTGAACTGTCAAGAACAGCACAATTTGGTTATGTGATGACTTATTGTCTGCAACCACACAATTTTTAAATTTTTTAGAAATGGCTCTCTACTGCTAATTTTATTCAGAAATCATCGTTGAGATAACATCGAATTAAAATAATTTACTTTGAAATAGCATTATGGAAAAACATAATTGATGGAGAGATAGGTTCGAAATTCTAGAATGCTGATGTTTGCTCACCAACTCATTTTCTTGCTCTAAACTCATCGAACCATCAATCGAAGTTTCAATGTCCCCTACCATTCTTCCGATAGATTTGAAACATTGACCGGTTTTAAAAAAAGGGGAGAAAGTGCTCTTCAATGCGAATTTCAAAATTGCCGGTAACTTTGTGTTAATACGACACAGGCAACTGTTTCCAAAAAAAAATTCTTCAAAATCCAAGGTTTCGAATTTCAATGTTTTTAGAATCCCGTATCCGACGGCCTTCACAAGTCCTCAACTTCCTCATGAACCTTCTGCAGATGGTTTTTCCAAATTACGATCAAATTGAAGGGTCGGACGGTCACTTTTTTCAAGATTTTGAAACTCTGATTGTTTTGAGAAAAAATCTAAGTTGAACTTTTTTCGGATTCTAAAACTTCAAATAAACTTTTCATATCTTTCAGAGTCCCATGGGCAATCAGGACAGTCTGAATGAACCATCGACCTTCCATATCGATAAAAGGGGTCGAAATTCCCGAGTCCGACAATTCCTCCAAAGATTGGAGGTTTGGCATCCCAAACCTGATAAATGATTCTCTGCTACCATCTGGTGTAATTGAAAAGAAGCGGAAATCTGAACAACATCAGAATCACAGCGGCTCGCGCGGTAGGAATCTTCCGATAGTTGAGAAACTGAAAATTTTTGTTTTTTTTCAGAATTCTGCTATTCAAGACGGCTCCTTCCGCCCGCTCAGCCACTCGACTCCAGTTGCTCTTCTCGACCTCCTCAGAAATCCAGTCCCTCGAGATGTCGTCTTGAACTCAGAAGTCTTGATAGATCTGATCGATATTCCACGGGATTCGGACACCAGAATCCAAAAAGAAAGATTCTGGAGCTGGTTTTTCCGAATTGCAATCAAATTGAAGGGTGGTCGGATGCGTTGAGCGGTCCCTACGAGAAGGACACCACCAATCATCACTACTCGGAATTTCTCGAATTAGGAAATGGAGAAGATGCCAGTTTTTTTTTTGAAAATCAAGGACTTTTCTGATCCATGAATTTTCAGTTCAACGCCTCAGTAGTCTGCAGATGGACAGAAAAGGGATATTTGGAGAAGCGAGGACCCGAGCACCATCTATTCAACATCTTCCCAACCGGATCGCCGAAGAAGAAAAAATCGATGGAGAGGAGGAGAAAGCGAGTGCTCTCAAGAACCACTCTCCTTAGCCGAACTACATATTCGTGGTACTGTCACTGATTGAAGGTTCGGAATTCCAATGCTCGATTACGATTATCCACTACTATCTGGCCTCCATGAAAAATCTGAAAAACGTCAAAATCCAGAAGACGTCCGAAACTTGAATCCGACAAATCCAGACGACGTCCGAGTTGTCCACCGACTCTCGAATTCGTAGAATCCAGAAGACGTCGACGATGATATCAAGGATGTTTCGGGTTTTGATGCTGGCCACGGAAGATTCTATTGGATACTTGATATGACAGCGGCTAGCTTGGTACGGATTTTTTTCTGAGAATTGCGAAACTGGAAATGTTTTATATTTTTTTAAGGAGTCTGCAATTCAAGACTGCTAGTTCAGCCCCATTTGACTCCAGTTGCCAAGAAGGATTATGAATCTTTAAAATCCAGAAATTTCAAAAATGATGGACGTGAGAAGCAAGGACAAGAATCAAATGGAGAAATGAACAATGGATCAAAAGACATGTGGAAAAGGGTTCCTTTTTGAATGAGGGGAAACGGATATTTTTGAATGAAAAATCACAGAACCTTGATGCCAAATGGATGAAAAGCACAAGGGGAATCACGGATATATTCGATTTCTGACAACGCCCTCTCGATTTTGGATTAATTTTGAAGTTCAGAAGATTTTCTGATTTCTTGGAAATTTGCTTCGGAGCTTCATTAGATTCCAACAGGTTTCCTGGTATTTCGCAGGGCCCGAAATCCATTGAAAAATCCGTATAGTTTGGGATTCCAACATCTTCGATTGCCGTTTCCACTCCGTTACAATTATAGTGGAGATATCATCGAAATGTTCAAGAGATTTGACAATTAGAACAAGCTGCTTCGACGGACGGCGCCTTGCAGATTGTCTTGATTCTTTCCGAACTCTTCATCCAAATTTAAATCTAGCATGATTTTGAGGACTTTTACTTGGATCCTGTAAAAAATGAGTCAGCTTCAAGAAGCTCATATTGAAAGAAATTATTGCCCTACCCGTTGGGTCTTTTTCTCTTCGATTCTCATTTTTTTTCACTTTCAACGAGCCCATAACATTTCCCATTTTTGCTTCTTCAGACATTCCGAGAATACGAGTGGCTAGTATATCCTTGGTGGTCCAATTCATCGATTTTCGATAATTCTCCGAATCCTCGAGAATCAAATCACTATTTAATCTGGTCTCTGCTAGAAGTGGGGTGTTGCGGAGAGTCAGAAGTTGTTGGATTCGGCTGCACTTGTCGTTGACTACCTGGAACTTGAAGAAAATTGGGATCTGAGAATTCACCATGGAAATTATAAGGTCTTAGTTTTGCGTTCAAAACCAAAAAAACTAGAGAACCATATTGTCACAATCCACTTGATAACAATCGAAACAATTCTGTGGCAGTGGCACCATCCAATGATGCTATAGTCATAGAATGGCGTCGGGGGTAGCCTTGAGATTTTATAACGCATCTCGTTAAAGATCACTGTTGAAAATAAGATAATTGGATTGCGCAGAATTTTTTGAGCACGATACAAAAAAATGAGACTTTTTCATGATTTCTACGAGCTAAAATATGGGCTCATAAATATTTTTTGTATGAGTAGTGGCTGAGAATTTGATGGCTCAAAATCCAGCTCACTTGAAAAATTATCTGGATTTCACAACGGATTCGGATTGCCCATAGTCAGTTGCACTTATTGTCAAAATATCAGAAGATTCGATTGGTACCGAAGCAGATAGTTCATATTATAATGAAATCAAAGCTGAGAAAATTTAGATGCTTGGAGTTCGATAAAAAGTGAAATTTTCCGCATATGTAAATAGTTACCCCGAGACGTCTGGGAAAGTTTGAAAAGGACAAGACTAATTGAAAAGTAGCGCTTGAAGTTGAGCAAAACACACATTTGAGGAAACGCCAGATCAATCGTTGTGATTGGAATCGAAACAGGTTGTTGCTATTGTAAAGAGTTCGAAACTGGAATCTTAGCAAAATTTTGTCACAGGTTCATTACGAATTTCAATAAACTTTCACATTTTGCTTATGTATAGTACCAGGAGAGCTGATGCCGTGTGTTCCTCCCATTTGCCCACATATGCAGCAGGGTTGCAATACGCCGGGCTGGGGCGCGGGTTTCTTCGAGAAAAAATCGGTTCATCGAAATTTCACTAAAATTT
The DNA here is from genome assembly GCA_963932045.1 of Caenorhabditis sinica. Taxonomy (NCBI): domain Eukaryota; kingdom Metazoa; phylum Nematoda; class Chromadorea; order Rhabditida; family Rhabditidae; genus Caenorhabditis; species Caenorhabditis sinica. The sequence goes on from OZ009940.1 coordinate 21,689,320, forward strand.
GTTGAAAAAAGTGATTTCCTGATTCTAGCTCTGCTGCTTCATTTTACGTTTAAACATACCTACAAGTTGTAAATTGTAAATGCATGTTGTAAATGCATAATAATTTTTTGACATTTGCCAAAAAATTTGGCTAATTTCCTATAAATTTCCCGAAACGGGCCCAGGCTTTGCGGGATGGGCAAGCCCTTCAGATTGCAACCCGCTGGCATCGGAAAAATGTTGAGTTGATCTCTATAAGTTTTATTGAAATCTGTCCACTGATATTCCGTGATTCAGACGAATTGGAAAGAAGTGGTATTCTGAAATTTGTTGATAAGACGAAACGGATATTTGTTTCATTGTTTTCTTCTAGACCTAGTGGATGTTTCACCCGGTTTTCATTATTTAAGAAAGACATTATTTTGTTTAGAAGATCTAACTTTCTCGAATATATTGAAGGTAGCCAACAGACTACTAAAAATCGAGATTTTGAAACGGTAATGTGTGGCGTCTTGATGGTTGCGCTCGTTGAATTCGAGAAAATGAATATTCAAGTAAAGATTCTTAGCTGCATGTTTCTGGAACAAGTATTTATGTATATGACAATGTCTTTCGAAAAAAATAGGACAGCATTATAAACACTTGGAAACATAATTTTTTCTATTTGGAGTCCGGTATGTGATTGAAAACCTTTTATTGTATATGCCATATATTGAATTGAACGGTCTGAAACGGGGAATACTTGGCATTAAGATATGACATTGCTATAATTATGGAAATGTTAGACTTCAATAAATGTTAGATTAGGCAACTTGACTATGAAAACACCATGAAACAGGTATAGTGAAAGTAGTATGAAACCTGTAAAAACATATTCCTATAAATTACGCTTGCAGCCGTCGACGCTCTACCGTTTTTTGTGACGAGATGGCACCATGACCAAGTTTTCGAATAATATGCCAAAACTATTTTTTGGTAAATGGAAAATAAAACCAAACATCTACGGATTAGAATCACAAACAAGTAGGTGAATATGTCATGACTTTGAAACCGTGAAAGATGTTGAAAGTAACCTTTTCTATTGGAGCTGGCATATCATACTTTTTGCAAAATGGTATTTTGAGTCTCTATTTGAACAACTTCGGCGTATATTCACCGCAGAGGAAATGAAAGTGTTATCAACATTGCAACGACCTTTGATATTTAGCAATGTTATGTGAACACACGGAAACACAGTTTTTTTTGAGTTTTATTTTTTTAGAAAAAATAGATTCTTTGGAGGTTCGGAAGCCACCTTCCGAAATAACTCTTTTAGTTGCCAAACTCTGTTTTATCAACGATATATCAGACAAATTCTTATTGTAACGCGCGCTTCATTGGCTCCAAAGTTAGGAATTAAAAAATAAAATACTGTTTCATCTTGTTGTCAAATACTCCTATTACTACATAAACGGTAATGGGCTCATGGGCAGAGATGCACGGAATTCCGTCTTCCGTCTTCCGTCTTCCGTATTCCGCCACTTTTTCTATTCCGTCTTCCGTATTCCGTCTTCCGCCCAAAAAAATTTTATTCCGTCTTCCGTCTTCCGTCTTCCGTATGTTTCAAAAGTCACTTCAGTGCATCTCAAAAAATTTACTTCGAAAAATAAATAAAAATTGGAGGGAGTTGGAACTCGAACCAGCAGATTTTCTACTTCAATCAACGTTGTTAACAACTGCGCCATCTAGCATGAAAAAAGTCTCTTCCGTGCATCTCTGCTCATGGGATTCCTATTGTTTCAAAATTACCGTCTTCAGCCTCTGATATCGAAAAATGAAGATTTCTTGAAGTAAAACTTTTCAGATTTTTTTTTGCGTTCAACCTGATCCGCCAATAAACAAGACAGCGATAAATAGTTATAAACCTTTTTTCCACTTTCGCGAGTTTCCCCCGTATCTCCTGTTTTCCAAGTTTTTGAACAGTGTAAAAAATCATGAAGTTGTCAGCAAAAAGGAGAAAGCTTATGATCTATTTTGGGCATCTGGGCATATGCGAGCATGCAACTTTATTCATTCTTTTTCCACATAAATAGTTGTTTCGAACTCGTCTATCGATGTAATTCGATACTGTTATGAGAACATAATAAAAGATCGAACTGACTTACTAGCGATTAGTGTTCGATATGCGTTTAGAAAACAATTTCTCTCTTTTTTCATAAATATTTTCTATTTTAAACTCAGGAAAAATTCTTATCGAAGGCGAAAGTAATTGGAAAAATTAGCGTTCAGACTTGGGAACAGAGATGCACGGAAACTTTCGTACAGTGCCGGATAATTGAACAGAGAAAGGATTCGAATCGAAATGGTAAGAAGTCGATGAATAAAATGAAGGTGCAAATACTAACAATATGTTAATGTGGTGAAACATAAACTTCTGGATGAGAGCAACACTCGAATTTTTGGAACAAATATCTTATAACTTTTGTATTTCTTTTACTCAGAATTGGTTACAATTCGAAATGAGCTCTCCGATCGATACCAATATTAGTGAAACATTAAGTGGTTCAATTTGCTTTAGAGAAATCTCTGTGTTTGTTGGAGAATACTAAAAAACAATCGTGCTCTACATCAAATATGTTGGAACAGGGACCTGTCAGAAGCTAGTAAAGCGACTAATCAAATTATTGATGAATATGGAGAATTTTCTTGCTATTCTTCGATTCTGGCTGCATAGCTTCTGAAAGGAATTACTTCTTCATATTTCTCTGTGTCTAATTGAACTTGCACCAGAATTCGATACCTTATCTCCAATTTTCCTAAATGTGTTTTCAGTGTAAATGTTGTGAAAGTATTGCTGTTCCGAGTTTTTATATTTTCCAACTCAACCTTCACAAATCTGCGTTGGTATTTTGTGACGAAAAAAACCTCCCCGTTTGTGTATTTCTCAAAATCGTCTCTTTTAGAAAGGATAGATTAACAAGCTGTTAGAAATCAGATAACAAAAATTTGCAGTTTCTAATAGTTCAGATTATTGTAGAATTTAGTTTATTTCAATTCGCTTCCCGATAACAATGACAGCCTTGATTCATATCATGATAATCACAATGTCCTATCTGAATTACAAGTATTCATCGTCAAGGATGATGGGAAGATTCAGTATTCACGAAATTTTGTACGGAAACAGGAAAATATATAAAAAAAAAGGGCAAAGACAATCTTAAGATGAGGATTGGCGAAAAAGGGGTAATCGTTTTTGAAAATTTTGAAAAAGAAAAACAATAAGTAATTTATGGATCTATTCAGTGCATGAGAAAACGATTTTTTAATCGCAAGAAATCCTATTCAGCAACGTCGGGAAATGTCGAGAAATGTAGCGAAATACCCCCCCCCCCCAATTTTTTGAAATTTCTCCACAGTTAATTACACTTGAAAAATGTATAAATTTCATTGAAAATCGAGTAGCTCCAGCTGTTAGTACTGATTTTCATTAAAATCACGTTGATATTTGAAGAAATGCACATATTTTCTAATTGAAATCGATTAGAGGGTTTAAGCTGGAGAAAACACTGCTACCATTCTGAAAAAATTTTTCATAAAAATTTTTTGAGTGTTTCGGAAACTCGATGAAAATTGGGCGCAATAACCACTTACCAGTGTTTCCTCTTATTTTTGTGCTTGGTATAGAAATGTTTCTCAAATGCGAAATCTGTGGAGAAAAGCAGAGAATGAAATGGAAAATTTAAGAGCACACGCCGTTTAGTTGAATCTGGTAGGGTGGCCAAACTGGCAAAAACCGGCGCCGGTCGCCAGGATTTTCCTGGCAAGGGCGACCATCGCCAGTTTTCTTCATTTTCAATAGATTTTCCACTGATTTCAGTTCATTTTAAACAGGCATTTTTCGCCAGTTTTAAAAATTGTTGGCAATTTTCGCCAGTGACGTGGAATCCACAGGGCCAGTGTTCTAAACTGGCGATGAGAAAACAACCCTAGAATCTGAAAAAAAGATATCGGTATCCTGAAAATTGAGAAAATTGATGGCGCAACTTTTTTTTTCTTCGCTCTAATTCTTTCGTGAACTTCATGGGTGCGGTTTTTGGCCCCTTTCTCCAATCCTTATTGTTTCCGTATTGAATTTTAATTGGATTCTAATTTCCGTGGATACCGTTCTCGTATTTTCCAAGAAGACGTCACTTATCTGAATACTTCACTATTTTTAGTTAAATATAGTAGAATAATGAAAACGTTCCGATACTGTAAAAATTTATATTCCAGTATGACAAAACAAGAAAAACGCGTAATGAATAGATGACGCATGAATCAAGATGAGAAAAATAACCAAAGTCTGTATAATCAATATAAAATTTGATTGCAATTTTCTGTTCCACTACTCTATAATACAGCTATGAAACAAAATTCTGGAATAAGAGTCCAGCCGATCGAGAACCCATTTTTGCGCTTCGTAGATGTTTACTTCATCTTGAAATGTGCAAGAAATGTACGACTAAAACAGAAACTGCGAATATTGAGTAGTCGTGGACTAAAGATTTATTCAGAAAAAAGCAGTTGGATTGGAAAAAAGTGGTATTTGAGAAATTTGTTGATAGGAGGAAACGGAGAGTTTTTCGATTTTTTAATCTCAGATCTAGTGGATGCCCCATCCGGTTTTCATATTTTTCATTCAAGAAAGAAATGATTTTTTGTAGAACATTCAAAACTATGTGATTGAAGGAAGCGGACAAACTGGTAAAAATCGAGTTTTCGCAACAGTAAAGTGTTGTGTTTTTTGGTGTCACCAATAGTTGTGTTCTTTGAATTTGAGCAGAAAATCTACCTGTGTGTAAAGATTCTTAGCTGCATATTTTCGGACAATATACAAATTTTATGATATGTAAACAAAGTGTAAAAAATGATGCTGAATCAAGAACCGAAAAAACTGACGAATTGGAAAGAAGTGGTATTCTGAAAATTTATTGATAAGGCAAAACGGAGAATTTTTTAATTGTTCTGTTCCAGATCTAGTGAAGCCCAATTCGGTTTATACAATATAAGAAATACATGATTCTAAATATAGTCAAATATTGAAGATAACCAACCGATTAGTGAAAATCGTGATTCTGAAACTGTAAAGTGATTCGTTTTGGTTTTGGCGCTCGTTGAATTTGAGATAATGAACATTGCAGTAAAGATTCTCAGCTGCATGCATTTGGAAAGTAATTTGTGATACATATGAATATGTCCTTTGAAAAAATATTTCTTCGCTAATCAAAATCTTAACCTCGTCGGCTCCCCTAAATAATTCCCCCAGTATTAGCTGGTCCGAAGCAAACGCCCGGACCAGCTCGGAATCTTTAAAAAAATATCATTGTTTCTGTAATCCTTTTCATATCAAAAAAATTTCGTGATGTGAATGAAATAGAGTCAGAGCCGAAGATTCGAAAAATTCGCACCCTCGACCTCACACGCATGAACCGAACTTACCGTAATCTCAATCGTATTTTTCCTCTTTTTTTTCGTTTTTAAGCCATATTTATAATGCAAAAATTCCAAAAATTTCAGAGCAATCCAAAAACAGATAGTGTACCGAAGTCATATTTTGACAGAAAAATGTCTGAAAATCTATTAAACATGGAGAAAAAAAAAAACTAGATCTGTTCAAAAATCAGCTATGTTCCTTTAGATTACGGTAATTTGTTTTTATGGTGATCTCACGATTTCCGATTTTTCGATCTTATTCAGATCAGCATAATATTTTTTTGAAATTTTGAGACAAGAAGTGCTACAAAAAATTGAAAAAAAAAGTGGAAAAAAATCATGAAAATCGAGTCATGAAAAATACAGTAAGTGGTGAAACAAAATTTTTCGAAATTTCCACATTTTTGATTTTGATCTACTGAAATTTTTTTCATTTTGCCCGCAATAACTTTGTTGTTTTCTCGAAGCTTCCACTTGTGGCTTTTCATTTTTCTCATTCTTCTGGTTTTTTCCATTCTTTTCATTTTTCTCATTTTTCCTTCGATTTTGCTCGTTTTTTGCCGAATTTTTTCGAGTTTTTTTTCCGTTTTGTCTAGAAAAAAATTCTGCAATTTGCATGTGAATTTTTGAATTCGGGTGCTGCCGAGAGCGTTCAAGTGATTATATTGAGTTTCTACTCGCTAAAATCAGGAATTTTCGTCCTGATTTCAAGAAATTTGATTCGAATTTTACCGATTTCTCTCAAAATTTTCGTAAATGCCTTTCCAAAATTAACCTGTCCTTTTTCCAGGAGTTGATGCAGACGGCTTCCAATTTCCACCAGAGACCCCCACTGATTCGCATTCGATTTTTTAAATCGTCGTCTGGAGCCCCACACCGCCGATGATCAGATCGCAACTAGGGATTCAGAAGATCCAGAAGACGTCAACACCACTCCATCCGAGCCACGGACCACCACTCAAAATGGGTCGAACTATGAGAAGGAGGGAGGAGAGATTATGGATTCTGAATCAGATGAGCTTCACCGAGCCAGAAGATTTCTAGACGCTCCACTCCTAGCCAACGTTCCCATTGACACGGAGGAAATCTCGAATAACAAAACACTGGCTCAAGACAAGACAGATGACGCCTTCTGAGCTCGTTCAAAGGCTTCTAGGCATTCAAGATGTCTCATACTTCCGGCTTCTGAATGCTCCGAAAACATGGCTCAAATTGGAATTGAAAGACCGGAAACGATTCGTTGTCATGTGGAACTGGTTGAACGCGTCGGAAGCACAGAAGATGGAAATTCTGAATCTTCAAATGTTTGGGGAGCACTCTGGTGACCATTGGGATACGGATGCGCCAATTCAATTTGCCAGGGAGATTTGTGAAAGTGGAGGAGAGAGGGGTGAGTTTTTCTTTTTTTTCGAAATTTTTCCGATTCTAGACTCATCAAATTTACAGATCCTCACTCCCGTCCTTCGAAAGTGGGCACTCACAGGAGCAGATCAACCGGAAGAATTGCCACGCATACATCCACCATCCATTGAAGAAGCTTTTCGGATTCTGAATGCTCCGATTCCCCCAGACTGCCAGCTGATTCCCGGAAGGATTCTGGAGGAAGTGGAAAAGTGGAGAATGTGGAGCGATTTCGCCCTTCATTTGGATGGCTTCGTTAGAAGGATTCTTGGATGTAAGCCAGAATCTTATCGTCAACTTCTGCTAAAGAAGCCCAGCTGGAATGATCTCTCGGACTCTGGAAAAGCGGCGATTCTCAAGTTGAAAAACTTTCACGAATCATCGGATGCCATGAAGCTCGAGATTCTGAAGATGTAATTGTTTGGTTGGAATCGAGTGGAGGACAGAGAAGAGCAAAGAGACGATAATCCAGAAGAACCCAAGAGTCCGGAATCCAAATCCACGATTTTCCCGTTCATCGAGGAGATTTTCGAGGTACGGTTTTAGATTCTGGATGTCAAAAATATTTTCTATTACCAACTTCTGAAAACATTCACAGGTTTCCTGGTTTCTAGGCTTCTGGAAACATGGATTTTTTAGTTCAAAACTTTTCAGTTTTTAAAATCCCACATCACATCTTCTCTCTTTCCAGATCTCGCTACCACACGAATCACCACATCCCGGCTGTCCAACTCCGGAAGATTTTAGCTTCCACATCGAGAAGATTCTTGGACCCCTCACTCCAGAACATGCCAACTCGTTAGAGAATGGATTCCAATTTCAGTGGGAGCCACGAAATGTCCGATGACAGAGTTTCAATGCCAGATTTGTCATCAGAAGTTCAGAATCTTTGAGGAATCGTTGACATGGCTCAAATTGGAAGAAGTCGACCGGAGAAGATTTGTTGTGATGCGGAACTATTGAACGCGTCGGAAGCACAGAAGACGAAATTCTGAATCATCAAATTTTTGGAGAGCATTCTGGAGACCATCGGGATACGGATGCGGCAATTTAGTTTGCAAGGAAAATTTGTGAAAGTGGAGGAGAAGGGGTGAGTTTTTCCTATTTTCTCGATATTTTTCGGATTCTAAACTTATCAAATTTACAGATCCTCACTCCAGTATTGCGAAAGTGGGCCCTCACTGGAGCAGACCAACCGGAAGAATTGCCACAAATCCATCCACCATCCATTGAAGAAGCTCTGAGGATTCTGAAAGCTCCGATACCATCCGACTGCCAGCTGATTCCCGGAAGGACTCTGGAGGAAGTGGAAAAGTGGAGAATGTAGAGCGATTTCGCCCTCGATTTGGATGGCTTCGTGAGAAGGATTCTTGGATGTAAGCCAGAATCCTATCGTCAACTTCTGCAAATGAAGCCCAGCTGGTGGCCCCCATCGCCACATTCAACGACTCCGAGGACGCCGATTTTTTGTCACAGAGAAATTCAACAGATTCACAAGAGCTGAGATTGAGAAGTCTCGGAATCCAAGCAGAAGACGTCACAACGATGGACCATCAGAATCTGACGACATCCAGAATTCCAGCATTCGGATGAGCCGAGTGAAAAGAAGACGTCAGGAAAAGCGAGAATCCGAATCAAATGACGTGGATGACTCAGGAGCACCTCCACCAGAAACTCCAGGAACCCGAAAATCGGTAAGCCACACATTTTCCGCTTTCAAGTTTTTGAGAAGTTTTTGAAAAATGTTTTTGAAAAATTGAGAATTTGAAATTGCAAAATTTTTGATAATTGGCCCTCTTCAGACTTCTGGATTTTTCCAGGCTTCACCGATTTCTTCCCGCCGCCCACTGAGCAGCAACGAGGCCAAGAGACTTCTGAACTCTCCGTTGTCAAGAAATCATCTACCCCATACTGATAATGTTGCAAAAAGGATTCACAATGGTTGAAGACTTTGAATGTCGAAACATCGAAATTCTGAAACAGAATTCTGGGAATCCGCGGAATTCCATTCATTCTGATTTCCACGATTCCAAAAGACTGGCTGAAGATGAACGATGAGGAAAGTGCGAATGCAAAACTGGCTGGAGATGCCTGAGGATCTGAAATCCGAGATTCTGGAGATGAAGGTCTATGGGGAGGAAAGTGTCGACGATATCGGTCTTCTTAGCGATTTCCGCACTACTGGACTTCTCAAAAAGATGATAATAAACGGAAATCGAGAAGGGGTAATTATTTTCGAAAAAAATTTACATTCCAAATTTCCAAATTTCCAGACGACGACGCCACTCTTGAAGAAATGGGCAATCTGTGGAACAGAAGATTCAGAAGAAGAGTCCCTAATCTCCCCACCAACTATCCAAGAAGCTAAGGATCTTCTGAATTCGCCAATTCCAGAGGATGTGATTCCCCAGCCTCGATTCATCTTGGAAGAACTCGAAAAATGGAGATCATGGTCGGAGTATGCCCAAGATCAAGCCCTCTTCGTCCAAAAACTCTTTGGAAACGTTCTGGAATCGTACCGTGAAATTCTCGCCCTGAATCCGGACTTCGACTCCTTGAACAACTACGGAAAGTCGGTTGTGTTGAGAGCCGCCAATTTTTCAATGGCATCGGACAGAATGGAAGCTCACACGGTGGCGGAGGTCGAGGATTTGAGAAGGTAAGAATTTGTCAAAGACCCCAAAACTTTTCTGTTCCGAAAAGTTTGAAAAAGTTTTCAACTTTTCTCATTTTTAGAGATCAGATGCAAACCGCTTGGAACCGAAAATTCAAGAATTCCACCGAAATTTCGACCGCCCACGACGAGACCACATTTAATGCTCTGACAACATTGACCAAGAAGTTCTCGGAAATTCTCTTGAGAGTGAAACAGGCAATCCGGAAAATCTACAACTGGCTGATGACGTCGGAGATTCAGAAGACTCAAAAGACGTCACGAAGCAAAAGTATCTACCGGATCCCGAAGATCACGACCATTATTCGGATTGGATTGGCGATGATGGCGAAGGGGTGAGTTGCTCGAAAAATTTGACGTTAGAATTCCAACTTCTTAAAATTTACAGATTATCACACCTACCATGAAAAAATGGGAGAAATACGAAGATCGTGTGCACAAGGCGCGCGATTCCTACTACGATCGCTTCGACGTCTTCTCTTCGCCCACCAAAAGGAAAAGGACAACATCTCCAGAATCCGATGCTCCAGAGCCTTCTACATCCGCTCGACGACATCAAAGACTGTACTCCTTATTATTTGGTTTCATGTCTTCCTGGATACATGGATTTCTTCACCTACCATTTTTACTTTCTATTTGATTTTCCGACCTCAATAAATGTTTTTCTTACTTTGTACTATTGCTTGTATCATACAGACAATAATTGTCAAATGCCAAATAGCAAAAAATAATAATTTCTAACATGCAAAAATCATTCAGCTCAAAGTTATGTAGACTTGTCAATCTTTTCATTTAAAAAGCAAAGATCAAAACGTTTCCATCGGTGTTTGAACAATAATAGTTTTTCGGTAATTCAGAGAAATTCCATTTCGAAAGTATTAGAGATGATATAAACAAATAAAAGTAGAAACTTTTGAAACAAAACTATAAAAAAGTAATAATGTTTCCCTAGCAACACATATTTCTATAAGTTTGACAAAAAGCGATTCCAAGGACCAACCAGAATTAAATTCCAAAAAACTTTCGGTAAAATTAATATTTTAAATCTAGTGATTTGTCCAAAAAACCTTTTGGAATTGTGGGCAATGTATTTTAAGTCCCACTTATCAGCCTGTAACGCATCCTGACATTGAGATAATGAGAAAATTTTGGAAATGCTTCATGTGATAGTTATGTAGTGACAAAAGTAAACAACTCACTAGTTTTGTTTTTTTGTTCCTATCTTGACCAACTACTCAATTATTGATTCTTGGAACGCGAATCGATTGAAATGACTTGAAACAGAGCAGCAGTCTGATTTTACTCAACAGCTTTTGGATTTGTAAAGATTTACTGCTGAAGAATGAGCACTGTTAAACACCACAAGTACCATTTTTATGAAAACAGTTCGAAACATGAAATCCCTGTAAATATAGAAGAGCTGTTAGTGGAATATAATTTTTGAAGTGTTTTTTTGTAAAGAAGAAATAAATCTAAATGCCTCAGTTCATGTGTATCAATAAAAATGTGTTCATAATATTGTCTATCAAGAGATATTATTCTAAATCTGCCTATTTCAATAGTTATCGAATCAACCTCAATTGAAATGAAGATCGTGAGACTGTAAAAACTCTACGAATTCGAATTCTAAAATGTGGGTTTTTTCGAACCCTGAGCCACAAAATTCAATGTAGTGACACTTAGCTAAAGCTCCTAATGTCTAGAATAAATCAATAAAGTAAATGTAAAGGTACAAAATCGTGCAATGGCTTATACAAATTGAACATTTTTTTGGTTGTAAAAGGTCAACTTTGGGGATGTGAAAAGTTGGATTCACACCATCCGATTTAATGCATATTCGGGAGTGCCAAATCAAAGACGCAAGGTTGTTATGTAAACATCTTGAAGCATTACAAATTTCTATATTTTTTTCCTTGAACCAACATTGTGCCAATTATTGTTGCGAGATATGGTTATATCCATGTTTTTCACATTATAGCCAAGATTGTCTTTTTGAGCATGAAAAATATCGTTGGAAAAATACGGATTAGAATCACAAGCATATAGGTGAACATGTCATGACTTCGAAGCAGTAAACATTTCAAACATTTTCCCACAAATGACGCTTTGCTTCCTGATTATGTAAATTGTTACAAAAAAGGAGTTAATTCAAACCTTGGAGTTTCATTGTAGCATAACCTGTGTTCACCAAAATGGAAGCAATGTTTAATTTTTAGTACGCATATTTGAACACTTTGAAACATATTGTTTTTTGAGCAATTATTTCCAAAATTATTGATTCTACGGAAGTTTAGAGTAGGAGTCACATTATGACAGAATTCTAGAAGTGCCGCACTACGTCGCGATTTTCCCTGAGCGTTTCACTGAAACCACTGGTTAGAATTTGAAGTTTCAGCTTTGCTATCGCTTTGTATCCTCCTCGTGAACAACTACTCTTACAAAATGATATTCGCATTTTCCACGATGAGTAGAAGGGGCCAGGAGCCAGCATATGACTGAGGGTTTTTCCATTTTTGGCCGCTACTGTCTCTTTATGAGCATGAAAAATTTTGGCGGAGATGTATAGAGTAAGTGGAAAAATGGAGAACATTTTTTGTGTTTTATCGACACTGACATTGGCAATATGAAACGGTCAATAAAAATTATAGGATAAACGAATCTTTGGGTTGCCAGTTATAGAATCATTTTCACATCGAAATTCTTGTCTGAGGATCAGAAGTCCGAGATTCTGGAGATGAAGGTCTATGGGGAGGAAAGTGTCGACGATATTGGTCTTCTTAGCGATTTCCGCACTACTGGACACCTCAAAAAGATGATAATAAACGGAAATCGAGAAGCGGTAATTATTTTCGAAAAAAATTTACATTTCTAATTTCCTAATTTTCAGACAACGACGACACTCTTGAAGAAGTAGGCACTCAACGGAACAGAAGATTCAGAAGAAGATGCATCATTCTCTTCTCCGACAATCCAAGAAGTTCAGGATCTTCTGAATTCGCCAATTCCAGAGGACATGACTCCCCAGCCTCGATTCATCCTGGAAGAACTCGAAAAATGGAGATCATGGTCGGAGTATCCCAAGATCAAGCCCTCTTCGCCCAAAAAACTCTTTGGAAACGTTCTGGAATCGTGCCATGAAATTCTCGCCCTGAATCCGGACTTCGACGCCTTGAACCACTACGGAAAGTCGATTGTATTGAGAGACGCCAATTTTTCGATGGCTTCTGACAAAATGAAATTAGCGATTCTTGCTTTGGACGTTTTCGGAAACTTGGAACCGAAAATTCAAGAATCGCACCGAAATTTCGAAGAGATTTCCCGGATTCCGGAGCTCAAATTGAGAGATCAGATGCAAACCGCTTGGAACCGAAAATTCAAGAATTCCACCGTCGTGGGATCAGAGGACGCCACTTCACCAAAAACTCCAGAAGACTTGATCACTCTTCTGGATACTCCGACTCCAGAAGACGTCGAAATCGATCCGAAGACAGTGGAGGTCGTGGAGAAATGGAGAGCCGAATCTGAAATGTCCATCTGGAATCTCGCCTCAGTAATTCTCAACACTTCATCCGCAGGATACCTGGCTATTCTGGAGGGCACCAACAAAAAGACCGAGATTCTGGGGAAAGAACGTATTGTGATCGGAAGAATGAGCAATTGGTTGAAAATGACAGAAGAAGAGAAACGGACACTATGGGAAATGACCACTGGAAATGGAGAAATGGACACAACATTTAGTGCTCTGACAACATGAACCAAGAAGTTCTCGGAAATTCTCTTGAGTGTGAAACTGGCAATCCAAAAAAATACAACTGGCTGATGACGTCGGAGATTCAGAAGATGGAAATGAGGGAACTCGATATTTATGGATACGGAAATCAGAAGTTGTCCGATGGTGAGAATTTCAAAATTTCAACTTTTTTCTAGTTTTTTGTATTCAGAAGTTACTACGCCTTCGCGACCTCGAAGATGCTCGACTTTTCTGGAAAATCAGCCAAACAGCTGGGAAACGTTGAGCGTTTGGAAATCGAGATTCCTAAGAATGTACAACTGGTTAGAGAAGACGTCGGAGAATCAGAAGCAGGAAATTCTAGACTTAGACCTGTGGAATGGTGGAGAATCAGAAGACGTATCAGAGATACAGTATCTACATACCTGATGCTGAGTATCACGACTATTTTTCGGATTGGGTCGGAGGCAAAGTAGAGGCCGTGAGTTTTCTAAGGGCCCTAAAACATTTAATTTTTTCTATTTACAGATTCTCACACCAAGTTTGAAGAAATGGGAAAAATACGAAGATCGTGTGCACAAGGCGCGCGATTCCTACTACGATCGCTTCGACGTCTTCTCCTCGCCCAACAAAAGAAAAAGGACGACATCTCCAGAATCCGATGCTCCAGAGCCTTCTACATCCGCTCGACGACATCAAAAACTGTACTCCTTATCATTTGATTTCATGGCTTCAAGGATACATGGATTTCTTCACCTACCATTTTTATTTTCTATTTGGGTTTCCGACCTCAATAAATGTTTTTCTTACTTTGTATTGTTATGTTCCTTGTGTCATACAGACAATAATTGTTAAATGCAAAATAGCAAAAAATAGTAATTTCTAATATGCAAAGACTGTCACAGTGTAACATCGGGGTAGACAAAAAATTTCAAAAAAAAGTTTCATTTGTTTTCGTCCATCTCAGTATGAGTCTATGAACTCGGTAAGGGCAAACATCTCTGGAAAAAAGTACAGACTTCGTTAAACATTTCATATTTTCAACATGGAAAATACCTGTAACAGAAAAATGAAATCATTCAGCTCAAAGTTATGTACCTTTTTCAAAATTTTTATTCAAAAAGTAAGAATCAAAACGTTTCCAACGGTGTTTCAATAATAGTTTCTTTCAGAAAAAGACAGATCTAATTTCAAAAGTATTTACGATCATATGAAGAGTTAGAAGCAGAAACTTTTTAAACAAAACTATAACAAAGTAATAATGTTTCCCTAGCAACACATATTTCTATAAGTTTGACAAAAAGCAATTCTGAAGTCCATCCCGCATCAAAAAAACTTTCAGTGAAATTAATATGTTAAATTTAGTGATTTGTCCGAAAACCTTTTGGCATCGTGGGATTAGGCAATGTATTTTTAGTCCCTTGTTAGCAGTGTGTAACGCAGCTTGGCATTGAAGTTATGAGAAACTTTTGGAAGTGCTTCATGAGATCGCGATGTAGTGTTAGAAGTAAGCACATCACTAGCTATTATTTTTGTTCCTAGATTGACCAACGACTCACTGATTGACTCTTGGAACGCGAATCGTTTGAAATCGGTTGAACTGAACAGCAACCTTATTTTACTTTAAAGCTTTTGGATTTGTAAAGATTTACAGCCAGTTGGAGAGTGACCATTGTCAAACACCACGAACATCATATTTATGAAAACAGTTTGAAACATGAAATGCCTATGAATATAGAAAAGAGCGGTTAGTGGAATATAATTTTTGAAGTGTTTTTTGTAAAGAAGAAACAAATCTAAATGCCTCAACATTCAGTTCCTATGCATCAATAAAAGTATATTCATAATATTGTCAATCAAGAGATTTTATTCTAAATCTGCCTATTCCAATAGTTATCGAGTCAACCTCAATTCAAACTAAGATCGTGAAACTGTAAAAACTCTGTGAATTCCAATTTCTAAATTTGGGATTTTCTAACGCTGAGCCACAAAATTCCATGTTGTGACACTTAGCTAAAGCTCCTAATGTCTAGAATAAATCAATAATGTAAATATAAAGATATAAAATCGTGCAATGGCTTATACAAATTGACCATTCTTTGGTTGAAAAAGGTCATCTTTGGGGATGTGAAAAGTTGGATTCACACCATCGGATTTGATAAGAGTTTGAAAATGCTACATCAAAGAAGCGAAGTTATTATGTAAACATCTTGAAGCATTACAAATTTCTAAATTTTTATTGTAATTTTCCTAGAACCAACATTGTGCCAATTATTGTTGCGAAATATGGTTATATCCAAGTTTTTCACATTATCGCCAAGATTTTCTTTTTGAGCATGAAAAATAACGTTGGAGAAATACGGATTGGAATCACAAGCATATAGGTAAACATGTCATGACTTTGAAGCAGTAAATATTTCAAACATTTTCCCACGATTGACGCTTTACTTCCTGATTTTGTAAATTGTTACAAAAAAGTAGTTAATTCAGGCCTTGGAGTTTCATTGTAGCATAACCTGTACTTACAGACATGGTAGCAATTTTTAATGCTTAGTACGCATATGTGAACACTTTGAAACACATTGTTTTTTGAGCAATTATTTCCAAAATTATTGATTCTACAAAAGTTTGGAGTGTTCTATAAATGCCGCACAACATCTGGATTTTCACTGAGTGTTTCCCTGGAACCACTGGTTAAAATTTGAAGTTTCAGCTTTGCTATCGCTCTGTATTCTTCTCGTGAACAACTACTCTTAAAAAATGATATTCGAATTTTCCACCATGAGTAGAAGGGGCCAGGAGCTGGCATATGTCTGAGGGTTTTTCCATTTTTGGCCGCTACTGTCTCTTTATGAGCATGAAAAATTTCGGCGGAGATGTATGGAGGAAATGGAAAAGTGGAGAACATTTTTCTGTGTTTTATCGACGCTGACATGGGCAATATGAAACGGTCAATAAAAATTATAGGATAAACGAAGCTTTGGGTTGCCAGTTATAGAATCATTTTCACATTTTCAGCAGAAAGGAGAGAGCTTACAATATATACTTCTTTTTCAAATAAATCAGGGGAATAGTTGAGGACTTTTCAATTTTTGGACAGTACTGGCTTTTTGAGCATGAAAACGGGTGTTCGATCTGCATGGATTAGAATCACAAACACGTAGTTCCAGATGTCGTAACTTCGAAGCTGTAAACATTTTAAAACAATTTTCATCATTTAAAGCTACTGATTCATTGCATTTCTCTGTATTTGCTAAGTATGTCAATCGTTACAAGAATGTAAATTTGGACCTCAGAGTTTCAGCGCAGGTTCACGTGTCTTTTACAACATGGAATCGATTTTCAATATTTGGCACGTTTATGATAACACTTTGAAGCATAGTATTTTTAGCAATTGTGTTCAAAATTACAGATTGTACAAAAAAATTTAAGCAGGAGTCACATTATGACAGAAAGCTAGAACTATCAAACTCCGTTGTTCTAATAATATATCCAACGACATCTGGATTTTCTCAAATTCACATCTTCCTATATGCAATGGGAAAACTCACTTCCAAGTCAATTATCCCTACAGATTCTGAATCGTGCTTCAGCTGGAACATCCTTCAAAAAGAAACCTTGAAAAATCCAATGAGATTGCATCGAAAACGCCAAAAATGATGAGAATGTGTTCTCGTTGAAATTCACGGAAAAATCATTGTGAGAAAACAGAAAAATGTTGCGACATCAATATTCTCCATTTTCAGGATACCGTTAACTTTGCGAAATTTCTTCCAGCCGACAGATTTACATAAACAACTTGCGCTCTCAAATTGTCCATTCCGCTCTCTTTTCTTTACAGATTTCGCATTCGAGCAACACTTCCAACTGGTTGGTGGTTTTTGCGCCTAACTTCATCGAATTTTCGAAACACTAAAAAAACTTTATGCAATTTCTTTCAGAATGGCAATAGTGTTATCTCCACTCCTCATCATTGACTCAGAAATCTGCTGTAAAGAATGAAAACAAGAAAGAAAAGAAAAGGTAAGAATGTTTTGATCACAATTTTTAAAGAAAAAATTCAACATTTCAGCGAGCCTAGTTGGAGAACAAGAACCCGAATTATGCAGTCCAATGCTCAGATACTTTCAACAGTGACACTGAGAAAAAACACGTTAAACTCAAGGGTTCTTACAGATAAGTTGAAGACGCCAATATGAAGCAGTGAGTTGTTTGTGCATTGTGCAAATACTGTAAAAACTCTAAATAGTTGCAATTTTTCTTTGAATAAAATGTTGGAACTACATATGAGAGTTGGCGCTGACCAGGGTATGCGATTCAATTCTTTTTCAAATCAACATTCTTTAATGAAATAAATTTCACATGAATTTCTGGTGAATAAGGTTTTTGGCATTGCTTTTTGGCAATATACGCCTTTAGTTCGTAGATGGGAATCGTATTAAATTTTTGAGTCATATTCAAACCGACAGTATGGAACCGCAAAATATTTCAAGAAATTGTGCACTTACGAGGGATTTGTTACAATTCGAAATAAGCATTCCGATTGACACCAACATTAGTGAAACTTTCAGTGGTCCAGTTTACTTCGACAAAACGGCTGTGTAAAGCGACCTATCTGTTTTTGAAGGTGAATACTAAAAATTAATCGCGCTATATATCCAATTTGTTTGAACCAATCAAAATATTGATAAATATAGAGAATTTTTCTCATAGTTAATACAAGAAGGTGCGGAATCGGAAGAACATGTTTACAAAGATTTTGAGAGTTTAGTGAAACTGGAATGTTTTTATTAGGGAAAATCATGTAACAAGAAACTTGCTGACTATGAAGAGCTTCATCAACATTTGAGGGTTAGAATGATTTTCGTACATTCTTAATGAGAAATGTATGCTCGACGACGTGTTCTCTCAAACTTTCCATTCCGCACTCTGCGTTTTTTCACAGATTTCGCTTTCTAGAAACATTACCAACTGGTTAGTGGTTTTTGCGCCTAACTTCATCGATATTCCGAAACACTTAAAAAACTTTATGAAAAAATGTTTCAGATAGGCAGTAGTGTTCTCTCCACTCCTCACCTCGACTCCGAAATCGGCTGTAGAGAATGAAAACATGAAGGAAGAAAAAAGGTAAGAATGTTTTGGTCAATTTTGTTCTGAAAAAAATTCAACATTCCAACGAGCCTAGTTGGAGAAAGTCCACTTCTCAGACCATTCCAGAACTGACGTTGAGTAATGAATTATTTCAGATTCGATAACAACAATTTTGAAAAGATAGGTTCGCTGCCAGCAGAAATTGTGCTCGAAATGTATATTATTTCTGACAAGATTTGATCAGCGTCACTGGAAAGTTCTTTTTCTCCACTTATTTCTCAAATGTGTTGTTACAGCTTCAGAATTGAAAATTAAGTGGAATGCGAGAAATTCATGAGCTTTGTGAAACCTGAAATTTTGCTTGCGGTTAGCAGATAAGTGAAACGTTGTTAATTATAGACCGTTAGGGTTCCAGAATCAAAAAATTTTTGGATACCAACAATTCGTCAATGGATTGAAAAATAATTTTTCCAATGTCTTGAAAGGAAGCGCTCATAATTTCTGCAATACATCTTTCTTGCACACTTCCAGAAGCATATGCAAAATAACGTATGTTGAAAAGTCAACCAGACATTTACAAACAGTATGTTGGCATTTATTGTGAAGAAAACATTGCAAAGATTTTCTTTCCAGTAGATTTATTATTGTATAACTAATGTTAGTTATCTAAAACCTGCAACCGTCCTTCAAAGTCAAATCAAAGCATGTTATCCAAAATCTACTTTACGGTGAGTGATCATCATTTTACCACTACATGACTATCCATGTTTTGATTTTTACAAGATCAAGTAGATGCTTGGATCATAAGGCGGAGCACTGAAAATGTGATATAACTCCGAAAATTTGTGAATGTGACAAAACTGAAAACTTTTCGACAATGAAAGTGTGAACTAAACGTTAATGCTCAAAACAACGACGCTTACATTTTTATTACTGAAAATCTAATAGATTTATGATTATTTGAAAAAATGAACTCGTGAAAAACCGAACTATAAAAACTGTAACTTTTATTGAAGATGTCTTTGGTAAATGTGTTTATTGAAGAAAAGGTGAGCATGCTCTGTGTATAAAATAAATATCAAAATCTTAATTGCGACAATTGTAGACGCAGAATATACGTGTTTGAACGATATGGTTTCGAAGGGATGTGGAGAGGATTTCATATTGAAAAGTAAAAAAAAGAATATTGATGAATTTCTTGCAGAAGGAAGAATATGGCATTGGCATCGTTCAGTCGAAAATTGTCGGAGTTTAAATGACCTTGTTAGAATCGCAAAGATCCATTTTGTGCTTGTAAACATTTGGGCGAAAGACCATTAGAATCCTATCGGATTTTGAAGATTTCTGGGGTTACATGAGCATTGTGAAAAGAAATTCTTGAAACAGTTCCATCATAGTATCAGATACTAATTAGCATGAGGACCAATGAAAATATAAGAACTTTGTGTAACAATCACCACCGAAACCATAGGTTCAGTCTTGTTTATTTTGACAACACTTGTTGTGATTCTCGACGTGGTGACAACATTATAAAGATCAGTAGCTTGTGTTCATTGATGTCCAGAATCACCGAATGCCAATGACAGGCTCTTAGAAGTCGAACTATGGAAACCACTTGAAACAGTTCATTTAGTTTCACTTTTTTTAAGATCATCTGCGTTATAGTCAAAAGTGGAAGCAATAGTGCTCTACCTGGTCAGTTTTTTATTCACATGAACGTCCAATGCATTCTCAATCCCTCGATTATATTTTTTGAAAAGAATTACTTGTTAGAGTTTGTACTGTTCCGTCAACCACTACTTTTATACCAATTTTCTATAATCAACTAAACTTTTAGAAACTATAGAGTTTTGTTATGTGATTTCTTGTCTCCTGTCTCCATAGAATCTACCCTAAAACTGCTCATATCAGTTGCGTGGAAGAAGTTGAAAAATGGATCATCACAAGAAAAAAGTGGCGCAAAAAATAATAACTTGAAACGTTACATTTTTCAAAATTAGAACACCTAGAGTGATATATTCCGGTCGTTTTGAATTGAGCCCTATCAGACTTTTGTGAAATTTGCTATTGCAATTCCTCATTAAACGCAACGTTATTACCGATAATTTTTCGGAACTAAGAAAATCACATTATGAAAGGGAGAATTTTTCTAGTTAGATCAAAATGTTTAAAATTCGGTGGAAAAATGTTAGTAGGATACATTTTGAGTTCTATAGTGTGATGACTGATTTGTGGACATAAGTATCTTGCGATATGAACTTTTAGAAACAGCAAAATTCGTTTTTCACTACAGAAACTATTGTGTTTTTTTACAAAGATGAATGAATTTGTTGAACCAAAATGCACGAAAATTATAGAAATCGAAATTTCGTGTACACATTTTGTTGCAGTGCACTTTCAAGAATGTATCTCTTTTTCCATCTAACAGTGAGAATTTATATTCTCTTGCAAAACTCCCTTTTGCCTATCGGAATATATCGAACGTCCCAAGCTGAGAAGAAATATACGCTGGGCAAAAAAATTTAAAAAAGGAGATATTCGTTAATATGTCACAAGAGTATTATTATAGTAAGAATATACCGGGAGATTAGTTTAATACCGGGAGATTAAATGAGAACGATACTGTAAAAATTTTGATTCATTACGAAAACATACATTTTAGTTCAACTTATTCATCTGAAGCGCTATCACTCACTACAGTCATATGGATGGATAGTCCGAAGTATTACATCAAAGATGTGAGGTGGTTGTGTAAACATCTTGAAACGTTAACAATCTATAAGTTTTCATTGTGAATATCTTTGAAAACTCAATATTATGAACATTTGTTCTGCTGGACTGAAACCCAAAAAATGTAAAAAATGTATTGAAAATTGGCTTTGTTTGAATTTCGGTTACTGCAACATTATTGCTTTGAGATATCACAGGTGAACATATCACGATTTCAAAGCAGTAAACATTTCGAACATTTCCCCACGATTATATAAGTACTTGCTGATTATCCCAATTGTTACAAAAAAGGAGTTAGTTCCGACCTCGGAGTTTCATTGTAGCATAACGAGTATTTTACAGGATGGAAACGATTTTTAATGATTAGTACGCTTTTGTGAACACTTTGAAACATATAATTTTTCGAATTATTGTTACCGAAATTATTGGTTCTCTGGACGTTTGTAGTAGGACTCACAGTAACACGGAATTTTAGAACCACCAAATCCTCTTTTGCTGATAAAATTTCAAATGAGATTCTGATTTTCACCGCGCGTTTCATTGGAAACATAGACAAAGTTTGAACTTTCAGCATTGCTATTGCGTTGTCTACTGCTCGTGGACAATTACTCTTCCAGAATGATATTCTCATTTTCCAAGATGGACTCCAAATAAAACTGGGGAATGAAGGAGGGTTTTTAAAAATTTTCTTCACCTGGACCCTGTTTGAAGCATGAAAAATGATGACGGATAAGGTGATCCTTGGAACTTTGGCATCTGAGCATTTGTGAGCATAATACAGACCATATCCATTTTTTTCAATAAATAATTTGCGAACTCGTCTAGCGATATACTTCAATACTGTTTTTTGAAGATATTAACATATTTTCATTGGAGGAATAAGAACAAAGCGTCTGATTGATATCGAAACAGACAGTTGCAATAGTGATGAGTGCTTTAAAAAAACCCTTATTGTTAGCACTTACAGAAATATTGCATCTAAAGAGGACATTTTGCAGTAGATAGATGATCGAATGCGTTATTGAAATAAACAAACATACTTTTACAAATGATAACGCCGAAACTGTGGAATGTGATAGATTTGATAACAACAATTTTGAAAAGATAGGTTCGCTGCCAGCAGAAATTTTGCTCGAAATCTATATTATTTCTGACAAGATTTGATCGGCGTCACTGGAAAGTTCGTTTTTTTTCTCCACTTATTTCTTAAATATGTTGTTACAGTTTCAGAATTGAAAATTAAGTGGAATGCGAGAAATTCATGAGCTTTGTGCAACCTGAAATTTTGCATGCAGTAAGCAGATGAGCAAAACGTTGTTAATTTTAGACCATTATTCCTCTTCCAGAATCAAACAAAAAGTTGGGATACCAACAATTCGTCAATAGGGTGAAACATATGCAATTTTTTCCAATATTTTGAAAGGAAGAGCTCATAATTCTTGCTTGTTATTTTTTTAATTTCTTGAGTATTGATTTTGCAGCCTACACTTTTTCTCAGAACTCATTACACCTGTCGATACCTTCAAGGAAAATTTCACTCTTAAAATCTTTTATCAGAAGCGCTACATTAAGTTTTCACTCTTGATAGCGCTAGAAAAAATGTGACTTCGTTTAGTCATCTTAAGATTTTTTCAATTTTGAATCAAAATAAGACCAAGGAAACACTGAAAACTGCACACTTCCGGTAAGCATATGCGAAATAACGTACGTTTAAAAACCAAAAGTTCAACCAAAAATTTTACAAACAACATGTTGGCATTTTTATTGAGAATAAATCATTTTGAAGGTCGTCTTATAAATACAATGATTATTGCATAACAAAGATTAGTGATGTAGAACACTCCTGCAACCGTACTTTTCAAAATTAAGTCAATGAATGTCATCCGAAGTCCATTCTACGGTAAGTGATCATCATTTCACCAATACATGACTATCCATGTTTTGATTATCACAAGATCAAGTAAATGCTTGGATCATAAAGCGGAACATTGAAAATGTGGTATAACTTCAAAAATTTGTGAATGTGACAAAACTGAAAAGTTTTCGATAATGAAATTGTTAAATTAACGCTCAAGACAATGACGCTTACATCTTTATTACTGAAAATCTATACCAATTATTATTGTGAGATATGGTCAAAGCCAAACTATTCAGATTTTAGCCAAAGCTGTCTTTTTGAGCATGAAAATACCGATTTGTACCGATTAGAATCACAAGCATATGTGTTCAGATGTCAAGACTTCGAAGCAGTAAACATTTCAAACATTTTCCCACAAATGACGCTTTACTTCCTGATTATGTAAATTGTTACAAAAAAGGAGTTAATTCAAACCTTGGAGTTTCATTGTAGCATAACCTGTGTTCATCAAAATGGAAGCAATGTTTAATTTTTAGTACGCATATTTGAACACTTTGAAACATATTGTTTTTTGAGCAATTATTTCCAAAATTATTGATTCTACGGAAGTTTAGAGTAGGAGTCACATTATGACAGAATTCTAGAAGTGCAGCACTACGTCGCGATTTTCCCTGAGCGTTTCACTGAAACACTGGTTAGAATTTGAAGTTTCAGCTTTGCTATCGCTTTGTATCCTCCTCGTGAACAACTATTCTAACAAAATGATATTCGCATTTTCCACGATGAGTAGAAGGGGCCAGGAGCCAGCATATGACTGAGGGTTTTTCCATTTTTGGCCACTACTGTCTCTTTATGAGCATGAAAAATTTTGGCGGAGATGTATAGAGTAAGTGGAAAAATGGAGAACATTTTTTGTGTTTTATCGACACTGACATTGACAATATGAAACGGTCAATAAAAATTATAGGATAAACGAAGCTTTGGGTTGCCAGTTATAGAATCATTTTCACATCGAAATTCTTGTCTGAGGATCAGAAGTCCGAGATTCTGGAGATGAAGGTCTATGGGGAGGAAAGTGTCGACGATATTGGTCTTCTTAGCAATTTCCGCACTACTGGACACCTCAAAAAGATGATAATAAATGGAAATCGAGAAGCGGTAATTATTTTCGAAAAAAATTTACATTTCTAATTTCCTAATTTTCAGACAACGACGACACTCTTGAAGAAGTAGGCACTCAACGGAACAGAAGATTCGGAAGAAGATCCATCATTCTCTTCTCCGACAATCCAAGAAGTTCATGATCTTCTGAATTCGCCAATTCCAGAGGACGTGACTCCCCAGCCTCGATTCATCCTGGAAGAACTCGAAAAATGGAGATCATGGTCGGAGTATCCCAAGATCAAGCCCTCTTCGCCCAAAAAACTCTTTGGAAACGTTCTGGAATCGTGCCATGAAATTCTCGCCCTGAATCCGGACTT
The DNA here is from genome assembly GCA_963932045.1 of Caenorhabditis sinica. Taxonomy (NCBI): domain Eukaryota; kingdom Metazoa; phylum Nematoda; class Chromadorea; order Rhabditida; family Rhabditidae; genus Caenorhabditis; species Caenorhabditis sinica. The sequence continues at coordinate 21,713,715 of OZ009940.1, forward strand.
CGACGCCTTGAACCACTACGGAAAGTCGATTGTATTGAGAGACGCCAATTTTTCGATGGCTTCTGACAAAATGAAATTAGCGATTCTTGCTTTGGACGTTTTCGGAAACTTGGAACCGAAAATTCAAGAATCGCACTAAAATTTCAAAGAGATTTTCCGGATTCTGGAGCTCAAATTGAACTCTGACTCTGAACCAAAATCGAGAATCAAGAACAAACGGGGAAACTGTACCCAACCCGATCAAGCCCTCTTCGTCCAAACACTCGTTGGAAACGTTCTGGAATCCTACCGTGAAATTCTGGCCCTGAAGCCGGACTTCGACGCCGTGAACAACTATTTGAAGAAAATTGTGCGGAGAGCAGCAAACTATATAATGACATCGGACAAAATGAAATTAGCGATTCTTGCTTTGGACGTTTTCGGAAACTTAGAACCGAAAATTCAAGAATCGCACCGAAATTTCGAAGAGATTTCCCGGATTCCGGAGCTCAAATTGAGAGATCAGATGCAAACCGCTTGGAACCGAAAATTCAAGAATTCCACCGTCGTGGGATCAGAGGACGCCACTTCACCAAAAACTCCAGAAGACTTGATCACTCTTCTGGATACTCCGACTCCAGAAGACGTCGAAATCGATCCGAAGACAGTGGAGGTCGTGGTGAAATGGAGGGCCGAATCTGAAATGTCCATCTGGAATATCGCATCCGCAGGATTCCTTGCAGTTTTGAAGGGCATCAGGAAACGGATCGAGATTCTGGAGAAAGAACGTATTGTGATCGAAAGAATGAGCAATTGGTTGAAAATGACAGAGGAAGAGAAATGGACACTATGGCTAGTGAAAACGGTACCTACCGCCCACGACGACTTTTTCTCACGAGAGTGAAACAGGCAATCCGAAAAACATACAAGTGGCTGATGACGTCGCAGATTTAGAAGATGGAAATGAGGGGACTCGATATTCATGGATACGGAAATCAGAAGTTGTCCGATGGTGAGAATTTCAAAATGTCAACTTTTTTCTAATTTTTCGTATTCAGATGTTATAACGTCTTCACCGATTTCTCCAGAATCCACGGAAATCTTCCCATTCCTGAAGACGTGGCTACAGAAGCCGAGTCTATCCTGGAAGAAGTGGAAAAATGGCGCCAATTGTTCGAGATTCTAATGTTAGAATTTGCAAGAAAATTGTTGGGATGTGGACCTCGGAGATACACGAGTCTTCTGGAAAATCCGTCAACATCTGGGAAAAGTTGAACATTTGGAAATCAAGACTCCATAGAATGTACAACCGGTTAGAGAAAACGTCGGAGAATCAGAAGCAGGAGATTCTGGAGTTGGTCTTATGGAAAGGCGGAGAATCAGAAGACATCAGAGATACAGTATCTACATTCCTGAAGCCGAGTATCACGACTATTTTTCGGATTGGATCGGCAAAGTAGAGGCCGTGAGTTTTCCAAGGGCTTTAAAACATTTAATTTTTTCTATTTTCAGATTCTCATTCCAACCTTGAAGAAATGGGAGAAATACGAAGATCGTGTGCACAAGGCGCGCGATTCATACTACGATCGCTTCGACGTCTTCTCCTCGCCCACCAAAAGGAAAAGGACAACATCTCCAGAATCCGATGCTCCAGAGCCTTCTACATCCGCTCGACGACATCAAAGACTGTACTCCTTATTATTTGGTTTCATGTCTTCCTGGATACATGGATTTCTTCACCTACCATTTTTATTTTCTATTTGGGTTTCCGACCTCAATAAATGTTTTTCTTACTTTGTACTATTGCTTGTATCATACAGACAATAATTGTCAAATGCCAAATAGCAAAAAATAATAATTTCTAACATGCAAAAATCATTCAGCTCAAAGTTATGTAGTTTTTTCAAGCTTTTTATTTAAATAGCAATAATCAAAACGTTTCCATCGGTGTTTCAACAATAGTTTCTCTCGAAAAAAGATAGATCCAATTTCAAAAGTATTGAAGATGATATGAACTGTTAGAAGCAGAAAATTTTTAAAACAAAACTATAACAAAGTAATAATGTTTCCCTAGCAACACATATTTCTATAAGTTTGACAAAAAGCAATTCTGAAGTCCATCCCGCATCAAAAAAAACTTTCAGTGAAATTAATATGTTAAATTTAGTGATTTGTCCGAAAACCTTTTGGCATCGTGGGATTAGGCAATGTATTTTTAGTCCCTTGTTAGCAGTGTCGGTTGAACTGAACAGCAACCTTATTTTACTTTAAAGCTTTTGCATTTGTAAAGATTTACAGCCAGTTGGAGAGTGACCATTGTCAAACACCACAAACACCATATTTATGAAAACACTTTGAAACATGAAACCCCTGTAAATATAGAAAAGAGCTGTTCGTGGAATATAATTTTTGAAGTGTTTTTCGTAATGAAGAAACAATTCTAAATGCCTCAGTTCATGTGCATCAATAAAAATGTAATCATAATGTTGTCCATTTTATTCTCAATCGGTCTGGTTCAATAGTTATCGAATCAACTTCAATTCAAATTAAGATCGTGAAACTGTAAAAACTCTACTAATTCGAATTCTAAAAGTTGGGTTTTTTCGAACACTGAGCCACAAAATTCCATGTAGTGACACTTGGCTAAATTTTCTGATGTCTAGAATAAATCAATAATGTAAATTTAAAGACACAAAACCGTGCAATGGCTTATACAATTTGACCACTTTTTGGTTGGAACAGGTCAACTTTGGGAATGTGAAAAGTTGGATTCACACCATCGGATTTGATAAAAGTTTGGAAGTGCTACATCAAAGAAGCGAGGTTGTTATGTAAACATTTTGAAGCATTACAAATTTCTATATTTTCATTGTGAGTTTCCTTGAACCAACATTGTGCCAATTATTGTTGTGAGATATGGTTATATCCATGTTTTTCACATTATAGCCAAGATTGTCTTTTTGAGCATGAAAAATATCGTTGGAAAAATACGGATTAGAATCACAAGCATATAGGTGAACATGTCATGACTTCGAAGCAGTAAACGTTTTGAATATTTTCCCGCGAATGACGCTTTACTTCCTGATTATGCAAATTGTTACAAGAAAGGAGTTAATTCAGACCTTGGAGTTTCATTGTAGCATAACCTGTGTTTACAGACATGGTAGCAATTTTTAATGTTTAGCACGCATATTTGAACACTTTGAAACATATCGTTTTTTGATAAACTGTTTCCAAAATTATTGATTCTACGGAAGTTTAGAGTAGGAGTCACATTATGACAGAATTCTAGAAGTGCCGTAGCGATTTTACCGAGCGTTTCACTGAAACCACTGGTTAAAATTTGAAGTTTCAGCTTTGCTATCGCTTTGTATCCTTCTCGTGAACAACTACTCTTACAAAATGATATTCGAATTTTTCACAATGAGTAGAAGGAGCCAGGAGCCGGCATATGACTGAGGGGTTTTCCCATTTTTGGCCACTACTGTCTCTTTATGAGCATAAAAAATTTCGGCGGAGATGTATGGAGGAAATGGAAAAGTGGAGAACATTTTTCTGTGTTTTATCGACGCTGACATGGGCAATATGAAACGGTCAATAAAAATTATAGGATAAACGAAGCTTTGGGTTGCCAGTTATAGAATCATTTTCACATTTTCAGCAGAAAGGAGAGAGCTTACAATATATACTTCTTTTTCAAATAAATCAGGGGAATAGTTGAGGACTTTTCAATTTTTGGACAGTACTGGCTTTTTGAGCATGAAAACGGGTGTTCGATCTGCATGGATTAGAATCACAAACACGTAGTTCCAGATGTCGTAACTTCGAAGCTGTAAACATTTTAAAACAATTTTCATCATTTAAAGCTACTGATTCATTGCATTTCTCTGTATTTGCTAAGTATGTCAATCGTTACAAGAATGTAAATTTGGACCTCAGAGTTTCAGCGCAGGTTCACGTGTCTTTTACAACATGGAATCGATTTTCAATATTTGGCACGTTTATGATAACACTTTGAAGCATAGTATTTTTAGCAATTGTGTTCAAAATTACAGATTGTACAAAAAAATTTAAGCAGGAGTCACATTATGACAGAAAGCTAGAACTATCAAACTCCGTTGTTCTAATAATATATCCAACGACATCTGGATTTTCTCAAATTCACATCTTCCTATATGCAATGGGAAAACTCACTTCCAAGTCAATTATCCCTACAGATTCTGAATCGTGCTTCAGCTGGAACATCCTTCAAAAAGAAACCTTGAAAAATCCAATGAGATTGCATCGAAAACGCCAAAAATGATGAGAATGTGTTCTCGTTGAAATTCACGGAAAAATCATTGTGAGAAAACAGAAAAATGTTGCGACATCAATATTCTCCATTTTCAGGATACCGTTAACTTTGCGAAATTTCTTCCAGCCGACAGATTTACATAAACAACTTGCGCTCTCCAATTGTCCATTCCGCTCTCTTTTCTTTACAGATTTCGCATTCGAGCAACACTTCCAACTGGTTGGTGGTTTTTGCGCCTAACTTCATCGAATTTTCGAAACACTAAAAAAACTTTATGCAATTTCTTTCAGAATGGCAATAGTGTTATCTCCACTCCTCATCATTGACTCAGAAATCTGCTGTAAAGAATGAAAACAAGAAAGAAAAGAAAAGGTAAGAATGTTTTGATCACAATTTTTAAAGAAAAAATTCAACATTTCAGCGAGCCTAGTTGGAGAACAAGAACCCGAATTATGCAGTCCAATGCTCAGATACTTTCAACAGTGACACTGAGAAAAAACACGTTAAACTCAAGGGTTCTTACAGATAAGTTGAAGACGCCAATATGAAGCAGTGAGTTGTTTGTGCATTGTGCAAATACTGTAAAAACTCTAAATAGTTGCAATTTTTCTTTGAATAAAATGTTGGAACTACATATGAGAGTTGGCGCTGACCAGGGTATGCGATTCAATTCTTTTTCAAATCAACATTCTTTAATGAAATAAATTTCACATGAATTTCTGGTGAATAAGGTTTTTGGCATTGCTTTTTGGCAATATACGCCTTTAGTTCGTAGATGGGAATCGTATTAAATTTTTGAGTCATATTCAAACCGACAGTATGGAACCGCAAAATATTTCAAGAAATTGTGCACTTACGAGGGATTTGTTACAATTCGAAATAAGCATTCCGATTGACACCAACATTAGTGAAACTTTCAGTGGTCCAGTTTACTTCGACAAAACGGCTGTGTAAAGCGACCTATCTGTTTTTGAAGGTGAATACTAAAAATTAATCGCGCTATATATCCAATTTGTTTGAACCAATCAAAATATTGATAAATATAGAGAATTTTTCTCATAGTTAATACAAGAAGGTGCGGAATCGGAAGAACATGTTTACAAAGATTTTGAGAGTTTAGTGAAACTGGAATGTTTTTATTAGGGAAAATCATGTAACAAGAAACTTGCTGACTATGAAGAGCTTCATCAACATTTGAGGGTTAGAATGATTTTCGTACATTCTTAATGAGAAATGTATGCTCGACGACGTGTTCTCTCAAACTTTCCATTCCGCACTCTGCGTTTTTTCACAGATTTCGCTTTCTAGAAACATTACCAACTGGTTAGTGGTTTTTGCGCCTAACTTCATCGATATTCCGAAACACTTAAAAAACTTTATGAAAAAATGTTTCAGATAGGCAGTAGTGTTCTCTCCACTCCTCACCTCGACTCCGAAATCGGCTGTAGAGAATGAAAACATGAAGGAAGAAAAAAGGTAAGAATGTTTTGGTCAATTTTGTTCTGAAAAAAATTCAACATTCCAACGAGCCTAGTTGGAGAAAGTCCACTTCTCAGACCATTCCAGAACTGACGTTGAGTAATGAATTATTTCAGATTCGATAACAACAATTTTGAAAAGATAGGTTCGCTGCCAGCAGAAATTGTGCTCGAAATCTATATTATTTCTGACAAGATTTGATCGGTATCACTAGAGAGTTCGGTGTTTTCTCCACTAATTTCTCAAATGTGTTGTTACAGCTTCAGAATTGAAAATTAAGTGGAATGCGAAAAATTCAGCTTTGTGAAACCTGAAATTTTGCTTGCAGTTAGCAGATAAGCAAAACGTTGTTAATTCTACAGTTAAGGTCCAGAATCAAAGAAAGTTGGAATATCAACAATTCGTCAATGGGGTGAAACATGATTTTTCCAATGTTTTGAAAAGAAGAATTTATAATTTTTGCAACACAACATCTTTTCTGCACACTTCCAGTGGCAAATGCAAAAAACGTAAAACGTCAACCAAAAAGTTACAATCAACATGTTGGCATTTATTGAGAATAAATCATTGCGAAGGTTTTTCTAGAAATGCAATTTTACCGTATAATTGCGGTTAGTGATGTAGAACAATCCTGCAACCGTGCTTTTTAAAATTAAGTCAATGAATGTCATCCGAAACTCACTTAACGGTAAGTGATCATCAGTTGACCTGACTATCCATTTTCTGATCATTACAAGATAAAGTAGATGCTCAGGAAACCGCAGAACTGATAATATGGTATAACTCCAAAAATTTGTGAATGTGACAAAACTGAAAAATGTTTGATAATGAAATTGTTAAATTAACGCTCAAAACAATGACGATTACATCTTTTAAATGAAAATTTTTAAAGATTCTCCATTATTTGAACAAATGAACTTGTGAAAAATGGAACTATTAAAACTGTAACTTTTTTTTGAAAGTGTCTTTGGTAAATGTGTTTTTGAAGAGAAGCTGAGCATAATCTGTGCATTAAATAAGCATCAGAACCTTAATTCTGATAATTGTAAATTCAGAATATACGTGTTTGAACGAGGTGGTTTCGAATGTATGTGGAGAGGATTTCATATTGAAAAGCAAGAAAAAAATCATGAACTTCCTGCAAAAGGAAGAATAGGGCGATGGCATCATTCAATTCAAGATTATCGGAGTTCAAATGACCATGTTACAATCGCAAAGATCCATTTTGTGCTTGTAAACAATTGGGCGAAAGATCAAATGAATTCTATCGGATTGTGAAGATTTATGGGGTTACATGAGCATTCTGAGACAGAAATTTTTGGAACAATTCCATCATAATGCAGCACAACTATTGCAATGGTGCTTCTCAAACAACGCGCAATGAATAAATTTTAAGAAAAATGCTACTGCGCTTCTTCAAATGAGCTTGATAAAAGTTGAGTAAAGATTAGAAATTATTCAGCATGAGGACCGTTGAAAACATAAGAACTTTGTGTAACAGCAACCACCGAAATTTAGTGCTCTAACAAGATAAACTTTAAGAACCATGGTTCAGTCTAGTTGATTTTGACAACACTTCGTGTGATTCTTGACGTGGGGACAAAAATATAAAGATCAGTAGCTTGTGTTCATTGATGTCCAGCAGAGGTGCGCGGAATTCCGTCTTCCGTCATCCGCCTGTTTTTTCACTTCTGTCTTCCGTCTTCCGTATTCCGCCAAAATTTTTTCGACTACTTCCGTCTTCCGGATTTTTCGGAAGAACAATTTTTTTACGGAAGTACCAAAATTTTGAATTTTTCGAAGGCAAAAAGTATTTTCGACTAATTTTCTGACCTTATCTAACATCAACAATTACGGTTCCCAACATTTTTGGCACATTTAGGCCTAGACAGTCACTTCCGTCTTCCGCCCATATTTTCACTTCCGTCTTCCGTGTTCCGTCTTCCGCATAGAAAAAATTCTCTTCCGCGCACCTCTGATGTCCAGAATCACCGAATGCCAAACTCATAAAAGTCAAACTATGTAAACCACTTGAAACAGACTATTGATCAGACATTATCTCACTAACTGGTTTTGTCTGAACTTGCTCCCAGTTGATGATTGGTTTCATACTGTCAATTTGAACATTATTCAAAAATGTATCGTAATGTTTTGATGGCACCAACCTCCAATTTCATTATTTCTAACAGGAAGAATGGTTTTGCGTAAGTTAAGGGGTCAGTAATAATCATTGACACTTTGGTCATGAATAAACTCCGTGTTAACTATTTTCCCACCAGTTTTTCTCATTTTTGTAGTTTTAGCGTCTCATAAAAAGTACGATGGGTGCAACTTTCGCTACGCTTTTATTCGAATTTCTGGGGGTGTTTCCTTGTTCTGCAATTTCATTTCTCTTAAAATCATGATATGCGTTAAAAAGTGCTCTCAACCTGGTCAGTTTTCTATTCATAGGAACGTTCAATCCATTCGAAATCCCTCGATTATATTTTTTGACAACAATTACTGGGAGTTGTTAGTAGCACTGTTCCGACAACCACTACTTTAATACCAAATTTCTAGAATCATCTGAACTTTTAGAAACTGCAGAGTTTTGTTTTGTGATTTCTTATTTCCTGTCACCGTAAAATCTACCCTCTAGATAGCATTTTGTTGGAACACATCCAGAAAGTGGTTTCAAGAGAAATTACCAGAGCAGATTTTGAAAGATTCGTACGAAATGAGATGGCTCCGAAACTGAAGCAGTTAAAATCAGTTGCGTGGGTCGTGGAGAGATGAATTATCACAAGAAAAAAAGTGCCACAAAAAATAATGACTTGAAACGTTACATTTTTCAAAATTTGAACACCTAGAGGGATATATCTAGGACGTTGTGAACTGAGTCCCATCAAAGTTTTGTGATACTTGGTATTGCAATTCAAAATTACAATGTTATTACCGATAATTTTTCGGATCTAACAAAATCACATCACGGAAGAGAAAATTTTTTTGGTGTAAATCTAATCACTAACAAAAATTCGCTGGGAAAGATGTAACTATGATAAATTATGTTTTATATTATGATAAGTGATTTTTGGGCATAGGTATCTTGTGATATGAACTTTTAGAAACAGCAAAATTCGTTATTCACTACAGAAACTATTGTGTTTTTTTCACAAAATGAATGAATTTGTTGAACTAAAATGCACGAAAATTATTGTAGAAGTCGAAATTTCGTGTACACATTTTGTAGCAGTGCACTTTGAAGAATGTATCGCTTTTTCCATCTGGCACTGAGAACTTCTATTTACTTGCGCAATTTACTTTAGCTAACTAGTATACAGCCAATATCGTAATAAATCGAACGTCCCAATCTGAGAAAAAAGAAACGCTCGGTAACAGAATTTACGTTTAATAGAAAGGTGGTATTCGAAAACATGTCGCGAGCGTATTGGTAAGAATATACCGGGAGATTAAAAGAGAATGATACTGGGAAAATTTTGATTCACAACAAGAACATATATGTATTTCAGTTTAACTAATTCATCTGATGTTGAAGCGCTATCACTCAATACAGTTATGAAGGTGGATAGTCAGAAGTGCTACATCAAAGACGCGAGGTTGTTATGTAAACTTCTTGAAGCATGGAAAATCTACAAGTTTTCATTGTGAATATCATTAAAAACTCAATATTATGAACAGATGTTCCACTGGATTGAAAACCAAAAAATGGGGAAAAAATTGAAAATGGGCTTTGTTTGAATTTTACTTAGCACTTCATTATTGCTTTGAGATATGATAGGTGAAGATGTCACGACTTCAAAGCAGTAAAAATTTTGAACATTTTCCCACAATTGAAGCTTTACTTGTTGATTATGCCAAATGTTACAAAAAAGGAGTTAGTTCCGACCTCGAAGTTTCATTGTAGCATAACGGGTATTGTACAAGATGGAAACGATTTGACCGTTTTTTGGTTGGAAAAGGTCAACTTTGGGGATGTGAAAAGTTGGATTCACACCATCCGATTTGAGAAAGACTTGGTAGTGCTACATCAGGACTGTCTTTGATTTAGAAAAATGACGTTGGAAAAATACGGATTAGAATCACAAGCATATACAGTGGCGAGAATTGGTGAGGACAATTTTTTGTACGATCCATAACTTTGCCGAAACTACTCCAAATGACATGAAACTTTGCATGGATATTGCTAGATAGTTGTACAACACAGTCAGAAATTTTTGTCAACCATTCGCTACTCGTGACCTAGTTAGCTCCACAGGTATAGCAGAAATCTAAAAACCCGAAAATAACTATTTTTCTGTGTAATTTTTTTTGAAAATTTTTTTGATGAAAATGTTGCTCACGTCCCAAATATGCATCAGAAAAAATTAGGTGCACGTGGGATGTCGGGTACTCGTGTAATGTAGGTCAAAGCTGAAATAGCACTTTTAGTTTTTGAGCCCTAACTTTGCTCAAAATGGCTCAAATTCCTTCAAATTTTCGCCAAAATGTTCCTTATGAGTTGCTTAACAGATTCCATTTTAAAAATATTATTTCTAAGAATTCTCATTTTTCGACTTTCAGGCCATTTCAAAATCAGTACTGAACTCGAAAAAATTAAAGGTTTTCAAAATGACAGTTTTAGCATGGATTCTGTTAAACAACTCAAAAAAAACAATTTGGCGAAAACTTGAAGAAATTTGAGCCATTTTGAGCAAAGTTAGGGATCAAACACTGAAAGTGCAAATTCAGCTTTGACCTACATAACACGAGTACCCGACATTCCACGTGCACCAAACTTTTTCTGATGCATATTTGGGAGGTGAGCAACATTTTCATCAAAAAAATTTTCAAAACAAGTTACACAGAAAAATAGTTTTTTTTCGGCTTTTGGATTTCTGCTATACCCGTGGAGCTAACTAGGTCACGAGTAGCGGATGGTTGACAAAAATTTCTGACTGTGTTGTACAACTATCTAGCAATATCCATGCAAAGTTTCATGTCATTTGGAGTAGTTTCGGCAAAGTTATGGATCGTACAAAAAATTGTCCTCACCAATTCTCGCCACTGTAGGTGAACATGTCATGACTTCGGAGCAGTAAACATTTTGAATATTTTCCCGCGAATGACGCTTTACTGATTATGCAAATTGTTACAAAAGAGAAGTTAGTTCCGACCTCGGAGTTTCATTGTAGCACAACGTGTATTCACAAATATGTCAACGATTTTTAATGTTTAGTACGCTTATGTGAACACTTTGAAGCATATAGTTTTTGAATTTCTGTCTCCGAAATTATTGGTTCTCTAGACGTTTGGAGCAAGACTCACAGTAACACTGAATTTTAGAACTGAATTTTTAAAGTTTCCGCTTGCTATCGCGTTGTGTACTGCTCGTGGACAACTACTATTACAGAATTATATTCGCATTTTCCAAGATGAGTAGAATACGCAGGCACCGGCATATCATTTATAGTGGTTTACCGACGCTAACATTGACATCATGAAACGGAAAACAAAGTGATTATAATATAAATATTACTCCGGGTTCACAAGTTATTAAATGATTTAAAGATCTTCAGCAGAAAGCAGAGAACATGATATTATTTGGCTCAAATACAGACGTCATGAATTATTATTTTCAAATAAATCAGAGAAATGACTGACCGTTTTTAGGTTTATCACTACTGAGGGTTCGGTGATGGATATTGATTGATTTGACTCACGAACATGGAGGTGAACATATCACGACTTCGAAGCAGTAAAGATTTTGACAGTTCCCAAAGCTAATGATGAGCAAAGCGTGAGAAGAATACTTTTTTGAATATGACACTTTCACATAAAGAAACCATTGATTTCAATCAAAAAAAGTAGGTGATAATGTCACGAGTACGAAGCTATAAACATTTCTATGTATAAGTTTTCTCGGGCAGAAAATTTAGGAAAAAAGCGTAACTCCGGTTTTCCAAGTTTTCCAATGGTAGTTATCAGCAAAAAGGTGAGGTTATCGTTATCCGAGGTTATAGGTTATCCTGGGCACTGGGGCATCTGCAGTTGCTAGCATAATACAGACCGTATGCATTATTTTTCCAATAAATAATTTTTTCGAACTCGTTTAACGTTGTAATTCAATACTGTTATGTGAACATGTTAAAAGATCAAGCTAACTTCGGTGTGGCATTAGAATAGTTCTTCTTTTATCTTACATGAATATGTTCTTTTTTAATGTCTGGAGGCGTTTGATTAGAGGCAGAAGTAATTGAAAAAATTAGCGTTTAAACTCGGGGAAAGCAAATTTGCATTGGAAGTTCAACCCTTGCCCAATGATTGATATCAAAACACTCAATTGCTACAATAATGAGTTTGAAACAGGAAAATTTCAATATTTTGGCTGAGATTTGAAGAGTATCAAATGAACTATAAAGTTTCGCGTAAGTCTGAAAATTTAGAAATGACATCAGATAATTGAAAATTTCCCCGTTTCTGAAAAGCAGTGGCCAGCCGCGTCCATTTGTCAACGGGCGGCCACTAATATTAACAACTTCAGTGGCTTCATAATAAAAATAAGCATCGTAAGAAATCAGCAGAACTGTGAGAGTGTTCCTCATTGAAGGAATGAAATCACAGAAAAATGTCCAAGATTTTTCTTTATATGAGGATCTCACAGATATTTTCATTTTTTTCAGATGTTTTGATTTCTTTGAAAACTCAATATTATGAACAGTTGTTCTGCTGGATTGAAAACAAAAGAATGGGAAAAAATACTAGAAAACTGGCTCAGTTAGATTAATGTTTAACCGAACATGAAATTGTTTGAATTAGAATCACACGCATATGTGTTAACATGTCACGACTTCAAAGCTGTAAAAATTTTGAACATTTTCCCACAATTGAAGCTCTACTTGCTAATTATGCCAATTGTTACAAAAAAGAAGTTTGTTCCGATCTTGAAGTTTCATTGTAGCTTAACGAGTATTTAACAGAATGGAAACGATTTTTAATGTTTAGTACGCTTATTTAAACATTTTGAAGCATATAAATTTTTGAATATTCGTTTCCGAAATTATTGATTCTCTGAACGTTTGAAGTAGGACTCACAGTAACACAGAATTTTAGAACTGCCGAATTTCTTTTATACATACTCTAATTCTCACCAGGCGTTTCACTGAAAACATAGACAACGTTTGAAGTTTCAGCTTCGCTATTGCGTTATGTACTGCTCGTGGACAACTACTATTTCAGAATGATATTCTCATTTTCCAAGATGGACTCCAAAGAAAACAGGGGAGTGAATGAGGGGTTTTCCATTTTTTTTTCATCAGGAATGTGTTCTAATCATGAAAAATGATGGCAGCTAAGGTGATCCAATGCACTTGGGCATCTGAGCATTTGTGAGCATAATACAGATCATATCCATTTTTTTTTCCAATAAATAATTGTTCCCAACTCGTCTAGCGATATACTTCAATACTGTTTTTTGAAGATATTAACATATTTTCATTGGAGGAATAAGTGAAGAGTGAAGTGAATAGACCAAAGTGAAGAGATTGATATCGAAACAGACAGTTGCAATAGTGATGAGTTCGAAACTGGGAAAATTTGACATTTTTGCTGGGATTTCAAGAATATCAAATATTAAAAAAGATTTTCATGAATCTGAAATATTAAAATAGACCTTAGATAATTGGAAATTTCTTCGTTTCAAAAAAGTCGAAACGCTGCCAATTGTCAACGGACAGCTTTCAAGCTTAAAAGCGGGTTTGTAATAGAAATAATCATCGTAAGAAATCAGCAGAACTGTAAGGAATGAAAATACAAAAAACGCGAACGCTTTTTCTTAATATGGAGTTCTTACAGATAAGTAGAAGATAACAGTTTGAAGCAGTGAATTATTCGTGCACCATTCAAGTACTGTACAAACTCTAATTAGTTTCAATTTTTATTAAAATGTTGGAACTATTAAAAAGTTGATGCTGACCAGGATTTTCCTGCGGGATCTAATTTAAAAAAATTAATTATGTGATGAATTTCTCATGCATTTCTGATGAATAAGGTTTTTGGCAATATACGCCTGTACTACGAAAATGGGCAATTTTTATTCATTTTGAATAATGTTCACATCGACATTATGAAACCGCAACATTTTCTAGAAATTAACTACTCAAACTATGGAATTCTTACAGATAAGTAGAAGTGAACAATTTGAAGCAGTGAGTTGCTTGTGCATTGTGCAAATACTGTACAAACTCTAATTAGTTGCAATTTCTTATTTGATTGAAATGTTGGAGCTATTTGAAAAATTGATGCTGGTAGGATATTCCGGCTCATTCAATTGTTTTTTCAAAATTTTCAAGGTAAGGAACTTGCGATGCATTTCTAGTAGATAAGATTTTATAGATAGATAAGATACATCTACGATTAGGAAATGAACATTGTGATAAATTTTTAAATAATGTACAAATCGACAGTATGAAATCGAAACATTTTTTAGGAAATTGTGCACTCAAAGTATTTCATGGATTCTTATCTCGAACACATGCTTATTCCTTTGCTTCGAACTTTCCGTAGATGTTGTTAATTGTCATTTTCAGTAAAACCAGCAAAGTTTGTATGGAGAGGGACAGTGAGCTTTTGCATCGGAATCTTTAGTGAAGTTAAAAAATTTTTTCGTTGATAGCTTAAATTCCAATCAAATGCCACTTCATTTTCATAGCACAAATGATGAAAATGAAAAATAAATCTCACATATTTATGTTTCAAACTGCTCTTAATTTTTCTGATTATTTCATGTTAATAATTCTGAGCCGGATTTTTGTTCTCTATACACTCTAACCAATTCAGCCAATATTCTTCTTTTCGTGTATCCGCATTCGAAAAGGAAAATGCGCTTTTTTTGAACTTCACAATTTCCCGAAAACTGCTGTGTTCAAATGTCTGAAAAAAGCTTCAGCTTTATCTGTTTCACACTGTTAATGTAACTCTGAAATTTTTTGAAAATCTGGTGTAGAGGTTGTTTTCTTAGAAAACACTCTTCAAGCGCAAATAGAAACTTTCCAACTCTCTAAAAGTAGATTTGAACTCTAATGATATAGAACATATTATTGAATTCTTCCCTGTTCCAAAAGTTCATGAATACATATAAGATCTGCTTTTGTTTTCAATACGAAATCGTCCTCTGCCCCCCCCCCCCCCCACCAAATCCATTCTGTTCGAAGACCGCTTATTTTAAATTTGGAGAAGCCAATGTACGATACTCTGTTTCAAGTGGTTTTCATAATTCGTTATTTAAGAGTATGTTAATGGAATTTCGCAAACACTTTTTCATCAACAAAGCCTTCCGCCAATATTAGGCCCGTTCCGTCAAAATTGACGTTTTTGGTAGTTTGTCACGCCCGACCAACAAAATTCAGAGTTTTAATCGAATCACTGCCTGAGATTTCAAAAACTGAGGGTTGCCACCCAAAAATGTAGTTTTTTTTCGAAAAAACTGTTTTCCTTCTTCCGCCTTCTGCTACTCGTCACATTTCTCTGGTTCCTTCCGTCTTCCTTCCGCCTTCCGTCTTTCAGAAAACGATGTTCCGCTTATCTCTGGAAAAGAATTTATTTTTGTCACCCCCCCCCCCCCTATTTATTTTAACAGTATCACATGAAGTATTACCGAAATAAACAAAGAATTCTAACGTGAATCCGAAAGTTTTTTTAATTAGGCTCCGAAGGTTACTGTTACGCAAAGTTATTTTCTGTTGGTTCCCTGAAAGGTTGCAACCCTGAAAGTCTTTGATATTTTTTCAAGCGTCAAATGGATTTTTCCAATTGTTTGAAAGACCACTTGCATAATTCTTTCATGTTGCAGGAAGCATGAATAATCAATCTTTTTTGTTCTTAATCAAGAAATCTTTTCCTTTTTTTTTTGGGTCTCTTCCTGTCTTTCTTACCTTTATACGCGTTTCTAAATTATCCATTTTGAGCTCATAACCTACAAAACTCCTTTTTGAAAAAGACAACGGCAATTCCGAAAAATTTACAGTTCTAGTAGTTTGATTTTTTTGCGAGCTCATTTTTTCAAATAATTTGAAAAAGCTATCATTTGAAATCATCTTCTGCCCCCAAAGCTATTCTGCTTGAATTCCGCTTGTTTTAAATTTAGTGAAGCCAAGACATACGTAATTACGGTGTTTGATAACAATCACCAACTGGAAGCAAGTTGCGGCAAATTCAGTTTGTGAGATGATTTCTGCTCCACAGTACTCTGTTTCAAGCAGTTTTCATAGTTCGTCATTTAAGAGTTATGGTATTCAGCGGTTTTGGATGGTTTCTAAATGATCAATTTTGAGCTCACAACCTACAAAACTGTTCATTGAAAAACACTGAGGCAACTTTAAAAAAAGTTACAGTTTTAGTAGTTCGATTTTTGGCGAGCTCATATTTTCAAATAATTTGAAAAAGCTCGTGTAAAAATTTTACAATTTCGCTATCGAAAACATTCCAGTTTTGTCGCATCCGGAAATTTCAGGAGTTATACCACATTTTCAGTTCGTTTCCAGTTATTGCGCACCCAATTTTTCTACCTGCACCCGATTCTGAAAAAGAGCCAAAATCATGAAGACGTTCGCAATGGTTAAAAATGTATCAAATCCGCCTATTTTTTTTTGATCAGTTTCATACACAGCTTTTTATATTATTATTATTTGAACAACTGAACTCGTAAAAATCGAACTACTGAAGCTGTAACTATTATTTGGAGGTGTTGACGTTTTCTTCAAAGATGATCTTGAGTAGACTCTGTGCTTAGAATTGATGAATTGAACAATTGCCACGAAACCCTAATTGTGACATTTGCAAACGCAGAATTAGATTGTTTCCAATGTACATATGTGGATAGGATTTCTTATTGAAAAGCAAAAAAGATAGGATATTAATGAATTTAGTTTAACAGGAAACAAATAAGAAAGGACAACATTCAGTTCCAAATTGGCGGAGTTCCAAAGGAATTTCTTAACGACGGGCAGATCCATTTTGCGCTTGAAAAAGTGTTGGGCGAGAAGAGAATTTGGTCAATCGAATTTCATTGATTTTCAGAGTTACATGAGCATTTTGAAACAGCATAAAATTAAACCAAAGTGCATATACAATTTATAGACCTGCTGTAATGCATTCCTTGTTCATTTTGACCATATTTCTTGTCATCCTTAACGTGGTGGCAAAAGTATAACATCACAAGCACAAGTTTACTGGAAGTCATAGTTTTCTCATTGAAAAGGAAAAGAATGACAGATATTCATAAACTTTTTGCAACGGAAAATTGATAAAAAAGGACAACATTCAGTGGAAAATTGTTGGAATTTATGTGGACTTTCAGAAATTAGAGGATGCCATTCAATGTTTTTTAGAGATGTCATTCAATTCTACCAATTGAAAAGAAAGAGAATATCGGATATTTATGAACCATTTGCAACGGGAAACTGATAAAAAAGACAGCATTCGGTTAGAAATTGTTGGAATTCATGTGGACTTTCAGAAAGTCAAAGTCCAGTTTGGAGGAGTATTTTCGAACGAAACGAGTGTGGAATCAAATTTTGAAGATTCCCAGGGTTTTACATCCAGTTGGAAACTGTAATTTAACAGAATTTTTCACCACAATGCAGTACGATCTATGGAAAATCCTGGTTCCTCAACCACACAAACGAATAAACTTCAAGGAAAGATACTTTGAATATCAGCAAAAAGGAGAGCGCTCAAGTTATATTGGGCACTTGGGCATCTGGGCATTTGCGAGCATAATACAGCCCGTATCCATTATTTTTCTCCAGTAGATATTTTTTTCGAATTCGTTTTGCGATGGAATTGAATACTGTTATGTGAACTTAATAAAATATCAAGTTGACTTTGGTGTGACATTACGCTTTTGGTCCAACTAATTTCATCGAGCACCTGTTAAAGAATGTGATTTTCATTTCCAGAGTTACGTGAGCAGTTTGAAACAGCAAAAATTCTACCATAATGTATGTACAATTCATAGGCATGCTGTAATGCTTCCCTTGTTTATTTTGACAATACAAACACCAGTTCATTAGAATCCATAGTTATCTCATTGACAAGGGAAAGAATGTTGGAAAATCATCAACTTTTTGCAACGGGAAATTGATAAAAAAGGACAACATTCAGTTAAAAATTGTTGGAATTCATGTGGACCTTCAGAAAGTCGAAGTCCAGTTTGAAGGGGTATTTTTACGAAACGAGTATGAAATCGAATTCTGAAGATTTTCAGGGTATTATGTCCAGTTGGAAACTGTAATTCAACAGAGTTTTTGACCACAAAGCAGTACAATCTATAGAACCCGGCCCGCTTTGCTATGGAAAGTTCAATAATTTGGGTGTCTGTTCAAATCACAATGTATAATCTTTCGAACTGGATTTGCCTCAACTTAATGCCAGCTGGTGATTATCATCACACACGGTATTTGTAAGTGCGTTGACTTCTCCAGACAGAAAAAAAGGGTGCATATCCGAACTATATATGTATTAAACAACAAAGAAAATCGGATTTTGAACTATTCTAACAGGAAATAGTGGAAAAACTTGAAAAATGGAACTAGGGTTTCAAAAAATTCCAAGATTACATGAGCAATGTGAAACGGACCATTCGCAAAAGCATTGTCATTCTAATCAAGTTTCAAAATCATAAAACCTGTTTGAAACATGGAACCGTTTCTGTTATAACAGGGACCAACAGTAAGCGAAAGTGCGTCACTTATTGGCGTTTTTCTGCACAATACTTAGTATTAGTCTTCATAGAAGTATACACATATCGGTTTGCTATAATTTTGAATTCTGGGGCAGGTGAGAAGATCAAATTAGGGATAAAGTGAGATGTGGTTGAAACCAAGATTTTGGAACCGCTATAATTCTGAAGTTTTTCTTCAGTGTCATGAAATGTGACCTAAAAGGAAATTGCGGACACATTTGTCTGAAGAGGGAAGATTGTTAAGACTGTGGAACACATTAAGAGATTCAGATCATAGGGCTACTGAATCCAAGAAATTGAAAACATTTTGGAACAGACAATATGATCAAGCTATTGTTATTGTAGGGAATGTGGATGTCATTTCTAATGGGTTTTCAAAATTAATCAATCAAATCAATGTGAAGAGATATTGCAGAAACTTTTTCGAGAGGGAAAGGAAGGTGAGATGTTATATTTGCAAATTATTTGAAGTCTACAATTGTCGGTAACAAATTATTGAACACAAAATTTTACTTATCGACATGTTGAAATAGTAACTTTTTGAAATAAAATGTTGATTAGCTATTAGGCTGTTAGGTGAAATTTGCTGATTATGGAGTTGAAAAAATGAGAAATATCGTGACTTTTTGTAATAGAAAAATCCATGGAAAATGCTGAGAATGAGGTTCTTGTGACCTGTGCTTATGGAAGAGGCTGAACCTTTCTACATTTTAGTTGACATCAGCAGTCTTAAGCGGAGGATGTACACATGTATCAAAGTGTGAATACTAAATGCATTTTATCGAGCTTTATGGCCTTCCACGATTTCAACCGACTGGATTGAGTGATTTGAAAAGTTCGTGCTTATATGAACATTTTGAAACGGGTTTCACGAAACATTCTTTATTATACGGAACTGTTTCACAATTAATTAGCATATGGCTGCCAATCTCTTAAGTAAAATTGATGATGCCTCGGGTGTAAATTTTCTAGTCAATGTTAAGTATTATCGAAAAAATAAAACTGCGACCTGGTTTCGGCTCTGTGTCGATTTACGAGGCCCCGCCCACAAAACGAAATCCCTCCGCAAAGAGCGGCGCACCATTGCATACGGTTTTGTGGGCGGGGCCTCGTAAATCGACACATAGCCGAAACCAAGTCGCAGTTTTATTTTTTCGATAATATTTCTTCATGGATGTTTACCGACCTTGTTCACTTTCAGTCTGCGTTCTTGCTAGTGTCTGAGCATCCCATTTTCTATTTAACTATGGTTTTGTCTTATTTTTCGATGACTTAAAACCGTTTGATGGTTTGCTTTTTTGTGAACTGTGTTTAATAGTGCTACTTCGACGCCTAAAAAGAGACTACCTGTTTATCACTCGACGTTTCTTACAAAAGTATGGAAAGAGTAAAATTTTGGGGTTTTTTATTTGATAAAAGTTTCCAATTTTGTCAAGATCATGTAGAGCTTTGCGGAAGTAGTTTATAATCGGACCCCGAGCTGATTAAAAGTAGTTAGATCATAAAGTTAACTCCTTGAGGTACCCATTCAAATATCAAGATTCACTGTTTTAGGGTGTTGGTGTGAACTATCAAAATTTGGAATATCACTTCGCTCATGACTCCATAAAGTTAGAAAAACTAAAAGCGTACTCAATTGCTTGTGAGCACATAACACATAGGAGTTTCGCGCAGGTTTTTTGTCGCTGAACTTCCGCTTACTGCGTTGCGGTCGTTAGAACACAAAACAAAGAATTCCTATAAAGACTCATTGAGTAACCTTTTGTCAAGTTATAAAAGAACTAACATGAGGTAAAAAACAAAACAATTATTCACAAAAAACCAAGAATCGATCGTTGTTTAGTTTTTGCCTGAATACATATGTTGCCCGTGAAACCTAAAATTTTGAACTTTTTCGTATGGATCAGAGCAGAGCGAACTATCTACATTCATTTATGGTATCCACAGTGTTTCTTCTGATATATACTGTAAGTGAACCAAAACACTATTCTGTTCTCTACCGCATTTTTAACGGGTGCTTGAATCCTAACTTTCAATTTTCTTCTGTTACATAACGTTTTCAAATTTTCTGAATTTCGAGTGTAAGTTAATAAATGGCGGTAAAACTCTGTTGATCTTGCTAAAACAGGGCGTACTAACAAGAACTGTTTACGTATTATTATTTATCTAGTTATAACTTGAAGCTCTTTGGTGCTCTTTTTTATCCCCTAAATGTGTAACTATTTTTTGAAAACTAGATTTTACTTCTCAACATGTTGAAAACGAATATTTTCAGAATTTGGAGTTTTGTCGTGAACATGTAGAGCATCGCTGAATTGTGATATTTTATTCTGGTCGCAATTTCCCTTCGAAGGCGAATGTCCTTTTCAAAACCTTTCAAAAAACATTTTACTTTAAAAACCTCATTTATCGACAAATTATCAAATCGCAA
Source organism: Caenorhabditis sinica (assembly GCA_963932045.1). Taxonomy (NCBI): domain Eukaryota; kingdom Metazoa; phylum Nematoda; class Chromadorea; order Rhabditida; family Rhabditidae; genus Caenorhabditis; species Caenorhabditis sinica. Next base: position 21,734,616 of record OZ009940.1, read on the forward strand.
AAAGAAAAAGTTGCAATGTCGATAATAAAAATAGCTTTGTTTTGTTGTTTCTCGATTCAACATAGAATGGGGCACGCTGGTTGTGAAATTGAATCTCTCAATATCTCAAATCTTCTGTCACTAAATTTTCAGGTGAACAAAAAAAATCACACAGAATTCTGTTTCAGATTAGTGTTTTGTTCAATTCTGAATCCAGCTGTTCATTAGGTTCACATGAAGGCCTTTTACTTAAAGTATAGATTTCAAATACACACGTGGATAAAAGAAACTACTGAAAAAGCGAAGCTTTTTGTGAACGCATGCCGAAGTTAAATTGCTAAAAAATCTGCGAATTTTTTTTTCCATAAAACCGTTTTGTAACAAAATTGAAATTTTCGAGGATGACTTATATAGCTTACCATTAAAGAACGGAAAAATTTGAAGTTCTTATTGAAAACAAGAAACTGAAATTTTTTTTGTTACATAGCAGTTTTCACGAAAATGATCATGAGCTCGAATAGGGAACAAGAAACATAATGGTATCACCTAGAGTGTCACCAAGAGAGAAATTTCAAACTCTTATTGATTTTATGGACAAAAAGAGAAATAAACGTTGTCTACTTTTTGCTACATCTAGTTATGTTGCCCGTGAAACCTAAAGTGTTGAACTTTTCCGCATGTTTCAGAGCAGAGCTATCTAACTATGCTAACTATATTTTAAAAGTTTTTAGAGCATTCGTTCGGAATTCCGCGAATATATTCTTCAGAAGAATGCCTGAGTGTTGTGTGACGTTTGGGCATTTCCACGATTCAATAATTTGATCAAAAATTTGCAATAATCTTAACTTTCAGAAACTGCGTAAATCGGTTTTGTTATTACTTGTTGCCGGCAACCATACAATTCACACTTCAAACTTCCTAGACACCATTTTAGTAAAAAAAATGAACAAAAATAGGGAGAGGCTTCCTGACATAATCAAAAGCAAATTTGTAAAAAATTGTAGGAACTCTAATGGCTTTGACGAATTTAAGATAACAGAAAATTGGATTCTCTATGTGCAAGAAAATCCATTGTCGGAAAATGAATCAAATTCCATTTAAAAAGTTCTCGGAACTGGAAATTTTGAATTTTGTAACCTTATTTATTTCTTTTACGTTTTGAGTGAAATATATTCTAATTCTGGTTTGAACTCGATTTGAAATAGTATAGCGTTGCGGACAATTCTAAAATTGTCTTTGATGCACTGGAGAAATACAGAAAGTGTATAAGTTCCGAATAACATCGTTTTAAAAAACTATTGTAAGCACAATGTCCTATGATCATCTGAACGTCTAGAAACTGTATTTTCATTTCAACTTCCAAAGTTTCTGAATTTTTTGCGGTATCCATAGCACTAACGAATAATGAGCATACAATTTACAATAAATTTCAGTTTCTTGACACTGAGAAAACTTGGCAATTTTGAAAAATTTGATAAATAAACCAAAATGTGGGCATTCTGAAATTCTGAGGGAATGGTAAGAACTGACCGTGGCCTTTTGATATAAGTCGTCCACTCGACCACTTTTTTATAAAGGGGGGGAGGGCGACCATAAATGTTGCGCGCAAGGGGAGATTTTGGTAGGGATGACGGCTCTGAAAGTAGGGAGGAAATCGGAAAATCAATGCAATTTTTTACCATCTTGGAGCAAGATATCTCGGCTCTCAGATGCGTTCGGCAAAAACAAAAAAATTATTCTGAAATCCCGTTGTATTCTCTTTCTAATGACGCATTCATATCCATAGGCCACGGTCAGTCCTCACCATTCCCTAGTAAGCATGTTCGCAACGATCAAGTTGCAAATAGAATAATTTTGAGGGTTTAAAAGCTTTTAGTTCAATGTAAACCATCAACAGAATTTGGATCGGATTGTTTGAAACGTCTTGTTGCACCAAGTAAGAATAACATAGAACGGAATTTTTTTCGACATTCAAATTTGAAATCATTTTTATTTGGAAATCGAATTCTGGTGAAAACTTGGTTTGGAAGAGTAAGAGCAAATTTCTGCCACCATCAAATTGATTCATGAAAACTCCTTTGCATATGATAACTTTCTGAAACTCAGAAATTAATTCAGTCGAAATCCGCTGAACATGATTTTTCTGGAAAGCTGAGACTTTCGCAGTTATTCCGACACCTTGAAAATGATTTTCCCTGAAAAAGACTGGAGGTTGTGAGTTTTTGGAATTTTTATTGAGCCAGTACCTAAACGTAACTATCAAAATTCTACAGTGATCTGAACTTTTAGAAGCTGCAATTTTTTGTAATGTGATTACTCTTACCCTGGAACCATAAAACCTACTCTCTAGAATTTCCAGATAGCATTTTGTTAGAACACACACAAGCCCAGACTTTCGAAAGATTTTTATGAAATGAGATGGTTCAGAAGCTAAAACCCTTGAATTCACTTGCGTCTTCCATGAAAAAATCAGTGTCAAAAATATTCAAGTACCGCAAAAAAAAGAACTTGAAACGTAAAATTTTCCGAAAATTGAGCCTAAAGGTTTTAGGAACTGAGAAAATCATATTAGGGAAGAGAGATTTCTAATAATCCACTTAAAAAAAAGACTTCTAAAAATCGGTGGAAAAAATCGATTTTGTATTGTTTAGCTTGTGAGTTAGTGATTTTGCGAACATACTTGTGATATGAACTTTTAGAAACTGTAAAATTTATTTCTCACTGCTGAAGTTATTGTTTTCCCATAAAAGGTTCTAATGCAGTGGTCCATATTCAATTATAGTACGGAAAAAACTCAACGAGAAGAATGTGCTCCGTTACATGCACATTATGATGTAAACACTTTGTAAATATGACGTGGATAATTTCAAAGTTTCGGGAATATGAAATTTGTCGACTTTGCCATAAACGTCACGGTAATGGCTATCGGCATAATCCATTATATACATTATAAAAAAGTGAATTTTCAAAAAATTCTTAATAAGCTGCGTACATGTCATTTCATCTAACACTGAGAATATTTATTATCTTGCGAAATTCACAACTAGTATACAGCCAATATCGAAGAAAAAAGAAATTGCCCGAGCTGGGAAAAAAAAGAAAAACATGGTAACAGAATTAAAAAAGTATGGCGGTATTCCAAGTTACAAAGTCATTACGAGCGTAGTAGTAAGAATTCGTTAGAAAATGACATGATTCTGATACCGTGAATATTGTGAATCACAGCAAAAATTTTGTATTTTAACTAGTTTAACTGATCCATCTGAAGCGCTAAAACTTACGACAGATATAAAGATGGATAGTAACTAAAAGAAAAAAGGTTGTTACGCAAACATGTTTAAATATTAAAATTTTCTAAGTTTTTATTGTGAACATCCTTGAAAGTTCACTATTATGAGCAGACATCCAGCTGGATGGAAAACAAAAATATGGAAGAAACTTACTTGAAAATTGACCATGATTGTTTGAATCATGTTTGTGCCCACATTGCGCAATTTACGAATTAGAATCACAAGCATGTGCGTTTGGATGTCGTGACTTCGAAGCTGTGAACATTTTGAAAAATTGTCATCTTTTAAAGCTACTGGTTCATCGCCAATATCTGTGTTTGCTAATTATGCCAATTGTTACAAGAGCAAATAATAATTTGGACCCTAAAGTTTTAGTATAGGTTCACCAGTTTTAAAAACATAGAAACGATTTTCAATATTCAGTACCGTTAATGGAAGACTTTGAAGCGCATCGTTTCTTTTTCGAGTAATTGTTTCCAAAGTTGATAGTTCCACGAAAATTTAGAGTTTGAGAGGACTGACATTGGTAAAACGGTTAATGAAAATTATGAGCTGAAAATAGTGCCGGGTTGCCAAGTTATCGAATTATTTGTATATTTTCAGCAGAAAGGAGAGATCTTCTAAATTAGTGTTTGGGCAGGGAACTGAACTAATCAATTTTTTCAGATAAATCATTGAAATCATGAAGTTTTATTCAATTTTTGGCCCCTACTGTCTTTTTTGGCATGAAAAAAGTTGGCAGAAATGTGCAGAGTGAAATAACAAACATGTAGGTGAAGATATCATTACTTCGAAGCAGTAAATAATTTCAACATTTTCCCACGATTAATGTTTCTGATTCATTGCACATCTCTGTATTTGCGAAGTATGCCGGTTGTTACAACAAAAATTAATTTGGTCGAACGGATAACATTTTTTTGTATTTTACCTACGCTGACGTTGGCAATATGAAACAGTGAAATTTCGCGTTGAAAGCCGGAAAAATCTATCGAACAGCATAATCGGGAAAAAAAAAGCGTTGGAGTACAATCGAGACAATTCAGTGGTATTGCCATGATTGGTACCATCAAAATCATTTTACCTTCAAAATTCGTTGACGCCAGTAGCCTTGAAATTTTATTACTCATTCAAATCCCGTGGAAGATCACTATGAAAATATGATTAGCATTGAATTGCGCGTAGTTTCTTGAGCGGCATACAAAAAACGAAATTTTCTAATAAATACAGTCAACGAGCTAAACAAAACTCTGCCAATGATTCTTTAGGAATTCAGGCCAACTGTCACGTTTCTCGAATGCATAGTAGCAAAAAAGCAGGCCACCGACACCATGTTTTCTCTCTTAGTAGTCACACTATGCAACAGGGTTGCAACGGGCGGGAATTGGATTTTTCGGAAGAAACTCGGTCCGCGCCGTTAGGTAAAATTCCACCGAATATCTTCTGAAAAATCCTTTTTGCGTTCAAATGTACTTATTAGTCGATCATTTTCCCGAAAAAACCTTAGGGCGAAATCTCGGAAAGTTTTGGAGTTGATCTATTGTATAAGCTTCATAGAAATCCGTCCACTGGCAGTCAAGTTCTGACATGTAATGGACACAATCACATACAGAAAATTTTGGTTGCATTGGTAATCATGGTAGTAAATTAATGAAAACTTTCTGATATTGCAGAAATTCAGTCTCCAATATGACAAAACAAGAAAAACGAATAATGAAAGGATGATAAATCGAGAGGAAAAAAAATGCAGAAATTGATAGCAATTTCCTGTTTTACTACTCTATCATACAGATATGAAGTTGGCTCCTGACATTAGACACACAGCCAATTATGAACCCATAAATGTTTTCCTATTGAAGTGTGCTCGAAATGTATGTCCAAGACAGTAACTACGCTAATTCAGCAGTCGTAGACCATGAGAAAACGTCCGATGGATTGGAAAAAGTGGTATTCTGAAAGTTTGTTAATAGGACGAAACGGAGAATTTTTTATTGTTTTCTATCAGATCTAGTGGATGTTCAATCCGGTTTATACAATATAAGCAATACTCGATTTTGTGTAGCACCTCAAAACTTCATATTATTGAAGGAAACCGATAGACTCGTAAAAATCGAGTTCTTGCAACTGTAAGGTGTTGTGTTTTTTTTGGTGTTTTCGGTAGTTGTGATCGTTGAAGCTAAGCAGAAAAACTACCTGTGTGTAAAGATTCTTAGCGTCATGAATTTAGAAATTGTATTTTAAGATATGTAAACGACGTATAAGAAAAGGTACTGCGTCATGGACAAAAGCGACGAATTGGAAAGAAGTGGTATTCTGAAGATTTATTGAGAAGACGAAACCGAGAATTTTTCATTGTTTTCTTCCAGATTTAGTGAATGTACCATCAGGTTTATACAATAATAGAAATACATGATTTTGTGTAGAACTTTTAATATATTCTAGAAATTTTTTTTAATCCGGAACTGTTTCGCAATTAACATATTGCTGTCAATCTCTTAAGTAAAATTGGTGACGCTTTTTTGGATTTTCATTCATTAATTTATTAAAAGTTTCCGATTTTGTCAAGATCATGTAGAGCTGTGCGGACGTTATTCATATTCGGACCCCGAATTGATTAAAAGTAATAAGAGCAAAGAATCAACTCCTTGAGGTACCCATCCAAATTGCGATTCACTGTTTTAGGGTGTTGGTGTGAGTCTTCTAGTAATTTTTCCAATGTTTTAGAGAAAGCATTACATGAACTTATCATCATACATGATCAAGTAGATGCCGATATCAATGAACGTCGAACTGAAAAAGTGATATAACTCCAGAAATTTGTGAATGTGACAAAACTGAAAAGTTTTCAATAGCGAAATTGTAGAATTAACGCTCTAAACAATGACGCTTACATCAATATCACGGAGAGTTTCAATATTACGGAGAGAAATTTTCCCATTATATGAAAAAAAAAACTCACAAAAAATTGAACTACTAAAACTGTAACTTTTCCAAAGTTGGCGCGGTTTTTTTGAAGAGGAGCTGAGTAGACTGTTCTTAGAATTGATAAATTGTAAAACATCTAATGTGATGTCCACAAAACCCTAGTTGCGACAATTTTAAACTCAGAATATAAGTATTTGGACGAGATGGTTTCAAACATATGAGAGGACTTCGTATTGAAAAGCAAAAGAAGATCGGATATCAATGAACTTGCTGGTACAGTAAATAAATTATCTAACTGAGTATCAGTTCAAGATCTTCAAAGCTTAAATAAACTTCTAACAATCGCAAAGATCCATTTCATCAGCTTGAAAAGTAGTTTTGCAGTAAAATTTGCGGTATACTAAGATTTCAAAGATTTTTAGGGTTACATGAGCACTCTGAAGCAGAAATTTAACAAATTCGACCATAGTGCAGTACAATTTATAAACATACAGTAACGCTTCCCGAACCCACACAAGAATTAATTTTCAAAACTGCTATTGCGCAGTTGTTACTTCTTTTTTCCGACTAACTTAATAAAAGGAGTAAAAGTTGATCAGAAATTATCCAGCATGAGGATCGATGAAAATATAAGAACTTTGGGTGACAGTAACCTCCGGAATTTTGTGCTTTGACAAAATGAACGTTTGCGACCATGGTACAAACTTGCCTATTTTGACAATACTTCTTGTTTTTGTTTCTCAAAATTTGAAATAAGCGGATTTTGAACAGAATGCCTTTGGGAGCAGAGGATGATTTTATATTGAAAAAACAAGAGTGACTTTAGGTCCTTCAGACCAATGTAAAACAGGAGAAAAATTGTGATTTCTTCACTTTTGAAAGCTTTTTATAACAAAATATTAGGTTTTTTTTTTCTTTTTGAGAGGGTTGAATAATAGGCAATCAACGTGTTTTTGACAGAAAGAGCAATTGCATGTAATTAACTATCAAAAGTGATCATAACATCAAAAGTTTTCTAGTGGCGATGCTGATATTTTTAGAGTCCAAAATCAAAATTTTTTTGAAAATGGTCATAGTCTCAGAATTGGAAGGAACTTAACAGAAACATTTTGTCTATTCGATCTCAAATTCATGCAAAATTTTATATTATTTGGATAAGAACTATGAAAGCTACAGTACTACTTTGCGGGTTTTGTTTGATTTGTTTGGATTATTGGCGTTTTTAGTGTCCCACTACAATGTCAACTTCAACGCCTAAGAAACTACATGTTGAATGACGGGTTTTACTTACCAGGAACTTGAAGAAGTAAAATTTTACGAAGATTTTTAGTTTTACCATGATCTTCGTATCATAGAAACTTCTCAGAATTGAATACGCATTTGAACAAGATGATTACATCAGCAATCTGATGTGAAACTGAAAATTAACAAATTCCACCATATTGCAGTACAATCTATATCCATACTGTAACGCTTCCAAAACCACACACACGAATGAATTTTCGAAACTGCTATTGCGCAGTTGTTACTTTTCTTCTTTAGATGAACTTAATAATAGTTGAGTGAACGCCATCCATCAGACATTATTCAACATGATCTACGCCAAAAAAAAACTACATGTTGAATTGCAGAGTTTAGTTACCAGGAAGTTGAAGCAGTAAAATTTCGATAAAGTTTTCCAGTTTTGCCATGATCTTCGTTTCATAAAAAATCTACTCAACGCGTTCAATCTGTTATTTTCAGCGAGAAAAGCGATACGTTCCTTCAAAAGATTTACTATCAACCAACTTTCAACCGTCAAAACATTTTGAATCATACGCTAGAAACGTCTTGGAGCACTATTTGAGATTATGTCCGCTTTTACCATGAGAAAATTTTTTGTGTTGATTGCACAATGCTTATAACTTTAATTATTAACAGCTACTGAAAAAATAGTCTTGATCACGGAAGAATGGAATCGGAGTCAGTGATGAGAACGTCACATTAATGATCTTTACTAATAACAATCGACAATTCCGTATGTAAGTCCGTATGGCGCACGTCATAACTCGGCTGCCAGTGGACCGATTTGGATGAAACTTATATAGATCGACTGGAAATTTGTCCGAGATGATGCCCGTGTTTTTCTTTTCGGAAAAATATTAATTTTGAAATTTTCGAAAATTCTGCCTATTTTCAGTGTAGTAGAAGGGCGTGGTTGAGAGGAAGAGAAGAGAGGGGAGCGAGGTGCGCGCCGCCCACCGCTATGTCTACCCCTCTCGCCTCCACGTTGGCATGTGTACCGGTGGTTTAGTGGTGCGGATGGTTGGTCGTCGATCGTGATACCCGGGTTCGACCCCACGAATTGAATTGCTGTTTTGTAAAAAGTTTCTGAGTGTTTCCCACTGTTTTCGAGAATTTTCTGCTACTAGAAGATTATAGAGCTTCTGAGAAATGGGTATAAATAGCGGAAACTTATCTTAATCTTTTCACTAATAATATTCAGCTATTTCTGTCTTTTGTACGTTATAACTCGATTGCCAGTGGACCGATTTGAATGAAACTTATAGAGGTCGACTGGAAATTTGTCCGAGATAATCTTTCTTCGAAATTAATAAGTTCGAACTTTTCGTTATTTCGCCTTATATTTACTGTGACGCCCGAGGGGTGTGTAGTAGGAATTAGGGGGAGAGACAAGAGAGGAGGTGCGTTTTTGTAAACGCCTTGAGAGTGAGCATGGAAATGAAGCGGGTGGTGTAGTGAAGAACACTTCTGACTCGGACGTGAGATGTCGGGGGTTTGATTCCCGCGAAGTCGCGATCTTTTCTTTTCTGTTGTATGCCTCCCGGAGTAATTCAGTAGGAGACTATTCTAATGTGCTAGAGTATTTTGAAAGCGCAAAACTTCATCGCGTTGAGGGTTTCTGCATGTGAGTCTGTCTCCTGCCCTTCATAACTGAAATTAGAGTACTACGAGATTAAGGTCAACGGTTATTTTCATGAACCGACAACTAAAAGGAAACGTTTCCATCTTTCATGGTCGATGGATTAAGATACATAGGTACCCCGGTTTTGTTGAAATTTTCGAGCGATTAGAAACCTAAATCGTTCCAAACCTGACCTTTCTCGCATTTTCCATTTCCGACTTTTGATTCTGAAATTTCTTTTTTGAAAGTTTCACTTCATTGCAACTCTGCGCCACAGTGGAAACATGGAGAACAAGCTACATAGATCCGTCAAATTGTGATCTTTTGACAGTTATAAGGGATTCAGAAGCAGCGAATTAGCAACCTCAATGAAGTTTTAGCCGCGATGCAGCTTATCAGTGGCACATGCCCTTTTCGATCAAGCGAAATCACAGCATCGGCGCCATCTGTTTCAAAAAGAAGTAGAATACTCCCGGAAGAAAGCGGAGGCCAGGGGGTTGGAGCCCCCGAAGGGGGCGAAAACCGCCTGGTAAGGTAACATTCGATAAAGTGAAATGTTGGTGAAATCAAGATTTTGGAACCGCTTAAATTCTAAAGTTTTTCTTCAATGTCATGAAATATGCCCTAAAATACAAAAGTGGACACACTTGTCTGAAGCGGGGGAAAAATGTTAAGAAAGAAGATAAAATTAGTCAATTAATGTTGCAGCACTAAAGAATCATCAAAAGCATTTTGAAACAGACAATGTGATCAAGTCAACATTGGTATCGTAGTAAAAGTGTATGTCATTTCTAGTGGGTATTCAATATTTATGTATCCATGAAATCAATGTGAAGAGGTTTTGCAGAAACTTTTTCGACCGTAAAGGGAGAATTGAAATGATTCTGAACAAATTATTGAACACAATATTTTACTTATCGACATGTTGAATTAGCAACTATCTGAAATAAAATGTTGATTAGCTATTAGGGGTGATTTTTGTTTTGCAGCCTTACATTTGCCGGCTGTTGTCGCGCCCGTGCTAGTAGTGGTACGGTACCCATAAAAACACCCTTCTGGAGTCCCTACTTACCAAAAAGTATGAGAAAAAGTTGTTTGAGGTGCCCTGTGATATGAACATTTTGAAACGGGTTTCACAAAACATTCTTTATTATACGGAACTGTTCCACAAGTAGCATATAACACGAATTCTCTGAGAATGTCGAGAGTCCATCCGCACAACTTTTTCATCTTGGTCCGATTTGGTTGATATTTTGTATGATTGATGTCATTGACCTTTTATATACAAAAACATAAAATTCTTCTGGCTTCGCCTCGTCTAGATGATGTGCGGATTCAGAAGACGTCAAATTTTCAATATTTTTCTCGTGAAAGCTAGCAACAAAACCTCAACGGAATCTGAATACTGACATCATTTGAAGAATTTTATGTGTTGAAACCATTTTTCCAACTCCTCTCCGTCCATTGAAAAATTAGTGATCTTGCAAACATTTTCCCAAAAATTACCGATTTTTCGAAAAATCACTCGCTCCTGAAAACTTTTTCAACACATTACAAGAAATAAATTGCACCATTTGGTAGTGCAACTCATTGGCTTTTCAACAAAAAAAAGTTTCGCAAAAAACAGGTGGACCTCAAAGGACTTCTGATCGAAAGTTTGATCTCGACTCCAAAAAATCAACGTACCCCCCTCCATGGTGAAAATATGGGTGAAAAATTTATGGTCTCGGATTTTGATCAAACTTTATTACATTATGTAAGCACACATCAAAAATACCCTGACAAAGTTTCAGATCTAACCGATCTTATTTAGTCGAGTAACTGCGTTTTCAAAAAAAAGTTACTGAAATTTGGGTACTTGTCTTCAACGACTCATATCTCCTGTCATCCTGTTTCTTACTCTGTTGTTTGATTACTTTCCAATGGAATGAGTGTTAAAAATAATGATGAAACACATAAAACGCTTTCTCAAAATGAGAATGTGTTGTCGTTGCTCGCCTTTTCCTTGATTGCGTAAATTGCCAAACTTGTCAACCACATTGGTATTTTTGATGCTCTACAATTTCTCAACTACTATTTATAAAAGTAAAATATATTTTAAACTGTAGATAAATGCATATAAATGTGTCAGATAAAGGATGACAGGAGATATGAGTCGTTGAAGACAAGTACCCAAATTTCAGTAACTTTTTTTTGAAAACGCAGTTACTCGACTAAATAAGATCGGTTAGATCTGAAACTTTGTCAGGGTATTTTTGATGTGTGCTTACATAATGTAATAAAGTTTGATCAAAATCCGAGACCATAAATTTTTCACCCATTTTTTCACCATGGAGGGGGGTACGTTGATTTTTTGGAGTCGAGCTCAAACTTTTGATCAGAAGTCCTTTGAGGTCCACCTGTTTTTTGCGAAACTTTTTTTTGTTGAAAAGCCAATGAGTTGCACTACCAAATGGTGCAATTTATTTCTTGTAATGTGTTGAAAAATTTTTCAGGAGCGAGTGATTTTTCGAAAAATCGGTAATTTTTGGGAAAATGTTTGCAAGATCACTAATTTTTCAATGGACGGAGAGGAGTTGGAAAAATGGTTTCAACACATAAAATGCTTCAAATGATGTCAGTATTCAGATTCCGTTGAGATTTTGTTGCTAGCTTGCACGAGAAAAATTTTGAAAATTTGACGTCTTCTGAATCCGCACATCATCTAGAAGAGGCGAAGCCAGAAGAATTTTATGTTTTTGTATATAAAAGGTCAATGACATCAATCATACAAAATATCAACCAAATCGGACCAAGATGAAAAAGTTGTGCGGATGGACAACACTAACATGCTCGACTTTCTCAGAGAATTCGTGATAAGAAGGATCGATATGGAAAATTAGTTCTTTCTTCTCGATTTTCAAAATTTTTCCCAAATCAATTTTGTGAATCCATATGGATTTTCTTCCCTTTCTCTGAAATTTGTCCAAATCAATTCTGAGCATCCACGTGGCATTTTTAAAAATGACAGAGACAATGCCAAGATTGCCGGAATGAATTACTTTTGTACTAAACACATTTATTCCTTTTCTTTAACGAATGCAAAAGCCATAGCGGGATCGTTTTGATCATTTGAAACCTGCTGAAATGGGAAATTTGAAACCGAAAAATTTCTCAACGAAATAAAGAAATTTTGGTTCGCTATAATTTTCCCCTGTCTTATTTATTCATGCACTTCGAATTCCATTGAAACTTTTCGGTTTCTACGATAAAGTTATAAGAAAAATATTTGTTAATAAAAAAAATTGCTAGATTTACTTCTCATCATGCTGAAAACGATTTTTTTCGGAGTGGAGTTTTGTCATGAACACATAGAACATCGCTGAAACCTAAGTTGTTGATTCTGGTGACGAATTCACTTTGACGGAGAATGCTATTTTCAAAACCTTCAAAAAATCAAATAAATTTTAACAGTCTATAACAGTCACTTATTGGCCAACTTGTAAAAATGAATACAAGATGGAGAAGAAAGATATGTAGCTTTGTCTTATTGTTTCTCAATATGTTAACAAGAAATTATTTTAAAACCCAATCATCAACTAATTATAAACGAGCAGTACATAAAAAGTGACAAATGGAGAATTGACATAGGTTTGACCAGAGGTGCGCGGAATTCCGTCTTCCGTATTTCTTAAAAATTTTTCCAACGACTTCCGTCTTCCGGATTTTTTGAAAGAGAACAAATTTCACGGAAGTCTCAAAATTTTTGATTTTTCCAAGTCGAAACAGATCTTTGAATGATTTTCTGACATTTCCTAATAGTAATTATTACAGTTTCCAACACTTTTGGCACATTTAGGCCGAGACCGTCACTTCCGTCTTCCGTCTACTTTCGTCTTCCGCTTATATTTTCACTTCCGTTTTCCGCGTTCCGTCTTTCGTCATAAAAATTTTACTTCCGTCTTCCGCATAGAAAAATTTCTCTTCCGCCACTGGATTCGACCCATTGTTTTTGAGTTTAAAATGAAACCACTTACGTTGATTATGAAACATAATATCCAAATTTGCTAAGTGATTTGATTAGAAGATGCAAACGTCTATTTTTTTATTTGGAGTCGAATGACGCTAGCCGATTTTTGATATATACGCACTGTACTTTCAACTACTGTCAATTTCAATGTCAATTGCATGAAACTGGAAGTTTGCGTTTTCACAGATACGATTATAAAACAGAAAAAAAAGAAAGAATCGCAATAGTCAAAGTTGGGCAAAATTTGAAATTAGGAAAAGTTGGTACAATCTTTTCAAATATTTTCAGTTTTAAAGTGATCAGTTCAAGCAGTGTCAAATCTTTAGATTACTATGATTATAATACATTATGGTTTTTGTAGTCAGTATCCAACTCAGAGGGCACCAGTAAAAGAGAATGCGTCAGTTAACGATCTGCAATCATCAACTCTGGGATTGTTGGAACTTTATTAGTAAAGGAAAGAAGACAATAGCGATATACAATCAGCTTGACACCTGAAACTGATTCTTACGGATTTTTCCTGATTTGAAAATCAGAACTCCAATCGAAAATTTAGTTTATTGTTGCTTCGAAACAAATTCCCCAAATTACCTGTTCGGATTCTCAATAGAACGCCTAGAAGTACTTTTGCAGATTGGTTGGCATTTCAGGTAAATGATTTCGATTTTTTACCTCCGTGGAATTATCGCAATTGAATCTTACAAACAAAGATAAAAGAAATTCGAAGCGGGAATAAAAGAAGAAAAACTGTTCACTAATCTGAATTCAAAAAAACTATAAACATCAGATTCAAATGCAGTGTTCGAAAAATTGACAATGTTGATCTTCAAGTGAAAATAATATGGCGCTCGAAGTATTTATTAAAATGTTAATAGAAACAAAACGTCTCCCTTAATTTATGAAGTCAATGATACCTTGAAAATTTTTTCATTTTTCATTATTTCCGCTTTTGCATTAAAGCCACTTAGCGTGTCGTTATCCCTATGGTACCACGTTTATAGCCAAAATATGGTTGATTTTCGAAAATCCATCTGGAGAGCGAAAATAGATCCGCCCGTTTCTCTTATTCTCACTGATTTTTCTTTTACTCGAAATTTTTAATATGCACGGTGTAATGATTCCCTTTGTAACTTATTTCCTACGTATGCTAAAAGAGACTTACCCTCCTGATGATCGACCATAAGAGAAGCTGGTGTCTAGATTTTTGGGAAATTTATTTAGAGAATTCAATCCCAGATGACGTTCAGTGAAACAGAGAATCACGTTCTTTACATACCAGGAAACTGAAACTGATAGTTCCGAAAGTATGTAGTTTGAAGTACCAAATGCTAGACGAAGAATCAAAGCATAACGTATAATGACAAGACAATTTTTTAGTATCCATCTTGTAGGAGTTCAGAAAAGGATATAGTGATAAAACGTCTGATTTTTCAAGTCGATTGTTTTGGCCATAAATCAAGTCCATCATAAAACTTCCCAATATGTACAGTGGCGAGCATAAGTGAGGGTACCTCCAAACTTTTGTTTATAACTTTACAGAGAAATGGCCGATCTTTGTGAAATTTTGCGTGCAAATTAATGAATGATTACCAAATAGCAACATAAGTTTTTTGAAAAGTGAACTCCTGTTGGAGCTTCAGAATTTTCTGAAATGTAGGCGTCACTCAAAATTCAAAAAAATAACTTTTTGTACATTCGTGAAATTTGTAGTTTTTTGGCAAGAACAATGGAAAACAATCACGATAGACTTCAAAAAAAATTTGGCGAGCTTTGGTTGGCTGGCTTCTGAGATATGGGCCACGGAGCACAAAATGGTATGTTTGGCTCAATGACAATAACTTGGATGAAAATGCTTTAATTGAGTTCAAATTTTATGAAGAGGTGTGTTTTTAGCTATTTCAACCATTTCTTTTTTAGAATTTCAGTTTTGAGCAAAAAAATATTTCTCGATGTACTGAAGATTTTCAGCGAAATTTGGCCATTACATCGAGAAATATTTTTTTGCTCAAAACTGAAATTCTAAAAAAGAAATGGTTGAAATAGCTAAAAACACACCTCTTCATAAAATTTGAACTCAATTAAAGCATTTTCAGCCGGTCATTGAGCCAAACATACCATTTTGTGCTCCGTGGCCCATATCTCAGAAGCCAGCCAACCAAAGCTCGCCAAATTTTTTTTGAAGTCTATCGTGATTGTTTTCCATTGTTCTTGCCTAAAAACTACAAATTTCACAAATGTACAAAAAGTTATTTTTTTGAATTTTGAGTGACGCCTACATTTCAGAAAATTCTGAAGCTCCAACAGGAGTTCACTTTTCAAAAAACTTATGTTGCTATTTGGTAATCATTCATTAATTTGCACGCAAAATTTCACAAAGATCGGCCATTTCTCTGTAAAGTTATAAACAAAAGTTTGGAGGTACCCTCACTTATGCTCGCCACTGTATATTGGATACTTTTCATTACTATACACCCTTTTCATTATCTTGCTCCCATCTGCGCTCCAGCTTTCCTATGTTATGGCTTGGAATACAACATGCCAGCGGAATTTAGTCTCAAGCTAAAGAATGAACATGAATTGGGGAATATTAATTTCAAGGGAATTTGGAACTTCCAATATTCAGACGTGTCAAAGTGGCCTACCAAATCACTTCTAATACTTGTCAGTAATCTAAAACTGGAAGTTTTGGAATACATAATTTTGATTAGAAGGCTTGTAATTGGGAATTTGAGACAAGGCTCTAGTAGTTCTGCCTGGTTTTTGTAGTTTTGTTTGGGGTACTGTATACCAACTAGTTTGACATGTGTACTACTGATGATAGACCAAAGTAGATGGTGATTAGTGGATTGTTCAAATAACCTAACGTTAAGATTGCAGATAAAACTCAAATGACGTCACTCAACTACCAAATCCTTTTTACTAAAGACTTAACAAGTGTCTGAAACTGATTGTTCCGAAAATATGTAAACATATACTAAAAGAGAAAGTCATAAAGTAGAAAAGAAACTAAATGAGAGCTATTTTTTTAGCATTTGACAGCAATCTGAAACTGGAATTTATCCGCTTTGTTGTTGATTTTACATTGGTGGACAGCGACGAAAAAAGGCTAATCATATGTTTTAAATTTCATAATTCACAAAGTTTTGAATGTTCCAAAGAGTTTCCACACGAAGAGACAAACATGGTCCAGTGAGAAGCGAGAACTATCAAGCCTAGTTGATACAGTAAAAACTAGAACAAAGTTTACTTAACCGTTGGAAATTAAGATACAAACAGTTTTCACAGCATGCACATATCGATTAACATTTTTAGACTAATTCATCATATTTCTCCAGTTTCTACACCTCTTCGATAAATGTTTATTCACCCGTTACCACGGTTTCAAAATGCTGTCAAAAAAGTTCAGAGATTTTGTGGGGATAAGTAGCAAAAACATACTCTACTATTACATATACATATGTTCTTAGTGTATTCCAAATTATCATGCAACCGACTCCGCATGAACTTTCGAAAAAAAATCACTCTTTCACCATGTTCACAAAAATTTTGGAAGGTTATAAGAAATATTAATGTTGATTCATGAATTGTATACTGGTCATTACTTAATTTTTCATCAAGTCTGTTAAGTCAGAGACAGACGCATCATTGTTTTAAAGTGGATCTCGATTTTGATACTCTACTGTACTGGAAATCGTTCCAGATTTGATCTCTACACCGATCTCCACACCTAAATCAGAAAATTTTTCAGAGTCGGTATAATTGTCCTGCCATTATAATGTACGCCAATGACTTCAAGTGACAAAGTGACGTCTTTCAAAAATATCTGTGTTTCGAGATGTTGTGACATTGTGATAATAAAGTGATTTGTCAATCATGAGCTTGGGGAAAAACCGGAATCTACTTGTTCACTGTCTACTGATTACATTCGGAGCACACCAAGAAAACTTCACGCGGAAGTGTAGCAAAATGTGAAGTTTGTTGAACATTGTTTAGCGTTTGCAGCTAGTTTGAATTACATTTCTAATCTAATCAAAACTGAGGTATCCATAAACTTATTGCACTGAAAATCAAATGGCGGAATTTGAGTTAGTGAAGAATAACGAGAGGGCTCTGACAAAAAACCATCACAGATAAAGTGCAGTAAGATTATTTTTCTCATGATGAAAACGACTAGAATATACTAGTTAGAATAGGCGAATTCTATTTTCATCCAAATCTATCACTTTTCTCCAAATGTTGTTTTCTTCACCACCTTTGTGAAACTGCATAATTTGACATGAGTTTGTTCATTGTGACTTTATAAGAAATTTATAGTGGATATACTTTATTCCCTATTTTAGGTTTAATCCATTTAACGGAATTTGGTTATGGTGCTACTGGTAAAATTTAGAATTTTTTCTACAAAAAATGATCAAGTCAGCAATTGTTCACTATTAGATTCATGAAGTATTTTACTCAGTCTCTAAATTGAATGCGATATAAAAAAATTTTCTTTCTAAAAGTAGTGAATTAGTAACTTTTTGGAAGCATATTTAAGAGCCGGAATTCTGTCAAAATTCCTGCAATCCAAATAAGATTATTGATTTGGCATCAACATGAACAAAATAATAATAAGATAATTGTTTAGATTTTTTTGACAGTGTTATGATTTCAAAGAGGTTTTGACAGAATAGTTCAGTTTGTCTTTAATACATAAATTTTTAAAAAGAATCACGATAAATAACTTTGGGAGAACTTAAAAACGTTAGCCAAACACTGAAATGAGCAATGCATTTGTAGAGCTGGCGACGGGTCAACAGACAGACTAACAGAACTTGTTAGAGATTAATAATAGTGAACTTGAAAAACTGGCCGCGGCCAGGATCGTCATAACCGGGTGAAGCTGTTCATTAGAATAAGTAACCATGGCTTTATTCGTGGTTGTTACAATTAGTTTTCTAGATAGTCCAATTCTGAAGCTTTTTTTCATCGATCTTGCGCCTTTCTTCTAAACCACCCTTACTAACTTTGAGGGCAGGTAAATCATAAAATTGTTAATGTACGAGATTGTCTTGAAACACGTAGCGTATTCTTCTCAAAAGAAGCGCTTTCATCAGGGTGATACAACAGAAGACAAGTTTGTCAAGCAGTTTTTAAACAGAAGAGCAATAGCACAACAAAGCGCAGAGATTTTGAAGTTTCAGATTGCTGTCAAATGCTAAAAAAACTGTAGCTCTCAATTAGTTTCTCTTCTACTCTATCTTTCAGTAAATATTCACATATTTTTGAAACTATCAGTTTCAGACAGTTGCTAAGTAGTACAAGTGATTTGGAAATTCTATCTTGACTTCTTTTCGCAACCAAATTCAAATTGAGCCTTGTCTCAAATTCCCAATTACAAGCCTTCTAACAAAAATTATGTTTTTCCAAACCCTCCAGTTGCAGATTTCTGGTAAGTATTAGAAGTGATTTGGTAGGTCACTGAGACTTGATTCGGCATGAATGTTTTATTCCTAGCCACAACATAGAAAACCGGGAGCACAGATGGGAATAGGAAAATGAGGAGGATGTATAGAAATGAAAAGTGTCCACTATACATATTCGGAAGTTTCATGGTCGAAATAGTCGACTTGAAAAATTAACCGTTTTATCACAATTTTCCGATACCTGTCCAATACTAGAAAACGGTCTTCTCAAAATTTGTCGTTCCTTCGTATGTATATATCCTCCGTCTAGATTACCACTTTCAAGAAATTGAAAGTTCCAACAACATATTTTTAGAACTATGTATCTGTTTCAGCATGTTGATATTTAATAAATGTGTTTCGGTATAATAAGAGAATAACGGCTTAGTATCTTCAATGCAGAGAGAGTGCTATAACTTAATCAACAACCCTACGTTTTTTTCAATTGAAATTGTCGGAAACCAAATATTTTTGTGCTGTTCATGCTACTGTTTCAGATTCTCTATATCAATTTAGTCCGAATAACAAGGATAATTCAGATCTTCTGAATCTTAAAAATGCTAGAAAATTGTTCAAGAATTGTACTCGAGTCACAAACGTGTGGGTCTTTGTTTCATATTCAAAACATTTAGTGTGTTATTTAAAACTACTTTTCATGTAGCCTATAGGGAACCACTTTTACAAAAACATTAGGCCTGTGAAGCCTACTAGGGTACCGTATAAAAGTGGTACCATGGAAACGAGGGCATGTTGAGTCATCAATTACTTTCAACGTGAAAACCGGGGAAAAATTGGGCTGCTGAAAAAATGAAAGATTTCAATGTTTCATTGACTTTATATGTTAAGGAAGACATTTTCAAGTTTAGTAGATGTGCCCGACAAGCGCTAAACGCCCTATTATTTTCACAATCTTAGGATCAATATTCTCGATTTTTCTAACACTGCACTTGAATAGTCCAAAGTTTTTTTGAAATCAGATCTTCATGAAATCAAATCAGAAAATTCTGTCTGTCTGTGTGTGTGTTGTTTGTTCCGGACTCGCTCACTCTAGCGAAGTTCCTACCGGACCGATTTTCTTCAAACTTTCACAGGTCATCAGAAATTCCTGCTGGATGATGCCCATCTATTTTAATTTTCGAATGATAAAAAAATGAGGTCACAAGGTCGCAAAAACCTCATTTTTGAATCCAATATGTTGTTTCAGTTTTGAGAGGGAGAGTGACGAGTTCACGGAGATATGTTTCACTTTTCTAAAACTTCTCAATTTTCTCATTTTTGAAAATTTTTACGTTGGCCCGAAGGGCCCCAGAGGGGCGCAGCCCATCTGGTTAGTGAACAGTTTCTATTCGTTTATTCCCGCTTCGAATTTCCCTTATCTTCGTAAGATTTGATCAATTGCAATGATTTTGGTTTTGTTTTTGAAAAAATGAAAACGAGCTTATCAGAACTGATTTACTATTTCATCACCATACAATTTTTCATTAGATTTGTGCCTGCGGGCGCATTTTCGAATCAGAAAAAATGCGAGCAAATCAGAGCTCACGTCTGCTTTCATTTTCTATAATAATTCAAACAATCCCAGAGTGGATGATTGTTGAACGTTAACCCGTGCACCTTTTTAATTACACGTTATCTGATGACTCTGAAAATGATTAGATAAGGGAGATTCTATTAACCTGAAAATTTAATCCTGTTTGAAATGATCATTGTGAAACTGAAAATACAAAACATGAAACTTAAAAAACCAAATATTGCGGACTACTGCGATTCTTGTTCTCTGTTCTGTTTCAAAATCATCCGTGTAAAACCGCTGTAGAACATTCAGTTTCATTAAATTCGTAAGAGCTTGATATTTCTCTCTTGGTGATACTTTAGTTCCAATATGATTCTTGTTCTCTATTCGTGCTCATAATCATTTTGTGAAAACAGCTCAAAATAAACCTTCAGTTTCATGTTTACGATATGAACTTGAAATTGTTGCGTTCTTTGGTTATACCACTAGATTATTATCAAAAATTCCAATTTTGTCACGAAACGGTTCTGCGGGAAGAAAGTTTCTCCGACTTTTAAAAAATTTCACGGCTTCGACATGCCGACTTAAAAATTTGTGAGATTGCACGGTGATCAGTGGACGTGTGTGTTCAAAACGGATTTAGAATTTTAGAGAACTATTATGACAAAAAACATTGTTAATTAAAATTTTGGGAATTTTCAATTAAGGAATAAGTCAAAGATAATTGAAAATG
Source organism: Caenorhabditis sinica (assembly GCA_963932045.1). Taxonomy (NCBI): domain Eukaryota; kingdom Metazoa; phylum Nematoda; class Chromadorea; order Rhabditida; family Rhabditidae; genus Caenorhabditis; species Caenorhabditis sinica. Next base: position 21,755,411 of record OZ009940.1, read on the forward strand.
TTTACTTTTTCAACAGCTTAATTTTTCCGGGTTTACACGTTGAAAATAATATATCACTCACTACAGTTATTGATGACTCACTACCCTCTTTTCTATAGTACCACCTTCGGAACCATTTTTCATTCCTAGTTTTGGTTGATTTCCTATTAGTTCTGATAAGCTACATGATCATGTAAAAGAAATACATAGCACCCCGAAGCCGGACACTTTTTGAATCTTGGTACGATTACTTTCTAATTATTGTGAGTTTTGCAACTGTAGCCTTTCATTAGTACAAACTCAATTGATAACGACAATCGGAAACAGTAAAATTCTCATAGACAACAAAAAGTTTTTTGTTTCCGACAATTTCAACTGGAGAGAACGTAGGGTCGTTGATTAAGTTATCGAACTCACTCTGCATTAAAGACACCAAGCCGTTGTTTTCACATGGCTTTCTCAAAACGGGAATATATGTGACATTTTTGGCATTGCTAAACAAGTGGCTCACTAGAACCTAATTCCCCAAAATAGTAATAGCCCTCCAAAGCACTAGAATTCGGAATAAAGTTTAACTAGATGTATGTTTTTTACGCTTTCCTTGCAAGCCGCTGTATCTGGTAGATAGATACAGAATTTCAGCTTTAGAATTATTGTGTAAAATATTTTTCGTGTTCCATAGTGTTTATAAATTCTATAAAACTGACAGCGTGGTAGTGCATTGGGTAAACGTATAGCTTCAATTGACGTTGAGATCATCGCAGTGAACGCCTGGACTATGAAACTTTCCGAAATGTACTATTATCGGGCCCCCGTCCGTTGTCAGTTGGGTTTAAAGGCGCATGGAGTTATTTCAGACGATATCTCGTTGGGGCACTAAAAATGTGTCATGATATTACGATGGACTGATAAACGCGAAGTGCACCTTCACGGGCGCTGGCGCATTATTCGTGCCCTAACGAGATATCGCCTGAAATAACTCCATGCGCCTTTAAAGCCAACTGACAGCGGACCGCGGCGCGATAATAGTTATTTTGCAATACCAATAGCAGATTTCGACATTTTTCAAATAACATGGTACAAAAATAACAACAACAAAAAAAACAGCCAGATGAGTCAAACTAAATGGCAAAAAACTACTTCTTGAAACTTTTATTTTTACCACTTTCATCAAGTCTCCTGTTGAATTTTCGTCAGTGAAAAAAGTTCAGTTGTCAAATGCAGGGCTGTGGGACTAGTTTCTTGTTTTGAAGTTTCACAGCTAACACGAGTGAAATATACATTTGTATTATCCACTGTATTTTTCTTGGTTCACTATTGAAATATTTTTCCTCCAATTTTAGATGAGATAGTAAAGCAAAATCTTGGCACTTATCCCAAACTTATGTACAATGTTCTTTTGGCTCTGTTAACTTGTACTTTGAAGAGTTTAGGAATTCTGCTTTTGATTCTCAATTGTCACAATCCAGTTCAATTACAGGCTTTCCGACCGAACAAAATTCAGTTAGAGGAACTAATAACAAACTACCATTTTCAAACTGCTCATAATCATAATCAACAACCGGATGTGATGTGTCTATAAAGGAATATCGATGACTTCTAACGATCGTAAAAATTATCACTTATACACAGTCATTATGCCTGTGAGGCCTACTTGGGAACCGTGAAACCACGGTACCATAGAAACCAGAGCATGTGAACTCATTAATATCTTCAAAGTGAAGATCGGAAAACAGTAGGCTGTTGAAAAAAGAAAGTTTTAAATGTTTCATTGATTTGATATGTTAAGGAAGGCATTTTGATATTTAGTAGTCGTTGCAAAAAAGTGTCAAACACCCTACTATTTTCACTATTTTGCGTTCATCATTGTGGATGGTTGATGAACGTTAACCCATGCATCTTTTTAATTACACGTTATCTGATGAGTCTAAAAATTATTAGATAAGGGAGATTCTATTAGCCAGAAAACCTAAGGCTGCTTGAAATGATCATTGTGAAACTGAAAAAAACGAAAATTAAACAGAAAAAACCAAATTTGGCAAACTATTGCGATTCTTGTCCTCTGTTCTGTTTCAAAATCATCCGTGTAAAACCGCCGTAGAACTTTCAGCGTCATGAAATCAATAAGAAATTAAAATTTGTCTCTTGGTGATGTTTTAGTACCAATATGTTTCTTGTTTTCTATTCATGATCATTATCATCTTTGTGAAAACAGAACATATATTTTCAGTTTCATGTTTTCGATATGAACTTGAAATTGTTGCGCTCTCTGGTTATACCACTAGATTATTATCAAAAAGTCCAATTTTGTCACGAAACGGTTCTACGGAAAGAAAGATTCTCCAACTTTTGAGCAATTTCACTGCTTCTACATGCCGATATAAAAATTTGTGAGATTGCAAACGGATTTAGCATTTTAGAGAACTAATATGAAAAACAACTTTTGATAATTGTAATTTTGAGAACTTTCAATGAGGGAATGTAAGTCTATAAAATTTTACTTTTTCCTATTTGTTCTGATAAGATACATGGTCATATAAAATAAATAGCCCCCCGAAGACGGACATTTTTTAAAACTTGGTAGGATTACTTTCTAATTATTGCGTCTCTTGCAACTGTAGCCTTTCAATAGAACAAACTCAACTGATAACGACAATCAGAAACAGTAAAAATTTTTTAGACAACAAAAAGTTTTTGGTTTCCGACTATTCCAACTGGAGAGAACGTAGGGTTGCTGATTAAGTAAGTTATCAAACTATTATCGAAAAAATAAAACTGCGACTCGGTGTTTGCACTGTGCCGATTTACGAGGCCCCGCCCACAAAACCGTATGCAAAGGTGCGCCGCTCTTTGCGGAGGGATTCGATTTTGTGGGCGGGGCCTCGTAAATCGACACAGTGCAAACACCGAGTAGCAGTTTTTTATTTCGATAATATCTCTGCATTAAAGACACCAATCCGTTGTTTTCACATGACTTCCTTAAAACGGGAATATATGTGACAATTTTGTGATTGCTAAACGACTGTCTCACTAGAATCTGTTTGCCGAAATAGTGATAGCCATCCGAAATGCTGGAATTCCGAAAAAGTTCAACTTGATGTACGTGTTTTGCATTTTCATTGCAATTCGCTGTATCTGGTCGATGAATAATTTCAACTATAGAAATATTGTGTGAAATATTTTTCGTGTTTCACAAAGTGCAAGAAAGTTACAAAACTGACAACGTGGTAGTGAGTTCAGAAGTCTCTTAGCTTCAATTGAGATCATCGCAGTGAACACCTGGACCATGAAACTATCTGAGATGAACTAGTTGTTTTTGCAATACCAATCACAATAAAACTACAATACTGATTTCGAAAAGTCGCAGAGCATATTTCGACATTTTTCAAATAACATGGTACAAAAAATAACAAAAAAAAAGAACCAGATGAGTCAAACTAAATGGCAAAAAACTACTTCTTGAAGCTTTGATTTTTACCACTTTCATCAAGTCTCCTGTTCAATTTTTGGCAGTGAAAAAAAGTTCAGTTGTCAAATGCAGGGCCGTGGGACTAGTTTCTTGCTTTGAAGTTTCACAGCTATTTCAAGTGACGTGTACATATGAATTATTTATCTACTCTGCTTTTCTTGGTTCAATGTTGTATTATTTTTCCTCCAATTTAGATGAGATAGTAAAAATATGTACATACCTTGAGCACTCATCCCTAACTCATGTACAATGTTCTTTTGGCTATGTTGAATTGTACTTTAAAGATTTTAGGAATTCTGCCTTCGATTCTCAATTAGCTCAATCCAATTTAATTGCAGGTTCTCGACCAAAAAAAAATCATTCAGGTACAGGAACTAAGAATAAACTATCATTGCTCATAATCATAATCAACAACCGGATGTGAGGTGTCTATAAAGGAATATCGATGCCTACTAATGATCATAAAAATCTAAACTTAAGATGTGAACATTCAGAAACAGCTGAATTGTGTCAAACGTATTCGTTATGAACAAAGTTTTGAAGATACTTCTCGAAGTAACATTCCTTCATATTCATCATTGTCCAATCAGTTCGAAGACTTTTTTCGTATTGCAAGTTAAAAAAGTTCAGTAGATGGGTGTACCAAAATTTTTTCGGTGTGTCATTAGTTTGGTAGCTGAACAAGTCCGTCATACACTGATTGTGAAACTGAAAATAAGCCAATCATCTTTCGGCCAACAACAATGCGTAGTTTTCTAGAGTGCTGACCTCAAAAACACAGCACTGGTTTCACTGTTACAGGGTCTGCATATTGAAATGACCAGTCTCCACATTTTCATTGGAATCGGTGTAGTTAGAATTTGGTTAGTGCTAAAAATACTAAAAATGATGTTGTAGCCATAAGTGATGCTTTATGTGTCACCAAGCGAACTGGATTTCCATAGCATTAGTTACAACATTTTCGAAGAAATGCTCGTAAAAAACTAACCCCAAATATTTCAATTTCTATGAGCAAATATTCATTAAAAAGCATCAATTTTTTCATGCCTTACAGTTTTCCTGTCCAATTTCACTACTTTCAAAGCATTTCCATGCCCTTGCAAAATCTAAGAAAATATTACCTGCAGTTCACAGTTTCAAGATGCCCATAAAGTATTCAATCAATTTCACATTTTTAATGAGAACATAGGACAGAACCATTTTAAGCATACCGTTAAACTTGTATTGAAAGGACCGATCTTTCTATTGTTCGGAGGTTCTTTTAAATTTCAGTTGATTGCCCCATTAAAAATGGCCAACTGTTAGGTGCTATCCAAAGACTTTGAAACTGTAAACTTTAGAAATATTCATTATGAATTGGTGCAACTCCAAAAAAGCCATACTTTCTACTGATTGATGGTTTTTTGCAATGTTTGCAATGTTTTTTGCAATAAGAAGTCATTAATGGACTTTCTTCAGTATTGAGTTCTTCCAAAAGTACATTAAAGAAACAGTAGAAAACCATATACCGTAATTCTTGTATTTGAAGCGCACTTCTAATAGAAGCGCATGATAGCGATTGTTTCAAAAATAAACACTCTAGAAAACTTTAGAAGGTAGGATTTTTAAATTAATTTAACCTTAAAAGGTTTCAACATGACTGTCCTTTTTTCAATAAAATTTATCAACTTTGAACACAAAACTTGCCCAAAATATTCCAACAAAAAAGCGAATTTCTCACACAAAAGTCTCTGAAAATATAATAGAAGCCCACTATCAAATTGAAGCGCACGGCGACAGAAGGGTTGAAAAATAGAGGCGCATGCATTTCAATTACAGTAACCCTCTTGCGTATTGAGAACTGCCAATTTACTGATAATGATGAAACTGTTAGAAACCATTTGGAGGCATAGAAACTGAAAATTGTCCAACAATCTTTTTTCACTACATTATCCCTGTTGAGGAAGTCCTGCTTCCGAATTTTTTCAAATAGGGAATGGTAAATGCAAGAAATGACTAAAAGAAACCGCCTTATTGCAATTAAAAATGATTAACGTAAAACTTGTGGGCCATTACAATGTTAGAAGTGTCTTCCGCCATTGTCTCTCCCATTAGAAATGTGAAATTTATTGAGAAATTTGTTGGCATCTTGAAACTGTGAACTGCAGAAAATATTTCTTTTGAGTTTGCAAGGACATGGAAATGCTACTAAAGTGATGAAATGGTCAGGAAAATTGTAAAGGCATGGACTGAACGGAAGTTTTTTTAACCTCGAGGAAAATTTGCTCATTAAGATTGTAATTTCTGTGGTTAGTGTTTTAGGAGCGTTGTTAATTTGGTCGTTGAGATGGCACGTTGAGATGGCACATGGATGAGAGTGGCACGTGGTCCGAAGAAAAATTGGCAAGACCTGATGGCTCCAGCAAGAAACAGAAGAACATAGTTGTTGAAAGAGAACTTTTTCTTACTATTCTTTGAAACTGGCTGAATAAATAGAAAATAGAAATTAAAAAATGGGATAACGAATGCTCTAGCTCGTTTGGCGACACATGAATTTGTAATTTTTGTGGTTAGTTTTCACATTTTTTAAACTATTTTTGGAAATGGGGGTAACGAATGTTTTGTGGATCAAGCCGTTTGGTGTCACATTAAGCCTTCGCTTCCGGCTACAACATCATATTTAGTATTTTTAGCACTAACCAAATTCTAACTACGCCAATTCCAATCAGTATGTGGAATTTGGTCAATTTAATTTAGAGATCATGAAACAGTGAATACTTTATAACACATTTGAGGTTAGGACTCTAGACAACTACGCATAACTTCGGGCCGAGAGATTATAGGCTCAATTTCGGTTTCCCATTTTGTGTATGATGCAATATTTCAGCTACCAAATTAATGAGAGGCAACAAATCGAGAGATGATCGGTACACCCATCTACCGAACTTTTCTAAATTGAAATACAAAAAAGGTATTAGAGCAGATTGGATAATGATGAACATGAAGGAATGTTACTTTAAGAACTTTCTTGAACAGAAAAATTTTTAGTAGGTATTTTGTTATTTTCTGTATTGTAGAACCCTTTTTGTTGGATTTCCGGAACTGTTTATGGCGTACTGTTTATATTTAAAACTTAGATTAGTATGCATACGGACCCGCATGTGATACACCGCATCGGATTTCATCGAACTTTTTTATAGACGCCTCACTTCTGAATAGAACCCTCTGAATAAGCATTTCAAAAATGGCAGCTTATTGTTTGTTAGTTCTTGAAACTGAATTTTTTCGGACGGATACCTGTAATTGAACTGGATTGTGTCAATTGAGGAGCGAAGACAGAATTTCTAAAATCTTTGAAATACAATTCAGCATAGCTAAAAGAACATACATAAGTTTGGGATGAGTGCTCAAGTTATATTTTATCTCTCAAAATTGGAATACAAAAATTACATTAATAAACAAATATCACATTAATGAAACAAGAAAAAATAGATTAGATAATATATACGTACCTTTCACCAGTAACCCTTTCACCAGTAACCTAAATCAAAACTCTCAAAGACAGTAACATGTTTTTGACCGCTTGGCTAGAGGTTTCTCAAAAAAATCCAGTAATGCGAGTTGACGTTCGCATCCATTTACAGAAATTGTTTGGCTACTGATGTCCAGTTTCAGTGAGATGAAAGTTTAACTTCCATTACTTTGGAATGCAACATGTCCGGGATTTCAATTACAAGGATGAAATAAGAAAAACTAATCTCGAGGTTTTGAAACATCAATAATTGTCATACTATCAATAATCATGCGGAACATATCCATAAAAACCAATGTTAATCCATATTATTTTTAAATTCCAATTTTCTACGAACTTAAGGAGAGAGGATACTCTCACCAATGCAGAATTTGTTCGGAAGTAACTTTTATTGACAATGGGAAACTGAAATTTATTGGTATGGGAAACCACTTGCAACGTGTGATTTTCTCAAGGTATTGCTACCACAATTTGACGGATTCTCTCCCTAGTCTTATTCAGGAAAAATGGACATGGTCAAGAAAAAAACACAGCCCGATAGCCACAGACAAAAGAGATTTGAGGTTCAATATTCTGATGGGGGTACATGATGCGTACCCCCCATTTTTTACCCTTTTTCTATTTGACGAATTCCAAAAACGTCAGTCATTGTTAGTTGTTCTTAGTAACTTACTATTTAAACTATCTAGAACAGTGACTTATTTCTATCAGTTGACTATCAGATTGTTATGAATACTGATAGGTAGTCATTACTAACCGTTTGCTAAAAAATGTATTTCTCGGTGTAATGCGATACAAGGAAGCAGAACGATTCCTCGTTTCAACATATCGCATGTTTCTAGTTTTTTTCCGTCACTAGTTTTGCTGCGTAGAGACCCACACTGCAGTTTTTCATCAATGAAAAATCTGACACATTATGAAAACTTCCAATTAGTCTGCTGCCAAGTTGTCTGTTGTTCTTTGCAAAACTCCCCCGTTTGATAATACATATGTAGTTGATTTAATACAACAATGCAAAATTCAGAACCAATTTTGAGATTCTGAAACATCATTAATTTTTCAGCCATTTATTCTCTCATTGCTTGACTTCTGTCAAAATTGACTGATTTGAAGTCAGTTTTTTCTGAATTTTAGTTTTCACACCAATACACCATTCCATCCGAAGTAACTATTATCGACAGAATGAAACTGAAATTTGTTGGTTTAGGACACCACGCACCTCGTGTTGATACCTTGATGTATCGCTATAACTACTATCGAAAAACCGAAATGGTGATGATGATGTATTTTCGCTTGTCACGCATCAAATAATGGATCATACTTATTGTGATCCAGAGAATTTGAAACGGAAAAAATGTATAAAACGAAATTGTTCAACTGAAAAAAAAACTGAATAGTTTTCTAAAGAAATTTCGACAGACATCGCAGTGCTTTTCTGCCGTCAGTACTCTCCTATCATGACTATCAGAAACAGAATTTTCGAATTCAAAGATGTTTTGGTTATTGATAAATCATCGTTATTGCAGATTTGATGTTGGGATTTAAAAAACTAACCACAAAAATTACAATTTCAATGAGCAAATTTTCATCAAGGTACAAAAAAACTTCCGTTTATTCCATGTCTTTACACTTTTCCTGACCATTTCACCACTTTTGTAGCATTGCCATGGCCTTGCAAACTCGGAAGAAATTTTTCTGCAGTTCACAGTTTCAAAATGTCCATGAAGTTTTCAATAAATTTCACTTTTCTAATGGGACAGACCTACTTCCCGCATACTGTAAAACTTGTATTAAAAGGCTCGACCCTAAAATCGTCTCATTAAAAATGGCCAACTGGCAGGTGATATCCAAAGCCTTTGAAACTGTAAACTTTTGAAATATTCATTATGAATTGATGCAATTCCAAAGAATCCCTCCAATGTATCAATTGATTGATGATTTCTTGCAATGTTCTATTACAGAATTTCTTAATGGTCTTCCATCAGCTCCCAGTTCTTCCAAGTGTACATTAAAGAAATGGTAAAATACCATATACTGTAAAATAGAGGGAAAATAAGGTCAGTTTGGCAAGCAATCCTACTAGAAAGACTGATCAGAAGTAGCTCAAATTCGACTAACTTCTTAAATAATTTTATTTGCTTCACGCATTCTTCAATTTTGAATCAAATGTCGTTGTCAGAATGGTGATCTCATCGATATTGGCCGCACTGAAATCTTGCAAAAGAACACATTCCGTTAGAAGTTTTAAATTTGGCGCCAATGCAACGGAGGGTCTAGAAATTTGAATTATATAGGTCACCAGGTCAAACTGCTACTGGAACGTTCTAGTGACAATGCATGGTGCATACAAAAAAGACGTACACCGCAAACAGATCGATATTCTCTCTGTTCATTTGTTCATCTTTTTCATGGCAACATCAATAATCGATATTTCTCAACGAGGCCTTTATCGTAGTCATTGGCTTTTCTCATTATTGTCCATTCTGATTTTTGTCAGTTTTTTTTTCCTTTTGTTGATTTTTGTACTTCTCACTGTAAACCCTCTGTCAAAATGCGTTCCATACCCACTGAAACACCTTGAATTAAACTTACTGAGATCTTACGTTCAGAAAAATCACAATTTATCGACGATAAATTGTGATTTTGATTGTGATAAATTAACGTCCTGCCCTTAAACCTTTTAGGATAATTATTTTAATTTCTTTCTCTTTGAATCGTGTTTCCATATTACCAATATTCCTTAAGGGGAAACGCGCTCCATCGCCAACTTGGCTGAAATTTGAATTTACAGCTTTCCCGCCGTTTTGAAAACAGCGAAACATGTCTTGGTGGGCGCGTAGACTCCTAGTGGACAATTCGACTGCTGCCAGAGTTGTCCACGAGGAGTCTACGCGCCCACCAAAACAAGTTTCGCTGTTTTCAAAACGGCGGGAAAGCTGAAAATTCAAATTTCAGCCAAGTTGGCGATGGAGCGCATTTCCCCTTAGGGAACATCGCTAATACTTTAGAATAACTAATAATTCATATCAATTTAGATGACTATTTCACCTCAAGAACTCGAAGAATTCTATGCTGATACCAGCAGACGTCTTGTTCCAGTGCGGAATTCCGTCGGAGCGGGAGCATTTGGCAGTATTACTGTAGTTCGAAAAAAGGGGAAAGGAAAAGATACAACCACGCTGTTTGCGTTAAAAGTTCAGAAGACATACAGCCATGCATGGCAAGAGCACAGAATGCTGAAAATGCTACTGCCATCTGATAAGCTACCGCTTCATCCAAACGTGATTAAAGTTGAAGAAGAGCCCGTGATGCTTGGCGGTCCACAGAATCTTAGTGGCTTTTTAATGGAGCTAGTCACCGGAGGGAATCTTGATCAGAAAATCAACACTGGCACAATTCCAATCGATTGGGTAAAATGGTTTTTCCGCCAACTAATAAGTGGGATCGAATTCATCCATAGTCGTCACATCATGCACGGAGACATCAAATCGGAGAACATCTTTTTGACAGCGAACAGTGAGTGATTGACTGTAAACTTCATGTTAGGACTCAATTGAATCTTATCATAGCGCTTTGAGTCTGAATGTTCTTATTATATGCCGTCGAATTCTATTTTTGCAGACGTTCTGAAAATTGGAGACTTCGGTAGTGCTGAATACTTGCTGATCAAAGAGGAACCAGTTGTTGAGCTCAAGAAAGTTGCATCTGGATTCGGAACTATAAATTTCTGCCCTCCAGAAGCGCTGCCCGAAGGAAAAAATGCCAAACTAATCGATGGTTTTCCATGCGATGTGTGGGGTGCGGGTGTGGTGCTCATGCACATGCTCACTGGTGACATACCATGGATTCGACCGGTCTATGAGTAAGTAACCAAAATATTGAAAAATTATACTAGATCTTGCAACGATACCACACATTCAAACAATTACAGGGATCGTGATTACCGCCGATGGAAGAATCGAGCTAAGCGCGGAGTACAGTGGGCTGACATTGGTGAAGATGCAGAAAGTGAGTTTTCGAAATGATCCAAAATTATTACGAGACATTGCACATTTTCAGCTTTGCTCCGCCAGATTCTCGTCGAAGATGTGGTTACGAGAGCCACAATCGAGAAAATCAAGAACGATCGATGGCTTGCAGATGATATCAGGCCTCCCGCCACCCCACTCGTGGTCCTCCCTTTCAAAGTTGATTGCCTACCAACGAAGGTGAAGAATAAGTTGGATCTGTGGGATCGAGAAAAGATTGATAATCTTCCCAACGTTCGGAAGCGGGTCGCCAGGAAAATGTGGAATGGGTAAGTTTCCCAACATTTCTTCTTTTTTAGAAAATTTGACTGATGTAATTATAGCAATTTTTCAGAGAAGAGAGAAAATTAAAGGCAAGAAAGAAACAATGAGTCCAATTGTATTCATGAAGCTTATTCTACTACAAAAGCAAGATCTCTATATAAAATGAGAACCTTAATGACACCGTGAAACCTAAATATATTTTTCTCTAAATTTAGTTTTCGGTATGTTTTCTACAGAGTGATGTTTTGGTTATTAATAAATCTTTGCTATTGCCGATTCGATGTTGGGCTCTCTGTTCAACGGTTGCATTTTGATATGAGAACTTCTGGGACAAACGAAAAAATTAGAAAAATTTATAAGTCGGGAACACAACAGTATTCCGTCACTGTCACTTATCAAATAATGGATCATACTTATTGAATTCAAGAGAATCAGAGCGAAAGCTGACTCATACAAGAAAAAAAACAACAGAGAATTTTTTTGAATTGAAAATGTTTAGTAATGTTTTCATAAGTTTCAAGTTTGAAAAAGTTGCAAGATTGGTTAAAGATAGACGATCAGTGAGTGCGCTTTTCTTAAAACAATCTCGGGACTCAGAAACCGAAAAATATTTTCTTTTTCGAAAAAAGAAAAAAAGATGCTCAACAACCATATATGCGAGATATTATCGAAACTTCAAAAGGGGAAACGCGCTCCGTCGCAATTTGCTCGTTTTCAAATTCCCGCGCTCTCGGTGTAGTGGCGAGTTGTCCTCGAGGAGAACCCTTTTGAAATATATCCCAAAAAATTTTGACGGAATTATGGAGTAATAAATTCTTATTAGTGAAGTTTCTAAGTCGCATTTGTATGAGGTTTAAGAAACTGAAAAAAATTCTCAGCAAAATTGAATGGTGACTGGATCTAGGTGAATAATGTGCCAGAAAGAAATAGTCACAGAACGAAGAAATTGAAGGCAAACGACTTATTCTGGCTGACATCAACAATTTTATTCTTAGTTCTCCATTGCTGTCTTTCCTTATCGAAAAATTGTCATTATCTGTATACATCTGACTCAAATAACAGAATCGTAAAGGCAAAAAATTATAAGCAAAATGTGTTTCCACAGCAAATTAGGTTTCAAATCATGATCTGAATGAGAAATAGCGAACTAAATTTAAAAACAAAATTTGATTGCTAATAAACGTGTGTAACATTAATCTGTTGATTTGTCATTTAGTCTGACAACGAGGGATTCAATGACAAAATCAAAAAAAAAGAGATTGAGAGGATTGATGAGCTAACACTGAAGGAAAAACAAATCAAAAAATGAATTAAAGCTTGTAGAACGATAAGATCTTGAGAAATCAAGGTTCAAAACAATCAAGTTGACTGGTGATCAGGACTTTATACATCTTTGGAAAACTGAAGTTGCACCATTTGTTAACTCATTTTCGAAGACATGCTCGCGTGGTTTTCTAGAGTCCTAACCACAAACATACAAAAAAGTTTTCACTGTGACAGGATCTGCAAATTAAATTGAGCAGTTTCCACATTCTAATTTTGATTTCCGTACCCATACATTTTGAAATTTGATTAGTGTTAAAAGACTGAAGATAATGTTGCAGTGAGAAATGATGCTTCATGTGTCACGAAACGAGCTTGATTCACAAAACATTTGTTACCCCATTTCCAAAGATATACTCGTAAAAACTAACCACAAAAATTACAATTTCAATGAGTTGGCAGCTGGATTGAGTGCTAAAGTTTTTCCAACATTCGACAGCAACCTGAAACTGGAAGTTTTTGCGTTTTGTTACAAACTTAACAAAAGGTGATAGTGACAAGAAAAACTAAAAAATTTCAAATAGTGGCCTCACCCTTCAAAAGGAAAAAGTGAGCAACCGCATCACTTCTATTACTTTGCAACAATCTGTAACTGAAGATTATTTGTATGTACATCATTTGAACTGAAAAAGGCTAGTAAGTGGGGATTCAAAACAAGACGCAAACAGTTTTGCCGGCATTCGCTAGCTTCGTTCGGAGTACAGTATACCAACTAGATCGACTCTCATACTACTGACGATTTGAAAAAAGCCTCAAGCAGTTTTATCGGGTTTTTGTAGTTCTGTTTGGAGCCTACCAACTAATGTGACTACTGATTATAAACCAAGATAGGGTGGTGATGAGTGGATTCTTCAAAAATATAACGTTAAGACTGCGAAGATAACTCAAAAGAAGTCTAGTGAACTACCAAATCACATCTACTACTTACCAACTGTCTGAAACCGAAATTTCTGAGATGTGTAGTTTTAATTGAGATGGTTAGTAGAAGACGTCAGCAATTAAGAGAAAAACTAATTGAGAGCTGCATTTTTTAGAATTCGGCAGCGATCTGAAACTGGAATTTTATGCGCTTTTTTGTTGATTTCACAAGGGAGGTTTGCGCTGGAAACGGCTAACCACATGATTAGAGTTTATTGTCCGGTAGACTAAAGTTACCAGTTTCAGTATGTCAGTGTAAATTGAAAATGTTCGAATCATTTATTAATTCAATCAAAATGTAAACAATATTTTAAACAATTTTCTGTTTCTCCATCGAAGTAATTATTGTTTTCTTGAGTGCTGCATTAATGTCTCGTTCAAAACGTTCACTTTCACCAAAGAACAACTTCATGATTGCTACAAATTGTAGCAGTCATGAAAGTTTTCAAGGAAAAAAAAAAGATTTCCATTTACGATTAGTTTATTGTGAAAACCTGAACGGAAAAGAAACATTAATATGGACACGATATCAGTCATGAGATTTGTCGGGACTAAGTCCTTTACGATCAGTGGTACACGGGTCAGTGGTAGAATAGTTTATTACAGGAATAGGTACAATACACTGAAAAGGGGGAAGTACAAGAAAAGGGGGTAATTAGGGGGTGTAGACGGCAGTAGGCTGGCAGCAGGCGAGGTGAAGACGATGTAGACGATATGACAATATGACAATATGACGATTGAAGAGCAAGTAAAATGCGGGCCACTCCGCAATATCCCCGTAGAACGTGGGGAGGTCCATATGTCTGTTATTGAGTATATTCTTCTTTTGTCCGTTTACCTGTGTTACTGCGTGAGATTCTTTAATCCATTGTTTTGCAGGTGCTGCGTCTCGGATTTTGTATGCATATTCTCCGTATTGGCTCAATTGGTTTGCATCCGCTGCCTCGTTGATAGTCGAATGTCTTGTTTGAAGTCTTTTCTCGAAATCTGTGACAGCATCACGAACGGATGTGTCTCCTTTTTCGATTTGTTCCGCATATTTGATTGCTTGTTCTGAAAAAGCAGTTCCAGCTGGTGCATGATACAATTCGCTCAAACCTTCGTACAATTCATCTTTGTATGTCTTATATTGATCTTTAAATCTGCTCTCTTCTTGGCGAAGGGTTACCATGTACTGACTGAGGTATTGTTCTAGTGTCTGGTCGCCCGTCGCTTTGTCAACTGAGGGGACGGGGAAGACTGTTGTGGATTTCGAGCTGTTTATGTTAGTTTTGAGTTGATTCTGTAAGTCAATGACTTTTTCGGAGATAGTACGAATTTCTTCTAGGGTAGACATTTTCTTTTTTGGGTTTTTTGATTTTTTGTTTTGTTTTTTATGTGGATTTTTTGGGTTTTTTGTGGAATAAATGAGGTTTGGATTAAAGTTTGTTTGTATGGGGAGCCGATTCCCTTACTTGGCTGAGGCTATTCTAGCAAGCTGTTTTAGCTACGATCCGAAGATCGTCGTATTCCACTGGGTGGAATGGGACGTACCTGGATATCCGTAATTGGTGGGTGGTAGTTGGGTCGATGCACCACTGTCGGGACTAAGTCCTTTACGATCAGTGGTACGCGGGTCAGTGGTAGAATAGTTTATTACAGGAATAGGTACAATACACTGAAAAAGGGAAAGTTTCCCGCAAAGGAGGAATAATTGGTGTAGATGTATGAAAAAGATCAGAAGGTCGTTACGTCATCAAAAGTTACGTCATAGGACAAAATATCTTATAAACTCGCGGCTGCTCGGCGCGACAAGATTTGAGCGAAATATTTTACAACTTTTTTCAATTGTAATTGGGGCCAGCAACCAAACCGTACAGATCAGATCCATTGACGACATAGTGAAATATAACATCCCCTTGAAAATGAAAATTTTTCAAAATCTTTCATCGAAGAGAATGAAAAATGAAGGATGCTTTGAAACTAAAGGTAATCCTTGTTATCAAAAATACTTTTTTCTGGAAAAAGTCATTATGGGAATGGAGCAAATACAGAAACGCTTTGAAAGTTTTCTGTTTCAAGATCTTGTTTTATCTCTTGTCTATTCTTGAATTAAGCTGATTCCTCGTGCGATTCGCGGACTCCTGTACACATCGGGTATTTCCTCAAAATGAAGTCTCACAAACTAAACAATGATACCAAATGAAACCAATTTGTGAAGAAATGGAAACGAGAAGTTATCAGAAACTATCCATGAGGTACTTCCAATTTTTTTCGGGAACAGGGAACTTTTTTTTCTGTTCCATGTCCATGATGTATCATTATTGTTTGTGAGGTTTTCAGTGAGCACAGTGTCTTGTCCTTAACTATTGCATTATTCACTGTGAAATTGTTTAGTTCAAAGCTATCATTCATTCAATTTATGGTTTTTGCGAAGTTTTGATAATTCCATATCCATGCTCATTGAAACCTATTTCGAACTTTGAGTTCTTTCAAGTCTTCAGTAAACGTGAGATGTGACCTCGAATACATTCTAGCAGGAATAGGTTTTTCTGAATACCCACTGATCATCCAACTTGTTTCAAAAGCTGAAGTCTTAATAGATTCTTCTTTAATCATAATTTTATCGTTCTGAAAGGTTGTGTATAATGTTTGATTTGTTTCACCTTCAGTGTAAACTCATTAATATTTTCAATCTCTGAACCTCATCGATGACTTGTTTGTTTTTGCATTGAGTCCCTCGTTGTCAGACTAAATGACAAATTAACAGATAAATGTTACACACGTTTACTAGCAATCACCTTTTGTTTTTACAATTTAAGAGAGAAACTCTGGATCAGTCGAGAATGGTCTGATGGGCAACACATCCCCCCCCCCCCCCCCAATCTTATCCGATCAAATTGATGTTTTGTATGGTAGATACTTGGGGCCCTATAAGTAAGAAAAGGGTTTTGAATTTAGGCTCGTCATTTCGCATTTAGATTTTGATTTGAAACCTGGTCTGCTTTGGAAACACAATTATCTCATAATTTTTTGTCTTCACGATTCTGTCACATTAGTCAGATCATCTGACCATTTCGTAAGTGAATGAAGGCTAGAAGTTTTCATCAAAATGTTTTTAGATCCTCGTCGATGCTGAAGACCTTGTGAACCGACATCTAGAGTCCCTTGATAATCTTCTCAATGAGCCGATACCGGTTTCTGCACCGCCATCAAGCACACCATCTTCATCCAACTCGTTTTTGGAGCGTCGGCTGAAGAAAAACCGTGCAGATGTGGCTCAAGACATTCAAGCCGAGATCGGAGACTATAAAAGTGACGCAAAAGAGGCTAACCCAATGTATTATTGGTTGGAGTCGAAGAACCGATTCCCTAGATTGGCGAAAGTTGCGCAAAAAATCTTCAGCACACCTGCAAGCGAAGCTGAAGTGGAACGATCATTTAGTCTTCTAAAGAATATATACTCGGACAATCGACGCAGTTTGAATCTTGAAGTCCTGCAAAAGATGATGCTAGTTCGCCAAATGGAAAATTTGAAAGAATAGAGTAACAATTATTTTCTTTCTTTACTGTTTAATCATTAGTTACCATTTAACTATCATTTATTGTTTCCTTCAGTTCCTATTATTATTGATTTTATTTGATGCCCTTGTTGAGGTTATATTTCCTCAAATTTTTGTGTTTTTTTGCCCTTAAGATTTCTGCCTAAAGAATAAACCCGAATGACCTAAAAACTGTTTTTTCTGTGTCAAATACATATCAATATCGAGTTTCAGAAATTCACTATCACGGCCCTGGGCCGCGGCCCACGGCCGGCCCTAGGGCCGCGGCTCAACACTCACGGCCCTCCAGGGCCGCGGCCCTCAAGGGCCGTGGGGCCGGCCGGCCGCGGCCCTTCAGGGCCGCGAAATCTGACAGCCTTGGTCAGATGTATACAAAAGGAAAAACAGCAATGGAAAACTGTGATGAAAATACCAATTTTGATGTGAACCAGATTAAGTGAAATTTTTTTTGATATTGAAAGATTACAACATTGGATCATCCATTTTCATCCTTTGCCTTAAATTTTTTTCGTTGTGTAACTACTCCTTTCCGGCACACTATTTACCTAGATCTTCCAGTCACCTTGCAATTTTTGGATAATTTTTCAGTTTCTCGAACCTCATTAAAAATCTGGCTTAGAAACTTCACTAATACGGAAAAATTTTGCATTCCGTGTCATAATTTCGTCATAAATTTTCGAAATATGTATATCTCATATGTAAATGGTTGTTGAGCATTTTTTTCTTTTTCGAAAAAGAAAATGTTTTTTTGATTTCAAAGTCCCAATATTGTTTGAAAAGAGCACACTCTCTGATCATCAATCTTTCGACAATCTAGCTTCTTTTTTTCTAACTTTAACATGTGTACCAAGTGTACATTTGGAAATAAACCTGACACTACGGCGTTCATGCATATGTACTTTTTGCCCTCCCCCCCCCCCCCCTTACGTTTACTTTTCGCCTCGTGAAATAATTTGGAAGTTTTGATTCTCCCGGGTTCGATATTGTAGAGCCATTTTTCAGTGATTCGAATATACTAGCGCGCCAACCGTTTGACAATCGCGCTCTACTAGAGCGGCTCTACCATACACTTATCAAGACATTACCAAACGTTTCTCATTCGCAGTCCTTTTTGTTCTTGTATCAGTCGGCTTTCGTTCAGATTCTCTTGATTACAATAACTATAATCCATTATTTGATGTGTGACAGTAACTACAAACTGTTGTGTTTCAGACTAAAAAAAAGATAACGGTTGAACGGAGATCCCAACTTCCAATCGGCAATAACGATGGTTTACCAATAACCAAAATAGCTCAGAGATTTGAATTCGAAAGTTCTGTTACTGAGAGTCATGGTAGGAGAGCATTGATGGCAGAAAAGCACTGCAGCATCTTAAAAAAAAACATACCGCTATGCTATCATTGTGAAAACTAGATTCAGAAAAACCAGGCATTTAGGTTTCACGGTGTTTTTAAGGTTTTCATTTTATGTTGGATAAAAGATTTCTGTCTTTTTGAAGTAGAACATCATAAGAACAACGAGGGAGAGTATGCATAATAAACAAAAATGCATCATCATTCCAGTTTTTCAATAGTAGTGATAGCGATACATTCAAAAAACAACACGAAGCGCGTGGCTTCCTAAAAGTTTTAGTTTCACTTTGTTAGAACCTATCCCACACTTACAAATGTTATTTTCGCAATGTAGAGATTTTAGGAATTCTACCTTAGATTCTCAATTGGAACATTTCAGTTCAAACACGGGTTTTTCGGCAAAAAACCAATTCAGTTTTGAAAACAAAGCACAAGCTCCATTTAGAAATGTTTATTTACCAAAATTCTTATCCACATGTGAGGTGTCTATAAAAAAATTCGATGAAATCAGTTGCGGTGTATCACATGATGTCCCGTATGCATACTAATCTAAAGTTGATATTTAAGCAGTACGCCGTGTTCGGGGGAATTAAAGAAGGGTTTTACAATCCAGAAAGTAACAAAATTCCTACTAGAAAATTCTCTGTTCAAGAAAGTTCTCAAAGTAACATTCCCTCATATTCATCATTATCTAATGAATTCTCGGATATTTTTTTGTATTTCAAGTTATAAAGTTCAGTAGATGGGTGTACCGATAAACTTTCGATTTGTCGTGTTTCATTACCTTGGTAGCTGAAACACTGAATGGGGAACCAAAAATGTGCCTATCATCCAAACAGTTATGCGTAGTTTTCTAGACTCCTAACCTCAAACATACAAAAAAATGTATCACTGTTGCAGTTTCTGCGAATTCGATTGAGCGAATTCCACATTCTTAATTTATTCTAGAGTCATATGATCAGTGTTGAGAATAATAAAGATAATGTTGTAGCTAAACCGAAAGACTTCAGATCTCTGACCCAAAATAAAATGAAAACCTTAAAAACACTGTGAAACCTAAATGTCTTGTTTTTCTAAATCTACTCTTCACTAGGATAGCAAAGCGGTATGTTTTCTACAGAAGACGAAAATTCAGTCGGCACGAAATAAATTTAACATTTTAAAGTTCCGATGCCCCTTCGGTTATTGAAATTGAGATGTTTGGTTGATCAGTGGGATATCCCGTTTCGTTTCATTCAAAACAGCACGATTTTCTTAAGAACAACCTCAAGCCATTTCAAATTAATTTGAAAAATTGCAAACGCTTCTACAAAAAACAAACGACAGATATGAATCTGTTAGATTATTGTAGGTCTTTGAAACTGGGAATTTTCAAAAATTCCACGTTATTTCTAGTCGGAAACTTTAGTAGACCATGTTTTCTGTACTAACAGTAATGAGAAGATTCAACCTCAACAAAATGTTTGAAAATTAAAATGGAATTCTCAAGAAAACTGCTAACATAAAAAATACCAACGAAATCAATGAAAAGTGTAAAAAAAAACTTCCGAAGCAGTAAAGTAAAAATCAAATCAGTTAAAAACCATTAGGACCCGTTATTGGCAAGTCACGGAAAATGGCAAAACAAACGATCAAACTTGATAGACGAAACAAACCCCATAGAGTGAGACTCGAAATCACTAAAACATAATTCCATCGGTCTTATGTTATTAGGTATTAGTTATCAGAACCTCATCCCATTAAAAATCGCTAACTGTTAGTTGCTGTCGCGGGCCGGTTAATGAGCCGGTGAACTCCCTGCCCGACGAATATGTAGAACTGATTGATGCGTGTGATAAGCGGTGTATGGTAACAATTGTATCTTCCAACTTCCTTTATTGTATGGATGGTGGTTCATAGTGAGTGTGGTTCAGTGGTTCAGGTGGTTGCTTTGGAAGCGAGAAGTTATGGGAAGTAACATGGAAGTGAGTAACAGAGCGAAGTGAAGTGGGAAGTGGTGAGAAGTAAAAGTGAAGTGATTACGAAATGTTCTGGAAGGTTTACAAGTGAGTGTGTGAGAGACGCAGAGAAAGGGGGAAAGAGCGTGTACAACACAGAGAATTAGATTCTTGTTTCATTGATCTTTGGCGCTTCCTTGAGTGTATATAAGTGGCTCGAGTGCGGTGGGGCGAAAATACCATTGCTGGCCTTGATGTTCCTCGTCCTCGGCCATCCATATTGTAGATGTAGAATGCCAGAATGTGTAGAATCCTTTGGTGGGAAATATGAGTGAAATGGGAATTCACATTTGCAGAAGGTCGTGGATAATATTGGAAATAGGATCCGCGACACTGGGCGACGGAAAAGATGCCTTTTGCGGATAGCAAAAGGTATGATGCCTTCCTTCCTTTTTTTCCATCGAAATCCTTGTGAATTTCCTATTGAACCATGACGGGAATTCTCGAATCCGAAAGGTCGTGGAGTATACAAGATGTAGAGTCCGCGACACTCCCCCAGGCGATGATCTACTTTTGTGGAGAACAAAAGTAGATGGACTTCACCCATTCCTACTGTCTATCCGTATCTTTGAGAATGACCGGAATTGCTTTGGATTCTTGACGTCGTCTTTCTTGGATGTTGTTGGAATTCTCCCTTTGCTTCCGAACTCTCTGGCTCTGCGAAGCTGATCCATCTTTCCTCGCGGTCCAATGGAGTGCTTTGGCATTTGTGAAATCCTCGACTGACTTGTGTGACCTCACTTAGACTTGCTTGCTTAGCTTTCGTACTCAGAAACCTCAGTGACCACCACGATCTTACGCACTTCATAAGATCGGGGCTTTGCTGTGGAATCTCAGCGTTGACTTCTTATCGTGCGAAGCTATCTGGCTAGGCTGCTTCTTGCGTCCTTTTCCGGATCGGTATTGATGAAAGGCTTTGTAGAGAGCAAGTATCCGTACTTAGAACCTCAGCGGCTACCACAATCTTACGCACTTCATAAGACCGTGGCTTGGCTGTGGCGTCCAAGTATTAATATGGTATCCATTGGAGTTGACTGTGTAGCACTGCTTCTCGTCTTCTCCGTCGGATCTTTGCTTTTCGCCTATAGTCGATACGATGATGATTGCTTTGGGAATCCTTTGCAGATGCGGTGGACCTCCTTGGCTAGATGTGTCATCCATTCGACTTGATCAGATCAGTGAATGTCTGCTCCTCTATGCGTGATAGCATTTCTCCTTCTTACGATCATTTCCGCGATGAAGTGACAACCGATGTGACGATTCTTCGTGTAGCTTGACTGATGGTAACTCCTCCCTTTTCCTTCGAGTTGGAGTCCAGTGAAGTACACTTTACCTCACCAGAATCGTTCCCGAAGATACTCAGGTTTTGTTTTTGTCCTTTACCGATGCTTGTACCTTGTCCGATTCCTTGCTGACGCTGATGATTCGGCTGATTGGTCAATGGTACTTGCATTGTCTCACTGATTCCTCGATCAGAACACCACGTCCTTCTTTCGGTTTCGTCCTTGGATGACCAGCATGCTTTGGGTTGAATACTCGCCGAAACTGACATTATTCCTGACGAGTACCTTCCATGGTTTTCCTTGACGTATCCTAGGCGTTCCAAGGTTTGTCTGGTCAGCTTTCCTTTTTCTCCGGCTCTGATGATGTCGAAGATTCCGTCTAACTTTTCCTTCAGTGCTAGCCATGCTTTGGGGTTGGATCCTTGCTTGAAGTAAAAGCATTTCATGCCGCCTTTTTTGTCTTTTCCTGTGTTGAAAGCTTTCCAGTAGAACTGCAAACTTCTATTGAAGTCACGCTTCGGATGGTATCTGTTCTTCTTCCGAGAGATGTTGCAGATCCATGCAAATGCTTTGGACATCGTTGATACACTTTTCCGAGAATCGTTGCACTTTCGGTACGGAGCGACAGTATCGTATTCCTTCTTATTGTACCTCTCAGTCGGAACCTCAAGCCCGTACACTTTACGAACTCGAGGCGCAACTGGAGGCACTTCGTCTTTTCATTTCAGGAGAATGATGACTTGACGGCTTCTGACCATCTGGCTGGATACTGCATTTGACTTCAAGTAGAAAACGCTGGGATCTTCCATTGTCTCTGAGTTGAGCATAATGTTCTTGTCGTAGAAGTCCTCCTGAATCCTTCCCTTGAAGTGCTGTCGGCCTTGGATGCGATGGGACGTGAGTTTTCCTTCTGCAATTGCTTTGGGATCTGTCATCGTTTCCTCTGCTAGAACCAAATCGTTCTGTTGCCTGATAGTGTTGCTTGCATGTCTTTGGTGATTTTCCATAAACATTGTTGAAGAGACCCAATGTCTCAGGAAAGTGTTCAAGCTTAGAAAGCGTATTGCAGACGTAGATGTTATGTTGCCGAAGCACCGAGTACCCTTTCCCGCACTTCAGGTCAGAGTAAACTGTGATCGACTGCTGTGGCTACGCTTTGCATTGACTTGACTTGATTGGCATGTAGGCAGAGTGCAACTCGTTTGGTGACTTAGCATTGCTTTGGAGAAGACTGTTGGCGATGGCGAGTCGACCGAGATGGTGGAATTCTTCCTTGTTTCTCAATGTTTCCAGGAGAAATGAGATGCTGACTTCTTGGTCTTGCTTTGGTCGGTTTCCTTCTTGACGAGACGACTCAGATGCTGTGGCATTGTCCTTTTGTCTCGAGACGTCTATCCGATGGAACTGCTTCTCGGCTTGCTTATCTTTTCAGTGAAGAATTGTGACCAAACTTCTCGTGCGTGAGCATCTTTGCTTCGGTTGGACATCTCTGATCAACCTTCTTTCGGATTAATCTCCACCTCATCTCATTCCAGTACTCTCTACTAGTTTGAGACGAAGCGTCGACAATCGTTTACTTGACTTCCTTGTTGGAAACAATCTGGTATTCAAACCTTTACTGACTTCCTCCGGCTTTCGGTCCATGTAGACTTCTTGTTTCCTTGAAGCTAATGTCCCTGGTCCCGGATCACTAGACCATGTTTTCGATCACTTCTGGTAACGGCATCATCTGACTACTGCTCCCTTGGTGATCTTCCTTTGCTGCTTTGGGATATCCTTCGGATTGCTTCGCTTCTCCTCGGACTATCCTCTTCTATCCTCATGCTTCGTTGCTTCTGTGCGATGAAGATTCGTTGACTGAACTTGCTTTGGAGTAGCAGCTCGTTGCAACATTCTTGTTGTGGCTGTTGGCATCTCGCTTGCGGATGCTTGTTTCCTTGACTGCCATATCCGTCCTCTTCTTTCCTGCTTGGTAGGTGACAGCGTTAGCATTGCTTCGGACCACATCCTTCCTCTTGTATCTGTGTAGACGTAGAAGGTGGATCCTTTGCTTGCTTGCGAGGGTAGGAATGAACAATTGCTGTGGGTGAATAGCACTCCTCTGTCTCCTTTCAGTTTAACCTTGGCCTGGTCTCATTCCAGTACTCTCTACTAGTTTGAGACGAAGCTTCGATTCTGACTTCCTTATGTTACGTTGTTGTTGAACGAGTCTTCTTTGCTTTGGAATGACCATCTTGTGCGTTCCTTGTGACACGAAGTTCTTGTTAGAAGACATGCGATGGCTCCTTTTGTTTGACTCGTTGTGTTATTGCAACACTTGAAGACGGAATGCAATGAAAGAAGGTGTGCGAAGAATGTTGAGAGACTGTTCGCTTCTTGCGGTGAGCATGTGACAAATGCTTTGGAGTTTTCGGCGTATGCCACCAGTGCTTACTGTCGTTGGGTCCTTCTTCCGGCCTTATTCGTCGCTCCTTGCTTTGCTATGGCTGACACATTATCCGACTTGTCGCGTTGAGATCATGTGACTGAGCGAGACGATGTTGTTGTTTGGAAGGTGTGAACGTTGCAGCAAGCAATCATGTTGTGTTTGTGGCACAAGAATGCTTTGTCTTCTTGTCGCTTCCGTTGTCGTTTGCAGCGGTTTTTCCGAAGAGCTCCTTCTTGATGCTATGCTTTGGACTGTCCTTCTTGGCTATCGCGGCTGGTCAATCCGTTGTCAGTGAACACTGAAGCATCTTACTTCTTGTCCTTTGTTCCGACTCCTTGATAACTGTGTAGTCAGTTCATGGGTCCTTGTGTGTTATAGGACGATCATCTGGTTCTCGTTTGAAGACTTCGGGTTGCTGTTACTTGTCTTGAACTGGAAGTTGAACGATGCGTCGCTATTGTGTGATGTTGCTAGGGAGCTTCCGGCTATGGTCTTCCTTCTGCGTACATCATTACGGCTTCAGCTCATGCTTTGGTTGACTCTGCGTGTACTCCTGGCTTCGACGGTGACATGATGTGGCTGTCTCTCGTCTAGATCTTTTCTCCTCCTTCGATTTCGGGATACGGAGATTTTGGTGGCCAGTTTCTACGTTGCAGAGCTTTCCGGTGCAATGATAGTCATCGTATTCCACTATGACTTCCGAAGAATCCTCCTATGCTTTGGCAGTGACGCTTCTCCAGTAGAACTCTTTGTAGCTTCGGTTCGTTGCTTTGCTGAAGAAGTCGGACTGGAGTCTTCTTTCGACTCGAGTGAACATCATGAAGATATCTTCTGTTGTCGTCCTTCCGCTTATCATGTGCTGATGATGGTGCTTGTCATGATGATCAGCGACGGGGTGACTTCTTTTCCTTATGATTACTTCGCAAATCACTCCCCCGCACTTCAGGGTCACGATAAGCTTGTATTCATGTTTGACGTATTTGGAATGATTACATTGAGGATTCCTGAAGATCTTCCCTTGTTAGTGGCAACTTGGTCAATGCTTTGGTAACACGAATTCTTCTTCCATCACTCGAAATCCTCGAGATCGGTGACATCCTTTCGTTTTCGAAACAGCTGCTCACTATCACCTTCTCTCAAGGTTCAAGAGAGAAACAGTTTCTAGACGACTGACTGCTTCGGGCGACACGTTTGTAGTAGAAGATGTGATTCCTCTAACGGGCTGACACAGATGTTACTTCTGCTGCTTTGGCTGTTGACTGATCTCCGAAGGTTCCAGTGATGACTTGTCTTGAGTGTGCAGAATATTCAGCTGATAGCAGTCCAGACAAACAAGTGATCCTCGTGCTTCTTGCTTTGGAATTATCTGCGTGCGTTTTCCTTGCGACGAGACTTCTTGATAGAAAACACATGATAATTCGCCTCGTTTGACACGACGTCTAGTTGCTGGCACTTGATTGCTATACTGAAACAACTATGATAAGCATTCTTGGAAGACGTTGACATTGACTGTGATCGACGTTCATCATGTAGTAGTCCAGCTGCTTTGGAGTCAAGCTTTGTCTGTGTTGATGACTTGTTCCTTCGGTAACGATACAATTGAAGACTCCTTTCGTTATTGACAATGTCTTGTCTTGATACTCTTGTAACACACGTCGAAGGGGAATGAGCTCGTTGGCACTGATGAAGACACGTTTTCACCGTACTGCTTGCTTTGGGCTCCGAGTCTATGAACGAGTGAAGTCATTGATACGATTGAAAGCTTCATTCCTGTACTCCCCATTGGACCAAATGAGTTGTTTTCTCTCTGTTGCTTTGGCGACCACTCCTTGACGACTGTTGATGTGTAGAAGGGGCTGCCCTTGTTGTAGAGAGAGAGAAGAGGAATACTGGGTTATGTTCCATCTTGTTAACTCATGTTGTCACGTTGCTGAGGCTCCGAAATGATGATTATTCTTCCGGTGGCTATGTCCTGATGGATCGTCGCTAGCTGTTGATTGTCGAACTCCTTTCAGGCTCCGTCTGTGCACTTCTTCTTCGCTATGTAGCTATTCTTTGCCGTTTAAACGAAGGGTCTATGCTTTGGAGTGTCTTCTTTGAAGCTCATTGATAACAGCTATCTTCTCTCAAGACAGCCGGTAACAAGTGAACTCATGACTTCATCGTCATTGCTGCTTGTTGTTCAAGATCTGCCCGTTGCATCCTTGGAAGCGCTTGACTTTTCCTGACGTTGCTTGAACTCAGAGATTCGGCTTGAAGATGTTATTCCTTGCTTTGACTGGATCGGCTCAATCTTCTTCGTTGGCA
The DNA here is from genome assembly GCA_963932045.1 of Caenorhabditis sinica. NCBI lineage: Eukaryota > Metazoa > Nematoda > Chromadorea > Rhabditida > Rhabditidae > Caenorhabditis > Caenorhabditis sinica. Next base: position 21,781,812 of record OZ009940.1, read on the forward strand.
GCTTGTGTTGACTTGGTTCGAAGCGTCACAACGTTGCTTTGATGGTGAATCTACTCCGTGTCGCTGTTGCTTTGGCTGACATCTTTCCCTTCGAACAATCGAGTGTCCTTGTTGTCTGCCATTGCTGCTGCTTCATTTCTCGCCTCTTGCTTTTAGTGTTCCTTCAACTTGTGTCCGCGTAATGCTGTGGAACTGTCCTCGTCTTTCGGTGACAATCCTGAATGAACACACGAAGCCTTGTGACGATGATATTGCCTGTTTGACGATCCGACGTTAATCCTTCTTGCTTTGGAAGTATCCGCTTGTTCCTTTCCTTTGATGTGAACGTGTAGAACATACATGATGACTCCCTCCGTTTTGATACATCTTTACGTCTTGAGCAGTTGAAGTTATTCTGGCAACAGTAAGCGACGTTCGTTGAGAATGCAACCTATAAAGTCTTCCCGAAGCTGACCGTCTTTTGTACAGGCTACTGTGGGATCATCATATTGCGACTTGTTCCTCTGACTATATCACACTTGAAGGCTCTTCTTGAATAGTCGTTTCGTATCGAAGTGCGATGACGTCAATGGTGCTGGTGAAGATGATCTTTGCAGCAACTACTGCTTTGGCTTATAAGTCTCCTCACTGTTTTGTCACTGCTCTTCACTTAAGAACAGCGACTAACATATGAGGCTAGCGACAAGGTATCCACTTTCCATCGATGAACATTGATTGGTTTGATATCACATGATGAACTTTTTGGTGGAGAGTTGGGCATTTTAGTAGATTAGTAAGTGCATTATCTTGAATCGGTGTGTGTTGAAGCGCGTTTGATATCCGTTCGAAGACGTAGGCACTTTATAAAACTTGACTGTTGAGTAGGTGGGATGCTGGATGAGGCGGCAATCCCTGTGTGTTGAGTGGTGGGATGCTGGATGAGGTGGCAATCCCTGTGTGTTGAATGGGCACGTCCTTTGATGATGGCGAACGGCGAGTAGAAGGCGCGTCTTTAGATGGTAGACGGCAACCGATGCTGGGCCAGAGCATCTCCACGTGAGAGATTAGTTGATGAATGTCGTATATCTTTGAATATCCGACGTTTTGTCCCGTGCTCGCGGTGGCTCTCCTCCACCAACCGCATTCGCTGTGTACTCCCCTGAGTACTACCGGACAGCAAATTGTCCAATCTCCTCGATCCCGAAGTTCCGTATTGGCCATTGAACTGTTGTTGAAGGTCGACGAGAAAGGGGCACGAAAAGATCACATCGGGAATGACTGAGGCGTCGTAGTAGTACATATCCGGCTTACTGAGTCCGATGCAATCATTGAGTTCTATCTCAGGTTCATGAGGGAACTAGCTTATACTATATAGAAGAAAGGCTTCTTAGACTATGTGAATTAGAATCTTAGGATTTATGTGCTTACACTTACCCAGCTTAGTTGATCAGACCAACCCAAATAAGAGAGAACTACCCAAGAAGTAAATACAAGACCTAAAGAAGATTAGATCCATCAGTGCTTTGGTTCTGCGCCACGGTCATATGACGTTTCACCTCCACACCAACTTCACCAAGATAACCTAAGTTAATAGACAAAGTTAACTGAAGGAAATCCCTGTGCTAATAGAGATAATATAAGACTAGTTAAGGGGGAAGCGCTGTTTCGTAACTTGCTACTGCGAAATGAATGAATGATAAGTAGACAAGAACAAAAGTAGATTCGAGTTGGCACTCGCAGTAATTTCAAGAACATTGGCCAGTACTATTGAATGGATGATGCTAAATGTTAGTACAAATGGCCGTTCCTAAAAAACTACGAATACTACTCAAAACTACTACCGAAACAACGCGCAGGGGCCTAAATGATTAAGCTAGAATAGAAAGAGGTGCTAGAGGAAGAGTGTGCTCGAATTCCAATCCAATTTCCATCCTTGGCGGTGTGATCCTCATCTAGGTGCTTTGGACGAGCGATCCCATTGTTGTCTTGATTTTGCGCCGAGTGTTGCCACTGAATGTGTCCGGCAAACACCCACTCGACGACTACGGCGTAAACGGCTCGGCTCTTGATGCCGACGCTTCCAGCGCTGCTCCTGGACGTCAATCGTTGTCTGGGCACTTCCTTCAGACGATTCGTTCGTGCTTTGACTTCGAAATCTCCGTTGGCGATGCATGTATGTGCTCCGCACTTCCGTTGTTATCGTTTTCAGAAGAGCAAACAGGTGAACAGAATCTTCTGGTGTTGATGACGTCCGTACGGGTGACCACAGCTGCTGGGTGACTTCTACTTCCTTCCACTACTTCGTTAATCACTCCCCCGCACTTCAGGGTCGCGATCAGCTTGTACTGGCTTTTACTGTCGTTGACTGACTGTGTTGTGGATTCCTGACTTCCTTCTCATGATGGTGACAATGTCGTCGCTTGGTATTGTGTTGGCGACAGATTTTCCTTCATTCATCACTCGAAATTCGCGAAGATCAGTGTTCTCGTTTTCGAAAACAGCTGCTCACTATCACCCTCACATAAGGTTCAAGAGAGGAGCAGTTTCTAGACGAATTGTTGCTTCGGGAGTTGCTTCTTTGCAGGTTTTGATGTTGTCCATCGAACGAGAATGACGCTAGTTCTTCTATCCGTTGCTGTGGACGTTGTGGCATCACTTTTCGCTCGATTTTCGGTTTCTGCGTTGACTGCAACTCCTGCTGTGGACGTCTGACTTCGTTTCCTTGTTGGTGACATCGTTGTCGCTTGGTGTTGCTTTGGCGACGAAGACTCCTTCGTTTTGTCACACGAAATCCACGGAATCCGTTGAAAGTCCGTTTCGAAACGCACGTTTGCGCAACTGGTCCGCGCCGCTGCTTTCCGTCTCTTACGAAAAGTGCGCTCGCTCGCCGGCGACAAAAAATACCTGTGTTTTCGCTTCGAAACGTCGATTGTTGCATCAATCCACCGCAGGTCCTTGTCTTGAAAATAAATTCCAATCCTGTCGATGCACCATGTCGCGGGCCGGTTAATGAGCCGGTGAACTCCCTGCCCGACGAATATGTAGAACTGATTGATGCGTGTGATAAGCGGTGTATGGTAACAATTGTATCTTCCAACTTCCTTTATTGTATGGATGGTGGTTCATAGTGAGTGTGGTTCAGTGGTTCAGGTGGTTGCTTTGGAAGCGAGAAGTTATGGGAAGTAACATGGAAGTGAGTAACAGAGCGAAGTGAAGTGGGAAGTGGTGAGAAGTAAAAGTGAAGTGATTACGAAATGTTCTGGAAGGTTTACAAGTGAGTGTGTGAGAGACGCAGAGAAAGGGGGAAAGAGCGTGTACAACACAGAGAATTAGATTCTTGTTTCATTGATCTTTGGCGCTTCCTTGAGTGTATATAAGTGGCTCGAGTGCGGTGGGGCGAAAATACCATTGCTGGCCTTGATGTTCCTCGTCCTCGGCCATCCATATTGTAGATGTAGAATGCCAGAATGTGTAGAATCCTTTGGTGGGAAATATGAGTGAAATGGGAATTCACATTTGCAGAAGGTCGTGGATAATATTGGAAATAGGATCCGCGACAGTTGCTATCTAAAGATTTTGAAACAGTAAACTACCGAATTATTCCTTGTGTATTGATCTAACTCCAAAAAGGCCCTCCTATCAACTGATTGATGGTTTTTTTGCGATGTTCTATTACAGACTTTGTTAATGATTATTCTTCAGCTCCGAGTTTTCTCAAGTGTACAGTACAGAAAAAGTAGAAAACCATATACCGTAAATCCTGTATTTGAAGCGCATGTTGACGCTGGGCTCAAGAAATCTGGCAGAATCGCACCCTTTCATAGAAGCAGACTAGAAAATTCCTAACAAAACGAGGCCTACCATTAGAAATGTTAAATATATTCAAAACTTTATGGGCATCTTGAAACTGTGCGCTGCAGGAAAAAATCTTCCTTTTGAATTTACAAGGACATGAAAATGCTTCAAAAGTAGTGAAATTGGGCAAGAGGCATGGAATAAACGGAAGTTTTTTTAACTCAATGAAAATTTGCTCATTGAAATTGTAATTTTTGTGGTTAGTTTTTTATGAGCATGTCTTCAGAAAGGGGGTAACGAATGCTATGGTAATCCAGCTCATTTGGCGACAAATGAAGCAATACTTCTGGCTACAACATTATCTTTTGTCTTTTAACACTAATCAAATTTCAGAGTATACGGATAACGGAGTCAATAAGAATGTGGAAACTGGCCAATTTAATTTGCATACCCTGTAACAGTGAAACCTTCAGTATGTTCAAAGTTAAGACTCTGCACTTATTCATGAGCCACGACAAATTTTAAACTGAACTTTTGTAATTTGAAATAAGAAAAAAGGTGTGAAAAGTGATGTGATAATGATGAATATGAAGGAATGTTACTTTCAGAACTTTCTTAAACAGAGAAGTTTTCAGAAGGAATTTTTCTATTTTCTGGATTGTAGAACTCTGTTGTTGGATTCAGCGCAGTTTATGACGTACTGCTTATATTTCAAGCTTAGATTAGTATGCATACGTTTTTTATAGACACCTCACATTTGGATGATTTTGAGACATAATGGAGATGATGTTTTTGAGAGGAACAAGATATGTAAGAAAAGTGAAAATGAGGGAAAAGCTTCTAGGATTTTTGGAGAATCTTCACAAATTTTCAGCAAAAATCGACACCTTTTGTGTTGAAAAATGAGAGAAATGGGTCGGTACAAATATAAGCCTACTCGCTTGACAAGAGAAGAATAACAGAAAATAAATCACTAGAAAAATTGGGGAAATTTTCAAAAGTTTTTTTAGATAATTTTTAAAAAAAAGCCCGATTCGGCTAGAAAGTATGAGGAGACATTATTGGGAGAGGCAATCGTTCAAAGTCAAACACGAATTTTCCTTCATGATTCTGAGGACTTTTGCTCAGATCCTGGCAAAAAATCATATACAAGAAATCGAAATTTAAAACAATTATTGTCCTACCTGAAGAAAGAAATCAAGTCCTGTGCCTCTTGGGTCTTCTTTCTCTTCGACTCTCATTTTTTTCACTTTCAACGAGCCCATAACACTTTTCATATTTTTGACTTGATGATTTCATCCTTTAGTGTAGTTGATTCTTTTCGATTCTCATCTTTTTCACTTTCAACAAGTTCATATCAGTTCCTACAAGTGGCTATATCTTTGGTGGTCAGGTTCATCGATTTGCGATAACTCTCCGAATCCTCGAGAATCCATTCACTTCTCGATTCGATGTCTGCTGGAAGTGGGGTTTGAAGGTGAGTCAGAAGTTGTTGGATTCGACTGCACTTGTCGTCGAGTACCTGAAATTTAAAGAAAGTTGGATCTGAGATTCCAAGAAGGTAAGCCTAGAATCCAAGAATCCATGATTCTGAATTTGTCAGAAAATCAGAAAAAATCGCGGATTCGGATTCTCTGTTTCTATCGAACATCTCACCTCTATCGATTTCCATCGGATCCATGTCTTTGGGAACATTTCCTTCATCGGATTTTTTTGTTATCCGGAATCAGCCTTCAACACTGCGCCTTCCTCGTCGCTCAAACTACTGGTTTCTGGTGGAACAATCACTTCTGGTGTATCTTCTTCATCTGACGATTCAGATGTTTGACGTCTTCTTCTTCTTCTTGTTCTGGCTTCAGATGGGACTTCTTTCTTGACTCCCGATTTTAGAATTTTCTCTTTTTCTTTCTCCGACGTCTTCATGAAATTCCTCAATTTCACAAACGCATTTCTTCCGTGCTTCATTTCATTTCGATTTTTCTCTTGCTTCAGAATCTTTCCATAGCCTTGACGACTAATTCCCAGAACTTGGGCGGCAGATTTGGCTGGAGAATTGCCTGCCGATTTTCTCCATTTGTCCCCGTTTCACCATATCTTCTTTCGGGATACTCTACGGCCAAGTGGAATTCAGCATCCTTCTTGATGAAGACTTTGCGGGAATGGCAGCAGTTGATTCTTTTTGGCTCTTTCGAATTTTGATTTTGGAACTTTTCGATTCTGATGCTGAAAAAAATTTTAGGGAAAAAGAGAAAATCAGAATCCAAAACTCACAATCAATGGCAGCAACTGTAAAATTGTTATGGTGATTGAAGCATTGTGGAAGAGGATTCGAAAAAGTAACAATATCTGAACGGAAACTTTCCAGAAAATGTTGTCTGTTTCATCAACCCCACTTTTTAAAAGTCTATCTTCAAAAATTAATCAAACTTCGATCTCAAATTTTTCGATTCTGAAGCTGAAAAAATATTTTCATTGGAAAAAAAAGAAAATGGGAATTCGAAATTCACCACCCTTGTTCCTGGACGTCCAACTCTCCGTCCACCTTTTTTGTATCTCTCCAACTGTCTCTTCTGAATCTTCTTTCTCGCGTTGTACTTCTCGATCCAACCATATTTTGCGGTTTCTTCTCTTTCATTTTTAATCCTTTTCAGAAAGAAATTTGCTTTTCAGAAAGAAAATTGCACACAGATGATTAAACTGCATTGGCTCAAAAACAACTAAGAAAAACAGGGTAAATGCTCAGAATATTTAATTTCAAAGTCCAAATTTTCCTCATAATTTTTGATCCATTGAAAGTTTTGGTGGCGCGATTTTGAGATCAAATCGAACCGCCAAAATCTATGTCATCATTTTTCTTTTCTCTGTTGTTTGATGATTTTCCTTGTTTTTCTTTCGATTTTTCGCTTGTTTTTGCTTCAATTTCGCCGGTTTTTGGCCGTTTTTGCTCAATTTTTCTTGATTTTTTCGCTCATTTTTGTGCCAAGTTTTGTGCCAATTCAAGTAATTTTCAGGTAATACACATTCAAAACTATGGATTCACCACCGCGAGCCAATAGGCAAAAGTTGAAGACAATAAAGGAACCGAATGGGAGTGAGCCCCCGAGCCCAAGACGTTTCGAATCTGTGAGTTTTTTCTTACAGTAACCCGGACAATCTGTGAGCCTCAAAAACTTTGCAATTGGACATTTTTTCGAAATGTTCCTTGTATTTTTAACGAAAAGTTTCATTTTCATTTTTCCTATTTTCCAGGCATCCATCATCCGTGCTCACATGACGATCCGGAACAAGATGAATCTGGATTCTGAAGACGTGCTCGTCCCCGGCCTCCAGATGGATCTGTTGCGAAATAAGAAATCGAAGACTACTGAGAGGAGGGATTCAGAAGACGTCGAGGATCCTGCCCGCCAATCTGAGGTTCCAGAAAAGAGAATCGATTAATCTGAATTCTTCGAAAACGTGTATGGTGATGAGAAAGCAGCGAGAAAGGATTCAGAAGACGTCGAAGTGAAGAGAGCGGAGATTCGGAGGATTCGGAAGATTCAGATGACGTCAATGAGGTAAGAAATCATAAAATTTAAGTCTAACGATGGAAATCTGGGAACTGTGAAACACAGATTCAGAAGTTTTCATTGTTGAGAATTGTGAATTGACATTGAATTTTTTGATGTCTTGAAGCAGTCAATTTTTTTCAAGTTCTAATTTTCAGAGGCCGTTGGACAACAAGGAGCGCCGCATTGGAGAGATCATTGCCGAGAAGAAAAATGCTCAAAAAGTATCGTCCACAGACCCGTTCCAGCACGGAGAAGTTGTTGTGCTCGAGCGTGCTCTCTTCACGCCCCCCCCCCCCCATCGCAAGGGCGTCTTCCACTTCGTCCATTCGAGTCCGTTCTAGTCTCGAGAATAATAACAATCAGAAGACGTTGACAATGAAGCAGTGGTATGAAAATTTCAACGAGAAGGAGAAGCTCGAAAAGCGGCAGCAGATGAGAGAAGAGGAGGGGAAAAAGCAACCTGAATGGTGAGCTTTTGGTTTTCGAAAACATCTAGAGAATCAGAATCCGGAATTTTTTTAAAAATTCCGGTTTCTGAATCTGTATGTCTTTGGATTCTTTTACTCTTGTTTCGAAAAACTTATCTATTCATTTCAAGGTGCCAACGAACCGAGACCCCACCAACCAATACGCAGGATCTACCAGGAACTACTGTCTGGATCCGAAGTGCAACCGCTTTTTCTTCTCGCGGGAACGACTCGCAGAACATGTGATTTCGGAGCACGGGGAAATTCGAAGACCAGTGGGAGACGATGACAATGAGAAGGAGATGGAGATTGTTGATGGGTTTGGAAACGAAGAAGAATCGATTGCCGAAATTGCGAAGATTCGGAATACTCTGGAAGCACCGGTACCCGAAGACGTCACCCCTAATGTCAAGTCCATTATCAAGCATGTGGAGGATTGGAGGTCCGAAAACTCGATCTCACAAGAAACGTTTTCCAAAAAGATTCTGGGCATCTCTCGCCAGGCCTTCGCCAAAACCCTGCAAAACCAGAAAGAGTGGAATCAACGACGAGCAGTTCACAAGGTTCTCTACAATTGGAGTAGACTGACGGATTCGCAGAAATCGGAATTTTGGCAAACTCTCGCTCAAAGGAGGGCACCATCGTATTGGTCATCATGGCCACGAAGATCGGAAGAAGTCGCAGGCAAACCTGGAAAAGGATTCAGAAGACGTCATCACTCCTTCACTCTTCAAGATGAACGAGGTAGGGAATTAGAATGGAATTTCGAATCTGGAATTCAAAATTTTCAGTTTCCCGATTCCGAGAGAAGATCAAGATCTTTGGAGATTCAAGAATCCGACGAAATCAAGAATTCGAATCCGCGAATTTTTTATTCTGATTTTCTGACGAATGCATCATCACAAGTCCTCGAATACCTCATGGAACCCATCCCGAAAGATGTCCGTTTGAATTCAGCAGTTTTGATGGATGCTATCGAAGTTTGGAAGGACTCCTTCGCTCTCAAGTCAGAAGACGTCGCGGAGAAGATTCTGGGAATCGCTGAAGAGAGGTATCGATTGCAAGTCGAGGATCCGAAAGAGTACGAAAATCTGGATGGCGAGGAGAAGATGACGATTCAAAAGATATTCCACGGGATTCGGCAGCCAGAATCAAAGAAGAGGGAGATTCTGGAGATCGTTTTTCCAAATTACGAGCAAATCAATAGGTGGTCTGATGCAAAGAGCGGTCCCTACGAAAAGGACACCACGGATTATCACTACTCGGAATTTCTCCAAATGGGAAATGGAGAAGATGTGGGTTTTTTGAAATTTAGAAACTCTTCTTAACTATAAATTTTCAGCTCCTCGCGCCAGTGATCCGTCGATGGAATGAAAAGGGATTCTTGGAACACCACCTCTTCGTACGTTTCAACTTTTTGAAGATGTCGAAACTGTGATTTTTTTGAGAAAATCATAGTTCAAAATTTTCTTTGGATTCTAAAACTTCGAATACAATTGTTTTTTTTTCAGACTCCCCCGGGCAGTCAATAAAGTTTGTCGTTGAAGGAGCCATCAACCTTCAATCTCGATGACCTTGGGCCGAAGTTCCCAAAATCCGACAACTCCTACAAAGATTGGAGCTTTGGCATCCCAAACCTGAAAAATGATTTTCCGCTACCATCTGGACTCCTCGAAAAGAAGCAAAAAACTGGAAAACATCAGAATCCAGAAGATGTCCAAAAGTTGAAATCGGCCGATCCAGAAGACGTCCCAGTTGCTCAACGAAACTTGAAAATGAAGAGTTCAGAAGACGTCGAGAAGGACCTGGATGTTTCGAGTTTCATCGCTGGACATGGAAGACTCGATCGGATTCTCGATGTGACAGCAGCTCGCGTGGTACGAATTTTCCGAATATTGAGAAACTGAACATTTTTGTTTTTTAGGAGTCTGCTATTCAAGACGGCTTGTTTTGCCCGCTCAACTGTTATCTGATCATATTCCTTCATTTCAACTTCCTCCCGAAATTCTTAATTTTCTTGAATTTCCCGCCTATTTCATACTTGATTTTTTGTCTGGAATTTCCTGGATTTTGTCTCTCACTTTTTCTAAATGTTTCACTTTTTCTGAATGTTCATATAAATTTTGATCTTGATAGCTCTCCATTATATCTTCTAGAATCTAATCTGATCTGAAACCATCGTTTATACGATTAGAATTCGAGAGCTTGTTGTATTCGTCAATCCATTTTCATGCGCATCATTGGTAAGAAATATAGAGATGAAATGAGATATTTCTCAAATGTTCATAATGATGTAAAGTCGAAAAAAGTGAATAAATGAGAGTTGAGAGTTTTGAGAGTTCTTATCAGAAAATTATGTTTTCTTACAATCTTACCACCAATTTGAAACAGAACAACTTTCGACGAAAAATGAGAAATTTGAAAACATTAAGAAATTTCTTTGACATCTGTAATGATCAATATGCACCATTTTTTTCACGGGCGTTGAGTTTGTTGAAAAAAACTGAGAAAATTTTCAGATTACACGGTTTCTGAGTGTTCATATTGCGAACATGGACTCATTTCAATTATTCTATATCCTTTGTTGTCATGGGCTTCTCTTTTAGCATTTCTGTTTTTTCAACATCTAAGCAAACTTCTGGATCATTGATTCCGTTTGAGGATTCTGATAATTGATCTCTTCTTGATTACGGTCTTTCCAGTGTTCTCGTATTTTTCAACAAGTTTCAAAAATCCCAGCTTCAGGTACATGATTTGACTTTATTCTTGAGATAGAAAAGTTTATTGAATGGAGTGCAGGAGCAAATGCATCTACAAATAAAACAGTTAAACAACTGCCGCAGAGATGCACGGAATTCCATCTTCCGTCTTCCGTCTTCCGTCTTCCGCCACTTTTTCTATTCCGTCTTCCGTCTTCCGTGTACTTCAAAAGTCACTTCCGTGCATCTTTGAACTGCCGGTATGGAATATGCACAACATATCTCAAGATTATGAAACATCAATAAGTACTTGAACACGCAGGACACAGTCAACGCTGACGGGTATGGTACAAATTTCTGATGTATTGATAACAATTGTTTTCCGAATGGTACCTTTCTATGGACTTTTTAAGGTAAAGGAATTCTCACTCCAATGCAGAAGTTCTTTGAAAGTAACTTTTATTGACAATGGGAAACTGAAATTTATTACACCTTGTCTTGTTTTCTTTTTTTTAGACAAATTTAAGCAGCAATGATTTTACATAGTTCGTTCTTAGTTAGCATTATTCCCAGTAACTCACTATTACAAGCTGTCATACCTATGGTATGACACGATGGCAAATCAAATCATGTTGATCCACTGCGAAGCCAAGAACGCGGAAAATCCTGTTTTCATTTGTGTACCGCACTGAAATCGTGTGACAAAAGCTTCTCTTTAATAACTTGACAATGTAGTGCTTTAAACGGAAATTCAATACCAGAGTAAAAAAAATCAGAACCAATTTTGAGATTTCGAAACATCAATAATTTTCCAACCATTTACTTTCTCATACTCTGACTAAAGTCAAAACTCACTGATGTGAAGTCAGTGTTTTCTCAATTTCTGCTTTCTGTGAACTTTTAAAGGAAAAGGTTGTATTTTAACACCAATACACTGTGTGTATTATACACAACTCTATCGAAAGAAAAATTTATTGACACTGTGAAACTGAAATTTATTAGTTTAGGATACCACGCACCTTGTGTTGTTTTTTAAATTTATCGCTATCAATACTTTCGAAAAACAAAAATGATGATGCATTTTCGTTTATTATTCTCTTCCCCGTTGTATTCATGATAATTGTTCAACACCGAAAAAGAGAAGATCTCTTATCCAAAATAAAGTGAAAAGTTAAAGAACACCGTGAAACCTAAATGTCGTGTTTTTCTGAATCTAGTTTTCACAATGATAGCAAAGCGGTACGTTTATTAAAGGTGCCGCAGTGTTTTCTGTCGTCAATGCTCTCCTATCATGACTTTCAAAAACATAATCGTTAAATTTAAACCTCTAGGATGTTTTGATTATTGATTAATCATCGTTACTGTCGATTTGATGTTCTTATTGTGATATAGAGAGTCTGAAACGGAAAAAATCTAGAAAACGAAATTGCGAATTCATGGTGATTGTTCAACTCCAACAAAGAAGAGAGCTCTTATCCCATATAGAATGAAAACCTCAAAAACACCGTGAAACCTAAATGTCGTGTTTTTCTAAATCTAGTTTTCACAAGTTTTCACAAAAACATAGCGATATGTTTTTTAAAGATGCTGCAGTGCTTCTCTGCAGTCAATGATCTCCTATCATGACATTCAGAAACACAACTTTCGAATTCACATCTCTGAGATATAGGACGTCACAGTACAGTTTTTCATCATGACACGATAGCAAATCTTTAAATTAAAAAATACTCACACCCGACTACAGTCAAAAATGAAGTTAGTGTTTTTTTTTTGTTTTTGTTTTCTGTGGACTTTTTAAGGGGAAGGCATTATAACACCAATACACAACTCTATCGAAAGTAAAATTTCTTGACACAGTGAAACATAAATTTATTAGTTTAGGATACCACGCAACTCATGTTGCTACCTTAATGTATCGCTATCAATTCTTTCGAAAAACAAAAATGATAATGCATTTTCGTTTGTTATTCTCTTTCTTGTTGTATTCATGATGATTATTCAACACCGAAAAAAAGAAATCTTTTATCCAACATAAAATGAAAACCTTAAAAGCACCGTGAAACCAAAAAGTCGTCTTTCCCTAAATCTAGTTTTCACAGTAATAGTGACATAGCGGTGTTCCAAAATGTCGCAGTGCTTTTCTGTCGTCAATGCTCTCCTATCATGAATTTCAGAAACAGAATCGTTAAATTTAAATCTCTAGGGTGTTTTGATTATTGATGAATCATCGTTATTGCCGATGTTGGGTTATCGATGTTGGGTTCAACTGTTGCATTTTTATATGTAGACTTATTATGATTTGGGCCTGACGAGAGTAAGAGATATTGGAAGAAATTATGAGTCGGATAAACACGAATTCGTACTCGATTTAGCGCATAATGGATCATTTGTATTGTGGTAGAGAGAGTCTGAAACGGAAAAAATTGTATGAAACAAAATTACCAGAAAGTCACCAGAGTTTAATGAAAATGGAAAGAAATATCTTTATGGAGTGGGACCCAGCAACCGATTGAAAGGTATGTTTCGAAGCAAGTTGTGATGACGGTATGAAACCGAAATTTATTACCTTGCATAATAAATTTTTTTAAATGATCCTATTTTTAGGCAGTAGAGACTTTTCTAGTAGTCGTACTTATCACTTAAACGGATGTGGAGATTTTGAAACTGATCTTTAAATTTTTCCGTTTTCCAAATTTGGCCCAGAATCCAATTCGACTGGCGGCCGAAGACGCATTTGAAAAAGTTATATTCAAAACACAAAACGCTAAGGTGAACAAATAATAAGACAGACTGACCGTGCGACTGCCCTGCATTTGACCACTGAACTTTTTTGCCGGTCAAAATTAAACAGTAAACTTAACGGAAGTGACAAAAAACAAAGTTTTAAGCACGTTGTTTTATGTCATTTAATATGACTCATTTGATACATGGTCCTTTTCAGTTTCGGAAAACTGTCACAGACTCTCTGTATCACAATAAGTATGTTCCATTATGCGTTAAATCGAATACGAATTTTTCATCCGACTTATAATTTCTTCAGAAATCTCTTACTCTCGTCAGGTCCAAATCATTAGAAGTCCTACTATGCATAAAAATGCAACAGTTGAACGGAGATCCTCGACAGTAACGATGATTTATCAATAACCATAATATCCCAGAGGTTTGAATTCAAAAACTCTGTTTCTGAAAGTCATGATAGGAGATCATTGACTGCAGAGAAGCACTGCAGCATCTTTAAAAAGCATATCGCATGTTTTTGTGAAAACTTGTGAAAACTATAATAGATTTAGAAAAACACGAAATTTAGGTTTCACGGTGTTTTTGAGGTTTTCATTCTATGTGGGATAAGAGCTCTCTTCTTTGTTGGAGTTGAACAATCACCATGAATTCGCAATTTCGTTTTCTAGATTTTTTCCGTTTCAGACTCTCTATATCACAATAAGAACATCAAATCGACAGTAACGATGATTAATCAATAATCAAAACATCCTAGAGGTTTAAATTTAACGATTATGTTTTTGAAAGTCATGATAGGAGAGCATTGACGACAGAAAACACTGCGGCACCTTTAATAAACGTACCGCTTTGCTATCATTGTGAAAACTAGATTCAGAAAAACACGACATTTAGGTTTCACGGTGTTTTTCAGCTTTTCATTTTATGTTGGATAGAACATTTTTGTCTGGATCTGAACTATCTTCATGAGAAAAACGAGGGAGAGAATAATAAACGAAAATGCATCATCATATTTGTTTTTCGAAAGTAGTGATAGCGATAGATATTGAGGTAGCAACATGAGTTGCGTGATATCCTAAACTAATGAATTTCTGTTTCACTCTGTCAAGAAATGTTACTTTCGATAGAGTTGTGTATTGGTGTTAAAATACAACCTTTTCCCTTAAAAGTCCACAGAAAACAGAAATTGAGAAAACACTGACTTCACATCAGTGAGTTTTGTCTGTAGTCGGGGTATGAAAGAATAAATGGCTGGAAAATTATTGATGTTTCAAAATCTCAAAATTGGTTCTGATTTTTTTACTCTGGTATTGAATGGACATGTTAAATTCAAAAGTTATGAAAGATAAGCTTTTGGCACACAATTTCCGTGCGGTACACAAAAGAAAACACGATTTACCTTATCAGTAGACTAATTTAAAGATTTGCCATCGTGTCACATTATCCATGACGAAAAACTGAACTGTGAGTCAAATTCTCGTACACATTGACAATTTTCGGTAGGCTGAATTTTCCGACCGAATGGAACCCTTAGTTATAATAGTAAGTTACTGAGAGAAACTAACACAGCCACTTCTGAAATAATAGTAATGATGTCCTTATTGATGTCGATAGAACTTTATTTATCGTGTTTTTCTCTTGGAACTCGTTCAATAGTAATTGATTTGACGTCAAAAAATGAGGTGACGTCAAATGAGGTGAGGTCAAGTGGAGGCTATTTTAGGAGAATCTTTACGAGTTATCTGGAGCCTATTCGGTTTTCGAATTCGATTTCTTTACTTTTTTGTTGGAATTCCGTTAATTTGCAATTTTCGGATTGTTGGCAGTAACAAACAGAGACATTTTCGAGATAATTACTTGAAAAATTTTACAATTTCACAATGGTCAAAAAAAAATTATGAGAACTAGTAATTCAGTGAAGGAATTTAGAGAAGTTGTTTGATGAATTATCTTAAATGTCCAACTAATTTTTTTTGATGTCTCATTTCAGTTCCCAAAAATTAGTCAACAAAGAACAAAGTTATGGAAATTTAAAGTTAGAAGTTTTGGATTTCGGGAAAATTTCAATAAAATCGATTATCTCGAATACCGTTAATAATGATCAGTAACATATCCTATCCCTTGAATATTTTTTTTGCTTGTTCTTTTCAGCCTACACACTGCCCAAGACAGGAACATCATTTGGGCAACATTAGCATTGATATAGAAGGACCCCTGTAGTCCATCTAAGATAGTATCAAGTGAATGAAACTTCAGGAGACTATACAATTGGATTGCTGAAACGAACTCCAGCAAATGTCAAATCATGTACCTGAAGCTGGGATTTAGGAAATTTGTCGAAAAATACGAGAACATTGTAAATAAGGTGGTTGTCAGTTCTGTAAAATTTATGAACTTTGTGAAACACGAAAAATATTTCCCCGGAAAGTTCTGAAGTTGAAATTATTTATTGATCACGCACAATGGCTCGCTTGCGTAAAGCACCTGAATCAGCGTAAAACACCTACATCTAGTTGAAGTTTCTGTATAATTCCAGCTTTATGTACTTTGGAGGGCAATTACCATTTCGGGGTATTAACCAACAGTTCCGCAATTGCGCTTCACCAGACATTATAAAAATGAGCCATTACTTATGATCGGTATATCAAAAAGCAGAATCATCTTGAAACATGTCGGCACTCAGAAACTGAAAAATTTCGGTTTCCATATTCGAAAAAGAAAAAAGGTGCTCAACAGCCAACAAACGATAATTTCCCACAGTTTTTTAAAGTAGATGGTATGAATCGAACACTTATGACAAAATTATGACAATCTATAACTTAGTATTAGTGTACAATGACTAATTGACTAAATGAATATGACTATTGAGTAGACTACAGACTATACAATGACGGGTTTTAAATGAATATAAGGAAACTAAAGAAATTCTCTGAAAAAATGAGACTCGGTGAATGTGAACTTTTCAGATTTTCAGGCCTAAATCGTCTGAAAGTTCGAAAAGTACACAAATATCGAGCCTCACTTGTTTCAATCCGACAGTATGCACCTGATTCTAAATAACGGTTTGAAATGACTTCTGCATCAATATTTCAAGATGTTTGAGGATTCTAAAAATTGATGTCTTCTTGATTAGAGTCTTTACAATGTTCTCGTATTTTTCGACAAATTTCCTAAATCCCAGCTTCAGGTACATGATTTGACATTTGTTGGTGTTCGTTTTAACAATCCAATTGTATAGTCTCCTGAAGTTTCATACACTTGATACTATCTTAGATGGACTAAAGGGGTCCTTCTATATCAACGCTAATGTTGCCCAAATGATGTTCCTGTCTTGGGCAGTGTGGGTTGACGCCCAATTTTGGTTGCCTTGGATATTGATGAGAACGAACCAATGAAATCTTTCAAATGCATTTACTTAAAAGAGAGCTCGACAACTGCCGGTATGAAATATGCAGAACATATCTCAAGATTATGAAACATCAATAAATACTTGAACACGCAGGACACAGTCAACGCTGACGGGTATGGTTCAAATTTCTGATGTATTGATAGCAATTGTTTTCCGAATGGTACCTTTCTATGGACTTTTTAAGGTAAAGGAATTCTCACTCCAATGCAGAAGTTCTTTGAAAGTAACTTTAATTGACAATGGGAAACATACATTTATTACACCTTGTATTGTTTTCTTTTTTGGACAAATTTCGTCTGAAATGATCTTACATAGTACGTTCTTATTTAGCATTATTCTCAGTAACTCACTATTACAAACTGTCATACCAATGGTATGACACGATGGCAAATCTTTAAATTAGTCTACTGATAAGCCAAGATCGCGGTAAATCGTGTTTTCTTTTGTGTACCGCACTGAAATCGTGTGACAAAAGATTATCTTTAATAACTTTTGAAATTAACATGTAAATTCAATACCAGAGTAAAAAAAATCAGAACCAATTTTGAGATTTCGAAACATCAATAATTTTCTTGCCGTTTATTCTCTCACACTCTGACTACAGTCAGAACTAACTGATATGAAGTCAATGTTTTTTGAATTTTTGTTTTCTGTTGACTTTCAAAATTATGGGGATCACAGCAATACACAATTCCATCTCAATTAAGTTTTATCGACGAAGTGAAACTAAAATTTTTTGGTTTAGGATACCACGCACCTCGTGTTGTTTTCTTAATGTATCGCTATCACTACATTCAGGAAACAAAAATGATGATGCATTTTTTTAAATATTCTCTCCATCGTTGTTCTCATGATGATTGTTCAACACCGAAAAAAAGGAGATCTTTTATCCAACATAAAATGAAAACCTTAAAAACACCGTGAAACCTAAATGTCATGTTTTTTCTAAATTTAGTTTTCACAATGATAGCATAGCGGTATGTTTTCAAAAAATGCCGCAGTGTTTTCTGTCGTCAATGCTCTCCTATCATGACTTTCAGAAACAGAATTTTTGAATTCAAACCTCTCGGATGTTTTGGTTATTGATAAATCATCGTTACTGTCGATTTGATGTTGGGATCTCCGTTCAACTGTTGAATTTTTATATGAGGACTTCTGATGATTTGGGCCTGACGAGAGTAGGAGATATTGGAAGAAATCATGAGTCGGAAAAACACGAATTCGTACTTGATTTAATGCATAATGGATCATATTTATTGTGATACAGAGAGTCTGAAACGGAGAAAAGTATCAAACGAAATTGCCAGAAAGTTACTAGAGCTCAATGAAAACGGAAAAGAAGTATTATATTGTGGTGGGGCCCTGCAACCCATTGCTAAATCTGTTTTGAAGCAAATTTTGATGACGGTATGAAACCGAAATTTATTAACTTGCATACGTTTTTAAAGGGTCCTATTTTAGGAAGTAGACACTTTTCCGGCAGTCTTTGCAGTCCAACAATACTCCATCTGTGAAGCTCCAAAAATAAAAAAATAAATCTTGGGAACACTTACCACGAAAGATTATCAGAATAGCAAACTGTACTGATCATTTCAAAGGATGAGGAGGTTTTGAAACTGATTTTTTTATTTTTTCCGTTTTTTTTTTCAAATTGGATTCAGAGCCCAATTTGACCGGCGGCCGAAGACAAGTTCTGTTAATAATTAAAGACACTACCGGTTGCTGGTCAACAAAAAATAAGATCCGCGGTTTTTTGCTTTTGACATGCTAGCCGTGCGACTGCCTTGCATTTGACAACTGAACTTTTTCGCCTTCCACAATTGAACAGTAAACTTAACGAAATTGACAAAAATCAAAGTTTCAAGCACGTGTTTTTATGTCATTTAGTATGACTTATTTGATACATGGTCCCTTTCAGTATCGGAAAAGTGTCAACTTTTGCTCTACGAATCGTTTTGAATTAGCATTGCAGTGCTATGGTCATCGATCTACTGCAAGACATCCACTATTTCTCGAATAGTTTTGTGTTCCAGGTGTTCACTGTGATGATCTCATTTGAAGCTAGAGTTCAACTCAGACGCACTACCACCTTGTCAATTTTGTGAAATCTATGAACTTTGTGAAACACGAAAATCATTTCACCCGATAATTCAGGAGTGGTAATTATTCAACGACCAAATACAGTGGCTTGTAACGAAAGCTGTGAAACACCTACTTCTAGTTGAAATTTCTGCATAATTCCAGCTTTATGCTTTTTGGAGGGCAGTTACCATTTCGGGGTATTAACCAGCCGTTTCGCAATTGCCCATCATCAGTCATTTTAAAAAATGCAACATTTCTTACGATCTGTAAATCAAAAAGCAGAGTTATCTTTTAACATGTCGACATTTAAAAACTGAAAACTTCGGGGTTTCCATATTCGAAATAGAAAAAAGGTGCTCAACAGCCAACAAGCGATAAATTCAAACAGTTTAAAAAAATAGATGGTACATCGAAAATTTATGAAGAAATTATGCGGCTCATTAATAGTAAAGTTTCTAAACCGGGTTTTAAATTAACTTCGCAAAACTGAGAATATTCTACGAAATAAGTGAGACTCGATATTTGCGTACTTTTCAATTTTTCAGGCCAAAATCGTCTGAACGTTTGAAACGCAAACACCGAACCTCACTTTTTTAGTGCGACAGTATGCGCCTGATTCTGAATAACGATTTGAATTGATTACTGTATCAATATTTCAAGATTATTCATCAAAACATTTCTCTCAGTTTCTGTTTTCCTCTCGATTTCTTTGACCATTGTGACATTAGAAGTCGAAGCAGCACAAGATAACTCGTCACATACTTATGAAGACGGCGAAACTGAGAAAGATTATGTCGCATCAATAGTTTTATTTTAGTCAAAAGTAGTTTCATTTTAGTCAAGAGTAGTTTTATTTTAGTCAAGAGTAGCCATTGGCACATTCACCTTCTCCTTTTCATATGCTATATCTCCTCGTCGCTCGCACGGCTCAGTCGGTTGCGCGCCGGCCTGCGAAGCGCGAGTAGCAAGTTCGGTTTTGTAAAAGATTAATTAAATTTTTTTGTGGAAAACTAAAGCGGACATCGTGATCAAGAAGCAGACAGACTACATTCACCAGGGTTGCAACAGGCCGGGTAATTTTGGAAAAAAAAACTCGACCCGTCCACTGAAATTTCACTGAAAATGGCATGCAAATGTTTTCCTAATTCTAGACCTAATGCATCATTTTGCACTTATAAGCCATAAACTTGATGTGAACGACTAGTATTAGCCAGGCGAATTTTGGCGCCGCCCGTGTACTCCTCGTAAACAATCCATGTCTTGAAAGACATGAATTGTTCACCTCCACAGGTGTGCCATACACATATTCATGGTCAGCGACATTTTGGAAGCAATCCCTTGATTTCCTAATTTTGTGGGTCTTTCGATCTCTGAAGATTTATCAATTTATTGAACACATTTTGTTCATTTCATGTAATAGATACTAACAACTTTGCATTGAAAAATATCGTTATGTCCTCATGATACAGGAATTTGGAAACAGAAAAATATGGAAAAATCGTGGGGACTATATTATAGTTCACAAATTTCAATAGCTTTGCGGAAATTGCACCAAACTGGTTATTCGTTTTAAAATTAGAATAGTTTAATGCAATTATTCGATGCAGTAGCATTATCGGGTATTTTGCTATAATGACCCCGTAGTAAGACTAGTTTTCAGAATCCGCCCTCCTGTGCTCAGAATAATTTTTCTCATTATGTGCACTACATGAAAATCCATGTGAATTATTTGTTATTTTTACATATCACTATTACAACTAGTTCGTAACTGAGACATTTTTTGAAAATTATTGAAAGATGGAGGAGTTCTAAAGCTTCAGATGCTCTTTCTTTGAAAACGGGCTCTACCTTTTAGTTTAGGATCCATTCTGAGAAAATTACAATACTTTCTCTGAAATGAACAATTTCGTCAGTACTAGCCTGTTTCTGAATGTGCATATTGTAAGTTTGGATATTTATGATCGTTGATTTATCACCTATTTCCAGTTTCCAACTAATTGTGCGTGTACAGATTTGTGTTGCGGACGGATGCCTTCTGGAGTCTCAAACGTGGCCTCCTTCTTGTTATCATAATAGTTCAAGTTTTGGAACTCGACCGACTTTTGCAGGATCATTTACATACCCCAAAACATATCTTTCCCACTCATTTTTGAAAAAAAAAGTCATGACTATGATCGAAAACTTCTTTACTATCCTACTTACTGATTAGGAAATAATGTCATCTGACTCGTTTTCATTATCTTAAATTTTTTCCATACAACTCCCGTTACATAATCACCACTTCAATCGCATATTTGGAGTGTATGTAATGTGTTCAGGAGTTAGAACAATAAATCACATCTCAGTGAGACTGTGCATTTTGACTTTGAATGGAACTAACCGCCTTTAAAAATTTTGTGAACCGAATGTTGTCGATTTCCAAATAAGGCTGTTTTCAAATTCTCAGAAGATTAACACAGAGAGAACTCAATAATCGAAAGATGTTCTATTTTTCAAAAGTGATATTTATTTGTTTTTTTAGATACTTTGTAAACTAAATTCAAACTTTGACTTTGGAAATGTCAACATCTTCGATTTTCTTTTTGAAGCTTCTAGAAGTCTCAGAAAATTCTTGAATTTTGAAAAGTCTTCCGTTTCACTGTCTTTAATTTTTTGATTGCCAGTCTTCTCTGATCTCAGAAGATTCTTTTTTTTTTCCTCTGGAATATTGAATGTTTCCAATAATAATTAGCTGGAAGAAAAGGGAGAAAAAAAGCATATCGAAAATTCTTATTGAAAAGTTTTGATTCATCACAAGGTTATCACCAGCTTGAAACAGAAAAAAAACTTCCGACAAAAATGAGAAATGGGGTTTCAAAACTCTTTCGTGTTTTGATTGTCAGCTTTCTTTGATTTCAGGAGATTCATTCTTTGTTTCTCTTTCTAACTCTCATTTTGTTTAGATCCGGAATGACTCCCGTACTCCGTCAACGCATACTGGGGTCCTTGAAAAAAAGGGTCTAAGAATAATTCGATTCAAAAACACAGCATTTTCGGTTTTTGATTTTCCAAATGTTTTTGAACTCATATTATTACCTGTTCTGTGTATCCCTCCTCCTTTCTTATACGAAATAGTGGATGAAATCTGATTCTGCATATTGTGAAATTCTATGGGTTCTCGAAAAAAATCAGTTTCAAGTAGCCGACATTATTTCATCAAACAGTTATTCAATGTTGGGCACTTGGTATCAAAATTTTCTATTCATCCTGGTACATCTTTTCCAGTTACATTAGGGTTTTTCTATCGAAATGGCTTAGAGTTAGATTTTTTCTCCCAAAAGTTGATGATCTCACCCCATCGTCGCTCCCATATTTTTAGTTGTTTAAATCTATTGGTTCAGTTTCATGCCAGCCAGGCGATCTGTTCTGGGCGAATTTCTGGACTGTTGAACATTGTTACGGGTTCCCGTTTTAGCATCTCAGTTTGAATTCTCCTAAAATAAAATAAAAAAATATATTTTCAAGACTCTGTTGATCTGGTTGACCATACCGGATTATAACTCTTTCAGGAACTCGATTTGAAATCTCCTAAAATCAAAAAATCGTTCTTCTCATTTCTCGCATTGATTTTCGATATGTTTCGCATATATGAGATGCACGGAAGTGACTTACAAAATACACGGAAGAAGGAAAACGGTAGTAAAAAAGAAGCACATTAAAACAAAATGCAAGGAAAATCGGAAGTTAATGGGAATCAGAGATGCAAGGACGACTTTTGAAATACACGGAAGAAGGAATTCCGTGCATCTCTCGTTCATAATAATGTTGACTTTCAAAACTCTCCCAACGGAAAACGTTAGCATTCTTTCGAACTTACTACAATTTAGAAACAGTCTAATCAAGAAATTCCGTAAAATGGAAAATTTCTGTGACAGATGACGGAACACGGTTTACGGAAGTGAACATAAATTGACCTTGCTGGCCATGCCTAAATATTAATCTTTTAGCAACTTGATTTGAAATCTCCTAAAATAAAAATAATCGTTTCACCCCTTTTATCCTCGTTCATAATAATGTTGATGTTCATAACTCTCCACTAAAATTTTGTAACTCACGCAATCTGACCAGTGAGATCATCGTTTGCAGAAATCGTTGTATTCAACAGCTCGAGAGATTTCTGCAATCATCGATCAATTTTCACGTGCTCTCCATTTGAGAAATATATGTAGAGATTGGATTGGATGATTTTGGAATGTTTGTAATAATGAACAGCCGGAGAGAAAGGTAGATAAAACTATCAAAAATTCTTATTAGAAATTGTTGATTTATTACAAGGTTGTCACCAGCTTGGAACAGAAAAAAGAGAAATGGGGCTTCAAAACATTAAGATATTTGTTTGACATTTTTGTGCATCATTCATTTTAGTGGAAGTCGATGAAAGTGAGGGGTCCATGCCCTATTTCGAAACGAGTTTCTGAGTTTTAGGATTTCAAAAAGTTCCCTTCCGTTCTTACTGTATTCGTTTCATCATTTTTATGCGCTATTGGTCTGGAATTGCCCCGTTTAAAATTATGGAACCTTCATGTACTTTTTGAATTGTTGCTGTATTTTTGATTCCCGCAAAAAAAGAAACTTGAATTCACTGAATTTACTGGAAACGGTGAATCAAAAATGGCCATTTTTCTATTAAAAATTACCATTGCTCACAACCTTAGAACCAGTTTGGAACGGAACAACTTTCGAAGAAAAATAAGCAACTTTTTGAAATATTTTGAAACGTTCGATAAAGTTCATACTATAAAATTAAACTTGTAACTGATCCGAAATTAAATTTTTCTGAACATCATGCTTTTGAAACACTACATTTTTTATTTAAAAAATATTCATGCTCGTTAACATTACGAATAAATCACATAGGCATTTCAATAATCTAGAATCTCTCATTTCTCAACGGTTGTTTTCTCTTAGCTCAAATATTTGTCAGCAACAAGATAGGTTTCTGAAGCATTGATTCCGTTTGAGGAATCTCGAATTTGATGCGTATTTCTTTTGAATCTTACCAGTGTTCTTCTATTTATTCCACGATTTTCAAAAAATCCCAGATTCAGATTCATGATTTGACATTTGCTGGAATTTGCTCCAGCGATTTACTGCTTCTAGCTTTTGCCCACGTTCCATATATGCGATTACAATAACGACTTCATAGATTGAAGGTAAATTCAATATGTAGTACAACGTATACTTAAATTGTCTAGCCTTCGAAACCGTACTTTTTTATTTTGCAGGAGCTGCCTGTTTCTGAATGTGCGTATTTTTTAGTTAGTTCCCTCTCACGACGACACCTAATAAAATAAAGCTCGTCAATCTGGAATTCGTCATTGTTTCCTTTGGAAAACTTTCGAACTTAAAAATCCCAAGCAAAATCAAGACAAAAACGAAGGAAGATCGCCAAATGAACATTCAAAATGAGAAAAAAAAACAACGATGATATTTTGCTCCCCTTTTCGGGGCAAGCTGAAAACTGAAAATACAGAAGATTAAATTTAACATGCCTACCTTGTACATTAGCTTGTTATTGCAAAAAGAGAGTAATGCTCAAAGAGGATACTGGAATGTTGAAAAATTTTCATGTTCCCAATATGAGCACTCAGAAACCGTTTAAAATGAAATGATCATGTTTTTTCTTTTCTGAGTGTCTCCAACGTCATCTAAATTGTATCCACTTTACCAAACGAGTTCAGTTTCTCACTTCAACTAACTATTCTAATTTTGTAATATTAACCATTGAATAAACAACTATTGGCACATAATAAGAACAGTTAATCATACATGAACGAGATTTCAGTGTGAAACCTGACATCTTCCCGAACAAAAAAATGATTATTTAGAAAATATTTGCCAATGACTATGTTATCATTCGTTCAACCTTACAACCATTTAGAAACAGTCTAATCTAGAAATTTCGTAGAAACTAATATCATTTTTTGACGGATGACGGAAGACAGAAGTGAAAATATAGTCGGAACGTGGAAGTAGACGGAAGACGGAAGTGGTTGTCTAGGCCGAAAAGTACTACAGTGCGTTTCATTGATATACGGTCTCCTATGAACTAGATCATAACTTTTTTCTTAGGCAACCTAGCGTGTCAAACTTCTTTGCATTGAATTTTCTTGTCAGAAACCCGTGATTTTGAAGCAGGACATACAAAAATCACGATCCTTATGTAAAATGTAATGTTCTTTTCAATGCAAAAAAGTTTGAGGCGCTAGGTTGCTTAAGAAAAAAGTTATGACCTAGTTCATAGGTGACCGTATATCAATGAAACGCACTGTAGAAGTGTTGGTAACTGTAATCATTAATGTTAGATACTGTCAGAAAATCACTCAAAAATAGAATTCGAGTTGGAAACATTAAACAATTTTTGACTTCCTTTAAAATTGTTCCTCCCAAAAAATCCCGAGGACCGAAGTAGCCGTAAAATTTTGACAGAATACGGAAGTTAAAAAACAGGCGACAGACGGAAGACAGAATTCCGCGTACTTCTACATAATATTGATCATCACAGATGTCAAACAAATATCTCAATGTTTTGAAACTCCATTTCTAATTTTTCTGCAAAAGTTTTTCTGTTCCAAACTGGTGTTAACCTTGTGATAAATCAAAACTTTTCAATAAAATGTTGTTATACGCATGTTTTATCTTCCTTTTTTCCAGCTGTTAATTATTACGAAAATTCAAAAATCATCCAATCCAATCCCTGTATATTTTATGAGCGAGGATGAAAGATGCAAATCAATTTTTTGATTTTAAAATATACCAAATCCAGTTCCTGAAACAGGAATTTTCGACATGGTCAACAATCAAGAAAAATACAAAAACCCTTAATGCGACTGGAAAAGAACACAGAAATGATTAGAATCCTTTTTATACGATGACTAACATTTAAATATGGTTTCATGAAACAATGATGGGATCGTGAAACTGTTTTTTTAGAACGCAGTGTATCACGGGATTTCATATCATGCAGAAGCGGATTTCAGGCACTTGCGAAAATTATTTTGTTCACTGACCCTATTTTGTGTCTGACCAAAAAAACCTAATCATAAATTGTCAAATACTAAGTAAATTACGAAGCAAAATCAAAATGTATCCGAGAACAAGAATCCTGGAATTAACAAGACTAATTTGACAAGATTTCAAATCGTGAATTTGAAACTGTGAATAGAACAAACATAAAGATGAGACGACGTCGTCATCAAAAAAAGAAGATCAGAGTAAGTAATAGATGCCATATTTGCAATAATCGATAATTTTTTCCTGTTTTTTGTCTTCGGTTTCCGTCATCTCTGTTTCGAATGCAACACATTCGTGACTTTCAACTACCAGGAATCAATCTCATAAATTATAAAACATCAATAATGGCCATTAAATCAATACTCATGTATGCGGAACTCAGCCATAAAAACTAATGTTCATATTATAAATATAGTTTTTCGAATTCCTGTTTTCTATTAACTTTTCGAGGGGATTCGTCACTCCAATGCAGAATTTCTTTGGGAGTAACTTTTATTGACAATATGAAACTGACATTTATTGACATGAAATACCGTTTGTAATCAAAGGTTTCATGTCTAACGTGTTTTTTCTTAAAGGGCGAGTGTGCTAATTCAAAAAATGAGATTTTCCCAAAATTTTTTGTATATATCGATGCGGGCAAACGTTTCTGGAAAGATCCTAGTTGAACGAAAATCACGAAACTTGCTCATTTTCGAGTTATTCGTGAAAAACAGGTCAAATTTTTCAACGTAGAGTGCACAAGAGCAGTTGAAAAAAGCTTTGAGTGAACAAGCGTAGAAAATAATAAAAACGTGTCTCCTTTTTCCATGATCTGTGCACTCTACGTTGAAAATTTTGACCTGTTTTTTGGGAATATCTCGAGACAGAGATATTTTTGTGTTCTGTAAACTACTTCATCTTTGCAGTCGCGTTTGCCCGCATAGATCCATATCAGAAAGTCATATTCGAAAAATTAGCACACTCGCCCTCTATATCGCTGGTATCGCTACCACAATTTCGTGGATTCCTTTCGGCTGGTATCATCAGGGATGTTTTCAATTCTGAAACCTGTTTTTCATAACGTGGAGGCAGATCCAATAATGCATCAAAAATTTTTAAGTAATAATTAGCCAGAGAAACATTAATCTTTATAACTTGTTGGAGCGACTCATTCCTATGAGACTAATTGAGAATACATAAAAATACTTGAAAATGGTAAAAAGATTAAATGATGTGTAGCAAATCGATCAGAAAAAATTGAATTGAAAAGAGTCTAGGAAATCTTTTTCAGCTTCATCTCCATAAGAAACAAACCCTAACAATTCATTGTAGTAATACAGACACCATACTTTGTCACTGAAGAAAGTCACAATGGTATGGATAAAGAAATGCAAAATCCAGAACCAATTTTGAGATTTTGAAACATCAATAATTTTGAAGCCATTCACTCCCTCATACCCTGAGTATAGTCAAGAATTGACGTGAAGTCAGTATTTTCCGAATGCTAGATTTCTTTGGAATTTCTAAGGCTTCCGAACCCGCAATGGACCTTTCAATCGAAAGTAACTTTCCTTGAGAAAGTGAAACAGATTTTTTGTTTTTTCCCATTGTTAACTCTAATTGAAGCAAATTCTGTTCACCGTGTGAAACTGAGATTTATTGATTTTCATACTTTTCTCCAAAGGATACCATTTTTGAAGTAGTAGAAGCTAAATATTTCTAAAATGCAAAAATGAAACTAAGGTATTTTCGCTTCGCTTATCTATACATACTTGTGATTTGTCGGCTCGGCTCGATTGGCCCCGTGAGAAAAATTTGGAGACAGTTTCTTTTGAATCTTTTTATTTTTTTTTGCTCAAAAATCATCCGAACTAACTAATTACTCCGATAATCTGCGCCTGATTCTAAAAAACGTTCTGAAATACCACTGTATCAATATTTCAACATGATTCATCAAAACATTTCTCTCAGTTTCTGCACTGAATTATAATTGCTCCCAATTTTTTTAACCATAGGAGCTTTTAAAATTTTTGAAGTGATTATCTCGAAAATGTCTCTCTCCTGGTTCACGGTACAACCAACACTACGAAAATTTGTTGGAATCTCAACAAAAAAGGAAAAGAATCCAACCTGAGAGTCAAAGCAGCACAAATTAACTCGTCACATATTTATGAGAAATACGAAACTGGGAAAGCTTATGTCTTTTTTAGCGATAGTTACAGTAACAAAAATGGGTGAGTATAACTCCAATTTTTGTTATTGATGAAAAATAATGGGACCTGACTTGAATTTTTGAGAACTCAGGAATCATTTGTGTCTATTTACGCATAACAGCCCATATTTATTGGTATGTTTTCTGTTTCAACCTGTTAATGGACTATGTTAAGAAAAATTGGATGCTATACAATACTGACCGTGAGAATTCTAAATCTGCAAAAAAGAGTCAAATGTTCACGTAACTCAGGTTATCAGTCAGCAACAATTTATTGAAAAAACAGATCAAGCAGTTTCAGGCACATTTCCACGGTTTGTGCTCCTTCCAAAATCTCCGAATTCTTTTGCTGTCGTTATAGTTTTGTAATCCAATCGAAGCGTCCGTCTCCAGCAACGCGCATGTGAGGCCGTTGGTCTCCGCCGGCTGAAAAGTTAATCACTTGCTGAAACGGTAAAATAAACGATGATGTCTTCCAGCAAACTTGGGGCAGAAACACTTGTCTGCGGCGCTCTCCTTGGTTCCAAGGAACATTTCTTACCTATTCTTTATTTTCTCTCGCCACATCATCCTCGTCGTTGTGGAACTCATTTGATGCCCTCAGTCGTCTTTACTCCTCTGAAAAACTCGTAGTTCAGAAAAATAGGAATTTATTGGTGCCTTTAGAAAATCACGAACTCACTGGAATCATCTCCTCGTCCTTCTTAAAGTCGTGTTTATCCATCTGGTCGTCGTACTGTCCTCCTTTTATCGTCGTCTCCGAACTCCTGGCTTGTTCTTTCTTTCCCGGCAACTAGAGAAACAGGGGAAGACTAAGGGGTTTCCTTCAAGGGTTTTCTGCTAATCCTCGCCCGTGCAGCCAACTACAAAGGCGACCAGCACTAAGACGGGTTCAGGCATACTCACCCAATCCAGAAAAGGGGGGAGTGCTAAAGGACCCAAAACTATTACGGTTTTTAGAGGTTTCCTTCAAGGGTTTTCTGCTAATCCTCGCCCGTGCAGCCAACTACAAAGGCGACCAGCACTAAGACGGGTTCAGGCATACTCACCCAATCCAGAAAAGGGGGGAGTGCTAAAGGACCCAAAACTATTACGGTTTCAAAAGGTTTCCTTCAAGGGTTTTCTGCTAATCCTCGCCCGTGCAGCCAACTACAAAGGCGACCAGCACTAAGACGGGTTCAGGCATACTCACCCAATCCAGAAAAGGGGGAGATTCTAAGAGACCCAAAACTATTACGGTTTCAAAAGGTTTCCTTCAAGGGTTTTCTGCTAATCCTCGCCCATGCAGCCAACTACAAAGGCGACCAGCACTAAGACGGGTTCAGGCATACTCACCCAATCCAGAAAAGGGGGGAGTGCTAAAGGACCCAAAACTATTACGGTTTTTAGAGGTTTCCTTCAAGGGTTTTCTGCTAATCCTCGCCCGTGCAGCCAACTACAAAGGCGACCAGCACTAAGACGGGTTCAGGCATACTCACCCAATCCAGAAAAGGGGGGAGTGCTAAAGGACCCAAAACTATTACGGTTTCAAAAGGTTTCCTTCAAGGGTTTTCTGCTAATCCTCGCCCGTGCAGCCAACTACAAAGGCGACCAGCACTAAGACGGGTTCAGGCATACTCACCCAATCCAGAAAAGGGGGGAGTGCTAAAGGACCCAAAACTATTACGGTTTCAAAAGGTTTCCTTCAAGGGTTTTCTGCTAATCCTCGCCCGTGCAGCCAACTACAAAGGCGACCAGCACTAAGACGGGTTCAGGCATACTCACCCAATCCAGAAAAGGGGGGAGTGCTAAAGGACCCAAAACTATTACGGTTTCAAAAGGTTTCCTTCAAGGGTTTTCTGCTAATCCTCGCCCGTGCAGCCAACTACAAAGGCGACCAGCACTAAGACGGGTTCAGGCATACTCACCCAATCCAGAAAAGGGGGAGTGCTAAAGGACCCAAAACTATTACGGTTTTTAGAGGTTTCCTTCAAGGGTTTTCTGCTAATCCTCGCCCGTGCAGCCAACTACAAAGGCGACCAGCACTAAGACGGGTTCAGGCATACTCACCCAATCCAGAAATAGGGGGAGTGCTAAAGGACCCAAAACTATTACGGTTTCAAAAGGTTTCCTTCAAGGGCTTTCTGCTAATCCTCGCCCGTGCAGCCAACTACAAAGGCGACCAGCACTAAGACGGGTTCAGGCATACTCACCCAATCCAGAAAAGGGGGAGTGCTAAAGGACCCAAAACTATTACGGTTTTTAGAGGTTTCCTTCAAGGGTTTTCTGCTAATCCTCGCCCGTGCAGCCAACTACAAAGGCGACCAGCACTAAGACGGGTTCAGGCATACTCACCCTATCTAGAAAAAGGGGAGTGCTAAAGGACCCAAAACTTAACCTGTTGGCAAAAGTGTTTTTCGATTGGCTTGTACGCTTCTTTGAATTCCATGGGGATTTCCTTCTTCGGCTTCTCGATTGCATTGACGTGATTCTTCTCGTTGATGTGATCGGTGCCACGACGACGACGTTTGAAGGATGGAAGAGCAAGTGATGAAGTGGCGATCCTGAAAAAAAGCAGGCTTTGTAAAAGTATCGGAAAAAGAGCAGGACCAAATTATCGTTGATGGTTGGAAAAAACACGAGCACACTGTATACATACACAATTTGACTGTATTCACAACTATAACTTGCAAGAGGGGAAATCGGATCGATATGGAAGGGTATTGTATTCTATCGATTGGGAAGAGTGAGCTTATGAACTTGAAAATGCGGAAATTTGAAAAAGTTGGGAAAAGTAGGAGTACTGCAGTTTCTTAAGTGATTGAAGTTGTTTAAAAGTCCAAAATAAACATATAAAATTTCTACATGCCGTGGCCCGTCTGGTATAAAAATCAATACATTTCCTGATACGAGGGAAAAAAGAGGTCACCGTTGTTCACAAGCACTACGCGCACAACTGACTGTGTATGTATACAATTATAACGTAACGTGCGAGAGGGGGGGGGGGGGGGGGGGAACGATCGATATGGAAGGTATTGATCTGTATTGTGTCGATTAGGAAGAATGAGATTATGATCTTAAAAATGCGGTAATTTGAAAAAGTTGAGAAAAGTAGGAGCAATTTAGTCTCTAAAGTGGCTGAGATTGCTTTATAGTTCTATTTATTCAGTGAGCTCTTGCTCAGAAATGTGGGAGAAAACTCAAAAAATTCTGTCCAGGAAAACGCCTAGAAAGCCTAAAAAGAACGCCTAAAAAGCCTACAAAACCTAAAAAGAACGCCTAAAAAGCCTACAAAACCTAAAAAGAACACCTAAAAAGCCTACAAAACCTAAAAAGAACGCCTAAAAAGCCTACAAAACCTAAAAAGAACGCCTAGAAAGACTAAAAAGCGTAACAAGCCTAGAAAGTCAAAAAAGCCTAATAAGCCCAAAATCCAGAAAAGTCATAAAAGCATAGAAGCCAAAAAGCCTAAAAAGCCTAATAAACCTAAAAAACCTAGAAGACTTAGAAAGTTTGAAAGCTTAGAAAGCCTCTCAAAGGACTTGAAAAAAACGGCGCCTAAACGGTCTGAACAAGTCTGAATGGGCGTGAATCTAGTCTGAAGTACAAAACTTTAGTTCCATTTTCACCTTCGAAAGGCCTATTGTGGGCCTGTTAGAAACCAACCTGTGAGATGATAATAACTAATGATTTTCCTTCTCATCAGGTTCCTCGACTCCAGATTCTTGACGTTATCTCTTTGACGCCTTCTTCTTTTCATCGTCGAGCATGTCTTCGAGATCCTCCTCTCCAGAATCGTCAGCCTTCTTGTCCTCCAAAAGTGCCTCCAAATCGTTTGTGTCCTCACCATTGATTCTTCTCAACTTTCCGTCAAAATCCGACGTCGCTTTGCGTTCATCTGAAACTCACCGGAATCTCTGCCTCCTCCTCCTGGTACTTAGACGGGCGGGACGAGCGGCGACGTGGCTTCTCTTCTTCCTCATCGTCGACTTCAGATGCCTGACGTCTTCTCTCCGATGCCTTCTTCTTCTCCTACTGACGACGACGAGTGCTGAATTTCTTCTCCTCATTTAGCATGTCTCCGAAGTCCTCCTCTCCAGAATCGTCAGCCTTCTTGTCCTCCAAAAGTGCCTCCAAATCGTTTGTGTCCTCACCATTGATTCTTCTCAACTTTCCGTCAAAATCCGACGTCGCTTTGCGTTCATCTGAAGACAGAACGACGTCATCAGAATCAGAACCCGAGCTTCTGAAGGCGATTGGATGAATGGTTGGGGCTCTTCTTGGGGAAACACCATGTTCTCCTCGTAGACACCTTCGACAACGGTGAAGACTTATCGGTTTTAGAATCCTTTGGGAAGTTCGGTGGCCAGAAAAGAGCAAACGAAGGTGTTGGTGGAGATGGGACGCACGTACTTGACTATTCGCTGGAAAATAAGGAAAAATTAGGTCGAGACTTCGGTGAGAATCTAATGGAAAAATGGGCTAAAATCGGTCTACATCCAGTCCAAAAAGTGCAAAATCCGTGACTATAAATAGCCTAAAACTCGCTTGAAAACCTAGAGAACAGAAAATGCAAAAAGGGCATTAGAAAGGTCAAAAAATACCCTGATTTTCTGTCTGATCTAGCTTGATTTCTTGTCGAAACTAGACTAATTTCCAGTTTCTACTTTCCTATTTTTGAACTGGAAAAGGCCTATTTTAAGTCAAATTTCCAAACCAACCTATTCAATAATTGTAACTGGCTTGACTTCGACGGCGACTCCTCATATGAATCGTTTCCTGGGCGTCGAATTGAAGGATCAGATGGCATTCGGTGGTGGGGGTGTCATCGGGATGGTAGTCATCGGGATGGTAGGGACGGCATTTTTACCTGGAAAATAGGAGAAATTAGAGGGGAAATATAAAAAAAAACATATTTCCATGAGTGCGTAAATTGACAATAAATGAAGTAAGAAGAACGGGGAACATTTGGAAATTTTATGAACAATTTGTTGATAGTTTAAACATGAAGTTTACTAATTTTGAACGAAAGTATGCGATTTTTGCCAAAAATTGGTAGAAATATGAGTCGAAACCTAAAAATTGACCTCAGAAACCAAAAAAAAGACAAATGGCAAAAATGAGAAGACGAGAAGGTCAACAAAACTTTCGCGGGCGAAAATATATTTGTAGATCAAAACAAATGTTTTGGTCAAAAATGAAATTTTTTTGGCTTTTCTTTATCGGTGATAGAGGATAGTATTTCCAGAATTGTTTGAATTGAGGAGAAAATAAACAAAACGTTTAGGCGACAACAAGAAATAAAAAATAATTTTTAAAAAGTTTCTCAAGAAATATCTAATTTGAAAAATTTGATCTACCAAGTCAATTTTTACCGCGAATTTACATTTTTTGAGGCCCCCTCTCATTTTCATTCAGTTTCGCTGTTGGTTTCTTTGACGAGTTTTTTGTTGATTTTTCGCTGTTTTCCGTTTGATCCAAATATGTACATCTCCAACCCCTTTCTTGAATGAAACATCATTTTTCAGCTTCTCCGCCGAGATGGAGACTACTCCCCCGACTATCGTCAAAAATTGCCAAAGGCGGGATGCCTTTAATCGAGAGAAAAACAAGCAGGCGTTCGTACTGCTAAAATCTTCACAACGAGAAGCAAGTCTGAAGAACAAGAATCCACCAAAAGAACAGGCTAAAACCTCGGGAAAACACCGCAACTGGAAAAAAAAGGCTATTTATCATGCGAAGAGGAAGGAGAAACGATCGAAGACTGTTGGGCAGCTGTCCGTGGATAGTCAAGTGAGTTTTTTGGAGTTAAATTTTTTCTAAAATTCAAATAGCTTTGATCTAGAGATTGAGGCCTTAGTTTTCTGATTCTTTGGGCCGAAAAACTGTAATTTTGAGCCAGCAAACAGGAAATCTATGACCAGAATGTTTGATTTTCGGGCTTAAAGTTTTCGAGTTTGTGCCTAGCATTTGTCTATGATTCTTTCGCTTCAAAATTTTCGTTGTTTTGGTCCCAAATTCCAAATTTTTTGGTTGTTTTTGGGTCTTTTTGAATGATTTTTGGCTTATTTTAAGACTAGATATCAACTTTCGGCTTTCAAATTTTTGATTTTTGGTCTTTTAAAAAGGGGCATTTTAGGTCTAATAGCTGACTTTCGAGCCTCGTAAATTATATTTTTGATTTTTCAGCATAAAATTCGTTTCTGATTTTCACGCCAAATGATTTTCGAGTGACTTTTTTGGATACTTCAGGGCCAAAATTTGGACTTTCTCGAAATGATTGTTGAGTCTCGGGGCTAGAATTTTCTTTATTTTTCGATTTTCAAGCCTAACTTGGAACTAATTGTTGAATTTCGGGCCAAAAGTTTTCAATTCTGTTCAATTCTGTGGCCTAACATTTTTGATGTTGGTTTTCTGGCCTAAAATTTGCAATATTCGACTTTCGGGATCAAGAATTTTGAATTTTTCAAGAGTTTATCTCCAAATTGTAATGCGAAATTTGAACTTTACTGTTTGAACTTTAAAGTTGCATACCATTATAACTGTCACAATTTGTTAAGATTTCATTTTTCCAGAAGCAATTGCTCAACGAGAACAACTCGCTCGAAAAGGAGACGTCGATTCTCCAAGTAGAACAATCGCTTTGGGACGATTCGTATGAAAGCAGAAATGAAAAAGAACAGGCAGAGTTTGGGAAAGAATTATCAATGGATTCGCATGAGGATAAGGATATGGTAGCGGAAGCAAATCTCGGTAACCATTTGGATTCAAATTTGGAAATGGATATGATTATGGAGGATATGAATAGTGATAAAGTCAAAAGGGCATCAACAGCCAATGGATCGTCGGAGAAGGTAAGGACGAAAGATAAAAGTCATAAGACAAAAGCCATGAGTTCGAAACTCCAATTTTTGCAATTGGAATTTCCGATTGGCTCAAAATTTAACATAACTAAAAGTTCCAATATTTCTTCCAAAGTTTAAAATTTGGCATTTACTTAGATTTTTTTTGAAATTTCAAAGTTTACTAAAACTGTCAGTAAACATAAAACTGATTTCCAGGTTCCAAAGTTTCCAATCGAAGCGAGAAGATCGTTTCCAGAAGACAAAATCGATGAAAATAGTGTGAACATTCGCGAAAACGAGGACAAACTATCAGCATATGGAGACGATGAACTATCTGAACATTTCACATTGGACGGATCGCTAGATATGTATTCGTGTGAATACTGTCAAACCCAGTTTCATAGTCCAATAGGAATTTGGAAGCATGCCGGTGCACACAAGAGTGATATGACAACAGAAGCGGTACGGGAATTAGAAATATATGGAAATCTTGAATCCAAATCTTTGAAATCTTTTGAGATTCTCTAGCTTGAATATCGAAATTTTTGAGTCAAAAATTTCACTTCAAGCTTTTTTATGGTTTCTGATAGATTATGGGGGGCTCCACAACGTTTGGGTTCCCGATCTGGGCACCTTGAAACTGTGAATTTAAAATGAAATTAAAGTTTCGAAAATTTCAGAATTGGCTCTGCAACATTTGTCAATCAACTCACTATTCCTTCTACTCGCTGCTTTTGCACATCAAGTCCTATCACGATACCAAATTTGTAAGGAATGCAAAAGAAAAGACGTAAAACAAGCAATTTCAATTTCAGACTTCGACCAATCATCGAAAAATCGAAAACTTGCCATTTGGAGCTTCGAACAAAGCGAAAAAATGTATCCGATGTAACCTTTCCTTCCTAGACGCTGATGCCTTTATGATGCATTTCCAAACCTCTCATCCAGAAGCCTTGAAGGAGAAGCATCCTTCCCACTTTCAGCCATCGGTGACTTCGACACCAGTTTTCAGAAGGTGAAAACTTTTTTATTTTCAACTTAAAACAAGCGTTTGTTCTGATCTTTTGGGTCAAAGTAGGCTAAGATTAGGGACCCGAGTAGGCCAAGAAGGCCGTTTTTAGGCCGTAATAGTTGACTTTCAGGTCGACCTAGGCCGAGATTTCGCCACAGATTGGGCCAAGTAAGTGGCCGTTATAGATAATTTTCGGGCCAAACTACACCCAAAAGGTCGTTCCTAGGCCGTTATAGATGACTTTCGGATCAAACTAGGCCGCGATTTAGGTGCAGACTAGACCAAGTAGGCTATTTCAGGCCGTAATAGATAACTTTAGTAGGCCAACATTTTGAGCCAGACTAGGCCAAGAAGGTCATTTTGTAGGTCGTAATAGACAATTTTCGGGCCAAACTAGGCCAGGATATCGGGTCAGACTAGGCCAAAATAGCTACTTTTTTCAGTGTGGGCCATTTTTGAGTCCAAGCGATCAAAATTTTTAGCTCGAAATAGGCTGCTAGTTGAACCGACGGAGTGTCATTCTAAGCTGGAAAACACAAGTGGTAGATCAAAAAAAAAAATTTACCGAAAAAGTCAAATTTTGTGTTAGATTTTTTTCGGAATTTTCAAAAACAAACCATGTTTCAATTTTCAGAAGTTCCAACCGTGACCTGCCATCAACTTCTCAAGGAACACACAAACCGACATCTGCCAAAAAGTGAGAACCTCTCCTGAACAATAAATAATACTTTTATCGTTTAACTCGTCCTTTTCAAAAATAATTGTGAAATTTATTGTATATGGTGACACATTTGGCCTTGTGAATCCCTTTGTCTTACCCGTTGAATTTACCTTATGACAAGTTTATAGTTGTGGTTATGCTGATGTTATTATCTCCTCTCTAAAATGTTCGTTATTTCTATATTGCTTCCCTGAAACCCATCTCTCTCAGAATTCCTAGTCTTTGAATTCCCATTATCAGAATTCATACATAGTAGTATTTGTTGAATGCTCTAGGGGATTCTCGTTATTTTTACAATTCCTCATCCATCCTTCCCCATTATATTTATTCATGTTTCAATGTGATGATTAGCGCCCCTTATATAGTAGTTCTAAGGTTCCGCCCCTACACCCAAAGTTTTGAATTTACTGAAAATTTTCTCTTTTTCACATTTTCTTGTGGATTGTATTATTTGCTCTTTATAATCTTTCAAACTTTACGAATTTCCCCCAGTTTTCTTTTTATTTATCAGCTTCTTTGAATCCTTCCCTTACTTCTGGAATTTATATAATTTTATGGATCAAAAGCAGAAAATATGCTCTGCTAATATTGCATATGAATGAATAGCTTCCCCAATTTTTCTATTTATTTTTCTTTTTCAGGGATTTCGAAACAAAACAAACCAGAACATGAAGAACTAGAAGAAAAATAGGAGGGAACCTAGAAAAATTGAAAAATACAACCAAAATTTTTAAAGATACAGAGATTCTGAGTCTCTGTGAAACATCAGAAGAAATGTATTCTGATTTTCAAAAATTCTAGGTTTCGAGAGTTTCTAGATTTTCTAGAAAGAAACTAAATACTTTAAAAAAATAAAAATGGGACCTAAATTTTCAGGTTTCAGATTTTCTTATCAAAATTCGAAATCTCATCTCCTCCTCTAAAAATCTCAAAATCTCCAAGCGAAATGACTGGTTGCGAAACATCGTAGTTGAAAATTTTAAGTGGGTTTCGAAATGTCAGTTGCAAAATAACTGGTTGTGAAATGTCGTGGAGCGAATTTGAAGTTCAAAAAAAAATATGTCGCAATGGAGCACATATTTTTGGCAGAAACAGTATTTTAGGACCACTTATCTTCCAGGAACCATGATGAACGGAGGAATACTCTCATTCACGTTGTCTTTTGAATTGTCCACCTTGATAGTCGCACAACAGAAAATCAGTACAGGTCAGTTAAAAAAATAAAACATTAAAAGCTCCTTGTAAAAAAGGAAAACATTGGAATAACCCCAGAGAGTACTGTAGAGGTCGTCAGGGCTCCAGACAACTATTTGGACTTGAGAACAGGAAACGAGCAAAAAATACAGTAAAACTCTGAATCACTGAAGAATGCAGGACTACTGTAAGAGACTCCAAAATAAAATTTGACGGCTTTTGGTTATCTCTGTGACAGTTTTAGGAGCAGCATGCCTTATTCTCAAAAGTTTCATTGACCGTGCCAGTTTCGACAAGTTGGATGATAAAATTGCTGGTAATAGTGAGTTTTAAAACTCGTTCTACAGTACTTTCACGTCACTGTATCGTTTTGCTTTTCAATTTCTTGTCGGTTTCACAATTCCTACTAAAGCGCTCCAATCAGAAAATCAGTAATCCGATTGAGATTTTAAAAAATTCCGAGTGTTCTTTTTTCATTTTATCTTTCCAACTGTTTTTTAGTCGTTCTATCAATTTCCGTTTGTTGAAAGAGCTTCTAAACTTTAATTGTCGCAACTTTCATTTTTGACACATTTATGACTACCTTAAGACAGAACAAAACGTGAAGTCTATGCTAGCGTTAATGTGCATTGCGATGTTTGATTAACTATCGCAAATGCCCGAAAAGTTGTTCAATGTTTTGAAACATAGTTATATTTCTTTCTTGTAAAATATTTCTGCTTCAGAATGTTGCAAATTTCTTGTAAGCACATCAGTTTTTGTTTAAAACTCGCGAAATGCAGCTCTTTTTAAACTTTCCAAACTCAAAATGGTTACACATGCTGATTTAATTGGATGGTAAAAAAGTTGATAATGTTCGCATGAACACTGTGAAATAATGCATCCTAGTTTTGAGAAAATTTGGAATGAAGGATGATTAGGCGTTGTTCTGGTGAACTTGCGATATCCGTAGGGGTCCTATTAGCTACTGTGAATTCATGAAATTTGGGCGGAGCATAGAAAATGTTCTCCGAACCTTTTAGAAAGTTTTCATGCAGTTCCAACATGCAGGGAGTGTTTTGACTCCAAATAGTGACTCCAAATAAAACAAGACTCCAAATAGTCCGAACTACAAATGTCTGAAAATATATTAATGTTTGGAAACAGAAATGGTTTTTTTTTTCATTTTTCAAAAAGAGGTTGTTAGAGGATGGGAAATTATGAACATTTCGATTAAAATTTTTGAAAATCGGACATTTTTAATCTTCAGTATTTTCAGTCTTCAGTTTTTCCCAAGAAAAACAAACCCAATGCCGTCATTATGTTTTTTTTCTAATTTTAAACGCTCATCCTTTTTTGGAATTTTTTCGTCAATTTTTTTCTTGCTGTTTCTTTGTATTCTTGCGTTTGTGGGAGCTTTCACGATAATCAAAACGCGGATTTGAGAATAATTCAATTTTTCAAGACGTCAAGTCGTGATTCTGAAACAGGGATTTTCAAATTCTCCAACAAATATACAATTGAATGAAACTTTTGAGAATACGATGAATAAAGATGAGCCACTGAATCAGATTTTGTTTGAATACTTGAAGATGTTACTGAATCAGAAAAACAAAATGGTTGTATTGAACTTGTATGAGAATGTGGGTGAAATCATCCATACGTACTGAGTTTAAAAAATCCTAGAAGTTCTGGATCTTCAGCGAATTTATTATTGCAGTCGCCGAGAAATGGAAATGGAGAAACATGATTTTATAAGAACTAATTGCTGATAAGAACTAATTGCCAAACAGGCCCCCCGCTTTGCATGTTCCAACCTCCTGGCCTCCGCTAACTGGTCCCTCCCCCTTTTCTCCTACGCCACAGCGAATATGGGGATAAAATCTCGGAAATTTATTTTTTTTAGTAGGGGCATTATATCCGACAAATGTCAAGTCGGTCTATATAAATTTCATTCAAATCTGTTCACTAGCAGTCGAGTTATGACTTGCAACGTACAAACACACAGACAGAAATTGGTGATAGTTATAATTAACGGTATCAGTAGGAAAGGATAACCAGTCGAAAACCACCAAGCTTGTGATATGCACATTCAGAAACGGGCATCTGCAAAATAAAGAGAGAAGTGCAGTGAAGAAGACTCTGAAGGTTAGACAGTTCGAGTAGACGTTGGATTACACATTGAAACCATCATTATTTTACGATACACCGTCTTCACATGTTTCTGAGAAAGCAATCTGCAGTACCGGCCAATAATCTATGAACTTTTGGCGTTTTCAGTTGAAAAACGTCAACTTTGGCGGTCTGGGAAAGGATGTTAAACCTGACCGTTTGATCATCTTCTCCAAGCTTCTCCCCCCAAAGTTGACGTTTTTCAACTGAAAACGTTAAAACTTCATAGATTATTGACCGGTACTGTACATATTGTATTAGAGAGAAAACAGTCCTTGCGTGTTGGAATTGCATGAATACCTTCTAAAAGTTTTGGAGCAGATTTTCAATGATCCGCTCCAAATTTCATACAACTTTCAGCAAAAACTAGGAAGCATAATTTCACAGCGCTCATGAACTCTATTGACTTTTTTTACCATCCAATTAAAGACAACAGGTATAATCATTTTGAATTTGAAAAGTTGATGAAAATTATGACAGTACTTTCACAATTTCTTAACGAAAATTGATATTCTTACAAGACATTACCAACATTCTGAAGCAGAAATACTTTACAAGAAAGAACGATAATAATGTTTCAAAACGTTGGAATATTGTTCGACATTTGCGAGAGTAAATCAAACTTCGTAATTCATATTAACAAATACATCAAGCCTTTTTCGGTCTGCTTGAAAAGTATTCATGAAGGAGTTTTTAAACTCACTATTACCAACAATTATATCATCAAACTTTCAAAACTTGCACTGTCAATGACACTTTTGAGAAGAGGGTAGGCTGCTAAAAAGTTCTATAAATTTTCATTTTCAGCAGACCTGTAAATTTCTCAGAAACTTGTATTAATCTACTGCTCTCATTCTTGTTTACAGAATAGTGTAGAAAAATGAAAAATACCAAGTTTAACCGTGGTTTCATGAGCTACCGATTTTCTTGTCTGAGATGTACATAGAATAGTGAAGCATATTTTGAATTATTTTTGAGTCGAACAATGCGATTAGTTTTGTTCCTGGGGAACTTTGAGAAGAATGTCTCTAGAATTTCAATCGATTTATTGAAAACTCGTAACATTGCCATAAAATTACCACATTCTTGATGCAGAAAAATTGGGAAAAATATCTGTTTTAAAGCGTAGATGTGTTTTCTGTCTAATGTCACAGCTATTAAAATTGAAATAAATAAAAGGTATCTTCTAAAATTATTTACTTTCTCTAGTTTTCAAGACCAAAATGAACAAGGAACACTTGAAAAAGCGGCCTAGAGTCACCAAAAAAACGAAATGGCCAATTCCGATTGAAGAGAAAAATTCAGTTAAGCCGTGGCCGTCTAATACAACTTCTGGACAGAAATGGTCTTTTCTAAGCAAGTTTGTTGACTTAACAGCTATTTTGTGCTTTTGATTTGTCAAATTCAGAATCAGCACACTTTTTTACTTATTCTAAAGCGCATTTTTATTTATGCTTAAATGTCCTGAAACAGTTCTGAACATGCATTCAATATGGCAATTATTATTGCAAGCATAACATATGTCGATATTGCTTATCAATACTAGACGCTCTTCTGGGAAATTTGTTAACTTTTGAAAACAGAAAATTTTACTTGAATTATGAAGATTCTACTTGGTAACAGTGGTAGGGATCAGTTTCCAATTGGCAGTGAGAAAACTTAGATTTCAAGAATGTTCTATCCTGGCGGGTTCTAAATTAGTGATGTAAAGGTTTTACAAATCTTACATACCGGGTAGCAGCATCGAATGAACTTGTTTAACGAGAATTTCTCAATTTTATTAGTTGTGATCTTTCTATTCTCCAATCAATTTTTGTTGGAAAAACCCAACAGTAGTATAGTATGGTGGACGAGTATTTGTCCGTTTTCCTATTTACAGTCTTCCAATGCTCCAACTGATACATATTAGAAAAACTAAGCCTCAAGAAGTGGGAACCCCTTGATACTGACAAATATTATCAATCAACGCAGAATGCAAAAAAATGCTTCAATTTTTGCAGAAGACGAAATGTGAGCTATGAGTAGGACACCTTGAAAATGTTGTATTTTTTTATCAAAGTTGATCTGGGCCGTGTCCATTTTGCGAACTAATATTTGTTATTAGAAAGGATCAATTCATACTTACGTGAAACATTATTTTTTGAGTTGCGGACCTCGAAGTGTTGGAATTTGACATTGTTAACACAGAGAACTTTCAGACAATACCAGCTCTTGGGAACATATTTTTGCAAAGTCTAAAAAAATATAACGATTCTAGAAAATTCTTCCAGAATTCCAATTGATGAGTATTAGTAAACGTAATTTTATTAGTGGATAATGTAATCTTGGAAGTTCATGGACGGCCAATTCAAGACGGTAAGTATTCCATCAAATATTCTTTTAACTTCATTTCTAATCCTTTTCCTGTCCTGGCCAGATTGCTTTCCAAATTAGACCTCTGAATGTAACACTTATTGGAAACAGTAATTTTTGTTGTCAGAATTTTTAGCAGAAAAGCTCAAACTTTGATATTCGGACTGTTTGATAAAGTTATTATTGAATTTAGAAAAGACTATGTTGAAATAAAACAGTTCTGAAGATGCGATGACTTTTTGGGTTGTGAGAGAAAACATCTCGAAATTCATGAAAATCGTATGAAACAAGTTTTAACTAAAATAAAATGTTTAAATTAAAATATAATAAACAAAATAGTCTTATTTGAAATTCGGTTTATTAAAAAATGAATAAGTGAACTCTACTGAAAAGGATAATGTCTAAAGGACCCAAAAAAGCGGGAGTTTTAGAAGGTTTCTATCAAGGGCTTATCAATCATCTATCAAGGGAACCTCTTCTCATTTTCATCCTCGTCGAGGTTTTTCTCCTTTCGTCCGCCACGCCATCCGCCCTTTTCGGTGTTTGTCTATTTCGGAGGCCACTCGTCGTCCTCTTCCTCGGAATCGGCGATTCGGCGGCTCTTCTTGTTATCCTTTCGCTTCTGGAAAAATGAAAAA
The DNA here is from genome assembly GCA_963932045.1 of Caenorhabditis sinica. NCBI lineage: Eukaryota > Metazoa > Nematoda > Chromadorea > Rhabditida > Rhabditidae > Caenorhabditis > Caenorhabditis sinica. The sequence goes on from OZ009940.1 coordinate 21,824,669, forward strand.
GTTGATTTTTGGAATTCCATTGATTTCAGCGTTGGAGACTTCTGAATTCCGAATACTCACCGGCAAGTCTTCCTCATCCTGGTACCAAGCTGGGCGGGTCGAACGGCGACGTGGCTTCTCCTCTTCCTCATCGTCATCGATAGTAGATTCCTGACGCCTTCTTCTCCTCCTGCTGACAACAGCGAGTGCTGCATCCAGAGAAAAGAGGAATGTCTAATGGACCCAGAATACTAAGCTTTCAGAAGGTTTCTATCAAGAGGTTTGGCTAATCCCAGTCCATGCAGCACGCGACAAAGACGACCGGCAAACAGACGGGTTCGGCTACTAACCCTATCCAGAAAAGGGGAATTTCTAAAGGACCAAAAAAGTTAGAGATTTCAAGAGGTTTCTTTCAAGGGGTTTGGCTAATCCCAGTCCATGCAGCACGCGACAAAGACGACCGGCAAACAGACGGGTTCGGCTACTAACCCTATCCAGAAAAGGGGAATTTCTAAAGGACCAAAAAAGTTAGAGATTTCAAGAGGTTTCTTTCAAGGGGTTTGGCTAATCCCAGTCCATGCAGCACGCGACAAAGACGACCGGCAAACAGACGGGTTCGGCTACTAACCCTATCCAGAAAAGGGGAATTTCTAAAGGACCAAAAAAGTTAGAGATTTCAAGAGGTTTCTTTCAAGGGGTTTGGCTAATCCCAGTCCATGCAGCACGCGACAAAGACGACCGGCAAACAGACGGGTTCGGCTACTAACCCTATCCAGAAAAGGGGAATTTCTAAAGGACCCAAAAAAACAAGAGATTTCAAGAGGTTTCTTTCAAGGGGTTTGGCTAATCCCAGTCCATGCAGCACGCGACAAAGACGACCGGCAAACAGACGGGTTCGGCTACTAACCCTATCCAGAAAAGGGGAATTTCTAAAGGACCCAAAAAAGTCAGAGATTTCAAGAGGTTTCTATCAAGGGGTTTGGCTAATCCCAGTCCATGCAGCACGCGACAAAGACGACCGGCAAACAGACGGGTTCGGCTACTAACCCTATCCAGAAAAGGGGAATTTCTAAAGGACCCAAAAAAGTCAGAGATTTCAAGAGGTTTCTATCAAGGGGTTTCGCTAATCCCAGTCCATGCAGCACGCGACAAAGACGACCGGCAAACAGACGGGTTCGGCTACTAACCCTATCCAGAAAAGGGGAGTTTCTAAAGGACCCAAAAAAACAAGAGATTTCAAGAGGTTTCTTTCAAGGGGTTTGGCTAATCCCAGTCCATGCAGCACGCGACAAAGACGACCGGCAAACAGACGGGTTCGGCTACTAACCCTATCCAGAAAAGGGGAATTTCTAAAGGACCCAAAAAAACAAGAGATTTCAAGAGGTTTCTTTCAAGGGGTTTGGCTAATCCCAGTCCATGCAGCACGCGACAAAGACGACCGGCAAACAGACGGGTTCGGCTACTAACCCTATCCAGAAAAGGGGAATTTCTAAAGGACCCAAAAAAGTCAGAGATTTCAAGAGGTTTCTATCAAGGGGTTTGGCTAATCCCAGTCCATGCAGCACGCGACAAAGACGACCGGCAAACAGACGGGTTCGGCTACTAACCCTATCCAGAAAAGGGGAATTTCTAAAGGACCCAAAAAAGTCAGAGATTTCAAGAGGTTTCTATCAAGGGGTTTGGCTAATCCCAGTCCATGCAGCACGCGACAAAGACGACCGGCAAACAGACGGGTTCGGCTACTAACCCTATCCAGAAAAGGGGAATTTCTGAAGGACCCAAAAAAACAAGAGATTTCAGAAGGTTTCTATCAAGGGGTTTGGCTAATCCCAGTCCATGCAGCACGCGACAAAGACGACCGGCAAACAGACGGGTTCGGCTACTAACCCTATCCAGAAAAGGGGAATTTCTAAGGGACCCAAAAAAGTTAGAGATTTCAAGAGGTTTCTATCAAGGGGTTTGGCTAATCCCAGTCCATGCAGCACGCGACAAAGGCGACCGGCAAACAGACGGGTTCGGCTACTAACCCTATCCAGAAAAGGGGAATTTCTAAGGGACCCAAAAAAGTTAGAGATTTCAAGAGGTTTCTATCAAGGGGTTTGGCTAATCCCAGTCCATGCAGCACGCGACAAAGACGACCGGCAAACAGACGGGTTCGGCTACTAACCCTATCCAGAAAAGGGGAATTTCTAAGGGACCCAAAAAAGTTAGAGATTTCAAGAGGTTTCTATCAAGGGGTTTGGCTAATCCCAGTCCATGCAGCACGCGACAAAGGCGACCGGCAAACAGACGGGTTCGGCTACTAACCCTATCCAGAAAAGGGGAATTTCTAAAGGACCCAAAAAAACAAGAGATTTCAAGAGGTTTCTTTCAAGGGGTTTGGCTAATCCCAGTCCATGCAGCACGCGACAAAGACGACCGGCAAACAGACGGGTTCGGCTACTAACCCTATCCAGAAAAGGGGAGTTTCTAAAGGACCCAAAAAAACAAGAGATTTCAAGAGGTTTCTTTCAAGGGGTTTGGCTAATCCCAGTCCATGCAGCACGCGACAAAGACGACCGGCAAACAGACGGGTTCGGCTACTAACCCTATCCAGAAAAGGGGAATTTCTAAAGGACCCAAAAAAACAAGAGATTTCAAGAGGTTTCTTTCAAGGGGTTTGGCTAATCCCAGTCCATGCAGCACGCGACAAAGACGACCGGCAAACAGACGGGTTCGGCTACTAACCCTATCCAGAAAAGGGGAATTTCTAAAGGACCCAAAAAAGTTAGAGATTTCAAGAGGTTTCTATCAAGGGGTTTGGCTAATCCCAGTCCATGCAGCACGCGACAAAGACGACCGGCATACAGACGGGTTCGGCTACTAACCCTATCCAGAAAAGGGGAATTTCTAAAGGACCCAAAAAAAACAAGAGATTTCAAGAGGTTTCTATCAAGGGGTTTGGCTAATCCCAGTCCATGCAGCACGCGACAAAGACGACCGGCAAACAGACGGGTTCGGCTACTAACCCTATCCAGAAAAGGGGAATTTCTAAAGGACCCAAAAAAACAAGAGATTTCAGAAGGTTTCTATCAAGGGGTTTGGCTAATCCCAGTCCATGCAGCACGCGACAAAGACGACCGGCAAACAGACGGGTTCGGCTACTAACCCTATCCAGAAAAGGGGAATTTCTAAAGGACCCAAAAAAACAAGAGATTTCAAGAGGTTTCTTTCAAGGGGTTTGGCTAATCCCAGTCCATGCAGCACGCGACAAAGACGACCGGCAAACAGACGGGTTCGGCTACTAACCCTATCCAGAAAAGGGGAATTTCTAAAGGACCAAAAAAAACAAGAGATTTCAAGAGGTTTCTTTCAAGGGGTTTGGCTAATCCCAGTCCATGCAGCACGCGACAAAGACGACCGGCAAACAGACGGGTTCGGCTACTAACCCTATCCAGAAAAGGGGAATTTCTAAAGGACCAAAAAAGTTAGAGATTTCAAGAGGTTTCTTTCAAGGGGTTTGGCTAATCCCAGTCCATGCAGCACGCGACAAAGACGACCGGCATACAGACGGGTTCGGCTACTAACCCTATCCAGAAAAGGGGAATTTCTAAAGGACCCAAAAAAGTCAGAGATTTCAAGAGGTTTCTATCAAGGGGTTTGGCTAATCCCAGTCCATGCAGCACGCGACAAAGACGACCGGCAAACAGACGGGTTCGGCTACTAACCCTATCCAGAAAAGGGGAATTTCTAAAGGACCCAAAAAAACAAGAGATTTCAAGAGGTTTCTTTCAAGGGGTTTGGCTAATCCCAGTCCATGCAGCACGCGACAAAGACGACCGGCAAACAGACGGGTTCGGCTACTAACCCTATCCAGAGAAGGGGAATTTCTAAAGGACCCAAAAAAGTCAGAGATTTCAAGAGGTTTCTATCAAGGGGTTTGGCTAATCCCAGTCCATGCAGCACGCGACAAAGACGACCGGCAAACAGACGGGTTCGGCTACTAACCCTATCCAGAGAAGGGGAATTTCTAAAGGACCCAAAAAAGTTAGAGATTTCAAGAGGTTTCTTTCAAGGGGTTTGGCTAATCCCAGTCCATGCAGCACGCGACAAAGACGACCGGCAAACAGACGGGTTCGGCTACTAACCCTATCCAGAAAAGGGGAATTTCTAAAGGACCCAAAAAAACAAGAGATTTCAGAAGGTTTCTATCAAGGGGTTTGGCTAATCCCAGTCCATGCAGCACGCGACAAAGACGACCGGCAAACAGACGGGTTCGGCTACTAACCCCATCCAGAAAAGGGGAATTTCTAAAGGACCAAAAAAGTTAGAGATTTCAAGAGGTTTCTATCAAGGGGTTTGGCTAATCCCAGTCCATGCAGCACGCGACAAAGACGACCGGCAAACAGACGGGTTCGGCTACTAACCCCATCCAGAAAAGGGGAATTTCTAAAGGACCAAAAAAGTTAGAGATTTCAAGAGGTTTCTATCAAGGGGTTTGGCTAATCCCAGTCCATGCAGCACGCGACAAAGACGACCGGCAAACAGACGGGTTCGGCTACTAACCCCATCCAGAAAAGGGGAATTTCTAAAGGACCAAAAAAGTTAGAGATTTCAAGAGGTTTCTATCAAGGGGTTTGGCTAATCCCAGTCCATGCAGCACGCGACAAAGACGACCGGCAAACAGACGGGTTCGGCTACTAACCCTATCCAGAAAAGGGGAATTTCTAAAGGACCCAAAAAAGTCAGAGATTTCAAGAGGTTTCTATTAAGGGGTTTGGCTAATCCCAGTCCATGCAGCACGCGACAAAGACGACCGGCAAACAGACGGGTTCGGCTACTAACCCTATCCAGAAAAGGGGAATTTCTAAAGGACCCAAAAAAAACAAGAGATTTCAAGAGGTTTCTATCAAGGGGTTTGGCTAATCCCAGTCCATGCAGCACGCGACAAAGACGACCGGCATACAGACGGGTTCGGCTACTAACCCTATCCAGAAAAGGGGAATTTCTAAAGGACCCAAAAAAAAACAAGAGATTTCAAGAGGTTTCTATCAAGGGGTTTGGCTAATCCCAGTCCATGCAGCACGCGACAAAGACGACCGGCAAACAGACGGGTTCGGCTACTAACCCTATCCAGAAAAGGGGAATTTCTAAAGGACCCAAAAAAACAAGAGATTTCAGAAGGTTTCTATCAAGGGGTTTGGCTAATCCCAGTCCATGCAGCACGCGACAAAGACGACCGGCAAACAGACGGGTTCGGCTACTAACCCTATCCAGAGAAGGGGAATTTCTAAAGGACCCAAAAAAGTTAGAGATTTCAAGAGGTTTCTTTCAAGGGGTTTGGCTAATCCCAGTCCATGCAGCACGCGACAAAGACGACCGGCAAACAGACGGGTTCGGCTACTAACCCTATCCAGAGAAGGGGAATTTCTAAAGGACCCAAAAAAGTCAGAGATTTCAAGACGTTTCTATCAAGGGGTTTGGCTAATCCCAGTCCATGCAGCACGCGACAAAGACGACCGGCAAACAGACGGGTTCGGCTACTAACCCTATCCAGAAAAGGGGAATTTCTAAAGGACCAAAAAAGTTAGAGATTTTAAGAGGTTTCTATCAAGGGGTTTGGCTAATCCCAGTCCATGCAGCACGCGACAAAGACGACCGGCAAACAGACGGGTTCGGCTACTAACCCTATCCAGAAAAGGGGAATTTCTAAAGGACCCAAAAAAACAAGAGATTTCAGAAGGTTTCTATCAAGGGGTTTGGCTAATCCCAGTCCATGCAGCACGCGACAAAGACGACCGGCAAACAGACGGGTTCGGCTACTAACCCTATCCAGAAAAGGGGAATTTCTAAAGGACCCAAAAAAAACAAGAGATTTCAAGAGGTTTCTATCAAGGGGTTTGGCTAATCCCAGTCCATGCAGCACGCGACAAAGACGACCGGCAAACAGACGGGTTCGGCTACTAACCCTATCCAGAAAAGGGGAATTTCTAAAGGACCCAAAAAAACAAGAGATTTCAGAAGGTTTCTATCAAGGGGTTTGGCTAATCCCAGTCCATGCAGCACGCGACAAAGACGACCGGCAAACAGACGGGTTCGGCTACTAACCCTATCCAGAAAAGGGGAATTTCTAAAGGACCCAAAAAAACAAGAGATTTCAGAAGGTTTCTATCAAGGGGTTTGGCTAATCCCAGTCCATGCAGCACGCGACAAAGACGACCGGCAAACAGACGGGTTCGGCTACGAACCCTATCCAGAAAAGGGGAATTTCTAAAGGACCCAAAAAAACAAGAGATTTCAGAAGGTTTCTATCAAGGGGTTTGGCTAATCCCAGTCCATGCAGCACGCGACAAAGACGACCGGCAAACAGACGGGTTCGGCTACTAACCCTATCCAGAAAAGGGGAATTTCTAAAGGACCCAAAAAAAACAAGAGATTTCAAGAGGTTTCTATCAAGGGGTTTGGCTAATCCCAGTCCATGCAGCACGCGACAAAGACGACCGGCAAACAGACGGGTTCGGCTACTAACCCTATCCAGAAAAGGGGAATTTCTAAAGGACCCAAAAAAACAAGAGATTTCAGAAGGTTTCTATCAAGGGGTTTGGCTAATCCCAGTCCATGCAGCACGCGACAAAGACGACCGGCAAACAGACGGGTTCGGCTACTAACCCTATCCAGAAAAGGGGAATTTCTAAAGGACCCAAAAAAACAAGAGATTTCAGAAGGTTTCTATCAAGGGGTTTGGCTAATCCCAGTCCATGCAGCACGCGACAAAGACGACCGGCAAACAGACGGGTTCGGCTACTAACCCTATCCAGAAAAGGGGAATTTCTAAAGGACCAAAAAAGTTAGAGATTTCAAGTGGTTTCTTTCAAGGGGTTTGGCTAATCCCAGTCCATGCAGCACGCGACAAAGACGACCGGCAAACAGACGGGTTCGGCTACTAACCCTATCCAGAAAAGGGGAATTTCTAAAGGACCCAAAAAAGTCAGAGATTTCAAGAGGTTTCTATCAAGGGGTTTGGCTAATCCCAGTCCATGCAGCACGCGACAAAGACGACCGGCAAACAGACGGGTTCGGCTACTAACCCTATCCAGAGAAGGGGAATTTCTAAAGGACCCAAAAAAGTTAGAGATTTCAAGAGGTTTCTTTCAAGGGGTTTGGCTAATCCCAGTCCATGCAGCACGCGACAAAGACGACCGGCAAACAGACGGGTTCGGCTACTAACCCTATCCAGAGAAGGGGAATTTCTAAAGGACCCAAAAAAGTCAGAGATTTCAAGACGTTTCTATCAAGGGGTTTGGCTAATCCCAGTCCATGCAGCACGCGACAAAGACGACCGGCAAACAGACGGGTTCGGCTACTAACCCTATCCAGAAAAGGGGAATTTCTAAAGGACCAAAAAAGTTAGAGATTTTAAGAGGTTTCTATCAAGGGGTTTGGCTAATCCCAGTCCATGCAGCACGCGACAAAGACGACCGGCAAACAGACGGGTTCGGCTACTAACCCTATCCAGAAAAGGGGAATTTCTAAAGGACCCAAAAAAACAAGAGATTTCAGAAGGTTTCTATCAAGGGGTTTGGCTAATCCCAGTCCATGCAGCACGCGACAAAGACGACCGGCAAACAGACGGGTTCGGCTACTAACCCTATCCAGAAAAGGGGAATTTCTAAAGGACCCAAAAAAAACAAGAGATTTCAAGAGGTTTCTATCAAGGGGTTTGGCTAATCCCAGTCCATGCAGCACGCGACAAAGACGACCGGCAAACAGACGGGTTCGGCTACTAACCCTATCCAGAAAAGGGGAATTTCTAAAGGACCCAAAAAAACAAGAGATTTCAGAAGGTTTCTATCAAGGGGTTTGGCTAATCCCAGTCCATGCAGCACGCGACAAAGACGACCGGCAAACAGACGGGTTCGGCTACTAACCCTATCCAGAAAAGGGGAATTTCTAAAGGACCCAAAAAAACAAGAGATTTCAGAAGGTTTCTATCAAGGGGTTTGGCTAATCCCAGTCCATGCAGCACGCGACAAAGACGACCGGCAAACAGACGGGTTCGGCTACGAACCCTATCCAGAAAAGGGGAATTTCTAAAGGACCCAAAAAAACAAGAGATTTCAGAAGGTTTCTATCAAGGGGTTTGGCTAATCCCAGTCCATGCAGCACGCGACAAAGACGACCGGCAAACAGACGGGTTCGGCTACTAACCCTATCCAGAAAAGGGGAATTTCTAAAGGACCCAAAAAAAACAAGAGATTTCAAGAGGTTTCTATCAAGGGGTTTGGCTAATCCCAGTCCATGCAGCACGCGACAAAGACGACCGGCAAACAGACGGGTTCGGCTACTAACCCTATCCAGAAAAGGGGAATTTCTAAAGGACCCAAAAAAACAAGAGATTTCAGAAGGTTTCTATCAAGGGGTTTGGCTAATCCCAGTCCATGCAGCACGCGACAAAGACGACCGGCAAACAGACGGGTTCGGCTACTAACCCTATCCAGAAAAGGGGAATTTCTAAAGGACCCAAAAAAACAAGAGATTTCAGAAGGTTTCTATCAAGGGGTTTGGCTAATCCCAGTCCATGCAGCACGCGACAAAGACGACCGGCAAACAGACGGGTTCGGCTACTAACCCTATCCAGAAAAGGGGAATTTCTAAAGGACCAAAAAAGTTAGAGATTTCAAGTGGTTTCTTTCAAGGGGTTTGGCTAATCCCAGTCCATGCAGCACGCGACAAAGACGACCGGCAAACAGACGGGTTCGGCTACTAACCCTATCCAGAAAAGGGGAATTTCTAAAGGACCCAAAAAAGTCAGAGATTTCAAGAGGTTTCTATCAAGGGGTTTGGCTAATCCCAGTCCATGCAGCACGCGACAAAGACGACCGGCAAACAGACGGGTTCGGCTACTAACCCTATCCAGAAAAGGGGAGTTTCTAAAGGACCCAAAAAAGTCAGAGATTTCAAGACGTTTCTATCAAGGGGTTTGGCTAATCCCAGTCCATGCAGCACGCGACAAAGACGACCGGCAAACAGACGGGTTCGGCTACTAACCCTATCCAGAAAAGGGGAATTTCTAAAGGACCCAAAAAAACAAGAGATTTCAAGAGGTTTCTTTCAAGGGGTTTGGCTAATCCCAGTCCATGCAGCACGCGACAAAGACGACCGGCAAACAGACGGGTTCGGCTACTAACCCTATCCAGAAAAGGGGAATTTCTAAAGGACCCAAAAAAAACAAGAGATTTTAAGAGGTTTCTATCAAGGGGTTTGGCTAATCCCAGTCCATGCAGCACGCGACAAAGACGACCGGCAAACAGACGGGTTCGGCTACTAACCCTATCCAGAAAAGGGGAATTTCTAAAGGACCCAAAAAAACAAGAGATTTCAAGAGGTTTCTTTCAAGGGGTTTGGCTAATCCCAGTCCATGCAGCACGCGACAAAGACGACCGGCAAACAGACGGGTTCGGCTACTAACCCTATCCAGAAAAGGGGAATTTCTAAAGGACCCAAAAAAAACAAGAGATTTTAAGAGGTTTCTATCAAGGGGTTTGGCTAATCCCAGTCCATGCAGCACGCGACAAAGACGACCGGCAAACAGACGGGTTCGGCTACTAACCCTATCCAGAAAAGGGGAATTTCTAAAGGACCCAAAAAAACAAGAGATTTCAAGAGGTTTCTTTCAAGGGGTTTGGCTAATCCCAGTCCATGCAGCACGCGACAAAGACGACCGGCAAACAGACGGGTTCGGCTACTAACCCTATCCAGAAAAGGGGAATTTCTAAAGGACCCAAAAAAGTCAGAGATTTCAAGAGGTTTCTATCAAGGGGTTTGGCTAATCCCAGTCCATGCAGCACGCGACAAAGACGACCGGCAAACAGACGGGTTCGGCTACTAACCCTATCCAGAAAAGGGGAATTTCTAAAGGACCCAAAAAAAACAAGAGATTTCAAGAGGTTTCTTTCAAGGGGTTTGGCTAATCCCAGTCCATGCAGCACGCGACAAAGACGACCGGCAAACAGACGGGTTCGGCTACTAACCCTATCCAGAAAAGGGGAATTTCTAAGGGACCCAAAAAAGTCAGAGATTTCAAGACGTTTCTATCAAGGGGTTTGGCTAATCCCAGTCCATGCAGCACGCGACAAAGACGACCGGCAAACAGACGGGTTCGGCTACTAACCCTATCCAGAAAAGGGGAATTTCTAAAGGACCCAAAAAAAACAAGAGATTTCAAGAGGTTTCTTTCAAGGGGTTTGGCTAATCCCAGTCCATGCAGCACGCGACAAAGACGACCGGCAAACAGACGGGTTCGGCTACTAACCCTATCCAGAGAAGGGGAATTTCTAAAGGACCCAAAAAAGTCAGAGATTTCAAGACGTTTCTATCAAGGGGTTTGGCTAATCCCAGTCCATGCAGCACGCGACAAAGACGACCGGCAAACAGACGGGTTCGGCTACTAACCCTATCCAGAAAAGGGGAATTTCTAAAGGACCAAAAAAGTTAGAGATTTTAAGAGGTTTCTATCAAGGGGTTTGGCTAATCCCAGTCCATGCAGCACGCGACAAAGACGACCGGCAAACAGACGGGTTCGGCTACTAACCCTATCCAGAAAAGGGGAATTTCTAAAGGACCCAAAAAAACAAGAGATTTCAGAAGGTTTCTATCAAGGGGTTTGGCTAATCCCAGTCCATGCAGCACGCGACAAAGACGACCGGCAAACAGACGGGTTCGGCTACTAACCCTATCCAGAAAAGGGGAATTTCTAAAGGACCCAAAAAAGTCAGAGATTTCAAGAGGTTTCTATCAAGGGGTTTGGCTAATCCCAGTCCATGCAGCACGCGACAAAGACGACCGGCAAACAGACGGGTTCGGCTACTAACCCTATCCAGAAAAGGGGAATTTCTAAAGGACCCAAAAAAACAAGAGATTTCAAGAGGTTTCTTTCAAGGGGTTTGGCTAATCCCAGTCCATGCAGCACGCGACAAAGACGACCGGCAAACAGACGGGTTCGGCTACTAACCCTATCCAGAAAAGGGGAATTTCTAAAGGACCCAAAAAAAACAAGAGATTTTAAGAGGTTTCTATCAAGGGGTTTGGCTAATCCCAGTCCATGCAGCACGCGACAAAGACGACCGGCAAACAGACGGGTTCGGCTACTAACCCTATCCAGAAAAGGGGAATTTCTAAAGGACCCAAAAAAAACAAGAGATTTCAAGAGGTTTCTTTCAAGGGGTTTGGCTAATCCCAGTCCATGCAGCACGCGACAAAGACGACCGGCAAACAGACGGGTTCGGCTACTAACCCTATCCAGAAAAGGGGAATTTCTAAAGGACCCAAAAAAGTCAGAGATTTCAAGAGGTTTCTATCAAGGGGTTTGGCTAATCCCAGTCCATGCAGCACGCGACAAAGACGACCGGCAAACAGACGGGTTCGGCTACTAACCCTATCCAGAAAAGGGGAATTTCTAAAGGACCCAAAAAAGTCAGAGATTTCAAGAGGTTTCTATCAAGGGGTTTGGCTAATCCCAGTCCATGCAGCACGCGACAAAGACGACCGGCAAACAGACGGGTTCGGCTACTAACCCTATCCAGAAAAGGGGAATTTCTAAAGGACCCAAAAAAACAAGAGATTTCAAGAGGTTTCTTTCAAGGGGTTTGGCTAATCCCAGTCCATGCAGCACGCGACAAAGACGACCGGCAAACAGACGGGTTCGGCTACTAACCCTATCCAGAAAAGGGGAATTTCTAAAGGACCCAAAAAAAACAAGAGATTTTAAGAGGTTTCTATCAAGGGGTTTGGCTAATCCCAGTCCATGCAGCACGCGACAAAGACGACCGGCAAACAGACGGGTTCGGCTACTAACCCTATCCAGAAAAGGGGAATTTCTAAAGGACCCAAAAAAACAAGAGATTTCAAGAGGTTTCTTTCAAGGGGTTTGGCTAATCCCAGTCCATGCAGCACGCGACAAAGACGACCGGCAAACAGACGGGTTCGGCTACTAACCCTATCCAGAAAAGGGGAATTTCTAAAGGACCCAAAAAAAACAAGAGATTTCAGAAGGTTTCTATCAAGGGGTTTGGCTAATCCCAGTCCATGCAGCACGCGACAAAGACGACCGGCAAACAGACGGGTTCGGCTACTAACCCTATCCAGAAAAGGGGAATTTCTAAAGGACCCAAAAAAACAAGAGATTTCAAGAGGTTTCTTTCAAGGGGTTTGGCTAATCCCAGTCCATGCAGCACGCGACAAAGACGACCGGCAAACAGACGGGTTCGGCTACTAACCCTATCCAGAAAAGGGGAATTTCTAAAGGACCCAAAAAAGTCAGAGATTTCAAGAGGTTTCTATCAAGGGGTTTGGCTAATCCCAGTCCATGCAGCACGCGACAAAGACGACCGGCAAACAGACGGGTTCGGCTACTAACCCTATCCAGAAAAGGGGAATTTCTAAAGGACCCAAAAAAACAAGAGATTTCAAGAGGTTTCTTTCAAGGGGTTTGGCTAATCCCAGTCCATGCAGCACGCGACAAAGACGACCGGCAAACAGACGGGTTCGGCTACTAACCCTATCCAGAAAAGGGGAATTTCTAAAGGACCCAAAAAAAACAAGAGATTTCAAGAGGTTTCTTTCAAGGGGTTTGGCTAATCCCAGTCCATGCAGCACGCGACAAAGACGACCGGCAAACAGACGGGTTCGGCTACTAACCCTATCCAGAAAAGGGGAATTTCTAAAGGACCAAAAAAGTTAGAGATTTCAAGTGGTTTCTTTCAAGGGGTTTGGCTAATCCCAGTCCATGCAGCACGCGACAAAGACGACCGGCAAACAGACGGGTTCGGCTACTAACCCTATCCAGAAAAGGGGAATTTCTAAAGGACCAAAAAAGTCAGAGATTTCAAGAGGTTTCTATCAAGGGGTTTGGCTAATCCCAGTCCATGCAGCACGCGACAAAGACGACCGGCAAACAGACGGGTTCGGCTACTAACCCTATCCAGAAAAGGGGAATTTCTAAAGGACCCAAAAAAGTCAGAGATTTCAAGAGGTTTCTATCAAGGGGTTTGGCTAATCCCAGTCCATGCAGCACGCGACAAAGACGACCGGCAAACAGACGGGTTCGGCTACTAACCCTATCCAGAAAAGGGGAATTTCTAAGGGACCCAAAAAAGTTAGAGATTTCAAGAGGTTTCTATCAAGGGGTTTGGCTAATCCCAGTCCATGCAGCACGCGACAAAGACGACCGGCAAACAGACGGGTTCGGCTACTAACCCTATCCAGAAAAGGGGAATTTCTAAAGGACCCAAAAAAGTCAGAGATTTCAAGAGGTTTCTATCAAGGGGTTTGGCTAATCCCAGTCCATGCAGCACGCGACAAAGACGACCGGCAAACAGACGGGTTCGGCTACTAACCCTATCCAGAAAAGGGGAATTTCTAAAGGACCCAAAAAAACAAGAGATTTCAGAAGGTTTCTATCAAGGGGTTCGGCTAATCCCAGTCCATGCAGCACGCGACAAAGACGACCGGCAAACAGACGGGTTCGGCTACTAACCCTATCCAGAAAAGGGGAATTTCTAAAGGACCCAAAAAAACAAGAGATTTCAGAAGGTTTCTATCAAGGGGTTCGGCTAATCCCAGTCCATGCAGCACGCGACAAAGACGACCGGCAAACAGACGGGTTCGGCTACTAACCCTATCCAGAAAAGGGGAATTTCTAAAGGACCAAAAAAGTCAGAGATTTCAAGAGGTTTCTATCAAGGGGTTTGGCTAATCCCAGTCCATGCAGCACGCGACAAAGACGACCGGCAAACAGACGGGTTCGGCTACTAACCCTATCCAGAAAAGGGGAATTTCTAAAGGACCCAAAAAAACAAGAGATTTCAGAAGGTTTCTATCAAGGGGTTCGGCTAATCCCAGTCCATGCAGCACGCGACAAAGACGACCGGCAAACAGACGGGTTCGGCTACTAACCCTATCCAGAAAAGGGGAATTTCTAAGGGACCCAAAAAAGTCAGAGATTTCAAGAGGTTTCTTTCAAGGGGTTTGGCTAATCCCAGTCCATGCAGCACGCGACAAAGACGACCGGCAAACAGACGGGTTCGGCTACTAACCCTATCCAGAAAAGGGGAATTTCTAAAGGACCAAAAAAGTCAGAGATTTCAAGAGGTTTCTATCAAGGGGTTTGGCTAATCCCAGTCCATGCAGCACGCGACAAAGACGACCGGCAAACAGACGGGTTCGGCTACTAACCCTATCCAGAAAAGGGGAATTTCTAAGGGACCCAAAAAAGTTAGAGATTTCAAGAGGTTTCTATCAAGGGGTTTGGCTAATCCCAGTCCATGCAGCACGCGACAAAGACGACCGGCAAACAGACGGGTTCGGCTACTAACCCTATCCAGAAAAGGGGAATTTCTAAAGGACCCAAAAAAGTCAGAGATTTCAAGAGGTTTCTATCAAGGGGTTTGGCTAATCCCAGTCCATGCAGCACGCGACAAAGACGACCGGCAAACAGACGGGTTCGGCTACTAACCCTATCCAGAAAAGGGGAATTTCTAAAGGACCCAAAAAAACAAGAGATTTCAGAAGGTTTCTATCAAGGGGTTCGGCTAATCCCAGTCCATGCAGCACGCGACAAAGACGACCGGCAAACAGACGGGTTCGGCTACTAACCCTATCCAGAAAAGGGGAATTTCTAAAGGACCCAAAAAAGTCAGAGATTTCAAGAGGTTTCTATCAAGGGGTTTGGCTAATCCCAGTCCATGCAGCACGCGACAAAGACGACCGGCAAACAGACGGGTTCGGCTACTAACCCTATCCAGAAAAGGGGAATTTCTAAAGGACCCAAAAAAACAAGAGATTTCAAGAGGTTTCTATCAAGGGGTTTGGCTAATCCCAGTCCATGCAGCACGCGACAAAGACGACCGGCAAACAGACGGGTTCGGCTACTAACCCTATCCAGAAAAGGGGAATTTCTAAAGGACCCAAAAAAACAAGAGATTTCAAGAGGTTTCTATCAAGGGGTTTGGCTAATCCCAGTCCATGCAGCACGCGACAAAGACGACCGGCAAACAGACGGGTTCGGCTACTAACCCTATCCAGAAAAGGGGAATTTCTAAAGGACCCAAAATAACAAGAGATTTCAGAAGGTTTCTATCAAGGGGTTTGGCTAATCCCAGTCCATGCAGCACGCGACAAAGACGACCGGCAAACAGACGGGTTCGGCTACTAACCCTATCCAGAAAAGGGGAGTTTCTAAAGGACCCAAAAAAGCTACAGATCGTAATTCTCTAAGATGGGAAGTTTTAGAGGGGACGTTCAAAAAGTTGCTGGTAAGTGAGTGGGAGCCGTTAAAAGAAAATAGCTAATAGTGGGAAGCCCGAGTCAGAGTCAGAAAGTCAGAAACAGGAAACAAAAAAAAACAAATAATTTAGATGTGCTTCGTTCTTCAACTCGTTTTTCTTCATCCTCAATCTTCTAGCAACGTTCACTTCATCGACCCGACTCTGTCATCGACTCTATCGTTGTATCACCATCTTGTCTTCGTAGACACCTTCGACCACGGAGAGTGCTTGACAGTTTTGGAGTCCTTCGCAAGATGCGGCGCACGTATTCGCCATTGCCTGAAAAAGGAAAGAGTTAAAATAAATGTATTTTTTTGACTCCAGACAAACGTAAATAACCTCACGGTAAGCTAGATAATTTTAGATAAATCTGAGAAACTTAACCGCTAAAAGTGCAACATAACTCTAAAGAAGCCTAAACAAGTCTGAACGAAAGTTTGCGTTCAGACTTGTTTAGCCACATGAATTAGTGGCCCTAGATTGGAGTAAACTAGCTTACTAAAGCTTATTTTTGGACAGGAACAAGCCGAAAATGCCTAAAAGCCAAAAAGTCTCACAAAGCTAAAAAAGCCTCGAAAGCCTGAGAAGCAAGAAGGCCTAAAATGCCTGGAAGCCTAAAAAGCCTAAAAAAGCCTGGAAAGCCTAAAAAGCCAGAAGGCCTAAAATGCTTGGTGGCCTAAAAGCCTCAGAAGCCTGGAAAGCCTAAAAAGCCTAAAGGCCTAAAATGCCTCAGAAGCCTGGAAAGCCTAAAAAGCGAAAAGGCCTAAAATGCCAGAAGGCCTAAAATGCTTAAATGCCAAAAAGTGCAAGCCTAAAATGGTTGGAAAGCCTAAAAAGCCAGAAAGCCTAAAATGCCTGAAGGCCTAAAAAGCCTAAAAAGCCTCGAAAGCCTGAGAAGCAAGAAGGCCTAAAATGCCTGAAAGCCTAAAAAGCCTCAGAAGCCTGGAAAGCCTAAAAAGCCAGAAGGCCTAGAATGCTTGGAGGCCTAAAAGCCTCAGAAGCCTGGAAAGCCTAAAAAGCCAGAAGGCCTAAAATGCCTGAAAGCCTAAAAAGCCTCAGAAGCCTGGAAAGCCTAAAAAGCCGGAAGGCCTAGAATGCTTGGAGGCCTAAAAGCCTCAGAAGCCTGGAAAGCCTAAAAAGCCTGAAGGCCTAAAATGCTTAAAAGCCAAGAAGTGCAAGCCTAAAAAAGGTTGGAAAGCCTAAAAAGCCAGAAGGCCTAAAATGCTTAAAAGCCTGGAAAGTCTAAAAAGCCAGAAGGCCTAAAATGCTTAAAAGCCAAAAAGTGCAAGCCTAAAAATGGTTGGAAAGCCTGAAAAGCCGGAAGGCCTAAAATGGTCGAAAGCCTAAAAAGCCTCAGAAGCCTGGAAAGCCTAAAAAGCCTTAGAAGCCTGGAAATTCTAAAAAGCCTCAGAAGCCTGGAAAGCCTAAAAAGCCAGAAGGCCTAAAATGCCGGAAGGCCTAAAAAGCCTTAGAAGCCTAAAAAGCCAGAAGGCCTAAAATGCCTGAAAGCCTAAAAAGCCTCAGAAGCCTGGAAACCCTAAAAAGCCTGAAGGCCTAAAAAGCTTCAGAAGCCTGAAAAGCATAAAAAGCCAAAAGGCCTAAAATGCCTAGAAAGCCGAAAGACATAAAAAATCTGAGAGGCTAAAATCCTAGGAAGCCTAAACAGCCTACAAAGCCGAAAGGCCTAAAATGTCTAAAATTCTAAGAAGCCTGAAAAGCCTAAGAAGACGGAAGTCCTGAAAAGTTTAAAGGCCTAAAAAGGCCTAAAAACAACACGCCTACATGTTTAGAAGCCTAGACAAGTCTAGAAAACCTAGACAAGCCTACTAACCTCTTCTCATCCTCGTCCTCGTCGTCTTTGTCCTCATCATCCTCATCGAGGTTCTTCTCCTTTCGTCCACCACGTCTTCCGCCCTTTTTGTTGTTCTTCTTCTTTTTCGTCCTCATCCTCCTCATAGTCGGCGATTCGGCGGCTCTTCTTGTTATCCTTTCGCTTCTGGAAAAATAGAAAAGTTGATTTTTGGAATTTCAAAGATTTCGGAAGACGTTGAAGACTTTTGAATTCAGAATACTCACCGGCATGTCTTCCTCGTCCTGGTACCGAGATGGGCGGGTCGAACGGCGACGTGGCTTCTCCTATTTCTCATCATCGTCGATTTCAGATTTCTGACGTCTTCTCTCTGACGCCTTCTTCTTTTCTCGTCGTCGAGCATGTCGTCGAGGTACTCTTCTCCAGAATCCCTAGCCTTCTTTTCCTCCAAAACTGACTCCAAATCGTCGGCATCCTCACCATTAATTCTTCTTAATTGTCAGAGGAGATTTTTGGAATCCATTGGGAAGTTTGGTGGAGAGCAAGCGAAGGTGTTGGATGAGATGGGGCGCCGTTCGCTGGAAATAAAAGAAGAATTAGGCTGAGTGGTGGATTGAAAACAATCAATATTCGGCCTTTGAAAGCCGAAACAATTCTAGACAAGCCTAGACAGGCCTAGAGCCTATAAAAGACTACTAACCTCTTCTCATCCTCATCCTCGTCGAGGTCCTTCTCTTTTCGTCCACCACGTTTTTCGCCCTTTTTGGTGTTTGTCTTTTTCGGAGGCCACTCGTCGTCCTCTTCCTCGGAATCGGCGATTCGACGGCTCTTCTTGTTGGCCTTTCGCTTCTGGAAAAATGGGAAAGTTGGGTTTTGGAATTCCGAAGATTTCAAAAGACGTTGACGATTTCTGAATTCAGAATACTCACCGGCATATCTTCCTCCTCCTCTTCCTTCTCATCATCCTCCTCTTGGTACTGAAATGGGCGAAACGAGCGACGACGTGGCTTCTCCTCTTCCTTATCGTCGACTTCAGATTCCTGACGTTTTCTCTACGACGCCTTCTTCTTCTCCTCCTGCTGACGACGGTGAGTGCTGAATTTTTTCTTTTCCTCATCGAGCATATTCACGAGGTCCTCCTCTCCAGAATCGTCCGCCTTCTTGTCCTCCAAAAGTGCCTCCAAATCGTTGGTGTCCTCACCATTGATTCTTCTCAATTTCCCGTGGAGATCTTTGGAATCCTTCGGGAAGTTTCGTGGCCAGGAGCAATCGAAGGTGTTGGGTGAGATGGGATGCCATTCGCTGGAAAAAAGAGAGAAATTAGGCTGCGTCATGGATTAAAAACAGTCAATATTTGGTCTAGAAAAGCCTAAAAAGCCTAAAAACCTAGTCTCAACTAACCATAAAAACCAAAATAAGCCGTTGTTGGGGGTGTCATCGGGATGGCAGTTGATGGGCATTCCGCAATACGTGTTTGGTTCCAAACACTCCGCTGTCGATGCCCATGTGAATGGGATGATGAGGAGAAGAGGGAGTAGAAGGTGGAAGTGGGACGTCATTTTTACCTGGAAAATTTGAAAAAAAATTAGAGATGGAGTTCTGAAAAATTTCAATTAGTGCGTAAATCGACAACAAAGAAGTGAAAAGAGGACAAAATGGGAATAAAGTAACGGGGGAAAATATCGGGATTCAACAAAAATTCAAGATTTTACGAAAAAGCACAGACATCACCCAATCTTGAACGAAAATCCGCGAAATTTGCCAAAAATCACTGAAAATATGGCTCAAAACCCAAAAATTGACCTCAGAAACCACAAAAATCAAAAAAATTCGAGCAAAAACGAGCAGAAACGACGGAAAAAGCGATGAAAAAAAATGAAAAAATGCGAAAAATGAGACGACGAAAAAGTAAACAAAAATTTCGCGGGCAACAAAATTTTTGTAGATCAAAAATTTTTTTTTCAAAAATCGAAAAAAAAAATTTTTTTTTTGTTTTTTTTTCGTATAATAGGGTTTAAAGAGGAATGCTACAGTTGTTCAAATCCATAAGAAATAAGAAAAACAAGCAGAAAACGAGAAAATTTTTAAAAAAGATGATATTTTTCAAAATGATCAAATTTTCAATTTTGATCTACCGCCTGATTTTTTTTCCGGGAACTTCTCTGTTTTCTAGAAGACCTCCTCATTTGTTTCACTGTTCACAACGTATCGCTACAGTTTTCTGCGGATTTTTTTTCTCTGTTTCCTTGTTTCCCCGACTGTTTCGCGTCTCGTTCAAGATAAATAATTATAAACTTTTTCAGACCAAAATGACTGATGATAGCCCAAAGGCTCCTCCACATGTTCCTCTGGACAAATATAACTCCGACAACCCGCCTTCTTGCCGTCGATCGAAGAAACAGATTTTCAACATGCTCAAGCGCTGCGAACGCTGGGAAACCTCTTCTCGGCAGAATCCGCCAATCGGGACCGAGCCTACTGAATCGACAAAGTCTCGTAATGCCATCAAAAAATCAGCTTATACTAAGAGAAAGCAACAGAAAGCGCTTCTTGAACAAGACCCAAAGGTGAGTTTTCTTGAATTTGAATTTTTTAAATACAGAATGTTGTATCGAAAAATTGAGAGTTTGGACTTGAATTGTTTTTTCTGTTTTTTGGGCCCAAATTTTCGAATAATGCGAGTCTAACGGTTTTGATATTTGGACCTTGGATTCAGATTATTTGGGCCCAAATTTATGATTCTAGAGTCTTGAAATTTGGACAATTTTTAAACGAAAAATTTCTCTGTTGTCGCTCCAAATCTTGAATGTTTTTGGGTTTGACATTTGGACTTTTAAGAAAAAATATTAGGCCTAAAATGTTATATTTTTGGCCCAGAAAAATGTTGACTTTTGGTCCTTAAAGCTTTTTAGTGTTTTTCGAGTCTAAAATTTGTTATTTCCGATTCTCGTGATCGAGAATTTTGGATTTTTCCCGAATTAGATTTCAGATTTTTATATAAAATTGGAACTATTCTGTACGAATTTCAAAGTTTCATAAAACGGTAACAATCAAAAATAATTTTTTCCAGGCACCATTGCGACAAGATGATTCGATATTTATCCAGTCTACGGATTCTGAACATCTTCAGTCGATTTGGTCTGATGGTTATGAAGACCGTGAAGAGAGCGACAGAGCTCAAGAAAAGGAACAAGAATTGAAGTCAGTTTCGGAGGAAATTCGTTCAGATTTGGATTTGGAGAATTTGGAATCTCAAAAGACCGCTGAAAGGAACAACTTCTTCGAGCAAGCTGACAAGCGTGAAAAGAAGTCCATGGATGATAACAAGGTAAATATCAACTCGGCGATAATTGGGGATTATTAAAAAAAGCTCAACACTGAGATTTATTTGACTAGAGTTTGGCTTGATGTTCTGGCTTTCGAACCTGAAAATTTGATTCACCGACCGAAATCCGACGTTTTTGCTTGAAACCCGATTATTTGGTGTACAGTTTTCATTACTAGGGCTCAATTTTATGGCCGGAAACTGGATTCAGCCCGAGTTTTTGCTGCGTAATTTTTTGGCCTATTTTTTTGTGGATACTTTTGAATATGACTGTGGATACTTTTGAATATGAAATTTGGACATTTTGGGCTTAAAATTCATTCTTGATTCTTTAATTATTCGGGACATAAAAATTTTGGATGTTTTGGGTCTACGATTTGGTTATATTGTAGCTAAAGCATCTATTTCTGGCTCTCAGCCGGTTTCCTACAATAGTTTCAAAACCCGTAACAATGCATTTTATTTTTCCAGATTCCGGATTCTGAAGCATCCAAATTGCAATTCTCAACATTCACTGATGACGGCACAACCATCGGGACAAAGGAGTTTCAGGATTTTTTCAACGACGGAGATGGCGAATCGAAAGCGTCGGAAGCGATGAATTCTGTGGTGAGGATTCAAGCCACTCAGGCCAGAATTGAGATTTATGAAACTAGAATTTACCTTGATGTTTTTTTCGGGCCTCTAATTCCGAGTTTCCCACCAAAATCCGTGTTTTCTTTTGAAAATTTCGGATCACAATTTCCATTCCTGGCCTTCAAATAGATCCTCAAAATGGAAATTTTTGGTCCGAGTTATGGTTTTTGGTTTTTGACCCAAAATCAAAATTTCTGTCAAACTTTTATTCTCGAAATTCCAAGTTTCGTGAAACTGTGAAAAACTATCAATTTTTTCAGGGCAAAGCACCACCTTCCACTCCAATCAAACGACCGTCGAACGCTCTGACAAATTCGCAAAGCCAGAAAAAAGCGAGAAAGCTGATCGATGATGTTGAGAAGTATTCGGATGTCGGGAAGTTGAGTATCAAGAGTCGTGATGTGGACGATTGTGTTGACAAGGATTTGGACTCAGAAGACGTTGGATCCCTTTTCGAAGAACTTGATCGGGAGAGGATCTTCTGTGAAGTAATGGCAGTGTGGAATCAAAGTGTGGTCGATAGAACCCATAATAGAGTAAAGCAAATGAATCGAAACTTTGGATCTCCTATCCCAAAGTCAGCTCAAAATTTTCGAAAAAATCGTTTTTTCGTTCAAAAATTCTTGAATTTTTGACAAATATAATTTATTTGAGCGTTTCTTGTGGACTGTGGAGCTTCCAATCTTTTGAATTTGAGATTTTTCGATAAAAATGTACATTTTTCAGTTCTACATGTGCCAACAGTGCAAGTCGTGCCATTTTGACGAACAACAGCACAAGGATCATCTGAGACAAAGTCATGGACTTGAAGTGGTGCGAGAACGCAAAAAAACATAAATGTAATCAAAATTTCTCTATTTTTCAGACTTCGGATTCGTCCACACAGGTAAATCAGCCGACGGACATTGAAAAGAAGATCGTCGTGAAAATATGTCCAGTGTGTGATGATGTTGTAGGCTTCATCTCTTCGGGTTCATTCAAGGCTCATGTCGATCATCATCACAGTGGACATATTGATGAACAAATGCTGTCGAAGTTCTCTCCTCTTGCAACATCCACCCCTTTGCCATCTCAATCCAAGAATAATCAAATGGGAGACAAAAATTGGTGAGATCTTGTATGTTTTTGACCTCGACATCAAACTTTTGATCTACCACAACTCAACTTCGAATCAAAACACTTTGCCCGGTTTCGTGGACTATTTTTAACCTGAAAGGCCACGATTTTAATTTGGACTAAACCCTTTTCGGGTTAAACTAGACAATTTTCAAATCACAATAGGCCATTATTAGGAGGAAAAACCATGGTTTTTGGCTAGACTCGTCCGTTTTCAGACAGAAACAGTGCAGTTATGCATTGAAAAATAAAAGTTGGAAAATGGTAGATCAAAAAGTTGAATTGAGGTCAAATTTTCTCCAGAAAAATTATATAAACTTTTCAATTTTACAGTTCCACGTCCGCTGTCCCGTCAACATCCAGCCAGGCAAGAAGATCTTCAAGGATTGAGCAGAAGGAGCAGTGAAGTGATTGCCCTAGAATACCAACATTCGACAGTTTTGACATTTAAAAGAATGTATTTATTCATATCTTTTCTCCTCTCTTCCCTTCATCGTTAACTTTCAAACCTCGTTGGTTTTGATTATTGCAGATGGATAGATTTGCGGTTCGCATAATCCTGAATACTTTAGCCCTTCCCAACCACTTTTCACTTGCCTTCCAATCATCCTCTCATTCATTTGTGATTGTTTTCATATCTTTATAACTTCTCATTTTTCGAAATCAGATTTTTCTGAATTTCCCCAACTCCCTATCCGCGATATTGTACTCTCTACCTTTAAATTTTGCCTGTTGAGGGTGAGATTCTAGAAGTTTTGAATAATTGGTTGTCCCCTCCCCCCGATGCTTTGTAGTATTTTAGATTCGGATTGGAATGTTCTATGTTTGTTCCAACCCCTTCTTTCGCATACAACCCCAAATAGCTCCTTCCCAAATATGGTTATTTTAGTGTTTCCGTAGCCCGGTATTTCTTACTGGTTGATTATAGTTTAATAGCAGTACCGTATCTTATAATTATTGACATTAGGTTTATATGTGTGCACTTTTTTCTCCCTCTATTCAAAAGATAACGTTTTATATATATTAATGGATAATAAATGACTGTGGAATGTAAGAATTTTTTGTTTAAAAATTTCTGATTTAGATCGCCAAACATTTTTAAGGAGCTCAAAAACTTCTGATTCAAATTATCAAATTTGTACTAATTGAAAACCGAAAATTTTGAGACCCAGGGAATAGCCAATCTGGGAACGTAGTATAAGTTTTCAGTGAACATATGTTGGATTCAAAAAACTAGATTCTATAGCCACCTGAAAGACCGCCGACCGCTGATCGCAGGCCACCCGTTGATCGACCACCGACCGCCGGTTGACCGCCAACAGCAAACCGACCGCCGACAGAATGGCAATAGACCGCCGACCGCAGACCGACCGACCGACCGACCGCAGACCGCCAATCGACCACCAACCGTCCACCGACCGACCGCAAACCGACCGCATGCCACCCGTTGATCAACCACCGACCGCCAGTTGACCGCCAACCGCAAACGACCGCCGATGGACCGCCGTCCGACCATCGACCGCCAATCGACCGCCGACCGTAGATCGATCACCAACAGTCTACCGACCGACCGCAAACCGACCGCCGACCGAACGCCAATAGACCGCCAACCGCCAAAAGACCGCAGGCCACCCGTTGATCGACCACCGGCCGCCGGTTGACCGCCAACCGCAAACCGACCGCCTACGGAACGCCAATAGACCACCGACCGACTGCCAATAGATTGCTGACCGCAGACCGACCACCAACCGTCCGCCGACTGCGGACCGCAGACCGCCAATCGACCGCCGACCGCCGATTGCCGGCTGGCCACCAATAGATCGCCGACCGCCCACCGACCGCCAATAGACCGCTGACCGGCCGCAGACCGCCAACGGCAAACCGACCGCCGACAGAACGTCAATAGACCGTCGACCGACTGCCAATAGATTGCTGACCGCAGACCGACCACCGACCGTCCGCCGACCGCCGACCGCAGACCGACCGCCTAAAGCCCGCCGACCGACCGCAGACCGCCAATCGACCGTCGACCGCCGATTGACCGCCACCCGCAAACCGACCGCAGACCGAACGCCAATAGACCGCCGACCGCCTAAAGACCGCCGACGGACCGTCGACCGCCAACCGACCGCTGACCGACCGCCGGTTGACCGCCACCCGCAAACCGACCGCAGGCCGACCGCCTAAAGACCGCCGATAGATCGCCGACCGCAAACCGACCGCAGGCCACACGTTGATCGACCACCGACCGCCGACCGAACGCCAATAGACCGCCAACCGCAGACCGACCGCCTAAAGACCGCCAATCGACCGTGGACCGCCGATAGACCGCCACCCGCGAACCGACCGCATACCGAACGCCAATAGACCGCCGACCGCAGGCCGACCTCCTAAAGACCGCCAACCGACCACCGATCGTCCGCCGACTGCCGACCGCAGACCGACCGCCTAAAGACCGCCGACCGACCGCAGACCGCCAATCGACCGTCGACCGCAGACCGACCGCCTAAAGACCGCAAACCGACCGCAGACCGAACGCCAATAGACCGCCGACCGCCTAAAGACAGCCGACGGACCGTCGACCGCCGACCGACCGCTGACCGACCGCAGACCGCCAACCGACCGCATTCCACACGTTGATCGACCACCAACCGCCAACCGCAAACCAACCGCCGACCGCCGACCGCAGACCAGACGCCTAACGAACACCGACCGCCGACCGGCCGCTGACTGACAGATGACAGTAGGAGCATGGAGAAATGAATCAAGAGTAATGTCAAATTTGGTATTTCCATTTGGTATTCCTTTGGTTCTCATGGCCGTTAGCATGATTAGCATGGTTAGCATGACCTACAAGGAATTACATTGTATTTGTTGTTTCCGAATGCAAGATGTCATGACTTTGAAACAGGCAAATTGTTTTATCCAAAAGTTCCCAAAACGAAGTCTTGAAAGTTGCATTCCGGAAAAAGTCATTAGTTCGATATGTGCTCAATAGTTATGCTTGTTTTTACTTGAAATTATTTCTACGGAAAATGTCAAAACTAGTATTATTCAAAAGGATGTAAACATTTGCGACGAATTATCGAATAATTTTTAAAAGTGTATTAACAAATTGACAAACAGAAACGTTAAAATTTTTGGCAACAATGTTTCATTTCAAATCTCGACGTTCCACTGCCGGACTTCTTGAAACCGGACGTTTCAAAGCCAAACCATTTCAGGACATGACGTTTAATAACCGAGGGATTCAAAACCGAAGATTTGGAATTTTGACCTTTGAAATTTCAATAAACTTTTGGGTCTCCCTAGGCAATTTAAGGATGAAAAACTATAGATTTGGGTAAGATTCTTGAGTGATGACTATTTTTAATTCTGAATGTTTTGTCAACATTCATGCTGAGTTTCAAAGCAATAAAAAATTTTTCGCTTGATTTTTTTTGAGCTACGACTGGAAATTGAGGTTTTACTAATTTCATGGTTCATAATACTCTCAGTCGCACAAAACCTAAATGAACGTGAAATAGGAAAAATGAAAGAGAAGAAGAAAAAGTCATAAAGTTGCGAAACGTCCAGTTTTGAAATTTCTCAGGTGTAACTTGTCTTGGTTGCGAAATGGTTGGTTGCGGAATGTTTCGGAGTCGTTTTTTCTGTATTTCTGAATTTTATTCATTTTGATGGGAGAGTCCCTAAATTAGTTCTGGTAGAGTGAAACTAAATTTCTAGCAGTACTAAAACAAACATACTGTTTCCAAAAAGATCACAGTTGTGGAACAGTGAGAAAATTTTACTTTTTTTAGTGTACCGTGTCGAGAATATAACGACTAAACTGATCCTAGACACATTCAGATGTAACATTTTTGAGTTTCAAAAACTTGTTTTCAGTCAAATTTTACAAGTGCGCTTCGTTGAGAATCTCATTTTATTGGACTAAGGCACGCATACAAACACAATTTCCTCACGATTTCTCTGTTTTTTTCCTAAAAATAAATAAATGTTTTGATTTTTCTCCAGATTTCAAAAAATTCATTCAAACTTTCTTAAACAACATCGAAAAATTGCCGAAAAACACTTTTTTCAATAAAAAAAAACAAATTTGAATTCCCGCCAAATTTAAAGGCGCATGCTATGTTCCCACCGCTGGGGTCTCGCACGGAAGAGCCGCGCAGTCGGACTTTTTACGAGCCTGCTTTTTCAATGCAATTTTCGAATTTTTGATGCAAAAAAGTGTCAATTTCCCGTAGTTTTTCGTTGTTTTTTCATCATTTTTCATGTAAAAAATATGGAGATTTCGAAGATCTTAATAAAAAACATTAAAAATCAGTCATTTTCAGGTAATATGTCGCTCTCCAGAACGAGTCAGCTGCCATTCGCCAAACGGCAATTCTTCCAGGTGTTGGCCAGAGGTTAAAGCGAGATTTTTGAATTTTCGACTGGAAAGCGGTCTTAGAAAGTTTTTTCTCGATTTTAGGTCAATTTTAAGCTCAAAAATTCAATAAAAGCCACCGTAAGCTTGTAAAAACACAAAAACACTAGTAGAATTCAACAATCAAGCTTAAAACCCATCATTTTTCTTCCAGATGCCGATCTCGTCGTCATCGGCTACGTCGCCACCATCAAGGCCGCCCAACTCGGCATGAAAACCGTATGCGTCGAGAAAAACGCCACACTCGGAGGCACATGTCTCAACGTTGGATGCATTCCGTCGAAGGCTTTGCTCAACAATTCGCACTTCTTGCACATGGCTCAACACGATTTCGCCGCTAGAGGTGCGGGAAAAGAGTCGATTTTGGGTTTAATACCGTGAAAATAGCCGTAAAAGCGCTAAAAATCGTCAAAAATCATGTTGAAAAACTGAAAAATCGTGAAATTCCGTTCTGGAAGGCTCATGGAGCACTTGAAGACTTGCGGGAGCAATTTTGGAGAGAAAATGGAAATTTTTCGATGTTTAGTCAATTTTTGATATTTTCTGACTTGAAAAATGCGATTTTTCGGCCAAAATACCGCTAGAATTCTCAAAATGTTCGGAAAATACCCTAAAATGGTTTGGTGCAAAAAGTTGATTTCTTCGATTTTTGAATCATTTTTCGCCATTTATCACCAATTTTGTATTCTTCCAGAACCAAAAATGCATCTTTTCGGTCGAAAATCGACTTCTGGAGTCGTCTGACGGCGTCTCGTGATGTGTCAGCGTCTTCTGAAACTTTCAGTGTTTCAAAAACTAAACCTTAACTTTTTTCCAGAAGCGAAAGAGCAACAAGAAGAGCCGCCGAATCGCCGACTCCGAGGAAGATAAGGACGAGGAAGAGCACGACGAGTGGCCCCCGAAGAAGAAGAACACCAAAAAGGGCGGAAGATGTGGTGGATGAAAGGAGAAGGACCTCGAAGAGGATAATGAGGACAAAGACGACGAGTACGAGGATGAGAAGGGGTGAGGAGTCTATACTGTGAAAGGGCACTATGCCTGTCTAGGATTTGTTGAAGCTTTTTCTAGGCTTTCTAGGCCAAAATTTTCAAAATGTCAATTTTTCCAGATTCAACACGGACGACGACTATGACAATGGCTCGTACAACAACACCAACGTGCTCATCACCATCTCGGCCATCACGGCTCTTCTCGTCATGTTGACGCATTGAGGACTACTGTAGAAGAAGCTCCGCCCCCTTATAATTGGCCCCCACTTTTTCTCTTCCTATTCCCAATTTTATCGCACTCACTTGTTCGTTTTTATTTGGTATGAGTTCTCGAAATGAGATCAGACTTTTCTTTATGATTTTTTCTCTTTGTATTTGACTTTTATGAATAAAGGGATTGTAATAGAAACTTTTTTGTTTTGGTGTTTTGGATTTTCAGAATTTTTGATGGGACTTGGACATCATAGCGTTGCAAAAAAACTAATAAAATTAGGAAACTCTCGACTATTTTTGAACTATTAGAAACAGAAGTTTAGCTGTTTTTTGAGCTGCAATTTCGAAACTTTGTCAAGGCTTTTTGACTTGAAATTTAGAATTTTTCGACTTGAATCTTGAAATGTTGTCATCAAAATAAGAGAATTGGATTTGCGTATTTTGAATTCAAACTTTTTGAGTGAAAAATATAGATTTTTCGGTACGAACCTTCAGTTTTCGGCATGGAATTTCGGAAAGTTTGAGTAGGATATTTGAATTTTCGACAGGGAGTTTTGAGAGTCTTTGATTCGAATTTCGTTCCTTTCACACGAATGTCAAACTTTTAACTTGAGTTTCCAATGTTTTACTGAAAATTCGAGATTTTTTAGATGTGAGGATACAATAAAAAGAAGAATTGAAGCTTTATAATTAAATGTTCCATTTCTCAACTTTTGGAAACGGAAAATTTCTACTGAAAAAGTTGAAATTTCATATGACTAAACCTGAATTTATCCTAGATATACCATAATTTAGCATAGATAAACCTCAATATTTTCGACTCTTTGAGAACTTTGAGATTTTGAGGAATTACAAAACGAACATGTTTTAATTTGTCGCTAAACCTATTGGAATTTCGAAATATAATTTTCTACTTCCCAACTTTCTGAAACTGCAAATTTGTACCAAAAACTTCGATCAATCCGTTCGAAAAATGCAATTTGCAGGTTGAAATTCTCAACCATCCCCATATCGGCTTTGAAGTGGCCGGTTTCAAAACAACCAGTTTTAGAACGTCCGGTTTGGAATTGTCTCCCTTTTGAAGTGTGACAATTTTGAAAAGTCGGGTTCAAAAATGTCCAATTTTGAATCGTTGATTTTCAGATTTCCGGTTGTTAAATGTAAGTTTTTTAAATGTCGGGTTTCGACACGTTCTGTTCTGAAACCTCTTGTTTTGAAATTTGAAACTTCAAAATTCGAAGATTCACAGTAGTCTGTTTAGAAACGTGTGATTTTGAACCACCCAGTTTTGAAACGTCGAGTTTTGAAATGTTTGGTTTTGTTATGCTTGTTTGCACTTGAAAATGTTTCTACGGAAATCCTCAAATGTTAGGATTCCGCACGATGTAAAGATTAGCGACGAATTATCAAATAGTTTGAAAACATGTAGAAACAAATTGACAAACTGAAACGCTGAATTTTTTTTTTTTCCAGAAGGACAGTTTTGATATTTGAAATTTCACAATCGAAAATTTTTTGAACCGGACATTTCAAAACCCGACGTTTAAAAACCGAACGATTCTGGAGTCGGTGTTCCAAATTCCGTCACATTTCCGAACTGAGACGTGTGACGAAAGATATTTGAATCTGAGATGTTTTCATACCGGACATTTCAGAACTGGGTATTTCGAAACTCGATGTTTCAAAGCCGGACGTTTTAAAATTTGACGTTTCAGAACACTCAATTTCGAAACTTTAAATTTTAAGACCGGACATTTCAAAGTCTGCCGTTTTAAATCTAGGACGAACTGACTCTAGATGACTGAGATTGTATTTGTTGTTTCCGAATGGAAGATGTCATGAATCTGGAACAGCAAAGTTTTTTCCCGGAATTTTTAAATCAAAGTTTTGAAAGTTACATTCCTGAAAAAACCGTTCGATAATTGGTCAATAGTTATACTTGCTTGCACTTGATCGTTTTTATGCGGAAATAATAAAAAATTAGTATCCCCCACATTTTCGAGACAAAGCAAGGATAATGCCAAGGCTGTCAAACGGCCGGCCCACGGCCGGCCCTGGGGCCGTGAGAGGGCCGCGGCCCTCTCACGGCCGTGAATTCTGACAGCCTTGGATAATGCAACGGAAAACCAAGTATTTGTAAAAGTGTAAAAATAAATTGACAAACTGAAACGTTGAAATTTTTTGTAGCAACGTGTTTCCATAAAGTTTACAGGGATTTTTCAAAACAAGACGCCTTGTAACCGGATAGCGGTTTTATAACGTCAGAATTTGAGACATCTCGTTTTGAATCGGCTTGGTTTTGGAGAGTATCGGCCTTAAAGCCTTCGGTTTCAAAACGACCAATTTCCGAACATGGTTCAATTGATTGTATCTCTTCATTCCAAATACAAGATGTCATGACTCTGAAACAAAAAACTTTTTCATCCAAGAATTCATAAAACTGAGTATTGAATTTTGAATTTATGAAAATCTCATCAGTTCGATATGTGTCTGGTAGTTATGCTTGTCTTGGAAATCCTCAAATGTTGGGATTCCGCCCATTTTCGAGACGATATACATGTTGCCGATGAAAAATCGAATGATTTGGAAAAGAACGGAAATAAATTGACACACTGAAGCGCTGAATTTTTTGGTAACAATGTGTATCCATCAAGTTTGTACTGGACATTTCAAAACTCGTCGTTCCAAAACCGGACGCTTCAAAACCGGACAATTCGAAACCGAACTATTTCAAGAGATCAGGTTTAATAACTGAACAATCCGAAAAACAAATATTTCAAAACGGGAGATTTCGATACTTGAATTTTCACAATCGAAAGTTTTTTGAACTGGACATTTCAAAACTCGGAGAGCAGAATCCAGAAGTTTTAAAACTTGATGTTTCAGAACACTCAATTTCGAAACTTTAAATTTCAAAACCGGACATTTCAAAATCTGCCATTCTGAAACTAGGACGAACTGATTCTAGAAGTCTCAGATTGAATTTGTTGTGTTCGAATGCAAGATGTCATGAATCTGGAACAGCAAAGTTTTATCCCGGAATTTTTAAATCTCTGTTTTGAAAGTTGCATTCCTGAAAAACCATCAGTTCGATACTTGGAAATTGTTATAATTGCTTGCACTTGATCATTTTTCTACGGAAATAATAAAAAGTTAGTATTCCGCACATTTTCGAGACAAAGCAAGGATAATGCAGCGGAAAACCGAGTATTTGTAAAAGTGTAAACATAAATTGACAAACTGAAACATTGAACTTTTTGGTAGCAACGTGTATCCATAAAGTTTACACCGGACATTCCAAAACGGGGCGCCTTGTAACCGGACGCACATTCAAAACCGGACATTTTAAAACCAATCATGTTAAAACTGATCATTTCAAAAACTCAACATTCAAAATTTAAAATGACCTTTTAGAACCTGTCGTTTCAAAACTGGACGTCTTAATACCGGGAACTTCGAAACTTTAGATTTAATGCCTGACGTTCCGAAACTGAACTATGAACCTGCCGTTTTGAAACCGGACGCTTTGAAACTAGATGTTTCAAAACTAAATAAACCGAAAATTTCGAACTGGGCGTTTCAGAACAGGGAACTTTCAAAAATAGACAGATAATTCCACTAGTAGCCAAACATCGTTATTTGTTGTTTTTCATTCTAAACTTTAGTGCCATGAAAGGAATTGGTGATGGAAAGTGAATTAGTGAAACTGTGAATCTTAATCAGAGGGTCAGTTTGATACTCTACACCTCACTTATTAATTTTTCAGAAATTTTAAGTTTCTACGTTCTCAGTTAGTTTTGGAACATCTGATTTTGAGTTTTACGGTTCTAAAATGTCTGAATAAGAAAACCGGAAGTTTCGAAATTTTCCGTTTCGGAAAGGTCTAGTAGTGGAAAGTCTGATTTTGAATCTGCTTGGTTTTGGACAGTATCGGCCTTGAAAATTCCGGTTTCGAAACGACAAGTTTTAGAACTTCCGGGTTGGAACAATCAATTGATTGTATCTCTTCATTCCAAATACAAGATGTCATGACTCTGAAACAAACAAAAAGGTTCCATCCAAAAATTCCTAGACGGAGTTTTGAATTTTGAATTTATGAAAATGCCATCAGTTCGATATGTGCCCGATAGTTATGCTTGTTTGTACTTGAAAATATTTCTACGGAAATCCTCAAATGTTAGGATTCCGCCCATTTTCGAGACGATATACATAAAAGTTACCGATGGAAAATCGAATGATTTGGAAAAGAACAGAAATAAATTGACAAACGGAAACGCTGAATTTTTTGGTAACAATGTGTAAAGTTATAAAGTGTGCACTGGACATTTCAAAACTCGTCGTTCCAAAACCGGACGATTCAAAACCAAACTATTTCAAGACATCAGTTTTAATAACCGAACAATCCGAAACAAAGATTTCCAAACGGGATATTCCGATACTGGAAGTTTTACAATCGAAAGTTTTTTGAACTGGACATTTCAAAACCCGACGTTTAAAAACCAGACGTTTTAAAACAGGACGTTTCAAAACTCATAATTTCGAAACTTTAAATTTCAAGACCAGACACTTTAGAAGCGGACAATTTAGAACCGGGCGTTTCAAAACGGGAAATTTCGAAACTTCAAATTTTAAGACCAGACATTTTATGGTGCGGACGTTTTAGAACTGGACGTTTTGAAACCGTCGCAATTCGAAACTAGTACCAATAAAAAGTGGAAGTCTCAAAAGCTTCCGAGTTCCCTGAAAATGTTTAGTGATCTTAGATTTTAAAAGTTACAAAAACAGAAAATTCGAAAACTTTATCAATTTCTGGCAATCTGTAAACAAAATATAAAACGAGGCTATTAATATAAATCATTGCCTGGAAAGCAATATATCACATATGAAAATGCGTCACGGCAAAGTATAGATCAACTGGCAAATTTCTAGCAAAACATGGGAAAATGATGCAAAAAGGAATACGGGCTCTATGTATACTACAGTAAATATGTGAAACGGCTGATTACTGTAGTTATGAAACACTCCGAAAATAAGAAGTGAGAGATGATAGGGGTGGGACAACATAGGGATGGGAAAACGCTTAGAGTGAGCGAGAAACAAAAAGAAATAACCTCAGAACTTAGAATTTTCTCAAATCTCGTAGTGAAGCAGCGGGAGAGTGTAACAGAGCAATAATGACTTCTGAGGGGAATAGATAAAACAAAATGGGGACTTAAAAGTTTGAAGAGGCAAGAGTCAAGACTAATTAACAAAAAGTGTTACTATGAAATTCTGAGTGGATGGATAGATACTAAGAGTAAATGGATAGATCTCAGAAAAAAGACACGATCAAAAGCGACTATAGCAAATATTAGCACATTTGGAGACAAGAAAAGTACTATGCAACTGGGATAAAATGAGTACGGATTTAGTCGTTCAAATTGCGTCGATTTCTGGCTAGTTCGTGGACTGGGATCTTGAGCTGCCATCTTGCATATACCTGAAAATTTTATATTTATTTTTCAAAAATGACTTTTGCGACTTGAAATTCAAAATTTTGATCTACAAGTTCACCAAAAATTTGTAATTTTGAGCCGAGCCTAACAAGATCTAGAAATGTTCTAAATTGAAAAAAAACAGCCTGATTTAACATAGAAACGGCCTAGTTTGGCCTAGAAACGGTCTAGTTCCTCCCGAAAATATGTCCGGAAAATGTCGATTTTCGGCTCGAAAATGAGTTGTGGTAGATCAAAAAATTGGATTTCCAAATCGAAAATTCAAAAATTCTCACTCTTCACTATCTTTCTCATCTTCATCGCTTTGCAACGGAGTCGATGCCAACTGTGGTTTGAAGGATTGTGGGTTTCCAGCGGTTACAGATTCGTGCACTTTGTTGATATGAGAATTGTACAAACGTTCCGAATAAAACGTCGCCTGGCACTGTCCGACGATGCACGGGGTTGGTGCCTGCAAATTTTCAAATTTCAATTTATGAAGTATGACAATTCGAGAATTTCGGAGCCCCACTTTTTCTAGAATCCCAAAAAAATTTTCGAAAAAATAATATCGAAAATCTTCAGATTTTTTTTGGGATCGGGGATCCAGAAATTCCATTTGTTCCAACTTTCGTACCTTAGAATTCTCCTTATGGTGGGCGGCGTGATATACGAAGAATTTTTTTGGGTCCTCAAACGGTGCCGAGCACTCTGGACAGAAAGGCAACACTGCCAAATCGGCAAATATGGAGCAATCTTGGAAATCATCATGATTCTCGGTGACAGTTTTCAATTTTTTGACAGAATCTGCTGCATCTTCAGTTGCGGACCTTTTTGATGGTGTGGTAAGTTGGGATGGGACGTATGCCGACCATAAGCTCTGATTGGGAGATGGTGCTCCTGACTGAATATCAATCGAGTCAACGAATTCCGGTCTATTATTTCGTGGAATCTCTCTCACTTCTCCATGATCCTCACTTTCGAAAAATTTACGAATTGCCGATGTGGGGGCCGTTGATAATCCGGTTAACCCAGAATCCAATATCCCATCGTCCAATTTGTCCTTGCAACTTGATGCCATCTTGTTCATATCATCTCTGATGCCTCCACTGGAATCGATTTGTGAGGAACTTTCCGGAACTTGCTTTTGGATGTGTTTCGAAGACGTTTTTTCCGAACCTCCTTGAATGGTTTGCTCAATAATGGAAAATGCTCCAATTTCATCGGTTTCTCTCATATTTGAGCAAATGCACTGTTGTTGAAAAGTCGATTCCTTGGCTCCTTCGTTCTTCTTTGAAATCACCACTTCGATAGCGGGTTTTCCAGAATCATCCACGTAGTCCTTGATCTTCACGTCCATATTTGTGCTCAGATGAAGATTGAGGTGCAGGTTCAGACCGTCCGCTCCCGTGTGATTATTAACATTGGAATCGGATTGGTTTCGGGACTGATCTCCATCGATGCCGGCATTCTGCAAATTCAAAAATTAGTAAATAGTATCGTATCCCGAAAATTAAATTTCAAGCAAAAATATCAACAATTTTAATGTGAAAATCTGACATTGAAACTTGAAACATTAAAATTTCAGCCATCAAAATAGAAATTGATGAGCAAAATTTTTTGATGTCAAAAGCTCGAAATTTCCCTTTTCTGATCAAAAACTTGAGGTCTTCTCCCGAAAATTTGATTTTCACGTCTAAATGTTCAAAATTCGATATGAAAAATAAACATTTTGAACCAGAAAATTTCAAATTTTAGATAGAAAAGTTCCATTTTCGAATCGGAAAAGGTCAAGTTTCATATTCGAAAAATCTTACCTTCATATGATCAAGATCCACATTGGGATTTTCGGCAACTCTCTTCATCATTGATACCGATGTGTGTGGCTGTTGTTGAGTAGAAGATGCCAGTTGGGTAGTGGGCGGAGCCATTGTAGAAGACGTATTCCGGATAGAGAGTGTAGAAGTAGGCGGAACCTGCTGAGAAGCGGGCTTGAGAAGAGAGCAAGGGGCCATTTCTGACGCGGTCCTTGCTCTTGCCTCCTGAGAGAGCGGCTGGCCTTGGTCGTGTCTCCGGATCTGCAAATTTTAAGTTATTAATAAAAATTTCTGTTGCTCAAAGTCCAAAATTTAGGCGCAAATAAAAAATTTGTGCCTTCTTATCCCGAATCTGATTTCTCGAATTCTCAAATTTGCATTCGAAAATCAAAATTATAGGCCTAACAAATTTTAAAGTAGACCTCGAAAGTCTTTAATTTCGGTCTAAAATACCTAAATATTAGTATCAGAAATCAGAAAAGAAAGTATCAGAAAAGTATCAGAAAAAGAATAGATTTGGCCGCAAAAATGGATCAAAATTAGGCTGGAAAACGACCGAAAAAGAGCCTACTTCAACCTTATTTGCTTGATATACCTAGAATTTGTCTAAATTGGCCCAAAAGTTATCTAAACTAAGTCTAACGGGACCGTAGATCTAAATTTTGGAATAGAAAACCTATTTCCCCAAAAATTATAACTGACACTACATTAGCCCATTCACAAAACACACCTTTTCCAACTGAAGACCTGAATCCCGTTGGTCTGAGATGTTTCCTTCCGATAGGCTCTGAATCTTCGGGTCTTCATCCACTATTGGAATTTGACTATTCTGAATCTGTGGACGATGTTCAGCAGTGTTGACGAGGTTCGGGAGTTGATCATCACTGGCAACGGCGTTCTGAAATTCAAAATATTAAAATGAAGAATCAGAAAAGTTTCGAATCTAAAATTTTTCAAAAAAAATTAAGTTCCAAAAACTCTTTTTCAAACTCAAATAACATCGCTTTAGGCCAAAAGTCCAAAATGAACATCTTACAGTCTTCCTTTTCAGATCCTACACTTTGAGCACGCTAACCCTATGAAGGAAAGCCTATATTGGCCCGAAGAACGCCTAAAGTCTAAAAAAAATAGGTCCAAAAAAGCCTAAATAAATAGTGAGGGAGCCTAGATTGGCCTGAAGAAAGCCTAAATTAATTTGGATCACTTTGGACCGCCTAACTCTCCTTTTGGGACTCCAAATTGTGAATAAAAGGTCAAATAAAAAGAAACTAACCGTAGATAAGACTGAATTCTTTTCTTTCTCAGCTTCTTCGTCCCGTGCTCTCTCCTTACGATTCTCACGATTTCTCAGCTTCTTGGCATTCTGAAAAGTACTGTTTTTAGGAGAGTTCAATGAAAGAATTTCAAGTGAAAACCGAACTTACTTTGCGCGCTATTATCGAATTTTGCTCCGGAACCTCTTCCCCTTGTTCTTTTTTCTTTCCGCTGAGTTTTGCACTTCTCATAGAACTCTGATTTTCTTCTACTACGGTCACTTTGGACGGTGTCTATCGATGACATTTTGTTACTGCTTGTTTTTACCTGAAATTTTAAAATTTATCATGGGGATTCGCAAGACAATGTCTAAAACATTTTACGAACAAAATGGGAAAGAAGCACCAAAAAATCGACAGATTCTACTGAAAAAAATGGGAAAAATGAGCAAAACAACAAACGAGAGGGTATGATGACTTTAGATTTTCGCGGAACTTTCCATTCAGATTTTCGCGAAAGGTAGATCAAAAATTTTTGGACATTTTTTTTTCGAAAATCCTAGAATGATCGTCTTAAAAACCATGAGAACTTTTTCTCTCTATCTAATAATTCCTTCCAAGACCACTAAAAAATTATGAACACTTTGAAATCCAATATCATTGCCAAATAACCAAAAATAAACGAAAAAAAAAATTTTAAAAAAAAAATTTTTTTGATCTACCGCCAAATTTTTTGGCGGTAGATCAATTCTGTTTTTGTCATCCTCGTTCGATTTTTCTCATTTTTCCCCATTTTTTCGGCGAACGGTTGTCGTTTCTCTGTTTTTCATCGTTTTTCGTCAATTTTTTTGCTGATTTTTCGCTGAATTTTTTGAAAATTGCCCACTATTTTCACTCGCTGTGAAATCCGAAATTGGGTTATTTTTCTTCGTTATTTTTCCCGTTTCTCTTGCCAAATTTTTTCTCTTCAAATTCGTTTTTTTTTCAGGAAAATTTCTTCACAAGTCCGGAGCCAGCGGCGCCAACGAGAGGGGAATCGAGGCACACTATGGATGAGGTAGGTGAACTTGAGAAATTTTTGAGAAAAAAGTCTATCCTTTCAGCTGATGCCCATGGTACCCACTCAACGGATAGTTTCCCGAGGACACCCCCACCACCCACTGTCATCTGATCCCTCAATTCGACACCCAGGGAAATCTGGATCTTCACATCCACGACATCGCCGACCCGATGGGATTCGTGGCCCTCGCCGTGGACACAACGACGGATCAGAAGGAGACGGAATACGTCATCTGCATCCCCCACCAAGGACGACGTCTCCGAGGAATCGCCATCAAAGATGAACCAGTTAGGATCACAGAACAGGTTTGTTTCAGTGAGACTACTGTAGTTTGGGTATAGATGGGCATATAGTAGGCCTTTATTGTCCATGTTTAGGTCTTGTTAGGCTTTTTAGGCTCGAATCTAGGCTATTTTTGCCAAGTTTCCACAAATTTTTCTACCAAAGTCTCATCCTAATTTTTATCCTTTTCCAGCCAATGGCCAAGTACGTGCGTCCCATCTCGCCGAACACCTTCGCTTGCTCCTTCCTGGCCACCAAACTTCCCGAAGGATTCCAAAACCGACAAGTCTTCTCCGTGGTCGAAGGTGTCTACGAGGAGAACATGGTGGTTCCCAAGGAGACCCCCCACCACTGGTCGCAATTCATCCAATTGCCTTTCGACGCTCGGATTCTGATTCTGTTGATGGCGTTCTGTCTCCAGATGAACGCAAAGCCACGTCGGATCTCCTCGGAAAACTGAGAAGAATCAATGGTGAGGACACCAACGAATTGGAGGCACTTTTGGAGGACAAGAAGACGGACGATCCTGGAGAGGAGGACCTCGAAGACATTCTCGACGAGGAGAAAAAATTCAGCACTCGCCGTCGTTAGCAAGAGAAGAAGACGTGAGGAATCTGAAGTCGGCGATAAGGAAGAGGAGAAGCCACGTCATCGCTCGTCCCGCCCATCTGGGTATCAGGAGGAGGGCCGGTGAGTTTGACGTCTTCTGGACGCGTCTGAAGGCGGCTTGTGATGTCTCAACGTTTTCTGCAAACTTCAGAATTTGAAAATTCAAATTTTCATTTTCCAGAAGCGAAAGAGCAACGAGAAGAACCGCCGAATCGCCGACTCCGAGGAAGATGAGGATGAGGAAGAGGACCACAAATGGTTACCAAAGAAGAAGAACACCAGAAACGGCGGAAGACGTGGTGGACGAAAGAGAGATGACGAGGAAGAGGACGACGAGTGGCCCGTGGATACAACGGCGGATCAGAAGAACACAGAATACGTCATCAGGATCCCACATCATGGACGACATCTCCGAGGATTCGTCATCAAAAATAAGCCAGTTAGGGCAAAGATAAGCCAGTTAGGATCATTGAACAGGTTGGTTTTAGTGAGATTACTGTAGTTAGGGTTAAAGTTGGACTCCTAGCAGTCTTTCTCTAGTCTATTTTTAGGCTCTTTTCCGGCCTTTTTAGACCCAAATCTATGTTTATATCGGTTCGAAAATAGGCTTTGGTAGGCTAGCATAGTCCAAATTTGTAGAGCTAGAATAGATTTTCTGATCCTCAGAATTACGCTCTTTTAGGCTGATATTTGGTGTTTTTTGGACTTTGAGGTTTTTATCAGTTTTAGCCCAAATTTTGACTGTTTTCAATCCACAACACCGCCTAATTCCTTTCTTTTTTCCAGCGAATGGCACTCCATCCCACTCAACACATTTGTTTGCTCCTTCCTGGCCACCAAACGTCCCGAAGAATTCCAAAATTGACAAGTCTTCTCCGTGGTCGAATGTGTCTACGAGGACAACATGGTGATTCCCAAGGAGAGCCTCAACCACTGGTAGCCATCCATCCAATTACATTCCAACGCTCGGATT
The DNA here is from genome assembly GCA_963932045.1 of Caenorhabditis sinica. NCBI lineage: Eukaryota > Metazoa > Nematoda > Chromadorea > Rhabditida > Rhabditidae > Caenorhabditis > Caenorhabditis sinica. Next base: position 21,863,933 of record OZ009940.1, read on the forward strand.
CTGATTCTGAGGACGGCGTTTTGTCTCCAGATAAGCGCAAAGCCACGCCGGATCTCCTCGGAAAGCTGATAAGAATCAATAGTGAGGGCACCAATGATTTGGAGGCACTTTTGGAAGACAAGAAGGATGACGATTCTGGAGAGAAGGCCCTCGACGAAAAGAAGTTCAGCACTCGTCGTCGTCAGGAATTCGAGGATGATGATAAGGACAAGGACGAGGAGTACAAGGATGAGAAAGGGTGAGGAGGCTTTTCTAGCCTTTTCTGGGCTTTTCCTTCTAAGCTTCTCTAGACCTTTCAGTTTTTGAAAGCCGTACTTTCTCTCGTCTCAACCATCTACTCAGTTTAAATCTCTTTCTATTCCAGACGATGACCGGAAGCGAAATGACCACGTCGACGCCTACATCAACACACTGCTGAAGATAGAAGTTTTAAGCCGATTTGACGAACGCAATCGACACGACAAAGTCCACGAAGAAGTCAACGAAGAAGAAGACTGCTAAATTCATGATTACTAATATTCGATTGTCTTGTCCTTTCCTTTTTGTCCTCCCCTTTGATTTAGCTTCCGACTAGTAGTTCTTGTAGTTCAACTAGATTTGGTTTCCTAACTTTCTTCCTGATCCTCTCACTACCGTAATCTCTAATCTTCCTCTTCTACCATCGGAGGTTGGTCTCGTTGAGCCTACCTGTCTTTCGGCTGCCTTCGGGTTCAGTTAGAGGCGGCCGGCTTGCGTACCTTCTGATGATGGTTTCCTAACTTTCTTTCTGATCCTCTCACTACCGTAATCTCTAATCTTCCTCTTCTACCATCGGAGGTTGGTCTCGTTGAGCCTACCTGTCTTTCGGCTGCCTTCGGGTTCAGTTAGAGGCGGCCGGCTTGCGTACCTTCTGATGTTGGTTTCCTAACTTTCTTCCTGATCCTCTCACTACCGTAATCTAGAATCTTCCTCTTCTACCATCGGAGGTTGGTCTCGTTGAGCCTACCTGTCTTTCGGCTGCCTTCGGGTTCAGTTAGAGGCGGCCGGCTTGCGTACCTTCTGATGTTGGTTTCCTAATATTCTTCCTGATCCTCTCACTACCGTAATCTCTAATCTTCCTCTTCTACCATCGGAGGTTGGTCTCGTTGAGCCTACCTGTCTTTCGGCTGCCTTCGGGTTCAGTTAAAGGCGGCCGGCTTGCGTACCTTCTGATGATGGTTTCCTAACTTTCTTTCTGATCCTCTCACTACCGTAATCTCTAATCTTCCTCTTCTACCATCGGAGGTTGGTCTCGTTGAGCCTACCTGTCTTTCGGCTGCCTTCGGGTTCAGTTAGAGGCGGCCGGCTTGCGTACCTTCTGATGTTGGTTTCCTAACTTTCTTCCTGATCCTCTCACTACCGTAATCTAGAATCTTCCTCTTCTACCATCGGAGGTTGGTCTCGTTGAGCCTACCTGTCTTTCGGCTGCCTTCGGGTTCAGTTAAAGGCGGCCGGCTTGCGTACCTTCTGATGATGGTTTCCTAACTTTCTTTCTGATCCTCTCACTACCGTAATCTCTAATCTTCCTCTTCTACCATCGGAGGTTGGTCTCGTTGAGCCTACCTGTCTTTCGGCTGCCTTCGGGTTCAGTTAGAGGCGGCCGGCTTGCGTACCGTCTGATGATGGTTTCCTATCTTTCAATTTGATCCTTCTACTACCGTATTCTAGTAGTTTTCTCTTCTACCATCGGAGGTTGGTCTCGTTGAGCCTACCTGTTTTTCGGCTGCCTTCGGGTTCAGTTAAAGGCGGCCGGCTTGCGTACCTTCTGATGATGGTTTCCTAACATTCTTCCTGATCCTCTCACTACCGTAATCTCTAATCTTCCTCTTCTACCATCGGAGGTTGGTCTCGTTGAGCCTACCTGTCTTTCGGCTGCCTTCGGGTTCAGTTAGAGGCGGCCGGCTTGCGTACCTTCTGATGATGGTTTCCTAACTTTCTTTCTGATCCTCTCACTACCGTAATCTCTAATCTTCCTCTTCTACCATCGGAGGTTGGTCTCGTTGAGCCTACCTGTCTTTCGGCTGCCTTCGGGTTCAGTTAGAGGCGGCCGGCTTGCGTACCGTCTGATGATGGTTTCCTATCTTTCAATTTGATCCTTCTACTACCGTATTCTAGTAGTTTTCTCTTCTACCATCGGAGGTTGGTCTCGTTGAGCCTACCTGTTTTTCGGCTGCCTTCGGGTTCAGTTAAAGGCGGCCGGCTTGCGTACCTTCTGATGATGGTTTCCTAACATTCTTCCTGATCCTCTCACTACCGTAATCTCTAATCTTCCTCTTCTACCATCGGAGGTTGGTCTCGTTGAGCCTACCTGTCTTTCGGCTGCCTTCGGGTTCAGTTAGAGGCGGCCGGCTTGCGTACCTTCTGATGATGGTTTCCTAACTTTCTTTCTGATCCTCTCACTACCGTAATCTCTAATCTTCCTCTTCTACCATCGGAGGTTGGTCTCGCTGAGCCTACCTGTCTTTCGGCTGCCTTCGGGTTCAGTTAGAGGCGGCCGGCTTGCGTACCTTCTGATGTTGGTTTCCTAACTTTCTTTCTGATCCTCTCACTACCGTAATCTCTAATCTTCCTCTTCTACCATCGGAGGTTGGTCTCGCTGAGCCTACCTGTCTTTCGGCTGCCTTCGGGTTCAGTTAGAGGCGGCCGGCTTGCGTACCTTCTGATGTTGGTTTCCTAATATTCTTCCTGATCCTCTCACTACCGTAATCTCTAATCTTCCTCTTCTACCATCGGAGGTTGGTCTCGTTGAGCCTACCTGTCTTTCGGCTGCCTTCGGGTTCAGTTAGAGGCGGCCGGCTTGCGTACCTTCTGATGATGGTTTCCTAACTTTCTTTCTGATCCTCTCACTACCGTATTCTAGTAGTTTTCTCTTCTACCATCGGAGGTTGGTCTCGTTGAGCCTACCTGTCTTTCGGCTACCTTCGGGTTCAGTTAGAGGCGGCCGGCTTGCGTACCTTCTGATGATGGTTTCCTATCTTTCAATTTGATCCTCTCACTACCGTATTCTAGTAGTTTTCTCTTCTACCATCGGAGGTTGGTCTCGTTGAGCCTACCTGTCTTTCGGCTGCCTTCGGGTTCAGTTAGAGGCGGCCGGCTTGCGTACCTTCTGATGATGGTTTCCTATCTTTCAATTTGATCCTCTCACTACCGTATTCTAGTAGTTTTCTCTTCTACCATCGGAGGTTGGTCTCGTTGAGCCTACCTGTCTTTCGGCTGCCTTCGGGTTCAGTTAGAGGCGGCCGGCTTGCGTACCTTCTGATGATGGTTTCCTAACTTTCTTTCTGATCCTCTCACTACCGTATTCTAGTAGTTTTCTCTTCTACCATCGGAGGTTGGTCTCGTTGAGCCTACCTGTCTTTCGGCTACCTTCGGGTTCAGTTAGAGGCGGCCGGCTTGCGTACCTTCTGATGTTGGTTTCCTAATATTCTTCCTGATCCTCTCACTACCGTATTCTAGTAGTTTTCTCTTCTACCATCGGAGGTTGGTCTCGTTGAGCCTACCTGTCTTTCGGCTACCTTCGGGTTCAGTTAGAGGCGGCCGGCTTGCGTACCTTCTGATGATGGTTTCCTAACTTTCTTTCTGATCCTCTCACTACCGTAATCTAGAATCTTCCTCTTCTACCTTCAGAGGTTGGTCTCGTTGAGCCTACCTGTCTTTCGGCTGCCTTCGGGTTCAGTTAGAGGCGGCCGGCTTGCGTACCTTCTGATGTTGGTTTCCTAACTTTCTTTCTGATCCTCTCACTACCGTATTCTAGTAGTTTTCTCTTCTACCATCGGAGGTTGGTCTCGTTGAGCCTACCTGTCTTTCGGCTGCCTTCGGGTTCAGTTAGAGGCGGCCGGCTTGCGTACCTTCTGATGATGGTTTCCTATCTTTCAATTTGATCCTTCTACTACCGTATTCTAGTAGTTTTCTCTTCTACCATCGGAGGTTGGTCTCGTTGAGCCTACCTGTCTTTCGGCTGCCTTCGGGTTCAGTTAGAGGCGGCCGGCTTGCGTACCTTCTGATGATGGTTTCCTATCTTTCAATTTGATCCTTCTACTACCGTATTCTAGTAGTTTTCTCTTCTACCATCGGAGGTTGGTCTCGTTGAGCCTACCTGTCTTTCGGCTGCCTTCGGGTTCAGTTAGAGGCGGCCGGCTTGCGTACCTTCTGATGATGGTTTCCTATCTTTCAATTTGATCCTTCTACTACCGTATTCTAGTAGTTTTCTCTTCTACCATCGGAGGTTGGTCTCGTTGAGCCTACCTGTCTTTCGGCTACCTTCGGGTTCAGTTAGAGGCGGCCGGCTTGCGTACCTTCTGATGTTGGTTTCCTAATATTCTTCCTGATCCTCTCACTACCGTAATCTAGAATCTTCCTCTTCTACCTTCAGAGGTTGGTCTCGTTGAGCCTACCTGTCTTTCGGCTGCCTTCGGGTTCAGTTAGAGGCGGCCGGCTTGCGTACCTTCTGATGTTGGTTTCCTAACTTTCTTTCTGATCCTCTCACTACCGTATTCTAGTAGTTTTCTCTTCTACCATCGGAGGTTGGTCTCGTTGAGCCTACCTGTCTTTCGGCTGCCTTCGGGTTCAGTTAGAGGCGGCCGGCTTGCGTACCTTCTGATGATGGTTTCCTATCTTTCAATTTGATCCTTCTACTACCGTATTCTAGTAGTTTTCTCTTCTACCATCGGAGGTTGGTCTCGTTGAGCCTACCTGTCTTTCGGCTGCCTTCGGGTTCAGTTAGAGGCGGCCGGCTTGCGTACCTTCTGATGATGGTTTCCTATCTTTCAATTTGATCCTTCTACTACCGTATTCTAGTAGTTTTCTCTTCTACCATCGGAGGTTGGTCTCGTTGAGCCTACCTGTCTTTCGGCTGCCTTCGGGTTCAGTTAGAGGCGGCCGGCTTGCGTACCTTCTGATGATGGTTTCCTATCTTTCAATTTGATCCTTCTACTACCGTATTCTAGTAGTTTTCTCTTCTACCATCGGAGGTTGGTCTCGTTGAGCCTACCTGTCTTTCGGCCGCCTTCGGGTTCAGTTAGAGGCGGCCGGCTTGCGTACCTTCTGATGTTGGTTTCCTAATATTCTTCCTGATCCTCTCACTACCGTAATCTCTAATCTTCCTCTTCTACCATCGGAGGTTGGTCTCGTTGAGCCTACTTGTCTTTCGGCTGCCTTCGGGTTCAGTTAGAGGCGGCCGGCTTGCGTACCTTCTGATGTTGGTTTCCTAACTTTCTTTCTGATCCTCTCACTACCGTATTCTAGTAGTTTTCTCTTCTACCATCGGAGGTTGGTCTCGTTGAGCCTACCTGTCTTTCGGCTGCCTTCGGGTTCAGTTAGAGGCGGCCGGCTTGCGTACCTTCTGATGATGGTTTCCTATCTTTCAATTTGATCCTCTCACTACCGTATTCTAGTAGTTTTCTCTGCTACCATCGGAGGTTGGTCTCGTTGAGCCTACCTGTCTTTCGGCTGCCTTCGGGTTCAGTTAGAGACGGCCGGCTTGCGTACCTTCTGATGTTGGTTTCCTAATATTCTTCCTGATCCTCTCACTACCGTAATCTCTAATCTTCCTCTTCTACCATCGGAGGTTGGTCTCGTTGAGCCTACCTGTCTTTCGGCTGCCTTCGGGTTCAGTTAGAGGCGGCCGGCTTGCGTACCTTCTGATGATGGTTTCCTATCTTTCAATTTGATCCTTCTACTACCGTATTCTAGTAGTTTTCTCTTCTACCATCGGAGGTTGGTCTCGTTGAGCCTACCTGTCTTTCGGCTGCCTTCGGGTTCAGTTAGAGACGGCCGGCTTGCGTACCTTCTGATGTTGGTTTCCTAATATTCTTCCTGATCCTCTCACTACCGTAATCTCTAATCTTCCTCTTCTACCATCGGAGGTTGGTCTCGTTGAGCCTATCTGTCTTTCGGCTGCCTTCGGGTTCAGTTAGAGGCGGCCGGCTTGCGTACCTTCTGATGTTGGTTTCCTAACTTTCTTTCTGATCCTCTCACTACCGTATTCTAGTAGTTTTCTCTTCTACCATCGGAGGTTGGTCTCGTTGAGCCTACCTGTCTTTCGGCTGCCTTCGGGTTCAGTTAGAGGCGGCCGGCTTGCGTACCTTCTGATGATGGTTTCCTATCTTTCAATTTGATCCTTCTACTACCGTATTCTAGTAGTTTTCTCTTCTACCATCGGAGGTTGGTCTCGTTGAGCCTACCTGTCTTTCGGCTGCCTTCGGGTTCAGTTAGAGGCGGCCGGCTTGCGTACCTTCTGATGATGGTTTCCTATCTTTCAATTTGATCCTTCTACTACCGTATTCTAGTAGTTTTCTCTTCTACCATCGGAGGTTGGTCTCGTTGAGCCTACCTGTCTTTCGGCTGCCTTCGGGTTCAGTTAGAGGCGGCCGGCTTGCGTACCTTCTGATGATGGTTTCCTATCTTTCAATTTGATCCTTCTACTACCGTATTCTAGTAGTTTTCTCTTCTACCATCGGAGGTTGGTCTCGTTGAGCCTACCTGTCTTTCGGCTGCCTTCGGGTTCAGTTAGAGGCGGCCGGCTTGCGTACCTTCTGATGTTGGTTTCCTAATATTCTTCCTGATCCTCTCACTACCGTAATCTCTAATCTTCCTCTTCTACCATCGGAGGTTGGTCTCGTTGAGCCTACCTGTCTTTCGGCTGCCTTCGGGTTCAGTTAGAGGCGGCCGGCTTGCGTACCTTCTGATGATGGTTTCCTATCTTTCAATTTGATCCTTCTACTACCGTATTCTAGTAGTTTTCTCTTCTACCATCGGAGGTTGGTCTCGTTGAGCCTACCTGTCTTCGGCTGCCTTCGGGTTCAGTTAGAGACGGCCGGCTTGCGTACCTTCTGATGATGGTTTCCTATCTTTCAATTTGATCCTTCTACTACCGTATTCTAGTAGTTTTCTCTTCTACCATCGGAGGTTGGTCTCGTTGAGCCTACCTGTCTTTCGGCTGCCTTCGGGTTCAGTTAGAGGCGGCCGGCTTGCGTACCTTCTGATGATGGTTTCCTATCTTTCAATTTGATCCTTCTACTACCGTATTCTAGTAGTTTTCTCTTCTACCATCGGAGGTTGGTCTCGTTGAGCCTACCTGTCTTTCGGCTGCCTTCGGGTTCAGTTAGAGGCGGCCGGCTTGCGTACCTTCTGATGATGGTTTCCTATCTTTCAATTTGATCCTTCTACTACCGTATTCTAGTAGTTTTCTCTTCTACCATCGGAGGTTGGTCTCGTTGAGCCTACCTGTCTTCGGCTGCCTTCGGGTTCAGTTAGAGGCGGCCGGCTTGCGTACCTTCTGATGTTGGTTTCCTAATATTCTTCCTGATCCTCTCACTACCGTAATCTCTAATCTTCCTCTTCTACCATCGGAGGTTGGTCTCGTTGAGCCTACCTGTCTTTCGGCTGCCTTCGGGTTCAGTTAGAGGCGGCCGGCTTGCGTACCTTCTGATGATGGTTTCCTATCTTTCAATTTGATCCTTCTACTACCGTAATCTAGAATCTTCCTCTTCTACCTTCAGAGGTTGGTCTCGTTGAGCCTACCTGTCTTTCGGCTGCCTTCGGGTTCAGTTAGAGGCGGCCGGCTTGCGTACCTTCTGATGTTGGTTTCCTAATATTCTTCCTGATCCTCTCACTACCGTAATCTCTAATCTTCCTCTTCTACCATCGGAGGTTGGTCTCGTTGAGCCTACCTGTCTTTCGGCTGCCTTCGGGTTCAGTTAGAGGCGGCCGGCTTGCGTACCTTCTGATGATGGTTTCCTATCTTTCAATTTGATCCTTTTACTACCGTATTCTAGTAGTTTTCTCTTCTACCATCGGAGGTTGGTCTCGTTGAGCCTACCTGTCTTTCGGCTGCCTTCGGGTTCAGTTAGAGGCGGCCGGCTTGCGTACCTTCTGATGTTGGTTTCCTAATATTCTTCCTGATCCTCTCACTACCGTAATCTCTAATCTTCCTCTTCTACCATCGGAGGTTGGTCTCGTTGAGCCTACCGGTCTTTCGGCTGCCTTCGGGTTCAGTTAGAGGCGGCCGGCTTGCGTACCTTCTGATGATGGTTTCCTATCTTTCAATTTGATCCTTCTACTACCGTATTCTAGTAGTTTTCTCTTCTACCATCGGAGGTTGGTCTCGTTGAGCCTACCTGTCTTTCGGCTGCCTTCGGGTTCAGTTAGAGGCGGCCGGCTTGCGTACCTTCTGATGATGGTCCCTAAATCATCTGTTCGACCTCTCTCTTGATATAATCCGGCCGGACTTTCTGTGAAATGAAGTCAATATCAGAGTTATGACAAAGGAAACTGCAGCAGATAACGAAGAATCATAGATCAGAATGCACGGGCATGAAGAAACGTCTGAAGGGATACAATGCGATGTCGGCGATAGAAAAAATGAAGTTCATATTTTTCCATCTTTTACTTCGATGGTCATCAAAGTTTTCAATTTTTTGGAATTCACCTTGTGCCTTTTTTTCAACTTTGACGTTAATCTCGATTGCTTATGGATTGGTTTAGAGAGTCTGTGGGCAACACCATTCGAAAGGGGAATGAGAGCCGTTTTCATTATTGTTCTTAACTTCGAAGAATGAAAAAATCCATAGGCAGCTTCTATGACATGTGAACATGAGAAATATCCAAGAATTATGAATTCCTACTGTTGCAGGATTCTGGAATTGGCGTCGCCTTTTCCCGGCTTTTGAGAGGCCTCACCATGGGTTCCGGGGAAAGAAGAGGTTGGGTGAGGAAAGACAGATTTCTGTGTAGTTATGTTTTTTGCCATGAAGTCTAATATTTTTATGTCTAGACGACAAATTACCGATTAGAATCAGTTCACACAAAAAGGAACCATTCAGAAATGAAACCACATTTCCCGGTATATGCAACGACTAGAGAATGACAAATTGCAACATGCATGAAGTTTTCTTCCACAAAGTTGTTCAATTTTATTTCTAGATCACGAGTCGATAAATGGCACACGTTTAAACTATTGAAAACCATCGAAGAATGTCGGTCTCTTTTTCAAAAATGAGCTCTTTTTCGGCGCGATTTGGGGCTTTTCTAAGATATTTCAATGTGGTCCTAGTGTCTTGATTTTAAGCTCAAAAAATGCGGAATTTTATGAGAATTCCGAATCTATGCTCAGATTTTCTGTCGCTGTTCTAGAAAAACTTTGCAGCTGATATTGTGATTTGAGTGGAAACTTGTTGAAAACTGACTTTCTTCAGATGGCCTGGGGGACCAGTTTTGACACATGACGTCAGGAACCAGGCATCATCCATTGAAAACAATATTTATACTTCTGTGATGATATTGTCAAAGTTTCAGCCAAAAATCCACTCGCAATTTTCGGCAACGATTTTCTCTCTTCAAATTTTCTTCGCTGTATCGCTCTCGTTACTAGTGATGAGATTTCAAGGATTCGGTCGAGAACGAAAATTGAAATGACCATTCTGAGTTTTTTCCATAGAAAGTCTTGCTTACATGTCAGAATGTGAAAAATCGAAAATTAAGCGAATTCTATAATTAGGGAATTCTAGAATCGACGTCGATTTTCCCCGATTTTCAAAGGCCTCCCGTTGATTTTTGGAAGTTTGAGATCTAGGGGTGAAATGAAAAATGACAGATACCCTCAAATGTCTCTCCATAGACAGATTCTAGGCCATGTGAGAGTGAAGAAAAGCTAAAAATCATGAATTCCGACTGTTGAGGAATTCTGAAAATGACGTCAATATTTTCCCGATTTTCAGAGGCCTCATCATGGATTCCGGTGAAATGGGTTTTCAGGAAAGCGTGAAAATTGAAAACACGGGTCTGAGTTTTCTCCATGACAAGTCGTGTTTACATGTGAGAATCCAAAAAAATCAGAAATTTAACAAATTCTGCTCCGGGGGAATTCTGGAATCAACGTCGCTTTTTTCCGGTTTTTAAAGGATTCCGGGGAAACAGGAGGTATTGTCAATCTTTACGGTAGTTTTTGAAAAAATTGAAAATTCGCCAATAACATTTTTTACTAAAATCGGCTGTTTTCAATGTCAAATTACGTCATCAAATGACGATTTTTAATATTCAAAACATTAAAATTAAACGTTTTAAAACGGTCCTTTCCAAAACTTTCATAATACAAAACTATGACGATTTGAAGCTGGACTTTCAAAAATGGACGTTTCAAAACTGGATTTTTCAAAACTGGACGCTTCAGAACTGGTCGTTTCAAAACTAGACACTCCGCAACTTTGTTCATTTGAAACAAAGACGATTTAAAACCGGACTTTTAAAAATAGACGTTTGAGAACCGGACGCTTCAAGACTGATCGTTTCAAAACTAGACACGTCGTAACTTTGTTAATTTGAAATAAGGACGATTCAAAACCGGACTTTCAAAAATAGACGTTTCAAAACTGGACGCTTCAGAACTAGTCGTTTTAAAACTAGACACTCCGCAACTTTGTTCATTTGAAACAAAGACGATTCAAAACCGGACTTTCAAAAATAGACATCTTAGAACCGGACGTTTCAAAACTGGACGCTTCAGAACTGGTCGTTTCAAAACTAGACACGTCGTAACTTTGTCAATTTGAAATAAGGACGATTCAAAACTGGACGTTTCAAAACTGGACGTTTCAAAACTGGACGCTTCAGAACTGGTCGTTTCAAAACTAGACACGTCGTAACTTTGTCAATTTGAAATAAGGACGATTCAAAACTGGACGCTTCAGAACTGGTCGTTTCAAAACTAGACACGTCGTAACTTTGTCAATTTGAAATAAGGACGATTCAAAACCGGACGTTTCAAAACTGGACGTTTCAAAACTGGACGTTTCAAAACTGGACGCTTCAGAACTGGTCGTTTTAAAACTAGACACTCCGCAACTTTGTTCATTTGAAACAAAGACGCTTCAGAACCGGAGTTTCAAAAATAGTCGTTTTAAAACTGGACTTTTCGAAACTGGACGCTTCAGAACTGGTCGTTTCAAAACTAGACATTTCGGAACTTTGTTAATTTGAAATAAGGACGATTCAAAACCGGACTTTCAAAAATAGACGTCTTAGAACCGGACTTTTTAAACTGGACGCTTCAGAACTGGTCGTTTCAAAACTAGACACCTCGGAACTTTGTTCATTCAGAAGAAGGACGATTCATAACCGGAATTTCAAAAATAGACGTTTCAAAACTGGACGTTTCAAAACTGGACGCTTCAGAACTAATCGTTTCAAAACTATACACTTCGCAACTTTCAAATCTGGGCGCGTAAATAATGCGGCAATTCAAAACCGGACGATTCGAAACCCCGATCCCTTTTGTATTGTCTTCTTTTCTCCTCCAAAGTTCACTCTTGTTTGTCTTGATCCTATTTTTCTAACTGTTTGAGCTAATAATCTTTAAGTTAAGATCCACTCGTATCTCTTCTTAGCAAAAAGGTTTTTGAGTCCCCTGAAAATGTTTGGTAACTCTAATTGAAACATGGAACAAACAAAACAAATTGGGACGAGTTTTTATACTTAAAACAAACCTTATGTTTACAATCAACATGGGAAAAGGTTATATGGGAACATAGAATTATAAAACGGACACGATTCCTAGACAATAAAAATAGGGGGGATTTCCAAAAAAAGGTAAGTGGGGGAGAGGTCCACTTACCTTTTACAGACACTATAAAGAAACCATTATCCCTATGCAAAATAAATCAAACATTCTCATTACAATTACAACCTACTACATGTATGAATTAGATGGGGAAAAATTCAAATGTTCTAAATCATCTGAATACTCGGATTTCTTGGGAAATGGGGAAAATAGCTCGTTATATGTGTAGATAAAATTCAAAATTTGTGCGTGAAATAGCATATTATCATAAATCAATCTTGTTGCGATATCGTAGTCGTGATGGATGGTCAGAGGTAGAAGAAGTGGAGATGGATGGTTGTATGGGCTCCTTAGTCTCTGAAAATTCAAAAATTCATTTTCATTTTACAATAAAAAGTTTTCTCAAAATTCAAAGTTTTGATCTATCACTTGTTTGACAAAACTGTCGCAGTTTTCCACGAAAAGGGCCAGCCTTTTTGGCCTATAACTTGTCTAATTCAGATTCGAAATAATTTATCTTTTCTGGCTCAGAGTTGGCCTTAATTTTTTCAAAAAAAGGCTACAAATATTGCTATTGATGCCCAAAGAATTCCTCGTCCGAAATGTGGCCTAGTTAAGCCTACAAATGTTCTTTTATTGGCCGAAAAAAATGCGGTCTAGGAACCTATGAACTACTTTGGCTCAAAAACATGGCCAGGAATATGGATGATCTTGTTAGAAACTGGGATGTGGTAGATCAAAACGTTGACTTTCAAGGTCAAAAACCTTCAAGTTCTAACCTGCGGTCCTTTTTTTTCTTCTCTGCTTTCTCCTTCTCTTCTCGCTCACAATATATTTGAGGAGAGCCAAAAATTGAGTCGGGCTCCTCGTCGATTCTTCGTCGCTTCTGCGGTGTGCTCGGCTGGAAATTTGAATGGTTTCAGAACTCGAAACAATTTTCCGCTATATTTACCTCCGCTTCACTCCAAGTGCTCTGCGAGTGATATGAAGCGTCGCTTGGCACGAGAAGGGAGCATGCAGAGGTAGGTGGCTCGGCAAGAATCTGAAAGAAAAAAGTGTTAGTCGTTTCGTAATAGGAACTTTTAAAATTTTCTTCAAAAAATAAAAAAAATTTGCTCAAAAACTTTGGCCAATTTTTTCACTAAAACTGGTAGTTTTTGCATCGAAGTTTAAGATTTTGAAAGTCCAGATATTTTGGTCATTTTGGAAGTCTTATTTACCTTATTGGTTCCCGTGTTTAGCATGTTATTCGCCACAACACCATCTCCGAAGAATTCCTCTCTCTCGTTCGTATCGATTTCCGTTGCATTTTCAAACTCGTCCTCAAGAATGTTCCATAGTGAATCTTCAGATCCACATCGCTTCTCTTCTTCTACATTTTTCGAAGTCAAATCCTTCTCCATCCGATTAGTCGCCCCATTTTCCGTTATTCCTGTTTGTTTCTCAACCGTCGATAGAATTGGCATTTGATCTCGATTCGATGTTTCTTGCGTTCTTGCATTTACCTGGAAAGAAAGTTAGATTAATAAACAAATTGGCACTTGAAAATCCAATTTTGACCCAAAAAATGGCTCAATTTAGACGGATTCGGCCCATCTGTAGCTGAAAAATAGAGAAAATTTGGTCCGGTTTTTGGACAAATTTCGTCTACTTTCAGCCAAAATCGAGCCAAGTCACATTTTGGTCCATTTCTTCAATCAAAAATGTTGAAATCTTCATTTTCCGATACTAACCGCTTGCGGATCATTATTCGAAGATTCTTCTTCTTGAGCAATATTATGAGAAGTTCTCTCTGGAGCACGGTTCACACTTGATGATTCCTTTTGACGACCTTTTGTATTATCAATCCCGATTCCCGTGGAATTCTGAATATTAACATTGACAGTTGTTTCTCCTTGGTTGTCAACTTCGTCGAACAATTGGATCGACAAATTGGATTTTGTATGAAACTTCAGTGACATGTTGAGTCCTGGATTTTTGTGTCTCTCTTTGTCGCAAATCTGAAAATTCAAAAATCAGTCCACTGACTTAAAAATGATCCAGTTTCGAGCCCAAATATCAAACTTCTTGGTTGAAAAATAAAAATTCATGACCAAAAAGTTTGCTATTTGAAGCGCAAAATTTCTTTTTTCAGGTCCAAAACTTGAACTTTCGTTCCAAATATATGAATTTCTGGTCTAAATTTTCAAATATCGATACGGGAAATGAACATTTTGGACCAGAAATTTTCAGATTTTGGATAGGAAAGTTCACTTTTGGGATCGAAAAAGGTCAAGTTTCATATTCGAAATGTCTAACCACGTCATGATTCTTCGTTGGTATTTCTGCTTCTGTCGGTGCCTTCGTAGCGAGATTCGTTGTCGGCGGAGAGAGATTCGTAGCAGGCGGAGGCACAGGGGAGACGAGAGACTGGAGGCAGCAAGGGGCCTGTGAAGACGCGGTCCTTGCTGCCTGAAGTTGTCCCAGCGGTGCTTCCTTCGTTGTGTTGTCATTCCGTCCACGAGTCTGGAAATTTAGAGTTATTAATGAAAATTTTGGTTTTCCATAAGTCCAAAATTTAGGCCCAAATCAAACATTTGGCCCTTTTATACCGTGTCTGATTTTTCAATCTCATTTCCCAAAATTTTAGGCCTGAAAAATCTTAAAAGTAGGTCTAAAAAGTCCCTAATTTTGGTCAAAAATAGATAGACTTTAGTATCAAAAAACTATAGATCGGGCCACAAAAATTGATCAAAACTAGGCTGGAAAACAACCGGAAAAGACCCTACATTTGCCTTAAATTTGCTTGATATGTCTAGAGTCGGCCCAAAAGTTATCTAAACAAACCAAAAACCAGACTGCAAAAATTTGGCCTAACTAGAACTTAAAATGGTCTAATACTGACAGAAAACCGGCCACACGGTGACAAAAAAGGCCGAGAAATAGCCTAATTTGGATCTAGATGAGGCAAAAATGATACAAAAAACCAATTGAAAAAGCAAAAAAGGCTATATACTATGTTAGCTGGGAATAGTCAAAAATGCTATCAAACTGGCTTCAAAAAGTCTAGGAGGCAAAGAAGTAATCGAAACCTAGTCCGAATCGGCTCGAAACTACGAGAAAGCCTAAGATCTCACCTGACTAAAATTACAATGAAACTATCTGAAATTTGGACTTATACTGTTCCAAAACGGCCGGAAACAGACTTGAAGATGACCCAAAAACACAAATGTGGACTTGAAATGATTTGAGACTATGAAATGGTCTAAAACTAGTCTAAATAAGCCTTAAAAGTGAGGGGGGGGGGGTAAAATTTTAGCCTAGATAACTGTATCTCGCGAAAACCAACCTGAGGTGTTGTTCCAAGAGGAGAATGCGTGGCTCGAGGGCCCTGACTATCTAGAACTATGACATCGCCCGTGGGCTTTCCGCTCGACGATAGTCCGTTGTTCTTGATAAGTGTCGAGATTTGTTCGTTTTGCACGCATCCAATGGTATTGCTTTTTTTAGAACCAGAATTCGTCTTTGGCGGAATATCGTCGATTATAATCACTTCGTCGTCCGATTGGCCTTCGGGATCCTGAAAATAAAAATTTTAGTATTTTGGACTAAAACTGTGAATTGAAACTGTTCACATTTCAATCGAAAATTGTAGATTTTCGGATCAAATATCAAAATTCTAGTTCTGACTCGACATCAAATCAGTAAACGCTAACCTTTTGAAATTCGCACTCTACATCGGAGATCACTGAATCGATTTTAGATCCCTCAAACTCTTGACTTTCATCTCTCGATCGAGCTTCCAATTTTATTTTTTGCTTCTTGTTTTGTTGGTACCGCTGACGTTTTGTCAACTGAAAAATGTTTGTATTGAGTCAGAAGTTTTGAGTGAGAACTCAAACTCACCTTTTCGCCATCATTTTGCTCACAAGAGGGTCCTGCATGACTACCGTTCGATTTTCGTCCTTCCTTGACTCTGTTGAAAAAGTCTGCTCTTTTTTGAGATCGATTGGACGTCGCAGAGACTTGTTCGGTGGCTTCCATTCCGATGATTACTGTTATTACCTGAAAATAGATAATTTGGTATGTGCTTCATGAGACAGATTCATTTTAAAAAATTGGAGGAAAAAAATTGGAGGAAAAAAAGAAGAAGGACAATCAGAAAAATCGACAGATTCGACTGCAAAAAATCTGAGAGAAATGAGTTGAATAGCAAAAGAGAGGGTGATGATGACATTAGATTTTCGCGGAATTTCCCATTCAGATTTTCGCGGGAGGTAGATCAAAAATTTTCGAAAAAACTTTTTTTTTTGCGAAAATCCTAAAATTTTCAAAGTTCGGAAATCCATGAGAACTCCCTCCATCCAAGAAATCCATTCGAGAGCACGAACAAAATTATGAACACTTCAGAATCCAGGATTAGTATCAAATAACCGGAAAAACCAAAAAATGCTGAAAAAAAATTTTTTTGACCTACCGCCAACTTTTTTTTGTTGCAGTCATTCTCGATTGTTCTTTCTCCCTTTTTTCGTTATTTTTTGTCTGTTTTTCACAAAAAAATGCGTAGAAGTTGCTATTTTGAGTAGAAATAGTGTTTCAAATATTTAAATTTTCGACTAAAAATTCCCTTGTTCAGGTCGAAAATCTCTCAATTCAACCTCGAAAATCTCGAAATTTTTGTTCCTAAAAGTAGTAAAAGTCCAAAAGTCGCAATTTCTCCGGTCTCCTAACTTCTCCTAAAATTCTGAAAATCCCGAAAATCGATTCCAATTTTCCGTTACAATCCCTTTATCCATGAAAATCAAAAAGTTTCACAAAGAAAAAAAATCAAAAAGAAAAGTTTGGTCTCATTTCGAGAACCCAAACCAAATAAAAGTCAACAAGTGAGTGCGATAAAATTGGGAATGGGAAGAGAAAAAGTGGGGACCAATTATAAGGGGGCGGAGCTTCTTCTACAGTAGTCCTCAATGCGTCAACATGACGAGAAGAGCCGTGATGGCTGAGATGGTGATGAGCACGTTGGTGTTGTTGTTTGAGCCATTGTCATAGTCGTCGTCCGTGTTGGATCTGGAAAATTGACATTTTGAAATTTTTCACCTTAAATTTTGACCTAGAAAAGCCTAAACAAAGCATGGACAAACTCTAGAAAAAGTCTATAAAAGACCTAGAAAAAGCCAAGAGAACGCCTATAAAAAGCATATAAAAAGCCTAACCAAGCCTAGACAGGGCTAGGAAAACTTGCTCACCCCTTTTTTTCATGACTTTTAGACTTTTTCAGGGATTGTAACTGAAAATTGAAATCGATTTCCGGCATTTTCAGAATTTTAGGAGAAGTTAGGAGACCGGAGAAAATGCGACTTTTGGACTTTTAGTACTTTTAGGAACAGAAATTTCGAGATTTTCGAGGTTGAATTGAAAGATTTTCGACCTGAAAAAGGGACATTTTTAGTCGAAAATTTAAATATTCGAAACACTATTTTTACTCAAAATAGCAAATTCTACGCATTTTTCTGTGAAAAATAAGTTCAAAATTTTCCAATAAATCCTCGAAAAATTGCCGAAAAACACTTTTTCAATTAAAAAAGAAATTTAAATTCCCGCCAAAATCGCGCGAATTTAAAGGCGCATGCTATTTTCGCATCGCTGGGGTCTCGCACGGAAGAGCCGGGCCGTCAGACTTTTTTACGCGCCAGTTTTTTCAATGCAATTTTCATTTTTTTTAATGCAAGAAAATGTTAATTTCTACCGATTTTTCTTGGTTTTTGCATCGTTTCTCATGTAAAAAATTTGAAGATTTCGAAAATTTTAATAAAAAACGTTAAAATCTATCATTTTCAGGTAATATGTCGCTCTCCAGAACGAGTCAGCTGCCATTCGCCAAACGACAAATCTTCCAGGTGTTGGCCAGAGGTTAAAGCAGCACACAAGGTGAGATTATCGTCCAGAAAAGAAGAAAAATTCAGTGAAAAAATTTGAAAAAATCCGAAAAAATACAGAAAAAAAGCAGGCGGAATTCGAAATTTTTTCATTTTCGGCTGACAAGTGGTTTGAAATAGTTTTTTGTCGAATTTAGACCTATCTTAGGGTCAAAAATTTAATAAAAATTATCAAAAACTATAAAAAAACACCCCAGAAACCGCTAGACATTTTTAAAAAAATTTTTTTTGCTGAAAATTTGTCATTTTTGCGTATTTTTTTCCTATTCTTGCCTGGATTTCGAGTTAAAAACACTAGTAGAATTCAAAAATCAAGCTTAGAACCCATCATTGTTTTCCAGATGCCGATCTCGTCGTCATCGGCTACGTCGCCGCCATCAAAGCCGCCCAACTCGGCATGAAAATCGTATGCGTCGAAAAAAACGCCACACTCGGAGGCATATGTCTCAACGTTGGATGCATTCCGTCGAAGGCTTTGCTCAACAATTCGAACTTCTTGCACATGGCTCAACACGATTTCGCCGTTAGAGGTGCGGAAAAAGAGTCTACTTTGGGTTGAAAGTGATGAAAATAGCCGTAAAAGCGCTAAAAATCGTCAAAAATCGAGTTAAAAAGCTGAAAAATCGTAAAATTCTGTTCTGGATTTTTTTCGTATAAAGTTACTTCAAAATAAATTTAAATTCCCGCCAAAATCGCGCGAATTTAAAGGCGCATGCTATTTTCGCAACGCTCGCGTCTCGCACGGAAGAGCCGCACCGCCCGACTTTTTTACGAGCCAGCTTTTTCAATGCAATTTTCGAATTTTTTATGCAAAAAAAGTGTCAATTTCCCACTGTTTTTCTTGGTTTTTGCATCATATCTCATGTAAAATTGTGAAGATTTCGAAAATTTTAATAAAAAACGTTAAAAATATGTCATTTTCAGGTAATATGTCGCTCTCCAAAACGAGTCAGCTGCCATTCGCCAAACGGCAATTCTTCCAGGTGTTGGTCAGAGGTTAAAGCAGCACACAAGGTAGGATTATCGCCCAGAAAACAAGAAAAATTCAGTGAAAAAACGAAAAAAATCCCAAGATATGGAAAAAACGGGCGGAATTCGAGATTTTTCAATTTTCGGCTGGAATGTGATCTTAGAAAGTTTTTTCTCGATTTTAGGTCAATATTGAGCTCAAAAGTTCAATAAAAGCCACCGTAAGCCTGTAAAAACACAAAAACACTAGCAGAATTCAAAAATCAAGCTTAAAACCCACAATTTTTCTTCCAGATGCCGATCTCGTCGTCATCGGCTACGTCGCCACCATCAAGGCCGCCCAACTCGGCATGAAAACCGTATGCGTCGAGAAAAACGCCACACTCGGAGGCACATGTCTCAACGTTGGATGCATTCCGTCGAAGGCTTTGCTCAACAATTCGAACTTCTTGCACATGGCTCAACACGATTTCGCCGCTAGAGGTGCGGGAAAAGAGTCTATTTTGGGTTGAAAACGATGAAAATAGCCGTAAAAGCGCTAAAAATCGTCAAAAATCAAGTAAAAAGCTGAAAATCGCGAAATTCCGTTCTGGAATTTCTTCGTGTAAAGTCACTTCAAAATCTCCCAATAAATCCTCAAGAAATGACGAAAAACTCTTTTTTCAATTAAAAAACGAAATTTAAATTCCCGCCAAAATCGAGCGAATTTAAAGGCGCATGCTATTTTCGCAACGCTGGCGTCTCGCACGGAAGAGCCGCGCCGCCCGACTTTTTTACGAGCCAGCTTTTTCAATGCAATTTTCGAATTTTTTATGCAAAAAAAGTGTCCATTTCTCACGGTTTCTCTTGGTTTTCGCATCATATTTTATGTAAAAATGTGAACATTTCGAAGATTTTAATGAAAAACATTAAAAATCTGTCATTTTCAGGTAATATGTCGCTCTCCAGAACGAGTCAGCTGCCATTCGCCAAACGGCAATTCTTCCAGGTGTTGGTCAGAGGTTAAAGCAGCACACAAGGTAGGATTATCGCCCAGAAAACAAGAAAAATTCAGTGAAAAAACGAAAAAAATCCCAAGATATGGAAAAAACGGGCGGAATTCGAGATTTTTCAATTTTCGGCTGAAAAGTGATCTTAGAAAGTTTTTTCTCGATTTTAGGTCAATATTGAGCTCAAAAGTTCAATAAAAGCCACCGTAAGCCTGTAAAAACACAAAAACACTAGAAGAATTCAAAAATCAAGCATAAAAACCACAATTTTTCTTCCAGATGCCGATCTCGTCGTCATCGGCTACGTCGCCGCCATCAAGGCCGCCCAACTCGGCATGAAAACCGTATGCGTCGAGAAAAACGCCACACTCGGAGGCACATGTCTCAACGTTGGATGCATTCCGCCGAAGGCTTTGCTCAACAATTCGCACTTCTTGCACATGGCTCAACACGATTTCGCCGCTAGAGGTGCGGGAAAAAAGTCTTTTTTTAGTTGAAAATCATGAAAATAGCCGTAAAAGCGCTAAAAATCGTCAAAAATCATGTTGAAAAGCTGAAAAATCGTGAAAATCAGTACTGGAAGGGTACCGGAGCACTTGAAGACTTGCTGGAGGAATTTTGAAGAAGAATAATTGGATTATGGAATTTTTTGATGTTTAGTCAATTTCCTGCGTTTTCTGACGCAAAAAATGCGATGAGGTTACCGCTAGAAGTCTCAAAATTTTCGGAGAATCAGTATAAATTGCTTTGGTGCAAAAAGTTGATTTCTTTGATTTTTGAATAATTTTTTCTCCAATTTTAGATCTATCCAGACCCAAAATTCATATTTTTGACCGATAATCATCGAAAAATTGTCAACTTTCTCCAGAAATCAGGAAGATTTTGGAACTTTCCGGATTTTTCGATTTTCGCTCGCTTTTCATCACTTTTAGACTTTTCCAGATCTGAAAATGCTTTTTGTTCGGCCTAAAATCACCCTGGAAACTACAAATCTCATTAACATCCTTCCTAAAAATTTGTTTAGAATTTTAAAATTTTGGATAACTTTTTTGTTGAAAAATTTGAAAATATATGATTTTGCGTTAATTTGCATTGTTTTTGATTTCAAAAAGATTCTATTTTGGCTTTTTTGAAGCATTCAGACCAAAAAATACAAATTTTAGCCTCCAAAGCTCCCAATAAGGCTTCAGAACCAAAATCTGGTCTTAATTTCTCTCTTTTTTCCAGCCAATGACCGAGTACGTGCGTCCCATCTCACCCGACACCTCAATCTGCTCCTTCCTGGCCACCGAACTCCCAAAAGGATTCCAAACCCGCCAAGTCTTCTCCGTCGTCGAAGGTGTCTACGAGGCAAACGTGGTGATTCCCCAAGGAGACCCCCAACCACTTCTCGCCATCCATCCAATCGCCTTCCGACGCTCGGATTCTGATTCTGACGACGGCGTTCTGTCTCCAGATGAACGCAAAGCCACGTCAGATCTCCCCGGAAAGCTGAGAAGAATCAATGGAGAGGACACCAACTATTTGGAGGCACTTTTGGAGGACAAGAAGGCGGACGATTCTGGAGAGGAGGACCTCAAAGACATGCTCGATGAGGAGAAGAAGTTCAGCACTCGCCGTCGTCAGCAGGAGAAGAAGAAGGCGTCGGAAAGAAGACGTCAGGAATCTGAAGCCGATGACGATGAGGAAGAGGAGAAGCCACGTCGCCGCTCGTCCCGCCCATCTAGGTATCAAGAGGAGGATGATGAGGAGGAAGAGGAGAAGGAGGAGGAAGAGATGCCGGTGAGTTTGACGTCTTTTGAATACATTTTAAGGCGTCTCGTGATGCTTCAACGACTTCTGCAAACTTCAGAATTCAAAAAACTAACTTTTTTGTTTTTTTGAGAAGCGAAAGAGCAACAAGAAAAGCCGTCGAATCGCCGACTCCAATGAGAAAGAAGACGACGAGTGGCCCCCGAAGAAGAAGAACACCAAAAAGGGAGGAAGACGTGGTGGACGAAAGGAGAAGGACCTCGACGAGGATGATGAGGACAAGGACGACGAGTACGAGGAAGAGAAGGGGTGAGGAGTCTATAGAGAAGGGGTGAGGAGTCTATACGATTTTAGGCCGCTTGGCCTGTTTTAGCCTATCTAAGCCTGGCTAGGCCTAACTAGGCTTCTCTAAGCTTTTCTAAATATGTTTAGGCTTGTCTAGACTTTTTCTAGGCTCACCCATGCCCATAAATTCTCTATTTTTCCAGATCCAACACGGACGACGACTACGACAATGGCTCAAACAACAACACCAACGTGCTCATCACCATCTCGGCCATCACGGCTCTTCTCGTCATGTTGACACATTGAGGACTACTGTAGAAGAAGCTCCGCCCCCTTATAATTGATCCCCATTTTTTTCTCTTCCTATTCCCAATTTTATCGCACTCACTTGTTGACTTTTATTTGGTTTGAGTTCTCGCAATGAGATCAGACTTTTCTTTTGATTTTCTTCTTCGTGAAAATTTCTCCCCTATTAGGCCCCCTACCTTCGGATTTTGGTCTCGCTGAGCCCATATATCTATTGTCTGCCTTCAGGTTCAGATAGAGATTGGTGGCTTAACTTACCATTTGATGTTGGTCCCCTAGTTTCAGACTACTGTACTTCTTTTAAGTTCTCTATTAGGCCCCCTACCTTCGGATTTTGGTCTCGCTGAGCCCATATATCTATTGTCTGCCTTCGGGTTCAGATAGAGATTGGTGGCTTAACTTACCATTTGATGTTGGTCCCCTAGTTTCGGGTTACTGTATTTTATCTTCTAAGCCCTTTGTTAGGCCCCCTACCTTCGGATTTTGGTCTCGCTGAGCCCATATATCTATTGTCTGCCTTCGGGTTCAGATAGAGATTGGTGGCTTAACTTACCATTTGATGTTGGTCCCCTAGTTTCGGGTTACTGTACTTCTTTTAAGTTCTCTATTAGGCCCCCTACCTTCGGATTTTGGTCTCGCTGAGCCCATATATCTATTGTCTGCCTTCGGGTTCAGATAGAGATTGGTGGCTTAACTTACCATTTGATGTTGGTCCCCTAGTTTCAGATTACTGTACTTCTTTTAAGTTCTCTATTAGGCCCCCTACCTTCGGATTTTGGTCTCGCTGAGCCCATATATCTATTGTCTGCCTTCGGGTTCAGATAGAGATTGGTGGCTTAACTTACCATTTGATGTTGGTCCCCTAGTTTCAGATTACTGTACTTCTTTTAAGTTCTCTATTAGGCCCCCTACCTTCGGATTTTGGTCTCGCTGAGCCCATATATCTATTGTCTGCCTTCAGGTTCAGATAGAGATTGGTGGCTTAACTTACCATTTGATGTTGGTCCCCTAGTTTCGGGTTACTGTATTTTATCTTCTAAGCCCTTTGTTAGGCCCCCTACCTTCGGATTTTGGTCTCGCTGAGCCCATATATCTATTGTCTGCCTTCGGGTTCAGATAGAGATTGGTGGCTTAACTTACCATTTGATGTTGGTCCCCTTGTTTCGGGTTACTGTATTTTATCTTCTAAGCCCTTTGTTAGGCCCCCTACCTTCGGATTTTGGTCTCGCTGAGCCCATATATCTATTGTCTGCCTTCGGGTTCAGATAGAGATTGGTGGCTTAACTTACCATTTGATGTTGGTCCCCTAGTTTCAGATTACTGTACTTCTTTTAAGTTCTCTATTAGGCCCCCTACCTTCGGATTTTGGTCTCGCTGAGCCCATATATCTATTGTCTGCCTTCGGGTTCAGATAGAGATTGGTGGCTTAACTTACCATTTGATGTTGGTCCCCTAGTTTCAGATTACTGTACTTCTTTTAAGTTCTCTATTAGGCCCCCTACCTTCGGATTTTGGTCTCGCTGAGCCCATATATCTATTGTCTGCCTTCGGGTTCAGATAGAGATTGGTGGCTTAACTTACCATTTGATGTTGGTCCCCTAGTTTCGGGTTACTGTACTTCTTTTAAGTTCTCTATTAGGCCCCCTACCTTCGGATTTTGGTCTCGCTGAGCCCATATATCTATTGTCTGCCTTCGGGTTCAGATAGAGATTGGTGGCTTAACTTACCATTTGATGTTGGTCCCCTTGTTTCGGGTTACTGTATTTTATCTTCTAAGCCCTTTGTTAGGCCCCCTACCTTCGGATTTTGGTCTCGCTGTGCCCATATATCTATTGTCTGCCTTCGGGTTCAGATAGAGATTGGTGGCTTAACTTACCATTTGATGTTGGTCCCCTTGTTTCGGGTTACTGTATTTTATCTTCTAAGCCCTTTGTTAGGCCCCCTACCTTCGGATTTTGGTCTCGCTGAGCCCATATATCTATTGTCTGCCTTCGGGTTCAGATAGAGATTGGTGGCTTAACTTACCATTTGATGTTGGTCCCCTAGTTTCGGGTTACTGTATTTTATCGTCTAAGCCCTTTGTTAGGCCCCCTACCTTCGGATTTTGGTCTCGCTGAGCCCATATATCTATTGTCTGCCTTCGGGTTCAGATAGAGATTGGTGGCTTAACTTACCATTTGATGTTGGTCCCCTAGTTTCAGATTACTGTACTTCTTTTAAGTTCTCTATTAGGCCCCCTACCTTCGGATTTTGGTCTCGCTGACCCCATATATCTATTGTCTGCCTTCGGGTTCAGATAGAGATTGGTGGCTTAACTTACCATTTGATGTTGGTCCCCTAGTTTCAGATTACTGTACTTCTTTTAAGTTCTCTATTAGGCCCCCTACCTTCGGATTTTGGTCTCGCTGACCCCATATATCTATTGTCTGCCTTCGGGTTCAGATAGAGATTGGTGGCTTAACTTACCATTTGATGTTGGTCCCCTAGTTTCAGATTACTGTATTTTATCTTCTAAGCCCTTTGTTAGGCCCCCTACCTTCGGATTTTGGTCTCGCTGAACCCATACACTGCTGGACATAAGTATAAGTTCACTTTAGAATTTTCGATTTTTCGAAAACTATACACATTGAAGCAACGGCTTATTGGCGTGATAACTAGTCTCCCTGAATGTCAAAAAATAAAATACAATCAACCGTCCTGGTTTCCATCAGTTTGGGAGAAATCGAAAAATTTTGAAAAACTGCTTGTGGAGAGTGGACAAAAGTATAAGTTCACTTGGGGGACATTTCGAAATAATCGGGACGGGAGCCATGAAGCATTTTGATATTGATTGCAATACATTGAGCATCCAATAATTGTTATGCTCACAAAAAATTATCGAGATTGGTCGGTCCTAAAAAAAGTTATCGCAGAATTTCGCCCTCGTTGGAGGTAACCTTCAAATTTACGTTGAGCTCGTCAGAGAATTCGAAGGAAATGCAAATTTCTAGGCGAATACTGTTGAAAAAGACTTATTATTGTCATTTACATATCAAACTTACCGATCTGTCGTGCCTACCTACGAAAAAAAGTAACTTTTTGACTTTCGGTATAAAAATAAGTGTCAGGTAGATTTGTTTAAGTCGATGGCGTGAGGGGTGTGGCAACTCCAGAGCCTTCATAATATTGGACCATGGTAACACAGTTATGGTCTACATTTGAGAGAAAAAATTAATTTGAAACCTCCATCCCAAAGCTTTCCAGAGGTGTTGAAAGTTCCTGTGTTCTGAAGTTTCTCTAGACCCAAAATTGGGCATTCATCAGCAAATAATTGGAGAACCGAAGTTCGATTGGGCTTCAAAATTTCTGAATTTGGAAATCAGATCTCTAGAATACATTTGTCATGCTCAGAAGTTAATTTCTCGATGATGAATTTCTGACTTTTCATGTATCCCTATACGTAGAAAATTTATTAGCTCACCTACTAAGAACTCACGTATAGGGATACATGAAAAGTCAGAAATTCATCATCGAGAAATTAACTTCTGAGCATGACAAATGTATTCTAGAGATCTGATTTCCAAATTCAGAAATTTTGAAGCCCAATCGAACTTCGGTTCTCCAATTATTTGCTGATGAATGCCCAATTTTGGGTCTAGAGAAACTTCAGAACACAGGAACTTTCAACACCTCTGGAAAGCTTTGGGATGGAGGTTTCAAATTAATTTTTTCTCTCAAATGTAGACCATAACTGTGTTACCATGGTCCAATATTATGAAGGCTCTGGAGTTGCCACACCCCTCACGCCATCGACTTAAACAAATCTACCTGACACTTATTTTTATACCGAAAGTCAAAAAGTTACTTTTTTTCGTAGGTAGGCACGACAGATCGGTAAGTTTGATATGTAAATGACAATAATAAGTCTTTTTCAACAGTATTCGCCTAGAAATTTGCATTTCCTTCGAATTCTCTGACGAGCTCAACGTAAATTTGAAGGTTACCTCCAACGAGGGCGAAATTCTGCGATAACTTTTTTTAGGACCGACCAATCTCGATAATTTTTTGTGAGCATAACAATTATTGGATGCTCAATGTATTACAATCAATATCAAAATGCTTCATGGCTCCCGTCCCGATTATTTCGAAATGTCCCCCAAGTGAACTTATACTTTTGTCCACTCTCCACAAGCAGTTTTTCAAAATTTTTCGATTTCTCCCAAGCTGATGGAAACCAGGACGGTTGATTGTATTTTATTTTTTGACATTCAGGGAGACTAGTTATCACGCCAATAAGCCGTTGCTTCAATGTGTATAGTTTTCGAAAAATCGAAAATTCTAAAGTGAACTTATACTTATGTCCAGCAGTGTATATCTATTGTCTGCCTTCGGGTTCAGATAGAGATTGGTGGCTTAACTCACCATTTGATGTTGGTCCCCTAGTTTCAGATTACTGTACTTCTTTTAAGTTCTCTATTAGGCCCCCTACCTTCGGATTTTGGTCTCGCTGAGCCCATATATCTATTGTCTGCCTTCGGGTTCAGATAGAGATTGGTGGCTTAACTTACCATTTGATGTTGGTCCCCTAGTTTCGGGTTACTGTATTTTATCTTCTAAGCCCTTTGTTAGGCCCCCTACCTTCGGATTTTGGTCTCGCTGAGCCCATATATCTATTGTCTGCCTTCGGGTTCAGATAGAGATTGGTGGCTTAACTTACCATTTGATGTTGGTCCCCTAGTTTCAGACTACTGTACTTCTTTTAAGTTCTCTATTAGGCCCCCTACCTTCGGATTTTGGTCTCGCTGAGCCCATATATCTATTGTCTGCCTTCGGGTTCAGATAGAGATTGGTGGCTTAACTTACCATTTGATGTTGGTCCCCTAGTTTCGGGTTACTGTATTTTATCTTCTAAGCCCTTTGTTAGGCCCCCTACCTTCGGATTTTGGTCTCGCTGAGCCCATATATCTATTGTCTGCCTTCGGGTTCAGATAGAGATTGGTGGCTTAACTTACCATTTGATGTTGGTCCCCTAGTTTCGGGTTACTGTATTTTATCTTCTAAGCCCTTTGTTAGGCCCCCTACCTTCGGATTTTGGTCTCGCTGAGCCCATATATCTATTGTCTGCCTTCGGGTTCAGATAGAGATTGGTGGCTTAACTTACCATTTGATGTTGGTCCCCTAGTTTCAGACTACTGTACTTCTTTTAAGTTCTCTATTAGGCCCCCTACCTTCGGATTTTGGTCTCGCTGAGCCCATATATCTATTGTCTGCCTTCGGGTTCAGATAGAGATTGGTGGCTTAACTTACCATTTGATGTTGGTCCCCTAGTTTCAGACTACTGTACTTCTTTTAAGTTCTCTATTAGGCCCCCTACCTTCGGATTTTGGTCTCGCTGAGCCCATATATCTATTGTCTGCCTTCGGGTTCAGATAGAGATTGGTGGCTTAACTTACCATTTGATGTTGGTCCCCTAGTTTCGGGTTACTGTATTTTATCTTCTAAGCCCTTTGTTAGGCCCCCTACCTTCGGATTTTGGTCTCGCTGAGCCCATATATCTATTGTCTGCCTTCGGGTTCAGATAGAGATTGGTGGCTTAACTTACCATTTGATGTTGGTCCCCTTGTTTCGGGTTACTGTATTTTATCTTCTAAGCCCTTTGTTAGGCCCCCTACCTTCGGATTTTGGTCTCGCTGAGCCCATATATCTATTGTCTGCCTTCGGGTTCAGATAGAGATTGGTGGCTTAACTTACCATTTGATGTTGGTCCCCTAGTTTCAGATTACTGTACTTCTTTTAAGTTCTCTATTAGGCCCCCTACCTTCGGATTTTGGTCTCGCTGAGCCCATATATCTATTGTCTGCCTTCGGGTTCAGATAGAGATTGGTGGCTTAACTTACCATTTGATGTTGGTCCCCTAGTTTCGGGTTACTGTATTTTATCTTCTAAGCCCTTTGTTAGGCCCCCTACCTTCGGATTTTGGTCTCGCTGAGCCCATATATCTATTGTCTGCCTTCGGGTTCAGATAGAGATTGGTGGCTTAACTTACCATTTGATGTTGGTCCCCTTGTTTCGGGTTACTGTATTTTATCTTCTAAGCCCTTTGTTAGGCCCCCTACCTTCGGATTTTGGTCTCGCTGAGCCCATATATCTATTGTCTGCCTTCGGGTTCAGATAGAGATTGGTGGCTTAACTTACCATTTGATGTTGGTCCCCTAGTTTCAGATTACTGTACTTCTTTTAAGTTCTCTATTAGGCCCCCTACCTTCGGATTTTGGTCTCGCTGACCCCATATATCTATTGTCTGCCTTCGGGTTCAGATAGAGATTGGTGGCTTAACTTACCATTTGATGTTGGTCCCCTAGTTTCAGATTACTGTATTTTATCTTCTAAGCCCTTTGTTAGGCCCCCTACCTTCGGATTTTGGTCTCGCTGAGCCCATATATCTATTGTCTGCCTTCGGGTTCAGATAGAGATTGGTGGCTTAACTTACCATTTGATGTTGGTCCCCTAGTTTCAGATTACTGTACTTCTTTTAAGTTCTCTATTAGGCCCCCTACCTTCGGATTTTGGTCTCGCTGAGCCCATATATCTATTGTCTGCCTTCGGGTTCAGATAGAGATTGGTGGCTTAACTTACCATTTGATGTTGGTCCCCTAGTTTCAGATTACTGTACTTCTTTTAAGTTCTCTATTAGGCCCCCTACCTTCGGATTTTGGTCTCGCTGACCCCATATATCTATTGTCTGCCTTCGGGTTCAAATAGAGATTGGTGGCTTAACTTACCATTTGATGTTGGTCCCCTAGTTTCAGATTACTGTATTTTATCTTCTAAGCCCTTTGTTAGGCCCCCTACCTTCGGATTTTGGTCTCGCTGAGCCCATATATCTATTGTCTGCCTTCGGGTTCAGATAGAGATTGGTGGCTTAACTTACCATTTGATGTTGGTCCCCTAGTTTCAGATTACTGTACTTCTTTTAAGTTCTCTATTAGGCCCCCTACCTTCGGATTTTGGTCTCGCTGAGCCCATATATCTATTGTCTGCCTTCGGGTTCAGATAGAGATTGGTGGCTTAACTTACCATTTGATGTTGGTCCCCTAGTTTCGGGTTACTGTATTTTATCTTCTAAGCCCTTTGTTAGGCCCCCTACCTTCGGATTTTGGTCTCGCTGAGCCCATATATCTATTGTCTGCCTTCGGGTTCAGATAGAGATTGGTGGCTTAACTTACCATTTGATGTTGGTCCCCTAGTTTCAGACTACTGTACTTCTTTTAAGTTCTCTATTAGGCCCCCTACCTTCGGATTTTGGTCTCGCTGAGCCCATATATCTATTGTCTGCCTTCGGGTTCAGATAGAGATTGGTGGCTTAACTTACCATTTGATGTTGGTCCCCTAGTTTCAGACTACTGTACTTCTTTTAAGTTCTCTATTAGGCCCCCTACCTTCGGATTTTGGTCTCGCTGAGCCCATATATCTATTGTCTGCCTTCGGGTTCAGATAGAGATTGGTGGCTTAACTTACCATTTGATGTTGGTCCCCTAGTTTCGGGTTACTGTATTTTATCTTCTAAGCCCTTTGTTGGGCCCCCTACCTTCGGATTTTGGTCTCGCTGAGCCCATATATCTATTGTCTGCCTTCGGGTTCAGATAGAGATTGGTGGCTTAACTTACCATTTGATGTTGGTCCCCTAGTTTCGGGTTACTGTATTTTATCTTCTAAGCCCTTTGTTAGGCCCCCTACCTTCGGATTTTGGTCTCGCTGAGCCCATATATCTATTGTCTGCCTTCGGGTTCAGATAGAGATTGGTGGCTTAACTTACCATTTGATGTTGGTCCCCTAGTTTCAGACTACTGTACTTCTTTTAAGTTCTCTATTAGGCCCCCTACCTTCGGATTTTGGTCTCGCTGAGCCCATATATCTATTGTCTGCCTTCGGGTTCAGATAGAGATTGGTGGCTTAACTTACCATTTGATGTTGGTCCCCTAGTTTCAGATTACTGTACTTCTTTTAAGTTCTCTATTAGGCCCCCTACCTTCGGGTTTTGGTCTCGCTGAGCCCATATATCTATTGTCTGCCTTCGGGTTCAGATAGAGATTGGTGGCTTAACTTACCATTTGATGTTGGTCCCCTAGTTTCAGATTACTGTACTTCTTTTAAGTTCTCTATTAGGCCCCCTACCTTCGCATTTTGGTCTCGCTGAGCCCATATATCTATTGTCTGCCTTCGGGTTCAGATAGAGATTGGTGGCTTAACTTACCATTTGATGTTGGTCCCCTAGTTTCAGATTACTGTATTTTATCTTCTAAGCCCTTTGTTAGGCCCCCTACCTTCGGATTTTGGTCTCGCTGAGCCCATATATCTATTGTCTGCCTTCGGGTTCAGATAGAGATTGGTGGCTTAACTTACCATTTGATGTTGGTCCCCTAGTTTCAGATTACTGTACTTCTTTTAAGTTCTCTATTAGGCCCCCTACCTTCGGATTTTGGTCTCGCTGAGCCCATATATCTATTGTCTGCCTTCGGGTTCAGATAGAGATTGGTGGCTTAACTTACCATTTGATGTTGGTCCCCTAGTTTCAGATTACTGTATTTTATCTTCTAAGCCCTTTGTTAGGCCCCCTACCTTCGGATTTTGGTCTCGCTGAGCCCATATATCTATTGTCTGCCTTCGGGTTCAGATAGAGATTGGTGGCTTAACTTACCATTTGATGTTGGTCCCCTAGTTTCGGGTTACTGAAATAAATTTTTAAAAATTTCAAATATTATCGTGATATCATGATTTTTATTTGCGTGTTATGAAGCCAAGGAAACGGTGACATGTTTTCACAAGCTGAATTAATTTCAAACTTCATTTTTGAACACAAAAAACTCACATAAAATCAATCACCAGTAAGCGATAATAACGACAAAACAAATGAAGCTGATTAAGTTTTATGTGTATACCGGATTCATACTAGTAGTCAAGTAGTAGGACCAATAGACCAGGTTGAATAGAGCGAACATCTGAAAAATATTTTCGTGAAAATCAAAGGGCAACTTGCTGGAATACACCCTTACCGTTGGGAAAAGCATACTTGCCACTCGGTCTATCGATGCTCCAAGTTCACTTCCTTTGGCTCTCCGAGCACTCAACTCAACAAAACTTCTGGAAATTATGTCAAGTTATGAATACTTGCAACTCCGAGACATTTCGCAACTAGTCATTTCGCAACTGCGACATTTTGCAACTGCGACATTCCGCAACTCGCGTCGATTTTGCAATCACGACATTTCGAAACTGGACGTTTCGCAACCAGTCGTTTCGCAATCTGTGGTTAAATGTCGCAGTTACGAAATGACTAGTTGCAAAATGTCTCCGAAACATAGGTGCATACCTCCTTGATTCCAAGTTGGGATGTCCCATCCCATTGGAATTCAGATTTCCTACAGAACAGCGTGCTTCTCGAAGACGTTGGTCGTGCATTTTGTCATTGTAGGCTACGATGGCTAACTCGATAAGAGAGAAGAAAATGAATCTGGAAAGTTTAGCTTTGATAAAGAAAAAATGGTTGAAAATGGTTGTAAGTTTGAGTAGAACAAAGCTCATTTTAGTCGAAAATGGCTCATTTTTTATCAAAAACTTTATTCTTATGTCAAGCGCTAATATGCTTCGAATTTCAATTGTTCAATCTTCACTTCAAAAATCCTGAATTTTTTAACTGTTTTTTTCAAGGTCAGATAACCACCGTTTTTTCAAATTTTTTAATGATTTTATGTATTTATCAAAATCTTACCCAACACAACTGAACATCCAGACGTCGATGGCTTTGACGTAGGAGGCCTGGAAATCAAAAAATTGAAAAAAAAGGAAGGAAACTACACAAATTAAAAGCATCTAGAATCTGATAGTACTGTTTGGGACACTTCTAGGAAGTTCGCAATCCATACCTTTGGCAAACTTTTAACAATATTTCCAAATTGAAAAGTCAGAGCCATCAGTGATGACACAGATAATGTTATTCTTGCTGGTAGCGCTTTGGTATCCATCCAAAAAGCGATCCATGATATGAAAACTGATATGTAGGTGGGAAGGTACATCTGAAGAATGTAGAATCCGTAGAGACGTTCAAAGTGTATGGATACGGAGAGTCGATGCCACATTCCTGCGGTGTAGGCCTGAAAGAAGAAGCTTCTAATATTTTCTAGATCATTCCAGAACCTATTGATTCCCCATACCCCATTACCCACCTCCGTAATACTCCCATACGTGATATTTGTCATTCGAAAGTCCGGCAAATTATAGTCACTTCTTACTGTAGACACCGGTGACCACTCCAGCCACTGTAGCTCCACATCCGCAGCATTATATGAGTAACTTTCGAAAACCAAAGAACACCGTATACTATCCAACGGGAAATTTCTCAAATTCATCTGACAAGGTGCCTCGGATCGAATACGGTAGTTTAGCCAGATGGTGCCATTTGGGAAAATCATCAAGAGGATGTTGGGCTTCGGTGAGTCGTGCACTTTTGTAGATTTTGAGTTGACTATGCAGACATTTGGTGACCAGAGTTTGGGTTCCATGTCATGGTCTAGGGACAGGTTTTTTCGGCAAGGGTCCAGATGGGAGAATGCCAATCTGTAATACAAAAAAAAGAGTAGAAATTATTTTAAGTTTTTAAAAAGGGAAGTATGACACCATCAAAATACTTTTTCCCTTTCGAGTTTGAAAACTTGGTGATACAGTGATTTAATTTCTTTTTTTTATAATTTTGGCCACTTTTAGAAAGTTTTTGGTTCAAGTATCACAATATGCTTAGAAATGTTCAGCTAGAAAACCGAAAAAAATGTTCCGTTTCAAATTGCTTGCATTCGTTCTGTGAGACCCCCACTTTTAATTCGTCGTTGATATTTGGTGGTATGTCTTTTTGTCTACTTATCTGTCTGTTCTTCAAGTTGTCCAAAGGCCTAGATAAATTTTCATCTATCTGTGTTTCTGAATGAGCATAAGTTCAATAGGTAAAAACTTATTTCGAAAAGTAACAGATGATCCACAAAATCAGACCGAATTTTTTGACTCAGAACATGAGAATGCGCTGACACGGATAGCTTCATCGAACGGAAAGTTATTTCAATTACGCTGTAACCCAAAATCTGATGTGACAGAAAAAATTATGTTTCACAAAGTTCACTTGGATTGAAGTCGTTTCCAATTTTTGATTTCCAATCGGATTGGTCAGAAGTTTTCATGTGACAACAGAATCAAAAATTGAGCGTGAAATCAAGCTTTGAAAAAATCTAAGTTCGGTTGAGTCAATTATCAACTTGATGCCGACCGTGAGTTTGAAAAATATCTTGATATCTTTTCTTCGTTGCTTGTCTGTGTGCCTGTATCTTCGGATATCTTTCCTGATCTCTTCAATCCTTGATGACTAACAAAAGGGCGAAGAAAGAGAATAATCTTAATTAACACATTTTTCCTATCCTATTCGGAATAAAAAAATTACAGTTAAATAACGTTTTCAAATTCACCCAGCTGTCAAACTTCTTTACTTTCGAAAGTGTCAGCTCACCTCTTATCATTCCAAATTGCACTAATCCAGTAATCAATTGTAAAAGTCCCCGTAATCGCAGAAATATCCGATATATCTTGAATAGTGATCTCCACTTCTACTCTTACCGGAGCTGGCTCCGGTAGAGCGTTTCTGGAGTAGTTGGTCATCAGAATCCTGGCCAGATCGGTTGCCTTCGCTCCAGAAGACGCTGATAATCCGATGTCGTCACATGTGAAATCTTCAATGTGTTGGTAGGTCACATCTGGAAGAATGGGAAATTTAAGAAGGTTCTAGAATTTAGAATTATGGTGTTCCGCTATTCAAGTAGTCTTTGGAGTCTAAAAACTTTTCATATACATATTATCACAGGCCAACGGGACGCACTGAGTTCAAAATTGTTCATCTTCAATTTTAAAGGGAATGAAACAGTCAAAAAATGTTGAATCCAATTATCAGTTTCAAAGTTATGACTTCCGTTTTTGAGATTTCAAACATCAATATTTGGGCATAACCAAAGATTTTTAATTTTAAGTCAAAATATGTATGAATATTTGTTTCTGGAGAGTCGGAAATTCAAGATTTTCAATCGTGTTCTCTCAAAAAAAGTAGAAAATATTAAGCAAAAAAAGTAAGCAATTTCGGATGAACTTTTTTTCTTCCGCCTAGTAAGTTCCTGATTCAAATTCTCCATGTTTGCACCATTTTTTTCTTCTTCCAATTTAGTTGTAGTGAGTTTTTTAATCTCACCATGTATCCTTGCCGACATCAGAATCGTTTCGATGAATAGCGCCTGAAAAAAAATCCATGAAAACGTGATAGATTTTTGGAAAAAAAGAGGAGACTTTTTTTGAGTGTCAATTGTGTCAATTGAATTTGAGTTCCTTTGAAGAAAAAGATAGAGGATCAGAAGTCAAAAAGCGAAAAATCTTCAGAATCAGTTTTTTGTAATTTCCCAAAAAAAATCGGTTTCTAACAGCTATCAAATTTCGCGTCAGTTTTCAACCACATTGATTTGAAAACTAGTATTTTTCTCACCTGTATACTGTAGATCATCAGACTCTCTGAATGCCTTCAGCGCAAAGTTCATACACTCTTCATACTTCCGCTGACGTCGTCTTCTCGATTCTCCAAATTTTCAAATTTTCAAAAAAAAGATCTTCAACAAAAAAAAATTGTTGCAAAACACAAAGTATAACAAAAAAATGTCTTCTGAATCTCCAACGTCTTCAGAATCCAGAATCCTCTAGAAGACGTCAAGAAGTAACATTCACAAATTCTAAAGTCAAGAGGTCCCCCTCTTTTTCTCCGAAAAACGGAGACGCCCTCCCGTCGAAATTGGGTTACAGTTGAAGGGATAGAGTGAATTCTGAAGAGAATGGGAGAGGAAAAATCTGAGAAAAGGGGGGGACCTCCCCCCACGTCTTCAGAATCTTCATAGAGAAATCATCACATCATCGAAAAAAAGTTGTTTTCCTTGGGATAGAGAGAATAAGGGTACATCTTTTGACCTATTTGAAATGTTGGAAGAAGATTTTTGGTGTATTTTTGGAATTTGAGAAAAGAGGAAAATATGAAAAAATAGGCAAGAATATGTGAAATTTCCAAGAAATTCTATCAGAGCTAGATTTATGATCTTAGGTTTTACCAACTTTTTGAAGCAGCAAAACTTTTCTAATTTTTTATTCATAGCAACACTCAATTGTGAATTTTTTTTACTATTAAGTTTCGGTTCAATTTTACAGTTTTACTAGTGCTATGAAAGATAAAAATTTCTGAAATCCTTGGTCGTTAACAATTAAGATGATTTTTTCTAATTTTGTTTTGTGAATCCAGTTCTAAAATATCAAAAAATCTTTGTTCTGGAAACAGGTTTCGTAGAAAACACTGCTAATGCTATTTTAAGAATATCTTCCTGTTTCAATAACTCGATGAAACTGTGCAGTTTCAGAATCATGTGATTCCTTTTCGGTGTTCCGTGGCATGTGGTTCATATTTAATGAGACACCATCTATTTGTCAAGTGAACCATCTTAAAAGGAGCTATAGAAGGATGTTGATATTGTTTGAACGATTGGTAAGCTTAAGCAACAAAAAACCGAAAAGAAGCAAAGTATACTCTGCAGTAATGTTACACAGACCTGGTGAAACACAAAACTATTCAACTTCATAATTGTCTTCTACTAAATTTTTGTGTACATATTTCGAAGTTCGAACGCGCCGTCTCGTTCGTTAAACCTCTTCCAAGACCAAGAAAAAACTTCGAGAAAGTACATACAGTGCTGGCCATAATTCTATCCCCTTTTGGTTTTTTCAGCATAACTTTTTTATTAGTTATCCGATTGATCTGAAAATTTTTCAGCGTACGGTAAGCATCTATACGCAAGATTGCAGACAGAAATTGCATCATCCAATAAAAAATTTTTAGCGTTTTTTTCGATTTTTCGATATTTTCACTTTTTCACGTTTTTCACTTTTTCCAGTTTTTAATTATTTGTGTTTTTCTGAAAAGTCCAAAGTGCATGTTCTGACTTGAAAGTTGATGTTTAGGTATGACTAGACCAACAAACAACAAGAACTTCCCGCTTTCTGTCAAGACCGCCATCTTTCGTGGTCATCTGAATGGACAGTCAACCAAGATGCTTGCTGCTCAGTTTCAGTGCTCACCTTCAGGAATCCGTAAACTTATCAAGAGGTGTCTTGATCAGGTAAATGTTAAAAAACACTTGTTTAAATCATACAAACGTTTAGAACACGTTTGAGCTGGCAAAACACCCAGGAAGATCTCGAAAAACCACCCATGTGATGGATCGCAACATCATCCGAGCGTCAAGAGAGGATCCTCGTAGGACCTCAACGGACATCCAAGTCGTCGTGACTTCTCCGAATGAACCAGTACCATCCAGAAGAACAATCCGAAGACGTCTCCAAGCTCAAGGACTTCATGGAAGGCGTCCAGTCAAAAAACCGTTCATCAGTGAGAAGAATCGCAGAAGCCGTGTTGAGTGGGCAAAAGCTCATTTGAGCTGGGGACGTCAGGAGTGGGCAAAACACGTCTGGTCCGACGAATCCAAGTTCAATTTGTTCGGCAGCGACGGAAACACATGGATTCGTCGTCCGATTGGAACCAGATTTGATCCCAAGTATCAAACACCGACAGTCAAACATGGGGGTGGATCGTGCATGGTTTGGGGATGTTTTTCCAGCCAAGGCATGGGTCCTCTACGAAGAATCGTTGGTATCATGGATCGATTCCAGTATGAAGATATTTTGGAGAATACGATGAGACCATGGGCACTTCAAAATGTCGGCAGAGCTTACGTCTTCCAGCAAGACAACGATCCGAAGCATACTTCTCTCCATGTTCGCTCGTGGTTTCAACGTCGTCGTGTGGATCTTCTGGAGTGGCCAAGCCAAAGTCCGGACTTGAATCCGATTGAACATATGTGGGAAGAGCTCGAACGTCGACTATCTGGAGTTAGAGCCACAAATGCGGACCAAAAATTCGCGCAACTCGAAGCCGCCTGGATGGCAATCCCGAAGTCGGTGATCGACAAGCTTCTGGACTCGATGCCGAGACGTTGCCAAGCCGTTATTGATTCTCGTGGATACGCAACGAAGTATTGAACTTATAAATTTTGTTTCTGGTCATTTTCTTTTTTATTTTTCATTTCCGTGACTCTATTTAGCCGATCTCTTATTTTTGTTGATTTTCTTGGTTTTTTGAAAAAAGATTAAGAGACATTCCATGTAATTCTCGAGTGTCAGGCGGCACTAGAATTTCAAAGTTGACTGATACCATTGATATTTCATATATATGGACTGTTGGGGCCTCTATGTACAAAACCACAATTTTCGTCTGGCCACGCCCCCTTTTGGTACACAAAAAATAAATAATAGGTCAAAAATCAAAATTTTTTCCTTTATGAGATATTGATGAAATCTCAACGGGAATAGACAGCTGGCATGTTTTTGAGCATTTTTTGTTCGGATACAAAAATTCTAGCTCCACTGCTTCACTGAGAAAAATTTCGATTTTTCATCAATTTTTTCGAAATTTTCAAATTTTCGAAAACTTTGTGCTCTCCTGAAAAATTTTTCAACCTTGATATTCGAGATATGCCTTTATATCGAATTATCAACTCATTGGCAGTTCACAGTCAAAAAATCTCCTAAGGTTTCGCGGCGGCTCAAAGGTGAAAAATGACAAAGTATGACCATGGCTCAAAAAATGAAAAATGCGTTTTTGGACATTATTGGTTCCAATAAGCTGCAAATTGATTTGATCTTTCTGGAATCGTCTGAAAACAGCTTTTATGATGTGTAGAGTAATCTGCGTTTGTTTTCCAACGCCTAAAAAAAAATTTTTTTTTGCAAGAATTTTGTCATTTTTCCTCTCACTCGTTGCTCACTCGGAGTATTTCTTTTCTCATTCTTCTTTCTTTTCACATGTTTTATTTATGTTGCATGGCTCTCGGGACTCAAAGGTCCGATGGAAGCATTCCACAAAGAAAGCGAGCAAGTGCCTTCCTTTTTTTCTTATGCTCCTCTCGTTTTCCCTTTATATTTTATTCTTGTTTTATGTCTGGGTTTAACGCAATTGGGTTTTTGAGCCGCAACAACTTTCACTGCAACAAAAGCTGAGTATTCTTCATACTTGTTTCGGACAAAATGAAGCTTATGATAATTCTTCTTCTTTGCACCCATATGGCTGCTTGCAGGCCGATCGATCCAGTAGGTTAAATTTTTACTTATACCGTTATTTCTTGACTGCAACTTACACATTTAAAGAAGGAGACTCAAGACATAGATACCCCAACTGTTAAAAAACCGAGAACTGATGAACCGTGCTACTTTTCTCAAAC
Organism: Caenorhabditis sinica; assembly: GCA_963932045.1. Lineage (NCBI taxonomy): Eukaryota > Metazoa > Nematoda > Chromadorea > Rhabditida > Rhabditidae > Caenorhabditis > Caenorhabditis sinica. Next base: position 21,902,091 of record OZ009940.1, read on the forward strand.
CCGCCAAAGTCATTTAGAGCTGCACCCAAGACCAGAAAAATCGAAAGTGAGCTCACAGTGCAACACAGAGTTGAAAAAGTTAGTTTCAACTTATTTTAAACCTCATTTGTTTGTTTTAGATTGTCCGATTCTTTCCACGTACCGATCAACAAGAAAACTGGAGAACAAAATGCTACATCTCTTCTCTTGTGCCGTGGTGCAGGAGAATGTGATCTTGACTTTGATGACCCAGTGGTAGTCCAAAAATGGAAAGATGTTCCAATTTGTCAGCACCATCTAGAAGAGTTGTTGACAAAGTGGAGTGATTCTCACTCAACGTTCAAACACTCGCATATTTATCACAAGAAATCGGATGCTTGCTCTATGCCTGCTGAAATAGAACCATCGCATACTTCGAGGCCTGAAACCCTACTTCGAGAACTGACAATTCAAGAGTCTCAAACTCTTTTGAAGAATACCGGATATCTTATTCACCCTGGAATTCGTAAGTACTGATGTTTTCAGCAATTAAAAAAATATATAATTCAGCAATTTGTCGGAATCACATCGACTCCATTAAAAAAATGAACGGTGTGCAAGGAACTCAAGATGAATCGAGTATCAAAATTGATGATGATGATGTGAACACCTGCAATGCTGATTCAAGCAACATTTTTTCTGGAATCACTCATGGAGATCCCGTCGGTGATAGTCTCAGACAATTTGCAAAATGCATCAATGTGGACCGCGTATGTTTCCCTAGAAAACCTTTTGACGATTTGGAAGAGAGGACAAAACAAAAAAAAGTATGTGCCGTCAAAAAAATGATTGATGCTATTGTGGACAAAGTTGCACCGACCAACGCGGAAGAATTCAAAAAAAGAGTAATCTCGAAATATGAAGATAAAGAAGGTTGGACAACAGGATCAACAAAACAGCTTGATGAAGTTCTGAAGCAAGTGCGTGCTCAGTTTCTTTCAGCAGACTCGAGAAAAGAAAAGCAAATTATTCTTGGTTTAGTTGCCAATTCAGTCACTTTGGCCAAAATAAGGGAGTACATTCCAGATTTGAGGTATATTGAGCTAAATCAATGTAGAAGTCATTTTTATTTTGCAGCAGCTACTTGTTTACTGATGCGAGAAGGTTTGCTAGAAGAGACAGAAATAATGATGAGCCAATACCACACAACAGGGAACGTTACAACCCTCAAGCAATTCAAAGCTTTGTCACTTTCATAACTGAGTAATGATGTGAAAATATTTAACATACAACTAAATCTTTCAATAATTTTAAGCCCAACAGTAATGATTGGACTCCCATCTGGCTCTCGAACTGTGACGTATTCAGATGGATCGAAGGAAGTTATCCCAAACTCCATACGTCAGCAATGTGCCACTGAAATCGACATAATGTATAACAACTATCTTGAGGTAAGAGTTTAGCTTGCTCACATAACCCTTACAAATATTCACGAGTTGAAGGAAACAAATCAAAAAGAATTGTCTCTGTCAAAGTCGTCCATTTTTGGAATCCTTAAAGTATGTGCAGCTACAAGCAGGAAGGCCACTACTTGTGTGGATTATTTCATTGCTAATGGCATGAAAGTGAGTTTTGGGACATTTTTCATTGAAAGATGTGTTGTAGAATCACATCTGAGGATGACAATCAATTCAAGTAAACGATAATTTCAGGCTTTCGAAGACTTGCATAAATTCTTGGATGAGTGGCTCACAAATCGTCTGGCAGCTGACGAAATTCTGGAATATTTGAAGAAAGGATTGCATGAAGCTGCTCAATATTTGAGAACAGACTTCAGACTTCACATCAAATCATTCAGTCGTGTCGCCGATCATTGCGCAAACTTCGCGCTGAGTGATCCATTTGACACTAAGTTTTCATCCTCGTGTTCAGATGGTCCTCATGCGCACAAGCACGATTACAAATGTGATCGATGTGAAGTGATGAACTCCGTTTTGACTGAGATTTTGAGTCTCGCCGAAACGTTCTTGACTAATGCAGAAGAAGAACTCGCCCTGGAAGGAAGCAACCCGACGGAGAAAAGCAAGAAAAATGTGAATGATCGGAAAGAAGATGTTGAAAGCATAAAACTCTCAATCGCAGCAATACATGAAATGAAAAAGCATTTGCTACGCTCGGCATTTACAAGCCAAGAAAGACAAAAGATTGTGAACAGTTTGAAGGATAATGAAGCTGTTGTAATTCTCGATTTCGCCCAAAAGTATCTTCCAACGTGGCATCGAGAAACTCAAACGGATTACTTTGCTAAGCGCGGTATATCGTACCACGTAGCTCACGTAACAGCAAAAATTGGGGAAAGTTATGTCACCCACACTTTCGTTCATATCTACAATCAGGAAATCGCTCAGGTAGGATTACAATAAACACATTGCTGTTGCTCTAATATTGACATTAATTTCAGGATAGTCACATTGTAGTCCAGACAGTCTCTCACATCGCATCTGCTCTAAAAGAAGTTGGCATCACCCGTATTTCTCTTCGTTCGGATAATGCGGGTATTCATTCCCTTTTCTCTTTCTATATGAGAACATTATTTTTCAGGTGCATATCATTGCGCTTCTACGATCCATTCGCTTCATTCAATTCAAACCGAGACTGGCATTTTGATAGACACGTATACGTTTTCGGAAGCCCAGAATGGAAAAAGTGCCAGTGATAGAGCAGCAAGTCAAGTAAAATATCGGGCTGAGCGTTATGTATCTCAAGGCCATGATATTCTTACACCAGAAGACTTTTTCGCGGCTATGAAGCATGAACCCATCCTCAATGGGTTCTCGTTTCATTTGGGAACTGTGACTACGGAAGAAGGAGAAGACGCAAAGTGGAAAGGAATCTCTACTCTAAACCATTTCAAAGTAGAGGAAAATGGAATTCGCGCATTCCGCTATGGAAGTATTGGAGAAGGAATCTTGATTGCAAAAGAATCATTACGCCCTGTGAAAGGAAGTCACGATTTTGAGAGTACTGGTTTTGTTTCAGAGGGTGTGTCTGTTCATTCAGAAAGATACTCCATCGAAAATGGGCTTGCGACCAAATTTTGGTACTATAACTCGTGTACTAAAGACAAGACCTGTACCGAGGAATCCGACCTTTCTGCCGATGACATAGACGATTCCGTAAGAAATGACGAAGAAATTGGGAAAATGTATTCATGTACGGAACCAGGCTGCACTGCTTCGTTTCTAAAACCATACAATTTGGAGAAACATGTTCTCAAGGACCAACACAAGAAGTCTCCCGAAAAACTAACCATGCGGGACTATGCTTTGAAACTCTTCTCACAAACTTTGGAAAGAGTGGAGACAGAGCATACCTCTATGATTGCAACCGAAGCTCTCAATAAATATGAAGAAACCAGAGCTCAAACATCACTGACAATGGGATATGGGCTTCCAAAGAAACAAGTAAGAAAACCATTTGGCTCTAAAGTCATCAATTGGCTCATCAGTTGCTTTGACGAAGGATTGAAGAAAAAGGCAAAACCTATGGATCCCATTGTGGTGGCTCGTAGAATGGAAACCGAGAAGGACTCATCAGGCGAAAAGATGTTTGCAGTAGAAGATCGATTAACAGCTCGCCAGATTGCTGGTTTTTTCTCAAGAGAAGCTCAAAAGCGACGATCAACAACGAGAAGCAAAAGAGAAGACGCAAGCGGAACCCAGACTGATGATAGAGAGTATTTCCCAGATGAAGATGAGCACGATGATGCTGAATTGATACGCTGGATAAAAGATCCAGCATATGAAACACCAGCCGACAGCATGTTTGATGCGGCCATTCACAGTGATCTTTTCTACTTTGAAGAAGACGCTACCACTGCTAACCCGTGATTGTTTCGTCCTTCGAAGATGATGTAGATTTCAATTAATCACTTATAAATTCAAGCAGAATAGTTGAATAAATTTAAGTAGAATTATTGATTGAAATTTCTGTGAAAGCTTCAGGAATATAGAAAAAAAAACTGTTCTAAAATTATCCGAGTGAGCAACGAGTGAGAGGAAAAATGACAAAATTTTTGCAAAAAAAAAATTTTTTTAGGCATTGGAAAACAAACGCAGATTACTCTACACATCATAAAAATTGTTTTCAGACGTTTCCAGAATGATCAAATCAATTTGCAGCTTATTGGAACCAATAATGTCCAAAAACGCATTTTTCATTTTTTGACCCATGGTCATACTTTGTCATTTTTCACCTTTGAGCCGCCGCGAAACCTTAGGAGATTTTTTGACTGTGAACTGCCAATGAGTTGATAATTCGATATCAAGACATATCTCGAATATCAAGGTTGAAAAATTTTTCAGGAGAGCACAAAGTTTTCGAAAATTTGAAAATTTCGAAAAAATTGATGAAAAATCGAAATTTTTCTCAGTGAAGCAGTGGAGCTAGAATTTTTGTATCTGAACAAAAAATGCTCAAAAACATGCCAGCTATCTATTCCCGTTGAGATTTCATCAATATCTCATTAAGGAAAAAATTTTGATTTTTGACCTATTATTTATTTTTTGTGTACCAAAAGGGGGCGTGGCCAGACGAAAATTGTGGTTTTGTACATAGAGGCCCCAACAGTCCATATATATGAAATATCAATGGTATCAGTCAACTTTGAAATTCTAGTGCCGCCTATAGTGGGGTCACACTCGAGAATTACATGGAATGTCTCTTAAATTTTTAAAAATTTTGAAAATATTTTAAAACCAATTTGTTTTTACATATTTTTTACCTTTATACACATTGCTGCCAAGTTTCAGATCAATCGGATAACTAATAAAAAAGTTATGCTGAAAAAACCAGAAGGGGATAGAATTATGGCCAGCACTGTACACATAAAAAAATTATCAGCTTCCCCAAGTACGTTAGATTGTTACTTTTTCTCTGGCAAAAAATACATGCGCGATACAGAAGCGAAAGAAATTGCTGTCTCACTGACTTGTTGAAACATGAGAGCTTTGAAATATCGTTAATTATAGAACATTCTATCATCGCATCAGAGGTGCGCGGAATTCCGTGTTCCGTCTTCCGTCTTCCGTCTTCCGCCTGTTTTTTCACTTCCGTCTTCCGTCTTCCGTATTCCGTCAAATTTTTTCCGACTACTTCCGTCTTCCGGATTTTTTGGGAGAAAAAAATTTCACGGAAGTCCCAAAATTTTTGATTTTTCCAAGTCGAAAAAGATTTTTTACTAATTTTCTAGCCTCATCTAACACTAATGATTACGGTTTCCAACATTTTTGGCACTTTTAGGCTTAGTCAGTCACTTCCGTCTTCCCTCTTCTTCCGTCTTCCGTCCATATTTTCACTTCCGTCTTCCGTGTTCCGTCTTCCGTCATAAAAATTTTACTTCCGTCTTCCGTCTTCCCTCTTCCGCATGGACAAAATTCTCTTCCGCGCACCTCTGCATCGCATGATGAGCAACCGGTTAAAACAAAATGAATCAGACCATCGAAGAGGTGCCTCAGCGTCATGTATGATGCAAGTCCGCAGCCAAAAACACTGACACGCTTACGCAGAACTGCATGAAAACTCCTCGAAATTTCCCTCGAAAAAGTGCGGTCCGACAGCTTTTGATCAGAAAACATTCACATTTTCAACAAGTGCACAATACTATGTTTTTTCGTGAGAGTCGATTTTGGAGTCGACTTTTTTTCTCAATCAATCATTAGCTCGAAACTCCTGAAAATTGTTTGATGATTCGTGTGCAGCTTCTCTCACAGATTAAAATTGAATGCTATGGTTCGGCAACTGAATTGAAAGTTGTCTTTTTTTACTGTTTCACTAATGAGGTGAAACATGATGCCATTTCAAATCATTAATGTTGTATGAGGTAGAATCTTTATCTTTGGCAGAATCTTCAGTGTAATATTTTGGCTTTCAGCAATGAAAATATCAAGTTTTTTCGTAAAAGTTTACCGTTTCAATTACTCTCCGAATAAGCTCCAAAATATTCTATGATCAATTCGTAGTCTACATGCGAAAGAAAATACAAAATGACTACCACAGTGAAATTCTCAAGCTTTCGGGAGAACATAGGACACATCAAACTTCAATTTCTAGGATAGTTCTATCGATGACGAATCGAAAACTTTGTCATGTCGTACACTTTTATTGACTTGTTGAAACATGACATTTTTTGAACTTCAAAACAAACTTTCTTTCAATATCCCTTTCAGATCGAACCCACCGAATAATATTTGAAAAGCCGGAAAAAGGCAAGTAATTGCAAAGTGAAGGGGGTGCAAATCCGCATTACAATAATGAACCCTTGAGCCAAGTGACCACGGAAACATTTTTATTTAATGAACATGATTCCCACGTTAAACTGTTTCACTGACTTGGTGTAACGTAGAAATTTTTGAACTAATTGATTTCTTCTGTTGCATCGTCTCAAATCTTTGGTACTTACGACTTTCTTCTGGCATTACCAAGTGTTTGTATATCAATTTTCTCTGAATCATTAACGTTCCTTTAATGTTCATAACTTTCTCATAACGTTCGATCGACATTTCCAATGCAGTAAATAAAAATTTCTCAAAAATAAATCATTGAATTTTTTGAATAAAATCATTCAAGACAAGTAATATCATAGATGACTTCCTCGCGTATTTCTTCTCCTTACTAAAAGAATATGTAGTTCTGTGTGTGTGTGTGTCTGTCCAAAATTGTTTGTTGAATAACTTTTTTCGCAGTGCAGGTATTCTTCTCAAATTTTGGCAGTAGTCATGAGTATCCGAGCGCTTCAAGAGCGTATTGTAAAAAATTCGCTCCCGGCAGGATTACTGTAGGTACAGTAACTACTCACAGCAAAATGCACCAAGGACCCGCGTGAGCGGGTGCGGGTCAACTAGTTTGAAGCCTATTTAGCAAAACTAATTTCACAACTATTTGAAACATTGATTGCTTCAAGCATGCCATAAGATTTCTTATCTTTTCACTAAATCTACTTTGAAATTCATGACTGCGAAAAATGCAGCCATCAAGGCATCTTGTGCACTGATTTATGGACTAATTTATTTTTCAATGATTCAATCACCTTCTATCACAGTCTCATTTTTTTCACAGCGTTCATGAAAAAATGTTATGATGTAAAAATTTTGAAAACTCGATCAATTAGTTTTCCGTTCCAAGCTGCTGGAAAAACGCCAAGATTGGGGGTCTGGGATAAAATTAAACTTGCCCATTTGATCTGAAATTTTGTAAGTAAGCAAATCAGTCTTAGATCCTCAATTTTGTATCTAACAACTGTTTTTGTACGACGTCTTTGGTGTGCCTTGTGAAATTGAAATGGTGCCAAATGACTCAGTTTTTTTTGTGGAATTTCATGGTTTTGAGGCGTTCTGGTTTCCACGGGACATACCATTTTTGGAAGATGGCGTACAGAAAAGTTGTTATCAACAAAAATGAGAGATCTAAAATTAATGCATAAACCTGCCAACTGTTAGATCAAAACAGCAAATTTGAACCCTTTACCAAGACCCTTAAAGATGGCGTTTTTCCTCCAAAAATTTCGAGGGCTTACAACTTTTTGATCGGTACTGTATGGAGCAGATAATAGTCTAGAAAATGAAACAAAACAATTACATATTTACATAAAGTTTACGATTACATATGGCTCATATCAAATGTAGCGATCCTATATCATGATCATTCCACTATTATTTTATTCTGCAAGTTTCTAGAACTCTGAATCACGAAAAAGTTGAAACTGTGACTTGCTTCCCAATCAGTACATGAAGATCAATATTAATACTAACACATTATATGAAATAATACCAACTTATCAATATCATGATTTTCAATGTTGAATGATCTAGGGAATCTGAAACATTCACATTTTCAAAAAGTTGATATCACATCGTTCATACTTAAAATGGTACTAGACAGTAAGTTTTTCAACGTATTCATGCAAAATATGTTTGTCTATTGAAAAGCAAAGCGAACAATCCGCAGCGGTCATGATTTTCAGCATTTTTCAGCATTTGAAAATAATCTAAAAGCCAAGAAACATTCACATTTTCAAAGAGTGCATAAGATTTTTACTTTTAGAGTCAAAGGCAATCTTCGAAAAATCGCACCGAAGCCTCGCAGAGACATATTCTATTCGCTGGGAAGCCTCCAGTACCTTCTAATGAGATTTCACTTCAAAGTTTAAGGCTCAGAATCCACTAAACTGAAGACGAAAGTTAAGGGATAAACACAGAATTTTCAGCTACAAATAGGACATGTCAAGAAAAAGTTTCAATGTTTTTCAGTTCGTTTAGCCAGAACAGGAAAGTTTGCATGATCAAATTTTCAACTGTTTCAGATGCAACCTGCTACATAAAAACACGGTTAGTATTTTGCAATCACATTGTTTTCACCACCACTCTTGACTATAAAATCTGCTTTTACCGTTATTTAATCTTGAGAATCGGAAACATTCACATTTTCAAAATTGTGCATAAACTTGCTCTTTTTTTTGTGATAATAGAAGTCCTCCATAACGGCCTCCATAATTTTATTTCCAAATCATCAAGTAGCTTGAAAGTGTGACAAAAATTTCAGTTTCATGTTGCCTACTAGTCTTAAGTGGCCTAATGTAGTCAAATGGGTTTTTCTATTTTTTAGGTATAAGAAACCAAATTCTAGGTATTCTTGTCTGTTAGAACTAGTCTACCTATTTTCTGTTCGAATTCATCAAAATATTCAAATTCCAAAAACCCAATAAATTTCTCTTTCCATGTTCTCCTTCCCTCTCCTTCCGGTTTCTCTATATACATACACACTACATCCCTCCTCCCTCTCTCGTCCTCCTTTTCCGAGGCGGGCGCCTGCCCGCCGCCTCCTCTCTTATAACCGCCAAATGCCTGCCTCCCTCTCGTGCGGTTCCATGGTGTAGCGGTTAGCACTCAGGACTTTGAATCCTGCGACCCGAGTTCAAATCTCGGTGGAACCTATCGTTTTTTGCTTTTCTTGTGGGGCATGTAGAGGGTAAGAGAAGTGGTGGAAAGTCATTTTTTGAACTTTTTTGTAAAATTTTTTGTCTGAATCTCGCAGGAAAACGTGGATTTTCATGTTATCTGTGGATCCAGATATTCAATAAGCTATCTTTTGTGGCTATGTCACTTCTTCTTTCCTTTTTCTTTTATGCCTCACATTTCCCAATGATTCACAAAGACATTCCGACAACTGTGTCATTGTTCTTTTTCTCTGCGTCTCACTTTTTTCTTTTCTCTGTTCCTCTCCCCGACCGACCAATTTTCTACTCATTCTACTCTCCCAATGGCTTGTGTCTGACAGCAAGCCTAACTTTTTCTCTATTTTTATAATTGATTTCTCTGGATTTTGTAATACTATAAATATTTTCTGTTTCGAATAGTATGGATCTTCTTGTTATGGTAAGTGAATTTCGGATAAATTTCGATTATTTCTTCTTTGAAAATAGGCCAAAAATGTCGAATGTGAACATTTTCTGAGTCTTTCCTTTCTATGCACTCTCCTCATTTTCCATACTCTCTCATTTGGTGTCCCGAACAAACAAAAATTTCATTCGGTTAGAAAAGAGAAATGTGGAAAAAGCGGAAAAAGGGGAGAAGGTGAGAGACGCAGAGAAAAGAGGGAAAGTTCAAGAGTCCGAAAATTAAAGGAAATTTTTAATATTTTTCCAGATCTCTTGTTCCCTCAGAAATTCCATTTCGTTTGATTTGTCAAGCCCAAAGAATATGAATTAGTGTGCCATTTTTAGAATGAAGAAAAAATCTTATCACCTCGTATTTTTTTCAGGCTCAAAATGCGTGCAGTTTCCAAGGGATCGAAACAGGACAAGGCTTATCTTTCACGGAAAAAACAGTCGAATTCACTGAAGGAAACTGAATATGGAGAAGACAGTGTTCAAAAAACTGGATAACAAGAATTCTGCGGCAAAGCTGCCAATCTAGAATCGTCTGATTCCATCTTCCAATAAATTGCAAGCTTCAAATTCCAAGCAGAAACTCTGAAATTTAACAATTTGGACATTGATTGTTGGTCTTCGATTGAGCGTCAGCAAATACTTGGAAAACCTGAAATTCACATTATTCGGCCACATTCATATTCGGGATGTTATGATAGGTCCACACTGGAACAAAGTGAAAACCTTTGAATGCAACGCCACAATGTATGGCAGGATATCGAGCAAAGCTATTTGAGGTTCTTCAAAATTGTCTACAACCCTAACAATGAGCAATTGATTTCATTGCATTCGGTAAGTGAAATTTCATGCTTTCTGCTGAGATTCTGATTCATATATGTTATATAATAGAAACGGATCCATCAGCGTCGTTGTAGACCAACTCGTCGAAACAATAAAACCAGCAAAAAAAACGACGTTAATACTGTCGTGAACAAAAAATGAAGGAAAAAAGTAAGTCAAATTTTCCAGGTTTTCGAAAATCATTGCAAATTTTCAGATTTCATCTAATGGTTTCTACCCCATTGGGAATCAACCCTCATGAGAATTATCCATTTTCTAGTGAGTTCTGAATCATTTTTCTGCATAACTTCAGAAATTAATTAGATTTTCAATTTTCAATTTTCAAATTCACAGATCAACATTTCCGTAAGTCGCAACTAAGAAAGCAAATTGGGAATTTCGCCATAACCTGATTTTGGTCTGGATAGAAGCAGATAATTTTTTTTCTGTTTTGACAAATTCATATTTATTATAAAACTTCAATAAATCTTGCTCAATTTGAAAAAAGAGTCTTCGGCACAAATGAGTATTCATACATCAGAAGTATCATAGTCAGTAGTTGTGTACTTCTCGTGGACAGCTTGGTTGCTCAAAAACTTGTTTTAACATAAAAGCTAATACTAAAGATATCTGGATGTTGGGACACATCGATGGACACTTCGAAACGATAACCTCGATGTGTATCATGTGTGATCAGAAAATTTATTATCTGTGCGACACCAATTAATTGGAGTTTGTGCATCTTATGAAAGTCAATGACAATTTGAAACAAAAAAAACATTTATTTTTCTGTTTTTCTTACTTCATAACATCATTATGGAAGGAAATATATCATTGAGTACAGCACTTCTGAATCATCGAATCGAATCCAATTCTGTATTTCATCCAAGACATAAAATTGGCCTAGGAGCTGAGCAGCCACTGACACTAACGAATTAATTTTTTTCGTTTTTCATCTTGAAGATTATTCCATCGTCAGCAGTGTTAGTGGTTTTGAAACTGTTTTTTACATGATTGCCTGTTTCTTCGAGTTCTTAAGGTTTATGTCTACCAACATTTTCATTGCCTTCCCTTTGTTGTCTTCGTAATCTTCACAAAGTGAAAACCGTTCAGGATCAAAATTTTCCCTGTATCTGGTCCTTGACATCCTTCAATACTTTCTTGATTTTCAATGTGAGAATTTTTGGATCTAAGTTAAGGCTACCAAGATTGAAAAATTGAAATAATGCTCTAAATATAAGAATGATGTGACAGACAAAAATGTGAGAAAATGTTGCAAATTTCATTAGAATTGCATTAGTTATTTTCATACACGAAAAATTGAAAATCGGTGAGTATCAAAATTATTTTTCCGTTGCTGAACCTCTACATATTTTTTTAATTTTCATAGTTTTCGTTGTGTAGTCGCTTCCTATTCAATTTTCAAATTCTCAACTAAAGCTTTCTACCAGCATATTATTGAAACTAATGATTCCGAAGTTCACAACTGTTGGAAGCTAGATCTTTCTCCCGCTGAGACATCACTAAAAAAGAAAAATTCATGTTTCTGTCTCTCCATAGAAAAGGTTCCTCAGCTTCGATTTCACTGATACCTTGTCATCACATTCCATCCTGCCATAGATATCATAACGGATATCTGGATATTCGGACGCATAGATACAGAAAATGTCTGAACCCTATTTTTGTACGTTTTGATCTGGCAAAAAGACAGATACAAGGGATTTATTATAATTTTCATGATACAAAAAGCTAGCTTACGCACAATAACTGACTTTTGTCAGTGATTTTCAAATAAACAGTTTGGAACACTAAAACCCATTTGACAATTGTTGAGATTAGCAGGTGAGCCCTTCAGCCAACACGGACTAACCTACAAATATTTCAAAATAGTTCTTCTGTTTCTAAAAGTGCACAAATTCCAAGTTCCGCAGTAATCATTATTGTATCGTTTACAGTTCTTTCGCAATAAAAATTTGCAACATAGGTGTTCTGTTTTTGAAAGAATGGACCGAATCAATCTCATCAATGCTTTTTCTATGCTTATTTTCCACTTTTCTATGCCTACTCTTCTCAAACGAGCAGAACGGAAGAACTCTCAATTTTTTTCTGCTTCTTCAACAAGTGATCAATGGGAGTACCAAAGTTCCCTAGTAACATGTTTGTGTTAAATTTAAATTAAAACAAAAAACTCCAAACGAAACTGTTTTTGCGTCTGCTGATGCGCAATCAAATTCATAATTTTATTTATCTAATATTTTTCCTGTTAAATTTATCTATTTCTTTTACTAAACTCATCGAAATTATAGCTTTCTAGCCATTCCTCTTTTTGGCCCCACTACTTTCCAATCCAACGTTTTTAACCAGAGAACAGGATTACGCATAAATTTTCAAAGTTGTTCGAGTGATGACACTGGTTCAGAGAACAAGCATAAATAATTTAGTAGTTCATTACAGTTCATTACTTACTCAGAGCAAAGTGCAGTCACAACGGACATCAGAATATTAAAACCCAAGGATACAGAAGAAATTATAATCCCCTTTTGATTCATAAAGGCACAGCGAAACAATTGCAAATTTTTCAGTTTCAATCTGTTTGTTTTAAGACAAAATTTGTGTTTTGTTCAGTAAAGAAAGATTTTTGGCTTGCCGCTAGCATAGAATCCTATTGAAATCATTGATATCAGAATAGTCATCAAATAGAATACTCCAACCAACTGACAGTTCTTTTACAAGAACTTTTTCCGTTTCTGAAAGCACATATTCTTGTGTTTAGCTTCTATTTATAATTCCAGAAGTCCATTTTCATCACAATTTCCTAAAAATTTGCAGGTTTCCAATAAGTTGTGCCAATTTTAAGGCGGGAAGCTTGACTAATGATTCGACAAGTTATTTTATCTGTATATTTGCATGATGGAACCGGAGAATTTCGGATGTTCTCACTATATTTGTAGCTGAGTTGAAACTTTGTTTTCTAGTTTTTGTTTTCTAGGAATGTCTAGGATTTACTAGGTTCTCTAGTACGTTTTTCGTAGGCGTTTGGTGTTTTTAAAAAGGAATTTTTTTCTCGAATCGTCTACAGAAGAACTATTGATCACTAGTTGTTTTTTCTGTATACTTGCATGATGGAACCGGAGAAATTCGTTTTGAAAAATGGTGATTTTTTATATCATTTTAACCGATATAATTATCAAATACTTAGGATTAAAACAGTTAATACACACATCTCGAAAAAGAAAAAATATCAAAAGCTACGTTCATTTTCAGTTTCCCAAATCCCATTGAAGTTGATCCCAGGTACTCCCATCCCTCTTGCCGGAGAAAAAAGTTTTCAATCACAATTTTGTTTCTGTTCCAAATCGCAAATTTTTGTTAAACACCGAAATATTGATTTGAATAATGGCTAAAGATCAACATAGTCTCTTCAAAATGAAAGAATGCTCGTTGTAATATCTGTGAAGACCATATTAATTGTCTGTACAAATCTTATCGTAGTCAACGACACTCCAAAACAGAAATTTTTCAATGTTACGTTTCTATCATAACTGCATGTAATCTTGATCAAATTTCAATGTACAGGTGTGCGAGTCGACCATTTTTTACATCAGATATTCAGATATTCATTTTTGTGAAATCCCCAAACAGTGACCTTGCTTATGACTAAAACTCAACCTTGCTTATGACTAATAACAACAATTCATTTCATTGAAAAAACTAATTCTGTCTGTTTTTCATTTACGTCAAGAAGAATTTCATTCATTTGAAAAGTTGGTAAATCATTGATGTGCACCGCAAAATCAGCAAAAACTTTGGATGAATTAAGTAAAAACCTTTCTAAAATTAATGATAGAATAAGGAAAGAACGTTGGTTTTGAATTTTAAAGCACGTTGTCTTTAAGAAAAATGACAGTTACAGAACGTTTATAATTCTAGATGACAATCTTCTAAGCAATTCGAACGGTTATTTTTGGATTTCAAAACTTGATAATTATTCCGAAGGCCCCCATAGATTAGAAAAGTTTTTCTAATCATTCGTTCTGTAGTAATCCTTTATCACACATATACAATTTCGACATCCTATTATAACACCAGGAAACTGAAATTCTGGAATATGTGATTTTTTCTCGTCTCAATAAAACTCATTGACTTTTTCATTGGAAACCCAATTTCTCTAAACACTTCGATTTCCAAAATCTTAAAGGGCGAGTGTGCTAATTTTTCGAATATGAGTTTTTGACATGGGTCGATGCGGGCAAACGTTTCTGGAAAGATGGTTCATTTTTTATGTCCCAAAAACGCCTCTGTCTTGAGATATTCTCGAAAAACAGGTCAAAATTTTCAACGTACAGAGAACAGATTCCACGTTTGTTCTCTGAAAATTGCTTTTCTTTGAAATCTGTTCTCTGTACGTTGAAAATTTTGACCTGTTTTTTGAGAATATCTCAAGACGGAGGCGTTTTTAGGACCTGAAAAGTACAACATCTTTCCAGAAACGTTTGCCCGCATCGATCCATGTCAAAAATTTTTAAAAATAGCACACTTTTGAATTAGCACACTCGCCCTTTAATCATTTACTCTTCCAAACTCATTCGAATTCGATCCGAAGACCTCTGAATCTTCTCCAAAATTTCTTTCACCAGAGAACAAAATACGTATGAATACTCTAGAGATTCATCCCCAAAAATGCTCAAAATCGAGAAGACCGCTATCAATAATTCAGTTAATCATTTTCAGTTTCCACAAGTTTCAAAGAGATCGGAGTAAAGTTTTAGACGAAATTGTGACATTTAGACACATAGATAAAGAAATTTTCAATCCAATCAACAAAGATCAAATCGAAAATGGTTTTCTGTTTCCTGAATATAGTATTTCGGTTGAGTGTTGAATTTCATTACTCTGCGCTTCGTAACCCATACACCACCAGAAATCATGAATATGTACCTGAAAATCCCAAGAAGAAAAGTGACACGCCTTCAATAATTTGTCAGTTCCTCTTCGTGTTCATTGATCAGTTTTTTACGCAGAAATAATTTCTCACATATCATTAGTTTATAGCAGAATGAAACAAGTAGGGAATATGAAATGGAAGTTTTTTTCTCAATGAGAATCGGTTTTCTATGGTTTTCTCTGTCGTAAACAATGTATTTGTAACAGAAAGCATTCAGAAGTGAACATCTGCCTGAAGTCAAATTCTAGTATTCAAAGCTTCATATGAGCCCCATGAAACTGAACGTGATATAGATAGACTCATAACAAGCACGTTTCAAAATGTGCGTATGAGGTTCGCACTTTTGTGCATCGATAGTGCTCAAGACACAAGTGGCTGCCGAAAACCAACAAAAAAAAGACATGACGAAACCGCGATATCTGACGGCCGGCCATCAAAAGTAACAGCCTTGATAGTGATTCATTAATCATTCCTGAAATTTAAAAATGTTTTCTGTTCCAACGATTCCATGATTAGGAGGGATTTCCATTGACAGCAGTTTGAACAATTCGTGGTCGTAGTTGTCCAATAAGATTATCGAACACCTACGGCTTACATTTGATCAAAAGAAATCAGGAAACTAAAAATAACAAGTTTTGTTTCTTGAAAGAGCAACAATTGAGAAAGTTATGGTCACCAGAAGGAGTTAGACACAAATCTCGGAAAATTTGAAAAAATTATCTGTATGGGTCCCAAAAATTTGTTGATTATCCTAGATGGACAATGTGTTATAATTTGAGATATACATATTTCATAGCGTTCCCCGTGTAACAGTCGGGAAGCTTCCCTTGTCAGGATCAGCATTGATTTCTGTTTCCTAAAGTTGTTTTCGGTAGGAGTCTCGATAAGGTTCGATTTCTTTTTTGAAAATTTCGGTTTATTTTAACGATGCGTCTCGACGTAGGTCTAGGAGTCAAGAAAGTTTTTAAAAATGGAATTTCCCATTGAGATTGCCGGCGAGTCAAATGAGAAGGAATTTATGAAATAAAGTGCCAATGTTATTGTCAAAGAATATAAAAAGTATGTGACAGAGAAAATATGAACAATTTTTTTTAATTTTTTGACTTGATTGTCTGTTTCTTTGAGTTGATAAGGTTCATGTCTACAAAAACTTTTATTCGCAGTTTAGTGTTCTCATCATTGTAATACACAAAATGTGAGGTTCGGCAAGACTCAAAATAATTTTTCTGCTGCTCGACCTTGATATCTTTCTATACTTTTCATGGTTTTCATTCTGAACCGGTTTTCAGTCGGAATTTCTTATGCTCCACTAAAGATGTCTCCCAGAAAGTTCTTGTAGCAAAAAATACCTAATTTTACCTATACCATGACAAACTTGTGGAAACTAGATCGAATTTCAAATGGACTATTACTAGAACAGAAACAATTATACGTTCTCTTCGATTTCTCAATGAAATGTGGCACTTGAGCATTCATTCCATTGATTTTCGGTTTTTTCGAACCAGAATGTAGGATAAGTTTTTTTTTCCTACTTCCTCTGTTTTTGAGACTTCATAACTTCTATTACTTTTTGGGTAAGCCAGTGGTGATCGTTTTGCAGTTGACACGTATCAATAATACATCTATCTTTATCAGTTTTCACCACTTTTTTTCGTGCCAGCGATGTCATAACAGACATCTGGATATTTGAACACACAGATGAAACCAATTTCAAAACTTTAGTCATTAAACAATAGAGTACCGTGTCGACACGAATTTCGGCATTTTTTACCGGGCGAGACAAAAAATGTTTGCCGAAAAAAATTGTGCCGATCGGTAAAAAATTTTTTTTTGTCGACAAAAACCGGCAAAATGTCGGTTACCGATAAAAAATTTTCTCTCGGTAACCGACAACCGATTTTGTCTCGGTTACCGAGAAAAATCTCGGTAACCGTTCGGCGGTAACCGAGGCGCTATGGTAGTTGGGGGGGGGGGCCACTATTTTTTCACCGTTTCCGTGATTTTTTTTCATTTTTACGTGGCACTTTTGGAATTGTTTTTTCAATATTTTTAGATAAAAAGAAAGAAAATATACATTCATTTCTACATTTTCCGTCGTCGTGAGGTGGTCGTCGCGCAGGTAATTTTAAATTTTGCACTGGGAAGTCTACAGATTGTCCTTCCCATAAGCTTAACGCCCTAGACAAGGGGATACCTTCCCACAGGGAGGCCCAGGAGCATTAAAACTGTTCCAGAAAGTCATCTGATTCTGCGGGAAAGTTATCTGATTGGCCTTCCCATAAGCTTAACGCCCTAGACAAGGGGATACCTTCCCACAGGGAGGCCCAGGAGCATTAAAACTGTTCCAGAAAGTCATCTGATTCTGCGGGAAAGTTATCTGATTGGCCTTCCCATAAGCTTAACGCCCTAGACAAGGGGATACCTTCCCACAGGGAGGCCCAGGAGCATTAAAACTGTTCCAGAAAGTCATCTGATTCTGCGGGAAAGTTATCTGATTGGCCTTCCCATAAGCTTAACGCCCTAGACAAGGGGATACCTTCCCACAGGGAGGCCCGGGAAGCACTAAATTGCCACGAGAAAAAGTCACGTAAAAATGAAAAAAAATCACGGAAACGGTGAAAAAATAGTGGCCCCCCCCCCAACTACCATAGCCCCGAAAAATCTCGGTAACCGTTCGGCGGTAACCGAAGCATGGCCGTGGCCTAGGAAACCCTCGTGTAGTCCTCGTGGACAACTCAATTTTCTTAAAACTTGTCGTATTTTTTTTCAACCGTAATGCAATTTGAACGTATTTAACAATGTTTATAATTTATGAAGGGATAGAATTCAGATTTTAAATAATTTAATAACAGAAATATAATTTAGAATATGAAAATTTGAATAACAGAAGTTGAAAAAATCTAGAAATTGCAAAATTGAATAAGAGACGGAAAGGAATAGTAATTAGAAATTAACATTTTAAAGGAATAGTAATTAGAAATTAGCATTTTAATGATCAAAATGAACAACTAGATTCACTAGACAAAAATAGCTAGGCAGAAAGATCGAAAAGAACACAAAGAACTATATTAATTTTCGTGGCGGTGTGTTGGTGTACTTTGGCTTCTTTTGCTCTTTGAGGAACTGCTCCATAGGCTCAAGGCAGCATCAGTATTTTCCGATTCGCTCTCCACACACATTTCTTCCCATAATTTCTCATCGTCAGGATTCTCTCTGGAAAACGTCTATAGTGATACAGAATTTTTTTGGCCATACTTTAAATTTGCCAAGGCGGAATTCAGCAACAGAGCATTCATGGTTTGCGCTGACATTCTGTTACGTCGAGATGAAGATACGAGTTCTCCACATTTACTGCAAAGGAAATTGTTCGAAGAAGTATATTTTCCCGAATAAACCTGAAAAGTCGTTCAACTTGAGCTGATGATTGCGGAGAAGCAAGCATATGTCGAGCTAGGAGAGCCAACTTCGGAAATCTGTTACGATTACTTTCCCAAAACTTGATTGGACAACTATCGAGTGATGGCCTTCCAGCCATTATACTTGATTCATAGCTAACCATCTCATTTTTCGTATTCTCATTAGAAGCCGATTGCCTTTTCGATTCAATAAACTGAGAGAAAGATGTATTAGCTGCTTTCATTCTTTTTTCGGGTGGTGTAGAAGCAGGACTGTCGTCTCTTTGATTTGGCCATCGATAAGAGTCTTCAATTAAATTCATTTCTCGTAGCCACTCAAAATCATCCCTACCACAATATTGTTCCACCAGACGTTCAATTTCTTCCCAGGAGCCATTAAGCAATATTCCATCCAAATATGCAAATCTGGGATCGATATATGTTGCCATAAGCGCTGCGTCATTTGATAAATACACGTTGAATCTGAACCAGTATTTTTCGTTGAACACATCTTTTTCGCTTCTACCTGTCGAGTGTCTGCTCCTTCAAAACACGAACAATAAGCTTTCTTTGGTTTTGTTTCAAAACGAAATCATAAAGATTCGCGTATTGTGGGATGATTTCCGAGCAAAAATTTTCATCACGCTCCGCTGAAGAGATTGCTTCCAGATATGGTTTCATTAGGTGCACAAACTCTTCCAATGTTTCTTTCTGATCACTACTTAGCAGGAATTCTTGGAATCGTTGAAGCGATGAAATACTTTGGTACTGCAAATCGATTATTCCATTTCTGTTGATTCATTATGCCTCCTTACGTGATTCAGGTAAGCAGTGGCTAGCATAGCGCATCCGCCCCATCTTGTGACGCAAAACGGAAGAGGAATAGGTCCATCAATTTTCAGTGCATTTGAACGGCTAAAATACAATTTTTGATTGGGCTAAAACTGTAGAACCATACACTCTGAAGACGTTCCTTTCACTTTTCGAGCGAGATAAGTGAGCAGCCAGAGCATTAACTTTTTGGAGCACTTGAGAGACGGACGAAAGAATTGAAACAGATTTGATGATCAGAGCGATAGAGTGAGCGGTGCAGTGCAGACTGAAAGTTACGGATAATAATAACGATCGAAATAGTAACACCCCACTGGAAAAGACTGTTTCTGTCCAGGAATGCTTTCAAATTGGAGCCTGCGTCACAAATTCCTCCAATTACAGCTGCGAAATTGATTTGATGTTCGCTGAGCACCTTGGTAATCAAATTTCCAACATTTTCTGCTGTTGCCGGTCCGGGATTGTGTCTCATACCTAAGAACTGCAATAAGATATGTGTTTAAGGAACAAGACCCGAGAAAAACTGACAATTTTCTTTTTGTTGAAGTTCATATCGATGAAATAGATAAACACGGCGTACAACGAGACGTTTTCATACTTGCCATCCCATCCATCGAATGTCAGATAGCACTTCTGAAAAGAAAAGAAAACTATTTTTTCACAAACTATTCACAAACATCCATCGTCTGCCATTCCAGTCTAACAGTTCTCATATATCGATCTGAATTTTCATGCAGTTTTCGTCGAATGGAATCAGGCGAAAGGAGATTGTAGTCGGGGTTTAACATGAAACAGAACTTTCGGAACCATTCATTTTTAACGAATCTGAAGGGAACATTGCTGGTGCTGAGAGCTCTGAAAACCTTGAGAATATTTTTGTTTCCAGTTTTTTTCATACAATGTCAAGCAATTATCCGCCTTTTTCAGATTTGAGTCGGAATGTTGCATGCTGAATCGATTCATCGATGATGCGCCTCTTTCGAATTCTTTCATTTCAGATTCATGTCTGCTTCGAATGTGGTTTATCATTCCGGATGTAGAACTGCTATATTTGAGTGTTTTCAAGCATTTGACACAATTGACACTTTTTCCATCGTTACACGGCTTGAAAAACTTCCAAACAAGAGATGTTTGTGATTTTTCTGACATTTTTTGGGCTATTTTTGCTGAAAATTAATTTAAATGTCAAAAAATGTACGAAATTACAATAATTCTTCTTGAAAATGAGTGAAAATCTTTAAAAATGCGATTAATTAAAAGAAAATTGAGTTGTCCACGAGGACTACACGAGGGTTTCCTAGGCCACGGCCACGCTTCGGTTACCGACGAACGGTTACCGAGTTTTTTTCTCGGTAACCGAGACAAAATTTTTACCGATTACCGTCGGTTACCGAGCTCTTCGGTAACCGACAGACGGTTACCGGCGGTTACCGACAAAAATTCGGTTCGTCTCGATAACCGACCAGCAACAGTTTGCCGACAAGAAATCATTCCGGAACGCTCGGCAAAATTTTTTCCTGTTTTTCCGGTTTTACCGACAGACTTGTTTCTCGACACGTTACTCTATTAAACAACTAATACTCTCTTATATGCTCAATTTCCTTCGTAATATGTGTTCTTTGCCGTTAACGACAACGCCAGCTGAAACGGGACCGATTTGAATTACCGCCGAATAACCTACAGTAACCGAGAGGACGACCTGCACATCTAACGTTAAGGGCGGAGGCAGCAGGCAGCGACCCACTATTTTAAGATTTCGTTAATTATTGTTTCGTATTGTAGTTAGCTCGTCCCACTAGAGAAAATTGGGATCCAAACCTTCATATCGAATTAGTAGAGCGGTAGAAAAGTTTTTGACATTTTAAGAATTTTCTAACATTTTCGCTGTTGTGGATATGAGATATAGTATTGTGCGTTCTCAAGTTCTCAATCGCACTGGTTGAAAAGCAATATCTTGTCATGATCCAACGCATAATATGTATAGTCTCAAAAAAAGACCAGTGAAAGCAAACGGAATTAAAAAAAAAACTTTCCCAGAAATAGCGGATATGTCCCTCAGCATTGTCAAATACTAATGATCCGAATATTTTACCTTCTGTATACTTGTATGATGAAACAGGAAAAAGTCGGTTAGAACTGGTGATTTTAGCTACAATTTCGTTCCAAACATCAAAGCCCTGGGATTTCGAACATTTTATATTCAGATCACCAAAAATCGGAAAAATTCGAAAACTTCATACATTTTCGGTTTCCCGAATCTCACAATTGAGGCGAGTGTTGGTTCCTTCTAATCACACATTGTTATATTTTTGATCCAAATCGCAGATTTTTTTCAACACAGAAATATTGATTTGAAGAGGTCAAATATCAACAGAGTATTTTCAAAATGAAATAATGCTCGTTGCAATTATCGACCAGTATATGTACTAGTCTATACAAAACTTATCGCAGTCAACAACACTCCAAAACAGAAATTTTTAAATGTTTTGTTTCTATCATAACTGCATGCAATCTTGATCAAATTCCAGTGTACGTTGATGTTTTGAATTTTCTAAATTCTTATGTTAGGAAAATATTTTATGAATGTTTGTAACTAGCAGGGACTGAATAATTGATGCGTCTCTACACAAAAATTGATAATCAAGATACTGAAAGTGTAATTCAAAGCATGAAAAAGTTTTATGTTTTCTCTGTTTTCTTTTGGTGTTATATGTATACGATTATTTATGACTAATTAGTATAATTCAATATATTGAAAAAAGATTTTACCTTCTTTATTTGTTTTGTTTTTCATACAGAATTTTAATGAACTTGAAAGGTTGCTAGGTGCTAATTGACATTCAAAATCAGCAAAAATTTTAGAGTATCTAGGTTAGATGCTTGGACATACAATTAGCTAGGAATAAGAGCAGAGCTGTCAGATTTCACGGCCTTCTTCCAATACCGCGGACGGTCATCAGACAGTATGTAGAGCTCCAAATCGGTTACTCTTTCACAACTTTCTGTTTTCTTTACATATCCTCCCCCCCCCCCCCCCCCCCCCCGAGTTTATGTCTTATTTTAGGGTCTCAACTCAAACATTCTTTACGTACTACTTCCAATGTCGAAACATGATGACTCTATTCAAATGGTGTCAGCGAAACAGTCATTTCTTGAGAAAACCTAGTACCTCACTTTTTTTACTAACGAAATCTGGATATTGGGTCACACAGATAGACACCATAAACGTGTGATCAGAGCATTTTATGAATTGAAGGATACTCCAAACTAGGAGTTTGTGCATCCTATGGAAGTCAACGACAGTTTGAAACTGAGAAATTTTGATTACTGTTTTCTTTGGTTCAGAAGATGATAATAATTCCATAATGTGGAATGGTGTTCTCATGTGTCAGCATTAGATAATCAAGTCAATTCTTTTTTCAGAGACTCTTCCAAAACATAAAGATATCCTTAGAGCTTCTGTACTATTTTTGTCATATCTTTTTCACTTTTTCTTTAACAGTTCCCTATGGGCCGATTACAGTGACATGCTTTGTGATGCAGTGGTAAAATATTCACAGAAAATTGGTAAAGAATCATTGTTTTTGACTTCACTTCTTCCCATTGTTATGTTAATGAAACAGATCTTGAAGACTAAAGATTGTTTCAAAGTTTTTTTTTTCTGTTTCCTTTGGTACCTATTGGTGGTGTGGTGCTAGTTCCGAAAACGTTATTCCAAAAGTTACTGGTTCTAACTCTCGATAAAGATGAAAACTTTTATTGTTGGAATTTCACTCATTCAAGCAGCAAATGCTAGTTGCCTAGACAATTTTCACCACCCACATAATTTGAAAAATTTCAGTTTCTGAATGCCTACTTTCTTTTTTGATTGGGGTAGTTTACCAGTATTACCAGTTTATTAAATAAATTCGAAAAATATTGATTGCATTGCAATAAAAGTCATCTTTGGAAATTTCCAGAACTTTTGGATGAATTGTCTCTTTTAACAAGAGCACAATATTACAAAGCACGTCGATTGATTCGATTAATTTCATAAGTTCACTGCCATGAATAATAGAATCTTGAAACTCAAAAAATTTGAGCGAGACACTTGAAAAACACTGAAAAATGAACAAACACTCTACAGCTCGGCTCGTCATAATGAAATTCAGAAATCAGGTTTTACCTTTTCACGATGCTTACTTCATCAACAACCTTCAACAAATTTCGATTCCAGGCAATTACATATAATATTTGATTCCTTATAAATTAGAGAACAAACACTGTACTTCAAGCATTGGAATGGTTAGTTTCCATCGTACATAAAAATTGAAAATCGACTATGCTTAATATCATTTTTTTTCCGTTTCTAATCCTTAGCAAAATTTGTATGCCTTTTCATGTTTTCATTCTGTGTCGGTTTTGTCTCCCAGTAAGTTCTTGAGTCTAGTAACGACAGAATTTCACCTATCTTCCCATGAACTAGGGAGAACTAGGTCAACTTTCGAATACGACATTACTAGAAAGGAAAATTTAGGTTTCTGTCTCTCCATAACAATGTTCCCTGAGCTTTCATTTTATTGCATCATTGGTCTTCACTATTAAAATCATCTTCATCATTTTCCTCGAAAAATCCTTTGGATTCGAACATAAAACCACTCATTTTTCTCTGAAAACTTTCACACCAGAGATCAGAAACACTACCAACAAACTTTTCTCCAAAAAAAACTTCGATTAGTGAGGACAGCTATCAATAATTCAACGTATTCTCATCAGTTGCCAACTGTATAAATGATTTCATAACGGACATCTGGACATTTGGAGGCACAGAAACAGAAAATGTCTGAACCCTATTATTGTTCGTTTTGATCTAAAGGGGATTTTAAATTAAGTGATAGATTACAAACTTTCCTGTTACAAAATGCTTGTATTGGAAGCAAATCTTGACTTTTGTCAGTGGTCCACTAATACACTGTCGAAAACAAATAAACCTTCAACAATTCTACATAGAGACCAGAAAATGATCACTAAGGAGAGAAGGACTAGTCTTTAAATGGTCTGTTATAGTTCTGTTGTTTCTAAAAGTGCACATTGTCCGAGTTCAGTAATGACTATCGGTAGCTCAATTTTATTCACTATTTTTCGTAAATTTTCGTCACATTTTTTCGGTTTTCACAACTGGTTGTAAAGACGGGTGAAAACAATTGATATTCGTTAAGTTTTTTCTAAACTTTCGCTCATTTTCCCAGCTTCTCCGCCTCTTCTTCCCAATTGAACAAAACTGCAAAATTCAAGTTTCCTTTTCCTGTTTTCAAAACAATTGATCAATGTGAGATAAGTCTCCATTGATGGTTGCCGTGAGTTTTCGGAAAGCTACGATAGCTTTAACGATAAAAACACGTCCAACTTGTCGGCTTTGATCACATGACTATTCGATTGGAACAAGAAAAATATGGTCAACTTCTTGATATCGAATCAGATGAACGATACTTTAAAGATGTTCTTCTTTTTTCGATATGAGATAAAACATTCTACGGTCTTGAGTTCTCAATTCAATTTGATTAACAAACGCTAAAACTTTTTTCTAACTTTGAAAAATTCCTGTTCTTGAATCATTACATTTCTTACGTTTTATACGATGGACAATAATTTGAATGAAATCAAACAATCAGTATAGTTCAGAAAAAAGCTCTTGCAACCAAAAGTGTAAACCGAGTTGTATTGCTATGCTCAAACTAATCGCAATTCTAGCGTTTTGGCACCACTACATTAACTCTCCAACGTTATTTTCACCAGAGAACAAAATTGCATATGAACTTCCAAAAATTTCAGGGTGATGACACTGGTCAGAAGACAGTTATCAATTTTTCTGTTCCAATCTGTTGGTTTTAAAACAACGGTTATCAGAAAATTCATCCAATAGAATACTTCAACCAACTGACAGTGGTTTCACAAAATCTTTGCTGTTTCTGGAAGCACATATTTTTGTGTTCAGCTTTAATTAATAATTGCTTATCTTTCGACCCAAAAATCGTTCTATTTTTTTGCATGCTTTCCCATCAAAAATAATGAATATTTACCTAAACATTCCTAAGAGGTGTGATACCCTTTCAATAAATTATCAGTTCATCTTCGTATTTATGGATCGATTTTTTTCGAACAAGGAGAATATCAGAAAAAAAGCCCCGATGAGAATGGGGAAAAATTGAATAGAACGTATGAGGCTGACACAACTGAAAATGATCTGAAGTCATGTGAAAAAAAGAGCCGAGGAGTCAGAAATTTTTCATCACCAGGACCGGTCAATTGACAGTCAAGGTTTTCATAAGGAAACATGACTGTTACAGAACGTTTTTAATTTTGGAAGACTATATACTAACAAGTAATTCGTAAGTAATTCATCGATAAAAAAATTAGGCATTTTGGAGTGAAAGACTTGATAAATATTGCTGTTCGAACGACTCCATAGATTAGAAAAATTCTCTGATCAGCCGTTTTGAAATTGGGAAAATATTCTCTTTATCAGCGTTTAGCTATTTTTTACATAATTTACTCATATCAGGAAACTGAAAAACTTGAAAGTGTGCTCTGTTTCACTTATTAGTCACAACTTTACGATTTTCCTCAATTTGGAACGTTCCTTTTGTTATGAATAGGCGTTTTGCTCGTCATCTTCAGTGAGTACCCAATTTCAAAAAAAAAACTCCACGTTTGGTTTCCAAAACTGAAAAAGTAACTATTTCCACCGTAAAGATTCGTTAACTGGAAAAACAATATTAGTTTCCAAGTATGCAAGTGTTCAAACAGAAAAGTTTATGGTTTTCTGATTAGACCACTTCATGGAATATGACTCTTTCTATTATTTTGGCATTGCTTAGTAGTGCTCCAAATCGATTATTTTTTTACAATGCTCTCTGTTTCATTATCTTCATATTTCTCCCTATTTTATCCATTTTCTGATTTCAGGTTTTGTTCATTTTCATTATTCATGCTTCTTAGTCCCACTTGACTTGCACGCTCATTCGGATTCAAACCAAAACCCTCTACATATCGTTCAAAAAATGTTTCACCAGAGAACAGGAATAAGTATGAATACTCTAGAGACTCATCTCCAAAAATGATGATCCAAATCTAGAGGACAGTTGTAAATAATTCAGAAGATCTTCATCACTTCTCATCAATTTCGAAGGGATTGGAGTGAAGTTTTAGACAAAGCTTCAGACAAAGACATTTAGACACACAGATACAGAAATCCTCAAATTTTTGCAAATCAGTCAACATAGATCAAATCAAAATTGGTTTTGTTTCCTGGTTACCGTATTTAGGTTAAATGTTGAATTACATTACTGTGTAGTCTTTTTACGGATTGCCATTAATCTTTCACATCTAGGATACTGTCAGAAATCATGAATATGCACCTAGAAGTTCCAAAAAGAAAAAAGTATTTAGCCACAGTTTCCCTGCATGAGATTAGTTTCATTATAGCAAAATGAAACAATTAGGGTATATGAAATAGGAATTTTTTGGATCTATTGTACTTTACGGGTACCAAACAAAAGCTCACGGCCCCAAAAGTTTATGAACCCCATTTCCCCAGTAAATATAGTGCCCTGAGTTACTAAAAATTATTGCAATCATAGAGAGAATATGATTAAGGTTCCATACGATAGATGAGGGTACGGGAGAAATATTTAAAGCTTATTAACTGTTGCTGATGCTTTCAAATTGAAGGCACTTAGTAATGTATCTCAAAATCTGTATCAAAATATCCGATTATTTTATTACTTGCACAGTAACTTCCAAAAGATTGTCAACTGTGGACGTTTGCAAGTGAAAATGGTCAGGTTTTGGGGATTGCTTTTATACTGTGAAAGTTTGTTGACAACTTGTGGGATTGTCAATGAAGAGTATAAAGTATAAAGTTCCGAACGCACTCGCAATGTCAAAGTATAATGACTCTATTCAAATCATGTCAAAGAAACAGTCATTTCTTGAAAAGTGCACAGTACCTCACTTTTAAAACTAACGATATTTGGATATTGGGATACACAGAGGGAAACAGAAAGTGTCCACCGAGTTGTACTTATTTTTGCAAACTCATCGCAATTCTAGCTTTTTGACACCACTTCTTTCACGCCACAATTTTTTCATTATAGAACAGAATTGCGTATGAGTTTTTAAAGTTTTCAGAGTGATGACCTTGGTTAGAAGACAGTTACCAATTTTTCTGTTCCAATCTGTTGGTTTTAAAGTACCAGTTGTTCTTTCTTCAGTTACGCTGGTCTAGAGTTGAAATCAGAAAATTCATCCAATAAAATACCCCAGCAA
The DNA here is from genome assembly GCA_963932045.1 of Caenorhabditis sinica. Lineage (NCBI taxonomy): Eukaryota > Metazoa > Nematoda > Chromadorea > Rhabditida > Rhabditidae > Caenorhabditis > Caenorhabditis sinica. The sequence goes on from OZ009940.1 coordinate 21,929,791, forward strand.
GCTGACAGTAGTTTCACAAAATCTTTGCCGTATCTGAAAACACATATTTTTGTGTTTAGCTTAAATTAATAATACCTCTTGTTCCCACCAAAAATCGTTCTATTTTTCGCATGCTTTCCCATCAAAGATCATGAAAATTTACCTGAAAATTCTTGTGATACGCTTTCAATAATTTATCAGTTAATCTTTGTGTTTATGGATCTATTTTATTTCAAACAAGGAGAGTGCCAGAAAGAACCCATTTTATGATGGGAATCGAGAAAAAATTGAATAGAATGTAGAATGATGAAACAACTGAAAATAATTTGAAAACATGTGAAAAAAAGAGCCGCGGTTTTAGAAAATTTTCATCTCCAGGACCTGCTACAGTCCAGGTTTTCATAGAGAAAAATTACTGTTACAGAAGGTTTTTATTTCTGGATGATTATTTACTAAGCGATCTGTTGAGGAAGTAATTTTCCATGGCATTTTCGAGTGAAAGACTTCAGAAATATTGCTGTTCGAACGACTCCATAGATTAGAAAGGTTTTCTGATCAGCCGTTTTGAAATTGGGAAAATATTCTCTTTATCAGCGTTTAGCTTTTTTTACTACAATTAGTGACATCAGGAAATTGAAAGACTTTAAAATGTGCTCTGGTTCACTTATAAGTCCCAACTTTCAGATTTTTCTCAAATTGGAACTTTTTCTGTTATGAATAGGCGTTTTGCTCGTTATCTTCTTTTTCCACCACAAATCGTTTCTTAACTGGAAAAACAATAATTAGTTTCCAAATATGCAAGTGTTCAAACAGAAAAGTTTATGGTTTTCTGTTTAGGCCACTTCATATCACTTTGGCTTTGCTTACTAATTCTCAAAATTGATTTTTTCACAATGATCTCTGTTTCATTATCTACATATTGCTCCCGATTTCATTCATTATTTGATCTGATGCTCGCACTAGTACCTATTTATTATTCATGTTTCTTAGTCTTATTTGACTTGCACACCCATTCGAATTCGAACCAAAGACCTTTACATCTTCTCTAAAGTTTTTTCTCTTACCAGAGAACAGGTATGAATACTCGGGTCACTTATCTCCAAAAATGATGCTCCAAATCTAGAGGACAGTAGAGATCAAATCAAAATTGGTTTTCTGTTCCCTGGTTTGCGTATTCAGGTTGAGTGTTGAATTACATTACTCTGTTATCTTTTCGCTGATTATCATTAAGCTTACACATCTAGGATACCACCAGACATCATGAATATGCACCTGGAAGTTCCAAAAAGAAAAATGACACACTTTCAATAAAATTCTTTTTCATGTTCATCGATAAGTTTCTTAACCACAGTTTCCCTGCATGAGATTAGTTTCATTATAGCAAAATAAAACAAATAGGGAATATGAAATGGAAATTTTTCTAGCAATTTTCAACGTTACGGGTTCCAAGCAAAAACTTACGACTCCAAAAAGTTTAAGGGCGTCATCTCAATCAAAGGGCCCCAATGAATATAGTGCCCTGAAGTACCAAAAATTATTGCAACCATAGAGAGAATATGATTTAATGTTATTTTAACACCAGTTGATTTGCGCCTCGCTTACAACTTTCAGAAAATAAATATTTTGAGTTTCAATCCATACGATAGATGAGTGAACGGGAGAAATACATATATAAAGCTTATTAACTGTCGCTGATGCTTTCAAGTTGAAAAAACTTACAAATAAATCTCAAAATCTGTATCAAAATATCCGATTCTTCTATTGCTTGTACAGTAACTCCCAGAAGATTGTAGACATTTTCAAGTGAAAATGTTCAATTTTGGGTCTGGTTTTCTACTGTGAAAGTTTTTTGAAAAATTCTGGGATTGTCCATAAGGAGTGTCCATGAGGAGTATACAGTTCCTAACGCACTAGCAATGTCAAAACATGACGACTCTAGTCATATGGTGTCAAAGAAACAGTCATTTCTTGAAAAAACATAGTACCTCACTTTTAATACTGGATTGGGAAACACAGATGGACACCATAAAAGCTGATTACAATGTGTATCATGTGCGATCAGAGCATTTTATGACTCGAAAGAAATTTAAAATTGGAGTTTGTGCATCCTATGGAAGTCAACGACAACCTGCAACTGAGAAATTATGATTACTGTTTTCTTTGGTTCAGAAGATGATATGGAAAGCTACTATGGTGTTTTTTATCCGTGTTTCTACCAGATCAAGTCGATTCCTTTTACAGCGATTCGTCCAAGACATAAAGTTATCCTTGGAGCTACTGCAATAAATGTCATGTCTTTTTCACGTTTTCAAAATGAAACAGATCTTGGAGATCAAAAATTGTTCCTACGTTTTTTTTTTCTGTTTCCTTTGGTACATATTGGTGGTAACAGAAGATTCATTTTGCTAATAGTAGAATATTGGTATGGAGCTAGTTCAGAAAACGTTATTCCGATAGTTTCTGAATCTAACGCTCGATAAAGTTGTAAACTTGTATTGTTGGAATTGCCTCCATTCAAGCAACAAATGCTCGTTGACTAGACAATTTTCACCACCAACATAATCTGAAACATTTCAGTTTCTGAATGCTTATTTTTTCCTTTGATTGGCGTAATTTACCAGTATATACATTGTTGTCTGTAACTTCGAAAAATATAACTTTCATTGCACTAAAAGTCATCTTTAGAAATTTCCAGAACTTTTCATGGACCATCTCACAATATTACGAAGCACGTTAACGAATTCCAATACTTTCAGAAGTTCACCGTCATGAATAATGGAATCTTGAAACTCAAAAAAAAAAAAAAAAAAGAGCGAGACACTTGAAAACCACTGAAAAATTAACAAACCCACTGCAGCTCGGATCGTCATTCTTAAATTTACAAGACAGGTTTTACCTTTTCACGATGCTTACTTCATTAACAATCTTTCAAAATTTCAATTCCATATAATCTGTTTCCAATCGTAAAATTGCATTGTCATATGAAGTGTTTGACCTGGTGAACACCAAATTTTCGTTTTGTTTTTTATTTTCAACGCTTTCTGTTTCTGAAAAACATACATTTTTCACCATTCATGCTGTTTCCGTAAATGCTTTTTTCTCTGTTAGTTTTTAAACCATCAGTTTTTCGAAGCCTGCAGTGTTATATTATTTAAATTTCCTAATAGATTCTTTTTTTTTGAATGCTCAATGACTGATAATGATATTGAGTGTAATCAATAGCTACCCTTTCTTATCTCAGTGCTTTTTCCAAAACAAATCGTACCTTAACAAAAACCTTCTCTAGAAACACATTTAGGAAACAGAGTTTTAATTTAGACAACTTAAAAAATTGGGAACAAACGCTGTACTTTGAGCATTTTGATAAATATTGCTATTTCCATCGTGATACATAAAGAGCGAGAATCGGCTATGCTCAAAATCATTTTTTCCGCTTCTGATCCTTAACATTTTTTTGCCTTCAATTGTTTTCATTTTGTGCTGCTTCATATTCTCCGCTAAAATTGTCTTCCAGCAAGTTCTTGAGACTAATAACGACAGAATTTCACATATCCTACGAAGAACTGGTGAGAATTAGGTCAACTTTCAAATGGGGCATTAATAGAACAGAAAATGTATGTTTCTCTCTCTCCATAAAAATGTACCTCAGCTTACATTCCATTCAATCTTCGATTTTATTGAACCAGAATCTGGGACACAATTTCTTCACAACTCCCTCTGTTTCTGAACTTTCACTTGTTCATTAGTATAAGTCAATGAGGATGATGTGTCCGAGAAGTGCAAAATTCAATTTTCATTTTCCTATTTTCAAAACAGATGAGCGATGTGAAAATAAGCTATCAATGAGAGTTTCTTTTGATGGTTGCCGTGCACTTTTGCGTTACAATAACTTTGATGACAAAGATGACGTCCAACTTGTCGGTGAACTATTTCAACAGAACTGAAAAAACATGGCCAACTTCCAGATATCGAATCAGATAAACGGTAAAACGTTGATGAGGCTTTGAAAATGTTCTTTTTCTTTCGATATCAGATAAAACATTCTACGGTCTTGAGTTCTCAATACAATTTGTTTAGCAAAACTAAAATAGAATACATATATTGTGATGATCCCAACTTTAAAGATTTCCCGTTTTCGAATCATCACATTTCTAACGTTTTTGCGATGAACGATGGTTTTGAAGCGACAAGAAATCACACAACAAAGTCTCTTGAAACCAAAAGTGTCCACCGATTTGTATTTTTTTGCGAAGGATTCGCAATTCTGGCCTTTTGACACCCCTACTGTCACGGTCCAACTTTTTCTCACTAGAAAACAAAAATGCGTATGAGTTTTTAAAGTCTTCAGAGGTATGATCTTGGTCAGAAGACAGTTATCAATTGTACTGTTCCAATCTGTTGGTTTTAAAATAACATTTGTTCTTTTTTTAGTTACGCATAATTAGACTAGATATCCCAAAATTAATCCAATATAATACCGTTTCTGAAAGCGCATATTTATCTGCTTAATTTTAATTAATAATTGCTCATTTTCAGACGCTAAACATTCTATTTTTCGCATGCTTTCCCATCAAAGATCATGAATATTTACTTGAAAATTCCAAAGAGATGTGGTACGTTTTCAATAACTTATCAGTTCATCTTCGTATTTATGGATCGTTTTTTTTCGAACAAGGAGAGTCCCAGAAAAAAGCCCCATTGTATGATAAGAATTGCAAAATATGGAAAAGAAAATATTTAGAAGGCTGACAAAACTGGAAATGATCTGAAAACATGTGAAAAAAGGGGACCGTGGCATTAGAAATTATTCATCACCAGGACCTGGTTTTCATAAAGAAACATGACTGTTACTGAATGTTTTTATTTTCTGGATGATTTTTTACTAAGCAATTTGTTGATGATTAAATTTTCCATTTTGGAGTGAAAGACTTGAGAAATATTGCTGTTCGAACGACTCCATAGATTAGAAAAATTCTCTGATCAGCCGTTTTGAAATTGGGAAAATATTCTCTTTATCAGCGTTTAGCTTTTTTACATAATTTACTCATATCAGGAAACTGAGAAACTTAAAAGTGTGCTCTGTTTCATTTATTTGTCACAACTTTAAGACTTTCTTTAATTTGGAATGTTTTTGTTATGAATAGGCGTTTTGCTTGTCATCTTCCGTGATAACCCAATTTCAAATGAAACCCCAATTTCCAACACTGAAAAATAACTATTTTTATTGTTACCCTCATATTTACTGGAAAAACAATATTAGCTTCCAAATATACAAGTGTTAAAACAGAAAAGTTTATGGTTTTCTGTTTACACCACTTCATGAAATATGGCTCTTTCTATCATTTTGGCATTGCTTACTAGGCTTATTTTTTCACAATGCTCTCTGTTTCCTTATTTTGATATTCTTCCCGATTTCATTCATTATCTGATTGGAGGTTTGCAAGTTTTTCATTCTTATTCTTATTTATTATTCATGCTTCTTAGTCTTATTTGACTTGCAAATTCATTCGAATTCAAACCAAAGACCTCTGCATCTTCTCCAAACTTTTTTCACCGGAGAACAGGAATAAGGGTGAATATTCTAGGGACCCATCTCCAAAAATGATGATCCAAATCGAGAAAACAGTTTTCAATGATTCAAAAGATCATCATCACTTTTCACAAATTTCGAAGGGATTGGAGGAAAGTTTTAGACGAAATCGTGACACTTGGACACACAGATGGAGTGATTTTTGAAATTTTGCAAATTAGAAAACAGAGAACAATTCGAAATAATTTATCCGTTTCTTGGACACAGTATTCCGGTTTACTGTTCATTTAGATTACTCATTCGACTTTTGAAGATCGAAATTTTCAATATTTACACGATGAACATTTTTCTCTGTAACAAATAGTTGATTTCAATCGAATTTCTTTGACCTTTTTAGTCGGTTCCATGCTTGAATATTATTCCAAATCACATTCCAAGAATTTGACCTCGTTAATTTGAATTTCATCAAAAGCATTCCTTCATTTTGGATACTTTTCCACCAAAAATCCTGAATGTGTACCCTAAAAAAGTGACACACTTTCAATAATTTATCAATTCACCTTCATGTTCATGAGTCAGCTTTTTTCCAATCTAGGACATTCCAGGAATTGTTTTTTATCTGAGCATCTGGAAATATAAAGAACTTGGAACGGAAGTTTTTTGGAAGGGAACATATCAAAACTTTGAATCTCGGAATCTCAAAAAACAGAAGGAAGATTCCGTGATTCTTATTTCGCATTTTTATAAATAATTTCTTGAAAAAATATTGATGAATTCAAAGAAACATGGAATTGATTTGGAGCCCAGTGAAGGCCATTGAAACAGAATTAATCGGCTTGAAATCGAATTTTTAGGCTTTGGGCCTAAATCAGATTCTTCAGAAATGAAAAGAAGTTTGTCGTTGCCGTCGTTGTTGTTGTTTCTCCATCTCCGCGAGTTTTGAAGAAAACTTCGGAGTAATGCAAATTGGCGAAAAAATGGCATTTTCGTCCAAGTTTTCTGTGAATAATACTCCAAAATTGATAAATGATATATCATTCGATTCGCCATAAAATTTCCTTTATTTTGATATAACAATCGTCATTTGAACTTAATTTGAAATTGAAAGCATCCGATTTTATTGTGTGTTCAAAAAAACGTCGGCTAGGGGCGGGGCTTAATAGACTCCGCCCACCTCTTTGCAAGCCTGCGGCGCGGCTTTTCGCAACCGCCGCACACTTTTTTTAAGCGAAAAAAAGTGTGCGGCGGTTGCGAAAAGCCGCGCCGCAGGCTTGCAAAGAGGTGGGCGGAGTCTATTAAGCCCCGCCCCTAGCCGACGTTTTTTTGAACACACAATAGTAAAAACAATTTTCCGAATCTGCCAATATTTTTCAAAAATCACTTTTAATCTTGTCAATTTTTGTGTTTTAACCACTTATTCGAATCATTTTTCGTTGCTTTTCACGAAAATCGCTATCAAATTTCATAAAAATGCCTCCTTCTACTTGAAAATCTCAATTTTCCACAATTGCTCGTCATTTCTGGCGCCTGCGTACGCCTCGGCTCTCACGACAAAATGCACACTTTTTAGGCTCCGCCCACTTTTTGTTTTGGATTTTTCCGCTATTTTCGAGCCAAAATAGATTAAAAAATTCTTGATTTTTCTCAAAAAGATAGAATTTTTTCTCACAAAGTGTTCAAATTTTTCAGGGTCTCGACACGAAATTCGATTGAAATCAAAAAGAACAACGGAAACACAGGGAAGAGAACTGCCTTTGTTGATTTTCGTCATAAAAAGTTAGTTTTTGTGATGAAAACATTGATTTCAGGCGTATCAGAGTCAGAAAATAGGTTTTCGAGGCCTAAAAACCCCAAAAATCCATATTTTCATGCTAAAAATGACCAAAATCGGCCGATTTTTGTCCAGAATCCCTCTGACGACTTCTGGAGGCACCTGGAGTTCCAGATGGCCTACTTTTCGCAAATTCAGTTTTCTAGGTCATATTTTTTCTTCCAGAGACGCCGAGGACAATCTCCGCCATCTATGTGCAATTTCTTGACTTGAAGATTTGGAGACCCCACAGAAGACGTCGGAATCTAGAAGACGTTCTCCATAATCCCAATCTAGAAGTCGTGGACCTCCCAGAAGACGTCATCGCGATTCAGAATCGTCTGCTCCAGAAGTTCCCGCGAAAATTTCCGATTTTTGATCTACCGCCGTTCCGAAGAGGTTGGTGGCCTAAAAATTCCGTTTTGGAAAAATTTAGGCCATGAAGAGAAGCGAAAGGAGAAAAATTACATATTGAGAAAAATAGAAATGAAAAATGAGCCATTTTGAGCAAAAATTCGATGATTTTGAGTCATTTTAGGCCGAAAAACGGACATCCGGATTGATGGATATACAGAGAGAAAATTGCCGAAAAACCGATTATTTTGAGATTAATTAGACATAAAAATGCGTCTAGATTCCAAAAGTCGATATGAAAATGCTCTAAAATTGCTCCAAAGTCATTTTACGACGTTTCAGAGCGATTTTTGAGCTTTTTCATTGTAAAAATCGGCTTTTTGAGCCTTTTAATAGTAAAAAATGGGCTTTTTGAGTCGTTTTAAGCACATTTAGGACTTCAAAAATGCTCGAAAAAATGGTTTTTGAGCCCAAGATTTATCGATTTTGGTGCATTTTTGACAATTTTTAGCACAATTTCAGTCATTTTTTCGCCAAAAAAGATCAATCTTCTCCCTTTTTCAGCACACCGCCCATCGCCACTGGTGGCTCCGAGAATCACAATAGTCGAAGCAACTCCGGAGTCAGAACTGAGAAAATGGAGATATGCGGAATTCCAATGACGTCGTGAAGCCTTCTGAATCATCTAGGATTCTGAAAAAGGAGATAAAGATTCTAAAATTCCGAGACGATTCCGACGATTTCAGAAGATCTTCCAAAAGGTAAAAACAGCTCAAATTTCCTCTAAAAATCACAAAAAAATTGTCGAAAAATTACAAAGATTCGGCTCTTTTTTAGCTCGAATCGACACTAAAAATATCGAAAATTGCTCAAAAAAGACAAATCAAATTTTCGCTAAAAATCACTCAAAATTTGACAAAAATGAACCAACATTTTTCTCGTCCAAAATCATCCAAAACGGCTCGATCGGGCTCAAAAATGAGCCCAATATTCTCAAAAATCGCTCTGAAATACGATAAATGTGCTCGGAAAATAGCAAAAAACTCAAATTTGCCATTTTTTCAAAAATGGGCGGAGTCAAGGCTGACTCCGCCCACTTTTGTGAAATGGCGATTTCCGAGTTTTTTTGCCACTTTCCGAGCACATTTACCGTATTTTAAAGCGATTTTTGCGAAATTTGGCTTATTTTTTGAGTCCGATCGAGCCATTTTGAATAATTTTGGACGAGAAAAATGTTGGTTCATTTTTGTCAAATTTCGATAATTTTGAGTGATTTTTTAGCGAAAATCTGTGAGAATTTTTGTCTTTTTTGAGCAATTTTCAATATTTTTAGGGTCGATTCGAGCTAAAAAAAGAGCCGAATCGGATGATTTTTCGACAATTTTTTTTGTGATTTTTAAAGGGAATTTGAGATATTTTTACCTTTTGGAAGATCTTCTGATTTTTGGCTGTTACACACATTTTTTCATAAAGCAAATTTTCCATATTTTTCCAGGAATCCTGCTCTTCGGACCGCCCGGAACCAATGAAGTCAAGACGATGGAGGAGGGAAGCATCGACGATCGGATGAAGGAAAGAAATAGAAGAAGAAAGATAAGAAGACGATTGGTATGGATTTGACATTTCTTTCAGGAGAAAAAACCAAAAAAAAACCCAGAACATTTGAAAACATCAGAAAATAATGTTCTCAGCTGCTCTTTAGTCTGTTCCTATTCCTCTCTTAACCTCATTCCTCATCTTTCCGTATTCAAAATAGTCGAGTTTTCATATTCCGCGTTATCACAGTAAAGAGATTTCCAGTGAAAATCTTGGAATCGCTTTTTTGAAGTGATATTCAATTCGATTTATAGGTCAATGATATATGAAAAGAACCCTCAGAATATTCTCTTTCTTTTGAGATATATCTCGACCTCATTCCTCATCTTTCCGTATTCGAAATTGACGAATTTTCATATTCCGCGTTATCACAGTAAAAAGATTTCCAGTGAAAATCTTGGAATCGCTTTTTTGAAGTGATATTCAATTCGATTAGTAGGTCAATGATATATGAAAAGAACCCTCAGAATATTCTCTTTCTTTTGAGATATATCTCGACCTCATTCCTCATCTTTCCGTATTCGAAAATGACGAATTTTCATATTCCGCGTTATCACAGTAAAAAGATTTCCAGTGAAAATCTTGGAATCGCTTTTTTGAAGTGATATTCAATTCGATTAGTAGGTCAATGATATATGAAAAGAACCCTCAGAATATTCTCTTTCTTTTGAGATATATCTCGACCTCATTCCTCATCTTTCCGTATTCGAAATTGACGAATTTTCATATTCCGCGTTATCACAGTAAAAAGATTTCCAGTGAAAATCTTGGAATCGCTTTTTTGAAGTGATATTCAATTCGATTAGTAGGTCAATGATATATGAAAAGAACCCTCAGAATATTCTCTTTCTTTTGAGATATGTGTCGACCTCATTCCTCATCTTTCCGTATTCAAAATAGACGAGTTTTCATATTCACTATTATTACCGTAAAGAGATTTCCAGTGAAAATCTTGGAATCGCTTTTTTGAAGTGATATTCAATTCGATTAGTAGGTCAATGATATATGAAAAGAACCCTCAGAGAATTCTCTTTCTTTTGAGATATGTCTCGACCTCATTCCTCGTCTTTCCGTATTCGAAATAGTCGAATTTTCATTGTCACTGTTATCACAGTAAAGAGATTTCCAGTGAAAATCTTGGAATCGCTTTTTTGAAGTGATATTCAATTCGATTACTAGGTCAATGACATATGAAAAGAACCCTCAGAGAATTCTCTTTCTTTTGAGATATGTCTCGACCTCATTCCTCGTCTTTCCGTATTCGAAATAGTCGAATTTTCATATTCCACGTTATCACAGTAAAGAGATTTCCAGTGAAAATCTTGGAATCGCTTTTTTGAAGTGATTTTCAATTCGATTTATAGGTCAATGATATATGAAAAGAACCCTCAGAATATTCTCTTTCTTTTGAGATATGTCTCGACCTCATTCCTCGTCTTTCCGTATTAGAAATAGTCGAATTTTCATATTCCACGTTATCACAGTAAAGAGATTTCCAGTGAAAATCTTGGAATCGCTTTTTTGAAGTGATATTCAATTCGATTACTAGGTCAATGATATATGAAAAGAACCCTCAGAGAATTCTCTTTCTTTTGAGATATGTCTCGACCTCATTCCTCATTTTTCCGTATTAGAAATAGTCGAATTTTCATTGTCACTGTTATCACAGTAAAGAGATTTCCAGTGAAAATCTTGGAATCGCTTTTTTGAAGTGATATTCAATTCGATTACTAGGTCAATGACATATGAAAAGAACCCTCAGAGAATTCTCTTTCTTTTGAGATATGTCTCGACCTCATTCCTCGTCTTTCCGTATTCGAAATAGTCGAATTTTCATATTCCACGTTATCACAGTAAAGAGATTTCCAGTGAAAATCTTGGAATCGCTTTTTTGAAGTGATTTTCAATTCGATTTATAGGTCAATGATATATGAAAAGAACCCTCAGAATATTCTCTTTCTTTTGAGATATGTCTCGACCTCATTCCTCGTCTTTCCGTATTCAAAATAGTCGAATTTTCATATTCCACGTTATCACAGTAAAGAGATTTCCAGTGAAAATCTTGGAATCGCTTTTTTGAAGTGATTTTCAATTCGATTTATAGGTCAATGATATATGAAAAGAACCCTCAGAATATTCTCTTTCTTTTGAGATATGTCTCGACCTCATTCCTCGTCTTTCCGTATTCAAAATAGTCGAATTTTCATATTCCACGTTATCACAGTAAAGAGATTTCCAGTGAAAATCTTGGAATCGCTTTTTTGAAGTGATTTTCAATTCGATTTATAGGTCAATGATATACGAAAAGAACCCTCAGAGAATTCTCTTTCTTTTGAGATATGTCTCGACCTCATTCCTCGTCTTTCCGTATTCAAAATAGTCGAATTTTCATATTCCACGTTATCACAGTAAAGAGATTTCCAGTGAAAATCTTGGAATCGCTTTTTTGAAGTGATTTTCAATTCGATTTATAGGTCAATGATATATGAAAAGAACCCTCAGAATATTCTCTTTCTTTTGAGATATGTCTCGACCTCATTCCTCGTCTTTCCGTATTCAAAATAGTCGAATTTTCATATTCCACGTTATCACAGTAAAGAGATTTCCAGTGAAAATCTTGGAATCGCTTTTTTGAAGTGATATTCAATTCGATTACTAGGTCAATGATATATGAAAAGAACCCTCAGAGAATTCTCTTTCTTTTGAGATATGTCTCGACCTCATTCCTCGTCTTTCCGTATTCGAAATAGTCGAATTTTCATTGTCACTGTTATCACAGTAAAGAGATTTCCAGTGAAAATCTTGGAATCGCTTTTTTGAAGTGATATTCAATTCGATTACTAGGTCAATGATATATGAAAAGAACCCTCAGAGAATTCTCTTTCTTTTGAGATATGTCTCGACCTCATTCCTCGTCTTTCCGTATTCGAAATAGTCGAATTTTCATATTCCACGTTATCACAGTAAAGAGATTTCCAGTGAAAATCTTGGAATCGCTTTTTTGAAGTGATTTTCAATTCGATTTATAGGTCAATGATATATGAAAAGAACCCTCAGAGAATTCTCTTTCTTTTGAGATATGTCTCGACCTCATTCCTCGTCTTTCCGTATTAGAAATAGTCGAATTTTCATATTCCACGTTATCACAGTAAAGAGATTTCCAGTGAAAATCTTGGAATCGCTTTTTTGAAGTGATTTTCAATTCGATTTATAGGTCAATGATATATGAAAAGAACCCTCAGAATATTCTCTTTCTTTTGAGATATGTCTCGACCTCATTCCTCGTCTTTCCGTATTCAAAATAGTCGAATTTTCATATTCCACGTTATCACAGTAAAGAGATTTCCAGTGAAAATCTTGGAATCGCTTTTTTGAAGTGATATTCAATTCGATTACTAGGTCAATGATATATGAAAAGAACCCTCAGAGAATTCTCTTTCTTTTGAGATATGTCTCGACCTCATTCCTCGTCTTTCCGTATTCGAAATAGTCGAATTTTCATTGTCACTGTTATCACAGTAAAGAGATTTCCAGTGAAAATCTTGGAATCGCTTTTTTGAAGTGATATTCAATTCGATTACTAGGTCAATGATATATGAAAAGAACCCTCAGAGAATTCTCTTTCTTTTGAGATATGTCTCGACCTCATTCCTCGTCTTTCCGTATTCGAAATAGTCGAATTTTCATTGTCACTGTTATCACAGTAAAGAGATTTCCAGTGAAAATCTTGGAATCGCTTTTTTGAAGTGATTTTCAATTCGATTACTAGGTCAATGATATATGAAAAGAACCCTCAGAGAATTCTCTTTCTTTTGAGATATGTCTCGACCTCATTCCTCGTCTTTCCGTATTAGAAATAGTCGAATTTTCATATTCCACGTTATCACAGTAAAGAGATTTCCAGTGAAAATCTTGGAATCGCTTTTTTGAAGTGATTTTCAATTCGATTAGTAGGTCAATGATATATGAAAAGAGCCCTCAGAATATTCTCTTTCTTTTGAGATATGTCCTGGCTTCGTTACTTATCGTTTGTTTTGTGTTGTAGTCGAATTCTTTTTGTCATCGTTATATGAGTAATGAGCAATTTAAAAAAATTCGATTTATCTCAAAAAATTTCAAGTTTTCCAGGGTCTCGACACGACGCCAACGAGCACAACGACGTCGACGATTGGAGCGAATGGAGGGGGATCCCGACCGAAAATATTCGCTGTTTTTTTGCTAAATTCTGTGAAAAATCTTTGAAAAAAATCCTATCGGTAGCGCTCAAAAATGACCCATTTTCGCACAAAAATGCCGACATTTGGACAAGAAATGATCATTTTTTGAGATCCGGCGATCGGAATTTTTCAGAGATTTTTCACATTATTTAATAGGAAAATAGAGAAAATTTTCGGTCGGAATCCCCTATTTTTCATAATTAATTTAAAATAAATATTTTTTTGAAAAAAAAGTCTCGAATTCAGTGAAACATGGTATTGATTTGGAGCCCAGTGAAGGCCATCAAAACATAATTAATGGGCTTTAAGCCTAGTTTTTAGGCTTTAGGCCTAAATTAGAATCAGCAGGAATGAAAAAAAGGGTTTGTCGAAATCGTCGTTGTCGTTGTTGTTGCTTCATCTCCGCGATTTTTGAAGGAAACTTCCCAAAGATGAATTTGGCGAAAAATTGGTTTTATCGTCGAACGCTTCTAGTGATTCTTGTTGGAAAGCAGATGAATTATTTATCATTCGATTCACCATAAAATTTCGAACAATTTGATACAAAAATCGGTATTTGATGACGTAATTTGACAGCTTGAAAGCTGAGAAAAAAACGGAAAAATATGAGTGATAATATCATCACTGTGATATTACGGTAACAATCGGTTCATGTGTGACGATTTTTCGACTTATGAGGTCGCTTTCAAATTGTCGGCTCCAACTAACATGTATTCAAATCACTATAATAACAGATGTGAGGCCACCCAAAATGTGAACATTATCTGTTACAATCAGTCGATCTAACTCTGAGTTTTTTGTTCTTCTTTAGTTCTTCTTTAGTAGCTCATCTTCCAAAATAAAATGAAATACCTGATTACATTCTAACAAATTCCAATCAAACATCACTCTATTTTTTGTTAGCTTTTTTTACCAAGGAACATAAATATGTACTCGAGAATTCCAGAAATGAAGGAGATGACAAGTCTTCAATAATTCATCAAATCATGTACATGGATCACTTTTTTTGGAGAATGAATCCCAAATATCATTATTAGCCCGATTTTAGAAAATGGAGAATCGGAAACATGAATTTTCGGCAACAGAATCTCCGAATATCAGAAAAATACATTCATTCTCCTTATTAGTTTTTTCATTGCAGAAAACTGAAATATGGAGAATCCGAAATGGTAATTTTTTTCAAAAACGGATATTCAGATTCTCAGTCTTAGAATCCAGGTCACGACTTCAAGTTCCAATCTTCGATTTGCCAAATCCTAGCCAAGTCATCAGATATTCTATCATGTCTTCAGAAAATTCAGAATTCCTACGTCTTCTTCGCACCCAAAAAAATATATGTTTTTTTTTAATCTGACTCAAAAAGCATCTACCTTCAAATTCTAACCGAAAATCTCCCTATTTTTCCACTATCATAGAACACAAAATGACTCCAGAAAGTTTCAATAATAAGTTTTCATAAAATGATATATGCATTATACATATATCATTAGAATCCTCGATAAAATTCCTATTATTTGGAATGTGTCTTGTCATTTTTTGGTCGTCTTTGGAACTTGTAATTGTCAGTTCCGTAGGACAAATGTGCTCCACGGCACTAGCTAACTGGAAGCCAAATTAAAGGCGCATAGGTCTCGCCACGAGTCGGCTTAAAACACAAAAAGAAAACTACAGTATTATCATGTGTCCTTAATTCGGTCGCCAGAAAGTGCTCGTAGTGAAAAAAGGCAGATAACAGATATAAGGCCAACCAACATATGAACATTCTCTGATACCACCAGTCGATCTAACTCTGAGTTTTTGTTCTTCTTCAGTGATTTTGATATTTTTTTTCAGTGCTATACTTCCAAAAAAATGAAATACCTGACTGCATTCTAACAAATTCCAATCAAACATCTTTTCTTTTTTTGCTGGCCTTTTTTCCCAAGGAACATGAATATGTACTAGAAAATTCCAAAAATGAAGGAGATGACAAGTTTTCAATAATTCATCGACTCATGTTCATGGATCACTTTTTTTCGCAATATCTACTCACACCAAGTATTAGTTCACTTATAGAAAAAATATGAAATTTAGAGTAACTGAAACGGAATTTTCTCAAGGAATCTCGAAATCGAAATCTCAGTATATCTCGAGAAGTCAAATTTACCAGAATCAACATTTTGAAACTGAAACAGATAATTTATGTTTTTAGCCTCACTTTCATTACCACTATATTAGGCTTAGGCTCAAATCATCTTCAAAGATATCTTCGATTCTCAGAAAAAAACGCTCAATTTCTCTAATATACGATTCGAAGTTCTAGCATGATTTTGCTATCTAGCATCATTTTTTAAACTAATCGAAACATGTTTTTTTTTCAGTTTCATGACCTTTACATGATACGGTAGGTGAATACAGCTTTACTGCATTTTTGGTGTGTTTCTCAGAATCACAAAATCCAGGCCACGTCTTCAGATTCCAGTCTCCAATTCGCCGAAACCTAGCCACGTCATTAGATATTCTATCAAATTTTCAGAAAATTCAGAATTCCGACGTCCTCCTCGCACCCAAAAAGATATTTGGCAAAAAAAATCTGACTCAAAAAGCATCTTACTTCAAATTCTAACCGAAAATCTCCCTACTTTTCCACTATCATAGAACACGAAATGACTCCAGAAAGTTTCAATAATTCATGCCAAAAATCCATCATCATCAACGTCTTCATCACTCATCAGATATCGAAAAACAAGTCATTTTTTCATTCGAAAACTGACCCTTGGCCAAAAATTTTTTTTCGAAAATTTTTTTTTCTGAAAATTTCTAAATAACAATGGTATCTGAAAAGAAGACGTCCACCTCTTCAACAACGATCCCGATGCCGAACCCAGTAAGTTTTTTTTTTCTTATCAATTTTCGACTATCAGAACTTGTTTTTTTCTCTTATTATGTGTTTTGTTCTCTGTACAGTATCTGCAGTCTCCCGTCTAGAGGAGGAGGAGAAATCACAAAAAAGAGAAGAAGAAAAGTGTTCCCCCCCACTTCATCACTTCCATTAATTTGTCATTTTAGAAACCGCGACTATCGGCGATGACCGTCAACTACAACCAGGAAGTGTCTTCTGTGAATTCGTTCACTTTTGTGAAGTTGTTGATGACGTAAGTGTGAATCGTTCTCCCAGGGTCAAATAGTGTTAAGAGAATTATTGTTTGTCTTGGAGAAGAAATTTGATACTGTTCTTGTGGTTTCGAGACTGCGAAGATGAAAACTGATGTTGAGATTAGAGTGTAGTTAGATATGCAGGTATTGTGGGATTTATTTTTCTGCGACTCGGAGTGTTTGCGGACTCAACGCTTACAGTAGGCTCCGCCCACCGCAACCCGGGCACAAGGTTTTCGCAAAAACTGCGCGCACTTTTCATATTTTTCGGATTATCAGTAAAATCCAGGAAATTTCTTCCAACTTTCGAGTTTTCGGAGGAAAATTGTTGCAAAAAACAACAAAAATTATCATCAACTTAAAACAATTAACGAAATGAGCATGAAATTGTTCTCTATTTTTCAAATTAAAATCAATACACTTTGAATGCGCATACAATTATTATTGCATTTTTTAAATTCAATAAAATTGTCCTTTTTTTTAACAATTTTCCTCCGAAAACTCGAAAAATTGGAAGAAATTTCCTGGATTTTACTGAAAATCGAAAAAAATGCAAAGTGCGCGCAGTTTTTGCAAAAACCTCGTGCCAGGGTTGCGGTGGGCGGAGCCTACTGTACGCTTTGAGTCCGCAAACACTCCGAGTCGCAGAAAAATAAATCCCACAATAGTGAAACTGAACATTTTGAACTTTGGGGATTTTGGGGAATCTTCTAGATGTCTCCAGACATCGAAATTAAAGACCGAAGTTATGAGACATCGAAATGTCCAAAATTGGAGACAGTAGTTGAATCTGCAGGTAGTAAACTGAAATTTTCCTAGAATTAAAATTCTAAAGAAATCCGTTTCGCTTTCTCTAAATTTTTCAGTTTTTTATGAATGAATTAATAAGAAGTTCGCATAGTTTTGGCGAAAAAAGTGATCCATGAACATGAGTTGATGAATTATTGAAAACTTGTCATCTCCTTCATTTCTGGAATTCTCAAGTACATAGTTATGTTCCTTGTTAAAAAAAGCTAGCAAAAAATAGAGAGATGTTTGATTGGAATTTGTTAGAAGTCAGGTAGTCAGGTATTTCATTTTTTGGACGATCAAGAACTGAAGAAAGACAAAAGACTTCAAATCACATAGACTGATTGTAACAGAGAATGCTCACATTTTGGGTGACCTCTCATTTGTTATCTGCTTTTCTCACTACAACCTCGCTCCGCTGCACTTTCTGGCGACCGAATTAAAGGCACATGATAATACCGTAGTATTCTTTTTGTGTTTTAAGCCGACTCGTGGCGAGACCCATTAATTCGGCTACCAGTTAGCTAAGGCAGTGGAACATATTATGATTGAAGCTTCCAGTTTTCACACAAAAACTGAAGATTCAGAAACCGAGAAAAGTATCAAAAATGTTCATAATCTCAAGTTTCAAAAGGTACTGAAAACAGTAGATTTTTTTTTGGGAAAACATTAATAGCTCCATTCAAAAACTAATTTCTGTAGTTGTTCCAGTTTTATCATTACACACCGTCGCGAACTGTCTAATCGAGAAAATTCACTCGATCGCAATGCCGTTGGCACGGTGCCAAAAACGAGTCCAAAAGTTTGGCTTCATGCCAACTCAAAGGGGGTAGGACACCTCAAAAAAATGTGGCTCATATTTGGTCAGTAGCGAGCTCGGATGGGCTTGAACCTGTCGATGCGTTCCTATAGATACCTCGTCAGTACCGACTACTGATACTGTATTGTTCACGAGAAGGTAGTGAAACTGAAAAAGTTTGATAATTTGCTCGTAACTTAAGTGACCGAACTAAAGCCAAAGCAAAATTTAAAACCAATAACAAGGTCACGAAACTGTGACTAATTCTTTTATAAAAGTTGCGTTGGCTACTGAAAACATATTCCACAAGTTCACAGCATCGAACTTTTCCATGCTCCTGGTTAAGTTAGATTTGACGCAATATTATACTTTCTGATCGACATGAAAGGACAATTGAAAGTCTCTTTGAGATCCTCCTGTCATCTATAGGTAGTGAAACTGGAAAATATAAGTGTTTCAGAAAGCTCCTAATATGAATACTCGTTTGAAAAAATGATGTACTGCACGATGAACAAGTTTACAAATTAGAAAACTTATTTTTTCAACGTTAACAAGCCCACATCTGATTTTTTTTTCGAAAAATTCGGATGTCCGAATTTCCGACTCCGAGCAAGCCTGATGTAAATACTAACTAGTAAGCCCTTTCGAAAAAGAATCCCGTTTCTCGACTATGTGAATCGGTGTTGTTTTTAACCAAACATAATCGGACATTTATTTCGATTGGTAAATAATAGTGAATTTTCAGATGGCGAGGCTCCATCTGGAAATCAGTACGATGGGAGTTGACAATGTGGGTGTTGGCATTTGCAGTGGTCCAATGTTTCTACCGTTACCTAATGACAGAAGATCAACAGAAGTGAGTTTTTTTATGTGATTCAAAAGCTGAACTCGAAAGCAACATTCGAATTGTCAAATAATTGATACAGTAATTCAAAATATTTTTTTTTGTATTCTCAGGAAACTCTCTCAATGAAGCGATCAAATTTCCACACTTTCACTATTGTTCTGATACAGTAACCATTGTTTTCAGATTTTTCGAGTATGCAGCTATCCACTTGAATGTCCGTCTGGTTCATATCCCTCTTACCTTCATGCTTGGATTCTTTGTTACAATTGTGGTGGATAGATGGAGATCAGTTTTTACAAATATTGGATTCATAGAGAAGTAAGTAGGATCTTCGTGCATGGGCATATAGTAGGCCACTGGCTAAGGTCCACGACCGAAATCAGCCTTTTACAGTCTTGCTGGCCCATAATGGGCCCCTCGGCCCAGATTAGGCATACGGGCCTACAGTAGGCCTAGAGGCCCATAATAGGCCCATCAGCCTATAATAAGCTCATTGGTCCTAACAGGGCTATTGGTCTATAATAGGCCCATCAGCCCATAACAGGATTACCACCCCACTAACCCTAAATTTTTCCAGTGTGGCTCTCTCCGTCGGAACCCTAGTCGCCGGTACTGACCACGCTGCAAAGGTGCTCCGCCGCACCATCATCCGCTACCTAGTCCTCTCCCAAGTCCTAGTCCTTCGTGACATTTCCATGAGAGTCCGACGACGATTCCCCACAATGGAATCCTTAGTATCTGGTGGATTTTTGTACAAAGATGAGCTGGAGAAAATGTATAGATGTGAGACAATGTATAACAAGTACTGGCTACCAACACATTGGGCTAATCAGTTGGTGCATAAGGCAATGTTAGTAGGTTGGGGGTTCTTTTTTCTCGCGCGCGCGCATCCATATGATGGGCATTAATCCCTCGTGTGTCTAATAAAGGAGGAAAGGAGAGAAGGGACCCTGGGCAGAAATTCCTCGCCTTTCTTATGAGGGAAAAAAAAAGGGGAAGGTAAATAGACTGTACGTGGACTCCTCAGAATAATGAGAAGGGGTGCGTGGACTCCTCAGAATAAGGAGTGTCCTCGGAATTCAGACTTCTGAATTCCACCAGGTAAGTTTTCAGAATCCATCAGAGTTTTCAGAAGATCAGAAGATCAGAATCCACCAGAAGATCAGAAGATCAGAAGATCAGAAGATCAGAATCCATCAGAGTTTTCATTATTATTCATTCATATTTTTTGGTCGTTTTTTCTCTCAAGTGTGGGAACTCCCCCAAAAAGCTTTCAGCCCGACATCCCAAGGCATGATATATGAGATGGATATGAGGATGAATCTTGCCATCCGAGTCTCAAGTATGAAATATGAAGAGTATATGAGGTCCAAAGTTGCCAATTTGAGGATGAATCTTGCCATCTGTGTCTCAAGTATGAAATATGAAGAGTATATGTGAGGTCCCAAGTTGCCAATTTGAGGATGAATCTTGCCGCCTGTGCCCCATTCTGCTATGTGAGCACCAAGTATGCCATCTCAGGATCTGTATAATTTCTGAAGAAGTCCGCTTAAGCTCCACGCATGGCTTACATCTTGTATGAATACTCTTATTACTCTCCAAGTCAGCCGATGGAGAGCATATCGAGGCTCCTAACACCAATTTTTCACCTCAGTCTACCTGTATCTGGTACATAAAACAAGCTCTTTTTCCTCTATTTTTCAGATTTTTAGTGTTTTTTCAGTGTTTTTTAGTGTTTTTTCAGTGTTTTTTCGTGCTTTTCAGTGTATTTTCTCTCTTGAGAAGAGCCCTCCAGACCCTCTATTATTTGAAGATCGGGAGACCTTCATGGATGTTCAAAATCATCTGTCTGTATAGAGTAGAAGAAGACAAAAACCCAGAAAACAAATTACCAACATAAAGACCTCAAGAGGCTCGCACTCCAGTGGTGAACTGGGGTAAGAGTCTATTGGAATAAAGTGTCATAAAGCCTGTGTGTGAACGTATCCCGTCTTCCAATCTCCAGGTTTTAGAAATCTACTCTCCTCCACACTCTATTGGCTATTGGGTAGGTAGGCGATAGGTAGAGTAAAGTAAGGGGAGGAGGATGGATAGGAAGAGAAAAAGTAGGGAGAGGTAAGGGATAGGGATAGGGACCACTCTTTGTTACGTAACTCTAATTTCCGAGAGGTGTTGGTCCTCTTCGCCCTCGTAGACTGTTTCTCATCGCTGTTTGTGTAATCATAGGTTTTCCTTTCCCTAGGAATGTAGGTCCTCTTTTCCCATGTTTACTTTAGCCTATTCTCTACCGCACCATCCTCATTATTCCTTTCCACTTTCTTGCCATCTTTTTCTAGGGATCTGATTTTCTCTTGAGTAACTACTTCTTTAGTTTTGCCTTTCTCTAATGCTTTTTTTCCAGATTGTGTTTCCTCAATATGTGGTCAAAATCAGTAGAGAAGAGAGTTCTGAAGAAAAGGAAAAAGACCAAAAAGATCAAGAAGATCAGGAAAATAGCCTCTATAACCTCTCCTGCCTGTCAAAGCCCTGTGAGAAACACAGGGCAAGACCCACCATCCGAGGAGCCAAACTCTGTATGTCCTCAGCCTGTAGAAAATATGAAGGCTTCAATGGATGTTATGAAAACGAGGGTGATTGCAAAAGCCAAGAGAAGGAAACAGCCTGTAGAGGCCAGTGACGAACCTGTCCTGGAAGGATTTCTCGAAGAGGAAGACATTGAAAACATAGAAGGGAGCAACCAGCAAAAGACTAAGCCGTTCAATACAATTGCAAACGACCTGATGGTATGCTGAGCTCGATTAAAGTTTCAATAATTTGGGTTACAGGGCAAGTGGTTTGGCATCGCTCAGAACCGAGTCATAGGAGAGGAGGACAACTTACGAAAAGCTCTGGCTCTGGCTAAGCTGGATTGTGATAGGATCCGCTGCCAAGATGAGAGTGGCAAGAAGAAACTGAAGTTGGAACTCTACAACTTGACACGAGACAGAGTAAGTGAAAGACTAGAGCCTGTAGAGCCCATACTTTCGGGATTCATTTCAGTCTACGTTCAAACATCGTAGCGATGGGCAGAGCCGCCTGGCCATGGATTTGTTCAAAGAAACGGAGATCGATGACTCAGCACTATCTTCTCAAAGCCTAGAGGAGCTCACAAAACTTGCTGGCTTTCTCATCGACTATCAAATCATCTTGTGGGAGATCATCGATGACGACATGCCTCCAGCCATAGTGAAGAGATTCAACTCCCAAGGCAAAGGATTTATTGGACTCTTCTATCACAAGGGCCACTATGAGTTTGTGGATCATCTTAGAGGAGATCGTCCGTCCTTGTAAGTTATCAGGTCAATGACCAATCAACACATCCTTTCTTCAGCTTCTGTCACATCTGCTCAAGATTTGTGGAATCGAAAAACCATAACCGAAAATGTATCAGGAGAAAACCAAGCCTCTGATCTTTCCAAGTCTACCTAACCTCCGCGTCTCCTAACGCTCTCTTCATGGAAACTTCTCCCCCATATCACCCCTATTCATCGGCTCCTCCTAACCCTCTCTACCCCTATAGTAACTCTGCCTTCTTCTTCGCATTTTCTCGTGCCTCCTTTTTCTTATGTGCCTTGTCTCCCCTCTGTGCATCTGTTTGTCCTTCTAACCACCCATCTCTTCACCCATCTAGCCACCCATCTCTCCCGCATTTTTTACTGTTTACCGTCGAGCCTCCTTCTTTCTCTGGTACTCTCTCACTTTTCTATACTCTCTCATGTACTCCTTTTTCTTCTCAATAAAGACTCAAGACAAAAAAGAAAACCCGACAACCCAATACCAACACAAAGACAGGAATGGTGAAGGTGAGGGCACACAAAAAGTGTGTCTGAACCAAGACATTGGAGAAAAAAGTTTATTTAGCTTTCAGGTCTAATACTAATCAAGGGTATGCTGTGCATAGGGCTCGTATGGATAGTTACGTCTCAACCAGTCCAATCAGCCCTCTATAACCTCTGCTGCCAGCCATTCTGCCGCCCGTCTGGCACACATAGATGGACCTCCCTTCGGTTAAGAAGAGGAGGACTCTGTTATTTCTGATGACAGGTCCGCTACAAAAGAAAAGTGTAACACCAAGACTAAGAAAAAAGACTTAGAAAAACTTGGAAGAAAAACTTAGAAAAAAAGAGGAAAAAACAGGAGAGGAAAAGACTTGGAAAAAATAGAGGAAGAAAAAGAGGAAGAAAAAGAGGAAGAAAAAAATAGAACACCAAAGAAAAACATACCAACATATAGCCCAGAGACCAA
The DNA here is from genome assembly GCA_963932045.1 of Caenorhabditis sinica. NCBI lineage: Eukaryota > Metazoa > Nematoda > Chromadorea > Rhabditida > Rhabditidae > Caenorhabditis > Caenorhabditis sinica. The sequence goes on from OZ009940.1 coordinate 21,953,131, forward strand.
CTGAACCCATCAAAAAGATGGGTGAGGGGTCTCATCATATACATGGGTACCCCTACGCCACACTTGTTGTGTGGCTCCAGGCTCCCCATACCTGGTTTTTGTGTTGTGTTGTGGTTATTTTGGGTTTCTTCTCACAGATTTTTTGGTCTCGTCATAGTTTTTGGATGTCTTTGCTATCGAATTCGATAAGGACACAAAAGTTTTTTCTAGAATTCAATAAGGGTACGAAGGTATCATCACATATTTTTGGCTATCATCATGTGTTTATGCGCCCTAATACCTATGGTATGGGTGCGTATGCATGTATGCATGCCCTCGTAGAGGGTATGTATACCTGTTTTTTCGGTATCATCACTATATTTTTCAGAACTCGCCATGGTTTTTGGGGTGTATATGCACCCTAATACCTATGGTTTGGGTGCGTATGCATGTATGTATGCCGTGATATCCATGTATCTATGCACATGTATACCTATGTATACCCTGATATATGGATATGGACACCCATTTTTCATGTGCCCACCTCCATTTTCCGGGTGCCCACATCCATTTTCCGGGGGCCCACACCCATTTTCCATGGGTGTATGCCTATTTTTCACGCATGCATGCCTTCGCAACCATGTTTTCTAGGTCTCATCACTGTATTTTCATGCTGCGATCCTTATGTTTTGCTAAACTAGGTACTAACTAGGTTCGATTTTTCGCACCGAGTTTGGACCAAGTTTAGCACTCCAAAAGTTTTGGTCTAACTTGGAACAAACTAGGTTCGATTTTTCGCACCGAGTTTGGACCAAGTTAAGCACTCTGTAAGTTGAATAATAGGGTACGCTATTTTTTCAGTGCTAAACACGCTATTTTCTGATCTCGGAAAAATTTATTAGAGAAGAAAAGAAGAAGAAAAAATATAGATACAAAAAAACAGTCACAAATTTATCATTGAATCCGTGTTAATCCAGCTGGCAAAGGACTCTGGATACCCATCCCATAGTACACGGCTCTGCTTCTTGCCCTTGTATACCCGCGTCTCGAGTACTTTACTGATCCTATACACGGCATTCGGGTCGTATGTGCACTTGGTTAACTCGTTGTCATAGAAAATTCCGTCGATATCCTCTCCATTCGTATCCACCAGGTGATAGGTGACGGGGTGTGTATCAATGGATACCCTCTTCACAACGTATACTTCAGTCGTCCATCCTTGCTCATACCCCTTATCGAAGATGTTTTTCTTGGCGGATATGCGTACATGGTCGCCAACCAGATACTTGACGGCGCTTCGATCCTCATCATACATGTCATAGTCCATGTCTCCTTGCTCTACATCCACAGGTCGCATGCCAATACCACGGTTGACAGAGTGATTGATTGCCTTGACCACCTTCTTTAGGACTCCAACATACTTGTATGCATACTTGGAAGTCATGTATTTTGCGAGCCTCGTCTTTAGAGTCCTGTTTGCTCGCTCTACCACTGTGCATTTGAGATCGTTCTTTGGGGAGATCAGCTTTACTCCATTGGCTTCGAAGAGTTTTTTGACGTGAGAGTTGTAGAATTCCTTTCCATCATCAGTGTATACGTGCATAGGAGACACCTTCATTTCCTTGAAGACAGAGGCCATGGCCTCGGCTACGGCCGGACCACTCTTGGACTTTAGAGTTCTGACGAAAAGACGGCGAGAGTAGACATCGATGACGGTCAGAAGGAAGGTGATGCCATCATTTGAGCTCTTGTACTTGTGCATATCCACGAGATCGGCCTGGAGGTCTGTGAACAGGCCAGATGCAATAGTCTTGAGACGTTTGAAACGTCTACGGGTAGGTCGGTGAAGGGTGAACGACTCTACATCCTCCAAGACTTTTTCCACTTGCTGATAGGTGAGATTCTTGAATCGACCTCTGAGAAACTTGAATACATTGTCAACAGAGGTGAAGGCGCACGGGTTATTGGTATTGGACCAGGCATCCTTGATTGCTGCTTTTGCTCTGGAAGAAATCATGATTAAAAAAGGGTCGTGGGAGATTGAGTGCTTACTTTTATAGTTTCCAAAGCTTACACATTATTCCGTAGCTGGAACTTCTATTCACTCCGTCTCCCTCCGTCTCGATCTTGACATCGGGTTCCTCCTTCTTGATTCTGGGTTTGATGTCTCTCTCCTCCTTTATCTCCTTCTTGATTCTGGGCTTGACATCTGGATCCTCTTTGATTTCTTTCTTCCCCTTGTAGATGAGCTTCTTCTTCGGCTTCTTTTGTTTTGGTCCTGGACCCCCATCATCAGCTCTACCCTTCTTCTTTGGATGCCTCTTCTCTTCTGCTTCCGGCTCTCTGGGCTGCCGCCTCTTGGGTCCTCTAGGTTCTACTTCCCAGTCTGATGATATGTCACCATCGTAATAGTCCACCTCTTCCTTCTTTGGTTCTTCCTTCTTTGGCCAGTTGATCTTGATGTCCTTAGTCTCCGGTTCTTCTACCTCTAGCTTCGGGTGCTTCTTTGGCATGGCTAGCTTCTTCTTGGGTTTCTTCTGTTTTGGACCTGGTCCTACCTTCCTTAATACTCCCCCATCTTCGGCTCTCCCCCTTTTGATATTCTTCTCTGCGTCTCTAGGGGGTCCTCTCTTGGGTGCTCTAACCTCATCCTCGAGATCAGACGCAAACTCGTCGTCGGCGTCTCCTTCCTCCTCCTCTTTGATCTTTGGTTTGAGTACTAGTTTGGTCCTCGGTTTCTTCTTCCTCAACCCTGGGGCTCGTTCATATATCCTCTCTCCATCATTTCCTTTTCTCTTCTTTGCGGGAATATCGTCTCCATCATATCGCGCATAGTCTCTATAGTTGGTTGGAGGTCTTGGATGAATGAATCCTGGTGCTGGCGATGGAGGTGGTGATGGGGATGGAGATGGTTGTCTACGGTATGGAGGTGATGGAGGTCTTGCAGGCGGTGATGGACGTCTTGCAGGCGGTGATGGACGTCTTGGTGGTGGAGATGGATTCCTAGATGGGGGACTTGATGGAGGCGGAGAGGGTTTCACTTCAGGTTTTGGCACATGGGATCTAAAATTTTGGCGGACAATGTTGTAGAGGTCCTCGTTGACGATCGGTAGGTTGTTATGGATGCGGATTTTGTAGAGAACATCCTGGTAGAAGCGGACACGGGCAACCTCATCGAGAGAGGGATCAGCAAGAATTTTTTCAAGAAAACGAATACCAGCATCGAGTGGGGCACCATCAACATAGGGGATCATATGATATTTGCGGACGAGCTTCATTACTTTAACTTGGTAGCAATGAATGCGGGTATGATCATGGCTTTAAGCTGTTTTTGGGTGAGCTTATATAGTAATTGACGGGCGATCCGAGCATCGCGTATGTGAGAAATCCGGGTCATCAAGGGGAGAATTGGACGGAGGGTCTTGGCCTCACGGGTTGTCAGATGAATATTGGGAGACTTTACCAGGTTGAGTATAATCTCTACTAGAATTTCAATTTGTTTAGTGGATGCCTTCTTGATCTTGCCAGGATTTTTGAGCACAGAGTGCAAAAAATCATGGTGTGGAACAAGACGGGCAGCCATAATGTGATGAGAAAAGAGAAACGCGGAGGCCTTATATACTTTTTTATTGGCACAAGTAACAAAAGAAGAATACCAAGGAGCTAGTGCTTAACTCGGTCCAAACTCGGTGCGAAAAATCGAGCCTAGTTTGTTCCAAGTTAGACCAAAACTTTTGGAGTGCTTAACTTGGTCCAAACTCGGTGCGAAAAATCGAACCTAGTTAGTACCTAGTTTAGCAAAACATAAAGAAGACAAGGAAAAAGAAGACAAGAAATTAAGAGAGAAGAGAAAGAACACCAAGAAACTAGAAGACACAAGAAAAAACATACCAACATAAAGCCCAGAGACGGACGATGCCCAGCAAAAAGCTGGGTTGAGGAGTCGATCTTAGGCATGGACTCCCTTACACCACACTTGTTGTGTGGCTCCAGGTATCCCATGGGTGGTTTGGCAGTTGTGTTTTTTTTTTTTGAGGTCTTTTTTAGTGTGATTTTTTTTCGTTCTCATACAGGTTCATAGGCGACGGGCGTTTCATCAGTGAAGCGGGAGAGTATACGCATGTTGGCCGGAGACATGGGGTCGTTGTTGATCATCATTGCTTGATAGGGCTTGGACATTACATCTTCGTAGGCCTCATAGGCACCTCTCCATTTTTGACCAAACTGCTGGACGAGTAGATTTTTGATCTGGGCAGCATCGGAGAGGCTCCTCATCAGGATGAGATAGGTGCTATTGTTCCGGGTGACTGGAGGTAGAGCAAATGCCGACTGGACCAAGTTGAAAACGGCGCAATTGTAGTGATGAGCATAGACAGTGAAGAGGGTGTTGAGCAGGTTGAGAGAGTCTTTGGACCGAGCAAACTCGGTCATCAGGTCGTCACAGACGACAATGTTCCTCTGATTTCGATACTCTTTGAGCATCTCAGCATCGGGTAGGCCTTCGAAAATGCGGATGTTGGGCAGATGAGCAGGTATCCCGGGGGTTCGAACTCCGCAAAACCAGAAAATGTTGTCGATCGGATCGGTGAAAGTGCGACTGGCGTTCTCGATAATCTTCCTGAGGAGGGTAGTTTTGCCACTTTGGGTGGCTCCTATAATGGTTGTTTGAGACGGGAAACGGAATCGGAAGCCTGGATTTAGACGTCGGCTGGCGCCATGGCGCGGCGCCTCTTCAGAAGGCGCTTGAATATGATGAGGCATGGGGCAAAGGTTACGAGTACAGAGATTGTGATGATGATATTTATAGTGAAAGGCTGGGGTTCAGGTGCCATTCTTGTTGAATGACACTCCTCACCCGCCGGCTTTTATAGTATATAAGGAGTTGTGTTTTTGTGTTTAGTTCATACTTATCATGTCAGACTTTTATGTTACCCTTCCTTCGAACGTGCCCAACGGGCCGTATCCCAACACATCGAGTCGCTATGTGACTCGACTACCCGAAGTTTTGCAGTTGAGACGTGATGAATGGGTGGTTGCCCTGACGGATCTAGTCTATTCACACAGTTTTGTCAACGTCGGACGACCACTTTACTATTGGATCCATTTCAAATCGGAGCGAAGACCCCTTCGCATATCGCTACCATCGGCTCAGTATGGAAGTCTCACACAGATTATCGACACTTTGAACAATAGCAAACCGCCGGCCGCCGGAGAACCAATGAAGAGAAAGGCTGTGGATGATATGCTGATGAGGAAGAGAAGAAAAGTAGAGGAGGTGGAGGAGGACACTGCGGAAGACTTGATACCCCATCTACCGGATGATGATGAAGAGACTACTCCATCACCAATTACTACTACTCAGGCACCTCCTACTACAACTCAAGCTCCACCAATAACTACAACTCAAGCATCCGCTCCTATTGAGGAAGATACAGCCGAAGACTTGGCGGAGCATGTACCAGATGATGAAGAAGAAGAAGAGACTACCCCTATGCCGCCCACAACTACTACTCTCTCGCCGCCCGTCGTTTCGCAACCGCCCACCACCACCTATGCGCCTATTACTACGACAGCCGCCCCGGAGGCGGCGGTCACGCGGCCACCGGAGAATGTTAGGCCAGGAGAAAGTCGGCCAGAAGAAGAAGAGGAGGACACTGCGGAAGACTTGATTACTGAGGAAGACACGGAACAAGAGGAACAAGAGGAGAAGGAGACTGGGCAAGAGAAGAAAGATGAGGAGACCGGACAAGAGAAGAAAGATGAGGAAGACACTGCTGAAGATTTGATCCCACATGTTCCGAATGATACGCAAATTTCTGTGACTCCTGGACCTCCCGTAGTCCAGGTGACGCATGCGCAGACTGAAGAGGAGGCTCTATTGGATGTGATCAATGCCGAGGCGGAAGTTGAAGAGTCTTTCCCAGAGTATAGACGAATTTTGGAGCAAATTATGGATCGACCACGTGATGAGGCTGTCTATAGAGAGCTTTTACAGAGCCTGGAGGCTCTCAGATCCATCATTAGCATTGACAAGGCGGGGAGAGATGTATCGGAATACATCAAATTTCAGAAGCAGGACGATAGAATCAGGATTGTGTTCACTGGCGAGGATGTGCTGTTTGTCGAGTTTGAGAAGGCGTGCTCATATTTCCTGGGATTTGATGATATTATCGTTCGCGATTCGACACCGGCTCCACATTTGGTCGACCTGTTTGGAGATGTTAGCGTAATTTATCTGTACTCGGACCTTGTGGATCCTATAATTGTTGGTAATATTAAGAGTAATCTGCTATCTGTTGTACCATGCACTGGCGAATATGGCCGTGTAATCTATTATACTGTACCCAGCCCTCGTTATGTCCCCCTTATGAATAGCACTATTGATAGTATCCGTATTGAATTGTTAACCGACGCCGGGCGTCCCATACCTTTTAGCTGGGGTACCACTATTGCTGTATTGCACTTTAAGAAGAAATAAAACTATTTTCCAATGGCTTGGTTCAGACACACTTTTTGTGCGCCCTCACCTTCACCATTCCTGTCTTTGTGTTGGTATTGGGTTTTGTTTGGTTTTCTTTTTTGTCTTGAGTCTTTAGTCTTGAGTCTTGAGTCTTTATTAAGAAGAAGAAGGAGTGAGAGAGTACATGAGAATGAGAGAGTGTTAGAGAAAAATCAGGAGGCTAGAGTAAAGATGAGGTAAAAACAAGAGGATAGAAGGGTGAGTAGATGGGTGGCAGGTAAGACAGACAGCCAGGAGAAAATGCGAAGAAGAAGGAGTAGTTAGGAGAAATTATGAAATTTGGATGGGAATCGCGGCTCCGTTGGCTCTCCATCGCAGGAAACAAGGTCGGACATCTTCTGGAGCTCTCCTGGATACATTTCCTCCACTGATGAAGCCCAGGACTGGTAAATTTGGTGATCACCATGGCGCCGGAGGTGGTGATTGTAGATGTGCTGGAAGCAAGGAGCCAGGCCGCTGAAGCTATCCGGACAAAAGGGACATCTTTTGGCTTTGTCGATGATGGCGAGACGTCTGAGGATCTGGAAAAATAAGAGAGATGAAAAAATAAGAGAGAAAAAGATGAGTAAAAACTTTGGGAAAAAACATACCTCCATGTATCGATCCTTGTGCTTTTTGGATTTGGAGACTGTGGCGTGCCAGTGCTCGATGACATGAGCTCGAGTTTGATGAGCAGGGAAGAGCGGGTTCTTGACTGGATGGGCGAAGACTAGGTGCTTGACGAGATGGGATAGGCGTCCTTTGAAGTGTTTGAAGCATACAGGACATGTTTGGATCCAACGGCTAGTAGACCATGTGGATATCATTCGGAATTCGGGGTTGGATAGAATAACGGGGAGTTGGGCAAAGCCCGCGTGGACTTTGGCGTCGTGAAGCTTCTTGGAGAGGAGGCTATCACAGAATAGGCCGCATTCACGGCAATAGACTTCCTTGAAGAGAGTATCCATTTTCTGACGACTACTCACTAGACAAGGAAAAGGAATAGAATGAGGTGTGTGGATTAGGAGGTGATGGAGGGGGCTCCCCACCTACTATCCCTCTGCTATGTGTAGATAATATGATTACATAATAGTAGCAGACTCATCGCGAAAGTGGTGGTCGCATACTGTAGCCATGTGTCTCGAAGAGATAGGCTCTGATGAACATGTCATCTGATGATAGCTTGGCAAAAAGATTACACAGCTTCTTGAATGTGTACCCTCTGGCCAGCATAGAGAGTACGAATATGACAAATCCACCACACGTCACCTCATTGAGTCTCTGTTGACGACTTGGATTTTTTATGAGACGAGGGAAGCGTCTGAGAAACTTTGAAATGTAGTGATTGGGTTTCTCAGCTAGGGAGCAGAAGAAATAGCAGGTTCCACCATCCACGGCTATCGCCTGCCAATGACGACCAGGCTTATGCTTGGGGTCAGTGTTCACAACGAGACAGTACTTTTTCCTCCTCGGAAGCCTTAGAGTAGCAAGCTGATCAGCTGAGAACACACCCAAGAATTGGTTTTTGAGGTAGCGATCCTTGGAGAGAATGGTGTCAATCTCGGAGGCGTACATTTTTAGTATAAATAGCAATGGAATGAATGGAGTGATCATACAATTCTACGACTTTTATAATGGCTCCAACACCTGTGGATCTAACTAAAATCAACTATGACGCTCTCATCCGATGCAACGCCCCTGGCGGAGCCCCCTTTTTGGGGACTCGCTACCAACGGGGCGGGAATATGAGGGGCGCTGGTATTGGTGGTATTCTTACCGCTGCCATCTCTCTTCTTCCTCGATTTTTGAGTTCATTTGCTGGTCAACAGCTTGTGAGTGCCGGCAAGTCGTTGGCCTCTGAGATTGCGGAAGGAAAGGATCTGAAGACTAGCCTCAAGAGTGTTGCCAAGCAGAAGCTGAAGGAGCTTGGAGGCTCTGGTCGAAGGCGAAAAGGTATAAAAGGCAGCGGAGTGAAGGTTCTGAAACCTCATTTAGTTAGGACACCTAGACGCGGCGCGTCACTTGTCCCTAAAAATGCTTAGCCGTATCGACCCCAAGAGCCAGGATTATATTATCGAGGACTTGGATTTCACTACTCTTCCAGCCACGCAATGTGGCATCGTCAACAGCCGTAACACTATCATTCCCCTGAAGAATCAACTTACCGAAAATGGACCCTGGGAGCTGGTGCTCACCAACAATAACCGCAGCTATTTGAACCCGAAGAAGACTAAGATTGTCTTCACCTTTGAGATCACCGATGAATCTGGAAACCACGTCGCCATGGGTGGTGCTGATGACTCCACCTTTGTCTCGTACGCACCCATCAACAACATTGCCCATAGCATCATCAAGAACTATACCCTCCAAATCAACGGCCAGACCCTCTTCCATAACTCTACCAACTATGCTTACCAGAGCTACATTGAGTCTGTGCTCATGTTTGGAGCGGATATCAAAAACTCTACCCTCACATCAGCCGGCTTCTTCCACGACACTGCCATTGGAGACCACAAAAGCCCAGGATATGAACAAAGATGTCAACTTGTGGAGCATAAGGGGCTTGTCCAGGTAGCCTGCCCCATCTCTATTGACCTGATGAACCAATCGAAAGCCCTGCTCAACGGATGCAACGTGAAGCTGACTCTCTACCCGAATAGCAGTGAGTTCCTCATCGAGGGTCGCAACCTGGGGACGACCCGTCTCAAATTTCACATTCGAGACGTCCACGCCATCGTCAACGAATACGATCTTGCCGAAGGCCTTTCCAATGCCCTGGATAAGGCTGTGCTGGAGCACAAGATGCTTCAATACCCGCTCATCTCACCTCAAGTGCGCAGCTTCTACATTGAGGCGAATCGACTCGACGCTCCCGCCAACACTGTGTTCACCACCAAGATGCCTAGACGAATATTTGTTGGACTCGTCTCCTCCGACTCATACAATGGAACCTTCACCACTTCACCATTCAATTTCCGGGATTTTGGACTCAAAGGAATACACGTCGACTACTGTGGATTTTCGGTACCCAATCGCCCGTACAATTTGGACTTTGAAAATGGTCGCTTCATCGAGCCATACCTAGAGCTTCAGGAGACTCTAGGCCATGCGCGTACCAATTTGACGTGCAATTCCATCAGCATGGACATGTTCAGACGCCGCGGATACACACTTTTTGGATTTGAACTCAGCCCAATCGCCCAGGATCATAGTCTTTTTGAGTTGGTCCGCCAGACAAATCTGGCTATCCGCCTCGAATTCTCCAAAAAGACCCCATCTGGTGGTCTATACTGTATCGTATACGGAGAGTTTGACAACGTCATGAACCTCGACTTCCTCCGAAACGGGACTGTAGAGACTATAGTCTAGGTGAGCGCTAAGCTCCGCCCACTTTACACAAAATGGTCAATAGGTCTTCTTTTGCATAAAATGTGTCATTCTTGCATTTTGTTCACCTAGATGTCGGCGGTTTTTTCTGGAGCTCTCGATCATTCTACGACGTCTTCTTCCCCATCTTCTGCCACCCCTGTCAATAATGCCTCGAAGAAACAAGCGGCAAGACGTCTCGTCTTCAAACCAACTTCATTCCCAAAACGCGGTGCCTTTGCCCATCCTGGAGTCATCGGAGCAACCCCAACCGCTCGCAAATCATATCTCCGTCCGCACCCCTTCAACCATCCAACTGGCCCAAATTCCGCTACCATCATCGCCGCCGCCGCCGCCACTGCTGGAGGCAAATGGAAACGCGCGACTATGGAAGGTGATCACCACGCTGCTCCAACTCAACGAACTCCAACGCAAGAACCTACTCCAATCCCAGAAGAGCCACCAAAAGACTCTCAAGGCGATGTCCAAATTCTCGACCCTCGGGAAGCTCGTCAGGTATGTTTATCACCCGCTGCCTCATCTCTGAGACTCTGGGTTCTAAAATTGTTTATGTGTTGTTTAATTCTTTTATTTTTCAGAAATATCTCCGAGACAAAGCCGCTGACGTCAAGTATCCAACCAAGGAAGCAGCCGAGCTGAACCCAAAATACCTGTACGACGAATCAACACTCATCATTCCTCTGTGTGTTGATTGCCGCATCGCCAGCCGGGCCCTGACGATGAATGAAGTAGACGACCGTAACCAACAGCTAACCATCAACATGTGCGACATTTGCCGCTCCTCGCTCAAGGCCCAACGAGGAGTTAAATTCTTCACCCACGACCTCGTCTGCATGAAACGCCGCATTGACAAGGAAGACGCAGCTCAAGAAGCCCCACTACCAAGACCACCAGAGTACTAAATCACGTAACCCCTTTTTTTTCCTGCCCCTTACATATACAGTGGCGAGAATTGGTGAGGACAATTTTTTGTACGATCCATAACTTTGCCGAAACTACTCCAAATGACATGGAACTTTGCCTGGATATTACTAAATAGTTATACAACACAGTCAGAAATTTTTGACAACCATCCGCTACTCGTGACTTAGTTAGCTCTACAGGTATAGCAGAAATCTAAAAACCCGAAAAAAATTATTTTTCTGTGTAATTTTTTTTGAAAATTTTTTTGATGAAAATGTTTCTCACGTCCCAAATATGCATCAGAAAAAGTTTGGTGTACGTGGAATCTCGGGTACTCGTGTTATGTAGGTCAAAGCTGAAAACGCAATTTTAGTTTTCTAGCCCTAACTTTGCTCAAAATGGCTCAAATTTCTTCAAACTTTTACCAAAATGTTTCTTTTGAGTTGCTCTACAGAATCCATGTTATAATTAATATTTCTAAGAATTCGTATTTTTCGACTCTCAGGCCAATTCAAAATCAGTACTAAACTCGAAAAAATAAAAAGTGTTCAAAATGAGAGTTTTGACATGAATTCTGTAGAGCAACTCAAAAGAAACATTTTGTTAAAACATTGAACTGATTTGAGCCATTTTGAACAAAGTTATGGCTTAAAGACTAAAAGTGCGTTTTCAGCTTTGACCTACATAACACGAGTACCCGACATTCCACGTGCACCAAACTTTTTCTGATGCATATTTGGGACGTGATAAACATTTTCATCAAAAAAATTTTCAAAAAAAATTACACAGAAAAATAATTTTTTTCGGGTTTTTAGACTTCTGCTATACCTCTGAAGCTAACTAGGTCACGAGTAGCGGATAGTTGACAAAAATTTCTGACTGTGTTGTACAACTATCTAGTAATATCCATGTGAAGTTTCATGTTATTTGGAGTAGTTTTGGCAAAGTTATGGATCGTACGAAAAATTGTCCTCACCAATTCTCGCCACTGTACATACACGCCCCCATACATATACCTCCTATAACAACTATTGTACCTTTCCTTTCTATTCAAAAATAAATATTATTGGCAGAAATTTGCGTTTTTATCACATTTTAATACAGATTTTGAGAAAAAAGACAAAAAATGAGACATTCAAGTGCTGGGATACTATTGGAAGATGGTGTTTATTCAGCCATCCACCTATATTTTCCAGCACGCCTCCATCCTTTCAGTGGGGATGTTCGGAATGACTACTATTCGGGGTGTTCAGGCTGACACACCATACTCTATTCACCCGACATCTTTATCTTCAGTGGGATGTCGGGCTGAAAGCTTTTGGGGGAGTTCCCACACTTGAGAGAAAAAACGAGCAAAAAATATGAATGAATAATAATGAAAACTCTGATGGATTCTGAAAACTCTGATCTTCTGATCTTCTGATGGATTCTGATCTTCTGATGGATTCTGATGGATTCTGGAAACTTACCTGGTGGAATTCAGAAGTCTGAATTCCGAGGACACTCCTTATTCTGAGGAGTCCACGCACCCCTTATTCTGAGGAGTCCACGCACAGTCTATTTACCTTCCCCTCTTTCCCTCATAAGAAAGGCGAGGAATTTCTGCCCAGGGTCCCTTCTCTCCTTTCCTCCTTTATTAGACACACGAGGGATTAATGCCAATCATATGGATGCGCGCGCGCGAGAAAAAAGAACCCCCAACCTACTAATGTTCGAGACGAAAAATGTCGACTCGGTGCAGAGTATGAATTCGGTGTTGATGAATATTAAGGACTTCCGTCAATCCATGGAAATGCTAACCAAGTATGATTGGGTTCCGATTCCAATTGCTTATCCGCAGGTAGGCTAGATTATCGGTGGAGCGCATTTGAGTCTGGTTGAGTTTCCAGGTAGTCTTCCTCGCTGTCCGTGTGTATTTTATTATTTGTTTGATTTCCCGCCAATATCTTCTGTCTGCTCCGCCCACTGAAGCACAATCTGTAGTACCGGTTATGACGATTCTACAGTTCATTTTCTTTGTTGGATGGATGAAGGTGAGGAATACTTAAGAGGGGTATTGGCCACAAAACAATAGATTGAAATTTTTCAGATTTTATAAATTGAGACGGTAGTTGTATCTAAGGATAATTATTAGCTCAATTTCGGGACAAAATTTCATGAGATTGTGAAACTGATAATCACAAAAAATTGGAAATACCACTTTACCAAAATCGGGATGCATATATTTCCAGGTCGCCGAAGCCCTTCTGAATCCTCTCGGTGAAGATGACGATGATTTTGAGTGCAATTGGTTGATCGATAGAAATATGTCAACTGGAATCGAGATAGTTGACACTTGTCATGACTCTTGTCCACCTCTCAAATTGGAGGAACCAGATGATGAGAAGGGGACTATGTACTGGTGCCAGTGAGTTTTTTGGTGTACACAAATCGCATGCATCAGTTCTTAAAAATGCCTCCCTTTTTGTGAACCCATAAAAACAGAAAAAACTTCTGATTTTTCAGCCCAGCAAAGAACGGTTCCCAGCCACCTCCAACAGCAGTTGCAATCTCTCAACACAAGAATCCATTTGCAAAAGTATTGAATATGGTGCATATGGTACATCCATCAACACCCGAATCTTCTCCTCCTTCTTATCGTCTTGATGTTCCGAAGTGAATAAATACACTTTCCTGCTTTCTAGAATGTGTTAGACCTTTCATTGAAAATTGAACATCTAATCAAACAAAACGAAATAACGCAATTTTTAAATGTAGATAGAGAAACTGAAAAGGCTACCTTCCTTTCAAATATATTACGATGTCAATACGAATCGTTCTGTTTCTGGAACTTGAGAAACGGGTTAATTTTACAAGTGAGATGCTAATTCCTCGGAAGCTTTTTTTTTTACTAAAGGTGAGAGTTTTGAAAATAACAAAGTAATTCTATGATATTTTAGCGGGAGATAATTTTAATCGGACGGATTATGGAATTTGAAGCTGTGAAAGAAGTATTCGTTTGAGCATCAAAGAGTCTCGTCAATTCATGGAAATGCTCTTCAATGTAGATTAATTTTTGATTTCTATTGCCTATGCACAGTCAGAAATTAGCGACAAAACATTTTCCCGTCAAAAATAACATACCTGGAACAGTTCTTGAAGAAAGTTATGCGATTATCGTGCACTTTTTAGGTCGTTATCCGCGCTGTCCGTGTGTATTTCATAATTTGTTTGATTTCCCGCCAATATCTTCTTTCTGCTCCACCCACAGAAGCACAATCTGTAGTACCAGTTATGACGATTCTACAGTTTATCTTCTTCGTCGGATGGATGAAGGTGAGTACTTTAGAGTGGTATTGGTCTCAAAATATTAGATTGAAATTTGACACATTTAATAAATTGATTGGATCACGAAGCCGCATTAGTACTTCAGTTTCAATGAGAAATTTAATGAGACTGTGAAACTGAGAATCACGATAAGCTGAGAAAAACCACAAAAACTGGATCCATTTATTTCCAGGTCGCCGAAGCTCTTCTGAATCCTCTCGGAGAAGATGACGATGATTTCGAATGCAATTGGCTGATCGATAGAAATATGTCAACTGGAATCGAGATAGTTGACACGTGTCATGACTCTTGTCCACCTCTCAAATTGGAAGAACCCGATGATGAGAAGGGGACTATGTACTGGTGCCAGTGAGTTTTTTGGTGTACACAAATCGCATGCATCAGTTCTTAAAAAATGCCTCCCTTTTTCTGAACCCATAAAAACAGAAAAACCTTTCAATTTTTCAGCCCCGCCAAGAACGGTTCCCAGCCACCTCCAACAGCAGTTGCAATCTCTCAACACAAGAATCCATTTGCGAAAGTATTGAATATGGTGCATATGGTCCATCCATCTACACCAGAATCATCTCCTCCTTCTTATCGTCTTGATGTTCCAAAATAAATTTATAATAAACCTGTCTGCATTCTCAATTAGATACCATTATTCCGATGCATTGATCTTCAAACCGATCTGTCTGTTTCTGGAACTTGAGAAACGGATGAAGTTGGAACTTGATGTGCTACATTTGGTAGTTTCCTTTTCGAGAAACCGTCTAGTCAGATTCTAAATAATTGAGCAATTGTTAAAGTGAGAACACAAAATTTGAAAACATCATGAAACGATTGTTTGCCAATTCCCTTTTCAGCGTCATTACACTTCAAAAGTTTCTGGTTTCGGAACTATGTCAATTGATGATACTTTGGCGTTAGATAATCTTGAGGAAACTTACTCTTTAGATTGAAGCAGTGCAGGAAACTTTTCTCAAAACATTAAGGATTTCCGTCAGTCAATGGAAATGCTCACCAAGTATGACTGGGTACCGATTCCAATTGCTTACCCGCAGGTAGGCTAGATTATCGGTGGAGCGGATTTGAGTTTGGTTGGTTTTCCAGGTTGTGTTCCTTGCTGTCCGTGTGTATTGTTATAGAATGTGTTTTTAATCGCTCACCAATCGTTGTTGAATAATCTAGAAGATGAATATGAATGGTGTAAAACTGAAAATGTTTCAAGATGAAGAAAATTGGAGTGGGATAGTTTTGCATTAATCATGCAAGATTTGGTAACATCATCTTGAAAAGATTTTTTTTTGAAATGCGTCCCAATAGTTATGCAACAACCAAAGTGATATTACTGTTTCTCGAGTATGAGACATTTTCAGAATCGGTGTGATAGAGAGTATAAATCGATCCATAGCATTTTTTACAAGATAAGAATCAGAATGTAATTTATTCAAATGACATTCCGATCATCCAGCGAGAGACACATTGAAAACGTTCTATCTGAATCCGGTGAAAATACCTAGTTGAAGCAGACACGGTTTGATGAAATTTTTCGAAAATGCGCTCTATTGATAATAGATCAGGAGGTGAATAAGTATCTTCTTGATATTTTTGATTTCAGCACACAACTTTCAGAGTTGACGACACGAGACGTATGGAACATTGAATTTCAGATACGTGTGGAAAATTGAAATGGTCTATGACTTCTTCCGTTTTCCGATCAGGCTGGATTCCACATTGATTTTCCAGGATTTGTTGTCTCAATCAAGACTCCCCTTGAAATTTTAAAAGTCAACTAGCCCTCTGAAAGATTCTAGCACCCAAAAAATATTCAGATTCCAAAAATAATCAGATTCAAAGCCTACTGAAGTTGCAAGTGTTGTTACGATAACTTAAGATTTGGAAAAGGAGACTGTTTTTCAGAGAAGAAAATCACAAGTTTCAAATTGTGCTGAAGTGTCTAGGCTGTTTTTGGAAAACAATGATAATATTTTATGAAGTTTCGAGACTGGATTTTGCTTAAGAAAAAATAGCAAAATTTCTTGGATCGTGAAACTAATCATGCAGTTTATGAGGCAGAGATAAATTTGTGTCTCAATCCAGTCTTCAGAAGTTTTTTGTTTCTGCTTCTGAAATTATCTCAATCTTATTGCTATCGCATCAGCATTGAAAATACTGGATCGATGATATTATGTTACGGTAATGTAACCGAAAAAGTTTAGTAACTGATTTGTACCACCAGTTTGGAATGTATAACCAGAACACTAATAACTCAAGGTATTAGCCTGAAAACTATATGAAGAAAGTGAAACCGAAAAGTTTTAGTTTACATCATTTTTGAGTACTTTACTAGTACTCAATTTTCAATAACTTTTCCGATGTTCCCAGAGATATCTACTTGTTTTGAAATACTGAGAATATTATCACTGGAGTAGCGTCAAATCTCAACTTCTAGAAAATTACAAAATCACGAAACTGAGACGAAATCTCTGATGAAGAGCTGTAATCGCAGGAAACTTTTCGGGCTTTTTGATTTCACATGATCAGAATTTTCTAATACGACAAAACGCAAAGGACTATTAAAAATGTCTTCTAACCGTCATGTCATCCATTGTTAGTGTAACTGAATAATTTTTTTTGTTTCAAGGAGGTGATAATAAAAATATTTGCTCGTCAAAAATGATGGGGTTTCTAGAACGGCCTGATATACTGATTTCGGGAATACATTTCGTTCAAAAATGTTTTGTTTCTTGAGGCCAACAGGCCGAGAAAAACAAGTCTTAGGTGTCTGGTGAGCATTTATGAGGAAAAATGATACCCTTTCTCGACTATGTCAATTGGTGCACTTTCGAAAATATCACTAATTGTATGTAAGCTTTGTATGCAAAATAATAAATTAGTTTCAAATGGCGAGGCTCCATATGGAAGTCAGTACGATGGGAGCTCACAATGTGGGTCTTGGCATTTGCGTGGTCCAATGTTTCTACCTGTACCTGAGTTTAGCTTACAGCATTTTTATGTTTACCAAATAATATACAGTTTTGTTGATTTGGCAAGGTTCCGATACAGTATTTCAATTTTTTTGTCACCAGGAAGGGCCCAACAAAATAGTATAAAAATCATTCTGAAAATTTGTAACCAAAGGAACAGTAGTCAATGTTCTAAATGTCATCAAAACAACTTGATAGAAATGTTTCCGAGTATTCATTTTCCAGTTCTGAATAAGTGACGATGCTGGCCTGGTAGTCTAATTATTGACCCACAGGCATTGGCATCATAATTACATAGTGATAGAAACAGTTGAAAATTTTGGGGATTCTCTCGCAAAATCAAGTTACCGATTGAGTCTGGATTTCCAGCGTGATTTTATTATTAATCGAAGTTTTTTGAATTCATTATCACAGAATTGAAGCAGCGATTTCCGTTTCATATAGTAAATAATTTTTTCTAGAAACATATGGAACTCTGATTGGATTGGCGCTGGCGCAACACTGCAAGTAACGTGAAAATGATCTCCATATTGACCAAAAAATTTTGAAATTACTTTCATTGAATCAATCCTTGCTGAGAGTTTCATCTAATTCTTTGTGTATTTTCTTTATTAGAACCTATTTTCTAGAAGCTTTGTGTTAATTGTTTCCTATGGATTTAAAGATTTAGAATTGCGCGACTTCAAAAAACAGATTGAGGAAATGTCATCAAAATAGGTTAATTCAAAACTGTAATCGTTCTCAGATCAGCATGGAAACAGTATCGCGAAACATGAAAAACTAGAACGTATTTGGAAAAATACATGTTTCTGTTTCTTCTGAAAAAGGTAGATGAATGAAATTTCAAGTATACCAATGACATTTTGAATATCGAAGATCCAAAAATACTTTTCAGACGTTGAGTAGAAAATTTCGAATTCCACAAATCTTTGAGTTCAACTGACTGGTTGGAAGAACATTTTTGTGGAAGTAGAATATACCCCGAAGCACGCATCTTGGCTGAATAATCTAGAAGATGAATATGAAGCAAGTAAAACTGAAAATGTTTAGTATCAGAAGTTTTTGAAAGTGGAACCGGTTTGCAAGATTCGGAAACATAATTCATTTGGCTATTTATGAAATCGGTCCCGATAGTTTGTGCTAACCAAATTATCAACATTAGAAGGATATATAATGTGGAGATCAACATAATATTTAAAAAAAATCTTAGAAATCTTCTTCGAAAAATATGATTTGGAATAAATTCATGTTCAATGGACTGAACATACACAATCTTAGTCGACTCATCGAAGTTCAGAAACAGAAAACAAAACTTTCAAATTTTTCGCCTACGCTGTCATCCATTCGAATGTTTGATTGGTTTACATCCCTGCTCTCATATTTTTTGTTATTCCTTAAGAAAAAATGAACAAATCTCGTAAAACCATTGAAAATCTCACCAAATACGGCTGTGGTCTTCAATTTCACAGTCGACATTTCCAAAAAATGAAAATTTTGACGTTTTCTTGATTTCATAATCTCCGGGAACTATTTTCAGAAGTGATGGTTGTTATTCAATAACAGCTGCATCACATTATCTTGCTAACTTTTAAATGTTCCGCATCAATTAACATTAAATTTTGAGCGTCTTCAGCATATTTCGGTGAAGTTTCGATATTTTGCGAGATTGTAGCAAAATAGATTGTTTTTTGTGGGCTACGACCTAGCCAGTTTACATTCGGTAAACTCATGTTTTATCATTACTTCCCATCCAAAAATTAATTTAAAAGTAAGGGATGTTATTCATCAATGATACGCAACAGTAAAGTTTGTCGAGTCTAGATTTCATTTTAAGATATTTGCTCTTTCCGAGTATCCATAAATCCAGTACTATATAATATATTTGATGCATATTGTCTCAACTTAGCAAAAAAACTGGTCGCCTTCAAAATGAAGTCCTCCCAGTCACCTAATGATTCTAGGACACCCGTTTCCCTCTTGTTTGGCTCGCTCCAAAACTTCCTCAAACATGGGAGAAAATTTTCTGTTTCCAGAAGTTTCCATTAACCCCAAATCACAATGCAATACAGTTTTGCTGGTGTCAAACAATCAAAGCCTCGCAATAACGCATATCCCAAAAGTTGCGGATTACTGTTAATTGGCTTTAGTTAACCAACTTTTCTGAAAATTACTGATAGTGAGAGGATAAAACAAAAAACCCACCTCCTAAAGTTTGATGCTGAACTTTGTGTCTATTGTACGTAGTATTTCTCGGAGACAGTTAAATCATATTGAATGTGAAATCTCCTCATTCATTCTTGACAGTGTATTGAAACAGAGGAAAATTTTCCTTAAAAATTTTTTACTTTTTCTGGGACTCCATAAGGTTCGAAGTTTTTGTGTAGAATACATTCGGAATGTAGCTTTCACTTCACAATGTACTTTTTTAAAATTTTAACCCAAAGCGTATGATAAGCAGAGAAAACAACAATTCGGGGTCTGTATTACCGTCTAGCAATAATAACTAGTGTTCAGAAAACTTCAAATGTTTTCATCAACAATTTTTACAGATTCAATGAGGTCATGTTTGTATTGATTTTCCCTAGACTTCAGTTTTTCGACAAACCGCAATGGGTAAAGTTCAAAACAATTTGGAAGGCCGCGAATCCAATTTCCTCCTCCTCCTCTCTGTTGGAAGCCCCAAGACAACATTCATCTTCCCTTTTTTTATTCTTCATGATTTCTCGTCGCATTATCTAGAAGAACATGTTTTTCATCGTGATAGTAATGATGCATGTGCACATTAGAGGATTTCGACAGGGTATACATATTTTGAAATTTGTCATGTGATGAGAGGGGAGGCGAAAAAGTTCTGATGATTTGGAGCATCATCTAACAGTTCAAAACGGAAGATCTGTCATTATCATCACAGTAACAGCTAAAAATTAGGATATCGGTTTAACGAGCTTGCGAATCAGTAATAGTTTTGAATTCCGAAGGTGACCACAAACTGGATAAAATTTGAAAAGTGTCATGTTTTCAGAATCAAGCATCAGAAAATTAATGTAGAAAAATGAAAATTCTCAGTTTTAGAGCCTCAACAAAGAGCAGTACCGTTTCCGATAGACAATCGAAGAAGCATAGTAAGAGAAATTTGAAGTTTCACATCGTCTACAGTCATTATATAAAAGTTACCATTGTTTCAGAAGCACCGAAAACTACAGCAGTATAAATGTACTAACAAAAAGACCCTAAAACTGAAAATCTGAGAAAAAGTTCTTGCCTTCAAGGCCTCATAAAACAGAAATGTGCTTCCGGTTCTAAGTGCAGCGAGTGATTTTTGGCGCATAACTTTTGAGGAGCGATCCCATTTTCAAGCATCACTTTGTGATCCAATACATTAGACAGTCATTCGAAAATTTTTAGAATCGAGTTCGAGCGATCTAATGCTGAAGGTCACGGTTCCCAGTTTCATGACTTCTGTAAAACAATACATTTTTTCAGGTTTATGCTGCATTTCTTTGAACCAGGATTAAACTGAATTTGTAAGTTAGCTTTTCCTCATCTGATGGCTTCCAAAGTTGATTGGATATAGGAAACATTTGAATAAAATATGGTTATGTGATTTCCGTTTCAAAACATTGCCGAACAGGAAAAAATTGATCGTTATTATTTTTGTACTTCATCACGTCATAGACAATGTTTCAATTTAAAGATACATATTGTCTGTGATCAAGGCTGTCGCCAGGCCGGTCGCGAACGGCAGGAAGAACTTTGAAAAACGACGACCGGCCTTCTATTTCTTCTAAAATAAGAACGTTTCAATACTGAATTACAGTACTTTTTGAAAAATGTTCAGATCTCTTTTTGCGACAAACGCCGCCGACTAGTCGCGGCCTCTTGCGGCTGGCTGTCAAAAGTGACAGCCTTGTCAGCGATGATTGCATAAGTGAGTCTGCAATAGCCTAAAAGCAGAGTTTCGACATCAGACCAAAATATGTTAAATCTGAAAGCATCATTTGATATTCTCCGAATGGAAAGCATTTGTATTTACAAAAACGAAATTGCTCAATGGGGGAAAATGTTCAGTTTCACAACGGTATGAAAAAGAGATAAAAGTTTACTAATCGGTTCGGATACTATACCCCATAATTGTCTTATTAAGCGACACAGCTTTCTGCGCTCACTGCCAAAATTATTCTATTGTTCTATTGAGAAACGAAGAGCCTAGTGCCATTTACATGTTGATCATAATAAAAACGAAACATGAGTTTGATGTTTCACAACGTTTTTAAACAGTAAAATTTTTTTTGGAAATCTCTGGTAACTTGAATGGATTCAGAGACCTCGCATACATTCGAAACATCCTAGATTTAATTTCTCAGTTCCAGAAACTTGCTTTCAATATGTTCAGAAAATAATTGATAGTTCTCCTTGGAAACGCAAAAAACTAAATATGTCAAACTTGATATCATTTTCACCACCGAAGAAATTACATAGAAGGACACACTGAAAGAATAATGATGAGTTTTCAGTTTCTATACCGTACCGTGTTAAGTAGGGATAGTTTTTCGAGAACATTATCACGAGGAAATTTCTCATCATGGAACTTGGACGTTCAAGTAGGTCCACTTATCTTCACTGTTCCAGAACCTTCCCTTCAACCTAGACGGTTTTCTATAGTCATTCTTGATACATTTCCCTATTTGAATTATGTAAATAAGAGAGGATTTTTTTCAGTTTCAGGTGCTCTAGAAACGAGCATAAATAGTGAACTCCAAAGTTCTCGCTCATTCTGAATAGCGCCTAATTCTTCTATTCCCTGCTCCACTAACATGTTTTCAAACTAACACCACTGGAACCTTTTGAAAAAATCAAAGCCTGAGAAATAGTATGGTGATAATAAGAAAATTCACTGTTCGAGAACATTCACATAACACTGGAAAATGTGAAAATCACCAGTATTATCTTGATGGAGAAGTACCAATGTCATCGTAGAAAAACAACCATAAAATAACGTCAGGAAACTGAAAGCTATATTGAAAGAAATATTAGTTTCAGAACCTCCCTTTCCGCCCATAAAATGTATGAGATCGTTGCTTTGTTGAATATGAGGGTACAATTTGAAATCAAGTCAATGGCTTCACTAATTTCGTTAGACTGTCATTTTCCATATTTCCTGGGTATATACTTTATATCCTAGCCATATAATCTGATCTTGTTGTGAATCTAATGATGTCGTGACATATCTTATAATTTTATAACTATATTTGTTGTTTTAAATTTTCGACAACTGTTATATAGAGAACGTCAAACTAGATTGGAACTAAAGGAAGGTGAAAGAGTTGGCAAGAATTAAACTGGATGAAACGGGAAGAATAACTTGGATCGCGGAATGAATTTTATTTTATTTTTCCGGATTGTTAACAAAGTTGCATTTTCTCTTCGAGTTGATACCTTAAATACCGAGACAATCACAAAATTTCAGCAAGAAACCATCTTGAAGACTAATCGTATCAATGAACCTAATCTAGATATCTCGCTAAATTCCTAACAGCAACATGAAACAGTTTCAATTGAGTTGTCAGTGATTCTTGAGACTGGGGAATTACGGTTTAGTAGGTCATCGGGAATTTTCGATAATTTCACTGTCCTGGAAGATGTCATCATCATCATGGATCAGAAGAAATTGAATATTTTTAACTAAGCTTATAGTTTATCACGGAGAAAGAATCATCAATTGTTATAACACTACCCAAAATCAGCACATTGAAACTGAAAACTGACGATGAATTTTTGTGGTACTACCATATTTCTAAACTTCAAACAAGGCATTGAATGCTTTCCGATCGTAGACATTTCGCAATGAAACAACTGGAATCGCATAATTTCGGAACCAGGGAACTAAAATAGAAAAATGGATAAATCTCGAAATTTTGAACTAAATTGTTTTTAACAGATTGTAGAGGAGTTTAGTAGCATTTTTTAGAGTCTACTGCGTTTGCAACACTATCTGATAAAAATCCGGATTATGAATGCAGTAATTGAAACTGTAGATAATTACACCAATCCCCTGTATCAATGACATCAGATGTTCATACATTTTGGAATGAAAATTATTTTAGATCCCATTAAAATTGTTATATTTTTTATTAAAATTGTTATGTTTTTGTGATCACTTGCATTCTTTTCCTTATTTTATCTCTTTTCAATTTTTTTACGCACTACTTTGCTAATATAAATCCCTTCTTGTCAAACGAAACTCAACTAGAATCGAAAAATGTTAAGTTTCCAAAATATCTCAATCTCTTGAATATGTTACCGAAATAATATTAACCGGATATTCGGAAAAGAGATAAGTAGTAGATGGATCAGTAAGAAAACAAACCCACATCCTTGTTTCAAACAATTAGTAAACTCGAGGATCTTTTCATTTGGACAATCTGGCAATATTGCTTTGGGAAACCACCTTCTTATTTTTCTGATGATTACTCATCCATTGATTGGTACATCCTTCCATCAGCGTGTTCATGAATGTCCTGGAACGGTCAAATTTTCCCCAGAAATTAGCATGCCTTTTTCAACTTCACGGCTCGTCGAAAAACGACTTTCAGACATAGTTGAAATCTCATTTGTTGTTCACTTCTCCTGTTCAGTTTTAGACTTTTCCCGAATTTCCAGTCTATTTCTGACAACATTCATATGAACTTGTCCCTGCTCATTCCAATTCTAATCGGAATATAGTGTTGAAAACGCTCGATAAGTGGTTATAAACCACGATGCGTCAGGGTTGACATGTAATTTTTTGATACAGTAAAAAATCCCAAAATAAAAAAAATCTTTACTGATTCACTGACATCATCAATTTAGTGTGGTTACAGGGTAAATAATGTCCTATTGAAACTTTTTCACGATAAAATTCTCTCAGTTTCCGTTTTCCTATTTCGTTGCCATGGTATTAGTGAGCTTCTTCCAAATATCCACGGTGAATATCATCATCCATGAAAAACGTCACATTGAAAATGACACTTTACCAGTTTGGAAATGACCACCTGGAAACAGTGAAGAATTTCAAATAAAACGCGCAAAGCACAAAAAAATCATAAAGTCAGAAAGATTGGATGCGTGCAAAGTTATCAAAAATAAACCTAGGGACATCAACTTATTTTGAAGCCAAAAAACAGTATTTTCAAATAATGCACGGCACACTCAAAAATAACTATCACTTCCAAAGTCCAGTTCGTGTTTCCTTGGGAGAGTTTGGAGTTTGGGGGAAAGTATAGGAGTAATGCAAAACATTCACATTTTTCCGTTACAGCGTGTTTTCATCCATGATAATAATCTGAAATATCGGTTGGTGGAAGAATCATGGCTTATTCTTTTCAATGTCCGTTTTGAAGTCAGTATAACAAAGTAGGTTATTGAAAAAACCGAAATGTCTTCCAAGCATCGGATTCGGTTGGATAGCTTAAACACTAAGCAACATTTACCCCAAGAACATCACTTTTACTGTTTCGTTGCGCTCATTTTTATACGAAACGTTGTTAACTTTGATTATAGTTCCACCAAACTGCTGACATTCGAAGAAAGCTCATATTTAAATGATCCGATTATTTTCTACAGATTGTGAGTCTCTGCGGTTGTCAAGGATTTCTAGAAATCAGTTGGAGCTCAAAAATATTTCTTGTTTCAAAATTGTTTCCTTTTTTATAGCAGACGAACAAAAAAGTAGTTCCTTTTAGTAACCTTTCGTCGCCCTTTCTAATCCTAACAGTTTTGTTGAGGAGGACTATTGTTGATAATGTCGGAAAATTTCTTCTTATTCGATCCGTTTTTTTGCCAGCCATTTTTCTTGGTATTATATCATCTACATAACAGTTTTGCTCATCAGATTTGCTAAGTTTCTGTTCACATTTTTGAGCATGCGGAAACCGTAAAGTCCAAGATCATTCTCATCAGAAAATCAACTGTCTTATTCTGCTTGGGTGTTCAAAGACTATGTTTGTTCGTAGGCTGAAAAATCCCAAAATCCAAACCTGCACAATTTTTCTCTATTTCATTATCGCTTTTTCAATTCTTGGGGAGAGCAAGCCTGGATTCTTTTCCGTATTCCTTCCACTTCTCAGAGTCCATTTTTTTATCATAGCCTTTTTGCCATTGTTGTTCTTAAGAGAGTTTCAGTTTTATTTTATTCCCTCTCATTGTGATGTTTCAGTGGTCATCGTCTGTTACGTTTCTGAACGAAAACTTTCACAGTTTCAATCTCTCGATATTTTCTAGCACACAAATTGTAAATAATGAATTGGTTCTCTGCTATTTTTAAATTGCAAGTCCCTGTTTCATGAATGTCATATCAAATTTATGAACTGCTTTATTTGCTAATGGGAACCCTACCCCACCGGCGCAACCATTGCAGGAAATCTTGAAATCTTTCAGTCCTTCTCATTTCGATTATTAGAAACTGCAAAAAATTAACGTTTCTCTATCTCCATTTTCCAGAACATTCTATTCGAAATCCGATCTGTGCATCGTTTTTGTGGGGTTTTTAAATATAGAACGTTCAGTTTCCGAATCTACATTTCCTTAAATTATCTTTTTGAATTTCAATTCGTTGTAGTCCCCTTTACTAAGTTTTCCGTTTATTTAACTTTTCTTGAATGCATCTTAACCCTCATTTTCCGATTATCCCGTGATTCTGGTTACTCTGCCTTGCCTCCTAAATCGAAAAAAGGGTACAAAGGATCGTATCATGTCTGCTTCATAATTTCACATTAACACGCAAATGCGCACTCGCATAGCAGTAAATTAGTGCAATTTCGTATTCAACAATTCCCGTATTCCTTTATTCATATTTCTAGCGAACTAAAAGAAGGGAAAAATCCGGAGTTCCAGTCAACAGGAAGCTAATAATTCTCACGGAACATAACTCTTGAAAATCAAATGAGCATACCTTTTTGAGAAATGGTTTTCAATCGAGAGTTTTCTGTCTCAATATGTGATAAAAATTTCCCATTTTTTTTCTAAACTTTAGTGGCAAGAACTTCTTAAAGATTAAAAAATCTCTAGACTCCCCCTAGGTGCAAAGAAAATTTCTCAAAAACGTCCACCGTTTTCCTGGAAAATTAGCGGAAAAATCTCATTCTTATCAGCTAAAGTCCCTGTTCCTTCTCATAGAAAAATATGCGTAATTTCAGAAATATGAGCAACTCGAAAAGAGAACAGACTGGTTCCACAAAATTCAAAGTTCTATATCGAGGTTTTGAAACAGACTTTTTTCAAAGTGGTATTCTGTTTCAATTATGTTCATTCTACCCAGAATTCTTAGGATTGCGATGAATCTCAATTAAATTTCTTAATGAAAAATTAAGTGAAGTCAGGAAGTAGGAGAAGTCAAGAATTAGTCCAGTACCATACTGTTTCAAAACTGACATTTCTATGGTTGCAAGTATTTAGAAACAGTATCATACCTTTTATTCTCTCATTTATAGTAGCGTTTTAGAGTTTTTAGAATTGAAAGCCAACAAAACATCGACTAAGTGAACTCGGGTGATAATGAGCTCTGAAAAGCTCAATGAAAGCCCAAAAGTTTCCGTTTCAAACAGTCCATTTTCGATGTGACTTTCAGATTTCAACAATGCGTAGATTTTAAGCATTTCAATTTTATACACGATTTCCAGATGTTTCGGTGTCTCCCTCACTGCAACCAAATTCATACACCTCATTTAGTGATTGCACGTTGTTTGATAATAAGTGGAGCCAACTTCATCCTATCATTTTTTTCGATTCGGAATCATTTAGTAGGCGGTGAGAGAATGAAGTTTAGATGTTCTTTTGATTTTCATTTCCAGTGTTTATCTCATGTTCAGATTTGAACATAAAAATGTTTCTGTTCTGCTAGCGTTATAATTTTGGGTATATTCAGATTTTACTTAGTCTTTTGTATACTCGGGTACGTTTGAGAACCATGTTTGTAGTCCAGAACTTGAACTACGCCATCAATATTCAATCCCACCCATACCATAGTTTCCGAAACAAGCTGACACTGATATATTGCTGAACAATGCTATTCTTTCAGAACCAAAATAAAAAACATAGATGGATTATATTTGCTCTTACTTCCATGAAATTACCTTTATGTTGAAGCAGCAAAGTTTTTTTTCTTCTGAAAAATAGCCAATCTCCATTTCAATGTTTCACTTTTTTCATTTGTAACCGTCATTCTCTCGAGATTTCGATTAGAATCTTTTTGGCGAATTTTTTCATTATTTCCAAAGTCTTCAAAGTGTCCTTAGGTCAAGGTATGACTTCTGTGCAATCTTTGGTCCCGTCACATGGACAGCAAAACTATTTATTGTTACGTTTAGAAATCCAATGTATCAGTTCAATAATTCATTGATTTGGATCAACCAACATATTGACCCGTTTCATATTTATTTAATTCATGACTGAAACACTTTTTTGTAATAGATGAGCGCAGAAACTGGTGATAGTGCTTGAAAACTTCGATCAATACTTACAGTATCAGTGTCGCCATAAGTTTCTCCAATTTCGGTACACTACATTAGACAATTGGAACTATTGGATGCATTTTATACTGATGCCTATCAATCTATATCAGAGTTGACAAATGTCAACAGTCCTGAAGTGTATCAAGTGAGTCTCATATGTAGTAATTGCTTCTTATATTCAGGATCAGTTACTTTTTCGGTCCTTTTTGTTTACAGTATCAATGAATCCGGAATGTTCTGAGTTTCCGGCCTCATTGTTATGCCATTTTTCTTTAATTCTGCCTAAAGCGTTTTCATGGGTCGCTCCCACTTTTTGAATCTGAAATTTTAGAAGTTCTTGTTTTTTGAAAAGATTTGTGTTCTCTTCTGTGTTTGAATAATGGGAGAGAAGGGTCCATAGCACCTGGTGTGTTTTGTTCTGGATCGAACTTCCGCTTGGAGTTTTGACTGAGTTAGTATCAATTTCCACGCACTAATATTAATTGAAAAGAACATGAATTGAAACCATAACTTCGAAACATACATTTTTTGTCTTGAAAAAAAAACCTTTCAGTTCCAAAACCTCTGATTCTCTAACATAATTATCTTGTTCTGATTTGAGTTCTCTGTATATTCCTCAAATGTTTGTTTGAACTGTTCAATGCATTGGAGCCAAATTTTGATTGATTCAACTCGACTCATTCAGCTCCGATTGTTTTTTCCGGCCACTCGAAACTGCTGGCAAACTCGAACAAAAATTTGAAACTCAGTTATAATACATTGTCTCATCACAATAAAATTTGCAGCAAGACTATGTTGAAGTCACTAATTTGATAGGTATTTTTCTTGAAGTTTTCCTACCTTTTCGACTGATTCAACATCACTACCTTAGGTTTCTTCATCGTTTGCAGTGATTAATTTTTGAATTGTGTGGTACAAACTCTTCTAACACCATAAATTTCCTAAAATAGTCTCTAAAAATCAAGATCCATTTTTTTCCATAAAACTGAAATTCATAGCACAAGACCCTTCTCAAACCACATTCCTGAAACCGAAAGTATATTTTTTTTGCTGTTCCTGTACTTTGAATAAACTTCATTAAACAGCATTCTTGCCATTATGTGACTCTCCTTTATTGAGCTTGTCACACTGAACAATTTTCATTTTCAAGTCCCAATTCCGAATTCCAATCAAGAATAGGCTACCCAAAAATCCGCTGAAACTTCAATATTTAATTTTTTTTTGACATATTCGTCCCGACTCTAATTTTTTTCTAGAGGGGGAGAGAAAGAGGAGGAAAAATCTGATTTGTTTTTGAAGTTAAAAACCTGATGTCTAGGACTTCTAGGCTATGAAGTACCTGGTTCTTCGGGTTTATCATAAAGAGATTCTTGTTCATCAGTATTGTTATGAACTATCCGTATAAATTGATAATACAATGCGCAGTTTCATTTACTTTGTTATTGGAACGGAAGACTTTGTAATCATTGATGTTGTGGGATGTTTTGTTCGCTGTTTTATTTGAAGACTCAGGTCTTTTTGGTACCAGGGTTACTTTTATCGAAGTTTGCAAGTTTGCTCTGATATGAAACAGAAATATTTGAAAGTTAATCTCTCGTTGTGGATATACTGTATCTGTTATGCTTCGTTCAAAACTGTGAAACCGTTCTTCCCTGTTGTCGCCAACTAAGCATTAGGAAAATCTTTTTAAATCAGTGAATCTTATGAAACTATCATAAGTCTTATTCATCTGGTCATTATAATGGCACCCATCCGTTAGTCTTACTTGTGAGTCAGAACACTCATTCTTGATATCATCTGCTAATTTTTCTATTCTTTAGAATGAGAACTCTTTAAAAATGACGTCATTTCGCTGGAAATTCAAACTTGGGGTCTGAAGTAAAACTGGAATGAAAAGTATAAATTCTACTTTATATTCTGCTCGTAACTGAAATAAACTTTCTTGAGATCACTATTTTCTGTTTAACAAATGCACAGTAGATAAACTTCATTGCCTGTTTTAGAGCGTTCATAATTCATCTGACAATTTCATTTGTTGATAGTTCCACATCATATAAAAACAACATGCAAAACCTAACGCTGCAATTTTTGTATTTTTAAAGCAGGTCTTGTTGATGATTATTCTTCACTTTCCGTTGGATTCACATAATCAGCTTGCAAATCTTGTTCAACTTTGAATTCTCGCTTCAAGTAGAAAAAAAACTTTGTAAAGAACCGAGTTTCGCCCTTATAATCTGAAAAATAAAGACGGTTTCGAACTCAAGATATCAGTTGAGTTTGTTCAAATTAGTATTGATAAATAAATTATCATGGAACCCTTTTCAAAGTTTTCCGTAGAAAACAAGAAATCGGATGCATCTAAGTCCCTCCATGCTCTTCTTTATGTGACACAGTGTGACACAGATCAAACAATTTTAAAATTTAGAAATGTTTCATTTTGTCTATTTTTTCAAAATCTGATCCTCCAATTTGATCTTGATCTGGCGTGACGTCTATATATTTCGCTATTCATCCACTAACATAGAAACAGATGTGGACTATTTGTATGCTATGTGAAAGAGGAATTCAATACAATTGAATTTGAAAAAGGTTGTGACTTTTTATGATTCCTGTTTTAATTTCTCCATATTTTTCTTCCACAATTTCAAAAATGTTCGACATGTTCTTGGTATTTCGTTAGTTTTTATCATTGCTCGCTTCGAATGAAATCCATTCTCCTATCTATTTGTGCCTAGTTTCTTTAGGACAATTGGGTAGAATCAGTGAATACAAAGCATGCCGAATTTTTCCACTGAGTGAAACTGTTATGATATTTTTCAAGAGAAAGTCAAAACATCTTGTTTGTTTCATCTTATCCATATTACTCAAATTTTCAATAGAATTCTGATACGTGTTTTTCATCCAACATCAAGTGCAGTATTTTTTATGTTTCAATTAGACCCTATCCTCATCCAATTTCGCATCAAAACCAATGACTCACTTTATTGATGTCTGCCGAAACGATGTAGAACGTGCTCAAAAATGCATAAGTCTTCTTGTTCCTTTTCTGCTGACAATGTTTGGTTTTTTTTGACAATAGATACTGGAACTGTATTTTTCACCTGGTGTCCATTAATCTTGGTAAAAAATTAACCCGATTTCGAAAACTTCCGAAAACAGATATTCATCGGAAAAAATATAGTGTAAAACGTTTTACAGTTTCGCGACTATGGCATACTTATATTTTGTACTCGACAATACTTATTTTATGTAGTTTACTAGTTTACGACAGTGGAAATTTTCTCTAATTCTTGACGATTTCAGTTTTATGAGACAAAAAGGAAATAGGAAATTCAGTTTCATGATTCCTAGATTATTCTCAAAGTTTCAACAGACTTTGCTAAATTTTTAAAAAGATTATTTTCTGTAATGTCTGATATCCTCATATTTTTCCTTCAATATACACATCTTCAACAGTTTCAACTTCCTGATAAATCCCCTTTCTTTTACTATTTTCAATACAGTCACTGTTCGGAGTCCAAGTTCGAATTCCCGCAAATTCACTAAAAGAAAAGTTCATCAAAATGAATATGGTCAGGGTTCGTCACATAAAGAGACACGGTGTGCCTGTAAGGCCTCTCCGCTTCTGCCGCCAATGTTGTAAAAAGAGTGCGTTGATTTTGGATTTCGGGTGGAAATTTTGATAAAACATAGAATTGAAAGATGAAAATCTACTAAAAAGTGAAAAACAAAGTCAATTCATAATACCTATTTGAAACAGAAGTCAGTTTTCTTTTTGGTTCCAATACCTCCAAAGCACCAATTGGAGCTGATATGATGAAGTACCAGTCTGCCAAAATTTTCCGTTCCGTTTACCCTATCAAGTTTCCAAAACATGTAACAGATAGTGTACCATCCCTAAAGAGTAAAAACTTTTAAAGACAATGACAAGTTGAAATCCCAAAAATTGATGCAGCATAATGAAGAATAGGTTATGGTTTTGAATCTTCGATGTGAACTTAATGGTGTTCTCTGAGGTTTGAGGATGCTCAAAGAATCATTGTATTTCCCGAATAGTTGCCTATAGTCTCAACTTTAAAATTTTTCGATTTCACAAACTCCACATTGATCAGCAAAACCATGGAAACTCTGATCATACACGGCAACTGTGTGTACTATAAAACTGAGAATGATTATCAGCAAATGTGACCTTCAAACATAACCACCCGGGGTGCTGGTGCAGCTCATCTATCGAGAATTTTGTCTGTTACGAATTCTGCTGAATATTTTGCTTTTTTTTACATTTAAAATCACGACTGACACGTTCTGATTCTGGTTGTTGGAAGATTTAGATGATGTTATTTAGAGTTATAATAACAAGAGAAATACGTCTGTAGAATCAACCCTCGTATCTTTTGGTGACCGCGAAGCTGAATCAATCTTGTATGATGCCATCGTCGCTTCAATGTCATATTGGAAAAAATGTTGAAGTCTTAACACAGTTTCACAATCCTGGTATTAACTAAACAGAAAAACAAACCATTTAATCAAACCACAACATCCTACGACACCATGAAACATCAAAAAACACTTTCCAAAGTAGTAAAATTGAATTTCGTATTTACTGTCACTTGTTTATTGGATTTCTGCGATCAAAAGTCTCACTGAACCCGATTTCGCCCTATTCACTTGAGCACAATATGAAACCTTCAAGTTTTCCGATTAAGTGATTACTCACTAGAAATGGTCAAACTGGCCGTGGCCTTTCGATATGAGTGATACACCATTAAAAAGAGGAAAATCAGGATTCCCCCCGCCAAAATTCCCGTTACGTTTCTCAATGTTCTCAACCAAAAACTAACGAACTCCAAAAATGGTCTCCCAACATAAGGACACTATGAAACATGAATTCAATTCAATGTTTTCGAATTTTCCGCCTAATCCCCCTTCATTATTCTAGAGAAAGCTCCGAAACTATCAATCGTCGTGATGTGAAAGATGTGATGGATTTTACGTTTAACTTGAACTGGCTCCAGAAAGAGATCCTTTGAAATTTTCGGTTTTTCAAAGTTTTCAAAAGTTATCAAATCCTGACGAATAGTTTCTGGTGATCCACATTTCTCCAAATTTCCCACCGGCATCTCCCAACTTTTTCGAACTCACGTTCAACTCAACCCCATTCATGCGTAAAAGACCCTTGGAACTCTCCTTGGAACAAATTTCAATTTGAAATTTGTGGCATTTGCAAAACAGGAATATACTATAATGAAATTGGACAAAGTTTTGATGAAAGATGGAGATGTAACAAAGCCTATACGGTTCAGATCAAATAATGAACAAGCATAGAAATTTGAGAATTTATGAAATTCAGGAAACTGAAAAATGCTTAACAAAAAATTGCTGAAATCTTGTTTAGAAAATGAATTGAATTGTCTAAAAACAGCGCATGGAGAGTTTGCAACATTTTGCAATCTTCTACACTAAGGAACTGAAATTTCTGGGATTATCTTAAACACATAGCCGACAACTCTGCAATATTATTATAGACATAATTATAATTTCAAGGATCCCAATTTTTTTTCAAATTTTTGTTCTATTGTTTTTCATTGGAATCTTGTTTTTTTTGCAGAAAATAATAAACTTATTGAAACTGAAAAACATTACAAAGCCTAATTCTGATAATTAATTTATGGTGTCAGTTTTCAAGTTGAATAGTACCCGGAATTCAATATTTTTCTGCTTGATCATTTTAGAATTGTTTAGTTCAAGAAATTCGCACACCCCATAACACAAATCAAAACATTCAGAGCTTCATCAACTTCTTGAAACTGAAAAAGATGTTCAAAATTTTTTGAAGGGTTTTTCCTAAAGTTCAATCATTTGATCTGGGCAAGATTAAGAAGAAATCCGAAGTTTATCGCTTTTATTAATCAGTAAACATCAGAAATTTAGGTTACCTAATCTTGAGTCCTACACTTTGCTTATAGCCATACACAAATGAAAGAAGCTCGTGATGTACTAAAAAGTGGGAAAATTTCATATTTCATGAACATTGATGAACTGAAAACTTTTTGAATGTACCATTAAAATATGGCTAAATTTTGTAGAACTCAGCTTCTAGAAATGAAACTCTTGGAAAAAGCTCTCCAGAAAACTTTGGCAGAAGGAGTGCACTTATAGAAACTGAAAACAAATTATACCATTTCGCGAAGTTTACAACTTTGGAAAAGTTAGAATTTCTCCGTTCCACCTGATTTCCTGCTTGACACTTATTGATAAAATTCTGAATTTCCAACTCTAAGATAACATCTAAACTAATATTTTCTACTAGCAAAAACATGTAACTGCTCTCTATCTATAGATATTCCATATCCGAACCATCTGAAACGGGAGTCAAAGTTGTGAAGGCGTCATATATCTTTACGATTGTTCAGATTTACCCGTCGGGTTCCCGATGGTGTAAGTTTAAAAGGAATTTTCAAATAATAGATTTAAGTAACCAGGAGACCCATTGATTTCTGGTTTCAAGAATGTCTTAAAGACGATATCCTTAAACAGATTTCATCAAGATTGTGAGTAGTAGGGTGTCGTCTCGCGAGAGTCAGTGACATTGAATAGAAAAACAAATGATAAAATTCCTCGGGTTTTTGCCATTTAAGACTATTTTAGGGCCCAGGGGACCTCAAAATTAGATAATGCGTCACTATTTCAAAGTCCACTATTTTTATGTTTCAAGTACCCATTAACTCAAGTATTTGCAACAGTGGTCAATTGGTTGGACATGTCCAGATCGTTTTTTCCAGTGACCAATCCGGCTAGCGTATTTCCAAAATTGAAGTCTAGAGTCAATTACGTGACAACCAATTGTCATGCAATTGGAAGCCAAGAACTTGCCGACAAAGCTAGTTTTGTCGAATTCTAATAAAAGTGGTAGATACAGCGCACATCGGATATATTAGAGTTTCAAAAATACGATCCGTTTATGAGGTTGTTGAAATCGAAAATTTTTGAAATGGTTCGACAGATTATTGGATTTTCAAACACTTTGTATGTTTGCCAACTTTGTAGAACTGCAATTTAAAAATACTCGTCACCGAATAAATGTTTTCGTTTTTAATCTAGTGTATACACAATATAAGTGGATTACATGAATCGCTTCGAAAAGACTCGCCCTTACTGTATAATGCCTACCTTCTAAACCTGTAATTTCACAACTCCAATTTCTTTGAAGCTGTTCACTGCAGGTACATAAAAGTGTTGTCCATTCTAGGTCTATGTCGAGGTGTATCCTGTTGATGAGGACCAGAAACGCATGCTCTAACGTAATGGAAACCATTCACAATGCAATCGGATGATACCTATGGAAGCGATGGAATGGAATCTGTTTTTTTTTCTGAATTTCCATGTTTCACTAGGTTGTTTACTGGTTTGTGATCACAGTTTCTTACTGCAAAAATCACATTTCCATTTTTCTGTTATCTCTGTTAACAATCTGAGAACTATATTGAGCGGATGTCTAGCTTTTTAAAAAGAAGTCATATCGAAATCGTGTGCATCAGTGAGGAAGAAAAAGAAAGTGTCATTGGACAGACACTGGTATCCATGGAGAAGCTATAGAGGCTATTCCGGGGTGTTATTTTGGTCACGGACGATAAAATGGTTCGGGTAGGTAATATTTTATCGAAGGCCTTCATTGCCAACTTTGATAAATTTTCGCTGTTTCGAGTAGTTGTTTTTGGGATTGTGTAATACTTACTAAACAATGCACGAATATTTTCAATCGAGAGCTATATGTATGAAGCAACAAGAAAACATTTAAAATGCATTTTTTGTGCCGCTTGCAATTTTTTAAAGCATCATTCTAATCTAGCGTTCTAATCTCAGAGACAATCCTGCTTAACACGGCATAGCAAAAGGCAATTTTCCTCTTCCTTTGGCGATATTCCTCTTCTTGGGGTTGACAAGGGAACCCTTTTCAAAAACCGTTTTGGAATTTTCTATAAATTGGATCATATATAGATTCGAGTGTAAGAATTCGATTGCGCTATGTGGCTACCTGCGCAAACTTCTAGAACTCGAGATATTTGGCTCCGAAATATGGTGCATTTTACACCATATGCACCGGGCGAACTGCCCTCTCCCGCCCGCACTGTCCTGTACGCCCTGTGGTCTCCTAGAAAAAACAAGCACCGATGGCCGAGTGGGTTGCACGGCCGGTCAGGAATCCTGTGGCGGGGGTTCGGATCCACTCCTGACGAATTTTGTTTTTTTGTTTTTTTTAAACAAGTTTTACTTGTTTTTCCCAAGTTTTTAAAGCATATTGTGTGAAGTTTTCAATTCCTATAACCACAGAGAAGATATTCTGGTATATCGCCGAAGTTCGATTTTTCTGAAAATCGGAGATTTCTCCATGTCCCAGACCAATCGAAAAGTGGTTATAGAAATTGAAAACTTCACAAAATATGCTTTAAATACTTGGGAAAAACAAGTAAAACTTGTTTAAAAAAACAAAAAACAAAATTCGTCAGGAGTGGATCCGAACCCCCGCCACAGGATTCCTGACCGGCCGTGCAACCCACTCGGCCATCGGTGCTTGTTTTTCTAGGAGACCACAGGGCGTAAAGGAGAGTGCGGGCGGGAGAGGGCAGTTCGCCCGGTGCATATGGTGTAAAATGCACCATATTTCGGAGCCAAATATCTCGAGTTCTAGAAGTTTGCGCAGGTAGCCACATAGCGCAATCGAATTCTTACACTCGAATCTATATATGATCCAATTTATAGAAAATTCCAAAAGGGTTTTTGAAAAGGGTTCCCTTGTGAGTGAGCAATCGTTGAGCTGGTTGAGTGGAACGGTAGTCGAAAATCCATCGAGTTGTTAGTCTTGTTTCAGGGTTGGAAGTCAAAACTTGTTTGAAGAACTCGATTACCTTCTCATCCAGTAAGCTCCATGCGTCCTGTGAGATGTTGGTTCTTCCGCGGATCCAATCGCGGTACTTTGGAACTCTGTGGTCATCGGCTTCTTTCCATGGAAGACTTCCAGTAAGCATTTGAAACATGGTGATTCCAGCTGCATACACATCGGCGGCGCGTCCATCCACCATTTGATCACGGAGCATTTCTGGAGCAGCATATGCGAGGGTGGTCGTTTTGTTCCCGTGAGCACACGAAATCGGCAAATTTCAGTCGAAGATCCTGATCGAGAAGCATGTTGTGTGGCTTGTTATCTCCGTGTACAAGTTGATGTTGATGCATGAAGCGTAGAGTTCTCTCAGTAATCTTCTAGCCATTCCAGAAGTCAACTCGGGCTTACCACTGAGATCTCTAACTGCTCCCTTTGGAGCAAGTTCCAAAAACAAGCTGATAACACTGTACGAGCCGAACGATTTGTCTTCTTCAAAATCAAGACAATCGATGAAGAACTTTGTACGGTGCCCAGAGAGTAGGAGGTGGAAATTGAGTTTATGACCAACTTTTTCCCGATCCTCCTGAGTATAAGCATCCGAAAATATTCGATAATCGATTTTCGAGAAGAATATCGAGAGCGAATAATCGGAGAGGGAGGAGACTGAATGAATGATGTGAGTGCGTATATATAGGGTCTGGCTATCGATCCGCAGTTCGTGACGACAATGGTCCAGGTGCTGCTGATTGTGTTATTGGCTTTTCTTTCTACAGATATTCCAATAATGATGACAAAACAAAACATTGAAGTTGCTCATTTCGCGTTTCCAAATCCTTATTGAAGTTTTAAAAATTAAAAAAATAATTATATATGGAGTTGTCGAAACATACATATATTTTTTAATTCCGTTGTTTAAACTTCACGAAAACGGAGATTTCCCGGTTTCAAAAAGGTATCATATTTTTTGTAATACTTGAATTTTGTTCTCTATCTTTTACCGACACTTAAAGCGTTCAAATTTAGCACTGTCACAATTATCCTGAAGTTTTCGATCTAACACAGCACTGTCAAGTCTGGTAATGACTTGAATATTCAGATTTGTGTATTTCTCGTTGACAGCAGAAATACATAGCGTATATGATTCATTTTGTACTGAGTTGTCCACGAGGAGTACACACAGTAACCACTAGATCATGATTTTCAAATCTTAGCGCAAACCTCAAACACTTTGCTGCTAATATGATCCCTTATGATAATCTTCTAACTGGTTTTCGGAGACTGGACAAAATTTTAAGACCTTCAAGAAACAGAACACATTCAGTTTCGAAATGTTTATAAGTTTTCTCGAATCTTCAATATTCGTTTTCTTCCTCTTTTTTACAGCCATTAATCTAAGTTTTTGTATCATCGTGCTTCTCCTGAATCGTTAATATTTGCTCAGTGGTAATTTTTTTTGCTAAATGTGACAAATTTATGAGATTACTTGAAGTTATTCTACCAAGTGCAAAGCTATAATCAAACAACACAAATATCCTAACACATTTCATGAGCTTTTAGAAACTGAAAATATTCTAAAAAATATTCGTCAACATTATCTCATTTTCCTAGTATAATCCGACTTTGCTAGAGCAGAAAAAACTTCCAATATTGGGTTTAATAAATTTTTCAGTTTCAAGCTTTATTCAAATTTTCTCGGATTTTACCAGCTTCTACTGTACTCCCGAGTTCGCGACTTTACAGATTTCCATGCAATGTTCCACGTTCTACATGCAGCATAATGTGCTTCCTGGAAAGTTTTCGTCTTCCGAAGACCAAACATCTTTTGATTTTTCGAATGTACCTGATTAATAGGGATATGTCAACTGGAATCGAGATAGTTGACACGTGTCATAACTCTTGTCCACCTCTCAATTTGGAAGAACCCGATTATGAGAAGCGACCTAAGTATTGGTGCCAGTGAGTTTTCATTCAAACTAAAGGTACAACGACGAATGAGTTTCGAAAGCTGATTTCATTCTTGATAGCCCACCAAAACAGAAAAACCACCCGATATTTTTAGCCCTTCAAAGAATCAGTCAATGATAAGTGTGCAACTCTAACATTGAGACTATGGTATAATTACATATATTTTATTCTCGATAATAACGCAGTTATCGCGATGTAAATTTTCCCAATTTCTTGACGACCTGAGTTTTACAAGACTATCCGTTTAGAAATTCAACGTCAGTTTCATGATTCCTAGATTATTCTCAAAGTTTCTCCTGACTTTGCTGGATTCTTTGTAGCTTATTTTCTTTAATGTTTGAAATATTCATATTTTTCCTTCAACTTCCACATCTTCCACAGTTTCGATTTCTTAATAAGTCTCCTTTCTTTTACTACTTTCGATACTGTCCCTTCAAATGGTTCATTTTTCAGTACTCCAGCTTCTTGCTTGGTTTCCTATCTGTACTTCTCCATCGCTGTTTTCTTTCCAATCAAGCCAAGTTTGAATTCCTGTCGAACCACCTAAACAGCTCATCAAAATGAATATAGTCACATAACGGTGCCGGTAAGGAGATGAATCTCTACCAAAAAATGAAAAACAAAGTGAATTCATGATACATATTTAAAACAGGAGTCAGTTTTCTTTTTGATTCCAGTACTGCCAAAGCACTAATTGGAGCTGATATAAAGAAGTACCAGTCTGCTAAAATTTTCCGTTCCGGTTACCCTATCAAGTTTCCAACACATGTAACAGTTAATTATTCGATTTAATAATTAAAAATCTAAACGAAAATACAGTAAAAACATACAAAGACATTGGCAATTTAAAACCCATAAAATGATACAACATAATGAAGTGTAGGTGATGGTCTGGAAATTTCGATTCAAGTTTAATGGTGTTCTCTAAGGTTGCAGAATGCTCAAAGAATCATTGTATTTCCCGAATAGTTGCCTATAGTCTCTACTTCAAAATTTTTACGATTTCACAAACTCCACATTGATCAGCAAAACCATGGAAACTCTGATCATACACGGCAACGGAGAGTACTATAAAACTGAGAATGATTATGAGAAAATGTGACCTTCAAACAGACCTTGTGTTGATCACCTATCGAGAATTTTGTCTGTTACGAATTCTGCTGAATTTTCAGTCTTTTTTTCATGGCAATGTTAGTCTTCTTTCAGCTGTAAAAATTCTAAAATCTTGACTGACACGTTCTGATTCTGGATGTTGGAAGATTTCGATTTTGTTCTTTAGAGTTGTGTTACCTTAAGGCCAAAAAGAGTTCTGTAGAATCAACCCTCGTATCTTATGGTGACCATGATGCAGAATCAATTTTGTATGGTCCCATCATTGCTTCATTGTCCTGTTGAAACAATTTTAGAAGTCTTAACACAGTTTCATAAACCTGGTATTAATTAGAGAGAAAAATGATCTCTCAATTCAACTCGAGGCAGCTTACGCCACCATGAAACATCAAAAAACACTTTCCATAGTAGTCAAGTCAAATTGAAAATCACATTTACCGACAAAGTTGTTTATTGGTAATTTTTGATCAAGAATAGCACGAAACCCTATGTCGTCCTATTTATTTGAGCACAATTCGCACACGCATTACACAAATCAAAACATTCAGAGCTTCATCAACTTCTTGAAACTGAAAACTGTTTTAAACATTTTCTAAAGGTGCTTTTTTTCCAAAGTTAAGTCACCCGATCCATTGACCAGGGTGAGATTAAGAAAAAATCCAAAGTTCATCGGCTTTATTAATCAGTAAACATCAGAAATTTAGGCTTTCGTTGAGCATTCAAAAATGCGGGAGGGTAAGAAACTTTAAAAATTCCATCATCATCTCTTGGTCTTTTCGTTGGCGGCTGCTCTCTCCCTGAGAAGAATGGACGTCGATACGTCGGCTTTTTCAACGGATAGAGGGTTCGGACTGAACTCCCACTGACTTCTCAATCTCGGTGCTCGGCTCTTTCTTCCCTATCGGCTGGTGGTGGCGTTCCATCCAAACCCCATGATCGGAACTCAATTGCGGAAGCTTTGATGATTCTTCCAGTCAGCGGATCCGAGTGCATCGCAAGAGGATGGTGTCGATGTGTAGGCGGATACAACCAATTAACCAATCTGTAAATAAAAGTTTTTATTTTTTCTTATAACATTCACATCGTTTTGAAATACTCTAAGGACTTAAAAAAATTTCAGAGATCAGAAATTTTTGAAAATTACAGAGTCTCGTCATCCCAATATATGAAAGTCTCATAAAGTCTGTTTCTTTTTCTACTTAAAATCCATGAAAGGCTTTCAACTAGACCAAAAGTAAAGATTAAAAACAATGTTCTATATGGCCTACAGTCAATCACTCACCCTGTGCTCACATCGAACTTTATGTATTCCGACTTGCACAGTCCACAAAGATTTTTTTGGCTTTTGACAAGCCACTTTCGGCGATCACAATTCAACGAATCGAACATGTGCACCCATATATATTCTAGATGTGGGATCATGTCCCAGAAGTAATTGGCGGTGAGGAAAGCTGAAAGATGCTAATTTTGTGTTAATCTTAATTAAACGGCGAGTGTACTAATTCCAAAAGTATGGAGTTCATATGATTTGATGGCAATTTCGATTTAGGTTTGGAAACTCTCATGGAGGGTAGTCTGAAAACTTTCCGTTTCCGAGATATCTTCAGAAAACAGGTTCAAAAATGAACGTATAGTGGTCAAATGTGATGAAATTTTCGGAAGGAAGATTTCAGAGTGATCGATGTGAAAAATTGAAGCGAATTTGACTACTCCGAGTTGACTTTTTGAGCCTGTTTTTTGCAAATATCTCGAGAATGAGCAATTTTCCAAAAACAGTCCAAGAGGGTTTTTGCATCTAAACTAAATTCTGCATTGATTCATGTTAAAATCTCCAGTTTTTAAATTTGTTCACTCCCACTTTAGAGCCTAACTTACAATATTTCGGGGTGGGTGTTGAAGTATTTTGTTGGCGAAGGAAGCATGCTTGCTTGAACTGAAATAGATATTTATTCAGCTAGAGATAAGGAAAACGTCAACTTACGTCACATTCGAGAAGGCCGAATCCAATAGTGGCACACACTTGATGCGTTTTTGCCTCGCAGTCGTCGACCTTGGCTTCCACCGTGCACTCATAGTTTGGGGCTTCTGGATTAGCTCCGAGGACGAAGAAGAGGCGACTGTAAGGAAATATAGTTTAATACTTCGTTTCCAAAATCTGACAACTCACTTCGAAGGAAGAATAGAGCCTTTCTGGGACCTGAATCTCGGAGAAATTTCCTCGAGGACCTCTTCAATCTCGTCGATTTCCAATATGAGACATGCTGGAAAGCCCTCAATCACGGAGTTCGACATCTGAAAAATCTTGTGTTCTTGCAATATTTTTCGAATAGTTCAGATTTTTGAAATTTCTATTTCTTAAATCTAGTACTTTCTGAGATTCAAATTGCTAGATTTTCAACATTTCATAATTCCCTATTTTTAGAATATCAAAATTCAGGTTATGAGAATTCCACCGTTCCGCAATACTTCAGACAGACACAAGTTCTAGTTTTAAAAATTTCAAATGCCATACTCACCGTGATTCTCCGCACTTTTCTCATATGAATGAGCTCCTCACGATTCTCGCTTAATTTCAATTGCAGCCATGACGACTTCTGGTCGACCATGCAACACAAAGTTGCTCCGGAAGACAC
The DNA here is from genome assembly GCA_963932045.1 of Caenorhabditis sinica. Lineage (NCBI taxonomy): Eukaryota > Metazoa > Nematoda > Chromadorea > Rhabditida > Rhabditidae > Caenorhabditis > Caenorhabditis sinica. The sequence continues at coordinate 21,995,271 of OZ009940.1, forward strand.
ATCCAACTCCAGCTCACCATAGAGCACTTGCAGCGGATAGAACTGAAAAATAACGAAATATTGAACTTTGAACAACTATCTGTAAGCTTACTGTCAGGATGAAGGAAACCTTTCCTTTTGAGCAGTACTTCAGAAAGCTTCGGAATTTTTCCATTGGCAGCGCTTGGTCCTTATTTGCTTCTGATGTTGCAGCTTGTTGTTCCTAAATATTAAATAAATAAAAATTGAAATTGAAAATGTTTATCTTTAGACCAAAATGGTCTGACTGAATTAGATCAGTCTTTTTTGTGATTAACTTACTTTTTTAAAAAATCGATAAAATATAGCTTTAGAAAAATCAAATAAAAGAGGGTCCCATTCAGTCGAGTCCCATTGCGGAAAGGAGTACTAATGAATCCATTCCGTTGCTGCAGAAAAGAGAGGGAGAGGGGGAGAGAGGGGGAGAGAAACAGAGAAAACGACAAAAACAGAAATAGCAGGGAGGAAGGAGAGGCGCAGACAGGTGACCTGACCCGCCCCCCCCCCTCTCTCCTGTAGACGTGTACTACGTAGAGGGAGGAGAAGAAAAATAATGTGTCTTTGTCACATACCCGCCGGGGAGGCAGCTGCCCGCGCGCTTATCTACCCGTCTTTCCTCTTTCATATTCATTCTGTTGTACTTACACTGGAGGAGGAGAGTGACCATCGGGTCTCTCTCCTTCCTATACCGGCCTACAATAAACGTGTTGACATGTTGAGAGTCTATTGAACCACATGAAAGGATCGTTACTACTTACTTCTTAAGACGCTAACTAGGGAATGGTCAGAACTTATCGTGGGATCTTGGAACGGGACCTATACCATTCGAAAGCTCTTACTCAGAATAGTCGGAATTCAATTTCAATTTTTACCGCGGAGCCACGTGTCTCAAGAAATCTTGGTTATAGTACTAATTCCTCAGTACTTTTCCTTCTATGATCTCACAAAAATATATTCTTGCTTCACGTAAACTTGAAAATTAACTTTCCCATACTAATCTATCCTAAAATTTGTACAGTAAATGTGACGACCCTGATTGTTTGAGACACGTGGCTCCGCAACAGAAATTGAAATTCAATTCCGACTATTCTGAGTAAGAGCTTTCGAATGGTATAGGTCTCGTTCCAAGATCCCAGGATCAGTACTGACCATTTCCTAGTAAAAAGCATAATGTAACACCATCAAAACAGAGAAAACTCCCGATATTTTCAGCCCTCCAAAGAACAGTCATCAGTCAACGTTAAGTGTCTAACGCTAACAATGAGCACGGTAGGAGGGATATCATGCAAGGACCCCCCCCCCCCCCCCCAGGGTGTGTGGACATCCACCGTATGTGCGTTGGGTGCACATACCTAACGGAATGTGTGAGTTAGTAAACTATTTGGTGCATGTCGTAACTTTTATATTTGTACTCCACGACTATTCCATTTGTCATACGAACCACAATATTTATTGAAACGTATCAAACTATTCAGTACATGTGTTAGTCCAGAAAAAATGTTCAGTCGGTGTATAAATCAATTTTTATTGAAAAACGGAAAATAGAAACTGGAAATGGAAACTGGAAAACTATCGAAAATTTATCATCCTTGCTAGCTGTATTGACAACATTCATCAGATCGTCTTTTGATTCCAATTTTTCCATATCATCTATGTCCATCCATCATATTACATGCTCCTTCTGTGTTTCCTAATCCAAAAACTTTTTTCTCTTTTGATTTCGAGGAAGCGGCATTGGTGACTGGATCTATTGTCATCGGATTTTTGAATAGGTCTGACGTGTATGTAACAACGACAGGATGGTGCTTGCGGATCCGTCCAATCCACGTTGTAAGCATGGCATTGCGGGTCCTGAAAAAATTTGAATGACGATCAAGGTTTTAAGTTTGGTTTGATAACCATTTTTTATGTTAATAATATTAATTCTTTTGTTTGCACATATTGTCAAAAACTGCTATTGCCGTGTTGGTAAGATAAAGGCCGTAAATCATTTTTTTTATTATGAAAAAATTACTCCATTTTCAGCCGATAATCGTTAATTTATGTTAATGCTACGAGACAATAAGATCGCTCATCATTTCCCACGTTTCCATTTCTTATCTTCTATTTGTATGTATAACATTAATTATTCTCATACACAGACCCGCCGGGCAGGCAGCTGCCCGCGCGCTTATCTACCCGTCTTTCCTCTTTCATATTCATTCTGTTGTACTTGCACTGGTGAGGGAGAGTGATCATCAAGTTTCTCTCCTTCCTGTACCGGCTTACAATGAAAATCAGCAATGTAGGTGGAATAAGTATCGGAAAATCATCATTTTGGTCTTAAATTTTCTATTCCTCAGCCTAAATTAACACTTTCTGTTCGAAAATATATCTTTGACGATGATTTTTTTTTGCGAAAATTTTAGATTTTCCCTAAAACTATTTTTTCAGCTGATTTGTTTCAGAAAAACTTACGGTTTCTCGATTTCCAAGATTCCTTCCAAACGGCCATTTTCAAATTCTGAATAAAATTTTACAGCTTTCGTTAATTTTTGTAATTAGCTTACTTTTTGTTTTGAAGTGCTTGCTGGTAGTGAATTTTCATGAGTGTCTGGAGGATTTGACACGACTTCAGGAAGACGATCCTTTTTTGCTTCTGATGTTGCAGCTTGTTGTTCCTAAATATTGAATAAATAAAAATTGAAATTGAAAATGTTTATCTTCAGACCAAAATGATCTGACTGAATTAGATCTACACGCTAAACATGTACAAGTCTACCTCTTCTATTAAATACGGAAAGTATGGGGGAGAACAAAAAACGTGGCTTTTCTCAAATTTTGGACAAATTTTTCATTTCTGAACTTTGAGGTCACGTCGCTGCTCCGGTTTCGAAGCAAATGAGCTAATTTTTCTTGGACTAATAGAGCAACTCTCTGGGCTTCTGGAGCATTTTTGAACAGAAAAATCCGAGCATTATGAACCGATTTGTAGCTCGGCAAATGGAAGTGAAAATGTGTAAACAATTTGGAAGTACTGAAAATTTCCAAAAAACGTTCGAAAATAATTCATAACTCGGTCAGTTTTTGAGGTTTTTGTCTCAAATTTGCAAATGAAATAGATCTCTGTGAGCACTATCTGCTCACAGAAAATTAGATCACCACGTCCAAAATGAAGAATTACAGCCATAAAAACATTTTATGTCAAACATTTTCTGTTTGACGTTTCACGGGAATTTGAGAGTTTCTCTTTTTTGAAATTTCTTTTTTTGAAGATTTTTCATTTTTTAAAGATTCTTTTCAATGGATCTGATTGCGGCGTAGCCGCACTAGCCTGATCGCCCAAACGAGCGGAGCGAGTTGGGCGATCAGGCTAGTCAAAAAGTAAAAAATATCGAATTTATTATGTGACCATTTCCAAATTCTGAATGGAATGTTACAGTTTTCAGTCCTTTTTGTGATTAACTTACTTTTAAAAAAATCAATAAAATATAGTCTTAGAAAAATCAAATAAAGGAGGGTCCCATTCAGTCGAGTCCCATTGCGGAGAGGAGTATTAATGAATCAATCCCTTGCTGCAGAAAAGAAAAAAGAGAGGGAGAGAGGCGGGAGAGAAACAGAGAAAACGACAAAGAGTATGGCAGAAATAGCAGGGAGGAGGGAGAGACGCAGACAGGTGACAGGTCACACAGGTCAGGTGACCCTCCCCCTCTCCCGTAGACGTGTACTACGTAGAGGGAGGAGAAGAAAAATGATGTGTCTTTGTCACATACCCGCCGGGGAGGCAGCTGCCCGCGCGCTTATCTACCCGTCTTTCCTCTTTCCTATTCATTATGCTGTACTTACACTGATGGAGGAGAGTGACCATCGGGTCTCTCTTCTTCCTATACCGGCCTACAATAAACGTGTTGACATGTTGAGAGTCTATTGAACCACATGAAAAGATCTTTACTAATGTAACACCATCAAAACAGAGAGACCTCCCGATATTTTTAGCCCTTCAAAGAACGGCCATCAGTCAATGATTAGTGTCTAACGCTAACATTGAGCACGGAAGGAGGGATATCATGCGAGGACCCCCCTCCCTATTCAATTTGTCGCATGAACCACAATATTTATCGAAACGTATCAAATTCAGTACATGTGTTAGTCTAGAAAAAATGTTCAGCCGGAATATAAATCAATTTTTATTGCAAAGAAAGAATGCTGAGAAATCGGAAATAGAAACTGGAAAATTATATACTGTCATGGCTGCATCCACACTTGACATCTTATCCAAGTTCAGAGTCCCGCTGTTCAAAGGGTCTTGGGCCGTTTTCCAAAGCTTTTTTCGGCATTGTCTTTGGAGGTAGATCTTCATTTTTCGGTCCAATCGCGCGTTCGGCATGAGCTCCTTGAAGGATTCGTAGAAAGTATCGAATTGGTCGAAAAATCCTTTGAAGAGGGTCGCTAATTTCGAGCTTCTAGTGTGATGCGGTTGCAGGAACACGGACCTGGAATTATAAATGTTATGGTCATCATGTTGTCTGGTTCCCAATCATTTTCAGAGCACCAACATCAGCAATTTCAGTTTTCAAACTTTAAAAAGTTGACCCAGGCAATCCGAGATTTTGAGCTTTCAACATGGTTGACAACAAAAAATTTGGCTTTCAGAATTTTCGAATTTGATAGTCATTTATCTAGGAATCTATATTCTATTACAGGGTGCGCCTCTATTTCTCAAACCTAGTGCCAGCATGCGCTTCTATTAGAGGTGCGCTTCAATTACAGTAAATACGGTATCTTATACAGTGGCGAGCATAGGTGAGTGTACCTCCAGACTTTCTTCTATAACTCGACTAAAACATGTCCGATTACTGTGAAATTTTGCATGCACATTACTGAGAGTCTAAGAAATAAGGTCCTAGTTTTTGAAAAATTGAATATGCTCCGGAGCTCCAGAATATTCCAGAATGTAGGCGTGGCTAAAAAATCAAAAAATTAACTTTTTGTTGAAAGAAGGAATCTTTGTGATTTTTGTTGCAAAACGTTACCAGCTCTTTAAATAAGCACCAGAAGAATTTTGGTCCGCTTTGGTTGGTCGGCTCCGGAGTTATGAGCGTTGGAGCACAAAATGGGATGCTTGGCTCATCGACAATAACTGGACTGAAAGTGCTTCAATCGAAGCCAAAAACTAGAATCAGGTGTGCCTTAGATTGACTAACAACAAGCTGTGAATGAATTTCAGTTTTGGCAAAAAAATTTTTTCTCGATGTACAGCGATATTTTGGTGAATTAGGGCCAGTATATAGCGAAAATGTTTTTCAGTGAAAATTGAAATTCTTCTACAGTTTGTTGTTAGTCAACCTAAGACACACCTCATTCTAATTTTTGGCGTTGATTGAAGCACTTTCAGTCCAGTTATAGTCGATGAGCCAAACATCCCATTTTGTGCTCCAACGCTCATAACTCCGGAGCCGACCAACCAAAGGGGACCAAAATTTTTCTGGTGCTTATTTAAAGAGTTGGTAACGTTTTGCAACAAAAATCACAAAGATTCCTTCTTTCAACAAAAAGTTAATTTTTTGATTTTTTAGCCACGCCTACATTCTGGAATATTCTGAAGCTCCGGAGCACATTCAATTTTTCAAAAACTAGGACCTTATTTCTTAGACACTCAGTAATGTGCATGCAAAATTTCACAGTAATCGGACATGTTTTAGTCGAGTTATAGAAGAAAGTCTGGAGGTACACTCACCTATGCTCGCCACTGTACATATAACTGAAATTTTGGTAAAGCTAAAAACTCTAGGAGTCACTCTTCCCATAGCTATCCTCGCTAATGTTGTCACATGCCCCTTGATTTGCTGCCTCGTCAGTTTCGGTCTGAAATTATAACATTGTCAAATCTGATTGAAATTCATAATAAAAATACTAACCGAACTTTCTCCATGTCTTCCAACTGTCTGCTCAACGGTTCCACATTGAAGAATGCTCTCATTATTTGAGGAACTTTATCTGTGACGAGTTTGATTCTCATCCGCAGTTTCCAGAAGTTGTTGGAAATAATAGCTTCGTGGACGTCGAACTGGTTGAAGAGGTGTTGAGCAAGAAGTTGGAAAAGATGTTGGACCAGAAACCGATTGTAGGCGAAGGCGGCTTTGTAGGATTGGAACAAGATGCTGTAGAGAGGGTCACGGAAAGATTTTCGCAGGGAATCCTGAAAAACAGAAAAATCATGAGAACGATTTGCTATGTTAGTCCCGAAAACTGTGAACATTATAGAACCGTAAAAACCACAGAAGTGCTGCCATCGACCCATTCGCAGTCTTGGAGTTTTTCAAAATGTTTTTTTTCCATTTACATGTTAATCTTCAATTTGAAACTCTCAAATTTTGCAACTAGTTGTCTTCTATTCACTTCCTTTTTCTACAGAAACTGAAACAATGAACAACAACAAACTCATAAATATCTTTACTCTTAATGGAACCCATTTTTATCGAAAATTTTCTATTTCTCAGCTCAAGTTCTGAATCAAATGTTATAGTTTTCGTTAGTTATTGCAATCAACTTACTTTTTGAAAAATTCGATTAAATAAATTCAAATAAATAATATGAAGTTTTAGAAAAATCAATTAAAAGAGGGACCCATTCAGTCGAGTCCCATTGCGGAGAGGAGTAGTAATGAAATTATTCCGTTGCTGCAGAAAAGAGAGAGAGAGAGAGAGAGGGGGAGAGGGGGGAGAGAAACAGAGAAAACGACAAAGACTGAAACAGAAATAACGGGGAAGAAGGAGAGACGCAGATACCTGACGCCCCTCCCTCACACCCCCTGGGGTGCAGACGTGTGACACGTAGAGGGAGAAGAAGAAAATCACGTCTATTTTGTGTTTGGGGACGTGAGGGTGTTTGGATTGGCAGCCGCTCTCCATGTCACTCTCACGTTCGGGAATTCAAAATCTCTGAAGCTCAAAATCTATGAATCTTACAATTAGAATCAAAAATTTTTGAAACTTCAAAATTTCAAAAGTTCAGAATCTCATCTTTCTTGTGGGTAACTTTTCCCATATATCTGTACTCCACGACTACATATTCCATTTGTCACCTAAACCACGATATTTATTGAAAAGTTTCGAACTATTCAGTGCATCTGTTAATCCAGGCAGAATGTTCAACCGGTATATGAAAACATTTTTATTACAAAACATCTGTGGTAGTGGTGCGCAGGTTGGCTGGAAAGTGTGCTTGCAATCAGATTCCAACGGCTCATATACGGTGTCTCAAAAACAATATATATATATATATATATATATATATATATATATATATATATATATATATATATATATATATATATATATATATATATATATATATATATATATATATATATATATATATATATATATATACATAGATCAACTGCGAAAGTTGCATCGTCCTTCACCCACATGAAACAAGAGAAGAGATCTCGAGAATTTTTTATTAAAAAAGGAAACCCGTAAACATAATAAATTTTTCAAAGATTCTGCCTATCTACTTCTTTTGCTTCTTGTCATGTCTCTTCTTCTTCGCTTTCTTCTTGTACTGGAGAACGTCCTTGGCGGTGATAGTCTAAAGTTTAATGAGTTAATAACCGCGATTGTGTTTTGAAAACCAACCTCAAATCCTGGGAACTCGAACTTCAATTCCTCGTTGTTCGAGTCGCGGACTTCCCACAATGAACACAACTGAAACTTGTGATAAAGTGAAATCACATATTTAAATATTATTCCTTACTGGAGTCAATTCACGAGAGTCATCGAATCCCGGAAGATGGTCAATTGGGTGATTGGATCCGCTGCTTGTTCCCTGCTGTGATCCAGTCCCGAAGTCTTCAAGCGAAGAAAGGAACCCTGGTAGTGGGCTGGTAGACTTCGCCTTTGAGAAGAATCCACTGACTGGTGGTGGGCAGGTTGGACGTGGTTGGGAAGCTCCTTTTGGATGTGCGTAGCGGGGAAGAAGTCTTGCGATCTTTGGAGACTCGCGTGGTGGAAACGACTTTCTGATGGAGATTGACCTGTAATAAAGAGCCATGATACATTTTTAATATGTTAAAGGAGGATTCCACTCAAACAATTTTTTTCTCAAAAATATGTAAAATTTTGTGCTGATTCCAAATATAATAGTGAAACTGCTCAAAAATCGCTTTAAAACCCTGAAAAACGGCTCCGAAACGAGCAAAAATTACGCGAATTGCCTCCGGGGGCCGTGGCCTAACTTCCGGAGTTTGCTAGGCCACCGACCTCGGCCACCAAAATTTCAGCTTTTTTTCAGCATTTTTCACGTTTTTTCGTGAAAACCGAACAAAAAGTGAAATAACAGCAACAATTTATGAAAAATAATATAAAAGTTTCACTTTTCGTTCGGTTTTCACAAAAAAACGTTTAAAAAAGCTGAAAATTCGGTGGCCGAGGTCGGTGGCCTAGCAAACTCCGGAAGTTAGGCCACGGCCCCCGGATGCAATTCGCGTAATTTTTGCTCGTTTCGGAGCCGTTTTTCAGGGTTTTAGAGCAATTTTCGAGCAGTTTCACTATTATATTTGGAATCAGCAATAAATTTTACATATTTTAAAGCAAAAAAATTTTTGAGTGGAATCCTCCTTTAAGGCAACTCACTCTTCCTGCCTGACGAACCAACAGTTCCATCTGTGGTGGTGGTGTTGGAATTGGATTGGAGACAGCTGGAGTGAAGACACGTTTTGGGACTAGGACCTGAGAGCGAGTGGATGCAGTCTTGAGGGAAACTTCTTCCTTTTTCCCATTTCCATTTTTGTCAACATCGGTACAGAGAGTCTGTAATTTTAGTTCTGCTAGAAAGAAAAGAGAGCATTAAAAGAAAATGTGCTAAATTCTGAGAGATCATAGAGTAAGCTCATAAATCTACGAAATCATAAATCATAAAGGTTCTGCCGCTTGCAAGACGGTTATTTACTAGAAAATAGTTTTAACTAACCGAGCGAATCATTAGGGCGTTTCCTGGAGCTGTGATCTTGAAATCCGACAAAGAAGAGACCTGAAAATGAGATGTTTTTTTTTGAATCTGCATTAATTATCAAAATACCGGGGTGTTCTGGACGTGGATGAATCCTTCCTCAGTGCTGTGCTCAGCCAGGAAAACCTGCAAGTTGACGGCACTACCGGCGGCTCGTCAATCTCAAATCCTGGGAACTCGAACTTCAATTCCTCGTTGTGAGAGTCGCGGACTTCCCACAATGGACACAACTGAAACTTGTGATGAAGTTTGAAATCAATAAGCTTATTTTTATATTATTTTTTACAACGCGAGGGGGCGGAGCTTAAAAAAACTTTCTCCGCGGGGGTATCTCGCATGTTTGAAGGATTGTAACTCGAGTTAGAATATTCGGATTTATATGAAATTTGGTCTCCTTATGTAATCGACTATGTAGAATCGAATGACAAAGCCCATTTGTTTCTATTGAGCAAACAGCTTCCGTAAAATAAAGGAAAGTGAAGTCAAACTTAGAAATCCCAAAACTTGATAGTCTTCTCAGTTGATCACGCAGGGTTTTTTGATGGTTTCTGGTAGTTTATGAGTTTTTCTAATGGAAAACGACGTTTTATTGAAATCCAGATTGGCGAAACTTTTTTATATTGGTTCAAACTTGATGGTCGTTTTGTGATATTTTTTCAGCGATGACCCTATGTTTTTATGATTTGATAACATAATGTAACTCTTGAAGAAATTACTTGCCAACTTTTAGAAAGTTTGGATACATTTGAGTGCATTTTTGACTAGTCTAAAAATCCTAGGCCCTTGGAAATTGTAGTTTTTTTCCAGTTTCAAAATGATGCAGCGCGATCACGCAGGTTTTTAATTGAGATTCGACATCTACAGAAAATTTGCTATCTAATGATTTTCTCGTAAACTATTTTTTCAACTGATTTATATCTGAAACACTTACGATTTTCCAAAAATCGATTTCCAAGCATCCTTCCAAGCGGTCATTTTCAAATTCTGAATCAAATGTTGCAGTTTACGTTACTCATTTTGATTAACTTACTTCAAAAAAAAATCAAATAAAAGAGGGTCCCATTCAGTCGAGTCCCATTGCGGAGAGGAGTAGTAATGAATCTATTCCGTTGCTGCAGAAAACAAAAGAGAGAGGGAGGGTGGGGGAGAGAAACAGAGAAAACGACAAAGACTATGGCAGAAATAGCAGGGAAAAAGGAGAGACGCAGATACCTGATCACCTGCCCCGTCCCCCCTAGGGAAGTGACTCATTTTTCGAACAGATTTCAGTGGGGTTTTGCAAGAAATGAAAGTTGTTTTGAACATGCAGATGATTTAAGTGGATTAACATAACGAAACCGGATTGGTTCAGATAAGTTCTTAAGTTTTTTATCGAGTATTTGAAACCTCAATAAATTTAGAAATCTTGTGTTTCAGTTTTGGCGTATACTACTCAAATTTCTTAGGATAGTTATTTTATCACGAAATCCGTGGACAACATTTTTTGAAATGGTACATAAAATTTAGAATTCGTCCAGTACCATAACCTTGCTGTCTCAAAACTTCCATTTCCATAGATGCAATCATAGAGGAACAGTAGGCAGAGTCGAACCATTTCATATAAAACAGATTCCGTTACGTTGCAATAAGATGAAAATGATCAAAACATCGACAAGACAAGCGCAAGAGAATAAGAGCATTGGGAAACTGAAAAAAAAAAACACTTGAAAATCCCCGTTTTAAATGCTCCATTTTGATAAAGATGTTTGAATTTCAGTAGTTCACCTTGATTTCGACCAAACCATACTATTCAATCGATTTGACCTTTTCACACATTATAACCAGACATTCCTCAATTTTTAAGGAAAAATTCAAATAATATCTTGTTTCATTCACTTTGTTTAAGACTAACTTGATTTTACACTATCAATTTTGAATCCGTTCAAAGTATATTTCATTCGTTTCTTGCATCCGAATAAAACACATTTCGCTGGAGACGAGCTTATTTACTCTCAATAATGGGACACACTTTTAGTTAGCGTGTCCAACTGTTTCAAATTCTTGTTTTGTATGCGAAACATCCAACGTTTTGTCATATGATGAAAATAATGTTATCTCTAATGATCCAAGTAAAACGCGCCAGAATCAATTTATGAAAGTCGGCAAGTTTTTACAGCCTCTGTGAAACCGAAATTTTGCTATCATTCCGAATTTCTTTTCCATTTTCCGAAATGTACAATATTTATTGAAATATAAGTTTTGTGATCGAAGACGCCCAATTTGTACAAATTTACAATTTTATTGTTTTTTACTGTATCAGTTTTTGATTTGTATCAGTTTCTTATTTGTGTTCGCAATGCTCACTGCAACTGAAATCTGAATAAAACTTCATAAGGAATACTGCATTCTTTGTTCGTTAGTGTGAAGTTTTTGAAACGAACCTGAAACGTCGCGTGCTGAAAATTCCACAGCTTCAGTCGGCGTATTTTCTGTTCTAGAATATCCGCGAGCTGATTGATAATCTATACAATTTTCAAGGTGCTTATACATTCTTGGAGTCATGATTCTCCACTTGGTTGGGCTCACCACATCCTGAAAACTTTTAGCTCTTTATTTATCTCAAAAGTTTAAGAACACTGACCTTCTGCAAGAGAACTTTGACAAAATGTCAGTTGTCCGAATGCGTTCAAATGCCCAACCGTAGAGTGCGAGAATGTGGTTTTCTTCTAAATGACGTGTGTGCGAAATCAACGAATTTTATGAGCATTAGTATTGGTGTTGACACTCTCAATCAATTCAAGGGTCAAAAAGTTCCTCAATAATCAATGGCAGAGTCCTGTTTTTCTTTGATGAGGCCGAACGGACTGTGAATGATGACTTTATATACGACCTTGATGACGAATGGGTTGAATTTACGAAAAAGCACAAAATGCGATTTCAAAAATATTGAGAAGAGAATATTACGAAAGAAAAGAAGATGGAGATTGAGAAAACACAAAAAAATAATCTTGAACATATCATTCGTGTTCTCCGTACATGGATTCACAGTGAGTTGGGTTTCCGTTTGAATCATATTGCTGGTGCATGACTCGCAATGCGTAGTTCTCCCGGTACATCCGCATAGCCTGACGCTGCTTGTTCCCTGCTGTGATCCAGTCCCGGAGTCTTCAAGCGAAGAAGGGAACCCTGGTGGTGGGCTGGTAGATTTCGCCTTTGAGGAGAATCCACTGACTTTGACATGGATTGGTTGGTCGTGGTTTGGAAGCACCTTTAGCTGTGCGTGGTGGAGAAGAAGTCTTGCAAGCTTTTGAGACTCGGGTGGTTGAAGCGACTTCCTGATGGAGATTGAGCTGTAATAAAGAGCCATGATACAAAAAGCACAATTTCAATAAGTCTTCTCCTTACAAGACTTTTATTTGCCAGAAAATAATTCTTGAACTGACCGAGCGAATCGTTAGGGCGTTTTCTGGAGCTGTGATCTTGATATCCGACAAAGAAGAGACCTGCAAATGAGATAGTTTTTTGAATCTCCATTAATTATAAAAATACCGAGGTGTTCTAGACGTGGATGAATTCTTCCTCAGTGCTGTGCTCAGCCAGGAAAACCTGCAAGTTGACGGCACTACCGGCGGACAAAAAAATCGATTCCCAAGCGTCCTTCCAAGGGGCCATTTTCAAATTCTGAATCAAATGTTACAGTTTCTGTTATTTATTGTAATGGACTTACTTAAAAACAAAAAAAATTTTCAGAAAAATCAAATAAAAGAGGGTCCCATTCAGTCGAGTCCCATTGCGGAGAGGAGTAGTAATGAATCTATTCCGTTGCTGCAGAAAACAAAAAAGAGAGGGAGGGTGGGGGAGAGAAACAGAGAAAACGACAAAGACTATAGCAGAAATAGCAGGGGAGAAGGAGAGACGCAGATACCTGATCACTTGCCCCTTCCCCCCTAGAGGAAGGGAAAAGGGGAATGACTCATTTTCGACATTTTCGAACACATTTCAGTGGGGATTTTGTTAGAGAAGAACGTTTTTCTAAAAATTGCACATGATTTTTGTCGGTGAAAACAAAACGATAGTGGTCCAAATAAGTTCGTTAGTTTTCTATCGAGTTTTTGAAACCCTAATAAATTCAGAAAATTTCGTGTTTCAGTTTTGGCTTATCCTACTCAAGTTTCTTAGTGATAAATAATCCGAACTCAGGGCACAAAATTTTTTGAAATGGTAAAAGTTTAGAATTCGTCCAGTACTATAAACTTGCTGCCTCGGAATTTCCATTTCCATAGCTCCAATCATTTTGGAACAGTATGAACGGTTTATACCCTCCATTCAAAGATGATTTCGATACGTTGCAATAAGATGAAAATCAGCAAAACATCAACAAAACAAATGCGAGTGATAATGAGCATTAAGAAACTGAAACAAAAGCATTCGAAAATCCCCGTTTCAAATGCTCCATTTTGATGAAAATGTTTGAATTTCAGCAGTCCATCTTGAAAATGTCACAATCATAATATCCAATCGATTTGACCTTTTCACACATTATAACCAGACATTCCTCAATTTTCAGGAATAAATTCAAATAATATCTTGTTTCATTCACTTTGTTTCAAACTAACGTGATTTTACTCTATCAATTTTGAATCCGTTCAAAGTATATTTCATTCGTTTCTTTCATCCTAATCATACACATTTTGTTGGAGACGAGCTTCTGTGCTCATATTTGGTTCAAAAATGGAACACACTTTTAGTTAGCGTACCCAACTGTTTCAGATACTTGTTTTGTATAGCAATCATTCAACGATGTGCTTGAGTGATGCAGTTACGATGAAAATAATGTTAGTTTTAATGATCCGAACTGAACCCGGGCAAGAATCAATGTTGTGAAATTCGGCAAATCTTTACAGGCTCAGTGAAACTGAAAGCTTTGCTAACATTCCAATTCTTTTCCTGTTTCCAAAATGCGAAATCTTTTCCGAAATGTAAGTTTTGTGATGGTAGACGTACAACTTAAACAAATTTACAAATATATTGTTTTTGATTGTTTCAGTTTTTATCGGTTTGCGAATTACCATTCTGTTCTCATATTTGTGTTTGCGATGCTCACAGCCACTGAAATCTGAATAAGACTTCATAAAGAATACTGCATTCTTTGTTCTTTCTGTGAAGTTCTTGACAGGAACCTGAAACATCACATGCTCAAAATTACACAACTTCAGTCGGAGCATTTTCTGCTCTAGAATATCCGCAAAACTGATTGATCATCTATACAATTTTCAAGGTGCTTATACATTCTTGGAGTCATGATTCTCCACTTGGTTGGGCTCACCACATCCTGAAAACTTTTAGCTCTTTATTTATCTCAAAAGTTTAAGAACACTGACCTTCTGCAAGAGAACTTTGACAAGATGTCAGTGGTCGTTCAAATGCCCAACCGTAGAGTGCGAGAATGTGGTTTTCTTCTAAATGACGTGTGTGCGAAATCAACGAATTTTATGAGCATTAGTATTGGTGTTGACACTCTCAATCAGTTCAGGGGTCAAAAAGTTCCTCAATAATCAATGGCAGAGTCCTGTTTTTCTTTGATGAGGCCGAACGGACTGTGAATGATGACTTTATATACGACCTTGATGACGAATGGGTGGAATTTACGAAAAAGCACAAAATGCGATTTCAAAAATATTGAGAAGAGAATATTACGAAAGAAAAGAAGATGGAGATTGAGAAAACACAAAAAAATAATCTTGAACATATCATTCGTGTTCTCCGTACATGGATTCAGAGTGAGTTGGGTTTCCGTTTGAATCATATTGCTGGTGCATGACTCGCAATGCGTAGTTCTCCCGGTACATCCGCATAGCCTGACGCTGCTTGTTCCAGGCTGTGATCCAGTCCCGAAGTCTTCAAGCGAACCCTGGTGGTGGGCGGGTAGGTTTGGCCTTTGAGGACTTTGAGGAGAGTCCACTGACGCCTGGTGGTGGACAGGTTGGTCGTGGTTTGGAAGCACCTTTAGCTGTGCGTGGTGGAGAAGAAGTCTTGCGAGCTTTTGAGACTCGGGTGGTTGAAGCGACTTTCTGATGGAGATTGAGCTGTAATAAACATCCATGCTACCTTTTTAATACGTAAGAGCAACTCACTCTCCCTGCCTGACGAACCAACAGCTCCATCTGTGGTTGGAGTGAAGACACGTTTTGGGACCAGAACCTGACAGCGAGTGGATGTAGTCTTGAGGGACACTTCTGCTTTATTCCCATTTCCGTCTTTGTCAACATCGGTACAAAGAGTCTGTAAATTGAGTTCTCTGCTAGGAAGAATATAGAGCATTGAAAGAAAATGTGCTAAATCAGCTGGTAAAACTACTCAAGAAGCACAATTCCCACTAGGCCCCTTACAAGACGGTTATTTAATAGAAAAAAGTTTGAACTAACCGAACGAATCATTAGGGCGTTTTCTGGAGGTGTGATCTTGATATCCGACGAAGAAGAGACCTAAAAATGAGATAGTTTTTTGAATCTCCATTAATTATCAAAATACCGGAGTGTTCTGGACGTGGATGAATTCTTCCTCAGTGCTGTGCTCAGCCAGGAAAACCTGCAAGTTGACGGCACTACCGGCGGCTCGTAGTCTCAATGGTCTTTCTGGAGCCACTATAATTTAACGTTGGGATACCCGAGTTAATAACCGCGATTGTGTTTTGAAAACCAACCTCAAATTCTGGAAACTCGAACTTCAATTCCTCGTTGTTAGAGTCGCGGACTTCCCACAATGGACACAACTGAAACTTGTGAAAAAGTTTGAATTCACTTATTTTCAGGGGGGGGGGGGGCGGAGCCTAAAAAACTTTCTCCGCGGGGGTATCTCGCATGTTTGAAGGACTGTAACTCGAGTTAGAATATTCGGATTTATATGAAATTTGGTCTCCTTATGTAATCGACTATGTGGAATCGAATGGTGAAGTTCGTTTGTTTCTTTTGAACAAACAGCTTCCGTAAAATGAAGGAAAGTAAAGTCAGACTTAGAAATCTTAGAATTTGATAGTCTTCTCTGTTGATCACGCAGGGTTTTTCTTTGGTTTCTGATAGTTTATGAGTTTTTTTAAATAGAAAACGACGTTTTATTGAAAACCAGATTGGCAAAACTTTTTATACTGGTTCAAACTTGATGATCGTTTTGTGAAATTTTTTCAGCGATGACCCTATGTTTTTATGATTCAATAACATAATATAACTGTAGAAGAAATTACTTGCCAACTTTTAGACAGTTTGGATACATTTGAGTGCATTTTTTACTAGTCTAATAAATCCAAGGCCCTTCGAAATTATTGTTTTTTGCAAGTTTCGAAATGATGCAGCGCGATTACGCAGGTTTTTATTTGAGATTCGTAATCTACAGAAAATTTGCTATCTAATGATTTTCTCGTAAACTATTTTTTCAACTGATTTATATCAAAAACACTTACGATTTTCCAAAAATCGATTTCCAAGCATCCATCCAAGCGGCCATTTTCAAATTCTGAATCAAATGTTACAGTTTACGGTACTCATTTCGATTAACTTACTTCAAAAAAAATCAAATAAAGGAGGGTCCCATTCAGTCGAGTCCCATTGCGGAGAGGAATAGTAATAAATATATTCCGTTGCTGCCGAAAACAAAAGAGAGAGGGAAAGCAGAGAAAACGACAAAAACTAAAGCAGAAATAGCAGGGAAAAAGGAGAGACGCAGATACCTGATCACCTGCCCCCTCCCCCTAGAGGAAGGGAAAAAGGAAATGACTCATTTTCGACATTTTCAAACACATTTCAGTGGGGTTTTGTTATAGAAGAAAGGTTTTCTAAAAATGCAAATGATTTCAATGGAGAAAACCAGAACAAAATTGGTCCAGATAAGATCTTGACTTCTATAATCGTGTTTTTGAAACAATAATAAATTAAGAAATGTTGTGTTTCAGTTTAGGCATATCCTACTAATGTTTTTTAGGACAGTGATGATTGAGCAAAAACGGTTCATACCTTTCGTTTAAAGCTGATTTCGGTAGTTGCAGGAAGATGAAAATCGTCGAAGCATCGACACGACAAACTCGAGTGATAATGAGCATTGAGTAACTGAAAAAAAACACTAAAACATCCCCGTTTCAAATGCTTAATTTTAATAATGATGTTTGATTGCAGTAGTTCATTGATCAAACCGTACTATCATAATGTCTTGTTTCATTCACTTTATTTGAGACTAATTTGATTTTACCCTATCAATTTTGAATCCATTCGAGGTATATTTCATTCGTTTCTTGCATCCGATAAAAACACATTTCGCTGGAGACGTGTTTCTGTGCTCATATTTGGTTCAATAATGGAACACACTTTTAGTTAGCGTGTCCAACTGTTTCAGATACTTGTTTTGTATAGGAATCATTCAACGATGTGCTTTTAACAACATATATGATGGAAATAATGTTAGCTTTAATGATCCGAACCCGGTCGCGCAAGAATCAATGTTGTGAAATTCGGCAAATCTTTACAGGCTCAGTGAAACCGAAAATTTTGCTATCATTTCGGACTTTTTTCCTGTTTCCGAAATGTGCTATATTTATTGAAATATAAGTTTTGTGATCGAAGACGCCCACTTTGTACAAATTTACAATTTTATCGTTTTTTACTGTATCAGTTTTTGATTTGTATCAGTTTCTTATTTGTGTTCGCAATGCTCACTGCAACTGAAATCTGAATAAAACTTCATAAGGAATACTGCATTCTTTGTTCTTACTAGTAGTTAGTGTGAAGTTTTTGAAACGAACCTGAAACGTCGCGTGCTGAAAATTCCACAGCTTCAGTCGGCGTATTTTTTGTTCTAGAATATCCGCGAGCTGATTGATAATCTATACAATTTTCAAGGTGCTTATACATTCTTGGAGTCATGATTCTCCACTTGGTTGCTCTTTATTTATCTCAAAATTATAAGAACACTGACCTTCTGCAAGAGAACTTTGACAAAATGTCAGTTGTCCGAATGCGTTCAAATGCCCAACCGTAGAGTGCGAGAATGTGGTTTTCTTCTAAATGACGTGTGTGCGAAATCAACGAATTTTATGAGCATTAGTATTGGTGTTGACACTCTCAATCTGTTCAGGGGTCAAAAAGTTCCTCAATAATCAATGGCAGAGTCCTGTTTTTCTTTGATGAGGCCGAACGGACTGTGAATGATGACTTTATATACGACCTTGATAACGAATGGGTGGAATTTACGAAAAAACACAAAATACGATTTTAAAAATATTGAGAAGAGAATATTACGAAAGAAAAGAAGATGGAGATTGAGAAAACACAAAAAAATAATCTTGAACATATCGTTCGTGTTCTCCGTACATGGATTCACAGTGAGTTGGGTTTCCGTTTGAATCATATTGCTGGTGCATGACTCGCAATGCGTAGTTCTCCCGGTACATCCGCATAGCCTGACGCTGCTTGTTCCCGGCTGTGATCCAGTCCCGAAGTTTTCAAGCGAAGAAAGGAACGCTGGTGGTGGCCTGGTAGACTTTGCCTTTGAGAAGAATCCACTGATTTTGACATGGATAGGTTGGTCGTGGTTTGGAAGCACCTTTAGCTGTGCGTGGTGGAGAAGAAGTCTTGCGAGCTTTTGAGACTCGAGTGGTTGAAGCGACTTTCTGATGGAGATTGAGCTGTAATAAAGAGCCATGATACATTTTTTATTTGTAAGAGCAACGCACTCTTCCTGCCTGACGAACCAACAGTTCCATCTGTGGTGGTGGTTTTGGAATTGGATTGGAGACAGCTGGAGTGAAGACACGTTTTGGGACCAGGACCTGAGAGCGAGTGGATGTAGTCTTGAGGGAAACTTCCTCCTTAGTCTTTGTCAACATCGGTACAGAGAGTCTGTAATTTGAGTTCTGCTACAAAGAATTGAAAGAAAATGTGCTAAATTCTGATAGATCATAGAGTAAGCTCATAAATCAGATGGTAAAACTACTCAAAAAGCACAATAATACCATTTGGTTCTGCCCCTTGCAAGACGGTTATTTACTAGAAAAAAGTTTGAACTAACCGAGCGAATCATTAGGGCGTTTTCTGGAGCTGTGATCTTGATATCCGACGAAGAGGAAACCTGAAAATGAGATAGTTTTCTAAATTCCCATTAATTATCAAAATACCGGGGTGTTCTGAATGTGGATGAATTCTTCCGCAGTGCTGTGCTCAGCCAGGAAACCCTGCAAGTTGACGGCACTACCGGCGGCTCGTCAACCTCAAATCCTGGGAACTCGAACTTCAATTCCTCGTTGTTCGAGTCGCGGACTTCCCACAATGGACAAAACTGAAACTTTTGATAAAGTTTGGGAAATCACTTATTTTAATATTATTTTTTACAACGCGTGGGGGCGGAGCTTAAAAAATTTTCTCCGCGGGGGTATCTCGCATGTTTGAAGGACTGTAACTCGAGTTAGAATATTCGGATTTAAATGAAATTTGGTCTCCATATGTAATCAAATATTTAAAATCGAATGGTGAAGTTAGTTTGTTTCTATTGAACGAACAGCTTCCGTAAAATAAAGGAAAGTGAAGTCAAACTCAGAAATCACAGAATTTGATAGTCTTCTCTGTCGATCACGCAGAGTCTTTCTAATGGAAAACGACGTTTTATTGAAGTCCAGATTGGCGAAACTTTTTTTACTGGTTCAAACTTGATGGTCGTTTTGTGAAATTTTTTCAGCGATGACCTTATGTTTTTATGATTTGATACCATAATATAACTCTTGAAAAAATTACTTGCCAACTTGTAGAAAGTTTGGATACATTTGAGTGCATTTATATCAGAAAAACTTACGATTTTCCAAAAATCGATTTCCAAGCATCCTTCCAAGCGGCCATTCTCAAATTCTGAACTAAATGTTGCAGTTTTCGTTACTTATTGTGATGGACTTACAATTCACATGTATTGATCGCCAACTGATACCCCTGAATTTTTTTGAAGTATGCATAATTCGAACCTACCCATAAATGTAAGAAACCCTGTGAAACGATTTTTTTTTGAGGAGCCCCCCTTCCCGAGATATGCCGCCTCCTAGATTTTCGCGTGAGATGGGCGCCCGCAGACTTTGACAAGTCATAACTCGGGTCAAAATTATCCAATCAAGATGTTCAAAAAAAACAAAGTGTGGCAAATCTTTCTGTCTTTCACGTGAATATAAGTAAATTAACAAGAAAAAAACGGAAAATCTGAAAAATGCACGAAATGTCAAAGGTGTCAATCCCAAACTTTTTTCCAGCCCTATGAATAAAATGGGACTATGTTCAAAAGAAAGAGCACACTTGAATTAGTATATTCTCAAAATATCAGGGTAGGTTTATGGATCAGTTTTGGAGGAAAAAATTTTTCCAAAAAAAAAATTTTTTTCTGAAATTTTTTTTCAAAAAATATATCCAAATCTTATTTTTTCCATTCTTTTTTTGGTTATATATAAAGATAAACACCGTACAATTAGTATTATGTAAACGTGGTCTTATGCGAACCTCATGAGAATCATTCCCAAACGTTATAGGTTGTCACCACTAAAATCAATGATTTCTTTTGTAGCTGTATGAAATGTGCTGTATTATTGACCACTTTAGAAAAATTTTATTTAAAAAAATATTTTTAAAAAGTAGAATTAGTTATGTAGATGACTCAGTGCGCATCGTGCACAAAACGTTTCTGTGCAGTTCTCATGAGCACATCTTACAAATGAGTGCAATGTACAATCTTCGTTTATCAGTTCTTTTCCATTGTGCACCGGTAATGGGAATTTCAGCATCTTTCTCAAACAAAGTCTTCACATCACCAAGTTGAACATTATGAAAATATCGAACCAGAAATCATAGATTTTAGTGGTGACAACCTATAACGTTTGGGAATGATTCTCACCAGGCGGTTTTCGCCCCCTTCGGGGGCTCCAACCCCCTGGCCTCCGCTTTTTTCTGAGAGTATTCTACTAATTAATTTTGAGATATTATCGAAATTCCGGCTGTTTCCTTGCGCTCCATCGCCAACATTGCGAGAAACTCCGATTCAAGCCGCCACGCTTTTGTGTGTAGTCCTCGCGGACAACTCGCCAAAACAAATTTTCGTTAATTTTTGTTTGCGAGGACTACACACAAAAGCGCGGCAGTTTGAATCGGAGTTTTTCGCCATGTTGGCGATGGAGCGCAAGGAAACAGCCGGAATTTCGATAATAGATTGCACCGATGTTGTGATTTTGTTTTATTGAAAAGAGCATGTGCCGCTGATAGGCTGTATCGCAGCTAAAACTTCATTGCAAATGCTATCTCGCTGCTTCTGAATTCCTTACAACTGTAAAAAGTTCTCAATTAGGAGGATTCCCCTCTATTTTGCTTGTTCTCTATGTTCTCATTTCGGCGCAGAGTTGCAATGAAGTGAAACTTTCAAGCATGAAATTCAGGATCTAAAGTCAGAAATGGACAATGTGACAAAAGTCAGGATTTGAATGGTTTAGGTTTTTAATAGGGGTCCAACCGGAAGTTCTAAAAAAATTTGCGCACGTACCTCCAAAATCGCTCAAAATATGGAACAAAACCGGGGTGCTTACGTATCTGAATACATCGGCCATGATATAATAGATAGAACCATCTTCCTTGAGTCATAGGCTCATCAAAACAGCCATTGACCCTGATCTCTTAGTACTGGAATTTCAGTTACGAAGGGCAGGAGAGACTGACTGGCAGAATTCCTCAAGTGGCAGCGATGAAAATTGTGCGCTTTCAAAGTTATCTGGTCTTTTAGAAAAGTTTCCTATTCCTCCGAGAGGCATACAACAACAAAAAAGAAAAGATTGTTATTAATTAAGATGGAATAAAATATGACGGTGAGCTTCCGCTATTTATACCTATTACTCAGAGAAGCCTCGGAAGCTCTAGAATTTTTTAGAAGCAAAAAATTCTCGAAAGCAGTGGAAAACGTTCGGAAACTTTTTACAAAACAGCAATTTATTTCTTGACATTGAACCCGGGTATCACGATCAGCGACCAAACATCCGCACCACTACACCACGGGTGCTCATGCCATCAGGGATGGCGAAAGGGGTAGACATAGCGGTCGGCACCGCGCACCTCGCTCCCTTCTCTTCCCTCTTTTCTCGCCCTCCACCACCCACGGATGCGTTAGAGTGAAAATAGGGTGAATTTCAAGAAATTTCAAAATTGATATTTTTGAGAAAATAAAAGCACGGGCATCATCTCAGACGAATTTCCAATCGATCTATATAACTTTCATCCAAATCGGTCCACTGGCTCTCGAGTTATGAGGTGGCACAGACAGACGGACATACAGAAATCGGTGATTGTTATTAGTAAAGATGAGGTTCGCATAAGACCACGTTTACATAATACTAATTGTACGGTGTTTATCTTTATATATAACCAAAAAAAGAATGGAAAAAAATAAGATTTGGATATATTTTTTGAAAAAAAATTTCAGAAAAAAATTTTTTTTTGGAAAAATATTTTTTCCTCCAATACTGATCCTTAAACCTACCCTGATATTCTGAGAATATACTAATTCAAGTGTGCTCTTTCTTTTGAACATAGTCCCATTTTATTCATAGGGCTGGAAAAAAGTTTGGGATTGACACCTTTGACATTTCGTGCATTTTTCAGATTTTCCGTTTTTTTTTTGTTAATTTACTTATATTCACGTGAAAGACAGAAAGATTTGCCACACTTTGTTTTTTTGAACATCTTGATTGGACAATTTTGACCCGAGTTATGACTTGTCAAAGTCTGCGGGCGCCCATCTCACGCGAAAATCTAGGAGGCGGCATATCTCGGGAAGGGGGGCTCCTCAAAAAAAATCGTTTCACAGGGTTTCTTACATCTATGGGTAGGTTCGAATTATGCATACTTCAAAAAAATTCAGGGGTATCAGTTGGCGATCAATACATGTCAAATTAATAATATCAAGTTTTAGAAAAATCAATTGAAGGAGGGTCCCATTCAGTCGAGTCCCATTGCGGAGAGGAGTAGTAATGAATCTATTCCGTTGCTGCCGAAAACAAAAGAGAGAGGGAAAGCAGAGAAAACGACAAAAACTAAAGCAGAAATAGCAGGGAAAAAGGAGAGACGCAGATACCTGATCACCTGCCTCCTCCCCTCTAGAGGAAGGAAAAAGGAAATGACTCATTTTCGACATTTTCGAACACATTTCAGTGGGGATTTTGTTAGAAAAGAGAGTTTTTCTAAAAATGCAAATGATTTCAATGGAGAAAACCAAAAGAATTGGTCCAGATAAGTTCGTAAGTTTTTTATGAAGTTTTTGAAACCCTAATATTATAAATTCAGAAAATGTTGTGTTTCAGTTTTGGCTTATCTTACTTTAGGTTCTTAGGACAGTGATAACCCGAGGAGATAATGTTTTTGAAGTGATGAAAGTTTAGAATTCGTCCAGTATCATAAACTTGCTATCTCAAAACTGCCATTTCTATAGATGCAATCGCTTAGGAACAGTAGGAGCTGTTTACACTCTTCATTTAATACTTTAAACTTTAAAACTTCGTTACTTTGCAATGAGATGAAAATCATCAGAACATCGACAAGACAAACGCAAGTTGTGATAATGAGCATTGAGAAACAGAAAAAACTTTTGAAAATCCCCGTTTCAAATGCTCCATTTTGATAAACACGTTCGATTACAGTAGTGCATGGTGATATTGACTATTACAAGGCTATAACCAGACATACCTCAATTTTTAAGAAAAAATTCAAATAATGTCTTGTTTCATTCACTCTGTTTAAGACTAACTTGATTTTACTCCACCAATTTTTAAACCATCTGCGATTTCGCATCCATTTCATTATTTTTTTCATCCGAATCATACACATTTCGTAGGAGACGAGCTTCTGTGTACATATTTGGTTCAATAATGGGATACACTTTTAGTTAGGGTGTCTAACTGTTTCAGTTACTTGTTTTGTATAGGAATCATTCAACGATTCGAAATCAATGTTCTGAAATTCAGCACAACTTTACAGCCTCAGTGAAACCGAAAGTTTTGCTATCATTCCGGATTTTTCCCTGTTTCTGAAATGTGGTATCTTTTTCGAAATATTAGCTTTGTAATAGTAGATACACAACTTGTCTAGTAAAACAAAATAACTTCTAGGCCGAGACAGTCATTTTCGTCTTCAGTCTACTTCCGTCTTCCGCATAGAAAAAATTCTCTTCCGCGCATATCTGACTGATGCATCCACTACTTTCAAAATATTGGACATCTATTTCCAAAGTTAAAGGAACAGTAGATTATGGTTCTAAAAGTTGCAAAATGTTCCTGAATTTTCACAAGGTTGATAAATCTATTCAACATTGTTTCACTTTTCCAGATCACTTGGCAATGCTCCACGTTCTACATACATGCAAAACGATCCCGGAAAATCGCCGTTTTTCAGAATGTTTTAGTTCAGGTATTATAGGAACTTTGTTCACTGTTTTCGACATTTCGACACTTTCTCTCAACTTGGAGAAACCGTAATTTTCGGTTTCACAATGATCTTAAAGGAGGAATCCGCTCAATTTTTTTTTTGCTTTAAAATATGTAATAATGTGTGCTGATTGCGAAAATCATAACAAAAATTCACAAAAATCATTCTAAAACCCCGAAAATCCGCTTCGAAAATGTCATTTTTGACGCGAATCGCATTGGGCGGCCGTGGAAGAACTCAGTGTGTTTTCTCGGCCACCTAGTTCGGCCATCGCTTTTTTTCGCCAATTTGAGTGATTTTTTCAGGTTTTTTCGGCTGAAACTAGATCAATAGTTTATTTCTCATGAATTTCTATTTAATTACCAACTTTTAATCCAGTTTCAGCCGAAAAAACCTGAAAAAATCACTCAAATTGGCGAAAAAAAGCGATGGCCGAACTAGGTGGCCGAGAAAACACACTGAGTTCTTCCACGGCCGCCCAATGCGATTCGCATCAAAAATGACGTTTTCAAAGCGGATTTTCGGGGTTTTAGAATGATTTTTGTGAATTTTTGTTATGATTTTCGCAATCAGCACACATTATTACATATTTTAAAGCAAAAAAAAAATTTGAGCGGATTCCTCCTTTAAGATCATTGTGAAACCGAAAATTACGGTTTCTCCAAGTTGAGAGAAAGTGTCGAAATGTCGAAAACAGTGAACAAAGTTCCTTTAATTTGACAGTTATGATCGAATTTTGTTCCAGCACTCTCTGCAGTTCACTAAAAATATAACATCCGTCAATTTTTCCATTTCTAAACCTCTTTCATAATTACTGATCTTTTGAATTTTTGATACATCGAATTCCACTCCTGAGCTCCCTTCTTTCCAGATCCCCTGGCAATGCTCCACATTCTACATGAAAAACAAAGCGCTTCCCGGAAAAGCGCCGCTTTCAGAAGATGCAACGTCTTCTGTGTTTTCGGATGCATGTCAACTGTAATCCAGATAGTCGGCACTTTTTATAAATTTTGTCCACCTTTCAAATTGGAAGAACTCGATGATGAGACTGGCTTCAGTGAGTTTTTTTCGTGATAGAGCTAAAATATTGAAGAAAATCGTAAAATGAATTGTTGTAGAGGTTCTGAAACTGTAAATACGTTTTTCGAATTTCTTATTTTTGACTTGTTCACTTTTTATTAAACCAGCATTACAACCGCAAAATTAAACAATGATTCTGAAACTATTGACTCCAAAAACTTGCAGGCTCAGTTGCCGTGTACCTCTAACAGCAGTTGCCATCTATCAACACAAGAATCCATTCGCAAAAATATTGAATATGGTGCATATGGTACACCCATCTACACCTAAATCTTCACTTTCTTTTAATCGTTCTCATGTACCAAATGATTTTTTAAATAAATGCCTTGTACTTTGTTCGTTTTTTTTAACACACCAAATCTGATTCCTAAGGAATTATGATTATGATGGTACTGAAACTGTAAAAGTAGTGAAAACATTCCTTTTGATTTTCAAACTTTAACTCTGTTTCTGGAATGTGAGAAACTACGAAATTTATATGGACGAATGCTCCTTAATCATCCATTTTCCTAATGCTGCGGTTTTACAGGAAGCCTTCTATTACCGATATTTTCTTGATAAACCATTAGAGACAGTGTGAATCGGTAAGTAATTGAACGTTGCATGATTCGATACTTTTTCACATAATTATTGATTTTGAAGATTTCCACAACGGGAGCAGATTACAAGACTCCATTTGGGGATCCATACAAATAAACTTAATTCACAAGGTTCAATATTGGTCTTAGCATAGTTTCCGAAGATTACTTCCATTAGGGCTAATACGTAGCACCAATTTTACTTGAAACAACGAAAAAAACAAGGAAAAATGAGACGGTGAATGGCAAGATTACGAAACAGTATATGAAGCAGGTTTGTCTGAGGTCGAACAATTTGAGATTTTCAACACACTATACATTTGGAACCTTTTCAAATCTCCACATCCCAAATCTGAGAAACAGCAAACGAGGTTTTTATGAAAAGTATGTTCCTTTGATTTCTGCATAGATTCCCAGGCGTTCCCCTGAATCTCGATGATTATGAAATGGTCTGATACATTTCGACGATCAATAAAGATCAATAGAAAATGCCGCGAATCTCCAAAAGAGCTTCTATTTCCGGTTTCAAGACCTCTGGAAACGGTAACATATTTTTAGTTTTCTAATGGGTTTGTCTGGGCGGTTCTATTCTTAATTACGGTAAAACTTGAAGCATTCATGGGTGAATTCTGAAATGCCCAAATAGAATGATAATTTGGTAATCTATCTGATGCAATCCTTATAAACACAATTTTTAAAAAGTAACTTTCAGAACCATATGAAAGCGCAGACCATGTTCCGGTAAATAATTGAAATGCAGCGAAATCTTCTCTATTTTGTAAAAAGTTCAAGATAACTTTATGGTTCCGAATCGGGAAAAAGGGCGTGTAAATAGAAGGACAATATTGAAAACGTGATTACGGATCTTCGGTTTCAGAACCTCAACAAACAGGAATAAATTTTCTAGCTCTTCACTCTACGAGATGGTCAAGCTTGTACATATCTTGCCGTTCAAGTTGGATATACTTTTCCATTATTTCATTTTACAAGTTCATCATCTCAAAAACTAAACTTTTCCCGGTTTCAATGTCTCGTGAAATTGTTTGAGGTGCTCTAATTTTCGGTTTCAATTCGACAAATATTTTTTCCGACTTCATGTAATTAATGTTTTTGAGAAAACATCTCCACCTAGGAAACACACTGATATTGCTCACAGGAGGTGATTCAATAAGAAAGCTGGAAACACAATGAAAGCATGTCAAACTCACTGTTCGACAACTTTGCAGAAAACATGGAAACGTCACCAATAATTGTTTTTGGAAACTCAGAATAATGACCATCATGAAACTGGAATCTGAAAATAGTCTATTAAAAAGTTCAGTGTTCCCAAATCTTCTCCTTAGTTCGAGAATTTTATGACTTCGCTTTGTCTGATAGTGAGATACAATCACCATCAAAATGAGCATTACTCACTGGAAACGAACAGAAAATAAGCATACAAAAATTTTACTGTTCAAGAATGTTTCTTTCCATCCAGTAAATTTTTGATTTTGCTAGACACCTGAACACCTTTTCAGCCTGAAATAGTAAAGTCTTCCCCGAAATTAGCACGCCTCTTTCAACTTCACGATTTGTAAAAAAAATTTCAGACATACGCAGTTAGAACCTCATTTGTTGTGATTCTCACTCACCTTTTCCAGTTTCACGCTTTTCTCGAATTTCCAGTATTTTCCTGACAATATTCATATATTCCTCTGCTCATTTCAAATGTAATCAGTCAATGATTATTAACCATCATGCATTAGGTTAGACATGTAATTTTTGATACAATGAAGAATCCTAAAATAAGACAACTTTTCACTGTTTCAGTGACATCACTAATTTAGTGTGGATATAGGGAAAGTGATCGGAAGTGAATGTAACACTCATTATCCGAGAGAATCGAGTATCCCACTGTACAAAAATTTCAAACTGGATCTTTTGTATTGGTATTATATATAGTGGTACCTTGTGTATTTCTAACATTTATCACACATATTTCATTAGGCTCCGCCCACTATTTGACAAGAGATGTAGCAAACACTGAAAAAAATGAAAATTTTTCTTTGTATTGCAAATGACCAGATCTCAACGGGAAATGATTTTCGGCATTATTTTATGAATTTTTTGTGTTGGGACCAAGCAGATATTATGCCATCTTAGCAAAAAAAATCATGAGTTTTCATGATTTGATTGAAAAATCTCAAAATTTTTCCAAAACACCATTTTTCTGGGTCGGGGCCCATATCAAGCCACCGAGATTAGATTAGATTCGGAATCAACGCTACATTTTAGTTTAGATCAAACAGATTTGATTAAAAATTGCGGTATCCCTCATACTTAAAAATGATGAAATTTGTGATGCGTCCAATCAAAATCCATGGGGTACCCCCCGTTGTGAAAAAAGTGATAGTCACGGATTTGGCTGAAATTTCACACATACATAAGTAGCACAACTCAAGACACAACGGCTGCGAAAATATGAAGGGCACTCGATAACCCTCCGTCCAGTGGATAGACTTTCAGTACAGGCAGGTTGGGAAAATTTTTCATTTTTACTCGAGTCTGAAATTTAATAGTGGATACCCCGAAATTGTTACGATTATGAAACTTTCATAGTAAAATTTTATCTAGTTTTTGAATTCATTGTTATCTCAGTGGCTTTACAGAGTCTTAGACGGAAATAATCCTTGTTTCTAGTGTGTACCTACTCATACGGGAACTGAACTTGTTTCTTACTAAATAATCATATAGGAATCAACTATCATCGGTCAGAAACACTGTGATTCCAAGAGGTTGTTTAGTAATTCATAAGAAAAAAAACTGTTTTGCTCTGTCAGAAAGTCACATTTCTTGAGTTTCACCTCAATATACAAAACAGGTCTAGTGAAACCTAGAAATAGTTTGAAACCGACTGCAAAAAGTTTAGAATACCCTATTGTGAATATTGAACGCTGTTTATGAAATGCACTTGATCTAAATTGATTGAATTACAGTGTTTCTAGCCGATGATAGTTGATTCCTATATGATTTTTGGCTAAAAACAAGTTAAGCTCCAGTATGAGTAGGTATCCCTTAGAAACACGGATCATTTCCGTCTTAGACTTTGCCAAGCCACCGAGATAACAGTGAATTCAAAAACTAGATAAAATTTCACTTCAGAAAAACTGTAATTGTAACAATTATGGGGTGTCCACTATTGATTTTCAGACTCGAGTAAAAATGAAAAATTTTCCCAACCTGCCTGTACTGAAAGTCTATCCACTGGACGGAGGGTCATCGAGTGCCCTTCATATTTTCGCAGCCGTTGTGTCTTGAGTTGTGCTACTTATGTATGTGTGAAATTTCAGCCAAATCCGTGACTATCACTTTTTTCACAACGGGGGGTACCCCATGGATTTTGATTGGACGCATCACAAATTTCATCATTTTTAAGTATGAGGGATACCGCAATTTTTAATCAAATCTGTTTGATCTAAACTAAAATGTAGCGTTGATTCCGAATCTAATCTAATCTCGGTGGCTTGATATGGGCCCCGACCCAGAAAAATGGTGTTTTGGAAAAATTTTGAGATTTTTCAATCAAATCATGAAAACTCATGATTTTTTTCTGCTAAGATGGCATAATATCTGCTTGGTCCCAACACAAAAAATTCATAAAATAATGCCGAAAATCATTTCCCGTTGAGATCTGGTCATTTGCAATACAAAGAAAAATTTTCATTTTTTTCAGTGTTTGCTACATCTCTTGTCAAATAGTGGGCGGAGCCTAATGAAATATGTGTGATAAATGTTAGAAGTACACAAGGTACCACTATATATAATACCAATACAAAAGATCCAGTTTGAAATTTTTGTACAGTCATCAAGAGGCTCAAAGTCGAAACCCTGGGATAATGAGTGGTAATTCCAAAAAAAATTTCCCAGTCTTCTATTTCCTATTTGTTTGGTACACCATCGTCCCATTAAAAATTATTCTTCGCTAGTTTGCATATGAGAACTTCGAGACAGTGAGAAATTCTGAAAAAAAATGTTACAATGAAATGAGGCAGGGAGATTTGGAAAGTCCAAGTTTCACATTCTTATATCTACTTTTGGGACAAAAATACCTAAAACCGTAAAAAAGATGGACTGATTTTCCCCAACATTTTGAGCTACAGAGCTACTTTTAATCAGGGATACTCTGACTTTGGCGCGTCCGTGAATAACTTTGAGAAGGAGTTGAGAATGGAAGTTTCTCACAGATATTCAGTAGAGCATTCTACTATTCACTACCCAATCCCAACGAGTTCCATGAAGATCTATTCTATCCATGCAAAAGTGAACAGTTGAAAACATTTTCCGATTCGTAAGATTTCTAATTGTGAGTAGATTCATTTTTGCATAGTCGTGTGTACGTTTTTTACCTCTTTGCGTTTGTCTAATAATGCAACCCACAGAGCAGCAGAATCTTCAAAAAAAAACTGCTCCAAGCTGAAAAATTCATGGTGGGTTTTTGTAAAATCGATGTGACGACGTAAATTCCTACAAAAAGATTCCAATTCACTTTGAGCAATTCATCAGTTTTTTGTCAAATGAGCTCCCGTGATGACAAACTCACTAAGTCAGCAAACCTCAAAGTATGGGCCAGAATCCTAGCAAAAAGTTCTACTTCTGTGAAATCGTTGATGAATAAAATACTGTTCCAACGAGGCTACATCCAATTTACAAAGGCATTTTCTAATGATGTAATGTAGAGTTTTTCATCATCATTTACTTCTCGGCTCTTTTTTTTTCGGGGCGCTGTGGGATGTAGTGTCTATTTCTTGTACTTTGTACAAATTAAATTAATTAGTGAAAAATTATCTTTACAATAATAATAATAGATTAGTATTCTCAACAGATAAATTTCATTATCGGGTAAGTCGAACCAGTTCTAAAGATATATGCTGTTTTGAGAAGGTCACTAATGAAACAAAAGGTTTCAGTAACAATGGAATATTTTTCAGTCGCTGACAGTAAAACCTATAAAATTGAAATGCGATGTTTCAAAAACACGACTAGGAACGGAGTTGGTTAATTTTTAGTTGGGTTATACGGCTTGTAGGCTATCACTCATTGCCTTCTTTTTTACTGAATTTTGATCCAAATACAACCTCTTGCTCTCATATGTATTGATTCTACGATTGGGGTTTTTTTCATCATTCAAGAGACAGATAATAATGATGAAAAACTTTCTAGGATTTCATACTGTTTCGATGAAGTAGTAATTTTGCGGTACCATTTATCAAAACAGTGATCCCATTCTTTCACAATGAAAATCAGCAGAATGAATGAAAAGTACGGTTTCAAATAGCTCAACAATGGATGCTCCAAAGCTATGAAGTTGTTAGAGTTCTACCTTCATAGTCTTCAGCGATACTTGTTTTGTATAGTTAAAATTCAACAATGTGCTTCTTTGTTCGACTTGGGATGAAAAGAAGGTTAACTTCAATGATCGTAATCAAACCCAGTCGTACCAGAATTATACCAAAGCTTGTGAAATTTGGCAAGTCTTTACATCTTCAATGAGACCAAAAGTTTCTCTATAATTCCCCAGTTTTGCTAACACATCTATATTATTTCACGCAATTTTTTGTAGGGAATTCGTAACGTTTGGGTATTAAGATTTCATTGTTTCTGTTAGATCTTCAATGTTTTTGTTAATTTTTGGCAAATATGTGCAATATTTGGATGGCATCAATCATAATGGGAAATATATTGTATCTTTGCTGTTTCGGAAAAGTGTTATCTTCTTTGATATATGAGTTTTGTGATGGAAGGTTCGGGTATAGCTCAAAAATTCAAACGCATTACAGATTCAATTATCAGGATACCTACTGTGCGAAAGTAACATATCTTATCGTCAGTGTTTGTGATGCTGACTGGTCCTGTACTCTGATCCAAACTCTATGATGAGTTTAGTAGTCTTTATTCTTATCGTGAAGTTCTTAAAAACATATGAAATGTCCTCTGCTGAAAATTTTACAGCTTCAATCGGAACATATTTCTGCACTGCATATACGTGATCCGATCCATAGTTGAGATGTTATCCACAAAATGTGGCTATTAGATAGTTTATTCGTACAGCTGCTGAAAAACATTTTCTCTCTCAGGTGGCTATGGACTTCCCCATAGGTCACGTGAGTAAATCGTCTAGTTGAAGACAACTCAAGACTTTGAAGTTTGTGCCTGTTCAGTTTATAATTTTCATATAGACATTCTCTGATCTATTTGTTGACATTTATCGAAAATGGTGCCATTGGTTAGTTTTGAGTGGCCATGATCAACGGAAATTCAAATCCTGTCCAATTTTATGCGTCAATAATGAGAGGGAGCGGTACAAAGAACATTTTGTGTTTTCTCCGAGACCGGATTTCCTTTTGAAATTTGGGCAGAACTGTTTTTGAAAAATCCGAATTCGCTACTGAAATTAGCTGTGAAACTTCTATGAAAACTATGACTCTGAAACGTAACTTTTTTGCCAGGAATTTTGAACATCGCTTTTAAGGACGTACTCTGCTATATTTTGAATTCGACGCCTGAACGTGCCTGTTATGTATGTCACTAGATTCTAATCAATCTCTGAATTTCAGATAGAAATTGACCAATCGCACTAGAGTCAGTTGCAATTTATAAAAAACAGAAAACTTGAAACAAGAAAAATTGGTCTTCTGTAGCAGAACTATGATAAGTTTTGATGAAATTTAGTTGGATGTTACATGTTTTTTAGCGCTTTTCCTTGCGAATATCATTTTGACTCAAATTTGTTACCTAACCTGACTAAACGTAAGATCCTAATAGTTTTGAGAAAATACTGAATTTCCACCTCCAACCGATCACTGAAATCTGTAACATATTAATCTTTTCAAATCACATTGTTGAAACCGACACTATGAGACTAGTATTTTCTCTTCGAAGACTAACAAAATTCTTGCCAATTTATGGTTATCATATCCCACCTCAATTGAGTATCTCCCACTGAATATTTTCCATGTTCAAGATTTTCAAGCAGGACTTAATCATCCTAAAAAACCACAAAAACTGTTTTAGTTCCCTTTTATGTTGACCTTTTTTGCAATTGATTTCATCTCATATTTACCCCTTCACATCCCCAACTTGAAACAGCAACCATAATAAGACACAAAAATTTTGAATCTGATTGCGTCTGAAGCTAATAACAAAGTGTATGTTTCAATTTCCTGGTAATTGTAACTGAAGATTTTTGAGTCGTTATGAGAATAGCTCTCAACACCAGTTTGACATCAATTTATAGTTTCTCCTGTTCCACTAACTTTTGATTGTGGACAGAAACAGTTCGTGTAGCTCTTGATGTCTCTTTTTGATTAATCACAGTAGACTTTGAAATCTGTGGATTAATCAAAGAGTGCCAAATAATGGACTATTGGCAAATCATCATCGGAACAGTTGTAATGAAGGCCTCAAAACCGAAAAAAGGTTTCCATATTCAGAACATTCTGTATAATAGAGCGTTTTCAGGCCCAGAACGCTTGTATATCACATATACTTTATGGAATTTACATCAGTACTCTATTTTACATTTTCCGTAAGATTGGAAAAAAGAGTTTCTCACCCATGTCAGTTACCATGGAAGTCTCTTTCGGAAGATTTTCCCAGTTCTGCTTCCAATCTGCTAAATTTAAAACTATGCTCGGAAGATCACAAACGGTTATTCTCCTTTCGAAACTTGTAAATATTACACAAATATTTCAGCCTCTCGTACTGATCTCGGGTGAGTACCAGGAAATATCTGAACCATGTGAAACGGTAATAAATTTTCTTCTACATACAAGTTGTTACTTAGTTATTACTCTTGCGTTATTTTATTGAAACGTCACAAATCTGTCACCTTCTCGATTCCCTCATCATTGGAAGAAGATTGCACTTTTGAAATCACCTGCCCATTTTGGTTGGAGTTTCGATTACGACACACCAAAGCTGTTAGGTGGCCGTTGGTTCACCGAAACACCTTCAAATTTTCTACAACTTTGAACTAGAAATTAGAAACAAACAACTAGCTCCAAGCAGAAAAAAATCATTGTGATGAACTGAGATGCATCTGTATAAACTAAAAAATGAAGACTGTTTCAAACTCAAGATATTCTTTTGAGTTTGTTCCAATTGGCAGTCCTTCGATTGTGTCACAGTTTTTCAAGAATTTTATTTGAGTAGCCAAAATTCGCAGCAAGCGGAAAAACTTCAACGCCAGTTTCTCCGTGCTCATCATTAATGAAAACAGTGATACAAACACTAAATATTTGATCAGCAATGCTTTATTAGGCGATTATTTCTCAATTTCCGACCTTTGACTCTAAGAAATGTACGTATTTTATTTACTTGTTGCTAATTTCAAAATATGAGCATTCGCTGATTTCCTATGATTTCTGTTTTAAAGTCTGCAGATCTTATATGGGTGTCCTAGGGGATTGTATTGTACTGTTCTTGTTTCTTTTCTCTCATTCTGAAAATAGTCTAAATCCCCTAATTACCCCTAAATTTGAATATGTTCGACGAGTCATTGGTGTTTCACGACATTTGTATTATTGCTTTTTTCATATTGAAATTCAATGAAATTCCTACGTGTTTCGTTTCAAACCTAGTATTCTCAGCATGCACAGGCAAGATTAATGAACACTTAAACTTGCTTGTTTTTCCCACTATATGAATCTGATATGCTGTCTTGAATGAGAAAGTTGACAAGCATTTTGTTCGTTTTATCTTATCCACATTATTCAAATTTTTATTAAAAACGTGAGAAGTACAAGGTGGCTTTTGAGGCCGTCACTTTTGACGACCGGCCGTGAGTTCGCCGATTGTGGTTTTGAAATGTTTCAAAACAAAGAGGCCGCGGCTTTCTCACGGATTTCGCGGCTCTTCGCAACCTCTAGAAAAATGAACTTTTAAAAAAAAGTACGTGCAATTTTGAAATGAAATTTGAAATTTTTGAAGAAATGGAAAGCCGGCCGCGTCCGCCCGCCAAATCTAAAAATATTCTCCCTCCCGGCCGCACGACAGCTTTGTAATGTATCATGAAACTAATACCAATGTTTAATTTACTAAAATTCCGTTTTCACAAAAAAACCTTGGAATCATACATGTCGC
Source organism: Caenorhabditis sinica (assembly GCA_963932045.1). NCBI lineage: Eukaryota > Metazoa > Nematoda > Chromadorea > Rhabditida > Rhabditidae > Caenorhabditis > Caenorhabditis sinica. The sequence goes on from OZ009940.1 coordinate 22,030,510, forward strand.
GGGCCGGGCCGGGCCGGGCCGGGCCGGGCCGGTGGAGGAATTTCTAACGGCCCGGCCCGGCCCGGCCCGGCCCGGCCCGCTCGGCCCGGATTTTTGGAGGCAAAATTTTTCAAGGTCAATTTTTGGAGCAAAATTTGATTTTTTTCGTTAATTTTTAGTAAAATCATGATTTTTTGTATATTTCTTGTACTTCATGGATTTTCACACTTTTCCATGAATTTTTTATAGTTTTTTGTGAAAAATTGTCAAAAAAAAAATTTTTTTTCGAGCAATTTTTCCCTACCCGGGCCGGCAAAATTTTCCCTCGGCCCGGCCCGGGCCAGGGCCGAGCCGGGCCGGGCCAAGATTTAGCAAGTATGCTTGGAATCAGCTCTTCAGAAAACTTTGGCCAAAGAAGGGAACTTCTAGAAACTGCGAACAAATTATATCATTTTCTCGAAGTTTACAACTTTGAAAAAAGTTATAACTTCTCAGTACTGAGAAGTTGTGTTTGACACTGGTTGATAAAATTTTGAATTTCCTACTCTAAGATAACATCTAAACTAATCGTTTCTACATTATTGTTTTAAACAATGATACTGCTCTTTGTCTACAGTTATTATGTACAGATCTGAACCATCTGAAACGGGAGTTGAAATTTTGAAAGCGTCGGAAGTCTTCACTATTGATCAGATTTGTGCAGGACCCATGGGGTTTCCCATGGTGTGAGTTTGAAGGTGAACTTTTCTTAATCCCTTCTTATCGAATTTGAGTTTGAATAACTCAATAAACTCAAATGTTTGGAACAGAGTTGATTAAGATCCACGATAGCAATCAAATTTTCCGAAAATCCTAATTTTCGCTGTTCAAGCCTATTTTAGGGCTCAGATGACTACTGATCGAGACAATTCACCATTATTCCATACTCCACTCTTTTCATGTTTCAAGATCCCTATTATGTCAGGTTTTGAAAAGCTTCATAATAAATCACCTCTATCGATTCTCGCAGTTAGATTAATTTTTCACAGTGCACTCTTTTCAGCGACCAATCCGGCTACCGTGAAGCTTCAGGAAAAATTTCGGTTTTGTGGAGTTCATGAAAACTATAATTTTTTGAAATGGTTGATACTTGGTTTGTCGTGAGGCGACGAAAACTTCTTGATTCTATTCCTAGAATCTACCAAAAACGGATAATGCGCTATCTTATTATATTTAAAGTTGACGTGATTATCTGCTCATTGAAGAAATTTTTAGTGATTCCTTACATGAGGTTCATGAAACATTCGTCATTAAAAAAACTGCCTTTCGAAATTTTCATAAATGTGAAGGTATTTTTTCGAGTATAGTATAATCCACAAGCGTTGAATCATAGTTTGTGAATTCACTTAAATATCGCTGACATGTTTCTCTTCCTCTTCTTTCGCCTTGTTGAGAACTCTTATTCAGGTTTTTGTCATCGAAACGATTTTCAAAACGGTTTTCTTTACTCTACAAACACGCCCTTCTTCAAAAGCCCCACACTGATCAATGTTACATATTTCAACTCTATCTTGAGATATGTACACTTTATTGGAACTTATGGTAAGTAATCCGACTCAAGATGACATAGGATCAGATTCCCAATCTTTCCTTCACATTAATTGACATTTGAAAACAGTGATCAAATTAATTATAAAGTAATTTAGAATCCTGGTCCAGTTTCAAAACAACCAATGAGAAACAAGGCCGAAAATATGATTTGGTTGACAACTTTTATAATTTTCCTGACTTTTTTAGCCTTCTTGCTCCGTTTTCAGATAACTTTTTCTCAATTACTATCTCGAATCTTAGATACTAAAAACAGACAAATTTGCAAGTTAAAAATGTACTTTTCGTTTGGATACTTACGTATTTCTTCACATTGCCAAATGAGTTATGTGTGGGCGAGGATAGAAGTAAAAAATTTGTTTTTTTTTCTCAAAATGTAAGCTTTTCGACATGTTTTCGATGGTTTTGAAGAAGTAGGGATGTTGTGGAAACTCCAGGAAACTGTTGCAAAGTTCGTCTCGTAAAGTTTTGTTATTTCTTGCATAAAATTGAGCACAGTCTCTTTACAGCATTGCTGTAAAATTACGGCTTTGCTGGAAAATGATGTAACGAGAAATAACGAGACTGTGCTGAACTTTATGCGAGAAATAACGAAACTAAACAAGAATGTGCGGTTGCTGAACTTTGCGAGAAACGGCATTCTAGAACAAACATCGGAAAATGTCAAAATTGCAAATATCTTTTTCGATGCGATTATTTCTTTTCTTGCAAGAATGTGCCGTTGATCTATTTCAAGTTGTTGGAATCTAGGAGAAATTACCAAACAGCGCATTAGACGCGTAGCAGGACTATAAACTTCCCATAGCGTATAAGAGGCAAACCATTAGTATCACTCACCAACGTTCATTTTAATTCTTACTTTTTCCACAACTAACTGAAACAGTCTACTTGGAAAATAAAACAGTTTTGGGGCAAAGGTAACTTTAGTAAATTCTGTTAGGGGTTAGTGTGTTCCTTTTGTTTCGTGCACCGAGATTAGTTTGATCCTCTCCTCTTGAGCCTCATTTTGCTGGTGGCATACCAATTTTTGCAGTAATGTCGGGAAGAATTTCATCGAACATTGAGATTGATTTCCGAGTAAGAATAAAACATGTTCGAAACAGACGAAAATGATGTTATGTCAAAGTGGAATTGCACAATAATTTCCGGAACATTTCAGAAGGCATAATTAAAAATAACTTGTTTCAACTATAATACTAAGTATCTGCTCATCTGTGGCAACTTTTGCAATTAGACAAAGTTTTCGGACATTAAAAATTAATCGATAGTGAAAGTGTTGCTATCCTATTAGACTCATTCCAGTCACCCCTTTGCTCACAGTTTCATCTAATACTTTCCCTTCCTTTTACTCAGAACAGGTGATACTTGACAAAGCTGTTTTGTTGACAGCTCTCAGGTGGTGTTACAGGTTAGTCTTGGGTGGACATGGTCATGGTTACCGGAAATTCGATACTGAAATTCATATGCTTGTTCGAGGCACAGCTCACATATGGAAACGCTGCTTTGTTGAAAGCTTGACATTGAAAATTCTTGCTTTATGAAAAGATGTGTATCCTTTTTTGTGTTTGAATAATGTTGGGGAGGGGTGCAAAGAACATTGTGTCTGCTGTTGTGAATCGGAATTCCAGTTGAAAAAAGATTCAACGTTATTTCCACATCTACCATAGTACCGATTCGTGACTATACCGTTGAAATCGGTCAATTGATACAGCTGGAAAGCGAATATAGGTTTAATGTTTCAAAATAGTCGTTTTTGCTTTTGCTTTCCTGAATGATTGATCTAAACTGCAAGGCAAGACTTATTTTGACGAAATTCGGATCCTCAATAAGTTTCCGATTTTTTTAGTAACACATTTTCATAATTTCTCCAGTAGGTCGATTGAAAAGATAATAAAATTGTTTTGGAACTGATATCGTTGAAGCTGAAAAGTTTTCAAACTTTTCACTATTTCAAACCATGCATAAACGTCGGCGACACCCCAATTAACATTGTTTCTTCCGGTGGCCATGCATTAAGTCTGTTTTCTATTCAAAGTTGGAGAAGCTGAGAATCAATATCCTTCTCCGATCACAGTGTATATACCTGGTAATTTTCATTAGTGGATTTTTTTCCGTCCTGACTCAGTATTGAACGTATGAAACTCGATTTCAAATCACAATATCGCAACAGAAAACTCGTTGTTTGCATCAAAGTTCTTCAAGAAACCAAACAGATTCTGTTTCAAGTTTGTGATATGGGTTCATCATGCAATATTACATCGATGTGACACGCTTCTTATCTTTTATTTAATTTGGTCATGTTTGAAAAACGAAATTCTTATGAAACCTTATTCAATGACATAAATACCTCACGTTCACAAATACCTAATGTTTTGTGGAACAATGTCTTCCAAAATAAAGCGTATTGAACTGAAATTTATATATGTTCCAAACTGGGATGAAGTTTGCTGAGAACGTTTTTACTGTCAGTAATTGAAGGCCAAGGGAGAGAGTGGAAAGTAATGTAATTCACTATTACAACTCAAAACTTGAAACCTAGGACATCTAGACAAGGGATATCTAATTGTGAGGGTATTGACAAAAGAGATAATCGTTCGTATGTATTAAAAAAAGTCTGTTGAATTAGATTACAAAACGTTCAGTTTCAATTACCTGGTAACCTGGTAATTGAAACGGTAAACTTTGTAATCATTAACTTCGTAGGCCTAATCTCTTTGCTATTTATTTTGAAGGCGCATGTAGTTTTGGTACCCGAAATCGCTTTTATCTGAGTTTGCAGTACGGTAACGGGACTTGATTTCGAATTTCAAAAAACCGTGCGCCTTTAAATGAGGTGACAATAGTACAGCGCACCTTTCTAGTAAAGCAATTTTCTCGAAGCAAGAGATTTTCTCATCAAATGATACAGAGAATTCTGAAAAGTGCTAGTATGCATGTAAACATCGTCTTTTATATAATTTCCCCCATATTATGAGAAATTATGTTGGAGCTTATGCTAATGGTAAGCCTTCACCGTAAATATCTTGAATAAAAGTTTCAAAAATGAAAAAAGGGAATTAGAAATCCAAAATGTTCTCATCAGAATGATACATTTTCTATTTCCGAACACTTTTATCTTCTATAAATCTTCACGGATTTTCGATACAGATCTTTTCATGCGTCTCAAAAGTTTTCAGTTTCAAATCTAAGATTTCTCGAAGTTGTCCTGAACTCTGTAGTGTCTTTCCATCTTCTCAAACACTAATTTTCTTCTCATGTGCCAGTCAGAAATAGCATTTAGTTATCATCTGTTCTTCTGTCGTTTGTTCTTGAATTTGAGTTATTTTTTCAAAAAAAAGTAGAATGAAAAGTTTGCGCTTCACTTCCCTTGTAACTAGAACGGGGATTGTTGAGGTAATAGTGCATAATGGTGATAATATCAATTCGAATGAGTGAGAAGAGACTCTTATGAACCCCCCCCCCTTTTTCTCGAAAAACGTTCTGTTTCAGGCACTTTGTATCTTTAGTTATTATTTTCGTGTCTTGTTCGAATTCTATTAGACTGTTTTTTCCTTACTTATTGTTTGCACTCGACGAAATTAAGAATATAGGGTAGTCATGGTCAAACACTTTTTGGCGAGGATAACAAACAAGGTCACCTGAAAAATTCCAGAGTAATATATCTAAATAAAGAGCTATGCACTAAAACTTCTGAAACCTGAATAAATTTGGCACCCAATGGGAACGGCAATTTATGTTTTTTGTCTCTTTTCTTCCCAATTTGTGACAAAACGTTGACTCAAAATGAAAGTCTCAAACATCGAAAGAATTTGGGTGTTGTTAACTGCAATTTATCTAATCACTCTAAAACTCAAATGAGGCGCATTAGGTATTATTGACCTGGAAAAATTTACACTTTCATCGTCATGACTTTCAAGCTAATGGCCGTAATTGATATTAAATTTGACTCTTGTTCATAAAAATGTTCGCTTTAAAATGAAACTCAACAATGGAGATTCAATCCAAAAAAATTTTTTTGGGCATGGGTTTACTTTGTTTGAATTGACAATTGAAGGACCGCTGACTGACTAAACTACTAGTGTTCACTATTTGTCAACCATTTGAAACAGAGATTTGGGAAAATCTAATGAGAATTTTCTGAATTCCTTTACGGGAACCATGAAAATAGCATTCAATATCTTGCTCCAACTTAGAATAGCCTTCTTGTTTCTTGTTTTTTTCCAACTGACAATATGTTTCTATTTTCTCAATTTCTTTCTTCTTCAGCTTTTTATTATTGTGGTTCCTGTTTCACTTGGTTCAGTTTTTGGAGTGGGTGTGATTTTTGGCATTAAGATTTCAATTGTCATGGTTCATCTGATTCAAATTAACTTTGGAGGAAATCGCATTCATATTCTGAGAAATGCGAAAAATAGAAAGTTAAAAAAGTGATGCAAAACTTTACAGTTCCTAAATTATGAGATTTTTTGTGCCATTTCGAGAGGGATAGTGCCGCTTTCTTATCTCGGAATTGAAATTTTCCCAAACTTTTGACTTCTTCCAGTATTACAAAGCGTTTTCGAAATCAATAACAGTTACAGGACTTCGAGATATTTCTCAAATTTTCTTCCAACTTTGCTAAGTCGTCGATAACTTCCCATATTTTTCTGTAATTTTTAAGTTTTTACCTCGTTGCAACTTCTTCTTTAATTTTCTTACTTCTACTATTTTCCGTTCCGTCGCTACAAAGCAGCTCCTTCATTCAGCTAATTCAAACTTCCTACTTGATTTCCCACCTACTGCTACTTTTCCATCACTGTTTACTTTCCTGTTGAGCCGAATTCGAATTCCCGCCAACCCACGTAAAAATTTCATCAGAATAAAACATGTTCAGGAATGGAGTTTCAGCGGGCTTGTAGGAAGATCGGGGTTTACTAAAAACAAACAGAAAAAGTGATCTTATATCATATACTTGAACAGGAATTTTTTTGAATGGTTTCAGTATTTTTCTAGAACATGTTATGATTGGTTGATGTTGATTTTAAGTACATGGTATTCTCCGTTCAGGTTACCCTATTCGATTTTGAAAATATTTTGTTCCCTCGCGTCCTCATTGCAATTCAGCGAGAACACAGAAAAACATTCTTGCAATCCGGGCCGAAACGGACCGACGACTGGGTAGCAGTTTTCTTGGTTTCAACTTGCGATATTTCTGTCAAATCTTATATTAAAATGTAGAACTCAATGAGATATACAAAATGGTAAAACTATGCAGAAAGTATTTCTGAAAATTGAAAGAATCGGGTCACTTTCCAAAGAATCGAATATAGGATCAACTCGGAGCAAGTATGTTTTCGATTTCACGAACTCGACACAAATCAAAAAATACATGCAAACTTTGGTGACACGTTGCTAGAGAAAGCAATAAAATTCAGAATAGTTTAGAGGGAATCTGATTTCTAAACAAGACCAATAAGGGTTTGGTTGTGGTACTCATCTTTTCTTTGTTACAAGTTTCCGGTGAACCTCTAGTCCCTTTTTCCCTCCACGTGATAACATCTACATCGTTTCTATTCTAGAAGTTGCAAAATAACGATTGACACCGTTTGCTTCTGCATGTCGAAATTTTCAGATTCTATTCTAGAAAGTTATACAAAGAGGTCGAAAAAGACAGTGATCTGCACACAACTTGTCGGAAATTATGGCGATTGTGACGCAGAATATTTTTCATATAAATTCATCTCTGCCTCATTTTCATCGAAATATTTTTTTCGAAATATGAACACAGTTTCATCAATCTGGCGTTAGTTCATTTAAAAAATTTCTTCTTAGTAGCTTGAGGGCACGAGGCTTATAGAAGTAGAAAACTTCAAAAACAACGCTACACAGTCGAAATTCAACTCCCTCATCATAACCACAAAAATTTTTTATTGGGAAAATTCGACCATCACTTGTGTATTGAATTCCAAGGCGGCTTATTCACTTATAAAAAATTTTAAGTTATCAAATTTAAGTTTCAAAATCTTCATGAAGTTCTAGTTTTTGAACTGATTTCATTAAGACGAAGAATAAGAGAATCATCTTGAAACTTTTTCTGTTTTTCCAAGTTTTCAAAAATCACCTAACACTTTCTATTAGATGGAGGACGCGCGTTGGTCTCTATATTCAAAAATCATACTATCCCCTTCGAAATCACCCAATTTTTTTTCAAAATGAACCCAACCTTAAAAAAAGAAAGGGACCCCTCTTGAAAATGAGTATATGGGAATTTTTTTTGAATTCAGTGTTGAGATACTGCAATGGTTCAAGATGGTGATGTAAGGATTTGTAAACAAGAAATTAGAGATTTGTGAAAATTTATAGAAATTGTGGGATATGGGAAACTGAAAATTTTCTTGAACAAAGCCAGGATTTCGGAATAGGACAACAAAAGGGCTCGAGAGTAGAATAACGTATATGTGAGAAAGTTTGAGATTTTATAAAGATTTCAGATGCTTTCAAAATTCTGGTTGAAAAAAGTTAATAATTCTGCCAATGAAAACTAAGGAAAGTTTAGAAGTTTGCGACTTGGTGAAACTGAAATTCTTTAAAATTAATTTTGGATTAGAGTTTGAGAACCTTGACTTACTGAAAATTCGGAAATTTCGGAAAAACTAATGATCTTTTTGATTCCTAAAAACAATACTTTTTGCATTTTTAAGATTGTTCGTTGCTCTCAGTTACAAAGCGAGATCTGAAGGCAATTCTAAAAAAATTAGGACATTGTGAAACTGAAAATGTCGGAATTCAATAATGAAGTTTCGGAATTTTTGAAAACATCTATGAAAGTATTTAGAGACTTTTGGAGAATTTTTTTTGAGAATATGTGCACAGTATCTAAAGTTCAAATCACTTGAAAAAACAACAAAAAAACTGCTCAAAACTGAAAACACTTTGAACAACCTTTGTAATTTTAAATAATGAAAAAGCGATCCGATCATTTTTTCTCAACCTCAGATGAATTAAGAACTTTGTGAAACTGAAAATCTTGTAGCCTAATTTTTTGTTTTTCTTTGCATTCATTGTTTTTTGTATTCATAGCCACTGCATGTATACACTACCATAGATTACTTCTGCAAAACTTAGAAATAGGAAGAAGCCATAATTCATGGGCTTTGAGAAACTGAAAACACTCTGTGTCACCATTTGAAATTTCAAAAATGGTGCTTGACCAAATTTGCATGAACCTCGAAAAACTGAAAAAAATTTCACCAGTTTCTGAAAGTTTTCAAGGTTACGAAAATTTCTGTCACTTCGATTCTCCACGTCTATCTTCCGCGTTAAAAACTTCATTCCTGATCCGAACCATCTGAAACCGGAATCAAAGTTGTGAAGGCATCAGAATTCTTCACGATTGCTCTGATTTGTTGCAGCAGGTTCTATCGGGTTCCCAATGACGTAACTTTTTCAGTACTTTGGTTTCTTTTTTCATCAATTTTAGGTTTCAATATCTTCATGAAATGCAAGTTTTGGAACAGATTTCATTAAAAGGAATGGAATCCAACTTCAAAATTTTTCAATTCTTTGCTATTCGAGCCTATTTCTGACCCAGGTGATCTCAAAACTAAATAATTATGTCACTATTTCCATTGTGCACTATTTTCATGTTCCAAGGCCCCCATTAACTCAATTGTTTGAAACGGTTCACAATGAAATTCCTACTCCTTTGACTATTCCTTCGATTGTGTGTGGCAATACGATTGAAACATCAACGGGCACCAAAATGTTTGCAATAGTGGAAACAGGAAATTTCAATATCCTGTTTCAAGTATATCAAAAAGTGATGTCACCTGTTCAGAAAATAATGCTCTGTTGATATTCTCTTCCGGTTTATGCTACATTATTTCGATTCTCTTTTACATTTACATTGCGATTTTGAAGTCTCTAGAACAATAACACACAATTGATTCTTCCCTTTTTCGAGTAGATCTTTTGGATTCCATTAGAAATTAGATTTGATAACAAAAATCATTACTGGTTACCAGGCGGTTTTCCCACTTATCTCTTCTCACAAACCCAACGGGCGCCACTGCAAAATGAAGGTGCATTTTTTAAAGAAAGGAATTTTTTTAAAAGATGCAGGTTTTTTGTTGACAATAAAGAGAACACAGTGGACCAGACAAGTTCTCATGTTATTTATCGAGTTTTTGAAACCCGAATAAATTAAGAAATTCAATGTTTCAGTTTTGAGTTATCCTACTCAAGTTTCTTAGGACAGTGATGAATAAATCGAAATGGTGGACAAATTTATTTGGAATATCGGCAAATTAATAGGATCTTCAACTTTCTGTTCTAAAATTACCATTTTCTTGGCTACAATCATTTAGATCCAGATCTAGTCTACTTTTTTAAAATGGATCTAGCACAACTGTTTTTTGACTAAATGAATTCTAGTGATCTGAGCATTGAGAAACTGAGAATACACAAAAATTTCTGTTGCAAATGCTCCATTTTCATAAAGGTTTTCAAATTTTAGTTGTTGGCTCTGAAATCACAGAACTCGTATCATCTGTCCATAGGGATACATAACTATATGAAAATTCGAGTGTACTTCTGTTTCAATACCTACATTTATCTCAGAGGAAACTGGATTTGCTGATATGTATACTGAGAGTCGTATATTCCTGTTTTACAGTCTTCATTTATTTTCTCTCTCATTTCATCCAATCGATCTGATCTTTCTACGCATTCTTGCACTACTATTTTGTCCAATAATATGAGCTTTAATGACGCAAATCGAACCCAGTCATACCAGAATCAAACCAAAGCTTGATAAGTTTAGCAAGCCTTTTCATCTTCAATAAGACCAAAAGTTTTTTCTATAATTCCGGATTCTGCTAACACATTTCACCCCATTCTTTGTGGGGAATTCCTAATGATTCGCTATGAATACAAATTCACTGTTTCGCTAATGTTTGGCAAACAATTACAGTCCTAGTGAAACCTCAACCATAATGACAAAGAAATTTATTTTTTCACCCAAATGTGTTCCAATTTAGACCACCTGCCGTCTGAGTGTACTGTGATGAACAGTTTGTACCAAAAATATGAAGTGTCTGAAACACTATTTTCCTGTTTCAGAGAAGTGTTATCCTCTTCGAAGTATGAGTTTTGTAATCGACGACTCGCGAATAGCCTAACAGTACAAACGTATACACTGCTGGACATAAGTATAAGTTCACTTTTAAATTTTCGATTTTTCGAAAAGTGTGCACATTGAAGCAACGTCTTGTTGGCGTGATAACTAGTCTCCCTAAATGTCAAAAAGTAAGATACAATCAACCGTCCTGGTTCCCATCAGTTTGGGAGAAATCGAAAAATTTCGAAAAACTGCTCGCGAAGAGTGGACAAAAGTATAAGTTCACTTGGGTGACATTTTGAAATATTCGGGGCGGGAGCAATGAAGCATTTTGATATTGTTTGCAATACATTGAGCATTCAATAATCGTTATGCTCACAAAAAATTATCGAGATTGGTCGGTCCTAAAAAAAGTTATCGCAGAATTTCGCCCTCGTTGGAGGTAACCTTCAAATTTTCGTTGAGCTCGTCAGAGAATCAGAAGGAAATGAAAATTTCTAGGCGAATACTGTTGAAAAAGACTTATTATTGTCATTTACATACCAAACTTACTGATCTGTCGTGCCTACCTACGAAAAAAAGTAACTTTTTGACTTTCGGTATGAAAATAAGTGTCGGGTAGATTTGTTTAAGTCGATGGCGTGAGGGGTGTGGCAACTCCAGAGTCTTCATAATATTGGACCATGGTAGCACAGTTATGGTCTACATTTGACAGAAAAAATTAATTTGAAGCCTCCATTCCAAAGCTTTCCAGAGTTGTTGAAAGTTCCTGTGTTCTGAAGTTTCTCTAGACCCAAAATTGGGCATTCATCAGCAAATAATTGGAGAACCAAAGTTCGATTGGGCTTCAAAACTTTTGAATATGAAAATCAGATCTCTAGAATACATTTGTCATGCTCAGAAGTTAATTTCTCGATGATGAATTTCTGACTTTTCATGTATCCCTATACGTGAGTTCTTGGTAGGAGAGCTAATAAATTTTCTACGTATAGGGATACATGAAAAGTCTAAAATTCATCATCGAGAAATTAACTTCTGAGCATGAGAAATGTATTCTAGAGGTCTGATTTTCATATTCAGAAATTTTGAAGCCCAATCGAACTTCGGTTCTCCAGATATTTGCTGATAAATGCCCAATTTTTGGTCTAGAGAAACATCAGAACACAGCAACTTTCAACAACTCTGGAGACCTTTGGGATGAACGTGTCAACATAATTTTTTCTGTCAAATGTAGATCAAATTGGTGGTATCATGACCCGATATTATGAAGGCACAGAGGCTTCCACAACCCTCACGCCATCGACTTAAACAAATCTACCTGACCCTTTATTTCATACCTAAAGCCAAAAAGTTAACTTTTTTGATAGGTAGGCACGAGAAATGAGCGAGTTTGATATGTAAATGACAACAATAAATCTTTTACAACAGCATACGCTTAGAAATTTTCATTTCCTTCTGATTCTCTGACGAGCCCAACAGAAATAAGAAGGGTATCTACAACTAGATGGAATTTCGGCTTCAACTTTTTTTAGGATCGGCCAATCTCAATAATTTTTTGTGAGCAGAATATTTATTGGAGGCTCAATGTATTGCAAATAATATCAAAAAGTTTCACGGCCCAGCCCCGATTATTTCGAAATGTCTTCCAAGTGAACTTATATTTATGTCCACTCTCCGCGGCCTGTTTTTCGAAATTTTTTGATTTCTCCCAAACTGATGGGAACCAGGACGGTTGATTGTATTTCACTTTTTGACATTTCGGGAAACTAATTATTACGCCAACAAGACGTTGCTTCAATGTGCATAGTTTTCGAAAAATCGAAAATTTAAAAGTGAACTTATACTTATGTCCAGCAGTGTATCTTACTCCTTTGTCTGGGTACTTTCTGTTACCAACCATCCTATCTTATCGCCTAAGTTTGCAGTGTTGGTCACTCATGAACAAACTTCATGATGCTTACAGTAATTTCATTCTTATCGCAAAGTACTTGAAAACTATGAAACGTCACATGATGAAAACTTCACAGCTTCAATCGTAAGATATTTCTGCTCTGATACTTGTGGAGCAATTCGAAAGACATGTTTGAAGCCAAAAAAAAAGTAAATTGAATCACTGAAGATGGAATGAAATCATCAATAAATCACATCCACGTAGGGAAATCATAAACTTGAAACCGGAATTAGGCTCTAGATTGTTTAATAGATGTTTCGACACTAAAATTCCAATCTATGAGAACTCACGGTTCTAACATGAATCTGGTGAGAGTTAAATTTTTCATCGAATATTGAAAATATTTAGTAGTTAGAATCACGGATTTTGTGCAGTATTTCCTATGAAGACTTCTTCCAAATCTCAGCAGTTCCAATATTCTAATACTAGTACATTTATATTATTAGTACTCATTCCTGAACTCAAAGAAGGAAACATAGACTACTTGAAACCAGAAAAGTTAGCAGTAATTCTCTTTAGCAGAATTATGATAAACTTTGGTGAAATTTGGCCGGATATCAGAACTCTTTCACTTTCCTCGCAAATCCCATGTTGAGTCAAATGTGTCACCTAAACCTGACTAACATCCCAATAGTTTTTTGAAAATCACTGAACTTCCAACTTCAGCAAACAAGAAATCACTGAAATCTATAACATAATAATCTTTTCAAACGACATTGTTGAAACCGACACTATGACAATGGTATGTTCTGTTCAAAGACTATGACTAAACTTCATTAAGCAACATGTTTGCCAATTATTGATCCCATCTTGATTGAGTATCTCCAACTGAATCTCGTCCAAGTTCAAGTCTCAATTTCGATTTCCAATCAACACGTGGTTACCCAAAAAATCTTCAATGTTCCACTTTTTTTCATTCGAGTCTTCTCATTTCCCCTATTCCACTTGAGGCAACAACCACTAGAAAGCACAAGAAAGTGAAACGAATACCCTCTTCCTTTCCTAAAAAGGCTGTTACCGTATGAAGAGTTACCTCTACAACCCAACAAAAATAAAGGCAACATTTGGGAACATTGACAGGTTGAAACCGAAAGAAAAAGCAGCGCCATTGAGAGGAAGTTGATAGTCCCGCATCCTATTCATAAACTCAATAAACTCTAAGATGCGCTAAGGGTCAAAGATTCGTTTCACTCTCCGACGAATTGACTATGTGATCAAGTAGAAACAGAATATTTTCTCGATTTCACGAACTTGACACAAATCAGATAGAACATGGATTTCCTGATAACATCTGTTTGAAGTTCGGGCAATGAATCCGTATTTTGTAGAACCACCATCGTCTTATGGGAACCCTGAGGCAGAATATATTACGTATGATGCCAGCGTTGCTTCATACTCATGTTGAAAGAAGCGTCAATGTCTTGACACAGTTTCGAGAATCTGGTGTTTGCTAAACAAAAGATTACCCTTATTATATGTAATAGTTTCTGTAATGTTTACGGCATCATGAGACAAAAAAACCTACTCCATGGTAATTCACTTGAACTTCGATTACACCGCCGACACTAAAAAAATTTTTTGTGGGAATTTGTGTGGAATCACCATCGTTTATTGAACAAGAAGTCGCCCTATTCACATGAGCACATTAAGAATCATTCAAGTTGTGTACCCTGATTTAAAGAGACAATTCAAACTTGTCGCCAAAATCTGCTGAAATTTTCGCTCTCTTTTTTTTCACCGAACGTCGTTGTGGGAAGGATGTGATGGATTTGATATTCAAAGTGAATACACTGGCTCCAGAGAGATATCCATCTAGCAGTTTCTATCTCCATCTCTATGAAAGTCAAGATTCTTCAGAGGGACCGTGGAACTTGGTAAGACAGTTTTTCCTGGAAAATTGGGGTTAAAATAGTCTGTAAATAGGCAAAAAAGGCCTGGAAATAGAGTTGACATTTTAGGAAATTCTGGCCATATCACCAAGTTCGAAAAAAACTGCCCAAACACTTGAAACTTCATAGAAATCCGAAGAATTTATAAAACATTTATGTTTTGAAAGTTTAAAAAAATCATCCAAGTTGATGACATTTTGTACCCATTATTTTCAAAAATCTCCCCTTTCTCAATTCAGTTTTTTTTCGAGATTGCAATGGTTCAAAGATGTAAAGTATCGATACTCTGTAGGAATCATTGAGATCTTGAAAAATTGATACTTTGTGGACTTTGGGAAACTGAATATTTTGCATGAAATCGAATACAGTTTTTGAGGAATGTGGAGATGTAAGGGACTCAACTGAAATGGAAGAGTTAATGTAAAATAATACGAACTTTCAGAGTTCATGAAAATTGCTGACTTAATCGTTTTGGAATTAATTAATTTTGAGGAGCGAATATTAATAAGATTTTTTTTCAGAGGCATAATGATTTTCCTGACTGACACTATCCAACAAAGTTTTAAAAACTACTTACTTTTTGATTTCGTAGTAACAATCACTTGTAGAATGAAAAAGAGTTCCAATAATTCCAACCAAACCGTCACTCTAGATCCAAACCATCTGAAACGGAAGTCAAAGTTGTGACGGCAACGGAAATCTTCACGATTGTTCAGATTTGTGCAGACCCATCAAGTTCCCAATGCTGTAAGTTTTTAAAAGATTTTCATAATAGGTTTAGGTAACAGAAAAATTCGAACGATTTCTGGTTTCACCATTGTCATAAAGTCAATGTCGTGTAACAGAAGTTACTATTTGTGGACTTCGGTATCAAACCAGTTCTATAATACCTTTTCAAGATTATTTCAGGACCACGAGACATTCAAAACCAGATAATATAACATTATTCCATAGTTCACTGTCTTCGTGTTTCAAGGTCCTCATTAACTCGAGTGTCGGAAACGGTTTACAATCCATCTCTTTTCTCACATTCAATTTTCAATCCTCCTTTTCTCCAGTAACCAATCCGGCTACTGTATCTCGGAAAATCGAAGTCTGGAACCAATTACGCGAACCACCACTATCAATTATCATGCAATTGGAGGCCAAGAACTTGTCAACAAAGCTGGTCTCGTCATCGATACGAGTTAGATGGATTGGAGTTCATAATAACTTTTAGTATTATGACTCATAATCTATGAGCTTGGTGAAATGGAAAACTATTGAGGAGAAATTGCTTTTTTTTAAACTGAAAAGCAATTGAACGTGGACCAAATGGACTAAGCACTATTGGTTGCCATTTTGAAGTCAGCTATAGTTCTGGTATACAGTCATGTGAGTGAAAAAAGAGGGCGACGTGACATCAGAGATTCAGAAAAGTTTATTGGGTTCGTGTAGTTTTTGAAACACTCAACTTTTAGGAGGATTTAATTTTCCACATACATCAAACCAATTGAAAAAGAGCTATATATAGGCAAAATGGTTTCAAAAGTGCTCGCTTGAGATATTAAATTCAGTCAAAGTTCTGATATACATTATCAACACAGTGGTCTGAAGCTAATAACACACTCATTGGATATTCCATGGAAATTAGTTCGTTCTAAATAATTCGAAATATTGTAAACTTTTTGAAACTGCACTTTCACTATTCTCAAAAATTTGCGAAAAAAGTTTCTTCATCTAGTAATGCAGATTTTTTAGGTCTACGTCGAGGTCTCTTTCACTATTTTCACATACTTGTAAAAAACATTCCTTTATCTAATAACACGCGACTTTCCGATGTAAGTCAAGGTCTACCGTGTGGATGAAGATCAGAAACGTATGCTCTACCGTAGTGAAATCACCAAACAACCCAAATTGACATGGAGACCGTTCACAGTACACTCGGATGATTTTTATGGGACTGATGGGTTGGAGTGAGTTTTCTTTTTTTGGCTGGCTTGGGGGTTCGCATAAGTTTTGATGACATACCAAGAGATGCTGTGATCAGGTTTTCTCGACTATCTCAAAAAATGTTTCAACTAGTTTTCAAAGTTTCTGTATTTTTGGATACAAGCTACTTGTTTTTCCTAAACATGATTACAGCCATAGCTCATCGCTTTCCAAAAATTAGTCACTTTTTCAACTTTCTGATATCACTATCCTAAAACTTTAACGGTTCGATGTTCAATCAATATTTCTTTCTAGAAGTGAAATCGAAATTATATGCATTTGTGAGGAAGAATAAGGAGGTGTCCTTAGATAAGCAAGAGAATCCATGGAGGTGGCCAAAGCTATGGAAGCTATTCCGATGAGTAGTCTTTGGTTATTAGATATGGGCTAACTAATTTTTTGCACATGGTCAGATTTATCACAAAAATCTTTCTGTTTCTGACAGTTAAAATGAAAAGACTATTTGACTAAACAATTAATAACAAGTTTGCATAAAGAAGGCATTGAAACCGGAAAATTTTGAGGCAACAACTTCATAATTTTTTTTAGAATATTATATGAGTAAACTCTTGTCCACCTCTCGAATTGGAGGAACCCGATGATGAAAAAGGAACTATGTACTAGTGCCAGTTCATTTTCTCATATTTATACATTTCATGGACCATCTTTAATAACTGCATCCATTTTTGAAAACCCACTAAAACAGAAAAGCCTGCCAATTTTTCAGCGGAAAAAACTTCATAAATGAAACGCCTAACATATGTTTTGAACAAACAGGGTTGCGATATTCTAAACGTCTGAATAATAGTTAGAGTGAAAACAGTCTAGAAGTTGATGACATCATGAAACAGTTCTTTGACGAAACCCATCTGAACATAATATGCAGTTCGAAAGTTTTACGTTACCAATCCAATTGAAGCTATGGAAATTCTCACTATATACGACCGAGTTCTGATTTTAATAGCTTATTTATATGTACTGTAATCGAGTATGTTCCCGCAAAAGCCAGATTCCCCATTAGCAACTAAAGTTTTCATGTTTCAAAACTGAAGTATTTTATGCAGTTTTTTGCTATACTAATTTTTCCTTAGTTAAAATAGAAACAAATCTTTCCTAATTATCTTCTTCGCTCTCTGTGTGCGTAAACTGCTTAATTTCCAGTCAATATCTTCTGTATCCTTCTCCAACAGAAGCACGATCAGTAGTATACGTTATATCGATTCTACAGTTTGTTTTCTCTGTGAGATTAGCAGAACTAGAAGGAAGATTCCACACTAACTTGGCAACTTTGGCTCTTTTTACGCCTTGGAAGACAATTGATGGATCACTCCATAAGTGTTCCAACAACACGGTTTGTTGTGGAAGGAATGGTTTCAAGGCTCTTGTGCTATCGGTCTCACTTCTCCTTTACAGTTCCAGACTCTTAACAAATGTCTAGTCTCGATCTGACTACATTTGAGTTCCTCTTTCATTTTTCACACTTGATACATTGGCTTGAAATATAATAAAAATCATATTGCTATTCCCCATTTGTTCACATTTGATATACGCAGTGGTCCAGATAAGTTCATATGTATGTTATTTATCGAGTTTTTGAACCCCTAATAAAGTAGAAATTTACTGTTTCAGCTTTGGCTTGTCCTAATCAAGTTTTTTAGGACAGTGATGAATAAATCAAATTGGTGGACAAATTTATTTGAAATTTGGGCAGTTTAATATTCGTCTAGGATCTCCAACTTTCTGTTCTAAAACTACCATTTTCATGGCTACAATCATTTAGATCCAGATCTAGCAGAATTGTTTTTTTTTTTACTAAATGAATTCTAGTGACCTGAGCATTGAGAAACTGAGAATGCACTAAAATCAACTGCTCCATTTTAATTACGGTTTTCGAATTTTAGTATTTGGCTCTGGAATCACAGAACCGGTATCATCCGTTTATAGGAATTCATAACTATATGAAAATTCGAGTGTATTTCTGTTTCAATACCTACATTTATCTCAGGGGAAACTGGATTTGCTGCTATGTACACTGAGAGTCGTATTTTCCTGTTTTACATTTTCTTCATTTATTTTCTCTCTCATTGCATGAAATCGATCTGATCTGTGTACGCATTCTTGCACTACTATTTTGTCCAATAATATTAGCTTTAATGACGCAAATCGAACCCAGTCATACCAGAATCATACCTAAGCTTGATAAATTTAGAGAGCCTTTCTATCTTCAATAAGACCAAAAGTTTTTTCTATAATTGTCTATAATAATAGACTCTGCTAACACATTTCACCCGATTCTTTGTAAAGAATTCGTAACTTTTAGCTATGAATACGAAGTCATTGTTTCGCCAATGTGTGGCAAACATTTACCGACTTAGTGAAACTTCAATCATCATGGCAAAGAAATTGATTTTTTCACCCAAATGTGTTCCAATTTAGACCAGCTGCCGTCTGAGTGTGCTGTGATGAACAGTTTGTACCAAAAATATGAAGTGTCTGAAACACTTTTTCCTGTTTCAGAGAACTGTTATCCTCTTCGAAGTAGGAGTTTTGTAATGGACGACTCGCGGATAGCCTAACAGTACAAACGTATATCATACTCCTTTGTCTGGGTGCCTACTGTGACCAATCATCCTATTTTATTGCCTATGTTTGCAGTATTTGTTACTCATGAAAAAACTTCATGATGATTACAGTATTTTCATTCTTATCGCAAAGTACTTGAAAACTATGAAATGTCCCATGCTGAAAATCTCACAGCTTCAATCGGAACAAATTTCTGCTCTGATACTTGTGGAGTAATTCGAAAGGAATTTTTGAAGCCAGGAAAAAATGTAAATTGAATCACTGAAGATGGAATGAAATCATCAATAAATAAAATCCACGTAGGGAAATCATAAACTTGAAACCGGAATTAGGTTCTAGATTGTTTAATAGATGTTTTGACACTAAAATTCCGATCTCTGAGAATTCACGGTTGAAACATGAATCTGGTGAGAGATAAACTTTTTATCAAATATTGAAAAAAATTTTGGTAGTTAAAATCGCGGATTTTGTGCAGTATTTCCTATGAAAACTTTTTTCAAATCTCAGCAGTTCCAATCTTCTAATACTAGTACATTTATATTATTAGTACTCATTCCTGAACTTGAAGAAGAAAAAATAGACTAGTTGAAACCAAAAAAGTTAGCCGTAATTTTCTGTAGCAGAATTATGATAAACTTTGGTGAAATTCGGCCGGATATTAGAACTCTTTCACTTTTCTCGCAAATCCCATGTTGAGTCAAATGTGTCACCTAAACCTGACTAACATCCCAATAGTTTTTTGAAAATCACTGAACTTCCAACTTCAGCAAACAAGAAATCGCTGAAATCTACATATAACATAATAATCTTTTCAAACGACATTGTTGAAACTGACACTATGACAATGGTATGTTCTGTTCAAAGACTATGACTAAAACTTGATCAAAAAACATGCTTGCCAATTATTGGGTCCCATATTTCCATTTTTTTCATTCGAGTCTTTTCATTTCCCCTATTCCACTTGAGGCAACAACCACTAGAAAGCACAAAAAAAGTGAAACGAATACCCTCTTTATTTTCCTAAAAAGGTTGTTACCGTATGAAGAATTACCTTTACAACCCAACAAAAATAAAGGCAACATTTGGGAACATTGACAGGTTGAAACCGAAAGAAAAAGCAGCGCCATTGAGAGGAAGTTGATAGTCCCGCATCCTATTCATAAACACAATAAGAGGCATTCCACATAAGACTCGAGCATCAGTAGGGACAGTTTTTCAAACTTATCCGATTGGGCTGATATTTGGTGTGGTTGGTTCTCCAGTTGATATAACTACTACAAAATATTTTCATTAGGCTCCGCCCACTTTTGAGCAAGCCCCGCCCATTTTTGGTGAAAAAATAATTTTTTCCCCTGAATGAGATATGATCGAAATCTAACCGGATAGTAACTTTAGACCCATTTTTAAGTTATTTGAGCACCATTAGAATCTTTTAAAAAAATTTGGTTCCTGAAAAATTTTTAATTTTTTTCCGACTTTTTTCAATTTTTTTGAATTTTCGAACATTTTTGCTCGTCCTGAAAAATTTTTGCATTACGTCTCAAGATTTCTTTTCATTAAATGAAAACCCCATACCAGATACTTCAAATAAAATACTTACAACAGAAATCGTACTGTGTGCTTTTGTGTTACAGCTCAAAGTTCATCATGTACTTTTCATCGGTTAAAACTCTAAAATTTTTCTGGGATGAGATATCGGCCTAAATCTTGTGTATATCGTTTCTACACACTCTATTCATCATTTTTTGTGTTGTGAACAAAATCCTAACAGAACTATATATTGTGGAAAAAGTCAATTTTTTAGACCAACTCTTACTTTGAGATTCCGTGGTGGTTGTGAAAATCGAAAAAATGAAAATCAAGTTAGAGGCTGAAATTTTTTTGCATCGTGTAGGGTTTTTGATTTAAAACAATGTTTTCGATTGCAACTTTTTCTTATCTCTTCATCTTCCTGCCATAAATCAACATTTTACTATAGGAACCAAACATAGAGAAGAATTACAGAATATCTTAATTTATGGCAGGAAGATGAAGAGATAAGAAAAAGTTGCAATTGAAAACATTGTTTTAAATCAAAAACCCTACACGATGCAAAAAAATTTCAGCCTCTAACTTGATTTTCATTTTTTCGATTTTCACAACCACCACGGAATCTCAAAGTAAGAGTTGGTCTAAAAAATTGACTTTTTCCACAATATATAGTTCTGTTAGGATTTTGTTCACAACACAAAAAATGATGAATAGAGTGTGTAGAAACGATATACACAAGATTTAGGCCGATATCTCATCCCAGAAAAATTTTAGAGTTTTAACCGATGAAAAGTACATGATGAACTTTGAGCTGTAACACAAAAGCACACAGTACGATTTCTGTTGTAAGTATTTTATTTGAAGTATCTGATATGATGTTTTCATTTAATAAAAAGAAATCTTGAGACGTAATGCAAAAATTTTTCAGGACGAGCAAAAATGTTCGAAAATTCAAAAAAATTGAAAAAAGTCGAAAAAAATTAAAAAATTTTCAGGAACCAAATTTTTTTAAAAGATTCTAATGGTGCTCAAATAACTTAAAAATGGGTCTAAAGTTACTATCCGGTTAGATTTCGATCATATCTCATTCAGGGGAAAAAATTATTTTTTTCACCAAAAATGGGCGGGGCTTGCTCAAAAGTGGGCGGAGCCTAATGAAAATATTTTGTAGTAGTTATATCAACTGGTGAACTAACCACATCAAATATCAGCCCAATCGGATAAGTTTGAAAAAACTGTCCCTGCACCAGTTCGATGTTGCTCGACCCTTACGTGGAATGTCTCATAAACTCTAAGATGCGCTAAGGGTCGAAGAATCGTTTCACTCTCCGACGAATGGACTATGTGATCAACTCGTAACAGATTATTTTTTCGCTTTCACAAACTTGACACAAATCAGATAGCACATGGATTTCCTGATAACATCTGTTTGAAGTTCGGGCAATGAATCCGTATTTCGTAGAACCACTCTTATGGTAACCCTGAGGCAGAATATACATATTATGTATGATGTCATCGTTGCTTCATTTTCGTGTTATAAGAAGCTTCAAAGTCTTAACACAGTTTCATGAATCTGATTTTTGCTAAACGAAAGATTACCCGTATTATTTTAATTCCTGTGATGTTTACGGCATCATGAGACAAGAAAAGCCTGAAAATGAAATTGACAACTGATCAAATTCTAGTTCGAAAAAAACCACCCAAACACCAGAAACCTCATACAAACCCGAAAAATTTTCATAATATTTATGTTTCTCAAAGTTCTCTAAAATCATCCAACTCTACCTATTAGATGGTAATGTTCTGTGCCCTCTATTTTTCAAAAAATTTTCTGGGGTTGATTGACAAGTGGAAGGTTAGTTAAAAGTTCCGTTTACTTTTTGATATGTATACCCCATTTTCAAATCACGGAGATCGACCGCCTGGGGACCGATGTGACAGTGTTGGAGGGTTTTCTGGCAATCGAATTCAGTTTTGATAGATTGCAATGATTCAAAATGGAGATGTAAACTATCAATAATCTGTTGGATTGAGAAAAAATTGATACTTTGTGGACTTTGGGAAACTGAATATTTTGCATGAAAATGAATACAGTTTTTGAGGATTGTGGAGATGTAAGGGACTCAACTAAAATGGACGAGCTAATGAAAAATGAGATGAAATTTTAGAGTTCATAGAGGGAAATGGAGATGAAAATTGCTGACAGTTTAGGAATTTGTGAAATTTGAGGAGTGAATATTAACAAGATTTTTTCGACATCATTGGCATGATGACTTTTCCTGGCTGACACTTTGCAACAAAGTTTTAAAAACTTCCTACTTTTTGATTTCATAATAACAATTACTTGTAGAATGAAAAAGAGTTCCATTATTTTCAACCAAAACTTCATTCCATATCCGAACCATCTGAAACGGGAGTCAAATTTGTGACGGCGTCGGAAATCTTCACGATTGCTCAGATTTGTGCAGGTCCCATCGGGTTCCCAATGCTGTAAGTTTTAAAAGGATCTCATAATAGCTTTAGGTAATTAAAAAAACTAACAATTTCTGGTTTCAAGAATGTCATAAAATAGATGTCGTGAAACAAAAGTCACTTAATTGTTGAGTTTATTCGAACCAGTTTCATTTACCACCTTTTCGAGATTAATTCGTGCCCCGGGGCCCAGATACTATACGATTATTCCATATTCCACTGTTTTCATGTTTCAAGGTCCTCATTAATTCAAATTTTTGAAAAGGATTACAATCCATGTCGAATTATTTGTGGTTCACATTCAATTTTCAATTCTCCTTTTTTCAGCGACCAATTCGACTACCGTATCCCAAAAATTGAAGTCTGGAGTCAATTACGTGACCGACCATAACCAATTGTCATGCAATTGGAGGCCAAGAGCTTGTCAATGAAGCTGGGCTCGTTGAAGACTAATGTGAGTCAAGAAAGAGGCTGACCTGACATTTAAGATGAAAAAAGTTTATCGGATTCGTGTAGTTTTTGAAACACACAACTTTTAAGAAGATTTGATTTTCCGCAGTCATCGAACAGATTGAAAAAGAGTTATACAAAGAAAAAATTGCTTCAAAGGTTCTTGGTTGCCAAATTAAAATCTGGCAATGTTCTGATATACAGTATCAACCCAGTAGTCTGGAGCTGATAACTCTTTTGGATATTCGTTGGAAATTAGTCCCTTCAAAATAATTCAAAATAATGTGAACTTTCTGAAACTGCACTTTCACTATTCTCACAAATTTGTGAAAACATTTCTTCATCTAATAATGTGTACTTTCTATCTCTACCTCGAGGTGTATTGTGTGGATGAAAATCAGAAACGTATGCTCTACCGTAGTGAAGTCACCAAACAGCCCAAATTAACATGGAGACCATTCACAGTACAATCAGATAATCTTCATGGGACTAATGGGTCGGAGTGAGTTTTATTCAAACATTTTGGCTGGTTTGGGTTTTCGCATTGGTTTTGATAACATGTTGTGATCAGGTTTCCTCGACTACCTCAAAAATGTTTCAACTAGTTTTCAAAGTTTCTGTATTTTTGGATACAAGCTACTTGTTTTTCCTAAACATGATTACAGCCATAGCTCATCGCTTTCCAAAAATTAGTCACTTTTTCAACTTTCTGATATCACTATCCTAAAATTTTAACGGTTCGATGTTCAATCAATATTTCTTTCCAGAAGTGAAATCGAAATCATATGCATTTGTGAGGAAGAAAAAGGAAGTGTCATCATTGGACAAGCATGGGTATCCATGAAGGTGACCAAGGCTATGGAAGCTATTCTGGAAAATAGTCTTTGATTATTAGAGTTCGGTGATTGGGTGATTAGATGAGGGTCAACTAATTGTTTTCTAACTGCTTGCTTTATCACTCAAACTTTTTTTCAACGGAGAAAAAAATTCAACGGAGAAGAAAAAATTCTGTTTCTGACAATTGAAAAGAAAAACACCATTCGACTAAACAACTAATGAGTCATTGTTGAAAACTAGGCACAAAAAAAAGAAAATTTTTGAGGCAAAATATATGAAAAGTGCCGAAAACTGACACTCTAAAAATAAGTGGTCAAGTACGAACTAGTTCTATGACAGTATTTACGGTCTATTCAAAATTTCATTCCTATCTCCGCTTATACTTGATTGCTCGGTATCAAGAAAAGTAAGGGACACTATCGAAAATATTGTAATGTGCTCATAGAGCGTACACATCTGAGTAGCCTGAAAATTTTTGTATGGTTACATAAAGACATCCAAAAAATGGCTAAATCGATTAAAATCGGTCACAGACTACTAGTTCAGATTTCTTCATTTAATAACCGTTGCAACAAATCCATCATTTTTTAAAAGAATGTTATATGAGCAAACTCTTTTCCAATTCTCGAATTGGAAGAACCCGATTATGAAAAAGGAACTATGCTGTACTTGTACCAGTGAGTTCTTTGTCTCATATTTAAATCTATCAAGAATCATCTTTACTAACTGCACCCGTTTTTGAAAACCCACTAAAACAGAAAAGTCTAACAATTTTTCAGTTGAAATACTTTAAAAGTGAAATGCTAACATCTGTTTTGAACGCTTCAAGAAATTTGACAGTCGCAATAGTTAAAGTGAAAACATTCTAGAAGTTGATGACATCATGAAACAGCTCTTTAACGAAACCAATCTAACTAGGGAATGTTTTGAATCGAACGTGGAGTTATGGGACGTGAC
Source organism: Caenorhabditis sinica (assembly GCA_963932045.1). Classification (NCBI taxonomy): domain Eukaryota; kingdom Metazoa; phylum Nematoda; class Chromadorea; order Rhabditida; family Rhabditidae; genus Caenorhabditis; species Caenorhabditis sinica. Next base: position 22,055,813 of record OZ009940.1, read on the forward strand.
CTATATCATTAGAAAGCTAAAATTTCGCTGATCCCAAATATATAAATTTTATCTGCCCATTTTACCTGTGGGCGGAGAAAATGCGGTGTCAAGCCACTTTTAGGCTTAAAAAAGCAGTGAAAAATGACGTGGAAATAAAATAAACTAAAATCTTCACAATTTAGTACTGGGATCGTAAAGTCTTACCCAAATTTCTCGTGCCTGAGGCAAAATGGGCAGATAAAAAATACACGTTTAGAATCAGCGAAATTTTAGCTTTCTAATGATATAGGTCACGTCCCATAACTCCACGTTCGATTCAAAACACTCCCTAGTAAGCATATGCAGTTTGAAAGTTTTAGCAATCCATGTCAAGCCATGGAAATTCTCACTATATACGACCGAGTTTTGTTTTCAATATCTTATTTATAGGTACTGAAAGCGAGTATGTTCCTGAAAAAAACCAGATCCAGAATTAGCTACTGAAGTTTTCATGTTTCAGAACTAAGGCTTCTGAAGCAGTATTTTATACACTAATTCTCGCTTCGGTGTTGTGGAATAGAAAAAATCTCTCCAAGTAGTCTTCCTCGCTCTCTGTGTGTGTTTCAAAATCTGCTTAGTTTCCCGTCAATATCTTCTGTCTTCTTGACCCGCAGAAGGACAATCAGTATAGCGATTCTACAGTTTATTTTCTTCGTGAGAATTTCTTCGTAAGAACTCGATGGAACATTAGTACTTCAAGCATGTTAAAAATTTCAAGAGACTGTAAAACAGAAAATCACAAAAATTGAAAGAAAATATTTCTAAAAATCATAATGAAAATGCTCTAAAATTGCTCTAAACCCTCGAAAAATGTATCCGAAATTAGCAAAAATTGCACGTTGTTTTTGGTGACCGATGTTCCCAGAACCGCTGTTCCCGGAATGAAACATGTTCCCAGAATAAATGAATAAATGCGGATTTTCTCAGACAGTTATCGTGATACAAAACATATCATACTTGTTACAGGCCGGGCCGGGTAGATGGAAGAATTTTTCCTGCCCGGCCCGGCTCGGTCTGCTCTGCCCGAATGGTAGTTCGATAATTTGAAGTACCAGTTTTCAGCCGCGATAATGAAGGTGCATTTTTCGATCTAGATTCAAATGTCATTGCAATGTTTTCAGGACAAAATTGTAGAAAAATATTCCAGTTTTTCTATTTCAAAAAATTCTCGATATTTCCGAAAATTGGAAAAATTTTATCAAAATTCCAAATGTGAATTATCCTGTTTCTGGGCCTTGAGAAACATGTTCATTTTGAAAGTGAAATGCTCATTTCCATGAATTCTTAGACATATTCTTGAGAGCTTTTCCGGAGAAATCAATTATTGATACGGTGACGACGACCTTGAAATTCAACGCATAATTGAGGTGGTTTTTTATAGCACGTAAGGATCAAACGCAATTAAAAAGTTTCATGTTTCTAAACCATGTGAAATATTAAAATTATGGCTCCAGATAATCTTGATTTGGCTAACTTATTTCAATGACGTCCAAAAATATCAGATTTGCTTTCATCCATCTTTTTCTTCTTCCGCTCCTTTGAAAACTCCGAAACATACGCAAATTCTGACACATTCACGATGATTTCGTTTCTTTGTGCTTTTTGTCCGAAATACCCCCAAGAAACCCCCTAACATGAAGTAGACAGTAATTATTCCAAGGGTGGTATCGCTCATTTTTTTCACAGTGGGAAGGAAGGAGGCCACAATAAAGTAGAAAAACAAGATTGAGTATTTGTTCCAGAAACGCGACTTAAAACTGTCGAAACGCTAGATGCAGATCATGTTCAAAGTGAAGTTTTCCAGTTTCAAAACCTCATCAAACAGTAATAGATTCCAGAACGCATAATTGACAATGGGATCCTTATTTAGAATTTCATAAAAGTTTTCGATTATCTGTTCGCGATTATGTTTATAAAACTAGGCGTGTGCTCTTTGTGGGTGTTATTTCTAAATGTTATCATTCTGTTGAAGTTGATGCCGAGGCTGTTTTGTTTGATAAACCTCAAAAAGGTGGGCATGAAACTAGAATTCAACTTGAATTTGGTTCTAAAAGTGGACTGTTTCAATACGTTAGCCTTAATTTGGTTATCTTCTGTTTTCGTTTGACGGGATGCTACCATTGGGAAATCTATAGTACTACTCAATTGATTATCGAGTATGGTTTTATATCGAACAGAATAAAAACTCACTGTTTCAGAACTTAAGTGAAAAACTTGTCAATTCTTTGTCTACAGTATCCTAACTCTAGTCGAAATCCCAAACACATACCCCTTTCGCGGATTAGTAGGAGGGGTATGTCCCTCTACTATCCTTTTTCGTCTGCCACCAACTTTTTTGGGGTCTCCTTGGAGCCCCCTCCTTCAAAAATAATGCATCCTCATATTCATCTTCCATCATTATAGGAGGGTCCCCCTATAGCCTAGAGGCTCATCATTCTTCATTTTTCCCCGTTTTCTCTGATTGCCCTTGGTTACTATCATCCTAAACACGTTGATCTGTTTCACTTTCTTCATATTTTTTGCACTATAATTGTGAGTTCAATAGGACGTTGACTCTGGTTTCAGATAAAAAAGTCTTTAGAAGTTTAAGGGTGTTCTTGATTTTTGAGAGTTTTTCAAAATCTATTTCAAATTCTTGATGTTTTTCAAACGATTATATTGATTTCCAATAGAGTTTCTCTTTCAATCTTTCGTATTTTTTTTTGCTTTTTCAGACTTTTGACTTCAGAATTCAAGTCACTAATTGCTTTACTGATTTCGTTGCACTGTAATTTTCCATATTTCAATTTTCCATATTTCCAGGGCATATTTTCAATTTCACGTTCTAGTAATCTCCCTGGTTTTGTTGTGATTCTAATAACTTCTTCGGGAATTCCATAACCTTTTTTGCTGTTTCAAATCATTGTTAGCTGTTATATGAAAACTGTTGAGTTGATAGGGGGATAAATCTCACTGTTTCTACTGAAGCCCTTTCAAATTTTATCTTTCACGAAGATCGCTAAAGCATTGCTGATTTTCTCCAAGGACCTTTATCTCAGGTCGGTCTGTAGCCGAAACTCTACAATCTAATGAAATTCAAGAATCGCTCGTTGAGCCTGTTTTATGACTCAACTGATCAGGTCTATCTGAACCCCAAGTTCACTGCCACTATAAGGTGCCAAGTTCGTTTCTAGCGATTGAATTGTGAGCAATTTGGCATTTAGGGATCAACTTGCAAGGATGATAAATATTTTCTTAACAGGTCGCGGAAACTGAAGTTCATTCCCTCGATATAAGATTTTTCCCGTTCCATTCAGTTTATTTCTGGCCGACTCTTATACCATCCGTTAGTTTCTTTCTTTGACCGGATTTTGATAGTTTTACTGTGTTGTCCTAGTGATGCCCCTCGACTTTCGATTTTTGATGCCCAAGATGCTCATATAGGATTTTCGACCATCGAAATAATGCTTTTTCTGTAGCTTTTTTGAATAGTGAATTGGTTTAAGAAACCACAATATTAATCGGTTTACAACAAAACCACTCAAAATGAACACTGAGAAACTGAAGTTTTTATACAGTCAAGATATTGTTAGGAAGACATTTCTCGTTGATGGAACAGATATTGCGGTCCTTTTGTAATATGAAAATAAACTAAGAAAAAATGAAAAAAAACTTTCGGAAGTACCTGTTTAAATTCTAGGGTTCTCATACTAACTTGGCCCCATTGGTTATTTTTGTGTCTTGAAAGGCAATTGATTTTTTCCTCTTCGTGGGTCAAGTCATACATAAGTGTTCCAACGCCATGGCTTGTTGGGAAAGAGATGGTTTCAAGACTCCTGTCCTAACGGGTTCACGTCTCCTTTACTGTTCCAGACTCTTAACAAATGTCTAGTCTCGATCTGACAATATTAACGCTCCTCTGGTCTCTTCCAAACATAATACATTACTATGAAAACTGATAAACTGATTATGTTATTCGTCATTTGTTTATATTTCATAGACAGTTCATTAAACAGAGGACACCTTAGAACACGAGACACTTCACTGTTTCGGTTTCATCAGAAATTTTATTTGGTTTTTAAGACAACGATTGCTAAATACTAGTCACAAATATTTTCCATTTTCCAATTTCATGGCCTCAAGTTGCCTCTTACACGAGATTCACTGCGAAATTGAATTGAAAATTACATTCCACCATTTTGGATATGAGCACCTGGAAAGTAATGGGGACCACATTTTTACACATTATTCCGTTTATATAATATTCGTCAATATCTGGAGACTATGGTTAGAACCTGGCTAAAACAGAAAAAATTTGTGAGTTTCGAAGACACCACAAGTGGTCATCCGATCTAGAAATGATAATTTAGTCCTTTTTTGTAATCGATCATTTTCTGAAAAATTTCTATTCTTTTTTCTTTCTAGTGAACCGATCGCATCTTTCTCTCTCACTATCAGTGAGCACAGTAAAAACGATGAATGCGTTTTTGTGATGTTCCTAGGATACCACTTTCTATATGAATCCTCAATATTTCTCAAAAACCTGAAACACAAAACATTGATACCATGCACTTTCAAAAAAATGTCTGCCGCAGCACCATTATTAAAGACATGGAAAGTTGATAAGCTTGATTTGTCTTTCGTTGTATGATTTCTACAATGTTCCTCTTTTGCTTACCTCCTTCAAGCCAACCCGAAAACATAAAATTTCCTCATCATTATTTTGAGAACGTGTTTGACTGTTGAATGAAATGCACTCCGACTGTTATCATGGAATTTTTTTATACCAAGAAAAATTCCTAGAATCAGATAATGTTTCAACGTCGGCACATATTTCCAGGTATGTATACTTCGTGACAACGTTTACTGTGTAGTTCCGATAACCACGGAAGGGATTTTTAAAAAAGAAGACGGAAAACGAAAGATGGAAGATGGTTTTTTCTCGAAATGCGAGTTTTTCAGTTTGTTTTTAAAGATTTCAAAGGAGTTGGGATTTTGGTAGAAACAAAAAGATATTGTAAACTTCTTACGTTTCAAGGTGTTTTATTCTATGAGAAGTCACTTCGAGTATTGATCGTTTCCATGTCTTCAATTTTTTCACTTTTACATTCCCTCTAGAAGTAAGTATTTTTCGTTTCATCGAGTTGATTTTCATACTCAAATTTGAGTGAGCCTTGATCATTACTCCAAATTCATAGGAAAGCTAATAGTTACATGCTCCTATTTTTTCGTCAAGCTCTGCGGTTGTCATGGATTTCTGAGAACCAGTTACAACTCGAAAATTCTCTCTGTTTCATTATGCTCGGTTTTTTGGAGCAGATCTAATGGAAAATGATTCCAGTCATCAACAGTCATCTTTTCTAGTCCTATCAGTATCAGTTTTGAAGTTCAGGAGGACATTTGAAAAGTTGCAAGATTTCTTCTTCTTCCATCCGCAAGTTTTGGCTAGACTGCGTGGAAGATAGTTTTTTTCGTTGGTATTTTATCGCTTTTGAACTCGTCGGATTGGCTATATCATCAGATTGGCCCATTTGTAAGCAAGTAAAAACGGTGAAGTTAGAGTTATTCTTACAATTAGATCCTAATTATCAGAAACTTTTCAGTTTCCATTAGTCATTTTGTGTTCGTAGCTTGCTGATAGTCCACCTGTTCCCATTTGTTGTCTGTTTCAAGTTATTAGTAAACTTTCATACTCCTTACCATCATAATTTGACTTCTCCCTACTGTTGCCTTCTTTCCAGAATTCATATTTTCATTAAAGATTTTTGCTATTCTAGTTTGTGATGGACATTCACAAAAATTCTTATACAGGGTGGCTAATAATTAGTGATACTCATGTTCACGTGAACGCTGTGGCGTGGAAACTTGAGATCTTGACCTAATTTTTTGCACAGCTATCAGTAAACACTATTTCAGTTCACATGTCAATTTTCAACTCATTTGCTTTAGTCTTCATAGAGTTACGAGCTGTTTCCTAAACCATACCATTGAATTTGCCCGTTTCAGGCCAAATTAGCCAACTTTAGATGGCTTTCAGGACTCCAAAATATGCTCTAGAGACTTGAAATTTTGTGGAACGGTTAATAATATTTTGTTTTTCGTTTTATATTACAAATTTGAAGTTTCCGAATAAATTTAGGTTATCTGTGCGTTACCCAAAAGGATACGTTTGCACTGGCACGCGGCGTCGGAGGCCTGACTACTCTTGTTCCGATGATGATGCCTGGAGCTAGTTAGAACTCTTCAAATTCCTTCGAACAAAGTTTAAAACTTATATTGGTTCTGCCAGCATCTATTAGTGGGCATTTGCGGTATTGTTAATGAAGAGGAAGTTTTTTATGGACTAGTTTGTATGAACTGCTCACGTCAGCTGTTAGGCTTCATAAAGATACCAGAAATCAGCTAGTTTTTATCAGAAATACATAATTATTTGCTTCCAAAGTTTTAGTAGTGTTTTCTTGTTATTTAATACCGCTTAGCCAAAGGAGAATGTTCTCAGCATGCGGAAAAAGTGATTTCCGTCCAAAGTGATGAAAACTGTAGCCATACAGTGCGCGTCAAAATGATAGGACCCCCCTCCCAGAACGAGGTCCTGAAAAAACCAATAAAGTTATGAAAATGCCGTTAATGTAGTTCTGTTCAGTAGTTTCCAATCGATGGTTGGAAAGTTTCGAGCTCATTTATAATGCTCAAGCGTCGGGCACTTCCTTACGATAATTGTCTTCAACTGAAAACATCGATGTAGCTATCAAATGATGAATAAACGTGTAACATCACTTGTATCTGTTTTATATGACAAAATTGACACCGAAAAGTTCGTAAAATAGCTGTCGTCGTTAAGCCGCACCGGTTTTACAAAAAATGAAACCTTAATTCTCACAGTCATAGCCTTGAATTGATAAAAACTCGCAACCATTAATCGTAAACGACTCAAAATTTGTCAGCATGAGGATAATCTTCCCTACCATCTACTGAGAAAAAATGATGTAGAAAAGTTAACTCAAAGTTGAGATATTTGCGATTGTCTGAAGTCATGTCAAAAATGGGCAAAATGTTGAAAAATGAACTTTCTTCGAATTGTTCCAAAATGGTTCAGCTCAATCAAAAGTACATAAATACTGAGTTTCGAAACAATTCTGACAGTTTTCGACCTCTATATTCGCAAAAAAATTCTAAAAAATGTTGAGATTTTTGATTTTCTAGGGGGGTCCTATCATTTTGACGCGACCGAAAAAGTGACTTTTGAGCACAATTTGCTCCAAAATAGCTCAATCGGCCTGAAAATTTCAGGACCTACGTTTTTTGAGATGCTGAACAGAACTACATTAACGGCATTTTCATAACTTTATTGGTTTTTTCAGGACCTCGTTCTGGGAGGGGGGTCCTATCATTTTGACGCGCACTGTAGGCGAGTTGAGGTCGCATGAGATCCGCAAGGCTCCTGTCGGTATTTAAATTTCTATGACCATCCAATTTCTAGAACTTGAAGAAAAAGGTTTTTCAAACATTCTGACAAAATTTCTTCTTGAAAATCCTTGTAGAACTGAAGTTATATGTTGTCAAATTAGGATGGTGCCTGCGTGCCGAACGAAAATTTTTTTAGACAGTTTCACGTTCATAACTAGGTCAAATAAAAAGATATCAAATTGAAACTTTGGAATTTTACTTGTCGCCGTTTGAAGTATCCCATCCTAAAATTATTTGAAAATCGATTAATTATTGACCGATTTAGGAGGTTTGAAAGTAGTATCACTAATTATTAGCCACCCTGTATTATGCAGCACATGATCATTTTGAAATGCCTAACGGAAATTCCAATCAACCACAGCATTGGGGGAGAAAAGGGTTTTTACAAGAAAGGAAAGTTTTTCTAAAAATGCATGAGATTTTGGTGAAAAACGGAGCGCAGAATCGTCCTTAAGTTTTTAAGTTTTTTATCAAGTTTTTGAAACCCTAATAAATTGAGAAATTTTGTGTTCCAGTTTTGGCTTATCCTATTCACATTTCTTAGTACAGTGATGAAAAATTCAAATAGACGGACAAATTTTTTTGAAATTATGGCGGGTTTAATATTTGTCTAGGATCTACAACCTTCTGTTTCAAAACTACCATTTTCATGGCTACAATCATTTTGATCCCGTATGGACCTAGCAAGATGTTGTTTCATATTATATGTTTTTGAGGGTTTGAAAAATGAAGTTTGCCAATGAAACTATTAACTAAATGAGTTCGAGTGATATGAGCATTGAGAAACTGAGAATACACAAGTTTTTGTAGTATGTGGCAGTGTCGTCGAAGATATGTACTGTCCGTCCATAATGGTTCACAATTTCGTAATCTTCCGAAAGTCCTTCTGTTTCTCAACCTTTCTTTATCTCATTGACGAAACTGGTTAGACTAATATAACGATCGTCTTAAGCTTTCATGTTTTACTCTTTTCATTTCTCGTTCCTCTCATTTTATCCTATCAATCTGACCTTTCTACACACTATTACGATGCATACCTCAATTTTCAAATAATGTCCTGTTTCATCCACTTTGTTTAAGACTAATTTGATTTCACTCTATCAATGGACTTTTGGTATTTGTACCCATTTCTTTTGCTGAAAATTTTTGTGACCACACTTTTTTCAATAAGGATGACCCACGGAAGTTAGAGTTTCCAGATGTTTAAACAACTAGTTTAGAAAGGTAAAAAATGCGAATCCACGCTTTTTTGCATCATTTCTGAGGTTTATGATGCTAGATTTATCAACCCAAATCAAGCCTAGTCCAAAAAAAACCAATCGAATTTTTGAAAATCGGCAAATCTTCACAGCTTCAGTTGAACCAAGTTTTAATTATAGGTAACTCGTAACTTGTAGTTATTTTGAAAAATCATCTCCTTGTCAGAATTCCACTATTTTTGTTATTTTTGACAATAATTCACAGTATTAAAGAAGCGGACATTCAGTGAGTTATAAGTATTATTTTTCTTGATTTTCTTATGAAAATGGTGTTTTATCTCAAGTGTTTGAGAATATTGACCAGATGCCATCTAGTCAACTTTAATCCACAAAAATGTTCAATTTCATCAGCAGAGAGACAGTAATGATGGGACCAGTTTTCACAAAAAAAGTAAAGTGTTTAAAACAGTATGACACCTGTTTCAGAAAAGTGTTATCTTCACTGAAATATGAGTTTTGTAATAGAAGAAGCGCGGATACGAAGTCTAGAAAAAACAAATGCATAAACACCGATTTCTTTGCCTACATTCCTTCTGTGATCAACCGTCCTATGACAGTTTATTAAGAGATTTTCGATTAACTAATACAAATCGTTATCGATTTTTTCTTCGTTTTTACCAACATTTTTCCCTCCTATCAATCAGATGAAAATCAATTCCAATTCTTGTTCATTGGATAGATTTGTGTCTTTTCAGTGTTTGAATAATGGGAGGGAGAGGTACAAAGAAAATAATGTGCTTTGTCGTGGATCGGATTTCTTGTAGAAATTTTATCTTGCAATTTTAACTCTAATACTAAATTGAAACCGTTACTTTAAAATCACCAATGTGATATAGTAGCCATTCGTAAATTTTCTCGATTTTTTACTGTTACCAAACAGTTTTTTTCGATATAGCTCATTTATCTCATTGAGTTTGACATTAATTATTCACTTTGTGGAAATTTTGGCCGATCGTATCATTTCAGAGTTTGGACTTCTCTGATGTTTTCAATTCTGACTAATTGCGAACAATACGACTCATACTGAAATGAACGGGGAGCTAACCCATAACTAGAGTTTGAAAAAACGTTCAATGACATTGTTCCTATTGTAGTCGATCTATGTACAATAATTCACTTTTCAACATTGAATGCGCTGACATTGTTTTTCTCTGGCCGCTACTAAAAATAGCAGTTCAATTCACCAATTTGTTACAGTAGTTGCTATAAACACATTTCTGATTCAACTTGTCCATATACCATTTCACTTTTCCACACATTTTTAATTGTTGGCGTAATACATCCATCATCGCTTCCGAAACTAATCAGCTGAATTTCAAACTCGACGCCTCTATTTGTTTGTCATGCTAATTAATCGCCAGTCACGAAATGCTCAGGAAACTCGGCTCCTATCACTAATCCGAGGAACAATCTATTGTTAACGACTACTTGAAACTGAAACATATATTTATCTTCTGTATCTAAACTATGATAAATTTTTCTTGAAATTTGTTCTGATAGTCTTTCGGAATTCGACATTTTTCAACGTTTTATTCCTGAACACCGCTATCCAAACCTTCATTCTTACTTTGAGGTTCCAACTCCCTATAGTATACCCGCTTGACAAAGTAGTTCTGAAAAAATGGGAGTTAGGCAATCAACTTCACAATCCAATTTTCAGCAACATCATGCAACCTCCTTTCTTGATGCATTACTTTTTCTTGAAGTATTCCTAACTTTTCGACTGTTTCAACATCGTCATCTTAACCATTCGAAATGTTTGCATTAGTGCGATTTTCGAAGAAATATCTAGCATTTTCCTTCAAATTTGTGATATCTACTTGTCTAGTATATCAATGAAGTCAGTATAATTGCAGAACTCTAAGATCGGAAGGCAGTATTCAGCAATCTATATTCAGTAATGGAACAATGTTCAAAAATGGAGCACTTTCTTTAAATCACACCCACGAAACTGAAAAAGTTGCAATTTTTTCTGTTTCAGTGCTATGTCAAACTTTTGGTGGAATACCTGTTAACATTGCTGAGATACTTTCGAACTTCTCTATTCAATTCTGAATCTCATCCATGTCGAGCGTTCATTTTAAAATTCAAATATAGACATCCTTACGTCCAAAAATCAACAGGAATTCGTCAATTTTCTCAGTATTGCAGTCATTATGTACAGGATTACATGATTAGCTAATAAAGTCTAGGTTTCAATTACCTGGTGATTGGAACGGAGTATTTTCAAATCGTTAATTGATATACATAGTACAGCTTTTCTTGTTTCACTAAATTTTGATAGGAGACAGAAAATGTTGTTGTTTGCTCTTGTTGACGCATCTTGATTAATCACAGTAGCTTTTGAAGTCTGCAGATTAGTCACAAATGGTCAATGAATTGACAAAATATTATCAAGACAGTTGTAATAAAGACGTCATAACCGAAAAATTATTTCAACATCCGTAAAGTTATTTTTTTATATAGCGTATTTTGTTCCTGAACGCTTGTACATCACATACCTCAGGCCTGTCAGATTTCGATTTTGTCAGTACATTTTTTTGTGTTTCATATAGTCCTGAAGTTTCTTAATTTCCACCAAAATCAATCCGGTTCTTCTTCTACAATTAATCGCATTTCACATTCCGACCTTTGGTCCCCTCTCCCGAAATAGTGAAAACACCAAAAACATCACCTAAGAAATGAGGCGAACATATGATCAACATCACCATCATCCTTCTCATTCTGATCATCTTTTTGTCGGCTGCCAGAAATTTTGAAAACTGCAGGAAACAGAAAGTCATGAAAAAATAATCCAAAGTTTTCTGCAGTTTCGAGACTACGAGATATTTGTATTTAATTTTAGCCAATAATCAATATTTTCTACAACGTGGCAGCTGCAATTTTCCCAAATTTTTTACTTCACCCATTTTTCGAGTTTCATGAATTCGACATATTCTTCAAATTTCTATCCGATTTCGCTTAGTTTTTCGATAAAGGACTGAAATCTTCACACTTGTTTTTTTCAATTTTCACTCCTCCCCAGTTTCAACTCCTTCATAAATTTTCATTCTTCTACTGTTTTCCATTCAGTCGCTTCCAATCTACAAATTTTTAGCAAATTTTAACTTTCTGCTTGGTTTTGCTATCTACTGTCACTTCTCGATCTTTTTTTACTTCCCAAACCACCAACAGAAAACTAATCAAAATGAACATGGTCAGGATTCGTCACATAATGGAGATGCGGCAAGCATGTAAGGCCCCGTCGCTTCTTCCGTTGAAGCAGTGAAACTAAGTTTGATTCGGGATTTAGGGAGGTTACTTGAATTCCGCATGGATTCTCGTTAAGAGCATTTACTGAACACTGTGAAAAATATTTACTTCATAAAACATTCTTGAAACCGTGAACAGTAACTTCATTTTTGGAACCAATCTAATGTTTCAATTTTGAAAGGGAGAGTTCACGGAGTTCTTATTATCCACTTTTCGAAAAATGTTCAATTTCTTTTTTTCAAAAAAAAATTACGTTGTCTCGATGCTCCCCAGGGGGGGGGGGGGCGCAGACTCGTCTGGTCATTTTTATATCCTTCCTATAATACGATTCTAATTTTGTTGCGATGTCCGTTTTTCATTTCTGAATGAAGAAAATAGAATTGTCGTAAACTTAGACACCGACGGACACTTAGACACTGATGGATATTTTTTCACAACCCTTGACTCTTATCTCCTTAATCACTTTTCTACGCTAAACCATAAAGTTTCATTGGATTTCGAATTTTCCACAGTTTTGAATGGAACTGATGAAACTCCAAGAGCGTCAATATTTTTCATCCTATTCTGTTTCAGTGTATTAATAGCAAACAAGAATCCTCCTACGCTATGTTTCTCCTTCTTCATTATTACTTTTCTCACCTAGAAAGATTACAGATAAACACATAACAAGCACGGCGGGGCTTGAATGAAGCATACTTTTTTGAAACCTGTTACAGCTCCAGCATATTCCTTGATAGCTATGCCATATGCCATTACTCCGGTGAGTGTAATTTGTTCCGAAATTAATGAAAGCCGAAAACTAAGTATCAAGGACACAAATCGTATTTTTTGTTTTCCTGCATAATCGAAAACTAATTGAAACAGTATCCTTGACAAGTTTTGCGGTTTTCATGCAAACGTATCTTTAGTTATTGTTGATAAGTTTTAGTGCCCAATTGAAAACATTTGGATTGCAATTGTTGTGGCTCAACTATAATAGTATATTCGTTTCTTCCAGATCTTCATTTCTATGTAAGTATTCCAACAATTGAATGAACCTGTGAATATTTTAATCAATCATTGACACTGATTTCTATAAATAAGACGTGTTGGAAACAGACAAAAAAACGTTATTTGACTGTTGCAAGACAAGCGAAGTTCCACCTGGTCGATTGTCTCTGATTATAAAGTAACAGCAAAATTCACTTCTTTTTGAACTTGCTTCGATGGCTATTTTGAAATGAAAAAGGCAACAGTATTACAAATAATATGGTCTGAACTGAGAAAATTTTGAGTATTCTTTCTGTTGCTAACATACAGTGGCGAGAATTGGTGAGGACAATTTTTTGTACGATCCATAACTTTGCCGAAACTACTCCAAATGACATGAAACTTTGCATGGATATTGCTAGATAGTTGTACAACACAGTCAGAAATTTTTGTCAACCATTCGCTACTCGTGACCTAGTTAGCTCCACAGGTATAGCAGAAATCTAAAAACCCGAAAATAACTATTTTTCTGTGTAATTTTTTTTGAAAATTTTTTTGATGAAAATGTTGCTCACGTCCCAAATATGCATCAGAAAAAATTAGGTGCACGTGGGATGTCGGGTACTCGTGTAATGTAGGTCAAAGCTGAAATAGCACTTTTAGTTTTTGAGCCCTAACTTTGCTCAAAATGGCTCAAATTCCTTCAAATTTTCGCCAAAATGTTCCTTATGAGTTGCTTAACAGATTCCATTTTAAAAATATTATTTCTAAGAATTCTCATTTTTCGACTTTCAGGCCATTTCAAAATCAGTACTGAACTCGAAAAAATTAAAGGTTTTCAAAATGACAGTTTTAGCATGGATTCTGTTAAACAACTCAAAAAAAACAATTTGGCGAAAACTTGAAGAAATTTGAGCCATTTTGAGCAAAGTTAGGGATCAAACACTGAAAGTGCAAATTCAGCTTTGACCTACATAACACGAGTACCCGACATTCCACGTGCACCAAACTTTTTCTGATGCATATTTGGGAGGTGAGCAACATTTTCATCAAAAAAATTTTCAAAACAAGTTACACAGAAAAATAGTTTTTTTTCGGCTTTTGGATTTCTGCTATACCCGTGGAGCTAACTAGGTCACGAGTAGCGGATGGTTGACAAAAATTTCTGACTGTGTTGTACAACTATCTAGCAATATCCATGCAAAGTTTCATGTCATTTGGAGTAGTTTCGGCAAAGTTATGGATCGTACAAAAAATTGTCCTCACCAATTCTCGCCACTGTATGACTAAAACCTGGTAAAACTTTCGTTGAAATTGATTTTTTTGTTACCGATCTATGAGGAATTACTGTTGCAACTTGAATGCGCTGAGCTTTACATTTTTTATCAAGTATTAGAAATCTATGAAAACTTTCCTCAAATTCCAGCTGTTTTAACTTTCTCATATTCCTAAACCTTCATCATCTGTATTGATTCATGAAGATTATTTTTTGAAAGTAATAGAATTGAAACTGAAAATATATTGTTTATATTTATCTTCCGTATCGAAACTATGATAGAGCTACAAGGAAATCGGAATAGATAGTATGTCAGCTGCGGTTATGACAATCTATTCTAATACATTATTTCTGCACGTCCCAAACTCTCCCAGCCTCAAAATAGGCAAAAAACGACACCTTCGAAAATTTGTTCTGAAAGCGGAGCAGTTGAAACAAGGATTAAAAATCGACGCTCCGAAAATGGGTTCAATTGAATACAGTAATTTTTTTATTAATTTCTCTGAAATTTGAAAGTGTTTCATAATCACAAGTGTTTTCCATTTTTTCTGTTGATGTGGTTCTCAATTTGAGAATCTCAAGCCAATAGTCATAATTTTTTCAATTTTGTAGCTAAACTTGGCTATCATCTCAATAAACTCTATATTTAGTCGCTGAAGTCTACTCAGAAAACTTGCCTCATCAAAATCAGTAATTTAAGAGGGTCCTCAAACCACATTTTTGTAACCGTAAGTGAAATCATTCCTTCCTAATTTTTTGCTTCCTTCTTCTTACAATTTTTGGACTTTTTTCTAATTTTGGCAGAAAGAGAAAGTATGACTAGACTCTAGAAGGAGGAGAACGAATCTTTGGAACTCAAAACTTGATACTAGGAACTCCAGGCTATGGGCGCCCGGTTTCTTGCAGTTTTGACGCCTACGTTTTGACACCGAATGTCGAATAAGAGAATGAGGTGTGAAGTTTCAATTACCTGATCATTGGCACGGGAAAAGTTCTTCACTGCTGTGTCAAACTACTCAACAGTGGAACGAACCGAGCTTCGTAAACTAAAATTAAAGACGGTTTCGAAATCAAGTTGTTAATTGAACTTGTTTTACTCGTAATTCAATCGACGTAGGTATCTCAGGAAAGTTTCAGTAGGAAGCTAATAATCGTACAATATCGAATAATTCTTAGTCTCTCCAGGCTCATCATATATGTGAAACAGTGATACAAGATCTGAAATTTATCAAATTCATATTCCATTCGGTTTATATTTTTCAAAATATGAACCATCAATCTGATAACTTTTTTGAAGTTAACCACGTGACACTGAAAATCAAGATAATTAATTTTCGAATTTTCTGAACTCCTTTAATTCCTGTTTCAATGTCTCCAAAAATCAACAGTGATCATGAGAGTTATGTTTATGTTCGATTAGTCATACAGATTTCGAAAGCTATGTATAGACAAATCTTTCAACAATACTTTTCATGTTTCAAGTATGAGTCATATTTCCAAAGTTTCGATGAATATTAGTTCACCATGCTTGTACAGTTCGCCTTGCTTGCATCACCTTTTTGGCGGCTGCGGAATAGATGCAGAAAGTTATCGAAAATTCGTAAGTCTTCTTGTTTCTTTTCTGCTGACAAAATATTTTTTTTTATTTTTCTACTGGAGCCTCTTTCATTTTTTGTGGTCCCTGTTTCATTTGGTTCAGATTTTCAAGGTGAACTGTTTTTTGTCATTAAATACTCATATTTGATTCTTAACATTGTGTAAATTCATCTTGATGAAAATGTCATTCATATTTTGAAAACAGCAAGAATAAGAAAGTCATGGAGAAAATAGTGCGAAACTTTTTACAGTTTCGAAACTATGACATACTTTCATTTTATTCTATACTGTGATGCGTCTTTTTTCCACCCTTCATCTGAAATTATCCCTAGTTCTTGACGAATTCCAGATTTACAGGACCATCACATAGCAATTAAGCTTCGTAACTTTGAGATTTTTTCAATTTTTCTTCAAATTTTGCTGAACTGTTCGATGATAATGGCTTATACTCAGTTAAACCAACTAGGATGTCTGCAATTCTCTTTTTTTTTGCGTTCAAATTTTTGCCCCAGTTTCAACTTCTTAATAAATCTTTTTATTCAAACTCTTGTCAATTCTATCCGTGCCAAATAAGATCTTTACAGCGCATCTCTAATTTCCTGGTCTGTTTCCCAGCTACTGTCTCCATCGTCTTTTTCATCCCAAGCAAGCCAAATTTTTTTCGAAAGTTCATTCAAAATGAACATGGTCAGGATTTGGCACATAAAGGAGATGGGGCGGGCCTGCAAGGCACCGGCACTACTTCCGCTAAGGCTGAGAAACTGAAGGGAGAAACATACTGAAAACAGTGTGAAATTGTGAGCTCATAATACATACTTGAAGCAGGAATATTTTTTTTCGGATTCCATTATTTTGATAGAAATTGGAATGATATGTTGATGTCGATTTCAAGTATATGGGATTCGGTTATTCATTTTTTACTGTTCAGGTTACCCTATAAGATTTTCAAATGATGTTGCATATGTTCGTCCGTCGCGTTTCGAATTTCAATTCAATGAAAATTCTGGAAACATTGGAAACATTGACCCGATTTAAAAAACCCCACAAAAATAGTGCTAGATAAAAACTCAATGGACGTTGCGGTCTGAAAGGGTGGAAAAATTGCTTCACTCTCCGAAGAATTAACTTTACGATCAACTAGAAACGGATTTTTTCTCGATTTCACAAACTCGACATAAACAAACAGAAGGTTACAAATATCGGTGAACCTTCAGCTGTTTTGGATAATAACGGTCGTCAACCTCGTTTCAATTCTAAAAGTTGCAATATCACGATTGACATCTTTATCCTTTAGATAATGAATGCTTTAGATAATGTTTGGGGAAGTAATCTGAGGGCCGATAAATCAGTGATTTGTTGAATCAACCTTCCAATTTTATGGTAACCGGGAAGCAGAATTTGTTTTGTATGAAGAAATCAATGCTACATTTTCATGTGAACAAAGACTTCGAAACCTTAACGCTGTTTCATGAATCTGGTATCAGTCGTATTAGGCAAACAGCGTAATTAATCAGTAATTAATCCATTTTTGGGCACTGTGAAACATCAACAAACGTTTCGAAACACCACTAAAATTCTTTGTTGGGAAAGTTCTGC
Source organism: Caenorhabditis sinica (assembly GCA_963932045.1). NCBI lineage: Eukaryota > Metazoa > Nematoda > Chromadorea > Rhabditida > Rhabditidae > Caenorhabditis > Caenorhabditis sinica. Next base: position 22,073,228 of record OZ009940.1, read on the forward strand.
CACCGTTTGTTTATTGAATACGAAATCGCCCAATCCAATCGAAGACTCACTGAAACCAAAAAATTTTGCACACTAGTTCAAATAGAAAAGTCAGATTTACCGCTGGGACTCCCATAAAAACGTCAATAACTTTCTTAACATAGCACACAGAAACTGATTTTCACTATGCTTTCATAATATAACTACACCATTAAACAGAAAAAAAGTTTCGTTTTCCCGCCAAAACTCTCAAAGACCCCAATCATGATCCAGAGAATGCCGAGAAAGTACCTTTCGTCGTGGTGTGAAAGATGTGATGGATTTGACATTCAAAGTGAATACACTGGCTCCAGAGAGATATCCATCAAGCAGTTTCTACCTTCATCTCTATGAAAGTCAAGATTCTTTAGAAGATTTTGCACCAAAGACTCAAAAAACGAATTTCGCTAGATTTAGTCTAATTGTGGTGTATGTAATTGAAAACTATTAAACGAACAGAGAAATTCAAAAAAATGATAGTCTCGTAACTCAAGTATGAGGCATATACAGTGGGGTCTTAGAAATTCTACGTCGATTTGTGTAAAAATCTCAACAGTTTGAATTAGTGGACTTCCCCTTTAAACGATCATGTGAAAAACCCGCTATAAAACTTGTTGAAATTAGAGCTCTTGAAGAATTTCTCAGTTCCAGAACATTCACTTCCGTCCATAAAATGTTTGATTTTATTGGGTTCACGTATTGAACATAAAAATCGTATTCATAGTTCAGAAACATAACTGAACGTGAGAACAAGTTTTGGAAGATTCACGGTTCCAGAACCTTAACTTGAATCTAGTTATTTTTCCTGTCTTTCAGTATTACGAGACTGCTGTACTTGTGCACTGATGACCTACAAAACCAGCTGGCAAAAATTGTACAAAATACTCACTGTTCCGGAATGCTCTATTAATTTAAGTATTTTTTCTATCGCTTATTCATTGCTCACTCAATTTACCAAAAAATGTTCACCATTCCAGATCCTCAAAATGTAACTCTCCGATTTTCTATTTTTCAATTGTCTTCAAGCGAAGAAGTGTAAAAAATGTGACCTATTTTTTCTTTTTTAGGTTTTAATTAAAATATTACACGCCCCGTCGCTTTTTCTATTTCACCTTCTCCTTCGGTCTCCCAGACCTTGGTCCCCTGCTTTTTTTCCTCCCAATTACCTACCCCTTCCGTCGATTAGTTGAGAGGGGTATCACTCTACTATCCCATGTTCCAATTTTTCCTCATATTCATAAGACTGATTTCAGTTGAATAATTGTATGTGTTTGTTTACAATTAGACATAAGGTTTAAAAATTGTTTGAAAAAACGATAATGCACTGTTGCAAATCTTGATTATGCTCTTTTCACCCGGTTCAACCCAATTTCTTTAAACTTCATTTTATAGCCATTTCTTACCATTTTTCGCTGTTTTCGACCGTCTCTGGTTTGATTTTCAAGATAATTGTATCATTTCCAAAAGATGGAATAATCTAGCACCAAGTTTGTCATTTCTAATCAGGAAGCACCAATTAACTAGCAGTATTCCTACCTTTTGATTCGAAAGGTTGTTGTAACAGTGGTTTGACTTTTCATAACATTCGCGATTTCGGTGCATAACGATGACTCAACTAAAACTGCTCTAGAACACTTTGAGATCATTTCTTTGTCCATTTTTACCGTTTACAATTTTTGCAATTGCATTTATAGTCCATTTTTCCTCTATTCGCGGTTTTCAATTGTCTATATCTGTTCCTGGTTGATTCTCAAAATAATTGTTGCATGTTTTTAGTTTTATGGCGCATTCTTGATTTTTGATTTCTAAGGGATGCTCATACCCCTTCCGAGAAAAAAAAACCGGCGAAACTTCATTGCCTTATTTGATTAGCGGCATCATCCTTTTGGTGATGAAAACATGATTCTTGAAGACACTTTTGGTGAGAGTCGAAGTTCTTTTTGTTAAATCAGTGACTCAATATTTGGCTGACACAGCCTTACATAAAATGAGAATAATGAAACTGACAAAATTTTTTTTCGATTTTCGAATGTTTGCAACTATTATGATTTCAAAGCACTGCGATCGAGAATCGTCGTTGACTTCAATTCCAAAATTTACAAATTAGCGGTATCAGTAACATTTTTAGTATCAAGAAAATTGTAACAAAAAACACCATGTCTTAAGTTCGACATAACAATCATGAAGTGAGTGCATATCTTTAAAAAATTTCAACAAATTACTGTTTCAGCGTCCTTACTAATACCATGTGATTTTCTCAGGATAATAGATTAATCATAATTCTGGGATACTTTCTCTCATCTTTTCTTTTTCTCTGCCCCGTTATTAATGTTCTCTATGTTCATGTTCCAATGTGAATATCAAACATTCCGAGAACTTTCTAAAATATCCAAAAAATATCTGCTCTATATGTGAGTCCTCATTTCAGCCAGCCTATCACCCCTTTTCTGATGCAATCAGTGACTGCAGGCAATCATATCTTTTTCGGATCTCTAATATGTAAGTGAAGGAACAGTCCGAAATTTCTAAAAATCATGTTTCATGTGATCCATTAATTGTTGGTGACTGCTTTAGCATTGATAATATCATTTTTTATATGTTTCACTTTTCTAAAACGCATCAGAAAAACTCATTGCTGTGGAATTAACCAGTGACTGGTCTACCACTTTTTGTGCATGTGAAGAAGCAGTGATGGATTTTTTGGAAAAATACTGTTCCAAATGGTCCATCAATAACCAAGAGGACGTCTTGCATTTGATTGGAACTAGGCCTCGGTTGATTATCCGCTTCTCCAGATTTTAAAGTTTCATTTCATCGGTTAACCTTTCATTTTTTAAATATTAGTGCCTATCACAATTTTCCCTGGTTAAGAATGCAAAATAAGAGATGAAAAATTCACGAAAATTTCTGTTGCAATTAGTTCATTACTATTCGTACATTTTTAGAGAAGCTGATACGATGAGGTAGGTATGAGTTTACTCTATTGGTGGAAAGTAGAAGGTTCAGTAACAAAACACAGTTTTCGAAGGTTCCATTTTTTCATTTGTGCAATTCCATTTTTCCTCTGCACGGCTGGAAAATCTATGGCTTACTTCCATTCAAATGCCATCAGCATCAAAATTACTTATGGATCCCACTTATTGACCCTTCCCATTCGGTTAGAGCTATTTATAGGAAGTTTCCACAGAAAATCATATTTTTAGGTGACTTAACTAAACACGTTATTCTGCCGCTTCAACGCATACTGATTTGACCAATCACACTCAATTTTTAAACCTAGTTGACATTATGAGAATTATAAAAGTATGATGTTTCAGAAGCAGCATTGAATTTGATAAATTTTGCCAACCTTAATGAGAAGTTGTCTTTCTCCTTCGATGTTCCTGATTGCAGTATACCGTATTTACTGTAATTGAAGCGCATGCGCCTCTATTTTTCAAACCCTCAGTCGCGGTGCGCTTCTATTAAAGGTGTGCTTCAATTAGAGGGTGCGCCTCTATTTTTCAAACCCAGCGCCAGTATGCGCTTCTATTAGAGGTGCGCTTCAATTACAGGTGCGCCTCAATTAAAGTAAATACGGTAATTGACTTCTCCTTTTTCTACCAAGTTTACCCCTACATCAAAATCATCAAAACCGCATCAAGTTCAGATCACATTACTTGTAAGCCATTTATCGCATAAGTATGGAAGTCCTGAAACGGCAAAAAATAATATTGAAAATTCAGTTTCAGCATCACGACTAATCATGGGTTCGATTTGTGTAAACAATCAGATTGTAATTTACCAGATTCCTCGAAATTCAGGAATTATTCGAAGCGGATCATCTCAAAAGGGAATTTTTCCAGTTTCAAGACTTTGTGAAACAAGGATAGATTCTAGAAAACATAGTTTCACGACATCTTTATGGAATAACTTATATCATTCGAACGGTGGTATTCTAAAAAGTCCTTATCCAATTTTAAAAGTGCTCAATGAGTCCGTGTTTTTAGAAATCTAGTTTAGAGTGATATTTCTTTAGTAATTTTCCAGTACAATCTCCACAGAAAACCAATTTTTCCTCCCGTCACTATTTTATCCTTTTTTCAGTACTAATTTCTACTGAACTTGGTACAGAAAGAGCAAACTGGATAGACCAAAAACACAGACTAAAAAGTTGAAAACAAGTTCACTGTTCCAGGGGATTGCAATAGCAAATGAAGTGTCAAATATTATATTAATGGAGGCGTTCAATTTGTTTAAACCCAAGCTAGAGAAACCTGAAACTATAATTGAACTGAAATTTGATGTGAAATCTGCTATGCCAGATTCTTCGTTTTAGATTATTTTCTGGTTTCTTCGACCGGACACTACTATCTGGAAATCATCAAAACTACTCAAATGAGTATCGAATTTGACATTGTACCATCACACAGTCTTTACTGTTCCTCCAACTTTTGTTATGGGACAGAAAACTTTGAAGTTTGCTATCATTTTTCTCCTTTATCAAAAAAAATTGCTTTTGAAGACTGTGAATTAGTCAGGGTTTGCCACCGTAGGAACTATTTTAAAATTATTGGAACACTTGTAATGAAAGGGTCGAATTCGAAAACAAAAACGAGTGTCAAAAGTCCAGAAAGACCTTTATAGAATAGGTAATTTTCTGATTCTAAGCGAATTATTTCCGCCGAACTAAGAAATAGAAAAAATCCACAACTTTCGAGCTTTGAGAAATTGAAAACACTCTGAATGACTCGAGAAATGGTGACTGACCGAATTTGCATGAACCTCAAAAAACTGAAAAGAATTTACCAGTTTCAGAAAGTTTTCAAACTTGCGAAAGTTTCAGTCACTTCGATCCATTCATTCGATCATTATCTGCAAACCAAATCTTTAATCCATATCCGAACCTTCTACACTGCTCGACATAAATATAGATCCAGTCAATTTTTGGAGTTTATCAGAAAATTGGATGAAGGATAGAAACGGTTCACCCATCAAATATAATCATATTTTAGAGTGGTTTGATTGCACTGCTTTTAGTTTAGGTGTTTGCAACGGTTCCCGGAAAAAATCGAAATTCGTCAAAAATCGAGATTGACAATTGGACATAAATATAGAACCACCCATTATAACTTGTTGCCCTGAGCAAATATGGGCATTAAACATAAAAAACTAAAATCCTGGCCTAAAATTGAGTAAGACTATAAAAAACACCGATTGAATTTCGTTGAAAAATTTTTCACTGTAGAAGTTTTTATCTTCTTGAACTACTGTAATGTGCACGGTTAGTTTATCGTCATTTAACTTCAGAGTAAAGACTTCTTTGGGTTAGAAATTTACGAAAGTATGCTCGAATTTGTTGTTGATTTTGCATAGGCACCAATTCCAACCATGCACTACTCGGAAACTCTGTTTATCCTGCACCAACTCACATTACGAAAGTAATGAGTTTGATCGGGCTCAATGTAAATTTCGGTTTAGAGTTTTTTCAGTGGATTTTTTTGCTGAAAACTGTGTTATGGCTTAGTTTCAACCCATTTCAATAGTTACTCACACAAGTGCTACAAGTTAGACCCCTCAAGAGTCATTTGATGATGCCCAATTGCAGAAATATGGGTCTAACAGGCGTTTTGGTGCAGGAGCAGAACTTTGAAGCACCGTGTCCGGTATTATCAGTTTTAAAATATTTTTTTGTTATGCGTTCTTGATTCTAAACAGCTTTTCTCGTCTCCAACAAAATTGGAAACAACCATCTTTTGCGTCCAGTGCGTGTTAATGGAGTTCTAGCTGGTCAATTGAAATGGAGTTCTAGCTGGTCAATAATTTCAAGTTTGTTGTTACTATTGGTTTTCAAGTTTATTTCTTGATGACAAATTGAGAATTATCCGTATTTCACAGTTAGGGTATCAACTTGAATGGTGTATAGAACTTTTGTTAACAGCCTGCAGATACCGGAATGTTTTGTTCTCGATCTAAGTTTTTATTCAGGTTTCAATCGGTTTAGTTAGGGCCGACTTTTTCACGTTATTTTAGTTCCAAAAGTACACTTCTGGACATAAGTATAGATGATTTTTTAGATAACGGTTGAGGATTATCTGCTTTTCGAAAAGTTTCTTTCCATTTTGCCACAGTATCAGTACCTTCCTGCCACGCGATGTGAAAACTACCAACAGCTATCGTCCGTTTGAAAAACTATATTTCACCTATTTGGATAGGGCAATCTTGAAACAATGAAAATTCTTGAAAAAATGTGGAGTAAGGAGATTTGGAGAACTCAGAACATTTACAAGCGCGTATTCCTCTCTCATTGTTGTCTTTGTCAATGATTCGAGGTGAGAATTCTCAAAGAAATATTTTTCATTGAAACATGAAAAATGAGTTGTGCGGGCTTGGACAAGGGGAAGATGTGTGCTTTTTAATGTGATGTTTTCCGTTATTTTTTTAATTTGAGAAAGTGGATCATTGGGGAATCGAAGGGGTACTGTTAACCAGTTTTTTCTGTTTCAGAACTGCACCTATAAAAACATGTCGAAAAGTGAAACTTCGTTAAAAAGTTGTTTTCGTCCGTCTTCCTCTTTTTCCGATCCGTTAAAAGTGCCAACGCAATATTCCTAATCTTGATTCTCAGTGATTCTGCTATTCTTTGTTTCGGAGGACATGAATTTCATGACGAAGATAATGAATATGCACATGAGTACACCTTGACAAAGCAAGTTTCGGCATATACCGCATTTTTGTCTCTCAGTCTTTATTCAACATCGAGCAAGAAAACACACCGAGACTCAGAATTTGCAAGTGTATAATTTCTCAGTTTCAAGAGCTCGTCAAGCAGTAAAAATTATGGCATTTTTTGTTCCACGGTCGATTTGAAAAACCTTTTTCCCAGAAAAAATCCTGATATTGTACGAATTCTCCGTGAATTGAAAATTACAAAACCGGATCTCAGTTTCAAGACCTCATCAAGCGGTAACACATTCTTAGTTTTCTAATTGGTTTGGAGTGCCGCCTCACATCTTAATTACGGCAATGCTTGAAGTATTCATGCGTGGAAACTAGATACGTAATGCAGATCAGATGTGAAAGAATAGAAGAAAGACAGAATTTGGCATTCTATCTGATGCAGACCTAAAAAACAAAATACAAAAATAATTTTCACTTTCAAAACCATGTGAAAACGCGATTGATATTTCAGTGAATAGTAAATTGCAGTAGCGCTTAATATACATACCAATGTTGTTCTAAAGCAATATATGAACATCAAGGCTTCAAGCCGCGACGCAAAAAACAAGGAACTAGAAGAAGAATCTTGAACCTTGAACTTGATAACAAATCAACCGTTTCAGAACCTCACTAAACAATCATAGAATTGTGACCGCCTTAATCGGCGGGCGAAACTTGTATGCGCATATTCTAACGTTGTGTCTCATCAAACGCATAGCTTATTATCTGAGGCAATCTTTTATTTGATCTAAATCAGGCATTAATGGGCACCTCAACTAAAATAAATTTATTCCGTGTTTTTTGATTGTGCCTCAGAAACCAGGGAACACACAGCTTTCATTCACAGGGCGCTCATTAGATGTGTATGTTAAGGACATCATCAAAGCGACTTACCGATATTGCATTAGTGCTTCTACGAACATCACCCTGGTGAAACTGGTAAAATAGACAAATAAAAAATGGAATGTTTCAAAACCCTCCCCTCAGTTTGATCATTTTCTGGATGCATTGAGTTCCTCCAGTTTCATTGTGCTTCACATTCGAAAATGGCTTTATTGGAAACAAGTTGAAAACAAATTTGTGAAAAGTTCAATGTTCCACAAAATTGTTTTCAAACCCGGAAAATGTTTAGACTTGCTTAATTGAATATGCGCTATTGAAATCATCTGCACCAAATTAGTTCAGCATGACTTCTTAGCCGATTGTAACCCAAAAAATGCACTGTTCTAAATAGTTTACTTGAAACGAGTTTGTTTTTTACACCATTCGTATAACGTCATGCATTTTACAAACTTTAGCAATCAAACGCACGGCAAATAGCCCATTGTTCTCCAAAATCTTCGTTTCATTCTAGTTTTTTTTATACACAATTTGTCTACCAATGCATCAGGAAGAGTGTTCACTGTTTCAGAACGTTGTTATTAAATTGGCCAGTTTTCGGCTTTTCATTGTTCGAGAATCTCCGTAACAGTGATCAATTAACTTTCAAGAATTAAAGATTGAGTACGAGCTCGTTTTCTTAACAATTTCACAAACATAACTACTTTGTTTTTGCACTATATTTTTTCATTTCTAGTTGTTTTTCTTCTGTATATCTTCCTCGAAACGGCATAGGATTTTACAATTAGATAATCAGCGCAAAAGTAAATCAACATTTTATTCTTGCATGCATATTATAGAAGAGAAGAAACAGTCGATGTTTCCTATGAAAAAATAGGCTGTTCCAATGAAATCAAAAAAGACTGTTCCATTTCCTGTTGATGTGATGTAAAATTTTTCATATAAAGAATTGAACCTATGCAGTATTATAAAATTTAGATGGATAGCAGACATATTTAAAAATTTCGTATTTTTTCCGCTATTCGTTCTCTGGGCTGTCTTGAGAAGTCATACGAATAGGTTGTCTCTATCATGATCAATAAACAACTATTTCGTTTCTTTTCTGTTTTATTGTTCCCATTTTCACCATTGAAGTTAGTGTGTGTTGATTACTGCTGGAGACTCTTGTCTATATGTGCCAGTTCTAATTCTAATAATTCTCTTGCACGTTATCAATACTTTTTATCGTTTTCTGAGCATTCAGTAGGAACTGCTACATAGAAACAGGCTTTCTGTGATTCTCAAGCAACGGTCTGTTGTCTTCTCTATTGAATTCTTTGCTTAGTGTTTTAGGTTACATTAAAAATGAAAGCATCAAACCATCGACTAGATAAACTCTAGCGAAAATGAGCATTGAGAAATTTAGAACACACTGAAACCCCGTTGCAAATGCTTTATTTTCAAAAAAAATTTCAAATTTTAATAGTAATTTGTGGTATCGCCGAGTCTAGTCCATAGTGATCCATAACTCTATGTGCTTCCAAGTTCCCGTCAGTTTCGGAACCTACGCTTATTTTTGAGATGAAATTCATATTTTGATTCCCGTTTTTTCATTTTTCACCCTCTCTATTTGTCTTCTCATTCATTTCGTCTAATCGATCTGATCTTTTCTCAATTTTAAGAAAAACTAATAATATCTTGTTTCATCGACTTCACTCATAGCTCGCATCATTGCATTTTGTCATTACACGAACTATCACACGATTGAGCCAATTTTATCTCCGTTTTCCTCGATTGATACTTTTCTCCATTTGATGAACACTTCTGTGTTTATATTTTTTAGGTGACCCGCAGATACAAGAGTCTAACAGTTTCAGACACTTGTTTTGCATAGAAATATAATCATTGTGTGCTTCCTATATCGACTTGTGTTGAAAAAAAATTAGCTTCAATGACCCAAATTGAACCCGTCCGTGCAAGAAATAATCAAAACTGGAATAATGGGCAAATGTTTACCACTTGAGTGAAACCAAAAAGTTTTTCTATAATTCCGGACCAGAATGGCTGCGATATTCTGGTGCATTTCTTAGAAATGGAATATTTCAAAAATTCTGTTCTTCTCCTCGCGAACTTTTATCGTTCATGGAATCTCGCGAACCGGTTCATTTTTTTTCGAACCGGTTCATTTTTTTGAACCGGTTCATGTAATCTCGCGAACCAGTTCATTTGTTTTGAACCGGTTCATGGAACCTCGCGAACCGGTTCATTTGTTTTAAACCGGTTCATGGAACCTCGCGAACCGGTTCATTTTTTTTGAACCGGTTCATGGAACCTCGCGAACCGGTTCATTTTTTTTTGAACCGGTTCATGGAATCTCGCGAACCGGTTCATTTGTTTTGAACCGGTTCATGTAATCTCGCGAACCGGTTCATTTGTTTTGAACCGGTTCATGGAATCTCGCGAACCAGTTCATTTGTTTTGAACCGGTTCATGGAACCTCGCGAACCGGTTCATTTTTTTTTGAACCGGTTCATGGAATCTCGCGAACCAGTTCATTTGTTTTGAACCGGTTCATGGAACCTCGCGAACCGGTTCATTTTTTTTTGAACCGGTTCATGGAACCTCGCGAACCGGTTCATTTTTTTTGAACCGGTTCATGTAATCTCGCGAACCGGTTCATTTTTTTTTGAACCGGTTCATTTTTTTGAACCGGTTCATGGAATCTCGCGAACCGGTTCATTTTTTTTTGAACCGGTTCATTTTTTTGAACCGGTTCATGGAATCTCGCGGACCGGTTCATTTTTTTTTGAACCGGTTCATGGAACCTCGCGAACCGGTTCATTTTTTTTTGAACCGGTTCATTTTTTTCAACCGCTTCATGGAATCTCGTGAACCGGTTCATTTTTTTTTGAACCGGTTCATTTTTTTGAACCGGTTCATGTAATCTCGCGAACCGGTTCATTTTTTTTTGAACCGGTTCATTTTTTTGAACCGGTTCATGTAATCTCGCGAACCGGTTCATTTTTTTTTTGAACCGGTTCATGGAATCTCGCGAACCGGTTCATGGAATCTTGCGAACCGGTTCATTTTTTTTTGAACCGGTTCATTTTTTTGAACCGGTTCATGTAATCTCGCGAACCGGTTCATTTTTTTTGAACCGGTTCATTTTTTTGAACCGGTTCATGTAATCTCGCGAACCGGTTCATTTTTTTTGAACCGGTTCATGGAACCTCGCGAACCGGTTCATGGAATCTCGCGAACCGGTTCATTTTTTTTTGAACCGGTTCATGTAATCTCGCGAACCGGTTCATGTAATCTCGCGAACCGGTTCATTTTTTTTTGAACCGGTTCATGTAATCTCGCGAACCGGTTCATGGAATCTCGCGAACCGGTTCATTTTTTTTGAACCGGTTCATGGAACCTCGCGAACCGGTTCATGTAATCTCGCGAACCGGTTCATTTTTTTTTGAACCGGTTCATGTAATCTCGCGAACCGGTTCATTTTTTTTGAACCGGTTCATTTTTTTGAACCGGTTCATGTAATCTCGCGAACCGGTTCATTTTTTTTGAACCGGTTCATGGAACCTCGCGAACCGGTTCATGGAATCTCGCGAACCGGTTCATTTTTTTTGAACCGGTTCATGGAATCTCGCGAACCGGTTCATTTTTTTTGAACCGGTTCATTTTTTTGAACCGGTTCATGGAATCTCGCGAACCGGTTCATTTTTTTGAACCGGTTCATGTAATCTCGCGAACCGGTTCATTTTTTTTTGAACCGGTTCATGTAATCTCGCGAACCGGTTCATTTTTTTGAACCGGTTCATGTAATCTCGCGAACCGGTTCATTTTTTTTGAACCGGTTCATGGAACCTCGCGAACCGGTTCATGGAATCTCGCGAACCGGTTCATTTTTTTTGAACCGGTTCATTTTTTTGAACCGGTTCATGGAATCTCGCGAACCGGTTCATTTTTTTTGAACCGGTTCATGGAACCTCGCGAACCGGTTCATGGAATCTCGCGAACCGGTTCATTTTTTTTCGAACCGGTTCATTTTTTTGAACCGGTTCATGGAATCTCGCGAACCGGTTCATTTTTTTCGAACCGGTTCATTTTTTTGAACCGGTTCATGTAATCTCGCGAACCGGTTCATTTTTTTTTGAACCGGTTCATTTTTTTGAACCGGTTCATGTAATCTCGCGAACCGGTTCATTTTTTTTTTGAACCGGTTCATGGAATCTCGCGAACCGGTTCATTTTTTTTTGAACCGGTTCATTTTTTTGAACCGGTTCATGTAATCTCGCGAACCGGTTCATTTTTTTTTGAACCGGTTCATTTTTTTGAACCGGTTCATGTAATCTCGCGAACCGGTTCATTTTTTTGAACCGGTTCATGGAATCTCGCGAACCGGTTCATTTTTTTTGAACCGGTTCATTTTTTTGAACCGGTTCATGTAATCTCGCGAACCGGTTCATTTTTTTTTGAACCGGTTCATTTTTTTGAACCGGTTCATGTAATCTCGCGAACCGGTTCATTTTTTTTTGAACCGGTTCATTTTTTTTGAACCGGTTCATGGAACCTCGCGAACCGGTTCATGGAATCTCGCGAACCGGTTCATTTTTTTTTGAACCGGTTCATTTTTTTTGAACCGGTTCATGTAATCTCGCGAACCGGTTCATTTTTTTTTGAACCGGTTCATTTTTTTTGAACCGGTTCATGGAACCTCGCGAACCGGTTCATGTAATCTCGCGAACCGGTTCATTTTTTTTGAACCGGTTCATTTTTTTGAACCGGTTCATGTAATCTCGCGAACCGGTTCATTTTTTTTTGAACCGGTTCATTTTTTTTGAACCGGTTCATGGAACCTCGCGAACCGGTTCATGGAATCTCGCGAACCGGTTCATTTTTTTTGAACCGGTTCATGGAACCTCGCGAACCGGTTCATGGAATCTCGCGAACCGGTTCATTTTTTTTGAACCGGTTCATTTTTTTGAACCGGTTCATGGAATCTCGCGAACCGGTTCATTTTTTTTCGAACCGGTTCATTTTTTTGAACCGGTTCATGGAATCTCGCGAACCGGTTCATTTTTTTCGAACCGGTTCATTTTTTTGAACCGGTTCATGTAATCTCGCGAACCGGTTCATTTTTTTTTGAACCGGTTCATTTTTTTGAACCGGTTCATGTAATCTCGCGAACCGGTTCATTTTTTTTGAACCGGTTCATTTTTTTGAACCGGTTCATGTAATCTCGCGAACCGGTTCATTTTTTTTTGAACCGGTTCATGGAATCTCGCGAACCGGTTCATTTTTTTTGAACCGGTTCATGGAACCTCGCGAACCGGTTCATGTAATCTCGCGAACCGGTTCATTTTTTTTGAACCGGTTCATTTTTTTGAACCGGTTCATGTAATCTCGCGAACCGGTTCATTTTTTTTTGAACCGGTTCATTTTTTTGAACCGGTTCATGTAATCTCGCGAACCGGTTCATTTTTTTTTGAACCGGTTCATTTTTTTTGAACCGGTTCATGGAACCTCGCGAACCGGTTCATGGAATCTCGCGAACCGGTTCATTTTTTTTGAACCGGTTCATTTTTTTGAACCGGTTCATGTAATCTCGCGAACCGGTTCATTTTTTTTGAACCGGTTCATTTTTTTGAACCGGTTCATGTAATCTCGCGAACCGGTTCATTTTTTTTTGAACCGGTTCATTTTTTTTGAACCGGTTCATGGAACCTCGCGAACCGGTTCATGGAATCTCGCGAACCGGTTCATTTTTTTTGAACCGGTTCATTTTTTTGAACCGGTTCATGGAATCTCGCGAACCGGTTCATTTTTTTTGAACCGGTTCATTTTTTTGAACCGGTTCATGTAATCTCGCGAACCGGTTCATTTTTTTTTGTACCGGTTCATGGAATCTCGCGAACCGGTTCATTTTTTTTGAACCGGTTCATTTTTTTTTGAACCGGTTCATGGAATCTCGCGAACCGGTTCATTTTTTTTTGAACCGGTTCATTTTTTTGAACCGGTTCATGTAATCTCGCGAACCGGTTCATTTTTTTTTGAACCGGTTCATTTTTTTGAACCGGTTCATGTAATCTCGCGAACCGGTTCATTTTTTTTTGAACCGGTTCATTTTTTTTGAACCGGTTCATGGAACCTCGCGAACCGGTTCATTTTTTTTCGAACCGGTTCATTTTTTTGAACCGGTTCATGGAATCTCGCGAACCGGTTCATTTTTTTTGAACCGGTTCATTTTTTTGAACCGGTTCATGGAACCTCGCGAACCGGTTCATGGAATCTCGCGAACCGGTTCATTTTTTTTCGAACCGGTTCATTTTTTTGAACCGGTTCATGGAATCTCGCGAACCGGTTCATTTTTTTTGAACCGGTTCATTTTTTTGAACCGGTTCATGTAATCTCGCGAACCGGTTCATTTTTTTTTGAACCGGTTCATGGAACCTCGCGAACCGGTTCATGGAATCTCGCGAACCGGTTCATTTTTTTTTGAACCGGTTCATGGAACCTCGCGAACCGGTTCATGGAATCTCGCGAACCGGTTCATTTTTTTTCGAACCGGTTCATTTTTTTGAACCGGTTCATGTAATCTCGCGAACCGGTTCATGGAATCTCGCGAACCGGTTCATTTTTTTGAACCGGTTCATTTTTTTGAACCGGTTCACGGAATCTCGCGAACCGGTTCATTTTTTTTGAACCGGTTCATTTTTTTGAACCGGTTCATGTAATCTCGCGAACCGGTTCATTTTTTTTTGAACCGGTTCATGGAACCTCGCGAACCGGTTCATTTTTTTCGAACCGGTTCATTTTTTTGAACCGGTTCATGTAATCTCGCGAACCGGTTCATTTTTTTTTGAACCGGTTCATGGAACCTCGCGAACCGGTTCATGGAATCTCGCGAACCGGTTCATTTTTTTTTGAACCGGTTCATGGAACCTCGCGAACCGGTTCATGGAATCTCGCGAACCGGTTCATTTTTTTTTGAACCGGTTCATGGAACCTCGCGAACCGGTTCATGGAATCTCGCGAACCGGTTCATTTTTTTTCGAACCGGTTCATTTTTTTGAACCGGTTCATGTAATCTCGCGAACCGGTTCATTTTTTTTTGAACCGGTTCATGGAACCTCGCGAACCGGTTCATTTTTTTTTTGAACCGGTTCATGGAACCTCGCGAACCGGTTCATGGAATCTCGCGAACCGGTTCATTTTTTTTCGAACCGGTTCATTTTTTTGAACCGGGTCATGTAATCTCGTGAACCGGTTCATTTTTTTTCGAACCGGTTCATTTTTTTGAACCGGTTCATGTAATCTCGCGAACCGGTTCATTTTTTTTTTGAACCGGTTCATGGAACCTCGCGAACCGGTTCATTTTTTTTTTGAACCGGTTCATGGAACCTCGCGAACCGGTTCATGGAATCTCGCGAACCGGTTCATTTTTTTTGAACCGGTTCATTTTTTTGAACCGGTTCATGTAATCTCGCGAACCGGTTCATTTTTTTTTTTGAACCGGTTCATGGAACCTCGCGAACCGGTTCATTTTTTTTTTGAACCGGTTCATGGAACCTCGCGAACCGGTTCATGGAATCTCGCGAACCGGTTCATTTTTTTTCGAACCGGTTCATTTTTTTGAACCGGTTCATGTAATCTCGCGAACCGGTTCATTTTTTTTTGAACCGGTTCATGGAACCTCGCGAACCGGTTCATTTTTTTTTTTGAACCGGTTCATGGAACCTCGCGAACCGGTTCATGGAATCTCGCGAACCGGTTCATTTTTTTTGAACCGGTTCATTTTTTTGAACCGGTTCATGTAATCTCGCGAACCGGTTCATTTTTTTTTGAACCGGTTCATGGAACCTCGCGAACCGGTTCATTTTTTTTTTGAACCGGTTCATGGAACCTCGCGAACCGGTTCATGGAATCTCGCGAACCGGTTCATTTTTTTTTGAACCGGTTCATGTAATCTCGCGAACCGGTTCATTTTTTTTGAACCGGTTCATGGAATCTCGCGAACCGGTTCATTTATTTTTTGAACCGGTTCATTTTTTTGAACCGGTTCATGGAATCTCGCGAACCGGTTCATTTTTTTTCGAACCGGTTCATTTTTTTGAACCGGTTCATGTAATCTCGCGAACCGGTTCATTTTTTTTTGAACCGGTTCATGGAACCTCGCGAACCGGTTCATGGAATCTCGCGAACCGGTTCATTTTTTTTGAACCGGTTCATTTTTTTGAACCGGTTCATGGAACCTCGCGAACCGGTTCATGGAATCTCGCGAACCGGTTCATTTTTTTTCGAACCGGTTCATTTTTTTGAACCGGTTCATGTAATCTCGCGAACCGGTTCATTTTTTTTCGAACCGGTTCATTTTTTTGAACCGGTTCATGTAATCTCGCGAACCGGTTCATTTTTTTTTTGAACCGGTTCATGGAACCTCGCGAACCGGTCCATGGAATCTCGCGAACCGGTTCATTTTTTTTGAACCGGTTCATTTTTTTGAACCGGTTCATGGAACCTCGCGAACCGGTTCATGGAATCTCGCGAACCGGTTCATTTTTTTTCGAACCGGTTCATTTTTTTGAACCGGTTCATGTAATCTCGCGAACCGGTTCATTTTTTTTTTGAACCGGTTCATTTTTTTGAACCGGTTCATGGAACCTCGCGAACCGGTTCATTTTTTTTTTTGAACCGGTTCATGGAATCTCGCGAACCGGTTCATGGAATCTCGCGAACCGGTTCATTTTTTTTTTTGAACCGGTTCATGGAACCTCGCGAACCGGTTCATGGAATCTCGCGAACCGGTTCATGGAATCTCGCGAACCGGTTCATTTTTTTTCGAACCGGTTCATTTTTTTGAACCGGTTCATGGAATCTCGCGAACCGGTTCATTTATTTTTTGAACCGGTTCATTTTTTTGAACCGGTTCATGGAACCTCGCGAACCGGTTCATTTTTTTTTTTGAACCGGTTCATGGAATCTCGCGAACCGGTTCATGTAATCTCGCGAACCGGTTCATTTTTTTTTGAACCGGTTCATGGAACCTCGCGAACCGGTTCATTTTTTTTTTGAACCGGTTCATGGAACCTCGCGAACCGGTTCATGGAATCTCGCGAACCGGTTCATTTTTTTTTCGAACCGGTTCATTTTTTTGAACCGGTTCATGGAATCTCGCGAACCGGTTCATTTTTTTTTGAACCGGTTCATGGAACCTCGCGAACCGGTTCATGGAATCTCGCGAACCGGTTCATTTTTTTTCGAACCGGTTCATTTTTTTGAACCGGTTCATGGAATCTCGCGAACCGGTTCATTTATTTTTTGAACCGGTTCATTTTTTTGAACCGGTTCATGTAATCTCGCGAACCGTTTCATGGAATCTCGCGAACCGGTTCATTTATTTTTTGAACCGGTTCATTTTTTTGAACCGGTTCATGGAACCTCGCGAACCGGTTCATGGAATCTCGCGAACCGGTTCATTTTTTTTCGAACCGGTTCATTTTTTTGAACCGGTTCATGGAATCTCGCGAACCGGTTCATTTTTTTTTGAACCGGTTCATGGAACCTCGCGAACCGGTTCATGGAATCTCGCGAACCGGTTCATTTTTTTTCGAACCGGTTCATTTTTTTGAACCGGTTCATGGAATCTCGCGAACCGGTTCATTTATTTTTTGAACCGGTTCATTTTTTTGAACCGGTTCATGTAATCTCGCGAACCGGTTCATTTATTTTTTGAACCGGTTCATTTTTTTGAACCGGTTCATGGAATCTCGCGAACCGGTTCATTTATTTTTTGAACCGGTTCATTTTTTTGAACCGGTTCATGGAACCTCGCGAACCGGTTCATGGAATCTCGCGAACCGGTTCATTTTTTTTCGAACCGGTTCATTTTTTTGAACCGGTTCATGGAATCTCGCGAACCGGTTCATTTATTTTTTGAACCGGTTCATTTTTTTGAACCGGTTCATGGAACCTCGCGAACCGGTTCATTTTTTTTTTTGAACCGGTTCATGGAACCTCGCGAACCGGTTCATGTAATCTCGCGAACCGGTTCATTTTTTTTTTGAACCGGTTCATGGAACCTCGCGAACCGGTTCATTTTTTTTTTGAACCGGTTCATGGAACCTCGCGAACCGGTTCATGGAATCTCGCGAACCGGTTCATTTTTTTTTCGAACCGGTTCATTTTTTTGAACCGGTTCATGGAATCTCGCGAACCGGTTCATTTTTTTTTGAACCGGTTCATGGAACCTCGCGAACCGGTTCATGGAATCTCGCGAACCGGTTCATTTTTTTTCGAACCGGTTCATTTTTTTGAACCGGTTCATGTAATCTCGCGAACCGGTTCATTTTTTTTTTGAACCGGTTCATTTTTTTGAACCGGTTCATGGAACCTCGCGAACCGGTTCATTTTTTTTTTTTGAACCGGTTCATGGAATCTCGCGAACCGGTTCATGGAATCTCGCGAACCGGTTCATTTTTTTTTTTGAACCGGTTCATGGAACCTCGCGAACCGGTTCATGGAATCTCGCGAACCGGTTCATGGAATCTCGCGAACCGGTTCATTTTTTTTCGAACCGGTTCATTTTTTTGAACCGGTTCATGGAATCTCGCGAACCGGTTCATTTATTTTTTGAACCGGTTCATTTTTTTGAACCGGTTCATGGAACCTCGCGAACCGGTTCATTTTTTTTTTTGAACCGGTTCATGGAATCTCGCGAACCGGTTCATGTAATCTCGCGAACCGGTTCATTTTTTTTTTGAACCGGTTCATGGAACCTCGCGAACCGGTTCATTTTTTTTTTGAACCGGTTCATGGAACCTCGCGAACCGGTTCATGGAATCTCGCGAACCGGTTCATTTTTTTTTCGAACCGGTTCATTTTTTTGAACCGGTTCATGGAATCTCGCGAACCGGTTCATTTTTTTTTGAACCGGTTCATGGAACCTCGCGAACCGGTTCATTTTTTTTTTGAACCGGTTCATGGAACCTCGCGAACCGGTTCATGGAATCTCGCGAACCGGTTCATTTTTTTTCGAACCGGTTCATTTTTTTGAACCGGTTCATGGAATCTCGCGAACCGGTTCATTTATTTTTTGAACCGGTTCATTTTTTTGAACCGGTTCATGTAATCTCGCGAACCGGTTCATGGAATCTCGCGAACCGGTTCATTTTTTTTTGAACCGGTTCATGGAACCTCGCGAACCGGTTCATGTAATCTCGCGAACCGGTTCATTTTTTTTTGAACCGGTTCATGGAACCTCGCGAACCGGTTCATGGAATCTCGCGAACCGGTTCATTTTTTTTTGAACCGGTCCATGGAATCTCGCGAACCGGTTCATTTTTTTTTCGAACCGGTTCATTTTTTTGAACCGGTTCATGTAATCTCGCGAACCGGTTCATTTTTTTTTGAACCGGTTCATGTAATCTCGCGAACCGGTTCATTTTTTTTGAACCGGTTCATGGAACCTCGCGAACCGGTTCATTTTTTTTTCAACCGGTTCATGGAATCTCGCGAACCGGTTCATTTTTTTTGAACCGGTTCATGGAGTCTCGCGAACCGGTTCATTTATTTTTTGAACCGGTTCATGGAATCTCGCGAACCGGTTCATTTTTTTTTCGAACCGGTTCATTTTTTTGAACCGGTTCATGGAATCTCGCGAACCGGTTCATTTTTTTTTGAACCGGTTCATGTAATCTCGCGAACCGGTTCATTTTTTTTGAACCGGTTCATGGAGTCTCGCGAACCGGTTCATTTATTTTTTGAACCGGTTCATGGAATCTCGCGAACCGGTTCATTTTTTTTGAACCGGTTCATGTAATCTCGCGAACCGGTTCATTTTTTTTGAACCGGTTCATGGAACCTCGCGAACCGGTTCATTTTTTTTTCAACCGGTTCATGGAATCTCGCGAACCGGTTCATTTTTTTTGAACCGGTTCATGGAACCTCGCGAACCGGTTCATTTTTTTTTCAACCGGTTCATGGAATCTCGCGAACCGGTTCATTTTTTTCAACCGGTTCATGGAATCTCGCGAACCGGTTCATTTTTTTTGAACCGGTTCATGGAATCTCGCGAACCGGTTCATTTTTTTTGAACCGGTTCATGGAATCTCGCGAACCGGTTCATTTATTTTTTGAACCGGTTTATGGAATCTCGCGAACCGGTTCATTTTTTTTTGAACCGGTTCATGGAATCTCGCGAACCGGTTCATTTTTTTTTCGAACCGGTTCATTTTTTTTTGAACCGGTTCATGGAATCTCGCGAACCGGTTCATTTTTTTTGAACCGGTTCATGGAATCTCGCGAACCGGTTCATTTATTTTTTGAACCGGTTTATGGAATCTCGCGAACCGGTTCATTTTTTTTTGAACCGGTTCATGGAATCTCGCGAACCGGTTCATTTGTTTTGAACCGGTTCATGTAATCTCGCGAACCGGTTCATTTTTTTTTGAACCGGTTCATGGAACCTCGCGAACCGGTTCATGGAATCTCGCGAACCGGTTCATTTTTTTTCGAACCGGTTCATTTTTTTGAACCGGTTCATGTAATCTCGCGAACCGGTTCATTTTTTTTTGAACCGGTTCATGGAATCTCGCGAACCGGTTCATTTATTTTTTGAACCGGTTCATTTTTTTGAACCGGTTCATGGAATCTCGCGAACCGGTTCATTTATTTTTTGAACCGGTTCATTTTTTTGAACCGGTTCATGGAATCTCGCGAACCGGTTCATTTTTTTTCGAACCGGTTCATGTAATCTCGCGAACCGGTTCATTTTTTTTTTGAACCGGTTCATGGAACCTCGCGAACCGGTTCATTTTTTTTTTTGAACCGGTTCATGGAACCTCGCGAACCGGTTCATGGAATCTCGCGAACCGGTTCATTTTTTTTCGAACCGGTTCATTTTTTTGAACCGGTTCATGTAATCTCGCGAACCGGTTCATTTTTTTTTGAACCGGTTCATGGAATCTCGCGAACCGGTTCATTTATTTTTTGAACCGGTTCATTTTTTTGAACCGGTTCATGGAATCTCGCGAACCGGTTCATGGAATCTCGCGAACCGGTTCATGTAATCTCGCGAACCGGTTCATTTTTTTTTGAACCGGTTCATGGAACCTCGCGAACCGGTTCATTTTTTTTTTGAACCGGTTCATGGAACCTCGCGAACCGGTTCATGGAATCTCGCGAACCGGTTCATTTTTTTTGAACCGGTTCATTTTTTTGAACCGGTTCATGGAATCTCGCGAACCGGTTCATTTTTTTTCGAACCGGTTCATGGAACCTCGCGAACCGGTTCATTTTTTTTTTGAACCGGTTCATGGAACCTCGCGAACCGGTTCATGGAATCTCGCGAACCGGTTCATTTTTTTTCGAACCGGTTCATTTTTTTGAACCGGTTCATGTAATCTCGCGAACCGGTTCATTTTTTTTTGAACCGGTTCATGGAATCTCGCGAACCGGTTCATTTTTTTTCGAACCGGTTCATTTTTTTGAACCGGTTCATGTAATCTCGCGAACCGGTTCATTTTTTTTTGAACCGGTTCATGGAACCTCGCGAACCGGTTCATTTTTTTTTGAACCGGTTCATGGAACCTCGCGAACCGGTTCATGGAATCTCGCGAGTCGGTTCATTTTTTTTCGAACCGGTTCATTTTTTTGAACCGGTTCATGTAATCTCGCGAACCGGTTCATTTTTTTTTGAACCGGTTCATGGAATCTCGCGAACCGGTTCATTTATTTTTTGAACCGGTTCATTTTTTTGAACCGGTTCATGGAATCTCGCGAACCGGTTCATGGAATCTCGCGAACCGGTTCATTTTTTTTCGAACCGGTTCATGTAATCTCGCGAACCGGTTCATTTTTTTTCGAACCGGTTCATTTTTTTGAACCGGTTCATGGAATCTCGCGAACCGGTTCATTTTTTTTTGAACCGGTTCATGGAATCTCGCGAACCGGTTCATTTTTTTTTCGAACCGGTTCATTTTTTTTTGAACCGGTTCATGGAATCTCGCGAACCGGTTCATTTTTTTTTCGAACCGGTTCATTTTTTTGAACCGGTTCATGGAATCTCGCGAACCGGTTCATTTTTTTTTCGAACCGGTTCATTTTTTTTTGAACCGGTTCATGGAATCTCGCGAACCGGTTCATTTTTTTTCAACCGGTTCATGGAATCTCGCGAACCGGTTCATTTTTTTTGAACCGGTTCATGGAATCTCGCGAACCGGTTCATTTTTTTTGAACCGGTTCATGGAATCTCGCGAACCGGTTCATTTATTTTTTGAACCGGTTTATGGAATCTCGCGAACCGGTTCATTTTTTTTTGAACCGGTTTATGGAATCTCGCGAACCGGTTCATTTGTTTTGAACCGGTTCATGTAATCTCGCGAACCGGTTCATTTTTTTTTGAACCGGTTCATGGAACCTCGCGAACCGGTTCATGGAATCTCGCGAACCGGTTCATTTTTTTTCGAACCGGTTCATTTTTTTGAACCGGTTCATGTAATCTCGCGAACCGGTTCATTTTTTTTTGAACCGGTTCATGGAATCTCGCGAACCGGTTCATTTATTTTTTGAACCGGTTCATTTTTTTGAACCGGTTCATGGAATCTCGCGAACCGGTTCATGGAATCTCGCGAACCGGTTCATTTTTTTTCGAACCGGTTCATGTAATCTCGCGAACCGGTTCATTTTTTTTTTGAACCGGTTCATGGAACCTCGCGAACCGGTTCATTTTTTTTTTGAACCGGTTCATGGAACCTCGCGAACCGGTTCATGGAATCTCGCGAACCGGTTCATTTTTTTTCGAACCGGTTCATTTTTTTGAACCGGTTCATGTAATCTCGCGAACCGGTTCATTTTTTTTTGAACCGGTTCATGGAATCTCGCGAACCGGTTCATTTATTTTTTGAACCGGTTCATTTTTTTGAACCGGTTCATGGAATCTCGCGAACCGGTTCATGGAATCTCGCGAACCGGTTCATGTAATCTCGCGAACCGGTTCATTTTTTTTTGAACCGGTTCATGGAACCTCGCGAACCGGTTCATTTTTTTTTTGAACCGGTTCATGGAACCTCGCGAACCGGTTCATGGAATCTCGCGAACCGGTTCATTTTTTTTGAACCGGTTCATTTTTTTGAACCGGTTCATGGAATCTCGCGAACCGGTTCATTTTTTTTCGAACCGGTTCATTTTTTTGAACCGGTTCATGGAATCTCGCGAACCGGTTCATTTTTTTTTGAACCGGTTCATGGAACCTCGCGAACCGGTTCATTTTTTTTTTGAACCGGTTCATGGAACCTCGCGAACCGGTTCATGGAATCTCGCGAGTCGGTTCATTTTTTTTCGAACCGGTTCATTTTTTTGAACCGGTTCATGTAATCTCGCGAACCGGTTCATTTTTTTTTGAACCGGTTCATGGAATCTCGCGAACCGGTTCATTTTTTTTCGAACCGGTTCATTTTTTTGAACCGGTTCATGTAATCTCGCGAACCGGTTCATTTTTTTTTGAACCGGTTCATGGAACCTCGCGAACCGGTTCATTTTTTTTTGAACCGGTTCATGGAACCTCGCGAACCGGTTCATGGAATCTCGCGAGTCGGTTCATTTTTTTTCGAACCGGTTCATTTTTTTGAACCGGTTCATGTAATCTCGCGAACCGGTTCATGGAATCTCGCGAACCGGTTCATTTTTTTTTGAACCGGTTCATGGAATCTCGCGAACCGGTTCATTTATTTTTTGAACCGGTTCATTTTTTTGAACCGGTTCATGGAATCTCGCGAACCGGTTCATGGAATCTCGCGAACCGGTTCATTTTTTTTCGAACCGGTTCATGTAATCTCGCGAACCGGTTCATTTTTTTTTGAACCGGTTCATGGAACCTCGCGAATCGGTTCATGGAATCTCGCGAACCGGTTCATTTTTTTTTGAACCGGTTCATGTAATCTCGTGAACCGGTTCATTTTTTTTTGAACCGGTTCATTTTTTTGAACCGGTTCATGTAATCTCGCGAACCGGTTCATTTTTTTTTGAACCGGTTCATTTTTTTGAACCGGTTCATGGAATCTCGCGAACCGGTTCATTTTTTTTTGAACCGGTTCATTTTTTTGAACCGGTTCATGGAATCTCGCGAACCGGTTCATTTTTTTTTGAACCGGTTCATGGAACCTCGCGAATCGGTTCATGGAATCTCGCGAACCGGTTCATTTTTTTTTGAACCGGTTCATGTAATCTCGTGAACCGGTTCATTTTTTTTTGAACCGGTTCATTTTTTTGAACCGGTTCATGTAATCTCGCGAACCGGTTCATTTTTTTTTGAACCGGTTCATTTTTTTGAACCGGTTCATGGAATCTCGCGAACCGGTTCATTTTTTTGAACCGGTTCATGGAATCTCGCGAACCGGTTCATTTTTTTGAACCGGTTCATGGAATCTCGCGAACCGGTTCATTTTTTTTTTTGAACCGGTTCATGGAATCTCGCGAACCGGTTCATTTTTTTTTTGAACCGGTTCATGGAATCTCGCGAACCGGTTCATTTGTTTTGAACCGGTTCATGGAATCTCGCGAACCGGTTCATTTTTTTGAACCGGTTCATGGAATCTCGCGAACCGGTTCATTTTTTTTTTTGAACCGGTTCATGGAATCTCGCGAACCGGTTCATTTTTTTTTTGAACCGGTTCATGGAATCTCGCGAACCGGTTCATTTGTTTTGAACCGTTTCATGGAATCTCGCGAACCGGTTCATTTTTTTTGAACCGGTTCATGGAATCTCGCGAACCGGTTCATTTTTTTTTGAACCGGTTCAATTTTTTTGAACCGGTTCATGGAATCTCGCGAACCGGTTCATTTTTTTCAACCGGTTCATGGAATCTCGCGAACCGGTTCATTTGTTTTGAACCGGTTCATGGAATCTCGCGAACCGGTTCATTTATTTTTTGAACCGGTTCATGGAATCTCGCGAACCGGTTCATTTTTTTGAACCGGTTCATGGAATCTCGCGAACCGGTTCATTTTTTTGAACCGGTTCATGGAATCTCGCGAACCGGTTCATTTTTTTTTGAACCGGTTCAATTTTTTTGAACCGGTTCATGGAATCTCGCGAACCGGTTCATTTTTTTCAACCGGTTCATGGAATCTCGCGAACCGGTTCATTTGTTTTGAACCGGTTCATGGAATCTCGCGAACCGGTTCATTTATTTTTTGAACCGGTTCATGGAATCTCGCGAACCGGTTCATTTGTTTTGAACCGGTTCATGGAATCTCGCGAACCGGTTCATTTTTTTTCAACCGGTTCATGGAATCTCGCGAACCGGTTCATTTTTTTTTCAACCGGTTCATGGAATCTCGCGAACCGGTTCATTTTTTTTTCAACCGGTTCATGGAATCTCGCGAACCGGTTCATTTTTTTTGAACCGGTTCATGGAATCTCGCGAACCGGTTCATTTTTTTTTCAACCGGTTCATGGAATCTCGCGAACCGGTTCATTTATTTTTTGAACCGGTTCATGGAATCTCGCGAACCGGTTCATTTTTTTTTCAACCGGTTCATGGAATCTCGCGAACCGGTTCATTTATTTTTCAACCGGTTCATGGAATCTCGCGAACCGGTTCATTTTTTTTGAACCGGTTCATGGAACCTCGCGAACCGGTTCATTTTTTTTTCAACCGGTTCATGGAATCTCGCGAACCGGTTCATTTTTTTCAACCGGTTCATGGAATCTCGCGAACCGGTTCATTTTTTTTGAACCGGTTCATGGAATCTCGCGAACCGGTTCATTTTTTTTGAACCGGTTCATGGAATCTCGCGAACCGGTTCATTTATTTTTTGAACCGGTTCATGGAACCTCGCGAACCGGTTCATTTTTTTTTCAACCGGTTCATGGAACCTCGCGAACCGGTTCATTTTTTTTTCAACCGGTTCATGGAATCTCGCGAACCGGTTCATTTTTTTTGAACCGGTTCATGGAACCTCGCGAACCGGTTCATTTTTTTTTCAACCGGTTCATGGAATCTCGCGAACCGGTTCATTTTTTTTGAACCGGTTCATGGAATCTCGCGAACCGGTTCATTTTTTTTGAACCGGTTCATGGAATCTCGCGAACCGGTTCATTTTTTTTGAACCGGTTCATGGAATCTCGCGAACCGGTTCATTTTTTTTTCAACCGGTTCATGGAATCTCGCGAACCGGTTCATTTTTTTTGAACCGGTTCATGGAATCTCGCGAACCGGTTCATTTTTTTTGAACCGGTTCATGGAATCTCGCGAACCGGTTCATTTTTTTTGAACCGGTTCATGGAATCTCGCGAACCGGTTCATTTATTTTTTGAACCGGTTTATGGAATCTCGCGAACCGGTTCATTTTTTTTTGAACCGGTTCATGGAATCTCGCGAACCGGTTCATTTTTTTTTCGAACCGGTTCATTTTTTTTTGAACCGGTTCATGGAATCTCGCGAACCGGTTCATTTGTTTTGAACCGGTTCATGGAATCTCGCGAACCGGTTCATTTTTTTTTCGAACCGGTTCATTTTTTTTTGAACCGGTTCATGGAATCTCGCGAACCGGTTCATTTTTTTTTTCGAACCGGTTCATTTTTTTTTCGAACCGGTTCATTTTTTTTTGAACCGGTTCATGGAATCTCGCGAACCGGTTCATTTGTTTTGAACCGGTTCATGGAATCTCGCGAACCGGTTCATTTTTTTTTCGAACCGGTTCATTTTTTTTTGAACCGGTTCATGGAATCTCGCGAACCGGTTCATTTTTTTTCAACCGGTTCATGGAATCTCGCGAACCGGTTCATTTTTTTTGAACCGGTTCATGGAATGTCGTGAACCGGTTCATTTATTTTTTGAACCGGTTCATTTTTTTTGAACCGGTTCATGGAATCTCGCGAACCGGTTCATTTTTTTTTTGAACCGGTTCATGGAATCTCGCGAACCGGTTCATTTTTTTTTCAACCGGTTCATGGAATCTCGCGAAACGGTTCATTTTTTTTGAACCGGTTCATGGAACCTCGCGAACCGGTTCATTTTTTTTTCAACCGGTTCATGGAATCTCGCGAACCGGTTCATTTTTTTCAACCGGTTCATGGAATCTCGCGAACCGGTTCATTTTTTTTGAACCGGTTCATGGAACCTCGCGAACCGGTTCATTTTTTTTTCAACCGGTTCATGGAACCTCGCGAACCGGTTCATTTTTTTTTCAACCGGTTCATGGAATCTCGCGAACCGGTTCATTTTTTTTGAACCGGTTCATGGAACCTCGCGAACCGGTTCATTTTTTTTTCAACCGGTTCATGGAATCTCGCGAACCGGTTCATTTTTTTTGAACCGGTTCATGGAATCTCGCGAACCGGTTCATTTTTTTTGAACCGGTTCATGGAATCTCGCGAACCGGTTCATTTTTTTTGAACCGGTTCATGGAATCTCGCGAACCGGTTCATTTTTTTTGAACCGGTTCATGGAATCTCGCGAACCGGTTCATTTTTTTTGAACCGGTTCATGGAATCTCGCGAACCGGTTCATTTTTTTTGAACCGGTTCATGGAATCTCGCGAACCGGTTCATTTTTTTTGAACCGGTTCATGGAATCTCGCGAACCGGTTCATTTTTTTTGAACCGGTTCATGGAATCTCGCGAACCGGTTCATTTATTTTTTGAACCGGTTTATGGAATCTCGCGAACCGGTTCATTTTTTTTTGAACCGGTTCATGGAATCTCGCGAACCGGTTCATTTTTTTTTCGAACCGGTTCATTTTTTTTTGAACCGGTTCATGGAATCTCGCGAACCGGTTCATTTTTTTTTTCGAACCGGTTCATTTTTTTTTGAACCGGTTCATGGAATCTCGCGAACCGGTTCATTTTTTTTTCGAACCGGTTCATTTTTTTTGAACCGGTTCATGGAATCTCGCGAACCGGTTCATTTTTTTTGAACCGGTTCATGGAATCTCGCGAACCGGTTCATTTATTTTTTGAACCGGTTTATGGAATCTCGCGAACCGGTTCATTTGTTTTGAACCGGTTCATGGAATCTCGCGAACCGGTTCATTTTTTTTTCGAACCGGTTCATTTTTTTTTGAACCGGTTCATGGAATCTCGCGAACCGGTTCATTTTTTTTTTCGAACCGGTTCATTTTTTTTTGAACCGGTTCATGGAATCTCGCGAACCGGTTCATTTTTTTTCAACCGGTTCATGGAATCTCGCGAACCGGTTCATTTTTTTTGAACCGGTTCATGGAATCTCGCGAACCGGTTCATTTATTTTTTGAACCGGTTCATTTTTTTTGAACCGGTTCATGGAATCTCGCGAACCGGTTCATTTGTTTTGAACCGGTTCATGGAATCTCGCGAACCGGTTCATTTATTTTTTGAACCGGTTCATGGAATCTCGCGAACCGGTTCATTTGTTTTGAACCGGTTCATGGAATCTCGCGAACCGGTTCATTTGTTTTGAACCGGTTCATGGAATCTCGCGAACCGGTTCATTTGTTTTGAACCGGTTCATGGAACCTCGCGAACCGGTTCATTTTTTTTAAACCGGTTCATGGAATCTCGCGAACCGGTTCATTTTTTTTGAACCGGTTCATGGAACCTCGCGAACCGGTTCATTTTTTTTAAACCGGTTCATGGAATCTCGCGAACCGGTTCATTTTTTTTGAACCGGTTCATGGAATCTCGCGAACCGGTTCATTTGTTTTGAACCGGTTCATGGAATCTCGCGAACCGGTTCATTTATTTTTTGAACCGGTTCATGGAATCTCGCGAACCGGTTCATTTGTTTTGAACCGGTTCATGGAATCTCGCGAACCGGTTCATTTGTTTTGAACCGGTTCATGGAATCTCGCGAACCGGTTCATTTGTTTTGAACCGGTTCATGGAATCTCGCGAACCGGTTCATTTGTTTTGAACCGGTTCATGGAATCTCGCGAACCGGTTCATTTATTTTTTGAACCGGTTCATTTTTTTTTAACCGGTTCATGGAATCTCGCGAACCGGTTCATTTTTTTTTCGAACCGGTTCATTTTTTTTTTCAACCGGTTCATGGAATCTCGCGAACCGGTTCATTTTTTTTTGAACCGGTTCATGGAATCTCGCGAACCGGTTCATTTTTTTTGAACCGGTTCATGGAACCTCGCGAACCGGTTCATTTTTTTTTCAACCGGTTCATGGAATCTCGCGAACCGGTTCATTTTTTTTTTCAACCGGTTCATGGAATCTCGCGAACCGGTTCATTTTTTTTTCAACCGGTTCATGGAATCTCGCGAACCGGTTCATTTTTTTTTCAACCGGTTCATGGAATCTCGCGAACCGGTTCATTTTTTTTGAACCGGTTCATGGAATCTCGCGAACCGGTTCATTTTTTTTGAACCGGTTCATGGAATCTCGCGAACCGGTTCATTTTTTTTGAACCGGTTCATGGAATCTCGCGAACCGGTTCATTTTTTTTTTGAACCGGTTTATGGAATCTCGCGAACCGGTTCATTTTTTTTGAACCGGTTCATGGAATCTCGCGAACCGGTTCATTTTTTTTGAACCGGTTCATGGAACCTCGCGAACCGGTTCATTTTTTTTGAACCGGTTCATGGAATCTCGCGAACCGGTTCATTTTTTTTGAACCGGTTTATGGAATCTCGCGAACCGGTTCATTTTTTTTGAACCGGTTCATGGAATCTCGCGAACCGGTTCATTTTTTTTGAACCGGTTCATGGAATCTCGCGAACCGGTTCATTTTTTTTTTGAACCGGTTCATGAAACCTCGCGAACCGGTTCATTTTTTTTTTGAACCGGTTCATGGAATCTCGCGAACCGGTTCATTTTTTTTTGAACCGGTTCATGGAACCTCGCGAACCGGTTCATTTTTTTTTTTGAACCGGTTCATGGAACCTCGCGAACCGGTTCATTTCTTTTTTGAACCGGTTCATGGAACCTCGCGAACCGGTTCATTTCTTTTTTGAACCGGTTCATGGAACCTCGCGAACCGGTTCATTTTTTTTGAACCGGTTCATGGAATCTCGCGAACCGGTTCATTTTTTTTTGAACCGGTTCATGGAACCTCGCGAACCGGTTCATTTCTTTTTTGAACCGGTTCATGGAACCTCGCGAACCGGTTCATTTTTTTTTTGAACCGGTTCATGGAATGTCGCGAACCGGTTCATTTGTTTTGAACCGGTTCATGGAATCTCGCGAACCGGTTCATTTATTTTTTGAACCGGTTCATGGAATCTCGCGAACCGGTTCATTTATTTTTTGAACCGGTTCATGGAATCTCGCGAACCGGTTCATTTATTTTTTGAACCGGTTCATTTTTTTTAAACCGGTTCATGGAATCTCGCGAACCGGTTCATTTGTTTTGAACCGGTTCATGGAATCTCGCGAACCGGTTCATTTGTTTTGAACCGGTTCATGGAACCTCGCGAACCGGTTCATTTTTTTTGAACCGGTTCATGGAACCTCGCGAACCGGTTCATTTTTTTTAAACCGGTTCATGGAATCTCGCGAACCGGTTCATTTATTTTTTGAACCGGTTCATTTTTTTTGAACCGGTTCATGGAATCTCGCGAACCGGTTCATTTGTTTTGAACCGGTTCATGGAATCTCGCGAACCGGTTCATTTTTTTTTTGAACCGGTTCATGGAACCTCGCGAACCGGTTCATTTTTTTTAAACCGGTTCATGGAATCTCGCGAACCGGTTCATTTGTTTTGAACCGGTTCATGGAATCTCGCGAACCGGTTCATTTTTTTTGAACCGGTTCATGGAATCTCGCGAACCGGTTCATTTGTTTTGAACCGGTTCATGGAATCTCGCGAACCGGTTCATTTGTTTTGAACCGGTTCATGGAATCTCGCGAACCGGTTCATTTATTTTTTGAACCGGTTCATGGAATCTCGCGAACCGGTTCATTTGTTTTGAACCGGTTCATGGAATCTCGCGAACCGGTTCATTTATTTTTTGAACCGGTTCATTTGTTTTGAACCGGTTCATGGAATCTCGCGAACCGGTTCATTTGTTTTGAACCGGTTCATGGAACCTCGCGAACCGGTTCATTTTTTTTGAACCGGTTCATGGAACCTCGCGAACCGGTTCATTTTTTTTAAACCGGTTCATGGAATCTCGCGAACCGGTTCATTTATTTTTTGAACCGGTTCATTTGTTTTGAACCGGTTCATGGAATCTCGCGAACCGGTTCATTTGTTTTGAACCGGTTCATGGAATCTCGCGAACCGGTTCATTTTTTTTTTGAACCGGTTCATGGAATCTCGCGAACCGGTTCATTTTTTTTGAACCGGTTCATGGAACCTCGCGAACCGGTTCATTTTTTTTTTGAACCGGTTCATGGAATGTCGCGAACCGGTTCATTTGTTTTGAACCGGTTCATGGAATCTCGCGAACCGGTTCATTTTTTTTGAACCGGTTCATGGAATCTCGCGAACCGGTTCATTTTTTTTTTGAACCGGTTTATGGAATCTCGCGAACCGGTTCATTTTTTTTGAACCGGTTTATGGAATCTCGCGAACCGGTTCATTTTTTTTGAACCGGTTCATGGAATCTCGCGAACCGGTTCATTTTTTTTGAACCGGTTTATGGAATCTCGCGAACCGGTTCATTTTTTTTTTGAACCGGTTCATGAAACCTCGCGAACCGGTTCATTTTTTTTTTGAACCGGTTTATGGAATCTCGCGAACCGGTTCATTTTTTTTGAACCGGTTTATGGAATCTCGCGAACCGGTTCATTTTTTTTTTTGAACCGGTTCATGAAACCTCGCGAACCGGTTCATTTTTTTTTTGAACCGGTTTATGGAATCTCGCGAACCGGTTCATTTTTTTTGAACCGGTTTATGGAATCTCGCGAACCGGTTCATTTTTTTTGAACCGGTTCATGGAATCTCGCGAACCGGTTCATTTTTTTTGAACCGGTTTATGGAATCTCGCGAACCGGTTCATTTTTTTTGAACCGGTTCATGGAATCTCGCGAACCGGTTCATTTTTTTTTTGAACCGGTTCATGAAACCTCGCGAACCGGTTCATTTTTTTTTTGAACCGGTTCATGGAATCTCGCGAACCGGTTCATTTTTTTTTGAACCGGTTCATGGAACCTCGCGAACCGGTTCATTTTTTTTTTGAACCGGTTCATGGAACCTCGCGAACCGGTTCATTTTTTTTTGAACCGGTTCATGGAACCTCGCGAACCGGTTCATTTCTTTTTTGAACCGGTTCATGGAACCTCGCGAACCGGTTCATTTTTTTTTTGAACCGGTTCATGGAATGTCGCGAACCGGTTCATTTGTTTTGAACCGGTTCATGGAATCTCGCGAACCGGTTCATTTATTTTTTGAACCGGTTCATGGAATCTCGCGAACCGGTTCATTTATTTTTTGAACCGGTTCATGGAATCTCGCGAACCGGTTCATTTATTTTTTGAACCGGTTCATTTTTTTTAAACCGGTTCATGGAATCTCGCGAACCGGTTCATTTGTTTTGAACCGGTTCATGGAATCTCGCGAACCGGTTCATTTGTTTTGAACCGGTTCATGGAACCTCGCGAACCGGTTCATTTTTTTTGAACCGGTTCATGGAACCTCGCGAACCGGTTCATTTTTTTTAAACCGGTTCATGGAATCTCGCGAACCGGTTCATTTATTTTTTGAACCGGTTCATTTTTTTTGAACCGGTTCATGGAATCTCGCGAACCGGTTCATTTATTTTTTGAACCGGTTCATGGAATCTCGCGAACCGGTTCATTTGTTTTGAACCGGTTCATGGAATCTCGCGAACCGGTTCATTTATTTTTTGAACCGGTTCATTTGTTTTGAACCGGTTCATGGAATCTCGCGAACCGGTTCATTTATTTTTTGAACCGGTTCATGGAATCTCGCGAACCGGTTCATTTGTTTTGAACCGGTTCATGGAATCTCGCGAACCGGTTCATTTATTTTTTGAACCGGTTCATTTGTTTTGAACCGGTTCATGGAATCTCGCGAACCGGTTCATTTGTTTTGAACCGGTTCATGGAACCTCGCGAACCGGTTCATTTTTTTTGAACCGGTTCATGGAACCTCGCGAACCGGTTCATTTTTTTTAAACCGGTTCATGGAATCTCGCGAACCGGTTCATTTATTTTTTTAACCGGTTCATTTGTTTTGAACCGGTTCATGGAATCTCGCGAACCGGTTCATTTGTTTTGAACCGGTTCATGGAATCTCGCGAACCGGTTCATTTGTTTTGAACCGGTTCATGGAATCTCGCGAACCGGTTCATTTGTTTTGAACCGGTTCATGGAATCTCGCGAACCGGTTCATTTATTTTTTGAACCGGTTCATTTTTTTTTAACCGGTTCATGGAATCTCGCGAACCGGTTCATTTTTTTTTCGAACCGGTTCATTTTTTTTTTCAACCGGTTCATGGAATCTCGCGAACCGGTTCATTTTTTTTTGAACCGGTTCATGGAATCTCGCGAACCGGTTCATTTTTTTTGAACCGGTTCATGGAACCTCGCGAACCGGTTCATTTTTTTTTCAACCGGTTCATGGAATCTCGCGAACCGGTTCATTTTTTTTTCAACCGGTTCATGGAATCTCGCGAACCGGTTCATTTTTTTTTCAACCGGTTCATGGAATCTCGCGAACCGGTTCATTTTTTTTGAACCGGTTCATGGAATCTCGCGAACCGGTTCATTTTTTTTGAACCGGTTCATGGAATCTCGCGAACCGGTTCATTTTTTTTTTGAACCGGTTTATGGAATCTCGCGAACCGGTTCATTTTTTTTGAACCGGTTCATGGAATCTCGCGAACCGGTTCATTTTTTTTTTGAACCGGTTTATGGAATCTCGCGAACCGGTTCATTTTTTTTTCAACCGGTTCATGGAATCTCGCGAACCGGTTCATTTTTTTTTCAACCGGTTCATGGAATCTCGCGAACCGGTTCATTTTTTTTTGAACCGGTTCATGGAATCTCGCGAACCGGTTCATTTTTTTTGAACCGGTTCATGGAATCTCGCGAACCGGTTCATTTTTTTTGAACCGGTTCATGGAATCTCGCGAACCGGTTCATTTTTTTTTTGAACCGGTTTATGGAATCTCGCGAACCGGTTCATTTTTTTTGAACCGGTTCATGGAATCTCGCGAACCGGTTCATTTTTTTTTCGAACCGGTTCATTTTTTTTTTCAACCGGTTCATGGAATCTCGCGAACCGGTTCATTTTTTTTTAACCGGTTCATGGAATCTCGCGAACCGGTTCATTTTTTTTTCGAACCGGTTCATTTTTTTTTTCAACCGGTTCATGGAATCTCGCGAACCGGTTCATTTTTTTGAACCGGTTCATGGAATGTCGTGAACCGGTTCATTTATTTTTTGAACCGGTTCATTTGTTTTGAACCGGTTGATGGAATCTCGCGAACCGGTTCATTTATTTTTTGAACCGGTTCATGGAATCTCGCGAACCGGTTCATTTGTTTTGAACCGGTTCATGGAATCTCGCGAACCGGTTCATTTTTTTTCGAACCGGTTCATTTTTTTTTTGAACCGGTTCATGGAATCTCGCGAACCGGTTCATTTTTTTTTTGAACCGGTTCATGGAATGTCGCGAACCGGTTCATTTATTTTTTGAACCGGTTCATTTTTTTTTAACCGGTTCATGGAATCTCGCGAACCGGTTCATTTGTTTTGAACCGGTTCATGGAATCTCGCGAACCGGTTCATTTATTTTTTGAACCGGTTCATTTTTTTTTAACCGGTTCATGGAATCTCGCGAACCGGTTCATTTTTTTTTCGAACCGGTTCATTTTTTTTTTCAACCGGTTCATGGAATCTCGCGAACCGGTTCATTTTTTTGAACCGGTTCATGGAATGTCGTGAACCGGTTCATTTATTTTTTGAACCGGTTCATTTGTTTTGAACCGGTTGATGGAATCTCGCGAACCGGTTCATTTATTTTTTGAACCGGTTCATGGAATCTCGCGAACCGGTTCATTTGTTTTGAACCGGTTCATGGAATGTCGTGAACCGGTTCATTTATTTTTTGAACCGGTTCATTTTTTTTTTCAACCGGTTCATGGAATCTCGCGAACCGGTTCATTTTTTTTTTGAACCGGTTCATGGAATGTCGTGAACCGGTTCATTTATTTTTTGAACCGGTTCATTTTTTTTTTCAACCGGTTCATGGAATCTCGCGAACCGGTTCATTTTTTTTTTTGAACCGGTTCATGGAATGTCGTGAACCGGTTCATTTATTTTTTGAACCGGTTCATTTGTTTTGAACCGGTTGATGGAATCTCGCGAACCGGTTCATTTTTTTTTTGAACCGGTTCATGGAACCTCGCGAACCGGTTCATTTTTTTTTTGAACCGGTTCATGGAATCTCGCGAACCGGTTCATTTTTTTTTTTGAACCGGTTCATGGAACCTCGCGAACCGGTTCATTTTTTTTTTGAACCGGTTCATGGAATCTCGCGAACCGGTTCATTTTTTTTTTGAACCGGTTCATGGAATCTCGCGAACCGGTTCATTTTTTTTTTTGAACCGGTTCATGGAATGTCGTGAACCGGTTCATTTATTTTTTGAACCGGTTCATTTGTTTTGAACCGGTTGATGGAATCTCGCGAACCGGTTCATTTTTTTTTTTGAACCGGTTCATGGAACCTCGCGAACCGGTTCATTTTTTTTTTGAACCGGTTCATGGAATCTCGCGAACCGGTTCATTTTTTTTTTTGAACCGGTTCATGGAACCTCGCGAACCGGTTCATTTTTTTTTTGAACCGGTTCATGGAATCTCGCGAACCGGTTCATTTTTTTTTTGAACCGGTTCATGGAATCTCGCGAACCGGTTCATTTTTTTTTTGAACCGGTTCATGGAACCTCGCGAACCGGTTCATTTTTTTTTTGAACCGGTTCATGGAATCTCGCGAACCGGTTCATTTTTTTTTGAACCGGTTCATGGAATCTCGCGAACCGGTTCATTTTTTTTTTTGAACCGGTTCATGGAACCTCGCGAACCGGTTCATTTTTTTTTTGAACCGGTTCATGGAATCTCGCGAACCGGTTCATTTTTTTTTTGAACCGGTTCATGGAATCTCGCGAACCGGTTCATTTTTTTTTTTGAACCGGTTCATGGAATGTCGTGAACCGGTTCATTTATTTTTTGAACCGGTTCATTTGTTTTGAACCGGTTGATGGAATCTCGCGAACCGGTTCATTTTTTTTTTTGAACCGGTTCATGGAACCTCGCGAACCGGTTCATTTTTTTTTTTGAACCGGTTCATGGAATCTCGCGAACCGGTTCATTTTTTTTTGAACCGGTTCATGGAATCTCGCGAACCGGTTCATTTTTTTTTGAACCGGTTCATGGAATCTCGCGAACCGGTTCATTTTTTTTTTGAACCGGTTCATGGAATCTCGCGAACCGGTTCATTTTTTTTTGAACCGGTTCATGGAATCTCGCGAACCGGTTCATTTTTTTTTGAACCGGTTCATTTGTTTTGAACCGGTTGATGGAATCTCGCGAACCGGTTCATTTATTTTTTGAACCGGTTCATGGAATCTCGCGAACCGGTTCATTTTTTTTTGAACCGGTTCATGGAATCTCGCGAACCGGTTCATTTTTTTTTTGAACCGGTTCATGGAATCTCGCGAACCGGTTCATTTTTTTGAACCGGTTCATGGAATGTCGTGAACCGGTTCATTTATTTTTTGAACCGGTTCATTTGTTTTGAACCGGTTGATGGAATCTCGCGAACCGGTTCATTTATTTTTTGAACCGGTTCATGGAATCTCGCGAACCGGTTCATTTGTTTTGAACCGGTTCATGGAATGTCGTGAACCGGTTCATTTATTTTTTGAACCGGTTCATTTTTTTTTTCAACCGGTTCATGGAATCTCGCGAACCGGTTCATTTTTTTGAACCGGTTCATGGAATGTCGTGAACCGGTTCATTTATTTTTTGAACCGGTTCATTTTTTTTTTCAACCGGTTCATGGAATCTCGCGAACCGGTTCATTTTTTTTTTTGAACCGGTTCATGGAATGTCGTGAACCGGTTCATTTATTTTTTGAACCGGTTCATTTGTTTTGAACCGGTTGATGGAATCTCGCGAACCGGTTCATTTTTTTTTTTGAACCGGTTCATGGAACCTCGCGAACCGGTTCATTTTTTTTTTGAACCGGTTCATGGAATCTCGCGAACCGGTTCATTTTTTTTTTTGAACCGGTTCATGGAACCTCGCGAACCGGTTCATTTTTTTTTTTTGAACCGGTTCATGGAACCTCGCGAACCGGTTCATTTTTTTTTTGAACCGGTTCATGGAATCTCGCGAACCGGTTCATTTTTTTTTTGAACCGGTTCATGGAATCTCGCGAACCGGTTCATTTTTTTTTTGAACCGGTTCATGGAACCTCGCGAACCGGTTCATTTTTTTTTTGAACCGGTTCATGGAATCTCGCGAACCGGTTCATTTTTTTTTGAACCGGTTCATGGAATCTCGCGAACCGGTTCATTTTTTTTTGAACCGGTTCATGGAATCTCGCGAACCGGTTCATTTTTTTTTTGAACCGGTTCATGGAATCTCGCGAACCGGTTCATTTTTTTTTTGAACCGGTTCGTGGAATCTCGCGAACCGGTTCATTTTTTTTTTGAACCGGTTCATGGAATCTCGCGAACCGGTTCATTTTTTTTTTGAACCGGTTCATGGAATCTCGCGAACCGGTTCATTTTTTTTTTGAACCGGTTCGTGGAATCTCGCGAACCGGTTCATTTTTTTTTGAACCGGTTCATGGAATCTCGCGAACCGGTTCATTTATTTTTTGAACCGGTTCATGGAATCTCGCGAACCGGTTCATTTATTTTTTGAACCGGTTCATTTTTTTTAAACCGGTTCATGGAATCTCGCGAACCGGTTCATTTTTTTTGAACCGGTTCATGGAATCTCGCGAACCGGTTCATTTTTTTTTAACCGGTTCATGGAATCTCGCGAACCGGTTCATTTTTTTTTAACCGGTTCATGGAATCTCGCGAACCGGTTCATTTTTTTTTAACCGGTTCATTTTTTTTTAACCGGTTCATGGAATCTCGCGAACCGGTTCATTTGTTTTGAACCGGTTCATGGAATCTCGCGAACCGGTTCATTTATTTTTTGAACCGGTTCATTTTTTTTTAACCGGTTCATGGAATCTCGCGAACCGGTTCATTTTTTTTTCGAACCGGTTCATTTTTTTTTTTCAACCGGTTCATGGAATCTCGCGAACCGGTTCATTTGTTTTGAACCGGTTGATGGAATCTCGCGAACCGGTTCATTTATTTTTTGAACCGGTTCATGGAATCTCGCGAACCGGTTCATTTATTTTTTGAACCGGTTCATGGAATCTCGCGAACCGGTTCATTTTTTTTTTGAACCGGTTCATGGAATCTCGCGAACCGGTTCATTTTTTTTTTGAACCGGTTCATGGAACCTCGCGAACCGGTTCATTTTTTTTTTGAACCGGTTCATGGAACCTCGCGAACCGGTTCATTTTTTTTTTGAACCGGTTCATGGAACCTCGCGAACCGGTTCATTTTTTTTTTGAACCGGTTCATGGAATCTCGCGAACCGGTTCATTTTTTTTTTGAACCGGTTCATGGAATCTCGCGAACCGGTTCATTTTTTTTTTGAACCGGTTCATGGAATCTCGCGAACCGGTTCATTTTTTTTTTGAACCGGTTCGTGGAATCTCGCGAACCGGTTCATTTTTTTTTGAACCGGTTCATGGAACCTCGCGAACCGGTTCATTTTTTTTTTGAACCGGTTCGTGGAATCTCGCGAACCGGTTCATTTTTTTTTGAACCGGTTCGTGGAATCTCGCGAACCGGTTCATTTTTTTTTTGAACCGGTTCATGGAATCTCGCGAACCGGTTCATTTTTTTTTGAACCGGTTCATGGAACCTCGCGAACCGGTTCATTTTTTTTTTGAACCGGTTCGTGGAATCTCGCGAACCGGTTCATTTTTTTTTTTGAACCGGTTCATGGAACCTCGCGAACCGGTTCATTTCTTTTTTGAACCGGTTCATGGAATCTCGCGAACCGGTTCATTTTTTTTTTTTGAACCGGTTCATGGAATCTCGCGAACCGGTTCATTTTTTTTTGAACCGGTTCATGGAATCTCGCGAACCGGTTCATTTTTTATTTTTGAACCGGTTCATGGAATCTCGCGAACCGGTTCATTTTTTTTTTGAACCGGTTCATGGAATCTCGCGAACCGGTTCATTTTTTTTTTTGAACCGGTTCATGGAATCTCGCGAACCGGTTCATTTTTTTTTTGAACCGGTTCATTTCTTTTTTGAACCGGTTCATGGAACCTCGCGAACCGGTTCATTTTTTTTTTGAACCGGTTCATGGAATCTCGTGAACCGGTTCATTTTTTTTTCGAACCGGTTCATGGAATCTCGCGAACCGGTTCATTTTTGAACCGGTTCATGGAATCTCGCGAACCGGTTCATTTTTGAACCGGTTCATGGAATCTCGCGAACCGGTTCATTTTTTTGAACCTGTTCATGGAATCTCGTGAACCGGTTCATTTTTTTTTTGAACCGGTTCATTTCTTTTTTGAACCGGTTCATGGAACCTCGCGAACCGGTTCATTTTTTTTTTGAACCGGTTCATTTCTTTTTTGAACCGGTTCATGGAACCTCGCGAACCGGTTCATTTTTTTTTTGAACCGGTTCATGGAATCTCGCGAACCGGTTCATTTTTTTTTCGAACCGGTTCATGGAATCTCGCGAACCGGTTCATTTTTGAACCGGTTCATGGAATCTCGCGAACCGGTTCATTTTTTTTTGAACCGGTTCATGGAATCTCGCGAACCGGTTCATTTTTTTTTTGAACCGGTTCATTTCTTTTTTGAACCGGTTCATGGAACCTCGCGAACCGGTTCATTTTTTTTTTGAACCGGTTCATGGAATCTCGCGAACCGGTTCATTTTTTTTTGAACCGGTTCATGGAATCTCGCGAACCGGTTCATTTTTTATTTTTGAACCGGTTCATGGAATCTCGCGAACCGGTTCATTTTTTTTTGAACCGGTTCATGGAATCTCGCGAACCGGTTCATTTTTTTTTTGAACCGGTTCATTTCTTTTTTGAACCGGTTCATGGAACCTCGCGAACCGGTTCATTTTTTTTTCGAACCGGTTCATGGAATCTCGCGAACCGGTTCATTTTTTTTTCGAACCGGTTCATGGAATCTCGCGAACCGGTTCATTTTTGAACCGGTTCATGGAATCTCGCGAACTGGTTCATTTTTGAACCGGTTCATGGAATCTCGCGAACCGGTTCATTTTTTTGACTCTGTTCATGGAATCTCGTGAACCGGTTCATTTTTATTGAACCGGTTCATGGAATCTCGCGAACCTGTTCATTTTTTTTTTGAACCGGTTCATGGAATCTCGCGAACCGGTTCATTTTTTTTGAACCGGTTCATGGAATCTCGCGA
The DNA here is from genome assembly GCA_963932045.1 of Caenorhabditis sinica. Taxonomy (NCBI): domain Eukaryota; kingdom Metazoa; phylum Nematoda; class Chromadorea; order Rhabditida; family Rhabditidae; genus Caenorhabditis; species Caenorhabditis sinica. Next base: position 22,113,205 of record OZ009940.1, read on the forward strand.
ACCGGTTCATGGAATCTCGCGAACCGGCTCATTTTTTTGAACCGGTTCATGGAATCTCGTGAACCGGTTCATTTTTTTGAACCGGTTCATGGAATCTCGCGAACCGGTTCATTTTTTTTGAACCGGTTCATGGAATCTCGCGAACCGGTTCATTTTTTTTTCGAACCGTTTCATGGAATCTCGCGAACCGGTTCATGGAATCTCGCGAACCGGCTCATTTTTTTGAACCGGTTCATGGAATCTCGTGAACCGGTTCATTTTTTTGAACCGGTTCATGGAATCTCGTGAACCGGTTCATTTTTTTTTCGAACCGGTTCATGGAATCTCGCGAACCGGTTCATTTTTTTTGAACCGGTTCATGAAATCTCGCGAACCGGTTCATTTTTTTGAACCGGTTCATGGAATCTCGTGAACCGGTTCATTTTTTTGAACCGGTTCATGGAATCTCGTGAACCGGTTCATTTTTTTGAACCGGTTCATGGAATCTCGTGAACCGGTTCATTTTTTTGAACCGGTTCATGGAATCTCGTGAACCGGTTCATTTTTTTGAACCGGTTCATGGAATCTCGTGAACCGGTTCATTTTTTTGAACCGGTTCATGGAATCTCGCGAACCGGTTCATTTTTTTGAACCGGTTCATGGAATCTCGTGAACCGGTTCATTTTTTTTTCGAACCGGTTCATGGAATCTCGTGAACCGGTTCATTTTTTTTTCGAACCGTTTCATGGAATCTCGCGAACCGGTTCATTTTTTTGAACCGGTTCATGGAATCTCGTGAACCGGTTCATTTTTTTGAACCGGTTCATGGAATCTCGTGAACCGGTTCATTTTTTTGAACCGGTTCATGGAATCTCGTGAACCGGTTCATTTTTTTGAACCGGTTCATGGAATCTCGTGAACCGGTTCATTTTTTTTTCGAACCGGTTCATGGAATCTCGCGAACCGGTTCATTTTTTTTCGAACCGGTTCATGGAATCTCGCGAACCGGTTCATTTTTTTTTCGAACCGGTTCATGGAATCTCGCGAACCGGTTCATTTTTTTTTCGAACCGGTTCATGGAATCTCGCGAACCGGTTCATTTTTGAACCGGTTCATGGAATCTCGTGAACCGGTTCATTTTTTTTTCGAACCGGTTCATGGAATCTCGCGAACCGGTTCATTTTTGAACCGGTTCATGGAATCTCGCGAACCGGTTCATTTTTGAACCTGTTCATGGAATCTCGTGAACCGGTTCATTTTTGAACCTGTTCATGGAATCTCGTGAACCGGTTCATTTTTTTTTCGAACCGGTTCATGGAATCTCGCGAACCGGTTCATTTTTGAACCGGTTCATGGAATCTCGCGAACCGGTTCATTTTTGAACCGGTTCATGGAATCTCGTGAACCGGTTCATTTTTGAACCTGTTCATGGAATCTCGTGAACCGGTTCATTTTTTTGTACCGGTTCATGGAATCTCGTGAACCGGTTCATTTTTTTGAACCGGTTCATGGAATCTCGTGAACCGGTTCATTTTTTTGAACCGGTTCATGGAATCTCGCGAACCTGTTCATTTTTTTTTTGAACCGGTTCATGGAATCTCGCGAACCGGTTCATTTTTTTTTCGAACCGGTTCATGGAATCTCGCGAACCGGCTCATTTTTTTTTCGAACCGGTTCATGGAATCTCGCGAACCGGTTCATTTTTTTGAACCGGTTCATGGAATCTCGTGAACCGGTTCATTTTTTTGAACCGGTTCATGGAATCTCGTGAACCGGTTCATTTTTTTGAACCGGTTCATGGAATCTCGTGAACCGGTTCATTTTTTTGAACCGGTTCATGGAATCTCGTGAACCGGTTCATTTTTTTTTCGAACCGGTTCATGGAATCTCGCGAACCGGTTCATTTTTTTTGAACCGGTTCATGGAATCTCGCGAACCGGTTCATTTTTTTTTCGAACCGGTTCATGGAATCTCGCGAACCGGCTCATTTTTTTTTCGAACCGGTTCATGGAATCTCGTGAACCGGTTCATTTTTTTTTCGAACCGTTTCATGGAATCTCGCGAACCGGCTCATTTTTTTGAACCGGTTCATGGAATCTCGTGAACCGGTTCATTTTTTTTTCGAACCGGTTCATGGAATCTCGCGAACCGGTTCATTTTTTTGAACCGGTTCATGGAATCTCGCGAACCGGTTCATTTTTTGAACCGGTTCATGGAATCTCGTGAACCGGTTCATTTTTTTGAACCGGTTCATGGAATCTCGTGAACCGGTTCATTTTTTTTGAACCGGTTCATGGAATCTCGTGAACCGGTTCATTTTTTTTTCGAACCGGTTCATGGAATCTCGCGAACCGGTTCATTTTTTTTGAACCGGTTCATGGAATCTCGCGAACCGGTTCATTTTTTTTTCGAACCGGTTCATGGAATCTCGCGAACCGGCTCATTTTTTTTTCGAACCGGTTCATGGAATCTCGTGAACCGGTTCATTTTTTTTGAACCGGTTCATGGAATCTCGTGAACCGGTTCATTTTTTTTTTGAACCGGTTCATGGAATCTCGCGAACCGGTTCATTTTTTTTTCGAACCGGTTCATGGAATCTCGCGAACCGGCTCATTTTTTTTTCGAACCGGTTCATGGAATCTCGTGAACCGGTTCATTTTTTTTGAACCGGTTCATGGAATCTCGTGAACCGGTTCATTTTTTTTTTGAACCGGTTCATGGAATCTCGCGAACCGGTTCATTTTTTGAACCGGTTCATGGAATCTCGTGAACCGGTTCATTTTTTTTTCGAACCGGTTCATGGAATCTCGCGAACCGATTCATTTTTTTGAACCGGTTCATGAAATCTCGCGAACCGGTTCATTTATTTTTTGAACCGGTTCATGAAATCTCGCGAACCGGTTCATTTATTTTTTGAACCGGTTCATGGAACCTCGCGAACCGGTTCATGGAATCTCGCGAACCGGTTCATTTTTTTGAACCTGTTCATGGAATCTCGTGAACCGGTTCATTTTTATTGAACCGGTTCATGGAATCTCGTGAACCGGTTCATTTTTATTGAACCGGTTCATGGAATCTCGTGAACCGGTTCATTTTTTTGAACCGGTTCATGGAATCTCGTGAACCGGTTCATTTTTATTGAACCGGTTCATGGAATCTCGCGAACCGGTTCATTTTTTTTTCGAACCGTTTCATTTTTTTTCGAACCGGTTCATGGAACCTCGCGAACCGGTTCATTTTTTTTTCGAACCGGTTCATGGAACCTCGCGAACCGGTTCATTTTTTTCAACCGGTTCATGGAACCTCGCGAACCGGTTCATGGAATCTCGCGAACCGGTTCATTTGTTTTGAACCGGTTCATGGAATCTCGCGAACCGGTTCATTTTTTTGAACCTGTTCATGGAATCTCGTGAACCGGTTCATTTTTATTGAACCGGTTCATGGAATCTCGTGAACCGGTTCATTTTTATTGAACCGGTTCATGGAATCTCGTGAACCGGTTCATTTTTTTGAACCGGTTCATGGAATCTCGTGAACCGGTTCATTTTTATTGAACCGGTTCATGGAATCTCGTGAACCGGTTCATTTTTTTGAACCGGTTCATGGAATCTCGCGAACCTGTTCATTTCTTTTTTGAACCGGTTCATGGAATCTCGTGAACCGGTTCATTTTTTTGAACCGGTTCATGGAATCTCGCGAACCTGTTCATTTCTTTTTTGAACCGGTTCATGGAATCTCGTGAACCGGTTCATTTTTATTGAACCGGTTCATGGAATCTCGTGAACCGGTTCATTTTTTGAACCGGTTCATGGAATCTCGTGAACCGGTTCATTTTTTTGAACCGGTTCATGGAATCTCGTGAACCGGTTCATGGAATCTCGCGAACCGGTTCATTTTTGAACCGGTTCATGGAATCTCGCGAACCGGTTCATTTTTTTGAACCTGTTCATGGAATCTCGTGAACCGGTTCATTTTTATTGAACCGGTTCATGGAATCTCGTGAACCGGTTCATTTTTTTGAACCGGTTCATGGAATCTCGTGAACCGGTTCATTTTTATTGAACCGGTTCATGGAATCTCGTGAACCGGTTCATTTTTTTGAACCGGTTCATGGAATCTCGTGAACCGGTTCATTTTTATTGAACCGGTTCATGGAATCTCGTGAACCGGTTCATTTTTTTGAACCGGTTCATGGAATCTCGTGAACCGGTTCATTTTTATTGAACCGGTTCATGGAATCTCGCGAACCGGTTCATTTTTTTGAACCGGTTCATGGAATCTCGTGAACCGGTTCATTTTTATTGAACCGGTTCATGGAATCTCGTGAACCGGTTCATTTTTTTGAACCGGTTCATGGAATCTCGTGAACCGGTTCATTTTTTTGAACCTGTTCATGGAATCTCGTGAACCGGTTCATTTTTATTGAACCGGTTCATGGAATCTCGCGAACCGGTTCATTTTTTTGAACCGGTTCATGGAATCTCGTGAACCGGTTCATTTTTATTGAACCGGTTCATGGAATCTCGTGAACCGGTTCATTTTTTTGAACCGGTTCATGGAATCTCGTGAACCGGTTCATTTTTTGAACCGGTTCATGGAATCTCGTGAACCGGTTCATTTTTTTGAACCGGTTCATGGAATCTCGTGAACCGGTTCATTTTTTTGAACCGGTTCATGGAATCTCGTGAACCGGTTCATTTTTTTGAACCGGTTCATGGAATCTCGTGAACCGGTTCATTTTTTTGAACCGGTTCATGGAATCTCGTGAACCGGTTCATTTTTTTGAACCGGTTCATGGAATCTCGTGAACCGGTTCATTTTTTGAACCGGTTCATGGAATCTCGTGAACCGGTTCATTTTTTTGAACCGGTTCATGGAATCTCGCGAACCTGTTCATTTTTTTTTTGAACCGGTTCATGGAATCTCGTGAACCGGTTCATTTTTTTTTCGAACCGGTTCATGGAATCTCGCGAACCGATTCATTTTTTTGAACCGGTTCATGGAATCTCGTGAACCGGTTCATTTTTTTGAACCGGTTCATGGAATCTCGTGAACCGGTTCATTTTTATTGAACCGGTTCATGGAATCTCGTGAACCGGTTCATTTTTTGAACCGGTTCATGGAATCTCGTGAACCGGTTCATTTTTTTTTCGAACCGGTTCATGGAATCTCGCGAACCGGTTCATTTTTTGAACCGGTTCATGGAATCTCGTGAACCGGTTCATTTTTTTTCGAACCGGTTCATGGAATCTCGCGAACCGATTCATTTTTTTGAACCGGTTCATGAAATCTCGCGAACCGGTTCATTTATTTTTTGAACCGGTTCATGGAACCTCGCGAACCGGTTCATTTTTTTTTGAACCGGTTCATGGAATCTCGCGAACCGGTTCATTTTTTTTTCGAACCGTTTCATTTTTTTCGAACCGGTTCATGGAACCTCGCGAACCGGTTCATTTTTTTTTCGAACCGGTTCATGGAACCTCGCGAACCGGTTCATGGAATCTCGCGAACCGGTTCATTTTTTTTTTTTTGAACCGGTTCATGGAACCTCGCGAACCGGTTCATGGAATCTCGCGAACCGGTTCATTTTTTTGAACCTGTTCATGGAATCTCGTGAACCGGTTCATTTTTATTGAACCGGTTCATGGAATCTCGTGAACCGGTTCATTTTTTTGAACCGGTTCATGGAATCTCGTGAACCGGTTCATTTTTATTGAACCGGTTCATGGAATCTCGTGAACCGGTTCATTTTTTTGAACCGGTTCATGGAATCTCGTGAACCGGTTCATTTTTTTGAACCGGTTCATGGAATCTCGTGAACCGGTTCATTTTTTTGAACCGGTTCATGGAATCTCGTGAACCGGTTCATTTTTTTGAACCGGTTCATGGAATCTCGTGAACCGGTTCATTTTTTTTTGAACCGGTTCATGGAATCTCGCGAACCGGTTCATTTTTTTTTCGAACCGTTTCATGGAATCTCGCGAACCGGTTCATTTTTTTGAACCGGTTCATGGAATCTCGTGAACCGGTTCATTTTTTTTTCGAACCGGTTCATGGAATCTCGCGAACCGGTTCATTTTTTTGAACCGGTTCATGGAATCTCGTGAACCGGTTCATTTTTTTGAACCGGTTCATGGAATCTCGTGAACCGGTTCATTTTTTTGAACCGGTTCATGGAATCTCGTGAACCGGTTCATTTTTTTTTCGAACCGGTTCATGGAATCTCGCGAACCGGTTCATTTTTTTTGAACCGGTTCATGGAATCTCGTGAACCGGTTCATTTTTTTGAACCGGTTCATGGAATCTCGTGAACCGGTTCATTTTTTTTTCGAACCGGTTCATGGAATCTCGCGAACCGGTTCATTTTTTTTTCGAACCGGTTCATGGAATCTCGCGAACCGATTCATTTTTTTGAACCGGTTCATGAAATCTCGCGAACCGGTTCATTTATTTTTTGAACCGGTTCATGAAATCTCGCGAACCGGTTCATTTATTTTTTGAACCGGTTCATGGAACCTCGCGAACCGGTTCATTTTTTTTTTGAACCGGTTCATGGAATCTCGCGAACCGGTTCATTTTTTTTTCGAACCGTTTCATTTTTTTGAACCGGTTCATGTAATCTCGCGAACCGGTTCATTTTTTTTTCGAACCGTTTCATTTTTTTCGAACCGGTTCATGGAACCTCGCGAACCGGTTCATTTTTTTTTCGAACCGGTTCATGGAACCTCGCGAACCGGTTCATGGAATCTCGCGAACCGGTTCATTTTTTTTTTTTGAACCGGTTCATGGAACCTCGCGAACCGGTTCATGGAATCTCGCGAACCGGTTCATTTTTTTGAACCTGTTCATGGAATCTCGTGAACCGGTTCATTTTTATTGAACCGGTTCATGGAATCTCGTGAACCGGTTCATTTTTTTGAACCGGTTCATGGAATCTCGTGAACCGGTTCATTTTTATTGAACCGGTTCATGGAATCTCGTGAACCGGTTCATTTTTTTGAACCGGTTCATGGAATCTCGTGAACCGGTTCATTTTTATTGAACCGGTTCATGGAATCTCGTGAACCGGTTCATTTTTTTGAACCGGTTCATGGAATCTCGTGAACCGGTTCATTTTTTTGAACCGGTTCATGGAATCTCGTGAACCGGTTCATTTTTTTGAACCGGTTCATGGAATCTCGTGAACCGGTTCATTTTTTTGAACCGGTTCATGGAATCTCGTGAACCGGTTCATTTTTTTGAACCGGTTCATGGAATCTCGTGAACCGGTTCATTTTTTTTTCGAACCGGTTCATGGAATCTCGCGAACCGGTTCATTTTTTTTGAACCGGTTCATGGAATCTCGTGAACCGGTTCATTTTTTTTCGAACCGGTTCATGGAATCTCGCGAACCGATTCATTTTTTTGAACCGGTTCATGAAATCTCGCGAACCGGTTCATTTATTTTTTGAACCGGTTCATGGAACCTCGCGAACCGGTTCATTTTTTTTTGAACCGGTTCATGGAATCTCGCGAACCGGTTCATTTTTTTTTCGAACCGTTTCATTTTTTTCGAACCGGTTCATGGAACCTCGCGAACCGGTTCATTTTTTTTTCGAACCGGTTCATGGAACCTCGCGAACCGGTTCATGGAATCTCGCGAACCGGTTCATTTTTTTTTTTTGAACCGGTTCATGGAACCTCGCGAACCGGTTCATGGAATCTCGCGAACCGGTTCATTTTTTTGAACCTGTTCATGGAATCTCGTGAACCGGTTCATTTTTATTGAACCGGTTCATGGAATCTCGTGAACCGGTTCATTTTTTTGAACCGGTTCATGGAATCTCGTGAACCGGTTCATTTTTATTGAACCGGTTCATGGAATCTCGTGAACCGGTTCATTTTTTTGAACCGGTTCATGGAATCTCGTGAACCGGTTCATTTTTTTGAACCGGTTCATGGAATCTCGTGAACCGGTTCATTTTTTTGAACCGGTTCATGGAATCTCGTGAACCGGTTCATTTTTTTGAACCGGTTCATGGAATCTCGTGAACCGGTTCATTTTTTTTTGAACCGGTTCATGGAATCTCGCGAACCGGTTCATTTTTTTTTCGAACCGTTTCATGGAATCTCGCGAACCGGTTCATTTTTTTGAACCGGTTCATGGAATCTCGTGAACCGGTTCATTTTTTTTTCGAACCGGTTCATGGAATCTCGCGAACCGGTTCATTTTTTTGAACCGGTTCATGGAATCTCGTGAACCGGTTCATTTTTTTGAACCGGTTCATGGAATCTCGTGAACCGGTTCATTTTTTTGAACCGGTTCATGGAATCTCGTGAACCGGTTCATTTTTTTTTCGAACCGGTTCATGGAATCTCGCGAACCGGTTCATTTTTTTTGAACCGGTTCATGGAATCTCGTGAACCGGTTCATTTTTTTGAACCGGTTCATGGAATCTCGTGAACCGGTTCATTTTTTTTTCGAACCGGTTCATGGAATCTCGCGAACCGGTTCATTTTTTTTTCGAACCGGTTCATGGAATCTCGCGAACCGATTCATTTTTTTGAACCGGTTCATGAAATCTCGCGAACCGGTTCATTTATTTTTTGAACCGGTTCATGAAATCTCGCGAACCGGTTCATTTATTTTTTGAACCGGTTCATGGAACCTCGCGAACCGGTTCATTTTTTTTTTGAACCGGTTCATGGAATCTCGCGAACCGGTTCATTTTTTTTTCGAACCGTTTCATTTTTTTGAACCGGTTCATGTAATCTCGCGAACCGGTTCATTTTTTTTTCGAACCGTTTCATTTTTTTCGAACCGGTTCATGGAACCTCGCGAACCGGTTCATTTTTTTTTCGAACCGGTTCATGGAACCTCGCGAACCGGTTCATGGAATCTCGCGAACCGGTTCATTTTTTTTTTTTGAACCGGTTCATGGAACCTCGCGAACCGGTTCATGGAATCTCGCGAACCGGTTCATTTTTTTGAACCTGTTCATGGAATCTCGTGAACCGGTTCATTTTTATTGAACCGGTTCATGGAATCTCGTGAACCGGTTCATTTTTTTGAACCGGTTCATGGAATCTCGTGAACCGGTTCATTTTTATTGAACCGGTTCATGGAATCTCGTGAACCGGTTCATTTTTTTGAACCGGTTCATGGAATCTCGTGAACCGGTTCATTTTTATTGAACCGGTTCATGGAATCTCGTGAACCGGTTCATTTTTTTGAACCGGTTCATGGAATCTCGTGAACCGGTTCATTTTTTTGAACCGGTTCATGGAATCTCGTGAACCGGTTCATTTTTTTGAACCGGTTCATGGAATCTCGTGAACCGGTTCATTTTTTTGAACCGGTTCATGGAATCTCGTGAACCGGTTCATTTTTTTGAACCGGTTCATGGAATCTCGTGAACCGGTTCATTTTTTTTTCGAACCGGTTCATGGAATCTCGCGAACCGGTTCATTTTTTTTTCGAACCGGTTCATGGAATCTCGCGAACCGGTTCATTTTTTTTTCGAACCGGTTCATGGAATCTCGCGAACCGGTTCATTTTTTTTGAACCGGTTCATGGAATCTCGTGAACCGGTTCATTTTTTTGAACCGGTTCATGGAATCTCGTGAACCGGTTCATTTTTTTTTCGAACCGGTTCATGGAATCTCGCGAACCGGTTCATTTTTTTTGAACCGGTTCATGGAATCTCGTGAACCGGTTCATTTTTTCGAACCGGTTCATGGAATCTCGTGAACCGGTTCATTTTTTTTTCGAACCGGTTCATGGAATCTCGCGAACCGGTTCATTTTTTTTTCGAACCGGTTCATGGAATCTCGCGAACCGGTTCATTTTTTTTGAACCGGTTCATGGAATCTCGTGAACCGGTTCATTTTTTTGAACCGGTTCATGGAATCTCGTGAACCGGTTCATTTTTTTTTCGAACCGGTTCATGGAATCTCGCGAACCGGTTCATTTTTTTTTCGAACCGGTTCATGGAATCTCGCGAACCGATTCATTTTTTTGAACCGGTTCATGAAATCTCGCGAACCGGTTCATTTATTTTTTGAACCGGTTCATGAAATCTCGCGAACCGGTTCATTTATTTTTTGAACCGGTTCATGGAATCTCGTGAACCGGTTCATTTTTTTTTGAACCGGTTCATGGAATCTCGCGAACCGGTTCATTTTTTTTTCGAACCGTTTCATGGAATCTCGCGAACCGGTTCATTTTTTTGAACCGGTTCATGGAATCTCGTGAACCGGTTCATTTTTTTGAACCGGTTCATGGAATCTCGTGAACCGGTTCATTTTTTTGAACCGGTTCATGGAATCTCGTGAACCGGTTCATTTTTTTGAACCGGTTCATGGAATCTCGTGAACCGGTTCATTTTTTTGAACCGGTTCATGGAATCTCGTGAACCGGTTCATTTTTTTTTGAACCGGTTCATGGAATCTCGTGAACCGGTTCATTTTTTTGAACCGGTTCATGGAATCTCGCGAACCGGTTCATTTTTTTGAACCGGTTCATGGAATCTCGTGAACCGGTTCATTTTTTTTTCGAACCGGTTCATGGAATCTCGCGAACCGGTTCATTTTTTTGAACCGGTTCATGGAATCTCGTGAACCGGTTCATTTTTTTTCGAACCGGTTCATGGAATCTCGCGAACCGATTCATTTTTTTGAACCGGTTCATGAAATCTCGCGAACCGGTTCATTTATTTTTTGAACCGGTTCATGGAACCTCGCGAACCGGTTCATTTTTTTTTGAACCGGTTCATGGAATCTCGCGAACCGGTTCATTTTTTTTTCGAACCGTTTCATTTTTTTCGAACCGGTTCATGGAACCTCGCGAACCGGTTCATTTTTTTTTCGAACCGGTTCATGGAACCTCGCGAACCGGTTCATGGAATCTCGCGAACCGGTTCATTTTTTTTTTTTGAACCGGTTCATGGAACCTCGCGAACCGGTTCATGGAATCTCGCGAACCGGTTCATTTTTTTGAACCTGTTCATGGAATCTCGTGAACCGGTTCATTTTTATTGAACCGGTTCATGGAATCTCGTGAACCGGTTCATTTTTTTGAACCGGTTCATGGAATCTCGTGAACCGGTTCATTTTTATTGAACCGGTTCATGGAATCTCGTGAACCGGTTCATTTTTTTGAACCGGTTCATGGAATCTCGTGAACCGGTTCATTTTTTTGAACCGGTTCATGGAATCTCGTGAACCGGTTCATTTTTTTGAACCGGTTCATGGAATCTCGTGAACCGGTTCATTTTTTTGAACCGGTTCATGGAATCTCGTGAACCGGTTCATTTTTTTTTGAACCGGTTCATGGAATCTCGCGAACCGGTTCATTTTTTTTTCGAACCGTTTCATGGAATCTCGCGAACCGGTTCATTTTTTTGAACCGGTTCATGGAATCTCGTGAACCGGTTCATTTTTTTTTCGAACCGGTTCATGGAATCTCGCGAACCGGTTCATTTTTTTGAACCGGTTCATGGAATCTCGTGAACCGGTTCATTTTTTTGAACCGGTTCATGGAATCTCGTGAACCGGTTCATTTTTTTGAACCGGTTCATGGAATCTCGTGAACCGGTTCATTTTTTTTTCGAACCGGTTCATGGAATCTCGCGAACCGGTTCATTTTTTTTGAACCGGTTCATGGAATCTCGTGAACCGGTTCATTTTTTTGAACCGGTTCATGGAATCTCGTGAACCGGTTCATTTTTTTTTCGAACCGGTTCATGGAATCTCGCGAACCGGTTCATTTTTTTTTCGAACCGGTTCATGGAATCTCGCGAACCGATTCATTTTTTTGAACCGGTTCATGAAATCTCGCGAACCGGTTCATTTATTTTTTGAACCGGTTCATGAAATCTCGCGAACCGGTTCATTTATTTTTTGAACCGGTTCATGGAACCTCGCGAACCGGTTCATTTTTTTTTTGAACCGGTTCATGGAATCTCGCGAACCGGTTCATTTTTTTTTCGAACCGTTTCATTTTTTTGAACCGGTTCATGTAATCTCGCGAACCGGTTCATTTTTTTTTCGAACCGTTTCATTTTTTTCGAACCGGTTCATGGAACCTCGCGAACCGGTTCATTTTTTTTTCGAACCGGTTCATGGAACCTCGCGAACCGGTTCATGGAATCTCGCGAACCGGTTCATTTTTTTTTTTTGAACCGGTTCATGGAACCTCGCGAACCGGTTCATGGAATCTCGCGAACCGGTTCATTTTTTTGAACCTGTTCATGGAATCTCGTGAACCGGTTCATTTTTATTGAACCGGTTCATGGAATCTCGTGAACCGGTTCATTTTTTTGAACCGGTTCATGGAATCTCGTGAACCGGTTCATTTTTATTGAACCGGTTCATGGAATCTCGTGAACCGGTTCATTTTTTTGAACCGGTTCATGGAATCTCGTGAACCGGTTCATTTTTATTGAACCGGTTCATGGAATCTCGTGAACCGGTTCATTTTTTTGAACCGGTTCATGGAATCTCGTGAACCGGTTCATTTTTTTGAACCGGTTCATGGAATCTCGTGAACCGGTTCATTTTTTTGAACCGGTTCATGGAATCTCGTGAACCGGTTCATTTTTTTGAACCGGTTCATGGAATCTCGTGAACCGGTTCATTTTTTTTTCGAACCGGTTCATGGAATCTCGCGAACCGGTTCATTTTTTTTGAACCGGTTCATGGAATCTCGTGAACCGGTTCATTTTTTTGAACCGGTTCATGGAATCTCGTGAACCGGTTCATTTTTTTGAACCGGTTCATGGAATCTCGTGAACCGGTTCATTTTTTTGAACCGGTTCATGGAATCTCGTGAACCGGTTCATTTTTTTTTCGAACCGGTTCATGGAATCTCGCGAACCGGTTCATTTTTTTTGAACCGGTTCATGGAATCTCGTGAACCGGTTCATTTTTTTGAACCGGTTCATGGAATCTCGTGAACCGGTTCATTTTTTTTTCGAACCGGTTCATGGAATCTCGCGAACCGGTTCATTTTTTTTTCGAACCGGTTCATGGAATCTCGCGAACCGATTCATTTTTTTGAACCGGTTCATGAAATCTCGCGAACCGGTTCATTTATTTTTTGAACCGGTTCATGAAATCTCGCGAACCGGTTCATTTATTTTTTGAACCGGTTCATGGAATCTCGTGAACCGGTTCATTTTTTTTTGAACCGGTTCATGGAATCTCGCGAACCGGTTCATTTTTTTTTCGAACCGTTTCATGGAATCTCGCGAACCGGTTCATTTTTTTGAACCGGTTCATGGAATCTCGTGAACCGGTTCATTTTTTTGAACCGGTTCATGGAATCTCGTGAACCGGTTCATTTTTTTGAACCGGTTCATGGAATCTCGTGAACCGGTTCATTTTTTTGAACCGGTTCATGGAATCTCGTGAACCGGTTCATTTTTTTGAACCGGTTCATGGAATCTCGTGAACCGGTTCATTTTTTTTTGAACCGGTTCATGGAATCTCGTGAACCGGTTCATTTTTTTGAACCGGTTCATGGAATCTCGCGAACCGGTTCATTTTTTTGAACCGGTTCATGGAATCTCGTGAACCGGTTCATTTTTTTTTCGAACCGGTTCATGGAATCTCGCGAACCGGTTCATTTTTTTGAACCGGTTCATGGAATCTCGTGAACCGGTTCATTTTTTTGAACCGGTTCATGGAATCTCGTGAACCGGTTCATTTTTTTGAACCGGTTCATGGAATCTCGTGAACCGGTTCATTTTTTTTTGAACCGGTTCATGGAATCTCGTGAACCGGTTCATTTTTTTTGAACCGGTTCATGGAATCTCGTGAACCGGTTCATTTTTTTGAACCGGTTCATGGAATCTCGTGAACCGGTTCATTTTTTTTTCGAACCGGTTCATGGAATCTCGCGAACCGGTTCATTTTTTTTGAACCGGTTCATGGAATCTCGCGAACCGGTTCATTTTTTTTGAACCGGTTCATGGAATCTCGCGAACCGGTTCATTTTTTTTTCGAACCGGTTCATGGAATCTCGCGAACCGATTCATTTTTTTGAACCGGTTCATGAAATCTCGCGAACCGGTTCATTTATTTTTTGAACCGGTTCATGAAATCTCGCGAACCGGTTCATTTATTTTTTGAACCGGTTCATGGAACCTCGCGAACCGGTTCATTTTTTTTTTGAACCGGTTCATGGAATCTCGCGAACCGGTTCATTTTTTTTTCGAACCGTTTCATTTTTTTTCGAACCGGTTCATGGAACCTCGCGAACCGGTTCATTTTTTTTTCGAACCGGTTCATGGAACCTCGCGAACCGGTTCATGGAATCTCGCGAACCGGTTCATTTTTTTTTTGAACCGGTTCATGGAACCTCGCGAACCGGTTCATGGAATCTCGCGAACCGGTTCATTTTTTTTCGAACCGGTTCATGGAACCTCGCGAACCGGTTCATGGAATCTCGCGAACCGGTTCATTTTTTTTTTGAACCGGTTCATGGAACCTCGCGAACCGGTTCATGGAATCTCGCGAACCGGTTCATTTTTTTTTGAACCGGTTCATGGAATCAACCGGTTCATGGAACCTCGCGAACCAGTTCATTTTTTTTTGAACCGGTTCATGGAACCTCGCGAACCGGTTCATGGAATCTCGCGAACCGGTTCATTTTTTTTTTGAACCGGTTCATGGAATCTCATGAACCGGTTCATTTTTTTTTGAACCGGTTCATTTTTTTGAACCGGTTCATGGAATCTCGCGAACCGGTTCATTTTTTTTTCAATCTGACAATAACACCTGGCCAACTTTATTAATTTAATGTTTTTGATAAGACCCCTTATAACCACGCTGCTCTTATTACAGGACGCTAATCAGGCAAGATAGCTGAAGCATTCAATTTTTGTTTATTTTTATTGATCCGAACTGCTGGCATTTACTAATTTGTTCTCAAAACTCAAAAGGCAAGAAAAGTAGTTGAAACATTGAATTTCTTCAGAATCCCAGTGTGATGTGATTTCATATTTATTGAACAAAGATATCAACAACCGCCAAAATAATACAAACAGTATAACTCACTCCACCCCATCGCTTCCATACAAATCATCTGATTGCACTGTGAATGGTCTCCATGTCAATTTGGGTTGTTTGGTAACTTCACTACGGTAGAGCATACCCTTCCCTTTTATGAATTGCAAGTCTTTCCAATGATATTATTCTAGAGCACTTTTATTGTCTACGTACTAGATTTCGAAAAATTTGTTTGGTGTTAAGCAGATTTTGAAATCGCAATTTCACCACATTGACAAACATGTTGAATACTTTGAAAATCAACGAGGTACAGTACCGGACAAAAAGATATCAACTTTTGGTTTTATGAGGTTATCTCAAAAACTAAGAGAGCTAGGAATCTGAAATTTTCAGTGTATGTTTTTCAGAGGTTTACAAACATTCCAGAAAAATATCAAGTCTGCAGGCATCATCTGACGCGCAATTACAGAAAAACCGCATTTTCGAATTTTCGGATTTTTAATTTTTTTCATTGTTTTGTGTTTTTTTTTCCAGTTTTTTTTTGGTTTTTTGTAATAAGTTTTGTTTTTATAGATGAGTAGACCACGTAACCATAAAAATGTTACTCTCTCGGTCCAACAAGCGGTCATCCAGGGCATCCAGATGGGGCTGAAGCGGAAGGATCTGGCTCTTCAGTTCAACCTTTCAAAATCTTCCATTACTAGGATTTTTCAAAGATATGAGGTAGGAGAATCAGTTTGAATTATTGAAAAATTCAATTTTCAGCTTCGTCAAGGCGTTGTTGTCCGAAAATCTCCAGGAAGACCGCGAAAAACGAATAATCTCACGGATCGTAACATTGTCAGGACGTCGCGAATGAACCCAAGATTGAGCGCTGGGGAAGTTGCAGCTATGGTGGATGGTCCTATGACTCCCGTACCTGACGTTAGAACTGTCAGACGTCGACTAGCAGAATCTGGACTAAATGGAAGAAGACCAGCGAAGAAGCCATTCATCAATGCCAAAAATCGGAAAATTCGTGTTGACTGGGCAAAAGCTCATGTTGGTTGGGGTCGCGCTGAGTGGAAATCTGTGCTCTGGTCCGACGAATCGAAGTACAATTTGTTCGGAAGTGATGGTGTCAAGTGGATCAGACGTCCAGTTGGCACCAGGTACTCGCCCAAGTACCAAACGCCAACCATGAAGCATGGAGGAGGATCGATCTGTGTTTGGGGATGCTTCTCGGCGAACGGTATGGGACCTCTAGTGCGCATTTCTGGTCTGATGAACAGATTCCAATATGAATAAATCTTGGAGAATCATATGAGACCATTTGCTCGTCAGTCTATTGGTCGTTCGTTCACTTATCAACAGGACAACGATCCAAACACACGTCTTTGCATGATAGAAACTGGTTCAATCGTCGTCATGTGAACGTTCTGCCATGGCCAAGTCAAAGTCCCGACTTGAATGTTATCGAGCCACTCTGGGAGGAGCTGGAGAGACGTCTGAAAGGGAAATTTGCCTCCAACGCGGACCAGAAATTCAGTCAACTTCAAGATGCTTGGTCGCAGATCCCACAGTCGACAATTGATTCTCTGATTGACAGTATGTCACGACGCTGCCAAGCCGTCATTGACAACAAAGGATACCCAACGAAGTATTGAACTGGTTTTGTTTTCTTCCCGCTTCCTTTTCTTGATAGTTTTGATTTTTCTGATGCTTAATGAAATTGTTGACTTTTAAGCGATATGTATCTCAATTACCTCTATTTCTGTAATTGCGCGTCAGATATGATGCCTGCGGACTTGATATTTTTCTGAAATGTTTGTAAACCTCTGAAAAACATACACTGAAAATTTCAGAGTCCTAGCTCTCTTAGTTTTCGAGATAACCTCAAAAAACCAAAAGTTGATATCTTTTTGTCCGGTACTGTATCAAACCATTTTAAAAATTTTCAATTTCCTAAACTCCACAAAACCGAATTCTTTTCTGAAATTCCAATAGTTTTACAATTTGTTTAACTCACATGAGAATTCGAAGATACCTAATCTTGTCGACAAGTTTTGGCCTCCAATTTCATTACAATTGGTTGTGGTCGGTTACGTAATTGTCTCTAGACTTTGATTTCAGAGATACGGTAGCCGGATTGGTCGCTGGCAAAAGGAGACTTGAAAATTGAATCAGAAATACGAGATGGATTGTAAACCGTTTCAAACAATTGAATTAATAAGGAACTTAAAACATTAAAGTTTTTGGATATACATAGTGGTTGGTAAAGTTGAATTTTAACTATGGAAAGTGTTTGCTTATGTTTCATGGTTCTTAAAGGAGTAAGTAGGTTGCAATTTTTTGTTTAACTAACACTTAATTCGTGAAACTGTTTTGAGATTTTGAAGTCTTTTTCCCTTGAATAAAAAGCAACGATGGTTTCATAAAATATATTTTCTGCTTCACGATCACCATAAGGCTTATGGCATAAGCTCCGAGATTTAATTTCATAAACCAATTTTTCCTTAGACCCCGTGATAACTTGAACATATATTAGAGATACGCCGGAAGTTGTAACAGAAAAAAGGTGAGCAGCACAACTAAATCCCAAAAGGTTTTTCCTGAAATTATTCAGGAAAATGTTGTAGACTGTTGAAAAAATTGACACATGTGATAGACTGATAGATGATAGATGATTGGCGAATGGAAAAGTACTAATTTTTGGCGAATGGAAAAGTACCGGGGCGTTGTTGAAATTTCGAGAATTCACAGAATTTGAGAAACAGACAATTTTGCCAATTTTTTCCTGAAGATTATGAGATACATACATCCTGAAAATCAGAAAACACGAATACGGCATGAAATTAAAGTTTTGGAGTCCACCTCTCAAATTGGAGGAACCCGATGAGGAGAAGGGGACGATGTACTGGAGCTAATGAGTTTTTTGTCTTATCGACAGGGATACGAAATTGATTAGTTCTAGAAACTGCTTCCATCTTTGAGAACCCATAAAAGCAGTAAAAGTTCCAGATTTTTTCTAGCCCTGCCGGCAAAAAGCAGCTCCAACAGCATTCGCAATCTCTCAGCACAAGAATCCGTTCGCAAAAGTATTGAGTATGGTACATATGGTATATCCATCAAAATCCGAATCTTCATATTCATCTTATCGTTTTAATTTTCCAAAATGTATTGCTAATAAATGCCTACGTTGATGAAATTAATCACGAAACCAAATATGCAACATGATAGCCACCTCGCAAAACAGTAAAAATTGAGGGAAAAAGTGAAATAGGAAAAATTTGAGGTTACATGACGTTTGCAATCAAAGCGAGCTGACCATTTTGGATTATTCGTTCAAGGAAGTTTAGGAAAATACATGTCAACTCAATGGTCATACAATACAGTGTAACAAGAGCTTAAGGGAATTGGTTTTGGGATTGAGTTATAATTATTCTACAGGAAAAATTCTCATAATTCCTTGTTACCCTGTAACTTAATCAAATTCGCAACATCTTTACCTTTCTATCGATAAATTTACCAATTCTGCTTTTAAATAAATTATTCTTATGACGGTATTAAAGCTGCAAAATTAATTGAAAAATATTTATTGGTTTTCGAGCTCAGATATTCTGTTTCTGGACTGTGAGAAACTATGAAATTTATGGTGACAAATGCTTTTGATAATATTTTATTTCGCGCTTTTGATCATCTTTTTTCATAGTGCTGCGGCTCTCATGTTCTAGAAACGTTAAAAAAACAGAATTACTTCCAAAACATAGATATAAAATTGTGACAGTTCAACAATTTCGATGTTGAGCTTTATGATATTATAGAAAAAAAACTACGCTTTCATGAACAGCACAATTGTGGAATATATTTGTTACCTCAATCGGTGAGCCAAAAAAGGTGTAGAGAATCATAATAACATTGATTTAATATCTGCAGTCTCTTTTATTTAATTTGTTTCGCATCAGTGAAAAATTTTTCACAAAGATTTACACTTGCTGTGACCCCCATAAATGTGGGAACTTTTTTGAAAAATAATGGTCGACTCCTTTTAAGTTCACCATGTGCATCAACATGAAATTTACGATTCAATAATCCTAATATTCTTGAAGCCAATAGTACCAT
Organism: Caenorhabditis sinica; assembly: GCA_963932045.1. Taxonomy (NCBI): domain Eukaryota; kingdom Metazoa; phylum Nematoda; class Chromadorea; order Rhabditida; family Rhabditidae; genus Caenorhabditis; species Caenorhabditis sinica. The sequence goes on from OZ009940.1 coordinate 22,132,276, forward strand.
AAGATCAGTACAGTAAATATTCAGTGATTCCTAATCTGAGAATGATGAAACTTATATTTTTTTTAAATGAAATCTTGCATTTTCAAAATGCTCATAAGTGTACAAAATTTTTTTCAGAACATAGTTTATTTCACAGGCGTCTCCCTACACTTTTGAAAACCTAGTTTTCGTTCCTAGTTTTCGTTCTTTTTTGTTTCGGAGAGAATTTATTTCATCATGAAGATGATGCATGTTTACATGGATACACCTTGACTAGACATATTTTGACGTAAACTCCTTCGTTCTTGTAATATAAATAGAGTAACAAAAAACCGTGACTTTGATAATGTGCAAATTTAATAACTCTCTGTTTCGCGAACTTTTCAAGTAGTATTAAAAATTGTCGAAAGCAATAAGACGGTGACTGTAACCACATTCTCCCAGAAAAATGATTTGACATGTTTTGCATTTTCATGTCAGTGCATTGAATATCATAAGACAGAGTTTCAGTTTCGAGGTGTCACTAAAAAGTAATTAATTTGTCGTTTTCTAATCGGGTCGGTATACCAGGTTCTACCTTTCAATAGACCGTGTTTCCTGAGAACAGAGGTAAGTCATACAATTCACAGATGAACGGATGCAGTAATACAAACCTTTAGAAACATTCGTACTTTTCCCTCAAAAATTGCAGTTTCATGGTCTTCATATGCGTGAAAATGTGCCATTGATTACAGTGATTCGTTAGTATGGCTGTAGATTCCAATATATTTCAATATTCCTCCATGAGTCTCAATCCATATTCAACCACTGTTTTTCGGAACTTTCAGAAACGTTACTAGACATCCAAATCTAGATTAAACGAATTCAGGCCATGATCCGGTTACGACATGTGCTTTCGAATTTTCAAACCCCTAATGTTCCAGAAACCTCGGCCTAACAAAAATACTTGAAAAGTTCTCCAATTTCGATGTTGAGCCTCATGCTTATAAAATAAAGTTTTCATGGTCATCCACACTTGACAATGTGTATATTTTCAACATTCAACCAAGAACTATGACACAATAATCTAAATCGAAACCGTAGCCGCACGTTATTAGAGAAACTACTCAGTGATTTCGAATATGAGGTTGATGAAACTGTGAAATTTTCGATTAAATGCTATGTTTTCAAAACGTTAATTCAAGCTTCTTCAAGGGCATAATTTTAGCCACTAGCCGGGTTTTGAAGTCTTTGAAAACGCCTTATCAGTTTAAACAAGCCCTCATCTGTGTCCCTCTTTTTCCGATCGGTTGAAATATCCGAAAAATATTCTTATTTTCGATTTTTTCATCTTAGTTTTTGTGCTCTTCTTTGTTTCGGGGGACATCATTTACATATAAGCACATGATTCGGGAGCCCATGAATACACATTAACAAGACATATTTCAACATTTGTTTCAACATTCTTGCAACATGGTCTATGTAGGTTCAAATTTAGAATAGAACAAGAAATCACAGCGAACTTTATAGTATGTTGATGGAATAACTCTCGAAGTCAGTTTCAAGAACTTGTCAAAATGTAAAAAAAAGATTGCTTTTGATTAAACATGCGCAGAAGGAACTTATTATACGGCTGACATTAGACAGAACTCGGCACATCTTTGACGCAAATAATTGGGGTAAGGTACTCTGAATAAGCTTTGTCTATAAAGACTTTTGAAAAGTACATCTTCAAATCCATATGAAATCCAACCAATTGATCTCAATCCACCACATCGCCTCCATAAAGATCATCCGATTTTACTGTAAACGGTCTCCATGTAAATTTGGGTGGTTTGGTGATCTTAACACGGTAGAGCATACGTTTCTGATCTTCATCGACCTCGACGAATACTTGAAAGAAAAGGAGCTAGTGATTGAAGAAAATGGTTTCAAGTTAGTGGAAGTTGTCAGAGTGCAGTTCCGAAAAATTGACCCCTTTTATGAATTGCGAGTTTTCTTAATGATATTATTCTAGAGCACTCTTATTGTCTTCGTAATAGATTTCAAAAAATTTTTTTGGTGTTAACCAGATTTCGAAACCGCAATTTCACCACATTGACAAACATGTTGAACACTAAAAAATGCAACGAGATATCAAACCATTTTAAAAATTTTCGATTTCCTAAACTCCACAAAACCGAACTTTTTCTGAAACTCCAATTGTCTGTCGATTTTTTTCAAATTCGATTTTGACAAAACCTGTTTTGTCGACAAACTTTTGGCCTCCAATTTCATCACAATTGGTTGTGGTCGGTCAGGTACATAATTGCCTCTAGACTTTGATTTCAGAGATACGGTAGCCGGATTGGTCGCTGGCAAAAGAAGATTTGAAAATTGAATCTGAAATACGAGAAGGATTGTAAACCGTTTCAAACAATTGAGTTAAATAAAAACTTTAAACTTAAAGCATTAAAATAGCTGGGTATAAAAAAAGTGACAAATTATCTAGTTCTGAGGTTTCCTGGGCCCTGAAACAACAGGCTATGTTTCATAGTGAGCTTATGTTGAGAGGGGAGATTTGAAGTCAATTGATTGTCGACTGGCTCTTTGAGACACATTGATTGGTAAGGGTAGTTTTGGCAGGAAACTCAAAATTTGCAATTGATCTAGGGTAGGAAACTTTCGGGTTTCACTTTGTGCTCAAATGAAAAGTACCGGGGTTAGTGGGATTCGTGGTCAATTTTTTCCAATATAGCATTTTAGTGGTTATGGCGGGAGAGTTGAATTTCAACTATGGAAAATGTCTGCTTATGTTTCATGGTTTTTAAAGTATTAAGTAGGTTGCAATTTTTTGTTTAACTAAAACTTGATTCATGAAACTGCCTTGAGATTTTGAAGTCTTTTTTCTCTTGAATAGGAAGTAACGATGGCTTCATAAATGTATTTTATGCTTCATGGTCACCATAAGCTCCGAGATTTAATTTCATTTTTCGGAAGATGTAACAGAAAAAAGGTGAGCAGCACAACTAAATCCCGAAAAAGTTTTTTTCTGAAATTGTTCAGGAAAATGTTGTAGAATGTTGAAAAAAAATTGAAAATGTGATAGACTAATAGATGATAGATGATTGACGAATGGAAAAGTACTAATTGGGGCGTTGTTGAAGTTTCGAGAATTGATAGAGTTTCAGAAACAGACAATTTTTTCATCTGTTGTTTTATTCTGAAGACTCTACTGTGTGTTCATTTTTTCTATTCGTTGCTGCTTTGAAACATTTCCTAACCTCCAAGACCCAAAACTGAAAAACAAAGATAATTGTTGATAGCTATTCGATAGTACATATTATGTAATCATATTCGTGTTTCAAGATCCCCATTCACTCAAGTATTTGAAACATTTCCCGATTTAGTTCATTATTCCTTTTCCAGTGACCAATCCGGCTACCGTATCTCTGAAATCGAAGTCTGGAGTCAATCAGTTGTCCGACCACAACCAATTGTGACGCCGTTGGAAGTCAAATACTTAGCGACAAAGTCGGCCTCATCGAATTCAAACGTGAGTAGTATATACAAGATACGAAAAACTAGCACGAATTGGACATGTTGCGAAACTTTTGAATTTTTTCATAATACCATCAGAAAGATGCATGGTTCCTTAAAATTGTCTACTTGTTGAAACTGCTTTTTCACAACTTTCACTATTAAAAAAAAACGTTTATTCAACCCAAACTGCTGTTCTTTTCAGGTCTACATTGAGGTGTGCAGCGGCAATTTTCACTTTTAAGGCTCCAATTTCGATTGTTTTTGCTGGTAGGTTTTTGATAAATTTGTCCTAAAAGTAAGATTTTTAAGAATCGGACCAGATATAATTCATAAAAAGTGTAAACTACTACTTTTCAAAACTATCCTGTAAAAACATTGAAGTTTTGAAGTTTGAAGTTTTCGAAATTTCGAAAATTTCAGTTTTCCTCCTTTTAGGTTTTGGTTGTCAAAGACTGGTCAAAATAGAGCGGATGGGCAATGCTAGAAAACGATTGGAATTTCAAGGATGGAAAAGTGAACGAGACAACTTGCAGGTACCGTTGCTACAGTACATCCAGGAATGGAAAACTTCAGTTCAACGTCAGCAAAACCCGTCTAGAGTGTGCAGAGTCAAAATATGGGAGACATCCAAAGATTAAAAAACTGGAGATTACGGTTCTAACAGTAACACAGTTGTTCATAAGTTTTTACAAATTTGATAATCAGGGATACGAACAACGACCAGTTCTAGAACCTGCTTCCATCTTTGATAACCCATCAAAACAGAAAAAAAAAACTTCAAGAATTTTCCAACCCTGCCTGCAAAGAACGGTTTCTGAGCATCTCCAACAGCAGTTGTCCTCTCTCAGCACAAGAATCCGTTCGCAAGAGTATTGATTATGGTACAAATGGTATATCCATCAACTTCCGAATCTTCAAAGGAAAGTTTAGGAAAATACATTTCAAATCGATGGTCCTACAATACAGTGTGACAAGAGCTTAGAGGAATAGGTTTTGGGATTGAGTTATAATTATTCTACGGTAAAAACTCTCATAATTCCTTGTCACCCTGTGACTTAACTGAGTTCGCAACATCTTTGCCTTTCTATCGATAAAATAACCAATTCTGCTTTCAAATAAATTATGGTTATGACGGTATTGAAGTTGAAAAAATATTTAAAACATATGCATTATTTTTCGAGCTCAGTTATTCTGTTTCTGGAATGTGAGAAACTATGAACTGTATGTTGACGAATGCTTGTGTATTTGATAGTCCTTTTTTCAGTGTGTTGCGTCTCCCATGTTCTAGAAACGACAGAAAAACAGAATTACTTGCAAATTATGGATATAAAATTGTGACAGTTCACAAATTTAGATGTTGAGCTTTATGATCTATTAGAAAAAAAACTACGCTTTCATGAACAACACAATTGTAAAATATTTTTCACCTCAATCGTTTAAGGAGAAGGGTCTAGAAAATCATATTGACATTCATTTAATATCCACAGTATCTCGTATTCCACTTTTTTTTTCCAAAAATTTTTGAAGACAATACTACTATGAGATATTTACTGTAAATATTCGGTGATTAATAATCTGAGATTGATGAAACTTCTAATTTTTTTAAATGAAATCTTACATTTTCAAAATGCTCACAAGTGTACAACATTTTTTCAGAAAATTGTTTCAATGAAGATCAGTAGATAAAAATGTAAAAACTCCTGCAAGTTCCCTGCCTTCATCCCAGAGTCTTATTTTTCTTCCGCATCACGAAAAGCTCCTGCGAAACGATGCTGCAAATGTAATAGCTCTCAGTTTCACGAACTTGACAAGCAGTTATAAAAACTGTAGAAGACAATATGATGGCGACTGCCGGATCTGCAACATTTTTTTGTTTTTTTCAACAGCTACACTTTTTTAGAAAAGTTACTTGATTTATTTGGATTTCTCTGTGAGCTGTTAAGTACTTCAGCACAAAATTAGGTTAAAATTGCATCCTAGAGATTCTCCAAAGATGTTTTCCTATACGGAAGGCATTGAGCTGAATCCGGGAGATCTTTGATGCAGAAAATCGGAATTTACCCTTTTACTGGTTTTTGAAAAAAAAAAACTTCACCTTCAGAACTATATGAAATCGCAAAAAATGATTCGGGGAATGGTAGAAATTCGAACATGAGCGGAAGTCATATCAGTTTTCTAGATCATTATAGCAGCTCGAAAGCTTTGAGCCAGAATAGAGAATACACGGCACTAGAAGAAGTGCATCGAAAAGCTGATAACAAATCACTTGTATACATATATTCTAACGCTGTCTCAAAAAAACATAGTTTGTTTTTGAGGCAATGTAGTGTTTCGTTAAAAACTGACATTAATACCCTCCTCAACTTCATTTATTCCGTGTTTTTTATCGTGCTTCTAAAACCAGGGAACACACTGATTTGCTTCACATGACGCTAACTAGGTGAGAAAGTTGAAAACATTTTCGAACAGTGACAAGTTCTCTGTATCACAACTTTGACAAACGCTCACAAATGGGAAATCACCAATATTGTATTAGGGCTCCTAAGAAAATGGCCCAGGTGAAACTGGAATCTGAAAATAGGCGAATGAAAATTTCACTGCTTCAGAACATTCCCTTCGGTTTGGAACCCTTTTGATTTCACTTCGTCGACTTGATCATCGTCAAAATCAGCATCACTAACTGGAAATAAGCTGAACGAAAAAAATACGCAGGCAAAAATTCTATGTTCCAAAAATATAGCTTCAGACCTAGGAAATTTCTGAATTTGTTTCACTATCTTTTCCAACAGAAATCCTCTACCCAAATGAGTATTTCATATGAGTTCTTACACTATTATGGTCCGGAAAAAATGAACTATTTCAAATCGCTTTCTTGAAATTGGCAACTTCTTATTTCTTTAGTTTCGTCTCACTTTCGTAAATATTCACTACAATTGAGCTGACTATTAGAAAAGTGAAAAAGGTTTTCGGATAAAAATTATTTTTTTTTTCAATTGAAATTTTGAAGCCACGAGAAGACGGCAATTAGCAGATTTGGAGGTTTGACTGAGAGTATGAAAATGACAAGAAACAGTTTTTTTTGGAAACGTCGTAATAATTAGAGTTGCAGTACATACATCAAGTGAAACAAATTTGCTGCCAGGAACGATAATTGCTGAATTGAAGGGGTCCAAATTTGTAAGGACACTCTGATATAGGAAAAAACTATGAAAATCTTATGTGAGTAAAAGGTTAAAGTCAATGAACACTGTTTATTTACTCGTTTCATTTTTGAAAATCGAGCGAAATTCGTAAAATGCTAGGTTTTACTAACTATCTTGATTTTAAACCACTGTCTCTACGATCAAAATCAACCAAAAACGAGCCAAAATGTAACTCTTTATGTATTCAAAAGTTTGCGAAAAATCCCAGTGAAGCAAGTCCCAATTCAGAATAATATTTTCAATATAAAAGAGGAAATAGAGGAAGAGGAGATCAAAACCATTATCAGTCAGAGTAAAATAAAGCAAGAAACATCAGTTTGTCCAGTAGAGCGCGTTTGCATAGGAGAAAAAGGAATAAAAGAAGAAAAATCGGTCAATGGGGAGTAAGATAAAAGACACTGGCAATATGTACGCATCAAACAGGAGGAAAACGTTAGACAGGGAGAGAAAATGAGAGAAAATGTACAAAAATTGAAATTCAGAAAATCCAAAAAATAAATTCAAAAAATTATCGGGAGTCATCCAGTGTCAACGAGCGCATTTCCGTGGAGAGGCGATTTCGGCGGCTGAAAAATGTTTTATTGGTGATTTTCAAATCTGAATTTTGCGGATTGTTGCTTTAAACAAACTGCTAGAGACGACAAATCATACCCCTATTTTACTTCGAACTAAGCTCACCTATTTGAAACCTAAAATTTTTGACTCTAATCTAAAATTACCACTCCAAACTGAGCATCGCTGTTTCAAGTTGTTAATAAAAATACCACTCCTGGGTCATAAATTGATAATGTCTTTCCATGGTTTTTTTTAGCTCAAAAGCACATTCAAAACCTTGAGCAAACTCACTTCCTAATAGGCTCCCCTCCACTACTGCTCGTCCTCATCCTCGCCTCCTCCTCTTCTCCTTGCCCTTGTCCATGAGCCGAACTCGGTCGACGACTGTTACTACTCGATGGAGCCATCAGACCTCCAGAAGATGTGAAGTCTCCTGAAGAAGACGACTTTCCGGGAAACACATTGTTTTGCATGTAGAACGTGGAGCATTGCCAGGGGATCTGGAAAAAGGAAGTTCTTGGGGAATTCGACATATACTTTACTGAAAAAGACAGATTTCAAAATTTGAGCTGTAGTGACGTCCAAATCGAACAAGCAAATATTGGAAATTATAGTCACATTAAAATAACTTTGAAGCAGGAAATTCATGGTTTATCAAAGTTCAAAAATCGTAGCAAAATTATCAAAAATTTCATTAGATGAGTATTCTATGACGTAGTGACCTAATCAAATTTTCAAATTTCTAGTGAGAATGAGACTTTTCCAAAATTGAAATTAATCCAGTCTTGAAAAGTTGTCTTTATTTTAGACTAGTTTAAAACATTTTTTGAAAAAAGTCAGATGGAAACCAAACATTTCCGTTTCTTGAAGTTCAGAATTCTGTGCTAAATTTTGAAATTTCTAATCGTCCTCTGGTAATAAATCGCTCTAAACTCAAATAGGTAGATTGAGGTTTTTGAATTCGCCAAAGAAACCACTATCGCAAAATAAAAACTCCAGAGCATTTGAGAAAGTTTCGAAACTGAGAAATTTCGTTTTCTGAAGTTTTGGTTGTTGGGTCATTTTATTGGAGTTTCAGTTGACCAGCTAATAAAAATTCTGCTTCTTTAAGGCTAGTAAAGTGAGTTCTATTTTGGACGCATCAGTGGATTCTTCAATCAGTTGGTAGAAGTCATACAAAGTTGATATTTTCGGATTACAACAATCAGACTAATGTTAATGTCAGAATTTTGTGAAAATGAGACATTTATGAAACTGTGATTTTTGGTCTTTTTTAGTTCGATTTCGTTGTTGATCCTAGAATTTTTGGTTTCCACCGAAATTCCCCCAGTTTAGAATTAGTTTATTTCTTACCTGCTGCAACGCCTTCTCCAGGAATGCGGTTGACATGTCAGTGTAGTTATCGCACTCCAGACGTGTCTTGGTGGCGTTTACGAACTAAAATTGAGTATATGTTTTGTGGTTACTTTAGCTACTCGGGTACTGTAGATACTGTACCTGCAAATTATCCCTTTCACTTTTCCTTCCTTGGAATTCCAATCGTTTTCCCGCGTTTCCCATCCGCTCAATCTCATCAAGACCCTCGCAACCAACACCTAAAAATGTATTATTGAAGAATTGAATATTTTCAAAATTGTTCGAGTTTCAGAAGGTTCTGAAACTGAGCAAACTTTGATTAATAACAGTTGAAAAATCTGAAGTTTCATGGCATATTTTCGGGCGACTTTAGGAACGATTCCCCTATGTATTTAAGCGTCGATTTTAAATACCAGATGGGCTGCGCCCCTCTGGGGCCCTTCGGGCCGACGTAAAATTTTTCAAAAATGAGAAAATTGAAAAATTTTCGAAAAGTGGAAAATAACTCCGTGAACTCGTCTCTCCCTCTCTCAAATTGAAACAACAGAGTGGAGCCAAAAATGAGGTTTTTGCGACCTAGTGACCTCATTTTTTGATATATCGAAAATCAAAATAGACGGGCATCATGGCGCAGGAATTTCTGATGTCCTGTGAAAGTTTGAAGAAAATCGGTCCAGTAGGAACTTCGCTAGAGTGAGCGAGTCCGGAACAGACAACACACAGACGGAATTTTGCGTTTATTAATAGTAAAGATTCTTGGGCCAAATTCCAGCAAAACTTACCAACAAAAACAATGGAAATTGGAGCCTTGGAAGCAAAAATCGCTGCTTGTACAGTCTCCTTCAGGTCTTCGATACTTCCACGAGTGATTACAAAGAGCACAAAATAGCTCGGCGGCTCATTAGCTCGGTTGAAGTTGTTTTGGGCTTGTCTGGAAAATGTTTTGGGTTTTCGAACCTTCTGGATCTTTCTAGTTGTCTGGAGTCTTCTAGAACTATTTTCTGGAACTCCCTAGAACTTTATAAAATCTTCTAGAGCCCACTAGACCTTCTCCCAAAAACTCACTTTGCCAAATGATAAATAATTTGGGCAAATTTGGCTCCCGGCAACGGATTCACATGTTGATGACTTTTCCCAAAAGCATTCAAAACCCCATTCACTCCCTGACACGTGGCATCCACATCCAACGACAAACAGAAATTATTTGAATCCCGATAGTGAGGTGGAATCTTTGCTCCGAATCCATAGGACAACCAAGAGTTTGTTGGGTTGAATGGCTCCAAAGTTTCTCCTAGACACCGTACCACAAACTCGATGTCATTGGAGTACTGTTGATAATCGTTGTGAGTGAGACTTTGAGGGTCTCGAATGGAAAAGTCGATGGCGATAGCAAATTTTAGGGAGGTCCCACCGCGAATGTAGTCGAGGAAAGAGCATACGCGAAGTTGTTGGTAACGACAGATACGGACTTCACCGATTGGTTTACGGCCTTGTTTGTAGGAGTCGTTGAAGATCTGAGAAATGGAAAGATTGATGGGAATAGTCGTGAGTCGTATATTTCATCATCAACTAGTTTTTCATAGAAATTATTTGACTTTATTAGGTGCACGAATCATAGAAATTTGCAAAAGTTCACATTTACCGTGTTAGGATCTTTGACTAGGCTTCTCACTATTAAGGCATGGACAGTCGAAGTTATAGACAAAGTAATTTTTTTCATTATATTTTTTAACCAATTTTGGAAAAATGAACCTCCTGATATCAATGACCGTGAACAGTAATAACTCACCGGAATAAATTCCATTGCCTTTGCCACATCCATGGAAACAAGCGCTTGCCCAATAACACCTTCTTTCTCCTCCTCACTGATACATACGATTTCGATTTGACTTCTGGAAACAGCAACAGAGACTTAACAGATTAGAGCTATCGGTTAGATACTGTGATAACAGAATCATGAATAAGCAAAAATTTTGAAAACACTGAAACTTGACTATAATTCTCACATGAAGAAGTTTGTTAAGTGACTTCCAAGATCAAGAAACTATGAAAGGTACTTGAAAAATTTTAGAAGATACTCAATAAACCTCAATCCGAACACTTTATGCTGATTTTTCCAAACAAATAAGAACCAAGTGAAACATAGAAATTCAGAAAAAACTCACTCCATTCCATCACTTCCGTAAAGATCATCCGATTGAACTGTGAATGGTCTCCATGTCAATTTGGGTTGTTTTGTGACTTCACTACGGTAGAGCATTCGTTTCTGATCCTCATCCACACGGTAGACCTCGACGTAGACCTGAAAATTACAGCATTATTGAATGAAGGTACTTCTTTTACATTTTTTTTTTGGTCTACTGTCAACTGCTTTTTAGTTGGTGTGATGCTAACTTGATCAATTTCTCTTGAAAAGTTTTAGGTTTCAACAACTTCATAAAACCGAAAGTTTTTTTTCAGAAACTTCATTGAGGTCGTACTCCTATTACTCACATTAGAATTCGACGAAACCAGTTTCGTTGACAAGTTTTTGGCTTCCAATTGCATGACAATCGGTTGTGGTCGGTCACGGAGTTGACTCCAGACTTCGATTTCAGAGATACGGTAGCCGGATTGGTCGCTGGAAAAATGGAGCTTTCAACAGGAATTTCAAGATGTCTAATTCATTGGGCACTGTTTCAAAACTTGAGTTAATGGGGAGCTGGAAACATGAAAATATTGAAAATTGGGAACATGAGGCATAATCTTGTTTTGAAAAATCCTATGCACTGAAAAGGTCCATAAACAAGCAGAGGATTGTTTTATACTAAAGTAAAGTATATTACTGGAACAAAAACAGTTAGTGAAAACTGTTTCAAAATCTTAAATTCATGGAGTTATTAAAACTAAAATTTGATTAGGTTCTCCTTTTCCTCTCATCTATTATAAAAAATCCCTCCAAACTTACACTATTGGGAACCCGATGGGCCCTGCACAAATCTGAGCAATCGTGAAGATTTCCGATGCCTTCACAACTTTGACTCCCGTTTCCGATGGCTCGGATCTGAAATAAAATTTTGGATTGAAGATATTGTTAGAGATAGCTATGTATATTAAATCCATTGAAAGATGAAAGTAGACAATTTTTGGAGCAGAAGCGAAAAAATCAGAGCGATTGAATTAATTTGAATTTTTGTGAATTTGAAAACATTGAAAACCGAAATTTTTTCTCTGTTTTGTGAAGCGTAGAATCGTTTAGAGTGTTAGAAATGTTTGGTAACCTCCATCGTTTAAAAAAACTGAAACCAGTTCTATGAACAATTTTCAGTTTCCCCAAGTGTGTAAGTTCTGAATGCTTTGCGAGAACTATAATTATTGTCTTCCTGTACTCTTAGTCCCTTACATCTCCATCTTGAACCACTGCAGTCTCTCAAAACTGAATTCAATTGCCAGAAAATCCTCCAATACCGCCACATCATTGATCCCCAGACGATCGGTCTCGGTGATCTGAAAATGGGGGTAGATCAAAAAAGTAAATTGAACTTTTAGCAACCTTCCACTTGTCAATCAACCCCAACAAGAAGGGTAACTTTCTGTGAGGGACATAAAATATGCATGAAAAAATTCTTCAACTTTTTTTGTGCCCTGCATTTTTTGTTGGGTATTGGAGTGACATGTGTTCCAAGGAGAGGCCTTTTACGCATGAATGGTGTTGGGAAATATTGAGAGCATTGAAACTAGGTATTTAAAAGTCAATGGGAACTAATAGTCAAAGGTGTCTGATTTTTGAAAACTTGAAAAAAACAGAAATTTATTTGAAAATGTTTCAGGTTTCAGTGAGGTTTCAAGGGTTTAGAATTTTTCAAATTTGATTATTGGACCTTCAATGTCAGTTCCATTTTCATGCCTTTTTAGTGAATTTCAGACTATTTTCAGCTTATTTTCACCCCTAATTTCCAGGAAAAAGTGTCTTACCAAGTTCCACGGTCCCTCTGAAGAATCTTGACTTTCATAAAGATGAAGGTAGAAACTGCCAGATGGATATCTCTCTGGAGCCAGTGTATTTACTTTGAATGTCAGATCCATGACATCTTTCACACCACGACGGTCGGTACTTTCGGAGCCTTCTCTGGAAAATGAAGACGTTTTTAGGGATTTTTGGTGGGAAATTTGAAAATTGAATTTATGTTTCAAAGTGTGCTTATGTTGAGCGGTCACCTGTGGAGTCAATGGATTGATGGATATGTTGCCTCCTTGGAACATCACGTGGGGATTGACGAGAAATTCGAAGTTTGAATATAAATTGGAGTACAGAATGTTGACTCAACAATCTTATCAGATTGGTCTCAATAATCTATCAGAGCCTTCGTATTTTTCTTGTTTTTTTCCCGAGTATGTGATATAGAAAAAAAATTTTACTCTATTTCCAATTTGATCCTGTAGTAAATTCTTCGGAGAGTGAAACGATGTTTGCAATTGCTTCCGATGCTTAGAGTCGATTGAGTTATATTGAGAATTTGTGAATATAAGCCTAAAAGCCTCCTCCATGTAACATTATTTTTTGGGTTTCAACTTGTCATTGCTTTTGAAAGTGAATCTTGTATTAGCGATATTTCAAAAGGGGAAACGCGCTCCATCGCCAACTTGGTTGGAACTCGGTTTTTTCCGGTGTTGAGGTCACGTTTACTCCACGCAAATATTTCGAAATTTTTTCACTGTGGACCGATTTGCCTACGTGGATTAAACGTGACCTCAACACCTAAAAAAACGGTGGCAATTGATGGTTCCAACCAAGTTGGCGATGGAGCGCGTTTCCGCTTTTGAAATATCGCTAATACATATGTATGTATTATTCTTTTGATTTGAAAAGAAGAAAGCATCAAAACCAAGTTATATGAAAATACTGGAACCGAAAAAAAATTAACGAATCCTGTTTCAATGATGTGTTATGAATTCCCTGTTTCTCACAGTTTTCGGTAACTTTCTACCAGAGTGAATGATAAATTCGAGTTTCCTCCCAAATTCCCCCATCAAAACTCACTTCCTCAGTTTCGGCGGAAGAAGCGGCGGGGCCTTACATGCCCGCCGCATCTCCATTATGTGACGAATCCTGACCATGTTCATCTTGAAGGAGCTTTTCTGTTGGTGTTTCGGCGGGATTTCAAATTTGGCTTGATTGGGAAGAAAAAACGACGATGGAGAAGTACAGTAGATGGGAGACCAAGCAGGAAGCTAGAAATGTGCTGAAAATGTGGATTTGGATCGAAAAGAATAAAGAAGAATGAATGAGAAAATAGTGCAAAAATGGAGATCTATAAAGAAGTTGAAACTGGGTAAAAATTTGAAAAATGAAGAAGAAATATGATGATTTTAGACATGATGAGTTGGTTCAAAATGTACCAAACTTTGAAGGAAATTCAGAAAATATCTCAAAGTCATGAAACTGAATTTCCTACAGAAAGACTTGTAAAACTGGAAAATGCCTACATATTCGGCGAAAGATTGAGTTGTGAGTGTCAAAAGAATAGAGAAGAGACATTGTTGTTAAAAAAATAATGCAAATATGTCGTAGTTAAAAAACTGTAAATTTTTTATACTATTTTTTTTGCATGACAAGTCAGTTTGCACCAGGTTAAAATTGACCATTCCTCTACTAATGTCAAAAATCACGATCTCCCCTAGAACAGAACCAAATGAAACAGGGTCCACAAAAAGTGAAAAAAGGCTCCAGAATAGAAAAAAAATGAAGAAAAAAGAAACATATTGTCAGCAGAAAAGAAACAAGAAACAAGAAGACTTATGCATTTTTGAGCATTTTCCACATCTTTTTGGCACCCGACAAAAAGATGATGAGAATGAGAATGATGATGTTGATGTCGCCTTTTTTTTTGTGGTGTCGCCTTTTTTTTGTATTGGGTTTTTGGTTTTCAGTATTTTCAATGAAGGGAGGGGGACCAGAGGTGAAATGTGAGTAGCGATCAATTATGAGCAGATTTGGAAGGAAAATATGAGGGAGAAAACAAAAGCAAAGGGAATCGATGTAAACCAACGGCAAAGGATACATTGGTTTGGATGGAAAATTGGGTGAAGATAGGCTCTATCTGAAACACAAAAATACTGTACTTAATTTTGAAGATAAAATTACCCCAATTCGATTGAATGTTTAATAATATGGAGAAGATGAAACAAACAAAATTCTTATCGATTTTATCATCCAAAGTAGCATAGCAGTTTCATAAAGTAGGGAAATATCAGCAAGTTTTGATATTTACCAATCCTGCCGAAGAACGCTGGCGACGATAGATATGCCACGAAAGACAAATTGATTTGAATAGAAACAAGCAAGGATGAAAAATTTTCAAAACACAAAAAGTTCGTCAAAGATTTTCAAAATTTGGAGATAAAAGAAATAGCACCATACTAATACAATACCAATAATACCCACGTCCATCTTGAGACACTGAATCAGGAATCATAAAAAGTCATAAAATTTTCAACTTGCTTTGCTTTTCACATGGCAGACAAACAGTTCACCCATTTTTCTATTTTAATGATGTATAATGTCAAATGAAGCAATTAAAAACATGAACATACAGGATCCATCAAATTCGAGAATCAGAATCGAAAAAATGTAAACCAAATGAAACATGAACATTTGATTATTTTTGGATATGGTTTTACTGTTTCACATAAATGATTACCAGAGACCTAGATTTATCCAACTGATAAGAAGATTCCAAATGCATGTTCTATGAGGGATTGCTAGTTTTCCATGGGTATTTTTAGTGAATTGGAGAATGGCGATTGAAACAAACCTAATTAATATTTTGAGTTCGAAACAGTATTTATTTTCCAGATTACACTGATACAACTTGGTTATTCACAATCTTTCTCACCGTGAAACGACTTCATTCTTTCTCACTTTGAATTTAGAGTTGGTTGAAAAAAATTTGCAGGTGAGTTCCGCGAATCAAACGGAAGATGAAAAGAAATCATGAAAAGGGACTACTTTGTAACGAGCATCATTTTTACGTAATTCTTGCGGTGACCTGATTCGTACATCAAAAAATTGGATTGGCAGATAAAAATATGAATGTTATGAAGCAAACTTCTTAGCGTGTCCTATGTGAGAAAAAGTGATGCCAAAAAATTTCCGTTCTAATTACAAAGTAAGTGAAACACAAAAATGCCCTTTGCAATCATGTAGAATTGATCATTAGATATGCAGATTCACTACTTTCCACATTTCCACCCCTAGAAAAATGGAAACCACATTTTTCAAATCTCTCCAATTCGATAAAAACAGAATGCCCAGGGAATATTAAAAATGTAAGTTCAGCCTGAGATGTGAGTAGATCAAGGCTGGCAAAATCTCTCGGCTAGCCGAAGCCGAGCCGACCGGGCCGAGGGGTCGGCTAGCCGCGGCCAGCCGACACCAGCCTCGGCTAGCCGAGGAAAGCCGCGGCTAGCCGAGTCACACTGAGAGCGATGAATTTCGAGTTTCTGGGCTAATTTTGAGGGGAAATTCAACTTTTTTCTGGTTTTATTATCGAAACTTTTAATGATAATAATATTAACAAGATTTTTTTCCATGATTTTGCAGCGAAAAAAATTCAAATATTTTGCATGTAGTGCGACGATTTCTGAATTTTTGCTTCAAACTCCCAGAATAATAATGAATTTTTCATAATTTTTCACTTTTATAATCCATTATCTGTTTTGTATTCAAAGAATCAGTAGTTTTAAGCAAAAAGCGCGACAAAACTATGCGTCGGTACACAGCTCGGCTTTTCTCGGCTTTTCTCGGCTAGCCGGAAGCCGAGGTGTCACGGCTAGCCGAGCCGCGGCTTTTGATAGGCTAGCCGCGGCCGACCGCGGCTAGCCGTGTGACAGCCTTGGAGTAGATGGAGAGGATAACTGATGTGTGTCACTTTAATAAGACAACAAAGAAGTAACAACGAATAATACATGTAGAGGAATATGTATGACCGTTTCACATGGTAAACATAGTTCTGATTTTTATCAACAGAGCAATGTTGATGGGTTTGAAGAAGTGATGGTCCAATTTTTCGCAGTTATGAAAAGATAACTACAGTCCATGGATTTAAATTCAGCAGATTGGAAGCAGAACTGCAAAAAATTCTTCCGAGAGAGAAGCTTAGATCGCAACAGGGTTGGTGGGAAACCCTTTTTCCAATTTTACGGTAAACGTAAAACAGAAAACTGATTCAAATTCCATCAAAATTTATGTAATATACAAGCGTTCTGAAACGAAATACGCTAAAATGAAGAGAAACCTTCTCGATTTTGAAACCAAACTTTTTACGGTTTTGACACTCTTATTACAACTGCCCTGATGACATTTTGTCAATAGTTCATTCAGCGACATTTAGCGACAATACTTCAAATGCTACTGCGAAAAGATGAAAGACCAACAGCAATCACCAACATTTTCTGTCCACTATCCAAAGTTAATGGAACAAGAAAATTGTGTGATATCCATTAATGATTCGAAAATCCTCTGTTCTAATAACCAATTGGAACACTTCATTAAACCTACATTTTCTGAACATCTTGAAACCGGAAATCCTTCAAAAATAAGTACCCCTAGCCTCAAGGTCCTAGGTCTCAAGTTTTGAGTTTCAAAGATAAATTAGATTCTTCCTCCTTTTCCCCTCTCCCCTCTAGAACCTAGTCATGTTCTCTCTTTTTGCCAAAATTAGAAAAAAGTCCAAAAATTGGAAGAAAAAGGGAAAATAAGAAGAAGAAGAAAGGGGGAGGTCAATTTGGAAGGAAGAGAGCTCATTGACTAATAGGCATTCTTACCCTTTTTAGGAAAAGAGAAAGAGGATATTCTTTTCATTTTTTTTTTGTGTCTTCTAGTGGTTGATGTCTCAAGTGGGGGAGAAAGGTGATGAATTGAGAAGGGAAAAAAATAAGCAAGATAAAAGGGAACTGAAACCTTTTTTTTTGTTGTGAATTTTCAGAGAGGTCTGGTATCGATTGAAACTCGGAATGGGAAGATTTCAGTGCCGCACAATGAATAAGAAAATTATAAAAGATCCACGAATTAGCATGAAATAGGTTTCTGAAGTTTAGTCAAACTACAGTTTCAGTAATGAAAAATTTCTCTTTCGGTTGCAATGATGCGGTTCGTGGATTGTCGCAGAAGGAAAATTATGAAAATACAGTACAAAAGGTTATCAATTTTGCTCATTTTCTGTGCAACACGGTCAACTTTGGGGGTCTAAAAGTATGCTTCCCGTTTTTCCATTTTGTAGAAATTTTGTGGGTATAGAGATCAACTTCAAACCTCTATATTTGCAGCTGACAACTTCTTTCACAACCAATTTTAAGAGAGTTGGGTATCGTAAAAGTTTGCACCCCGTTTTTAAAAAATTAGTGTTAGTCTCAAAAAATTTGGGACGGATTTGTTCTAAGAAACCTATCTCTTTTCAACGTGGCTATGAAAAATATGGTCGACTGCAAATTCTAGATTTGAACTATAAACCCACAGAATTACAGCAAAATTGAAAAATGCGAAACATATGCTTTAGACCCCAACGTTGACCGTTTTACACAGAAAACTTGCAAAATTGACAACCTTTTGGCAGGTAATATTTCTCATGGCGGTATCAACAAAACAATGGAAATGAACTTTTATCGTGATGTTGAAACAGTTGAAACTTTCTGGAACACTCGAAAAAAAGTACTGTTTTCAATTGGTGGTTTGAACATAGTTTTGGCATAGTTTTCGATATGTATTCGTATTTGCTTTCCTTAAAATACCAGAAGGAACTTTTTTTTAGACCCCTTTGTCGGCTATTTTACAGCGGAGATTGGAGATTCGGTAAGGCGTTTTTGAAAATGAAGACTGAAGGAAAATAATAACAGCGCTTGCAATACTATCAGTCCCAACATCACCATAGTTCTATCATAGTTTTGATGCAGAAAATTATTGTTAGTTTTTTTTCTGTTTCAAGCAGTACTTTTTCCCAATGGATTTTTGCTCGGACTAGTGTTAGCAGGACATTTAGTGACTGATTAAGAATAACTAGCAATACAGACAAATGGAGGAATCAAGTTCAAGCGATACTCAATCTTTTCTAGTAGGAGTTGTTCATCAATATGAAAAAGTTGAAATAGTCTAATTTTTGGGAAAAGTGTTTATAAAAGTACTGTACCAAATTGGTCATTGGAACATGTAGATGGCATGAGTTTTCCTATTAATTTCAAAAAAAATTATGTTTCAAAGTCATTGTTTTAACAGTAATTTCTCAACTAATTCATTCATTTCTCGACTAATTTATTCAAGACTCATTTATCCTGTAATAATGAAAAACCGATCCAGAACAAAACACATGATGTTCTTTGTACCCTCTCTCAAATAATTCAAGCACAAAAAAGGAAACAAATCTATTCAGAAAACAAGAATTTCGAATTTCAAGCTTTCAACAGGGTTGCATTTCCATATGTGTGCTCTGTTTCGAACAAACAGGTGAATTTCAGTATCGAATTTCCGGTGGTCATGACTATGGACACTCAAGACTAGCCTATGACACCACCAAAAGCAGCACAAAAACAGCTTGGTCAAGTTTCACATGTTCTGGGAAAACATGAAGAGGGAGAAGAGAACCAGCAAAGTAATCTGCCAAAGGTTTTTAAGAAATTAAGGTTGCTGTAGATACTATAGATTCATCAGAAATGCACTGTAGCAAGATTCACTGAAAAGGAATGAAATTTGCGTAGGAAAGGAGAAGCAATGTGTTGGAAGAAGTTTTGAGAAAATTGACGTGTCATTGAAATAGTGAATTCGCAACTTTTTGTTCTTGTAGAAAAGATCAAATGAGGAAGATCCAGATCGATTTTATGAAATGAGAGAGATGGTAAATAAAGGGAGTGAAACATGAAAAATGAAGAAAATGGTTATATTATTTTTACCAGTTTTGTCTATGAGATAAGTGGATGTTCGAGAATAGAAGTGCACTAGTAGCAATGAATCGTACGTGTGTCTAATGAAAAATTTCAAGAATTTAGTCTCAGTATCAAGCCTTCCTCTTTTTGTTTCGATAACCTCCCGGAGTTTCAGTCTCAAAAAATCTCAGTCACAATCATTTCTTGAAATTTCATTTCTTACATATTTCTCATAAATTCTCTAATCACAGTCTCGTCTCAAGTATCGAATTTTGTCTCAAATTATTTTTGTGACCCCAGTCATCTCTCGTTACCAAGTGTTTCGAATGTAATTTTCCTGACATTTTCTCTGATAAACCTTGAGAATGAAAAATTGGTAAAACGTGGTATAGATGTGTCGCTATGCTCTCGTCTTTTCAAGTTTTCTAAAAGTGAAATGCTGACTGAGAAACACGTGGGAAATGAAATTTCAAGAAATGATCGATACTGCCACTCTTCGAGACTGAGACATCGTGACACTCACGGACGAGACGGGGAATGGTTAGTCTCACAAAAAATTTCGAGAATCTCATGAGACGACAAGATAATGGATAGTAAGAGTTCAATGCTAAAATTTACTATTAACAGTTGAAAATTTCTGTAAAAATGGAGCAGTCGAAACGGGAATTTCAGTAAATTCTCAATCTTTCAAAGCCCATTATTAATCGAGTTTGTCTCGTCAACGTTCTCATACTTTTCTTGTTTGTTTTGCACCCCAAAAAACCACTATAAATAAGGAGTTTAACAATTTACTATTCCTGAATGCTTGTAGCCACGGATGTGATAGTTCTGAGACAGTAAGTTTGTGGTAGGAGACGAAATCTAGACGTCTCTTGTTTTTAAGACGTGTTGTGGGAGTCCATCAACAACCCATGTGCACAACAAAAAAATCGACCATCTTCGAATTTGTTCATAATTGATAGGTTAATAGTACTAAACGCATAGAATGCAAAAATCCAGATTTGAACCAAATCAGACGGCCCAGTGTCTAAATATAGTCAAAAAACCAAAAAAATGAAAATTTTTTCCTGAATGAGATAGAGTCAAAATCTTTTTTGTAATCAACTTCTGGTATCATTTTGAGCAATTTTTGTGTACACGCAAACTTTTCAAGTCCGCTGCTTCCTAGAGAAAAAATCGGAAAAAATGAAAAATTTTGACTTTTTCGTTAAAAGTTCATTTTTTTGAGTCGGGGACCCAACAAAACCAATTTTTTTATTTCAAAATTGGAATGTACGCCAAATTTTGATTTAGACTCACTTTGCCAGAACTTGTATCTCTGTTGCCGAAGAGGTGAATTTTCGCGTTAAACATGGCAATATGGAACATTTCACTATTTGGGTTTACGATTTTCGCGACTCGGGCTCCTCGGAGGGATTCAGATTCACTTTTATTGTTTTTTCTTGTTGTCTTCATTGTAATTTAGCTCCGTTTTCATAATGGAGATCTCGTTTTCTAACGCTTTACACCAATTATGGACGGTTCCGTGAAATGAGATATTCGGTTTTGGGTTCTGACCAGTAACTTTTTTCAAACTCGATCAATTTTGTTAAAACTTTGTGATATAGTACTAAAAGAGATTTCTTTTGCATTAATTACTTTGAATTTTTCTCAACTTTGAATAATTTGAAAATTTGTAAAAGCAACTGAAATATCAAATTTTGGAAATTCGGCTTTTGACACTCTTAGCAAGTGAGAGGACAATTAATGCATGGAAACTGATAAAAATTGACAGAATATGTCTGTAGGATCAATTTAATACAAAATACACTCGTGAAATAAATGCCCAGGACAAGCTCGTTATTGGGGGTTATCCACGAGAATTGAAGCATTATCTAAAAAACTCGAGACTGGATGCAATGCTAAATTTAATTCGTAAATCAATATCTTATGTTTGTAGCACATAATTGGTTTATTTGGACTAATTCGATTGTTCCGTGGACCAAGAAAATAGCTATTCAAAATCTTTTGTGAAAAATTCTCTATTGTACATATCTAAACCTTTTGGATGGTCATAACTCAGCCTAGGGCGGAAAACGATGTAAGTATGCCTATGAAATATTTTAGTTCAAGCCATAGGCCGTGTATCAAGTTACACGTTACAGTATTATCATTGTTGTGACGTTAAAAAATAGACATGCATTATACATCAGTACTCTCGGATATCCCCAAGAACGGCTCGAGTCTTTGTGATCTTCCCAGCTTGTCCTTGGCAGTTATTTCACGACTGTACTTTGTATTAAATCAATCTTGCAGACATATTCTGTTAGTTTTCATCAGTTTCCATGGATTAATGTCCTCTCACTTACTAGGAGTGTCAAAAGCCGAATTTCTAAAATTTGATATTTCAGTTGCTTTTACAAATTTTCAAATTATTCAAAGTTGAGAAAATTTCAAAGTAATTAATGCAAAAGAAATCTCTTTTAGTACTATATCACAAAGTTTTAACAAAATTGATCGAGTTTGAAAAAAGTTACTGGTCAGAACCCAAAACCGAATATCTCATTTCACGGAACCGTCCATAATTGGTGTAAAGCGTTAGAAAACGAGATCTCCATTATGAAAACGGAGCTAAATTACAATGAAGACAACAAGAAAAAACAATAAAAGTGAATCTGAATCCCTCCGAGGAGCCCGAGTCGCGAAAATCGTAAACCCAAATAGTGAAATGTTCCATATTGCCATGTTTAACGCGAAAATTCACCTCTTCGGCAACAGAGATACAAGTTCTGGCAAAGTGAGGCTAAATCAAAATTTGGCGTACATTCCAATTTTGAAATAAAAAAATTGGTTTTGTTGGGTCCCCGACTCAAAAAAATGAACTTTTAACGAAAAAGTCAAAATTTTTCATTTTTTCCGATTTTTTCTCTAGGAAGCAGCGGACTTGAAAAGTTTGCGTGTACACAAAAATTGCTCAAAATGATACCAGAAGTTGATTACAAAAAAGATTTTGACTCTATCTCATTCAGGAAAAAATTTTCATTTTTTTGGTTTTTTGACTATATTTAGACACTGGGCCGTCTGATTTGGTTCAAATCTGGATTTTTGCATTCTATGCGTTTAGTACTATTAACCTATCAATTATGAACAAATTCGAAGATGGTCGATTTTTTTGTTGTGCACATGGGTTGTTGGTCGATAGTCGACTTTCTCAGGAAACGCGTCTTAATGTTTTTTGAAGGAATTCGAGAACGAGATTCATCACCATCCCGTTAAATTTGGCTAGAATAAGTCAAAACTGAAACAGAAAATATTCTAAAAAAATTTCTTGTTTCAAAACCTCGATTAGAAATTTAGTCATTTTTCGAAAACGATCGTTTGAGCGTTACCATATCTAAAGTCAACAGCACTTATTTTTCTCAGTATTCAGAAATTTACTAACATTTGAAAGAAGAACCCCACCAAAAAATGTGTTCAATAAATGAGGCATATCCCATTCCCCTTCCTCTATTTTAGGCTCCGCCCCTTTTTCTCTCTCCCTCCGAAGATTTTTGAAATTTAACACCCCCTTTCTCAGTCCTAAAAAAGACCTTCGAAAAGCGGAAGAAGAAGAAAAACGAAGAAGTTCTCGAATTCAAATAGGATTTTCCTTTTTCTGTCTTGAATAATTTATTCATGTACTACGGAAAAAATGAAGTTTCCCTACATATTTTTCCAAACTTTTAAGGAAACTTAGGCCAATTTATGACTTTGCGCCCCTCTTTCACTGCAAAAAAAGGGAACCCATTTTACTGAAATTGAAAAAATATGGATATGTCAAAAATCTCAAAAAAAAAACAGGAAACGGAAATGTCGAGATTTTATGAGCAGAACGAGGGAAGAAAGTAAAGAGAAAATGAAAAAAAATTGGGGAGAAAAATTTTTAGTGGAATTGGAGAAAAATAGAGGAAAGATATGAGAGAGAAAAGGAGGAGTTTGACTCATAAAAATGAGATTTTACAGCTGATTTTCCGAGAAAATTGGGGAGGTTTTTGAGGGATTTTTTTGCACTTGGGGGAGTCTAGACGGAAATTCTGAGATTCAGAAGGATTCTGAGATTCTGAATGTTGAGATTTAAAGAAAATGTATCGAACATTATAATGGAAATGTCAAACATTTTGATGACATAATGAAACAGCAAAAATTGGATTGAAAAAAATTTCTCAAAGACTTGCGCTCAAGAGAAATCAGCTTCCAGATGGCTGGAACACCGGATATCTAGGGAGAGATAGAAAGGATGCAGTCATTTTTCTCTTCTTATTTCCGCTAGAAATAAGGAAAAAATGAATAGAAAATCATTGGAATATATGAGACACGAGACACCTCTAGACCTCTATGGACTTCCAGACATGTCTCTGCGTGTTAATGTGAAATTATGAGGCGGGCACCTCCTAAAGTTTTCTTGGTTTTTTTTTGACAATTTAGTGGTTCGGCATAGATATCAAACGATTGGAAAGTTAAGGCAAGGATGCATTCAAAAAAGGTTCACGAAACGGAAAACACAAAAACAAAGTACATACCGAATTTCAAGTCAAACATTTCTGGAAAATGGGGATTGAGAAACATAAATATTGCAGTTTTGAGTACTCAAAATGAAGAGAACAAAAAGATTTCATTCAATGATAGCGCCGGTATTGTTCGCAAATTAATCTTTCATGAAACAGAGGATTAGCAATTGAATGGAGAATACAAACCGAATTGAGTGATCATTTAGAGTGCCCGAAAATGTCAAGAATTAGAAACAGTTTAGTTTCTGGTGTTGGATTTGGGCAGATAATTGGGATCACTTTTCGGATTTTGAATTGAATGATACATACTGATAAAGTGATTTTTCTACTTTTTCTATTTTTCTACAAAAATGTGACAAAAAACTATATAATCCAATCAAACTATTCAAGAGAAACGAACCAAAAATATAACCAACATGCTTAGCAAAAATGACAGGTTGAAAAAGAAAATCGCTTGTTTCAAAGAAACATTTGTGTCAAAAGCTAGGTATAAAAAGAGCTGTGAACTATTCTCCGAAAGACGCTTTCGAAAGAAAAAACTAAATTGGACCAGAACAGATTATACTATTCGGGTCAGCATACAGTATCCCAAGCGGTCCTCAGGTATCTCTGATATTCAACCTAGCAGGAAGCAGTAGAGGGTGATAGAAACACATCATACACACGTCAAAAATCAAGAATCATTTTGTTTAAAGTATGCATATGGGAACAATGAAACCGGGACAAAAAGTTTTGTAGTTTTGATAACTTGGCCATCAATCCATTGCCTGTACATTTTAAATCAGCTTACAAACGGAGTAACTGAAACTGAAAAAAATTTCAATTTTCACGCTATTCATCTGGCTCCGGGGCTGAAAAAGAATTCAATTTCTTAATGGTTAAATTTAGTGGAAATTTCATTGATGAATATTTTTTGATAGGAGAAATATAAGACGATAAACCAGAATTTCAAAAAACGTCCTATGAATCGAAACCGACAAAAAAATGCAGTATGATTTACAGTATCCCTTTGGCTTTCTCCAGAATCCCTGCTCCCCAAAAACCTTAAAAAACAAGCAGAACAGCTTACATTTTCAGAAAAAAAACCTACCCAACCCTATTGAAACCTACACACATAACTCATTTGGCATGTGTCCTAATGTGAAGAAATACGTATGTATCCATACAAAAAGGAGTTACAAAAAGCAGGGCGATAAGCACCCGAAAATGATGTTTTTAATGGACACAGGGGTCCCTCTTCTAAGCGGGAAGAAAACCCCTGTCTGTCTATCGAAGAAAAGGAGGAAGGGGGACTCTTTTGGGTTGTAACGGAGTCAGTTTACCATTCATTTTTGATGAGGGGGGGGGGGGGGCAGCAACTCAAGACTAAGAAGGAACCGTTTTGTGGGGGTCCAGCTTCTGAAGAAAAAAAAGCATAGGGGAAAATGGGGACTCGGAAACTCAATTAAAAATAGAACTCAGATTGTACTTTTTTACAGATTATACTTGGAACTAGACTGGTTTTCCATGGATTTTTCACTGTTGCGAGATTTTCATGAGGACAGAATCGGTACATTTGAAATAGTCGAGTCAGAAAACTTGTTTTCTATACGTCATCCAAGAAAATTCATAGAGATTTTGAGATGGATTGGCGGAGGTGAAGTACAAGGAAACCAGGAAAATTGAGCAAAATAACGAAATGTGCGGTAATGAGAGAAGAAGAAAGTGTAGAACGAAGGTGTCAAACTTCACCCGACTAATTGACCGTGTTCAGACCGAAATAGTTTTTTTTCATTGTTTGATATTTTTTGTTCACAATCAATTCAAGAAACCCCGTGAGGCTCGCAACAGAATAGATAAAGGACAAATTTGTAGGAGATTGGGGAAAAATGGTTTTTTTCAACTACAACATTGTAACCAGAACCTAGAGAAAATGGCAAACGCAAAGGAGTCTGGAATAATTTGTGAACTCCGCTCCCTGATTAACGATACGATGGAAACCGAAAATGTTTCTTAGAACTCATCATTATGTATTTTCAGCTGCTCATAACGCAGAATGTACCGTCATCGTTATTCCAATAACCACAACAAATCTCTGATGACACTGAAACTGGGAAGTCTTTCGTTTTCTCAAATCTTTTCTGATCCACGAATTTCTTATCAAACTTAAAAATTACGATTAGAATTAATTGTCGCCGATTTTCATATCAATACATTGAGTTTTAAGACAAACCAGATGTACAAGAGTGGTGTCAAAATATGAATTGACATTTGTTAATAGTCCGAAACTGTAGAGAAGGAGAGAGCCAGATAGTTTTGAGTTAAATGCAAATCCTCTCCTTCAGACACTGAAGATTAATTTATCTGGAAAATACTGATAGCTCTAAGACATAATCCAGTATAACCTATGCTGTACATCTTGCGGAATTACAATGGCCCAAGAAGAAAAATCGAGATACGTTCAAAGGTGTCAGAGACGCTAGAGTTGCTAATCTAGTTCAAAACAAATGAGGAAATAATGGAGCATTTTCCGGTATGGAATAGGAAGAACAAATTGTTTTATTATCAAGTAATAACCCTTCATGGTGTACTTGAAACTGTCATAATTGCAATTTCGTGTTTCAACTATATCATAGGATTAACTCTAAATAATGGCTGTGTTTCAGCAACTTCAAAACGAAAGTGAAGATTCAATTACGTTGTCCTAAAACCTACGAATTACGTTATAGCAAAAATTAAAACGATTCGTGTTCTTCTAAACCAATATGACACATTCACTAATCGAATGAAGCTATGAAAAAGAACAACATTTCGATGACCGGATATCCGATATGAAAATATTCAGGACATCAAAAATCGAAAGGCACAGGTCACTGTTACTACCAAGAATATGAGCTTATCTTATTGGTCACCACGGAAGAAAGGCATACAACTGTTTTCCTTTTTTGGCTTTTTTTATGACAGTGATGTTAACATTAATTCGAGGAAAAAAATAAGAAAATTAAAAGAAGGTAAAAAAGTTGCCATAATTGAACAGATCAAAACGGGAAAAAAATTAAGATGGAGGATATAATTTCACCGAACAATTGCAAAATTTCTGCAAGAAACTATCTTGAGAACTAATCGTAACCAAGCAACTTGAGTATATTCAATCAGCTGTAAGAAATCTCGCTGAATTCTTAACAGCAACATGAAACAGATAAAAATGAGTGGTTATTGCATTTATTTTGACTGTAGACTTTCGGTTACAGTATGAAATGAGGTATAGATCAATGAGGCCAATCAGTTATTACTCTTTTCAAAGCAAGTTTTAAGTTGAAAGGGTGACAGTAGTTATCTGGAGCAACCTCTCCTCCAATCAATTCGACAATTTCATCATTACACTTATTAAAGATGGGAAACAGCAAAGATAGTTATGAAATCCCATACATGGCAACCAGATCAATACTACAACAAAAGCAGGGAATTTCACTAGAATATGAAACTGAGTACATATCTTGGAAATTGGACGTATAAAGCGCATTAGGCATCTAGAAAAACATATTACTATGTATACATTTCAAAGAGTGAGTTGTGAAATCAAAAATGCGAATCGGAAAATAGTGAAAATTACCATGGTGGCGTCATATTGAATCTGTCCATTATGGTGCGAAAAATATAAAGGGATTGAAACAGATAAACGTAATTTTCCTAAAAACCACCCTTGGGGGGTAGATATTACATGAAACATGTTTAAATGAGGGATTCTTGAAAATTATTGGAGTAGAGAATCACGGTTATATTAGATCAACAACAAGGAAGCAACGAGACTTTTTACTAATATCAAATGTTTCGAGAATTTTCTTTCCACCCATCATCTCAATAATTTCTCTGAAGAAGTTGACAAGATTATGAAGCAGCAAAGATAGTTACGAAATACCAAGTGTCGCCGGAAGATCAAAACTACAACAAAAGCAGATAAGTTAACTAGAATATGAAACAGAATACATATGTATCTACCTTGGACGTATAAAACTAATTAGAGTCTAGAAAAACTTGTCACCGGTAAAACATACATTTCAAAAGTGAGTTCTGAAATAGATCCGAAAGCCCTATTGAATCTCCTCATTATAATTCAAAAAATATGAAGGAATTGAAACAGATCTTCCAAGTTATTAAATAGCCATTCTTTTTTTTCTCTATTCATTCAACTCACATCTTCCAATAAAAGTTCCAAAAACCAGGGACAATAGACAAAAAGTCAATTCCCTCTTCTCTAAATAAGAGGAAATTCTATGCACCAGAAAGGAGGGGGACCTTCTGAAATTCAATCCTTTAAACATGGGGCAGTGCCTTCCACCCTCATATGACTAGAAAAAAGGGGGACCGAAATTTAGAAGAAAAATGAGGGACGAAAAGGGCGGGAAAAGAACATGAACTATTCATGTTTTTGGCGGGAAAAGAATAATTTGAAAATGAGGGAAAGGATGACAGTAACCAAGAGCAACCCGAGAAAAACAGGAAAAACGGAAAAAGATGAATGAAGATGAGCTTCTATTTTCAAATAGGGGCCTCTTATAATGATGGAAGATGTATATGAGGACCCCTTATTTTCGTAAAAAAAGGGGGCTCCAAGGAGACCCCGAAAAGGGGGGAGGGCGGGGGTTTGCGGAGCCCCGTCCGAAAAAAAGAGGATAGTAAGGGGATACATACTAATCGGCGGAAGGGGTAGGTGTTTGGGAGGAGAAAAAAAAGGGGAACCGGCGGAAAAGGTGAAAGAGAAGAAGAGAAGGGCATTGGTATTTTTCTACATTTTACACACTTCCACTCTAGAGGATATAGGGAAATCTGAATGAATATGAACTTTTTTGGGGACACAGAAATTGGAGTTCTAGGAGAAAGGGGGTTCGTTAAAGTAAATTTTTGGAAGAAAGAGAGATTTTGTAGCTGTTTTGGACTTTTCCATGTGGCAAATACGATTTTTATGTTGGAACTAGAAAGACAAAAAAATGCAGCCTTAATATTGATGCTTTGGAACAGGAAACATTTCCTAGCATAAGCGTATTTATTTTAAAAATGGAAAAAAATTACTCGATTGAATAAAACTTTTTGAAACGGTCAATTTTTTCGAAATCTATTCTCAAAGTAAGAATTCCACGGTTTCACGTAGTACACATTTTCCCATTTTCTTCGACATATTTGATCCATAGTCGAGAGTGATTTCTAGACCTAGAAGTGCTAAAATTTTTGAAAACTGTATTCATTAGTGTTAGATAAGGTCAGAAAATCAGTCAAAAATAACTTTTTACTTGAAAAAGTTCAAAATTTTGGGAACTTTCTTTCGAAAAATCCGAACGACGGAAGTAGTCGCCAAAGTTTTTGATGGAACATGGAAGACGGAAGAAGAAAGTGAAAAATCAGGCGGAAAACAGAAGACGGAACTCCACTGGTTTGAATTTTGAGATCGTTTTTCGTTATTCCTTGTTTCAGCCCGACGCTTTCAAGATGTTATAATTTTCTAGAATACCGTGAGTAGTAGCTCGCAATTCAAATTGTTAGCGGAACAGGATCTTCGCTTTCATATGGTTCTGAACGTGACATTTTTTTGTATCGTGTTTTAAAGGGTGCATAAAATAGATTGCAGAATTCTGTCTACCTTCTATACGTGCAAATCTGAGCTGCATCACTCACTAATCTTTTGAGCACAAACGCTTAAAACATTACCATAGTTGGAGACCAAGACGTTTTTGGCAGGCGAATTAGCCCTACTTTCCCAGATATATTTAACAAGTAATTTTGTAACGTTGACGTTTCTGGAACATGGGCTTTGATAGAACTGAAAACACTTATTGGATCGTGACCTCAAGTTTTTCCGGTATCTTCTTTAAAGAGTACTGTTTTGTGAGTGGCTTATCATATAGGTTAATTGCTGCACATTTGGTTTGAGAAGAAAATACAAAACATTTATTATCAATACACTTTGGGAAATCAAGACGATAAAAGGAAGGTGAAGATCCAAATGTGGATGTTGATGGTTGTACCATAAGCACCATTTTCAATACTTTCGCAAATGGATTCTTGTGTTGAGAGATGGCAACTGCTGTCAGGAGGTGCTTTGGAACCGTTTTTTGCGGAGCTGGAAAAGTCGGGAGGTATTTCTGTTTCGATGGGTTTGCAAGAATGGAAGACGTTTTTGAAGATAATCTTTAGTATATATCATAATGAATGACAAAGGAACTCACTGGCACGAATGCATAGTTTCCTTTCATTATCGGGTTTCTCCAATATGAGTGATGAACAAGAGCCATGACACGTGTCAACTTTTCAGTTTGCATATTTCTGTAGATCAACCAATAGCATTTGAAGATGTGAAATCTCCTGAAGAAGACGACTTTCCGAGAAGCACATTGTTTTGCATGTAGAACGTGGAGCATTGCCAGGGGATCTGGAAATGGGGAAGTTCTTGGGGATTCGCCGGATCAAAAATTTAAAAGATCAATAATTATTATAGAGGTTTAGAAACTGAAAAAATGACAGATCCTAAAATTTTAGCTATGGTAACGTTAAGGAATTCGATCAAACGAAAATTGAAAATTATAGTCACAATAAGGTCACTTTGAAATAGGAAATTCTCGGTTTCTCAAAAATCAGAAACCGAAGCTGAATCATCGAAAATTTAATTCGGCGAGTTTTTTATTGAAGTTGTGACCTAATCAAATTTTGAAATTTCTTGTGAGAATGAGAATTTTACAAAATTGAAGTTACTCCAGTCTTGAAAAAATGGTCTTTATTTCAGGCAAGTTTACAACATTTTTCGAAAAAGACAAACATATGGAAACCAAAAATTTCTGTTTCTTGATGTTCATAATTTTGTGCTGAATTTTTAAATGTTCAATTGTTCGGTCAAGGTATAAGGGTCTAAACTAAACTAGTTATATTAAGATTGTTGAAGACGCCAACAAAAGCAAGATAAGAAAATAAAAAACACTGATGAAACTGCGATTTTTCGTCCTTTTTAGTTTATCCAGATTTCGTTCTTAATCCTCAATTTTTCGGTTTCAGTCAAATTTCCCCCGTTTTAAAATTGATCTTCTTCTTACCTGCTGCAACGCTTTCTCCAGGAATGCCGTTGACATATCAGTGTAGTTATCGCACTCCAGACGTGTCTTGGTGGCGTTTACGAACTGAAAATTAGGTATACTTTTTGTGGCTACTGTCGCTAATTGGGCTCCGCGACACTTTGCAACCGGTCATTTTGCAATTGTGATATTTCGCCACGCGTGAGTTCCTCCACAGTTGAAGTTTTTTGAAAGTTTCTCTAATAAAATATGCAACATGTGGCGAACTGTCGTAGTTGCGAAATGACCGGTTGCAAAGTGTCGCGGAGGCGCTAATTGAGTGTCGTGTGAACTTTCAACTTATGTTTGAATGGGACATATGGGCACTGTAGATACTGTACCTGCAAGTTATCCCTTTCACTTTTCCTTCTTTGGAATTCCAATCGTTTTCCCGCGTTGCCCATCCGCTCTATTTCATCAAGACCCTCGCAACCGACACCTAAATGGAATTATTTGATATGTGGAATATATCAACAATTTGGAGAATCGTTTGAGTTTCAGGAGGTTTTGAAACTGAACAAAATTTAACGAAAAACCGTTGGAAAGTGTGAAGTTTAACGAAATTTTTTGGCGATTTTGGGAAAAATTTTCCTATATTTGGGTCAACTTTCCAGGGTTTCGAATAGAAATTTGTCAAAACTTACCGACAAAAACAATCGAAATTGGAGCCTTGGATGCAAAAATTGCTGCTTGTACAGTCTCCTTCAAGTCCTCAATACTTCCTCTTGTGATCAAAAATAGTACAAAATAGCTTGGTGGCTCATTGGTTCTGTTGAAGTTGTTCTGGGCTTGTCTGGAAAAGTTTTTGAATTTTGGAATATTTAGAAACTTTCTAGTTGTCTGGTCTCTTCTAGAATCTTCAAGATTCTTCTGGAACGTTTTAGAACTTTCTAGAGCCCACCAGGCCTTCTCCGAAAAACTCACTTCGCCAAATGATAAATAATCTGAGCAAATTTGGCTCCCGGCAACGGATTCACATGTTGATGACTCTTCCCAAAAGCGTTCAGGACCCCATTGACTCCCTGACACGTGGCATCCACATCCAATGACAAACAGAAATTATTGGAATCCCGATAATGAGGTGGAATTTTTGCTCCGAATCCATAGGACAACCAAGAGTTTGTCGGGTTGAAAGGCTCCAAGGTTTCTCCTAGACACCGTACAACAAACTCGATGTCATTGGAGTACTGTTGATAATCATTGTGAGTGAGACTTTGTGGGTCTCGAATGGAAAAGTCGATGGCGATGGCGAATTTCAGGGAGGTCCCCCCTCGGATGTAGTCGAGGAAAGAGCAGACGCGAAGTTGTTGGTAACGACAGATACGCACCTCACCAATTGGTTTACGGCCCTGTTTGTAGGATTCATTGAAGATCTGAGAAATGGAAAAATTTATGGGAATAGTCAGGTTGGTCGTGTTTGTACTAGCTCACCTTCTACTAGATTTTCATAAATATGATTTTACTTTAGAAGGTGCATGAATAATAGAAATTTGTAAAAATTCACATTGACCTTGTTAGGATCTTTAACTAGGGTTCTCACTATAAAGCCATGGATAGTCGAAGTTATAGACAAAGTTACTATTTTCATCATTCATATTTACATCTCATTACCGATTTTGGAAAAATGAACCTCCTGATATCTATGACCGTGAACAGTAATAACTCACCGGAATAAACTCCATTGCCTTTGCCATGTCCATGGATACCAATGCTTGTCCTATGACCCCTTCTTTCTCCTCTTCACTGATGCATACGATTTCTATTTGACTTCTGAAAAAAGTGACAAGAATGGATAAACCTATTAGAGCGTTTTGGTTAGAAAATGTGATAACAGGATCATGAAAAAGCAATTTTTTCGACTCCAAAGATCGAGAAACTATGAAAAGAATTTGAAACATTTTTGAAGAAATAAAATATAAATATGATCTCAACATCTTCTGCTGATTTCTCTAAACGAATAAGACCCTAGTGAAACATAGAAGCTCGAGAAAACTCACTCCATTCCATCGATTCCATAAAGATCATCTGATTGCACTGTGAATGGTCTCCATGTCAATTTGGGTTGTTTTGTAACTTCACTACGGTAGAGCATACGTTTCTGATCTTCATCCACACGGTAGACCTCAACGTAGACCTGAAAGTTGCAGCATTATTGAATGAAGACAATTTTCTTACGAAATTGGGATAATAGTGAAAGTGCAGTTTCAGAAAGTTCACATCATTTGATAGTTTTTAGCACACTAATGCCACAAACTAGTCTAACGGTGTTTTGCTGCTTCAAGTTATTGTGTTGTGACTGTATATCAAAACTGTGGCTGATTTTGAAATCACAGCCGATAGCTCGTTTAAAAGCCACTTGGTCCACTTTCAACTGCTTTTCAGGTTTTTTTATCTCGTCACCTCAGATTTGATTCAAACTCAGGGAAGGTCCACGAGACATTTCTAGAAATTTTGGAACACACTCGCCAATTCAAGCTGAATTAATTTGGTTCAAAGTTTTAGTAAGTTTCAAGTTTTACTTTAGTAAGAAAAGTTAATTTAGTTAATTTAGTACAAGTTTAGTTTTTTTTGTAGATAAAATCATTTCTCTTCGAAAGTTTTCGATTTCAACAACTTCATAAAACCGAACATTTTTTTAGAAACTTCAATGGGCCTGAACTGCATGTTCCACTCACATTAGAATTCGACGAAACCAGCTTCGTTGACAAATTCTTGGCCTCCAACTGCATGACAATAGGTTGTGGTCGGTCACGTAATTGACTCCAAATTTCGATTTCAGAGATACGGTAGCCGGATTGGTCGCTGGAAATAGTTTGAGCATGAAAATTCAATTGGTTTTTGTTAAAAATGCTTGAGTTAACAGGGAACTTGAAACATGAGAATCATATTGAGATTTCTGAAATTAGCTACATTTTCTAGTTTTGGCCCCGGGACACTGAAGCATTATTGAAAAGATAGTGATTAATTATAATTCGTTCTAAACATCGAATGAATGTGACAAGAAACCAACTTTATGAAGTAATTGAAACTTAAAATTCATAAAAAATTGGTCGCTGAAGAAAAAGAGCTATCAACAGTGATCTCGGGATGTCCGAAGCTTGAGTTAGTGGGGAACTGGAAACATGAAAATAGTGATATATGGAAAAATTACGCATTGTTTGGTTTTTGTAGTCTCATATGCCCTAAAATAGGTCCATAAACATGCAGAGGATTTTTTGATACCAAACTCTATTACTGGGACAAAAAAGTTTATAAAATCTGTTTCAAAACCTTGACTTTATGGAGTCATTGCATGTTTTTTCAATGCAGCTATGTATGATAAAAAAATCCCTCCAAACTTACACCATCGGGAACCCAATGGGTCCAGCACAAATCTGAGCAATCGTGAAGATTTCCGACGCCTTCACTATTTTGACTCCCGTTTCAGATGGTTCGGATCTGGAATGAAAAAAGCTTTTGGATTGAAGATTTGACGAGAAATGGCTAAAATCATTGAATCGATTGGAATGGGAAAGTAGACAATTTTTGGAGGGCAGACATCAGGAGGATTGAATTTAAATGAATCTTCGTGAATTTGAAAACTTTGAGAAACCGATAGATTTTTCTCTGCTTCGTGAAGTTTAGAATCCTTTAGAGTGTTAGAAATGTTTGGTAACCTCCGTCGTTCTTGAAAACTGAAGCTAGTTCTATGAATAATTTTCAGTTTTCCCAAAACAATAATTTTCCTTTTTTACGTATTGTGCCTTACATCTCCATCTTGAACCATTGCAATCTCTCAAAACTGAACTCAATCGCCAGAAAATCCTTCAACACCGCCACATCATCGGTCCCCAGACGGTCGGTCTCGGTGATCTGAAAATAGGGTGGATCAAAAAGTAAATTGAACTTTTAGCAACCTCCTACTTGTCAATCAACCCCAAAAAAAGGGTAGCTTTCAGTGAGGGACATAAAATATGCATGAAAAAATTCTTCAACTTTTTTCGTGCCCTGCATTTTTTGTTGGGTTGTGGAGTGACATGTGTTCCAAGGGCAAGCATTTTACGCATGAATGGGGTTGGGAAAATTGAAACTATTTAAAAGTCAATGGGAACAAATAGTCAAAGGTGCCTGACTTTTGAAAACTTGAAAAAACAGAAATTTTCTTGAAAGTTTTTAGGTTTCAGTGAGGTTTCAAGAGTTTGGAATGTTTTCAAATTTGATAATTTTCAAAATGACCTTCCACTGTCAACTCCATTTTCAGGCCTTTTCAACTCATTTCAGACTATTTTCAGCCTATGTTTACCCCAAATTCCTAGGAAAAAGTGTCTTACCAAGTTCCATGGTCCCTCTGAAGAATCTTGACTTTCATAGAGATGAAGGTAGAAACTGCTAGATGGATATCTCTCTGGAGCCAGTGTATTCACTTTGAATGTCAAATCCATCACATCCTTCACACCACGACGGTCGGTACTTTCGGAGCCTTCTCTGGAAAATGAAGGGGATATTAGAGATTTTTGGCGGGAAGTTTGAAAATTGAATGTATGTTTCAAAGTGTGCTTATCTTGGGAGGTCACATGTGATGTCAATAAAGCGGTCACACGTGGAGCCAATATACAGTTAGTTGAGAGTTATGGCTCTTTGGAACATCATGGGGTAGGATTGACGACAAATTCGAAGTTTGAATATAAATTGGAGTACAGAATGTTGACGTTTCATAACGTCTTCAAACATGTAGGACTATCAGAGATTCAGTAATGAACAGATGAACAAATAATCAGTCTTCAAAATGTGAGTGGTCTTGGTGGGAAATTTGAAAATCAATTTGACTAACATTAATGTTTGGAAACCAAATCTGTTCTGCTTTTAATATCAGCTAACTTGCTTTTAGTTTTTTTTGAAATCTACTATGTAAGTACGTACAGATATCAGTTGTCAGAGCCTTCGTGTTTTTTGATTATGTCGAGTTTGTGAAATCGAAAAAAATTTAATTCCAGTTCAAGTGATCCTATAGTTAATTGATCCGAAAGTGAAACGATGGTTGCAATTACTTCTAATCTAGGAGTCTATCGAGATTATATCAAGAATTTGGGACTATAAGCCTCCACCATGTAGCACTATTCTTTGGGTTTCAACTTGTCATTATTTTTGGAAGTTATTATTTCATGTATTGTGGCTCTATTTGAAACGAGGAAAGAACCAACGATCAATATCAATAATTTTCATAAGTTCTATGAAAGTAGTGGAATCGAAAAAAAACCTAATCCTGTTTCAATAATGTCTTATGAATTCCCTATTTCTCACAGTTTTCGGTAAACTTTTAGGCCAGAGTCCATGATAAATTCAAATTCCCTCCTAAAATTCCCCATCAAAACTCACTTCCTCAGCTTTGGCGGCAGAAGCGGCGGAGCCTTACACGCCCGCCGCATCTCCATTATGTGACGAATCCTGACCATGTTCATCTTGAAGTAGCTTTTCTGTTGGTGGTTTTGCAAGAATTCAAATTTGGCTTGACTGGGAAGAAAAAACGACGATGGAGAAGTACAGTAGATGGGAGACCAGGTAGGAAGCTAGAAATGTGCTGAAAAATGCGTTATCTGGGAGCACGAAGAATATAGAACAGTACAAATATGGAGATTTATAAAGAAGTTGAAGCTGGGTAAAAACTTGAAAATTGAAGAAGAAATATGATGATTTCAGGTATGAAAATTTGGTTGAACAGAGAATGACTTATTGGAAAGCCCACCAAAATTTGAAGGAAATGCAAAAAATATCTCAAAGTACTGAAGCAGAATTTTCTACCAAAGGACTTTTAAAACTGGAAAATGCCTACATATTCAGCAAAAGATTGAATTGTGAGTGTCGAGAAAATATAAGTAAAAGTACGATTGTTGCCAAGAAAATAATGCAAATACCGTAAAACCTCTAATAGAAGGGCATGCCCTTCTATTTTTCAACTACCCTCTCGAGGTGCCCTTATATTGGAGGTGCCCTTCAATTGGGGGTGCCCTTATATTTCTCAATCTGTTGTAGATAAAAACAGATAAACGAAAAATCAGTCCAAATTTGGGAAAAAAATCGAACTGAATTATAAAAAATATCTATTTACCAGCCAGAAGTGCATCATTTCTACTAAAAATCAACTTTTATTTTCATTTTTTCAATCTAATTCTGACAAAAACAGCTTTTCCGGGTGCCCCTTAGATGGAGGTGCCCTTCTATTGGGGGTGCCCTTGTATTTTTCAACTACGCTCTCGAGGTGCCCTTGTATTGGAGGTGCCCTTCAATAGGAGGTGCCCTTCTATTAGAGGTTTTACGGTATGTCATAATCTAGAAACTGCAAAATTTTAATACTATTTTTTCCATGACTTTCTGTTCCTCGTAGTTTTCAAAGTATGAATGACTTTTTCGCCGAAGTCGATTTGATCTAGGTTAACATTCAAAGTTCTTCAACTAATGTCAAAAATTACACTTTCCTCTA
Source organism: Caenorhabditis sinica (assembly GCA_963932045.1). Classification (NCBI taxonomy): domain Eukaryota; kingdom Metazoa; phylum Nematoda; class Chromadorea; order Rhabditida; family Rhabditidae; genus Caenorhabditis; species Caenorhabditis sinica. The sequence goes on from OZ009940.1 coordinate 22,169,822, forward strand.
AAACTGAACCAAATGAAACAGAAACCACGAAAAAAAATGAAAAAGGCTCCAGAAGAGAAAAAAATGAAGAAAAAAAGAAACATATTGTCAGCAGAAAAGAAACAAGAAACAAGAAGACTTATGCATTTTTGAGCACTTTCCACATCTTTTCGGCAGCCGCCGAAAAGATGATGAGAATGAGAATGATGATGTTGATCATGGTGTCGCCTTTTTTTGTGTTGGGTTTTTTGTTTTCAGTATTTTCAATGAAGGGAGGGGGGCAGAAGTGAGGTGTGAGTAGCGATCAATTATGAGCAGATTTGGAAGGGAAACATGAGGGAGAAAACAATAACAAAGGGAATTGTAGTGATACAAATGGAAGAAAGGAAACATTGGTTTGAATAGAAAGTTGGGTGAAGATAAGGACTATTTGAAACACGAAAATACTGTACATAATGGACGAATCACACTTTGATTGAACATCAAATAATATGGAAAAGATGGAACAGACAAAATGCTTATCGATTTTATCATCCAAAGTATTATAGCATAGAAAGTGGATAATATCAGCGAGTTTTGGTATTCACCAATCCCGCCCAAGTCCGCTGAAGACGATCGGTATGCAAACGAGAAATACATTGATTTGAAAAGAAACGAGCAGTGATGAAAACTCCTCGAAACACAAAAAGCTTATCGAAGATTTTCAAAATTATGAGGTAAATAGTATAATAATTTGAACTATTAATGCTATTAAGGAGACATCGGAACTCAATACAGTACCAGGAATACCCACGTTTATCTCGAGACACTGAAACAGAAATCATGAAAAGTTCAGGAAATGATTTCCCTTGCTTTGATTTCAGTTCAAGTTTCACATGGCAGACAAACAGTCCACAGATTTCTCTATTTTGATGATGAATAGTGTCCAATAAAGCAAATAAAACACTTCGCAACCGGTCATTTCGCAACTACGACAGTTCGCCACAGGCTGCATTTTTTATTGGAGAAAATTTCAAAATTTTCAAATGTGGAGGAACGTGGCGAAATGTCATAGTTTCGAAACGTCACTGTAACGAAGTGTCGGATAGCTAAATAAGAACATGAACATCATCACACAAATCATCAGATTTGAGTATCAGAATCAAAAAATTGTAACCAAATGAAACCTGGATTATTTTTGGATCTGGTTTTACTGTTTCACATAAATGATGACCAGGGACCTAGATTTATCCAACTGATATGATGATTTCAAATCGATGAACCGATTTTAAATATAACGTTCTCTGAGGGATCGCTAGTTTTACACGGCTATTTTGAATTTCGAGTGAATCCGATAATGGCGATTAGAACAATCTCAATAATTGTCTTGAGTTCGAAACAGTTATTATTTTTCAGATTACACTGATGAAACACGGCTCATCATAATGCTTTTCACCTTGAAACGAGTTCATTCTTTTCAATGTTGAGTTTAGAGTTAGTTGAAAAAAATTTGCAGGTGAGGTCTGCGAATCCAATGAAAGATGAAGAGAAATCATGGAAAAGGACTGATTTGAAGCTGAAAAAAAGAATATGAAGGACAGTTTCACATGGTTCACATAGTTTTGGTATTTACTTATTGAGCAATGCGCAAGAGCGTGATGGTAGCGTAATGTTTCTCAGTTATTAAAGTAGAATTACAGTCCATGGATTCAAATTTAGCAGATTGGAAGCAGAACTGGTAAGATTTTCCGAGAGAGAGAAAAGCTTCTATGGAAAATGAATTGGTGGTAAACCCTTTTTCCAATCTTACGGAGAATGTAAAACAGAGTAAGTGCCATAAAGTCTATGTGATATACAAGCGTTCTAAAACAAAATACCCTAAATTTTAGAAAAATCTTCTGGATTTTGAAAATAATGTTTTTGGTTTTGACGCGGAAAAACTGTACTATATCAGTTAACGATTCTAAAATCCTCTGTTCCAGCTACCAGATAAGGGGAACTCATAATAAAACCTACATTTTATAAGCATCTGGACACCGGAAATCTTTCAAAAACAAGTACGCCTAGCCTTAAGGTCCTAGGTCTCAAGTTTTGAGTTTGAAAAATAAATTAGATCCTTCCTCCTTTTCCCCTCTCCCCTCTAGAACCTAGTCATCTTCTCTCTTTTTGCCTAAATTAGAAAAAAGTCCAAAAATTGGAAGAAAAGGGGAAAATAAGAAAAAGAGGGAGGTTAAGTTGGGAGGAAGAGAGCTCATTGACTAATAGGCATTCTTACCCTTTTTAGGAGAGGAGGGTATTCTTTTCATTTTTTTTTGTGCCTTCTAGTGGTTGCTGTCTCAAGTGGAGAGGATTAGGAATTAAGTAGGGAAAAAAATGAGCAAGATCAAATGGAACTGAAACCTTTTTTTAATGAATTTTTAGAGGGATCAAAAGATGGTATCGATGGAAACTCGGAAACGGGAATTGGGATTGAAAATGGAAACGGTACAGTGCCGCACAATGAATAAGGAAAACATATAAGACCCACGAATTGGCATGAATATAGGTTTCGAAAGTTTAGTCAAATTACAGTTTTAGCATTAAAGGAATTCCTCTTTCGGTTACAAGAATGCGGTTCGAGCGACAGTTCTTCAATTACTGATTTTTTTGAAATTTTGATTAAAGAGTTCTGCGCCTCAGTATAGGGATTTTTCAGACGTTAGACAAGTCTAGCTTACAAAATTGAAGGACAATTAAAATTCGAAAAAAAGTACTGTTTCCAATTGGTGGTTTGAACATAGTTTCGGCATCATTTTCGATGTGTCTATCAATGTCTTCGTTCACATTACCAGAAATATTTTTCTATTTTTTTGGACTCCGTTTTGGATATTTTGCAGCGGAGATTCAAGATTTGGTTAGGGGTTTTCAAAAATAAAACTGTAAAATGAAGATAATAACAGCGTCTCTTCTACTATCAGTCTTAACTTCGCCGTTGTTCCATCATAGTTTTGATGCAGAAAATTAATGTTATAATAGTCATTTTTTCTGTTTCAAGTAGTACTTTTTCACAATAGATTATTGCTCGGGTTAGTGATCATACTTTACTGAAAGTTTAGCGACTGACTAGAATTAACTAGCAAGACAGACAAATGGATCCAATTCAAGAGAAGCTTAATAACTTTCAGAAGGCGTTGTTCATCATTATGAACAAGTTGAAAAAGTTGAATTTTGGAAAAGTGTTCATAAAAGTAAGGTACCAAATTGGTAGTTCTTCTTAATTTCAAAAAAAATTTTGTTTCAAAGTCATAGTTTCAATAATGTTTTCTCGATTAATTTGATTCTTCCATACGATAAAATTGGAAACCCAATCCAGAACAAAACACATGATGTTCTTTGTACCCCCCCCTCAAATAATTCAAGCACAAAAAAGGGACACAAATCTATTCAGAAAACAAGAATTTCGAATTTCAAGCTTTCAGCAGGGTTACATTTCCATATGTGTGCTCTGTTTCGAACAAACAGGTGAATTTCAGTATCGAATTTCCGGTGGTCATGACTATGGCCACTCAAGACTAGGCTATGACACCACCCGAGAGCAACACAAAAACAGCTTGGCCAAGTTTCATCTGTTCTGGGAAAACATGAGGAGGGAGGAGAACAATTGAAGTAATCTGACAAAGATTTTTGAAAAATTAAGGTTACTGTAGATACTGTAGATACATTAGAAATGTACTGTGAATTCATGAGCAAGATTAACCGAAAAGAAAAGGATAATTCATTGGAAAGTAGAAGTTTCAGGACTATTGACGTGTCATTGAAATAGTGAATTTTCAACTTTTTGTTCTTTTAGAATGGAACAGTTATGGTCAGATTGATTATATGAAATGAGAGAGAAGATAAATAAAGAGAGGGAAACATGAAAATTAAAGAAAATCCTTATATTATTTTAACCAGTTTCGTCTATGAGATAAGTGTAGGTTTGAGAAAAAAAGTGCACTAGTAGCAATGAATCGTACGTGTGTCTAATGAAAAATTTCAAGACTTTAGTCTCACATGTATTGATCGCCAACTGATTCCCCTAAATTTTTTTGAAGTGGGCATAATTCGAACCTACCCATAGACGTAAAAAACCCTGTGAAACGATTTTTTTTTGAGGAGCCCCCCTTCCCGAGATATGCCGCCTCCTAGATTTTTGCGTGAGATGGGCCTCCGCAGACTTTGACGGGTCATAACTCTGCTCAAAATTATCCAATCAAGATGTTTAAAAAAACAAAATGTGTAAAATCTTCTTGTTTTTCAGATTATAACAAAATGATGTACAGAAACTCTGTCTTGAATATTGAAAATCGTGAAAAAGTGAGAGGTGTCAATCCCAATTTTTTTTCCAACTCATTGAATTATATGGGACTTTACCCAAAAGAAAGAGCACATTTAACTTAGTATATGTTCGAAAAATCAGGGTAGGTTATCGGTCATTTTCGAGAAAAAAATTAATTTTTTCAAAAAAAAAATTTTTTTTTGAGATCTTTTTTCTCAAAAACGTTTCAAAATCTTATTTCCTTGTGTTATTTTGTTTATTCTGAGTATCAATAACATTTATATGCATTAGAATTCCTCAAAGACCTAAATTTCCAGAACTCGTAGAACAAAAATTCTCATATGTGTTGTTTTATGATATCAGGCTGTTGATGAATCCTGATGCATATAAATGTTATTAATACTGAGAATCAACAAATTAACACAAGAAAATATGATTTTGACCCAATTTTAGAAAAAAATTCTCAAAAAAAAATTTTTTTTTGAAAAAATTAATTTTTTTTCTCGAAAATGACCGACAACCTACCCTGATTTTTTGAACATATACTACGTTAAAGATGCTCTTTTTTTGAATACAGTCCCATATAATTCAATGAGTTGGAAAAAAAATTTGGGATTGACACCTTTCACTTTCTCACGATTTTCAATATTCAAGACAAAGTTTCTGTACATTATTTTGTTATAATCTGAAAAACAAGAAGATTTTACACATTTTGGTTTTTTAAACATCTTGATTGGATAATTTTGAGCAGAGTTATGACCCGTCAAAGTCTGCAGAGGCCCATCTCACGCAAAAATCTAGGAGGCGGCATATCTCGGGAAGGGGGGCTCCTCAAAAAAAAATCGTTTCACAAGGTTTCTTACATCTATGATTAGGTTCGAATTATGCCCACTTCAAAAAAATTTAGGGGAATCAGTTGGCGATCAATACATGTCAGTATCAAGCCTTCCGAGTCTCTTTTTGTTTCGATAACCTCACGGAGTTTCAGTCTCAAAAAATCTCAGTCACAATCATATCTTGAAATTTTATCTCTCACGTTTTTCTCATCATTTCTCGAAAATTTATAGTTATGTCTCGAGTCTCAAATTTTGTCTCAAATTATTTTCGTGACCCTGGTCATCTCTCGTCACCAAGTGTTTCCAATGTAATTTCCCTGAAATTTTCTCAAAAAATTTGAAAAAAAAGTATAGGAGAAACGTGGAATCCACGTGTCGCTCTCGTTTTTTCCAAATTTTCGCCCCTTTTTACTGGAAAACACTAAATGCAGAGGGTCACGTAAATAATTTGAGACAAAATTCGAGAATTGAGGCGAGACTGTAAATTTTTGAGAAATGATGAGAAATACGTGAGAAATGAATTGTAACAGCTCAACGGTACACAAACTTACTACTAAAATCTGAAAATTGAGACAAAAATGGAGCAGTCGAAACGGGAATTTCAGTAAATTCTTAGCTTCTCAAAGCTCATAATTAATCGAGTTTGTCTCGTCAACGTTTTCATCCTCTCTTGTTTTCTTCGCACCCCAAAAAATCATTATGAATTTGGACAAGATCTCATTGTGCCTGTACACTTTTAGCCAGAGAAGTGCTAGAATAAGCCGAAACTGAAACAGAACATATTCTAAAAATATTATCGTTTTAAAACCTCGATTAAAAATTTTGTCATTTTTTGGAAACAATCCATAGACGCTACTGGAATCCCAAGTAAAGTCAACAGCGGTCAGTATTTTCATTATTCAAACATTTACATAATTTCGAAAAACCACACCAAAAATGTGTTCAAAAATGAGTCATATCCCTTTCCCCTTCCTCTTTTTTTGGCTCCGCCCCCTTTTCCCTCTCCCACTCGGAAGATTTTTGAAATTCAACACCCCCTTTCTCAATCCTAAAAAAGATCCTTGAAAAGCGGAAGAAGAAGAAAAACGAAGAAGTTCTCGAATTCAAATAGGATATTCCTTTTTCTGGCTTGAATAATTTATTCATGTACTACGGAAAAAATGAAAAAAAAAATGAAAAAAATTTTCCGAACTTTTAAGGGAAGTTGAGACCAATTTACAACTTTGCGTCCCTTTTTTTGCAAAAAAGAAAGCCCCATTTTACTGAAATTGAAAAATATGGATATGTCAAAAATCTCAAAAAAAAAACAGGAAACGGAAATGTCGAGATTTTATGAGCAGAACGAGGAAAGAAAGTAAAGAGAAAATGAAAAAAAATGGGGAGAAAAATTTTTAGTGGAATTGGAGAAAAATAGAGGAAAGATATGAGAGAGAAAAGGGGGACTTTGGCTCATAAAAATGAGATTTTACAGCTGATTTTCCGAGAAATTGGGGAGGTTTTTGAGGGATTTTTTGCACTTGAGGGAGTCTAGACGGAGAAACTGAGAATTTGATTAAATGATTGTCGAACATTTTTGATGAAAAAATTTGTTGACATAATGAAACATCAAAAAATGAATTCAAAAAAATTTCTCGAAAATTTATGCTCATTTGGTCTTCAAGAGCTGTGCTCCGAAAGAAATTAGCTTCCAGTTGGCTGGAACACCGGAAATCCAGGAAGAGATAGAAAAGATGCAGTCATTTTTCTCTTCCTATTTCCGCTAGAAATAAGAGAAAAATGAATAGAAAATCATTGGAATATAGGAGACATGAGACACCTCTAGACTTTTATGGACTTCCAGACATGTCTCTGCGTGTTAATGTGAATTTATGAAGCGGGCACTTTTTATGGTTTTCTTGGTTTTCGTTTTTGGCGATTCAGGGGTTCTGCATAGAGATCAAAAGATTGGAAAGTAAATGCTAGGTTGCAATCAAGAATGGTTTGAGAAACGGAAAACACAAGAACATTGTACACACCAAATGTCAAGTCAAACATTTCTGAAAAATGGGGATTGAGAAACATAAATATTTCAATGTTTTGAGTACTCAAAATGAAGAGAACGATTACATTTTATTGGTCACATTGATAATGTATGCATTTAGAGATTCTAGTAGCAAGAAACAGTTTATAAATAAGTTTGACAAAGCTTTCATGAATCGGATCGGAATTACAACTTCCTTCTATTACGAGCACAGAACTAAGTGATTATTCAGTGTACCAGAAAATATCAAGTATTAGAAACAGTTTAGTTACTGGTTTCTGATATGGGTAGATGATTGGGGTCTCTTTTGGGGTTTCGAATTGCATGAGACATTGATAAAGTGATTTTTTTACTAGCAGGATTTCCGTCCACTCTGTATAGCTGACCACCATGCTCACAAATGTAGCCAAAAACTGCATAATCTGATCAAATATATTTAAGAAAAACAAACCAAAAATATAAGCGACATGCATGTCAAAAATGACTGATTGAAACAGAAAACATCTTGTTTCAAAGAAACATTTGGGCCAAATAATAGCAATGAAAAATTATGAACTATTCGTCTAAAAATGCTTTTGAAACGAAAACATATTGAAACACACTGTTTTGGTCAGCATACAGTATCCCAGGCGGTCCTCAGGAATCTCTAATATCCGAAATATCAGGAAGCAATAGAAGGGGATGAAGACATCTACTATTATGGCGATCTGAATAAATGTCAGTTGTGGGCGAACATTCAAAACGGCGAAAAATTGGCACACATAAACCGAGTGTTACCGTACTCAGATAACCATAATATCTATTCTTCGCAAATCAAGAATCATTTTTGTTTAAAGTATGCATATGGGAACAATGAAACAGGAAAATAAAGTTTGTGTTTCTACTTTCAACCGATCATTGTCTGTACATTTCAAATCAGCTCAGAAACGGAGTAACTGAAACTGACAAAAATTCAATTTCCACCCTATTTATCCGGCTCCCTCAGTGGCTAAAAAGCATATCAATTTCTTGAAGGTTAAATCAAAGGTGAACCTCATTTATATTCATTGAATAAGGCGATGTACCAGCATTTCAAAAAACGTCCTATGAATCGAAACCGACAAAAAAATGCAGTATGATTTACAGTATCCCTTTGGCTTTTCCTCAATCCCTGCTCCCCCAAAACCTTCAAAAAACAAGTTGAAAAACTACATTTTCAGAAAAGAAAACCTACTCAACTCTATCCAAGCCCACACACATAACTCATTTGGCATGTGTCCTAATGTAAAGAAATGCGTATGTATCCATACAAGAAGGAGTTACAAAAAGCAGGGCGATAAGCACCCGAAAATGATGTTTTTAATGGACACAGAGGTTCCCCTTCTAGACGGGAAGAAAACCCCGTCTGTCTATCAAAGAAAAGGGGGGAAAGGGGGATTCTTTTGGGTTATAACGGAGTCAGTTTACCATTCATTTTTGATGAGAAAAGGGGCCACAACCTAAGACTAAGAAAAACCATTTTGTGGGGAGTCAGGCTTCTGAAGAAAAAACAGCACAGGGAAAAATGGGGACTCGGAAACACAATGAAGGATAGAAGTACAGATTCTACGTTCTTACAAACTATACTTGGAACTAAACTGGTATTCCATGAATTTTTCCCTGTTGCGAGATTTTCATAATGGCAGCATCGGTCTATTTGAAACATTGATGTCATCCGAGATTCAAAAAAAATAAACTGCGTTTTTTGAATTTCAGTTTTTCCGGCTTTTCCAGTCGCTGGAGAACCGTGGAGCGCACTGAACAAATTCTTTTTTTATGCCCAATCTACATTTTTTTCTATACGTCATCCAGGAAAATTCATACAGATTACGAAATGGATTGGCGGAGGTGAGGTGGAAAGAAACCAGGAAAATTGAGCAAAATAACGAAATGTGAACTATTGACAGAAAAACAAGATTAAAACGGGGTGTCAAACTTCACTCGTCTGAATGACCGTGTTGAGACCGGAATAGTTTTTTTTGAATTTGACGGTTTTTGTTCACAATCAATTCAAGGAACCTCGTCAAGCTTACAATGGAATAGAGAAGACACAGATTTGTAGGATATTAGAAGAAAAAGGGTTTTGTGTGGTTTTTGACAAAGCTGGTGGAATAATATTGGAAATGATAACCATGTCAGGTTTTCTGCAAGGATTACAAAACGTTTCATCAATATTTACTGTTTCCACTAGGTTAAAATATAGCAAACGGCTCACTAGAATACTTGTGATTTTCTTGAAATTCAAATTTTCAAACGTAGTCTATTTTCAACTACATTATAACCAGAACCCATAGAACACGGCAAAGAATAATATAGAAATGCGGAAACGAGTTTCTAATATTTTTTATACTTCTCTCCCTGATTAATGACCGATAGAAACCAAAAATGTTCTTTAGAAATGCATAATTATTTTCAGCTCCTTGTATCCCAGATAGAGAATTACGAATTTTCAATGGGTTTTTGCCCATGACTAGTGATCTCCACAGTGAATTGAGAGGACCGATACTGAAACAAAGAAATAGGAAAAAATGTGAGAACTGTTTGATTTGCGCGAAACACTAAGCTATCATTATTCTAATAACCACACCCAATTACTGATGACTCTGAAACTGTGAAGTGTTTCGTTTTCTAAGATTTTTCCTGCTCCATGAATTTTCTATCCAACATACAAATTACGATTAGCAATAAATCTTACCGATTTTCATACCAATACATTGAGTTTTAGGAAGTACTATAGACCCACGAATGCTATCAAAACGTGACTAGACATTTGTTAATAGTCCGTAGCTGTAAAGAAGGGATGACATTGAGCAAGATAGCTTTGAGTCAAGAGCAAATCCTCTTGTTCGGACACTTAAGATTCATTTATCAGGAAAATATTGACAGCCCTATGACATAATCCAGTATAACCAAATTTGATGAACATAGGAGTCGGATGCTGCACATCTTTCTTGGAATTCCGATCGTCCAAGAAGAAAAAATCGAGATGCGTTCAAAGGTGTCAGAGACGCTAGAGTTGCCAGTCTAGTTCAAAACAAAGAAGGAAATAATGGAGTATTTTTTGGATGGAAGATGCAAGAGAAAATGTTTTCTTAGAAGGTAATAACCATTAATGGTGTGGTTGAAACTGTCCTTATTGCAATTTTGTGTTTCAACTATATCATAGAATTGACCATGGCTCTAAATTATTGCTGTGTAGCTTCGAAACGAAATTTATGATTTGATCGCGATGTCCTAAAAACTACGAATTCCCTTATAGCAAAAAGTAAAGCAACTCGTGTTCTCCTAAACCAATATGACACATTCACTAAATTGAGAGAAAGGATGTCACTGATACTAAGACGAAGAAATAGGAAAAAATGAGAAAACTGTTTGACTTGCGCAAAGCACTAAGTTGTCATTATTCTAATAACCACACCAAATTACTGATGACACTGAAACTGTGAAGTGTTTCGTTCGCTAAGATTTCTTTTGCTCCGTGACTTTTTTATCAAACTTAAGAATTACGATTAGCAATAAATCTCACCGATTTTCATACCAATACGTTGAGTTTTAGGAAGGACTATAGACCCACGAATGCTGCCAAAACGTGACTAAACATTTGTTAATAGCCCGAAACTGTAGAGAAGGAGTGAGCAAGATAGATTTGAGTCAAAAGCAAATCCTCTCGTTCAGACATTTAAGATTACTTTTTCTGGAAAATATTGACAGCCCTAAGACATAATAATTCAGTATAACCAAGTTTGATGAGCATAGTAGTGGTATGCTGCACATCTCTTGGAATTCCAAGGATCCAAGAAGAAAAATTGAGATGCGTCAAAGTTGTCAGAGACGCTAGAGTTGCCAATCTAGTTCAAAACAAAGAAGGAAACAATGGAGCATTTTCTAGAAGCGAAAGGAATGAGGGAATGGTTTTATTAGCAGGTAATAACCATAGATGGTGTAGTTGAAACTGTCATTATTGCAGTTTTGTGTTTCAACTGTATCATAGAACTGACCATGGCTCCAATTATTGATGTGTGATTAGGAATTTCAAAACGAGAGCGATGATCTGATTGCGTTGTCCTAAAAACTACGAATTCCCTTATAGCAAAAAGTAAAACGACTCGTGTTCTCCTAAACCAGTATTAAGGTTCCGAATCAGACTGATATTGATATCATATCGATAAATTTTAGAAAATAGTAGTTATCGATCACGTGAAATATCGATAATATCAATAATCGATATTATCGATAACTACTGTTATGGATAACGATAATTTATCGATAATTATCAAAAATATCATTCAGTCGTTTCGTGAACTTTTTAACTCGTCTTACAGAACAGAAAATTTGCCAACACACCAACTTTCTTTTTTAGGAAACACGTTTCTCTGAAGGAAATGAGTACAAAATTATCAAAAATGATATTTTCTGATAATTTTGATAATTTTTGATAATCAGAAACGACTATCGAAAATGAGAACAGTCGTTTCTGATAATAAAAACACTATTGAAAAAAAGAATAGTAGTTTTTGATAATCATTTTCGACTAAATATACGTGAATATCAAAATTGATAATATCGATTCGGAACCTTAACCAGTATGACACATTCACTAATCGAATGAAACCACAAAAAAGAACAACATTTCGATGACCGGATTTCCGATATGATCATATTCAGGACGTCAAAAATCGAAAGGCACAGGTCACTGTTAAACCAAAAACATGAGCTCATCTTATTGGTCACCACGGAAGAAAGGCATGCAACTGTTTCTTTGGATGTTTCATTGACAGTGAAATTAACGATAATTCATGGAACAGAATGAGAGAATTAGAAGAAGGTAGACAAATTAAACTGAACGGAACGGGAAGAAAACCTTATATGGAGACCATACATTTCAATTTCTGAGGACTGGTGACTTATAAAATTTCTCAAGTTAATACCCAAAACAAAACCGAACCAATCACAAAATTTCAGCAAGACACTACCATGAAGACTGATCGTAACGGCGAAATATGCAGAGAATTGATCAACTGTAAAAAATCTCGCTGTAGTCCTAACAGCAACATGAAACAGATAAACTTTGACTGATTTTTTTCCTTATGCAGTAGACTTTTGGTTACAGTATGAAACGAGGTATAGATCAATGAGGCAAATCAGTTATTTCTATATTTCAACGGTTTTCAAAACAATTGTTAAGTTGAAACGGTGTCAGTAGTCATATCAATCCCCCCTCCCGTCAAATTATTTCGATGATTTCTTCATTACAGTTATTAAGGATATGAAACAGCAAAGATAGCTATGAAATCCCATAAGTCGTCTTGAGATCAAAACTACAACAAAAACAGAGAATTTCAGTAGATTATGAAACAGAATACGTATCTTCCTTGGACGTATAAAGCTTATTTTAGTATTCCTAGCGAGACCTATGACTGTTATCAAATGCTTCGAGCGATCTTCTCTTATACAATCATTTTGATATTTTCTTCATTAAAGTTATGAAAGATGTGAAACAGTAAAGATAGTTCTGAAATCTCTCATGGCTAAAAGATCAAAACTATAACAAAAGCTGAGAATTTCACTAAAATAAGAAACAGAATACATATCCACCTTGGACATATAAAGCTCATTAGGGGCCTAGAAAAAAATATCCATTGTGAATATATACATTTCAAAAGTGAGTTCTGAAATCAAGAATTTGAATCAGAAAATAGTGAACATTTTCGGAGGCGCAATTTAACATCCTACTGAATCTCCTTATTATAGTGCAAAACATATGAAGGAAATGAAACAGATAAACGTAATAATTTTCCAAAAAAAGACAACCCCAAAGATCTGTATACTTCCAAATTTCTAAATACCCATACCCTTTTTTCACTATTTATTCAACTCACATCTTCCAAAAAAAAGTTCCAAAAACCAGGGACAATAGACAAAAAGTCAATCCCCTCTTCTCTAAATAAGAGGAAATTCTATGCACCACAGAGGGGGGGGGGGGCTTCTGAAATTCAATCCTTTAAACATGGGGCAGTGCCTTCCACCCTCATATGACTAGAAAAAAAGGAGGGGGGGGGGGCGAAATTCAGGAAAAAATGAGGGACAAAAAGGGCGGGAAAAGAACATGAACTATTCATGTTTTTGGCGGGAAAAGAATAATAAGAAAATGGGGGAAAGGATGACAGTAACCATGGGCAACCCGAGAAAAAACGGAAAAAGATGAATGATGATGAGCTTCTTTTTTCAAATAGGGGTCTCCTTATAATGATGGAAAGTGTATATGAGGACCCCTTTTTTTTCGGAAAAAGGGGGCTCCAAGGATACCCCGAAAAGGAGGGAGGGGGGGGGGGGGGCTCCGTGGAGCCACCGTCCGAAAAAAGAGGATAGTAAGGGGATACTAATCGGCGGAAGGGGTAGGTGTTTGAGAGGAGAAAAAAGGAGGGGACCGGGGGAAAAGGTGAAAGAGAAGAAGAGAAGGTCGTTGGTATTTTTCTACATTTTACACCCTTATACTCTAGAGGATATGGTGAAATCTGAATGAATATGAACTTTTTTGGGGACGTAGAAATTGGGGTTCAAAGAGAAAAGGGGGCCGTAAGGGTAAATAAGAGGGATTTTTGGACTATTTTAGACTCTCCAAATCGATATAGTAACTGAAACGACAAAAACTGCAACCTTAATATTGACGCAGTGGAACAGGAAACATTTCCTAGCATGAGAGAGTATTGATAATTGAAAATATGGAAAAATTATCAGGCTGAACGGAACTTTTTGGAACAGTTTATTTTTCGAAAATCAATTCTGAAAGTGAGAGTTCCACGGTTTCACGTAGTACACATTTTCCCACTTTTTTCGGCATATTTGATCCGGTAGCGGAAAAGACTGTCCAGACCTAGAAGTACTGAAAATGTTGACAACTGAATTCATTAGTGTTAGGTAAGGTTAGAAAATCGGTTTAAAAACATCTGTCAGTTAATTGTTGCATATTTGGTTAGAGATTCATTTCATGAAGATTATACAAAACATTTATTATCAACACACTTTGGAAAATCAAGACAATAAGAGCAACGAAGATTCGGATGTGGATGTTGATGGTAACACCATATGCACCATATTCACAAATGGATTCTTGTGTTGAGAGATCGCAACGGCTGTTAGAGGTGCTTTGGAACCGTTTTTTGCAGGGCTGGAAATGTGGGGAGGTATTTCTGTTTCGATGGGTTTCGAAGAATGGAAGACGTTTTTGGAGCTAATCAGTGGTTTATCATTACTAATAACAATCGACGATTCCGTATGTAAGTCCGTATGGCGCACGTCATAACTCGGCTGCCAGTGGACCGATTTGAATGAAATTTATATATATCGACTGGAAATTTGTCCGAGATGATGCCCGTTCTTTTCTTTTCTCGAAAATATTGATTTTGAAATTTTCGAAAATTCACCCTATTTTCACTGTGGCACCCTTCGGGTGTGTGAGGAGAGACAAAAAAGCGGATGCCAGGAGGTTGGAGTCCCCGAAGGGGACGAAAACCGCCTGGTATAATATAGTATGAGAAAAGAACTCACTGGAACCAATGCATAGTTTCCTTTTCATTATCGGGTTCCTCCAATTTGAGAGATGAAAAAGAGCCATGACACGTGTCAACTTTCCAGTTGGCATATTTCTGTCAATCAACCAATTGCATTTGAAGACGTGAAGTCTTCTGAAGAAGACGACTTTCCGGAAAGCACATTGTTTTGCATGTAGAACGAGGAGCATTGCCAGGGGATCTGGAAAAGAGGAAGTTTTTGAGGAATTGGATTGATCAAAAGTTTTAAAGACCAAGAATTATTGAAGAGGTTTAGAAACTGAAAAAATGGCAGATTTCAAAATTTGAGCTATAGTGATCTCCAAGAAATTAATCAAGCAAAATTTGATAATTATAGTCACAATGAGGTCACTTTGAAGCAGGAAATTCTCGGTTTCTCAAAGTTCAAAAATCGGAGCTTTTCATTGGATGCATTAATTATGGACGTAGTGACCTACTAATCATGAGACTTTTCCAGAGTTGAAATCACTCCGGCCTTGCAAAATTTATTTTGGTTTTTAACTAGTTTACAACATTTTTTTGAAAAAAGACATTTGGAAACCAAAAATTTGTGCTTCTTGATGTTCAGAATT
The DNA here is from genome assembly GCA_963932045.1 of Caenorhabditis sinica. Lineage (NCBI taxonomy): Eukaryota > Metazoa > Nematoda > Chromadorea > Rhabditida > Rhabditidae > Caenorhabditis > Caenorhabditis sinica. Next base: position 22,185,094 of record OZ009940.1, read on the forward strand.
TTGTGCTGAATGTTTTAATTTTAAATTGGCCTATGAATAGTCCAAACTCAAATAGGTAGGATGAGATTGGTAAATCTGCCAAAGAATCCGAGATCGGAAAATAAAAACTCCAGAACATATGAGAACGTTCCGAAACTGAGAAATTTCGGTTTTCTGAAGTTTTAATGATCGGGACGTTTTATTAGAATTTCAGTTGACCAGCTAATAGATATTCTGCTTCTTGAAGGCTAGTAAAGTGAGTTCTATTTTGGACGACTCAGTGTATTCTTCTTGTATTATTGAAGTCATACAAAATTGATATTTAGGGTTCAAGTGGATTAGACACTCACAATAATTCTGTCAGAATTTTGTAAAAATGATACATTTATGAAACTGTGATTTTTCGACTTTTTTAGTTCAGTCTGATTTCGTTGTTAATCTTCGATTCTTTGGGTTCAGTCGAATTTCCCCTCGTTTTAGAATTGATTCTCTTCTTACCTGCTGCAACGCCTTCTCCAGGAATGCCGTTGACATGTCAGTGTAGTTATCGCACTCCAGACGTGTCTTGGTTGCGTTTACGAACTGAAAATTAGGTGTATGTTTTTTGGTTACTGTAGCTAATTGGGTGTCGTTTGAATTTCCTTGAGTACTGTAGATATACTGTACCTGCAAGTTGCCTCTTTCACTTTTTCTTCCTTGGAATTCCAATCGTTATCCCGCGTTGCCCATTCGCTCTATCTCATCAAGACCCTCGCAACCAACGCCTGCAAATGTGGAACAATTGGATATTTTGAAACTAGTTTGAACTTCAGGACGTTTTGAAACTGAGTAAATTTCTACTAATAATGTTAAGAGACGTTCCATGTAATTTTCGAGTATGAGGCGGCACTAGAATTTCAAACTTGACCAGGGTGGTTGGTATTTTAAAAACATGGACTGTTAGGGTCTTTATGCACAATACCACAAATTTCGTCTGGCTCCGCCCCCTTTTGGTACCTAAAAAATTGATAACAGGTCAAAAATCGAAAATTTTTCCTGAAAGAGATATTGATGAAATCTCAACGGGAGTAGATAGCTGGCATGTTCTTGAGCATTTTTTGTTCACACACCAAAATTTTGGCTCTCCTGCTTCTTGGAGAAAAAAGTTGATTTTTCACGAAAATTTTCAAAATTTTCGAAATTTCATGTTCTGAGTGCCCTCCTGTAAAATTTTTCTACCATTTCCTTCGAGATATGTATAAATATCGAATAAGCAACTCTTTGCGAGCTCACAGTCAAAAAATCTCCCGAGGTTTCGCGGTGACTCAAAGTCGAAAAATGACAGAGTATGAACCCGGTTTCCTGAAAATGAACGTACCCCTATACATGGTTGGAGGGGTCATTTTCATGAAATCGAAAGATGTTGTGGTTATGAGTAGTACTCTTCAAAACTAGCGACATCACAAAATTTGAGCTGCTTGCAATCAGATTTATTCAAGTTACAGGACTTGAAAAATTCACCTCACGTTTTCGAAGGATAGTTTTTGGAATGGCTCTAATTCGGTCAATTCTCAGTGAATTGAGATGAAATTTTTTATGAATTCGTTAAATAAGTTCAAAACACATATTATTATACAATTTTCAATGTTTTCAAGAAAAAATAAAAATTTTTCGATCGGACATTTTTTCAAAGTTGATGCATTTTCAGAAAAAAATTCTTTTTTGCTGTTTTTGTTCATCTAAACAAGATAACAGCATTATTAACCTAGATCATAAATCTCTGAAAATTTCAGCTATATTCATTGAGATTTGACCGAATTAGAGCCATTCCAAAAACTATCCTTCGAAAACGTGAGGTGATTTTTTCAAGTCCTGTAACTTGAATAAATCAGATCCAAAGCCGCTCAAATTTTGTGACGGCGTTAGTTTCGAAGAGTACTACTCATAACCACAAAATCTTTAGATTTCATGGAAATGACCCCTCCAACCATGTATAGGGGTACGTTCATTTTCAGGAAGCCGGGTTCATACTCTGTCATTTTTCGACTTTGAGTCACCGCGAAACCTCGGGAGATTTTTTGACTGTGAACTCGCAAAGAGTTGCTTATTCGATATTTTTACATATCTCGAAGGAAATGGTAGAAAAATTTTACAGGAGGGCACTCAGAACATGAAATTTCGAAATTTTTGAAAATTTCCGTGAAAAATCAACTTTTTCTCCAAGAAGCAGGAGAGCTGAAATTTTGATACGTGAACAAAAAATGCTCAAAAACATGCCAGCTATCTACTCCCGTTGAGATTTCATCAATATCTCTTTCAGGAAAAATTTTCGATTTCTGACCTGTTATCAATTTCTTAGGTACCAAAAGGGGGCGGAGCCAGACGAAATTTGTGGTATTGTATTCTGTTGTCCCACCAGTCTATATACATAAAATACCAAGCACCCTGATCAAGTTTGAAATTCTAGTGCCGCCTATAGTGAAGTCACACTCGAGAATTACGTGGAATGTCTCTTAAAAGGTAGGAAAATTGAAGTTTTTTAAGGGGCTATTTCAGGAAAAGCTTCCCTATCTTAGAGACAATTTTCCAGGGTTTCAAAAAACAATTTGTCAAAACTTACCAACAAAAACAATCGAAATTGGAGCCTTGGAAGCAAAAATGGCAGCTTGTACAGTCTCCTTCAAATCCTCAATACTTCCACGGGTGATAACAAAGAGCACGAAATAGCTCGGCGGCTCATTGGCTCGGTTGAAGTTGTTTTGGGCTTGTCTGGAATAATTTTCGGATTTTGGAATCTTCTGGAACTTTCTGGTTGTCGGAACTTTTCTAGAACATTCAACTGTCTTCTGGAACTCCCTAGAACTTTCGAGAATCTTCTCTCCTCCAAAAAAGTACTCACTTCGCCAAATGATAAATAATCTGAGCAAATTTGGCTCCCGGCAATGGATTCACATGTTGGTGGCTCTTTCCAAAAGCATTCAGAACCCCATTCACTCCCTGACACGTAGCATCAACATCCAACGACAAACAGAAATTATTGGAATCCCGATAATGGGGTGGAATTTTTGCTCCGAATCCATACGACAACCAAGAGTTTGTTGGATTGAAAGGCTCCAATGTCTCTCCTAGACACCGTACCACAAACTCAATATCGTTGGAGTACTGTTGATAGTCATTGTGAGTGAGACTTTGTGGGTCTCGAATGGAAAAGTCGATGGCGATGGCGAATTTTAAGGAGGTCCCTCCGCGGATGTAGTCGAGGAATGAGCAGATGCGGAGTTGTTGGTAACGGCAGATACGCACTTCTCCGATTGGTTTACGGCCTTGTTTGTAGGATTCATTGAAGATCTGAGAATTGGAAAGATTGTTGGAAATAGTGAGGTTGGTCGTGAGTCGTATATTTCACCAACAACTAATTTCCATAGAAACTATCTAACTTTAGAAGGTAAATGAATCATTGAAATTTGTAAACTTTTACTTTTAGCTTGTTAGGATCTTCGACTAGGTTTCTCACTATTAGGGCATGGATAGTCAAAGTTATAGACAATGTTTTCATTATATCTATCTTACAGTGTGCATTACCGATGTTGGAAAATGACCGTGAACAGTAATAACTCACCGGAATAAACTCCATTGCCTTCGCCACATCCATAGATACCAGTGCTTGTCCAATGACGCCTTCTTTTTCTTCTTCACTGATACATACGATTTCGATTTGGCTTCTGGAAAAGTGACGGAGGCTGAACCGATTAGAGCATTTTGGTTAGATACTGTGATAACAGGATTATGAAAAAGCAAAAATTTCAAAAACACCAGACTGTTACACCAGATTGGCACATGGAGAAGTTAGTAAAGTGATTTCAAAGATCAAAAACCTATGTGTGGAAAGTACTTCGAAATTTTTTGAAGATTCCAGATAAAAACCAGAACAAACCATCTTCTCCTGATTTTTCTAAACGAATACCAATCTAGTGAAACAGCAAAAACTCACTCCATTCCATCGCTCCCATAAAGATCATCTGATTGCACTGTGAATGGTTTCCATGTCAATTTGGGTTGTTTAGTGACTTCACTACGGTAGAGCATACGTTTCTGATCTTCATCCACACGGTAGACCTCGATGTAGATCTGAAAGTTAGAGCATTATTGAATGAAGACAATTTTCTTACGAAATTGGGATAAAAGTAAAAGTGAAGTTTCAAAAAGTTCACATCTTTTTTATAGTTTTGAACACAATAATGTAAATTTCTTACTAAGAAAACGGTGTTTTGACGCTTCAGGTTACTGTGTTGAGACTGTATACCAGAACTATGGCTGATTTTGAAATCGCAGCCAATAGCTCGATTAAAGGCCATTTGGTTCACTTTCAACTGCTTTTCAGGTTGTATGATGACTAACAAATCAATTTCTCTTCAAAAGTTTTCAATTTCAAGAACCTCAAAAAATCGAACATTTTTGAAACCTCAATAAGTTCACGCTCAGTGCAGACGTACTCACATTAGAATTCGATGAGACCAGCTTCGTTGACAAATTCTTGGCCTCTAACTGCATAACAATTGGTTGTGGCCGGTCACGTAATTGACTCCAAATTTCGATTTCCGAGATACGGTAGCCGGATTGGTCGCTGAAAATATGGAGCTATTAACAGTAATATCAATGACCTATCGATCTAATGGGCACTGTTCCCAAACACTTGAGTTAAGCGGGAACTGGAAACATGAAAACATTGGAACATGGAAAAATAATGTATTATTTAGTTTTGAAGTCTCCTGTACCCTAAAAAGGTTCATAAACATGCAGAGGAGTATTTGATACAGAAGTCGACTACTGTGACAAAACAATGAGTGAAATCTGTTTCAAAACCTTGACTTCATGGAGTTATTGAAACTAGAAATCGATGAGAATGTTTTCTTCGTCTCTATTATAAAAATCCCTCCAAACTTACACCATCGGGAACCCAATGGGTCCGGCACAAATCTGAGCAATCGTGAAGATTTCCGATGCCTTCACAACTTTGACTCCCGTTTCAGATGGTTCGGATCTGGAATGAGGTTTTGTATGGAAGGTAAAGTAGCTGTAATCAAAATTCATTGAAAGATAAAATTAGAATAAATTTGAGTTCTTGTGAATTTGAAAACGTTAAGAAACCGATAGACTTTTTTTTGCTTCATGAAGCTTAGAACCCTTTAAAGTGTCATTTTTAAACAAAAGCCAGTTCTAGGAAAAATTTTCAGTTTCCCCAAGTGTGTAAGTTCTGGGTGCTTCGAAAGAACCATAATCTTCTTCCTCTACTTGTAGTGCCTTACATCTCCATTTTGAACCACTGCAATCTCTCAAAACTGAATTCAATCGCCAGAAAATCCTCCAACACAGCCACATCATCGGTCCCCAGACGGTCGGTCTCGGTGATCTGAAAATGGAGTAGATCAAAAAAGTAAATTGAACTTTTAGCAACCTTCCACTTGTCAATCAACCCCAACAAGGAGGGTAACTTTCAGAGAGGGACATAAAATATGCATGAAAAAATTCTTCAACTTTTTTTGTGCCCTGCATTTTTTGTTGGGTATTGGAGTGACATGTGTTCCAAGGGGAGGCCTTTTACGCATGAATGGGGTTGGAAAATTTTGGGAAAATAGGAAAGTATTGAAAATGAATATAGAAGGTTCATGGAAGCTAATATTCAAAGGATTCTGATTTTTGAAAACTTGAAAAAACAGAAATTTTTTTGAAAACTTTTCAGGTTTCAGTGAGGTTTCAAGGGTTTGGAATGTTTTCAAATTTGATGATGTGACCGCCCAACACCATTTTCAGCCCTTTATCGTCCATTTTAGACTATTTTCATCTTGTTTTAACCCATAATTTCCAGAAAAAAGTGTCTTACCAAGTTCCACGGTCCTTCTGAAGAATCTCGACTTTCATAGAGATGAAGGTAGAAACTGCTAGATGGATATCTCTCTGGAGCCAATGTATTCACTTTGAATGTCAAATCCATCACATCCTTCACACCACGACGATCGGTACTTTCGGAGCCTTCTCTGGAAAATGAAGACATCATTAGATATTTGTGGTGGGAAATTTGAGAATTTAATTTATGTTTCAAAGTGTGCTTATGTTCGGAATTGGAAGTTTAGATTGAAAGAAATGTTGAAAATTTTGAAAATTTTTTAAAAGACTCCAAAATGCCGCAAAAAAAGCAGAAAGAAAGTGCAGCCCAAAATGAAAATCAAAACTGTTTTCTTCTTCATATCAGTCATCAATGTTCTCGGTTATTTTGAAATCTACTATTTATGTATATACAGATATTAGATATCATTAAACTATCAGAGCCTTCGTGTTTTCTTGTTTTTTTATCGAGTTTGTGAAATCGAAAAATAAATTTTTACTTCTAGTTTCAATTTGATCCTATAGAAAATTCTTCGGAGAGTGGAAGGATGTTTGCAATCGCCTCTAATCTATCGGTCTATTGAATTCATATCGAGAATTTAGGACTATAAGGCTCCACCATGTAACACTATTTTTTGGGTTTCAATTTGTCATTGTTTTTGAAAATGATTATTTCATGTATTGTGGCTCTTTTTGAAATAAGAAAGAAAGCAAACCATTATTATCAATAATCATCTCAAGTTCTATGAATGTACTGGAACCGGAAAAAAAACCGAATCCTGTTTCAATAATGCCTTATGAATTCCCTATTTTTCACAGTGTTCGGTGACTGTAGTCTATGACAAACCAGAGTCCGAGTCCGAAATTTGAGTTTCCTCCCAAAATCCCAGATCAAAACTCACTTCCTCAGTTTTGGCGGAAGAAGCGGCGGGGCCTTACAGGCCCGCCGCATCTCCATTATGTGACGAATCCTGACCATGTTCATTTTGATGATCTTTTCTGGTGGTGGTTTGGCGGGAATTCAAATTTGGCTTGATTGGGAAGAAAAAATGACGATGGAGAAGTACAGTAGAGGAAGCCCAAGCAGGAAACTAGAAATGTGCTGAAAAAAATATGTTGTTGGGAGAAGGAAAAGGAAGATCAGTACAAAAATGGAGATTTATAAAGAAGTTGAAACTGGGTTAGAAAAATTGAGTTGCAAGTGTCAACAGTATTGAAAAAAGGACTCATTATTGCCAAGAAAATAATGCAAAAATGCCGTAGTCAAGAAATTGCAAATTTTTTATACTATTTTTTTGCATGACAAGTCAGATTGCACCAGGTTAAAATCGACCATTCCTCTACTAATGTCAAAAATCACGATCTCCCCTAGAACTGAACCAAATGAAACAGGGACCAAAAAAATTGAAAAAGGCTACATCAGAAAAAAATGAGGAAAAAAGAAACATATTGTCAGCAGAAAAGAAACAAGAAACAAGAAGACTTATGCATTTTTGAGCACTTTCCACATCTTTTTGGCAGCCGACGAAAAGATGATGAGAATGAGAATGATGATGTTGATCATGGTGTCGCCTTTTTTTGTGTTGGGTTTTTGGTTTTCAGTATTTTCAATGAGGGGGGGGGGGACCAGAGGTGAGGTGTAAGTAGCGATCAATTATGAGCAGATTGGGAAAGAAAAAGTGAGGGAGAAAACAATAGCGAACGGAATTGTAGTGATCAAAAATGAGAAGCAGACATTGGTTTAAATAGAAAATTGGGTGAAGATAAGGACTATCGGAAACAGAAAAAAATACTGTACTTGATTTTGAAGAATAAAGTAACCGCATCAGACTTTGATTGAATATTTAGCAATATGGAAAAGATGAGACAAACAAAATGCTTATCGATTTTATCATCCAATGTAGCATAGCAGTTTCATAAAGTAGGGAAATATCTGCAGGTTTTGGTATTCATCAATCCTGCGCCAAATAGTCTGGAGACGATAGGAAGGAAAACGAAAGATGTATTGATTTGAATAGAAACAAGCAATGATGAAAACTTTTGAAACGAAACACAAAAAGCTTGTCGATGATTTTCAAAATTGAGATAAATACAATGGATAGTACCAAACCAATACAATACCAAGAGTACCCACGTCCATCTAGAGACATTGAAACAGGAATCAATTCAGTAAATGCTTCAACTGGCTTTGCTTTGAGTTTGAGTTTCACATGGCAGACAAACGGTCCATCATGCAGCTCTCAAAAAAAAGTTAAATGGGAAATAGTGTCAAATGAAGCAAATAAACTCACAAATAAAGTCAAGAACATAGATGGCTCATCAGATTCGAGAATAGGAATTGAAAAATATGAACCGAATGAAACATGAACAATTGATTATTTTTTGATCTGGTTTTACTGTTTCACGTGATGAGCAGGGACCTAGATTTATCCCATCCAACTGATGATGCGATTTTAAATATAACGTTCTCTGAGGGATTGCTAGTTTTCCACATATATCTTTTGAATGCTGTGACCATCGAGAGAATGTCGATTGGAAACAAACTCAACTAAAATCTTGATTAAGAAACAGTATTTATTTTTCAGATTACAATTATGAAACTCGGCTCATCACAATGTTTCTCTCCTTGAAACCAGTTCATTTCTTTAATTTTGGGTTCAGAGTCAGTTAACGAAAATTTGCAGGTGATGTCCGCGAATCCAACGGGACATGAAGAGAAATCATTGGAAAGGACTACTTTGCAACGAGCATCATTTTTTACGTAATTCTTGCAGTGACCTGAACTGTACATCAAAAAATGGGATTGGCAGATAAAAATATGAATGTTGTGAAACAAACTTCTTATCTTGTCTTTCGGGTAAAAATCGTTGAGTGATGCCGAAAAATTTCCGTTCTAATTACAATGTAACTGAAACATAACAATGCACTTCACATTCAATAGTAAAACCAATGTACTACTCTCACATTTCAATCTCGAGAAAAGTGAAAACCACTTTTTAAACATCTCTCGATTTTGATAAAAAGTATATGCGCAGGTGATATAAAAAATGCAAGCTCAGCCTGAGAGTTGAGTAGATAAAGAGGATAACTGATGTGCGTCATTTTAATAAGGCAACACAGGAGTAAAAACGAAATGATACATGTAGAAGAATATGTATGACCGTTTCATATGGTTAACATAGTTTTGGTATTTACCTATAGAGCAATGCGCAAGCTTTTGGTGGTGATGTAATTCTTCGCAGTTATTAAAAGAGAATTACAGTCTATGGTTTCAAGTTTATCAGACTGAAAACAGAAATGGAAACATCGTTTTTATATGGAAACCGAATTGAATGGAATCCTTTTTTTTAATCTTACGGAGAAAGTAGAACAGAGTAAGTTTCATAATGTCTATGTGATATATGTACAAGCGTTCTGAAACAAAATACGCTGAATTACATAAAAACCTTCAAGATTTCGAAACCAATTTTTTCGGTTTTGACGCGTTTATTTCAACTGCCCTGATGAGATTTTGTAAATAATCCATTAGTTGACATTATTTTACTAATCTACAGACTTCGAAAGCTACTGTGATTTATCGAAGAGATCAAAATAGCAAGCAGCAACATTTTCTGTCCACTATCTAAAGTTAGTGAAACAAGAAAAACTGTACAATATCAACTAACAATTCAAAAATCCACTGTTCCAGTTACCCGGTTATTGAAACACTTCTTAAACCTACATTGCTACTAGTTTCAGAAGAAATAATATTCGGAATCCAGAGCATCTTGATACCACAAATCCTTCAAAAATAAGTACCCCATAGCCTTAAGGTCCTAGGTTTCAAGTTTTGAGTTTCAAAAATAAATTACATTCTTTTTCCTTCTTTTTTCCGAAGTCTAGTCATCTTCCCTCTTTTTGCCAAAATTAGAAAAAAGTCCAAAAAATTGGAAGGAAAGGGAAAATAAGAAGGAGAGGGAGGTCAAGTTGGGAGGAAGAGAGCTCATTGACTAATAGGCATTCTTACCCTTTTTAGGAAAAGAGGGTATTCTTTTCATTTTTTTTGTGCCTTCTAGTGGTTGCTGTCTCAAGTGGGGAGGGGTAGGGAAATTGAAGAAATCGAATGGATTAAATATGAATGGACCAGAGTCGCTGCGCGGCTCTAGCGCGTTCACCCTCTCATTCCTATATGCCATGTGCCCACCACCAAGGCTGTCACACGGCTAGCCGCGGCCGGCCGCGGCTAGCCGATCAAAAGTTGCGGCTCGGCTAGCCGAGACACCTCGGCTTTCGGCTAGCCGAGAAAAGCCGAGAAAAGCCGAGCTGTGTATCGACGCATAATTTAGTCGCGCTTTTTGCTTAAAACTACTGATTTTTTGAATACGAAACAGATAATTGATAATAAAAGTAAAAAATTATGAAAAATTCATTATTATTGTGGAAGTTTGAAGCAAAAATTCAGAAACCGTCATACTACATGCAAAATATTCGAAAAAAAATTTCTGCAAAATCATGGAAATAATTTTGCAAACATTATTATCATTAAAAGTTTCGATAATAAAATAGAAAAAAAGGTTGAATTTCCCCTCAAAATTAGCCCCGAAACAAATTTATCGCGCTCAGTGTCACTCGGCTAGCCGCGGCTGCTGTCGGCTGGCCGCGGCTAGCCGACCCCTCGGCCCGGCCGGCTCGGCTTCGGCTAGCCGAGAGATTTTGCCAGCCTTGGCATGAGTATAGTTTTCTGAAGTATAGTCAAGCTACAGTTTCAGCAATGAAATATTTTTTGTCTTGTTTACAAGAATGCCGATTCTAGAGTTCAGCGACTCAAAATAGTGATCATTCAGCTTGGCTTACAAAGTTGAAGGAAAATTATGAATACATATTCGATGAACTCATTAACACAAACTATAGAAAAGAGATCTCATCGTGATGTTGAAACAGTTAAGATTTTGTGGAACAATAGAATAAAAAACTGTTTGCAATTGGTGGTTTGAACAGAGTTTCGGCACGATTTTCGGTGTGTATTCGATTTCGCTATCCTTTCACTACCAGAAGGAATTCCTTTTTTGGGCCCCTTTGTCGGCTTTTTCGCAGCAAAGATTGGAGAATTGGTAAGAGGTTTTCGAAAACGAAACTGTAGCTTGGAAATAATAACAACCCCAGCATCAACGTAGTTTTATCATAGTTTTGATGCAGAAGATTAATTTTAGCTTTTTTTGTTTCATGTAGTACTTTTTTCCAATAGATTGTTGTTCGGATTAGTGATATAGTTTCTAACTGAACATTCAGCGACTAACTTAGGATTAACTAGCAAAATAGACAAACGGAGGAATTAAATTCAAAATGTGCCCAGTAAGTTCCAAAAGGAGTTGTTCATGAATAAGAAAAAGATGAAACAGTTCAATTTGGGAAAAGTGTTTATAAAAGTGTTGTACCAAATTGATGATCGGGATTGGTGGCTAGCATTAATTTTTCTCTCAATTTCGAAAAAAAATTTGTTTCAAAGTCCTAGTTTCCACAATATCTTTTTGACTAGATTGATTCCAGTAAAAGTAGGAAATCCAATTCAGAAAAAAAAACACATGATGTTCTTTGCACCCCTCCCTCAAATAATTCAAGCACAAAAAAGGACACAAATCTATTCAGAAAACAAGAATTTCGAATTTCAAGCTTTCGACGACAGGGTTGCATTTCCATATGTGTGCTCTGTTTTGAACAAACAGGTGAATTTCAGTATCGAATTTCCGGTGGCCAAGACTATGGCCACTCAAGACTAGCCTATGACACCACCAAAAGCAGCACAAAAACAGATTGGTCAAGTTTCACATGTTCTGGGAAAACATGAAGAGGGAGAAGAGAACCAGCAAAGTAATCTGCCAAAGGTTTTTAAGAAATTAAGGTTGCTGTAGATACTATAGATTCATCAGAAATGCACTGTAGCAAGATTCACTGAAAAGGAATGAAATTTGCGTAGGAAAGGAGAAGCAATGTGTTGGAAGTTTTGAGAAAATTGACGTGTCATTGAAATAGTGAATTCGCAACTTTTTGTTCTTGTAGAAAAGATCAAATGAGGAAGATCCAGATCGATTTTATGAAATGAGAGAGATGGTAAATAAAGGGAGTGAAACATGAAAAATGAAGAAAATGGTTATATTATTTTTACCAGTTTTGTCTATGAGATAAGTGGATGTTCGAGAATAGAAGTGCACTAGTAGCAATGAATCGTACGTGTGTCTAATGAAAAATTTCAAGAATTTAGTCTCAGTATCAAGCCTTCCTCTTTTTGTTTCGATAACCTCCCGGAGTTTCAGTCTCAAAAAATCTCAGTCACAATCATTTCTTGAAATTTCATTTCTTACATATTTCTCATAAATTCTCTAATCACAGTCTCGTCTCAAGTATCGAATTTTGTCTCAAATTATTTTTGTGACCCCAGTCATCTCTCGTTACCAAGTGTTTCGAATGTAATTTTCCTGACATTTTCTCTGATAAACCTTGAGAATGAAAAATTGGTAAAACGTGGTATAGATGTGTCGCCATGCTCTCGTCTTTTCAAGTTTTCTAAAAGTGAAATGCTGACTGAGAAACACGTGGGAAATGAAATTTCAAGAAATGATCGATACTGCCACTCTTCGAGACTGAGACATCGTGACACCCACGGACGAGACGGGGAATGGTTAGTCTCACAAAAAACTTCGAGAATCTCATGAGACGACAAGATAATGGATAGTAAGAGTTCAATGCTAAAATTTACTATTAACAGTTGAAAATTTCTGTAAAAATGGAGCAGTCGAAACGGGAATTTCAGTAAATTCTCAATCTTTCAAAGCCCATTATTAATCGAGTTTGTCTCGTCAACGTTCTCATACTTTTCTTGTTTGTTTTGCACCCCAAAAAACCACTATAAATAAGGAGTTTAACAATCTACTACTTCCTGAATGCTTGTAGCCACGGATGTGATAGTTCTGAGACAGTAAGTTTGTGGTAGGAGACGAAATCTAGACGTCTCTTGTTTTTAATGTTTTTTGAAGGAATTCGAGAACGAGATTCATCACCATCCCGTTAAATTTGGCTAGAATAAGTCAAAACTGAAACAGAAAATATTCTAAAAAAATTTCTTGTTTCAAAACCTCGATTAGAAATTTAGTCATTTTTCGAAATTTACTAACATTTGAAAGAAGAACCCCACCAAAAAATGTGTTCAATAAATGAGTCATATCCCTTTCCCCTTCCTCTATTTTAGGCTCCGCCCCCTTCTCTCTCTCCCCTCCGAAGATTTTTGAAATTCAACACCCCCTTTCTCAGTCCAAAAAAAGATCATTGAAAAACGGAAGAAGAAGAAAAACTAAGATGTTCTCAAATTCAAATAGGATATTCCTTTTTCTGGTTTGAATAATTTATTCATGTACTGCTGGAAAAATGAAAAAAAAACCGATTTTTCCGAACTTTTAAGGGAAATTTTAGGCGAATTCACGATTTTGGGACCTCTTTTACTGCAAAAAAGAGGGACCCATTTTACTGAAATTGAAAAATAGGATATGTCAAAAATCTAAAAAAAAAAACAGGAAACGGAAATGTCGAGATTTTATGAGCAGAACCAGGGAAGAAAGTAAAGAGAAAATCAAAAAAAAATGGGGAGAAAAATTTTTAGTGGAATTGGAGAAAAATAGAGAAAAGATATGAGAGAGAAAAGGGGGACTTTGGCTCATAAAAATGAGATTTTACAGCTGATTTTTCGAGAAAATTGGGGAGGTTTTTGAGGGATTTTTTTGCACTTGGGAGAGTCTAGACGGAAAATCTGAGGTTCTGAGATTCAGATGATTTCAACATACTAAATGCTAGAGAAATTTTAGACACTTTGATGACATAATGAAACATTAAAAAAAATGAATTGAAAAAAAATTGCTCAAAAACTTTTCATTCGGTCTTCAAGAGCTATGCTCCAAGAGAAATTAGCTTCCAGATGGATGGAACACCGGATATCCAGGGAGGAGAGAAAAGATGCAGTCATTTTTCTCTTTTTATTTCCGCTAGAAATAAGGAAAAAATGAATAGAAAATCATTAGAATATATGGGACATGAGACACCTCTAGACTTCTATGGACTTCCAGACATGTCTCTACGTGTTAATGTGGAATTATGAGGCGGGCACTTTTTCAGGTTTTCTTGGTTTTTTTTTTGCAATTTAGGAGTTGTGCGAAGAACGACTGAAGGATTGGAAAGTTAGAGTAAGGATGCGTTCAAGAAAGGTTCGAGAAACGGAAAACACAAGAACAATGCTCATACAAAATTTCGAGCCAAAAATTTCTGGAAAATGAAGATTGAGAAACATAAACATTTCAATGTTTTGAGAACTCAAAATGAGGAGAACTATTAGTTTATATTCATTGGTCACTTCATGGGAGCAAAAAAATACAATTCACAAGTTGGATAAAGCTTTAATGAATCGGATAATTACAACTGGAACTAACCATGACGATAGTACTGAGTGATCATTCAGTGTACCAGAAAATGTCAAAAATTAGAAACGGTTTAGTTTCTGGTGTTGGATTCAGATAGATAATTGGGATCTCTTTTGGGATTTTAAACTGAATGAGACATACTGATAAAGTGATTTTTATTGACCCGATTTCTGTCCCACTCTGCATAGCTGACCATCACCGTTTCACCATGTTCACAAGTTTGACGAAAAACTATATATTCTGATCGGAGGATTCATGAAAGACAACACGCCAAACCAAAAATATAACCGACATGTACATATGTTTGTCAAAAATGACAGATTAAATCAGAAAACCGCTTGTTTCAAAAAACATTCGTGCCAAATACGAACAATAAAAAGAGTTCTGAACCAATCTCGGAAAAACGCCTTTGAAAACAGAAACATATTGAAAGAGAATACAGTACACTATTTGGATCAACATGCAGTATTCCAGGCGGCCCTCAGGAATCTCTAATATCCGACCTCGTAGGAAGCAGTTGAAGGTGATGGGAATATCTCCGTGGATACGTCAAAAATCAAGAATTATTCTGTTTGAAGTATGCATATGGGAACAATGAAACCGGAACAGAAAGTTTTATGTCTTTTATAATTCTGTTGAAGGATTATTGTCAATACACCATGATTATTGTCTGTTCATTTCAAATCAGTTCAAAAACGGAGTAACTGAAACTGAAAGAAAATTTTCAATTCTCACGCTATTTATCTGGCTCCGGGACTCAAAAACATATCAATTTCTTAAAGGTTGAATCAAGTGTGAACGACATTTCTATTCTTTGATAGGAGAAAGATTAGGACTGATGGCCAAAAACAGCATTTCAAAAAAACGTCCCATGAATCGGAAGAGACAAAAAAATTAGAAAGATTTACAGTATCCCTTTGACTTTCTCCAAAATCCCTGCTTCCTCAAAAGTTTCAAAAACTAGCCGAAAAGCTTACATTTTCAGAAAAAACCCTACCCAACTCTATTCAAGCCCACACAAATAACTCATTTGTCATGTGTCCTAATGTGAAGAAATACGTATGTATCCATACAAAAAGGAGTTACAAAAAGCAGGGCGATAAGCACCCGAAAATGATGTTTTTTAATGGACACAGGGTCCCCCTTCTAGACGGGAAGAAAACCCCGTCTGTCTATCAAAGAAAAGGGGGAAAGGGGGATTCTTTTGGGTTATAACGGAGTCAGTTTACCATTCATTTTTGATGATGGGAGGGGGGGGGGCAGCAACGTAAGACTATGGAGGAACCGTTTTGTGGGGGTCAAGCTTCTGAAGAGAAAAAAAGCTCAGGGAAAAATGGGGATTCGGAAACTCAATGAAAAATAGAAGCTTAGATTCCATATTCTTACAGATTGTATGTACTTAAATCTAGACTGGTATTTAATGAATTTTTCATTGTTGCGAGATTTTCATAATGTCAGTATCAATCCATTTGAGATAGTTAATAGAGTCCTTTTTTCTTCTATACGTCATCCATTAGAATTTGTACATATTTTGAGATGGATGGACGGAGGCGGAGGTGATGTGCAAGGAAACCAGTAAAATATAGTAAAATAACGAAATGTGAAATATTGATCGAAAAAAGAAGATTAAAGCGGGGTGTCAAACTTCACTCGTCTGAATGATCGAGTTGAGACCGGAATAATTTTTGTTTTTATTTTTTGTTCACAATCAATTCAAGGAACCCCGTGAGGCTCTCAACAGAATCGAAATTAGACAGATTTGTAGTAGATTGGCAGAATACGGGTTTTGTGTGGTTTTTGACAAAGCTGGTGGAATAATATTGGAAACGATAACCATGTCAGGTTTTCTGCAAGGATTACAAAACGTTTCATCAATTTTTACTGTTTCCACTAGGTTAAAATATAGCAAACGGCTCACTAGAATACTCGTAATTATTTCGAAGTTCAAATTTTCAAGCGTTGGCTATTTTCAACTACACTGTAACCAGAAGCCGCAGAAAATGGCAAAGAATAAAATAACAGAACGCAAGGAGACTGCAATAATTTGTGAAATCCGCTCCCTGATTAATGATCGATGGAAACCGAAAATGTTTTTTAGATGTGCATTTTCAGTTGCTCCTATCCCAGATGGAAAATTACACATTTTAGATGGGGTCTTGATCTTTTCAGTGAATCGAGAGGAAGGTGTAACCGATACTAAGACGAAGAGATAGGAAAAAGGAAGTATTTTTTGACAAACGAAACTCGTGCATCATTATTCTGAAAACCACACCAAATTACTGATGACTCTGAAACTGTGAAGTGTTTCGTTTTCTAAGATTTTTCCTGCTCCATGAATTTTCTATCCAACATACAAATTACGATTAGCAATAAATCTTACCGATTTTCATACCGATACATTGAGTTTTAGGAAGTACTATAGACCCACGAATGCTATCAAAACGTGACTAGACATTTGTTAATATCAGTGTGTCCCGAAAGTCATGTGAATTTTTTCAAAAATTTTAACACAAAAATTTATTTCCAAAAAATTAACGTAATCATTTAATATATGCACCATCTTGTTCAATGACTTGTTGCCAACGGATTGGAAGTTGTTCGATACCTCTGGCGTAAAACTCCGGCGTCTGATGAGCGAAGAAGTCGTCCAAGTACGATTCCAGGTGGGCTCTGTCGTTGAACTTCATTCCATGAAGAGAGTTTTGAAGAGAGCGGAATAAGTGATAATCGGTTGGAGCCAAGTCTGGGCTATATGGTGGGTGAGGCAAAACTTCGATATCCAACGCCTGAAGTTTGTCTCGGGTCAGGCGAGCCACATGTGGTCGCGCGTTGTCGTGCAACAGGAGAAGACGTGGGGCTCCTGGGCGAAGTAGTAGGCGTTGATCGACCATTTTTTGGATCTGATGACTATACAAGTCGGCAGTGACAGTGACGTGATCCGGAAGAAGTTCGCGGTACAAAATTCCTTTGGAATCCCACCAAATCGACAACATGATTTTTTTCTCATGAAGTTCGCCTTTGACATCCGGTAACGGAGTTTGTCCGGGGGCAACCCATTGGCGTTTTCTGTTATGATTGACTAAAAAGCACCATTTTTCGTCTCCCGTTACGATATATTGAATCCAGTCGGTATTCCGCTTGCGGCTGAGCAATGAGAAGGCCAAGGTGCATCGGGTAGTTTTTTGAACATCAGTCAATTCATGTGGGACAAGTTGGCCAAACTTCAGCTGCATTCCATTTTCACGGAGATGTCTATGGACCGTTGTTTTTTGAAGACCAAGAGCTGAAGAAACTTCACGGACACTGGACCTCGGTTCTCTCTTCAGCTCGGCTTGAATATCGTCATCGACGTCTAGAGATGGGCGGCCTGACCTTGGCTTGTCCGAAAGATCGTACTCTCCTTCTTTGAACCGATGGAACCAAAACGCCACGACACGATAGGAGAGGGTCTCTGTACCTGTTGCCTGACACATATGCTGATGAGCAACCACAGCGGTGTGTCCCAGGAGAAACTCATAGAGCAGACATCCTCTGAGGAGATGTTGATCGCTTTGCAGTAAGTCTGCCATTCTAGCAATTACCTGAAAACCAAAAATGGGAAAATAATACAAATGAATAAAGGTATGAAAATAAAAACATAAACAGGAAAAAACTTGCTCTTGAAATCAGCAAGATGAAACAGAAAAAAATTCACATGACTTTCGGGACACACTAATAGTCCGTAGCTGTAAAGAAGGGATGACATTGAGCAAGATAGCTTTGAGTCAAGAGCAAATCCTCTTGTTCGGACACTTAAGATTCATTTATCAAGAAAATATTGACAGCCCTATCATAATAATCCAGTATAACTATGGTTGATGAGCATAGGAGTGGGATGCTGCACATCTTATGGAATTTCAATGGTCAAGGAAGAAAAAATCGAGATGCGTTCAAATGTGTCAGAGACGCTAGAGCTGTCAATCCAGTTCAAAACAAGGAAGGGAATATTGGAGAATTTCCTGGAGGAGAACAAAATCCAAATGCCAAAGAGTAATTGTTTTATTAGCAGGTAATACCTCTTAATTGTGTAGTTGAAACTGTCATTATTGCAATTTCGTGTTTCAACTATATCATAAAATTGGCCATGGCTCTAAATTAGGGCTGTGTTTCAGGAATTTCGCAACTAGAGTGATGATTCGATTGCGTTGTCCTAAAAACTATGAGTTGAAACGATTCGCGTTCTCCTAAACCAATATGCCACATTTCTTAATCGAATGAAGCCACGAAAAAGAACAACATTTCGATGGCCGGATATCCGATATGAACATATTCAAGACATCAAAAATCGGAAGGCAAGGGTCACTGATAAACCAAAAACATTTGCTCATCTTATTGGCCACTACGGGAAAAAACATGCAACTAGTTTTTTGGCTGCTGATATGATAGTGAAATTATCGATAAGTCATGGAATGAATTAGAAAATTGAAGGTAGGTAAAAGAGCTTGCCAAAAAATTAAGCTGATCGAAACGGGACGAAACACTTAGATGAAAGCCATTAAATTAAATTTCTACGGTCTGGTGACTTATAAAATTTCTCAAGTTGATACCCAAAGAAAACACAGAAGCAATCACAAAGTTTCAGCCAGAAACTGCCTTGAAGACTAATCGTAACAGTGAAACTAGAATTTTAGGAGACGATCAGCTGTAAGAATACATATCTACCTTGGACGCATATAGCTCATTAGGAATCTAGAAAAAGATATCCATTGTGAATACATACTTTTCAACAGTGAGTTCTGAAATCAAGAATACGAATCAGAAAATAGTGAAAAGTTTCGCAGTGGAATCCTATTGAATTTCCCCATCATCATAATATGAAGGAAGTGAAACAGCAACGTAATTTTCCAAAAATAAAAAGACCACCCCTAAGACCTGTATACTTCCAAATTTCTGATACCCATGATGACGTCATCGCTAAGGAATCCGATGCCGACCCAAAAACACTGACGCGATGACCTGGCGAATCCCTGGTGGCTCCAGATGATACCTAACGACGACAAATTTGGCTCGAAATGTTGGATGTAAGAAAGTGGAAGTTAGATGTCGGAGGTGGACAAGAAGGAAAGATTATGATGACGTGGAGCCAAGGAAGAGGCTCATCGATAAATCGCCAGTTTGGAAGCCACGTGGCTCAACTTTTTTGGAAAAAAAGAACATGTGGATCGCCCCGGTCAAAAGAGAAGTCGTGGAACTAGGAAAATGGCAGGAACATCCGGATGACCCCAGCAAGAAAAGGGAGACGTTAGTATTGAACTTATTGTTCTCACCATTCTTTGAAACTGGAATAAATGTAAAATGTAAATGTAAATACCCATACCTTTTTTCACTATTTATTCAACTCACATCTTCCAAAAAAAAGTTCCAAAAACCAGGGACAATAGACAAAAAGTCAATTCCCTCTTCTCTAAATAAGAGGAAATTCTATGCACCAGGGGGGGGGGGACCTTCTGAAATTCAATCCTTTAAACATGGGGCAGTGCCTTCCACCCTCATATGACTAGAAAAAAAGGGGGACCGAAATTTAGGAGAAAAATGAGGGACAAAGGGCGGGAAAAGAACATGAAGTATTCATGTTTTTGGCGGGAAAAGAATAATGAGAAAATGGGGGAAAGGATGACAGTAACCCTGGGCAACCCGAGAAAAACGGAAAAAGATGAATGATGATGAGCTTCTATTTTCAAATAGGGACCCCCTTATAATGATGGAAAATGTATATGAGGACCCCTCATTTTCGGAAAAAGGGGGCTCCAAGGATACCCCGAAAAGGGGGGGGGGGGTGCTCTGTGGAGCCACCGTCCGAAAAAAGAGGATAGTAAGAGGATACTAATCGGCGGAAGGGGTAGGTGTTTGGGAGAAGAAAAAAGAAGGGGACCGGAGGAAAAGGTGAAAGAGAAGAAGAGAAGGGCGTTGGTATTTTTCTACATATTACACCCTTACAAACTAGAGGATATGGCGAAATCTGAATGAATATGAACTTTTTTGGGGATAGAGAAATTGGAGTTCTAGGAGAAAGGGGGACCGTTTGGGTAAATTTACGAAAGAATGAGGGATTTTGGACTTTTCAAATCTGTTTGGGAACTGAAAAGACAAAAATGCAACCTGCGCGGTTTTGCACAGTACACATTTTGCCTACTTTCTTCGACATATTTGATCCGTAGACTGTCAAGACCTAGACGTACTAAAAATGTTGAAAACTGTATTCGTGAGTGTTAGATAAGGTCAAAAAATTAGTCAAAAGATAATATTCAACCTGAAAATTGAAAAATTTAGGACCTCTCAAAAAAAAAACTTTCTTCCGAAAAATGAAAAAAATCAAATTTGAAAATACGATATCATTTCCTTGTTAACTGATGAAGAGAGACAATCCTTAAGATTGGCTCATGTTTCAACCTGGATATAGGGATCATGTTTGATACCATGTCAACGTCTTCAAGGTGTTTCCCATGCCTTTCTGATCATTTTGAAACTGAATCCGCGAACTTGTTCTTCCATAGTCCAACTTCTGTGAGCTCAAAGCTTTCAATCGAGAATCACTTGGAAGCTATAAGAACCAAATCCTAATATCCGTGTTTGAAATGGCTACTAGACAATGCGAGCCCATCATAATTTTTTGAGGTCCAAAATTTCGCATTTCGTGATTTTCCGTGCAATCTTTGAAGCAGAACAACTCCGTTGGATTTGAGAGTTTTCTTTTTACAGTTTTCACTATTTCTTCCAGTTCACAATACTGGAACGTATTCTTATTAATGCTTGAATAAGTTTGAGTTTAGAGAAACTTTGTGTATCAAGGAGTTATTAAATTCATTTGTTTTCTTTCATTTTATTGGAATAAACGAAAATATTAAAATTAAAAAAATAGATATGCCTGTCTATAGGAAATGCTAAAATTTTCCATCGGATTTCCACTGGCGATTTGAATGAAAGGTAATTTCGGTCTAAGTTTTCTCGATTGGGTACACAGCAAGGGCTCGGCTTGTAAAAGTAGGTTCTCCACATTTCAAAACAGTAATCTCTACTTTGTTGTGAAATCCCCTGAGAAACAGCAATGCAGTACTGGACAAAAAGATATGAACTTTTGGTGTTTTCAGTTGAAAAACGTCAACTTTGGGGGTCTGGGAAAGGATGTTAAATTTGCCCGTTTGATTTGAAACATTTTGGGTGTATACATAAATTCTAAAACTCTATTTTTGTAGTTGACAACTTTTTTGTACGAACTATTCTAAAAAGGATATGGCTCGTGAAATGCAGAAAACACTAAAAACGGCGGAAACTGCACTAAAAATGCGGAAATTTAGCATCGCCTCACTTCAAAGGACCATCTTTAGAAGAGGTCGTACAAAAAAATTGTCAACTACAAAAAAAGAGTTCTAGAGTAGATGTACACCCAAAAATACACCCAAAAAGTTTCGAATCAAACAGTCAAGTTTAACATCCTTTCCCAAACCCCCAAAGTTGACATTTTTCAACTGAATACACCAAAAGTACATATCTTTTTGTCCAGTACTGTATATCAGTTTTCTTTGGCCATTTGTTTGAAATGTAATGGACTAATTTGTTTTATCGTCTTAGAGGTAGCGTTTGCCAATCACAAAACCGTTAATTATTGAAAATCAGTGACTCAGGTATAAATTCATGAAGCTTTCAGATCTTACAGATTACTACTGTTTGAAAGAGTAATTTATGTTTTGTTGGTTTTGTAAAAACAATGGAAGTTACCGTTTCAATGAGTCGATATAATTTTGTCTCAATTTCAAAATCGTTCCGAGGTTTGCACCATGAGGCTGTTTTATTGATCTTTTTATCCGTATATTTCCTAATTTTCATTGCATTAGTGAAATTGCGCAGTTTCTTGGAGTGGTGAGGAATGTAACGAAAAACTAAAAAATACTCCTTGCAGGTACTGTTATGGAATAATGGAAACAGTAATCTCTGTTCCACTATTCTTGTGAAACTTGAGACATCATTATATTTCAGTGAATAATGGTTGTGTACACATGTCTAAATATATAAAATTGTCTGGGTCTTTATGTTAATATTCTTTTTCTAGAACTTCTTGTTTCCCTAGTACTCCTGTTCAATGGTCTTCGCTTCGTTTCGCAACTCACATGAATTTCAGAACTGAGACATTTTGCAACAATCAGAAAAAAAGGAATCTAACAACGAAGTACTGAAAATACGCTCTTCCCTAACCCGCTTATGAAAACAACGAAACAGTAATCTCTGTACCAACTAGTCATGGAAATTAGTTATTGAAACTTTTCTTGGTTTCATGTAGATTTTCCACCATCACATAGTTTGAACAACTTTATTTATGAAAACACGAATACAATCACATTTTTTAGCAGAATTTAGTGTTTTGTATATATTCTACTTCATAGACATTCTTCACAGCTCCTCTCGAACAAATTTCAAAAAGCTCTATGCCAAATTCTGTAGAAAACTATGGTTTGTATTTTGTATTCATGATGATTAGAGAGTGCTGGCTATGAATTAAAAGAGCATACTGACGTTAACAGCCAAACTCCTTGAAATTACTGTTTGAACCAGTAGTGAGAATGAGCTTCATACATATTTATCTACTCCATTGGTCAACCCAGTTTCCAACGAAAAAGCCAGGTTTACTGTATAAAACAGTAAATATAAATTTATAGGTATTCGTACAATTCAATTCTAGATCTCTGGATGATAAATTTCGAATTTTTCACTGGAATTTCATACCTCTGCCTAGTTCGTAGCTGTCAAAAAATGCGTTTTAAAAAATGTCACCAAACCTAATAAAACTTACTGTATTAAACAGTAGACTAGTTACTACAAATCTTCCGCAAAATCAATGGGGGACCTGTTTATTCGGCTACATCGCGTTAACCAAAAAAATTGACAGGAATCGAAATCGAAACATCAATGAGGTAATGTCCGGGAGTCCAATAAAATAAGATTCTAATACAGAAAAATATGGCTGACAAGCTTGATTAATGTTGTTTTCTGTCAAAATGTGATCATTAACTTCTATTTTGTTAGTCTAGTGGAACTTCTATGGGCAGTTACCAGTTATTGTTGGCATATCAGAGTGTTGAGGTCATCAAAATCCATTATGTCATTTCACTGCATATACAGCAATCGCGACATTTTTTGCAAACATCGAGAACATCACAATTTTTAATGTTTCAAAAACTCTAGTTTCCTGGCTAGCCAACTCATAAATTTAATGGATTGAATGTGAAGTAGAACTCGGTAAGATGTGAGAAATCGATGGTGATTTTGGGTCTTTTGGCATGAAATTTTCATCTCATGAGCAAGTTTTTTGAACTACAGCTTCATTAAAATAGTACTCGGAGTATTCATAAATTGAGGTATTTCACACATTTAGGCAAATATTTCCGATTCGTGAAATTTACTGCTAGACCGCTCAGAGTAACATAAAATTGTTATGTTCATTTTTTCAAACCGACCCACTGAAACTGAAAAAAATAGTAAAAGTCCCCTCCCCATTATCTTTTTTCCTGTTCGAGTTTTCATTTCGTCCAGGGAATGGAAATCTTCTCGAATTTTTAGGGACACTCCCCGATTCTAAAACATAATTTGTTTCCCTATGTGTTTTCTAAAACGTTGTTTTTCCTGGAGCTGAGTCAAAATTATTTGAAATGTTCGCATTCATTTATCCCAATAAAATAAACATCCCTTTGATTTTTTCATCTTTTTCCAGAGTGTTCAGATAAGTGTTTTTTCTCGAGGTACCTTTGCTAGACTACACAACTCAAAATCACATATTGAATTTTGAATGTAATTTCTCAAGTTTTTGTTTTCTCTTAAATGTTTCTCGGTTTCGAAGTGTTATGATCAATTTGGAGCTTTGGAATATGGTGACCGTCTGCCCTAGCTGAAGATTTATTTTGCAAATTTCACCATTTCAGAAGCTTCGTAAAAGTTCAAAGCCTTAGAACATCCTCACTAGGAGGTTTTGGCTAGAAAATAATTTTTTTGCATTGCATAACTCATCTGTCGAAGAAATCACTGTTTTTTCTTTTTCTTGCATTTCCATTTAAAAGTGCCTATTCGCTTATTGTTTGATTTGACTCTCCGTTCAATCCGCTCTTCTAGTGGTCTCCACTGAGTCTCTCAGTTATTCTTATTCTAAAATCTTCATTATCTGCCTTCTAAGAGATTTGACTGTTTCATAGAGTACAAAAGTTCACGTACTTCGCGACGCACTCGCTTTCATAGCAAAACCTCGAGCTTTTTTGATATTTGCTACTCCCTATTTGATCTCGATTTTCAGTGTTTTGGTGATGAGTTAATTGAAATTTGTTGGCATTTTTTCAGACAATTCACAGTTTCAATGTGCTGAAATTAGTTCCCGTTTTTGACTCAGTTTTATTTTTACTCAAGATTTCTTCAACACTGCTCCCTCTGGTTTTTAATAATTGGCAGCCGTGTTGACAGAGTTGTGACTATCGTAAGGTTTTGAATTCCTCTAGTTTTAGACTAGTCATTTTTTCTGTGCAACTCGAATCATTTGTTCTGGTATGTTTTCTGAGTGGTTATTGTCCATTCAAAGTTTTTTTTTTGCAATTCAGCCGTTCCGTTTTTTGCACCCTGGCGATAATACACTTTTTTGAAAGTTGGGGCATTTGTCAAAAATTTGGAAGAGTAGATCACAGTTTCAAAAATGTGACAAATGTTATAAGTTCATTCTAATCGCTCTCCATCCGAAGTGTCTTTCCGATCTTTCATATATGCCCCTAGGAAATCGTTCAGGGTCTCATTTTCGGGATTCCATGTTTTTTAAGAGGGGTACTGTTTCAGATTCTTCGTAAATATAGTTTTTTAAACCAACCGATATTCTTGTTGGCTTCTATTGTTCATCATTTTTTTACATTTTAGTTGCAAAGCACTGTCCTGCTGAAATTTCTTCCCAAAAATTTTTGTTACTAAGCAGTGACAACAGCCGTAAGCACTACTGTCTAGTACCGTGCTCTTGGTTTTCATTGAATACAGTATTTTTAAAGTTTGCTTATAAGGTTTTCTGTTTTTGTACTCTCATAAATTGTAACATGTTCTACACAACTCTTTCCTCTGAGACATACAAATAATCTTGACAGAAAATCTTTCATTCCAAGGAGGCATTCCATATCGGGCGGGTAAAAACGGGCCTCCCGCCTCCCTAACGGGCTGTTGCCTCCCGGCCGGGCGGCTCCCGCTCGTGCCTCCCGCTGCAGACAAAGTGTTTGCAGACAAAACATTATAATTGACGACAATACAGGAAAATTTTTCTCCCTACATAGATTTTTTGTTTTTTTTTTTTCGATATTTTTTAATGAAAAATGGATTATTCGTAAGTCAAACAACATATTTTGGAAAAATGACGATTATTTTTCCCAAAAAAGTTCAATATCGGGTAGAAAATTTCAAATCGTCGTTAAGTAGAGCGCATTGTCTGCAAACACTGTGTCTGCAGCGGGCGGCGACGGGCGGGAGGCGGAACCCTAATTCCAAGTTATTGCTCACTTTTGGGCTTATTCCAGTCTGCGCTCCTTATTAGAAGTTTATGATTATCGAATCAGAAGTGGTTTGCAAAGCCTACTGTTTCATAATGCTTATAACTTGGAATTATAGTTTCCAGCTTATTTGTTGAAGACTAGATATCACTTTGAAAGTATTCATGTTCCAGATTGTTCTAAAAAGTTCTTCATATTCGACTTTTATGATGAGTAGCAGCAAAAAAACCCAAGTCGAATATGTTTCTTTTTAGGAGACTTCAACAAACTTATTTCGAATTAATCAAATATATCACAGTTTCATATTGAACTTAACCGTATGGATCAGTTGTGATTTTATTGGATACAATTTATCGTTTAGATTTGAAAAGCTGCAATTCTGTTTTGATAAGGTAGCGGTCATGTAGTCGGCAATCAGTCTCGGTTCCTGAGTTCAAAAGTTCATTAGGCCCGTAACCTTTCTGTAAGATTGCATGTTTTGAAGACTTTTCATAGAGGCTAAACCGAATCCATGTTGATCAATATCAGACATCAGGACTTCACACAACTTACCACTTGCTTCTATGTTTTTCAAAAGTTTCGGATCTTTAATTTTGAAAAAGGTGTAGCTTTAAATGTTTTCACTGAACTGAATTTTTCAAGCAATGATTCTTTCAATATATTTAGGTTGGTATGAAGTTTGTGAACCAAAGTAATGCGTGAATTGATCACCAATTTTTGCTACCGTGTGAAACCAGAAGCGATAAGTTTGTGTTATATGCGATTCAATCAAAAACAAGCTGTCAATTTGTCAGCTTTTTTTTGATTGAATCGCATCTAACACAAACTTACTGAAAAAAAGTAGGAGAAAATTATATGTTTCTGGAGGTCCAGAAGTAACTCATTTCTTCGAGAGATTGATAAGTTGGAAGACTGCAACCGAATCGTTGAGCTGGCGCTACACAGAACATGAACAGAGCATAATTCATCCGAACTTTCTCGCTTCATTTTTTTTAATGTCGCAAACTCTATTGTTGCTTCTTCTGCTTCCCCTGTTCCCAAAGCGTTTTCAGAATTTCAAGGTGTACAGCACTCATAGAATCTATTATTTTGCAAATTCTATTTCTTGTTTTCTGTATTTTCGTAGACAGTTTTAGATTCAGAGGAACTAATTTTTTAGTTTTTTTTGAAGAGGCCGTTCGCAACCACTTAGCACAGCTGTTCGTATCGTGGGGACCACAGGAATCCATCCCGTCTAGGCTCCCTACTAACGAAATTTGAGACCTTTTTTTGGTGACCCACATTCTTTAAAGTCTTTCGGGTAAGGTCTTTAGATCGACGTTCAACTATTCCAACAAGGATATGACGGCCATAGCTTGTTCGTGATACAGTAAATTGCTCATGTTAAAATTTTTCAGTTTCACCATTTCCATCTCATTCTATAGAAATTCGCAGTTTCTGATTCTATGAGCGTACTTTTTCGTGAGCAAAATTTTCTGATTCAAGCTGTTTTTAAGGATTCGGACTCCAGAATTTTCCGATAAATCCGTTTTTTATTCAAGAGTGAGAATAATAATTGTGTTTTTGATTCGGGTCATATGCCCACAAGTTCATAACTTAATCTTGCCTACACCATGCTTCTCCGTTTCGAGCAGTTTTCAAAATTTCCGAAATCAGAATTGATGTCAATACAGCGATTCTTCCTTGAAAAATTGAAGGCAATGATCTGATTCTGCTGAGATATCTCTAATCCGTAAAATATCGCAGGGCGAAGGTTCTAGGCTCGAGTAGGCTTCCCATTATTTTGTCTCAAGTTCCAGATTGCTCAGTTCCAGATTATTGTCATAACGCTTTAGTTGAAATTTCGCATATTATATCCTGAAATTATTGCTCCTCTTGTTCAACGTTTGCTCATATTTTATCTATTTTACTGTTTCACATTGTTTTCAAGAACCAACAGTTTACAAGTAGAGCGATGCGTCGGCATATGTTTTTCGCTTTCAGTGTCTTGTCATAGCCTGACAGTCAAAAATTAACACTAATGCTCTTTTGTTTTCTGATGAGCCTCTGAATTTCTTTTAGGTTCAGGATCCTTCTGATGTGAAAACTCTACATATTTTATCCGTTTCAACATTCTCATATATACATTTTTTGACTTCAAAACACTGATCAGTGAAGACTTCTCTGTCCGACTTTGTTTCTATCAAAATTCTCCATTTCGCCTAACTTTGATGAGCAATGTGTCTTCGCATTCTACGGTGATGTCCTCAGTATATCCTCAGTTTCAACTACTCCTCGATTTCAAAACTTCCATCACTGTCCGATCGTTCACTACTTCTCTAACTCTTTACTCTCTCTCACCCCAATACAAGTTTTGTAAATGTGTTATCACTCTATTTACATCTTCTTTTCCACTGTCCATTATTTTCGGTTTCTTATACTTGTCAAAGAAACTGGATCTTCAATATTCATCAATAAAGACTTCTTCGAATAATGAAAATTGGCCTAAAACGTTGATGATTCTTTTTGGTTGCTCTATCCGGATAATATCCTGATTTCCAATGTGTTTTTGTTGAGTAGTCATTTGGTCCCTTTCATGTAAAACAGTGTGCGATCAGTGCTTTCAAAAACTTTCAACGATATACTACCTTCCTGAAACCGTAAATCTTCTAGAATGTGTAAGTTTTCACGAGAATTCTTGATCTTGTATAAAGGGTATGTTTTGTGAAACCCACATTTGGTTTTTTCATAAATTGACTTTTGTAACGTATTTCAAATCTTTCAATGGTTATAGTAAACACTGCAAAAATGAATTACCCTCAAACTGATTTATAAATTGAAAGTGCGTATCAAGAAACTTCTAGAAACGATATCCCCATAGACAGTTCGTCTTCATCCTTCCACATCTTTGTAGAGTAATTTTGAGTTTGCAACAGCTTCCTGTACTATTTTTGACATCAACACCACCCTCCATATCACGAAGTTGAAACATCGGATAACTTTTTGAATTTTTTTGAAAAAAGATTCGGTTTCAAATCTTTGCTTTCTAATAATAGGAAACTCTGATTGGATTGAAGCCACTTTTTAATACAAAAAATTAAAAATTCCCATACAATCCTGTTTCAATATCTCATTCACACGAAACATATGTTTTGCATTGCTAGTTGAGACGATCAAGTTTTATCTAAATCCTTCTGCAATTTTTCCTGAATACCACCGAAAGTAATAATTTTCCAAGTGTCTACGCCACCTGAAATTTGCAATTTTCTGAGGAAACCTGTTGATTTTTTGTATCAGGGCGGTAAAAATTTGAAAACCTATGCTCCAGCACTCTGGGCAAATGGAATAGAAAATCGCACTGATTTTTTTCTCAAAAATTCTCTCATTTGACAAGATGCACGGGGCTTAAAGTGGAGCATAGGCTTTCTAGTTCTTACCGCCGTAATGCTATATTTTAATCATGACAATTTGCCGGTGTTACTAAGACTTTATATTATTATTTCCTTCATGATGAGCAAGTAAACCTGCAAATTTTCCCGTTTTCGAATTCCCCCTATTACTCCATCTATACCTCTCTCCGAGCTATGAATTCCATTGGCATTTTCGATCAAAATTACACTCTCGAACTCTATCCTCCATTTCTATTCTCTCGATCTACACCATATCAATATGGTGGGCATTAACATTGATACTCGAAATTTCAGCTTTTTTTGTGTTCTTATTTTCGTATAATATTGTGGGGTATTAAGTGTACACATAGATGAGAGACATGGCACTAGAGGAGAGGTAAAAATGAGGAAGTGAAAAGAAACATTGTGATTTTTCTGATTGTGAGTTGGCTGGAATGACCAAGAACGAAAAAATTCTCTTACGGCTGAAAAATTGACTGTTTCTGGATACTGATGTAGTGGTTTTAAAACTGAAAACACACTCCACCTTGAATCACATTGAATTCGATTTTACACTTCATACGAGGAAAAGTGAAATTTTTTCCAATCTCGATTTTCCGAGTAATTACAGTTTTGAATGAATGTCGGTATATAGGAATTGATATCATAACCAAAATAAACAACCAACAAGAATTCTCTTGACTTTCGCCAAAAAAGTGGGATCAAACAAGAAATAGCAAAACCTGTACGAGACCAACAGTGTGCCTTATAACTCTGAAAATTATAAACATGATCTTCCTTCAGTGATGGTAATACGATGTTTTAAAATTGAGTAACTAAAAACAGGTCGGCACTTATGCAGAATGGACTTACTGTTGTCTGCCGCATTTCCTCCGTTTCAACAAGATCATGAAACAGAAGTAAAGAGGGGCAATGTTAATTTTGATGATCCAAGTTAAATCT
Source organism: Caenorhabditis sinica (assembly GCA_963932045.1). Lineage (NCBI taxonomy): Eukaryota > Metazoa > Nematoda > Chromadorea > Rhabditida > Rhabditidae > Caenorhabditis > Caenorhabditis sinica. The sequence goes on from OZ009940.1 coordinate 22,215,241, forward strand.
GAATTTTAAAAAATCTTACAAACTATCTTGATTTCTTAAAATCCACCGAGATGCCAATGTTGTCTTTCAATAGTTTCCTGTTTCAACGACTTCATGAATCAGAAAACATACGTTGTTTGGTGATTCTCTGAATTGAGGTAACTTGAACAACACATGCTAACTACTATAATAAACGCTTACTGTGGATCCTTCTCCAAGCGTAAGTACATTTTTCGATATCATTCTCCCCTGAAGTTTTCCAAATAATCAACGAATGTCAACCCACAATTTCTGGAATCTTTATTGCTACCGTCTATTTTTTGTATCCCAAGTAACTGGAGTAGCACAAATACCTTCCTAAATAACCTGCAGCTAGGATCAAGTCAATTTTGACTACTGTAGCCGTATCCTTGTGTTATCAATAATTTTCTTACTTCCGTTCTATCTGTACATCTACTGTTTCTTTTCCCTCTATCTCTAGTCCTTGTTGAACCTTTCACTTCTCAGTGTTGTTTCCAATTTATTGATCATCTCAGAATGTTTCTCTGCCTCCAAAAACAATCTTACCACATGATAGTGAAGCTGAAAACATTATTTCTGCAATTTCAACATTATCTTAAAAAGTGAACAACGTTTTCGTTTAGTGATGTCGTTTAACGTGTCACACATGTTCGCTGACTTTGGGTTTGAAGATTTCCATCCCGAATCTTGGAACCCATGTTTCTGTTATTGTTTCTTGCTCTTGCTTTTTAAAAATCGTTTTTAAAATACGAGTTAATCAAATTCAGTCAAAAGATGTCATATTCTTGTTATAACTGAAACAGGGGATCTTTTATGTTTTGATTTCAATCTTTAAATTTCTTGTAATTCACAGTGTCTCACTGCTTTCATGGGGATAGTATATGATTGTAAGCTAGTAGTTCAAAAATTTTGGCAGGTTGTTTCAAAAATGCTGACGTTATGATGGATGCCAGAACGTTCCGAACGTACAATCATAACTTCCTGTTGCATCTTCTCTTCAACTGCTCAATGAATCTAGAAGTTCTAGTTGTTTTCGGCAGTTATGTTGGCCCTCAATTGTTGAGTACCTAGCATCTATCCATCAACTGTAATTGATGCATTTAAGACGAATCACGTAGAGTCTACTCCAGTTTCAATTTTCTTCAAGAATTTTGTGGCATTCTGGTCGTTGTGATTTTTATTGAATGTTCATGAAAACGTTACCATTATTTTTATGTGTGTCAATAGGTTTTCAAAGCGGGAAAAATGGGACACTGGCGATTCGTCACGTGTGTTAACAAGAAACATTTTTAGACTTTTAGCGAAAAATCGGCTGTCTTCATAAAACACTTTTCTAATTCGCTTTGCCAGATTCTCAGAGCTCTCAAGTTTTTATCCAACAACATTCTCTTGTTAGTCCATCTACATAGATCGAGCAAAGTAAAGTTATCCTCCAAGTTATTGTAGTGCCAAACAAGTTTGATTTGGTAAGAGCAGACAAAAACTTCATTTCTGATTGAAACAGTTATCCGAACATCATTGCCACATACTTTTTTATTTAGCTTTCAGAGTAAAAACAAGCCTTTCAATTCAATCTCAATCATACCACTATTGCAAAAAATTACTATGAGGGAAGCGTCATTACTGGGCTGATTCCCATTTTTCTCCTCCAAACGTTCATTTATTTTTTGTTTCACCTAATCCCTAAGTTAGTAGAACACCAGTTAACTGTAATAAAATCCATGCTCCCTCGTGATCATTATTGTTGGAATTCATAGAACCTACTATACAGCTAATTCCTACCCACTGAAACTGAAAAAATAGTGAAACCCCTCCCTTTTTCTTTTCTTATTGTTCATTCCAGTTTTCATTTCGTTCAGGGAATGCTTTGATAGTTCTTTTGATTTTTCATTGATTTTGTCATCTTTTTCTCTTCTCCTATTCCTTCTGTTCTCCTATCAAAAGTTACTGTTCCAGAGTGTTCAGATACATAAGTGTTTTTTCTCGAACTTTCATTACTTCACCGTCTTTCAAACACTGAATGACATTTTGAATTTTGAATGTAATTTCTAAAGTTTATGTTTTCTCTTATATATTGCTCGGTTTCATAGTGTTATGATCAATTTGGAACTATGGAATATGATGATTATCAGAGCAAGCCAATAATTTTTTTTGTGGTTTTCTTCACCATTTCAGAAGATCCGTAGAAGTTCAAAGTCTTAAAACAGCCTCACTAGGACACTTGCATTTCAGAGTATTTCTTGCATAATTTATTTGTACAAATAAGCCACTGATTTTTCTTTTTCTCATATTTCTAGTTGAAAGTGTCTATTCGCTTGTCGTTTGATTTGACTCTCCGCTCAATCCGCTCTTCTAGTAGTCTCCATTGAGCCCCCGGTTATTCTAATCCAAAAATTTTCATTATCTACCTTCTGAAAGATTTGACTGTTTCACAGAGTACAGAATTTTCCGTGCTTCTTGGCGCACTTGTTGCCATAGAAAAACCTTGAGCTTTTTCATGTTTCATACTCCCTATAAGATCTCGATTTTCATTTTTTTGGTGATAAGTAATTGAAACTTGCTGGCATTTTTCCACACAATTTACTGTTTCAATGTGCTGAAATTACTTCCAGTTCTTGACTAAGTTTTACTCTCTTTATTGCTTAATTTCACTACTCCCTCCGGTTGTCAATAATAGGCAGCCCTGTTGACAGAGTTGTAACATTCGTAAGAATTTTTTGAATTCGTCTTGTTTTAGACTAGTCTAATTTTTTTTCTGTGCAACGTTTCCCGAAACCTTAGTTCTGGTATGTTTATTGAGTTTTTATAGTCAATTTGAAGTTACTTTTGTATTTTGGTACTATTTCAGATTCTTGGTAAATTCAGTTTTTAAACCAACCGATTCTGCTCTCAGCCTCTCTTGTTTATCACCGGTATTGAAATAAACGATCTTGCACTGCCCTATTAAAATTTTCATTGTTTAGTAAAATTCTGAAACTTTGTAAAATTGATCATAAATTTCTTCCAAAAAATTTTGGTTTTCGCTGTTACAAAGCAGTAACAACAGCCGTAGGCACTACTCTAGTATTGTGTGCTTAGTTTTCATTGAACACAGTTATTTTTAAAGTTTGCTCATAAGGTTTTATGTTTTGGTATCCCCATAAATTGTGACATGTTCTACGCAATTAGTTTCTCTAAGAAATATTCAAAGAAAATCTTTCATTCCAAGTTTCGCTTAGTTTTGTGAGACTTATTCCAGTCTGCGCTTTTTATTAAAAATTTATGACTATCGAATCAGAACTTGTTCTCGAAGTCTACTATTTCGTAATGCTCATAAATTGGAATTATCGTTTCCAGCAGCGATCAGACTTATGAAGACTTTAGAAATCCTTTTGAAAATATTCATGTTCCAGATTGTTCTAAAGAGTTCTTCATATCAGACTTTTTTTTTGATGGGACCAGCGTCGTTCGAATCCGATGATCCGAAATCGAATGTGTTTCTTTTTGGTAGATTTCAACGAGTCTTCAACTTTGAAGTAATCAAAATTATCACAGTTTCATATAGAACTCAACCGTATGGATCCATTGTGATTTTATTAAATAAAATTTATATTGAACACCGCAATTCTGTTTTAATAAGGCAGAGGTCATGTAATCGGCAATCACTCTCTTTTCCAGCGTTCGAAAGTGAAGTTAACGTTAAGATTGTTTTTTTTTTTATTTTTCGGCTAATCAAACTTGGTTCCAGCGTTTGAAAGTTCAGCTGGTCCGTCAACTTTTGTTAAGGTTGCCTGTTTTGGAAACTTTTTATAGAGGCTAAACACCGAATCCATGTTGATGAATATCAGACATCAGGATTTCACACAACTTACCGCTCGTTTAAAATTCTATGTTTTTCAAAGATTTCGGAACTTTAATTTTGAAAAAATAGTTATGTTTCGCTGATCTGAACTTTTCAAGCGATGATTCTTTCAATCTATATTTAGGTAGCGTGGTATGAAGTTTCTGAACCAAAACCCCGTGTTGATCACCATTTTTTGCTACCGTGTGAAACCAAAAGCGATAAGGGATCTGTCAATTATTCAATTAGTTATTGATTTTATTTTATATAACACAAACTTAAACAAATGTGGAAGAAAAAATATATGTTTCTGTGTTTCCAGAAGTTAATCTTGTTTTGAAGAGATTGATAAGTCAGAAGGCTTCAACGGAATGGTTCAGCTAGCGCTGCACAGAACACAAACAGAGCATCTTTTGTAGACTATCCCAATTTCCTCGCTTCATTTTTTCTTAATGTCGCAAACTCTATCGTTGCTTCTTCTGCTTCCCACGCTCCCAAAGTTGTTTCAGAGTTTCAAGGTGTACATCACTCATAGAATCTACTGTTTTTCAATTCCTATTTCCTGTGCTCTGTATTTTCGTAGACAGTCTTCACTTTTTTTTTGTGTACCTACCACGTTTGAAGTTTTATGCTGATGGCATCTAAATTGACTTTCGACTATTCCATGACTACCATAACTTGTTCGTGATACAGTAAACTGCTTATGTTAAAAATTTCCGGTTTCACCGTTTCCATGTCAATCGGGAGCCATAGAAATTCGCAGTTGATTCTCTTTACCCACTTTTTCCCTTCTTGTATACGCTGAATTGAGCATTACTATGCTCATTTCTTAATGAGCATAATTTTCTGATTCAAACTGTTTTTATGGATGCGGACTCCAGAAGTTCCCAATAGTTTCCTGTCATTATTCAAGAGTGAGAATAATAGCTGTGTTTTTAATTGAGATCATATACTCACAAGTTCATAATTTAATCTTTCCTAAACCGCATTTCTCCGTTTCGAGCAGTTTTGAAAATTGTCGAATTCAGAATTGAAGTCAATCTATCGATTCTGCCATGAATAATTAAAGACTATGATCTGATTCTGCGGAGATCTCTCTGATTCGTTATATATTTTTGGCAAAAGCTCTAGGCTTGATCAGGTTTACCATTTTTGTATCAGTTTCAGATTGTCGTCATAACGCTTTAGTTGAAATTTCGCACATTGCTAATCTTGCTCAACGTTCTTTCATACTTTATCAGTTTTACTGCTTCACAGTGTTTTCAAGAACTACCATTTTACAAGCAGACATTATTTTTCGGTTTCAGTGTCTTGTAGCCTGACAGTTAAATATTATCATTAATGGGCTAGTGTTTCCTGACGAGCCGCTAGTTTCAGCATCATTCTGGTGTGAATACGGTACATTTTTTATCCGTTACATCCATTTCAAGATTCATATATATATATATATATATATATATATATATATATTGTTCGACTTTGAAACACTGATCAGCGATGTCATTTCTGTCGAACTCTGTTTTTATAGAAATTCTCCATTTCGCCTATCTTTGAAGACCAATTTGTCTTTGCATTCTACGGTGATGTCGGTGGAAATATATCCTCAGTTTCAACTTCATTTCAAACTCCCCGATTTCGAAACTTCAATTACTATCCTATCGGTGTCCAATCGCAACCTGTTTTTTTTGCATTTCTGAATCTTTTCAAAGGTTTTGCACCCTATTTCTGGGATTATCCATAAAACTCTCCATAATTTTCGGTTCCTTATACATACTTTTGAAAAAGCGGTTCTTTAATATTCATCAGTGCAGCTAAGACTTCAATGCTCAAATTATCCTAAAACTTTGATACCTATTTTGGTTGCTCTACTCGGATAATATCCTGATTTCCAATGTTTTTTTTGTTGAGTAGTCATTTGGTCTCTTCCATATAAAACTGTGCGTTTACCTAAGGCGGATCAGTGCTTTCAGAACTTTCAACGATATACTACCTTCCTGAAACCGTAAATCTTCTGGAATGTGTTAGTTTTTCCGAGAATTCTTGTTCTTTTATGAGGGGTATGATTTAAGAAACCCACAATTTCATTTTTTTGTTTTTCATAAGTTGACTTTTGTAACGTATTCTAAACCTTACAGTAATTGTAGTGAGCGCTGTAGGAATAAATTACTCTGAACTATTTTTTACATCAGCACCACCCTCCATATCGCGAAGTTGAAACATTGGAAAATTTTGTTTTCATTTATTTGAGAAAGGTTTGGTTTCAAATCTTTGCTTTCTAATGATAGGAGGCTCTGGTTGGATTGAGGCAACTTTTTAAAAAAATAAATTGAGAATTCCCACACAATCCTGTGTCAATATCTCATTTTACATGAAAAATTTGTTTTTCACTGCTAGTTGAGACGAGACGATACAGGTTTATCTTGACCCTTTCGCATTTTTCCTGAATACCACCAAAAATTCCAATTTTCCAAGTGTCTACGCAACATGAAATTTGAAATTTTCTATGCAAACCTGTTGATTTTCTGTATTAGGGCAGTAAAAATTTTAAAACTCATGCTCCAGCGCACTGGGCAATTGGAATAGAAAATTTCACTGATTTTTGGAGCGCATGTTTTCTAATTTTTACCGCCCTAGTGTTGCATGTCAATCATGAAAGTTTTGCCGGTGTCACTAACTAGGAATTGGTTCAGAGAGTCGATGGGACATGGGTATGCAGGAATTCAGCGCTTCGCTCGCTGACGGTGCGAGGGTGTTTTCAAAATGAGTAACTAAAAATAGGTCGGCTCCTATGCAGCAAGAACTTACTGTTGTCTCCCGCATTTCTTCCGTTTCAACAAGATCATGAAACAGAAGTAAAGATGAGTCATGTTAGTTCGGACCTTTCACAATTTCGACATTATACTTCTCTTAAAAATTTTACTAACTATCTTGATTCATGAAAATCTAATGTTGTTTTCCAGTGGTTTCCTGTTACGAAGACTTCATGAATCAGAAAACATACGTTGTCTGGTGATTTTCCGATTTGAGGTAATTCAAACAACACATGCTAATCACTGTAATAAACGCTTATTGTGGATCCTTCTCCAACCGTAAGTACATGTTTCTATTTCATTCCCTCCTGAAGTTTTCAAATTGATAACCGACAGTAAACCAATAATGCAGTGCTTTCAGAAAGCTTTATTGTTATCTTTTTTTAGTGTCCCAAGTAACTTCAAAGAGTAGCACAAATACCTTGCTAGATATCATGCAGCTAGGATTAAACCAATTTTCGCTACTGTAGCTGTCTCCTTGTGCTACCAATAGTTCCCCTTCTTCCTATACCATCTATACATCTACTGCTTCTTCTTCCCTCTATCTCTGCTCCTTGTTAAACCTTGCACTTCTCAATGTTGTTTCCAATTTATTGATCATCTCAGAATGTTTATCTGCCTCAAAACACAATCTTACCACATGATAGTGAAGCTGAAAACATTATTTCTGCAATTTCATCATTAACTCGAAAAGTGGCCATTTTTTTCGTTTTTCGACTTTGGGTTCGAAGATTTCAATGCCACCCTGTATCCTTGAACCCATGTTTCTGATATTGGTTTTTGCTCTTACTTTTTTCTATTGTCAGATACTAAAAGTTAATCGAACTCAGCCAGAAGATGCCACAATTGAAACAGGGGATTTGTTACGTTTTAATTTCAAATCTTTAAATTTCTGGTAATTCACAGTTTCTCACTGCTTTCAAGATAATTTATGATTGTAAGCTAGTAGTTCTGAAACTTTCGTGGTTTGCTTCAAAAATGTTGAAGTTATGATGGATACCAGAGCTTTACAAACTTACAATCATAACTTTCTGTTGCATCTACTCTTCAAGTGCTCAATGAATCTAGAAGATCTAGTTGTTTTCGGCAGTTATGTTGGCCCTAAATTGTTGAGTACCTAGCATCTATCCATCAACTGTAATTGATGCATTTAAGACAAATCACGTATAGTCTACTCCAGGTTCAATTTTCTTTAAGAATTATATAGCATTTTTGGTCGGTGTGATCATTATTGAATGTCCAAGGAAGCGTTACCGTTGTTTTGGCTTGTGTTTCAATAGGTTAATGAAGCGGGAAAAAAAGGGACACTGGCGATTCGTTACGTGTCTCAAATTTTTATGCATCACCATTCTTTTGTTCATCTATCGGCAAGATTCGGCAAGAACTTCATTCAAATGTTTTAACTTTATAACATGTTATTGTTCATGTTGATGACCAGCCAATTTGTAGTCATCCTGGAGCATAATTAACTTATCCCGCCGATCATCCTTCGTTCCAAAAACATATTTTGAAAACATAACGAAACTGAAAACTATGAGTGTTTCAATGTGCATCAGCAAAGTGCATCAGCAATTTTCTATTCGCCATGCCTTTTTTGCCTTGGGCGACGTGAAAAATTGAAATGTTACAGTTTCCTCACCCTCATTTTATTCTTGCGTATTAAATTCAAACACTTGCATTATCACTGTGACTCTAAAAAATTAGCAGTACTCTGATCCTATTCTTTTTTTAATTCTTTCATTCTGTGCAAAGCGTGACTTTTTAAAATCAAGATGAAGAAGCTGGAAAACAAGCAGAGAGGGGGAGAAAAACTTGAATGAAACGAACATTGATAGTTACGGAATCATATCTCTTTTTGTCTTACTGCAATACTGAAACAGCTCTTTCTTGAATTTCGTTGTATTCGCCGCAATAAATCCAGTGACATTCACTCTCATACTAGGTTCACATAGCGTAACACGGAGACGATTAGGGTCGTCGATCGAGGCTTGGAATAAACATTCATTTCTGCTCCAGCTTTACTGTAATACTGGAACGGGAGTTCCTGGATTTAGTGAGCTGCCCGTTGCCCATAGTTTCCTTAACAGATTATTAAAGAATCCGATTCCAGGAGTACTCCTACGTCTATGCTTTAGTCTCACGGCACGTTTGAATCGGGGCTATTTTGATTCAGTGATTGCTGATATTTTCCCATCACTATAGTACCACTTATCTTCCTGAGCGAAACGTACTTTTATTTCTCCTTCATTTTTACGGTAAGATCGGAACAGTATCATTTCTATTCAGTTTTGTTTTCGATTTTCTGGCCATTTTCAAGTTTCCTACGGTCCTCAGTTACCATTCATCTAGGAGTTTAGAATGTATTCTTATTAGAAAACGAAAATGTCATTTCATTCATTTCTGTTCCAATATCACGTTATGTATCTTTTCTCAATTCTTAGACACAGTAAAATACAAGAAATCTTTCCTGTCACCTATTGATGTTCAGAAAACGAATACTGGCTTCTCCCCTTTTTGAAACAGTAATCCCTGTTCCACTAATGTGATACAACTCGAGACACTGCGATACTTCAGTCTTGCTACGGCTTGTTCTTCTTTAGAAAAAAACTGATTACTTGACGATATCATTTTCCAGCTAATGTTTGCTGGTCATAATATCGGTTGTTATTGTTCTTTCTTCAATGACTCAATTTTTGTATAGTTAAGCGAGTTACCAATATTGATTTTCGAAATTCGGAATGCGTGACAAACATAGTGAGATCAGAAACCGGCATTTCGACTAATTTCAAGTTTCGAGTAATCACATCCCAACTGAATGAAACAGTTAACCAAACATCATTGCCGCATACTTTTCTCTTTTTGAATTGAGTAGTTTTTGACGCAATGAATCCTGTAAAGTTTATTCTCATACTAGGTTCTATATAGCGTAATACGGAGATGGTTAGGTTTATCAATTGAAATTTTGAATAAATATTCATTTCTGCTCCAGCTTTACTGTAATACTGGAACGGGTGTTCCTGGAATTAGTAACTCTGCACCTAGTTTTCTGCCCCTATTAAAAACTGGCTTATTGAATTAAAAACTAATTTCTGCCGAGCGTTTGTTTTACGGTGATTAGCAGAGAATCCGATTCCAGGAGTACTCCGACGGTTATTCTTTAATCTCACGATACGATTGAAACGGTGTCACTTTGATTTAGTGATTGCTGATACGGTATTTTCCCATCATTATACTAGCACTTCTGTTCCTGATCGTAGCTTACTTTTATTTCTCTTTCAGTCCTACGGTAAGATCGGAACAGTATCTTTTCTATTCAGTGTTGATTTCGGTTTTCGATTTCCTTAAGTTTCCTGCGGTCTTCAGTTACAATTTATCTAAAAGTTTCGAATGTATCTTTAGTCGAAAAAGAAAATGGACTCTCATTTATTTCTGTTCCAATATCACTCTATGTATATTTTCTCAATTCTTAGATAGAGTAGAATCCAGGAAGCCCTTCTTTTACGAATTCACAGTGGAAGATGATCTGAATTTCTCCGGAGAGTTGGTTACAGTACATACTGACTTATCTCCTTCCAGTCACACATTGATGGATGTTCATTGATGTTCACAAAATGAATACTGTCTTCTCCACATTATGAAACAGTAATCCCTGTTTCACTAATGTGGTACAACTCGAGACACTGCGATACTACAGTTTTCCGAGGTCATTTTGTTTCATGAGAAAAAACTTATTATTTGTCGACGTCATTTGCCATTTAGTGTTTTGCTGGGATGTCGGTTGTTATTGTTTTTCAATAACTCAATTTTAGTATGTATAGTCAACCGAGTTACCAATATTGATTTTTGAAATTCGGAGTGTGTATCAAAGAGAGTCAGATTAAGAACCGATTATCGAACGAATTTCAAATTTCGAGTAATCACATCTCAACTGAATGAAACAGTTATCCGAACATCATTGCCGTATACTTTTTCATCACGCTTTTAAAATAAAAACAAGTCGTACAAGCCAATGGTGCAATGAAAATAAGCATATGTTTATCGTGGTTTGAAAAAAGTGACCTCTATAACAATCGGTCTTGAAGCTTAGTTGTTGCTGAACGTGTTAAAGTTGGTACACTATAATCGTGCGAGGCACGGAGCACTGAAATTGAAATTATATGAATCCATAAATCAGCAAGTTGAAACAGGTCAATTTGCTAAATATCTCAAAAATGTGTCTGTTTGGAAACATCACGAGGTCTTTCAATTCAATCTCAATCAGTATTGCAAAACATTGCTATCAGGGAAGCGTCATCACTGGTAGTAACACAACTGGACTTACATTAATTTTGATATTTTGGCCGAGTTTCCACGATCTTACTCTTAGGACGGATAGTTAAGTGATTTTGTTACTTAGCATTTCTCGGTAAAATCATTAGAAGCACCAAATGTAACACTTCCAAATCAAATTTTTGAAGCACCACTTTCTGTTCCAAACAGGTGATGAACGCAAGAATATAATATGGTCTTGCTATACAAAAGAATCCTATGACTCAATTTTCCCATTTTTTCGAGTGACGTGACTTTGAGAGACCATAACTTTGGAGCCGATGGAGTTACAAAAAAGGCTTCAACTAAGAAAATGTTTGAAATTTCAAAATATAAAGGTCTCCAATTGACGGTTTTTTAATATCTTTTACGGTTCGCAAGTGAATTGCGTTTATCAGAAAAATTGTGGGCAAAACAAAACAAAACAACTTCAGAACATTTATTTACTAAAAAAATGTCAGAGGCTTGAAAATAGGAAAGTGAGAGAAAGCAGAGAAAAACAAAAAAGGCAGCAACAGGAAAACTTCAGTTCTATGGATTATCCACAATCTCCTTGAATCTCTCCTCGGTGCAATTTTCATATTCCTCCGCGCCATTGTAGTAGTCCTCCCAGTGGCGACTCAGGAACTCGACAAATTTATTTATACCCTCCATAGTGATCTGAAAATAGGAAATTTCGATCCACCCAAATGCTCAGTTATCCTCAAATTTACATCAATGTCATGTTGAATCCATCCAGGCTGGACTTCCAGCTTTGGGAAGTTTGCCAAGAGTCTGAGGAGGTGCACAATCCCGTAGATGGAGGAAGGACGGAAGGCCTTTTTGGCTCCGTTACGACGCTTCAAACGAGCAAACTGAGGACGCTCCGAGGAGTAGAGAAGTTTGGTTCTGAAGCGAAATTTTGTTAGTATTTTTGAATTTCGCGGGGTCCGAAAGCTTACCCAAGAGCAACGTTGATGTAATCCTTCATGGATTTCGCTGCGGCTTTGTACAGGGATAACTTCGGGTGAGGAACGTTGTATCCAAATGGGTTGAACTTGGACATCTGTGTGATATGCTGAAAAAAGATTAAAGTGGTATTAATTTTGAAAAGAGAAACTTACCTCATCCACAATGTCGTCAATAGAGAAGCTCGCCGGGACCTTGGTGCAATTATTTTTTCTCATCAGAAGACAGTCATCCGCCAAGATGATCTTCAATGCTCTAGGAAGCTCAATTTCAGGCCATCTCAACTCGGATGGTGATGCGACTTCGAGTTTGATTTTTGGCTTAGAAGGAATCTCCGCCCCTTCTCGCTCCTCGACTTCAACCTTGCCCTTCTTGGAAGGTCCTGGCTTTGAAGGATCCTCATTCTCATTATCACGAAGCATCATTGAAGCTTTGCGCTTCTTGGAGGATTCATTGAGCCTAGGGGTCTCTTGGAGCTCTTCTTGAGCCAAGGAAGCAGGCTTTTCATTTTTGAGTCGCATGCTCTTTGGCACTGGCTCCACCTCCTCATAATCTAAGACCGCCTCCTGTTTTGGAACCATGAGCTGCTTTCTAGCTGGCTTGGAGGGCCCAGCTCTATTGGCAATAGATGGTCTTGCTCCGTTGCTCTTTGGCTCAGGCTCCACCTCCTCAGAATCGAATTCGGGTTCTTGCTTAGAAATCTTCTTCCCAGCTAGCCTAGATGGTCCAGCTCCGTTGCTCCTTGGCACTGGCTCCGCCTTCTCATAATCGGATACTGGTTCTTCCTTTGGCACCACCAGCTTCCTACCAGCTGGCTTTGAGGAGGGTCCTGCACCAGTTTTCGCCGCTCCAGATGACTGATAAGGTCCTGCTTCAGAGCCGTTGACTGACTTTTCGACTGATGGCTTGGATGAGGGTCCAGCTCCATTGGCTTTGGGCTTCGACTTTGGCACAGCAGCTTTCGAGGAAGACCCAAATTCTACTCCACCATTTTTGGGAGTCTCCGCCCTTTCCTTCAATGGATAGAGCTCACGAAACTCTTCGAAAGTACCCTTGAACAGTTTTGACTCTGGCACCCATGCGTCCTGACTTTTGCTCCATCCGTGGTAATGGACTTTGAATTCATCTTGACCATTCTTCTCTCGAATAGCAACGATCCTGACATCGTAAGCCTCATTGGTGGACGGGTCAGCGATGCAAACACAATTGTCTTTGACGGCGAAGGTTGGAGTGGAGGACGACATTTTCGGTAGATGACGACGGTCTGGAAATGGGGGAAAGTGAAGATTTGAATTATAGCAACACAAGAATTAGTAAGTAAGTTAAGATTAAAATTTGATACGAATAAAAGTAAATGAAAAACAAAAATTGAAAAAATATCGAATAAGTGAAACACGAAAATTTTTGAAAAAAGTATCGAATTTTTGGAGATGGTCTAGAATGATTTACTCTTAATGAATGGGACCTCTATTTAGACCATGAGATGTTTTTATCGATTTCCACAATACACACTTGGCCAGGTGGAAAAAAGTCGATAGTCACTAGTGACAACACACCCAACTTTACGAGTACAAAGACAACAATAATCTGTTGCACATCGAAAAAAGTGACATTGGAGAGAATACTGGTTTCTCCACATTTTGAAACAGTAATCCCTTTTCCATTAATGTGATACAACTCGAGCCACTGCCATACGTCAGTTCTCCACGGACTTGATTTTTATTAGAAAAAAGACCGGATTACTTGTCAACATCATTCGCCAGTTAGTGTTTGCTGGTCATAATATCGGTTGTTATTGTTCTTCAATGACTCAATTGTAGTATAGTTGACCGAGTTACCAATATTGATTTTCGAAATTCGGAATACGTATCAAAAAGTGATAGATCGCTATTAGAACGAATTTCAAAATTCGAGTAATCACATTTCAACTGAATGAAACAGTTATCCGAACATCATTGCCGAATATCATGGCCTCATATTTCTTATTAAGCTTTGAGAGTGGAAACAACTCGTGCAAGCGAATGATACAATGACACCAAGCCTTTGATTTTCTTGCTTTTGAAACAGTGTCCTCTATAACAATCGGTCTTGAAGCTTAGTTGATGTTGGAGGGTTTAGGCTTGGTAGACTATTTCTGTCCCGTACTGAAATTAAAGTTGTATGAATTCATAAATCAGCCAGTTAAAACAGGAGTATGTTACATGTCTCAAAAATGTGTCTGTTTGGAAACACGCATATCATGAGGTCTTTTAATTCGATCTCAATCTAACCACTGCAAAAATATTACTGTCTGGGAAGCTTCATGACTGGTAGTCACATATATCATGACGGACGGTAAGGTGATTTTGTTACTTAGCATTTCTCGGTAAAATTATTAGAGGCACCAAATTTAACACTACCAAATCAAATTATTGAAACACTACTTTCTGTTCCAGCCATGTAATGAACGCACGAAGATAATTTGGTCTTGCTACTGATGGACTTCTATGTATGACTAATTTTTCCCCGTCAACGCATTCCGAGTGAGAGTATGCTTGAGAAATTTTGGTTCTTCCCATCGTTTCTGTAAATAACACATTCGAAGAATACGGAACATTATGTGAGTTAAACTAGAGCAGCTCCTAGGTTTGCCTAAGCGAACTACTAGAAACACAACTGGAATGATTTTTGAGAAACAAGTGCTACTCCTCAACGCATTACCGTCATCAAATCAACAGTTTGGTTATCCTGCTGCTGAAACAGTATTCTCTGTAACAACATGACAATTACTTGTTCTCTTTTTTGAGTGGGGAGTTCTATATATGACGAAGTGAATCGTGTTTATCAGAAAAATGGACACAAGTCGAAAACAAATCATCAACGAGGTAATGCCTGGGAGCACTATGTCGCATTCAGTGAGATATGGAAAACAGGGGCGCTTCTAATCATGCTGATGTGAAATCCAGACTTGAAAACTAGGGGAAATTAGATAATGTCACTTTTTTAATGATTTAAGCGGATCGGTTTCATGGTTTGACTCATGAATAATCACTACCATTTTGAATTCCAGATATTATTGTTTCACGAAGTTAATTTATTAATGATGTTCATGCACAAAGCCAATCGAATCTTCGTTTGATATTTAACGAATTCGAGAAGAACATCTCCGAAAGAACAGAAATTTAGAACAAGAAAAATCGGTTCAAACATGAGAGACATGAACTTTCTGTTCCAAAGTGTTGATATCCTAAAATACTTCTGGTTTGCCTAGTAAGAGTTTACGGCGACATCCATCTAAAAATCAAACACACTTGCATCCGAACAAAACAACTGAAGTCTTTTGGATAGAGTTATTTTTTTATCTTTTTTGAATTGTGAACTTTATGACTCGTGTTTAAAAGCCAGAACCGCAAGAAACATATCAAGTAACATCTAAAATCAAAAACTTACCGTGTGAAACAGTACTTGAAAATTTAAAATTTCCGCTACATTCTATTGTTGCTCCTTAGGACACTTTCTTTTTTGATTTGAAATTGGGGAGCTCTCAACCTTGAATTAAGACCTTTCTGCTGAAAATGTTTTCTTCCAGCCTGTACCGAATTTTTCTGCCCTAGAAAAATGAAGCCTTTTTTGAATTTCTGAAGAGGATAACAATTGAATCCGCACTAAAATATGCTGCCGATAAATCGGAAACTTACTGTACGAAACAGTTATAAAATTAATTTTTGTATTCATTTCGTTTGATTTTCCGCGTCCGTAATTTCGTCTGCCAAAATCGAATGTAAACCTTCCGGAAACCCTTCCGAAAATGCATTAGTACGACAAAAAGTTGATGGGCGATACATTTTTTTTGTTGCGAATTCCGTGTATTTTCCTTTTTTTTCTACGAAGACAATGAAGCACCTAAATGATTACATTTTCCCGCAGTTTTGATCAAGTCTAAAAACGGAATAATGTAGTAATCAACATTAAAAATTAAGAACGGAATTGACACTTGTAATTGGATAAAAATAGCTTGAATTAAGATGATCACTTCTCCTCCATTCCTCCACAGCTCCTTCCAACTCAAAATGTTAAAAATTCTTTCGCTCTCTGGGTCTCTCCATTTCACACTCTGTCTTTCCATACTCTCCAAACCTAATACTTCATGTCATCAAAGAACATAACTATTTTCTGTCCATTGTTTTTTATTTGATTTCATTTACTAATCAGGCACCCTCAAACTCTCTTAAAATATCTCCAGATTTTGAAACATTACTAATTCACTTGTTTTTATCAAAAAACGATGTTCTTGTAGAACGCTCACCCTACACTTACTTGAATCCTAACACTCATTGACCCCGTTGTATTGGGATTCGAAAGAGTCAGAAATCATTTTTGGGAATGTTCTTGTTTTTTTTTACTGTTCTATACTGTTTATAAATAAAAGTCAAGAGTCGACATTTCGATCTTTTGTTCGTACCATGTCTTAGGAAATTGCATTTGCTTCGAAAAGTCGACTATCGCGGGCTTTATATGATTTTGTTCATTTTCGTTAGTCTTCACTCTCCTGTGTTTCCCGGTTTCATGGTGTCCAATTCAATTTTGATTGCTGTATCGAAACAATTGGGCATCGTGAAGCTTTTCTAATGGACATATTGGATTTTTGTTATTTTCATTTTTCAACGTGTCTTCAAGGCGTCACACTTGCTTCACTTGATGATCGTATTGAAAATCTTATATCATACTTACGAAATTGCAGGTCTTTGCCTGTAATTGTCGGTTTAACATCACTTTCTTTTAATTATGCATTTTCAATAGTTACTGTATCAGATTCTTCTTAATTTCGGATATTTTCAAATGTCCCTCATTGGGGGTGTACTAATCATTTTTATTATCGATTCTCGACGCTATACTGAAAAATCAGCTTTGAAGGTTTCTGTTACAACATTTCCATAAATTGTGGCACTTTCTCGAAGTTCAGTTGGCTTTTGACTTTGTTATCCTAAAAAAAGCTTTCATCTGCTATATCAATTGATGTCTACTGTATGTCTGGGTTTTCAATCAGTTCCTGGCACAGGAGTGAGAACCAACAACGAGTTACCGATCATTGCTATTTTTGTCACCAACAAGTGGAGATTAAAATTTGACATTGTTCCTTCTGACAATTCTAATCAATTAGCCAAACTCCTCAAAAAAGAAAAACGATGTTAATGTCGCTTTCTATTGGTTTTCAGTTTTATTAGGTTCATAAAAAAAAAAAAATAGGTTTTGTCCGATGATGGGCAAGTAGGTGTCACTTGAAAAGTGGCACACTAACTACTATTGCAGATTCCTACTTTTCCAAGCGTTTATGACGAAAAATCTGAGAGACTCGACTTCAGGTCTACAGGGCCATGTTCCACATCGGTCAAACTTATCCGATTGGGCTGATTTTTGGTATGGTGGTTGCCTATGGTCAACGTGTTAAAAAACCGGTTAGTATGTCAAGCTCGGCCCCTTTCAGAAAAAGTTAGGCCATCTGATATGTCAAAAAATGAAAATGTTTATTTTTGAAGATAGAGCCAAAATCTTTTACCAAAAATCACCATACCAAAAATCAGCCCAATCGGATAAGTTTGACCGATGTGTAACATCTCGTTGACATACATATTTGAAACCGCCTATTGCTTGTCATTTATCACCTTTTTGTCTGAAGACGCAAACTTACTTCTTGATAGTGTAACAGATAATATTTCAATTCGAAGTTTACTTTTTCATCATAAGGCTGTTTAACAGACATTGATTCAATTAGGACATATATTTTTGTGAATTTCAAGTTTGAATCCCGATCCAATATTCTTGAACTGATGCTTTTGATATCGTAAGGAACGATCCACCAAAACAGTCTCCAAGATACGGTATACGTGCGATAACTGAAACAGAAAATTTGTTTTTGTCACATTTTTCAAGACCTAGTATTTGCAAACTTTACAGTTTTTCCCTGTTTTCATCTAAACAGTGGATGCATGTAAGCTAGTAGTTTTTTAAACACTTTACTTTTTTATCTAAAAAATCGTGACGTTATGATGGATATCAGAGCAGTCCCAACTTAAAAACTTAACCGATTTCTGTTCTATCTACCCCTCAAGGTGTTGGTAACCGTTTTCAGCCGTTTATGCTCATAAATCACATTTTCTAGAATCTCTGGGTTTCCATATTCATATATCAATTTCATAAAAGGTACTTCTAAAAATCTTCGTACTTTACATTTTTGTATGCTTCCCGAAAGTTCTCTGTTTCTCGCTGTCTCTATTTCAATATAATTTTTTCACTCACCAATGCCTCACAAACACGACATTTTTTTGAGAACAACACAACTCGTTACTCTTGAAGAAAACTGCTCCACAGCCGTAAGAAATCAAATGAAAACTATCAAAAAGTAATAATAGCGCTGCATCCGTTGCCATCATGCTTTTCGACAATTCGCTGTTCTGAGTAGGCCATACATAAATATTACTGTGTGCTTAGAATAATGATTAGTAATCGATTGTAGTCTAATAACATGAAAACTACTCCTGTTATTTTTTCAATTGAAGGATACATATTCCGTTTTTGACTTTGCCTTGGTTGTTTAAGAAAAATGCAAAAAACGAAACGATACTGTTGTTTTGGTTCGTGTTTCCATGAGTTATTGAAACTTTGAAAAGTGGTAAGAATGATTATTTGACGTCGTTCATGGATAAATTTCATTGCTGCTTTTTGGAAATCTATGCTACACAAGCAAATATGATGATACAAGAATAAAAATAAGTTATAAAGCAAACAATTTAATATTTGTCTCAAAAATTTTTAGTGAGATTTTCATAAATGCCTGTTGAAGCGTGAATGCCAATCGGCTGAGTTGCTAGTACATTAATATTATCCTAAGACTTCAAGGACGAGAATTCAACATACTCCGAGCAAACCAAACCTCATTCTCTTGATCTACAAAGTGTTCATATTTTGATGCATCACAATTCTCTTGTTTTTATATACACAATAATCGAAATAATAACCCTTTTTCACTATCTTCTAAAACCCATGTTGAATATTTTTTGCTTCGATAATTCACTGTTCTATTTAGCCTTCAAGTTTTTGTTGTTCCAAATAAGTTGATTTGGTGAGAGCACTGTATGGGAAAATTTTAAATGAAAAAAAAAATCGTCAACTACTACATTCTGAATCGAACCATATGAAATCAGACCCAAGTTTATCAAGGTTCTAAAACAATAATCTCTGTAACAACCTGCCGGTGAATTTTCATTTTTTTTTCTGAATCCTTAGTACTCGAGGAGGGTGAACCAGAGAAATCGATGCAAACTAAAATCGGAGGACCAGTAAGTATTAAACGCGAAGAGTAGATATATGAATTGGTGGCGGGCACATGAAATTACGGTTGACTAGATATAATAATTTCAGTTTTCACCGAAGAATATTTTAGCTTTTTATAAGCAGATCACATTATACTTAAGAGAAAAATTAATGTTGGTGAATTTTCCCTATTGCAATATCAAGATATTGCCTGAGATTTGAGCGTGAGACATTTACCAGGAAGCAGTAATTGTGGGGTCTGTTTACAGTTTCTCATAGGTTAGAATATCAAGTGATTTTTGTTATTTTCAGTAGATTCACAGAAGACAATGCTATCTCTAAAAAAATTAGACAATAGCGATCGATTCACCATGCTTCCCGGAGATTACGATTTACAAAACCTATGCCACTAAAATTGTAGAAATAAAATTTGACCTAGACTTCAAATGTATCCGAAACTGAGAAGAAAGTTGGATTCTAGTGAATCATGTAAAATTGATTGACAATTATAATTTTCCATGTTTCCATTGGTTATTTTCCGAGATTGTTACCATAATTATTATTGCTCGTGTGAAAAAACTAGAATATATTGGCACAAGTGGAAACAAAATAACACCCTCGAAATGATTTTTATTAGGAACCGAGAACAGGTTCATTTTGAGAGGGAAAACGGACGAATTTGTAATTTTTGCTTCCAAGAACCGGCATCAATTGGTAATTATCGTTCATCTAAGTTCTTCAGCATCATCCATCTCATGAACTTTTATGCATTCACCAATGGGTAATGGCCAAGCATTGGTAATCTGAGAAGGACAACTAAGTTCTCACTATACGAAAACAGTAACATTCTTGCAAACATCAAGAAGATTTCAATTTTTTCTACTTCAATCACTCTACTTACCTGGCTAGTCAACGTATAGCTTTGATTGACGAGCTTTTTGGACATGACATCAGTTTGACCCAAGAGTAATCTTTTTAATATCATTTTGAAACATCGATGCTCCGTTAGGAGTGATATAGGGGAATGGGGTTTGTTGAGTCCTAATTTTATGGGATTTGAGGTAATTTTTGAACATTTTGTGATACAAATACTAGAGGCACCTTCTTGTATCACAACAAAAAACCCATGTTTCAAGTAGGTAGTTTCAGTTTAGGTAGTCTAGTCAGTCGCTTCCTGTCTTTCTCCGTAAGTTTTGATTTTTAAGAAATTAGACTCGACGGATGATGGAACCCCTAGTGGCACCCAATTTTTTTTCAAAATCGCGAAAATCAAAAAATCAAATATATCATGCTCAAATAACTTTCAGCTGCCGAAATCGTCTCTCCACGGAAATGCGCTCGTTGACACTGGATGACTCTCGATAATCGTTGAAAATTTTCTGGATTTTCTGAATTTCAATTTTCGATTCCCTCATTTTCCTTACTTTTACCATCTTTTTTACCACTATTGTTCACACCGATTATAAGTATGCAAGTGCGCCCTACTGGGCAAGCTTATTTGTCGCTTTATTGTACTGTGACTGATACTGCTTTTGATCTCCTCTTCCTCTCTTTCCTTAACTAAAGATGACTCTGATTTGGGACCTGCTTCACTGGAATTGTTTGCACATGTTTGAATACAGGAGCACTTACCATTTGGCTCACAACGTTTTGGTGGTAGAGACAAGTGGCCACGTTTTTTTGGTATCTACAGGTCAGGATGCATTCGGGGGTCAACCTTTTTTTGAGGTAAGTCTGCGCTTTTCGACATGTTTTCAACATAAAAAAAGGTGAATCTAGATTCAAGCACACAGCCCAAGTCACTCTTTGTTCACACTCTTTTGTTCGTATCATTTTTCAAGGGCGATTTGGTTGTAATTTTCCTTTTTATCTGTCAAAAACCACCAAACATTATTCAATACGTATTTTTCTGCTAACATCATGCCTCACGAACCATTATATATATAGAGAGCCTCTTTTTACCACGACTTTGAATCAGTTTTTTTTAAGTGTAAGAGTGGTCAGTTATCAAAAATTACTTGTGTCATACTGTTTTTATGATCAATATCTAACCACACTAACAATTCTTTTTACATTTCGAAAAGAGAAAAAAAAATCAGGGAGACATACGGCTTCATTGCAATAAGCAGTCAAATCTGTCCTCTAAAAATTTTTTTTCAAAATTCCACCATTTCAACATTAATAAGAAGACTAGTTTAAAAAAATTTGATTGATGAAATAGTAATAAATTCAAATTTTGACATGGATGGATAAGCATCGAGTTTCAATCCAGTTTCAATCTCATCACATTAGTTGAACTGTTTTGCACTCAAAGTAATTGAATACGATTTTCGAATACAGCAAAATTCACATTTCGAGGTATCTTTTCAATTCTACTGCATAATATAGATGTTTTTTTTCAGTTTTACAATTGTGTTGAATTCTTTATCAGATTAATTTTTCAAAACAGTTTCTTTTTTCAGCGACCAATCTGGCCACCGTATCTCGGAAATTAAATCTGGAGTCAACTACGGGACCGACCACAACCAATTGTCATGCAATGAGAGGCTAAGAACTTGTCAATAATTCAGATTTCTTTGAATTCTAATGTGAGTCCAGAAAGAGGATGACAAAGGAGATGGGACACTGGAGATTCCTAAAAAACTGCAGTTTTATAGAGTTGATGAGATCGAAAAATTTTGGAATGGTTAAACTGAAAGAATTATGAAAACTGGAGGGTTTCATATACAAAATGACGGAAAATTCGTTTTGATTCGTGTGGTTTGAAAATGAACGTAGTGATGTGCAACTGAATGATCTTGTGGCAAGCTTGAGCACGTACCAATCGATAACTTTGAAAATTCAAAAACTCATCAACCTCATGAAACTGAAAAAATTTCCCAGTTTTTAAAAGTTTTCAAACGGAACATAGTACAGATCAAATTAATCCATGGGTGCCTTTCAGAGATTCACGGAATTGACTTTTGAAATACACGGAAGACGGGAGACGGAATACGGAAGAGAATTTTTTATGACGGAAGACGGAATTCCGTGCATCTCTGGTGCTTTGTTCTACATGTCCTATCATCAGTTGTTCCTTTCTCATGAATTCAAGTTTCAATATCTCCATGTCCTCGAAGTCTTGGAGCACCGTTTCAATTAGAATACACTAAAGTCAAATGTCTATTTTCATAAGGAAAAACGCTTCAACATCTAGCCGAATTCAACCATTACTCTGAAGTTCCATAAGCCTGAAAGTTGGGGAAAAATGGAATAAAATTGTATTGCTTACCTGCTTTAAAGTCCCCATTAACTCAAGATTTTGAAACGGTTTATAATTCAATTTACTTTGCAGATTTATTTTTCACATCTCATTTTTTTCAGCGACCAATCCGAATACCATATCACGGAAATTGAAATTCGGAGTCAACTACGGGACCGACCACAACCAATTGTCATGCAATGAGAGGCTAAGAACTTGTCAACAAAGCTGATTTCTTTGAATTCTTATGTGAGTCCAAAAAAAAGCTCGTAGAAAAACTGGACACTTCAAAAAATCTCGATTTTATGAGGTTGATGAAATGGAAAATTTTGAAAAGGTTTGATACTCCGTTGATTATAAGACTATTCAGCATGTTTGTCTATGTGATAAAGGAAGATTTCAGAATCAGCAATCCATTTTTCACAAACGTAGTACATAAATTATACGAGCAGATTGCTGATGTGCGATTAGAATAACTCGTATTTTCTGGAAGGTATCAGCTTTCCAAAATTTGAAATGTTTCAAAAATATTCAAAAGAACCTTCAAAAGTAAAGTGCTCTTGTATCTCACGCCATCTTGAAACAGTTGAGTCGTCTTTAATCAAATCATCAATTTCATGCGCATCAGTGAAGAGGAGAAAGAAGGTGTCCCTGCACAGACACTTGTATCCATGGACGTGGCCAAGGCGATGGAGTCTATCCCGGGGAATTATTACTATTTCTGCTCACGGAAAAGTATTACAGTTTTGTAAACTTGATAATAATTAGAAGAAACAATGAAAATCGTTAATTGGTTATTCAAGTCTATGCTAGAAAATTCAAGACACCTGCAATTTTCTGGTCTACCAAGACCTGAAAGCTACAGGAAAACAAACATAAGCCTTTTTGCGAATACAACATTAAACGTTCTACAAGTTTAACTGCTTCATGAATCTTGCTCAACCGTAGTATTCCTGAAAAGAATCATAAATCCTCCTAGTTTCGTAAAATTTCTAGCTAAATAAATCCAGAAACGTTCGACAAATAATCGAATCAACACTTTTCTGAGAATATATTTTTCATGTTCCTGATCTTCCATGAATCCTTCTTCTATCTGGAGTTGTAGTTGTTGCAGTTGTAAAGTTTCCGCTTTATTTTCGACTTGAAACGTTGTAGTTTTTTGAATAGTATTTCTCTTATGCGCAGTTATTGTCGAAGGATGAAAACATAACTAAAAATACTAAAACTTACTGTATTAAGCAGTTGACTAGTCACTTACCATCTATACATCTACTGTTTCTTCTTCCCTCTATCTCTACTCCTTGTTGAACCCTCTATTTCTCAAAGTCGCTTCTCACTTATTATTCATCACATCTATAGCATTTTTCTGCCAAAAAACTCAACTCATCACATGATAGTGAAGTTGAAAACATTATTGCTGCAATTTCAAAATTAATTTAGAGAGTGACCAACTTTTTTGTTCAATCATGTCATACATTTTTGCTAACTTATGGTTTGAAGATTTCCATCCCGTGTCCTTGAACCCATGTTTCAAATTGCCTTTTGCTTTTGCATTTTTGTAATTATTAGTTAATCGGACTCGTTGCATTTCGATTTCAATCCTTAAATTTCTTTGAATGCACAGTTTCTCACTGTTTTCATGAGGATAGTATATGATTGTAAGCTAGTAGTTCTGAATCCGTGGTTGGCCTCAAAAACGCTGACGGTATAATGGATACCAGAAGTTTCCAAACTTAAAATCATAACTTCCTGTTGCATCTTCTCTTCAAGTGCTCAATGAATCTAGAAGTTCTAGTTTTTGAGCGTTCATGTTGGCTCCAATTTGTTGGGTACCTAGTACTATAATCGATGGATTTAAGACGCACGTAGAGCCTACTCCAGGTTCAATTTTCTTCAAGAATTTTAAAGCATTTTGGTCGTTGTGATTTTAATTGAATGTCCATGAAAACGTTACCGTTGTTTTGTTTTCTGTTTCAATAAGTTGTCAAAGCGGGAAAAAATGGCATGTAATGGCAATGGCAATGACATGGTCATGTACCCACAGGTCCATAATGTTATTTTGTCTAAACCGTGCTTCTCCATTTCGAGCAGCTAAGTAATCATCACATCAAGATATTATCACATCAAGACACTCCTATCAGAAATTTCAAAGTTTTTGAAACTGCGAATTTTCCCCTTATAATGGGGCTTCATAAGCTGAAGTTAGTAAAATTTGTTCATGAAAATGTGTATAGTATGTACTAAAAATTGCTAACGAAACGGAATGCAGTTCAGAAAAGGTGAGAACTAACCAACTGGAAGTCCCCAGTTTACAAATCAGAAAGATTGCAATTTTAAGAAAAAAGCCTTTGGCTTAGCTACGTATTATTTTTGATGGGTACTTCTGTAACATTTACTTTGCATAGATTACAAGAACCTATAGAGAAAATATTAAAATCTATATAGAGAACCTTTATAAACGAAATTACTTTAAGATTTTGGGTGTGTTAATGGTGTGTAATGCAAGTTCTCAATGTTATTAAATATTAACAACATTAAGAAACAGAAAAGGAATGCTTTGGTTTTTTTGACAGTGGTTTCTACTTTGTCTATTTCTTGGTTTTAGGAACGTATCAGAAGTCAAATATCACTGTTTGATCATAATAGTAAGACTTGATTTTCAAATTCTTGATAAGTCCAAGATGTAAATGAACTGTTCATGATAGTAATAAAAATAACGGCAAAAAAGGGAAGAACTTGATAAGTTTTTTCACATAATTCAACTACGAACCGATTACCAATCAGATTTTCCAAAAACCTAGAACATTGTCATAAATAGATAGTAAAAATTGCATCCTGAAAACTTCTTAAAAACTTCCACCTAATATTCTCAAACATTCTTGTCTCCAACCTCCCCTCCTTTTTCGTTTTCTTTCTCTCTGTACATCCCTCAATACCTCTATTTCCCTTGTGAAATCCCATTCAAAAAAATTCAAAAAATTCAAGTCCACAATATGATTCTAGGCTTGATTAGGTTTTCCATTTTTTGTCTCAGTTACATATTATTGTCATAACGCTTTAGTTGAAATTTCGCACATTATATTGGCGGAATAAACAAAGTGCGACTCGGTGATTGTGGACTTTTCAAATTTTCAAGCCAAGTTTGGCTAGGTGAGCTGAACAGTCCGCAAACACCGAGTCTTCCTTTTTTTATTCCGACAATATCATCTGTTAATCTTTTTCAACGTTTTCTCAGATTTTATCCTTTTCACTGTTTTACACTGTTTTCAGAAACAAACAGTTTGCAAGTAGACATTCTTGTCTCTTCCCGACTCTTATCACTAATGCGCTAATGTTTGCTGATAAACCTCTGATTTTCTTTTAGTTTCAGGATCCTTCTGATGATGATATTTATCGATCTTCTTCATTTCGCCTAACTTTGATGAGCAATGTGTCGTCGCATTATAAGGTGATTTGTTTTAAGAAACCCACAATTCCATTGGTTTTTTTCATAATTTGACTTTCAAACCTTTCAATAAATATAGTGAGCGCTATTGAAATAATTTACCCTCAAACTGATTTATAAAAAGAAAGCGCGTATCATACAACTTCTAGAAACGATTTCCATAGACAGTTCGCCTTCCTCAGCCTTTTAGAGCAACTTTTGATTTTGAAACACTTTCTAGCCTCAAAACTTTTTTTTTGACATGAACATTGCCCTCCATCTCACGAAGTTGAAACATTTAGAGCATTTTTTTGAATTAAAAAAATGTTGGTTTCAAATCTTTGCTTTGTGATGATAGGAAAATCTGCTTAGATTCTCACCGCTTTGTACAAGATAAATTGAACATTTCCACACAATACTTCGACTTTTCCTGGCTTTCGTTTCCTAATTATGGTTACTCTGAAAATCTTTTTCGAGTCACACCTCTTTTTCATAATTTTTGGTTATTTTTTCAGTATTTATTAGTTTGATGTTAGAACGGCGAGTCATTATCCACGAGGTTCTGATAGCGAGCAAATGGTATACTAATTGTTGTCTTGCGCATTGCTTTCAACAAGCTCATGAAACAGAAGTAAAGACAAGCCATGTATTTCCGATGTTAACAAACCTTTCGCAATTTCAACATTAAGTATATTTTTCTATTTCATTCTCTGCAGAAGTTTTCGAAATAATAATCGACTGTAAACCCATAATGCAGTGCTTTCTGGAATCTTTGTTGTTATCTTTTTTTCTTAGTGCCCCAGGTAACTTCAAGGAGAAGCACAAATACTTTGCTAGATATCTTTCAGCTAGGATCCAGCCAATTCAGACTACTGTAGCTGTCTACCTGTGTTACCAGAGGAATTCGCCCACTTTCCGTACCATCAATACATCTACTGTTTCTCCTTCTCTCTATTTGTGCTCCTTGTTGAACCCTTCACTTCTCAAGTCGTTTCTCACTCACTACTCATCTCATATCACAACGTTTTTCAGCCTGAAGACACAATTAACCACAAAATCGTGAAGCTGAAATTTCAGTAGTTCATAAACTTTTCGTAGTTTGTTTCAAAAATGCTCATACTAAAACTTTCCAAACTTACAATAAACAATTTCTGTTGCATCTTCTCTTCGAGTGCTCAGTTAATCTAAAAGCTCTAGTTGTTGCGCAAGTTTATGTCGGCTCTGAATTGTTTGGTAGCTAGTACAAAAATCGATGGATTTGAGACGAATCACGTAGAGTCTACTCCCGATTCCATTTTCTTCAAAAATTATACAACATTTTGGTCGTTGTGATTTTCATTGAATGTCCAAGGAAGCGTTACCATTGTTTTGGTTTGTGTTTCAATAGGTTCCCAAAGCGGGGAAAAAGGGACATTGGTGATTCGTCGCGTGTGTTAACTTGGACATTTGAGCAAAAATTCGACTGTCTGCATAAAACACTTATCTGATTTGTTTTTCCTGATTCACAGAGCTCTCAAATTTTTAAGCATCACCATTCTCTTGTTAGTCTATACGCTAAAATCGAGGAAATGTATCCCTTTCCACTATTATCTAAAACTACAAATGAGTATATTTTTGTCTAATTGTGTCTCTGTGTCAGTTATCCTGCAAGTTACTGTAGTGCCAAACATTTTTGATTTGTCAAGAACTTCACTTAAATGTGTTCACTTTAAAACAGGTCATTGTCCATGTTGATGACCTGCCAATTTACAGTCATCCTGGAAAATAATTAACTCATTCAGCAGAATATCCTTCGTTCCGAAAATATATTTTGAAAACATAACGAAACTGAAAACTATGAGTGTTTCAATGTGCATTAGCAATTTTCTATTCGCCATGCCTTTTTTGCCCTGCGCTGGTAAGGGTAAAATTGAACTGTAACTGTTTCCTTACTCTTATTTTATTCTTGCGTATGAAATTCAGACACTTTCATTATCACCGTGATTCTAAAAATTAGCAGTAATCTCATCCTATTCTTCTTTCTTCTCTTTTCTCTTCTTTTTTGCGAAACGTGACTTTTTCAAGTCAAGATGAAGAACATGTGAAAATACATACATAAATTAAGAGGGGGGGGGGAGAGAAAAATCGGATTAGAGGATTCGATTATTACGGGATCAATTATGTCTTTGTCTTACTATAATACTGAAACAGCTTTTTCCTGGATTCAGTAGTATTTGCCGCAATAAATCCAGTGAAGTTTACCTTATTATAGGTTCTACATAGCGTAACACGGAGATGATTAGGTTACTCATTTGAGGTTAAGAATGAATATTCATTTCTGTCCCATCGTTACTGTAATATTGAAATGGATGTTTCTGGAATTAGTGAGATGAGCAACCGGTTTTCTGCCCCCATTAAAAACTGTATTATTGGATCAAGAGCTTCTGGGGAGCGTTGTCAATTGTTTCCCACCAGGCGGTTTTCGCCCCCTTCGGGGGCTAAAACCTTCTGGCATTTGCTCACTTGTCTCTTCACACACACCCGAAGGGCCCACAGTGAAAAGAGAGCAAAAAGTCGAAAATTTCAAAGTTGATATTTTTGAGAAAATGAAAAGCATGGGCATCATCTCAGACAACTTTCCAGTCGATCTATATAACTTTCATCCAAATCGGTCCACTGGTAGCCGAGTTATGGCGTGCCACAGACAGACAGACACATGGAAATTGGTGATTGTTATTAGTAATGATACGGTGATTAGTAAAAGAATCTGGTTTTAGGAGCACTCCTAAATTTATGCTTGACTGAAACGGCATTTTGATTTAGTGATTGTTGATATTTTCCCCACTACTATATTACCCTTCTGTTCTTGATCGTAACGTAATAGTTTTTCTCTTTCAGTCTTATGGTGAAATCGGAACTGTATCATTTCTATTAAGTGTTGCTTTCAGTTTTCTGGACTTTTTCAAGTTTCCTGCGGTCCTCAGTTACAATTTATGTAATATCGCGCCGTCGTCCGTTGTCAGTTGGCTTTAAAGGTGCATAAAGTTATATCAGACGATATCTCGTTATGGCACAAAAAATGCGCCAACCCCCGAGAAGGCGCACTTTGCGTTTATCAGTCCATCGTAATATGATGACACATTTTCAGTGTCTCAACGAGATATCATCTGAAAAAATTCCATGCGATGGTCTGGAAGAGGATCTGACTTTCTCCTGATAGTTGATTGCAAGAAAAATATTGTTTCATCTTTTTCTTTTTAAATATTGATGTTCAGAAAATAAATACTGGCTTCTCCACATTTCGAAACAGTAATCCCCGTTTCATAAATGTGATACAATTCGAGACACTGCGGTACTTCAGTTTTCCAAGGGCTTTAAAAAAAAAGATTACTTGTCGACATGATTTCCCATATAGTGTTTGCTGGTCATTATATTGGTTGTTATTGTTCTTCAATGACTCAATTTTAGTATAGTTAAGCAAGTTACCAATAATGTTTTTCAAATTCAGAATGCGTGACAAGCATAGTGAGATCCGGATCATGTATCATATTTCGAGTAATCACATCACAACTGAATGAAACAGTCATCCGAACATCAAGTTTTAATCAAGCTTTAAGTGTAAAAACAACAAATGAAAACCAACGATGCAATGAAAACGAGCCTTGAATTACCTTGGTTTGAAAACAGTGTTCTCTATAACAATCGGTCTTGAAGCTTACGTTTAGTTGATGTTGAGCGTGTTAAGGTTGGTAGACTATAATGGTGTGGCACGGAGTACTGAAATTAAAGTTATATGAATTTTTAAATCAACTAGTTGAAACAGGTCAGTATGCTAAATGTCTCTAAATGTTGTCTGTTTGGAAATACGAATTTCATGAGGTTGTTCAATTGAACCTCAATCATACAACTATTACAAAATATTACTGTCAGGGAAGCGTCATGACTGGTAGTAACATAACCGGGCTTAATTTTGATATTTTGGGCGAGTTTCCACGATCTTTCTCAGGACGGATGGTTAAGTGATATTCTCACTTAGCATTTCTCGATAAAACTATTAGAGGAACCAAATGTAGCACTTCCGAATCAAGTTATTGAAACACTACTTTCTGTTCCAAACATGTGATGAACGCAAGAAGATAATTTGGTTTTGCTACTGATGGACTTCTATGTATGTCTAATTTTTTCCCCGTCAACGCATTCCGAGTGAGAGTATGCTTGAGAAATTTTGGTTCTTCCCATCGTTTCTGTATATTTCATATTGGAAGGATAATAACATCTCAGACAAACTAGAGCAGCTCCTTTAGGTTGCCATAAGTGAACTTCTAGAAACAGAACCGGAGTGATTTTTGAAAAACAAGTGCTACTCCTCAACGCATTACCGTCATCAAATCAACAGTTTGGTTATCCTGCTGCTAAAACAGTATTCACTGTAATAACATTACAATTAATTGTTATTGTTTTGAGTGAGGAGTGGTATATACATATGACACAGTTAATCGCGTTTATCAGAAAAATAGGCGCAATTTGAAAATAAATCATCACCGAAGTAATGTCTGGGAGCACCATGTCGCATTCAGTGAGATATGGAAAACAGGTGCGCTTCTAATCATGCTGATGTGAAATCCAGACTTGAAAACTAGGGGAAATTAGATAATGTCACTTTTTTAATGATTTAAGCGGATCGGTTTCATGGTTTGACTCATGAATAATCACTACCATTTTGAATTCCAGATATTATTGTTTCACGAAGTTGATGTTTTCCTGAATTTCCGACACGAAGACGATAGAATCTCTTCTTTATATGTACATACGTAACGAACTCGACAAGAACGTCTCCAAAAGAGCAGAAATTTAAAACAGGAAAAATCGGTTCGAACACGAGAGACATCAATTTTCTGTTCCAGATCGTTGATATCATAGACTACTCTTGGTTTGCCTAATGAGAGTTTGTAATGACATTCATCTAAAAATCAAACACACTTGCATCCGAACAAAACAACGAAGGTGTAAAAAGAGCAAATGAAGATTTATGGATTGAGTTATTTCTTTATCTTCGAATTGTGAACTTTGTGACTTGTGTTGCGAATTAAAAAACAGCTAGAAACATAACAAGTAATAACAAAAATCAAAAACTTACTGTGTGAAACAGTACTTGAAAATTTAAAATTTCCGCTTCATTTTATTGTTGCTCCTTTGGAAACTTTTTTCTTTTTTGATCTGAAATTGGGAAGCCCTAAACCTTGAATTGAAGCTTCTCTGCTGAAAATATTTACTGTATAAGTGTGTAAGAAACCTGCACAAGAAAAGCGCTGGAAAGATGAGGCCTCTTTTTTGATGAAAGATGAGGAATTTCTGAAGTGGAACTTCCGAAGCAGCACTGAAATATGCTGGCGATTATTCGAAAAACTTACTGTATGAAACAGTTATAAAATTAATTTCTGTGTTCATCCAGTTTGATTCTCCTGGTCAGTAATTTCGTCCACAAAAATCAAATGTAAACCTTCCGAAAACCGTTCCTAAAATGCACTAGTACGGCAAAAAGTCGTTGGACAATGTTTTTGTAAAAAACGGAGTTGACACTTTGAGAGAAAATAACTTGAATTCTCACTAAAATGATAATTTCTCCTCCTTTTACCTTTTCTTAGCTCTTCCCAACTCAAAATGTTAAAATTTCTTTCGATCTCTGGGTCTCTCCATTTCACACTCGGTCTTTCCATACTCTCCAAACCTAATACTTCATGTCATCAGAGAACATAACTATTTTCCGTCTATATTTGATCAATAATCAGGTACCCTCAAACTCTCCTAAAATATCTCCAGATTCTGAAACATAATTAAATCATCTTATTTTCTCAAAATACGATGTTCTTGTAGAACGCTTACCCTCCACTTACTTGAATCCAAACACTCTCAAGAGTCGAAATTTCAGTACATTTTTGTGAGTACCGTATTCAAATTCTAGGAAATTGCATTTGCTTTGAAAAGTCGACTATCGCAGATTTTGTATGATTTTACTCGTTTTCGTTAGTCTCAACTCTCCTGTACGATTTTTTCCGGTTTCATGCTGTCCAATTCAATTCGGACTGCTGTATCGAAACAATTTTGAGGAGAAAAGTATTTGATTTTGCCAATTTCGTTTTTCAACAAGTCCTCATGGCATCACACTTGCTTCACTTGATGATCGTATTGAATGTCTCATATCATACAAACGAAATTACAGCTTCTTGCCTGTAATTGTCGATTTAACATCAGTTTTTTTAATTATGCATATTCGGTAGTTACTGTATCAGATTCTTCTTAATTTCGGATATTTTCAAATGTCCCTCATTGGGGGTGTACTAACCATTTTTATTATCGATTCTCGACGCTATACTGAAAAATCAGCTTTGAAGGTTTCTGTTACAGCATTTCCATAGATTGTGGCACGTTCTCAAAGTTCAGTTAGCTTTTGATTAGCCCAAACAAAAAGTTTTCCTCTATAACAATTGATGTCTACCGTATGTCTTGGTTTTTAACAAATTCATGACACAGGAATGAGAACAATAAACAAGTTACCGAGCATTACTTTTGCATTTTTGACACTAACAAGTGGAGAATAGTATTCGTCATTGTTTCTTCTGGAAAATCTAATCAACTAGCCAAACTCCTCAGAAAACAAGGGGGATGTTTATGTCGCTTTATATTAGTTTTCAGTTTTACTAGGTTTACAAAATAAAAGGACGGTTTTGTCGGATGTTGGGCGAGTATGTAGGTGTGACTTGGATAGTGGCATACTAACTACTATAGAAGATTCTTAATTCTCCAGCCGTTTATATATATATATTTTTTTTGTTTCATCAACTCCTCAAGTTTGTATAACATCAGTCCACTGTAATGCCATCCATGTCCCCGTGATCATTATTATTAGAATTCATATAATCTATGGTATACAACAAATTCCTTCTAATATCGCGTTGAATTTTTCCCAGCCTTGTTAGCTGGATAACAGCTGAAATGTCTTAAAATTCGTCTCCTGCGGCTGTTCTCTTGTGATAGTGGCTTAAGCAGTACTTCCCCTACTCCCTGTACCATCCATACATTTTCTGTTTTTCATTTCTCTATCTGTAGACATACATATTTGGACCGCCTACTACTCGTTGTATATGTGCACAAAAAAACTCAGTTCCTTGTCGAATCGCCTTTTTGTCTGAAAACGCAAACTTACTTCTTGATGGTGTAACAGATAATATTTCAATTCGAAGTTCCCACTTTCGTCATAAGGCGGTTCAACATTCATTGATTCAATTATGACATATTTTCTTGTGAATTTCAGGTTTGAATCCCAATCCAATATTCTTGAACTCACACTTCTGATGTTGCTTTCTGCCCTTTTTCTGCAGTGCTTTTTTTCGTTACAATGAATCAACCGAAACTATCAAACCACCAAAACAGATACCGTATATCTGTGATAAGTGGAACAGAAAATGTGTTGTGTCACATTTTTCAAGCCCTAATACTTGCAAACTTCACAGTTTTTCCCTGTTTTCATCTGAACAGTTTATGCATGTAGGCTAGTGGTTTGAATATTTGACTTTGTTGCCTTAGAAATATGATGGATACCAGAACAGTCCCAACAGAACCGATTTCTGTTTCATCTACTCCTTATGTAGTTGGTTACCGTTTCCAGCCGTTTTGTATAGTCTATTATCTAGAAGCTTTGGATTTCCATATTCAAATATTAATTTCATATCAGGTACTTCTAAATATCTTTTTCATTTTTGTATGTTTCCCGAAAGTTCTCTGTTTCTCCCTGTCTGTATTTTATTATAAATTTTCACTCACCAAGTATTTATCCAAACGAAAAAATTTTGTGAGAACAACACAACTTGTTATTCTTGAAAATGACTGCTTCACAGTAGTGAGAAAACAAATGAAAAACTATCGAAAAGTAGTTTTTGCACTGCATCCATTCCTATCATACTTTTCGACAATTCGGTGTTCTGAGTGGGTCTAAAATATTACTGTGTGCTTAGAACAATAATTCACCGGCTTTAGAGTAATCGCATAAAAACTACTCCTGTTCTTTTTTATCGAAGAACACATAATATATTACAAAATTTTTTGTCTTTGCCCTGGTTGCTTAAGAAAAAACGAAACAAAACGTTACTGTTGTTTTGATTTGTGTTTCAATAAGTTCTTGAAACTTTTAAAAATGTGGTAAGAATAGTAACTGGAATCCGGTCAAAAATTTTAATTATTTTTCGGAAATCTATTCTACATACATTATCTAGTATGATGATACAAGAAGAAAAATAAGTTACAAAGCAAAAAATTTAATATTCGTTCCAGAAATTTTCTGTGAGACTTTCATAAATGCCATGAATGCCTGTTGATGCCTGTAATGCCTGTTGAAGCGTGAATAAAAAAAACTGACTGGGACGCTAGTGGATCAAGTTTATCTTAAGCCTTCTAGAACGAAAATTAAATTATCTGCGAACAAACCAGTCCTCATTCTCCTGAACTACAAAGTGTTCAAATTATGATGAATCACTATTCTCGTGTTTCTGGATACACAAAAATCGAAATAATAATCCTTTTACACTATCTTCTGAAACCCATGTTGAAATTTTTTTGTTTCAATAACGCGCTGTTTCATGTACCCTTCAAGTTATTGTAGTTCCAAATAAGATTGATTCGGCAAGAGCATTTTCTGGGAAAATTGAATCGTCATTGTCTACACAAGTAATTTTAGGGCGGACTGCCAATCCATAGGGTAGCTCGCGCCAAAAATAGGCTGGGCTGTCCTGGAAAATCGAGATTCTTAAATCAGAGATGCGCTAAAAGGTTGTTTTCTACTTTTTTATACGGAAATAAACACTAACTTCATGTTGGCGAAAGACGGAACTCTATGCACCTTTGGTTGATGGAGAACACGAGAGGTTCACAGTATTACTACCCATCATTCCTACTGATTTCTGAATCGAACCATATGAAATCAAACCCGAGTTTATGAAAGTTCTCAAACAGCAATCTCTGTAACAACCGGTCCGTGAATTTTCGTTTTTTCGTATTCATAATACTGAGTATCTCATATATGAAACGAGTCTTGTAAACCAGATAAATTGATGCAAGTTAAAATTGGCTGACCAGTAAGTATTCAACGCGGAGGGGGGTTATGAATGAGTGGCTAGCTGGAATAATTTCAGTTTCCACCAAGGAATATTTTAGCATCTTATAAGCAGATCACATTAGACATAAGAGAGAAAATGTAGGTGAATTTTCCCTATTGCAATATCAAGATATTGCTTGAGATTTAAACGTGACACATTCACTAATATCAGGAAGCAGTACTTGTGGGGACTGTTTGGAGTTTAGCGTGTTAAGAGTGATTTTCGTTATTTTCTATAGATTCACAGAAGACAAAGCTTTCTCTAGAAAACTTCGACAACAGCGATACATAGTCGCTAGATCGAATAACCATGCTTCCTTTCGGAGATGTCGCTTATAGTTAGAAAAAAAAATTCCACTACAATTGAAGAAGCAAAATTCGTCCTCGACTTCAGATGTATCCGAAACTGAGAAAAAAGTTAGAATCTAGTGAATCATGTAAAATTGTTTGGTAATTATAATTTTTCCATGTTTCAAGTGGTCAGTTTCCAAGATTGTTCCCATAATTATCATTGCTCGTATAAAAAACTATCATGCATATATTGGCACAAGTGGAAACAAAATAACACCCTCGAAATGCTATTTATTAGGAACCGAGAACAGGTTCATTTTGAGAGGGAAAACGGACGAATTTGTAATTTTCGCTTGAAGGTACGGGCATCAACTGCGCTATTTATCGTTCATCTAACTATAAGTTCTTCGACATCGTCCATCTCATCAACTTTCATGCATTAACCAATGACTGAGAATGATCGAGAATATGAGAAGATCAACTAACTTTGCACTGTACGAAAACCGTAAAATTCTTACAAACATCAAGAACCTTTCGATTTTTACTGCTTCAATTACTCTACTTACCTGGCTAGTCAATGTATAGTTTTGATAAACATTGAACCTACGGAAAAAATGTGAAAAACTAATTGTAAGTTTGGGCTTTTTCGACATCGCACCTGCTGAATCAGTGTTTGAACCAGAAGTGATCTTTTTAATATCATTTTGAAACAGACATGCCCAGTTCGGAGTGCTATAGGGAAAAGAGGGTCCTTGAATCCTAATTGTATGAGGTGCAAGGTAGATTTCGAACGTTTTGTCATACAAATTTAGGTTTTTATCATTTTTGATCACTCGAGTCATCTTTTCGTATTAGAAAAAAACCTAGGTTT
The DNA here is from genome assembly GCA_963932045.1 of Caenorhabditis sinica. Classification (NCBI taxonomy): domain Eukaryota; kingdom Metazoa; phylum Nematoda; class Chromadorea; order Rhabditida; family Rhabditidae; genus Caenorhabditis; species Caenorhabditis sinica. The sequence goes on from OZ009940.1 coordinate 22,251,371, forward strand.
CAAGTAGGTAGTTACAGTTTGGGTAGTCTGATATGTCGCTTTCATCATGGGTTAGACTTTTTTCGAGCGACTTAAGTAATCTAGATTCAAGCCCACAACCAGAGCCTACAGTTTTCACTCTTTTGTCGGTATCATTTTCTTAAGGGCGATTTGATTGTAGTGTTTCTTTTTTATTTTTTAATCAAAAACCGCCAAACATTATTAAATGCTTATTTTTCTGTTAACATCCATTTACGGACTATTAAACATGTGGATAACCATTTTTTCCCACGACTTTGAATCAGTTATTTAAGAGTGTACGAGTGGTCAGTTATCAAAAATAGCCTATGCCATACTGTTTTTATGATCAATATCTACTTCAACGAGTAAGTTGTGCTCCGCTAATTTCGTAAAATAATGAACAATGAATTGATATCTGTTTTTTTTCAGTTTTACAATTGTGTTGAATTCTTTATCATCATGTTATTATATTATTCTTGCTTCTCGCCAATTTTATAAATTTCATTGCATTAATGAATTGCTCAGTTTCTTCGTGTACGCAACAATCGACTGAAGAATGCGCCGCACGGGTACTCTTACCGGCAAATAGAAACATTAATCTCTATTTCACTATTCTGATAAAACTTGAAGTTTGCATTTGTGCTATTTTAGTATGTATATAAAGGCTCATTACACCTTTTAAAATAAAACGAAATTGCTTGCGTCTTGGCGTTATTTTTCTTTTGAACCATTTGTCGTCTGACTTCTGAGTTCCTATGTTCAATGAGATCCGGGGCGGAAAGCAACCAGTCATTTCGAAACTGGACATTTCGCAACTTACTTAGATGCAACCACCATACTTCGCAGCGGAGACTTTTAGCAACAACCTTTTTCAAAACTTGATGAATCTCAGACAAAAGGTAACTGAAAGCAAGCTCTTGCTTAACCTGGTTTTGAAACAATAATATCTGTTACAACTGGTCCGGAAACTCAGCTGGTAATTTGTATTGTTTAATGGCAACCTTTTTTGGATTTCATGCTGCAAAAAGATACTTCATTATAAAATTGCTGTTAGAATCAAGATTTTAACTTTTAGTAACAGAAAATAGTAAAAATTTTCCCCAACTTTTGCTGTTTCCACTAGCTCAAATATAAGCGCTCCGGTATTGGATTGTAATGGTTCCTGGGTACTGGACACAGACTGATGCCAAATTTGTTCTCAACGCTAATAGTGTATGTGCTACTGAATTATCTTGTCGCAAGCTTGAGTACGTAAAAATCGAAAACTTTGAAAAAACAAAGAACTTATCAACCTTGTGGAACTGAAAAAAAATTTCCCAGTTTTTGAAAGTTTTCAAACGGAGCATTGTACAGAACAAATCAATCCATGTTTTTGTTCTACATGTCCTATCATCTGTTACATTTTCTGATCTCAGTTGTCTTAAAAACTTGGATATGGTCCAAGAAAATAATACGATTATCCTCAAACCATAACCTTTTCCAGATCCGAACCATCTGAAACCAGAGTCAAAGTTGTGAAGGCATCGGAAATCTTTACGATCACTCAGATTTGTGCAGGTCTCAGCGGGTTTCCAATGATGTAAACTTTTCAGTTCTTCGATTTCTTTCCCATCAAATTTAAGTTTCTGTATCTCCGTATAGTCGAAGTCTTGGCACACTATGTCAATTAGAATTTACTATCGTGAAATAATTTTATTCATCAGGTAAAACGATCCAAATTTTAGCCATATTTAACCATGGCTCTTGAGTTTCGTAATGTTGAAAGGTGGGGAAAGATTGGAATACAATTCTATTACTTACTTGTTTCAATGTCCCCATTAACTCAAGTGTCTGAAACTGTTTACAATTCACTTTGCATTACAGATTTATTTTTCACAGCTCATTTTTTCAGCGACCAATCCGGCTACCGTATCTTGGAAATTGAAATCTGATGTCAACAACGGGACCGACCACAACCAATTATCATGCAATATGAGGCTCAGAGCTTGTCAACAAAGCTCATTTCTTTGAATTCTAATATGTGTACAGAAGGAGACGAGACACTGGAGATTTCAAAAAATCTCGGTTTTATGGAGTTGATGAAATCGAAAATTTTTGAAACGGTTTGATGTTTCGCTGCATTTTTTTAGTATTCAACATGTATGTCAATGTGATAAAGATTCGATTTCAGAATCAGCAAACAATTATTCACAAACGTTAGTAGGAGTGAGATTGAAATAACTCATATTTTCTGGAAGATATCTGCTTTCCGAAACTGCATTTTACAATTCTTACTAAATTCGAAAAAAAAGGCTATTTCAATTTCAATTGTCAACGGTGTGGATGAGGACCAGAAACGTATGCTCTAGTGTCGTGAAATCATCAAACAACCAAAATTGACATGGGGGCCCTTCACAGAACAATCGGATGATCTTTATGGAAGTGGTGTGAGTTTTTTCAAATTTTTATATTTCACTAGGTTTTTAAGGCTCACCATAAAATGGAACTATAGTGGTATTGGACTATAGTTGTTCTTTAGTGGATTTTCCGTGAGCGTCAAAAGTAAAGTGTTTGGTATTTATGAGAGTCAAATATCAATACATAGCAGCTTTTTTAGAGTGGACACTGTCTTGGCATTGTCACCAAATAAAATTGTTGCGATATTGATAAAAAGCTTTCTAATAGTAAATTTTTCTGTATCGCATTGTCTATACATAGAAAGTATAGTAGGAACTTTTTGATCCCTGGATAAATATCCTTAATGAAAGCTCAAGAGCTCAAACTCTCAAGTCCGCTTCACTGACTTAAAAATAGAACCAGTAAAAGCACTCTTCTGATCAGAAAATATAATACCGTTATGACTTGTTCGCATAAATTTAGCAGACTATTTGTTCACTAGTTCCAGGTTTTTGTTGGTAACCTCCATGAAATGCTCGTTGCTACTGCTAAACGAGAAATGCTCGTTGCTATGTTTACATCATTCCTAATCTGGTCTGTTCTGACGCTGAGAAATAATTTTTCCTTGGCTATTTTGTTCAATGTGCTCTTTGAAATCTTGAAAACTTTCGTGGAGACCCTCCTCTAATTTAATATTTTTTAATGAATTATTTACAATTTCATACTGTCGAGAACAAGTCAAGATTCTATGGATCGGTAAGGAGATTTCACGTTCTTCGAATTTAACGACTTCAGATGACTGGAATGTATCGTTTCCCGATTCCCAATTCTCAAAGCGCTTATGTATGTATGTATATTCATGTGTTTGATTCCGATACAGTGTTTCCCTTGTTCATAGACTAGCTCTTTTTGCACGTTTTGTTTCATTTTTTTGTTAGTCAAGGTACTCTTCACAATCAGTTTTAATTTGAAAGTTTTACTCTGAGTTTTTTCTGTTTCACAGGACCCATTTTCCAAATGTTGAGGTGCCACTAACAATTGGAGACTACTTCTTTCACCGCACATTGTGATTTATTTTCAGATGTTCCTAAAATTCTTTGAGATCCAAGCTCCGCATCATTTTCCGCTTCTGCAGGTTCATAAAACAGAACAAGTTATCCCATTTTTGATGGGCTGCGAAGTAATTCCTCCAATCCATTGTGTAGCATTTTGATCTTGAAAACAGTATCTTATTTCGTGATAGTGAAACTGAAAATAAAACCAATAAGTAGTACATTCACTTGAAAAAAGTGCAATATTTACTGATTGCATTAATTTTTGCTGAGTGTGGGTTCAAGGATCTCAATCCCATATTCTTCTTTTTTCAGAACACACAAATGCTTCGAGTTCCCTAGAAAGTTTTGTGTCTAATACAAATTCATTGTAGTAAAACATGTTTCACTAACATGATAAAACTCAACTCACTTTCCATTTCCAATGGAATTGTGATACGTCTTTATTCAAAAATACAGAAAATACACTATTCCATCCAACTCACATGTCAGTGTTTCCAGTTTTATTGTTTGAGACCTGCAGAGCTGAGGGAAACAATAAATCCGGCATCTTCAAGTTTTATAGCTCAAACTCATGATAACAGAGATCTACCGTACTCCTCCTGCACATTTTGCTCATTATTATCAGCAGGTCAAAGCAATATCTCCGTTCCACTAACCTTTTAGAATCGCGAGCACCACTCTATTTCAGTTGACACTTCTCATAATTTCCCTGTATTCCTGTTTCGAAAACTTGGTGAAGTCGTTGTTTTTATTCCAGACTTCAATGTGACCTGCTTTTGACGGAAATTAAAAAACTGTATAGCATCTGATTGTATCTAGCTGAACAAAGCGCAAATGAAACACAAATCCTACCAAGACATGAATTTTGACTGAATGAAACAGTTATCCAGTGATCACCGCTTCACAACTTTTTGTAAACCTTCATAATTGAAACCAATGACGGAATGAGTAAATAGTTAACCTGGTTTGGAAACAATAATTTGGAAACAGTGAATCTTTAGCTCGTAACAGTTGACAACAAAATTTTGTTTCGGTTGGTACAGTGCGGTCAATATCGATAGGACCACCCCCTAATTGGGGTGTCCTGAAAAAACGAAATGAGATATTGAAAATCTGTAAGCGCCATTCGATTTAGAATACAAAAAAAACCCCAGGAGCCAAATTTTCATGTCTCTACCACTTTCCAGTACCCCGTACTAACAAATGGGTCCACATGCAGGCGGTCAATATCGATAGGACCACCTATCAATTTGGGGGGGGAGCAGCGCTAAGTTTGGCTAGAAACTGGGTCCAAATCTTATTATTTTTGTTTATTTTCATGTTTTTCGTTCGTTTTCCTCCTTTTCACATGTTTCCTGAAAGGTTCCTTGCTAGAAAATCTTGAAAGACAATACATTGAAAATTATTGAAATGAAACTACAGTAAGATTTTTCCCACAGTATTCTTGATCGTGGCGAAAGTCTGATGTGCAGATATCAATCCCCAGAAACTTCTGGAACAATTCTAGATTTGATATGGGCCTAAATCAGTCAGTCATTCTCATTCTCATCATGGGTCGAGCCGCCATTCTCTCCTTGCCTCAACAAGCCCAAGTGGACCTGCTTCATCGTCTTGGATATTCCTATCGGGAGATGTCTCGTCAGCTTCGAAAGAGCCGTTCCGCAATCACCCGTTATCTGAAGGACCCAGTCAACTATGCCACCAAGCTGAGATTGTCCAGAGGACGCAACAGGAAGCTGACCAACCGAGATGAACGGAACATTGTGCGAGCCGTATCCAATTTGCCGAAGAGTATCAACCAAGTTCGTTCTGATCTGAAGCTGACTGTCTGCAAGAACACAATCCGGAACGCCATTCAACGGAGCGGGTCATCGTTCGTCAAACAATGGCCAAGGCTCCAAGACTGACATCGGATCATAAGAAGAAAAGGTTCGACTTTGCTCGGAACAACTTGGCCACGAAGTGGGAAACGGTTAGTTTGTGCATTCTGATTCTTCTGTTGATGTGGATGTTTACAGATTCTCTTCTCCGACGAGAAAAAGTGGAATCTCGATGGTCCCGACGAAAACCGAAGCTACTTGAGGGATCTGCGCAAGGACCCAAAATACTTCTCCAAGCGCAACTTCGGTGGTGGCAGTCTAATGGTTTGGGGTGGATTTTGCGACGGGAAGAAAATGGATCTTCAATTCATCACCACTCGGGAGACTTCCATCAGCTACCAGCAGACTCTTCAGAAGGCCATCGTTCCGTTTTTTCGAAACCGTCGTCGATCGCATACATTCCAACAAGATAATGCATCCATCCACCGCAGCAGATCCACAATGGACTGGTTCACCGCCAAGAAGATCAAAGTTCTCGATTGGCCGGCATGCAGCCCGGATCTCAATCCAATCGAGAACTTGTGGGGACTCTTGGTACGCCGTGTGTACCACAATGGACGTCAGTTTACCAACATCCAGGATCTCAAGACAGCATTGCAGACGGAGTGGAACCGTGTCTCAAGCTCGGAACTGAAAAACTTGGTGGCCAGTATGCCGAATCGTGTTATCGAGGTGCTTCAAAAGAACGGAGGAGAGACAAGCTATTGATAATTGATATTTCTATTATGTTTTCTTGCCATTTTTTCAAAGATCTCAATAAATTTTCCTGTTAATCGTTTCAACCACAGAGAGAAAAATTGAAAAAGTGTTCCTTCACTTTGTTTGGCAGGGAACCTTTCAGGAAACATGTGAAAAGGAGGAAAACGAACGAAAAACATGAAAATAAACAAAAATAATAAGATTTGGACCCAGTTTCTAGCCAAACTTAGCGCTGCTCCCCCCAAATTGATAGGTGGTCCTATCGATATTGACCGCCTGCATGTGGACCCATTTGTTAGTACGGGGTACTGGAAAGTGGTAGAGACATGAAAATTTGGCTCCTGGGGTTTTTTGTATTCTAAATTGAATGGCGCTTACAGATTTTCAATATCTCATTTCGTTTTTTCAGGACACCCCAATGAGGGGGTGGTCCTATCGATATTGACCGCACTGTATAAGAATTGACACTCTTTATTGTTAAACTATATAGTGAAATAAACATTATGAGAAAAAATAAACCTGCAGCTCGATTTTTTTAGTTTTTTGTTCATACCATTCCGAATTTGTCCATATTGCTTTATGAAACCATTGAAGTACCACAAACAGCCATTACCAAATCCTTGATGTGAAGCTGTATTTTCTGTTCCAACCATGTGATGAGAACTAGAACCCAATGTGGTATCACTCGAATTGTTTCAATGACTTCACTCCAATCCAATGTGTTTTCATGTCTGCTCAGCTTGGAAAGACGAAATGATCTTGTTGGCGTTTTTGTAATTCAAATTGATGCTTTATGCAGAAGAAAAGAATGACATCAGTTTTGTGACGGGTCGCTTTGTATATGTGACCTACTAGAAACGGAAGGTATACTAATTTTATGTACATATTTTCCGTAGAACCGTGCTTCCAAACTCTTGTCATCGTTCTGCAAACGAACAAGATTGATACAGTATGTTTCAAACAACGGAGGTATCCTACTGCCGTCTTGAAATTGAACCCTTTGTTATCTCACATCAGAAACAGTAGATTCTTTATTCACCGTAACAACTGGCCAGTAAACTCGGTGACTGCCAATGGTTATTGTTTCCAAAATATCCCACTGATGGTCTTCTGTTTCCAATAGTTTTCATAAAATCCGGTTGAAAATAATGCAACTGTTCTGTTCTTCATAAGCTTTAAACAAAGCTCGAGAGGGTATAATTTCAAATCCCTTATGCCTTTAGACTTGGGACAACAGACTACTGTCACTATCATGAATTTACGCTTTCACTCTGTTATCATGCACCAAGTTTTCTTGAAGTTCATAATATCTTGGTGGTGTCTTTTTTCCCAATAACCATCGATAACTGTCTTTATTTCCTATGTCAATGTCACCTATTTTCCCTCCTCGAATCGCCTTTTATCTTTACTAATAACAATCACCAATTTCTGTATGTGTGTCTGTCCGGCGTACGTCATAACTCGGCTTCCAGTGGACCGATTTAGATGAAACTTATATAGATCGACTGGAAATTTGTCCGAGATGATGCCCGTGTTTTTCTTTTCTCGAAAATATCAAGTTTGAAAATTTCGAAATTTCACTCCCATTTCACCCTGTGGCGCCCGTTGGAGTGTGTGGGAGAAAGAACGGGAGAGGCGAGCGAGAGAGCGCAGTGTTGTCTACTTGGAGGGAAGGACAGGTGTTCCATGCAATGGTGGTATAGTGGTGAGCGCAGATGATCCAGGCTAAAGGGTTCGCGGGTTCAAACCCACAGAGAGCCGAACTTTTTTGCTTTCTTTTGTATGAAAGAATCATGTGAGCGAATGCTTTTTACAGCTGAATATCACTCTTTTGACTTTGCGTAGGATAGAGAAAGCATTTCGTTGATCATCAAGATTGATTTAGATGGACACGTTATGAGAGAATGTTTTCAGAAAAGATACCAGTAAAGCTATTGCCTGGCACCAAAAGAGAAGGCTTGATTTTTGTGATACCAATTGGTGAACTGTCTTCTCAAATTCATTGAAAGTCGATCAGTCAGTGGCCAGATCAACTGTGTATGTGTAACACTAAATACTTTAGAAATGGTTTTTTCTTGCAATTAAAATTCACTCTTTGCTCTAAAACCCTGTTAAATGTAAGCCTCCCTCAAAAATAGAAGTATAATCTTTTTCGAAACTTGATGTTACTTTTTTCAACTTTTAGTAGGTAAGTCGGCTTTGGAGATATGTGTCTCGGAACACAAAGCCCACTACTTTTTCTCATTGGCAATAAATCAGTGTTAAAATTGGGGTCAGAGTGCATTTTTAATAACTAAACAAAATCCTGTTTGATTGTTGATAAAGATTGAATTGCCAGTTTTGGGGACCCGAGGCTTCAGAGGAGGTTTTACAGTAGTTGGCTTTTTTTCTAATGTACTGTTGACAAAATGAAGACTCCGGCGAAAAAAGAAACAAAACATTAGGATCCCAGAAGAAAGCGAAGGCCAGGAGGTTGGAGCCCCCAAAGGGGGCGAAAACCGCCTGGTTAAATAACACTGGTTAATTTCATGAGAAGGAAACTGTAAATTTTGTAACTCAATGTGCCTCTTTTACTGAAGCAAGTTTGAAACTTCACTGCTTCATTTAGGACATTTGTTTGTTTGGGCTTGAAGATCCTGATTTTGGCATATTCGAGATTCTACATAGTTTAATTTTTATTCACTAAACCTGCGAGTTGTGCAAGTCGCGAACCATACCGATGGTAGGTACACCTTTCTCTGTTTGCCATTCAGAAACCAAAGTTTTATGTTTCAAATAGTATGAAAAATGTATTATCACACTCTGGTGTCGATAAATCGAAGATCATCTCAGAATGCCCTACTCCAAAAATATTGAATGGATTTCCTGTCGATTTGGCGATCTTTTGTTAGATCATGAGAAAATTTGAATACTCACAACAAGAGGAACATTCCTGTTGTACAGTTTCCGGTTTCAAAGGGTTCTCAAAGAAAGTAATAAATGCTTTAATTAATTGGAGTCTTGTCGAGTTAGAAATCTGTTTAGTTTTACAATTAGAGTAATGAAATGATAATCATTTTATTGGGCCCGTTTCCTCGAACATTGTTTTCACAAATTTCACTATTTCGTTGACCAATTATTTTTTCATTGAATCCGGTTGTCGAATTTCGAAGAAAACTAACTGCCCTACCGTTTAGCTTTTACACAAAAAATTTGCGAATGGAACAGAATCAGACTTCTAGTAAAAGTTGAATTCATACCACAAACTTGAAACTGAACACTTCTTTTCAGTTTTTCAATCTAATCAGTTTTCCAGATTTCACTGTTTCCCAATTACTATGATATGCTATTTCTAAGCTAATTGATTGAGTTCTGCATCGATTTTTTGAAATAATGTCCAACTGTTTCAACTGGAAAGTAAACCTCTGCAGCTTCTCCTTGTGAGTGTTCAATTGAACGTTGTTTGAAGAGCTTACGAGAAATATTAGCAAGAATGGAAACCCAATACACAATAAGACTGAAAGCTGAAAAGTTCATAAAACAATTAACCGACACAGGAAAGTTTAGCTCATTGGCTCGATTACAATAGAATTAATAATCTGAGAATGCAAGGAAAATTTTAATGAGGATGGTCACCCTTAAGAAATGAGCATAGAAAAATCAAAAAGATCTGGAAACCGGAATAGTGGTAAGAAGCAAGCAGTTTCAAACAGGTTAGAATCGCTTGTTGTTTTTCTAAATAAGGTTTTTGGTGTAGCGGAGGTCGTCTGAACATTACAAATCATATGTTTTACAAACCATGAAAAAAACATTACAAACCATGAATGTGATTTGCCTGATCGAAAAGTGCACCTTCATTTATCACTTCTGAAAACTGGCATTTCAAATTTTTGAACTACCATTGTCGGCTGATTAAGAAGAGCTGGTCCAGGCAAATAAAAATTCTTCCATCTGCTCGTCGCGGTCCGGCCCGAAACAATTATGGCTGAAACCATCAAATTTTACAAACGAAGTTGAAATTGAGAAACATTTACAGTTTCTCAATCTTTTTTTCATCAATTGGAAATTTTATTTATGTATATAAAAAATTTACTAGACATAATAATCTCAACTCAACGAAAATGACTGTTTGAAACAGTTACCAAAATGCTTCAACTTTCAATTATCAACTACTCGAGTGAACGACTGGAGTTTCTCATTTTTGCTTCAATATTATACTTGTAACTCTGAAATGTAGGGGTTTTTTTGGAATATTATGTTTTTATTGTATGCTACAATACAAAAGAAGACCACATAAAACTTACTTCGGGCATTATGGTCGTTAACTAAGGGGTTAGAATTTTTTGGGAGAGTCAGAAATGTTTTTTTGAGATGATGGACTTGATTTTATTTCTGTTTTACACTGTCCATACATGAAAGTCAAAATCAAACATTGATAATTCCTTGGGATAATCATATACTAATTTCTTCGAATTTATCTGCTCCAAACTGCTACTTTAATCACTTGCCAATATCACTGTTTTGGAGTGTCTATATGTGTTCTTGTCATCGAATCTACTTCACTTGATGATCGTTTTGCACCTCTCATTTTCATGACTGATTTGCACAAAAAATACTGTTTCTTCACATTCTTATATATCCAGCCAAGAGTTCACAATCTGCTTAACGTTCAGTCGCAGTTCTGGAAAACTTTTTTCATCCTCTAGGATTCTTTTTTCATTTTTTTCCTAGAATTTCACTATCTTATTATCGCGCCGCCGTTCGTTGTCAGTTGACTTTAAAGGCGCATGGAATTATTTCAGACGATATCTCGTTAGGGCACGAAAAATGCGCCAACCCCCGACAAGGCGCACTTCGCGTGTATCACTCCATCGTAATTTGATGACACATTTTTAGTGCCTCAACGAGATATCGTCTAAAATGACTCCATGCGCCTTTAAGGACAACTGACAACAGACGGCGGCGCGACAATATGTAGAACACTTTCTCCCATTGTTTTCAACGAATTTGATAGTTGTTTTCTCGGTTTCATGCTGTCTGTAAAAAATCAGGTCTCAAAGTTTTAGGGATGTGTTGTACACGGGCTCTCATATTACTGACTATTTCACAGAGTCATAATGAATTGCAGCTTTTCAAGTCGGGGTGCTGTTTTACAGTGTAATTACCGACTCAATTTTTTTGTTCATTTGAGTTTTTTATCAATCTTATTAACCGAGATTCCTCTTGATATCCCTCAATTTGTCATGTCCAGATCTATTGATGTATGGGTTCTTTTTTTGGTCAATTGTTCCCGGCTTCGTCTAGTTTACAACATTAGAAAGTATGGATACATCTCGATTCTAGGTTGTTTCTCTTGTGACTTAAGATGAAAATTACGAAACTGTAATTTTGTGAAAAAATAACTCGTTTCAATAAGTTTTCAAATTTCGTGGTTTGTGTTCAAGGGAGCAGATCGGGCTTGTTAACATAAAAAAAAGGTGGCACTCCAAAGGAGTTGCTGAAAAGCCCATTCTTTTTTCAGTTTTTGCTGTTCTTCACTGTTGTCAATTGCATCAGTTTTGGCATATTTCATTCATTTGTTCATTATCTTTGCGATTCTCTACGTTTCAATTAAATAAGCTCCAGTGAAGCCGAGCAAAGCCACAATTTTAAAAATAAGATGAATTCACATTCATATAGAAATTCTCACTGTTACCGACTTACGAATTAGCAGCTTCTAACCTTCTAAAATGATCCGTTACTTCTGAAAAAAAACTTGTGTTGTAAGTTCTTCTGTTTCATGACTCCCATTTTTTAATTGCTGTTGTTCCACTAACAATACTTGTGCTGACATCACAAACAGTGTTTCAAATTTTTTAATGTTCCAACTAGTTTCCAAAATGCTGGCATGAAATCGATTTCCCGTTTGATGATGTTGGCACGAAAGATAACTTTTTTATCCTTTTCGTGTGAAAACTGAGCTAGCTCCTTTGATACATCATTCACATGGTGGTAACACAGCAAACGTTTCAATCTGAAGTTATCCTGTTTCGTCATTCCCATATCCGCTGAGATTCTTTGCAGTTCGCAGTGATTCTTGGATGTCGCTTCAGCTTTCTTCAGTTTCGCAAAACTTTTATATGGAAATTTTAGATCTAATTCTCATTGGGGAAGTAGTAGCTTAACTTTGTCTGTTTCAAACAGTTTCTGAGGGATTCTGTACTCAGAATTCCCGTTGATCATTCGCTTAGAAAGTGTTCAACTCGTTTGATATCCCAGTAATGACTATGCTAGGATTTTCAAAATTTTCAGTTTCAGATTCTTGTCATAAAATTTCAGTGAAAAACTAACACATTTTACCTTACCAATTCGCTTCTTTACTTTTCATTCTTCTGCTTTGTCGCCAAGTTTTTTTTCGATTTCGCCCGATTCATATGAGTTCTCTCGCTATTCTGACTCAGTTCCATTGTTTCGATGTCATTTTTTCAATATCTATGGAACTTGCGGCCCTTGGCGATCTGCAAACGCATACATATTTTCCAGTTTCGTTGCCTTTGTAATTCATTCCTAAGATCGTTACTCTAGCACTAAAACTTCTCCTAACAACAAGTTTAAAAAGCTGTCAGTACTCCGATTCCTATCTTTTTATCCATACCATTTCTTCTTCTCTTTCACCTTCTTTTTTTTTTGCAAAACGTGTCTTTTAAAAGTCGAGATGAAGAAGATGAGTGTTCTAATTGTATTTGGACCCTATCAGGGCTTTGTTAATTCCCGGTTTTGATAGCTCTATATTAGTTAAAGGCATCGCATTTGCTTCACTTGACCAAGAAAAAACTGTATTGAAAACACTTTTCCTTTTTCTGATTAAAAAGATTTTCACCGTTTTATGTAGTGCACTTAATCCCACAGTTTTCGATATATGTACTTGATTTTTCCTTTCATACAGCACTCAATATTTGTAAAAATATCTTTAAGGTATCACAAGATTGATATCAAATCTGGCATCGACTCAGGTCACTTTTTCCGATATTTTATCTGAAGTCATTGTCTATTTTTGTTGGCAACTTCAATCTTCAAAATGTGTATCTGGTATTTCTCTCAATCTCTCTGGATTCATAATCCATGCCTTTGATATCCTTTATTCTCATGAGCAGCTACTGAACGGTAATGTACTCCAAATGATATTTCTGTTTTGGGCTGAGTTTAGTCTCAAAAGAACAAGCATAAAAAGTTATCTAAGAAACTGAAACCGTTTCTGGAGGATATAACGGCCTTCGAGAAAATCCACTTTTTCTAAAATTTTCGCGAAATTCAAAAATGTCATCTTCCGAAGCTCATAACTTTGTTCGTTTTCAACGGATTTTTATTAACTAAAGTGCAGTTGAAAGATAAATTACTGGTCAATGTCATCATAAACATCATTTTATATGATATCTTGATTTGAAAAAGTTATCAAATAAAAACCAAAGGTACTTCAATCCCAAGAAAGTCATAAAAATTTTTTGGAGGTATGACATCTTCTGAATTTGTCTTAAAATGAAAGAGCACGTTTGGTTTAGTCCAAAAACGGTGTCTGTTATAGGGGTAACCGGCCATTTTCAAAAAATAATTTTGATGAAAAAAAAAAATTTTTCAGGATTTTTTGAAAATCGCAAAATTTTGCGTACACTTTCTACTGTAAGTTTAAAATTAAATGTTTTCGTTATATTGATTTTCTTTTCAGCTATCAAATGAGCTATAGACCTTTTTTTTTATTGCATGTTTGACATTTTTTATGACCGTTTAAACTTTCCAAAGTGAATTTCGGTCATTTTACTGTACCCATTATTTGAAATTTTGGTATTTTATATTATATATTTCTGTTTTTGTGCGGATTTCAATTGTTTCAAGTTAAAAATAGTTCAAATTGTTCAAGGTTCCCGACTATGGAGACATCTGAAATCTAACTATGGCGTTCTTGGAAAGGGTGCTCTTAACGAATGCTGTTTCTGTTCAAGTCGCAGTTCACAATAATTAGCATTAAAAGCTTTATTTCATTATGTAACGTTAAAACGGAACTTGTTTGAGGTATCTACAAATATGATACCTGCAAATAAAATATGCCGCCAGTAAAACTTTACAGACGATGAAAGAGTACCGCCTATCGATTTCCATGAAAAATCAGAAGGCACCGTCAAAAAAGACACCGCCAAAGGGAAAAAGACACCGACAGGAAAATTATATCTTATCTCAAGGAGCATACTATCCTAATTATTCTTGAAAGGGGATGATCTCATTCATTTTTTCGTATTATTTTCTAACCTTTTTTGCCTCTTATAGTATTGACTCTTTCAACTATTCCTAACGTGTTTCAGAAATCGATCCAAAAATGCTGTCCCAGCGTCCTGAAAGCGTCCGCTTGTTTGAGAACACAATCGAATATGAGAAGCAGGATTTTTCTAGCAAAAGTGTACTTCCTCGCAATTTGCTACAAAACAAGGAATTCGACCAACAAAGCCAATTCTCAGAGTCTGGATACAGCTCTTGCCTTGATCCGCGAACAACATCAACACTCACAGTCAACACTGTGGCTCACAACGTCAACAAGAAGTCGTCAATCTGTGAGACTATGAGTGTGTACTCAACAACTCCCAGTGCATTTGGTGATGTCGAGGTCTCATCAAAATTAGTGACCCCAAAGGTGTGTATGCTAGATATATCATTTCTCAGTATTGTGTTTTCAGATTTCGGAGCCAAGCGGTCTCATCCAAAGTGAAAGAAAACTTTGCACAGATGTTTTTGCGGAGAACAAACCCAAAGAGGTAATGCTAACTTGCTTTTGAGTTTTCATTAACTTAACATTTTTAGGTCATTGGATCCTCTTATACTCCGAACGGTCCTAATGCGAACTACCATGATCATAGAACTGAAATTCAAGACAGAAGATGGCAGTCCGCTCCTATGCAGGTTGGTTAAACGTTATTGAAATATTTAAGTTCATGAAGCATCCCTGTTGCACACCAGAAATTTATTTGAACTCATTACAGACTCGGGAATACTCTGCAAATCATGGAAAGCCAGCTTTTGGACCTGAGAGTTATTTCGATCGCAGTACCCAACTACTTCGTGATCTACCAAACAAACAAACCGTGCAGGAAAGAGAAGCGGATAGACAGTTGGAGAGTAAGGAAATGAGACAAGAAGGACTTTCTTATCGAACATTCGTTTCCGACCGTGTTCCGACAGAGGAAGAAACTAATGTAAGTTTGAAAATGGTTGACGAATTCAAAATAAATTTTCAGAAAGCAAATGCCATATTGGATGAGTGGGAACAAGATGAAATTGAGAAACTAGAGAAAGCTGGAAAAAAACGCTCTCGGCAACTTTCCGCTATTATTAATCATCGGAGAGAAGTCCAAAGAGGAAAAATACCGAGAGAGGTTGGGACGCAGATGAATATGAACCTTTTCAAGGAACGGGAAAGACTGGAAGAAGAAAACCGAAAATCTGCTGCTGATGCCGCTGCTGCACAAAAATTGGAGATGAAGAAAAGCAAGCAAGCAAGAAAAGAAAAAGCTGCAGGAGAATCCCAACCCCTAGAACCAAGGAAATCAAATCTTGGCTGGACAGTTTCAAAACTATTCGGAGGAGGAACCAAAACGGATGAAAGCAACAATTTGCAGGTATACTGGTTTTAGCCATACAAAGTACAAAATTGATTTGGTTTCAGAATGATGCCGGGTCATCTCTTCAACCCAATACACAAGTCGAGCTGGGGCCAATGTTTCCTCTGGACAAAAAAGACATTTTTTACACCCAAAGCATGAAAGAAAGAATGTCATCAGATGGCGTTTTTCATTTTCTGAACAAAATTGTGAGTTCAAGCAATCATGTACTATTTGTCATCAATTATTGATTTTAAGGTTGGTGATTTCAACGTTGGTAAGAGCGATGACAAATCGGTTGTTCTTCTACATCCCAACTTCGTCAACCACTTCTTGAACTTGGAGGCACGGAATCGAGAGTTAATCGGAAATAGAATGGAGCCAATTACTGTGGAACAGCTGAAACACCTGTACATAGCACACAACAGCCAGTCAGGAGAGATCAACCGCGCAATCGTGCCGGTTCATCGCTCAGAACATTTTGTTCTTTTGCATATTGGGAGAGATGCAAAGAACAAAGTACACGTTCACGTCATGGACTCTTTGCTAGGATCATACGTGTCTGATAGCGAAGCTCGGCGTATTGCAGAGCAACTGTTCAATGTCAAAAAGGAGAAAGTGACAGTAACAAATGCAACTAAGAAGTTGATTCCGCGGCAGACTGGTGATGTTGAATGTGGTGTTCACACCATTCAAAATGCTGAAGCTTGTCTTCGCGATGAAACATTCAATCCGGACATCAAGCGACTATCCGTGACAAGAAAAGCCGAAACCATTGAATCCGCTCGCGAGAGAATCGCCAAAGAACTGAAGAAGATTCTTGAAAGTAGAAGTGAATCCGAGAACATGGTTGCTACTGAAATGTCGGCCAACCTGATCTCTGACGCGACCAAGCCAATCTC
Source organism: Caenorhabditis sinica (assembly GCA_963932045.1). Lineage (NCBI taxonomy): Eukaryota > Metazoa > Nematoda > Chromadorea > Rhabditida > Rhabditidae > Caenorhabditis > Caenorhabditis sinica. The sequence goes on from OZ009940.1 coordinate 22,267,885, forward strand.
TGAACCAAACCCGCTTTCAAAGCCTGACAATGAAATCGAGGAAAATAGAGCTGTTGTTCTGCCACATCAAGAAGAAGCAAAAAGTTCTTGTACAAGAACATGTAATCAGGACTATCAAGAACGGCCAGAGGAGGATAGAGTTTCGGAAACACGAGAAGTAAAAAATTGCACGGATACCATCCCCGAAATCGCCACAAGCAAAATTTTTGTTCCGGAGAATACAAGAATGACAAGAAGTGGGAAATCCTTTGGCAAAATGAAGTCGAGAAAAAGGGAAACAAGGTTCGTCAGACTAATGAGTTAGACCATCACATTTTAATTTTCAGAAAGCGATGCAATATCAAGGACATAGCACCAATCAAGCCAAAACTGAAGTCAATCCCAGAAGTACCGATGGATGAGCTAGAAATTGATACACCTGACGTTGCAACAAAGGACTTTGATCTTCCAATAGATTATACATCTCGAATGGATGCTTCTGATGCACTTCTTGATGATTCAGAAGGAGTTGCTCCTGGCTTCCAAGAACACATTTCTGACTCTTTATTGAAGATCGCGAGACCAGCACATCCTTCTGATGTTCCAATGGAAGTTGTAAATGCTTCTATGAACATTTTGGACGTCCCAATGGAAGAAGATTTATGCTGGAACTGGCTGTTTGATGAGGATATTGATAGCATCCGGATTCCAAAAGAGGAGCTGACTAATCAAGCTGTGTTCATGTTGATGCATCGTGCTGTAAGTAAACTATTTTTTCAGACCAGGCAAATTCTGTGAATTGCAGGTAGACGCAAACAATGCAGTTGACGGGAAAGATCGTGTGGCTTTGGTACATGTCGATTACTCTCATAAATTGGTTATCCACTGGAATGATTCCAAAAAAGAAGATCCCAACATATCGGAGTATGTTCATTTTGACATGAGAGGAACAACGAAATACATCATTCCATTGATCCGCGGACATCACTTTACCGTTCTTTTCTTGGACAAAAAAACTCAGAGTATGTACTACTTGGATTCGACTCTAGAATTCCAATTCACGGACCAAGAAGTTGGAGTTATTGCTAGAGAACTGGGAGTTCTGAAGCCAAAAATACTCAAAATCGGAGAGTATGGCAAAGCAGAAGCACTGCCACAAACCATTCGACAGACAGAAAGAAATTCTTGTGGAATCTTTAGCATCATCTACTGCGAGCTGTTGTGCAACAATGGAACTTGCTGGAAGTTAGAAGAACTCAACGTTGCAAAAAAACGCCGGGAAATGCTCTCAAATATTATGGAGTACATCGAGTCTGGAAAAGCAATACATACGTCAATGGCGAGACAAAGTGAGGTTATTCACAAGGAAAAAGTAGTAGATACAACTTGTGTGTCAGTGTTGGATGATTTTGAACACAAACCATCAGCAGGGAACGAAGCAATCAAGGTATACAAACGATTAATATTCTAGATAAAAAACTAAAAATTCAGGCACAACACGACTTCGATGATTTCCAGTTTCTGAGTAGAGGGGAAAAGAAAAAGTCTAACAAGGGTCGATTTCGGAAAGTCAGATCAGACCGCTATCGCGAAAGGTTGGACAATCTCCATTACGGTGCAGATCAAACAAACCCATGTATGAATGAAAATGTTGGATGTTCGGAAAGAGAGGAAGCGCCCGAAGTCGTCATGAACCGTTTGCTTGCTGGAATCAACGAAGCACTTCAATGTGTTAAAGATCGGGACACTCTGAAAACACTAAAACGTGCAAAAGGTTTGTTCGGTTTATTTTATGAAAAACTGAAGTTCCATTCCGATATTTCAGGACTTTTCGAGAGTTTTGAACACAAAAAAGGTTCTCCGTCTTCTTCACCTCCATCTTCCAGTGAGGAATATGCACCATCCGCTGTTCAGCATTCGCAAAAACGCCTCAGTCCAACAGCCAAAAAAACACTCGTGGCAAGATACCGTAATGGGTGGACCATGCCTGAGTTGATACACTCGTTTGGTCTCTCAAAAGACGAAGCGGCTGCTAGACTGCAGTTGTCCAGGTAAACATTTAAATATATTGAAAGTTGATTATACAGTACCGGACAAAAAGATATCAACTTTTGGTTTTACGAGGTTATCTCAAAAACTAAGAGAGCTAGGAATCTGAAATTTTCAGTGTATGTTTTTCAGAGGTTTACAAACATTTCAGAAAAATATCAAGTCTGCAGGCATCATATCTGACGCGCAATTACAGAAAAACCGCATTTTCGAATTTTCGGATTTTTAAACTTTTTCATTGTTTTGTGTTTTTTTTCCAGTTTTTTTTTGGTTTTTTGTAATAAGTTTTGTTTTTATAGATGGGTAGACCACGTAACCATAAAAATGTTACTCTCTCGGTCCAACAAGCGGTCATCCAGGGCATCCAGATGGGGCTGAAGCGGAAGGATCTGGCTCTTCAGTTCAACCTTTCAAAATCTTCCATTACTAGGATTTTTCAAAGATATGAGGTAGGAGAATCAGTTTGAATTATTGAAAAATTCAATTTTCAGCTTCGTCAAGGCGTTGTTGTCCGAAAATCTCCAGGAAGACCGCGAAAAACGAATAATCTCACGGATCGTAACATTGTCAGGACGTCGCGAATGAACCCAAGATTGAGCGCTGGGGAAGTTGTAGCTATGGTGGATGGTCCTATGACTCCTGTACCTGACTTTAGAACTGTCAGACGTCGACTAGCAGAATCTGGACTAAATGGAAGAAGACCAGCGAAGAAGCCATTCATCAATGCCAAAAATCGGAAAATTCGTGTTGACTGGGCAAAAGCTCATGTTGGTTGGGGTCGCGCTGAGTGGAAATCTGTGCTCTGGTCCGACGAATCGAAGTACAATTTGTTCGGAAGTGATGGTGTCAAGTGGATCAGACGTCCAGTTGGCACCAGGTACTCGCCCAAGTACCAAACGCCAACCATGAAGCATGGAGGAGGATCGATCTGTGTTTGGGGATGCTTCTCGGCGAACGGTATGGGACCTCTAGTGCGCATTTCTGGTCTGATGAACAGATTCCAATATGAATCAATCTTGGAGAATCATATGAGACCATTTGCTCGTCAGTCTATTGGTCGTTCGTTCACTTATCAACAGGACAACGATCCAAAGCACACGTCTTTGCATGATAGAAACTGGTTCAATCGTCGTCATGTGAACGTTCTGCCATGGCCAAGTCAAAGTCCCGACTTGAATGTTATCGAGCCACTCTGGGAGGAGCTGGAGAGACGTCTGAAAGGGAAATTTGCCTCCAACGCGGACCAGAAATTCAGTCAACTTCAAGATGCTTGGTCGCAGATCCCACAGTCGACAATTGATTCTCTGATTGACAGTATGCCACGACACTGCCAAGCCGTCATTGACAACAAAGGATACCCAACGAAGTATTGAACTGGTTTTGTTTTCTTCCCGCTTCCTTTTCTTGATAGTTTTGATTTTTCTGATGCTTAATGAAATTGTTGACTTTTAAGCGATATCTCAATTACCTCTATTTCTGTAATTGCGCGTCAGATATGATGCCTGCGGACTTGATATTTTTCTGAAATGTTTGTAAACCTCTGAAAAACATACACTGAAAATTTCAGAGTCCTAGCTCTCTTAGTTTTCGAGATAACCTCAAAAAACCAAAAGTTGATATCTTTTTGTCCGGTACTGTATTTTGTTATTCAGAATATGCAAAGAAGTTGAGGACAACAAATCCAATCGGCAGTATTCCCAATATTTGCTAAAAAAAAGAAGCTGTACATTGGTAAGCTTGATGGATGAAGTAGAAATGGAGGAGATTCATGAAACGGATATTCAACGAATTGGAATCGAACAATCAAGGGTTTTTGGGTTAAATAATTTCCAAGTAAGTTTTTCTGACAGGCTTTCAGTGTTTTAAACAGACTATATTTAGGGATCGCGATGCTGGATAAAGGGGATTAAAGACGAATTGAGTTTGGTCAGCCGTCATATCGACAAAAGAATCACATCTCCCTTGACAACTCCAGGACCAACTGTTGAAGAGAAAGTTAGACGTTTCAAGAGAGACCAAGTGGAGAGAATCAAACGAAAGTACCCCCCCAGCAAAAGTGAGACAATACAAATGAAGCGAAAAAAACAAGATTTTGATTTCAGATTTTCAATGTCGATCAAACTGGAGTGAAGTATGAAAACTGCAGAAACCGTACATTGACCAAAAAGGGAAGTCGATTTGTAGCACGGACTGCACAGAGACTCAATGCACTAACTCACAGTTTTACTGTGAATCCCTGCATCTCAGCGACTGGTAAACTCATTGGAAGAACATTTGTCACTCTGAGAGAACAAAGGGCTCCCCGATCCTTCCGACGAATGGTTGCACCATTCTCCAGAAGACTTCAAGTCACACAGACTAAATCAGGAATGATGACTAAGAGACTCGCAGTCAAATGGTTCTTAAAATGCTTCCTACCAAAAATCCCCGATGGCTCTCTACTTTTTCTCGATTCCTGGAATGGATTTAAGGACATGATGAAGCTCTCAGCAGCCCGCAGAAAGAACCTAGAGTTTGTTGTCATTCCACCAAAAACAACGAGTCATCTTCAACCGTTGGATCTCGTCTTCAATCGTCAGTTTAAAAGTTTCCTGAAAACTTTGGAAGGACTTATCAGGTCTCGAGAGAAGCATTTGATAATTGCTGTACGTGCAATCCGACTGAAAATTATTCAATTTACCATGAATCAATTCAAAGCAAAAAGGTTCCGAGGAATGATTCAAAAAGGATTCGAAGAGCTCGGAGTAATTGGAACATACAAGAAGTACGTGACTCCAACGAAATACTGTCTGCATCCAAGACAAACGGCTGGCCATAGATGCAAGTCCAACTCCTGTCAGAGAAGCGCATTGGTGAAGTGTGGATATTGCGATGCATTGATGTGCATCACTCACGCACTGGAACACTTGCATTGAAGCAAATAAATACATTCCGTTTTAACGTTACAATAATGAAATAAAGCCTTGTGAATTGTGAGTTGAACTTGTGAAACAGCAATTGATAAGTGCACCCTTTCCAAGAACGCCATAGTTAGATTTCAGATGTCTCCATAGTCGGGAACCTTGAACAATTTGAACTATTTTTAACTTGAAACAATTGAAATCCGCACAAAAACAGAAATATATAATATAAAATACCAAAATTTCAAATAATGGGTACAGTAAAATGACCGAAATTCACTTTGGAAAGTTTAAACGGTCATAAAAAATGTCAAACATGCAATAAAAAAAAGGTCTATAGCTCATTTGATAGCTGAAAAGAAAATCAATATAATGAAAACATTTAATTTTAAACTTACAGTAGAAAGTGTACGCAAAATTTTGCGATTTTCAAAAAATCCTGAAAAAATTTTTTTTTTCATCAAAATTATTTTTTGAAAATGGCCGGTTACCCCTATAACAGACACCGTTTTTGGACTAAACCAAACGTGCTCTTTCATTTTAAGACAAATTCAGAAGATGTCATACCTCCAAAAAATTTTTATGACTTTCTTGGGATTGAAGTACCTTTGGTTTTTATTTGATAACTTTTTCAAATCAAGATATCATATAAAATGATGTTTATGATGACATTGACCAGTAATTTATCTTTCAACTGCACTTTAGTTAATAAAAATCCGTTGAAAACGAACAATGTTATGAGCTTCGGAAGATGACATTTTTGAATTTCGCGAAAATTTTAGAAAAAGTGGATTTTCTCGAAGGCCGTTAATATCCTCCAGAAACGGTTTCAGTTTCTTAGATAACTTTTTATGCTTGTTCTTTTGAGACTAAACTCAGCCCAAAACAGAAATATCATTTGGAGTACATTACCGTTGAGCTTTTTCAGTTGTTTTCTATAAGTTTTCGCTGCTACGTCTACTTTACATTATTGGAACGTCTGAATACGTCTCGATTAACAGATCAATTATAAAACCGTCATATCAAGAAAAAAAACTACTTGTTTCAGTAGGTTTTCTAATTTCTTTGTCGGTTGTTAAAGTTACTTCTCTTGACGGAGCAAGGTAAAAAGATTATGATACTCCATAGGAAGTGTTGAATGTTCCATCTTTTCTTCCAGTTTTAGCTGTTTCTCGAAGTTCCCGAAATCATTAGCTCGATAATTTATTTTAGTTGGGTTTGATCTTGTTGTTCGACTGCAGTCTTTCATGTGACACAAGTGGGAGCTATTCCGATAAAAGTGAAAAATTAATAACAATGAAAACAACTTTTTAGAAAGATTTTAATACTTTTTCATAAATGGGATGAATTCTAATAGAATTTGTCATAGTCGCTGACTGACAAGTTTTTTTCCTGCCTAATCTGCAATTATAGGAAATTTTATATTCGATAAATACTGTCTCAGATTCTTCTTAACTTTGAATTTTTTTAAATTCCTCAGTACTACTAGTTGAAATTTTTGCTTTATTCATCCGTTCAGTATGGTTTATTACACTAAAAGCATCGTAGATAGGTTTCTAGTCCAGTATCTTTATAAATTGTAAAACATTTTCGAAAATCAATCTTCCTCTCTCCCAACATTGTCCCAGAACATCCCCCTCCCTCTCAACGTTTTGTTCAGTTTCATACTATCCATATTTGTGACAGACGTTACAGTTTGGGTTCTGGAATTAATCAGCATTGCTTTCAATTGTCATGATGAGAATTGAAAAATTTTTGGTACAAACATTGCTTTTAGAGTCCACTCCCTCAAGTCTAATGTTTATTGATTCACATTTTTTTAAAAATGCACTGTATCTGCACTGAGCTTGTTTATCAGCGCGAAATCTAACGAAAATTCTCTTACTGTTCCAGGTTGTTCTGAAAAGTTTGTTAGATTTTATTTTTACTTGATGTTTCCATAATATACCGTAAAACCTCTAATAGAAGGGCACCTCCAATACAAGGGCACCTCGAGAGCGTAGTTGAAAATTAAGAACGGCACCCCCAATAGAAGGGCACCCCGATTAAAGGGGCACTCTTAAAAGTTGTTTTTGTGAGAATTTGATTGAAAAAATCAAAAAATAACTTATTTTTAAGTTGTTTTTCCGTAAAGTTAATGCATTTCTGGCTGATAAAATATATTTTTTGATATTTTTCGCAATTTTTCCCGAATTTGAACTATGTTTTCGTTTATCTGCTTTTATCTACAACAGATTGAAAAATATAAGGGCATCCCCAATTGAAGGGCACCTCGAGAAGGCTGTTGAAAAATAGAAGGGCATGCCCTTCTATTAGAGGTTTTACGGTAATCTCAAAACCCCTTAACATTTATTAAAGAAAATTCATGAGGTGACTCAACATAAGTATCAGGATTTTAAGAATATCATTACTGCATGTGGCCCTTCACCCTATGAAGCCGTTGCAATTTTGCTAAGTACGAAAAGTGTTCCACGTCACTGACTTCTAAGTTGAACCGGAAAGGCTCTTCTGAAAAAAAACCGCTATAGCTTGCTCACATAATTTCAACAACTACTGTTTGCTCGCTAGATCCTTTGAAAAGCTAACTACAAACAAAAGCTAGGTTTCCACCGTCCAACATTTTTATCTGTTTCACAAAGTTAATTTCCATTCACCCCATTGCAAAACACCATTGTATTACTCAATCTTGATACATATGTACTTCCAAAATTCAAATGTTACTACTTCATGATTGTAGTATTTTTTTGCTTCTGATCACCAGACGATAATATGATTTTCCCTTCAACCATAGTCAATGCTGAAAAAAAACGATATTGGTACAATCATCTTTACTAATAACAATCACCAATTTCTGTATGTGTGTCTGTCCGGCGTACGTCATAACTCGGCTGCCAGTGGACCGATTTGGATGAAACCATTACAGATCGACTGGAAATTTGTCCGAGATGATGCCCGTGCTTTTCTTTTCTCAAAAATATCAAGTTTGAAAATTTCGAAATTTCACCCCTATTTCCACTGTTGCACCCGTTGGAGTGTGTGGCGGAAAGAACGGGAGAGGCGAGCGAGAGAGTGCAGAGTTGTCTACTTGGAGGGGAGGACAGGTGTTCGATGCAATGGTGGTGTAGTGGTGAGCGCAGATAAACCAGGCTTGAGGGTTCGCGGGTTCAAACCCTCAGAGAGCCAAAGTTTTTTGCTTTTTTTTTGTATGAAAGAATCATGTGAGCAAAAGCTTTTTACAGTTGAATATCACTGTTTTGAGGTCCCAAAAGGCAGAGAAAGCTTTTTGTTGATCAACAAGATCGATTTAGATTGGCACTTAATTCAAGAACACGTTTTTAGAAAAGATATTAGGGCGGTAAAAATTTGAAAATCCATGTGCCACTGCGCTCCCCGTGCATTTGGTCAAATGGAAGAGGTTTTGCAAGAAAATCAGTGTGATTTTCTCTTCCATTTGACCAGTGCGCTGGAGCACGAATTCTCAAACTCTTACCGCCCTAATAGCAGCAAAGCTATTGCCTAGCACCAGAAGAGAAGGATTGATTTTTGGGTCAGAGTAGGCACAATGTAGAAATTCCAAATGCTTCTTTCAGGAGACCTCAATACATTTGCTGTCATCCACTTATACTAATTGGAGAGCCCTTATTGTCTCAATTTCTGCAATCATTGAAATTCGAATACAGTGGCAAGCATAACTTCCGTGTCAGTGGCCCGATCAACTTTGCATGTGTAACAAAAATAATTTAGAAATTGACGCTTAGTTTTTTTAAATTAGAATTCATTCTTCGCTCCAGATTCCTGTTATATGTAAGCGTTCCTCAAAAATCGAAAACCAAACTTTTTCAAAACTTGATGATACTTTTTTCAACTTTGAGTAGGTAAGTTGCCTCCAGAGGTATGTGTCCCGGAGCACAAAACGCACTATTTTTTCTGTTTAGCAGTAAATTTACTGAAGTTTTCTCAACCAGTGTTAAAATTAAGGACATAGTGCATTTTTAATAACTAAACAAAATCCTGTTTGACTGGAAGTAAAGACTGAACTCCCATTTTTGGGGAGTTGAAGATTCTGAAAATAAAACTGTCGGGTGTAATGGTCAAAAGCAGCCGATTTTTTCGAGGAAAACACGACAATAGAAAAATTTCCTCCGCTATGATTGAGGAGAGTGTTAGAGTGTTAGAAAGTGAGTGTTAGAAAGAAAAAAAAATGTTAGAGTGTTAGAAAAAAGCGAACTACTAATCGCTTTTTTCTAATGTACGGTTGAAAAAAACGGAAACTCCGGAAAAAAGGAAACGAAAAATTTAACATCCCAGAAGAAAGCGAAGGCCAGGGGGTTGGAGCCCCCGAAGGGGGCGAAAACCGCCTGGTACAGATTTGAATCAGGAAAATAGCAATAAACCAGAAGGAAAAACAACGTTTTGAATACTAGAGGAATGAGGGTTGACACTTTTTGTTGTCTGTTTCAAAGTGTTGAAATCATTCTTTATTAATTTTCTAGCTAATAGTCGACTCCTCCGTTTCAGATTTCAGTAAAATTTTGAAAATTCACTCAACTTCTGATTACTGGAACCATTCTTGTGATCTGCCTGATCGAAAAGTGCACCTTCATTTATCACTGGTGAAAGCTGGCATTTCAATTTTTTGAACTACCATTGCGAGTTGATCGAGCAGAGCGGGCCGGGACAGGCATATAAAAAATCATCCATCTGCTCGTAACAAGTACTGGAACCGTCCAATTTCGCAAACGAAGTTGGAATTGCAAAACATTTACATTTTCTCACTCTTTCTTTTCGTCAATTGAAAGTGGTGTTTATATTACGTATGAAAATTTCACTAAATATAATAATCTCAACTCATCAATAATGACTGTTTGAAACAGTTACCAAAAATTCTTCAATTTTCAATTATCGACTAAGCTATTGATCGGCTGGAGTGCCTCATTTTTGCCTCAATATTATGCTTCTCACTTTGAAATTAAGGAGTTTCTTCAAATATCATATATTTCATTGTATGCTACGGTAAAGAAGACCACATGAAACTCACTACTGGGTCGTTGGTCGTTGACTGAGGGATTAGGATTTTTTGGGAGAGACATAACTTTTTTTTTTTGAAATGATGGTCTTGATTTTTTTCTGTTTTACACTGTCTATACATAAACGTCAAAAGTCGAAATTATGATAAATACGTTTTATTTAGGAATCATATACAAATTTCTTCGAATTCATCTGCTTCAAACTGCTACTGTAATCACTTTCCAATATCACTGCTTCGCTGTGTCTATATGTGTTCTTGCCATCAAATCTGCTTCACTTGGTAGTTTTTTACACCTCTCATTTTCATGACTGCTTCGCACAACAAACACTGTTATTTCATGTTTTTAGATATCTAGCCAAGCGTTCACAATTTGCTCATCGTTCAATCGCAGGGTCCTTGAAAACATTTTTTGTCTTCCAAGATTCTTTTTTTCTTTTCAAAAAATTTCACTATTATTTGCAGAACAATTTCTCCCATTGTTTTCGACGTACTTGTTTGCTATTTTCTCGGTTTCATACTGTCTGTAAAACATCAGGTGTCAAAGTTTTTGTGATGTGTTGACCTCACGATTTCTCATTACTGACTAATTCACAGAGTCACAGTGAGTTGCAGCTTTTCAAGTCAGGCTATATTTTTACAGTGTTGTCGCCGAGTCAATATTTTTGCTCATTTGAGATTTTTCTCAATTTTCCTAACCAAGATTCCTCTTGATATCTCTCAATTTGTCTTATCCAGCTCCATTGATGTATGTGTTCTTTTTTTGGTCAAATTTTCCCCGCTTTGTCTAGTTTAGAACATTCAAAAGAATGGATACTTCTCAATTCTCAGATTCATAATACGAATGGTTATCTTGTGACCTGACACGATAATAATGAAACTGTAATTTTGAGAAAAAACTCTCGTTTCAGTTTTTAAAATCTCGTCTCTTGTTGTGTTCAAATTTCTTCTCCTGGTCGGTGTTCGAGTGAGTAGATAGGACTTGACAACATGAAAAACAGAGATTTCACTCCATAGGAACTGCTGAAAATCCCACCCCTTTCAGTTTTTGCTGTTCCTCATTGTTGTCAATTACATCAGTTTTGGCATATTTCACTGTTCTGTTCTCTATCGGGAGGTGTTTCTCTACATTTCAATTAAATAAGTTCCAGTGAAGCCGAGCAAAGCCACAATTTCAAAAATAAGATGAATTCTTATAGAACTTTTCACTGTTACTGACTTTCGAACTAGCAGCGTCTAACCTGCAATGATCAATTTTAAGTCTGATTTTTTAAATTCGTCTTATTCTTTTGATAGATACTGTCTCATATTCTTCACAGTCTTAAGTTTTTAAAAGATTTCCTGATGTTTTTTTTATTGATATAACACTGAAAACAGTTAGTTAGGTTGCGGTTACAGTATCTTCGTTAATTGTTGGATGGTCTCGAATGCTACTCTTACTATGCCTTCGAAACTTTATTCAGTTTCATACTCTTCATATTTGTAACTGTCGTAAAAAATTGTGTTCCAATGTGGGTTCCATTTCCACCATCTGAACGAAAATTTTTGATACAAACTTTGTGTTTAGGGTCAGCTATTGCAAGTGTACTGCTCATTTATTCTCATTTTTGGAAAAAATACACAATGGAACTCCACTAAATTTGCCGAAAACCCAACGAACATTTCTATGTTCCAGATTGTTTTGAAGAATTTTTGAGACCAATTTTTTGCTTGACGGTGATTGTCAATGACATTTTCCGAGAACCCAAAATACTTCATTGGGGAACATTTATGAGGTGATTTTTGAAGTTAGTATAAATTTTTCTTTCAAAGTTCTTCTGCTTCATGGCTCCCATTTTTCGATTGCTGTTGTTCTACTAACAATACTTGTGCTGACATTGATACAGTGATTCAAATTTTTTTATGTTACAACTAGTTTCCAAAATGCTGGCATGAAATCGATTTCCCGTTTTTATGATGTTGGCACGAAAGATAACTTTTTTGTACTTTTTATGTGAAACTTAGCTAACACGTGTAATAACTCATTTATATGGTGTTGACACAGCCCACGTTTCAATTCGAAATTACCATGTTTCGTCTTTCCCATATTCGTTAAAATTGTTTATTGTCCGCAGTGATTCATGGACAATCTCGTTGCTTTCTTCAGTTCCACAAAACTTTTATATGGGCGTGGCAGATCTATTCTTCATTGGGAGAGTAGTAGCTTAACGTTATCCGCTTTAAACAGTTTCTGAGGGCTTTTGTACTCAAAGTCAGAATATTAGTTGGCCATTCACTTGAAAAATTTTCTACTCGTTTGATATCCAAGTAATGACTAGGTCAGGGTCTTTCAAATTTTCAGTTTCAGATTCTTGCCATAAAATTATCATTACTAATAACAATCAGCAAATTATGTCTGTCTGTCTGTGTGTTGGCGGCCATAACTCAGTCCATACTGGACCGATTTTGATGAAACTTTTTCCAATAGATCAGAAATGTGTCTTAGTTGATGCCCCCACTTTTCTTTTTCAACAATCTTAACTTTGAAAATTTCCAATATTCACCCCTCATTTTCACTGAGGCAGTATAACTGATACTCTCAGAAGTAAGCAGATGCCAGGGGGTTGGAGTCCCCGAAGAGGACGAAAACCACCTGGTAGAAATCAAATAAATGTCAGTTCTAGCGACCAATTAGAAAGTTTCATGCCGACGACCTCACACGTCGAAAAATCAACGGACTGTTCCCGTAATTTCACTCATATTTTCCGTTTTTCTAGGTTTTCAAGCGATTTTTCTTCAAAAGTTCATGAAATATACCTCAAAAGCGTTTCTGTTTCGCTATCTCCTGAACTTTTCCGAACGCCAGTTGCTGCTATTCACTTTGTGAAATTTTCATTAATGCTATCATTATTAGTGGGGTTTTTAGAACCTTTTAGAAATAGCACAATTTTTCTCCAATATTTGCGTTAAATTTGATCTAGATTTGTGGGATGTGCCTTTCTTCTTGTAACAATTGGTTCAGCAATAAAACTTATGCTATCCCAGGAAAAGGGTCCAAACTTTACCGTCCCAATCATGACATTTATTAAAGACGTGTTCTGAAGATTCTGATCCATTTTTGCTTACATTGTTTAAATTATTTTTTCTGCCAATGCTCTTCTTTTGTGATTACCCACCGTAAACAAACAAATTAGCCTCAGAAGCTCCAGAAAACGATCTGTGTAATATCATAATCAATAATAGATACTTCAATGAATTATAAAGCTTTAGTAGGCGGGCATTATCTGACGATTAAAATACTGGAAGGTGATCTTCCAATCCGATCCACATTGTCAATTGAAATCGTAACCGTTCCCATAAATTTCGTCCATATTCTTTCTGAACCTACGTTTGCATGCTTGAGATTATTTTGAAAAAGGAATCAGATCGAAGTCGTATTGCACATTAACTTTGTTGAACAGTATCAGACAAAATTAACCTGATCTGTATAAAAATAGTTTTGTGGCACATCATACTTTTCAGGCGAAAAAAATTTCTGTTTCACCACCTACATTTATTGCTGGAAACAATAATCTTTTTAATTTTTACATAAATTTATCTCGTTGTTCAAAAATCTCTAGTCTTCATTCGGCAATTCACATCTTATATAATACGTTTCAAACTGTTTTTGGGGAGTTCGAGATCAGAGTTCCAACTGATTTGTTTATCTAGAGCTTTTTACATAATATGAAAATTTCCATGTTTGATTTAAATTATTTGGTCATCTGTTTCAGATTCGTGTTCTAATTCTGCAGTTGAAGTTCTCCACATTCTTCCACTTCGACTCTTTCTGTTTTCTTCAATTTCTTTTTGTTAAATTCCTGTTTCACCACGTTTATGAAGACGGTTCTATTACTCAAAGTGCAATTTGAATTCAGGTTTTTTTGAATTTCGACAATTCAAAAGCATTGATCGGGAGTTAAACTACCTTCACTTTTGGAGATCTGAAAAAGTCGGTCCTGCCCTAAGATCGCACAACTCGGTCATGAAAATGGCGGCACACGTATCTGATACCGTAGTTTGATGAAACAAAACAGATTTCTAGTTCCAGCAACATTCTAAGACTTCAGAATGCAACAGTGATGCCGTTCCGGAAATCTTCTGCTTCAACCACTTTTCAATGTTTCTGATTTCAAAACTCCGCCTTTCTTTTTATAGCTTTCTTTTTTGCGATTTTAGTCCCATTTTTCTCCAATCAAAGAACCGTAAACTTTCAGCTTCATCTTATACTTTCGAAAATCCTACACTCTCTCGCTAATAGTTAAAGCTGTGTTCTTGGGAGAGGTCCGTTTTGGGGTAGATTCTTTTGAACTTTTGATTTCCAAGCAACTTTCTATTTCATTCTTTTGATATATGTATATCATCAGAGCAATTTTGTGTTTTCGATCTTTGGCGGTAGTTTCTGCTACATTTTTCAGGTTGTTTGTGCTCGGTTCGAAACAACCTTCTCGGTGATGTTTCTGATATTTTGCTCTGTTTTTGTAACTATGATTTCCTTGGAATGTTTTATAGAAGTGCATTATGTGTATCTCAATGTTCTGAAACTGTATAGATTTTTAATTTCAATGGAATTTCTGAAACAATTTTTACTATTATATTTCCCCGGTTTCATCTGGTTCTTTTTTCGTTCTGTTGTCATTGATGGTTATTAGGAGAGTGAAAGCGGTTTCAGCTTCCGTTACTAATGTTATTAAACTGAATGAAATGTCTAAAAGCTTGCCATTTTTCACAAATATCTCTATGACTTTTCGGTTTCCAACCATCTGTTTGTCATTGTTTCAGGACTGAATCGTCATTATTTGTGTCATGTGTTCTTTTCCCACTTTCGAACAGTTTCAATGTTTGAGAACGTTCTTTTGGACTAAAGGCTTTCGAAGACAACGTATTATTGCTGGTAAACAATATAGCGAATTCTCTGAAACAAAACAAAATTTCCAGAAAGATAAAACATCAGATTTTCTTTTCAGTTAAAGCTTCATTTGTACTCATAGCGGTCTTTATTGGCCATCTCCATATTTCCAGAACTTTCGATAATAGATAATGTGTTCTCAACCTACAAGATCAGTAATAAAGCCTACTACTAGTTTTGATATCAACTCTATCATTCAAATCACCAAGTTGAAATATTGAAAAAAAGTTGAATTTTTTGAAAAAAAATTTCCGTTTCACATCCTCGCCTTGTAGTTTTGGGAAACTAATTGTCACTAGTTCAATCGGGGCTAACGTTTTCACAGAGAGAAATAACATTTTCTAAAAAAGTTTATATTTCAATATCCTATTTTAGCCAACTGAACTGATCTCATATTGTTAAATATGAGAACGTCGTTGGTTACTTTAGTCGTACTCTGTTTCCAAACAATAAAGCGTCAGCGCTTTCAACATAGTTTCGACAACACATTCATAGGATGCATTCCAACGTGAGAACATGCGCTAGAGACAATAAATCCTTTCTATTTTTCCTATAATAAGAACAAACACTCCTGATTATGGTTTTCTAAACACAGTAAGCGAAGACCAGGAAGTTGATCCCCGCATGAGCGGTGAGCAAACCGACTGGGTACAGCTAACTTTGAAAGCCCAAACATATCATGTACCTACTAAAACCTCGTACATCTTGCTTGCTCTTACTTATTAGATACTTGATACAGTGATCTTACAATTAGTTTCACTGCAGAAGAATCGACGTTACAGTACTTCAATGCATTATCTTTATGTTCGGTGTAAAAAAGGCTTTTTGGATACTTTATTTTTGATATTAATATCGGCAGCTGGGAACAATAATATCTGCTTTAGCAATCTGGTAAAACTTGATATCCAGTAATCCTTCAGTGATGTGCTAAAGGGTTATTTTTCTAGACAAAGAATAGTTGGTATTTATCTCCATTTTTGGTATCACTTCGAATCGAACAATATGTATGAAATCAAACCCGAGTTTATCAAGTTTCTAAAACAGTAATCTTTATGAAAACTGGCCCATGAATTTGTTTTTTTTCCGAATCGTTACTGTTATTGACATGTATCAAACGACTCATGTAAACCGTAAAAATTGATGTAAACTGAAATCTTAGGACCAGTAAGTATTAAACGCGGCGATGTATGAATCAGTTAGCTGACACATAAAATTACGGTTGACTAGCTGGAATAAATTTAGATTCCCACCAAGAAAAACTTACCATCTTATTAGCAGATCACTTTAGATTCCAGATATTGAAAATGTTAAGTGTTATCCATACTAGTAGCCGCAAGGTATCAGTTCAAATTGGAGCGCAAGATATTAGGTAATATCGGGAAACAGCAACTGTGGAGGCAGATTACACTTTTTAATGGGCTAGAATAGTTTATGATTTTTGTAATTTTCAATAGAGACATAGCAATTTTTAAACAATTGTTCATCTTGAGATTGAATCAGCACATTGTACTGAGATTTACGCTACCGGTGAAACTGAACTTAGTTTTAATTTCTACAATGTTTCAAATAGTTTTTTACAAAAATGTTTTAAACAATTAGTTCACCTGAACAAAATCTTAAATTTAAAAAAAATCGAAATTTCGGACAATTTTCAAGTCCGAAATTTCGGAATAATCTATAGACAGTTCTTCTCCATCCTTCCACAGTTTCCCTCAGCAATATTGACTTTGAAGACTCTGGCAGCATTCAGGGTGTTACTCACAGCAGTTCAGTACTATTTTTGACATCAACTTCAACAGTCAAATCACCAAGTTGAAACATAAGAAAAAGTGTTTGAAGTTGCATATTTTTTCAGCTTCAATGTCCTGTCTTGGTATGGTAAAAACTGACTCCCTGGTGAAACTGACTCCCACAAGACCGAAACCTAGAAGAAATGGCTGTATTGTCTCAATATCTCATTTTCCACCTATGAACTAAACTTCCGCAAACTATTGCCATTTTCTCACCTTTCTGTGTTTCTCAACATTCTGAAACTGAACATTACTTTTTTCAAATACTAATTGTTTTGCATGTTTTTTAGTTGACTACATTATAGTAAATCTTCGGATTTAGTTCATCCCAATGGCAACTCCCCGAAACCGCAATTTTTTTTCCGTTTCGAATGTCCCATTTTCTCCCTTTATTCTTTCCCCTAAACTACAATCTTGTCATTTTTTTGTCTACCAAATTTGAACTATCTGCTCCTCTTCTCTCTTTCCACCAAATCATCAATTCTAGTTTCTTTCTGTGTTAGACAATCCAGATATGAAAGTCGAAATTTTGATGGGTGCCAACACTAGATGCCAACTTTTCGGAATTGCTCTTGTTCGGCGTATTGACATTTTTTTGACTTTTAAATTTTTAGTGTTCCGTGTTAATTTTTTTCCGGTTTCAAGGTGTCCTTCTGAATTCGCACTTCTTTATCGTGACAGTTGTTGGTCTTACGGCTCTATTTGATTTTTGCTAACTTTGCAGTTTCATTGTGTCTATATTAGTCGAAGAAATCACGCCTGATTCACTATACATGTGCGTATTCAACTCTTCATATTTTAGACCGAATTGCACAGAATAAAATCTGTCATTTCTCCTTTTCACTTTTCTAGCCAAATGTTCACAATCTGCTCATCGTTCGTTTCCAGCGGTCTAGAAAAAAACTTTTCGTCCTCCGACTTTCGGTTTCACGTAGCGCGTAAAACATAAAGCTTTGAAGTTTTAGTGATTCGTAGTATTTCAACTTTTTCATTATTTACTGTTGGAAAAATCTACAACATCTCGATTCCTGATTTTATTATTGGTGTGATTTATTCCAGTAGTTGTGGAGCGGCCATCTTTAAAAAGATAATCCGTTTCCAGAAGTTTTAAAGTTTCTTGGTTGGTGTTCAAGTTATTACGTCGCGTGAATACACCAGTACCAAAAAACCGAGATGTCACTCAATACAAAGTGAATATCCCCTACTTTGTTTTTTGTATGTGCTGTTTCTTATTGTTGTCAATCACATCAGTTTTAGCACATTTCACTCGTCTGTTCTTTTTTTTCATTTTCGACGGTTACTGTCTCAAATTCTTCATCATGTTGAGTTCTTGTAAGATTTTCCGATGAAATTCTCTTTTTCTTCACTCGTTCATTGACATGATACTAAAATACAGCTAGTTAAGTTTCTGTTACAGTATCTTGATAAATTGAGACATCCCTTCAAAAATCGATTATCCGTTTCTGCGAGCTTGTCTACCCTCTTATACACAGTAACCGTGAATCTGCTAAGAGAAACAATTCGAAATAAATCCTCGTCTCAAGAAGTTACCAAATTGAATGATCGTTGATCAAGTTATTACTTCGCACGAATGAGCACGGGAAAGACATAGATGTCACTTCAAAGAAAGTGCTAAATACGCCGTGCATATCTTCTTCATGCTTTTGCTTTCATATACATCAATTTCGACATACTGTAGCTAACTTTATTATCTGAGCCTTTCTCTACATTTCAATCAAATAAGCTCCAATGGAGCATGACCACAAATTTGAAAAATGAAAAAATAAATATGCATTAGTACTACTTACAAGAGTATCACTCATCACTTTTCAAAGCTATTCGTAGTCTTGATACAACAAATAAACTCATAAGGTTGCTGATACAGTATCTCTATAAGTTATGACATGTTCTACATGTAGGATCCGTCTCTATTGACCAATGAATTGCCATAGAAAATTGCGCACGGAGCTTTTTTCAGTTTCATACTCTCCGTATTTGTGATAGATATTAAAATTTGTGTTCTTTCGTCCAATAACATTTTTTCAATTTTCATTTATATATTTCTGGTACAAACTTTGTGTTTGGGATCTACTATTCCAAGTTTACTGTTCCATGTTTCTCATATTTAGGACACTGTATCTCTACTGACAATGGGCAACTACCAAGATAAGAGAGAAATTGTTTAATGTTCTAATGTGCTCAGAACAATTTATGATATCTAATAGGTACTCGATGATTGTTTTCTTTGACAACAAACCGAAAACTCATAAACTTTCTTCAAAACCTTCGCGAGGTAATTTTTGAAGGATACCAAAAATATCTCGCGTTTTCGTTGGCTTACTCGGGTTTTTCTTAATCTTCCTGACTTGAATTTCCTGTGATATCCCTCATTTCCAGCTGTTGTACTCAATTTGTTTATTATAATATTTCTCAAATTTGTATATTTATTCGTCGTTCATGTTGGTTTTCGAAAGTTCAACTGGAGGGGATATAAGAGAATTGGGAGACAGACATCATTTTTTCATGATGATGGTCTTATTTTTTTCGGTTTTAGACTGTCAGTAATATGAAGTCAAGAAACCAAGCTTTAATGGTTGTCGGACGAATTCAGAAAATTTTTTGTAATTTTCAAGTTTCAACAACTTGCAATCAGTGGTTTTCTAATTACGTTCTTAATTGTTGCCTGGATTATTCGCGATGTTTAATGTTTGATATCCTCTACGTAAGGCTGAGTGTCAAATATTCGATAGTTGGACGTAAAATTACAGCTTCAGAGATTTGAAATTAAAGGATGGTTTCAACTTGCATCACTAGTCTTTTTCTTTCAAGAAGTTCCGAACAACGCTTTTCACTTTAGCTCCACTTTTGTGTGTTATTGTTTTCAAAAAACTTATTTTTATGTCAGTTTCTATGTATCATCAAATTATATAATCAAATTAGAACTTTGGAATATGTTGATGATCGTCAGAACTTTAGCTTAGGCTTTCTGTCGATTTCAAAATTTCAGAAGGATATAGAAGTTTAATTGTACAGTGTTCAAATTACTGGACTAGAAGGTGTTCTTATAAATACCTCTTGCCCTTATTTGTACAACAAAACCACTGTTTTTTCTTTTTCTTACATTTCTAGTAAAGCGTGCCCAATCGCTTGTTTGATTTGACTTTCCGCTCGATCTTCTCTTTTAGTAGTCCCAAGTGGGCCCATGCTGAATCTTATGCAATACTTTACATTTCTCCATCTTTTGAATGATTTCACGGTTTCATCTAGAGCTCAATGTTGCACAGTTTTTGACGTACCCGGTCATATACAAAATCCGATTGAATTTTTTTCGGCATCACACTCTCTAGTAGATCTCGATTGTCAGGAATTTGGTTAACTGAAATTTGATGACCTTTCCACACAATTCACTGTTTCAATGTGCTGAAATTGGTTCCAGTTTTCGACTCAGTTTTACTTTTTCGATTTTTTCGGTGTGTTCAACATTACTGAGTTTTGGTATGATAGCCTGTCTTCAATTCAAGAGTTATCAAATATTTTTTGTACTCAACATTTTACTGTTCTATCTGGTCTTTAATAGAAGGCAGCCGTGTCGGCAGAGTTGAGAGGAGTACATTCAATTGCCCATGCTTCCAGTCTTGTCATACCTGCACAGCGCATTAGTATCTGCTGAAAACCTTCAAAACTATGGCTCTCTTTCTGGAAGACGACTTATTAGTGTAAAGAATAATTGTCTATGCACCAGTATGTTAGCAGTTCGGTGGGGAATTCGTCACTTATTGAAGAGGTTATCCCGTCTCGAGAAGTGTTCCAGCTGAGTGGCTGTAGGTTAGGTCGCTACTTCCCATAAAATTAGAAACAGTAGAGCACAGTTTCAAAAATGTGACAAATTTTCATAAGTTTATTCTGATCGCTCCGAGTCCGCCACCCAAACGAACTTTCATCTATCCCACCAGGAAATCTTTCAACATCTCATTTCCGTGATTCAGTATTCTTTCTCAAGATGGACACTGTTTCAGATTCTTTTTTGTATTCATTGTTTCCAGTTTGTTAATTTTTTTTACACCGACTCATTGAACTTTTCATCATATAAAAAGTTCTTTAGCTTTGTAAAATTCGATAATATCAAAATTTCCTACAAAAAATATTGTCTTCTCTGCTTCGGAGTAGTGACAAACGTCGGAAAATCGGGGGAAATGGGCTTATAAGGTTTACAGTTTCTGTATCTCCATAAATTGTGTCATTTTCTCACAGAACCAGTAAAATTCGGATACCGCAAAGGACTTCGCAGATTCTTGCTCAGTTACATTATCTCATTTGTGCATCAACTGTTATGATTTTCCTGCTCCTTCTCCTAAATTTGAATTATTTGGAATTACTGTTTACTTTCAAAATCTACTGTTTCATGATGCTCATAGCTAGGGTTTTTTTGTTTCTAGCGGCAATGCTTGTTTGATGAATTCAACTACGATCCCTGAAATTTTTTCATGTTTCAGATTGTTCTGAAGAGTTTTTAAGATTCAATTTGTTCTCGATCAGTTGAGCGGCAAAGACCGGAATCGCATGCATTTCTTTAGAGTAGATTTCAAAAGAATAGTTTTGAGACACCTAGAAAATTCCTGTTTCATATTGTTTTTGAACGTATAAAGCCGTTGTGATTTCATTAAGCTTTTTTCATATTCTTCCATTTCATGCTCTACATGGGAATTTCTAGGACGAATTGCTGCTTCCAATCGTTTCAATAAGACTTGGATTTGAAATTTGCTTCATTTTCAAACCATCCGTCATCGGAAAAAAATTTTCCATCGAAAGGGCCGGCCCTCCATTCTTTCGTAGTTTTAGCAAATACTTTTTGTTTGCTTTTCACCACAAGCCTCAAAAATTATCGCATTAAATCTTAAATTTTGCATCTCTTTGTTCTCCACAATTTTTCCTGTTTCATAGACGTTCCAATTGACGCAACCATGAGTTACTATGCTTAGCGCATGACAATAATTTCTTATTATTTTACAGCAGAGGTGGACTCGGAATTCCGTTCCGCATTCCGCGTTTTCAAAACCTTTTTGCCACCCACCTCTGGCTTAAATTTGTATAATCAAATCGATTTTTGATTTGATGATCCACGAATCTTCTTTAAATATGAAACAATGCAATTCTATTTTGATGAGGTAGCATCATTGTGATCGGCAATCAGTCTCCATTCCAGCTTTCGAAAACTCAGTAGAACTGTCAATTAAAAGCGATTGCTTTTCAAGTTAATTTGGAAGCTTGATCTGAATTTCCTTGTCTGCAAAATTCAGAAAACCCTAAATTTCTGGTGATATTTATTTTGCTTCCGGATATTGAAACAAAATTGTTTCGTTAAAAACCTTCATCACTTAGAGAGTTCGTAACTGAAATTCTCAAACGCCCACATTTTTTACTGTTTTCAGATCGTTAGAAACGATACTGAATTTGTAAACATATTAGTCATCGAATCATTTTATTTGAAGTGACACGGACTAACTAAAGTACTAGAACAAATGTCTGCTATTTGTACTTCCAAAAGCATAGCATGTTTTGAAGAGATCGATATTTCTGTTGAGTGCAAATCCGGTGACGTTTCACAGAACATTACTTGTAATTTATCTCAGTTTCTTCGCTTCACTTTTTCTCAATGTCGCCCACTTTATTGTTTCTTCCTACGCTCCTAAAGTGGTTTCAGAGTATCAAGGTAAACATCATTAATGAACTTTCATGTTTTACAGCTTCCATATATTTTGCACTGTATTATCATTATTGATACAAACGACTCATAAGACTCAATTTTCAATTTTTCAACCAGTCTCGACGGCGTTGTTAGCTTGAACATCTCGCATTCAAGTTTTTACTCTCCGACTCTCCGTATAACTTTTCGACTATTCCACCAAGAATATCACACCCATAGCTTGCTCGTGGCACAGAGCTGCATGAGTTAAAACTTCTCAGTTTCATCACTTCCATGTCATTTTAGAACTTTTGAAATTTGCAGTTTCCTCCATATAGATGAAGTATGCCGAACTCCATTGAATTATTTCAATTTTCTGCTACAAACAGTTGTGAAGAGTGCGGAGTCCAGGTTTCTCAATGATTTGAATTCGGGTTCATCTACCATCAAACATTCCTTTCTCTAATTTTCTCTTTTTACCATTTTTCAGTATTGATGATGCCATCATAAGATGAATGACAAGACAATTGTTGTATTTTAATATTCGTGTCACGTCCTTCACAGATTCACTATCTAACTGTGCCTAAACCATATTTTTCCGTTTCAAGCTGTTTTCAAGATGTTCGAATTCTAAATTGAAGTCAATGATTTGGCTCCACAGGACTTTCTCTGATTTGTCCTATATCTCAGGATGAGATGAAGCTTCTAGGTTTAATCAAGGCTTTCCATTTTCGTCTCAACGTCAGTTCCAGATTACTGTCATAACGCTTTGGTTGAAGTTTTGCACATTAAATCTTCTATTGCTCAAATTTCTTTACGCCTTGTTTTCAAGAACAAACATTCTACAAGTAGAGCGATAAGTAAACTTTTTTTTTCTGTTTCAGTGTGCTCATAGTTAGACAGTTCAAGAATTATCACTAATGCTTTGGGTTTTCTGTTGATCCTCTGATTTTCTTTAAATTTAGTTTTTGGATCCTTCTAACGTGAATACAGTACACCTTTTTCCACATTCTCACATTCTTCACCTACAAAACCATCATTAATAGAGATTTTCTCGTTCGTTTTTTTCGAATTCCCTTATACAGCAATAGCATGCTTGAGATACAGCAAACTTTTCATTTCAAAATTTTCCAGTTTCATCACTTCCATATCATTCGGAAACCTTAGAAACTTGCAGTCGTCTTGGTCTAGATTGAGCATGCTGATCTTCATTGGTGAATTGTATTAATTTTCACAAACAGTTGTGAAGCATTTGGACTCCAGGTTTCTTAATGATTTCAATTCGGGTTCCGTCAGGTTCAAACATTATTTTCTCAAATGTTCTCTTTTTACCATTTTTCAGTATTGATGAACCCATCATAAGATGAATGACAAGAACATTTCTGTATTTTTATATTCGTGTCACGTCTACAAAAATTCATTATCAAACTGTGCCTGAACCGTGCGTCTCCGTTTCAAGCAGTTTTTAAAATGTTTGAATTTCGAATTGAAGTCAATAAATTGATTCTACTGGGTCTCCCTGATTCGTTATATATCTCATAGTCATGATTAGGCCTCTAGGTTTGATTAAGGCTGTCAATTTTTTGCCTCAAAACTGTCAGTTCCAGATTATTGTCATAACGCTTTAGTTGAAGTTTTCCACATTAGATCATCTGCTCCGCTTGTTCAAAATTCTCACATGTTTTCAAGAACAGACAGTCTGCAAGTATAAAGACATAGACATTATTTTTCGGTTTCAGCGTCTTGTCATAGTTTGACAATTCAAAATTATCACTAATGCGCTGGATCTGGATAAGCCTTTACTTTCAGTTCAGTTTCAGGATCCTTTTGACACAATACACTTTTTTCAGCTTCCACAATCTCGCATTCTTAAACGCAACAAAAATTTTCGTCTATTTTTTGGTACTGGAAAATTTACTGCTTTGGGATATTGAGTTAGTTGTGGTATGGTAGAGGAAACTGATAAGTCTTGGCGATAGACAATAATTAAAATGAGCAATCATTTTGACGTAAGATTTTTTGCAAGTTGTGAAATGTTCTGCTACCAGTTTTTCGGAGTGACTTTTCGGAACTATCATATGAATTACTGTTACTCTGACTTCATTTGGTCCCTCAATTCCCAATCATGGTTATTCTGACGGCGATTGTTCTGCTCACCAATTTCTCATTATTATTGGTATTTTTCACAACATTCACTAGATTTATGAACAGCGTGTACTGTCCATGAGATTAAAAGAAAAGATTTTAAAGGTGTACTAAGGTTTCGTACGAAACTTGGTGAAAACACTGAAAACAATCCCAATAGTCATTTCCTAAAAGGAAAAACCACGAAAAAAGCTGAAAAAGCAACAGTGCTCCGACGAAAATAGCGTTTGGGCAACTAAATGGAAGAGAAAACTCCAGTGGAGAAAGTTAGTCCCCCGCTTTTTAACTCAATTATCGATGATTTTTCGTAGATTTTTTTGCATTGAATCATTGGAAAATTAATTTTCTATCATTTCATCGCAAGAAAAATATAATTTTCACAGTGTGAGATTTTTAAAAGCCGGGGACTAACTTCCCAAATCTGTTGCCCAAACTGATTTTCAGCGGCTTGTACCGGGCTTTGCGTTTATTTTTGAGCGTTTTCCTTTTGGGATCTGAATAACTTAATTTTTCTTAGCTTGTATAC
Source organism: Caenorhabditis sinica (assembly GCA_963932045.1). Classification (NCBI taxonomy): domain Eukaryota; kingdom Metazoa; phylum Nematoda; class Chromadorea; order Rhabditida; family Rhabditidae; genus Caenorhabditis; species Caenorhabditis sinica. Next base: position 22,292,910 of record OZ009940.1, read on the forward strand.
CAATTTTCAAGTGAAACCTTAGTACACCTTTAAAGTCACTGTTGTATTCCGGGTTTCTTCCGTTTTAGCAAGTTCATGAAACAGAAGTAGCGACCATCGCAATATTGTTCTCTGTTGATTTTCTGTTTTAATAAGTTCATGAAGCAGTAGAACTTTTTTGTTGAGTGATCTGCGAGCTGTGTCGTATTTGAGATCTTCTACTAATCGTGGTTGTTGAACGCAGATAGCTCAATTCCTATCATAATGCCTTTCTGCCTGAAAACATTAACTTAATTCATGATAGTGAGGCTGAAAAACTAGCTCTAAAAATTGTTTCAAAGAAGGAAAAAAGATTCACTGATTCAATTATGTCATAAATTTTTGCTGACTTCAGGTTCGAAGATCCTGATCCGATTTTCTCTTTGTGATTTTATAACACTTAACCATGAATTATCAAAATCAGTAAAATTATGCCCTGTGTTGTGGAAGTAAATGGGGTGTCATTCCTCCCACAACGTTTTAAACTACTGTTGATCTCACAATGAGTTTCCCCTCAAAAGAAAGGAGTTTCATCGCCCACGTGTCGACCAAATCGGATATCTTCAATCTCCGATCTTATCTACAATCTCATCTTCCACGTGGCACGGTCAACGATAATGAGGGATTCAATATCAGTCAGTTCTCGTTTTCTTTGAGAGTCTTTTAACCATGGAACTGAGATCTATTCTCAATTTGACCTATGATCAGTATCGTTTTTCTTTGTTAGCATAAATATTCTGTTTTATGTATCCATCAAATTTTCGTGAAAGCGAATTAAGAGACATTCCACGAATAAAGTGAGCATCAGTGTTCACAGTATTTTCAACTTGATTTTTTCTGGTTGGTGTTTTGCATGGGGGTGACCACTAAACTTGTTAACAAAAACCATATAATAATATTAGGCTCCGCCCCCTTCTTGTTCTAGAAAATTCGAGAATAGGCAAAAAACCGAATTTTTTTCTTTCAAGAGATAATGATGAAATCTTTTCAGGAATAGATTTAGCGTACTATTTTGAGTACTTTTTGTGTTCAAACCATTCTTCTAACTTAATGGCATCAAGGAGAAAAATGTTGATTTTAAGTCAATTTTCACAAAATTTTCAAAATTTCTGATTTTTTTGATCATCCTGAAAATTTTTTTCACTACGTCTCGCGAAATAATGTTTGTAAAGGATACCCACATCCAAGAGGAACAACATATCAAAAAATCTCCTAGGGTTTCACATTACCTTAAAGCCGATCCAGGTCAAAATATGTCGTCCGCTTCTCAAAATTCAACGTACCCCTATACATGGTGAAAAAAGTCAAGGTGGTAAAATTGAAAGATATTGTGGCTGTGGGTCATACTCTTCAAAACTAGCATTCTCTCAAAATATGAGCGACTTTCAAAACAATTTGTTCAAGTAGTATGACTCCGAAATTTGACCTCTCCAATTTTGAGGTGCGACTTTGGATTAGCTTTAAATCAGCCAATTCTTGTCCAATCGTTGTGAAATTTTGTGATAATCTATTCTAAGAACTGATAATTGGTTCACTCTAGTGTTCCACCGCAATGGTAAAAAACATATATTTTTCTAAACACGCTTATTTTTAGACAGAAATGTAGTACGACAAAAGTAGGTTTTCATTAAACCTCTTGTAATTTTTTGCATTTTTGAAGATTTTGCTAATATTTACTCTAATTCTGAAACTTTCACAACGATTGGACAAGAATTGGCTGATTTAAAGCTAATCCAAAGTCGCACCTCAAAATTGGAGAGGTCAAATTTCGAAGTCATACTACTTGAACAAATTGTTTTGAAAGTCGCTCATATTTTGAGAGAATGCTAGTTTTGAAGAGTATGACCCACAGCCACAATATCTTTCAATTTTACCACCTTGACTTTTTTCACCATGTATAGGGGTACGTTGAATTTTGAGAAGCGGACGACATATTTTGACCTGGATCGCCTTTAAGACAAAGGGAAACTTTATGAGATTTTTTGATATGTTGTTCCTCTTGGATGTGGGTATCCTTTACAAACATTATTTCGAAAGACGTAATGAAAAAAATTTTCAGGATGACCAAAAAAATCAGAAATTTTGAAAATTTTGTGAAAATTGACTAAAAATCGACATTTTTCTCACAGATGCCAATGAGTTAGAAAAATGGTTTGAATATAAAAAGTGCTCAAAATAGTGCGCTAAATCTATTCCTGAAAAGATTTCATCATTATCTCTTCAAAGAAAAAATTTCGATTTTTTACCTATTTTCGAACTTTCTCGAACAAGAAGGGGGCGGAGCCTAAAACTATAATAATATTTTTGTTAGCACGTTTAGTGGTCACCCCCATGCAAAACACCAACCAGAAAAAATCAACTTGAAAATACTGTGAACACTGATGCAAGCCCTTCCTCAACCCTCTCGTAGAATGCCTCTTAATTTGATCCAGTAATGGTTGCATAAATTTCGTAAATGTCTATTGAAACTAACATTGACTTAAAATAAATTGGCTCCAGATAGTTAGCAAAACGGAAAACTACGGTTTTTGAGTAACTATAACAATTTCTAAAGTGCGCTTAACACAGTAATAATTTTTACTGTTTCGTTTGGCCCACATTTTCATGTGGCATTGGATCGTGATGTTATCGGTGTTAATTGATCTTTAATCAGGCCGATAAAGGATTATGCTCACATCTCATAATTTTGAAACGGTGGTTTTTTTTCACAAATCCATACATTTTATGAACCGCATCCTACTACAGGGATTTCGAATTTTCATGAATCACATACAGTACCGGCCAAAAGGTTGTCAACTTTTGATTTTTTGGCCGAAATTTTACTCAAAGTGACTTGTTTTGCTTGTAACTTGGTAGAAAACATAAACGGGTTGTAACACATAAGTAGGCCAAGTTTCATTGCGAAATTCCAAGAGAAACAGTTTTTATGACAAAATTTCGAAATTTTGGAAAATCTCTAGTTTTGGCTACTTTTTCTTCGAAGCTCTCTAACTTCTAGTCTGGAGTGTTTTGAAGAGTAGAACATATCAAAAGTTGTTGCCGAGATGTGAAAGTGTAGGAAAAAGCCATTCGCACACAGTTTAGAGCTTTTTCCAGGTAGAGCAGGATGATCAAAGTCGGAAAAGTTGTCCGTGACGCCTACGTTTCTAACCAATCACTTTTGAACGACGTTTATGAATGAATCTCGCGGTTTTCAAAGGGTAAGTTGTGTTTTCTCGATTAAACAGGAGTTTTTCAATCTAGAAAACACAAAATTGGGTAATTCGTATTTTATTGAGCTCTACTATGAAGCTCCATTTGAATTATCCTATTGAAACGCAACATCGTATCGACCACTTCTTCGGCTGTAGAAACACTATCTGTGTTGATTTCGGATATTTGTTTATAGTTTTAGTTTCTGGCATCCTATTTCTTCAATTTCCTCTCATCTGGGCCTCTAATTTTGCTCGGCTGTCCTGCAAGACAACGTATTATGTCTGCTCTTGAAATTAGTTGCAACACCAGTTCAGAGCTAGGCCCCAAATCACAGAGCAATGTTCGGGGAAGATGAAAACTTTGTTTTGCTGAAAAATAACTGTGAGAGAAAACGAAAACCATCTTTGAACCCTTCAGCTTCAGAAGAAAAGGTCCCCTAGTAGTTATAAGATATGATGTTGCAACTATTCGTAAGATCAGTCATAATAAGAGGTAGTAAAAAACATTATTAGAGGCCCAGATAAAGGGAATATGAAGAAATAGGAAGCCAGAAATTAAAATTATAAACAAATATCCGAAATCAACACAGATAGTGTTTCTACAGCCGAAGAAGTGGTCGATACGATGTTGCGTTTCAATAGGATAATTCAAATGGAGCTTCATAGTAGAGCTCAATAAGATACGACTTACCCAATTTTGTGTTTTCTAGATTGAAAAACTCCTGTTTAATCGAGAAAACACAATTTACCGTTTGAAAACCGCGAGATTCATTTATAAACTTCGTTCAAAAGTGATTGGTTAGAAACGTAGGCGTCACGGACAACTTTTCCGACTTTGATCATCCTGCTCTACCTGGAAAAAGCTCTAAACTGTGTGCGAATGGCTTTTTCCTACACTTTCACATTTCGGCAACAACTTTTGATATGTTCTACTCTTCAAAACACTCCAGACTAGAAGTTAGAGAGCTTCGAAGAAAAAGTAGCCAAAACTAGAGATTTTCCAAAATTTCGAAATTTTGTCATAAAAACTGTTTCTCTTAGAATTTCGCAATGAAACTTGGCCTACTTATGTGTCGCATTACATTCATGTTTTCTGCCAAGTTACAAGCAAAACAAGTCACTTTGAGCAAAACGTCGGCCAAAAAACGAAAAGTTGACAACCTTTTGGCCGGTACTGTATCACTGGATCCAGTTTCTATTTGAAGTTCCATGAATAACTCCCTCGCCGAAATCGTATACATATCTGATGCACTGACGCTGTTTCAAAATTATGTTAACCCAAGAACCCATCTTCAATATTAGTGGGATGGTGAATCAGTCGGAGTGTGAAATCTCTTTTTTCTTAGCTTTCAGGTTAAGTTTTTGAAACAAACGTTTGGTGAAAATGAAACATTCAATTTATCTCCTCAGTGGCCGAGTTTTTTTTCGATTTCATCAGACTCATCTGAGTTCTCTTTCCATTTTGATATGTTCAGTGTCCGCTATTTCAATATTCTCAAAAATTTCAGCCCTGGGCTAGCCGAAATTCAGATTTTACAGTTTCATCACCCTTTTATTATTCTTGCATTTGAATATTACTCACTGCTCCTTCTTCAATTTCGCGACATCCTCAAGCCTTTGGAACACTTGTTAAGTGTAATGCGATTCATACGCCAAGCTTTAGTGTATATATGTTATTGGGGTTCGTAGAACCTACGTGCTTTTGAACGGATTCTAACTGGTGTACAAAGTGGCCTGCTTCGTTAGATTGGCCGCAGCTAGGATCTAAACAATTTTGGCTACAGAAGCTGTCTCTCCTTGTTTCATCAATGCTTCTCCTAATTCTCGTGATATTTACCGTATCTTCCTGCCTTTATCTGTAGTCGTCTTTAAAATATTCTACTAATCATGGTGTTGAAGGCAGATAGCTCTATTGTAGGTGATAGGTAACCGGAAATGTTCTAGTGTGAAGTTCACCAGTCACTATAACACGGTTCAACATTTACTGAATCAATTATGACTTACATTTATGCGGAATTCGGCTTTGGAGATTTGAACTGAACTCGCTACACTGCTCTATATCTGCGATAAGTGAAACGCACGGTTAGTCCCATTTCTCAACCACTGACATTTGTTCGAACTTCACTGTTTCTCAATGCTCTCATAGGGATTGTATGTTTTGGAAAGCTTGCTATTTGGATACTTCCCTTATCTTGTCTCAGAACTGCTATGAATACCAGAGCTTCTCGAACTCAAACTCAAAGCAGATTTCTGTTTTATCAGTGCTGAGAATACGGCTATATTGCAGAATAGGGTCGCTTCAAAAAACAGGGGTGCCTTCGGTTTGTGCAGTAGTGTCCCCAAAATTGAGGGTCCCTTGACTTCTGCTAGGGAGTAGTTGAGCGACTCATTAGACTACAAAATAGGCTTAGAAACTGTTTTAAGCAAGTATTTAGTCACTAAACAAGTTGAGGCAAGAGAAAAAATTTTCTGGGCCTCCCTATTCAGCTCGTTCGTATGGCCTGAAGGGACCCCATTTTTTGAAGGGACCCATATTCTGCAATAGAGCCGTTAATATTAGTAAGCTTCTGTTGGTTACCGACTTTGGCTGTTTGCTGTATGCCCATGAAATTTCTCTAGTCACTAGGGTGCACTCATCGATTAAGGCTCTTATAAAAAGTGCCCGTTACGTGTTGATGTTGAACCGGTGTTTTCCCTTCAAACCATTCAAGTGTCAATAGTTTTCTGTTTCTCATTGTCTTTATAATAACAGAATGATTCAGTCAGTAGTACCTCTTTCTTCTTCGAAATTACAATAATCTCCTGATGAACCGGCTTGTTTTTCGATTTTGCCGGAACCATATGATATGTTATCTTGGCCCAGTGGAAATTTCCCACTATTCTCACGAATTTTTCTAGTCTAGGTGCACTCATCGATTAATGAATAAATAGTGCCCGTTATAAGTTGATGTTGAGATAGTAGATGTTTTCTCTTCAAACCAACAAAATTTTCGAGAGTTTTCTGTTTCTCATTGTCTAAATAATCACAGAACGATTCATTCATTAGTACTTCTTTTCTCTTATTTGTTTCTGTCAAATTTTTGTGAAAACAAATCAATTTGGCCCAGCAAAAGGGCAGCTTTTATGACACGTTCTCTGAGAAACTCGAGGATCCCGTTGTACAGAAAAAAGTCAAACCGATTTTTATTAGTTGGTATTTGATATGGTAGGTACCCATGAACTTCTAAGAACTTTGACCCATACTTCATCTGGCCCCGCCTCCTTCTGGCTCACATATGCATATGGTCGGAGCAAAAAAACATTTTTTTTGGTGGAAGTTTTTTTGACCGGATCTTAGTGGGATTGAATACTACGCCTGTTTTTGAGTATTTTTTGTGTTCAAACCAAATTTGTAACTCAATTTCTTCAAGGAAAAATTACCACTTTTTTCGAAAATGATACGATTTTTTGCGATTTTTCGCTCGTCCTGAAAAAAAAGCGGCCGAAGGTATGTGAGATCTGTTTAGATTCGAATTCCTCATAAAATTTTACTTCAGAAATGCCATCCGGCAAAAAATCAGGGGGCACGTATTTTTGCTACGGTCCAAAATATGTGAATTTTGACCATATTTTCATGTATACCTATTCGTGATCAAAATTCGGTTTTAGGTGAGGAGTGACAAAATGGATTATTTTTTAGTTTTATGATAGCTTAGAGCTTGAATAGTACTCCGGATGATTTTCAAACCTATAGCTTGTCGTAAAATGAAACTATGGCTATTTGAATTGGAGTAGTATACCATCACTTTGAAGTCTTCCTACGAGAATAGCAGATGAGGAGTAAGCTTGAAAATCATCCAGAGTACTATTCAAGCTCTAAGCTATCATAAAACTAAAAAATAATCCATTTTGTCACTCCTCACCAAAAACCGAAAGTGGTCAAAATTCACATATTTTGGACCGTAGCAAAAATACGTGCCCCCTGATTTTTTGCCGGATGGAATTCTTCTGAAGTAAAATTTTATGAGGAATTCGAATCTGAACAGATCTCACATACCTTCGGCCACTTTTTTTTCAGGACGAGCGAAAAATCGCAAAAAATCGTATCATTTTCGAAAAAAGTGAAAATTTTTCCTTGAAGAAATTGAGTTACAAATTTAGTTTGAACACAAAAAATACTCAAAAATAGGCGTAGTATTCAATCCCAATAAGATCCGGTCAAAAAAACTTCCACCAAAAAAAATTTTTTTTGCTCCGACCATATGCATATGTGAGCCAGAAGGAGGCGGAGCCAGATGAAGTATGGGTCAAAGTTCTTAGAAGTTCATGGGTACCTACCATATCAAATACCAACTAATAAAAATCGGTTTGACTTTTTTCTGTACAACGGGGTAGTTGAACTACACTCGAGTCTCACAGAGAATGTGTCTTATACACTTTGAATTGAAACTGTCCTTGTTTTGAAAACAAATGAAACGATTTTAAGGCGTTGGCAAAATGGAAAACTATTGAATTTCATATGCGGTTTACAGAAATGCATTTGATGGAGTAAGTAATTTTCACTGTTTCGTGCATGTCATATTTTCTTGATGGCTTTTTTTACATTTGGTGTTTTTTCTATTTTATCAATCAGACGCTGAATAAATTCCCATGTGGCATGTCATTTTTGTAACGCACATTGTTGCAAGATATCAAATAAGTACTGGACCAGTAGGATGTACTGGTAGTTACTAATCTCGAAACTGTGTTTCTTTTTAAGTTTCAGAGAATACATTTTCAGAGTTCCCTGTTTCACATTGTTCGTTTAGTCACTTTTCACTATGCAGTTATAGTGAGTCTATTTAGGTTTCTAAAGACCACTGAGACAACTGCAGCAACTACAAATTATCGACAGAGTCGCACATTCCAGAAACCATACCATATTCCTGAATTTTTCCTGGTTTCATGATTAACATATCACAGTACTCCCTCCACATATGGGGTTGCAGAATAGCTTCTTCTCCAAAAATAATTTCTTCTCCAAAATCGCACAAGCACTGTTTCGAAATGTCGTTAACCGGATATTTCATCACCTATGTTCAGTCGGTCCTCTGGGTCACTATGCTTTTACATTTAGTGTTTGAAACAAATGTCTTCGTGAAAATTCGCATATTTCATTCATCTCCCCTGTCGCCAAAATGTTCACTCTTTTGCTCGATTCATATGAGCTCTCATAGTAATTCTGTGCCCGCTGTTCCTATATCTCTCAAGGTTTCAGTACTGTGTTACTTGAAAAATCAAAATTCACAGTTTCGTTACCTTTGTTTGATATTTGAATTTGATATTCAAGTACTGACATTTTCTTCTCCTCTTCATTCTTTTCTTTCTGCCTCTTTTTTTACTAATCGTTACTTTTTAAAGTCGAGATACAACTAATGTGTGTTATCAGACGATAATTATCATAGAACAGTTAGTAGAGAAGTCGAGGAAGACAGTAAAGATCAATCTTTTTCTTTTTTAAGAGACAGCTACTTATAATTATAGTTTAATTGAAAATGAAAGATGGGTCATAGAGGGGGAGAAGAGATTATAGCCAATCAAGCGTTCATTTGTGTTTCAGTATTACGGTAATTCTGGGACCTGTTCTTTTCCATCCAGTTGTTGTTGTACAATTCTTCGTTCATTACAACACATTTTGTCCTATTAGTGTGGCTCTTTTTGTTCCACTTCGGTTAGAAGGCTTTGAAAAGTATATTTATATTATTAGTACAGCATTTGCTCTATATTTTTTCAACCTATCTTGTGTTGGGCACATTTTGATTCCACACTTCTTCTTCAATATTACTGTAAAAGTGGAACGATTTTTTAGTGTAGTTTGTTCTTTAACGCGCAGAATTTTTACCTTTTTCATGAACGTGAGATATTTTCAGACAAGTTATTGGCAGTCTCGCCTGATTGCAATTTTCCTGTTCCATATGTATTTGTTTTTTTCTGCTTATCTCAAAATTTGGGCTTCAATAGTGATGAATTTGTTTCTAATTCAGCATTATCATAAGAGTGTAAGAGTGTTTTTTACCATATCTAAGCACCCGAGGGACCAGTCAGGCCAAAAACTACATTTTTGTAATTCTGACACTTAGTACTATCGCCCCACCAAATATCAACCAATTTGCAAAACGAAAAAAATTTTCGTGTGACTATGGTCAGTTGACCAGTGGGCGATTTTCTCAGATCGAGCAGAGGTAGACGGAAAATAGATACTAAAAATGCTGAATTCCGCCTATCTCTGATATGGAGTGATGATCTCGGCCCATCAAAAATAGAATTTTGATAATTAAAGACCCAATTAAATGTAACTTATAGTCCATCCTCACCCAATGATACTGAGATTATGACCTCCCTATTATCCTGGTTATGAAACAGTAATCCTTGTAACTATTGATAGTTATGAGGATAAATGAACCTTTAAATCCGATCAGATTTTCACACTAATTTCAGAAATGAGTTTATGCTCTAATCAACCCCCATTGCAGTTAGGCTAGAACGCAATGATTTCCTGAATTTTTCAATGTCAGACACAAAAATTTCACCTGTTCGTTGACAACTTTAATCTTCAAAAATTGTACGTGATATTTTTCCCAATTTCCCTAATCTGAGTATCCCTTGATTTTTGTAATGTCCAGTTTTGCTTTTTCTCAGTTTTACTAAATTCGTCATGTCCAGCTTCTTGAGTGCATTGGTTCTTTTTTTTTTTAATTCCGTTTCTTTTATTTTCCAACAGTTTCCAACGTCTGAAAGTTAACTTAGTGCAAATGTGACTTTCTGACGTTGAGCTTATTTTCACAATGCTGACTTTGATACTGTTACCGCACAATAGTATTATCTTTTTCTTAAACTTTATGAACTTTTAAAAATTAGTTATGATTGCTTACTTACGAACTTGCAGCTCCTAACTTTCAAATGTCTGCTTTACACTAATTTTCTGTTTCAGATTCCACTCAATTTCAGATTCTCTAAATGTTCCTCGATGCGGTTTCTTGTCTTATTCATCAATTTATTTAGCTATTTTTAACTGAAAAGTTAAGTTTCGAAGTTTCTGTTACATCATCTCCATAAAATGTAACATGTTTCCGAAGTTCAGTATTAGTTTGAGTCTCTACAAAAAAGTTTCTCACCAAAATTTTGTTCAGTTTCATACTCTCTGTTTCTGCCGTACCAGGTTGTGTTGCTTTAGTTTGATGCGTTCCTTTCAATTTCCATGATCTCGATTGAGAATTGTCGGGTGCAAACTTTGTCTTCATGGACTATATTAATCCAAGACTACTGTTTCAAGAGTCTCATTTCTAGGACACTGTGATTACACTGACAATTGTATGAACACTTATTCTCATATTTTCTAAGAGTCTTTGCTGTTCCTCGTAGTTGCCAAAATAATAAGCTTGATCATTTAATGTTTAGCATAATACGCTGCGTTGTATTATTTCTGCAGTCTTCAATGCGGCACAAATGAGAACGATTTCAACCAAGGCTATTCTCATATCAATAAAAACAACTTTTAAAAAAGACTTTAAAACAACTTTTTCATAAAATGATGAATTCTTATAGAATTTGTCCTAGTCGCTTTACAAGTCTTTCCCGCGAAACCTACAATTATAGCAAACCTTTCATCTAATTTTCAAAATTTGACATATTCGATAAATACTGTCTCAGATTCTTCTTAACTTGGAGATTTTAAAAAAGTACCTCAATCGTTTCCTCTTTTTTTTCTTGTCTTATTTATCCATTAAAATCGACTGATGGCATTCACAAATCAGTTCATACGCTTTCTGGTACAATAGCTTTGTAAATTATTGGATGGACTTGAATGCCTTTATTGTTTTGACTCTCCACAAATACATTTTCTCACCAAAGTTTTTTTTTCAGTTTCACAATCCCTAGTTTCATGGTTGCGGTACTAGGTTATGTTTCCTTGATCTCTGCATTTAATTTCCATGATCTGGATTGAGAGTTTACTCGATAGTCATTATTTTGCTGTTCTGAAGAATTGCTTACTGTTCTGAAGAATCATCACGGGCTCCAGTTTTCAATTCCTATTCATTGATTACCATGTTGAACCTGAGAAACATCTTCTTAAAAACACCGCTATGGCTTGCTTTCATACCTTCATCAAAAAATTATTTGTGCGCCTACAATTAATTCCTAGTTGCTAGATGAATATTTCTGGAAAACTCATTACTAATAGAGAAGCTCACATCTCTCTAGCAGGTAACCACTGCGTGTTTGACGTATTTTTTGAAAATTGCCCTGCTCTTCGAAATCTGTAAGATTTGTGGTACCATTGATTCTTGATTCACTTTCTCAAATTCCAGTTTGTCTTGAATATTCTCTCAGATCCAATATGATATTGATTGAAGTCGATTGAAGCACACTGACACAAAATTTCCCTCTTTCTGTTTGGGTAATATGAGTGTTAACTAAATGAAGATGTTTGGGGCAAAATTAATTTGTTTGTGAAACAGAAAACTGTTCATTTCTAAAATTACCCGGTTTCAACATTTTCATATCCGTTAAGATTCTTCGAAATTTTCAGTGAATTTTGTTCCTCCCTTCCGTCTTCATGAATTGTATACACTTCCGACATTTCTAGTCGTCATTGGTGACTGATCATTTACCTGCTGCAAGTTGATTTCAAGTTTCGCCAGTTGAAAGTTTAGTTAATTGGTCGTGCGAAAACGATTTTTGTATGGTATACCAGTAATGACATGGTTTTTCGAGTTTCCCGTTTAAGATTCTTACAACAAATTTTCAGTGGAATTCCACTGATCGTGAGTTTCTCATTCTATTAAGTTTATCCAACGTCGTTCAATAATTTTTTTTAATTATTCTCTGTTCATTCATTCTTTCAAAAACGATGAGTTTGAGCATGAAACAGTAATTCCAAGTATTGGATTCTCTGAACTAGCTGATTTTCTCAGAACTGGGTTGAGATAGTTTTTTGGCACTTTTCAAGCTAAGAATTTTTTCAAGCTGAAAAAATCCCGCTTCAAAACTTCCATAGAATCTGATTGTGAGACTCCCTGAGACTTACAATAGAGAAACGTTCATCTTTCTCTTTTTTACCAGTTCTGCCAACTTTTCATATTTCTCAAACATTTCCAATTCATTGACGAAGTTGTTTCCGTTTCATACAGTTTTTAAGAAGTTCCAGTTCGGAGCTGGAATTGATTCGTCCCTCTTTCTCATGCGAAAATTTCTCTCGGTGAAAATTTTCCAGTGTTCCGTTTCAGTTTCTCGTCATAATGATCCAGTGGATCTTCTCCACATTCCAGAAATCATTTCTTGTTCTCCAATGCCTCTTCAGTATTCCTTGTTTTTCTGTTTCACCACGTTTATATAAACGGTTTCATCAAAGAAAGCCCAATGGGACGGTGCCTTTCTTTTGACTTTAGACAATTCAAAATCATTGATTGTGAATCTATTTTCATGGAGATCTGAATAAAGTCAGTACTGGCCTAAGATCGCACAACTCGGTCATGAAAATTGAGGCACACGTAACTGATACAGTAGATTGATTGAACATCGCAGAATCCCAGGTCCAGCAACATTCTAGGACTGTTACGTTTCTGTATTTAATAGTGCTCCCGATTCCAAAATTTACAGCTTCAGTCACTTTTCAAACTCTCCGATTTTAAAACTTACACCAATAGCACCCTCCTATACATAGTCTCATGTTTCTCCTATTGAAGTTCCGTAAACATTCCTTTTCACCTACTTTTGGAAAACCAAAAGCATTCTAGTTCACAGTGCTGCCAAGAGAAGAATATCTCAGTTTCAGCTACTTTTCAAACTCTTTGATTTCAAAATTTCCATTGCTTTTGGTGCTTTCTGTTTTTTCCTAACTCTCGTTCTCTTCCTGTTATACCGTGAGGTTTTGCAAGTTTTGTAAATGTGTTATCAGTTTATTTACATTTTCTTCTCCTCCTCCGTCTACTCTATTCTCCGTCAATGAATTGGAAACAATGAATCATAAAGAGTAGTTAGTACCCAAAATGAGTTCGAACTGTGACGCACATTCTATTATTATCATCCATTATTAATGAGTTCTATGTAAGTCATAATTTTATCAATCACTATCAGTTTACACGGAATTAAAAGTACAGTACCGCTCAAAAGGTTGTAAACTTTTTGTTTTTCTTTCATATTTTCGTTGAAAGGTAATGGATCTGCATGAAATTTTGCATGCATTGTAAAAATATACAAATACACATTACTGCCAAGTTTTATTCAGAAACTCTGAAAAATAAACATTTTATGAAAAAATTTCAAAATTTTCGAAGGGCCGATTTTGGGACAAAATTTATAAAAGTTATCAAACTCGCGATTGAGAAGGTTTGGAAGAGTAATCTTTTTTCTAATTTTTGTATGGAGAGTGAAATGATACAAAAACAATAATAAACTTGAAATCTGAGCGTTACCCCGGAAGCGTGAGAAGGAAGAAAAGGTACCCGAATGAGATCAGTGCATCTGATGTTCATACATCTCATATTACGAGTAGATTCGTGGTTTTCTGGCTGAAACTTCTTCACACGGTTTTTTATCAGTTTGTTTATTAAAATTAACACAAAAACCTGATGGGAATGGTTCACAACGATGATTATAGGGGTCTGGAACCATTACTCGAAAAATCAGGGTTTTCATTTTTCCAATGGTTTGTCTCACCACGCAAATCCAAGGGGAATCTATCATGATATCGCTGTTGATTTATGATTTTACAAGATAGAGGATCACATTACTCCAAAAAGAATCATTCTAGTACTTCCCGCGGGTCAGTGCAGCTCAATAAATTTGCCGCGCCTTCATAAACAATTACCGCAAAAGCTAATCTAGTTCTGTCAGCAACTTCCCTGCATTCTAAGAGCTGGAAATCGGGTTTCTAGTTGTGTTCGACGTAGTTTCAAAATAGTCGTTCCATATTTTCTCTTTTGTGCGCATGCCTGAACTTTCCAAGATGTTTCTTCAAAATTGTCACAAGCCATGCCGTTGGTTACATGATATCAACGGATCGGACTGACCCGCGGGAAGTACTAGAATGATTCTTTTTGGAGTAATGTGATCTTCTACAGTGGAAAATCATAAATCAACAGTGATATCATGAAAGATTCACCTTGGATTTGCGTAGTGAGACAAACCATTGAAAAAATGAAAACCCTGTTTTTTCGAGTATTCATTCCATATCCCTATAATTATTGTTCTGGACCATTCCACCTAGTTTTTTGCATTAGCTTTAATGCAAAAACATATGAAAACCTGTGTACGTGAGTTTCAGACAGAAAAACTCAGAAATACTGGTAACATGAGATGTATGAACATCAGATGCACCGATCTCATTCAGGTGCCTCTTCTACCTTTTCACGCTACCCGGATAATGCCCCGATTTCAAGTTTATTATGGTTTCTGTATTATTTCATCATTCTTAAAAATATTAGAAAACAAATTACCCTTCCAAACCTTCTCAATCGCGAGATTGGCAACTTTTAAAAATGTAGTCCCAAAATCTGCCCTTAGAAACTTTTCAAATTTGCTCATAAAATGTTTATTCTTTAGAGTTTCTCGATTATACTTGGCAGTAATGTGTATTTGTATATTTTCATAATTTATGCCAAATTTCAAGCAGATCCATCACTTTTGAACAAAGACATGCCAGAAAAACAAAAAGTTTACAACCTTTTGAGCGGTACTGTAGATGATCTTCTAGACGTCATCACAACAAACGAATGTGTGAGTTGTGTTCTTGGGAGAGTTCAACTTTCTGGATTATTTTCTTTAAAAAATTGGATGAAATGCCGTTTTCTGTTTCTTTCTTGTGACTTGTCGGTAGATAAACACTTAGCAATAGTCATTTTCTCTCCAACCAATAGAAATGTTCGTAAATAATAGAGGCTTTGAAGTATGTGACTATTATTTTTGACATCAACTTCAACATTCAAATCACCAAGTTGAAACATGGGGGAAAAGTTTTTGATTTTTCGAAAAGTAGTTCGAGTTCGTTTAGAGTTGCAAGGAATTCCGACTTCCGACTTCCGACTTCCGGGCATTTTTTCGCTTCCGACTTCCGACTTCCGAATTCCGAGAAAAAAATTTTAATTCCGACTTCCGACTTCCGACTTCCGTTCAAAAAATTTTTTGTGACTAATTTTGGAAGTGAGCAAAAATTAGGAAAAATTGATTTTCGCACCGGTTTTTTGCAAATTTCTCTCTATTTCTACCGAAATTATCAAAAATCGGCACTTTTTGAGAACTTTTAGGGACTTGCACCCTATTAGAAAAATTCTGATTTCCGTCTTTTGTTACATTTTCCACTTCCGGCTTCCGACTTCGGAGAAAAAGTTTTCATTCCAACTTCCGAGTTTGAAAATTTCACTTTCTTGCAACTCTGTTCGAGTTATGACTTGCTTATGCAAGTCGTCCGAATCCTTGAAAAAATTGCTGTATTGTTTGAATACCTCATTTCCCACGATGAAAACTGAAGGTTTATTGCTTTTTCATTACTTTCTAGTGACTATCATCGACATTATTGAAATCCTATTGCAATTTTCCCAGCTTTCCATGTTTCTTAACATCCAGAAACGGTTAGTTTCTTCTTTTAAACCATTTGCTATCCGTTTTGTTTTTTAAGCAAACTAGTTGAATCCATGACAGTAAATCCTCAAATGTAGTTCTTCTGTATGCCAACTCTCGGAAACAGCTATTTTTTCAGTTTTGAAAGTCCCATGTTTTCCCTTTATTCCTTCCCCTAAACTATCGTGTTCCATTCATTTCACAATCAAATTTACACTTTCTGCGTATCTACTCCCTCTCTACTCTCTCTAGCTACACAATTTCATTTTGATGGCCACTGAAACTGAGACTAGTTTTCCAGTTTCCTCCTCTTCTGTGCTCCTCATTTGCATATGACTGTGTATGGTTAAAAGTGTACACATAGATAAGAGATATGAAACAACAGGAGGAACATTGTGATCTTTCTGTGTTGATTGTGGTGACCAGGAACAAAAATGATTGGTCTTTTTTTTTGAAAATTTGCTGTTTTGGAATATTGAATTAGATGTGGAATGGTTGAATTATCCGATAAATCCGTTGTAACTTTACCTCTTCTTCAAGCGTTCAAAAATAGTATTCATTTTGAGGTGAGATTAGATGATAATGTTGTGAGCACTCTATTTTATTAATGTTTTTGCATTATTACTTTAAGAAAAAATTTTATGTCTATGCTTGGAGAATCATTGTTTTTCTCATTATCTTTTGTTTCAACAAGTTCATGAAAAAGAAATAAACGCGGATCATGTTAATTCGGATGTTGTCGTACGAATTTTGCAATTATGGCTGTATTCCGTGATGAATGAATTTAGACGTCAGATTTCTTCTGACTAACTAGTAGCCTAGCTCCCTGAACCTCAATCATGGTCGAAGGATCAATATTTCTTTTCGTGGATTTTCTGTTTCAATAGGTTTATGAAACACGATGAAAATGGCATAAATGGTCTGCCTAAGGTACCAACTTCAGTAGTACTGACGATCTCCTAATAGATACTCAATGTGCCTGGTTTCTACTATTGAATTTTCGGTTTCATCTTTCCGTCTTTTTGCTTGAAGCCAGTTAACTGTAGTACCATCCGCAGTTTGCTCATCAGTGTGATAATTATTTTCTTGGGATTCTTAAAAACTATGTGCTTTAGAAACCATTTTCTGACCAACCTCTCACACTGTAGCTGTTCCCTTGTGACAGTATCTTTAGCTGTACTTCCCCTACCACCTCTACCATATATACATTTACTGTTTCTTCTATTCTCTCTCTCTGTCGACATATTTGAGACCGCTTATTACTCTTTGTTTGTCCTCAAATGGTGTGAAGATTTCGATCTCGATTCAATATTCTTGAACTCATGTTTCTGATGTTGCTTTCTGCCATTGCTTTTTAATGTTTCAACTTTTTTTTTCTTGCAACAATCGATCTACCGAAGTAGTTTACTCGACACCCTAATTCTGCAATACGTGAAACATACAATTTGCTGTGTCACAGTTTTCATGACCTATTTTTTCATTTTATTAGTTTACGCTTGTAAGTTAGTAAGTCGGATACTCTTGAAAGTTGCTCAGAAATGTTGATGTAGTGATGAACAGCATAAATGTACCAAGTGATAAATATATATACATGTTTTCAGTTTCATCTACTCTTTAGGTGTTCAATGAATCTAATAGTTTTATTGGGAGTCCGCTACAAGGTGATCGGTATCAACTCATATCCTCAAGGTTTTCTCCACGTGTATCAGATTTGCACTACATCCTCCCATTATGTGATGTTTAGGAAACATGAAGATATTTTTTCCAGTTCAATACTTTCGATTCTTAGAACTTCAGAGAGATTTCACCAGAGAGTGGATGAGAAAATGGCATTTGGAAAAATCATTTTAATGTCATTGTTTTTGTATTTGGGGTGTTGGATCTACATAAAATTCTAAGGTTTTTGGCGCTTTTGAATTTTGGCTGCGCCCCCTCTGCTTCAGAATACAGCCTTCTGAAGTTAGCACTTTCGGAAAAATGAAAATGGTCCTAGCAACTCAAACTTTTTTTGGAATGTAGGAAATGATTTGGTGATTCACTTTGTCAACTACAACTTTTCTCCAACTTCTCATCTTCTAACTTTTTTTTTTAAATTTTTTGACGTTTTTGTCACTTTTCTGCACTTTTTTCAACTTTCTGAAAAATTTTGTACAGGATGACATTAAGATATTTACAGATTCAGATTCCTCATGCTTTTTTAGTCCAGAAAAAAACAAATCAAAGAAAAAAAAAAGGTTGAGGTTTTTTGAGAAATGACAAAATGTGTGAAATCACATAAGGGTCCCCCCTTATGAAAAATGTTCTGAAAAAATAAATTTTGAGCTAGAGCTATGATTTTTATATCAAATTGTAGATAAAATCGTTCTACAATTATTATAACTACACCAAACTAACAGCTATTCATCTTCACCTTGAAAAACGCATTGGCGCGAGACACCTTGAAAATCCATTTTTCTTAAGGTCAACTTTTTTGATGTTCTTTCACTTTTCCTAGAAAAATTTATACTGGATGACATTGAGAGAATTTTAGATTCAGCATGACCATATTTTTTTGACTAAAAACACAATATAAAAACAAGAAAAAAAAGTTTAGGTTTTTGGAAAAATGACAAAATGTGTGAAATCACATAAGGGTCCCCCCTTATGAAAAAAGTTCTGAAAAAATAAATGTTGAGCTAGAGCTATGATTTTCGTATCAAATTGTAGATAAAATCTGAACCACTGAAAATAAATTTTTCGAAAAATTTTTGAATTTTCAAGGTGTCTCGCGCCAATGCGTTTTTCAAGGTGAAGATGAATAGCTGTTAGTTTGGTGTAGTTATAATAATTGTAGAACTAGACTTTATCTACAATTTGATATAAAAATCATAGCTCTAGCTCAAAATTTATTTTTTCAGAACATTTTTCATAAGGGGGGACCCTTATGTGATTTCACACATTTTGTCATTTCTCAAAAAACCTCAACCTTTTTTTTTCTTTGATTTGTTTTCTTCTGGACTAAAAAAGCATGAGGAATCTGAATCTGTAAATATCTTAATGTCATCCTGTACAAAATTTTTCAGAAAGTTGAAAAAAGTGCAGGGGGGCCGTATTCTGAAGCAGAGGGGGCGCAGCCAAAATTCAAAAGCGCCAAAAACCTTAGAATTTTATGTAGATCCCACACACCAAATACAAAAACAATTGCATTAAAATGATTTTTCCAAATGCCATTTTGTTTCCATTTTGGTCGATTCTCTCGCGGATTGTCTCTTCAATGTTTCTCGCTGTCTCTAATTTCCAAAGATTTATGCCCCATATCACTGTGTTCCTAGTACAACAAACAATAGATTTAAGAAGAATCACATAAAAACTGATCTAGTTTCTCACTAGTTGGACAATATTGTAGCATTTGTGTCAATGTACTGGTTTTTTAAGGTACCTACGGACTAAAAAGCGTTACAGTCGTTTTGGTTTGTGTTTCAACAAGTACACGAAACATAAAAATTTGTAAGGATGGTGATTCGTTCCATTTTTACGTTAAAATAGCTGTTAGACTTCTAGAATGCAAATCCGATTGCGTAATGAACTTGTGTACAGGTTTCGAGAATTCCCTGTCTCATACTGTTCTTATGAGCATTTCCTATTATGCATTTTTTGTTATATCAACATTCAAGCCAAAGAACGAAAGATAGTTAAATCAAAGAAGCAAATACAAAATAGCTGTTAAGATTGCTTTCAAACAGTACCACTATTCCGAAAATTGAACCATAAGCTTGGAATTCTCTCAAGTTTTATTATTGACATACAACCCTACCCTTTTGCTCTCAAAGTTACAGCTATAAATCTTTTACGAAAATAATAGACATACTTGATGCACTAGCACTGTTCCAAATCGATGTTAACCAAAGGACCCATCTCCCATATTGAGTCGACAAGGTGAATTCATTACGCAAACTGAAAACTCAAGTTTCACAGTTTCATTACTTCTGTTTCACTTTTGAAATTGACGTTCAAGCACTCACTGCTTTAAAACTCAAAGTAACTTCACCTCATTATCTCATTTTCCTTCTTCTCCTCCTCCATCAATTTTGCAAAACCTAAATTTTCAAAGTCAAGATAAAGAAGATGTGGGTTATCATAGAACAGTTAGGAAAGGGATAATCGCAAAGAAATTGAGGAAAACAGTGAAAATCAATATTTTTCTTCCTGAACAGACACCTACTCATCATTCTCGTTTCGTTGAAAAATAAAGGATGGAGAACGGCTAGGGAGATGGGAGATCAATGAGATTCATCAAGAAAACATTAGGGAGCATTTTTTATTTCAGTCTTACGGTAATAGTGAAACAGCTTTTCAGAACTCATTGTCAGTAGTATTTGTCGCAATGAATCCAAAGTTTACTCTCATACTAGGTTTCCCATATCATAACACCAGGGAGATTAGGTCCACCAATTTGTGATTGGAATAATCATTAATTTCAGTATCAGTATAACTGTAACCCTGGAACGGATATCCGTTAATTTAGTGATTCGAACAATCGAAATTCTGCCTCTAATGAAATCTCTGTCTTTTTTATCAAGAGCTACTTTCTTCGAACGCTTTCCATCAGAATTTGTCAGAATTACTCGTTCATCTACTTGTCCTTCTTACTGTAAAATTGTAAATATTCCAATTTTATTCAATAATTACCTATATTTTTATCATCAAAGTAGCAGGAAGCTAAAGCCTCAAGGATATCGTACATCAATATTTCATTTCGGCTTACTGTAACACTGAAACATTTTTTTTCAATTATTAGCATACTCGTTGTTTCATAAATTTTCACACGTTTCCAGTGGCCATGAGTTTTATTTTTCATTGAATTTCGAATGTATGTATCTAACGTTAAAGTCAAACGAAATTTGTATTTTTTCAATAGTTTCTCTTTCAGGTTTAGCATGAGTTAAAATCAGGTTTACTTCTCCCATTATGTCATTGATAGTTGGTAGCGAGAAATACTGTTTCATCTCCTTCAATATATTTTAATCTTTTGGAATTTCAATTATCGTATGAATTATATAGTAACCGATGGTTTCGCATGCTCATTTTTATGAAAAAGACGCTTGATTGTCACGAATTGACGTCCAGAAAGGTTATGCTGTCTTCCCCACATTTTGGAACAGTGGAACATTTTTGGAACATTTTGGAACCCTGTTCCATTAATGTGATACAACTGGTGAGTGCTTCTTTCAGTTTACAATACTGGAACGGCATATTTCTCCTAGTTAATTTATTACTCATAATTAGATAAGTTTGAGTTTAGAGAAGCTTTGTGTTTCAAGAAGTTTTTAAATTTAGTGGCTGTTGTTCAAGTTATTAGAGCAGACTTATATATGCCAACTTGCCAATTTATAGGAAATACTGAATTTTCCATCGTATTTCTTGTAAATTATTCATGTTTTCTTCATTAATTAAAGAGTTTCCAGTGGCTGAATGCATTTTCAAAATTTGAAGACTTTCTAGTAATTTTTGACTAAAATGAGATTTTTTTCGGAAAAGAGGGAACAGTATTAGGCTCTTCTGTGATTAATTGAAACGTTAGTATCATACTCCAGAAAAAAATCAAGGTTGTCCCCTACCAATGTTTTTCATTTTCATATTCCCCTTTATAGTGACTGTCGTTGACGTTTCTGTTATTGAGGCATTTTGCTGACCGGCATAAAAAATTGGTCTACAAACCTGAAAAATAAGCAATAATCGAGACTTACTTTCCAAAACCCAAATACGCAGAAATGCGCGGATTCAGCCGTCCCGCCGATCAGGTGGGTCCATCGGCGATCGGCAATTTTTGACAGACCGACATGAAAGCCTTACCTGTGTCATGTGACTCTCAACCCTGAAAATTAGTTTTGATAATGAAACATAGGTTTCATTTCTTTCTGTTTTATAATGTATGTATTTACTTTCATATCAATATTTGAATGATAAATAGGTCATGTTGAGATATCAGTAATACGTACTATCCTGAAGCGTCTGAATGTGTACAATCGCAAATTCGAATCGGTCTCATGTTATGACGGTTTAATGGTGTGTATTGAACAAGGTCCACTCCGTGTCACTTTATGCTTGAACTGAATTGCCGGACGCCACCAAAAAGGCGCACGCTCTCAGTTCAAAAGACCTTTTCATACATCCCACTAGGAAATCTTTCAGGGTCTCATTTCTGGAATTCAGTTTTTTTCAAGATTGGTACTATTTCAGATTCTTGGTAAATTCAGTTTTCTTTTTAACCAACCGATTCTGCTTTCAGCCTTTCTTGTTTATCACCGATATTGAAATAAACGATCTTGCACTGCCCTACTGAAATTTTCATTGTATAACAAAATTATGAAACTTTGTAAAATTGATCAATTTCTTCCAAAATTTTTGGTTTTCGGTGTTTCGAAGCAGTGACAACAGCCGTAGGCACTACTGTCTAGTACGGTGCTCTTGGTTTTCATTGAATACAGTTTTTTAAAAGTTTGCTTTTGTTCATAAGATTTTATGTTTTTGTATCCCCATAAATTGTGACTTGTTTCACGCAGTTAGTTCTTGAGACATGCATATAATCTTGTCAAAAAATCTTTCATTCCAAGTTTTCGCTGAGTTTTGTGGCGCTTGTTCCAGTCTGCACTCCTTATTGAAAATGTATGATTATCGAATCAGAAGTGGTTTGCAAAGCATACTGATTCATATTGATCATAAACTGCAATTATCGTTTCCAGCAGCGTTACTGATTCGTTGTATATTTTAGAAATCCCTTTGAAAATATTCATGTTTCAGATTGTTCTAAAGAGTTCTTCCGGTTCGAGTTTTTTTTTGATGGGCCCAGCAAATGATGAGATTTCAACGGATTAATTTTGAAGTAATCAAAATTATCACAGTTTCATATTGATCTTATCCGTATGGATCAGTTGTGATTTTATTGAATACGTATCTTTCTTATATAATAGGACTCTAATTCTGTCTGTTTATTTGCGATGTTCGCGTCCGTCCTGCGTCACCCGCAGGAATCCATCCGCATGTTCCACCCAGTGCAGACTCCCTACTAACAAAATTTGAAACCTATTTTTGGTGTCCCACAATCTTTAAAGTTTCACGGGTAGGGTGCTATATGTATAATCTTGCCACTATTCACCAAGAATATGAATGCCATAGCTTGTTCGTGGTACAGTAAACTGCTTATGTTAAAATTTTCCAATTTCACCACTTCCATATCATTCGGAAACCATAGAAAATCGCAGTCTACGTTTCGATTAACGTACTTTTGCCATTTTTTTATACGCTGAATTGAGCCTGTCTGTGCTCATTTGTTAATGAGCAAAATTTTCTGATTCTAACCGTTTTTAAGAATGCGGACTCCAAAATTTCCCGATAGTTGCGTGTTGGAACTTATATTTCAAAGTGAATTTTTTGCTCGAATTTTCCTTTTATTATTCTTCAAGAGTGTGAGTAATCATTGTGCTTTTGATTTGGGTCACATACTCCTATGCTCATATTTTAATCTTTCCTAAACCGCATTTCTCCGTTTCGAGCAGTTTTCGAAATTTTTGAATTCAGAATTGAAGTCAATCCATCGATTCTGCCATGAAGAAATGAAGGAAATGATCTGACTCTGCTGAGATCTCTCTGCTTCGTAAATAATCGCAGGACGAAGGTTCTAGGCTTGATTAGGCTCCCAATTTCTTGCCTCAGTTCCAGATTATTGTCATAACGCTTTAGTGGAATTTCCGCGCATTATATAATTTGCTAATCATGTTTAACGTTTTCTCATACTTTATTAGTTTCACTGCCTCACATTGTTTTCAAAAACCAACAGTTTACAAGTAGACATTATTTTTCGGTTTCAGTGTCTTGTCATAGCCTGACAGTTAAATATTATCACTAATGGGTTAGTGTTTTCTGATACGCATCTGATTTCTTTTAGTTTCAGAATCCTTCTGATGTGAATACGGTGCATATTTCATCCGCTTCAACATTGTCATATATACATTGTTTCAATTTGAAATACTGATCAGTAATGACTTCTCTGTCCGACACTGTTTTTATCGAAATTCCCCATTTCGCCTACCTTTGAAGACCAATGTGTCTTTGCATTCTACGGGGATCTCGGTGAAAGCATGCCTTCAGTTTCAACTACTTTTCAAACTCTTCGATTTCGAAACTTCCATTACTGTCGAATCGTTCACTACCTCTCTAACTCTTCACCCTCTCTCACCCCATTTTATGTTTCGTAAATGTGTTATCACTCGATTTACAACTCCCTCTCCACTCTCCATTATTTTGGGTTCCTTATACTACTCAAAAGAAGCAGATCTTCAATATTCATCAGTTCTCTCGACTTCCGCCAAAAAATTGGGATCAAACAAGAAATATCAAAACATGTATGAGGCCAACAGTGTGCCTTAATACTCTGAAAATTATAAACATGATCTTCCTTCAGTGATGATGAGACGATGTTTCAAAATTGAGTAACTAAAAATAGGTCAACACTTATGCACCAAGCACTTACTGTTGTCTCCCGCATTTCTTCAGTTTCAACAAGATCATGAAACAGAAGTAAGATGAGCCATGTTAATTACGAAGTTAACGAATCATCGAAATATCAACATTATGCTTCTTCTAAAAAAACTATTTTGATTACTTAATACCCATCGGGACGTTAATGTAGCTTTCCAACGGTTTCCTGTTTCAACGACTTCATGAATCAGAAAACATACGTTGTCTGGTGATTCTCCGAATTGAGGTAATTCAAACAACACATGCTAATCACTATAATAAACGCTTGCTGTGGATCCTTCTCCAAGCGTAACCATATGTTTCTACATATTTCATTCACTCCTGAAGTTTTCGAAATAATAACCGACTGTAACCCCATTATGGAGTGCTCTCTGAAAACTTTTTTGCTATGTTTTTTCAGTGTCCCCAGTAACTTGAATGAGTAGCACAAGTACCCATCGATATCGCGGTGAACGTGTCATAGCTTTGATACCTAGCCTGCAACTAGAATCAAGCCAGTTTTGACTATTGTAGCTGTCTTCTTGTGTTACCAGTAGTTCGCCTACTTACCGTACCATGTATACATCTACTGTTTCTTCTCCCCTCTATCTTTACTCCTTGTTGAATCCTTTACTTCTCAAAGTCGTCTCTCACTCATCGTTCATCACGTTCATAACATTTTTTTTGCCTGAAAACTCTAACTTACCACATGATAGTGAAGCTGAAAACATTATTTCTGCAGTTTCAACATTATCTTAAAAAGCGAACAACTTTTTCGTTTCACTTTTATTTCATTGTGTATGTCATACATTTTTTTCTGGCATTGGGTTTGAAGATTTCCATCCCGTATTCTGGAACCCATGTGTCTGATGTTGCTTTCTGATTTTGCTGTTTTCTAATTAAGAGTTAATCGAATTTAGTCAAAAAGTGGCATAACTGAAACAGAGGATTTGTTGCGTTTTGATTTCTATATTTAAATTTCTTCGAATTCCCAGTTTCTCACTGCTTTCATGGGGATAGTATATTATTGTAAACTAGTAAGTCTGCCACTTTGGTAGTTTTCCTCAAAAATGCTGACGTTATCATGGATACCAGAGCTTTTCAATCTTACAACCCAACTTTCTGTTGCATCTTCTCTTCAAGTGCACAATGAATGTAGAAGTTCTAGTTGGCGAACGTTTATGTTTTTCGGTATAAACTCATATATCGTATTCTCTAAGAGCTCTGGCTCTACATTGTTAGATACTTAGTGCTATAATCGATGGATTTGAGTTGAATCACGTAAAGTCTACTCCAGTCACCTTTTTCTTTATGAATTTTATAGAATTTTGTTCGTTGTGGTTTTAATCGAATGTCCATGAAAACGTTACCTTTTTTTTCTGTTTCAATAGGGTCCCGAAGCGGGAAAAAAGTGAAATCGGTGATTCGTCGTTGTGATAACATAGAATTATTCTTACACTTTCAAGCGAAAACTCAACTGTCTGCATAAAACACTCACCTAATTTGTTTTTTCCTGATTCACAGAGCTCTCAAATTTTTATGCATCTCCATTCTCGTGTTAGTCTATACGCCAAAATTGAGCAAAGTATTCCCTATTATCTAGATCCACAGATGAGTATATTTTTGTTATCCTCCAACTTGGATGCTCCAAGTTATTGTAATGCCAAACAAGTAAGATTTGGTAATAGCAGGTAAGAACTTCATTTGAAAGTTGTAACATGAAACCATGTCTATGTTGATGACCAGGCAATTTACCATCTTCCTGGAGCATGATTATCCGCAGCTTATAGATTACCTTTCGTTCCAAAAAATAGACTTTGAAAACTTACATGGAATGATCGCGAAGTGTTACCCTTGGATTTGAATGAAAGTACTATGAATCGATAGAGCTCAAAAAGTTATGTTAGGAACCGCTGACACATTTTTTTGTGTGTCCCCCCTCCTCCAGAAAAACCGCACTATCTAAAATTTGCCCGAAATGTGAGTGGAGCGCCTTAGAACTACTGTAACTTTGTTGAATGTAGTCCGAATTTTACAAACTAAAATGCAAAATGAAGCCAAAAACATTGTGCTTAAGTTGGTAGTTGAAATTAAACAATATCTAATTGGTGACATTTTAAAAATTTGTCTTAAGCACAAAAGTTGAACACCAACTTTTTCATAAAAATTTTTTCAACCATACGAACTTGATAAAAGAGCTTTTTTATGAAACCGCAGACCGTGGTTACTTGAGAAAAGTTGGTTTTGTAGGTGTCAAGACCTTTGTATAGGATTTCAAGCACTTCAAAACCTCAGTTTTATGCAGCATGTCTCGAAAATAGTGGAACTCCAATTTTTTCTCCACTAAAACTTGCTGTAGTATGCTTTATTATTATTATTCAATTTTTTTCTGTTCAAATAATTTTAGATTTCACAATTTGGTCAAGTTTGAGCCGAGTTATGAACGCTCAAACAACCACTTCCAGATTCCATCTCACCGAGGTAGACGAAAAATTTTGATTTTTACTTTTTTCATTTTTTTGCAGAATGTTGTTGTGAAATGGATAAACTGTCGGTTTGAACCATCAAAAGTTGTTTGGTAGACATTAAAAATGGATTACAGCCAGAAAATCGCGAAAAATACAAATATCTCTGAAATGACTTGAGAATGGTGTGGTTTTGGACATTCGGGGAATTATTATTGCATGAAAACAATTTTGGAAACACTTTTCAGTAATTATTCACTCCTTTCACAACAATATTCTGCAAAAAAATGAAAAAAGTAAAAATCAAAATTTTTCGTCTACCTCGGTGAGGTGGAATCTGGAAGTGGTTGTTTGAGCGTTTATAACTCGGCTCAAACTTGATCAAATTGTGAAATCTAAAATTATTTGAACAGAAAAAAAATTGAATCATAATAATAAAGCATACTACAGCAAGTTTTAGTGGAGAAAAAATTGGAGTTCCACTATTTTCCAGACATGCTGCATAAAATTAAGATTTTGAAGTGCTCGGAATCTTATACACAGGGGGTAGCGCTCATGGAAATAAAGTTTCTAAAGTAATTTGGGTACGGACTTTAATAAAAAACTATTTTCATCAAGTTTCCACGGTTCAAACTTTTTTTAGGTGATGACTTGGGAGTCGACTTCCTGATTAAAACAAAAAAATGCGTATGTTGTTGATTTTTTTGAGTTTTAATTTTAAAATGTTCTTAAAGACAATTGAATTGTCTATTGAACACATCTTAGTTTGTCCAATTTGATTGCGCTTGAACAAAGTTACAGATGTTTGAACATGCCGCACCGCAATTTCGCCCAAATTTTGGAAGTTGCCACTTATCAAGAGAGGGGGAGACACACGCAAAAAAGTTTTGACGGTACCTAACATAACTTTTTGAGCTCTATCGATTCATAGTACTTTCAGTCAAATCCAAGAGTAACACTTCGCGATCATTCCATGTTAGCGAAACTGAAAACTATTGGTGTTTTAAAGTGAATCTGGCAGAGCAGTCATATTTACCGTTTCGTTCAACGCCAGCCCAGTTTTCATGTAGAATTTGACTTTAGTGTTACCTATACGAATCTATGTATCAATCAAACACTAAACATTTTTCAATTCGCCATGCCTTTTTTGCCCCGAGCTACGTGAAAAATTAATCAGTTACAGTTTCCTCACTCTTATTTTATTATTGCGTATGAAATTCAGACACTCTCTGCATTTTCAACGCAAATCTAAAGATCAGCAGTACTCTGATCGTATTCATATTTCTTCTCTTTCCCCTTCCTTTTTGCAAAACGTTTTTTTAAGTCAAGATGAATAAGATGTGAAAATAAAATAAGAGGGGGAAAAATCGGATAAGAGGATTCACTATTACGGGATCATTTCTGTGTTTGTCTTACTGTAATACTGGAACAGCTCTTTCCTGAATGCAGTAGTATTTGCCGCAATAAATCAAAATATAAATCCAGTTTACAGTCATACTAGGTTCCACATAGCGTAACACGGAGATGATTAGGGTCGTCAATTGAGGCTAAGAATGAATATTCATTTCTGTTCCAGCTTTGCTGTAATACTGGAACACGTATTGCTGGATTCAGTGAGATGCGCACCATGTTTCTTGTCTCTATTAAAAACTGTCTTATAAGATCAAGAGCTAATTTCTGGCGAGCGTTCCCCGTTGTTTCCTTACAGTGATTTGTAAATAAATCCGGTTTCAGGAGTACTCCCACGTTTATGCTTCAATCTCACGATACGATTGAAACTGTGACACTTTGTTTTAGTGATTGCTGATTTTTTTTCCCATAACTATAGCAACCCTATGACCCTGATCGTAACGTACTTTTATTTCTTTTTCAGTCTTACGGTAAGATCGGAACAGTATCGTTTCTATTCACTATTGGTTTCGGTTTTTATGACTTTTTCAAGTTTCCTGTGATCCTCAGTACCAATTTAATTTCTAGGAGTTTTGAATGTATTTCTAGTCGTAAACGAAAATGTCCTTTTCATTTTTCATCATTTCTGTTCCAATATCACTCTATGTATATTTTTGCAATTCTTCGATGGAGTAGAATCCAGGAAGACTTTCTTTTGCGAATTCACATCTCTGACTTTCTCCAGATAGTTGGTTGCAAGAAATACTGTTTCATCTCCATTTCGTCACCCATTGATGTTTAGTAAATGAATACTGCCTTCTCCACATTTTGAAACAGTAATCCCTGTTCCATTAATGTGATACAACTCGAGACACTGCGATACTTCAGTTTTCCGAAAGCTTCATTCTTATTAGAAAAAAACTGATTATTTGTCGACATCATTTGCTAGTTAGTGTTTTCAGGTCATAATATTGGTTGTTATTGTTCTTCAATAACTCAATTTTAGTATATGTGACCGAATTACCAATTTTGATTTTCAAATTTTTGAGTGTGTATCAAACAGAGAGAGCTCAGAAATTGGCATTTCAACGAATTTCCAATTTCGAGTAATCACATCACAACTGAATGAAAAACTTATCCGAACATCATTGTTGCATACATTTTTCAAGATTTTAGAGGGAAGACAACTCGTGCAAACCAATGATGCAATGAAAAAAGCTTTTGATTATCTTGGTTTGAAAACAGTGACCTCTATAACAACTGGTCTTGAAGCTTAGTTGTTGTTGAACGTTTTTGGGTTGCTAGAATATTTCGGTCCACTACTGAAACTAAAGCTATATGAATCCATAAATCAGCCAGTTGAAACAGACAGTATGCTAAATGTCTCAAGAATTTGGCTGTTTGGAAACACGCATTTCATGAGAATTTTCAATTGAATCTCAATCATATCGCTATTGCAAAATGATGCTATCAGGAAAGCTTCATCACTAGTAGCAACATAACTGGCTTAATTGTGATATTTTGGCCGAGTTTCCACGATCTTACTCGCAGGACGGACGGTTAAGTGATCGTGCATTGATACAATTAGAGGCACCAAATGGAACACTTTCAGATCAAATTATGGAAACTCTACTTTCTGTTTCAGCCATGTGATGAACGCAAGAAGATAATTTGGTTTTGCTAATCGAAAAAAAGTATATGACTCAATTTTTTTCCCGTCAACGCATTCGGAGTGAAAGAATGCTTGAGTCTTTGGTGCCTACCATCGTTTCTGCAAATTACACATTGTAAGAATACGAAACAACTTCAAAGTTGAACTAGAGAAACTCTTTTAGATTTCCCTAAGTGAACTACTAGAAACAGAATTTGAATGATTTTTGAGAAACTTTGAGAAAAAAGTACTACTTCTCGCAGTGGATTGCGTTTATCAGAAAAATATACTTTCTCTAATAATTTAAGTGGATCGGTTTCATGGTTTGACTCATAAATAATCATCGCCTAGATTGAATAACTACCATTTTGAATTCCAGATATTATTGTTTCACTAAGTTAATTATTATTGAATTTCCGATACGAAGACAATTTCTGACAAGGAGGCATGGTTTGTGGATACTCAATGAACTCGACAAGAACGTCTCCAAAAGAGCAGAAATTTAAAACAGGAAAATCAGTTCGAACATGAGAGAAATCAATTTTCTGTTCCAAAGCGTTGATATCATAGACTACTTCTGGTTTACCTAGTAAGAGTTTTCGGCGACATCCATCTAAAAATCATACACACTTGCATCCGAACAAAACAACGATGAGGTAGAAACGCAAATGTAACCTTCTGGATTGAGTTTTTTTGTCTTTGAATTGTGAATGTTATGACTCGTGTTGCAAACTGATAAGAGGCCAGAAACATAACAAGTAACAGCTAAAATCAAAAACTTACTAGAAAACATTCACGTTCCAGATTGTTCTGAAGAGTTTTTCATATTTGACTTTTTTTGATTGTACAGGAGAGGTAATCCAAAATCGAATGTGTTTCTTTTTGGGAGCCTTCAACGGATTTGTTTTGATGTAATCAAAATTATCACAGTATCATATTAATCTTATCCGTTTGGATCCGTTGAGATTTTATTATATACAATCTATATAGAACACTGCAATTCTGTTTTAATATGGCAGCGGTCATGCAATCGACAATCAGTCTCGGTTCCAGCGTTCGAAAGTTCAGTAGGCCCGTCAACTTTTGTTAAGGTTGCCTGTTTTGAAAACTTTTCATAGAGGCTCAACCGAATCCACGTTGATCGATATCAGACATCAGGATCATACACAACTTACCACTCGCCAAAAAATTGGAAAACTCAATGTTTTCAAAAGTTTCGGATGTTGAATTTTGAAAAAAGTTGTAACTTTTAATGCTTTCGCTGATCTGAAATTTTCGAGCGATGATTCTTTCAACCTATTTAGGTAGCTTGGTACGAAGTTTGTGAACCAAAATAATGCGTGTATTGATCACCAATTATTGCTGACCAAAACCGATAAGGGGCATGTCAATTGGTCAGTTTGTTTTTGATTAAATTGAAGATAACACAAATTTACTAAAACAAAAATAAGAGAAAAAATATCTGCTTCGGTATTTCCAAAAGTAAATCATGTCTTGGAGAGATTGATAATTCGGTGGAAGAGGAATGGTTGAGCTGGCGCTGCACAGAACATGAACAGAGCATTTTTTTGTAATTTATCCCAATTTCCTCTCTTCATTTTTTCTAAATGTCGCCCACTCTATTGTTGCTCTTTCTGCTCCCCACGCTCCCAAAGTGGTTTCAGAGTTTCAAGATGGACAGCACTCATAGAATCTACTGTTTCACAATTCCTATTTCTTGTGCTCTGTATTTTCGTAGACAGTTTTAACCTTTTTTGGCGACCCACCATTTTTAAAGGTTTACGTGTAGGGACACTATATTATCATGCAACTATTCCACCAAGGATATGACTACCATAGCTTGTTCGTGATACAGTAAACTGCGCATGTTAAAATTTTTCAGTTTCATCACTTTCATGTCATTCGGGAAACATAGAAATTCGCAGTTTTCCGATTAATTTACTTTTCCCATTTTCGTATACGCTGATTTGAGAATAACTAGCTCATTTGTTAATGAGCATAATTTTTCTGATTCAAGCTGTTTTTAAGGATGCGGACTCCAGATTTTTCCGATGAGTCCGTGCTGCGATTTATCGTTCAATGTGATTTTTTTTGCTCGAATTTTCCTTTTATCTTTATTCAAAAGTGAGAGTACTCGTTGTGTTTTTGATTCGTGTCATATACCCACAGGTTTATAATTGTATTTTGTCTAAACAGTGCTTCTCCGTTTCGAGCAGTTTTCAAGATTTGTGAATTCAGAATTGAAGGTAATCGACCCTGCTAAGAAGAATTGAAGGCAATGATCAACTTCTGCTGAAATCTCTCTGATCCGTTATATATTTCAGGACGCAGAATCTTGGCTTGGTTAGGCTTCCCTTTTTTTGTCTCAAGTTCCAGATTGTTCCAGGTTATTGTCATAACGCCTAAGTTTAAATTTCGCACATTATATCTTGGAATCATCGCTCGTCTTGTTCAACATTCTCTGATATTTTATCTATTTTGCTGCTTCACATTGTTTTCAAGAACCAACAGTTTACAAGTAGCGCGATAGGTCGAGATTCTTTTTCGCTTTCATAGTCTTGTCATAGTCTGACAGTTCAAAATTATCGCTAATGCTCTAGTGTTTTCTGATGAGCCTTTGATTTTTTTTTAGTTTCAGGATCCTTGTGATTTGAATAGAGTACATATTTTACCCGTTTCAACATTCTCATATACACATTGTTTGACTTCAAAACACTGATCAGTGAAGACTTCTCTGTCCGACTCTGTTTTTATCAAAATTCTCCATTTCGCCTACCTTTGAAGACCAATGTGTCTTCGTATTCTACGGTGATGTCGGCGAAAATATACCCTCAGTTTCAACTACTTTTCAAACTCCTCAATTTTGAAACTTCCATCACTATCCAATCGTTTATTATACTTCTCAAAATCTTTACCCTTTCTCACCCTATTTTATGTTTTGTAAATGTGTTATCACTCGATTTAAAACTTCCTCTCCACTCTCCATTATTTTCGGTTTCTAATACTTTTCAAAGAAAGCGGATCTTCAATATTCATCAATTGAGACTTCTTCGAATAATGATAAAATTGTCTTATAACTATGATGATTCTTTTTGGTTGCTCTATCCGGATTATATCCTGCGTTCTTATGCATTTTTGTTGAGTTTGGTCCCTTCCATGTAAAAAATAGTATTGAAAGATGTCTATCAGTACTTCGAAACTTTCATCCATATACTACTTTCCTGGAACCGTACATTTTCCATAATGTGTTAGTTTTCACGAGAATCTTTGCTATTGTATAAAGGATATGCTTTAAAGAACTCTCAATTTCATTCGTTTTTATTTCATAAGCTGACTTTTGTTACGTATTCAAAAATTTCAATAATTTTAATGATCACTATGAAAAAAATGAATAATCCTCAAACTGATTTATAAAATGAAAGCACGAGGAAGAAAGCGCGCTCTAGAAACGATACCCATAGACAGTTCGTCCTTTTAATAAAGCAATTTTGATTTTGAAACAGCTTTCAGACCTATTTCTGACACTATTTTTTACATCAACACCGCCCTCCATATCAAGAAGTTGAAACATTGGGAAATAACTTTGAATTTTTTGAAAAAGATTCGGTTTCAAATCTTTGCTTTCTGACGATAGAAAAATCTGGTTGGATAAACACCATTTTTTACAAAACAAATTAAAAATTCCCATACAACCCTGTTTCAATATCTCATTTTATGTACATGAAAAAATTGTTTTCCATTGCTGATTGCGACGAATTAGATCTATCTAAATCCTTCCGAATTTTCCTGAATACCACCAAAAGTTTCAATTTTCCAAGTGTCTACGCAATCTGAAACTTTGAAAAATTCTGTGCAGACCTCTTGATTTTCTGTATTAGGGCTGTAAAGATTTGAAAACGCATGTTCCAGCACTCTGGGCAAATGGAATAGAAAATCGCACTCATTTTTTTTGAAACTCTTCCATTTTTCGAAATACACGTGGCGTGAAGTAGATTCGCAGGTTTTCTAATTTATACCGCCCTAGTACTATTTGTCAATCATGAAAGTTTGGCCGGTGTCCCTAATACTAAGACTTCCTAATATTATTTACTT
This sequence comes from Caenorhabditis sinica, assembly GCA_963932045.1. Classification (NCBI taxonomy): domain Eukaryota; kingdom Metazoa; phylum Nematoda; class Chromadorea; order Rhabditida; family Rhabditidae; genus Caenorhabditis; species Caenorhabditis sinica. The sequence goes on from OZ009940.1 coordinate 22,326,791, forward strand.
TATGATGACCTAGTAAACCTGCAATTTTTCCCGGTTTCGAATTCCCCCTATTACTCCATCTATACCTCTCTCCGAGCTATGAATTCCATTGGCATTTTCGATCAAAATTACACTCTTCCATTTCTATTCTCTTCATTTACAACGTCATATCAATAGGATGGGCATTGACATTAACTCTCGATTTTCCAGTTTCCTTTTTCTGTGTTCCTTATTTTGCTATGATTCTGTGTTTTTAGAAGTGTGAAGATAGATAAGAAACATGAAACTAGAGGAGAGGTGAGAATGACGAAGTGAGAAGAATATTGCGATCTTTCTGTACTGGCTGAGATGACCAGGAATCAAATTTTCAATTCATTTTCGAGCGGCTGAAATGATGACTGTTTCGGGATACTGCTGTAGTGGTCTTAGAACTGAGAAGACAATGCACCTTGAATGCGTCGAATTTGATTTTACATTTCATGTGAGAAAAGGGAAACTTTTTCGTATCGCGATTTTTGAGTAGATATCTCGTAATTATTAGTATAACCAAAATCAACAACTAACAATAATTCTCTCTACTTCTGTCAAAAAAGTGGGATCAAGACAAGAATCATCAAAACCTGTATGAGACCAATACTGATCCTTTGTTCTCTGAAGATTATAAACATGAGCTTCGCTCGATGATGGTAAGACGGTATTTTGTAAACACCAAGGACCAAGGACTAACTGCTGTCTTCCGCATTTCTTCCGTTTCAACAAGCTCATGAAACAGAAGAAAAACCGATCCATATTGTTACAATTCTGACATTATAATTCATCTGAAAAACCTTATTAACTATCTAAATTCCTCAGTAGCAATGGGGTTGTTAATGTTGTTTTCCAATGGTTTCCTGTTACAACGACTTCATGAATCAGTAAACATACGGTGTCTTGTGATTTTCGAAAGTACATTTTTCTATTTCATTCTCTCCTGAAGTTTTCGATCTCCTTGTGTTACCATTAATTCGCCTACTTTCCGTACCATCTATACATCTACTGTTTCTTCTTCCCTCTATATCCACTCCTCGTTGAACCCTCTATTTCTCAAAGTCGTTTCTCACTCATTATTCATCACATCTATAGCATTTTTCTGCCAAAAAACACAACTCATCACATGATAGTGAAGCTGAAAACATTATTACTGCAATTTCAAAATTAATTTAAAGAGCGACCAACTTTTTTGTTCAATCATGTCATACATTTTTTGCTGACTTATGGTTTGAAGATTTCCATCCCGTGTCCTTGAGCCCATGTTTCAAAAATAAAATTTTGCTTTTGCTTTTTTGTAATTATTAGTTAATCGGACTCGTTCAAAAGATGTCATATTCTTGTTATAACTGAAGCAGGGAATTTGTTGCATTTTGATTTCAATCTTCAAATTTCTTGTAGTTCACAGTTTATCACTGCTTTCGTGGGGATAGTATATGATTGTAGGCTAGTAGTTCTGAATCATTTCTTGTTGGCTTAAAAAGCTCTGACGGTAGGGTGGATACCAGATCTTTCCAAACTTACAATCATTACTTTCTGTTGCATCTTCTCTTCAAATGCTCGATGAATTTAGAAGCTATAATAGGCGGGAACAGCGCTTTCCGGAATTCAGTGGTTCTTGTCGAAATAAAACCAGTGAAATTTACGCTTACACTAGGTTCTAGGTTCCACATACCGTAACACAAAAATGATTAGGTTTATCAATTGCGACATCGAAGGAACATTCCTTTCTGCTTCATCTTTACTGTAATACTGGAACGAGTGTTCCTGGATTCAGTGATTCATCGCACCCTGTTTCATGTCTCTATTAAAAACTGTCTTATCGAATCAAGAGCTAATTTCTGGCGAGCGTTGTTCATTGTTTCCCATACGGTGGTTAGTAAGACAATCCGATTCCGGGAGTACTCCGTAACGTAAATTTATTTCTCTTTCAGTCTTACGGTAAATTCGGAACAGTATCGTTTCTATTCAGTATTAGTCTCAACTCGTTTCCTGGACTTTTTCAAGTTTCCTGCGGTCCTCAGTTACAATTTATCTAGGAGATTTGAAATTGTTTTTAGTCGAAAACAAAAATGTCCTTTCATTCATTTATGTTACAATATTACTCGATGTGTGTATATTTTCTCAAATCTTTGATGAAATACAGGAAAACCTTCTCTTACGATTGTTCAATGGAAGAGGATCTGACTTTCTCCGGAGAGTTGGTTGCAAGAAATACTGTTCCATCTCCATTTCGTCACCTATTGATGTTCAGAAAATAAATACTGGCTTCTCCACATTTTGAAACAGTAATCCCTGTTCCATTAATGTCATACAACTTGAGACAATGCGATACTTCAGTTTTCCGAGAGCTTCATTCTTATTAGCAATGAGCATTTCATAGAGGCTACCATCTATAATAAAAGCCGGAAACTAGTGACCGAATAAGTCTGCTAGATTCATGAGAACAACTCATAACGGTACTTTTTTTTCTTCGGGTCGAAAGAGTGCTCTTTTTGGTTCAATTTATGTATCAGTGAAGCGGACTTGAGAGTTTGAGCTCATGTTGAGTATTCAGAAAGTTATTCAGGAGAATGTGTCACAATGCATACATTCATCAATTGATCAAAAAGTTCATGCTGTGTATAGACAATACATTTTTACATTTGTGCAAAACTTGGATAATTAATCTTTGGAGATTTTACAATCCTGAGTACTCGCAATAACTGAGCAATGCAATGAAAATTATGACACGAACGGAGAGCTGGATCAATAAAATTATTTGATGATGAAGGCCTCGAAACGTTTTTGAATCGGAAAAAAACAGATAACGACTCATTGAAACGGCAACTTCCACTGTTTTTACAACGTCAAAACACCAGATTCTCATATTTTCAATAATTTGTGATTTGCAAACGCTAACTCGTAAACGATGATATAAGTTAGTCCAGTACATTGGTCGGACGAAAACTAACATATTCTAAACAACAAGATGGGCTCCGTGCATCTCTGTATGGGATAATAGAAACAATAATCTCTGCTACACAATTCTGGTGAAACTTGAGATATTATTGAATTTTAGTGAATGATGGCTGCGAAGTACACTTGTCGAAATATACCAAAATCGCCTGGGTCTTTGTGATATTTTTTTCTGAAACAAAACATCTGTCGTCTGATTTTCCTAGTACTCATGTTCAATGAACTTCGCGACGTTTCGCAACTCACATGGATTTCACAACTGAGACATTTTGCTACTTCATGAAAAATCCAATAACGAAGTACTGCTAACACACCTTTTTCTATTCCGGTTATGAAAACAACGAAACAGTATCTCTGTAACAACTACCCATTAAAATTAGCTATTGAAAATCTTCTTGTTTTCATGTCGATTTTTTACCATCACATAGTTCAAACTATTTTTTTTATGAAAACACAATAACAATCTTATTTTTCTGCAAAATTCAGTGTTTTCAAAGACATTATTCCCAGCTTCTCCCGAACGAATTTTGCAAAGCTCTCCTGTAAACCAAATTCTGCAAAAAACTGTAGTTGCTACCTTGATGTTTTGAATTTTTTTACTGGATTTTCATACCTCTGTCTAGTTCGTAGCTGTCAAAAGATGCGTTTTAAAAAATGTTACTGAATATACTACAACTTACTGTATCAAACAGTAGACTAGTTAATACGAATTTTCCGCAAAATCAATAAATTCAGAACTCTCAGGAAATGTGAGAAATTGATTGTTATTTTGGGCCCGTTGTCATGAGATTTTCATCTCATTGGCAAGTTATTTTTTGGACTACTTTCATTGGAAATCTCAATTTATGAAAAATATTAATTCGATCTGATTGATCTAAACTTGCCAAATAATCTGAAACTTACTTTTTGCAACCACAACCAAAATTTGCTATTCTAATAAATCGCTCTATGAGTCGTTCTGTTGATAAAATAATACTCGATTTCTGACTGTTGTTTTGGCTTCAAATAACTTACTGTATGTATGAGATAGTTTCTGCCTTTCTAGCCTAATTTTTTCGAAATTTCGACTTCAGCTTCTGACTTTACGTATTTGAATATCCCATCCTTGACACATTTTTTTTACATGTATTGATTCCCAAGTGTTACCCCTGGATTTCTTTGAAGTATGCATGATTCAAATCTACACTCAGATGTAAGAAACCCCACGAAGCCGTTTTTTGACCGGACTCTCCCTTCTCGAGATATGCCGCCCTTTAGATTTTGCGCGTGAGATGGCTTACCTCAGACTTTGAGGAGGCATAACTTTGGTCATTCTTAGTCAATCAAAATGTTCTAAAAAGCAAAATGTGTCAAATTATCTTGGCTTTCAAATAATGTAAAATTCATAAAACAAAAACAACGTTATAACTACGAAAATTAAGAAATTCTGCAAGTGGCAAACACCAAGCAAGCACCAAACTCCCGACCCAACCGTTAACTTTTTTTGAAAATGCTATCAAACGAAAGAGCATGTTTGATTTAGTCACTGTGCAAAATATAAAAAAATTTGATCGGCGTTAAAGAGAGAAAAATGAAATTTCCTAAAAATGTTTTTGTACTTTTTTGAAAAATCATAAGTTTCAGAATGATGTTGTACTAATAAGTTAGCAGTTGTGCACAGTATTGTATTTGTTGTATTTTCAGCTTTCCAATAAACTATTGGACATCAAAATATCACAATTTTGACAAGTTTTATGATTGATTGAACTGAATAGGTTGAATTTAGCGAAACTCATAAAACTCAAAAAATTAAAATGATGATAGAGCTTCAAACTTTGTTTTATATTGCTAAAAATGTAATTTAACACAATATTGTCAACTGCAACTTCTTTCCTCCTCTTCATCTTCCTGCCATAAGTTTGAGATTTAGTGATTTCCGAGCCTAGGGCGACTCGAAGTGGAAAGCCTCACTTTATGGCAGGAAGATGAAAAGCAGGAAAGAAGTTACAGTTGACAATATTGTGTTAAAATACATTTTCAACAATATGAAACTAATTTTGAAGCTCTATGACCATTTCCATTTTTTGAGTTATATGACTTTCGCTAAATTCAACTTATTTGGTTCAATCAATCATAAAACTTGTTAAAATTGTGATATCTTGATGTCCAATAGCTTATTGGAAAGCTGAGATTGCAACAAATAAAATAATGTGCACTACTTCTAACTTATTAGTACAACGTCATTTTGAAACTTATGATTTTTCAAAAAAGTACAAAAAATTTTTTAGGAAATTTTATTTTTCTCTCTTTAACGCCGATCAAATTTTTTTTATATTTTGCACAGTGACTAAATTGAACATGATCTATCGTTTGGTTGCATTTTCAAAAAAAGTTAACGGTTGGGTCAGTTTTTTGGTTTTTGCCGCTTGCAGAATTTCTCAATTTTTGCAATTACAACGTTGTTTTCGCTTTATAAATTTTACATCATTTGAAAACCAAAAGAATTTGACACATTTTGTTTTTTAGAACATCTTGATTGACCTAGATTGACCAAAGTTATGCCTCCTCAAAGCCTCAGGTCGGCCATCTCACGCGCAAAATCTAAAGGACGGCATATCTCGAGAAGGGGGAGCCCGGTCAAAAAACGGCTTTAAGGGGTTTCTTACATTTGAGTGTAGATTCGAATCATGCATACTTCAGAGAAATCCAGGGGTAACACTTGGGAATCAATACATGTGAATTGAGATAATTATGATCTGATTCTAAGATTTGCAAATTGAAAAATTCTGTGGTTTTGAGATCAAGATTTCAAAAGTGTGGTATCAAATGTGTGACCTCAGAATATTTTTTTTTCAATTTCGGTCCCAAGTTTATCACAAAAATGATTGAGGTACAGTGGCGAGCATAAGTGAGGACACTTTTTTGTACGGTTCATAACTTTGCCAAAACTAGTCCTAATGACTTCAAATTTAGCGAGGATATTACTGGATAGTTGTACATCAGGGTCACCATTTTTTGTCAGCTGTCCGTTATCTGCGACCTAGTTATCTCTTCAGGTATCACAGAATCTGAAAACCCAAATTGTAATATTTTTCTGTGTAAATTTTTTTTGAAAATTTTTCTGATGAAAATGTTGCTCACGTCCCAAATATGCATGAGAACAGATTTGGTGCACGTGGAATGTCGAGTACTCGCGTTATGTAGGTCAAAGTTGAAATAGTATAGTTTAGTTTTTTAGTCCTAACTCTGCTCAAAATGGCTCAAATTTGTTCAAACCTTTACCAAAATGTGTATTTTGAGTTTCTTAACAGAATCCACATTAAACATTTTATTGGGAAAAGCTCTTATTTTTGGACTCTCAGGCCAATTCCAAGTCAGTACTGAACTCGAAAAATAAGAGACTCGCAAAATAAAAATTTCAATATGGTATTCTATTAAAAAACTCAAAATACACATTCTGGTAAAAGTTTGAACAAATTTGAGCCATTTTGAGCAGAGTTAGGACTAAAAAACTAAACTGTACTATTTCAACTTTGACCTACATAACGCGAGTACCCGACATCCCACGTGCACCAAATCTTTTCTAATGCATATTTGGGACGTGAGCAACATTTTCATAAGAAAAATTTTCAAAAATAATTTACACAGAAAAATATTACAATTTGGGTTTTCAGATTCTGTGATACCTGAAGAGATAACTAGGTCACGGATAACGGACAGCTGACAAAAAATGGTGACCCTGCTGTACAACTATCTAGTAATACCCATGCAAAGTTTCATATCATTTGGAGTAGTTTCGGTAATGTTATGGACCGTACAAAAAAGTGTCCTCACTTATGCTCGCCACTGTATCTCAAAATTCGATTATGCACCCTTTGCGTGTAGAACTATAGTGCTGAATTTATCTTGAAAACTTCGGCACAGCTCAAAATGTATAATTTGCTCATTTCCTTGTCGTCAGTTTCACCATTTCGATATTCACTGTTTTCTCTAGAGTTTCCATTCCATCCTTTGAACTCAGCCTTAATAAGCAAATTACATTAACTAATCGGACTCAATCCTACTTTTTATTAGTATCGTTGCGAGTAACTAGACTGAATTCTATGATATCCCTCTGCCGGAAATTTCTGTTTCGAACTGATATTTAAATCTCTGGTGTATCTCCGGAAAACAATTCTGTATCCAATTACAATTTTCTTGTTTCACACTTTTGTTTTTATTTGCGAAAAACTATCAGAAAAACGAAGTGAACGAAATGGCATTGCATTTTATCCCAATCAAAGTTTCTATATTGACTCACAGAAACAGTGGTCTTATGAAATTTTATAAAAAGCCTCGAAGTTTTATGAAACAAAAAGGAACAAAAACTATTAATTACTCAATCGTCGTAGTCCAGTGTGCCCTTTCACAAAGAAATCCGAGCATTTCAAACAATTTCAAAAAGCAAATGATGATGACGTTGTAGGTAAAAACTTGGAAAAGTTTGAGAAGTTTAGGGGTCAGAAGAGGTCCTTAGGGGAGTCTAGATGGCCTCATGGGAATATTAGTGGGCCTCTGAAAACAAGAGTCCCAAGAGAGTTTAAGACGTGATGCCCGACTCCTTCGATCAACAGTGTTCACATTTAAAAAAGCGACCATCTTCAAAATGGTTTATATTAAACATGATGATAGTGCTCTATGTCCAAAACACAGCAATCTAGTTTTGAGCTCAATCGGACCCCGGGGTACTAAAATATGTACAAAAAACTGAAAAATCGAAAATTTTTTCCTGTTTGAGATATCAATGAGATCTTTTTTGCAACTAGTTTTTGACATTATTTCAAGCATTTTTTGTGTTAAAACTTAGTTTTTATCTTACCTCTGTTCAATAGAAAAATTTCAAAAAAAGTAAAAATTTCGGACTTTTTTCAAGAAATCAATTTTTGTGGCTTGGGGACCCCTTTGGACAACAAATTTTATTTCAAATTCGGAATCTACGGAAAATTTACTATTAGGAACATCTGGTCTACTGATCCATCTCTTTCTCCGAACAGGGGTTTTTGGCCGAAATATGTGTTCAACTTGAGAAATATGGATACACCTTTTTTCTACTTTCGACTTATTTTCATTATTTTCATATTTCTGTGCTAATTTTTTGTGTGAATTGTGTGTTTTGGCGACTGTCAATTGCAGTGAAGTGTAAAATCAACGCAGAATTGGTAAAAACTGTACGAAAATTTGGTTCTAAAACACAATGCCAATTTTGGAGTACCGAATTTGTGTCCATGATTTCACGATATCCTCCGTGTCTGAAACAAGTTCAAAAATTCTAATTTTTTGAGTAGTTAGTACCAAAGGTTGGCTTGTTTAGTTTCAGTTTTCAATTCTGAGCTACACTCCTTTTTACAGACTAAAAATACCACCCCAAATTGAAAAATAGTGGAAAAGTCCAACTTTTTTATTTTTGATCATAGACCGAAAATCTTTTTTGAAATAAGTTTTTTACTTTATTTTGAGCATTTTATCAGTTGACGCCTAACTTCTATCTTATCTGGATCAAGCTGAGAATTGAGAACGACTACTGAAAAAATATGTCGTCGAAGTTTCTAACAAATCAACATTTTGAACTGTATCCAACGCAGATAGAAGTTAGGCGTCAACTGATAAAATGCTCAAAATAAAGTGAAAAACTTATTTCAAAAAAGATTTTCGGTCTATGATCAAAAATAAAAAAGTTGGACTTTTCCACTATTTTTCAATTTGGGGTGGTATTTTTAGTCTGTAAAAAGGAGTGTAGCTCAGAATTGAAAACTGAAACTAAACAAGCCAACCTTTGGTACTAATTACTCAGAAAATTAGAATTTTTGAACTTGTTTCAGACGCGGAGGAGATCGTGAAATCATGGACACAAATTCGGTACTCCAAAATCGGCATTGAGTTTTAGAACCGAATTTTCGTACAGTTTTTGCAAATTCTGCGTTGATTTTACAACTCAGTGTCATTAACAGTAGCCAAAATACATAATACTCACAAAAAATTAGCACAGAAATATGAAAATAATGAAAATAAGTCGAAAGTAGAAAAAAGGTGTATCCATATTTCTCAAGTTGAACACATATTTCGGCCAGAAACCCCCATTCGGAGAAAGAGTTAGCAAACGGGACTATATGTGCCTAGTAGTAAATTTTGCGTAGATTCCGAATCTGGAATAAAATTCATTGTCCAATAGGGTCCCCGAGCCGCAAAAATTGATTTCTTGAAAAAAGTCCAAAATTTTTACTTTTTTGAAATTTTTCTATTGAACAGAGGAAAGTTAGAAACTAAGTTTCAACACAACAAATGCTTGAAAAAATGCCAGAAACCAGTTGCAAAAAAGATCTCATTGATATCTCAATCAGGAAAAATTTTTCGATTTTTCAGTTTTTTGTACATATTTTTGTACCCCGGGGTCCGAGTGAGCTCAAAACTAGATTGCTGTGTTTTGGACATAGAGCACTATCACCATGCTTAATATAAACCATTTTGAAGATGGTCGCTTTTTAAAATGTGAACATGGGCAGTAGTGCGGTAGTCGAGTTTCTCGGGTAACGCGTCTTAAGAGCTTCCAAGAGCGTTTGAAAGGGAACAGAAAGGTCTAAGGGAGCCTAGAGGTGTCTAAAAGATTTCGTTAGAACTCACTGTCATCAAAAAGGACGACACTGGAAATTATGTTCACCGTTAGTTTTGAACTATCTTTGAACTATCTTAATATCTCGAACACCAAGAACGGCATAGTAATCCGAAAAGTTTCACATTTTCGCGCTCAACATGTGCTCACTTTCCTCTCCATTTTTAAAGTTTCATCATCTCCACTTCTGTGTTCTTTACTGTCTGAACTCAATGTCGTTGTATTTTTTTGTCATACTGTATTTGACAATTTGGCCATCTCCCATCTTGTTGTTCCGCACACCCACTAAAGCTTTGTTCAACGTTTAATATAATTCGAGATGATGGAAAATTTACAACTCTGATGCATAGTTTTCTGTATCAAAAAGTTATCATAAGGCTGTTGAATGAACGCAGCAGTAGTAACTAGATCGCTACGAAAGGAAATATAACCTGAAAAGTTGATCAAGAAAACAGAATCTCGAAGCGTTTATGAAATTTGAGGAAATCTGAGATGAAAAGTTTTTTTTAAAGTGTGTACCAACCAAAACCCAAAGATCAGTGCAACACTGAATTGATATTCAGATAGAGATAACCATGAAGTTAATATGGTTTTCGTTCACAGTACATTTATTGTCGATAAGCAGATTCGCATCGCCCAAAAAAAATGGATTCTCATGTCTACATGCAGTTTTTCAACCTAAAATTACTGAATCACTGAAGTAGGAAAAGTATATTGTTTGTTGTACTATCAGTTCCTTCTATACACCGCGCAGTTTTTAGCATTTCTCGAAGTTTTGAACCTTAAGGGCTATGATGAGGTTATGACGGTGTCTACTGCTTCAAGATTGAAAACTTTGTAACCGTAGTAATGAACTCAAATTTAGCTCATCCAGTATTGTTCATAGTCCATAACATTTTAGAAAGTAGTACTTGTTGGATTTTAAGTTTACCCGTCTTCTTTTCTGGGATGCTGAGAACTTACTAGAGCTTCAAAGTCTGATAAACTTCAAAAGTCTTTTATGAGAAGTATCTTTCTGTATCATGACCACAAACTTTTCGAGTGTGAGAAGGAGATGTGGAATTTGAATCTGAAAGTATTTGTTCAGGAAGGCGACTATGAAGTAAAAACTATTCCTAGAGAAGAACATCCACTAACATTTCTCAAAATTTGTTGTGAATACATGATGTTTCTGAAAATGTGAAAATATTGCAAATGTAAAAATTCATCTAACTGTTTTAGAGCCAGTACACCGTCAGTTATGTCTTTATTGAAACCGCAAACTTCAAACTTAACTTACTGTTTTATCTCCTTCAGAAAATCATTATCTATTTGGTTTTTGTATTAGTTTGAAAATCAAATTTGAAGTTATTAAAAGTCAGTCATCTGTTAGAAATTAATATCTTTGGATTCTCAATTTTCCACTACACCGGGTTCTTCAGTTCTGAATTTAACTATTTTCGATTTTGTAGTATTTCTCAAAAACTAAAGATATTCTGCTTCAAACTTGTGTTAACATCACCAGTGTATCTCCATGCTTTGATTGTACTAATGACTTTCCAATTTTCACTCTCTTGTTTTACCAACATTTCATCGAAGAGTGGTGAATTGTTCTTCATCCTTCTTTGTCAATGTTGCCTTGCGACATTCAAAAACTAAATCTTGACAATGAATCAAAAACTTCGATGAACACTTCGAAGGTTTTAAATCGGACCAAATCGACAAAATTTTTCATCCCCTTATTGCCATTTCCAAGAATATCAAGGATTTTGGGACAAACGTGTGTATTCAACCTCTGAGTAGACACAATGAAACCGAAATCCTTTCTTTTTTGGAAGAGACGTTGAAAAACTCATTGGAAGAATGATGAATCGATGCAGGTTATCAATAGAATTGCAGAAGATTCTGGATTCTATTGTTGCGAAACGCCGTGGTTTCGAGATAGCTAGTTACGAAACGTCCCGATGACAAATTGTATCAGAAGTGCAAAGCTATTTTTTCCTGTTTTCTGAAGTTCATTTTTTTGCAACCGGACCAGTGCTGTATGGTAGTTCCATTGTTTCTTCTGCGAATTTGATTTCTTATACTATGCTCAAAAAACAGTAAACTTTGTGCCATGAAACTTTATTGTAAACTTTCAAAAAAAAAATGACTAAAAAACCAAAGGCACAAAAAACATCAATTATCATTAATTACCGTAATCCTGAGGCATTGCTAGCAAAAAAATCCGATCATATCAAACATTTTGGAGAAACAAGTGATGATGGCGTCGTAGGTGAATACCTGGAAAAAATGGGTAGTGGTTGGGGTGTCCGAAAGGGGATCCAAGGGGTCTAAAAGGACTTTGAGGGATCTAAAAAGTCTAAAAAGATCTATGTGGGTCTAAAGGGATCTAGAAGAGTTTAGAAGGGTCTAGAAAGGTTTAGAAGATTCTAGAAGGGTTTACAGGGGCTTTGAAAAATTTAGAAAGGTCTATAATAGTCTAGAAGGTTTAAGAAGGACCTAAAAGGGGTTAGAAGGGCCTAGAACTGTCCGAGGGGTTCCAAGAACTCTCACAGGGCCTAAAAAGGTCCAAAAACCCTTAAAAATGTAGAAAATCTTACCTCGTAACGCGTGACCATCGTCAATTTCTTCTTCATAATTCTTCTCATCTCCTTCCACATCAATTTCTCCTCTTTACTCTCAACATTCAAAACATAGAATCTTTGAGTATTATCCATAAGCTCCTTTAAGAATTTCGGCGCCGCCACACCTTCTTCAAATACTTTGACTGGCTTCAGCTTCTTATCGATCATAGTTTGGAAGGCGTGAACCAATTCCGTGGGTTTCAATGGCTGAAAATTGAAATTTTGATTCTGAAAATCTTATTTCGAAATCTTACCGTTTTACTCTTGTCCAAGACTTCCTCAAGTTCCGTCCATTTTTGAATCAACTCATTGAATCTCTGAGGGTGCTCTCGTTGGAGCTGAGCACTCAAGATTCTGAAAAAGTCTTCCAGAACCTTGTGAGCCAGTGGTGCAGGAGTAAGAGTGACTTCTGGAGCATCTGGAGCCTCTTCTCTAACAATATTGAGGTTGTATGGGATTGGATCATAATGCGCTTCTTCTTCAGGGTCTTTGGGCTCCTCCTTGATTTGGATTTTTGGTTTCTTCGCGGTCCAGATGAGCACATCGTCATCCAGAGGTTCTTGCTTGATGGCTTTCAACATGTTCGGGATTCCAGGGGGAGCTTCTGGAGCACTCGTTGCCAAGTTCTTGTTCATGGGAGCCGAAACTTCATGGGTGGTCTTTGGTGGAGCTTCATTGGTGGTCGGTAGTGGAACTTCATGGGTGGTCTTGGCTGGAACTTCGTGGGTGGTCACTGGAATGACTTCAGCGGTGACCATTGAAGAAACTTCATGGGTGGTATGAACTGGGACTTCGTGGGTGGTCGGAGCTGGAGCATCATGAGTAGCCATTGGTGGCGCTTTATAGGTGGCCTGTAGTAAAGCTTCACCGATGTGGTAAATCTTCAGGGCTTCTAGACGATCCGCATCGGTCGTCTGGGTTGGATTCTTATAGGTGGACATAGGTGGAGCTTCATGGGGGGTCTGTGCAAGAACTTCGGGGGTGGTCCTTGATGGAGCAGCTTTGAGGAAGGTCATTGGTAAATCGTCATGGGTGGTCTGGGAAGGAGCTTCATGGGTGGTCTTTTGTGGAGCTCTAGTCGGCAGTTCCATGCTCTCAGGAACCATCTTCATCAAATCGAGCTCTTGCAGATTTCGGGGGACCAGAACTGGACGTGGAGCACACCGGAATGGCGCGATCACTTGATGCTTTGGTGGAGTCATTTTCTTTGCTGCTGGCTCAATATCCGAATTCCGCTCTATTGGACGTTTTTGGGAAGATTGGGATTTCGGAGTGTCCATGACTTCTGAGGTGAAGACTTTGGGGGTCCTAGCGGCTTCTGGGGTAACGATTTTCGAAGTTGAGGCTTTTGAAGCTTCCGAAGAATTCGGAGCATCCACAACGACTTCTGGAGCCTTCTTGACCTTGGGAATAGAAACCACTGGAGATCTGCCAGAGACTTCTGAAGCTTTGACGAGAGCTGAAGACGTTGGAGCTTCTGGAGCACCTTGATCTTGATCCATTGGCACTTTTTCTTCCTCGGGCCTCTCCACATGTCCATTCTCAATTCTTTGACTGATTCTCGGCTTTTTAGGCTTCCCAGAGAAGTTCAACTCCCCATTAGAAGACTTAAACCCAGTAATCTGACTTTTTCTGTTCACATAGACTCTCCCAATTGTCCGGAACTCCTTCAGAAGATCTCCAGAGATTACCAATCCATGCACGAAACAGAACTTCACTTTTCTCTCCAATGACCTATCGGAATCCAACACATCCTTGCAGACCTTGTCGAAAGTTTTGATGAAAAGTCCCTCGCTTTCACTGCCACCATTCTCCACAAACTTTTTGAAGAGAGGATTCCGAGGGATCGGGCTGGTGGCCCTCTTGGAGTAGTCTAGAGAAAATCTTTCCACGGAGCGCACATACTGACTCTTCTTGGGGAGACTGAAGATTACGGAGCCGTCGGCCTTGAGAGTGAACTTGGTCAGGCAGTTCTTATCATCGAAATCAAGGATCGCAATTTCTTCCAACTTTGCTTTGAAAATCGGGTCAACCAAGGGGACCTTGAGAAGGAAGAGCATCTTGGCTCTTCGCATTCGGGAGACATTGGCGGTGGAGATTTTGGTGAAGAGTCTGAAAAAAATATTGGTGAAAAATAGAATCTGAGAATTTGAAAATTGTGTATTTTTGGAATTGTTTGGATAAAATCAATTTCTCCTTTAGGTACTCAACAAAATCAGAATATTGAAACTGCAATTTTTGAAAAAAAGCCGATCCTAATGTTTTTGAAGATTCTGACAAAGTTCAACCAGATTACAGTATTATATCCCTATTACAGTAGTTCACCCCCCTAATCCGCAAATATACAGTAACTCACGTCTGATTGTTGATAAACTTCTGAAACGGCAACTCGGTGTTGAACTTCTCGTTGTACCGCTTGGCCAGCTCAATTCTCGTAATTGGCTCATCGACATTCCTGGTGAGCTCGACGAGCAAATCGACAATGTTGTTGCTCATGACTCTGGAAAAATGATTACTGTAGAAGGGGGACACTTAGAGAAATTAAGGGGCAAGTGACGAGAAGGTAGGAAGAAATAATAGAATTCGTTGGCAAGAAAGAGTGTTTTTGACATACCAAAAACACAAAAATTACCAATAAGGGTCCAACTAGAATAGTGGAAGATCGGGAGGGGGAACTGAGAATTAGCTAATAGAGACTAAAAAATCGATTTTATTAAAAACAGCCAACTCATTCATGCATTACTCAGACTGAATGACTGAAAAGGGGACCCCTTCCCAAGGCCACGCCCCTTTATCGACCCCACCTGTACATTGGAGTACAACGGAGCAGATGACCACAGAGGGTCTTTAAATGTACTTATCGATTTCTATAGTGTTCTTAGAAGTGACAACACGTGACCTGCCCCTCCACTCTATTGTCTACAAGGGAACATTCTGGAAAGGGGGGGGGGGGGGGGAGTCTCTATTATGTTTGGGGGAGGAAGGGGTACACTAGGAAGAGATACAATCGATTTTTTCTTTTTCAATCTACTTTCTCAGAGTCCCCGCACGCCCAAATTTGAAAATCCGTGTTTCGAAAACTCGTTATCTAACTTTGAAAATGCTTCGATTTCGATTCCAAGAATCTGCCTTTGTGTGCCTTATTTCTTGTTTTTATATCCGAAAACTGGTTCCCATGATGTCACTTTATTAATGCAAATCCATAGGCACGTTTGCAACATCCAATCAATTGTTCTATATTTTAGCTCCATCTATGAGTGTTTTGAAACTTTGACATTGACATTTTCAACCCCAAGATTGGTAATCAGGCATAAAACAACGTTCCAGAGTACGTCGAAATTTCTCGAAAATTACCAGTTACAAATACGTATTTTCAAGCTCCAAAAAAGTATAATTTTGATCCATCGTCCTTCCTCGGCGGATAATTACAGTTAACATAGTGCCTATTCTGCATTTTCGCGGCGTCGGAGTGCTTGTCGTGTTGAATTTTGCGTGCCAGGCAGCAGATTTGACGACATTATTTTTGCCCATTTCATCGAAAAATTCCGGTTTCAAAAACTTATGATAGCTTCTTGGGAGCGCTTAGATTTCGATCCAAGAATCTGACCATATCCCTTCCCATGACGTCATCAAAGGACTCTTGACTGTAAATCAATATTTCCCAGGAACAATGCAAGTCTGCTCTATTGTACACACAGGCGCACTGTAGAGGAAACCCCTTTTAACTCATTTGGAATGCTGCGATCGATTTTTCTCTCCATTCATTTTTTGACCAATTCCCTCATTTAGACCCCTTCTCCGGTTCCCTTCCCCAGTTTGCACTCTCTTATCTATGACTCGTTTCAGTATCGATTTTTCTCATTTTCAAATTTCCCTTTTCTGGAATCTCATTTTCTCACCATCGATACTTTCTCAATCAAGAATTCTCTTTACTCGTTCGCTATTTTTTTAACGTTCGACTTACTAAACTACAGTACTTTTCCAGAATCATGAACAACATCGTTGACTTTCTCGCCGATCTCACCAAGGATCTCAAAGAGCCGATCACCAAAAAAAGAATTGGCTGAATTGTACAACGCGAAGTACGGTACCAACTATGGTCCTCAGGTGTTTGCAAATAGTGAAAGGTGAGTTTTTTTTATGGATCTTGTACTAATCGAATCGATGGAGTACTAATCGATTTCTATAGTGTTCTCAGAAGTGACAACACGTGACCTGTCTTTCCACTCTATTGTCTACAAAGAACATTCTGGAAAGGGGAGGGAGTCTCCATTGTGTTTCGGGGAGGGAGGGGTACACTAGTTTAGTTCACAATTGATTTTTTCCTCTCAATCAGAGTCCCCGCGTTTTTCTAAGAGTCCCCGCACGCCTAAAGTTTGAAGATATCGCTGTTTCAAAAACTTGTTATCTAACTTTGAAAATGCTGCAAATTCGATTCCGAACAATCTGCTTTTGTATGCCTTATTTCTTGTTTTCACATTCGAAAACTGGTTCCCATCATGTCACTCTATTAATGCAAATCCATAGACACATTCCCAGATCAAATCAATTTTTCTCCATTTTAGCTCTATCTATGAGTGTTTTGAAACTCTGACATTGTCATTTTCATCCCCTAGATTAGTAATTAGGCTTCTAAAAACGCGTCAGAGTACGCCGAAAACGTCGAAACTTCTCAAAATTACCTGTTCCCCAAAAATTCTCTTCAAACTAGAAAAAGGTTCAATCTTGATTCTCTTCGTCTGCTCACAGCGGTCAATTACACTATAAATGGTGCCTATTCTGCATTTTTGCGTCGGAGTACTTGTCGTATTGACTTTTGCGGATCAAGCATCAGATTTGACGTCATTATTTTTTGCCCATTTTAAGGAGAAATTCCTGTTTCCAAAACCTATCATAGTTTCTTGGAAGCGCTTCAATTTTGATAATATTGCTTCAACATCTTCTTTCGTTGTCACCGCTCCAAACCCTTCCTATGACGTCAACAAAAAACTGTAGACTGTAAATCATTACTTCCCAAGGACAATGCAATTCTGCTCCATTGTACACACAGGTGCACTGTAGAGGAGACCCCTTTTAAACTCATTTGGGATGCAGCGATCGATTTTTCTTTCTATTTATTTTTGACCAGTTCCCTTAATTAGACCCCTTCCCTCACCCAGTTTGCACACCCATATCTTTTATTCGTTTTAGTATTGATTTTTCTCATTTTCAAATTCCCCTTTTCTAGATCACATTTTCTGCCCTTCGATGCTTTTCTTAACCTTTGGAATTTTCGCAAAACGTTTTCTCACTCTGGATCCCATTTTTCCTTAACTATGTTCCAGCTCAAGTTTTTTCATACCTTCACTCTATGTATAAATGTCCCCTCTCAACTACAGTACTATTCCAGAATCATGAACAACATCGTCTACTTTCTCGCCGATCTCACCAAGGATCTCAAAGAGCCGATTACCAGAAAAGAATTGGCTGAATTGTACAACGCGGAATACGGTACCAACTATGGTCCTCAGGTGTTTGCAAACAGTGAAAAGTGAGTTTTTTAATGGATCTTCAAAACTTCAAAAGTTCAAATTGTTGCCTTTGTACTGACTTTGACGTTCAAAGAGAATTCCGACATCATTAAAGTATTTTTAAATTTTGAACCAAATATAATGGAGTTGTGACAGAAATATTATTGGAACGCACTTTTATTCAAAAATCAGACTTGTTAAAAATCTCAGAATCCTCACAATCTTACAATCTCAAAAATCAATTTTTCCAGGCTCGCCTCCAAAATGATGGTCAGCAACCATTCCACTCAACTAAAAGCCTACATGTTTTTCATCGCCAAGGTCCCCCTAGTAAACAAGCACTTCAAGGCGAAATTGGAGAAAATTGGAGAAATCGAGTTGGACGAAAAATACTGTCTCACCAAGTTCACAGTGGGAGGTACAGTACTTTTCCAACTACCTGACAAGTCAAACTACGAGCGTTCCGTGCACAAATTCTGCACCAAGTTCTCCAAACACGCCCACTCCCCAGTCACCCGGACCATCCTCTACAAAGAGTTCTTGGCTCAAGGGGGGACCGGATGTCCTCAAAAGTTTAAGAAGACCTTCATGCAAGTTTTCAACGACTTCATGAAATCTGACAGAAGCATTGAGAAGAAGGCCAAATTTTGCTTTACCATGGGGATCCCAATCAGCGATGAGATTCTGAAGGAGTTGAAAAACATCGGAATGTGCTGGGTTAATGAATTCAATCAAATTACTAAGTTTAAGTCTTCTGATGGGAAGTTACAGTTTTCGGGAAAGCCAAGAAAGCCGGGAAGTGGTAAAGGAAAGGGGTCCGAAGAGCCCATGGATGCTCAAACGGCTTCTGAAGTTGTCATGGCTCCAGCTCCAGAATCCACTGAGGCTCCAGAAGTCGTCTACCCCCTTTTGAAGTCTATTGAGGTCGAAAATGCTCCAGGAGCCGTTCAGAATCTCTTGAAGCTTTCTGAAACCAAAAATGCTCCAAACCATAAAAGTCAAGGTTTTTCTATGCGAACTACCCATTCCCCAAGACCATCAGAAGCCATCCATATGACTTCAGAAGTCTTCCGAATCCCCAGAATATCCTCTAGAGTCCCAGTGGACCCGCGAGCGATTGCCGAACCTCCAAGAAAACGTTCGAATGAGCGCTTTTTGACAACTGACCCGACAGCCAAGAGAATGAAGAATGAAAAAGCAATGGAGGACTACTACAAGCGTCACAGAGAGCTTGCACTTCAAGGACAGAATCAGCAAAAGGATACTGTAGCTCCATCTACGTCATCTACGCCATCAAGAGTGCAAAAAGTTCGTTTCACGGAGACCTTCGAAGTTCGTGAATTCCAAAAGGAGGATTGGATTGTGCCACCTCAAGTCTTTATGGATTCCTCAACTCCAGAAGAGCTTTCACCCACTACAGTGCTCCAGGAAGAGAGCAGTGGAGCACATTTGAAAGTCACTCCTCCACCAATGCATCAGAAATTTGCACCATCCGGAGCTGCTCCACGTCCAGCAATGGAGGCTCCAACTCTATTAGAGCCAACTGTTCAGCAGAGGGGTTTCGATTATATGGAATCGTCCAATGGAGTTCCAGAAGGGGCCATGGAGACCACACATAAAGTTCGGCCAGAATCCACCCATGAAAAACCAACAGAGACCACCCACGAAGCTCAATCCGATGCCGTCATTGAATACATGTCCGAGACCACCCATGAAGCTCCAATGGATACCACCCATGAAGATTCAGCAGAGGCCACCAATGAAGCGCTGGCGCCAATCTCACCATTTCAGAATCTCCGAAAACCAATTTCAGTCAAGCCAGAGCCATTGGATGACTATGATGATGATGTTCTCATCTGGAAGGAGCTCCCCAAAAAATCATCAAAAATTGTTATCAAGCAGGAACCCAAGGATCCTGAAGAGGAGGAAACCCGCCAGTACGATCCAATTCCATTCAACCTCAATATTGTTAGAGAAGAAGTCATGGAGGCTCCAGAAGTTTTCGAAGCTCCAAACGATACCCCAAGGGGTCCTATGATCCACAAAATTCTTGAAGACTTTGCTGAGATTCTGGAGGCCCAACTTCTGGAAATTCACTTGGAGAGATTCAGCGAGGTGATTCAAAAATGGAAGGGATTGGAGAATGCCATGAAGCATAGTAAAGTGGTAAGTTGTTACCTCATTTTTAAAAATTTTCAAGAAAATTTATTTTCAGACTCTCACTCGCCAGGAACTTCTCTCCAGCTTCGAATCGATCATCGGGAAAAATCTGAAACCAGTTTTAGAGTTTGAGGAAGGGATATCGGCTCAAGAGTTCTTGGAGGACATTCAGCTGAAAATCAAGCGTCATCAAGTGATAAATGTTGAGAATCAAGAGGAGAAATTGTTATGGAAGGAAGTGAAAAAAGTCTTCAAGAAGAAATTGACCACAGTTGATCAATATCAGGTAAGATTTTGGAGCATTATAGACCCCTCTAGACTTTTAGTACCCTTTTGGAACCTCCTAGACCTTTTTAGATCCGTCCAACTTTGTGAACCCGTTTAGACCCCTTTAGATCCCACTAGACACCATTGAGAGCCTCTTAGAGGCCTCTAGATATTACTCCGTTAAACCCCCAATACAATATCCAACTATTTCCAGGTCTTCACTTATAATACCATCATCAATTGCTTTTCGAAGTTGGTCAAGGTCTTCGAACTGCTCTGCGAGTAAATACACATCGCAAGATGAAAATAACTTATAATAATTGATACTTTTTGTTTCTTTTTCGAGTTTTCAATAAATTTTCATGATAAAAAATCAATGTTTTGAATAGTTTGGATAGCAGACATAACGCGATTTCGGCATTACTGGTATTCGGTCTTTTGTAATTTTTCCCCGTTTCGCCTACAGCTGAAATTTTATTGATTTCTCCCGCATCACTGATTTGACATCACTGACTTGATTTGCTGAATCTTTGTGGGACAGCAGTACTATAAAAACTATATGCAACTGAAAAGTTATTTTCATACTTTTGGGGTTTTCAAGGATATCGATTCGCCGTCGATCATTTAGTTAGTTAAGAACACTTGAATACAATGCTGATGGAGCGGAAATGTTTTGAATTGAAAAATATCAATACATCCGGAACCAAAAGAATCCCTTATTAAGATAAACCGGTAATAATACGTTCATCCTAAAACAGAATTTTCTCGAATCGTATAATTTTTCCCAACTTGTTCTAGGGTCTGAGTTGAGAGCCCTCCAGTTTCTGATAGAAAAAAAACCTACTAATTGAAAATCTGAAACATAACTCATTAAATTGAGAAAACCAAAGATTGCATGTGCGCAATTTTACTGATTCGGCTTTAACGACAATTCATCTGGTCATATAGTTATTTTGCACATATTTTCGAAAATGAGTCACAAATTGAACGTTTTTCACTTCTTTTTATTTTATCCAAACTCGAAATTCAAGAAAAGTGTCTGGATTTGATGAGTTGTAGAAATAATAATAATCGTCAACCTATTGAGCACGTACATATCATCATAGAAACATCTCTTATCCAAAAATGTGCTTCACAAAACAGTAATTTCCACTTTGCGAAATATCCTCCCTAATATTTGGAGGGTTTCAGGATCTTTTGGAATTTCTAGTTTTTCACCAAGTTTTGATTAATATGCAATAGAATGAGATTTAAAGGTTTTCTTTTGTTTTTTTACATAAGCACTCGATCTCCAGCTTTTAGAAATACCTTGTAGAATTAATTTGAAGCCTACTTATTTCAATCCGAGAAATGACGATAATTTGTTAAAAGTGAACAGTGCTTATTGAAACTTTGTGAACCAATAAAAGTTAGAGCGGCATTAGATCAGTATTTAAAATTAGGAGTTTCCCGTACTGGCTACTATTGAAAAAACCAACGGATGATCGGTGTATCTTCGCTTTAGTGTTGCAAAAACTTATCTATGAAAAAATGCACTTACTGAAACGGTGTACTCTAGTGATAGAAAAATACACTGCTCCACAAAATTATTGTTCCACTTGGAATTTTCACGTGAATCTCGATTTAGGTCAACTTTCAGAATTAGGTGTCATCATGAAAAATATACCCCGTCCAACAAGCAATCAGATCATGCTTCTAAATTTTTGGTCTCATGACCCAGTTTCAGAATTTGTGAAGAATTCCATTTTTCCGGTTTTGGCCAATCCACAAAATTATTGTTCCACTCTCTAAAAATGACCAATTTAGGTCAATCTTGAGAAAATTTTTTGTGGAAAGTGTGTGGAAAAGATTCACCATCCCGAAAAACCAAGATCCCCATCTGAAAATCTTATGAAAAAATGAACTGTCGGCTGACCTCGTTCCAGCTGACAGAATTTTCAGCAACAATGCAAATGACAGTCAAAAACCTGGTTTTTGCTATCAGTTTTGTTCTGAAACATTTTTTATGAGCATTCTGTGCCGCTTCGGTGTAAAATTGTGAAGAAAAACAGCAAATGTATCGAGAACCTGACATCTGTAATACCTGATGTTGACTGCATTGGTGGAAACGATAGTTTTTCTCAGTCTAACACGTGGATTTTCCGGAGAAACCGTCATGGAAGTGTGACTCCAGTATCCGGCTGCCACTTCTCAATCATTTGGATCATTTTCAATTATGCTCCGGAAACCAAAGTTGACCTAAATCGAGATTCACGTGAAAATTCCAAGTGGAACAATAATTTTGTGGAGCAGTGTAGTGACAGTAGCATCATAATCATGTCACATACTGAGTAGTTTATCACATTTTTGCCCTCCTCCTTTACAAAAATATAAGAGTTTTGATGAAATTATGAAAAACAGCTTGCCTCGCAAATAGAAAATATTGGCTGACTATTCGGTTTTGTGGTTGATTATTCAAAACGCTTCAAAAAGTTTTTGGGAAATGAAGTGCAGTTATTGGAACAGGAAATGATTACTGGTTTGAAATGAGTTTTAGGGCTTACAGTACTACTCTAAACCAAACACGCTTCCATAATAACTTTTATTCAAGTACTCAACATTGACCACCAAGCAAATGGTAGGATCAGTTAAGTTTTTTTTGAAGTTTTTGAAACTGAAAGTTATGCATATGTATATCCACTTTTTTAACTTTCGCTATTTACTGAATCATATTGCCTAGAAATCATGCTTCTAGTTCAAGAAAAGCTCAAGAACCAAACCATGTGGAATTACGGAAACACTCTGCCTCATCATTGTGGACCAATTTTTCTATAGCTGTGTTTATCTTGGAGAACTCGACTTTTTGTTAACATCATACTTGACGGTTTTGTTCTTGTAATTCTTCGCTTCTCAAAATTGAAAAGAGCTTCTAAGAAAAAAACTGGCTTCAGTTGATCATTATGAGGTAATATTTTGGAACGTTCTGACTTCCCAACTAGGCAAACTGGAATCATCAAGTTTCACCAAAACTTTGAATACAGCATAGTTAAAACGGAAAATTTTTGAAGTCACAATACAGTAAATATAATATAGCATCAAGCTCATTGTTACCATCAAATTACTATTACTATACCATCAAACGGATTGAATTTCTTGTTGAGACAGTGAAGATACTTCCAATGCAAAACGTAGTATTTTGGAAAACTTTGAAATCTGTTGACATCGATTTCAAATCCAAATTGCTCAGGAGAATCCAAAATGATACCCTCTTTTTATGTAGAAAGAGACGGATGAAGAGATTGGACAATCAAAATCAGGAAAAAACAAAATAACAAACTGCAACAGTAATCTTTGAACTTAGAAAACCTTCGACTAAAGCTAAGCTCATTTCCTTCTGCTGACATGAATTGGCCAACAGTTTTTTAGACACACGACTACTATAGGTTCATTTAATTTGTCCTCCTAGCTGAGCCGAATTCGGAAGTGATTCTTCAATGAGTGTTCCAAATTTACCTCAACAGAAAACAATCTCGAAGAAAAAAGCAGTAAATAATGAGAGCTCAAGAATCAGGAAAAATTTGAATCATGATTATTTTACTCTTCTGTTTTTGATACCTGATAAAGCATGTGATTTATTGTGCTCATTGATGTATCGTGCTTTCTCTTAAGCTCTTGCTATCGATTAAAATATAGTACATGATAACCATTTTCCAACGTCAGGTCATTTTCTGCAATAACTAAATATGAAGAAATTGAATACAACAGAACACCACTATCTTGAAGTTAACTGAAAACTCATAAGGCTTCAGAAACATTAAAAATGAATTTTTTCAAAGTTTATTGATTATCGTCAGCCATCTGCGTGCGTATCATCACTCAAACCGCACTTGTCCAAAAGTGAGCTTTACGGAACAGTAATTCACATAGTGGAAAACATTTACCTGAACATCTGGACTGTTTCAGGATACTTTGAAATCTCTGAATTTTCACCAATGTTTGCCTACTTACTTGTAATGTACCCGAATTGGGGTATGGCTTTTTGGTCGAGTATATACTTTTTGGAAACTAAAAAAAATGTAAGATTTTCCACCAAAGGAATTTTCCCGCTTTTGCGATTTGTCTGAGAAAATCGTGTATATAGATTTTTGTAATGAAAAGTGAGTCGGCCAACTATAAACGTTTGTAACTTTCTTCAAACTGGACGGATTTTTGAAATCTAAAGTGCATTTTATTGCCAAATGAACACCCTTTTAGATGATTAAGTTGATTTTACCACATATGATTTCCGAAATTAGTTATTTCTAAAAAACGAGATAATCAATTTTGTTGACATGTGCATAAAAAAAAAATTCAACCGTTCATTTTTTGTGAAACTAGTTTTAAATGATAGAAAATGTCCAGTTTAGTATAGAAAGTATGTTTTTTAGCCGGGGGAAGACGTGTGTCAATGTTTTTTAAAAGGTTGAAAAATTGATTTTTTTGTGATTTTTTCACTCAACTGCAATTTTCAGTATGAACTTCTACTGAGGTACTAATTGATGTGTTCAATAACAAATAATCCGTTTTATGGGCTTTCAAATAAGCTATTACTCAAAAAATTCTGTTGGGTTTGAAGCACTTTATAGTCGGTCTAATCTTGCAACATGATTTCACCGTGAAGTAGACATTTGAGAAAAATGAAAATCACGGTAGAAACTTCAAACTTGTTTCATTTTGTAGGAAATGCAGTATATGAACAACTTATCAACTAAAACTTTTCTCTAGCTATTCTCTGTAACTCGAAAACTGCGAAAACTTCTGAATTCTGAAATCGCATACAACGAATGGAAAACTTGGAAATTTTATTGGAAGTTGAATAGCTAGAGAAAAGTTTTAGTTAATAACTTGTTTATATACGTCATTTCCTACAAAATGAAACAAGTTTGAAGTTTCTACCGTGATTTTCATTTTTCTCAAATATCTTCTTCACGGTAAATTTAGGTTCCAAGATTAGACCAACTATAAAATGCTTCAAACCCAACACAATTTTTTGAGTAATAGCTTGTTTGAAACGCTATAAAACGGGTTATTTGATATTATAATTATCAATCAAAACCTCAGTAGAAGTTCATACTGAAAATTGCAGTTGAGTGAAAAAATCACAAAAAATCAATTTTTCAACCTTTTAAAAAACATTGACACATGTCTTCCCCCGGCTGAAAAACATACTTTTTATACCAAACTGGACATTTTCTATCATTTAAAACTAGTTTCACAAAAAATGAACGGTTGAATTTTTTTTATACACATGTCAACAAAATTGATTATCTCGTTTTTTAGAAATAACTAATTTCGGAAATCATATGTGGTACAATCAACTTAATCATCCAAAAGGGTGTTTATTTGGCAATAAAATGCACTTTAGATTTCAAAAATCCGTCCAGTTTGAAGAAAGTTACATACGTTTATAGTTGGCCGACTCACTTTTCATCACAAAAATCTATATACACGATTTTCTCAGACAAATCGCAAAAGCGGGAAAATTCCTTTGGTGGAAAATCTTACATTTTTCTGTAGTTTCCAAAAAGTATATACTCGTCCGAAAAGCCATACCCCAATTCGGGTACATTACAAGTTAATAGAACGGGATGAATGTCTATGGGTAACTGGCGGCTGATTCAAGAAATACACGGATGATGATAACTCTTACTCGGAATGGATACTGCTGATAATCAATTACATAAACACATGTAGATTCAGTTGTAAATTTCAAAAAAATAACTAGAAACATGTACATACTTTGTGGCTTGTTATCAAGAATTTGAAACCTGCGTGGAAACGATACATCATTTGTGAGAAAATGAACAGTGTTTATTGAAACTTTGCAAACCAGTAAAAACTTGGGTGCCGATGGATCAGAATTCAAAATCAGAAAGGTTTCGTATTGACTGCAAATATACTATGGAATAATTCACGTGTTAATCACATTACAGTGATAATGTTGAAAAAATTTACCTATAAAAGAAATGCACTAATTGAAACCGTGTTCTCCTGAAATAGTGACAATAGCACCTGAATCATTTACATACTATTTTTCTCATCATATTGTTCTCTTTCCAAAATATAAGGGTTTTGAATCAAAAACTTTTGATAAAATTATGTGCCACAGCAAACACAAACTGTTCAAACCATATACATGACACATACTACAGAAGATATGGAATTGATTCATTTCTGAAGTCGATGAAAACAATAATTTAGGACAGAATCCCTATTTTTCGTCATTTGATATTATTCACTAGTTCCAAAATCAATCACTTTTTTGGAAGAGACAACAGTGGGATAAGATCCTATAAACATTATTTGGGTTCCATAGCTAAAATCCGCCATACTGTGAATTAGAGGTCCAACTTGACATAGTCTCGAAAGAGAGTTTGATTCAGAAATCGAACTTGATACGAGTTTGTGGTTGACTGTTTGTAAAACTACAATTTCATTTTTTCGTGTTACTATCAACATTAATCATGCATACCACTTTCAATATTAATGGTTTGAAACGGAACAAGTTTTTGGGTTCACAGAAAAATAAGTACAATAAGAACTCTTACATTTCTCACTATTATTGGCCAATTTGAGCATTTCGGTAGGACTGACGAAAGCATCCAAAGATATCTTACGTTTTTTTTTATAGATTTCCTTGCGTCAAATGTGTTACTGGATAGCTTTGAATTCCATTATCCACTGAAAATCTCAAATTGAAAATTAATTTATTGACCTACTGTTACCGTATTTTTTGTAATGATACCAACAAATAACGACGACTGAAATCTCTAATTATATTTCGTTGATTAAAACATAAACGCTAAAGTGTTTAGTTTTAAAATTTGCGCTGATGAACATCAGTGGATAGTGCTGGTAATGATGCTAAACTCAACAAAAAAATTAAGTGCACCTAGAAACAATAAACGTTCCTTTGAGTTATTCGTTATTTTTCTTTGTTCTGTTGTTTATCTCCGCAATAATGTTCTGAGTCAAACACGTTATAAGCCAAAAAAATTAGTTGAGTGGCGCCATATCAAGAAAAAGCAAAAAGTGAGAGCAGTTCGTTTCATATGCGGTTTTTGAAACTTGTTTTTTGAAGAAGTTTTTGAGGAATACATTCATTAATCTATTCCGTATTTGTCCCAACTTTCGCCGTAAGATTTTTCTTTCTGTAGCAACATGAGTATTCTCCATTCGAAAAGATATACCGTAAGTTCGATTATCGAAGAATGTGTGAAGTGTTTTTCTGATTAAAAGGTATACATCATACTGCTGAAAATACGGTTTCACGATTTCAAGAGGTTCATAAAAACGGTTCCTATTCTTACACTAATGATTCCTCTTCTCCATTTAAATTAAAAGTAGTAAAGCATTTTTTTTTGTTTTTTTTTTCTTCACTATTGCTCCTTGTGATTATCTATGATATATCTATCATCACAATGTTGCTCTCGACAAATAAGAGCTAGGGGCTTTGTTACAATGCTCATATAATTCGGGACGAAAAGGAATTCGGAATTCGTGTTAAGAAAAAAGCGATGACTCGAAAACTGGTCTCAACGTGCGCTTTTTGCTACAGTAAACTGTCGTTTTTAATTTTGGCTGTGCTACTACCAATACTGTATTCTTATTGTAAATGACCAGGAAAAGGTAATGGATGCTAAGAAAACGCGTCAAAAATCGAATCTTTCAGCAAAAATGTACTCTTCGTGAAGCTTGCGAGTCATGACAAAAGACGAACTATTGATCCGTTGAAAAAACACCATCATCATCTGAACTCTAAGAAACTGAATAACTTTTTCGTTGCTATTTTTGAAATCAAAGAAACATTTGGAGATAGATGGCCACAGCAATAGTTCTTAATGGATGGAAAACTGAATTAGTCTGTCATAAAAAGTCGTATACTAGCAGAGAGGCAAACCTTAGAATATTTACGGAGTTATTAAACTGAAAAAAAAAGAAAAAATGTTCTTCAAAGAAATGCAAAACAGAATTTGTCCACTTTTGTAAATGCCAACCAACTGCTCTTCAAGTTGTCTACGAGGCATACGTGAAAGCTTTAGCTTCAGAATTCAGCCAAGTTGGTCAGTGGTATTATTGAAAATAATATGATTTTTTCATTGTTTGATTATTACATTAAGTCTCTAATGATGTTTCACATAAATGTTAATTTTATGACCATGGGAATACAGTAAATTTTTGCTTCATGAAAACTCTGCCTCAATATTGGTACAGTACCACTAAAAAAGCGTTTTGTGCCTTTAAAATTTATTCAGAACATTTTCTCAAAACCAGAAGAACAACAAAAATTATCAAGTATTTTAATCCTACGGCGATTAGCAAATTTCATCTATGTCCCTTGCCAAATCCGAGAAGCACTTGTTGATTTTGTTAAAAGTGAACACCTGAAAAAGTAAACTATCAAATGAGCCAAGAAGCCGAAAAAATCTGTACCTGTCCTTCCTCGATCTCCTTCATTTTGTGCTCCAGAACGCTTCCAATTTCCTTCCATAGGTTATCTTGCTCTTGACTTTTTGAAGAATCGATAAAACTTCTTGACATTTTCAGAAGCTCCTCCATAAAGTCGAAGGTATCTATGCCAGGGTCTTCAGTTGAAATTGTAGCATCTAGCTTCCTGAAGGCTCTTTTGAAGTGTGTAGAAACTTCCTGGCACGTAAGATACTGAAAAATCGATATTGAATTGAAAAGTCATATTTTTGAAATCTTACCTGTTCTTCCTGGGGGCTCTGGTTCCCAATTTTGAAAATCAAACCCTTCCACTCTTCGATTAGATACTCATAAACTTCTGAGTCGAGAACCCATTTCAAAACCATGTACCATTTTTGGAGCACACTTTTGGATGGGTGCTCGTAGTCGAGATTTTCGAATTCAAATTTTACTCGTTTCGGAGCCGTGGAAGCTGGCTGGTCTTGGTTATTTTCACTAGCTCTTTTCAATGAAGCACTTTTCGGAGCGTCGATTTTTGGAGCTAGAGCCGCATTTGAAAGTGGTTGGGATTCTGGAGCACCTTCAAGATCCACGCGATCATGATCACAGTCAAACAGGTTTTCGTATTCTGGGGCACCTCCTGAGACGTTTTCTGATGCCAATTCCTCTTCTGGATGTGCTCCGGACACAGAATGAGTTGGTTTTGCTGCTCTTGACACAGATCTAGATTTATAAGAAAATTCTGAAGCATCCGAATCCATTTCATCTTCTGAATCTGACATCTCAGGTAGGCGGCGAATGCTGGATGCATTACTTGAAGCTCGGGATACTGGCCTGGACTCAGAATCTGATTCTGGTTCCTCATTAACTTTTAAATCTTCAGAACCCATTTCAGAATGCTGACGACTTTTGGTTGGTGGCGTTCTGGCTCTGAAGGATGTTTCGACGTCCAATTCTATTTCGACTTCCGATTCACCGTCGCCGTCAGCATCTAAAGGCTCAAGGTCTTCTTCATCTTTGAAATCCGACTCCTCAATGTCTTCTGATTCTTCCTTCTGATCTCCAGAATTCTCGTCAACATCATCCATTACAATCCCAGCCTTCCCAGTAGGTTTAACCGGCTCTCCATACAATACAACGCCGCCATTCTCATAAGTAAGGTGCCGAATCTGATTGAACTTTGTAGTCTCGACTTCAGCGACTTTCTTCAACTTTTTCAGGAAATCCGGGCTCAATTGAATGTCGTAGACGAAGAGCAAAATATCAGAGGAGATTGTTACTAAGAAGATGATTCATATTGTTTTATAATAATATATGTTTTGTAATAACGGTTCCTTTAAAAGGAACCGAAGAACGTATTATATACTATCATTCATTCTTTTCTATTCTTCATCATTCTCTTGCTTTCTCTCAATAAACTATACATATTCTCAAACTTGTTCTGTTCTTTTCTACTTTCAACTTGTGTTCTACTACCGAGGATCAATCATCTACCTCGAAATGGTGACCCAGGACTCAAGTGGACACCTGCGACGACAATTGGGACAAGTAAAACGACGAATCGCAGAAAAATTGGAGGAAGATCTCGTCAAGAAAGATCATATCGCCCTCTACACCAAAGATGAGTTGAACGACGTTCTTATAGATCTCTCGGACCTCATCGATCACTTGTCTCACAATCTTCGTCGTCTTCATTCACTTGAAGACCAATGGCTCGGACTTGTCAAACTACATCCAACGGAAAACGAAGAACGTACCACCTACTTCCGCAAATATGGCGACTACCGCTCCTTATTCGATACTACCCCAAAACGCTTGGAAGAACTTCAACTTCTCTATTCCTTCGGAAAAGAACGACTCTCAACCATAGACCCAACAAATGCAGACGACTACCCCGATGCGGACACCAACACCTCAGCTCCAACGGAAAAGGATGCTCAACTCACCAGCCAACCAACAGCGGAACCTTCAACCACCACACCAATCTCGACTACCACCACCGTGCCTACCGTGCCTACCACCACCGTACCAGACCAAGGACAAGCACTACCCATACAGATGAGTCAACTATTAAATCTCAGCTCCCTCAAAGTTCAACTTCCCCAAATGACTCTCCCCCAGTTCTCGGGAGACATTGAAAAGTACATTGAGTTCAAGGAATCGTTTGAATCTGTTATGAACCACCTCCAACTTGACGATCTTACCAGACTCCACTACTTGAAATCTTCTCTCCGCGGTGAACCAGCTGACTTACTTCGAAGCCTCCCCCTCACTCAATCCAACTTTCCCATTGCTATGAAAACCCTTGAAGATCAGTACGGAGGACTCACTCGACTCAAACACGCCTTGCTGCTGAAACTTCGAAAACTCCCAGACCTCTCTACAAACTCGGACCCAATGGATCTTCAACACTTCATCATTCAAGCGGGAATGATCTTCGATCAATTGTGCTCAATGGGCTTTGATATCGACAACATCTCAACCTCGGACATCATCGAATCAAAACTTCCAAAGCGGATCATTCACAAACTCTATGGCCAGAGTTCAAAGGAAATCCCATCAACTGCCAAACAACTCATCCAGAAGATCAAGGAACTTGCTCGAGTCGAGAACCTCGTCGCGGAAATTCACAACAAGAGATCCACCGGACAACGGAATGTCACCACCATGTCAGCCGTCACTCAACACCAGCCAGGAAAAAACCGAAACGGACACCACAACAACGGACAAAACCAACCTCCCCGACAACCAGTCACCAAACATTGCCCACTGTGCGCCGAAGAACGGATGATGCATCACCCACACCTCTGCCGACGATATGACTCAGTGCCAGTTCGCAAGCAACGGATCCAATTCCTCAAAATATGCTACAAATGCCTCGAAGGAAAACACTTCGCCAACAATTGCTCAGCAAGTTGCTCAATTTGCCAAGGAAACCATCACGAAGCTATTTGCCAACAATCTCAACGGAATCAACACGGACAAGCTGCCCCTCGGAATCAACAACACGGACCACCAACCAACTCTTCATTCGGAATCGGAACTCCTCAGGAAACAACCATCAACCAGCCAATCGTCACCCTGCACATGCGCAGTCAACCCCTCGGCCAACGGTAAACATGCTTACCGGAAACTCAAATGGAAGCGGAAGCGGAAGCGGAAATGGATACGGAAACCAAAGCGGACAACGGACCAACGGATACCAAGGATATCAACGCCGAAACCAACAGTACAATCGGAGATTCAATCGTGGACAAACACATACAGTTGCGGCCGTCGAAGAGACACCAGAAGAAGACTACAACATGACTCACACCACCTTCGCCTTCGAAGAAGAAACGGATCATATGGACTCAACAACAACATTGGAAACTACTATCGGAATCAACGAAGCGGAAACGGACTCATCGGACACTAAACTCCCAATCATCATGATGGCACTGGAACTACCAGCTATTGACTCGGAAGGAAAAGAACACATGGCTACAGTTTTCTTTGACAGTGGTTCCAACGCCAGCTACATCAAAACCAGCTTTGCCAATCAACTCAACATCGCCCCAACCGGAACCAAACGACTACGAATCAGCACCTTCGGATCCAACGAAAGCCAACCCCTGCTGTCCAACATCCTACCAGTCAAACTTCGAACAAAGAAAG
Source organism: Caenorhabditis sinica (assembly GCA_963932045.1). Taxonomy (NCBI): domain Eukaryota; kingdom Metazoa; phylum Nematoda; class Chromadorea; order Rhabditida; family Rhabditidae; genus Caenorhabditis; species Caenorhabditis sinica. The sequence continues at coordinate 22,359,025 of OZ009940.1, forward strand.
CTGTCACCACCATCGATCTTTGTGAAGTTGCTCACATTGCAAGTGACATCATCACCACTCAAATCTCGGACGAAGTCTACAACCAACTTGCATCGGAAAAACCAGTTCAACTAATTCGACAACCCAAAGACGTTGACATCCTGATCGGCTTGGACCATTATCTTCTCATTCTCGGACAAATCCACTCAATTCAACTTGCAAATGGTCTTCAACTCCATAACACGGATTGTGGCCCAATCGTATCAGGAAAGGAACAACGCATACAAGAAAACCTCACCTTCACCAACTTGGACACCGACAATGGCGATGACAAACTGTGCAAACAACTCACCCGCTTCTGGGACTTGGAAACAATCGGGATTCAAGACCAAAACCCTCACAGCAAATCCGACGAAGAAGCCAACGAATTTTTTCGGACAACAACAACGAGGAATCAGGATGGCAGATATGTGGTGAGACTTCCATTCTCCAACAAAGAAAACATCCCTTCCAATCGCCCTTTGGCCTACGGACGACTTCAAAGTGCTATTCGACAGTTGGAACGGAATCCAGAACTTTTCGAGAAGTACGCCAAAATCTTCGAAGAACAACTGAAGCTGGAATTCATTGAAGACGTTCCCGATGAATCACATTCAGATGGACCAGTCGTAAGCTATCTTCCCCACCACCCTGTCATCAAAGAGACCTCAAAGTCAACGAAGGTTCGGATCGTTTTCGATGGATCCGCCAAGACGTCCAAAACCAACCGATCCTTGAACGACAATCTCCATACCGGTGAAAAGCTGCTTCCGGAAATCGCAGGAGTGCTTCTTCGAGTTCAACAACAACCGATTCTCATATCAGCAGATATCGAGAAAGCTTTTCTCCAGTTGGAACTTCATCTCGAGGACCGTGACGCGACCCGATTCTTGTGGGTGGACCCAACAACCATGCAAGTCAAATGCTTTCGATATCGACGAGTTCCATTTGGATTGAAGAGTTCCCCTTTCCTACTCAACAAATCCATCAAGGACCATCTTGCTGACTACGATCTCCCAATCGCGGAACAAATGGCTGACTCATTGTATGTGGACAATGTGTATGTTGGAGTTGAGTCAGTCGACGACGCCGAATACTTCTATCGAGCCTCCAAGCAGATCTTTGGGGACGCTCAAATGAACTTGACACAATACGCCTCCAACTCCCCAGAAGCCAATGCATACTTTGCCCGGATGGAACAAGCAGAACCAGAAGATCGATACCAGAAACTACTTGGAATCAAATGGGATACCCAGACAGATGAATTGATGTTCGCCTTGCCCCAGCCAAAACCAGAACTTGCCTCAAAGCGGAAAATTTTGGGAAGGACCTCCGAATGCTATGATCCCACCGGCATCCTGACACCAGTCACTCTAAATGGAAAACTCTTCTTCCAAACAATGTCCAACAAGGATCATGATTGGGATTCTCCACTCTCGGAACAAAAACACAAGGAGTGGCAGAAAATTCTTCAAAGTTGGACAGGAGAACCATGGAGAGTACCCCGACGAATGTTCCAAATGAATCTACTCGAAACTGGCACCATCATCGAACTTCATGAGTTTTCGGATGCTAGCAAAACTTCATACGGTTCAGTTGCCTATCTACGAGTCATCCAGAACCAAGATCACGCGGAATCACGATTCTTGATGGCGAAGTCAAGAGTTGCCCCTTCCAAAGGCAATCACTCAATCCCTCAATTGGAAGCCTTGGCCTTGGTGACCGGAGTTCGATTGGCACACTACTGCATCAAGGAGACAAGACTACCAATCAAACAAACATATGTTTGGTCAGACAGTCTCTGCACTCTGGACAGTCTTCAGTCAGCTGCTTCTTCTGGGAGCCGATTCGTTCGAAATCGAGTCAAGGAGATTCTTGACAAAGGAGAAGATTTTGTCTTCACACACGTTGCCGGAAAATTGAATCCTGCGGACATGCTGACCAGAGGAACAACATTTGAAGATTTGAAAACTTCTTCATTTTGGATTCAAGGACCCGAATTCCTCCAATCAACTGCTCCTCTTCCTCTTCGAAAGAACTCCTTGGAACCAGCTATCAAACTCACCACATCAATCAGCATTTGGCAGGAACCAATGATCGACGCCGAACGGTTCAGCACATTCCATCGACTACTTCGGACAGTCATGGTGATGATTCACTTCATCACCCTCGGAAAATTGTCAACACAGGATAAGATCCAAAGATCCAGAAGACTGATCTACCGACTTGCCCAATCAACATCCCCACCTCCAGAAGAAACCATCCACTCTCTCCGACTCAGAAAGGACTCGGACAATGACCTATGGATCTACACCGGAAGGACTGAACAACGACCACTCATTTTTCTCCCTCAAGGACACATCACCCAATTACTCATCATGCGGGAACACGAGAAAAACTACCACACCAGTGCAACCTTCACTCTTTCCAAACTTCGTGAGCAATTCTGGATTCCTCACGGACTTTCATTCGTCAAACGGACCCTCAAACAATGTTCATTTTGCCGCAAAATCAATATTCAACCATACCAACATCCAAAGTTTCCCCCCTTCCCGGACACGAGAATACAACCAGCCAAACCATTCGAACATGCCTCAGTCGATTTTGCCGGACCACTCAATGCAATCGTCAACAACACCATCACCAAAGTCTGGATAATTCTCTACAACTGCATCTACTCACGATTTGTATCAACGGAACTGGTTACCGACATGACTTCATCCACGTTTCTTCATTCTCTTCGTCGATTGAGCTCACTATTTGGAACCCCACGAACCATCTACTGCGATAATGCTCAACAATTCCATCTCGTCAGCGAAGTCATGAAGTCCGTCAAGGAACAACTGCTCCAATCATCGACAATCGACTCCACATCCCTTCCAGAATTCCGTTTCATCACTCCACATTCTCCATGGTCTGGTGGCATCTACGAACGAATGATTGGTCTTGTGAAGAACTCATTACTTCGAGCTGGAACAACATCGAAAGTTTTCGAATTCGAGGATCTGAAAACAACTCTTCAGGAATGCACAGGAATCGTCAACTGCCGTCCATTGTCATACATGTCCGTCGACGACGACATAACTCCACTCCGTCCAGTTGATTTCGTCTTCCCACGCGGCCGCTTGACCACCACAACACTACTCACTCTACCTACACAATTGGATTTCGACAACTTCCCCTGGAAGAGGAAGAAGCTCGCCGAGGACTGGGAGCAATTGTCTACAATCACAGAAGACTTTCGTGCCAGATGGAATCGCGAGTATATTCAAGTCTTGCAAGGAAGACGAGACTTCGATCACAAGCAATCAAAATCCAATCCAGTCCGTCCAAATGTTGGAGACATCGTGCTCATCAATCAACCAGATAAGAAGACAACCAGTTGGCCAATGGGAAGAATACTCGAAGTAAAGGAACGCTCTGCTATTCTCAAAAACGGTCGAACCAAGAAGATAGTAGAGTACCCCTGGAAACTCCTCTGCCCATTCGAAAGTGACCACTCCAGTGCGGGAAAACAGCCAGAACCAGCAAACAATGACACACCAATGGAGACGGAGACAGCTGAGACAGCGGAGACACTTGGCACACCGCTACAAAACGAAGAATTGCCAAAGGAGAAAGTCGACACACCACCCACACTGGAAGAAGTACAAGAGAACCGAGAACAACCTTCACTTCGTCGTTCTACAAGGAAAAGGACAGCAACCAACTTCTTCATTGCTCTATCAACACTAGCAATTCTAACTGGATCAGCTGCGGAACACGTCAACCAATCAACATCCTCAATCACCACTTCGAAGACACCAAATGATGAACACTCCAATTGGAATTTTCAATCATGGTTCATTCTTCTTGGATTCATCCTCGCCTTCTACGGTCTTCACGGAGTTCTCAGTATGTTTCTATGTTTCCACTGTATTTGCAACGCCATCGCCCAATTTGTTTGGAACACCATGCGGATCATTCATCAAGGATTCATTCTTCTCTGGAACCTCAAGAAGTCAACATCCACAACAATTGTAATACTGCTGATGATCATCAACGGAGTCAACACCTGCAACGAAATAGCATCTCTCCAAGCCACCGATGACGTATGCAGACAGTCCAAAGACGGAGAAAGATGTTTCATCAACAAAATTGTGAGTCTCAGTCTACGCCCAGGCGGCCAAATTGGATGCTTCAAAATCTTCAACAACGAAAACAAACTGGAGACCTTCGTCAACATTCAACCAATTGCCATCGTATCAACTTGCAATGAGAAGACGAATCATTTCACGAGACTATTTGAAGTGAAACATGCATTCAGTCATCGTTGCTCAGGAGCTGGATCATGTACTGGAGATCGCTGTGAACAGATAAAAAAGGATGAAAGAGTTGCCGAATTCTCCGATCAATCAATGGATGGTCCTGGATTCTCAAGATGCTACTCTTCGTGTGGTTGTATCTCCTGTGGACTCTGCTTCTCATGTGCACCGTCGTGTCTCTTCTCTCGTTTGTATGCTGAACCAACTTCCTTCTCAATCTACGAAATCGTCGAATGTCCTACTTGGAACACCGCCATGGAAATTCGAGTAAACATCAATGGAAACTCAACGATCTACACGATTCAACACGGAATCCCCCTCACTCTTCCCCAAAACATGTCCATTACCGTCACTGGATTTTCTATGTCTCCCTCTCCAATTCACTCAGCCACCTTCATCAAAAGGATCACTGATGAAGTAGCCGTCGGATACACTCTCTCTCCTCCTGCTTTGCCCGGAGCGCCCACTAAAGGATCAGTGGGAGAACTTCAATGTGCTACTGCAAAGGATGCTGAAATCTTCAACTGCCAATTCGCTGAGGAATTGTGTAGCTGTACACCAAAAGGAACATCTGTAAACTGCGACTGCGAAATCTTGGATACCGAAGTTCTACTAAACAAAAACAGGATCACCGCCGACGAAGGATCAGAAGGAAACATCAAAATCAGATATGTCAATGGAAGGATAACAACTCGGATGGAATCTTCTTCTCTACTACAACTTCAGCTCAACCTCAACAACCATTCTATTCATCGAGTCAACAAGGAGGACAAATGCACTATTACTCGATCAACACTGACTGGATGTCATTCATGTGGACACGGAGCAAAGATCAATTTCGTCTGCAAAGCGGAGCACTTCAAGGAGATCGAAGCTACCATCGAATGTCCATCAGTCATTGGTTTCATCAATTGCTCTATTTCAGGCGCAGCTTCTAACCTCCAACTGTTTTCCAGCCAGAAGCAATTCTTGGAAAATTGCACTGTCTCCTGTGGATCGGTCAAGAACAATTTCGTAATCAATGGCAGTCTCATCACAGAACCAACGTTCATCAAGGATCTACATCAAAAGTTCATTCGATCACAAACCCTTCTTGGAGCAGACACCTTCCTGGATTCTGTGTTCAACTTCTTGGAAAGCGTTTGGAACGCTGTCGTAGATTTCGTTTGGGATTTGGTTCATCCATTGGTCTACTTGGTATTGGTTGTGTTTGGTTTACTCATCTGCTTTCGTTTTCGTTGTCGGGAGTGTCGTAGACGAAGAGCAAAATATCAGAGGAGATTGTTACTAAGAAGATGATTCATATTGTTTTATAATAATATATGTTTTGTAATAACGGTTCCTTTAAAAGGAACCGAAGAACGTATTATATACTATCATTCATTCTTTTCTATTCTTCATCATTCTCTTGCTTTCTCTCAATAAACTATACATATTCTCAAACTTGTTCTGTTCTTTTCTACTTTCAACTTGTGTTCTACTACCGAGGATCAATCATCTACCTCGAAATTGAACACCAAAAATGAAGCAGAATTTAGCCTTAACCTCTAGGCTCGCAGTAGACGCAAATAGGTTCTTAGCGACCTTCAAGAATGTCTTCTGGAACTCTTTGAGAGGCTTCAACTTGTCAGATTCTTCGTAGAGCTGCTTGATCAGCACGGGATCCTCTGCCTCCTCGGCAAATGCCATGGCTGACTCTTTGACAGTACGATAGAAGGAGTTTGGGGATTCTGAATCTTCTGGAACCTCCTCCTCGTCATCAGAATCCTCCTTCTTGGACTTCTTGGCCAAAGAGCTGGACCCAAAAAACACATTTCCAGATCTTCGGATGACGAACTTCTGAAGCAGCCTTTTCTCGTTTAGGGTCACTTTTCCCATTTCTTCCAATTTCTTCAAAAAGTCCTGGTTGACCATGGGGATTTTGGCGAGGTAGATCATTTTTGCTTTTCTTTGGAGGGAGTGTGGCGAGGCAATGATTTGGGAGAGGAATCTGAAAAATAAATGGGATGAAAGTTTTGTCATATTTAGCAAATTTAGCCTGACTCTTGTCCTGAAAATTTCAACTCACAATTTTTTATTTTTCAGCCCGGAGGCTGTAATGACCATTCCAAACTGCTTGCTGCTCAAAATCTTTGCCATTTTCTCTTTTGACATAGCTTTGTTTTCAATCTTCGACAGTTTTGCCAAATTGGCGACGACCTCATCAAACTTCTCGATGTTCGCTTGATGAACCATGTTGTAGACTTTTAACTGAAAAAAAACCAGAAAATAAAGTCAATGGAGCAAAGATAGATGAATCGACAAAAACACCAACGAGAAAAGTCAATATTCGATAAATTGGAAAATGGAAGGGCGAAAAAAAACCGATGGGGAGGATTCCTATACATTGAACTGAACTATGCCAATGTAGACTACAGTGACACAAACTAAATCAATAGACGTCGCACTACACAATACATGAATACCAGCCAGACTCCTTATTTCTAAGACAATGAGCCAGGTGTTTGCAGAGAACAATACACTATTAGGCTTTAGGTCAGGCACTCCAAAACCAAACCAACAACACGTGAGAACATAGTGCATTCTAAAATAAGGCTCCGCCCCTTTCTTCATCGATTCAACTTTAATGGAGCGCTTGTGCTCTCCTGGGAAAATAGGTTGCAGAGAGATTTTCGCTGGACATAGTGAGTATATCGATGACGTGTGCATGACGTCATCAGATGGTTAGGGTAGAGATAGTCCTTCTCAGAGTCTCAGAAGCTTTATATGAACCTCAACGTCCAAAAGGTCAATGGAAAGACATTGCTCAGAGTTGAGGCTCAAGGATATAGAGTATAGTATTGCAGCCATCAAAGGAAGCCCCAAAAATCCTTTAGAATCCGAAAATACTTACTTCTTTGTAATTTTCTAGGTTTCAGCCGGGTACAAAAACCTCATGAGAATCGGGTTCTCGTGGTTGACTGTAAAACCTATTCAGGATTTTGAATTTTACGAAACATTGAGACTATAGAGAACTGTATTGCCGAAAAACCATTACCTGAATTCAGAGTTTACGAAATTATCAGGTTTCAGAAACTGGAAAAAATTGCAGTCAATTCCAAGAACCTAGAGAAAAATTAAAGCTGTTGAAAATATGAACTATCTACATGATCCAGAAAAATCTCAGGTCCATAGAAATGTGACTGAAGATCACTTACAGACGACGAATTGCTCCAACTGAACAAACATGCGTCATACTGTCATTTTTGCGGTGAAAAGATGATGATCATGTTTTGAAGCTAGCTTGTATTCATAGAACTTTCCTCAAAAGAATATAGAATGGAACATTGAAAAAATCAATCACGAAATTGAAAACTCAATTTGATCTAAAACAAAGAGGATTAGTCGACTTCACAGTAACCGATATTTTTTAATGATACTTTACGGTTCACTGAAAATGTAAAAAATACCAACATTTTTTGAAAGCTCAGATTTGCAGAATCTCTCAATCGCAAAATCAGAAATCTTGAAATCTCAGAACTTCATAAATAAAGAGTACAAGTAAATAGTTGATCAATAACGAGAGGAATCAAATTAGAATCCAAACTCCCAAAGTTTATGAGCATCTTAAAACTGAAAAAAATTTTGAATTCCGGGGACTTTTCATGCTTTTTTGGAAATATGTCAAAGTTGACTATGAGATGCAACAACGCTCACACAACTACCTTGCAAATAACCAGCAACTCATAGAGCTTCAGAAACACTAGAGGTGCATTTCTAAAAGATTGATAGTAATCGTCACCCAACTGACAGCGTATCATCATTCAAACCGCTCCTGTCCGAAAATGAGCTTCACGGAACAGTAATTTCAACTATGCAGAATATCTGGGATTTATCTGGACTATTCCAGGATTTATCGAAATTTCTTAATTTTCACAAAATTCTGTTTGATGAAGAAAATTCTGTTTGATGAAGAAGCTTTTTTAAAACGCATATCACGCTCTTCAAGTTTCTCTCCAAAACCTTGACTGAGATGTTGATCATAGATAAAACTGATAATCAATAAAGCACATCGCTAGTTTTAATTTTTAATGGGGCAATTGTTTATTTCAATATTTTCATACCTTATAACGATGAGGATTTAAAAAAATATAATACGGACGCACAATAGCATTTTATCTTTTTCCGTCAGTTTTCAGAATGACCTTTTAGACCTTGTACACGCATAGTTTATTGCATACTATCGGGAATTCGAAGCCTATTTAAATTGAACCACCGATGATGATCATTTGTAAAAGTGAACCGTATTTATGGACGTTTAATCACGATTTCGGACTCTCTTCTCCGTCTGCCCCCTGTGCGAAATCAAAAGGAAAAACCAAGGGGTACGGTCCACGACCATTTGCTAGTGAGGGTCTACTCAACCTATATCTGGATAACTATTGATAAAGTTGATCATTTTGTTAAGAAAGGGACACGATCACTGATTATGACGGTGAGCTGGTTAAGATAACACTAGTTTGAAACGGAAATTTTCAACTTTCACTAGATTTCATTCTTAACGCGGAACTGTTATTAGGATTCGAGAATTTGTTGACCTATTGTAGATGCATTAATTTGGAAAAAACGAGACCACAGTTTTGAACTTATCATGATCCCACTGTACGATATGTCGAGCGAACATCTGTTATTACTTTGTAGACAAATGAAATTAAGCCGTTTAACGGAATCTAGCCACAGATTGTTCTACTTGGCACTAATCGTAGCTTTTTGCAAATTCTGAAACATTTTGAATTTAACCGTTGGTTAGAAATCATGCGCCTAGTTGATATGAACCAATTATCACAAACCGAGCCGAACACTATATTCATAGACTACTAGAAACCGTATGATATGTATTTTTTCGTTGAAACCCAAGTTTTTGATGGTCAAAGAGTTGGATTTTCAGAAAGTCTGTCATTTTTTATGTTCCTGCCTCGATTAGAGTTTCCTAAGTATCTGACGTAGCCTTTGTTTTGTCTTCAATTTTTTCTGTTTCAAGATGTTCACAAATACATATAACGCTTGTTTTCGTACAACTGATATGTCCAAAGAAACATAGTTTCATAAAGAGAAGTTTCTCGTGAGAATATTTTTTGTTTTGTGTCACTCATCGTGACTGCACCGATGCTGTTTCTCATCACGTTGTTGTCGTTTCCAAAAAAAGAAGTATTAATTTTCAAAAGGCCACAAGAGACAATATGTGATGAAAAAAAATAACATAATCACAGCGAGCAAGAAGAATACTGCTTTGAGAGACAGTAGCATTTGGAGCAGAGCGCTGCCTCGAGCGCTCGAAACTCGAGCTAAGTCGAGTTTCTCGACTCGAGTTTGAACTCTTTGCTCGAACTCGAGTTTTTTCAAGCTCGAGTTGCTCGAGTTAGCTCGAGCAACTCGAGCTTGAAACTCGAGCAGCTCGAGCAGCTCGAGTTGGCTCGAGCTCGAACTCGAGTCAACTCGAGTGTTCGAGTCCGAGCAAACTCGAGCTGCTCGAGTTGGCTCGAGATGACAGTTTTTCTCTTTTTTAAGTAAAAACTATTTTGAAACTATATTGTGAGACGAAAATGGCAGAGGGCAATGGAAAACATCTTTATACGATGTGTTTTTGGTATCCCTGCTATATTCTAGGAAATATACTAACATACATATATTGATCGCCAACTGATTCCCCTGAACTTTTTTGAAAGACAAACATAATTCGAACCTACCCATAGATGTAAAAAAAACCCTGTGAAACGATTTTTTTTTGAGGAGCCCCCCTTTCCGAGATTTGCCGCCTCCTAGATTTTCGCGTGAGATGGGCCACAGCAGACTTTAAGAAGTCATAACTCGGGTCAAAATTATCCAATCAAGATATTTTAAAATCCAAAATGTGTGAAATTGTTTTGTCTTTAAAATGATAACAAAACAAAAAATAAAAAACATGTCTTGAAGTCAGAAAAGTGAAAAAATATAAAAGATGTCTATCCGAACTATTTTTCCAGGACATTTTATGAGACTATGCCCAGAAGAAAGAGCACCTTTGATTCAGTATGTGCGCCAGAGTAGGTTGTGGGTCATTTTCATATGTATTACGATTCCTCAAATACCTGGATTTCCAAAACTCTTAGTACATCAATTCTCTTTGTATCATATCAGGCTATCTATGGATAGGTTCGAATTATAAATACTTCGAAAAAATTCCGAAAAAACAGTTGACGATCAATACATGTTAAATAAAAAACCAAAGAGCTGTTAACAGAAATAATAAATAGTTTCTTAGCTGGAAATGTGACTTTCCTGCTTATCAAAGCAAAAAAAAGTGAGAAAAAACTATTATTAGTGACTGTTCTAAAATTATGATGAGTTTTACCACCATCAACTCGCTCGAGCTCGAAAACTCGAGCAACTCGAGTTTCGAGTTTGCTCGAGCAGCTCGAGTTTTCGAGTTTGGGCTGCTCGAGCAACTCGAGTCAACTCGAGCGCTCGAGCTGCTCGACTCGAAATTGCTCGAGCTAGCTCGAGTCTGCTCGAGCAGCTCGAGTGCCCGAAAAACTCGAGCGCTCGAGTTTTTGGAAAACTCGAGTACTCGAGTTTAGCTCGAGTTTTTCAGCTCGAGGCAGCGCTCTGATTTGGAGATAAGATTTTTTTGGAGAATAATAATTTTATTAAACGGTAATGTACTCCGTTTGTAATACCGGTTTTGGAGCGAGTCCAGGCTCAAAAGAACAAGCATAAAAAGTTAACCCAGGAATCTGAATGGTTTTTGTAGCTTATCAACGGTGTTCGAAAAAATCAATAATATGTGAAATTTTCGCAAAATCGAAAAAGTGCATCTTCAAAATGATATAACTTTGTTCATTTTTGACGGATTTTCAAAATCTAAAATGCATCATGTAGAAAAATAATCAAATAATTGGAATTTCTTTGGAAGTTCAACTTGCGTGTGATCTATCAAAAGTTATAAAACGAAAACTCAATGTCCCCAAGTACCAAGAAGCTCCTAAAAAAATTTTGCCTCGATAACTTTTTTTAAAACCAACTTTAAATGAAAGAGCATATTCGATTTAGTCAAAAAACATTTCAAAATATAGGGGTAACCGACCATATAAGAAAAATATTTTTGATTGAAAAAATCTTTTTTTCCGTGAATTTCATAAAACTTAAAATTTCTTATTGCCTTTGTACTAAGCTTGTTAAAACTGTTTTTGCGATCAAATTATGGCAAACATGTGCTTTCTAATGAGTGCTCTATGAAATGCCAGGAAGTAGGCGCAATGCATAAATATCTATAATGCTTGTTACTACATCTCAACTAAGTTTATTAATTATCAAAAATAATGTGTCTTACAGAAAAGAATTACATGAAAAATTGCCCAAATTATACACCAGCCAAATAAATTCCACTCATTGAAGCAGTAAAATTTCTCACAAGCTTTTGGTTGTTAGTAGACTATAGTACACAAGAACCATTTTCCGGGAACCGGTCTGCTAAGATTATATTTCTTTGTCTGAGGACATTCGTTTTTTCAGACATCTTTTTGTGAATATTCTTAAAACTGACATATTTTTTTTTCAGTTTCTGAAACCTGTTAATATTATAGAACCTCAATTCAGGTAATAGATCACTGGAAACAATTATGGTGTCGCTAATATGACCACAATATCGTCAACTATTCTGTACGTCTTTCAACAACTTATTTGAAAAGTCAAAGGCCGAGAAGTGTTTTGCGTTCCTGTGAGAACGTAGAAATACCTTGAACTTCGAACTTTGACTCTATTTTGTGTGCTCATCGTGGGCAAGTCAATGAACAACTTGAAAAAAAGTAACTAGACACAGAATAATTGACGTTTTCTTCAAATATTTGGTATATCTGGACATGGAGCATAAGCATGATTTCAAACTGCAGTTCTAGGAATTTTGGTTCAGAAACAAATAAATTTATGATGTTCTGTTTTGTAAACTTGGTATCTGCAATGCGAACTGTTTTTTGTGTTTCTTTGCTTGTCACGTTATTGTTGCAAAACCTTTTAAAAGTCCTCAGTTGGCTTCGCGATAGTTTCTTTGGTGATAGATTCGCACCAATAACTTTGTATCAGAGGTGCTGTGTGTGTCATCAAATGTGTGGTGTGGAATCGAGTTTTCCGATTGATTCTCCCGATTTGGATTTCAGTTTTCAGAAATACATCAATTAGAAATTGTATATGTCATAAGATTTGAGCCATGTGTGTCTGGTATGAAACACACTGTTAGCAAAAGTCGTTCAATTTTTTTGATAACTGTACCGGCAAATTCTATTTAGCAGTATTGCAAAAATATAAAGTGGTTATGTAAGCCTTTTGAAACGGAAAAGAAAACTGAAAGTTGAACTGGATATTTATCCAGTTTATAAAAAAATTGTTGTATACTTCGTGATCAAAGAATGAGCCGCGAGTGAACGTATGTATTTGAATGTGACATAAACATATTTTTGCTATTGCTACACTTTTAACGGTTTCAAGTAGTTCAGGTAAATGTTATTGTGTAAACTGCATGATAAACGTGGAATTGGAAATGCTTATAAACTTTTGAATAGATAGTAGCATAGTTTTTCGCCTGGAACCGAATAAATTCAAATGCACCTTATGGGTAAGTTGATCCTTCACTTTCGGTTCCAATTGCTCCATATAAAATAATATGTAACATATGGACTAATTAATCCTTCAATCAGTTTGAATTGCTCTAACTTGTGATATTTTTGTCGGAGTGCATTAGTACTAATACAGTACTTTGGTCGCTCTGAAAACCAGAATCTAATGAGAAAATGTACTGTTTCAGGTAGTGCATTTTTTAATTTGGTGGATTTGAAGTTGATTTTCACAAAACATAGAACAAAAAACTAGTCCAACAATTCATTTATTCATAGATAGATTATTTATGAATCTCTGAAATCTAGAACCTCAAAAAAAGTTATACATTTCACGAGGATTTTGCTGTTTCAGTACTTTCATATGAAAAGTGTTGTACTCTTTAGTAGCTCGTCGTGGATACTTTTGTGTTTGATTAAAGTTAAGTTAAGTTATTTTGCTTTTTATCGAGCTTCGAAAACATTAACATTTTTTCGATTTTTCAGAGATTTTCAGAAACAGTATGAAGATGAGATAGGAGTTTAGTAAAACTTCATGAAGAAACATCTTCCGCTTCATCAACACCTTTTTCATCAGTGTTGCCTATTGTTTCTAGTTCTATTTTTTTTAGTTATTTTCATTATCCTTTTCACTAGATAATTTAAGTAATTTGGCCTAATTTTTGGAGAGGTAAAGCATCTTTGCTTTTCTTCGGAGGGAGTGTGAGGAAGCGATGATTCGTGATAGGAATCTGAAAAAATAGGGATGAAAGATATGTCATATTTGGCAAATTTGACTCAACTCTTGTTCTAGTTTCTAAAAATTCAACGACCTCATCGAACTTTTCGATATTCGCTTGATGAACCATGTTGCTGCCTTTTAACTGAAAAAATAAACAACTAGAAACTATTGTCAATGGAGCGAAGATTCATACATAGATAATACGATAAAAACAACAACGAAAAAAGTCAATATTCGATAAATCGAAAATGGAAGGGCAAAAAATTTAATGACGAGGATCCCAGTAGATTAGACCAGGTTAATGTAGACTACAGTGACACAAGATAAATCAATAGACGTCGCACTTCACAATACATGAACACCTGTTAGTCTCGGTTTTTCTAAGACAATGAGCCAGGTGTTTATAGAGAACAATACACTATTAGGGCTGACCCCTTTCTAGGTCAGACACTCCAAAACCAAACCAAGAACACGTGACTACACAAGGCATGCTACGATAAGGCTCCGCCCCATTCTACATCGATTCAATTTCAATTGACCGCTTGTACTCTCTTGGGAAGATAAGTACCAGAGAGATTTTCACTGAAAATAGTGGGTATATCGATGGGGCCGTGTATGACGTCACCAGATGGTTAGGGTAGAGACAGTCCTTCTCGGAGTCTCAGAAGTTTGAATTATGAGATTTAGGAACCTAAACAGTCGAACAAATCAACTGAGATCCAAACTCCTCAACTTTATCAGACTCTTAAAACAGAGAAATTTTCGAGAAAAAATTTCAAATTTTGTCTCGGTTTCCAGTGCATTCTTCGTATATTTTAGACGACAACTCAGAGCAAAAAGCAGACATACAAAATTCTTCAGTTTCAATTAGAACACGTGACAATAACTGATATTTTTCAATAATTCTTTGCCGTTGACCGAACATATAGAAAATAACAAAATGTCTTAAAAGCCCAAATTTGCAGAATCTTTCAATCTCAATATGACAAATCTTGAAATCTCAGAACTTCATAGATATAAAGTGCAAGAAAATAATGGATCAGGGGCTAGGAGAGAGATCAAATTGGAATCAACTCCCAAAATTTATGAGCATCTTAAAACTGAGAAAATCATGAAATATTTTCTCAGTATTTTCGATTTCCAGAACACATTTTCTACAGTAACTTAAAAAAAAACGTTTCAAATTTGCAAAAGTTAGAAACGTCATTTCCAGACTATCATGAAAGCCGACAGAAAATCTTAAAAAAGAAACACTGACAGCACTTTTCCGGGGTGAAATACCGGGGAGTTTTCATTCGCTCGTGAGGGTCTACTCAACCAAAATCTGGATAACTATATTGATAAAGTTGAGCGTTTTGTAAAGAGAGAAGCACGATCACTGATTATGACGATGAGCTGCTAATGATAACTCTAGTTTAAAACGGAAATTTTCGAATTGTACTAGATTTCGTTTTCAACGCTGAACTGTTTTTAGGATTCGAGAATTTTTTGACCTACTGTAGTTGCATTCATTTTGACATGCGGTCGAATCATAGCTTTACATTGTTGTACGATATATCGAGCAAACATTGGTCATTAATTCGTGGACAAACCTAGCCTAATTCTTTTTTCATGAACTACCAGAAACCGTATGATATTTTCTCGTTAGAACCCAGAAATTTTTTGATGGTCAAAGAGTTGGATTTTCAGAAAGTCTGTCATTTTTTATGTTCCTTCCTCGATTAGGGTTTCCAAAGTAGTCTTCAATTTTTTTCTGTTTCAATATGTGTACAAAAATAAGACTCATTTTAGTACAACCGATATGTCGAAGGTAATGTAGTTTCACATAGAGAAGTTTCTCGTAAGATTTTTTTGTTCTGTGTAATTCATCGTGACTGCTCCGATGCTGTTTCTCATCACGTTGTTGTGTTTACCAAAAAATTATTATTAATTTTTAAAGACACAAAAAACAAAAATGTGATGAAAAAAACACAACTTGGAGACAATCACAGCGAGCGAAAACAACACTGCTTTGAGAGACAGTATCATTTGGAGATCAAATTTTTTGAAGAAAAATGATGAGCGCAGTACTGAAAGCTAGATTTTGTTAATTGGGAACCTATTGAACTTGCTTTCCCACTATAATAGAAGCAACAAGAATACAAATTAGAGATGCACGAAAGTGATTTTTGAAGAATACGGAAGGTGGAAGACGGAAGAAAGACGGAAGAGACTAAAAAAAGGGTAGTGTCTCCGAAACTGATCTCAAAATGATATGCACTTTTCGTAACAGTAAGCTTTCGTTTTAACTTTTGGTTTTTGGCTTTTGCAGTAAACAATAATAGTCGTACTCTTTTATTGTACATCACTCGCAAAAAATATAGCTGTTTACAGAACGTGGGAGAAACGTCGGAACTATTAGAACTGGTAGTGTATTCTATTAAGTTTATCAAAAAAACCTTCGAATATTGATCCGTCTGAAATACGCTGCGATTTTCCAAACTTTCAGTAACAGAAATTACCTATTTGATTCTGTTTCAAGATGAAAGAATTTGAAAATAGATGAATGCCATGATAGTTTTGAAGGTTACTGCGACTCAATTAACCAGTCTATTCATTATCAAAACTAATGTTTCTTACTTCGACAACAGTGTTTTTGTCCAAATCGACACCCAAGTCACTGCTCATCAATCATCCCCAACTTTATGTACATTTTTCCGCTAGAGGTCCAATCAAGGAAGTGATGTTACAAAAACATGGTGCACTACTAAACAATGCAACTAAGCTTTGGCTCCTCCCCATAAAAGAGTTATATGAAAAATTTGCGAAATTATGCAACAGCCTAATAAATTTCACTCAATGAAGCAGTAAACTTTCTCACAAGCTTTCGGTTTTGAGTAAAATACATATATTATACGAGAACCGGCTGCAACGCTCGCACTACTCTCTTGAAATTTAATGAAAACTGATAGAGCTCCTGAAACAGAAAAGCATTATTAAAAGGATTTTAATCGCCAATCAACTACTAAAACCACTCTTGTCCAAAAAATGAGCTTTACGGAACAGTAATTTCCATAACGAAAAATATCTACCGGTATATCTAAACTGTTTCACTATTTTCAGAAATCTTTGAGATTACACAGTTTTGTGATGCAATACGCATTTTTTTTGCAGATTTAATTTGTTTTTTGAAGTTTTGAGAACAGAACATGTAATCATGACAAAGAAAAAAACGAGAGCACTGAACCCAAAAAAATGAAAAACTTTCTGAATACTAAATTAGTAAATTAGTAAATTATTATTTATTATGAAGTAGCTGACACCGATATCATACGTATAACCAACAGGTAAAAACGAGTTCTAGTTATCAGAACTTGAATTAACAGCGAAAATTTGACTGGCAATAAAGTAAAACTTGAAATTACTTTTCATTGTTAAGAAGAAGAACTCAAAAAACATGTACATACCTGTTGAAACATTTCTATAGATATTTCTTGACACATGAACTCTCAAACTGCACATGAATTTGTTGGCCTACTGTTTCTGTAATGCTTTCGATACAATGCCAAAAATGCTTATCTTCACCGGAACATCGAAATCTGTAATTTGCGAATTATTTAGATAATACTGAAGCCGCGATTTTCAATAGGTTCTTACAATATACCAATAAGGATCTTGCAATCTCAGACTCTCAGAACGTCCGACTTCAATGATCGCAACCCACACACAAAAAACCATAGAAAATTCTAGAAAACGAAAAATTTAGAGCGAAATTTCCTGTTTTCTCGATTTTCAATTCTTGACACACAAATCCGTGAAAAGTTGGAAATTATTATTCCCTGAGTATCGCAAAATTTGCCATAAAATCGAAAAAAAAAGAAAAAACTATCAAAAATGAAAAACATGTAACCGAAAAAAATTCGAGCAAAATTTAGGTCACAGAGAATATAGTTGAAAATAGTTCTAAAATTCTTGATGATTTGAGAAAATCAAGACGTCAATCATATCAATTCATAGCATGTGAAGTTTGCAAAACGGTTATTCATTAACTAATCCACTTGGTAGACCTTGGTTTCTGCAATTTTTATACTAATTGTTTCTTTACTTTTACTATTTCAATAGGTTTACATAAATTATGTTTATTCTCACAATACTAGTAGTATGCGGGTCTCGACTCTACAAACCAACGACAAGTGAAAAACGTCTAGTTTCATTTTATTTTGTAACACTGGTACCAAAACCATAGTTTTTTTTTGGAAAGAACAACAATGTGATGAAAAACTTGTGCAGGACTGACATTGAAGTTTTGAGGAAAAGTAGTATATAAAAAACAAGGCTTTGAAATTGTACTCGAAGCTTGTTAAATAAATAACTATTGCAAACCCTACCAAAAACTTTCGGGAATCAAGGTAGATGAAAAACCGACAATTATAATAGCCAAACAAACTTTGATGCACGCTTTTACTACATTTGCAAAACAGAACGTTTTGTAAAATTTTAGGTAAAAATTAGGTCGATAAAAAACTTCAGTATCAAAACATCGATTTATTTCACCTCCAGGCATAGAAAACGTTTCGAGATGTAATTATGGTTCTAATCAGAGATGCACGGAAATGACTTTTGAAAAACACGGAAGACGGAAGACGGAAGAGAACTTTTTATGACGGAAGACGGAACACGGAAGACGGAAGTAAAAAAGTGGCGGAAGACGGAAGACGGAATTCCGTGCACCTCTGGTTCTAATTCAGTGTTAGTTTTCATAGTTGTCAATAATGAGTTTTGCAAGTTATCCACAAGGAGTACGAAAGATAGCTCCTAAATTAAGCTCAGAATTCAAATTTTTGTCAAATCCTATGTGTAAGATATTATTGTGACAAAAAAGCAAACTTTTCTCTGTTTCGAAATCTTGTCTTTGGTCTATTGTTTTTCCTCACAATAATACCTTTGAATTAAGCAATTGTTTCAATATTCCAGTCCAAAACACACTTTTTCTTCTCAATATTTATTCACAACTGTTTGCAAAAATTAAAAAACAACACATCAGTCAATTGTACTTCATATGTTTCGGAGCCTTTGGTGCTGTAGCCGTGTCATCTTGTCGGGCTCTTTTCAAATTTGGAGCACTTCTGACTACGCCGTCTGGTGTCCATTGAACGTCTTCTGATGGCAAAATAACGTCTTCAAGAGTGATCGGTCCACTTTCGGCCAGAAATTTTGGAGTTGGGATGACTTCTGGGGCCCGGCTAGCGTAGTCATGGTCATGTAGTATCTGGGATTCTGGAGCACGCACATAATCTTCTTGAGCTCTTTTCAAACTTGGAGCACTTATAACAACGCCATCTGGAGTCCAGTGAACATCTTCTGAAGCCAAAATGACATCGTCGAGGGTGATGGGCCCACTTTTGACAGTGTATTCTGGAGCTGGGGCCCGGGTAGCATAGTCATGGTCATGTAGCATCTGCGATTCTGGAGCATGAGTCTGGACGACGTCTAGATCCCGGGGAACATAATCAAAGTCAAACATATCTTGGGATTCTAGGGCACTCCCTATGGTGTTTTTTGATTCCAATTTGCTTTTAGAAGATACTCCGAAATCAGAATCCATATCGTCTTCTGAATCCGAGTACCCAGGAAGGTTGCGGATACTGGATGCTGTGCTAGATGCTCTGGATACTGGCCTTGACACAGAATCTGATTTTGGTTTATTTACAACTTCAGAATCCTCAATATCCTCTTCATCTCCAGAATCAAACACCTCAACGTCTCCAATTTTTGATTCTTTAGAATCCTCGGAATCCATCACAACCCCAGTTTTCCCATTTGGCATCGGTGGCTCTCCATGATACTCCTTTCCATCCTCAAACTTCAGATACTCAATCTGATTCTTCCTATTGACCTCCACTTCCACTCCAGAATCCTCCAAGTCTTTCAAAAACTTGGAGCTAATTTGTACCCCGTAAACAAAGCAAAACTTTGCTTTCTTTTGAAGCTCAGAAGAGCCCAAAACCTCCTGAGCAACTTTTCTGAAGACTTCAAAGAACATCTCCTTAGGCTTCGAGCTAACGTATCTTTTGAAAACCGTGCTCAGTAGCATTGGCTCATCCGAGAGTTCAGAAAAGCTCAGAATGTGCTTCCGAGCATCATTGAAGTAAGCCGAGGGGATTTTCTTGGTCTTTTTGGTACCGTCACCAACAACTACATTATTCTTGAACACAAGATTCTTGATTTCTTGTTTTCCGGTTAAGGACAAGGTGGCAATTTCTTCCAATTCTGCCTTGAATTTGGTGTCGGTGATGGGGACCTTTGAAATGTAGAGCATCTTGGCCTTCTTGCTCAGGGGGTGACTGGAGGCAGCGATCCGTTGGAGGAGCCTGGAAATGAATATTTTTTGCAAAACTCATTGTTTTTGAATAATTTTTATGGAGAAAGTTTTGATAACGATTGTGTGAACTTTCCCTTTACTTTCTGCAATTACCAGCTAGGTTTTTTTTATTTTTCAAAACTTAATCGGATACCCGAATCAGAAAAATTTTGTACTCTAAAAAAGTAAAGCTCAAAATTCAGAGAACAACGAATGTGTTCAAAAACTGACCAATTCGAGCACAAATTTCGAAGAATTGAGCACTCATGAACAAAACGGTTACAAATCTTCGGTAGATTCAAGCCAATGTTGAAAAATTCGCTTCACCTTTTGTAAAATCCAGCTCACTATCAGAAATCTATGAAAATTGAATTCGCCAAATCGAAAAAGTCAGTTCAACTAGGAAAAAACTCATTCAAAATCTCAAAATCTTTACTGAAATTGCAAAAAATCGATTTCAAAAATTCAGATCGAAATTTTTCAGGTACTCCAAAACAACGGAATCACTTTTCTCAAAAATTTTCCGATTTTTAGAACTATCATAAACTGCAATATTTTTCAATCTAGTTTCCATTAATCTCAAATATGGAATTCCCAAAAAACTCACAATCCATCCTTAAACATTGCCTTCGTTATCTGCACTCCCAACTTCTTCAGTTTCTCCTTCGACATCTTCTTGTTCTCAGTCGATGAAAGCTCAGCCAAACGGGCAACAAGAGCATCACACTTCTCGATGGTGGATTGATGAACCATATCTGGGATTTCAGCTGAAAGATAAGTACTCTAAAAATTAATAGAGCCATAGAAGTCAGAGAAAAGGAAAAACCGATGAAAAAAGTCAATATCTGGGGTAAGGAAAATGAAGAAAAATTCGATGGGAAGGACCACACACTAGGACGGACTAAATGAATTCAGATTATGCACTTTCAAACTAAATCAATAGACGTCGCACTACACAATACACAACCACCAGGTGGACTCTGTCTCGTTCTAAAACAATAGACCATGTGTTTGTGGACAACAATACACTATTAGGGCCCACCCATGTCTAAGCCTAGCACTCACACGTGTCTACACAATGCAGACTACGGTTTGGCTCCGCCCCTTTCTAGATCGATTTAACTTCAGTGTACCTCTTGTGCTCTCCTGGGAAAATAGGTGTCCAGGAAGAAGATTGACTAAAAAGAAGTGTACACTAAGAGGTGGGGAAGTATATATTACCTTATCAGAACGATTGGCTGAAGATTATTAGAATTTCAAAATCTATCTTAAAAATGAAAACCTTGGAAAATTGAAATTTTTAAATCTGAGAAATATTTTGTAAAAAAATCTGTTTCTGCATGGTATTGTATAGTTAGACAAGTTCAATTCTAGTGGTAATTTCAGCAGTGTCGCTAACTAAATACATTATCCACAAATGAATCGGGTTTGTAAAACTGAAATATTCAAAAATTAAAATGATGAAGTACAAACAAAATAAATATGTACATATATTAGCGACATTTCCAGTGTTACAACGCGCTCTATCGCAACATGGCTAAACGTTGACTTTTCCTTCATTTCTAGTTAAAAAATGAAAAAGCTACCTTTTTTTGTCTCTGTTTCAATACCTTGTGATAGTTTTGAGAAGTTTCTACTTGTTACTTATTTCTCTTTGAATCTCATTTCAATGTTTCTGGCTAGCAAAATATTAGAAACTGTGAGTCTCCAAATATCCGGAAAATGACAGATTCGTGTTTCTCGATAGATAAAAACGTGGAATCCATGTATAAAGTACAATGCACCAAATCGATGTCCAAACTCCCTAACTAGGAAACCGTTCGAACTGGGGGATGGGAATATGCCATGAAAGTGGTACCATCTAGTCAGGGAGCGTCTCACTGAATTCCGTTTTTCTCAAAATTTGAGCAGATTTGGGCATTGAAACTTCAGAATATACAAAAGCTAGATCTCTGTTTTTTAATACCTTTTAGATCAAATCAAAAAATGAATTCCCACTCGAGTTATCGGTCAAGAAAGAGTCATCAAGGCAATCGAAGTCCCCCCAGATGACGTCAAAAATCCTCCTAGAATCGATTCAGTCTCCAGATTCATCCAACTCACTCTCATAAATTTATTTAAGTCTATAGTCCATCTCCCTGTTCCCAACCAATATATATATATTGTCTGTTCCCATATGAGGTGCCTTATCGATTTGTATGAGAAGGTGACTGGGGGTCTAGTCATTCATTTTCAGAATACACTCTCGACACTTATTGGTTTTTTCTTCATTCTTTCCCTTCCGCAAATATTGATTTTTTCTCAATATGCATCGAAATTTCCGTTTTCCAATTTCGTTTTGTTGATATTTTTCCCTCTTTAACTGATTTCTTACAGAGAACAATGCCTCGCCAATCTGTCATGAAGAACTACGCGAACCAAGAATCTAAAATGACTCCTGAATCAGAAGAGAAACTCAAGTTGGAAGACTTCGGAGAATATTTTGAAGTCATTGCGATCGCTTCTGAGGACGAAGACCCAGTTGAAGATTTTTTAGAGCTCATCGCCTATAAATTCGGTGCTCCAGAAGACTTCGACGTCACTTCAGAAAGCGTACAGACTTCAGAAGCTGCTCTAGGAGAGCTCCGTACTTCAGAATCCAATCCGATATTTTCTGATGACTTCACTTCTACTAAGGATTCAGAAGACATCTACCATAGAATCTCAGAAGGCACTGTCCAAACTAATCCATTGAAAAGAGCCCACCCAGAGAAAATCGAGCGATCTCCAAAACGCGTCAAATTCGAATTCGAAAATATGAACTTTGAGCACCCACCATCTAGTGTGCTCCAAAATTGGAGCATGATTCTGCACTGGGTGCTCAACAGAATTGACTCGAATTATTTCAAAAGTTTGACAAAGCAATGGAAAACTTTAATGGTTAAAATTGGCACCTGGGGCTCTTCTGAAAATCTTTCCTTCCATGAAATTTCTGAAGACTTCAAAATGTCCTTTAAAAAGTTAGAAGCCGTGGCTTCTTGCGGAGAATCTGGAACTACTGATGCCCAGGAATTCATTGAGCAACTATTGAAGCACTTCGAAATTTGTAGGAATGTTTCGAGGAACCAAGAAAGAGAAGAGTTATGGAAAGAGATTATAAGCATTTTGAAGAAAAAGTTGGAGGAGATTTTGAAGGGACAGGTAAGGATTTTTGAGACTTTTTTTTGGATCTTTTTGAAAATCATCTATTTTTCAGGTATTCACGTTCGAAACCATCAACGACTGCTTCAGGAATATGGCAAGGGATATCGATGTAATTTGTTGATGGCTATGGAGTTCGCCTTTTTGTTTTTCTTTACTGTTTCCTTTTGGTGAGAAGTTTTGAATAAATTTTGAAAGTTCGCTATTTTACCGATTCGTTTGGAAATACTAAATTTGCTGAATAATTCAACTTCGTTAGCAAAAACACTAAACTTTTTGAAATTCGGGCATTATAACTTCCAGACTATTGTAAAAATTACCTTTTTTTCTGCGTATTAGTCATTTAGATCAAGATTTTCGGTATGTACGCTTTACGCATTAAAAACATTTTTCAAGTTGCCGCTTTGTCATGTCATTTGAACAGTAATCATTGACCCCAAAAAATACTTTGGGTTTTGAACCTATCATATAGGCCTTAACCAGTTCTTGGAGTGCATCAACGGAAAAATTAAGTTTAATGGATAGCCGGCGAAGCCTGAGAGAAGGACAGAAATTTTGATAGCAAAGTTGATACGGATTTTTAACTAAGATAATATTGTAAGATAATATTGATAGATTTCTGAAACCAGGAGTCTAACATTTCTGTTTCAAATTGACATTTTCAACCCACTATTGTTCAATATATCAGTGCATCTTGTAATTCACTGCATAGAGCTTTTTTATTTTTTCACTGTTTCCTTTTTCTGACATGTTTTGAATAAATTTTGGAAGTTTGCTACGTCTGGTTGAATTTGATTTTGCTGAATAATTCAACATTTTGAGCGAAAACAGTCAACTTTTGGAAAATCGGACATTATAATTTCCAGACTATTGTAAAAATTAACCAGTTTTTCAACGCATTTGTCGTTTAGATCATGATTCTAGGTCTCTTCGAGAAATAAAAACAGTTTTTAGGTCACCGCTTTGTCATGTCATTTGAACAGTAATCATTAAAGCCAAAAAAAAACAAGTTACGATTCTAAGCCTACCATAAAGATGGCTTAACCAGATTAGGTAACTCAAGCCTATTAATTGAAAAACTGAGTTTTATGGTGAGCCGCAAAGCCTAAGAGAAGGAGAGAAGTTTTGATAACGAGCGTTGAATCGGATGCTTACGATAAAATGGATAGCATTTTGAAACCAGAACTCTAACATTTCCTGTTTCAAAGTGTCATTTTCAACCCACTATGGTTTGATACATCAGTGGGTTTTTCTTTTTTTTCTGCTAAAATCATAAAGTTTCTTCTTCTTTCTCATAAAGTCGTTCATAAAGTCGTAACAACTTGGTCCCCCTTCAGTGGCCCTCCTCTAAAACGCCTCATACAAATACACCATCCATAGGACGCCCCCAAAATACCAAGATAAGCTACAGTGACCTTGTACATTCAATAAATGCTTGGCGATTTCGACATTTTTCAGTACTGGGACCTAGACTCACAAAATCAGAGAATGCAATCCAAAAAAGCCTGATCGGAAACGACTACCTTGAAATGAATACCTCCGGTTGTTAAGAAACTTTCATACTTGTGAAGGTTGGTTATTAGCACTTCTGTTTCATAATGTTATTGTAAATTCATCGATCGTTAATGGCTTCAATTTCGGATCTTTTGGCTATTGTTAAGTGCATCATAATAATTCTGCTAAGCTATGTTGAACAACAAATCAGCTCAGCAATGAGTTTTTCTGAGACTCTGTCAACAAGTTCGAAATACGTTGGATATTACTAATGTCTTTGAGCAATGTCCACTGTTTTTTCTTTTTTTTTCTGTTCAGCTTTCCGCACTATCTAATTGAAGTGGGTGGTAACAACTGATCTGTATTTTTCTAACTTTGCTGTTTCGTTTAAACCATAGTTTTTGCTGAACAAAAGCTTGGCAATGTTTGTGCCGAGGACAATGTGCAGATCAAAATTCGAACAGTTCAAAGTTAATCTTATTAATTGGTAATCCTGCTTGTAACATAAGCTGGAAAATGTAGACACTGCTTCAGCATAATGTTCATGCTCAAAAAACGCATTTTCGTAAAACTAAATAATTTGTAGAAAAGATATTCCACTATTTCATACAGGTTACAAAATCGGAAGATATTTGTTCCGTCAATCGAATCACGGCATTTTTTGTAATATCATCTGTCTCATTCAGTTTGCATTCTAACCCCTTAGCTTTAATTCTCAAACTTCAAGCCTCAATCGTCTGATCTTTGAACACCCAATTAATACTTTCGAGATGAAACTGACTTCATTTTTTTCCGCTTTTCTGTTTCATTTTTCGATAAGTTCACGAGATAATCAGATAGATTGATCGCTTGTCGTCTATCTTGAAAGTAGTGAATTTTTGTATACTTTATCCTGATATGAACACTCAGAAACAGTTCATGAACGAAATTCATTGGAATTCGAAGCCATGCGCCGTAAATCTACTGGTCATTACGAAAACACCACGATTCACATACGCTTGGAACTGAGTTTAGCCGGTGTTTAATGTTAATAATTTTACGAATAATTACAGTCTATTGTCTTCCAATTTTTACGGTACCAGAACCGTGAAATAAGGAAAGCTAGCTAGCAAAAAATCAATTATTCAACACCATGTCAATGAAAGAAAAGAACAACTTGCTTACTGTATCCCGTTGGTTATGAAACAACTGAATGGGTAATTTTTTTTTTAGCTTTCGTTGTAAGCGCCTTGTTCTTGGGCGAGTTTACTGATAGCAGTATCACAAAGTACAAAAGAACTCTACAATGATTGAATCCGAAAAAAAAAACAATTACGAGAATCTTAAAACAGGAAAGTAGTATTATTTTTCTGTAATCTTCAAAAATAGTATACAGTTTCGCTTTGGCTGGAAAATTTGCAAGAGTGTCTATGTTTGATGCTTGTCCACAAAGACGTAAAACAAGTCTCAGCAGAAATATCCTAGTCAAGATCACGAAATTAAATAACTCATAAAGTTATACTCCTAAGAAGATTCCATCATTTTTCTCCTTTCTCTGCTAATTTCATTTTTGTCCCCTTTGTTTCAAACATCAGTGCAGAGATGAATTTGACACTAACTAAATTCATTATTTTATCTGTCTCAGGTTGTTAACATTTTTCCTAGATTACCAAATTTTACGATTAACACTCGTTATCCGAGAAAATCGAGTATGCCACTGTACAAAAATTTCAAACTGGATCTTTTGTATTGGTATTATATGTAGTGGTACCCTGTATACTTATAACATTTATCACATATATTTCATTAGGCTCCGCCCACTTTTAGCCAAGAGATGTAGCAAAAACTGAAAAAAATCAAAATTTTTCTTTGTAGTGCAAATGACTAGATCTTAACTGGAAACGACTTTTGGCATCATTTTATGAATTTTTTGTGTTGGGACCAAAAAGATATAATGCCATCTTAGCAGAAAAAAATCATGAGTTTTCGTGATTTGATGAAAAAATCACAAAAATTTTCCAAAACACCATTTTTCTGGGTCGGGGACCATATCAAGCCAACGAGATGTTGTCAGATTCGGAATCTGCGCCAAATTGTGGCTTAGATGAAATAGGTTTGACAAAAAATTGCGGTATCCACCATACTTAAAAATAACGAATTTTGTGATGCGTGCAGTCGAAATCCATAGGGTACCCCCCGTTGTGAAAAAAGTGATAGTCACGGATTTGGCTGAAATTTCCCACATAAGTAGCACAACTCAAGATACAACTGCTCTATAATTATGAAGGTCATTCAATGACCCTCCGTCCAGTGGCTAGACTTTCAGTACAGGTAGGTAGGGAAAATTTTTCATTTTTATTCGAGTCTGAAAATCAATAGTGGATACCCCATAATTGTTACAATTACGGATTTTCTGATGTAAAATTTCATCTAGTTTTCAAATTCATTTTTATCTCTGTGGCTTCGCAGAGTTTAAGACGGAAATTATCCGTGTTTCTCATGTATACCTACCCATACTGGAGCTGGTCTTGTATTTTACCCGATAATCATATAGGAATCAACTATCATCAGTCAGAAACACTGTAATTCGATTAGTTTATGATAAGTACAACTCATAAACAACGTTCAATATTCAAAAAAGGGTATTCTAAACTTTTTTGCAGTCGGTTTCTTACTATTTCTAAGTTTAACTAGATCTGTTTTATATACTGCTGTAAAACTCTAGAAAGGTGACCTTCAGACAGAGCAAAACTATTTTTTCTTATGAATTACTAAACAACCTTCTGGAATTACAGTGTTTCTGACTGATGATAGTTGATTCCTATATGATTATCGGGTAAAATACAAGACCAGCTCCAGTATGGGTAGGTATACATGAGAAACACGGATAATTTCCGTCTTAAACTCTGCGAAGCCACAGAGATAAAAATGAATTTGAAAACTAGATGAAATTTTACATCAGAAAATCCGTAATTGTAACAATTATGGGGTATCCACTATTGATTTTCAGACTCGAATAAAAATGAAAAATTTTCCCTACCTACCTGTACTGAAAGTCTAGCCACTGGACGGAGGGTCATTGAATGACCTTCATAATTATAGAGCAGTTGTATCTTGAGTTGTGCTACTTATGTGGGAAATTTCAGCCAAATCCGTGACTATCACTTTTTTCACAACGGGGGGTACCCCATGGATTTCGACTGCACGCATCACAAAATTCGTTATTTTTAAGTATGGTGGATACCGCAATTTTTTGTCAAACCTATTTCATCTAAGCCACAATTTGGCGCAGATTCCGAATCTGACAATATCTCGTTGGCTTGATATGGTCCCCGACCCAGAAAAATGGTGTTTTGGAAAATTTTTGTGATTTTTTCATCAAATCACGAAAACTCATGATTTTTTTCTGCTAAGATGGCATTATATCTTTTTGGTCCCAACACAAAAAATTCATAAAATGATGCCAAAAGTCGTTTCCAGTTAAGATCTAGTCATTTGCACTACAAAGAAAAATTTTGATTTTTTTCAGTTTTTGCTACATCTCTTGGCTAAAAGTGGGCGGAGCCTAATGAAATATATGTGATAAATGTTATAAGTATACAAGGTACCACTACATATAATACCAATACAAAAGATCCAGTTTGAAATTTTTGTACAGTCATCAAGAGGCATAAAGTCGAAACCCTGTGTTTTGCATGCCAAAGCATGCTAGCGGCCCAAAAATACCCCGAACCTGAAAGGAGAGAAAAGACAACAGAACACATTGGTTATATTAGGACGCCGATATTTATTATCCTTCCTTTTATGCCTACACCGAAAGAGTGGTCCGTTAGGACTAAATTCCAACACAAATCATAACGGGGAACGAAATATGTGGTGGGGAGGAACAAAAGTAACGAACAACGATAATTAATGCGAGAATTGCACGGGTTGCCCTAAAATGCGGGTCTCGCCACGATCCGTGATCCGCAGGTTCCTTGGGTACTGTAGGTCCGATTGGCGGGTGTTCAAATCGGTCGGTGTCGGCGGGAGAAGCAGGTAACGGCGATTAATTGATGAATAAGAGGAAAACAGTGAAATACAAGAGTACTAATGGACTGTAAAAGAGTCGTGGGAGGATGGGTCCTTTCACCCACTCCGAATACGCGACACTCCCGGGGCCCAAAGACGTTGCGTATCACCGTAGTGATATGCCCTCTCGGAGACTAACCGACCTGGTCATTCTCGACTCTTCCTTTTCCTCCTCTTGCTAAATCAGCTTTCACTCCTTCCGGTGCTCCATGGTCTTCTGTACTGGTCCTCTCTTTCTGACTAGTTACTGCCATCTCGCACTTATGGTACTGTACTCTTTCTTTTTCTTTTTCTTTATAAGATAGTTCTACTTTCCTTTTACTTTTCTTGGGATTTCCTGATCTGCCGTCACTTTTCTGGTGTGCTCGGTTTTTCTCTCTGGTTCAGTGGTATTCAATACTTTTCCTACTTGGTCTTGCTCTGCCTGCTCTGTTGCGGTATTCTTTACCATATCCGACGGGATATACTGAAATACTAATTCTGGTTCCTTCTGATTATCTAGTTTTCTAAATAATAAATTCTTTGCGCTACGCGCTTTTACTTATCATCTGCCTTCTCAGATAATAGTATCTCTTCTCTTCCTGCGACTTCCTTTGCATTTGCTTTCTCGAAGCCATTTGTTGCACTGAATATTGAATCTTCGTTCCCTTCAATGTCTTTGACGTTTACTAATTTTTGATTTTCTGATCTATTCTTTCCTGATTTTCTGGCGGCACTAAGCTCTCTTCTTTCTTGAGTCCTGATCTTGTTAGACTCTTCTTTAGCAATAGATTCTGCTGATTCCTGCACTCCATTTGAAGTGTTGAAAGATTGAGTGACCTGCTCTCTAATGAGAGGAGCTTCTGCCGTTGCCAGTATTTTACGGGTGGCGTCCCTCGTTCTGAAACCACTCTTGGTCTTCTTCTTCATCTTCCTCTTCGTCCTCGTCTTCTTCACTGCCATACACTTCATACACCTCCGCTGTATCAGATACTTTGGGTGTTGCCAACACTTCTCTTCTTTCCTGTACTGCGATTTTCGCGTCCAGAATTTTGTCGGTCCATCTTTGAATTTTCGAGAATTCTCCATTGAACTTCGAACTCAATGTTTTTACTGTCAAAGGTTCAGCAATTTCAGCTGGAAGTTTGGTGATGAAGTTTTCATAGATATGGGGACTGTCCACTTCCTCTCCTCTGTTCTGCATGTCATAAACAACAGCATAGATCTTGCTGATGTCCCTCTTCATCTCTGTATATCCCTTCTGAGCTACTTTGGCTTTGGTGAACTTTCTCTGTAGCTCCAACAGTGGTCTGATGTTCTTCAAAAAGTTGTCATCCAAGATTTTCCAAGCTGCTTTGTAGTTGTTTTCTACAAGCTGGAGACCTTCCAAAAGATCCTTGGCAAATCCCGATACTGATCGTTTCAATTGAATCAACTTGTTCAGTTTTGACATTTTCGGATTTTTGCCATATCCTTCCTCGAACATTGTCTTCCACTCTTCGTACTTTGACTTGTCTTCACCGTCGAACTTCTCGAGTTCATGAGGCTTCATTCTCAAGAAATGGATTCTCTTTTTGGAACTTCTCTTTTTTGCCTCCTCTTCTTCAGACGATATATCGTCTTCTGAATCCGACGTCTTTATGTCCGACTCGTCGTCGTCCGCCGAATCCTTGCTGGAGTCACTGTCTGACTCAAAAGCAGCCACCTTGTCCTCTTTCGGGGACACCTTCACTTTGCCTGCTCTCTTCTTTTCTTTCTTCGGAGTCAGTTCCTCTGTGCCTTCTCTATTTTCGTTCTTTTCTTCTTCTCTTCTACGTTGCACAAAATCGTCTACAACGTCCATTCTATCCTTCAGATCAAAACTTATTGGAGACAAGTTCATAGATCTGATCTTTTCCACTACGTGTGATGATATCGCACTTTCCATTGCTGGAGTCATAACCGTAGTAGACTCCTTGACCCGTGGACCAAAAACGCTCTCCATGACTCCGATATTATTTTCAAATTCGGATAGAATGAGCTCGTGTCCTTTAGTGGGTTCCATAAGTTCCCAGTCTCCATGAGTTCCGATCAGATCTCTCAATTCCTGTTCTGCCACTTTCAAAAGCTTCAACAGTATTTCGTACTCTTTTTCTTTGGCATGTTCAAGCAATTCTTTTTCATGCTCTGATTCCTGTTCTTTTTCTCCTGTTCCATTTTCTGCCTTCACGTTTTGCTCTCCAAGCAACTTCTCCTTAATCCACTCTCCGACTCCTTCCAATAGCGCAATAGCTCCGCAAGTGTCCGCATGCTTCTGGAGACAATCTTGCTTCGACTCCTCTTCATCGACTACTTTTGCCTTCACAAGAGTTCTCATATCCTGAGCTTCTCGCAACACATTCCTTGCTATCGCCGCCATTCTCCCAATGCGCCATTTCAACGATCCCATATTGACGACCATTGATGATTGATAGTTGTTTTGATAGATGTGCCAAGTCTGAAAAGTGAAACACGTTATTCTTGAACCCGGGTAAAAACAACGAAGCGATGACGAAGATATATGGTAACATAAAAAAGAACAAAGAAAAACTTGGAAATGGTGTCTGTGTACAACTACGTGGCCTTTGTAGATGCTATATGACTACCGTGAGTGGGATTGATCAGGTCCGCGCTCGTTTCCTCCTTTCCTGTTCCCAATACTCCGGTCTCACTCTTTAATCACTTCGATTTGACATCTTACTCTTTTGGATTATATCACATTGATGAATCTCTCCTCTACTTTTTCTCTTTTTTGCCTGCACTTTGAATGCTCCTTGACTATATTATCTGCAGTTTCAATAGTTTCGGATCACTCTAATTAGCTTTCGCTATCCTTCCTGATCACTTCCTATTTGAAATGATTGACAACCTGACTTCAAATTTGGTTGTCGCTCCAGAGGACGAACCTATCACTAGTAGATGTAATGTTATTCCTCTTGCTATCATTGGTTTTCGGTGAAGCTCCGAAACTCTCTAGTGATTCTTACTCCTACTGGAAGCTGAGTGGCAATGCTAGTCCACTGGCTAGGACCATGCTGTCTCACAGCAACTGGTCACCCGTTCCTCGGGCCTCGCGAACTGTCAGCGTCACTCTCCTGACTGATTCTAACCTCGTCATTTTTCAGCTCCTTGACTCCGTTAGATATCAACGTTCGCCCATCTAACTCACTCGTCTTCTACCTTTCTATTCTTGGAACCGGCATATTTCCTCGAATCAGAATTCCTTCTCTCATACTTCTACTTTTCCTCAGCCTGAGCCAACTACGATACTCGGCTTTGCCATCTCGGCCAGTGTCGGTATTTGAGCCTATACTACTCATTCACGACTTGTGACTTCCTTAGAATACTTAGAGACCGATGTCATCTTGACTATCGGTGTATTCCTTTCGATCGCCATCTCCTCTCTTGAATGTTTTCTGCGACCTACGGTTCCCAACTTTCCCTTTAATCCTCATCGTTCTTGGAAACTTCTGAACTTTCTTCGAACTGACGCTCTTCCTTCTTAATACCTTCCTTTCTACCAGATATCTCATCGGTACTTGAATGTGTTTTAGAACCCAAACACCAAAGTTGTCGTTTCCATCACGACCAAATTCCTCTTCACTATTTGTTATCAACACGAATTTTTCTCCGAATTCACATGTTTCTGCTCCTTCTCCTCACTCATTCCCTTTATCTATCTCTTCCATTCCTTCTCAAAATTGCTGACAGAATTTGCTCTCTAATATCAGCTGTGTACATTCAGAAGTAATGGTGAGGTTTCTCAAACTAACTACTTTCTATTTCCTACTCTATATTACAACTAGATCTCTCATCTGAAGTTGATTGTGTTTTAGTACCCAAACACCAAAGCTGTCGATGCTAGTATGCCTGCTGAATAAGCTTCAAAGTCACTCGGCACATCCTCACTTTTTCCATTTAACAGCTAACAACGCTTTCACATTATCGCCGCTCCTATTCCTCAATATTTCCTCAATACTCCAATTTATCTTTTCCTCAAACAAAGTGTTCCTCTTTTGCGTGTCACTTATTATGTCTCGATCTTGGTCATCGCGATTTTCAGTCGTACTGACAAGTGCTTCTGACAACCGTACTACTTCCAATTTCACTGGAATACTCCTTGTTCCTGCTACACTTCTGCTTAAACATGTTGATACTACAACAGAATTGGCGTACAATCAATGCCTGCTCCTTCGCTTCCATCTTGATGTCCCTCTTTTTTCGACTCAATGATCCTTCACCCTGGAATATCACTGCCTTCTTCGTTTGGAAACATTGCCGACACTATTCCTTTTCCTCCCTACACTACTCACTTCGGAAACTATTCATTGAACATAATTATTCCTGTACATCGATGCTCGTTCTGACACATCAATGTGATGCTGCTTTCCAGCTAGACATCATGACTACACACTCCTTTTCTCATCACTTCACTATTGATTTCAAAGCGATTCCTTCACATTAGAACACCGATGACAACAACGAATCTGTCTGCACATCTCTTACATCATCGCGAAGTAACAGCTACATGAAAACTGGAGTGTCTCTTTTCCCCGCTACCATCTCCTACTACTCCTAACTTATTACTGTACTCTCTGCCAATCTACCTCTTTTAAGTCATCAAACTGTGAGCGCATTGCTCAATTCTTTCCTCTGTCGGAATGTTTGAATCATTATTTATTTCAAAAGGAACACTCGAATCAATATTATTTATTGAAACATTTTTGTTTGAAATTACACTTGAAAAATACGTATGGTTCATTTATTCTTCATGTGTTTTCGTTGTCTTTGCGTTGGCTTCCTTCCATCAGAGCGTCGCTTTCAGCCTTTCCTTTGGTGCCTTCTCCTTTGCTTTGTTGGCTGGCTTGAGTGAGTGGCTAGTCTATAAAATGAAAACTGTTCATCTATATCAAACGCTAGTTTCTTTAACTCACTCTTCATTCAGATGCCTGCACTTTTTGGCTTCTGATCCTTCTCTTCCTCTCCAATTGGCTCGGTCGCTGCTTCGCAACTTCTGGCGCCTTATGCCCACACAACTTCAGCAGTCGCCTTTGTTTTCCTTATTGTATCTGCTCTTCCCTTCTTTCGGTATCATCTCCTTTTGCATTGCTTGCAGGTTGGTCGATGTGCACTGCCTGTGAAATGATAATCATTATCGATTCCATCACATTCTTTTTCTATACTCACTGTTAGCTTGGATGCCTACTCCCTTTCGGCTCTTCTTTTCGCGCCTTCAGCTTCCTTTCCTTTGGCTTCAGTAGCAGGTCGGATACTTGCTTACTGTGCCTACTCTTCTTCTCCTTATCAGCAGTTTCTTTCGATGTACTTAGATCGATTGTCGGCGCTGACATCTCCTTTCGCTCGCTGTCCTTTGCCGCTTCGGATGCCTTTGATCTGAAATCGGAATTTTAGCTGACTTTTTTGATTGATTTCTCTCAGTGATTTTGAAAAATTTGGGCAGCGATTTCCCTCTAATTTACGGGTTTTCAACTTTTTCCGAACTTTCGTAAGCATCTACTCACTCAGTGCTTCTGCCTTCTCCTCATCCCTTCTCTCTTCTCTATCGCTTCTGTCATTAGCGCGGCGGCGACGCCTTCTCCTTTTCCATGCCAACTCCGTCGAATTTCTTCGTTTTCATCGTCGGCGCTCAACGAATTCGACGATTCTTCGCTTCGGTACAAGTATTTGTTCTTCAACATCCTTCTGCCAACTCATTAATCGCTTTCGTAGCGAAATCACATCGATATACTTGAATCGGTCTCTTCTCGGCGATTTTCGCTCGATTTTCCATCGACTTCGCCTCTTTCTTTCGCTTCCTTGCTCGAAGCGTCTTCGTCATGTGTTTTCACACATTCTTCGCATTCGCCGATGCCTACTCCTTCTGTGCATCTTCGGATTCACCTGGAAAATGCAGTTTTTATTCGACTGAAGCGATTTACAAGCGCACAGGCACTTAATAATCACTTTTGACTAATCAGTTGCTTTCGGCGAAGCTTTTCTTTGCTTCGTAGCACTACTTTTCATCAATAACTCTCTAACTAGCATTTCAATTGCACAATGGTCGTTTGCTACTCGATTTGCCTTTATTTTTTACTCTTTATGGTTGCTAAATGCAAATGAAATTTTGGGCATGACCCGTGCGCTTTTTCTGGGTTTTCCCTTCATTTTTTCTTTGCAAAATCAGTACAAAATACTTACATTATGCCTTCTCCTTCCTTCCTGGTCCTTTTGCAATCGAATGCCTTCTCAATTCGTCGATTTTTCGGTCCTTCTCGCTTGCCTTCTCTCCTGGTGTCCTTCGAACGCGCCCATTTCGTTGCGCTTAAACCCCGCGCAAGGCGTCATGGTCGGAGTGTCGTTGCCAACTCTTTGCACTCGTTGTGTCTCTTTTGGAGCATCTGCCGATGGAATTGAAGCATAATTTGCATGAAAACAATGCCAGAATACAGTGGAATTGTGTTTTTCAGGTTTTCCCTTCCTTTCAGCTCATCAACTCATCACATCACCGCTTCAAACGCTTCGCAGAGCGCTGGGTCTCTACTTTTCAGATTTTATGATCTTCTGTAATTGGTGGTGTCTTCTTCGGTGAATTCCTTGCCTTCTCGTTCCCATTCGAAGGTTTCTGTGCCTACTGCCAACTCTCGAGAGCTTCAATAGGTCTTTTCCTGTCTCTAATATCACTTCTCTTCGGATTCTAGGCCTTTTTTCTTACCGATCGCTCTCTCATGCCTTCTCTCTTGCCACCGACCACTCATTCACCCTTTTGGCCTATTTTCAGGCTTTGGCGATATCTTTTGGTTTCTGGACAAGCCTTTGTGCGAAATTTTACTAGAAATTCCGTCTTTTAGTGCCTAACCAAGTGTCTTAACACCGATTAGGTCTTTTTTGCATGAAATTTGCGAAAATAAAATAATTCTTTTCTGTTTCTCTGCGTCTCTCTCATTGCCTACTCTGGTCATTTTTAGGGGTTCATAATTTAATTTAGGTCGAAATGCACCATGTTTTGCATGCCAAAGCATGCTAGCGGCCCAAAAATACCCCGAACCTGAAAGGAGAGAAAAGACAACAGAACACATTGGTTATATTAGGACGCCGATATTTATTATCCTTCCTTTTATGCCTACACCGAAAGAGTGGTCCGTTAGGACTAAATTCCAACACAAATCATAACGGGGAACGAAATATGTGGTGGGGAGGAACAAAAGTAACGAACAACGATAATTAATGCGAGAATTGCACGGGTTGCCCTAAAATGCGGGTCTCGCCACGATCCGTGATCCGCAGGTTCCTTGGGTACTGTAGGTCCGATTGGCGGGTGTTCAAATCGGTCGGTGTCGGCGGGAGAAGCAGGTAACGGCGATTAATTGATGAATAAGAGGAAAACAGTGAAATACAAGAGTACTAATGGACTGTAAAAGAGTCGTGGGAGGATGGGTCCTTTCACCCACTCCGAATACGCGACACCCTGGGATAATGAGTGTTAATTGGTTAAAAGTTAGTTTGTTTCAACAACTGGATAAATTCAGAGCCATTCTATAGATACAATATGTAGATCTCTTGTCTATTTAAAAATATCCCGTCTTCGAGTCTTAGAAAATCGAGTCTAAACTATAAAAGTGATATCTGGTCATGACGATACAGGTAAAATCTGTGTGTTTCTTCCAAATTATTCACATTTACTTGTGTAGATTAGATTATTCAGTGATGTTTTGAAGAAGTGTCCATTTTTTGTTTATTTTAAAAACACCAAAGAATTGAGAACAAAACGTACTATAATCACTGGCTGAAACCGAGAAGTTCATCTTCTATACTATAGAAAGTTTACTAGTAGTTATCACAAACGAGTACGAAGCATAATAAACCTTCAACTTTGGACTTTCGAAGCATGAATGAAATGCGAGAAAGAATTGATGTTCAGTGAACATCAAGCAGAATAAGAGTATTCTGAAACTGGAAAAATTCTTCAGACTATAAATTAAGTAATTTCTGTATCAATATGATCAATTGACAATATACTCAAGTTGATTTCAATCAATTTTGTTTCGATCCTAAAAGATTTTCTATTCTTTCAAAAACTTTTCTTGTGGCCTGATTGGTGCAAATAAAACTTCATAGAAAACCCAGCCACGTGCACTAGGTCCTCTGAACAACCAATTCAATTCTACGATGGAATTCGAAGAATAGTTGATCCGAATGCACAGATCATAAGTAATGATCCTGAAACTGTGAACTCATGCATGTGTCCTAATTTATTTTTCGATGGTAGCTCCAGTCTTATTGTAGTAAAACATCGCATAAATGTGAGCCTTGATGCAGGAATTGATTCTCCTGAAATTCTCTTTCTCCCACAAACACTTCTTTTCGACTATGATCCTCATTATATTTGATACAAAGACCAACGGAATATGTATCAATGTGCTTGTACTCAAATTGTTTTATATCAAGCTACTGTAGCAGTGAATGAAATCAAGTAAATTTTTGATAATTTGAAAATGTTCTCTGTTCTTGAGAAAATCTAGTAATTTTAGGCCGCTCTTATCAAACTAAAAGAATGATTATGGTATCCTTAGTATAATTACTAATAACAAGTTTTTTTCTGTATCAAAGTGACTAATAAATAAGACCACCGTAAAATGCCAAAATTAAATATGAGTATTACTGAAAATTGGTAAGTTACAGGGCACCGAACATTAATCATTAATATCATGATTTGATGTATACATATGTCAATCGAAAATTAAAAAAAGTTTTTGGGTCGCCGCTTTGTCATGTCATTTGAACAGTAATCATTAAAGCCAAAAAACATGTTTTGATTCTAAAATTATCATAAAGATGCCATTGAAGGTCAAATTTTCCATTCTCAAAGGATCACAGTAAGCTCGGATTTCCTGAAACCTATAAAGAAAACTCAAAAATGTTCTGCTTCAAATTGTCATTTTCTATTCCGTCTTCCGTATTCCGTCTTCCGCAAAAAAAATTTTATTCCGTCTTCCGTCTTCCGTCTTCCGTATATTTCAAAAATTACTTTCGTGCATCTCAGAAAATTTACCTCGAAAAATAAATAAAAATTGGAAGGAGTAAGGACTCGAACCAGCAAGGTTTCTACTTCCAACAACGTTGTTAACAACTGCGTCATCCCAGCATTATGTATATCCCTGGTCATCCATTGTCATCATGAACCCATGACAAGGATGATGTGGCAGTGGATCTCGCAAGCCTTTATTCCGTTTTTCTTCCGTCTTCCTTCCGTCTTCCGTCTTCCGCTACTTTTTCTATTCCGTCTTCCGTGTTCCGCCTTCCGTCATAAAAAATTCTCTTCCGTATTCCGTCTTCCGTCTTCCGTGTTTTTCAAAAGTCTCTTCCGTGCATCTCTGCTAGCCACGGTGCCATGACATGAATACACACATTCGTGTTATAGAAAACTGGAAAATTTTCAGGTCACATGTCTCCTGTTAGCTTCGACGCAAAAAAACGTTTGTTTGTAATTTTTGTCATGTAGGAGGATCGAACATTAAAAACATCAGAACAGTAATCACTCTGAGAAAAAATAAATAAATGTCTGTTCCAAATTCTTCATGAGAAATGCAACAATTGCAATATTGTGATCGGTGTTTTGTTCGCAGTAAATTCTCTCATCTGTACACTTTAACTGAAAAAGATGTAATTGAAAGAAAATAAAATTTGAATGTTTCTGTTGTATGCAAAGCAGTAGCCTTCATTTACGAGTTTTGTAAATTAACCCTAAATGTTCTCAAACAAAGGCATTGTAGTTTTTTTGTTTTCATTCGCTATCTTAAAAGCGAAACTTTTTTGATACGGAAGGTTGTTTTTTGCATTACGAAGAGTATCGAAAATTAAATAGAAATGGCTGAATGTCGATTAACGCACAATGCGCAAAATAACAACATTCAGAAACTGAGGGAGTTTTTTTCACTTAGAGTTATTTTTTCAATCGCCATTTTAAAACACCGGCCCAGTGGATTCTACGTTAAGGCAATTTGGCAAGTTAGCTAGAAATGCCAGTTTTATATCATCCGAAAATAACGAAAAATCTATTGAAAATTGGGCTCTAGTCCGAAACATGGGTCCCCCAACTTTTATGGGTCCCCTTGAACTTATTTGGGTCCCCTTGAACTTATTTGGGTCTCTTTTTGGGACGCGAACTTTTATGGGTCCCCTCGAACTTATTTGGGTCCCCTCAAACTTATTTGGGTCCCCCTTGGAGTTCGAACTTACATGGGTCCCCCTTGAACTTACATGGGTCCCCCCTGAACTTACGTGGGTCCCCCCTCCCCAAAAAAAATTTCAAATGTTTTTTTCTCATTTCTAAACTTTCATGAGCCCTTTTCAAGTGATAAACTACTTATTCCGGTTTTTCTCAAAATACTGTTTTTTACACAAGTTTTATTTGAGAGCAAAAGACGATGAGGGTAGCCACTGTCGTCTCAACTTTTCTCCGGTAATAGCTATGTGGGAGATTGAGAACGCTTTAGATTCACTGAGTATTGTCTTGGGACATTCTTTGAAGTCGGAACTTTGAATTTCCCTCATGTTGACGGCACAGATTGTCCTCTTAGGCGGTTCATTTTTCTTTGTTACTGTCGCTGTCGTGGCTGGTTGTTTCTTTGAAAGTGGTTTTTTTTGCGGTTGCTTTCTGCTTGTTTCTGGCTCCATTGTTGGTTGAAGTAATTTACCAAAAATGACTTATAAACTGCCTAATCCTATTTTCGGGAAAAATCGTTGTTTTCTATTTTTGCCTCTATCGACAAAGAATAGTAAAAATAATTTGTCAGACGGTAGTTATTTTTGCTGTGTTTCCTTCTTCTTAGGCTTAGGCAAGGGCCTCAGAAACACTATAAATGGACCAACCATCGGACACAATCGGCGAGATGTCCGAAGAACAAACAGAATGAAACGATGAAAACAACGCCCAACAAAACGATCACTCCAAAATTTTTTCAGTCAATTTTTCGGGGCGTTTGCCTAAGCCTGTTATAAAAAAGTTGTAAATTAATATAAGCTGGATAAAATAACCAATGAGGGACAAAAAATCAGAAGGTTTCTGAACAGTCAGTTTTTGGCTCGGAAAATTTTCAGAACGGGCATTTTTATGTCTAAACTGCAAGAAAACTAACTTCGATTTTTCATATTTTTGCATTTCTCCCAAAAATTGAAAACGTTCTTTTATAACAGGCTTAGGCAAACGCCACGAAAAATTGACTCAAAATCGAAATTTTGGAGTGATCGTTTTGTTGGGCGTTGTTTTCATCGTTTTTTTTTGTTTGTTCTTTGGACATCTTGCTGATCGTGTCCGATGATTGTCCCACTGGCTCTTCTTCGGCGTCCAATTGGCATAAGTCAATGTTGTACAATTCCCCTTCTTTGCATGAGAGGGTGACATTTCTGCAATCTTCCATACGGGAGCCGTTGATCGTATGTTTTTTATTGTACCCCGCCAAAAACTTTTCGTCATTATAGTGTTTCTGAGGCCCTTGCCTAAGCCTAAGAAAAAGAAAAAGGCAGCCGAAATAATTTCCGAGGGATACATTCAGGCTTAGGCAAACGTCGCGAAAAATTGACTCCAACTCAAAATTTTCGAGTGCTTGAAAAAGAGCCCAGAAAAGTTGAATATTGTCGCGATATACCTATGGTCATAGGTTTATCACGATCCAGTACCCTCTTTCATCGGGCATCCCAATCGGCTCTCACGAGC
This sequence comes from Caenorhabditis sinica, assembly GCA_963932045.1. Lineage (NCBI taxonomy): Eukaryota > Metazoa > Nematoda > Chromadorea > Rhabditida > Rhabditidae > Caenorhabditis > Caenorhabditis sinica. The sequence goes on from OZ009940.1 coordinate 22,399,466, forward strand.
CTCAAAGTCTGGAATCACAAGAGCACGGAAACACCAATTCAAATTGCCGCCAACAACGACACTCCGCAATGCCGCAACGACACTCCGCTAACCCCCTCTTCGCGCCTTCTCTGCGTCTCACCGCGAGAGAGTGTTTGCGTCATTCTCACCACACACACCGGCACTCTTCATGTTTGCGACGACAGCGAACGGTCGTTGAGTGTGAGCTCTCTTCGCTCACTCACATCAACCGTATCTACCAGCGATCGCCGTCACACAGGACACGGACACCCCTACCAGCGTCAACTTACCAGCTCTACAACATCTTCCTTGTATCCTACCTCTGTGCATAGGAACAGGTCCAGAGTGGCCTCAGTACATACACAGCTGGCAATGGACGAAGGAAGATCTAATTGATCTAACCAGCCTTTACCAGCTCAAAGATAAAGGAGATTATCTAATCCATCGCCTACCACACGCAACACACACAAGCACGCGGTTATCAAATAGTTCTTGAGCGGGGGAGCCACCACCAGCTCTTTCTTCTAACCCACTCTCGACATGGTGCATCGACCGGAGCAAAGGATATTTTTCTTTGGATTCACTATGGACCCAAATGGTGGTGCTGCGACAAGTGCGTATACCAGCAAACTCTACGTGTGGTACCAGCGACAAGGCACAACAACAACCAAGATAGATAAGTGGACGTATGGTAAAAATCGTCATCAAAGGAGGATTCAACGACAACACTGGAAGTCGAAATCGAGGAAAGCTGTATAGCGTCGTCATGGCGGTACAGGAGTCAAGGCAATGGGAGCAGGTCAGGCTCGAAAGGCGGAATGGTACATGCTCTCTCCCCGTGGCTCAACGACGGAACGTACCAAGAGGACGACACCAGTGCAATCGTGACAGTTTTACCAGCGATGACAGTCCAGACGGATAATACCAGCAAGGAGTTCGGTGAGTTGCTAATGTTATACAGGTTTCTGAGGACGCTTTGAAGCAAGTGTAGCGGCGGCAGCCACCAGCGGCTCTCTACGACACGATCGGCTGCAGTTTACTGCTCAAGAAAGCCATCGAAAACATCAAGATAGAAGAATTGCATGCAGTGGGTACGACACCCTGAAGTCTACCTGAACCCCTCGATCAAGGGACGAATTGCTCTATCTTCGAAACCTCATCTCGCGCGTCCATCCTGGACTGGAAAGTGACCAAACGCGGGGATGTTGTACCAACGACAGGAAGCACCAGCAAGTGGAATGTCAAGTCCGGCGGAAATGAAGGACCTTTTATATATAGGCCGCAACGCCATATATCGCCGCAACGCGGGTCCAGGGGTAAAGCTTAAGTCCCAATGAAATCAAAGCTATCGAAAACACATATTCATCTTCCGTCCAATCTCTAGTGGTAGTCAGGGGTTACTGCTTAAGTTCTAGTGTAACAAAACTCTTTACGCATAATTCTAATGTCTTCAATCTACTAAGTATCAATCTTCAGTAACGGATTTTACCAGCCCTGCCCAAGAACCCTCCACCGAAGAAGCTCGTTAATGGTTAAGGGAAAGTTTATGGTCACTTCGGTTTCAATGCGTACACAGCTATCAAGCTGATGAGGAAGAGAACTAATTTCGAATACTAAATTTTCTATTGGAATTCACTTTCATAAACATATATATTCCATTCATTTCGTTATTTCTTTCGTTCTCTGTGCGGTTCATTACCAGCAATTGCTATCTTTTGGTGGAAACTTTGCTTGAGTAACATTGCTCATGGTAAATTTTTCACAGGTAATGTCCGACGTTCCCCGTACCAGCAGCCTACACCAAGTCGGCTACGCCGGCGACAGTGAAGGTTTGAACCGAAAAGCAACTTGTTGCTGACCTAAAATTTTTCCAGCGCCCAGAGCGGAGGCTATTGAGGCTGAGAAGAGAGGGATGGCCCCAACAGAAGAAACCGATCAACCTTCATACGATGACGACGTCATACCAGCACCAGTCAACCTGTTCGTACAACAAGTACAGCATTATGACAAAATGCACCAGCGGACAATGAGGCGACTGGAACAACGACACGCGATCTGGACTTCCAAACTCCAAAACGTCAAAGGAATTCTCACAGGAGGACTACGAGACGTCCAGGAGCTCCAGAACAAGACGAACCAGATATATCGTGACTCGCTGAAAGATCGGAAAGCTGACTGGGAGTTGTACCATAAAAGTATGTGGAAGGGAAGACAAGTGGCGTCTGAGCTCAGAGCTAGATCAGATGCCATGGAGCAGACCGTGTCGGCCCACGTCAACCCTGAAGCAAACTCCGAAAGTGCAACACCAGCCATCAAGCCAGAAATCCTAAAAACGTTGCCGGATCAGTTCAAGAAGCTGTTGGACCTCACTACCAGCAGAAAGAAGAAGGAGCCGACGCCATCAGAAGCTCCAACGACGTTCATAGTCCGCGTAGGAACCCAACACGATCCGAGGAACAATCGCCAGTATGCCGGAGCACCTGCAGTCATCAAGGACGCATACGAAAGCGATGACGAAGGATTCGTCCAGCCAAAGATCAAGAGCTCAGTCATGAGAGCTCCACTCAAGCTCGACGGATTACCAGCACACAGATCACCGATCCGCAATCGCTCAGCGACGCCGAGGAGACGTTCGTCATCTCCAGTCCGTCAACATCACGAGGACAGAAGACGTCTCCCCTTCAGAAGAAGATCTACGAGTTACCAGCGAGGACGTCAGGAAGGAAACCACCATCACATGGAATCCGACCGAAGAAATCGCCAAGACGACTACGAGAAGCGCCGCAGAAAGGAAGATGTGAAGCCACAAGCGCCTGGAAACACCAAACGACGAACCATCTACTACCGTCGTGAATTCTCGAAAGACAAGAAATCTCCTGTGCCGAAGAGGATTCCACCAGCGCGCCTATCATCATCCGAAAGACACCCCATCTCGGAACCGGAGCAGCCAGCAACGGAATCGATGGAGTTGTCACCAGCGAGCGAAGAAAAGCCAAAACGAGTGCGTTTCCATCGATCGCCAGTGGACGTAGCAGCACTCAGAGCTCGACAAAACACCGACGAACGACGTCAAAACTTCATGTCAATGAGCTGCATTTTCTGTTTCCAGCGAGACCACTTCGTCAAGGATTGCCCAAGCTCCACCATCAAGGACAGATTATCCATATGCAACGTGTACCAGTACTGCAGCACATGCGCAGCGCTGGGACACAATTCATCGAAATGCGATTCACCGTACAAGAGGAACTGTTCTCGATGCGCCGAAAAAGGAATCGAAGTGCTTCACGGAGCCTTTGTTTGTGTCAACTACAATCCAGAGGAAGAAAAACGATGGATTTACCAGCAGAACTCCAGCTCGTCATCAACCAGACCAAAGTCAACAAGTATCGAAGAGCAGAGTTCGGCTGCACAACAACCATTGTCACAAACAATACAAAAGGAGGATGCACCAGCAGTTCGTCCGGAACACCAAGTCGTATCGTCAAGCTCTGAGCACGGAAACAACACCAAAAGTGCTATCGCCACCGGACAACATCGTTCGTCACCAGCCAAGTCGTCATCAGTCGAATCACAGTCATCGTCATCCCAAAAACCAGAGTCAAAAGAAGGAGCAGCCGGGAAGGATCCTACACCAATGGATCTCTCGAGAGTGGCAGCAGCAGAGCCACCAGCGGCCACGGATACCAGACCAGCCTCCGATCCAACCGACGCCGACATCTGGGAAGAAGTCTTAGAAGGACTCTTTTGAGCGAAGAACCGATGAAGAAAGCCAAGAATTTAGGCAACAGCAATAAGACCTATTTTATTGATCACCGTTTTCTCATCAAAGTTAGGATAATAAAAAATATGCGTTAAAGAGTTTTATCATGTTACCTAGGCTAAGAGTAGCACCCTCCAACACCACTACCTCTCAAACTGAACCACCTCATCAATCAAACTCTCTCCTTCTGCACTTACTCCGAAGTGTAGGAGATTCTCTACCTCTCAAGTTTCATCTTTTCCAAATCTATGGTTAAACCCATTCGTGCGTTTTCATAGTGGCTTCGGTCTGAAACGAAGTATCCGCTACCTTTAAGTGACAAAAAGGTGGCAAGAAGCAAAGGAATCTACTCTCCAGCTATCAAGGAATTCATGTGGGACATATGGAAGCTGCTCAACTCAGTTTGGACACCAATCATCTTGTCAATGGATAAACCTATGCAGAAGATCAAGACTTTCTCTGCTTAGTTTCGCGGAAACTCGAAACCAAAAACCATTTCGCGTGAACTAGAACCGTCACAGTTGTTGACATAGGCTAGTAGAGTGCAGGTCACGTGCAAAGCTGTCCGCACGTGACACCTCAGCGCTTTCAGTATTAGCAATATTGTCATTCCCATAGTTAGAGCTAACTCAGGTAAGCTTTCCTAGCTCCTGTCTACTCTTCTATCTACTCTCCTCTCTACATGTCACATAGACAACTACACCTTATCTGATTACAGAACAATGCAAGACGATCCTGCCCCACCAGCTCAACAGCCTCCACCACTCATGCAATACGAGCAAATCGCCATCGAGCAACACCTCTTCCCCAACAAGGAACTCTTCTGGACCGAGCTCATTCGCCGCAAGCCGTGGATCGACCACGTCGACGTCAGAACCTGGTTCTTTCAAAATGCCATGTACACGATGGAAGGACCACCAGCAGGAGAAAAAGGAAGAGGAAGGTGTTCGATCTGCTGCTCAAACTGGAGCGGACATCCCGTCAAGCCCCATTCGGCAAAAGTGTGCCCAATACCAGCTCAGCATCAAGTTCGCTTCTTGGCGACGAATACACCAGCAGTCTGCCCAACGTGCCGAGGACATCAGGAGATGCACATCGAATGCAATGAGCCGAACACAACATGCACGAACTGCGCAAGAGCCGGAAAAGGAGTGCGCCACCATGATCCAATCCTTCGCATCTGTGAGCTACCAGTCGGACAAGAAGTGGAACAATTCAACCAGTATCGGGAGGCGTTCTACGCCGACGTTCAACTGGCATCTCTTCAAGCACCACTACTCGTCCAGATGCCGAACGACTATCCACTCGAAAACTACCAGCACGAAGGACTCATTGGATATCCACCACTCCGCAATGCAAGACGTCGTTACCCAGTGATTGAATACCCGCAAGGGTCAAGATATCCAGGACTCATCTATGCGCACAACATCCACCAGCGCCGGGACATCGACAACTTGCTTGCAAGATGGGACAACTTCATGATCAGAGCTCAACAGCAAGTCGCCCAGGTCGATCAAGCTCCAGGACAAGCCCCAGAGTTGGGTGGACCTGCAGAGCAAGAGCGCCCGGACGTACCAGCCAATGAGCCAGCAGTGAAGCACCAAAGTTGGGAGGAGGAACGCAGAGCGGCAAACGACATCTGGTCCATGTATCCAACAACGATCCAGCACTGGAGACTGCACATGAAAGGACCATCGGAGGTGAAAATGAAGACCGTTGAAGGACGTCAACTGGAGATCATCAACGTGAATCACCAGCTGACCGTGAAGGAGTTGGAGACCGTGCTCAAGGAAGAATACGGACCATTCGGACACCGAGGATCGGAGGAGAAGGCGAGATACCTGCAAAATTGGCTCACAGGAACTCGCGAACCTGTGCCAACCATTCACCTTCTTCACGAACAAGGAGCCATCGAAGAGTACTACCAGCATCTTCGCTTGATCGCCGTCATCGCGACACTCCACAACAAGCTGCCAACTCTCCGCCTCCAACACACCAGCTCTCTCCACTTCTCACCATACATCTGGGAAGAGTCTGCCTTCATCGAAATCCCAACTTTCCAAGCATACGTCTCAATTGCACCAGCACACCGCTTCGAGTGCATGGATCTCTGGACCGCCAACTTTGCCAAGATTCTCCACCACGGAGAGGATCAATAGCCACTGGATCGTCATCAAGAAGAACCAGCGTCAGTGAACTAGCTTTATTTTTCAGCCAAATAAAAAGCTGATCTAAACCTAGTGTTCTTGCATTACTAATCAAGCCCCAAATCAGATAAACAGTAACCGTCTCACCATGCAGATGAGAAATGGAAGGAGAAGTAGAAGTACTAGGATACAACGAATCGCTTCGACAGATGCCTTGCTATCTTCTGCCAACAACAGTTCACAAGAATCCTGAGGATCAACCCGTCTATTCAAGTCAAGTCTTCCAGCGACCGCAAATCAAGGAGGATGGAATGGATGGATTGAGGAAGGCGTAGTGATGATGCACAAGCATGCGTGCATGCGTACTTCTCCGAAAACCAAGGATCTCAGGCGTCCGAAGACGTTAAACGTCCTTTCGTGACTACCATCGTTAGGACACAGGCCCGCACAGACACGGACCTTCCCGCAACGGTAAAACTTCATTCCCATGATCATCAAAGATCATTGGGCAGTCTCAAAATCTCCTTCATCCCATCAATCATCAATTGTCTTCATCTACGGCCACACGCAACTGTGAGCCGACGGACGTCACGCGCAACCGGACTCCGTACTTGTCAGGTTCAGAAAACCCGACTTCAACACATCGTCAAGTACCAGCCAAACACCCAAACACCAATTGTTCTTCCCAAATTAATCATTGCAGAATAATCTACGTTTTTAGGTCTTATGTGTACAGTCGTAGCCACATTCAAGTGACTTCGATTGGTTGTCGACGCTCGCAAGAGCAAACCCCGAAGAATGTTCACGCCGGCGTCACGGACGTCACCCTGAGCACCTTCGAAGCAGTAGCAGCACTGGTCGATTGGATCCGATGGGAAGGATTCAAATCAAGACGAACTGCAACAAACCCCACGGACTGTACACTTCATAGTGGTCTACAATCGGAAGCCGCAAGGAAGGAGATTGTCAGTACCAGCGTCATGCGACAACGAGGATTCAAGCAGAAGCTCAAGCATCAGCGGAGGAATCCATAGAGGATACGAGATATTGTCAAGTCTCAGACAAAACGTTCTATCAGGCAGCGAAGCATCTTCGACTACGTTGCATTACTTTAAAGGGAGTAGGTAGAACACGAAGAACATGAGACAAAGCAAAGGATCGTCTGCATTCGACAGTAGCCGTAAGGAAACTCGTCAGCAGGAAAAGAAGCCCAACTTCATATCTCTTCAACAACGAGTCGTCATCGAACGCAACTAAGAAGGGTAAACAACACAAGAACAGTCATACGTCACATAGTAGTCAGGAATCAAGAAGTCGTCGTGCTCGAGAAGTCATGTCACCAGCAGAGTTGTCAGAAATGGCAGCAATCGAAGGACAATCGAGCAAGTCACGTCTTCACAATTCAGGACAAGCTACGAGGAATCAACTAGTCTTACAAAACCAAAGAATGTCCAGTCAAAGAAGTACACAAGGAGCAGCAGATCCGGATGCAAAGAAGGAGAAGCCGCCCCAGTTAAGCCAAAAAAGCTCTGAAAAGAAGCTACAGCCTGTTGAAGTCTCAGAGTAGATGAACGCAGAAGTTGTAGTGAAATAGAAGAGTGGCATTTCGATACACGGAGATGATCGTGAGTGCTCCGAGAGTCTCATGAAAGTCAAAGTTGTCGACACAAGCTGATCCAGGAAGTACCAGAAATACCAGCACAAGTCGTATCCAAGCCAGTAATCTTCACCAGCGTCTTGCCAGTCAACATCAATCGGAGTCCGTAGGATTGCGAGTCAAATCAAGACAAGGAGGAGTCAACAACTGCGACTAGTTGCCCACAGGACAAAGATCCAGAAGCCTCTTACCAGCAACAAGAGGAGACGTCGAGTCGGAGATGGTCATTCCATCGAAGATACAAAGGAGACGCCAAGGAAAGTGTCGTCAGATGCAGACCAAGGAGTCATTCATACCAGCAGTACGTCTACAAGTAGCGAGGACTTCATCAGCCAACCAATGCCATAAGTACTTCATCAAGTCAACAGGACATTTACCAGCATATCAGTAGTTAGTAAGGAGAAAAAAAACCAAGTACGAAAAAAAAAACCACCAACAAGCCCCGCCCACCTAATTTTACTACTGAAAAAACCGGTTTTCTGCCCGACTCCGCCCCTTTTCCCTCCCCCCTATCAAACTCCGCCCACCCCAAAAGAATGAAAAAAATAACCAAAAACAGAAAAAATAACCAAATCAGGATTACGGTATTTTGCCCCGCCCACAATGAGTCATGATTCCCGAAGATTCTAAACTCCGCCCACAATGACATCATCTAAAAGACCCCCGCCCAAAACTCGCCAAATAATGATGTCATGATTCCAGAAGATTCTAAACTCCACCCACAATGACATCATCTAAAAAAAGATCCCAAAGCACACCTATAATGATGTCATGATTCCAGAAGGTTCCAAACTCCGCCCACAATGACATCATCTAAAAGAGCCCCACCCAAAAACTCACCAAAAAATTGTTCCAATGAAGAGCATTACCCAGCGAGCCACGAGAATTCAGCCATGCTCCTCGAGAGCAAAATTTTCCAAAGCCATTGATTAAAGTTATAAAGTTTTTCTTATCAGCTCGTAATCATTTAATCAGAGCCCAAGAAAACATACGACCTCTCACCAAGCCGCAAACCATCACAAATGAGCAATTTAACAAATCTACATCCCTTTTCTATTAGTTTGAAGAATGTTGGGTAGAAAACCAACGTTTTCTTTCTCCAAGAAACAACCAAGTCTTTCTCTCATCTTTGGGTGAAAAACCAAATTTTCCGCGCTTCAAAAATGTACCAAGTTTAAGAAAAACTAGTTCTGTCAAAAATGCGTTTTATACTCATCAAGAAAAAAGACTTTTCTCAACAACAAAAATTTATGAAAGTAAAAAAGTGGATAAAGAAACGGGGGGCAACATGCTAGTTCAAATCTAAATTATTAAAAGTTCGGTACAGCTCGCCAAGATCACTTGGTTCACATGGCTCACACGACATTTCGAAATCATCATCATCATCATTATCAGCGGCATCCTCGATACCAAAGAACATTCCGAGTCTGAAAAATAATAATGAATAATCAAAAGATGGATGGAAAAGACAAACTTTTCAGTGTTGACGTAATAAATTTCATCGATTGGATACAAGTTATCGTCCCCATCAGCCAAAACAAACTGCTGATCACTGACTATACAGCCCCATCTTTTACTATAGTGGTAACGAAGACAGCATTCGCGGCCGTGACATATTATACTTCCACAACCAATCTCAGAGGGGCGTTTGAAAATGATCCGACAATTCTCCAAAGCCAAACCACTGTGTAGGTGCAAAATTGCGTCGTTAGCAGTCACTTGGGAGAGACAATCAATCACATATTCTTCATCGAGGTGTCTTCCTCTGCGTGGACAAAGACGAGAAAATTCCATCTGGGTCAAAATGTGAGCCATGTCACGCATTTTCTGAGCTTCTCGGCGTTTATCTCTACTTGTTTTTCGACACCATTCGCGAATAAGTTGAGCAGAATAGGCTAGTTCGCACAGAGCATTGTACTTTTGGTTTTGAGAAAAAATAGGAGTGAAATTCATGACGACCTACCACCGCGGTGGTAAAACAGCAAGAATGATTTTTTTTCATTTTTTATCAGAAAAAAAGTGGGAGGAGCTATCTTTTTCTTTTAAAGTGCAAAACAACGATAGTAGTACCCCAATGAAAGTCAATAGGTTCAGCAAACTCGTTTAGCAAATTAATTTTGATACTATCAATTGTGGAATGCATTATTGGGTAATATTTAGGTTGGTTGATTGTATGCCGAACTACTTCACCATATTTTCCATTGCATGGGATAATTGATAGCAGAGGAGCCAATTCATTACCAATAAAGTTTGGTTCGACACAGTCACAATACAGATACAGGCCAGATACATTTCCATGGAAATCCACATTTTTCTGTGCGTCCATTGTTTCACGAACAATAGTGTCAGTGAAACCGAGAAAGTAGGCACATGGTTTGTCAAATTCGATGAACAAAATCTCATCAGAATAATTAATTTTCACATGAATCTTACGATCATTGACTTTTTTGAAACTCACAAACCCCTGAGTAGTATTAGACTGAACAGTAAATTCCAAGTTTCTAAACTTGGTCAAAGCATTTTTTGCTTCCTGATACTCTGAGCTTTTTGTGGGTCTGTTGAAAATTTGCATTTTTACAATTTGATATTTTTCCCAAGAGTCTCTACTTTCTTCAGCTTTTTGACGAAGTTTAATGTGGTTATCAATTCTCTGTTGGGCCTGCTCCTGTGCTTGTTGAGCAGCCCTCTCAGCTTCTTCTCGAGCATTCCGGGCATCGTTGGCAGCTTTTTCAGCCTGTTCAGTAGCTGTTTTGCGGATTTCTTTGTTAATAGCAATTCTCCTTTCAGCCTCTTTCATTTGTTTTTCAGCTTCTTCAAATTCACGCAAAGCATTCTGCTCAGCCTCTCTCATTGCTTCTTCTTGTAATCGATCGTTTTCCGTAACTCTCCGTTCAAAGTTTTGTCTCTTTGCTTCAGCAGCTCTAGCAGCTGCCTCTTCATCGGCTCTTTGTCTTGCTTCAACAGCTCGCTGTTTTTCTTCTGCAGCTCTCTGTTTTGCTGCTTTAACTTTTGCAATTCTTTCATTTGCCTCTTCTTCTGCCAGGCGTGCATGTTGCTCCTGTATCGATTTGTTGAGTGCTATCCTTTTCTCGGCATCTGCTCGATTTTGAGCTTCTTTTGCTGCATTCTCAGCAGTCTTTCTGGCTTCTTCAGCAGCTCTTCTAGCGTCTTCGGCAGCTTTTTCGTCTCCTTCAATAGGATTGGAGTTTTGTTGTTGAGAAGCTTGTTGACGTACTTTTGTGTTAGTCTTAATGCGCTCAGTGGCCTTTTCTTCTGCCCTTTCAGCTTGTTGGTGTATCATGGTATGTTGTGTGATTCTCTGTTGTGGTGTTCTACCCTTTTCATCTAAAATCCCAGTCTCAACAAAACTACCACCACCACCACTATCTGACACACCTTCTTTCTTTTCTTGTTGAACTTTTTTCACTTTTGCCCGAATTGATCCAGCAGCCCCTGTGTCACTCACCCCGGCTTCAGCAGCACTACGTTTTCGACGAATATGATCAGTTCTATTGAGAGTTTTGACAATTTCCTCAATACTGTCGTATTGTGCTGAGGGTATGGTGACATGTAGTGGTGGCCCATCTTTGAAATGTATCCAGTAGCTTAATGGTTGACCAACATTGACAAAGCTATATGGGTAGATAATATCAGAAAGAGCAACGACCCATTTATCTCGTTCCAAGCTCAAAACTTGAGGTAGTCTAGTTGTGTATTGAGAGGAGGTGTTTATTCTTTGGGGGTTTTCTACATTACTAGGTAGAGTTACATAAAAATTTTCCATCTCTGTTTTATGACGCTGATGAATGATAGATTCATACAAAACATCATCCCCTTTTATAGGGCGCCTATAAAAGACAAACGATTTTCGTGGAAATCATTCATAATGCGGATTCACATTTTTCTAATCATTTCCACCACACATGCCCTCTCAGTGTTCACAAAAACCAATCCACCGCATCGCTACAATCTGTTCAATATTCCTATCGAAACTAATTTTTTTACACACTTCACGGGATATGATTTGATTGGGCAGCCGATTATGAAAACTTTTCATCAGTTTGAAGAAACTTTGATTGACGGTGATAACAGTCTGCATGTGATTAACCAAGACTGTAGATATGATGTAATATCACCAAAAGATTTACTCATGCATTGCCGAGGAAGGTTGATGCGTATCAGAGATCGAAACGTGCAAGTCTTGGATCAGTTTTCGGATGCTTTCACTTTTGATCATGTTCAAAGGCAAGCCTATGTTTATAGGCAGAATGAAATATTTAGACTGCAAAAAAACATGACGTCATCTTGTTGGAAAATCGAGAATGTTCGAGATTTCAATGTGGTTGATGGAATTTTGACAGTTTTGCACACAAATGGTGCCATCGTACATAACGGGACACTTTTGGCGCGTGTCGATCCAGCCATCTACAGCAGACTACCGATTTTTGCCACAACCGATTTTCAATCGCATCAGTTGCCCATGTGCGAGGATACGGGTATAAATTACCTAGGAGTAGCGCTAATTGTATCATTTTTGGTGGCAGTCATTGAATCATGTGGCCATTTGACCAAGAAGCTCAAATCCAAACGAGCATTGAAAAGGAATCAATCAATTTTGATTGGTCAGACCCCCGAGTGATTACTATAAATATCGTCATCACAATCACTCTTATACTTGCACTCTGCCCGTGTCTCAAGTACCGTTCAAAATGAAGCCAGGATTCAGCTTTCGATTCCCCAGCCAAACTACAATAATCGGTGCGACTCAAAGCGGTAAGACTACATTACTGCGAAAAATTTTGGAAAATGCAAACATATTTTTTGATGAACCAATCGATAACATTTTTTGGTTTTGTGGTATAAAAACTTCCAGCATCCCAATCCACTTGCCTAATCTTCAAGTATTTGAATCTCTACCCGATGTCGATCTACTCAAAGAACACCGACACCAACGAAACATTGTAGTTTGTGACGATTTGATGACCGAGTTTTCAAAATCAAAGGAGTCTTTAAACCTCCTAAACACTCTATTCACTGTATATGCCCATCATTTAAACTGCGCCGTGTTCAACCTAGTTCAATCTGCATTTGCTCTCCCCCCAGTGACGAGAAACAATAGCACATATATCATTTTGATGAAAAGCCTCTCGGACGCAGCTCAAATCAAACATCTGCTAATGCAGCAGTTTGGGGATAAATGGCGTGGTGCCTTTGATGCATACCAAGAAATTATGGCTCGACCGTTTAGTGCGATGATGATTAACAACGACCCAGCATCGGACCCAAATATGCGCATCCTGACAAACCTTTTGGAAGATTATCCAGTATCGTATACCCCTATATAAGCATGTAAAAGTTTCTGTTGTTACCATTTTTTTTTCAAATTTGTAACACAATGTCTAGTAATCTTATTGTTCATATTGACTTCTTGCATAAAGTTATGAAGTATAATCGTGCTACAATTATTAACGCATCTTCAAAACAAATAAATATTCTTGTTGAAATTGTGTACAATCTTTTGAATTCAAAAAACATTCCACTATCAAATTCCGAGGTATCTATATTGAAACCGATTCACAGTCTACTAGCTGCGCTATCTCGTGAGAAGAGTGTAGAGAGGGCTCGAAGAACACTATATAAGCTTTCAAAGCTTCAGTTAAAATCTCTAATTATTCCTGCTCTCGTCGCAACAAACTTGGCATAATGCGAACTATCAAAAAATATCACATTATTCCATTTGTAGAAGGAGCGGCTGTTGAGTCCGCTCGACGTTTTCTTGAAAAAATCCTAAATGACCCAAATTTGGATGATGGCGAAAAGGTTAAATTTTATCAAGATTTGCTTTATCGAATTCGAAATCATAGCAATTTGGCCATTGCAAACGAAGAACTTGTAAACATTGTAAGAAACAATTTCGCGATTGGTCAAGAAGCTACTCTGAAGAATGAGATTAAGCAAGAGGTGAAGGAAGAGGAGGAGGTAGAGGACGAAGCCATGGATAGCGCTACCGAATATGAAGACATTGTTGAAGAGGGGGAGAAACCCCTAACTAGACGACACGGAAAAAAACGTAAAGAGACAGAAGATGAAAGTAGCCCTTTTCATAAGCGATATTTGGTTGAAATACCCAAAGTGGAACCAAAAGTAGAACCAAAAGTAGAACCAAAAGTAGAAGTACCAAATATTGAAATTGAAAAACCATTGAAAATTTTGAAAAAGCGAAGGGCTGATGCGGGTGGACCCATCAACAGTAAGCGATACATGGTGGGTGTCGATGATGATGATGGGACAGTGGGGAAAAAACCAAAGTCAAAAAGGTTGTCAAAACTATTCGTGGTGAAAAAGACAGTGCCAAAACCAGTTCTGCCAGTTTACCCACTAGCCCCAGGAGAAACGGTTCAAACTGCACAAGTGGGGCCAATGCGACCGACCTTCAAAAAAGTACCTCTCCGCCCACCACGAAGATCGGATCTGCGTAGATTGAAAATGGCTAGAAAAATGGAGGAGAGACCATGGGGGAGACACCGAAAACGGAAAACCAATGAAGAACCCGGAAATGCGAGTAAACGGAGAAAAGCTTCATCAGGTGAAAAAATGAAACGAGTAAAAATGGAAATTAAACCTGATCAAGACTTTGATAGCAAGGCCGATGCAGCTGTCAAGACTGACATTAAACCCATCATCAAAAAAGAAATTAAACGAGAGATCAAAAAAGAGATGGACGATGATCAAGAGTTCAAACCAGACATTAAACCAGACATTAAACCAGACATTAAACCAAAAATGGAAGGTTCTGGTAAAGCCAAGCAAAGAAAACGTAGAACAGTTTGTGGTTCAACCGCAAAAGCACCCTCTGGTAATCGCATTTATTGTAGACTCTGGAAATTTTAGCTATAAAAAGCCTCTTTTTATCGATCCACAACTAGAATGGAAGCCGCAATTAAAGATGCATGGTCCAACGAAAATCATCCATGTGCTTTTACTTCTGTCGATGCAGTTTACAAGTATGTCAAACGTCGGTACCCCCGTTTAAAGAGGGAACTTGTAGAAAAAACCCTTGAAGATTTGGAAGCCTTCACGCTCCATCGCCCAGTTGTTTCAAAGTTCCCCCGGCTTGCAACACTTTCTGTAGGGATGTTTTGTGATTTACAGGCGGATTTGGCAGACATGTCAAAGTACAAGAAGGAAAATGATGGTATCACATTTCTTCTCAATGTGGTGGACATTTATACCCGAAGAATTTTTGTTAAACCTCTCAAATCTAAACATGGCGAAGGAGTTGCTTTGGCATTCGAGGAAATTTTTAAAGAACTAAAGACACCACCTCTACGGGTATACACGGATGATGGTAAAGAGTTTTACAATACACATGTCAAGACGTTGTTTGAAAAATTACACATTAAACTGGCTTCTCCAAAAAGTGAAATCAAATGTGGTGTAGTCGAGAGGGCTAACCGTACCTTGAAAACTAGAATTGCGAAATACATGTCAAATAAGTATAACCGACGATATATTGATGTGTTACCCAAAATTGTAAAGGGGATGAACAATTCGTTTAATCGTGGTATAGGTGCTGTTCCAAATAAAGTACAACAAGGTGATTTTCCTATATCTATGCCAACGACCACTAGTAGGAAACCTAAATTCAATGTTGGTGATCACGTTCGAATTTCGTCAAAAAAGGCTCTATTCGATAAAGGGTATGAACAAAGCTGGTCCCCTGAAGTTTATGTGGTGAAGACCGTAGTGAACGGTCGACCCACAACTTATCGTCTAGTGAGTACGAATGGTGAAGAGATTATTGGTATTTTCTACACGAGGGAGCTGACAAGATGTACATATGACCCAAATGCTGTTTATCGTATCGAAAAAATTTTGAAAACACGGAAGCGAAATGGAAAAATGCAACATTTTGTAAAATGGGATGGGCACGCAGACTCTCACAATAGTTGGATCGACGCCGACAGTCTTCTAACTTTATAATTGTAATTTTTAGAGTTTTTTTCAAATAAACATTTATTTTTTCAAAAAAACCCAAACTGTTAAAGATATTTGTAATCATTTAAAAGAGTGAACTCATCGGATATATAACCGTATGGTAGTAATGCCCCTGCAGATGTAAATATCCCTTTGTCGGAAACTGGCCGTACAATTTTCTCCATCAGTACCGTTTGTACTCCATCCATGAGATTGGTTCCACGGTTAAAAACAAAACGTTCGGCATGTAGCGGTGCGATAACTCGCTTTTCAACCCAACTCTCCATCTACAATAATAGACATTAACCACTTTTTTTTTCAACAAAAAAACTCACCATGGTTTTCATTGTATCAAATGAAACCTTTTCGGCACTCTTCTTGTTTAATGTTATCCCCTTCGCCTTAATTGAATAGCTAATGTCCCCCGTATCACTCTCAAACTTGATACCATAAACTTTGGGGGAGACAGTGACTACTTCAACAATCTTCTTGTCCTTCGGGACTTCATTTGTAAGCATACCCAAGCCGTCCCCAATCAAATCACCGAGTAGATCGACACCACGTTTTTGGCGGAACATTACGCTATCTGTGTCTGTAACTTTGAGAATTGAATATTTAGTCTTTTTTCCTGAGACCCTACCAACATAAATTAAGTTGTCGGCCCCCACGCGATCCATTGCATTGTATAGACGGATCCGAGCTGCTGATGTTGTAATGATTCCATACACAATGTTGGAGAATCTTCTGGTAGTTAGCGCCTCCTTCAAGTGTTTTCTAGAGACAAACGCGTACTCCTCGTTCCAAGTTTTGAACATTTTCGGTTCATATCCTGGGGCTTCGAAGAAGTTTGAAATTGCGACATAGTCTTCCAGTTTCAAAAGTTCAGTCTCCGTTTTGCATGGATTTTGGGCAAATTTTCCTGAAAGATGAAAAAATAAAACATACCACCAATACCAAACTAACCCCATGCGGAATTCAGAAACAGCTTTGCCAAACTCCGAAGTGCTGGATTTTTTTCCACACAAAGTGGATCAATCTTTACACCATCGTTTTGCTCAATCATTGCAACATGATCAGCTTTTTCGTCATCACTCATATTCGATCGAGGCCAACCACTTGCCTGATGTTTGATAACAAGCAATGGGCTGAGGAAACTGGAGAAAAAACCACCGATAAACCAATCTTCCTCAGCCCAATGCCAAGTCTCATGGTACCGTAAAATTTGATACCCTTTGGCAATGGCAAGATTCATTTCGTTTGAGGTCCAAATCCCGGTCAGGTAGCGGTCGGAAATTTGGTGATGAGTGCATTCCTGTTGTCTAGCCAAGTCTCCACAGGTTCTACACAAGGGGAAAATTAATTTTCCATTGCTTCGATACGGTAATACAGGGAGTTCGAGTCTAGTCGGTGGGAGTACATCGCAATACACAAGTCCTCTATAGGGGGTTGGTTCTCCGGGTATGATTGGCCAAAATTTCCGATTTTCCGTTTGAGGTTGTCCGATTGGATAATATGCGCCTAAAATGGTGAAAATACTTACTGTAAAACAAATGCACTTAGATACCTTTCATATTAATATAAGGATATAGCGAACAAAAATCATAATACTCGATAGTGTACTCGTGATCTGATTTTGCAAAAGTTTTGAATGGTTGAGTTCTCCCTCCGTACATGGCGTCTCTTGGAATCAGTTGAAACGTGTTTCGACACTGAAAGTTGACTATTTCGGATCAACTTTCTAAAGAAATTTCTTACTCTTTTGAAAAATGATTTCATTTGTTGGCTCTCCTCTAACATTTTATGAATTTCACACTCCCACACGACGGTAACATTGTAGCCAAGATGTTTGAGAATAGCTTCACGAGCTATTGTTTGTTCATACAATTGAGCCATTGTAAAATCCTTTCTTCGTGGGCATTCAGCATCACGATTATGATAGCACCTTGGACAGCCATGCCACAAGCAACCATAAATCTGAAGTAAGAAATAGACTCATCGTCTTCGATGAAACATACCTCCAAAACCGTTCTGGTGGCCTCTACATAACCATCTACAAAGAAGTTTCCAATTTGAAACTCATTTCCTTTTAAACTGTGTTGAATCGAGAGGTTTGGATCCTGATTCTCTAACCAAAGGAGATATTTCAGTGCCAACACAGAGTTGTTACGACCAGGGAAGCCGTTTTCAGGAATGTAACCAACATCGTCCTCGGTGAAATGCTCCATGGACATTACGAACATCACAAACCCGGCAAGAGTCGGAGATTGAATTATTGGATTCCAGTTTGAAAATATTGATGCACAAATCTGAAAACGCAAAATGAATAAAGAAAGATAGTAACAAAAAAAACATTTCTTGCCTGTATATATTTTGATATGCTTTGCACTAAGATTTCCGTATCATTTAGTCCGTATGCCAAAATTTCAGCATCGAAATCAAATGGCTCGTCATAGAATTGTTCATACCACTTTTCAAACTGTTCAGCTTCTGAACAACCCATGTATTCTGGTTGATAATAGTGCTTCGGTGGTTTGGTGTCCCATGATCGTCCATAACTTTCAGGAAAGTTTAAGAGGTAGGGAAAATATCCTTTAGAATCAATTTCTAATCCAAAAGCTTTTGGCATACTGGCTAGCTTCATTGGGATGTATTGCCAAGAATCTCGAAACGTCAAATAACGGTCTTTCAGCTCTAGTTCCGCCGAGATGAATGTACCACCGTTGCAAATAAACTTGGGTGTAGTGCTTGTCATACGGCATAGTGCTGGGAGTAGAAACACATGATCATAACTGAAACAGTTTTGTATCGTTTTTTGCTTCACAAGGTAAAATTTTAACCCACCGCCCGCCGTTATGCGCAATCAAATAGGTGTTTGTTATCCGGGGGTCTGTGAGCAACCAATTGCAGAAACGGTCCAACACGGTACCATACTCTCCTGGTCTCAGTTTGTAGGAGATGTACTGGACAGGACCACATGATTGGCAGAAACCACCAATGCACCGCTGGCAAATAATTCGGTATGTGACTAAGTTGACTGTGTGCTTTAATCCGGATTTATTGCCATCCGGTGAAGCCACGATGCACTCAAAATCGTAAACAACCATAGTCCAGTTGTTTTGTTTTTCAATCAACTTTTTGCGACCAGATTCAGTGATTAGTGCATGATAACACCCATGTTTTAGCATGGTTGGCTTTTGGCAAATTGTACAAAACTTTTCTGCATCACATACGTGTTTGACTTTAGAATACGTGAAGCGCTTTGTTATTTTACTACAACCATCGCATCTAAAAATTTTAAGTTTTTTCAAAATTAATTACATATAACCTACCTCTCCCAAATTTCACAATATGGCAAAGCACTACCAGACTTCTTTTGCAAATGTTTTCGATAACAATGGTCTCCGGGGAACGTAATATTGCATTTTTCGCATGTTATAAATGAGCTTGTGTCAGGAATACAGTTGCTCCAACCACACCTCTCACATGCCGCGGTACAATTCAATGAATGATTCTTGTCTACCAGTTTTGAGCAATTGTAACAGAATCTGGAAAGCAAGTTTTTTAATCAAACAAATTCCACTAATTATACCAAACCTTGTACAAATTTTTTCACATTTTGGAACAAAAAAATCATAGTGGCCATTGTGAAATATCAGTCCAATGAATCCGTCCTGATGCTCGTTGAATTGCAGTAGCAAAGTTGGTGTGTTTGTTTGATTCACAGTCCAAACAACAATTTGATAACCACACAAATAGGCCGCCAATTGTCTCAAATGCCCAATATCATGTTCGACAGTACTTTGATTCATTCCTGCTTTTCCCAGTAACTCCTTGGCCATCTCCGTTTGATGGTGGATTTTCCTCTGGAGTCGATCGGGGGTGTTCTAGAAAAAATATAAAACAATATTTTGAAATTTTGGGTTTTTTGAAAAGCTACCTCAGCGCGGGAAAGTCGAGTCCAAATGTTGTTCAACCGTTTCCACTCATCAGATCCTTTTAAGGTATTCTTCTTATCACTCCACACTTGACCAATCGCCAAAGCTTTTGGTAAACAGTACCCTTCTCCGACAACACTGGGACTATTTCTACCAAAAATTTTCTAAAAGTTACAACTATTTCCATTTCATTTTTTGTTCAGCCAAAAACGCACCAAAACTTGCTCAGATATTGCTCCACCGGATCCGGTCAATAGACCTGTGGCAAAAACCTTCATGTGAAGCTGTAGTTGTCGGTCAATCTTCAATTCTTTGTTTGATCGTGCAATTTTAGCAATAGAGTTGACCAAAGTATGTCCGTCGGCCAAGTTATGTGTGCGATGACTTATCCAAATCTCATCGTTGGACCATTCGGGGTGTCGGAGGCTAAACAAATACGAGTACAGTTTTAATTAAAAGCTTTACAAACCATAGCCAATATCTAGTTTCTCTCAAAGTACCACCAGCTTGTTGTATCATACGTCTAATAAATATATCAAAAAGATCAGCAACATGGTGATCTAATGACTTGGTCGTCGGCAAATTCTCCAAGTTTTTGAAAAGAAGCTTGACACAATCCGCCTCCAATATCCCTCCAGACAGTCTCTCCAAACTATCATTTTCAACTATGGTGAAATTTGAAAAATGATCCATTTCAGCACGAGTGGGGAATCCCTTTCTTTTTACATATTTTGGATTGTTTTGAAACATGGGTACAACATGAGCACCACCATCTCCTTCTGAATCATGAGAAAATCTACTAGTTGATTTTTTCACCTACCTTGAACTGCACCCTCTGTTGGATTTTGTTGAATTGGTAACAAAGAAGAAGAAGAAGAAGAAGAAGAAGGCAATTTATCAGGCGGAATATTCGAAATATTTGAACCATTAGGTATCATCGCGGGTTATTGTTTCTTGGATGAGTGTTGTGGATGGAGGGTAAAAAACACGGCAATTTTATATGTCGAAAACACAGCAAGCACCGCCTCTTTTTTTTCATACGATTCCGCCCATTTTTCTTATACCCTTCCGGTTCCTAAAATGCAGAATTCGAAATTTTCAATTTCTAACCACCCTTTTTTTTCATACAGTGACCAATGTGCGATTCCGCCCATTTCCTCATGGCCTTCCTTTTCCAAAAATGCAGAATCCAAAATTCTTAATTTCTACTTTTATTGAAAAAAAACAACAAGACAACAGTAAAATAGAAGAAAAAGAAAAGGCTTGAAAGAGAGAGAAAAGAAGGACTACAAAAGTGCTCTCAACCGATAGACTTCTTCAATAGCTCGGGGGTCGGCTTTAATGATCGATTGAACACTTGCCAGCAGTTGATTCACGGTTTGAAAAGTATGAGAAATGATTCGAAAATCATCTCGATGTCTCACACGGCTGACACCAACATAAAAGAGTCCTGGTCGCATATTCTTCACAACCTCCATGTAAACTAGACTTAAAGTCTGTCCTTGGGCTCGGTGGTATGTGGCCGCAAACGCAGGAGATACCGGAAACATCCTTCCATGGGACGATTCATCAATCGCATATCGCTCACGCACTAAGCGAGATAGAATCTGGGACTCTTCGGACCTGAAAAAAAGTTATAATAAGATAGTATTCACGAATCAAAAAACTTACTCTACATCCAAATGAATAACAGCACCAGTTTCGGTCAAATCCACATTCTTCACCGTGACAATTTCCCCATTTGTCAGGCCAAGTGATGGTAAATTCTTGTTGATAATTAGACGCGCTCCCAGAGCAACATTAAAATGCGCCTCAACAGTTTTCAGGTACCGACTTGTACCAAACTCTTTCCCGCCATCGGTATTGGCCTGTCTATAAATTTCCTTAGTAAGCATCACCAATTCCAACCCAAATGACATATCAAGAGCCTGAAAATTTTTTTTCATTCACAAAAGAATGAATAAAAACTTATTTGTTGATTGAATTTGTTCACTTGATTATTCCAGGGTGCTAAAATCATGGATCCGGATCTTTGTGTAGATAGAAATTGGTGGACAATTTCACGGAGATTAGAATCTCTGAAGCTGTTGAGACAATGGCTGCCCATATCCGGAACAGTGATAATTCTCTGTCGGAGAAACTCCAAATCTTCGAATACGACATGTCCAAAACGCCATCTTTGGAGCATTTGAGCAAACTCCGGATCATCTGTTTGACGTTGATTGATGGTTAGTTCTGCATATGCTACTCTCTGCCAATGAACATCTGTAATAGAATGGATTACGGTACATTTCGCAAAATAGTGAGACTTACAGTCATACACTGGTGCTTGCCCAACTGGTGGGATTTGGAGCAAATCACCAAACATGATAATGTGACAGCCTCCGAAAAATTCCTCATTGCGCTTCATTCGGCGTAATCGTTTTTCTATACGATCAAGTAGATTTGCCCCACATTGGGATATTTCATCGATAAACACAAATTGAAGAGTTTGGTCGTAGGGTAGAATATCCAGTTCTTCGGTTGGCAATTGTGTGAAACCAAGATGAAAAACAGAATGAATGGTCTCTCCTCCATTCGCCTTGGCCGCGATCGCCGTTGGAGCACATACGATTGACACACTTCTCAATTTACCCAAGAGAGCACCAAGGAGATAGGATTTACCACATCCTGCAGTTCCAGTTACAAACATGAAGATCTAAAGATATTTTTTCATTGAAAATATTGATAGAAAACAAACTTTTGTTGGTGAGTTTAGACCATTCATTACTTTCTGGTAAATAGCCGCCTGCTCATGGTTCAAATTCAGAACGTTATCGGACATGTTTCCAATAGGCGGGGAGGGAGGAGATGAGTCCGCACCACCCACGATTTGCTATAAAAGGCTTTTTTTTGAGGCGGGGTGAAGACAAGAATCAAAGTTCCGCCCCTTTTTTTTACACTAAAAAACGCGAAAATCTTACATCATTTCCAAATAAATTAGCTCTGAGAAAAAATGTCGGCATCTCAAGGTGATTCGGTTTTCTTATTTTCTTCTTCTTAAATTTTTTTTTCAGATCTGATGGATCAACTGAGACTATCACCATCTCCTCCTCCGCCCCCAGTGCAACCAGTAAAGAAGAAGAATGGCAAGCAAATGATTTCAATGTCAGATAAGCCACCAAAACCAAAGAGGGCCCCACGGTTAAAAAAACCAGCGGTGGAAATTGGATTTCGATGTTTCGTCTTTAATCAATGCTGTGCGCCGTCGCTGGTAGTTTCCGATGGAAAGTTGTCGATGGACATCTGCGAAAAATGCCTTAAAAAAAATAACCCGTAGGTTATTATTTGATTTGCTTTTCGTGAGACGAATAAAACGTTTTTTTTCAAATCACTCTTTATTATTGTTATCGACAATAGTACAGTATTGGGGTGTCGAAAGTTTAAAGAGGATTTCAGGTAAAAACAGAACGAGTGGATGAGATCGGGAGATTACCCGGAAACCTTAGACCGGTAAAAAAAGATCGGCGGCATAGAGGAAAACTTGAAAAAAATTTGAAAAATATCTGAAAAATATGCAAACAACTTTCAGAAAATTTTCAAATTTCAAACAGAGTAACAATTATTGAAGAGACTAAATTTGGAAAAATCTGAAAAATATGCTAACAACTTTCAGAAAATTTTCAAATTTCAAATAAGAGTAACAATTATTGAAGAGACTAAATTTGGAAAAAATCTGAAAAATATGCTAACAACTTTCAGAAAATTTTCAAATTTCAAATAAGAGTAACAATTATTGGAGATGCAAAATTTGGAAAAAAATCTGAAAAATATGCTAACAACTTTCAGAAAATTTTCAAATTTCAAACAGAGTAACAATTATTGAAGACGCAAAATTTGGAAAAAATCTGAAAAATATGCTAACAACTTTCAGAAAATTTTCAAATTTCAAACAGAGTAACAATTATTGAAGACGCAAAATTTGGAAAAAATCTGAAAAATATGCTAACAACTTTCAGAAAATTTTCAAATTTCAAACAGAGTAACAATTATTGAAGACGCAAAATTTGGAAAAAATCTGAAAAATATGCTAACAACTTTCAGAAAATTTTCAAATTTCAAACAGAGTAACAATTATTGAAGACGCAAAATTTGGAAAAAATCTGAAAAATATGCTAACAACTTTCAGAAAATTTTCAAAACAAGAATTTAAGCCATCGACGGATTCTTCTTTTCCTCCTTTTCGTCTTCTGGCGTCTTCTCCTCAATACCAACACTTCCCACCTCCTTCGTCGCATTTTCTCCACTTTGAATATCCTGCGACATCAACTTCTCATCGGCGACATTCTTCTGAAGATTCTCCATTTTTGAATTTTTCGCAATTTTTGAGCGAAGCCATCCCCAGATGTGTGTGCAGACATGACGAATGGCTGAGGCGCCCAATTGAGCAAATCGACGAGTCCAACCACCCAGTTTCGTTTCTTTTTTGAAGATCGCATGGTAGAGAGCAACGACGAGTGAGACGCCAATGATGGCGAGAAGAAGATAGGGGGCAGCGGCTCGAATGATCGAAGGTTTCTGAAAAAAAACAAAAATTTACAATTTTAATGGTTTGGCATTTTTTTGTTGAATTTTTTCCTTGTTTTTAATTTATTTTTTTTTGAAAAAAACTCACCAGATCAGAAACCGGGACTTGGTAGTAGCAATACAATTTGTCGTTTTCGATGCCGCAGTCCGATATCGGTGGGCAAATTGCGCAATCCGGGTGTTGGCTAAACGACATTATCGTCGCTGAAATTTAAGTTTTTAAAATAATTTTTCAACGAAAAAACTTGATTCAATATATTGGCTAAGCATAAGGAACAATTTAAGCATTAGGAACAACAATTTTTCCAGGAAAAAAAGAAGAAAATCCGTGAAAAAATGCAAAGAAATTATCAAAAAAAAAGGGGAAAATGCAAAAAAAAAGTTTCTGTGCATTGTTCGCGTGGTGGTGTTTGCGTACTTGCGCACCGTAGTCATTGCATAAAAAGCCAATTTCCGTGTTTTTAGACTGAAAAAAGACAGAAAAAAAACGTGATAGTAGTTTTTAATTTTTTTATTTGAAATCCAAATAAGAAAACTGATAAAAAATACACATAAAAAAGACTTTTTGAAGAAAAATACGAGAATTAAACATTTTTGTCCTCGCTTGTTTCCATTTCTTCGTAATTTTCGTCGTCATTGCTGTCATTAACACCGGATTCATCACAGGAGTCAAACTGAAAAAAGGAGATTATTTATATCCTGATCGATTTTTTTATTTAAAGAATTCACCTGGCTTTCATCTAGATCCAAATCACGCCATGTAGGACTACCATTTGAACGGGAAACACGAGAGGGGAGAGCATTAGAACAAGAATATGACGGTGATGCTGGAGAGACAGGTGGGATTCGGACTTGTGGAAAAACATCCCAGGCGGTGGGAAAACATGTAGAAAACTCGTTAATATTCATATTGCTCTGAAAAAGAGTAAAATTTGTATAAGCGTGATAAACACTAAACTCACAAAAATCCCTGGGAAAAAATTGGAAACATTGTTGACCCAATTTTGAACTGCTATTGGCAATTCTCCATAGATAAAATGCAGCATAATGTGTGAATCGTAGATATGATTCTTGCACTCTATCACAGAACCAAAAAAATCTCGGCAGATTGGACAAGTTCTTGCTTCTACCGCCGGATTTTGAGAATTCAAATGACGGAATAGTGTCTCGTTCATCAGAGGATTAGGTGGGCGACAGTTTCCATGGATATTGGCTACATGTAGAGCTCGTTCCATAGGGTCCAAAAAGTGGTAACAGCAATACGAGCAATACGTGTCAAAAGACATATTTAGAGTATTTCAATGACCATTATACTTATTTGCTATTTATATAACTGATAAAGGGGCGGAGTCTTAGATTTTTGTATCAAAGTTCTCCGCCATAAATGAATGCATATATTCATCATCGTCAGTTATAGAATCAAACATTTTGCACAGTGACTGGAAAGAATGACCTCGCGACATCATTGTCTGTACGAAAACTGCATAGGCTCCACAAGTCTTCTCCGTCAGTCTTTGTTGCTTCCGCCGGTTACATACAACCCTTGGAAACTTGGCCAAGTAATTCGAAATCAAAAGATTGGGTTTTATCCCCAGTGAACAAAAGAAATGGCAAGTGTTATTTTTCACAAAAATGGATTGCCAATGAGTACCCGGTTCGTGCCTCTTATCTGTATTTACAATCAACCCAAACGTTTTTCGTCGAGTTTTTACCCCGCCCAGTTCATCGCTACTGTAGACGCCGAGAAAGGTTTTTTTACAATATTTGTCATTTGTTAAAATTTCATGAATTTGGTTGGAGAACATTTCGCCTATAAATAGACGACCTATAGTCTCATTGTTTTCAAGTTTTCACTATTTATAATAATGGCACCTGTTGCCATTGACTTGACCAAAATCGACTATAAACCACTCTTGAGAAAGAATATCACTGGCAGTGGTTATTATCATGGTATACGGTATCAAAGAGGTGGTAACCAGCGTGGAGGAGGCTTGGGTGGAATACTAAGCGCTTTGAGTTTGGTGCCGAAATTTCTAAATTCTTTTGCTGGTCGGCATATAGTCAGCGCTGGAAAACAGTTGGTCACCGAACTGTCTCAAGGTCAAGACTTGAAGAGTAGTTTGAAAAATGTTGCTAAACAGAAAATTAAAGAAATGAGCGGTTCTGGTCGAAGAAGAGGCCGTGTTGGGAAATCATCCGTGAAGGTTTTGAAACCTCATTTGGTTAAATCTACAAACAGAACCAACTTTTTGTGAGACAGGTCATTGGAAAAGGTATAAAAGGGGGGCGCTTGTTAACTAGATTCTACATATTTCACCCAGTTTTTTCACAGTTCAAACTTTCAGAACAGTTTTGGAAAATGATTAGCCGTATGGACACAAAGTCCAAAGATATTGTCGTGGACGAGTTGGACTTTAGTTCAATGCCTGGAACAAATACAGCAATTTTACAATCTAGATATGTCAAAGTGCCTCTGAGAAATGCATATCAACCAGATGGTCCATGGGAATTCGTTTTGACTAATCATTCTCGAAACTATTTGGATTTGAAACGAGCATATCTAATTTCAACTTTTGATATCACTGACAGCGATGGAAATTTGGTATCTATTCCAGATCCATATAGTGAAACCTCTTTATCTTACGCACCAATCAATAATATCGCCGCATCTATTATGAAGACCGTGACATTGCATGTTAACTCTCAATTGGTCTACAGCAACTCTACAAATCATGCGTACAAGGGTTATTTTGAAAACTTGTTAAATTATAGTCAAGATATTAAAGATTCTACACTCTCTGCTGCGGGATTCTTTCATGATACAGCTATTGATGATACCAAAAGTAAGGGGTACCAGAATCGTGTTGGATTGATGAAAAGGTTGAAACCTGTTCAGGTGGCAACCAACATTTCAATCGACTTGATGAATCAACCAAGAATTATGATGAATGGATGCAATGTACAGCTTACAGTCTACCCAAACCATAGTGACTTTTTGATTGAGGGTCATAATCTTGGAAACAAGAGGCTAAAATTTAACATTCGGGATGTTTATGCTCTTGTGCACGAGTACGAGCTCACTGATGGTGTTACAAATGAATTGGAGAGATCATGGCTTGAGCAAAAGGTTGTTCAGTACCCAATGATTTCTAGTCAAGTCAGATCATTTTATATTGGCCCCAACCGCCTGGATGCACCTGCCAATACTATTTACACTACTAAAATGCCACGTAGAATTTTCCTGGGGTTGGTTTCCGCTGAAGCCTATAATGGATCCCAAACTACCTCGCCATTCAATTTCAAACCTCATGGCTTGAAAAATTTACATATCGACTTGTGTGGAGTTACAGTTCCTGGTCGACCTATGGAGTTGGATTTTGAAAACAACAAGTTTATAGAGGCTTACATTTTGATGCAAGAGGCCTTGGGTCACTCCCGCAACAATACCACATGTAACTCTATTAGTATCGAGATGTTTCGAAACTCTGGGTTTACAATTTATGGGTTTGAATTGAGTCCTGTGGCCCTGGATGGTTCAATATTTGAAATGGTTAAAATGACCAATGTCAGTATTCGCCTTGATTTTAAAGACAAAACACCAGAAAACGGTTTGTATTGTGTAGTTCTAGCGGAGTTCGATGCCTTGATTGGTTTTGATACGCTGCGAAACATGGTTTTTGATGCAGTTCCAAACTAAAGAAAAAATGGTTACCGATTCAAAATCTCCGCCCCCCTCCCTTTCTTCCTTCACACCTCTGAACGAGTACTATATAAATCAGATGAAATTTTGATTCTAGTCATTCTCGTCGTTTTCTCATTTGCAAGAAAATGGATAAAACTAATTTCCCCATGAGTGAGCACATTCAAAAAACTGATAAACTTGCTACAGTTATGAGCCAATCGCAAGTCCAGGAAACGTTTCCTAAAGAGGCGAGTATGAAGGAAATGCCCAAGGAGCTGTCGTATGAAGAGCAGGAGCAGGTTTTTGTCTTTTTTCATTCCTGTGATAAATATTAAATTGCAGAATTATATGGAGACGAAGCGAAACGAGGCTTGTGTTCCTAGCATGAAGGAGGCTGCTTTGAATACTCGATGGCTTTTTAGTGCCCCAACATTTTTTGTCCACATGTGTTTTGACTGCCGTAGACGTTCGAGAGAGATTGCCGCGCAAGCGATAAGCGGTACTCTGTTGCAGCATATTGGTGAGTTGTATTTTTATTCTCTTCTTTTTTTCTTTGGTTGGTCAAAAAATGTGTTTTTTTCCAGTGATTGTTCTCTGCAACGTTTGTGCCAACGCCCACAAGAAGCTACATTTCACAAAGTACTACAACTTCGACGTCTTCAATTTTAACACTAAGCGAAAACTCAACAGTAACTATGCTGTCGAGGGTGAACCTGCGTCAAAAAAGATTACCATCTCCCAACCCAAGTAGCCAATGTTGAATAATTACCTGTTATTTTTCCCCTCTTTATTTTTTCTCTTTTGTTGTGTTGGAATAAAGTTTAATCTCTAGCTTACATCTCTAGTTTTAATCGAAAGTGTGGATTTGGGTTGGTCGGAGATTTGTTATAAAATCATATGTATAGGTGCTGCTTTCGAGGTTTCTCCTGGTGCTGCTTTCTAGGTTTCACCTTGTGTAGTGAAAAAAAAGGGAGGCGGAGATTTTGAATCAGTAACCTTTTTTTGGAGTCTTTTTTTGTTTCAAACTTTCTCTTAATTGTCACTTTTTCCTCTTCTTATAGAAATAATGTCCGACGAGAAACAAACCATCAAGTTGCTCCACGAAAAAATTAAGAAATTGGAGGAGTCCAGTATTGTTAGTTTGCAAGCCAATCTGTAGGGAACATTATCATTTCAACTATTTCCAGGAGCAAACCGCTCTCGTTGCCAGATTGAGACGCAGCGAAGATATGGGCTTCGCAGAAGAGAGGCGTTTAGAGGAGAGCCTCAGAGTTGTCCAGAGACAACTTGAAGAAGCGCATAGTCAGCTCTTGAATGGCGTACAGGAAACAACGAGATTGAGCAAAAAGTTGGAGTTCCTGACTAGGGACTACACTGAGGCCCAGGACAACCTCATGGTTAGTTTTAATGCCACTATTTTAGCGGAAAAATTGAAATGAATTTTAGAAACGCCTAAACAATGAAGAAGAGCTCAGAAACCAGTTGGAGGAAGCTACGGAAAACTACCAAAACCTGCGTAACGTGAGTTGATATTCTCAAATATGATATTTTAACAGCTTTTGTTTTAGAGGACCGATGATCGGGAGATCGAACTAGTGGGGCAGCTCCACGATATGAACAAGGAACTTGTAGATGTTAGAAATCAAGAAATCAGAGCGCGTAGCTCCTATAATCGGATTGTAGGAGGAATTGGCATTTGTCCAATATGCAGGGACAATTTCAACGCGATGGTTCGGGTTCCAAAAGTTTTAAGTGAGTTTTCTAGATTTTTATTCCTGTGCTATTACTTTTGTTTTTTTAGTGTGTGGGCACTCATTGTGCGCTCCGTGTTTGGAGCGAACATTTGAAATGGAAAGAAACAGGCAGCCAAGATGTCCGGTCTGCAGAAACCCCATAACCCCGGGGCCACTGGGCGACTTCCCCACCAATTATGCAGCAATGAATCTGGGGATGGCAGCGCCACTTGGTAATCCGAGAAATGACAATTACGAAGATAGTGAATAACAGCTCTCTCTCCCTCTACAGTACCTATTTCTTCTTCTTCTTTTTCTTCTTCTTCTTTCTGATTGGCGTTTCTATCCCCCTCGCCCCTCCTATTTTATTACACCTCCCCCCCCGTAAATTACCGTATCTTTTTATGGCCCTCTATTTTCTTTCGAATAAATATAATCGGCATAATCGGATCTTTTATCAAGAAAATCTACAAATTGCAAAACATGATATCTCGCCATCTTTATAGAAAGGTGGCACATGTCCTTCTCATATTTATTTGACAGCCATGTGCCGATAAGATATCCGTAGCATTGTTGGGAGGGGAGGGTATTCTGAAGTCTTTCCGTTTGTGAGAATCATAGGGACCTTTTGTTTTCTCGAAGCAATCGGACGATTAGAAAACGAATTTTGACAGAACTAGTTTTTTAACTTGGTACACTGTTGAAGCGCGGAAAATTTGGTTTTTCGCCCAAAGATGAGAGAAATACTTGGTTGTTTCTTGGAGAGGGAAAACGTTGGTTTTCTACCCAACATTCTTCAAACTAATAGAAAAGGGATGTAGATTTGTTAAATTGCTCATTTGTGATGGTTTGCGGCTTGGTGAGAGGTCGTATGTTTTCTTGGGCTCTGATTAAATGATTACGAGCTGATAAGAAAAACTTTATAACTTTAATCAATGGCTTTGGAAAATTTTGCTCTCGAGGAGCATGGCTGAATTCTCGTGGCTCGCTGGGTAATGCTCTTCATTGGAGCAATTTTTTGGTGAGTTTTTGGGTGGGGCTCTTTTAGATGATGTCATTGTGGGCGGAGTTTGGAACCTTCTGGAATCATGACATCATTATAGGTGTGCTTTGGGATCTTTTTTTAGATGATGTCATTGTGGGTGGAGTTTAGAATCTTCTGGAATCATGACATCATTATTTGGCGAGTTTTGGGCGGGGGGTCTTTTAGATGATGTCATTGTGGGCGGAGTTTAGAATCTTCGGGAATCATGACTCATTGTGGGCGGGGCAAAATACCGTAATCCTGATTTGGTTATTTTTTCTGTTTTTGGTTATTTTTTTCATTCTTTTGGGGTGGGCGGAGTTTGATAGGGGGGAGGGAAAAGGGGCGGAGTCGGGCAGAAAACCGGTTTTTTCAGTAGTAAAATTAGGTGGGCGGGGCTTGTTGGTGGTTTTTTTTTTCGTACTTGGTTTTTTTTCTCCTTACTAACTACTCATATCAATCACGTATCAAGGAAGCAAAGAGTCAAGGATTCAAGCAACTGCCAATCGGATGTTATTCAACGTCGGAAAGTCAGTCAACAAGTCAGTCAACGACAGCTAAGGATTCACTTCAAGCAGCCAGGATATAGGATAGGTATAAGAAAAAGATTCAGAGCCACCGAAAAGAGACTGAAGTTCCAAGACGAAAGTCAAGGTTCCGAAGTACAGCTATGACTAGTCTACTGATCGGATTAGCATAGTTACGGGCCAAAAGAGATACGGATTATCAGGGGAGATGTAAACTTCACTCATAACTTTCATTACCAGCAACATCTCTTCTAATAGTCTTAAGTCCACCTGAAGCATAAGCGACAGGAAGGTTCAGATTCTAGTCGAAGGATTAGAATATGAAAAAGCTCTGACAAAACAAGATATAGTTGAAACCAATCTCAAGTCATTTACTTACGTCAAACAAGTTCTGTATTACCAACAGTCAACGAACCACAGGAAGTCTTCATGTTCATCTTCAGTCGAGGATTCGAGGATTACCAGCCAAGCCGGGACAAGGAAAGTCAATCACCAGCAATAGTTCCGAGGAAGTTGTCAAGTCATCGTCCAGATATCCAAGGATTCAAAGATTGAGGATGCCATCGTCATACCAAAAATCTGATTCTATCCGAGATACTCGAGTTCACCACCAGAGTGTGATGTGAAACGATGTTGACCAGGTAGAATTCAGTGATCAGAAGCTCACCGAGAATAATCGGAAGAAGGAAGTAGAAGGAAGCTGCTAACAAAGCCACATCGCGGATGTTCGAGATCGAAAGGTCCAGGATGTCCACGCCAACGTCTCAACACAAGTCAATCAAGTGTCCGAGGTCGTCAGATCAAGGATACAAAGTCATCAAAGTCTATCCACTCCAGTCACCATCGGATGTTCAAGATCTTCGGATTGAGGACACACGAACCAAGGATAGCCACCTTCAGAAGCCCACATCAAGTCATACTTAAGGAGACACCCGAGATTCTAGGATCAAGGATGTTACCAGTCAGGACTTCAGAAGATGCCCCAAACCGCTGACTTCATACCAGCAGGCTAAGGGATTGAGACATCACTTCGAGTCACCTCTCCGTGGAGACAAGAAGTACCATCGTCCAACAACACCATGGACTCACCAGCAGCTAACGGATACAGCCTTCCAAGATTAGGATCATCGAGAAGAAGATCTAGGCACAGACCCTACCTTCTATGAAGGTCGAGATGCATACCACCAAGGGTACCATCGAAAAGTCTGATCAGATATCTCCAGCAACAACGTCACAAACCCCAAATTTTGCAATTTGGCGGTTCTTCGGCCCTCGGGAATGTCGCGATATACCTATGGTCATAGGTTTATCACGATCCAGTACCCTCTTTCATCGGGCATCCCAATCGGCTCTCACGAGCCTCAAAGTCTGGAATCACAAGAGCACGGAAACACCAATTCAAATTGCCGCCAACAACGGCACTCCGCAATGCCGCAACGACACTCCGCTAACCCCCTCTTCGCGCCTTCTCTGCGTCTCACCGCGAGAGAGTGTTTGCGTCATTCTCACCACACACACCGGCACTCTTCATGTTTGCGACGACAGCGAACGGTCGTTGAGTGTGAGCTCTCTTCGCTCACTCACATCAACCGTATCTACCAGCGATCGCCGTCACACAGGACACGGACACCCCTACCAGCGTCAACTTACCAGCTCTACAACATCTTCCTTGTATCCTACCTCTGTGCATAGGAACAGGTCCAGAGTGGCCTCAGTACATACACAGCTGGCAATGGACGAAGGAAGATCTAATTGATCTAACCAGCCTTTACCAGCTCAAAGATAAAGGAGATTATCTAATCCATCGCCTACCACACGCAACACACACAAGCACGCGGTTATCAAATAGTTCTTGAGCGGGGGAGCCACCACCAGCTCTTTCTTCTAACCCACTCTCGACAAATATAATACATTGAAAGCGGAAAAAAATTCCAAAAAAATGTTTTTTTAACTTTTTGGGGGGACCCATAAAAGTTCAGACGGGACCCATGTAAATTCAGAGGGAGCCAAAAGGGACCCAAAAAAGTTCAAGGGGGACCCATATAAGTTCAGGAGGAGCCGAAAGGGACCCAAAAAAGTTCAGAGGGGACCCAAAAAAGTTTGAGGGGACCCAAATAAGTTTAAGGGGACCCAAATAAGTTCGAGGGGACCCAAAAAAGTTCGCGTCCCAAAAAGGGACCCAAATAAGTTCAAGGGGACCCAAATAAGTTCAAGGGGACCCATAAAAGTTGGGGGGACCCATGTTTCGGACTAGAGCCGAAAATTGAGTAAAATAAAATTTCACGTCAGTCTAAAAACTGTCCCCCTTTCCAGAAAACATCCTGGGGTCCGGCACCAGGTTTTGCCAGTTTGCCCACGCTTCGCTACTTGTACCGATAAATGAAAAAATTCCGGTGTCAATATAATCAGGTAAGGATATACTCGAATTAATCTTGATGGATTGTTTCTAATCACGGGAAAAAATCTATGTTACAAAAGCAATCACAAACTGTTGAAAATACGGATTTCCCAAGAAACCATTGACAAGGCCTAGTCTCTACCGCCACGGAACCCATCGGAAGAACCGAAATCAATGGAGAGAAAGCATGTGGGAGGAACCGAAAGACTCGAGCCACGTCAAAAAGCCAATTGTGAAATCAAATTCAAATTGAAAGTTTGAATCTTGCTTTGATAGCAGCTCAATAAAAGGTTTCTGCTTGTGAGATTAGTTTACTTCTAAATTCCCACATCTACTTATGTCCTATTCAATTGGAGTAGATAACGAACCAGTGAAAAATCGTATTTGAATTCTTCACAGATTCCAGAATATAGCAACTATATTTTAGGATTTTGTTAACATATCATTGCCGCAAAAGTCATCTAATCATGATAGTTTTTGAACGGCGTCTTACTTTCTTCAATTGCTTCAACTCGATTATGTTTCTGAAAATCATGTGTATGAAACAGCATAACTGGTCAATTTCAGTTATAGTATTCGAAATTGTACGTCCTCGTTTTTTCGACTGCTAAATCAATGTAGATGTTTCTGATAAGTCATTCGTTGACGCACAAATGCAAAAAAATCTTTCTAATTTCCCTCGAAAAATGCTGTCCTGCCACCATTAAAACCAAAAAAATGAACGATCTCAATAGCCAACTTAATAAAAGTGAAGGATGGGTCCCTGGGAAGATGGATCATTTTGGGTCTCAAAGATCGCCTTATGAAGGGTAATGACTGTCGTGATGATGAAGTGACAATAGCCCCCCCTGGCGTAATCTGTTTTGAAGGACACCATATAGAATGCAAAAGGTGACACTTAGAGTGCCAAGTTATGACAAGTGACGAGTAAATCTAGGTTGAGGGTGAGAAAAGGTCATCTTATCTTCCATCTGGCCAGGAGACACTTAATCGTCTTGTCTACACTTGTATTCCCTATTTCGCCTTTTTTGGCAGCACTGCACACTTACTTCATATACTCGCTCTCAGCTTCAATCCCGATCTTTATCAATTGAATACAGTTTTCCTAGTTTCAGTGTCCCGATGGAGAAACAAGCTGACCTTCTCAAAGCTGACCTCCACCATTTGAAGTATTGTATCCTCTACGAGGTCCTTCAAAAGAAACCCATTTTCGAATCCTACCGCAACTTCTGCAAAACCATAGGAGACGATGTGATGGAATACGTCGACTTCGAATTCTGGTACTACCGTTTTTACAACGGGGATCTAGACTTCGACTACGATCGCAACGCTGGTCCAAGACGAAAGGAACTGTTGGAGCTGTCGGTGGATATTCTCGACGATATCATCAGCCATTTGGATCCAATTGAGAGGTAAGCAAGATACTGTAGCAATACTCTAAGCCTTGTTTTTAGAGCTTCCATGCGTAAGATGAACAAGACTCTCAAAAATATTGCCGACCGCCACCCGCCAAAATACGAGAAGATTGAAGTTAGTGTGAATGAAAAGGAAGTGGAATGGAGATTGAATGAGGCAATCTTTGAATGCAAGAAGAAAAGAGAAAAGTGCACTCTTAAGAAACGTGGTGGCAAAGAAGTTCTAATCGATGAAAACTACTTGGAGACTGATCTTCAAATGTTTGAGAACATTATGAGAACGCCACGACTTGAAGTGGGAACTCTCAGTTTGACCTCTTTCCTTAATCAGGAACCTTTCGTGAACCGTATCCCCGATGGTTTATCGGTCAAGTCACTGGACGTATATTGTCGTTTATCATCCCAAGCGCAAATCATTCTATCTCGTATGCAACCAGGCGTTCTTGAATCGATAAAATTGAACACAGACACCAGTACTGATGGTATAAATAATTTAATTAGAATGGAACAATGGAAGCAAGCCAAAAAAATTAATCTCTCCTGTGGCCACACAGCCGACATGGATCAGTTAATGACCGAGTTTCTCCAGTTCCCCAGCTTCCAAGTAGCTGTACACATGAACATACCAGGAGATATCATCAGAATCCGAGACGTGAGTTGATCTAACTCCTTTCAGTTCGTGATCAAAACTTTGCAGGCACTTTCTACAATACCAAATTTCAAGGATTGCGAGCTGCGTGGTCTGCATTTAATGGAAAACAACAGAGACAATGTTGCGAGAGCCATCGGTGGGATTGAAATCGAAGGGAAGGATGAGGAAAGTGTTATTCGTCATTATCCAGTACCACAAACTGACGAGATCTTGGAATTCATAATCACCAAATATTCGATCGGCGTCAAGAAAAAGGACATAATTGTTTAAGCATTCATATGTTTTTGATTTTTCCCTGCAACCATGCTCCCATGTTTCATCCAACTATCTGATCTTTAACTGTTTCATGACCATTTTCTTCCCTCCCTAGACTAAAATGCGACAACTAAAGACTTTCAACTGTAACGTTCTTTTTTGTACCTCCCCCCATTCTTTTTCCTATGTTTTCAGTACTGTTCAGTCCTACCAGTCTCACGACACTACCCCCTTTCTAGAACTGTCTATTCCACATTACTTTTTTCTCTACATATCACAGTTTTCTCTATTTTTCCCTTATTTTTTTTTTTTTCCCTTATTTTTTTTTTATTTTATTTTTTTTTTTTTTTGAAACAATTTTTTCAAAGAGTTTCCTGTGTTATTGATTCTTAGATTATTGTGGAGGACAAGCAC
This sequence comes from Caenorhabditis sinica, assembly GCA_963932045.1. Taxonomy (NCBI): domain Eukaryota; kingdom Metazoa; phylum Nematoda; class Chromadorea; order Rhabditida; family Rhabditidae; genus Caenorhabditis; species Caenorhabditis sinica. The sequence goes on from OZ009940.1 coordinate 22,435,608, forward strand.
ACTCTGCGCAATGTTGGGACAATGAAGTGAAGATGGTATGTTGTTGTGTTGATCGTATCTTAGCACATCTACCGCCTTTTCAATCTTTACTCAAGGGACAGATGAATAGATGTGACAATGAACGTAGCCATCTGTGCCCACCTACACCTAGATTAGCCCAGAATTGATCTAGATTTGAGGAACCCTATTGTCTTCATTGTCCCATAGTCTATCTCATTTTCTTTTGTGAGCAGCTACAGTATGTATTGATCAGAGAAGGTGTAGAACTTTGATGAGCTCTAAAAGTGAGAATCTAATACGAACTCAACACTTGTATTCAAAAACATATAAAGCAAATGGTCCAAATGAAACCGCTGAAATTTTTATCCCTTTTTCAAAGGTAATGCAGTTTTATCATGTACGTCTTGAGAATAGCTAACATTTGTTCTCCAATGTGAGAATTCAAAAACAATTTTGTTTAATTTAGCATTCACATTGAATAAATGCGTTTGCAAGGTTAAGTATTGCGATCATACTCATCTCAAGGTAAGGCATCTCAACGTCAAATCAACATTTTTCTTCATCTACTTTTCTGTTTCGAGTCTTCGTTTTCAACCTAGTATTAACCGATTGATCAGTCTTGTTCTTTATTGAATTTGTTAGATATCTTGACTGTATTTTTTGCGGTTATTGATGATATTTTTGCACTAGTTATCTTTTTGTTTATCTTTAATGGCCGTCCTATACACAACAGAGGTGCGCGGAATTCCGTCTTTCGTCTTCCATCTTCCGTCTTCCGCCTATATTTTCACTTCCGTCTTCCGTCTTCCGCATAGAAAAATTTCTCTTCCGCGCACCTCTGATACACAACATCGAATAATGAAAAAAAAATTGGTAAGTTTCTGTTGTTCGTAAAACATTAACTATTGAACACAATTCAACGTCAGTACAGAGAGTCGGAAAAGTTGTGCTTGATCAACAAATCGAATCAAACCATTGCACTATAATAATGAAAACATTATACATCTTTCCAGTATATTATACGTTCGAAATAGTATTATATGTCATTAAAGCTTTCAAAAAATTTATCTGATTCAAAATTATCATAGCAGTGAGCACAAATCTAGAATAAACATTGCATTCTCGTAGTCGCAGCGTTTTCATAAATTATTCAATCCATGTTTGCCGGAAGTCAGAATTTTTGTGCTATGGACCTGTGGAGCGCTATAATGAAGGTAAACCAAGGAACAAGTTAGTTCATCAATAAATAGAACATCCTGCTATTTTTCCGTTTCGAAGACCTTGTTTACCAGAAAAATTCTTATCACTAATGGGTCTGAACGATTATCTGTGTTTCATATTTTGCTAATATTTTTCAATGTGCCGCACTATGTAATAGAAGTTGTGGTAACTGAACTGAACTGTTCTTCTCATCAGGTACTCTTTCTGCAATGTTTTGAACAAGCCTCTGCTCTAGAAGAACGTAGAGATTTTCTTGTTGAGAAAATATTACAAGTCAAGCTTTGGATAATTCAAAGATGAATACACTTTCTATTTTTCGTCTCGCGGTCCCTCTTGTAAATGAAAAATATAATGGCACTGCTCCAATTTAGCGTACATGATTTAAAAATGAATTTCCGCAGAACAACATAATTTGTTGGAAAAAATAGTCCACCATTTCATGCAGGTTTCAAAATTGGAGGCCATTTGTCTCGTCAATTATAATCCCGATTTTTCTGTGATATATCTTTTGTCTTATATGTCTCACTCAGCTATTGAAACCGTTACACTATATTTTGTTTCTCGAATCGTCGATCTTCTGAACATCCGACTAATACTTTATAGGAGAAAAATTCCAATTTTTTTCTGCTTCACGTTTTCGGTAAGATATTGGATCAACCGATCATTTTATTGAATCAACAGTTCATGAACGAAATTCTTTGGAATTCAATGCAGATCACTGAATGTGAAAACTGCGGATTATTACAAAAACTCACTGTTTCAGACATGCTTGAAACTGACACTCTGAGACACTATCAATAGTTATTAAAGTAAATTGACTTTATATTTTTACAGTACCAAGAACATGAAATAAGGACTGTTAGCTGGCCGGAAGCAGTTACTCCTTTTAGAACAATGTATATGAGAGAAAATTATTACTCGTTATAAAATCTTACTCTATTCTGTGGTCATGAAAAACAACGTGACGGGCAGTTCGAACCATGACTGTCGTACGTTAGGGCGACCGGCTTTCGATTTCTTCTAAATTGATATGTTGCGGGCTAAAAACAATAATAATGAGAATCTTAAAACAAAAAAACAGCTTCCTTTTTTTTGGAATTTTCAAAAAAACGTATACAGTTTCACTTTTGTTGTAAAACTATCTTTAGTTTCTATGTATGATGCGATGTTATCAAGTATGTCATAAAACGAAACTGTTAGGAAGTGTCGCACACAAAATGGCGAAATTGGCTATCCTATAAACTTGTACTCCTCACACATTTTTCCTGTCTCAAGTTGTTTACATATAGGCAAATTTATTGGCTTTTTGGTTGGATCCACAAAATTTCAATGTTTCGATGACTGCATAATTTCAGAAGCCATTTCGTGAACGCAATAGACATTTAAGGTAACCTCATTGAAAACATCGTATCTTTCAGTTGATTTCAACTATTTTAAAGAGGTCGCAATGATTGCAAAACAAAAAGTGATATTCAGCTAACAGTGTTGTACGAATTAATATATTCAGGAATTCTTCAAAATTTCTTTTCGTTTTGAAAAACGTTGTACGATTTTAATAGTTTCAGCGGGTTCGTGTTTTTAGCTTCAATTCTGCTGTCTAATCCAGAAGATGAACATAAAGAAAAGCTGCTAGCAGGAACATATACAGGATTCCAACTACCGGACGCAAAATCAAAAACTTGTAATAATAATATTTACTGTTGTTGAACTAATAATCCATTTTTCAAAAAGTTGAGGAATACAAGTAAGACTACATCTGGAAGCAGAGGACGTGTAAAATACTATTCACTGCTTCAAGAACTTAAGAAAAGGGTATTCATTCTGTTATCAGGCGCTAATCCAATGTACAATGTTGCATAATATCTGAAGACAGAAGATAAGCATCCTACTCATTTTTTACCCAATATCACCAATGCCACTTGACGTTATTTTTTTCGCATCCCTTCACGCCCAGGGGTAAAAAACAGGATGTCCGTAAATGCGCTCAAGTGAGAAGTCAGAGAAAACTCTGCTTCTCTCTTCTATTTCTCTCTAGGATTCTCATCTTCTCTGAAACCTAAACCTCCATACAAAAAATGCAAGTGCGTATGTAATGTTTTATATAATGTTTTATTTTTTCCTCTTATAATGTTTCATAGTTTTAGGACAAGATTCATAAAAATTTCAGTCGCTCAGAGCCCATATTAATTCGATTATTGATTCGTAATTTCAATTCATTATGATAAGTATAAACTGCATGAGAAACACAAACAGGTTCAGTGAAAAAAATACTCTCACCAAAAGACAAAAAAATTTGAAAAACTAAACTATGCTTGAAGAATATAAAAGCGAAAAATACATTATTTGACAATTTATTTGATATTAAAGCAATTTTACTGATTATTAATGCACATATGCGATGAACATTTTCCAAACTCACATTTTGATACTGTAGAGAACTGTAGAAAAAAGTGGAAGAAGCATGTGAAGAGCCGAACGACGTCCAGCGCAATTCGTGATGAATAAGGACATATTGAAACAGAGGTTTAATTTTTTCCAAATGCGAAGAAGATTTCTGTTTTGAGATGTCCATTTGAGAAATCGATTTTCTTTTTGATTTCAATAATCTTGCGATTCTGCGGTGAATTATTTACTTGTTTTATTCCAGTTTTCTCGTAGATTGCAAATCACAATAGTCCGAAATTTTCAAAACAGAAAACATCACATACCGTACTAGCTCAGCTGAATAACCTAGCCAACACGTGAAGCGTCTGTAGCGGTAATTCCGATAATATTTTATGAAACTTGGAACAAATTAATGTTTCAACTCAGTGATATTTCAAGACAACATGAGTGTAAATCAGTTATTCATCGGCATACTTCCAAACACATCGAATTTTGCGAATTATTGCATTTCTCGTTTTGTTGGGAGTGGCGGATAATGGTTTGAAATCATCATTTTTTCAGCTCACATTTTTACAGATTCATGTAACTAACTAGTAAACATGAACGCGATGGAAAGTCAGTGATCTTTTGATTGAAGCACCTAATACACAAAAAATAAATCTAGCTAAAAAGTGTTCAGTATCAAGACGCGATTCATTTTTGACTGACCACTAGAAAAAAGTTATTTCGAGCACTCATGAAGCTAGAGAAAAGACGAGAATAGTTTACCTTAGCAGCACACATCATAAATAGGCCAATTGAAACGGAAAAATTACCGGTTTCTTATTCTTCAAAGATCAATATGGTTTCATTTTCTAATGAAGCGCATACTTTTTGTCAGTCGATGAATGGTTTTCTTTACAGTTACTAAAGCTATGATTCAAGTTGAACATGTTTTCGGATTTGCCTTACTTCAGGTAATTCGTCCTTTTTTTCTCATTCTGTATGGTTGTGACACAATTGCGTTGTTCCTCCGGACACTTCCTAAAGTCGCTTGTATTTTACGCCATCAAAAATTATGAAGAAAGTAAGCTAGAAAACTAATAATTTTATTTTTCAGTTACATGAAACACATAAGTTGTCATTAATTTAACGTCATGCATTATGTTGACCGAAGTAATCCTATTCTAATGTTCCGTTTTCTGAGAACCCAAAAAACACCTCAAGTTTTATTCTCTTTGAACCTTGCAGCAGCTTAGACTTAGAAGAGAACTCGAACAATTCGAATAACTTGAGAAAAATGTCTATTTGTGTTCCAGCTTCCTGGAATTACTGCACTACAATTGAAAAAAAACATTTTGAGACGTTCGTTTTACGACAATTTATTTTGTCCTGCAAATGATTTCAGTCTAGTGGGTTATTCCAAAAGTTACTTCATGGAACAAGCTAGTGAAACAGAAAAAAGTCAATAAATATCGAGAAAAATACACAATGCTCCTTTCTGGTCTCCTCAGTTTTCAGATCATGAATTCCTCTGAAAGCTCAAATAAAAACTCAAATAACTGTTACAATGGTAATTTTCGAACAAATAACACACCAGATGATTAATATTCTTCATCAAAAATGTTACAGTTTTGATGTTATCGTAAAGGTGTACCCAGATTTCAGAGTTTAGTCTGTTGGGTAAATAAAATCACTTACTTCGTATATAAAAATTTCGTTGATGCATATTCAATTTGCCCGTATATGCTTACATTGGATAGAAATAGAAATTCGTAGAATGCAAAAGCACCTGAAGTCCATTTTCACCCAAATTAATTATTATTCATCGTAAAAAATGGTGACATTCTTTCTCAAAATACCCTAACCAACGAAAATTATGATACGTAAACTGCTTTTTATCCAGTAGGTCCTGACTGCCATCAAACTTGTCGCAGAAAACATAGGGAGTTCAACAATAATCATGAAAATTGGTTAAATTTCTGTTTTCCACGTGTAGAGGCCATACTAAAGCAATGCTATTCTTGTTTGCTTCTCAACACTGTGAAACGGCAAACACAAAAATTTGGACAGCGATTGTTTTCGTCATTGTGACTATTTTAATTAGCACATGATTTTCTGATCGTTCTTTGGATTCAACCTTACGCACAAGTGGCATTAAACAATGATTCCAACAACCCAAAATTCTGAGCATTCTGAAACAGCAAACGTATGAATATATTTATAAAAAAATGACCAACACCACTACACAGTCTCTTCCCAGAAACCACCAAACTACAAAAAAATGCAAGTGCGCTCCACCGCGAATCTACTCTATACATAAATGAACTGGCAATGTTTCGCATTGCACTGTGTTACATTGATTTATTGGTGCGTCCATTTTTCGTCTTTTTTTTCGCTAATATAACAACTATTTTTTCTCTGTTAATTGTTCATAATATTAACCGAGTCGTATTACATTTGACGATACGTGAGGGCCCAAATTTTCAGATAAGAATAAAATGCTGCCTCACTGGGAAAAAATGTATGCTCCATTTTTCGAATGGATCCTCCAACAGAATTTCCAAACTCCGCAAACACTAAATAGTCTGTCGGAGGCTTATATAGATGGAAGATGGAAATACAGACCAAGGAATTATTATGCGAAGTGAGGGATTTTTTTGGGATTTCGAAAATCGATATTTTTGCGGCCTAGTAACCTTAACTGAACCAACATTGATCATAGGTTCTCAAGTTTCGAAATTTCCAAAGTCGATATTTTGAACTAGTAAGACGAAGTGACCCAAAATTCGGTGGTAATCCGATGACAGTGGACAAACTTTTTCATTTTGAAAACTTTGGCCAGAGCCAGCATTTTGAACGGAGAGAAAAAGACATAACAACAAATCGCAGTATTAATATTTTTCTCTATTTCTCATAGTCATTATCATACCTACCAGAAACTGTAAATTTACTGCGGTGAGAAAATGGGTTTGCAATAAATCGTACAATTTGCACCAATCCGAATATTTTTAATTCCAGGCCCTCCGATTTCCTCACTGCAAGAATCATGCATACCACCTACCCCGTCTCCACCAAGGCTCAACTTATGTTCATCATGAGCATTCCGATGACAGACCGTCGATTTTATAAAGAGTGAGTTCTCAGAATCCTCAGAATCCTTCCTCAGAATCACTTTTTTTTAGACTAAGCAAGGCGGGAAAGTTCAAAATGGATAAGAAAGGACGACTCACCGAATTCAAGTTCAGAGATGGTACCGTGGTATTTGAAGGGGAGCATGACCAACATCAGTACTGGTCCCAAGACCAATATATGACTAGAGAGGAGGAGGAAAAAGAGGAAGAGGAGCAGGAAGGAGAAAAGTGAGTTCTAGAGGGGTCTAGGGTGTTGGAAGGGGTTTGAAAGTTCTAGAAAAGTCCAGAAAACTTTGAATGGTTTCAAAAACTATCTGAGCCAAAATATTAATCTTGTTCAATTCAAACCTGCCCGCCCCCTTCTCTTTAAATCGCGTAGGCATTTGACTCGCCGATTTCAATCACGCAACACTGAACAGAACATCTTGATAACACTGAGCCCTTTAAAAAAAATCAGAAAATTTTTCAGAGAAGTTCTCCCCATCAAGAAAAAGCGTGGTGCCCCGAATCGAAGAGGTCGAAATTCAGAGCCATGGAATTCTGGAGCACCAAATCAAGACCCAGAAAACGTTCCAGTTCAAGCGAATAAAGTACTAGCAGGGGGTCCGGATCCAGAAGGAGATGACGTTGGAAATGACGAAGAAGTCGATACTGACAATCAGTTGGAGCAAGATCCAGATGACGTTACTATGAATAGTTCTGAAGCACTAACTCTTGGAGACGATGGCCTACAGAATCCAGGATTGGATCAAGGAAATGAAGACGATATGGAGGAAGAGGATACGGCGCCAGATCCAGAAGACGCTGAAATCAATGAGACTGGAAATTCTGAATCTGGTGATGTTGACCAAAAGAATTTGGTATTGGATCAAGGAGATGAGAATGCTTTGGAGCAAGAGGATCTGGAGCAAGAACAAATGGAAACCGGGAATGACAAGAATCCGAGCACACATCTTCAAGACGTCCCAGACTACGACTATGATCCGATTCCAATTGCCACAAGACCTCCAGGAGATGAGGTCAGACTTCGGAGTCTTAGAAACTTTGACGGTTTTGGAGAAGACGAAAATCAACCTCAAGTGTGCACTCCGAGACCCTCTACTCGACTCTTGAGACACTCAAGAACTCCCATTCGTCTAGCTGGAGTCAGTTTGAGAATGGGAATTTTGGATATCATAGAGGAAGCTGAGGAGACATTTGAGGATCAGAAAAAGGAGGTTGTTCCTCCAGATGCTTCTGATTTCGGCAAATCCTCAGATGACGTTAGAGATCCAGAAGACCTGTCAGAACCCACAAATGAGGTTTCAGATACTGTAAATACTATAGCTCCCTCAGACCAATGTCATAAAGGTCATTCTTATTGCAATGGCCAAGATTACCAATGCTATATCAAAGAACAAGCTCGTCGTGGCAAGATCCAATATGCCAAAAATACTAGGTATTTTGAGAATCTTATGAGGAGCGTTGGTGAGTTTTTGGGTAGAAAATGGATAACAGAACGTTACTGAAGTAGTGGAAAATTTTTGAATCCAAACCACATTCTTGAAACTGGAAACATTCCGGATGATAGTGACAATTTTAGTGGAATGTGGGAAAGTTAGATTCAACAAATTAGTTACTGGAATGAACTAGCAATGCACTTAGCAACCTTGACCACTTTTCAATACAGTATTATTTTTTCAGAAGAAGATGAGGCAAAGAAAAAAGAAGAGGAGGAAAAGAAGAGGGTCCGAGTTGAGCAGATCAAGGCCCGTGAAGTCCAAAGGAAGGAGGAAAGAGATGCAAGATTGGCTAGAAGAAGTGGAATGGCAGAGAAAGCATCAGCCTTCGATGTGGCATCTTCTGAACTGTCAACTTCTGAATTTTCAACATCAAGATGATCATTATCTAGAGCCCCTACCCCAACTCCTTCTCCAAAAAAATCTCTAGCGCAAAGAAGAAAATCAGCAACAGAGTGATGTTTCAAATTGTTTATATTTTTTCAAGATTCCAATTTTTTGATAGTTACACGTTGTTCCTGTTCCATTATCTTCATATGCCTTTTTAATTTTTCGTGTAAGAATTCATTTGCCTTCTCTTATTATACCCCCCCCCCCTTGAAAACTTCCAATTTCCAAACATCGTCAATGTTTCAAGCATGTGATAAATGATGTTTGTTTGGTCAGTGACAGATTTGTCCTTCTATTCATCTCCCACATTGCTTTCCTCTAGCACTGTCAATGTTTCTGACAAGTACTGAAAATCGTGTCCCCTCTCCCCCTCCATATAATACAGAAGATTATGAACATATCTGTCCTTCAGCTATTAGTTTTGAAAGTTCCCCATTTTTTATTTAATAAGCTCTTTACAAGTTTTGCTATAAATAGTGCTGTCTTCATAGGAAACTTGATCGATAGTATGCATACAGATCGGTCAGAGTACTAGGATACAATAATTGTTTCCAGAACTATGATGTCGCTGAAACACAATATGATTCAAAGTACTTCCATTAATGCGGAATCTTCACGTTTAGTGCTCTTTTTTTTCAATTTAATCGCATCCTCGTCTTGAAAATAACAAGTGATTTTCCATCTTTACATGACGCTGGTTTGAAAAACAACTTTGAAACTAGTCTCTAGAATAGTTGCAAACTGACCAACATACCGTTTCTCGCCTAACCTACCCACTCTCTTAACAATTCAAAAACAGTAGTTTTCCGAAGTTTATCAAGTGAGTCTTTTTAGCTGATTTTTTTTAATCTCATTCAGAAAATCAACCCTCAGTCTAATCGTTTTTCAACTGCATGTTGTAAGCTATTTTTGATTTATTTTTGTGTAAGTCACTCAAGTTGTTTTCATGATTTTGATAAATTTTCGTTATTTACCTAGTTTCATTAATCAAGTGATTTCAATCAAGAGTATGAGTGCCCGATGACGTTTTACCGCTGAAAACCACGCGACAACAAATATTATAGTTTCACAAAACTGGCATTAATTATTGCTCCGAATCTTTTCAGTTCATCTTGGCCAAATTCATTCAATCTTAACGTTAGGCGGAACTCAAGTTCATGCAGAACAAAAATTTTCTGTGGTATTAGTTATTCTTCAGTGCCTCAGGGTGCCCAATATCCTAAGAGAACTGTAAAATATGAAGTTTTGGTGGATTCAAACGACTGAGTGAGAGATCGTAGATGGTTTGTTGCTTCACAGTTACCAGGCACTTGAAACAGTAAATGCTTTTCAATGCAACTAAGCAATGAATTTTCATATCCGTTCGTGCTTTTGACCATGCAAAGCTTTTACGAATCGAAGAATTTTCTCGAGACCGTCTCGAGAATACACACTGGTCTGGACTTTTCTCGCTGATATAGTTCATATTGCCCGTTTATGTACTTAGTAATAAGATAGGATGGTAATCTAATTAATGAAACTACTGCAACTGTATTTCTGTTCAATCTTCTTGTAAATTTCGCTGAAATTGATTTGCTCATGGGGTGATACTTTCTAACTTTTATTGAACGTGAGAAAACCAATTTTTCAATGTCTCAATTTGATGCTATTATATTTGGAGATCCGAGGTGCGTGAATAACTAAATACTGGCATCGTTTGTTCAAATTTTAAATCCCTATCATTTAATGTTTTAACTATACGCAAATTTGAGAGACTAAATATATGAAACAGTTAGGGGTGGTCACGTCTAGATAAAAATTAAATTATTTACATATGTCCATAAGTTTAATTTTCTTGGTAACCGAGAAATGCATTAGCTTTTATGAAAACACACAACCATTAACTAATCAACCAGTATAAATGGGTCATTTTAGTGAGCCTTCAATAATTTATCCACCTTCTCAGACGGTTTAAATAATTTTTTCAGAAGCTCTCATCTTAGGTAATAAAACTGAGACAGCAAAAATATCCATTTTTTAAATTCAAATAATCCTGAAATTTGAGAAATAAAACGCGTTTTTCGTAGTTTAATTTGATGATTTTCAACATTTTCATAAAATTCTGTTTCAAGTACAGCATTTTCTACGGGGAAACAATCTTTCGTAATTTCATACTCCTGAGTTTGTCTTGATTTTCTTGTACCTCTGTGGTTATGCTGTTCTTACCCCTCACAAAAGTAGTCAGTATTCTGTGATTGTGGCAAAAAAACAGGAAAAAATAGCTTCACAATATTCAACGTTTCCCAAATCCCATAATTTGGTATGAATTTACCTTAGCTGTGAACGCTGGTTCGGCTGAAATGACTTTCTTTCTATTGATATGTTTTCCGTACTGTGTTTTGAGCACAAGATAGAAATATCTGATGCCCTTGAAATAGTAAAATTTTTGTCTTCAGTACCGATAGCGAGATCTAAACAGGCAAAAAGAAAAATTTGTGTATCAACAGATTTGTAAATTCAGATGTAATAGAGAAGCTTTGATCCTTTTCGATTAGCGAACACACAACAGTGCTTTACAATTCGGGTCTAACAGAGAGCAGAAGAACATTTTCAGAATGGTGGAAGGTGGAATAAAAAACGGGCGGAAGGTGGGATGCGGAATACTGTTACAGTTCCTACATTTGTTGACTTGGCTAAGGCGGAACGTTGTTCATTGCTCATTTCTCAAACTTGGAAAAGTTTAGAAGATTGGTTAGGTATGATTTTCAAGCAGAAATTACTCTCCTGCAATCAGAACCGTTCTCTAAATTGATTTCTAAACATTAGTAGCGAAAAATGGCAGCCAATTGAATGCGCTAGTACTAAAACTGTCCTACATATCAAGCTACTGTAGCAGTAACTTAAATCAGGTAATACGGAGAGTAAGATTATCATAAGATTATCATTATATTCTTCATTGATCTTTATTGGCTCTCCTGTTCATTATGAATCATGACTACATTTTGAAGCAGAAGAAATATAAAACATAACCATTTATAACTACAAGTATTCAATTCACCGTTTCAAATGATTGAGAAAATCGTATTCATTATGTTATCAGGCGCTAAGTTGTAAACACATTTGCCATAATATCCAAAGACAAGACATATCATTCTACTCATAAATCCACCTAGTGTCACCAATTTCAGTGCCACCCAATGTTTTTTAGTATTCTTTCCTTTCTAGCAACCACCCATGTTTAAACGAGAACCTGTACATCTGGAAGATGAGACAGAAAATTTCAAGTTTTTTGACAGCTTCTTTGCATTCTTTTTCAATAAGTAGCCCATTCAAACTGAATCTCTGGCCAAAATATATGCATCTTTCTTTGTTTGTTTACCCGTTTCATGATGTAGATAGGAAAATCGAGCAATCAGAGAGAATGATTTACAAAGCAGAACACCTGAAAGACCGCAAAGTACGCAAAGAACGTGACAAGATTACGCGCAATGTTATTTTTGCGTTCAATTATTTTTTATGTTTTGCTGTGGTCACATTTTGCAAAGCTCAAAACTTCTTCACTATGTAGGGCCATAGAATTCGAACCAAAATATATTTTTTTTTTTCGATTATTGGATTGAGTCTGCCCTTTTTTCACACATTTCGCTGAAAAAAATGAAGACCCTATTTCAGATAGAAAACATAGTATTGTTTGGTTTTTGAAATCTCCAATTTACTGTGAACTTGCTACAAAAAAAGCACAGTTTCATCGGGTTGGTGAACTGATGCAATCGAAAAAGCAATGATAAATAGTCGAATATTTTTGACCACAGGGATGGATGCTTCTGGAAACATTAGAAACATAAAGTATTAGAAAACCATCCTGGCTGAATGTTCTCAGCCAATTTTTTTCTTGGAAATTCTCTTCGATGCCTGCACAGTTTCTTCCTAGAAATCCAGTTTCCACAAAAAATGCAAGAACGTATCTAATTTTAGCATAAAACAAAATAATGAACTACTCACAATTGCCTATCGTTAATCTACTCTGCGCCCAGCATGACGGTATTTCTTCTACTTTTCTTGCTGATTTTTCTCTGTCCGTTCTATTTCAGCTCACAGTGATAAAATGATAATGGCATCAACTACAGTCATTGTTTTTCCTGTATCAAGTTGTCCACATGTTTCCAAATATTCCCAATTTTCTGATGGGTCGAGGTATCTACCATTTCTACTCTAACAAGGGAGTTCCTTGACCCCTTGGGTTGAACTTTTTCTCAGATTTGGGTCATATACTATATCGACCGTGAAAACTCCAAATCTGCAATAAAAATTGGCGAAATGTTCACGTAACTCGAGTTATGGCTGCTCAAAGTCTCAGCCAGCACTACAACTTTGAAACTTTGAAGACCAATATCTGAGCTCATAGGCACTTCTGGAAGGTCTAAATACTTGCATTCTGCTCAAAATTGAATGTACAACCAGATCCAAGTGTTTAGAGGACAAAAAAATTTTGAGCCAAAACTTCGAAATTTTCCTACGACTTGATTGGGCAAATTTTCGATCGATTTAGGTTCGTCTGATTTTTGACTCGAAATCTGCACTTATGGGTTGGAAACAAAACAGTTGTGTTTCTAGATCACATTGCAACAATGTTGAGCCGTTGCTGCCCCATTTAGGGATTTGCCAGATGAATTATATGTCAAAAAGCAATGCAGCTTTTCAGCCATCATTTATCCTCTCATTTTGTCCCAAAAAAGTCACAAAGTATCCTAAACTGATGCAATGTGATCTAGAAACACAATTCTTTTGTTTCCAAACCAAAAGTGCCGATTTCGAATGAAAAATCAGACGAACCTAAATCGATCGAAAATTTGCCCAGTCAAATGGTAGGAAAATTTCGAAGTTTTGGCTCAAAATTTTTTTGTCCTCTAAACACTTGGATCTGGTTGTACATTCAATTTTGAGCAGAATGCAAGTATTTAGACCTTCCAGAAGTGCCTATGAGCTCAGATATTGGTCTTCAAAGTTTCAAAGTTGTAGTGCTGGCTGAGACTTTGAGCAGCCATAACTCGAGTTACGTGAACATTTCGCCAATTTTTATTGCAGATTTGGAGTTTTCACGGTCGATATAGTATATGACCCAAATCTGAGAAAAAGTTCAACCCAAGGGGTCAAGGAACTCCCTTGTAATAGTGGTGCACCTCTAATATAAGGACATCCCTGTTAGCCCAAATTCAGTCATTTCCAAGTTATCCGTGTGACTGAATAGTTTCTCAATCGATTCCTCATGAGAATTTGACAAAGCCAAATACGGAATATCGCGCATACTGCCTATAGAAATTCAGTAAAAAAATTCACTTTAATGGTACATTTATTCCCACCAGAAGGCAAACAAATGTTGAATATAAAAACGAAAAATGCAATTTTCGAAAAGTTATGGAACACTGAAGAAATTTTCCGATGATTAATGTAACGGAAAAAATATTCCAAGCACGTTTTTGACAAGAAATCGATCTCAAGTTCGAATGACAATTACTATTAGCGTGCATCGTGAAAAATGGTGACATTGTGAAACAGAGGAAGTTGTTTGATATGTGGGAAGTGATTTTTTATCGGCCATTGAGAAATCATTTTCTTCATTTGAGTTGGTTATCAATTGTAGAGTAAAATATTTCCTTGTTTTATCTATTTTTATCTATAAGTTCAAACAACAGATTCAACAACTTTCGAAACAAAACACTGCAACCGTAATTCCGATCAAATTTTATTGAACCTTGCAAAAAAATTTCCCACAATCATTCGATAAATGTTTCAACTCATTGGTATTATAAGCTACCAGGTGTTCGAATCAGTGGACGGAAGAAATCGTTTTTTTTTTCAGTTTTGAAAATCAATTGGTTCCTCGTTTTATTCAGTATGTACGCTACAGAATTGAGAGCAACATCGTTATTTTTTCAGGCTACATATTGTAAAAACTGTGTTAAAACGACATGTCGCACTATTTTTCGATCAACTTTTTTGTGTCGTTCTATTAGAGATCTCGTTCTAATAAATGTGTCAATTTAATACGGTATTCACAGTTTCATGTAGTCAACAAGATTTAGGGTAATGAAACAATTCATTTGGTCAGATTGTGGCCTTTAAAATAACTGAAAATTCGAGACGAGAAGCGTTCAGCTTTCAAAAAAGAATAAACTCATTTTTTGACCTACCAAATAGAAAAAATATATTTAGAGCTTTCAGAACAATACAACAAGAAAGAATTAGCCTTACCGTTGAATTGTAGATCATAGATGGCTCAATTGGAACTCTAAAAAAGCTACAATTTCCTCATCCTTCATTGGAGAATACGATCTCATTATAGTCTGTAAAGCTCATACATTTTCACCCAATAATTTCATTTGTCAGCTACGCTCGGTTCCGTCTTTTTTTTTTTGGAAAAAATCGACAACGGTCACCGAATACAACTTCTGAGTGCTTTGCTCATTTCGGACCATTTTTCGGGATATTAAAGCAATTTTAGAGCATTTTCATAATGATTTTTGAAATCTAGCCACATTTTTAAGTGTTTTAAAGCAATACAATTTATTTGAACGTAGTCCTCCTTTAATGTTCATCGATATTTAAAGAGAGATCAAGGAGAATAGTAAAATCCATTATATTCAAAAACATCTTGAATCACGAAGTGACGAATCCATAAAAAGTATATTTTATGTTTCATGATCATCAGATAACAACATGTTTCTTAGTTTAATTTTGATAGGTAGTTCTTATATGATTCACGTTTTTTCGGTACATATTTTTGGCCTAACCATTAGAAGTACTTTATGGAGCGGCGCCATTTTTTGCAAACGTGATTTTTGTGCAAATACCGAATTTGGTCAAGTATGGTCAAAACCCTTTGAAGATAAAGATTCTAAAAAGTAGACAGAAGAAAAGCTTCAGCAGTTAGAATGTACACATATTCAAAAAGTGCAGAAAGTGAAACGGTAACGTAACTTAAAGTTTATTCGGGTTTTATGCAAGCCTTATTGCTCGGAAAGTACAGATGACTGCAACTGTCTCTTATTTAATCTCATTATTCCAAAATTGTGTTTTCGGACTGCTTGGGTCTTTCGAGCGAGAGCAAGAACACAGGTTTTTCACTAAACGTTTTTACAGCTGCATGTATATGACAAATCATGAACTGAACCCGAAAAATCAATACGAAGTTGATTAACGATTCCAATCTTTCATAAATATACATATTTCTTCTAAGAAATTAGTGTTCATTTTTCAAGGAAACGAACTAACCAAGCAGTGAAAAGAAAGACACTTGAGTTTTGAAGCAAGCATTTAAAAAAGAGTACTAATTTGATTCAGAGGCACACAACACACATGCTCCAACTAAAACAGTGCCCCACAGTATGAGAAAATACGCACATTGAATTGATCGTCCAATAAATAAGGTCCAAAAATTCTCATGAAACTCTGTTTCTGATACACCATTTTCTTTGAAGAATCATCATTGAAACGCTGTTCCTGACGATGACACCTAATTTTTCACGTGTTTCTTGACGTCTCACGATTCCCTCTATGTTTATTCCTTTGCAATTTTTTTAGTGATCATTGGTGACAAAGTGCCCTTAAATTCAAAATGGCTCATAAAGAAAATCATTTTTCTCTGAATATTCTCAGCAGCCGACTTTTCTTTTCTTGTTTTATTGTTTGCTACCCATCACTAAACAGTCTCTCCCAAAATACATTGGCATCCGGAAATTATGACATTCTTCTTCTTTTCATCCAATAGGTCACGACTGACAGCAAATTTGCCGCTGAAAACATGAGGAGTTCAACAATAATCATGAAATTTGGTTAAATGTTTGTGTTTTTATTTTGCTTGATCTAGACGACGACAGACTAAAGCAATGCAATTTTTGTCTATTTCTCAACACTGTAAAACAGCAAACACAAAAATTTGGACAGTGATTTTTTAATCATTATGACTTTTTAATCAGCACATGATTTTCTGATCGTTCTTTGGACACAAGTGGTATTAAGCACTGATTCCAACAACCAAAAATTCTGAGCATTCTGAAACAGCAAACATCTGTATTTTTGTATTTTCAAAGATTATCACCAACACCACTACACAGTTTCTTCCCAGAAACCCCCAAATTTTTTGCACCCAGGGCTATTTTTTCATTCGGAGTCGAATAACGCTGGCCGATTTTCAATATCTCTCACCGATCTCAAGTTATGCTCAAAAACAGGGGGTGTCCTATCATTATTGGACGCACTGTATTTCTCCATGACCATATGATGACTAATAGAAACTGTGAAATCACTGTTATCTAGTTTATGCCTAAACAAAACGAATAGAATAGTCTTAAAGTTCAGATTTTGTCCAAAGCCTAACTTTTCAATTCGGAAAGCTAAGCCACGGTCGAAATCTGGAAAGAAGGTTAGATCTGTGATTAAACCTACTGGAACCGGCAACGAATTAACAACTTTCCCTATTTCTCGTAGTTATTATGATACCTGACAGAAACTGTAAATTTACTATGTGTTTTGAACAGGTTGGAAATAAATCGTAAAATTTGCACCAAACCAAATATTCTTGTTTCCAGACCTTCCGATTTCCTAACGGCAAGAATCTTGTATACCAACTACCCCGTCTCCACCAAGGCTCAGCTTATGTTCATCATGAGCATTCCGATGACAGACCGTCAATTTCATAGAGAGTGAGTTTGTCAAGAATTTCAGAATCCCTAGAATCACTTTTTCAGACTAAACAAGGTTGGAAAGTTCAAAATGGATAAGAAAGGACGACTCACCGAATTCAAGTTCAGAGATGGAAATGTGGTATTTGAAGGAGAGCATGACCAGCATCAGTACTGGTCCCAGGACCAGTACTTGACTAGAGAGGAGGAGGAAAAAGAAGAAGAGGAGCAGGAAGGAGAAAAGTGAGTGTCAGAGAGATCGAGAGGGTTGGGAAGATACTGGGAATTTCTAGAATCTTCTGAAAAGCTCCAGAAAGTTCTAGAGGTGTTAAGCACAACGCTTAACTTAGTAGTGTCAAAAATTATTTTGAGGAAGACCCAAAACCCAATACTATATAGAAAATCTTGAAAACAATGAGCCCTTCAAAAAATAGAAAATTTTTCAGAGAAGTTCTTCCCATCAAGAAAAAGCGAGGTGCTCCAAATCGAAGAGGTCGAGATTCAAATCCTACGACTATGATCCGATTCCAATTGCCACAAGACCTCCAGGAGATGAGGTCAGACTTCGGAGTCTTAGAAACTTTGACGGTTTTGGAGAAGACGAAAATCAACCTCAAGTGTGCACTCCCAGACCTTCTACTCGACTCTTGAGACACTCTAGAACTCCCATCCGTCTAGCTGGAGGCAATTTGAGAATAGGAATTTTGGATATCATAGAGGAAGCTGAAGAGAGACAGAAAAATGAATCTGGAGTTCTTCCAGATGCATCTGATCATGGCAAATCCTCAGATGACGTTAGAGATTCAGAAGACCAGCCAGAATCCCCAATAGCCTCCAATCCTGATGAATCCACAAATGAGGCTTCAGATACTGTAAATACTCCAGTTCCCTCAGAC
The DNA here is from genome assembly GCA_963932045.1 of Caenorhabditis sinica. Lineage (NCBI taxonomy): Eukaryota > Metazoa > Nematoda > Chromadorea > Rhabditida > Rhabditidae > Caenorhabditis > Caenorhabditis sinica. Next base: position 22,453,772 of record OZ009940.1, read on the forward strand.
CAATGCCATAAAGGTCATTCTTATTGCAATGGCCAAGATTATCAATGTTATGTCAAAGAGCAAGCTCGTCGTGGCAAGATCCAATATGCCAAAAATACGAGGTATTATGAGAATCTTATGAGGAGCATTGGTGAGTTTTTGAGTAGAATACGAATAGTAGCTAATCACTGAAGTAGTGAAAAATTCTTAAATCCAAGGAACATTCTTGAAACTGTGAACATTTCGGATGATAGTGACAAATTTAGTAGAATGTGGGAAAGTTTGATTCAGCAAATTAGTTTCTGGAATGCGATTTCCTAGCTAGAATAAACTAGCGATGCACTTAGAAATTTTGACCAAGTTTCAATACAGTTTTTTTTTTTCAGAAGATGATGAGGCAAAGAAAAAAGAAGAGGAGGAAAAGAAGAAGGTCCGTCTTGAGCAAATCAAAGCCCGTGAAGTTCAAAGGAAGGAGGAAAGAGATGCAAGATTGGCTAGAAGAAGTGGAATAGCAGAGATGGCGCCAACCTTAAATGTGGTGTCTTCTGAAGCGTCAACTTCTGGATCACGGTATTCTAGAAAGTTCGAATTCTGAAGGTTCAACGTAACCATCTAGCACCCCCATCTCAGCTCCTACTCCAAAAAAAGCTCTAGCACAAAGAAGTAAATGAGCTTCAGTGTACTGTTTCAAATTGCTTATATTCTTCATGGTTCCAATTTATCGATAGTGAATTTCGTACCAGTTACATTGTCTTCATTTGCGTCGTTAATTTTTTTTCGTGTGACAATTCGTTTGACTTCTCTTATTCTAATGTTTTTGACGAGTACTCAAAAAAAAAAAAAGAAAATTCCCCCATTCTTACTGTTTCAATGTCACAAGTTTTTCTTTGAATAGTGTTGTCTTTTTAGAGAGCTTGAGCGATAGTATGTTTCCAGATCGGCCAGAGTACTAGGATACGGTAATTATTTTCGAAACTATGGTGTAGCTGAAACAGATTATGATTCAAAGTACTTTCACTGATTCAGACTCTTCACGTTTAGTGCTCTATTTTTCAGTTTTTCAATTGAATTGTACAGTGGCGAGAATTGGTGAGGACAATTTTTCGTACGATCCATAACTTTGCCAAAACTACTCCAAATAACATGAAACTTCACATGGATATTACTAGATAGTTGTACAACACAGTCAGAAATTTTTGTCAACTATCCGCTACTCGTGACCTAGTTAGCTTCAGAGGTATAGCAGAAGTCTAAAAACCCGAAAAAAATTATTTTTCTGTGTAATTTTTTTTGAAAATTTTTTTGATGAAAATGTTTATCACGTCCCAAATATGCATCAGAAAAAGTTTGGTGCACGTGGAATGTCGGGTACTCGTGTTATGTAGGTCAAAGCTGAAAACGCACTTTTAGTCTTTAAGCCATAACTTTGTTCAAAATGGCTCAAATCAGTTCAATGTTTTAACAAAATGTTTCTTTTGAGTTGCTCTACAGAATTCATGTCAAAACTCTCATTTTGAACACTTTTTATTTTTTCGAGTTTAGTACTGATTTTGAATTGGCCTGAGAGTCGAAAAATACGAATTCTTAGAAATATTAATTATAACATGGATTCTGTAGAGCAACTCAAAAGAAACATTTTGGTAAAAGTTTGAAGAAATTTGAGCCATTTTGAGCAAAGTTAGGGCTAGAAAACTAAAATTGCGTTTTCAGCTTTGACCTACATAACACGAGTACCCGAGATTCCACGTACACCAAACTTTTTCTGATGCATATTTGGGACGTGAGAAACATTTTCATCAAAAAAATTTTCAAAAAAAATTACACAGAAAAATAATTTTTTTCGGGTTTTTAGATTTCTGCTATACCTGTAGAGCTAACTAAGTCACGAGTAGCGGATGGTTGTCAAAAATTTCTGACTGTGTTGTATAACTATTTAGTAATATCCAGGCAAAGTTCCATGTCATTTGGAGTAGTTTCGGCAAAGTTATGGATCGTACAAAAAATTGTCCTCACCAATTCTCGCCACTGTATGTACATTCGTCTTGATAATAACGAGAGATTATGTATATTTGCATTATTTCGGTTTGAAAAACAGCTTCAAAACTGTTCACGAATATTCAAAATTTGACAATAATCGAATCGGTGACTTGTCTACTCATTTTCTTAACAATACTAAAGCTGTATTTTTTTCAAAAAGGTAGCGAATGACTTTCTTCAGCTGATTTTTTAAAATCTCATTTAGTTTCTTTCGTTTGAAAACATTTTCTGAAATAGCCAAATTTGAGCCGAATCATTTTTCAATCAACTTTCCCAAAATTATGTAATATGTGAAACATGAAATCAAAAATCGATTCTGGCTGAAACACCTCAAAGCACAACGATTCTTTTACAACTATTATAGTTGGCTATTTCAGTAGGCGTTTTTGTGTAAAATATAACTGAATGAGATTTATTTCTGTTCAGTTTGATAATATTCTAGAGCTAGAGGAGTTTTGAAGCTGTTTTTCAAATTCAAGCCATGCGAAGATACAAAATCTTTTTTTTATCAATACGATTGAATGGAAAAATTAAAAAAAGAGCCCTTAAAGTGAAGCTTCTGAATCAGTGGAAAACTTTTAATCATATTATGTTTCAGCTACACCATAGTGTTGGGAATATTTATCGTATCCTAGTGCGCATAGCCTTCCGTCTCTCTTAACATTTCAAAAACAGTATTTATTCGAAGTCTTTCAAATGAGCCTCCTTAGCTGATACAATTCTGGCTAAAACACCTCAAAGCTACCTTCAAGGTAAAACTTAATGGACTTGCAAATATGTTGTAAGACAGCTTTTGCTGAAACGCAGATCAATTATTTTTTGATCGTAGATGGTTTGTTGCTTCACACTTACCAGGCACTTGAAATAGCGTATGTGTTTCAACGCCACTAAGCAAACAGTTTTCATATCATTTCCTGCTTTTTACCATAAACAGTTTTTAAACAAATTTATGACCGCAAGAAGTTGTAGAAAGTTCAAGGACTCATGGAAGCACTGGACAAAGAAACTGATTCTACAGTTATACGCTATGAAGATACTGTGTTAGAGTTCACCAAAATCTACCGCTACACTGAAGGAACTACACAGACATGAACCAGAAAAATGCAATGATCTGAATTACAGATGTTACCATGACTGGATGAACAGGCTAGAATCATATCTGTGCCAAACAAATGTTAAAATTTGATAACTCTTCTTGTTGTAGGTCATCTCGATACGTTTAAATTTCCAGTCTTTCACTCTGTTCATATCTCTTTAAAATGTGTTCCCCATTTCCCCATAACAAGCATGCCAAGGTCTTCAACACAGAAGGATGGAGACAACCGAAGCAAACAGAGCAACCAAGTTCCAAATGAGAGCAGAGGAATATGGAAGCCAGGAGAGTATCACCTGCCGAGCAGGACTTCGATCGAGGAGATACTCACCATTCAAGTCAATGGAGTGGCGCTGAGAGCTACTACGTTGACGGACACAGCTCGATATTGGCTATGCTGGATCAGATGAACCCAATACGAGGCAATGCTGAGAATTGCCAAGTAAAGGGTCCCCTCCCCATCCAACCGATTCACAACGACTCTGGAATTACATCGCCCAAGGAGTGCGGGATCTGCAAAGGTCACCACTTCCATCAAAGCTGCCCGATCAACCAAAGAACGTATCCAGAAGGCAGACAACCAAAACCAGGACCCCAATAGTCAGAATCGGAAGGATAATCTTGTTCTACTTACCAATTTGTTTTATTTACACACTTGCAACGAAATCGTCAAAAACCCAAGCAGTGTGCGCTGAAGAAAGTTCTCGAAGGAGAAGGGACCGAAGTGCAGAATTGAGCTCAAGAAGGATTCAGTCAAGGACATGCAGACAACTACATCGTGACCGACAATCGTTCAAAGTTCATCGTCAAAAATGGATTCAACGTAGTCGTTCGGTCAAACAGAGACTGGAAGCTGCTGTGAAGCTGAAAGTTCTCGCCTAAATAAGATCTCGAACCAAAGAAAGATCATGTTGGATGTGATTGAGCCGCTCGAAAAACGATCACAATCATTTTATTTAATAATAGCATCTCAAGAACAAGCACATCTCAACGTCACCAATCGGAGCGTCGTCACGATAAAAATCTCAAACGACGTCCGATCCGAGGAGTTCTCGATCTAAATTTAGTCATGAACTTCATCACCCCAGCATCTTCAACAACAATCCAATCAAAGAGACATGTTCGTCAAAGTCAAGAAGCATTCGAACAAGGAGAAGCTGTTGAGAAGCTTAACCTTGCAAGAAGATACATCACGGAGGACCGATACGAAGATGCGTCACATGGTCTGAATGAAGTTCTGCAAAAGCAATTAGCCCCAGCATCATCGATGATGGAATGTGGAGTTACTCTACACGAGTTTCGAAATCCGGATGACGGAAGACACGAAGGTCCCTATCATCATTGTGCCCAAGCATCCACCCGCACGGTTAATTGTTCAAGAAGTTCACAAAAAACTCCGTCACCAAGCAATTTCGGACATCGTCAATAAGAAGCAAGACCAAAAGCTGTGCTGCTGAGAAGCTAAAGCTGAAAGTAGTACAGTCATTACCGGAAAAAGGCAAAGTCAAGGTCTTCAAATGACACTGGACAATGTTTCCCCAGCAAGTCATAAAGAATCCAAAGTCAACATAACTGCAAGGATCGTCTAACACCAAAGCAAGGATTCTTGTCTCCAAAAGCAATGGCCACGTCACCAACGCCATATGGAAAAGACGAAAAAGTCCAACACTCGGAGACGCCGGAGAACCCAGCTGCTGAGAAGCAAATAACATTCATCACAGCTCAAACACAACTTTGCTCTTGGATCCCAAAGTTGGTTTTCTTCTGCCCCCCCCCCCCAGTGTCGCGCCCATAATCCGTCGGGATTATTACCGCGACCTTTTCTGTATTCAATTCATGTCATTTGCTTCTAACTCTCATCGTTCATCTAATGATTAACAGGTTTACTCATTCAGTCATCATTCAAAATCACTCGGTTGCATTTCCACTCGAGACCTTTCGTGAATACCGTTCCAATGCAACCGCGCTCCACCGAACGTTGCGGGAAGAATTGAATTCACCCGCACACTTTTGGCGCGAAAACACCACTCGCGAGCGGCGCCGCGGCCACTTGCTCGTCACTCTTCACTTGCACCCAACGATGTGGACGTCGGTCGAGTAACCGTCTCTCTCAACGGATTATTCCCGACAACTTCACCAAAGAAGGCGTCTTCAACACCATCACCGGAGCTGCGAAGCCAAAGACCCTGCTGAGAAGGGAACACTGGGTTTTCGTATGCTTTAATCCATAACTAACGCTCCTTCTATTGTAACCAGGAGACCGAGAATAAATGAGTAACCCCAAATCGTGTTATTACATCCCGAACACACGGCGATAGACAGTACTATCCTTGTCCGTGATTGTTACCCACTGACACTCCATTATCACGGCGGGATTTCAAAAGTTTCTAATGTTCCAACACATAATGAAAAATGCATCCCAATTTTTATTCGATCCTGTTTTGGCACAGTTTCTTAAAATGCTTGTTAGAGAAGTTTACAGGACTCACTGAATTTAAATAGCAAATGCTCGTTTCATAAAGATTGTGGAATGGTGAACTTTTCTCGATTTTAGCGGTAGTAACATTTTTCCACTGTTTCTTGAGAGCCACGAAACTTTTGGTTTTTTCATTATGTAGTTATTTTTGAAACCTCTTCCGCTCATTTCAAAAATGTCCGTTCCTAAAAAAGCGACCTATGTGAAAAATGGTATCAAGAGCTGATCCAGTTTAGAGAGCAATATGAAATTTACAACTTCTAACTCTTACAACAATGTAATGCTAAACAGTTTCTTAGTAAATTTCCAACTTAAAACCGTAATTTTCGACACAGATTTTGTAGGTTTTACAAACTTCGAAAGTTATCAGTTTCACATACAAGTTATCTTTTCTCAATTAGACTTATGTGTATTCCAATTGCCGGTATGTGGGGTACAATTTGTGATTGATCATCAGGGAAACTCTCGTTCAATAAAACCACACAAACCTATGTTAACATCATGACCTCCTCAATTAGTAATCTTCGTTTTAAAATTCATGAGAATTTTATAGACAAAAATGAAACTCTGATAAATCCATGATAACCGAAAATCTTGATATGCGTATGGATGGCTGATAAAGCAAATATGCAGGAAATAGTAATGCTTCGCATTATAACTAACATTTTCAATATTTCCTAAACTGCAGATTTTTCGCAATCTTCAAAATTATCCAATCTCCGAATGAGCAATGGTGCGGCAAGTCCCAGATGAAATCAATGTTACGAAACAGTTTCTTTTTTATGAATAAATTGGACGATCACTTTAAACGTCACAAGATCACACGCAATGTTTTTTTTTTCGATGAATTAATTTTTCCGTTTTGCTGCTGTCAGAATTCGCAAAGTTCAAAAGTTCTTCATTATTCATATTTCTTCATTCTTCATTCTACATTTGGGTGCGAAATTGTAATGTTTGATCCAAACTTGTCTTCTTCGATTATCGGACTGTGTCTCCCCTTCTTCACACATTTCATCAAAAAATGAAAACCCAGTTCAACTTAAACGCCAGATAAAAAACATAGATTTTTTTGGTTTTTGAAATCTCCAATTTAACGTGAACTTGCTACAAAAAAAATGGGCAGTTTCATCGGGTTGGTGAACTGATGCAATCGAAAAAGCAATAATAGTTTAAGATTCTGACTGCATCAATGCATATTTCAAGAAACATTAGAAAAATTGAGTATTAGAAAACCATCATGGCAGGATGTTCTCAGCCAATGTTTTTCTGTGAAATTCTCCTTTAATAATCGGTTGTTATTTGATTTGTTCGTTAATTCCGAAGAAATTACAGCATTAAAATAATTGCCTTTTTCTCCAAGTCTTGAAACTGTCAACTATGTGGACGTTTAGTAGTGAACCGTTCTCGTACATCGCAAAGCTAGAAATTACTTTATTTTTCCAGTCTTTCGTCTACTTTTTCCTCTTTTTTTATCTTATTATCGTTTAATTCTCTTCTTCCCATCTGCCCTCGCTTCAAAGTTTCTTCCCAGAAACCCAGTTTTTCAAAAAAAAAGCGAGTGCGCTCCACCGCTTATCTAATTAAAACATACAAGAAAACAATAAATTACTCACAATTGTCTATCGTCAATCTAACCTGAACCTATGTATACGCCCAGCACTCATTTTTTTCCTGTCTCAAGTTGTTCACATATTTCCTCGTTTTCCCCAATTTTTGATGAGTATCAGCAACGATAAACAAGAATTTCAGTACTCCTTAAAAAACAAGGACAAGAAACAGTGACGGGTTTATTTACAACTTCATCCCACCAGAAGCCAAAACAAATGTTCTCTAAACTGACTATACTTAAAGGATATAAAAGCAAAAAATGACTTTTTCTGAAAGTCACCGAATACTAAATAACTTTTTCTAATCATTAATTTACACGAAAAATGTTCCAATCACGTTATTGACAATAGGCTGGTCGAATAGGCGTGAAATGGCGCCCTTAGCAATTTTCATTTTCGGTGATGGCGGCCTTTGCCCTTTCGTTTAATGGCAATGGCGACCATTACCATTTACGTGGCATTCTCAGAAAAGTTGAAAGATTTTTCGAACCATTAGAAAAATCAAAAAGGTTTTCGGCGTCATTAGGAAAATAAATGGTTTTGCAGACCATTAGCGTGAAAATTTGATGGCGCCCTATGAATGGTAATGGCCGCCTTGAACATGCCTAATTGACAAGAAATCGATCTCGACCGAAAGTTTGAATGAAAATTACTTTTAGCGTGCATCGTGAAAAATGGCGACATTGTGAAACAGAGGAAGTTGTTTGATACGTGGGAAGTGATTTTTTATCGGCCATTGAGAAATCATTTTCTTCATTTGAGTAAAATATTTCTTAGTTTTATCTATTTTTATCTATGAGTTTAAACAACAGATTCAACAATTTCCGAAACAAATTATTTCGAATCATAAGTCGCTCACACTAGCTCAGTTGAATAACCTAGTCAACAAATGAAATTACTGTAACCGTAATTCCGATCAAATTTTATTTAACCTTGCAAAAAACCTTTTACAATCATTGAATGAATGTTTCAACTCAATGGTATTACAAGCTACCATGTGTTTGAATCAGCTTACCTTCAACATACTTGTTTTCAATTTTCACAATTTTGTGTTCCTAGTTTTATTCAGCATTCCCGCTAAATTTTTGAGAGCAAGGCCAATATTTTTTCAGCAAAAATATTTGCAGTCATGTATTAACCAATATTCAAGCTAACGGAACAATTCAATGGTAATGTTTGTGGCTTCTAAAACGACTGAAAAATTTAGAATGAGAAGCGTTCAGTTTTCAAAAAGGATGATTCGAGAAAATATTAGTCTTTTCGTTGAATCGCAGATCATAAATAGGCAAATTGAAACGGTTAAAAAACTACAGTTTTCTCATTTTCCGAGGGAGAATACGATCTTATTATAGTCTGCAAAGTTCACACATTTGCACTTAAAAAATTTCATTTGTCAGCTGCGCTCGGTTCCGCCACTTTTCTTTTGGGAAACTCGGCCACGGCCACCGGAAACAACTTTTGAGTGTTTTGCTCATTTGGGAGCTATTTTTCAGGATCTGAAGAATCCATAAAAAGGTAATGGATACATTTTATGTTTTACGCTCATCAGATAACAACATCTTTTTCAGATTAGTTTTGATAGTTTGGTTGTATTAGGGCGGTAAAAACTTGAAAATCTGTGCTCCACCACTCTCGCCGCGCATGTGGGTAAATGGAATAGTTTTATTTGAAAAATCAGTGTGATTCTCTCTTCGATTTGCCCAGTGCGCTGAAGCAAGAGTTTTCGAATTTTTACCGTCCTAATACAAATTTCACGTGTTTTTCGATACATTTTTTCTGGCTTAACCGTTAGAAGTAGTCAAAACCATACTGATCACGGACAGGGCGGGTCAGAGCGGTTTATGAAGGCAACATTTTTGCAATGTGTTTTTTGAACAAATACCGAATTTCGTCAAGTGGTCAAAACCGTTGAAGAATAAGATTCTAAAAAATGCAGAAAATGGTTCAGTAGTTAGAATGTACCCTAGTTCAAAAAATGCAGAAAGTGAAACGGTAAGGCGACTCAAAGTTTATTCGGATGTATTCAAGCATTATGGCTCGGGAAGTAAAGAAGACTGCATTGTCTCTTATTTAATCTGGTTGTTAAAAAATTTTGTTTTCGTTTTACTAACAAGGGACTGTTTGGGCCTTTTGAGTGAGAGCAAGAACGCACAGCTTTTTCATTAAACATTTTTTACAACTGCAGGTATATGACAAAGCATGAGCTTAATAAAAAAGACTTCGATCAATGATACATGTGTATTCTAAGAATTTAATATTCATTTTTCAAAGAAACGAACAAATCAACCAAAAAAAGAGAGAAACTTGAGTTTTGAACCAACCACTTTAAAGACAGTAATAATTTGATTCAGAGGCACACATCACACATGCTCCAACTGAAACAGTGTCCCACAACATGAGAAAATACGCATATAGAATGGATAGACCAATAAATATTGATTTGAAAACTCTCATGAAACTCTGTTTCTAATACAGCATTTTTTGTGGAGACCTCATTTATCATGTTATTCTTGACCTGTCACGATTTCCTCTATGCTTATTCCTCTGCTATTTTCTTTAGTGACCATTAGTGACAAAGCGTTCTTAAATTCAAAATGGATTTTAACGAAAGTGACATTTTCTGCTGGTTATTAGCACCAACCCACTTTTCTCTTCGCATTTTATTGTTTGTTACCCATCACTAGACAGTCTCTCTCAAAATGTTCTGACGTCCGAAAATTATGATGTATAAACCGCTTTTTATCCAATAGGTCCTGACTGACAGCAAATTTGCTGCAAAAAAACATAAGGAGTTCAACAATAATCATGAAATTTGGTAAAATGTTTGTGTTTTTGTTAGAGCAGAGAGACTACACTAAAGCAATGCAATATTTGTCTGCTTCTCAACACTGTGAAACGGCAAACACAATAATTTGGGCAGTGGTTCCTTCATCGTTGTGACTTTTTAATCAGCACATGATTTTCTAATCGTTCTCAGATCGCATCTGAAGCTTTCAGTCGAATTAAACAATAATTCCAATAACCCGAAATTCTGAGCATTATGAAACAGCAAACAACACCACTACACAGTCTCTTCCCAGAAACCTCCCAAACTACAAAAAATGCAAGTGCGCTCCAGCGCAAATCGAATCTATACATAACTGCACGGACGATGTCCAGCGTTGCACTGTGTTACATTGATTTATTGGTTCGTCCATTTTTCGTCTTTTTCGCATTTTTCACAACTATTTTTTCTCAAGAAAGTTTCAGTTTCATGTTCATTATTTTAACTGAGTCGTATTTCATTTGATGATAAGCGAAGGTCGGAGTTTTTAGACAAAACAAAATGCTGCCTCACTGGGAAAAAATGTATGCTCCATTTTTTGAATGGATCCTCCAACAGAATTTCCAAGCTCCGCAAACAAGAATGAGCCTGTCGGAGGCTTATATGGATGGAAGATGGAAATACAGACCAAGGAATTATTATGCAAAGTGAGATTTTTTGAAATTTTGAAATTCGATATTTTGCGGCCTAGTAGCCTTAACTGAACCAACATTGACCATAGGCTCTCAAGATTCGAAATTTCCAAATTCGATATTTTGAACTAGTGAGACGATCTGACCTCAAATTCGGTGGTGCTCCGAAGACAGTGCACTAACTTTCTCGTTTTGGAAACTTCGGCCAGATCCTGAATTTCGGATAGAGAAAAAACCTGGGCTTAGGCTGTCAATAACACAACTAAAATTTGCAGTACCAATATTTTTCCCTATTTCTTAATGGTCTTATGATGACTACTAGAAACTGTGAATTCACTGTTATCTAGTTTATGCCTAAACGAAACGAATGAAACTGTCTTAAAATTCAGATTTTGTCCAAGGCCTAACTTTTCAATCCGGAAAGCTAAGCCACGGTGAAAATCTGGAAAGAAGATTAGATCTGGAACTGTCTTTATTTGAATGCAGAATTAACATTTTTCTCTATTTCTCATAGTTGTTATCATACCTACAAAAAATGTAAATTTACTGTGAGTTAAAAAAGGTCTAGCAATAATTCATAATATTTGCACCAAACCGAATATTTGTGTTTCCAGACCCTCCGATTTCCTAACTGCAAGAATCATGTATACCAACTACCCCGTTTCCATCAAGGCTCAACTTATGTTCATTATGAGCATTCCGATGACAGACCGTCGATTTTATAAACAGTGAGTTTACCTAGAATTTCAGAATCTTGAGAATCACTTTTTTTTTTCAGACTAAGCAAAGTGGGAAAGTTCAAAATGGATAAGAAAGGACGACTCACCGAATTCAAGTTCAGAGATGGAAATGTGGTATTTGAAGGGGAGCATGACCAACATCAGTATTGGTCCCAAGACCAGTATATGACTAGAGAGGAGGAGGAAAAAGAGGAAGAAGAGCAGGAAGGGGAAAGGTGAGTGTTAGAGGAGTTTTGGAAGTGTTGAAAGGGGATTCAACAATTCTAGAAAAGTTCAGAAAACTTTAGATGTTTCCTAAAAACCTATTAGAGCCAAAAAATGCACTTAGTTTTCTTCTCATAACGCAGCACCCAACACTAAATAGAATATCTTGACAATGATGAGCCCTTCAAAAAACAGAAAATTTTTCAGAGAAGTTCTCCCCATCAAGAAAAAGCGTGGTGCCCCGAATCGAAGAGGTCGAGATTCAGAGCCATTGATTTCTGGAGCACTAAATCAAGATACGGAAAACGTTCCAGTTCAAGCAAATGAAGTACTAGCAAGGGGACCGGATCCAGAAGCAGATGACGTTGGAAATGACGATAATGAAAAAGTAGAAACTTATAATCAATTGGAGCGAAATTCAGATGACGTTAGGATGAATAGTTCTGAAGCACCAACTTTTGGAGACAATGGTCTACAGAATCCAGAATTGGTTCATGGAAATGAAGACGTTATGGAGGAAGAGGATCTTGTGCAAGATCCAAAAGACGTGGAAATCGATAAGACTGGGCATTCTGCATCTGGAGATGTTGGCCATCGAAATCTGGCATTAGATCATGTTGATCAGAACGCTTTGGAGCAAGAGGATCTGGAGCAAGAACTCTTGGAAACCGGAAATAATCAGAATCGTAGCACACATCTTCAAGACGTCCCAGACTACGACTATGATCCGATTCCAATTGCCACAAGACCTCCAGGAGATGAGGTCAGACTTCGGAGTCTTAGAAACTTTGACGGTTTTGGAGAAGACGAAAATCAACCTCAAGTGTGCACTCCCAGACCTTCTACTCGACTCTTGAGACACTCTAGAACTCCCATCCGTCTAGCTGGAGGCAATTTGAGAATAGGAATTTTGGATATCATAGAGGAAGCTGAAGAGAGACAGAAAAATGAATCTGGAGTTCTTCCAGATGCATCTGATCTTGGCAAATCCTCAGATCACGTTAGAGACCCAGAAGACCTGCCAGAATCCCCAGTAGCTTCCAAACCTGATGAATCCACAAGTGAGGCTTCAGATACTGTAAATACTCCAGTTCCCTCAGACCAATGTCATAAAGGTCATTCTTATTGCAATGGCCAAGATTATCAATGCTATATCAAAGAACAAGCTCGTCGTGGCAAGATCCAATATGCCAAAAATACTACGTATTATGAGAATCTTATGAGGAGCATTGGTGAGTTATTGGGCAGTAAACGAATAGAGGGTCATCACTGAAGCAGTGGAAAATTTTCAAATCCAAGTCACATTCTTGAAACTGAAAACATTTTAGATGGTAGTGTAAATTTTAGTGGAAAGTGGGAAAGTTTGATTCAACAAATTAGTTACTGGACTGCGATTTCCTAGCTGGAATAAACTAGCGATGCACTTTAAGATTTGACCAAGTTTCAATACAGTACATTTTTTTCAGAAGAAGATGAGGCAAAGAAGAAAACAGAGGAGGAAAAGAAGAGGGTCCGCCTTGAGCAAGTGAAAGCTCGTGTGGCACAGAAAAAAAAAGAAAGAGATGCAAGATTGGCTAGAAGAAGTGGAATAACAGAGAAGGCGTTAGTCCTTGATGCGTCGTCTTCTGAACCGTCAACTTCTGGATCACTCTATTCTGGACTGTCGACTTCTTCGATATCAAGATTATCAACATCTAGAACCCCTAACTGAGCTCCTGCTCCAAAAACAGCTCTAGTGCATAGAAGAAAATAAGCAATTGAATACTGCTTCAAATTGCTTATATTTTCCGGGTTCCAATTTTTTGATAGTTATACTTTTTCCAGTTTTATCGTCTTCATTTTCCTCGTTCATTTTTTGTGTGATAATTTGTTTGACTTCGCTTCCAATCTCCAGACAGACATCTTTAATGTTTCAAGCACATCCTAAAATGTTTTAGTTTGGCCAATGACTGATGTCTGATATCCTTCTTCCCGCCTGGCACATCACTTTCCTTTTGCACTGTTAATGTTTTACAAGCACTGAAAATCGTGCCACCCCCCCCCCCCGGCCCCCTTCATATACAGAAGATTCTGAACTAATTTGTCCATCAGATGATAGCTTTGAAAATTCCCCCATTTTTACTGTTGATAATTCTGTTCCAATATCTCTATGATTCTATTGCTGCTTCTAATAAATAATGTTAGGTTTATTCTGAAAAGTAACATAAATCGAAAACTTGAAGATACTGGGTTATGTAAATCATAGCCGGTAAAAATTTAAAAAAGAGAATAAACAATGTTGGAACTGGAAATCCAGACCGGGCACAAAAGTTCTGATGGTCAAAACACATCTATTTTGTGAACATAAATTTCCTATTTCAGCTGGTTCAGAAGATACAAATCTGGTCTGTCAATAAAGTGGGAGGACTTTTCATGTATCTATTAGTTTTCTAGTTTTGTTTCATTGTTAAGCTTTTCTCCTGACTATGTATTCTAACAAAGGAACCATTTTCATTAAATCCTTAGATGGAAGTGAAAATGGTTCTCCTGTAAGTTGAAGAAGATCAGAATCTTAGGTAGTAGAGTTACTCCAAGCTTAGATGAAAATTTTCTTCTCCAATTTATCCTAATGTTAAAACAGTTGATTTTATAAAGATAAAAACCACAGCTGGTTCTGAATTTTTACTGTTTCAGAGACATCATTTTCAGTGGAAGAGTACGTTGGAAAGAGATACACAACGCATAGAGATACACGACTCGTTTTAGTACATGTATACATTGTGGTATGAATGAAAAAACAGCGATTTCAGTAGGCTCATAAAACTTATCAACCTTACCAATATCAGTTCACCGATTGAAATGTTTACCAGGCGGTTTTCGCCCCCTTTGGGGGCTCCAACCTCCTGGCCTTCGCTTTCTTCTGGGATCCTAATGTTTTGTTTCTTTTTTCGCCGGAGTCTTCATTTTGTCAACCGTACATTAGAAAAAAAGGCAACTACTGTAAAACCTCCTCTGAAGCCTCGGGTCCCCAAAACTGGCAATTCAATCTTTATCAACAATCAAACAGGATTTTGTTTAGTTATTAAAAATGCACTCTGACCCCAATTTTAACACTGATTTATTGCCAATGAGAAAAAGTAGTGGGCTTTGTGTTCCGAGACACATATCTCCAAAGCCGACTTACCTACTAAAAGTTGAAAAAAGTAACATCAAGTTTCGAAAAAGATTATACTTCTATTTTTGAGGGAGGCTTACATTTAACAGGGTTTTAGAGCAAAGAGTGAATTTTAATTGCAAGAAAAAACCATTTCTAAAGTATTTAGTGTTACACATACACAGTTGATCTGGCCACTGACTGATCGACTTTCAATGAATTTGAGAAGACAGTTCACCAATTGGTATCACAAAAATCAAGCCTTCTCTTTTGGTGCCAGGCAATAGCTTTACTGGTATCTTTTCTGAAAACATTCTCTCATAACGTGTCCATCTAAATCAATCTTGATGATCAACGAAATGCTTTCTCTATCCTACGCAAAGTCAAAAGAGTGATATTCAGCTGTAAAAAGCATTCGCTCACATGATTCTTTCATACAAAAGAAAGCAAAAAAGTTCGGCTCTCTGTGGGTTTGAACCCGCGAACCCTTTTGCCTGGATCATCTGCGCTCACCACTATACCACCATTGCATGGAACACCTGTCCTTCCCTCCAAGTAGACAACACTGCGCTCTCTCGCTCGCCTCTCCCGTTCTTTCTCCCACACACTCCAACGGGCGCCACAGGGTGAAATGGGAGTGAAATTTCGAAATTTTCAAACTTGATATTTTCGAGAAAAGAAAAACACGGGCATCATCTCGGACAAATTTCCAGTCGATCTATATAAGTTTCATCTAAATCGGTCCACTGGAAGCCGAGTTATGACGTACGCCGGACAGACACACATACAGAAATTGGTGATTGTTATTAGTAAAGATGACGAAAAATCTGAGTGGTTCGACTATAGGCCTACTGAGCCATGTTACACATCGGCCAAACTTATCCGATCAGGCTGATTTTTGGTATGGTGGGTACTTGGGTTGATGTTATTAAAATACCACTTAGTATGTTAGGCTCCGCCCCTTTCCGACAGACTTAGTACATGTAGTAGGTCAAAAAATTTTTTTTTGCAGTTTTGAAGATAGACTCGAAATTCTTTCAGAAATGAGTTTATCGCACTTTGGTGATCATTTTTTGTGTTGACAACTTTTTTCTAGCATTGAGGCATCTACTAGAAAAAATGCAATTTTTGGAAAAATTTTCAATTTTTTTCAAATTTTCTCATTTTTCATTATATCGAAGTATACCGATACGCCGAGTTTTTTGCAGAATTATGATTCCCAGGTATCCTTTTACTATAATCAATCTTAACCTCGCCAATTTTTGGGGGGCGCAGGCCACCAGGGGCCAAAATGTGCGTCTGACCCAAAAATGTGAAAATTATATTTTTTGTATAAATCTGTTTTGGGGACTTTTTAAGCCTATTTTTTCCTGAAAAACTGATTTTTGAAGGTTTTGAAGTGTTTTAAACTCATTTGACCCTAGTTCCGACCCTTTTTTAACAAACTTTTTTTTTCGATTTTTTAGCATATAATTCAAGTTCGGTTTTTCTCATTTTTCACAATGTTGAAGTATAGGCATACGCCGAGTTTTTTGCAGAATAATGATTCCCAGGTATCCTTTCACTATAATCAATCTTAACCTCGACAATTTTTGGGGGGCCCGGTCTTATTCAGGCCATTGTTCCCACCAGGTCCGATTTGGCTGAAATTCATTTTCTAAACAATATTCATAGAGAGACTTTTCTGTCAGGTTTTCTGTGAAGCCTTGTGTTCTTATTTCAAATGTGAACATAATGCTCAGTTTCCATCAATTCAGAGTGATTCTAGTCACATTTTTCATTTGCTATTGCTCAAAAAAAACTTTCGTTTTTAATAATTCTTTAAGTAAAATTCGATCATAGTCAGATTTATTCAAGTGCAACATCTCGAAGCAAATCAAGATTATTCGAAAAGATCAGGATTTTCTTCCACCGCATGGAACATTTCATCCCATTCACTCCAGAATGACTCATCCTTCAAGAACCGAATCCAGCCGGCATCATCGTGTTCTTCTTCATCCACCACGTACTCATTTGGAACTTCAATTTTGTGTCGTCGATGTCTGTGACGAGGAGCAGAACGCCTTTTCTCTGCTTCTCTCGACAAAAATCCAGCAATCTGTCTGAAATCCTTGCGTTCCTCAACTTTGAACTTCAACATCCCCTTGTCATCCTTTTCTGTAGCCATCCTTTTTTCTATAGTTCTTGGGTCCAGCCTTTTCTTCACAAGTCCTTCTTCAAAACATTTCACCAAAAACTCCTTCACATGCGGCTCGAAAGGTTTTCTTGCTTGTTTTTTTGGAAGTGCCCATCCAGCAGCCAAAGAAGATTTCTCTGTCGTCTCTTTTAGTTCGTCCAATGCGTCCACAACAGCAGGATAAGTTCTCGTTTTCTGAACCTCTTCTATGTTCCTTGCAAAGAGTGCAACTACATTGTGTAAAAACAAAGTGGCTTCAGAAAGTTAGCAAAAGGGATGGCTACGAAAGGGAAAGCTGTACTAGTTAGTAACTATAACAAATTCTAAAGTGCGCTTGAGAAGGGAACATTTTTCACTGTTTCGTTCAGCCCATATTTTCATGTGGAATTGGATTGTAGTATTACCTGTGCATCTCAATAATCCGAATGCTAAACACTTTCGCACTAGCCGTCCCTTCTTTTCAGCTAATTTATCTACCATTATCGCACAATATCAGGCGAATAATGGATTCTGCTTACATCTCATAGTTTCGAAACGGTGGTTTCTTTTTTAAGTTTATATACTTCATTACCCGTATCATATTACAGGGATTTTTCCTTTCCATGAATCGCATATCACTGTATACACTTTCGTTTTAAAGTTCCTTGAATTGCCGGAATCGTAAACATTGTATACATACCGTAAAAACTGTAATAGAACGCCACCCAGAATTTCAACTTTGAGAAGTCCGTATGAAACAGTTTCGATAATTTTGCCTTCAAATTTTCTACGTACCACGAACAACTCTTCAGCTACAAGAAACACACGGTTTCTCAACTTGACGTTCAAAGGTTTTCTCAAAATTGAGTTTAGAAAAAATCTAGTTGGGTGGCGTTCTATTACAGTTTTTACGGTATCTGACGCACTAGTATTGTTTAAAAATTATGTTAACCCAAGAACCCATCTCCAATATTTAGTAGTAGGAGGTGAAATTTATTACCTTTCACATCTAGTTTTTAAAAAAGTTTGGCGAAAATTCAAACATTCCTTTCATGTTTCTCCTCAATGACTTTTTTCCGATTTCACTCGGCTCATGTGAGTTCTCTTGCTATTTTGAACCAGTGAACTGTTCAGTGTTCCTTGGCTAGCCGAAAGTTTAGATTTTACGATTTCATCACCCTTTCAATATTCTTCCATTTGAATATCACTTACTTTCATTATATTCAATGCTTTTCCTAACTCTCGTACCATTCACATCTACCTATTTTCTGGTTCAATTTGTAGTCGTATTTGAGATCTTCTATTAATCGTGGTTGTTGAACGCAGATAGCTCTATTTGTCGCGTATTGTCCTTTTGCCAAAGAACACTAACTTTATGATTGGTAACTGGAAATGCTCTAATGTAAAGTTCACACGTCACTATAAGACGGTTCAACTATTACTGAATCAATTATGTCATACTTTTGTACCGAATTCGGCTTTGGAGATTTGAAATCGCGCAATTCTCTATATCTGCGATAAGTGAAACGCAAGATTAGTCCCATTTTTCAAGCAGTGGCATTTGTTTGAACTTCACTGTTTCTCACTGCTATCATAGGGATTGTATGCTCTGGCATGCTTGTTGATTGGAAACGTCGTTTAACTTTGTATCAGAACTGCTGTTCAACTCAAGGCAGATTTCTGATACATCTACTGTTTTAAGCAAGTTTTTAGTCACTAGACAAGTTGAGGCAAGACAAAAATTTTAATGGACCTTCCTAAGCATATTCATAGGACTTGAAGGGACCCCCGTTTTTTGAAGGGTCTCCTATTCTGCAATAGAGACGTGAATATTAGTAAGCTTCTGTTGGTTACCGATTTTGGCTGTTCGCGGCATCCTCACGAATTTCTCTATTCTCAAGGTGCACTCATCAATTAAAGTTCCTAAAAGTGGTGCCCGTTATAAGTTGTTGAACTAGTAGATGTTTTCTCTTCAAACCAACAAAATTTTTGAGAGTTTTCTGTTTCTCATTGTCTTGATAATAGCAAACTGATTCGTTCATTAGTTCCACTTCGCTTACGTCTGGTACCTCTAAAATTTTAGCTCTTTATGATTTAACGGGGGTTTTAAGAATAGACGGGGGTTTTAATAATAGACGGGGGTTTTAATAATAGACGGGGGTTTTAATAATAGACGGGGGTTTTGAGAATAGACGGGGTTTTGAGAATAGACGAGGGTTTTCAGAATAAACGGGGGTTTTAGGAATTAACGGGGGTTTTAAAAATTGAGAAGTAAAAACAGGTTAATTGAGCTAACTTTTATCTTCTCCTGATTTTCAATATTTATTGGGCTTTACGTGGAAACTTAAGGTTGAACATGACTTCCTCAGATGTTAGGTGTGACAACGTCTGAAAGTGAAAATCTTGATTAGCTTTACTTAAGCATGCTCCATCAAAGACAATTAATGGTGCGGTAAGCATTTGTCTTCTTGATTTTACAAATCTCTTTCATGCTCTTTTTTTGTTAACCTCAGATGATTTTTTCAGTCCTTGAAGCACTTAGGGCACCATTGACAACATAGTTAAATCTATGAACCACACGGTGTCCATTCAAATATTCCTATCACTCAAAGTGTTAACATTTTACAAATAGTTCGGTTTGTCAATTATACGTTTATGTTTTCTCCACGGCTGAAGAATTCTGTTCAAGTTCGATGCAAGTGCTATATTCATCATAACTTGTCCATGAGGCAGAAGTACTGTACTTTACGCCATACTTCAGAGGAACATAGTTGAGTGTATGTTCACCCATTAATCGTCTTTGATGGAGCATGCTTAAGTAAAGCTAATCAAGAGTTTCACTTTCAGACGTTGTCACACCTAACATCTGAGGAAGTCATGTTCAACCTTAAGTTTCCACGTAAAGCCCAATAAATATTGAAAATCAGGAGAAGTGGGTAAAAGTTAGCTCAATTAACCTGTTTTCACTTCTCAATTTTTAAACCCCCGTTAATTCCTAAAACCCCCGTCTATTCTTAAAACCCCCGTTAAATCATGAAGAGCCAAAATTTTTGTGAAAACAAGTCGATTTGACCCAGCAAAAGTGCAGCGATTTTGTACACTTTGAACTGATCATTGTCTCAAAAAAATGGTGTTAGGACGTTGGCAAAAAGGAAAACTATCGGCTTTCAGATGCGAATTACGAAAATGCATTTGACAGAGCAAGTAATTTTCACTGTTTCGCTCATGTCATATTTTTTTTGATCACTTCGTATTTTTTGTTTTCTACATTGAACATATTGCCATCGTTTTTTGCTACGCACATTGTTGCAAAAAATCAAATAAGTACTGGTAGTTAGTGATCTTGAATGTGCGTGTCTTTTTTCGTTTCAGAGAATACATTTTTCAAGATTCTCCTGTTTCACATTGTTCCTTTATTCACCCTTCACTATGCAGTTATAGTCACTTAATTCATTTGAAAAAATCAAGGGAGACAATTGCAGCACCTACGATTTACCGACAGAGTCGCACATTCCAAAACCATCCCATATTCTTGGGATTTTTCCTAGTTTCATGATTAACATATCAATGTATTCACTCAACATATTATGATTATTATGATTATTTATTACGTATGTGGAATACGTGAAAAAGGCCGTTCAATCAAATGAGTTCTAATAATCCGTTTCCTTCAAGTTACTTCCGTGGCATTTTCGTGGCATGAGCATTTCCAGAAACTTTTTTCTTTTTCTACTTGTCCGAACTTTCGATGATTGGTGCGAAAGGGTCAAATGAGTCGCCATATAGTCCCTCGTTACAAGAAGAAGGCTCGAAACGATCCACGGTCGAACCCAGAAGACGTCGTTGAAAACTCGAAGCTTGAGCCAGACTCGTTTTCTCAACCTCTTCGAATTCTTCCTCCGATTCCTTCTAGTCCTCCTCTGATTCCTTGTTTTTTTCCTTTCTCAAATACTCCTTCTTTGACTGTATCGACTCCCATACCTCCTTCTGCTCTCTTATGTTATCTTTAATTTGTTCTTCTACATCACGTTTCCAAGAATAGTAGACTGGAGCCATCAGTTCCGCAAACCCTCTTTTAAACTCCTCCCAAGCCTTGCCAGAAAACATAGGATCCGCCATCTTTGATTACTTGCTCGATTCGTAGACTGACGTGAAACTCATTGTGAAAAAACGAGGAATGAACATATGGAGTAATAAGAATAAATTCTTCCATAAAATCGCACAAGCACTGTTTCGAAATGTCGTTAACGAAGTATTTCATCTCACATATTCCGTTAATCCGGTCAGTACTTACTGTTTGAAACAGATTTATTGTGAAAATTCATAACTTTCATTGATCTCCTCTATCGCCAAAACTTTCTCTTTCGACCGATTCATATGAGCTCCCACCCTATATGTGTCTGCTGATCCAATATCTCTCAAAATTTCAGTTCTGGGCTACTTGAAAAATCAACATTCACAGTTTCATTACCCCTGTTTCATATTTGAATGTGATATTCAAATACTGACCTTACTCTAATCCCATTGTTCAAGAATCATAAGTACTCTGATATTTATTTTGTTTCCTCTTATTCTTTCTTCTTCTCTTTCTGCCTAACTTTTTGCCAAACCTGATTTTTCAAAGTCAAGATAAAGATGATTTGTGTTATCAGAGGATATTTATCATAGAACAGCTAGTAGAGAAGTCGAAAAAAAAACAGTGAAAATCAATCTCTGTCCTTTCGAATAGACTCCTTTTATCATTTTCGTTTCGTTGAAATATGAAAGATGGATAACAGAGGGGGAGAAGAAATTGTAGACAATCAAGCATTCAATTATGTTTCAGTATTACTGTAATTGTGGAACCCGTTTTTTCAATCCAGTTATTGTTGTACACTTCTTTGTTCATTACATCACATTTTATCCTATTAGTGAGGCTCTTTGTATTTCACTTCGATTAGAAGGCTTTGAAAAGTATTCTCCTCTAAATTTCTTCAACATCTTATGTTGAGAACATTTTTATTACACACTTCTTCTTCAATATTATTGTACGAATAGAACGAGTTTTTCGTTTAGTTTGTTCTTTTTTTGCGCAGAATTTCTACATTTTTTATGAACATGAGCTGTTCTCAGACAAGTTACTGGGAGGCTTTCATGAAATGGATTTCCTCCTTTGAAATCTAATTCAATATTTTTGTGAGCTACATTTCATTTTCCGGTGTGACTGCACCATTATTATCTTCAATCAATCAAGCCTCCATGAATAGTTCGAGACACTGAAAACCTATATCTCAACAAGAATGTATTCCTGCTCCAGATTTGTTCTTAGCTTATCTCTAAAGTTCGGGCTTCAATTTTTGGATATGAATTTGTTTCTATTTCAGCACTACCATAAAAGTGTAACAGTTTCACTATTTCTAATGAACAAGCAATTAAGCCAACTAAACTTATTTCTCAATGAATTATACAAATTTAGTTCATTATATTTTGGTAATACTATTTGAACCAGACTCTCGATCGATAAACCTACTAAAGTTTACTAATACTTGGAAACAGTCACTTTTTTTCAAAAATTGAATGCATGTGGGGGCGTTTTATATTCATCTTTTTTCGGCACTTATTTCAAGGTTACTGGTCTAGTATTGAAAACACGCATTTCGCTTTTGTTCTTTTCGGCGCAGGAATTTTCTTTCCGCCATAACATTAATCATTACCTCAGTTTTTTTTGAGTATTGTTGCTGAGAAAAAGTTAGAAATGAGGATAACTTTCGGGAAACGTCGCAAAGTTATGCTACAAAAATATTTTCTATACGGACGTTGACAAAAGTTTTAACGGAAACCGAACTTTTTCTAAAGGTTTTCATGATGCTCTGCATTCTAGAAAACTCATAACAGCAAATGTTTGTCTACATGAAACCAGTCATCTCTGTTCCACAAACTTGAGAAATTTTAAAAACTACCATTGTCATTATGAAGTTTTTTATTTTGTTCCAGTTTTGATAACTCGATGAGTTTAGCATGCTTTTACGTATCATTGATGTAGATGTGGTCGTGTTTAGTGATTTACCTGGATAGAAAGTAGAAGGGCATAACATAAGGTATAGATTTGGAGGTGGACGGAAGAGAGATTGTGAAAATGGAATTCCGCCCATCTCTGATTTGGAGTGATGTTCTTGATCAATTATCTTCGACCCAATGATGCTGAGATCATGATCCCTGTGTTACCTAGGTTATGAAACAGTAATCATTGTAACTGTTGATAGTTATGAAGATAAATGTGCCATCTTGTCGGAGCAAATTTTCACATGAATTTCAAAGTTAAGTTTCTCACTTTACGGTTTCGAATATCCTATTTTTTTCATTAGTTTTTGGAATTTTCGATGCTTGCACTAAAATTTGAGGCGCCTTCACATAAATTATTGATATTTAAGGCTTGATAGGAAAATATTGCTGGAAGCAGCCATATTATGAATTGAGGTCCGTCACATATTTAGATATTTTTCCGAATTTTAAAATTTACAGAGGGATCGTATTCTCAGCAAAAAATGTAGTATGCTTGTTTATTAAGTGGACCCACAGCAACAGAAAAAAATTGTGAAGAACCAATTCCTTAAAACATTTCCAGATTCTATAACATCATTAACATTCCTGTAGTTTTTTCAAAACGTTATCATTCTTTTGAGCTGACCCCAAACTAATTGAAATATTTGCATTAGTTTTCCTTATAATGGATTTGCCCCTTGGTGAGACTTTTTCTCTCAAAAATCCCTTTCGTTCTCTTCATTTTTCAAAGATGCATCGTTGATAGTTCTTTTGATTCCTCTTTGATTTTATCATCTTCTTTTTTTTCATGTTCTATTTCTCTCTTTATTGGTCACTATCTACAAATCCTCCTTGACAATCAAGGGGACATTGAACGAATACTGATTTGGTGACGTCATTCATGACGGTTTTAGGAAGTTCAGCTGGAAGATACATATATAAGGTGTTCGGATTCGGGATAGACAGGAATCATTTTTAGGAATGTTCTTGTTTTTTTTCTGTTTCCGACTATCCATAAGAAGAAGTCGATTATCAACGGTTGTTTATTAGATTGCCGACCTACCTTTTCAAAGTTTAGTCAGTATTTTCTGTAGCAGAGTGTCATGATACTTTTTCATTCTGAACATTGGCAATGTTGAATACGGGTGACTTTCGATCTCAACTTTCATGCGTTTTCCGAAGATTTCATACGATTTCGAGGTGTCCTTTCGAGTTCGGTTTACTGTGTCCTTACAATATTTTTTAAGAGCCTTGTTCCGATTCTGCTACGTTCACTGTTCTGGAAGGTAAAAATCAATTAAAGGTGGCACATCTGCTTCATTTGGTGGATGATTAATGCCCTTTATTTTTATGACTGATTAGCACAAAAATTCTGTTTTTTTATGTTTTCATATTTCAAGCCGGGAAATTCTGATGGAAGTTCCTTCCTATTGTTCTTGAAATGAAAATACTTTTTGTCATTTTTCGCAGTTTGCGGAGTACTCGATAGGTTTTTTTCTCAGTTTCATACCGTCTGTGAGATGGCAAATCTTTTGGTTGCTGTGATATACACATAGGTTGAAATCTAATGCATTTTCCTCTCATAATTTCCGGTTTCCGAGGGTTGGAATCAACAAGAGTTTTCTAGTCAGGTTACTTACTTGATATTATGAACATGCAATTAAAGGACACTTTTTTTGTCAACTTCAATCTTGAAAAAAATTGTATGTGATATTTTTCCCGATTTCCCTAATTTTGGGTATTCCTTGATTTTTGTCATGTCCAGTTTTGTTTTTCTCAGTTTTAACCTAATTTGTCATGTCCAGTTCCTTGAGTCTCCTTGAGTCTGTTCGCCTTTTTTCTTCAAAATTCCCTGTTTCCTTTAGTTTGCAACATTAGAAGGTCTGAAAGTTATTTTGTTGACAAAGACTTCTGACGTTGAGCTTATTTTAACAATGCTGACTTTGATACTTTTGCCGCACAAGATTATAAACTTTTTCATAAATTTGAAGAATTCTTATAAATTAATTATATGTAGTCGTCGCTTACTTACGAACTTGCAGCTCCTAACCTGCAAATGTCTGTTTTACTCTTAATTTTCTGTCTCAGATTCCTCTGAATTTTAGATGTTCATGATGTGCCTCGATGCTTTTCGTTTTCTTCAGTTCCACACTAAAGTTTCGAATCGATTTAATCAGATTTGATTTTTATGTGTTTTTGAATGTTTTTGATAATCAAAAATAATCAATATTGAGAAGAATGATTATTTTGATTATCAGAGATAATCAGGAATAATCATCTGATCTTTTTGATCTTACATTTCTTGAAAAAAGTTGAAAAAAACAAGTGAAAGTTGGTTGGAAATGTTTGAAATTCGAGTTCAAAGTCCACGTGGATTACTTGTTTTTGCAAAAAATCAAAAATATCAATCGATTTTGATTTTATTTGATTTTGATCGATTTAATCGATTATCGATATAATTGATTATACACGTGATCGATCGTAATCGATTTCTGATTATAATCAATCGAATCAATAATCAGTCTGATTCGGAACCTTATTCCACACCTTTCATACTCTTCACACATTTCTAGTCATCATTGGTGATTGATCATTTGTTGAAAGATCTTTTCCCGTTTCAAGTTGATCTTAACTTTTTCGAGTTCAAAGTTTAGTTAATCGGTCGGGCGAAGACTCTTTTTCGTATACCAATATAGACGGTCTTTCGAATGGTCTTTCGAATTTTCCGTTTACGATTCTTGCTACAAATATTCAGTGGAATTCTACTGAACATGAGGCTCTTATTTTATTGAATTTATCTAACGTCGTTCAATAAATTTTTTAAAATTATTCTCTGTTCATTCATTCTTTCAAGAAAGATGAGTTTGAGCATGAAACAGTAGTTCCAAGTCTTGGCATGATTCTCTGTACTAGCCAATTTTCTCAGAACTGGATTGAGATAGTTTTCTGGCACTTTTCAAGCTAAAAATATTTCCCGCTTCTCCACTATCATACCATCTGATATTCCTAAAATTTACAATACATTGACGGTGTCCGCTAGTTTTTCAGTTCTCTCAAACATCTCCAATTAATTGACAAAGTCGTTTCCGTTTCATACAGTTTTCAATAAGTTCGATTTCGGAGCTAGAATTGATTTTCTGGACCTATCGTTTGCATGCGAAAATTTCTCTTGGTGAAAGTTTTCCAGTCTTCCGTTTCAGCTTCTCGTTATAATGATTCAGTTGAAGTTCTCCACAATCCACATCTTTTGTTTCTTCCAATGTCCCTTCAGTATTTTTTGTTTTTTTTTTCTGTTTCACCAGGTTTGTATGAGCGGTTCCATCACAAAAAGTGCAGTTGGTAGGCTCGTTGATAAATTTCCTTCCAAATGTTGACGATTCCAATTCATTGGCCGAGAATCTACTTTCATCGGAGATCTGAACAAAGTCTGTCCTGGCCTAAGATCGCACAATTCGGTCATGAAAATGTCGGCACACGTATTTTCTACCTCCACAGGGGTAAAAACAGGATGTCCTTAAATGCGCTCAAGTGAGAAATCAGAGAAAACTCTGCGTCTCTCTACTATTTCTCTACAGGACCCTGTGGAGAAATAGTAGAGAGACGCAGAGTTTTCTCTGACAACCCAAAAGCCCGCGAACAGCTGACGTCCTGTTTTTTACCCCTGTGTACCTCCCAATTCCAAAATCCACAGCTTCAGTCACTTCTCAAACTCTCTGATTTCAAAACTTCCACCAATAGCTTGAGGTTATCGTCTTACTATTCTATCATCCTCATCAGTTGAATCTACAAGCCATTGTCATCTTCGCAGCTTTCCATCTTTCTTAACATTCTGAAACTGTAAAATTTTTTCTTTTCAACCACTTGCTGTCCGTTTTATTTTTTAGAAAAATAGTGGAGACCATGACATTAAATCCTCGGATATAGCCCATCCCAATTTACACTTTCTGCGTCTCTACTCCCTCTTTACTCTCTCCAATATCATTTTGATGGACACTGAAATTGACACTAGTTTTCCAGTTTCCCCTTATTCTGTGCTCCTTTTTTATATGATTGTGTATGGTTAAAAGTGTACACATATGTAGATAAGAAATATGAAACTAGAGAAGAGGTTGAAATGACGAAATGGGAAGAACATTGTTGTCTTTCTGTGTTGATTGGGGTGACTAGGAACAAAGTTTTTTGGTCTTTTTTTGGAACTTGAAAATTGACTGTTTTTGTTCTTTCCCCTACTTACTATTAGATGGACATTTTGTGATCACTCTATTTTATTAATGTTTGTGCATTATTACTTCAAAAAATTTTGATGTCGATGTTTGGAGAATCATTGTTTTCTTCATTATAGCTTGTTTCAACAAGTTCATGAAACAGAAATAAAAGAGGATCATGTTAATTCCGTAGTTTAACCATTTTTACAATTATGGATTTATTCAGTCATGAATGCATTTAGACGTCAGATTTTGTCTGCCTCACAAGTAGTCTAACTCCTTAAACCTCAATCCTTAAGGATCATTTTACGAGTGTCACTGTTTCCTTTCGTGGATTTCCTGTTTCAATAGGTTTATGAAACATTATGAAAATGGCGAAGATAATCTACCAATGGTACCGATTCCAGTAGTACTGACAATCTCCTAACAGATTCGGTTCCATGTTTTTGTCTTTTTGCTTGAAGTCAATTACCTGTAATACGATCCACAGTTTGGTCTTCAGTGTGATAGTTATCATTGTGATTCTTAGAACCTATGTGCTTTAAAAAGGATACCGCCGGGTGTGTTCAAAATGGCCCAGTGTTGTTAGATAGGCTGTGCCGCTGTTCCCTTGTGACAGTGGCTTTAGCTGTACTTCCCCTACCCCCTCTACCATATATACATTTACTGTTTCTATACATTACTTTTTTTTGAATTCATGTTTCTGATGTTGCTTTCTGTCCTTGCTTTGTGGTTCCATTTTTGTAGTTCCTCGCTTTGGATCTAGTTCCATCTGATATTTTGTTCGAAACAATCGGAATACCGCAATAATTTACACGGTGCCCTATATCTGGGATAAGCGAAACATATGATTTTTTGTGTCACATTTTTCAAGTAATAATATTTGTTCAAACTTCACTGTTTTTCTCTCTTTTCATTGTATTAGTTTATGTTTGTAAGCTAGTAAGTCAAGAATGTTTAGTGATTGCCTCGGAAATGTTGATGTGGTGATGAATAACAGAGATGTGCTAACTGAGAAATATATATGCTTTCAGTTTCATCTACTCCTCATGTGCTCAACGAATCTAATAGTTTTATTGGGAGTCCGCTACAAGGGGATCGGTATGAACTCATAGATCATATTCTCAAGGTTGTCTCCACGTGTATCAGATTTGCACTACATCCTCCCATAATGTGATGTTTAGGAAACATGAAGAAATTTATTCCAATTCCGTACTTTCGATTCTTGTTAGAACTTCTATGTTTCTCGCTGTCCCAAATTTTCTATAACTTTTCACGCATTTGTTCAGATCATACTATATTGTTCCTAGAAAAAACGAATCCTTCTGCATTGTGATGGTGTATTCACATATATAACCTTTTTCAGTAGTAGAATTCATACGGACAGCAACAAACCGCTATAACCCCCATTGCTGTAGACCTATGTAGTGCAACAAATGATAGATTTAAGAAAAATCACATAAAAACTAGTCTAGTTTCTCACTAGTTGAAGAATATTGTAGAATTTTTGTCATTTTACTGGTTTTTCAAAGGTACGTAAACTACAGAGAACGTTGCAGTTGTTTCGGTTTGTGTTTCAATAAGTACATGAAACATAAAAATTAGTGAGGATGGTGATTCGCTGATGAAAGTAGTCAAAAAATATAACGGATAATGGAATTCCGCGCACCTTTGATGCAAATCCGATTACCTGCATAATGAACTTGTGTGCAGTTTTCAAGAATTCCCTGTCTCATACTGTTCTTATGAGCTGTTCCTATTCTATATTTCTAGTTATCCCGGTTTATTTAAGCGGAAATTGAATAAAAAAAACAAATACAAACGAACTGTTCTAATTTTTTTCAAACAGTGCCACTATTCCGTAAATCAAACTAGAAACCTGAAATAATTTTAAGTTTCATGATTAGGTAATTTAACAGTACCCTTTCGCTCTTCGAGTCACAGCGAGAAATCCCTTACGAAAATGTTACACATACTTGATGCACTAACACTGTTCCAAATCGATGTTAACCAAAGGACTCATCTCCCATGTTTATTCGATAAGGTACTATACGCTGGGTTAACTGAAAACTCAAATTTCACAGTTTCATTACTTCTTTTTTATATCTGAAATCGACGTTCAAGTGCTCACTGTGGTATAACACAAAATAACTTCATTATCTCATTTTCCTTCTTCTCCTCCTCCTTCTATTTTACAAAACACGGCTTTTTAAAGTCAAGATTAAGAAGATGTGGGTTATTATAGAACAGTTAGGAAAGGAAAAATTCGCAGGAAAATCAGGAGAGACCGAGACGACACCACGAAAGATTATTAGTCAACTGTTTCTATTCCAGTCTCACGGTAAAACTGAAACAGCTTTTTCTGAACTCAGTAGTATCTGCCGCATTGCTTCCAGTGAAGTTGACTCTCATACTAAGTCTCACATACCATAACACTAGGGAGATTCGGTTCATTAGTTGAGGCTTGGGATGAATATTCGTTTCAGTTTCAGTATTACTGTAATTGTGGACGGGTATTTCTGAATTTATTGTTAGTGAATCCAACGGCCTATGTATTAGAAGCTCTGTCTTTTTTATCAAGAGCTACTTTCTTCGAACGTTTCTGATCCCAATCTGGTTTTAACACTCGTTCATCTACTTGTCATTCTTACTGTAAGATTGGAACAGTGTCAAATTGATTCAGTAAGTGCTGATATATTATTATCATCAAGGTAGCAGGAAAGTGAAGTCACAGTGGTATCGTACATCAATATTTCATTTCGGCTTACTGTAACACTGAAACGTTTTTTTAGAATTAATAGCATACATGTCGGTTGCATATATTTTCACACGTTCCCAGCTGCTATCAGTCACTATTTTTCAATGAGTTTAGGATGTACGTAATGCAAAAAGTCAAATAGATGAAACTGAAAACTGAAGAAGAAAATAGAAATCATACACATTCAATAGTATCTACTAGGTGATCATATGTATGAGTGAAATTTGCACCTTGAGCAGATCCGAAATGCAATTTTTGTTATGTTTCATAAACCCATTAAAACAAAATATCAACAAAAGCCAACATTAACGTTGACCCATGATGACCAAGAGTTAGGCAACGTAGTCAGAACAAATGTGACGTCGAAATTCATTCCTCACTGAATAAAGCTATAATTGCAAAAATGGAACTAGTAAGGAATTAACCGTTCCGCGTTTATTTCTTTTTCATGAACTTGTTGAAACAAATGATAATGAGGAAAACAATGATTGTCATAATGGTGGCAAGAAATATTTTAAGTAATAATGCATAAACATTAATAATATAGAGTGATCACAAAATGCCCATCTAATAGTAAGTCGGGTAAAAGAACGATCAAAAAGGAATCAACGCAACAGTAATTATGATTGTTCCAAATATGATTGTTCCGAACAGTCAGTACGGATTATTGATAACGATACATTTCACAACTAACAACAATCTCACCTCAAAATAACTACTATTTTTGAATGCTTCAAGAAATTAATTTTTTTGATAAATCGGATTCTTCTACCATACCACATCTAAGTCAATACTCCAAAATAGTGAACTCTCTAGTCCAGAAAAAAATTACCGAAAATTTCTTGTTCCTGTCACCCCAATCAACACAGAAAGATCATAATGTTCCTACACTCCGTCATTTTCACCTCTCCTCTAATTTCATATTTCTTATCTTTGTGTACACTTCTAACCATACAAAAGCATATGAAAATAAGGAACACAGAAGAGGAGGAAACTGGAAAAAGGAGTGTCAATTTCAGTGTCCATCAAAAGGATATGGTGTAGCTGGAGAGAGTAGAGAGGGAGTAGAAACGCAGAAAGTGTAAATTCGATCGTTAAAAAAGAACACGATAGTTGTGATACAACTGGTGACACTACAATACTTCAGTTTTTCTTTGTCTGAAGACTCTAGAAATTCATAATAATTTGATAATGTTTTCGACATTATTTGCTAGTTACCGTTTGCTACTAACATCATTATTTTTTGCAAGTCATGTATACTCTGAACTAACGGAAACAGTTTGCTTTGCACTTCATCGGCAATTTGAAACAGTAATTCATGTTTCACTTATGCTTTGAAAAATTGGATTACACCGAATTTTAATGCATATCCGTTGTTTTTTGGGTCATACTCTAATATTTGTACATTTATTAATTTCATGTTTTTATCACCATCAGTTTTCTCTGGTTAGTTTTTTTAAGTATGAAGCAAAAGTGGGCGGCAGAGAAGTTTTTAAAATTGAAATTTCTGTGTTAAGTTGAAGAATTGACACTTTTCTGTACAAAACTGGATATTGGAGAACCTCATTTTATTTGCCAGCAATGCATTTCATTTTTGTGCGAATATGCTCAGAAATTTTACAAATTTCGAAAATTCTCAAGTAAATGTTCTCAATTTTTCATTTTGTGATGTGCGGAATGCGGAATGCGGATCGCGGAACGCGGATTTCCTCTCACCACTGATTTCAAGAATACGATTTTGAAAAGCCCATGCAACTCGAAACGCAAAGATATCGATACGTGAAGAGATTCGAATTCATCAAATGAATTCGAAACGGAAAAGAAAACTAGATTTATGTGAAATTGGATTAGAATTGGATTTAGGTAACATTAAATTTTTTTCAATGTTCCACGTGGATGATTTCCAAGACCTGTCTCATATAGTGTCATTGATTCCTAGACTTCACGAATAAGAAAAAGCATCCTCAAAACAACAGAAAGTTTGAACAGAAAAATGACTCGAAAGTGAAGGACATCAATTTTCTGCTTCAAAGCGTTGATGTCACAGACTGCTTCTGGTTTGCCAAGTTTTTGACAGCTTATCCACAGATTATACACACTTGTACCCGACAACGAAATCGGTGAGTATGATTCTACCTTCTCACTATTTCAAAATCGTTATAATAGCAGAGAAAAGACAGTGAACATCCCAAACTATATTATTTCAAGTATTTTTTGACCTGTATGAAACAGTAGTAAAAACCATCTCTATTTTCATCTCATTCTTTTCTCTATCCCTTATTTGCAATTCGCACTATTTACAAAAATCAAATAAAAAAGATAGGTACATATATTTTTTGCAGCCGCCGCACGCCTTCGGAAATGCGTACTTACAATTGAAAACTGGACGCATTACGGTTAATTTTTTTCAATTTTTTGTTCATTTGCTTATTCATGTTTTTCTGTCTCTGGAGCACATAAATCATCACATTTTTCACTATTATCTGATGTCCTCGGTCTCCAATTGTATTACTTCGGATCGTCCTTAACATATCTAGCTTATAATTATGCTCAAAATGGTCTAAAATAAAAAAGTATTGGAATTATTCATTTTAGCTTACACCCAGTAACCATCTTTTATCAAGAGGCAGGAAAATAAGTTTTCCACAAAATGATTATTAAAAAACTGTTCTGAGGTTATTATGTATACTGTTAAATTAGAAGTGAATAATAGGCCACAAATAGAAGAAACATGAAATTTTTAATTTAAAGAATCCAACAATTTCAACTAAAAAACAATCACTGCTCTTTCCTTACTCTTCTCTTATCAGCTCCCCCTTCAAAATCAAAAATTTCGAGTTTTCTGTCTCCCTCTGCGCCTCTTCCTCTAACACGCTCTTTTCTACTCTCTCCAAAACTAATACTTTATGTCATCAGACATCAAAAACTTCAACTTTTTTATTGATTATTTGTTTGAGGAAAAGTGAAAATATTGAAGTTTTTCTTTTGTTTGTGATTCTTGTTTTAGTG
This sequence comes from Caenorhabditis sinica, assembly GCA_963932045.1. NCBI lineage: Eukaryota > Metazoa > Nematoda > Chromadorea > Rhabditida > Rhabditidae > Caenorhabditis > Caenorhabditis sinica. The sequence continues at coordinate 22,486,645 of OZ009940.1, forward strand.
ATCATTGAGGTCAACTATTTTCTTGTCAAATAGTCATTTTGCAGAAAGAAAATTAGAATCGATTGGGGGTTGTTTTATCAGTTTTCAGTGTTGGCCTCGTTTCGTTTTTTTTTCGGCTTCTTTCGGTTAGTGAATTTGCAAATTATGGATATTTTTCGCTGTTCTTCCACCCTAAACTTAGAAAAAAATTTTCGACTTCAGCTTCTGACTTTGCGGATTTGAATATCCCATCTTTGGCATAATTTTTAAAATTTTTCGATATTTGCAATATAATTTGAGCCGTCATCACATAAATGTTCTATTTGGGTGGCTTGAAAGTAAAAACAGGTTCGTTTTGTGATTGAATTCTTGAAGAAGATTTTCGCTGTGATCTTATAACGTTTTGAACTACAAGGTTATATTTTTCTCGAACATTAAGCATTTCAAAAATATCTATTTTCATTAAAATGGTACTGGAAATAGTCATAAATTGACTTATTTCACACATTTTTGTTAATGAATTTACAGCTTCACCGCTCCGAGTAACACAATATTTTTATGCTCAGTTTTCAAATGGACTCACTAGAACAGAAAAAAAAAAAAAGAGAACCCCCCCCCCCTTTCCTTGGTCATTCGAACTTTCGTTTCTATGCGAAAATGAAAATCTTCTCAAATTCTTCAAAACATTTCCAGATTCTAACACATCATATATGTACATTCCTGTCGTTTTTCTAAAACGTTATCTTAACTCTTCGATCTGGGCCTAAACTCTTTGAAATATTTGTATAAATTTTTCCTACAAGGTCACTTTTCCCCCAATGAGTGACCTTCTATTGAGAATCTTTCACCTTTTCCTCATTTTTCAAAGGTTCATCTTTTGATTCTTCGATTTTATCATCTTCTTTTCTTTTCTCCTATTTCTCTTTTTATAGTTTCTCTCTGTATTTCACACATATTCTACGATTTTTGAAATATTCTTTACCGCAACGCTTAACACTATATTGTTATGCTCATTTTCCAAATGGACCCACTGAAACTGAAAAAGTTGTGAAGTCCTCTTCCATCCCCCCCCCCCTATCTCTTTCTCCTGGTTATTCGAACTTTCGTTTCTATGAGGAAATTAAAGTTTTCTTCAAGTTCTTCAAAACATTCCCAGATTCTAAATCATCATATACTTTCTTGTGTTTTTCCAAAGCATTCGATTTTCCATAGAGTTGGGCGAAATTTTTTCGAAATGTTTTCATTCATTTATCCCAAAAAGTCGCATTTCTCTTCATAAATCAACTCCTTTTTCTAGCATAGTCACTATTCTTTTCCTCATTTTTCAAAAATGCATCTTTGATAGTTCTTTTGATTCTTCTTTGATTTTATCATCTTCTTTTCTTCTTCTCCTATTTCTCTCTTTATTGGTCACTATTCACTATTCACCCCTCGAAAAACGAGGGGGAGAATGATAAGAATAGTGACTTTGTGACGTCGTTCATGTCGGTTTTTGGAAGTTCAACTGGAGGGTATATAAGGGAATTTGGATTTGTGAAAAACAGACATCATCTTTTGAAAACAAAGTTGTTTTTTTCTGTTTTTGACGGTCTATAGATATGAAGTCATGAATCGAAGTTTTGTTATCTTCCATTTTTTCCTGTGATCATACATGAATTAATTATCGTGCACTGCCCTGCTTCAAAAAGTGGATTTTTGCAGACTTTAGATGACTTTATTCAATATCGTTATACTCAACTCTCCTGGACTTTTGGATTCTAATTATCCGGTTTCAAAGTGTCATTGTAAAATTTGACTTCTTTATTGTGATAGTACTTCACATTTTTTTCTTGTCTCTATTTGATTTCTGCAACTATCTCCGTTTCAAAGTGGCTATATTGATAGTTCAAGGAATCACATCTGCTTCGGTTGTTGTATCCGTTCTCATCTTTTAGTACTTCTCTTATTTTAAAAACTTCTCATATTTTAGACAAAAAACGCATTTCTCCTTTTCAGATTTCTAGCCAAGAGCTCACAATTTGTTTATTGTTCATTTTCAGTGATATTGAAAACATTGTTCGTCATCCATGATTTTTCTTTTTTTTTCTTTTCATGGGTTCTTACTGTTTCTTGTAGTAAATATTTTTGCAACAATTTACGACGTACTTGATTCGTATCTCGCACAGTGTTGATAAGTAGGTTTCCAACTGTCTGTGAAATGACAAATCTCAACAGTTCCGTAAAAATCTTGCATTTGAATCGTCTCCAGCTATACAAAGCCTTGCATAACCAATATTTCAAAAACAAGATAAATTCGTATACAGTAGTACGTCTTACTGTTATTGGCTTTGAAAATTGTAGATCCTAACCTGCAACTATAACCACAGTAAACCCTTCAATGAATATTTTTTTTAATTTGGTCTTCACTCCCTGAATACTATTTCAGATTCTTCTTAATCTGTTTTTATTCTTTACGGTTTTCGAATCATGAGATCAATAATTGTCACAAGTTGCTAGTACTGCATTTACGGTCGTTATGCTCTGAAACTAAGTTTTGGATTCTATCCCACATTTACTTGTTCCCAGTTTCAACAACTTCTTAACCTCGTTTTCGTTCTGACTCTCTAACTCTCTTCCCTCTATCAACCCAATTTCAAGTTTCGTAAATGTGTTATCACTTTATTTACAACTTCTTCTCCTCCTCCGTCTACTCTCTCCTCCGTCAATGAATTGGAAAAATGAATCATAAAGAGTAGTTAGTACCCAAAATGAGTTCGAACTGTGACGCACATTCTATTATTATCATCCATTATCAATGAGTTCTAAGTCATTATTTTATCAACTATTATCAGTTTACCCGGAATTAAAAGTAGATCAGTTATAAGGCGCCTCACAATAGACGTATGTGTGAGTTGTGTTCTTCGGAGAGATCAGTTTTTGGGTAGATTTTTTTTTTGAGATTTCAAACAATTTTCTGTTTCTTTCACACGATTTATCTTTAGATTTCTGCTAGTCGTATTCGATAATTGTTTGCGTTTTTGAAAGTTTACGGTGGTTTTTTAAAAACTTCAAAGGGAGTTCACGTTGTCGAAAAACAATTTTCTGTGGTTTTTTCTAATGTTTTCGTAAATTTTCGAAGTACTTACTTTTTACGCCCTCTGAACGATTCATAGATGTGAACTGCATCTATAACAATGTATTGAAACTGGGTAAATTTTCCAATGAAAGTGAGATGAAATTTAGGTGAAATTACTCATTTTCTCTCCAGGTTCGTACATTTTGGTGATTTTACATATATGTATTTGGTTGAAAATATGATTAAAAATTGCGGTGATTCGTTTTTTCTAAACTAAGTTGCCAGTAAAATGATCACATCGCCATTTCATCTTATAAAAATCAGTAGAATTCAGACTTTTTTCATGAAAATTTTTTTTTAACTGACGAAGGTTTCTAGAAACTTGTCGTTTTTCATAGATTTCTCGATGACTTTTTCTGTTTCCAATCATCCACTTCTAATTGTTTTATTGTAGAGCCATCGATAGATAACCGTGTTTTATTATCACTTTCTTAAAGAATTTGAATGTTTACTGAACTTTTCAAGAATCAGAAGTTTAGATGCGATATTTAGTACTACTGGAGAATCTAACTCAAGATACTTCTTAATTGAAAACGGGAAAAAAAATGTATTTTAGAATGGGAACAAAATCGGACTTTTCAACATTTCCATTTCGAGAACTCCACAATTTTTGTTATTTTTCCCATGTCAGTGGTATTCCGAATTCATGAAAAGACGTACAATATCTTTTTTTTATTGTCACAATGGTCTCAAAGCTACCCCATAAAAATCGACAATGAATAGCGTAACTTTTAGAAACAATAGCCATGGTATTTTTGCTCGAATTCTTCCAGAACTTTAAAATAAAATTTGCCACGGTTAAACCGAACACTAGCCTTACTGCTGACTTTTGATATCAGCGTCCTGAAACATAAAAAATTGTTAATTTTCGAATGTTTTATTCCGGTTTCAAAGTATCTGTTTGAATCCTCCAAAGTGTTTGTTGTCACTGATTAATCGTCAAAAAAACGAAATAAAAGCTCAATTTGAAAAAAAAAGTACATTCTTATATCTCTATGTGGAGAAATGAACTGTAGTTCCTCCTCCGGTGCTTCGACGTTACTAGATTTTGCAAATAATTTTTTCCATTAGTATCAAAATATCAAATTTGCCATGTTTCCGAACATTCTGAAACTGTATGAGTTTTTATTAAATATACTATTGAGTTTTTGGTTGTTCGCTCTTGCTGTAGATCTCATGCTTGAAACCAGAGTAGCAAATCTTCTGATATACTTGATCACTATCCAAACTTCCTGAAACCCACAATTTTTCCCAGTTTCTAAGCCCCCATTTGCTTCTTTTGTTCATATATCTACACTCCTCTCGTCTTATGCATTTTTGACCGAAATCACACTCCCTGCGTCTCTACTCTATTTCCACTCTCTCTCCCTCTACATCATATCAATTTGGTGGACATTGACATTGACACTCGCTTTTCCAGTTTCCTCCTCTTCTGTGTTCCTTATTTTTGTTTGATTCTGTTTATCTGTGTGGTTTGAAAGTGAACAAAAAGATAAGAGACATGAAACTAGAGGGGAGTGAGTGAAAATGACGGAGTGAACGAACATTGTGATCTTTCTGTGTTGATTCTGATGACCAGGTACAAAAATTTTTTTCGCTGTTTTGGAATATTGATGTAATTGGGTTGTAACTAAAAAATCTGATCTGCTTGAAGCGTGACTATTAAAATGTAATGTTCAACAAAAAGTAGTCATTTTGAGGTGAGATTGTTGTAAATTATGAAATTTTTTCTTATCAGTTTTCCGATGTGACTTTTTAGAACTAGCATAGTTATTGTTACTGTTACTCTGATTTTACTTACAGTACCGTTCATAATTATACGAACACCCCGTGAAACTCAGGCCATTTTGGCTTGAGATTTCTAATGACGTGACTTTGAGAGACCATAACTTTAGAGGCAATAGAGATACAAAAAAGTTGTTAACTAAAAAAATGTTGGAAATTTCAAAATCTACAGGTCTTTAGTTGACGGTTTTTTTTTATATCTTTTACGGTTCGCAAGCTATGCGCTTTCAAATGAAAAGTTCAGCCCATGGGAATGAAGAAGCCAAAAATGGTTGATTCTGAAATCGTCCTTGCTAAGAATGAGTATATCTCTGAAACCATTCAAGTTAGAAAAAAGTGGTCAACTGAAAATCAATAGAGCAGATGATTGTCTACATTTTTGTGGTACATGACTTTTTGTCAGCTATCATCCCTGATGAGTTACAGCTGATCAAAGTTGAGTATTTACCAATTTGTTCTAGAAAAACCTTCCAATGAATAGAAAACACATTGAAAAATTAGAAAAAACTCAACTCCTAATGAAAACAACACTTGGAAGGACATCGCACCACAAAAAAACCCAACATATTCTTATTTTGTCACTTTGATCAGCTGTAACTCATCAGGGATGATAGCTGCCAAAAAGTCATGTACTACAAAAATGTAGACAATCATCTGCTCTATTGATCTTCAGTTGACCACTTTTTTCTAACTTGAATGGTTTCAGAGATATACTCATTCTTAGCAAGGACGATTTCAGAATCAACCATTTTTGGCTTCTTCATTCCCATGGGCTGAACTTTTCATTTGAAAGCGCATAGCTTGCGAACCGTAAAAGATATAAAAAAAAACCGTCAACTAAAGACCTGTAGATTTTGAAATTTCCAACATTTTTTTAGTTAACAACTTTTTTGTATCTCTATTGCCTCTAAAGTTATGGTCTCTCAAAGTCACGTCATTCAAAATCTCAAGCCAAAATGGCCTGAGTTTTCACGGGGTGTTCGTATAATTATGAACGGTACTGTAGATCCTTACTCCCAACTATGGTTGATCAGAGGACTAGTTCTGATGAAAGCAGACCACTTTTTCATCATTTTTATTAGTACTTCCAATTGTAACCTTACTGTTTTCTAGTTTTCTGAACGGCGAATCATTGTCCATGAGACCAAAAGCTGAAGATAATCATACTGTTGTAATCTGCATCGATTTCTGTTTCAACAAGTTTATGAAAAAGAAGTAAAGACGAGACATAATTATTCGGATGTTTACGAACCTTTCTTGCAATAAGACCAGTTATAAGTGATGAATGTATTTTGACATTATGTCTTGTCCGGAAAACTTTAACAACTAGCCTAATAACTTAACAAACCGAGGAAGAGATCATAATGTTGTCCGCCGTCGATTTTCTGTTTCAACAAGTTTTTAAAAGAGAAGGATTTTTTTCTGGTGATTGTCAAATTGTCATATCGGAAATAGTGTTAATAAACTAGCTGCTACAGTAAACTCCTACTGTGAATTCTTCTCCAAGCATTCATAAATTTTCTGTTCCATTTACTTCTCAAGTTTTTGGAACGCTAGTTGACTTTAATATTTCGTTGAAGTCATTTATTAACAGTAACGTTCTCATTGAGGTCCTTTGAACCTATGTGCTCTACCACGAGTTCCCTCTGTCAACGCGTTAAATTTGTCCTAGTTTTGTGATATGTGCCGCAGCCAGGATTTCCCCAACTTCGGCTACTGTAGCTGTCTCCTTGTGACAACTGTTTCAGTAATATTTCTCCTAATTCTCACATAGTTTGTACATCTACTCATTCTTCTTGTCTATATCTGTAGTTGTATTTGACACTTTCTACTTCTCAAGGCTGTTTCTGCAAATACGGTAATGTTTTCCTACCTTAAACCACGACTTATTTTATGATAGTGCAACTGAAAACATTGTTGCTGCAATTTGAACATTTACTTAAAAAGTGCCCTTTTTTTCGGATTCCATTATAAATACATTTTTGCTGACTTCGTGTTCTTATTGTATTTGTGAACTGATGGAATATTTCTGATGTCGCTTTTTTCCATGATTTTTAGTTCTTCCCGAGTTTTATCAGAAGACGATCAAATTCAGTTATTTGACCTCCTATAACCTGAAACAGGATTTTTTGCCTACCGCAATGTTTTTTCTTCAGCGAGTCCAAGAAACAGTAATAAGGACAAATCACTTTAATGCTTTCAAAACGCCCATTGTTTTTGCAACTCTCATCTAGATCGATGTATATAATGAATGAATCTAGATGTTACATTTTGTTTGACATAGTACCAGTGGATCCACCAAAATAGTTTACAAGATATCCTATATCTGCAATAAGTGAAACATAAATTTTGTTGTGTCGCATTTTTCAAGTACTAATATTTTTTCAAGTTTCACTGTTTTTCATTGTTTACATGCAGGCAGCATATGCTAATATGTCAGCAATTTGGTCTTGCTGTTTTTGACTCAAAAATGCGTTTAATATACCTCTCAGGTGCTCGATTAATCTAGAGTTTCTAGTTGGAGACTTTCCGTGCCAGCTCACAACTTGACTGCTGAAAAGTGTTTTTCCAATTCAATCTTTACGTTTTTCAAGAATTCTCTGTTTCACGCTGTCTCTATTTTAACATAATTTTTCGGCTCTATGGGCGAAGAACGGTCCCATGGGAATATAGCGGTCCCACGGGACAACAGCGGTCCCACGGGACAAGAACGGTCCGACGGGACAAGAACGGTCCCATGGGAATATAGCGGTCCCACGGGACAACAGCGGTCCCACGGGACAAGAACGGTCCGACGGGACAAGAACGGTCCCTTTGGACAAGAGCGGTCCCATGAGTCAAAAAAGGCCAGAGCCCTTGTAGAGTAGTTGATTTGTAACAGTATTGTTAACTGATCATAAGTAGCCTTCAAAGTTAACTCATGGGTACTCTTAACCAGTTTTCTGACGATCTTATTCAAAGATTTCCAATATGAACACAATTTCTAGCGGATCTTGAAATTGATTACGACGACTGGACTTGATACTTTGTTAGCTTTAATCTTAGTTTTTGAGCCACTTAAGTATCTCTTTTCTGTCAGTTAAAGTTGAATTGTATGCATTGGCTACCACATACACTCTCTGCGAGAAAAATTCCATATATTCAACCTCTGACATGTACTCTATCTTAAAATTCCCCTGACAAACTGAAGTCTATCATGATCAAATATTGCAAGATTGCTGACTAGTTGAAGGGATTTGGTTAGGACGATAGAGACGCAAGGAGTAGCAGTCAGCCAATTATCCACCAGAAGTTAGCCAGCCAACAACACAACGCCAGACAAAGTACCAGATTCCAAGGACGGAAAAAACACAAGTCAGCTCGCTTGATCGGAGAGCAGTCGCCGTCAAGCAGGAACCCGTGCAAGACATTAGCGAAGTTGTGAGAGATAGTCTGTTAGCAAGGTGTCTCACCTGAAACGGAGGTAACGTCGGTTCTCTAGTTGGTTTGTTTCTCTACTACGCAATTTGCTCTACTCACACCAAAGGAAGGCAAGGAGCCCACTTAATCCAGTTACAGTTACAGGAAGGATTTAATCCAGTTACAATATTGAGTACCACTGTTACCAACATGTCGTTGATAACTGCCATTGCTTCAACTACAATATTTATGGTATTTATACCTCAGACTGAATAAAAACTAAATCATGAAGAAAAGTAAGTATTTCTGGAAAGGATAACAGGAACAGTGTCTTAAAAACCAAGATTAAAGCTACCAAAGTATCAAGTCCAGTCGTCATAATCAATTTCAAGATCCGCTAGAATTTGTGTTCATATTGGAAAACTTTGAATAAGATCGTCAGAAAACTGGTAAAAAGGACCCATGAGTTAACTTTGAATGCTACTTATGATCAGTTAACAATACTGTAACAAATCAACTACTCTACAAGGGCTCTGGCCTTTTTTGACTCATGGGACCGCTCTTGTCCAAAGGGACCGTTCTTGTACCGTCGGTCCGTTCTTGTCCCATGGGACCGTTCTGGGATCATGGGACCGCTCTATTCCTATGGGACCGTTCTTCGCCCATAGAGCCATTTTTCACTCATCAGTACACATTTCCCCCTCCATTTTTTGACAATAGTGAGTTCATACGGACATCAACAAATTGCTACGGTTCCAATCGCTGGCTACCTAGTACTGTAATCACTGGATTTGAGACAAACCACTTGAAAGCTACTCTAGTTTCTCACTAGTTGAAGAATATCGTAGCGTTTGTGTCATTCTTCTGGTTTTTTAAAGGATCAGGCACGTATGAAAACGTTACTATTGTTTTGATTTCTGTTTCAATGGGTACATGAATCAGAAGTAATTAGATCAGTTGCGATTCGTCACATTCTCTTGGTGCTAAAACTAGAACCAGACTATCTGCTAATTAAAGTCACCAAATCTCATTTTCCTGATTCACAGAGCTTTCAAATTTGGATGCACCACCATTCTCTCGTTTTCAAAAACACCCAAATCGAAAAAATAAAATATTCCTTTTCACTATTATCTAAAACCCATAATGAGTATCTTTTTTGTTTCGTCGATTCTCTGCTTCACTCATTCGATAAGTTATGGTAGTGCGAATCCAGTTTGATATGACAAACATGCAAGAACTAAAATGATATTGTCTATGTTGTTGGCTAGCCAATATACCGTCGTCATGGAACATAAATAGTTTCTTCCGTAACCCGTAGAGTAGCTTTCGGTCCAAATATTAGGGTGGTCCAAAAGTTTCTTCCGTTTTTCACACATTTTTTCATCTGAAGTTTCTCATAGGAAACTGCCTTCAGAGGCCTAACTTTTGCTTGGGAAGAAAGTACATCTCTTTGTTATTAACCCTGCAAATCCCTGACCAGCCTCCACTAAAGCTGGAGTTCTAGCAGTGAAAGTTGTTGAAGGTACTCATTTTGACAACCTATTTTATTTCGCATGATTCTTATGAAAGGTGTCATTGTACAAACTTTGAACCATTAAATTCAGAAAGAGTAATGTTGAAAGTGCTAGATTAAAACATTTTATCAATTGAACTTCTGAAATTTGAGTTTCAATTTACAAATTATTTTACTGTTGAGTGACGATTATCATCGGTGTTTTACTATTTGTGCGTGCTATGTTTTGAAAGAAGTTACATTAATGAATTTTTTTGTAAATTAATTACAAATAAGATCTTATCATGTCTATATAATATCACGTTTCTACTGCAAATGATATCCTCACACAGCTCACTTCTGTTGAGCAACCATTTTTTCACGAAAAATTGCGATACTTCTTGGTCTGTCGTTCTTCAAAAAAGTGCACTTCGTATGAAAGTTTTCGCAGTAGTTAAGCAACTTATCAGCTATCGATCAAAGTTATTGGATTTGACTAGACCGTGTTAGTTCTTGAGAAAAAGTTATAAAAACATCCCTTTGTCAGAAATAAAATTTTGATCATTTTCACCGAATTGGCATACATGTTTCTTTTCAATTTTCCATATGGGCATTAACTCTCTGTGTTTTTCACACTAATTTTATGAATACTTATTGGTCTTCTAAAAATACTACTGTTAATTTCATGAGTTTTGGTTAACCCACCGTTTCACACCATTCCTTCGAAGTGCAATATCTACCGAATCAAGTCACTCTAAACATTGCTTCTCAATTTTCTGGAACCGCGACATTTTTAGAAAATCTTTTCTGTATCGCATAGAAAATTTCATTTTATACCTAAATAAATACCTTGACATTGAAAGTCGACTATTTCAAAGTTCGAACTTTCTTAGAACAAAACCCCATGTCAAGGTCAATCACCACCGACGCGCGCAAAACCTTCGCAACTGACGAAATATAAATCGGTGAGATGAAACAAAAATGTGGCTATAAGTTCATGAGTCACTCTTCGAAATAAAAAAATATTGGCTCCAATGAGTATCCAAAGAAGCTCAAAAATGAACGTCAAACTTGAACTATCAGAAACGGAAGAAACTTATGGACCACCCTAATAGTAGACCTTGAAAAGTTAGCAACGATGGTAACATTGGGTGTTCCAAAGTGCATCTAGTGAACAGTCATGTTTTACTGTTTCGTTCAGTACAAATTAATATGTGAAATTTGCCTTTACATAGTTTCACTTGAGAATGTGTATTAGCCAAATACTAAACATTTTTCTATTTGTAATTCTATTTTTGGGTCAACTTTTTAGGAAAAACATTGGATACGCAGAACAAAAACGGATACGCAGAGCAGGATATGCATTGGTAGTTACTTACATATCATGATCTTGAAACAGTGTTTTTCCTCAACTTCAGAATGTGTGCAATTTAAGGGAATTCCTTGTTTCATACTGATCTGTTTAGCATTTTCTAATCTACATTACTAGTTCTTTCCTGGTATGTATACCGAATAGGAGCATTTGAGTAAAAAAGATTTCCAGATTACGATTCCTAGACATAATTTTATATTTCAAGAACCACACCATGATTTTGAATTTTTCCCATTTTCACAACTAACATATCCCTGTATCCATTTTCCTTTTGGAGTTGCAGATATTCACCGAGATCGTATACATACTTGTCACACTAACACTGTTTCAAAATGGTGTTAACCAAAGTTTTATATTCAGTCATATAGAAGAATCATTTGGTTGTTCATTTTCAAAAGTTTTGTGAAAATCCGCATAATTTATCACCTTTCTCGACAATTTGTTTTCGCTGGTTTCATTTGATCTATCTTGCTGTTCTGACTAACGATTCAATTTTTCAATGTGTGATATTTCAAATCCCATCAAAATGACAGCCCTACTTGAAAAACCACCATCTACAGTTTCACTACTCTCATTTTATTTTTGCGTATGAATTTCCCACATTTATATACATAATTGACTCCGTAAATCTAAACCAGCAATATTTCGATTTTTATCTTTTCATCTCCTTTCCTTCATTTTTCTCTTCCTCCCTCTTTCTTGCAAAACGTGACTTTTCAAAGTCAAGTTAAAAAAAAGATGTGTGTTATCATAGAACAGTTAGTAGAGATGTCGCGAAAAACAGTGAATATCCATCTCTTTCGTTTCGAACAGACACCTACTTATCATTCTCGTTTCGTTGAAATATGAAGGATGGATAGTAGAGGAGGAAAAGAAATATGGATGATACAGACAATCGTATTATGGGATCATTTCTGTTTCAATCTTACTGTAATGCTGGAACAGGTATTTCTGAATTCATTAGGGCCAGTCTTTGCTCAGGATCTCTGAATTCAACTTTCATTCTACATTTCTTAGGCCAGAACACAATTGAAATTGGGTTCACCAATGAAGGCTTGGAGTAAATATTCATTTCAGTTTCAGCATCACTGTAATGTCGTAACGAGTATTTCTGAATTTAGTGATTTACAACTTCTATGTTTCATTTGCCCATGAACCACCTTCCGACGAACGTTTTCCTCCTTTCCCAAGAAGTGCTTTGGTACAGTTCAGCAACACTACGCGTCATTCTTACTCCAAGATAAAAACGGGGCCACTTTAATTCCGTGCGAGCTGATATTTTACCATCATCAATGTAGCAGGAACAGCGACCCATGTTTGTAACATACATTTATTTCTCTTTCAGTATTACAGTAAGATAGAAACAGTGCATCTTATATTTAGTCTTGGTTCATTTTGCTAGACTTTCACAAGTTTCCTGCGATTATCAGTTACTGTTTATCTGTGAGCTAAGGATGTTACTGCAGACGATAAAAAAACACCTTTCCATTTAACTAGGTTTCAGAATTACCATATCTTTGGACCTTTCATTCCTTTTTCGTTAGATCGATCGTCCGAAAGTACTTAATTTCATCAGTAGCAGCTATTTTCAGTCTCTATCTCAATTTTCGTTCAGTTTAGTAATGTCTAACTCAGTCAATGAAAATCCCTACATCTCGAGATTATTTACCGTCCACTGGAAACAGTAGTCTCAGTTTCACATGTGTCAAAAAATATTCAGTATGACAGAACTTCAATACATGACCGTCATCCCCCTCTTTGCCCATTTTAGCATGTTGGATGATAGAAAGAATGAAAAAGAAATCTAGTTTCCGAGTCATGAATTCAACTCAATCAGCAAATCTCTGCTAATCAAATACCGAGCAAATGTAACAGTTTTCCCAACATTATTGCGTCACATTTTTTTTGTAAAAATTAACGATGTGTCGATACTGAGCCCTGGGTTAATCTGATTTCAAAACTGTAACCCCTGTAACTTGTAACAGTTGGTTATAAATTTTTGTTCCTCTTGGTATTAGAGTTGGTACTGCACTGTATTACAAAGCCGTATCAAAAGTAGTGCAACGAGACTCCATGTACCAGCTAGTTGAAACGGTTTAGTATGCTAAATATCTTAAAAATGTGTCTGTTTTGAAACAATCATAAATGAGATTTTGATTTTGGAACACCAGTAATACGGTTTTCATGAATTCTAGCAACTGCTTATAAGAAATGCGTCAAAACTGGCAGCCACAAAACTAGACTCAATTCCAATATTAGGAGCCAGTTTTGGTCTAATTTCTTGCAGTTCTAGTGGCTCAGTCTCAAAGATGTGACAGCTTTGTGAGATCCCATTACTCAACAATGCGTCTGTGCAAAATTAGAAGTACAGAAATGTAACACTTTCAAGTCATAGTTTTGAAGCAGCGATTTCTGTTCTTATCATTTAACGAACATATGAGCGTTTGTCTTTGAGTAAGGAAAGTTTACTGTTTCTGGACACTGATGTCTTTTTGATTGACTATGAGAATCTGATTGACTATGAGAATCGAGATGGAAGTCTAAATATTACCGTATTACCCAAAAAAAACTCCATAAGAAACCTCATTTTTTTCTTGATCAGTGTATCCGGAGAGGGAGTAGGCTTGAGACGTTTTGTTTCTGTTGGAATTTTGCAAACCAGATATTGGAAGAACACGATAATCACACGAGGAAGAAGCCCCAATTAATAGTGTGAAAAAAGCTTACAAATGTTTAGAAACTGTAATGTTGAGAAAAAATTACCGTTCTTAATAGGCTAGAATATTTTTGATTCCTGTGATTTTCATTTTAGCCGGTGTAGCTAATCGACCTCTCATTTTCACTCTCTATTCCACTCCCCCAAACTACTGTCTTCTCATTTTTTGTCGAACGAACTTTAACTGTCTGCGCACTTTTTCTCTTTCCACCAAATTATCAATTTGGTGGACATTAACTCTCGATTTCCATTGTGATCTTTCTGTATTGTTTGAGATGACCAGGAACAAAATTTTTTGGTTTTTTTTTGAGACAACACAATTAGCTGTTTCTGGATACTGATGTTTTTTTAATTGATTATGAGAATCTGATCCGTTTGTGACCGAGTGATTTTTCAAAGTCAAGAAGAAAAGGTGCTATCATAGAACAGCAAGTAGAATAGTCGGGATAAAAAGTGAAGATCTATTATTTTCGAACAGACACCTACTTATCATTCTCGTTTCGTTGAAATATGAAGGATGGAGAGAGGCTAGGTACAGTGGCGAGCATTAGTGAGGACACTTTTTTCTATGATCCATAACTTTGCCGAAGCAACTACAAACGACATCAAACTTTGCATGGATATTACTAGATAGTTGTACAACAGAGCCATAGTTTTTTGTCAGCTGCCCACTATCTGTGACCTAGTTATCTCTACAGGTATCACAGATTCTGAAAACCCAAAATGTAATTATTTTCTGTGTAACTTTTTTTCGAAAATTATATTAATGAAAATGTTGCTCACGTCCCAAATATGCATCAGAAAAAATTTGGTGCACGTGGAATGTCGGGTACTTGGATTATGTAGGTCAAAGCTCAAAAAGTGATGTTTAGTTTTTTGGTCCTAACTCTGCTCAAAATGGCTCAAATTTGTTCAAAGTTTCACCAAAATGCGAATTTCGAGTTTCTTAACAGAATCCACACTAAACATTTTATTGGGAAAAGTTCTTATTTTTGGACTCTCAGGCCAATTTCAAGTCAGTACTGAACTCGAAAAATAAGAGATTCTCAAAATGAAATGTTCAGTGTGGATTCTGTTAAAAAACGCAAGATACACATTTTGGTAAAACTTTGAACAAATTTGAGCCATTTTGAGCAGATTTAGGACTAAAAAACTAAACAGCACTATTCCATCGTTGATCTACATAACGCGAGAACCCGCCATCCCACGTGCACCAAACTTTTTTATGCATATTTGGGACGTGAGTAACATTTTCATCTAAATAATTTTTGAAAAATAGTTACACAGAAAATAATTACATTTTGGGTTTTCAGAATCTGTGATACCTGTAGAGATAACAAGGTCACGGAGAGCGGACAGCTGACAAAAAACTGTGACCTTGTTTTTCAACTATCCAGTAACACCCATGCAAAATTTGATGTTATTCGAAGTAGTTTCGACAAAGTTATGGATCGTACAAAAAAGTGTCCTCACTAATGCTCGCCACTGTACATGGGGGATCAATAAGATATATCAAGACACTAAAAGGCAAAATTTTTCTGTTTCGGTATTACGGTAATAATGGAACAGTACTTTCTATATTTATTCCTATGTGACATTGGTTTCTAGCACTATAATTAGAAAACAAGACTTTTTATCAGTATCCGCAAGGTTAAAAAACTGGAGAATATGTAGTTCAGCTGCCCAGGACTCTTAGCTAACTACTGCTAAGGCGGCTACCCTCTAGCTCCATTCCAAAGACGACTTGCGAAGTATGGACAAAAAATTTCAAGCTAATCTAATACATACGCTAGACCAGTATTGAGAATCCCGAAAATTGATTTTGGTTGTTCGACATTTGTAACAGTATTCTCTGTTTCATCAATGTCATACAAAACGAGACATTACAATTCTACAGTGACTCAAAGTTATAGCTTACACTGAAATGCTCATAAATTGGCAACCATTAAGCACTTCTCAATAGTTCTTGATCCCAATTCAGGATATTGGTAATTGTCGTAAATCAAAGACGTTGGATACTGACGGAAATCCGTATTTAGGCAATTTATCGGCCATTTGAAATTGTAATTCATTTTTCACTAATGCTGTAACAAATGCTTTCATGATCATCAGTTGGATGCTCATTAGTTTCATTTAATTAAGAGGAATAAAATAGTCTATTGAAACATGCTCTTTTTTGGTATTATTAACAGCAACTGGTAACAGTATTCTCTGCTTCAGTAATCTAACAAAACTTGAGATTTTGCAATCCTTCAGTAATGCAGCGAAACATTTGTCTTCCCATACCCAAGATGCAATCAAGAAGTGTTTTCATTGGGGAGGTAAACAAAAGTTTTAACGGTAGACGGGATACGTAGACTTCTGATTGAAACTCTGTCAAAAATCTGTGCCCATGCAATTCTGATGAAAATTATATCAGTAAACTCTTTTTCACTAACATGATCAAACGTATCATACTTCGAGTTCTCGATATGCCTACTCCACAGATGAATATGCTTACGGTTTTTGTCCCGAGTAGTGCGCCCAGCTTTATCATTGACATTCTGAAAATTGAGAAGCTACAGTGGCTTTTTCTGCTATCTCCGAGATGTTCTGTGTATCGTTAGCGGCATCTAACAACACGGTGCTTCTTACACTTTACTAATTACAAGTTTCTCCTATTTATCATTTCAGTTTGAAGTTGCAAAGCACAAATTGTAGAAACATTATCCTAACCTGACTTCAGAAGTAATAGAAGCTGAGAAGGAACTTGATTCTTGTGAATTATGAGAACTTGGACATTTATAATAACTTTTTCACTGTTTCAAGTGGCCAGTTTCCCAGAAATTATTCCTTAATTACCGTTCCTTGAATGACCCACATTTCAAATTTCAAACATTACTGTGTCACGAAGTTATTGTATTCTTGAAATTCTGACAGAAAACGATATACTCTTGGTTGTAGTGCATACAATGAAAATAAAGTTGGATTAGAAAAAAATAATTCGAAATTAATAGACATATTATGTTTCAAAATGCTCATATCATATTACTGATTTCGTTTCGCCTAGTAACCCATACGGAGCAACGAGAGCGTCAGAAACGCGGTTAACTTTTCACTGTTCCGTCGAATTCTCCAGAATTAGAGAACATTTCTTAAAGTTACTATTTCAAGAACTCGACTTTTTCACCTGGTCCGCTTATGATTTCGATTAGTATAACAGACAAACAAAAAAATATTGTCAATTTAATTTTTTTGTCATGAAATTTTTGTCCCGTCGACACGTTTATACAGAGTTTTTCTGTGGGATCTTCGGGATTTGGCGGGTAGTTTGAACTCCTACTGATCTAGGAAAACTCACCAAATTTTCCAAAAATTGCTGTATGTGAGACATGTGAAAATTTCATACACTCTTTGATAACTTGATTATTACTGCCCTCAAATTTCCTACAATATTGAGAACATTTCAAAAGTTTCTATTCCAAGAACTCGACTTTTTCACCTGGTCCGCGTTTGACTTCAATATATCCGTAACAAAAAATTTCCGAAAATCTTAAAAATAAATTGTAAATTTGGGCCTTTTAACATGAAATTTTTGTCGTTGTTTATTCAGAGTTTTTCTGTTAGATCGTCGGGATTTGGCGGGGCGTTTATATCAGACTGTACCAGACAGTAATCAAAGTTTTATGATTTCTCGTGAAATTCAATTTTGCATGTGGTGTCCTAGGCATTTTTCTTTTTGACTTGATAAGTTTGAAATTCTGACTGAAACTTGAAGTCCAATGCCTATCAAAGAAGCCTCACCAAAGTTGCAAAAAAAAAAACACTGTATGAAACAGTAATCAAAGTATTATCCATTTTTACTGAACTCAGTTCAATGGGTTCGGAGATCTCTGTTCAACCTAAATTTCACAGATTTTTTAAAATAATGGTCCGTTTTTGTGCTCATGATCTAGCTTTGACGACCAAAACTGACTAACAGGAATAATACAATTTTACTGTATGAAACATTTATGATTACTACTCATAACAGTTTGAGCTTTACTAAGATAGGCACTTTGTGATTGAATTTCATTTTTTCGACTGGAGCCTTTTGACATTCGGTTTGAATTTGCAACGTTTTGAGATGAAATGTCACAATCTCAATTGAAGCAAAGCTGTAGAAACATTTCTAAAAATTGTTCCACAAACTCACTAAAAATTAATGTTTGAAACAATAGTCAAAACGTTTTCTTTTCTGGAAACTTCAATTTTATGGTGATTGCTACCCATTTACTAATCACTCTTAAATGACAAATTTCAAATATCTATTGAAAATCATATTCCGAAAACAGTGAAAATTTTTTTAAATATACAACAATTCAAAGTGCGGACATTAAGTGTTATTTTTTAATTATCTAGTTCGATTTGGATATCTTTGTCTCATTCATTTCAAAAATTCATGGATATTAATAATGTCTCTCCAACAAAAAAAGCGAGAAAATTTATTGTAAATTTGAGCCTTTTGACACGAAATTTTTGTTTCAATGACACGTTCATTCAGAGTTTTTTTTCTGTTGGATCTACGGGATTTGGCGGGACGTTTGAATCCTTACTCATCAAGGAAAACTCACCAAATTTTCCAAAAATTGCTGTATTTGAAACAGGTAAAAATTTCATACACTATTTGAAAACTTGATTAAGCTACTGCCTCGAAAATTCCCTACATCCTCATCTCAGTATCCCGCTTACAAGTAGTTAACTAAAAAATTGCATACATATAAGTCAGAAAACTTACTGTATCAGACAGTCATCATAGTCTTATGAATTCTTGTGAAATTCAATCTGGTACTTGGTGTCATGGACATAAACTTTCGAGAGTTTTGAATTGATAAATTCGAAAATTCTGACTGATAAGTGTTTAGGATGCTTATCAAAAAGCTTCACAAAAGGTGCAGAAAAATACTGTATGAATCAGTAAGCAACATTTTATCCATTTTTACTGAACTCAATGGGTGGGAGATCTCTGTTCAACCTAAATTTAACAGATTTTTTAAAGGTAATAATCTCTTTTTGTGCTCGAAATCTAGATTTTACGACCCCATGCTTCCTACTTATACAATTTCTACTAGTAATTCGGTGAATGTTTGGCAAAACTACTAAAACTGACTAACAGAAATCACGAAAATTAACTGTATGGAACAGTTATGATTACCTCTCATAACAGTTGGATATAATTCTTGGGATAAGTATATTTGTTGATAAAAACGCTCACTTTTGACTTTGAATTCCAATTTTTCTGTTAGAATTTTTGACTTTTGGCCTAAACTTTCAACTTTTTGAGATAAAATGTCACAATCTCATTTCAATCATGATGTAAAACAATTACTGAACAGTGTTCCACGTGCCCACTAAAACTTACTGTATGAAACAGTAATGAAAAGTTCATCAACTTCCAGAAATTTTAATTCCGAAATAACAATTCCCACCTCTAACTTTAAAATGCGGATATTGCCTCAAATCGTGTTCATTGCATACAAAATCACCCCCAAATAACAGTGAACATTTTTGAAAAACTGTATGTACATACCTTGGTCAGATTAAACCCCAACTAAACTTTTAAAACTCTCCATCCCTTTTACCAAAAAATCGAAATTTTGAAAAAAAACTTTCCCTTTCTCCCAACCCTATAAAAAACCATCATCACCACCACTAACATTTCCTCCCATTCTCACTCTATTTTCCCTTTCCTTCTCATAAATCAGTCATCTATCTGATGACCACTAGATAGTCCATCTCCCCCCTCCCCTCCGTCTCATTTTCCCTTTTTGACGGAAAAATATATTTCAAATCTCCCGCGGTTTTTCTCATCAATTTTCCTTTTTCTTATCAATGTCCATTTAGCTATTCCCATAAGTCAAGTTTCAAGTTCTTTTCCCCATTTTTCCAATCATCCTTTCCCCCAACGCCCCCCCCCCCCCTTAAAGGGGGGGGGTGCTATAGAAGAAGAAGAGAATTCAAGGCTGGGGGGACTGACTGACTGACGATGACAGTTCAAAGATAGAAGATATTTGGCCGACCCGAGTGAAATAGTGTGGGAAAGGGAGAGAGTGTTAGAGAAGCAGAGATTGAAAAGTAGAAGTAGACGATGTCAGCCGCCCGAGAGGGGAGACACATGACCGTACTTGAAGACGACGACGGGGGGCGACTTGTTTGTGAGAGAAATGAAGAGAGAAGGGATAGAATCCCTTCTCTCGTTTTCTGACTACTTCCACAATCTATTGATTTTTATCATCACAGTTTTTGGTTTTGTGGGGGAAAAGGTGGGGGGGGGTGTGATGATAATGTTGTTGTTTTCGAGGTTTTCTAGGTTTAGGAGGATCTTTGATTTTCAGTTTCGGTTTCAAGAAGATGATATCAGTTTTAGATTTTTTGTGATGCCTTAGTTAATTTTCTTCGGTTTCTATAAAGTGACATATTTCTGAGTTTGAGGCTATTTCTCATTGGGTTTTGAAGATTTTAGCCTAAATCACTAACATTGAGATTGGGAAGGACTTTTTGTATTAGTTTTGGGTTCAAGGAGGTCATATTAGTTGTGATTTTTTGAGAAATCTCAGTCCCAACGACGCGACATTGATTGAAAATATCTAAATGTGATCACAATTTCCTTCTAGTTTTGCTTTGGTTTCTTTGCGGTTTCTAGAAGGCGTTAAGTTTTTTTAGGTTGTATTGAATTTCAATAGTGGTCGTCTTTTTTGGATATTTTCTTATTCAAGAATGTGATGTCAGTTTTAATTTTCCTTGATATTTCAGTGCTAGTTTCTTTTGCTCAGATTCTATAAGTGCTATGTTTTCGTGTTTGAAACTATTTCACATTGCTATTGGGTGACTTTCTGGAAAATTTACGAAGATCGAAAAAATTTAATGATTTTTGTGAACTAGTAACGGTTTCAAGGTGGTCATATTAGTTGTGATTTTTTGAGAAAGATCAGTTATATTCTTGATCGATCGATAAAAAATACACACTAATACATCTAATTTACTTAATGGAATTCCTTTAGATTTCGCCAGTTTCTAGAAGATGATAAGTTCTCTGAAATTTTCACGAGTTGATTATTCCACGAATATTCCACTAATATTAAAAACTCTAATGCATGGGATATCCATAACTCCTTGATTTTTTTTTGCATTTTCGCGTCCTCTTGAAGATCTGCGAACTTTCAGCGAATCTCGAGTTTTGCTTTCAAAAAAATGATATCAGTCAAAATTTTGACTGAAAATTCAGTGGTGAATCATCTGATTTTTTCCTCGGTTTCTATGAAGTGACATATCTTTGAGTTTGAGACTATTTCTCAGTGCCATTAGGGAAGTTTTAGGCTTAATCACTGACATTGAGATTGGGAAAGATTTTTGTAAACTAGTTTCAGTTCCAAGGATATCATATGTATATGTAATTCGTGATTTTTTTGAGAAATCTCACATTTCTCCAGTTTCATGAAGATGATAAGTTTTTCGAAATTTTCTCGAGTTTAATTTTTTGAAGACGGTAAATGTAATTTCTTAAAGACACTAATAAAAAATAGCTAAATGTGATCACAACTTTTTCCAGTGCAAGTTACTTTTTCTCAGATTCTAAAAAGTGCTCTGCATTTGAGTTTGAAACAGTTTCACATTTCTGTTGGGTACCCTTCTGGCTCAATTAAGGAGATTGAAAATATATAAAGGATTTTTTGAATTAGTTTCGGTTTCAAGGGGGTCATATTAGTTTTGATTTTTTAGGAATATCAGTGATATTGTCGATAGATCATTACAAATTTACATGTACCCGTTTAATCTAATTTGTTTCATGAAATTTCTTTGGATTTTGGCGGTTTCTAGAAGATGAAAACCTTTGAAATTTTCACGAGCTTTGATGATCTTCGTCAGGGATTTTAGTGATGATCCATTGGGTTTCGGTGAGGTTACATATTTTTGAGATTGACGAAAATTTTTCAGTCCGACAGTGAAATGTTCTACCGTGGTTTGCCGGTAATTTTCAAAAATTTCAAACTTTCAGCAAATTTCTGTGTTTTTTAAACTTCTGAAACCTTTTTCGGTTTCATCCTTATTGTGAAATTGTTAGATTTGGGTTAAACATCAATAGTACCTTCCTTCTGTTTTCTTTACCATTATATTCCTCAATTCATCTCTAATTTCCTTCATTACATCCGATAGTTTTACCACGGAAGTGTTCAAGAATTTGGATTCTCGCTGTTGAAATTCTCGAATTCCCCGCTTCCTTTTATATTCTTTCATTCATTGTTCCCCGTTCCTCAATCTCACCTTTTACTTTATCTTTCACTTTCTAATCGTTTATTCGTTCTTCAAAAGTTCTTCAAAAATTGTTCATCAAAAGCAAATTCTTTTTTTTTCAGACTCCCAGTCGCCTTCTGTTCCTGTATCTCATTGAAAAGTCTTTCACCTATGGCTGCTTCTTCTGGTCAGAACAATTCGAAACCTAGATCTTCCTCTCACAGCAATGTTATCACTTTGAATGGTAAGTTGTAAATTTGATTCTTTAAACTGAAATAGTCTACTTAAAAAATGCCTACAGATTCCGACGACGATACCGAGGACAGCCATTTGGGGAGCAGTGGTTCTAGTGCTTCCCTGAATCTTTGTAGAGTGAGTTTTCTTTTTTCTCAAATTTCCTATTTGTGATCATGAACATAACACAAATAAACCGTCCACGTGACAATTTACAAATCATCGATTGAAGTTTAGGTTGATTCGATTTGATCATGATGCAAAAAAATTTCGAAAACTTCCATTAAATTTGTAATCGGATGGTGTAAAATCGGTAAAAAATTTGGGTAACATAACGGAAATATACGGGTGAATAGAGAAAAGATGAAGGACCGTGTGTGGGTGGGAGATCAAAACTATTGAAACCCCATAAAACTTGATGACCTAGAAAAACAGTGAAACATTCGAGTCCTCACCCTTCAAATTTCAACTTTCTCTTTTTTAAGGTCTGCGGAGCCGAGAAGGCTGCTCATCATTACGGAGCTCTAAGTTGTGTGGGATGTAAGGGCTTCTTCCGAAGAGCTCTGCTAAAAGCGGATCAGTTGGAATGTGCAGCAAACGGAGAGTGTACAGTTAGTGTTTTGCGTGAGTTTACATTGGTCAAAATGAACAAAAATATAAAAGTTCCCTTGAGGAAGAATTGGAAGATGAATGATTTTGAACAAACTTATTAGGGCGGTGAAACATACTATTGATGGTTAAAAAATTTTTGTAGAAACTTTTTAGTTGGGCTTAGCCTGATTCAACCGATCAGTTTGGAAGTTAGCCAAACTCCTGCTAATGTTGAAACTCACTTTTTCGGAAACGGAAAGCCTGTAAAAGGTGTTAACATTAGTTGGAAATTGTACGTGATAAGTTATCAATTTTCGAAAAGAGGCGAAAAGGTTACATTAAAATAACATTCATAACTCCTGGACTGTTTTGCTACTCCTCCAGATGCCTTTTGATGAATCAGACCTCAAATATTATGTTTAGTATTGCAAGGTCAAAGCACTGCAGAACTGAGAGCGGAAATTCTCTCTGCCAATATCAATTTCCTAAAACAGAAAATTCGATCATCTGTGGTTTCTTCAACTATGTTACAAACTGCTAAAAATTTACCGACAAATAATGAACTTTCAGAAAAAATCCAATGCCGTAGTTGTCGATTCCAAAAGTGTCTTCGCGAGGGGATGAATCCAGCATGTGAGTTTTTTCTTCTCTCAAACTTGGCAGATTTCGAGCATCCACTAACTGACGTGAAATCAATTCTGTGCTGTTTTGTTCAGAATCTCAGATTGCCCAATTTTCAGTCGTCCGTCCTAACCGTGATGCTCCTCCGAAACCAAGAAAACCTCCAGCAACAGTTGCCTCATGTGATCTCACAGATAAAGGAAGGACCACGAAAACAAGAGAAGAATGGATGAAAAAGATGACAGTGGAGATGAGAACTATTCTGATGACACTTTTGAATATTGAGACAAAAGTGATGAAGGGGGATACTCAGCAAGAAGCATCGAAGTTGTATCCGCTGAAAGGAGTGGATAAATTGAAGGATATTATTGAGACTCCACTGAGTTTGAAGGTGAGTATATTATCAGAAAGTGACTTTTAAGGAATCCGACCTACAGAGAGAGGTTATTGTTTCAGTCTCACCAAAACCGATTATATTAGCATTCAAAAACAGAATCAAAAGACTTTCATAACACAAATTTCAGGGAAAACGGACGGAGATGAGATATGAGGCCTACAGGATGGCTGGAAATGATGAATTATGTGCAATTGCATACCGTAGACTGATAGCTGCTATTGATTGGGTCGAGAGCTTATCACCACTTTTGGGACATTTGACACCAGAGGATAAGGTGAGAAAGTTTACATTTTTAAAGAAAAAAACTGTTTCTTTACTACCAGAAACTTCAATGGTTTACTAGTTTAGTTATTTTTTCGAGCGAATATGAAGTCTATCAAATACTGAAAAACTAATACTTCTAATTTTTTGGTACTTTGAATCCATGTTTTGAACGGACGATTGATGACTTTATCAAAGTTTGAGATTTCTAAACAGAGACTTCAAAAGAAGCTTTTCGAATTCCTGAAACTGTTGAGGTTCAAAAAAAAAGAGATAAATCGACCGTTAGAATTGGATACTTCGAGAAACACCTTTTCATAATTTTTCAGTCTGATTTATTCCATGAAAATGTCTAATTATTTTTATGATAGTACGACCATATCATACCGGTTTTCACAATCACTAACAACTAAAATTTGCAGTTCCATAAAGTTGGTTTTCTTGGAAGATGTAAGGCTAACATTATCATTCAACTTTCCGATTTCCAGATCGCCCTAATCAAATCTTCATTCGCTCCGCTGATGGTATTCAATTTCTGCGCCCGAACCGCCGAGGCTTGTCAAGACGAGAATGTACTATGTTTGTGTAATTTTGCATATGTACCCAGGAATATATCGAAGATGTATGAGGATACTTAGTAAGTGCTTCGTTCAGTAACCCAAAATGAATTGCCATGTCCAACACTTTTCGAAAACTCAAAACTTTTGTAAACAGAAAAAAGCCAAACACTAAGCCAAATTTTCTCAAAGATCATACACGAAAACCTTAAAAAACTGTCACACCTAATAGAGCGACAAGAAAAAAGTCGTTGGAAAAATAGAGCGGCATGTCGGTGTATTTGAGGTTTCAAGGTATATTTTATGAAAAGCAGCTTTTTCAAGTCATCAGTAAGCTCAGCATAAACCAGATCCACTGTCATAAGGAAACTCCTTGAAAATTTTTGAGGGATTGGAAACAGAAAAATGCAAGAGTGCACATGTCGCCCCACCGTGGACTGAGTATCAAAAAATGAACAGAAAAACTAATATATGGTTAGTAACGGCTCTCTACCGTAGGAAAGTTTGATACTCAGTCAACTGTGAAGTCAGTGGAGTGTACTTGCCACCCAGATTAAGCTGATTTCACATATTACAATGGAGCGCACTTTCATCCCAACCCTCTATTATTCCAGCCACCTCGGCAACGGTCTCGTCGAACGTGCTCTCAACGAACTCGTCGCAGTCTACCGTGAATACGGTATGCGTGAAGAAGAAATCGTCTGTGTGAATGCAATGATATGTCTAAATCCTTTGGCCAAAGATGTCTCCGATTCACTTTTTGAGAAGATTGTGGAATTGAGAAATCGAATAGCAGATTGTCTGTTTTCAATTGTGAAGGAAGTGAGATTGAGTCCCACGCCTAATGTGTGTTATGGACATATACTGTTGTCCTTGGCTACTGTTACAGTAAGTTTTTATATACATAACTTCAGCCAACCTGGCGCTTAATTGGTGATGGCTTTTTTACGCTTCATAAGAAAAATCAATACAACTGAATACAGAACTTTTTTAGTTTTGAAATCTCCCTTCCAATACAGTAATCTTATTTTTCCAGGAACTCGCCAACGCGATGAGTGAAAATCTTCAATTTGCTCAAACATTTTCGAATCAAGGAGAAATTCCACTTCTCACTGATTTATTCGGATGTTTCACAGTGGAACCATTTTTCAAAGAAGTCGATGAATTGGCAGCATTAAGTCTAGAAAAAGCACAGGCAGAGAAAAAGGAAATGAGTACACAGACGGATAGGGTACCCCCGCCGAGGGCGCTTTTGGTAAGAAATATAGTTTTTGCTGAATGAAAGACGGAGGAATCGGTTGTAGAAAAAAACTGCATTTATTCGGAACCATCGAAAAACAGTAATATGAAACAAACCTGTTTCGGGTAGAACACTTTGGAAGCTTTTTATAATAATGACATTGAATTGGACATCTCGCAACTCTATCCACCCCCCATTTCCAAATTTCCAGAAACGGCAAGCCACAATAGACGAGGAGAGTGAGGAACCCGCCCGTCAGAATTTCCGTCTCCTTCAACCACCAAATAACTTCTACATCACAGAAATGTTGGATGATTTGAGAGTGAGTTTTTGAACATTCTAGGACTGTTATCTGTTGTAGGATCCCTTTCGTGTGCATATTTCTGGTTTTTGTGAGATTTTCATTTGAGGAGTAATTACTAGCATGATGAAGACTCCTGAGAATGTGAAAATAGTGAAACCGAAATTTCAAATGCTTAGTCTATGGGTCCATGTCTTACTGTACTTTTGTCGTCTAGGACTTACTGTACCCCCTTACTAAACCTTACTGTATCTTGCTTACTGTACCCTCTCTCCCTCTCTCCCTACCGTACTCCCCATGTCCTCCTCCTCCACCCTCTCGTTTCGTTTTCCAGGCACCGTCCTCGCTCGCTCCCCTTTCGTCCCCCGAAGGGGGGTCCTACCCTCCTCCCAACACTGCACCGCAAATGGTAGACTTACTTCCAAGAACGCAGATTACTGTACTCAATCCTTCCCTTAATTTTCAGAACAACCACGCCGAAAATCACCTCATGGGATTGAACTACGATGCCTCCACCATCCCTATGGGACCATCTCAAGGACCCTCTCAGAGTACTGTACCTCCACCGAGACCCTATAATGATCTACCACAACAGCAGCAAGGACCGCCTCAGCAAACGTGCTCCAATGCAAATAATTTTTATAATTTCCCCCCGCCTCCTGGGTATCCCCCGCTTAACGCTGGATATACGCCGAATGTGAACTATCCTCAATTATATCAACAACCACAGTATTTTGCTCAGAATGGGGGTCCCATGGAGCAAAATTATCCTTATCCGGCAGACCCCTCTTTCTTCTACAGTAATCCAAATCCTCAGAATCATTATCCTCATCATAACAATAATAATTTTAATCAGAATTTCCAGAATCAATATGCTTCATAGATTTTGATAATTTTTCATACAAATTTTTTGTGCTCTTTCAGTTTTCCGGTGGCATAATTTTTCATTCAATTTTTTTATTTCAAGATGCTTCACTTCCCATTTTTTCATGGTCAACATTGATATTTACGTGTAACATTTTCTATTTTAATGAAGTTTGAATATGGATCCTCCAGTACGGTAGGAAAAATTGAACGTTAATTGACACATTATTGAAGCGGGAAATGGTGAAATCTTTGTTTCTGATAATTGTAGAAAAAATGTACATTGCGTGTTAGGCCAAAGTCCGCTCTATGTAGTCAATTTTCCTTAATTACTTGCAATTCAACGTCAGTTCACCGAGATCGTGATTGTTTTATTTATCGTCCAGTATTTTTTCTCAGTTTCTAGAAGGTTGTATCAGATTTTTTTGAAATTTCAATGAGGAATTTGTAAGGTATTGCATGTTAACAAAATTTTGCGAGCTAACAAAAAATGTTGCCCAATTTTTTAAGATGTAGCACTACTAGCTCACTACACTGCTGGACATAATTATAAAGCCACTTGTAAATTTTGATTTTTTCAAAAACAGGGCAAAGTGAAGAAGCCGTTTTTAGATTAAATAAATACTCTAGCAGAGTACTAATTGTTGACATAAAACCAGTCTATCAATTTGCGGTCTCTTGAGGAAATCTCAAAAAATGCGAAATTTCGACCTCCGGGGAGTGGACATAATTATAAAGCCACTTAGACGGCCCCAAGAGATTTTTCTGTGGTGGTCCGGAAGCGGTCTCAAATTAAAATGTATGTGATTATCAGCACAGAGTTGTGCCGTTCGCAAAATTTGAAGCCGATTGGAGCTCTTTGGAACATTCTACAAACGATTTTCCAATGTTTTTCATGACTTCATATTTCGACCCAAAACTTTTGAAAATAGTCTGAGTGTTAGAGGATTTTTGTTTCATTTTTATGCCACAGACATGTTTAACATTCTTTATTTAAAATGGTTCCCTAAAACTGTCCTACCTTGACATAGCACAAACTCCATAATTGTTACCTCAATTTTAACCTGTGAACTCTCTGTATTAGGTGGCTGCATCAGTAGTAGGAGATAGTTATTATGGAAGTTGGTATTGGGCCTTGAATGCCATTAAGTAGGCTTCTGAATGCATCAAAAACTTTGAAAGCAACTCCACCAATAAACTCTTTAGACTCGATAATGTAAGTGTGGTTCCCCACAAGTAAGAGGCACTGAAATTTTTACATAAATACAATTATCATGCGAATGAGACTTTCTGTACATCTGGAATTGTGTCATTATATAAAATGAGCGTAAATAAACCTAACTCCACTGTCAGAATTCCAAAATTCTGACATTAATTTTTTGATTTCCATGTATCCCTATACGTGGACTGCAAAAGAATGTATTCAATTTTCGACCCCGTATAGGGATACATGGAAATCAAAAATTTAATGTCAGAATTTTGGGTTTCTGAGAGTGGAATTAGGTTTATTGACGCTTATTTAGTATAATGACACAATTCCAGATGTACAGAAAATCTCATTCGCATGATAATTGTCATTATGTAAAAATTTCAGTGTCTCTTACTTGTGGGGAACCACATTTATGTTATTGAGTCTAAAGCGTTTATTGGTGGAGTTTCTTTCAAAGTTTTTGATGCATTCAGACGCTTACTTGATGGCACTCAAGGCCCAATACCAACTTCCATAATAACTATCTCCTACTACTAATGCAGCCACCTAATACAGAAAGCTCGCCGATCAAAATTGGGGTAACAATTTTGGAGTGTGTGCCCGGCCATGGTAGACCGTTTTCTGGGAATTATTTTGAATGGAAGATGATTAATTTGTCTGTGGCATACAAACAAAATAAAAATCCTCTAACACTCAGACTATTTTCAGAAGTTTTGGGTCGAAATATGAAGGGTCTTGAAAAACTTTGAAAAATCGTTTGTAGACTGTTCCAAAGAGCTCCAATCGCCTTCAAATTTTGCGAACGGGACAGTTCTGGGCTAATAATTACATAAACATCAGTTTGAGACCGTTTCCGGACCTCTACAGAAAAACTTCCTGGGATCGTGTAAGTGGCTTTATAATTATGTCCACTCCCCAAAAACCAAAATTTCGCATTTTTCGAGATTTCCCCAAGAGACCGCAAATGGATAGACTGTTTTTATTTCAACAATTAGTACTCTGCTAGAGTATTTATTTAATCTAAAAACGGCTTCTTCACTTTGCCCTGTTTTTGAAAAAATCAAAATTTACAAGTGGCTTTATAATTATGTCCAGCAGTGTATTTCTAAGCAAATTCGACAAACTAATTTTTGGGTCATGACACTGACGATCTCATAGTTTTGAAACTGTATTCTTTGAAAAAAAAAAGCTGAAGTCGATGAGTTGGCTGCATTAAGTCTAGAAAAAGCACAGGCAGAGAAGAAGGAAATGAGTACACAGACGGATAGGGTACCCCGCCGAGGGCGCTTTTGGTAAGAAAATATAGGTTTTACTGCTGGTACAGACGAGTTTTCCTATTTTTGCCCTAACTTTTGAAAATGATATTTCTCGGAATATCGTTTCAGTAGTTTCAGAAATATTGAAATTTGATATTTATGTCTGTTTCAAGGAGATGATATCAGTTGAAATCTCGACCGAGAACTCAATAAAGAAACAATTGCCGTCTGTTTCTATGAAGTGACAAATTTCCGATATGGAAAAATATTTTCAGTTCGTAGAATTGCCAGGTTACTTCATTGAGATTGAGCTGTACTCATTTGGGTTTCAAGGAGGTCATATTTGATGTGATTTTTTGAGAAAGATCAGTCCCAGCAACGCGACATTAATTGAAAATAGCTAAATGCCATCACAATTTCTTTTCAGTTTTTTGTTGGTTTCTTTGCGGTTTCTAGAAGGTGTTAACTATTTTTATGTTGTATAGAATTTCAATAGTTGGGTTTTTTTAGAGAGTTTCTTATTAATGAATGTGATGTCGGCTTTAACTTTTCTTGGTATCTCAGTGCAAGTTACTTTTTCTCAGGTTTTATAAAGTGCTATGCTTTCAAGTTTGAAACAACTTCACATTTCTGTTAGGTGACCTTCTGGCTCGTGTACGGAGGCTGGAAAATATAATTTTTTTCCGTTCCTCAATCTCCCCTTGAACTTTTTCTTTTCCTATCAATTTTTGGCATTTAAACAAAATTCCTCTTTTCAGACTCCCCGTCGCTTTTTTTTCCTGTATCTCATTGAGAAGTCTTTCACCTATGGCTGCTTCTTCTGGTCACAACAAATCCAAACCTAGATCTTCCTCTCACAGCAATGTTATCACTTTGAATGGTAAGTAGTAATTTTGAATAGAAAATTATCAACATGATAAATGAGTGGGAGTGAAAATGTAAGAAACTTGAAACTGAAAATATCGTTTGTTACATGAAAAATCGAAAAAATGTCTACAGACTCCGACGACGATACAGAGGACAGTCACTTGGGGAGCAGTGGTTCTAGTGCTTCTCTGAATCTTTGTAGAGTGAGTTTTTTTTTCAAATCGCCTATTTGTGATCAAGAACATAACACAAAATACTATCCACGTGACAATTTAAAAATCATCGATTGAAATTTAAGTTGATTCGATTTGATCATAATGCAAAAAAAATTGCGAAAACTTCCTTCAAATTCGTAATCGGATGAAGTGTAAAATCGGTGAAAAAACTGTTTAACAGAACGGAAATAGACGGGGAGAAGAGGAAATGAGGGAACTGTGTGGGGGTTTGAAATTTTTCCAATATTTTCATTATTTTGAAACTAAACATATTTTTTAGAATGTATGCACCGATATTTATGAAATTCCAAAAATCTTCATGACCCTGAAAAGCGGTGAAAAACTAGTCTTTCAGGTTTGTGGAGCCGAAAAAGCTGCTCATCACTACGGAGCTCTAAGTTGTGTGGGTTGTAAGGGCTTCTTCCGAAGAGCTCTTTTGAAGGCGGATCAATTGGAATGTGCTGCAAACGGAGAGTGTACAGTTAGTGTTTTGCGTGAGTTTATTTTGTGAAAAGACACTGTGTGACAATTGAAATAGTTTTGATTTTGAGGTGTGTTATGAGAGACGTGAAACATATTTTTATGGTGTTAAAATACGGATGAAATCGCAAAACTAATTATATTCGAATGTAGCCAAATTTCAGATAAATTAGATTGCGAGCGGAAATATTTTCTGTTTCAAAAGGGTTGTATAGAACTTGGATTTTAGTGATAGAATGATTACAGCGTTTTTTTAAATCTGTAAATTCTTGCATCTGTAGTTTCTTCAACTTTCTTACAAATTGCTAACAATTTTTTGACAAATAATGAAATTTCAGAAAAAATCCAATGTCGAAGTTGTCGATTTCAAAAATGCCTTCGAGAAGGAATGAATCCTGCATGTGAGTTTTTTCTTCTCTCAAACTTGGCGATTTTTAAGCATCCACTAACTGACGTCAAATCAATTCTGGGCTGTTTTGTTCAGAATCTCAGATTGCCCAATTTTCAGTCGTCCGTCCCAACCGCGATGCCCCTCCAAAACCTAGAAAACCTCCAGCAACAGTTGCCTCATGTGACCTCACCGATAAAGGAAGGACCACAAAAACAAGAGAAGAATGGATGAAGAAAATGACAGTGGAAATGAGGACTATTCTGATGACACTTTTGAATATCGAAACAAAAGTGATGAAAGGAGATACTCAGCAAGAAGCATCGAAGTTGTATCCCTTGAAAGGGGTGGATAAGTTGAAAGATATTATTGAGACTCCTCTGAGTTTGAAGGTGAGTTATCAAGAAGTGACTTTTAGGATTCTATTCAGACACAGTTATTGTCTTCGTCTCACCAAAACCGGCCATATGAACTTTCGAAAACCGAAATTTTAAGATAATATAAATTTCAGGGAAAGCGAACAGAGATGAGATATGAAGCCTACAGGATGGCTGGAAATGATGAATTATGTGCAATTGCATACCGTAGACTGATAGCTGCTATTGATTGGGTCGAGAGCTTATCGCCACTTTTGGGACATTTGACCCCCGAGGATAAGGTGAGAAAGTTTACATTTTGAACGAAAAAACTGTTTCTTGATCACTAGATAATTACTTTAGTAGTTACCTTTCTACTAGTTAGTTGAGTGATATATAAGCAAAACAGCCCAAACAAACTAATACCGCTAACACTTCTCCGTGTTTTCATTCTATATCTTGATACGGACGAATGATAACTTTATCAGAGTTTGAGATTCCAAATTACGAACTTCTCAACGAATTCCTAAAACTGGTGAGATTCAAAAAGTAGAGATCAAGAAACCGTTAGAATTCGAAACTTTGAGAAACACTTTTTCATGTTTTAACGGTTTCATCTGTTCCATGAAAAGTCGAATTATTGTTACAATAGTGTTGTAAACATCCTTTGAATACATTTCTCAAATTAACTGAGTGTAAGTTCCGAACGACCCTATCATACCGGTTATCACAATGCTAATCAAGTCAACCACAAGTAAAATTTACAGTTCTATAAAACTGTTATTTTTTAAAAGATGTGAGACTAAAGTTGACATTGAATATTTACCTTCAATTTCCAGATCGCCCTAATCAAATCTTCCTTTGCTCCCCTTATGGTATTCAACTTCTGCGCCCGAACCGCCGAGGCTTGTCAAGACGAGAATGTACTGTGTTTGTGTAATTTTGCATATGTCCCAAGGAATATTTCGAAGATGTATGAGGATACTTAGTAAGTCGTTGTGTTGCAATATCGAAGAAAATGCTATTCGTAGATTGTCATAACCAAGTTTCTCAGAAACTTACAAAGTTTCGGAATCAGAAAAATTGTCAAAATTTTTTAATGCAATGCATTTTTATGGATCATTTTTCGATTCCGTAGAAAAGTTTGATTCTCAGCCAATGAGAATTTCAATTGTCTATAGAGCGCACTTTCATACCAACCTTCTATAATTCCAGCCACCTCGGCAACGGACTCGTCGAACGTGCTCTAAATGAACTCGTGGCAGTCTATCGTGAATACGGTATGCGGGAAGAAGAAATCGTTTGTGTGAATGCAATGATATGTCTGAATCCTCTGGCCAAAGATGTCTCCGATTCACTTTTTGAGAAAATTGTGGAACTGAGAAATCGAATAGCAGATTGTCTGTTTTCAATTGTGAAGGAAGTCAGATTGAGTCCGACGCCAAATGTGTGTTATGGACATATCTTACTGTCGTTGGCTACTGTTACGGTGGGTTTTTATATAACTTGAGCCAACCTGGCGCTTAACTGGTGATGGTATTTTTTACGCTTTAAAAAAATCAATAAAACTGAATACTGAACTTTTTTAGTTTTGAAATCACCCCTTCGATACCGTAATCATATTTTTCCAGGAACTCGCCAACGCGATGAGTGAGAATCTTCAATTTGCCCAAACGTTCTCAAATCAAGGAGAAATTCCTCTTCTCACTGATTTATTTGGATGTTTTACGGTAGAACCATTTTTCAAAGAAGTCGATGAGTTGGCAGCATTAAGTCTAGAAAAAGCACAGGCAGAGAAGAAGGAAATGAGTACACAGACGGATAGGGTACCTCCGCCGAGGGCACTTTTGGTAAGTGGGATTTAATATTTGTCGTTAGAAATTTTTCTCGAATCGGTTAGAGAGAAACTGTTCACATTTACAATCTTTATAAAACCGAGTTTTTTAATGAAAAAATTTGTTTCATGTAGGTCACAAATGACATTGTACTGGAGATAAGACTAATACTAGCAACTCTTTACACCCCAACAACCGTAATTCAGAAACGGCAAGCCACGATAGACGAGGAAAGTGAAGAACCAGCCCGTCAGAATTTCCGTCTCCTCCAACCACCAAATAACTTCTACATCACCGAAATGTTGGATGATTTGAGAGTGAGTCTTTGAACTTTATTTTTAGGACAACTATCTGTTGTAGGGCCTCTTTTTTGTATGTGTGTATCTATCTGATCTTTGTTAGATTTTCATTTGAGGAGTAATTATTAGAATTATGAAGACCCCTATGAATGAGAACATAGTGAAACCGAAATTTTCGATGCTCAGCCTATGAGTCTATGTCTTACTGTACTATTTGTCGTCCGGTACTTATTGTACTCCCTCAGTGAATGTTACTGTATCCTCCTTACTGTACCTTATCCCCTCTCTCCCTACCATACTCCCCATGTCCTTCTCTCCACCCTCCCGTTTCGTTTTCCAGGCACCGTCCTCGCTCGCTCCCCTTTCGTCCCCCTAAGGGGGGTCCTACCCTCCTCCCAACACTGCACCCCAAATGATAGACTTATTTCCAAAAAACACAGTTTATCTTACTCAATTCTTCCCTCTATTTGCAGAACAACCACGCCGAAAACCACCTCATGGGATTGAACTACGATGCCTCCACCATACCCATGGGACCATCTCAAGGACCCTCTCAGAGTACTGTACCTCCACCGAGACCCTATAATGATCTACCACAACAGCAGCAAGGACCCCCTCAGCAATCGTGCTCCAATGCAAATAATTTCTATAATTTCCCCCCTCCACCTGGGTATCCCCCTCTTAACGCTGGCCGAATGTGAACTATCCTCAATTATATCAACAACCACAGTATTTGGTTCAGAATGGGGGTCCTGTGGAGCAAAACTATCTTTATCCGACGGACCCCTCTTTCTTCTACAGTAATCCAAATCCTCAGAATCATTATCCTCATCATAACAATAATAATTTCAATCAAAATTTCCAGAATCAATATGCTTCATAGATTTTCATAATTTTTTATTACGAATCTTTTTTGTTCTTTCAGTTTTCCGGTGGCATAATTTTTTTTCAATTTTTTAAATTCAAGATGGTTCACTTCCTATTTGTTCATGGTAAACATTGATATTTACGTGTAATTTTTTGAATTTTTTTCTAATGAAGTTTTCCAAGGGAAGAGTGCTAACAATGCAGAGTAATCAAAATTTTTTGGCTCCAAGAGAAGATCATATCAGTTAAAACTTGGACAGAAATTTTAGTACTTGTTGCTCTCATATGTGTACTTGTTGTTCTTCATAATGTTGTTGTTTCTGAGGTTTTCTAGGTTAAGGAGGATCTTTGGTTTTGATGTCGGTTTCAAGAAGATGATATCATTTTCAGATTTTCGTGATGCTTTGGTTCTCGGTTTGGTTGTTGGCTTTGTCGGTTTTTATGAAGTGACATATTTCTGAGTTTGAGGCTGTTTTTCAGTAGAAATTTTGGCTAAATCACTAACATTGAGATTTGGAAGAATTTTTGTGAACTAGTTTCGGTTTCAAGGCGATCATATTAGCTGTGATTTTTTTGAGAAATCTCAGTTTCATCGAAATGTGTTCACAATTTTTTTCAGTTTTTCTTTGGTTTCTTTGCGGTTTCTAGAAGGCGTTAACTATTTTTTATGTTGTATAGAATTTCAATAGTTTGATTTTTTACAGATGAATGTGATGCCAGTTTTAATTTTTCTTGATATTTCAGTGCAAGTTACTTTTTCTCAGATTCTATAAAGTGGTATGCTTTCGTCCTTGAAACAAATTCACTTTGCTGTTGGGAGATCTTCTGCCATTTATGGAGATTGAAAAAATACAATGATTTCAGTGGACTAGTTTCAGTTTCAAGGAGGTCATATTAGTTGTGATTTTTTGACAAAGATCAATATTTAGAAAAATCAATATACACGATTGATCCAAAGAAATTTATACACTTCTAATCTAATTTTTCTCATGGATTTTTTTGGATTTTGGCGGTTTCTAGAAGATGATGAGTTCTTTCAAATTCTCACGAGTTTTGATGATATGTTTCTGTAGACTGCGACTTTCAACGAATATTTAATTTTGGTGTCGAGAAATTGATATCATACAAAACTTGGCCAAAGATTTCAGTGGCCCATAGAGTTTCTATGAAGTTACATATAACACTTCTGTCCGAGCGTGAAATTTCCTACCATGGTATGCCGACAACTTTTCACACTTCTAATGCTTGGGATCTCCATGACTCCTAATTTTTCTATTGAAAAACTTTTTTTTCAAATATTCACGAGTTTCGATGATTTTTTGAAGAAACTGCGAACTTTCAGCGAATATTGAAATTTGGTTTCAAGAAAATGATATCAGTCGAAATATTGACTGAAAATTTAGTAATGATCTGATTTTCTCCTCGGTTTCAATGAAGTGACATATTTTTGAGTTTTAGACTATTTCTCACGTTCAGTTCCATTAGTAAACTTTCAGGCTAAATCACTGACATTCACTTTTTTCGAATTGAATGATTCGTTAAAAAAATGCTGCGAACTTTCCATGATTTCCGAATTTCGATCAGTGAAGTGACATATTCTTGAGTTTGACACAAAATTTCATTGATATTGAGCAATTCTCTGCCAAATTTACTGATATTTAGGTTTTTTTGCTTGTTTCAGTTTCAATAAAGACACATTTTTGTGGATTTCTCAGAAGTATCAGTGAAGTTATGTTATTTATAAATATTTATTCGAAATTCCGATTCTCGTGACTCTCGCTATTGAAACTCTTGAATTTTTGGTGGGAGTATTTGAAGTTATTCATTCCGAAAATAGAATGAGTTAGAAATGTTTTCACTCGTTCATACATAGATAATGAAGCCGAAGAAAAATTCAAGTGATTATTATTTTTTCCAGTAGAATAAAACGACAGAACCTTCCAACTTTTTCGGTCACATGCATGTCAAAAATAACGATGTGCAATTTCTACATCAGTAGTCGTTGCGCTGCATTTTCATCTCCTTTTATTCATTTTTCTCCGTTCCACAATCTCCCCTTGTACTTTTTCTTTTCCTTTTTTCTAATCGTTTATCCTTTTTGGTATCAAAAACAAATTTCTATTTTCAGACTCCCAGTTATCTTCTTTTCCTGTATCTCATTTAAAAGTCTCTCACCTATGGCTGCTTCTTCTGGTCACAACAATTCCGAACCTAGAACATCCTCGCCCAGCAATGTTATCACTTTGAATGGTAAGTTGTAAATTCGATTGGGCTAAGAATAGTGTTGATATGATAACAAAGTGTTAAAATATAAGCAGCTTGAAACTGAAAATATCGACTGTTACATAAAAAATCAAAAAATTTCTTTAGATTCCGACGACGATACTGAGGACAGTCACTTGGGGAGCAGTGGTTCTAGTGCTTCCCTGAATCTTTGTAGAGTGAGTTTTTTTTCTCAAATCACTTATTTGTGATCATGAACATAACACAAATAAACTATCCACGTGACAATTCACAAATCGTCGATTGAAGTTTAGGTTGATTTGATTTGATCATGATGCAAAAAATTGCGAGAACTTCCTTTATATTCGTAATCGGATGAAGTGTAAAAAAAAGGTGAAAAAAATCGGTGAAAAAAATTTGGTGACTGAACGGAAATAGACGAGGAGAAGAGAAAATGAGGGAACTGTGTGGGGGTTTAGTAGGAAATTTTTCTCCAATATTTTCATTATTTTGAAACTGAACATATTTTTAAAAAGTATGCACAGATATTTATGAAATTTCAAAAACCTTCATGACCCCGAAAAGCTGTGAGAAACTGGTCTTTCAGGTCTGTGGAGCCGAAAAAGCTGCTCATCACTACGGTGCTCTGAGTTGTGTTGGATGTAAGGGCTTCTTCCGAAGGGCTCTTTTGAAGGCTGATCAACTGGAATGTGCGGCAAATGGAGAGTGTACAGTTAGTGTTTTGCGTGAGTTGTCTTTGTGTGAAAAAACGGATAATTTAATTACATTCACTCAACTAAAAAATTGAAACATGGTTGATTATGAGGTGTGTTATGAGAGCCGTGAAACATATTTTTATAGTGGTAAAATACGGCTGAAATCGCAATACTAGTCATATTCGAATGTAGCCGGAAATGCAGGGCCGGAAATTTTTTCTGTTCCAAAGGGTTTGTATAGAATTTGGATTCGAGTAATAGAATGATTTCGTAGTCAGAATCATATGAAATCAAAATAATTTTTTGAAGAAGAAAATTCGATCATCTGTGGTTTCTTCAACTATGTTACAAGCTGCTAATAATTCATTGACAAATAATGAACTTTCAGAAAAAATCCAATGTCGAAGTTGTCGATTCCAGAAGTGTCTTCGAGAAGGAATGAATCCAGCATGTGAGTTTTTTCTTCTCTCAAATTTGGCGATTTTCAAGCATCCACTAACTGACATAAAATCAATTCTGTGCTGTTTTGTTCAGAATCTCAGACTGCCCAAATTTTCAGTTGTCCGTCCCAACCGTGATGCTCCTCCGAAACCCAGAAAACCTCCAGCAACAGTTGCCTCATGTGACCTCACGGATAAAGGAAGAACCACGAAAACTAGAGAAGAATGGATGAAAAAGATGACAGTGGAGATGAGAACTATTCTGATGACACTTTTGAATATCGAAACAAAAGTGATGAAGGGAGATACTCAGCAAGAAGCATCGAAGTTGTATCCTCTGAAAGGGGTGGATAAGTTGAAGGATATTATTGAGACTCCACTGAGTTTGAAGGTGTGTATATTATCAAAAAGTGATATTTTTAGGCCTGTTATCAACAAGGAGCTAATGTTTTCGTATCATCAAAACCGATTATATAAACATTCAAAAACAGAAATCAAAACTTTTAATAACACAAATTTCAGGGAAAACGAACAGAGATGAGATATGAGGCCTACAGAATGGCTGGAAATGATGAATTATGTGCAATTGCATACCGTAGACTGATAGCTGCTATTGATTGGGTCGAGAGTTTATCGCCACTTTTGGGACATTTGACACCGGAGGATAAGGTGAGAAGGTTGATTTTCTTGAAGAAAAAACTGTTTCTTGACCACCAGAAACTTTGATGGTTTTACATGTTAGGATAATGGAGAAAGGTTCTAAGAGATCTATCAAATACCAGAAAACTAACCGCTAACACTACTTGGTGTTTTCATTCCATATTTTTATACGGATGATTGATGACTTCATGTTTGAGATGCCAAAGTACTAGCTTTATAAATTCCAAAAACTGTTGAGGTTCAAAAAAAAAGAGATCAAGAAACCGTTAGAATTCCAAACTTTAAGAAACACGTTTTCATGTTTTTTGTAACAGCTATTGTCGCAACCGGGTTTCTCAGAAACTTACGAAGTTTCGGAAACATAAAAATTTTCAAAAATTTTAAATGCAATGCATTTTGATGGTTCACGATTCGATTTTGATTCGATTTCGTAGAAAAATTTGATTCTCAGACAACGAAAATCTCAATTGTCTATAGAGCTCACTTCCATCCTAACCCTCTCTGATTCCAGTCACCTCGGCAACGGTCTCGTCGAACGCGCTCTAAACGAACTCGTGGCGGTCTACCGTGAATACGGTATGCGGGAAGAAGAAATCGTCTGTGTGAATGCAATGATATGTCTGAATCCTCTGGCCAAAGATGTCTCCGATTCACTTTTTGAGAAAATTGTGGAATTGAGAAATCGAATAGCAGATTGTCTGTTTTCAATTGTGAAGGAAGTCAGATTGAGTCCGACGCCAAATGTGTGTTATGGACATATCCTGCTGTCGTTGGCTACTGTTACGGTGAGTTTTTATATAATTGAGGCAATCTGGCGCTTAATTAGTGATGGTCTTTTTTACGCTTTATAAAAAAATCAATAAAACTGAATACAGAACTTTTTTAGTTTTGAAACCTCCTCTTCAATACAGCAATATTTTTTTTAGGAACTCGCCAACGCGATGAGTGAGAATCTTCAATTTGCTCAAACGTTCTCGAATCAAGGAGAAATTCCACTTCTCACTGATTTATTCGGATGTTTCACAGTAGAACCATTCTTCAAAGAAGTCGATGAATTGGCAGCATTAAGTCTTGAAAAAGCACAGGCAGAGAAGAAGGAAATGAGTACACAGACGGATAGGGTGCCACCGCCAAGGGCGCTTTTGGTAAGTGGGGCTTAATGTTTTTCGTTAGAAAATTTCCGCTTAACTGTTCACATTTACAACCTTTATAAAACCGTGTTTTTTAATAAAAAAATCTGCTTCATGTAGGACACTTTATCTGCCTCTAACTATAATGACATTGTACTGGAGATAACACTTATAATAGCAATTTACCTCAATTCCAAATTTCCAGAAACGGCAAGCCACAATAGACGAGGAGAGTGAGGAACCCGCTCGTCAGAATTTCCGTCTCCTCCAACCACCAAATAACTTCTACATCACCGAAATGTTGGATGATTAGAGGGTGAGTTTTTAAACTTTTTAGGACTGATATCTGTTGTAGGATCCCTTTTGTATTTGTGTGCGTGTATCTGGTATTTTTGAGATTTGCATGTGTGTCCCGTTAGCTTTATTGTGATTGTTGGCATGATGACGACCCCTAAGAATATGAAGATTGTGAAACAGAAATGTTCAATTCTTAGTCTATGGGTTCTTGTTTTCCTATATTTTTTGCCATCCGTTACTTACTGTACTCCCTTACTGAATGTTACTGTAAATCTTGCTTACTGTAACTCATCCCCTACTCCCTACAGTACTCCCCATGTCCTCCTCTCCACCCTCTCGTTTCGTTTTCCAGGCACCGTCCTCGCTCGCTCCCCTTTCGTCCCCTGAAGGGCGATCCTACCCTCGTCCCAACACTGCACCCCAAATGGTAGACTTACTTTCAAAAACCTTAGATTACTGTACTCAATTCTTCCCTGAATTTTCAGAACAACCACGCTGAAAATCACCTCATGGGATTGAACTACGATGCATCCACCATACCCATGGGATCATCTCAGGGACCCTCTCAGAGTACTGTACCTCCGCCGAGACCCTATAATGATCTACCACAACAACAACAGGGACCCCCTCAGCAATCGTGCTCCAATGCAAATAATTTCTATAATTTCCCCCCTCCGCCTGGCTATCCCCCGCTTAACGCTGGTTATACACCGAATGTGAACTATCCTCAATTATATCAACAACCACAGTATTTGGCTCAGAACGGGGGACCCATGGAGCAACATTATCCATATCCGACAGACTCTTTTTTCTACAGTAATCCAAATCCTCAGAATCATTACCCTCATCATAACAATAATAATTTTAATCAGAATTTCCAGAATCAATATGCTTCATAGATTTTCATAATTTTTCATACCAATTTTTTGTGCTCTTACTGTGCTCTTTCAGTTTTCCGGTGGCATAATTTTTTTTTTGTCAATTTTTCAAAATTCAAGATGCTTCACTTCCCATTTTTTTCATGGTCAACATTGATATTTACGTGTAACTTTCTCAATTTCAATGAAGTTTGATACTACGAAAGCTTGATACTACAGTACGCTAGAAAAAACTGACCGACAATTGACACATTTTTGAAGCGGGAAATGGTGAAATGTTAATTTCTGATTAGGCCAAACTTCCGGTCTCGTCATTTTTCCTCGATTACTCACAATTTAGTTTACCGAGATCGTGATTATTTTATTCATCATCCGGTATTTTCTCTCACTTTCAGTTTCTAGAAGGTTTTTTCAGCTTTATTTATTCTAGAAATTTTAATGACGTGTTCGCATAAGATTTCACTGATTGAGTTTCGTAGTGTTTCCAGTTGCCTTTAGTTTTTTCTTAAAATTTGAAAAGATAGTTAATAAAAAAGTTGTATTCTGTTTTTTCTCTTGAACCAGGAGTGTGGAAGATATTGCATGTTAAGAAAAAGTTCCGAGCTAACGAAAAATTATGCATAATTTTCGAAGATGAAACACGTCTTGCTTACTATTTCTAAACAGATAGATTCAGACAACGGTTTTCAGGATCATGACACTGGTGATCTCATACTTTTGAAACGGTATTACTGAAAAAAAAGTTTATATGAAGTGACATATTTTGCTTGGCTTGGCTGAAAAAAAGAGTTGGCTGAAATTTTTAACGCGACCGTCGTATAATTTATTGAATTTTCGTTCAATTTTTGTGCTAATTTCGGTTTCAATAAATTTGTATCAGTTGTGATATTGTGAGGAATCTCAGTTATCCGTGCATAGCATAGCTTTTTAGCCCGCAAAACCGATTTTTTCCAGTTTCATGAAGATAATGACTTTTTCTAAATTTCCCGAGTTCAATCATTCGAAGGACTATGTTGCGAACTTTCAATGAATTTCAGTGTTTTCAAAACCTCTGTAACCGTTTTCGGATCCTCTGCGTCTTTGTAGTGGTTTAGTTTTTGTCAGATGTTGTACTTGTATCAATCAAAATGTATGAATCCGGTGAATTAGACCAAGTTGTTATGGCAAGAAAACTGCTTTCAATGAAACTGATTTTTCAATAAACGTGTACTAGATGTTTTTTATTTGAATAAGTCTCGGTTCCGTGGAGACCATGAGATCCTTAGTGTTCCATTAGTCTTCAGTGATCAGATGCTGGAAAAATGACATATTTCTATCATTCTCTCATCATAGGGTGGATATTTTAAAACTGAGCCTTGTTTTCCCATTACCATCGGATTCGACTTTTTATGAAATTTTACTTGACTTTTGAAACTGTGTTCGGTTCCATTTTTATTTCGAAGTTGTTAGATTTGGCCTGGACATCAATGGTCATGTCTTTCTGTTTTTCCATTCTATTTCTCAACTCGTCTCTATTTTCCTTCATTACATTCGATGGTTTTACCTTGGAAATCTACAAAAATTTGTATTCTCGCGATTGAAATTCCTGGCAATAATTGAAACTAACTTATGTCAACGTATCAATAAAACGTATCAATAAAATCTCTTTTCTCTTTTTCTTCACTTTGAACACCGAATCAGTTGTTGGTTAATGAACGCAGACGGAAATACAATAATTTTCAGGTATTCATTTCATAATTACATCCCAAAAAAAGCAATAACAAATTGTGAAAATTTCTAAAGCCTCCGAGCGTGTAATCCCAACTCCTCGTTTTCTGAAGCACT
The DNA here is from genome assembly GCA_963932045.1 of Caenorhabditis sinica. Classification (NCBI taxonomy): domain Eukaryota; kingdom Metazoa; phylum Nematoda; class Chromadorea; order Rhabditida; family Rhabditidae; genus Caenorhabditis; species Caenorhabditis sinica. Next base: position 22,529,760 of record OZ009940.1, read on the forward strand.
TTAGAAGGTTGTGAAACTGACAAAAATAAGAAAAAGTCGTCTTTTTGAGGGTAGCTTCTTTCAATGAGGAAAAGTGGTACAAAAAGTGGAACCCAAAATTTAAGAAAATGGTGCGTTATCAAAAACTACATGTCACATAACACAAGATTTTTCAATCTGAATTGTATGACGAAAATACCAAATGGATTAATGAGTTTTCATGAAGTGCTGAACCAGAAACAGGAAATAGATTGAAAAAGTTCCAAAGTTTTCAACTTCAACACGGTATCATAAACTGATATTGGTTTATAAGAGTGATTTTGTGGTGTAAACACATGAAAACAAATGAACAAGCACGATATTACTGCTTGTTAGGGTACTGCCAAGCTTCGTACTGAGTTTTGTCAGAAACTACACTGAAGTTCATTAGAAATCCCACCAACTGCAGTTAAAAATGCACAACTCGAAACCGGAAGTTTTTAGGAGTAAGAATGGTGAATGTGTAATTTTCCCAGTTCACTAGTACCCCCGCAAGTCTGATGTTTGAACCAGAAAACATTTGCATTGCAAATTTTATCAGATTGAAAATTTTGTGAAATAGGAAGTCTAGCAAAGCAGTTTCATCTTTTCGTTTTATATTGGAGCATATTCTTGCAGAACTAGTATGTCAGCACTGCAGCATGAATATAAATAGAGATAATACAAGTTTTCCAGGATCGAACAATGGAACCAAGCATTTAGTTCTTAAAAATGATGTACATGAAACTGGAAATGAATAAGAGTAATTCAAGGCGTTTTCAGCTTCAACACTTTGTCATATTCTAATATACAGTTATAAGTGTGTTTCTCCGTCTTGATTTTCCTGCCGAATTCCTTTTCCTAATTGCTGAGAAGTTACACACTTTTGAACTGGAAAACTAAGCTGACACTCCACAACAAAGCAGTTAACAGAAGATCACAAAGAGCTCACAGAGCTCTGTCGACAAGTTATTAAAGATATCGGAGTACTGTATAATTTAAAAGATGAGAAACGATACAGTTCAGCAACATTTTGTAATTCTCCAATAAATGATGACTTTTCTAAACGACAATTGCATAGCTCTTTGAGAATATCCAGTAATGTTAATAGTGAAACAGAAACCTTATCCAAATTTCGAAAAATATGGGAATAGTTCTTTGAAGAATGAGAAAGATGTCTTACAAGCTCCCCTGATCTATCCAACTCCTATAAAAAAGCTCTATTATTGTAAGATATTTAGGCGGCGAATATGTTGATTAGGAAACTGAAAATGTTATGAAACTAGATAAAATATTGTGCCACCAGTAAAGACAACACATTGTTGATAATTTATGAGGTTTTGAAAACAGAAAGTCATAGTAATAAACTATCTTTATTGAAAGTTTCATAATAGTATTTCATTTTTATCCACCGCCACATTGACGGATATGAGCTGGTGTGGGAAAATGAATTAGTTGAAACACAAAGTTCAGTGTTCCGTTTCGACAATTTATTGTTTGCCGGGTTTCCTGATAATAGGTTTTGACAAAGGTTCAATCAGATTAAACTACCGTAAAACCTCTAATAGAAGGGCATGCCCTTCTATTTTTCAACTGCCCTCTTGAGGTGCTCTTATAATGGAGGTGCCCTTCAATTAGGGGTGCTCTTATATTTTTCAATATGGTGTAGATAAAAACAGATAAACGAAAAATCAGTTCAAATTTGGGAAAAATCGAACAAAATCGTGAAAAATATCGTTTTACCAGCCAGAAATGCATCAATTCTACAAAAAATCGACTTATTTTTTAATTATTCAATCAAACTCTGACAAAAACAGCTTTTGAAGGTGCCCCTTTAATGGGGGTGCCCTTATATTGGGGGTGCCCTTATATTTTTCAATTACGCTGTCGAGGTGCCCTTGTATTGGAGGTGCCCTTCAATAGGAGGTGCCCTTCTATTAGAGGTTTTACGGTATATGTATAAGATAGTATGATTTTCTGACAATCTTGAGACATTCTTTGAGATTCCCACTTCACACGTTAAAATACTCTGTTATATCTTACTATTATTAAAGAGCAAGTTCTGTTTGTGGTTTGGTGCTAAATTTGTTTCGCCAGCCCTAGCGCAGCCCCCACCCAACCAAATTCTCCCAAAATGATATGGGTCGATCTTAAATTCTATGAGGATGATGCCCCTCTATTTTTTTAGTCGGGAATTTAAGAAATGAGGTCAACAGGCGTCAAAAACAGCTACTCCAGTACATATCTATCTCTCCCTTTCTGAAGTGAGAGGGAAAAGTTTACGCAGAGGATAATAAAATTTCTGAAATTTCTCATTTTTAAAAAAGCGCCAGGATGGCGCAGCCATTCTGGTTTCTTATGTAAAGAACAACGTTTCTGAATATATAGTACGGTGAAAAACATTCGTGGCTTTTATTGGCCTCGGGAATTTGAACCAGAATTATCATCATCCTGAAACTGTAAAACGAATCTGATAGAACATATTATTCAACTTTTAAGATGATAAAGGTACAGAAAAATTTTTGTTGTTTGCAGGAAGTTCGTTGGAAAGTGTTTGGTTATGTTTCAAGATTTTGGTTGAAATGTGTTTTGTTAGGAGAGAAATAATTGAAGAGCTCATCGAATATATTCGATAATGATGTTCTTGAAATAGAGAAAATTTTCTTTTTCATCGTTTTCACAAAAACCCGGACTTTTTATTTTGATTGATTGGTTGTTATTCCGTACAGCCTTAATTTTTTGTAGATCTCGAATAGGATAAAATACAATGTGTAAGAGCTTGAAACAGAAAAAATGAACCAAGAATGTTCCTAGCTCGTGAGATACACTGTTTCTAAAACAGATAAATCGTATAGTTTTTTTGTATCGTGCACAGTACTTCTAAAGAATACTTCTCTGTAAGTAAGATCATGAAAAAAAAATTTTACGTTACAAGTACATTATTTCACTGTTCACGTAATTTTGGCACGATAGTGAAACAGGCAAATTGAATTTGAACCGCTTGTTTAAGCAGGAGAGGGGGTCCGGCGGTCCACAGGATCCTGCGGATTCGGGAATACAATTTCCGTTTACTGAGAACATCACATGCCTCAAAAATCAAAAATCATGTGTCTATATGACCACACCAAACGAACCAGAGAAAGCGATAACCTTCAGATAGAACCACTAGAGATGTCAATGAGTTCTCGACAAATCGAAAACTTGAAACAGTAAATCAAAAAGTAGAAGAAACTCAAAATCCTTGCTGCTTCGATACAGTATCATAATCCCATCTGAAATTTCGATTGTGATAAATATAAGTTTACATGAGTTAAGTCACGGTTTTGAATTTGAGAGGATTGCAAAGTTTGATACCGGAATAACTGCACGCGACTAGTAAAGTAGTAGGTTTCATATTATTTTTTCAAAAAAATGGAGAACGGAACGCATGCATCCAAGTATTTAAAAAATGCAGTTGTTGAAACCAAAAAATCTTGAAAAAAATGATTCTATAAATTATTCCTATATGTAAATTATTGCAGCCTTCAAACTTCCTGGTTTTTTTTATCAAGATGGTGAGACTGCGGAAATTTGAAAACGGAGTGTATTCCAAAATAAAGCGAAATCATGTATTCTGCCAAAGTTGACTATAGGGCAAGTAATATATGTACAAACATTTACATTGAATATAATATGAACATGAAACAGATTCAAGGAAACCAAGGCAATTCTGACTCCAGAGCAATAGCGGCATGAAAACGAACGTTCGAAACGTTTCCATCGAAAAAATTTCAAAATGACTACATCATGAGTAATGAAACGGAGCATCGATTTCGCAAAAAAAAGAACTAGAAACAAGGCATCAGAAAGTGGAAAAAATTGAAAATGTTCCCCTTCTTCATCACGAGATCTTCGGAGTCAAACAGATTTCTAGATAAATTAACATGATATTAGCAAATTTTGAGAATGGACCATTTTTGCAGCCCTTAAGCACCAGTACAATGAGGCAATGACATGCATTCGAAATGCTCATGGGATTTGTCTTTGATGTAAAATCTCAATACGAAAATGTCCAGCTTACCCATAATATTTAAAAATGCAGTTTTTGATACCGAAAATATGAGAAAACTTTAAAAATCGAGACTAGTTGCATGCATATAAAAATCTAGTCTTTCTGTTTCCTTACCACCAGAAGGTTACGCTGTTTTTTGAGAGTTTCGATTATGAACGAAAACGTACTTGTTGGAACACAAACTCCTCTGTTTACGTTGAGAAATAGGCTAATCTACCGTATCACCTGGTTCAGTTAATGTCTTGAAAGCTTCGACAACTCATTAATCGCAGTATTCTGATTGTGAGATTCAAAAGAAACTGATTTCCAGGAGCAAAATGACAAATTGAAGGAACTGATGGGCACTTTTTCAGCTTCCTGGGTGGTGAGTAAAATGTGATCAATAAAAATACCAGTTTCAAAAAGCTGAAATAATTTATGGTTTTTCATGGAATACGATCCGTCAGACGGTGTCGTTCCCGAAACATCAATCATTCTACAAACTCATATCATCCTTGTTGAAGGTTTTATGTAACTTCTTATAGATGGCGTGACATTACTATGGAAACTGATTGTTCAGTATTTCCGCGTCGGCGTGTTCAGTTGACTGAGGACTTGCATTAACCTGACGCCAAGACACCTTTTTTGCTGTTTTTGACGGAGTTAAGAGAAATTTGGACACATGACGTAAATTTGAAATGTTCATACTGAGCGTTCCAAAAAGTAGGAAGGCATAATGCTTACATGAAACAGAAAAGTATCAGGATAACCATATCTTGTTATGTAACAGAAAACTGTCAGTTTTTCAGACAATCTAGGGTGTTTGTATTCCACGCATTCACCATTCTTTAATCATTGACCAAAAAATAATCGTAGGCTTGAAAACAAAACAGTAACCAATGCACCTCGAGTCGATAATTATTAAATCCAACGGGTTATTTTCAAGAAGATGTTGGTAGTATAGTTGTTTTAAACGGCATTCTTGTTGTTTTTATCTCTCAAACTTTTACACGGCCAAGGAGGTGCGAATACTATTGAAAATTATGTACCTGCAGCAGCTCAAGCATCATTTCCAAAAGTTTCGATGGACTAATATGTTAGTGATGAAACCGGAGGGGATCTTTTTTTCACAATGAACTAAAAATATTGAAATACTCCAAAGTCAGAAATAATTATCAAGGTTTGGAAACAGAGTGTATTTGTAAGACAAAATCAGTTGTTTTCGATACGTTTCAAGAAAAATCGAAATATACTAAGATTGGAATCGCATCGAAAGATGATCATTTTTAGGTAGCTGTCATTTTATATTATTGTCGACAAGCTTGAGGAATTACATAGCCAAGTCTCTATCAGATATCATAGACCAGACGTAAAAGGATGTTTCCTAAAGATTGCAAGGGAACAATATGAACAAGCACTTGTTTCTCCAAGAATTAGGCACATGAAACAGTAAATAAAAAATTTGAAAAAGTTGAAAACGTTTCCAGTTTCAACAAAGTATTATAACCCCTTAGAAGCCTGGTCCGCTCAATAGATGTTTTGTGAACGAACTCACTGCATGCTCCCAGATGTCTTCCAATCAAGTGATGTTTTGAGAAAATCATCTAAAGTTCAAGATGTCCATTGAAAGCTTTTTAAACGTGATTACTCTTGAACAGCCGTCAAAATGAAGAACTGACAGTTCGTATAGGGAAATGGACTTGTTGAAACACAAAGGTGCTGTGTTGGTTTTGGACAATTGCTCTTTTACCGTATCATTTGGTTCAATTAACATTTCTAAAACATCTACAATTGATTCTTCGGAGTATCTTGATAAAAAGGAAAGGTGTCTTCTGAATGCAAACTTTGGATAAGAACTATTGGGATTTTCACAATCGAATCAATTTCAGATGTATCGACTCAATATTAGCAAGTTCAGGAAACGGAACATTTTGAAAACACTCAAGCAATGGAACAATGAGGCAACAACATTTTTTGCTCATGAATATTCTATCGCCATTGATGTAAAAAATGTACAACTTATTCGTCATATTCGAAAATGCAGTTTTTGGAACCGAAAGTATTGCAAGACTTCGGAAATCGAGAATGGTTGCATGCATATAAAACATTGACTAATCTTTCTGTTTCTCCACCATCGGAAAGTCTCACTGCTTTTCGAGAGGGCAATGTGATTTTGTAAATTTATAATCGTTGCGCCAAAAATGAGATTGGGGAGGGACCATTGAGAAAAATGGAATATTTGTAGGTTCTAGCTTTGAAAAATAAATAATGGGTTCTTTGTGCTTTCGGGTATTGAGATAATCTAATCCTACACAACTTCCGTTTCAAGAAGTTCATAATAAGAGACGTTTTACTCGAATTGCAATTTCCTTATCGATTTTGAAAAATCACCTCTATTAGTTTTTCCAACAATGTGAGTATTTTCGTTTCTAGTTTTTGGCTGACAACTATGTAAAGAAAACATTAAAATCATAAGGTTTCTGCAAACTATGCCAATGTTTCAGCGATTTCTCAAGCTCTCATTTCATATTGAAGTTCACCTAGAATTAAAAACCTAGGACCGTTCAAGGATCTAATAGAACCAACACCCCATCCAAAATATTATGAAGTGTTGGAAACAGAGAAAGTCCCGAAATACAGTCTTTCTTGAGAATGTTGTAAATTTGTTCCATCATAATCTACGGGCGTTGATATCATGTTTGAAAAATACTAGTTGAAACACAAAGATCTTGGGTTCGATATGGATAGCCGCTTCTTCACTGTATCACCTGGCTCAGTTAACCATTTGAAAGTTTCAAGAAGTCAATCGGTATGCATTCAGATCCAGGAATAAATTGATTTTTTAGCCCTCCGGAACTATAGGGAGCATTTCTCAAGAGATCAACAAAAATTACAGTTTCCAAAAGCTGGTAAAATTTATGTTTTTTCTTGGAATCCACTATCCAAAATATAAGCCCAAAAATAAAAAAGAAATCACTCTTCAAAGTCATAGAATTCTGGTTGTACAAAACCTTTTGCGGGAAATTCCGCGGGATGTGTTTGTCTTTGCTCGTCAGTGTATTCAGAAGTTTTTGGCTGCGGACTTGCATCATATCTGACGCCAAAGTCCCTTTTAGGATAATTTTTAAGCAAAACTTGGGCACGTCACACATCAGATTTAGCTTATGATGAATTTAGCAGGAATTTTCATTACACTTAAAAAACGTTGATTTTGAAAAAAAAACGTTTGAAAACGTATGAAGGGGTAATGACTACATGAAACAGAAAACTGCCTGATTTTTAGAGAAACAAAATTAGGGTGTTTGTATTTCGTGGATTTATCATTTTACCATTGATCAAACAATAATTGTAGGCTTGTAGAAACAGTATTCAGACGACGTTTCTTTCAAGAAGTTTTTTTTTTCAAATTTTCTAGTTTTTAGTCTCGCTCTGTTTATCCGATTGTTTCCAAACGTATGCGGAGATGCCAGAATGTTGAACATGAAGCGATTGATACATTGTCTACCAACACCATCATTACCAAATGTTACAATTGTTGAATAAGGCAGTGATGAAACTGGAGGCTTTGGTTGTTTATTTATGTAATGTAAGGAGACCAAATGGACATTTCTTCAATGTAAACAATATTCAGCAAGGTTGAGAAAACGAGCGCATTTGTGAGACAAAATTATCAATATCATAGTTGCAATGTCGATTTAAAAGACAGTAGCTTACGCTAAAAATCGAAAACTGGTAAAAAAGAATATACGAAGTTAGCCAACCCATTAAAAACTGGGTAGTTTATTAGATAATTTTACATTGAAGTCGGTGTTCTGGAAAAATTACGAAGCCAAATCTCCATCAAATCTCGTTGAGTAAATGTGGCAATGTTTTCTGGAACCTCTGGAAGGATCAATAAAAACTAACACAGAATTTTCGAGGAATGAGGCACTTGAAACAGAAAATCGGGAAACAAAATTTTGAAAAATTTCCCAGTTTTATCAATAAATCATAAGCCGATATGAGCTTCTAATTTAATTCATTGTTGACCGGCACATTGAATGACCATATGTCTTCACGAAATCGATTTTCAGCTTTTTCGAACATTTATTAGAGAGACTTGAAATGAAAAATACCAAGCTGCTGCAATATTATAGAGCTTTGGAAACTAAGCAACTTGCAAAAGTACACTATCTTGAAATTATTGCAAACGTTTTAAATTTTTTTCTCTTTATACGGTCGATGGAATGTCGATATTGAGTTAGTGTGTGAAAATGAACTTGTTGAAACGTAAAAAAAACCTTTACTCCGTTTCAACAAACTCTTAATTTTGGTGTCTCTGGACGGTGAGTAATACATATGAAGCCCACATAATTGTATTTCTCCCTTTCTGTTTCTTCGCTAGCAGAAGGATCTTCTTTTTCCCGATTTTATGATCACATTTGTATATGAATTGAAAAAAGCTTTCTAGACAAATGTGCTGTTGATGAAAAAGAAAAAACGCATGGTTTGTGTACACTTCTCCAAAAAGTGCTTCCCCAGAGAAGCAACAAATGAAATTTCGGTTATTGATGAAAAAAGTACAATCTGTCACTGTGTACTTCGTTTAGAAAGCATGTGAAACCGACAAATATTTTTTTAAGAAGACCAGTGAAAATTGAGCGATTCCCGAAATGAATGTTAACATTTTGAAACTGATAAATCTGTATCATCGAGAAGAGACACGGAACACTAACATGTAAATTCTATATAGTTTCGTTTGGCTTTGAACATGGCAGGTCTCAAAAAATCTTTCATCTATCAAAACAGATGAAGAGGCGACGGAAATCTTTGCGTTGAATGCAGATTCTTCCGTCTCTCGAGTTTTTTGAAAAACGTAATTATCAAAAAATCTCCAAAAACTCGAGTCTTTCATTTTGAAAACGAGAACAGGTAGGTTGAGAGAGAGAGTGAGAGACCAAACCACTGTAGAATACATTCCGTAGACTTTTTAGTACTTTTTGTTCCAAAAACTTTCTCGGTTTCAGTGAGTCTAGTTGTGCTTGAGTCCATCTGAAGACTTCAATAATGATACAACCACGACTTCCAAAACACCGTCCATTTTTGTACATGCTTTGGGGAAACATGAAACCTTTACGAATGCAATGACTTAACAGTGAAACTTGTTAACTTGCGTAGTTTTTGAGTTTACAAGACGATTATTTATTTCGGCGTATCATTACTTTAAAGTTTACCAAAATCACTCAAAAATGAAGATTTCGCAACAGAATAATGTTTTCTTTAAAAATCTGTTTCCTCAACATCACTAATTTTGTATGTTCTCCAGGTATATGTTGTCGCGTCCGATTCTTGTAAAATATCTTATGATATTTTTGGTTGGCAATTGAAATCTATTAGAGACTAAGAAGATGATATTGAAAAACGTGAGTTCGAATCGAAGGATGTATTGCAAGAATCAAAACTCTTAGTTTTCTGAATTATTCTAAAGGTTGTGAAACTGGATGAAAGTTTTCGAAGAAATGCCAATTTGTTCAAGGCTTGGTTCGAATAATAAAGCGTAGTACAAGTTGAAACCCAGCCAGAAATTACTTACCTACATGAGCAAATATTTTATGAATTTGAAGCAATTATCTCATTCTACAAAGCCATATCATTCTTGATGAAGGTTTTATGTAACTTCTTATAGATGGCGGAACATCACTTTCCGACATAAATATCATAGAATTTTTTGCATTTTCAAAACTATTTTTCCGTTTTTCTCAGTTTTTAGAAGAATTTCAGTCATTTTTTTGGAGATTGAAACCATAAAAAACTCTCACGGTAATAGAGGAACTGAAAAAGTTTTCGAACAAACTGAAAAAGGAGAATTGTAGAGCTCATTGACCACATTCAAAAATGCACTTCTTGAAATAGAAAAAAATAGAAAAACTAGCAATACTCGTTGTGTAGATTCTGTTTCTTCTCGACCACAAAAACCTGGAATTCCGATTATGGTTAATGGATGATGTTTTTCCGGACTTGTATTCCATGCATTGATCTCTCTCTCTCTCTCGCTCTCAATAGGGATCACGTCAATGTTTTATTGCATAGAATAGACAGAAAGGATCCAAAATGTTCTTAATTAGGTGTACAATTTGCTAAAAAAAACACAGAATACTGACAAAATTCCAAAGTAATAATGCTGATGCGAAGTCAGTTTTTCGAATTGATATTGTTCATCAGAAATAGCGTGTATCATTCCCAAAAACATTTTTAGAAAAATGTGATGTTGAAGAAACAGAAAATTTTCATGGTTTTGAATTGTACAGTACAAAAACTTTTCAAGAAAAGCCGCAAAAATCATGGAATTATTTTATAAACGATTATTTTACTTTTCACATTATTTAGGAAGAATTTGAAACTGATAGTCATGTTTTAAATCCACAGTTTCGTTTTCTAGCCTTTCAAAAAGACAAGAAACGGCTCGGCTCTCCATCAAAATAATCAGTAACAAACCCACGATAACTGTTATCATGCTGAAGCCTAGTTGTTTTGTGTCAAGCATTACACCTCTCAAAAATCATCCGCTCTGTCAAAACACACAAGACCAGAAGTCCCACTGAAGACAATCACAACGTTCTCTGGAAATGATGATCCTGAAACAGAAACACAAAAAGTTAAAAAATTCGAATTTTTCTACTTTCAATATAGTATCATAATACAATCAAATTTGAGTTTTTTTAACTGTCTTGACATTGGGAGGATCGAAATTGTTTACCTGAAACTTAACGTTAGAAATACAAGCACGAAACATATCTAGAGTAGTCAATTGATAGGCGTTATACTGATTTTAGTAAGAAATTGATCCAACAAAGAGCATCATTCATCATAATATTCTAAAAAATGCATCTCACGAAACAAAAAGATTTTTTAACTATTTGCAAGATGTTGCGGTTTTTTTAAGTTTTCTGTTTCTTTATTAGCATAGTAGGATTTGTTGATTTAAGAGCTAGTGTTCTAGAAAAGCCTATAGTCCATTTTTAAATGGAATGTCATTGAAGAAACATTAAGAAAATCAGGGGCAAAGTTTCGTCTCTGATATGATACTGCCTCTCTGCCAACTGCATAGCTCACCATGAAGATTTAAAAATGCAGATATGGATACGGAAAGTGTTACAAAACTTTGCAAATCGAGAATAGTGGCTTGCTCAAGTATTTAGACTAGTCTTTCTGTTTTGCTGCCACCAGAAAATTACACTGTTTTTCAAGAGTGCAATGGGATGATGGAAGGAATGGCCTGCAGTTGCACCAATCATAACAACGATTAAATTGATGATCAAAGAAGAACATCACATGTGTTGTGATGAATAGCACAAATTCAGTTTCCAGAATCTCATAAATTCCCTCTAAATGTCAATTTATTGATCCGTTATTATTTTATATTTCATGCCTGGTATCATTTCCAAAATGTTAGATATAGACAAATGAGCCACGAAGGGAGGAAGCAATGAAATCGAGTAGATTATTGTGGCATGACACTATCTGAGAAATTTCTCTGCAATAGTATCATTCTCTCATTCCATATTAACGTTCACCTACGATGAAGAACCATCCAGCAATAACGAGAACATTGCCAAAATATTATGAGCTGTTTGAAAAAGAGAAAAATGGCGAAAGGTCTTCATTGAGAACATTATTTAACGCCTTTAGCAACTGTCATAATGTGGATCTCGTGTGTGAAAATGGACTTGCTGGAACACAAAAATCTTTTGTTTGGTTAGGATAACTCACATTTACCGTATCACTAGGTATATCTAACGTCTTGAAATCATCTACAGTTCATCGCCAGTTTCGTTTGAATTGTTGTATTTTATTTTCTTCTATTTAGATGTTTTAAAAACTTATATACCGTTTCACTTGGTTTAATTGACATATAGAAGATATTTCTCGAACCGATGGATGAATGTTACTTTGTAGAAGAAGTTAAATTCATTGTGAAACAAATTTTGTGAAATTGCAGTTTCTGGAAGTTCACATTACTGGTAGATGTCAAAAACAATACTATTCGTATCGATTGTCGTTTAGAACTGCAAAAAAAGGATGACTTACCGAACAGTAAAAGATCCGCCAATCAGATTTTGGACATCACCAAAGCTCGGAGCTTTCGAACCTTGAAACTCTATTTTTAAGAGTGGTTTTCAAATGAACGCGAACGATGGATGACACTAGTAAAGTATGGACGAATATAAAGACTCCGAAACAGATAAAAAATCAAACAGTCTCCGCGCTATCACAATTCATAGGCCGAATGGAGATGATTTTGTCTTAATCTGAGTATTCGAAGCAAATGGATCAAACGGTAAAAGGAATGATGAGTTTTCGTAATATTCTTAACCAGAATCCAGAAATCATGTAATCGTAAGGTGATCTCTCAATCTTTACAGCTTCATCAAGGTACCATAAACTGACATGGAAAGGCAAGAGTGATGATGTCCAATCTTCGATATGACTAGAACATGTTCCCCTGAAAACTAGCAGGGCAAGTACGGTATAACTGAACTCGAGTGATGAGCTGGAAGACTTCAAACTGGTTTTGCAAAAGTTGATACCGGAAGGAACGCATTATACATAACAATTTCCAAAAATGCAGTTGTCGAAGCGGGGAAATCAACAAAAGAAGTTTTTCCCATAACTATTTTCCTAGGATTTCTGCCTCTCGAATAGCATAAGAACCCCCGATTTCTGAGTTGTTGTTATTTCTTCACTGCACTCATTTTCCGAATAAATTATTTTCAAGTGCAATATTTCTCCACAAGGAATAAAAAAAATGTTGAGAATGTTGTTTCCGACAAAACTTGGAAAAAATCACTTCGTGTTTGATAGACAGTGTCGTCAATGTAAAAGTTATCGTAAATTTTAACTCGAACATTTCAATGCTACAATTGTTCCATTTTCTGTTGTAAGCTCTCGAATCGCTGAGAAAAATGAAACCATACTATCATGTGAACATTTGCGCTGGAAATCTTATGAATCTGAAACTGACAAAATTCAGGAACACCATGAAAACTTTCCTGGTTTCTGTGCTTTCTTCATTGTTTAACCTCCTCTGTTATAGCTTTCTTTCAACTTTCCAGGCTCTCCACTTAAATAACTGAGAATAAGAAAAGATTTTCACCACCCTCAAGATTGAAAATCGATTTTCGCAAAACTTTAAAAGTCGAAAATAGTTGTTTGTACTTGAAGCACTGACTAAGCTTTCTGTTTCGTCACCATCAGAATTTCACAGTGCTTTCCAAGTGGACAATCGATTGTGTTGTTCTCCACGCTCCCCAACAATCTCAATTCAAAAAAGGTATCACTTGGAACTATTACAATCCGGAAACAAGTTTTTTTTGAAGTTTTTCGAACAAAACATGCAATCTCATGCGAAGTTGTGAGGAATCTGGAACAGAGGATGTTTGAGAAACACACTATGTCTACTGAAAACTTCGTGAAAGTGTTTCAGAATCAAGGGAACGCACTCATATTAGCGAATTTGAGCCTGCGCATGAAAATGGATTGGTTGAAACACAAAGTTCAGTGTACCGTTTCAACTATAGCATATTTATTGTAATTTTTGGTTCCATTAGTAACTGAACAAATAAGACCTTGAACGAGACCTTGTGAGTTTGAGTTTCTAGCTTCACAAATCTAGGTCATTTTCGATTGCTGTGGAAATGAAACGTTTATGAAAATACAGTTTTTAAAAAATTGCTCATCCAATGACCTTGTCAATAGGAACCAAAGTTATCATCAATCTAAAACTGGAAAAGAGATCAGCCCAAAAATATCAAACAATTTTACAGTAATAGAGGTACAGAAAGACTTTGTACATGTTCAGGAAATAGATATTAAGGAATATTTTCAGTTCTGGGGTTCTGGAATCTGATGATATGCGTTGGATTTTGAGTCGAAGAATTGAAGAGCTTGTCAAAAAGTTTCAGTAATGAAGTTTTTTGTTGTGAGTGTTTCAGGAGCTAATATGGAGTTCAGGGTATGGAAAATTTATATGATTTCAAAATGATAGAGTTGAACGGTTCATTGCCGAGTTGAACAAGAATCTGCAAATATGCAGATTCCAAAACTTTCATTTACCATATCACATGGTTCAATTAGCATCTTTCACGTTCCAAGAAATTATTCGTGGCAGAGTTCTGTGTAGACATAAAATAACGGATTTTGAAACCGAACATTGGATAGGAACTAATGGTCTATTGTTTGTAAAATTCGGCTAACAGATTGATCAGTTTCTAAAAGCTCATATAAATTTAGATGTAATTCAGAGATAATTCTCTCAATTGTGTCGATGTCCAAATATCATTCATTCTGTGAGTTTCTATCAATTTGGATGCTTAGGAATTGCACTGGAGCTAACTTCCATGATGGTATCATTTGTTGAATGTTTGAATGACAAGTATGCGGCAAAGGAAACAGTAAAATCGTGTTATTTTTGCATAAGAAACTCATATTAATACCAATGCATTCCCGAGTTCAACAAGAGAATCAGAAAATATGCAGAATTCGAGGCTGGAAGAAGCTAAAAGCTGAAGCTTTTCAGTTTTGAGTTCACCAGGGAAAAATAACAAGTTGCAACAAAAAATATTGAGATATTGAATTCATCTTTTGCGGTATTATGTTCAGAATTTCAGTTTCTAGAAGTGCATATATATAGTAAAATTCGCACATATTCCGATTTTCCGTTCGATAAATGAATATGTCATTAATGAAACTGAAAGCTTTGGTTGTTTTATTTAAAACGCCATCACATTGTGCTTTGTCAAAGTATATCACATATAGCAAGGTTGGGAAACAGAGCGCATTTGTAAGACGGAACTTGAAGAATTGACTGGATTTTCTGTTTCCTTACCATCATAATTTCACAGTGTTTTTCAAGAGGACAATAGATTGAGTCTTTCCAAAGGTCCCCAACAATCTCAATGTCATTCAAAGAGGTTATCATTGAAAAGCATTCAGTGTGCAACTATTACGATCCGGAAAAAAGTTGTGTATGAAAATGGATTGGTTGAAACACAAAGTTCAGTGTTCCGTTTTAACTATAGCATATTCACTGTATTCCCTGGTTCCATTAGTAAAATCATTTCAACGATCAATGAAATTTGAGAAAATATATGTGAGATCTTGTGAGTTTGAGTTTCCAACTTCGTTCCCCTAGGTCATTTTCGATGACTGTGGAAGAGAAACGTTTTTGAAATTATTGAAAAAAAATTCGTCTGTACTAGCCTTGTCAATTTGAAGAAGACTTATCATCAATCTGAAACTGGAAAAAAGGTCAGGCAAATACCAACAAATTTTACGATAATAAAAATACAGAAAAACTTTGGCCATGTTCAGGAAGCAATTATTAAGAAATATGTTTAGTTTTAGGATTCTGGAAACTGATGAGATGCGTTTAATTTTGAGTCGAAGAATTGAAGAGCTTATTGAAAATTTTCAGTAATGCAGTTTTTCGTTTTGAGTGTTTCAGGAGCCATTATGGAGTTCAGGGTAGAGAAATTATATATGATTACAAAATGAAACAATCGACCGCGTCATTACCGAGTTGAACAAGAATCTGCAAATATGGCGATTCCAAAACTGAAAATTATGGAAAAGGACTGTCGTTTGAGAAAAGAGATTTGCAATCTCAGTTTCTAGTTTCTCGGGGAAAATTAACTAACTGAAGGAGAAAATACGTTGAGTTACTTTTATACGGTAACGAGGTTCTCGAAGGCAGATCATGGATGGCTTCCGCAAATTTGTAGAAATGTTTTATTTTGGGACCGCCGCTGGTACAATATGGGTTTCGACTGCATGTGTGAAAATAGACAGGTTGTAACACGAAAAATCCTGTGTCCTGCTTTAACAGATTTTCATTTACCGTATCACATGGTTCAATTAGCATCTTTCCTGTTCCAATAAATTATTGGTGGCAGTGTTGTTCTGTGTAAACAAAAAATAACGGATTTTTAATGAATAGGAACTAATGGTTTTTTGTTTGTAAATTAGGCTAACAGAATATACAGTTTACAAAAGCTCATGAAAATTGAGATATACTTCATATAGAATTCTCTGAATTGAGTTAATATCATCCATTCTGTGAGTTTCTGTCAATTTGGATGCTTAGAAATTGCACTGACGCTGGATTCCATTATTGTACCATTCGTTGCATAGTTGAATGACAAGTGTGCCCCAAAGGAAACAGTAAAATAGTGTTGTTTAAAAAGTTTTTCAAACGTCCTACAATAGTAAAATCATCAAGCTTTTAATGAACCTTGAATGTTCAGAGTTTCAGTTTCTAGAAGTTCATATAGTTAGTCAATTTTGCAAGCATTTTGATGGACCAATCTTAGGTAGTTCGTATGAATAAAGGAAGACGCATTACAGCAAAAATCGACAATCCCATGAGGAATGCAGCGAGTTGAAATCTCAAAAACAAAGATTTTTCTTTGAGATAATTGAAAAGAAGTCAGTAGGCAAATTTGCCGGATAGAAAACCGAGTTTCGTTTTTTTTTCACAGTTAGCCCCTTGGTATTGACGAAGATATGCAACTTGCAAACTATTATGTGACTGAAACAGAGAACGTTTATGAAACACAAGATTTCTATGTAAATTTTTTGTTGAGATTATTCAATCATAGTGGGCGCGGATTGAAAATATTATTAGGCGCTCTTGATTTTGTTAAATCACGCAACTCAGTGTTCTAATCTCGAAATCTGACTTTGCGTTATGAAACGATTTAGTTGATACAGAAAGTCCTGTAATAATTTTTCAATCACTTATTTACGGTATCACTTTCATCAATTAACATCGTGAAGTTAGTTTATGAACCGATAGTATTGGTGCCAAACCTCGAATTCTAAAAGAGCGGTTTCGTAAAGTTAATATTACTAGTAGGTTTTAAGAACGTTTAATTCCACTTCTAGTTCCTCAAAACATCAAAAAATCGGTTAATTTTCTGAAAATACGCGATCAGTCAGTCGGATTTCAGACATCACTAAAACTCAGAGATTTCAAACCTCGGATTGTTAGGACTGGTATTCTTTTTGGCCCCGAAAATTGATTTCGTGTCCTACAAAATGTTGTTTTAGTTTTTAGACTTTTCCGATGTACTTTGAGCTGGATATAGGCCCTTTTAAACAAATCGAGGAAACTAATAAAGTATGGATGAATATAAAGACTCTAAGACAAATTTTTCGACAAATAATTAGCGATATTTATTCGAAATGCTCATAGACAAGCTTTGGCTTTTGATAAATGGTCTCCCTTCCCATTACATAGCTTACCGCGATCTTCAAAAATGCACATTTTGATACCGGAAATATTTTTATACTTTGGAAATCAAAAAAAGTGTCATGCTCACTTTGGAAGGTGTTGAATTGAACGTGGAGTTTTGGGACAGAATCTATATTTATGGCTAAGAAGCTGAGATTTCGCTGATTACAAACATGTGAAATCAATTTGCAATTTTGCTGGTGCGCTGAAAAAAAATTAGCAGTATAACAGAATTGCCTTGGCGCACAGGCAAAATGAGCATATGAATTTCGAATACATGTATGGAATCAGTAAAACGTTTGTTTTCTAATGATATAGGACCCGTCCCAAAACTTTAAATTAAATTCAGAACACTCCCAAGCAGAGGTGCGCGGAAGAGAAAAATTTTTATGCGGAAGACGGAAGACGGAAGACGGAAGTGAAAATATGGGCGGAAGACGGAACACGGAAGACGGAAGTGAAAATTTAGGCGGAAGACGGAAGTAGACGGAAGACGGAAGTGACTGTCTCGGCCTAAAAGTTCCAAAACTGTTGGGAACCGTAATCATTGGTGTTAGGAAAGATCAGACAATCAGTCGAAAATCTTTTTCAACTTGGAAAAAGTAAAACTTTTGGGACTTCCGTATAAATTTTTTTCTCCCGAAAAATCCGGAAGACGGAAGTCGTCGGAAAAATTTTGACGGAATACGGAAGACGGAAGACGGAAGTAAAAAAACAGGCGGAAGACGGAAGACGGAAGACGGAAGACGGAATTCCGCGCACCTCTGCTCCCAAGGCAGATATTTGGACTAGTCCTTCTGTTTCTGCAGCACCAGAAAATTACAATTTATTTGAAAAGTGTAGTGGGATCTCGGAAAGTAGTCTATATGTAGTTGCAACAATTGGTACAACGCTGCACTTGGAAATCAAAGAAGGAACTGGGATGCTCTCCGAATTCATGCTTGAAGAGGAGCTAATGAGATTTTTCACCCAGCTGGGTGCTACAAAAATAAATATCCTTCATAAATTCAGTTTCCAGAATATCATAACAAGAGCTACTTTCCTCTGAATTTCAGTTCGTGTGTCGTTACCTAACAAACTATAAAACCTGACGAACAATAACAGAAACAAAGGTTAAATGTTATGAGGTTTTTGAAATACAGAAAAATCCCATTATACATTATATTCATTGAGAATTTTATAAAACTGTTTCATCATCATGTAAAAATGTAGGCTTCGACCAGAAAGTTCATTCCAACTTCGGTCATTTCCCAGTTAGCAAAGCGAATAATAGAAACTAGAAAGCGTTTTCTCAAAGTCTTGGGCGGTGAGCAACCGACAGAAAATAATCGCAAAATGAGACCGACAAAAATTCCAGTTTCCAAGTTTGATGATTGCTAATGGTTTGTCATAGAATCCGATGGGTGAATCGATAGCTCTATGTTCTATAAAAATTTCAAAGTAACAATTCATTGATTGTAGCGCTCGGAATCAAAAAGCAGAGTGGTGCCTTGTGAGTTCAAACTACTATACTGCAAACTACTATACTGAGTTGATGAACACTTGCCAGTAACACTAGGCCTTCACAAATTTCAGTTTCAAGAAGCGCAGGATAATAATTGACTTTATATAAATACGATCTGCAGATGTTGAAATCTCGTCTATTCCAAAAGTATTTGGCATACTTATGTTTCAAAAAGCGTATTATTTCAAAAATTGTTGAGAAGTATGGCGTGAAGGAAACAGTAGAGTAGTCTTGTTTTTGATAACACAACGTGGTTTTCAATTCTCCAATTACCGTAGTTTTGCTAAGATTGTGAGATTAGCTTTGAGTTGGAGCATGTTCCCATCTTCAAGATAGTATAATAATTCAACGCAAAGTTTCACATTTAATTCAGTAAGTAATGCCAGTAATACAGTTACTTTGTATTTTTTAAATCTTTTTTTTGTAAAATTTCAAGTTTTCTTCGGCGTAGAAGTGGATTATCATTTAAGAATGTTATTAGCAAATAATATTGTGTTTATGGTCCAGAAAATAATCTAGTTCTTAGGAAAATAACTACAAAACACTCTTGCTTTTTTTGTTTTGTATTACCATGAAACCACAGTTCCTATCATAGAGCTTGTGACAATGTGTAGAAGTGCAGGTTTTGAATCTGCAAGTTATGAAAAAGTAAGACTTCTGAGACACATACAAATGCAGGGATGAAAAATGGAACAAAAAAAATATAGAGGCATCGTTGTGCGAAATCAACAAGGGGACGCCGCCTCGGAATTCTATCCCCCTTGTTCGTTTCATTTCGAACGCTACCGAAAACCATAGAAATTCAGAATCCCAGTTTCTAGAGGTTCATATTGTTAGTCAATTCCGCAAGTGTTCTGATGAACTCTACTGATAAGAAAACAAATTGTTCCCTCGTTTCAAACGCAACCTCTTGAAAGTAAAAAATAGAAAAAAAATGGTCAAAAGAAGCTGGAAATCGCTCTATTTTGATTGTGACAAAGTCCCCTTAAGAAATTGTTAAAATTTTTATTGAGCTCTACAAGACAGGTTTATGAAACTGTAAGTGAAAGTACGTGTTTTGTTTGCTGATTCTTATGACGACGTGTTGTTTTTCATCATTTCACTGTTCCTCACTGTTCACTAAAATTTCTGTTTCCTAATCACCAAGAAAGTCCATTTTTTTGAAAATTACAATAATCTTCGAGCTGCTGACTATGGGTCCATTTTCGAAGAAAGAAATCAATAAAAATTGATTGATAGGCACATATCCATGTCAGTAAACAAAAGTATTACGTATTTTGATACATATCGCAGAATATCTACAGCCAGCAAGTAATGAGGTGTCTGAAAAAGAAAAAAAATTCCAGAAGAACACAAATTGATGTGGGGTTTTTGTGGAAGTTGTCAAGGTTTACCACATCCATCTAACCAAATTGTCTTAAATGATTACAAATCTCTCTTCCGAATTTTCTTATGCAGATTCTGAAACTGATTGTTTTTCAAATTTTTTCGTTCTTCCTATAGCCGAGTTTAGTTTGATTTCCTATCAGAATCTAAAATCACAATACCAGTGGCATTCGTACTAAAATCCGATATATTTTCCCTAAAATTTGGGGGTAGTGAAACTGAAAAATCAGTACTAGAAATCATGAAAATCGCACTTTTCACTGCTTACCAAGATTTGTGTTTCTCTATCAACAGAATGCGGAAAATTAATTCAAAAATGCAGTACACAAACATTGTGTTTTGGTGTCGTTTCAAGGAACCTATTTGCGCTGGGAAACTTCATCGACAGAGTAATCATTGTAAAAAAGTCAGTGAGCGAGAATGCCAAATAGGAAACAGAGAATGTTAATTTTTTCTACAACTCAATATACATGAGAAGAATAATGAAATACAGAACGTAAATTCCGATATTTGGTGGAAATTTTCCAGCTTGAATACTGTTATATATTTCAAAATGGTCTTCTTACAATGCTTGCTGCAATACTTAAAATTTCTTGAATATTGAATCGGCGTTCAACAGGGGAAATTTGCAGACAGTTTTTTCACTACTTGATTACTGTATCACGCTGTTCAAATAGCATTTTGAAGTTATTCAAAGAACCAATGCATACTACAAACTCTTTCAAAGGAATGTCAACTTTATGTATGGCTCCGAGAAATGATCTGTGGTGAAATGTCGTAGTTTCGAAATGTCTCGAGGCCTTATGTATCTGATATTCTCAAAATGAAAATCGATAAGAGACAAATACCACATTATTGTTGCTGTGTCCTATTTATGGGGATTGTGAAACAAGACTTGTGAAATTACGGTTTCTTGAAGTTCACGTTGCTAATCGGTCTCAAAAACATTCAATAGTGTAAGCTTTAAAACTTCAAAAGATCGGAAGATTTTCAGAAGGTTAGAAGACAAGTAAATGGAATTTTCAAAATTACAAAGGCGCATAGCTGTCACACCTTGAAGCTCTAACATTGACCATGCTAATCGTAAATTGATGGCACAAAGAAAAAGTGAAGAAAAATGGAGATTCTGGAACAGAAAGAAAACAATTTTTTGCATTACAAAAAAAGCAAATAATTAAATTTCTTTTACGAATGCCAGAAAAGTGGGCTTATGGAAACAGAAAAAAATTTGCGGTGTTTTGATTCAAAAAATGAATATTGTCTGAGTCTAGTTCACCATAAGTAAAATTGAACTATTTTCATAGTGTTTTGGCTCAAACATATGTAAAATTGCACCATTTTCTGCGATGAAAACGGTCTGCAAAACGCTGATCCCAAACTTTTATATTTACATTTGAAATCTGAAAATATTCTTTTTTTTCGGAGAAAACAGATGTTAGTTTGGCCTTCTATAAACACCCAGAGCTTTTACACATTGGAATAACTAGTTTCAAGATTTTCAAGCAATATCATAAGAGTGAGAATGTAAAGTAATTTATCAAAAGTTTTCGGTGTTCAAACCTTCTCATTTCAGATCTATCTTTTTGTTTCTTTTCTACAGTAATCAATTACTTCGATTTTCAAGAAAAACTTTTCAAAAAAATTTTTTTGACCTACGACCTTTCGACCTACCCGCTATTTCTCACTGCGCTCTCTAAGCTCCGCCCACTTTTTTGTTTTGATTTCTCATTCAATGAGTCATTCCTCCTCCTCCTCTTCCCCACCACTCACCACCACAATGTCAACACAAAATCCATGCGGAATTTCGTCGAATGGCAAGGAGAATTGGAAAATGTTCACAAATTGTAAGTGCATTTTTTTTCTAGAATTTTATTGATTTTTTGAATTCATAACTAGAAAAAAATTATGAAAAATTTTCAGACGAATTCGAGGATTCGGAGGACTACGACAATCCAAACTACTGGCTTCAGATGGATCATCGGAATGCGGCGGCGGCGGGAAATTTAAATTCTAACTTTTTGGCAAAGAGTCGGGATTCAGAAGACGTCAAGGAGTCAGAATATGGTGAGAATTTTTTGGATATTTTCTTGGATTTAGATGACGTTGAAAGGGTTTCTGAAGTCAAAGTTTTACAATGAAAATTTTTCGAGAAAAAATTTGTCTCCAGAATCCCCAACGTCATCTGGAGATCATTTTTTCGAATAGCAAGGTCTTCAGATGACGTCAAAAATCCAAAACTTTCACAATTATTTTCCAGATGACGTCACGACATCTGAATCCGGAGTTAACCCCACGATCTGGTTCAAAATGGACGACGGAAGTGTGCGCGAATTCGTGGAAAAACCCGGCGACATCCATCAAAATCAGGATTCCGACGAGTTCCAGATTTTCGACGAAGAAGTCGTCTACACGCCAAAAGAGAATTCAGAAGACGTCCCATATTCTGAAGACCAAATTCTTCACGAAGAAGTCATCTACACTCCGGAGGATTCTGATGACGTCACCTGGATGGATTCAGATGATTCTGACGACGTCGACCCGCGATTTCTGGATGGAAATTTGATTCCGACGAAGAGAAATTCAGAAGACGTCACGATTCAACCATCATTCTACCCACTATTCCATTTTTCTCCAAACCACGAAGACCACACCTACTGTAAGCCAAACGCTCGGGAAGCGAAAATTCTGGAGACACTAGATGACGTCGTCCGACGTCACCGATTCAGAAGACGTCGCGATGTTCAGAATCCGCCGAAACCAAAATCGCTTCTGGGTCCCGTCTCCAAAAAACCGTATGTCCAAAGAATTCCGAAGACGCCCGGACCGTCGACGATGGAACGATGGATTTTTGTGAATCAGAAATGGCCGGACGCCTCGGAACATTTGGATCCGTTGGGATTTTCGATGAACCTTCTGTGTCGGCTGGCGTGTCGGAATGCGCCACGTGGAATGGTCACCACTACGTGTGTCGTCAATTTTATATTGTGAGTTTTTGAAGGGAGTTCGGTGGAGCACGTTTGCATTGTTGCTGTTTTAACGATAGGGCGCACTCGCAACATTTTGTCAGTAGAGCGTATTTGCATTATTTTCGACAGGGCGAAGCCACATTCTCACTAGAGCGCACTTACATCACAGTTAGCAATAGAGCGCATTTTCTTCATTTTTTACGGTGCGTTCTTGCTTTATGTAATTGTCAATAGAGCGCATATACATTACAGTTAGCAACAGAGCGCACTGTCCAAATTTTTAGCAAAAGGGCGCGTTTCCATTATCGATGATCGTCCGATAGAGTGCACATTAAGATGTCGGGCGAGTCATCAATAGAGCAAAGTTTCATCAGTTTTAGCAGAGAAGCGTACTTTTGGTCATTATTAGCTTTAGAGCGCATTTGCATTATCGATACTAGTTCGATAGAGAGCGCAAATTTTTGATATTAGCAATAGAGCCAACTTGCTTTTTGTGATTTTCGACGTTTCATCAAAGAATGCAGTTTCGAAAAGTTATCATTAGAGCGCATTCACTCAACCATTTCGATCAGACCAAGTGTTTAATTTCCCCTCTTTTCCAGACACCACTTCCCATATCACCGTTTCGACCCACGATTCTCGATCGTCCGCGTCCGCCACGCGTTGACTCGAAATAAGGATTTTGAGAGTGTTCCGGTTGCCGGCAAATGGAGATCCATGTATTTGTCGCTTCATCCGGATAATATCCAATTTACGGAGGACCAGAAAAAGGCGATGGATAAGGATCCGAGAGGAAGAGGTTGGTAGATCAAAATTTACTTTTGGTAGATCAAAAATTCCAATTTTCCAGCCTTCTTCGATCGAATGCTCCGCGGCGAACTCGGTCTGCCTCGTCAACTCTTCTACCACATCATCGGCCACACGTGTCAACAATTTGCTGGCCCAGAAAACTCGGCACTCTTCTACCATCTCCTATCCATTGGTCACATTCCCACCAGAGGCTCCGCCCACTTTCAAACCTACAGTAATCCGTGTACGGTCGACGAGCCGCGATTCGAAGAGACCACCGAATTCTACGCGTCGAGCAGATTTGTGTCGAAAGTTCAAGAATTCGACTATTTCGGAATCAATCGATGGCGATTCTTTGAGGATGGCGTTGATAAGGAGTTTGGGAAACGATTTGTGGCATCGATTGGAGAGTATTTCGAGACTCAGAATGTGTGGAAATCGAGTGGAATGAGACATTGGGAGACGCCAGAGTTTGATTTGTAGAGAGTTTTAAAATGATTTTTATATGATTTTATTGTGACCTTAATACCCATAGTAACCCCCTTTTGATATAGTCTAATTGACCCCAGTTTTATTGAATCCAAATTTTGTTTTGTGAATAATAAATGTAATGTTTTATAACTGAAATTCGATGTTTTGTTTTCCAGACCACCTAAATGTTCAGATTTTAAATTTACGGACCCTCACTAGCTCCCAACATTCAATTTCATGAGAACTGAAATTTGTAATGATTCTGAAACGGAATTTTTCGAATTTTCCGAAAATTTTATGTCTGCTACATGATGGAAGGGATTCTAACTATTTCAAATGCTAGCAGAAAATGGAGGATTCGGGAAAAAAAAGTAATCGACAATACTAAAGAAATATTATGAATCAGAAAAAAATTACTCAACTTTTTGGGATTTTCTTATAGATAAATTAAAAATGATTGAAAAATCCAGACAGCAATTCCCATGAAAATGGAAAACTAATGAAATGAATCTGAATCAGTAGAATATTCACATGAGTTTTAAAATTTTTCATGTTCCAAACAACACATTTTTGGTATATGAAAGTTCAATCACAATAAACAAAATTGGCAACAAATAAGATCATTTTCAATAGCTTTACCAAGATTCATCTTTTGTACATAATCAAGGTTTGCAAACCAATCTATTCGTCAACTTAGATTTTCGTCTACTTATCAGATATTGAAGATGGCTCAGCTAAGTGTCTAACAATGTAAATCTTTTATCTTGAATTTGAATCAGCAAAAATTTCACTCGGAGCATTTGCGATTTTCATTGATTTTCAGTTTCAAACAAAGTATATTTGATGGAGGAAAGTCGTCGAGTTGGTCGTCCATTAATGAAAAATTCTTTTCTTCAACAATAACACTATGGAAGAATTCAAATCTGAACTTCTCATTTCATTACTTTCAGCATTTTACTTCAAGAAATCATTGTTTCAAAATGTTCATTTTATCGGTTGGAGAAATTTTTTTCCATTCGCTAAATCCGATTTTTATCCTATTCACAGCAGTACTGTAAATTAAAGAAATTTGAAAGTCGTCTTGAGCATGAGCCTGAAACAAAAAACAGTCGCTGCACAAAAAATAGTATTCGAATTAGCGTCAGCTTCGTGTGTTTGAGAACTGAAACACGACAAAATATGATAATTATTTATTTATATCAAGCACGGATTTCGAAAAGATTGATGTTTTGTAAATGTGTGAGGCTAGTAAGGAATATGAAACAGAAGCTTTCTGTTAGAATTTTTGGAAATTTCCCGTATCGGGTTCTATAAATTTCAGGAGTGAAATTTTAAAGTCAGAAGACATTGTGGCAACGAAGACGCTTTTCGAATAACCGCATAACTTGTATGTTTTAATGCCTTCATTTCACTAGTTTTCTTCCAAACCAATTAGTAGATGGTAAATTTATAATTGACAGTCTTTGTTAATATCATTTATTGAATATTTGATAGACAAGTATGCCGCAAAAGAAACAGTAAAATTGAGTTGTTTTTGCCCAAGATACTCGTGTGTAAAACATTCCTGAAATCGTCATCGAACTTGTCAGGGCTGTGAAACTGAAGTTGTTTTGAGGGATGTAATATTCCTATGTTTCAATGACAATATTGGAAAAACATTAAAAAATTCGCGTCAAAATCTTACTAATAAACCGATTACAATCAGAAAATTCATAGAAACTGTGTCATGTTTACAATCCGTCTAGATTTTTACCTGAAAGTTAACTTGATTGCGCAATTACGGATTCTCTATCAGATATCGTAAACCACATATAACGGAAATTTTCGCTCGACACAACTGGTTCCACGAATGTAAAATGGCATTGAGTTTTACGAAAATAATGATCTTGAAACAGAAAATCAAAAAGTAGGAGATGCTGGAAATTTTACCGGCTTCAACATAATAACATATTCTTTTGATTGTGTTTTTCATCATTATCGATTTTTCCTCCACCTCTCTCTCACTTTGAAAATATCCGCGCTTGACGACTTAGGTTATGCAATTCCACTGCGCTTATCCATTTTCAGTTATGTCGAAGAGCTATTATGGGGTACAAGACAAAAAAATTAAATTACTAAACTTAACCATAAAGAACTGTTATGTTTCCAAACTGCTCTTGAATGTGATTTTGTTTTTGGGTATACATATAGAGGAAATTAATTTGATTGCGATTGACATTGTCGTAATCGAAAAGATTCTGCGAACAAGCAGAATCTAAAACTGAAAGTTATAAAAAGTTCAGTTACTCGGTAAGAGGAATCTACAATCCCAATTTTCGCGTTCACCAGATGAAAATGAACCACCTGAAACATAAAGAAAGGTGAGATAATTTCTTACAATATTAGCAGATTGATAAGGTTTTTGAATGCCCAGGAATAATTACTAGCTACTAGTGATACTAGCAGAAGTAACTAACGAACCTCAGATACTAAAAATTCCAGTTTCTAAAAATTCATATAATTGGTCAGCTTCACAATTGTTCCGATTGATTTCCGGGTTCATTACAAGAAAGCAAATAGACAACTCGCTTTTTTTCAGGCGTAACTTAATGTTGCTCTTTTGAAAAACGAAAAGCAGGAAGTCGGATTGCTTTGCGGAACCTTCCCAAAAAGCGTGAACGGAAATTTTTATTATCAAAGTGAATATTTGTTTATTTTTCGCTGCTAACCGTGATTTTCGTTGGTCTATCAACAGAGCTGTGCATACACTAGCTGAAACACGAATTCCTCTATTTATTTTTTTTACACGAATTCTTCTTTTTTTTAATGCTTATTTACCGTTTCACTTGGTTTAATTGACATATAGAAGGTATTTCACGAACCAATGGATTAATTTTACTTTGTAGAAGAAGTTAAAATCCTTGTGAAATAAATGTTGTGAAATCACAGTTTCTTGAAGTTCACTTTGCTAGTAGGTCTCAAAACACTATCATTATGCGTGTCGAGTTTCGTGAAAGTGCAATCAAATGATGACTTTCCGATGCGGAAAAGATCCGCCAATCAGATTTTGGACATCACCAAAGCACAGAGCTTTTGAATCTTGAAACTCTATTTTTAGGTCTGGTTCTCAAATGAGCTCAAACGAATTGATGTCACTTGTTAAGTATGGAAGATTACTAAGACTCCGAAACAGATATGAAATCAAACAGTCTCAGCGCTTTCAACATTCAAAAGCCAAATGGGAATTATTTTGTCTCAATCTGAGTATTGAAAGCACAAATGGATCGAACGCTAAAAGGAATGATGTTTTCTAGAATCCAGAAATCATGAAATCTTAAGGTGATCTTTTAATGTTTTCAGCTTCAACAAGGTATCATAAAATAACATAGAAAGACAAGAGTGATCATTTTATATTTGATATGACTATGTAGAACACGTTCCCTTGAAAACTAGCAGAACAAGTACCGAATAACTGAACTTGAGTGATGAGCTGGAAGGCTTCAAACTGGTTTTGCAAATGTTGATACCCAACGAAACGGATTACACATAAAAATTTCCGAAAATACAGTTGTCGAAGCGGGGAACCCTCGAAAAAAAAACTTTTTTCTTGCAATAACTCTTTTCCAAAGATGTCTGCTTTTCAGGTAGCATAAGAACCCCCGGTTTCTGAGTTGTTGATAGTTGCTTATTGTCGTAGAAATTGTAATTCGGGAATTTCAATGCTCTAATTTTTTATTATTTTCTTTTAAGTTCTCGAATCGTTATACGACTACATACTATCATGTAAACATTCGCGCTGCAAATCTTATGAATCTGAAACAGACGAAAACCAGGAACACCATAAAAACTTTGCAGTTTTTTGTGCCCTGTTCTGTGTCTTATCTCGACTGTCTTAACTTTTTTCAACTTCAAAGTCTCTCCACTTGAATAATTGAGAATAAGAAAAGATTTTCACCACCCTCAAGATTGAAAACCGAAATTTTCGAAAAACTATGAAAACCGAAAATAGTTGTATGCACTTAAAGCACTGACTAGATTTTCTGTTTCCTCACAATCAGAATTTCAGAGTGTTTTTCAAGAGGATAATCGATTGTGTTGTTCTCCACGCTCCTCAAGAATCCCAAGGACATTCAATAAGGGTATCATTAAAAAGCATTCAGCATGCAACTATTACGGTCAGGGAATTGAAAAATTCAACAGAAATTGTAATCTAATGCAAAGTTGTGAGGTATTTGGAACAGAGGAAATCTAAGAAACACACTATGTCTACTGGGAATTTTGTGAAAGTGTTTCATAATCAAGGGAACGCACTCATATTAGCGAATTTGAGCCTGCGCATGAAAATGGATTGGTTGAAATATAAAGTTCAGTGTACCGTTTCAGCTATAGCATATTTACTATATTTCCTGGTTTCATTAGTGAAGTCCCTCAACGATCAATGAAAATTGAGAAAATATATGTGAGATCTTGTGAGTTTGAACGTTCCACTTCACACTCCTTGGCTGTCTAGGTCATTTTCGATGGCTGTGGAAATGAAACGTTTCTGAAATCTCTTATTAAAGTTTTGTCTTTACTAGCCTTGTCAATTGGAACCAGACTCATCATCAATCTGAAACTGGTAAAAAAGGCCGAAAATATCAAACAATTTTTCAGTAATCGAGCAAAAGAAAAACTTTGGACATGTTTAGAAAGTAATTATTAAGGAATATCTTCAGTTTTGGGGTTCTGGAAACTGATGAGATGGGTTTAATTTTGAGTCGAAAAATTGAAGAACTTATCGAAAATGTTCAGTAAAACAGTTTTCGTGGTGAGTGTTTCAGGAGCCATTACAGAGTTTAGGGTATAAAAAATTTATATGATCACAAAATGATACAACAGAACAATCTTGTGTTACCGAGGTTCTCTTAAATATTCTTTTAGACTAAATTATATGTAAATGTTGCCCATACTCTACCGATTAATTGCCGAGTTGAACAAGAATCTGCAAATATGCAGATTCCAAAACTGAAAATTATAAAAAGGACAGTTATTTGAGCAAAAAGATCGGCAATCTCAGTTTCTAGTTTCTCGGAGAAAATTATTACCTGATTGAAATAGAAAAAATGTTGAGTTACTCCTATACGGAACTTCTCGGAAGGTAGATCTTGGATGGCTTCCGCAAGTGTGTAGACGACTGACATAATTTCGGTTTCAGCTGCATGTGTGAAAATAGACTTGTTGAAACAGGAAGACTCTTGTGTTCTGCTTTAACAAATTTTTATTTACCGTATCACATGGATCAATTAGCATCTTTAACGTTGCAAGAAATTATTCGTGGCAGTGTACTGTGTAGACATAAAATAGCGGATTTTGAAACCGAACATTGGATAGGAACTAATGGTCTATTGTTTGCAAAATTGAGCTAACAAAATAACCAGTTTCCAAAAGTTCCTAAAAATAGAGACATACTTCATATAGAATTCTCTGAATTGAGTTAATACCAGGCGGTTTTCGCCCCCTTCGGGGGCTCCAACCCCCTGGCCTCCGCTTTTTTTCTGAGAGTACTCTACTAATTTTTGAAACAGATTGCACCGATGCTGTGATTTCGTTTGATTGAAAAGAACATGTGCCGCTGACAGGCTGTATCGCAGCTAAAACTTCATTGAAAATGCTATCTCGCTGCTTCTGAATTCCTAATAACTGTAAAAAGTTCTCAATTAGGCGGATTCACCTCTATTTACTTTTTCTATATGTTCTCATTTTGGCGCAGAGTTGCAATGAAGTGAAACTTCCAAACATGAAATTCAGAATCAAAAGTCAGAAATGAACAATGTGACAAAAGTCAGGATTTGAAAGGCTTAGGTTTTAATAGGGGTCCAACCGGAATTTCTAAAAAAATTTGCTCATGTATCTCCAAAATCGCTCAAAATATGGAACAAAACCGGGTTTCTACGTATCGGAATCCATCGGCCATGATAGATAGAACCATCTTCCTTGAGTCATAGGCTCATCAAAAAGCCATTTACCCTGATGTCTTAGTACTGAATTTTCAGTTACGAAGGGCAGGAGACAGACTCACATGCAGAATTCCTCAAGTGGCAGTGATGAAAATTGTGCGCTTTCAAAGTTATCTGGTCTTTTAGAAAAGTTTCCTATTACTCCGAGAGGCATACAACAACAAAAAGGAAAATATTGATATTAGTAAAGATGGAATAACATATGAGGGTGAGCTTCCGCTATTTATACCTATTACTCAGAACCCTCGGAAGCTCTAGAATCTTCTAGAAGTAAAAATTTCTCGAGAGCATTGGAAAACGTTCAGAAACTTTTTACAAAACACCAATTCACCTCCTGGCATCGAACCCGGGTATCGTGATCGGCGCCCAAACATCCGCACCACTACACCACGGGTGCACATCCCAGCAGCGAGGCGAGAGGGGTAGATGGCTGTGGGCATCGCCCACCTCGCTCCCCTCTCCTCCCCTCTTCTCATGCCTTTCACCAACCACACTTGTGCCACAGTGAAAAGAGTACAAAAAATCGAAATTTTAAAAATTTACATTTTTGAGAAAAGAAAAGTACGGGCATCATCTCAGACAAATTTCCAATCGATCTATATAACTTTCATTCAAATCGGTCCACTGAGAATCGAGTTATGAGGTGGCACAGACAGACGGACATACGGAAATTGGTGATTGTTATTAGTAATGATGATCATTTATTCTGTGAGTTTCTGTCAATTTGGATGATTAGGAATTGCACTGGAGCTAATTCCCACAATTATATCATTGGTTGAATGTTTGAATGACAAGTATGTCGCAAAGGCAACAGTAAAATCGTGTTGTTTAATAATTTTTTTTAATGTCCTACAATAGTAAACGCATCAAACCTTAGATGTTCAGAACTTCAGTTTCTAGAACTTCATATAGTCTGTCAATTTTCCCATGCATCCTAATTCAGCACTCAACCTTATGTAGTTCTTATGAATGAAGGAAGTCGCATTACAACAGAAAGCGAATCTCATGAAAAACGCAAAGGGTTGAGATTTATCACTCATTATCATTTTGAGATCCTATCTGCATAGGAATTGTAGCGACACCAGAGATTCTTTGCTTTGGGGGCATCGAAAAGAAGTCAGTAGGGAAATTTACCGGATAGAAAACCGAGGAGTTTCGTTTTTTTTCACAGTTAGCCACTTGTGTATTGCCGAAGATATGCAGCTTGCAAACTATTAGGTGACTGAAACAGAGAACGTTGATGAAACATATGATTTCTATGTAAATTTTTCATTTATATTATTCAATCATAGTGGGCGCGGTTTAAAAATAATATATGGCATTCTTGATTTTATTTCCCGTGAAAGCACGCAACTCACTGTTCTAATCTCAAAATCTGACTTTGCGTTATGAAATGATCTAATTGATACAGAAAGTCCTGTAATCATTATTTATTTATTTATTTACGGTATCACTTTTATCAATTAACATCGCGAAGTTAGTTAATAAACCAATAGATATGTGGAAAAGGGATTCTAAAAAATGGTTTCTTGAAGTTAACATTACTAGTGGGTCTCAAAAACATTTAGTTCTACAATCACTTCGAGTTCTTCAAAACATGAAAAAATTGGCTGATTTTCTGAAGAATAGGGCTTTCGAACCTTGAAACTCTATTTTTAAGACTGGTTTACAAATAAATCCTTTTTGACCCCGACAATTGATTTAGTGTCCTACAAACAAGCAACTCACACACTGATTATTTGGTATTTTTTTAAACATGGAATCTAGACTTCTAAAAATAGTAACTAATTCATTTTAAATTTAGTAGGTGTATCATCACACAGGGTTGTACATTGAGGAAACGCGCTTTGTTGCACTCTCAATTTGGCTGATTGCCAGCTTTTTCCGCAGTTAAAAGCTGTACTGTGCGTCGCCGCACAGCGAATTACAGACACGCTTTGAGCGACGACGCTCCTGGAAAAAAACGCGCCAATTCAAATCGATTTACCGTTCCGGAACCCTATTTCAGTTGTAATGCCGAACTAGAAAATTAACTTTAACTTTAACTTTGATTTTTAAAAATGACAGTTGTCTAAATTGTTCAATTATCATATAAGAGACTTTGAGTTTCAAAATAAATAAAAAATGAAGATGCAATTTGATGCATAGATTATTTTCTGAACCAATCCTTTATTTGATTACATAAACGGAATCATTCTTGAAAATTGTACTCAAATGCCAGTTTTCCCCAGCATTGAACACGCGATTCGATCTTGCGCACTGATCTGTACTTTCATTTATTATTCTTTGAATATTATTCACTTATGATATTATCATAAGTGAAAAGTAGGAAAGTATAAACTGAAGGAAACGGAAAATTTTTTGCAGTCGATAATGAGACCTCCGATTAATAAAAAGGGCATACTGCTGCATTATTATAGAGCTTTGGAAACAGAAAAATTTGTCAAGTAACAAAATTACCATTGAAAATTTTGAAAATCCTTTTACCTATCATAATTGCGAAAATGAGTTCGTGAGTGGAGAAGGGCTTGTTGAAACACAAACATCATATGTTATATTTGAATCGATTCATTATGTACCATATCACTGGATTCAATAAAAAACTTGAATGTAACAATTCAATGTTTCGCCGTAATAGTTTCAAAAAAGTAATGCTTGTGAGAAGTGATATGTTCGTATCAGTGATTGTTTTCATCATTCATGGAAACTTTTTATGTCGACTGAAAAAGCCGCATTGCATTTTTCAAATTTCTTTATAACTTATCAAGCCTGTGAAAATGATAAAATTCGAAAACAAAATAAGGCATTCCGAAAAAATTTTCAAACAGTATTCCATTAAAAATAAAAACCGCGGCCAGCCGGCTGTGAACAGAAAAAGAGAAGCCGTTTCTTTTTGGCAGTGGCCGGCAGTGTGGTAGCCCTGTCAGTAACCTACAAGTATTTGCATGAAGAAATATTGAGAACACAAAATATTGTCTACATCATAAACCTGATAATACCGAATGTTTCGAGCTCGTTCATCGAAACAGAATTGATCGACTCACAAAAAACCTTGTACTCGAAACAGGAAACCAAAAGTTGAAGAACATTGAAAAGTTTCACAGTTTTAGAACAGTATGATAATGCAGTATTATTCTTCTTTTACGTTTATGCAAGCGTTTGTTAACCGACACACTTAACCATACGAAATTTCTTCGAAAACCGATAGAATTCCAGATGTTTTGTATCGCTCGCAAAAAAAGGAGTAAAATCATTGACTAGTTAAAAGTGGGCGATTACGATTTTGAGGAAACAGAGAAGTCAGTAAGTCACAAGCAACATAAAACCCCGAGATGCTGAAACTTTATAAGGTTTTGAAAAAGAGAAGTTCCAGAAATACACTATCTCCATTATGAGTTCGTTAAAGATGTTCAGTATCCAACAATTAGCCCAATCTCGATTTTGGGTTAAAGTCTGAAAATGAACTTTTTGAAACGCAACGTTTTCTGCTCCCTTTGAATAATTTATTTTCTACGATATCAGATAGTTCAGTTAAGACATTGAAAGCTTCTACAATTTAATGCATGCAGTGTCATTAGCGGAGATTTCTCAAAATCATGGTTCGACCTGCTTGATCTTGAACATTTTCACAAAACTCTTTATGGAGCTAGTGTATTTCTCAATGTATGATCTTGTATATTCAAACTTCAGATAAGCACTAATGAGTTTTTGTTTACTTGACCATGATAAAAATTTCAGTTTCTCAAAGTTTGAATATTGAATGCTTTTTCTTGGAATTCAATCCGCGAATAGATGCCGAAAATTCAATCACTCTGACGATACAAGTATGCAACAATGATACAAACTCATTTCATCGTTGCTGAAGTTTTCCAAAGTCCTGTTGAATGGAAAGTTAGACTTGATTAAGCATTTAAGCAAGAATGTAGGGATAATGGGTACATGAAGCAGAAAAGTACCAGATTTTGAGGTGAACGGAATTAGAGCACTTCCTACGTATAAACCAACAATTCGATAACAGAATTCAATTTTTAAGCTAAACATGCTCATAATAATCTTCAAAATAAAATGGTTAATCTAAAGAAAAATTAACAGAAGGCTACTAAATGTTTTCATACAAAAGCGTCAGCATTTCTTGAGTGTTCGATAAACGAATATGTCATTGATGAAACTAGAATTTTTGTTATTTTCTTCGCAATGTTTTTTCCAACTTCAACTCTTCATAGTGTGTAATACTTAGCAGATATTTTGACTAATCCTTCTGTTTCTCCAGCACCAGAAAATTGCACTTTTTTCAAGAGTGCAGTGGGATCACGGAAATTTCATAAAGTTAACGTAGTTGCAACAATCGTCACAATGCTTGGGAATTAAAGTAGGAACTGGGATGCTTTCCGAATTCAGGCTTGAAGAGGAGCAAATGAAATTTCTCACCCAGCGGACTGCTACCAAAATTAATCCTTCATAAATTCAGTTTCCAAAATCTCATAACAAGAGCTACTTCCCTCTATTTTTCAGTTCACTGGCCGTGTTTCGGTGTTTTTGAATAACATGACATTATTTGAGAGATTTCTCTGAAAGTTACCTAGCGAACAATAACAGAAACATTGCTTAAATTCTATGAGCTCTTTGAAACAAAGACAAATTTCAATATACACTGTCCATTGAGAGCTTCAAAAAATTGTTCCATTATCAAGCTTAGGCTCTGGCCAGAAAGTTCATTTCTAGGCCATTTCCTAGTTAGCAATGCGAATATCGAATAGAAACTGTAGAACAGTTTCTCAAAGTCTTAGATGGTGAGTAAAATAAGACCGGTAAAAATTCCGGTTTTCAAAAGTTGATAAGTGCTAATGGTTTGTCATCGAATCTGATGGGTTGGGTGCTGGACCGTCAATCATTCGTGCTGAAGTTTTTCATGGAACTTTCGTGGTCTTTTTGAAAAGAAGCGAAATTAGTCATTGATGCCCATTGAGATTGCAGTTCCGACAAGAGGTTACTACCATATTTTTTGATTGTCAAGTATGTCAATGATGAAACTTGATTGTTTTCTTTGAAATGTGCTGAGTCCAGACTGCAGTCCTTCAAAGAATGTGATTCTTTCCAAGATTGGGAAACAGAGTACATTTGTATGAAAAAGTTATCAATTTTCGAGCCGGTTCGATCGAAGAGCAGTTGCATATCGGCGTTGCATCAAGAACCAACATACAATTATGAATTCGAAACTGCTGAGAAAAAGATACTAAGATCGGAATCCAATTGAAAGATTGTCATTTTTCAGGTCACTTCCATTTTTTACTGGAATCGGCACGTTGGCAATATCACGAAACCAAATCTCCATTTAATATCATTAACCAAATGTAACAGTGTTAGTCAAAATCAATCAACGGAATCATATAAACTAACACTGATTTTTTTAAGAATGACGCGATTGAAACAGAAACCCGAAGAGTAGAATGTTTCCTGTTTCAACACAGTATCAATATAAAGCATAAGCTTCTGAATTTGATTCATCGTTGCTAGATACATTGAATAGCATCGAATTTCTTCACAACTCAATTATTACAGTTTCCAGATGTATTAACGATTGATTGGAAAAACGGCTTCTAATCAGTGAAGAGTTGGAAAACGGCTAATGTGAATCTGAAGAAACAGGAAAATGTGGTGCATTTTTATCAATGGGTCCAAAAGTGGTAAAAAGGGAAAATTTTTGCATTGTTATGAAAACTTGGAAATCAAACATCTTCTCTAGATACAATCAGTGGCACATATAATATCGATACTGAGTTCGTGAATCAAAATGGGCTAGTTGAAACACTAATTGCTGAGTTGTTTAACAGTATTATTGACCCAATTCGCATCTCAAAAGTTCCAACAAATCATTTTTGATAGTGTTCTGTGTAAGGATCTCCGAGCAAAGTAGCGCCTCGTGAATTTGAACACAAAAATTTTTTTAGGATGAACGAGACTATGTACGAATTGATTTTATTCATTCTTTCTTATCTTGTCCAATCTGTGACACTGAAGAACATTGAGGAAAATAATGGGCAATCACTATCAGAAAAGCATTCGCATCAAAAATCTCATAAATCTGAAACCGATGATTACAATGAGAAAATTCAGAGAAATTTTCGTCATGTTTTCAATTCATTTTGAAGTTTACATTACAGTACACTTGGTCGGAGAAACACACGGATCCGAAACTTTATCAGATATCGTTGACCACATTTAACAAAATTCTCTTCTGGATAATGAAAAAATCAAGAATCTGCAAATCAGCAGATTCGAAAATGAAAGTTTGAAAGAGTCAGTCGATCGCTAAGAAGAATGAAGAATACCAATTTTGCGTTCGCCAGGAAAAATAAACTAACTGAAACAGAAAAAATGTTGAGTCAATCTTTTACGGTATCAGCATACTAATAAGATTTTTGAAAAAATAGTAAAATCTAGTAAAAACCCCAAGAAAAAATGAGCCTAAGATACTCAAAATTTCACTTTCGAAAAATTCGTATAATTGGTCAATTTCACAAACGTTCCATTGATTTCGAGACTATCCCAATGAATCAAATTGACAACTCGTTTCTTCATGGCGAACTTTATGTGACTCTCATGAAAAATGAGAAGCAGGAAGTCGGATTGCTAGCAAAGTCAGAACTCATAACAGACCCATAGTGGCTATAGAATTTTGCGGAACATTCCCGAGAAATGCTTCCAAAAATTAACCTTATCACAGTGAATATTTTTTATCTTGGTCATCTGATTAGGACGAAAATTTTTTGTTTTTGTAGCTATCATAACTGCCATGACACGATACACAAATTTTTTACTGTACATATTTAAATTTAGCACTCTTCACTGCTTACCAAGATTTGTGTTTCTCAATCACCAGAAAATTGAAAATTAATTCAAAAATGCAGTTGACGAATATTGTGTTTTTGTGTCGTTTCAAGGAATCTATTTGCGCTGTGATTTGTACATGATCGACGATCAAGTCTTTTTAAAAGAGTAAGTAAGCAAGAATGCCAAATAGGAAACCGAGAAATTTAATTATTTCTACAACTCAGTATACATTGCAAAAAGTAGACAACTAGCAAACTATCAGGTCTCTGCAAGAGAGAAGAATGATAAAATACACAACGTAAATTCTGATCTTTCGTGGACGTTTTCCAGATTGAACATTGTTATATATTTAAAAATGGTAGAAATTGCTTGAATTTTTGAATTGGCGTTCAACAGGGAAGTTTTGCAGTCAGTGTTTCCCTCTACTTGATTACTGTATCATTCTGTGCAAATAGTGTTTTGAAGTAATTCGAAGAATTAATGAATTAGGGTATAACTTTGTAAAAGAAATCTCGGTTTTATAAATGGCTTCGAGACATTTAGCAACTGCGACATTTCGCAACCAAGATATTTTGAAACTTGACGTTTCGCAACTTTATAAACTTATTTTCTTCACCTTCATTTAGGCTGTGTGGGATTGGGAGTACTGTAAACCATTCCAGACTATCATCTACATTTGAATACGTTTGATCGTGAGCTTTTTACAAAAATTCTGAATTTCGTGGTTTCGAAATGACATGGTTGTGGATTGTTGTAGTTTCGAAATGACTAGTAGCTGAATGTTTCGGAGTCTTATGTAATTGATATTTTCAAAATCGATTCGGACAAAATACCACATTATTATTTCTCCATCCAATTTATGGGGATTATGAAACACGAGTTATGAAATTACGGTTTCTTGAAGTTCACATCACTAATCGATCTGCAAAACATTCAATAAAAACGGGCTTGGAAACTTAAAAACCGCAAAAGATCATAAAATTTTCAGAACATTAGAAGACAAATAAATGTGATGTTCAACAACACAAAGGCTCATAGCTGTCCCACCTTGAAGCTCTAGGATTGATTTCTTGAAAAACCAATTTGGGCCCAAACATTGATTAGTGTCTTACAAGAAAGTTTTTGAAGTGAATTAATGGCACAAAGAAAGAGTGTAGAAAAATGGAGATTCTGCAACAGAAAGAAAACAAGTTTTTGCTTATCGAGCAAATCAGAGCAATATTGAATTTCGCTTATGATCACCAAAAATGTGGGCTTATGGAAACAGAAATAAATTTTGCGGTGTTTTGATTCAAAAAGTGAGCTTTCTCTGATTCTAGTGGTCCATAAGTAGAATCGAACAATGTTCAAAGTGTTTCATTTCTGTTATCTGAGAAATTGTTTAGTTTTGGCTATGATGACGATCTTCATAATTCTGGTCCATTCCTCAATCTTTTTATATAAACATTTGGAATCGGAAAATGTTCTAATTTTCATTCTTTTTTTTTAGAAAACCGGATTTAGATTTACTTCTATAAACATCCAGATTTTGAACTTTTTTACCTGTAAGTCACTTACTTTTTTCCCTGTAAATTACTAAACTTTCAAGATTTACGCTCAATATCACAATATAGTGAAACTGTAAAATAATTTATCAAAAGTTTTTGGAGTTCAAAACTTTTCATCTTTCTACAGTAATCAACTACCGCAATTTTCGAGAAAAAACATTTTCCGAACATTTTTTGACCTACCCCTTTTTGACCTACCCGCTATTTTCCTCTTCACATCCTAGGCTCCGCCCACTTTTTTGTTTTGATTTCTCATTCAATGACTCATTCCTCCTCCTCCTCCTCTTTCCCACCACTCACCACCACAATGTCAACACAAAATCCATGCGGAATTTCGTCGAATGGCAAGGAGAATTGGAAAATGTTCACAAATTGTAAGTCATTTTTTCTAGAATTTTCTTGATTTTTTTGAATTCCTAATTAGAAAAAAATTATGAAAAATTTTCAGACGAATTCGAGGATTCTGAGGACTACGACAACCCGAACTACTGGCTTCAGATGGATCATCGGAATGCGGCGGCGGCGGGAAATTTGAATTCGAACTTTTTGGCGAAGAGTCGGGATTCAGAAGACGTCAAGGAGTCAGAATATGGTGAGAAATTTTTTGAATAGTTTTTTTTTGGATTCAGATGACGTCAAGGGATTCTGAAGACACTTTTTTTTTGGAAATTTTTTTTCCGAAAAACATTTTGTCTCCAGAATCCCCAACGTCATCTGGAGATCATTTTTTCGAATAGCAAGGTCTTCAGATGACGTAAAAAATCCAAAAAGTTTATAAATATTCTTCCAGATCACGTCACGACATCTGAATCCGGACCCAACCCCGCCGTCTGGTTCAAAATGGACGACGGAAGTGTGCGCGATTTCGTGGAAAAATCCGACGACATCCATCAAAATCAGAATTCCGACGAGTTCCAGATTCTCGACGAAGAAGTCGTCTACACGCCAAAAGAGAATTCAGAAGACGTCCCATATTCTGAAGACCAAATTCTTCACGAAGAAGTCATCTATACTCCGGAGGATTCTGATGACGTCACCTGGATGGATTCAGACGAATCTGACGACGTCGACCCACGATTTCTGGATGGAAATTTGATTCCGACGAAGAGAAATTCAGAAGATGTCACGATTCAACCATCATTCTACCCACTATTCCATCTTTCTCCAAACCACGAAGACCACACCTACTGTAAGCCAAACGCGCGGGAAGCGAAAATTCTGGAGACGTTAGATGACGTCGTCCGACGTCACCGATTCAGAAGACGTCGCGATGTTCAGAATCCGCCGAAACCAAAATCGCTTCTGGGTCCCGTCTCCAAGAAACCGTATGTCCAAAGAATTCCAAAGACGCCCGGACCGTCGACGATGGAACGATGGATTTTTGTGAATCAGAAATGGCCGAACGCCTCGGAACATTTGGATCCGTTGGGATTTTCGATGAACCTTCTGTGTCGGTTGGCGTGTCGGAATGCGCCACGTGGAATGGTCACGACTACGTGTGCCGTCAATTTTATATTGTGAGTTTTTGAGGGAAGTTTGGTGAGGCGCGTTTGCATCGTTGCTGGTTTATCGATAGGGCGCACTTACAAGAGTTTGTCGGTAGAGCGTATTTGCATTATTTTTGATGAAATGTAAGCACATTATCACTAGAGCGCACTTATTAGGTTGGCCCGAAAGTTTTTGACCATTAATCAATCGCCCCGCGCGGAAATAAGGGTGAGTGTTTGCGATTGATTTTTTGTGCAATACAATTGGCTAGAATAGAATTATTCGTCGCCATATTTTCATAAGTGTGCCTAACTTTTGCACCAAGTTATGAGTGGAAAATGTCGAACCGTCATTTTGGGCTCATACAATGTTCGACGGCTTAGAGTTTTGTCATAAATTGAGGTAACCACGCACAAATTGACAAGGAAAGAGAAGAACATCATAACTGTTTTTTCTGACAAATTCAGACAAATGCGTGCAGTTTTAGCAGTAGGAGCTACAATCGAACGCAAAAACAGGATTTCTCAAATGTAGGCAAAAACACACTTTTTGACGTAAAAGCTATGAATCGGCTTCGATATGACTGAAATTTTGCATAGAAGTTTTAATTTATACTAAAATTGTTTCAGTAAAGTTTGACTGTCAACTTTCGAGAATTCAACGAAAAAACTCATTTTTCCGTTTTTTATCGTTTTTGAACAATATCTCCAATCTAGCAGTCTCTAAATTATCAATATTAGTTGCCATTTATTGAGAGAGAGTTGTACATCAACATATCACAAAACCTTATTGAGAACTTTGTTCTGAATGAAGATATGAGCAGTGGAAGTCACATGGTTTGAACCTTGAAAATGTACTGGTCTGGTGACAAGCCTGTTATTCATTATGAGAGAGGTTCCAATACTGGAAATTATTAAGTATCGCTATACAAGAATCTTGACTATCTACTACTAGAACAGTTTCCCTCTGACTTCATTTCAAAAAAAGTTAGACGACGAAACAAGTATGGTCAAAAACTTTCGGGCCAACCTAATACATAACAGTTAGCAATAGAGCACATTTGCTTCATATGACTGTCAATAGCCACATTTCCGTATACTTTAGCCAGAGGGCGCATTCGTATTATCGATGATTGTTCGGTTTCAGCAAAGAATCGTACTTTTGGTCATTTTTAGCATTAGAGCGCATTCGAATTATCGATGCTAGTTCGATGGAGCGACATTACTTCAGAGAGCTAGAGCGCAAATTCGTGATATTTGCAATAGAGCGCACTTGCTTTATGTGATTTTCAGTTTTATCAATAGAGTGCCGTTTCGACAAGTTATCATTAGAGCGCATTCACTTTACCATGTCGATCAGCTTTTACTATGCTCTTCCCAGTAAAGCGTATTTTCAACAATTGTCAATAGAGCGAATTCGCTGCACATCTCCAGATTGTCAATAGAGCACACTTCCAACAAAAACTTGTTTTTTCCCAAAAAATTCAAATTTTCCTCTCTTTTCCAGACACCACTTCCCATACCACCGTTTCGACCCACGATTCTCGATCGTCCGCGTCCGCCACGCGTTGACTCGAAATAAGGATTTTGAGAGTGTTCCGGTTGCCGGAAAATGGAGATCCATGTATTTCTCGCTTCATCCGGATAATATCCAGTTTACGGAGGACCAGAAAAATGCGATGGATAAGGATCCGAGAGGAAGAGGTTGGTAGATCAAATTTATTTTTGGTAGATCAAAAATGCTACATTTTGCAGCCTTCTTCGATCGAATGCTCCGCGGCGAACTCGGTCTGCCTCGTCAACTCTTCTACCACATCATCGGCCACACGTGTCAACAATTCGCTGGTCCAGAAAACTCGGCACTCTTCTACCATCTCCTATCCATCGGTCACATTCCCACCAGAGGCTCCGCCCACTTTCAAACCTACCGTAATCCGTGTACGGTCGACGAGCCGCGATTCGAAGAGAGCACCGAATTCTACGCGACGAGCAGATTTGTGTCGAAAGTTCGAGAACTCGAATATTTCGGAATCAATCGATGGCGATTCTTTAAGGATGTCGTTGATAAGGAGTTTGGGAAACGATTTGTGGCATCGATTGGAGAGTATTTTGAGACTCAGAATGTTTGGAAATCGAATGGAATGAGACATTGGGAGACGCCAGAGTTTGATTTGTAGAGAGCTTTTTAATTACCTTAGTTGTGACCTTAATACCCATAATAACCCCTTTTGATATAGTTTAATTGACCCCAGTTTTATTGAATCCAAATTTTGCGTTGTGAATAATAAATGTAATGTTTTATAACTGAAATTTGAAGTTTTGTTTTCCAGACCACCTAATTTTTCAGACTTTTCGTTTGAATACGCTTTTAAGCGTATTCAAACGAAATATCTGAAAAATTTAAAAACGTAAAAACGCTCGCAACATTCAAGATGATATGCCCAAAAATTTCACAAGGTTTTGAAACGGAAAATTTTCAATTATTTGATTTTCAAAATCTGATACAATAGAACATATCGCAATATATGTATAATACTATTTTCAAAGGACTCTCATTTCAACAAAAGAATGATGACCGCTGCAGAAAATGAATACTGTCACAACGGTGTTGTCGATTCGAGTGATGTTGGCTCTGTTGAGAATCAAACAGCGTGGCATATTGCTGAAAAATGAAGCATGTTTTGCTTGTGAGGTTCCGAGACACTTCGCAACCAGTTGTTTCGCAACCACGACATTTCGCAACTCACGTCAATTTCGCAACTACGACGTTTTGCTACCGGTCATTTCAAAGCCACGAATTCCAGGATTTTAGTAGAAAGTTCACTTGAAATCACAACTTTTCACATGTAAACTATAACCTGGAATAGTTCACCATACCCGTAATCCCATACAACCTTAATTAACGCAAAGTGGACTAGCTAGTAGACTTTCGAAACGAATGGTTGCGAAACGTCCAGTTTCAAAATGTCTTGGTTGCGAATTGTCGTGAGTTGCGAATTGTCGTAGTTGCGAAATGTCCCGGATCCGTTTGTGAGCATAAACTATCAAAACAAAACTTGGAACTAGTAGAGTGGGGGAAATTTTTGATCAAAATAACTAACTTACAGTATTTCATCTGTCTCGGGGCCCTCTTCGACGTGATCAACTCCATCCATGATAGCGTCAAAGTCTTGCCAACTTTTACCTTTGATACAAAATTTTTGCAATGTTTTATGGGACTCCAGTCTGATCCACTTTTTCAAGAACACATTCAAATCTTTGTTAGAAAGTTGAGAATCCCATATGTTAATCTCCAAAGACTCGAAGCTTAACATATTTTCCAATCGAACCCAGGTTCCTTTGAAAATGTACAAAGATCTTAGCCCGGTTGGAATAGGAATGGATATTGCTTCTCGATTCTCCATGTTCAAATTATAGTTTCCAACTTTCAGATTCTCTAAAAAATATGTCACGGCTGGTAAGGATACAGTATCCCCGCAAAAGTGGACAGTTTCAATCGATGGCGTATGATTTTTCAGCCAGTCGATAATTTGTCGGTTCTCGGATAGTTCGTATCGATCCATCCAGAAGAAAAGAGTCGAAATTCTGGCATTCAAGAGGCATTCCATAAAACAACTGAGACCGATCGGGCACACTTTTTCAAAATTATTTTTTATGGCTATTATTATGTGTGCAGACACGGTTAAGTCTCTAATGTACATTAAATCAGTTTTCCTTCAACCCCTTACCGTAATGACCAAAATTCACTAATTTTAAGGCAAAATTTTCAAAAGTTTTCAAAAAAATTTCTGTGAGAGCTATCAATAAAATCTTTTTCGAAACTGTTAGCTGACATTATTTCAAACATTTTATCTGTTGACAACAAGTTTGTAACTCCGCTACTAAACTTACAAAATGGTCCATCACTATGGCGCAAAATTTTCTTGACCT
The DNA here is from genome assembly GCA_963932045.1 of Caenorhabditis sinica. Classification (NCBI taxonomy): domain Eukaryota; kingdom Metazoa; phylum Nematoda; class Chromadorea; order Rhabditida; family Rhabditidae; genus Caenorhabditis; species Caenorhabditis sinica. Next base: position 22,573,943 of record OZ009940.1, read on the forward strand.
AATTTTCTCACTTTTTCGACCGTCCTGAAAATTTTTTCAACTACGTGAGTCGAGATTTTTTGATATTAGCGAGATCAACTCTCGAGACGTCTACACTAAAAAAATCTTCCCTGGTTTCTGGTTGTCTTAAAGGCGATCCAGGTCAAAATGTGTACCCAACTTCAAACATTTCAACTGGACCTCACTCACGTAAACACACTTCTAGCCAACCGATTCGAATAAAACCTTCCAGACTATCTTTTGCTTTGAATAGTAAGTAACTCCACAAATTTTCAGCCATTTTACTTCTGTTTTCATGAAATTATTAACGATCGAAAAACTGGTGTTGATTGTTAACGGGACTATACTATTTGTTCTCATTGACACGCTAGAGATACAGTTATAAAAGTGAATAGTCATTTATTTTAAAGCTAATTAATTTATGTTTTTAGTCAACTCTCAAAAAACAGCATAGTATCGATTTGGAAAAAGTTGAAGGCCACAATGCCACCCAAGCTATAACTTCTGCAAAACGGGTTTCCAAGAAGAATTTAATAGTTTAATGTGAGCTAATTGATGCACATAAGATTTAATTGCACTTTTTTCTTCAAACCACATTGTTTCCAAAAACAGAGTCAAAGAAAATCCTCGAAAATATGGGTCTATTTAAAACTCACTCCCGCAGGTAATACCAATTTTTCGATCGTCAGTAATTTCATGAAAACAGAAGTAAAATGGCTGAAAATTCGTGGAGTTACTTATTATTTAAAGCAAAAGATAGTCTGAAAGTTTTATTCGAATCGGTTGGCTAGAAGTGTGTTTACGTGAGTGAGGTCCAGTTGAAATGTTTGAAGTTGGGTACACATTTTGACCTGGATCGCCTTTAAGACAACCAGAAACCAGGGAAGATTTTTTCAGTGTAGACGTCTCGAGAGTTGATCTCGCTAATATCAAAAAATCTCGACTCACGTAGTTGAAAAAATTTTCAGGACGGTCGAAAAAGTCAGAAAATTAGGTCAAGAAAATTTTGCGCCATAATGATGGACCATTTTGTAAGTTTAATAGCGGAGTTACAAATTTGTTGTCAACAGATAAAATGTTTGAAATAATGTCAGCTAACAGTTTCAAAAAAGATTTTATTGATAGCTCTCACAGAAATTTTTTTGCAATTTTTTGAAAATTTTGGCTGAAAATTGGCGAATTTTGGTCTTTACGGTAAGGGGTTGAAGGAAAACTGATTTAATGTACATTAGAGACTTAACCGTGTCTGCACACATAATAATAGCCATAAAAAATAATTTTGAAAAAGTGTGCCCGGTATAGTGGTATCATGCTCAGTGCATACATGGAATGTCTCTCAAAATCTCCTTCAAAATGTCACAAATCCGAATTTGTGCTTTCGTCCCAGCTGACGAATTTACGAATTCAAGGACTGTGTTGGGATTCCGTATAGCGATAGATGGATTTTCGCCGATCGATAGTTCGATTTGGTAATAGTTTTTTGTTCTTCTCGTGTAGTTTTTCACAGTTCGCTTGCATTTCGAAGACGTTCGGGCAACGTTGACACTGCAAAAAATATGAGATTTTGATCAATATAAGAATAGCAGAGGGCTCACATCTCAACTGGAAGCATTGTGCTCAGCACTTCCTCAATAACTAGAATTGGAAAACGGAGTAAGGGGAGGCCGTCCATTTTTTGAGTGCAGTTGGATCGATAGTGGAGGAGAGAAGAAGAATGAGGTGGGTTCTAAAGACAGTGGGGGGGGGGGGGGGGGACGTGAGGCAATAGAAGACGTATCGACGTCTTCTACAGACAAAGGGGTCACCCCGATGTTGTGACGTCATGTGACAATTTTTACTATGGATACGACACTGTTCGTTACATTTGAATCGAGACATTTCGCAACCAGTCGTTTCGCAACTACGACATTTCGCAACTCATGTCAATTTCAAAACTACGACATTTCGCTACCAGTAATTTCGCAACTACTACATTTCGCAACTCACGTCAATTTCGAAGCTACGACATATCGCTACCGTTAATTTCGCCGCCGCAACTTTTCAAATGTTGACTATAACCTGGAATAGTTCACAATACCCTCAATCCCATATAACCTTAATGAACGTAAAGGGAACTAGTTTAGAGAGTTGCGAAACGTCGGGCTTCAAAACGTCTTGGTTGCGAAATGTCGTAGTTGCAAAATGACGGGTTGCGAAATGTCTCGAAGCCGACAGAATATGCACTTTTGAATGACACGTCTGGAAAATGGAAGCTGATGAAATCTGAATCAGTAGAATTTTACAGAAATTTCAAAAGTCATAAAAAAAAGTTTCTGTTTCATGAAGTCATTTTGGGAATGGTCAAATTTCGTGAAACAATTCAATTGTCAGGGCAAACACAGAAAAAATGAATAAGAACTCTGGACTGTTCTATTAGTTCCACGTCTTCAAATACCAAAAAACTCGGTTCCCGGACATTTCGCCACTAGTCATTTCGCAACTACGGCAATTCACAACCAAGACATTTCAAAACTGAAGGTTTCGCAACCTTATAAACTAGTCCACTTTACGTCCATTTAGGTTGTATGGAATTAAGGGTATAGTGAACTATTCCAGGTTATAGTCTACATTTGAAAAGCTGTGACTTTAACGTGAATTTTCCAAAAAAATCCTGGATTTGTGGTTTCGAAATGACGTGGTTGCGGATTGTCGCGGTGGCGAAATTACCGGTAGCGAAATTTCATTGTTGCGAAATTGAGGGGAGCTGCAAATGTCGCAGTTACGAAAATGTCTCGAAGCCAAAAAATCAACATACGTCTCAAGTCTCTACTTTTGATAATGCGGATTCAATAGGAAAGTGCTGTTAGTTATTTTTATGTTTCCTGTAGTATGGGCGGAAAGAATTGAAGCATATCAAATGTGACATCCAATACAGTAACCACAAAACAGTAGTTTTTCAGGAATTGAAATTGAGTAATAAGAACAGACAAGAGCTCTGAATCTTCAGATAAACAAAGGCGAAAGAAAATCAAAGCAATGTACCTAATAATGTATGCATTTGATAATGAGTGTGAGTCTGAAACCGTAAACTTTTCTCATGGAGCCTCTTTGATTTTTCACAGATTTCCTGTTTCAAATACTGGATATTTGATGAAGGAAAATCGTCCTCCGCTTCAATTGGCTCCTCACATTCGAAAAAACGTCTCACCAGTTGTCACAAGCACACATGAAAACCAAAATCTGAAAATATCTTGGGTGATTAGAGAAGGGAACAAAAAAGGATGTTGAAGTTCTTCCATATCTCAATTTGCAGGACTACCATAAAAATTGGAAAAGGGGGGGGGGGGGGGCGGGTCTTCTAGAACTTCTGAATCCTTCGCCGTCATCGTCTGAATCCTAAAAAAGATGTATTCACAACTTACAAGTTCAAATTCATTCCAACAATCACTATAGGGTCAAAATAAAGGTCGGGTAGATCAAAAATACAATGAATTATCAATGGGGCGCACTTGACAAAGCCAATATAACGGGTCGGGGAAAAACGGGGAAAAAGACATTACGGGGGTAATCAGGGGTGCTAAAACCGAAAAAGTAGGTCAAATTATCAATGGAGCGCACATTAAGCCGATGTCGATGGTCCTCCTCCTCCACTATCTCCAGATGCTCCGGGAGCCCCTTTGGTTCTCTTGTACCACTGTCGAACGTATTCGTGTCCCTCCTCGTTCACAATTACGAGCTTCTGCTGATGATTCGCCCACAGAAGAATGCCACGTTCTTCGGCGAATTTACAGACTCCGTGGAATTCGTCGTCCGACTCGAAGTGCGAATAAATGTAGGCGTCCTTCAGGTCCATACGACGACGTTCGTCCTCCCAGAGACGGATTTGATCGGCGACCTGGAAGAATTTGGAAGGTTTTGAGGGAAAAAGTGGAATTTTGAAAATCTGAAAAATCGAAATTTTTGAAAATCTGAAAAATTGAAAATTTTCCAAAAAAAATTTTTTTCGAGTTTTCGCCTAGTTTCGATGATCTAGATGTAATTTTTGACGGTAAATCTGAAAATAACATGCCTTTTCACCCTAGACCACTTGCAAGCGAGATATATGCTCATGTAGCCTAACTGCTCCGAGTAGGAGCAGTTAGGCTCGATGAGCACATATCTTTGTTGGGAGTCGTCTAGAGATAAAATTACCTTGATTTTTGAATTCCCCACCAAAATTTACATCTAGATATCAAAAATTTAGACAAAAATTCGAAAAAATTTTTTTTTGGAAAAATTTCAAATTTTGAACATTTTCAAAAAAAAATTTGACATAAAAAAAAAATTTTAATGATCCAGACGTATTTAACGACGTAGAACTCAAAAATAACACTTATTTTCACTTTAGACCACTCCCAACAGAGATATGAGCTCAGAGAAGCTTCATGAGGGTGGCTTACTGTAGCATGCGCTATTTGAGCCCATATCTCTGTTAGGGTTAGTCTAAAATGAAAATAAACGTTATTTTTAAATTCTACGCCGCAAAATACATCTAGATCATGAAAGTTTTGAAAAAATTAAAACAACATTTTTTTTTGAAAAAATTTGAATTTTCGGAATTTGTCGTGAACGACCTGCAACGTCATGAGATCAGGAACCAATATCAGAGCCTTGGAGAAGATAAGAGGAGCAACATAAGAGATAGAAATCGAGGTCAACCCATCAATCAATCAAGGATAGAAGATTGGTCAAGCAATCAATTTCGAGAGTCAAAACATGTGGTGACACATGTTAACACTTGCCGAAGAAAGTACATACGGAGGTGGAGTGTAAAGTCAAGGAAATACAAGGAGATGGCAAGAGAGTCAGAAGTATAATCAAAGCCAGGATATCGAGGAAAGAAACACTTTGGACGAAGTTCGAGGAATCTTCCGGTATGGGCGGAGCGAAGGATCCAACATCAGAGAGCCCAAGGATATGAAGAGAATCGAGAGAAGAATCAGTATAAATACCGCTCTGTACATACACATTTCATTTTGTCTTTATGTTTCTTTCCAAATCACTTTTCTATCATTCTTTGAGAATAAAGGTTTAATTACCCAAGTTTGAGATCTAACCAATCCGCCACCTACACACACACCTAACCACCTGAAGACCATCCACCTTGATCAAGACCCAAAAGGTAGTGTACCTTTTATGGTGCATCGAACCAATTGAAGAGCCCGGACCGCCGCCACTGATCAAGAAGTTAGTTTATTTAACTTGTCTTACTAGCTAATCCAAATAACATTCGTATTTTGAGCATAAGAATAAGAGAAAAATAAGTCTAGAGTTTGAGAAATAGAAAAGTATAGGCCTACGGCCACCTCCTATCTTGGCCCACGTATGCCCACATGAGTCCTTTAGACCACTGAGAGTAAAATTGAGTTACCTGAGATTCTTGAAATCCATTTGAGTACCTGACCTGAGATTACTGTGAATCCAACCTGAGACTAACTTGAGTATCCGACCTGAGACTAATTTGATTGATTGATTGATTGATTTATTTACGTAAACGAATCACGTGAATTAAAGGAATAAAGCGAAAGGGGAGGGAGACATAAAAAATGAGTGGGTGTGTATCATATGGTTAGGCTAGTACTAGAATAGTGAAAAAAGTGAAATGGGAAAATCTTTTCAAGTTTCATAACGGCAGCGGTGAGATATCATTGTTTTTGGCGAGCAGAGTCAACCATTTTACTGAGAACTCTGTGAGTGAAGAAATGTTCCTTGAGTCTAGTTTTGGGGGTTTTCCAAAGGTAGGTGTGGTTGCTTCGGGTTTTCGATGAGGTCAGCTTAAAGTATGAGCTACAGTCCAAATCGATTTTCCCGTTGAGCATTTTTGTGAAAAATTTCGAATCTATTCTGTGTCTCCGTGATTCTAGAGTTTCTAGTTTGTATTCAATATTTCTCTGATCTGCAGACTTATAGTTGGAATCCGATCGGGTCAAACTATTGCCGTATTTCCTATACATTATTCGTCTGGTAAACATATTCTGAACTTTCTCTATATTTCTGATCATGTTTTGATATGAAGGATTAGAAACTACCGTACCGTATTCTAAGAAGGGTCTTATAAAAACTTTATAGAGTAGGGTTAACAGCCTTACATCAGAACTGTGAAAGGTTCTAAAGATTGTGGAGCAGGTGAAGTTAGCCTTTCTAATGGCTGATTGCCAGTGCTCTTTGAAATCGAGCTTTTCGTTAATCAAAAATCCTAAGTCTCTTATGCATTTTTCTCTTTTTATTTTCGAACCGTTTAAAAAGTAATCAAAATATTTAGACTTTCTTCCGAGGCTGATGCAGAAAGTTTTGGAAGTGTTTAGATCAAGCTTGGCATTTTGAGACCATTTGTATACGGTATTAATAGCGTTTTGCAAAGCTATCCCTGTGTCGTTTCTGTTGATTTTTGAGAATATTTTCAAATCGTCAGCATATTGGTAGACTTTGATGGGTTTCGGAATCTCTAAACTTAAGGAGTTGACATAAATGCAGAATAGGACTGGCGAAAGAACACCACCTTGTGGAACTCCGCAAGCGATAGATTTGGTATTTGAAAGAGTGTTTTTTATTTTGACTTGAAACTGTCTATCGCTCAGGTATGAACTAATCCAACAAAGCAATTGTTTATTAAGTTCCAAATTCCTTAAAATGTCAAGAAGTTTGTCATAAGGAACTTTATCAAAGGCTTTACTGAAGTCGAAATAGACTACATCAATCTGTTCTCCTTTGTCAAGACTAGATGTCCAGTCATTCATTGAATCTAATACACACGTGGTGGTAGATCTGTGTTTTCGAAACCCATGTTGACTATTAGACCAAAAACCGTTATTAAACAGATGTTCGTTTATCCTTTTCAAAATGCATCTTTCGTAAACCCTACAAATAACAGAAGTGATACTAATCGGTCTAAACTGATTTATGGTTGTTGGAGATGCTACTTTTTTGAGTGGTGTGACAAGAGCGTTAGTCCATTTTTTGGGAACCTGACCAGACATCATTGAGATATTACATAGCTGTGAAATTGGACTTGCTATAAAAGCACTCACTAACTTCAGAAACCTAGCAGGAATGCCGTCTGGGGTCATTGTGTTGTTGCCCTTGATATTTTTCAGAAGCTTGAAAATTTCATCATCTGTCACCCATACTGGTTCTTGATAGGAGCTGTACGAAGTGCTTAATGTGAACTTAGATGCTGATATATTCGTGAACTGGGCCTCAAAATGATCCGCGAGGGACTCACACTTCTCAATATCAGTAGATTTTAAAACTCCATTCATATCCAAAAATTCGGGAATATCACAGGATCTATTGTTCAGTACTAGTTTTGAGTACTTAGAAAATCTGCTTGCTCCTTTTGATTTCAAAATAGTTTGTTCCACGTGGGCTTTGTACTTTTGAACTTTTTTCCTAAACTTTTTTGCTATTGCCACGTAAATTTTGAAATCTTCCTCGTTCCTAGAATGGTTGGCTTTATGCCACGTGTAATCTACTAATTTACCAAAAGAGATAAGATATTCTGGAAGGTGGCCGTTAACTGAATCTATGGTGATCCAAGGCACACTAGAATGGAAGACATTGATCAGATGAGACAGAAAGTTGTTGTACATGGAGTCAATGTCTAAACCTGGACCGAAAATAGCTGTCCAATCGGCTCCATCTAACATATTTTTAATAATATTTCTGTCGGCATTTTTGTAATCAGGTATATTGAAAGTTGGAGGTTTCGGTTTGAATATTAGATCGATTTTAAAAGCAAGTTTAGAATGATCACTGAGCCCTACGGGCCTTGAAATATCTAAACCCATTATTGGAATGTTTGAGAAGATAAGGTCAAGTGTATTTTTGCCTCTTGTGGGAGTTTTTACAGCTTGTTTCAAATTGTTGTTTGCACAGAATTCTACTACTTGTTCAGATAACTGAGTTTTAGGGTTGGAAATGGGGGGTTCAGATATCCAATCAATCTCTTTACAGTTAAAGTCACCAACAATGAGAATATTGTTTCTATCTATTCTAGACTCTATGATAGTTAAAAGTTTTTTGGAATTGCTGTTATTACAGCTGGGAGTTCGGTAGACATTAATCACTAACAGTGGATCGACACCGATGTTCAATTCTAGAATGAGTATTTCGTAGCTCTCTGGTACAGATTCGGAGTAAACTTCTTTACAATTTAAGCCAGAATTCACAAAAACACCTACGCCACCACCTCTACCTTTGTCACGGTCTACCCGAAAAAAGTTGTATTTATTTTGACCGATATTTGACGAGAATATGGAACTTGGTATGTTAGAATTCAGCCAAGTTTCTTGAATTAACACTACAGTGCGTAACATAAGTATAAGGACACCTGTGAATTCGCGCTTATCTTACCGGAAAATTGATATTTGAAGAAGCCGATAGGAAAATCGTGTTTATCATCCAAAACTACCCCTGGGTGCAAATTTTGGTGACCTAATTTGAAAAACTGACCCAGTGACGTGGCAAAGTGTGAAAAATGAGCACTTACAACCGTAACATAAGTATAAGGACACCCTAGAAGGACACGGCTGTGCACCCAATTCACGTGAAATGGTTGACACGGAATTTACTGGGAATGTTGTCAGGTATCATATCAGCCATAATAACGCAAAACCGGACAAATTTGAGCCAGTAGCACGGGTGTGAGTCCTCAAAACTAACCCTGACATCGCCACTTTTCTGATTGTTCGGTGCCAGAGCCCGGATCCGTGTTCAATGGATTGCGATTGACCTAAAATTGCTTCAGAGTGTCTGACAAGGGTCACTAATCACTTTCCAAATCATGTGACAGCCTACTCACGGAGAGATGTCACCATCAGTGAGCCTGATGCTGAGTCCAGTACCTGAACTGATGAGAATCTAGGTCATTTTGGCTGTCAAATGTAAGAATGTTGACTGAGTCCGAGCTGGCACAAGGAAGTCAAGGTCTCTCAGTCATGTTTCTTACGATTTCCGTTTTGTGCAGCCATCAGGGGCTGGTTCCCGAAGTGTGGATGCGATCTCTTCGGCAAATCGTCTTCAGTTCAAATGATGCTCAAGAGGAATGCATGTGAGCTTGGCCTAACATGGTCTAACGCCTTGGATATTTGTGCAGACTGGGTATCGATTGATTCAGACATATTTTATGAACAGAATGATCTAGTTTGAACTGAATTTGCGCCCTTTTGGAACATTCACAAGCAGCAACCTCACCTTTATCATTTGAACTGAAGACGATTTGCCGAAGAGATCGCATCCACACTTCGGGAACCAGCCCCTGATGGCTGCACAAAACGGAAATCGTAAGAAACATGACTGAGAGACCTTGACTTCCTTGTGCCAGCTCGGACTCAGTCAACATTCTTACATTTGACAGCCAAAATGACCTAGATTCTCATCAGTTCAGGTACTGGACTCAGCATCAGGCTCACTGATGGTGACATCTCTCCGTGAGTAGGCTGTCACATGATTTGGAAAGTGATTAGTGACCCTTGTCAGACACTCTGAAGCAATTTTAGGTCAATCGCAATCCATTGAACACGGATCCGGGCTCTGGCACCGAACAATCAGAAAAGTGGCGATGTCAGGGTTAGTTTTGAGGACTCACACCCGTGCTACTGGCTCAAATTTGTCCGGTTTTGCGTTATTATGGCTGATATGATACCTGACAACATTCCCAGTAAATTCCGTGTCAACCATTTCACGTGAATTGGGTGCACAGCCGTGTCCTTCTAGGGTGTCCTTATACTTATGTTACGGTTGTAAGTGCTCATTTTTCACACTTTGCCACGTCACTGGGTCAGTTTTTCAAATTAGGTCACCAAAATTTGCACCCAGGGGTAGTTTTGGATGATAAACACGATTTTCTTATCGGCTTCTTCAAATATCAATTTTCCGGTAAGATAAGCGGGAATTCACAGGTGTCCTTATACTTATGTTACGCACTGTATATCAAACAATTTTTGCTCAAGTATTATGTTTAACTCAGCGCGGTTAGAAACAATGGACCTCACATTTGCCGATAGAAAACTAAGGAAAAGATTTTTAGCATACATAAGATTGGAAAAAGAAGATTTTGAAATATTCGTGGTAGGGGACAGGTTGTTAACTAAAGGGTTTGGGACGTTCTGTCCCCCGTCAAGTTTCCCGTGTCCATGGGCTCGTCGACTACTTTGGAAGGGGTAACAGAAAAAGAACGAGGACCTAAGGGCTGGGAATTGGAACCAGAGAGAACACGAGAACTATTAGAAGAATTATCATTGCGTTTCTGTTTCCACGACTCACGTTGTTCCTTGGTCAGCGAAGGTCTAATGTAAACACGAACCGATCCGGATGGGAAGTTTTTGAGATGGGGTGCACGAGCCAGAACCGTCTTCTGATCGAATGAATTTACCAGAACAATTTTCATCAGACGTCCTCTCCCAGAATCATGTTTTCTACCCAGGCGATAAATGGCAGTCGGCGGTGACCCAATGTCAAGGAACGTTAGCATCTTCATGACACAGCTGTGATCCCATTGCCATTTCTCTCTGTCCGTCTTCCCAAACTCTGGAATTCCCGAAACAACAACCGACCGTTTTCTCTCCTTCTCCTCAGCCATGTCAAAATCCTTTTTCATTGTTACCGTACCACTGTCAGCCGTCATGGGAACACTCTTCTTATTCTCAACCATACTATTCTTGAACGCCTCCATTTTTTTATCAATCTCCAGAATCTCCTTCTCCAACGCTTTTACCTTTTGATTCTGATTGGCAAGCTCTTCTTCAAGTTGCTTCAGTCTAGTATCAACGTTCATCCCGGAAAGCAAATTATCGACTAAGGTCCGAATAGCATTGGCGAACACCTCGCTCTCGATCAACGTCTTCATATCATCGATTCTTACTTTTGGATCCGTCTTCTTCATCTTGCACTTGGAGCTTTCGCTAGATTTGCCACGAGATCTTTTCATTTCGCTCATCCCACGTGAAAAAGAAAAGGAGGAATGATTTGAGAACCTGACCTGAGATTACTGAGAATCCAACCTGAGACTAACCTGAGAGCCTGACCTGAGATTATTGAATCCAACCTGAGACTAATTTGAGTACCTGACCTGAGATTATTGAGAATCCAACCTGAGACTAATTTGAGTACCTGACCTGAGATTACTGAAAATCCAACCTGAGACTAACCTGAGAACTTGAGACCAACCTGAGAACCTGACCTGAGATTACTGAAAATCCAACCTGAGACATACTAGACTTGACTTAAAGACCTAACCTGAGAACCCGAGGACCTAAAACCTGAGAACCTGAGTACCTACATTGACCTGCCCACTTTTGCCATTGATAAACTTTGATACTGAAGACATTGTTGACTTTGAAAACACTTTAAACCTATTTCGACTGTAAAGACGTTAGAAACATACGTTGAATTTTAAGACATTGAGTACCTGCGCTGACTTTGAAGACATATTTGAGCTTGAAAACTTTCTAAGGAATTAAAGACATAAGTTGGACATTGGAAGCACCTAGACTTGTAAGCCGTAACAGTGATACTTTGATTTAAGAAATTTGCGTGACGACTAACTGACTTGAGAACCAAATTCCAGAGAAGAACATAGACATTGACTGAAACTTGACTAAAACTGAAAACTACCAAAAATGAGTGAAAATGGGGAAGACGAAGACTACGTTAGTGTAAGGAGTAATATGGGAAATATGAGTAAGAGAATACGCTCAGAAACGGAAGCAGAACTTCTAGTAGGAAGTAGAAATGTAATGGCAGCTAGACTAAGCGAAATTTTAACAAAAGCAGTAAAGTATGAGAGAGAATGCAAGAATATGAAAGCTGTCCCGTCAACAGATAGTACCTTAACTAGCCAAGAAAAGGATAAGAACATGGCGAACCAACATTCAGACATAGCAAGGGCCTGCTTCGAGAGACATAAGACATTAGTTGAAACATGGGAAGACATCCAGAAACTACTAGTGAAGTATATAAAGAATTTTAATAAAATTTCCGTAAATACTGTATTAGGAAGACAAGCAGCTAGTCTCATAACTAAATGGGAAACAGACATACAAACCACAGAAGGAAAATTGCTAGGAATATTAGATAAGATTGCAGACATACATACAAAAGCAGTAAGCGATGCAGATGCACTAGGATTTGGCGTACCTAACGATGAATTAGTATCATTTGAGAACCTTGAAGAGATAGAAGATAAGCTTGAGGAAGCAGCGAAAAAGCTAGAGGAAGAAGGCATAGAGAATATTAGAAAGAAAATCGGCAGTAGTATTATTTCGAATAAGCAAGTCATCATCGAAGACTTCGACGGAGAACCCGAAAACTGGGATACATTTTACGAGATATATAGACCAATTGTAGAGGAGAATACTGAACTTTTAGATATAGTTAAGTTTGCAATGTTGAAGAAAGCCTGTAAAGGAAAGGCTAGAGATATGATTAGCATATTTAAAAGTGCAGACTGCTATCAAGAGGCCATAGACAGACTCAAGAAGAACTACGATGACAAGGATAATAGATTTAGGATGTTATGGGATAGGTTAGAAGGATTGAAGAAATCCAAAGAGGGAGTAGAGCAAATACGACAAACCATAAACGAAGTAGCAGCGATAGTAGCAGCCTTGAAAAAAGTTAGTGATATAGAGACCCCTGCACTTAGAATGTTAATTAAGAGAAAGTTCCCTAGGAAAATTTTAGAGGAGGTAAATAGAGAAAAGGAATGTGAGAATACCGATGAAATTATTAAAAAGATTGAGGAAACTGTTAAAAGGGAAGAACGCATTGAAAAAGACTTGGGCACAAATAGAGAACATATCACCTTTTATACACAAGGAGAGAATAGAAGAGACTATAGAAGCGATAGACGTAGATCGGAGAGTAGAGAAAAGCGCGCCTGGAAACCAAATTTCAAGAATAGAGAAAGAACATCATGGAGGTCTAAGAACCGCAAGAAAAACCCAGGTTGCAGCAGAAACCAAGAGTATAGAAACAATCAAGATAATAAAAATTACTATAAAGAATATAGAAGTTCATCTAGCAGCTCTAGTGATTCTGAAAGATCAAGCTCAAGAGATTCTAGAGATTTCCGAAAATCACGTTACCCATATGAAAGAATATTACCTAATAGAAAACCTGAGTGCATATTTTGCAGGAAGGATAACCATATGAGCAGCGAATGTAGGAAAATAGAAGGCTTAGACGATAGAACTCAGTTTTTCTATGAAGAAGGACTGTGTTTTAACTGTGGAGATGATTCACACCAGTTGAAGTCTTGCGAGAGCAGAAAGTGCCTAAGGTGTGATAGAAGACACCATTCATCATTGTGTCCACGGAAAAACAACTGGGAACACAGAAGAAAACACGAAGAAAGATATAGGGAAAGCAGTGAGGACGATAGTGATAGTGAACGATCATCTCATCGTGTGAGTGTAGTAAGAACCAAGAAAACGAGGCAATAATATTATCTCTGATCACTATAGAAATTTTTTAATCCTGAGTATCACCGAAGATAACCCAAATTTTCGAATTAGTATAAAATTGTTTAGCATATCTCTAACTTAATTCTTGCAGAAATATCACCAAAAGAAATGGATCATATGTATAATTCTCTGGCATTTTAAAATCGATATAAAGCTAATATATTGATGTCTAGCATAGAGATAAAGTATCAAGTATAATTATAACTTGTCACCTTCAGTAATAAAGGTTATTTAAATGAACTTTGGTACCAGATTTTTTTTCCATCTCACTAAAGTAAAGCCAAATTTTAAAGGCAAAATACGCAAATAAGAGATAAACAGAGAGATAAACTAACCCTATCAACTCATCAAACCATTGGTAAAAACTAACCCATTTAGAAGAAATCGAAAAAGACTTCGAGAACAAGTTAACGATATTGGACAGGTTCGAGAACATGATCAGGATGCCGAATGGGAAGTTTACTTTTTATTTTTCTTATTGAAACTAACACCCACGGCCAACATCCCCCACACCCCTTTTTTGAATGTTGATAGTGTAAGGACCAATTGAGACTGTAGCCCCCCGGAGGATGAGAAAACTTCTAAGACATTTTTTGAGGACCACTAGTATTAATTTTTCGTAAGAAGTTCCCAAATTGTATTACCTTTTCGTAAGCGCCAACCATTTTCTTTAAGATAACCCACATTTTTTCAGAAATATGTCAGTTGACCTTCTTGTAGAAATTTATTCCTGATTGTAACATTTAACAATAATCAATGTTACCCTCACAGAGGCCCTAGTATTGTAATCCCCTCGTCAGAATGCAGTCAGAACAACTACAGAAAGCAGAACACAATACCTAGAGAGATAACCCGTTGATAATGGTCATCGCCGAAGCACCGGAGATGTAGAACAATGAATTCAAGAAGCCACGCTGATTCGAGAAGCAAAACGAGAACAAGCAGAAGCCATCACTGGAGACCACCCAGAAGTCATCAAAGAAGCAAAGCCAAAAGTTGACACCTGGCTGCCAAAATCGTCGTTTGCCCCGGGAGTGTCGTGAACGACCTGCAACGTCATGAGATCAGGAACCAATATCAGAGCCTTGGAGAAGATAAGAGGAGCAACATAAGAGATAGAAATCGAGGTCAACCCATCAATCAATCAAGGATAGAAGATTGGTCAAGCAATCAATTTCGAGAGTCAAAACATGTGGTGACACATGTTAACACTTGCCGAAGAAAGTACATACGGAGGTGGAGTGTAAAGTCAAGGAAATACAAGGAGATGGCAAGAGAGTCAGAAGTATAATCAAAGCCAGGATATCGAGGAAAGAAACACTTTGGACGAAGTTCGAGGAATCTTCCGGTATGGGCGGAGCGAAGGATCCAACATCAGAGAGCCCAAGGATATGAAGAGAATCGAGAGAAGAATCAGTATAAATACCGCTCTGTACATACACATTTCATTTTGTCTTTATGTTTCTTTCCAAATCACTTTTCTATCATTCTTTGAGAATAAAGGTTTAATTACCCAAGTTTGAGATCTAACCAATCCGCCACCTACACACACACCTAACCACCTGAAGACCATCCACCTTGATCAAGACCCAAAAGGTAGTGTACCTTTTAGAATTTTTCAAAAAAAAATTTTTTTCAAATTTTTACCTGGAAAGTTGTCAAAATTGTTCAAAAACAGTTTTCCTTCAGTTTTTATTGGTTTTTTCAAGATTTTTTTCAAAAATTTTGTTTCCAAAAAAAATTCAATTTTTCCCAACTTTCCCACCTAAAATCCTTCATTTCCATCCAAATTTTTCAATTCAAAAAACGCCAAAAAGCAAATTTTTCGGACATCCGGATTCAAGGACACACAGACAGATTCCTACCGTTATAGGCAAACAATTGACGGGTCCCGAGGTAGCAATGCACTGTGGATGGGCGTTGGCACGGAGGAATGAGATGATTTGGGCGGCTGTGATGCCGTGTTGAAGGGCACCGCGAACGGATTCTCGAGTGATCATTCCGACGGACATGTCTTGGAATCTGCAGGAAAAATGGGATGATTTTGAAAATTTTGAAAAAAATTTTTTTTTTGAATTTTTTCAAAAATTACAAAAAATTTTAATTTTTCGATTTTCGGTCGAATTTTGTATGACCTAGATGTAATTTTCAACGTAGAATTCAGAAATAACGTTTATTTTTACTCTAGACAACTCCCAATAGAGATATAGTCTCATAGGCTTTGCTGCTCCGGCTCGGAGCAGGATGGTATATTTGAGCTCATATCTCTATTTAGGTTTGTCTGGAGTGAAAATAAATGTCATTTTTGAATTCTACGCCGTGAATTACATTTAAATCATGAAAATAGAAAAAGAAAACAGAAAAAATTTTTCGAAAAAAATTGAAAATTTCAAAAACTCAAATTTTTCAAAAAGTCAATATTTTAAATTTTGCTTTGATTTTCATGATCTAGATGTAATTTAGCTCGTAGAATCTAAAAATAACGTCAAATTTCACTCTAGACAACCCCTAATCAAGTTATGAGCTCTGATAGTCTACGCTTCTCCGTTCTGGAGCAGCTAAGTCAAATAGAGCTCGTATCATAGTTGTCTAGAGTGGAATTGAACGTATTTTTGGATTCTTTGTCCTAAATTACATATAGAAAACAAAAATTTGAGCAAGAATCGAAAAAAAAGTTGTCGGAAATTTCTTCAAAAAATTTTATTTTTCGGCCAATTTTCCACCATTTTTGCTCAACCTTTTTTTCGTGATTTTTGGCTCGTTCTTTGTGAAAACTTCGAACATTATGCCCTGATTCCCATCAAAACTACAAAAATTTCAACAAAAACCGAAAAAAAAGTCGAAAAATTTTTCAAAAATTTTTATTTTTTGACCAACTTTCGACAATTTTTGCTCATTTTCGGTCAATTTTTGAGATTTTTGGCTCATTTTTTAGGGAATTTTTTTTGTGCGATTTCCAGATTCTACGCTGTAAAATACATCTAGACCATAAAATTTGAGCAAAAATCGAAAAAAAAATTTTGGTAATTTTCAAAAAAAATTCATTTTTTCTGTTAATTTCGACTATTTTGCTCATTTTCGGTATATTTTCATGATTTTTAGCTAATTTGTCTTAGATTTTTTGAATGCTATGCCTTAAATTACATCTAGAGAACAAAAATCCAGAACAAAATTTTTTTCAAAATTCGAAAAAAAAATTTTCAGAAAATGTCATTTTTTCGACCATTTTTTCTCATTTTCGCTCATTCTTGGTCAATTTTCATGATTTTTGGCTCATTTTTTAGGGATTTTTTTAGGGAATTTTCTGTAATTTTTTTTTCGTATTGTTCCCATTCTCGATTGGCGTTATTACCTATAAGTCATCTCCGTAAACAGCGCAATAATCGCCAACTGCAACAGCGACGAAGTGTATGCATACACTCGGAAATTCGTCTCCACAATCACTTTTCCGTTCGAGACCTTCTCCGCCGACGTGTCATCCACCGTTTCGTTCGTCGCCAAATGTGTCAAAAGATGAGTCAAGAAAAATACTCCATCTTTTCGTTTTCGAATGAAAATCACACCCAATTCTCGGAGATGATTCAGAAGCTCCTGCTGGGGAATACTCCATTCCGGGTCGATTTGATAGCACTCTTTTTCCGCTTTGAATCCTGCAACTTGTACTGCGAACGGTATGGGGCTTTGAAAATGGGGACGGGGAGGGGGGACCGATTAGGCTCCGCCCACTTTTAGGGGGTCCGGGGGTCCCTAAAAGTGGGCGGAGCCTAAGTGGAGAGCAAGGGAGAGAGAGGAGGTAGGTTGAAAGAACCAAAATTCGCTTGAAAAAGGAAATTTCGACATAAAATTTTGAAAATTTTGAGATTTTTTGGATTTTTGAAAATTTTGCGATTTTTCGAAAAAAAAAATTTTTTTTCTCAAATTTTCAGATTTTTTCATGTTTTTCGGTATTTGTGTTTTTTGAAGTTTCAAACAGTTTTGAACAAAAATAAGCGATTTTACAAAAAAAAACGTTTTTTTTTCGAAATTTTTGAAAATTAGGCTCCGCCCACTTTCAGGGGGACCCTCCTACTGTAAGTGAGAATTTCGAAAGTTTTCAATTTATTTTTCGATTTTTAGTGATTTTTAGGATAAAATGAGTTTAGAAATTAGAAAATTTTTTACGAAAAAACTTATTTCTCAAGATTCCAAAAATTTTCTAAAAAAATTTTTTTTTCAAAAATTTCACTTTTTCACAGCACTTTTTTTTTTATTTTGACTTTTTAGGACTTCAAAAGCACTCAGAATTGAGTAAAATAGTCAAAAACCACATAAAAATCATCAAAATTCTTCAAAATCGACTAGTCCAAAAATAGGCTCCGCCCACTTTTAGGCTCCGCCCACTGGCCATTTTAATCCGTTTTTGATGATTTTGGTCTCATTTTTTCGCAAATTTTCTGCTGCAATTGCTTGAAATCCTCTAAAAACATTTGAATTTCTTCAAAAATCCTTCAAAATTGACATAACCGAAAATAGGCTCCGCCCACTTTTGGGGGTCCCCCTCTGGTCATTTTAGCCCATGTTTGATGATTTTTCGCTCATTTTTTCGCGAATTTTCCACTGCAGTAGTCTCAAATCCTCTACAAAATATTCGAAAACTTTCAAAAATTTTCAAAAATTCTTCAAAATTGACTTTTCTGAAAATAGGCTCCGCCCACTTTTAGGCTCCACCCACTGGCCATTCTAGTCCGTTTTTGATGATTTTGGGCTCATTTTTTCGCAAATTTCCACTAAAATCGTCTCAAATCCTCTAAAAACTTTCGAAATCTTCCAAAAAATCCTTCAAAATCGATTTTTCCGAAAATAGGCTCCGCCCACTTTTGGGGGTCCCCCTCTGGTCATTTTAGTCCGTTTTTGATGGTTTTGGGCTCATTTTTTTGCAAATTTTCCACTGCTCCTTCTTTGCTCTCTCTCTAACTCTTTGCCAATCTCATTATCCTACTGTACCTCGATTGGCCAACAAGACAATTTGAATCAACGGCTCGATGACTTCAACGATATCCTGTCCCTGGTGCATTTCCAATTTCAGATATTCGATAACGTATGTCCACATTTGTTTCACAGGACTCAGAAGAAGAAACTGGAATCCGTAGGTGGTGATTTCGATTCGAGAGTCGCCTCCGGATGTGAAATTCGCTTTTTTGAACAGATTTCGGGTGGTTTCGGAGACTGCTTGGGTGTTCTCCTCGGAGGGAAGGGCGAGGTATCTGGAAATTGAAAATTTTAGATTTTAAGGCAAGAAATGCAGATTTCAATCAAAAATTTTCTAGACCCACTTTTTAGAAATTTTTAATCTACCCAGAGAGGGGTAGATCAATATGAAAAGCGTCTCTCGTGTTTTGTTTATTTTTTTATTTCGCAACCCGTTTTCTGGCCATTTTTCTTCAATTTTTTGTTCATTTTTAGTCAGTTCTCTGACCATTTCTCGATCATTTTTGGACCATTTTTTGTTCGAATTTTGTCAAAATTTCGTCCATTTCGCTCCTTTTGTTGTCAGTTTTTAGTCTATTTCTCGATCATTTTCGTCCGATTCTAGTCCACTTTTCATCCATTTCTCCCCCAAATTCTCCGAATTTCTTCTACCTTTTCATCTTATTTTCTCCAATTTTTTCCGACCATTTTGCCAATTTCCAGGATCCCGAGCATCATTACAACACCGACTAGGACTCCCAGGACCCCTCTAGGAGCCCAGGTGAGTGATGAAGAAAAGTGCTTTGTGCTCTGTTTTTGTGTATTATTTCCAGAAGTCACCCTCCCTCAATGGGCACGCGATGAGCACTGGGAGCAATGAGACGATCCAAAGATTCGGTGAGGGCTCGAGAATGAGCACCGCCAAGAGCCCCTATGGAGCACGCCTAAGAGCATGGCACAAGGAGCAAGAAAAAACTCAGAAGACGTCCGGTCCCCCTGCTCCAGAAGACCTTCCGAGTGAGTTTGCTCCTGGGAACCACCCCCCCCCCCTTAGAAAAGTTAGCCACTCCAACCGGGGTGCACGAATCGGTCACAACTCAGAAGTTGTTCGTACCGAGGGCTAGGTGTTAGTCACATTAAATACAAAAATGTGCAAAGTACTTTTTTCTTTTGAAAAGTGCAGTTAGCCACCTCAACTGGGGTGCCCCATTGGTCTGTGTACCAAAGGGTTATAGTTAGTCACTTTCCCAAACGGAAGTGCCGGTATCTATACCTGGATAGTGCCGACGGAAACGGTTAGCCACCCTTATTGGGTGCACGAATCGGGTCAAAACTTGCTAGAAGTTGTTTTGACCCGAGGGATAGATGTTAGTCACCTTTACAAAAGGTGCATTTTTCGAGAGTTAGCCACCTTAACTGGGGTGCCGAATTGGCTCTCAACTCAGAAGTTGCTTTGAGCCGAAGAGTTAGAAGTTAGCCACCTCCATAAGGGGGTGCACATAGTCTTTGAGAAGTTAGCCACCACAACTGGGGTGCCCAATCGAGTCACCAGTGACTGATGGTTAGTTGTTAGTCACACCGCGAGGTGTGCCGGTCGCTTGAGAGAACTTCCCCCTTTTTTTTCTACTATAAGTAACTTTTCTCGCGGTTTCTTTTTCCAGAAATCCTCCCAAGAATCGAACGACACCAACGAGAACTGCACCGATACCCAATGGATGGCCGAGTTTGTAGAGGAAAACGTCAGATGGGCGAGGCTCTACTGAGACTAGGGAGAATAAAGGTTCTAGGCTACACAGGGTTTCAGATTAACTACTAATTTATTATGAAGATCAGAACTAGGCACATAAGTTATACAAAACACATAGAATTAGGAGAAGACCTCGATTGTACCATCCGCGGCCTATTTATACTGTCCCTCGGCGCTGGAATTGGGGCGGAGCTTGAGCTGACGGTTGGAATGCAGACTGTGCGGGTGGGTGACGTGCCATGGGAATGCGGAGGTGTACAGGCATCTTGGGGCAGAATCCAGTGAGCATCTGTTGACGGCGGATTCCAGCAGAGCCAGTGTTTCCCAGATGATGGAGACGCAGGTTGCGGGAACAGTCCATGAGGCGGCGGCTTTCAGCTGATTGTAGAGAGAGACCACGGGAGGCGCAGGAAACGTAGAGAAAAGACGGTCCAATGTCCAAGGCAATATTGTCGAGATGTATCCATTGGAATGTATGCGTCAGTGAGCAAAGTCCAAGAAAGTCAGCCTAACACTTTGAGAGTCATCAGAACAGTGTCTGATTAGTTAATGAGACATAAAACCTAAGGGATACTAGGATACTATTAGGGTGGTCCATAAGTTTCTTCCGTTTTTTACACATTTTTTCACCTGACGTTTCTTATAGGAAACTGACTTGAGAGGTCTAACTTATGCTGGGAAAGAATATACATATCTTTGTTATTTACTCTGCAAATCCCTGACCAGCCTCCACTAAAACTGGAGTTCTAGCAGTGCAAGTTGTTGAAGGTACTCATTTTGACAACCTATTTTATTTTGCATGATTCATATAGAAGATGCAATTGTACAACTTTTGAACTATTAAATTCGGAAAGAGTAATGTTGAAAGTACTACATTGAAATAATCTATCAGTTGAATTTCTTGAATTTGAGTTTTAATTCACAAGTTATTTTACTATTGGGTGACGATTGTCATTAGTGTTTTACCAGTTGTGCGTGCTATGTTTTTGGAGAAGTTTCATGGATGAATTTTTTTGTAAATTAAGCACAAATAACATTTTATTATGTAAGTATAATATCACGTTTCTACTGCAAATGATATCCTCACACAGCTCACTTCAGTTGAGCAACCATTTTTTCGCTAAAAATCGCGATTCTTTTTGGTCTGTCCTTCTTCAAAAAAATGGAGTTTGTTTGAAACTTTTTGCAGTAGTTAAGGAACTTATCAGCTATCGATCAAAACTATTGAAGTTGACTAGAGTGTGCTAGTTCCTGAGAGAAGGTTATAAAAACATCCCTTGGTCAGAAATAAAATTATGGTCATTTTCACCAAATTGGAATACATGTTTCTTTTCAACTTTCCATACGGTCATTAACTCGCTGTGTTTTTCACACTAGTTTTATCAAAACTTATTAATATTTTGAAAGTACTACAGTTAGTTTCGTGAGTTTTAGTTACCCCACCAATTCACACCATTTCTTCAAAGTTCAATGCCTACCGAATCGAGTCCCTCTAAACATTGGATCTCAACTTTCTGGAAACGCGATATTTTTAGAAATTCTTTTTTGTATCAAATAGAGAATTTTATTTTATAACTGAATAATAACCTTGACATTAAAAATCCACTATTTCGAAGTTCGAATTTTTTTAGAACAAAAGCCTATGTCAAGATCAATCACCACCGACGCGCGCAAAACCTCTGTAACTTAGAAAATGTAGATCGGTGGGATGAAACAAAAATGTAGATATAAGTCCTTGAGTCACTCTTTAAAATAAAAAAATAATAGTTCCTATAAGTATCCAATGAAGCTTGAAAATAAAAGTCAAACTTCAACTGTCAAAAACGGAAGAAACTTATGGACCAACCTAATAGTATCCCTTACAGGAGTAATGTCCTTCTTGTTTATCAGGCTGAGTATCAAACTTACGCAACGAAATGTAGAAGTAAACAAGTCATTCGAAATTCTTCATTTATGTTGATTTTAGGCCTATTTTTCTCATTTTTCAAGCTTTTTTGCTGATTTTTCTTATGTGTTTGCAACTAGTTTTATAGGCTTCGCGTAGTCCGAAGGCTGAAATTTTCATATTTTCTAGATCGAAAATTTGCAGATTTTCTTGATGCTAAAAATAAGTTTTTAGACCAAACTTAGGCCTTCTAAGCTCGAATTTCTACGTTGTTAGGCCGAAATTGGCCTTCCCAGACCAGATATAATCAAAAATAGGTTCTTGGATTGATTTTTAGATTAAAAAAAAAGTCAATTTTGCCAAAAATGTTCTCGAAAAAGTTTTTTTTTCAAATTTTTTGGGCTTCAAAATAGTCTTTCCAGGCCCAGTTTAGCCCAATTTTAGTCCAAATTTAGGACTACAGTACCTCAATATACAATCCCATCGTTCCACAGCCTTCTTCTCCACCTCTTTTCCGCGTCGCTTCTCGTCGTTCGTCTCCAATACCAGACTGGAGATGCTCGCCGCGCCGAGCATCGCCGCATACATATACGATCGTTTGTAGTCGGGCTGCAAAAATGGGCGGGAATTTGAACCTGTAGGTTATTTTTGGCGGGAAATTCGAATTTTTCGCTAATTTTTGGCCTAGAAAGTGTCTAAAATGCTCTAAAAGGCTTCAAAATGATCCAAGGTCATTTTGGGCCAAATAGGCCAATTTGGGCTTTTGGGCTCTCAATGTCAACCAATTTCATTTAGGCCGTTTCTAGATCATTCTAGGCCATTTCTAGGCCAAGCAGGGCCATTTCTAGGCCATTCTAGGCCGATCTAGACCGTCAGGGCCTTAAAGAGCATAGTTGGGAATTAGGCCATGTCAGGCCGTTTTTAGGCCATGTCAGGCCGTTTTTAGGCCATTTCGGACCTCTTAGGCCATCTCTAGACCACTCTAGACCGTTTTTCGAGGTTTCAAAACCCAAAAATTCAAATTTCGCGCCATTTTCTTCGAAAATATCCACTAACATCAATCTCCAATTTCCCATCTTGTCCCTTATGAACGACGCCCAAATCCTCCAACAATTTGCACTGTTCCTCGATTTGTTTCGTCATTTCCACGTCATCGGCTTTTCTGGAAGATTTGAATTTTGAGTTTCGCGGGCAATTTTTTTTTTTGAAAAATTTTGTTTGGCGGGAAATTTGAAATTTGAAAATTCAAAAACTAACGGAAATTGTCCCTTCCAAATGAGCTGTATGGTGACTTGTTGGGCGATTGGCGGCAGCATACGGTAGATGAAGAATGCTGAAAATTTAAAGGATTTTCGGCCGAAAATTTGAGATTTTTAGGCCAAAAAATAGGCTTTTCAGGCCGAATTCAAGCCGAAAATAGGCTTTTTGGGCCCAAAAAACCGATTTTTTGGGCTGAAAATTCGAAATTTTTAGACTAAAATTAGACTTTTTAGGCCGAAATTTCGAGATTTTTAGGCCAAAAATTAGGCTTTCTAGGCCAAGTTTAGGCCGAATTTTTCAATTTTTCAGTCATTTTTAGGCCAAAATTTTTCCAAACAGAATTTTTCCAAAAAAAAAAATTTTTTTCAAAATTTTTCCACTAACAACATGACGGTTTTTTGAGCATTCGCTGACGATCCTTCGACGGGACGGACATTAAAAAGTCCAGAAAAAGACACGAGTTTTTGGCGGACGAGATGATCGTGGAAGGGGGTGGAGGGGGCGGAGCCGAAGATGAAGAGGGTGCGGACATCTGGAAAATGGGAAATTCGGAGGGGAAATTTTAGGGTGAAATTTGGAGAAAATTGAAGGAAAAAAAAGACTGAAAATTTGAGAAAAATGGGGTTAAATTTGAACGAAAAATTGGGAAAAATCGGACGAAAAATTGATTTTTTTGGGTTAAAAATGACTGAAAATTTGAGAAAATTCGAAAAATTAGGTCTGGAATTTTTTGAAAATATGGCAAAATTTGAAATTTTTTGGCTTAAATTTTTTCGAAAATTTGAATTTTTTTGGGCCAAAAAAATTGAATTTTTCTGAGAGAAAAACGGACGAATTTGATGAAAAATGACCGAAAATTAAATGAATTTTTCTACGAAAAATTCGAAAATTAGATTTTTTCGGACACAAAAATTCATGAATATTTGATGAAAAATGACGGAAAATAGTCGAAAATCGACAAAAATTCGATGAAAAATGGAAAAAATTTATCAAAAAAATTGAATTTTAAATTTTTGTTGAAATTTTTTCAGTCAATTTCGTGAAATTATGACGGAAAATCGAAAAAAATGGTTGAAAATCGCTCAAATTTTTGAAGTTTTTGAGTCAAAAAAACGCAAAAAGTCATCCAAAATTTTCGTTTTTTATGAAATTTTCAGTGTAAACTCAAAAAGTTATCGAAAAATTCCAAAAAAAACTTTTTTAAAGATTTTTTTCGGTTGAAATTTTTTACATTTTCGATTTTTTAAATCATAATTTTTTAGCCAATTTTTTCTTTTTTTCTCCATTTTCGATCTGAAAATCAATTCTTCAGATCCAATTCAAGATATCTTCATAGCGATCCTTCGAGGGGTACCCAAAACTCATTTTTCAAACATTTCAAAAATCCAAAAATCACAAAATTATTCACAAAAAAGAGAATCTTCATTCATTCTTCTTCTTTTTTTCAATTCAAATTCCAGTATTCCGTACATATATATATATATATATAAATATAGATAATGAGAGAAAAAGCACCAAGAAAAGACATAAAGAAGGCGGAGTTTGGGGAGGGGATGGGGTAGATGGGTCCAATTCGAAACCCGGCGGGAAAAAATTACGAGGTTGGGGAAAAGGGGCGGAGTCAATAGAAGGGGGGGGGGGGGGGGCGGAGCCTAAAAAGAGGCGGAGCCAATTAAAAAATTTAAAAAATTTTTGGGGTGCATAAAATTAGAGAGAGATAAAGCGGCGAGCAGATAGAAAAATATAGGTGGAAAAATGGGGGGGGGGGGGGGGTGGAGAAATTAAAAAATTAGAGAAAAATTGTAAGAAAATTGGGGGAAATTAGACCAAAAATCATGATTCTAGGGGGTGAAAATAGGCCAAAAATGAAGAATTTTGGGGTCAAAAAGTCAATTTTGGGGTCAAAAAAGGCCAAGAAAGCAACATTTTTGGATTCGAAGTAAGCCAAAAATAGACCTAAAATCACGATTTCTGGGAGCAAAAATGGACTATTTTAGGGGTCAAATAATTAGGCCAAAAATAGTCCAAAAAATGGTGTTTTTAGACAAAAAACCGCCTATTTTTGTCCCGAATTGGGCCGAAAATTCAGACTTTAGAGGCCAAAAAGTAGCGATTTTGGGGTCAAAATGGGCCAAAAATCATGAATCTAAGGGCGAAAATAGGCCAAAAATGGCGATTTTCGGGTCAAACTGGGCCAAAAATAGACCAAAAAAGTCGATTTCTGGGCCGAAATGGGCCTCAAAAAGACCAAAAAAGACGATTTTCGGGTCGAAAATAAGCCGAAAATCATGATTCTAGGAGTGAAAATAGGCTGAAAATCGATTTTTGGGGTCAAAATAGGCCAAAAAGTCGATTGTAGGAGTCAAAATAGGCCAAAAAAGTCGATTTTGGGGTCAAAAAGGTTGATTTTCGGGTCAAAAAGTCGATTGTGGGGGTCCGAAATAATGAATTTTTTCACAAGAAAAGTTATGAAAAAAGAGAATAATTAGCGTCGAGCCTTTTTCTGCTTCTTCGCCTGCTTCTTGTACTTGTTCTTGCCGTTCTGATTCTGATTCTGACCGCCAGGAGGATTCTGATTCTCAGCGGGATTCTGAATTCCAGAAGTCGTCGACGCCGAAGACGCCGCCGTCACCGTTGGCATCGATGTGGAAGGGGCGGTGCGGATGAAGACGTCGCCTCCAGAAGATTCTACCGTAGTCTCAATGGGATATTTCGAGGAGACGGCCAGCAAAAAATGTTTAGTCTTCTTCGTTTTGGCGTTGGCGGATTCAGAAGGCGTCGACGCGGAACGTTGCTTCTGAGATACGGATGTGGTGGTGGTGGAGGTTTCGACGAAAAACGGACTGGACGGACAGGAAGTGGTCGACGTGGGATCGTGGGCGAATCCGAGATAGCGGCCGAATTGGTCGATCATCTTTTTGGCGTGTTGTTCGAACTGAAAACACTTGGGAAATTGAGTTTCGGGTATTTAGAAGACGTCAGGGAGGTGCTAGAAGCTGCTAGAAGCATCTAGAATCGTTTTAACGGCTCCAGAAGCATCTAGAAGACGTCAGGATGGTTCAGAAGGCTCCTGAAGCTTCTAGAATCGTCTAGAACCCTCCGAGCCATTAGATGATGTTATGATGCTCCAGAAGCTTCTAGAACCGTCCAGAAGAATTTCAGAAGACGTGGGAAATGCTAGAATCTTCTAGAGCATCTGAAGCCTTCTGAAGCTTCTAGAAGCCTCCAACGTCATCTAGATGACTCCAGAAGTCTCCACAAGTTTCTAGAGCTGCAGATGACGTCCGGAAGCTTCAGGAGCCTTCTGACGTCTTCTGAAACCTCCAGACGCTTCTGGAGATTTCAGAAGACGTCAAAAAGCTCCAGAATCGTCTAGAAGCCTCCAACGTCATCTAGATGTCTCCAGAAGTCTCCCCAAGTTTACAAAGGTGCAGACGACGTCCGGAAGCTTTGGGACCCTTCTAACGTCATCTGACACTTCCAGAAGCTTCTGGAGATATCAGAAGACGTCAGAAGGCTCCTGAAGCTTCTAGAAGCCTCCAACGTCTTCTAGATGACGTCCTGGGCTCTTTTTTCGTGAATTTTACTCCAAAAACCTTCAAATCTTCGAATTTTCGCTCATTTTTTCTCGATTTTTTGCTATTCAAATTTTCCTCAAAAATCCTTACAGCTTTGGCGACACTCTCGGCAGTGATTGGCGGCGAAGACGCATGATCGGCGGCGACGATTTTTGGGATTGGAGTCTGCAAAAATTAGTCATTTTTTGCAGTAAAAATGGTGATTTTAAGTGAAAAATGACAATTTTCAGGGTTAAAATTCGTGATTTTCATGCTAGAAATGTGAATTTTATGCTAGAAAAGTGATTTTTGAGTGAAAACTTACTGTAGATACATATATCATTTTTTACAGAATATATAGATAGATATATAAAGAATAAGCAAATGGCAATTGGCAATTTTTGATTTTTGTAGTGTGTTGTATGCATATGGATTAAAAATGGCCACTAGCAGTGAACGAACCACCGGGGCCCGGATTTTTGATCTGAAAAATTGGCGGTTTAGAAGGGTCAGGGACGTTTCGCAAGCAGTCATTTCCCAACTACGCCATTTCGCAACCAGTCACTTCGCAACTATGCCATTTCGCAACCAGTCACTTCACAACTACGTCATTTCGCAGCTATGACATTTCGCAACCAGTCATTTCGCGACCAGTCACTTCGCAACTACGACATTTCGCAACTACGCCATTTCGCAACCAGTCATTTCGCAACTTCGCCATTTCGCATCTACACCATTTCGCCACCACTCATTTCGCAACAACGCCATTTTGCAACCAGTCACTTCGCAATTACGCCATTTCGCAACCAGTCACTTCGCAACCAGACACTTCGCAACTACGCCATTTCGCAACCAGTCATTTCCCAACTACGCCATTTCGAAACCAGTCACATCGCAACTACGCCATTTCGCAACCTCACCTGAAGCACAACTTTCCGCGACGTCTGTTTGATCATCGCCGGTCCGCACTGCTTCATCGTCGTCGTCGTCGTGGTCGTCTGTTGCGTATTCTTGTTCACCGACGTCGTCGTCGTCGTGGTAGTCGTCAACGAGTTGGCGTTCGACGATTGCGTCGTCGTCGTCGATGACACGGGTCCCAACGTGCTGGCGGGCGACCCGTCGGCTGCTCCGCCCCCATTCTGGAATCCGGTGATCATTTGATAGAGGAATGTGCACTCGCGATTGTCCGTGTAGCGAAGGCAGAATGGTTTGACGGTTGGCGAGACGTCCTGTAATATGATCTTTGAGAGTTTTTGGAGAGAGATGGGGCGTGGTTTGTCTGTCGAAAAGGAGCGGGGCTTAAATCTCAAAAAGGGGGCGGAGCTTGTGAGCTAAAAAAGGGGCGGAGCTAATAGTCCAAAAAAGAGGCGGAGCTTAAATAGTTGGCGCTGCCGAAAAAGGGGCGGAGCTTGCATACCAAATGGGGACGGTGCTTATAAGCCAAAAGGGGGCGGAGCTTAAATAGGTGGAGCTGCCAATAGATCGAAAAAGGGGCGGAGCTTATAGATCGAAAAAGGTGCGGAGCTTCAGTTCCAAAAAAAGGGGGGGGGCGGAGCTTAGAAGTTAACAGGGGCGGAGCTTATGAACCAAATAGGGGCGGAGCTCATACCCCAAAAAATGGGGGGGGGGCGGAGCTTGAAAGCCAAAAACGGGCGGAGCTTAGAAGTCAAAAAGGGGCGGAGCTTATCGAATTTTTATCGTTTTTTGGTCAAAATCTTCATTTTTCTAGTAAAAAAGGGGCGGATTAGGCAATTTCAGCTCTATTTAGACCGTTTTCCACGATCCCGAGCTCATTTTTTTGCTATTTGTCCCAAAAATCCTCACCTCCACAGTGAGCACCTTCTCGCAGAGCAATTTCCGAACCAACATTGCGACGAGACGAATCGAACGCGCCTGGGGGTTCGTCGCCTCGCTAATCGCGTCGACGACGTAACGAACGTAATCCAGAACACACTCGCGATGGCTATCGGTGAGTTTGTCCATTTCGACGAACTCTTTCGATAGTTTTACGACACATTCGAGCGCTTGCACTGCCGAGCCAATGGATTTGAGGATTTTCATGTATCTGGAAGAAAAATTGGTTATTTTTGGGTCATTTTATGCGAAATTAGACAAATTTTGAGCTATTTTAGGCCTATTTTGACGAAATTTGGGTCATCTTAAGCCAAAATGAGCCGATTTTGAGTGATTTTAGGTCAAGATAGACCCATTTTGAATCATTTTGGGTCAAATTACACTGAATTTGAGCCATTTTCATCCAATTTTGGGCAGTTTTAGACCATTTTTCGTCAATTTTAGGTCATTTCTCATCAATTTTAGGTCATTTTTCATCAATTTAATGTCGTTTTTCATTAATTTTAGGTCATTTTCATCGATTTTAGATCATTTTTGCATCATTTTAGGTCAATTTTTATCAATTTTATGTCGTTAGGCTATTTTTCATCAATTTCAGCTCATTTTTCGTCAATTTTAGCTTATTTTTCATCAATTTTATGTCATTTTTCGTCAATTTTAGGTCATTTCTTATCAATTTTAGGTCATTTCTCATCAATTTTAGCTTATTTTTCGTCAATTTTAGGCCATTTTGCATCATTTTTAGCTCATTTTCGTCAGTTTTCACTATTTTTGCTCAATTTTTCAGTTCTTTACCTATGGAACAATGGCGGATCGTTATCCTTATCAGTGATAGCTGTGCGGACGAGGAACGGTCCGCAGACCTTATTATTAACACGGCACATCATGATGATCGTATCGTCGGATTCGGCGGCGGCGGCGACGAGCCGCTTCCATTGTGGATGCGTTTGGGGCACCATTTTCACGAATTGCGCCATAAAGTCGGATTTTGATGAGCTGGAAATGGGAATTTATGGATTTTGGATAGTTTTTGGTGAATTTTAAGCCATTTTTCGTGATTTTTGGTCTATTTTGAGCCATTTAGACCATTTCTAGGTCAATTTAGGCCGATTTTAGGTCATTTCGGGCTTATTTTGGTCTATTTTAAGCTATTTTTGCCCAAATTTGGACTATTTTTGACCTAAATTCATTCGAAACGATCCCAAATTGGTCCGGCTCGATACATGCCTATTCTGAGCCATTTTGAACGATTTTAAGAGATCTAGGCCTATTTTAAGCAGTTTTTAACGATTTTAAGCCCATTTTGAGCCATTTAGACCATTTTTAGGTCAATTTAGACCGATTTTAGGTCATTTTGGGCCTCAAAAACTGCCTTACGTCAATCCGTGTCCCTCCAAAATGCGATCAACACATCCCTCGACCGTTTTATCGTCATCCGCATAGTGCATCTGTGTCATACTCTTGAATTCCGATTCGGCTTCGATTTCTGAATCCGTTTCCTCTTCGGACGAGATTTCCGATGAGTCGGTGGATTCGACCATTCGACCGTCGTACTCGATGACGCGTTGCGCTTCGTCTACTGAAAACGAAACATTTTGGATTTTTTGACAAATTTTAGATAATAGATAATTCTAGGCCTTCTTCAGGTCAATCTAGGCCTATTTTAGGCCATATTTTCGCTATTTTTAAGGAATTTTGGAGCCTGTTTCGGGTTCCGGCTGCTTAGTTTTAGGCTAATCTAGACATATTTAAAAAGAATCTAGGCCTATTTTTAGTCATTTTTGGAGTATTTTCCGTCATTTTAGGCCATTTTACGGATAGTTTTGACGGTTTTTGTGTCTTTTTAAGTTTATTTTTCGTCTTTTCAAGCCATTTCGGTCTCCATTTAGTCCGATTTCGCCAATTTTTTGAAAACTCACACTCCGTCTGTGTCATTCCACTGTACAGCTCGCTTTGGTACTCGAGGACGGCTGAAAAAAGGACGAAATTAGGTTGAAATATCGGAGTTTTAGGCTAAAAATGACCATTTTCGGACGAAAAATTTAGATTTTGGGAAGAAACATGATGATTTTGAGTCAAAAGTCGTCAATTTCGGGTGAAAAACGTCAATTTTGAGTCAAAAATCGTTAATTTTGAGTCAAAAATCGTCAATTTTCGGTCGAAAAATGAAAGTTTTAGACCAAAAATCATCAATTTTGGATTAAAAATGCCAATTTAGAGTCAAAATTTATCGATTTTGAGACAACTTTTTTCTATTTTGGGCGAAAATTGTCAATTTTGAGTCAGAAATCATCAATTTCAAGTAAAAATCTTCAATTTCGGGTCAAAAATGATCAATTTTGGCTTGAAATTCTTCACTCCTGGGCTAAAATGTTCATTCTTGGGCTAAAAATAACGATTTTGGGTCAAAAAATTCCAATTTTTGACCGAATTTCGCGCTCCAAAGCGTAAAAACGCACTCGGAGCCAACTCTGCAAAGGCGGCCCGCAAATTCTTGGCCATATCCGGTCCGGCGGATGTCGAATAGATGACTTGCTCCGTGCATTCGTTGTTCGGATCCACACGTTTTCGGAATTCCGCCACTTTCTTATCCTCACATTCCAGTGGGAGCATTCGTGGTGGGAGGAGAGTCGGCGGATTGTGCACGAGTGGATAGAACGCCTCCGCCATTCCCGCTTCGTAGTCCTTCTTTTCGCTGAAAATGGGGGAAATTGGGGGTTTAGGGGTGATTTTTGGGGGTTTTTGAGCGAAAAATGAGCTAAAAACCGTTTTTTTAAGGCTAAAATCGCGCAGAATTGATCAAAAAAGGATAAAATGTCATTTTTCAACGGGAAAATGAGCCAGAAACCGTAATTGTTGAGCCAGAATGGTTGAAAATGCTCCAGAAACTGTCCGACCGCGTTTAGATCAATTCTGGGCCAATTTCAATGATTTTGAGCTCATTTTTTAACTGTTTTTCACGAATTTCTACGCAAAAACCATCAGAAAGCTGCCAGAATCCTCCAGACCTCTCCAGAGCAGTTCTAGGCCATTTTTAACGGTTTTTGGCTCATTTTTCATCTAATTTTCACGATTTTCAAGACAAACGCCTTCGAAATTCTCTTGAATCTCTATATCGTCTTCTAGACCTCTCTGGCACCATTTTCGTCGTTTTTCGAGTGTTTTTGGTCCATTTTTGACGATTTTGGGCTCATTTTCGGTCTATTTCCCCTCCAGACCCATCATAGGCCATTTTTAACGGTTTTTAGCTCATTTTTTATCAAAATTCCTCGTTTTTCAACACAAATGCCTCCAGAATCCTTTTGAACCTCTCCACAGGCTTCTAGACGTCTCTGGCGTCATTTTTCGAGTGTTTTTGGTCCATTTTCGACGATTTTGAGCTCATTTTTGGTCTATTTCCCCTCCAGAGCCATCTTAGGTCATTTTTAACGATTTTGAGCTCATTTTTGGTCAATTTTAACGGTTTTTGGCTCATTTTTCATCAAATTTCCACAGTTTTCGCCTTACCATCCCAACTCCTTCATCGCCTTCGACAACGAGACCATCTCCTCGGTAATCTCGGGCCAATGATCCGTATTCGCCGCCGCCCACTTCTCCCATCCCTCGCGATCGACTTTGTGCAAATCCAGACTCTCCGCTTTCTTCTGAAACTCCAACGCCGACAACTTTTCGATGACGGAGACGTTATTCGTGACGATAATCCTCGCCAACGTCGCTTCTACAGTATGCTCGGGAGCCTCCAACTGCTCCGCCCAAAAGAGAAACGTCGAATACGGATGGGAGTAGATGTCGGCCATGGTTTTCGTGGGCTTCAGGCGGAGATTCTGCTCCAATTCGGGAAGTCTCCAGACGATGTAGATGATGTTTAGACGGTTGACGACGTCTTCTGGATCCGTGCCGTCGTCGTCCCATAATGCCAAAAGAGCGTGGAGAATCGCCAGCGAACAACGAGTGGTGAACGCGGCGACGACGGAATTTCCCATGGCGCCGAAGGATTTGTTTGTGGTGCGGATGAAGCTGGAAAAATTGAGCATTTTGAGTCGGAATTCGGCTTTTTAGGTTGAAAATTTCACTTTTTAGGGCCAAAATGAGCATTTTTAGTGGTTTTTATATGAAAAATGAGCTTTTTTGAGGTTTTTTGGGTTAAAAATGAGCATTTCTAGTGATTTTTTAGTGGAAATATCGGATTTTTTGGTGAAATTTGGGTTACTTGGAGCAAAATTTGGGTTTTTTGACAAAAAATAGTGAAAATTGGTGAAAAACGGCCAATAACACTTTCAGACCAAAATTAGTCGAGAATTCCCATTTTTCGATCGAAAAGTAGCTGGAAATGAACATTTTTGAGTTGAGAATATGCTTTTTGAGGGTATTTTCAGGTTTTTTGATCTAAAAATAGCGAAAATTGTTCAAAAACGACCGAAAATGCTCTTTAACTGAATTTTGTCAAAAATAAGCCATTTTTGGTAGAAAAAAAGCAGAAAATTAAGATTTTGCAGCTAGAAACAAGCTTTTGAGGTCTATTTTCAACATTTTAGATGCAAAAAATGCGAAAATTGATCAAAAATTGAAAATTTTAGATTTTTATCAAAATATCATGATTTTTGACGAAAACGGAAGATTTCTGAGTCGAAAAAGCTTCAAAAATCGATTTTTCGGGTCCTGAAACCCCAAAACTCATGCCTAAACTTGGAAATTTCGATTTTTTCAAAATTTCGTTGTTTTTTCGCTTTTTCTTGATTATCTGCGATTTTTTTCGGATTTTCGCTGGAAATTCATGGTTTTTAGGTGAAATAATTGTCGAAAAATCGATTTTTGGGTCTAGAAGACTTCGAAATTTCACACAAACCAGGAAATTTCGATTTTTCACAGAAAATCGAAAATTTCAGATTTTTTCAAAATTCAGCTCATTTTTTCAAATTTTTCATGATTTTTTTCTCTAATACGTACTTTGCAATGTGTGTCACATCGCTCTCGGAGATGTACAAGTCCTCGTCTCGCTTTATATCCTCCAACATGTCCAAATCGTCCTCCTTCTCCTTTTGTATCTCGTCTTTCGAGACGGGCGGTGGCGCGTTGTTCGCCGCATTTCGCATTCGCTTTTTCGTTTTTTTATTCGTCATTTTTACTGCAAAAATTTGAACTAATTTGGAAGAAAAACGGTGAAAATTGGACGAAAATCGAGTGGAAATAAGCGAGAACACGGCGCCCTCAGCATCGAGTGGCGCTGGGGCGCGCTTGCAGCAGGGTAGAGATAGCCCTCCTCGTTTTACACACTCTCTCGCCCAAAAAACCAGTTTTTAGCCGTTTTCAGCCGAATTTTCAACTTTTTTCGGAATTTTTTCAATACGATTTGCAAAGAATCAAAAAAGATTCAGTTTGGTATAAAAATCAAAAATTTTCATCGAAAATTGGCTGAGATCGCCATTTGCACCTTTTTTCCCTTCAAAATCTTACTTTTCGAGTGTTTTTTTTGAAAATGTTTCATTTCCGCACAATAGCAGTGTTGTATTTGTTGAGAAAATTATAAAATTAAATTGAAAAACTTCTAAAAATCGAAATTTTGAAGCGAAAAAAGGTGCAATTGACGATCTCAACCAATTTTCGATGAAAATTTTCGATTTTTATACCAAACTGAATCTTTTTTGATTCTTTGCAAATCGTATTGAAAAAATTCCGAAAAAGTTGAAAATTCGGCTGAAAACGGCTAAAAACTGGTTTTTTGGGCGAGAGAGTGTGTAAAACGAGGAGGGCTATCTCTACCCTGCTGCAAGCGCGCCCCAGCGCCACTCGATGCTGAGGGCGCCGTGGAGAAAAAATTGAAAATAAATCAAACAACGCAAACGCGCTCTATGGCTACGCGCGAGAGAGCGGAGGGACGAGAGAAGACAGCTTGACGCGTTTCTCGTGCGTTGGCGCG
This sequence comes from Caenorhabditis sinica, assembly GCA_963932045.1. Lineage (NCBI taxonomy): Eukaryota > Metazoa > Nematoda > Chromadorea > Rhabditida > Rhabditidae > Caenorhabditis > Caenorhabditis sinica. The sequence continues at coordinate 22,608,591 of OZ009940.1, forward strand.
TTTCTCGTTTTTCAATTAATTTCGTGATTTTTTATGATTTTTCAATGATTTTCGAATCTCAAAAGTGATTTTTGACCCAAAAATCGATAATTTTTATGAATTTCAGCACAAAAAATGCTTCGAGCAGCCCTAAAAATCACCAATTTCGCCTGGAAATCGCCTGCAACGCTGAAAAAATTTTCTCCAAAACAATTCCGGCCAATTTCCACCACAATCCTGCGGAAAACTGGCGATTATGAGTATGAAGTAGGTCGAAAATTCAAATTTTTGGGTCCCAAAACCCAAAAATGAACTTTTAGGACCCAAAAAGCGAGGATGAAGTGGTGAATATCACCTATGTGCTGAGAGACGGTACGGAGAGGAAGATTCGCGGAAAAGTCGGGGATAATGTGATGTTTTTGGCGCATAGGTGGGTTCGAGAGGACTAAAAATTCAAATTTCCCTCCTATTTTTTCTAGGTACGACATCGAAATGGAGGGTGCTTGTGAGGCCTCCCTAGCCTGCTCCACATGCCATGTCTATGTGGATCCGGCGTTTTCGGATAAGCTCCCGGAGCCATTGGAAGAGGAGGATGATATGTTGGATATGGTGAGAAAAAGGAGAAAATTTGCAGGATTTTGAGCCCAAAATCATGAAAATTGGACGAAAATTGAGGAAATTAGAGGGAAATTCAAAAAATTTTGAAAAATGCATTTTTAATGATTTTAGACCTTTCTAGAGTATTTTTAGGACATTTTGAAACGATTTTTGGGCTAAAAATGGTCTAGAAACCCCTAAAATCGCAGAAATCGGTTAAAAATCGACAAAATTGGACAAAAAATCCGAAAAATTGAAATTTTGTTCATAATTCTTAAAATCGGGTTCATAGCGATTCTAGACCTTTCTAGACCATTTTTACACCATTTTCAATCGATTTTAGGCCTAAAAATGGCCTAGAAACCCCCCGAAACGTTAAAAACTCTTCCATAAAAAATTTGAAAAAAAATCATTTTTTGAAATTTTTCCTTCAATTTCAGTCATTTTTGACCGATTTTCATGATTTTGGGGTCATTTTTACCCGTTTTTCAACCCAAAAATGCTCAAAAATCACCCAAAATACCTCAAAAACCACAAATTTCCCATTCCAGGCGCCCGCTCTGAAAGACAACTCCCGTCTCGGCTGTCAAATCGTGCTCACCAAAGAAATGGACGGAATTACCGTAACCCTTCCGACGATGACAAGGAATTTCTATGTGGATGGACATGTGCCGAAACCTCATTAATTTTTGATTTTTTTGTGATCTTTTTTCCTAAAAAATTTGAAATTTTTTGACCCAAAAAGTGTCAATTTTTGGCCTAAAATTTTCAATTTTTCCCTTTTTTTTCGAATTTCCCGCCACTCTAAAATCGAGTCTTCTGAAGGATTCGGGTTGTATGTTTTTTCTTCCATATTTTTTGCTCATTTTTTTCTGATTAGAACTGTTTGTAGTGTGAATAAAGATTATATAGATTCTCATTGGATTCGAATTTTTGGGGAATGTCAAGGGGAGGATTGAGGGAAATCGCGGCAATTCTTGGACATCCGGACGCCTGGAAACACCGATAGACAACTTCGAAAAATAAGAACTTTCTTGTCTAGTGAAAAAGTTGAAATGATAATTTTTGATTTTCGGCGAATTTAGGGGTTTTTGTACTAATTTTAGACCAAAAATCGCTTTTAAATGGTATAGAAATGGTCTAGAAAGGTCTGAAATCGATGAAAATTCGATTTTCAAAAAATTGAAAAAAATGTTTTTTTTTTTTAATTTTCCCTCTAATTTCGTCAATTTTCGACCGATTTCCATGATTTTAGGCTCAAAAAATTTCTAATTTTCTGCTTTTTAATTTTGAAGAAAAAACACAGATTTTCAAATATAAACAAATTTATTTCTAATAAAGAAATTGCTAAAAATGAAGAAAAAATTGAAAAAAAATCGTTTCTTCATCTTCTTCTTGGGTCCCTGAAGATCGAGTTTGAGTCGTTTTTTTCTGAAAAAAAGATTGAAATTTGAATTTTTTTGAATCTGTAAAAAACAAGATATTCATCGATTTCTCCAACCAAAATTTCAAAAATGAGTTAAAAAAGGACGCATTGAGTTCGCCGAGCATTCAAGTTGAGTGACAGATATGCATATCATCTGCCACCACGAACTCGAGCACTTGGCTAGTCTCTTTGCTATATTCCCTACGATGAGACTCACCTCGATAGCAAGAAAATGTAGAAAATTTGCAATTTTTTGAGCCTAAAATCATGGAAATTGGTTGAAAATTGACGAAATTAGAGGGAAAATTTAAGAGACGTTCCATGTAATTTTCGAGTATGAGGCGGCACTAGAATTTCCAACTTGGCTAGGGTGGTTGGTATTTCATATACATGGATTGTTAGGGCCTTAATGTACAATACCACAAATTTCATCTGGCTCCGCCCCCTTTTGGTACCTAAAAAATAGATAATAGGTCAAAAATCGAAAATTTTTCCTGAAAGAGATATTGATGAAATCTCAACGGGAGTAGATAGCTGGCATGTTTTTGAGCATTTTTTGTTCACATACCTAAATTTTAGCTCTCTTGCTTCTTGGAGAAAAAAGTTGATTTTTCACGGAAATTTTCAAAAATTTCGAAATTTCATGTTCTGAGTGCCGTCCTGTAAAATTTTTCCACCATTTCCTTCGAGATGTGCATAAATATCGAATCAGCAACTCTTTGCGAGTTCACAGTCAAAAAATCTCCCTAGGTTTCGCGGTGCCTCAAATTCGAAAAATGACAAAGTATGAACCCGGCTTCTTGAAAATGAACGTACCCCTATACATGGTTGGAGGGGTCATTTTCATGAAATCTAAAGATCTTGTTGTTATGGGTAGTACTCTTCAAAACTAGCATCACCACAAAATTTGAGCTGCTTTGGATCCGATTTATTCGAGTTACGCGACATGAAAAAATCACCTAATTTTTTTGGAGGATAGTTTTTGGAATGGCTCCGATTTGGTCAATCCTCAATGAATTCAGCTGGAATTTTGAGAAATTTCTTATCGAGGTTTACAATGTTGTTATTTTGTTTAGTTAAACAAAAGCACCAAAAAAGATTTTTTTCTGAAAATGCAAAAACTTTGAAAAAATGTCCAACCGGAAAAATTTTATTTTTACTTGGAAATATCAAAAATTATATGACAATGTGTGTTTTGAACTTATTCAACAAATTTTTTAAAATTTCAACTGAATTCATTGAGAATTGGCCAAATTGGAGCCATTCCAAAAACTCACCTTCGAAAAAGTGAGGGGGTTTTTTCAAGTCCTATAACTCGAATAAATCGGATCCAAAGCACCTCAAATTTTGTGATAGTGTTAGTTTTGAAGAGTACTACTCACAGTCACAAGATCTTCCAATTTTATGAAAATGACCCCTCCAACCATGTATAGGGGTACGTTCATTTTCAAGAAGCCGGGTTCATACTTTGTCATTTTTCGAATTTGAGGCACCGCGAAACCTGGGGAGATTTTTTGACTGTAAACTCGCAAAGAGTTGCTGATTCGATATTTATGCACATCTCGAAGGAAATGGTGGAAAAATTTTACAGGACGGCACTCAGAACATGAAATTTCGAAATTTTTGAAAATTTCCGTGAAAAATCAACTTTTTTCTCCAAGAAGCAAGAGAGCTAAAATTTAGGTATGTGAACAAAAAATGCTCAAAAACATGCCAGCTATCTACTCCCGTTGAGATTTCATCAATATCTCTTTCAGGAAAAATTTTCGATTTTTGACCTATTATCTATTTTTTAGGTACCAAAAGGGGGCGGAGCCAGACGAAAATGTTAGTATTGTACTTTGTGGTCCCACCAGTCTATATTTATAAAATACCAACCACCCTAATCAAGTTTGAAATTCTAGTGCCGCCTATAGTGAAGTCACACTCGAGAATTACGTGGAATGTCTCTTAAAAAATAAATTTTTTCCAATTTTTTGAAAATCGAACTTTTAGTGTTTTCAGACCTTTCTAGACCATTTTTATACCATTTATAAGCGATTTTTGGCCTAAAATTAGTACAGAAACCTCTAAAATCGTTGAAAAATTCAAAATATCACTAGAAATTTCATCTCAATTTTCTCGGCGATTTTTTATCGATTTCACTCAAATTTTCGATAAATCGACTCTTTTAGGGTTTCTGAACATTTTGAACGCATATTTAGCACAAAAATTCCACTGAAAACCCCTCAAAATGAAAAATTGGCGATAGGCTTCCGCGCGACCGGGGGTTTTCTGCGTTTTGAAGGTCAGAAATCGGTATTTATCTCCGACTCTGACCTTCTCGTCCTCCTACTAGTCGTTGGGAATCGTTTGACCCTGAAAATTCATCAGATTTCTCGAAAATACGCTCAAAAAACGCAGGAAAAATCGAAAAATTCACATACTTTCAAGCGCCGCGCGAGCGACGATGCAGTGTGTGTTTTTGAGAGACGCAGAGAAGAAAAGCGGAACGACACTCCGATATCCCGCAGGTGAAACGGCGCGAAGAGGAAAAAATTTGAATTTAGTTTTTTTGGGGGACTTGGAAATGGAATATCGACGCAAATCGGACGAATTTTGGAGATTTTGAAAGGAATTATGATTTTCAGGGGCTTTTAGGTGTCAGCAACTACCTTTACAACATCATATAAAGCGTCTGAAGTACACTTTATGAAGTTCAATTCGTCAGGCCGAAAAAAACACGATATTTGACAATTCCATGAAGAATGAAATCAGGAAAACTGAAGAATACAACTGAAGAAACACAAGAAATCTATTTTAAAACAACTTCAGAGAAAATTTTTTTTTCGCAAATTTTGAAAAAAAATCCGATTTTTCCACTTTTCAGACAAAAAAGACAACATTTTTGATGATTTTAACCCTCAAAAACCCGAAAAATCACTCTAGAAGACGCGAAACCCCCCTTTTCTTCATGAAAAGCTTGAAAAATCGCAATTTTTCCATTTTTCGAAATTTTGACTAAATAATCGATTTTTACGCTTTCCAGACTGAATAAACACGATTTTTAATGAAATTTTTCATTCAAAACCGAAAAATTCACTCTAAAACCCACTTTTCTGCACGAAAAAACGAAAAAATCGGCCAAAAAATCGCTCAAATTCGCCTCGATTGCTCCCATTTTTCGTCTGACCGCGAGAGAGTGTGCAGAAAGCGGAGACACGCACACAAAACATAGTGACGCGCGGAACCCGTGAGGTGTCGGCCGCTCGTCTACACCCACCCTTATAAACGCCGCCCACTCAACAGGCGGGCGTGCATTACCTCCAAAGATCCCCATCCCTAATACAGCTTGAAGACCGGGGCCGACGGAGCCCCTTACCTCCGGGTAGGGGTGTTCCTGACAGCCAAGGTCCTTTGGGTGTGTATTTCGTCGATAAGCTTGTACTCCTATCGACGGCGGAAGACGCCCCTCATGAAAGGTTCGCCCCTGGATGAGTTGGTCGACGCGGGGTGAAGGTGAGCAGAGTGATCATCCCGGAAGGTCCCCATTCCGGGGATTTTTCGAGTTAAAACCGGGGGGTTTTGCAGAATCTCATGATGGTCCGCGGCCGGGCACGGGCCGCGGCGGGAGGGCCCGGTGGCAGGGACCCGCCGCGGGGCGCCCGGCTGAGCGGCCGCGGGCCCGCCGAGCGGCGCACCCGACGAGCCGTTTTGCCGCACGGCCGCACGCTCGCACGCGCCGCTCACCCGCACGCGCCGCACACCCGCACGCGCGGCAGCGGCCGAGGCCGAACCGCAGCACGCACGCGCGGGCACATGCCCATAGCCGCACCCCTGCACAGCCGCATATCATATATATTTATGTATTTATATATCTAAATATAATTATATAATATATATATATTATATATATATATATATTATATTATACTTATATATATATATATATATATTATATATATATTATATTATACTTATATATATATCTATATATCTATATATATATATATATATATATATATATATATATATATATATATTATACTTATATATATTATATATATATTATACTTATATATATTATATATTATATATTATATATATATAATTTATATATACATAATATATATATATAGCCGCGCTACACGCCCGCGCGTCCGCGCGAGGGCGCGGGCGGGGTCTGCTTCTCCGCCGGGTTTTTCCGCGGGCCAAGTTTTTCCGCAGGCCAAGTTTTTCCGCAGGTCAAGTTTTTCTGCAGGCCAAGTTTTTCCACCGGCCAAGTTTTTCCGCAGGCCAAGTTTTTCGCAGGCCAAGTTTTTCTGCAGGCCAAGTTTTTCCACCGGGTTTTTCCGCAGGCCAAGTTTTTCGCAGGCCAAGTTTTTCCGCAGGCCAAATTTTTCCGCCGGGTTTTTCCGCAGGCCAAGTTTTTCCGCAGGCCAAGTTTTTCCGCAGGCCAAGTTTTTCCGCAGGCCAAGTTTTTCCGCAGGCCAAGTTTTTCCACCGGCCAAGTTTTTCCGCAGGCCAAGTTTTTCGCAGGCCAAGTTTTTCCGCAGGCCAAATTTTTCCGCCGGGTTTTTCCGCAGGCCAAGTTTTTCCGCAGGCCAAATTTTTTCGCCGGGTTTTTCCGAAGGCCAAGTTTTTCCGCAGGCCAAGTTTTTCCGCAGGCCAAGTTTTCCCGCAGGCCGAGTTTTTTTGCGGTCCCAGTTTCCCCGTTCGCCGGGTTTTTCAGAAGGCCAAGTTTTTCCGCAGGTCAAGTTTTTCTGCAGGCCAAGTTTTTCCACCGGCCAAGTTTTTCCGCAGGCCAAGTTTTTCGCAGGCCAAGTTTTTCCGCAGGCCAAATTTTTCCGCCGGGTTTTTCCGCAGGCCAAGTTTTTCCGCAGGCCAAGTTTTTCCGCAGGCCAAGTTTTTCCGAAGGCCAAGTTTTTTCGCAGGCCGAGTTTTTCCGCAGGCCAAATTTTTTCGCCGGGTTTTTTCGCAGGCCGAGTTTTTCCGCAGGCCAAATTTTTTCGCCGGGTTTTTCCGAAGGCCAAGTTTTTCCGAATGCCAAGTTTTTCCGCAGGCCAAGTTTTCCCGCAGGCCGAGTTTTTTTGCGGTCCCAGTTTCCCCGTTCGCCGGGTTTTTCAGAAGGCCAAGTTTTTCCGCAGGCCAAATTTTTTCGCCGGGTTTTTCCGAAGGCCAAGTTTTTCCGAAGGCGAAGTTTTTCCGAAGGCCAAGTTTTTCCGCAGGCCAAGTTTTTCCGAAGGCCAAGTTTTTTCGCAGGCCGAGTTTTTCCGCAGGCCCAGTTTCCCCGTCCGCCGGGTTTTTCAGAAGGCCAAGTTTTTCCGCCGGGTTTTTCCGCAGGCCAAATTTTCTCGCCGGGTTTTTCAGAAGGCCAAGTTTTTCCGCCGGGTTTTTCCGAAGGCCAAGTTTTTCCGAATGCCAAGTTTTTCCGAAGGCCAAGTTTTTCCGAAGGCCAAGTTTTTCCGCAGGCCAAGTTTTTTCGCCGGGTTTTTCCGAAGGCCAAGTTTTTCCGAATGCCAAGTTTTTCCGAAGGCCAAGTTTTTCCGAAGGCCAAGTTTTTCCGAAGGCCAAGTTTTTCCGAAGGCCAAGTTTTTCCGAATGCCAAGTTTTTCCGAAGGCCAAGTTTTTCCGAAGGCCAAGTTTTCCGCAGGCCAAGTTTTTTCGCCGGGTTTTTCCGAAGGCCAAGTTTTTCCGAATGCCAAGTTTTTCCGAAGGCCAAGTTTTTCCGAAGGCCAAGTTTTTCCGCAGGCCAAGTTTTTCCGAAGGCCAAGTTTTTTCGCAGGCCGAGTTTTTCTGCAGGCCAAGTTTTTCCGCCGGGTTTTTCCGCAGGCCAAATTTTTTCACAGGCCAAGATTTTTCTCGTCGGGTTTTCCCGCAGGCCCAAGTTTTTCCGAATGCCACATTTTTCCGAAGGCCAAATTTTCCGCAGGCCAAGGTTTTCCGCAGGCCAAGTTTTTTCACAGGCCAAGTTTTTGCGAAGGCCAGTTTTTGCCGGGGTTTTCCGAGGGGTTGTTTCCGCCGAGATTTTCCCGTCAGGGGAAAGTTTCAGCGCAGAGATGTTGGGTCAAACGATGAAAGTTGATTTTGCAAAAAAAATGCAGCTTCTCAACTTTGGTATGAGAAGTGATATGCTTCTTGAACTATTGCTTAGTCCAATCTCTTATTCGCTTTTGTTTTGGTCTTTGCATGGACATTTCCAGGAATGACCCAGGACGTTCTTATGAAAACTGCATGTGTAACTTGCTCTCACATTTTTCGACTTCTTGGACACTAGGTACATTCCAGGGAGGAATTTCGGCAAATTAACTAAAAGAAATAATGACTACAGATAATGAATTCTCAATGCAATAGAATTTAGGTGGAAAAAATATAAAGAACCTGAAACAGCAGGGATTGTTTGTAAAAATATTAGGATTTTTAGCAGAATATGGTTTTGATCTGAACGAGATAACATTGAATTCGTGAATAGTGTCATTCGAAAAAATGAAGTAAGGTCAAGCTTTAGGAACTCATGTCAGTATCAAATAGTCTCTTCTTTCATGCTATCTCAAATATCAGAATCTCAGGAAAAAACAGATTTTCAGGACTTCAGGTTCTCAAAAACTTTGAATCTATTATTCTCCATCACCCCTCCTTCTCCCCCCCCCCCCCTTTTTCCAATCCATCAACATAGAATAGTGACCTTTAAGAAAAGAGAGGGGGTTCCCCCTCCCTCTGTTGAGTATTGTAATGTTTTTTGTGTAATCTATCGTTCTCTGCGTCTCTTCATCTCCCACACTCTCTCGCTTTTTCTTCTTCCACCAGATGCACCAGCACCCCCAACAGCCGTCCGTCTTCTCTTTTTCCTTCTGTCTGGTCACTATTAGACTTTTTTGCTCCAAACTTTTGGAGCAAATTCGAAAAATGGGTCAATATCTTTTTCTAAATTTACTATTATTTCTCGGAGCAAATTTCACAAATTTCGGCTCAAATGCTCAACAACAAGAGAAACGAATCACATTCGAGGACTATTTCCAGTTTGGAAAAAACGAGTACACCGAGAAGAATTGGCCGGATTGTGTGGCTTTTATGAAGAGGGCCATTGATGATTTTAAGTGAGTTTTTACTGGGCGGGAATTTCAATTTTTTGAGAAAAAGGGATTGAAGGAAACTGTGCTCTATTGCTAATTTATACAAAAATGGCTGAAAGCGCGCACCATTGCCAAGATATCTAAAAAATGTTGAAAGTGCGCTCTATTGACTACTGGTTTAGTCCTGGTTATGGTGCGAATTAAAAATACTCTATTGACTATTTTTGGTGGTTGGACACGTGCGGACCGGGTAATAAATAAGCATTTTTCTAGGAAAAATATTTTGAATTTTTGAAATTAATGGAAAAAATCAAGTAATTTAGGCGGATACCCATTAGTAGAAAGTAGTGTTGAAGTACTTTTATGAAATCGGTGAAACGGAAAATTTTGAACTTTTCTTTATTCTCCAATTGCTATGAAAGTGGAGAATTAGAACCTTTTCATTTCTATGAAGTTGGTGGAACTGAGAAATTTGAGAAGTTGGTAATAGTCGTGGTTTCCCAGAACAACTAACCTGAATATGCTTGAAGTCATTTTATATGGTTGTAGGGACAGTAATATTGTGAAAGTTTTGATATAGTGAAGAAGCGCTCTATGGATAACTCCCCCCCCCCCTGGGGTATACGGGGTATGCAAACGCGCTCTATCTGACTAATAACGTGATTAATCATAGAGAGTTGGATACTCAGTCAAAGATGATGTCACAAGCTAGGTGGAGCGCGCTTGCTTTACACAGTAATTAGTTCGTAATGTTGGCACTATCGTTAGTACAATACCATTTCTCAATAACCTTTACAATGGTTATGGGAAGGAAATCTTTGAAATTAATTCCGATATCACAATGGCCATGAAGTTTTTGTTATGATTTACTAGCCTGGTGAAACTGACATGTTTCGTATATGTATTGACAGTTTGTTAGACTTTATGATGCTGATGTTGCTGTGAAAACTTTTAAATTTGAGTATGGAGAAAGTGCGCTCTACCAACAGCAATTTTTAACAAGAAACTCCTACAAAATCATTATTCATTGGAAAAACTCTAGCATGCTCCAGCGCAAATTACTTTTCATAGTGTGAAATCCATTACCGTACAAATGATCTTGGAGCTTGAGGTAGTCATTATCATCAAAATTGTACAGGACGAATGTGCACTCTATCGACAATACAATTTTCGATAACTAACAGTAACACTTTTGTCAGCGTTGTAAGGCACGACTGAATCCATTGAATAACGTTTCGAAACACGAAAACTTTCTTGAAAATATGTAAGTGCGCTCTACTGATAATGGGAAAAATTTCATGCTTTTCACGCTCAAATTGCCGTCGATGCTTGATTTTCTTTTTATCAGGAACCTGAAACTGCGTTTTTTTTAAATTCTGGAAGAGTGATTCTTATTGTTCAGTGATCATCCGAAGCTAGGGTACTCAATTTACGGTTTTTACTCCATATGATAGTATTAGCATCTAATTGCACATGGAAGTGATATTACGGTCATGATGAATCTGAAAAGTTTAGTTGGGTTTTCGAAGCAAAATTTTTTTACAGTTTTTGGTGGTAACTTTGGATGTGACGTCAATATATCCCAATAATTAGTGGTGATGGTGTGTTAGAATAATGTAGCAGAATAAATGTTGTATGAGTTATATGGATGAAAGTCTACTCTATCCATACTTTATTTTATTAAAAGATGCTATCTAAAGTCTACCAGCAAACTCAGAAGATTAAAGTAGTTTTATGACATTAGTGAAACTGAAGTTGAGAAAACAATTTTTTGGCCTAGCTGCCGGGAACAAGTGTAAAAGGTACGCCCTCCTGGTGTGTCATTTGACTTGAGAATTAGTTTTGTGGTTCATTTGCCACTTTGGTAGCGCTAAGAATAGTTGAAAAAAGAGCTCATAAATACTCACCATCAGTCTCACTGAAGCTTCAGGTGATTTTATCGAACTAGTGAAAAAGAAAAATTTGGAAAATTGAAAAAGCAAGTGCGCCCTATCGACAAATATTACTCATATTTTGTTAGTGCTATATAATCTTACGATAAGATGTAAAGAAAAACAAATGCTAAAGTTAATTGAACAGTTTTGGACAAGCTTGGAGCTTGGATTCATACTTTTCCATCTTCTACTTTGGGTTCTTCTTTTGAGTTTTCTGCCGAAGAAGTAGTGTGTGGAAACTTGTTCAATTGTGGTTATGACTTTGTTGAAACTGGAAGGAATTCTGCTAATCGTCGTGGTAGATGTTGTTCAAATTGTGTTATGCTTCCAATTTCCCCACTCCCCAGAGGCTGAAAGTCAAACTGTCTGTGTTCTGTTAACATTTTAGCTGCAAGCATCGAAGATTTTAATGCTTTAATGATACATTAGCTTACATACAGAGCTAGAGAAACTGAAAACTTTGTCGGCAAAAAAAAGAACTTTATCTATCAAAATCAATGTTTTGAAGTTACATCTAGGTACTGTTTGGTTTAGTATCATTGTTCTATCAGAAGGACACTGGTAGTTTATGGTTATGAGATTGATGATACTGAAAAAAATTCGAAACATTTTATGGACTGAAAGTGCGCTCTACCGCACTGATTATGAATTTTTCAATTTTGATGGTGCTTTAATACAATTGTATCTTCAAAGAATAACTACCTAGCAGTTGTTCAGCACAATTCGAAGCTCAGTGAAACTGAAAAATTTTGTGTCGATTTGAACTTGAAATCTTTTCCAATTAATAAACTTTATCCTGCAAATTGAAAACTACGGATATCAATGGTTTCCTGGAAACTGAAAATTGGAGCTGTTTGCTGTCTATTGATAATAGAAGCACCCATGCAATCTGTGCACTATCAGTTCAATGATAAATTCAGCCATATGTAAAGGAGCAGAAACTGAAAATTATTGTGTAATCGGAGAAATCGCGCTCTATTGATCATAGTGAGCTTATCCAATTTACTAAAGAGATTGATCGATTAATTAATAATTATAAGATATATTTGCACTAGTGGAAACAGAAAACTGTAAAAAAGTTAAGAGTGGTGAGCATCTTCGATGTTTCTGAACCAATCTTAATTTTGATATTATTTTTTAAAAATTTCAATTACTTTCAAACAACGATGGCGGGATTTTGAATGCTTTAAAATATATGTTTTTCCGTTTGTACTGCAGACCGATCATTGAAATTTTTTGCAATAGCCTTTTTCTCAACTTCACGAAACTGAGAGTTTTGTTAATGAAGAAGTATGCCCTTGAAAACCCGGACCTAGAACAAATTTATTTCATTTTGCATGTTTGCGGTAATTAAGAATGGTGTCATATTCTTCGATCGAGCAATCGGTAATTCAGAGTCCAGTTTTTTCAACTTTACGAAACTGAACTATTTCTCAAAACCATCGTATGGTTTATGCTTTGTTTTTTTTGACGCATCCTAAAAATGGCAATGTATTGAATTTCTTCCAAAAATTCAGTCAAAATCTGAAGTTTCTGAAACAGGTGATACTTGAGATTCAGAAAATTAGCTCTATGGAAATTAGAAAAGTGCCAGAACTGCACATTGAACATAATAGTCAATGTGTGGTATTTTTGAAGACCATGTAACGGAAAATTTATGTAGATCAGAAAGGGCGCTCTACTTCATAATTAGCTGCAGATGAAACAAGATGAAATTGAAAATCGGGATTCGGGATGACCTTTCTGGGCCGACTGCAACTGAAAATTCGAAGAATGAATGAAAATTTTTCTAGATTTAACTTTTTTCGGGCAATAGGGGAAAAAGTCAATGAACCTAACTCCATTGATAACTACAGCAAGACTTAAAATGCTAACAAATAACAAATATAAAATGCTAATGAATAAGATTCAACTGTGGAAACTGTTAAAAAAGTTGGCAATTGGTGAAGGTGCGATCTATTTCGACCGTTCAACCAAGAACAATTAACTAACAGATGTTCTTAAGAAGTAACTGCGCATGTGGAAACAGAAAAGTTTTATAGAACTTCACAGTTGTTCTTTTTTTCTCCGTTTTTCAGAAAATCTCATTTTTGATGATAAGTGCCAAACAAAATGGAAGAAAGTTTCTGAATGGGTTGGAACATAACATTTTTGTTCGTTGACTTTCAATTAATTTTTGAAGCTTCGCGAAAGTCGAAGTTTTGTTAATGAGTCATGTACACTCTATTGAACAACACTGATTTTTCCATACTGCAGTAGTATCCAATTCTAATTTCTCACGTTTGCTATTTCATTTTCCACTAACATTGAAAGAGAAGAATTTCGGACATGATCTGGTTTAGAAGAAACAGAAATGAAAAACCTTTGGCTATTTCCGCTAATTGGTAATCGACACATTTTCTTAGACCTAGCGATCGGTAATTCATGGGCCAGTTTTTTTTCAACTTTACGAAACTGAACTTTTTTTTCGAAATTATTGTATGGTTTATGTTTTGTTTTTTTTGACGCATCCGGAAACGAGGCGGCATTGAAGTTCTTCCAAAAATTCATTAAAAATCTGAAGTTCTGGAAACAGGTAATTTTGGAGATTTGGAAAATTACCTCTATGGAAATTAGAATAGGATCATGTACTGCGCATTGGGCATAACAGTCGATGTGCGGTATTTTTGAAGACCATATAACGGAAATTTCAATGTTCATTTTTTTCTGAAAATGTGGAAAACGTCAAGGAAACTCGCTCCATTGATAATTACAGTAAGAATCAAAAAGCTAACATTACCCAAGATTGAACGAAGGCTCTTGTAATTTCTAACTATTGGAATTTCTGATGGTACTGAAAAGGAAATTTTTTCGAACTCCGAAGGTTGACATCTTTCACTAGTTTCTGATTTTCGGTACTTGAAAAGTACTGAATTTTAATTTTGAGCACAGTACATGGAAAAATTAATTTTAAAATTGAGATTGGGAAGAAAAAAATTTCTGATACATAATGTTTTTTTTAAACTTGAGGTTTTAGGAAAACCACTGCGGTTCCTATTTCATTATCCCTATAGCGCACTTTCCCAACCTTCATTTTTAATCCATTTCTCAATAGAGCACGTTTGCAGACAGTACCAAGATGATACAGTAAGCTGTCGAAAGAAATGCGATCGTCAAGTGAAAAAAGTGGAAAATTCGATGCCGGAAATTGCAAAATTTCATGAAACCAGTGAAGTAGCACTCTGTTTGTTGAGATGTCGAAAGGATATGTTTGGAGGTAAGTTTCAATTATTCGAAAAATGATGCAATTGCGCCCCACTGAACATAACTCAAACCCCAAATTACAGACCACCAAACCGTCCGAAAAATGTCTACATACCACGATATGGAGGAGCGTAAACCCTATCAATACATGCACATTTGTCATTATCATCAGGGCGAACTTGCTATGGCCGTGCAGTCGGCATACACTTTCTTGGTTGCGAATCCAGAGGATAAAGATATAATGCAGAGTTTGAATTGGTATATGGAGAGGGATGGATTCTCGGATGAGATGTTAATCGATATGGAGAGGAAGGATCATGAGGTAAGGAAGAGTGCTCTATCGAGAAATTTTGTGCAGTGGAGCGCGTTTGCATCAGTGTAATCATTGGAGTAAGGAAAATGCGCTCTGCTGTACACTTCTGTTAAAGTGAAAAAAATGCGCTCAATTGCTGAATTAAGTAGATGTTATCTCTGAACCGTACACTGTGAAATTGAATTAGGAAAGTGTTCATTTTTTTACCATTTGGGTGGAACTGCAAAATTTCGATGCTCTATTGGCAATTTTTTGTGGAAGCTGCAAACATGCTCTGATGGTAATTTCAATGAAGACGATTATCAATAGGGCGCATTTTCATCAATTTTGATATTAGACGACTATTTCAACATTTTTGACTAATTTTGACGAAAATGCGCTCTTCAGAAAGTTTCAAAATAATGTTGAAAATACGCTCTTTTGGCATATATTTTGAAAAATGTTGTGAATGCGCTTTATTGACAAATTTCCAGGCAAAATTCATGAACGGAGTCGCCGCGTACGACGAGGAGGACTGGGGTCGGTGTGTACACGAATTCGAGAATTCCCTGGAAAAATCTGTTCTCCAAGATGAAAAGTGTCGAATCCTTTGTCAAGACAAAATCGACTGGAGTGTCGTTGAGGGAAATCCAGAAATCGACATTTTGCTAGCCAGCATGAGGGCTTCAGTGGTCCGATGTGAGCATAATTGCCTCTACAAATTGGCAGTGATAAATGGACATTATGTCGGAAACTTGATGGCCGCCCATTTTGAGTACCTGCATTACTGTCATTTCAAGTGTAAGTTACTGTAGTTATTTTTTCAAAATTCGCCATTTTTCTTACAGTACAACGAGGCGCTGAAGCCGCCCAAGCGGTCGCTAACTATCTCCTTTTCGACGACAATCCGTTGATGAAAAGGAACAAATATTTTTATGGCAAACAGTTTAATAAACCGGAACTTTTTGTTCCAAGTCAAGAAATGTTGGAGGTTTTCCAAAAACGAGAACTGGAAGCAAGATATTTGGATTTCATGGAATCCAGGTTTGCAGTGAAGGATGGGGAGGTGAGAGAACAAATGAAAAAAAAAGAACAAAGCACATTGGTGCCCGAAGGAATTGAACTTTTGGGCTTCAGATCAATAGCCGCCCCACTTACCAGTTGAGCGATTCGGGCATCGGAGGCATTGGAGGCAGCGGCGGCGCCCGACCAGTGCTCTCGACCCCCAGAGCGCCGCCGCCGTGCTTACATCCCGTCGCCCATGTGGTCTAGTGGCTAACAGAGATGACCACGGATCTGAAGGTCCCAGGTTCGATTCCCATCAAGGCGCAAATGTTTTTGCTTTCTTTTTTATTATTGCCAAGTTGAAGGAGATTCGAAATTTTTCTAATTTTCAGCTACCCCCAGAACAAGCCGACGACCATAACCCGTTATCCATGGACATACACATTGAGGACAACTTCCCATATGATCAGATTCAGAATTTGATGACGTCCTCTGAATGCAAAATTCTGAGAGCGGAATTTGATACGAGGGAGAGAGATGCATTTGTGAAGGAGTTGGAGGGACGGGTTAAGGTGGGTTGAGATTTAGAATTTTTTTTGAAATTTGGGAGAGGGGAAAAATTCGTAATTAAGAAAAGTGCTCAGTTCCCAAAACTTACCAAGTTTGAGAAACTGAAAAATCTCGAATTTCTCATCCCAAAATGTTTTCAGAAACTCTGGCCCGCCTCCTCATTTTCATCAGTTTCCTGCGGAAGTCATGTTCGAGAAGCGAAATGTGAACGAGCTATCGTATTCTCATCAGAATCCAAAGATTGTGGAGAATGGCTGGGAAAATGGTTCACTGGGTGTGTTATTGTGTTTTGTGATGAGAAGATTGTGTTAGCCTAATTGTTTCGGAATTTTTGGTTTTTGTAATTTATTTCTTTGAATGGGAAAAATATGTATTGAATAAAATGTTTTGAAAATATTATATCTTTATGAAAAAAGTAAAACCGACACAATCTACAAAGAGCAAAATAAGAGATACCTCCACTTGTCAAACTCGCATTGAACAATATAAAATGCAGAACTTTATTTCAGGTTATTGAAACAGGTAGAAAAATTTGGTATTTTTTCTAGCTCAAGATCAAGATAAGAGAATCATATAAGGATTATTTTCAGTTTGAAAAAATAGAGTACACTGAGGTGAGCTGAACGGATAGTGTGGCTTTTAGAAAGAAAGCGATTGATTATTTAAATTTAGTTTTTTCGGCGGGAATTCAAACTTTTGAAAAATTGGAAAATGGGAGGGGGGGGGGGGAAGACAATGTGCTCTATTGATCACAATTTCGCTCTGTTGAAAACTTTATTGATCAATTTTGATGCTCCGACGGAACAATTGATTTAGGGTTTTCATGATGTTTTTTTTGAAGTTGATGAAACAGAAATTTTTTCGTGCTTCCAATCTGAAAAAATTAACAAATTGAGAAGAAATTGCGTTATATTATTTTTTTTTGTTGATGGGGACTACATATACTATAAAATTTAATTGACCTCTCTATTAATTTTCAGTTAACAAATTGGGGCAAAAAATGCCCCTTAGTGACACAGTTCTGAAGTAGTAAAAACTGTTATTAATTGATCCACTAGATTTTCAGAAAATTTTTAGAAAATTGGTGAAATTGATTGATTTATTGGTTTATTACGTAATAATACGTGAAAAAGAACAGGTGAGAGATTCAATTGACTTAAAAAAGGTGTTTACTACAGCAATCAATTTGCTCTTCCAGTAGGTCCCGAATTAGAATCAGTAATATTTGATGACCTTCATTATAGTCATGGGACAGAAATTTTTAGATCAAAATTTATGGGATAGAATGGATATTTTGTTGAGGTTTTCGAGTTCATCGTGGCATGGCAAATGTCAATATGAAGTAAAATTTTAACCTGTGTTATAAACCAAGTGAAGCAGAAGTATTTTGAAAGGCGTTGCAGCAATCATCTTTAGACTTTTTGATAGATGTTTTCACTTTGATTTGTTCTTTTTTGTAGTTTTGAGTTCCTAGAATCCTCAGTGAGTTTGAAGATGTACTGAGGTTTCACTGGAAAATTGGCATGGAAGATAAAAAAGTCAATTATTCTCTTCCGAAAGGAAACATCTTGAAAACGGTGTGAAGCCCGGTACAAGCCGTTAGAAATCAGGTTGTTCAACAAATTTGGGAAGCTAGTCCCCGGGCTTTTAGAAAACTCTAGCTGGAAAAATTGCTGATTTCTTGTGATTAAATGGCGCGAAATTGGCTTTCCGACAATCTTAAACAAAACACCCGCAACAAATGATCTATAATTGAGGGGGAAAGACGTGGGAGTAACTTCTTCCACTGGAGTTTTTCTTCTATTTAGTTGCCCTAACGGTGTTTTTGTCTGGTTTCTTTCTTTGTGTTTTTTTCATCTCGGAAAATAGCCTTTGGAAATGTTTTCAGTATTTTCACCAAGTTTCGAATGAAACCTTAGCAACCCTTCAAGAATTCGCTGTAGTGAAGCTTTGGATGTTTGTATTGCGTAGATTGCCTGTATACACGGTGTACAAATAAGTGTACAGTAAGATAGGTACAGTCATTTCAAACATTGATGAAACAAAAATGGATGGTTATATTATTCCAGTATGTTTTTTATATGCATTATTATGCAATTAGTGGAACAGAAAACATATTCTTCTCGATGTCTTCAAAACAATGTTGAGTTAGGGCCTACATAATTATTTTTATGAAAGTGTTGCCATTTTCGTTTATTATCAGCATGAATGAAATGTTGCTCGTATTGGATTAATTCAAACGGAATGCATATTTAATTCTATCACTTCCCAGCAGAATTATGATCTTTTCGGTTGAAGACAATCTATGAGATTGGTGAAGCAGTGAAGTTATGAGATAGTGAGATAAATTTGGGAGTTTGTATGGTCTTTGATTGTTTTTACTGCTGTCGAAAATACCAATGATTTTCATTGCTATTGCTCATGACGTATGCTAGTTTCTGATTAGTCATCTAGAAATCAATTTTGGTTATGGGATCAGTGGAACAGAGAACATGTGCACAGGCTTGCAAAACGATGCATCAGTTCAAATTCTCGCGCTTTTTTTCAGATGCGTCGCGTGTCGCGGACGATAAAATTCTTTGCGCAGCGACTCACAGCGACTCGCAGTACAATGTTTCATTAATCTAAAAGCTGGCGTGCTGCCAATCAAGAGTGAACGCCCTTTGGCATGGTGTTCCGTTTGGCAAGTCTGTCCATGTGCAATTTTAAAAACAAGGTGAAAAACGAAAAATGTTCGAGGTTGTTTAACAAATCCTCAATTTCGTATACACTTATTTTTGAAAAGAATCAAGAAATAATTCAGGACTACAAGTGGCAGTCCAGGTGATAACTTGTTTTATATCTGTTGAGAATTTCAAAATGTAAGACCAATGAACAGTAGTTATGATCAAGGTATTTGATAGCATATTGAATCAGTAACTTTACGATTTCTGGTTGGAGAGTGAGGAATTTTCTGGAGGTAAATGATTAGTGGACAAGAGTTTTGATCCAGTTAGATAACATAGATGGAACGGAAAGAAAACTGTGAGAAATTTACTGTCGAAGAAAGTGGGTACTGATAATTCCGTTCAGGATTTCTTTCATTTTTTATGAATAAAATAGTAGAATTATATTATTTGTAATTTTTGTGGTTGATGAAACATATATAGCGCTCTCACAATTAGACAGTGCAAATGGGAGGCAATGCGTCTTCAGATAATGAGGACTTGGTAACAACGACACCACGAAATTAGCTAGCGAAACATAGGAAACTTCAGTGTTTTTGAGGTTCTCCAAAAACTCTTTTGGTGGGATACCTCTCCTAATATGGATACTTTCACCATTTTTGAAGGAAACTTCTTCAGCTTTTTCAAATTGTCCTATTTTCAAGATCATCTACCGTGGGAGCAGTGACTAGTAAAAGAATTCTCGTTTTCTTATAGAGTAGATGCAACTGAAAACAATATGGTAATCGAAGGGAGCACCAGTGATAGGCGAAGAGAAATGAAAAAAGAGCAATCTCATCAAAAAGATCAAGTGAGCCATTCGTGAATCCGTTACGTGGTTTTCGAACAAGCCCAACATAATGTCGTTGATTGATAACTTTTTATCGTGAATCTGAAACTTGGATTTTTTGTTGTGGCAGAACTATTCGATTTTTATTCTTCAGTGTGTATTGGAGGCTAGGTTTTCAGTTTTTATTATACATATATACATAGTTCGTTTAGCAACAACTTGCAGATGGAAATGATATTATGGTCACGATGAATCTGAAAAAAAATTTTATTTGGGCTTCAACATTTTCTAAGAGTTTTTTTGGTAACAATTTTATCTTTGACAATAATGTATCGGAAGCTTATTAGTGGTTTGTGAGACTGATGAGTTGAAAGTGTACTACTTACTTTATATACTTACTTTATGTATTTGATTGTAGGCGGTGTAATGAGCCCATCATTGGTCTAGACAGGCAAAGTAGTGTTACGGTATCGCGAGGCAGAAAATATTGGTTTTGTCTCCAATTTCCGATACACATGAGGGTGGAGGAACAGATATATTTGGATAAGAAACTTTGGAAAGAAAGTGTGCCCTATCGAAAAAAATGAGTAATCGAAGTGGTCTTATGATGGATCTTCAAAAAAATTTCAAATTCGGTGGATGATGAAACGCACTATGTATATCACCATTCTTTTCATTTGTGAGATTCGTGTTACTGGAAAGTTTTGGACTATAGAAGCTTGGGATTCATAGTTTTCCATCTTCTATTGGGGGTTGATCCATCAAGTATTTAGACTCCATTGTAGCTTGAACACTGTGTAGAAACATGTTTCATTTTGGTTATGAGCTTGGTGAAACAGGACATTAAGCATCTTCACATTTTTTTGTGCGCTAATGTTTTTGAGCAGTGTTATACCATTCTCGTTTTTATTTTCACGCAGAGCGGTGAGTTTTCTCATCTCTCTGATTTGAAAATAATTTCGGGAGTCCGGCCCCAGAACCCTGGCACGGAGGGACCGTAGCCACACCGTCATCGCTAAGGAATCCGATGCCGACCCGAAAACACTGACGCGACGACCTGGCAAATCCCTGGTGGCTCAAGATGATACCTATCGACGACAAATTTGGCTCAAAAACTATCTGAGGAAGTGAAGGCGGAAAGTCGGAGGTGGACAAGAAGGAAAGATTGTGATGACGTGGAGGCGAGGAAAAAGGATGGACGCCGATTTCAAGTCACCCGGTGCTCATCGATGGAGCGCCAGTTTGGAAACCACGTGGCTGAACTTTTGCAAACAAAAGAACATGTGGAGTGACCCGGTCAAAAGAGAAGACGTGGAAAGAGGAAAATGGCTGGAACTTCCGGATGACCCCAGCAAGAAAAGGGAGATGTTAGTAGCAAACTTTCTGTTCTCACTATTCTTTGAAACTGGAATAAATGTATGTATGTATACCCTCACTTTTCAAATTTTCCATTTTTCTAAAAAATGATATTGAATAACAAAGGACTGAAAGAGGCTGAACCGCAATTTGTTTGTACAATATTATTATTTTGAGTCCAAAAACCATAAAAGCAACACTTGAGGGATACATTAAGATAAATCTAAAGTTGAAGAAACTGAAAACATTGTCCGCAAAAAAAATGTATTTTGTCATTGGAACATTTTGCTCAATTTATTCATCGGCCGTACTGTCCAACCAAGACAAAAATCGAATATTTTTCAACTTGACGAAACTGAATTTTTGTATCTCAAAAAATGAATAGAATTACTGAGGTTTCTTGAGATGAGAAAAGATGAGAGAGAGAGAGAAAAAACTTAGATTAGTGAAACATTGAAATTTTACATGTCTCACCAATTTCCTCTTTTCTTGAAAATTTGAAACGTCACCCGAACTGGAAGGAACATCAATCTAAAACCTTAGGAAAAAAAACCTTAGGAAAAACATTACTGGAACAGAAACTTTTCAAGAAATATAAATTTTTCGACAAATCAGTACACCGGTCATGGATAACGCACTTTACCCTCTTTTTAATATCTTTCTGAATGGAGCACATTTGCAGACAGTACCAGGATGACACCGTAAGTTGCCGGAAGAAATGCGATCGGCAAGTGAAAAAATGTGAAAAATTCAATGCCAAAAATTTCGACGTTTCATGAAGCCACCAGTGAAGTAGCACTATGTTTGTTGAGATGTTGGAAGGGTATGTTTGGAGGTAACATTTCAGAAAATACTGAGGAAAAAATGATGAAAATGAGCTCTATTGATAAAATGAAGGAAATGAAAGTATTTCATCAATAGGGCAAACTTAGATCAAAAAATCCTGTAGTGTTGGGAACGCGCGTAGAAATGACAGAGCATTGAATTGAGTAATTTTTTATTATTTTTACAATCAGGACGCTACTGCAAAAAATTTTGTTCAAAATGCGCTCCGTTGACATCTTCGTGGTGAAGTTGCAAATACACTCAATAGTTTCCTGAATCATGGAATTTTTTCTCTAATCATGTTATAACTGCCTAGATTCAACGTTTGATCATTAGTCGAAAATAAAAGTAATTTTATGAGATACGTGAGACTATTGTGAGATATTTAGCACTGTGGTTGAAGATTCTATCATCCACAAGATTCTCAAAGTCGGTTTATGATAATGTGGAAACAGTTTACCTTTGGAAAAGGCAGCCAGCAATTTATTGTTTCATTGGTATTGTTTCAGTTAACATCTTTTGCATATCAGTATTCTAAAAATTATGTCTTGTTATGAGAGTATCTCTACTTATTTCTATATGGATTCAGATGCCGAATATGTAATACTCAACACGAATCTCGGTGAACCTTATGGAATCTGAAAACCAGTAAAATTTTGGATAACGATCGGAAGCAAAGGGATCTTAACGT
Organism: Caenorhabditis sinica; assembly: GCA_963932045.1. Lineage (NCBI taxonomy): Eukaryota > Metazoa > Nematoda > Chromadorea > Rhabditida > Rhabditidae > Caenorhabditis > Caenorhabditis sinica. The sequence continues at coordinate 22,631,056 of OZ009940.1, forward strand.
TCAACATTTCTGATGGTAAGTATGAAATTATGGTGAAAATAGTAAACATTAGTTATCATCAAGGAATTTCATAACGTGTTGAATCTTTAATTTCATGTTTTCTGGTTGGAGAGTGAGGAACCTGCTGCGAGTAATGGATTAGTTGGCTAGAATCTTTTTTTATATAACGACGATGGAACGGAAAACAAAAGTTAGAATACTGCTGTCGAAAAAAGTAAGCTTTAATAGTTCTACCACTAACCGAGTAATAGCCAGATATTTCCAGTTAATTTTTGCTACTGATGAACTAGAGAACAGTTAGATGGTAGGGGAAATGAGAGGCAAAATGGCCTACTGATAATAAACGCTACAAAACGCAAGTGAAAAATGGGAAACTACAAAAAAATTGTAATGGATTCACAACATTTTTAAGGATTAAACTTTCCAGAAAAAGATTTTCCTTTCATTTTCGATTGAGGCTTCTTCCTGGTCTTCAAAATTCAAGCAATTATTGTCTTGGGTAAAACTATCCTCGTTTTCTTCTAGAATAGAGGGAACTGAAAACTTTCTAGTAGTAATACAACTGAGCTCCGGTAATAGGTGAAGAGAAAGGGAGTAAATGTGTAAAATCGAAAAAACAGACATGATGAAAGTATGAATTTGTGAATTTGTAAATCACTTCAACAAGTCTTCGGAACACATATTCTTTTAAGAATGAAATAGTATTAAATTGATAACTGAATTGATCTGACCAATATCGACGCCTGTTTAGTGTCACATTAACGGAACCCTGAAACTCTGCTTTTTTGATTCCGAAAAAATCACTTTATTGTTTAGTGATCATCTACTCCTTACTAAGGGAATAGTTCTGTCTGTGTGTGTGTCCGTCCAAAATTGTTTCTTGCATAACTTTTTTCTTCGTGAGCCAAATGTTTTTATATTTGCAATACAGTCGTGGATGCTTGGGCGCTTTATGACCGTTAGTTGAAAACCAAAATTTTGTTCAGGATTACTGTAGGTACAGTAACCCAAAATTTGGAAAGGAACTCAATGTGAGCGAAAATTTCTAGAACTTTGCACACACAATGCAAGAACAATGAACAATTACAACACCAAATTTCGACTTGATAGCTCAAAGATTAATTGAGTTACAGTAATATGAACGTTGACTTATTCTTCGAGTTTCCAGAATTTTCCAGCAAAAGCCAGGAGGTTGAGCCCCGCGTAGCGGGGCGTAAACCGACTGGTTATAAACTACTCACACACTTAGCAACTTTTTGCACATGGAAGGGATATTATGATCATGAGGAATCTGAAAAGTTTTGATGATCTTTTTGAGCGGGATTTTCTAAGTTTTTTGACGACATTTTTTTTGGAAGACATTTACCTATTGGTTGCTTATTGATGGTTTGTGTGATTGATGTTACAGAAGAAGAGTTGTAAATGATATATGAATTGGAAGTGTATTTTATACTTACTTTATTTGTTTATAGGCGGTCTATTGAGCCCCACCATTGCTCGAGAAAGATAAGGTAGAATTACGGTATCGCCAAGCTGAAATATTGATTTTTTTCTTTTTCTGCTACCTATTGTCGATGCGCATCCCTTATGAGAAACCTGTAGTCCGTTTATGAAATCAGTGAAGCAGTACACCAAAAGAAACATCGCTCTTTCAATAGTTTTGTTTTGACTAGATGCTATGATTGTTATACTACATAGTATAAGAGTGTGGCTTTATCAGTATCGGATGGGAAGCTTGGAATAGAAAGTGCGTCCTATTGATAAATTTTTTTCCGCTTCATGGAGTGCTCAATTTTCTCACTGTGTCATGCGTTCTATTGGACTGATGGTGAGTACTACCAAAAATAACCAAAATGGTCTTAGAGCTTCGAGACGTTTCACGAGCGGTACAAAGTGAAAATGCACTACATCACTTTTTTTCTGATTCATGGGAATCGTGTTACTGGAAAGTTTTGGACAATGGAAGCTTAAGATTCATTTTTTCATATTTCTAATAGGGCCACATCCTTCAAATTATTGATTAACACTATGTGGTGTAAAAGCATGTTTCATCCTGGTTATGTGGGACAGTAACTTGGGGGACTTCTTTTGGGACAGTAAGTTGGGGATTCCTCTGTCCTCCTTACAACCTTATTTTTTCGTAATGTGTTAGAGTTGCGATTTTCCACACTACATATTTTGAACTGACATGAAAACAGTGCTTCCAATATATTCCTCAACCATCCAGCCATATGTAGAGTCGAAGAAACTGAGAGTGTTGTTCTTGAAATAAGTAAAGCTTCTACTATGGAGCAATCAAATTAGTCTATTTATTGGTGTAGCTAAGTACTTTAATTGACAATTGGATAATTTAACATCGCATGCCATATTCCGTAATGTGGAAACAGTATTATGTCGAATTGATAAAATTGGGCTTTCTTGATATTTTACAAAGATTTTTTGGCTGTTTGATTGTCCGGTTCATTTACGGTAGGAAATTTTTGAATGTGTTTTATCCGAGGATCTTACTGTAAAAAGTCATGGTGATTCCGGTTTTCTTCAACTTGCCAATCGAAGACATAGTCATTGCATCTCTTTGTTAACATTCAAAAACAGAAATCTGTGAGAAAAGATTGTTTGCTCTATCCGTAGGAATCATAAGCCCCATATCGATTACTAGCATTACCAAATTCACAAAACTTGAGCATATGGCGAAGCTGTAAACTATTCTTGAACAACTACTTTTTTTCTATTTGAGGTTTCCTTTCATCTACACCAGGATAGGTACACATATTTTCTGAGTTTGCAATAACTGGTTTTGTTTCGCGACCAGTCATTTTACAAATTTATGAACTTGCCCACCTTACGTTCATTTTAGTTGCGTGTGAGTGAGGGTATTATGAACCATACCAGGTAAACATCTACATTTGAAAAGTCTCGATTTTAACGTGAAACTTTCACAAAAAATCTGGATTTTGCGGTTGCAAAATGACGTGGTTGCGAAATGTTCCGGATACTTAATCTGCTCTCTTTCGACAATATGTCAAAGTTTCTTGCGTTTTTCATCATATTGGTAGCTACAATTTCTCCTTGATAGCGACAAAATACTGCTTCGTCTTCCAAAGTGGTGTTGGTGAAACAGATATAACTTGCGTACTGATACTTAGATTACTGGATGACTGAAGCTTAAGTGACAACTATATACATAAGTGAAGTGGGACAGAAAGAATATGGGAATTAGCAATTTTGCGTAGGATCTACTGAACTGCCGTATTGGCCCAGAAACTTACCGATTTTGTGAAACATAGTAAACTTTTTTTGCATTCTAACTGTGTTCTATTGATAATGTGGCCCTTTTTTTCACAATAAATTGCCTCGACTTCCAATCATGTCTTCAAAAAGATCGTTAAATTTTTGGATCGTTCTCAAATTCAGATAGATCTTCCAGAAATCTGCTTGCAAATAAAATTATATTTTGGTGTTCTGACCTTATTTTGTGGACCAATTGGTTTATTAAAGGGATATTGGTAGTTTCTAAGATTGATGATACTGGAAAAAAATTTAAAGCACTTTCTGCACGGCAAGTGCGCTCCACCGCAAGCTTGCGTCTAATTACGGATGTTTCAATGTTGGTGCTTATTCCATTAGTGTCTCTTAGGTTGGATGTGGTTTCACAAGATTGGCAAAACAGAAAAAATTAAAGATGAGCTTGTAGAAAGGGAATAGAGCTATACAAAATGACCATTTTCTGGAGCTACTTCAATGATAACTATACAATAATTTTTCATCACTATTCGCAGCAACGCTCTGAACCTGAAAAATTGGTAACGATTAGAACTTTTAGTCTACTCTAATTCATCAAAGTTTCAAGTTTGAAAATTGAAAGTTACAGAAATAAACGATGTTTTAGAAACATAAATTTTAAGCTGTTTGCTTCAACTGATAAGTGAAGTTCTTGGGCGACATATGCATTGTTTGATATTGACAAATTGAGCCATATGTAGAGTAGCAGAAACTGAAAAATTAGTTGATAATTGGCCAATGTGTGCTCTATTGGTTATAGTTAGTGTATACGTTTTTGAATGGAAAATAGACTAATATTTGTTAGTAAGAAATGTTTGGGCATGTGGAAACAGAAAAGTTTAAAAAACTTCTGTATTGCGAGACTTTTTCCCGTTTTGAAGAAGATCCCAAGTTTGCGTTACTGCCTAACAATAATAGAATGACATTTCTGAATGTGTTGGAACAGAACATTTTGGATTTGCACGCTCTACTCACCAATCGGCCGTTATAAAGTACAATTTTATGAACTATACGAAACTGAAATTTTGCATATTTTCGATGGAGTTTTTCTGGATGATTTCAAATACCACTCTGTTTCTGGAAGATTTCTAGTGCCACTTAAAAATAGAGGAGTCACTGAGATTCTGCGTACAATTGTAGTTTTTAAATGCGACATATTTTTATGAAGACCATAAAACAGAACGTTTTTTATAGATCAGAGCGCGCTTTCTATAGCTAGTCCAAGAAATTTTCGAAAATTATTGAAAAATAGGAAAATTCAGAAAACTTTTGGAGCAGAGGAAACAGAAAATAATGTATTTCCTTGTTCTCATCAATTTCTTGCGGAAGTCATGTTCGAGAAGCAAAATGTGAACGAGCTATCGTATTCTCATCGGAATCCAAAGATTGTGGAGAATGGCTTGGAATATGGTTTAGCGGGTGTGTTGTCGTGTTTTGTGATGAGAAGATTGTGTTGGCTTAATTGCATATCTGATTTTTATTATTTATTTGTTTAACCGGAGACTAGAGCTAATAAGAGGTTTGAAACGTGAACAATTTTATGGAACTAATAAAACTGAAAATCATTAAACAAAGTTTTTAGTTCTGGATCAACTCTACAAAGACACGTTGAACAGTTGAACAGTATTATTTAGGAGTTATGGAAAAATAAATATGCGCTCTAGGGGTCCTCAACAGAGCGCATCTCAACTATTTCACAACTTTTCAAATATTACTGCACCTACAACCTTATAAAATGATTTAAGCATATTCAGGTTAATCGTTACTTGAAACCTTAAGTATCACCAACTTTTCAAATTTCTCAGTTCCACCAACTTCACAAAAGTGACAACGTTCTAATTTTCCAGTTTCTAGCCACTGTGGATTCAAAAAAAGTTTAAAAACAGAAGTTAGATGGACTACACCTGCATTTTTGCGTTACCGATGTGTGAATCCGCGAAATGAAATACCACTAGCTTAGAAACTTGAAGTGCTTAGATTATGGTATTGGTTAAACAGTAAGTTTTGTAAAATGATAACCCATTATGAAATCGAAGTAGCAATAGTTCTCAGAATTGAAACAAATAAAATAATGGGCGCTTTATATTTTTTATAACAGATCGTAAGAAAGAACCGATTGTATTCCTTTCAACGAATCAAAAATTTGCAAATTTCAGTAATGATGTCAACATGTCACTGAAAATATGAATGATTGGTTTACCCTTATGAGATTGATAATACAGTGAAGTTTTGGTCGAGAAAATGAGGGATTTCTCCATCGGTTCTCTAATGATAATATCACTAATACTGACAAAAGTCATCTTTTTATCGGTAACCTACAGCCTTGAAGTTATTTTGTGAGATTGATGGAACTGAAATATTCCGCATGAAAAGTTTCGTAAAGAGTTAGCTAATCCATACCGTTTTTTACCTATTGACGACAAGGATGTATTCGGAGAAATGAATGATATACTAGCGCCCCACGTGTGTTGGCGACGCGCTCTACCGCAATCAGTGCTCTTTTTGCACGAGCCTCACTAGTCGTTGGGAATAAAAAATGTGGCTTTCATTCTAAATAGGAACTATTTTAAATATCAATATATTGTGGCCGATTTGATCTCCAACGTGTAATGAAGCCCGCGCAAAAAATTACAGCACTAATTGCGGTGGAGCGCGTCGCCAACACACGTGGGGCGCTAGTAGCTCGTTTCTTGTTTGGGATAGTCGATCAAACATTTAATAAAATTCTTGAGGTACACTTTATGAGCTAGTAAAACAGTGTTAAGGACAAGATTCAATGAGAAGATTATGTGTTATTTTCAAATTGGCTTTGTTCTGGTCCTACCATCACTATGTTCATAGAGCCCCTATGAGAATTAATGACATGGAATGAATACAGAAAATGTATTTTCTAGAAATGCGGGGAGCAAATGTGCTCTAGCGCAAATTCTATTGGTAAAGCTCTAGTCATAAACACGTGAACCTGATACTGAAACTTACATGATTAAAATACCTTAATAAAGTCGGTGGAACAGGGAAGTTTTAGACAAGGCAGAGGTAACGTTATCCAGAGAGCTCTAGTAAGCTCTCTGGATAACAATGTTATGGTTGCAAGGGTATTAACCGATCCATCAGAAGTCCATGAGCTTGATCTCCCTATGTGAAATAGGAGGCACGGCAATATTTTTGATGAACGACTTTGAAGGAAGCTTGATTACCTTCAGCAAACAGAAGAAAGCAAACGCGTCTATTGAACTCGATGTTAGTTTGGCTAAACAATGATCTTTTTCAAAATATTATATAAAAGTTGCATTTTGTCCATCGCCAATGATTATATATGATTCTCTTCACTTGACAAATGGAGGGGGGGGGGGGGGAACATAAATGATGAGTTGTTTGCTTCTACTGATAATGGAAGTTCTTGGGCGCGTCATGCATAACTCATTTAATGATAAATCGAGCCATATGTAGATTAACAAAAACTGAAAATTAGTTGATTGTCGGCCTATGTGTGCTCTATTGGTTATAGTCAGTGTATCCGTTTTTGAATGGAAAGTAGACTAATGCATAGCTGTTAGTAAGAAATATTTGGGCATGTGGAAACAGAAAAAGTTTTGAGAACTTCCGGCTTGTGAACCTTTTCCCCGTTTTCAAAGCTGATCCCAAATTTGCGTAACTGCCTAACAATAAAGGCAGGAAGTTTTTGAATGTGTTGGAACAGAACATTTTGGTTCTTTGATTTAACACTCATTATCCGAGAAAATCGAGTATGCCACTGTACAAAAATTTCAAACTGGATCTTTTGTATTGGTATTATATGTATTGGTACCTTGTATACTTCTAACATTTATCACATATATTTCATTGAGCTCCGCCCACTTTTAGCCAAGAGATGTAGCAAAAACTGAAAAAAATGAAAATTTTTCTTTGTAGTGCAAATGACTAGATCTTAACTGGAAACGACTTTTGGCATCATTTTATAAATTTTTCGTGTTGGGACCAAAAAGATATAATGCCATCTTAGCATAAAAAAATCATGAGTTTTCGTGATTTGATGAAAAAATTACAAAAATTTTCAAAAACACCATTTTTCTGGGTCGGGGACCATATCAAGCCAACGAGATATTGTCAGATTCGGAATCTACGCCAAATTTTGGCTTAGATCAAATAGGTTTGACAAAAAATTGCGGTATCCACCATACTTAAAAATAACGAATTTTGTGATGCGTGCAGTCGAAATCCATGGGGTACCCCCCGTTGTGAAAAAAGTGATAGTCACGGATTTGGCTGAAATTTCCCACATAAGTAGCACAACCCAAGACACAACTGTTCCCAAAATATAAAGGTCATTCGATGACCCTCCGTCCAGTGAATAGACTTTCAGTACAGGTAGGTAGGGGAAATTTTTCATTTTTACTCGAGTCTGAAAATTAATAGTGGATACCCCATAATTGTAACAATTATGGATTTTCTGAAGTAAAATTTTATCTAGTTTCCAAATTCATTGTTATCTCTGTGGCTTCGCAGAGTCTAAGACGGAAATTATTCGTGTTTCTCATGTATACTTACCCATACTGGAGCTGGTCTTGTATTTTACCCGATAATCATATGGGAATCAACTATCATCTGTCAGAAACACTGTAATTCGATTAGTTTATGTTGAGTACAACTCATAAACAACGTTCAATATTCAGAAAAGGGTATTCTAAACTTTTTTGCAGTCGGTTTCTTACTATTTCTAAGTTTAACTAGACCTGTTTTATATACTGCTGTAAAACTCTTGAAATGTGACCTTCAGACAGAGCAAAATTATTTTTTCTTATGAATTACTAAACAACCTCCTGGAATTACAGTGTTTCTGACAGATGATAGTTGATTCCCATATGATTATCGGGTAAAATACAAGACCAGCTCCAGTATGGGTAAGTATACATGAGAAACACGAATAATTTCCGTCTTAGACTCTGCGAAGCCACAGAGATAACAATGAATTTGGAAACTAGATAAAATTTTACTTCAGAAAATCCATAATTGTTACAATTATGGGGTATCCACTATTAATTTTCAGACTCGAGTAAAAATGAAAAATTTCCCCTACCTACCTGTACTGAAAGTCTATTCACTGGACGGAGGGTCATCGAATGACCTTTATATTTTGGGAACAGTTGTGTCTTGAGTTGTGCTACTTATGTGGGAAATTTCAGCCAAATCCGTGACTATCACTTTTTTCACAACTGGGGGTACCCCATGGATTTCGACTGCACGCATCACAAAATTCGTTATTTTTAAGTATGGTGGATACCGCAATTTTTTGTCAAACCTATTTGATCTAAGCCAAAATTTGGCGTAGATTCCGAATCTGACAATATCTCGTTGGCTTGATATGGTCCCCGACCCAGAAAAATGGTGTTTTTGAAAATTTTTGTAATTTTTTCATCAAATCACGAAAACTCATGATTTTTTTATGCTAAGATGGCATTATATCTTTTTGGTCCCAACACAAAAAATTTATAAAATGATGCCAAAAGTCGTTTCCAGTTAAGATCTAGTCATTTGCACTACAAAGAAAAATTTTCATTTTTTTCAGTTTTTGCTACATCTCTTGGCTAAAAGTGGGCGGAGCTTAATGAAATATATGTGATAAATGTTAGAAGTATACAAGGTACCAATACATATAATACCAATACAAAAGATCCAGTTTGAAATTTTTGTACAGTCATCAAGAGGCATGAAGTCGAAACCCTGGGATAATGAGTGTTAAATGCGACATTTTTTATGAAGACCATAAAACGGAATTTATTTTATAGATCAGAGCGCGCTTTCTATAGCTAGTCCGAGAAAATTGTAATAATTATTGAAAAATAGGAAAATCGAGACAACTTTTGGAGAAAACAGAAAATAATTTGTGTCCTTGTTCTCATCAGTTTCTTGTGGAAGTCATGTTCGGGAAGCGAAATGTGAACGACCTATCGTATTCTCATCGGAATCCAAAGATTGTGGAGAATGGCTTAGAAAATGGTTCACCGGGTGTGTTGTTGTGTTTTGTGATGAGAGGATTGCGTGGCGTAAATTACATTTCTGATCTATATTAATTATTTGCTTGGTAACTTGTACCATAAAACTGAAAATAATTGAATGAAGTCTTCATAAAGATAACATTAAATGAAACATTGGATTAGGTTGACAAAGACACATTGGAACAGTAATATTCAGGAGTTATAGAAAGAAAAAATGCGCTATATTTTGAACTCCAAACCGATTAAAATATACGATGGAAAGCAAACATGCGCTACCTTTCTTGTGATGGTGTCGTTGTCTGACCATAGAAATATTTGATGGTCCTCAACGGAACGCATCTTCAGTATTTCACAACTTTTTAAATATTACTGCACCAACAACCTTATAAAGTGACTTCAAGCGTATTCAGGTTAATCGTCTTTGTTAATTCGTTCCATAAGTATCACCAACTTCTCGAACTTCTCAGCTTCACCAACTTCGTAAAAGTGACAACGCTCTGATTTTCCAGTTTTTCCTCAACTGTTGGTTCAAAAAAAAGTTCAAAACCAGAAGTTAGGTGGAGACTACGAGTTTAGTGAAGTGCACCGGCATTTTACCGTCCTGAGTTTGCGTTATCAATTCTCATTCTGAATTTCATAAAGAAGTACCACTATCCTAGAAACTCGAAGTGCTTAGATTATGGTATTGGTTAAACAGTAAGTTTTGTAAAATGATGCTCCATTATGGGATTGAAGAAGAAATATTCCTCAGGATTGAAACAAATAAGACAAAATGTGCGCTACATATTTCCTCATAACAGAGTGTAAGAAAGAACCGATTGTATTCCTTTCAACGAATTAAAAGTTTGCAAATTTCTAAATTGAAACTTATTCCATCGTCACTGAAGTATGGGTTATTGGTTTACCCTCATGAGGTTGATAATACAGTGAAGTTTAGGACGAAAAAATGAGGAATTTCTCAAATGCCGCTCTTATGATAATATATTACTAACATGGAGGCAAGGCAAATTCTCATCGGTAGCCTACAGCCTTGAAGTAATTTTCAGAGATTGATGGAACTGAAAAATTCCGCATGGAAAGTTTCGTAAAAAATTTGCTCCAGCGCACCGTTTTCTATGTACTGACGACGATATTGTATTTTGAGAAATGAAAAATAGATAATTTCAGGTCTTGTTTGGGCTTCAGGTGTTGACAGTTAAACTGAAACTTGTCGATTGTGCATTTAATAAAGTGAGTAAAACTTTATGAGCTAGCGAAACAGTGTAGTTTAGGAAAAGATTCAATGAGAAGGGGATGACGGGAAAAAAATGTGCTCTAGCGCAAATGCCATTGGTAATACTCTCGCCATCAACACACCTCCAACTGAATCTTGGATGATTAAAGTACCTTAATGGAGTCGATGGAGCAGGGAAGTTTCAGACGAGACAATAGGCATAGGTAAGATTATCTAAACGGTAATGTACTCCAAATGTCATCTCTGTTTTGGGCTGTGTCTAGGCTCAAAAGAATAAGCATAAAAAGTTATTAACTGGTGTAAAACCGTTTTTGTACCCTGATAATAGTTTTCGAGATAATCGACTATTTCCAAAAAATTTGCAGTTTTTCAAAAAATGAAATTCAAACAATCATAACTTTGGTAGTTGTGTTTGGATTTTTACAAACTAAATTGCATTGTATAGGTAAAGTATTGAAAAATATAAATCTGTCAAGTTTTCAATGTTATCGATTTTCAAAAATCAATAATTGATTGAAAACCAATAGTACCCAAGTTCCAACAAACGCAAAAAAGTTTGACACAAGGTACTTCATCTTCTAAATTTACTTTAAAATGATAGAACATGTTTCATTTAGTAAAAAACCATTTAGAAAAATAGGGGTAACGGGCCGAATAAAAAAAATGGATTTGATTAAAAAAATTTTTTTTTTGTGATCTTTTGATAAATCGTCAATTTTCACATTGAACTTGTACTGTATGTTTAAAATTGATTTATTAACTTTAATTGCCCTTGTTTCCAGCTTCAAAATGCGCTATTGAACTAAAAATAATATTGAATTTGAAGTTAGTTATGGTCTCTAGAAGTCCACAGGTCGGATTCAGTAGTGGTTGCGAAAATTGAAAAAATGAAAATCAAGTTAGAGACTCAAATTTTTTTGCATCGTGTAGGGTTTTTGATTTAAAACAATGTTTTCAACTGCAACTTTTTCTCATCTCTTCATCTTCTTGCCATAAATCCAAGTTTTACTATGGCAACTAATCATAGAGATGAATTACAGAATATCTCAATTTATGGCAAGAAGATGAAGAGTTGAGAAAAAGTTGCAGTTGAAAACATTGTTTTAAATCAAAAACCCTACACGATGCAAAAAAATTTGAGTCTCTAACTTGATTTTCATTTTTTCAATTTTCGCAACCACTACTGAATCCGACCTGTGGACTTCTAGAGACCATAACTAGCTTCAAATTTGATATTATTTTTAGTTCAATAGCGCATTTTGAAGCTGAAAACAAGGGCAATAAAACGTAATTCATCAATTTTAAACATACAGTACAAGTTCAATGAGAAAATTGACGATTTATCAAAAAATCACAAAAAAAATTTTTTTTAATCAAATCCATTTTTTTTATTCGGCCCGTTACCCCTATTTTTCTGAATGGTTTTTTACTAAATGAAACATGTTCTATCATTTTAAAGTAAATTTAGAAGATGAAGTACCTTGTGTCAAACTTTTTTGCGTTTGTTGGAACTTGGGTACTATTGGTTTTCAATCAATTATTAATTTTTGAAAATCGATAACATTGTAAACTTTACAGTTTCATATTTTTCAATAGTTTATCTATACAACGCAGCTTAGTTTGTAAAAATCCGAGCACAACTATTAAAGTTATGATTGTTTGAATTTCATTTTTTGAAAAATTGCAAATTTTTGGAAAAAGTCGATTATCTCGAAAACTATTATCAGGGTACAAAAACGGTTTTACACCAGTTAATAACTTTTTATGCTTATTCTTTTGAGCCTAGACACAGCCCAAAACAGAGATGACATTTGGAGTACATTACCGTTAAGCTGTCTGGATAACGCCATTAGTGTTGCAAGGCTGTTTACGGACCTATCAGAAGTTCATGAGCTTGATTTCCCTTTCTGAAATAGCAAGCACTGTAATACTTTGGATGAACGACTTTGAAGTAAGCTTGATAGCTTTCAGCAAACAGAAGAAAAAACGTCTATTGAACTTGATGTTGGTTTGGCGAAACAAATGATATTTTTCGAAATATTATATAAAAGTTTCATTTTGTTCATCGCCAATATAGAAAAAAGTTTGTATGGGGATTTTCGTCACATGGCAAATGGGAGGCTTGAAGTGACTTCATGAGAACTGGGAATATGAGTTTCTCGGGATTTGTGCTTCCATTAAGAACTAATAACATTATCATTGAAGTGCATGAAGTTCCGAGACATTTCATAAGATGTTAAAACTGAAAACTTAGGGTTTAAATTTGAAAAAAAAACACGATTTATTTTTATGATTCTCTTGACTCACCAGTTCTTTTCAAAAAAATCAACATTTGGTACGCTCACTATGTGTGCATCAAAATAGGTAATATGAATGTCATAAAATCTCTCGATCGATTCTCAAAAAATTACTGTTTCGAAAAGTGATTTTCCATAATCATAATCATGCTCAAGCGTTAGAAAGGCCTGAAGACTAGAAATATTTGAGAAAATTTGGATGAGTCAAAAAACGTAAACTTTCTCTATTTATTCTGGTTTGCAGAGCGACGAAAAAAATGTGTCGGTACTTGTATACAACAAATCATAGCATTACTAAGATAGGTAAACTCACCACTAATTAATAAGACCACTTGGCATAATAGATATGAAGTTTTTGAAACTGGAAGTCATGTTTAAATCACATTCAAATTTTAATTTCGATTCATGGCAAATCGTTTAGTTTTATTGAGATTCTTTTTTGATTACCTATTCCAATTATACAACAAAATTTTTATAAAGTTGACGGATATCGAGTTTACTCGCCAGTTTTTTTTTCTGTTTCAAAGGGTTCCCATCCTCACTTCTTATTTTCACACTAATGATCAAGAAATGAAATGAAATAACAAAAATTGTAAAGAAAAACTTCTTTGTAGGGCACACATAGCTCAAATAATAGGAGACATACAATCCCAAAAACCGGTTTTAGACTTTTTCCAGGTAATCTTTTTTCTCAAAAGTCATGAAATGATTCCATGAAATAGGTGTGTTGTCATCTAAATATCATACAAATTGCAGAAAATATGTCAAATTTGTCTACTCTGTAATAGATAGAAGATTACGAAAACACGGTTCAGAATCCTTCTAATTCAAGAACACAAATTTTTCGACTTTTTCTCATATGATGATTTTGTTCGACATATAAAACAAACAGTAACCTGTTTCAAAAACTCATAACATCTGTAACCGTATTCATCTCATAATCTTTCCCATGACGTCATAATAAGACAATAAATCAATATTTTCCAGGACCAATGCAAGTCTGCTCCATAGTACACCCACACGCATACAGGTGGAGTGGGGCCCCTATTATTCATTTACGATGCTGGGATCGATTTTTCTTCAGTCATTCAGTCACCCCGACCCCTTTTCCGGTATCCTCATTCAGTTACTCTCCCCCCCCCCCCCCAATCCTTGTATTAATTATTGGTTTTTCTCATTTTCTATCGCCCCCCCCCCCCGTTTTTCCTATCGATTTTTCCTTATCCTCTAAGTCTTTTATATTTTCTATGTTTCAACGTTCCCCTTTTGAAATACAGTATCTTTTTAGAATCATGAACAACGTCACCGATTTGCTCGTCAAACTCACCAAAGAGCTCAAGGAGCCAATTACCAAGAAAGAGCTAGCTGAGATGTACAACGAGGAATACGGTACAAATTATGGTCCTCAGGTGTTTGGAAATAGTGAAAAGTGAGATTTTTTGGTTTTTGAGTCAGAGTTCATCGATTAGAAAAAACTAGAATTTTTTTTTCGAAGACTGACTAACTTATGGAAAGTTGTCGATAGAGCGCGTTTTCTTCGAAGGTTTTTTTTGACATCAGTTCAAGTTAACACTCATTTTGAAGCTTTACGTTAGACAAGAGAAATAAAAAATTATAACTATTTCAAGAACTTGACTAAAATTAACCAAATCTCCGAATCTTAATTTTTCCAGACTTGCTGCCAAAATCATCGCCACCGACCGTTCCCGTCAACGAAAAGCTCACATGTTCTACATCGCCAAGGTCCCCCTGGTCGACCAAAAGTTCAAAGCAAAACTAGAAGAAATTGGAGAATTTGAGATAGACGAGAAGTACTGTCTAACCAAGCTTACGCTAGGAGATACAGTAATCTTCCAACTTCCCGAGCAAAACAAATATGAGCGATCCGTGCACAAGTTTTGCTCTAAATTCTTCATGGCCGCCGACACCCCAGTCTCCCGGAACACCCTATTCAGCGAACATTTGACTCAAGGAGGGACCGGATCTCTTCCAACTTTCAAAAAAACCTTCAATCAAGTTTTCAACAACTACATGGATTCTGACAAGGCTCTGGAGAAGAAGGCAAAGTTCTGCTTTACCATGGGGGCCCCTGTAACTGATGGAATTTTGAAAAAGTTGAGAAAAATTGCTACGGTCAGGGTGAATGAGGCAAATCAAATAACTTCGTTTAAGTCTCATGATCGGAAACTGAAATTTTCCGGAAAGCCCAGGAAGATTCAGAGCAAGAAGGGGTCCGAAAATGAGCAAGGAGTGTCTATGGATGTTGAGATGCCTTCTGAAGTGGTCAAGGATCCAGCTCCAGAATCCAAGAAGCCTTCTGAATCCGAGAAGATTCCAGAATCCAAAAATCTAGTCTCGGAAGCCTCTACTAGTCTACAAATCTCTGCTACAAGGACTCCAAAGCCATCCGAAGACTTCCGAATCCCCAAAATCCCCAATAGAGTCCCCGTTGACCCCCGAGCAATCGCCGAAGCCCCAAGAAAACGTCCAATGGAGCGTGTTTTGACAACTGACCCGGCAGTCAAGAGAATGAAGAATGCGGAGGCAATGAAAGAGTACTACGAGCGTCACAGAAAACTTGCACTTCAAGGAAAAAAGGAGCAAAAGGATACTGTAGCTCCGAACATGGCTCCAGCAAAGAAGGTGAAAAAAGTGCGATTCACTGAAACCTTCGAAGTTCGGGAATTCCGAAAGGAGGATTGGATAGTGCCACCATCACAAGCAGCCTCAACTCCAGAAGCGCCCTCATCAAGTAAAGTAGTCCAAGGAGATAGCAGTAGAGCACATTTGAACTTGGCTCCAGAGATGGCTTCTCCACCCAGACCTTCTCCACTTCCCGCAATGAAGGCTCCAACTCTACCGGAGCCGACTTTTTGGCAGACGGTCTTTGAGAACAAGGACTTGTTCAATGTTCCTGCGGACGTTGTGACACTAGGGACCACCCATGAAGCTCTAGCAACGACCACCCATGGAGCTCCAGTGGAGACCACCCATGAAGTTGAGCTCGGTGCCATCTATGAAACTGAACTGGGGACCACCCATGAAGATGCTCCAAAGACCACCCATGAAGCTCCAGTAGAGACCACCCACGAAGATTTCTCAAAGACCACCCATGAAGCTCTGGCTCCGCCCCCACAATCCCAGAACCTTCGAAAACCAGTTCCCATCAAGCCAGAGCCAGTGGATGACTATGATGATGAAATTCTCATCTGGAGGGAGACCCCAAAAAGAGCCAAGGTTTTTGTCAAACAGGAACCCAAGGACCCAGAAGAGGAGGAAGAACTACAGTACGACCCAATCCCATACAACCTTAATATTGTCAGAGAAGAAGATCCAGAAGATTTCGAAGCTCCAAAAGAGACCCCGAAGGGTCCTATGGTCCATAAGATGCTAGAAGTTTTTGCTGAGATTCTGGAGGCACAACTTCTGGAAATCCACCCAGAGAGATTTGGAGATTTGATCCAAAAATGGAAGGGATTGAAGGATGTCTTGGAGAAAAGTAAAATGGTAAGATTTTCGAAAATGTTAGGCAATTTTTTAATGATTTTTTTTCTAGGAAATGTCTAGCCGCGATCTTCTCTTCAGCTTTGAGTCGATAATCGGGAAAAGGCTGAGTCCTATTTTGGTATTCGAGGAAGGCACACCAGCCCAGAAGTTTTTGGAGGACATTCAGCTGAAAATCAAGCATCATCAAGTGATTAATGTTGAGAATCGAGAGGAGAAGTTGATGTGGAAGGAAGTGAAAAGAGTCTTTAAGAAGAAGTTGGACACGGTCGATCGGTATGAGGTAAGATTCTGAACATTTTTTAATCCCGTTAGACTTCTTAGGCCCCTTTAGGTACCTTGAGATTCCATGGGACCCCTTGGAACTCCTTGGAACTTTTTTTGACCCCTTAGGCCTATCTAGACTCCCTTAAGCCCCTATTAACTCTTCCAAACCTCTCTGAACTTTATTTTTCAGGTCTTCACCTACAACACCATCATCACTTGCTTCTCGAAGTTGGTCAATTTCTTCGAACTACTTTGAGAGTGAATACACCACAGAGGATTACGATAATTGATGATACATTATTCTATTTTTTTTTGTTTTTTTTTCGGCTTCTTGATCTCAATAAATTGTTTCAACACAAAAAAAGATGTTGTGTGCTGTCATAGTTCTCGTCATTCAATGATTTTAGGGATTCCAATTCGTTTTCCGTCGAAGACTATCTTCAGCATCACTGATTCAGTCAATTTTAAAAAAGCAAAACGTTTGTGACAGTGCTACACCCTCTGTTATAACTGTGAAAAGACAGTTTAGTAGTTTTGTGCATTTTCAAAAATCATAATTAGAGTACGATGAACATACATATCACTTAATTTGTTAAGAACGTTTGAATACGAAGTTGATGAAACTGAAGTTTTCTGAGTCTGAAAATTTTTATGAGTCTAACCCCAAAGGTAAACTGATTTTGAACATGAACTAGTAATGATACTTCATATTTGGCTCAGAGATTTTTAGATTCGAATTCTCTACCCCACATTTTTTCATATGACACTGGAAACTCGAGGACCAGTCAAAATTGATGGTCTATTAGAAGACATAATGAGAACGGCGCTGTGAGCTAGACTTTGTTGATGAAAAATCTATTGTCCCTATTTTTTGTTTTTGTTGAAGAAATGAAATTCAGATGTGTTTTGTTTTTGGAATTGCTGGGTAGAAAGCTAGTGTCTCAAAACCTAATCTAAAAGTGAAGTGCACTTTTTGAAACAGTAAACTTCCTCTTAGATTTGAGTCGGCTTACTAGTAGTATTTTATGGTATTGACAGTTATTCTCCACAAATGAAACCTAAAACTAGTGACCATTACGATGTATCAGAAACTATTTCGAACTCTATCAAACAAATTTTTCAAATTTAGGGTAACAAAAACGGACAAGTCAGCAAAAGAAACTTTAATGCACGGTTATACTACATTTGCGAAATAGAACTGTTTTGTAAAGTTTAAGGTAAAAGCTCGCTTAATTTTGGAAACATTTTCAGTATCAATAATCATCCAATTGATTGCACTAACTAATTTTATTATCACGAGGAGACGGTATGGACCAACATATCGAGAATCCACCGATTATTACTTAATTTTGCTACCCAATGATTACTACCCTTAAAATCAGTGATCTTATGGCTAACAGAAAGCAGTAAAGTTTTGCAAGATTTCGCAAGAACAATAGAGCATATTTGCATTTTCTTCGACTAAGAGGGGTCCACGGAGATTCTGACTGAAAAGGGAAAGGGATGTTTAGATTGGGGGGGGGGGTCACGTCATGCCATCAGATGGTTAGGGTGGAGACAGTCGGACGAGCACTTCAGATTTTAACAATCTTTAAATCAGATTTTAGAATTGCACAATCGTAATCATATGTATGTAATTGGAACTCTCAAAGTTATCACATTCAAGAAACTGAAGAAATCTCGAGGAAACTTGCTATTTTTCTAGATTTCCTGTACTTTTTTCCACAATTCCAGACCAGAGATTAATCAACATCATTCAAGTCTTCGAAATTTGAAAGTTTTATCATCTCAAAATATTGGAAAATTCGACAAAAAACCAAACAAGAAAAAGAGACAATCACAACTAAAAAAACATGAAACAGAAAAGGAATGAGAAGAAAATTTGGGACACAAAAAATTGTTTAGAAAATAATCGAAAAAATAATTTTTTTTAGAAATCCTTGGTGATTTGACAGGAAGAAGGCGTTGTTGAAAATTTTGGAATTTGGAATTCCGAAGTTGACATTGGGGGTTGAGTGAAGGTGATTGTTCCGGGTTATCTGGAAAATTTTAGACAATTAGGAAAATCCAAAAAGCTTCAGACGCGTCTGAAAGTCTCTTGAAGCTTCCAGATGTTTTCAAAAGCCTTCTGAAGTCGTACGGAGCTCCCAGAATGCTTTAGAATCTTCTAGAGTCCTCTAGAACCTTCTGGAACCCAAAACTTTTTAAAAACTCACAAATTCAAATCTCTCATTGGCGCTCTCACTCCACAAGTCGGGCACACTTTTCCGTTTTGAATCTCGACAGAAGTTTCCTCGTCGACTTCAGAATCCTCGTATTCTGATTCCATCTCCACGTCATCGTCGACGCCTTCTGAATCCTCTTCAGAATCGTAGCACGGAATCGGAACCTCCGTATAGTTCTTCGGCTGTTTGACTTTGGTGATTCCGAGTAGTTTCTTTCCGCGGTACGTGAAAATGACACCTCCCTCCATTCGACGCCATCTCGCTGGCCGTGGGGCTTCTGGATTGACTTCTGACGTCTTCTGAACTTCTGAAGTGTCTTCCGGAGACAATAACGACATCTCCTCAACTTCTGACGTCTTCTGGGATTCTGAAGTCTCTTCTGGAGCACCAATTTCGATTTCCTGCTCCACCCGAGGCAAGTGTGGGTCGCCGTCACAGTAAATTTCTTGATTCGGAATCGGTTCTTTCGGATTGGGCATCGTGCCAGGGTAGTAGACGTCTCCAGATGACGTGGTCAACCATTCTTCTGGATTCATTTTGGTGGTGGTGTTGAGGGTGTCGGGGTGCATTTTATGCTGAAAAAAAAGAGACAATCGATTGAAAATGATGAAAAAATAGCAAAAAATAACGACGATGAGAAACCGAAAAACTTTGAGAAAAATTGAACGAAAATGGACGAAAATTTGGCTGAAAATGCACAAGAAATGGATGAAAAATGGACAGAAAAGGGTCAAAAAAGGGAGAAAAAATGGACAACGAATGGACGAAAAATTGACAATATTTAGCTGAAAATAGAAAAGTCAAAAAAAGAAGAAATGAGTGAAATTTGATTTCGCAATCAGAAAATTTCCAGAAATAGCCGGGGTGAGGTAGATCAAAATTTGAGAAAAAAAATTTTTTGGAATTGAATTTTTTCTTTGAATGGATCTTTTTTTGATTCTGAGATTCCGAGATACCGAAGTTTAAAGAATCCATGATTCCGAAATCCTGAAAATTTTGAGTTTCTAGACTGTTGAAAAATTTGAAAAAATTTTTTTTGGAAAATTTTTTTTTGATCTACCCAAAATTTTTGTAAAATTTTGATCTTTTTTCGTTTTCGATTTTTGTTGCCATTTTTCATTTTTCGTCATTTCTCGTCATTTCTTCCGTTTTCTTGTTGTTTTTCCGTCGAAAATTACTGATTCTGATCGATTTTTCTCGCTTTTTTCCCATTTTCGCCTCAAAATTTTCACTTTTCACTGCAAATTTGCCCCATTGACAAATTGTTTTTTTTACAGAACAATGTGGTCCCCAGGAAAAACCAAAAACTGCGATGAAATCGTCTCTTTCCTCGCGAAAATGGCCAACACTGTGAACTGCAGTGAGTCGAGAGCCGAGTTGGCCGAAGCGTTGGCACAAAAGTATGGATTCAAAATCACGGAGCATCGACCAACGGATTATAATTTGTGAGTTTTTGAAATTCTAGAAAACTTGAGAATTCGAATGAGCTCAAATTTGTTGCTCAAAGTTGTCTAGAAATGATTTTATGGGGATTTTTAGATTTTTGAGTCAAAAATTTCCAAACCAAAAATCTTCAATCTCCATAAAATCAGCTCTGGATCACCTTGAATAATGGAATCGGGTTCATTCAAATTCTCAAAAATTTCTCTACTATCTGAAACAGGAAATTCATAAAATTCAAATCAAAATTTTTTCCAGACTTCTCAATCGAATCTTCCACTCGGCCAACTCCATACAAAAACGTGCGAAAATGTGTTTCCTGGCTCAACTTCCCATCAACAATGTCGAATTCAAGGCGGAACTTGCAAATTGCGCCCACGTCATCTACGACGACGATCATCGGATTCAGAAGTATTCGGAGGGCGGGAAAGTGGTGTTCGAGGCGCCGAAGACGACGTCAAGGAATTCGAAATCTGTCCGGAATTCAGAAGACGTCAGGGCTCAAAGAAGAACTTCAGAAGGCGTTGGGACCTCAGAAGTCACCCCGCGAAAATCCGGAGCCAAAGAAGAGCATAGGACGATGTCTTGTCGGAATTTTCAAAATTCAGAAGACCCCACGACTTCTGAAGATCAAAAGAAGACGTCCAGAGGAGATTCGTGGAATCAAGGCTCAGAAGACGTCACAACAAGGAATTCTGAATACCAAAAGAAGACGTCAAAGGGATCGAAATCCGTCCGATATTCAGAAGACGTCACCGTTTCAACGAAGGCTTCAGGAGGCTCACGAACGTTTGGTAAGAATTCGAAAAACATTAGCGTTTCAAATTTCATTTTGTTTTTTAGAACGATATTCTGAAGACCACCAGAAGACGTCAAGACGGTATTCTCAAAATCCAAAAGATTCCGAATCCTTCCAAGATTCAGAAGGCCAGAAAAAGTCCCGTCGAATCTCTGAATCCCACAAAGAATACGAAGAATCCGTGAAGGTCTTTCTTCTCAAAAAAGTCGACGAATCCAAATTGCCCATCTCCGTCGCCCAACTTTTCGACGACTACACCTCGACGACTTCAAAGCCTTCAGAAGCCTTCAAAAGCGACAGTCACTTCCGAAAAGTGTTCAAAATTCTGACGGAGAAGATTCTAGAATCTTCTGGACTCGAGACTCGTGCCAAGTTTTGTTTTGTGATGGGCATCCAAGTCAACTGGAATCTTCTGAAGGAGTTTCGAAAATTTGCAAAAGTCAAAATCAACGACGCCAATCAAATTTGGTCGTTGAGATTCAAACATGGTGGAGAGCACTTTTTGGGAAATCCGAGATGGCCAAGAGGCGTGGCAAGGATTCAGATGGTCAAGGATTCGAGTTATAAGGAGTCGGAATCTGATGAGGATTCTGAGGAGGGGCCTTCTGAAGTCGTCGACAATGCTCCAGAATCTCCACAAGCTCCAGAAGCCACCCATGAAGTTGTGACGCCTCCTGAAGTCCAGATGAGCGATCAAAATGCTCCAGAAGTCTCTGACGTCTTCAAAAAGGTCTCCAAGACCCCAAGACCTCTTGGCTCCGTCCACAACCCCATCGACTTGGAAACTTACTCTCCAGAAAGATTGGACCCCTCCCAGAAGACTCCCCAGAAAATACAAAAGCCTGGAGACGTGATTCCCGATGGAGTTTTTTGCCATATTCCGAAAGTGGAACCTATTCATGAAGACGTCTGGGATGCGCCAGAAGACTACATAGCCATGTCTGGAGACGTTCCGACGTCAGAAGCCGTTCACACTTCAAATATGGCTCCAGAAGGTTCCACGACTGTACACAGGAATTCAGAAGACGTCCCGGAACCAGAAGTGGTGTCAGAAGGCTTAGGTAAGAATTCAGAAGGAGTATCAGCTTCAGAGAATTATCATTTTTTCAGAAGTTCCCACAACTTCTAATAGTGCTCCAGAAGACGTCCAAACGTTGAAAATGGCTTCCGAACGCCCCAGAGTCCTCTTCAAAATTCACCGGACTTCAGAAGTCACACCGAACCCTGAAAACACTTCAGAATACGTCCCAACCTTTGCCCTCCGAATCCCAGAAGTCAACTGGACCCCAGAACCTTCTATAATCGGTCCAGTATACCCATCCCTCTCAGAAGTCCTCCGGACCCCACCAGAACCTGGTATGGCTCCAGAAGACGTCCAACATCGAAGACGTCGGAATCGTTGGGAAGACGAGGAAAACTTCAGAAGACGTGTCACGCTGCGACGGTTTCAAATCGAATTGGACAATGTCGTTGGTGCTTCAGAAGACGTCAGACAACCGCCTGCTCCAGAAGAACGGACCACAGAATCTTCAGAAGACGTTGGAGAGCCTTCTACTTCAGGTGAGTCGCAAAATTTCTTTGAAATAATTAAAAAACATTTTTCAGAAGACCCCAGAAGACGTGCTGCTCCAGAAGTCCAAGCTCCGCTCACCATCAAAACCGAGCTCAGAGATTTGGAAGTTGAAAGGATTCCAGCTTCAGAAGACGTTATGAGACCTCCTCAGGCTTCAGAATCTTCAGAAGACAACAGAGACGTACGCCAGGAGCCCACTGAGAATCAACCACCAGCTCCTAAACGAGCAAGGACTACTGTAAGGGTAAAGGAAGAGCCCCCAAGCCCCGCCCCTTCAAGACCGTCGACACCACCACGCCGTCCAATCAAGCAAGAGATCATGGATGGTCTCCGCACGGTTAATGTATCACCAGTGGAATACTTTAATCCGCCAGCTAAAGTTGCCCCGGGGACCACCCATGATGTACCACCAGCTCCAGTGATGCTAAGATTTGTCAAACAAGAGGTCTTCGAATGTACAGTACCACCACGAGTCAAGCCAGAGCCAAGGGAAGAGGCTCCAGAAGCTCAAATCCAGAATCCGATTCCCTACAATCCCCACCTGGTCCGAGAGGAGGAAATAGCGGAGGACCCCCTTGTCGATCAACTTCCAAAGTCTGTTGCTCATAAGGTTCTTGAGCAATTTGCACAAGTCTTGCAAGATGTGCTCAGCAGACACAACGCGACGAGGTTCGCAGGGACGATTCAAGTTTGGAGGGATCTAGTGATGGAGATTCAGACTCGGGGAGGACAGGTGAGTATGGGAAAAAGAAGCAAAAAAGATTTGAACTAGGTGGGGTTCGAACCCGTGACCTCTAGATTCTCAGATGGACTCACATCCACTCGGCCATACATGAGGTGGTGGTGTGTTTGCGTCATGTGCGGCGGCCACCGCCGCCCTCCAACCTTATAAGCGCAAACACATTGCGTCCCCCAGCTGCCTCTCTGGTCTAGTGGATGTGAGGGCGCCTAGGAATCTGATGGTCGCGGGTTCGACCTCTTGCCATGTCAAAACTTTTTTGTTTCCTTTTTATAGCATACCAGACCTCTCTAAACCATTTTTTTTCTTCCAGGACATCGATGAACAGCAGGTCGTCCAAACGTTTGCCACGATGATCGACAAAAAGTTGAACTCGGCACCAATTTCAATGGAGGCTGGAGTCTGTGTGAAAGAGTTCTTGGAGCAACTGCTAAAAGAGACGGGCATCAAGGCAGCCCATTACGAGAGTCCCGAGGAGAAGGCGTTGTGGAAGGCGTTGAAGAGAGTGATGAAGGATAAGAAGGAGATTGTGTTTTCGGGAGAGGTAAGATTTTGAAACTTTTAGCCCCATTTGGACCTTATTCTAAAGTACATTTTCCAGGTCTTCCCCTACGACGCCATCAATCGCTGCTTCTCAGGAATCGTCCAAATGCTGTCAATTTTGATTTGAAGAAGAAAACTTTCGGAAGGAAAAATTTCCAAAAATTAATTATGGCTGATAATTGTTTATTTGAATCTTGTTCCGGTGTCTTTCACCGTTTTTTCTTGTCTTTTCGTGTTTTTACGAGTTTTGAATAAATTTTGTTTTAGAAAATTTGCTGGTGACAAGGAACCTCCGAAGAATCAGAAAAAACTTAGAATCTTTCAAACTCTCAGAATTTCTTGATATGAAACGTCGGAATCTTGGAGTCAAATGGTCGTGGCTTTCCGTGTGAAGTTTTGAAAACTCTGATCAGGAGTTATGAATACAGTACTGCTTCGAATTGCTCTTTAAGCCAAATTTTTTGTCATTTTTCAAAGAGTTCTACTATATTTCACTAAAGGGTTGATATTTGTTTCCACATTTTTTCCTGTTTCGTTATGTCCTTTTTTGTCATCAACTTTTTTTTCAGTGTTGGTCTGAATTGTAATTTTGTCAACGAAGTCTATCTCATGACGTCACCTATATTCTGAAGGCTGTTTTCTAAACAATGACGTCAAAGATCCTCTTATAATCGATTCAGTCTTCAGTTTCATCATAATGACTCTCATAAAGAGACTCAAATCAATATCCCATCTCCCTGTTCCCATCCATTACTTCTATTGTCTATTCTCATACAGTGCGTTCAATAAGGATAGGACCCCCCTCGATTTGAGGTGTTCCAAAAAAAGAGGGAGTGATATGAAAAATCTGTGACTGCCATTAGATTTAGGATACAAAATCACCCCTGTAGCCAAATTTTTATAACTCTGGCACTTTCCGTGTTCACACAGCACTCAGAAGTCACTTTTGCAGCTGTTCAATAAGGATAGGACCCCCTGGGAAGGCGGAAAATCTGACCTATTTTCGAGTAAAATGTATGAAGTTTTTTGGTTTAAACTATCAAACTTGAGAGAAAACGGTAAAATACTAACAAATACATCAAAATAAACACCACTAATCAAAAATTGAGGTTTTTGATTTTTCGACTTTTTTGCCATTTTATGTACTTTTTCAGCTAACGCTTCATATTTCACTTAGACATGAATATTTCTACACAAATTTTTCAGGATAGCATTCTGAATATGTCTTCGACCGTACGAAGCAGTTTGAGCATCTTTCTGAGAATCTTAGGCTATTTTCTGGTCGATTCAATAAGCCTGTGCCCTAATTTCACTTCACCAGAAATGCGACCTTGCCATTAAGATCTAGTAAAGTCGCTATCAAGCGTCTAGAATAGTTGAAAACATTCACCGAAATCCATGCTTTGCAAATATCTTCAGTAGATGATTTTAGAAAGGCTAATTGTACGTTCAGTAACTCTTTGCAGCATTACCAAACGTGCAAGGAAGTGAGATTTTTCATATCACTCCCCCTTTTTTTGGAACACCTCAAATCGAGGGGGGTCCTATCCTTATTGAACGCACTGTATACGGTGCCTCATCGATTTTCAGGAGAAGGTGACTGGAGGTCCAGTCATTCATTTTCAGAATATATTCTCAACACTTATTGGTTTTTTTTTCATCCTTCCCCTTCAGCAAATATTGGTTTTTTCTCATTATGCATCGAACTTTCCGTTGATTCCAATGTCGTTATAATGATATTTTTCCCTCTTACCCCTATTTTTTCCAGAAAAAAATGCCCCACCAATCAACCATTATCCACTATGACAAATTTGTGAAATGTCTGGAAAAGCTCTCTAAAACGGAAGACATTTGGATCGATTCTGAGAACGAAGTACTAGTTGAAAATGCATCAGAGCCCATCGACCATGACTACTGTGCTCCAGAAAACTTCGACGTCACTTCAGAAGCTGCTCCAAAAGAGTTTCGGACTTCAGAAGCCAATCCAATTCTTTCTGATGACTTCACTTCCACCGAGGATTCAGAAGATCTTCGCCATATGACTTCAGAAGGCACTGTCAAGCGTAATCCATCCAAAGCCCACCCAGAAAGAATAGAACAATCTCCAAAACGTGTAAAATTTGAATTCGAAAATATAAACTTTGAGCATCCACCATCCAGTGTGCTCCAGAATTGGAGCATGATTTTGAACTGGGAGCTCGACAGAATCGACTCGAATTATTTCAAAAATTTGACACAAAAATGGAAAACTTTAATGGTTAAAATTGGCACTTGGGGGTCCCCAGAAAATCTTAGCTTCCATGAAATTTCTGAAGACTTCAAAACGACCTTCAAAAAGTTGAAAGCAGTAGCTTCTAGCGGGGAATCGGAAACTACTGATGCTCAGGAATTCATCGAGCAACTTTTGCAAAACTTCAAAGTTTGCAGTAATGTATCGAAAAAGCAAGAAAGAGAAGAGTTGTGGAAAGAGATTATAAGAATTATGGAGGAGAAGTTGGAAGAGATTATGGAGGGACAGGTAAGGATTTTATAGCATTTTTGGGATTTTTAGAAAACCATCTTTTTTTCAGGTATTCACGTTCAAAACCATCAACGACTGCTTCAGGGATATGGCAAGGGATATCGATGTGATTTGTTGATGGTTATGGGATTTGACAATTTTTTTCTGTTTCGTTTTTGTGAGAAGTTTCCAATAAATTTTCAAAGTTTGCTAATCGTTTCCATCTCGAAATTAGGGATCAAACCTGTTGAATTGCTCTAACCAGAGTAACCCAAAGCAGTCACATTCAAAAATCTGAAACGTTTGTTTCAAATGGAAGAGACAATGGCAAGTGGAAACACACCATTTGGATTTCCTGTAATTTTCGAAAAAAGTAGCCGATGTCGGAACGACAAAATACGGTCAGATAATGTACTTGAAGTATATTGATGGAGGAATCGAGTTTAATGATAAACCGGCAAAGTCTTCAGGAGGGACTGGGGTTGTCATAGCAGAGGTTGATGAGGATTTTAAGGATGAAGGTGATGGATTTCAAAAAATAAAAGGTAAACTTTTCTGTTTTGAATTGTCATTTTCAGCCCATTTTTCTCGATGATGATTGGTTATATGTGTTGTAAAAAAATAAAATGTTGATCTCAAATTTTTCTAGTTTTGAATGACGGGGTTGCGTCAATAAGTTATATTTTTTCAGTAGATAGAATTCTGATAGAAACTGTGCAACACTTTTTCTGGAAGAAGAAGAAGGCAATTTTCCCGAATTTTCAGAAAAAAAAACTGATTCAGAATAGTGATAAATCCAATGAGAGGTAATCAGGGTTGATTATAAGGCGAAACTTTACTTTAAATGAATTTCTCTGAAAAAAAACGCTTCACGTACTTTGTAAAAATTCGATCAATTGTTAGAGTGTTATAAGTTTTTATGAAGCTGCTGAAACTAACTTTTTCAGTTTCAGTGTCCTCATGCAGCGGGTAGCTTTTTACAAAAATAACTAGACGCTGTTCAGAAAGTAGATATTTTCAGGTTCTAGAGCTGTTACGAGCGCTCTACTAGTAGTAACTCAGCTTCTTCATTCTTTTAGATCACAGGAATTTTCGAAAATTAATATATAGTAACCTCCTCATATTACTCATGCTTATTACAAAAAAAATTTAGAATACGTTACTGTTTCCATTCGGTGTTAGCAACACTTCAGATCATTGATCCATTCAATGAT
Source organism: Caenorhabditis sinica (assembly GCA_963932045.1). Classification (NCBI taxonomy): domain Eukaryota; kingdom Metazoa; phylum Nematoda; class Chromadorea; order Rhabditida; family Rhabditidae; genus Caenorhabditis; species Caenorhabditis sinica. The sequence continues at coordinate 22,658,669 of OZ009940.1, forward strand.
TTCTGTTTTTTTCCACGAAAAAGCCGCGACTTTTGGGCTGCCAAAAGTGACAGCCCAGGTCACAGCAGATTTTGTTTCTGCATTCTGTAGAACACGAAGAAGATTCCAGTAAATTTCCTCTGATGAAGATGACTTGCTGAAATCTCATGTTCTTGAACAAAACTAGTCATTTTCCACATTAAGGATGCAAAATCGAGCCCGACAAAGTAACTTGCTGCATTGTCAACTATAAACATTCCCAGGACAAGTTCGAATACCAAACCAAAGTAAACCCATTGGCGCCGTAATTACTGGGGTATTTGCTCAAAAATACAGTTTCAAGATTGCCAAATGGTGAAGGTAAACGTTGGTAATATGATAGTTGAGAAGTTGAAGAAGTGTTGATTTCAAAACTGACATCACTAATAAAATTTCCGCAAAAGTGTCTGAAATGAATGACTGAGAATTTGAATTTGATCATGAAAACTCATGGTAAAGCAGTGATTAACTTTGCTGATTTAACTTTGCTCTACTTACATAGTCTTATTGCTATTATTCTAATTCGCTGTTTTCAAACCTTCATATGAAAACAGTAAATTCAAAATTCGTAGTTCTTCGGACAAATTAATCTCTTCAACAGTTTCGATTCGAGTTCTATAAATTGGACTTGTATGTTTCCAAAATGTTTTCAGGATGTTACTCATAGTTTTAGTAAGATCTGAAAACTTGCCATTAATAAGTTTTCATGATTACTATATGTTTCACACGATGTTTTGTTCTGTCGAAAGCTGTTTAATAGAAATTGCTGCTTGCCTGCCTGTTGTCAAATATACCGTCATATGCACGGCATTGACAACGTGAATGTTCTATAACGACTCTCTAGAGTATTGCCCACAATACCTGAGTCATTATAAACATTTATTAATTCCATTCAACCTCCTATTCATCGCTATAATTCGTAATCTATCGATTACTCTATTTATCGCGCCTCTTTCTCATTTAATTCCTGTTCAATTTAGTTATTTCCGTAGCCACCTTATTCAAATTCCCGCGCACTTGCTTGTCAGCAAGCGCGCTCCACGGACAAGGGACGCTACTCACCGCTTTCACCGCACGACCACCAGGGACGCTACGCAGCATGGGCTGCGCCGACACTCTGGACGTCGTTCTGTTGCCAGTTGTGATGCCTAAATTGTTGCATACATTTTTTATGCCCTTTTTTCTATTTATCGCTTCGCAATAAATGCGTTATAATTTAACCGTTTTATGTTCTTGACCTTTGCACCGCTTATCTTATCCTTTTACCGCCTAAGAATACGCTTTAACACCGTTTCCGCAGAACTAGGGAGTCCGCGACATCTCTTAGGGTATTTTCTCCCCACCTAGTTTCTCTGCATGGTGCATCTAGACCGTTCTAATTTCTATGCGCGTTAGAATTTTTCCTCTTCTAAGTAAAATTCTTCCCACACGTTGCTAGAGGTTATTATCTTTTTTTCCGTTACTATTTCGTACCTTTTTTCTCTCGTTCGCCCATAGCCCCCGGAATAAAATTCCGGCGATCGGCAATGGACGAGATTTCTTGTCAGCTACGTGTTTGGCAGGAGATTAGAGTGAAAAATAAGTCAGAGTTCAGGGACCTGACAAGCGATTAGCTCTCGGAAAGAAGGAGGATTGTTTAGACCCATGTCGCCCCGTTAAAACGTCATTCTAGGTGTTTTCTAGGTATAGGCAGCATTCGCTAGTCAATCGCCTAAAATTCTCCTCGAATTTCTCTCTTTTTTAATCGCTCTTTGTGACACTCGCTCTTTTTTCGTGTCCGTTAATTATCGCTCTAAAATTTTGGCTAGCCTTGGGGCCCAAAATTATAAAAAAGTGGTAAATTTCTCGTTCGGCAAGCCTTGGGGCCCGAATTGCTAAAATTTTCGTTCAGATTGAAATTTCCGGCGGGTCACCGAACCCCCGGAAGAAATATATATCTGTAAAAATGTCTAAAATTCGCGTGGTTAGCACTTGTGCCCATCGGATTCCTTGTCAAATCGTTCGAGTAGTGGGAAACCTCTGCCGGCGAGACGAGAGACAAAAATTGACACGAAAAAGACCTAAAAATTACGAAAAAACCGACTCAGAACCTGAAAATTTCCTTCGGAGTTGTGAAAGTAGGTATTTTCGCCCGAAAATCTGTTCAAATTCGCTTCCCTCACTATCAATTTAGTCGAAAAGCGCTAAAAATTGGCAAATTTTTATTGAAAACTACGGTAGACAACCGCAAAAGTACGCAGCGGCGTGTTTGCGTACACGCATGCGCGCCAAAATTTTTGAGTCACACCGCTGGCCTAAAATTAATTTTGCTCGTATTTTTTGTCGATTTTCCGCTAAATTTTCGTAAAATTCCCAATAAAAATAATATTTGAACTTATTTTCCAGACAAAATGTCACAAGAAACATCCCCAAACCCTTCAACAACGCCTCCAACTCGAAATGCTCTAGTCATCGCTCTAGAAGCTGACGAAGCTCTCGCTAGTGGATCGCCAATCGAGGAGTTTGATGATGGCCAGGTTAGAAAGAAGAAAAAGAGATATTAATCGTAAAAATACTCTAAATTTTCGCCGAAAAATCCGTTACAAATACGAGAAAAATAATCGAAAATTGACGAAAATTTTTAGTTTTCCTCTCAAAAGGAACTAATTTATGCTCAAATTTTGATTTTTTCGACGAAAATTGGCTTCTAAAATTATAATTTTGTCCCAAAATGTTCGCTTTCGCCACAAAATCGATAAATATTGGTAGAAATGTGTCCATCGAGGCTAAAAATCGCTTTCTGAGACCTAAAAATGCTGAAAATATCTTTTTTTCGAGACGGTAACAATTGTTCAGTGAATTCCTGGAATTTCCTCTATTTTTCGTGTGATTTCCAGCAGAATTCCGTTCAATTTCCCCTTGGAAAAAACTATTTTTAACAGTGGTTTACAAAAAATTTGCCGAAAAGTATGCAAGTTCGCTCTAGCGGACGCGTGCGGTCGCGTCGCGGCTGTTTCGCGCCGTTCGTCGAATTTCGAAATTCGCTGGCCTAAAATAATTTTCCAGCTATTTTCGCATATTTTTCGCTTGTTTTTTCGTAAAATTTACTGATTTTCAGCATAAATAATTCAGAAATCGCATTAAAATCCGAGAAATTATGCAATTTTCATGAAAATTCCTCTTGAAAAATTGAAAAATTCTACCAAAAATGCTAGTTGACTAAACTCAAACGTTTTTCAGCTCATGCATCGCTCATCGACTCCTACCGAGCCCAAGACAACTTCTAGCGATCGCTCATTGCCATCAGATGACAACCTCAGTGAAAATTCCAGCGTCTCAGGACTCAGCTCCGACGACCTAACCATCGCTGATGACAAATCTGTCAACGAGAAAGACGAAGATAAGTTGCCGGACACGGATAGAGCGATTCGAAACGGTAAGAATTGAAATTTTCAAGACATTTCGAAATAATTGCGTAATTCTTCAGCTATGGAATCGCTGCTCCGAAGCAACTTGCAATCGCTACAAACCGAAGAGGCCCAAATCCAGGCAATGATACATTCTGTCGGACATACTCTTTCGGACATATCAACGATTCGTCAACGTCAGTTTCTCCAGCAACTCCGTACCACTGTCACGGTCATCGACACTGTCATGGGTAAGAAGAAATCGGATAAAAACCTCGAAACTAACTCCTCTCCTTATTATAGGATCAGTAGACACCGTCAAAGCCAAGGTCAACATTCTCGATGATCGCTTGACGCTTACTAATCGCAAATTGGATGAGTTGAAAGCCATCACCAACGCTACTGTTCATCGCCATGTTTACGACCCCGACACCGATATCACCGTGCACACCACTCTCGTCTATACGAGTGGTGACCCGGCTAATCTACTTGGAGGAAGAATCATCGTGACCGTAACAGTCAACGAGTTGGAAAGTGTAGCTACGTATCGCCTCGAAGGTGCCTACGCTACACGGATCGCTATTCAATCGCATCTCACTCAAGGAGACGGAGCAAGTGCCCGCGTTAAATCCATGAACGAAACTTCCACTTGGGCGAAGACGATTCCGGAACCACTTCTATTTACCGCACGCATTCACATCGGCAAGCATGAAGGTGAATACCTGATGAACTCTACTGATTGCGTGTGCCCGAAGACCCCGGAGAAACGTATCTACAACTCGCACACTGTCGGAAATTGTCAAGCTAGACGTGTGAGCCAAGAAGCAGGACTGGAATGCAACATATTGCTACAGAAGGTTCCTATTCAATCGCTCCACTCGTTCAAGATTTGCTGGACCCCGGAGAGATCTGTTCCGTTGATGAAGCTCATGAACTAATTAATCGCTGTAATCATCTGTACCATTCTCCCCTACCAATAATCGTATTAATCTAATTATCGCTCGTCCTAATCTCGGATGAAATAAATACTTGTTGTTGTTTAAAAACTCCTGCCTACCTTTACTGTTAGCTTGAATGTTTACATCTATTGCTATATCTATATGTTTCTAACATCGCTTAGCGATAACAACTGTCTGCAAAAGATTTTATTCTTACAGATGGGAAACAACAAGAAGCAAGAAGAAGAGCAACGCGACCTTACGGAAACTCCGAAGCAGTCAAAAAGCAAGTCATCGCCTACTTCAACGTCTCGTTCGAATAAGCGTCAGTCGACGTCCACAGCTAGTGATCGCTCAGCCTCGGACGGACATGATGACAAGGAGAACTCAGAGCTTCCGTTGAAGAATCCGAGAGTTATGATTCCTCCAACACCAACCTACCGCATCCCCAAGCTAGTAATGCCGCCTCAAGGACCGCTGGTACAGGAACATGTGGAAGAAGTAGTGGAAGAAGACATGCGTCCAGAGAGACAAGATGACCTAGTGATCGCTCCTACCGCTCCAGCCAATGGACTAGAAGCCTACACTATCGCCATCAACAATCTCACGGATGGTAAGTCGAGCTGATAAGAAGACGAAAATGAAAAGTTCTCTTACAGAGATTCGCATCAACAACAAGCTCATTGTGGAGTCATCCAAGCCCAAAACACCGCAACCTTTCCATCAAGCGGAAGAGCTGATGAATCGCCTGAACTCAATGAGCTCCGCCATAGACTCATTTGTCGGAGGGATCAACGAGTACTCTGTACAGCTGACCAAATGGACCGAATGCACTAGTATCGCTAATCGCTCCGTTCATGAAGCTAGAGAGACTATCGCTGAATCGACGAACACATGGAAGCAAGGCGTTGACAAGCTGGATCTTTCTACAGTGGCCACTCTGGTGAACGACATCAAGCCACTCTCGTTATCAATGCACAATGTGCTAGGATACTTTCAAGGCATATCTGCTCCAAAAGGAATTCTACATATCGCTCAACGAGAGACTAGTCAATCGCCGAAAGCCAACCAAGCTAAGAGAACTGCGAACAACTCGGACAATAACGTAAGTGTTACATGACCAAACCCTCATGAAAACAATATGTTTTTCCAGTTCTGTCAGTTGTGCGGAAAGGCGAACCATCACACTAGTCAGTGCAAGAAGTTCCCGTCCTTCGACTCGCGCAAAGCACAGGCCATCGAGAAGAACATCTGCACTCGTTGTGCCGTGAGGTATCATCCGACTCAGAAGGGAGACTTGCATGAAGATTGTCCGCAGAAGGATATCGTCTGCTCCGAGTGCATCAAGCACAGAGTCCCCAACTCGATGTCTAATCATTGCCCAACGTTCTGCTTCATGAAGCCTCCAATCGAGAAGAAGAGCTCTGGAGCCGCTAACGACATCGCCAACATGGTAATGACCTACAAAATAAACTGTAACTTGACAACAATTGATCATTTACAGCAGTCATCGGGACAACCGAGAACCAATCCACCGCACTTCTTCTACAACTAGTCGATAGTCGGATTGCTACTCATCGCGTGCCTGATGCACTCTGTAATATGCTAATCATCGCTAATTGTTATTTTGTTATTGCTTTTGGTCACCGACCCCCTGTTGTTGTTAGCCCATGAGGCCCTTTTCTCTCTTCTATCGCTCCCATCCACTTCCACTTCCCAGTAGAATAAAGAGCTAGAAGCCTTCACACCTTACTCCACTTTACATCTTCAATTACTACGTTGAGTTATTGACTCAGTTATATCTCTGTCTACTTTTCTCTTTAATTGTGAATGGTCGCATGTATGAGTTTGTACTACTGGTGAAGCTGTGAAGTAGCCTCGAAGCAGAAACAGTAAGCCACAAAATGTAACACTTTCCCAAAATTAGAATAAGCCACATCTTTTGAGTATCTTTACAACCAAAAAACAAGAAGTAGTCGCAAGTCTTGGGACCGGCTACTCACACAAACAACTAGAAGTATTAACTGCTAGTCCAGGGACAGCACAAAAGTTAACTTCGCATCGCTAACAAGAAATATTGTCTGCTAGTCCAGGGACAGCACAAAAGATAGTATTTCGAACAAAATTTTCTCTGATATTGCCTGCTAGTCTAGGGACAGCACAACAGACAGTATCATCAATGCTCTATGAATCAGATAAGACTACGGTAACTGTCTGTGACGTATTGCACTATAAAATCGCTATGAAATTCACAAAATGTTTTAGCCACTGGTGTTATATGTATACAGGACAAAGATATTGTGTTGATAAGTAATGGGAGTCACGGGTACCGAAGTGAACAAAGTGTCATCGGCATCCCTGTCTCTACGCTAAACATCGCTTTCAATATGAGTCTCCGAATCCTTACTACTTATATATACTGCTAAAATGAAAATTATAGCACAAAATCTTAAAAATCTGTAACATTTCGATATCATCTGATCGTTGACATGTCTCATGTTCATGGGTGAATGGAGTCGTGCCATGTTTGGAGGGACAGGAAATCCTACAACAGAGTGGACCGAACAGTAGTCAAAAGCTAAACTCGGCTTTCATTCTTGGACGAATGTATCTCTTCACCATGACAAACATCTGTTTCGCTGTGAACTAGTAGACCGCTGTTGATGAAAAGTACAATTGCTATCTAAATCGCTTCTAAATATTGCTTATAAACCCAAAAAATTCAATAACATCGAGTCTAGTAGAGCTCAAAGACGGACTAGTGTGTTGTCGTCATTTCGGCAACCATAGTACCCGAAGGCCTCTACTGATCGCTTGTTATAAAACCCAAATTTTGAATAATCGTCTCAGACAAACCATTGGTACCATTGTTGCCATAGGCGCGTCTAAAGAGCAGTATGCAAACCTATCGTTAGTATAGTATAGGCTTCCGTCTCAACTAGCTATCGCACTTTCCTGAGTAACTAAAGTCAGACTATCAGTCACTGAAAGTTGGAATATGGAGGTGTGTTAGGGAGAGTCCATACGGGCGCACAGGACGTTTCACATATAAATTGAGGATGGCGATGGATCGAAAAGACCTCACCAGTCTGAGTAAAATCGAAAAGAATTCTGTTTCAACTCTTTACCCACGAGCGCTCGTAGACTCTAAAGTGGCAGCAAGGGAATACAGTCGGCTTGTGCTTGATCGGCCAATCAAGTCGTAATAGACCTTGGAACAGAAGGGCATTCGGTGCTACAAATCACGAAAGTTGGTCTGGAAGGTGGTTCCTTCTACACTAGCGACAAAAAACGGATTTGTGCCCTAACCTGAAATATATGTGTGAAAAAGAATGTGGGCAGTCCATTGGCTATCACTATCACATCAGAAATGTTCCTTATTTCTAGCATTGAAGAGTTTGTGTTCTCAAAAAAGAATCATAGTCTCCACGTTGTGCAAATTTATAAGTGAACTAAACCAAAAATTCTAAAATTATCAAAAATCTAGAAAATCGCAAAGGCACAATAACCCAGTGACACCGTGCCCTACTTAATCGGCCATAAATACCCGAGAGTAGTGAGAGTTGGCATAACAATCAGCCACACTGTTTGTCCTTCCGCACGTCGTCGTCTCACTGGTATGTCTCTCAAAAATAAATCTTTGAAAATTTACAAAAAATCGCTATCGTTTCGTTGAATTTCGCTTGCAAAAGTCACCGCAGATGAATCTAAATGATTACATCTTACAGATGAGCAACCACCACAATCAACCGAATCATAACGATCCCCCTGACCGCCAGGACAATGACAGCGCTAGCAATCGCTCGTACAGAAGTCAGGCTGGTCATACAAAACGACCCAATCAACCACAAGTCTCGGAGTACAAGTACACGATCGACGAGTTCTTCCGCAAATCGCCACCATTCTCATCCGAAATGGTTCGTCTCTATGCATCGCTGGAAAACGATTGGCCGATTGAAGAGCTACCATCATCGGTTGTGAACAGAGGAGGTCTTCGCCTTGCCGTTTGGGTGCAAGTCAGACCAACTCCACACGAGCACTATCAACAAAGTGTCATTCGCTTGCCGCTACTCGATCGCCCAAACCTTCGAACTCGTTTCCTACGGTACAGTCCCACAGTTGAATTTTGATTCCAAAACACGGCTAATTTCAGCGACGCTAGAACTCAAAACAACTTGACGACTACAAGCCGTTGTAGTTTGTGCTCAAACCACGTCCTGGGTTTCCCAACCGAAGACCATCAGCTAAGCAATTGCCCGTTTCTCGGATTCGGCACCGCCGAACGTATGCGATTCATGGCTATCAACTTTATCGCATACTGCCCAGCGTGCAACTCTCGGTCAGGAACCCACTACGAACCTACTGAACGACCACAGATCCGAACGTGCAAACCACAATCCTGCACTCGATGCAACCGAAGAGGTCATCAAGAATGCCAACTATTGTGTCCAGACTCGGGTCCTCTGTCGTGGTTGGGTAACGGTACAATACAGGCCAAAAACGAGCAACTCGACATGGTCGATAATTATCGCAAGGATCATGAGAGACACATTCGCGAACTCTTCCGAAGAAATCCATGTCCTCTACATTATCGCTCATACGTCGACCAATACTGCTCGGCAATTGATGACAAACTTGATCAAAACCGTCAAGTCACCGGATGGGGTCACCGATCGCGCCAGAAAGCTCTTGTCGCAGACTGGAAGCCACGATACGAGAACTATTCTACGAGAAAAGGTTTTTCAAACAACTACTCATCGCTCGTTCCACCAGAATTGTTCTACACTCCTCAACCCCACATCCCAATCTTCGACCAAAAAGACTTAGCGTATCTCAACGCCTTTGCTAATTGCGTCACTGAACATCGAAAGAATCCAAACAACCCAGTAAGTACCTTAAAAATGCAGGTTATGAACAGTTAAATATGGATATTCTTTCCAGATCAACGTTCCACCGTACCCATTGGACGCTGTTCAAGGACCACCACTAGCAATCGCGCCTCCGGCTAATGCTCCCCCATCGCTAGAAACTCAAAGACCGTTCCCAAAAACGTCAAAAGCGAGTACTTCTACGACGATCGCATCAGCCAACGCTAACAAAAAACAGCAGCCACCACCAGCCGCTCCAGCTGTCCCAAAACCTGCCTCTTCAAAAGCAGAAGTTCAACCGTCGACACCAGTCAAGGCGGCAGTGCTTCCGATTTCGCCACGTCTCACTCCGGAGATTCCTCTGCCAGTTGACACCTCGGTTTCACAATGGGTATGTTACATATCACATTTTAGTATCTCGAACACACAACAATGTTTTGTGTTCAGGTAACCAGCGCCACCGAACAACTCGAACAGCAGAAGACCAAAGAGTCGAACACTAGTGAATCGCATGCCAATGAAGATCCAAAAGACACTGGAGAATCGAGTTCTGCCCAGCAGCGAGATAAAAACTTGTCCTTCTTCGATCGCTTAGCCATCAAGGTAAGTACATCTACTTTATGTAACCCACCTGATGAATAAATTCAGGAAGCGGAAGATCGAGTTGCATCTCAAAGCTTATCCATCGCTGAACAAGATCAGGCTGGCAATGCAGAACAGCAAGAAAACTACTCTTTTGAATTGGAAGACGAAGACGACACTGACACCTTGGAAGCTGATCGCTACGATATCACTCCGACGGTAAGCAAAAGATCAACCTTCTGAAACCATTCTCTCCTATTTACAGGAAGAAGAGTATGAGGAGTTTCATGCCGAACGAGTGCTAGGCAATCGCGCAACAGCCTATTGCCACCAGCCATTGTGCATCAAGGGAATGCGAATGAGACCACTGTTCCAACACACGTCGTTCGATATGATCAACGAACATGAGGTCCCAGTCGGTCGAAAAGCCATCGTCGAACGCATTCAAACCCTGTTGCACATTCTCACTGGATCTTCCGTCACACAACTCCAGCCCTACGAGCTTTTCCCTACATCATCGCTCTACTCCTATGCTCAGGATTTAATCCGCTACGGTAGACGACTGAAACAAGAACAAGCACTTATCGTATGTCTGGACTACGGATCGTTCGAAGAAAGCAAAACCTGCTGGACAGAAGGCTCTGACAAAGTGTACATTCCGACTATCGTCAGATGGAACAACGAGGAACTCAGACAGATCATCAACGATATTCTGGATCCTGACGTCGTTGTCTCAATCGGCAAACCAAACAAACTAGACAATCGCGGAAAACGATCATGCCGTATAGGTCCATGGCTCGGAAAAGAAACCGATTGGCTAGACGTTCCGGAACCGTCGGAGGCTATCCGAAAGGAGAAAAAGATCCTAGAATCCTTCATTCGGCCACTGCCAGTAACCTTCCCTACTCCATTGCATGACATAGACGCTCTAAAATCAGCCATCTCTACGGCGATTCCGGACGACGGTCACGTTCTTCAACTGCGTATCCATTGGCTGACACTGCTCCTCACCGGACGGGAACCAGACTTCAAAATACCAGTTCACGGAGGACAACAAGTGGTGGATTATGTCGAGCTTCTCAAAAGTGCCTGCTGTCTCGTACTGCAACTACGTATCGCTCACAAGAGAATCAAAGTCGAATTCTCTCCATGCTGTGAAGTCATCGCCACAGAAGCATCGCGTGCACACAACATCGTCCTCCCAATCTATGATACTTACTCATCGTGGGGAGAGGATCGTTGGATTGCATACTATGACCACTGCTGGATCGCTCTCATGGAGAAGTTTGATGAGAAACGCTGTTGTAGCTGCCCGTCCACAAGCCTTTAGGCGAAGAATCTGAATATCGCTAACTTTCTATTTATCGCTTTCTAATTCTACTTATCGCAGGTCATAAAGACCAGTTAAAGTCTCCAAACCTGTTCCATGAATAAATTTGAATTCATATATGAAATGTGTTCGAGTTATTGAATCAACAGACAGAAGCGAAATAAATAAAAGCTTACGATAATAAAATCATCAAATCAAAACTATGGCCTAAAATATTATAAATAAAATAAAGCGAATGACACCAAAAACCCCAATTAAATATCAAACCAAAATAAAAATGTTCACTTGTATAAGCGCATGACACATGGAGCTAGAAGTTCCCAGTATGAGGATACAGATTCCCAACATGCTAAAAGTACTGACAATAGTCACAAGAGATCGTGCAGAGGCGTATAGCAAAACGATGCTAGTGTGCATCGTTACATCTATCCAATCTCAAGTAAGACGAGTCCTAGTTGTGGGTTGCAAACCACTGCGAAAGACTCTAAACTTGTTTTGGAATAGTGAGAAAAATCCAAGCAAAGTAGATGTGAATGGTTTTGACCCTACCGCTGCCGAGCTTACTGAACTGTCTGCTATACTTGTGCACGATTGCTACTCTGCCGGTATTTCTATTCAGCAGTTGAGATTTAACAATAACATCAAAAAACCGATACTCTGGATCTGAGTCTAAATGATTCCACCGATACTCTGGATCTGAGTCTAAATGATTCCACCGATACTCTGGATCTGAGTCTAAATGATTCCACCGATACTCTGGATCTGAGTCTAAATGATTCCACCGATACTCTGGATCTGAGTCTAAATGATTCCACCGATACTCTGGATCTGAGTCTAAATGATTCCACCGATACTCTGGATCTGAGTCTAAATGATTCCACCGATACTCTGGATCTGAGTCTAAATGATTCCACCGACACTCTTAGATTAGAGTCTAACTAATTCTAACCGATACTCTGGATCAGAGTCTAAACGGATTCCACCCGATACTCGTCGATCAGAGTCTAAACAGAATCACCAATAAATGAAAATAAGCCCAGGAGGCACAAATATTGACATTATATCGATGGAGACTCGGCTTAGCCAGCAGTACATACTCGATTATTGCGACCATTCTTAAAAGACCTAAACACTCTCTTAAGTTTCCCCAAGACCCTTTTTCCAGCCTTTGCTTCGGAAAACTATCGTCGTATTGTTCGAAGATGTCTGACCATAGTGTCAATCGCTCTCCTTCCCCGTCCTCTCGCCTGACTCTTTCTGCTGCTCGCAGTAGATCGCTTTCTCGCAAGAGCCTGGATTCTGCTCAGCAGTCTTCTTCAAGACTGGCGGGATCCGCCCATTCGTCTCCACAGAGACACCCCTCTAAGACTGATCGCTCTCGCAAGAGATCAATCAGCACTACTCATCGCCCCAAGAGCGAATCGGTTCGCCGAGCGTTCATTGGTCCTATCAAGACCTACATTCGAAAAGAGACCAACAAAGCTCAAGGAATTCTTCAAGAATCCAGAAGAGCCATTGGAATCTTCACCGACCCGAATACCGATCTCACCAATATGCGTCCAGCAGTTCTCCATAAGGTTCATAAAGTCTTCCAACGTCTGGAACGTGCTACTTATCGCGTTGAACAGCTGCCAACGTACATTGTGAGACGCTTCGGAAATCCTGAAATCCAAAGATCTCAGGAGAAAAATACTTTCGCTGATGAAGTGCTCTCGGTTCTCATTGAGCAAGATACGGATAAGCTCGTTAAGCAGCTAAAAATCGCCGTCTCAATCCTCATGGACCGTTTGCTTGATCAACGCTACCCGATCGTACAATTCGTTCCGGACGACTCCGAAGTCGCCAACGGTATTCAATCGGAAGACTCCGAAATCGATACTGACAACGATTACGATGACATCCCTACTGCTCCCATCATGTCTAAAAACAATCGAGAGCCAGTGAGATCTAATCTACCAATCGCTCAGGTCGCATTTCGGGATGATTCTGATAAACATCCCAGTCAAGACGTTCCTACCGAAATCCTTGACAGTCTCTCTTATTATGAGAAGGCTGCTAAAGTATTCAGGACGGAAAACGCTAGACTTGAGGACGAGATCCGTAGAATGAAAATGTGCGCGGATAGCCGCGAAAAGCGTGAACAAGAGACTAAGAAGAGAATGGATCTCGAAGCGGAGCTAATCAGTCTACGCACCGCCTTCGAGCTTCAACAAAAGCTAGCCAGAGAATCCGTGACACCGGCAACTAGCATTGGAGCATCTACTGCCAATACCTCTGCTACGGTAATCCCCGGAACATCTACTAATATCGCTCTAGCTACTGCCCCTCTTGCTCACAAACCTACAGTCGTGAAAACTTCCCCTTCGGCAACTGATACTCTGATCATGAACATGCATAATCTCATGCACACATTTGCTGCTCAACAGCAAAAAGCGGTAGCTGAGGTTACAAACATGAAAAGACAGATGACGCATGAAAATGCTAAGTCGATCGAAGTGATGGAACATCTTCGCCCCAAGAGCGAATCGGTTCGCCGAGCGTTCATTGGTCCTATCAAGACCTACATTCGAAAAGAGACCAACAAAGCTCAAGGAATTCTTCAAGAATCCAGAAGAGCCATTGGAATCTTCACCGACCCGAATACCGATCTCACCAATATGCGTCCAGCAGTTCTCCATAAGGTTCATAAAGTCTTCCAACGTCTGGAACGTGCTACTTATCGCGTTGAACAGCTGCCAACGTACATTGTGAGACGCTTCGGAAATCCTGAAATCCAAAGATCTCAGGAGAAAAATACTTTCGCTGATGAAGTACTCTCGGTTCTCATTGAGCAAGATACGGATAAGCTCGTTAAGCAGCTAAAAACCGCCGTCTCAATCCTCATGGACCGTTTGCTTGATCAACGCTACCCGATCGTACAATTCGTTCCGGACGACTCCGAAGTCGCCAACGGTATTCAATCGGAAGACTCCGAAATCGATACTGACAACGATTACGATGACATCCCTACTGCTCCCATCATGTCTAAAGACAATCGAGAGCCAGTGAGATCTAATCTACCAATCGCTCAGGTCGCATTTCGGGATGATTCTGATAAACATCCCAGTCAAGACGTTCCTACCGAAATCCTTGACAGTCTCTCTTATTATGAGAAGGCTGCTAAAGTATTCAGGACGGAAAACGCTAGACTTGAGGACGAGATCCGTAGAATGAAAATGTGCGCGGATAGCCGCGAAAAGCGTGAACAAGAGACTAAGAAGAGAATGGATCTCGAAGCGGAGCTAATCAGTCTACGCACCGCCTTCGAGCTTCAACAAAAGCTAGCCAGAGAATCCGTGACACCGGCAACTAGCATTGGAGCATCTACTGCCAATACCTCTGCTACGGTAATCCCCGGAACATCTACTAATATCGCTCTAGCTACTGCCCCTCTTGCTCACAAACCTACAGTCGTGAAAACTTCCCCTTCGGCAACTGATACTCTGATCATGAACATGCATAATCTCATGCACACATTTGCTGCTCAACAGCAAAAAGCGGTAGCTGAGGTTACAAACATGAAAAGACAGATGACGCATGAAAATGCTAAGTCGATCGAAGTGATGGAACATCTTATGACTAAAAAGCTGAACGAACATGTCGCCGCCCTAATGGCTCGCATTGAAGACGTTGAAGGCTCCAAAAGCCTAGAAGACGCAGACGAAGCTCTGGTCAAAGAATACGAGAACCAAGGTTTAGATGATGCTGGAGAAGAGGAGAATGAGCCAGTTGCTCCTCTCACCGATACTCCTTCTCGAACTACAGCACATACTCATCTCCGCCCTAATAATCGCTCGCATCCTCCAGATGACCGTAGTCACAACCGTCCCTGTGACGACAAACAATTGAGCCTCGCTGCCGAAATCAAACACATCAAAGTCTTCGATGGTACCGGCAATTATGACCTGTTCAAAGCTACATATCTGGACAGCGTATTGAATCGAGATGCAGTCGGCCCAGTACAGAAGTACGCCATTCTCACTGACAAACTAGCAGGAGATGCAGCGACTTGCCTGGCAAGCCTTCTAAGCCCCGAAACATCTGTTGCACAGACTCTGATCAACTTGGATGAAATCTATGGCAACCAAAACGACAAGTATAACTTGATCGCAAAATTGAACCAGCTCAGATTCCACCAAACCGATCCTGTGAGAATGAGACTCGACGTCATCAGCCATCAATCAGTTCTCGCTCAGTTGAGAGCAAAAGGAATGGCACCAAATGATGATCGAGTTACGATGGCACTAGTCGCTAAATTGCCACCGGCAATGCGCTCCAAAATCTCTGAATATATGACTGAGATCGGAGATACTGTGACCTTCGATCAAATTTTCACAAGAGTCAAAGGTTTCATCAAGTCCCTGGAAATGGATAATTTCATCATGAACAATTACCAAGCCAGCCCAAGATTACAAAATGAAATCTCCGAAACATTCGGGTCTGTCAACTACGCTAACGCCAGTATCAACCAACAAGAGAAAAAGCAGTCTAATGTGAAACCATCTAAAAAACCATCAACACTTGCATACGACCCGGCTAAATATCGCTCTACGTACTATGACTCCGTGACTAGAACCAACCTGGATGGCATCTTTGCCCCAGGAACAGGAGGCCTCAATCTTGCACTAATCTATCGCTCCTTCCCATACACTAATGAGGAAGATGTGACGTGCAATGCTTGTGGCGGTTCACATCATGCCATGAGATGTCCCCTTACTAGTACCGAATTCCGAAAGGCCGCCAAAAGCAAAGGTCTTTGCCCATTGTGCAACAACAAACACACACTCGAGAGCTGCCGTAGCCAGCTGCGCTGTGGTTATTGTGATGGTCTTCATCATATGGGCGGATGTCCGAAGAAGGAATTCTATCGTGATCCGAAGAACTATCCAAAGGAAGCAAGAGCTGTAACTACTCTTTTTCGCAAGGCCAAGTCCAACAACAAAAAGAAGTAATACTGCCCTGGAGGCAGGCAAGCATTCAAAAGTGTCACAGACACAGAATGACTTGCCATCTATTGCTCCCCGATCGCTCATTTCTGAAAACTATAGTTATAATATCGCTGATCCTACTCTTTCTATCGCTATGGACAATTCCAGTCCCCATTCTCTTGTTGACATAAATTTATTAAATAATAATAATCCAAAAGGGTTGATTGAGGAGCAAAGAATCTCTCAGTATACCCAATTTGTATCTCGTACCTATCCACCGCATCACTTCACAATCGCACACGCAGATTCTAATAATCGCTTGTCGTTTGCTCGTCTGGTCACATCAGATGGTCACACAATTCTCTGCCTCGTAGATTCGGGAGCATCGTTGTCGCTGATCAGTGATCCGAAAGCAAGAAGTTTCGGTCTGCATGTACTCAAAGAGACACAATTGGCTATCCAAGGGTTCTGCTCCAGAACAATCATGCCATCCAAGATCTATAAACTGAATCTGGAAATGGCAAATTCAATAGCCCCCCTTGCCATAATGGTCGCAGGTACACCCTCGCTTCCCCCAACTGCTTATTCTGCTACTGAACTTTCGGAAACCGATCGTCGCTTTATGATTGAGACCGATACCGATCTTCGTTTAATTACCCCGCCTTCTGAAGGAAGAGATTGTGGTCAGCCAATTGACATGCTCCTCGGCAATGATATATTGACCTGGTTGTATGCTCAGCCATCGTATCGCAAACATATTCTTCCTTCCGGTAGATGCGTGGAGGTAACTGCCATTGGGATCATTTGTCATCCGTATCCGGATTCGACTTTCCTACATGACAGTACAGTCATACCTCCAAACGAATTTTCGGCTCATATCAATATTGCTACGGTACTTCTTGATGGTCAAGAACCAGAAGACCCGATGACCAAATTGACTAATGAAATTGCCCAAATGACCAAGCTTGAAAATCTAGGAATCGAGAACATCTCCGTATCCGAAATTTCCAAGAAGTCAACCCAAGATCTACTAATCGCGTTTAATGAAACCGCTAAGTTCAATGAACACGGACAACTAGAAGTAGCTCTACCGTATAATGGCAATCAGTCAAGACTGGTCGATAATTTCGCAGTTGCTTTCAAACGGCTTGGGAGTCTCATTGGAACCCTTACAAGAGGCAATGACCTCCTAAATAAATATTCCAAAATTATCGCTGATCAGCTGGAAGCCGGTTACATCGAAGTTGTGACACCGCAAATGCTAGAGTCGGATAATCCCAAGTACTATATTCCGCATCGAGTTGTCGTGAAAGAAGACTCCGCTACTACCAAGCTACGTATCGTATTAGATGCATCGAGCCATGGTATCGGAAAACTTTCCCTCAATGATTGCTTGTATGCTGGAACGAATATGATCACACCGCTGTTCGGAATTCTTATTCGAATGAGATGCTCTCGCTACGTCATCGTTGCCGATATCGAGAAAGCATTCCATCAAGTTCGTCTACAAGAAGAGTTCCGCAACGTGACCATGTTCCTTTGGGTAAAGGATCCTTCGCTACCCGTCACAACGGAGAACCTACTAATTTATCGCTTCACTCGCATCCCATTCGGAGTCGCCAGCAGTCCCTTCCTTCTCGCAGCCTATATCGTGCACTTCCTGGAAAATAATCCAAGTGACATGAATAAGGAGATCCGAGACAATCTATATGTCGACAACTGTCTATTCTGTACAAATGACAAGTCTAAAATTCTAGATATCGTACAAAGCTCAAAGAGGCAATTCGCCCTAATGGATATGAACCTCAGAGAGTACATTGTAAACGATCCGGAATCGATGACCGCTATCCCAGAACTAGACATCGCTAAATCCGACATTATCAAACTGCTTGGTTACAAATGGGACTCTGTGAACGATACTCTAAGTATTAAAATCGCCGAGCTTTCCACTGATCATCCCACAAAGAGAGAAGTAGCATCTAAGCTTGCTGAAACTTTTGATCCGCTCGGATTAGTGTCACCTATCATGGTAGGCATTAAACGACTGATGCAGAAGACATGGAATCCAGATCTAAAATGGAACAGTAAAATTCCAATCGAGACACTTCCAGACTACAACGCTCTACTGAAACAATTCGTAGATAAAGTCATTGTTGTACCGCGCCAGATCACTGACATCTATGAAGATGCTCAATATGAACTACATATGTTCTCTGACGCTTCACAAGACATTTATGCGGCTGTAGCTTACATGGTAGTCCGTCCTCGAAATGGAAAACTCCCTACAGTAACTCTGATTTCAAGCAAGAACAAGATCAAACCGTCGAAGCAAGAGCATTGGACAATTCCCAAGCTCGAGCTTCTGGCTATTGAATTGGGTTCCACCATGGCTTGCAATATCATCGCAGAACTCAGACTACCAATCGCTAGAATTAGCTTATTTACCGATAGTGCTTGCGCGCTGTATTGGATTCTTTCGGGAAAGAACACCAGACAATGGGTTCACAACAGAGTTGAATCGATTCTAAACAACCAAGCTAAAATGCTTGATTGTGGAATTCAAACTACTATTCATCACTGTCCCACAAAACAGAATCCTGCAGATCTTGCAACTAGAGGAATGAGCACTACTGAAATCCAAAACAGTAGTTTCTGGTTTCACGGTCCCGAGTTTCTCATGAAAGATGCTTCCGAATGGCCATGCCAAATCAATGGTCAAGTCACGTGTCCAGCGGAATTTCGAGACTTGGTTTATGCGGAAATAATGCTTCCCAAAAGCCCACCGTCGAAGAAATCCTCTAAGGAAAAACTAAAATCTACCACTGAACCGTCAAAAGATGTTTCTGAGACTAATGTTCTGGATAAGGCTCTCAAGCTACTAGCTAAGTGTACACCGCTACCTTGCATCGCTGATCCTACTCCAGAAACCGTCATGCTCACGAATACCGCTAATGACACCAGTGACTTGAAGACGTTCATTCCTTATACCGCTACTAACTCTCTGGGAAAATTATCAAAAATTGTGTACTTCGTCCTAAAAACCTACAGCAAATGCTTGAAGAACAAGACTTGGAACACCCCTCTCATGAAAGAATTCACCGCTCAAAACAACATCTTACATCAGATGAAAGTAGCTAGGTATCTCATCATTCGAGAGCACTACGGTGATTCGAGACGCCTTGGCTTCAAGTTCCCCGACAATCTCTCCCTGAGAACAGATCCAGACGGACTTATCCGTGTGCAGAGACATATCCGATCGCCAGTACTTCCTCAAGAAGCCAGCTGTCCGATTCTAATTGTTCATCAGCACCCTCTTGCGAGGCTCATCATTTCTGAAACGCACGAGTTGAACGGCCACTTGCCTGAAAACTATACGAGATCAGTTGTCCGTACAAAATATTGGATTCCGAAAGACGGAGCAGTGACAACCGCAGTAGTACGAAAATGTGTCAAGTGCAAACGCGTAAATGGTTACCCATACGCCTACCCTTACACCGCTTCTCTACCTGATTGCCGAACTACTCCTTCGAAACCGTTCTCCAAAGTCGGCTTAGACTATCTTGGTCCGATCGCGTACATAAAAGATGATGGGCAGAGTACCGGAAAGTCCTACGTATTGATCTACACATGCTTGACTACAAGAGCAACACTCCTACGAGTTGTACCCGACGCTACATCCATCGCTTATGTCATGGCACTCAAAATAATCTTTCGAGACGTTGGAGTCCCCACTGATATCTACTCGGATAATGCTCGTACTTTCACTCTCGGAGCCTCTGTAATCAATCATGATATTAAGCACTTCGAATTCAGTCTAACATTGACCGCATATCTAGCTACCGAATCTATCAATTGCCGTTACATTACGCCCCTTGCCCCATGGCAAGGCGGTATCTATGAACGAGTAGTTGGACTCGCTAAGCATCAACTCCAAAAGGAATGCGGATCTAAACTAATGACTTATTATTCGTTGACTTATGTAATCTCAGGAGCACAGAGTATGATTAATAATCGCCCTCTACTACCACATTCACGAAATCCAGGAGACATGATCGCTCTTAGACCGCTAGATTTCTTGGCTCCAGGAGTCCTCACCGAGGTTCCGACAGTGCCAAAAACAGATCTCCCAAAATTCAGCACCGAGCACGAACTGAGAGCACATCTCAAAAGTCTCGAAGATGCTTTGGATCGTATCTGGCGTACATGGTCTCTAGGGTATCTCAGTTTTCTTCGTGAAGCTATTCATCGCAATAAACGATGCAGTACGCTAAAACCAGTAGTTGGTGATGTTGTCATTGTCAAACAAAATTTGGTCACAAGACATAATTGGCCTCTCGGAGTCATTGTTGAAATCCTACCATCAGCAAAAGACGGAGATGTTCGATCAGTAATGGTCAACTGTCGCGGAAAACCTTTTCCAAGAGCCGTGTGTCAGCTCATTCCTCTCGAAATAAATCCACTGAACCGCCTTACATCAGAGGAAAAAGAGGCTGCCACCCTCAAAGACTACAGTACCGCTACAATCTCTCTACCTACCGCTTGCACAATCAACAATGAAATGAGATATTCTCCCGAGTTGTTCCCAACTAATGTCCTACCGAATATCGCTGAAGGTATAGACGAAAACACTCCAAAACCTGAAATTGAGCAAATCAATGAGGAAGAATACGAAGACACGGAGCTTCTGTTCCCCGAGGACATCGTCCCCGAAACAGTTCAGAACGCCCCGGAGGTTGAAGGAGTTGTTACAAACCCTGCAGACAGGATGCCCACAGTAGCCATAGATGCTGGCGCAGAAAGTCTTGCTGTGGGACGCGAACGCGAATATCTCTCAAGACGTACAAAGACTAGACACATCGACTATGTTCACATAGCAGCTAGCAACGTCTTTCGCGCCCCCCACCCCCCGGAATGTTGTCAAATATACCGTCATATGCACGGCATTGACAACGTGAATGTTCTATAACGACTCTCTAGAGTATTGCCCACAATACCTGAGTCATTATAAACATTTATTAATTCCATTCAACCTCCTATTCATCGCTATAATTCGTAATCTATCGATTACTCTATTTATCGCGCCTCTTTCTCATTTAATTCCTGTTCAATTTAGTTATTTCCGTAGCCACCTTATTCAAATTCCCGCGCACTTGCTTGTCAGCAAGCGCGCTCCACGGACAAGGGACGCTACTCACCGCTTTCACCGCACGACCACCAGGGACGCTACGCAGCATGGGCTGCGCCGACACTCTGGACGTCGTTCTGTTGCCAGTTGTGATGCCTAAATTGTTGCATACATTTTTTATGCCCTTTTTTCTATTTATCGCTTCGCAATAAATGCGTTATAATTTAACCGTTTTATGTTCTTGACCTTTGCACCGCTTATCTTATCCTTTTACCGCCTAAGAAT
This sequence comes from Caenorhabditis sinica, assembly GCA_963932045.1. Lineage (NCBI taxonomy): Eukaryota > Metazoa > Nematoda > Chromadorea > Rhabditida > Rhabditidae > Caenorhabditis > Caenorhabditis sinica. Next base: position 22,680,168 of record OZ009940.1, read on the forward strand.
ACGCTTTAACACCGTTTCCGCAGAACTAGGGAGTCCGCGACATCTCTTAGGGTATTTTCTCCCCACCTAGTTTCTCTGCACTGCCGACTCCCTTAATAGCACTATTGGATAACAGTGATATCTTAAATTTCAATTCCATCCATACCTTCCCATGTACAGGGTGAACGATAATTATTGATACAACTTCATTAGATTATAAAATCCGACCCCAGCTTCCAATTTATTTGAAATTTGGTCAGTATATTTATGAAACGCATACATTTGTTGTGCCAAAATTTCACGGTGCACTTTGGTGTTTGAGGCAAACTATGACACCAAACGCCCGCGCATTCTAGTCCTCCTCGGCACGCGCGCGTTTTACAATACACTGTCGCCTAACTTTTGAATAAATTGCTCAAACAGTTTGATTTTTTTGGAAAATATATTAGTAAACATCTTAAATTAACGTCAAAACAAATTCAACTCTTTTCATGATCTACCCATCTCGATACGAGCTAATACCTTGAAGTACTTCCCTCTTCAAAAGTTGATTTTGGTCACATCTGAACCATTTCAATGGTTTTTAGCAGCTATATGAATGGGATTCAACTACTTAGTTATGATTTTTGTGTATAACGAAACAATTCAAATGTTTTCCGCTAAAAATTCCAAACTTTGAACTAAAACGGCTCCACCTACTGAAAAAACCATACAATTTTTGGTGGAATGAGAGGTTTTGCACAAGAGCCCCCCGAAACTGTAATTGAGAGTGAAATGAAATGTTACATACATAAATATAAAACTCAAGTCTTGTTTTCGTAATGATCTCATTTTTAGCCAATGATAAAGTCTTGACCAAGACCTATGCCAGTTTTGATATTCCTTTCTGGCGTCTTCAGTAGTAGCGTGCCGGAGAAAATGGGTGAAAATGAAATTTCAAAACTACGCATTTTCCGTTGATAATAGGAACTAGTCATTTTGAATACTAAATAGTAATATTGTTTTCTTCCAAAAACATAATTTTCAGAAAGCCAAGTAATCTACATTTCCTTTTAGGAGCGCTTTTTCGAAAAACATGAGTTTTTAAGACAATTGCAATAATGACGCGTAAGAAGAGAAAGAGGCTTGGAGTTGCCACCAACCGCTAGAATTTGAGAGTTCGAATGTTTTGTGATAAAATATAATCAAAAGTATTGTTCTTATGTTGTCCCAAAAATCTCAAAGGCTGCCAAGACAAACGCGCGTCGCCCTGACTCAGATTCTCAGGAGGTGGTTGCCAGTTATCAAACCATAACTATGCAGCCAGTTGAGGTATGAACTTGAAATTTTGCAGAAATGGTGAACACATTATACCTACCAAATACGCCAAGTTTCAAAAGAATTGATCAAGTTTCAGCTCAATTGTGAAATCATACTGATGCGTATCAATAATTATCGTTCACCCTGTATAAATACACCCTTCCTTCTTCTCTGGAACCCTCAAAATCTTGAATCCTAAGGCAATAGACAGTATTCTGAGCATTTATAGGATCTGTTCGGCGTGTGAAAACAAACCAGATGAATTTCCAAGTATTTTTTTGCCAATTTAAATGTTGGGTGTGTGCTGGATTTTCAGCATTGCATAGACGGTGAGTGAGAGTAATGCAGATGTTAGGTAGTTCAAGGCAATTTTGGACTAATAACTCCAATTAAAATCAGGAGACACTTAACAACTCTTTGAAGCATATTTTTTTATATCTAGCCTCACTTATTAGTCTTTCCTAAAAATCTTTAGCTTTGAAGTTGCCTTGATACTGATTAGTTTTTCCTTCAGATCATTTTTCGGAAGATTCAATAGGTATTCGAATAGAATAGTACAAACACTTATTCTGGGATCCATGCATATAGAAAATTGTTTCATTTTCTGTCATCTCATGTTTTTAACATCCACTGTTGCAAGTACCTAGTATATGTTTTGGATATTTCCGCCTGTTTTGATAAATGGTCCTGCTTCTAATTTAGTTGCCAAAAGCATATTTCTACAGAACGTTCCGCTTTCAAAAGTGCTCATCCAAGCTGTTACCAGTAGTCATTTCACTCTATCAATGCAAAATTTGGCTATCTATCAGCCTGTTCATTTGGAGTTTTCAGAGGTTATTATTGATTCAGATTTTTTAAAGTTACAATAATTCCACTGTGACTTATGATTGGTATACTGTAAAAATGTTGTGATTTTGAATCTCAGCTAAAAATTATATTATGAATTAACTGTCTTCGTTTTTCCAGATTGTCATTGTGTTTAGGTTGCGCGGGTCTATCTATGAGTTTTACAGTCCCTTTGACATTGTTGTGAAAGTTGGGTATCAAACATTCATTTACCAGTTTCAACACATTCATAAAGACGTAGACAGAAGAGATGTATTACTGGTGGTGCATCTTGTATTACTGATTTGAATCTATAATATGTATAAAAATAGAAATGGAATAAATCAACGGAGCGCATTTTGAATTTCCTTTTTAAACATTTTATGTTCCGAGGGCCGCCGTCAAAAATGACAGCCCTGATTCCGTGTAGTCTATTATGTGCTCAGGCAACTATTTGAATGAGCACCAACAAATACATTGTGCGTGTTTCATTAATTTTCTCTTAAAACGTTTCTAAAGTATAATAGAAGTTTTAAATAAAAACGATTTTCAGTTTAGTCCATCATGAATAAACGTAATGAACACAATATCAATCGAGTTTCCACGTCGACTTCTTATCATTTTTCGTTAAAGCACATTTTCGCAAAAAAGTCTGTTTCATCAAGTTGCCTTACTGATTGCAAACGAAGCCCGATCATTAAGACACGTGCTGGATTGCTACAAGTTTCTCACATCAATATTTCCCTTCATGCTCCTGAAAATTGTATCGGTTTTCTGTATCGTTACGAAACTGAGATAGCAAGCTGTTCCTCCGTCTTCATCGTCTACAATATTCACTGCCAAAGATTCTATTATCTATAGAGTGTATGTATTTTCTAACACATTTCATTTTTAATGGGTCTGTTTCCACGTGTGGTTATATCTGGTCATGGTAGAAATTAATTATTACACGCTGATCTGTTTCATTTACTTTTTTTCTAATTTCGTATTTATCAATAAGGCACCCTTCCAGCAACATCTCCTTCCTGACTTAAAAACAAAAATGTTCCGTTTCAACAAGGTGTTATCCAATACCATGTGGTATGGCTGTACTGTTCGTTTTATTTTTTATCAACTACTGGTGCATCAACTTTCTGTTATCATTAGCGCGCACTTTCTCACTACAAAGCTACATACATACATTCTTATAGATTCGCTTTATAAAATTAGTAATACCTCTTTTCAGTCTAGGTTTTTATGAATGTGTTGAAATTGGTAAATGATTTTGATACCCAACTTTCAAAACAATGTCAAGGCGCTGTAAAACTCATAGATACCCGCGATGAACGATGTGTCATTTGAATCAAACACAAAAAGCAAACCGTGAGAAAAAAAAATATAATGCGAAGGTGCAAATTGAACCCATTGAGCGTCGCATGCAGGGTGATATACTTCCTAACTGAAACAGTTCGATGTTTCCTGTTCCTGTTCTATTTTATATCATTAACACTGCGATTCCCGACAATACCAAAGTGACTTCCAAAGTGACAAAGTGACTTCAACCATGATTTTCAGTCAAACGCTGTTGTGATCGATAAAAATTGACTTGTTTTTTGGTGTGAGTTACATGAAACTCTACAATTTTATGCCATTTGCAAATTTTCACTTAACAACTCGAAAATTTCAAGAAACTCTGGTCCGTCTCATTTTCATTAGTTTTTTGCGAAAGCAATGTTTGAATGTGGAAATGTGAACGAATTATTCTCATCTGAATCCAGAGATTGTGGAGAATCACTTGGAGTTATTGTGAGCATTCAAAGTTGTGAAATTCATTTGTTGCCGTCGGAGATGTGTTTGAATGAATGATTTGAAAAATTTGTCATTTTGTCGGAAAGTTAAATGGAGAGTAAATTTCAACAACGAACCGAGACTAAAGAGTTCCGCAAATTATCTCGAGTTGCTGAAATTGAAAAATTTGTCTTATTATTCCAACTCCGAACACATTTGTATGAGTTGTTCAGAGTGATTTAGGAGAATTGGTGTATGCAGGAGTCTCTTAATGCAATCAGAGAAGGAGAAAGTAACTTTTGAAAAAATCGGATGACGGAAGACGAAAGACGGAAACGGAATAAAACTTTTTGACGGAATAGGGAATATAAAAAGTGCCGAAAGACGAAATGGACTATTTGGGACTAAAAGTACTGAAAATCTGTGAAATGTAGCAAATATCTGTTTATCCGGAAAACGAATCTGGTTTGAATTTCGAGTTGAGGAAATCGTGTTTTTTTTTATTTTGGAAATTTCATTTTTTCTTGACAAATTAAAAACAAGAAAGAAGGAATTCCGTGCATCTCTGGAAATAATCACGGTATTGACGGATGTACTAGTGTTGGGTTGGTGATATATAATATAACAAGAACAGGAAACTTCTACTGTTTCCGTTAGGAAGTATATTACCCTGGGTGAATGTGATGCTCAATGAGTTCGACTTTTGAACCTTTGCATTACATTTTTATTGACTTTTTCTCACGGTTTGCTTTTTGAAACACTATTGACAGGACCTATGAAATCGGACCTGATTGCAAATGATTGCAACAGAAAATTAATTCCAAAAATTTCTGTTTTAGAGACCTCATGTAGTGGATAAGTTTCTACCAGCATAATTCGTTTTGGAAGCTCATTCTGATCATTAAGGAATCCCATCAGTTGTTGTTGGATTATTGCCTTCTGGAGATATTTTCATTTTTTAATCGGAAAACAATAAAAACTGCTAAGTGTTTTATTCTTATCACAAATAAATTGAACAATGAACTATCAGCTAACAAATACATGCATCCCCTAGAAACATGTAAAATATATAATGTTTCAAAATTCAGATATTGAAGCGTTGAAAAATCAAATTACAATAACTCGTCTATGATAAAGAGATTTCCACTAAACGTCCATTCTCCAGCCAATAGTGAAAAACTCTGCTTTTCCAGATTATTGATATTACCATAAAGTCGTAAGATTTTTTGCAATGTAAAGTTCAATAAACATAATGTTTGTTGGGCCGATAGTGATAACGAAAGCCGAAAGTTTTAGAAAAGTATGGTCAGGTTCCGGAAACAGTAGACACTTTACTATTGAACTTACAGGACCATCATAATTACAATCCGAAATTATTATCAAATCTCGTAGAATGTTTGATACCGAAGTTTCAGAAAAATTGAAGTGTTTCAAGTTTATCATTTGCCGTGTGAAACAAGGTATGGAGTAGTAAAGAATCTGCAAAATCCTGTAAAAAGGTGGTAAAAAAATGGAGAATACCATATTGACTATTTCAAGTAGGTGTTAATATTAACTTTTATACAATCAGTTCAATATTCGTTTGACATTCCATCCTTATACCGAAACAAAGAAATTAGTGACTATCCAATAGTTTTCCACAGGTTTTGATCGACATTACATGCTGTTTGAAACTGGACGTTTGCAAAAAAATGTTTTTTCCTTACCTGAGCTGAGATATTGTGAAGTTCTTGGAACTGAAAATTTTTTATTGGTGTCTATGCATACGATTTTTCAATTTCATTTGATACCAAAAGTGCACGGAATTGAAATTTTTTTATGCGGAAAGCTGAAGACGAAAGATGGGATTCCGCGCACCTCAATTCAAGTGCATACTTGATTTTGAGGATTTTTAAGTACAAGCAGCGGACTCATTAGTGAAAGCTATCATTTTCAATTAGTTGACAACTAAGTAAAACTGGAATATTTAGAATGTGTCCCATACTCGAGAATTCACGCAAAATTAAGCACCATACATTATGCACAAATGCTGAGTATCCTGACAATATTTTAAAAAGTAGTGACATGTTTAAATTTTTGAGTTTAATAAATGTTTCAACAAGTCGCACGTTTGGGTTAGTGTCTCGATTAATTATCTCGTCGTAACTTTAACATGAATATTTTGTTTCTCTGTCCTGTAGAAAACGAGAGAATTCCAGTACTCTTGTTTTGGAAATGATGTTGGCCTTGTGAAACTCAAACTTTTGAATCTGAAAGATTTGCTCCGTATAGTGCATTTTGAACTCGTACAGTACCGGTCAATAATTTATGAACTTTTGGCGATTTCAGTTGAAAAACGTCTACTTTGGGGGTCTGGGAAAGGATGTTAAACTTGATCGTTTGATTTGAAACTTTTTGGGTGTATACATCTACTTTAAAACTCTATTTTTGTAGTTGACAACTTTTTTGTACGTCCTCTTCTAGAGATGATATGGCTCGTGAAATACAGAAGACACTAAAAACGGTGAAAATCGCACTAAAAATGCGAAAATTTAGCATCGCCCCACTTTAAAGGGACACAACATCTTTAGAAGAGGTTGTACAAAAAACTTGTCAACTACAAAAATAATGTTCTAGAGTTGATGTATACACCCAAAAAGTTTCAGATCAAACCGTCAAGTTTAACATCCTTTCCCAGACCCCCAAAGTAGACGTTTTTCAACTGAAAACGCCGAAAGTTCATAGATTATTGACCGGTACTGTATATCGACCAATCAATCAGGTAACAAGGAATAAAAGAAAACATTCAGAAACTGCAACTTTTTTTCGATACATTTGTCCGAAGCGTGGAAGTGAAATCTGCCAAACATTATCGAGTTAGTTTTGCCGTTTCAATTGTACCATATCTCAGCTGGAAACTTCTGACTTCGCTAACTCCATCAAAGCTGGGAATGAGAAAAATATACATATAAGATGTCAGGAGCCCTTCAATAGAGCTGTGAAATCAATAAACCCATTACTAATGGAATCAAAGTAGCAATCGGATTCTTGGGATCAAAAATGTTAAGCATAAAACAGCGAAAATTAATCTTCTTTTGAGAATTAAAAAAAACTCACCTTTGTTGTGGCAAACAGGTTTTGCTTTGGCCTTCATCGACACATTGATTTTTTTTCGTTTACTGTTTTCAAACTTTCATGTTGCAACAGTGAATTTTGTTTTCCATTGATCCATATTATTTATATGTTTGGAAGCGGACATTGAGTTGATTTTGGTTTGAAGTTATTTTATTCCCAATAATTTTCGGTATTTTTGAAACTTTGAGCGATCTTTCGTAGTTTCTGGGACCCCTGATTTATCATCGATAAGGCTAAATGATCATAACTCAAAAAATCAGCGTTTCGAAGCCTAAGCCTAAGCCTAACTTCTTCTCTCTCTCTCTCTCTCTCTCTCTCTCTCTCTTTTTCTCTTTTTCTTTGCTTAGTTTCACAAGTGAAACTAAAGTAATGATTTGGGTTTCCATTCCTCGACTGTAAGAGTGTTAAGAAATTGAATTCCTCAAATCCCCTCGAGTCCCCGATCCCAAAAGTTCCTAAAATCCCCCCAATGATACCACTTTAAAAAACCTCGATGCTAAGAGAGTTAAGAAATTGAAAAGAAATCATAAACTGTTTTCAAAAATAATGTGAAAAATGAGATTATAATTTTGAGGCTTGCCCAAAATCCGGCGTTTCCAATGATCAAATTGATGAAGATTCATGTAACATTGTGACCTTCCGTTTAAAAGATTCAGAATAAAGATTCAAAAGATGTTTGAATGTCGCCGCTTCGCGTCGACATTCACACACTTTTGAATCTTTATTCTGAAACTTTCAAACGAAACGCAATTGTATTTCAGTAGTTCGCCGGATTTGGGCATGCCTCAAAATAATAATCTCATTTTTCATATTATTTTTGAAAACAGTTTATGATTTCTTTTCAATTTCTTAACTCTCTTAGCATCGAGGTTTTTTAAAGTGGTATCATTGGGGGGATTTTAGGAACTTTTGGGATCGGGGACTCGAGGGGATTTGAGGAATTCAATTTCTTAACACTCTTACAGTCGAGGAATGGAAACCCAAATCATTACTTTAGTTTCACTTGTGAAACTAAGCAAAGAAAAAGAGAAAAAGAGAGAGAGAGAGAGAGAGAGAGAGAAGAAGAATTTTTGCGCCTCGCTTCGCTCGGCGCCAAGGAAGTATGGATCTGTGTGAAAATCAAATGAAGAGCGAGAAAGAGAGAAAAAAATGCGCCTCGCTGCGCTCGGCGCCAAGGCAAAATTTTTTTGAAAATTTGAATTTCCCGCCAAAATTTTTTTTTGAAAATTTGAATTTCCCGCCAAAATTTTTTGTTGAAAATTTGAATTTCCCGCCAAATTTTTTTTTGAAAATTTGAATTTCCCGCCAAAATTTTTTTGAAAATTTGAATTTCCCGCCAAAATTTTTTTGAAAATTTGAATTTCCCGCCAAAATTTTTTTTTGAAAATTTGAATTTCCCGCCAAAATTTTTTTTGAAAATTTGAATTTCCCGCCAAAATTTTTTTGAAAATTTGAATTTCCCGCCAAAATTTTTTTGAAAATTTGAATTTCCCGCCAAAATTTTTTTGAAAATTTGAATTTCCCGCCAAAATTTTTTTGAATAAATTTGAATTTCCCGCCAAAATTTTTTTGAATAAATTTGAATTTCCCGCCAAAATTTTTTTGAAAATTTGAATTTCCCGCCAAAATTTTTTTTGAAAATTTGAATTTCCCGCCAAAATTTTTTTTGAAAATTTGAATTTCCCGCCAAAATTTTTTTTGAAAATTTGAATTTCCCGCCAAAATGAAAATTTTTCTAGAAAGTTCCAGAACATTCTGGAACATTCTAGAACCTTCTAGAAGGTTTTCCCTGCCAAATGCACTGGAGATCAAAATTTTCGCTAAGTCCTGGCCAATTTTTGGTAGGTCAAAAGTGAAAAAGGGTCATATCTCGGTTAGGGTTAGACTAAACCTATGCATACAGTATACCATTCGAACTGTCTTATTGCGAGGAATCCAATGACGTCATCAGAATCCACATGTACAATCTTACAGAATTTTTAGGGACCGTTTTCTGAAAATTTTAAAACCGGTGTAACTCGAGAACTACTGGGAATTTTTGAAAAATCTTTTTTGCGTTGTTATTGGTATAATCTACATGTTCTAATGCACACAAAAAATCGGAACCATCAAAAAATTTTTAAAAATCGATCATCAATTGGGGGTCCCCAAAAAATTTTTTTTTTGGTTTTTTGTTGCGAATATGTTAGAGAAGGTCCAGAATGTACAATGCACTTAGAATGAATACTATCCAACAACGCGTTCGTGAGTTATACAAAAAAGGTCGTATTTCTAACCGATCGATAGATGAACGAATATTAATTTTTGCATCCGACTAACATTCAGGTCCCACAACTGGTGGGCCACTTTATTAGGGTCTCGTCCTCTCCGCAAGCTCTGGGGAGATGGGGCTCATTTTGACCATAAAACGGACCGTATCTCAAAAATTACTCGATCAATCTGGGAAGCGAGGTCGACCGTAGTGTACCTGAGCTCAAGGCACATCTTTTGGTATACCCCACTCGGTGGTCCCTTGGGCTCTTTGGGGTTAGGCTTAAGGATTCGCAAAAAATTTTCGACCTAATTTTTTTCGAAACACTTTTTTCATTTTTTCTTGGCTTAGAAGCGGCCGATTTATGGAGTATAATATACCATTCGACGTGTCTCGATGCGGCGGACACGATAAAAAAATCAGATTTCAATTTGGACGATTTTTCGAATTTTTATGAATTTTCAAAAATTTTGAAAAATGTCGATTTTTCAAAAAATTGGCCGCCTTCTTTTGGGAGTGACCCAGTACAGTACTCATCATTAAATGAGTGTTTGTTGTGTGCAAAGTTTCAGCCAATTCTGTCGGTAAAAATTTGACTTTTTTGATTTTACACTTTTTCATTTTATCATAACTTTTTTCAAAATTCGAATTTCGCGCCAAAATTTTTTTTATTCTTTTTCTTATGGTTCACTAAATATTATGCATACATAAAAATAGGGGGGTAGGGTATCGCTTTAGGGTGAAAAATTTTTCACCCCTTCGAAATGGCGATTCGCGGTAGAGCGCATTTGCATCAGGTACCTCCTAAATAGTCCCTAAATATTTTGATGTTCATTCGCCGCCGTAATAGTAACTTTTTTGAAAAGTCGATTTTTCCATAACTCAAAATTTTTCCACTATCGACCCGAACCCCGTAATACGGATCGATGTAGGACAATATCATATGGCCCTATAAAAAATATGAAATGGATTTGTTGCCGTTGAACGAAGTTATGAATTTTTTAATTTTTTCGAATTTTCAAATTTCGCGCCATATTTCGGGCCAGGCCGATTTTTAGGCCGCGGCCTTTTGGCCTATTTCTATTTAGGCCAGGCCGGTGCCAACGCAATCGCATCCGCGCGCGTAGCTCAAAGTCGTATTTATTCCTAAACCCAAATAGCGCAGGCCGCAGCCTGCGCTTAAGCCTAAGCCTAAGCCTAAGCCTAAGCCTAAGCCTAAGCCTAAGCCTAAGCCTAAGCCTAAGCTAAGTGTTTCCACTCATAACTCAAAAATTCGGAACTTCCACGGGGAGACGTAAAAAAACCAGGTAATTGTGAAGATAAGCTCTTGATTTATAGCTTTATGTCATACCGCCTGTGTGGTTCATTTTTGAGAAATCAAGAATTTCCTTTTTTATTACGATCTTAACGGACTTCGAGATGTTTTCACTCATAACACAAAAATTATCATAACTCAAAAAATCGGCGCTTCCAAGCCTAAGCCTAAGCCTAAGCCGAAGCCTAAGCCTAAGCCTAAGCCTAAGCCTAAGCCTAAGCCTAAGCCTAAGCCTAAGCCTAAGCCTAAGCCTAAGCCTAAGCCTAAGCCTAAGCCTAAGCCTAAGCCTAAGCCTAAGCCTAAGCCTAAGCCTAAGCCTAAGCCTAAGCTTAAGCCTAAGCCTAAGCCTAAGCCTAAGCCTAAGTTAAGTGTTTCCACTCATAACTCAAAAATTCGGAACTTCCACGGGGAGACGTATGGAACCAGGTAATTGTGAAGATAAGCTCTTGATTTATAGCTTTACGTCATACCGCCTGTGTGGTTCATTTTTGAGAAATCAAGAATTTTTTTTTTATTACGATCTTAACGGACTTCGAGATGTTTTCACTCATAACACAAAAATTATCATAACTCAAAAAATCGGCGTTTCTAAGCCTAAGCCTAAGCCTAAGCCTAAGCCTAAGCCTAAGCCTAAGCCTAAGCCTAAGCCTAAGCCTAAGCTAAGCTAAGCTAAGCTAAGCCTAAGCCTAAGCTAAGCCTAAGCCTAAGCTAAGTGTTTTCACTCATGACTCAAAAATTCGGAACTTCCACGGAGAGACGTATGGAACCAGGTAATTGTGAAGATAAGCTCTAAATTTATAGCTCTACGTCATACCGCCTGTGTGGTTCATTTTTGAGAAATCAAGAATTTCCTTTTTTATTACGATCTTAACGGACTTCGAGATGTTTTCACTCATAACACAAAAATTATCATAACTCAAAAAATCGGCGCTTCCAAGCCTAAGCCTAAGCCTAAGCCTAAGCCTAAGCCTAAGCCTAAGCCTAAGCCTAAGCCTAAGCCTAAGCCTAAGCCTAAGCCTAAGCCTAAGCCTAAGCCTAAGCCTAAGCCTAAGCCTAAGCCTAAGCCTAAGCCTAAGCTAAGTGTTTCCACTCATAACTCAAAAATTCGGAACTTCCACGGGGAGACGTAAAAAAACCAGGTAATTGTGAAGATAAGCTCTTGATTTATAGCTTTATGTCATACCGCCTGTGTGGTTCATTTTTGAGAAATCAAGAATTTCCTTTTTTATTACGATCTTAACGGACTTCGAGATGTTTTCACTCATAACACAAAAATTATCATAACTCAAAAAATCGGCGCTTCCAAGCCTAAGCCTAAGCCTAAGCCTAAGCCTAAATTTTTCTCTCTCTCTCTCTTTCTGTCTCTCTCTTTTTCTCACTTCTTCTTTTTTCTCTTATTATTTTGCAACTCTTACTTTTTTGAACTAGTTTCAAGAGTGAAACTAAAAAGGATTTGGCTTCCGCCCGAAACCCATGAAAGACAGTAAACCGCTCGCTTCGCTCGCAAACCCGGATCCCATGAAAGACAGTAAACCGCTCGTTTCGCTCGCAAACCCGGATCCCATGAAAGACAGTAAACCGCTCGCTTCGCTCGCAATCCCGGATCCCATGAAAGACAGTAAACCGCTCGCTTCGCTCGCAAACCCGGATCCCATGAAAGACAGTAAACCGCTCGCTTCGCTCGCAAACCCGGATCCCATGAAAGACAGTAAACCGCTCGCTGCGCTCGCAAACCCGGAACCCATGAAAGAAAGTAAACCGCTCGCTGCGCTCGCGAAGCTTGGCCAAATCCGGCACTTGGGAGGCACCAGGTACTGTGGAATGAGCTCATCAGAAACGAAGGACATGCCTAGGTAAACCTATCTAGTAACGTTGTGACCTTCCGTTCGAAAAAATGGAAGGAAAGCTTCAAAAAATGTTCAAATGTCGACGCTTCGCGTCGACATTCAATCATTTTTTGAATCTTTCCTTCCATTTTCTCGAACGAAACGCAATTGTATGTATTTCTGTTACTTTGATGATTTTTTATATTCCACGGCCAACATGACGATCGCGCGCTCATTTTCAGAATGTCACCGGATCAATGACAAAATGCAAACATACATATATCAATTTTTCGACAGCTATTTCGACAGCTCTTCAATTCGATCAAATGCGCAGGGAGTGCAGTGGAGCGCATTTTTCCAAAATACTATCGCCCCAATACAGTTTGATCTCTTCAGTGCTAAGTTATACGCACAAACTTTAGACTTTAGAAAAAAAACCTTAGAAATCAAGTTTGCGATGGAGTGTAAGGAACCCCCGAACTTAGCGATAATAGGAATTCCAAGAGAAAAACGAGCCGGATTTGGCCAAGCTTCGCGAGCGCAGCGAGCGGTTTACTTTCTTTCATGGGTTCCGGGTTTGCGAGCGCAGCGAGCGGTTTACTGTCTTTCATGGGATCCGGGTTTGCGAGCGAAGCGAGCGGTTTACTGTCTTTCATGGGATCCGGGTTTGCGAGCGAAGCGAGCGGTTTACTGTCTTTCATGGGATCCGGGATTGCGAGCGAAGCGAGCGGTTTACTGTCTTTCATGGGATCCGGGTTTGCGAGCGAAACGAGCGGTTTACTGTCTTTCATGGGATCCGGGTTTGCGAGCGAAGCGAGCGGTTTACTGTCTTTCATGGGTTTCGGGCGGAAGCCAAATCCTTTTTAGTTTCACTCTTGAAACTAGTTCAAAAAAGTAAGAGTTGCAAAATAATAAGAGAAAAAAGAAGAAGTGAGAAAAAGAGAGAGACAGAAAGAGAGAGAGAGAGAAAAATTTTGCGCGTCGCTTCGCTCCGCGCCAAGCCGTACAGGAAGAAGGAGGAAGTGAAAAAAAAGAGAGAAAATAAGAGAGTAGAGAGAAAAGTGTGTACTATTTTTGTGACCTTCGTGGTGCCTCCTCGCTTCGCTCGGAGGCACCACAAACGCAATCTGCGTCTCGGCGCTGCGCGCCTCGACGATGTTACTCCTAATTCTCTCACGAAGACACCCTAAGGGGTGCACTAAGGTCGTCAAATTCGATTTACAGTAATCCTGACTAAAAATTTTCAACTGGTGTCTGAAAGTGTGTCACAGTTTGGCTTTTCTTGAAGTATTTTGTTTGATGGGTATGTTTCAGACAGCGAGAAATCCGAATCCGTTAAAAAAAACGCAGCATTAGGGGCAAAAAAACCGAGTTACAGTAATCCTGAAAAAATTTTTTTGAAAAATAATACTTGCCATGAATTTTTTTTGAATTTTTTTGTTTCAATACACTCAACAAAAAAAGCAAAAAAAAACGTATATGGTGGGGAATTGAACTCGGGGGGTCCCCGCCGAGATACAGTATTCCAGGTACCTGGGTGTCCGAAAATGGGGTCCCGGATGACTTTTTTCAAAATTTTTTTGCATGAATATGCTGGAAAAAAAAAGCAAAAGAAAACGTATATGGTGGGGAATTGAACTCGGGGGGTCCCTGACGAGATATAAAAAAAATTTTTTTGGGGCCCTTTTTTTGAAAATTTTTTTTCCCCAAATTTTTTTCAAATTATTTAAAGTACGATGCTGCAATAAAAAAGGTACCATTAGGGGCAAAAAAACCGAGATAGACGGACCCCCTCTACAGTACCTCCGAGAATAATTGCGAAAATACCGTACTCAGCTGTAAGATTTTTGAAATTTTATTTTTGATAAATAGGTAATCGACCATGCCCAATCCGAATTCACAATAAAAAATTGGGGTCAAAGGCCAAAAAAACGAGATACGGTACCCTAAAACTAAAAATTGTCCAAAAAGAGGGTCCAATCAAAATTTTTTCTTAATTTTTTTTTTGAAATATACGTTTCAGGACATCCTTGATCCGAATCCGTCAAAAAAATCTAGGCATTAGGGGCCAAAAAACAAAGTTACAGTTTGGGGACCCCTAGGGCCCCCCAGACTAAATTTTTTCGAAATTTTTTTTTGCCCAGAGGTGTGCTACCCCAAGTACTAGATTTGATGGTCGGTTGCGTAGGCTTAGTGATTTTTTTCACAAAAATGCGTTTAAAAGGTAGAAAAATGCAAAAGAAAAAAATTTTTCAAAAAAAATTTTTTTCAAACGGCTCTAGCAAAAAAGTTAGATGTTCATGCCCATATATGGACTTTACCATTCGATAGAGCATGTTCTCTTACATCTACATGCCAATTTGCTAAGGAAACCTATAAGTGGAAAAAAAGTTATGGGGGAATCTAGACAATTTTTTTGACCCAAAAAAAGGATACCTTTTTCAAACGCGTTTTTCACCCTTTAAACTTAATATTTTTGAGTGTTTTAAAGTGTAAGCATGTAGTACTGGAGATTTCCTATCATTTTGTAGTGTTGAACTTTTTTGTATCTGCACCCCTAAAAAAGTTATACCCGTTTGAAAAAACAGGGGGGTACTGTATCTCGCTTGGCGATATTTTGACCCCCTGTTTTGACAATGCCAGTAGATAGAGGACAAAAAGTTAGTCTAAAAGGCACTTTCAAAAGTACCCCACGTTCGGATGGTTTTTGAGATATAAGGGTCCAAACTTTTTTTTTCGCTGTTTAGTACTGTAGGGGGCCCCGCACCAAAATTTTTTTAACACCATCTTTTTTGCCATCACAAATAACCTACAATGCAAGAAGAATCAAATCAAAATCTCTACTCTGAGCCGAGATATGAAAAAGGGGTCCAAACTTTGAGAGCCCATAACTCGGCGGGGGCTCATTTTCATGAGCTCTCGTATAGCGCATCGTGCTCAGCGTGTCAAGTTACCCCTAATAGGAACTTTTCCCGGAGCGAAAAGCTAAATTTTTTCCGAGACCTCACGCCAAATGACGCAGGCTTGCGCCTGCGCCTGAGCCTAAGCCTAAGCCTAAGCCTAAGCCTAAGCCTAAGCCTAAGCCTAAGCCTAAGCCTAAGCCTAAGCCTAAACCTAAGCCTAATCTCTCTCTTTTTCTCTTTTTCTTTGCTTAGTTTCACAAGTGAAACTAAAGTAATGATTTGGGTTTCCATTCCTCGACTGTAAGAGTGTTAAGAAATTGAATTCCTCAAATCCCCTCGAGTCCCCGATCCCAAAAGTTCCTAAAATCCCCCCAATGATACCACTTTAAAAAACCTCGATGCTAAGAGAGTTAAGAAATTGAAAAGAAATCATAAACTGTTTTCAAAAATAATGTGAAAAATGAGATTATTATTTTGAGGCTTGCCCAAAATCCGGCGTTTCCAATGATCAAATTGATGAAGATTCATGTAACATTGTGACCTTCCGTTCAAAAGATTCAGAATAAAGATTCAAAAGATGTTTGAATGTCGCCGCTTCGCGTCGACATTCACACACTTTTGAATCTTTATTCTGAAACTTTCAAACGAAACGCAATTGTATTTCAGTAGTTCGCCGGATTTGGGCATGCCTCAAAATAATAATCTCATTTTTCACATTATTTTTGAAAACAGTTTATGATTTCTTTTCAATTTCTTAACTCTCTTAGCATCGAGGTTTTTTAAAGTGGTATCATTGGGGGGATTTTAGGAACTTTTGGGATCGGGGACTCGAGGGGATTTGAGGAATTCAATTTCTTAACACTCTTACAGTCGAGGAATGGAAACCCAAATCATTACTTTAGTTTCACTTGTGAAACTAAGCAAAGAAAAAGAGAAAAAGAGAGAGAGAGAGAGAGAGAGAGAAGAAGAATTTTTGCGCCTCGCTTCGCTCGGCGCCAAGGAAGTATGGATCTGTGTGAAAATCAAATGAAGAGCGAGAAAGAGAGAAAAAAATGCGTCTCGCTGCGCTCGGCGCCAAGGCAAAATTTTTTTGAAAATTTGAATTTCCCGCCAAAATTTTTTTTTGAAAATTTGAATTTCCCGCCAAAATTTTTTTTGAAAATTTGAATTTCCCGCCAAAATTTTTTTTGAAAATTTGAATTTCCCGCCAAAATTTTTTTTGAAAATTTGAATTTCCCGCCAAAATTTTTTTTGAAAATTTGAATTTCCCGCCAAAATTTTTTTTGAAAATTTGAATTTCCCGCCAAAATTTTTTTTGAAAATTTGAATTTCCCGCCAAAATTTTTTTGAAAATTTGAATTTCCCGCCAAAATTTTTTTGAAAATTTGAATTTCCCGCCAAAATTTTTTTGAAAATTTGAATTTCCCGCCAAAATTTTTTTGAATAAATTTGAATTTCCCGCCAAAATTTTTTTGAATAAATTTGAATTTCCCGCCAAAATTTTTTTGAAAATTTGAATTTCCCGCCAAAATTTTTTTTGAAAATTTGAATTTCCCGCCAAAATTTTTTTTGAAAATTTGAATTTCCCGCCAAAATTTTTTTTGAAAATTTGAATTTCCCGCCAAAATGAAAATTTTTCTAGAAAGTTCCAGAACATTCTGGAACATTCTAGAACCTTCTAGAAGGTTTTCCCTGCCAAATGCACTGGAGATCAAAATTTTCGCTAAGTCCTGGCCAATTTTTGGTAGGTCAAAAGTGAAAAAGGGTCATATCTCGGTTAGGGTTAGACTAAACCTATGCATACAGTATACCATTCGAACTGTCTTATTGCGAGGAATCCAATGACGTCATCAGAATCCACATGTACAATCTTACAGAATTTTTAGGGACCGTTTTCTGAAAATTTTAAAACCGGTGTAACTCGAGAACTACTGGGAATTTTTGAAAAATCTTTTTTGCGTTGTTATTGGTATAATCTACATGTTCTAATGCACACAAAAAATCGGAACCATCAAAAAATTTTTAAAAATCGATCATCAATTGGGGGTCCCCAAAAAATTTTTTTTTTGGTTTTTTGTTGCGAATATGTTAGAGAAGGTCCAGAATGTACAATGCACTTAGAATGAATACTATCCAACAACGCGTTCGTGAGTTATACAAAAAAGGTCGTATTTCTAACCGATCGATAGATGAACGAATATTAATTTTTGCATCCGACTAACATTCAGGTCCCACAACTGGTGGGCCACTTTATTAGGGTCTCGTCCTCTCCGCAAGCTCTGGGGAGATGGGGCTCATTTTGACCATAAAACGGACCGTATCTCAAAAATTACTCGATCAATCTGGGAAGCGAGGTCGACCGTAGTGTACCTGAGCTCAAGGCACATCTTTTGGTATACCCCACTCGGTGGTCCCTTGGGCTCTTTGGGGTTAGGCTTAAGGATTCGCAAAAAATTTTCGACCTAATTTTTTTCGAAACACTTTTTTCATTTTTTCTTGGCTTAGAAGCGGCCGATTTATGGAGTATAATATACCATTCGACGTGTCTCGATGCGGCGGACACGATAAAAAAATCAGATTTCAATTTGGACGATTTTTCGAATTTTTATGAATTTTCAAAAATTTTGAAAAATGTCGATTTTTCAAAAAATTGGCCGCCTTCTTTTGGGAGTGACCCAGTACAGTACTCATCATTAAATGAGTGTTTGTTGTGTGCAAAGTTTCAGCCAATTCTGTCGGTAAAAATTTGACTTTTTTGATTTTACACTTTTTCATTTTATCATAACTTTTTTCAAAATTCGAATTTCGCGCCAAAATTTTTTTTATTCTTTTTCTTATGGTTCACTAAATATTATGCATACATAAAAATAGGGGGGTAGGGTATCGCTTTAGGGTGAAAAATTTTTCACCCCTTCGAAATGGCGATTCGCGGTAGAGCGCATTTGCATCAGGTACCTCCTAAATAGTCCCTAAATATTTTGATGTTCATTCGCCGCCGTAATAGTAACTTTTTTGAAAAGTCGATTTTTCCATAACTCAAAATTTTTCCACTATCGACCCGAACCCCGTAATACGGATCGATGTAGAACAATATCATATGGCCCTATAAAAAATATGAAATGGATTTGTTGCCGTTGAACGAAGTTATGAATTTTTTAATTTTTTCGAATTTTCAAATTTCGCGCCATATTTCGGGCCAGGCCGATTTTTAGGCCGCGGCCTTTTGGCCTATTTCTATTTAGGCCAGGCCGGTGCCAACGCAATCGCATCCGCGCGCGTAGCTCAAAGTCGTATTTATTCCTAAACCCAAATAGCGCAGGCCGCAGCCTGCGCTTAAGCCTAAGCCTAAATTTTTTCTCTCTTTCTCGCTCTTCATTTGATTTTCACACAGATCCATACTTCCTTGGCGCCGAGCGAAGCGAGGCGCATTTTCTTCTCTCTTTCTCTCTCTTCATTCGATTTTCACACAGATCCATACTGCCTTGGCGCCGAGCGAAGCGAGGCGCAAAAATTCTTCTTCTTCTCTCTCTCTCTCTCTCTCTTTTTCTCTTTTTCTTTGCTTAGTTTCACAAGTGAAACTAAAGTAATGATTTGGGTTTCCATTCCTCGACTGTAAGAGTGTTAAGAAATTGAATTCCTCAAATCCCCCCGAGTCCCCGCTCCCAAAAGTTCCTAAAATCCCCCCCCCCCCAATGATACCACTTTAAAAAACCTCGATGCTAAGAGAGTTAAGAAATTGAAAAGAAATCATAAACTGTTTTCAAAAATAATGTGAAAAATGAGATTATTATTTTGAGGCTTGCCCAAAATCCGGCGATTTTAATGATCAAATTGATGAAGATTTATGTAACATTGTGACCTTCCGTTTAAAAGATTCAGAATAAAGATTCAGAAGATGTTTGAATGTCGCCGCTTCGCGTCGACATTCACACACTTTTGAATCTTTATTCTGAAACTTTCAAACGAAACGCAATTGTATTTCAGTAATTCGCCGGATTTGGGCATGCCTCAAAATAATAATCTCATTTTTCACATTATTTTTGAAAACAGTTTATGATTTCTTTTCAATTTCTTAACTCTCTTAGCATCGAGGTTTTTTAAAGTGGTATCATTGGGGGGGGGGGGGGGGGGGGGGGATTTTAGGAACTTTTGGGAGCGGGGACTCGGGGGGATTTGAGGAATTCAATTTCTTAACACTCTTACAGTCGAGGAATGGAAACCCAAATCATTACTTTAGTTTCACTTGTGAAACTAAGCAAAGAAAAAGAGAAAAAGAGAGAGAGAGAGAGAGAAGAAGAAGAATTTTTGCGCCTCGCTTCGCTCGGCGCCAAGGCAGTATGGATCTGTGTGAAAATCGAATGAAGAGAGAGAAAGAGAGAAGAAAATGCGCCTCGCTTCGCTCGGCGCCAAGGAAGTATGGATCTGTGTGAAAATCAAATGAAGAGCGAGAAAGAGAGAAAAAATGCGCCTCGCTGCGCTCGGCGCCAAGGCAAAATTTTTTTGAAAATTTGAATTTCCCGCCAAAAT
This sequence comes from Caenorhabditis sinica, assembly GCA_963932045.1. NCBI lineage: Eukaryota > Metazoa > Nematoda > Chromadorea > Rhabditida > Rhabditidae > Caenorhabditis > Caenorhabditis sinica. The sequence goes on from OZ009940.1 coordinate 22,699,974, forward strand.
TTTTTTTTGAAAATTTGAATTTCCCGCCAAAATTTTTTTTTGAAAATTTGAATTTCCCGCCAAAATTTTTTTTGAAAATTTGAATTTCCCGCCAAAATTTTTTTGAAAATTTGAATTTCCCGCCAAAATTTTTTTTGAAAATTTGAATTTCCCGCCAAAATTTTTTTTGAAAATTTGAATTTCCCGCCAAAATTTTTTTTGAAAATTTGAATTTCCCGCCAAAATTTTTTTTGAAAATTTGAATTTCCCGCCAAAATTTTTTTTGAAAATTTGAATTTCCCGCCAAAATTTTTTTTGAAAATTTGAATTTCCCGCCAAAATGAAAAATTTTCCAGAACGTTCTAGAACTTTCTGGAACATTCTGGAACATTCTAGAAGGTTCCAGGCGCTCAAGTTTCTAGAAGGTTCCAGAACTTTCCAGAAAGTTCTCGAAGCTTCTAGAACATCGACCTTCCAGAACATTCTGGAACATTCTAGAACCTTCTAGAAGGTTTCCCCAGCCAAATGCACTGGAGATCAAAATTTTCGCTAAGTCTTGGCCAATTTTTGGTAGGTCAAAAGTGAAAAAGGGTCATATCTCGGTTAGGATTTGACCAAACCTATGCATACAGTATACCATTCGAATTGTCTCATTGCGAGGAATCCGATGACGTCATCAGAATCCACATGTACAATCTTACAGAATTTTTAGGGACCGTTTTCTGAAAATTTTAAAACCGGTGTAACTCGAGAACTACTGGGAATTTTTGGAAAATCTTTTTTGCGTTGTTATTGGTATAGTCTACATGTTCTAATGCACACAAAAAATCGGGGTCCTTGAAAAATTTTCGAAAATCGATCATCAATTGGGGGTCCCCAAAAAAATTTTTTTCTGGTTTTTTGTTGCGAATATGTTAGAGAAGGTCCAGTATGTACATTGCGATTAGAATAAATACTATCCATCAACGCGTTCTTGAGTTATACAAAATAGGTCATATTTCTAACCGATCGATAGGTGAACAAATATTAATTTTTGCATCCGACTAACATTTAGGTCCCACAATTGGTGGTCCACTTTATTAGGGTCCCGTCCTTTCCGCAAGCTCTGGGGAGATGGGGCCCATTTTGACCATAAAACGGACCGTATCTCAAAAATTACTCGATCAATCTGGGAAGCGAGGTTGGCCATAGTGTACCTGAGCTCAAGGCACATCTTTTGGTATACCCCACTCGGTGGTCCCTTGGGCTCTTTGGGGTTAGGCTTAAGGATTCGCAAAAAATTTTCGACCAAATTTTTTTCGAAACACTTTTTTCATTTTTTCTCGGCTTAGAAGCGGCCGATTCATGGAGTATGATATACCATTCGACGTGTCTCGATGCGGCGGACACGATAAAAAAATCAGATTTGAATTTGGACGATTTTTCGAATTTTTGAAAATTTTCAAAAATTTTCAAAAAAATCGATTTTTTTCAAAATTCAGCGGTCTGATCAGACTAACAACCCTTCCATATTTATGACTAATTAAGACAGTTTTGCGTGCAAATTTTCAGAAAAATCTGTAGAAAAAATTTTGGGTTTTTGAAATTCACTCTTAGAAAATTGATCATAACTTTTTTCAAAATTTGAATTTCGCGCCAAAATTTTTTTTATTCTTTTTCTTATAGTTCACTAAATATTATGCATACATAAAAATAGGGGGGTAGGGTATCGATTTTAGGTGAAAAATTTTCACCCCTTCGAAATGGCGATTCGCGGTAGAGCGCATTTGCATCAGGTACCTCCTAAATAGTCGCAAAATAATTTGATGTTCATTGGCCGCCGTTTCAGTAACTTTTTTGAAAAGTCGATTTTTCCATATCTCAAAATTTTTCCACTATCGACCATATATCCGTATACCGTATCGATGTAGGACCATATCATATGCACCTATAAAAAATATGGAATGGATTTGTTGCCGTTGAACGAAGTTATGAATTTTTTAATTTTTTCGAATTTTCAAATTTCGCGCCATATTTCGGGCCAGGCCGATTTTTAGGCCGCGGCCTTTTGGCCTATTTCTATTTAGGCCAGGCCGGTGCCAACGCAATCGCATCCGCGCGCGTAGCTCAAAGTCGTATTTATTCCTAAACCCAAATAGCGCAGGCCGCAGCCTGCGCTTAAGCCTAAGCCTAAGCTAAGTGTTTCCACTCATAACTCAAAAATTCGGAACTTCCACGGGGAGACGTAAAAAAACCAGGTAATTGTGAAGATAAGCTCTTGATTTATAGCTTTATGTCATACCGCCTGTGTGGTTCATTTTTGAGAAATCAAGAATTTCCTTTTTTATTACGATCTTAACGGACTTCGAGATGTTTTCACTCATAACACAAAAATTATCATAACTCAAAAAATCGGCGCTTCCAAGCCTAAGCCTAACAAAAATTCTTCTTCTTCTCTCTCTCTCTCTCTCTCTTTTTCTCTTTTTCTTTGCTTAGTTTCACAAGTGAAACTAAAGTAATGATTTGGGTTTCCATTCCTCGACTGTAAGAGTGTTAAGAAATTGAATTCCTCAAATCCCCCCGAGTCCCCGCTCCCAAAAGTTCCTAAAATCCCCCCCCCCCCCCCCCAATGATACCACTTTAAAAAACCTCGATGCTAAGAGAGTTAAGAAATTGAAAAGAAATCATAAACTGTTTTCAAAAATAATGTGAAAAATGAGATTATTATTTTGAGGCTTGCCCAAAATCCGGCGATTTTAATGATCAAATTGATGAAGATTTATGTAACATTGTGACCTTCCGTTTAAAAGATTCAGAATAAAGATTCAGAAGATGTTTGAATGTCGCCGCTTCGCGTCGACATTCACACACTTTTGAATCTTTATTCTGAAACTTTCAAACGAAACGCAATTGTATTTCAGTAATTCGCCGGATTTGGGCATGCCTCAAAATAATAATCTCATTTTTCACATTATTTTTGAAAACAGTTTATGATTTCTTTTCAATTTCTTAACTCTCTTAGCATCGAGGTTTTTTAAAGTGGTATCATTGGGGGGGGGGGGGGGGGGGGATTTTAGGAACTTTTGGGAGCGGGGACTCGGGGGGATTTGAGGAATTCAATTTCTTAACACTCTTACAGTCGAGGAATGGAAACCCAAATCATTACTTTAGTTTCACTTGTGAAACTAAGCAAAGAAAAAGAGAAAAAGAGAGAGAGAGAGAGAGAGAAGAAGAAGAATTTTTGCGCCTCGCTTCGCTCGGCGCCAAGGCAGTATGGATCTGTGTGAAAATCGAATGAAGAGAGAGAAAGAGAGAAGAAAATGCGCCTCGCTTCGCTCGGCGCCAAGGAAGTATGGATCTGTGTGAAAATCAAATGAAGAGCGAGAAAGAGAGAAAAAATGCGCCTCGCTGCGCTCGGCGCCAAGGCAAAATTTTTTTGAAAATTTGAATTTCCCGCCAAAATTTTTTTTTGAAAATTTGAATTTCCCGCCAAAATTTTTTTTTGAAAATTTGAATTTCCCGCCAAAATTTTTTTTGAAAATTTGAATTTCCCGCCAAAATTTTTTTGAAAATTTGAATTTCCCGCCAAAATTTTTTTTGAAAATTTGAATTTCCCGCCAAAATTTTTTTTGAAAATTTGAATTTCCCGCCAAAATTTTTTTTGAAAATTTGAATTTCCCGCCAAAATTTTTTTTGAAAATTTGAATTTCCCGCCAAAATTTTTTTTGAAAATTTGAATTTCCCGCCAAAATTTTTTTTGAAAATTTGAATTTCCCGCCAAAATGAAAAATTTTCCAGAACGTTCTAGAACTTTCTGGAACATTCTGGAACATTCTAGAAGGTTCCAGGCGCTCAAGTTTCTAGAAGGTTCCAGAACTTTCCAGAAAGTTCTCGAAGCTTCTAGAACATCGACCTTCCAGAACATTCTGGAACATTCTAGAACCTTCTAGAAGGTTTCCCCAGCCAAATGCACTGGAGATCAAAATTTTCGCTAAGTCTTGGCCAATTTTTGGTAGGTCAAAAGTGAAAAAGGGTCATATCTCGGTTAGGATTTGACCAAACCTATGCATACAGTATACCATTCGAATTGTCTCATTGCGAGGAATCCGATGACGTCATCAGAATCCACATGTACAATCTTACAGAATTTTTAGGGACCGTTTTCTGAAAATTTTAAAACCGGTGTAACTCGAGAACTACTGGGAATTTTTGGAAAATCTTTTTTGCGTTGTTATTGGTATAGTCTACATGTTCTAATGCACACAAAAAATCGGGGTCCTTGAAAAATTTTCGAAAATCGATCATCAATTGGGGGTCCCCAAAAAAATTTTTTTCTGGTTTTTTGTTGCGAATATGTTAGAGAAGGTCCAGTATGTACATTGCGATTAGAATAAATACTATCCATCAACGCGTTCTTGAGTTATACAAAATAGGTCATATTTCTAACCGATCGATAGGTGAACAAATATTAATTTTTGCATCCGACTAACATTTAGGTCCCACAATTGGTGGTCCACTTTATTAGGGTCCCGTCCTTTCCGCAAGCTCTGGGGAGATGGGGCCCATTTTGACCATAAAACGGACCGTATCTCAAAAATTACTCGATCAATCTGGGAAGCGAGGTTGGCCATAGTGTACCTGAGCTCAAGGCACATCTTTTGGTATACCCCACTCGGTGGTCCCTTGGGCTCTTTGGGGTTAGGCTTAAGGATTCGCAAAAAATTTTCGACCAAATTTTTTTCGAAACACTTTTTTCATTTTTTCTCGGCTTAGAAGCGGCCGATTCATGGAGTATGATATACCATTCGACGTGTCTCGATGCGGCGGACACGATAAAAAAATCAGATTTGAATTTGGACGATTTTTCGAATTTTTGAAAATTTTCAAAAATTTTCAAAAAAATCGATTTTTTTCAAAATTCAGCGGTCTGATCAGACTAACAACCCTTCCATATTTATGACTAATTAAGACAGTTTTGCGTGCAAATTTTCAGAAAAATCTGTAGAAAAAATTTTGGGTTTTTGAAATTCACTCTTAGAAAATTGATCATAACTTTTTTCAAAATTTGAATTTCGCGCCAAAATTTTTTTTATTCTTTTTCTTATAGTTCACTAAATATTATGCATACATAAAAATAGGGGGGTAGGGTATCGATTTTAGGTGAAAAATTTTCACCCCTTCGAAATGGCGATTCGCGGTAGAGCGCATTTGCATCAGGTACCTCCTAAATAGTCGCAAAATAATTTGATGTTCATTGGCCGCCGTTTCAGTAACTTTTTTGAAAAGTCGATTTTTCCATATCTCAAAATTTTTCCACTATCGACCATATATCCGTATACCGTATCGATGTAGGACCATATCATATGCACCTATAAAAAATATGGAATGGATTTGTTGCCGTTGAACGAAGTTATGAATTTTTTAATTTTTTCGAATTTTCAAATTTCGCGCCATATTTCGGGCCAGGCCGATTTTTAGGCCGCGGCCTTTTGGCCTATTTCTATTTAGGCCAGGCCGGTGCCAACGCAATCGCATCCGCGCGCGTAGCTCAAAGTCGTATTTATTCCTAAACCCAAATAGCGCAGGCCGCAGCCTGCGCTTAAGCCTAAGTGCTCAGCGTGTCAAGTTACCCCTAATAAGAACTTTTCCCGGAGCGAAAAGCTAAATTTTTTCCGAGACCTCACGCCAAATGACGCAGGCTCGCGCCTGCGCCTGAGCCTAAGCCTAAGCCTAATTTCTCTCTTTCTCTCTCTCTCTATCTTTCTCACTTCTTCCTTTTCTCTTGTTCTTTTTCTTCTCTTGCTTTTCTTGAACTAGTTTCAAGAGTGAAACTAAAACAGATTTGGCTTCCGCCCGAAACCCATGAAAGACAGTAAACCGCTCGCTTCGCTCGCAACCCGGAACCCATGAAAGACAGTAAACCGCTCGCTTCGCTCGCAACCCGGAACCCATGAAAGACAGTAAACCGCTCGCTTCGCTCGCAACCCGGAACCCATGAAAGACAGTAAACCGCTCGCTTCGCTCGCAACCCGGAACCCATGAAAGACAGTAAACCGCTCGCTTCGCTCGCAAACCCGGAACCCATGAAAGACAGTAAACCGCTCGCTGCGCTCGCGAAGCTTGGCCAAATCCGGCACTTAGGAGGCACCAGATACTCTGGAATCAGCTTGTCAGAAACGAAGGAAATGCTTAGATGAAGCTATCTCGTAACATTGTGACCTTCCGTTCGAGAGAAAGGAAGGAAAGCTTCAAAAAATGTTCAAATGTCGACGCTTCGCGTCGACATCCAATCATTTTTTGAATCTTTCCTTCCATTCTCTCGAACGAAACGCAATTGTATGGTATTAGTGCTGTTTTGATGACTTCTTATATTTTGCGGCCAATATGACGATTGCGCGCTCATTTTCACAATGTCACCGGGTCAACGACAAAATTCGATTGAACATATACCGTATTTTCACCAATAGTGGACATGCTCTTCTATTGTTCAACCTCCTCAAATAGACTGCACCGAAAGAAGTGAAATGCACACTGATTTCTACAACTCTTCCATTTTAAAACATGCGCCGGGAGTACAGTGGAGAACATTAGCAGGGAGTGCATTTGACCACATGCGCAGGGAGAGCATTTTTCCAAAATACTATTGCCCAAATAAAGTCTTGATTTCTTCAGTGCAAAGTTATGCTCACAAACTTTAGACTTTAGAATTAAACTTTGGAAATCAAGTTTACCATGGAGTATAAGGAAACCCCAAAATTAGCGTTAATAGGAATTCCAAGAGAAAAGCGAGCCGGATTTGGCCAAGCTTCGCGAGCGCAGCGAGCGGTTTACTGTCTTTCATGGGTTCCGGGTTTGCGAGCGAAGCGAGCGGTTTACTGTCTTTCATGGGTTCCGGGTTGCGAGCGAAGCGAGCGGTTTACTGTCTTTCATGGGTTCCGGGTTGCGAGCGAAGCGAGCGGTTTACTGTCTTTCATGGGTTCCGGGTTGCGAGCGAAGCGAGCGGTTTACTGTCTTTCATGGGTTCCGGGTTGCGAGCGAAGCGAGCGGTTTACTGTCTTTCATGGGTTTCGGGCGGAAGCCAAATCTGTTTTAGTTTCACTCTTGAAACTAGTTCAAGAAAAGCAAGAGAAGAAAAAGAACAAGAGAAAAGGAAGAAGTGAGAAAGATAGAGAGAGAGAGAAAGAGAGAAAAAAATTTTGCGCGTCGCTTCGCTCCGCGCCAAGCCGTACAAGGGGAAGGAGAAAATGGAAAAAAAGGAGAGAATAAAAGAGAGTAGAGAGAAAAGTGTGTACTATTTTTGTGACCTTCGTGGTGCCTCCTTGCTTCGCTCGGAGGCACCACAAACGCAATCTGCGTCTCGGCGCTGCGCGCCTCGACGCTCTTACACCTAATTCTGTCATGAAGACACCTTAAGGGGCGCACTAAGATCGTCAAATTCGATTTACAGTAGTCCCGACTGAAAGTTTTCAACTGGAGTCTGAAAGTGTGTCACATTATAGCTTTTCTTGAAGTATTTTGTTTGATGTGTATGTTTCAGACAACGAGAAATCCGAATCCGTAAAAAAAAACGCAGCATTAGTGGCAAAAAAACCGAGTTACAGTAATCCTGGAAAAATTTTTTTGAAAAAAATGCTTGCCATAAATTTTTTTCTGAATTTTTTTGTTCCAATACACTCAACAAAAAAAGCAAAAGAAAACGTATATAGTGGGGAATTGAACTCGCGGGGTCCCCGCCGAGATACAGTATTTCAGGTACCTGGGTGTCTGAAAATGGGGTTCCGGATGACTTTTTTTGAAATTTTTTTGCATAGATATGCTAGAAAAAAAGAGCAAAAGAAAACGTATATAGTGGGGAATTGAACTCGGGGGGTCCCTGGCGAGATATAAAAAAATTTTTTTTGGGGCCCCTTTTTTGAAATTTTTTTTTACCCAAATTTTTTTCGAATTATTTTAAGTACGATGCTGCAATAAAAAAGGTACCATTAGGGGCAAAAAAACCGAGATAGACGGACCCCCTCTACAGTACCTCCGAGAATAATTGCGAAAATACCGTACTCAGCTGTAAGATTTTTGAGATTTTATTTTTGATAAATAGGTAATCGACCATGCCCAATCCGAATTCACAATAAAAAATTGGGGTCACAGGCCAAAAAAACGAGATACGGTACCCTAAAACTAAAAATTGTCCAAAAAGGGGGTCCAATCAAAATTTTTTCCCAATTTTTTTTTTGAAATATACGTTTCAGGACATCCTTAATCCGAATCCGTTAAAAAAAGTTAGGCATTAGAGGCCAAAAAACAAAGTTACAGTTTGGGGGCCCCTAGGGCCCCCCAGACCAAAAATTCCAAAATTTTTTTTTGGCCCAGAGGTGTGCTACCCCAAATACTAGTTTTGATGGTCGCTAGCAGAATGGCTTAGTGATTTTTTTCTCAGAAATGCGTTTAAAGGGTAGAAAAATGCAAAATAAAAAATCTTCTTCAAAAAATTTCCCTTCAAACGGCTCTAGCAAAAAAGTTAGATTTTCATGCCCATATATGGACTTTACCATTCGATAGAGCATGTTTTCTTACATCTACATGCCAATTTGCTAAGGAAACCTATAAGTGGAAAAAAAGTTATGGGAGAATCTAGACGATTTTTTTTCACCAAAAAAAGAACATTTTTTCAAACGCGTTTTTCACCCCTCAAACTCAACATTTTTGGGTGTTTCAAAGTGTTAGCATGTAGTACTGGAGATTTCCTATCATTTTGTAGTGTTGAACTTTTTTGTATCTGCACCCCTAAAAAAGTTATAACCGTTTGAAAAAACAGGGGGGGTCCGGCTCGGGTCTTATCCTGAACTTTTTGCATATTTTGAGACCACCATGTGAAAGAGGACAAAAAACTGATCTAAATGGGTCGTGTTTCGATATACCGTGTTCGGATGGTTTTCGAGATATAAGGGTCCAAACTTTTTTTTTCGCTGTTTAGTACTGTAGGGGGCCCCGCACCAAAATTTTTTTGACACCATCTTTTTTGCCATCACGGATAACCTACAATGCAAAAAGAATCAAATCAAAATCTCTACTCTGAGCCGAGATATGAAAAAGGGGTCCAAACTTTGAGAGCCCATAACTCGGCGGGGGCTCATTTTCATGAGCTCTCGTATAGCGCATCGTGCTCAGCGTGTCAAGTTACCCCCAATAGGAACTTTTCCCGGAACGAAAAGCTAAATTTTTTCCGAGACCTCACGCCAAATGACGCAGGCTTGCGCCTGCGCCTGAAAATGACGCAGGCTTGCGCCTGCGCCTGAGCCTAAGCCTAAGCCTAAGTACACACTTTTCTCTCTACTCTCTTTTTTCTCTCCTTTTTTCTTCCATTTTCTCCTTCTTCCCGTACGGCTTGGCGCGGAGCGAAGCGACGCGCAAAATTTTTCTCTCTTTCTCTCTCTCTCTCTCTCTCTTTCACACTTCTTCTTTTTCTCTTGTTCTTTTTCTTCTCTTACTTTTCTTGAACTAGTTTCAAGAGTGAAACTAAAACGGATTTGGCTTCCGCCCGAAACCCATGAAAGACAGTAAACCGCTCGCTGCGCTCGCAACCCGGAACCCATGAAAGACAGTAAACCGCTCGCTTCGCTCGCAACCCGGAACCCATGAAAGACAGTAAACCGCTCGCTTCGCTCGCAACCCGGAACCCATGAAAGACAGTAAACCGCTCGCTTCGCTCGCAACCCGGAACCCATGAAAGACAGTAAACCCCTCGCTTCGCTCGCAACCCGGAACCCATGAAAGACAGTAAACCGCTCGCTTCGCTCGCAAACCCGGAACCCATGAAAGACAGTAAACCGCTCGCTGCGCTCGCAACCCGGAACCCATGAAAGACAGTAAACCGCTCGCTGCGCTCGCAACCCGGAACCCATGAAAGACAGTAAACCGCTCGCTTCGCTCGCAACCCGGAACCCATGAAAGACAGTAAACCGCTCGCTGCGCTCGCGAAGCTTGGCCAAATCCGGCACTTAGGAGGCACCAGATACTCTGGAATCAGCTTGTCAGAAACGAAGGAAATGCTTAGATGAAGCTATCTAGTAACATTGTGACCTTCCGTTCGAGAGAATGGAAGGAAAGCTTCAAAAAATGTTCAAATGTCGACGCTTCGCGTCGACATCCAATCATTTTTTGAATCTTTCCTTCCATTCTCTCGAACGAAACGCAATTGTATGGTATTAGTGCTGTTTTGATGACTTCTTATATTTTGCGGCCAATATGACGATTGCGCGCTCATTTTCACAATGTCACCGGGTCAACGACAAAATTCGATTGAACATATACCGTATTTTTACCAATAGTGGACATGCTCTTCTATTGTTCAACCTCCTCAAACAGACTGCACCGAAAGAAGTGAAATGCACACTGATTTCTACAACTCTTCCATTTTACAACATGCGCCGGGAGTACAGTGGAGAACATTAGCAGGGAGTGCATTTGACCACATGCGCAGGGAGAGCATTTTTCCAAAATACTATTGCCCAAATAAAGTCTTGATTTCTTCAGTGCAAAGTTATGCTCACAAACTTTAGACTTCAGAATTAAATTTTGGAAATCAAGTTTGCCATGGAGTATAAGGAAACCCCAAACTTAGCGTTAATAGGAATTCCAAGAGAAAAGCGAGCCGGATTTGGCCAAGCTTCGCGAGCGCAGCGAGCGGTTTACTGTCTTTCATGGGTTCCGGGTTGCGAGCGAAGCGAGCGGTTTACTGTCTTTCATGGGTTCCGGGTTGCGAGCGCAGCGAGCGGTTTACTGTCTTTCATGGGTTCCGGGTTGCGAGCGCAGCGAGCGGTTTACTGTCTTTCATGGGTTCCGGGTTTGCGAGCGAAGCGAGCGGTTTACTGTCTTTCATGGGTTCCGGGTTGCGAGCGAAGCGAGGGGTTTACTGTCTTTCATGGGTTCCGGGTTGCGAGCGAAGCGAGCGGTTTACTGTCTTTCATGGGTTCCGGGTTGCGAGCGAAGCGAGCGGTTTACTGTCTTTCATGGGTTCCGGGTTGCGAGCGCAGCGAGCGGTTTACTGTCTTTCATGGGTTTCGGGCGGAAGCCAAATCCGTTTTAGTTTCACTCTTGAAACTAGTTCAAGAAAAGTAAGAGAAGAAAAAGAACAAGAGAAAAAGAAGAAGTGTGAAAGAGAGAGAGAGAGAGAGAGAAAGAGAGAAAAATTTTGCGCGTCGCTTCGCTCCGCGCCAAGCCGTACGGGAAGAAGGAGAAAATGGAAGAAAAAAGGAGAGAAAAAAGAGAGTAGAGAGAAAAGTGTGTACTATTTTTGTGACCTTCGTGGTGCCTCCTCGCTTCGCTCGGAGGCACCACAAACGCAATCTGCGTCTCGGCGCTGCGCGCCTCGACGATGTTTCACCAACTTCTGTGATGAAGATACCCTAAGGGGCGCACTAAGGTCGTCAAATTCAGTTTACAGTAATCCTGAAAAAAAGTTTTCAACTGGAGTCTGAAAGTGTGTCACATTATAGCTTTTCTTGAAGTATTTTGTTTGATGTGTATGTTTCAGACAACGAGAAATCCGAATTCGTTAAAAAAAACGCAGCATTAGGGGCAAAAAAACCGAGTTACAGTAATCCTGGAAAAAATTTTTTGAAAAAAATACTTGCCATAAATTTTTTTTTGAATTTTTTTGTTCCAATACACTCAACAAAAAGAGCAAAAAAAAACGTATATGGTGGGGAATTGAACTCGGGGGGGGTCCCCGCCGAGATACAGTATTTCAGGTACCTGGGTGTCTGAAAATGGGGTTCCGGATGACTTTTTTCGAAATTTTTTTGCATAGATATGCTAGAAAAAAAGAGCAAAAGAAAACGTATATGGTGAGGAATTGAACTCGGGGGGTCCCTGACGAGATATTAAAAAAATTTTTTTGGGGCCCCTTTTTTGAAATTTTTTTTAACCCAAATTTTTTTCAAATTATTTAAAGTACGATGCTGCAATAAAAAAGGTACCATTAGGGGCAAAAAAACCGAGATAAACTGACCCCTTCTACAGTACCTCCGAGAATAATTGCGAAAATACCGTACTCAGCTGTGAGATTTTCAAGATTTTATTTTTGTTATATAGGTAATCGACCATGCCCAATCCGAATTCACAATAAAAAATTGGGGTCACAGGCCAAAAAAACGAGATACGGTACCCTAAAACTAAAAATTGTCCAAAAAGGGGGTCCGAACAAAATTTTTTCCCAATTTTTTTTTCGAAATATACGTTTCAGGACATCCTTAATCCGAATCCGTCAAAAAAATCTAGGCATTAGGGGCCAAAAAACAAAGTTACAGTTTGGGGGCCCCTAGGGCCCCCCAGACTGAATTTTTCTGAAATTTTTTTTTGCCCAGAGGTGTGCTACCCCAAGTACTAGATTTGATAGTCGAATGCATAGGCTTAGTGATTTTTTTCTCAAAAATGCGTTTAAAAGGTAGAAAAATGCAAAAGAAAAAAATTTTTCAAAAAATTTTTTTTTCAAACGGCTCTAGCAAAAAAGTTAATCGCTCTTGCCCATATATGGACATTACCATTCGATAGAGCATGCTTTCTTACATCTACATGCCAATTTGCTAAGGAAACCTATGAGTGGAAAAAAAGTTATGGGGGAATCTAGACATTTTTTTTGACCCAAAAAATGGTATACTTTTTCGAACGCGTTTTTCACCTTTTAAACTCAACATTTTTGAGCGTTTTAAAGTGTTAGCATGTAGTACTGGAGATTTCCTATCATTTTGTAGTGTTAAACTTTTTTGTATCTGCACCCCTAAAAAAGTTATGACCGTTTGAAAAAACAGGGGGGTACTGTATCTCGCTTGGCGAATTGTTGACCCCATATTCTGACAATGCCAGTAGACAGAGGACAAAAAGTTAGTCTAAATGGCACTTTCAAAAGTACCCCACGTTCGCATGGTTTTCGAGATATAACGGTCCAAACTTTTTTTTTCGCTGTTTAGTACTGTAGGGGGCCCCGCACCAAAATTTTTTTGACACCATCTTTTCTGCCATCACGGATAACCTACAATGCAGAAAGAATCAAATCAAAATCTCTACTCTGAGCCGAGATATGAAAAAGGGGTCCAAACTTTGAGAGCCCATAACTCGGCGGGGGCTCATTTTCATGAGCTCTCGTATAGCGCATCGTGCTCAGCGTGTCAAGTTACCCCTAATAGGAACTTTTCCCGGAGCGAAAAGCTAAATTTTTTCCGAGACCTCACGCCAAATGACGCAGGCTTGCGCCTGCGCCTGAGCCTAAGCCTAAGCCTAACTCTTGCTTTTCTTGAACTAGTTTCAAGAGTGAAACTAAAACAGATTTGGCTTCCGCCCGAAACCCATGAAAGACAGTAAACCGCTCGCTTCGCTCGCAACCCGGAACCCATGAAAGACAGTAAACCGCTCGCTTCGCTCGCAAACCCGGAACCCATGAAAGACAGTAAACCGCTCGCTTCGCTCGCAACCCGGAACCCATGAAAGACAGTAAACCGCTCGCTGCGCTCGCGAAGCTTGGCCAAATCCGGCACTTAGGAGGCACCAGATACTCTGGAATCAGCTTGTCAGAAACGAAGGAAATGCTTAGATGAAGCTATCTCGTAACATTGTGACCTTCCGTTCGAGAGAAAGGAAGGAAAGCTTCAAAAAATGTTCAAATGTCGACGCTTCGCGTCGACATCCAATCATTTTTTGAATCTTTCCTTCCATTCTCTCGAACGAAACGCAATTGTATGGTATTAGTGCTGTTTTGATGACTTCTTATATTTTGCGGCCAATATGACGATTGCGCGCTCATTTTCACAATGTCACCGGGTCAACGACAAAATTCGATTGAACATATACCGTATTTTCACCAATAGTGGACATGCTCTTCTATTGTTCAACCTCCTCAAATAGACTGCACCGAAAGAAGTGAAATGCACACTGATTTCTACAACTCTTCCATTTTAAAACATGCGCCGGGAGTACAGTGGAGAACATTAGCAGGGAGTGCATTTGACCACATGCGCAGGGAGAGCATTTTTCCAAAATACTATTGCCCAAATAAAGTCTTGATTTCTTCAGTGCAAAGTTATGCTCACAAACTTTAGACTTTAGAATTAAACTTTGGAAATCAAGTTTACCATGGAGTATAAGGAAACCCCAAAATTAGCGTTAATAGGAATTCCAAGAGAAAAGCGAGCCGGATTTGGCCAAGCTTCGCGAGCGCAGCGAGCGGTTTACTGTCTTTCATGGGTTCCGGGTTTGCGAGCGAAGCGAGCGGTTTACTGTCTTTCATGGGTTCCGGGTTTGCGAGCGAAGCGAGCGGTTTACTGTCTTTCATGGGTTCCGGGTTGCGAGCGCAGCGAGCGGTTTACTGTCTTTCATGGGTTCCGGGTTTGCGAGCGAAGCGAGCGGTTTACTGTCTTTCATGGGTTCCGGGTTTGCGAGCGAAGCGAGCGGTTTACTGTCTTTCATGGGTTCCGGGTTGCGAGCGAAGCGAGCGGTTTACTGTCTTTCATGGGTTCCGGGTTGCGAGCGGTTTACTGTCTTTCATGGGTTCCGGGTTGCGAGCGAAGCGAGTGGTTTACTGTCTTTCATGGGTTTCGGGCGGAAGCCAAATCTGTTTTAGTTTCACTCTTGAAACTAGTTCAAGAAAAGCAAGAGAAGAAAAAGAACAAGAGAAAAGGAAGAAGTGAGAAAGATAGAGAGAGAGAGAAAGAGAGAAAAAAATTTTGCGCGTCGCTTCGCTCCGCGCCAAGCCGTACAAGGGGAAGGAGAAAATGGAAAAAAAGGAGAGAATAAAAGAGAGTAGAGAGAAAAGTGTGTACTATTTTTGTGACCTTCGTGGTGCCTCCTCGCTTCGCTCGGAGGCACCACAAACGCAATCTGCGTCTCGGCGCTGCGCGCCTCGACGCTCTTACACCTAATTCTGTCATGAAGACACCTTAAGGGGCGCACTAAGGTCGTCAAATTCAGTTTACAGTAATCCTGAAAAAAAGTTTTCAACTGGAGTCTGAAAGTGTGTCACATTATAGCTTTTCCTGAAGTATTTTGTTTGATGTGTATGTTTCAGACAACGAGAAATCCGAATCCGTAAAAAAAACGCAGCATTAGTGGCAAAAAAACCGAGTTACAGTAATCCTGGAAAAATTTTTTTGAAAAAAATGCTTGCCATAAATTTTTTTTTGAATTTTTTTGTTCCAATACACTCAACAAAAAAAGCAAAAGAAAACGTATATAGTGGGGAATTGAACTCGGGGGGTCCCCGCCGAGATACAGTATTTCAGGTACCTGGGTGTCTGAAAATGGGGTTCCGGATGACTTTTTTTGAAATTTTTTTGCATAGATATGCTAGAAAAAAAGAGCAAAAGAAAACGTATACAGTGGGAAATTGAACTCGGGGGGTCCCTGACGAGATATAAAAAAATTTTTTTTGGGGCCCCTTTTTTGAAATTTTTTTTTACCCAAATTTTTTTCAAATTATTTTAAGTACGATGCTGCAATAAAAAAGGTACCATTAGGGGCAAAAAAACCGAGATAGACGGACCCCCTCTACAGTACCTCCGAGAATAATTGCGAAAATACCGTACTCAGCTGTAAGATTTTTGAAATTTTATTTTTGATAAATAGGTAATCGACCATGCCCAATCCGAATTCACAATAAAAAATTGGGGTCACAGGCCAAAAAAACGAGATACGGTACCCTAAAACTAAAAATTGTCCAAAAAGGGGGTCCAATCAAAATTTTTTCCCAATTTTTTTTTCGAAATATACGTTTCAGGACGTCCTAAATCCGAATCCGTCAAAAAAATTCAGGCATTAGAAGCCAAAAAACAAAGTTACAGTTTGGGGACCCCTAGGGCCCCCCAGACTAAATTTTTTCAAAATTTTTTTTTGCCCAGAGGTGTGCTACCCCAAGTACTAGATTTGATGGTCGGTTGCGAAGGCTTAGTGATTTTTTTCACAAAAATGCGTTTAAAAGGTAGAAAAATGCAAAAGAAAAAAATTTTTCAAAAAATTTTTTTTTCAAACGGCTCTAGCAAAAAAGTTAAATGTTCATGCCCATATTTGGACTTCACCATTCGATAGAGCATGCTTTCTTACATCTACATGCCAATTTGCTAAGGAAACCTATAAGTGGAAAAAAAGTTATGGGGGAATCTAGACGATTTTTTTGACCCAAAAAAATGGTATACTTTTTCAAACGCGTTTTTCACCCTTCAAACTTGATATTTTTGAGTGTTTTAAAGTGTCAGCATGTAGTACTGGAGATTTCCTATCATTTTGTAGTGTTGAACTTTTTTGTATCTGTACCCCTAAAAAAGTTATAACCGTTTGAAAAAACATGGGGGTACGGTATCTCGCTTGGCGAATTGTTGACCCCATATACTGACATCACCAGTAGATAGAGGACAAAAAGTTGGTCTAAATGGGACAAAAAAAATCATACCTTTCGGTTGTGGATTTCGAGAAAAAAAGGTCCAAACTTTTTTTTTCGCTGTTTAGTACTGTAGGGGGCCCCGCACCAAAATTTTTTAAACACCATCTTATTTGCCATCACAAATAACCTACAATGCAAAAAGAATCAAGTCAAAACCTCTACTCTGAGCCGAGATATGAAAAAGTGCTCCAAACTTTGAGAGCCCATAACTCGGCGGGGGCTCATTTTCATGAGCTCTCGTATAGCGCATCGTGCTCAGCGTGTCAAGTTACCCCTAATAGGAACTTTTCCCGGAGCGAAAAGCTAAATTTTTTCCGAGACCTCACGCCAAATGACGCAGGCTTGCGCCTGCGCCTGAGCCTAAGCTAAGTGTTTCCACTCATAACTCAAAAATTCGGAACTTCCACGGGGAGACGTAAAAAAACCAGGTAATTGTGAAGATAAGCTCTTGATTTATAGCTTTATGTCATACCGCCTGTGTGGTTCATTTTTGAGAAATCAAGAATTTCCTTTTTTATTACGATCTTAACGGACTTCGAGATGTTTTCACTCATAACACAAAAATTATCATAACTCAAAAAATCGGCGCTTCCAAGCCTAAGCCTAAGCCTAAGCCTAAGCCTAAGCCTAAGCCTAAGCCTAAGCCTAAGCCTAAGCCTAAGTTTAAGCCTAAGCCTAAGCCTAAGCCTAAGCCTAAGCCTAAGCCTAAGCCTAAGCCTAAACCTAAGCCTAAGCCTAAGCCTAAGCCTAAGCCTAAGCTAAGTGTTTCCACTCATAACTCAAAAATTCGGAACTTCCACGGGGAGACGTAAAAAAACCAGGTAATTGTGAAGATAAGCTCTTGATTTATAGCTTTATGTCATACCGCCTGTGTGGTTCATTTTTGAGAAATCAAGAATTTCCTTTTTTATTACGATCTTAACGGACTTCGAGATGTTTTCACTCATAACACAAAAATTATCATAACTCAAAAAATCGGCGCTTCCAAGCCTAAGCCTAAGCCTAAGTGCTCAGCGTGTCAAGTTACCCCTAATAAGAACTTTTCCCGGAGCGAAAAGCTAAATTTTTTCCGAGACCTCACGCCAAATGACGCAGGCTCGCGCCTGCGTCATTTGGCTTAGCCCATCACATACCAAAGTGTCATCCCCTCGTATACACCATTCCCTAGTTAGATATTCTTGGTTGTAATAATAAACCGAAGAAAGCGGCTGTAATTTTTGGGGCATTTGCTCAAAAATGCAGTTTCAAGATTGCCAAATGGTGAAGGTAAACGTTGGTGATATGATAGAAGTTGACGAAGTGTTCATTTCAAAAATGACATTACTAAAAAAATTTCCTGGAAAGCTTCTGAAATGGATGACTGAGAATTTGAATTTGCGGGAATCATGATTTTTAGGGAATCATGATTTTCTGAATTCACTTTCAGGGTCCATTGCTATTATTCTAATTCGCTGTTCTTAAACCTTCATGTGAAAACAGTAATTTCAAAAACAAAAATTAAACTGTTCTCCACTGTTCTGATGTGAGTTCGATAATTCCATAGAAATCTTTTCGATGTGTGATAACCTACCATATGGTTTCCAACATATTTGCCAGTTGAAGTATCGGGTGTATGCTGGATTTTCCAGACAGCATAGGCGGTGAGTGAGAACAATTCAGATTTTAGAGTAGTGTAAGGAATTGTTTTAGTAATCGCGCTAATTAGATTCAGGAGACAGTTATCAACTGTTTGAAACCTATTTTTTTGTATCTAACCTCAGTAACTAGTCTTTCCTGAGATACCTTTAGTTTTTAAATTGCCTTGATACGGATTAATTTTTGTTAGATGGAAACTAAGCAAATTATTTTTGTGTTTTTATCACTTGATGAAGATGCTGGTTAGAACAAAGAAACAATGCGGACTGCTTCCCTAAAATCGTTTTCCTAGAAGATTCAATAGGTATTCGGATGAAGTAGTACAGACAGTTATTCTGGGTTTAATGAATATGGGTGATTATTTATTTTTCTGATGTTTCATGCTTTCAACATCTACTGTTGCAAGTACCTAGTAAATGTTTTGGGTATTTCCGCCTGTTTTGATATGAGTCCTGTTGGTTGCAAATAATATATTTCTAAAGAACTTTCCGCTTTTAATTGTGCTCATCCAAGCTGTTACCATTATTCATTTCACTCTGTTTTGAGAGTTGGGAATCAAACAATAATTTACCAGTTTCAACACATTCATAAAGATCTAGACTTGAAAATGGTATTACTAGTTTGAATATGTCCGTAACTAATAAAAATAGAATTTATCAACGAAGCGCATTTTCAAATTTCTTCAAAAAAATTTATGTTCCGTCCAAGGCTGTCATTTGCAATAGAAATTTCCATTTTTCAAGAGGCCGCAAAAAGCCCTGTGTGTCTTTAATTGTCTCTTCCAAACTTTCTAAAGAATAATAGAAATTTTGAATACAAAGGTTTTTCAGTTTTGTCCATCATGAAAAAAAAACGGAACAGAGAATTTAGTCCAGAAATTTCTGTTTTAGAAACCTCATGTAGTGGATGTTCCTGCCGACATTACTAGCTTTCGGAAGTTCTGCCTGATCAATAGTAAATCCCAATAGTTCTTGTTGGCTTATTGTTTTCTGGACATGTTACGATTTTTGAATCTGAAAACTGTTGTAGTGTTTCATGTGTATCGCAAAAAGGTGACAATGAACTATTACCTAACAAATACATGCATCCATTAGAGACATGTAAAAATATATCATGTTTCAAAATAGGGATTTTGAAGCGTTGAAAAATAAAATTACAATAGTTCATCGATGTATATAGATTTCAACTATGTGCCTATTGTCCAGCCAGTACTGATGAAACCTACTTTTCCAGATTATTGATACTACCGTAAAGTCATAAGATTCTTTGCAATATATAGTTCAACCAGAGTCGCTGCGCGCCTCTGGCGCTTTTCAGTGCCGCGATGGTTCGTATACGCCAACGCGCATAACTCTCTAGGTTGGACGCCTAGCACAGTGGCTGTGAGCGCGTGCACGGTTCGGGAGGTCGCGGGTTCGAACCCACAGGGTGGCGAATCCGCTTTTTCTTGTTGATTTCACATTGCGGACAGTGTGACAGACCAACAGACAAACCCCACTAGCGGATTATATGTATATATAAGGAAGATAAACAGGAAGAATTGTTGCAAAAGCGATGTACTGTTTTAAAAAGTCGACATCATTAAAAAGGAACAATTTCTAATTACTCATCATTACTTTGCAAAAAGTGAGCTGTTTTCACATTGTAATTGTCGAGGTAAGTGAAAGCAAAGTGAAAGAGAAACATGAAAATTCCGATTGTTTTGAAGTTCCGTTTTGTTTTTAATTCACATACTCATAACTACATTTCGAAATGATTATCAAATCTCGTGTAGTGTTTGAAACCGAAGGTTCAGAAAAAAGTTGAAGTGAAACACTTCTGTGAAAGTGAAAGTTCATCATTTACCGTGTGAAACAAAGTTGGAGTAGTAAATCTTTCGCAATATCCAATAAAAGGTGAAAAATAGAGAAAAAAAACTCTTGACTGTTTCAAGTAAGTGTTAATTTTACCTTGTCTACAATCAGTCCAATATTCATTTGATATGCCATCTCAAAGCAAAGAAGTCAGTGATTATCCGATAACTTTCCACATGTTTTGATCGACATTAACAATTCCTCAGAACAGATGCATATGTTTCATGAAGCATAATGAAAAACGCACTGCTTCAAAATGCCGACATTACCTGCTGCTCAAAACTGGACATTTACAATGGACTGTTTATCCCATATCTGGTTCGAGATGTTGACAAGTTCATGGAACTGAACATTTTTTCATTGCTATCTATATAGGATTTTTCAATTACATTTGAATGGATGCATACCAGAAGAGCGCAGAAATGAAATTCTTCTATGAGGACGATATTATTCCGCGCACCTCATGATTTACATACTTTGTTTTGAAGATATTCGACTACAAGCGGCCGACTAATTAGTGGATGCTATCATTTTCAATTAGTTGGCAACTAAGTAAAACTGGAATATTTTAAAAGTATGCCATAATCGAGAATCTAATCGAGTACAGCACTGCGCCCAAAGTATCATGAAAATGTTTTGAAAAAGTAGGAACGTGTTCAAATCTTTGAGTTTAGTCAATGTTTCCATAAGTCGCACGGTTGGGTTAGTATCTCAATAATTGTCTCGTCTTAATATTAACAAGACAATTTTGTTTTTGTGTCCTGTAGCAAAAGAAAGTATTCTAGTACACTTGTTTCTGAGATTATGTTGACCTTGTGAAACACAAACTTTTGAATCTGAAAGATTTGTACCATATAGTGTATTTTGAAAAGGAAAATCAAAACTCAGAACGACCAATTAGTCAGCAACAAGTAACAAAAAGAAGCATTTAGAAACTGCAACTTTTCTTTTATAAAATTGTCCATAGCGCGCAAGTGTAATCTGTCAAACATTCGTGTGTACATATATTTTTGCTGTTCCAATTTTATCATAATTCAGATGAAGGTTTCTGACTTCATTATCTCAAGGAAATTTTGGTTTTGGGAAACAAACATACTTAAAAATGCAAGGAGCCATTCAATGATAGAACTGTGTATAGAACCGTTACCGAAGCTATCGAATTATTAGGTTTAAAAATGTTCACAATAAAACAGCGAAAGTTAAGTTTATTTTGAGAACTCACCGAAATTTCACCTCTGTTGTGAGAAACAGATTTCAATATGAAGTTGATCGGGCCATAGTCCCATTGATTTTGCCCCAGTTTACTGTTTTCAAACTTTCATGTTAAAACTGTGAATGTTTGTTTTCAATTGATCCATTTGATTTATTCGGTTTGAAAACGGAAATAGAGTTAATTTTTGCTGAAAGTTCTTTTATTCCTATGAATTTCTGGTATTTTTGGAAAGTTGAGCCGATTTTCGGAGTTTGTGGGACCTCTGCTACCTCGATAAGGCTGAATGGATTGAATATAATTTCGTGCAAAAAATCAAAAGCCAACATGTTAGACTCCATTTGTCATTTTGTTGAGACAGTTTTTGTTTCTTGCTGTTTTTCTAATGAAAGAACAGTTGGTTCAATGGAAATGGGCTATTTGCTGAGAATAATGAATGACCAAAGCAGACTGTGGGTCCCTTGAAGGTTAATCAGATTTAACAAAACACATTTCCTGTGGTTTTCATTCGAGTTTCGGGTCCTATTTCGATTTCCATGGATTCAATAGTGAGAGAGAGAGAGAGCCTCGAATCGATATAATACTATAGTACCGAAATAAGATAAGTTTTACCAATATGTTGAAACAGACTATTTTTTCGTTTCAAGTGGACGGTAACAATCACCGTAATGAATCAAAGACCGCATTACTTTCTGTGAAACGTTTCTGCGGTATAGACAACCTGTATCAAACATTCCGGAGTTTTCATGTTTCATGAACATGATGAAACATGGAATTTTTTGAAATGATATTAATGAAATGATTCATTGCGGATGTCCTGAAACGAGGCTAATCTCTGCTGGGAAAATTTACCATTGGAGACCCACAGCCCACGGCTGGCCCTAGGGCCTCGTCTTTATTGTCCGGGCCGTGGTGGGCCGTGGTGCCGACCAGAGGTGCGCGGAATTCCGTCTTCCGTCTTCCGTCTTCCGTATTCCGCCAAAATATTTCCAACTACTTCCGTCTTCCGGATTTTTTGGAAGAAAATTCTTTTTACGGAAGTCTCAAAAATTTTGATTTTTCCAAATCGAAAAAGATTTTTGACTGATATTCTGACCTTGTCTAACACTAATTATTACGGTTTCCAACATTTTTAGTACTTTTAGGCCTAGACAGTCTCTTCCGTCTTCCGTCTTCCGTCTTCTGCATAGAAAAATGTCTCTTCCGCGCACCTCTGGTGCCCCGACCGGCCGCGGCAGTCTAGTCAAGTCAAAATATGGGAATGATTCAAATTTTGGATAACAATGAGTGAAATCAGTTCACTGACTCCACTGTTTCAAATGGTTTGAATTGGCTGAATTTGTAACACATAACTTGATATTTGAAATTGAATATTTTGTGCTTCTTTTGATTCTGTTTTACAAGGACTTAGTTAATGATACTGATGAAAACTCGAAATAGGAAGGAACATGTCACCAACAAGATACTTATTATCCGAACAAAAAAAAAACTGTTGAAATCAGATGTGTGAAGCTGAAAAACGAGTGTGTTGTCACCGAGATACTCTCGATTTTTCTGCAGTGCTGATTTGCGTCTGGGATCATTCTAAGCAATGAAGTTCTGGTGCAGAGTGTTTGCAATTTCTAGTACTTTATTAATTTCTGAGAGATAGATTCTCACAGTCAATATACGCGAATGACATGATTGAAAAAATTATTGGAAAAATTAAAATTTTCTCACTTTCAACTTCACTATTTTCAAATCAGAAACGTTCGCTCTCATTGTGTCGTAGAATTTTGAAGGTTATCATCTCCAATACTTTCAGCTTCTGTGTTTTCAATCCAACAAAGGTGTGTTGTTTTGACTTTTGGCGCAAAGGCGTTAAGAGACAAAACGAGGCGATGAAACTTGGAAGATTTCAAACATTTTCTATTTCACATGAGAAATAATGCAAATGATTTAACAGAACGTCGAATGAATTAGAGGGATGTCAAACTGTCATCCATAACCACCATGTAATATGTACAGAAAATCGTAAAAGCTTACAGTTCCTTAGACGTTACCTAAGCACCTGACAATCTGCAGCTAAACTATGATGTCAATCTTGGAGAACAACTTGTCTCAGTTTTTTGCATCTTGGAGAAATCAGTACAAAGAGTTAGCATGACCACAAATTTTTCTGATTCAATGTCATCATATAGGCTCGTGTATTCTATAACAAATAATGATATGATAGTTTTAACAATTGGAATCACAGTCTAACAATGAACCTCAGAAACCGTAGTTTCTTCAAGCTCCCGTTATCCGTGTGTATCTATTCGCCGTCTGGTGTCACCTCGCTCGTTTAAAGGCGCATGCATTTTGGTCTCGCCACGAAAATATTAATTCGAGACAAAAATAAGAAAAGTGGTAGTAAATTCAGAATTGCACATCGCGATCTTAGTAGAAGAAAATTTGAACTCCTACCAATTTTTGCCTATGCGTTACCCGTTTTCGTGGCGGGACCATCTCTCTAATAAATGCATGCGCTTTTAAACGAGATGACAGCGGACGGCGAAATTATAATAGTTTACATGATTCCTGCCTTTGGAGCACATGCGATATCAAACAAAAAATTCCGTTCTATTATTTCTAGGAATCGCATTGATCTCTCAGTGGCTTGATGGATATTCAATAAGTCTTTCCCGCTTTTCAATTGCTCTCATTTCCATGATCCTACTATTTATCTCGAAGCTCACAAATGATACAGAGTGGGCGGGATATCTAAGCTTCATCTTTGCTATGCCAAACCTTGAAGTTTTTTCGTCGTTTGCCAGGAATTCATTCCCCGTTTCTTGAACTTCATGTTGACTGGAAGTGGCTGAGTCTTTTGATCCAAATGGCTTCAGTGGTCTTGTGTTGGTTTTCGAGCTCTAGCAAAGTTGAAACTTCAGAAATTTACACAATGTGAGATCTGGATTCCTTTCATTCAAAGCTCTGCTATGTAGTTACTGAAATTCTAATTTGATTTTTAAAATAATGTTACTGTTTCTTCTACTAGAGATGAAAACAGTTATATTGAAGTTTTTTGATGCGATGTATCTGGCTATCTCTCTGACAGTGAGATTGCAAGTTAAGAATTTCCTACTAAAAGTTCTCGGTTCCTGGTGCTTCATTTTCTGTGAAATTGGTGAAGTTTTCCAATGCGTTTGTATTCATACGTGGTGATGTCTCATTCTGCGGACTAGAAATGTGATGACCTAGAAAATATAAAATCTGAGAACTAGGCCACGCACGTACATAGGTGAGCAACATTTTTGTTTCCGAAAACCCAATAATGATCGTTGATGATAATTCTTCCCACATTTTCTGGTATTCATAAAACAGGGGAATTTTTTCCTGGGTGCTCGAAAACTAAAAATGGTAGCCCAGAGAACAAAATATGAGAAAGTTAGGCCTCGAAAGTTGAATTTGAAAGGTGATAAAACAAAAAAAACCAATTGAGAAATCTTTGACGTTGAAGGGTAGGTTATTTGTTGCAATAATTGGTCTAGCAGCGAGGCGTTGACTATATATAACGACTCGATGTTTTCCAATAGTGATGGAACAGTAAGTTCCTCTAATTTCTTAAATTGGAAGAAGAAGAACATGCATAGTTGGCCTAGAAATTCCCTGACAGGAAACCTAAGCCGCTAGGTTAAGACGAGACCCTGATATTCAAATTGCAACATTCGACGGTAGTTTTTCATTGTTTGATGCTCTTCCAGATGAATTCGCTATAGTTACAGCCTGAAAAGTGTCAAATTTGGAACCTCCAACATTATGAGAGTAACAATATTTGAATTTTTATTGCTGTTTCAATGTCATAATTTAGGTGCAAGATTGTAGGCGGTTAGCAATGGGCGACACTTGTTACGACAAAAAATTTCGAAATCGAGAACTCATTGAAAATCAAAAAATCGCCGGATATAGCAAAGGCATCGACGATTTCGAATTATGAAAACTGTATAAAACCGGGAAAATTTGGTTCTAATGTTCCCCAAAATTTGTCGTTTTGGACAAAAAAGTGGTTGATGAATGACTACGACGAGTTTCTGTCATTGTGCCACACATCCGGTTGGCCAAGGATCGGGGGCCGGAAAAAAGAGGACGCGCGTTAGGTGGAAAGAGTGAATGAGAACTGTGTTTTGCAACAAACGAACTTTAGTTTTAAGGGTATTGAAAATAGCCTGGAATCGAACCAAGTCAGATAGAAATTAGTTTTACATTGTTGATGAAACGGTTACATTTTGTTATCAATACCTAATTCTTTCACTAAATACCATCTAGCAGACAAATTTTTAGTTGAGAAGGTGTAGGTGACTTCAATACAACAGTTACTATCTAGGAAAACCTTTGCAGTTTATTATCATGAATTTTAAATCCAAACTGCTTCTGAAAACCCGAAATTATATTTTCTTAAAGAGGCAGCTGTGGTTTAGCGGAAAATAAAAATTTAAAAAGAACAAAATAACAACCTGAAACACTAATCCTACGACTGAATGAACCTCCAATTACGACATATGTAACTCATTTTCATTTTTCGACTTGAGTTGGAAAACAATTTTTTTAATACATCTGGCTACAATGCGTTCATAGGAATGCTCATACTAGTTGAATCGAATTAGGACGATGACGCTATAATGATGAGTTCAATTTTGGTCTAAAGTTGTTAGCCTGTGGAAACCGTCATTTATTGAAAAAAGTGCTGAAAACCACATACTTTTTTGTGAAGATCACAAAAATCTCTATTTTTATATGTAAAGTGAGTAATATGCCTAATCGCTTCTCAATTTCTTCCAACCAAAAATTAGTAAATCTTGAGAGCGTGAAATTCAGGAAAAGATCGAATCAAGATTCTGCAAAACTTCTGCTTGCGTTTTGTTTCTGTTTCTAGTGGATGGTAAAGCTTGAGGTTTAATGTGTACAAGTATTCACATAAGCATTATTTGAACCTTTTGAAGAAGTTGTGAAATTTGTCTATTGAAAAGAAAGCAACACTCTCAAAAATACAAGGACACTCTTCATTTGAAGGACATCTCTAATTGAAAAACACTATTTCGGAAAGACTGTGAATAGGAGGGCATGTCCTTCTATTACAGTTTTTAGTTTTTTTAGTTTTTAGTGTAGTATATTGATGAAGGAATTTTGTTTTTAGTATGTTTTTTTTAGTTTTTAGTGATACATCAATGCCTACTGCTTTTCACCGGCAACTGATGTCACTTCAAAAACAGTAAAGTCGCACTTTGAAATTATTTTTGATTGTCTGAACTCTTTCGAATGCATCATCACTGGAATATGCCCTCCGGAAATAAGCTTTGTTCAGGGAGAGAACACGTTTTTTTAGTCTCTGTTTTAATACCGCGTGATAGTTCTGATTATTTTTCTTCATTTCAATCATGTAGCACGCGTTACATAGCATATTCTAAAATATGAACTCGCTAAAAACCCCTTCTAGCCAATATCAAGGACGAAATTTTTGTACATTCAAGTTCCTGAAATTCCAGAATTCATTCTCCACCAAAATGTTTTTCAGATTTCTCGCCAGAATCTTTGCCTCACCTCATCCCCTCCGACGAAAAGCCAAGATTCTTTACCTGGCCAAAGTGTCTCTTACCAACAAGGAATTCTTGAAAAATTGGAAGCAATCGGAAAAGTCTCTCTTAATACGATGAAACTTCTTCAAAAATTTGTTGAGAAGAAAACCGAAGAAATTGCAAAGTCTCATGTTAAGAAGTCGAAGACGATGAAAAAATTTAATGCGCTGGAGGATTCAGAATTTTCAGATGCCTTTTATGATTGCCGGCTGAAGCTGCTCACTTTCTCGGCTCACAACTGGACTCGGTATCATACTAGGCACCAATTTTCATGCAAATTTGAATGCCAAGTCACAGATCAAAAAAACTATTACCAACATATCAAAAAACTATTACCGAGCCATGAAATCAGACTTTATTACACATAGTTGAAACACAAAATCTCTAAAGTCTGCCAGATAACGCTTTTCATAATTTGTCTATTTGACTTCAGTTTATGTTCCTGCCGTCATTACAAAGTAAGTGTTGATGCAGAGAGGACGCCTAACAGTTGATTTTGCTGTTGAGTAGATTTTTTCTCATGTGATGATATATTGAAGGAAATATGTATAATAACCCAATGTGTCGTTCATATAAAGAATAGAAAGACAAACAGATGGCAAAAAAAAATCCCAGCATCATCCAAGAAGGTTTAAAAATTCGATTGTTTCAGGATTGAGATATTTGGGAAAAGCTAAATCATATTACAATCAGTCAACCATGTTGATCGTTTTCCCCTTATTTTTTTCGAGCCAGTATTGAAATATATCTTCTGCAGAAGTGCTTGCCATACTAATATTAAGCCCCAAGACCTTTGGATATCTAGTTCTAAAAACAGAAAAAAAAACTATTATAAAAACATTACTGTCTCAAACAGTTGACATAATAAAAGAAATCAGAGCTTCTCCGTTGTTCACGTCGAAAAGATATCATTATTTCTGCAAAAAGAAATCAATAGAAAATTATGTGTAAACGGTAGCTTTTATGTCCAAAAAGCACAAGAATTAGAATTCGAAGTGATTCCCAGTTCTCATGATGTGTTTGAAACCGCAATTTTCTGATGAAATATTATACTGTTTCAGTTTCATCATTTCCCGTGTGTTACAAGGCCTGGATTGATATGGTTCCTGTAGAATAACAGTTAAAAGTAGTAAAAAATGGAGGACGTATCCCAATTATTTCAAGAAGGTGCTGCTCTGTTCAACAGTTTAATGACCGAATATCGTTCTTCCTTCAATTCAAACTTTTGAAATATTTAATGATCCAGTTACTGTTTTGTTCAATATTTTTGCATTGGTTTCGTTTGACATTAACAATTCCCTTGAATAGATAACGTATATGTATTAAACCTGATAAAAATTCACTGTTTCAGGTAGCCAACATAACCTAATGTCTTGAAGAAGAAATATTGCGTCTGGAGATTAACAACATTTTTCGAATCTGATTCGTCCATTCTGTTTTGAAATGTTCGGAAGCTCATGGAATTGAAAACGTTTCGCTCTTTTGCTACATTGAATTCCTATACCTTCCCATGAATGAGTGCATACCTGATTGTGAGGATAGTAGACTAAAAAAGACGGCAAAGCAGGAAAGCAGAAAAATACTGATTCTCTCGGGAATTTTTCGAATGTCCTTCGAATAGGCATACCCATGTTTGAAAAGAGCTCTTTTCAAATATATGTATGTATGCGTATTTGATGTCTAGCCCCTCGACAACACACCCGCTCCAATGAAGACAAGTTGAAAAAGTGAAGAAATGTCGGAAATGTTGAAAATCAGCGGATTTTTTTCTTAAGGTAAAATTCGAACTACTGCCTGGACAGTTGTTTGTTTGTGATTTCTACTCGATGAAACGGTAAATTTTGTTTGCTAAGCTGAATGAATGATAGAATATATCAGATAGCGCTTCAGAAATTTCGCTATGCATAAAAAGACTTCATGAAACCTCAATTTTTTGTACAAGAGTAGTTGTTTTTCCAAAGAAATCATTACAATGATTGACTTGAGTGGGTCGATTGACCAAAAAGAAATGAGCTAACTGCAAAAAATAGTGAAATGCGTCAGGTTATCAGTTTGGCAAGCAAACCCAGATCGGAAGCAAGCCGATCGAAACTGGATGAAACGGGATGAATCTGTGAATGGGATATTTCAAGAACTGAGAATGTTTCGAAATGTTCGAATTCGGTACTGTTCCTCTTTTTCTTCGAATTAGGCTTTTTTGTGGATATTTTTCATCCAAATGTCTTTTCCGAACCAAGAATAAAGGAATTTGCTTTAACAACATGTCGCCGGAATCCACTACTATTGAGTCACAAGACATTCAAACAACTAGTTCTGAAAACAAAAAAAAATATTACAAAAACATATCACTGTCTCAAACAGTTGTCATTATTGACGAATTTGGAGGGTTACTGTTAATCCAATTATCAGCGATGGTTATATCTGCAAAAGTGTGCTGTTTCCTTATCCTGAATACTGAAAACTGGGTCAACCTAGTAGAAGGCGAGGCGTGACTCTGAATCTAAAACTGACGTTGAGAGCAGTTCTCAATCAATACAAATATTGCGTTCGTAGGACCGAAAATCACAACGAACCCCCGAAATTTCAGAAAAGTTTCATAGAGAGCCGCAAGGCTGTCACTTTTTGCGGCCAGCCGCCGGCCGGCCGGCCGCGGCTTCTCAAAAATGAAAATTTACGTTGAACTTTTCAAAATTTCAAAAAATTATATACCGTAAAAACTGTATTAGAACGCCATGGCGTTCTATTTTTGGTTAGGGGTGGCGTTTTATTACAGGTGGCGTTCTACTACAGGGTGGCGTTATATTGTTCATGCCAGCGTTTTTTACTGCTATGAATTTTTCGAACAACAATAGAGGTGCGCGGAAAGGAGATTTTTGGAATTTCGGAATTTTCGTGATAGTTTTTGTAGAATTTTATGGGCTTTTGTGTGGTTTTTGGCCTGAAAAAAACGATTCTCAGATGAATTTTTGATTGAAATCTTTAATATAGTTCATAACTGATCCGTTTTCTATTGGAATTCTTTCGATCGGAAGGTCGTTGAAAAATTTTTAAAATTTCCGCACAACTTTCTTTCTCGTAGCTTGTTGTTGAAGGTGGCGCTCTATCAGAGGGTGGCGTTCTATTAGAGGGTGGCGGTTTATTTTTCGGTGCTGCGTCTGAGGTGGCGTTGTATTACAGGGGGCGTTCTAATACAGGTGGCGTTCTAATACAGTTTTTACGGTATATGACAGCCCCCGTATGACAGCCTTGGAGAGCCGATAACAGTAGACATTTTATTATTGAGGATTGGTGTCATTACACAAGATTATCATTGGAATCCTAAGTGACTCTCCATTCTCATGGGGTGTGTGAAACCGATGTTTTCGAAAAAAAAATTGAAGTGTTTCAAGTTTGTCATTAACCGTAGGTAACAAGGCATAAAGTAATGAAATTTGTAGATTAGGTTGCGGTTAGATTTTTCAATTTCACCATGAATGTGTGCACATCTAATTGTGGAGGGAATCAGTCTAAAAAGGCTGAAACGCAAAACAATAGAAAATACTTATTGATCAAACATTGTATTCTGCTTCAGTTGACCACTTAGTAAAACCGGATTATTTCTAGTGTTGACTTCACTCGAGAATCTGAACTTTCTATTTTAGTCTCAAAGTGTTCACAAGTAAAAATGTGCGTAGAGCACTACGAGCACATGCTGAATATCCTGACATTGTTTTTAAAGAGAAGGGAATTGCTCAAATTTTTGAATTTTAGTCAATATTTCCATTAAAAAAGTGTATATTTGGATACTACCTCGATAACTATCTGCTCATAATTTCAAGTGAATGAAACGGCTCAATTTGCTTCAGTATTCGGTAGCGTAGAGAAATTTAGTGTTTTAGTTTTTAAAATGATAATGAGCTTGTGAAGCTCAATTGTCATATATCTGAATCAGTTGGCAAGTGGGAAGTTATAAACTAGGTCGGCGATCAGCAAGTAATGAATTTGCAACAGAAATAGCATATGCTAAGTACACTCATAGTTCTGAATATGCCAAGAAAATGATAGAAATGATTTCTCATCTAATTCGTGACTAGGTTATAGTATTAGATTGTCTGAATAACCTACTGTATCAGAACTTCCATATCTATTCAACATTCCGATTAAAAAGGAATTACTAAAAAAACATTAATTTTCTAATGTCTTTATAATATAAGAATCAAAATACTAGCTTGATATTCCAAAATGCAATACCTCTTCAAGATATGTCGGAACATATTCACTGTTTGAAAAAACGCATTCTTCATTTTAGTGTTTCTTCAATATGATGAAGCTTGGAAATGTTCAAATCTTTAATTCGAATTCCAAAAGGAGTTTTATGGTGTCACCATGTTCCTTACTTTGGTTTTACATAAAAAAGACATCATTGGTCACTAGTTTCTGAAAAAAAAGTGCAGTTACTTTTTCACACCGTTAATAAAAACAGTGATTTCTGAAGAAAATCAGTTCCGAGACATTAAAAAGCGATATTTCTTTCCATGAGAAGACAGGGAAACTGTTTATTTGGATAATATGTAGTCACAGCACTCAACTAACCAAAATTCATTACAAAACTAACTATTTCATCGATGTGATGAAATTCGAAAGTATGTTCTATATTTGGTGCGATCAATGAAGATTAAAAATCTTATGTACAGAAAATAATTGTTGTGCATAAAGTCCTATGATGGCTGCCGAAAGATGGAAAAATAGCTACTCACTATTTAGAACTCCTGGATGCTATCTTCCTTATATATAATCCGCAAGTGGGGTTTGTCTGTTGGTCTGTCTCACTGTCCGCAATGTGAAATCAACAAGAAAAAACGGAATCGCCACCCCGAGGGTTTGAACCCGCGAGCTCTTGAACTCTGAACGCGGACACAGCCACTGCGCTATGTGATCAACGTAACAGCGCATTGGCGTATACGAACCCTCGCGGAAGTAAAAAGCGCCAGAGGCGCGCAGCGACTCTGGTTAATAATAATTCAGAACAACACAAGTTCATTTTCAACCCGAAATTTATCGACGTAACGAGGCTAATTTTCATTCCAATATTTCATCAACGTGTTCAAACAGAGGGATTTTTGAAAAAGTTGTTCTCGCTGTCGAATCAGTGCCCTCTCGTATAGTCGAACGGTAACCAATTGTGTACTGTTTCGTTTTCATCACAAGTAAAACTACTACATTGCTTTTTTAGTGACTGTGTCTCCATTATAGTGTTGAATAAGCCCAATTACAACCTATGACACCAGAGCGTATTCTGAAAACTGTTTAGAGCTGTCATGATTGCTCAAGTGAAAGTGAGAGTCTTCGAAAGATTATTGACTCCAATTGGATAAGAAGGAAATATCAACTTTTTATATCATTTTTTCAAGCGTTAGATTCACAAAAAATTAGCATATTCAATGCTAATATGCGACCTAGGTAAGTAAAGTTATACTTGAGACCAGCAAGTTCATTCAAATTTTCACAGTTTTATGAACTTTGTGAAACGTTGAAATTTTGAAAATTGATACTTTTCGAGCTCTGACATACTCTTTAAAAATTTGAAATGGTTGTCTTGTCGAGTTTTTAGTAAAATGTTTGTATGGCAACTCAAAGTTAGTACCACAATTGCTGGAACGAACATTTATTATTTTCCTGACATTTTGCAAGACTCCCAATAAATCTATTTATGCCTAGGTTGTTGTCAAGAACATAAACCCCAGATCCAACGGAAAAACGTTCAATTTTCTTGCGTTTTTATAATGTCCTGAAACACGAAACTAATTTGATAAATTCTACTAAGTCACACAGATCTCTTTTACCTCCATCTACATTTTCTATTGGGCCGGTAATAATTTGAAAACCCATGCTCCAACGTACTCTCCGTGCATTTGGGCAAATGAAAAAGTGTTATTGGGCTTTCAAATTTTTACTTTTTTACCGCCCCAATAACTTGAAGTGTCAAGCAGAATTCCGATCTCTACTCCATGTTGTTTTTAAAATTCCGTCTAGTTTTCCGAACGATATGAGTTGTGTGCGCTCCACAGGCAGTCGAGGGGTAATGGACCGTGACCCCTTTTATACGGGGTTATTTTCGTTTTCTGGAGCACGTTTTGTTAAGAAGAAGAAGTTCTGAGATCGCACGACCTTTTTCATCACTAAGTAAATACCGATTAAAACAGAAAACAGAACTTACTGTTTTCCTATGTTCAATTCTTAAAGATATGGCTAATTTTTTGTCATTTTTTCTAGTTTTCTATTTTCTGACATCTTACTGTTCCACATTTTTGTGAAATATGAGTTACTCTAGAAACTTCTCTACTGTTGAGTCATCGGCCGACAATTTCATTTATTTTATTTTGCTGCTCATGGTTTCTGAAACGATAGACGAACTCCACTTTATTGGTTTTTCTGATCTTCCAATGTTTCGCGTAACAGTTTGCTTGGATGAGTTCAGCAAGTATTAAAAGGTGACATTCTGTATTGTCTGTAGCAGAGGAATCTCACAGTCAAATCACACATTTTCCTGTTTCGTTAGGTTGTTATGTTTTTAGAATAAAATTAGTCTATGTTTGTTTGGAGATCAACTCTACACACATTTTACACACTCAAATGTGTCATGTTCCATCATATTATGAACTAATCGGTAACAAGACAGGGGTCACTCACTTTTTGCACACCATATTATTATTTTTATTTTCAAATCACAAATCACAAAAATTATCTGTTTCCTTTGGTCCTCATTTCTGAATTGGGTAGGTTTATTTTGATTTGCATCTCTTTCAATATGCTTTCCAGAGAAACCTGACTATTGAAGCGTAGTTTCCTCAGTTTCATCATTTTACCTTATTTTTGGTTCCAGTGAACAATTATTGGACCTTCGTTTTCTTCTCCCACTATTCGCCTTTCCCCTTTAAACTGAAGGGTGACCCCACTTTTGCTCTTTGTACTGCTGTTTTTGTTGGGAGCCCTTTTTTGGAATGAGCGTTTTTATAGGTGTAAAAGAAGCAAAATATGTGGTTAATAAAGAAAAAATTGCGTATAATACTTGAGAGCATAATGAAACAGTGAAAGTTCTGTTTAGAAATTAGGGGTACTCTGCCAACTTTGGGTGCTTCAAGAGCATCATCATTATAATGTTATCATTTCGCATTTAGTGACACTTTGAAACGGTGAATAAACTTTCGTCTTCGAGTGCATTAATGACCATTCCACAACAGAAAATTTAGCACGTCAAACAGTAATTGACATCTGAAAGTGAGTTCAGCCTAATTTTTCTTCGTATTTGTCAGTATGAGAAGATGTTCACATTTATTTTCAAGAACAATGTAAAACTGTATACTTTTAGTTCCACTCTCTTTCCGACCAAACTAGTTTCAGAGGCAAAAGATAGTCACATTGGTTGGAAAATTTTTTGTTTTAGATATACACTCAACGAAACTGTAAAACTACTTTCCGAAAACATTTTTCCTGATGTATTAGGGTGGGGAGAAAGTTTCTTTCTTTCTTGAAGGTGCAACTTTGAGCTTGTATATCTAGCTTAGTGAAAGTTGTATCAAAGCAGTTTTTTGTGCATTCAGTAGAGACACTCAATAACTCATTACAGTGATATAGTATCATGGCTAGCTGTATCTGTTCGAAAGCAGCACACTTTTTCCTGGCCTTGGTCATCTTTGATTTCAGCATATGTTTTTGCGTCATAAGATTTCTCACCTTGGTTTGCTTAGAAACGACTGATTTATTATCGATATATTACCAACACAAGTTTTTCTAAACCATGCAAAAACATTTTCTCAAAAAACATTACATGCAAAAAATTTGAAGCAGTTGTTTACGAGCTCTTTTTTCGACATACATGCCTCTTCGATGGAACGATGTGAATCAGTGGGTAAACCAATTATCATGGAACCACTCACAGTTTGTGAAGTGTAACAGTAGTTATCAATATAGAAGTTTTTAGACACCTAATGGCACCGACACAGTTAGAAAATTGGGTCGAAAAGTTTTTCCCTGTTTCAGCATAGGTCGCAATAATTTCTGTTCTGTGAGTTGAAACTTTTTTCACATATTTTTCCCGAAATTTCTGCGGTTTACTATTTAATAATTGTCATTAACAGACACCTGAAATTATGCTAAATCATTGTGAAAATGGAGGACCAGTCAGCCCTATTCAAGGGATCGGGAAATGCAAAAATGCCACCATTTTTAATGAAAAACAGGTTGGTGGCGAGATGTCGCTTGTGTGATGTGATACTATGAGCGAGTTTTCCCATATTTTGCGCTCAAGAAGTATCACAGTATGGACTCCTTTTCCAACAAAACTCATTCATTTGCCAGCTCATACTCGGGAGATAGGACAAATTGAAATAACAGAAGAGGTTGCGCAAGGGGAGGGTGAAATCACTGCTGAACGCTAAGCCCAATTTTAGAATTAGTGTGGTTTTTAAGTTTTAGTATTCATAAAACAGTAAAGTTTTTTGCTGGAGCCTCGAGGACAAAAGGAGGGAAAGTTAGGCCACGACGTTTGAATTGAAAAAGATATAGAACAAGGATTGATTACACCATTTTCCGTATTAAGAATGTGAGCCTGGAATGAACCAACTTCTGATTATAATTATTTGGATAACCTCAATTATCGGAACACCAAATAAAATTTTTCCGTTTTAACTCTGTCACTTGTTTGAAACTGTGAATCTTAGCTAATCGGTAATCTCCTATTTTTGCCTGACCAATGTTTCCACATCCAGTTTGGCGAAGGATTTGATGGATCCGAGGAGGTGAGGGGAGCGGAAAACGGGGGGGGGGGGTGCGTCAGGTGGAACGAGTGAATGAGAGTTTCAGAAGACCTTCTTCAAAGTCGCCAAAGAATTTTTTTCATCTGAAGATGTTAGTAGCTTAACGGTAATGTACCCCGTTTGTAATACCGGTTTTGGAGCGGGTCTAGGCTCAAAAGAACAAACATAAAAAGTTATTTAAGGATTCGGGATCGTTTTTGTAGCTTATGAACGGTGTTCGAGAAAATCAGTAATATGTGAAATTTTCGCGAAATCGAAAGAGTGCATCTTCAAAATGATATAACTATGTTCATTTTTGACGGATTGTTGAAAACTAAAGTGCATCATGAAGAGAAATGATCAACTAATTGGAATTCTTTAAAATCTTTAATTTACGTGTGCTCTATCAAAAGTTATAGAACAAAAATTCAACGTACCTAAGTACCAAGAAGCTTCTAAAAAAATTTTGGCCCGATAACTTTTTTTAAAATTATTTTAATATGAAAGAGCATACTCGAATTAGTCAAATAAAACTTTAAAAAATAGGGGTAACCGTCCATATAAGAAAAATATTTTTGATTGAAAAAATCTGTTTTTTCGAATTTTTTATAAAATTAAAAATTTCTTGTTGACTTTGTACTAAGCTTGCAAACACACTTATTGTCATCAGATTATGCAAAACATGAGTTTTCTAACGCGCTTTAGATCATCGCTTTACTATAAGTTTCACGGATTTTATGATACTTTGAAGTCGATAGGTTGAATTTGGTGATAATCGAAAAACTCGAAAAATGAAAATCATGCTAGAGCTTCAAACTTTTTTGCATTATGTAGGCAATGTAATTTTATACAATGTTATCAACTGCAACTTTTTTCTACCTCTTCATCTTCCTTCCGGAAATTGAGGTCTAGCAAATTCCTGACCCTGGATCGGCTTCGATGGAAAATCGTAGCCTGTGGCAGAAAAATGAAGAGGAAGGAAAAAGTTGCAGTTGATAACATTGTATAAAATTACATTGCCTACATAATGCAAAAAAGTTTGAAGCTCTAGCATGATTTTCATTTTTCGAGTTTTTCGATTATCACCAAATTCAACCTATCAACTTCAAAGTATCATAAAATCCGTGAAACTTATGGTAAACCGACAATCTAAAGCGCATTAGAAAGCTCATGTTTTGCATAATCTGATGACAATAAGTGTGTTTGCAAGCTTAGTACAAAGTCAACAAGAAATTTTTAATTTTATAAAAAATTCGAAAAAACAGATTTTTTCAATCAAAAATATTTTTCTTATATGGACGGTTACCCCTATTTTTTAAAGTTTTATTTGACTAATTCGAGTATGTTCTTTCATATTAAAATAATTTTTAAAAAAGTTATCGGGCCAAAATTTTTTTAGAAGCTTCTTGGTACTTAGGTACGTTGAATTTTTGTTCTATAACTTTTGATAGAGCACACGTAAATTAAAGATTTTGAAGAATTCCAATTAGTTGATCATTTCTCTTCATGATGCACTTTAGTTTTCAACAATCCGTCAAAAATGAACAAAGTTATATCATTTTGAAGATGCACTCTTTCGATTTCGCGAAAATTTCACACATTATTGATTTTCTCGAACACCGTTCATAAGCTACAAAAACGATCCCGAATCCTTAAATAACTTTTTATGTTTGTTCTTTTGAGCCTAGACCCGCTCCAAAACCGGTATTACAAACGGGGTACATTACCGTTTAAGCCAAAGTTTTCCTTCGTCTACGGTTTCCCAGTAAACTGGGATTTCCTGAAATCGTTGGAAAAAGTTGCTGATGTTGAAGCGACAAAATACAGTCAGATCATGTACTTGAAGTATATTGATGGAGGAATCGAGTTTTATGGAGAGCCAGCCAAGCCTACTGGAATAATTGGAATTGTGATGGCAGATGTTTCTGAGGACAAGTTCTACAAATAAAACACAAATTTTTCTGTTTCGAATTGTCAATTTCCACCCACTGATGTTCGATACATCAGTGCATTCTTGAAATCGGAAACACGATACATCAGTACACTAATAATTATAAAATAATTTCTTCTTTTTTTATAAATCGGTTAAATATAATACAATGACAATCAAAAACAATTTCAGGGTCCCGCTTCGTCAACACTTCAAAACAAAAATTAATCAAAGCAGAAACAAAGTTGTGTTTCTTTCGAACTTATCATAAGAAATTTCATTGATTTTCGAGTTCATTAAACGTATACCAATTTGTGAAACGAAGAGCAAAAGAGGTCGAACATTCATAAAGTTGATCTGAACATCCAGTAATCTAAACATATCCTACGATCACTGGATGTCACCATATTTCAATCTTTCTCGAATCTCTGAAACATGCTGAAAAATGGAAGTATTTGGGCCTTAGCTTTTTGATTAGTGTCAATTCGTGGTTTCGAAACATTTTAATTTAAGAGATTTTGTATTTGCAATCGATTGAACGCATTTTTCATGCCATGTTTGTACCAGGTGTTTCTCACTATATTCGATGCGCGATCAATGAAAAGAAAACATATCTTTGGTAATACTACATGCCTGAAACAGAGAAAAATTACGTCAACAGCTGAATAGTATACAATTTTTTGCTCTGCGTTTCGAACAAGTCTCCAACAGATTTATGAGTATTTCTGTTGGCACGAGTTGTTAAAACTGAGAGACTGATTACTTTGGATAATATAGCCTTCAATAGCAGAAAAAATGACAAATCTCAACCAATAAACGTATTAATCAAATTTTTAAGTCAGTCGACAGGTTTAGCAAAATCGGCCGATTCACCCCTATCTATGTAAAAATGATTACCCGGCTGATGCTGCTTACTTTTTCGGCTCACAACTTATGGACTCGGTATCATACTAGACATCAACTTCAATGCTAATTTGAATGCACAATTTGAAATCGCTTGATTACCATTAGCAATGAAATCAAACTTTATTCCAAGTGGTTGGAACATAAAATCTCTATTGTCGACCAGATAACGTTTTTTTTGATAATTTGTCTGTTTGACATCATGTAATTTATGTTCCTACCGTTGTTACTAAGTAAGTAAGTGTTGATATAGAAAGGCAAACTGATGGCAAAAAAGTCCCAGCATCATTCAAAAAGGTTTTAAAAATTCGAATGTTTCAGGATTGAGATATTTGTGCGAAGATAAATCATACTATAATACGTCACCCATTGATCGTTCTAACCTTATTTTTTTCCAGCCTGTATTGAAACATATCCATTTCAGTAGCTCTTACCATACTAATGTTAAGCTCCAAAACCTTCACTTACCTAGTTCTAAAAACAGAACGAATTAGTACAAAAACTTATTACTGTGTCAAACAGTCGACATCATCAAAAAAGGTGGAGGGATAATGTTTAATGTAATCAATCAACGATAATTATTTCTGCAAAAAATGAGATGTGTCCAAATTCTGAATGCTGAAAAATAGGAGAACCTAGAAGAAGGTGAGGTATGAAAATTCTTATTGTTTTGAACTGCAGTCATAGTTGAAACATGAACTCGTGCTTATAATCAGTATACAAAAAGGACCGAAACTGACAAGTAGAAGGAACCGATAATAAATCATGTGATGTAAACGGTAGCTTTTATGTCCAAAAAGCTCAAAAATATATCTGAAAAACTGAGAACACTTGACATTTTATCAGCAAGGATTGCTACCATTGAAAGTCGCGAAGATTAGAATTTGAAGGGATTCCCAATTCTCATAGTATGTTTGAAACCGGAGTTTAGGTTTTCAGGGTTTCTAATGTTCCATGTTTATTATATGCCGTAGGAAACAAGACATGGATTAGTCTGGCATGTACAAATATCGTGGCAAAAAATGAAGAAAAACATTTTTACTATTTCAAGTTAGTGTTAATGTTACTTTGTCTACGATCAGTTCAGTATTCATTTGATTCGTCCTTTATACCGAAGCAAAAAAATGAGTGTTGCTGGCAAAGCTTAACTCCATCGTTTTTGATCAACATGAAACATATAACGTTTTTATATTAAACCTAATAAAAATTCATTGCTTCAGGTAGCCAACATTAGCTGCTGTCTTGAAATAGAACTATTGTAAGGTATTCTGTACTTTTAAGAAATGAGATAAGAACCAATGATAGCTTACAAAAGTTCAAGATGTCAGTAGGCAATAAACATTTTCTTAATATGATTTGTCCTTTCTGTTTTGAAATGTTCTGAAGTTCATGAAACTGAAAAACGTTTCGCTCTTTTGTCACATTTCATTTCTATACCTCCCCATGAATGAGTGTGTACCTTAAATTTGTTGTGGAGATAGTCGACTAAAAAAGACCGCAAAGCAGAAAAATAGAGGAAAACTGACTCTCTCGGGAATCCGGAACTTTTTGAATGTCCTTCAATTATGTATACATATGTTTTAAAAGAGCGCGATCCATACAGCCCCTCGACAACACATCCGCTCCCATTGAGACTGGCTGAAATAGTAATGAAATGTCGAAAAAGTTGAAAATCGGCGGGTTTTTTCTAAACTTGATATGCTAAATACTGGCTGGGCAGTTGTCTATTTGTGATGTCTACTCAATGACACGGTTTGTTTATGAACTACATAGATCAGAAAGCGCTTCAGAAATTTCGCTATGCATAAAATAACTTCATGAAACCTGAATTTCTTGTACAAGAATAGGTGTTTCTTCAAAAAAAAGCATTACAATGAAATACTTGAGCGGGTCTATCGACCAGAAAGAAATGAGCTAAAAAATAGTGAAATTCAACAGGTTTGGCATGCAAACCCAGATGGGAAACAAGCCGAAAGTGATATTTCTAGAATTGAGGATGTTTCCAAAAGTTCGAATTCAATCCGCTCCCTCGTTCTCTTCATTTCAGTTTTTGTAGACATTTTTTATCTAAATTTCTTTTTTCGAACCAAGAATGAAGGCATTTGCTTTATCGATATATATCTAATATTCACTACTATTGAGTCACAAGATATTGAAACATCTAGTTCTAAAAACAGAAATATATGTTACAAAAACATATCACTGTCTCAAACAGTTGTCATCATTCAAGAAGTTGGAGGGTTACTGTTAGCCCAATTACCAACGATGGTTATATCTGCAAAAGTGTAAAAGTGAACTGAGACGAGTTTACAATCAATACACATTTTGCGTTCGAACGGCCAACAGAACTACTCCCCAAAATTTCGGAAAGTTTCATAGAGAATCGATAACAGTAGACATTTTATTATCGAGGATTGGTGTCATTACACAAGATTATCATTGGAATTCGAAGTGAGTCTCCATTCTAATGGGGAGTGTGAAACCGATGTTTTTAGAAAAAGTTGGAGTGTTTCAAGTTTGTCATTTACAGTAGGTAACAAGACATGAAGTAATATGATTTGCACAAGGGGAAGAGTAGTCGAAAATAGAAACCAATTATTTTGATTGTTTCATTAGTCATATTAGGGCTCAGAGGAACCGTAATCTAGCGCACTGGGCAAATGGTAGAACTCTTCCATTTGACAAAATGCACGGAGAGCGCAGTGGATCAAAAGTTTTCTCATTTTTACCGAGACTAGTTGTGACGTTTCCTTCATTGTGAATATGCTGACATTTTATAATATTAACATCAACAATTGGTTGGAACAGATAAAATTGTTTATTGAACCTAATAAAAAGGTCACTATTTCAAATAGCCGACTTCATCAACTGGATTAACATTATTTTTTGTTTTTATGTATATTTTTTGAGTTCATGGCACTGGAGAAGTTTCGTAGATTTTTTAGATTTTACGATTTCACCATGAATGTGTGCATACCTGATTGTGGAGGTAATCAGTCGAAAAAGGCTTCAAGCGAAACAACAGGAAAGGTCGAATTGATAAAAAGTTGCATTCTCCTCCTGTTGACCACTTAGTAAAACTGGATTATTTCTAGTGTTGACTTCACTCGAGAATCTGAACTTTCTATTTTAGTCTCAAAGTGTACACAAGTAAAAAACCTTTTGAAAGAGAAGGGAAGTGCTCACATCGTTGAATTTTAGTGAATTTATATATTGTTTTACTACGTTTATAACTATCTGCTCATAATATCAAGTTAATGAAACATTTCTTGAAAAGTGTGAAGTCGTAAACTAGGCCTTTGATCAGGAAGTAATGTATTTGCAACAGAAAAATATAGTTTCCATATAATAAAACTGACAGCAAAAACGTAGCAAAATGAAAGCAATGGAAACTGCATTTTTTAACTATAATTGTTAATTGAACAAAAAGAGCCCCGAAATTCTTATGTTGATTTCGCCGCTTCATATTTACCATATTACCGGTGGAGGCTTCTGATTTCAATGTATCGAGTGAATTATTTGAGAAAATATGGCCGGGACTTTCATTCTTTAACATTCCTAAATCAATGATATTAATGGAGTGATCGAATTCTTGGAATCAAAAATGTACTTGAAAAAACAGCGAAGTAATTGTAGTGTTCGAAAGATTTTTGAACTGCGAAAAATGGTCTATTAGTCAGAACCGTAGTACTTTTCCCCAAGTCACTGTTTTCAAATGTTCTTATGAAAACAATAAGTTTCTAGAGACTCAATGAGCTCTTATTGGTCATTTGATTTCATTCTCCGAACCATTGTAAATAAAT
This sequence comes from Caenorhabditis sinica, assembly GCA_963932045.1. Taxonomy (NCBI): domain Eukaryota; kingdom Metazoa; phylum Nematoda; class Chromadorea; order Rhabditida; family Rhabditidae; genus Caenorhabditis; species Caenorhabditis sinica. The sequence continues at coordinate 22,742,057 of OZ009940.1, forward strand.
GATAAATAGTAAATAGTAAATTCTATTGTGATTTTTTTAGTTTGACGCTTTCGGATATCAAGTTTCGAGAGATATGAATTTAGTTCAAAACAACGCAATGATTCGAATTCTTGTGGTAGTTATGCAGAGAGCTCAACGCAAATGAACCGAATTCTCATGATTTCCTCGTACTTAAAGAGCAAATTGAATAAGCTTCCAAAAAAGTTACTGTCTCACAATGTTTACAAGCACAGTTGTTTATGTATTCCATCAATAGGGCTAGACTAGAACAAGGTAATCATGATTATAGTACTGAAGGGTGAACAATTGCTGATCTGATAACTTTTCGAAAAAAATCCTATATTTCACCAGTAGCACCAAAACCAACATTCGTAAGATGAATTGAACCTAAAATGAAGAGTAAAGTATATCTACTGAAACATTCTGGTAAAATCGAAATGAACAAAAATCATGTCAAAGTTTGCAGTTTCACAAAGGTGTTAAGGCTGACAAAAATTTGAGAAAAGTAATTTTCTGAAGAAAGAAGTTTGGACATTTGCATATCTTGTCCTTACTAAGGGAATAGTTCTGTCTGTGTGTGTGTGTGTCCGTCCGAAATTGTTTCTTGCATAACTTTCTTCGCAGTGCAGGTATTCATTTCAAATTTTGGCAGTAGTCATGAGTATCCGAGCGCTTCAAGAGCGTATTGTAAAAAATTCGCTTCCGGCAGAATTACTGTAGGTACAGTAGCCACTCATAGCAAAATGCACCAAGGACCCGCGTGAGCGGGTGCGGGTCAACTAGTGTATTCTAACAGACATTTAGTATATCCAATTTGTTTTCATCATGAGAAAAATAAAGTTATTGCACTTTATCGATGATCGTTCTTTGTCAGAGCCCTCTCGTTATTCTTCACCAACTCAAATTCCGTTATTTAGTTTCCAGAGCACTAAGTTTATGGATTCCTCTGTTTTGATTACATCAGAAATGTAATTCAAACTAGCAGCAGTTGCTCCACATGTTCAAGGAGGTTCACATTTTGCTACACGTCCCGTTGAACTTTCCTTGGTGTGGGGTTTCTGGTGTGTGTCGGATGGCAGAGAAAACGGAAATTGAAATTTTACCTCGATTGACAAAGCACTTTGTTATTACAGTATCACAACATCTCGAAACATAGATAGTTTTGAAAGCCGTCCATTCGTCACTTGAAGTCCAACCAGGATAGCATGATGGCAAAGAATTTTCAGCGATCGTGAAAATTTTACTGATTTGGGTGTGCTAGAAATCATTTGGAAAAATTTCCGGTACAATAAAATATTTAAAAATCGAGTTTCGCTTTGAAAAAATGATGCGTCTGTGTTTGACTTCACAGACTTGATGAAAAATGAAGTCATGACCAGAAGTGTACAATTTACGATACAAAAATCGTCGAGTAAACAAATTCGCAGGAACATTCCAAAGTTTCATGAACATAGTGAAAGAGTGATTTTCTTTTTTGATATTCGATGCGGAGTCGGTTGCGTTAGCATTTGGGACATGCTAAGAACACATAATAGTAGGATTTACAGATTTCAGTTCAAAGAAACAACTTGAAACAGCGAGAAAAATTGAAAAATTTTCATGTTTCAGCAAGTTCATTTAAGCTCATGTTTCTAACTATTACAGTTAAAGGGTCGTTTTCGTGAAGGTGACAGTAGTATCTTAGAGTTAATCTTCACTCAATATTTACAGATGCAGTTCAAACTGTTTGTGAACTCGATGCTCAATTCTCCTGGCAACCATTCATTTCAATTAAGAGTAACTGCATATTCGGGAAATTCGAGATTCTTGTTTGTTTTCTGGATCAGAGAACATTTTCAGTGCAGCATCTGCTTTTCACGGAAGTTGATTTTAGCTTTTGAAAATATTCAATGTTCATTGTTCTATCGTTCTATAATGTTTCGAAACGATCTAATGAACGGACGAAGTCGATAATCGTTGTATCATTTGGAGTACATTACCGTTCAGTTATGATTACCAGGATTCCAGCAGCAACCGATATTTACGAAATTTCCGCAAAATCGAGGACACAGAATCAACCTATAATTGACTAGTGCTCACTGATTGAACTATAATCTTCTCCTTACTAAAGGAATAGTTCTTTGTGTTTGTCTGTCTGTCCATAATTGTTTGTTGAATAACTTTTTTCGCAGTGCAGGTATTCTTCTCAAATTTTGGCAGTAGTCTATCCGAGCGCTTCAAGAGCGTATTGTAAAAAATTGGCTCCCGGCAGGATTACTTTAGGTACAGTAACCACTCATAGAAAAAATCACCGAGGACCCGCGTGAGCGGGTGCGGGTCTACTAGTTTTGGTACTATTGAAACAAACTTAAACGGTCTTTTGTGGTACATATAGAACATAAAAGAAACAGGAAATAGTAAAGGAGAACCGGTTGAAAATTGTCAATGGGTTGAAACAGTTTTGCTTGGTATGATATGTTAGTGAATGAGGAAAGAATCCATAATTTTAAAAAGACACTGTACAGTAATCAGAGCAAGTTTTAAAACCTGTTTGACATGAGTTTAATACCGTTTAGTTTTCAATGTCTTACTGTTACATGAACACTGTGAAACAAATAAAATCCTGAAAGTTCACTTGTGTTTTCTCCATTTTTAAAAAAGTTCATTTTGGTGAATGATTGGTGTTTCCAGAGTAGATTGTGAATGAAAAAAAACTGAATAGGTTATTTGATGATGTTATAGTGTCATCGTGTAATGTTCCACCAATGGCCCCATGGAAAAACTCTTCTGTTATGAACAATCCGTATCAGAAGACGTTAAGGTTCTGATTTTGATTTTCGAATACATCTTTATTTATCAAAATAGTATCACTTTTTTTTGAAAGTTCAGCGTTGAGCAAAACTTTTACTAGAGAACAATATTTTGGGAACTGTTTCACTTAACTGATAAAATCCTATACTTTTTTTAAAAATCAGTAATTACAATTCGCTCGATTTTCATATCCTTTCTAGAATTTCACAGGGTCAATTGCAGAAGTTCGGAATGAAAATGAATGCTACTATTGAGTTATATTAGGAGATAACTGGAAATTTCAGGTTGGAAAGTACTTTTTTTATTATCAAATTGAATGTATCATGAACAAGCAAGTTCAGTATTTCAAAGTTTCAAGAACATGCTAAAACAGAGGAAAGTTCTGAAGTGCAATTTGATTAAATGTCTATTTTTTATTGATTAAGCAAAATGAGGAAGTTTTTGGGCAATAGATTGTGAATCGTTATGTGAAGAGTTATGAATTCTCATAGTGAGCTCAGGGGTCCTGGCAATAGCAAAAGGGATCTCGTGTTTTGCGATTTCGCCGACATATGGACCCATCAGATGAAAAAGTTACTGTATCACAACATTCTGAAACACTGCTGTTTTTAGGACTTGATCAGTGTATCAAATTAGTGTTCAAGACAGAAAACAGAAAAATAAAACTTTTTTTTTGAATAATCAGTTTAACACATGGAAGGAAACAAATTTAAGACATTTCTCACTGCTTCATAGACATATTGAAACAATAAAAACTTTGACAATTCAGTTCCTTTATTTGCCCTAACCAACTTTGCGAGGTCCAATAGAAACTTACCTCGTTTCCTTTTCATTATAAATAGTGAAAAGTTACACCTGCTTATTATGGTCTTTATGCCAATTATTGTTTTTGACTAACCCAACTTTACTTATCTGAACAGGTTACTTCTAGTCAGAAAACCTCAGATTAGTCTGTTTCAATCGGTTTAGAAATCCTATGCCCATTGACATAAAATGTTTGTTTAGGGTTCTCTAACTATTTGCATTTACTCTCGCAGTTTCAATTTATTATACATCCATACTGTGAGCTGTTGGTTCAGAAAACGACGGGGCTGATAATAGAGTTTTGTAGAATTGATTATGAAGGGGTCTTTGATAATAATTCAATTTTCACCGTGTCAAACCATTCTGAAACAGAATCGTGAGGCGCGTTAATTAGTGCTTGATCGGCATTGGGAATGAAAAAATTGTTCGTGAAAAAGTAACTTTGATGTTGGAACTGATTGAGCTGCTTTTTTACCGTTTTATGAACATTGTGAAACAATCGTTTTTTTGTCTATATTTGATGATGTTAAAGTTTGAAGAGATTCACTCTAACAGCTTTTTGTCGGCTGTAAAGATTTTAACGTTTCAGCTGTTTCAGAATGTTCCCTAAACACGGATTTTGCTTGATTATTGTTCGTGGATCCATTGTCTAACGTTGCTCTCAGAAAACCACTTCAAGTTTGAAAAGGAATTTCCATTCTTCTTTAGTCACCGTTCCCAAATTTGAACGAATGTCCAATGTCTCCTCCTTCCCTTTTTTTTTGAATTCTTGAAATTTCTTTGGACAATATTGCTCTTCCTCCCTAAAAATGGGTTTCTGTGCTCTCCACTGGAGTGGAGAGGTTTCCGATTTTTTCAAATGCTTCTTTTTTGGAGGAGAAGAAAAGAAAAGTTAGAGCTCTTGGATTTTGAGAATATTACCGAGATCTCTTTTAGAATTCAAACATGTTTTTTTGCTGTTTTGACTACTTTGTAAATTGAACCGTTCTGAAGATCCAGAATCATTTTCGAATAAATTAAAACTAGTCAAGCAGAAACTGAAATAGTAACGATTTTTGGGGCTCCGCGACACTTTGCAACCATTCATCATTTCGCAATTACGACAGTTCGCCACATGCTGCATTTTTTATTAGAGAAATACTCAACATTTCAACTGTGGAGTTCATAGTTGCGAAACGTCAGTGTCGAAGTGTCGCGGAGCCATTTTTCGATAATAACGAGGAATCGGATTCTGAAACATATTTGTTTCTATTTCAGGTTTACTGTTTTATGAGATTAAGTATTGAGCATCATTGTAGATAATAAAGTCTTAGTTTCATCAAGTTTTCATTAGTTGAAATCGAAAATCATTATCGATACTTGGAATCTCATGAAAACTTATTCATTTACTTTGCTAACTGCTGTTAAATGACGTCAAACTGTTTCAATAGGATCAATTCGATATTTACGTTCAAATGCCTTTTGATAGAATTGGTCTTTATCATAATCGAAATCTAAAATTGAACAGAATTATTCTCATTCAGTTAGTTTGAATTTCAACAGATTTTTTTCCTTAATTTTACCAGTTACAAGTACATACAGTGCGCGTCAAAATGATTGGAGCCCCCTCCCAAAACGAGGTCCTGAGAAAACCAAAAAAGTTATTGAAATTCCGGTAATGTAGTTTTGTTCAGCATGTCAAAAAACGTAGGTCATGAAATATTCAGTCCGATTGAGTTATTTTCAGTAATTTCGTCACTGTACAACAAAAAGAAGGTCTTACTGGTCCATCACCAATTAAGTGGTGTAAGGTCATTCTACTCATGATGAGAACGAAACTGGAGCCAATAGTTCACCATTGAAATTCGCGCATTTTCTTTGAGGCGTCTCACTAAATTTAGAAAATTTTCCAGCGTCTCGACACATTGATGTTATCTACCCAAGACTTTTGAAAAAAAACGCGTATTTTTAAAAAGTCCTAATGCACTGATTTTATCCTGAAAAGTATGTGTTTTGCAATGTTGTGATAAAGTAAAGTTGAATTAGAGGTCTTCAGTATAAAGCGGAAGATTTATTATTTGCTCATTTTGGTTATTTTGGATCCGTTAGGCTAAAAAATTGCGCTCGACAATCTCAGATGCACTGAAAGCGTCACAAAAAAAATTCGTTTCCGTGTCCAATTGAGGCTTTTCAAAGGAATATTCATTTCTGAAGGAATTGAAACGGTTAAACTGGGTAAGTTTTGATTACAGTCTAACGCCAAAATGCTTCAAACTAAAGTAAATCGGCGGTTTCATATAAAAGCGGGAACACCAGGAGCATGAAGACCTAAAAACCTACGATTTTATTGAATTGTGGGATTTTCTCTATTTCAGCATGTTCACGAAGAATCCGAATAAAGAGTAATTTACTTCTCTGGGACTATTGAAGATTAGTACTCTCCCTACCTAACGTTGCCTTTCTGGATTTTGAATAAGTGAATGAATTTCTCTAGAAATAGCCAAAAACTGTGAGAAAGTCGCGGCCTGTGACAGCCTTGACTCCAGATGTTCAGTACATTGTATCTCCAAAACTGTCAAAAGTGCATGTGAAGTAAGTGAAAATTAACGATATTATTGAGGAACTGATGATTCTAAAGGTTTACCGTTTCATCAGTAAAGTGAAACAGTACACAGATGTATAATTACTAGTACTCTCATCGTACTTGTAGCATTTATTACACTATGAATTCTTTTCTGTTAGGCTCATCTGAGAATACACTGATTGATATACGATCAGCCCAATAATGTGACACAGTTCGAAAAATGCTATAGTAATTTGGAAAGAAAATTGTCTTTATGTTGATTACAACAGTAGGTTGATTTAATAAAAACACTGAATAACCGACATACGATAAAAGTGAACAATATCATCAACTACGAAAACTCCACTGGTTGAACTATGGCTTTTGCGAATTAATCACATAATTGTCAGAGATATTAAAGTAAGCCACTTGTTTGAATTTCATAAACGTTTTGAAACTGCTCAATATGTTTTGGAAGTTAGTGAATAAGTTGAAAATCTTGATTGCTGCAGTAATGGACAGTAATCTAGGCATGACAAGGGATCGATAATGAAATCGATGACGAATTATTTTGTTTCAAAAGTTTTACAATTTCATCAATATAGTTAAACAGAAGCGTTTTTCTCAAACTTCGCTGTATGAACTGTATTCTCTGTAAAAATTGATTCATTTTTTGGATGATCGGTGGAGTTTTCATAGTTGATAGTATTGTTGACGTTTATTTTATGTATGTTGCTTATTCAATAATTCGATGCAGTGAACCTACTGATGTGATCAACTTGGAACAGAATTAGTTTTTCCCAAATTAATACAGCATTTTTCGAATTATACCACATTATAGGGCTGCTAGTATATTTATCAGTGTATACTCAGATGAACCTAACAGATAAGGATTCCTGGTGAAATAAATGCTACAGTTCACTGACAAGAAGATGACTAGTAATTATACTTCTGTGTACTGTTTCACTTTATTGATGAAACGGTATACCTTTAGGATCATCCGTTCGGTAGAAGTTACATTTTCAACTTTCATTTTCCATTTCCATGCATTTTTGACAGTTTTGGAGATGTAACAACTGGAGTGGGGCGGTCACTTTTGGCACCCGGCCGCCGCTTTCTCACGGCTTTTTGGCGGTTTTTGGCGGCCTCTAGAGAAATTCACTCACTTATTCAAAATCCAGCAAGGCAACTTCGGGTAGGGAGAGTATTAGTCCTCAACAGTCATCAAAAAGCAAAATCACGTTTTATTCTAATGCTTCGTGAACATGTTGAAACACAGAAAAATTTCAACATACAATAGAATTGCAGGCTTTTAGGTTGCCATGCTCCTATTTTCCCCACTTTTCTATGAAACCGCGGAATTACTTTAGTTTTCGGGTGCCAGTCTTCGCGACTCTAAGTACTTTGGCATCAGACTGTAATCAAAGCTTACACAGTTTATCCGTTTCAATTACTTCAGAAATGAAAATTCTTTTGAAAAGCCTCAATTGGATACGGAAACTAATTTTTTTTGTGACGCTTAGGGCTGCTTGGCTGCTTACATTTCTGGCCAATTTTTTAATCTAATGGATCCAAAACAACCTGAATGAACCGATACTAAAATCTTCCGCTTCACACTGAAAACCTCAAATTCAACTTTACTTTATCACAACATTGCAAAACACATACATACGTTTTAGGATGAAATCAATGCATCAGGAGCTTTAAAAATGTTCGCTTTTTTCGAAAGTCCTGGGTAGATTACCTGGGATCGAAAATTCTCTTTCAAACTTTGACTGTTTCATCAATCTGTCAAAATGTTGGAAGTTTTTCTAAATTTAGTGAGACGTCTTATCGAAGAAAACGCGCGAATTTCAATGGTGAACTATTGTCTCCTGTTTCGTTCTCATCATGAGTAGAATGACGTGACTTCACTTTATTGGTGATGCTCTTGTAGGTCCCTCTTTTTGTTGTCCAGTAACGAAATTACTGTCTGAAAGCAGTTAGTTTATGAATTCCTCTGTTTCGATTGGTTCAGAAATGTCATGCTTATTAGCAACAAATGCTAAACGTACTTTAACTATTTGAATTTTTTCCAGATGTTGAAGCTTGGGCAATTCTTGTGAATAAGCCACGAGGAGTGCACGAGATCATAAATCGGGAAAAATATTTTGGCCATGCTGCGATAGAGCGCGTTTTAACATTGAACTTATCACTAATACTTTGACATTGTGCTGCACTTTTGTTTAAACTTTTCCTGTTGTAGTCTTACTGCTGAAAACACTAATATCTTGTCTCGGTCACCATAGAATATTGGGAAACCATATGGCTCTCGAAGTACGGATGTTTTATAAAGATGTCAGTTCGTTTCGCGCAATCCTACGGTACTTACATATGACATTAATGACAAAGAATTTCTAGCAGTTTTCTAAAATTTTTTGATGAACTGGTTCGGAAAAATGAACAAGATCGTATCAAATTGCAACGGTTCCAAAAACGAGGTGAATTAGTGATTTTTCATCAATTTTCAACACGTCGTCGTTCTGTATAAGTTCTAAATAAGACAATGAAGTTGTAGGAATGATTTCTTATCTAATTTGCAACTAGCATATGTCTGGATAATCCACTGTGACAGAACTTCCATATATTTTAACACACCAAAAAATTGTCGATAAATTCATGTATGGTTCATAGTTAAACCAAATGCAATTAGAATGACAGGGGCAATTGCCGACTAAGAAAATTTATATTCTCAAGATCGACTATTTAGAAATTAACCATTTTATCATTGCTATAAAACTCGAAAGTCTGTAACATATTTGGTATGCGCGTTAAAAATTTTGTAATAATTTTTGTGAAGTTCTATGATAGCTGAAGAAAGAAACATTAGCTGCTCACTATTTAGGGGCTTTCAATGATAATAAGTAAGAACAACACAGGGTTTTCAGGTTTTTATGGAATTCACATCCAAAATAGACTTTTCTCCAATGTTTCATCGATAGGGTGAATCACAAGAACTCTTAAAAATGAAGTTTCTCCTGTTTGTTCGCTTGAAACTTGTAACTTCTTATGGCTGACTGTTTGGTCCTTTTTTGTTTTCATTACGAGAAAAACTCCTAAGTTGCCTTGAAGTTGTCTAACACGAACTTGAACAACCTCTATTGTCTGTTTCAGTCAGTCCTGAAATGCAGTGTTTATTTAAAGCTAATGCTAACATTGCGCATTTTGTCTCCTGTAAACCTAACTTGTTACATTGTACTCGATGATTCGAGAAAATGAAGATTGGGACATTACTAAACTCTACCGACAACAGTTTTGTCAACGTTCAGAAACCGCTTTTTTTAAGGACCTGTTCCCTTGATCCTAATCTCACAGAACTTACACCGGGGAGTATTCTGAAAGCTGTTTAGAGATATCATGATTTCTTAAGTGATAGTGAGAGGCTTCGAAAGATTGTTGACTCCAATAGGATAAGAAGGAAGAATCAATTTTTTGCATCATTTTTTCAAGTGCTAGATTCACAAAAAATGAGCATGTTTAATATTAATATGCGTCCTTTATATTAGTTCTTGTAGGCATAAATTAATGTCTTTCAATCCAGCAAGTTCGTTCCAATTTTCACCGTTTTATGAACATTGTGAAACGTTGATTTTCTGAAAATAGATACTTTTCGAGCCCTGTCACGAATCAACTGAAAAACGTTCAATTGTCTTGCAGTTTCATAATGTCTTGAAAGAAGCAACTAATTTTTTTATTTTTACTGTATCCCATTTCTCCATTCCTCCATCTACATTTTCTATTAATGCGGTAAAAATTTGAAAATCCATGCTCCACTGTATTCCCCGTGCATTTGGGCAAATGGAGAAGTATTATTGGGCTTTCAAATGTTTACTTTTTTACCGCTCTAATAACTTTAACTGTCACGTTTTGTTGAGAATAAGAAGAAGTTTGAGCTACTGATTCCTGAGAATGTTTCGATAATTTTACTTGAGAATGCAAAGAATATTTGGCGGTTTTGACGACTTATTAAGTGACAGTCATTTGAAAGTATTACAATGGATCTCTATTTTTTTGTCAAGCTTTAATGATATCTGAAACAGCAGTTAATTTTTCCACTCCAGTTATGATATAGGGTCCGATAAGAAAAATGATTGTTTGCAAAACAAAATGCATTGTCTTGACGGTGATTCTGCGACCTCACGAACATTTTCATCAATAAATAACGGCTAAAACAGAAAACAGAACATACTGTTTTCCTATGTTCAATTCTTAAGGATATGGCTAATTTTTAGTACGTTTGGAACATGTTGCAGGCAACATCAAGCAAAAATGGAACAAAAAATCTGGGCTCAATTGATTCTGAACTAATGTTTTGAACTTCTTCTGTTCTATGTGCACTGTACATGCTTTGGATATTTCTGTCTTTGTTCGGCCGAGGCTATAATATCCCTTACACCTTGAAAATCACAGATGGTTAGTCAAAAGCATTTTTCTGCACCATGTTCTGTTTCCAAGTGTGATCATAAAAGATGCTCACTGACAGTTATCAGTTGCACCGCTATTCCAGTTTTTCTCTCTGCCTGTTTGTCTCATGTTCCATTTTGAGTTTTCAAAACCTGTCACCTTTCCTAGTTTCCTATTTTCTGACATCTTCTTACTGTTCCACATTTTTGTGAAATATGAGTTACTCTAGAAACTTCGCTACAGTTGACATAGGTAGTGCTGTCTCCCTATTCATGGTTTTTGGAACTCTAGCCGAAATCAGCTTCATTTTTTTATGATTTTCTTTGGTATTTCTGATCTTCCAATGGTTCCCGTAACAGTTTGCTTGGATCAGTTCAACAAGTATTAGAAAGTGAGATTTGTAAGGTCTGTAACAGAGAAACCTCACAGTCGAATTACAAACTTTCCTGTTTCGTTTTTATGTTTTTAGAATCAAGTTAGTCAATGCTTGTTTGGAGGTTGCGACACTACACACATTTTGAATCCCTTCAGATCTATTATGCTCCATAATATTGAGACAGGGACCACCCACTTTTTGCACACCATATTTCTATTTTTATCCTCAAATCCCAAAAGGTGTCTGTTTCATTTGGTCCTCATTTCTGAATTGGGAAGATTTGTTTTGATTTGAACATCATTCAATACTCTTTCTAATGAAATGTGAATGTTGAAGCGTAGTATCCTCAGTTTTTTTTTCATCATGTTGCCAAATGGTTTGGTTCCAGTAAAGAATTATTGGATCTTCATCTTCCTTACCTATCTCTCACTTCCTATTATTATCAAGAAAGCATATATTCACCATCAAAACTTTGTTTTCTAATTTGTCTTGTTTCATCTTACCTGTTTTGGTGATCCAGGAAAGCTTTCTTTCAGTTTTGCCCGCGCGCTCTCAGCCATTTCATGAAGCTTAATGTGATCTGTGGAGCGCTTTTTTCCACTAACCTAATATTCAACGCTTTCAAATGAGAATTTTTAATACTAGAGTTTCAAATGTTATTGAGCACATGAAATTGAAAAAACTTTACAAACAGATTTAAACAACACATTGACATAGTCCTGCTGCAACATGATTTTTTTGTATGTGTTCGGCGGAGCGCAGTTATTATATTGTTTTCAGATATACTAACTTATTTCTGATCTCTGACTTGCCCCTAGAGCGCATGACCATGACTAAGCTCTCTGTTTCAATTAGGTTTTATGTGCCTCCAGCCGATATAGAGAGAATAAGAGGAAGACAACAAGAAGCACAAAAATAGGGTGAAAGGGGCGGAGCTTAGGATCCCAGAATGTTTGATGACGTGGAAATTAGAGTTCTGCATGGTGTATTGGTGTGTGCTCCCTTAGAAAATGAGAAAGAGTCAAATAAACTTTTGCACAACCCAACAACTCAAGTTAAACTTTTTCATTTCCTCTTCATTTTTCCATTCTTCTCCCACTTTTTGCTTCTCCTTTTAAACAGAAGGGTGATTCCATTTTTGCTCTTTGTACTGCTCTTTTTTGTTTGGAGCGGTTTTTTTTGGGAGGAGGGTTGTGTTAGATGAGAAAGTGGAAAGATTGTTAGTAAAGAAAAAACTGCGTAAAATACTTGAAAGCATAATAAAACAGTGACAGTTCTATTTAGAAATTTGAGGTACTCTGGTGTCCACTTTGGATGTTTCAATAACATCATCAATGCCATCATTTCAGCATGGGAGTGTTGAGGATTTAGTGATACTTTGAAATTGTGAACATGGGAAAGTAGGGTTATCATCCAAAACAGCGATAGATTTTCATCTTCAAGCGCATTAATGACCTTTCAAGAACAGAACATTTAGCACATAAAACTGTGATTGAAATCTAACTTCAGCCTAATTTTTTTCGTATTCGTTAGAACTTCACATCGTGGAAGAATTTCACATTTGCTTTTAAGAACAATGTGAAACTGTATATTTTAGTTCAACTCACTTTCCGACCAAACTAGTTTCATAGACCAAACATATTCGCATTGGTTGGAAAATTTTTGGTTTTAGATATAAACTCATCGAAACTGTGAAACTATTTTTCGAAAACATTTTTTCCTGATGTAAATAGCCTATATTTTCAACTTTTAGTGTGTATAAAAGTGTGCAATGTTCCAGTTTCACAGTTGTTGTTTAGCTTTATGTTTCATGTTTCGGGAATTGAACGAGCATTTTGAGAAGTTTCAAAAAATTGATCGTGCTTGCAGTGACGACTTTTGTATTCTGTAACTTCTTTTTGTTATCCTTCACCAACTTTTTCCTATTTTGTACAATTTTTATCCTTCCTCTGAATATGATCCGACCCATTACGCCCTCTTTGTCTGCTTCTTTATGAATGCTCGGATCAACCATCTGTAAACATTCTGAAATTTGAAAATATTTGGAAACAGTGATTCTTCCTATTTCTTTCACTCTGTGCACTAGAAGCGTGATGGTCTAGAAATTCCGGAATAGGAAAAATAGGTCCGTAAGTGAACAGAGAAAAAACGGAGTCCAACATTAGCAGACCGTTTACTAAATACGACATTGTTTCAAACTTTATACCATGGCCATGATACTGAATATTATTTTTTATGCCTTCTCGGAGTGTGAAAATTGTGGCCGAGAAAAAACGGTGGGAACGTTAGGCAACAACGTTTGAGATGGAAAAAATCTGACGAAAACTCGAAAAATTTATTATATCAAACGTTGCAAGATATATCATAGTCACGAAGCAGAAGATTTTATTGAGTACAAAGATGAGCTGGTCTAGGAAACATGAAATGGAAAACTAAGGAATTGTATCTTATGTTAGCGTCATTGCATATCTATAAAGACTGGAAGTTTTACAATAGTGATAAAGCAGTATAATTCCCACATTTGTTTTCCGATGTGTTAGAAGATGTAGGTGGCCGAGAATGCCTTCGACGGGAAAACTAAGCCGCAAAGTCTGAAGCTGTAGAGATCGTTGAGAAATGATGGAAACTAGGACAATAAATACAGTAAAAACCAAAAAAAAACAAATGCTGGGCTCTGTTATCACCTTCGGAAATAGTTTATCTAATTTTTCTACCGGTTTCTATAGCTTTATGAAATAGTAGTTTTTCAAAGCTTGATGCTAGTTTGCACAATCGCTACTTAACCTTGTTTTAACCTTGTTTTGTTCAGGCACTCCGCTGCACTTGGTGGTGGCCTAATTAAAGGCGAATGAGAATACCGTAGTTTTCTTTGTAATTGCTGCCGATACGTGGCGAAATCCTTGCTTTTAATTCGACTACAACCAAGTGCAGCGGAGCGCGCTTAAAATAGAGAAATTAGATAATCTCGAATTCAGAACCTCCAACATCAGGAAATTTTCTAAATTTGAGGTCTATATTGCTGTTTCGATGTCATAGCGTAGGGGCAAGTTTGGGAAGTTAATAATAAAGACGTCTCTTCGCAACTAGCATTTTCAAAGGTTGAGAGTTGGTTAGAAAAATGTGTTATATAGTATTATGATAACAAAGACTATAATGGTTCCGGATTATAAAAAACTGTGTGAAACCGTAATACGTAAGTTGACCGTGATTTCATCTAAACTGTCCCCATTCACGATAAAAAAGGGGTTTGTTTGTTGAATGCGAAAGTATATTACTTGAAGTTTACCCATCAGCCCTAACTAGGGTAGCAAAACAAAACATTTTCGAAAAATTTCCCTGTTTTGAGTTGCGTTTATGGGAATCACTAACTTGAAAAAATAATTCTTCTGGCGGAATGTTACAAAACGATGACATTTTTCACAAAGAAACAACATTTTCTGTGTTACAAATCTGAGGCTAGAACGAACCAACTTTTGGTTTACATACATTTGGATAACTCAACTGTACAAACACAGAATAAATTTTTATCAGTTCCATCCTCTTGGTTTGTATGACACTGTAAACCACCTTTAATGGGTGAATACACTCTTGCCCCACCAAGTCTTGAGATTTTAAGGACCTACCCCGAAATTTATCTGAAAAATGGCTTGATTTTGTTAGATTCTTCCGTTCTCACTGTCTTCCTTGCAAATACGAAATTTACGGAGAAACATCTTTTGGTTTGGTGGGTGCAACCTAAACCCCAAGACTTTTTGTGAGTTTGAATTTCATAATGAATTTTGAATTTGGATTTTGTGAGGGTGGGGAGAAAATGACTTGATTTTCGCTTGAATTAGGAAAGAATAATTCATTAATTTTCAAGTAATTCACGTAATAACGTAAGTAACATTTCAAAATCTATCACGACTTTTGAAAACAGTGAAACTTTTGAAAAGTTTCTGTTAAATGGGGTTGTCGCGAACTATGTATGAATTACTTCCAAATCATAACGCGGCCTTACTATTAGATAACAGAAACATTGAAAATATTATTTATGAATTGAAATGTCCCGAATTAAATGAGATCAGCTGGAATCGGAACACCTGCCGCAAATGGTTCTAGAGGGTCACAATTAAAAACAGAGAACTTTCTGAAAACTCGTTCCTTTGAGGTACATGAACCTGAATAGGATTGCAAGAAGACAACATCAGCAGCTAAAAATGAAAAGCTGAGTTCACAATATTTGGAAACAGAAAAACTGTGCGATTCATTGTTTTCGTTTTTATAGCTCCAAATGACGTGAATTGAACATTTACCTACATTCGAAACTAAATTTGATAACTTTATGAAACTGAAAATGTCCAGACATCCTGCGCCATTTGAACTGAACGAAGTCTGTGAGTTTTTGTTTCTCGTGATGAGGATCATGTCAGAATAAGAGAGTGCTCAGCTTGTTTCCAAAATGCTACGGTAGTCGTACTAAAACCGAATGAGCACCGAAATGACATTTGATACGGAATCCCATTGAGGCATAATATCATCCATGGAAACCAGGAATTCAAAATGACAACTTTCCGAAACAGAAAAGTTGATGAAACTATGAAGAATTTTGAATTTGATTACCGAAATTCATTCTGTTAAGATGAGAAAGACAATTGGTTTCTCAATGTTCGTTTCTAAAAAACGTTAGTGTTGAGAAAAACGTATCAAAAAACTTTTCAAAGAAAAATGCATATATTTCAGTAAGTCCACATGATTTCCCATAATTTGTTAGTGCTGATTGGCACTTCACAAATTCTTTAAAAGAGCCAAAATCTTTCATGTATTGGTCTACAGAAAACGAGCAATTGTTAAAAATCTTTTTTTATATCTCTTATGACAGAATAGTACGTCCGGTGATAAGTAACTCGAAGTCAAGAACGATTTCGTTTTCAGTGAGTTTCTATCAAACACTGTGTATTATTCCGTTGCTATCCTATTGATGCTAACCCAGTTTTGATACGGTACTGTCATTCAGTGCCACAGTGATTTGTTTTATTTATTTGCAGTTACAATATGTCTAGGATTTCGTAGAATTCTCTAAAATCTCATTGTTCTTTCATCTTGTCTCTTACAGCCTGAATTTCCTTACAATCACTTGTCATACAATTCTTAGCGTCCATTGTGATGAAACCTCTCTATTTTTCAGAACTAAAAGCAACGAATCGTCAGTTTGAGCGTACGAGCGAATGAAAGATAGAAAAACGACTTGTTCAGTTTGAGTCCGTCTGCAAGGAATGATCAACAAAACCGTATTACCATTTATTGATATATGACTTCCGGAGAATGGGAAGCACATTGTGTACAAAATTACATTGCCCTCTTTCGAAACTTTTGAAGTTTGGGAAACAGAAATTCAACAAACTTTCGAATCGGTAAGGTGAACTATCAATATATCAAATTTTCAGAATTTTCATAGATTTCCGCAGAACATGTTCGAGAGTGGAAATGTGAACAAGCTAGTGTTTGCTTCTGAAACCAAAGTGTGTGGAAATTTTTGGAAAATGGATCACCGGGTGTGGTTTGTGATGAAAAGACTATCTTGGCTCGATTTTATGACTTTGAAACGTTGATTTGTTTTTAGATGAATTCATCAAATAAAGGAATTGCAGTGTGTCTTTCTATTGATATGGTGAAACAGAAGATAGCAATCGAAATTGGCATTGCAACGCATTCTATTCATCACTTGATCTCAGATTGGTGAAGCAGAAATTGTTTCAATTACTTTATTGTAATTCTACTTCTTCATTGCTAGCACAATTTTGAAGCTCAAGAACATTTCCAAAGTCTTCATTTTTGTAATTTCAGGGCACTCTAAAACATAATTTTTTCCTGTTTCAGTTAGGAACTTTTTTTGATCATTTATGGTCTCTTTGCTAATAAATTCATTCTTTATTGGATTTTTCATCTGATATTAATTTTGCTATTATGCAGATCTCCATGAAAGAGAGTGCGCGCCGAAGATTTGACATTTTGTAGAGCACGATATCTCGCCACGAAAACTTTAAAGGAGCATAACTCATGTTCAAACTGATTTTCCGTTTTTCTCAATTTTGGTCGAGTTTCAGCCATTTTTTTTAAATAAAATATGACTTCGATGCATGATTGTTTCGTACCTCTTGCAAAACTTTGAAGAAAATTGCTTAAAAACTGAGAAAATCGGAAAAATCAGTTTGAATATCAGTTATGCGCTTTTAAAGATACCGTAGCAAAAATTGTGATCTCCGATAAATCGAATCTTCGGCGCGCACTCTCTTTGATTTAGATATGCATAATAATTGTGTTAGTTCATTGCCCAGCCGATCAATAAACTTTTCCGCCGCACCTTTTTCGAGAATCAGTTCTTCCGTGATTCTTGAATAAATCTTTTATCAAATACTGAACGCCTAAACCAACGAGACTAAAACAGAATAAGTTGAAATTTCAAAAAAGGTATAATTGAGAAAAATTCACTGTCTATGAATAGTAAAGTGAATGCGAATGCCATTGTTATGGTGTATAAGGAACGGTAGATTTTCGTTTCAGCTAAAGTGTTTTTGTCATTAGAAAGTTTGAGCAATGCATTGTTGACTTGACTGATCAACAAGAATTAATCAATAATCCGAATATTATCAATGAACATTCACAATAAGAACGAAATTTCCCATTATTCGTTTCAGATTCTAATGACGTGTTCTGAATGGGGAACACTAATAGCGGTATTATTGATGAGTTTCCTGTTTCAGAAGGTTATTAATTTTGAGAAACAGAAGTATTCTAGGATTTCTTTCTGTCCCGAATGATTCAAAACTTTCCAGAAACGCTGACCCTATTCCTCACTCTCTTTTCTTGCGGAAGTTATGTTCAAGAGTCAACATGTATTATTGTATTCTCACCAAAAGCGATTGTGATAAACGACTTCGAATACGGATTCTTGGAGTGTTTTCAATGTTTGGATTCAACTTGGTACAAAAAAAACATCTCAAAAATTTTCTGGTTTCGTTAGCTCAATATATTGAGAAAACCAAAAAACATTCAATCTTGTAGGATCTGATATTCCAAATTTCCTAAATTGGCCAAATCCCTTTTTCCAAAACCCAATCAATTCTGATTATTTCACTTCGGATTAATGAAATGGAATATCAGTACGGTTTCTGTTTTCGAAAGTTATCAAAAACGCGACATAAATAAATTGCTTCTTTTTCAGGAGAAATTGAAACCTACTTTAAAAAAGTAAATTTAGAAATATCCTAAGTTTACGAGTGCAGAGATTCTGGCCTTTTCTGATTTTCAAATTACGAGTAAACATTGTGTACACAGTTCTTTGATACTACTTTAAGAATACAGTAATCTCTTACCCAACACACCAAACCTCTCATCTTTCTATACCTTGCCATGTATACATACACCCTTCCTCCTCCCAAGGAACCCTCAAATTTGTCTCCTGCTTCCCCAACTACTCCCAAATTTGTTGCCTTTTCCTCTTCTTTCTCCCCTATTCCATTTTCCTTGAAACCACCCCCCCCCCCTTTTTCTCCCGTCTCAAAAACTGCCATGTCATGTGAGTGTTCAAAAGTCAAATGGGGACAGAGAAAGGGGGGACCCAGGTAAAATTGAAGAGAAGGGGAACCCAAAAGGGGGGGGGGGGCGGAGCGCAGTGTACACAATTTTCGCAATGAATAAATTAGAGTGGAAAGGAGGGAGGGGGGACCCCTTCCTCCCTCTCTTTTTCCACTGACTCCATTGAGCTTTCGGTGTTTGTTTTCTGTTTTGTTCCGTTTTTCGAAAGGAGGAACATTTTTCCTTGTTTTCTTTTGGGTTAGTGGGTGATTTGAAATTGATAGGAATAGGGATAATTAGGAGATCATTCGTGGGAATTTACGAAGTTTTGGTAGTTGGAATTAGGATCTCTTCATATGTACAGTGTACGTTTTTCTTTGTTTTTTTTTGTCTGGCTCTTTTTTAGATGGGTGCGTAAACAGTGGGCCAAAACTTAAGAATATTATACTGGAAGTTAAGATCTTATAGTTAGGCTTGAATTGTAAGCTATTTGGAATCGGTTTTCTTCGTTTTCAATAAAAATATTGTGAAGCTTGTGCAGCCTGGATAATTGAAGACTCATTGGGTTTCTAGTCATACGATTTATAGGCATACGAAACACTTCGCACATTAGGTATTATGCAGATCCCCATAAAAGAGAGTGCGCGCCGAGATTTGACATTTTGTAGAGCACGATATCTCGCCACGAAAACTTTAAAGGAGCATAACTCATGTTCAAACTGATTTTCCGTTTTTCTCAATTTTGGTCGAGTTTCAGCCATTTTTTCTGATAAAATATGACTTCGATGCATGATTGTTTCGTACCTCTTGCAAAACTTTGAAGAAAAATTGCTTAAAAAATGAGAAAATCGGAAAAATCAGTTTGAAAATCAGTTATGTGCCTTTAAAGATACCGTAGCAAAAATCGTGATCTCCGATAAATCGAATCTTCGGCGCGCACTCTCTTCGATTTAGATCTGCATAATAACACATTTTGGGTTGATTTCTTGTCTAGGTCTTGGAACAGTAGAGTGTGAGTTCACGATTTCACTGGTCAATACGTCCTTAAGTGGGGTGAACTAACGACAAATGACAGCTTTAATGAGTACGAAAGACCAGCAGTGCATTAGTGTGTCAAATTTGGTTGAGTTTTACAAATATTGTGCAGCAGCGTAATTTGTTGTTTTTCCATTTTATTTTGGTTTCAAAAGTTGCTCACTAAATGAAGAATTTTGAATTTTAAGACGATCACGGTTAATCTGCCCAAGTTTAGAATCACTTTTGATAAGTGAAATACATAGAGAAATTTTGAAATGCTTGGTTCCTCACGCGTTACCGTTTCCTGAACTCAGTAGAACCTAAACCATTTTTAAACTTCATGTGAATTAATGGCAAAAGACTTGAAATCACCGTATCACAACGTTATGAAACACAGTAATTTTAGAATGAAAACAGTGTATAAACTGTAGAAGTAATAATTTCCTGGTTTTGAAGATGCGAGAATAGTGCTGGTGGGTTTATTCGAAAAGAATTTCCACATTACCGAGAACAGGAACCGAGAAATGGATATATGTATTATAGCTTGAACAGAAACTTTCTGGATAATCCGAGATGCAAACTTTTCTAATTTGTTCATGTTTCATTAACATGTTCAATCAGAAAACTCTTGGAGAGAAGTAGTACGATTCCTGATACTGTCGCAGATTGATATCAAGTTCTAGTTTAGAATAGTAATTGGTTACTGTATGACTTGACGAAAAATATGCTAATGTAGGATCAATGAAAGACTGGGTTGCAATCTGACGGCCAGCTCGGCCTGGCCCGAAAAACATTGGTTCTGGGCCAGACTGAATGAAAATATCTTTGCCAGGGCCGAATCGTATGTTCCCGTCTCTGAAAACTAATGAGAAATTTTCAACATTTTTTAGCGAATTTCCGTAAAAGCTTCAAAAATTTCAATTTTTGACTCATTTTGATAAAGTTATTATTTGTACCAACTTTCCACAGTCTCATGAACAGGACGAAACACTGATAATTGTATCGAAATTTTACTATTCTTAACTCTCAGAAAGTTTTTTCAATCAGTTCATGTTTGGCTGGTAATCTAGGTAATCTTGAAGTAACCCTGTTATCCTCTTCCAGTCACAAACCCAAACAAGCGTAGTTAGTTAATGTAGGTAGTTAAATGTAGTCTGTTGCTATCATTCCTGAGAGGCTATGCTCATTTACAGCTTATGGTAGGGCTTGCATGATATAAATTTCACAGTCTCAGTGTTTTCAGCTCAAATACAGTAACCGTGTCTTGCTCTTGCAAGCCTTACTTTTTATTTACATTGAACTCGATGAGTTTAGAAAAGGTAGATGAATCGACAACGCTACCACGAATGTATTGACAACGTTTTTGCTTCTACAGTATCACAACATTCAGAAACACATTTGTTTTTGAAAGAAGTCAGTTCCTGATTTTTAATCTTAAGATACTTATGATACGTGAGGGAAATCTAGAAACTTTTAAAAATTATGATGATTGCTCAAATGATGGTGAGATCTTCGGAAACATTACCGTTTCAGTTAGTTTACATGAGCATCTCAAACTTTTTACGGCAGTCTGCTAGACGTTGTTATGCTAAAAATGAGTTTTCCTTAAAGGGGGAGTTCACTAATTTCTGAATTTCAGATTTGTTTACATCAATCGATGCAGAATTAGGGCGCGGGAAATTAATTCTCATGGAGCCTAGTCTCAAAGTTCCTAGTTTTCAAAATATGGGTCAAAAACTGCTCAAACAAATCAACTGTCAGGGTGCACACCGCGAGAAAAACTCACGTTTCAGGGTGCAAAATTTTCTTGAGGGTGCAGATTTCCATGTCATCAGAAATTGCGCACCCTGACATTTGACTTTTTTGAGCTTTTTTTACCCATATTTCGAAAACTGAGCATTTTAAGAGTAGGCTCCAAGAGAATTAATTTCCCGCGCCCTAATTCTGCATCGATTGATACCAAAATCTCGAAATTTAGAATTAGTGCACTCCCCCTTTAAGAAGGGCCATTTTTGGAACCAGCAATTTCATTCGCAGTTTCAAATTTTCGCGCATTATGAAACAGTGATTTCTTTCTAAAGTTCGATAAGACGACAACATTGCTGATAAAGTCAGTCAAGTGCATAAATTCACGGCTCAACTGAAAAACGTTCAAACTTTTTGCACTTTCAGAATGTCTTGAAACACGCCAATAATTTGATAGATGTTACTGTTTCGTCCGGAACACATTCACTAATTTATAGTAAGGATATAATTCGTCTTCACTTTCCTTTTCTAACTTTAAATGCCGAACAGAATTCAGATTTCTCCTCCATGGCTTTCTTTTTCTCACATTTTTGAAATTCCGTGTAATTTTCCCAACCATGGATAATGCTCACATCCTCCAAAAAATGGGGTTCTGTGTGCTCCACTGGCAGTGGTGCAGGTAATGGAGCGTGAACCCCCTTATAAGGGAGTTTCCGTTTTTTCGCTTCTCTGGAGCTCTTTTTTGAAGAAGGAGAAGTTTGAGCTCCTGAATCTTGAGAATTTCACTTG
This sequence comes from Caenorhabditis sinica, assembly GCA_963932045.1. Taxonomy (NCBI): domain Eukaryota; kingdom Metazoa; phylum Nematoda; class Chromadorea; order Rhabditida; family Rhabditidae; genus Caenorhabditis; species Caenorhabditis sinica. Next base: position 22,764,121 of record OZ009940.1, read on the forward strand.
TAAATGTTTACTTGGGAATGCGAAGTATTTTTGCGGTTTCGACTACTTTTAAATAGCACTTGGTGGTTGTCATTGCAATATCCTAGCTCTCTGAAAGACCCAACTGCATCAATTTCTGAAACGCTAATGAATTGAAACGTTATAGCTTAGGCATGGGGTCCGGGAAAAACCTTTTGCTGTTTCAAATTGTTTGTAAGTAGCTGCATTTAATATCGCAAATCAATTAGAAGTTATCAAAACGCTGTTTATTCAAGAAAACCTCTTTTTCATCAGGTGTTTCTTAATGGGAGTCAAACATCAATGATGTTGTTTGTCCGTTGTCACGTCTAATAGGAAGGCGCTCCCATTTTTATCATTTTTTAATCAAGTGCTGGTCATGTTGGTTAAAACGAAAAATAGAGCTTACTGCTTCTCTATGCTCACTTATTAGAAATAAGACAGATTTTTTAATACGTACGCCACCCACCGGTCCTGCCAAACATCAAGTAAACATGGAACCCAAATTCTGGGCACGATGGAGGACTGAACTCCTGTTTTGAATAACTTCTATTTCAAGTGCATAAAACAGATTTTTAATGCTTCCGTCGTTGTTCCGGTGATACATCAGAGTACTCAACAATTTTTTCTGTTTCCACATCAGCTCGTACAAGATAGTAGCACACAGTTATTAATATTTTCTCCGGGAAATTTATGCAAAATTTGGCTGCTCATGTATTTCTCTGACTGCCCATTTTGAGATTTCCAAACCTGTAACATTTTAAGTTTCCTATTTTCTGACAATTTCTCACTGTTCCACTACTTCCCAAAATATGAGTAACTCTAGGAACTTCACTACAGCCGACATTTCCTTTCTATTATTCTATGCGAACTTTTGATTTTACAATTGGCTTCCATTTCAGATTGATCGGAGTAGTTCAGCAAGTAGGAAAAGGTGCAATTCTGCATAGTCGGCAACAGTAAAGAAACTTTAAGAAATTTTTACAATCTCAAGTCAAAAACCTCCTTTTCTCATCAAGTTTATTGTTTGTTTCTAGAATTACGTTGATTCGTAGTTTGGTCAATGAAAATACGCGCGTTTCAGTTTTTTACAGGAACTCATGTTCCATCATACTGTGAACAAATCCATAGCAAAACAGGGATCACTCAATTGTTCATAACTGTCTTTATTTTCAAATCTGGAAATTTTCTGTTTCCTTTGGTACTCATTTCGGAACCGTATAGGTTTTTTCTGATTCGCACATCCCTTCGATTTTTTCCAAAATTGAACGTGAGTATTATAATGTAGCTCGTTGTCCAATGTTCTGGTTCCAGTGAACAATGATTTCATCTTTATCTCGATTGTCTATATTTTACTTAATACATATTATTGTCAATCAGAGGTGCGTGGAATTTCGTTTTCCGTCTTCCGTATTCCACCGAAAATTTCCGGATGTTTCGGAATTTTTTTTTCAAAAAAGTCTCAAAATTTCGAACTTTTCTGGTTGAAAAATATTTCCTGACCGTAAAAAACACTAATGACTACAGTTTTCAACATTTTTAGTACTTCTAAGCTTAGACTGTCCACTATAAATATTTTGATTTCAAATTTTTCTTGTTTCATCTCACTTATTTTAGTGATCCAGAAGAGCACTTTTCAGTTTTGACTGAGTGTACGGACCCATTTTATGAAGTTCAGAGTACTCTGTTGAGCGCGTTTTCTCACTAGATTGAACTTGTAATGATGAAAAGCGTTCACGAATTAGAGTTGTTCATATAGCTTACACTTTTACTGAGCACATGAAACTGAAGTTAAAAGTATATCGCCAATCGACTCTTTACTCCATATAACAAATGATGAACTTTTTTGATAATTGGCTGTTGCAATTAGATGTTTTGTGCATATACCACAGCTAAAAATACTGAAGTTTTTTCTCTCCCTTTAAAAGTCACATCACTTTCTCCTAGAATCCCAGACAAATATTTCTTGCATGAAAAATATGTTTCATGACCTTGTATTCTGGAATCGAAAAATAACAAGCAGATACTTTATCCCGTCTTGATCTGCCTTTGTTATCCTTACCATTATCAATAAAGCGCGCTTCCAGACCCATCAATTTTTGCAAATGTTTCTGTTTCAACTAGGTATTTTTGCAGGCCTCAGATAAAAATTTGTCAATATACGTTCGATTATCTTCTGACCTGTCAATTATCAATAGAGCACATTTTCAATTGCGTCTCCCTGTACTAGCCTTTCCTGTTTCAACTAGATATTAGATAACGCCAGACACCAACGCCGTTACTGGTTCGTTTTTTTAGCTAGCTAGATCTCTATGCACTTTAACGTTAAACTTCCAACTATCAATAGAGCGCATTTTCTGGTTTTTCATATCTTCTACCCCCTACTTGTTTTTTCCCAGACTCACCCCCCCCCCCTTTTTTCAAACTCTTCAAAAAAAAGAGTGATAGATGTGAATAATAGAAGGAGGGGTGTTCCCTTCTTCTTCCCATATCCCTCAATTCTTGAATTCTCATGGGACATTCCATATATTCCAGCCAGCTTGCACACAAATGTTTTCTCTCTATGCACATATTTCTATAAAGAAGAGGAATAGAGAGGAGACAACAAGAACCCCAAAAAAGGGGTGAAAGGGGCGGAGCCTAGGGGTCCTGGAATATTTGATGACTTGGAAATTGAAGTTCTGCATATTGGTGGATTGATGTGTGCTCTCTTATAAAATGAGACGGAGCCGAAGAAACTTTTGCACATACACCCCAACAACTCAAATTAAACTTTTTCATTTCCTCTTCTTCTTTCCATTCTTCTCCCACTTTTCGCTTGCCTCTTTTAAACGGAAGGGTGACTCCATTTTTGCTCTTTGTACTGCTCTTTTTTGTTTGGAGCATGTTTTTTTGGAAAAAGGGGAGTTTGGGTAGGCAGTAAGAAAAAGGTACAGCCTCTCAGTATAAAACCATATGGAAACAGTAAAATTTGTTCTAGAAATGTGAAGAAATTTCGTTGAACCGAAAAATGAGTGGGTGTTCTTTATGTGAGTAGAAAAACTATTGGCAAGAGCAGTGGAGAAAAAAGTTGGTCAGGATATTTATGAGCCTCCTGAAACTGTCGAAAATTCTGTGCCCCATTAGTTTTTCAGCCGATATGCTAGTGTTTTGAAATTGTGCCTGTTCAGGAAACAAACCATGTATCTGTTCTTTTCTTCAAATGACTTGATTGAAACGGGAAATAGGCTTTTTTATCCAATTTTCATTATTTTTTGACTGGCAATTTAGCCAAATAACCGAAGAGAACAGCAGCTTGGGATGTTGTTTTATGATAAAATATCTGTTCAAAACAGTAGGAATATCAGGATGGATAAATTTTCAAATTAAAGAATTTGAATTTTATTCGATTAGGCTAGAAATAATCCTATTTCATATATGGCATATCGGACACTGAATATTATTGTGAGGAATTTTGAATATGTTTCAACTTTTCGACGCGGACCATAAACACAGTAAAAATACAATCAGGTGCAAAATTTGTGAACTGTACGAAACAGTTTGAACAATGTTTTGACTCGCTTTAGGTTTTATGATCGTCGGAATGAACAAAGTGAGACTCGGTGTTTGCGGACTGTCCAGATCAAACCAAGCCTAGTTTGGTGAGCTAAAAACACCGAACGAGTCTCACTTTTTTCTGTTTTTTTTTCGACGATAGTTTTGAATAATGTTTTGGCTAAAACGCGGGCTGAACTAAATTTTCTGTTTCGGCTAGTCGTCATAAGCTCAATCTAAAACATTGAAGTTGCTAATTCTCAATTGCTGTAATTGCTATGGCTCATAATCGAATTCTAAGCTAATCATCCTCCAAATCTCTCTCACTCCGATTTTCCATAATTTTGTGCTTTTGCAACATGACGAAGAGCTGATTATTGCATATAGAGTATTTTTTCCCATTTCAGTCTTGCTTGAAACGGTAGTCGCCGTCAATTTCCGTTTTTTTTTCATTTTTCCCTGTTGCAGAGTGTTGGGATTGTGAATCGTGAAGCACAGGTAGCCATTAATTGCGGTTTAGTAGATATCGATGAAAAGTAATATTTGAAACATGACACTTAAGACAAGTTTTGAATTGGGGGCATCTTACAATGAGCAGTCCCGATTTTGTCAGAATTACTGTTGACTGTCGTTTCGTAACGAAAGCTTCCATTACATCATTATGATATCCACATGTTCAATTTTTTTAAACCGCTTGAAACATTAATAGTGTCAAAAAAGTTTTTACTATTTTTAGTACTTCGCTTGTATGAAAGTGATCCCTTGTAGTTAGTTTTTTCCGACTTCCACATATCAGAGAAGCAGAATTCTTACTAGAAATTGTTTTCTGTTTTGATTACACCATATTTTGAATAATCAGCAATTTTTCAGTTTCACCTCCTCGTTTTCCACCATACATCATTTTTTGTGCAGTCGGTCCTTTGCAGTTCCCTTTTCTGCTTCTATGTTTCCAATCCAGCAAAAGTGTGTTGTTTTGACTTTTGGCCCCATCGGGGAAAACATAAGAAAACGAGGCAATGAAATCTGGAAGATGTCAAACATCTTCTAGATGTCTTTCCTTCCTTCTGTTTGTTTTCGGAACGGAAATCGCAACATTCTTTCTTGGTTTTTGGGAGGAGGAGCAATTCTTTGGAAAAATATGTTCCAGTTTCAAATATGCCAGATTTTTTATGGAAATCGTTGGGGATAATCAGAGGTCATAAAAATCCTTATTAAAATGAACGTCATGTTTTTTTCTTTAAGAAGTTTTTGCCGAAATTCGTATTCCGAAAATTTCCGTTTCTCAAATCTAGTTTCCCAAACACAGATTGAATGAGAATAATGAATGAATAATTATATGTTGGTCAAAATTCTGAGGATTCTGATATTCTCATGGATTCTCTGATTCTTCTGGACCCTAGACCCAGGGCTTTGAAATTTTCCCGTTTTGTCTCTGATTTCTGCGATTTCGATTCAATTATTCTTCCATTACTCTTTTACCAGAGGGCCCCCGTTTTCCCTCTCAAAATGGATGTGATGTCCTTTTCTCACTCTCTTTTTCTCTGCGTCTCTCACTCTCTCTGACCATCAATGTGCTCTTTTCCAATTTCCGTTTTTCTCGTGTGCTCATTGTCATTGTTGGGTGGAGTAAAAGGCGTACTCATTAGGGTCATCGTTACTTTTACTCTTGCCTTTTTGTGAGTAAGGCGGGACCCCTTTTTAAGTGAATAGGTTAGAGAAGGGGGAGGAAAGTGGGGGTGGAGGCAACTTTTTTTTGGAGTAGAATGGGGTAGATTGGGTTGTTTTTGGCGGAAAGTTCAAGTTTTTCGGTTTCATAAACTGTATTTCCAAATGAATTTTATGAAGTCTTACATTATGTTCTCAAGTACTGTCACTAATCTATGAATTGATTTCATTCGCGGTAACGAATTTTTTAGATTTTTCCTATTTCCTAGAAAAAACTGAAGTGGACTCTAGGTCTAAAATAAGATTTTCAAGGTTCTCTGTTTTTGAAACTTTCCTTATTTACCTATATCTTTGAGCAACATTGATCTAGCAACACTGATCTAGGTAAAATTCATTAAAAAATTACAGAACTGTAACGGAAAGTTTTTCTCAGTTTCATTAAGTCTGTTTTTTGGGCTAAGCTTAATTTGGTGGATGTTAGGTTGATTACATAACTAACTGTCTAATTTCTTAATTTTATTCTGTTTTTTGAGTGCCCTCATTCTCATCGCTTCGTCATTTTCTCAAGACTCACCATGAATCATGTGGGCGGAGGGACTAGGCTCCCTTATGTTAAACCTTGATGTTTTTTCTGCCATTTCTCGGAATTCATTCTCCGTTTCTTGAACTTTATGTTGACTGGTGGGGTTTGGGTCATGTGATACTGCCACGTTGTAATCAATTATGGTTTTTGAGCTCTGAAAAAGTTGAAATAGATAGCAAGGCTCCTTTAACTTGGAAATTTCGAATATTACTGGAGTTCCAATCTGATTTTGGATAATTTTACTGTTTCTTCTACTAGAGATGAAACTTATGTAATGAAGGTAATTAATGCAAAAAGAGTCAATTTTTCGCGTTCGATATCTCTGTTAGATTGTGAGTCAAGAAGTTATCTATGTTAGACAAGAATTTTCTCGGTTTCTTCAGTTCCATTTTTAGTAGCATTTAGTGATTCTTTCCAATGTACCGTTTTCTGACTCATCTCACGTGGCCAAGAATAAGAACGAAAAATTCACTGCTTCATGATCCTGATGTGAAATTTCGTTTTTGGGAAAATGCACTAATAATTGCATACACGAGAGTTCAGCGTTAAAATTATGATCATGAAGCAGAAAAATTCCGGGTTCACTAATTTTTTTAACTGAAAACAGTATTAGACCTCCATAATTGTCTAATTCCTTGTAAGACTACAAACTGTTTTGGTGTCCCGCCACTTTTAAAAGGAATCCCAGTATTTGAGCTATCCGCACTCAAAAATCCATAAATCATATCGGTTTCAGAACCTTGTGATCCAGTAAAATGGTTTCCAAGAAATCGCTACTGCGAGTTAAACTAATTGCTAAACAATCAAATTGCTCCGAAACCATGAGGAACTCAACGTCAGAATCACGCTTCAAGAAAAACATTTATGTTACAGATAGTGTTCATTTTGAGAGTCAGACTGGTTATAGCATTCGCTAATTTATTTAAAATGCAATTATTTTTTCGAATTTGGAGCAATTATTTCCTCTTCCCCCATATCCTTTTTTCTGAATATGGTTCAACCCATTAGCCCCCTTCTTCTCTGCTCCCCTCCATCTCCCTCTCTCAAACCAGTCTACCCCCCCCCCTCCTTCTCTGCTCAATTTTCACGCCCCAATGTTTTTCGTTGAATAATTGAACGATACTTTGACTACTTGGGGGAAAAGGAGAGGTGCTCCTCTCCTTTTCTCTCTTCTCCTGTCCCCGTTTCTAATTTTCCGTGTTTTAGGTGTTTGAACCCCTTCTCTACACTAACACATACACAATGGTGGGGGTGGTCGGATGGTTCATGACGATCATTGGTCTGGTTTCAGGAGCAAGTGGGTTGTCTTTCGGTGATTAGAAAGGGTGGCCCGTAGAAAATGAAGATGGGATAAATAAAATTAGAATGACGCAAATCTTCCACTAGTATTCTTGAAACGGTTCTTAACATTATACTATGTTCTAGAAACAGTCGAATTTTCACTGGATTTTTGGAAGATGAAAAACGTTGACCTAGAAAACAAAATGTGTGGAAAGTCAGTCCACGACGTTTAAATCGAAAAAGCAATTCAAAAAAGAGTTGAATTGATATCAGTATATGTTCAATAACTTTATAAGCTTTACTTTTTTCTCATTTTCCTAATTTTGAAGAGGTAGCAATGTGTATAGACTGTACGAATTGTCTTGTGGAAAAAAGGCGCAACTTTTCCGATAGTTATGGAACAGTTCGTTTTAGTTTTAAAAACCAGGTTTTTGAGGCTTGAGGACTAAAAGTGGTAGGAGCCCCTAGAAAAATGATGGAATTTTAGTTCAGTATAGTCTTGAAAAAACAGGTGCTGGACCCACTTATAACACCATGAGACTGAATACCAAATTTTTCTTCCGATTTTATCACTTTCATGAAATAGTAGTAATTCTATCTTTGAAGCTCATCCAGATGAAGTCGCCACAGTTAGAGCTCGAAAAGTTTCATATTTAGAAACTCCAATGACATTAGCGTTATTTGATTTTCTATTACTGTCTCAAATTCATAAATTATGTGCAAGATTGTAGGCGGTTAATGATAGGTGTCGCTTGGGACAATTAAACATTTTGAAATTGAGAATTCGTTAAAAATCAGAGTCTGTATCAGATACTTTCCATTGTGAGTTTCATTTCCGGTTTGCAATCATCTATGAATTAAAAACATGTTTTTTGCTATTGATTATTACTATGAGTAACAGAGAAAAAATAGTGGAATATTGTCTGTTTCATCAAGCTAACATTCGCTTATCTGAGCTCGATTGATTAGTAAATTGTAGATGACGTGTACATGTGTAATTTTTCAGTTTTAAAAAGTTGTCATTTTTCTTTAGTGCAATTTTTCCACTAATAATGTAGTTGTTACATATGTCTGTACCAAATGATTTTGTCATTCTACTATCAATAGTTTCAGCTTTTTTCGACGTATTATGAATACTGAAAGAATCATTTGATTCCGAGTTGCAAGTTACTAGTGAAAACAGTTTCAGTTAAATTTTCTTGTCTCATACAGCCTGAATTTCCCAACTATCACTCGTCATTCAATTCTTCGCGTCCATTGTGATGAAATTTCGATACTTTCCAGAACAAAAAGCATCGAATCTTCAACATGAGCGTGCGAGAATGAAAGATCGAACGACGACTTGTTCAGTTTGAGTCAGTATCTGCAAGGAATGATCAACAGAACCATATTACCACTTGATGGGAAATGGCTTCCGGAGAATGGGGATTCAGACATTTTTGCACAGTGTGATCGAATATGAAATCGCATGGCATTTCCTGACAGCAAAGTTCACTAGGTACCTTTAGATGGTTGTTGTGTTCCAGATTAATAAATGTTCCTTCTTCGAAGCTTTTGAAGTTTCCGAAACTAAAATTTAATAAACTTTCAAATAGGTAAGGTGGACGATCATTTCATAAAATTTTCAGAATTTTCATCAATTTCCGGAGAACATGTTTTAGAGTCGAAATGTGAACAAGCTTGTATCTGAAATAAAAACGTGTGGAAATTTTTGGAAAATGATTCGCCGGGTGTGGTTTGTGATAAAAAGATTATTTTGGCTTGATTTTGTGACTTTGAAAAGTTGATTTGTTTTGTAACCACGCATCGAATAAAAGAATCGTAAAGTGAGCCTGTTTATGGATATAGTGAAACAGAAAACAGATGCACTGTAGTTGAAGCCTAAAAACACTAAGGTTCGAAAACACAATTTTCCACAAAGCAGATCAGAGGTGCACGGAGAGGGGAGGAATTGCAGCGTATATAATTCAGCCTTGATCTCAGATTGCTGAAGCAGAAATTGTTATGAATTCCTTACTGTTACAGGGTGGCCCATAAGCATACAGACAATTTTCCAGAGACAGCTGTTCTGTTGTCGGTCTATTTATTTCAGAAATTCCAACTGTAAGGGATAATAGAGTTATTTGTAAAACTATCTGTACATTCACGATTTGTCATACAGCCTCCATCGTCCGACAATTTTTTTCACTTTCAAAAAATTTAGAGCTCAGGTATGACTTAGGAAATAAAAACTTTTTGTGCCTGTTACCCACAAACTTAGCATCACTAGACTATAAAATTTTAAATTTCAGATCAAAAGTTTACGAAATTACCTAAAAACATAAGTCCGCAAACTTATGGGCCACCCTGTATTCTACACTGCGCGTCATAAATATGGATCCACTTCACATTTAGATTTTTTCCAAAAATGAGATTCATTGAGCAAACCGTTTATGGGCTAAAATATGTATTTTCTTTGTAGTTATCCAGCATTTCAATATAAGTAAAAACAACGGATTTGATTCCGCGAAAAACCAAAAAAATGAAAAAAGTGAAAATTTTTAGTGCGTCATAAATATGGATCCAGCTTGGTAAGCAATGAAATTCGTCAAGATAACGAGTTGAAATGTACAAAATCGGACTCAGCGTCAAAAATAAGTTCAGAAACTCAAAAATACTCACAACTTTCAGTGAAAATTTTTCGCGAAAAAAGTTAGTCAGTACACTGTTCAAGTGAGAAATTTCCACATGTAATTTTTTCGTTCTGGAGTGGTGAAACGTCTTCGAAATAGATTTTAATTGTTTTTAAAAATGTGTTTTTTAATAATTGCTCATGACTTTGATACTTTTTTGGGTTCTCAAAAATTTGGGACTGTACTTTTGACTATTTTTTGTGTCAAACTTCAACTGATGTCGTTTGTCTGTACGTGCGTCTACGAACAGCAAATCAAACCAAACCAAAGAGCAACAAGATTTGTATCTATCTACCGCGCAATAATTGCCAATTTTGCCTGGTCCTCGAAATAATCAACTTTTTCTTCTGATGACTCGAAAAAAATTTATTATGTATGGACGAAGATTTTTGTAGATAAATGAAATCGCTGCGATTCGAACAAATAGCAATCGAGATGGTTTGTTTAGTAATTGTTCAAAAGATCTTAAACATAACGTATTATGCTAATAGTTTCAAAGTTTTGGAAGCAACAGCTGATAAGTTATGCTTTGAATGGTTCATTGTGTCTTTTTTCGAGCACAAGTCAAAAATTGATCTGGGGTTTTGATGAAAAACGAGGAAATCTTCTAGTATTTTCTGTGGAACAGACTGAGTATTTTTACTGTTTATAGCCAGATGCCCCTAAGTTTTGAGTACCTGACAAGACCACGAGACAAATTTAAAAGGAAAAGTTGGTAACCAGCATTTTCACGAAAAATTAATTTTTTGTCGAGAAAGGCGCAAACGGAAGTGATTTGGCTAGTTTTAGTTCACAATGTTTGCAACGTGAATTAGCATTGATCCAGAACATTCCAAACAAATATCTTGGATGCAGATTGAAATAATTAAAAATTATCGAATTTTTCATATTTTCACCGATAGCCCCATCTGGGTGAGTACCTAAGACAAAGTGTCATATGCATATTGTTAACAGAAGTATACCTCATAATTGAGCGGGAAAACTCATGAATGGCTCTTCGGTGGGGATACATTTGAACAAGAAAATATATGCAATTTTTTTTAATGATGGGTCTTCTTTTCTTTTGGTACATTTGGTCCCGGAATTCCTTGCAATCAGGCTGAAATTCTGAGCACAAAACATTTACTTTATAATAAACAAAACGCACAAAAAATTTTACCTTGGAAGGGAAAGTTGATTGAATGCGAGCGATTTCATTTATGCAGAGAAACCTTTACAATTTTAATAAATTTTTTTCGAGTCATCAGAAGAAAAAGTTGATCATTTCGAGGACCAGGCAAAATTGGCAATTATTGCGCGGTAGATAGATACAAATCTTGTTGCTCTTTGGTTTGGTTTGATTTGCTGTTCGTAGACGCACGTACAGACAAACGACATCAGTTGAAGTTTGACACAAAAAATAGTCAAAAGTACAGTCCCAAATTTTTGAGAACCCAAAAAAGTATCAAAGTCATGAGCAATTATTAAAAAACACATTTTTAAAAACAATTAAAATCTATTTCGAAGACGTTTCACCACTCCAGAACGAAAAAATTACATGTGGAAATTTCTCACTTGAACAGTGTACTGACTAACTTTTTTCGCGAAAAATTTTCACTGAAAGTTGTGAGTATTTTTGAGTTTCTGAACTTATTTTTGACGCTGAGTCCGATTTTGTACATTTCAACTCGTTATCTTGACGAATTTCATTGCTTACCAAGCTGGATCCATATTTATGACGCACTAAAAATTTTCACTTTTTTCATTTTTTTGGTTTTTCGCGGAATCAAATCCGTTGTTTTTACTTATATTGAAATGCTGGATAACTACAAAGAAAATACATATTTTAGCCCATAAACGGTTTGCTCAATGAATCTCATTTTTGGAAAAAATCTAAATGTGAAGTGGATCCATATTTATGACGCGCAGTGTATTTCTTCATTGCTTGCACGATTTTTGAGCTCAAGAACTTGCCAAACCTTCATTTTTGTAATTTCAGGGCGTTCTATAACATAATAGTTTTCTGTTTCAGTTAGGAGTTTTCTGATTATTCGTGGTCTTGCATGGCTGACAAATCTATTCTTTGTTGCGTTTTTCATCTGATAGTTTGTCTAATTGATTTAGTTATGATTGCCCAGCCAATCAATAAACTTTTCCAAGCACTTTTTTCGAGAATCAGTTCGAATATTGAACGCCTAAACTAACGAGTCTGAAACAGATTTAGTTCTATTTTCAAAAAAAGGTCAGTGATGATAAAGAAGATACGCCTCTGAATGGTAAAGCGAATAAAATGCCATTGTTATGGTATATGAGAAACGGTAGATTTTCGTTTCAGCTACAGTTTTTTTTGTCATCACAAAACTTGAGTAATGCATTGTTGACTTGACTTGTCAAGAAGAAATAGCTAATAATCCGAGAGTTATCCATGGGCATCCACATTGAGTGAACCCCATCCTTTTTTCTTTCATATTCTAATGACGTTTTCTGAATGGAGAACTCTAAAATACTTATTCAGTACGAGAGAGGTGAGAAGTTTAAGGAAGGGACAAAAAACTGATGAATTTTCTGTTACAGAAGGTTATTAAGTTTGAGAAACAGAAATGTCTAGAATTCACTTTAGCTAACGTTAAAGTTCATCAAACCTTTCCAGAAACGCTGACCCTACTCCTCACTCTATTTTGCGGAAGTCATGTCCAGGAGTCGTAATGTATTATTCTATTCTCACAGAAAGCAAGAGACTGTGATGAACGAACGACTTTTAATACGGATTCTTGGAGTGTTTTGTAAGTTTGGATTCAACTTGGTACAAAAAAAAACGTCTCAAAAATTTTCTGGTTTCGTTAGCTCAATATATTGAGGGAACCAAAAAAACATTCAATCTTGTAGGATCTGATATTCCAAATTTCCTAAATTGGCCAAATCCCTTTTTCCAAAACCCAATCAATTCTGATTATTTCACTTCGAATTAATGAAATGGAATATCAGTACGGTTTCTGTTTTCGAAAGTTATCAAGAACGCGACATAAATAAATTGCTTCTTTTTCAGGAGAAATTGAAACCTACTTTAAAAAAGTAAATTTAGAAATATCCTAAGTTTACGAGTTCAGAGATTCTGGCCTTTTCTGATTTTCAAATTACGAGTAAACATTGTGTACACAGTTCTTTGATACTACTTTAAGAATACAGTAATCTCTTACCCAACACACCAAACCTCTCATCTTTCTATACCTTGCCATGTATACATACACCCTTCCTTCTCCCAAGGAACCCTCAAATTTGTCTCCTGCTTCCCCAACTACTCCCAAATGTGTTGCCTTCTCCTCTTCTTTCTCCCCTATTCCATTTTCCTTGAAACCACCCCCCCCCCCCCCTTTTTCTCCCGTCTCAAAAACTGCCATGTCATGTGAGTGTTCAAAAGTCAAATGGGGACAGAGAAGAAGGGGGGATTCAGGTAAAATTGAAGAGAGAGAGAGGAGGGACCTAAGGGGGGGGGGGGGGGGCGGAGAGCAGTGTACACAATTTTCGCAATGAATAAATTAGAGTGGAAAGGAGAGGGGGGGACCCCTTCCTCCCTCTCTTCTTCCACTGACTCCATTGAGCTTTCGGTGTTTGTTTTCTGTTTTGTTCCGCTTTTCGAAGGGAGGAACATTTGTCCTTGTTTTCTTTTGGGTTAGTGGGTGATCCAAAATTGATAGGGATAGGGGTAATTAGGAGATCATTTGTGGGAGTTTATGCATTTTTGGCGATTGGAATTAGGACCTCTTTATATGGACAGTGTACGTTTTTCTTTACTTTCTCTTTGTTTTTTAGAGGTTATCGTTTGTGAACAGTGTGCTAAAATTTCAAAGCTACCTAATGAAAGTAAAGATCTTAAACTTGAATTGTCAGCTTGCTGGAACCGGTTTTTTTCCGTTTTTAATAAAAAATACCTCATTGGGGTTCTAGGCATACGGTTTATAGGCGTTCTGCAAGAAATCCTCGATGATTAGGAATAAATTTTGGGTTGATCTCTTATCTAGGTCTTGAAACAGTAGCGTTTGAGTTCACGACTTTGCTGGTAATTACGTCCCCAAGTAGGGTTAACTGACGATTAAGAATAGCTTTAAGGACAACCAAGGACCTTACATTAGCGTGTTAAATTTGGTTGAGTTTTAAAAACATTGTGCAACAGCTTAATTTGATCGTTTTTTCCATTTTGATCGTAAAAGTAGCCAAAGAAGGTTAGATACTTATTATGTTTCTATTACATGCATCGGAACAATGTACCGTTTATCAAATTCTCTACAATTTCTCATGACCATAGTGAAACAGAGTTCCTTTGAAGAAGACAGCACAATATTGACAGTTTCACAAAACAATGTAATTATTAGCAAAAAAAGATAGAGTAATTATGAACTTTTTAAAACACCATGCTTACCGTTCCATAAACAAAATAGAACATGAACCATTCTTAAACTTCATTGGGTAAGAGCGGCATTCTCTGGATTAATACAAATATCACAACGTTCTGAAATACAGTAGTTTTAGAATGATACCAGTGACACTAGAACTCTAAAAATGATCATTTTCCAGGTTTTGAAGCTGCGAGAAAAGTACTAGTTTGGATATTTTTAAATTTCAACGCGCATTCAAACAAATTTTTCCAATTTCGTCATGTTTCACTAACATGGTGAAACAGAAAACTCTTGGAGTAAAGTTGTTCTTGTTGAATGGAAGCTGGAATTTGCGAATGTCAATAGTAGCTGATTACGCCAGGTTTCGTACTTACCACAAGAGCAAAAAGTTTCATAACCTCATTAATGACTATATTCCATTATAGTTTTACTGGGTCCCAACTACTCTTATTCGGCCTGAGACTTCAGAAGACTCATAAGTTAGATAGTTCGCTAGTACTCTCATTACTGTGAGGTGAATGCAATAGTTAGGAAGGAAAATAAGTTGTTGCAGGATAGAGAAGGCGGCTGGAAAATTGACAGAAGACTTTTTTAAACAGTATTAGAGCATCTTGAAACACGGATATTTTTGTTCCTCAAGGTCTCATGAACAACAAGGCAAAACGCTGATAATTGCATCTTAGCTCTCAGAAAAAATAATTTCAATTAGTTCATGTTTGGCTGTAGGTAATCTTAAAGTAGTCCAATTATCCTCAAAAAAAAAACCTTGAAAAATTCCATTTGATGAGCCGAGAAATAGTGACATCATTATACTCAATTGCTTTAACAATATCACAACGTTCAGAAACACATTTGTTTTTGAAAGAAGCCAGTTCCTGATTTCTAATAACACAGTGCTCATGATACGTGAGAGAACTCTAGATAGATGATTTTTAGAATTATCATCATTGCTCAAATGATAGTAAAAAATTTATTAATATAGTCATTAATGAGGTTTTAGAAAAATTACCGTCTCAGTTAGGTTACAAAAGCAACTCAAACTTTTTACTGCAGTTTTCCAGACGATGAGTTTATATAAAGTATGGAAATAGCCAATTGATATTCAAGATGGTCTGGTTTGTGATAGAATGGTTCTCAAAAGTACTAACATCGCTATAATGGTACATTTTTATTCTTCTTACTTTTTTTTCTAGACTCCCAATAAATTCATGTCCAGGTTGTTGTCAGAACATCGAATCTCGACTTAACTGAAAAACGTTCAAACTTTTTGCACTTTCATAATGTCCTGAAACATGCAACACATTTGATAAATTTTACTGCTTCGTCTCGAACACATTGACAAATTTATAGTAAGAATATTATTCCTCTTCACTTTCCATTTCTCACTCGAAATGTCGAACAGAATCCAAATTTCTCTTTCATGGTTTTCTTTTTTTTCTTACATTCTTGAAATTCCGTATAATTTTCCCAACCATGGATAATGCTCACATCCTCCAAAAAACGGGGTGCTGTGTGCTCCACTGGCAGTGGGGGAAGGTAATGGAGCGTGAACTCCCTCATAAGGGAGTTTCCGTTTTTTGCTTTCTGGAGCTCTTTTTTGAAGAAGGGGAAGTTTGAGCTCCTGAATCTTGAGAATTTTTCGATCATTTTACTTACGAATTTGAAGTATTTTTGCTGTTTCGACTACTTTTTAATAGCACTTGGTGGTTGTCATTGCAATATCCTTCGTTGAAACAACCTGCAGCAATTTCTGAAACGCTAGTAAATTGGAACGTTGTTGCTTAGGAATGGGGTCCGGGAGGAGCTTTTTGCTGTTTCAAGTTGTTTGTAAGTAGCTGCATGTAGACATTTTCCAGTTAATTGTTGTTCATTTTTGATTAAAACGAAAAACAGAGCTTACTGCTTCTCTATGCTCACTTATTAGAAATAAGACACATTTTTTTAATACGTAGTACGACACCAGTCCTGCCAACATCAAGCAAACATGAACCCAAATTTCTGGACACGCTGGGACTGAACTCCTGTTTTGATTAAAGTTTTCAAGTGTTTAATACAGATTTTGGGTGTTTCCGTCATTGTTCCGGTGATACATACATCAGAACACTCAACAACATTTTCTGTTTCCATATTTGCACTTTCAAGATAGTTGCTGTCAGTTATTAATATTTTCCCCGTTAAACTTATGCGAAATTTGGCCGCTTATTTTTTCTCTGACTGCCCATTTTGAGATTTCTAAGCCTGTCACTTTTTCGGGTTTCCTGTTTTCTGACATCTTCTCACTGTTCCACACCTTTGTGTAATATGAGTAACTATAGCAACTTCACTTCAATCCAACTTTTGAGCTGTATTATCTTCCGATTCATGATTCTTAGTTCACTAGGCAAACTTTTCTGATTTTACCATTGGACTCCATTACAATTTGAAAGTATATTGCCAATCGACTCTTTACTCTATTTTATAATCAATAACCATTTTCAATAATTGACTGTTGCAATTAGATGTTTTCTCCAGATACCACAGCTCAAAACTGATTCCTTCAAAAATCACATATTTTTCCTATGTAGAATCCCAGACACAATTTCCTTGCTTGAAAAATATGTTCCATTATCTTCTATCCTGGGATCTAGAATAACAAGCAGATGTTCATCACCCCTTATCCTTACCATTATCAATAGAGCGCGCTTCCAGACTCATCAATTTTCGCAATTTTTTCTTTTTCAACTAGGTCTTTTTGCAGTCAATGCTCACTCGATACGGTCATGTTGATATTATCCTCTATTAGCTCCTGATCTGCCAATTATCAATAGAGCGCATTTCCAACTACATCTCCCTGGAATAGACTTTGCTGTTTCAACTAGGTATTAGATAACGCCAGGCCCCGACGGCGCTACTGGTTAGTTTTTTTTTTAATTAGTTAGATCACGATGTCCTTTTACGTTGAACGTCCTATTATCCATAGAGCACTCTTTCTGGTGTTTCATATCTTGTACCCCCTCTTGTTTTTTTCACTCTCCCCCCCCCCCCCTCACTTTCTCAAACTCTTCAAAAAAAGTGATAGATGTGAAGAATAGAAGAAGGGGTGTTCCCTTCTTCTTCCCATATCCCTCAATTCTTGAATTCCCCTAGGACATTCCATATATTCCAGCCAGCTTGCACACAAATGTTTTCCTCTCTATGCACACATATTTCTATAAAGAAGAGGAATAGAGAGGAAGACAACAAGAACCCAAAAAAAAGGGGTGAAAGGGGCGGAGCCTAGAGGTCCTGGAATATTTGATGACGTGGAAATTGAAGTTCTGCATACTGGTGTATTGGTGTGTGCTCTCTTAGAAAATGAGACGGAGTCGAAGAAACTTTTGCACATACCCAACAACTCAAATGAAACTTTTTCATTTCCTCTTCTTCTTCCCATTCTTCTCCCACTTTTCGCTTCTCCTTTTAAGCGGAAGGGTGACTCCATTTTTGCTCTTTGTACTGCTCATTTTTGTTTGGAGCAGTTTTTTTTGAGGAGGAGGGATGTGTTAGGTGTAAGAGGGTTGTATTATGTATTAGCAAGGAAGCATTTGCTCGAAATTCAGGAAATCATAAAATCAATTCTGGAAATGTGAAGAAATTTTGTTAAACGAGAATATGTGTGGGGGTTCTTCATTCGATTACATAACTTGCAGAACAGTGAAGAAAAAATTTGGTTAGGATTTTCATGAGCCTCTTGAAACTGTCGAAAATTCTGTGCCCCTTTCGTTTTTCAGCCAAACCGTTTGTGTTTTGAATTCGAACTACCAACCCAACAAGCCATGCTCTCTTCTGTTTTTCAAATGTCCTGATGGAAACTGGAAAAAAGTTAAAAAATTTTTTTTCATGTTTGCAATTTAGCCAAGTAACTAGATAGAGCAGCAGTTTGGGAAATTTATTGATGATAAAATATCTATTGGAAGCAGTGGGAACTTCAGAATTTACGTACGAAACAGTTTAAAAATGTTTTGACTTGTTTCACGTTTATGATCAAAAAATTAGTTTTGAATAATGATTCTTACAAAAGAGGTCTGAACAACATTTTCTGTTTCGGATAGTCGTCATAAGCTCTATCTAAAACATTGAAGTTGCTGATTCGAAATTATCCCTATTAGTTAATTGTTGACACTTCTATGGCTCATAATCGAATTCTAAGCTAATCATTCTCCTGCTCTCTCTAGCACCGATTTCCCATGATTTCGTGTTTTTGAAACACGATGGAGAGCTGTTTATTACAATAAGTGGATTTTTCCCATTTCAGTCTAGCTCGAAACGGTAGTCGCAATCAATTTTTTTCTTCCATTTTTTTCTGTGTCAAAACATTGGGATTATTGATTGTGTATAACAGGTGGCAGTGCACAATGGAAAAACAATGGAAAACTGAATCTTAACACTGAAACACAAGTTTTGAATTGGAAACATCTTACTGTGGGCAGTCTCGGTTTTGGCAGAATTACTGTTGTCCGTCGTTTAGTAACGAAAGTTTCCATTACATAATTTTGAAGTCAACATGTTCAATTTTTCAAAATGTTTTTAGTACCTTGTTTGTGTGAAAGGGATTCCTCCTAGTTAGTTGTATCGGAATTTCGCGTATCAGAGAAGAAGAACGTTTACTATAATTTTTTCTGTTTTGATTATACCGGATTTTGAATAGTTGCTAATTTATTGGTTCTATCACCCTCTTTTCCAATATAGGTACATCATTTTCTCGTGCGAAATTCATAAACAGTACGAAACAGTTTGAAAAATGTTTTGCCTTGTTTCACGTTTATGATCAAAAAGTAGTCTTGAATAATGTTGTTCCCAAAATGCAGATCGAGCAAAATTTTCTGTTTCGGATAGTCGTCATAAGCCGGATCTGAAACATTGAAGTTGCTAAGTCGAAATATCGTTCTGGGTTGTAATTTCTATGGCTGATAATCGAATTCAAAGCTAGTCATCCTTCAGTGGCTAGAGTCCAGCCCCCCCCCCCTTACTCCAATTTTCGATGATTCTAAGCTTTTGAAACATGATGGAAAGCTGTTTGCGGCAGTTAGAGACGGGTGCTCGACTTCAGTTCAGCTCGAAACGGTCGCGGTCAATTTTCTTTTTTTTTCATTTTTCCCGTTGCGAAACATTAGGATTATTGATTGTGTATTATAACAAATAGTAATACGTTGCATTGAAATAGAAAACTGAATCTTGGCACTGAAAATCAAGTTTTAAATTGGGGGCATCTCATTATGAGCAGTCCTGATTTATTCAAAATTACTGTTGCCCGCCATTCAGAATTCAAATTTTGTAGACTGTTATTGATCTGTGAAGGTTACGATTATGCCATCTTGAAGATCACATGTTCAATTTTTAGAAAGTGATAGAATAATACAGTGTCGAAAAAATTCTCAATTTTTTAACAGTTAGTTCCTTCTTTGTATGAAATTGATCCGTCGTGTGTTATGGTCGTTTTTCAATATTCATTGTTCTCCCGTGCAAAGTCTGTAAACAGTGCGAAACAGTTAAATTTTTTTTGACTTGCTTCACGTTTATGATCAAAAGATTAGTTTTGAATAACGATTCTTCCAAAAATCGGACCGAAGCAAATATTCTGTTGATCCCTTGTAGTTAGTTTTCTCCGACTTTCACGTATCAGAGAAGCAGAATGCTTTCTAGAATTTTTTTTCTGTTTCGATAATACCGTATTTTGAATGATAGGAATTTTTCAGTTTCATCTCCTCGTTTTCCACCATACATGTTGCAGTCCCCGCTTCTGCTTCTTCGTTTCCAATCCGACAAAAGTGTCTTGTTTTGACTTTTGGCCCGAAGGGGCCAAGAGAAAAAAAACGAGGCAATGAAATCTAGAAGATGTCAAACATCTTCTAGATGTCTTTTCTTCCTTCTGTTTGTTTTCGGAACGGAAATTGCAACACTTTTTCTTCTTTTTTGGGAGGAGGAGGAGAATTTTTCGGAAAAATATATCGCAGTTTCAAATATGTGAGATACTTTATTAGAGTCGTTATGGATAATCGAAGGTCGTCCTGTAACTTTACTTATATGTAACTCTCCGAAAATAGCTTTTTTGAAACGAAATGTATGTCTTTTTTTCAAAAAAAATTTTTTCTGAGATTCTGAGTTTCTCTGTTTCTTCTGGACCCTAGACCCTGGGCTGTGAAATTCCCCATGTTGTCTCTGATCTCTGCGATTTCGATTCAATTATTCTTCCATTACCCTTTTACCAGAGGACCCCCCCCCCCTCTGGTAAAAGGAGCCCTCTCAAAATGGATGTGATGTCCTTTTCCATCTCTCTTTTTCTCTGCGTCTCTCACTCTCTCCTACCATCAATGTGCTCTTTTCCAATTTCCGTTTTTCCTGGTTTGCTCATTGTCATTGTTGGGTAGAGTAAAAAGGCGTACTCATTAGGGTCATCGTTACTTTTACTCTTGCCATTTTGTGAGTAGAAGGGGGACCCCTTTTTAAGTGAATAGGTTAGAAAAGGGGGGAGGAAAGTGGGAAAAAAAGTGGGGGTGGAGGCAACTTTTTTGGAGTAGAATGGGGTAGATTGGGTTGTTTTTGGCGGAAAGTTCAAGTTTTTCGGTTTCATAAACTTAATTTTTAAATGAATTTTATGAAGTCAGCGATTCCAAGTGTTTGAGACGTTGGTTTTACAGAAAATTATATGAATAATTGTTCAGCTTCACTATGTTCTCAAGTACTGTTACTAATCTATTCATTAATCGATGGATATTCATTAATCGATGGATAACTATTTATCTAACTAAATTTGTGAGGTTACTGTTGATTTTTACTACATTCTAGATAAGAGTGAAGTGGACGCCGTGGCTTAAATTATCATTTTAAAGGTTCTCTGTTTCAGATACTTTTCTTTTTATCTCATATGTATTTTTGAGAATCGTTAGTTTGGAATCTGAACTTTTTTTGATGTGAAACTTCGACACGGAGAGAAGTATGTACAGCTTCATGGAGTCTGTTTTTTTTTTTGGATAACATAGCTTAATAGGTTCTTTGAATGCTCTCATAGCTCAAAATAGAGTATGATCTTTAAACAGGCCCAGGTCCCCCTCCCCCGTTTTCAGACCAGTAACCTTTTTCTGTTCCACTATCACTGTTTTGTTTCAATTTCTCCTAAACATTTCAATTTTTCGAGATTTTTCATTCTTGAGGCTCATTTCAATATTATTATCAGTAAACTTGTTAGTAGACTGTAAGGCTCAAACGTTTTCCAGACTAACAGAGACGGTTTCAGTTTCACATATGTCATCTAACCGCGTTTTGTTCTCATGTAGTCAGTAGAACAACATGAATAACTTCTCATAGTCACCATGAGCATACTCTCGTTGGCCTGCGATTTTCTTTTCGATTGCTGGGTTTTTCCTCGTTGCTGCTCAGTGGTTTTGTTACGACTCATTACTAGGAATCACCAACACACAACTGTAAAATTGAAAAACTACTGTTTCTTTATGTTCACTAATGCTGGTGCGCTTTGGAAGAAATAATCGACGAACGGAAAAACTACAATATCTCATAGACAGGATTCCGTTTTTTCCAGGCTTTCAGGAATAATTCGAGCGCTTCTCTAGAGAACCTTTTTTAATTTACTAGCTTTTCAAACGCAATAATATTGAATCAGGCGCACTCGCTATTATTACTGAGTAAAACTCAGAAATTAAAAAAATTTCGGTTCCGCTGATGTAACCTAAGCTCCTTGTGATTTACAGCTATGTTATGTTGATCATAAAATGTCTTGAAAATTTCTGTGACTTGTCAGCATGATCACAAATGTTTCGATTTCACTGTCATGATATAGGTTTGTGTATTTAATCATAAATATTAGTCTTAAGGGCAACAATAGAAATTACATTATTACAATAACTCTCAGAAAGTGCTGTTCCATAAACTTTGTTTTTTCGTGTATTATTAGAGTACATGATTCGTTACTTGAAGCACTTGTATAAAATATGTCATTGCGAATAAAAATTATGTTTCATCAATTTAAGAAATTTCATTCAGCCTAAGGCATTTGATGCCCATTTCAATAATCTTTTACTGGTTTTTGAGTGCTCTCATTCTCTTCGCCCCGTCATTTTCTCGAGACTCACCATGAGCCATGTGGGCGGAGGGAGTAGGCTCCCTTATGTTAAACCTTGATGTTTTTTTCTGCCATTACCCGGAATTCATTCTCCGTTTCTTGAACTTTATGTTGACTGGTAGGGTTTGGGTCATATGATTCGGGCACGTTGGAGTCGAAGATAGTTTTCGAGCTCTGAAAAAGTTGAAATGGGTAGCAAGACTCCTTTAACTTGAAACTTTTCACGTTACTGGAGTTCCAATCTGATTTTGGATAACTTCTCTGTTCCTTCTAGTAGAGATGAAAACGGATGTAATGAAGGTAATTAATGCAAGGAGATATGATTTTCGCGATCGATATCTCTGTTGGATTGTAAGTCAAGAAGTTATCTCTATGGAATAAGAAGGTTTTCGGTTTTTTCGGATCTATTTTGTGTAGCATTTAGTGATTCTTTCCAGAGATCCGTTTTGACTTCTCTGGTGTGGCCAAGAATAAGAATGAAAAATTGACTGCCTCAGGATCCTGATTTAAAATTTCGTTTCTGAGAGATGACACTTCTGCATAGAAATTATGATCGTAAAAAAATTCGGGTTTACTAACTTTTTCTCATGACAAAGTGTCAACCTCAATCATTGACAAATTCTTCTTACAACGCTACACAAAATTGAAGCATCGTACTAATAACACGATTTTCCAAGCTCCCCAAATGTTGCTAATCTCTCTATTTTGCTTTTTTCTAAAAATATTTTTTCTGTTTCTTGAACTCTATGTTCACTAAGCAGGATGGTTTACATTAATTAAATATTCATTGGGAGCGATCAACTTGTTTGGAGATTTTTTGAAGATTAGCTTTTCATTTTGCGTCAGTGTGTTAGTGCTTTGTGGCAGCGAATTATTAGCGATATTTTCGATGCCTCTTCGGGCACCATTAAAAACACCACTAAAAACTTTTTCGGTGTACCACCACCTGTGGAAGGAATTCCAGTGTTTGAGTTACCCGCACTCAATAATCCACAAATCATGTAGGTTTCTAAACCTTGTGATCCAGTAAAATGGTTTCCAAGAAATCGCTACTGCGAGTTAAACTAATTGCTAAACAATCAAATATTTTGCTCCGAAACCATGAGGAACTCAATGTCAGAATCACGCTTCAAGAAAAACATTGAACTTCAAACAGTGCTCGTTTTGAGAGTCAGATTGGTTCTAACATTAGGAATCTCATTTATAATGCTATTTTTTCTTGACTTGAAACAATTATTATTCCTTCTTCCTCCTCCCAGTTTTCTGAAAATGGTTAACCCATTATCCCCTTTCTTCTCTGATACTTTTCAATACCGTTTCAACTGTCATCTGACGTAGCCAATAATAAGAATGAAAAATTCACTGCCTCACGATCCTGATTTAATATTTCGTTTTTGAGAGATGACACTTCTGCATAGAAATTATGATCTTTAAAAAATCCGGGTTCACTAACTTTTTAACTTAAAAAAATGTTAGCCTCAATAATTGTCTAATTCTTTGTGCAACACTATTCAAATTAACAAAATCTTACCAATGACGATAACACCATTTTTCAAGCTTCCAAAGTGTTGCTGCCCTATCCATTTTGCATTTCTTCTAAAATTGTTTTGCTGTTTTTTGAGCTCTATGTTCATTGAGCAGAATGGTTTACACTAATGTAATTAAAACTTCATTTCGAAAATTGATTCTGACAGTCTACAGTTGCTGTACCAATTGAACAGTTTGATTTTTTGGAGATTTACTTTTTTTAGCAAATTTCTGAAACCATGTTCGCAATGGATCGCAAGGAAACGTCGAAAATTTCGCTAATACCTGCCATGTTTGACCCTTCCGGGCGTACCTACTGACAACATTAGAGACAAACATTATTTGGTGTCCCGCCACCATTAATCGGAATTTCAGTGTTTGAGAACCCAACAATCCACAAATCATATCGGTTTCTGTACATTGTGATCAAGTAAGATGATTTTCAAGAAATCGCTACAGTCCAGATATGTGTCACTAATCAATCAAATATTTCGCTTCAAAACCGAGGAAAAACTCAAAGTCACGCTTCAAAAAAAACTGCCCTGTTTCAAATAGTGCTCATTTTTAGAGGAAGACTGAATTCACCATTGGGTTCCATTCATTAGATCGAGAAATAAAAAAAATTATTGTTTCTGGCTTGGACCAATAATTTTTTCTTCTCCCATCTCCATTTTTCTGAAAATGGTTCAACCCATTATCCCTCTTCTTCTCTGCTCCCCTCCATATCCCTCTCTCCCACCAGTCTGCCCCCCCCCCCTCTCTCTCCCTCTGCTCAATTTTCACGCCCCAATGTTTTTCGTTGAATAATTGAACGATACTTTGACTACTTGGGGAAAAGGAAAGGTGCTCCTCTCCTTTTCTCTCTTCTCCTGTCCCCATTTCTAATTTTCCGTGTTTTAGGTGTTTGAACCCCTCTCTACACTAACACATACACAATGGTGGGGGTGGTCGGATGATTCATGACGATCATTGGCGTGGTTTTGGGTGCAAGTGAGTTTTTTTGTGATAAAGGGGGGGGGGGGTAGAAAATGAATATGGGATAAAATTATGATGACTCGACTCCTAAGCCAGTATTCATGAAACCGTTTATAACATTTTACCATAATCTAGAAACAGTGGAATTTTAACTGGGAGACTAAACACGGTGACCTAGAAAACGGAAGGTGGGAAAGTTAGCCCACAATGTTTGCATTATGAAAGCAATACAAAAAGGCTATAATTGTTACCAGTAGACGTTCAATCATTTTTGTCAGAGATTTTTTTTTTCGAGGTAGTCAATATTTTTAATAGAAAATAAGTTGATCTGGGAACACAGAACTGGGAAACTAAGGTATTGCTTCTCATAATGAGCATATGTCCGAAATATCGACTATCAAAACCAACTGAAAGCTTTGTGATAGTAACGAAACAGTACTTTTTTCTCAATTTCCTAATTTTGAAGAGATAGAGATGTACGTGGTCTATATACATATCCTCGAAGAGGAAAGCGAGACCAGAAAGTTGTACTGGAAGATTTTGAAATTTGCAACTGCACAAGATCATTGTCTTTGGGAAAAAAAAGGTTCAACTTTTCCGATAGTTATGAAACAGTTTGATTTAGCTTTAGCAACCAGATTTTTGAGGTTTTGGAGACTAAAAGTGGTAGAAATCCATTAAAAATGGTAGAATTTTAGTTCAGGATAGTCTTGAAAAAGAAGGTGCTGGAGCCAATTATCACACCATGAGACTGAATACCAAATTTTTCCACCGAATTCATCACTTTCATGAAGTAGTAGTATTTCAATGTTCGAAGCTGATCCGTGGGAACTTGTAGAAATTATAGCTAAAAAAAAATCTCATATTGAGAACGTTCATTATCACAAGGTTTTCAATGCTTGAATCAATTTTTTTCTGTCTCAATGTCATAATTAGAGGGCAAGATTGTAGGTGGTTAGCAATTGGAGAGCGGTGGGACCATGAAAAATTGCGAAATTGAGAATTCATTAAATATCAAAAGAAGCAAATGCTTTGATGACTTCGAATCTGAGGTGCGCGGAATTCTGTCTTCCGTCTTCCGTCAAAATTTTTCCGACAACTTCCGTCTTCCGGATTTTTTGGAAGAAAAATCTTTTCACGGAAGTACCAAAATTTTGAAATTTTCGAAGTCAAAAAATATTTTCGACTGATTTTCTGACCTTATCTAACACTAATTAGTACGATTCCCAACATTTTTAGCAGTTTTAGGCCTAGGCAGTCACTTCCGTCTTCCGCCTATATTTTCACATCCGTCTTCCATGTTCGGTCCTCCGCATAGAAAAATTTCTCTCCGTGCACCTCTGAACTCAGTAAACTACCATTAAAAAGTTTAACCATCGACCAAAAGCAGAATTGTGAAACAGCAACGTTTTTGAAAAATTTACCTGTTTCGAGTTCTGATTTTTTTGGAGACATAAACTTCTAAAGTAATCGTCCTACAATATCGGCTTCTATTTCTATTCTACTATATCGGCTTCAAAACTACGACTTCAAATGACAAAGCGATGACCGTCACGTAAAATTTTCAACTGAAAATCTCCTCGAAGGAGCCGGGAAAAGCCAAAATTTTGCAAATTTTGAAAACTCGAAAACCTGTAACTCTGTTCAATGTCTTCTTCAGATTTCACTCTAAGTGACTTTCCTTCTTCTTTTGAGAATTCTGCGTCGGTGCATGTCAGAGTTTTAAAAATTCAGGAATTGTTTACTCCCACTTCAATTTCCGGTTTCAAGTTTGAGGTATTTGACCACGGTTAACATGGAAAGCAATGGTGAATTTCCTCTTCCCCGTATTATCTAGAAGTGATTTCTGCTCACTTTTGAAGGCAACTGAAGTTCTGTTCATTTTTTGACTATTTGACATTTGTGAGAGAAAATGTGACTATAGAAATTCTCAATATTTTTAGTTCATGGAATGACCTAACCATTGGTTCATAATTTTTCAGTCTCAACTTTATCGCTTGTTTGAAACTGTAAACCATGGCTCATTGGAAATCATATTTTTTCGGTATAACGTTGTTACTATTAGGGCTTAAGAACCGAAATAGTTCCCGAAAATCCATCTCAAAAAGTGACGTGATTTTGTTTGACTCCTTCTCAATTTCTTCCTATTATCTGACCCTTTTCTAATCCAAAATTTACGGAGAAAAATCTCTTGGTTTGTTAGGTGCAAACCAAACCCAAGATTTTTTGTGTGTTTGTAATTTGCAATGAATTTCAAATTAGAGCAAGGTGAGGGTGGGAAGAGAATGACTCGATTTTTGCTTTCTCTTATTTTCAACATGTCTTTTTTTCCAGGAGAAGCATTGATGGATGACTACGGCGAGTTTCTGCCACACATCCGGTTGGCCAAGGATTTGATGGATCCGAGGAGGTAAGGGGGCCGGGAAGAGGGGGCCATGAGTCATTTTGAAAGAAAACATGAGAATAGAAGCATCCGGAACAGGTAGAATTTCATCGATGAAAACCGGTCTCGAAGTTATATAACAACTTTGGAAAACAATGAAATTTTGAAAATCGGAACATGAAAGCCGAAGGCACATTAGCAATAGATGAATTCTAACACTATTCCATAATCATGCATAACTGTGAAAAAATTCGAAAATTTATCATATTGAAAAAATTTATCATAGGAAATAATCAGTGATCAACAACCTGACAAAAGAGGAACATTTAACTACTTTGGAAAGCAGAACAATTTTTCTAAAAATGATTATGTCGGTGGAGCTCTGCAAAAATGAAAATTGCTCCGGGACATTTCGCAACTAACATGGAATGATCGCGAAGTGTTACCCTTGGATTTTCCTGAAAGTAGTATGAATCGATAGAGCTCAAAAAGTTATGTTAGGATGTGCTGACACATTTTTTTGTGTGTCCCCCCTCCTTCAGAAAAATCGCAAATTCTAAAATTCGCCCAAAATGTGAGTGGGGCGCCTTAGAACTACTGTAACTTTGTTGAAAGTAGTCCGAATCTTACAAAATAAAATGTAAAATAAAGCCAAAAACAGTGTGTTTAAGACTGTAATTAAATTTAAATGAAATCTAAGAAGTGACATTTCCAAAATTTGACTTGAACACAAAAGTTTAACACCAACTTTTTCATAAAAATTTTTTCAACCATACGAATTCGATAAAAGTGTTTTTTTATGAAACCGCGGACCGTGATTGCATAAGCAAAGTTGGTTTCGTAGCTGTCATGACCTGTATCTAGGATTTCAAGCACTTCAAAACCTCAATTTTATGCAGTATGCCACGAAAATAGCCGGATACCAAATTTTTCTCCACTACACTTTGTTTTATTGTGTTTTATTATTATCAATCAAGTCTTTTTCTATCCAAAAGCTTTTGGATTTCATGATTTGGTCAAGTTTGAGCCGAGTTATGAATGCTCAAACAACCACTTCCAGATTCCACCTCACCGAGGTAGATGGAAAATTTCGATTTTCTGTTTTCACATTTTTTTGCGAAATATTGTTGTGAAAGACGTAAATTATTGCTAAAAAGTGTATAAAAAGTTGTTTTCATGCTATAATTATTTCCAGAATGTCCAAAACCACACCACTCTCAAGTCATTGCAGAGATAATTGTTTTTTTCGCCATTTGTTGACTGTAATCCATTTTTCATGTCTCCCAAGCTAATTTTTATGTTTCAATCAGACGAATTATTCATGTCACAACAATATTCCGCAAAAAAATGAGAAAACTAAAAATCGAAATTTTCCTTCTACCTCGGTGAGGTGGAATCTGGAAGTGGTTGTTTGAGCGTTCATAATTCGGCTCAAACTTGACCAAATCATGAAATCTAAAAATTCTTGAATAGCAAAAGACTTGATTAAAAATAATAAAGCACAATAAAACAAAGTGTAGTGGAGAAAAATTTGGCATCCGGCTATTTTCGTGGCATACTGCATGAAATTGAGGTTTTGAAGTGCTTGAAATCCTAGACACAGGTTATGACAGCTACGAAACCAACTTTGCTTATGTAATCACGGTCCGCGGTTTCATAAAAAACACTTTTATCAAATTCGTATGGTTGAAAAATTTTTTATGAAAAAGTTGGTATTAAACTTTTGTGTTTAAGTCACATTTTGAAAATGTCACTAGTTAGATTTCATCTGAATTTAATTACCATCTTGAACACAATGTTTTTGGCTTTATTTTACATTTTATTTTGTAAGATTCGGACTACTTTCAACAAAGTTACAGTAGTTCTAAGGCGCCCCACTCACATTTTGGGCGAATTTCAGAATTTGCGATTTTTCTGAAGGAGGTGGGACACACAAAAAAATGTGTCAGCGTATCCTAACATAACTTTTTGAGCTCTATCGATTAATAATCCTTTCAGTAAAATCCAAGGGTAACACTTCGGGATCATTCCATGTAAGAAGTTTCGCCAAGCAAGTTTTTCTCGCAGTTGAAACTTTTGAAACATACCTCAAAAAAATCAGCGTGTGGCGAACCGCTTTAGTTGCGAAATCACCGGTTGCGAAATGTCCCGGAGACATGAAAATAGCCCTTTCATTTTAACAGCCATGAAACATTGAAATTGAAATGATGACCTCTGGGGTACAGGAAATTTGGGAAATTCAGATGTTTTTTTTTGGTGGATTCTCTGTGTCAAGTCTAACTGAGCTCAAAAATTTTTTTGCAAAAAATAAGGGTAATTTTCACGATTTACATAATGTTTACATAATGCTTAAGCAAAAATGTTCCAATTTAGAAAAGCACAGTGAAACAGTAAAACTTGTTCGAAAAATCTTAATTTTTTGACAATTTCACTTTTATCTTGAAGTTTGCCAAATTCTATTGCAAGAGTTATTATCAAGGCTAATATAAATAACTTCAACATTCATGATAGATTGTTTACATTAGACCCCCTTGACTGGCTGATGTAACTACTGTATACAATGTAACCTAATGTAATATTTGCAGGTACGATAGTCGTGTCCGATGATGTCTTAATGAGTCTCTATCAGATACTTTCCATTGCGAGTTTACTCTTTGTTTTGTAGGCAATAAAGCTTACGAATTGAAAACATGTTTTTTTTTGCTATCTTTACTAATAACAATCGCCGATTCTGTCTGTGTGTTTGTTTGTTGGCGGCTATACCTCAGCCCATACTAAACCGATTTTGATGAAACTTTCACCAATAGGTTAGAAACGTGTCTTAGTTGATGCCCCCACTTTTCTTTTTTCAAAAATCTCAACTTTGAAAACTTCCAAAATTCACCCCATTTTCACTGTGGCAGTATAACTGATACTCTCAGAAGTAAGCAGATGCCAGGAGGTTGGAGTCCCCGAAGGGGACGAAAACCGCCTGGTTGATAATTACTATGAGTAACAGTAAAAAATAGAAATATTTTCTGTTTCATCAAGCTAACATTCACTTCTCTGAACTCGTTTGGCTAGTACTCGGAAAATCGCGTGAACATGTGTAATTTTGCAGTTTTAAAAAGTTGGCATTTTTCTTTAGTGCAATTTTTTCACTAATGATGGTGCAAATACATTTGTCTCCATCAAATGATTATGTCATTCTACTGACATTGATTTATGAAACGTTTCAGTTTTTTCGATGAATTCGAACAGGAAGACATATCTTTTGATTCCGAGTGCCAGGTTACTAATGAACATTACGAAACAGTTTCAGTTGAATTTTCTTGTCTCATACAGCCTGAAATTCCTAACTATCACTCGTCGTTCAATTTTTAGCGTCCATTGTGATGAAACTCACTATTTTCCAGAACAAAAAGCAACGAATCGTCAACTTGAGCGTGCCAGCAAATGAAAAATGAAACAACAACTTGTTCAGTTTGAGTCCGTATCTGCAAGGAATGATCAACTGAACCGTATTACCACTTGAAAGGAACAGACTTCCGGAGAATGGGAATTCGTCATTTTTGCACAGTGTAATCAAATATGTAATCTCATAACATTTCCTGACCACGAAATTTACTAGGTACCTTTGGGTGGGAATTGTGGGAGAGAAAATTAAGGTGGGTTGATGTATTCTTGATTAATACATTGCCCTCTTTCGAAACTTACGAAGTTTGGAAAACTGAAACTTAATAAACTTTCAAATCGGTAAGGTGAACGATCAACAAACCACATTTTCAGAATTTTCATCGATTTCCGGAGACCATGTTCGAGAGTCAAAATGTGAACCAGCTTGTATCTGAAACCAAAGCATGTGGAAATTTCTCGGAAAATGGTTTACCGGGTGTGGTTTGTGATGAAAAGATTATCTGGGCTTGATTTTATGACTTTGAAAGGTTGATTTGTTTGGTAATGAAATGCACATAATAAAGGATTTACAAAGTTCGTCTTTTTATTGATATAGTGAAACAGAAAACAGCAATAGCAAGAGTGACGACCACAGATCAGACGTACGCGAAGACGCAAGGCATTGCAAAGTATACAATTAAGCGTTTCATTTCAGATTGCTGAAGCAGAAATTGTTTTAATTACTTCATTGTTGCAGGGTGACCCATAAGCATATAGACATTTTTCCATAGACTGCTGTTCTGTTGTCGGTTGTTTTATTTCAGAAATTTCAACTGTAATGGATAATAGAGTTATTTGTAGAAGTATCTGTACTTTCACTATACAGTCCCCATCATCCGACAAATTTTTTTTACATTCTAGAAAGTCTAGTGCTCAGGTACTACTTAGGAAATCAAAACGTTTTGTGTCTGTTGCCCACTAGCATGGCAACACTAGACTATAAAAATTTCAAATTTCAGATCATTAGTTCACGAAAAAAAAACGTAAAAACATAAGTCTTATGGGCCACCATGTATTCTATTTCTAATGTGATTTTGAAGCTCTGGAACATTTCCAAAACCTTCTTTTTTAATTACAGGGCATTCTATAACATATTTTTCCTGTTTCAGTTAGGAGTTTTTTGATCATTCGTGGTCTTTTTGATAATAAATTTGTTCTTTGTTCGATTTTTCATCTGATATAAGTTTGTCTGATTGAGTTAGTTATTATTGCCCAGACAATCAATAAACTCTCGATCTTTTTTCGAGGATCAGTTCCTTTGTGATCTTTATTCATGCGACAGATCGTTTATCAAATACTGAACGCCTAAACCAACAAAACTAAAACAGAACAATTTCAAATTTCAAAAAAGGTCAACGATGAAAAAGGGAAACGTATATGAATAGTAGAGTGAATGCAAAATGCCATTGTTATGATGTATGAGAAACGGTAGATTTTCGTTTCAGCTACAGTTTTTTCTCATCGCAAAACTTGAATAATGTACTGTTGACTTGACTGATCAACAAGAATCAGCTAATAATCCGAATGTTGTCCAAAGGCATCCACATTGGGAACAACATTTCCCACTATCCAATTCAGATTGTAATGCCGTTTTCTGAATGGATGACTCTAAAATACATATTCAGTACAAGAGAGGTAATGAGTTTGAAGAGAGGGGCAACTTGGGGGATTGATTAATTTTTCTGTTTCAGAAGGTTATTAAGTTTGAGAAACAGAAAAGTCTATAATTTACTCAGACCAGAGTTACTCAAACCTTTCCAGAAACGCTGACCCTACTCCTCACTCTTTTTTTGCAGAAGTCATGTCAAAGAGTCGTAATGTATTGTTGTATTCTCACCAAAAGAGATTGCGATGAACGACTTCAAATACGGATTCTTGGAGTTTTTTCAAGGTTTGGATTCAACTTGGTACAAAAACTCCCCAAAAATAGTCTGGTTTCGTTAGCTCAACATTTTGAGGTATGAAAAAAATTCGACTTATGTGAACCCTGACATTCTATATTTTCTGAATGGGGCAAATCCCTTTTTCCAAAATCTGATGAATTCTGTATATTCTTGAACTCTGTATATTCTATTTAACTTCTGATCAATGAAACAGGATATCATTATGGTTTCTGTTTCCGAAAGTTATCGAGAATACGAAATAAATATATGGTTTTCTTATCGGAACCATATTAGTTTTTCAAAAGGAATTTCTTTCAAACTTTTTCATGAGAACAGCAAAAATTTGTAGGTTTAAATCATCACAAGTGAACTTTACATTTCCTTTTGATAGTGCGTATTATTCTAACTAGTAAGTTTACGAGTTCAGAGACTCTTGGCCTTCTCAGACTTTCAAATCAGGAACAAACATCGTCTAAATAATTGAGATTCCTTTCAACAGTCTTATGATACTACTTCAAGACTACAGCAATCTCTGACCCTAACACACAAAACCTCTCATCTTTCTATACCTTTCCATGTTGTACAAACACTTCTTCTTCTCTCTAGGAACCCTCAAATTTGTCTCCTGCTCCCACCACCAACTACTCCCAAATTTGTTGCCTTTTGCTCCCCCCTTCTTCTGTCTTACCCTATTCCATTTTCCTTGAAACCACCCCCCTCCCCCCTCTTCCTCTCAAAAACTGCCATGTCATGTGAGTGTTCAAAAGTGAAATGGGGACAGAAAAGAGGGGACCCAGGTAAAATTGAAGAGAGACAGGGGGACCCAAAAGGGGGCGGAGCGCAGTGTACACAATTTTCGCAATGAATAAATTAGAGTGGAAGAGGAAGGGGGACCCTTTCCTCCCTCTCTTTTTCCACTGACTCCATTGAGCTTTCGGTGTTTGTTTTCTCTTTTGTTCCGTTTTTCGAAGGAGGAACATATTTCCTTGTTTTCTTTTGGGTTAGTGGGTGATCTGAAATTGATAGGAATAGGGGTAATTAGGTGATCACTCGTGGGAATTTATGAGGTTTTGGTGATTAGAATAAGAACCTTTTTATATGGGCACTGTACGTTTTTCTTCGTTTTTTTTAGGCTCTTATTTAGAGATTGTCGTTTGTGAATTATGAACTGGAAGTTAAGATCTTGGACTTGAATAGTAAGCTTGTTGGAACCGGTTTTCCTCCTTTTTTAATGAACAAATTATGAAGCTTGTGCAGCCTAGATAATAACTGTATCATCACGTTTTGAAACACAGTAGTTTTGGAATGAAGTTGGATGATTAGGAAACAAATTTTAGGTAGATTTCTTGATAAGTTCTTGGAACAGTAGCGTGTGAGTTCGCGACGTCGCTGGTAAATACGTCCTCAAGTGATGTGAACTGACGACAAATGACAGTTTTGATGAGAACCAAACACAAGTACGGCATTAGTGTGTCAAATTTGGTCGAGTTTTACAAATATTGTGAAACAGTGTAATTTATTGTTTTTCATTTTGATTGTAAAAGTAACCAAAGAAAGTCAGACACTCAATATGCTTCTATTAAAAGTTAGGCATCAATCTTCGTGCACCGACCCTTTATCAAATTCATTCATTTTTTCCAAGTTTCATGAACGTAGTGAAACAGGGTATCTTTGGAGACAGACCATTTTCGAATGAGGTCGTTCAGAATTCTATCGATAGTCCATGCTAGTTATGCATAAATGCAATTTATAAAAGTCCTTCGAACTATGGGTGACTATAGTTGTTTCACACAAAAAAAGGAACTATTAGAAACAAGCTTGGGATGTTACTTGTGGTACACATGAAACAATATTCACAGGATATTTTTGTTCAGTTCTTTTCATGATAATCAGTTTTTCATTGATTCCTGATAGAAAGAGTGGAGATGATTCAATATAATCTGGATGATCTAATCAGTTTTTGAGAATTTTGTTTTGCGATATCATTAGAACATGAAATTTGCTTGAAATTTCTCAGATCGTTGAAGATATTTTGTTGATTTAGTTGACTTTAAAAGTTGTTGACAAACTAAGACAAAACATCTCAAATCACTGTATCACAACGTTCTGAAACACAGCAGTTTTAGAATAAATTCAGTGATTCATTGTCAGTCCCAATTACTCTCATCCGGCCTGAGACTTCAGATGACTAACAAGTTAGATTGTTGACTATTACTCTCATTGCTGTGAGCCGAATGCATTTGTTAAGCAGTTGCCGATTAGACAATTAACATGACCTTTTTTTTACAGTATATATTACAGCATCTTGAAACACGGTTGTCTTTGTTTCTCGAGTTTCCATGATAGTCCTGATATTTGATAGCACGGTAATTCACGCTTTTCAAAGAATGTTTACTATTCCTTTGTGCTCGTGACAGAATTCGGAAAGATTTCTGATACAGTAGTTCGAGTTTCAAATAGTAATAGATCACATGCCAACTGAGGTGCGAAAAAATTGCTAAAGTTATCATTCGTATCAACTTTCCACAGTCTCATGAAAATGGCAAAACACTGATAATTGTATCGAAATGCCGTTTTAACTCGCAACTCCCCGAGAAAGTTTCAATAAGTTCATGTTTGGCTGTAAGTATAATAATATTGAAGTATCCCAATTCTCCTCTTTCAGTCACAAACCCAAACAAGCGTAGTTAGTTAATTTAGGTAGTTTTAACTTTCAAAATTTAAAAATGTAGTCTGTTTCAAGCAGTCCTAAGAGCCTATTTCACAGTTTATTTCCGGCTTTAACAGTCTCTGTGTTTTCAGCTCAAATACAGTAACCGTGTCTTGCCCCTGCAAACATACCGTAAAACCTCTAATAGAAGGGCACCTCCTATTGAAGGGCACCTCCAATACAAGGGCACCTCGAGAGCGATGTTGAAAACTATAAGCGCACCCCCCATAGAAGGGCACCCCCATTAAAGGGGCACCATCAAAAGCTGTTTTTGTCAGAATTCGATTGAAAAAATCCAAAAATAGGTTGATTTTTCGTAGAAATGGTGCATTTCTGGCTTGTAAAAAGACTTTTTTCATGATTTTGTTCAATTTTTCCCAAATTCGAACTAATTTTTCGTTTATCTGTTTTTATCTGCAACAGATTGAAAATTATAAGGGCACCCCCAATTGAAGGGCACCTCCAATATAAGAGCACCTCAAGGAGGCAGCTGAAAAATAGAAGGGCATGCCCTTCTATTAGAGGTTTTACGGTAACTTATTATTTACATTGCACTCGATGAGTCTAGAAAGAGTAGATAACGAATCAATTAATAGTCGACGCTATATACAATCTATCAACAACAGTTTTGCTTTTACAGTATCACAACTTTTAGAAACACATTTATTTTTGAAAGAAGCCAGTTCCTGACTCCTAATCTTTTAGTACTTATGATACGTGAGAGAAATCTAGATACTTTTGAGAACTATCATGACAGCTCTAATGATTGTGAAAAGTTCGGAAAAATTACCGTCTCAGTTAGCTTACAAGAGCATCTCAAATTTTTTACTGCAGTTCTCAAGACAATGGATTCTCATAAAGTATATGTAGGTATCTCTAAAACCAGCAGGTTCATTCGCAGTTTTATGAAAGAATAACACTTTGAAGCAATTATTTTTTTCTGAAGTGCGACACGGCGACAAAAAATACTGATAAAGCTAATTAATATATAAAACGGTCTAGATTATGATAGAATGTTTGTATGCCATCTCAAAATAGATCCCCTAACATTACTGTAACATAACTTTATTATATGTATTTCTAACACTTTGCTAGACAACTATTGAATTCATTTCTCGTTTGGGGTCAACTACACAAAATCAACCAATTAACTGAAAAAAGTTCAATATTCTTGCACTTTCATAATGTTCTGAAACGTGCAACTAATTTGATAGATTTTACCGCTTCGTCCTGAACACATTCACAAATTTAAAGTGAGATTATTAATAATCTGCTCGTTAACTACTTTATCTCACTTGAAATGCCGAACAGAATTCAGATTTCCCCTCCGTGGTTTTCTCTATTCTTACATTTCTCAAACTCCGTGTAATTTTCCCAACCATGGATAATGCTCACATCCTCCGAAAAAATGGCGGTGCTGTGTGCTCCACTGGCAGTGGGGCAGGTAATGGAGCGTGAACCCCCTTATAAGGGAGTTTCCGTTTTTTCGCTCTCTGGAGCTCTTTTTTGAAGAAGGAGAAGTTTGAGCTTCTCCATCTTGAGAATTCTCCGATCGGATTACTTACAAAGATTTTTTTGCTGTTTTGACTACTTTTTAATAACACTCGGTGGTTGTCATTGCAATATTCTGTTTGATACTCGTGGAATCAACTGCAGCAATTTCTGAAACCCGCACTAGTAAATTGAACAGTTATAGTTTAGGTATGGGGTCCGGGAGAAACTTTTTGATATTTCAAGTTGTTTGTAAGTAAAAAGCATGTAGAAATTTTCCCAATCAATTGCTGGTCATTTTGTTTAAAACAAAAAACATAGCTTACTGCTTCTCTATGTTTACTTGTTAGAGATATGCCTATTTTTTCAATACAATTGGAATGTAGTGCACACAACATCAAGCAAACATGCACCCAAGTTTCTGGACACGCTGAGACTGAACTCCAGTTTTGATTAAAGTTTTCAAATGTTTAATAGAGATTTTGGGTGTTTCCGTCATTGTTCTGGTAATACACCAGAACACTCAACAACATTCTCTGTTTCCATATTTGCTCATACAAGATGGTTGCTGACAGTTATCAATTTTTTTCTGCGTGAAATTTATGCAAAATTTGGCTGCTTATGTATTTCTCTGACTGCCCAATTTGAGATTTCAAAAAGTGTCACTTTTTCGAGTGACTAATTTTTTGACATCTTCTCACTGTTCCATTTCTTTGTAAAATATGAGCAACTCTAGAAACTTCACTACAGTCGGGATTTCTATTCTATCAAGTCTATTCAATGCTAACTGTTCTGATTTTACCATTGGCTTCCATTTCAGATTGATTTGAATAGTTTGGCAAGTAGAAGAAAGTGAGTTTCTGTATAGTCAGGAGCAGTAGAAACTTTCGAGAATTTTTATAATCTCAAGTCGTAAACCTCCTATTTTTCATCAAGTTTTTTGTTTTCCAAATCACGTTGTTTCTTAGTTTGGAAAATGAAAATACGAATATTTCGATTTTCTACAAAAACTCATGTTTCATCATACTGGGAACTAATCCGTAATAATACAACGATCACTCATTTTTTCATACCGCATCTCTGTTTTTATGTTCAAATCAGGAAATTTTCTGTTTCCTTTGGTACTTATTTCGGAACATGGTTGGTTTGCACTGATTCGCACATCCCTTCGATTTTTTCCAGAATTGAACGTGAGTATTAAAAAATGGTTTGTTTGTTTTCATTCCTTTGTCCAATTCCAGGGAACAAGTATTTTATCTTTGTCTCCATTGTCTATTGTTTTCTTATTACTTATCATTAATCGTATTCCGATAAAATTTTCCGGCTACTTCTGATTTTTCAGTAGAATGTTTTTTTTCAAAAAAGTTCCAAAATTTTGGCGAAAAAAACATTTTGTTGACGGATTTTCTGACCTTAAATAACTCTAGTGATCACAGTTTTAGCGTTTTTAGTACTTCTAGGCTTAGTCAGTCTTGTATCAAAACTGTATTTTCAAATTTACGGTGTTTCATCTCCCTTGTTTTAGTGGTCCAGAAGAGCGCTCTTCAGTATTGATGGAGAATACTGAGCCATTACTAGAGCTTCCTTTTTGAGCACATGAAACTGAAATTAAAAGTATATTGCCAATCGACTCTTTTCTCGATATCATCCAGGATGTACCTTTTTCAATAATTGACTGTTGCAATTAGATGATTTTTGCAGTTACCACAGCTCAAAAATGATTTTTTCAAAAGTGACGTAATTTTCTTCTAGAACCGCAGACACTATTTTCTTGCTTGAAAAATATGTTTCATTATCTTGTATTCTGGGATAGAAAATAAGAAGCAGATAATCCAATTCCTCCTGATGAGCTTTCTTTAATCTTTTCATTATCAATAGAGCGCCCTTCCAGACTCATCAATTTTTGCAAATGTTTCTGTTTCGACTAGGTATTTTAGCAGGCTTCAGATGGAACTTTGTCAATATACGTTCGATTATCTTCTGACCTGTCAATTATTAATAGAGCGCATTTTCAACTTCATCTCCCTGGACTAGACTTTCCTGTTTCAACTAGGTATTAGTTGAACCCAGGCACCAGTTCGTTACTGGTTACTTCAATCCGAATATTAATTATCCATAGAGCGCACTTTCTGGTGTTTCATATCTTCCACCCCCTACTTGTTTTTTCTCAGACTTTCTCAGACCTCCCCCCCCCCCCCCCCCCCCCCCCCCCTACTTTTTAAAACTCTTCAAAAAAAAAGAGTGATGGATGTGAAGAATAGAAGAAGTGGTGTTCCCTTCTTCTTCTCACATCCCTCAATTCTTGAATTCTCATGGGACATTCCATATATTCCAGCCAGCCTGCACAGAAATGTTTTCTCTCTATCCACATATTTCTATAAAGAAGAGGAATAGAGAAAAAGAAAACAAGGACCCAAAAAAGGGGTAAAGGGGGCGGAGTCTAGGGGTCCTGGAATTTTTGATGACGTGGAAATTGAAGTTCTGTATAATGGTGGCTTGGTGTGTGC
Source organism: Caenorhabditis sinica (assembly GCA_963932045.1). Lineage (NCBI taxonomy): Eukaryota > Metazoa > Nematoda > Chromadorea > Rhabditida > Rhabditidae > Caenorhabditis > Caenorhabditis sinica. The sequence continues at coordinate 22,803,232 of OZ009940.1, forward strand.
TCTCTTGGAAAATGAGACGGAGTCAAAGAAACTTTTGCACACACATACCCAACAACTCAAATTAAACTTTTTCATTTCCTCTTCTTCTTTCCATTCTTCTCCCACTTTTCGCTTCTCCGTTTAAACCGAAGGGTGACTCCATTTTTGCTCTTTGTACTGCTCATTTTTGTTTGGAGCATTTTTTGGGGAGAAAAGTGGTGTTTTAGATGTATGTGTCCTGGAAGAGTTGTTTTAGGTGGTAGTGTGCAATATCAGTAATAAGGAAGCATTTCCTCAAAATTCATGAAAACATATGGAAACAGTGAAATTTTTCTAGAAATGTGAAGAAATTTCGTTGAACCGGAAAATGAGTGGAAATTCTTTATTTGAGTACAAAAACTGGCAAAAATAGTTCAGAAAATAGTTGGTCAGGATTTTCATGAGCTTCTTGAAACTGTCGATAATCCTGTGCCCCATTATTTTTTCAGCCGATATGTTTTTGTTTTGAAATTCGAACCAAACAAGCTATACTTACTTCTATTTTTCAAATAGCCTGATGGAAACTGGAAATTAGAAAAAAAACTTATTTTTATGTTTTCAATTTAGCCAAGTAACCAAAAGTTCACCAATTTTGGAAGTTAATTCATGATAAAATATCTGTTCGAAATAGTGGGAACTTCAGAATTGATAAACTTTCAAATTAAAGAATCTTGTGAATCTTATTCGATTAGGCTAGAAATAATCTTGTTTCATATATGGCATATCCGAAACTGAAATCATTGTGAGGAAAACTCGGTTATGTTTTAACTTTTTGATACGTACCAGGGACTTAGTAACAGTAATATCAAGTGAGAAATTTGTAAATAGTACAAAACAGTTTGAAAAATGTTTTGACTTGTTTCACGCTTATGATCAAAAAATTAGCTTTGAATACTGTTTTTTCCCAAAAGCAGTCGGAATGAAATTTTCTGTTTCGGATAGTCGTCATAAGCTAAATATGAAACATTGAAGTTGCTGATGATTACCCATTTTCTAAGTTAATCATGATCCTTCTGACAACAATTTTCCACAATATCGTGCTTTGGAAAAGCGACAGGGAGCTGATTGTTTCAGTTAGAGTTGTGTGACCCATTTCAGTCTAGCTCGGAACGGTAGTCGCAATCAATTTTCTAATTTTTCCATTTTTCCCTGTCGCAGTATGTTCGGATTAGTGAATATGTGTAACAGGTTGTAATGTGTAGAAGTTGAAATTGGAAAACTGAATCTTGACACTGAAAATCAAGTTACAAATTGAAGGCATCTTACTATGAGCAGTCCTGATATTGTCAGAATTACTGTTGCCTGTCTTCAAGTATTCAGATTTTGAAGACTTTTATTGATATTTGAAAGTTATTATAATTTCGCAGTCTGTTGTCACCTCGTTTAAAGGCGCATGCATTTATTTCAGAGATGGTCTCGCCACGAACACATGGTTCCGAGACGATAATGGGAAAAGTGAAAGTGGATTCAGAATCACAGATGGCGATATAGTGGGAAATTTGAATTCCGAACAATTTTTGCCTAAGCCTAAGCCGTTTTCGTGGCAAGACCATCTCTGGAATAAGTGAATGCGCCTTTAAACGAGGTGACAACAGACGGCGAAATTATAATACCATCAAATCATTTTGAAATCCACATGTTCTTACTGTTTTTAGTACCTCGTTTGTAGGAAAGTGGTTCCTTCTAGTCAGGTTTGTACAACTTTCACGTGTCAGAGAAGCAGAATGCTCACTAGAAATGTTTTCTGTTTTGATTATACCGTATTTTGAATGATATGTAATTTTTCAGTTTCACCTCCTCGTTTTCCATCATACATGTTGCAGTCCCCGTTTCTGCTTCTCTGTTTCCAATCCAACAAAAGTGTGTTGTTTTGACTTTTGGCCCCATCGGGGCTAAAAGAGAAAAAACGAGGCAATGAAATCTAGAAGATGTCAAACATCTTCTAGATGTCTTTCCTTCCTTCTGTTTGTTTTCGGAAACGGAAATTGCAACACTTTTTCTTTGTTTGTGGGAGGAGAGAAGAATTTTTGGATTAGAAAATCCCAGTTTCAAACATGTCAGATTCTTTATTGGAATCGTTGGAGATAATCTGCGGTCGATAAGTGACTTTACTTATATGTAACTCTCCGGAAATAGCATTATTGAAACGAAATGTATGTCTTTTTTTCGAAAATTTTTTTTTTCTGAAATACTGAGTTTCTCTGTTTCTTCTGGACCCTAGACCCTGGGCTTTGAAATTCCCCATTTTGTCTCTGATCTCTGCGATTTCGATTCAATTATTCTTCCATTACCCTTTTACCAGAGGGCCCCCTTTTCCCTCTCAAAATGGATGTGATGTCCTTTTCTCACTCTCTTTTTCTCTGCGTCTCTCTCACTCTCTCTCTCTTACCATCAATGTGCTCTTTTCCAATTTCCGTTTTTCTCGTGTGCTCATTGTCATTGTTGGGAGGAGTAAAAAGGCGTACTCATTAGGGTCATCGTTACTTTTACTCTTGCCATTTTGTGAGTAGAAGGGGACCCCTTTTTAAGTGAATAGGTTAGGGAAGGGGGGAGGAAAGTGGGGGTGGAGGCAATTTTTTTGGACAAGAATGGAGTAGATTGGGCGGTTTTTGGTGACAAGTTCAAGTTTTTCGGTTTCGTAAACTCAATTTCAAGATGAATTTTATGAAGTCTTACAATTATATGAAGCGTTGGTTTATACAGAAAATTATTTGAATAATTGTTCAGCTACACTATGTTCTCAAGTACTGTTACTAGTCTATTCATTAATCCATCATTAACGACGTATCTAACTAAATTTGTATGCTTACTGTTGATTTTTACTACTTTCTAGACAAGACTAAAGTGGATTCTGTGGCTGAAATTATCATTTTTAAGGTTCTCTGTTTTGGAAACTTTCCTTATCTTCCTTTATGTTTGAGCAGTATTGACAATAGAAAACAATAATGAAGAACGTTTTTCTCAGTTTTTCAAATTTTGTTGTTTGGATAACACAGTTTGGTGGTTACTGTGTGGCATGAATGTGCTCATTATTACATCTTATATTTTGAAATAGAGTATGATCTTTAAACAGCCTCCCCCTTTTCATACCAGTGACCTTTTTCTGTTTCACAATCCATGTTTTGTTGTCTCTAGCCTCGAGATAATACTTCTGCATGAGAATAAATCTGCAATGTCAATACATGTTTGAACTCAAATTTCGCCAGTAATTGAAATTCCAGTTTCACTTTAAGGTTGTTCTCTTCAATGTTTCATTGAGACTTCTGACCGTGTCATAGACAATTCTCAAAGTATAAATCGCTGGTTTTTGAGTTAAGACCAAACATTTCGATTTCTCGAGCTTTTCGATTTTGAGGCTCGAAATTTTTATCAGTAAACTGCCTCGTTGACTGTAAGGCTCAAATGTATTCCATAACAACAGATACAATTTCAGTTTCATATATGTAACCTAATAGTAAGCTCACTGGTTCTTATGTAATCAGTAAGAGTTCTTGAAAAGCTTCTCATAGTCACCATGAGCATACTCTTGTTGGCCTGCAATTTTCTTTTCGATTACTGGGTTTTTTTCTTGTTGTTGTTTATTAGTTTTTTAAAGACTCATTGACATGAATCACCAACACGCATCTGTAAAATTGAAAAACTACTGTATCTTTATGTTCACTAAAGCTGGTACGTTTTAAAAGAAATAATCGGTAGGGTCAAAAACCACTAAATCTTATTTACAGGTTCCCGTTGTTTTCTAAATTTTTAGAAGTAATTCGAGCTTATTGCCAGAGAAACTTTTTAAAGTTACTAGCTTTTCAAACGCAACAATATTGAATTAGACGCACTCGCTATCCTTACTGCGTGAAACTCACCTACAGAAATTTGAAATATTTCGGTTCCGCTGATGTAACCTAAGCTCCTTGTGATCTACAGATATGTTATGTTGATCATAGAATGTCGAAAATTCTGCGACTTGTCAGCATGATCACAAATGTTTCCGTTTCACTGTCATCATATAGGTTTGTGTATTTAATCATAAATATTAGTCTTAAGGGCAACAATAGAAATTACATTATTACAATAACTCTCAAAAATCCTTTTCATAAACTTCCCTTTTTTGTGTATTCTTAACGTTAGAGTACATGATTTGTTACTTGAACTTGTATTCAACATGTCATGGCGAACAAAAAATTATGTTCCATTAATTTAAGAAACTTCATTCAACTTAAGGGATTTGATGCCCATTCCAATTATCTTTCACTAGTTTTTGTGCGTTCTCATTCTCATCGCCCCGTCATTTTCTTGGGACTCACCATGAGCCATGTGGGCGGGATACTAGGCTCCCTTATGTTAAACCTTGATGTTTTTCTGCCATTACTGGGAATTTATTTTCCGTTTCTTGAACTTTATGTTGACTGGTAGGGTTTGGGTCATACGATCGCCTCACGTTGGAAACAATGATAGTTTTTGAGCTCTGGAAAAGTTGAAATGTGTAGCAAGACTCTTTTTACTTGAAACTTTGCATGTTACTGGAGTTTCGATCTGATTTTGGATAATTTTACTGTTTCTCCTACTAAACATGAAAAGGGATGTAATGAAGGCGATTAATGTAAGTACGGTCGCGTTCGATACCTCCGTTAGATTGTAAGTCGAGAAGTTATCTCTGCTACATATGAAAGTTCTCGGTTTCTTTGGTTCCATTTTGTGTAGCATTTAGTGATACTTTCTAATAAATTGACTCCTCACTGCTAAAAAAAAATTCACTGCTTCATGATCCTGATTTAAAATTTCGTTTTTGAGAAAAGACACTGATCCTTTTGCATTGAAGGTAGTGACGGTAACACCACTTTTCGAGCTTCCAAAGTGTTGATAATCTATCCATTGTGCATTTTTTCGAAAATTTTATTTTCTGTTTTTTTAGCTCTATGTTCACTGTGCAGGAAGGTTTACATTAATTAAATCTTCATTTCTAAAATTCAATCCCACAATCCACAGTTGATGTACCAATTGAGCAGTTCGCCTACTACTTTTCAATACTACAGTGGATCAACGGTCAGATTGAGCAAACAATTTTTTAAAATTTTTTAACTTCTTTGTGGTAACTTTTGTGCGCAAAATTCAGAAACCATGTCTACAATGAATCGCGAGAAAACCTAGAAAATATTGCATCAGGTTCGGCCATACCTGGGGGAAAACTTTTTGCTGGTGTACCTCCACCTCTGAAAAGAATTCCTGTGTTTGAGCTACCCGCACTCAACAATCCATAAATTATATCGGTTTCTAAACCTTGTGATCTAGTGAAATGATTTTCAAGAAATTGCTACAGTGAATAAATTCGCTGAACAATAAAATTTTTTGCTTCGAAACCATGAAGAACTCAAAATCACGACTCGAAAAAAAGCAAAACAGTGCTCATTTTGAGAGTCAGACTGGTTATAGCATTCGCTAATTCATTTAGAATGCTATCATTTTTTCAGACTTTGAACATTTACTCTTTTTTCTTTCATCTAACTATCTCATATGTATATGATAGATGATTTTTTCAGCAAATAGTTGTTCTTTTCCCATCTCCATTTCTCTAAAAGTGGTTCAACCCATTATTCCCTTCTTCTCTGCTCCCCTCCATCTCCCTCTCTCCCATCAGTCTGCCACCCCCCCCCCCTCTTCTCTGCTCAATTGTCACGCCCCAATGTTTTTCGTTGAATAATTGAAGGATACTTTGACTACTTGGGGAGAAAAGGAGAGGTGCTCCTCTCCTTTTCTCTCTTCTCCTGTCCCCATTTCTAATTTTCCGTGTTTTAGGTGTTTGAACCCCCTCTACACTAACACATACACAATGGTGGGGGTGGTCGGATGGTTCATCATTACTATCATTGGCGTGGTTTCGGGAGCAAGTGAGTTTTTGGGGAGAGGCCTAGAAACCGAGAAACGGAAAATTAGGCCACTATATTGAAAAATTAAGAATTTCGAAAGATCAAAGTTTGGAAAACTTTAGAAAATTGAAAACATTTTGAAATAGTAATTCTCCCTATTTATCTCAATGGCTTGAAAAATCCGGAATCGGTAAACTAGGCCAGAAATAGTTTGAGAGAAAAATTGGAATGAAATAAAAGCAATCAGTTAAATTTGAGTTTCTTTCTCACATTATATCATGGCAATGCTCCTGAAGATTTCTTGTTGTCAATTTTTAGAACTAAAATGGTGGCCAAGAAAATGAATTTTGCAAAGTAAGGTCAAGAGTTCAGGAAACAGAACAAGCAATACCAATCACAGTAGACGTTGTAAAGTTTTATGAAAGTTTTGAAACAACGGAATTTCGTGTAGCCTAAGTCAGAGGTATTGAATATTAAGAATTACTCGAAACTTTACAATAGTGATAAAACTGTATAAATTTCAATGTTGTTCGATGAGTTAGATGACAGAGAAATCCTTCGTACTAGTCCTCAAAATCATTAATTTTAAAAAAATGGTAAAATTTAGGCGCAATAGGTTCTTGAAAACAAACAGATGCTGGATCAAATAATCCCTTCAGAAATTCAGTACCAAATTTTCTACAGATTTCATCACTTTCATGAGACAGTAGTTTTTCATTGTTTGAAGAGCATTCAGTTGAATTCGCCATAGTTACAGCACGAGAAGTTTCAAATGTAGGAAACTCCAACATCATGAAATTAAAAGTTAACAATATTTGAACTTTTATTGCTATCTCAAATTCATAATTTTTTATCCAAGATTGTAGTCGGTTAGTAATGGGACGACACCCTTAAAAATTTCGAAATCGAGAATTCATTAAAGTTCAAATTGTTGCATCATTCTAGCAAAGGCTTTCATGATTTCGAATTATGAAAACTGTATGAAATCGGGAAAAGTTGGTCCAACTTCCCAAAAATTTGTCATCCTCGACAAAAAAGTTTTATTTGTTCTTACTTCAATATCTTATTACTTGAAGTTTAACCATCGACAAAAACTAGGGTTGTGAAACGGCAACATTTTTGAAGAATTTACCTGTTTCGTGTTCTCCGTTTTTTGAGACACATACATACATCAAAAGTAGTGATTGTTTCTTCCGCTTTCAACACGATGACTTTGAATGGTAGAACGATGACCGTCACTTAAAACTTTTCTACTGAAAATCTCCTCGAAGTGGGCCGGGAAAAGCCAAAATTTCGCAAATTTTTAAAATTCGAGGACCTCTTACTCTGTTCAGTGTCATTTTCAGACTTTGCTCCGAGCGACTTTCCCTAGTCTTTGTAAATACTGTAAACCACGTTTAATTGTGATCCAGCTTTTTCAGAATAATGTTGTTACCATTAAGGCTTAGTTTCCGAAAATCCATTTCAAAAATGACGTGATTTTGTTTGATTCTTTCTCAATTTCTGACCCATTTCTAATCCAAAATTTACGGAAAAAAATCTTTTGGTTTGTTGGGTGCAAACCAACCCTAAGATTTTTCGTGAGTTTGAAATTTACCATGAATTTTAAATTAGGGAAAGGTGAGGGTGGGGAGAGAATGACTTGATATTTTTGCAGTTACAACATGCCTAGGATTTTGTAGAAGGCTCTCAAATCTAGTTGATCTTGATTTTGTGTTCCATACAGCCTGAATATTCCTACTATCACTAGTCATTCATTTTTTAGCGTCCAATGTGAAGAAATCTTTATCTTTGCCAGAACGAAAAGCAACGAATTCATATGAACGTGCGAGCGAGAAAATGAAAAATGGAACAACGACTTGTTCAGTTTGATACCGTATCTGAGGTGGGTCATTGTGATTTGAAATTTTTGAAGTTTCCGAAACTGAAATTTAATAAACTTTCAAATAGGTAAGGTGAACGATCAATATATAAAATTTTCAGAATTTTCATCAATTTCCGGAGACCATGTTTGAGAGTCCAAATGTGAACAAGCTAGCGTTTGTATCTGAAACAAAAACGTGTGGAAATTTTTGGAGAATGATTCGCCGGGTGTTGTTTTATGAAAATATTATCTTTGATTGATTTTATGACTTTGAAACGTTGATTTTTTTAAACCAAGTTTGATGATAAATAAAATAATTGCAAAGTGCGCTTTTTTATTGATATAGAGAAACAGAAAACAGCAATAGCAGGAGTGACGACGGAAATGCACAGTAGTAAATTCCTGAAAAAATTGAGGTTTGTCGAAGACACACTATTCAGCAGAACATATCAGAGGTGCGCCGAATTCCGTCTTCCGTTTTCCGGATTTTTCGGGAAAATATTTTCTTGAAAAGCCCATAATGTTGAATGTTTCCAAGTCAACAATTACTTCCGACTGATTTTCTGGCTCTACCTAACACTAATTATTACGGTTTCCAACATTTTTCGACCTTTAAGGCCTAGCCAGTCTATTCCGTCTTCCGCGTTCCACATAGGAAAAAATCTTTTTAGGCATCTCTCGAATTTACGATCAAGGTATTGCAACGTATACAATTCATCGCTTGATCTCAGATTGCTGAAGCAGAGATTGTTTCGAATTCTTTATTATTATTCTTTTTCAACATTGCTAGCTCGATTTCGGAGCTTAAGAACCTTTCCAAACCTTCATTTTTGTAATTTCAGGGCATTCTATAACACATTTTTTCCCGTTTCAGTTAGGAGTTTTTTGATCAATCGTGGTTTCGCATTGTTCACAACGCCTGGTTAGAAATTCATTCTACATTTTACATCTGTTATGAGTTTGTCAGATTGCGTTAGTTATTATTGCCCAGCCAATCAATAAACTTTTCCATGCCCTTTTTCGAAAACAGTTTTCTTTGATTCTAGAACAAATCGTTTATCAAATACTGAATGCCTAAACCAACAATACCAAAACTGAATAATTTCATATTTCAAAAAAGGTCAACGATGAAAAAAGGAAACGTCTATCAATTGTAATGTGAATGCGAATGTCATTGTTATGGTGTATGAGAAACAATAGATTTCCGTTTCAGCTGCATCTTTTTTTTGTAATCACAAAACTTGAACGTTAATAATGAATTGTCGACTTGACTGATCAACAAGAATTATCCTGATCTAATTACGGGGTAACTGATGTTTTTATCAGTTTCAGAAGGTTACTAAGTTTGAGAAACAGAAGGATTCTAGGATTTCAATATGTCCGTCCTTGACCCAAAACTTTCCAGAAACACTGACCCTACTCCTCACTCTTTTTTCTTGCGGAGTCATGTTCAAGAGTCGAAATGTATTATTGTATTCTCACCAAAAACAATACAAATTGTGATGAACGGCTTCGAATACGGATTCTTGGAGTGCTTTCAATGTTTGGATTCAACTTGGTACAAAAAAACGTCTCAAAATTTTTCTGGTTTCGTTAGCTCATTATATTGAGAAATCAAAAATGTCTTCGATTTTAGTAAGACCAGACGTTCTACATTTTCCGAATTAGGCAAATCCCTTCTCCCAAAACCCAATGAATTCTGAATATTTACTTTCTGATTGATGAAACAGGATATCACTATGATATCTGTTTCTGAAATTTATCAAGAACGCGACATAAATAAATATTTTATTGGTAAGTAGAGTTTCGTTTTTTCTCACTACAGTAATCTCCAAACTAACAAACTAAACCTCTCATCTTTCTATACCTTGCCACGTATACATACACTCCTCCTTCTCCCCAGGAACCCTCAAATTTGTCTCTTGCTCCCCACCAACTACTCCCAAATTTGTTGCCTTTTCCTCTTCTTTCTTCCCTATTCCATTTTCCTTGAAACCACCCCCCCCCCCCTTTTCTCCCGTGTCAAAAACTGCCATGTCATGTGTGTGTTCAAAAGTGAAATGGGGACAGAGAAGGGGGGACCCAGGTAAAATTGAAGAGAGATGGGGACCCAAAAGAAGGCGGAGCGCAGTGTACACAATTTTCGCAATGAATAAATTAGAGTGGAAGAGGAAGGGGACCCCTTCCTCCCTCTCTTTTTCCACTGACTCCATTGAGCTTTCGGTGTTTTTTTTCTGTTTTGTTCCTTTTTTCGAAGGAAGGAACATATTTCCTTGTTTTCTTTTAGGTTAGTGGGTGATATGAAATTGATAGGAATAGGGGTGATTAGGAGATCAGTCGTGGGAATTTACGAAGTTTTGGCGATTGGAATTAGGACCTCTTTATATGGACAGTGTACGTTTTTCTTCGTTTTTTTTCGGCTCTTATTTAGAGATTGTCGTTTGTGAATTATGAACTGGAAGTTAAGATCTTAGAATTAAATCGTCAGCTTGTTGAAACCGGCTTTCCTCCGCTTTTAATGAGAAAATTATGAAGCTTATGCAGCCTGGATAATAACTGTATCATCACGTTTTGAAAACAGTAGTTTCGGAATGAAGTTGGATGATTAGGAAACAAATTTTGGGTTGATTTCTTATCTAGGTCTTGGAACAGTAGCGTGTGAGTTTACGACTTTGCTGGTAAATACGTCCTCAAGTAGGGTCAACTGACAATGAAGAATAGCTTTAAGGACAACCAAGGACTTTACATTAGCGTGTTAAATTTGGTTGAGTTTTACAAAAATTGTGCAACAGCGTAATTTAATTGTTTTTACATTTCGATCATAAAGGTAGCCAAAGAAAGTCTGAGACTTATTATGCTTCAATTAAATGCAAATAACCGTTCATCAAAATTTCTACAATTTTTCATGACCATAGTGAAACAGAGTTCCTTTGGAGAAGACACACCAATATTGAAAACAACGATATGATTATTAGAAATGAATTCGAGATGCTCCTTGTGGGATACATGGAACTGTACATACAAGTTTTTTCGGTTTAATTCTTTCATTTTTTTCGGAGATCATTTTTTCATAGATCCCTGGTAGAAAGACTGAAGTTGATCCAATTTAATTGAAAAAATGAGGATGCTCTAAATAGTTTTGGAGAATTTTGTTTCGCGATATCATTAGAACATGAAATTTGCTTAAAATTTCTCAGATCGATGATGAAATTTTGTTGGTTTAGTAGGCTTTAAAAGGTGCTCACTTAATGAAAAATTCTGAATCTTCTTGTGATTGAGAGTAATCCAACCAAGTTCAGATGTCCTTCTGATACAAAGAAGGATTATGAAATGTTAGTTCCACGCTTTACCGCTTCATGAACAAAGTAGAACATGAGCCATTTTTAAACTTCGTCGTGTAACTGATTAAATACAAAAACACTTGAAATCACTGTATCACAACGTTGTGAAACAGAGTAGTTTTAAGATGAAATCGGTGACTCTGTAGATGTGGTCATTTTCCTGGTTTCCAAGCTGCGAGAAGAGTACTAGTTTGGATCTTTTCAAAAATAATTTCCAAATTTGAACAGTAGTACCGAGACCAAAATCCGCCCCCTTCTCTCCCTTAATCCCGTTGGTATGCGCATCCTCGTTTTGATCGGCGAAAAGGGGCGGAGCTTGTCCGCCCCCTTCTCTCCCTTAATCCCGTTGGTATGCGCATCCTCGTTTTGATCGGCGAAAAGGGGCGGAGCTTGTGTCGAAAAATGTGTCAAAAAAATGTCAAAAAATTTGACACGCTTTTTGACGATTAATAACTTCAGCCGGAGTGGACCGTTTTTGATTTTTCTTTTTTTGTTGAAAAAAGCAACTAGGGCCGCCCATGGTAAACTAGAAAACAGTGGGATGGGATGATTTTGAGCAAAGCTGTGCTCAATCTCCCGAAGCTCATTTTTTTCCGAAAAATTTTGGCTTGAAAAATGTCTAATTTTTTCGGTTTATTTAGTTGCATAATTCGGAGAGTAGAGTTACGGGTCTGAAATTTCAAATATAAGTTGGGCGACTACCTGGCTAAGGGAAGAGCAACTCAAAAAAATTATTTATCTTAAAATGAAGTTTTAAGCCCTAAAAGTTTAAAATGTGGTTTTTTTGGAGAATTTTGATTCTGCCGTTTCGTTTGAGAGAACGGATAGAGCTATCTTTTTGATTTTTGGTGAGTATATGTAAGTCAGACCGTTTTAACCGTTTATCAAATCAAAATCAGTCTATCTTGAAAACTGCTCCAGATATTCTTGAAAAATCGAAAAAAGTGGAGCTTTTCCTCCTCGAAAATAGGCTCCGCCCACTTTTAGTTTTTTGCCTATAACTTCGTTAGTTTTTCAAATTTTTGGAATATTTTGTGAAAAACGGATGTAGGATGGAAAATTACATCGATCTATGTAAAATTTATGAGCTTTTTAATGGAAAAATTGTTCAGAAATCAAGAAAAACTGATTTTCAGGCCAAAAATTAAACGTTCCAAAATCGTCATTTTTCAACATTTTGAAGATTTTCTTTTTGGTTCCATTAGATAAAACTGCGCTGATTTTGAATTTGTTTGTTAGATCTTCAAATACTGAATTTGAGTAAAGTTATGACCGTTATTAGTTTTCCGATTTGATAGTGTTGGGGAATTTACTAAAAACAAGATTTATCACTGGATCTTTAAATCAATACATGTGAAATCATCTCTTCTAGGGGAACAATGTAAAAAACCGCACGAAAAAAGCTTTCCTGGCTCTATTTTGATCCATAATCGAATCCGACAATTCCGAAGCGCGTGCGTTTTTTCGCAAAGAAAAACAGAAGACGGGCACAGAGAGGAGAGCGAGGACCCGTCGGCCGCAGTGATGTGACTGTCTTGCCGCCTCCAATCGACTATGCGCTCAATGGCGCAGTGGTAAAGCTGTGAGCCCAGAATCTGAAGGTCGTTGGTTCGATACTTTTCGGGGTGAAAAGTGTTTTGCATAATTTTTTAAGTACCATGACGATAAGCCCGAGGAGCCGAAGGCCTTGAGATTGAGGAGCCGAAGGCTCCGTAACACACGAGAAGCGAACAATCGGGCCTTTGGCCCTTGCAAAAGAAGCGAACTCTCGGGCCTTCGGCCCTCGCCAAAAATAGCGATCACTCGGGCCTTCGGCCCTCGCAAAGAGAGCAAACACTCCGGGCTTCGGCCCTCGCACAAGATAGCGATCACTCGGGCCCCCGACTCTCGCCAAAAATAGCGAGCACTCGGGTCTTCGGTCCTCGCAAAGAAAGCAAACACTCAGGCCTTCGGCCCTCGCACAAGATAGAGATCACTCGGGCCTTCGGCCTTCGCCAAAAATAGCGATCACTTGGGCCTTCGGCCCTCGCCAATAATAGCGATCACTCGGGCCTTCGGCCCTCGCAAAGAGAGCAAACACTTGGGCCTTCGGCCCTCGCAAAGAGAGCAAACACTCGGGCCTTCGGCCTTCGCACAAGATAGCAAACACTCGGGCTTTCGGCTCTCGCACAAGATAGAGATCACTCGGGCCTTCGGCCTTCGCCAAAAATAGCGATCACTCGGGCCTTCGGCCCTCGCCAATAATAGCGATCACTCGGGCCTTCGGCCCTCTCAAAGAGAGCAAACACTCGGGCCTTCGACTCTCGCCAAAAATAGCAATCACTCGGGCCTTCGGCCTTCGCACAAGATAGCGATGACTCGGGCCTTCGGCCCTTGCAAAGAAAACAAACACTCGGGCCTTCGGCCCTCGCACAAGATAGCGATCACTCGGGCCTTCGGCCCTCGAAAAGATAGCAAACACTCGGGCCGTCGGCCTTTGCACAAGATAGTGATCACTCGGGCCTTCGGCCCTCGCAAAGAAAGCAAACACTCGGGCCTTCGGCCTTCGCCAATAATAGCGATCACTCGGGCCTTCGGCCTTCGCAGAAGATAGCAAACACTCGGGCGGCTCTCGCACAAGGTAGAGATCACTCGGGCCTTCGGCCCTCGCAAAGAGAGCAAACACTCGGGCCTTCGGCCTTCGCCAAAAATAGCGATCACTCGGGCCTTCGGCCCTCGCAAAGGGAGCAAACACTCGGGCCTTTGGCCTTCGCACAAGATAGCAAACACTCGGGCCTTCGGCCTTTGCACAAGATAGCGATGACTCGGGCCTTCGGCCCTCGCAAAGAAAGCAAACACTCGGGCCTTCGGCCCTCGCACAAGATAGCAAACACTCGGGCTTTCGGCTCTCGCACAAGATAGAGATCACTCGGGCCTTCGGCCTTCGCCAAAAATAGCGATCACTCGGGCCTTCGGCCCTCGCGCAAGATGGCGATCACTCGGGCCTTCGGCCCTCGCAAAGGGAGCAAACACTCGGGCCTTTGGCCTTCGCACAAGATAGCAAACACTCGGGCCTTCGGCTTTTGCACAAGATAGCGATCACTCGGGTCTTCGACCCTCGCAAAGAGAGCAAACACTCGGGCTTTCGGCTCTCGCACAAGATAGAGATCACTCGGGCCTTCGGCTTTCGCCAAAAATAGCGATCACTCGGGCCTTCGGCCCTCGCCAATAATAGCGATCACTCGGGCCTTCGGCCCTCGCAAAGAGAGCAAACACTCGGGCCTTCGACTCTCGCCAAAAATAGCAATCACTCGGGCTTTCGGCCCTCGCACAAGATGGCGATTACTCGGGCCTTCGGCGCTCGCAAAGAGAGCAAACACTTGGGCCTTTGACCCTTGCAAATAAAGCGAACTCTCGGGCTTTCGGCCCTCTCCAAAAATAGCGAACACTCGGGCCTTCGGCCCTCGCAGAAAGAGCAAACAAGAGTCCGAGTGATCGCTGTTTTTGGTTGTACTACCATTCGAATTGTCTTCCAAGCTCAGTTCAATCCCAGGCTCAGTTCAAAAAGCAAGGAGACACGCCTGGGTACGCGGCGTAGCCGCGTCTAGCAGATTCGGCCGGAGGCCGAAGATGCTAGTCCGAGAAATGGGTATATGTACCTTGAACAGAAACTATCTGGATAACCATGCGGAACCAAACAAGTTTTTCAATTTGTTCATGTTTCATTAACATGTTGAAACAGAAAAAATTAGTACGGAATAGTTTATTTTCATTTTCTTCTTGAAACTCGTGAATGTTAATAGTTATTGTGCCATAAGTTTCATAACCTTAATAGTGACATAATGTGTCACAATTTATAATAACAATATCTCAAACTCTAGGATTAAAGAATTACGCTCACCACTCGTAGTTTCATGTATGACATTTAATGGCATGGCAATTCTAGCGGTCTTCAAAAATTATTCTTATTCCTTTGTGCTACTGACAGAATTCGAAAAGATTCCTGATACTGTAGCAAATCAATATCGAGTTCGGATTTCAAACAGTGATGGGTTATTGTATGACTGACTATACTTAACAAAAAATATACTCATCCCAACTGATGTACGATCAATGATAGACATGATTGTAATCTGACGGGCCCGCCTTCCCAAAAAGCCTCGGAAAAAAAAAATATCCGTGAAAAAATAAATATCCGTGAAAGCTTCGAAATTTTCAATTTTTGATATTACCATATTAGCTTTCTCATACTAGCCATTTACAGCAAGTTTACGTAAAATTAAGCCTTAGAGCTAAAATTAGGTTGTCATTGAAAAAATCAGTGGAATTTCGGTAGACTACCTTGATGGGTCGATTTTTTTCTAAAAAGTCGTCTTGCAATCTTGCTGATAGGCATAACGATCATTGACTTAACAAATTCTTATCAACTTTTAACATTCTCATCAACATGTTGAAACACTGATCGCAATTTTGCTTTTTTTAGCTCTCAGAAAATTTTTCAATCAGTTCATATGTGGCTGTAGGTAATTTTTAAGTAGCCCAATTATCCTTCTCTACAAACATAAACAAGCGTAGTAGTTAATGTAGGTAGTTTTAACTAACATTTAAAAATGTAGTTTAACATTTAAAAATGTAGTCTGCGTCGATCAGTCCGGAGAAGCTATGCTCTTTCCCAGTTTATGGTAAGTTCTGGCTTGCATAATTTTAATTTTACCTTGTTTTCAGCTTAAATACAGTAGAAGTTGTCAATTTAAAATAGAAATTATTGTAGCATTCCGTTTGCCCCATCGACAATCGTTTTGCTTTTACAGTATCACAACTTTTAGAAACACATTTGTTTGTGAAAGAAGCCAATTCCTGATTTCTAATCTCACAGTACTTATGACCAGGTGGTTTTCGCCCCTTCGGGGCTCCACCACCTGGCCTTCGCTTACTTCCCGGGCCGGGAGCCTTAGGCTCCTTTGAATAGGACCTTCGGTCATTCTAATCAACCATCAGAACTTACGGATTATTCCAATGGGACAAAAATCGGAACCCTTTTTAGCCTTCGATACCCTCCAAAAGGATTTGCCTACTGGCTCTATAGCGTTTTTGGAGCCGTCGGCCTGCCCTTCAAAAGGTCTTCGGAACTTGATGGTTCATGTTCGTGGCTTACAACTTTCGTAACTCAGCTTCAACTTTTTTGAATACTTTCTCTCATATTCTGAATCCCCTTCAGCTCTCTTAAAAGTTCTCTCCCTCTAAAAGTGCTACAGAGAGTTGATACTTTTATGAGTCCTGCGGAGCCAAAAGTTTTTTCTTTCCGGCCCTCCAGCCTTCCTGATGTTTTGCGGATTTTTGAGATCTTTCTTTCAGAGCCTGGGGCTCTTCTAGGAGTTCTACGTAGTCTGCGTCTTCGTCTATCATGGTCTCCGGCCCTTTTGTGAAAAGTCTATGGAACTGTCGGCTCCATCTGTCTGACCTGCGGTCCATTGAAAAGTCTCCTAAGGTTTTGGCTCATTCTTACACGCTCGCAGCACTCAGACGAAAATTACGGTGACTGCAATCATTTTCGCGAATGTCAGATGCATGCAAAGTTTTTATTCTTCAAACTTTTGTATATCAGTGTTGCGAGAATCTCAATACTACTTTCTCTAATCAAATTTGATAGTGATGATTTTCCAGATTTCAAAGCTTCATAACTTTTTTCAAATTCAACTTTTCTACAATTTTTTTTTCATATTCTGAATCCTCGCGCGGAGACGAACACAATGATATATAATTTCACTTATCAACCCCTACCCATCGCAAAGTTTACCCCAAACTTGGGTAATTGAACCGGACGTTTGCCACGTGGCGGCAGTGGTCATTCTGGGAAGCGGCCGACATCAATCGAGTCCGCGTCGGCCATCGCACTTGTGTGTGCGCCTGCTCCCCCTCGCCGCACATGGGAAATTTCGCATGTCTCTTCAGAAAAAGTGCTCCAGAAGACGTCAAAATGGAAATTTTGAGAAACAAAAAAGACGTGCATCATCCTCAAATATTCAGGAACAAACTGTGAAAGTTTCAAAAAAGTTGGTCAACTTTGAGCCAAGTTATGACTTGCAACACATTTTCAGTTTCCAATTTTTCCAAAATTTGTACTGAAAAATTACAAAAAGAGCTGTAACTTGCTCCATTTTTGAGATATCAAAAATCTGAGCACATGGGCATCAACGTAGCCAAATTTCTAATATTCTGAAAAAAGTTTCATAAAAATCGGTCCAGTATGAACTGAGTTACAGCTAGCGACACACAAACGAACATACATAAGTTTTCAAATGTTATTAGTAAAGATACGTGAGATTAATCTAGATACATTTTAGAACTATCATGATTGCTTTGATGAGAGTTAGAGATTTGGAAAAGTTACCGTCTCAGTTTGGTTACAAAAGCATCTCAAACTTTTTACTGCAGTTGTCACGACAATTAGTTTTTATTAAGTATGAATAACTTTAAAACCAGCAGTTCATTCACAGTAGCACATTTTATGCGCATTATGAAACAATGATTTTTTTCTAAAGTTCGGTAAGGCGACAACATTGCTGATAAAGCCAATTGATATTTATGATGGTCTAGTTTGTGATAGAATGCTTGTATACCATCTCAAAATAGGTGCTAACATTACTGTAGTGATACTTTTCTCTCTTAACACTTTGCACGACTCCCAATAATTCATGTCTAGGTTGTTGTCGAGAGCATCAATTCACGACTGAACTGAAAAACGTACAATTTTTTGCACTTTCACAATGTCCTGAAACAAGCAAGTAATTTGATAAATTTTACTACGACATCGTACCTCTTCATAAATAGAGCATCATTAATCTTTCTCTACATCTACCTTTTCAAACATCGAACAGAATTCACACTTCTCCACCATAGTTTTCTTTTTTTCTTACATTCTTAAAATTCCGTGTAATTTTCCCAACCATGGATAATACTCACATCCTCCAAAAAATGGGGGTGCTGTGTGCTCTACTGGCCGTGGGGCAGGTAATGGAGCGTGAACCCCCTTATAAGGGAGTTTCCGTTTTTTCGCTTTTCTGGAGCTCTTTTTTGAAGAAGGAGAAGTTTGAGCTCCTGAATCTTGAGAATTTCATTTGGGAATGTTTACTTGAGAATGAAAAGTATTTTTGCTGTTTTGACTACTTTTTAATAACGCTTGGTGGTTGTCATTGCAATACCGCTTTGTCATTTGTTGGAAACAACTGCAGCAATTTCTAAAACGCTAATAAATTGAAACATTGTTGCTTTAGTATGGGGTCCGGGAGAAACATTTTGATGTTTCAAATTGTTTGTAAGTAACTGCATGTAGTATCGTACATCAATAGACAATTAGCGTAAACTCATTATTCGAAAAAGCCTCCTATTTCATCAGGTGTTTGTTAATAGGAGTCAAAAATCGAAGGTGATATTTGTCAGTTGTAATAGAACGACGCTACCATTAATAGAAAAGACGATAGAACGACGATAGAACGACGCTACCATTTTTGTCATTTTTCGAATCGAGTGCTGGTCATTTTGGCTAAAACGAAAAACAGATCTTACTGCTTCCCTACGATCACTTATTAGAGATAAGACAGATTTTTCATTACGTAGTAAGACACCGGTCCTCCCAACATCAAGCAAACGGAACCCAAATTCTGGACACGATGAGAACTAAACTCATGTTTTGAATAACTTCTGTTTCAAGTGCATAATACCGATTTTGGGTGTTCCTGTCATTGTTCTGGGGATACATCAGAACACTTTAAATTTTTCTGTTTCCATATTTGCTCTTACAAGCTAGTTGCTGACAGTTATTAATAGTCTCTTCATTACATTTATGCAAAATTTGGCTTCTTATGTATTTCTATTGACTCTCCATTTTGAGATTTCAAACCTTGTCACTTTCTTGAGTTTTCTTTTTTTCGGACATCTTCTCACTGTTTCACACATTTGTGAAATATGAGTGACTCTAGAAACTCCACTTCAGTCCAAATTTTCAGTTGTATTATCTTCCTATTCATGATTCTTGGTTCGCTAGGCAAACTTTTTTGATTTTACCCTCGTCTTGCATAAAAGGTTGATTGGAGTAGTTCTGCAAGCATTAGAAGTAGTTCCGCACAGTCGGCAACAGTAGAAACTTTCGGAAATTTTCACAATCTCAAATGACAAACTTCCTTTTTTATCAAGTTTTTTGTTTGATTTTAAAGATACGTTAACTCGTAGTTTGGTCGATAAAATTACGAGCATTTCGGTTTTCGACAATAACTCATATTTCATCATACTGTGAACTAATCGGTAACAAAAGAGAGATCACTCACATTTCTATCTGTTTTATTTTCAAATCAGGAAGTCTTCTGTTTCCTTTGGTACTTATTTCGGAAACGGGTAGGTTTGCTCTGATCTGAACTTCTCTCTATCGTATTCCGTTTTAAATTTCCGGCTACTTCCGTCTTCCGGATTTTTCGGCAGCAATTTGAAAAAAGTCCCAAAATTTTTAATTTTTCCGGTTGAAAATTATTTTTTACTGATTTTCTGACTTTAACTGACACTATTACTCCCACTTTTATCGAGCACATGAAACTGAAGTAAAGAAAATATATTATCAATCGACTCTTTACTCTATATCATCAATAAGGAACCATTTGTAATAATAAACTGTTCCAATTATATGTTTTTTGCAGATATAACTGCTAAAAATACTTGAGTTTCTTGATTTCCTTTACAAGTCACATCTCTTTCTTCTAGAAACCAAGGCACAATTTCCTTGCTTGAAAAATATGTTTCATTACCTTGTATTTTGGGATCGAAAATTAAAACCAGATAATCCGCTTTCTCCTGATGAGCTTTCTTTAATTTTTCGTTATCAATAGAGCGCGCTTCCAGACTCATCAATTTTCGCAAACTTTTCTGTTTCAACTAGGTGTTTTTGCAGGCCTCAGATGAAACGTTGTCATTGGAACGTCGATATGTTCATTTTGATATCATCCTCTATTTTCTCCTGCCCTGCCAATTATCAATAGAGCGCATTTTCAACTGCATTTTCCTGAAGAAGACCTTCCTGTTTCAACTAGGTATTAGTTAACACTAGGCACCAGCGCCGCTACTGGTTAGTAGCTTTAGTTAGTTAGATCACTGTGCACTTTAACGTTGAACTCCCAATTATCAATAGAGCGCATTTTCTGGTGTTTCATATCTTCTACACCTGACTTTTTCCCCAGACTCCCCCCCCCCCCCCCCCCCCTCCATTTCTTCAAACTCCTCAAAAAAAAAGAGTGATAGATGTGAAGAATAGAAGAAGGGGTGTTCCCTTCTTCTTCTCACATCCCTCAATTTTTGAATTCTCATGGGACATTCCATATATTCCAGCCAGCTTGCACACAAATGTTTTCTTCTCTATGCACATATATCTATAGAGAAGAGGAATAGAGAAGAAGACAACAAGAACCCAAAAAAGGGGTGAAAGGGGCGGAGCCTAGGGGTCCTGGAATATTTGATGACGTGGAAATTGAAGTTCTGCATATTGGTGTATTGGTGTGTGCTCTCTTAGAAAATGAGAAGGAGTCAAAGAAACTTTTGCACACATATACCCAACAACTCAAATTAAACTTTTTCATTTCCTCTTCTTTTTTCCATTTTTCTCCCCACTTTTCGCTCCCTCCCCCTTTTTTTTTAAACGGAAGGGTGACTCCATTTTTGCTCTTTGTACTGCCCTTTTTTGTTTGGAGCGTTTTTTATTTGGAAGCAGGGGGGGGGGGGGGGGGAGGGGGGGAAGAGTTGTTTTAGGAGTTAGTGTGCAAAATCAGTAATAAAGAAGCGTTTCCTCGAAATTCATGAAAACATGTGGAAATGGTGAATTTTTCTAAAAATGCGAACGAATTTTGCGAAACCGGAAAATGAGTGAGGGTTTTTATTTGATTACCCAATTGGCAAAAATTGATGGAAAAAGTTGGTCAGGATTTTCATGAGCCTCTTGAAACTGTCGAAAATTCTATGTCCCATCAGTTTTTCAGCCAATATGTTTGTGTTTTAAAATAAAAACTGCCATCCAAACAAACCATGCCTCTCTTCAATTTTCAAATGACCTGATGGAAACTGGAAATATGTTTTTCGCACCTATTTTTTAAATGATCTTTATGTTTGCATTTTAGCCAAGTCAACATATAGAACAGCCGTTTTGGAAGCTTATTCATGATAAAATATTTGTTCGAAACAGTGGGAACTTCAGAATTGATAAACTTTTAAACTAAAGGTAAGAATTTAATATCTACATATTAGGCTAAAATTAATCCTGTTTCATATATGGCATATCAAAAACTGAACATTTATTGTGAAGAAACTCGAATATGTTCCAACTTTTCGACGCGGACCATAAACACAGTAAAAATACAATCCCGTGCAAAATTTGTGAACTGTACGAAACAGTTTGAAAAATTTGTTCACTTGTTTCATGATCAAAAAATTAGTTTCGAATAATTGTTTTGCTAAAAAGAGGATCGAACAAAATGTTCTGTTTTGGATAGTCGTCATACGCTCAATCTGAAACATTGAAGTTGCTAACCCAATACAATGGTAAATTTGTGCAATTGCTGTGATTTTCTTTAGAGCTGATAATTTTGTGCTTTTGAAACACCACGGAGAGCTGAATATTTCAGTTAGAGTCTTGTGTCCCATTTCAGTTCAGCTCGAAATGGTAAGACCACATGTTTTTCATTTGTCCCTGTTGCACAAAGTTTGGATTGTGAATTGTAAAGAATAGGTAGTAATGCGTGGCGATATAAATAAGAATCTGAATTGTGATACTGAAAAACAAGTTTTTAATTGGGGGGGGGGGGGCATTTTACTATGAGCGGTCCCGATTTTGTCAGAATTACTGTTGCCCGTCGTTCAGAATTGAAATTTTGTAGTCTTTTATTGATCTGTGAAAGGTTCCCATTGAATCATTTTGAAGTTCACATATTCAATTTTTGAAAAGTGTTTGAAACATTGATAATGTCATAAAAGTTTTTGCTGTTTTTACAATAAGTTCCTTCTTTGTGTGAATGCTCACTAAAAAAATTGTTTTCTGTTCTAAATTCACCGTATTTTGATAGTACATCGTTTTTTCATTCACCATTCTTCCGTGCGAAGTTTGTAAACAATACAAAACAGTTTGAAAAATGTTTTTTTTAGTATAAACTATAAACGTGAAACAAGTTAAAACTTGTTTCACGTTTATCATCAAAAAATTAGTTTTCAATTATAATCTTTTTTCCAAAACCCTCCGAACAAAATTTTCTGTTTTGGATAGCCGTCATAAGCTCAACTTGCAACATTGGAGTCGCTGATTCTAACACATTAGTTAATTTGTGAAATTGACTAGCATCTTCGGCCTCCGGCCGAATCTGCTAGACGCGGCTACGCCGCGTACCCAGGCGTGTCTCCTTGCTTTTTGAACTGAGCCTGGGATTGAACTGAGCTTGGAAGACAATTCGAATGGTAGTACAACCAAAAACAGCGATCACTCGGACTCTTGTTTGCTCTTTCTGCGAGGGCCGAAGGCCCGAGTGTTCGCTATTTTTGGAGAGGGCCGAAAGCCCGAGAGTTCGCTTTATTTGCAAGGGTCAAAGGCCCAAGTGTTTGCTCTCTTTGCGAGCGCCGAAGGCCCGAGTAATCGCCATCTTGTGCGAGGGCCGAAAGCCCGAGTGATTGCTATTTTTGGCGAGAGTCGAAGGCCCGAGTGTTTGCTCTCTTTGCGAGGGCCGAAGGCCCGAGTGATCGCTATTATTGGCGAGGGCCGAAGGCCCGAGTGATCGCTATTTTTGGCGAAAGCCGAAGGCCCGAGTGATCTCTATCTTGTGCGAGAGCCGAAAGCCCGAGTGTTTGCTCTCTTTGCGAGGGTCGAAGACCCGAGTGATCGCTATCTTGTGCAAAAGCCGAAGGCCCGAGTGTTTGCTATCTTGTGCGAAGGCCAAAGGCCCGAGTGTTTGCTCCCTTTGCGAGGGCCGAAGGCCCGAGTGATCGCCATCTTGCGCGAGGGCCGAAGGCCCGAGTGATCGCTATTTTTGGCGAAGGCCGAAGGCCCGAGTGATCTCTATCTTGTGCGAGAGCCGAAAGCCCGAGTGTTTGCTATCTTGTGCGAGGGCCGAAGGCCCGAGTGTTTGCTTTCTTTGCGAGGGCCGAAGGCCCGAGTCATCGCTATCTTGTGCAAAGGCCGAAGGCCCGAGTGTTTGCTATCTTGTGCGAAGGCCAAAGGCCCGAGTGTTTGCTCCCTTTGCGAGGGCCGAAGGCCCGAGTGATCGCTATTTTTGGCGAAGGCCGAAGGCCCGAGTGTTTGCTCTCTTTGCGAGGGCCGAAGGCCCGAGTGATCTCTACCTTGTGCGAGAGCCGCCCGAGTGTTTGCTATCTTCTGCGAAGGCCGAAGGCCCGAGTGATCGCTATTATTGGCGAAGGCCGAAGGCCCGAGTGTTTGCTTTCTTTGCGAGGGCCGAAGGCCCGAGTGATCACTATCTTGTGCAAAGGCCGACGGCCCGAGTGTTTGCTATCTTTTCGAGGGCCGAAGGCCCGAGTGATCGCTATCTTGTGCGAGGGCCGAAGGCCCGAGTGTTTGTTTTCTTTGCAAGGGCCGAAGGCCCGAGTCATCGCTATCTTGTGCGAAGGCCGAAGGCCCGAGTGATTGCTATTTTTGGCGAGAGTCGAAGGCCCGAGTGTTTGCTCTCTTTGAGAGGGCCGAAGGCCCGAGTGATCGCTATTATTGGCGAGGGCCGAAGGCCCGAGTGATCGCTATTTTTGGCGAAGGCCGAAGGCCCGAGTGATCTCTATCTTGTGCGAGAGCCGAAAGCCCGAGTGTTTGCTATCTTGTGCGAAGGCCGAAGGCCCGAGTGTTTGCTCTCTTTGCGAGGGCCGAAGGCCCAAGTGTTTGCTCTCTTTGCGAGGGCCGAAGGCCCGAGTGATCGCTATTATTGGCGAGGGCCGAAGGCCCAAGTGATCGCTATTTTTGGCGAAGGCCGAAGGCCCGAGTGATCTCTATCTTGTGCGAGGGCCGAAGGCCTGAGTGTTTGCTTTCTTTGCGAGGACCGAAGACCCGAGTGCTCGCTATTTTTGGCGAGAGTCGGGGGCCCGAGTGATCGCTATCTTGTGCGAGGGCCGAAGCCCGGAGTGTTTGCTCTCTTTGCGAGGGCCGAAGGCCCGAGTGATCGCTATTTTTGGCGAGGGCCGAAGGCCCGAGAGTTCGCTTCTTTTGCAAGGGCCAAAGGCCCGATTGTTCGCTTCTCGTGTGTTACGGAGCCTTCGGCTCCTCAATCTCAAGGCCTTCGGCTCCTCGGGCTTATCGTCATGGTACTTAAAAAATTATGCAAAACACTTTTCACCCCGAAAAGTATCGAACCAACGACCTTCAGATTCTGGGCTCACAGCTTTACCACTGCGCCATTGAGCGCATAGTCGATTGGAGGCGGCAAGACAGTCACATCACTGCGGCCGACGGGTCCTCGCTCTCCTCTCTGTGCCCGTCTTCTGTTTTTCTTTGCGAAAAAACGCACGCGCTTCGGAATTGTCGGATTCGATTATGGATCAAAATAGAGCCAGGAAAGCTTTTTTCGTGCGGTTTTTTACATTGTTCCCCTAGAAGAGATGATTTCACATGTATTGATTTAAAGATCCAGTGATAAATCTTGTTTTTAGTAAATTCCCCAACACTATCAAATCGGAAAACTAATAACGGTCATAACTTTACTCAAATTCAGTATTTGAAGATCTAACAAACAAATTCAAAATCAGCGCAGTTTTATCTAATGGAACCAAAAAGAAAATCTTCAAAATGTTGAAAAATGACGATTTTGGAACGTTTAATTTTTGGCCTGAAAATCAGTTTTTCTTGATTTCTGAACAATTTTTCCATTAAAAAGCTCATAAATTTTACATAGATCGATGTAATTTTCCATCCTACATCCGTTTTTCACAAAATATTCCAAAAATTTGAAAAACTAACGAAGTTATAGGCAAAAAACTAAAAGTGGGCGGAGCCTATTTTCGAGGAGGAAAAGCTCCACTTTTTTCGATTTTTCAAGAATATCTGGAGCAGTTTTCAAGATAGACTGATTTTGATTTGATAAACGGTTAAAACGGTCTGACTTACATATACTCACCAAAAATCAAAAAGATAGCTCTATCCGTTCTCTCAAACGAAACGGCAGAATCAAAATTCTCCAAAAAAACCACATTTTAAACTTTTAGGGCTTAAAACTTCATTTTAAGATAAATAATTTTTTTGAGTTGCTCTTCCCTTAGCCAGGTAGTCGCCCAACTTATATTTGAAATTTCAGACCCGTAACTCTACTCTCCGAATTATGCAACTAAATAAACCGAAAAAATTAGACATTTTTCAAGCCAAAATTTTTCGGAAAAAAATGAGCTTCGGGAGATTGAGCACAGCTTTGCTCAAAATCATCCCATCCCACTGTTTTCTAGTTTACCATGGGCGGCCCTAGTTGCTTTTTTCAACAAAAAAAGAAAAATCAAAAACGGTCCACTCCGGCTGAAGTTATTAATCGTCAAAAAGCGTGTCAAATTTTTTGACATTTTTTTGACACATTTTTCGACACAAGCTCCGCCCCTTTTCGCCGATCAAAACGAGGATGCGCATACCAACGGGATTAAGGGAGAGAAGGGGGCGGATGTGGCTTGCTTTTGAATTTTAAGCTAATCATCCTCCAACTCTCTCTAACTCCAATTTCCCATAATTTTGAGCTTTTGAATCACGATGGAGAGCTGACTATATCAGTTCGAGTCTTGTGTCCCATTTCAGTCTAGCTCGACACGGTAGTCGCGATCAATTTTCTAATTTTTCCATTTTTCCCTGTTGCAGAATGTTTGGATTGTGAATTGTGAAGCACAGGTAGCCATTGATTGCAACTTAGTAGACATCGATGAAAAGTAAAATTTGAAACTTGACACTGGAGACAAGTTTCAAATTGTGGGCATCATACTATGAGCAGTCCCGATTTTGTCAGAATTACTGTTGCCTGTTTTCAAGTAATCAAATTTTGTAGACTTTTATTGAACTGTGAAAGTTAGCATTTTATCATTTTGAAGTTCACATGTTCAATTTTTAAAAAGAGCTTGAATCAGTAATAGTGTCGACAAAGTTATCAATTTTTTTAACAGTTAGTTCCTTCTTTGTGTGAAAGGGATCCGTCGTATGTTATGGTCGTTTTTCAATATTCATTGCTCTCCCGTGCGAAGTTTGTAAACAGTACGAAACAGTTAAATTTTTTTGACTTGTTTCACGTTTATGATCAAAAAATTAGTTTTGAATAATGATTCTTCCAAAAAGCGGTCCGAAGCAAATATTCTGTTGATCCCTTGTAGTCAATTTTATCCGACTTTCACGTATCAGAGAAGCAGAATGCTTACTAGAAATGTTTTCTATTTTGATTATAACGTATTTTGAATAATTGGTAATTCTTCAGTTTCACCTCTCCCGTTTACACCATACATCATTTTTTGTGCAGTCCCACTCTCCTTTGCAGTTCCCGTTTCTGCTTTTATGTTTCCAATCCAACAAAAGTGTGTTGTTTTGACTTTTGGTCCCAAGGAGCCAAGAGAAAAAACGAGGCAATGAAATCTGGAAGATGTCAAACATCTTCTAGATGTCTTTTCTTTCTTCTGTTTGTTTTTCGGAACGGAAATTGCAACATTTTTTCTTGGTTTTTGGTGGAAGAGAAAAATTTTTGGATATGAAAATCCCAGTTTCAAATATGTGAGATAGTTTATTAGAGTCGTTGGAGATAATAGTAGGATCGGATTTTACCACTGTGTGAATAATATCCTTATACAAAATGAATACTGTGCTTTTTGTTCTAAAAAACTGTTTGCCGAAAATCGGATTCCGAAAATTTAGGTTTCTCAAATCTAGTTTCTTTTAAGTTTCTTTTAAAAACGTAGATTGAATGAAAATAATGAATAGGTAATTATTTAAAAGTTTCTAATGATTACGATATTCTGAGATGCCGATGGATTCTGAAATCTCTGAGATTAATGGGTTCTCTAATTCTTCTGGACCCTAGACCCTGTGCTTTGAAATTCCTCCATTTCGTCTCTGATCTCTGCGATTTCGATTCAATTATTCTTCCATTACCCTTTTACCAGAAGGGCCGCCCTCTTCCCTCTCAAAATGGATGTGATGTCCTTTCCTCACTCTCTTTTTCTCTGCGTCTCTCACTCTCTCTCTCTTTCCATCAATGTGCTCTTTTCCAATTTCCGTTTTTCTCGTGTGCTCATTGTCATTGTTGGGTGGAGTAAAAAGGCGTACTCATTAGGGTCATCATTACTTTTACTCTTGCCATTTTGTGAGTAAAGGGGGGGGGACCTTTTTAAGTGAATAGGTTAGAAAAGGGGGAGGAAAGTAGAAGAAAAAGTGGGGGTGGAGGCAACTTTTTTGGACAAGAATGGGGGTAGATTGGATTGTTTTTGGCAGCAAGTTCAAATCTTTTGGTTCCTTTCATTTCTAATTTGAGCCCTAGTGATTTTAGGTTACATAACAGTGGAATTTGCTCTAGTTGATACAGAACAATTTTTGTATAATATTTCAGCTTCACTATCTCTTCAAGTACTGTCACTAATATATGAACTTTAATAGTGCAGATGTGTGTATTCTAGGTCTAAAACTATGATTTTCAAGGTTCTCTGTTTCCGAAACTTTCCTTATTTACTATTATTTTTGAGCAACATTGATCAAATCGGTATCACATTAGCAAATTCTTTTTAAAAGTTACAGAGCCGTAACGAAGCGTTTTTCTCAGTTTCATAGAGCCTGTATTTTGATAAGCTGAATTTGGCGGATACTGAGGTATGTGGATGATCTCGCTATTCCATCTTATAGCTAACCCAAAAATTTCTGATCCATGATTTCTTTTTTCATCACCCCGTCATTTTCTCGAGACTCACCATGAACCATGTGTGCGGGAAGACTAGGCTCCCTTATGTTAAACCTTGATGTTTTTTCTGCCATTACTCGGAATTCATTCCCCGTTTCTTGAACTTTATGTTGACTGGTAGGGTTTGGGTCATATGATTCTTCCATGATGAAATCAATTGTAGTTTTTGAGCTCTAGAAAAGTTGAAATGTGTTGCAAGACTCCTTTAACTTAGAGCTTTGCATGTTTCTGGAGTTCCAGTCTGATTTTGGAGGCAATTTTACTGTTTCTTCAACAAGAGAGGAATACGGATGTAATGAAGGTAAATAATGCAAGTTCAGTGGCTTTCGATACCTCTGTTAGATTTTAAGTCCAGAAGTTATCGCTATGAAATAAGAAGGTTCTCGGTTTTTCGGTTCCATTTTTGTAGCATTTAGTTATTCTTCCCAATAATCCGTTCTAACTCCTCTGACGTGGCCAAGAATAAGAATTAAAAATTCACTGCTTCATGGTCCTGATTTAAAATTTCGATTTTAAAAGAAGACACTGACATTTCTAGTTCAGCGTTAAAATTATGATTATGAACAAGAAGAATTCCTGCTTCACTAAATTTTTAACTTACAAAAATGTAAGCTTCGATAATCGTCTAATTCTTTTCGCAACACTACTCAAATTGAACCATATATTACAACTGACGGTAACATAATTTTTCAAGCGTACCTAGTGTTGCTAAGCAATCCATTTTGCATTTTTTCTAAAAATTAATTTTCTGTTTTTTGAACTCTATGTTAACAGAGCAGGATGGTTTACACTAATAATTTGGAGAGTGGCATTGAGATTGACAATGTGGTGGTGCTTTGCTGCAGCGAGCTATTAGCTATATTTTCGATGCTTCCTCGTGTTCCGCAGATAACATAACTTCTCAGTACTACAGTTGATCAACGGCCCACAGGTTCGACCTTTCCTGGGGTGCCGATTGACAAAACTGAAGACCAACTTTTTTGGTGTCCCGCCATCTTTAAGAATAATTCGATTTTCAAGAAATCGCTGCTGTGAATGGTTTCGACTCAAATTGAAACATAGGTATTAGCGAAATTCCAGACGTTTCCTTGCGCCCCAATGAGAACATGGTTTCTTGAATTCGCGCGCAAAATTTTGCACTGTAGAGATCAAAATTTTACAATTTATTTTTTCCAATTTTGCTGTTGATCTACCGAAGTACTGGAAAGTAACGCGCGAAAGTCATGTTGTCAGCGGAGCGCAAGGAAACATCGGGAATTTTGCTAATATGTTACTAATAACGGTAACACCATTTTTTTGAGCTTCCCAAGTGTTGCTAACCTATCTATTTTGGATTTTTTTCGAAAAGTTTATTTTCTGTTTTTTGAACTCGAATGTTTCCTGAGCAGGTATAATGCTTCGCTAATGACAGAAATCTTTATGTTTCAAATAGTGCTTATTTTGAGAGTCAGACTGATTCTAATAGTCACATTTCTTTTTACATTTCAGACTTAGAGCAATTATTCTTTCCTCTCCCGTTTCCATTTCTCTGAAAATGGTCCAACCCATGATCCCCCTTCTTCTCTACTCCCCTCCATCTCCCTCTCTTCCACCATGTCTGGTCCCCCCCATCCCCCTTCTCCGCTCAATTTTCACGCCCCAATGTTTTTCGTTGAATAATTGAACGATACTTTGACTACTTGGGGAAAAAGGAGAGGTGCTCCTCTCCTTTCCTCTCTTCTCCTGTCCCCATTTCTAATTTTCCGTGTTTTAGGTGTTTGAACCCCCTCTACACTAACACATACACAATGGTGGGGGTGGTCGGATGGTTCATGATGATCATTGGTGTGGTTTCGGGAGCAAGTGAGTTTTTTTGGTAATTAAGGGGGGGGGGCTAGAAAACGAAGATGGGATAAAATTAGGGAGACTCAAAATTTTCAAATAGTTGAAAACAGGTATTTTCTCTTGTTTTGGCGAGAGGAAGATTATTCATTAAACCGTTTTTAATATTTTACCATATGCTAGAAACAGTCAAATTTTAACTGGATTTTTGGGAGACGAAAAACGTTGACCGAGAAAACAAAAAGTGGGAAATTCAGTTCACGGCGTTTGAATTAAGAAAACAATACAGAAAATGGTAGAATGGATACCAGTAAACATTCAATAATTTTATCAGTTTTTTCTTAGGCAGCATTGCTTCCGAACCAACGTCAATAAAATTGACTATCAATAAAAACTCAAAGTTTTGTGATAGTAACAAAGCTGCACTTTTTTTCCGATTTCCTGATTTTGAGAGGTAGACATTTCTCGCCAATATATCCTTTTAGAGGATAGTTAGACCACAAAGTTTTTCTGTAAGATTTTCTCAATAATACAAGATCATTGTCTTTGGGAAAAAAGGCGCAACTTTTCCGATAGTTATGGAACAGTTTTTTTTTAGTTTTAGATACCATGTTTTTGAGGCTTGGGGGACTAAAAGTAGTAGAAATACTAGAAAAATGGTGAAATTTTAGTGCGATACAGTCTTGAAAAAAACAGGTGGTGGCTTTCATCATCGTGAAATTGACAACCAAATTTTTCTACCAGTTTCACCACTTTCATGAAATAGTAGTATTTCAATGTTTGAGGTTCATTCAGATGAAATCACCATAGTTACAGCTTGAAAAGTTTCAAATTTTGGACATTCAACGTCATGAAATTAACAATATTGAATTTTTATTGCTGTCTCAATGTCATAATTTAGGTGCAAGATTGTAGGCGGTTAGCAATTGGAGAGCCTGGGGATTATGAAAAGTTTCGAAATTGAGAATTCATTGAAGAACAAAAGATAGCGAATGCTTCGATGAACCATGAAAACTGCATGAAACCGGAAAACGTTGGTCCTAATTTTCCACTAAATTGGTCATTCTGGACAAAAAAGTTTTGTTGTTGTTACATTCATGGTCAACTCAGTAAATTATCATTAAGAAGTTTAACCATCGACCAAAAGCAAGGTTGTGGAACAGCAACATTTTTTAAACATTTTCTCGATTCGTGTTCTTCTTTTTTTAGAGACACAAACTTTGAAAGTAATGGTTCAATGTACGAATTCGCCTTCAATACGATGACATCGAATTGCAAAACGATTCAACTGAAAATTTTCTCAAAAGAGGCCTGGAAAAGCCAAAATTTCGCGTCATTTTCAGACTTTGCTTCAAGATACTTTCCCTCAATTTTGTGAATCCTGCGTCGGTTTATAGCAAAATTTTGAAAATTCAGGAATAGTTTACTCCCCGTTAGTTTCCGGTTTCAAGTTTGAGGTATTTCACCACAGTTAACGTGGAAAGCTATTGGTGTTGTTTCCCTCCCGTTTTTCTCTATATGTGATTTCTGTCCATTCTAGAAGGCAACTGAAGTTCTGTCCATTTTTGCCTTTTTGAGAGAAAATGTGGCTATTGAAATTCTCAATATTTTCTAGTTCGTATGGGATAATTCCACTATTGGTTTATAATTTTTTCGGTCTCAACTTTATCACTTGTTTGAAACTGTAAACCATGATTAATTGTGAACCAATTTTTTCAGCCCTTACGTCTTAAGAGACATTCCACGTAATGCACGAGTGTGACTTCACTATAGGCGGCACTAGAATTTCAAACTTGATCAGGGTGGTTGGTATATCATAAATATGGACGGGTGGGACCACAAAGTACAATACTAATATTTTCGTCTGGCTCCGCCCCCTTTTGGTACCTAAAAAATTGATAAGTCGTCAAAAACCGAAAATTTTTCCAGAAAGAGATATTGATGAAATCTCAACGGAAATAGATAGCTTCTTGGAGAAAAAAGTTGATTTTTCACGAAATTTTTCGAAATTTTTCGAAATTTCATGTTCTAAGTGCCGCCCTGAAAAATTTTTCCACTATTTCCTTCGAGATGTTTGTGAATATTGAATCAGCAACTCATTGGAAGTTATCAGTCGAAAAATCTCTCTAGGTTTCGCGGTGACTTAAAGTCGAAAAATGACAAAGTATGAACCCGGCTTCCTGAAAACGAACGTATCCCTATACATGGTTGGATCCCTATACATGGTTTGGTTTTTTGTTTTGTTAAAAGAGCGCAATTTCGTGAACAACGCTGGATGTCAAAGTTACCGTAGGAAAATGCCCCATGGAAATTATGAACAGTATGGATATTGCACTGAACTTTCCATTGATTGGGATTAACTCGGAAACTTTGAGTTAAGCGGTTTTTTGTTTCTCTTTTGTTTCTAACAGTAACTTTTACGGTTATATGGACACCAAAAAACTGAATCTAAATTTAGATGGTCAATAGAATCCGAATTGTTTCCCGGTTCAGAAAAGTTTTACCACAGTTCCCAAATCCCTTCATTTCAAAAATGGTGTTCTGTTTTATGCCTACTTTCACCGGTGACAAGTGTATCTATGTTATTTTAAATTGCTTGAACCACTTCAACCCATAAGACAGCTGTATTTTCAAATGCAATTTGTAGCTGCCATTCTGTTTCACTGTCTTCATTTCTCAGATGTCCGATCCAAACAACAATAACTCTTGATTACCAATTTCTGCTATTGAAAATTTTTATGGCATGTTCTGTTCTCTTTAGAGCTTTTCAATATCTTCAGTTTCTAACCCTATCCATAGATGTCGGTTCCTAGACACCTTGCCCCCCCCCCCCCATAAAAGAAGATAGAAAATCGAAAATAGACTGTTTTTTTTTGAGAACTTTCAAAGGCGACGTGATATCACTCTGAAAAAATGAAACTGAGTTTGAGATCATTTGGAAGCTGAAAAAAAGTTTTGTTACAGAAAAAAGAATTCTACTCAATCTATGAAAAAACAGTTTTGCGGTCAAACAAACATCTTGAAACGGCGAAAATCGCTTGAAGAATGTACATGTTTCAGCAAGTTCTTTCAGGCTCACTAGTTCTTCCATTATTTTGATGCCCCTCTTCACTTTATATTTACCGATATGTACATAAGTTTCAAATCATTTGTGATCTTGATGCTCAATTTCCCTTGCAACCATTCCTTTCGAAGAAGCAGAACGGCATATTCGGGAAATTTGCTTTTCTTACTAGCTTCCTGGATCAGAATAAATTTTTAATGCAACATCAGCTTTGAAGTTCATTTCTGATTTTGAAATGCTCATTGCCCTACTGGAAACATTGCGCACACCTATCTTTTTTTCATACAAGCAACTTATCAAAATAAGACGCATCACAATAAAGCGTTAACCGATCCCTTTTTGGACCTATCGAAACATAATTTTCATTGGGTTACTTTGACAGGATTTTATGTTAAAGCTTCACATTTACAAAACGGTCAGCAGTGGATAAAGTTCGGCGTCAAGAAGAAGTAATGAGATTGCAAGTCTTTATTGTTATGGAGCATTGGAAAAAGTAAAATTATGATCAACTACAGTTTCGCTGTCATCACTAACTAACATCACTAACTAGTAGAGTAATTTCGTTATTGAAGTCTATTCGTATAGTTTACACTGAGGACAACTTACCCTGTGATCAAATTCGGAATCTCATCACCTCTTCAAAATTTGATACTCTAAGTGAAAGGAGAGTAAGAGTTAAGGTGGCTCATATCTTTCAAGACATATGGATTTTGTGTTTCCAAATTTCAATAAGTGGCAAAACATTAATTTCTAGAATTCGCGATAGCACAATAAACCCAAAACTTCTCTGAAACGCTGACATTTTTCCTTTTGATGCTAAAGGAATGTTCGAGAATACTCATCGAAAATTTCGGTTCCTATCGCTCATCATTTTTTATTGACCATACAAATTTCTCGATTTGTGTGAGCCCCTACATTCTACATCTTTTGATTTAGGCTAATTATTGTTCCAAAAACATGATGTTCTGGGTATCTCGTTTCCGAATAATAGTTTCAGTAGAACAGAAGGTTACTATGTTGACTGTTTCCACGAGTTATCAACTGTGCGATACACATGAATTTTCAATTTGGAAACGAGAGTTTTAGCGTTTGCAGAACAAAACACTATTGCTGAAAACTTATGAATTTTCAACATCATTTTCCGTTTCAATCAGTTGACCAGAATGAGGAATTCTTCATTTTCTAATTCCCACAATTCTTTCATTAATTCATTCAAAGAAATATTTGCACCAGTAGGTAGAGTATACGGTTTCGTAGCATTTTTCAAACAGAATCCATCAAAAGTCATAAAAAGCGTCAATTGAAACGCCGCACTCTAACAGGATGTTAAAAAACCGGGCAAACTTAGGGTTGGTGAAATTCATCGATATTGAAAATATTCTCGCGTTATCCTCTCGTACTTCTACCAGTCTCGCAACTCATTAGGAACCCAAAAGAAGAAAAAAACAGATAAAACTTTTTTTGTGGGACGAATTGGTAAGACTAAAACTTCTTTTAAGTTTGCCTTATTTGAGAATCTGTATTTTCAAAGCATTGTATCCTCATTGTACACGTTTAAAACAAGAACTGTCGAATGAAGTTTTTTGATGTTTCGGGAACATGTTGAAACAGAGAAAAATATCATCATTCAATAAAATCGCAGACTAGTTTTAAACTCCGTATTAATTTTCTAACCTTGGGAAAATGGAAAAGATGGAAATGAGGAAAATTTTGATCTAGAGAAGATTCAGAGGTCTAGATTTCCAAAAAATCCAAAAAGTGGAAATCAAAAAAGTTTACGAATCTTCAAAAGAAGGCACGCCTAGATCCTAACCCCAACTCTCAAATTCCACTATTTTCGGTGAGAATTCCTAGATTTCTCATTGTTAGATACTCTCTCTCTCTCTAAAATTCATGCTTAGCTCTCACTCGTCGTGTGGCTCATTTACCGGCTCCTGATTCTATGCTCCGCCCATCTGACGCCTCCCTCGGTCCAATTCATTATCCACTCAAACTGGTGTAGTTCTGCTTCTGTTGTTGTCGTTTGAATCTTGATGATCTCTGGACAACGAGAAGCGAGAAAAGTTACTTATGGTAAAAAAGGGGAAAGTTCTCTCAAGCTCTGCACACCTCACGATGTGACTAACATCTATCCCTCGGCTCAAAACAACTTCTAGCAAGTTGTGAACCGATTCGGCACCCCAGGTGAAATTCAAGGTGTTTCGAAAAATGCGAATTTAGTACGATGCCTTATTCTTTTCAATTTATTTTTTTTTGTGGATAGTTTTTATCTAACAAGGATACCCTTGTCAAAAACCGTTTTGGATTTTTCTATAAATTGGCTCATATATAGATTCGAATAAGAGATTTTGATTGCGCTATTGCGCCCTGCGCAAACTTCTCGAACTCGAGATATTTGGCTCCGAAATATGGTGCATTTTACACTATCTCCACCATAGCGCAATCGAAATCTCTCATTCGAATCTATATATGAGCCAATTTATAGAAAATTCCAAAACGGTTTTTGAAAAGGGTATCCTGTAAATGTTTTTTTTTTTGAAGCAAGAATGAACCTCATATTCAAAGTTAACTATTATTGAGTCACAAGACATTGAAACATCTAGCTCTAAAAACAGAAATAAATGTTACAAAAACATATCACTGTCTCAAACAGTTTTCATCATTCAAGGAGTTGGAGGGTTACTGTTAGTTCGTTAATCATCGATCTTTATTCCTGCAAAAGTGAGCTGTTTCCTCATTGTGAATGCTGAGAGCTGGGACAAGGTAGTAGAAGGAGATGCGTGATTCTGAATCTAAAACTGTGAGAGGAGTTTACAATCAAGACAACTATTGCGTTCGTAGGACCGAAAATCGCAACGAACACCCAAAATTTCAGGAAATTTTATAGAAAACCAATAACAGTAGACATTTTCGTATGCGTGATCAGGGGTGTGCGGAACCGAATTTTCGGAACCGGGTAAAACGCGAATAACTTTTTTCGCTGAAGTCAGACAAAAATGTGATCAACTAACAAAATGTTAAGAATTTAGAAAGCTATTGATTACAAAAAAGTTCGTCTGATTTCAATGATTTCAAGCCGAGTTATGCAGAAAAGTTCCGAAAAAGTTCCGATTTTGGAACTTTTTCGGAACTTTTTGACATAACTCCTCACAAGATTGTTGAAATCAGACGAACTTTTTTGTAATCAATAGTTTTCCAAATTCTTAGCATTTTGTTAGTTGATCACATTTTTGTCTGACTTCAGCGAAAAAAGTTATTCGCGTTTTACCCGGTTCCGAAAATTTGGTTCCGCACACCCCTGTGCGTGATGGAACGAGTCTATTAAATTGCCAGTGGTTTTACAAAAACTCTGAAACAGATTTTTATATTTCTGTTCCATGTAGTGAATAGTAACTCCAATGCGTCATTGATCCAATCAGATAACAAAACCACGAACTCAACAACATCGATCAAATTTTCTTCTCCTTCCCCATGTTTCCTGGACACAATGAAACCGAGGATTTTTTAAGTTCAGTTGGGCAGCAACAAGGATTTTCATGCTTCGAACGATGCTCCATGTGAGTCATGTTTCTGGAACATTGAGAATAGAACACCTTACTGTAACATTAACAGAACAAAGTGGAGCTTTTTGTAAGCATCATTGCTTAGCTCACTCCATTATTAAGACATTTCGTTTCAGAAGAATGTTGTGATTTCAGACTGCGTAGATAATGGGTGAAAATAATACAACATACCTTCACATAGTTAAATTGTAGAAGCGTGATCAATAAATTAACAACTGTGCTGCTTCATCATAATGATGAAACCGCTCTTGATTTTTCCTTCGCCTCGAAATTAAATGTGATTTAGAAAAAAGCGCAAGTTTGATAAACAGGGTGCAACAGAAATAGACTATTTAGAAAACCGACTGTAAGAAACACAAATAAATTCATAGCACATAATTCTAAAACGAACCTGGCCGCGGCCAGCTTTCCATTTCTTCAAAATATTCAAATGCTCATTTTCTGAATTGCACATGCTTTTGAAAAAATTCATTTCCCAGGAGGCCGCTAATAGTGTACTGCTCACTTTTTCACTGTGTAATGATTCACTGGCATGTTATGCTAGAGAAAGAAGGATAAAAATTAATGACGCATGAATAAAAAATGCATTGCTCATTTCAGTGTTACGTGAATATATTGAAACAGGGCGAAGTTTCGAAATTTATTGTTTTGTTTTTCCAAGGAGTTCCTTTTTCACTTTTTTCATATCATGTTCATTTGCTTGCAATCTCAAATAAGTTACATATCTTATTTTGACTGCAGTCATTTTGACCAGATTCGTTCTCTCAAATGAGCTTCAGAAAAAAGTTACTGTATCACAACGTTTTCAAACACAGTTGTTTTTTTATTCCATCAATAGGTCGCGCGTAGGAGAAGGTAATCATGATTCAAGTGCTCAAGAGTGAACAATTGCTGATTTGATAATTTTTCGATATAAAAGTTCTACATTTTACCAGTAGCACCAAAACCAAGATCCGTATAATGTATTACACCTATAATAAGGAGTACAGTGTCTCTACTGAAACTTTCTGCTAAAGTTGAAAGAAACAAAAAAATGTCAAACTTTGCATTTTCACAGAAGGGGGAAGAAACCAACATTTGGAGAAAAATAATATTCTTGGCACTTTTGGCATAGTCTAACAGACATCTAGTGCATCCTATTTGTTTTTTCATGTGAAGAAATAAAGTTACCGCACTTTATCGGTGATGGTGTTTTGCCAGAACCCTCTCGTTATTCTTCACTAACCCAAATTCCGCAATTTGAATTTTAGGGCACTAAATTTATGGATTCCTCTGTTTTGATTAGATCAGAAATGTAAATCAAATCAGCAGCAGATGATTTCACATTTCCCTCCAATTCCGTTTGAAGTTTTCTTGGTGTGGCTTCTCTGGTGTGCGCCGAATGTATCAGCAGGCAGAGAAAAAGTATATTGCGATATTACACCCATTAGTCGAATGACAAAGCACTTTTTATTATAGTATCACAATATCTCGAAACAGAGATGGTTTTGAAAGATGTCAGATCGTCACTTGAAATTAAACAAGAAAATCATGATGGCAAAGAATTTTCAGCTATCCTGAAATTTTTCTGATTAGGGTGTGCTAAAAGCCATTTGGAAAAATTTCTGGTGCGGCATATCATCAAAATCATTATCCGCTTTGAAAAAATCATGCGTCTGTGTTTGACTTCACAGACTTGATGAAAAATGAAGTCTTGACCAGAAGTGTACAATTTACGATACAAAAATCGTCGAGTAAACAAATTTGCAGTAACTGTTTCATGAACATAGTGAAAGAGTAATTTTATTTTTCGAAATTCAATGTGGTGTCGGTTTCATGAGCATTTGGGATACGTTAAGAAAATATATTAGTAGCATTGTTTTCTTATTTAGTTTATGGCTGTCGTTTAATATTAGACTGTCTGGGCTTGGGAACATGTTTTTCGTCGGTGGTATATCACTCACAATCAAGAAAAAACAACGAAACCGAGCTTCAGAATAGTGGAAAGCAGAAAACAAAACATTTTGTAAGCAAGTGGACACAGTCTTCATCTCAATCTATGAAAGAACAGCTTTCAGTTCAAAGAAACATCTTGAAACAGCGAAAAAAGTTTGAAAAATGGTCATGTTTCAGCAAGTTCATTTTAGCTCATGTTTCACTAGTGGAATAGTGGTTGTCTTGAATGTGAAAGTATTACAGTATCTCAAGTTTAGTGCTCATCTTCACTCCTCATTTACAGATACGGTTCGAATCATATGTGGTCTCAATGGTCAAGTCTCCTGGCAAAAACTAATTTCAATGAAATATAACTGCATACTCGAGATATTCAAAGTTCTTACTAGTTTTCTGGAACAGAATAAATTATTAATCGAGGCCACTGAATCTACATTTAATTGACTAGTGTTCATTGATTGAATTATCATTTTGGAACTATTGACAGCAAACTTGAACGGTCTTTCAGGGAACATTTGGAGTTAGGACAGATATCGTATTATATAGTTTTGGTTCAAATGAAAAAGAGCCGGAAGTATAATAGTAAATGAGACCCGTTTGAGATTTGTCAATGTATGGAAACAGTTTCGTTTGGTATCAGAAGTTAGTGAATGAGGAAAGAATCCATAATTTTAGGACAATGTACAGTAATCAGGGAAAAATTTGAGACTTGTTTGACATGAGTTAAATACCGTTTAGTTCTCAATGCCTCGCTGTTTCACGAACACTGTGAAACAAATAAAATTTTTAAAGTTCAATAGTGTTTTCTCCATTTTTCTTAAGGTATAGTTGGTGAATGGTTGGTGTTTCCAGAGTAGATTGTGAATGAAATAAAACTGAATATGTAATTTGATGATATTATAGTGTCATCATGTAACGTTCGAGTAATGGCTCCATGAAAAAAAAACCCTTCTGTTATGAACAATCCGTAATAGAAGACGTTAGGGTTCTGATTTTGATTTTTGAATAAATACATATTCCATCAAAATAGTATCACTTTTATTTGAGAAATTGGTTCAAGGCAATCACAAACTCTTACCAGAGAAAAAGCTTCTGGGAACTGTTTTACTTTATCAATGAAATCGTATGCGTTTTTAGAAAATCAGTATTATGAATCTAATTTTCATATGCCTTCTAGAGTCGATTATAAAAGTTCGGAATTAACATGAGTGCTATTATTGAGTTTTATTGGTAGGTAACTGGAAATTTCTTTTAGGAAAGTACTTGTTTTTTATGGTGTGGAACGAATGGCAAGAACAAGCAAACTCTATATTTGATTGTTTCATGAACATGTTGAAACAGAGAGAAGTTTTGAAACTCAATCCGTTTTGATTAAGAACGTTGAGATGTCTATCTTTCATTGATTAAGCGAAATCAGGAAATTTTTTGAGCAAGAGGTTGTGCTATTACTATGTGAAGAATTCTGAACTCTCATAGTAAGCGCAGGGGTCTTTCGGTGAAGTGCTCATCAGATGAAAATTTGAAGCTACTGTATCACAACATTCTGAATCACTGTGGTTTTTGGACTTGATCATTGAGTCAAATTAGTGCTCACGTTAAAAACAGAAAAAAAACTATATCTTGAATAATGAGTTTTCTCAAAGCGAAAGAAACAAACTGAAGCAATTTCTCACTGCTTCATGGACATATTGAAACAGGAAACACTTGAATATTTAGTTCCTTCATTCGATGTGACCAACTGTGCGAGGTCCAATAGGAACCTTCCTCGTTTCATTTTCATCATAAATAGTGAAAAGTTACATCAGCTTATTAGGGTCGTTATGCCAATTATTGTCTTTGAGTAACTCAACTTTACTCATCTGAACAGGTCATAACTAGTTAACAAACTACGGATTAGTGTGTTTCAATCAGTTCAGGAATGCGATTGACATGAAATGATGGTTCGAGGGATCTCTAACTATTTGCATTCGCTATCGCAGTTTTGATACTGCATCCATACTGTGAGGAAAAGTTGTTTTAGTAAACCGACAAGGCTGATAATAAAGTTTTATAAAATTGATGATATATTGATGATATATTTGTGTCGGCGCGTTAATCAGTCGAACTGGATTTGGAATAAAAACTTCGCTCGTGAAAAAATCTGAAAACTGTAACAAAATGTTCAATATTTTGCAGTTTCAGAATGTTCTGAAACACGGAACTCGTTTTATCATTGTTAGTGGTTCCACTTATCGATTGGCTGATATTGCTCTCAGAAAACGACTTCACGTTCCGTGAAGAATTTCCATACTTCTTTAGTCACTGTTCCCAATGTTTACAAATTTTCGATGTCCACTTTTCTCTTGGATTCTTGAAATTCCTTGCTTTTGGATTATATTGCTCTCCCTCCCAAAAGATGGGTTTCTGTGCGCTTCTCTAAAATGGAGAGGTAATTCCCTTACAAGGGGTTTGCGAATATTACCGAGATTTCTTTCAGAATTCGAAAATGTTTATTCGCTGTTTTCACTACTTTGTAAGTTTAACAATTTTTGAATATCGAGAATCAATAGACTTCTACTGGTTAAGCAGAAACTGAAATAGTAACAAATAGCTATTATTGAGTTTTATTGGTAGGTAACTGGAAATTTCCTTTAGGAAAGTACTTGTTTTTTATGGTGTGGAACGAATGGCAAGAACAAGCAAATTCTATATTTGAATGTTTCATGAACATGTTGAAACAGAGAGAAGTTTTGAAACTCAATCCGTTTTGATGAAGAACGTTGAGATGTCTATCTTTCAGTGATTAAATGAAATCTGGAAATGTTTTTGGGCAATAGGTTGTGCTATCATTATTTGAAGAACTGAACTGTCATAGTGAGCTCAGAGGTCTTGGCGATAGCAAAAAGGAATACGTCCTTTTTAGCAAAGTGCACATTAGGTGAAAATTCGAAGTTACTGTATTACAACATTCTGAAACACTGTTGTTTTTAGGACTTGATCAGTGCGTCAAGTTAGAGAACATAAAATAGAACTGTATTTTGAATGATCAGTTTTCCATCGAATACAACAAACTTAAGCAATTTCTCACTGCTTCATGGACATATTGAAACAGAAAACACTCTGATAGTTCAGTTCCTTCATTTCACCTGACCAACTTTGCCAGATCCAATAGAAATCCACCTCGTTTCATTTTCAACATAATTAGTGAAAAGTTACATCAGCTTATTACGATCATTATTTTCTGTGAGTAACCAAACTTTAATCACCCGAAAAGGTTACTACTAGCTATAAAATCACAGATTAGTCTGTTTCAATTGATTCAGGAATGCTATGGCTCATTGACATAAAATGTTTGAATGACTGTTCTATAACAATTTTGTATTCGCTATTGTAGTTTTGATACTGCATCCATGCTGTGAGCTAAAGTTGGTTTAGAACAACGATAAAGTTTTGAAGAATTGATAAAAAGATCATTGAAAATAGTTCAATTTTCACCGTATCACACTATTCTGAAACAGAATTGTGTTGGCGCGTTAAAGGGGGAGTGAACTAATTCAAAAATTGAAGATTTTTATATGGTTCGATGCAGAATTCATTTTAGGTTCAGAAACTCTCTTGGGTTGTTCTCTGAAAATGGCTCATTCTCGAGATAATCGCAAAAAACAGGTTAAAAATGTCAACGTAGGGTGATCAAATTTGCTTGAAAGTTTCACATTGATCACCCTGGGATTTCCCCTAAAAAAATTTCATCACATTTGATCACCCTACGTTCATTTTTTCAACCTATTTTTTGAGAATATCTCGAGAACGGAGAATTTTCAGGCTGCCCTTCAAGAGAGTTTCCGAACCTAAAATGAATTTGGCATCGAACCATATAAAAATATCCATATTTTTGGAATTAGGACACTCCCCCTTTAATCAATATTTGATTGACATTTGGGACAAAAACTTTGTTCGTGAAAAAGTAGCTTCGATTTATTAGTGAAGGAACTGATTAAGATTCTTTTTTACAGTTCCATGAACTTTGTGAAACAATGGTTTTTCTAGTGTCACCAGTCGCCATTTTTCTTCGAGAGATTTTCAGCATGTCCTGTTTTTTGAAATATTCAACTCGAAAGAAAGCTATCAAAATTTTTCAATATTGTGACAGTTACACTGTAACTGTTACAGTATGTTCTGAAACGCGGACTTTTGATTTTTTTGTCAAATTGGTGGTATGTATTGCTCTCAGAAAACCATTTCAAGTTCAATGAGAAGTGCCCATTCTTCTTTAGTCACCGTTTCCAATTTTGAACGAGTTCCCGATGTCTCCAAGGGGCTTCCGTTTTTTTTTCGTACGCTCCATTTTTTGAAGGAGAAGAAAAAAGTTCGAGCTCCTGGATTTTGAGAATATGTATTACCGAGATATTTTTTAGAATTTGAAAAATGTTGTTCGCTGTTTTGACTACTTTGTAAGTTTAACGATTTTTGAAGATCGAGAATAATTTTTCCTTGGACTTCTACTGGTTAAGCAGAAACTGAAATAGAAACAATTTTAGGGGCCCCGAGACACTTCGCAACAGTTCATTTCGCAACTACGACAGTTCACCAAACGTGGAATTCTCGAAATTTTTAACTGTGGCAAAACGTCACAGTGGCAAAGTGTCGCGGAGCCACTCTCCGATAAGAACAAGAATCGGATTCAGAAATATCATTTTTCTCTATTTCAGGTTGATTGTTTTATAAGATTACGTATTCTAAGTCGTTATCGATGAGTCTCTTTTCGTAGATAAAGATCTTAATTTCATCAAGTTTTCCTTAGTTTTCTCACACGTTGCATTTTTTATTAGAGAAGTTTTTATGTCACAGTTGCGAAACGTGAGAGTGGCGAAGTGTCGCGCACGCATTTTTCGATAAGAGCGAAAATCGGATTCTGAAATATATCTATTTTTCTATTTCAGGTTTATTGTGTTATAAGATTAAGTTTTCTAAATCGTTATGGTGTGTTCAAAGTGCCAAAAAAGCCAAAAAAGGCAAAAAAAAGCTGTTCAAAGTGACGCCAAATTTACCCTTTTTGCCCCTCAAATTTCAGTTCAAAAAAAAAGTTGCATTTTTGAAAATTTTCGCGTGACCTGAGATTCTCAAGAGAGATTCAAGATGTAGGGTAAAGTCACGTGAAATTCTCAAAAATTCAACTTTTTTTGAATTAGAATTCAAGGGGCAAAAACGGTAAATTTGGCGTCACTTTGAACAGATCTTTTTGGCCTTTTTTGGCTTTTTTTGGCACTTTGAACACACCATTATGGCATGTTTGTCGATAATAAATATTAGTTTCATCAAGTTGTCATTAGTGGAAATTGAAAATCATTATCGATATTTCTTGGCACCTCTCATCATCATAAAAATTTGTCGATTCATTTTTCTAACTGCTGATAAATTTGTTAACTAAGACGTCAAACTGCTCGAATAGGATCAACATTCACATTCTTACATTCACATGCCTTTTGATGAAATTCGTCTTTATCTTAATCGAAATCAAAAATAGAACAGAATTAGTAGTTAGTTAGAATTTCAACAATTTTTTTCCAAATGTTACCAGTTATAAGTACCGAGTATATGTTTTAGAACTTTGGTCTTCATTAATAAGGTGACCCGACGAAACTGAAAACTGCTTTTACCTATGAATTCACGAGAATCAGACCCCAACGTTGAAAATTATTTTCTGTTTCTCAATGTGGACATTCAAATCGGCCCAGACATTGTTCTCGCTGACGAATGCTGATAGCTATTGCTACAACTTTTTTACAAATGTTTTACAGTAAACTTAATTATATTATCGCGCCGCCATCTGCTGTCAGTTGGACTTAAAGGCGCATGGAGTTATTTCAGGCGATATCTCGTTAGGGCACGAAAAATGCGCCAACCCCGAGAAGGCGCACTTCGCGTTTATCAGTCCATCGTAATATCATGACACATTTCTCGTGCCCTAACGAGATATCGTCTGAAATAAGTCCATGCGCCTTTAAAGTCAAGTGACAGCGGACGGCGGCGCGATAATACCGTCCGTGACGTTTTTTCTAGTTCAGTCGAAACAATTTTTTCAATAAAAAATGATGACGCTCCCTCTGTAACAGTGAAAATTCTACGATTCTAATTGTAAGAAATAAGAACTTTTGAAATAAGCAATTTCCCTGTTTCATACATTCATTATTTTTTCACCTTTCATAGTTTAACCCAGTTGTCTTGACTCATTCAATTCTATCATATAAACTTGTCGTTCCTGAAAAATAAAGTTTCATCATCCTGTGAAGAGGACTGGTACAGCGAAACTATCGATGCCCT
The DNA here is from genome assembly GCA_963932045.1 of Caenorhabditis sinica. Taxonomy (NCBI): domain Eukaryota; kingdom Metazoa; phylum Nematoda; class Chromadorea; order Rhabditida; family Rhabditidae; genus Caenorhabditis; species Caenorhabditis sinica. The sequence goes on from OZ009940.1 coordinate 22,847,891, forward strand.
CTGAGCAAGAAATCGTGTTATTTCCGCCTTGTTAATGAAAACTTCAGTATCACACTGGCTCATTATTTCTGAGGGATTGTTTTCAAAACTGTGTATCTCAAAAAATATGGACAGTTTCATCACAGTTTTAACTCGAGGGTTATATCTGATTTTGGTAATTCTTGTTTTATTTTCATCGTTAAAAGAACGCAGAACTTCGTGAACAACGCTTGATGTCAAAGTTACCATCGGGAAATGTCCCATAAAAATTATGAACAGCATGGATACTGCACTGAATTCTCCATTGATTGCCATTAACTCGGAAACGTTGAGTTAAGCGCTTTTACTTACAAGCCTAATTTACTTTTAACAGTAACTTTTACGGTTACATGAACACCAAAAAACTGAATCGGAATGTAGGTCATCGATCGAATTCGCTTAGCGTTAGTTTCCAAAATCCCTTCGTTTCAAAAATGGTGTTCTGTTTTATGCCTACTTTTACTGGTTACAAGTGTATCTATGTTATTTTTAATTACTTGAACCACTCCAATCCATAAAACAACTATATTTTCAATCGCAACTACATACAGTGGCGAGCATTAGTGAGGACACTTTTTTGTACGGTCCATAACTTTGCCGAAACTAGTCATAATGACATCAAGTTTGGCATGGGTATTACTGGATAGTTGTTCAGCAGGGTCACCGTTTTTTGTCAGCTGTCTGTTATCTGAGACCTAGTTATCTCTTCAGGTATCACAGAATCTGAAAACCGAAATTGCAATATTTTTCTGAGTAACTTTTTTTCGAAAATTATTTTGATGAAAATGTTGCTCACGTCCCAAATATGCATCAGAAAAAATTTGGTGTACGTGGGATGGCGGGTTCTCGTAATATCTAGGTCAAAGTTGAAATAGTACAGTTTAGTTTTTTGGTCCTAACTCTCCTCAAAGTGGCTCAAATTTGTTCAAAGTTTTACCAAAATGTGTATTTTGAGTTTCTTAACAGAATCCATATTTAACATTTTATTCTGAGAATCTCTTATTTTTGGACTCTCAGGCCAATTCCAAGTGAGTACTGAACTCGAAAAAATAAAAGGTTTTCAAAATGAGAGTGTCAACATGGATTCTGTTAAGAAACTCAAAATACAGATTTTGGTAAAACTTTGAACGAATTTGAGCCACTTTGAGGAGAGTTAGGACCAAAAAACTAAACTGTACTATTTCAACTTTGACCTACATATTACGAGAACCCGCCATCCCACGTGCACCAAATTTTTTCTGATGCATATTTGGGACGTGAGCAACATTTTCATCAAAATAATTTTCGAAAAAAAGTTTATCAGAAAAATATTATAATTTGGGTTTTCAGATTCTGTGATACCTGCAGAGATAACTAGGTCGCAGATAACGGTCAGCTGACAGAAAATGGTGACCCTGTTGTACAACTATCCAGTAATACCCATGCCAAACTTGATGTCATTATGACTAGTTTCGGCAAAGTTATGGACCGTACAAAAAAGTGTCCTCACTAATGCTCGCCACTGTATGTATCTCTGAGCACTTTCAAAGGCAGCGTGCTATCACTCGGAAAAAAATGAAACTGAGTTTGAGAACATTTGGAAGCAGAAAACAAAACGTTTTGTTAAGAAGTGTATAATACGGTTCAATCTATGAAAGAACATCTTTGAGTTTATACAAACATCTTGAACCAGCAATTTTTTTTTGAAAAATGTTCATGTTTCAGCAAGCTCATTTCAGCTCATATTTCTAACTGCTATTAGTTTGTACATTATTAATGTTCCTCTTCACTTATTATTCACAGATACGTTTCAAATCATTTGTGGTCTTGATGCTCAATTCTCCTGGCAACCATTCAAGGAAGATTGTATATTTAGGAAATTCGTCATTCTTATTAGTTTTCTGGATCAGAACAAAATATTGATGCAGCATCAGCTTGGAAATTGATTTTCGATTTTGAAATGCTCGTGGTTCTACTGGAACCATTGCACACACCAGCCATTTTCATCATACAAACAACCTATCACAATAAAACGTTAACCGATCCATTTTTGGAACTATCGAGACACTATTTTCATTGGGTTACTTTGACAGGATTTTATGTTGAAGCTTCACATTTACAAAACGGTCAGCAATGGATGGAATGCAGAGTCTACGACAAGTAATGAGATTGAAACTCTTTATTGCTATGGAGCATGGGAAACAGTAAAATTATGACCAACTACAGTTTCGCTATCATCACTAACTAACATCAATAATTTGTAAGCTCGATGGTTTTTGTTCCACTAATGAAGAAACGTATGGATTTTGTGTTTCCAAAATGCATCAAATTGTGAAAAATTAAATTCTAGAATTCGCGATATCCCAAATATTCCAAATCTTTCCTGAATCGCTGACCTTTTTCCTTTCTATGCGAATGCAATGTTCAAGAATTGAAATCGGAACCAGCTATGGCATTCTCACCGGAAACTTGGTACAAAGAAAATTCTAATCAAAAATTTTGGTTTCTATCGCTCATCATTTTTTATTCAGCATAAAAATTTTTCGATTCATTGGGACCAACATTCTACATCTTCTAATTTGGCCAAATTCCTGTTTCCAAAACTTGAAAAGCTTTAGATATCTCGTTTCAGATTAATCAAACATAAGTTCACAATATTTTCTGTTTCCGGAGGTTATCAATAATGCGATGTAAACGAATTTTCAATACGAAAACAAGATTTTCTGTATTTGTAGTACCAAACATTATCGCTGAGATACTAATTAATTTTGCCCATCATTTTCCGTTTTGATCAGTTAACAAGAATGAGGAATTCAACATTTTCCAATTTGTTCTACTTAATGATTAGAATTCAATTTTTGCTGTGTCAACATTCCGATATCCTAGCGAAAAGTATGTGATGATAATTCCTATATTCCTCGTTCTTTGCATTACTCATTTTTTTCATTCCTCGTTTTTTTCGTAATGGGATTCACGTTGGTGTAGGAGTCAGGCAAATTTTTTGAAATGGCAGTAAGCTCCGTGTCTGGCGAGTGGGATGAATTTGTGGAAGAATGTACCGATTCCAGTCTGATTTTTCATCGAGGAATGGAAACAGTTAAATACAGTTTCTTGAATAATGCCTTCTACGATGAAAGAGGACCTGGCGCGGTTATTAATGGAATGAACATAACCTGTTGCATTTATCAAACGTACTGATTAATTATCAAACTTTCCTTGTTTTCCATATTTCATGATCATTGTGAAGTAGAGAATCTTTTTGAAAAACTTACTACCAACTCAGACTGAATTACAATTTCTAGAATCCCAGCCGCCACCGATATTTGCGAAATTTACCCAAAATTGAGAATATTGAATCAATGACTAGTGTTCACTGATTGAACTATCATTTTGGAACTATTGAATACAAGCTTGAACGGTCTTTCGTGGAACATAAGTTAGGGAAGATATCGTATTAGTTTTGGTTTCGATGAAGAGATGGTCGTAGTGGTAAATGAGAGCCGCTTGAGATTTACCAATGTGTTGGAAGAGTTTTGTTTGGTATCAAATGTTAGTGAATGAAGAGAGAACCCATAATGCCACGACAATGTACACCAATCAGAGCAAGCTTTGAGACATGTTTGACATGAGTTAAACACCTTTTAGTTTTAAATTCCTCACTGTTACATGGACACTGTGAAACAAATAGAATCCTGAAAGTTCAATATACTTCTTCCATTTTTAAAAAGTGTAGTTTTGGTGAATGGTTGGTGTTTCCAGAGTAGACTGTGAAAGAAAAATAGACTGAATATGTTATTTGATGATATTATAGTGTCATCATGTAATGTTCGAATGATGACCCCATGAAAAACTCTTCTGTTATTAACAATCCGTAACAGAAGACGGTTGGGTTCTGATTTTGATTGATGAGTGGGTTTATCTAAATAGTATCCCTTTTTTTGAGAAATCAGTTTCCAGCAGAACTCTTACAAGAGAACAAGCTTTTGGGAACTGTTTCACTTTACTGATAAAATTGTATGCTTCTTTAAAAAATCAGTGTAAGACGCGGTCATACTTTTGTATACTTTTTCATTATAATTTGCTCGCTTTTCAAATGCTTTCCAGAGTTTCACAGGGGCTATTATTGAGTTATATTTGCAGAAAACTGAAAATTTTCGATAGGAAAGTACTTGTTTTTATTATCATATGGAATACATGTTACGAACCAGCAAATTTAACATTTGAATGTTTCATGAACATGCTGAAACAGAGAGAAATTTTGAATCACAATGCGTTTCGATTAGGAACGACTACAAGTGTGCTATCACTATGTGAAGAACTGAACTGTCATAGTGAGCTCAGGGGTCCTGGCGATAGAAAAAAGGAGTTCATGTTTTGCAATATTGGCGATACAGTGCCCATCGGATGAAAATTCGAAGTTACTGTATCACAACATTCTGAAACACTGTTGTTCTTAGGATTCGATCAGTGCATACAATTTGTGGTCAAGTTACAAAACAGAAAAATGAAACTGTATTTTGAATAGTGACATTTCCACACTTCGAATGAAACAAAATTTACCCATTTCTCACTGCTTTATGGACATAATGAAACAGAAAACACCCTGACAATTCAGTTCATTCGTTTGACCTGACCAACTTTGCAAGCTCCAATTGAACCCTGTCTCGTTTCATTTTCATCATAGATAGTGAAAAGTTACACCAGCTTATTAGGGTCGTTATGCCAATTATTGTTTTTAAGTGATCCAACTTTACTCATCTGAACAGGTTACTACTAGCAAAACAATTACGGTTTAGTCTGTTTCAATCGGTTCAGGAATGATATGCACATTGACGTAAAACGTTGTTACAGTTATTCTCTGACTATTTTGCATTTCCTATCGCAGTTATTATCCTACATCCATACTGAGAACTGAAGTTGTTATAAAAATTGACTGAAAAACCGACGTGGCTGATAATAAGGTTTTATAGAATTGATGATGAAAAATGGTAATTGAGAATAATTCAATTTTTACCGTATCACACCATTCTGAAACAGATTTGTGTCGGCGCGTTAATCAGTGGCTGAGTGGCATCAAAAACTTTGGTCGTGAAAAACCTTGAAGACTGTAACAAAATTTGCAACATTTCAACAGTTTCAGAATGTACTGAAACACGGAACTTGGTTGATCTTTGCTAGTAGATCCATAGTTGATGATTGCTCTCAGTAAACCACTTCAAGTTCAATGAGGAATTTCCATTCTTCTTTAGTCACCGTTCCCAATTTCAAACGAGTTCCCGATGTCTCCTCCTCCACTGTTTTTCTTGGAATCTTGAAATTCCTTGCTTTTGGATATTGAAAGAGAAGAAAAGAAAATGTTGAGCCCCTGGATTTTGAGAACATTACCGAGATTTCTTTTAAAATCTGAAAATGTGTGTTTGCTGTTTTGACTACTTTGTAAGTTGTAGATCGAGAATATTTGCAGATTTGTAGATTGCACCAGAAAGAAAATCGAGAGGAAATTTGAATAGTCTTAGTTGAGCAAAAACTGAAATAGTAACAATTTTTGGGGCTCCGCGACACTTCGCAACCGGTCATTTCGCAACTGCGAGTTTGGCAACTACGATTTTTTTTTGCGAAGTGTCGCGGAGCCATTTTTCGATAATAACGAGGAATCGGATTCTGAAACATATTTGTTTCTATTTCAGGTTCACTGTGTTATAAGATTAAGTATTCTAAATCGTTATCGAGAAAGCAGTCTTTGTTGATAAAAATCTTAGTTTCATCAAGTTGTCATTAGTTGAAATCGAAAATCATTATTGATATTTCTTGGCATTTTTCATTAATATAAAAATTCGTCGATTTATTTTGCTAACTGCTGTTAAATTTGTTAATTAAGACGTCAAACTGCTTCAATAGGATCAATTCGATTCTTACGTTCACATGCCTTCTAATAGAGTTTGTCTTTATCATAAACAAAAGTAAAAATTGAGCAGAATTTGACTCAGATAGTTAGTTAGAAGTTCAACAGAATTTTTTTGGGGGTTCTTCAATTTTTTGTATGTTTCACAGCGAACTTAATTAAACTGTCATTTTTTCTAATTCAGTCGGATGATTCTGTGAAAAGTTAACAGTGAAAAATTCTTCGATTCTAAGAAGTTCAAATAATTCATTTTCCTGTTTCACGCATTCATTATTTGTTCACCTTTCATAGTTTAACCCAGATGGTGTATCATGGCCTCATCCAATTCTATCATATAAATGTGTAGTTCCTAAAAAATAGAGTTTCATCATCCTGTGAAGAAGACGGTTACAGTGAAGCGATCACTCGTCTCTGATGAAGATCTAGTGTTATTTCCGCCATGTTAATGAGAAATTTAGATTTTTACCAGCTCATTATTTCTAAGCGTGATATTTTACGGTAGTTCACATCTTTTAAAAGCTGTGCATCTCAAAATATACTCACAGTTTCATTACAGTATTAACTCGAGGGTTAAATTTGATTTTGATTAATTTGTCTGGATTTTGTTCGTTAAAAGAGCGCAATTTTATGAAGAACGCTTGATGTCTAAGTTACCATAGGGAAATGTCTCATAAAATTTATTTACAGTATGGATACTGCACTGAATTCTCCATTGATTGCCATTAACTCGGAAACGTTGAGTTAAGCGATTTTACTTACAAGCCTAATTTACTTTTAACAGTAACTTTTACGGTTACATGGACACCAAAAAACTGAATCGGAATGTAGGTCATCGATCGAATTCGCTTAGCGTTAGTTTCCAAAATCCCTTCGTTTCAAAAATGGTGTTCTGTTTTATGCCTACTTTCACTGGTTACAAGTGTATCTACCTTATTCTAAATTGCTTGAACCACTTCCATCCATAAAACAGCTACATAAATATATGTATTTTCAAATGCAAGTAGTAGATGACATCCTGCTTCACTTTCTTCATTTCACAGATGTACGATTCAAGCAACAATAACTTTGCTACTCACGTCGCTATTGAAATTTTTTTTGAAATGTCCTGCTTTCCTCAGAGTTCACATTCTCAATATCTTCAGTTTCTAACCTCCTCCATAGTTGTCGATTCCTAGACTATAAAAAGTGAAAGGAAATCGAAAATAGACCGTTACTCTGAGAACTTTCAAAGGCGATGTTCTAACACTCAGTAAAAAACGAAACTGAGTTTGAGATCATTTTGAAGCAGAACACAGAACCTTTTGTTAAAAACGCGCAGTACAGCTCAAGAACCAACGGAGAAAAAATAGCTTTGTTTTCAAAAACTTCTTGAAACAGCAAAAATTGTTCTAAAAATGTACATGTTTCAGCAAGTTCATTTGAGACCACGTTCACAAATTGCTACTGGTTATTCCTGTGCTACTGCTACTGCTACTGCTACCAAATTGCTACTGGATGTTCCTCTTCAATAAATATTTACAGAAACGGTTCAAATCATTTGTGGTCTCCATGCTCAATTCTCCTGGCCGCCCATTTCAATGAAGCAGAACTGCATATTCGAGAAATTTGTTATTCTTACTAGTTTTTTGGATCAGAATAAATTTTCAATGCAACATCAATTTTGAAGTTGATTTCCAATTTTGAAATGTTCATTGTTCTATCGGAACCATTGCACACACCAGTCTTTTTCATCACAATAGTCTTTTTCATTATTTTTCAAACAACCTATCACAATAAAACGTTGAGCGATCAATTTCTGGAACTATTGAAACATTTTATGTTGAAACTTCTCATCTATAAAACGGTCAGCAATGGATGGAATTCGGCACCTCGACTTAGTAATGAGATTACAATTCATTATTGTTATGTAGTATTGGGAACAATAAAATTAAGATCAACTATAGTTTCGTTGTCATCACTAACTAGATGGTTCCTACTATTGATGCTTATTCGTATATTTTTAGGGAAAACTTCCAAGAAAAACTTCCAAGAAGAAAACTTCCAAAAACACCAAGTTCTGAATCTCATGACATCTTCAAAATGCAATACTCTAATGTACAGTACCGGTCAATAGTATATTAAGTTTTGGTGTTTTCAGTTGAAAAACGTCAACTTTGGGGGTCTGGGAAAAGATGTTAAACTTAACCGTTTGATCTGAAATTTTTTGGGTGTAAAGATCAACTCTAGAACTATATTTTTGTAGTTGACAACTTTTTTGTACGAGTTCTTCTAAAGACAGTGTGTCCCTTCGAAGTGGGCCGATGCAAAATTCCCGCATTTTCAGTGCAATTTTCCCCAATTTTAGGGTCTTCTGCATTTCACGAGCCATATCATTTCTAGAAGAGTTCGTACAAGAAAGTTGTCATCTACAAAAATTGAGTTCTAGAGTTGATGTATGCATCCAAAAAATTTCAGATGAAACGGTCATGTTTAACATTCTTTCCCAGACCATCAAAGCTGACGTTTTTCAACTGAAAACACCAAAACTTAATATACTATTGACCGGTACTGTAAGTGTCATATTGGATAGGAGGGTCAGGGTCAAAGTGGATCATATTCTTCGAAGCGTATGGGTTTTGAGTTTCCAAAACTCATTAAGATGGGAAACATTAATTTCTAGAACTCCCGACAGTACAAATAATCCAAAAAGTTCCTGAAACGCTGACCACTCTACTTTCTATTCGAAAGTAATGTTCAAAAATCGAAGTGGAAACCAGCAATCGAATTCTCACCGGAAACTTGGTTCAAAGAAATACTCATCGAAAATGTTGGTTCCAGTCGCTTATTTTTCAATTTTTTATGGACCATAAAAGTGCCTCGATTCTTAGACCCCTACATTCAACATTTTCTAATTTAGGCCAATTCCTGTTCCAAAAATATGACAAGTTCTGGGTTTCTCGTTTCAGATTGATAAAACAGAATTTTACGATGTTTTCTGTTTTCGAAAGTTATCAATAATGAGCTACACATGAGTTTTCAATTTGAAAACGAAATTTTCTGAGTTCATAGAACGAAACACTATTGTTGAAAACTTTTGAATTTTTACCATCATTTTCTGTTTCAATCAGTTGACAAGAGTGATGGATGTACAATTCGTCCTCTGATTTTTTTGTTGATCGAAATGTTTGCAATAGTAGTAAGAGTACACGGTTTTGCAGCATTTTTCAAACAGGATTTATCAAAATTTCATTAAAAGTGTTAATTGAAACACCACACATTAACAGGATGCTAAAAAACGAGCAAATTCAGAGTTACTGGAATTGATCGATATTGAAAATAATGCGTACTTCCATAGATATACGGAAACAGAGCTACTCCAGTTTTATTACCTTCGCGTACTGGATAAACTTCTACCAATCTCTCAACTAATAGGAACCAAAAAGGAAAAAAAAACAGAAAAAACTGCTAAAGTTATGTTCAATTTTTGCTGTGTCAACATTGCGATACATATGTTAGCAAAAAGTATGTGTTGATAATGCAATTTTCTTTGAATGAGAAAACCTTAACAGGGGCAAATTAATAGGGCAAAGGGGCAATAGGGGCAATAGGCAATAGGGCAAAGGGTCAAATTAAGGGAACAACAAGAGTTTTACAGCAATACTTCAGAAAGTTTCGGAATAAGATGCGGTCAAAGCAACAAGATGAGTAAATGACATCGAATATGTGTGAATTGAAACATTGAAAAAACTTGGCTCTACAAGAGCTTCAAATATATCATTGAAGGGTGGTACCATTTTATGATTACCATTTGTAGTTATTATCAGTTATCTTGAAGTAGGCAACTTGTGGAACGACCTGGTAAGACTAAAACTTCTTTTAAGTTTGCCTTATTTGAGCATCTGTACTTTCAAAGCATACCCTCAGTGTACACGTTTGAATTGAGAACATAAAGTTTTAATGTTTCGGGATCATGCTGAAACAGAGCAAAATCTCACCATTCAATAAAATTGCAGGTCTGTCTAGTTCCAAACTCCAAATTCATTTTCTACCCTTGGGAAAATGGAAAAGATGGAAATGAGGAAAATTTTGATCTAGCGAAGATTGAAAGGCTATATACTACATGTCTAGATTTCCAAAAAATTCAAAAGATGGAAATCAGAAAAAAGTTAGCGAATCTTCAAAAGAAAGGCACGACAAGATGCTAACCCAACTTTCAAATCCCACTTTTTTGGTGAGAGTTTCTAGATATCTAATTCTTAGATAGAGAAGGCAGGAAGGACAGTACTACGTAGTCTCTCTAGAATTCATGCTCAGTTCTAACTCGTCGTGCGGCTCATTTACCTGCCCCGCCCATCTAACGCCTCCATCGGTCCGAGTCATCATCCATTGAAATTGGTGTAGTTCTGTTCTTGTTGTTGTCGTTCGATTCTTGATGATTTCTGGAAAATGATACGCGAGAAAAGTTACTTATGTTAAAAAGGGGGAATTTCTCTCAAGCTCTGCACACCTCACGATGTGACTAACATCTATTCCTCGGCTCAAAACAACTTCTAGCAAGTTGTGATCCGATTCGTGCACCCCCTTATGAAGGTGGCTAATTTCTAACTCCTCGGCTCGACAACTGATGAGTTGTGAACCGATTCGGCACCCCAGTTGAGGTGGCTAACTGCATTTTTCACGAGAAAATGTGAAAAGTGCTTTGCACATTTTGAGAAAAATGTGACTAACATCTAGCCCTCGGTACGAACAACTTCAGAGTTGTGACCGATTTGTGCATCCCGGTTGGAGTGGCTAACTTCTCTAGGATTACGGTAACAGGAGAAAACTCACTCGGGAAGCCTTCTGGAGAAGGGGGAGTGAACGCCTTCTGAATATCCTTCTTGCTCCTTGATAATTGAACATCTAGTTGTAGTGACGCTCGGGATCCTGGAAATCGAAAAAATGGTAGGAGAAAACTGAAGAAAATAAGGTAGAAAGGTAGAAAAAAATCGAGGAATCTAGGGGGAGAAATGGACAAAAAATGATCGAGAAATAATCAAGAAATGGTCTAAAAACTGACTGAAAATGAAGGAAAATGGACCAGAAAACGGCTTGCGAAATGAGGACACGAGGAACGTTGTGACTCCCCCATTTTCCCATTTTGATCTACTCCTCTATGTGTAGATCAAAAATTTCAAAAAAGTGGGTCTAGAAAAAATTTTCTGATCTCCACGTGGAATTTACCAGCAGAATCCATATCTGAATTTCAGAATGTGAAATTGCAAATAGGGAGCATCATTTTTTTTTTTGAAAAGTGGGTCTAGAGAATCAGAATTCTTGTTGACAAAGTTTCGAAATCGTGAGTCGTCTAGATAGTCCAGAATCCTTTCGACGTCTTCTGAATCTCTGAATTCTCAATTCGGAAAATTTCAAATGCTACAGTTCACTGACAAGAAGAGATCACTAGTAATTACACTTCTGTGTACTGTTTCACTTTATTGATAAAACGGTAAACCTTTATGATGATCAGTTTGCCGTAAATGTCCTTTTTTCACTTTCAATTTCCACTTCCATCGCGTGCACTTTTTTTCAAAACTAACCCAGTTTAACCGTTTCAATTCCTTCAGAAATGAATATTCCTTTGAAAAGCCTCAATTGGACGCGGAAACTAATTTGTTTTGTGACGCTTAGGGCTGCTTGGCTGCCTACATTTCTGGATAATGTTTTTATCTAATGGATCCAAAATAACCAGAATGAGCTGATATCAAAATCGTCCGCTTCACACTGAAAACTTCAAATTCAACTTTACTTTATCACAACATTGCAAAGACGTGCGTTTCAGGATTAAAACCGTGCATCTTTTGAAAATGTTATTTTTTCGAAAAACCTGTATAGATTATCTGAGATCGAAAAGTCGCTCTCTAACTCTGTCTGTTTCATCAATGTGTCAAGACGTTGGAAAATTTTCTAAATTTAGTCGACGTCAGCTATAAACTCGCAGATTTTAATTGTGAACTATTGTCTCCTGTTTCGTTCTCATCATGAGTAGAATGACGTGACTCCACTTTATTGGTTGCGACGTTCTTGCAAGATCCTCTATTTGTTCTCCAGTAACGAAATTACTGTCTGAAAACCGTATGTTTATGGATTCCTCTGTTTCGACTGGTTCAAAAATGTAATGCTTATTAGCAATATATGCTAAGTATGCCTCAAAAATTTGCTCTGCATTAAAAGTGTCCACCAAAGATCACTTTGACGGCCTACATCTTTTGAAATATTATATTTTCGATGTTACAACACGCTCTAACGAATTTTTCGGCTTTTTGATCATTTTTCCAGGCGTTGAAGCTTGTGCAATTCTTGTGAATAAGCCACGAGGACAACACGAAATCTTAAAATCTAGGAAAAAAACGATGGAAAAGCCGAAAAATGCAAATTAATGCGATACAGCGCGTTGTAACATTGAACATATCGCTAATAGCTTGACATTGTGCTGCACTTTCGTTTAAACTTTTCCTGCTGTAGTCTCACTTCTGAGAACACCAATATCTCGTCTTCGCCGTAGAATATTGTCAAACCATATCGCTTTTGCACTACGGTTGTTTCATAAAGATGTTAGTTTGTTACGTCCTACGGTACTTAGGCACTAATGACAAAGAATTTCTAGCAGTTTTCTAAAATTTTTTGATGTACTGGTGCGAAATATGAGCAAGATCGTATCAAATTGCAACGGTTTCATAAATGAGGTAAAATAGTGTTTCTTTGCCAATTTTCAATTCGTCGTCGAATTCCCAAAGTTCTGAATATGCCAAGAAAACTGTAGGAATGATTTCTAATCTAGTTTGCGAACATCTTCTGTCTGGGTAACATATTGTTTCAGATCTTCCATATATTTTACCACACACAAAAATTGTCCGTTAATTTTGGTATTGCTCATAGTTAAGCCAAATGTAATTTAAGGGTAACTGCCGACTGAGAAAATTGCAATATTCTAACATTTTCCTAACTTTATGCAACAGAGAACTTTGTTCAGGTATTCTTCATTATGCTGAACCTTGGAAATTTCTGAAGTTCAGTTTATTTTCTCAATTCCAGTTTTTCAAGTAGACATGATCCTTATTTTTGTTCTGCGCATAGAGTAGTCAGTGTTTCCTAACTTTACAAAATTGAAAACATGTAGTTACTGTTTCACATCGTTAGTAAAAACATTGATTTATGGAGAAAATCAATCATTTGGTCTCTAGAACTTCATTTCTTTTCATGATCCGAAATATTCACTTAAATCACACTAGATGAGAGAGTTTACTATTTGGCGGAATAATCACAATACGAGACCGACCATTATTCATTCAGAGATTAACCGTTTCTACATTGCTGTAAAACTCGAAAATCTGCAACATATTTGGTATGTCTTGAAAATTTGAAATTAATTTTTGTGAAGTCTTAGATGTTACAAGATGGAAAAATTGGCTATTCACCATTTTGGTTTTCTGAATGTTTTTAATAATAGAACAACACAAGTATATTTTCGACTCGAAACCAACGTATCGAGACTAATCTTCATTCCAATTTTTCACCGACGTATTGAAACAGAAGAATTTTTGAAAATGTCGTGCTTGCTGTCAAATCAGTGCTCTCTCGTATAGTCGAGCGGCTATTGTATACTGTTTCGTTTTCATCACAAATAAAACTGCTACATACATTGCCTTATTAGTATTCGCGTGGTGTCCGCCTCCATTAAAGTGTTGAAGTAGTCTAACACGATCTCAAAAAACCTCTATTGTCTGCTTCAGTCAGTCCTGAAGTGAGATGCAGTGTTTGTTTATAGATAATACTAGCATCGCGGTTGCAAGTTTCTCACACAAGTTTTTTTCAGTATATACGGTAGGCTACGGTAGGCGTGTCTTGTTATTGTAAGCCGGACTTCTTTCATTGCTCTCGATGAGTCGTGAAAACGTAGCTGACGCCTTCCTTACGAAACTTCATCGACAAAATGTTTGTCAACTTTCAGAAACAGATTTGAATTTTTAATGGCTAGTGCCTGACTCCTAATCTCACAGAACTTATGACACCGGAGAGTATTCTGAAAGCTGTTTAGAGCTATCATGATTTCTCAAGTGATAGTGAGAGGCTTCGAAAGAGTATTGACTCCAATACGATAAGAAGGAAGGGTCAACTTTTCATATGATTTTTCAAGAGTTAGAATTTCGAAAAGTGTGTGTAGATATCTTTATGACCAGCAAGTTCATTCAAACTTTCACCGTTTATAAACATTGTGAAACGTTGATTTTCGGAAAATTTATAGTCTTCGACGTCTGAGATGACCTATGAAAATCAAAAAAGTTTTTTTGTCGTCAGGTTTGCGGTAGAAAGTTTGTATGTCATTCCACAATAGGTACTGTAACATTACTTTATTATTTTCCTCTCATTTTGCAAGACTCCCAATAAATCCATTTATGCCTAGGTTGTTGTTGTCAAGAACATAAACCCCCGATCCAACTGAAAAACGTTCAATTTTCTTGCTTTTTTATAACGTCCTGAAACACGAAACTAATTTGATAAACTTTACTACACCCCACATCTCTATCCCTCCATCAATATTTTCTATTAGGGCGGTAAAAATTAGAAAACCCATGCTCCAATGTACTCCCCGTGCATTTGGTCGAATGGAAAAGTTTTATTGGATTTTCAAACTTTCACTTTTTACCGGCCTAATAACTTGAAGTGCCAATCAGAATCCCGATATCTACTCCATGTCTTTTTTCTTAAAATTCCGCCTGGTTTTCCAAACCATGGATAATAGTGCTCTTTCTTTTAAAAATATGAGTTCTTTGTGCTCCATTGCCTTTACTCGTATTTTCGCTTTCTGGAGCTCTTTTTTGTAGGAAAGAGTAATTTGAGCTCCTGAATCTTGAGAATTTTTTTTATCATCCCAATAGCTTTCAACGTGTTTCTGCCAAACTTCAGCCATACCTGAAACAATAGTAAATTTTCGGACTCCAAGTATGATATAGGTTAAGGTAAAAACATTATTGCTGTTTTTTATTGATAGTAAAACAAAATACGTTATCTTGTCTTTCAATATGAGAAATTTTCTCTAACCATCCTTTTTTGAAATTTCTGAACCAGCCACTTTTTCGAGTTTCCTATTTTCTCACATTCTGTTACTGTTCCACAGAGTTGTAAAATATGATTAACTCTAGGAACTCCACTTGATTTTTCGTCGGTCGACAATTTTATTCATATTGTTTTGTTGTTCATGGGTCCTGGAACGCTCAACTTTGTTGGTTCCTCTGATTTTTCATTGATTTCCATTATTGTTTGCTTAGATTAACTCAGCAAGTACATAGGAGAACATTTTTTTTGTAGAGTCTGTAACAGCAAATAATTCCCGAAATTGCTACGGGCTGCTAGTATATCAATCAGTGTATTCTCAGATGAGCCTAACAGAAAAGAATTCATAGTGTAATAGATTCTACAAGTACGATGAGAGTACTAGTAACTATACTTCTGTGTGCTGTTTCACTTTGTTGATGAAACGGTATACCTTTTGTATCATCAGTTCCTCGGTAATATTAAAAAATTATAGGAATGATTTCTTAACTAGTTTGCGACTAGCTTATAGTATTAGATAGTCTGAATAACCTACTGTATCAGAACTTCCATACCTATTCAACCTTTCGATTAGTTGTCACTAAGTTTATAAATGGCTCGTAATTCAGTTATCTGTAATTATAGATAAGAAGAAATAACTAAGTTAATTTTCATTTTCTAATGTCTTCATAATGTATGAAACAAAAAACTAACTTGATTTTCTAAAATGCGATACCTGTTCAAGATGTGCCGGAACATATTCAATGCGTGAAAAAAACGCATTCTTCATTTTAGTGTTTCTTCAATATGGTGTAGCTTCGGAATGTTCAAATTTGTATTGTGGCATGTTCATTACTTTGGTTTTACATAAAAATACATCATTGATCACTAGTTTTTGACACGAAGCATAATCTTCAAAACGTGCAGTTACTATTTTACACCGCAAGTAAAAACAGGGATTTTCGGAGACAATCAGTTCGGACATGAGAAAAAATCTTATTTCTTTCCGAAATGAGAAGACAGGGAAACTGTTTATTTGGATAATATCTAGTCACAGCACTCAATTAACCAAAGTTGATCTCAAAGTTAACTATTTCATCGATGTGATGAAACTCGAAAGTCTGTTTTATATTTGATGTGATTATTGCAGTTTTTTAAATCAATTAAATTTCAAAAAATTAATTTTTGTGCATAAAGTCCTATGATGGCTGCCGAAAGATTGAAAAATAGCTACTCACTATTTAGCTCTCCTGGATGCTATTAATAATAATAATTCAGAACAAAACAAGTTCTTTTTCAGCTATTGTCAGGATAAAAAAGTGATGCTCGGCGTTTGCGGTCTTTTCAAGGTGAACTGAGCTGAAAAGGTGAGCTGTTAGTTGAAAAGTCCGCAAACACCGAGTTTCTCTTTGTTTATTCTAACAATGAACCAGACCATCGAAGATAATCTTCATTCCAATATTTCATGAACGTGTTGAAACAGAAGGATATTTGAAAATGTTGTTCTCACTTACAAATTAGTGCCTTCTCGTATAGTCGAGCGGTAACCTATTGTGTACTGTTTCGTTCTCATCACAAATAAAACTGCTACATTGCCTAATTAGTATTCCCGTGGTGTCACTATTCATTTAAAGTGTTGAAGTTGTCTAACACAAACTTAAACAACCTCTATCGTCTGTTTCAGTCCGTCCTGAAAAGCAGTGTTTATTTAAAGCTAATGCTAACATTCCGAATTTTGTCTCCTGTAAACCTAACTTGTTTCGTTGCTCTCGATGAGTCGTGAAAACGTAGCTGACGCCTTCATTACTAAACTCTATCGACCACAGTTTGGTCAACTTTCAGAAACCGATTTGTTTTTTTGAGGGCCAGTGCCAGACTCCTCATCTTGCAGTACTTATGACACCGGAGAGTATTCTGAAAGCTGTTTAGAGCTATCATGATTTCTCAAGTGATAGTGAGAGGTTTCAAAAGATTATTGACTCCAATAGGATAAGAGGGAAGGATCAACTTTTTACAGCATTTTACAAGTGTTAGATTCACAAAAAGTTAGTATATTCAATGCTAATATGCGACCTAGGTATGTCAAGTTATACTTGAGACCAGCAAGTTCATTTGAATTTTCACCGTTTTATGAACTTTGTGAAACGTAGATTTTTTGAAAATTTATAGTTTTCGACGTCAGACATAGCCTCTGAAAATCAACAAAGTTCTTTTTTCTCTTCAGGTTTGCGGTAGAAAGTTTGTATGTCATCTCACAATAGGTAGTGTAACATTACTTTATTATTTTCCTAACATTTTACAAGACTCTCAATGAATCCATTGATGCCAAGCTTGTTGTCAAGAACATGAACTAACGATCCAACTGAAAAACTTTCAATTTTTTGTATTTTCATAATGTCCTGAAACACGCAACTAATTTTGATAAATCTTACTAGATTATATGTCTTCTGATCTCCATCTACATTTTCTAGTAGAGCGGTAAAAATTTGAAAACCCATGCTCCACTGTACTTCCCGTGCATTTGGGCAAATGGAAAAGTTTTATAGGATTTTCCAATGCTCACTCCCCCCTTTTTTTTTTTTTTTTTTTTTTTTTTTAGCCTCTGAATCTTGAGAATTTTTCTATCATCCCAATAGCTTTCAATTTATTTTGCCAAACTTCAGCGATATCTGAAACAGCAAGAACAGTTATTGCTGTTTCTTATTGATTGTAAAACAAAATACGTTGTCTTATCTTTCAATATTAGAGCTTTTCTTTGAAGTTTTTTTTCGAAATTTTCGAACCAGCCACTTTTTCGAGTTTTCTATTTTCTCACATTCTCTTACTGTTCCACACAGTTGTAAAATATGATTAACTCTAGAAACTCCGTTTCATTTCGGCCGACGATATTGTTTATATTATCTTGCTACTCATGACTTTTGGATGAGCTCAACTTTGTTGGTTTTTCAGATTTTCCAATTGTTTCATTTACAGTTTGCTTTCATCAGTTCAGCAAGAATTATAAGTGGAAATTCTGCCTTGTCTGTAACAGTGAAATCTCACAGCCCAATCACAAATGTTCATGTTTCGTTAAGTTTTTATGTTTTTGAATAAAATTAGTCTATATTCGATTGGAGATACCATACTACACACATTTTGAATTCCCTCAAATGTATCATGTTCCGTCATATTGTGAACTAATCGGTAACCAGACAGGGATCACTCACTTTTTGCACACCATATTTTCAATTTTACCCTCAAACCCCAAAAATTGTCTGTTTTCTTTGGTCCTCATTTCTGAATCGGGTAGGGTTGTTTTGATTTGAACCTCTTTCGATATGCTTTCCAGAGAAACGTGAGTATTAAAAATTAGTTTGTTCAGTTTCATCATATTGTCCAATTTTCTGATTTCAGTGAACAATTATTGGACCTTCGTTTTCTTCTCCCACTATTCGCTTTTCCCCTTAAACGGAACGGCGACTCCAGTTTTGCTCTTTGTACTGCTCCTTTTGTTCGGAACAGTTTTTTTTGGGAAGGAGGTTGTGATAGGTGTAAAAGAGGAAAGATAGTTAGTAAATAAAAAACTCTGCAAAATACTTGAAAACATAATGAAACAGTGAAAATTTCTGTTTAGATACTTGGGGTACTCTGGTGTCTACTTCGGGTGTTTCAACAACATCATCGTTGAAATGTTATCATTTCAGAATTGGACTGTTGAGGATTTAGTGACACTTTGAAATTGTGAACATGTGAAATTAGGGTCATCAGCCAAATTAGTGATAGAATTTCTTCTTCAAGTGCATTAATGACCATTTAAAAACAGAAAATTTAGTACTTCATACAGTGATTGAAATCTGAGTTCAGCTGAATTTTCTGCGTATTAGTCACTATAGGAAGAATTTCACATTGATTTTTGAGAACAATGTGAGACTTTATACTTTTAGCCTCAATCACTTTCAGACCAAACTAGTTTCAGAGGCAAAAGATAGTCACATTGGTTGGAAAATTTTTTGTTTGAGATTTGAACTCATCGAAACTGTAAAATTACTTTTCCAAAAACTTTTTCCTGATGTAAATAGCCAATAATTTCCATTTTTTAGTGTGTAAAAAACTCGTCGATTGATTGGAAAACCAATTTTGTAAGTTTATCACCATTTCGAAACAGTTGAAAGCTTTTAGCAAATATCATTTTTCTGAATTGTTTCATTCTTCGCACAAAAAATGTTTCATTAAAAATGATTTTAACAACCCACTATCTTTGTTCCGTTATCTTTAACAACTTTCTGAAACTGGAGGTTATTCCAAAACTCATGAACAAGTTCCCGTTTCTTACTGTCCTTACTTTACGTGTGGTCATGATTGATTGCTGCATGCGAGTTTTTATTGGATCAACAAGGCTAGATTTTGGTTATCTGTTTTCTAGTAAAGTCAAGGTCTCGGAAACTTTGAACTTTCATACAAAAAATGAATGAAATGACAGCCTCGTGTGTACTGAATATTCTGTTACCAATGATTTTCATAAGCTGAATTGGAAACAGCGAAGTTGATAGTTCGATTTCCTTATTAGAGCTTTTCTTAAACAATCGCCTTATCCATGATACTGATCAGTATGAAAAGTGAGTCATATGTTGTCCACAAAGCAATAACAATCGAAAAAAAACAACTTTTGAAATCAGAATTGTGAAACTGAAAAAAATAAACATATGCGCTGTCACTGAGATGCTCTTGATTTTTATACAGTACTGGTTTGGGTTCGCAAAAAATTGGAAAAATCAGACTTCGAACAAAAAATGTTAGCAGTTTCTAATGTTTTGTTTATGTTTGAGAAAAATTGATTCTTACGATTAAAACATTACATGCAAACAATATGATTGAAAGAAATTTCAAGAAAAACCTCGGTTTCAATATCTCAATTTTTGAAATCATTCATTCTTGTTCACATTAAGTCTCAGCGTTTGACGGTCCTTGCTCTCTTTTTCAATACTTCGTGCTTCGTAAAAAAAGAGGTAATAAAATCTGGAAGATGTTTGACGATGTTACTCTTGATTTTTATCGCATACATATATCAAAAACGTAATAACTCTCCGAACAGATACTTTTGAAATCATGTTTGTGAAACTGAAAAAAACGTATTTTTTGTTACTGAGATAATTGTGCTTTTTCTGCAGTACTGATTTGGGTTCGCGAAATTTCTGAAAAATTAGATTTCGAACAAAAAGTGTTAGCAGTTTCTAATACCTGGTTAATTTTTGAAAAACATCTGTTTCAACATCTCTATTTCTGAAATCATAAATTTTTGCTCGTATTACGTGTGGTGTTTGACGATCCTTGCTCCCTTTTTCAATACTTCGTGATTCTGTGTTTCCAATCCAACAAAAATGGGTTGTTTTGACTTTTGGCAGAAAGGGGTCAAGAGAAAAAATACGAGGTAATGAAATCTAGAAGATGTCAAACATTTTCTAGATGTCTTTACTTTCTTCTGTTTTTTTTTTCGGAGCGAAGATTGCAACACTTTTTTTCTGAAAAAACCAAAAAAGCTAGTGCTGGACTCTGTAATCACCCTCAGAAATTGGCGAAACCCATGTGTTTTTAATTCGACTACCACTGAGTGCAGCGGAGCGCTTACCCTGAAAAATAAAGCAAATAGAAAATCTCTCACTCAGAACTTTCAACATCAGGAAAATTTCAAAATTTGAGGTTAATATTGCTCTTTCGATGTCATAGCTTAGGGGCAAGTTTAGGAGGTTAATAATAGACGCAATTCATTGTAACTAGCATTTTAACAAAAGTTTCAATGGTTCCGGATCATAGAAAAACTTTATGAAACCGAAGTAAGTTGGCCGTGATCTTATCAAAACTGTCCCCATTCAGGACCCATTCAGGATAAATTCGTAAGGTTTATTACTGGAAGTTTGCCCATCAGCAAGGTAGCAAAACATATGTAATATTTTTAACGAATTTTCCTGTTTTGAGTTGCGGTTATGGGAATCACAAACCGTAAAAAATAATGCTCTGAGACATGAAGGAGCCAACTTCTGGTTAATATTTGGATAGATCAACTGTACAAACACATAAGAATTTTTTATCAGTTCCATCTTCATGGTTTGGTTGAAATTGTAAACTACCGAATGTTAATAGTTTAATATTTTCTTGCCAGACCAATTCTTGAGGTTTTAAGGACCTACCCCAAAATTCATCTCAAAAATTACATGATACTGATTCTTCCTTTTTCCCTGCCCCTCTTTCTTATCCAAAAAAAAAGAGAAAGATCTTTTGATTTGGTGCGTGCAACCTAAACCCAATAATTTTCTGTAAGTTTGAAATTTACAATGAATTTTGAATTAAGATTGAGTGAGGGTGGGGAGAAAATGACTTGATTTTTTGGTAATAATTTATTAATTTTCAAAAAGATTCGCACATTAACGTAGATAACATTTCAAAATCTATCAAGACTTCTGAAAATAATGAAATATTCAAAAAGTTGTGTTGAATGGAATCGCCTCCAGATATGAATTACCTACACACTATGACGGGACCTTACTATTAGTTAACAAAAACATTAAACTATTTTTTTTAGAGTTGAGACATACCTAACAAGGGAATTCATTTTAGACAAAGTATTGGAACTTTCTGAAAATTGGCACACTGATAGAATCGAACCTCCTGAGAAAGAATCTGAAGTCAAAAACTGCGCAATAGAGCGCGTTTTCAACATACGAGCATCTGAAATTCGGCTAATGACAAGCGAAGGGGGCGGAGTTTCAGGAGCCGAATTTCAGATGCTCGTATATTGAAAACGCGCTCTATTGCGCAGTTTTTGACTTCAGATTCTTTCTCAGGAGGTTCGATTCTATCTGTGTGCCAGTTTTCAGAAAGTTCCAATACTTTGTCTAAAATGAGCTCCCTTGTAAGTCATTGATATCAGCTGGAATCGGAACACCTACCATGATGGTTCTAGAAGCTAAAAATTAGAAACTTGGAACTTTCTGAGAACTCGTTCCTTTGAGGTACATGGACATAAATAGGATTGAAAAGACCAAAATTGAGATATCAGCAACTAAAAATAAAAAGCTGAGTTCTTAATATCTGGAAACAGAAGAATTGTGCGATTCGTTGTTCTTGTTTTCATAGAACAGAATGACTACCAAATAACATTGAACATAATTCAAAACTAAATTAGACAACTTTATGAAACTGAAAATGTCCAGACATCTTGCGCCATTTGAACTAAACCAGGTTTGTGAGTTCTTGTTTTTCGTGGTGGAGATCTTGTCAGAATAAGAGAGTGTTCAGCTTGTTTCAAAAATGCTACGGTAGTTGTATTGAAACCGATTGGGCACCGAACTGATATTCTATACGAAATCCAATTGAGGCATCTTTTCATAAATCTTTCTATCATTCTTTCTCATCATCCATGGAAACCAGGAATTCAAAATGACAACTTTCCAAAACAGAAAAGTTGATGAAACTATGAAGAATTTTGAATTTGATTACCGAAATTCATTCTGTTAAGATGACAAAGACAATTGGTTTCTCAATGTTCGTTTCTAAAAAACGTTAGTGTTGAGAAAAACGTACCAAAAAACTTTTCAAAGAAAAATGCATACATTTCAGCAAGTCCACATGATTTCCCATAATTGTTAGTGCTGATTGGCGCTTCACAAATTCTTTAAAAGAGTCAAAATCTTTCATTTATTGGTCTACAGAAAACGAGCAATCGTTAAAAATCTTTTTTTATATCTCTTATGACAGAATAGTACGTCCGGTGATAAGTTACTCGAAGTCAAGAACGATTTCGTTTTCAGTGAGTTTCTATCAAACACTGTGTATTATTCCGTTGCTATCCTATTGATGCTAACCCAGTTTTGATACGGTACTGTCATTCAGTTCCACAGTGATTTGTTACATTTTTGCAGTTACAATATGTCTAGGATTTTGTAGAATTCTCTAAAATCTCATTGTTCTTTCATCTTGTCTCTTACAGCCTGAATTTCCTTACTATCACTTGTCATACAATTCTTAGCGTCCATTGTGATGAAACCTCTCTATTTTTCAGAACTAAAAGCAACGAATCGTCAGTTTGAGCGTACGAGCGAATGAAAGATAGAACAACGACTTGTTCAGTTTGAGTCCGTCTCTGCAAGGAATGATCAACAAAACCGTATTACCATTTATTGATATATGACTTCCGGAGAATGGGAAGCACATTGTGTACAAAATTACATTGCCCTCTTTCGAAACTTTTGAAGTTTGGGAAACAGAAATTCAACAAACTTTCGAATCGGTAAGGTGAACTATCAATATATCAAATTTTCAGAATTTTCATAGATTTCCGCAGAACATGTTCGAGAGTGGAAATGTGAACAAGCTAGTGTTTGCTTCTGAAACCGAAGTGTGTGGAAATTTTTGGAAAATGGATCACCGGATGTGGTTTGTCATGAAAAGACTATCTTGGCTTGATTTTATAACTTTGATAAGTTGATTTGTTTGGTAATGAAATGCAAATAATAATGGATTTGCAAAGTTTGTTTTTTCATTAATATAGTGAAACAGAAAACAGTAATCGCAAGAGTGACGACGGAGATGCACAGTAAATGTCTAAAATCATTGAGGTTCGAAGACACAATTTTCAACAGAACAGATCAGAGGTACCCGGAATATCGTCTTCCGTCTTCCGGATTTTTGCGCAAAATATTTTCTTGAAAAAACCAAAATGTTGAATGTTTCCAAGTCAACAATTTCTCCCGACTGATTTCCTATTATTTTCTATCACTAATAATTACAGTTTTCAACAATTCCAGCTGTTTTAGGCCTAGACAGTCACTTCTGTCTTCCGTTTACTTTAGTATTCCGTCCATATTTTCCCTTCCGTCTTCTGTTTTTTTATAGAAAAAATCTCTACCTTGGAACTGAATGATTGCAACGTGTACATTTCAGCGCTTGCTCTCAGATTGCTGAAGCAGAACATTTTTCGAATCTTCATGGCTAGCAGGATTTTTGATCTCAAGAACCTTTCCAAAACCTTCATTTTTGTAATTTCAGGGCATTCTCTAACATATTATTTCTGTTTCAGTTACATTTTTTTTAATGTTTCAGTTTTTGATCATTAATGGTCCCTTTGCTAATAAATGGTTGTTGGATTTTTCATCTGTTATGAGTTTTTCTGATTGAGTTAGTTATTATTGTCCAGCCATTCAATAAACTTTTCCATGCCCTGTTTTCAAGGATCAATTCTTTTTTATTTTTGAAGCGTGCGAATGACCGTTTATCAAATGATGCACGCCTAAACCAACGAGACTGAAGCAAAATTGGTTCAAGTTTCTAAATAGGTCGACGTCAATGAATAGTAAAGTGAATGCAAAATGCCATTGTTATGGTATATGAGAAACGGTAGATTTTGGTTTCAGCTAAAGTTTCATTGTCATCACAAAACTTGAGTAATACATTGTTGACTTGACTGACCAACAAGAATTCGCAAAAAATCCGAATGTTATCCATGGACATCCACAATAAGAACGAAATTTCCGACTATCCGATTCAGATTCTAATGACGTTTTCTGAATGGAAAACTGAAAAAAACGAGAATCAATACAAGGGAGAGGTGAAAGTATGTGGAGAGGGACAATTTGAGGACTGATGAGTTTTGCTGTTTCAGATGGTTACTAAGTTTGAGAAACATAAGGATTCTAGGATTCCGCTATGGCCTAAGCGATCCAAAACTTTCCAGAAACGCGACCCTACTTCTCACTCTAATTATTTGCGGAAGTCATGTTCAAGAGTCAAAATGTATTGTTGCATTCTCACCAAAAGGGATTGTGATGAACGGCTTAGAATACGGATTCTTGGAGTGTTTTCAAGGTTTGGATTCAACTTGGTACAAAAACTCCCCAAAAATAGTCTGGTTTCGTTAGCTCAACATTTTGAGGTACCAAAAAAATTCGACTTATGTGAACCCTGACATTCTATATTTTCTGAATGGTGCAAATCCCTTTTTCCAAAATCTGATGAATTTTGAATATTTAATTTCTGATTGATGAAACAGAATATCACTATATTATCTGTTTCCGAAAGTTATCAAGAATGAGACATAAATATATGTTTTATTGGTAAGTAGAGTCTCATTTTATCTCACTACAGTAATCTCTCTCTGACCCTAACACACTATACCTCACATCTTTCTATACCTTTCAATGTACACATCCTTCCGGCTCTATGGGCGAAGAACGGTCCCATGGGAATATAGCGGACCCACGGGACAAGAACGGTCCCACGGGACAAGAACGGTCCCACGGGACAAGAACGGTCCCATGGGACAAGAACGGACCGACAGTACAAGAACGGTCCCATGGGACAAGAACGGTCCCATGAGCCAAAAAGGGCCAGAGTCACTGTAGAGTAGTTGATTTGTTACAGAATTGTTAACTGATTATAAATAGCCTTCAAAGTTAACTCATGGGTACTTTTAACCAGTTTTCTGACGATTTTATTCAATGTTTTCCAATATGAACACAATTTCTAGCGGATCTTAAGATTGATTAGGATGACTGGACTTGATACTTTGGTGGTTTTAATGGTTTATGATACAGTGCTCCCTTTCCTACCTTACCCTATCCGGAAATGGTTTATTAGACACTGCTCCAACATTCTCATTTTTGTGATGGTACTCGAAACATAATACCATGGAACTCACGACTGCAAACATGAGTTTTGTAAGTCTCCCATGACCTTCTATTACCATAGACGACACGATCCTTCTTCAAATCCCTATGGTCCCCGATTGGTCGACTACAGTGCCCACATTCTCTCATCAACACATCCCCTCAACCCGAACATATAATCAGTTGAAGCATGTCAGTTAAAGTTGAATTGTATGCATTGGCTACCACATACTCTCTCTCTGCGAGTAACATTTCACATAGTCATCCCGACTCTGACATGTAATTCATATTCAAAATTCCCCTGAGAAACTGAATTCTATCAGCATTAAGTATCGCAACATTGCTGACTAGTTGAAGGGATTTGGTTCCGAACGATCAATTCTTTTTTTGTGAATTAGTCACTGGCTCCAAAATTCCAACGCTGATGCATGAGAAAGTTAGAACGATTCAGAAGTCGAGATAGCAGTAGTGGACACTATAGCCAAAGCATCAGAAGTTTATACGTACGAGAAGTAAGATCATCAAGACACGAGTCCATGCAAGCAGTCAAAGCCCGAGTGTCGATCATCTGGAAAACATCAGTAACCGAGAGAGCAAAGGACGTAATTGCCATGCCACCAGATAAAAGCAGAAGGCTTCGCAACATCATCAAGCGGAGCAGTTCTAAAATTTTGATGTGATCCACTCAGCAGCAAAGAGCAGGTCCTGCTAAACTATGAATGAAGACCACATGAAAGAAGACCACAGAAAAATTATATTGTCCGAAGAGACAGAAGTATAAGAACAACATTCCCAGAGACCACTTAGTCAGCAGACAAGGAAATCATCTGTCAACTCTGAGGAGAAGTCAAAACGTGATGTGCAACTACACCTCTCACTTTTGATCCAGACATTCTAGCAGTACCTTCTGCAGAATGATACGAACGTCGATCTTACGGTCCCCAGAAGTCCTGTCATCAACAACGACGCCAAAGGCAGCCAGACGGTAGCATCTGTCTAAGGATGGAGACTTAAGGAGTAGCAGTAAGACAAGAGTCCAGCAGACGCTAGCCAGCTAACAACACAAGCACCCGTGTAAGGATCCAGATAAGTTGTGTGAGACAGTCACTTGGCAAGGTGTCTCAACTAAAACGGATGTAACGTCGGTCCTCTAGTTGGTTCGTTTCTACTACGCAATTCTTTCTACTCACACCAAGGGGAGGCAGGACTCCCACTTAATCCAGTTACAGTTACAGGAAGGACTTAAAACAGTTACAATATTGAGTACCACTGTTACCAACATGTTGTTGATAACTGCCATTGCTTCAACTACAATATTTATGGTATTTATATCTCAGACTGGATAAAAGCTAAATCCTGAAGAAAGGTAAGTAATTCCGGAAAGGATAACAAGAGCAGTGGCTCAAAAACCAAGATTAAAGCTACCAAAGTATCAAGTCCAGTCATCCTAATCAATTTTAAGATCCGCTAGAGATTGTGTTCATATTGGAAAACATTGAATAAAGTCGTCAGAAAACTGGTAAAAAGTACCCATGAGTTAACTTTGAATGCTACTTATGATCAATTAACAATACTGTAACAATTCAACTACTCTACAAGGGCTCTGCCCTTTTTTGGCTCATGGGACCGCTCTTGTCCAAGGGACCGTTCTTGTCCTGTGGGACCGTTCTTGTCCCATGGGGCCGTTCTTGTCCCGTGGGACCGCTATATTCCCATGGGACCGTTCTGGGATCATGGGACCGCTCTATTCCCATGGGACCGTTCTTCGCCCATAGAGCCATCCTTCCTTCTCCCCAGGAACCCTCAAATTTGTCTCCTGCCTCCCCCAACTACTCCCAAATTTGTTGCCTTTTCCTCTTCTTTCTCCCCTATTCTATTTTCCTTGAAACCACCCCCCCCCCTTTTCTCCCGTCTCAAAAACTGCCATGTCATGTGAGTGTTCAAAAGTGAAATTGGGACAGAGAAGAAGGGGGACCCAGGTAAAATTGAAGAGAGAGGGGGACCCAAAAGGGGGCGGAGCGCAGTGTACACAATTTTCGCAATGAATAAATTAGAGTGGAAGAGGAAGGGGACCCCTTCCTCCCTCTCTTTTCTCACTGACTCCATTGAGCTTTCGGTGTTTGTTTTGTGTTTTTTTTCCGCTTTTTCGAAGGGAGGAACATTTTTTCTTTGTTTTTTTGGGTTACAAGGGTGATCTGAAATTGATAGGGATAGGGGTAATTAGGAGATCATTTGTTGGAGTTCCTGCATTTTTGGCGATTGGAATTAGGACCTCTTTATATGGACATTGTACGTTTTTCTTTGTTTTTTCTTTGTCTATTTTTTAGAGATAATTGTTTGTGAATAATGTGCCAAAACTTGAGAATATTTTACTGTAAG
This sequence comes from Caenorhabditis sinica, assembly GCA_963932045.1. Classification (NCBI taxonomy): domain Eukaryota; kingdom Metazoa; phylum Nematoda; class Chromadorea; order Rhabditida; family Rhabditidae; genus Caenorhabditis; species Caenorhabditis sinica. The sequence continues at coordinate 22,875,857 of OZ009940.1, forward strand.
TTAAGAGTTACTATTAGACTTGAATTGTCAGCTTGTTGGAACCGGTTTTTTCCGTTTTTAATAGTAAATAACTCATTGGATTTCCAGGAATACGGTATAGGAATCCTTGAAGAAATCGTCAGAGATTAGAAAACAAATTTTGGGTTGATTTCTTATCTAGGTCTTGAAACAGTACCGTTTGAGTTCACGACTTTGCTGGTAATCACGTTTTCAAAAAATAGCTAGTGGAGTGAATTGGCGACGATTGATAATTTTATTGAAGAAACAGAGTTGGCCAAAAAAATAGTTTTCCAAATCCGGTTAAATTTTACTTATTCTGTGAAACAGTTCCAAATACTCTTTGTTCCATTTTGATGGAAAAAATAGCCTAACGTTAAGTTGGTCAACAACCCGATATGATTGTATTGAATGTGAGGAATCAAACTTTGGGTGTCAGATGTTTATCAAATTCACAATCATTTTTCCATGTTTCATGAACGTAATGAAACAGAGTACCTTTGGAGACAGTCCAATTCCAAATGTGATGACCCATGTTAGTTATGCTTGAATACAATTTAGAAAAGTCCTTCCAACTATGAATGACTATTGTTGTTATACACAAAAAAGAAACTATTAGAAACAAGCTTGAGATGATACGTGTGGAACACATAAAACAATATTCGCAGATTATTTTGTTCAATGCTTTTAATGTTTGTAAAATTCAATTTTTCATAGATTCCTGATAGAAAGAGTGGAGATGGTGATCCAATATGATTGAAAGATGAGGATGATCTAATTTGTCTTTGAGACTTTTATTTCACGATATTATTAGAACATGAAATTTGCTTGAAATTTCTCAGATCGTTGAAGATATTTTGTTGATTTAGTAGACTGTAAAAGTTGCTGACGAACTAAGACAAAACACCTAAAATCACTGTATCACAACATTCTGAAACAGTAGTTTTAGGATAAATTCAGTAATTCAGTCCCAATTACTCTCACCCGGCCTGAGACTTCAGATGACTTACAAGTTAGATTGTTGACTACAAGGCGGTTTTTGCCCCCTTCGGGGGCTAAAACCTCCTGGCATTCGCTTACTTGTCTCTTCACACACACCCGAAGGGGAAGGAAGGCAAAAATCGAAACATTCAAAGTTGATATTTTGAGAAAAAAAAATACGGGCATCATCTCAGACAAATTTCTAGTTGATCTATATAAGTTTCATCCAAATCGGTCCACTGGCAGTCGAGTTATGACGTGCGACAGACAGACAGACACATGGAAACTGGTGATTGTTATTAGTAATGATTACTCTCATTGCTGTGAGCCGAATGCATTTGTTAAGCAGTTGCCGATTAGACAATCAACATGACCTTTCTTTTACAGTATATATTACAGCATCTTGAAACACGGTTGTTTTTGTTTCTCGAGTATCCATGATAGTCCTGAAATTTGATAGCACGGTAATTCTAACGCTTTTCAAAAAATGTTTCCTATTCCTTTATGCTGGTGACAGAATTCGGAAAGATTTCTGATACAGTAGCGAACTAATACCGAGTTCGAGTTTCAAATAGTAATAGGTCACATACCAACTGAGGTACGATAAAATTGCTAAAATTATTATTCGTATCAACTTTCCACAGTCTCATGAACAAGGCAAAACAGTGATAATCGTATCAATATTTCGCTTTTCTTAACTATCAGAAAATTTTTCAATCAGTTCATGTTTGGCTGCAGGTATCTTGAAGTAAACCAATTATCCTCTTTCAGTCACCAATCCAAAAAAAGCGTAGTTAGTTAATATATGTAGGTATTTAAATTCAATCTGTTTCAATCAATCCTGAGCGGCTATGCTCATTCACAGCTAATGATGAATTCGGGTTGGCATAATTCTAATTTTACAGTGTTTTCAGCTTAAATACAGAAGGAGTTGTTACTTTAAAATAGAAAATCTTGAAGCATTCCATTTGCTTAGCCGAGAAAAAGTAGATCAGTAAAATATGGCCACATTCAGAAACACATTTGTTTTTGAATGGAACCAGTGCCTGACTCCTAGTTTTACAGTACTTATGATACATTAAAGAAATCTAGATACTTTTTAGAAGTATCATGATTGCTCCAATGCTAATGAGAGGTTCGTAAAAATTACCGTCTCAGATAGGTTACAAAAGCATCTCACACTTTTTACTGCTGTTTTCAAGACGGTGTGTGCGAGATTTCATCAAGTATGGGTACCTTCAATACTAGCAGTTCATTCGCATTTCCACATTTTATGCGCATTATGAAACAATTATTTTTTTTAGAAATGCGATCATTCCTGACTTCTAACTAACAAAGCTCATCAAAATCTAAGATGATGTTCTCGTCGAGTTTTCGGTAGAATGCTTGTAATCCATTTCAAAACAGATTCCGTAACTACTGTAACAAAAAATCATTATTTTTCCTACATTCTGCTAGACTCCAAATAAGTTCATGCCTAGTTTGTTGTGAAGAACATAGATTCATAACGTAACTGAAAAACGTTCAATTTTCTTGCAGTTTCATAATGTTCTGAAACACGCAATTAATTTGATAAATTTTACTATCACGCCCCCGTACATCTTCACAAATTGTGAGTATTATTCCTCTATCCCTCCCTCCACTTTTTCTAACTTAAAATGAAGAACAGATTTCAAATTTCTCCCTCATGGTTCTCTTTTTTCTTACATTCTCCGTGTAATTTTGCCAACCATGGATAATGCTCACATCCTCAAAAAATGGGGTGCTGTGTGCTCCACTGGCAGTGGGGCAGGTAATGGAGCGTGAACCCCCTTATAAGGGAGTTTCCGTTTTTTTCGCATTCTGGAGCTTTTTTTTGAAGAAGGAGAAGTTTGAGCTCCTGAATCTTGAGAATTTCACTTGGGAATGTTTACTTTGAATGAAATGTGTTTTTTGCTGTTTTGACTACTTTTTAATAACATTGGGTGGTTGTCATTGCAATATCCTTCGTTGAAACAACCTGCAGCAATTTCTGAAACGCTAGTAAATTGGAACGTTGTTGCTTGGGAATGGGGTCCGGGAGGAGCTTTTTGCTGTTTCAAGTTGTTTGTAAGTAGCTGCATGTAGACATTTTCCAGTTAATTGTTGTTCATTTTTGATTAAAACGAAAAACAGAGCTTACTGCTTCTCTATGCTCACTTATTAGAAATAAGACACATTTTTTTAATACGTAGTACGACACCAGTCCTGCCAACATCAAGCAAACATGAACCCAAATTTCTGGACACGCTGGGACTGAACTCCTGTTTTGATTAAAGTTTTCAAGTGTTTAATACAGATTTTGGGTGTTTCCGTCATTGTTCCGGTGATACATACATCAGAACACTCAACAACATTTTCTGTTTCCATATTTGCACTTTCAAGATAGTTGCTGTCAGTTATTAATATTTTCCCCGTTAAACTTATGCGAAATTTGGCCGCTTATTTTTTCTCTGACTGCCCATTTTGAGATTTCTAACTAGGGAGAGATTCCAATTGGTTATGCAGTCCTAATATGTCATGGGTATCATCGAAAAGAGGAGGTTCTGAAATGTATGCTCACACTTTCAAAAAGTGCAGTCGACCCCCAGGAGATGAAATATGGGCTCTCGAAGTTCGCTTTTTTTAACACACAAAGTCCCAAAGTCTCCCGAAAATGTCCCTCAAAAATCACTTGAAAGTTTCCCGAAAGCGCGCAATCCTCTACCTACTCAACACTGCATGAAAGATGTGCATTGGTAGCCGAGGCGGTAACTGCCCTGTCTCGCATGCGTTCTGTTGCGGGTTCAAACCCCGACGGTGGCATTCATTTTTTTCTCCTTTTTTTAATATAATTCCTCTCAACAGCTTTTAAAAAACTCCTCATTCTCCTGGATAGCTGGCCGAGTTTTCGAGATCATATAGCAATACTAGCATGTGCGCCACCAGGATTCGATGTCACTATCCGCAACATACCGCCACACACAACGAGCATGATTCAACCATTGGACGTTCACTGGAATGGTCCATGGAAGGTAGCTTGAAGAAACACTGGCTTTTTATAACTTTTTGATTCCAGAATCTGCTGAAGAAGTTCACCACGTATGCCTTGATCTTCCAGACGGATTTCCTGATTGCACAGAGAAACAATGAAATCTGGATGATTTCCCTGCTTTATCACCAAATAAGTGCACAACGATTCAAGGGATTCCTTCAATACTCCTGGAAGAAGGCAGGATACATCGACAGCAGCCCCGATTTCCAAACTCCTTCAGAGTATTGCTTCGATCAGTCCGGAGCTGAAGACTGCTGCTCCAGCGGATGCACAAACTCTGCTTTCATTTGATGCGCTCGATGTGAAGAGTTTCTATGTTTCAATCATTTTATTGTAGCTGATAAGCATTTGTGCCCGTTCTCTTGATGTTCTTGCAACTGCTATATACTTTCGTTTTATATTAATAAATGCTTCCTATAGTTCCCTAGTAATTGAAAAATATATAAAAAAGGAGAAAAAAATGAATGCCACCGTCGGGGTTTGAACCCGCAACAGAACGCATGCGAGACAGGGCAGTTACCGCCTCGGCTACCAATGCACATCTTTCATGCAGTGTTGAGTAGGTAGAGGATTGCCCGCTTTCGGGAAACTTTCAAGTGATTTTTGAGGGACATTTTCGGGAGACTTTGGGACTTTGTGTGTTAAAAAAAGCGAACTTCGAGAGCCCATATCTCATCTCCTGGGGGTCGACTGCACTTTTTGAAAGTGTGAGCATACATTTCAGAACCTCCTCTTTTCGATGATACCCATGACATATTAGGACTGCATAACCAATTGGAATCTCTCCCTAGTAAGCCTGTCACTTTTTCGGGTTTCCTGTTTTCTGACATCTTCTCACTGTTCCACACCTTTGTGTAATATGAGTAACTATAGCAACTTCACTTCAATCCAACTTTTGAGCTGTATTATCTTCCGATTCATGATTCTTAGTTCACTAGGCAAACTTTTCTGATTTTACCATTGGACTCCATTACAATTTGAAAGTATATTGCCAATCGACTCTTTACTCTATTTTATAATCAATAACCATTTTCAATAATTGACTGTTGCAATTAGATGTTTTCTCCAGATACCACAGCTCAAAACTGATTCCTTCAAAAATCACATATTTTTCCTATGTAGAATCCCAGACACAATTTCCTTGCTTGAAAAATATGTTCCATTATCTTCTATCCTGGGATCTAGAATAACAAGCAGATGTTCATCACCCCTTATCCTTACCATTATCAATAGAGCGCGCTTCCAGACTCATCAATTTTCGCAATTTTTTCTTTTTCAACTAGGTCTTTTTGCAGTCAATGCTCACTCGATACGGTCATGTTGATATTATCCTCTATTAGCTCCTGATCTGCCAATTATCAATAGAGCGCATTTCCAACTAAATCTCCCTGGAATAGACTTTGCTGTTTCAACTAGGTATTAGATAACGCCAGGCCCCGACGGCGCTACTGGTTAGTTTTTTTTTTAAATTAGTTAGATCACGATGTCCTTTTACGTTGAACGTCCTATTATCCATAGAGCACTCTTTCTGGTGTTTCATATCTTGTACCCCCTCTTGTTTTTTCCCTCTCCCCCCCCCCCCCCCTCACTTTCTCAAACTCTTCAAAAAAAGTGATAGATGTGAAGAATAGAAGAAGGGGTGTTCCCTTCTTCTTCCCATATCCCTCAATTCTTGAATTCCCCTAGGACATTCCATATATTCCAGCCAGCTTGCACACAAATGTTTTCCTCTCTATGCACACATATTTCTATAAAGAAGAGAAATAGAGAGGAAGACAACAAGAACCCAAAAAAGGGGTGAAAGGGGCGGAGCCTAGGGGTCCTGGAATTTTTGATGACGTGGAAATTGGAGTTCTGCATATTGGTGTATTGGTGTGTGCTCTCTTAGAAAATGAGAAGGAGTCGAAGAAACTTTTGCACACCCCAACAACTCAAATTAAACTTTTTCATTTCCTCTTCTTCTTCTTACCACTTTTCCCTTTTTCCCCTTTAAACGGAAGGGTGACTCCATTTTCGCTCTTTGTACTGCTCTTTTTTGTTTGAGGAGGGTTTTTTGGGTGCATGTAGTCAGTAAGAAAAAGGTATTGCCATTCAGTATGAAAAAGCGGTTTTTAGGTGTAATTGTCCTGGCATATCAGTAATAAGGAAGCATTTGCTCAAAATTCATGGAATCATGTGGAAACAGTGAAATTTTTTTCAAAAAATGTGAAGAAATTTCGAAATTTCGGAATATGTGTGGGGTTGTTTTTTTAGAACATAATGCAAAACCAATGAAGAACAAAATTGGTCAGCATTTTCATGAGCCTCTTGAAACAGTCAAAAATTCTGTGCCCCTGTAGTTTTTTCAGCCAATATGTTTGTGTTTTGAAATTGGACCTATTTAGGAAACATACCATGTCTCTGTTCTATTTTTCAAATGAACTGAAGGAAACTGGAATTTTTTTTGCATCCATTTTTCACAATTTCTATGTTTGCAATTCAGCCAAGTAACAAAATATACCGTAGTTTTGGATACTAATCTATGATTAAATATCTGTTCGAAACAGTGGGAATTTCAGAATTGATAAACTTTCAAATTAAATAATTTGAATCTTATTTGATTAGGCTAGAAATAATCCTGCTTCGTATATTGCATATCGGAAACTGAATATTATTGTGAGGGATCTCGGATATGTTTCAACTTTTCGATACTGACCCATGGACATAGTAACAATTCAATCCCGTGAAAAGTTTGTGAACAGTACGAAACAGTTTAAAAATGTATTGACTCGCTTTAGGTTTTATGATCGTCGGAATGAACAAAGTGAGACTCGGTGTTTGCGGACTGTCCAGATCAAACCAAGCCTAGTTTGGTGAGCTAAAAACACCGAACGAGTCTCACTTTTTTCTGTTTTTTTTCGACGATAGTTTTGAATAATGTTTTGGCTAAAACGCGGGCTGAACTAAATTTTCTGTTTCGGCTAGTCGTCATAAGCTCAATCTAAAACATTGAAGTTGCTAATTCTCAATTGCTGTAATTGCTATGGCTCATAATAGAATTCTAAGCTAATCATCCTCCAACTCTCTCTAACTCCAATTTCCCATAATTTTGCGATTTTGAAGCACGACGGAGAGCTGAATATTTCAATTAGAGTAATTTTTCCCATTTGTCTTGCTCGAAACAGTAGTCGCGATCAATTTTCTATTTTTCCATTTTTCCCTGTTGCATAATATTGGGATTATTGAATGTGTGTAACAAATTGTAATACGAGGCATTGAAAAAGTGGAAAACTGAATCTTGATTCTGAAAATCAAGTTTTGCATTGGGGGCGTCTTACCATGAGCAGTCAGTAATAAAGTCAAAAAAGTTCTTACCGTTTCCAACAATTAGTTCCTTCCTTGTGTGAAATTGATCCCTTGTAGTTACTTTTCTCCGACTTTCACGTATCAGAGAAGCAGAATGTTCACTAGAATTTTTTTCTGTCTTGATTATACCGTATTTTGAATAATAGGTAATTTTCTGTTTCATCTCCTCGTTTTCCATCACACATCATTTTCTGTGCAGTTCCACATTTTCGTCTTCCTTCCTTGCATTTCCCGTCTCTGCTTCTATGTTTCTAATCCAACAAAAGTGTGTTGTTTTGACTTTTGGCCCCATCGGGGCTAAAAGAGAAAAAACGAGGCAATCAAAGCTGTCATACGGCCAGCCGCGGCCGGCCGCGGCCGGCCGCCAAAAGCCGCGGCTAGCCGCGGCCGGCCGCGGCTTTTGGAAATTTCACGTTTCAGTTGAAAATTTGAAAATTTTCAAAAATTGAATTTTTTAAATTTTGACGTTTTCAGTGGAAATTTTCATTTTTGAAAAGCCGCGGCTAGCCGCGGCCAGCCGCGGCCGGCCGCGGCCGGCCGGCCGGCGGCTGGCCGCGAAAAGTGACAGCCTTGGAGGCAATGAAATCTAGAAGATGTCAAACATCTTCTAGATGTCTTTCCTTCCTTCTGTTTGTTTTCGGAAACGGAAATTGCAACACTTTTTCTTTGTTTTTGGGAGGATGAGAAAAATTTTTGGATTGAAAAATATATCGTAGTTTCAAATATGCCAGATTCTTTATTAGTGTCGTTGGAGATAATCGTACTATCGGATTTTGCCTCTGTGTGAATAATAACCTTATACAATACATGAATACTGTTTTTTTTTTGTTCTAAGACAATTTTTTGCCGAAAATCGAATTCCGAAAATTTCTGTTTCTCAAACCTAGTTTCCCAAAACAGATTGAAGGAGAATAATGAATGGATAATCATATGTTTGTTAAAATTCTGAGGATTCTGAGATTCTCATTGGTTCTCCGATTTCTCTGGACCCTACACCCTGGGCTTTGAAATTCCCCCATTTTGTCTCTGATCTCTGCGATTTCGATTCAATTATTCTTCCATTACCCTTTTACCAGAGGACCCCCTTTTCCCTCTCAAAATGGATGTGATGTCCTTTCCTCACTCTCTTTTTCTCTGCGTCTCTCACTCTCTCTCTCTTTCCATCAATGTGCTCTTTTCCAATTTCCGTTTTTCTCGTGTGCTCATTGTCATTGTTGGGTGGAGTAAAAAGGCGTACTCATTAGGGTCATCGTTATTTTTACTCTTGCCATTTTGTGAGTAGAAGGGGGACCTTTTTTTAAGTGAATAGGTTAGAAAAGGGGGGAGGAAAGTGGAAGAAAAAGTGGGGGTGGAGGCAACTTTTTTTGGACTAGAATGGGGTAGATTGAGTTGTTTTTGGCGGCAAGTTCAAGTTTCTCGGTTTCTTGCATTTTTCATTTGAACCTTACTATTAGTGATTCTAGTTTACATAACAGTGAAATTTGCTCTAGTTGATACAAAAAGTTTTTCACATAATTTTTCAGCTTCACTATCTTCTCAAGTACTGTTACTAATCTGTGAATTACTAATACGGCTGCCATAAACTCTAGGTCTAAGACTATGATTTTCAAAGTTCTCTGTTTGTGAAACTTTCCTTTTTCTCTTAAAGGGGGACTGAAGAGATCCAAAAACTATATATTTTTTGGTATGAATCGATAGAACTTTTTACATGGAGCAAAAAATTCTATTGGCGGGTGGTCCAAAAATCAGTATGAAAGAAGATATAGGTCGTCAAAGTAATTCTCGCGGGCAGAAAATTTCTATTTTCAACAGAGAAAATTTTCGCGGGCAAACTGAAAAATTCAAATTTTTCATAGATAACGTGTAGTTTTTTATTGAGAAGGGAGATGAAAGAGAGAGAGAGAGAGAGAAGAAAGAAGAAGACGAGGAATCAGAAAAAAAAGAATAATCTGAGAGTGAACACAGTTTTTAACTAGTATAGAGCGTACATCTCCTCTTCGGCAGCTGCTCTTGCGTTGATTTCCTCTTGCTCGATCTGAATGACACGATTTGTACAGTTTTCAAGTGATTTTCTCACTCTAATGGGAACCCCCTCCATGAACATTTGTTTTACAAGTTGATAGATTTCGTCCCTCCAAGTATGCTTCACTTTGGTTTTTCGAGATTTCCATACAATAGCTTTTTTCGTCTTGCAGAAATAAGATATCTTAGCCTCCACTTTACGATTCCCGCGAGCCTCCATCATTTGTAAATGATTCCAATGAATCGCCGCGAGTTTTGATCTTATTATGTATCCAAGCTTATCGCTGAATAGAAATGTTTTTTGTTGAAAAATCTAGACACTCACAAGAATGTCTCTTTCGGAGAATATCTAGCTGCCAGCGAATGAAAGCTCTCGAGAGCAGAAGTGGAAAAAAATGCGCTGACATTTTCAAGATCTTTTTGACGGGATCCTTTGTTCATTATGCCCAAAAGTGCATTGAATCCTTTTTTGTGTTGATTTATGTTCAAATCCAAATAAGGCTTTGTAGACTTGAAATTGGCAGGGTGTTGGCAACTAGTCACTTGATCAAAGTTGAGAGATCCGAGCATCTATAAAAAAGATACAGGAATGATTTTCCTCCGATTTTTACCCCAAAGCCGTCATGCTGATCTGTTACGTGGAAGAAGAAGCTCATGATCAGTTGGAAAGCAAGTATCCCATTCCCATTGGCAGAACTGATACTGTGATGAATGTGGTTCACGAACGGCTGAACCCAGCACTGCAACGGTTTGAACTGATCTTGTTTGTACTTCTGGAACATAAAATCATTGCTTTTTCTCTATATGGAAAAAAATCACTTCGGCAATGTCCTTGCGAATCGAGCGGACCCAGTGCCAACTATCAAAATGATGAGTGATTTCTGGGTATTGCTTCATCACCTGTGTCAAGTTGGTGCACCGGTCGGTGGTCATAGACTTCACTGGATGTGCAAGTCCGGTCAAGTCTCTTAGTTCATCTACAAGTCTCGGCATACATTCTTCGTGGCCTGCTTTTTCTAATATCATTGAATTTCCTCCTCTCTCCTTTCTCTGCACTTCGAAATCAAGAACGTATTTTGTCATGATGTGCATGATCGTGAATCGACATATCATCGCGGAGTAACCACGCGAATCAAATTGCCCATCCCCAGCCAAATGTACTCCATCTTCTTGAATAGCTAGATCCTTGATTTCCTCCATAACTTTCTCTCTCTGCATTTCGTAGACCTTGTCAATCGCAGGTTTTACCAAACAAGTGGCCAGCTGATGATATCGTCGCTCAGATAAGACAGGAATTCCCATGAACTCAAGGAATGAAGCAATTGTCTACAAAAATTGCTTTGGCATTCATTGATAAAATATAGTTACCGAATAATCTGTTCCTGTAGTGAGAATTGCTACCGCAAGCTTCAAGTTGATTTCTGCTTGTTTCGGTCCAGGTTGCCCTTTTCTTTCGAGTGGTTTTGTTGACATCCACTTCCACGAGTGGCTACAAGTGGTACACCGAAATTTGGCCTAAACAACTAAGTGTGATACGCTAAAAAATTATGTTACCGTAATCGCCGAACCCATTTTTTGAATGACTGGCTCTCCAGATGAATTTCTATTGTTTCGGAGACATTCCCAGCATTTAGAAATGCTAGGCATAAGCAGATCCCAATCACATATCACATTGTAGAATTTTGATGGATCCAAACTTGGTTCATCGTCGTCTTCATAGTCTGGCTGTAAAAAAATATAACTGAAATAATAACAAAATTGAACAGCATACATCGTGATACACATCTTCCACTTCTTCTTCTGAATCTTCTGCCCCTTCATCTGAATCTTCCGAATCAACATCTTTATAAGCCGGTTCGATTGTATTTTTTGTTGGTGGGGATCCGTTCTGAAAATCTAGGTATTCAGAAATCTTCTACGCTCACCGGTTTACTTTGTACGGGAGAACTTTCGATCTTGGTGACTTTGTCTTACTGTACGGAAAATGTTCAAAACATATCCTAGCATCTCTGGTTCTCTCGCATTTCTTCTCGAATTCCTCTCCGAGTTTGCGATACCACAATGCTCGATCTTCTTCATTTTTCGGAATTGAGGTCAGATTGCTTCTGGCTCGTTCTCGATTGCAGAAGGTGCACGCTTTTCTTCTTGAAGAATCCATCGGTAAGAGGAATACTACCCAGTCAATAGTCGTGGTTTCCATTTTTAGCATCTTGTGGATATCAGATTTTTTAGTTCACGTTCACATTTAGATTTATAATAGGTCCTTCTCTGAATTGATGATCCGAATCAAATCATAAAAAACAAAATCAGAAAAATAAACACTAAAATGTGAAAAAAAAAACAATGAAAATAATGAAAACATTTCGGTTCCATGGTTGGTTTGGTTGGCTGGTTGGATTGTGTTAACTTCTGCTGAAAATCTTGTCATCCATAGTTAAAAATATGTTCAATCTCAGATTATTCTTTTTTCTGATTCCTCGTCTTCTTCTTTCTTCTCTCTCTCTCTCTCTCTTCCATCTCCCTTCTCAATAAAAAACTACACGTTATCTATGAAAAATTTGAATTTTTCAGTTTGCCCGCGAAAATTTTCTCTGTTGAAAATCGAAATTTTCTGCCCGCGAGAATTACTTTGACGACCTATATCTTCTTTCATACTGATTTTTGGACCACCCTCCAATAGAATTTTTTGCTCCATGTAAAAAGTTCTATCGATTCATACCAAAAAATATATAGTTTTTGGATCTCTTCAGTCCCCCTTTAAATTTTCGAGCAATATTGATCCAAATGGTGTCTCCTCAGTAAATTCATTAAAAAAATCACAGAACACTAACGACGCGTTTTTCTCAGTTTCATAAAATCTGGATTTTGGTGAGCTGAATTTTGTGGTTACTGGGCCACTTGAAAATTTTTCTCATAATTCCATCATATAGCTCAAAAAACTTATATTCCTAGAAGCTCTATTGCTATTTGCAAGAGGCTCCCTTATGTTAAACCTTGATGTTTTTGTCTGCCACTACTCGGAATTTATTCTCCGTTTCTTGAACTTTATGTTGATTGGTAGGGTTTGGGTCATATGATTTGCCCACGGTGAAAGCAATGATAATCTTTGAGCTCTGGAAAAAGTTGAAATGTGTAGTAAGCCTCCTTTAACTTGAGACTTTGCATGTTACTGGGGTTCCAATCTGATTTTGGATAATTTTACTGTTTTTTCTACTAGAGATGAGAACATATGAAATGATGATAATTAATGCAGGAATGGCTCACGTTGGATATCTCTGTTAGATTGTGAGTCAAGAAGTTATCTCTGCTACTTAAGAAGGTTCTCAGTTTCCTAGGTTCCATTTTGTGTAGCATTTAGTAATTCTTTCCAATGAGTCGTTTCGACTGACATCTGACGTGGCCAAGAGTAAGAATGAAAATTCACTGCTTCATGATCCTGATTTAATATTTCGTTTTTGAGACAGGGCTGTCAGATTTCGCGGCCCTTCAAGGCCGCGGCCGGCCGGCCCTACGGCCCTGGAGGGCCGCGGCCCATTACGGCCGTAGCAGTAGAGCCGCGGCCCTAGGGCCGGCCGTGGGCCGCGGCCCAGGGCCGTGAGACTCACATGGGAAATTTTTGAAGCGATATTTTTTCTTGATTTAGACCATGCAGTTTCACGCATTTCACCAGTAACACACAATTCGCTAGATTAAAATAGGTCATGCAAAGATTTATACGAGTTTTGAACAAATGATGCATTTTTAGGCTAAATTTTGGTGCTGACATTTTAATGATTCTTTTCCAAAGTGTCCATCAACATTCATTTTTCCAAAATTTCAAACCAAAATCAAAAAAAATTTGACCTGAAAACTAAGATTAGCTTGAAAAACATCAGATTTGTCACTGAAATCAACGAGAAAACTAAATTCTAGCTGTAGAACTGAGACTTTGGGTCACGAACTGGAAAAAAATCTAGAAAAAAACATCTTGAAGCATGAGGAAATAATTGTAGTCACGGCCCTAGGCCGCGGCCCACGGCCGGCCCTAGGGCCGCGGCTTCAGAAAATTTTCCCGTCAGGGCCGGCCGGGGGGCCGCGGCCCTCTCACGGCCCTAGGGCCGGCCGTGGGCCGGCCGTTTGACAGCCTTGTTTTGAGAGATGACACTTCTGCATAGAAATTATGATCGTAAAAAAATCCTGCTTCACTAACTTTTTAACTTAAAAAATGTAAGCCTCAATAATTGTCTAATTCTTTTTGCAACACTACGCAAAATTGAAACATCTTAATGACGGTAACACTATTTTTCAAGTTTCCCATGTGTTGCTAACCTATCAATTCTGCACTCTTTCTGAAATTTTTTTGCTGTTTTTTGAGCTTCATATTCACTGGGCAGGATGGTTTACACTAATTGATTTGAAGCTTTTAGATGTATTCTCTTATTCTACAGTTGCCGCCTTACATATTTACGCCCTCGGTGGGCCACGTGGCCCAGCCGGTAGTGTCGTGGCGCTCTTATGAATCCGCCCACAGGATCGACCATACTCAACAATCCATAAAATCATACCGGTTTTCAAACATTGTGATCCAGTAAAACCATTTTCAAAAAATTGCTACAGTGAATAATTTTGCTGAACAACAAAATATTTGGCTTCGAAACCATAAAAAACTCAGAATCACGCTTCAAGAAAAACTTTTATGTTTCAAATAGTGCACATATTGAGAAGCGGACTGGATCTAGAATATGCTGTATTATTGATGGAATAATTTTTTTTTCTGACTTGAAGCAATTACTCTTTCTTCTCCTATCTCCATTTCTCTGAAAATGGTTCAACCCATTATCCCCCTTCTTCTCTGCTCCCCTCTATCTCCCTCTCTCCCACCAGTCTGCCCTCCCCCCTCTCTCTCTCAGCTCAATTTTCACGCCCCAATGTTTTTCGTTGAATAATTGAACGATACTTCGACTACTTGGGGGAAAAGGAGAGGTGCTCCTCTCCTTTTCTCTCTTCTCCTGTCCCCATTTCTAATTTTCCGTGTTTTAGGTGTTTGAACCCCTTTCTACGCTAACACATACACAATGGCGGGGGTGGTCGGATGGTTCATGACGATCATTGGCGTGGCTTCGGGAGCAAGTGAGTTGTTTCTTGTGATTAGGGGGAAGGGGCTAGAAAATGAAGATAGGATAAAATTTGGATAAATCAACCGATTAATATTCATGAAACTGTTCTTAACATTGTACCATGTTCTAGAAACAGTCGAGTTTTCACTGGATTTTTGGGAGAATAAAAGCGTTGACCTAGAAAACAAGGGGTGGGAAAATCAGTTCACGATGTTTGAATTGAGAAAGCAATACAGAAAATGGTAGAATTGATACCAGTAAACATGCAATAATTTCATCGGTATAGTTTAGGCAGCATTGCTTCCAAACCAACGTCAATAAAATTGACTATCAATAAAAACTCTAAGCTTTGTGAAAGTAACGAAGCAGTACTTTTTTTTCTAATTTCCTCATTTTGAAGAGGTAGACATGTCTCGCCAATATATCCTTTTAGAGGATAGTTAGACCATGAAGTTATACTTAAGATTTTGAAATTTCAACTGCACAAATCTACTGCAAGTATTGTCTTTGGGAAAAAAAGGCGCAATTTTTGCGATAGTTATAAAACAGTTTGATTTAGTTCTAGATACCAGATTTTCGAGGTTTGGGAGACTAAAAGTGGTAGAAATCCTAGAACAATGTAAAATTTTACAGTTTTGAAAACACAGGTGCGAAATCTCATCATCGTGAAATTGAATACCAAATTTTTCTACCGATTTTATCACTTTCATGAAATATAATAGTAGTATTTCGATGTTGGAGGCTTATTCCAGATGAATTCGCCATAGTTACCGCGTGAAAAGTTTCAAATTTAGAACCTCCAATATTATGAAATCAATAATATTTGATTTTTTATTGCTGTCTCAATGTCACAAGTTAGATGCGAGGTTGTAAGCGGTTAGCAATCGGCTAGACTGGGGATAACTAAAAGTTTCGAAATTGATCTAATAATCTAATCCTCCTTGGATTATGTTAGCAAAAGATTCGATGATTTCGAATTATGAAATCTGTATGAAACGGGAAAATGTTCGTCCTAACTTTTCCAAAATAAGCCGTTCTGGACAAAAAAGTGTTGTTGTTGTTACGATCGTAGGGAACACCCATTACGGGAAGTTTGACAATCGACAAAAACTAGGGTTGTGAAACAGCAACATTTTTGAAGAATTTACCCGTTTCGAGTTCTGATTTTTTGGAGATACAAACTTCGAAAGTTATGGTCGTTTCTCCTAATTAATTTGGTTTCTAAACCATGACAAAAAAAAAAAAAAAATCCGGAAGACGGAAGTAGTCGGAAAAATTTTGACGGAATACGGAAGACGGAAGACGGAAGTGAAAAAACAGGCGGAAGACGGAAGACGGAAGACGGAAGACGGAATTCCGCGCACCCCTGATCGTCACGTACAATTTTTCAACTGAAAATCCCCTTAAAGAGGGGGGGGGGGGGGGCGGGAAAAGTCAATTCAAGCCGAAATATTCCAAAACTTGAAAATTCGAGAGCTTGTAACTCTGTTCAATTTCATTATCAGACTTTGTTTCAAGAGACTTTCCATTCGTTTTTGTGAATTCTGCGTCAGTGCATGTCAAAGTTTTGAAAATTGGTATAGATTGTAAAAAGCTCAACTATTGGTTTATGATTTTTGAATTTCAGCTTTATCACTTGTTTGAAACTGTAAACCACGGTTAATAATTGTGAACCAGCTTTTTCAGAACACTGTTGTTAACATTAGCGCTTAAGAACCAAAATAGTTCCCGAGAATCCATCTAAAAAAGTGACGTGATTTTGTTTGATCCTTTCTCAATTTCTTCCTATTACCGTAATCCAAAATTAACGGAGAAAACTCTCTTGGTTTGGTTGGGTGCAACCTAAACCTAAGATTTTTAGTGAGTTTGAATTTACCATGAATTTTAAACTAGGGTAAGGTGAGGGAGACATTGAGTCGACTTGATTTTTGCTTTCTCTTATTTTCTTTTTGTCTTTTTTCCAGGAGAAGCATTGATTAATGACTTTTTCTGCCACACATCCGGTTGGCCAAGGATTTGATGGATCCGAGGAGGTAAAGGGAAATGATAACTTTTTAAAACAGAAAACTCAATGAAACTACGAAGAATTTCAAACTTGATCACTAAAATTTAATGTGTTAAGATAAGAAAGACAATTGGGTTTCTCAATGTCTTGTTCTCAAAAATGCTAGTTTTAAGAAAAACATTTCGAAGAAAATCATTTTAAAGTAGAATGAATACATGTTTCAGCAAGTCCACATGATTACTCATAATTTGTTAGTGCTGATTGACGCCTCGAAGCAAAAATTATAAGAGTCAAAAGCTTTTATGTATAATTTTATAGAACACGAATAATCGTCACAACTCCTTTTTATACATAAGACAGAATAGTACGTCCGGTGATGAATCACGCGAAGTTGAGAACAATTTCGTTTTCAATTAGTCTTTTTCAGATACTGTGTATTATACAATTACTAGTTGATGGGTGTTAGAATGGTTTTGATATGATTCTGTCATTTAGTGCCGCTGTGATCTGTTACATTTTTTGCAGTTACAACATGTCTAGGATATTGTAGAGGGCTCTCAAGTCTAGTTGTACTTGTTTTCTTGATGACACAGCCTGAATTTCCTTACTATCTCTAGTCATTCAATTCATATCGTCCATTATAATGAAATTTAACTATTTTCCAGAACGAAAACAACGAATCGTCAGCTTGATCGTGCGAGCAAATGAAAAATGAAACGACGACTTGTTCAGTTTAAGTCCGTATACATATGCAAGGAATGATAAACAGCACCGTTATAACACTGGAAGGGATATGACTTGTAAAGAATGGGAATGTTTGAATTTTTGGACAGTGTGATAAACTATGAATTCCCATGACATTTCCGGACAGCGAAATTCACTAGGTACCTTTAGGTGGGAGTTGTGTTCCAGATTAATACATTGTTTCATTTGGAAACTGTTGAAGTTTGGGAAACTGAACTTCAAAAAACGTTCAAATCGGTTAGGTGGACGATCAAATCATTAAATTTTCAGACTATCAATCGATTTCCGGAAAACATGTCCGAGAGTCAAAATGTGAACGAGCTAGTGTTTGCATCTGAAACCAAAATGTGTGGACATTTTTGAAAAATGGTTCACCGGGAGTGGTTTGGGTTGAAAAAAATATCTTGGCTTGATTTTATGACTTTGAAAAGTTGATTTGTTTGTTAACGAAATTAAACTAATAAACAATTTGCAAAGTACGTTTTTATTGAGATAGTAAAGCAGAAAACAGCATGAGCATGACGACCGAGATAACAACACTGAATACTGTAAAACACTGAGACTCGAAAATATAATTTGCAACAGAACAGATTAGAGGAGCGCGGGATTCCGTCTTCCGGATTTTTAGGCAACATATTATTTTGAAAAAGTCAGAAAATGTTGAGTGTTTCCAAGTCACAATTACTCCCGACGGATTTTTTGACCTTTTCTAGCTCTAGTACTAGCACATTGCTACGTATATAATTCAGCGCTTGATCTCAGATTGCTGAAGCAGAAATTGCTTTGAATATTTCATTATTGTTCTATTTCTTCATTGCTAGCACAATATCAAACCTCAAGAACTTTTCCAAAACCTTCTTTTTTTTGTATTTCAGGGTATTCTATAACATACATTTTTCCCTATTCCAGTTAGGAATTTCTTGATAATTCGTGGTCTCTTTGCTTACAAATGTATTCTTCGTTGAATTTTTCATCTGATATGAGTTTGTCTGATTGAGTTAGTTATAATTGCCCAGTCAATCAATAAAGTTTTCCATGCCCTTTTTCGAGAATCAGTTATTATGTGATTCTAGACCAAATCTTTTATCAAATACTGAACGCCTACACTAACGAGACTGAAACAGAATAATTCCCAATTTTAAATAAGGAGAGAGATGAGAACATTTTGAATTCTACAATAGTAATGTGAATGCAAATGCCATTGTTATGGTGTATGAGAAACGGCAGATTTTCTTTTCAGCTACAGTTTTTTTGCCATCACAAAACTTGAATAATATATTAATGACTTGACTGATCAGCAAGAATTAGCTAATAATCCAAATGTTGTCCATGAACATTCACATTGAGAAAAAGATTTCCTATTATTCGATTCAGATTCTGATTACGTTTTCTGAATGGAAAACTCGAATAGCGGGATTACTAATGTATTTTCTGTATCAGAAAGTTATCAAGTTTGAGACACAGAAATATGTCCCAGTATTCACAATAGCCGAAATGATCCAAAATTTACCAGAAACGGTGACCCTACACTTCACTTTTATTTGCAGAAGTGAATCGAAATGTACTACTGTATTCTCAACGAAAACAAGAAATTGTGATGAACGGCTTACAATTAGAATACGGATTCTTGCAATGTTTTCAAGGTTTGGCTTCAACTTGGTACAAAAAACTCCTCAAATTTTTTCTGGTTTTGTTAGCTCAATATATTGAGGAAACCAAAAAACATTCAATCTTGTAGGTCCGGATATTCCAAATTTCCTGAATTGGTCAAATCCCTTTCTCCAAAACCCGATGAATTCTGTACATTTAACTTCTGATCGATGAAACAAAATATCATTATGTTACCTGTTTCCGAAAGTTATCAAGAAAGCGAAACAAATATATGGTTTATTGGTAAGTAGAATTTCCTTTTTCTCACTACAGTAATCTCTAACCCTAATACACCAAGCCTCTCATATTTCCATACCTTTTCATGTATACATACACTCCTCCTTCTCCCCAGGAACCCTCAAATTTGTCCCCTGCTCCCACCAACTACTCCCAAATTTGTTGCTTTTTCCTCTTCTCTCTCCCCTATTCCATTTTCCTTGAAACCACCCCCCCCCCCCTTTCTCCCGTCTCAAAAACTGCCATGTCATGTGTGTGTTCAAAAGTGAAATGGGGACAGAGAAGGGGGGACCCAGGTAAAATTGAGGAGAGAGGGGGACCCAAAAGGGGGGGGGGGGGGCGGAGCGCAGTGTACACAATTTTCGCAATGAATAAATTAGAGTGGAAGAGGAAGAGGGACCCCTTCCTCCCTCTCTTTTTCCACTGACTCCATTGAGCTTTCGGTGTTTGTTTTCTGTTTTGTTCCGTTTTTCGAAGGAGGAACACATTTTTCCTTGTTTTCTTTTGGGTTAGTGGGTGATCTGAAATTGATAGGAATATGGGTAATTAGGAGATCATTTGTGGGAGTTCATGCATTTTTGGTGATTGGAATTGAGACCTATTTTTATGGACAGTGTACGTTTTTCTTGTTTTTTCGGATCTCTTTTAGAAATTATCGTTTGTGATGAGCGTGCCAGACCGTGAAAGATTTTACTAGAAGTTAAGAACTTAGACTTGAATTGTCAGCTTGTTGGAACCGGGTTTTTCCGTTTTTAATAGTAAATAACTCATTGGCTTTCTAGGAATACGGTATAGGAATCCTTGAAGAAATCATCAGAGATTAGAAAACAAATTTTGGGTTGATTTCTTATCAAGGTCTTGAAACAGTAGCGTTTGAGTTCACGACTTCGCTGGTAGATACGTCCTCAAGTGGTGTGAACTGACGACAATTGACAGATTTGATGAGAACAAAACACCGAAACTACATTAGTTTGTCAAATTTTGTAGAGTTTTACAAATATTTTGCAACAGTGTCGTTTCATTGTTTTCGCTATTTGATTGTAAAATTGGCCACAGATGGTCAGATACTCAACATACTTCTATTACATGAATCAATAAAAATAATCCTTCATCAAACTCTCCATTTTTTTTTAAATTTGCATAAAATTTTTCAGAAGAAATTTTGTTAGTTTAAAAGTTGTTGACTTTAAAAATTGTTGACGAACTAAGACAAAACACTGAAGTCACCGTATCACAACGTTCTGAAACACAGAAATTTTAGAATGAAACCAGTGACACTACTGTAAAAATTATCATTCCTGGTTTCGAAGCTGCGAGAAGAGTACTAGTTTGGATCTTTTTGAAAATAATTTCCAAATTTGAACAGTAGTATCGAGCTCAAGATCCGAGAAAAGGATATAACTTGATGTGAAACTTTCTGAATAATCATGTAACATGTATTGATTCCCAAGTGTTACCCCTAGATTTCTTTGAAGTATGCATGATTCAAATCTACACTCAGATGTAAGAAACCCCACGAAGCCGTTTTTTGACCGGGCTCCCCCTTCTCGAGATATGCCGACCTTTAGATTTTGCGCGTGAGATGGCTTACCTCAGACTTTGAGGAGGCATAACTTTGGTTATTCTTAGTCAATCAAGATGTTCTAAAAAGCAAAATGTGTCAAATTACCTTGACTTTCAAATGATGTAAAATTCAAAAAACAAAAACAACGTTATAATTACGAAAATTAAGAAATTCTGCAAGTGGCAAACACCAAGCAAGCACCAAACTCTCGACCCAACCGTTAACTTTTTTTGAAAATGCTACCAAACGAAAGAGCATGTTTGATTTCGTCTATGTGCAAAATATAAGAAAAATTGCCAGACGTTCAAGAGAGAAAAATGAAATTTTCTAAAAATTTTTTTAATACTTTTTTGAAAAATCATAAATTTCAGAATGACGTTGTACTAAAAAGTTTGCAGTTGTAGACAACATTGTATTTGTTGTAATTTCAGCTTTTCAATGAGCTATTGGACATCAAAATACCACAATCTTGACAAGTTTTATGATTGATTGAACTGAATAGGCTGAATTAAGCGAAAGTCATAAAAATCAAAAAATGAAAATGATGATAGAGCTTCAAACTTTGTTTCATATTGTTAAAAATGTAATTTAACACAATATTGTCAATTGCAACTTCTTTCCTTCTCTTCATCTTCTTGCCATAAATTTGAGATTTAGTGTTTCCCTAGCCTAGGTCGGCTCAAAGAGGTAAACCTCCCTTTATGGCAGGAAGATGAAGAGAAGGAAAAAAGTTGCCGTTGACAATATTGTGTTAAATTACATTTTTAACAATATGAAACAAAGTTTGAAGCTCTATCATCATTTTAATTTTTCGAGTTTGATGCCATTCGCTAAATTCAACCTATTCAGTTCCATCAATCATAAAACTTGTCAAAATTATGATATTTTGATGTCCAATAGCTTATTAGAAAGCTGAAAATAAAACAAATGCAATAATGTGCACAGCTGCTAACTTTTTAGTACAACATCATTCTGAAACTCATGAGTTTTCAAAAAAGTAAAAAAAAATATATTTAGGAAATTTCATTTTTCTCTCTTAAACGTCTGGCAAATTTTTTTATATTTTGAACAATGACTAAATCGAACATGCTCTTTCGTTTGATAGCACTTTCAAAAAAAGTTAACGGTTGGGTCGGCTTGACGGTTGGTACTTGGTGTTCGCCACTTGCAGAATTTCTTAATTTTCGCATATATAACATTATTTCTGCTGCATGAATTTTACATCATTTGAAAGCCAAGATAATTTTACACATTTTGTTTTTTAGAACGTCTTGATTGACCCAGAATGACCAAAGTTATGCCTTCCCAAAGCCGCAGGTCGGCCATCTCACGCGCAAAATCTAAAGGGCGGCATATCTCGAGAAGGGGGAGCCCGGTCAAAAAACGGCTTTAAGGGGTTTCTTACATCTGAAAGTAGATTCGAATCATGCATACTTCAGAGAAATCCAGGGGTAACACTTGGGAATCAATACATGTAAACCAAACAAATTTTTCTAATTTGTTCATGTTTCATTAACATGTTGAAACAGAAAACTCATGGAGAAAAGTAGTACCTCGTGATTGGTTGTTTCTGTTTTTTCGTACTAACCACAAGTGCCAAAAGTTTCGTAACCTTATTAGTGGCTTAATGTGTCAGGGTTTATAAAAACAATGTCTTAAATATTAGAAATAAAAAAGAAGCTCACCACTCGTAGTCTCACGGCAACTATGACATTTGATGGGAGGGCAATTCTAGCTATTTTCAAAAATTTTTCTTATTATTTTGTGCTGGCGACAGAATTTGAGAAGATTTATGATACTGTAGAGAGTTAATATCGAGCTCGAGTTTAGAACAGTAATAGGTCATTGTTTGACTGACTATACTTGACGAAAAGATTGCCAACTGATATGCAATCAATTATTGGTCCGGCCCGAATCCTATGAGCCTCTCTCAGAGAACTGATCAGTAAGTATCAAAAATTTTCTGAAAACTTCCGTAAAAGTTTCGAAAATGTCAATTATTTCTGTCTCGTG
This sequence comes from Caenorhabditis sinica, assembly GCA_963932045.1. Lineage (NCBI taxonomy): Eukaryota > Metazoa > Nematoda > Chromadorea > Rhabditida > Rhabditidae > Caenorhabditis > Caenorhabditis sinica. The sequence goes on from OZ009940.1 coordinate 22,898,563, forward strand.
TTAGTCGTTTAGAGCAAGTTTACGGCTTATACATAAGTACATTTCAACGTAAAATGAAGCATTAGAGTTAAAGTTAGGTTGTCATTTTCCAAAAACAAATAAACCAGTGGAATTTCGGTAGACGGCCTTGATGGGGCAACTTTTTTTTCTAAAAAGCCAGGTTGCAACCTTGATGATAGATATGGTAAATTAATGTCGTACTCAACAGATTTGTATCAACTTTCCCCAGTCTCATGAACATGTTGAAACACTGATAATCGTATCAAAATTTCGCTTATTTTAACTCCCAGAAAAACTTTCAATCAGTTTATGTTTGGCTGTAGGTTATCTTAAAGTAATCCAATTATCCTATTTTAGTCACAAACCCAAACAAGGTTAGTTAGTTAATGTAGGTAGTTAGATTTTGTATGTTTCAATCGGTCATCAAAGGTAATGCTCATTCACAGCTAATGATAAATTCCGGCTTGCATTACTCTGATTTCACAGTCTCAGTGTTTTCAGCTCAAATACAGTAACCGTGTCTTGCTCCTGCAAACCTAACTTGTTATTTACATTGCCCTCGATGAGCCTAGAAAAATCAGATAAAGAATCAATCAATCGACTATAAGGACAACCGATCGACAACATTTCTGCTTCTACAGTATCACAACATTTAGGAAACACATTTGTTTTTGAAAGGAGCCAGAGCCTAACTCATAATCTTACAGTACTTATGATACGTGAGAGAAATCTAGATACTTTTGAGAGCTATCATGATTGCTCTAATGATAGTAAGAGGTTCGGAAAGGCTACCGTTTCAGTTAAGTTTCAAAAGACTCGCAAACTTTTTACTGATGTTTTCAAGACTTTTGTAGTTTTTATCAAGTATGGGTTTCTTCAAAACTAGCAGTTCATTTCCAGTTTCACATTTTATGCGCGTTATGAAGCAATGTTTTTTTCTAATGTTTGATACGGCGACAACAATTTCTGATAAAGCCAATTTATATTTAATATGGTCTCGTTTGTGATCTAATGTTTGAATGCCATCTCAAGATAAACCCACTAACATTACCGTAACGAAACATTATTATTTTTCCTTCATTTTGCAAAACACCCAATAAATTCCATTCGCACTCTTTGTCAACTACAGAAAATCAAGCAATCAACTGAAACATTTTTTTTGCACTTTCATAATGTCCTGAAACATGCAACTAATTTGACAATTTTTACTCGTCATCTTTTTTAAGCGTCATTTCTTCGAACTTGAAAAGTCGAACAGCATTCAGATTACTTCTCCATGGTTTTCTTTTTTCTTACATTCCTAAAATTCCGTGTAATTTTCCCAACCATGGATAATGCTCACATCCTCCAAAAAATGGGGTGCTGTGGCAGTAGGGCAGGTAATGGAGCGTGAACCGCCTTATAAGGGAGTTTCCGTTTTTTCGCTTTCTGGAGCTCTTTTTTTGAAGGAGGAGAAGTTTGAGCTCCTGGATCTTGATATTTTTACCTAGAATTTTTCTTGAGAATTCGAAACATTTTTGGCTGTTTTGACTTCTTTTTAATGACACTCGGTGGTTGTCATTGCAATATCCTTCGTTGAAACAAACTACAGCAATTTCTGAAACACTAGTAAATTGAAACGTTATAGCTTACTAGTTAGATATGTGGTCCGGGAGAAACTTTTTGCTGTTACAAATTGTTTGTAAATAACTGCATGTAGTGTCGTGCATCAATAGAAGTCTGTCAATCAAAGTACTCATTATTCGAGACAGCCTCCTGTTTCATCAGGTTTTTGTTAATAGGAGTCAAAAAAAATCGAAAGTGATGTTTGTCCGTTGTCACGTCTAATAGAAAACCGCTCCCCTTTTTGACATTTTTTTAATCGATTGCTGATCATTTTGATTAAAACGAAAAACAGATCTTACTGCTTCTCTATGCTCACTTATTAGAGATAAGACAGATTTTTCAATACGTTTAAAATGTGGTACCCACAATATCAAGCAAACATAGAACCCAAATCCTGGGCACGATGGCAATGTTTTTAATATTTTTTGTTTAAAGTGCATAATACAGATTTTGGGTGTTTTTACATGGTTCCGGTGATACATCAGAATACTCAAAAAACATATTTTCTGTTTTCACATCTGCTCATACAAGATGGCTTTTGACAGCTAATAATTGTTTCTCGGTTGCGGATAGTTATCAAAAGTTTGAATTTAGGCAATATTTGGCTGCTCATGTATTTCACTGAATCCCCATTTTGAGATTTCTAAGCCTGTCACATTCTCGAGTTTCCTATTTTCTGACGTTTTTCTTCTCACTGTTCCACAACTTTGTGAAATATGAGTGACTCTAGAAATTCCACTTCAGTCCAACATTTCCTTTGTATTATTCTATGCCAACTTTTCTGATTTACTCCTCGCCTAAAAAGATTGATTGGAGTAGTTCTGCAAGTATGAGAAGTTATGCATAGTCGGTAACAGTAGAGATCGTTCGGAAATTTGTATAATCTCAAGTCACAAACCTCCTTTTTTCTTCAAGTTTTTTGTTTGTTTTTAGAATTACGTTGACTCGTAGTTTGATCGATGGAAATACGAGCATTTCGATTTTTTTACAAAAACACATGTTTCATCATACTGTGAACTAATCGGTAACAAGACAGGGATCACTCACTTTTTTATACACATTTGTTTCTATTCTCAAATCATGAAATTTTCTGTTTCTTTTGGTCCTGATTTCTGAACCAGGTAGGTTTGTTCTGATCTGAACTTCCGTCTCCATTCTTCCGTATTCCGTCAAAATTTTCCGTCTACTTCCATCTTCATTTTTCGGTCAAAATGTTTTTCAAAAATGTCCCAAAATTTAGAATTTTTCCAGTCGACGATTATTTTTGACTTACTTTCTGACCTTATCTAACACTTATAATTCAGTTTTCAATATTTTTATTACTTCTAGGCTTAGACAGTCAACTATCAATATTTTGTTTTCAAACTGTTCTTGTTTTATCTCTCTTGTTTAACTGATTCAGAATGGAGTTTTTCAGTTTTGTCTGAGCGTGCTGAGCCATTATATGAATCTCAAAGTAATCCGTGGAGAGCGTTTTCTCACTAGATTGAATTTATAATGATGAAATGATCCGAGTTAGAATTTTCCTTACTAGAGCTTCCACTTTCAATGAGCACATGAAACTGAAGTTTAAAATATATTGCCAATCGACTCTTTACCCTATATCATAAATAATGAACCTTTTTTAATAATTACCTGTTGCAATTAGATGTTTTCTGCATATACCACAGCTCAAAAATGATGTCTTTCTCACATCTCGTACTTCTAGAATCCCAGACAAATATTCCTTGCTTGAAAAATATGTACCATTATCTTGTGTTCTGGGATCGAAAATAACAAGCAGATGTTCATCATTTCGTCTAATTTTCACCATTATCACTAGAGCGCCCTTCCAGACCCATCAATTTTTGCAAAATTTTCTGTTTCAACTAGGTATTTTTGGAGGCCTCAGATGGAACGTTGTCAATCCTAACTCGATACAATCATGTCGATATCTTCACCTATTTTCTTCTGACCTGCCAATTATTAATAGAGCGCATTTTCAACTGCATCTCCCTGGACTAGACTTTTCTGTTTCAACTAGGTATTAGTTAACCCCAGGCACCAACGGCGCTACTAGTTCAACTTTCTAGTTGGTTAGATCACTATGCACTTTTATGTTGAACTTCCAATTATCAATAGAGCGCACTTTCTGGTTTTTCATATTTTCTACATCCTACTTGTTTTTCCCAGACTCCCCCCCCCCCCTTCCTCCTTTTTTTCAAACTCTTCAAAAAAATTGATAGATGTGAAGAATAGAAGAAGGGGTGTTCCCTTCTTCTTCTCACATCCCTCAATTCTTGAATTCTCATGGGACATTCCATATATTCCAGCCAGCTTGCACACAAATGTTTTCTCTCTATGCACACATATCCATAGAGAGAAAAGAGGAATAGAGAGGAAGACAACAAGAACCCAAAAAAGGGGTGAAAGGGGCGGAGCTTAGGGATCCTGGAATATTTGATGACGTGGAAATTGAAGTTCTGCATATTGGTGGATTGATGTGTGCTCTCTTATAAAATGAGACGGAGCCGAAGAAACTTTTGCACACCCCAACAACTCAAATTAAACTTTTTCATTTCCTCTTCTTCTTTCCATTCTTCTCCCACTTTTTGCTTTCCCGTTTAAACTGAAGGGTGACTCCATTTTTGCTCTTTGTACTGCTCTTTCTTGTTTGGAGCAGTTTTTTTTGGGGACAGGGTTGTTTGGGTGCGTATCGTCAGTAAAAAAAGGTATTGTCATTCAGTATGAAACCATATGGAAACAGTAAACTTTTTCTCTGAAAATCTGAAGAAATTTTGTTAACTCGGAAAATGAGTGGGGTTCTTTATTTGAGTAGAAAAATTATTGGCAAGAGCAGTGAAGAAAAATGTTGGTCAGGATTTTCATGAGCTTCTTGAAACTGTTGAAAATTATGTTTCCCCATCAGTTTTTCAGCCAATATGTTTGTGTTTTGAAATTGGATCTTCTTCCTCAAACTAGCCATGCTCAATTTTACTATTCAAATGACCTGATGGAAACTGGAAATATGTTTTTTTAACTTTTTCTACGTTTGCAATTCAGCCAAGTAATCAAATAGAACATCAGTTTTGGAAGTTAATTTATGATGAAATATTTGTTCGAAACTGTGGGAATTTCAGAATTGTTAAACTTTCAAATTAAAGATAATAAATTTATATCTATTAGGCCAAAAATAATCCTGCTTCGTATATTGCATACTAAAAACTGAACAATTATTGTGAGGAAAGTCGAATATTTTTCAGCTTTTACTTGCCGACCTTAGACTTAGTAACAATACAATCCCGTGAAAAGTTTGTAAACAGTACGAAACAGTTTGAAAAATGTTTTTACTAGTTTCACGTTTGTGGTCAAAAAAAGTAGTTTTGAATAATGTTTCTTCCCAAAAGCAGTCGGAACGAAATTTTCTGTTTCGGATAGTCGTCATATGCTCAATCTGAAACATTGAAGTTGCTAAGTCCAGTACAACGGAAATTTTGAGTGATTGCTAAGGGTCATAATCGAATTCTAAGCTAATCATCCTCCAGCTCTCTCTAACTCCGATTTTCCATAAATTTGAGTTTTTGAAACACGACGGAGAGCTGTTCATTGCAATTAGTGTGTTTTTCTCATTTCAGTTCAGAAAATTGGTAAATTTTTTCCATTTTTCCCTGTTGCAAGATATTGGGATTATTGATTGTGTATTATAACAAATAGTAATTCGTTGCATTAAAATAGAAAACTGAATCTTGGCACTGAAAATCTGGTTTGAATTGAGGGCGTCTTACCATGAGCAGTCATGATCTTGTCAGAATTGCTGTTGCCTGTCTTCAAGTAATCAAATTCTATAGACTTTCGTTGATCTTTGAAAGTTACCATCAAATCATTTTCAAGTCCAGTGGACTTAGTCCACATGTTCAATTTTTGAAAAGTACTTGAAACATTAATAGTGTCGAAAAGGTTTTGCTGTTTTCGTACTTCATTTGTAGGAAAGTGATCCTTTGTAGCTAGTTTTCTCCGACATCCACCTATCAGAGAAGCAGAATGCTCACTAGAAATTTTATTCAGTTTTGACTATACCGCAAATAATTGGTAATTTTTCTGTTTCATCACCTCGTTTTCGAATATACATCATTTTTTGAGCCGTTCCATCTTCTTTTGCGTTTCCGTTTCCGTTTCTTTGTTTCCAATCCGACAAAAATGTGTTGTTGTTTTGACTTTTGGCCCCATCGGGGCTAGAAGAAAAAAACGAGGCAATGAAATCTAGAAGATGTCAAACATCTTCTAGATGTCTTTTCTTCTTTCTGTTTGTTTTCGGAACGGAAATCGCAACACTTTGTCTTGGTTTGTGGGAACGAGAGGGAGAATTTTTCGGAAAAATATATCCCAGTTTCAAATATGTCAGATTTTTCATTGAAATCGTTGGAGATAATAGGAGGTTGACTTTCGTAGAAAATTGAAGCATACGTTATGTTTTTTGTTCTAAAAATGTTTTGCCGAAAATTGGATTCCGAAAATTTCCGTCTCTCAAATCTAGTTTCCCAAACACAGGTTCCGAAATATTGAGGATTCTGAAGGATTCTGAGATTCTCATGGATACTCTGATTCTTCTGGACCCCAGACACTGTGCTTTGAAATTTTCCATTTTGTCTCTGATCTCTGCGATTTCGATTCAATTATTCTTCCATTACTCTTTTACCAGAGGGCCCCCCTTTCCCTCTCAAAATGGATGTGATGTCCTTTTCTCACTCTCTTTTTCTCTGCGTCTCTCACTCTCTCTTACCATCAATGTGCTCTTTTCCAATTTCCGTTTTTCTCATGTGCTCATTGTCATTGTTGGGTGGAGTAAAGAGGCGTACTCATTAGGGTCATCGTTACTTTTACTCTTGCCATTTTGTGAGTAGAAGGGGGACCCCTTTTTAAGTGAATAGGTTAGAGAAGGGCGGAGGAAAGTGGGAGAAAAAGTGGGGGTGGAGGCAACTTTTTTGGAGTAGAATGGGGTAGATTGGATTGTTTTTTATCGGCAAGTTCAAGTTTTTTCGGTTTCGTAAACTTAATTTTGGAATGACTGTCATGATCAGATTCCAATGTGTGAGGCGGTGGCTTTTACATAAAATCATTTGAATAATTGTTCAGCTAAACTATGTTCTCAAGTACTGTTACTACTCTTTGTTTTTGACTTGTATAAGGTACTGCTGATTTTTAAAACTTTCTGGACAAGACTGATGTGGTATCTAGGTCTAAAACTTCGATTTTCAAAGTTCTCTGTTTTTCAAACTTTCCTTATTTTCATTTATTTTCAAGCTGTTCTAATATCTCTTTCATAGCGATGCGTAATTTTGATATGATGCTTCAACAGCAAAAATAATAAAAATCGTTTTTCTCCGTTTCATGAAGTGTGTTTTTCGGTAAGCTAAATTTGGTGGTTACTGTGTCGCCTAAACGTCGATATATCTTATTTTATTGGTCAGAAAAAACTATATTTCATGATTTCTAGATGCTCTATTGATATTTCCAAGGATTTGATTACATAGTAATTGTCTATTTTCTCAATTTCATTCTGGTTTTTGAGTGCTCTTATTCTCTTCGCCCTGTCATTTTCTCGAGGCTCACCATGAGCCATGTGGGCGGGGGACAAGGCTCCCTTATGTTAAACCTTGATGTTTTTGTCTGCCATTACTCGGAATTCATTCTCCGTTTCTTGAACTTTATGTTGACTGGTAAGGTTTGGGTCATGTGATTCGACCATCAATAGTAGTTTTTGAGCTCTGAAAAAGTTGAAATGTGTAGCAGGACGCCTATAACGTAAAACTTTGCATGTTATTGGAGTTCCGGTTTGATTTTGGATAATTTTACTGTTTCTTCTACTAGACATGAAAACGAATGTAATGATGCTAATTAATGCAAGGAGAAATGATTTTCGCGTTTGATATCTCTGTTGTATTGTATGTCAAGAAGTTATCTCTGTTACATAGAAAGGTTCTCGGTTTCTTCGTTGTCATTTTATGTAGCATTTAGTGATACTTTTCAATTCCGTTTCAACTGTCATCTGACGTGGCGAAGAATAAGAATGAAAAATTCACTGCCTCATGATCCTGATTTTAAATTTCGTTTTCGAGAAAAGACACTGACATTTCAGCAGCATTGAAATTATGATCGCGAAGAAGAAGAATTCAACACTACTCAAATTGAAACATATGTAGGTATGTTACTAATAACGGTAACACTATTTTTCAAGTTTCCCAAGTGTTGCTAACCTATCTATTTTGATTTTTTTCTAAAAGCTTATTTTCTGTTTTTCGCGCTCTATGTTTACTGAACAGGATGGTTTACTCTAATAATTTGGAGATTGACTATGCATTTTGCGTGAGTGTGTCAGTGCTTTGCGGCAGCGAGTTATTAGCAATATCTTCGATGCTTCCTCGCTGTCCACTGATAACATAAACCGGTAGTTTCGCGGCGCTTTTATGAATCCGTCCTCAAGTTCGACCCTACCCGGGATCTCTACTAACAACATTAGAGAAAAACATTATTTGGTGTCCTGCCACCATTAATTGCAATTACAGTGTTTCAGAACCGGAAAATCCATAAATTTTGTCGGTTTCTGAACCTTGTGATCCAGTAAAATGGTTTCCAAGAAATCGCTACTGCGAGTTAAACTAATTGCTAAACAATCAAATTGCTCCGAAACCATGAGGAACTCAATGTCAGAATCACGCTTCAAGAAAAACATTTATGTTACAGATAGTGTTCATTTTGAGAGTCAGACTGGTTATAGCATTCGCTAATTTATTTAAAATGCTATTATTTTTTCGAATTTGGAGCAATTATTTCCTCTTCCCCCATATCCATTTCTCTGAAAATGGTTCAACCCATTATCCCACCCCCCCCTTTCTTGTCTGCTTCTCCTCCATCTCCCTCTCTCCCACCAGTCTGCCCCCCCCCCCTCTCTCTGCTCAATTTTCACGCCCCAATGTTTTTCGTTGAATAATTGAACGATACTTTGACTACTTTTGGGGAAAAGGAGAGGTGCTCCTCTCCTTTTTTCTCTTCTCCTGTCCCCATTTCTAATTTTCCGTGTTTTAGGTGTTTGAACCCCCTCTCTACACTAACACATACACAATGGTGGGGGTGGTCGGATGGTTCATGGCGATCATTGGCGTGGTTTCGGGAGCAAGTGAGTTTTTTTGTGATTAGGGGGGGGGGGGGGCTAGAAAATGAAGATGGGATAAAATGAAGATGATTCAAAAGTTCCAAATAGTAAAAAAACAGCTGTTTTTTTGTTATTGTAAATGAGGCGACAATAGTACTATTCACGAAACCGTCTATAACATTTTACCATATTCTAGAAACAGTGGAATTTTAACTGAATTTTTGAGAGCCTAAAAACTGGGAAGGTCAGTCCACGACGTTTGAATAAAGACAGCAATACAAACGAGGTAGAATTGATACCAGCAGATGTTCAATAATTTCATCAGCTTTTTTTGAGGCAATTAAGTTTTTTATAGAAAATGAGCTGGTCTAGGAAACACACAGAAATGGAAAACTAAGGCATTGCTTCTCAGACATTGTCCAAAACATCGACAATTAGAATCAACTCAAAGCTTTGTGATAGTAAGGAAGCAGTACCTTTTTTTCCAATTTCCTGATTTCGAAGAGGTAGACATTTCTCGCCAATACATCCTTTTAGAGGATAGTTAGACCACAAAGTTTTTCTGTAAGATTTTCTCAATAACACAAGATCATTGTCTTTGGAAAAAATGGTGCAACTTTTCCGATAGTTATGGAACAGTTTCTTTTAGTTTTAGATACCAAACTTTGGAGGCTTGCCCCCCCCCCCCTTGGAAGACTAAAAGTAGTAGGAATCCTAGAAAAATGGTAAAATTTTAGTCCGATACAGTTTTGAAAAAAAACAAGTGCTGGATTTCATCATCGTGAAATTAAATACCGAATTTTTCAACCAGTTTCATCACTTTCATGAAATAGAAGTTTTTCTATGTTTGAGGCTGATCCGTGGGAACTTGTAGAAGTTATAGCTGGAAAAATCTCTTATTCAGAATGACCATTATCTGGAGATTAACATCATTTGAGTTTTTATTGCTATCTCAATATCATAACTTAGGTGCAAGATTGTAGGCGGCTAGCAATCTAAGTGACTCGTTCCTTTAAAAAAATGTTGAATGAATTTCTTAAAGTCGAGAATTCAATAGCTAGCAAAGGCTTCGATGATTTCGAATTATGAAACCTGTATGAAACCGGAAAAAGTTGACCCTAACTTTCCCCAAAAATATGCGATTCTGGACAAAAATGATTTCTTTATTGTCACATTTGTTGTCATAGTATGCGCTCATTACGTGAAGCTTAACCATCGGCACAAAGCAGGAATGCGAAACTGAAAATTTTGGAAGAATTTACCAGTTTCGTGTTCTGCTTTTTTTTGAAACACAAACTTTGAAAGTAATGGTCATGCCACTAAATTCGACTTCAGCACGATGACTTCGAATGGTAAAACGATGACCGTCACATAAAAATTTTCAACTGAAAATCTCCTCGATGGGGCCGAGAAATGCCAAAATTTCGCAAAATTTTAAAATACAACAGCCTGTAATGCTGTTCAGACTCATTTTCAGACTTTGCTCCAAGAGACTTTCGTTCTTCTTTGTGAATTCTGCGTCGGTGCACGTCAAAGTTTGGAAAATTCTGGAATAGTTTACTCCCCTTTTAATTTCCTGTTTCAAGTTTGAGGTATTTGACCACGGTTAACGTAGAGAGCAATTGGCGGAACATTCAGCTCCTCTTTTTCTAGAAGTGATTTCTGTCCATTCTAGAAGGCAACTGAAGTTCTGTTCATTTTTTGACCATTTGAGAGAAAATGTGGCTATGGAAATTCTCAATATTTTCTAGACCAACCGTACAGCTTAACCATTGGTTCATGATTTTTGAGTTTCAACTTTATCACTTGTTTGAAACTGTAAACAATGGTTAATCGTGAACCAGTTTTTCCCGAACGATGTTGTTACCATTAGGGCTTAAAAACCTAAATAGTTCTCGAAAATCCATCTCCAAAAGTGACGTGATTTTGTTTGACGACTCTTTCTCAATTTCTTCCCATTACCTGACCCCCTTCTAATCCAAAATTTACGGAGAAAAATCTCTTGGTTTGGTTGGGTGCAAACCAAACCCAAGATTTCAGAGAGTTTGAAATTTACCATGAATTTTAAATTAGGGTAAAGTGAGGGTGGAGAGTGAATGACTTGATTTTTGCTTTCTCTTGTTTTCTTCATGTCATTTTTCAGGAGAAGCATTGATGGATGACTACGGCGAGTTTCTGCCACACATCCGGTTAGCCAAGGATTTGATGGATCCGAGGAGGTAAGGGGGACCGGGAAACGGAGGGCATGAGTCATTTTCAAAAAAAAGAGAATAGAAACATCCAACACAGGTAAAAATGAAAACATCAATGAAAGCCGGTCTCAGAATTTTATGACAACTTGGGGAAACAGTGGAATTTTGAAAATCTGAAGGATTCTGAATTGGAAAGCCATTGAAAATTAATTAGCATAAGATGAGTTCTAACACTTTTTTTAACCATGATCAACAGTGAAAAAGTTAGAAATATTGAACAGATTAATCATACGAAATAATCAATGATCAGCAATCTGAGGAACATATAACAACATTGGAAAGCAGAAAACATTTTACTGAAAAAGATTATCTATGTCTTTGGAGCTCAGTAAAAATGAGAATGGCCCCGGGACATCTCACAACCGGTCATTTCGCAACTAAGACGTTTTCGCCCATTGTTGAAACTTTTAAGAAATTTCCTAGATTAAAAAATCAACGCGTGAAGAACCGTCTTAGTTGCAAAATTATTTGTGGACCAGGCGGTTTTCGCCCCCTTCGGGGGCTCCAACCTCCTGGCCTTCGCTTACTTCCGGGAAGTTGAAAGCTCAGCGGCCTCTTTTGTCGGAAGCTTTGCCTCCTTAAACGTATGAATAGAACAACATCAATTTCGGTGGAATTACTGAAACTCTCTGCTTTTTCATAGCGGACGGAATATTTCCAATAGATATCTTTCTCGGAACAATGGGGTTTTTCTTAAAATTCATAACACGGCGGAACTGAGAATTTCCTTTTTTCTAATAACAGTCGCAAAATCCCGTTTATCTGTTGTTACATCGGGATGTGCGAAATCATGTCTGAGTCCCCATCGTACGAAAAGTTGTCAAATTTGGGCAGGTGACACCGCATACCCTCGCGATGGTGAAAATCTATTTGGATTTCAATGATCGTGTCATTTGAGAAAGGGCTGGTGGCAGGAGGTAACTTTCTCCCACTGGTATGTTTGGGTAACAGATAAATGATTGGGAAATCTTATAAAAGAAGCATTTGAAATTTCTAGGTATTGCCTATTTTACCCCAAAATCAAGCCAATTTTTCTAGTGCTCGAGATCAGTTTCTGTTTATTCTTCTTCTTAAAATATTTTCGGAGATTAAGTGCATATCTAAATCAGTCTCGCTTTCTAACGAAAGCTTTTTTCCTCAGCTGCCTCAAAACAGGAATATTCAACTATAAGAAACTTTTGCAGACATGTTTCTTTCATAAAAAGAAACTAAATACTCTTTGGTTGTCTGTGAGTTCGAACCCGTCACCCTTCTAGGCTTGCTCTACTCTCGAAAACAGTGGGAAACGTTCGGAAAATTTTTACAAAACACTAATTCATTTCGTGGCATCGAACCCGGATATCAAGATCGGCGTCCACACAGCCGCACCACTACACCACCGGTGCACATGCCAACAGGGAGGCGAGAGGGGTAGACATAGCGGTGGGCACCGCGCTCCTCGCTCCCCTTTCTTTGACTCTTCTCTCGCTCTTCACCACCCACGCATATGCCACAGTGAAAAGAGGGTGAAAATTCGAAAATTTCAAACTTCATATTTTTGAGAAAAGAAAAACACGGGCATCATCTCGGGCAAATTTCCAGCCGATCTATATAAGTTTCATCCAAATCGCTCCACTGGCTGTCGAGTTATGACCTGCGACAGACAGACACACAGACAGAATTGGCGATTGTTATTAGTAAAGATTATAGGGGCTTATTTGTGGATTATTTGTGGATTACTGTTTAAGGATGATGGGGGCCGATTTTAGATGCTCTACTTGAATAATCCGGTTTTTCTATACATAATGCTTAACCAAAATTGTTCTAATTAAAAAAAAACCACAGTTAAACAGTAAAAGTCCCTCGAAAAATTTTTATGTTTCGACAACTTCATTTTTCTCTTGAATTTTGCTAATGTCCATTAGTCTATATGGGCAATACAAAAAAAGATCAACAGTCATGATAGCTTTTTTATTATAAATCAGACAACTCGATTGGCTACTGTAACTACTGTATATACTGTAACCTACTCTAATATTTCAGGTACGACAGTCGTGTTCGTCCGGTCATGAATCACTCGAAACCAACAACAGTTTCGTTTTCAATGAGTCTGTATCAGATACTTTCTATTGTGAGTTTGCTAACTTTTGTCTGATCTAAACATGAATAAGGCACTGAAAACATATTGTGTTGCAATTGATAATTTCTGCAAGTAACAGAGAAAAAATAGAGAAATACATATTGCCTGTTTCATCAAGCTAACATTCACTTCTCCGAGCTCGTTTGGCTAGTACACGGAACATCGCGTTAACATGTGTAATTTTGCGGTTTTAGAAAGTTGTTATTTTTCTTTAGTGACATTTTTTCCACTAATATTGCTGATTACATGTGTCTCTATCAAAAGATAATGTAATTTTGCTGAAATTGATTTATCAAAAGTTCCAGCATTTTTATGCATCTTGAACGCGAAGAACTATCATTCGAGTGAGTGAACTTTGAATTTTTCTCAATGTTTCATCTTTCTAACTTTTAAGCTTTCTAATAATTGGAATCGTTTCCACATCAGTTATCTTTTGTACACCTCGTTTGAATTTCTATTAATTTTCCGAAAATAATCGTGAGCAGAAAATGTTAATATATTTTGCCCTGTTTCAGTTCGTTTGCTTTTGCAATGTTGAACTTCGAAAAACGTTAATAAGTATCCAAATATCACTATTTGAACTCCTTTTCTAATCTCAGAGTTTTTCAACTCATTGCTAATAACTATTTTCCAGAACGAAAAACAACAAAACGTCGATCTAAACGTGTGGGCCATTCAAAAATGGAACGACGACTTTTTGGGTTGGAATCCGTATTTATACGGAATGATCAACACAACCATATTGCCATTCGATGCGATATGGTTACCGGATACGTATCTTTATAACAGGTCAGTCTAAATTTTCCAAAAAATTTTCGGAAATTTTTGTGTGATTTTTCAATGTTTCGACCACGTATACAGTAACCTATATGACTACAGTAATCTAGCTACTGAAGTAGTCTAGACCTAAATACCGTATGAGCCTTCAAACACTCTCAAGTCGAATTGGGTCCCGCCACGCAAACTACTGTAAATTTTCAGCGTCGTAATGAATCGAGAAGAGACGGAACGCTATATCAATGTTGTTGTGACCACCAACTATTGGAAAGGAGAAAAAGGAGCGGAAGTGAAATTTATGTACCCAGCACTATACAGGACCAGTTGTTTGTTGGATATACGGTAAGTTAGATGGAACCTAATGGAATTGAAATTTTGAAACTTCGAGAAAAATATGTGAAGGTTCGGGAACTGAGAAATTATTGAGATCTCTGTTAGAACAAACAGAAATAGATGCACTAGTTTGTGATTTCCTGTACTAAATAATATAGAAATTTTGAATCCGAAAATTCGATACTTTCAAATTCCCGCCAACCAGTTTTAGCTAGAATTTCGATATTTACATATAATCAGATAGCAAGCGAAGCACTGATAAGTCTTGCACTAATACGATATGAAGGACTTGAATCCGATATTTTTTCCAACTTTCCGATTCCTGCTTTTTCAGATTCTTCCCCTACGACCAACAAGCATGCAAACTGACCATATCCTCATGGACATCATCCAAATCCGATATAAACTATGAACCAGAATACGAATCCGTCAATATGGACAACTTCCTTCCAAATGAAGAATGGGTGGTGGTCTCATTTAATATCAAAAGAGTCGAGGAAAAGTTTGTGTGCTGTCCGGAGCCTTGGGTTCTCTTGGAAGCTGTTTTGGTGGTTAGAAGGAAGCCACTGTACTATATTGTGAATTTGGTGATTCCGACGTCGGTGATTACACTGGTGGCGGTGACCGGATTTTTCACGGCGGCGTCGACCAGTTCGGAGAGGTAAGGGGGCGGGGTCAAATGTTTGGGAACATAACTAGAACAGAGCGAGTGTAATATTTGATTTCCTGTCGATTGGTATTATTTTCATTTCGTTTGGGCGGAAATAAGCAAGAATATGAACTGATAGTTTCGCAAAAATGATGAAGCATTTTTTCGGTTTCCTAGTTAGCAGATTTAAGACTTTGTTTTCGAAAAAGTGTGGTATGTTGAATGCTTTAAGAACGAAATAAAACAAGTTAGAAATTTGAAAAATATTTAGATTTTTGGATCGTAACCGTACCACAAAGACATTAGTTTGTAATGAGATGTACTTTATGATATCAATGTTTTGAAGCCGAAATTTCAATGTTTCAAGATCCTGGTAAACTATTCTGAACCTTTTTGAAATACGTAGCCCTACGCAAATCCAATCGATCAACTCAGCAAATAGGGAAAGCATATAAGGAAGCTAAAACAGAAAAAAAAACTTGGAAAAAAATGTTGGGCAATATCAGATTTGGCTGATAACTTGATTAAATTTGTTAATTTCATTAGATTTGACGCCAAAACCATATGTATCATCCAAAAAATAATTAATTTCTTCCATTTTTCAGGCGAGAAAAGCTCTCCCTCGGAATCGACTCCCTTCTCGCCATGTCTATTCTGATGATGATGGTTTCTGAACAAATGCCGACGTCTTCAGATTTCGTTCCCTTATTTGGAATATTTTATCTCTCAATCATATTTATTATATTCATCGGAACCCTGTTCACAGCCTTCATTTTGAATGTCCACCTTCAGAAGATGTACGCGAAGCCGGTGTCTCCAATTGTGTCGTATATCTTTTTTGGGAGGGTAAGATTTTTGAAAATTGCTGGTAATGTGAATTTCGCATGAGTACAGTACTCCCTATTTCAAAAGGGTCCACTACAGTAATAATTTAAAATTTGCAAACTTTTCCTGTCTTGACTGAAATACAGTAACCCTATTTCAGATCGCTCACTGGCTCCACATGCGACCACCTACTATGCTCCTGGAATTGTGGAATGAGACTGGGGTAACATTTGGAAAGAAGGATCAGAAAAAGCCAAAACGACTGGAGATCAAGAATCAGAAGATGCCAAAAGTGACGTCATCGTCTTCTGGATTGAATCTGTTGAAGTCCAGTAGTGGAAGTGGAAGAGCCCCATTGGCAGCACCAATTAGTGCTAGGAGTTATATGTGAGTCTCAGAATCTCCATCGAAAAATTTGAGAATTAGGTTTTGAAGTATTCTACTTTTGAGAAGAAAGGAAATTTTTCGCAAAAAAGTTTCAGTTTCTACTTTGCTAGAATTCTATGAAACATCATTGACTCATGTTTTATCCTCATCCAATTGGATTGTGACTGAAAATCTCAGGATCTAAGAGAAATTGTTTTTTGAGACTGTGAAGGAGAGTAGGGCAGAAACTCAAAAATTTGAAAATATTTTCCAGTTTCACAACCTCCAGAAATCCATTGACTACCATACTAACTAATTTTATTTAAATATAATATATTGAAATCTCGAAAAATCGAAAATTTCCAGAAGCATGGACGATATGAAGCGAGAGGCAGCTCGACGGAATTGGAGGCGACTTGTTAAGAAAATTAACTCAAATAAGCAAAATGGAGTTAAGAGTGAGTTTCGGAATTGACCATCAAGCGAAATGTCCAGACTTTAACCGTGATATGGTATACATGAAACAGTGAAAAATTGAAAAAAAAATCTGTTTTGGAGAGTATTGATCTGGCCGGGTGACAGATCACTAGTAATATTTTTAACGATGAACTTTCACCTTTTATTTTTCAAGCTGTAATTTTTGAATCAACTTAGCATTTGGTTCTGTGTTTACCGTTTCATCGCAAAAGAATAATGACAAACTTTGAAAAGCTGATGCTATGTAGTTTTCATATTCGATGAAATCACTATTTCCAGACGTTGGTGGTGGTGAACGTGGTCAACTTCGTCAAGCTGGTCGTAAGAAAGTGCCATCAGCGATTGCAGTCCCTCATGGGGAACCGGGACCACTGATGCTCAGTGCATCGGCAATTTCAGCATTTTCAGTGACTGGAGGAGGAGATTCGACAATTCTGGAGAGCAAGTTGAAGAGAAGGTTAGTACCTAGAAACGGGAAGATGAGGCAACATTAAGAGTTCATGCTGACCTTACCAAAAGTTTCCATTTTGGCGTCAGTGTGTATGAAAGTTTTTAGATTTTCACCTACTTTTGCCCTGTTTAAAAAATGTAAAAATCGGCAAGCCGGTCAGAGATTTTCGACCAAAATGTATTGAATCTGGAACAATTGTAAAAATCACTGTCACTGAATTTATGGAATGTGCACTAATTTTCATAAGTCAGTGAAACATTATTTGTTTTTGTTTCAATTATCATTAGCAGAAAATTATTACTGAGTCATGGTGGTGATATTAGCGATGATTATTTATCAATTTTCAATAAACCTTTCCATGTTTCCAGATACGCTCTCGAATGGGAATACCTGGCCTCCGTGCTAGACCGTGTCCTTCTAATCGTCTTCTCACTGGTCGTCTTCTCAGTAACCTCAATCATGATCCTGGTAGGAGAAGCTATGCATTTGTCATACGAGCTTGCCGCTAAGGAGTTCTAATCCCACCCCCAACCCACCTCATTCGTCCCTTGTCCGTCCGCTTAACCATTTTTCGTTTCTTCTTCAATTCTCCCTTTTTCTGTCCATGAGTCCCCGATTCTCCAGTTAACACTTTTTTTGTACTTGTCCAAATGTTTTGTGTGTGCTTTTTCATTTCTACTGCTTTTTGCTTCTTGCTGCTTGTCTTTGTACTGTAATCTTCACCCCATGTTTTTTGATTTTCGATTATAACCAAAATAAAGTGATTGTGAATACTTGGAGTGTATGTGGTTAGAGAAGTTTAGATTATTTGTTAGCAGTGGTACTGTGGAGTACTGTAATTGTCCCAGTCAAGTTTGTGGAGGTGTCCCGAAAAAAAAATTGTTGTAGGTACTGGTTCATGAGAAATTTAGAGTTATCGTAACGGAAAATTTTTTGTTCAATGTACGATTTTTTGCAAGTGATAATGGAATTTCAAAGTTTGAGATCAAATTTACCAAGAGTTTGAAACCAAGATTTCTAAATTTAGTCCCTACATTTGATAATTTTTGGACAAAATATCCTCTAACAACTGTAAGAACCCATTGTTTTCTTCCCAATTTTTTTCAGTATCACTAGTGTTATTTTGTTCCTCTCCCCATTTCACAAACAATTCACTGCTCCCAAATTTTGCTACAAAAACCAATTCCTCCAATTTTTTCAGGATCTCAAAATCATCCACTGGCTCATCTATGGTACTGTCGCCGAGCACAACGATGGGAATTGAAGAGCTAATTATTTACATCCTTTATATTGTCTAGACTCAAATTTATTCTGTTTTTTTGTTGCTCATTATTGTCAATTGAACTATGGGTAGTGCAGTGCAATATACGAAATAAAAAGGCATTTTCGTGAGATCTGTGAGGAAAATATTGAATGGCTAGTCATTATCAAGGGTAATATAAAAACCTTCAGCAGTTATGATAGATTGTTTACATTTGGCCCCCTTGACTGGCTAGTGTAACTACTATATATACTGTAACTTAACGTAATATTTGCAGGTACGCAGTCGTGGTGATGAATAACTCCAAACCAACAACAGTTTCGTTTTCAATGAGTCTCTATCAGATACTTTCCATTTGAGTTTACTCATTTTTTTTCAATATGGCACCAATAACACATTGAAAACATAATGTTTTGCTATTGATAATTACTGTGAGTAACAGAGAAATAAATAGAGAAATTGTCTGTTTCATCAAGCTAACTTTCACTTCTCTGAGCTGAATTGGTTAGTATCTTGAAAATCACGTATACATGTGTAATTTTGCAGTTTTAGAAAGTTGTCATTTTTCTAACTAGTTCAGTTTTTTACCTCAACCTATCTGATTACATTTTGCTTTTTAAACCGACGAGATATTATGCCGAGTGTACATGAATATTTCAGTTTCAGATAGCCTAGATTTTGATATCAACATTAATTATTATGCTTTAGCGAGTTTCACAACATCATTACATTTCAAAAACAGCCAACTTTCGAAAAGAAGAGCCACAGAAAACATGTCAACGCTACTATTACTACTTGAACTCCTTTTCTAATCTAATTTTTCTCAATTTATAGCTAATCACTATTTTTTAGAACAAAAAACAACAAAATGTTGATCTGAACGTGTGGGCGATCCAAAAATGGAATGACGATTTTTTGGGTTGGAATCCGTATTTATACGGAATGATTAACACAACCATATTGCCATTTGATGCAATATGGCTACCGGATACGTATCTTTATAACAGGCAAGTTTAATTTTTTCGAAAATTTCGGGAATTTTTGGAAAATTTTTTATGTTTCGAAGTGGTTAAGAAAATGCAAGAAAAGTTGTTTTAACGATAAAACGGCAGCACATCCATTGAAAAGTGGTTTAAAAAATGGTTGAAAAAATAAAATAAAATAAATGGTTTCCTGACTACAATTTCATGCTTTAAAGGCGCTAAGGGTCTCGAAACGTTCATAGTAAACTGTACTACTGTATGCGCCTTTAAAAACCGTCAGGTTAAGCGGTCCCCGCCCACGTATACAATAGCCTATATGGCTACAGTAATCTAGCGACTAAAGTAGGATTGACCTAAACACTGTATGAGCCTTCAAACAATTTCAAGTAAAATTGGGTCCCTTCACGAAAACCACTGTAAGTTTTCAGCGTGGTCATGAATCGAGAAGAGACGGAACGCTATATCAACGTTGTGGTGACCACTAACTATTGGAAAGGAGAAAAAGGGGCGGAAGTGAAATTCATGTATCCAGCGCTGTATAGAACCAGTTGTTTGTTGGATATACGGTATGTTCGAAGACGACCATTGAGATTTTGAAAATTGGGACTAGCATCCCCGGCCTCCGGCCGAATCGTATCTCCTTGCTCTCGAAGTTTGGAGCTTCCACTATGAGTTTAAAGGAAGTTATGAGCGAAAGAAGAAACTAGCAAGATGGAAACGACTATTGAAACTTTCAAAATTTGTGTAGCTTATTTGAAGGTTCGGAAACTGGAAATTTTTGGAGATTTTCAGTTTCAAAACATCATTGTTATACTAGTTTGTAATGCCTTGAATTAGATAATATAGCGGCTTCAAAAACAAAAGTTCAAGTTATCGAGTTTTCCCCCAAACTATTTTCGCTAGATATTCAATACTGGCATGCACAAGACTAATTTTTGAAGTTTCGCAATAGATATTATGAAAGACTCCAATCCGATATATTTTTTTATTTTTCGACTTCTTTCAGATTCTTCCCCTACGACCAACAAGCGTGCAAACTGACCATATCTTCTTGGACATCATCAAAATCCGATATAAACTATGAACCAGAATACGAATCTGTCAATATGGACAACTTTCTTCCCAACGAAGAATGGGTGGTGGTTTCATTCAATATCAAAAGAGTCGAGGAGAAATTCGTGTGTTGCCCAGAACCGTGGGTCTTGTTGGAAGCTGTCTTGGTGGTTAGAAGAAAACCATTGTACTACATTGTAAATTTGGTGATTCCAACGTCTGTGATTACTCTGGTGGCTGTGACAGGATTCTTCACGGCGGCGTCGACGAGTTCGGAGAGGTGAGATGGGCGGGGTCAAATGCTTGAGAATATTACTTTTGAACTGAGCAAACGTATTTTTCAATTTTCTGCCGAATTTTAATGTTTCGAGATCCTGTGAAACTATTCTCAGTGGGAACTCAGTTACTGTGTCCAAGTTAACTTTCGAGAGGATGAAAAATCCAAGTTTGGCATCAAAACAAAAAAAAATTAAGAAGCATTTTAATGTTTCGTGTGGTTCAGTGATGTAATAATTGATTTTCAACTAATTGGTAGAAGCTCGAGACGAAAAAGAGTAAATTCAGCAGCCATTGAAAATTGAGATCCACCAATAATTTAGCCAAGATTTTAAAAACTTTAGCTGTTTTAGATTGTCTTGTTCAAACACTTTTTTTAGATTAAACATTTCCAGACGATTGGTATTCAAAGTTTCAGTTTAATTCCCAAAAATGCAACTTTTCGGCCTGGTTTCGCTCATAACTCTCTCAATTTTTTGCATTACCAAATGGAAATTGAATCAATAACCTGAAAATCAAACTTACCATATAGGGAAACTAAAACAGAAAACAAAATTTCGAAATTTTTAAAACTATTTTTCGGTTCAATCTGCTAATTGCATCAGATTTTACTTCACAACCATATCATCCAACAAATAATCATTTCATTTTTCAGACGCGAAAAGCTTTCCCTCGGAATCGACTCCCTTCTCGCCATGTCTATTCTGATGATGATGGTTTCTGAACAAATGCCGACGTCTTCAGATTTCGTCCCCTTATTCGGAATATTTTATCTTTCAATCATATTTATTATATTCATCGGAACCCTGTTCACAGCCTTCATTTTGAATGTCCACCTTCAGAAGATGTACGCGAAGCCGGTGTCTCCAATTGTGTCCTATATCTTTTTTGGGAGGGTAAGATTTTTGAAATTTGTTTAAAATGTGAATTTCGTAGGAGTACAGTACTCCCTATTTCAAAAGGGTCCACTACAGAAATAATTTTTTATTTTCAAACGTTTCGGGTCTCGACTGGAATAAAAACCTATTCAAACTTTTTTTGCGTCTTGGCTGGAATTCAGTAACCCTATTTCAGATCGCTCACTGGATCCATATGCGACCACCCACTATGCTCCTGGAGTTGTGGAATGAGACGGGAGTAACATTTGGAAAGAAGGATCAGAAAAAGCCAAAACGTCTGGAGATCAAAAATCAGAAGATGCCAAAAGTGACGTCATCGTCTTCTGGATTGAATTTGTTGAAATCGAGCAGTGGAAGTGGAAGGGCGCCACTGGCAGCACCAATTAGTGCAAGGAGTTATATGTGAGTGTCAGAATTTCCATCGAAAAATCTGAGAATTGTATTCAACTTCTGCTGAGGAGGAGGGAGATTTGTTTAGAAAAGTTTCAGTTTCTACTTTGCTAGAATTCTATAAGACATCATTCTTATGCAATACCGAGATTTTTAAAGATCATGCCACTTGCAAGAATGATTTGACCTAATTTTTGTCTCTTTTTTTGAACTTTCGAAGCTTGATTTCTCACCGAATAGTACATGTAAAAATTCAAAAATTTTCAATTCCTTCCAGTTTCACAAACCCCAGAATTCCATAGAACAGATTTGACTCATGTTTGATCCAATTTTTCCAAGTTCAACTGTTTTAAATTTCCAGAAGCATGGACGATATGAAACGAGAGGCAGCTCGACGGAATTGGAGAAGACTTGTTAAGAAGATTAACTCAAATAAACAAAATGGAGTTAAGAGTGAGTTTTGGGTCAAGCTGCTTAGAACGAAATTTCCAGATTTCAACCGTGATATGGTATACATGAAACAGTGAAAAATTGAAAAAAAATCTGTTTTGGAGAGTTTTGATCAGGGCGGAGGATAGATCACTAGTAGTGCATTCACCGATGAAATTTCATTTTTCAAGCTATGAGCTAATTTTTGCATCAACTTAGCTATTAGTTTTGTATTTACCGTTACATCGCAGAATAGCAAACTTCGAAATGTGATGTCAACATTTCCAACCTTCTATATTTCCAGACGTCGGTGGTGGTGAACGTGGTCAACTCCGTCAAGCTGGTCGTAAGAAAGTGCCATCAGCCATTGCAGTCCCTCATGGAGAACCTGGACCACTGATGCTGAGTGCATCAGCGATTTCCGCATTTTCAGTGACTGGAGGAGGTGATTCGACTATTTTGAAAAGCAAGTTGAAGAGGAGGTTAGTATCTAGAAACGAGAAGACGGGATTTTTCTGTTAATATTTTAGTGAGAAAAATGGACGATTCCTAAAATGTAAAGTTATTGAACATAGAACAACATTGCGACTGAATTTAAGGAATGTGCACTAACTATCACAAGTCAGTAAAACATTATTTGCTTTTTTTCAGTCACCATTAGTTTAAATATTTTACTGAGTCATCATGGTGACATTAGCGATGATGATTTATCAATTTTCAATAACCCTTTCCATTTTTCCAGATACGCTCTCGAATGGGAATACCTGGCCTCCGTGCTGGACCGTGTTCTTCTAATCATCTTCTCACTGGTCGTCTTCTCAGTAACCTCAATCATGATCCTGGTAGGAGAAGCTATGCATTTGTCATACGAGCTTGCCGCTAAGGAGTTCTAATCCCACATCCCAACCACCTCATTCGTCCCTTGTCCGTCCGCTTAACCATTTTTCGTTTCTTTTTCAATTCCCCCTTTTTCTGCCCATGAGTCCCCATTCTCCAGTTAACACTTTTCTTTGTACTTGTCCAAATGTTTTGTGTGTGCTTTTTCATTTCTACTGCTTTTTGCTTCTTGCTGCTTGTCTTTGTACTGTAATCTTCACCCCATGTTTTTTAGATTTTTGATTATAACCAAAATAAAGTGATTGTGAATACTTGGAGTGTATGTGGTTAGAGAAGTTTAGACTTTTTGTTAGCAGTGGTACTGTGGAGTACTGTAATTGTCTCATTCAAGTTTGTGCAGATGTCCAGAAGTGAAAACGTGGGACTACTGTTTTAGGTACTTCTTCATGAAAAATTTAGAGTTATCGTAATGGAAAACTTTTGGCTCAATTGTCGATCTATTGCGAACAATAATTGAAGAACAAATTTACCTAGAGGTTGAAAGCGAAATTTCTGAATTTAGTCCTAACCTTTGGTTATTTTCGGAACAATCCCCTGATCCTTTTACGTTACAAAAACCAATCCCTTTATTTTTTCAGGATCTCAAAATCATTCACTGGCTCATCTATGGTACTGTTGCCGAGCACAACGATGGGAATTGAACAACTAATTATTGGCATCTTTTACATTGTATAGACTCAAGTTTACTCTGTTTTTCTGTTGCTCATTCTTGTCAATTGACTTATGGGTAGTGCTGTGCAATATAGATGAAATATAATTTTCACTTTGGCAGAACTATCGAATCGAACCTAGTTTTCAAATTATAGCTAATATGAGATAGCCAGAAAGAAATGGAGGCAAATTAAGTAGGGAGATGTTGGTTACTAAGTTGTTGGTAAATGGGAAAAATAGATTTAATGACTCTGGAGAGAGCATAGTGATAGCAATAAGAACTGAGAGGAATATAGAGCTTGCAAAATGGCAATTTTTGTGAGATCTGTGACAAACTTTTTGAATTTACATTTAATGACAATTTTATTAGGAAAATGAGGAATATAAGAACTTGAAAAGTCGAAACTAGGCTATAGTTGTGAAATAGTTTCGACGTTATCGTCTTTAGGATTGAATCAATTGATGTCTAGTAGTGAAAGTGGAAAAGCCCCCATTAGCTGCAAAAGCAGTGAGGATCAAAAACTTTGGTGATTCAGACATTCAGAATTTCAAATCATCAAGAAGTCAACATTTTCTGTTACGCAAAGTCTGGAAATCAAAGGGTTTTGTCAAGACTGGAGTTTACCATCTTTTTGTTGTTTCATTTTGTTATTATTTGTATGGGTACAATGCAATAAGTATTACTATTTGTTGGAATCAAGATCAAAACCTTCCGAATAGGAAGCAAACTCGAATTGTGTCAAATTTTTCGGTTTCAAATAAGTGATGTTCTGAGGTAACCGACATCTTTCTTAGTCTGTCGAGAGAATCAAAAATTACTTCGGTAAATCACTTAACACATCTAAATTTTGAGAGTTCAAAAGGGAAAACGATGGGACTGAAACTCAAACAGAAACGAACATCTTCTGATTTGTGAGTAGAATATTTTTGAAAATTGTGCGAAACTAGTAATAAGTATGGGCAATCTAATCTAAAAAGTTTTTGCGCTTTCCAAGATTCAGCGGTAATATAACCATGAAACAAGACTGATCAGTAGACTATTGTTTCTTTTTCCCAACATATGTACATATGTATCACAAAACAGCTTACATCTAAAGTTTAGGTCCTAAACTAAGCCAAAATCTTCACATTTTACTGTTGCTGGCTCATGATTATGGTATTCAAGCTGGGTTGCCCTAATCGTTTTGGAATCTTCTCAAAATACACTGAATCATTCTGTGCCAGTGAGTACGGTCTTCCCTTTTAGAAATGAACTAATCTTATAGTTACAGTGTCAGGTGGAAAGCCAGAGAGGTCCCCTTCCCCCGCCCTGTTTTCCGGGTGTGTTATAGCTCACCAAGCCAAGGTTGCCTTGAAAAACTGAAAAATCCACAAAAATTGAGTCTGAAGTTGTTTATTTCGACAACAGATGCGACATTGATAAGATGGTTTTTCTGCAATTGATACCCACTGTGGGCAACAGTATAAAAAGTGAAATATTGACTGTTCCATCAAGCTCACTTTCACTGAACAGGATTTGATGGGCTAGTATTCAACTGTTACACTTCGAAAAACACTTGACGTGCACAACTTTTCCATTTTCAGAGAGTTGTTTTCTTTGAGATCAAGGTTTTCACTGGTAATGGGGAATCGAAATGTTTTTGTTTCACTAACATGGTTATTGTGCACTACACTGTTTCAAGCTATTTGTTATCTACGAAGAATGTATCGTTAAATATCAACACAAGGCTTCATCATTTGAATCCAAGATCTACCTACTAGTGAGCGACAGGTTCAATTGACCGACATTTTTAGTGTTTTTTCTGATATTGAGCAGTACGTGTTTGGAGATTTGTGGATTCGCAAATTTCAGCCCCCCCCCCCCATAAGTACCAAAAACCATAGTTTCTGAGATGGAATTGATAGTAAAACTTTTTCTGTCTCAACCAGCTGACTTCCCAATTCACCAATACTCATTAACTGATTTCATCGTGCGACGTAGCGAAGAAGGTTGACAATATTTTCTGCTACATTCCCTCAACGCGATGTTACTCAATATTCCAAGAATCCCAGATGTAAACAATGAAATGCACAAAAAACGGTCATTTTTTTCCTACTAGCGAAATTTATCTTGGTTCTTGCCATTTTTGTGTCTCCTGAACGGTGGCCTTTAACTTTGTTTCAGAAAGGATATCACAGAATTCGGAAACGTTTTTGTACTGTTTTAGTTAGCTATTTTTATTGATACTATTTTTTCAACCTAGTGAGTTTGTTGAGAAATTGAAAACCTTTTCCGATTCACATTGCCCACATTTCTTTGCCTGAACTCATTTTCCAATTCATTACGAACAAAAAGACCTATCACAATAATTCAAAACGAAAAACAGCAACCGTCGATTTGAACGTGTGAGCAATTGACAAATGGAACGACAACTTCTTGAATTGAAATCCGTATCTATACGGTACCATCCACATAATCATATTGCCATTCAATGCGATATGGTTTTCGGATACTTATCTTTACAACAAGTAAGTCAAAATTTTCGTGGTAATGTCGAACTATTGCCTTTTTCACGACAAGCAAAGCCTAGTCGACCTTAAATGAGACCATTTTCCAAATTTCCACAAAGATACACATAATACAAGCCAGAAAGTTGCAAAGAACAAACTCGACAATGATGGATCAAAATTAAACAAAAACCAGGGAAAATTCACTGTTTTGGAAGGTTTAGAACTTCGAATTCTAGAAACCGACGTAATTCATTGTTTGCGAGGTTTACTGAGGAATTGCACAAGAAAAAGAAACTTTTTTGAGTATTAGCCTTTTCGGTATGAGTTCCTGTTTCCCTTTCTCGAAATATATCTAGAATTTTCAAGAACAGTGTTAGAAATAGGATTCATTGTGATTCATTCGTTGATGTGGTGAACTTGTGGTGAACTTGACTTACTCCGGCATTGGAAAATACGCTATTATTTTGGAGAGTTTGATGATTTTACTATCAGTTATCATACACCAGAAACAGTGGTAGATGATGTTTAGAAAATTTGAGAAGTTTAGAAAATTTGAAATTTTTCTTCATTATTAACAGTGTGGCCCTAGGCAAGTACATTGCAAACTGCCTCTCCCATCTCGATCCGGACTTTAATTCAGTATCTCCACCACACAGCCTATCATTTACATTTGGCAAAGTTGTGTTTCTACAATGATTTTGAAACATGGTTTCTGAGTGAGAAACTTGAACACTTACAGTTTCACATATGCGTTAAATTTGGGGTTTATCTGGACCATACCAATGCCTTTCTTGTGACCAATTTAATCCTTAGCATATTTTTCAATATTTTTATTTCTCAAAATAATGTGGTTATGAACATTAAAGTGAATGTGATTAGATGAGAGGTGATTTGTTTAGATTCTCCGTTTTAGTAGCGATGGTTGGGAATGCTGTAATTGTGGCATTCCAGATTTTCCGGGATTCTAGAAGAGAAAGAAAAATTAACTTTGATTACTTTAGGTACTTCGTCATGAGAAATTTAGAGTAATCGTAACAGAAAAGTTTCGGCTTCATAGCGGTGATGTGTCGTTTTTGGAAAATGCTAGTAAATTGAAAATTCACACTGAACTGCTGTTATGATCTGCTGTTGAACTTCTGTTCGACAATACCTCGAATGTGAAACAGTTATTTCTGACCGAAATATCTCCAAACTTGAACAATTTTTTAATTTTTAACAATTTTTAAATATTTTTTAACCTTAAAAGGTAAAACATTTACCACGCATCCATCAAACTTCTTCTTCAGTTCCATATTTTTAGGATCTTAAAATCATCCACTGGCTAATCTATGGTATTGTCGCCGCACAATAATGAAAATTGAGTTGCGATTTTTCAGTGTTTGATTTTTTCATTTTTTTTTCTGTTGCTCATTCTTAACAATTAGAATATGAGTAAAAGAGAGTTGTTTGATAAATGGCTCACTTTAAAGGGGGAGAGCACTAATTCTAAATTTCGAGATTTGGGTATCAATCGATGCAGAATTAGTGCGCGGGAAATAAATTCTCTTGGAGCCTAGTCTCAAAATGCTCCGCTTTCAAAATATGGGTCAAAAACTGCTCAAAAAAGTCAACTTTCAGGGTGCAAAATTTCTGATGACGTGGAAATCTGCACCCTCAAGAAAATTTTGCACACTAAAACGTGAGTTTTTCCAACAATGTGCACCCTGACAGTTGATTTTTTGAGCAGTTTTTGACCCATATTTTGAAAACGGCGCATTTCGAGACTAGGCTCCAAGAGAATTCATTTCCCGCGCCCTAATTCTGCATCGAATGATGTAAAAATATCTGAAATTCAGAAATTAGTGAACTCCCCCTTTAAAGTCGCAAAATAAATGATGATTTGGCTCAACTATTTTTTGCGTACTTTGGCTAAATCTTGCTGTTTTCTGACATAGGTTTACATCTAACATTTTCGAGTCTTTAATATTTCCACTCCTGTAACTGCATGATTTTTGAATTTGTACAAATCTGTGGTAGTGAACGTGGTCAACTCCGCCAAGTTGGTCATGAGAAAGTACCATCAACAATAACAGTGCCCCATAGCAGGCCTGGAAATTGAACAGGAGGGTATTACTCTTCTTTCAGCAGGTACAGTGATATAAATATTAACAGATAACTAAAACCAGGACTATGAAATAGTAGAAGCTAAACTTCTGAACATTTCTATGAGCGTTCCATTACTTACTACACAACTTTGCGCTGATAAAGGTTCCGCTGATAAAGAGTAACTGAAACGGAGTAACTTCAACGTCATGGCTCCAAAGTGATACACAATTTTCTTTGCTTTTGGAGTGTGAGATTTTGTCCACAATCTTCACCGCATAATTGGCTACACAGAGAGAATGAATTACTTACATAGGTGCTCTTGATTACTTGCAAAAATGATATGAAAAAAATTTGTCTCCGTTTCAAATCTTTAGTAAAACATCGCTAGTGAATTCAACTTTGATATCAAATTTCAATGCCCAGTATCTAGCCCTCCCTACCAACAATGGCGTCATGCAATGCCCAAACCACGTATGCAAAACATGTTTAACGGATGGATTCCAACAGTCTGCTGGAAGAGCTGAATTAGTGCAGGACGACAGCACAATCAGAGAGTTTCATAGGTAGTGCCTCCCTACAGGTGCTACATGGAAAGTGAAAGACCACACTGTGATTGTGAAGGAGCAACAAGTCTTCTCAGGAAATCACATTGGACTGTGTGAAGTATGTGGAGATTGTGAGAAAACACTCAAAAAAAGTGCTCCATGTGCGCCAACTCCTACCACTACGCATGCAAAGACCTGGACAACGTCCCAGTTAGCGAAAAGATGTGTCAATCTTGCTGCTTCGACACTCAAGTTCGGATTAAAGGAAAACGTTTTAGTGAAGAGAAACGGAACTTTCTGCACCGGGAAAATAGTAACATATGTAGCTCAAGAAACAGTGGATTTGTCCGAGAAGTTTTCCTCTCGGATAAATCAAGCAAGATTGTGCCGGTCAATTCCATTTTCCGACCAATTTTATACTACTTGTTTTGTCTAGACTTAATTTTTCCGCTGTTTTCTTATCTTTCCCTTTTTTTCGTTTTTCATCTTTATCAATTCAAGTGTAGGTATGAGAATGCAATTAACTGAATGAATTTTACGACTAGCAAAGCTTAATTCTCCTCCACAATCTGACCCATCGTTTTTTCTTTTCACTGTCTTGTTAATACTATAATTCTGAAACATGTTTTTCGACCGAGTAAAAAATTGCTCACAGTTTCAAGTATGCGCTAAGGCTTGGATTTATTTGATCATATCAATTCCTTTCTTTTAGACAATACTTGTGACCAATTTCTTTCTTCGCACATTTTCCGATCTTTCTCGATTTTTGACTATATCCAAAATGAAATTTGTGGATACTTGGAGTGTGCATGTGATTAAAGAAGACGGCTTTCATTTATATTCTCTGTTTGAGTAGTGGTGCTGGGAGAACTGTAATCGTGAGATTCAAGTTTTACCAAATGTTTAGAAGCGGAGGAAAACTCGTTAATAATTGTTTTAGGTTCTTGTCCATGAGGAATGTGGAGTCAGCGGAACAGAAAATTAGTGTGATAAGATGATCTCTCTTTTTTGGAAAATCGCGTTGCATAGCGAATGGACACTGAAATTAGGGACTGTAATCCCAAAATACCCCAAATGTGAAACAGTGATTTCTGAACTCAATATTTCTAAAATTGACCAATTTAAGGTAAAGTTTACTATGCAGCTCTCAAACTTTTCTCTCAAACTTTTATCTCAATTTCACTAGTATTAGGTAACTAGAAAAAGCAAAAAAAAAACTTTTTCTGAACTTAATTAACCTACAAAATGACAATGGGTTGGAAAAAAATTACCGGTGTCATCAACATGAGATATTTCCCAACATTATGTTAAAATCAATGACGTGTAGGACCACTCTTCCATGAAAAACCATGAGAAACAGTAACCAGATTTTCGTTCACTTATCCAGGCAGTTGACAAATTCGAGTAATGACGGTTTCGGATGTGTGAAAAGCAGTGCAAACTACCATGCGAATAGTTTTTCGACCGCGCCCTACTGAATCCGGAAACACTTCTACATGACTGTCAAATTCGCAACGAATTTAGGGAATCTGCACTAAATTTCACAAATCAGTGAAACATTATTTGCTTTTTTGTCAATCCCCATTACTATCACATAGGATCCTGGAAGGAGAAGCTATGCATTTGTCATACGAGCTTGCCGCTAAGGAATTCTAATCCCACCCCCAACTCACTTCATTCGTCCCTTGTCCGTCCGCTTAACCATTTTTCGTTTCTTATTCAATTCCCCCTTTTTCCGCCCATGAGTCCCCATTCTCCAGTTAACACTATTCTTTGTACTTGTCCAAATGTTTTGTGTGTGCTTTTTCATTTCTACTGCTTCTTGCTTCTTGCTGCTTGTCTTTGTACTGTAATTTTTGATTTTTGATTATAACCAAAATAAAGTGATTGTGAATACTTGAAGTGTATGTGATTAAAGAAATCTAAATTTTTTTAGTAGTGGTACGGTGGTGTACTGTAATTGTCAGTTTGAAATTTGTTCAGATTTCCAGCCTTAGAAACGCAGTTTACTTGTTCATGAAAAATTTAGAGTTATCGTAAAATTTACGGCATTTTTGAAAATTGGGATTATTGCCAGAGGTGCGCGGAAGAGAATTTTTTCTATGCGGAAGACGGAAGACGGAAGACGGAAGTAAATTTTTTATGACGGAAGACGGAACACGGAAGGCGTAAGTGAAAATTTTGGCGGAAGACGGAAGTAGACGGAAGACGGAATGGACTGTCTAGACCTAAAAGTACTAAAAATGTTGGAAACCGTAATAATTAGTGTTAGACAAGGTCATAATATCAGTCAAAAATCTTTTTCGATTTGGAAAAATCAAAAATTTTGGGACTTCCGTGAAAAATTTTTTCTTCCAAAAAATCCGGAAGACGGAAGTAGTCGGAACAACTTTTGCGGAATACGGAAGACGGAAGACGGAAGTGAAAAAACAGGCGGAAGACGGAAGACGGAAGACGGAATTCCGCGCACCTCTGATTATTGCGTTGTTCTTATGATTGCTGAACATCAATGAAATCAAAACTGCCAACCACAATTACCTAGAACTTGAAACAGTCATTTTTCAATAGTGTTTTAACTTTTTCATAATAACTAATGGGCTCTTATTCTCCGCCAAAGTATCAAATTTCAGAAATAAGTAAATTTCGAAAACATGCCCCATATGAATTTTCGTTAACGACTCGTCTTATCAAAACCTAGAGAGTTTTATTTGGAAATAATGAACTTGGAACAGAAAAAAACAAACGAAAATTTTCTGATTCGTGAGTTCAAGATTATTGAACACATGAGCCCACTTGCAATGTATCGTCTGTTTGCTCATTGTTCCTTCAATTCTGTCTTTCAAGTTCCTGCTGCCAGTCGACCATAATATGTACATGACTTTCTTCAATATCATCGTTTTTATCCAGACGTTGATGACTGGGAATTTGAGAAACTTACTCAAACTGGCCGTAAGAAAATAACATCAGCTATCGTTCCACCCTTTGAGATATCTGCTCAGCGCATCAGTGAATTCAACATTTTTAGTTACAAGACAAAACTCGACGATACTAGAGAACGAATTGAAGAGAAGGAAGGTTTGTATTGTATAGTATTCTTATTGATTGCGATAAGATCGGAGCTAGACATAGAGCTTGTGAAAGAGCAAAAACTTTTTATTCAGATCGGTACTTTTCGTGTTTTTTGATAAACATACTCGAAAATCTAAACGACTAACGTTACCCGTTGTATATGAAAAATATCTCGAATTTTAGAAAAAAGATGAAACTGGCAAATTTGAAATCAAACAACGAAAAGTTTTCACTGTTGATGATACTCCATAACTAAATTCGAATACAAAATTAACTAGTCAGTTGATGTAATACATTCACACATAATCAGGGTTGATGATCGTCATGACTTATCTAGGCTCCTAAAGGTTGCCATTTTCGACCCAAAAGTGTGAAAGAAAACACATGAATTGTTTTCAGTTTCACAAGTATTTTTAGTGGCCCCTTTCACTAAAGATTCAATTCGCGGAAAGGTAAAAAACAATTCCTCTAATATTTTCAGGATATTGAAATCATCCATCGGGTCTATGGTATCGTCATCGTACACAACG
Organism: Caenorhabditis sinica; assembly: GCA_963932045.1. Lineage (NCBI taxonomy): Eukaryota > Metazoa > Nematoda > Chromadorea > Rhabditida > Rhabditidae > Caenorhabditis > Caenorhabditis sinica. The sequence goes on from OZ009940.1 coordinate 22,931,104, forward strand.
ATAACAATGGATGAGCTAACTTTTGATATATTTTTTCTAGACATGATACTTCTCTCTTTTTTCTGTTTTTTCTTCTCTTTTAGTTTCATTGCAACTGTTGCAGAATAACATTGAGTTTATTACAAAATCGGGTCTCAAAGAAAGTTTAAAATATTAATTCAACAAAACACGGAATGTTTTATTTGGAGTAGGAACGGGGGAAATGACGCGGAAATTGTTTTCCGGACTGTCACACTTTCTGAAAAAACACATGGATAAAGGATGCAAGGAAACGAAACTGGTAGAGATTCAATTCATCACATTGATGACATTGAGAAAACAGCGAACTTTTAAGTACTTTGAACAATAATTGAAAAACTCAGATCTTTTTGACGTTTTACACATTTTTGAAGTGGTGAATTTTCATGTTAAATGCACGAAAAGAACGTATCAGTATTTCGCTATATTGATTATTGTCTGGAGAAAGTATCGAGCACGTCTATAATCATCAAGAAATGTTAGTGAAGAGGGAGGCGATGATAAAAAACATAAGTAAAACAGAGAAAATAGTTTGTGGATTTTAAGCTCAAAATAGTAAAATTAACCGTGTCTGGTTGTCTCATGCTTGACACGGACCTTCTGACTTTATCTCGTATTCCAGTGACATTCATCCTGTCTTGGCAACAAATACCATTTTTCCCATACTTTTCTAATTGCAAAGTCATCCGCGGGCTCTACGGAAGCGGAAATAATTTTCTTAGAATGACTCGATTTGGTGAACAGACATTGAAGTTTTTGTTGAAACTGGGAGCGAATCCGAATTCCGAAAGTCATAAATTCAAAACTAACTCGTTTTTCTGTTTCTATTAGTCCAAATTTTCATATTTTTTCTGTATTCAGTAATGGTATGTTGATACTAGTCTCTAGACGGATAATACTAGTCTCTAGACGGAAAGCCTAATTTTGGGATTCCTAAATCGAGATTCTTAAAAGTAAAGTTAATATGACGGACCGACTGATTTTGAGTCAGTTTGGATACAGCAGAAAAAAAGAATCCAGCGGAAGTCATGAAAATTGAGAATCAAAATGTTAAAAGAGAAACTGAGAAATAAAATAAATATATTTTCAGAAAGTTAGAATTTATGAATGTTGAGAGACACTAGTATTACGATATCCAATAGTTGTTGCGGTTTCTGTTTTCACTAGCCATTGATTGGCAGCCTTGGAATGGGTTCCCAATTTTTCTGTTTTTGGATGTTATTAATTGAACTGAAAGATGAAACAATGCTTTTTCTCAGTTCTTTTCTCAGTCGTCAACCCACTGTGCACTTTTTACTTGACTTCCCATTACGTTAGGCAGTTTGTGATTGAGTAGTTCCACGGAACATTTCCGTTGCGATAAAGATGGAATAAGTATCGTACACTCTATGTAAAAAAAAAATTTCTCAGTTTAAGGATACTCGGACTATATGTAGTTCTTCACTTCATAGATAGTCGACTATAAGAAATCGATTGCGTTTTTTTCAAAATTCTCAAAAGTGCTCCCTAGAGCACATTTGTAATTCCTGTTTATGGCTGCTAAATCTACTGAAAAATCAGTTCAGTTTTCCTGTATCAGGTAAGTGGGAATAATGAAACAGGAAGCGAGAAAATATTGTTTTAATTCCAGTGAGACAAGCATTTTGTCAGACTTTGGTGATCATAGATCAATGTCGGTAGTGTCATGACTTACATTATTGTAATTAGAAAAAGTTTGCTAAAACTGTTTTCCATGTTTCAGGTTTATCACATTTTCTCGAAATTTTCTTAAATTGTCAATAGTGCTTTCTTCTTTGTAATCTGATTGAGGAAAGTGGGATACTGTATCATGATAATGGATATGCCATCTCGTAAGTATGTGTGAAAAATGCCAGTTTCATCTCATTGATTTAACACCGAACATTCCTTCGGCTGACAGTTGGACTCTGTACTATTCTTTTTAATAAAACTTCGGTGTGCCGAAGTTGCGAAAGTGGGCGTTCCCGACACGCCCATTTTCAATAAAAGTACTATACATAAGTCGCCACAGCGCACTACCGCGCCGCGGGTTGCAAAAAGGAGCGAGTCGTTTAAGTCCCGCCGGCATTTTACTGAAGAGCCTCTCCCTAAAATCTCTATGTCTATGTATGAAAGCTGTGTTTTTTACAGTATTCTCACTTGGATTTGGATTTGGAAAAATGACAACAGAACAGTGTTTTTGTTTCAAGGAAGTGATAGCTGTGTAACTGTAAAACTATCCGAACTTCTTTTCAAAAATTGTAGTTTGAGAAGTTTTGAGAAAGTCTGAACCAGTATAACCTGGTCGCATTATGAAGCTGTAAAACAGAACAACGGATATATAAGCGAGGAATTATTGTTTCGTCAGTTTCAGGTTGTACTAATGTGGCAATAATAGAACGGATTTTTACGAAAACCACGACGGAATATTTTCAGTAGAAATTATTTTTATGGTCGAGTACTGAATGAGTTCGAAGAATGCGAAGAACATTGATTATCTTGTTATTTCCCATTGAAAAGATATTTTGATTATTATTAAAATTACTGTTTTTACAACAGCATGATTAGATGAACCAGGAAACGTGACAATCCGTCTTGCGCCGTGGAATGATACAATTTGAAATTCAAATACCTAACATTTCGTTTTAAGTTTTTCCCCAGCATGAAGTGATATTGTAAAGACTTCTAGTTTGTTTGAAATTACTGTAACCGTAGTGATTTTTTGTTTTGTGTCACATACCGTAAAACGCGAATGGAAAGAAGGGGAGTTGCGCGAATTCCGACTTCTGTTTTTCAGATTTTTTGCTTCCGACTTCCACCTTGAAACTCGATTTTTCAAATTTTTTCATACAGGGAAACATTTTACATTTTTATACTATTTTTCTTTGGTTTTCAAAATTTTCACTTTTGCGCAACGGTGGAAAAGAGTTGCCCTATCTTCAAATTCTCAAGAATAGTGTCTTGAATAATCTTCTTATCTTCGTGGTATAGCTCTTCACTGAAAATGATGGTTTTGAAACAGTAAATGTTCAGAACCAGAAGCTTTTTTAGATCAACTATTTTAACAAGAAGATATGTGAAAAAGACAACTTTGAACTAGTATTGGCAAAAAGGATACCATCTTATTGAAACAGGGATAGTCCATTTTTTGTCTCTGGCGAGAAAAGACAATCCCGGACTGCTTTCAGTTTTAATCGAATTCTGATGTCACTTGCCTGAAACAGAAATTGGAACACTACTTGAAGTAAGAATTTTTACGTTTCAGATTCATTAAATGATGTTGGAGTATGAAACCATATACGTTATCAGAGTTTCCTTTGCCAGGTCATTCAATAACACAGGTACAGAAAACAGTAATGATTTTTTTTTGGATAAAATGATGAGAATGCATAGTTTCATCAGTGTTTTTTCCTCTTTTAGTAAGTATTTTTTCCGGCTATCATCTACATGAGCTTACATAGATCCTCAAATTGTTGAATGGTTTCACGTCATAAATTGATCCTTTTATTGCTTATTAGAAGCAGCAATAGAATATAGAATCATAGAAATAGTGGAACAGAAATTTTTTACTGCATGAGTCTTTATTGGAAAAGGATTATTATTTTACATTTTGTCGTTTTTGTTACGAAAATTTTCCCTGTGCCACGAACTTGCTGAATTCATGTCACGGCACACTTATTCGCTTTGCAGTGCAAATTTTTCGAAAGGTTCACAACGAATGATTGATGAGGTCTAGATGTTAGTATTTCATAGGTTTGTGCAGTTTCACACTGTTGGTTCTGATCATAAATTATAAACTGTTATTCCATTTTCATTCACAAGAACATATTTAAGAATCATTGAAGAAAGATAACTTGTGTGCGAAACAGTTTTCCATTTTGCCAAGTGCATTTTTTTCTCTTGCTGAGCACCACTATATCGAATTAGATGTTTATTAAACAATACAATGTGTTGAAAGATTCAGAAAAAGTTTCAAGTTATCAGTTTCTGATATCATGTTTCACATAAGTCACAATAATAGAACTGAAAATTAGAGACTGCTTAGCACTTGTAAATTTTAGTTACATATGCTCTATGTGGGGTACATAAAACTCAAGAACGGAGAGAATAAACTAGACTCGTTTTCTACAACCAATACTGTTTGAAAAAGCCAACTGTTTTCAAAATGTCAAGAAACAGTTGAAAACTATTACTTTGGATGAAACCTTAGGAAAAATTGAGAAAACTACAGTTTCATAGTCTCTGGAAAATGATAATTCTTATTTTATGTCAGTTCTTGGACGCTTCACAGAAAATTGAATGAATTTTCGTAACAAACATTTGAGGAAAATGTACCCAAGTAGGATCGGATGAGTAATGGGGTCAGTTTTCATTGTGTTTGAGCATATAACACTTTCGAACGAAATGGGCAACGGGGAACAGATTCCAGGTGAAAGAACAGAAAAATTAGATACATTGAAGAGTGTTTAAAATTCAACACATGTTTGAAAAAGATAATATTTTGAAGACCAAGAGCTTGATGGGAGATTCTACTAATGGAAAGTTACAGCCGATTGGAATGTGTTGAATGTAATCGAACTGCCACATGATAGGATACATTAAAAAATAGGGATGTTATATTCGAAAAGTTGAAGCATAACACATGATACTATCAAAAACCGGGACGAATACAAATAAAAAAACCTATCTGAAGACTATCAAGATATCCGAACCTCAGAATCTGGGTTTGGGAAACTAGATTTGGGAGATAGAAATTTTCGGAATCTGATTTTCGACAATAACTTTCTAGAACAAAAACATAACGTTCGCTTCAATGAAACTGTTTTTGGGGAATTACACAGAAGTTGACCTCCGATAATCTCCAACAACTCTAATAAAGAATTGGGAATATTTCTGCCCCTCTCTCTTTAAATGCCGTAGGTATGTGGCATGCCCGTTGGGGCGGAGCCTAAATCAATCAATAGCGTGGAATTTTTTCCGGAAAACCTCCATAAAAAGTGGTCACGTTTTTGAAACGCTAATAACTTTGCGCGTTCTTAACCGATTTGGATGATTATTTTTTTGTTCGTTAGATAAATGATGCGCCGTCATGTCCATGTAATTTTCATTGCACTCAGAATTTTTTCCGAATTTTGGTGCAATTTCAAAGTGGACCCTTTTTTTGTCCCATTTTTGGCGTTTCCTCATTCCTACGGCATTTTACAGAGTTGTTGTTGTTTTTGGGAGGGGAGACGACCACTTTACGACCATTACGACCGGTGAGACGACCACTTTACGGCCGGCGAGCGTGCATCGTCGGAGTGACATTAGCACTATGCAAAAAATCAATAGACTTCTGATGAAAAATCAATAGACTTCTGATGAAAAACATAAAATTTCAAAATTTTGAAATTTTGTTTTTTCAGAATGTAACTGATTTTTTGCTGATCATTTTGGTACTAAACACATGTTTGGGAAATTATGGGAACATGGAGAAATAATCGATTAAAGATTTCAGAAAATTGAAATATTTTTGAGACTTGATAACAAGGGGTTCCCCAAATCTGAAACTGTGGTACTATTGTTTTGCGATAACGATTCTGAACACAGTTAGGACACACGGAAAATGACACGAAGTGATTTCAGCAGTAAAGTATTTATTAAGACGCTGCTTGGGCAAAAGAATGACACAGAAACTGAAAACAAAAAATGAGAGATCTTAATGTTTATGTGAGGGCGATGAGTGACAGAAGAGCAAGAAATGAAACAATTATTATGCCCGAAAAGCAGGGTTTGATCTCTCGGGTACGTATCTGTATTTACAGGAGCAGCAGTTGATCAGTTTCCAGACGACCCATATCAAAAGGATAACAACGAATCCAATGCAGGCGAGAGATACTACCCCAACCACAATCTGGCAAATAGTTCCCAGTTCAGACCAGAAGAACGAAAGCCCATCAAACCAGCCTGATGAAATCGAGCGACGGACTTTGAGACGATCTGCTGCATCGAGTTGAATACCGATTTCCTTGAATCCATTTTCGATGGCGTCCGCTTCGGCATGCGTCAAGCCTTCGAATTTTTCCCACACGCTAATCGGCTCCAAAAACAGTGTGTCGTGTCTGCCGAAAAACTTCTTCCCTCCAATCAACAGAACTGTATCGTGTGGAGCAGAGAACAGCATGTGTCCGGATCTTGGAACGTCTCCATACTTGGATACGGTACTTGAACCATTTTCGTAGAGAGCGTAATGCTGAAAGAGTCATTATGAATTCTGTCTTATTTCGAATTTTTCTTACAGTATGAGTTGTCGCGATATATGTGGCGTCTTCCATTTCGATAGAAAACACTCCGTTGGGTGTATACTCCGTGATCAACTGACAATTTTTGTACGATGCAACTGAGCAACTTTGGGTCGGAAGGCCGCAACTCCACGATGATCCGAATTTTTCACAATTGCCAGTGGGAATTGGGGTTGTTCCATTGAAAACTGAGAATTGAGGTGTGTTGTAGTAACGGAATGCTGTTCCGCCGTTTATGAAGTCCCCAACTGGTGCTACCTGAAAAAAGTGTGGGAGTGTATGAGTTTTTTTTCAAATAAGCTTACCATTTTAACCTCTCCAAACTGACGAGTAGGACTTGATGAGTCACATGCCGTAATGGCGTAGTACTTGGCTGTTTCCCCACACGTAAATGTGTACTCCATGTTGCGAAGAACGTCCAACCCAATTCTATCATCATAGCCCATCAATCGTGTGAGATTCTGAAAAAGGAAACCGGTTTAATAAATTTTCTGTCGTATATACTCACTCTTGGATCTTGTTTGAAGAAACGAAGGACGGATTCAAGTTTTGCTTCATCGAAAATCAAATGCATGACACTGGCCATCGATTGTTTGTCGAGGTGTTTGACCAACCCTTGAAGTTCTCTGAAATTTGCAGATTTGCAACATTAAACTGATCAACTTTTAAAACTAACCTGTATTCCAATTCCGAGTTAGATTTCAACACCCGAAGAGCTTTTCTATGCAACTTCAACTGCTCATCCTGATCCTTGTTAATCTCTCTTTCGTTTTTGACCTGTACTAGAGCTACCGTAGCAAGAACAACACCAGCGAGAGCTATAACTACTGCGGCAGCAACAAAAACAGCAATAACACAAAGTGAGATGGGTTCTCTTTTTACTCTTTGATGTTCTGGTTCTGGAAATAACATGAATATGTACTATGATGTCGTATTGTGAATTCTTACCGGCAACGCACTGCGTGGAGAGAAACTGGGCGAATTGGTGATCTTCATCGCATTCCAGCTCGACCTGATACTGGACGCACTGCTTTCGTTTGGATGCTTTGTTCTCAACAAAACCAAAACCTTTTGGAAGAGTGGTGAATTGTCCCCACGCCATTTGTATGAGCAATACTTGCAAAAGTAGTGAGAACAACTTCATGATGTCAAGGTCTTCTGAAAGTTGATAACTGTTGGGGGGAGAAATGCTAAGGGAGAAAATTATTGGAAAAATACTGAAAACGGAGGAAAAAAGAGGAAAACCAGAAAAAGGGTGAAATTGGAAAATTGAAAAATGAATAGAAAATAGAGCCAGATTCGATAGAATGAATGGAGACTCTCTGGATTCTGCGACTGAATATGAGCAACTCTTATCATATAATTTTCAGATGGTCACTTTATATGCGCGCGACAAAGCGCTCCCGACAGTAGCGGTGTATGCATTTTGTATACTTTTCCCTTTGATCACTCTTCATTAAAAAGGGGTCCGCCCGCCATGGGCCGCGGAGGTGGTCGGCGTCGTGTTACACAAAGGGGCCCGCGGCGTGGGCCGCGGTCTTGCCCGCGGCCTACACACAGAGGGGGCCGCGGTCTAGGCCGCGGCCTGGCGGCCTACAAAGGGGGCGCCGCCAAAAGGGGCCCTATTTTCTTAGATAAGCTTTTGAATCAATACATTCTGTATACTTTAAGCCTTATTTTCCAGAAGAGATAGTTAGTCATATCTTACTTATTCATTTTGACTTGCCTCTCTATTTCCATTTCTGAACTCTTATTCGACCTTTTCTCAATTTATTGGTTTTCCTTGTTATTCATTTTTCATCTATTTACCTTCTCTTCATGTGTAGTTTATATGTTACAGAACAATCATGGCTCGTAAGGAAAGAACTGATGAAGATAGAAGAAAAGAGAGAGAACGAAAGCAAAAGTCCAGAGCTGCTGCAAAAGCCAAGAAAGCGAAGGATTCCGCGATTGCTGCTGGCGACTCCACCGACGATCAGATGTCTATTTCTACCGCCGATGTATCTGTTAATGATCTGTCAGATCAAATGTCGGTTACTGAGAGTGATGCTGATGTCGAGACGACTCAATTCAAGACTCCAAAAGGTAATCCTTACACTTCTATTTTTCATTATACTTATTATAATTTTTAGGAGGAAGACCGAAGAAACATCTCACCGACGAAGCTAGAAAGATGGCTGACAAGATTCGAAAACAACCGCCTTCTGGAGAGAAGAAACCAACGCCATCTCCAAAGCCAAAGATCAGCCAGATGACTGCAGATGAGAAGAAGGAGTACAAGCGACTCCAGGCACGTGAATATCGCGCTAAGAAGAAGGCATCTACCTGTAACCCGCCGTTACCAGTCAACAACGGATCAGAGGGCACCAACTTCGTTTATCCGACAACTCCTTCTGCTCCATCAGAAGATGTGATTGTGGACAACATTAGCAATGATGTCACAATGGTTTCGGATTCGGAATCAATCCAAAATATTGATGTGGATATGGAAAACAATGGAAAGAAGAACCCAAAGAAGCGTGGTGTTTCCAATGACGGAAATGAACACGAGAAGACCCACAACAATGATACCAAGAAGATGAAGCTTGACGAAAAGCCTACCGGAGCCGAGAAGAAGTGTCGAGTTCGTCTAGGACTTATTAACTTGTTCGAAGTGGAAACCGATGCCATTGTTATTCCGGATTACGCTGAAAACGACAAGTACTCCATCAAGAGTCGTTTTGCTGATAGATACTCTAAAATGACTGGAAAAGAGTTCAAAAAGTTCGCAGAAGATTACAACCAAAATCGGAAGGTGTTGGACGAGTACAAATCTCTTGTGTACACATGGAACAAGGATAAGACTAAAGAGAAGAAAGTGAATGCAAACCGTAAGTTGTTTTTTCTTTGGGGGATTTCTTCACATTTTTAGATCACTGTAGATTTGTCTGGGCTTACTGTAGACAGTGTACTTTTTGAGGATGCTTTAGTATGTGTCTTGGAATCACTGTGTCTCACTCTGAATCTTTTTCAGAAACGATCCACATCAAGCCACCAACAATCAAGAAGAAGCTCACAATGGTGAACGAAACACATTTGAAAGAGTCATACCTCAAGTGTTTGCACGATGCCGATATCCATAAAAATCAGAGTTTGGCCATTCCAATTCTTGGAGATGGCATGTGTCCAAAGAAGTCATTGTTGATTGGTCTTCAAATAGTTTACTCCTACATGATGGCTGTCAAAAAAACTCATCTCCAATTAGTCTACTTCATTTCTTCTGATGAGGAAGAGCACTTTGATCTCACCCATTTCTTGGGATACTTCCGGGAGTTCGATTTGAACAAGTGGTCACCCGAGATGTTCGATAAGTATGAGGAAATCCTGTTCAAGAAGTTGAAGGATTGCAACTACTACGCAACTATCCCCGGGACAGATATGGAGAGAAGGTGTTTCAAGCTTTCAATGGAAGTCAAGCAAATCAGGAAGAACAAAGAGGAAAAGCAGTGAGTTACTCGATTTTTCCAAAAATAACTCTAACTATTTCTTTTTTCAGAAAAATTCACGATGTTATGTCGGAGTTCACCAAGATCAAGCCAGCCCTCCATCAGGTCTTCCCACTTTATGATGAAAAGAAGAAGGAGAAGAAGAAACCAAACCTTCTTCCTCGCCAATGCATCAACAACGGAGTTGAGGAGACGTTCCAGGATCCTGTTCTGATGAACATTCAGTTCGAGATGAAAAATTTCTGCGGGTCCAACACCATCCTCCGGAAGTTGTGGATTCTCTCGGAGTACTACATGTACCATCAAGAGGATCCTTCTGATATCGTGGAGACTTGCAACTCCGACAACGAAGAGTATATCCAACGTGCTAAGAACTACAAGGACAATCGGTTTCTGCATCGCCTCGTGGTCAAACTATGGAACGAGACTATGAAATGTAAGTTTATTGTGAAACGCATTTAAAATTCCAATTCAAAATTTCCAGATGCTCCCCATAAATGCGACTGCAAGAAACCTGATGGCTATCATGAGAACTTGAATGTTTTTATGACAAAGCTGAGCCACGCGGATCCGATTTTATCAGAGTGGACTTTCCAACGGCGCACCTTCACATTCGACCAAGATAACAAGGCTGTTCTATTCAAAATAGTAGAATGCTTCGAGCCAATCTTCGTGCCAAAGGCTGGAACTGAGAAGACAAGAATGGTGGCAAACGAGGAGCAACTGAATCTTCTGGTAAGATAAATTCCATAATTTGTCAGTTTCAAACTCTCTTCTTTTTTTAGATCAAGGAAAGAACCAACATGTGGCTTAACACTCGTGATGAAGAGTTTGCCGAGAAGCAAAAGGAGTTCAAGAAGATGTTGGCACTCTTCGCAATCGACGAAAATGTACGAGCTGCGCACGAAGTACTTCTTTCCGTCTACAATCGAGCAAGTTTTGATGATAGAATCGTCGATGGGTCTTTGGTTTCGGATGAAAGGAAACAGCTCATTGAGGCCGAAAAAGAGCAGGAAGGATGGGAGGAGCTTGAACGTCTTCAAGTCTCTATCGAATTCGCCCGAATCAAAATGCACACGGACTATGACATGCAAGTGGAAAGAATTTTCCGCGGCAGACACTTTCGTCGTCACGCCATCCCTCTCATCGATGAAAGATTTCCGGCTCCCACCTCTCCCAAATCCGATGACGATACCGACGAAGAAGATATTAGTGAAGACGGACTTTGGAAGCATCCAGAAGATTTGGGCACCGTCGACTACTACATCTCCCGGAAACTGAGAAAACTTCGACTCCGATCACTGGCGGTTCCGAACTCAAAGAACTACTCCAACTACACATCGCCACCAAGTTCTCCGAAGAAATCAACATACAATGATTTCGACGAATATCCGAAAGGCATCGATATTGGAGACAGAGACAAACAATGTCCATATTGTGGAGGATACTGCTTCCGCGATGAAACTACTTGGATTTGCTGCCGGAACGGAAAAATTTGGATTCCCCCATTGAGAATGCTTCCAAACAACATTTTGAGAATTTTTGAGAAGAAATTCTCTAAATATCTCCTCGAAGCGAACGCTTCTTTTTCCATGTGCAGCGTTCGATTCATCCGGGAAGCCCAAGCCCCCCATGGTGTTCAAACAATGAAGACCAAAGGGCTTATCAGCGCTCATCCGTCGGCAGTCAATCAGAAAGGAACTGACCCGAAAAATGCCAAATACGCCAATTTCATTGTTCTTCAATGTGACAATAATGAAATTGCGGAATTGCGCTTGAACTCAATGAAGTTCCAAAAGTTCCACAAAGAACTTCTTGAAGTCTTCAAGGGAATCCAGAAGTTCATGGTGGAAAACAATCGCCTCTACGAATCGTACAAGTCAATGAAGGATATGGAGGAGGAATACAAAAAGGACAACGGAGTGACTGGAGTCGTGTACAATGAAAAACTCACCCACACGTAAATGTGTACTCCATGTTGCGAAGAACGTCCAACCCAATTCTATCATCATAGCCCATCAATCGTGTGAGATTCTGAAAAAGGAAACCGGTTTAATAAATTTTCTGTCGTATATACTCACTCTTGGATCTTGTTTGAAGAAACGAAGGACGGATTCAAGTTTTGCTTCATCGAAAATCAAATGCATGACACTGGCCATCGATTGTTTGTCGAGGTGTTTGACCAACCCTTGAAGTTCTCTGAAATTTGCAGATTTGCAACATTAAACTGATCAACTTTTAAAACTAACCTGTATTCCAATTCCGAGTTAGATTTCAACACCCGAAGAGCTTTTCTATGCAACTTCAACTGCTCATCCTGATCCTTGTTAATCTCTCTTTCGTTTTTGACCTGTACTAGAGCTACCGTAGCAAGAACAACACCAGCGAGAGCTATAACTACTGCGGCAGCAACAAAAACAGCAATAACACAAAGTGAGATGGGTTCTCTTTTTACTCTTTGATGTTCTGGTTCTGGAAATAACATGAATATGTACTATGATGTCGTATTGTGAATTCTTACCGGCAACGCACTGCGTGGAGAGAAACTGGGCGAATTGGTGATCTTCATCGCATTCCAGCTCGACCTGATACTGGACGCACTGCTTTCGTTTGGATGCTTTGTTCTCAACAAAACCAAAACCTTTTGGAAGAGTGGTGAATTGTCCCCACGCCATTTGTATGAGCAATACTTGCAAAAGTAGTGAGAACAACTTCATGATGTCAAGGTCTTCTGAAAGTTGATAACTGTTGGGGGGAGAAATGCTAAGGGAGAAAATTATTGGAAAAATACTGAAAACGGAGGAAAAAAGAGGAAAACCAGAAAAAGGGTGAAATTGGAAAATTGAAAAATGAATAGAAAATAGAGCCAGATTCGATAGAATGAATGGAGACTCTCTGGATTCTGCGACTGAATATGAGCAACTCTTATCATATAATTTTCAGATGGTCACTTTATATGCGCGCGACAAAGCGCTCCCGACAGTAGCGGTGTATGCATTTTGTATACTTTTCCCTTTGATCACTCTTCATTAAAAAGGGGTCCGCCCGCCATGGGCCGCGGAGGTGGTCGGCGTCGTGTTACACAAAGGGGCCCGCGGCGTGGGCCGCGGTCTTGCCCGCGGCCTACACACAGAGGGGGCCGCGGTCTAGGCCGCGGCCTGGCGGCCTACAAAGGGGGCGCCGCCAAAAGGGGCCCTATTTTCTTAGATAAGCTTTTGAATCAATACATTCTGTATACTTTAAGCCTTATTTTCCAGAAGAGATAGTTAGTCATATCTTACTTATTCATTTTGACTTGCCTCTCTATTTCCATTTCTGAACTCTTATTCGACCTTTTCTCAATTTATTGGTTTTCCTTGTTATTCATTTTTCATCTATTTACCTTCTCTTCATGTGTAGTTTATATGTTACAGAACAATCATGGCTCGTAAGGAAAGAACTGATGAAGATAGAAGAAAAGAGAGAGAACGAAAGCAAAAGTCCAGAGCTGCTGCAAAAGCCAAGAAAGCGAAGGATTCCGCGATTGCTGCTGGCGACTCCACCGACGATCAGATGTCTATTTCTACCGCCGATGTATCTGTTAATGATCTGTCAGATCAAATGTCGGTTACTGAGAGTGATGCTGATGTCGAGACGACTCAATTCAAGACTCCAAAAGGTAATCCTTACACTTCTATTTTTCATTATACTTATTATAATTTTTAGGAGGAAGACCGAAGAAACATCTCACCGACGAAGCTAGAAAGATGGCTGACAAGATTCGAAAACAACCGCCTTCTGGAGAGAAGAAACCAACGCCATCTCCAAAGCCAAAGATCAGCCAGATGACTGCAGATGAGAAGAAGGAGTACAAGCGACTCCAGGCACGTGAATATCGCGCTAAGAAGAAGGCATCTACCTGTAACCCGCCGTTACCAGTCAACAACGGATCAGAGGGCACCAACTTCGTTTATCCGACAACTCCTTCTGCTCCATCAGAAGATGTGATTGTGGGACAACATTAGCAATGATGTCACAATGGTTTCGGATTCGGAATCAATCCAAAATATTGATGTGGATATGGAAAACAATGGAAAGAAGAACCCAAAGAAGCGTGGTGTTTCCAATGACGGAAATGAACACGAGAAGACCCACAACAATGATACCAAGAAGATGAAGCTTGACGAAAAGCCTACCGGAGCCGAGAAGAAGTGTCGAGTTCGTCTAGGACTTATTAACTTGTTCGAAGTGGAAACCGATGCCATTGTTATTCCGGATTACGCTGAAAACGACAAGTACTCCATCAAGAGTCGTTTTGCTGATAGATACTCTAAAATGACTGGAAAAGAGTTCAAAAAGTTCGCAGAAGATTACAACCAAAATCGGAAGGTGTTGGACGAGTACAAATCTCTTGTGTACACATGGAACAAGGATAAGACTAAAGAGAAGAAAGTGAATGCAAACCGTAAGTTGTTTTTTCTTTGGGGGATTTCTTCACATTTTTAGATCACTGTAGATTTGTCTGGGCTTACTGTAGACAGTGTACTTTTTGAGGATGCTTTAGTATGTGTCTTGGAATCACTGTGTCTCACTCTGAATCTTTTTCAGAAACGATCCACATCAAGCCACCAACAATCAAGAAGAAGCTCACAATGGTGAACGAAACACATTTGAAAGAGTCATACCTCAAGTGTTTGCACGATGCCGATATCCATAAAAATCAGAGTTTGGCCATTCCAATTCTTGGAGATGGCATGTGTCCAAAGAAGTCATTGTTGATTGGTCTTCAAATAGTTTACTCCTACATGATGGCTGTCAAAAAAACTCATCTCCAATTAGTCTACTTCATTTCTTCTGATGAGGAAGAGCACTTTGATCTCACCCATTTCTTGGGATACTTCCGGGAGTTCGATTTGAACAAGTGGTCACCCGAGATGTTCGATAAGTATGAGGAAATCCTGTTCAAGAAGTTGAAGGATTGCAACTACTACGCAACTATCCCCGGGACAGATATGGAGAGAAGGTGTTTCAAGCTTTCAATGGAAGTCAAGCAAATCAGGAAGAACAAAGAGGAAAAGCAGTGAGTTACTCGATTTTTCCAAAAATAACTCTAACTATTTCTTTTTTCAGAAAAATTCACGATGTTATGTCGGAGTTCACCAAGATCAAGCCAGCCCTCCATCAGGTCTTCCCACTTTATGATGAAAAGAAGAAGGAGAAGAAGAAACCAAACCTTCTTCCTCGCCAATGCATCAACAACGGAGTTGAGGAGACGTTCCAGGATCCTGTTCTGATGAACATTCAGTTCGAGATGAAAAATTTCTGCGGGTCCAATACCATCCTCCGGAAGTTGTGGATTCTCTCGGAGTACTACATGTACCATCAAGAGGATCCTTCTGATATCGTGGAGACTTGCAACTCCGACAACGAAGAGTATATCCAACGTGCTAAGAACTACAAGGACAATCGGTTTCTGCATCGCCTCGTGGTCAAACTATGGAACGAGACTATGAAATGTAAGTTTATTGTGAAACGCATTTAAAATTCCAATTCAAAATTTCCAGATGCTCCCCATAAATGCGACTGCAAGAAACCTGATGGCTATCATGAGAACTTGAATGTTTTTATGACAAAGCTGAGCCACGCGGATCCGATTTTATCAGAGTGGACTTTCCAACGGCGCACCTTCACATTCGACCAAGATAACAAGGCTGTTCTATTCAAAATAGTAGAATGCTTCGAGCCAATCTTCGTGCCAAAGGCTGGAACTGAGAAGACAAGAATGGTGGCAAACGAGGAGCAACTGAATCTTCTGGTAAGATAAATTCCATAATTTGTCAGTTTCAAACTCTCTTCTTTTTTTAGATCAAGGAAAGAACCAACATGTGGCTTAACACTCGTGATGAAGAGTTTGCCGAGAAGCAAAAGGAGTTCAAGAAGATGTTGGCACTCTAAATTGCCTCGTTCAAGCCTCGCTCTGTGTTCGTTCTGATCGCTCGTTCGTTCGGTGTGAGGAGAACCTCAAACTTGGGTAATTAAACCATTTATTAATAGAGAAAAATAACGATAAATTATAACATAAAAAATGGTAGAACAAAAAGGGGGAAAAATAAGAAGAAGGAGAGAGAAGAAATATCTCTCCTCTTGATGGCGGCATTTATATAAAGGGACTGAGAGGGGGGAGGAGGAGCCTACAGTCTTGGTCAGAAGCGGGGGAAGGAAATGGAATGAGGGGGGAGGAAGGTCTAGACAATATATTAAAAAAGATAGATTAAAAGTCTAGGGACAAAGTTCAGGATCAAAGGATCAAAAAACGAATAACTTATCGATCAAAAAAGGCACCCGTAATCGGGTTCACTCCCGGCCTTCACGAAGTTCGATCTCGTTCGGTCTAGTGTCTTCGGTTGTTTCGATCTCTGCTTCCATGACGACGAGCATCCGGTGATCGGGCATAACGTCGAGCATGGTCGTCTTCTCGCAGTTGGTGTTCGTATCGTTCTCTTCGTTCTCGTTGGTATACTCGTTCGTGAGTTCCCAATCGGTTTGTCGGTCGTGGGCACAACGCTCGATGGTGGTAGGCGGAGTTATCATAGACCCCAGCTCTCTCACAGAATGAGCATTGTTGGTCCCAGCGTTTGCATCGTTGTCCTCTGTGGAACTGGAGGCAAATCCGGCAGCGGCCTCTTTCTAGTCTTCGCTCTCGTTCAGCTGGGTCTGGAACTTCGCCGCACTCGTTCGACATGTGTCTTCCGTTACAGAAGACACAGTTGGTGTGGCATCTGTCTCGGTCAACTCCACGGGGAAGGATATATCGGATCACTTCAATCGGTGGAGTCCTTGATCGCTCTCGTTGGTGCTGATTCGCTCTCGGTCTCTCTTCTTGTCTCGGAGAAGGAGAACGGCTGGAGTCCTCTTCTGAATCCTCTGGACTCGTGGTTTCCATCCGCGAAGCTGCCCGTTCCTCTCGATGAGCCTTCGGTGCTACGTCTTCGGTCTCCATTAATTCTTCATCGATCTGTGGATCTCCCATCGAGCTGAGTCGTTCGATCTTTTCGATTTCCTCGCTCTCTGGAATGCTCTTCGAGCAGGCTCCCGCCTTCAAAGACTTCTCGATCTGTTGGATTCTCGATAGGATCGTTTTTGCCAGAAGTTCGACTTTTCCTTCAATATGCATTCTGCTGGCTTTTTCTTCAAATCGTTCTTCCTTCACTTCTTCGATCATCAGTTGCATCTCTCTTGCGATCCGTTTTCGATCTTTTTTATGGATTTCGAGCTCCTCTTCAAATCTCTTCTTTTGTGCCTCCCATATAATCGCTCTGCGGTCCAGCTGGAATTCGATTTCGTTCCAAGCAATTCCTCCCTCATACTCCGACAGCTCACGCAAGTCCTCCATTTGTCTGATGTATTCTTTGCGAATGCCTCGATACTTGTCTACCGCTTGGTCGATCGTTGTTTGGATCCATTGCGTCTCGATCATCGTGTCGATCTTGTTGGCGTTTTCTGGTGGAACTCCTTTCCCTACCAGTACCTCTTCTCTCCGCTTAACTCGGTCTTTGAGCATGGCTTCGCATCCACTGGCTTCCTTTTCCAGTTCTTTGAGTCGTTTCAACGTTTGTTCAAATCGATGTCTGCGGTAGCTTAGTTGAGGCGGATTCATCGTTTCTGTAAATCGTATCGATGAGAATTGATCGTGTAGAATCGGTGCCATGCATAATAAAAATATGAAAGAGTGCACATGCAAAGGAAGTGATTTCTGTCGTTCTTTTGGGTGATTTGTATATCGTTCTTCTTGATTCGACACAGTTATTCGATATGACGGGGCAGCTTGTGTCTTGTCGCTCTGCTCCGTCGCTCCCAAAAAAACGTGAGGGGTCTCGTTATGATGATGAAGGGCAATTTCACTAGAATCCAGATAGCTTTCCTGGCTAATCTGGAGCAGCAAGAAAATACGGTCAGGTATGTCGTTGCAAACACGGCTACCACCACTATCATGACGATCATCCCGGTTTTGAAGAAAGTCAAGAATCCGTCGAGTAAATGGGGTATGTCCGGTAGATTGATCTCGTTGTACCACGTGCTTCTTCCCTCGATCATTCGATAGAGAGATGTCCAAATCGATCCAGTGTATTTCAATATTCCGGTGATTTGGAACTCGTTCTTCGCTTCTCCGCAGCTTACTGTGCAATGCTCGATGAATTGGGCTTTGTTCGAGAAGAAAATGATCTCCTGGATATGTCCATTTGGTGAGCATGTGGTGGCAGTCATTCTTTCTCCACATTTCACCGTTGCTATCGTCAGATGCTTTTCGGATGTACATCTGATTTTCGCTCGTCCTCCTTCGGCACAAGCGTAGCATCCTACAATGTGCGTGTCTTCCGCTCTGCACTGGTCCTCATCTTTCAGAATCTCGATCTCAGCTTCTCCTTTTGTTCTAATCCAGAGTTCCGTCGAAATTCCTTCGTTACTGGTGGCTATGACTGATTCCTCGTGGCTCAGAAGTTCCCAGTGTCCCTTCTGAACTGGAAGTCGGTGACGAATCGTGTTGAAATGGGCTGTCAAGTTGTATTGTTGGCATTCACATTTCATTTCTTTTTCGGCTTTGTTGCAGTTGCAATGAGGTTGGAGTTCACACTCATTACTTCTCGCTCCTGCTTCAGAATAGCATTGAAAGAATGGTAGTTCGTTCTCTTGCCACGTAGCGACTGCGGTGTTGTTCCTTACAAACCAACTGTTCAGTAATGGAGATGGTGTTGTCACAATCGTTGTAGCTGTAATCGTTGCGTCTGCCGTTGTCGTTGGTTGATGAAGAAACAACTCGATCTCGTTCTTGACGATCTTATTGCTTTCCACGGTCCAAGAAGTTTCGGTGACCTCGACTACCATGCTCTCTTCCCACTGATGGCATTTGAAGATTTCCATCACATGTTCGGATTTGGGAACGGCGTATATTCTGTAGAACATACAAGCTGAGCTCAGGAAAAAACAATCGCATCCTGGCCCTCCGCAACTTTCTTGGCATCTTGTCGTTCCAACATAGTCGTTCGCTTCTTTCAATTCTGGGATTTTGCTCGTACTGTTGATGCTTGAGCATTTTTCGTCCGTACACGATCCCATCCTTGGGCATCGTTTCGTGCTCCAGATTTTGATCTCGTTCTCCTTCGTGAATACCACAGATTCCTTGTTGCATCGTAGATTCGTTCGGAGATACTTAACTTGGATTTCTTGATAAGTCGTTCCATTGTGATTCATCCTTATGCAAGCTTCCTTCTGGACTCCGTTAAGATGAATGATGGTTTCCTTGATAAACTCGCAGTTTTGTTTTCCATCGCTCATTCTGCATTCCTTGTTTCCTTGACTCAGAATTTCGATCTCTTGGCATCCGCTCACGACTGACATCAGGAGAGTAAAAATCACTAAGCTCTCTTTCACTCGCCATGTCCATGATGGTCGTCGTTCGTCGCTCTGTCTTCTCTTTTGCCTTCTCTGTGGCCAGCATTTCATGATCGCTCTGAGAAGTCCTCGTATGATTCTCCACCAAATCACAAACGGTCCACCAATCTTGACAGGTATTTGGCAGCAGCAATACAGAATCATCCCAATCAGATAAAGTATTCCTCCCAGACCAATCCAGGCCCACATGGGGGAACATTCAGGGTTGGTGATGTTCTGCAGGCAAAATATGCATTCGATAGCTTCGCATGCTGTCACTGCAGGGCATTCCTTTTCGTACATCTGGATCGTGTGTCCATCAAATACTTTCGCTCTTGCTCGATGCGGTTTCGTTTTCAGTGCCATCGGAATCCATATCTCGGTCGGTCCTGACAATGACCATTGCATCTTCGCTCTGCTGGAGCAGTAGTCGTTCACACAGATCTCAAAGTTTTCATATGGCATTGTCAATGACAATCCCGTCTTCGTACATCCAATTCCTCCTGTCGATTGATGAGCTTCTGCGCTTGGAATTACGCATAAACTTGCCAATGCCAGGATGGTGATCATGGTCCAGGTGTTCCAGGTTGTGAGACATTGAACAAAGATATCGGTATCCTGTTCATCCTTGTAGTTCGTCGGTTTTCTCTTTCTTAGGTTATACCTGGATGTGGTCTCGGTCTGTTCTTCTTCTTCGATGATCGTATCGTTCTTGGATTCGGTCATCTCGGCAGTTTCTTCTTCCAAATCGTCGTTCTCGTCCTCGATCTCCATCTCCAACGGTACTAGCAGATTTGGTGGTCGTTTGATGGTGTGAGCCTTTCTCAATGGACTTTTCACCAACAAGTGAACTTCGCGAATTGCTCCGTCCTCTGATTCGATAATTTGGGTGATCCTCCCAAGTCTCCATACGTCTCTGGGATGATCTTCGTCGCACCCGAACACCAATTGTCCTTTCTTTGGAGTCGAAGGATGTCCGCGTTTCTTGTCGATCTTGAGTTTGTGAGTCGCTCTTAGCTCAGCTAAGTACTTCTCTTTCCAGATCTTCCAAATTCTCGCTGTCGTTTCGATCGAAGATTGTAATGCGGCAATCGTTTCTGTTCTCGTTAGAGCTGCTTGCGCTTCTCTCGAAGGTCGATATTCTGGATCTTGATCCAACAGTTCTTCCATTGGTAGAGTACTGTTGAATTTCTGATAGATGAAATCGCTTGGTCTGATGACGCTTGTAGACTCAATATCATCTTCGGAATATGTTAGAGGTCTCGTATTGACTGAAGCCGTGACTTCGTAGAAGCATGTGGCCAGTTCTTCAAACGGTAGGATCGTTTTTCCGACTCCTTTCTTGAATGCATCTTTGACCATTTTCACCATTCTCTCGTAGAATCCACCTTTCCATGGGGCGTAAGGGGTGATGAATTGCCAATCGATCTCCATAATCTGCAGCATTTCCTTCACTTCCGTAGTCAAGGATTGTCCTTTGGTCACTTCGGTGATCAACTCGCTGCCCAAAATAAACGTCGGTGCATTATCGCTCACTACTTTCCTAGGAAGTCCTCTCAATGACACAAACTTCCGGAATGATTGGATGAATGCAGTTGTGGTTTCGTTCGCTACAATTTCTACATGCACAAGCCTGGTTGCTGCACAAGTAAAAATCGCTCCATATGCTTTCCCAACGCTTCCATCCTCTTGTTTGTAGGCAATTGGGCCGAAGTAGTCCAGTCCAGTGATCTCGAATGGACGGCTTTCGGTGACTCTGTGCGATGGCAGTTGACCAATCTGCGGGTACAGAAATGGTTGCTTCGTGATCCTTTGGCAAGGAACACATTTCTTTAAGACTGACTTGGTCATCGATCGAAGTTTCGGGATCCACATCGTCTTCCGTACTTCGCTCATCGTGTGCTCCACCGACTTATGGTATTTTCCATGTGCTTCCATGATTGCTAGTGAGCTCAAGCGACACTCTGATGTCAGCAACATTGGTTCTCTTGATTCGGTCGGTAGTTCTGCTTTCTCCATTCTTCCTGGGCAGACAATGATTCCGTTTGAGTTTCGTTTCGGCCGAAGATTGTTCCATTTCTTCAGGTCCTTCTCTGTGATCAATCGTTGCGTATCCTTCACAAGCGTTCTCATTGCCATTTCGATGTCTGATCCAATCAGTTCTCCAGAACTGATTCGTGCTAGTTCTGGGATCCTTTGGTCCATAATCGTTCTTCGATCTTCTGGCAACGCTTGTTTCAATCGGTTTACGAATTTTAGCACGTATGCTGCAATTCGTTTCAGTTTCGGAAGAGAATTCGTTCTGACGTAGTTGAATACAAGTTCTGTCGTTTCGATCGGTTTTGTACCATTCACCACGTTCATGACGACGTTCTCCTGTGTTTCCATTTCGAAGAAACTCTCTCTGTGTGGCCACATTTCCTTTGGTCTCGTTAGAAATTCTGGTCCGTGCCACCAACAAGAGTTGTCCTCCATTTCTTTGGTCATTCCACGAGTTCCAAGATCAGCTGGGTTGCTCTTAGTGTCGACATATCCGAACGTTACTTGGCATTTTTCGGATAGTCTTTGAACTGTGTTCTGGACGGTCTGAATTCGATTTGCAACCAGAACACCTACTTCTTGTCGCGTCGGTCTCGTTTTCATCCACGCTAATGCAATCTCGCTATCCGACAGGACGTGTATCTCGTTCACCTTGATTCTTCCGTCGGTTAGCGCCTTCAGAACTTTCTCGATCGCTTGGACTCCCATGGTGATTGCTTGCGTCTCCAACTTTGGTATCGTCCAGACTTCTTTGAGAGGTTTGACCTTCGATTTGGCAAAAATCAAATTAGATCCCTGCTCCGTGATTGCATAGATACAGCATGCGATGGCTTCTTTGCTAGCATCTGTGAATACAATCAGCTCGTTTGATCCAGATTTCAGAATCACATTCCTGGGCAGTTCTTTCCTGAATCCGTTGCATCTTTCGACTAACTTCTCCCATTCTTCTCTGTGTTCCTTCGTGACTGGTGTGTCCCATCCATATGCTTCGTTCCACAATAGTCGTTGAAAAAGTTTCATGGGAAGAAGAATCGGTACCAAGAATCCTAGTGGATCGAATTGTCCTGCTAATGATCTTGCAACCGATCGTCGGCATGTTTTCATCAATTCTTCGATATCGATAAAGCTCTTGATGAGGTCGTTCTCAGCATTCCAGGACACTCCTAAGACTTTGGTATCCATGTCCTTCGCTCTATCCTTGTCCTGTACTTGATTGTTGAATTCTGGAGAATTGCTCAGAAATTCTCTCAGATTCATCTCCATTTCGGTGAAGATTCTTTTCGATTCTCGATAAAGTTGCAGGGCTTCGTTCGTATCTCCATCGGTTGTGAGCATCAGATTGTCCACGTACAAATTGCTGGAGATTTCTTCTGCCAGTTCTCTGTTTGCATGAGATTCCAAATGATACTCGATCGTTGCTGCCAGTAGGAAAGGGCTCACGTTGAGTCCAAAGAGTACCCTTGTAAATCTGAAGACTCTGATGTTGTCCTCAGTTACTGGCTTTCTGTAGTCTTTCAGCCATAACACTCTCGTTGCATCTCGATCATCTTCGTGTAGACGAACTTGTAGGAAAGCCTTTTCTACATCCGATAGTATGACCGTTTTCCCGGCTCTGAATCTGATAAGCATCTCGATCAAATCCGGTAAAATTACTGGTCCCTGATTGATGATATCGTTCAGTGACTTCTCGTTCTTAAAGTGACTCGATCCATCGATCACTTCTCGACACTTCGTCGTAGTCTTCTGTGGTGTGAGTACCGGTTGGTGAGGGTTATAATGAACCAACCCTGTCGATACTGACTCGTTCTCAACTGGTTCGATAATATTCTTCGCCAGTTGATCATTGAAGATGTCGTCGATCATTTTCAAAACTTCTTCTCCGTTGTACTTCTGGACACTGATGAGTCGCTTCTTTGCTATTTGTCGATTGCTCGGGATTTCCTCATGATTCTTAAATGGAATCCTGACATAATAGCCATCGTCTCTTCTTTCGATCGTTCTTTTGAAAAACTCGCTAGTTTCTCGCTCCATCTCAGCTTTCTCGTCCATGAGTGGTCCGGAGAATTCGTCTGTCGTTTTCATCGACATCTCGTTCCTTTGACCATCTTCAATCGCTCTCTCGTTCAGCGCCTTCGCTTCTGCTTCTTCTAAAGCGTTGGCCACGTAGATGTGTTCTGGGTGGTCTTCCAGGTTCTCATTCTTGTCCTCGACATCCTTTTTCATCTTCTCTGAATCAGCTTTTCCAATTGTGGTGTAACCCAACACAGTGTTCAGCAGGTTGAGACCCGACGGTAACTCAACCATATTGCCTTTCCAGATTTTCTTCAAGATGTCGGTTCCAAGGATCATATTCGGCTTGACCTTCGTTTCCAAGGAGTCCTCGTTCAACTGGAGTCCGTTCCTCAAAATAAAAGTCATATCTTCTTTCGACAATGGTGCCTTCTTCATCAGTCCTGCTAGTTCCTCGGTGACTAGTGTCTCAGCTTCGATGATTTCGTTCGGCAGCCTCAATTCAATTGTTGCCTTTGGGTAGATCTTCGGCCTTGGTGTGGCGTCTCCAAAAGCTTGTACTCTCAAAGTGGTACTCTTGTTCGATGGGAGCTCAAAGTTTTCCATTAACTCGGTATCAATGAAACTATGATTCGCTCCGCAATCAATGAGGATTGTGATGTTGTCCCATTTCCTCATTCTTCTGTTGAATGCTTCTGTCTTCAGGGTTGCGAGAAAAGATTCGTTCGTTGTAGGGTTCGTCCCTTGTCCTTCGTTTTCTATCTTCTTCTCGTTCAGTTGTCCCTTCGTCCCGTTGCTACTTTCTGCTGTCCGCACGGTTGCAATATTGGCGTGTGTCTCTTCTTGAGTCACCGTTTGTTTGACCTTTGGGCAGAGAGTATAGTGATGTTGTTCTTTACACCCTCTTTTGCACAAGTAATTGGACGTGCATTCGTTCCTCGGGTGTCTCGGTTTTGTCCAGAAACATCCTTTACAGGCTTCCTTCTGCTCCAGAATCTTCACTCGGTCTTCAGTTTTCAAAAACTTCGTGCATTTGTCCGTATAGTGATTCCCTTCGCATAGGGTGCAGATCACTTTCTTGCGTGGAGAGTTGGTTTTGGCCTGTTTCTGCTCTTTGGATTTGTTCTCCTCTTTGGAATCCTTCTCATCCTTGGAATTCTTCTCGTTCTTGGAGTTTTTCTCATCCTTCGAGTTCTGCTGATTTCTCTTTTTGTCTCGACCCAGCTGCATATCCAGGTACTCACATCTTCGGATAATCGTTTCGATGTCCGCTTTGATCTTCTCCATGGTCCATTTGCTGTCGTCTTTGAGATCCAATTTTTCTCGATAGACATCTCCTTGGATGGTGTAATTGAATTTCTTCACCACCAAGTTCTTCAGCATTTCGTTCTCGTCGTCCTGATCTAGACTTTTCAATTGGTCTAGTATCGTTCTGACTGTATCCCAGAGTTTACTCTGGGCTGGTGTTTTGAAATCGCTCGCCTTTGCTGATTCCAATCGATTATTCAGCTCTTGAATCGTTGCAGACTTGTTGTCGTATCGTTCTTTCAGCCTTTCGATCACTTTTTCATAGTTATCCTCTGCCAACCGAAAACTGCTTGCCAGCTCCTTAGCCTCTCCTTCCAAGTTATTGATGAGGCTGTGACGAACCCGAGCCAAATCAAAGACACTGTTAAAACATTCTATGAGCATCTGTATTCCTCCACAGTTCAAGTTCCACGAAACCCCAACCATACACAAAACCACCCAGCTCCACCAGTGCTTCCCTCAGAAATTGAACATCATATGGCCAGAATGAAGCTCCGTACAGCACCTGGTCATGATAAAATCAACAACATCATGCTCCGGAACGCAATGGAAGTCATTCAACCACACCTGAAGGACGTGTTCAGCAATGTACTTGAAAAACAAGAGATTCCACTCACCCTCGGAGACTCAATCACAACGTTGATCCCGAAAAAAGGTGACCTGAGAGACATTGGAAACTTCAGACCCATATCTGTACTCCCGTCTACTTACAAATTGCTAACACGAATAATTCTCGGCAGAATACAAAAAACTCTGGAAGAGCACCAACCACCAGAGCAAGCTGGTTTCCGAAGAGGATTTGGTACTTGTGAGCATATATTCAATCTGCGAATGTTACTACAAAAGTCGAGAGAGTATAACATCAAACTCTACATCGTCTTCATTGACTATCAGAAGGCATATGACAGTGTGGAGTGGAATTCGGTCTTTAACTCCCTCGAAGAACACGGTGTAGATAGCTGCTACGTGAACGTCTTGGAACAAATTTATCACGAAGCGATATCCAGCATTAAAGTTCTCGACGAGCTCACCTCTGTCACTATAAAGCGAGGAGTTCGACAAGGATGTGTACTCTCTCCACTTCTATTTAATTCCGTCCTGGAGCATGTCTTCACAAGTTTAGAGTGGGAGAGAAAGGAGGAGTATGGGATAAGAATAAATGGAGCCAAACTTACAAATCTACGATACGCAGATGACGTGGCACTTGTAGCCTATGACAGAAACACGATGCAAAAGATGGTTGACGAGCTGGTTGAGAAAAGTAAAACAGTTGGATTGACGATAAACAAGAAAAAGACGGTGTCAATGACGAATATCTCCAAAACATCTACCGAAAGTCTTGTAGTGAAAGTAGAGGGACAACCTGTGAACTTGGTTGATGAGTTTGTGTATCTCGGATGTAACATCTCCTTTGAGCACAGCAGTAAAGAGATTCAAAGACGAATAGGGTCGGCATGGGGGGCGTTTTCGAAACATCGACAGTTCCTTACAGACCGCAGAGCCGCTCCACGCCTAAAATGGAAAGTCTTCATGTCGTGCGTTATGCCGTGTTTTCTCTACGGAGCAGAAACCTGGTCATTGAAAGGTGAGGAAAAGAAAAAGATTGAGGTGGTGCAGAGAAGGATGGAAAGATCGATGCTAGGTGTAACTCGGATGGATCGAATTCGCAACGAGGTGATTGCAAGTAGGACGAGACTGCCGCGTGTGACGAAACTGGCATGGATTCGCAAGGTCAATTGGGCTTGGAAAGTCGCCAACGGGACAGAAGAAAAATGGTCACGACGGATGGTAGAATGGTGCCCTTTGGACTATCGACGTGTCAGCGGCAGACCAGTGATGAGATGGGAAGACGAAATCAAGAAACGCCTACAAGAATCCGGAAGACAAGGAGTGCTGTGGATGCGATTGGCTCGTGAGGAAAAGAAGGAGTGGCTATCTTCCATGGCTCCAGCGAGAAATTGAAAATACCTATAAGATCGAACTCGTTATTTTTCCTTCTCCGAATCTGGCTAATAAATAGAAATAGATGAGGCTGTTGAGTTTCAACAGCGGGCTCAAGTCGGATTTTCCCACGATTTCATGAAAAATCGTGTAGAAGTTGGTCCATTCCCATCTATCTCCTTTGAAATGGGGAATCTTTACTTTTGGCGGTAGGGGCTTCGTTTGTTGATTGATAACGATCGGTTGATTTTGATTTTGAGTGATTCGTTCTGTCGCTGGTTTCATAGCTGATAGCCTTGTCCTGTGGGCTTTCAGCATGGTCCAAGCGTCTCTTCCCTTCTCTAAGGCATCCAGAATCTTCTCGATTTGTGCTTCATACTTCTGAGTTAGCGCAACGTTGTTCTCGATGTCTTCTTCTGCTTGCTCGAAGACCAGCAGTTCTTGCTCCAGGCTGTCGATTTTCGCTCCCAGAGTTTCGATGGAAATGATGATTTTTCCTTCTTCTTTGGCAAACGTGTCGTAGGTGGCTTGCTCCAGGGCTTGGATTCCTGACAACAATGGATCCACCGCTCCAATTAGCACGTTGATTTTCCTCGTTGTGGAGGCAAGTCTCGATTTTAACATGATGTTAGTAGTGCAAGGTGCAAGGTGTGAAACAAGGGTGCAATGATGGTGTAGTAGTGCAGTGAG
Organism: Caenorhabditis sinica; assembly: GCA_963932045.1. Taxonomy (NCBI): domain Eukaryota; kingdom Metazoa; phylum Nematoda; class Chromadorea; order Rhabditida; family Rhabditidae; genus Caenorhabditis; species Caenorhabditis sinica. The sequence goes on from OZ009940.1 coordinate 22,958,282, forward strand.
ATTAGTTGACAAAAGTTGGTGGGAAAAACTAACTTCGTTCTATCGATCTCTTCGCTCTGTTGCCACGCGGGTCTTCTTGTTCGTTTCGATTAGGTCCGATGCACCATAAATTGCCTCGTTCAAGCCTCGCTCTGTGTTCGTTCTGATCGCTCGTTCGTTCGGTGTGAGGAGAACCTCAAACTTGGGTAATTAAACCATTTATTAATAGAGAAAAATAACGATAAATTATAACATAAAAAATGGTAGAACAAAAAGGGGGAAAAATAAGAAGAAGGAGAGAGAAGAAATATCTCTCCTCTTGATGGCGGCATTTATATAAAGGGACTGAGAGGGGGGAGGAGGAGCCTACAGTCTTGGTCAGAAGCGGGGGAAGGAAATGGAATGAGGGGGGAGGAAGGTCTAGACAATATATTAAAAAAGATAGATTAAAAGTCTAGGGACAAAGTTCAGGATCAAAGGATCAAAAAACGAATAACTTATCGATCAAAAAAGGCACCCGTAATCGGGTTCACACTCTTCGCAATCGACGAAAATGTACGAGCTGCGCACGAAGTACTTCTTTCCGTCTACAATCGAGCAAGTTTTGATGATAGAATCGTCGATGGGTCTTTGGTTTCGGATGAAAGGAAACAGCTCATTGAGGCCGAAAAAGAGCAGGAAGGATGGGAGGAGCTTGAACGTCTTCAAGTCTCTATCGAATTCGCCCGAATCAAAATGCACACGGACTATGACATGCAAGTGGAAAGAATTTTCCGCGGCAGACACTTTCGTCGTCACGCCATCCCTCTCATCGATGAAAGATTTCCGGCTCCCACCTCTCCCAAATCCGATGACGATACCGACGAAGAAGATATTAGTGAAGACGGACTTTGGAAGCATCCAGAAGATTTGGGCACCGTCGACTACTACATCTCCCGGAAACTGAGAAAACTTCGACTCCGATCACTGGCGGTTCCGAACTCAAAGAACTACTCCAACTACACATCGCCACCAAGTTCTCCGAAGAAATCAACATACAATGATTTCGACGAATATCCGAAAGGCATCGATATTGGAGACAGAGACAAACAATGTCCATATTGTGGAGGATACTGCTTCCGCGATGAAACTACTTGGATTTGCTGCCGGAACGGAAAAATTTGGATTCCCCCATTGAGAATGCTTCCAAACAACATTTTGAGAATTTTTGAGAAGAAATTCTCTAAATATCTCCTCGAAGCGAACGCTTCTTTTTCCATGTGCAGCGTTCGATTCATCCGGGAAGCCCAAGCCCCCCATGGTGTTCAAACAATGAAGACCAAAGGGCTTATCAGCGCTCATCCGTCGGCAGTCAATCAGAAAGGAACTGACCCGAAAAATGCCAAATACGCCAATTTCATTGTTCTTCAATGTGACAATAATGAAATTGCGGAATTGCGCTTGAACTCAATGAAGTTCCAAAAGTTCCACAAAGAACTTCTTGAAGTCTTCAAGGGAATCCAGAAGTTCATGGTGGAAAACAATCGCCTCTACGAATCGTACAAGTCAATGAAGGATATGGAGGAGGAATACAAAAAGGACAACGGAGTGACTGGAGTCGTGTACAATGAAAAACTCACCTTCAGAATTGTCCCACCAGGAGAGTTGAGTGACAAGGAATACAAAGAGCTCGAAAGCCACAATGGAGTCTACGCCCGGCCGTCTCGAATGGGAGATGGATACATTACCGTGGCATATACTTGGGACAAATCGGGTGACGTCAAACTTCCACGAGGATTGTCTGTTTATCCAAGAAATCCAAACACCAACCCAAGAGATCCGAGCAAAAAGCCAGAGGACCCCATCCAACCACTCAGCATTTACTCGGAACTTGTAGATCCCATGTGCTATCCATTCTTCTTCCCAGATGGTCTTGGTGGTTGGGGACGTGGCAAGTACCCACGCACCAAAGAGAAGGAGAAACTGTTGTTTGGTCAAAGACTCAAAAATCTCAAAGAACATCTTGAGAAAAACAATGACTCTCTCTCGAACTACTGCCAGATCGATCAGCTTCCAAAAGATATAAGAGAGATGGTCGAAGGAAAGCCGATGAATGATGAGCAACCCCCCGCCACCGAAGATGAAATTGCAACAGCTGTAGCAGATGTCGCCGACGAAATGGAGGAGGTCGACGAAATGGGGGAGGATGACGAATCGGAAGATGATCCATTGAAGTAAGTTTAGATTTTGGCCAAAGTTTTCATTAATTTAATGTGTCTACTTTTTCAGCTACGATGATGATGACATTTTGGCAATGGGAGATCTGGAAGACCATCAAGAAGTTCCCGAATTCGAGACAGCTGGTTTTCGGCTGCCTACTAAAGTCATCGAGAGGGATGGAGAGAGATACGTCGTTGTCGATCCAGTGAAAGCAGCTCAAAGAATAGCTCTAACTTCTGTCAATCCATTTGGAGAAGGAGAGCAGAGGAACTACGACTCAGACGACGAGGAAGCTCCATTCGGAAAACGCTTCGAACTTGAATCGGATGACGAGGAACAACCAGTAGTCAACCGATTCAGAGATGGCACTGATGACTTTGCTGAGGAAGAAGCTCGGGGAGAGGATATCGAAGTGGCTCAAGGATGTGTTGAAGCGGACGACATGGATGTCGGTTCTGATGACGAGAATGTATGTTTCGGTGATCAACACAATGCAGAGAGAACCGCTGAAGCAAGAGCAAACGACGGAGTTCGGGTCAAGAATGTGGGAGAACAATTATCCGTGAGCCTTGCTGCATTCTCAATGTTCATCATGCAAGACCGTCCGGGCTGGACAAGCAGATTCCAGGGAGGCGCAAGAGTTCTCGGTCAACTCCTTATCATCGATTTGGCATGCCGAATTATGGAACAACGTATGGATGCATTGTCAAGTAAGAGAGCTGAATTCCCAAGAGCTTTCCCACGAAGTGTTCTCATGAAACATTACGGAGACATGATCAAAGAGAAATTCAAGGGTGTCAAGGAACTTGGCATGCTTGTCACAATGCCATCCACCGTTCCCGGAACAGCCAAGTATCAACGTGAACTCGTCATGAGTGCTGTCAAGATCGCCAACGAGCTTGGAAATCCACATCTCTTCATCACATTCACTGGTAACCCAAATTGGCCAGAGATCAAAAGAGCTTGTGAGCAGAGGAAGTGTACCTGGGCGGACATTCCGGACTTCACGAACCGTGTGTTCAAGCGGAGATACGAAATGTTCCTGGAAGATGTCATTGGTGAGAAGAAGAAGATGTCTTCTCTAAATGGCAAGTACGTCCGCCAGCCCGGAATGTTTGGGAATGTCGTGTGGTACAATTATTCTGTGGAATTCCAACAACGCGGAATGCCACACTGCCATCTCCTCATTTGCTTGCAAGACGGAATAGTAGAGAGTGCCCAGATCGACAACATCATTTCCGCCAATGTCCCCGAATATCCACATGTCGATGATCCAAAATACGAAGATGTAAGTTTATCTCTTTCTTCTAACAAAATGTATAATCTATTTTTTTCAGAAACTTCGCTACTACCAATTGGTCCGAGATATGATGACCCATTTTCCATGCAAAGGAAACCCGACGGCTTACTGCAATCTGGAGAAGAAGAAACACTGGAAGCAATGTTGCAAAGGATTTCCAAAGCCATACGCGGAGTTCACCACAATGTCGGACAATCAGTACCCAGTATACCGACGCACCGACGACGAATACTTCGCTCTCCACCGAGGAAAAGAAACGATCAGAGCTGGTAGTGAGTATGTTGTGGCACACAATAGACAACTTCTGATGAAGTATGAGTGTCATATGAACATTGAAATCGTTACATCCATCAAAACGATGAAATACATGTTCAAATATATTCACAAAGGTTCCGATCGTGTTCTTCTCGAAGCTTCTGAGAAGGTGGGCAAGGGATCTTTGGCACCGGATCAAATGACACTTTGCCGAAATGTGTTTTGCCCCAGTGGATTGCCCTTGGCGAAGAAGATTCAACGACAACAACAAGCTCACCAGGCAATGACTACGGCTGGCTTCAAAGTGGACAAGGACAAACATGTGGCCCTCAACGATTGTTCATACAAAATGGACATGGCCGCCATGACCGCCTGCGAAGCCGCTTGGAGAATCGCCGGTTTTCCTATGCACGGGTCTTCTCACATCGTGCACCGGGCATACATCAACGAGGAAGGTCGGGACGTCATTCAGACCACCCGTGGAGTCGATGCAGCAAAAGCGAAGACATTGCTAAAAAAGAAAGTCAAAGGAATGATGCAAGCGTGGTTCGACGCAAACAAGACCCCTGACGATCTTCCAAAGAGACTCTCAACGGATCCCCAGCTCACCACGAACAATCTCACTTTGGATGAGATGTTCAAGTATTACAAATGGGAGCCCCAGAAGAATGAATTCGTTCTCCGCAAAAGAGATCATTCGCACCGGTTTTTGGGAAGAATCCAAGCTCCTCAGCCAAGATATCTTCAGTTGACAGCCACTCGGCTACTGGCTCAAACTGTTAGAGGACCAACGAGTTGGGAGGAGTTGAGAACCTATGAAGGTGTGGAATATCCAACGTGTCTTGATGCGGCCAAAGCACGTGGACTGATGAATGGAGTCGACGAGTGGGAAAGAGCACTTAAGGAAATCAGCGACACCGAATTCCCCATCATCTGTCGACGCTTCTTCGCAAGCATCTTGATCCATTGTGCCCCGGCGAACCCACGAGAACTATGGGAAAAACACTGGGAAAACTTGGTGGAATCAGCTCGCAACGGATGGACAGATGAGCAACGGAAAGCCCATGCTCTCCGCCACATTCAATGGCTTCTTGGACGACACGGAATGACATTGATTGACTTCCAGCTGGACGAACAATACAATGATGCTGATTTCCCGCTTGCCTCCGACGAAAACATCGACAATCCAGATGTGACACCGCGAACCACCATGCAACACAAGAAAGACGGAGAAAAGATGTACAAAAATCTGAACAAAGAACAAAAGAAGTTTGTCGATCGGGCTCTCAATTTGGACATGGAATGTGACAAGAAGAGAATGATATGTGTCGAGGCACCAGGAGGAACGGGAAAAACGTATTGCTACAAGACTATCTACCATTTGCTGAGAGGCAGAGGCCGCAAAGTCATTTGTGTCTCACACACTGGGATTGCTGCTTGCCTTCTCCCCGATGGATGCACCGCTCACCGGAAGTTTTCAATCCCGCTCACAATTGGAAAGGATTTCGTTTGCAAAATTGACCCCTCTTCTCCAGAAGGTAAGAAATGGTTTTTCTTTCGAATGTTTCAATTATCATTTTTCAGGTATTCTTCTGTCTCAAATTGATTGCATAATCTGGGACGAGATTTGCATGACCGACTACCGTATCCTCCATGCAGTCAATGTTCTTTTGAAGCAACTCAAACAAAACGACCTTCCGTTCGGTGGAGTTTTGATGGTCATGGGAGGAGATTGGCGACAAATTCTACCAATTGTCGAAGGCGTTCGAGGTCGTGGAGTTCTGCCATATATCATCAAAAATGGAGATCTCTGGAAGGAAGTCGAAAAGTTCACACTCACCCAGAACAAGAGAGCCGAGAAGGACCCCGCCTACGCCAGACGAATTCTTCAAATTGGAGACGGATCCAACTACACTACACCCACATCGAAAATGGTTCATATACCGGAAGAGTTTATTATACGAACAAGCGACAAAGACCTAGCCGATTGGGTTTTCCCTGACGTCAACGACTTGAATATCACCAAGAATGCAGCTCTACTTACAGTAGACAACAGGACAGCTCTCCGCATGAACGAGTACATTCTGGACAAAGTGGATGGTGATGTTCGAGTATTTGAATCCATCGATGAACCAGACACGGATTTTGGACTTGCCGCGGATCAATCAGTCTTCCACTCTCAAACTCCATCGGGAATGCCTCCACATAAACTGAGACTCAAGATCGGAGCACAAGTGGTTCTTCTCAGAAACATCTCTGTAGAACAAGGATTGTGCAATGGAACAAGACTGACTGTTAAGAAGTTTGGAACAGATGTAAGTTTTTTAAATTTTCTGATCATCAATTATCAATGTATTTTCAGTTGATCAAATTCTCCGTCAACAATCCGACTTCCCATTCGCCCGAAACAGTTTTCCTGCACCGCATGCTCATGACACCGACCGGAAAAGGAGCAGATTCGGCTGGCTTCAAGCGACTACAGTATCCCATTCGATTGGCCTACGCTTGCACAATTAACAAGAGTCAAGGACAGACATTATCAAGATGCGGATTGATTCTTCATTCAGAAGTTTTCTCTCATGGACAACTTTACGTGGCCATGTCCAGAGTGCAGTGTGGAGATGACTTCCGATTGTGGCACACCAAGAGGAGAAATTCCGAATACGACAATTTGCCCCAAGGAGGAATGCTGATCAGAAACGTCGTCTACGAGGATGTTTTCGATTCACCAAAGGAGATGCTGGAGGAGACTGGTGTATCTAAAAACACCGTTATTGTCGATAGATGCAGATCTCCACGCTACTCATCAGACACTGACGATTCGTTCGATATGCCGGTTGGAAGCATCAGAACTTCGAAATACTCAAAGTCAGTCACGAAAATGCCCTACCTACGCTTGGAAAACTCGGACCATCTACTCAATGCAATCATCCAAACTTTGTTCAGTTGCTCTGAGCTGCGAGCAAAATACAGAGAATGCAACAATCCAACAATGCAACCGATGGGAACTCTTCTTGGACGCATTTACCGCGACGAAGTTCAATCATCAGAAGATCTCGCTCTCGCCCTTCCAGCTGGATTCCGTAATCAAAACAACATTATTTTGGAAGTTTTCGATCACATCATGCAAATCCTTTCGAACGAAGATAGGAACCACTTGGAGATGGAATACGACTATTCTGGATGCTGTGAGACTTGCCAACAACCCCACATTGATCGACCAGACGTCAAATTCGGACCAACTCATATTCCGATCACTCTGACAGAAGATTCTTATCTCATGGAGCATTTCGAAGTCTACAAGCAGACACGTCCCAACAACACCTGCATCAGATGTGGAGATACTACTGTTCCAGGATTCCAAACTTCTCACTTGATTTTCACAATCAAAAATCCTGGAAACTTCAAATTGCTCGGCCTGGACACTGGATATTCTGAAAATTTCTTTGGACGTGACTATGTCTTGCGAACTTTCACACAACACCTTACTTCATCCAACGAGAACGACAACAGATACCAGACCTGGGTTCAAAAAGGTTCAGATTGGATCTCTCTCCAAAACAACCAAGTTTGTGGCAAATCAGCCTGGATGAAGTTGGATTCAATCGTCACCAGCATGGTGGTATTTGAATGCAAGACGCCACCAGCTAAGACTACTCCCAAGAAGGTCTCACAAAATGTCCCATCTTACACTCCATTGAGATCCATTCTACCCCCGGGTGTTAATCCATTTGTGATTGCACCTAATACACCACCACCAAGAATCCTTCAACCTGCCAATTTGGATCAACCTTACTTGCTGTTAGAAAACAACGATAACGACTGCTTCTGCAACTCCATTTGCAACATGCTCTACAACTGCCCCGACATTCGAGACAAGTACATCAACTGCACCGATAAGAGACAACAACCATTTGGATACGAACTTGGACGAATCTTCAGAAGAGAAGTGATTAATGTCAAGAAACTGCGAAAACTGTTCCCCTCCGAGTACCGAAAAGGTCAACATGACATCAACGAGATTTTCAACGAAGTTTTTCGTAAGGTAAGTTTCTAATTTTTAACTTTCATAACTATTCTAACTTTTTCTATTTTTCAGAAATTGGCAAGGGAGGACTTGAGAGGTCTCAATCTGATGAAATTCGATGATTCTGGAAGATGCCCCGGATGCAATACGCCGAACCATGAAAAATTCCCCGAACTCGACAACTTCTCTCATATCAAATTGAAACTTCCTGCCGACAGTTCATTCGAAGCCTGCCTAGAACAATTCCTCAGCCAACACCGAGACTCCAACTGCATTGAATGCAACACTCGCAACCCTCCAAAATTCAAAAATTCATATCTCATTGTTGATGTACAACATCAAGGATCGCGATTCACTACCGGTCTTACCAGTGACAGTGTCATCAAAATGTTTGGATCCGAATACCAACTTGCTTCATTTTCCGAGTACAAACCTGCAAGTTCAACAATGCGAGCTGGACATTACATCAGTTGGGTGGACAATGGGTGGCAGTGGGAACGTGTCAATGACGATAAACTGGGCTCTGATCATGTCGACTTCGTTGATTTCAAGAATCTCTTCTCCTCTCTTTTCGTGTTCAAGAAAATCTAAATGCTCTTTTTCTACTGTTGTTTTCTGTCCGAGTTTCTTCAATAAATAATTAAAAATAGCTCATGCTTTTGAATTCAATCCTCACTCTTCTCCGTCCACTGTCTGCTGGAAACTTGCCTATCCCTCTGCTGGAAACCTGTGCGTCTGTCTGCTGGAAACCTGCGTGTCTGTCTGCTGGAAACCTGTGTGTCTGTCTGCTGGAAACCTGCGTGTCTGTCTGCTGGAACAATCTGCCTTCTGGGAAGATGCCTTCTGGGAAGAGGTGCTCCCCCTCCCCCTCTGTGTGTTCCCGTGTCTGCGTCTCTCGCTACCGGCGGCGCAGCCGCCTCTCCCCCTCCCCCTCTGTGTGCGCGCTCTGCGTCTCTCGCTGCCGGCGGTCAGAGTGCCAGACGACGAGTGTCATTCCTAATATGCGCCCCCTTCCTTCGCACACTCATAACTCGCTTCAAACTCATCGTAGAGACTTCGTTTTACTACCATTCGAACCGTCTCGGCAAGCTTAACAATCAGAAAGCAAGGAGACACGCCCGGCACGCGGCGAAGCCGCGTCTAGCGGAGCCGGCCGGAGGCCGGGGACGCTAGTCTGCCCCTCTCTCTTTAAATGCGGAAAGTATGCGCTCGCCCGAAAAGGGGCGGAGCCTAAAAATCAATAGCGTGGAATTTTTTCCGGAAAACCTCCATAAAAAATGTCCCACTTGGTTGAACGCTTATAACTTTGCCCGTTTTTGACGGATTTGGCTGATTTTTGTTTTGTTCGATAGATGAAGGATCGCAATTTGTGAAAATCAAAAAATTATTTTGGTGCGAATTTTTTCCGAATTTTGGTGCAATTTCAAAGTTGACCCTTTTTTGTCATTTTGGGACATGTCCACAGGCCTCCTGGGAAGAAAGGAGAGACGACCACTTTTACGACTTTACGACCGGTGAGACGACCACTTTATGGCCGGTGAGCGTGCATGCTCGCAGTGACAATGGGAGTGACAACCAACTTCCCAGGAGGCATCTTTCTTCTGATGAAAAACAAAAAATTTCAAAATTTTGAAATTTTTCTTTTTTCAGAATGTAGCTGATTTTTCGCTGATCATTTTGGTACTAAACACATGTTATGGAAATTATGGGAACATGGAGAAATAATTGATTAAAGATTTTAGGAAATTGAAAAATTTGGGAGAGTTGAAAAAGGGGTTCCCCAAATCTGATTCGAGGAGCCTAAGTCTCCGAGTCACACGGCCGGAGGCCGTGTCCCCGAAGGGCCGAAGGCCCTGAGCACGAGGAGCCGAAGGCTCCGAGACACACGGCCGCAGGCCGTGGTGCGAGGCCGAAGGCCGAGAAACGCCCGGGAAAAGCGGACACGCCCGGCACAGGGCCGAAGGCCCTGTCCAGTCTGGCCGACCTGAGCGAGCGGAGCGAGCGAAGGGAGGGCAGACTGCGCCCGTGATAAGCGAATTCGCTAAGCCTGGGCCGAAGGCCCAGCAGTTGACTCTCCTATCTCACAACACGGCCGAAGACAGTGGACGGAGGGCCGAAGGCCCGAGATACATTACAGGGCCGAAGGCCCTGTCCAGTCTGGCCAACCTGAGCGAGCGGAGCGAGCGAAGGGAGGACAGACTGGGGGCCTGATAAAGAGAACTCGCTAAGCCTGGGCCGCAGGCCCAGAAGCTTATTCGCCCATGTCTCTGCGTCTCTCAAATCCGGCGGCGTAGCCGCCTCTTCTCCTCCTTATTCTTCTGCCTTCTGGGAAGATGCCTTCTGGGAAGAGGTGCTCCCCCTCCCCCTCTGTGTGTTCCCGTGTCTGCGTCTCTCACCTCCGGCGGCGCAGCCGCCACTCCCCCTCCCCCTCTGTGTACACATGTCTGCGTCTCTCGCGGCGGCGAGAGCACCAGACGACGAGTGTCGCGCACACCCGCAAACTTCTTTCGCTCATAACTCGCTTCAAACTTATCGTAGAGACTTCGTTCTACTACCATTCTTCACCATTTTTCAAGCTGAATCCAATAAGCAAGGAGACACGCCCAGCACGCGGCGAAGCCGCGTCTAGCGGAGCCGGCCGAAGGCCGGGGACGCTAGTGAAACTCGGATTTTTAATCCAAAAATTCTTCTCTTCTCCCAAATCCAGGAATCAGGAGTTTTTATCTGAAAAAATGGCTGTCTCAACAAGTTGAGGTTTCTCAGAAATACATTATAACTAGTTTTCCATCTTTTCCATCGACTGTCATCGTTTCACATTTAACCCAAAATTAGTAAAGTTTCTTACTAAATACATAATAAAAAATGAAACCTCAATGAACGAAATTTTCTGTTTCAAAACATCTGAATATTCGTAGCCTACTAATTACTAATATTGCCATCAGCCATCACATCCCCCCTCCCCTTCATGAAAAACCAAATTCACGATGTAATCAGCAATTTCCGCATTTTCAGTCACTGGAGGTGGAGATTTGAAAATTCTGGAGAGCAAGTTGAAGAAGGGGTTAGTGCCTGATTTGGAACGAAAAAACAAGACGAATTTATGAGTTCTTTGCCGACCGTTGCTCAACAAGCCCAACCGAAAATCTACAGTTACGCGTCAACGTGTATGAAATACTTTTTCTCGCCTGCTTTTCCCTGATTGCTGCAGAAGCCCTACTGTAGGACTAGTCGGACAGAGGTCAGCCGGCAATTTCCGACCTACAGATTTGGAAACCTTGGGCTTAATGAGATTAATAATTTTTAATAGGTTAATGAGAAAAACCGACTTATTGAAAAAACCGACTGACTAACTTATTGTTATTGAACCCAGAACAATTTTCAACAAATTTTTTACGGAATGTGCATTTTTTTAACGATCGAATTTACCAAGTGTGCACTAATATTCAAAAGTCATTGAAACGTGATTTGATTTTTTCAATCACCATTAGTAGAAATGTTTTACTGCGTCGTGGTGGTGACATTAACGATGACTATTACATAGGAAGTGATGCAAGAGAAAATTCGAATTCTTGTTTTAGTAGTGGTTTTGTGGAGTACTGTAATTGTCACATTCAAGTTTCTCCAAATATTCAGACATGGGAAAAACTGATGAAATTGTCTAGTGTATTTTTTCAGGATGAATTTATGGATATCGAAACTTGAAATTTTTGACTTGAGATTGAAAAATTCTCGCTTACACTTTACTGAAATTTTCAAGTATATCCAAAGTTTACTTAGATTTCGAAACAGCTATTCCCCAAACTGACACGCATTTGCCTACATTTAACCTTTTTGACAAAAAATCAATCAAAGTGTCTCCAACGTTTACACTTTCACTAGTGTTTTTGGTTATTTTTTTTCATTCTACATACTAACGATTTTTTTCCAGATTTGACCGGTAAGGCTCTCTACTAAAATATTCTCTCACAATCAGATCAGGAGGAAAACAATGTTTTCATGAAAGTGTCTAACAATAAGAGCTTTCTCTGTTTCAAATCTTTGCTGAAACATCAGAAGTAGATTTAGTTTTGATTGATTCATATGTTCTTTTTCAGCTGATGTTTTTGGAAGGACATTTCTAGTCTGCAGAAAGAGTTTCCCTCGAATTTTTTCAAATTGCAAAAAAGGATGCATTAAGTCGTTTTGAACTGCTTACACTTTCACTTCATTGGTGAAACACTAATTTTCCCAAAACAATTAGAAATATGAGCTCAAAACGTTACTGTTTACATATACTGATAAATGATTACGGATAAATGATTGACTAATTTGACTTCTACCGACTAAGCAAGGGCACATCACAACTGTCTCATTCTCAACAGCGGAACATGATCGATCGATGTCAAATATAAAACCAAACTTTTTATCTAGGAGATTTCAATGTTGATAGATGTATAGTTTGCCAGATGTTAGAAGTCAGTCGGCTTCAAATAGATCCGACTCACCATTATGAAATGTTACATTTTCACGTTACTCATAAAAAAATTGGCTGTCAACGCCAGAAATTGTTTTGATAACGAATCTTTATAGACCATTGTTTTGAAACTGATTGTGAGAAACCACTTTCAAATCGGGAAAGTTAAGTCCTCCATTATGGATAATAGAGAATACTTGTTCTACTAATGCCTGACATTTTTACATGTTTGTATTCCACAAGTCACAGAGGAAACATTTCTGCAAATTAATTTGACTGAAACAACATGTTTGAAACAGATATGCGTTATAGCCCAACAGACCCATCCCTTGGCATACTCATTTTGGATTTTGTCTTGAAAGTTTGTATACATCAGAGGTACTCGGAATTCCATATTCCGTCTTCCGTGCTTCGTCAAGATTTTTTCTTCCCTTCCGAATTTTTGGGCAAAAATTTTTGAAAGAAATCCCAACATTTTGGATTTTTTAATGTCGAAAATTTTTTTCGACTGATTTTCTGACGTTATCTAACACTAATAATTACAGTTTCCCATTCTTGATGAAATGTATAACTTTTTACCAGTTTCAGTAATGTGTTTTGCTTCCTTTCCTTATTCGACTAGCATTCTTGGTTCCCGTTCGTCTTCAAATCCAATTTTCCCAATTTTTCAAGATCTCAGAATCATTCACGAGGTATTCTATAGCATCATTGCCTGATTAAGTTTTTGAGTGTCTCAACCTAAATTTTTCCGTTGCTGATCATTATCAAATGAAGTGTAGGTGAGATGTTGCAATTATTTATTTACAATGATAGGGAACTTTGCAACTCTTCGAAAAACAAGTTTTGCTATAGAAAAAAGAAGAACACATTTCTTTTTCGAGAGCAATGTAACCTCGCGGCATAACTTGTTCAAATATTTTTGTATTGGAAAGTGTAGAGCATTAGAGTGCTACTGAAAGTCAAAAGTGTCATGTCAATCGTTTTTCAAGAAAAGAAGTTCAACAACTATTGCAGTGCAGGACAAGCACTACCAAATGATTCTTCAAACCGAAAAAACACGAGAACAAAGAAGATCTGGAATCTCGATTCACATTATCTGACTTCTGAGTTCAGTATTCTGAAACTTCTTAGTTTTTTTCATAATTGCAATGTTCTAATTCATAAGGTTTCAAGAAGTAGATATTAAAACAGTCCGAATTGGTCCGTATTATAAAGACAGAAGTAATGAGAATTCCCATAAAAAAGAAGTAACTTCAGAAAACAGGGATACCTTCATGCACTTCAAAAACTATTAGTTTCAGATAGTAAGGGCTTGAAAAAATATGAGTCCCTCCAGGCACAGAAAATGGAACAGGGAGGAATTTTTAAAGTTTCTCATAAAGATTGCAAGTGCTTTCAATAGAGTTTATTTTAAAGTTTTGTTTTTTCTTGGTAGCCCACAACATCAAATTACTGACTCGGGGAAATGCAGGGAAATTGACGCATACCACACAAAAATAGGCGTTTTTTCGAATATAATGAATCATTCTCATGGGATGTATCTCATCAAGGAACAAGGAACAAAATATGATATGGAACTTCAGCCTGGAGAACAATACAAAATAGTTTTGAAAAAATATCACTCTCATATGATCCATATAGAACCGAATAAATATATGTTGAGATTTTATTTCGCGGATAGTTTCTGAATGTTGTTCTGTGTCGAAGAGAAATATGATTTTACAGACGGTATATAAAAGAATACGGTGTTTACAGTAAAATATATAGAATGAATAGTACATATATAGAGAACGTCATGTTTCAAGGAAGTGATGAATGTGCAACTGTAGAATCGCTTTAGTATATTGGTTCCTCGATGGATTCGAAACATCACACACCATCTAAAGGTTCCGTAAGAAAATCATCATGATAAGAAATAATGTGCAAACAATGAAAAATGCTTGTTTCTGCTCTAATTGGAAATCGAGAACTGTTACCAAATTCATGATGATCGTGAAACCGTGAATCTAAAGTCCCATTTGACGTTGCTTTTCGTTTCATCGAAAATTCATATTTTTATTATCCCTCAGATGTTATTTAGACACTGAAAAATGAAATTAATCATGAAAAGTAAACGAAAAAGAACAAGAGAACTTGTGCTTTATCTACGGATATAATTTCGCATCAACCGAACAAGATATTATGTCATGAAAACGTTTCAGTCTAAGTTGTAGAAGTGAAACAGATTTTACAAAGTTAGTCCTGTACCCATTTTTTCAATACTTTTCACACAATTGCACTTGCCAGTAGGTCCCTATAGACTCTTAAGATTCTCACCAACAATTTTCAAATTGTTCACTTTTTTGCGATTCTGCAGTCGACAAGAAAAAAACTTTTTAGGAAAACCCCATTGTTTAGAAGCAACTTTTTACAATCGTCCATTCGGAATGATTGGGAGAACTTGTAGAAAACCAATGACAAACATGGATCGTCTTAAAAAAAACTAAGACCGGTAAATGAACTTCATAAAGAAATGAAAGTGAAAACGAAACATTTTTTGATTAATTGGTGTGAGCAGCCATTAACTCACTGTTTCGTAAACATCATTATTAGCAGAAAATGAAAAGACGACAATTGATCGAACCATATCCGTTCATTTTGGACAATTGAAAATTGTGAGTACAGGAAGTTTAGAAACTTCGAGAAACCATAAATTCTATGAACTTCAGCGTAGCAGAGGTGATTGGCACTTGTCAGTTGTCAGAAAATCCGAACATCTCAAAACATTTGAAAGCTTAAAGAATAGATTCACATTGATTTTTGCCATTCCTTCTACAAATGAAGGAAAACGGTGAGGTTCTGTGTTATTGTGGGGGTGTTGAAATTGTAATTTTTCCTAAGGCATGTAATGTTGAACGTGTAAGGAGATCAGTCTACTTATTTCCATCGCTCAAAAATAGACTGCTATTATTATTAGCGTTTATCAACTACTCGCATCTTTCTATTTCACGCTCATTCTACTGCCCAGAATGTCTTTATCTCTTGCTAATATATTCTTTCGCGTTAACTTCTCACAATCAACTATTCATGAAAAATGACTATTCCGAAACATTGATTTTTGAGAAGGTTATGGTTTCTGTTTACAAAATCAACTGTTTTACCAATTCGAGAATAGTTGATCACAATTACAGAAGCTGTAAACCGAGAAAGTAGATTTAATGTTGACTGTACTCTGAATACATTGACTATTGAGAGGTGAAGGCTCTTTTTCTCAGTTTTTGATTTAGGGAGATCAGGGGAAAATGAACTGAATTGCAGTGAATGAGAACAACTAGATGTCACTTAACTTTACCCTGGAAATTGAAAACATGAAACCGAGAAATATCAAATGATTGTGGCTAGAGTACTTGCTGTTTTGAATATGGATCATTTGCTAGAAAAAGACACTAATTTAGTGAATTACTCTCCCAACACATCTGAGTTGATTGAAATAGGGTTTTTTTTATTTTGTGGATACCAAGGCTCTCACTTTTTGCGGCCAGTCGCGGCTTTTGAAACGTGAAAATTAACACTGAAAAATTAGTTTTTTTTTCTAAAAATGAAATGCTGTTCCTGATTAGAAAATCTATGCGCCTTGGTAAGTAGGTGTATATGTTTTATAGTGGAAATGTATTTACTTAATTCCGTAAAAATTTATAAACGTAATTTTTTGTCGAAATACAGGTTGATCATCCAAAAAAAATTCATTTTCCGTTTCAATTGTGTTTCTTTTCGTGCGGCATGTTTCGCATTCTATTTTCTCGACTTTTACTGTTGCTTATCAAAAAAAAAAGGAAGTAGTTACCCATTCAACCAAATAGTTATACCTAGTAATCTGAACCAATTGAAACACTAAAAAATAAGGATCCAAAACTCGAATGACTCACAACGAAGAGCACCTAATGTGGTTGCGTTTTTAATGAATGAACACAGCTCAAGATGCAAAAATTACAATATGTAAAAATATGTATAATTGTGAAGCTACTGAAATCGAAATTTTCAGAAACTAACAAATCCAATTAGCTATAAACAAAACTGAATTTCTGGTTTTACCATGAAAAGTTAATCTCAGCAAAAGATGTTGAGCTTGATTCCGTGAGTAACGGAACCTCACTTTAACAGAATATTTTGTGTATTCTAAAAATGTTCTCTGTACAACAAACGTGGTGAATTCACACACCTAGTTTCCATATTTGCTACGTATCGTTTTCCATTTCTACTGAATATGAGTATCGTTTAGTAAATAATAAAAAGCCCCTGAAACTAAGAAAACTTTCAAAAAATGTTTATGAAGCTTCACCTTACACAAAGCAAGAATTATAGAACAGAGAAAACTACCATTCTTCAAACCAAAGTGCAACAGATATGAACGAAACAAATAATGGATTTTTGTAATGAAGATCCACAAAAAGGCGTCAGATTGGTATAAAAACTTAACCGAAACAAAAGAAACAGTTTTGAAACATTGCTTTTGGATATGATTTGAAACTTCCAAATTTGATAACACAGGCATATTAGTCTTCACAAATTGATCTTATTAATAATTTCTGTTATGAACACCCTACATATATCAGACAGAGTTTGTTACTGAATCGCTTAACGGTTATTGCAATGAGCAAAAAACTGATGTGGTTGTTTTTAGTCTTATTCGATATTGCTAATTCGTTTTATGATTACTATACCTGAACATGCCGAATCAGAAAAAGTTGCGCCTATTTGGAAGAGACTATTTGCTTTTAAAAAACACATTAATATTTCTGTTTCCAGTTAGTGTTATCCCATCAGAAATCAGTTCGGCAGTTATTGGTTGGTGGTGTATCTTGACCTGCAAAATTATTCAAAATTACTAAGGTTGGAGAGCATCTGCATAACTATCGTGTTTTCTGATTCATGCTCCCTGAGGGTCGTTTCGCATCGATATAAGTTATTTTCCTGCCCTTAAAATATTGCAAAAAATGTGCCAAAGTGTGACACTTCAATTTGGGTATCACTAATTTTTCAGAGTTCAATTTTTGTCAATGAAATTTTATATAAGCTTCACAACGTTAAGGTTTGATGAGGTCTTGATATTAACATAGTTTTGTTTGGTTACACTGAAGTTTGTCACTTGGGATCTATCACAAATGGTAATTGAGGAAAAGTCTTATCGAGGAAGGATAACTTGAATGGGAAACAGACAATATTTGAAGTTTGTAAAATCTGCAATATCTGTGTCGAAAATAACGAATTTAAGTTAAAAATTTACAAAGAAATAGTTTAGCATTACATTGTGGAAGGATTCAAAGGATGTAGTTTCATATTACAATCTTAACTCTACAGAAATTGAGAAAAGTTCACCATTTCACATTCTTCTGAGAACGAGCGCTTTCTATTTAAATACAGTGCGGTGAAAGGAAACCATTCAGTCATGTGACCTTCCCTAACAAGCATTTGAAGAAACTGTGCCAAAACAGGATCGGATGAAAAATGGGGGAGCAGTTTTCCTTATGTGTTGGAACATTGGAAAATTTTGAATCTAAGGAGTAACGAGGGACAAATTTTGAAGGAATGTGGACAGGCGACTGAAATTCGTATTGATATGACCCACAACAAAAAGAGTTATCAAATTTCAACATTTGTTTGGAACAGATATGATGCTAGCCTGTTCATACAGTCAGGATAACATCTGTAATTCAGATGATTGCAGTTTTCTGCTTCAAGTCTGTGTAGTTTTTTCAGTATGGCGGTAGATTATGATGAACTCTGACACAGTATCTTCAAAACGTATAATACTGTAGACTGTAGAATCAGTTTCATTGCTCAGTGCTTTCATGAGTGCTTGAACTTGCTACAACTTCTAGCAGACATAGATTTGTAAGTAACTGAGTCTGGTAAAAAGCAGGAACTGGTATGAAAATTATTTGCTTTTTTGGATTGAAAAGAATACGCTGTTTTAAGTGTCTGTTAATCCTAAAGCAACGCACCATCAACGATCAATATATGATTTCGGTTCGAATCCACCAAAATTCCAAATTTTACAGTTCTCTTAAGGTAATTGGGAAACTGAAGGCAATGAAGAATAACTAATCGCCCAGAAAAACTTTTTTCTCTGCATGAACTTGAGTTTTGCCTAAGATTGAATGAAATTCCAGAGCTCGGCCAACATGAACTGGAAAGATTCGAAACAATCGTTGATACCAGTTTTGTGAAACTGTAATATTTGTTGTCGCATGGTATTCAATAATAAAACGTTACTGGGCTCTTATATTCTTGACCGAATTTCCTGAATAATTAAACTACCTGAATAATGAACAATTATCTAAATCATGAAAAAACTCGAATGACTTACAATAAATGGATCCAAAAATATTGAGTTCTTGAACAAATTAACTTTAGTTTTACTTTTTATTTCTAGATATATTGTCTACAACTTGCAGTAGTATTATTATAGAGCTATTGAAACCGTAAATTGCGACAACCTAGTTCATGCAAATGACTATCGGAAACAATAGTATTTTTTTTTATACGTGACAGTCGATTGCTCAGCTGCTGCTTCAAACACGGATACAACAATTTCTATGTGAAAGATCTTGCGAAGTGGTACGCTGAATCGTATCAGAAGGCAGAAAAAAAAAGTTCAAAAATGACCGTTTCTGTCAGCGCATACCAGCTGGTGAATTTTGCGAAATCAATGGTTTTGCATTTAAAACTTGTCATCACTCGAGTATTAGTCGTGAAAATTCAACGAAATACTTCCAAAATCAAAACATTTACGCTATGCAATGTATATTATCACTATTTCAGATTGAAAGTTTAGGAAAGTATTTTCTAATTTTGTAATAAGATGAAGAATTTCATTCGCTATCGTTTTTGAAAAAACAGCTTCAGTATTGTCAAGAGAGCAGATAGCAAGTCGGTACACGGATACGACAAAAAATTCAAATTTTCTTGAACAGTTTTGAAGACGTTTTTCAAACCAAAGTCATACAAAGATACAAAATCTTTCGTTATTATGAAGACGAATGTACAAATTCAATT
The DNA here is from genome assembly GCA_963932045.1 of Caenorhabditis sinica. Taxonomy (NCBI): domain Eukaryota; kingdom Metazoa; phylum Nematoda; class Chromadorea; order Rhabditida; family Rhabditidae; genus Caenorhabditis; species Caenorhabditis sinica. The sequence goes on from OZ009940.1 coordinate 22,977,530, forward strand.
GAAAAACTGAAAAAAGAGCACTAAATGTAAGGATTCTGAATCAGTGGAAGTACTTGGAATCATATTCTGTTTCAACCACTCCATAGTTTTGGAAATATTTGCCGTATCCTATTACTCGTGTCGTTCTGGACAAATAATATCGATCGAGCTTCGTATAAAGACAACACCATCCAAAGAAAAATTTGTAGAGTTTATGATGAGTTTAAAACAGAAAAAATGGTGAAATTTCAAAACTAATAGTTGAAGGTCAGGTGTGTTCAGAAACTTATATTGAAGGGGGACACGATTTTCAGTACTCGTCAAAAAAATGAACAGTGCTCGCGGAAAGGGATGTTTGGGGTGGTTACAATGGCTAAATCAGTCACTGACCAAACTGAAATCTTTTAGAACGTTCTCGAAACAATGAAGATGTTTGGAAATTGGAAGCCGTCAAGGGGGGGGGGGGGTATAATAAGAGACATCGAACGAATTGTCACACGAAAAAATGAACGAGGCATATGAAGTCAATGTAACTGGTACCAAATTTACTATCGATAAATTGGAACCATAAAGAATATTAGCAATTCGAAACAGTACTCTGTTGCTCATTTTCCTCTTCGTGCTAGAGCTTTTTTGGAGAAGGAGCTGAGATAGGGGCTCTAGATAATGATCATCTTGATGTTGAAAATATAGAAGTTGCCGCTTCAGAAGACACCACATCGAAGGTTGTCGCCTTCTCTGCTATTCCACTTCTTCTAGCAAATCTTGCATCTCTTTCTTTTTTCTTCTGTGCCTCACGAGCTTTGGTCTGCTCAACTTGGAGTCTCTGTTTTTCCTCCTCTTCTTTTTTCTTGGCCTCATCTTCTTCTGAAAAAATAATACTGTATTGAAAAGTAGTCAAGGTTGCTAAGTGCATTGCTATTTCATTCCAGTAACTAATTTGTTAAATCAAACTTTCCCACTTTTCACTAAAATTGCCACAACCATCCAAAAAGTTCCCAGTTTCAAGAATGTGACTTGGATTTGAAAAATTTCCACTACTTCAGTGATGACTCTCTATTAGTTAGCTACCCAAAAACTCACCAATACTCCTCATAAGATTCTCATAATACGTAGTATTTTTGGCATATTGGATCTTGCCACGACGAGCTTGTTCTTTGACATAACATTGATAATCTTGGCCATTGCAATAAGAATGACCTTTATGACATTGGTCTGAGGGAACTGGAGTATTTACTGTATTTGAAACTTCATTTGTGGATTCATCAGGATTGGAGGCTTTTGAGGATTTTAGCTGGTCTTCTGGATCTCTAACGTCATCTGAGGATTTGCCAGATGCATCTGGAGGAACAACCTCATCTTTCTGATCCTCATATGTCTCCTCAGCTTCCTCTATGATATCCAAAATTCCCATTCTCAAACTGACTCCAGCTAGACGGATGGGAGTTCTTGAGTGTCTCAAGAGTCGAGTAGAAGGTCTGGGAGTGCACACTTGAGGTTGATTTTTGTCGTCTTCAGAGTCTCTAAGATTCCGAAGACTGGTCTTATCTGATTTTGAAACTCCAGAAACTCTTTGAGGTCTTGTGGCAATTGGAATTAGATCATAGTCGTAGTCTGGGACATCTAGAAGGTGTGTGCTCCGATTCTGATCATTCCCGGTTTCCATGAGTCCGTGATCGAATACCAGATTCTGAATGCCAATATCACCATATTCAGAATCCCCAGTCTCATCGATTTCAACGTCTTCTGGATCTTGCGCCGGATCCTCTTCCTCCATAACGTCTTCATTACCATGATCCAGTCCTGGATTCTGTAGGCCATCGTCTCCAAGAGTTAGTGCTTTAAAACTATTCATCTTAACGTTATCAGTATCGACTTCCTCAACTTCGCCATTTCCAATGTCATCTGCTTCTGAATCCGGGCTCCCTGCTAGTACTTCATTTGCTTGAACTGGAACGTTTTCCGAATCTTGATTTGGTGCTCCAGAATTCCATGGCTCTGAATCTCGACCTCTTCGATTGGGGGCACCACGCTTTTTCTTGATGGGGAGAACTTCTCTGAAAAAATTTCTGTTTTTCTATGTGCTAATCATTGTCAAAATTTTTCATTTAGTGTTGCATTGTTGAAAATGAACCCGAATGCATTTTTCGGCTCATCTAGTCTTGTTGAACCATCCAGAGTTTAGTGGACTTTTTCTAGAACTTTCAAACCCCCTTGCCACACTTCCAAGACGCCTCTAGAACTCACTTTTCTCCTTCTTGCTCTTCTTCCTCTTTTTCCTCCTCCTCTCTAGTCATATACTGGTCTTGGGACCAGTACTGATGTTGGTCATGCTCCCCTTCAAATACCACATTTCCATCTCTGAACTTGAATTCAGTGAGTCGTCCTTTCTTATCCATTTTGAACTTTCCCGCCTTGCTTAGTCTGAAAAAGTTAATTTGAAGGATTCTGTGATTCTTGATAAACTCACTTTTTATAAAAACTACGATCTGTCATCGGAATGCTCATGATAAACATAAGTTGAGCCTTGGTGGAAATGGGGTAGTTGGTATACATGATTCTTGCAGTTAGGAAATCAGAGGGTCTGGAAAATGTTATAGATTAGTCGCACATTATCGAGAACAAATATTAATTTTAAATAAATGTTAGTGAACTCACAGTTTCTAGTAGTCATCATAAGACCATTTAGAAATAGTAAAAAATATTGGTTTAATGACAGACTAAACCCAGGTTTTTTCTTTTCCTTCAAAATTCTGAGTCTGGCCGAAGTTTCCAAAACGATAAAGTTAGTCCACTGTCATCGGACTACCACCTAATTTTAGGTCAGATCGTCTTAATAGTTGAAAATATCGACTTTGGAAATTTCGAATCTTGAGAACCTATGCTCAATGTTGGTTCAGTTAAGGTTACTAGGTCGCAAAAATATCGAATTTCAAAATTCCAAAAAATCTCTCACTTTGCATAATAATTCCTTGGTCTGTATTTCCACCTTCCATCCATATAAGCCTCCGACAGGCTCATTCTTGTTTGCGGAGCTTGGAAATTCTGTTGGAGGATCCATTCAAAAAATGGAGCATACATTTTTTCCCAGTGAGGCAGCATTCTTTTTTATCTGAAATTCGAGACCACTTGTGTATCGTCCACTGAAAAACGACTCTGTTGAAATGTTGACCGTGAAACTGACATTTTTTTTGAGAAAAAATTTGTGAAAAATGCGAAAAATACGAAAATGGACAAACCAATAAATCAATGGAACACAGTGCAATGCTGGACGTCGTCCGTGCAATTAGATTTGCGGTGGAGCGCACTTGCATTTTTTGTAGTTTGGTGGTTCCTGGGAAGAGACTGTGTAGTCGTGTTGGGGATAATTTTAAAAAATACATACATATGTTTGCTGTTTCAGAATTCTCATAATTTTGGGTTGTTGGAATAACTGTTTACTGTGGCCGAAAAAAAACGATGCAAAATTTATGGGCTGATTAAAAACTTACAAAAAAAAATCAAAAATCGTCATAGTCAAAATTTTTGCCGTTTCACAGTGTTGAGAAGCATACAAATATTGCATTGCTTTAGTTTGTTGTCGTCTTGAGTTGCTTTTTTGTGTTTTTTTTTTTGCTTGATCAAGACTCGCAAAAAAACACAAACATTTTACCAAATTGCATGATTATTGTTGAACTCTTTATGTTTTCTGCTGCAAATTTGCTGTCAGTCAGGATCTATTGGATAAAAAGCAGTTTATGAATCATAATTTTTGGGCGTCAGGAAAATTTGGGAGAGACTGTCTAGTGATGGGTAGCCAAGAATAAAAGAGGAAAGTGGGTTGTTGGAAATAACCACCAGAAAATGTCCTTCTCGTTAAAAGCCATGATGAATGAAAAGGCGCTTTGTCACCAATGGCCACTGAAGAAAATTGCAGAAGAATAAACATAGAGAGAATCGTGAGAGGTCAGGAACCACGTGAAAAATGAGGTGTTCTCGGTCCAAACACTCAGCGTTACAATGATATTTTTCCAAATAAAATGCTGTATTAGAAACAGAGTTTCATGAGAATTTTCGGACATTTTTTATTGGATGAATGTGCGTATTTTCTCATGTTCTGGACACTGTTTCAGTTGGAGCATTTGTGATTTGGGCTTTTGAATCAAATTAGTACTCTTTCTGAACTCGCAGCTTCAAAACTCAAGTGTCTTTCTCTTCACTAATTAGTTAGTTCGTTTCCTTGAAAAACGAGCACTAATTTCTTAGAATAAATATGTATATTTATGAACGAGCGGCAACAAATATCAACATCTAATTGTGTTTTGTTGTTAAGCTCATATTTTGTCATATACCTGCAGCTGTAAAAATGTTTAATAAAGAATCTGTGCCTTCTTGCTCTCACTCAACAGGCCCAAGCAGTCCTGCTTAGTAAAACCGAAACACGATTTCGGAATAAACAGATCGAATAAGAGGCAATTTCAGTCTTTATTCTACGAGCAATTAATATTGAATAAACTCGAATGATTTTTAAGTCGCGTTACCGTTACACTTTCTGCGCTTTTTGGACTAATGTACATTCTAACTACTGAAGCTTTTCTTCTATCTACTTTTTAGAATCTTATTCTTCAAAAGGTTTTGACCATTCTTGATAAAATCGGTATTTGTATAATACAAAATCGAAATATTGAAAATATTAGGAAGTATGTGAACAACTTGAGACAGGAAAAACAATGAGTGCAATTGATGTTGCACTGTGAACTGAAATAGAGCGACCAGAGTAAATTCAGAAAGAGAAGTAGAAGAAATAGCGTGATGTGTTTCATGTTGGGCGTATGAGTTCAGAGTAGATTGACGATAGCCAATTCTGAGTAGTTCATTGTTTCGGTTTATGCATAAATTAGATAAGCCGTGGAGTGTACTTGCATTTATTGTGGAAACTGGGTTTCTATGAGGCAACTGTGTAGAGGGGGCAGACGGGTGAAAGATAATTAAAAGAGAATGGGATGAAGAAAGAGGAAAAAGTAGACGAAAGACTTGAAAAATGAGGAAGTTTCCAGGTTTGAGACATTCCTGCGTGAATTACTACTGAACGTCCCCATAGTTGACAGTTTCATGACTTGGAGAAACAGACAACTATTTTGTTGCTGTAATTTCTTTGGAATTGACGAAATGAAAGCACGGCTCAAATAACAACCGATGATCAAACTAGAATTGTGGAGAAATACATTCATTGGCTGAGACTTTCCAGGCATACATTTTCCGATACTCAATTCTTCTCATGTTTCTAGAAGTATTCATCCTGTGAAAAAACTATTATTGTTCTTTCGATTGCATCAGTTTACCAACCCGATGAAACTGCCCATTTTTCCTGTAGCAAGTTCACAATGAATCGGAGATTTTAAAAATCAAACAAAACTATATTTTCTATCTGGTGTTTTACGATAAACTTGGTTTTCACTTTTTCAGCAAAATCGGTGAAAAAAGGGCAGACTCAAAAAATCTAGAACCAAGCATAATGAAGAAGTTTTGAGCTTTTCTAAATCTGACCACAACAAAACAGAGAAATTATTTCAACGAAAAAAACATTGCTTGTAAGTTTGTCACGTTCTTTCAGTTTTTTGTGGTCTTTCGAGAGGTCAGCTCTGATCATCATTTTCTCGGATCGCTCGATTTTCCTATCTACATCATGAAACGGTTAAAAAAACAAAAATGATACACATATTTTTGCCAGAGATTCAGTTTCAATGGGGTTATTTGTTGTTGATTTTGGTGCTAGCTCAAATCGCCTCCTATTTTAACTTCTATTCAAAAAAAAACAATGCAAAAACTGTTCTAAAAACTTGGAAATTTCTGATTCATCTTCAAGATGTACAGCTTCACGTTTAAACATGGGTGGTTCATAGAAAGGAAAAAGCACTAAAAAAACATTGGGTGGCACTGAATTTGGTGGCACCAGGTGGATTTATGAGTAGAATGCTATGCCTTGTCTTAGGATAATACGGCAATATACTTCAATCTTTCAGCGTCTGACAACAGAATGAATACCATTTTATCGAGTTTTTGAAATGTTGAATTATAAATATTTGTGTCTTATATTTCCTCTGCTTCGAAATGTAGTCATAATCCATAATAAACAGGAAAGCCAATAATAAGCAATGAAGAATATAATGATAATCTTATGATAATCTTACTCTCCGTATTACCTGATTTAAGTTACTGCTACAGTAGCTTGATATGTAGGACAGTTTTAGTACTAGCGCATTCAATTGGCTGCCATTTTTCGCTACTAATGCTGTGAAATGAATTTAAAACAGTCCTAGTCGCAAGAGAGTAATTTCTGCTCGAAAAACATAACTAACCATACTTCTAAATTTTTCCAAGTTTGAGACCAGAGTAGAGCGGAATTCGGCGTTAGCCAAAGCAACAAATGAAGCTACTGTAACGGTATTCCGCGTTCCGCATTCCACCTTCCACCATTCTGAAAATGTTCTTCCGCTCTTTGTTAGACATCCGAATTGCAGAACAATTTTGTGCAAGTTCTTAGTGGGAGCGCGGATAAATCAAAGCTGCTCTATTACATCTGAATTTACGAATCTGTTGATACACGAACTTTTCCTTTCTGGTCTGTTTAGATCTGTTGGTAGAATAGACAAGAAATTTACTTTTCCATGGGCATCAGATTTTTCAGTCTTTTGCTCAGAACACAGTACTTGGTTGTCCGTTTTCTAATCCATTGAAAGTTTGAAAATCATAAAAGCTCAAGTTTTTTTGAATTATTTGCCTAGAATTCATATCAACAATTTCGACAGCGTTTACAGCTAAATTCATACCAAATTATGGCATTTGGGAAACGGTAAATATTGTGAAGCTATTTTTTCCTGTTTTTTTTGCCACAATCACAGAATACTGACTACTTTTGTGAGGGATAAGAACAGCATAACCACAGAGGTACAAGAAAATCAAGACAAACTCAGGAGTATAAAATTACGAAAGATTGTTTCCCCGTAGAAAATGCTGTACTTGAAACAGAATTTTATGAAAATGTTGAAAATCATCAAATTAAACTACGAAAAACGCGTTTTATCTCTCAAATTCTAGGATAATGTGAATTAAAAAAATAAATATTTTTGCTGTTTCAGTTTCATTGTTTAAGATGAGAGCTTCTGAAAAAATTAATAAACCCGTCTGAGGAGGTGGATACATTATTGAAGGCTCACTCAAATGACAAATTTATACGGATTGATTAGTTAGTGGTTGTGTGTTTGCATGAAAGCTGAGCGTTTCTCGGTTACCAAGAAAGGTAAACTTATGAATAGACTTAACCGCCATTATCTGTCTCACATACCTAGTGTCTTGAATTAGCATAGAGTTGAAACACTAAAATAGCAAATAGCTGAAAGACTGGTGCGTACAGATTCTTATATGGAGGGAGAGGGTGGCACACGATTTCCAGTATTCATCAAAAACATTGACAAGGCTAGAGGAAAGCGATGTGGGAGGTGAGTAGAAGGACACATCGGTAACTGACCAAACAAAAATCTTGAAGTTGGAAGTCTTCAAGAAGGAGGGGTTAGAATAAGAGAAATCGGATGAAATGTCACACAAAAAATGAACGAGGAAAAAGAAGTCAATGTAACTGAAAAAATGTAACTATTGAAAAAAATAGGAACCAGGAAGAATATAAGCAATTTGAAACAGTATTCTATTGCTCATTTTCTTCTTTGAACTCGAGCTTTTTTAGAGAGTAGCTTAGATAGGGATGCAAGATGTTGATGACCTTGATGTCGAACCTTCAGAAGTCGACGGTCTAGAATACCGTGATCCAGAAGTTGACGCTTCAAAAGACACCACATCAAAGGTTTGCGCCTTCTCTGCTATTCTACTTCTTCTAGCCAATCTCGCTTCTCTTTCTTTTTTCTTTTGTGCCTCACGAGCTTTGGTCTGCTCAACTCGGAATCTCCGTTTTTCCTCCTCTTCTTTTTTCTTTGCCTCATCTTCTTCTGAAAAATAAATACTGTATTAAAACTTGGATAAGATCTCTAAGTGCATTGCTAGTTTATTGAAGTTATGAAATCGTATTCCAGTAACTAATTTGCTGAATCAAACTTTCCCACACTCCACTAAAATTATCACTAACATCCGGAATGTTCCCAGTTTCAAGAAAGTGTCTTGGATTAGAAAATTTACACTACTTCAGTGATGACCCTCTATTCGTAAGCTACCCAAACACTCACCAATGCTTCTCATAAGATTCTCATAATACGTAGTATTTTTGGCATATTGGATCTTGCCACGACGAGCTTGCTCTTTGACATAACATTGATAATCTTGTCCATTGCAATAAGAATGACCTTTATGACATTGGTCTGAGGGAGCTGGAGCATTTACAGCATCCGAAGCTTTATTTGTGCATTCAACAGGATCGGAGGCTTTTGGGGATTCTGGCAAGTCTTCTGGATCTCTAACGTCATCTGAGGATTCGCCAAGATTAGATGCATCTGAAGGAGCAACTTCATTTATCTGATCTTCAAATTTCTCCTCAGCTTCCTCTATGATATCCAAAATTCCTATTCTCAAATTGACTCCAGCTAGACGGATGGAAGTTCTTGAGTGTCTCAAAAGTCGAGTAGAAGGTCTGGGAGTGCACACTTTATGTTGATTTTGGTACTCTTCATAACCGTCTGAGTCTCTAATATTCTGAAGTGTGACCTCATCTGATTTCGGTACTCCAGAAATTTCTTGAGGACTTGTGGCAATTGGAATTGGATCATAGTCGTAGTTTGGGACGTCTTGAAGATGTGTGCTCTGATTGTGATAATTTCTGGTTTCCATGAGTTCTTGATCCAGATCATCTTGCTCCAAAGAGTTGTCCAATACTAGATTTCGATGATTAACATCACCAGATTCAGAATTCCCAGTCTCATCGATTTCAATGTCTTCTGGATTTTGCGCCGGATCTCCTTCCTCCATAGCGTTTTCATTTCCATGATCCAATCTTGGATTCTGTCGGACATTGTCTCCAAGAGTAAGTGCTTTAGAACTACTCATCATAACGTCATCTGGATCTTGCTCCAATTGATCAACGTCATCTTCTTCTGGATCCGGTCCCCCTGCTAGTACTTTATTCGCTTGAACTGGAACGTTATTTGGATCTTGATTTGACGCTCCAGAATTCCATGGCTCTGAATCTCGACCTCTTCGATTCGGGGCACCACGCTTTTTCTTGATGGGGAGAACTTCTCTGAAAAATTTTCTGTTTTTCTAAGTGCTCATCATTGTCAAGAATTTTAATTTAGTGTTGCGACACCTCAATGAAACTGAATGCAATTTTGACTTTCATATAGTCTTGTTGAACCATCTAGAGTTTTCTGGACTTCTCTAGAACTTTCAAAACCTATTCCAACACTCCAGACACCTCTGACACTCACTTTTCTCCTTCCTGCTCCTCCTCTTCTTTTTCCTCCTCTTCTCTAGTCATATACTGATCTTGAGACCAGAACTGATGTTGGTCATGCTCCCCTTCAAATACCACATTTCCATCTCTGATCTTGAATTCGGTGAGTCGTCCTTTCCTATCCATTTTGAACTTTCCCACCTTGTTTAGTCTGAAAAAAGTGATTCGGGGGATTCAGAGATTCTTGATAAACTCACTCTTTATAAAATCTGCGATCTGTCATCGGAATGCTCATGATGAACATGAGCTGAGCCTTGGTGGGAACTGGGTAGTTGGTACACATGATTCTTGCAGTTAGGAAATCAGAGGGTCTGGAAACAAAAATATTTGGATTAGTGAAAATATTATGATTATGATTTATTCTTGACCCATTTACCCGTTGCAGTAAATTTGCAGTTTCTGGTAGGTATGATAATGACTATGAGAAATAGAGAAAAATGTTAATTCTGTATTCAAGTAAGGACAGTCTCAGATCTAATCTTATTTCCAGATTTTGACCGTGGCTTAGCTTTTCGAATTGGAAAGTTAGGCCTTGGAAAAAATTTGAACTTCAAGAAAAATTGTATTTGTTTCGTTCAGGCTTCAGCATAGACTTGTGATGGCAGTGAATTCACAGTTTCTGGTAGTCATCATAAGACCATTGAGAAATAGTTAAAAATATTGGTCCAATGACAGACTAAGCTCAGATTTTTTCTCTCCATTCTGGCTCTGGCCGAAGTTTCCAAAACAAAAAAGTTAGTCCACTGTCATCGGATTATACCCAAATTTTAGGTCAGATCGTGTTACTAGTTCAAAATATCGATTTTGGAAATTTCGAAACTTGAGAACCTATGGTTAATGTTGGTTCTGTTTAGGATACTAGGTTGCAAAAATATCGATTTTCGAAACCCCAAAAATCTCACTTCGCATAATAATTCCTTGGTCTGTACTTCCATCTTCCATCCATATATGCCTCCGACAGGTTTATTCTTGTTTGCGGAGCTTGGAAATTCTGCTGGAGGATCCATTCAAAAAATGGAGCATACATTTTTTCCCAATGAGGCAGCATTCTATTTTTATCTGAAAGAAGGTATATCGATAAATTTAATACGACTCAGTTAAAATAATGAACGTGAAACTGTCATTTTCTTGAGAAAAAACAGCTGCTGTTCAATCAGCGAAAAAAAAACGAAAAATGGAAAAACCAATAAATAACACAGTGCCATGCTGGACATCGGCAGTTATGTATAGATTAGATTTGCGGTGGAGCGCACTTGCATTCTTTTGTAGTTTGGGGGATTCTGGGAAGATACTGTGTAGTGGTGTTGGGGGTAATTTTCAAAATACATACATATGTTTGCTGTTTCAGAATGCTCACAATTTTGGGGTGTTGGAATTACTGTCTAATTCAACTGGGGCCTTCAACACGATCCGAAAAATCATGTGCTGATTAAAAATCACTGTCCAAATTCTTGTGTTTGCCGTTTCACAATGTTGAGAAGCAGACAAACAATGGATTGCTTCAGTCTGTCGTCGTCTAGATCAAGAAAAAAACCACAAACATTTTACCAAATTTCATGAGTATTGTTGAACTCCTTATGTTTTCTAAGGCGAATTTGCTGTCAGTCAGGAACTATTGGATAAAAAGCAGTTTTTAAATCATACTTTTTTGACGTCAGGATATTTTGGGAGAGACTGTCTAGTGGTGGGTAGCAAACAGTAAAATGGGAAGAGAAAAGTGGGGTGCTGAGAACAATCAGCAGGAAATATGGTTCACGTTAAGTGCCATATTGAAATTTAGGGCGCTATGTCACCAATGGTCACTAAAGAAAATTGTAGAGGAATTAACATAGAGAGGGGAACCAGAAAACAGAGTATCAGAAACAGAGTTTCATAAGAATTTTTGTTCTTTTTTATTGGACGACCAATTCAATATGCGTATTTCCTCATTTTGTAGGACACTGTTTCAATTGGAGCATGTGCGATGTGTGCGTTTGAATCAAATTATCACTGGTTTTCAACTGGTTGCTTCAAAACTCAAGTGTCTCTCTTTTCACTGGTTGGTTAGTTTGTTACCTTGAAAAACGAATACTTATTTCTTAGAATAGAAGTGTATATTTTTTGAAAGATCGGAATAGTTAATCAACTCGAATCAAGTTTTTTTTTGTTGAGCTCGTGTTTTGTCATATACCTGCAGCTGTAAAAATGTTTAATGAAAAATCTGTGCCTTCTTGCTCTCACTCAAAAAGGCCCATGCAGTCCCCCTCAGAAAAATGAAAACACAATTTTGGAATAAACAGATTAAATGAGTGGCAATTGCAGTCATCTTTATTTTCCGAGATATAACGCTTGAATAAACCCGAGTGAACTTTAAGTCGCGTTACCGTTTCACTTTCTGCACTTTTTGGACTAGCGTACGTTCTAACCACTGGTTGTTTTCGGAAATTGAAAAGAATCGTATTCTTTAAAAGGATTTGACCATACTTGACAAAATTCGGTATTGTTGAAAAATGTTGCCTTCATTAACCGCTACTGCTCATTATAGTTCGGATCTGCAGGTCATAGTTACTACTGTCAGTAATCTTACTTTTCTCATTAAATTTGGTACCCACAGGAACTCATATTCAAAAAATGGAACATAGGACTGATTCACAGTAATAACTATAACATGTAGATTATGCAAATCTACTTTCAACCTTGTTGGATTGTGCTATTTGTAAAATACAGGTAATTTGAATGCTGCATTATTGTAGCCATTGATTCTCAATAATGAGATCACTTGATACTGGCTCGAAACAAAAAATATTGATTGCTAGTCTGTCTGGACAATTTTTAGTTGTTCTGTCATTGAGATCATTCGATCTTTTGATTCAGAGACTCTAGTGCTGCAATTCCATTTGAAGTTATCATAAAACATTGAAAACAAAAACTATGATCCTAATATTTTTTCAACTTGATAAATTTAGACATGCAAAGATGATTCTTCAACTGTAAATTATCTATATAGTAGCTGACAAGATCCATACTCATAAAACCAATGTTGAAAAGTGAAGGAAAATATCATTTTCCTACCCCGGATGTAAGGCTGTCACTTTTCGCGGCCAGCCGCGGCTAGCCGCGGCTTTTCAAAAATGAAAATTTACGTTGAAATTTTCAAAATTAAAAAAAAAATTTTTTTCAAATTTTTGAAATTTTCAACTGAAACGTGAAATTTCCAAAAGCCGCGGCCGGCCGCGGCTGGCCGTATGACAGCCTTGCCCGGATGAGGGAAAATCTTTTTCCCCAGGAAAACGATTTTCCTCACGGTTTTCATTTTCTTTTTCCTAAAGAAAATGATTTTTCAGTTGATTTTGTTCCACGTTTTCCATAAAGAAAATGGTTTTCCCAGGTAAACCCGTTTTCCAAGGAAAATGTTCATGAATACGGCCTCTGACTAGAGTGTCGTCTCGCGAGAGTTCATAGAGTTCAGCATTTTCTCGCAATGACCAGTTCAGCATAGTTCAGCATCAGCATTTTTCAGCACAATTTTCATTTCTTACATTTCAGCATAGAGTTCAGCTGAACTGACGTGAAGAATATTTAACAACTTTTTAGCGAATTCTCAAGAATTTTTCTAATTCGTGGATTTTTTTCATAATCCAACACGATAAAATTTTGAAAAAAGCAATAGATTTTCACAGATTTTCAGAGATAAACATAGGGTCACGGCAGCTTTGCTGGATTTTTGTAGTTCAGCTGAACTCTATGCTGAAATGGAAGAAATGAAAATTTTCTGAAATATGCTGAAACGAGAAAATGCTGAACTGGGGCATTGCGAGAATATGCTGAACGAGAATATGCTGAACTCTATGCTGAACTGAACTTTGCTGAACTATGCGAGACAGTTGCGAGACCAAGCTGAATCATGCTGTAATTGTCTCGCGAGACGAAACTCTACCTCTGACTACTTCCAACGGTTAGGCCAACAAACAGTACCGAAAAACACGTGAAATTTATATTAGGACGGTAACAATTCGAAAACTCTTGCTTCTGCGCACTGGGCAAACGGAAGAGAAAATCACACTGATTCTTCAAATAAAACTCTTCCATTTACCCAAATTCACGTTTAGTGCGGCGGAGCACAGATTTTCAAGTTTTCACCGCCCTAATACGACCAAACTAACAAAATCAAACTGAGGAGAATATTGTTATCTGCTGAGCGTAAAACATAAAATGTAACTATTCCCTTTTTATGGATTTGTCAAAACCCAAAAAATAGCTCCGAACGAGCAAAACACTCAAAAGTTGTTTCCGGTGGCCGTGGCCGAGTTTCCCAAAAAAGGGCGGAACCGAGCGCAGTTGACAAACGAAATTTTTGGGTGCAAGTTTATGAGCATCGCAGACTATAATAAAATCGCATTCTCCAATGAAAGATGAGAAAACTGTAGCTTTTCTACGGTTTCAATTGGCCTATGATCTGCGATTGGCCTTATGATCTGCAATTCAACGATAACACTAATTTTTTGCTGAACTTTATGAGTGCTCGAAACATATTTTTTTATTTGGTCAGTCAAAAAATAAATGTCTTCTCTTTCGAAAACTGAACGCTTCTCGCTTTAAATTTTTTCAGTTGTTTTAGAGGCCTCAAACATCTGCCCATTGAATTGTTCCGTTACCTTAAATCTTGGTTGATACATGAAACTGTAATTATTTTAGCTGAAAAAATAACAGCATTGCACTCAAAACTTCCGCGGGCCTACTGAATATACAAGGATAAAACAAGAATTGATTTGCAAAACTGAAAGCAAATACTTTGACCGTCTACTGATTCAAACACCTGGTAGCTTGCAATACTACTGACTTGAAACATTAATTGAATGATTGTAGGAAACTTTGTTATGCAAAGTTTCATAAAATTTGATCGGAATTACGGTTACAGTAGTTTCATTTGTTGACTAGGTTATTCAACTGTGCGTATGAGTTCAGAGTAGATTGACGATAGGCAATTGTGACAAGTTCATTGTTTTGTTTTATGCTTTAATTAGATAAGCGGTGGAGCGCACTTGCATTTTTTGTGGAAACTGGGTTTCTGGGAAGAAACTGTTTAGTGGGGGCAGATGAGTGGAAGATAATTAGAGGAGAATGAGATGAAGAGGAAAAAGTAGACAAAAGATTTGAAAAATATGGAAGTTTCCAGGCTTTCGATGTTCAAGGATCGGTCACTAGTGAACCTCTCACTTTGCATAGTAATTCCTTGGTCTGTATTTCCATCTTCCATCCATATAAGTCTCCGACAGGCTCATTCGTGTTTGCGGAGCTTGAAAATTCTGTTGGAGGATCCTTTCGAAAAATGGAGCATACATTTTTTCCCAGTGAGGCAGCATTCTTTTTATCTAAAAATTCTGTCTGTCATGCATCGTCAAATGTATGTAATACGACTCAGTTAAAATAATGAACATGAAACTGAAACTTTCTTGAGAAAAAATAGTTGTGAAAAATGCGAAAAAGACGAAAAGTGGACAAACCAATAAATCAATGTAACACAGTGCAATGCTAGACGTCGCCAGTGTTGTTATATAGAGATTAGAGCGCACTTGCATTTTTTGTAGTTTGGGGGTTTCTGGGAAGAGACTGTGTAGTGGAGTTGGTCATATTTTTAAATAATATATACATGTTTCAGAATGTTCACAGTTTTGGGTCTTTGGAATCAGTGTTTAATTCGGCTTTGGGTGCAATCTGAGAACGATTAGAAAATCATGTGCTGATTTAAAAGTCACAATGATGAAAAAATCACTGCCCAAATTATTGTGTATGCCGTTTCACAGTGTTGAGAAGCAGACAAAAATTTCATTGCTTTAGTATGTTCTCTTCTTGCTTAGGTTGCAAAAAAACACACACATTTAACCAAACATTTAACCAAATTTCATGATTACTGTTGAACTCTTTATGTTTTCTGCGGCAAATTTTTTTCAGGATCTATTGGATAAAAAGCAGTTTTCATATCATATTTTTCGGAGGTCAGGGTATTTTGGGAGAGACTGTGGGTAGCTTTTTTGTTGAAACTTAATGCGAAATTTCCGTTTCGAGTTTTCCAAATTTTCATATTTTTTCTGTATTCGGTAACGATACGTCGAAATAGTTAGACAGATAAAAACGGATAGAGCCTTATTTTGGGAGTTCTAAATCGAGATTCTTAAAAGTAAAAATAATATGACAGCTCGACAAAATTGGAATCAGTGCGGATACAAACAAAGAAAACATGTCCAGCGAAAGTCATGAATATTGAACATCTAAACATTAGATGAGAAACTGAGAAATATAGAAATTGTATTTTTCGGAAAGTTAGGATTTTGAATGATTTTTGGAAGTCTCTCAGACACTATTATTACGATAACTAACAGCTGTTGCGGTTTTTATTTTCTCTGGCCATTGATTGGCAGCCGTGGATTGGGGTCCCAATTTTTTTTTCTTGGGCAAATTAGTTTCGAGCAAAAAATGTTTCAGTTGAGGGACACTCGGACTATAGCTCTTCACTCTATAGATTGTCGCTTGTAAGAAATCCGTTGCGTTTACTTCAAAATGTTCAAAAGTGCTCCATAGAGCACATTTGTAATTCTTGTTCATGCTTGCTAAACGAATCGAGGAATCACTTCAGCTTTCCTGTATCAGGTAAGTGACAATAATGAAACAGGCAGCGAGAAAAATATTATTTTTGCTCCAGTAGGACAAAGTGAATTCCTTAACCATTTTATAAGACTTTGGTGATCATAGATCAATGTCGTTAGTGTCATGACTTACATTATTGTCATTAGAAAAAGTTTGCTTAATTTGTTTTCCATGTTTCAGGTATATCACATTGTCTTGAGATTTTTTAAATTATCAATGGTTCAAAAGTTGTCAACAGAAGAGGCATTATGTTTCAAGGAAGTAATACCTGTGTAACTGTAGAAACTATCTAAACTTGTTTTCAAGAATTTATGGAATCAGAAGTTTTGAGAAAGTCTGAACCTGTATAATCTGGTCGCATCATGAAGCTGGAAAACAGGACAATCGTTGCTATAAGCGAGGAATCATTATTTTCAGTTCCATGTTTCACTAATCTGGCAATGATGGAACGGTTTTTTACGAAAACCGCGACAGGATCTTCCGTAGAAATTATTTTTATTGCTCAGAACTGAATGAGTTCGAAGAATGCAGAAAACCTTGGTTGTTAGTTCCCAGTGGAGGCATTTTGAGTATCATTTAAATTACTGTTTTCCCAATAGCATGATTAGATGAATCGGGAAAAGTGACGATTCGTCGGTCTGAGCTGTTGGAGACAATACATAATTTTTAATTCAAACCACTGAAATTTTGAAAGAAGAATTCCCTCTGAATGAACTGATATTGTAAGGACTGCTAGTTTTTCTGGGACTACTGAAATCGTAATGTTTTTTATTTCATTTTGGGCCACACACCGAAAAACGTATACAGAACGGGGCAGAGTTGCAGGGAATTTCCGACTTCTGTTTTTCCGATTTTTACTCCCGACTTTCGACCTCTGTCTTTTGTTTTCAAAGTATCACTTTGCAACCTTGGAAAGGAGTTCTTATCTTCAAATACTCAAAAACCAGGCGGTTTTCGCCCCCTTCGGGGGCTCCAACCTCCTGGCCTCCGCTTACTTCCGGGAAGTTAAAAGTTCAGTGGCCTTTTTTGTCGGAACCTTTGCCTCCTTAAACGTACGAATGGAACAACATTAATTTTGGTGGAATTACTGAAACTCTCTGCTTTTTCATAGCGGACGGAATATTTCCTGCAGATACCTTTCTCGGAACTATGGGGGTTTTCTTGAAATTTATAACACGGCGGAACTGAGAATTTCCTTTTTTCTAATAACAGTCGCAAAATCCCGATTATCTGTTGTTACATCGGGATGTGCGAAATCATTTCTGAGTCCCCATCGTACGAAAAGTTGTCAAATTTGGGCAGGTGACCCCGCATACCCTCGCGATGGTGCAAATCTATTTGGATTTCAATGATCGTGTCATTTGAGAAAGGACGGGTGGCGGGAGGTAACTTTCTCCCACTGGTATGTGTGGGTAACAGATAAATGATAGGGAAATCTTTTAGAAGAAGCATTTGAAATTTCTAGGTAATGCCTATTCTACCCCAAAATCAAGCCAATTCTTCTAGTGCTCGAGATCAGTTTCTGTTTATACTTCTTCTGAAAATATCTTCGGAGATTAAGTGCATATCTAAATCAGTCTCGCTTCCTAACAAAAGCTTTTTTTCCTCAGCTGCCTCAAAGCAGGAATATTCAACTATAAGAAGCATTTGCAGACATGTTTCTTTCATAAAAAAGAAACTAAATACTCTTTGGTTCTCTGTGAGTTCGAACCCGTCACCCTTCTAGCCTTGCTTATCTGCGCTCGCCACTATACCACCATTCATCATGAGGTTGAGCTTCCGCTATTTATACTCATTACTCAGAAAGCTCGAAAGCTCTAGAATCTTCATAAAGCAAAAACTCTCGAAAACAGTGGAAAACGTTAGGAAAATTTTTACTAAACACTAATTCAGTTCGTGGCATCGAACCCGGATATCAAGATCGGCGACCAAACAGCCGCACCACTACACCACCGGTGCACATGCCAACAGGGAGGCGAGAGGGGTAGACATAGCGGTGGGCGGCGCGCACCTCGCTCCCCTCTCTTCCCCTCTTCTCTTCCTCTCAACCACGCCCCTCTACTACACTGAAAATAGGCAGAATTTTCGAAAATTTCATAATTAATATTTTTGAGAAAAGAAAAACACGGGCATCATCTCGGACAAATTTCCAGTCGATCTATATAAGTTTCATCCAAATCGGTCCACTGGCAGCCGAGTTATGACGTGCGCCATACGGACTTACATACGGAATTGTCGATTGTTATTAGTAAAGATAGTGTCTTGAATGATCTATCTTCGTCGTATAACTGTTCACTGAAAATGATGGTTCTGAAATAGTAAACTTTTTCAAATTAACTATTTTAACAAGAAGATGAATTGAAGAAAACTTTGAACCAGTATTGACAAAAAAAAACAATCTTTTTGAAACAAGGATAGTCCTTTTTTTGTTACTGGCGAGAAAAGACAATCCCGGACTTCTTTCAGTTTTGATTGCATCTTGATGTCACTTGCCTGAAACAGAAATAGGAGAACTACTTGAAGTGAAAATTTCTGTGTTTCAGTTCATTGAATGATCAGATTTTTGTCGCCAGGTCATTCAATAACACTGGTGGGAAACAGAAATGTTAATTTTTTGAGTACAGTGATAATAAAGTGCAATAAATTTGCAAATTATTAGTCAAATATATCTAGAAAATGAAACTGTTGCTGGCTTATTTCTTACTTCCGTCATGCATTTGAAAAAACAAACCAACCTAACGGTTTCTTAGGTTCATCAGTGTTTTTTACTCATTTTGAAAAGTTTTTTTATAGCCTGTTATTGTTGAATGGCTTCATTTCATAAAATGCAATTGTGATTGATTAATAGAAGCAGCAATATAATGAAGAAACATAGAGATAGTGGAACAGAAAACTTTGAGTACACGAGTCTCTGGTCGAATAGGATTATTATTTAACATTTTGTCGTTTTTGTTACGAAAATTTTCCATGTGCCACGAACTTGTTGAATTCATGTCGCATTACACTTGTTTGCTATGATATGCGAATTTTTCTGAAGCTTTCACAACGAAGGTTTGACGAGGGATAGATGTTAGCAATTCACAGGTTTGTGCAACTTTACACTGTTGGTATCTGGTCATAAATTATGAATTGTTATTTTTTAATCCCTACATAGAACATACTTTAAAATAATTGAAGAAAGATAACTTGTGTGCGAAACAGTTTTCGATTTTGCCAAGAGCACTTTTTTCTCTTGCTGAACACCACTGTATTGAATTGAATTTTTATTAAAAACAGTCTAGCAATACAATGTGTTGAAAGATTTATAAAAAGATTCAAGTTATCAGGTTATGATATCATGTTTCACATAACACACAATAATAGAATTGAAAATTTTGAAATGATCATCAGAGACTATTTTTAAATTTTAGTTGAGGTCCAGTTAGGGAACATAAAACAGAAGGCGGGGGAGAATTTTTTCAACGATCAACGATTTCAACGATTACTTTTTGAAAAAACGAGCAATTTTGTGACCGTCAAGAAACAGTCGAAAATTGTTACTCTGGATGAAATCTTTTTAAAAAATTGAGAAAACTACAGTTTCACAGTCTTTGTAAAACGAGCACTTATTGTTTAGCGTCAGTACAGCAAGGCTACACCTGAATAAAAACAAACATTAGAGGAAAGTGTGCCCAAGTAGGATCAGATGAGTAATGGGGACCAAGGCTGTCATACCGCCAAAAGCCGCGGCTTTTGGAAATTTCACGTTTCAGTTGAAAATTTCAAAAATTTGAAAAATATTTTGAAAAATTGAATATTTTAACGTAAATTTTCATTTTTGAAAAGCCGCGAAAAGTGACAGCCTTGATGGGGACAGTTCTCATTATGTGTGTGAGAAGAGGAAACGTTCGAACGAAATGGGTAGCGGGGAACAGATTAGAGGGGAAAGAAAGTGTAACAGATTGAATAAATTCAATGCTCTTCAGCTACCGAACAATTGGGTACATAGAAAAACATTCAAAATTCAACACATGTTTGACACAGAGAAATTTTTGAAGTCCAAGAGCCTGATGGGAGAATCTAATTATGAAAGATTACAGACGATTGGGATTTGTTGGATGTATTTTAACATCCAAATGAAAGGATACTTGAAAACCCGGTTCTATTTCAAAATGTCTTTATTCTGTTGCATTTCCTAGAAATTGCGTTTAGATGAATTGATGACGCTCTGAAAACTGATTAGGCACAATTTTGGGTGAAACGAGGCAGCCCGACGGAATTAGAGGAGACCTTTCAAGACAATCAATTCTAACAAGCAAAAAGGGGGTTAAAAGTGAGTTTTATTGCCAGAATCTAAACGGAATCTAACAGAAACTTTCGAAGTTAGCTTGGAAATCATGATTTTTTTTTTCTGAAAAAAGGCTGTCTCAGCAAGTGGATGTTTTTGAAACAATTTATTATCACTAGTTTTGCATCCATAGGTTTTTCTCATTTCACATTGTACCCAAAATTAGTGAAGTTTCATACAACATACATCATAAAATATGAAGCCTTAATGAAGGAAATATTCTGTTTCAAAACATCCAAATGTTCTTAACTTTCTAATTACTAATATTGCCATCCATTGCAGTTCCTCATGGAGAACCAGGACCACCAGGACCACGCCTGCTTTTTCTCTGATTGATGCAGAAGCGCACGGTTACTGTAGGACCACTCGGACAGAGGTCGGTCGGCAATATTTGACCGACAGATTTTGAAACCTTGGGCGTATTGAGTTTATTATGTTTTACTAATTCAGTAAGAAAACCAGACGCTTCCTAAGATATAAAGTTATTGAACCTGGAACAATTTTGAGCACATTTTGATTTTGCGATCGTATTTACGGAATGTGCACTAACATTCAAAAGTCAGTGAAGCATTATTTGCTCTTTTTTAACCACCATTAGTAGAAATGTTTTACTGTGTCGTGGTGGTGACATTAGCGATACTATTACATAGGAAGTGATGCAAGAGAAAATTCGAATTCTTGTTTTAGTAGTGGCTTTTGGGCGTACTTTAATGGTCACTTTCAAGTTTTTCCAAATATTCCGATATGGGAAAATAGAATGCAATTGTTCAGGGTATTTGTTCAGGATGAATTTATAAATATTGAAAAGAGAAATTTTTGACTTAAGATTGAAGAATTCTAATTAACTGAAACTCTGGAATTCAGCCGAAACTTACTTAGATTTCGAAACAGCTGTTCTTGGAACTAACACCCATTTGCCAATACTCAAACATTTTTGAACAAAAAATCAATCAAACTGTCTCCAACGTTTACACTTTCACTAGTGTTTTTTGGTTAATTCTTTCTTTTCACTAACAATTCGATTTTCCAGATTTGAGCGGTAAAGTTCTCTACAAAAATAATCTTTCAGATCAGGAGGAAGAAAACTATGAAAATATGTAAAAATGAGGCAGAAAACAGCTTTCTCTGTTTCGAAGTTTTGCTAAACTATGATTAGTAGATTCAGTTTTGATAATATCAAATTTTATTTTCAGCTGATGTTTTTGAGAAGAGATTTATAGTCTACCGAAGGAGATTCACTCGAATCCATTCAAATCGCAAAAATTGATGCGCTATCATATCATTGTTCGATGAACTGCTGTTTTTCGAATTAATTACACGTTCACTTCATTGGTGAAACACTAATTTCCTTAAAAAAATTGGAATTGTGAGCTTAAAATTTTACTGTTTGCTTATACTGATACATGATTACTGATAAATGATTGACTAATTTGTAGAGTGTCGTCTCGCGAGACAATTCTCGCATTTCTCGCAATTGTCTCGCATTTTCTCGTTCTCGTTTTGTCTCGCATGAGTCTTTCACATTCTCGCACATTCTCGTTCTCGCATATTCTCGCATATTCTCGTTTATTCTCATTCTCGTTCTCGCACGTTCTCGCAAACTTCATTTCTCGCTTCATTCTCGCTGATTCTCGCGAGAATATGCGAGAATCTCGATATGGTGGAAAACGCCACGTTTCACTATCTTTACTAATAACATTTGAAAACTTATGTATGTCCGTTTGTTTGTTGCAGGCTGTAACTTTGTTCATTCTGCACCGATTTTTATGAATTTAACACCAAAAGATCAGAAATTTTTATTAGTTGATGCCCATATGTTTAGATTTCTTATATCTCAAAAATGAAGCAAGTGACAGCTCTTTTCGTGAATTTTCAGTGCTAATTTTTGAAAAATTGGAAACCGAAAATGTGTGTCAAGTCATAACTCGACTCAATATTGACCGATTTCTTTGAAACTTTCACCGTTTGTTCCTGAATATCTGAGGATGATGCACGTTTTTTCTGTTTTTCAAAATTTTGATTTTGACGACTTCTGGAGCACTTTTTCTGAAGAGACATGCGAAATTTCCCATGCGCGGCGAGGGGGAGCAGCCACACACACAAGTGCGGTGGCCGACGCGGACCTCGATTGATGTCGGCTGCTTCCCTGCATGACCACCGCCGCCACGTGGCAAACAGCCGGTTCAATTACCCAAGTTTTGGGTAAACTTTGCGATGGGTGAAGGTTCATGGGTGAAATCATATATCATTGTGTTCGTCTCTTCACGAGGATTCAGAATATGAAATAAATTTTTGGAAAAGTTGACATTGAAAAAAGTTATGAAGCTTTGAAATCCCGAAGATTACCAAAGTTGACTTTAGAACTGTCTAAATAGAACTCTTCCCAATATAGCTGTGCTGAATAGAACTTTTAAAAATAGAACAGCTAAAAATTGCACTACGCATACAGTGCCTACCATAATGATATTTGTTTTCGTCATTTGCAGTGGAAAATCGTCGATTTGGATAGGTGAAAAGTGATTTAAAATCGCCTTTTCTGCTTGAAAATTTGAGAGTGTATCAAAAAACTTTAATTTTGTAGTTGCCAACTTATACGAGTTCGTTCTGCCAAGATTTGGGACGTCGAAAAAAAAGCTAGAAAATTTTCGAGAATTAGCACTGATATCGAGCCAAATTTGGAATCGCCGTAGGATTCTTTGCGTAACTTTTTTCATGGAAGAGATACAAAAAAGTTGTCAACTACAAAATTAAATTTCAAGGTTTGATTCATGTACCCTCAAATTCTCAGACAGAAATGACTACTTTGAATTAGTTTTTCAGCCATTCAAAGTTGGCGTTTTTGACTGAAATTGACAAAAACGAATATCATTATGGCCGGTACTGTGTATTAGCGAGCATTTTAGCGTTTCTACTTCGCACAGTTCTACTATTTTGGGGAGAGTTCTATGTAGACACAGTTCTATTTCGAACAGTTCTAAAGTGGAATACCTCAATGTTGATAGCTAGAGAAATACAGCCTCCAAAGAATGAGGCAAAGGCTCCATAAAACTCATATAAGGGCCGCAGGCCCTATAAAAAAGTGCCAAAGCCTATGGTTTTAGATAAGAAGGATAGCATGTAATGCAGGAAGACTCTGATGGTTGATAAGAAGAACCGAAGGTCTTATTCAAAGGAGCCGTAGGCTCCCGGCCCGAGAAGCAAGCGAAGGCCAGGTGGTGGAGCCCCGAAGGGGCGAAAACCACCTGGTAAAACACATTGGAAATCTTCATTTTCAAAAATGTTTTCTCATTTTTGAAAAAGTTTGAATTTTTTTGTTTTCCAATCGGGAAAAAAATTCCACGAAGAAAAACGAAAAGTTTTTGAAAATGAAGATTTCCAGTGTGTTTGATAGTGAAACGTGGCGTTTTCCACCATATCGAGATTCTCGCATATTCTCGCGAGAATCAGCGAGAATGAAGCGAGAAATGAAGTTTGCGAGAACGTGCGAGAACGAGAATGAGAATAAACGAGAATATGCGAGAATATGCGAGAACGAGAATGTGCGAGAATGTGAAAGACTCATGCGAGACAAAACGAGAACGAGAAAATGCGAGTCTCGCATGATTTCTCGCAAGTTTGCGGACGCTGACTCTCGCGAGACGGCACTCTACTAATTTGACTCCTCCCGAATAACCTAGCAAGGGCCTACAGTAATTCTCACGTGTTCTCGAAAAGAGGTGAAAGTCAGGTCACAGTGTCTTATTCAAGCTTGCATCACAACTGTCTCATTTTCAACGGTGGAACATGATCGACGGATTTTAAAGATAAAACCTAATTTTTCATCTAGGAGATTTCAATGTACATATATTTACAGTTTCCCAGATATCGGAAGTCAGTCAGTTTCGAATAGATCTGTTTCGGCATGAAGATATGTCACAGTTTCACAATACTCACAAAGAAATTGGGTGTCATCGCCCGACTATTGCTCTCTTGACACGGTTTAATAAACCATTATTTTGAAACTGATTGTAAGAAACCACTTTCCTATCGGGAGAGCCAAGTCTTCCTTCGATTGATGATAATGAATACTTGTTCTACTAATGCCTAACATTTTAACATTATTGTATTTCACAAGCTCAACAAGAAACATTCCTGCAAATTACTTCGACTGAAAAAACAGATGCGAAACAGATAATCGGTCACTTTCTTCCGAAGACTAACGCAAGTTTCTTCACAATAGAGCCCACCCCTTGACAAAATCATTTTGGGTATTAGTCCGGAAAGTCTGTGTACATCAGAGGTGTTTTCATCTTCCTGGCTTCCATGCTCCGTCAAAATTTTTCCGACCATTTCCGACTACCGGATTTTTTCAGGCAAACATTTTTCAAAAAAAAAAATCCAAAACTTCGAAGATTATTTTTGACTGATTTTCTGACGTTATCTAACACTAATAATTACAGTTTCCCATTCCTGATGAAATGTATAACTTTTTACCAGTTTCAGTAATGTGGTTTGCTCCATTTCCTTATTCCACTAACATTCTTGCTGTGTCTTCGAAACCAATTTTTCCCATTTTTTCAAGGTCTCAAAATCATTCACGAGGTATTCTATAGCTTCATTGCCTGATCAAGTTTTGAGTGTCTCAAACTAAATTTTTTGTGTTGCAGATCATTATCAAATGTTGCAATTTTTATTTACAATGATAGGGAACTTTGCAACTCTTCGAGAAACAGAATTTTTGATTCACATTCAGACAAAAGAATAACGCATTTGTGTTTCACAAGCAATGTAACCTCGTATACCAAAAACCATATTATTGCAACATGTTATTGCAACATAAATTTTTGTTACATTTTTGTATTGGAGAGTGAGGAACATTAGAATGCAGCTGAAAATCTATGTGTCGTGTCAGTCGTTTTTTAAGAAAAAAAGTTCTGCAACTATTGCAGTGCAGGACAAGCACTATCAAATGATTCTTCAAAAAAACACGAGAACAAAGAACATCTGGAATCTCGATTTACATCATCTGACTACTGAGCTCTGTATTCTGAAAGTTCTCAGATTTTTTTTTCATTATCACTTTGTTCTAATTCATACGGTTTCAAGAAGGGGATATTAAGACAGTCCGAAATGGTCCGTATTATAAAGGCAGAAGTAATGAGAATTCCCATAAAAAAAGAAGTAACTTCCGAAAACAGGGATACCTTCGTGCACTTCGAAAACTCAGATAGTGAGGGCTTGAAAAAATAGGAGTCATTCCAGGCACAGAAAATGGAACAGGGAGGAATTTTTCAAGTTTCTCATAAAGATTGCAAGTGCTCTCAATAGAGCGCATTTTCAGGTCTTGGTTTTTCTTGGTAGCCCACAACATCAAATTACTGACTCGGGGGAAGCGAGGAAATTGACGTACATATATCACACAAAAGTAGACGTTTTATCAAAAATAATGAAACAGTCTCATGAGATGTATCTCGACAAGGGGCAAAATATGAGATGGAACTTCAGCCTGGAGAACAATACGGAATAGTTATGAAAGAATATCACTCTCATATGGATCATATAAAACCGAATAAATGCGTGTTGATATTTATTTCGCGGATAGTTTCTGAATTTTGTTCTGTGTCGAAGAGAAATATGATTTTACAGACGGTCTATGAAAGAATACAGGAGAAAAACTAAACATCATGGAGAATGGATAGGATAGTAAATAGAGAACGTTATGGTTCAAGGAAGAGATGAATGTGTAACCGTAGAATCGCTTTATTATATTGGCAACTCGGTGGATTCGTAACAGCCCATACCATCTTAAGGACCCGTAAAAAAATAATGTGAAAAATGGAAAATTATCGTTCCTGCCAAACATATTAGAAACTAAAAACTGCTCCAAATTCCTGATGATCTTGAAACAGTGAATCTACATATAGTCCCATTTGACGTTGCTTTTCGTACCACCAAAATTCTTATTTGATAATATTATTCAGATATTATTCAGTCACTGAAAAATGTAATAATTCATGAAAATTGGACGAAAAATGACAGGAAAACTTGTGCTTTATTTATGCATACAATTTCGCTTCCACCGAACAAGACATTATGTCATGAACACGTTTCAGTGAAAATTGTAGAAGTGAAACAGATTTTACAAAAATAGTTCTGCACTCATTTTTAAAAAACTTTTCATACAGTTGTACTTGCCAGTAGGTCCCTATAGACTTTAAAAACTCTCGCCATTGGTTTTCAAATTATTTCTTTTTTCAAAACTTCTTTAGGAAAATTACATTGTTTAGAAACAACTGTTTCCATTGGTCTTTTTTCAAACTTTTTTCAAACTTCCATTAATAATTTTGGATAATTGTGGGAACTTTAGGAAAACCAATGACAAAATGAATGCCCAGGTGTTGTGGGAACAACTAACATCGGTAAATGAACTTCATAAAGAAATGAAAATGAAAACGCAAAATTTGTTGATTGATTGGTGTGAGCAGCCATCAACTCACTGTTTCGTAATCATCACAATTAGCGAAAGATGGAAATACGACGATTGATCGCAGCATAACCGTTGATTTTGGACAGTTGAAAAATGTAAAAAAAGAGCATGAAATTAGGAAACTTCAAGAAACCATAATTTCCATGAACATCAGCGTAGCAGAGGTGATAAGCACTATCTACGTTGTCAGAAAATCCGAACATCTCAAAAAACTTGAACGCGTAAAGAAGATGATTCACATTAATTTTTGCACTTACTCTATTCTATAATTAACGGAAAACGGAGAGGTTCTGTGTTATTGTGGGAATGTTGAAATTGTAATTTTTCCTAATTGTATGTAAGGTTAAACGTGCAAGGAGATGAGCTTACGTATTTCTATCGCTTAGAAATAGACTGTTGTTATTATTAGCGTTCCTCAACTACTGACATGTTTCTATTTCAAGCTCAATGGATGTCCTGACTCTATTGCCTAAAATGCTTGTATCTTGTGCTAGTAGAATCGTGTTAACGTTTTACAATCAACTATTCATGAAAAATGAGTATTCCGAAACATGGATTTTTGAGCTGGTTATGGTTTCTGTTTACAAAATCAACTGTTTTACCAATTTCAGAATAGTTGATCACAACTTCAAAAAATGTTCGTGGAAGAGAATAAATTGTCTGCTAACAACAAAAGTATCAGACAGAACTTTGGAAGAGATGTTGCTCCTTTGCTCTGGAGTCATTGGTAGAGTTCATCTTTTTAGGAATCAGTGGTTAGCAACTTATGTAGAATTTACCGAGGTCTTGAAACAGAAATTTGTTATAAGCTATTAGGTAATTCTAAACCGGGAAAGTAGATATAAAATTGACTTTATCTCTGAATACATTGACCATTGAGAGAAAAAGACTATTTGTTACAGTTCTTGATTTAGAGAGACAATGGGACGATAAACTGAGTAGCAATAGATGAGAAGAATAAAAAGAGCACTTGCACTAGATGTCACTTAACTTTACCGTACAAATCGAAAACTTGGAACCGTAAAAATATCAAACAATTGTGGCAAAGGTACTTGTTGTTTTGAATATAGAATATTAGCTGGAAAAAAATACATTAATGGAGTAAATTACTCTGCCCACCAGATATGAATTGATAGAAATTGGGGTTTTTTCTATTAAGTGGGGACCAAGGCTCTCACTTTTCGCATCGTTAGTCGCGGTTTTAGAAACGTGGAAATTAATACTGAATAATGTTTTTTCTAGGAACGAAATGTTGTTTTTGATGAGAAAATCTCTGGAAAAGATAAGATCTTTAAAAGCGGCGGCCGCCCGTATGACAGCCTTTTCAGTGATGTTTCTTAGCGTGCGACATGTTTTACATTATATTTTCATGGTTTTGACTGTCACTTATTGAAAAAAGAAGGAGTTAGATACGCATTAAACGGAATAGCTGTATATAGTAATCTGAACCAATTGAAACACTGAAAAAAATGGATCCAAAACTCAAATGAATTACAACGAAGAGCACCTACTGTGGTTGCGTTTTTAATCAATGAACACAACTCAAGAGACATTCATTACAATATGTATAACTATGTATAATTGTGAAGCTACTGAAATTGAAATTTTAAGAAACTAACAAATACAATTAAACAAAACGGAATTTCTGGTTTCAGGATGAAATTTGATCTCAGCTAGAAATGTTGTAGCTCAATTCCGTGAGTAACAGAACCTCATTTTCTCAAAGTATTTCGTCTACTTCGAAAACTCTCTCTGTACCACGAACGTGGTAAATTCACAACCCCAGTTTCGATATTCGCTGCGTTTCGATATTCCAGTAACAAAACTTTCAAAAAACGTCTATGGTAAGATCCACCTTAACCAATGCAAAAATTATTGAACAAAGAAAACTACCATTCTTCAAACCAAAGTGCAACCGATAATATCATATTATGAACAAAACTGATAATGGATATTTCTGGTGAAGCTCCACATAAAAGCAACTGATTGGTATAACAACGTAGCCAAAACAAAATAAACAGTTTTGAAACATTGATTTTTGATACGAATTGAAATTCAAAATTTGACAACAGAGGCTTATTAGTCTTCACTAATTGAGCTTATCAATAATTTCTGATATGAACACCCGATATCAGTTAGTGTATGTTACTGAATTGCTTACTGGTTCTTGCGGGAAGTTAAAAAATTGAGCTGATCATTCGACGTCAGAATTTGGTAAATTCCTCAAGAAATTGCTAATATGCTTCAATAAATCGAGGTGTTTGTAAGTTGGTGTGATGTACTCAATCTAGGCTCAATATTTGATGTCTCGGTGCAAATCTTACTATTCTTTACGGTAGGATGATTTTCAGTCGCTAGAAGCGCTTGCACTGTAAAAATGCTACATTCACTGACAGTTTTTAGGATAGACTGGTGATAGTAACAGTCTTCTTACAAGAAGACGAAAAATTAATTTTTCAATTTTTCTTTGAAGTCTACCAACCTATTGTTACTCGCGAATATTAACAAATAATGACATGTTTCAAATACAGTAAAAAATAACGATAATACTGACAATCATAGTCGAATGAAAAGTTCGGAACTGCGATATAGGGACATCCTACTCCCAAGCTCTTACCAAATCCGAATAGTTTAAAACACACAATTTCCTCGCGAAATCACTACGAATTCACACAGAATTCAACCAGCGAGTATCCGAAATCATTATTGCATTGCTTGAAAAGTATGAACCAAAACTGCAGTTTTTAAAAAAAATATTTATCTTTGCAAAAAAACCTGGCGCAACCATTGAAGCTGGCATTTTTCTCGTACAAATTTTACAGTACTTTCCTGCTGTTTTAGAGAGTCATTATGAGAGTACAACCGGTGAAATAGGGCACTGGTAGAAAAAAAACCCGACGCATAATTCATCAATAGTGGAAAGAGAACAAGGTTAGGCTAACTGATAATTGTTTGCTTTAGACATGAAGCAGAATCGTGGCAAATAATTAGAAATTCAGTTGTATTCAGGGGATTCCAGACCCAAGATAGTTAAACGCCGATTACGCATCTTCAGCATTTGGATGAAAAATTACCGGTAGATATCTTCCAGGGCACTGCTACCCAAAGTGTGCTCCTGATCCAAAGATTATTTTATATACTTTTGTTTGAACGAACTCCAACAATTCACTTTATCGCGTTTGATCCACTGTGTCCGTATCGTGATCTACGTTCTTCGTTCTTGAATGTAAAATAACTTCAAATTGTTGGTGCCTTGATACAGATTACAGATTACCTTGCGGTCATAAATTCGTTAAACACAAGATATCGTGACAAGCAGAAACATATTAAAATATCGTTTGCCCACGCTGCCCTAGAGACCATTTGCTATTTCATGTATCTGATATTCATGAAACAGAAATGACAATTAGCTTGACTCGTTCCAATTGACTATTTGTTTGAATCAACAAAAACGTTTTTTCAAGCAACACCTCGTCCCCAAATGTCAGTCTTCGAGTTTGACAACGTTTGGAATATTTGATTGAATCCTGAAAAAATAACGCTGAAAATCTATAGAAAAAAGTCGTTGTGCTGCGGAGTGTTTTAGCCACAACCGATTTTTGATTTCATGTTTCACATATGACACAATTTTGGGTGAAATTGGTTGAAAAATAATTCAACTAGGGCATACTGGGCTATTTCAAAGAACGTTTTCATGGAAAAAAAACTGAATGAGATCAAAACAAAATCAGCTGAAGAAAATCATTCGCTACTTTTTTATTGAAAAAAAAAACAGCTTCAGTATTGTTAAGAAAGTGAGTGGGCAAGTCGATACACCGATACGGGATTCAGTTTAGTCGAATTTCAAATTTTCTTGAACAGTTTTGAAGACGTTTTTCAAACCAAAGTCATGCGAACATACAAAATCTCTCGTTATTATCAAGACAATGATGTTATTGAATTGAAAAATCGAAAAAAGAGCCCTAAACGTAAAGATTTTGAATTAGTGGAAGTTTTTTGAATCATAATCTGTTTCAGCCACACCATAGTTTTGGAAATAATTACCGTATTCTAGTGCACTTGCAATACTGCATACTATCAAACAAGTTCCCTAACTAATAGCTGAAGGACAGGTGCGTTCAGAATCTTATATTATTCATGTCTAAATCAAAGAGAGTGCGCGCCAAAGATTCGATTTATCGGAGATCACGATTTTTGCTACGGTATCTTTAAAGGCGCATAAATGATTTTCAAACAGATTTTTCCGATTTTCTCAGTTTTTAAGCAATATTTCTTCAAAGTTTTGCACGAGGTACGAAACAATCATGCATCGAAGTCATATTTTATCAGAAAAAATGGCTGAAACTCGACCAAAATTGAGAAAAACGGAAAATCAGTTTGAACATGAGTTATGCTCCTTTAAAGTTTTCGTGGCGAGATATCGTGCTCTACAAAATGTCAAATCTTCGGCGCGCACTCTCTTTTAGGGAGATATGCATAATACATTTTGAGGAGGGGGGGGGGCACGATTTGTAGTGCTCAGTAGTGGTTGGTACAATGGGCTAATAAGTCACTGATCAAGCAAACGAAAAATGTAAAATTCTTTAGGATGAGCCTGAAACATTTAAAATCTGCGGAAGTTGTAAGTTTTCAGGAGGGGGAGGGAAAGAACAAGAGAAGTCAAAAAATTGTCATACGAACAAATGAACAAGGCAAAGGAAGTCAATGGAAATATCAAAAAGTTGGAATCATGAAGAATATAAGCGACTCGAAACACTAATCTGATGCATATTTTCTTATTAGTGCTGAAGCTTTTTTGGAGAAGGAGCTTAGTTAGGAGTTCTAGATGTTGATAATCTTGATGTCGAAGTTTCAGAAATCGACAGTCTAGAATAGAGTGATCCAGAAGGAGACGCTTCAGAAGACACCACATCAGAGGGAGACAGTTTCTCTGCTATTCCACTTCTTCTAGCCAATCTTGCATTTCTTTCCTCCTTCCTTTGAACTTCACGGGCTTTGATTTGCTCAAGACGGACCTTCTTCTTTTCCTCCTCTTCTTTTTTCTTTGCCTCATCTTCTTCTGAAAAAAAACTGTATATTAAAACTTGGTTAAGGTCTCTAAGTGCATCGCTAGTTTATTGAAGTTTTAAATCGTGCCAGTAACTAAGTTGTTGAAACAACTTTCCCACATTCCACTAAATTTGTCACTATCATCCGAAATGTTTCCAGTTTCAAGAATGTGATTTGGATTTGAAAGTTTTCCACTACTTCAGTGATTATCCAATATTCTTTTTTACCCAAACACTTACCAACGCTCCTCATAAGATTCTCATAATACTTTGTATTTTTGGCATATTGGATCATGCCACGACGAGCCAGCTCTTTGACATAGCATTGATAATCTTGGCCATTGCAATAAAAATGACCTTTATGACATTGATGTGAGGGAGCTGATGGAGTATTTACAGTATCTGAGGCCTCATTTGTGGGTTCATGAGGATTGGAGGTTTTTGGGAATTCTAACAGGTCTTCTGGATCTCTAACGTCATCTGAGGATTTGTGAAGATCAGATGCATCTGGAGGAATAACCTCATTTTTCTGATCCTCAAATCTCTCCTCATCTTCCTCTAAGATATCCGAAATTCCCATTCTCAAATTGCCTCCAGCTAGACGGATGGGAGTTCTTGAGTGTCTCAAGAGTCGAGTAGAAAGTCTGGGTGTGCACACTTGATATTGATTTTTGTCGTCTTCATAACCGTCTAAGTCTCTTAGATTCCGAAGTCTGACCGCAGCTCCTTGAGGTCTTGTGACAATTGGAATTAGATCATAGTCGTAGTCTGGAACGTCTTGAAGATGTGTGCTCTGATTCTGATCATTCCCGGTTTCCATGAGTTCTTGCTCCAGATCCTCTTGCTCCAAAGTGTTCTCATCTCCTTCATCCAATACCAGATTTCGATGGCCAACATCACCAGATTCAGAATTCCTAGTATCATTGATTTCATCGTCTTTTGGATCTTTAGCCGGATCCTCTTCCTCCACAGTGTCTTCATATCCATTATCTAATCCTGGATTCTGTAGGCCATCATCTCTAAGAGTAAGTCCTTCCGAACTAATCATCGTAACTTCATCTGGATCTTGCTCCAATTGATCATCAGTATCGACTTCTTCGTCATTTCCAACGTCATCTGCTTCTGGATCAGGGCCTCCAGCTAGCATTTCATTTGCTTGAGCCGGAACTGGAACGTTTTCTGGATCTTGATTCGGTGCTCCAGAATTCCCTGGCTCCGAATCTCGACCTCTTCGATTCGGGGCACCACGCTTTTTCTTGATGGGGAGAACTTCTCTGAAAAGTTTTCTGTTTTTTAATGTGCTTATCATTTTCAAGATGCTCTATTTAGTGTTAAAAGATTTGTAATTTGAATAATACTAAATCAATTTTTTTGGCTCATGTAGAATTTTGGAACCATCCAGACTTTCAATTCTTTCAACCCTCTAAACTCCTCTGAAACTCACTTTTCTCCTTCCTGCTCTTCCTCCGCTTTTTCTTCCTCTTCTCTAGTCATATACTGGTCTTGGGACCAGTACTGATGTTGGTCATGCTCCCCTTCAAATACCACATTTCCATCTCTGAACTTGAATTCGGTGAGTCGCCCTTTCTTATCCATTTTGAACTTTCCAACCTTGTTTAGTCTGAAAAAAAGTGATTCTGAGGATTATAAGGATTCTAGGTGAACTCACTCTCTATAAAATCGATGGTCTGTCATCGGAATGCTCATAATGAACATTAGCTGAGCTTTGGTGGAAACGGGGTAGTTGGTATGCATGATTCTTGCAGTTAGAAAATCGGAGGGTCTGGAAATTAGATTTTTCGTACTCTTTTGAGATCGAATGCTACTTTCAGAAAGGTGGCAGTGAATTCACAGTTTTTAATAGTCATCATGAGACCATTGAGAAATAGTGAAAAATATTGGTCCAACGATTTTTAGTTTTGTTAATGACAGCCTAGGTTTTTTCTTTTCTTTAAAATTCTGGATCTGGCCGAAGTTTCCAAACAAAAAAGTTAGTCCACTGTCATCGGATCACCGCCGAATTTTTGGTCAGATCGTCTTACTAGTTGAAAATATCGATTTTGAAAATTTTGAATCTTGAGAACCTATGGTCAATGTTGGTTCATTTTAGGCTACTAGGTCGCGAAAATATCGATTTTCAAAACCCCAAAAAATCTCACTTCGCATAATAATTCCTTGGTCTGTATTTCCATCTTCCAGCCATATAAGCCTCCGACAGGCTCATTCTTGTTTGCGGAGCTTGGAAATTCTGTTGGAGGATCCATTCGAAAAATGGAGCATACATTTTTTCCCAATGAGGCAGCATTCTATTCTTATCTAAAAACTCAGACATTCGATTATCGTCAAATATAATACGACTCAATTAAAATGATGTACATGAAACTGGCATTTTCTTGAGAAAAAAAAGTTGTAAAATCAGCGAGAAACACGAAAAATGAACAAACCAATCAATCAGTGTAACACAGTGCAATGCGAAACATCGCCAGTGCAGTTATGTATGTACAGATTAGATTTGCGGTAGAGCGCACTTACATTTTTTGTAGTTTGGGGGGTTTCTGGGAAGAGACTGTGTAGTGGTGTTGTTTGCTGTTTCAGAATGCTCAGAATTTCGGGTTTTGGAATCACTGTTTAATTGAACGGTGGGCTTCAACAGGTACGAAAATTATGTGCTGATTAAATAATCACCGAAAAATATAAAAATCATCATAGTCCAAATTTTTGCCGTTTCACAGTGTTGAGAAACATACAAATATTGCATTGCCTCAGTAATTCCTCTTCCAGCGACAAAAAAACACAAACATTTTAACGAATTTCTTGATTATCGTTGAACTCCTTATGTGAGAGACTGTGTAGTGATGGGTAGCAAACAATAGAATGCGAAGAAAAAAGTGGGGTGCTGAGAATAACCAGCAGAAAATGTCATTTTCATCAAGAGCCATTTTGAATTTAAGGCAGCTTTGTCACCAATGTTTACTAAAGAAAATCCTAGAGGAATAAAAGACTCGTCGTTACAATGACGTTTCTCCGAAGAAAATGGTGTATCAGAAACAGAGTTTCATGAGAATTTTTGGACCTTATTTATTGGTCGACTAACTCAAAGTGCTAATTTTCTTATGTTGTTTGACACTCTTTTAGTTGAAGCATGCGTGATATGTGCTTTTGAAACAAATTATTAATGTCACGCAATCAGCTACCCATTGAGTTTTCTCTGTTGAGCTCATGTTTTGTCATACACCTGCAGCTGAAAAAATTTTTGATGAAAAAGATGTTGTTCTCACTCAAAAGGCCCATGCAGTCCCCCTCAGAAAAACGAAAACACAATTATAGAATAAAGAGACTTAGAGAGAGGCAATTGCAGTCTTCTCTACTTTCCGAGCAATAAGGCTTGAATAAACTCAGACGAATTCTAAGTCGCGTTACCGTTTCACTTTCTGCACTTTTAGTACTAGTGTATATTCTAATTACTGAACCATTTTCTGCATTTTTTAGAATCATATTTTTTAAAAGGTTTCGACTACACTGAAAAAAATTTGGTATTTGTACAAAAAACACATAGCAGAAATGTTGCCTTCATAAACCGCTCCGACCCGCCCTGCCCGTGATTTGTATAGTTCTGACTACTTTTAAAGATAAAACCAAAAAAGTACCGAAAAACACGTGGAGTTTATAAGACGAATCTATCAAAATTAAACTGAGAAACAAGTTGTTATCTGATGATCATAAAACATAAAAACGTATCCATTACTATTTTTATAAATAGCCTATCGTTTCAAAATGTTTTTAAATATAATGGATTTCTCTATTCTCCTCGATATATCTCGAAATATCTCCATATTCACATTGAAGGTGGGCTCCGGTGAAAACTTTTTATTGCTTTAAAATACGTGAAAATATGGCTAGATTCCAAAAATCATTATGAAAATGCTCTAAAATTCCGAAAAATGACTCCGAAATGAGAGCATCGGTGGTTCAGTGGTAGAATGCTCGCCTGCCACGCGGGCGGCCCGGGTTCGATTCCCGGTCGATGCACCATATAAAGACTAGCAGGGGCCTAGTCTCCTTCTGGTGTGGGTAAGAGGTGGTTCAGTGGTATTTATAAAGGATTTATTGAAGGATATAGAATGAATATAAAACAGTACAAGGTACAAAAGAGAAAGGGAAGAAAGAGGGGAGAGAAATGGGGAGAGCTTACGTCTCCCTGGGTCAGTATATGGGGATTCCCATACAGTTAGTATAAAGAAAGGGGGAACGGATAGAGCTTATATACAAGACAATTAAAGCAGTATTCCTGTTCCTAGCAGCATCATCTCCGGTTCTCCTTGTGTCCTTTGTAGATAAGTTGCTTGCACTATTGCGAAAGGTGTTCTTCCGCGCATCGTCATCTAATCGGAACGGGATAAGTGTTCCTTCACGCATCTCCATTAAGGTGGAACGGCATCCCGTCGTGTAATTGAGGTGTCTTCTTCTAGTCGTAGATCTATGATCGCGACAATAGTCGCAGAAGTTGTATCCGGTAGCCGTGGCCGAGTTTCCAAAAAAAGTGGCGGAACCGAGCGCAGCTGACAAATGAAATTTTTAAAGTGAAAATGTATAAACTTTGCAGACTATGATGAGGCCGTATTTTTCATTGAAGGATGAGAAAATGGTCGTTTTTTTACAGTTTCAATTGGCCTATTAATGATCTCTGATTCAACGGAAAGACTAATATTATTGTGATGGATTTTAGTGCTCGAAACATCTTTTTTCTATTTGGTCAGTCAAAAAAAGAGTTCCTCCTTTTTTGAAAGCTGAACGCTTCTCGTTTCGAATTATTTCAGTTGTTTTAAAGGACACAAACATCTGAGCGATGAATTGTTCCGTTACCTTACTTCTTGGTTAATACATGAAACTGAGAATACCTTAAAAACTGTATTCGAGCTGCAACTTTATTAGAACGACGCCTCTAATAGAACGACACAAAAAAATTTGATCGAAAAATAGAGAAACATGTCGCTTTAATACAGTTTTTACGGTATTTTAGGTGAAAAAATAACGGCCATGCTCTCAAAACTTTAGCGGGCGTTTTGAATGAAAATCGGTACTAATTTATTTGCAAAACTCAAACTAGAAAATCTCTACCTTATACTGATTCAAACACCTGGTAGCTTATAATACCAATGAGTTAACACATTAATTGAATGGTTTTGAAGATTTTTGTTGGCAAGGTTTCATAAAATTTGATCGGAATTACGGTTACAGTAGTTTCATTTGTTGACTAGGCTATTTAATTGAGCTAGTTTCCTACGCGAGTTATCATTCTAAGTATTTTGTTTTGAAGTTGTTTGAACTTATACAGAGATAAAAATAGAATACAACTAGAAATGATTCACTCTACAATTGATAACCAATTGAAATTGATAAAACTTTTTTTTCAGAGTTCCATTTTTATCCATGAATTTTTTAGAAGCTTCACAACGAAGGTTACTGTTTGAGGGCGTCTTAATGTTAACATAGGTTTGTGCGGTTTCACTGCTTATATCAGTCGTTGGAATACATATAGGACTCATTAAGAAAAAATAACTTGTATGTGAAACTGATAATTTTCGAAGTTTGAAAAACTTACAAAATCTGTGTTGAAAATTACGGTTTTCAGTCGAACATTTACTAAGAAACAGTTTAGCATTATTGTCGAATTTGTTGTAGAAGGTAAAGGTTGTAAATTTCACATTGCTGTCTAAACTGGATCAACTCTTGATACCATTTTTCACATAGGCTGCTAACACAATTTCTAAATGATCGGGAGAGTCTCTTGAAGGAACATTTGTGAATTTCAAAGAAGGTCGTTATGGGGGAAAAAGAAAATTTAAGGACTGACGTTGAGTAAACGAATGGATTCGTTTTTCAGAAGAAAAACTACATAATGAAAAAAAAATCAACAGTTTCGTGGCTGTCAAGAAACAGTGGAAAAATATTACTACTGCGAAAATTGAGAAAAGTTCACCATTTCACAATCTTTGGAAAACGAGCGCTTTCTATTTGAATTCAGTTTATAGATGGCAGACCTGGGATCTTTCACAACAAAAATTTGAAAAGACTGTGCCAAAACAGGATCGAATAAAAAATGGGGATAAAGTTTTTCATATGTGTTGGAACATTGGAAACTTTTGAACTAAATGAATTATGGTGGGAGACAACTTTTGGGCAGATATGTACAGTGAAAAACGGAAAATTGGAACGTATTGAGATGACCCAGAACAAAAAGAGTTATCAAATTTTAACATTCATTCGGCACAGATATGAGGCTAGCCTGTTCATCCAGTTAAGGTAACATTTGTTATTCAGATGATTGCACTTTTCCGGTTCAAGTCTCTGTAGTTCCTTCAATATAGCGGCAGATTCTGATGAACCTTAAGACATTATCTTCCTAACGTATAGCTGAAGAATCAGTTCCATTGTTCAGTGCCTCCATGAGTGCTCGAACTTGTTACAATTTCTAGCGGCCATAGATTCCGAAGAAATTTCGTATGGTAAGAAGCAGGAACTGACATGAAAATTGTTTGCTTAGTTGTATTAAAAAAGCATATGCTGTTTCAAGTGTCTGTCAATCGTATAACAACGCACCATCAACGATCAATATATGATTTCGGTTCGAATCCACCAAACCTCCATATTTTACAGTTATCTTAAGGGTATTGGGAAACATGTGATACTGAAGAATAACTATTATAATACTCCAGAGAAACCTTTTTGTTCTGCATGAACTTGAGTGTTACATATGATTCAATGGAAAGCAATTGATCGGCTGAGATGAACTCAAAAGATTCGTAACCAACATTATTATCACTTTTGTGAAACTGTAATCTTTGTTGTTGGGTGGTTTTTAGTGCTAAGACATTATTGTACTTTTATACTCTTGACTGAAATTATCTAAATAATGAAACTACCGAAATAATGAGCAATTATCTGAACCATGAAAACACTCGAAAGACTTACAAAAAATAGATCCAAAATAACGAACTCTTGAACAAATTTAAATTCCACCTTATAGTTCACAGAGATTGCATACAACATGCAGTAGTATTATTATAGAGCTATTGAAACCGAAAATTGCGACAGCCGTTCATGTAAAATGACTATCGGAAACATTAGTATTTTTCTATACGTGGCAGTCGATTGCTCAACTGTTGCCTCAAACACGGATACAATTCATATGTGAGAGATCTTGTGAAGTGGTTTGCTTGAATCGTATCAGATGGCAAAGAAAAAAGTTCAAAAATGTCCGTTTCTGCCAGCCCATATCAGCTGGTGCATATTGATGAAGCATTGGTTTTTCAACGTTTTTTGTTCTTCGAGGATTAGTCGTAAAAATTCAACGAAACACTTCCAAAATCAAAAGTTTCATGTGATTCGAGGTTTTTTAACCGGAATCACATGTTTCACATTTGGCATAATTTTGGGCATGTAGGTTCAAATATGATGGAACCTGTGGCGTAATTGGTTATTTCAGTGAACGTTTTCATATGAAAAAAAGGAAAGGAAAATAAAATCAGCTAAAGAAATTTATTAGCTACCTTTTTCGAAATAATACAGATTCAGTATTGTTAAGAAAGTGGCTAGGCAAGTCGACACACGGTAGACTGGTTCAGTTCGCAGCTATTCTAGTATTAGTAGAGTTTCAAAGCTGTTTTTCAAATCATAGCCCTTCAAATATACAAAATATCTAATTATTATCAAGACGAGGATACAATTGAATTGAAGAATTGAAAAAAGAGCACCAAACGTGAAGACTCTAAATCAGTGGAAGTTTCTCGAATTATAATCTGTTTCAGCTACACCATAGTTTTGGGAACAGTAACCGCATCCTAGTATTCCGGGCATTCTTGATGGATAATAGACAACAGCATTTATTGAAAACCTTGTAAAGAGTTTATGGTGAGATTGAAACAGTGAAAATGGGGGAGTTTTTGAAACTAATATCTGAAGGACAGGTGCGTTCAGAATCGTCTGT
Organism: Caenorhabditis sinica; assembly: GCA_963932045.1. Lineage (NCBI taxonomy): Eukaryota > Metazoa > Nematoda > Chromadorea > Rhabditida > Rhabditidae > Caenorhabditis > Caenorhabditis sinica. The sequence continues at coordinate 23,017,394 of OZ009940.1, forward strand.
ATCATATTGAGGGGGGGGGGCACGATTTTCAGTACTCGTCAGAAACATTCTCAGTTTTAGAGGAAAGTGATGTGGGATGTTGGTACAATGGGAAATCAGTCATTGACCAAACAAAAATCTTTTAGGACGTGCTTGAAACATGGAAGATGTTTGGAAATAGGAAGCTTTCAAGAGGGGGGGGGGGATGGTGGAATGAGAAAAGAGAATTGAAACTAATTGTCACATAAAAAACGAACGAGACAAATGAAGACAATGAAACTGGAAAAGATGTACACAATCAAAAATTGGAACCATGAAAAATATAAGCAATTCGAAACAGTATTCTGTTGCTCATTTTCTTCTTTGTTCTAGAGCTTTTTTTGGAGAAAGAGCTGAGATAGAGGTTCTTGATGTTTATAATCTCGATGTCAAAGCTTCAGACGTCGACTATCTAGAATACCGTGATCCGGAAGTTGACGCTTCAGAAGACATCACATTAAAGGTGGACGCCTTCTCTGCTAGTCCACTTCTTCTAGTCAATCTTGCATCTCTTTCCTCCTTCCTTTGGACTTCACGGGCCTTGATTTGCTCAAGACGGACCCTCTTCTTTTCCTCCTCTTCTTTTTTCTTTGCCTCATCTTCTTCTGGAAAAAAATACTGTATTGAAAAGTGGTCAAGGTCTCTTAGTGCATCGGTAATTTATTAAAGCTTGGAAATCGCATTTCAGTTACTAATTTGTTGAATCAAATTTTTCCACAATCCACTAAAATTGCAACTATCATCCAAAATGTTCCCAGTTTCAAGAATGTGACTTAGATTCGAAAAATTTCCACTACTTCAGTGATGACCCTCTTATCGTATGCTACCCAATAACTCACCAATGCTCCTCATAAGATTCTCATAATACCTAGTATTTTTGGCATATTGGATCTTGCCACGACGAGCTTGCTCTTTGACATAGCATTGATAATCTTGACCATTGCAATAAGAATGACCTTTATGACATTGGTGTGAGGGAGCTGGAGTATTTACAGTATCAGAAGCCTCATTTGTGGATTCATCAGGATTGGAGGCTTTTGGGGATTCCGGTAGGTCTTCTGGATCTCCAACTTCATCTGAGGATTTGCCAAGATCCGATGCATCTGGAGCAACTCCAGACTCATTTTTCTGATGCTCAAAACTGTCCTCAGCTTCCTCTGTGATATCCAAAATTCCATTTCTCAAATTGCCTCCAGCTAGACGGATGGGAATTCTTGAGTGTCTCAAAAGTCGAGTAGAAGGTCTGGGAGTGCATACTTGACATTGACTTTTGTCTGAATCTACAGGATTCCAAAGTCTGACGTCTTCTAGGTTCGAACCTCTAGAAGCTTCTAGATTTTTTGGAGCAGTTTGAATTAGGTCATACTCATCGTCTGGAACGTCTTGAAGATGTGTGCTCTGATTCTGATCATTCCCGGTTTCCATGAGTTCTTGTTCCAGATCCTCTTGCTCCAAAGGGTTTTCATCTCCTTGATGCAACACCAGATTCCGATGGCCGACATCACCAGATTCCGAATTCCCATTCTCATCGATTTCAAAGTCTTCTGGATCTTGCGCCGGATCCTCTTCCTCCATATCGTCTTCATTTCCATGATCCAATCCTGGATTCTGTAGGCCATCGTTTCCAAGAGTTAGTGCCTCATTCATCATAACGTCGTCTGGATCTCGCTCCAATTGATTATCAGTGTCGACTTCTTCATAATCGTCATTCCCAACGTCATCTGCTTCTGGATTCGGGAACCCTGGAACGTTTTCTGGATCTTGATTTGGTGCTCCAAAATTCCATTGCTCTGAATCTCGACCTCTTCGATTCGGGGCACCACGCTTTTTCTTGATGGGGAGAACTTCTCTGAAAAATTTTCTGTTTTTCTGAGTGCTCAATGTTTTCAAGATATTCTATTTAGTGTTGTTTTTTCTATGTGCTAATCATTGTCAAAATTTTTCATTTAGTGTTGCATTGTTGAAAATGAACCCGAACGCATTTTTCGGCTCATCTAGTCTTATTGAACCATCCTGAGTTTAGTGGACTTCTCTAGAACTCTCTAATCCCCTTTCAACACTTCCAAGACTCCTCTAAAACTCACTTTCCCCCTTCCTGCTCCTCTTTCTCTTTTTCCTCCTCTTCTCTTGTCATATACTGGTCCTAGGACCAATACTGATGTTGGTCATGCTCCCCTTCAAATACCACATTTCCATCTCTCAACTTGAATTCGGTGAGCCGTCCTTTCTTATCCATTTTGAACTTTCCAATCTTGTTTAGTCTGAAAAAAGTGATTCTGAGGATTCTGAGATTCTAAGTAAACTCACTGTTTATAAAATCGACGGTCTGTTATCGGAATGCTCATGATGAACATAAGTTAAGCCTTGGTGGAAGTGGAGTAGTTGGTATTCATGATTCTTGCAGTTAGGAAATCGGAGAGTCTGGAAAATATTATAGATTTATCGTATACTTTTGAAATCGAATGCTACTTTCAGAAAAGTGGCAGTGAATACACAGTTTCTAGTAGTCATCATAAGACCATTGAGAAATAGTGAAAAAATATTAATCCTGCGGTTTTTAGTGCGAAGCTCATGATTTTCTCCCTTCGAAATTCTGGCTCTGGCAGAAATTTCCAAAACGAAAAAGTTAGTCCACTGCCATCGGATTACCACCGAATTTTAGGTCAGATCGTCTTTCTAGTTCAAAATATCGAATTTGAAAATTTCGAATCTTGAGAACCTATGGTCAATGTTGGTTCAGTTCAGGACACTAGGTCGAAAAAATACCGATTTCCCAATCCCAAAAAATCGCTCACTTTGCATAATAATTCCTTGGTCTGTATTTCCATCTTCCATCCATATATGCCTCCGACAGGCTATTTCTTGTTTGCGGAGTTTGAAAATTCTGTTGGAGGATCCATTCAAAAAATGGAGCATACATTTCTTCCCAGTGAGGCAGCATTTTATTCTTATCTGTAAATTTGGGACTTCGCATCGTCAAATGTAATACGACTCAGTTAAAATGTTGAAAGTGAAACTGGCATTTTCTTAAGAAAAAATTGTTGTTAAACCAACGAAAAAAGCAGGAAAAATGGACATACCAATAAATCAATGTAACACAGTGCAATGCTGGACATCGCCAGTGCAGTTATATAGAGATTAGATTTGCGGTGGAGCGCACTTGCGTTTTTTGTGGTTTGGGGGTTTCTGGGAAGAGACTGTGTGTTGTTTGCTGTTTCAGAATGCCCACAAGTTTGGGTTGTTGAAATCACTGTTTAATTCAACTGTGGCCTTCAGAAAAAAACAATTCGAAAATCATGTGGCACGGCATCAGAGGTGCACGGAAGTGACTTTTGAAAAACACGGAAGACGGAAGACGGAATACGGAAGAGAACTTTTTATGACGGAAGACGGAACACGGAAGACGGAAGTAAAAAAGTGGCGGAAGGCGGAAGACGGAAGGAAGACGGAAGGAAGACGGAATAAAGGTTTGCAAGGCCCACGGTCACATCATCCTTGTCATGGGTTCATAATGACAATGGACGACCAGGGATATAATCCTGGATGGCGCAGTTATTAACAACGTTGGTTAAATTAAAAACCTTGCTGATTCGAGCCCATACTCCTTCCAATTTTTATTTATTTTTCGAAGTAAACTTTTTGAGATGCACGGAAGTGACTATTGAAATATACGGAAGGCGGAAGACGGAAGACGGAATAAAATTTTTTTTGACGGAAGACGGAATACGGAAGACGGAATAGAAAAAGTGGCGGAAGACGGAAGACGGAAGGCGGAAGACGGAATTCCGTGCACCTCTGCACGGCATCCTCAAATGGACACTCAAATTCGAAAAATTGAGACGATTTCCCCGTGAACTTTTGTTTAGAGGAAATCCTTTGGACCGTTGTACGTCTCAACCTGAATTTCAGGAATCACGTCATTTTTGTAACATTGAAAATATCTCAAGAATGTTGTCCATATTTTTCTGATCATTTTGAACCTAAATTCGGCTAGTTTTGTTATTCCCCACACCAAGAACTATTGAGTCAAAATATTAAGATGGAAATAACTCGGCTCCTGCTGACCCAATTAAATAGATCAGTATGTCAAAAGATCGACATTGGATGTGGCAACAAAACGTTAACAGTAGATTTTTGAAATAGGTCCTTATAACTTTTTTAAGTCCAAAAAACCTCGATTTCAAGCAATTTCAGTGCAAACTGCAACTCGAAATAACTCTGCTGGTGTTGAGAACTCAGAAGAACTCTTTACATCAAAAGATAGCTAGCAACATTCTCAACAAAACGATAACAGCCGATTTTCAAATTTCTGCTTCGTTCTCAAGTTATGACCGATTTCACAGTTTTTCAGTGCTAATTTCTCTAATTTTTCAAAAACACTCTCTCGCTTGAGAGAGTCCAGAGAAAGAGAGAGAGACGTGAAACGTATTTCCAATCGAGGATGCCGTGTGTGGTAATTAAAAAAGTCACAATGATTGAAAAAATCATTGCCAAAATCTTTGTGTGTTTCACACTGTTGAGAAACAGACAAGAATCGTATTGCTTTAGTATGTTCTCTGCTTCATTGAGCAAAAAAAAAACACAAACATTTTACCAAATTGCATGATTATTGTTGAATTCCTTATGCTTTCTGCGGCAAATTTGCTGTCAGTCAGAACCTATTGGATAAAAAGCGGTTCTTTAATCATACTTTTTGACGTCAGGTTATTTTGGGAGAGACTGTCTAGTGGTGGGTAGCAAACAGTAAAACGCGAAGAGAAAAGTGGGTTGTTGAGAATCTTCAGAAAAAAGTGATTCTCTTCATGAGCCATTTTGAATTAAAGGGCGCTTTGTAATCAATGGTCACTAAAGAAAATTGCAGAGAAATAAACAGAGAGTGAATCATGAGAGGTCAAAAACTACAAGAAAAATGAGGTGTGATCGTAGATAAGACTCATTGCCAGCGTTACAATGCCGATTATCCAAAGAAAATGCTGTATCAGAAACAGAGCTTCATCGTATCAATTAGGCCCACCCCGCGGCGAATGGATAATAGGAGATTTTTGTTTTGCAAGGTTTCATAAAATTTGATTGGAATTACGGTTACAGTACTTTCATTTGTCGACTAGGCTATTCAACTGTGCTGGTGTGTTACTCGAGTTGTTAAATTTTTTTTTTTAGTTGTTGAATCTGTTGTTTGAACTTATTGATAAAAATAGCACATAAATAGGAAATGATTCACTATACAATTTATAATCAATTGAAATTAAAAGGAAAAACTTCTCAATGACCAATAAAAAATCACTCCCCACATATCAAACAACTTCTTCTGTTTCACAATGTCGCTATTCTTCACGATGCACTCTAATAATAGTCATTTTACATTTTTATCAAAATCAATTTCTTGTCAAAAACGCATTTGGAACTTTTTTCGTACGCATTAATGATCGGAAATTTTTTTTAGTATTCCGTAACTTTTTGAAAAGGCCTTTTATGTTTTAATATTCTTTAAGTTTAGTCAGTTTTGAGGAAAAACTGGAAAAACTTTTGTCTAGGAATAGGAATAAAGTTTTCATTTGCCCCGTGAGTGTTTTCTGTGTTTCCTTCTTCAAGAATATTGAAATCATAAGTAGTTCGTTCTATCGAAAAATTGGGAACATTTGAAATTATGTGAACAACTTGATACAGGAAAAACAATGATAGTAATTGATGCCACTATCAATTTCGCACTGTGAACTGAAATAGAACGACCGGAGAGAAATCAGCAAGAAAAGTGGAAGAAATACCGTGGTGTGTTTCATCTTGGGCGTATAGGTTCTGATTAGATTGACGATAGGCAATTGTGACAAGTTCATTGTTTCGTTTTATGCTTTAATTAGATAAGCGGTGGAGCGCACTTGTATTTTTTGTGGGAACTGGGTTTCTGGAAAGAGACTGGGTAGTAGGGGCAGATGGGTAGAGGTTAAATAGACGAGAATAAGATAAAAAGGAAAAAATAGACGAAACACTTGAAAAATATGGAAACTTTCAGGTTTTCATTGTTCACGGATGGGTCACTACTGAACGTCCCCATAGTTGACAGTTTCAGGACTTGGAGAAACAGATGAATGTTCTGTTGCTATAATACCTTTCGAATTTACGGATTGAGAGCATAACGCAAAGAAAAACTGATTGTCGAACTAGAATTGCAGAAAAACATTCATCGGTTGAAAATTTCCAGGCATCACGGTTTCCAATATTCAAATATTCTAACTTTTCTAGAATGCATCTTTGCAGTCAAAAATCTTTAATTATTAGCATGCATACTTGTGGTTGAGAAACTATTATTATTTTTGATTGCATCAGTTAGTTCATCAACCCGATGAAACTGCCCATTTTTCTTGTAGCAAGTTTGTTGCAACGGGGTTCAGGGATGGTGAGCAAGAATACTGATATGAGGATAAGACTTTATTAGGGTTTACAAACTCTCGACTAGAGTATGAGTTCACTTTGGCTTCGGTTCTTCTGGGTGTTCGGTGGCTTCTTCTAGTTCCTCGGTGGTCCTTCGGATCCTTGGGTGGTTCCTCCGGATCCCGGCTTGGTCTCGACGACTTCGGAGAATTGTAGGCTTCCCGATCCCGATGGTGGTAGAGCTTGGAAGGTGATCGGACGTCGGACAAACTTCAAACTGATTGATAGAGAATCCTGGAGCATCGTTGACCTTGCCACGTAGGAGATGAGATTGTAGATAAGATAATGGCGCCTTGATATCGAATCCTGTCGGCACGGGTCACGAAGGTATTTGATCATGGTTGAGGAAATCCAGACAATTGATCACGAAGACTTCTTTCGTTGGGGAATACATTGGGAACCAATTTATTTCACAACACTCCACACTCAGAAACGAACTTCTTTCAGAAGTTGAACTCTTTCAATAAAGGTTGAATCCAACTAACAATATGAGCAAATCTCATGTCTCGGCAACAAAACGCCGATGTAACAATAATCGTTGAGGGATGAACCGATAGCTCAGGTTTATACCGCAACACTGGGAGGCGGGGGATGAAAGAACTTTTTAAAGTTCTTGTATTCTATTGACAATATTTCTCAAACAGAAATATTAAAGACAAGCGAGTCTTGTAGCCAACAATTCTGGCCATAAGTTGAATACAGAAATGTACCAACTGTACTTAGATGGTCGAGTACCATTCCAATTTTTCTTATACTTTGCAATAAGCAACTGTTTGCATAAGAGTTTTCGATACTAAAACTATGTTTTCAAGCCCAACTGACTCGTTTCTAACAAATCTATAAAGAGTTTATATTTTCAAAATGAGGACGATCACCTTTTTATTCTACGATTTGAGCTACATTCAGGTTTTATTGACCAATTGTCGATGAGCCCAATTGCCTTGAGAGACAGGTTACTCTTTCTATCGTTAGAGCTATTCTCTAGTATTGTTCCCACGGCTTGGAAAGTATCTCGAAAAGATGTTTTTGGTTCAAGCGACTCTTGTTGCTGTTGAATACCGACTGTATTTTCATAGTTTGTTGACGAACTCAACTTGTTTTGAGTGAAGCTATTCAGAGTCGGAGGTTTGAGTCCCCCTGTTCCGAACAAACAGTTTTTGATATCTCTTCTCTGTGTTCTCAACATTGTCATTTTCAATGTGATTGGGACAATGCCAAGAGTGATGTCGGCAATTACAGAAGCGACATCTGCGCTCCGAAGTACAATCCTCTGTTTCGTGTTTCTGAGAGAGACACATGGTACATCTACCTCTTTTTTTGGTGATTTCAATTTTCTTAGTAACAGGGAGGTAACAATCTCGCGACTCGTGATTGTTGGAATGACAGAAAAAGCAGCTTTTGTGAGGTTCTTTTCCCACGTATCTCCTGCGTTCATCACTGTGACTCCCTCCGTTTTTGAAGCTCGAATAGCTTGCATTTGATCTTTTCTCCCTTTGTTCTGGGCTACTAGTTTCACCCGAACGGTGTCCCTTTTCTTTTGCTTCGTAAGCTCGTATCGAGAGTACTTTGTTTTTTGAGTGGTTTCTCTCATCTTTTGCCTTCTCCAAGGCGCCTTTTTCAGCAATCGTATCATAAGTAAGCGCAACGAGCTCATCGAAAGATCGTTGCTGGCTTCTGTGCTTCCGGAAGATTGGTCCCATTATTGACTGAGGAAGCTTGTTGATGAATCCCTTTGTGAATAAGGCGTCGTCAACATGGATGCCTGCCGTTCGCAAGTTGCTTGCTATAATCACGAAACGATTCAAGTCTTTCTCCATCTCTTCGTAGCTGTTCTCCGAAAAGGTGTGTTTTTGAAGTTGTTCCATGTACATTTGGATGGTATCATTGGGACGGTTATACTGGCGTTCCAGGTTTGCTCTGAGCAGCTTATAATCAACTTCCGATATTTTTGTTGATTTCATAGCAGCTTTGGCTTCTCCCGAAAGGAGACGAAGCAACAACGTCTGCTTCATGTTTGTGGGAATCTCTGGGTTGTCGTGTACAAGCATATCAAAAGTCTGTATGAAGATCAAGTAATTCTCCGTGCTTCCATCAAACGGTTCAATGGAACTGGTGATGCTTGTTACCAGATTTGATGCAAGCATAGGAGACGGATTCTCCGGTGGACTTATCATCGGTGGAGTGAGTTTGTCAACTCTTTCAGTTGATTGATTCCTACCATCCAGACCCGACTGGCCAATCTCCTCTTTTTTTACCAAGATGGGTGTTTCAATGCCGAATGCATTGGTTGGAATTGCCTGTCCCAGACAATTTCTTGAATCGCGTTCCGATTCTTTCCCCTGGACCTCTGGTGACTCCGCGAATCGGACGTTCTTGTTATTCATGGCGCTCTCATGATTAATTCTTTGAATCTCCTGTAACTGGTTTACCTGGGCTTGCAATTTCTGCATTGCATCTATTATCCCGTTGTTCCATCTTGCTTGTTGCTCCTTATCCACTCGATAGCTGTTTTGCAGACTATCTACGGTAGCGATGAGCAGGTTTTGAGTCCGACAGACTTGCTCAATCTGGCGACCCCAATTATCAATCAACTCGGCACTATTCAGCGTTGACGATGAGTGTCCTTTTGCTGAGTTGTTCTCCTCCGAATGAGTGATACTAGACCGATTGTCTCCGGATTGAGTGGATTGTGTTTTCTGTTCCGTTTCGTTATTCTCCATCATCCAGCTGTCTATGTCCGCTAAGAGGCAAACCACTCTTTCTCGCAATGGCTGGTATTCTCTCATTTCCAGATGGATTTCGAGTTCTTGCCGATTGCAAGCAAATGTCTGTTTTGGAGAGCATAGATCTGGGTTTTTCTTCATCAGATGATGAAGCTCGTTGGGCAATTCATTCAATTGCTTCAATTTCTTCTCCAATGCCCTTCTGTGTTCACCGATTGTGATACTAATTGCCGCCGAATACGGTTTTTGAAGCAACCCTTCAACTACTGTTATCAACTGTCTAGCCTTATTCAGGCTTTTCGTGCTTGACGTTTTCAAGCTCTTCATTGTAGGGAGTTTGCCAGACTCCTCTGATCCAGTGTCGTCTTTGTTCCGTTCCTTTGCCATTCCGTTGTCCAGTGCTGTGGGTTCTCTAGTTGAGCTGTGTTGTTGCGTTGTTACGATTGTTCGTACTGATTCGTTTCTATCTTCTCCTCTTAGATGGACAGTTTTTTGTTTGACCCTTGCGACCCTGGTCAATGCGTGATGGTAAGCTTCCCTATTTTTATTTTTTCTGTTGAACTTTCTATTGTTATCATGATCAGTTGACGTTCACGATTCTCCTGGTACCGGGGAAAACCGCGGAGTTACTACCTCTTTGATAACTCGGTGTCCTGGCCAGGGACTCGTTATGGCCTCGGTGTCCTGGCCTTGCTGGACTCGTTACGGCCACGTTTGAATGTAACTCTGTTTTCTTAGAAGACTCTCTCTCTCTCTTATTCTTGTCGACTCGGTGTCCTGGCCAGGGACTCGTTATGGCCTCGTTGTCCTGGCCTTGCTGGACTGATTACGGCCACGTTCTGCTTATCTGATTCTACCGTTTGCAACCATCTTTGTCTGGTGTTCTCGATTTTGATTATAGAGCCGACTACTCAGTTGTTTTTCCTTCTAGATCTGAATATCTTCAAAGGCTCATGCTATCCTGGATGTACATGACCACGATTCGAACTGGTTCGCGACTCCAGAGACAAATCGTTGAAAAGTGCAAACTGCTGAATAGTCACTACCATAGTTTCAGAATTTCTTGAGAAGACAATCTCTTCTTTCAGTCTGTGCTCTATTAGCCAGTGGCTCTATCGATGAATCAGCCCGAGTGGCATGATATGCGTAAATATTCCTCATATCTCGTCCAAATGACTATATGGAGTTTTGGCTAACTTTCAGCCTGATGCTCAGATTCCTGTTAATATGACAACTCGAACAGTTATTGATGTATGATTCAGTGGATTTATTTCTTTTAAGCTTTCATCGTTTTCCGTCAGCGGTGCCCAAATGGCATTATGGAACCTTTTATTCCATATTTTTGAAGCATTTTTTCCTAACTCGTGCAGTTATTATCTGTGTTTTCAATCTCTGATTGGATTGCCCAAAATGGCATTCTCTCCCGTGTGTTTGCCACATCGCCAGAAATAGGCGACCCCACACCAATCATTTTCATTTCAATTTCCGAAAGAACAAAATGTTTCATGCTCCGAACGAGCGAGATTTCTTGAAAATCTTCTTGGACCCTAGACTCCGAATGAGTCCTGATTCTTTCCTCAATACCAGCTACTTGCTCCCCCTGGGTTCTTTTCTGGCGAATCCAGATAAGAGCGGTCGATGCACCATGTTGCAACGGGGTTCAGGGATGGTGAGCAAGAATACTGATATGAGGATAAGACTTTATTAGGGTTTACAAACTCTCGACTAGAGTATGAGTTCACTTTGGCTTCGGTTCTTCTGGGTGTTCGGTGGCTTCTTCTAGTTCCTCGGTGGTCCTTCGGATCCTTGGGTGGTTCCTCCGGATCCCGGCTTGGTCTCGACGACTTCGGAGAATTGTAGGCTTCCCGATCCCGATGGTGGTAGAGCTTGGAAGGTGATCGGACGTCGGACAAACTTCAAACTGATTGATAGAGAATCCTGGAGCATCGTTGACCTTGCCACGTAGGAGATGAGATTGTAGATAAGATAATGGCGCCTTGATATCGAATCCTGTCGGCACGGGTCACGAAGGTATTTGATCATGGTTGAGGAAATCCAGACAATTGATCACGAAGACTTCTTTCGTTGGGGAATACATTGGGAACCAATTTATTTCACAACAAAGTTTATAAAAAATAGGAGATTTCAAAAACCAAACAAATTTATACTTTCTATTTGACTTTAAAGGAAAACCTGATTTCTCATTCTTTCAGCGAGCTGAGTGAAAAAGTGGGCAGGCAAAATCTGAAAAAGGCAATCTACCGGTAGTTTGGTTCAAACCATACATATGTCCACTCCTAGTAAAGAAGTTTTTTTTCCGTTTAATTGTCAATCATTTTTTTTTTCACAGATTGGATTTTAACTACATCATGAAACGGTTGAAACGGTTAAAAAACAAACAAAGATGCATATATTTTGGTCAAAGATTCAGTTTAAATGGGGCTACTTATTGAAGCTTTTGGTGCTAGCTCAATATGTCTCCTATTTCAACTTCCATTTAAAAGAAGAATGCAAAGAAGCTGTCAAAAAACTTGAAAATTTCTGTCTCATCTTCAAGATTTACAGTTTCACGTTTGAACATTCGTGGTTGGTAGAACTAGTGGAAAAGAATACTGAAAAACATTGGGTGGTACTGAAATTGGTGGCACTAGGTGGGTTTATGAATGGAATGCTATGTCTTGAATTTGGATATTACGGCAATATACATACTTCATTCTTTCAGCGTCTGACAACAAAATCAATACGATTTTCTCGAGTTTTTGAAACGGTGAATTAAATATTTATATTTATAAATATTTATGTATTCTATTTTTTTGCTTCGAAATGTAGGCATGATCCATAATGAACAGGAGAGCCAATAATAAGCAAAGAAGACCATAATGATAAGGATATAATCATCTCACAGTCCGTATTACCTGATTTTATTCACTGCTACAGTAGCTTGATATTTTCGACAATTTTAGTACAAACACATTGAATTCTTCTTGCCACTAGTGTTTTGAAATCAATTTAGAACTGCTCTAGTTGCAGGAGAATAATTTTAACTAGAAAAACATGATTAACCTTTTTTCTAAACTTTTCCAGGTATGAGAATCAGACACCAAAGATCAGCAAAGTTCCGCTTTAGCCTAGTCAACAATTGAAGCTACTGTAACGGTATTCTGCATTCCACCTTCCGTCATTTCTGAAAATGATTTTCCTCTCTTTGTTAGACATCCGAATGATAGAGAAATTTTGTGTTTCTAATAAAGAAGAATTAAAGCTTCTCTATTTCATCTGAATTTACGAATATGTTGATACACGAACTTTTTCTGTATTTTCAGATCTCGCTATCGGTACAGAAGACGAAAATTTTACTCTTTCAAGATCATCTGTTTTTTCCGTCTTATGCTCAGAACACGGTGCAGCTTGGATTCTCTAATCCATTTGAAGTTTGAAGATCATAAAAGCTCAACTTATTCTGAATTGTTGTCTAGAAAACATATCAATGAATCCAACCAGCTAAGCGTTTACAGCTGAATTCACAACTAATTATGGAGTTTGGGAAACTGTAAATATTGTACGGCTATTTTTACCTGCTTTTTGTCACAATCACAGAATAGTGACTGTTTCTGCGAGGGGTAAGAACAGCGTAACCACAGAATTACAAAGAAACAAGACTAGCTCAGGAGTACGAAATTACGAAAGATTGTTTCCCCGTAGAAAATGCTGTACTTGAAACAGAATTTTATGAAAATGTTGAAAATCATCAAATTGAACTACGAAAACGCGTTTTATCTCTCAAATTCTAGGATAATGTGAATTTAAAAATTTGATATTTTTGCTGCTTCAGTTTCATTGTTTAAGATGAGATCTTCTGAAAAAATTAATAAAACAGTCTGAGAAGGTGGATAAATTATTGAAGGCTCACTCAAATCACACATTTATACGGGTTGATTAGTTAGTGACTGTGTGTTAGTATGGAAGCTGAGCATATCTCGAATACCAAGAAACTGAAACTTATGGACAAAAATCATTTAATTTTTTAGAACACACCGACCACTAACTGTTCCACATACCTATTGTCTTGAATTAGCATAGAGTTGAAACATTAGAACATGTGGATTTAAGGTTTGAACAAAAGAAACCAGTATTGCTGATTCACGTACCTTGGATCTCCAAATAACATCGAGTTGAGAAATTGAAAACGTGGTGTGGAACGCATCGATTTTTACATTTCGAACCATGGATGAGACACAAGAATCCAGTTCCAATTTCAATTCAAGTACCAATTCAAGTTCCAGTTCAAGTTTCAAGTTCCTCGAATGATGTTCTGCACACCTCATAATGAATGGGAACACCTTGAAACAGCAGGCACAACTGAATTCGTGAAAAGAGGACTTAGGCAGCTATTTCGTATGAAGACTATCATTTAACCACTTGATTTCCATCTACCGTAAAACCTCTAATTGAAGGGCATGCCCTTCTATTTTTCAACTGCCTTCTCAAGGTGCCCTTATATTGGTGGTGCCCTTCAATTGGGGGTGCCCTTTTATTTCTCAATCTGTGGTCGATAAAAACAGATCACTAAAAAATTCTTTCAAATCATGGAAAAATCGAGAAAAATCACTGATAATTATCGTTATACCAGTCACAAGCTCAATTTTTCAAAGAAAAATCAGCTTATTTTTTCAAATTTTGAACCAAATTATGACAAAAACAGTTTTGGAGGGTGCCCTTTTAATGGGGGGTGCTCTTCTATTGGGGGTGCCCTTCTATTTTTCAACTACGCTCTCGAAGTGCCCTTTTATTGGAGGTGCCCTTCAATAGGAGGTGCCCTTCTATTAGAGGTTTTACGGTAACTCTGATTCTTGGGTAAACTTCTTAATTACAACTTTTACGCATTTTTCTCGTTGATATAGTTGACATTATCAGTTTTAAGTATGCATCAATAAGATCGAATGATAATCTAATAAATAAAACTACTGAAACTGTATTTCTGTTCAATTTTCTCGCAATTTTAGTTCAAATTGATTTGCTTATGGGAAATTGATTTGCTCATTGGTCTCTTCTAACTTTTATTGAGCACTTTTTTCACCAAACAATTTCGGACACAAAAAGAATACTTGATTTGCGAATTTAACCAAATCTTTGGAAGGCTAGAAAATTTGTAAAATCCGTTGATTTTTTGCTGTTTCAATTGGCCTATTTATGAAGAATACTTTGAAGTGAAACGATTATTTTCTCTTAAAGTCGACTTTATGAACCATATTCTTAATGGACAATAATAAATGGATTGTTTTTTTAATTAAAACTTTTCCTTTGGTTGTTTTAGAAGCCATAAAAATCTGCCCATTTAATTTTTTCGTTAACTTAGTTAATACACGAACTTGGTCTTACTAGGGAAACGTTTAAGGTGACCGTGGAGTTATGAATCGAGACCTATATCATTCGAAAGGCAATAACGAAATTAGGATAAATTTGAATTTACAGCTGCCTAAACACCCTGTGAGCTGAGCAATTTGGGTTAAAAGCCTCATTTTTCGTCAAATTTAGTGATTGTTCTCACACAAAATTGACGTGGAAATGTTAAATTCGAAATTTCTCTTTTCCAATGAAGAATTACCACTAAATTTGTCAAAAAATGAGACTTCCAACCAAAATTGCTCAGCTCACAGGGCGTTTAGGCAGCTGTAAATTCAAATTTATCCTAATTTCGTTATTGCCTTTCGAATGATATAGGTCTCGATTCATAACTCCACGGTCACCTTAAACGTTTCCCTAGTTAGTGCACTCGGGAAGTTTTGTAGTTCTGGAAAATCTGTTAACTGATTATTTAGGTAGGTCTCACGATCTGTAACAACTTTTAATACTGCTTCACATTTTCAATTTTTCTTTTTGTGAAAGTCACATATCAATTGACGGTGAATTCATTTTTACAAATTCGAACAACTGCGTGGTCGACAAAACTGCTCGAAGTTTTTTCTACTTTTCTCACTCTTCTCACTTTTTCAAACTTTCTGAGCATTTTTTGGCTTTTCCGAAAATTTGGACGACGTAAGAAAAAATTGCTGACGAAACAATGAAGACGGAAAACGGTAGAAAAAAAGTGACGGAAGACGAAATTGTGAGTATCTCTGAATCAGAACTGTTCTCGGCAAAACAGGTTCCTGATTTCATGTTTCACATAAGTGTTAGATGTGTGGTAGGAATTGCGAAATGATGGAAGTAGGACCTAAAGTATAGCCGGTGAGTTCCATGGAAGAGCATTGCTAACAAGGGAGTTCATTCCAGACAGGGAATGGGAACGTTCTGAAAATCAGTAAACGGATAGTATCGCACTTCCTGAGAAAGAATCTGGTGTCAAAAACTTCACAATAGAGCGCGTTATCGAAAAAAGTGCATCCGAAATTGTAAGAGATTTCAAGTAGAAGACCATATTAGCACATCTTCAATAATTAACTTTTTCATGGCTGTTAAAAAAGTGTGGAGAATTATTTGAACTTGTTTCAAGGTTCCTCCGCGAAATTTCGCTGTTATTTTTTATTTTAGATTCGGAGGAGTAGTGAATTTTGTACATTGTTCTTAAAACTTTGATAGGGTGGTGAAACAGTTTAAAAAATTATTACATTTCTGATTTTTCGTGTATTATCAACAAAATATGTAGTAATAAATATCAATAATCTACGTTTCAAGTAGTTCATTAGACATTCGTTGCATTTCAGTCAGTAATGAGAATCCCACCTGTGTATTCATTAATCGAACCAGTTTTGATCCTGAAGTCAATGGTAAAATAGTGAAAGAGAATAATTGAGAAAGAACCATCGAATATCTGAAACCAAGTAGTGAAAGTGAAGGTTTTGGACCAGGGAAAATGTATCAAATTATGACTTCAAGTTGTACTTCTTAACTTATTCTCTCTGACACAGTTTTTCAACACATCAGAGTATATGAAACGCTTGTGTTTTGTGAAACAGGGGTAAAAATTTTATGAAACAGGTTAGGACAATGAGAAGTTTCGGAATTGTGATAAAGAGTTTTGAGTCTTTAAAAAGCTGACTCTCGTTCGGCATTTCATATGCATGTCTTATAATAATACCGGTCAGAAGCAGAACTTTTATCATCATGATTTCAAAATGAACTGGTTAGACTGTAGGAACACTAGCCAATAGAAACTTGAGATTTTCATTTTTTACATATCTCAGGAGGCCGTGGCATTTTGAAAGGCCCCTTTGCTCCCAAAAGCCGTGAAGAAGCCGAGGCCTCTCACGGCCGGTCGTCAAAAGTGACAGTCTTGACTTATCCAAAAGAAAGAAACGATAATAGTGAGAAGAAAATCAATATATTGCAATTAATGGACCCACAGAAAACGCAAAAAAAAATTACTGTATTACAGACCTTGGAAAATATGAAATTCTTTTTCAAAAGCAATTCTTGTTTGTTCTCGACTTTCTGAACAAATAATATCGATCGAGCTTCGTATGAAGACAATACTATTCAAAGAAAAACTTGTAAAGAGCTTATGGTGAGATTGAAACAGAAAAAATGGGGAAGTTTTGAAACTAATAGCTGAAGGACAAATTAGTTGTGGCGTGGGGACGTGATTTTCGGATGTTGTTGAGACATGAAAACTGCTAGGAGAAACAAGGGCGAGAGGTGGGTAAATTTTCTGAGCAATGAGAAGGAAATGTGAATTTTAAGACCAGAATAAAAAGTTGAAAGGAGAGCAATGGGCAAATCAGTCACTGACCAAATTAAAAACATATTGAAAAAGATGTCACTATCGAAAAATTGGATCCATGAAGAATATTAGCAATTTGAAACAGGATTCTGTTGCTCATTTTCTTCTTTGTGCTACAGTTTTTTTGGTGAAGGAGCGGAGGTAGGAGTTCTAGACGTTGTTGATCTTGATGTCGAAGACTCAGAAGTCGACGGTTCAGAAGACGCCACATCGAAAGCTGACGCCTTCTCTGCTATTCCACTTCTTCTAGCCAATCTTGCATCTCTTTCTTTTCTCTTCTGTACCTCACGAGCTTTGGTCTGCTCAACTCGGAATCTCTGTTTTTCCTCCGCTTCTTTTTCCTTTGCCTCCTCTTCATCTGGAAAAAAATACTGCATTGAAACTTGGTCTAGGTCTCTAAGTGCATCGCTAGTTTATTGAAGTTGGGAAATCGCATTCCAGTAACTAATTTGTTGAATAAAACTTTCTCACATTCCACTAAAATTGTCACTATCATCCGAAATGTTCCCAGTTTCAAGAATGTGACTTGGATTGGAAAAATTTCCACTACTTCAGACATGACCCTCTTTTCGTAAGCTACCCAAACACTCACCAATGCTTCTCATAAGATTCTCATAATACGTAGTATTTTTCGCATATTGGATCTTGCCACGACGAGCTTGCTCTTTGACATAGCACTGATAATCTTGGCCATTGCAATAAGAATGACCTTTATGACATTGGTCTAAGGGAGCTATAGTATTTACAGTATCTGAAGACTCATCTGGAGACTGATCAGAATTGGAGGCTTTGGGGGATTCTGCCAGGTCTTCTGAATCTCCAACGTCATCTGAGGATTTGCCAAGATCATATGCATCTGGAGCAACTTCAGACTCATTTCTCTGATCCTCAAATTTCTCCTCAGCTTCCTCTATGATATCCAAAAGTCCTGTTCTCAAACTGACTCCAGCTAGACGGATGGGAGTTCTTGAGTGTCTCAAGAGTCGAGTAGAAGGTCTGGGAGTGCACACTTGAGGTCGATTTTCGTCGTCTTCAGAGTCTCTCAGATTCCGAAGTCTGATTTCATCTAATTTTGATACTTTAGAAACTCCTGGAGGTCGTGTGGCAATTGGAATTGGGTCATAGTCGTAGTCTGGGACGTCTTGAAGATGTGTGATCTGATTCTGATTATTCCCAGTTTTCATGAGTTCTTGCTCCAAAGCGTTCTCATCTTCTTCAGCCAATACCTGATTCTGATGGTCAACATCACCAGATTCAGAATTCCCAGTCTCATCAATTTCCACGTCTTCTGGATCCTCTTCCCCGATAACGTCTTCATTTCCATGATCCAATCCTGGATTTTGTAGGCCATCGTCTCCAAGAGTTAGTGCCTCATTCATCATAACGTCATCTGGATCTTGCTCCAATAGATTATCCGTATCGTCTTCACCGTCATTTCCAACGTCATCTGCTTTTGGATCTGGGCCCCCTACTGGTACCTCATTTGCTTGAACTGGAACATTTTCTGGACCTTGATTTGGTGCTCCAGAATTCCATGGCTCCGAATCTCGACCTCTTCGATTCGGCGCGCCACGTTTTTTCTTGATGGGAAGAGCTTCTCTGAAAAATTTTCCGTTTTTTGAAGGGCTCATTGTTTTCAAGATTTTTTATTTAGTATTAAGAGCGGCCATTTCGCAAAATTGCTTTTGACTTTTACATTCCAGATGTTTCCAGAACCATGTAGAAACTTCTAAGCCAAGTTTTGTGGCTTTTATAATAGATACCTCAAGAAGTTTTGGAAATTTCTAGCATCTGCTATAACTTTGAAAGGATTTCTAATAAAACTTTCTAAAAATTCTAGAATTTCCCAGTATCTTCCTAACCCTTGCAATTCCTCTTGCACTCACTTCTCTCCTTCCTGCTCTTCTTCTTCTTTTTCCTCCTCCTCTCTAGTCATATACTGATCTTGGGACCAATACTGATGTTGGTCATGCTCCCCCTCAAATACCACATTTCCATCTCTGAACTTGAATTCGGTGAGACGTCCTTTCCTATCCATTTTGAACTTTCCCACCTTGTTTAGTCTGAAATAAAAGTTATTTTAAGGATTCTGAGGATTCTTGATAAACTCACTCTTTATAAAAATTACGATCTGTCATCGGAATGCTCATGATGAACATAAGTTGTGCCTTGGTGGAGACGGGGTAGTTGGTATGCATGATTCTTGCAGTTAGGAAATCGGAGGGTCTGGAAATAATAATATTTGGTTTGGTGCAAATATTATTAATTATTTCCAACTCATGAACAAGCTTCAGTAAATTTACAGTTTTTGGCAGGTATGATAATGACTATGAGAAATAGAGAAAAATGTTAAATCTGTATTCAAGTAAAGACTGTCTCAGATCTAATCTTCTTTCCAGATTTTGACCGTGGCCTAGCTTTACAAATTGAAAAGTTAGGCCATAGACAAAATCTGAACTTAATAACATTTTTATCGTTTTGTTTAGGCTTAGATTCCAGCGTAGACTACAACAACAAACAAAAATTTCGATTTTGTGAAAATCGAAAAAATATCGAATTTCAAAACCCCCAAAAAATCCCTCACTTTGCATAATAGTTCCTTGGTCTGTATTTCCATCTTCCATCCATATAAGCCTCCGACAGGCTCATTCTTGTTTGCGGGGCTTGGAAATTCTGTTGGAGGATCCATTCGAAAAATGGAGCATACATTTTTTCCCAGTGAGGCAGCATTCTATTCTTATCTGTAAATTTGGGTCATCACAAATTGTCAAATGTAATATGTGTCAGTTAAAATGATGAACGTGAAACTGACTTTTTTTTGCAAAATATAGTTGTGAAAAATGCGAAAAAGACGAAAAATGGACAAACCAATAAAACAATGTAACACAGTGCAATGCTGGACATCGTCGGTGCAGTTATGTATAGATTAGATTTGCGGTGGAGCGCACTTGCATTTTTTTGTAGTTTCGGGGTTTCTGGGAAGAGACTGTGTAGTATGTTGGTGACGAAATAAATATAAAAAAACATATATACATATGTTTGCTGTTTCAGAATGCTCACAATTATTGGTTGTTGTAATCGCAGTTTAATTCACCCAGGGCTTCAAAAAGAACGATCAGAAAATCATGTGCGAATCAAAAAGTCGATAAAAATCACTGCCCAAATCTTTGTGTTTGCCGTTTCACAGTGTGGAGAAGCAGACAAAAAATTGCATTGCTTTAGTATCTGTTCTTTTTGCCCAAGAAAAACCACATATATTTTACAAAATTTCATGATTATTGTTGAACTCTTAATGTTTTTGCGATAACTTTTATGTCACTCAGGACCTATTGGATAAAAAGCAGTTTATAAATCATAATTTTGGGAGATACTGTGTAGTGATGGGTAGCAAACACTACAAGAGAAAAGTTGGCTGCGGAGCACAAAATGTCATTCTCGCTGAGAGCCATTTTGAATGAAAGGCAGATTTGTCCCTAATGGTCAGTAAAGAAAATAGCAGAGGAATGAGCATAGAAGAAATCATGACAGGTCAAGAATAACATGATAAATGAGGTCTCCACAAAAAATGCTGCATCAGAAACAGAGTTTCATGAGAATTTTCGGACTTGATTTATTGTTCGACTAATTCCAGATGCGTATTTTCTCATGTTGTGGGACACTGTTTCAGTTGGAGCATATGTGTTGTGTGCCTCTGAATCCAATTAGTTGTCTTTTTGAACTGCTTAAACTCAAGTGTTTGTTTTTTCACTGGTCGGTTAATTCATCTCCTTGAAAAATGAATGCTAAATTCTTGGAATAGATATGTCTATATGAACGAAGAAAAATTCATTTCATTCCACAAATTCCAGAATAATGCAAATTTTTAAAAATGGAACTGAAGCAAACACCAGGCAGCTTGTAATTCCACTGAGTTGAAACTTTAATTTAATGATTGTAGGAGACTTGTTTGCAAGGTTTCATAAAATTTGATCGGAATTACGGTTACAGCAGTTTCATTTGTTGACTGTGGTATCCAACTGAGCTAGTTTGTTAGACGAGCTCAGATTCTAAGTGTTTTGTTTTGGAAGTTGTTGAGTCTGTTGTTTGAACATATAGATAAAAATGGAATACAACTAGGAAATTGTTCACTCTACAATTGATAACCAATTAAGATAAAAACGATTTCTCAACAGCCGATAAAACATCCCTCCCCACTCATCAAACTTCCTCTGTTTCACAATGTCGCCATTCTTCACAATTCTTCCTAATAATCATTCTGACCTTTTTTCGAGATCTATTTCTTGTCAAAAACGTGTTTGGAACATTTTTTAGTACACATCAATGATCAGAAAAATTTTTCAGTACTCCGTAAATTTTCGAAAAATGCAATTTTCGTTTTTCATTCTTTAAGCATAGTCAGTTTTGAGAACATTTTTTTGCCTTCTGGTGGGAATAAAGTTTTCATTAAACTCGTTAATGTTTTTTGGCTTTCTTTCTTAAAGTGTAGTGAAATCATAAATCGTTTATTAACCCATCGAACCCGTTGAAAACTGATCGAAAAATTGGGAAAATTAGGAATTATGTGAACAACTTGAGATAGGAAAAACAATGAGTGTAGTTGATGTCACTATCACTGTTAACTGAAAAGGCAGACCAGAGTAGAATACATCAAGAAAATAGAAGAAATACCGATATGTGTTTCATGCTGGGCGTATAGGATCAGATTAGATTAACGATAGGCAATTGTGACAAGTTCATTGTTTTGTTTTATGCTTTAATTAGATAAGCGGTGGAGCGCGCTTGTTTTCTTTTGTGGAAACTGGGTTTTTTGGGAAGAAACTGTGTAGGCATCGAAGAGAATTTCAAAGAAATAACATTGGTTGAGAACATTCAGCCAGGATGGTTTTCTAATACTTTATGTTTCTAATGAAGCATGCATCCCTGTGGTCAAAAATATTCGACTATTTATCATTGCTTTTTCGATTGCATCAGTTCACCAACCCGATGAAACTGTGCTTTTTTTTTGTAGCAAGTTCACAGTAAATGGGTATATTTCAAAAACCAAAGCAAACGATACTTTCCATATGGCTTTTTACGATGAACTTGGTCTTTATTTATCCAGCGAAATGTGTGAAAAAATAGCATACACAACCCGATAATCAAAGATGACAAGTTTGGTTCAAACATCACAATTTCGCACCCTAATGAAGTAGTTTTGAGTTTCGCAAGTTCTTTCAAGAGGTCCATCATTTTCTCGGATTGCTCGATATTCCTATTTACATAATGAAACAATTCAGAAACAAAAAAGAAGACACATATTTTCGCCAAAAATACAGTTTCCATGGGGTTATTTCTGGAAGCTTTTGATGCTAGCTTCAATTGTTTTCGACTTCTAATCTTGCCAAAAAAAAGAGCGAAAAACTGTTCTAAAAACTTGGAAATTTCTGTCTTATCTTCAAAATGTACAGGTTCTCGTTTGAACATGCGTGGTTTGTGGGAAGAACGGGAAAGAACACTAAAAAAACATTGGGTGGCAATGGCATTGGTGACACTAGATGGAATTATGAGTAGAATGCTATGTCTTGAATTTGGATATTATGCCAAAATGCTTCATTGCTCTAGCGTCTGACAGCAAAGTGAATACGATTATGTCGAGATTTTGAAAGAGTGAATTATGAATATTTGTGTCTTATATTTCTTCTGCTTTAAAATGTAGTCATTTTCGATAATGAAAATCCAACAAAGAACCCAATGAAGAAGTTCTAAGCGTCGCAAAATCTGACCGCGGCAAAACGGAGAAATTATTTCAACGAAAAAAAGAACATTGCGTATATGCATTTTTTTGAGTTCTGGTCAGCCAACTGCAAATCATTCTCTAGGGTTGTTCGAGATTTTTAACAACATGACGAAACGGTAAAAAAGCAATGGCAAAAGCATTTTGGCCGAAAGTTCAGTTTCAATGAGGTTGATTCCTGAAGCTTGCAATGTTAGCTTCAATTTTCAACTACTATTTTCGTCCAAAAAAAGCAAAAAAGTTTTGCTTCATAATCTCTGTCTCAACTTCAAGATGTGCAGGTTCACGTTTGAACATACGCGGGTCGTAGAAACAGTGGGAACACAGAGGTAAATAGGGGACCTTCGCAGTTCGCGGGCTTTCGATTGATTAGGGGACAATTTTAGTGCAAGCATATTGAATCGTGGTCAGTTTTCGCAGCAAATATTAGAACTAATGATCATAATCAAACCGGAGAGTAATGTCTGCCAGCCGAACCATGCATCTTCATTCTTCTAAACTTTTCCAAGTTTGGGAATCAGGCACCAGAAATAGGCGGTGTTCCGCTTTTTGCATTTCGCATTCCACCATCCGCCGTCTATTTTAATAATATTTCGCATTCCTATAGCAATTTTTAGTTAGTTTTCAGTGTTGATGGAGATGTTGATACACAGGCTTTACATTTTAGTCTGTTCAGATCTCGTTGTTGTCGCAAAAATATGACAGTAAGAAAAACAATTTTGCCTGTTTCAAGATCATCAGAAATTTCCGTCTTGCAATCACCACATAGTCTGCTTCGTTCTTCCCACCCTGGTCAAAAAAAGTTTGGAAATCACAAAAGCGTTAGGTGTTCTGGGTTGTTATTTAAAAAAAACATTTCAATAGAAAGATCGTTATCACAACCGATTCAACGACTACAGCTGAATTCATAGCAAGTTGTTGTCTTCCAAAAAGCAGTGAATATTCCACGATACCGTGTGTAAATGTTGTAGAAAGAGGAAATCAAAATTTGAGAAAAAATGAAGATAATCACAACCCTCAGAAACTGTGATGACTTAACGACAAATTATATTTTCTGTAAGTTTCACATCGATACAACTTTTGAAAAACTTCAATCTTTTAATGCCTGATATTCACGATATTTTCTGGCATTTTGCAACAGATAAATCCCGAAACATTGAAAACAAGCCATTAACGCAAGTCAAACAAATTCGACTGTTTTATGATATTGTTGAATAGGTATAAAAATGTAGTCCACGTTGGATAAACTAAAAAAAATTTGAGGCATGTAGAGTGTATTTCATGCCATCATCACCGTTGCCAGCTGAATCATCAAGATCAAAGTAGAAATCAATAAATAATGGAAAATGAAGAAAAATTGTTGTTTTAAGGGTCAACGTTCAAAACAGAGTGTTAATTTTATCACATTGTTTCGGGCATTTTTCTCAACTTTCTTAGGTGTTTCCGGAAAAAAAACGAAAAATCAAAAGTCTAAATAGATGAAACTAACAGTATATGAAAAATAGAATCCAGCAATGGATTAATTCAATGATTGGTCACAAAATTTTATCGTGCCTACATGATACAAAATAAAAACCGATTATGCAAATTTGAAAACGCGTAAAAAGAGTTTGAAGCGAGGTAACCCCACACTCTTGAATATTTTTAACCTCACAGTGCGCTGCTTTAGATTCATCTGGGACATAGGTAGGCGGTTTTGATATGAACTGTTTTGTAGTGTTCATTTTCAGATTCAGCATACCACGAACACATTTTTCGGGAACACATACATATTTCCTATGTTTGTCGTTTTTATGAAAATAGTTTTTTCTTCTCTCATAAGCAGCTATTCTGATAATCTTGGAATTTGATCGAGATTGTGAAACAGAAAAAAAGTATGTTTCAACTACAAAGTAATCGTAGTGTACTCAATCATTGAATGATCAACCTGTTCCCTTCTCAAAACAAAACAAAAGTTGGTAAATATCAACTTCATTCAATGATTTCTGAGATACAATTGTAGCGAGAACGTGGGGAAGCATATCATTCTTGGTGAATGGTGGCTTTCAATTTTGAAAAGTGTTTGAAAAAGTGAACATTTTCTTTTGTTAGTTTTTGCTGCTGGGAGAACACAATTTGTGGTCTTTGATCATGTAAGAACGAAAAATAAAACATTTCAAAATCTGAAATTGGTATGTTGTTCGGTTTCAAGAACGTGACATATACGGCAAGCAAACCCATAAAGTAATCAGAACAGATTGATAGACGGTTCAAATGCAAGCAGAACGAATAGAATGCGGACGGTAAAACTGTTAACTGATAACAGTAAAACAAGAGTCTATAGTTACAAAAATAACATATCCGTTCCCACTTTTCACATACCGACAGAAAGTCTTATTCATTGTTCAGAGGAGCGCGGAATTCCGTCTTCCGCATAGAAAATTTTCTCTTCCGCGAACCTCTTTCACACATCGAAAAACTAGAAAAATTAGTAAATATGTGAACAACTTGAAACAGTAAAAATAGTGGATTTGGTTCATGCCACAATCTAATCTGCACTGTTATCTAAACCAAAGTAATCAAAGTAGAAATTTGCTAAAAAGGAGAAAAATTATGGAAATTTGAAAAAAGATGGAATCTCGTTGTGTGAGAGAGAGTAGTCAATTTTGTCCTTCTGAGCTGGATTTTTTCTGAGTTTTGTTTTATGTTTGTTATGGAAAACTCTTATCAACTAGGGGTACTCTTGCAGATTTCACAACCAAAGCGAGACTGTATATAATTTTTGAAGTAACATAAAAAATGGAAGCTATTTTCCTGTTTCAAGATTCTCATAATTGTTCGATTTTGGACAGTCAATTAGTGTTGCTGTCTATTTCATGATACGGATATCAATAAAACATAGAGAGAGTTATTGAACTAGTAGTCAAGACGCTAACAAATAACACGTAAATGTTTGAATTTTTGTGTGACTGCCTGATACAGTAAGCAAGTTGTTTTTTTCTCTCATACATAGACATAGCACTAAAAGGAAGAGTTGTTTCCTGCTTGCTAAATTTCCTTATTTCATGATCCTGGAATTGTAAAAATAGGAAGAAAATGTATTATCCCTCGACCAACCACTAATAACAAACGTTGACTAAAACTGAGATTCAGGCATATCTCAAACTGTCGATTTTAATAATTAGTATCTGTCACTTTCAGTGGGCTGCATTGAATTCAAACGCATTTTGTTTATGAACTGTTTTTGAGTGTTGATACCTGAATAAAATATGATAACATTCACTAGTCCGACGAATTCCATGGGCATGCTTGAAATGTGAAATATTTGAAAAATGAACAAGTACAGTTGCAAAGGAGGCCAACGTCGATCAATCCATCTGATGAACTCTCAGTTTTATCGAAAATGTGAAACAGTAAAAAATTTAGTAAATTTCATCAAGAAAGTATTAGTTAGGTGTTCAAAGGTGAAACGGATTGAGAGTTAGAAGTCAAACATTTCAGAATACAAGCTGAATGAGACAGATTAGAAAAATAAATATCGGCGAAAACGTATTGATGGCGACAAACTCCGTCTAATTATAAAACCAAATTGAAAGTGTGAATACTTTCTTTTTACAAATTATTTGGTTTTATGGAAACGAATTTCTTGATTATGTAAGCTATGTTGAAACAGTCACAAGCAGACAAGGATTACCAATTACTGAGTGTTATGTTAAGCTATCAATATTTTGATTTGAAAATGTTTCTGTGGTTTTTTCAGTGCCACGCTTTTGTTCAGCTCAACTTCTCTTGTTTCACACTTTATTTCTACAGTTTTGAGTTAATCATAAGTTGGAAGCTTTCATAAAAAAACACCGCGCGGTACAGAACGTAATACCAAAAAAAAAAACTATTCCTAATTTGGGTGAAAATGGAATTCAGATGCTTTTGCATTCCACGAATTCATATCTCTATTTGCAGTAAACATATACTTATAAATGCTAAATCAACGAAATTTTCATGTACGCAGTAAGTAATTCTATTTTCCGAACAGACTAAAATCTGAAATCTGAGTACAGCTTTATGATAACGTTAAAACTGTAACATTTTTGATGAATCCTTTTCATCATCTGGTGTGTTATCAGTTCAAAAATTACCTATTGGATTATAATAAAGTCTTTTTATGTGTACTTTATGGTAGCTTTCAGCCAATTATATAAAACTAACTTGTTATAACATAAATTGGAGTGTACCAAGCATTACAATTATTCGGAATTTGTATGTCTACATTGTAACAGTTCTTTGAGTTTTCAGATTCAAGCGAATGCGTGTTCCGGAAAAATTATACCAGAGAGGAGCATCGAACATTACTCCCGATATTCATTGTCTTTTTCTCTGTCTCACCAGCTTCGCAATGTTTTTTTTCAATCGCAGTGCAGTAATTTCAGAGAGCTGAAACACGAATGAACTTTTTGCACAAGCTGATCGAATTGGAGGAGTTTTCTTCTAAGTCTGAACTGCTGTAAAGTTCGAAGAGTATAGAAATTGAAGTTCTTTCGGGTTCGGTAAACGGAACATTAGAAAAAAACTAATGCATGACGTAATTACTGGTTTTATGAAACTGAAAAATTGATCATAATCTTTTTAACTTACCTTCTTCATCATTTCTTTAATGACATAAAGTGCAACTAATTTTTGAAGTGTCTTCACCAATTGTTTGAAAATGAAACCGTATCCATTTGTGAAGAATGAGAAACCGTTAATTTTTTCCGTTTCAATTGGCCTATTTTTGATCAGTGCTGCTATGGTGAACTATTCTCGCTTTCGCTTTAGTTTCATGAGTGCTCGAAATAACTTTTTCTAGTGGTCAGTCAAAAATGGATCGTCTTTTGAAGCTGAACACTTTTTAGAATTCTCTTATGTAAATTAGGTGCTTCATCAAAAAATCACTGACTTTTTCATTGCGTTCATGTCTACTAGTCAGATACATGAATCTGTAAAAGTGTTAACTGAAAAAAGTTGATCTCGAACTAATATCCGTCACTCCCTATAAAACGAGGAACGTATTATTTCGCAAATTCGATGTTTTTTGAAATATGTCGATGAATAACTGATTTGCACTTCTGTTATCTTGAAATAGCACTAAGTTGGAGCATTCATTGAAGGAATGTGTTACAGTAGCTTCACGTGCTTTCAGCTGAGCTAGTATGCTTGGGGTAATCGGCGTGAACGGTAATAGTTTAGCTTGAGACGAAAAACAATCAATCATTCACATCACACAATGACATACGCCATCTTCATTGACGAGTCAAATGGTCTCCGAATTTGAAACCTGTATGAAATAGTGGAAAATTTTTTCAACAAAGTCTTTTGTTCTACGGAAAAGCGTTTCTCAATCATGTACCCCCGCTAAATTGAAGCAGAACCATCACGTTTTCAGTTACAATACCACGAAAAAAAAAGTGAAGAGTGTATTCAGCTTCAAAATATTCAAACCATGACTTGTGAAATTTTCTCAATAAGAAAACCTCTACGTTCTTTTAGAGCAGAAGATATGATTTGCCCAAAACATTGCAAAAAGAGTGCCTGATGAGAAAAACAGTCCAGTTCAGTTACCACGCAATTTTTATTACATAGTATAGTGCGGCACACTGAAAAATATTTGCAAGATATTAAATAGAGGTGATCCACGAACGTACTAGTGATGCAACTTTTTTCTGGTAAACAAAGTCTTCGAAACGGTAAAAGAACCATGATATTCTATTGATGAGCTGGCTTGTTCCTTGGTTTACCTTCATTATAGTGCACCACTGGACCATAGCGAGAAAATTCTGACTTCCGGCAAACATGGATTGAATATTTTATGAAAACGTTGCGACTACGAGAATGCAATATTTATTCTAGATTTGTGCTGACTGTTATGATAAATTTGAATCAGATAATTTTTTTGAAAGCTTTAACGACATATAATACTATTTCGAACTTACAATATATTGGAAAGATGAAGAGTGTTCTCATTAATGCAAAATGGGTTGATTCGAATTGTTTACGAACCTTTTAAGTAATTGTCTTCGATAACAATTTTCCGACTCTTTGTACTGAATTGTGCTCAATGGTTAATGTTTTACAAACAACATAAGCCACCAAGTTTTTCATTTCACTATTCAACGCTGTGTCTCCATTAAAGATAAACAGAAATATAACTTCTGCAAACATATATTGAATCACCGCAAAAAACTGTCAAGGTATCTAAAAAATTCGATAAAGAACAAAACTGATCAATCGATTAAGACTGCGTTGAAAATGAGAACTTAAAACAGAAAAACAGATGAAAAAAAAACGTTGATTTGACTCTGAGATGCCTTCATTTAAGTTGATCGCAATACTTAGCCTTAAAAATGCATTTATTCGAAAAAATTGCTAAGTTAAACAAAATTGTTCTTGAATTCTCACATTGAAGAACAAACGTATGCTATTCTCGAGACGTACATAATAAGGGATAAAAATTTCAGCGGTTTCATTTGGACCATTTGATTGATATGTTTTTGAATATAAGTATTGCATTCATCTTAGATTCTCACTTTCAGAGCTCATTAAAGTTCTACACCTTCTCTGATCAATACATACTGTAGCTGATCACAATTGAAAATGAGAAAGACTATGGGACAATAAAGACAATGGGGTTCCTCATATCTAGATTAATTTTGGACTAATCTAGGTGTGGGTGGGAACAGATGGCTACGTTCATTGTCACATCTATCCATCTGTCCCTTGAGTAAAGATTGAAAAGGCGGCAGATGTGCTAAGATAAGG
The DNA here is from genome assembly GCA_963932045.1 of Caenorhabditis sinica. Lineage (NCBI taxonomy): Eukaryota > Metazoa > Nematoda > Chromadorea > Rhabditida > Rhabditidae > Caenorhabditis > Caenorhabditis sinica. The sequence continues at coordinate 23,046,828 of OZ009940.1, forward strand.
TCAACAGAACAACATGCCATCTTCACTTCATTGTCCCAACATTGCGCAGAGTGTGCTTGTCATCCAGAGTAATCTAAGAAGGGAAAAATATAGAAAACGGTTATATGAAGAGAAAAAAGTAATGTGGAATAGACAGTTCAAGAAAGGGAGGAGTGTCGTGAGACTGGTAGAACTGAACAGTACTGAAAACATAATATGGGGATAGGTACAAAAAAGAACGTTACAGTTGAAAGTCTTTAGTTGTCGCATTTAAGTCTAGGGAGGGAAGAAAATGGACATGAAACTGTTAAAGATCAGATAGTTCAATGAAACATGGGAGTCTGGTTGCACATAAATACGAAGAACAGAGAACAATCAGAAACATATGAATGCTTAAGCAATGTTGTCTTTTTTCTTGATACCGATCGAACATTTGGTGATTGTGAATTCCAAGATCTCGTCAGTTCGTGGTACTGGATAATGACGAATAACACTTTCCTCATCCTTCCCTTCGATTTCAATCCCACCGATGGCTCTCGCAACATTGTCTCTGTTGTTTTCCATTAAATACAGACCACGCAGCTCACAATCCTTGAAATGTGGTATTGTAGAAATTGCCTGCAAAGTTTTGATCACGAACTGAAAGGAGTTAGATCAACTCACGTCTCGGATTCTGATGATGTCCCCTGGTATGTTCATGTGTACAGCTACTTGGAAGCTGGGGAATTTGAGAAACTCGGTCATTAACTGATCCATGTTGGCTGTGTGGCCACATAATATATTTATTTTTTTGGCTTGCTTCCATTGTTCCATTGTAATTAAATTATTTATACCATCAGTACTAGTGTCTGTGTTCAACGTTAACGATTCAAGAACGCCTGGTTGCATACGAGAGAGAATGGTTTGCGCTTGGGATGATAAACGACAATATACGTCCAGTGATTTGACCGATAACCCATCGGGGATACGGTTTACGAAAGGTTCCTGATTAATGAAAGAGGTCAAACTGAGAGTTCCCACTTCAAGTCGTGGCGTTCTCATAATGCTCTCAAACATTTGAAGACCGGCCTCCAAGTAGTTTTCATCGATTAGAACTTCTTTGCCACCACGTTTCTTAAGAGTGCACTTTTCTCTTTTCTTCTTGCATTCAAAGAAAGCCTCATTCAATCTCCATTCCACTTCCTTTTCATTTACACTAACTTCAATCTTTTCGTATTTTGGCGGATGGCGATCCGCAATATTTTTGAGAGTCTTGTTCATCTTACGCATGGAAGCTCTAAAAAGGCTTGGAGGCTTAGAGTCTTGCTACAGTATCTTGCTTACCTTTCAATAGGGTCCAAATGACAGATGATATCGTCGAGAATATCCACCGACAGCTCCACCAGTTCCTTCCGTCTTGGACCAGTGTTGCGATCGTAGTCGAAGTCTAGCTCCCCGTTGTAAAAACGGTAATACCAGAATTCGAAATCGACGTATTCCATCACATCGTCTCCTATGGTTTTGCAGAAGTTGCGGTAGGATTCGAAAATGGGTTTCTTCTGAAGGACCTCGTAGAGGATACAAAACTTCAAATGGTGGAGGTCAGCTTTGAGAAGGTCAGCTTGTTTCTCCATCGGGACACTGAAACTAGGAATACTGTATTCAATTGAAAAAGACAGGCATTGAAAGTGAGAGCGAGTATATGAAGAGAGTGTGCAGTGTTCCCAAAAAAGGCAAAATGGGGAACGAAAGTGTAGACAAGACGATAAAGTGTCTCCTGGCAAGATGGAAAATAAGATGACCTTTTCTCACTCTCACCCTAGATTTACTCGTCACTTGTCATAACTTGGCACTCTAATTGTCACCTTTTGCATTCTATATAGTGTCCTTTAAAAATAAATTACATATGAACATGTCATCGATTTATTGACGTTACTTCAACTTCTTCTCAGATAACTGTAGCTGAAAAAATTTGGCACAGTGTTCAACATTACTCTCACTATAAAAGCATTAGCACTTGTACGGGAAAAAACGAGGACGTACAGTTTGGATACCGGAACGGAAATTGACCAATTATGCTGTGTCATACACATGATATTTAGAAGCATCATCAAGTTGAATTAATGGGAGACGTCCGAGCATAATTGTATGACTTTTGCTGCAATGATATTTGAACAAAATCCATAAAACAGTTGCTTCATTCTGGAATCTGTGAATAATCCAAAAATAATTTTTCACTGATTTTTTATCAACTCCTATCGCATTTGCTCACCACGCAGTGTTTTGCTGGGCCATTCTTTAGCTACGTACCAATAGCCAAACAAACGCTTACAGCTGAGTTCATAACAAAATATAGCGTTTGTGAAACGGAAAAATAAAATGAGGCATACCTGTTTTCTCACTCGGTTTTTTTTGTCATAATCACAAAATAGTGACAATATAACATTACGAAACGTTGTTTCCCCGAAGAAAATGTTGTGTATTCAAAAGAGAATTTCAGGAGAACGTAAAATATTCTTGCATCAAATTTATGCCATGTGCTTACTAGACTGAAGCTACTTTCGAAAAATAAATAAGGACACATATACGTGTTCACAGTTTCAGGATCGCTACTTATGATCTGTGTATTTGAATCAACTATTCTTTGAATTCCATTCCGGTTACTGTTGATCCTTGAAAAAAAAACTCACGTTCTAGGGTGCAAAATTTTCTAAAGGGTGCAGATTTACACAAACTTAACTACCGTACTACCGCCTATGTTCACATCTAAAAAAGTGACCATCTTCAAAATCGTTAATATTGAGCATGGTGATAGTGATCATCACTGCACAGTTATTTGAAACAAAAGGTAAAAAATGAAATTAGCAGAAAAAGGAGGAAAATGATGAAATCTTGTTGTGGTAGGAATACAAGTTCATAAGTTATTCAATATTGTGATCTTGGCTGAGCAATTTCTGCTGAGACTTGTTTTAGGCTTTTGTGGACATGCATTGAACATAGGCACTCTTCCAGATTTTCCAACCAATGCGAAACTGTATACTATTTTTGAAGATTACAGAAAAAATGAAACTATTTTCCTGTTCTAAGATTCTCATAATTTTTTGCTTTTCAGTATTCGATCATTGCTGTGGCTTTATTTTAGAATACTGTTATGAATAAACTCGTCCGAAAGCAGGGCGCTAACTACGAAAGCCTCGAAAGAAAAATTGCACATAAGTTTGTTTTTCAATACCAAAGGACAAAGTAAGCAAGTTTTTTTTTTCATCGTCAGAGTGCTAGAAGGAATAATTGTTTCCTTTTTCATACTACTGATACTGTAAAATTGGTATCACTACGAAACTGTCTCAACATCGGTTCTACATTCGTTTCAAACAAATGTGAAACAGCGTGTTTTCGTAATAGTTATACAATTATCTGCTTTGAATCCAAAAATTTTTGAGCGTTCATTTCAGGATAAAGTATACAAAAATAATTGCTAAGAAAATGAATGAGAATGATTACAAACTTGATAAAAACCGATCAATCCATTTGATGAACTAGCAAACTTCGAAAAAGTGAAACAGAAAAGCAGAAAAAATATAGTCAGTTTCATCTAGAAAGTATCACTTGGGTGTTCAAAGGTTAGACGGTTCGAAGATATCTCGTGAGAATGCAAGCTGAATAAGACTGATGATAGCAAGAACTATCAGAGGGGACGTCATTGACGGAACAAATGTGTCCCGATTTTGAAACCTGTATGAAACAGTGGGATATTTATCTACAAATTATTTAGTCCTACGGAGAAGTGTTTCTTGATTATGTACGCTAAACTGAAGCAGTGTCTACATTTTTCAGCTGATGTCACAAACAGACATGGACTACCAATCAGAAAATATATATCTGAACTGTTGATATTTTGGTCTGAGATGTTTCCTAGCATTGGCACGTTTTTGCTCGGCAAAAGCTATGGAGTACACGGAACAGAAAATTAAGAAAAAAGTTAGAAAAGAAAAGTTAGAAAAATACAGATCGGTTAAGTTTCCATCAATATCAATGAGAGAGTGAAAAAAACTGGACAAAAAAGAAAATTTGAAACAGTGGACATTGGTCCAAGACAATTTTTAGGCCCAACGTCTTTAGGACCTGTTGACAGGGTCTTAGAAAAACTTATTGCTGAGCTAATTTGTTGTTCAACATAGCTTATCATAATTATTATGATGCACTTGACAATAGCAAAAAGGTCCCAAATTAAAGCCAATAACATTTGAATAATTCACAAAACCATTACGAAACAGGAGTGTTGATAACCAACCTTCGCAAGTATGAAAGTCGCTTGAAAACCGGGGATTATTGATTGCAAAGTAGTTGTTTCCGATCAGAATTTCTTGCTTTTATTGAATATACAAGGTAACTGATGCATATCTTGGTATATTGCGGGGGGGGGGGGTCCTATTGATTGTTTATGTGTGACGTTTAAAGATTCGTATTCGTTCACTAAAGGAGTACCTAGTTGTTGCCCTAAATCCACTTCTCGAAACCGTAAAAATTTGAAACCATACATTCAACACGAAGACAAACATGAATAGTAGAAAGACATCATGAGGAAAAAGGAGAAACTTAATGATTTCCGAACAGCGAACAAAAAGGATGAACTGATGTATCGAACAATAGTGGGTTGAAAATGACAATTTGAAACAGAAAATGTTTGATTTCTGGTTTCAGAAATCTATCAATTTTATCCTAAACATCCGTATCAACGTTTACTATCAAAAGCTCACCAAGTTGAATTATTTAGTAATTTAAGTATCTCCAAACAAACTGAAAAAACAGCGACTTTTAAAAATTTATTCAAAACTTCTCACAAAAAGGAAACAGTTAAAAAAACAAAACAACTCCATAGCCATCAACAAATCACATCGATATCCCTTGCCATATCCCTGAAGCAGTCGTTGATAGTTTCGAATGTGAATACCTGAAAAATAGATCATTTTCGAAAAATTCAAAAAAGTCTCGAGAATTCTTACCTGTCCGTCCACAATATCTTCCAACTTTTCCTTCAAAATGCTTATAACCTCTTTCCACAACTCTTCTCTTTCTTGGTTTTTCGAAACGTTCCTACAAATTTCGAAGTGCTTCAATAGTTGCTCAATGAATTCCCGGGCATCAGTAGTTTCAGATTCCCTGCTAGAAGCCACGGCTTCTAGCTTTTTGAAGACAATTTTGAAGTCTTCTGAAATCTCATGGAAGCTGAGATTTTCTGAGGACCCCCAGGTGCCAATTTTTACCACTAATTCTCTCCATTGCTTTTTCAAGTTTTTGAAATATTTCGAGTCGACTCTGTTGAGCACCCACTGCAAAATCATGCTCCAATTTTGGAGCACACTAGACGGTGGATGATCAAAGTTCGTATTTTCAAAATCGAGTTTTACTCGTTTTGGAGATCGCTCTATTTTTTCTTGGAGGGCTCTTTTCAATGGATTAATTTTGACAGTGCCTTCTGAGATCCTATGGTAGACGTCTTCTGAACCCTCAGAAGAAGTGAAGTTATCAGAAAGGATTGGATTGGATTCTGAAGTCCGGAGCTCTTCTGGAGTAGCTTCTAAAGTCTGGAGGCTTTCGGAAGTGACGTCGAAGTCTTCTGGAGCACCGAATTCCTGGGCGATGAGCTCTAAAAAATCTTCAACTGGGTCTTCGTCCTCAGAAGCGATTGCAATGACTTCAAAATCTACTGCAATGTAGTCCAAAACGAGTTTCTCTTCTGATTCATGAGTCATTTCAGACTCTTGATTCTCCACGATTTCAGATTGTTGGGGCATTTTTTCTGGAAAAAATTTTATTAGAGAGTGAAAAATGTTAACAGAACGAAATTAGAATCGACTGAAAATACAAATGCAAATTGAGAGAAAATCAATATTAGCAGAAGGGGAAGGATGAAGAAAAAACCAATAATTGTCGAGAATGTTTTCTGAAAATGAATGACTAGACCCCCAGTCACCTTCTCATGCAAATCAATAAGGCACCGCATATGGGAACAGATAATAGAGTTATTGGTTGGGAACAGGGAGATGGAAAATTGATTTTAGTCTATTTATGAGTCTATTTATTCATGAGTTTGAGAAATCTGGAGACTGAATCGACTGTAAAAGGATTTATGACGACATCTGGGAATCCAGGTCAGAGATGCACGGAAGTGATTTTTTAAAAATACGGAAGAGAAGACGGAAACGGCAGAAAAATTTTCATGACGGAATACACTGAGGACGGAAGTAAAAAAGTGACGGAAGACGGAAAACGGAAGTGACTTTTTGGACCCAAAATATTGAAAACCATAGGAAATGTAGTCTACTATGCGCCGTTCACCAAAAAACGACCAATTTTGGTCCAACTTCGAAATGAGAAAATCTAGTTTTTTTTTAAAGATTTTCTGAAATTTTTTTTTTTTCCGAAAAATACGGAAGACGGAAGGCGGGATTCCGTGCAAGTGAATACGACACTGAAAAACAAGAAATTCATGACAAAAAAGGACGTATTAAAACAGAAAAAATGAAAAATATCAACTCGTTATCGAAGTATAGTAGAAGTTATTGAAAAATGGCAAAAACACTGATCTGGTCCTATAAACAACAGTGTTTCAGAATGTCATGATACAATGACTCCAAATTTTGTACGGCAGGTCAGTTTTTACCACGGTGGCTTTCTCACAGCCCTACTTTTGGCATCTTTGACACACAATATGACAGCGGTATCAGATTTCACAGTGATCTGAAAAATATATGAAAAACGTGAAGCAGGCAAGAATGACCTAACAATGTGAAAAAATATGAACTTAAAATTACATAGCTGTTCAGAACCTGTTTGGGAATTCTAGGTGCCAAGTCTACCGTCTTAGTCTGCTCAACCTCAATTGTACAAAAAGCTAAATATTGAGACGAGGAATGATTGAGAATTTCTTACAACCACAACGAGGCAGTAAAATATTTCGATATTTCATCTCTCATCACCGTTGTCGAAATCTCATTAACAATTCACCGATGTCCAAGAACTCAAGCGTTGTTTGAAACGGTGTTGCCGTCAGTATTACAAGTGGTTTTTAGAAAACTACCCTGGTTTGTGCTTTCTACTATGATTATTGATGATTTTTGGTAGTTCAAGAAAATTAGTGTTTCCAAGACTCCACTATTTTGGAAGTGTTAGTAGAATTTTTCTGTAATCTAATCAGATTAGCAATAGGCGGAACCATTTCTCAAATAAACGCTTACGCATTCAAACGAGGTGACGCAAGATGGCGATCAGAGGTGCGCGGAATTCCGTCTTCCATCTTCCGTCTTCCGTCTTCCGCCTATATTTTTACTTCCGTCTCCCGTCTTCCGCATGGAAAATTTCTCTTCCGCGCACCTCTGATGGCAATTTTCTAATGGGACACAAGTCTACCGATTGTTTCTGACCGTAAAAAAACAAAGTTTCTAACCGTAAAAAACATCTTGAAACGGGGAAAAAATGTGAAGACACCCCCCCGCCCCCCCCCCCCCCCCCCCCCGTTAACAGACGATAATGGGAGTGATTCGGGAAAATGGTGAGTGGGAAAAAAGCAAGGCGATTTCCGAAATCCATGACAACATCGGCGTATGAAGAAATTCAAAGCTTGATGACAACGATTTGGAACAGAACTATTTTATTAGGATTTTACAGAAATTACTGAATTCGACTTTAATGGCCGGTCTATAGAAACATGGCTAAACTTTGAACTTTTCGGCTTTTAAATCGTCTTTTCCAGATCTTGAGGCATGTGTTATTCTTGCGAATAAGCCAAGAAGACTACACAAAGACTTCAAAACATGGACAAAATTTAAAAGCCGGAAAATTCAAAGTTTTGCCATGTTGCGATAGTGCGCGCTAAAATTCATTGGACTACAACTTCTTAATATTTGAATATTTCAGTTTTATGAACCAGGTGAATCTGTCAATTCCGTATTCAATCAGTGTTTCAATCCAATGGTTGTCATAAATCTGGTCGAATCCAAGCCAAAGTGGTTTTCAAAAATTTTCAAATTTTGTGATGATAAATTTGCGAATACCACTACTAGAATCAAACTTGTCTAACTGTTCAATGCAATTCCAAAATTTTAATTTTCCAAGGTTCTATTTTTACGATAGATTTTGAAATTCTAATAATCTTCAGCCAATCCTTCTGATGAGGTCATACATACTTCCCCAACCTTATTGAACACCGTTTTCTTGTCAAAATCTCCCTGGTACCTATTTTCCCAGGAGAGCACAAGCGGCCAATTGAAATTAAATCGATCAAGAAAGGGGCGGAGCCAAACCGTAGTCTGCATTGTGTAGACACGTGTTCTTGGTTCTGCTAGGAGTGCACGGCTTAGACATGGTGGGCCCTAATAGTGTATTGATTTTCACAAACACCTGGCTCATTGTTTTAGAAAGAGACGGAGTCCATCTGGTGGTCGTGTATTGATTTAGTTTGAAGATGCATAATCGAAGTTCAGTTAGTCCATCCTAGTGTGTGGTCCTTCCCATTGGATTTTTCTTCATTTTCCTTATCCCAGATATTGGCTTTTTCATCGGGTTTTCTGTTCTTTCTGGCTTTGCTCTATTGACTTTTTTCGAGTGCTCATTTTTCAGCTGAAATCCTACACCATGGTTCACCAAGCGACTCTTGAAAAGTGCGACGCCGTTGTTGCCAAACTGGCTGAGCTCTCAGCGACTGTGAGCAAGAAGATATCAAAGGAGAAATTGAAGAAGTTGGGAGTGCAGACAACGAAAGCAATGTTTAAGGATGGATTGTGAGTTTTTTCGGGAGTTAAACTTTTCAGTTCAATGAAAATTAGATTGAAAAATATTGCAGTTTATGTTAGTTTGGAAAATCGGAAAATTTTTGAAAAAAGTGATCCAGTCGTGTCGGTCGTATTAGAATGTTTGAAAATTTTCGATCTGAATTTTTGAGATCGATTTTTTGCAATTTCAGTAGAGATTTTGAATGCATTTTTGTCCAAGTTGAAATCTATTTTTCGATTTTGCGAGTTCAATTTTCATATATTTCTGAGCTGGATATTTCGAAACTTGAAGCCATTTTTTCCACTTCCGCTTGATTCTATCAAAGATCGGAATCCGTTTTGTTCGAAAAATGTGCCCAATTTTTCAAACATCGAGCTCGAGTTGGTCAGCTTTTGAGCACATTTTTAAAAAAGATACTCTAGATTTTTTGAAATTCCTCCTGAAAATGTCAATTTCATTTTTGTTAGTTTTGAACTGATACTCTGAATTTGACTTTTTCAAAGTAGAAATTTTTCCGATTCGGGTATCCGCCTAAATTTTGAAAAATAAAGGTCTAACTGGTAGTTGAAAGAAAGCATAAGTAAACACAATGAGTATCAAATAATTTTGTAACAAACATTCCGTTCATGTTTTTCATCGAGAAACATTTCCAGGCTCCTCCAACGGATCGCTGCCTCCAGTCACCCAATGAGCAAGAAGGCGAAAATGCTCTTCATTTCGAAGGTCCCCATCACCGACACCCAATTCAGGGCAGAATTGGAAGAAATTGCCACCTTGTCCTTAACCGGAAAACAAGAAATTAAGAATCTCGTTTTCAAGAATAATGTGGTCGTTGGTGATGGTACCAAAAAAGCCTTTCCGAGAATCCCAGAATCTTTCTTTAAAGATGCTCGGAAGCACATTCTGAGCTTTTCTGAACTTTCTGATGAGCCAATGCTACTGAGCACGGTTTTCAAAAGATACGTTAGCACGAAGCCTAAGGAGATGTTCCATGAGGTTTTCAGAAAAGTGGCTCGGGAGGTTTTGGGCTCTTCTGAGCTTCAGAAAAAAGCAAAATTTTGCTTCGTATTCGGTGTTCAAGTGAGCTCTAAGTTTTTGAAAGATTTGAAGGATTCTGGAGTGGAAATCGAGATCAATAGAAGGAATCAGATTGAGTATCTGAAGTTGAAGGACGGAGAGGAGTATCAAGGAGAGCCAGCAAAGCCAAATGGGAAGACTGGAATTGCGATGGATTCTAAGGCTTCTAAGGATTCCGATGATTCCAAGGAATCAAAAGTTGAAGACGTTGAGGAGTTGGATTCTGGAGATGAAGAGGATATTGAGGATTTTGAAGTTGTAGATGAGCCAGAATCAGATTCCGAATCCAGACCGGCTTCTAGAGCCTCTAGCACCGCATCCAGTATTCGCAACCTTCCTGGAGATCTGGACTCAGAAGACGAAATGGATTCTGAAGCTTCAGAGTGTCATTACGAATCTAGACCAGAGTCCAGAGCAGCAACTCCAACTGATTTCGAATCCGAACCGTCTCCAGAAGACGTCGAAATGGGTTCCTCGAAATTCCAAGATCCCATGGATTTCGACTATGTCCCAACAACTCCAGAAGTTGTTCAGATCCCTGCTCCGGAATCCCAAAAATCTAGTGACCAGGAAGACAAAGCCCAGGCAAAAGACGACTTCCCAGTTCCAGAATACAATGTCAAAAGTGGACCCATCACCCTCGACGACGTCATTCTGGCTTCAGAAGACGTTCACTGGACTCCAGATGGGGTTGTTAGAAGTGCTCCAAGTTTGAAAAGAGCCCAAGAAGATTATGAGCGTGATCCAGAATACCTGATATTACATGACCATGACTATGCTACCCGGGCTCCAGAAGCCATCCGCGCTCCTGAATTCCTTGGCGAAAGTGGTCCCATCACGCTTGATGATGTTATTTTGCCATCAGAAGACGTTCATTGGACTCCAAATGGCGTTGTCAGAAGTCGTCCAGTTTTGAAAAGAGCCCGAGAAGATGACATGGCTACAGCACCAAAGGCTCCGAAACATATGAAGTACAATTGATTGATTGTCCTTTTTAAATCTTGCAAACAGTTGTGAATAAATTTTGAGAATAACATGTGTTTTTTGGAATGGAATATTGAAACAATTGTTTAATTCAAAGGTATTATTGTGAGGAAAAACAATTGGGCAAAGACAAGATTTCGAAACAGAGAAAAGTTTGCGTTTTGGTCACAATAATATCTAAAAAATCTAAGGTAGGATTTGAGATGTGAGAGAAGAATCTTGATTTTTGATTCTTGAGACCGATTAGAAAAATCAGTTTCTGAAAAGTCTAAACCTCATGACGAATTCCGAGTAAATGTTTTGTCGATTTTTGCATTAGTGATACTTGAATTACAAACATCTCTAAATAAGTCTACTGTTTTAAGAGGCGATGTCCCAGAAAGCCAAAATGGTCATGTAACACATCCTCCAAACTTATCCGATTAAGCTGATTTTTGGCATGTAGGGTCCTTAGGCTAATGTAAGTAAAATACAATTTTCAAAATTAGGCTCCGCCCCTTTCAGACAAACTTAGACCATCTAATAGGTCAAAAAATAATTTTTCTCAGTTTTGAAGATAGAGTTGAAATTCTTTCAGAAATGGATTTCTGGCATGTTTTTGATCATTTCATGTGTTGACAACTTTTTTCTAGCTCGTTGGCATCAACTCGAAAATCGAAGTTTTTTGTGATATTTCACCTGAAGATTACCAATTTTCAACATTTTGTCATTTTTCGGGTATTCGTACTATACACATTTCGCGAGATTTTGCTGTTTTTGAATTGCTCAGAATCTCCGCTTTCAGAAAATATATAAAACAGCCAGATAAACCGGTGGCGGGGGCACTTTTTTGACAATTTTAATGTTCCAAAGAGGAAAAATCAACGTACCCCCCTCTATGGGCAAAATCGTCAAAATCATGGATTCGGATGAAAATTGGTCAAATTGATTGACTGATAGTACCTAACTTTCTCACAAAAAATTACAGTCATTGAAGACGATTTGGGTTCATGGGAGCACTTTGAAGATATTGAAGAAAAATTTTGGGTGTAAATTTGGATGTGGTGTAACTTTTTTCTAAGCTAACCAATCTTGCTGAAATTTTTTGTATTTTGTTTTTATTGTGTTGTTTGTTTCAAGTTTTTGTTTGAATACATTATCAAAGTCACCAAGAAGTGAACAAAGCATGTATTGCTGCTCCGAAACTCTGGGCGTTGACAAATTTTCAAATGTGCAAGATAAAAATTTTAACACACTGTTTGAGCTTTTTAATTCTATTCCAACCACATTATAAAATTTCAGCAGGATTGGTTAGCTTAGAAAAAAGTTACACCACATCTAAATTTACACCCAAAATTTTTCTTCAATATTTTCAAAGTGCTCCCATGAACCCAAATCGTCTTCAATGACTGTAATTTTTTGTGAGAAAGTTAGGTACTATCAGTCAATCAATTTGACCAATTTTCATCCGAATCCATGATTTTGACGATTTTGCCCATAGAGGGGGGTACGTTGATTTTTCCTCTTTGGAACATTAAAATTGTCAAAAAAGTGCCCCCGCCACCGGTTTATCTGGCTGTTTTATATGTTTTCTGAAAGCGGAAATTTTGAGCAATTCAAAAACAGCAAAATCTCGCGAAATGTCTATAGTACGAATACCCGAAAAATGACAAAATGTTGAAAATTGGTAATCTTCAGGTGAAATATCACAAAAACTTCGATTTTCGAGTTGATGCCAACGAGCTAGAAAAAAGTTGTCAACACATGAAATGATCAAAAACATGCCAGAAATCCATTTCTGAAAGAATTTCAACTCTATCTTCAAAACTGAGAAAAATTATTTTTTGACCTATTAGATGGTCTAAGTTTGTCTGAAAGGGGCGGAGCCTAATTTTGAAAATTGTATTTTACTTACATTAGCCCAAGGACCCTACATGCCAAAAATAAGCTTAATCGGATAAGTTTGGAGGATGTCGTACACGACCCTCTATGGCCAAACTCGACTTTCTGGGATTCTTCGTATTAAAAAGTTCATTTTATTTTGAGATATGTTTCTAAGACAATTTTTCGCTCCATACTGCAAAATTACAACTGATGCGCATTCTTTTTGCATCACCTCCAGCAGATGAGCAAATATTCAATGTTCCGTATCGGAAGAAATCTTGCTTTGATTACAATTTCAAAGCCTTGTTTTTCTTGTATACTACTTGTCCTCAAAACTTCAGTGTCAGTGCTGCACCAGTTTTTAATCACATTGTTGTGCTTTCCCAAAAAAAACTATGGTTTTGGTACTAGCGCTTCAAAATAAAATGAAACTAAATTTTTCACTTATCGTTTGTTTGTAAATTTGAGACCGTTAGCTCACTAGTGTTGTGAGAATAAACATAATTTATGTGAACCCACTGAAATTGTAAAAGTGAAGAAACAATTGGTTAAGACATTGCCGAAACCCAGCACATCTACCAAGTGGATTACTTAATGAATAACCGTTTCGAAAACTTCATATGCTATGAAAATATGATTGACGTCTTGATTTTCTCAAATCATCATGAATTTTAAATCTATTTTCATTAATTTTCTTTGTGAATTACATTTTCTCTCATTTCTCCCTGTTACATGATTTTTATTTTGTATTGTTTTTTCTTCTTTTTTTGATGTGTGGTCGAATTAACGTTGCTCACAATCAGGGAATTAGAATTTCCGATTATTCACGGGTTTGTGAGTCAAGAAACTGCTTAAAATCCAAAAAACAGGAAATTTTGATCGCAATTTTTTCGGTTTCAAGAACCGGGTAAGATTTTTTGTGTGTGGTATTCAATTTGATTTCTTTCTGTTATGTTTTCAATTATTGAAGTCTAATGTTCAGAGAGTCTGAAAATGCAAGATTATGTTATTCTGAGTTTCTAGCCTGCTAAAATTCTCGAAGACCAAAAACGAAGAACTCTGAGATTCTCGAAGAATCTAACAATCTCAGAATAACATTTCTAATTTTTAGTAATTTCCATATTTTCAGACAATGACACACACAATAAAAAATGAACACCAGTTATTGTCTTATGTCCCAATTGATACCGAATAATTTAACTGTTATTATTTATTAAGAAAGATACCGTGAAATCTGTAATAGAAGGGCATGCCCTTCTATTTTTCCACCTTCCCGTCGGACTGCCCTTCAATTAAAGGTGCCCTTCTATTACAGATTTTACGGTAGGTGTTTCTAACGTTAATTTTGACCAGATTCTCGAATATCTCTGTCCAGTTCTTAATTTCAAGAAGACACTGTCCAAAAAAAATGTGTTTTTTAGCTTGAAAATCCGCTCCATCGCACAACATGCCTATTACAGAACAGGGCAAAGTATTCTCCTGATCATTGTATTCTTGTCACTACTGCGACAGTAAGGCTCATATTTGTTCACTTGGCGCTTGTCGTAGACTGCTCTCGTATTTAATCTGGTTTCTAAGCATCTGAGACATTTCTGAATTCTGAGGACATTACCTGTTTTCCACTAACGACTTTTTTTTGTCAATATTCTTCAAACTGATAAAGATTTTTTCCTCGGTTTCTGAAACCTAATAATTTTGTAGAAACTGAATTCAGGTAATAGATTACTTTAAAGATTTCAAATTGAAAACTCTGATGCAATTCTGCACGCTTCAAACATTTGAAAAGAGATGAAAAGCATTATTTCAAACTGATTCATCAAAGAAAATGATAGAGTGACAATTTTTCTTCCATTTAATTCTGTTTCGCAATCTTAGTGTAAACGTGCATCGAAATTTGTTGTGTTGCGTAGTTGAACTTCGTTGTGTCAAATCATTGCAAAATATCTCTTCAGTAGAGTTTGTGACAGTAATTTTTTTTTCCTTTTGGACATATCTACAGTGCTAGTTCTGATTACAGAGTGTTCTCAACTACCCTGGCATTTTCCTATTTTTTATTACTTTCATCTTGGAACAGAAGCAAATTGCTAATTTCAGTTTCTGAATGTTTATAAGATCATGGCGTATTTCAGACAAATCATTCATTGAAGTTCGCAAACTTAAAAAATGTTTGTACCAGTCTTATCTTCGTAAAATCCCGATTGAATTGTTGGTGTGAAAATAAGGCTCCTGTGAACCTCTTGAAACATTAAAAAAAACTGAACAATTTTAGAAATCAAATTTTTTGAGAGTCGTTTCAAGTGTGACATACTCACGTTTACTGTACAAAATAATTTTACGGTTCCGAGTAGTTCATGGGAGGATTGTTCTGCTGAATTAGCAATTAGCAGAACAACTCTTTTATAAAAATTTGAGCTTCAATAGAACTAGGTCCATGATTTCTAGACAATGTGTTGCAGAGCATTTACAAAACTGAGACAATTGCGGTGTGGCTTCATTGACGTATAATTTACAAATATTCAATGTTAATGAAAACTGTTTTTCTCTCGTTTTTTGTGACCTCCTGAAAACAAAACTTCAATCGAAAACATGGACTTTTGTGGAAAAATTTGCAAAAGTTTCAATTGAACATAAATACAGCGACTTTACGTAATGAACAGAAAAAGAAAGGAAGCGGTCGGCCTTTGATATGATAGCCCTGCCGCGACAACTATGTATCAAGATGCGTCAAAAAACAGCAGAAAACATGTTTCTAACTTTTTGTTTGCTCGTGAAGGGGGCGGTTAAGAATATAAAAGATAACCCGAGGATCAGGGATACGGATACTAAAAAAAAGTTTTCAACATTGTTTCAAGTTTTCTGAGTCTCGTTTCTTTGAGAATTTGGATTTCAATATGATTCACTTGCGGTTCGAATTCTTGTACTTGTGGAGATTCCTTGTTTTTCAGATTTCGAGGTTCTAATTTCTGAAGCTTTGGAATTTGGGAACGGTCGAAGAATCTCACAATGTCAAACTCCTAGCATCTCTAATTTTTGTAATTTATAAATTTGCTGGTGTAATCGATGACCCATTGAAATTGGGTCTTCGGTTATTGTGACGTGTCCTATCTGAAACCGAATATTTTTTCCGTTTTTTTTAAGTTAGAAAAGAGTTCTGTTGCTAATTTCATATGTGATTTTCTTGTTTTCATGTTCCATTCAATTCTATGATTCCACGGAAAAGCTTTCCTTCTTGTCTATTCTTAAAATTGACTTTGAATCTTTCTCGGTTTCGGAAACCTGATAATTTTATAGACGCTGAATTCAAAATGATATGTAGTATTTTAGCTGTTGAATAATCACTAGAACTGGATTTTCTAAAGCTTTCACTACAAAGCAGAAACACAGAAACTTTTAATTAAAAAAATCTAATCAAGCAATCAAATCTTTCCGTCTTATTCAGTCAAAATCCTTTTTGACACTAAAAATGCAAATGCGCTCCATCGAAGCTGGCTCGGTTTTGAAAGAGGCGGAATGTAATCGTCGTATGCACTATGGTGCCACGTGTTCTCGGTTTGGTTTTGGCGTTCCTGACCTAGAAAGGGGGGGGGGTCCTAATAGTGTATTGTTCTTGACGAACACCTGACACACTGTCTTAGAGAAACAGAGCCTAACAGTTGTTCCTGTATTGTGTAGTACAACGTCTATTGATTTATTTTGTGTCACTGTAGTCTACATTGGCCTAGTTCAGTTCAATGTATTGGGATCCTTGTCGTTTAGTTTTTTCCTCATTCCATTTTCCAATCTATCGAATATTGACTTTTTTCGTTGGTGTTTTTGTCGATTTACCTATGTGTCTTCGCTCTAATGACAATTTTTTAAAGTTGTTTTTTTCAGTTAAAAGTCTACAACATGGTTCATCAGGCCAACATTGAGAAGTTTGATGAGGTCGTCGCCAACTTGGCAAAACTTTCGAAGACCGAAAACAAATCCATGTCGAAGGAACAATTAGCGAAGGTTCTGAGCACAAAGAAGTTCGGAATGTCGATTACACCACATGGGCTGAAGAATAAAAAATTGTGAGTTTGAATTGTCAAAAACTAGGACAAAATTCAAATCAAATTTGCCAAATATGACAAAACGTTCATTCCTGTTTTTTCAGATTCCTATCGCGAGTCATTGCCTCTCCACACTCCCTCAGAAGAAAAGCGAAAATGATCTACCTTTCCAAAATCCCCATGGACAACCAGGACTTTTTGAAGAAATTGGAAGAAATGGGAAAAGTGACACTGAACGAGAAGAAGCTCCTTCAGAAGTTTGTGATCAGAAGATCGGGAGAAGTGGTTTTCGACTCAAGATTAAAGAAATCAAAGAGAGAGGATTCTGATGACGAGGATGAGGAGGTTCCAGAAAATTCCGAATCCCCAAATTTCTACTACCGTACCGTCAGAGAGTCAGCTCTTGCATTTTCTGAAGAAGCACAGGACCCAGTGTTGGTGAAACAGCTTTATGAAGAATCCGACAAGTCAAAACCCCTGAAAGACTTCCAGAAGACGTTCTTGAAAGTGGCCAAGAACCTGTTTGCTTCGGAAGAGACCATGGAAGTCAAAGCAAAGTTTTGTTTTATTTTCGGTGTTCAACTGAGCCCGGACTTCCTGAAAAAGTTGAAGAAAGTTGCTGAAGTCGAGACTACAAAGTTCAATCAGATTCGGTGGTTGACTTATGAGAATGATGGCGAAGAGTTGTATGGAGAGCCGGTTAAACCTACTGGAAAAACTGGAATTGTGATGGATGATTTTGATGAGATTCCTGAGGATATGGAGGAAGAATCAGATGACGTTGAGGAGTCGGATTCCGAAGATGAAGAAGACTTTGAGCCTTTAGAAGCTGACGGCGACGGTGAATCGGAAGTCGATGTAGAATTGGACGTCGAAGCATCCTTCAGAGCTAGAACACCACCAAACAGAGGTCGTCAGCATTCTGAAATGGGTTCTGAAGATTCAAAAGTTGATGAGGAACCAGAATCTGCTTCTGAATCGAGACCAACATCCAGAGCTTCAAGTAATGCATCCAGCATCCGCAACCTTCCTGGGATGTCGGATTCAGAAGATGAAATGGATTCTGAGGCTTCAGAATTTCCATACAACTCTAGATCTGTATCAAGAGCAGTATCCCTAATCGATTCTGTTTCCGGAGTGGTCCCAGAAGATGAATTGGCATCAGAAAATGTCTCAGGAGGTGCCCCAGAATACGAAAACCTGTTTGACTGTGATTATGATCGCGTGGATCTTGAAGGTGCTCCAGAATCCCAACCACTTTCAAATGCGGCTCCAGCTGCGAAAGTCGATATTCCAAAAAGTGTTTCGTTGAAAAGAGCACTTGAAAATGCCCTAGACCAGCCAGCTCCCACGGCTCCAAAACGAATCAAGTTTGAATTTGAATATCTCGACTACGAGCACCCAGCCAAAAGTGTGCTCCAAAAATGGTACATGGTTTTGAAATGGGTTCTCGACTTAGAAGTTTTTAAGGATTTAATTAAAGAGTGGAAGGATTTGGTCTTCAAAATCGGGAGCCAGGGCCCCCAGGAAGAACAGGTAGGATTTTCAAAAATATGACTTTACAATACAATATCAATTTTTCAGTATCTTACGTGCCATGAAATTTCCACACACTTCAAAAGAGCCTTCAGGAAACTAGATGCTACAATTTCAACTGAAGAGCCTGGAATGGATTCCTTCGACTTCATGGAGGAGCTTCTGAATATGTCAAGAAATTTTATCAATTCTTCAAAAAGCCAAGAGCAAGAAGAGTTATGGAAGGAAATTGGAAGCATTTTGGAGCACATGATGAAGAAAATCGAGGAAGGACAGGTAAAGATTTTTTTAAGTTCTTGGCTGTTTTTAAGTTGAAAGTTGACTTTTTTCAGGTGTTCAACATCGACGAAATCAACAAGTGCTTCTCGGATATGGCCAGGGATATCAATGCTAGCTATTAATGGTTGAGGGATTACGGTACTTGATGATAATTTGTGTGGTTCTTCTGGTTGTGAGACAAAAGTTCTGAATAAATTTTGAAGGCACAAAGCGCTTTTCTGGTGATACTGTAGCGATTTTGAGAGACTTTTTACTATACAAAATCTTACTGTATTCTCATGGTCATATGTACATCCATCAACTATGGGGAAAGATTATTTGAGCTTTTGGCGAGATTCCGAAACAAAGAAAAAATTACAGTATATCCGATGATACCTCTGACCAACTTGGCCAAAATCTGAAGGTGCAGGCTACGAAAATTAACGAATTCTGCTTTTCTATTTATTTCGAGATTTTTTTCAGTTTTGAAAACTTCATAACAATTCTAATATTCCCTCTCTGCTAGTGTACTCTTCTTCATTTCAGATGAATCCAGTTTTCTGTCCATTAGAACTATCACTGCGGCCATCTATCTCCAAATGTTTCTTCGGTTTCAAAAATAACATCGAAAAATTTATTCCGTTTCTGTAAGATCAGAAAATAGCAGCTTAGCTTCACCCTTTCAGTGTACCCTTTTGTGAAAGCTTTGATTTTTAATGCGTCTTCTAGGGAACCATGATCTTTTCCTGGCCATTTACAATAACTGTGCAGTTGATAGTAGCACAACCAAAATTTAAAACGACAGTTTACTGTTGCGAAAGCGCATGTCATTTTGGAACCAAATTTTGAGACATCGCTATTTCTGAACTCGAATTCCGAATTCCCTTTAGTCCTGAATCATACGAGCATTGCAACAAAAGCCTTACAATTCATATGTCGAGAGCAACATTGTGATGATAGACACAGCATAGATAATCACAATGAGCAACAGTGAAGAAAAAGATACGAAAACAGTCTTACTACTTTCAGTTTCAATAGAAAAGTGAGATCATTAGTGTAAAAATAGGAACCGTTAATGTAAACCTTTTGAAACCGTGAAATCGCACTTCCAGCAGTATGTTCCATATCTGGCAATCAGAGAAACACTGCACACTTTTTTGGGAAATCGAACTTATGGTATGCATTTTCGAATTGAGAATACTCATGTTGCTACAGTATGAAATATCTTACAGTTTCACGTTGTTTATGGAAATGTTGTTTTGATGAACTAGCGATGTACTGCAAATTCTATATTAAAGTTTGTGCTTCTGTAGAACTGGTATCATGATTTCTAGAAGATTTGCTTCAATCGGTTGCGAGAGTTGGGACGAGAATAGATTAATGGATGTATTTCTCAAAAACCTTTTCAAGAGCTTTTAAAATACTTTTTGAAAATTGAGTTTCAAAAACCCCCAAAAACCGCGAAAATGAAATGAATTGATCTCACTCTTTGCTTTTTCTGGATATTGAATAGCCCAACTAACTTTTTAGCATATAACGTTGAAACGTGTTTGATTCAGAACATTATTGCGGAGATAACCACCAGAACAAAGAAAAACAACAAATAGCTCGAAGAAAAGTTTTTTGTTTCAATAAGTGCACTTTATTTTTTAGTTGAGTATCGCATCATTACCAACACTATTCCTCGATGTTCATCAGCGTCAAATTCCAAAACTTGACACCTGAGCATTCATGTTTAATTCAGCGATGTACAAATAACGATTATAGTGGTCATTATTTGTTGGTATCATTACAAAAAATACGGTAACAGTAGGCCAAGAATTTTATTTTTATTTTGAGATCTTCAGTTTGCATGAAATTGGTTTTGTTACGGTATTTAGAAGCATCCAAATTTTTCTATTTGAACGGAAATTTGGAAAATTGTTGCTGTTTTTGAACAGTGATAAGTAATTGTTCATTACAATGAAGTCCAATAACACGATCGAAAATTCATCAAAAACAAAAAATACTTAGGGATATCTTCGGATGCCTTCGTTAGTCCTACCGATATGCTCAAATAGACCAATATTAATGAAAAATGTTCCAGTTCTTCTTGTACTTATTTTTCTGTGAACCCAAAAACTTGTTCCGTTTCAAACCATTAATATTGAAAGCGGTATGCATGATTAATGTTGATAGTAACACGAAAAAATGAAATTGTAGTTTTACCAATAGTCCACTACAAACTCGTACCAAGTTCGATTTCCGAATCAAACTCTGTTTCGAGACTATGTCAAGTTTGACTTCTAATTCTCAATGTGCTAGATTTCAACTATGGAATCTAAATAATGTTTACAGGATATCATCCTATTGTTATCTATTCTAAAAAATTTATTGATTTTGGAACCAGTGAATAATATCAAATTCGGAAAGCGAAAATGAATTATTGTTAAAGTCGATTTCGTCAATGAATCAATACAATGGTGCTTCTCTCACTATTTCAGGAGAACACAGTTTCAGCAAGTGCATTTGTTTTATAGGTTAGTTTTTTCAACACTGACGCCATTATGTATACAATGATTATCAATTGAATTATTCAATTTTAAATTTGCAGTCAATACGAAATACTCCTGATTTTGAATTCTGATCTATTACCACACAAGTTTTTACTGGTTCGCAAAGTTTCAATAAACACTGTTCTTTTTTCATAAATGATCGGTCGACTTATGGAGGTGTCCAATTCTTGATAACAAACCACCAACTACGCGTTTCTAGTTCTACAAAGTTACTTACGACTTTACGGAAAGGGATCAATTTCTGGGTTAACTGATTTCATTTGAAAATATCTGAGAATGTGCAAGTTTTGAAATTTACAAATGATTTTAAAAGTGTTTATGTACATCATTAACTATTAACTACGATTATCAAGGTAGATAATTTTCATTATGGAAATAACTGTTTCTTGGAGCTCATTTTCGGACAAGAGTGGTTTGAGTGATGATACATCCGTAGTTGGTTGAAAATTATTATTAATCATAGAAAAAGCATTTTAATGTTTCTGAAGCCTTATGAGTTTTCAGTTAACTTCAAGATAGTGGTGTTCTGTTGTATTCAATTTCTTCATATTTAGTTATTGCAGAAAATGACCTTACGTTGGAAAATGGTTATCATGTACTATATTTTAATCGATAGCAAGAGCTTAAGAGAAAGCACGATACATCAATGAGCACAATAAATCACATGCTTTATCAGGTATCAAAAACAGAAGAGTAAAATAATCATGATTCAAATTTTTCCTGATTCTTGAGCTCTCATTATTTACTGCTTTTTTCTTCGAGATTGTTTTCTGTTGAGGTAAATTTGGAACACTCATTGAAGAATCACTTCCGAATTCGGCTCAGCTAAGATGACAAATTAAATGAACCTATAGTAGTCGTGTGTCTAAAAAACTGTTTGCCAATTCATGTCAGCAGAAGGAAATGAGCTTAGCTTTAGTCGAAGGTTTTCTAAGTTCAAAGATTACTGTTGCAGTTCGTTATTTTCTTGTTTTCTGATTTTGATTCTCCAGTTTCTCTTCGAGTATCTCGTTCTACAGAAAAAGAGGGTGTAATTTGGATTCTCATGAGCAGTTTGGATTGGAAATCCATGTCAACAGACTTCAACGTTTTCCAAAATGTTATGTTTCACATTAGATGTATCTTCACTGTCTCAACAAGAAATTCAATCTGTTTGCTGGTAACAATTAGCTGGATGGTACATTATACATATTCACTGTAGTTAGACACTGTAGACACATGAGGATTACGGATTTGACGGATTGAGAACTCAAAACAAAGCATTGTTGTGTCTTAAAGATTCATATGAAGTGATGTAATTACTCGCAAAGCAGTTCGAAGGCCTTGATCAATTTTGAGAAACAAGTGATGATGGTGTTGTAGGTGAAAACCTGAAAATATTTTTGGATCCGAGAGGGGAATAAGGGATCTAAAGGGTATCGTGAGTCTGAAATAATGTCAAGGGGTTTCAAGGGATCTAATGGAGTCTAGGATAGTCAAAGAGGTTTCAAGATGGAGGTTGGAGTCCCCGAAGGGGGCGAAAACCTTTTTTTTTTAGTTTCAAAAACTTAAAAAAAATGAAATAAGTGATATTTTGATTGGTGAATAATTGACTTCAACTATGAATCAAATCAATAATTAGGCGTTGCATGTTTCAAACAGTGTGTGTGTTTGCTATGGTACATAATTTCATCAAAACTCATATATTTTTGGAAAAGACAACAACGTGATAAAAAACTCAGTATGTAACATGATTATGATGCTACTGTCACTACTTTTCTGTCACCTGAGTACACCGTTTCTGAAAGTGCATTTTTTCATAGATAAAGTTTTTGCAACACTATGGCAGGAATACCCTAACCATCACTTGGATTTTTCAATTGTAGTCAGTACGGGAAACTCTTTATTCTGAATACTGATCTATTGCTACCCAAACTTTTACTGCTTCTCGAAGTTTCAATAGACACTGTTCAATTTTCACAAATGATCGTTGCTTCGCTGATTGATTTATGAAGGCTTCAAATGAATTCTACAAGTCTCTCTAAAAGCTGCCGGAAGGAGATCGAGGGCTCATGTCAGAATTTCGTATTTCACAGATTCAACCAGTCATTATTATTCACGAATAGATGAAGATTTCCATTTCGCTTTCAATCATCTCTATGTTATTTGTTCATCATTTTTGAAGCCCCAACGTTTGCAAATAAGTGAAAATTAGTGGATTTTAGAAGTTTATATCATCAAATATCAACATTATTTCCTTTGAACAAAAATAATTTTCAAAATCGATCGTCAGGCACACATGAGTCGCTCTCGAATTCGAAATTTCTCCTCTATGTACATTTATATCTCCGTCTATTGTAAATTTAGCAGATTTTGGTGAAAATCTAGAAGTTTGGAAACACCCTGAAACAGACCAAATATTCAGAAGGATATTTCGCAAAGTTGAAATTACTGTTTTGTAAAGCTCATTTTTGGATAAGAGCTGTTTCTATAATGATAAATACTTGTTAATAGGTTGAAGATTCTCCTACATCCCATCAAATTCAAACACATTTTTGATTTTCCAGTTTGCAAAAATGATAAAAATAAGTAAATTTGTGATTCCTTTTCGAAAACATGTGCAAAAGAGCTGAAATTCCTGCTGCAGTGTCGGTAATTCCGAATCAGTAAAAATTGCACACATTCAATCTTTGGCTTTCTCAATTTAATGTTTTGTGTTTCAGCTTGTTGCTTTTTAGTTGTTTGCGCATGCTTTTCAATTAATTGGTTATTTCTATCGGACACTGAAGTGATCACATCTCAGACCATAGAACCAGTTTGGAAAAATTATACGATTCAAGAAAAAAGTCTGTTTTAGGATGAACGTATCATTACCGGTTTATCTAAATAATCAATTGAATTATCTCAATAATCTCTTGCTGCCGAATAACATGATATTTTTCAATTCAAAACATTTCCGCTTCATCAACACTGTATTCAAGTGTTCTTAACCAACGAAATGATCGACGGCGAATCGATATCCTTAAAAACCCCAAAAGTATGAAAATAACTTTTCAGTTGTATATACTTTTTATAGTACTGCTGTCCCACAAAGATTCTGCAAGTCAAGTCAGTGATGTCAAATCAGTGAAGCGAAAGAAATGAATAAAATTTCAGCTGTAGGCGAAACGGGGAAAAATTACAAAAGACCGAATTCCAGTAATGCCGGAATCGCGTTATTTCTGCTATCGAAACTATTCAAAACATTGATTTTTTATCATGAAAATTTATTGAGAACTCGTAAAAGAAACAAAAAGTTATTATCAATTATTATGAGTTATTGTTATTCTGCGTTGTGTTTTCACTCGCAGAGCAGTTCGAAGACCTTGACCAACTTTGAGAAACAAGTGATTATGGTGTTGTAGGTGAAGACCTGTAAAAGTAGAAATCATTTTTGGATCTGAGAGGGTAATAAGCGTCTAATGGGTCCAGTGAGTCTGAAATAGTGCCAAGGGGTTTCAAGAGATCTAATGGAGTCTAGGATGGTCCAAGGGGTCTCAAAATGTCAAAATTATTCCAAAATCTTACCTGATATTGATCTACTGTAGCCAGTTTATTCTTGAAGACTTTTTTCACTGCTTTCCACAACAATTTCTCCTCTTCATTCTCAACATTAATTACTTGATGGCGCTTGATTTTCCACTGAATGTCCTCCAAGAACTCTTGAGCCGATATCCCTTCCTCAAACTCCAAAACTGGACTCAGCCTTTTCCCGATGATTGATTCAAAGCTGGATAGAAGCTCCTGGCGCGTGAGAGTCTGAAAATTTTTTTTGTTGCAAATTAAGAAAAAATCAGGTAATAACTTACCACTTTACCATATTTCATGGCATTCTCCAATCCCTTCCATTTCTGGATCAACTCGCTGAATTTTTCCGAGTGAATTTCCAAAAGTTGGGCCTCCAGAATCCCAGAAAAGTCTTCAAGCATCCTATGGATCATAGGACCCTTTGGGGTATCGTTTGGAGCTTCGAAAACTTCTAGAGCTTCCATGACCTCTTCTCTAACAATGTTGAGGTTGAATGGGATTGGATTGTACTGGTAGTCTTCCTCCTCTTCTGGGTCCTTGGGTTCCTTTTTGATAACGATTTTTGATGATTTTTTCGGGAGCTCTTTCCAGATGAGAACATCATCATCATAGTCATCCAAGGGTTCTGGCTTGACGGATATCGGTTTTCGGAGGTTCAGAAGTGGTGGGGGTGGAGCCAGAGCTTCATGGGAGGTCGTTGCTGAATCTTCATGGGAGGTCTCTATTGGAGCTTCTGTACTCGTTGGCCCAACTTCATGGGTGGCTTCTGGCTGAACTTCATGGGTGGCCACTACTGTAGTTTCATGGATAGTCATTGATGGTCCATCATAAGTGGACTCTGCTGTATCTTCATGGGTGGTCTCTGTTGGTTCTTCATGTGTGGTCTCCATGGCCCCTTCTGGGGCTCCATTGGACGAGTCCATATTCTCGAAGACCCTTTGCTGAACAGTTGGCTCTGATAGAGTTGGAGCCTCCATTGCTGGACGTGGAGCAGTTGGAGGAGCCATGTGCAAATGCGCTCCACTGCTCTCTTCTTGGAGTACTGTAGTCGGTGAATCCCCTTCTGGAGTTGAGGAATCCATGGCGACTCGTGATGGTGGCACTATCCAATCCTCTTTTCGGAATTCACGAACTTCGAAGGTCTCCGTGAATCGCACTTTTTTCACTCTTGAAGGCATAGATGACGTTGATGCAGCTACAGTATCCCTTTGCTGATTCTGTCCTTGAAGCGTAAGTTCTCTGTGACGCTGATAGTAGTCCTTCATTGCTTTTTCATTTTTCATTCTCTTGGCTGTTGACAAAACGCGCTCCATCGGACGTTTTCTTGGGGGTTCAGCGATTGCTCGGGGGTCCACGGAGACTCTAGAGGAGATTTTGGGGATTCGGAAGACTTCTGGGGTATTCTTGAAGGTTTCTGATGGTCTTGGGGCACTGGTGGTCTTTACAGCAGACACTTGAAGACTACTCGTGGCTTCAGAATCTTGATTCACAGGTGTTGAATCCATATGGGATTTAGAAGGCTTCAAGGGAGCCTGAACGGCTTCTGGAGCATTATCGACCTCAAAAGACTTCACGGGGGTCTGGACGGCTTCTGGAGCTTTCAGAGACTCTGGAGCTGGAGCCATGACAATGTCAGATGCCGTCGTAGCATCCACGGACTCTTCGGACCCCTTTCCTCTACCATTTCCCGGCTTTCTTGGCTTCCCCGAGAACTGCAACTGCCCATCAGAAGACTTGAACATAGTGATCTGATTGAATTTGTTCACCCAGCACATCCCGATGTTTTTCAACTCCTTCAGAATCTCATTGCTGATTGGGACCCCCATAGTAAAACAGAATTTGGCCTTCTTCTCCAGGCTTCGGTCAGAATTCATGATCTCGTTGAAAACTTGCATGAAGGTCTTCTTAAACTTTTGAGGACACCCGGTTCCCCCTTGAGCCATAAATTCCTTATAGAGGATGGTCCGGGTAACTGGGGAGTTGGCGTGTTTGGAGAACTTGGTGCAGAATTTGTGCACGGAACGCTCGTAGTTGGACTTGTCAGGTAGTTGGAAAAGTACTGTACCTCCCACTGTGAACTTGGTGAGACAGTATTTTTCGTCCAATTCGATTTCTCCAATTTTCTCTAATTTTGCCTTGAAGTGCTTGTGTACTAGGGGGACCTTGGCGATGAAGAACATATAGGCTTTTTGTTGAGTGGAGTGATTGCTGACCATGATTTTGAGGGCGAGTCTGGAAAAATTAAATTTGGAGATTGTCAAGTTTGATTTTTGAATAAAAATGCGCTCCAAAAATATTTCTGTCACAACTCTATCAGATTTGGTTTGGAATTTGAAAATACTTCAATGAAGTTTGAATTTTTTAAGTTTTGAAGATCCATTAAAAACTCACTTTTCACTATTTGCAAACACTTGAGGACCATAGTTGGTACCGTACTCCGCATTGTACAATTCAGCCAATTCTTTTTTGGTGATCGGCTCTTTGAGATCCTTGGTGAGATCGGCAAGAAAATTGACGACGTTGTTCATGATTCTGGAACAGTACTGTAGTGGGAATGTAAGAAAAATAGTTAAGAGAATTCGATTCGACTCAAAAAGCATCGAAGAGGGAAAAATGGGATCTAGATAAGGGGAATTCGAAAATGAGAAAAATCAATACTAAAACGAGTTAACCATTTGAGGGTGCAAACTGAGCAAGGTTACCAGAGAAGGGGACTAAATAAGGGAACTGGTCAAAAAATAAATGGAGAGAAAAATCGATCAAAAAAATGGAGAGAAAAATCGATCGCAGCATCCCAAATGGGTTTGAAAGGGGTCTCCTCTACAGTGGGCATGTGTAGTGCAGCAGATTTGAATTCATTGCTTTTGGGAAGTATTGATTTACAATCTACAGTCTACAGTCCTTTGTTGGCATCATGGGAAGGTTTTGGAGGGGTGACAACGAAAACGGGGTGACAAGGAATTTGGTGCCGAGAACGAAACTGGGATCGGAATCCAAGCGCTTTCAAAAAACTATGATAGGTTTTTGAATCAGGAACTTTTCGTTGAAATGGGCAAAAAATAATGTCGTCAAATCTGATGCTTGGTACGCAAAATTCAACACGACAAGCACTCCGACGCAGCGAAAATGCAGACTAGGCACCATGTTTACTGTAATTTTCCGCTGAGAGAAGATAATGGCGATCAAAACTGAACTTTTTTTAGCTTGAAAACAGGTTTTCGGAACAGGCAATTTTCGAAAAATTTCGACGTATTCGACATACTCTGGCGCGTTTTCAAAAGCCTAATTACTAATCTAGGGACTGAAAATGACAATGTCACAGTTTCAAAACAATTAAGCTGCAATGGAGAAAAATTGATTTGATACTGTGAACGTAAATATGGATTTGCATTAATAGAGTGACATCACGGAAACCCGTTTTCGGATGTAAAAACAAGACATAAGGCATACAACAGCAGATTTTCGGAACCGAAATCAAAGCAGTTTCAAAGTTAGATAACGAGTTGTAGAAACAGTGATTTTTTCAAATTTTAGGCATGCGGGGACTCTGAGAAAATAGATTGAAAGGAAAAAATCAATTGTATCCCTTCCTAGTGTACTCCTTCCTCCCCCAAACACAATAGAGACTCAACCCCCCCCCCCCTTTCCAGAATGTTCCCTTGTAGACAATAGAGTAGAGGGACAGGTCACGTGTTGTCACTTCTGAGAACACTATAGAAATCGATAATTACTTTTAAAGACCCTATGTGGTCATCTGTACTCCATTGTACTCCAGTGTACAGGTGAGGTCTAGAAAGGGGCGTGGCCTTCAATTGGGTAAGAACCTCATTTCAGTCATTCAGTCGGAGTCAGGCATGGATGAGTCGGCTGTCTTGTATTCAATCGTTTTTTTTCCAATTCCCTCACTCAAACACCTTATTCAGTCTACACCCCACACATTTTCCCCTATTCTAGTCCGACCCTTATTAGTTATTTTTGTGTTTCTTGAATGTCAGAAACTCTTCTTTTTTACCATCATTTCTTCTTTTCCCCTTGTCATCTGCACCTTTATTTCTTACAAATATCTCTTTTCTACAGTAACCATTTTTCCAGAAACATGAACAACAACATTGTCGATTTGCTCGTCGAGCTCACCAGGAATGTCGATGAGCCGATTACGAGAATTGAGCTGGCCAAGCGGTACAATGAGAAGTTCAACACCGAGTTGCCATTTCAGAAGTTTATCAACAATCAGACGTGAGTTATACTACTGTATATTTGAGGATTAGGGGTGGACTACTGTAATAGGGATATACTACTGTAATCTCATTGAACTACAGTAATCGGATATGACTACTGTAGTTGGGTTAACTATTGTAATCAAGTATTTCACTTCTTTAAAAATAATATGTTTCAAATCTTGTAATCACTATGCCTTTTTCGAAACACTCAAAAAGACTGGACTTCTAGTATCTCAGAATTTTCAAAAACATTAGAATTTTTTCAAAAATGCAGTTTCAGTATTCTGATTTTGTTGAAAATCTGGAAGAGGAATTGATTACAACGATTTTCAAATTCTCAGAATCTATTTTTCACCAATCTTTTCCAGACTCTTCACCAAAATTTCCACCGCCAACGTCTCCCGAATGCGAAGAGCCAAGATGCTCTACCTTCTCAAGGTCCCCTTGGTCGACCCGATCTTCAAATCCAAATTGGAAGAAATTGCGATCCTCGACTTTGACGAGAAGGATTGCCTGACAAAATTTACTCTCAAGGCCGACGGCTCCGTAATCTTCAGTCTCCCCAAGAAGAGTCAGTATGTGCGCTCCGTGGAAAGATTCTCTCTAGACTACTCCAAGAGGGCCACCAGTCCAATCCCTCGGAATCCTCTCTTCAAAAAGTTTTTGGAGAATGGTGGCAATGAAAGCGAGGGACTTTTCATCAAAACTTTCGACAAGGTCTGCAAGAATGTGTTGGATTCCGATAGGTCATTGGAGAGAAAAGTGAAGTTCAGCTTTGTCCATGGATTGGTGATCTCTGGGGATCTTCTGAAGGAGTTTCGGACTATTGGGAGAGTCTATGTGAATAGAAAAAATCAGATTACTGGGTTTAAGTCTTTTAATGGGGAATTGAACTTCTCTGGGAAGCCTAAAAAGCCGAGAATCAGTCAAAGAATTGAGAATAAGCATGTGGAGAGGCCCGAGGAAGAAGAAGTGCCCATGAATCAAGATCAAGATGCTCCAAAAGCCCAAACGTCATCAGTAGCCGTCAAAACTTCAGAAGACTCTAGCAGATCTCCAGTGATCTCTACTCCCAAGCTCAAGAAGGCTCCAGAAGTCGTTGTGACTGCTCCAAGTTCTTCCAAAGCTTCAAGATCATTGAAAGTCTCCACTCCTACCCCAGAAGCCGCTAGAACCCCCAACGTCTTCACACCAGAAGTCATGGACACTCCAGAATCCAGATCTTCTCAGAAACGTCCAATCGAGCAAAATTTGGATATTGAGCCAGCAGCGAAGAAAATGGCTCCACCAAAGCATCCATTCAGGTTTGCTCCACGTCCAGTTCGGGAGCCCCAAAATCTGCCAGAGCTTGATGTGATGAAGATAGTTCCTGAGAGCATGGGACTGCCGATTAGAGCTCCACAAAAGACCACCCATGAAGATCTACCAATGGCCACCCACGGAGCTGCTTTACCAAGGACCACCCACCAAGTTCTCGCACAGACCACCTATAGGGATCCAGCCGGGACCACCCATGAGGATCGTCTAGAAGCCTTGAAGCTTAAGTACATCTGTGAAGCTTTACTGCAGGCCACCTATAAAGCGCCACCAATGGCCATGCACGATGTTCCAGCTCTGACCACCCATGACGTTTTTTTAATGGTCCCTGATGAAGCCACTCCAGCGGCCACCTATGAAGAAGTAGCCCAAACCACCCATGAAGCTCTTGACGAGACCACCCATGAAGTTCCAGCCAAGACCACCCATGAAGCTCTTGACGAGACCGTTCATGAAGTTCCAGCACAGACCACCCATGAAGTTTATTCAACGATCCCCGATGAAGCCATTCCAGCGACCACCCATGAAGTTCCAGTTCAGACCACCCATGAAGCTCTAGTCGAGACCACCCATGAAGTTCCAGCCAAGACCACCCATGAAGCTCTTGACGAGACCACCCACGAAGTTCCGGCCAAGACTACCCATGAAGGATTACAAGAGGCCACCCACAAAGTTTCAGCCCGGACCACCCATGAAGTTCCAGTTCAGACCAACCAGGAATCTGAACTCAGGACCACCCACGAAGCTATAGTCGAGACCACCCATGAAGCTCTAGCGCAGACTATCCGTGAAGCTGTTACCGAGACCACCCATGAAGTTTCGGATCCTATGAGCACTGCTAGGGCATCTGAAGCTCCAGAAGCGCCCCCAAGAGTCCCGAACATGTTGAAAGCCATCAAGCAAGAGCCATTAGATGATGATGTGCTCATCTGGACAGCGAAAAAACCGAAAATCCAAATCAAGCAGGAGCCCAAAGAATCAGAAGAAGAAATGTATTATGATCCAATCCCATACAACCCCAATATTGTTAGAGAAGAGGCTCCCGATGCTCCAGAAGTCCCTCCAACTCTTGCACCACTGGCTCACAAGGTTCTGGAAGACTTTTTCAGAATCTTGAGTGCTCAGCTCCAACGAGAGCACCCTCAGCGATTCAATGGGTTGATTCAAAAGTGGGCGGAATTGAAGGAAGTCTTGGAAAAGAGTCAAACGGTAAGATTTTTAAATAAGAGTTTAGAATAAAATTTTGCATTTTTCAGCCATTGACGCCCACGGAATTAGTTCACGCCTTCCAAACTATGATCGAGAAGAAGCTGAAGCCAGTCAAAGTTTTTGAAGAAGGCGTAGGAGCCCCGAAATTCCTAAAGGAGCTTATGGATAACACTCAAAAATTCTATGTTTTGAATGCTGAGAGCAAAGACGAGAAGTTGATGTGGAAGGAAATGAGAAGAACCATGAAGAAGAAGTTGGAAACGGTTACGCGTTACGAGGTAAGATTTTGATATTTTTAGGGGTTTTTGGACTTTATTAGGCCATGTGAGATTTTTTGGAACTCTTTTGGACAGTTCTAGACCCTTCTGACCTCTTCTAAGTCCTTCAAAGACTTTTTGACTCTTCTAGATTTTTCTGATTTTTTCAAAACATTTTTAAACACTTTTAGACCCCTCTAGACCCATATCGACTTTTTTAGACTTTTTAGACAATTTAAGGTCTTTTAGACCCCCTGGACCCCCGTTCTGACACCCCAATCAACACTCAAACTTTTCCAGGTCTTCACCTACGACGCCATCATCACTTGCTTCTCAAAATTGATTGAAATGCTCGGATATATGTGCTAGCAACGCCTCAGGAGACGGTAATTAATGATAATTGATGTTTTTTGTGCCTTTGCTTTTTTAGTTGATTTTTCAAAAGTTTACAATAAAGTTTCATGGCACAAAGTATACTGTTTTTGGGAGCCGATATGAGACCGTCGAGTCTGGAATAACTATTAAATCTTCAGAATACCATATTTTTGACACTTTTTGTTTTCTTTTGGAAGTTTTTGATTTCATAAACAGAATTTCGTCCAACTATTGAAAACTGATCTAGTGAGACAAGTAAACTTCAGGAAACAGAAACCAAATTTCGCACTTCTGATACAATTTGCCATAGAGGCGTTTCAAAACTAGCTACCTCGGAACAACAACATTTTGCAACCATAGAATCCAGAATCTTCTGCACTGGTAACCTGAATCGATTCATCCGTCTTCCGATGAGTTTTTAAAGCGTCTCTTCCAAAAAAGAAAGGATTTTGGTTCTATTGTGTCCGATCAAACGTTGAAAACACAAGTTTGTCCCTAAATCCTTGTTACTTTTGGAAATGGCAACAACGCGATGAAAAATTTTGTCGAGCATCCGATTTGAAACCTTCAAAGTGTTCGTTAAAGTTCACGATTTATTATCAAGGTTTCGTTGTTGGAGGTCGCAAGGCAACAATGATAAATAAGGATAAATAACAATTTACCAGTCTTCAATGAGATGTTGGTGAAAGAAGAAAGTGAAAATTTGAAAGACGTACAATCAGAAAATTGATGTCTGGAGATAAACTAGTGATGTCAACACAAGTTTGAAGCAGAATCTTTTAGTTTTTGCAAAATACTACCAATTCTAGAATAGTTAATCTCAACGCCAGATCTGGAGAATTCAATGTAGTGGAAAATTAAGAATCCAAAGATATTTATTTACTAACGGAAGAATTTTATAATTGATTTTCAGACTATCGGCTCTATTAATACAAAAACCTAATATTTTATAATATTATGACGGAGAAAAAACAGTAAATTGAATCTAAAGTTTCCAGTCTCAATAAAGACATAACTGACGGTGACCTTCAGGCAGTTCGATGAATTCATAAATACATATTGTCTCTTCAAAAAAATCTCGGCAAGGGGCGTGGCCTAATTGGCTCCGCCCACCTCTTTGCAACCCTGCGGCGCGGTCTTTTGCAACCGCCGCACGCTTTTTTTAAAGCAAAAAGCAAAAAAGCGTGCGGCGGTTGCAAAAGACCGCGCCGCAGGGTTGCAAAGAGGTGGGCGGAGCCAATTAGGCCACACCTTTTGCCGAGATTTTTTGAAGAGACAAAACATGTGCACTATTTTTACAATTTCAGGAACAACATATTCACAACAATTTTTGAGAAATTTTAGTGGCTTTCTTTCTCTATGAAGTTGAAAAAATATAATAATAGTCGTCTTCCTGAACAAATACTTTCAGATCCAAATTCCACATCTCTATCTCACACTCGAAAAACTTTTGATTATGATACAGGAAGATATACTTCCCACAAAAGACTTCTGAGGTTTATCCTACTTTGAAGATCTAGTAAGTTCTCAGAATCCCAGAAAAGCATAAGTGGTAAATTAGAAATCTAGAAAGTAATTCTTGCTAAAATGTTTTGGGGTATGAGCAATACTGGATGGGCTAAATTTGAGTTCGCCACTACGGTTACAAAGTTTTCAATCTTGAAGCAGTGGACACAGTCAAAACGTCATCGTACCCCTCAAAGTTCACAACCTCGAAATCTGTAATCTTGAAAGGAAAAATATCCTTGAAGGAATTGGTTATACAACAAAAATATATTCTTCTTACTTCAGTGATACAGTAATTTTAGAAAAAAACTGCATGTAGACATGAGAGTCCATCTTTGTTGGCAATGCTAAACGACTAATTAACGCTAGATTTACCGTGAACATACGCAAAATTATCTTCATGGTTATCTCTATCTCAATATCAATTCAGTGTTGCACTGATCTTTGGGTTTTGGTTGGTACACATTTTTTAAAAATCTTTCATCTCAGCTTTTCACAAATTTCATAAATATTTTGTTTTCCTAATCAACTTTTTGGGTTATGTCTCCACTGA
The DNA here is from genome assembly GCA_963932045.1 of Caenorhabditis sinica. Lineage (NCBI taxonomy): Eukaryota > Metazoa > Nematoda > Chromadorea > Rhabditida > Rhabditidae > Caenorhabditis > Caenorhabditis sinica. The sequence goes on from OZ009940.1 coordinate 23,080,848, forward strand.
CAGCTTTCTAACTATTCCTGCGTTCATTCGACCGCGTTGTGATAACTTTTTGATACAGAAACCTGTGCATCATAGTTTCAACTTTTCCATCATCTCAAATACCTCAAAATCTAGAAATTAATTTTAACGTCAAATCTGGAGAACCCAGCGTAGTGGAGAATTGAAAATCATACTTATTTGCTAACGGAAGACTAACATAAACTTTGAAATTGATTTTCAGATTTCACTTCAAAGTCTTGCTGTTAATATAAAAACAAAATAGATCATGATTTCATGACAGAGCCGAAACAGTAAGCCGAAATTGTCAAAAACAGGAAGACGGAACACTACAAGAAATTGAGTTCAGATACTGAAGAAAACACAAGTGGAGATGGTGAAACTTTAAAAATGGAGAAGAAAGTGAGTACATGTTGAACTCGAAAACGTGGAACTTTTTGAAATTCTGTGCCGTTCTTCATGCTCAAGATATCTAGATAGTTCAAAGATAGTTCAAAACTGAAGGTGACCATAACTTCCAACGTCATTCATTTTCGATGCCAGTGAGTTATAACGAAATTCGTTGATCACAAGTCATAATTCACTTGAATCAATTTTCCAGAAAATTTCCGTTTGGAACACCACATATTTAGACTTGAGAGCCTGTTGAAATTAGTATTAGAGTATAAATGAACATGCATAATAAAATCGAGTTTCGGCGTATAGAGGTTTTTTTCCAACAAGAAAAAATGAAAAAAAAATCAGCTGTTTCATATTATCTGTAGTGCGATTGTGAATCATCACGTTTGTTGGTCTTTGTTAAAAATTTTCAAAAAATAGTCTCGAAATCTCCATATAATTTTGTTACATCTTGAGTGAAACAGTCAAACCATTAGAACCAGTTTTTGAGAAAATTTCCCTCAATTTGTTTTGTTGTGTTAATGTTTGTGGTCTCTGCCACATTACAGAATATTTCTGTTCTGATAATTTGGTATTTGTTAATGTTTTCCCAAGATTTAGTTGGCAAACTTGTGAGACAACTGTAATACTGGAATTTAAATCTCCTTGCGAAACATACCAGTGAAAGTGAGCGTTACAGTAATCCTTGATAACTTTTCACTACTATTTGGATCTTAACAACATTGGAATCGTGTATGCATCACTACATAGAGGTATGTTATTCAAACTTTAATTCCATCTAAAAACAGCAAACATGAAAAATAATGCTTTTAGTGAGTTTTTGTCAATCTCATGTTACATACAGTAGTCTACAGTGGTCCTTGAAAATTATTCATTGTGAAAGATTACCGTAATATCAAGAATGGGCCGTTTCTCGCTTTACTACTGTAAGACGTTAGAGGACCTCTGGTTAGATCCTCTAGTCTCCTCTTCATAAACATTGGAAAAACATAACACTTTTAAAATAATTCTAATTTATTGTGAAGGGTTAGTAAAAAGGTTTAAATACAAAATAATCATAAAAATTATCGTCTGAAAAAGATTTCATTAAAAGAGGTTAAAATAAATCAAGAACTAAAATATAAGAAAACTCATCTAAAACTAAAAAGAACTGCTCTCCTCTTCTTTTTTTCCGAGAGGGAGCTGTCGAGAGGAGAGATAGAAAGGGCGGAGCCTTTCTCTCACTCCTCTCTTCATCTCCACATCTCACACTACCTCAAAATTTGTTCTCTGGACGAAAAACGAAAACAATGTCTTTATGACTATCGTTGACTTGATATTACTTCAAGTTACAGTAATCATCAGAAATTCTGAAAAACTTATTATAAATTTTTATCTGGAAACCAACCTAAATAGTCACTGTAAATGACAGTATGCAACTGTTTGGTCAACAACAAAGAACCCACTAGTTTTAATTGAAACCATTTTCATATGTGAACTTGGTGACACAGTAAGAAAGGTGAAACAATGTTGCTACTAATTCAAACTTCAAATTTGATCAAAGGTCACACACTTCCTACGAGTGCGTTGCATATAACCTTCCGGTTTCTATCAACTCGATGATACAGTAATATAGTTTTCTTTGAACCGTTATTTTGGTTTAAGTGGAAACATATTATTCATTTCATGCTACATTGATTTGATATCAAGTAGAACCGTTCATTACTCATATTGATGTTCTCACTTTCAATTTCACCTAAGATTTTATTAGTTTCATTACCAGTTTCGAAATGACATTTTTTCGAAATGACATGACATTTCGCAATCAAATGTCTGCATTTTTTGTAAAAAGTTCAAGTTGAAATTAATAAAATGTTGGTGATAATCTCGAATGCCTTATTATGTTCCCAAACACATATAACTAGTTTAGAGACCTGGTGGAGAAACATTCAGATGCAAAAAGTAAATGTTTCACAATGTCCATGTTATAAAATGGTCAGTTTCTGAAGGTTGTTGTGAGGCTCCGAATTGAAACCGTCCGATTACCGAAAATGATCACATTTGTAGTAATAGTTTGCTTCATTGGGATATTGAATGACTGAAAAATTCTAGTCACTATATATTCGATGTTTTTAGTATAGTATCCAAATTTGAGAAATTCTACAGTAATCTTTGTGATTTCTAACGATAATTAAAATGCTCCTTTCTGAATGTTTCCTGTTCCGGATACATCATGATTACTACAACTTTACAACTTTTTCAATAATTCGAGTTTGAGGTGTTCTTCGAATAAAATATTTCTAGTCTCAAGTTTCACATTTGTAAATGTGGAATTTTTCTCATGTTGAGAATATCTCGATCAAGGACAAGATCACTTTGTTATCTACCGCTCACTGTAAACTACATGATTGTTACAGTAATCTACAATTCCGCGTTGTTACACAATTTCAAAATGTCTAGAATTGCAAGATCGTATCATCACTGATTTCATTATAAAATCTGAAAATATAGGTTTTGAGATATTGTGATTTTTATGATTAACTGCTCAACTCGTTTATTAGGATTATTTGGACACTATCGCTACATGATAACTTGTGAATACAGTAAACTTTCCATCAGAATCCTAAAATTTCAGAATCTCAAGACATGTCACAGATGAAAATAACTTTAAGTGTTGATGGAAAGTGAGGCAAAAATGTTTTCAATGAGAAAGTCAACAACGGAGTCTCCAATTGCAGAGAAATCTTGAAGAAAATTGAAATGAGCATGGTAAAACTGTAAAAAAGGGCAATTTATTCAAATCATTATCATGAACTTGTTTGATTTTCTAAACCCCTTTAGAAGGCTAGGTTTGCAGTTTTTCGAATTTTTCACTTCGAACAATTGGTGATCGCAGTTGAGAACATCAAAACTACTCTGAATTTTAAAAATACCTACAACATTCTTATAACTGGATTATTTGAAAAATATCAGAATATAATAACCATTAGTTACAGTAATAAAATAAAATAAACAGTGGAAACCAGGCTTTTTTTTCGGGGTTGTTGGGAGTAAAGTGAAAGATGAATCTACTGCTTGTTTGTGTTGCAAAAGCAACGAGGAATGAGAGAATTTGGAATACGTCTTATTAATGAAACTACTTCTAAAAATTTTCGAAATATTAAATGGACAATGTGAAACAGCAAAGTTTTTCTTCCGAATCTCACAATCAGTTTTAAGCATGATTTTTATTTGGATGGCGGTCACGAAAAAGGTCACATACAATATGAAAAACTAGTCTTGGGAAAAATATGGAGTATCAAAAACAGAGTATACATTGTTTTTCCTACAAATCGCATATAGATTGCCGGATATATGGAAGATGAAGACGCACATCGACGAAAAAAAGAAGAATCATCGAAAACAGGGTAACAATGAATATAAGGTGATGACAAAACAGAGAAAAATGGGCGAAATCAGATCGACTTTTTTTCAGGAAACTGCACCTGATGTTGAGACTAATAAGACTGGATCGGTTTTAAACAACTTCACGCGCCACTTGAATCTATTTTGCTTTGCTTGTAATGTGAATTGGAGGAGAAATGTGAGGAGAATTTTGGTCATCTACATAGTGGTAGAGGAGAGCCACGTACACTATTCTAACAGTCCCTGTCATGGGAAAATGAAGGGCGATAACTGAGGACTTTGAGACAGTGGGAATATCAGATGAAGTGCGACGAAGCACGTGGATGATGTACAAAATGAACAGGAGAATGTAGTTGACATTAAAACAAAGTCATCATTAGTGCAGAAGTAACAAGAGAAGCGATGAAAAATGAAAATGATAGCAACGGAAACTTATGAATGGAAGAAAACGTACGATGTTTCATATCCTGGACTTTCAAATGGAAGTTTGAACTCAGTAATTAGAAGATGGAAATAACCATGACATTAGAGTATGTGACACTGATTGTCAGAGCTAAATTAGTCTAGAATTTATCCTCATGCCGAAACACGATTTGGTAAATTTAAGTGAGTATGAGAACAAAAATAGGGATTTCTTTATTGTTCTATTTAAATTTCAGACACCTTATCCATTAATTCTAACAGCCAAATATCAATACAGTTATCCAGGATATCTCCAATACTTATAAAAATCTTTAGCACTTTTCCATGGATTAGACGATTCTATGGTTACTAAACAAATTGAAGTTTGAAAATCTCACAGTTTCAGGTTCATAATAAAATATCACTTCTAGGAAATTTTTCAATGGACTCTACATGGGACATACATAAGCATGGGTCAAATAGTGTGGGAAGACTAGTCTCCACTCTCTGAACTATCGATTAGTTTGTTAATAGAGCAGACTTGGATAGTGCTGATTTCATGGCTTTTGGGAATGAAGTGTAAGATGAAAATGATGGATTTTGAGATAAAAATACTGATCGAATGAGACAACTTTGAATTGTCTCTTTGAATGAACCTGATGAAATGGAAAATATTTTTTCTAGTTTTGGGCATTCTAGGCTAAAAATATAAATCGGATAAGGATATCTCGAAGTTGAGTTAAGAATGCAGTGAGATCACAGAATGTGTTTCGAAGCAAGAAATTGTAATTATTTTGTGTTTTATACAGTTCACAAGGACTCGCCCACTACTTCCAGAAACAGTCGAAACTGTATGTGGCCAATGTGAAAAAGAAAACTTTTCGTTTCGAACCTCATAGTAACTTGGAATGACTCCCGAGTGTACCCCGGCTTATGGGCCGTATGTGGTATTATTCGAAAGAGCATAAAAAGTTATGTAAGAATCTGTAAAGACATTTTTTGAATAATGATTGGTTCTCGAGAAAAACCACATTTAGTGAAATTTCGACAAAAATTGAAACTTGCAGCTTCAAATTGTCATAACTATCTTCAAACTTGATCAAACTGGATGAATTGAAAAACAAAATGATGCTGAATAGGTGCTCAATCAAAATCTGAATATAGTTCAACTTTTAAAATCAACCGGAGCAAGTTGTGGAGCAAAGAGCACAAGTGCTCCAGGAGCAAGAAGGGGGTAAAAAAAATTCCAACCATACGATTTTGATGAAACCATTTTTAAATGAAAGCACAGGTTTGAATTACTCTAAAAAAGTTATTTTCAGGTTTGCAACGGTCCTCTAAAATTTTTTATGGCTTTCGAAAAAATACGAATTTTTTGAAAAATTTCTAACTTTGCAATTTTCGTCCGGAAAATAGTGTTTATGCTAAAATTTTTGCTACTGTCTGCAAAATATATAATAAGAACATTTGAAAACTGTTTAGATCAACAATTTTGGTCATCTTTGAGCATTTCTATAGCCGTGCGAACTTTGTTGGGGTGAGTGAAAAATGACTCTGACAAAAGTTGTGTTATCTCTCTGGGATGATCCATGACCTGGTATGAAATTTTGTTCATAAGATACTCCAAGGTATGTTCTATCATTTCCCGAAGTTTCACAAAATTTGTCGGATTAAATTTTTTTTTAGCCGGACCCAATTTTTTTTAATTTTACCCAATTTTCGATTTTGAAAATAGTGATAGGTAGCATTTGGAAAATGTAACCATAAGAAAGACCGTGTTTTGTTTAGTATAATTGGGAAAAATCATGAAGAATTTATTTCATTTTATGATGAAAACAGACGCTCCAAAAAGACATCCAAAAAGTCGAAAATTGAACTTCACTGTTTCTGGGTGTTCTTTTGGAGCGTCTGTTTTCATCATAAAATGAAACAATTTCTTCATGATTTTTTCCAATTATACTAAACAAAACACGGTCTTTCTTATGGTTACATTTTCCAAATGCTACCTATCACTATTTTCAAAATCGAAAACTGGGTAAAATTGAAAAAATTGGGTCCGGCTAAAAAAAAATTTAATCCGACAAATTTTGTGAAACTTCGGGAAATGATAGAACATACCTTTGAGTATCTTATGAACAAAGTTTCATACCAGGTCATGGATCATCCCAGAGAGATAACACAACTTTTGTCAGAGTCATTTTTCACTCACCCCAACAAAGTTCGCACGGCTATAGAAATGCTCAAAGATGACCAAAATTGTTGATCTGAACAGTTTTGAGATGTTCTAATTATATATTTTGCAGATAATAGCAAAAATTCTTGCATAAACCTTTTTTTCCGGACGAAAATTGCAAAGTTTGAAATTTTTCAAAAAATTCGTATTTTTCCAAAAGTCATAAAAAATTTAGAGGACCGTTGCAATCCTGAAATTAACTTTTTTAGAGTAATTCAAACCTGTGCTTTCATTTAAAAATGGTTTCATCAAAATCGTATGGTTGGAACTTTTTTATCCACTTCTTGCTCCTGGAGCACTTGTGCTCTTTGCTCCACAACTTGCTCCGGTTGATTTTTAAAGTTGAACTATATTCAGATTTTGATTGAACACCTATTCAGCATCATTTTGTTTTTTAATTCATCCAGTTTGATCAAGTTTGAAGATAGTTATGACAGTTTGAAGCTGCAAGTTTCAATTTTTGTCGAAATTTCACTAAAAGTGGTTTTTCTCGAGAACTAATCATTATTCAAAAAATGTCTTTAAAGATTCTTACATAACTTTTTATGTTCTTTCGAATGATACCACATTCGGCCCATAAGCCGGGGTACACTCGGGAGTCATTCCAAGTAAGTTTTAAGCCATTTTTTGTATGGTGGTTACGAACAAGGCGGCCACATCTTCTCCTTACTAAAGGAATAGTTCTGTGTGTGTGTGTGTCTGTCTGTCCAAAATTGTTTGTTGAATAACTTTCTTCGCTGTGCAGGTATTCATTTCAAATTTTGGCAGTAGTCATATGTATCCGAGCGCTTCGAGAGCGTATTGTAAAAATTTTGCTCCCGGCAGGATTACTGTAGGTACAGTAACCACTCATAGAAAAAAGCATCGAGGACCCGCGTAAGCAGGTGCGGGTCTACTAGTATAATCTGAAGAACAAGTGTTAGAAAAATTTGGATTATCACAAACAGAGTAAACATAGTTTTTTTCCTACAAATCGCATGTAGATTACTGGATAAATGGATCATAGAAGATGATGACGCAAATCGAAAACGAATAAGAGTATAATCGAAAACAAAAGGTAACGGCAGAAAAAAAGTGATGACAAAACAGAAAAAAAATAGGCAAATCGATATTTGAGAAACTGTACCTGATGTTAAGACTAATACGACTGGATCAGTTTTTAATAACTCCACGTGCCACTTGAATTGATTTTGCTTTGTTTGTAATGTGAATCTGAGGAGAATTGTGAAGAGAATTTCTACCATCTACATAGTGATAGAGGAGAGCCACACACACTATTCTAACAGTCACTGTCATAGGAAAATGGAAGGGGATACATGAGAACTTTGAGGGACTGGGAACACCAGATGAAGTGCGACGTGACACGTGAATGGTGTACAAAAAGGAAGAAGAATGTAGTACACTTCACTTGGTTTCCTCATTAGTGCAGAAATAACAGCATAAACAATGAAAAGTGATAGAATCGGTAACTTATGAATGGAAAAAAACATACGATGTTTCACATCTTGGACTTTTAAGTGGAAGTTTGAACTCAGTAATCGGAGAATGGAAATAAGAAATTAGAGAATACGTTACGAGAAACTGATTGGCAGAACTAAATTAGTGTGGAATTTACCCTCACTTGGAAATTTTTGTAAATATATGTGAGTATGAGAACAAAAATAAGGATTATCATTATTGTTCTACTGTAATTTCTGACACTTTCCTCATTAATTCTAGCAGCCAGATACCATTACAGTGATCCAGGATATCCCAAATACATATAAAAATCTTTAGCACGTTTCCGGGGACTAGACGATTCTAGGATTATGAACTAACTTCCTGGTTGAGAAACTTCCAGTTTCAGGTTCATTGTACATTATCACCTCTAGGGAACTGTCCAATTTCATTTACTGCGGGAATAATTGTTACCTTTTTGTTGGATTTGAAAAAAAATAATGGTTTCAATCAGGTGAAATTGAGTAGTAAGCTTCTTGGTTTCCAAAAGCCAACTTGTCGCAGAATCATACAAAATGTTCAGTTTCAAATAACTGTTAAGGTTGCTCACTAGTTTCAAGCACTAATTCCACTGATAGCCGCTCAGCTCCTTCAGTGATTACACAAAAGATGCAAAATGTGCCTTCACATTAAAAAAAACGTGCCTTCACATTTTTACTCCAACTTTTTTTTCTATTTCCAGTTCATCTTTTAGTTTCTCCCTTTGATATCTTTGATTTCAATTCTAAACCACTAAATTCTTGAAGAGTCGCTGTAGTATTAAGGATTATTGTGAAATGTCAAGATCCTGAAAACTTCGAATTTTTCCCATTTCATCACTAACATTTTTGATAGTCACTCTAGATTTTGATTAATTGAGCGCTTTTTTTGATTCGTTGCGATATTTTTGTTGTCTGATAACCTGATGCTAGAATATGCCGCTCCAAAAATCATCTTAAGGACAAAATCAAAGCCAAACATGATACTATGTAGTGCTTAAATGAGCTATGTCCTTGAAAAAAATCGAACATTCTAACAGTGAACTGGCCAGCAAAATAGACCTGCCGACAAATTTTCAAGGAGTTTTCTCCGTTTCGAGTAATACAAAATAATACTTGCCCAAAACCCCGTTAAATGTGCTGCGGTGGTAGTTTGGAACGAAATTGCTCGAATTCAAAGTGGTGCAACATTTTTCCCATATTCGTCCTACATAAAGATTCGGAACCTTACCAAAGGTAGTTTATAAAAACTATTGTCTGTAAATGATGAAGACTACACGAATGTTCTCGGTGTGAGCCCACAAAAAATGCTCCGAAGATACATACTTATTTTTCTAGAAAATATTGTGCCTGCTTTAACTTTTTTCCAGTTGGGATGGCTTGAAAAAAAAAACTAAGAAGCTGCTAATTCAGAGGGAAAACTTTGGTGAAAATATGGAGAATTGAAAACTGAGAGAAATGAACAAACCGTTCGAATTTTCAATCAAGAAGTAGATTGAAATTTGAGAACATGTGTTGTATCTTACATTTAATATCAGACCGATTGTTGAGCATCCAAAGATTGGAAGAATTGAATTGATCTGATACTTATCAACTTACCGAAACATAACTTTTTGAGTGTTCGATTAGTTTTAAAAATGTATCTAACATTTTCATCGTTCAAGAATTTTTAGAACATCAATACCAAACTATTGAGGTCTTCTAATTCTAGAAAATGTGCATTATGTGCGGGCATTAATGTCTAGTTCCGAAAAGAAAAATTTGAGCTCATTGTTTGGCTAGATACTAATGTCTCATAAATTGTCTGTTTCTCTTGGTTGACATTTGGAACAAAAATTATGAGCAACTAATGACAGAGAAGTGGAATTTTCTTATTAAAATTTATTAAAACAACGATTATGTGCTTTTAGATGGACAGTATTGTGAATTGTGCTCCGTGGTTTCAAATAGACATTATTGTACTATCATACTAAAATTTCAGTCACAAGCTACCTAACTTGATTCACTATTCTCAAGGATCACCTTAGCAGTATCAACACAATTTCACATACCGCCAATTCCGATGAGAGTAGAAATACATGTGTATGTATGTGTCTAAAAAGACTTCCGAACGCGGACGACGCAGCATTCATCACATTTTTCTGGAATGATCTAATGAACTTGTAACCGATTTTTTTTTGTTGTTAAAGAAACATTTTGAAAGCATTATGGAAAAATTATTTTGTTTCAAATCTTTAGAAACCATCGAAGAGCTGTATTTTCTATAACTCACCTTTTTTTTTAGCCACTATAAATCAAAAATGTTTTCCTCTCAATTCCTTTTTTACCTTGGTTTTTTAGACGTTCATGGCGATGTTTCGTGCGGCCTAGCATTTTTCACAAATACAAAACGTGGAAAATCCGAAAAAATTCGACTGTTGTTTGTGTTTCAAACTCTTTATATGCGTCCTTTGACAGTCAGAATCTCGGAATCTCAGCGGATAAAAGAATCATTAATTTTCACTATTTCATCATCCAGACTTTTGATGATATCTGTTACAATGGTTACTATTGGTTTTGCCGGCGTCTATTCTCAAAAGGCTAAATTTTTAGTGTTATTGTATGTTTCCTTAAAGGAGGATTCCGACGAAAAAATGAATGTGCTTAAAAATGTGTTAAAAGTTGCGTAGATTCCGAATATCGAGATGAGAATTCTTGGAAAAATTCGTTGTTCTCAAAAAACGCGATCGCCGGCGCCAGAAGTCGTCCCTTTTTTGAATTCCCGCCCGACTTTTCTGTGGTGGGGCCTAAAAAACTCAAGAAAAAACGCGCGGGAATTCAAATCTCTCTTAGAAAAGGGACGACTTCTGGCGCCGGCGATCGCGTTTTTTGAGAACAACGAATTTTTCCAAGAATTCTCATCTCGATATTCGGAATCTACGCAACTTTTAACACATTTTAAAGCACATTCATTTTTTCGTCGGAATCCTCCTTTAATACAAGTATTCAGAACTGTTGGAGAGTCTCATAGTTTTTACCATTTCACCTCCAACATTTTCGATTTCCATTTGTGTAATCTGATCAATTCGATTAATGCTGTAACCGAAACCACTCATCATTTTTCTGAGTCCAGTCTCTGGATAGAGCTATTAGGAGTCTTAAAACTTGCTTATTAGACATCCCCCGACATTTTTCGAAAACTGAAAGAAGCGGCATCGAAGGTGACATTTTCCAAAAAACTGTGATAAAGTTGTGATTCGGCGTTGGTTTGAAATTAATGAGAACTTTTCCAGAAAAGATAACGGTTTCATGTTGGCAATAGTTTTATAGCGAACAATAATTTTTGATGCCGTGACTGTACGACTATGTGCTCAATTTGTCAAGTATGAAAGTAACGGGAAAACACTTTTCGGGTGATTTAGCCGCTTTTGAGCTTCAGTGTGTTCAGAAGTTTCTTGACCACTCACTAGCATCATATCTGACGCCAAGGTATATTTTCGTCTGTTCCTTGACAGAAATATATGCAAATTATATCAGAGTCAGCTCATGAAAAATATGGCTTCATTATACCGGAAATCTCAAAATCAGAAAGTGGTGCAAAAATGTAAACGCTTTACTGCTTATTAAATCAAAAGTAAACTGTTGCAGCCCGAAAGTAACTATGCTGTATTTTTTCTAATTTTTAGTGGTGGTTCTTGAACCTGAGGGATGCTTAACAAACATCACTTTGAAAGAATTACTAAAAGAATTCGTGCGATAAGCTTGAGGACAATTTGAATGGGAGAATGAAAAACATGAATTTTGTTCGGTTTCTATGTGGTGATATTCTTTAGCATAGAACCATAAGACTGTTTGGATGAAAATTTAAAACGCGGTTGAACAACTACTTAAAAAGGCATCACTAAAAATTAGAAAAATTTAACATAGTTACTTTCAGGCAGAAACAGTAACCAAATCGCTCACATTCTATAACAGGTACGATGACCCAGTGTTCCGCGGTTTCGTCTTTTTTTACAACTTTTACATGTATCTTTCAAATTTTTCACCTGCCCAATACTGCTCAATAGAAGATCCGGTTGATGTAGAATATGAAAAGTTAATGAAGAACATCGTTAAAACAACTATTGAGTAGGTGAACACTTTTTTTCCATTCGAGAACAATAGTTCATGTTCCCACTTTTTGATTTGTAGTTCGGTTTTGGTTTTCCTTCCTATGAAGGAAAGTAGCGGAGCTGAAATCAAAACATTCTTATTCAGATTTGGATTCCTATCAACGCGGTCATGATAAAAACGTTAAACTCAACACTTTGAATCTGCCATTTTTTCCTATTTTCTGCTTCACCTTCATTTGGCTTCACATTCACTTGACAGACGTACAGTTTTTGCACACCTCAACTACATATTCTGTTTCATCTACTGTGTTTTTGTACCGACGCACTGAATGCCCAATGAAAGCAAGGGGTCATCATTTTGTTGAAAAAAAACTTTGACACGGTGTTTGCACTGATTTATTATCGAAAAAATAAAACTGCGACCTGGTTTCGGCTCTGTGTCGATTTACGAGGCCCCGCCCACAAAACGAAATCCCTCCGCAAAGAGCGGCGCACCATTGCATACGGTTTTGTGGGCGGGGCCTCGTAAATCGACACAGAGCCGAAACCAGGTCGCAGTTTTATTTTTTCGATAATACAAGACCTTGTCAACAGATTTGGATGCAACAATGTAACTGCACAATGTATGTGGTAACATTTTCGAACGCAGTCTCCCATTTCGGTTGTTGGAGTGCCAATTAGGTGCCCTTCCCGTTCCAAATTCATTATGTCACTGAATATGAATGCTATGACCAATGCATCGAAACAGATCAATCAATAGAAATCAAATAGACATGTGTAGCTGTCATGGATACGCACTGAACTTGGAAACCGTGCGCATTAAAAAAACTAGTCAGTGCAACCGGAAATTTTCGAATAAACTTTTTTGTTTCATTGTTTCGATTCGGGCTAGCAAAAATGAGTAAGATTCGATGATGAACCAGTGTTCAGGGTACGTATATTGTAGTCTGAATAGAAGGTATTTCTAGCCTTTAATACGATAACTCGACTATGCTGATATCAAATTTCCAAGATGATCCGCCACAGGGCTCAATTTGCAGTTATATTTCTCTTTCTTTTTTCCTCGTCATTAAGCGATAATTTTTCGAACGATGCAACCAACAGTGAAGAACATTTGCATAAAATGAGAAATATGAAACTGTAAAAAGAGCAAAAACTTTTCAAAGGGTTGCTAACTTTTGTTGCTTCGGTTAGCAGTGATGTTACTTTGGAACCTTTCAAAAACCAGAATTGTTAGAATTTTACTTTCCTATTTCGACTTCTATGCTCAAAACTTTTGTTTCATAACAATTTTGAGAGATATGTACCTTATAAAGTAAATACCCAGAAAAATATTGCTTGAGACCTTCTGGTTTAGAAAATAACTTTTTGAAGCCGAAATTTTCTTACAAGTAAATTTCTCCGGAGCTTACACAATGCGAATCGAAGACGTCCAATATATACTTTTCATGTAGACGTTCTGAAACCGGAATGGTTAGAAATCAATTTCTCCTCATGATTTCTTCAATTTTTCCAGCCCCACCACCACTACAACCCCGAGAAGGCCTCCTACAAGAAAACTGTCTCAGACACCTTCTAGTCCAAGAAGATCAAAATGGAAAACCTCTACATCGTCCCAAAGAAACACTTCAAGTTCTCCGAGTTTTACGGACTTGTTCAACTCCTCCGTCTCATGATCAATCTACTTTTTTCTGCCGTTTTCACATGCATTTTTGGTGAATTTCAGTTTTTTTTGGTTCTAATACATCCTTTCTGCCATTTTTTCAAGCAATAATCTTCATCGTAACCGGATCCAATCACTACAACTTATAGTTACATGTATTACGGTTTCAATGTCACAGTAATTTTTGGAAGTTTAATGTAAAGTGTTGGATCATATACATTTTCCACGGAGTAAGTGTGTTTTTTTGGTTCAGATAGAAGGCTTCAGCTCTGCCGACGTGTTCTATTCACTACGTTTGGAACTGGCCATGATCGTACAAAACACGTGTGGAATGCAAAATAGAGCGTTAGCAGCTAGTAAAGAATAGTACATCATATGATATATACCAATAAGGTCACCGCAAATAAACGTAATACTTTCCGTAGAGAAGATAATTATGAAAGCATGGAATAATCCTAGAATTTCCTGCTTATTTTGTAATCTGGAAATAGTAAAACATGTAACTTTTCTTTTCCAGTTTCACAAAGAATGTTTCCCAAGGAAACGATTACTGCTTTGCTTCTTGTCGTTAAATCTTACATATTTGCACAGTTCAATTAAAAATCAATTCTGAGCAATCACATCTTTGTTCAAAACAACTTGTTTTCACAATTATGGTATTTTTCTGTCTCACTTTTAGCACTTGTTTTCACTAACACGATGTATGTATTGGCACGGCAATGTACATACAGTAAGGAGTGACTCCTTATCGGCATGCCATAAATGCCCTATTCTTAGCCCATGTCATTTTCGGGCCATGCTCTCGCATGACCTCTTCTTCCCCTCACTCAACACACTCACACAACGGCCCAACAGGCAAGGACACTCTCGGGGACGAGGAAACCCCGCGGCCACACAATGGTAACGCGCTCCACCGCACACCAATCGCCTCGAGACCCGCGGCGCCAATTCGCCGACCAATCAGCGCACGGCAAGAGGCCACGCCCACCCACCGGAGGCGGGTATATAAGGAGCTAATTCCCTGACTCGGGAGGTCACTTTGTGGTATCCCACCTTTTATCCTTTTCTTACCTGTTGCCCCGTTCACCCCACTCACTTGTAACTTACATTAAGTCCTAATAAACCAATGCTTTAGCACATAACTGTTTCACGTTTACCTTTCATAGGCACTCGTTACTGGTAGCAGCGAGTTAGGTTTAAGTTCTCTTTTAGGCTTTTACCTTAGAATTTCCACCCACGCTTCCCGCCCTCGCTTGTTATTTGCTATCGCTACGTTTATTTTGTCGTTTTGCGCGAGTAGGACCATAACCTCTCACTTATTGTAATTACACCCTCCCTCCCACCCTCTTTAGTAAACTAGGTACCAGTTTTCTCTTGTAGCTAAGAGGTAGGTTTTTCTAGGGGTGCGTTAGGCACCTGTGGGTAGATTAGGAACAAAGTCTTTGCCTCCTCTCTCTCTTTTCGTTAGAATTTTACCCGCCACGTTATTATTTCTTTCGTTTTTCGTGAGTGAGCGGCAAAGGAGCCGAGTCTTTTTTCGTACTCAGTGCTCGCCGCCGGAAACACCCTTCGGTTGTAACCATCGCCGGAGACGTGTTTTCGTTATCTCAAGCTTTCTCTCGCTCTTTCTCCCTCTCCGGATCGCCGGAGGGGAACCGTTAACGATTTTTCAGGTTTTTGTCCAGCCCTCTGTAACCAACAGTCTCCCTCAGTAGCAGCAGTTAGCAAGGAAGTAGCCGGCACGTGACGACGTCGCCGACAGCCAATTCAGACACTCTACAGACGAGCCAAGTTCAATTCAGACACTCTACAGACGGGCAAAACCTCAACGAAGGTCGAAACCAAGGATTTCGCAATCGGCACCACCGCCGATCGCCCCTTGTCTGGTAGCGAGCCTGCTAGGTACATTCCCTGTCAAAGGGGTGTACGCGGGCCCTCCAGACAAGGGGGACGTGTTCATATCCTTTGCACGACACCCACCCACCCACCCAGTTGGACCGAGAAAGTTCTACACTTTATCGCCGGAACAGTAACACCGC
Organism: Caenorhabditis sinica; assembly: GCA_963932045.1. Lineage (NCBI taxonomy): Eukaryota > Metazoa > Nematoda > Chromadorea > Rhabditida > Rhabditidae > Caenorhabditis > Caenorhabditis sinica. The sequence goes on from OZ009940.1 coordinate 23,096,531, forward strand.
CGGAAAATCAACCAAACATGCCGACATCTCAACCCGATGAAGATCTCTTTTATTTTCTTCCAATTAAAAATCACCCCGCTTGTGCCCGCGTACCGCTCAGGACCATCAGCACAACAGCGAGCTCAAACAACGTGAGCAACAATCAACCCATTGGAAACGAGATCATCAGCATGCAACCAAATCGCTGTCATCAACGTCTAACCGCCACCGCCGAACGCTCTCAACAAGAATTCGTCGCCAACGCAAGGACCGTCGTCACCAACAGCAAAATCGTGGCCCCCTTCGTTTTCTCATCGGAATCGAGGAAGAATGATCACGAGGACTCACACGTCGCCTCTGATCGTTAGGCTATCAACGCCATTAGGAATCAACGCCATACACGTCGTCTCGCTTTCACCAAGCACGCCGGCTGGTCAACGTAGAATCCTTTCACCTGCATAAGAACTATGGAGCAGCAGCAGCAGCAAAGAAGTTTTTGGCTAACGTGATCCCTGAGCAAGGATCAAGTACGCAGGAAAAGTCGGTGTGTGAGCCGAATCCATCAGCAATGATGAAGACGAGCAGACTGGAAGTAAAGAAGGAGTAGCTGCCTGAAATATATTTTGTCACTCGTTAGGTATCACTTTATGTGGTTTCCTCGGTTGTAGCAGATACAACGAAAAGCGAAGCAACGTCGGAGCTGAGCGTGGGTACAACCACGGGCAGATACGCGAGGGTTCGCACGTCTCTTGAAGCTGAGCTGGCGGGACATCTTCCCTGACAAAGGGGGATGTGCTGGCCGCTTCAGAAGACGTTACCAAGTAACTCTACCATGACCGTTAAGCAGAAGCAGAAGTACAGAAGCCGAAGTAACATGAAGCAGAAGTAGCAGAAGCAGAAGCAGTAGTTAGCCAAGTGTAGCCAATCAATAAATCCAAATGAGAAGGAGCACGGCTGGTATAGGAGTTGTCAGGAGCTGACCTGAACAAATACAGCACCGAAGTATCGCACCACGGATATTGGACATATGCATCAAACCATCGGCCGTATTCGAGTGAGGTCTTCACATCATCAGCGAAAGGCCAAGCAGTAGCACGAACGCCTGGAAGAAAGGAAGCAACACTCTACAAGTTCGCAAGCCCCTACCGATTCGTCACCGCTAAAGGACAATCGTTGGAAGATGAAACACCAACAAGCAGAAGGAGTCAACGTCATCGACTTCAAACCCAATAAGATCGGGAGAGCACCATAAGTGCCACACGTTGCGTCAGAGGAACCGCACACCTTCGTCAGAAGCAACGACTCACAAGAAGTAAACAGGGAGTACCGAGCCCGGTCAACAAGCCGACAACAGAAATGAAGACATTCCCGAAGGAGTCAGCGAGCCAACCACCCTCGCACCAGTTTATTTCGAGCAGTGACACATCCAGCACGGAGACAGAAGGGCATCTTCAGAAGCCCACGTCACCAGAAGCAGTATGCGTCACTCTGACACAAGTTCAACGTCATCAAGTCGATTATGTCGAGACAAGTAGCAACGAAGAAGGAGGAGTCGTCAACGTTATACACTCCAGAAGATCCATCATCGTCGAAGCATGAGTACAACTACCGAAGAGCATTTCTCGACACGAAGAATTCCTTGTCAACATTGTCACGAACGTCGCAGCAACACCAGACATCCTCAACAAGGATCGGCAAAGAATGTTCGCACCTTTAGCGTCATTCAGACACGGATTTTTGTTCAATTTGGTCAAAGAGCACGTTCGGAACCTTCTTCAGCACAGTGACAACAACACGAGCAACTACATCGCTCATTGCAACGTCGCCAAGCCAAGACAAAGTAAGAATTTTCACCTAAAAAATCTGAAAAAGAAGTCGCCTTCATCACCACCAACATGGAGAGGCCAGTCGCCGAAGCAAACTGTCATTGGAGCAAGAACATGAACGCGAACACAGAGGAATCGAATTTATTGTAATTAAAAAGGCAATAATTTTGGATTTTTCACTCGTTTCCATTCCGATAAGGGCCCACATGCACCCCTTCGACAGGGAATGCATCTCGCAGGCTCCGTTACGGAACGGAATGCTCAATCGCTCACCAAAGGCAAGCAAACGACAAGTGAAAATGAATGCTCATTGTCACCGAAAACGACAATGACGAGGAGTACTGTACCTTAAAGGGACATGCACTTTTTGCACGACGCAACACGACGCACACGACGCACAAGTGTACGAAAACACGCTTCCCAACGCTTCCCAACGCAAAATGAGGCCTCGCCACGAAAAGAGGAGTACTGTCGCACTCGTTTCAACTGTGTCGCATGAGCAACGTTCACCGAAATGCAAAATTCGTGTATTTCGAACCGGCACCTTCGTTTTTGGCCGATTTTCGCACAATTTGTCGTGAAAACTGCACTTTTCGTCATTTTTCGTCGTAAAGGAACGTTTTATTTCCAGAAAATTCATGCCAAAAACACCGATTTCGCCGCAAGACGAACCGCCACCCCCTTCGGACCCAAAAACCGAAAAAGCGAGTGCCTGCGGGGCACGTTCCCTGTCAAAGGGGCGTGCGCGGGCCTCGCCGGTAACTTCTGAAGCCAACAAAACCATCGTCAAAACTGCCAAAGCCGTCTTCAACGTTAAAGAGCCAGACGAGCAAGCTTCCTCTGACACAGTCATAGTCAGCAAGTTTCCACACGGAAAAGGAGCCACGTTAGTCGAGTTTTCCAGAAGCAACGATGGAGCACGGAGCGATTCCTTCTGCCCCGCACAAGATCAAATCGATCTCCAGGAGGAAACCAACAGCGTTGAGCCACGGAAAGTTCTCTCAACCAAGTCTGAAGCCGGAGCCGGAGATTTCGCCGAAGGACAATTAAGCCGCCGCTTAAGTGAAGCGTTCGACTCGCTTTTGGAGACCTTCAAACGCCGAAGAAGAGAGCTTCATCAACGGCTCTACGGAACATCTTGCGTCAACGAAGCGAGTACCACGGAAGACGAAGCTAAGCCATCTGAGCCATCTGAGCAGCGCTGGCGGGGTACTTTTCCTGTCAAAGGGGAGTACGCTGGCCGCTCAAAAGGTTCATCACTTCGCCCAAAGTCCTCTACGTCAGTCAACTCCGTCAAAAGCAACAACGGGACGCCCTCTGAAGTCTGCAAAGACAGCAGAAAATGCCGTCGGGACATTGCCAACCACGCCAGCTTCTATTACAAACTTCGTCACAGTCGTCAGAAGCCCGGCGAAAGCATCCAAGCTTTCCATGAACGTGTCACCAAGGCTACCAGCCTAGCCTACGAAGAGGCCAACAGCAGTAAAACCGGGAAACTCATCACGGACGAGCCAACGAGACGACGCGCACAACAGAAGAAGCCTACTTCTCCACAAGAATCGCCCGTCACAGCCCGTTAGTCCGAGATTTCCGCAAGCCAGAAACCTCCAAGTCAGCCAACCGTCACTATCTTGCCCATCGTTATCGTTCCGACGACAACACCGGTAGCTACGGATAACAACGGTTACAACAGCCTTCGTCAAGACCGGAGTCGAACAAGACAATACAACAGTCACCAACGCTCCAATCAAGACAGAAGGCCACGGAGACAAAAGAACGGCAACTGCCACCACTGCGGAAGATTCGGACACTTCGAGTACGAGTGTCACCAGAAGCAGAACGGACAGCCGCCAAAGACGTCAGTCAGTCTCGCGACCAATCATAAGACCAGTCGTCAAGGAGTCCACACCGCCGACGTCAGCAGCATGATAACCAAGCTACAACAACAGCTTCGTATCAAGGATGAGCAACTCAAAGCTCTGGACAAACGCCTGACAAAGCGATTGTCCAAAACGAAGGAGTCAAGCCGAAGTCAACAGACAAGAGCTCATCAGGAATCTGCAATTCCATCGCAGAGCTCGACATCTAGCCCAAGCTAAGGACGCCTTCCAGCAACATTCCAAATGCTACTTACAACGCCGGAACCGACTCTCCAACGTTGAAGACGACCGCCACAGCCTTGACAATCCTATCCAGCCGGAGACGCTCCCACAGCATCTCTGTTGTCGTACGATAGGACAACCATGGCCGATAGTCCGTCAACCAAGATCAGCCAACGAGCAGGTCAAGCTAGCCGTTTGAGCACCCAACACTTTGAGAAGCGGGAGCCCGCTCCTCGGGGGAACATTTCACGTTTTCCACTTAGGACAACGGTATACAAGGAGGAACCATCAGCTCCGCAAGAAGCCCAGAAGCAACAGCGGACTGGATGGAGAAGGCACAGTTAAGCCGACTCCAGAAAAAGAAACACCTCTCAAAGCGACATCCTTCGCCAAGGGAGACCACTTGTTCAGGAAATTCCAACAAGGACGCAACGTCAAGTAACATCTTAGACAGAACCATCGATTCAAGGAACTCGATGGGGAGCCGAAGCTCCAACGGAAAAGTTCACGGACCGGTCCACCAGCTCAACAAGTCAAGACCTTTTCAAGGTCACCACAGAGCAAAGGAAGGAGTCTTCACCCTTCTTCACCAAGGACCCTGTTCAAGGACAAACCAATCACTGACGGAGACGTTTTACCTCCGTACAGGCAGAACTTCCGAAAGCTCTGTGCCTGCGAGGTATCTTCCCTGGCAAAGGGGGATGCGCGGGCCGGGCTCTAGGAATTAAGAAATCATCCACGAGTGGATACATCAACTAGCTAAGTCAGCACACCCCTCCTCGAGGGATAACATCAGCTGAAGTTCTCGCCAACTTCACCAAACGAAGCTAGTACTGAAGTCATCACCGGACGATCAACTGTCCATCCAAAGAAGGAGCCGACAACGACGACTTAAGCCAAGGAGAATCGACAAGGAGCCGAACGAAAGTTAAGCCAGCCAGCCGGAGAATCCAAGACTTTCGCCCGAAAACACCGTCTACAGAAAGGTACCAACCAGTCTAGGACATCACGATGCCAACGCAGACAGACGTCCACTGCCTCAGCCAAACACCACGGATCCATCATCCAACCTGAAGCTCTGAGCCTGCGAGGTATCTTCCCTGACAAAGGGGGATACGCAGGCCGGGCCGAAAGGTTTCGATCCCCAGATGATCACCAGGATCCCTAAAAGACCACATCCACCAAGCGAAGAGTGCGCCTCTTCGACAAAGTCTCAAGGAGCAGCCCAAGATCTAGACCTCACAAGTCCGAGTCTCATCAGACTCTTCAGGCCAAAATCCACTCAGGACCCGTCAAGTCAAGTCACGACTTCCCAAAGCCAAGTCAACATCCTGAGGAGCCAAGCCACCAAGTCATAAGGAGGACTTCCTATCGTTCCGAAATTAGTGACCTGGTCACTATCGAGGACGATAGGATATTTTCAATGGGGAGCCGTTAAGGAAGGAAACATCCAAGAGGATAACCTGACCAGGTCGAATTTCGTCACCATCTGTCTTTTCAACACCGGAAACCGCGTCTCAAAACGCTGGAATCCCAAAGACGATTTTCGAGCCCAAAAAAACCACCTCCCAGAAGCCAGGTTTTGCGAAGCCAAACCGTCCAAAGTCCACCCAACAGCCAGCCAACGGATCGGATCCACCATCAACTCCCAGGAGTACCAAACATCCAACGATCCGCCCCCTGCGCACGCCACGGACAAACGGACATGGTCTAAGTCCAAGCAAAGGAAGGACTCAGTACCGAGGACGGTACTTATCGTATGGGGATAGAAGTAAGGAGTGACTCCTTATCGGCATGCCATAAATGCCCTATTCTTAGCCCATGTCATTTTCGGGCCATGCTCTCGCATGACCTCTTCTTCCCCTCACTCAACACACTCACACAACGGCCCAACAGGCAAGGACACTCTCGGGGACGAGGAAACCCCGCGGCCACACAATGGTAACGCGCTCCACCGCACACCAATCGCCTCGAGACCCGCGGCGCCAATTCGCCGACCAATCAGCGCACGGCAAGAGGCCACGCCCACCCACCGGAGGCGGGTATATAAGGAGCTAATTCCCTGACTCGGGAGGTCACTTTGTGGTATCCCACCTTTTATCCTTTTCTTACCTGTTGCCCCGTTCACCCCACTCACTTGTAACTTACATTAAGTCCTAATAAACCAATGCTTTAGCACATAACTGTTTCACGTTTACCTTTCATAGGCACTCGTTACTATACATATGAACGACTTAATTGAACTGAAGATTGCGGCATCAATGATTAATGTAGCAGCAATGACTGATTCCCATTTTTGTGATGACCTTGAAGACATTCTGAATCATACAATTTTTTGAGAGATAGTCCATATTTGTTTGTTTTCTGCATGATGATACTTTTCAGAAAATTTTTGAGGCACTGTTAGATTGTTAATTTCGAGTAAAGTTTTACGGACAACATCAGACGGGGAAAAATCATAGTTTGGGTTGATTTTACATTTGTCAGATTTTCCACTTTTTTTGCTGTTAGGTTTTTCTATCACTGTTTCATGCACCCATCTTGACTTTGAGTTTTCTTTTTGTTACTGCTTCCACTTCGTGATTTAATAGCTTCAGTTGGTTTTTGACTCGTTCGATATTGTGTTGGTGACATTGTGAATTTCCTCTTTTTCTGGTCCTGATCAAATGCAACATGAAGGTTGAGTGAGTCATACAGGAAACAATATTGATACGGAACCTTTTGAATCAGGGATTGTTGTTATCTTCTGTTATGATTTCTTTCCTTAGAAAAAGAACTTTTATGTGTATCTTCTGTTTCATCTACAGCTCTTCCATGCTCCGTCATATCAAATGCGATGTGTGTGGCATAAGCGCAGAAACAAAATCGACCACACTGATAGACTCGATATCATTCATAATTAATAAACAACGAAAAACGGAAACAAACAATTCAGAAAGTAAACGGAAAATTAGCGACAATGAGCAAAAACGTCAGTTGTAAGTATCAAGCAAGCTACTAACGAATTCAATGGTATCTAGAAATCACCTTTGCTAATCTCAAAGTTTTGTAGCGATTCTTTTTTCATTTACTGCTTCATATCAAGCGTATTCCTGTTAGTGATTTCTGATCATCAATAGAATCATATGTCTCTTCTCATGCCAACATATAGTCATATTGAAATCTCGAGTCAATCACACCCACAAAAACAGTAAACTCGTAAGTCGAATTGTGCTATGAGTACTAGGTCGATTTCAGAGCATCATTCGGAAAAAGAAACATGTGAAAATTCAATTGCCTAAAATTATATTTTCCGAAAGATTAGGACTATTTTTTATAAAGTGTGGACTGTTTCAGCCTGGTCATAATTGCAACGACTTGAAATTTTAGGCATTCTCTTCCTTATTCTACGTTCTCAATAGCGCGAGTTTTCTTTACTTACAAATTGTCAACTATGTAGTTCAATAGAATGCAGTTAAATGTTATGAGATGTTCCGTAGAACTCATTTGCTACTTGAGTGCAATAGAGCGCATTTGCTCATCGACTTCACTAATTCGAACCTTATCGATGAACCAAATGCATAACTTGAAATTTGAAGATAGAACCGATGGAAAGCCGAGTTTTGTTGTTGAATATTCACACACCACAGCATTTTTCATATTAAAAAACTGTGTACATCTCAAGAAATTGAAACTGTTAAAATATCTCCCCGTTTCCTTATTTTGTATTAGTTTCCTAAAATTGCATTTTTTCGATAATAATATTGTTATAGATAGGAAAAAGCACGAAGTTTCAATAATGCACCAAAGAAAATAAAGATTGGAGAATATTAGGAAGTAGGCGTTTATGACTACTTTGAAACTGCCAAAAGTGGTTGAAATCTTTCAGTGTGTTGCTAATTTTCATTTCTTTCGTATATGTAGCTACAATGTCACCAAAAAAAACATTCACAACAACAAAGCACTTATACCGTAACATACATTTATAAGAAGAAAAAGCTAAGCGAAATCAAAATAAGACTTTTGCTGTTCTCAAAATGGAAACGAATGTGAAATCACAGTTTTGATTTTTTTCTGTTTCTCAACGTCCATTTTTATTGAGATTGTACGAAATGACAATGAACAACAAATTAACGAAGAATCTTTCCGAATAATGCTAGATTGAAGCTCAAGAAGTTAATAATTTTTAAGAAAACACGGTTTCAATTAGTTGCCATGTTTGGAAAATTAAAAAACTTTGAACTTACATAAATATCGACTTACCATATATTAGTGAAACCAAATTCGTCGACTTTTTGGAAGAAAAGGTAACCCGTTTCTGCGAGGTCGTAAGTTCGAAGGATGCAAGGCTCGAATATTTTACAGCAAATGTACGTTTTTCGATAAAGCAGACTTTAAAAATGTCATTTTTCTGATTCATTTATTTCATGAAGTGCTATCGGAATTGGCACACTTAGTTTTTTTTCCCAATGGTAATTACAGTACTCATTTTTCCAACTTCTTAATGGAGCATATTTACTCATCCCTTTACCCTTCTGGTTTCCTGAAAGTTGAAAAATATCGCTATTTCAAATCATAGCTAAAGTTCTAAGTCAGTTGAGGTTTTCAATAAGTAGGTCATGTCTACTTCCAAAGTAAACTTATCGTAGAATGATTTTTCTCAATAGAGCGTACTTCCATTTTTAATTGGGTTGTTTGTTTTATCAACGTCAGAAATAATTCACAGTTTAGAACTCTAGTTAAAGATGGAACTCAATTGGAACAATCAGTACACGCGAGTTTTTCTTCATTTCCCTCAATTTCAATTCATTCAAATGGGGCACTTTTCAACAAAGCTCACCGGCTTTTATTTTTCTTTAATAGGGTTTTCTACCGTTCTTTCATCAAAAAATCCCCAACTTTTTAGTTTCAGCTAGTACCAGATCAATCGAACGTGAGATCAATCGAACATAACATATACTCATTACAACATCAATTGTTACATCTCTGTTGATGTTTCTTCAATTTCATAATAAGCGCCCTTTCAACATTTCCACTCCGGATTTTGCTGTATTACTGTTTTTCTAACTTTTCATTTGTTCTTCTTCACTAATCTTGCCATAGCTGACATACAACTTCTTCTTTTCAAATTTTCCGCCTCTTCAAGTATAATACTTTTGTCCAAAAATACTGTTTCTCTATGTTTTGAACCTTGCTAGACTTCATACAATTTCGATTGTGCGCAGCAATATTCGACAGAAAGCAAGCTTTCACACTCCATGTAATATCCGAAGCAAGATTTTACACAATATCAATCGTCTTTTAGATGAATTAATCACAGAACCAGCATGTGTAGATTACGCAATTTCAAATTTCAACTGACATGGAAACTGTCCGGAGTCACCAGCGAGTTTTGTTTCGATATTTTGTGTGTGAGTAAGCCTGACATAGAATAGTGCACTGGTGAATTAATAGCGGCACTCTCTGAAGTTCCGGGAAGTTATTCCACTTTTTACATTTTTTGGAAAATTTTTGACCGACTTCATTCACAAGACCATAACTTTTTTATTTTTCATCAAAACTTTTTGCTCTTTTTTGCAACTGGTAGAACTTGGATAGGCGTACATAATTTTCAACTAAACCTTTTAGCTAGCACTTTCCAGAAATTTGCAATTTTCAAAAATACAAAAATTGTGTGATGGAGTGAAACTCAAAAGTGGCGATTTTTGGAAAAACGTATCCGGGAAACTGTGTCTATCGGATTGTACACAGCAAATGAGGCACGCATACATATTCAAAAGTATACCTACGCTTTGACTTACGAGACTTATCTCAACATTTTCTATTTTCCACCTATGTTTCATGTATCCAAAAATGCCACTTTTGAGTTTCACTCCATCACACAATTTTTGTATTTTTGAAAATTGCAAATTTCTGGAGAGTGCTAGCTGAAGGTTTAATTAAAAATTATGTACACCTATCCAAGTTCTACCAGTTGCAAAAAAGAGCAACCAGTTTGGATGAAAAATAAAAAAGTTATGGTCTTGTGAATGAAGTCGGTCAAAAAATTTCCAAAAAATGTAAAAAGTGAAATAACTTCCCGGAACTTCAGAGAGTGCCGCTATAAATTCACCAGTGCACTATTCTATGTCAGGCTCACTCACACACAAAATATCGAAACAAAACTCGCTGGTGACTCCGGACAGTTTCCATGTGAGTCATTTTAGAATTGGATGCTTTGAAGCCGTTAAGCATAATTTTGCGTTTGTGGTTTCTTTCTGAGAAGGATTCCATTTGAAACCCGGTCGCTTTGCAAGTAGACGTTTGGAAATATATTATTTTTTCCAATCGGCTTTCAAAACCGTTCATATCCAAACTTCTAATCCCTGTGCATGATAAGCAAAAACGAAGTTCCTTGTCAGAGAACTGAACATTTTACACTACGTAATCGCTAGTCTATAGAATCATAAGTTTCAGATCAAAATGTTACATTTAGACATTCTGAAACCGGTAATCTCATATCTGGTTGTTCCAATGTCACCCATTCTAAAGCTTACTATTGCAGACTACTCATTTTTAAACATTGATTTTTTGATACCACTCATTTCAAAAACCGACTATCTGGAACCACCCATTTCAAAACCACCATTTCTAAAACAAACATTTGGTCACTTCAAAACAAAGACGTTCTAACAACTATGAAAAGGACTCCAGCGGGAACACTGCCTCCGAGTTCCTTACTTCTACGAAGTTCAAAATGGAGAATCAGATTGACACTGAATAGTTTTTCAATTTTCACACTGTTTCAGAGTTTCAGTAACTTTTTGAAGATGGAAGCAAGCTCTGGTATTTGGTCATGAAACAAAGTATTGGTTTCTGTGCATCATGATCGCTTTGGCAGTACGCTTGAGTAATTGAAATCTGAAATTCAAATGATGAGAAACTTTTTTCATGGAACTGAAAATAAGTGAAAATCTGAATTTCTGAGGTTTCTTCATTTTTATATGTTTTACTTAAGTTTCACTACATTGCTAAATGGTTGGCATTTGTAGACCATGCTACTACGCGTCTTTGGATCACTGCAGTTGTGCTATTCTTATTGTTCGTGGCATTGGGAGCTATTCGCAAACTCTCTACTAAAAAAATGCAACTATTGAAACCGTGCAATTCAGAAACCATGTTGAAAAGCACTGATTACAGCTTCAACTACTTTAGATTGACCCATCCATTTGTATTTATGACTGAGGAACCAAGTTTGACGATGTAGTCTGAAACCTGCCCTCTAAAACGGCAAATGCAGAATTCTGAACCGCCTGAAAGCCGTCTTATCACCATCTTATCGACTGCTTCGATGCTGCTTGGTTCTCGATGAGGTTTTTGTTTTTTTCTCATTTGCAGTCATTCCATTTTAAAAACTTACATAGCTAGTAATTGTTAGTAAATCAGCATTGAATTTACGGAACATACACAAAGTGAATTTTCTGTTTCCATATGCCGGCTTATCATTTCTATAACTGGTTCATATAATAAACTAATAGATGTCCTTGTTATCAGCCCAACATCCATGACTCCTCATTGTTTCACAATGAAACTTTTGCAAGTTTTTAGTAGACTTCAACTCGAAAATGAACGCATCACACTATTTTCTTGAATGACTACTACTAGAGGTATCAACATTCATTTTTATCAGTAACAATGCAAAAATATCTATGCGAGTAGATGAAATAGGACATTTATTTGTTTCGGAAGTTGTGATTCTACATTTTTCATGCACATCATCATAATTCACTTATTGAGGATGAAGAAGATGTAATCGAACAAAATTGAATTCTCTGCCTAGTATAATGTTATAATCATGTAATAGTAAAAACATTAACCAATTTTTTCAGTTTCACTTCGAATGTTTCACAGGCGGATGGTTGTTGTTCTGTTACGCCCTTGTCGCCGAATCTGTCAAAAGCGTAATTAAGGTCTGCCGAGACTGCTATATCATCAAGTCCAGAGAGAACTGTCCAGAAAAGACAAGATCTTTGATTCAAGCATCTTGAAACTGAAAACATATTATTTTATTGTGTTTCATTTTCAGCACTTTTGTTCACTAACACGATGTTTGCACTGTGGCAGCATTTTAAAAACTGAGTAAATTATACACTGTACTGCATCGGTATAATGATTGAAAATAGTTTTAGTCGTGACCTTTAAGGCACTCTGAATCAGAGGTGCACGGAATTCCGTCTTCCGCCTTCCGTCTTCCGTCTTCCGCCACTTTTTTACTTCCGTCTTCCGTATTCCGTCTTCCGTCATAAAAAAATTCATTCCGTCTTCAGTGTTCCGTCTTCCGTATATTTCAAAAGTCATTTCCGTGCATCTCGGATTCCCATCAACTTTCTATTTTCCTCGCTCATTTGTTTTAAAGTGTTGAATTGTTGCTTTTGTTTTTGTTTCATTGTCTTTTTTATATGAACTCAATGTTTTAGGTTCAAAAAAGTCATTTTCATTTCAAATTGATGAGTTCAAAAAATTTTTCTACATCAACCTTTATTCCGTCTTCCTTCCGTGTTCCTTCCGTCTTCCGTCTTCCGCCACTTTTTCTATTCCGTCTTCCGTGTTCCGTCTTCCGTCATAAAAAGTTCTCTTCCGTATTCCGTCTTCCGTCTTCCGTGTTTTTCAAAAGTCACTTCCGTGCATCTCTGCTCTGAATCATACAGTTTTTTCCAAGAGCTCATTTTTGTTCGATTTTTGCATGTGGATAGTTTTCAGCAGAAGCGCATGAGAGGCAAATATCTTTATTTAAAATAGATTTCTTTCCTCTTTGGCTATTTCGTACTAATTGCCAGAAACATTGTTCACAGTCACCAACAGACGGAAACGGTAAATATTGTGATTTCCACCCTAGGTACCCATCTGGTCTTCACGCTTCTGAACACTAAAGCCTACAAACTTGAACTAAAGCAGAATATCTCCTTTTACGCAACATTTTCTTACTGTTCCCACGTTATTATTCGAAGTTCAGTGTTATTTTTTCAAATTTGATAAGCGGATAGACCGACGAGAAACTCGAAATTTTCTCACCTAATGGCGTACGCGGATCAGACGAGGCTAGTAGAGGAATTATCTTCTCAAGTTGGTGGTCTCGCTCATCTGAACATTTTGAATCACATAATTTTTTTTCTTCCGTGTCTTTTTCTCCATTTCCACTCACCATCGTACTGATGATTCAATGTACTCAGTTCACCTGTAATCAGGCTACCTGTTCATAATCAGGCTACCTATTGTTGTTTTTCATGTAATCAGGCTACCTGTTCAGCATCCTTCATTTCACTGTTTCATCTTCAGCTCATCATTTCGCCGTTGTATGTACTAAATGCTTCAGAAATGAAAATTTCAAATTTTAGAAGATATAGAAAGCCGGCCGTCCGACGCTCTTGAGCACGACAACGGAGGTTCATGGACACTGTGGAAACTTTAACAGTTTCTCAATCGTTTCTTTCGAAGCAGCTTGTAAACATAAATCACAACCACATGGAGCTGGATGAAATCTTACAAAAGTGGGAAAATCTGGACACTACATGAACCTTTGCCTGAAGTAATAAAACAATACACAGTGAAGAAACAAAAATGGCTTCAGGAAACAGCAATTCTTGGTAGTGGAAATGATTGAAGCTCCAAGACATGAATTCAATAGGCAAAAATGTTGGCAGTGACAATCGAGAAAATCAGAATTCAGATGATCCTCTAATTCAGGAGATAGTTTGAGAACTTTACGGACAAAATCAAATTCTACAGATTCACGGAAGATTCTGGGGAGATTTGTTATCTGGAAATGAAAAAAGGCGAAGCGAGAAAATGAAGCCCATGGATTAGAGAATGAAGAAACCGAATCCAAAAGACAAGAATTTGAAACAGGAGAAATCAAAATATAAATTCCAAAAACTTCATAAAAGCAGGACTGACTGGAACTTCACTCAGAGAGATATTTTCATTAGAACCAATGCTCGTTACAGTTTCAAGTATCCTATGAATTTTGGTGAAAAATTCGAAGGATATTCTATTAAGATAAAGACTACTGAAAATCTATCAGATGAAAAAAGTAAAGATTGTTTAATAGATTAATGAGATCACAGAGCGACAGTCGAAACAAGAAAGTTTAGTCAGATTCATTGAAGTCATTAGAGGCGTATGATAATATTTTTGCTGTTCAGAGAAGTGATGTATTAAGCAGTCACCAGGATCGTTCTATCGCTTCAAGTGTCCCATAACAGTAGATATCAACACCCTGAAACTGACAAAGCTGTTCTTTCATGGAGTGTTTGCTCAAGAAGTTAGTGAAGTCAGAAGCATATCTAGATCAATTTTCAGTCCACATTGAAAACAATTGAAAAAAATTTCTTTTTTGACTGCTACTGTTTCATTAAGACGAGAAAGTTGAACAGTTATCCAATTGTTCAGTATTAATCAGTTTTTCTTCTTTGTTATAAATTTCAAATGTTAGGGTCGAATTCTTAGAACACACAATGTCAGAAAAAAAGATTGTATTATTGCCCACCAAAAAAATAAGCCAATAATGAAAGCCCTGAAACAAGTTGTTTTTAAAGTTTAAAACATACATTTCCGTTTCACCATCGTGTGATATGATGCTCTGAATTTTTGTAAATGATCTCATAGTTACACAAACAAAAGCAAAATGGACAACTTGCGGATACAATGTTCTCGCAGTTTCAATGGCATTGTCTATTAGATTATAAGAGATCTGAATAATTCTGAATGAAGCCAAATTTTGAAAAGCAATGTCGACTTTCCATTTATGAAATCTGCTGTAGGCAAGACATGCTCCCATTCCCTGCAAAGTGTGTACGTTTTTCAGCTAACGGATAATAAATCTTCAGCTTAGCATACATCATAATTGAAAACTCAGAAACCAAACGGAACAAAACCGGTTGAAACAGTAGCAAAGTTGACTGAACATTTCACTTGTTACAGTTTCCTATACAATAGTGCCATGATTTCCTGTGAGCCATTCATGATATTTCTCCAACTTTGGTAATGATGATGAAACATGTTTTCTCCAATTAACCAGCCCAATTTGAAGCTAATCTAGATACTAAAATCACTACAATGATTTGAAAAAATCTAAATTTAAACCAGATAAGCATACCCAAGAAAATAGTGCTAGCAATTGCAATACGGGCCACCAGTAATTTTTTTCAAACAAATTTCAATAAATTAACATTTTCGACTGACATATATTGTTACATTTAGAATGCTCATGTGTACGGGGTGACTTCTATGGAAATCAAATGTAACCGTTTCATCAGGATAGTATATTCGAACATTATTGGAGTTTTTCAGTGGTCCGTTACTTGACTGTACATTCTGACACAATTCAAAGTTCCTAATAACGAACGAAACTCATTTTCACCACCTCCATCCACTGAATGATTGTGTATCATAAGCACGAAATTCCAGAAATTGGCGGTTTCACAAACATCATTTTCATGCGAATCGAAGCGGATTTACAGTAGTCGAATCAGAGTTATTCCTAGCAAGACAAAAAAATACAATCCTTGTTTTTTTTTTCAGTTTTCAATTGCCTAAATCTGCTCCGGTACCAGCTTTGCTGATGGTTTTAGCTTCATTTGCGCGGGTGTAAGTTAGTTTCTACTTTCTGATGGTCTAGTATTTGAATGTCAGAAATCTGAAAGTTTCCCAAATGTTTAAAATACGAATTCATGTTTCAGCGAGCTCAAATATTTGTTGACTTTTTCATTTCTCTTAATCACACATATATACAAATACTCACCATTTAGTTTTTTCTCAAGCCTGACGTGGAGGTTAGATGCCTTTGCTTTTAGTAATTCCCATTGAAAAATCAAAATTTCCTGTTTCAGCACCAGAGGTGCGCGGAATTCCGTCTTCCGTCTTCCGTCTTCCGTCTTCCGTCTTCCGTCTTCCGTCTTCCGTCTTCCGTCTTCCGTCGGTTTTTTCACTTCCGTCTTCCGTATTCCGTATAAAATTTTCCGACTACTTCCGTCTTCCGGATTTTTTGGAAGAAAACAAATTTCATGGAAGTCCCAAAATGTTTGATTTTTCCAAGTCGAAAAAGATTTTTGACTGATTTTCTGACCTTTCCTAACACTAATTATTACGATTCTCAACATTTTTGGTACTTTTAAGCCTAGACAGTCACTTCCGTCTTCCGTCTACTTCCGTCTTCCGCCTATTTTTTCACTTCCGTCTTCCGTCTTCCGCATAGAAAATTTTCTCTTCCGCGCATCTCTGTTCAGCACTACATATGTTATATTCTGACTCAAATTAAGTTGCTTGTTTTCTCGATATATTTCATTACTTTGGCACCAGCCCTTACCAAAAACTCAATCTACAAAGTTTTTTTTAAATAGTTTTTAACAAACACGTCGGCTTGGTCACTGAGATTCAAAATAAGGACTCCATGTGAAATTCAGTTCAAATATAATTCAAAATAATTAGTTTTCAATAGGCTTGAGCACAAAGCGTAACAACATATTCAGTAGATACTTTTTCACAGTAAAATTGAAACCGTATTTTTCCTGTTTTAAACTGTCCATAATTTGGTTCCCGCATCAAGATTTTTAGTTGTTTTGTTTAATATTTTTTTAACGACTTTCCGGGCGTTTTGCTGGCCGCGACGACCTTTTTACGGTCATTATTGAGAAAACGTCGGGCCCTCACCGGCCTTCGATAATCCGTACAAAAAGTAGCAGATATACTCTCACTTGGTAAAACTACACAGTATGATTCCGTTCATTCGATGAAAATTTTTCAACTATGCGTACTTCTATTGCACCTGCTTTTTTAGGGACATACCTTATCGCAATTGGAAGAAACATTCACGCGCCCATTAAATCGAAATCTAGTACAACAAAAATACCAATACTTCAAAACAGTGAAATCTTACAGTCGAGTATGTTATCTGGAGAATGATCAACACTCACTTTTCCAGTCATAGAAAACAATAACTTGAATCATTGGGATCAGAATAGCCCTAGTTAGAGTTTGACATGTGCCATCAATCAAATCCATCCGGACAAGAACATTGATAGTGAATTTGGCAGCTTCCGACTTTCGTTTTCCGTTTTCCGTCAAAATTATTCCGACTACTTTCGTCTTCCGGATATTTTGGAAGAAAGAAATTTTCACGGAAGTCCCAAAAATTTTGGTTTTTCCTAGTCGAAAAAGATTTCTGACTGATTTTCTGATCTTTCCTAACACTAATTATTACGGTTTCAAACATTTTTGGCACTATTAGGTCAAGACAGTCACTTCCGTCTTCCGCATAGAAAAATTTCTCTTCCGCGCACCTCTGCTTCAGACCTACAATTGAATGAGTTCGGTGTAGAAAGATGCTGGAAATATGGCAAGCATAGGTGATGAAAGACAAACATTAAGCATAATCAAGCTTAGAAAATAATACAGTTTTGCAACAATGAAGTTAGTGGGGTTTGTTTACAAAAATTGATTCACGGTTCCTTCAATTTCGTGCACCCTTTTTTTTCGTAGTTTTCTAAATGTGGATTTTTTCTCCAGAAAACCCATACTACATATAGTACATACATACATAAGGAAGTTGAAAAACATCACCATGGAATTTCAATCGTCGATGACACAGAAGTAGAAAATTTTTCGTCGGAATAATGAAACATTGTGATCTAGGCCACTTCAGATGACAAACAAACAATTGTAGTCCTTTTTTTTTGAATATGCTGACCGGTTGAAGCGGCGACGATTGCTGGATTGTTTTCATCGTTCCAGCTTGCGAAAAAGGCTGAGATTCAAGATTCCACCACTAAACTAATGCACCAATAAAAAATGGTCAAAAAGATGAGGTCATGGAACAGAGATGTTTGGTAGTGTAAACGAATAGGTTCTGATGATTCCGTAGACAGTTCTAGAAGTTCAGAAAAGGAAATCCAAGGATCATCATGTAAAAGAATGTCAGTGTCTTACTGTCACCACAAATCAGTTAAACTTTGAAGGATTTAATCAGAGAAGTAGAAGCATTAATTACATCAAGGCAAAGCTCAATTGTCGCAATTATGAAACATTAACTTTCTAATGTTCAAATTCCAGGCGCTTAACCAAAAATCAACTTCAGAATTCAACACAGAAAATTGTGGGAAACCAGGGAATATGATTAATGACTCAATGTCGATGAAGTTCATGTTTCATGAAATTGGTATTTTGAAATTGCGAAAAGTGTACACTGATTCTTGTGCATTTTCTGATTTTTTGTTATAATATACACGTATCAAAAAGCTGATAGTTGAATTTTCAAACCAAATATTGATAAAATGTGTTAAATATAATGGATGGCTTCAATAACTCTATTTTCTGGCTTGATCATGAGATTGTAAGCATTTGTATCGGATCAATTATATTTCCTGTGATACCGTTATTATCATCGTATGACAGAGACAAATGCGAATCCAATCAAAAAACGGTAATGTAATAGAGTTTAGAAAGATTGTATGGGAAGTAAATTAGTATTTGGAGGTGATCTCAAGTGAAATGGGCTTTGAAGTTATCAAAATATTGAGCAACTTGAACAGTAAAACGAATGAAAAAATTTACACTGAGTAGATATTTTTAGTAGAATCGAGAATGATTCTAGAAAGTTTGGTTGTGTCTTAGGGTTCAATCGTTTTTCCGGACTGATTGTATTCAGAAGATTTGTCGAAAATTCAAGCTGTTGGTGAAACAGTGAACTTTGAATTTGAAATGAAGTATTATATTTGAGCAGGTTTTGTGTTAGGAAAGTGGGAAGATGGTCGTAAGGATTCCTCATCACCAATTGGATTGCAAGAAATAACTATTCACGGAAATTGAGGAGACAATGAAACAGTTGAGCTTCAGAAATGTCATTAATAGATTTTGAGAGGAGATTTGAGCGCCTCAGCTTTAGACTACAAGGGAAATAACAGTTTGCTAAAGAAGCTAACACAATAGCGATTCCGGTACTCAAATTGGAGATAGTTATTGTCTCCAGAACTCGTTGACGTGATGGAACAGTCGATATTTCAACTGAAAACGACAATGTTTTCGATTTCTGATCCAGGTTTAAGACCATTGAGGTTTTTTTTTCTGGAAAATACTAGAAGACTTGATTATATCGAAATGAGACATGATTGCAAGAAAAACATAAATCTTGGATTTAACAAGAACATGGAACAGTTGATTTTTGAACTGATTTTCCGAAGTTTGATGCTAGTTTCACTGCAATCCTCGTCATAATCGCATTTTTCATTAATGTGCAGCAGAGGTGCGCGGAATTCCGTCTTCCGTCTTCCGTCTTCCGTCTTCCGCCTGTTTTTTCACTTCCGTCTTCCGTCTTCCGTGTTCCGTCAAAAAATTTCCGACTACTTCCGTCTTCCGTATTTTTCGGAAGAAAATTTTTTTCACGGAAGTACCAAAATTTTGGATTTTTTCAGGTCGAAAAAAATTTTAGACTGATTTTCTGACCTTTCCTCACGCTAACGATTACGGTTTCCAACATTTTTGGCGCTTTTAGGCCTAAACAGTCACTTCCGTCTTCCGTCTACTTCCGCCTTCCGCCAATATTTTCACTTCCGTCTTCCGTGTTCCGTCTTCCGTCATAAAAATTTTACTTCCGTCTTCCGTCTTCCGTCTTCCGCATAGAAAAATTTCTCTTCCGCGCACCTCTGATGTGCAGCGATCAACAATTTCAGTTTGACCTAAATAAAAAATGGGAGATGAGGAACGGAAGATTTTGGAATATTTTGGGTTTTTTGGTTTTTTTTTTTCAGAAAGATATTTGCTAAGAAAACAGTTAGCATGTTCGGCTCTATGGGCGAAGAACGGTCCCATGGGAATATAGCGGTCCCATGATCCCAGAACGGTCCCATGGGAATATAACGGTCCCATGGGACAAGAACGGTCCCACGGGACAAGAACGGTCCCTGGTAGAAGAACGGTCCCATGTCTACCTGAAATGCTCGTTGTGCTAGCATGAAGCACTTTTGCTTCATTTGAGTTGTCGGATGAGTTTTCCGACTGACTCATCACCTGAGTTAAGTCTTCCGAGGGCAACAGAAGTGCTGCAATGATGAGAAATTGAATCAAGTGAATTTGTTTTCCTTCTCGTTTGTCAAGTATTATTTGGTCCCTTGTCTTTAGTCGATCGACGAAACCGTGTCTGATACGGCGAAAAGCTTTGGGCTTGATGTGCATACTGTAGGAGACTTTCATTACTGGTTCCGAGATATGGCACAACAGTGGTTCGAGAGAGAAACGGAGGCGAACAAGAATATGCTGCTAGGTGTTTGTCCCAGACGGTGAGAACACATTCTATCTCTAAAGAGTATGAGGTACAAGGAGTGGTCGGTTATGATGAGGAGAAAAAAAGCACAGGGTCTCACAGAGTGGAGTAAAGGGACTGCTTCAATACAATGAAACGAGAAGAAGGGGAGTGAACTTCGATGATCTTCTCAACTACCACCCCAGCACGTGAGATGAAGTTGGGTGATGTCGTCGATGGGACATCTGTCGAATCCTCCGATGAGTCTCCTCGTGTCTCCTTGGCTTCATCCTCCAGATCATCACGATCTTTGTGAGTCGCGTCATCGTAGTCCCCAGATCCATCTTCCTTATCGGAAGAGTCTTCGTCCTCGGCTTCAGGATAGTCCGAAGGGGTATGTGCAATAACGGTCGTCTCCTCGAAGTACTCTTTTTTGAGTATCTTGGCTGAATCAGCAGCTTCGACAACCAATGAGCCCACAAAGTTCACTTACGGATGATCGATGTCTGATTCCATGAAATCACCCAGGTCACTTAATATGTCCAAGCCTCTCTCTACATTTCTTATCACCTGATTTCCAGCCTTACGTGCGTGGCTGCAGGAAGATGAACTGGATAGGCTCCGCCTCCTATTTCTGCGCGCGCGCGTTTTTTGCGTTTTTTTTTCCCAAGAGACACGGTTTCGTCGATCGACTAAACACAAGAGACCAAATAATACTTGGAAAACGAGAAGAAGCATAAAATGAATAAAACTGAATGAATCTTTATGATTTCACCGCTTCTATTGCCTTCGGAAGGTTATTACATTTTTTTAATTTAAAATAAGCTAGCCATCAACCACTCATCTACTCTACAGTGACTCTGGCCCTTTTTGGCTCAAGGGACCGTTCTTGTCCGATGGGACCGTTCTTGTACCGTCGGTCCGTTCTTGTCCCATGGGACCGTTCTTGTCCCGTGGGACCGTTCTTGTCCCGTGGGACCGTTCTTGTCCCATGGGACCGTTCTTGTCCCGTGGGTCCGCTATATTCCCATGGGACCGTTCTTCGCCCATAGAGCCGCATGTTCTCTTTGAATAAGAAAAATGAAGCCTCTTCCAATGACAGTTGTACTCAACAGTGAACATAATGAACACTTCAAACAGTATTTTTTTCTATTTTTGTTGAAAACACTGTTAGGATAAATAAACGAACACAAATGAAGTTAGCGAAAAGATGGTGTCAGCTGACAATTTGATAGAATTTCAAAAAATTAAACCATTTATGTTTCATTCTACCAGGCTCTGAAATTACTCATTGGTTTGCCCTTCGCTGCCAAAAAACATGTTCTGAACATGTAACAAGAAAATTTTTAGAAAATGCTTTGCGATTTTTCGAATGGCTGGACTAGAAAAACAGCATACCTTGCTAACCGTCTGTTGATCGCGAATGACTGAAAAGCTGAAATTCATTGGGTCACTGGAACAGTTGAATTTTGTACGTTGTTTTTGCGATCATTTTTCGATTTTCACCGAGCACACCAATAAAACAACTCCAATCTAAAGCGACTATATTGATAATGATTTCATCATGACTTATTAGAAAGCACATCGAAACGGTAAAAAAGGTACAACTTCTGTTGTTGCGATAGCCTAAGATTCAACGAGAAGTTGAAAAAGTCAAACTTTTGAAATTTGGCTATGCTATGCTAGATGTTCCGTTGGCAGATTGGTTTGGTTAGCGCTGGCTGTCCATGAACTTGAAAAAGTGATAGTTGTGAAAATTGGAAACCAAGATTCAAGATGAAAACACAGTTTCATCAATACGGCTTTCAGAAAAGCAAAATTGAATTTCAGTGCACGACGAACAGACTCATAAAAATTTATTTTCAGAAAACAAATGAATTTCAAAGTAGCGACAGCAAAAATATAAATATTCATCTCATATGCTTCTAGCATGGTTCTAGAGTAGTTTTGAAAATCGCTACCTTCAAAATTGCAGTTTCCAAAACTCACCTTCGTGGGCTTGAAATTTTTAAAGTGATCCTTATTGCACAATCGTCTTTTGAAAAAATTGGAGGAAAAAACAGGCAAAGGTGTTACAGTTGAAATTTTCAGAGTTTTTAACACTGACGTCAAAAAACGCCACTGTAAGGTTCCGAAAAGGTTTGGAATTAACGCATGAGTTGAAAAAGCTTATAGCAAGTTCAGCTTGCTTGGCTCGTTTGCAAGTTCACGCCAAGGCTCGTCAAAACTCGTTTTCAAAGAAGCTCGTTTTCAAGAAAGCTTATCAGTGCTTGCCCAACTCATTCCAACTCATTCGTTAGAACTTGAAAAAACCTAAAACTTAAAAAAGCTCATTTCCAGCCCATGAATTTAAAAAATTCCAACAGAAAATTGAAGAAAAATACGAAAAAATTTGATACGAAATTCAAAAATCCAACACTACAAAGAGAAAAAATGAAAAGATAAAAATTGACAACTTGCGTTAACCCTTACAAGCTTTTTCGCAAAACGTGGAACGAGTCCGACGAGCTTTTTTAGCGCTTTCCAACAGCTTATAAAATAAAAAACAAGCCGTTTTAAGTTGCCCAAAAAGCTTGAAAACTTAAAAAAGCTTACTTTCGAAATTTTCATGCGGAACCTTACACCACTGGACCAGATAATGTAAAATAGTTTACGTACCGATCATATCAAGCACAGACTGTCTTTTCCTAAATTCCATGAGTATAACACAACAGTGAGTAACGGTATTTATTACTCATTTTGATGGTGGTTTTCATGAATTTCAGTTCCACTAACACAGTAAGTCATCACTTTTCTAACAGCATTACTAATAACGGAAGTCATGGTTAAAATTAATATACCAAAATTTAACGAACTTTCTGTTTCATACACTCAATTTCACTGTGAACTATTTTTAAAATTAATATGAATAGATGTGTCAGGAAAAATAAATCATTGGAATAAAGAAATTTGAATGTGTAGAGAGTGCCACCCTTAATGAAGTGATCTCGTTGAACCATGGGAATTCTTGGACTATGATATTGGCAAAGATCTTTCAGCGATAATGAGCGACTTCAAACTATTTTTCGATATCACTGTTCAGAACCCATAAAATTTATGTTTTATCATATTCAAAAGAACTCTTTGATTTTTGTGAACACTAGCTCATGCATTCAACTTGTCAACTGCCTAGCGTTAGCGTTCTCCAATATGTTCCCCTTTTTTCTGATATACCATGTGCTCATATGAAAAAGTGTAGAGAACACTGATAATTGTCCTCCAGAAGAGAGAAATCCACAATCAGCCAACGAGCACCCATTAAAGTACAATTCAAAAATTATATCTTTCATAACTTCGTCAAAACAGGAAAAAATTGGAACTTGGAGGTAACTAGAATTATGTGAAGCAGTTCCATATCGATAGAAGACAATTTTGAGCAGCGAAATCCAAAGTGCCAGTAAACATAACTCAACAACTACAGCCTTCATCAGTTCTCAGAAACGAGAAAAATTATTGAAAAATGTCAGTTGCAAGGTTTGCATTCCACAACTTATTCTCTGAAACGAAAGTGAATCCGTGTATTTCGACAAAAATGAGATGAGATGAACCATTCTATTTCATACCAAACTGATGAAATCGAAAAATATCTACCCAAAGTTTTTATCTGTTTCATTATCTCATTTTTCACAGAATTCTCACACAAGACACAATGGACAGCGGGTGTCACGTGACAGTATTAATCTCCTCATTTATTCTCCGCTCTCTTGTTTTCCTGCTAGATTGGAATCTAACGACAAGGAAATTCATACTAGACATGTTCTTTCGAAATGAGCAAAATTGATAGGATGGAGCCGAGTGAAGCTTCATCAGTTCATAAAAACAGTTGGTAACTCTCAAAGTGTTTTGTTAATGGATATTTAGTGGATTAGTTGGTATTCAGGGGTATAATTGATATTCAGCACTCTGGAAAATCGGAGATATAGAGACCGTCCATTGCAAAGGTGGGAGGATGATATCAAAGAGCGACTCCGAGACGTCGGAATCATTGGTTTTTATGGATGAGATTGGCGCGTGGTCCGAAAATTGACTGGCAAAACCTGATGACATCAGCACGAAACAGAAGACCATAGTTTTGACAGAGAACTTTTCTTTCCATTCATTAAAACTGGCTGAATATATAGAAGAGGTTCATTGAAATATCTCAGAAAACAACAACGTTTATCGGATCACCGAAACATGAAAAAATGTATTTGGGAAATTCATCTATGTTTCAAATTCTGCATAATAGCAGACATGTCAAAAAACTGATTATTTTGTGAGCACTTATGCTAGACTTATGTGAACTATTTTGCTTATTATGACAAACCTATGACGATAATACTCCAATTTTATTCTGTTTCACTACATCATTTTGCCTGGAAGTTTCATCCAAATCACAGTGGTCCTGGTTTTGCGTTAGTCAGTATTGACCTCTTTATTTTTACTCCGCTCTCTTGTTTTCCCGCAAATTGAAGTCGGATGACGAGCAAATTCATACTACTAGTGCTCTATTGAAATATGCGAAACTGATAGGAAACTTCATCAGTTCACAGAAACAGTTGGCAACCCTCAACGTTTCATAATGGATATTCAGTCCAACATATCCTAAAAAAACAACAATATTTATAGGCTCACCGAAACATGAAAAATTATTGGGAAAATCACGTCTGTTTCAAATTCTGCATTTTAGCAGCCATGTCAAAAAGTGGTATTATTGTATCCACTTAGAACACAACAGATAATGTCAACCATTTAGCTCATTATGATAAACCTATGACGATAAAAATTCAGTTTTATTCTGTTTCACTACATCATTATTTCTGGAAGTTTTATTCCAATCACAGTTCGCACAGGGTTCAATGATCTACAAGGTCAAAATTAGCACACATCTCTTCTTTGTTGTTTTTTCCTCTTCCTCCTTCAATTTCTCTCCCTGTTTTCCCTCAAAATAAGGGTAGAAAGCAGGGGAATTTATGATAACAGTGAGCTCTCGGTATGTTTCGTGCAATGACAAATGCTTGGAAAATTTCAAGCATACCTGAGTAAACAGAAACATGGAAAAATTGAAAATAAAACGGTTCATGGTAGCCTTCAAAAGTCAATAATTCCGCATTTGGCAATTGGGAGAGAATTTCGTAGAAGCACCGAAAGGGTTAAAAAACTCCGACTTTCAATAGTCCAAAGAAACAGCAAATTTTAAGAGTACAGTATTTATGTTTCAGGAATAGGATATGATGTCATTCTTCCAGACTTTGATGAATCTTCCAGACTTTGATGATGCGGTTCTTAGAATGGCTCGTGATAATTTCGATCTCATTAACATTGAGCATAAATCTACTTTCTTCCAAACTCGCTAAAACTCAGAAGTTTTACTGTTCCACTATGTTTGTTATTGTTGTCGATTCCCATGATAAATAGTTGGCAATGGTTGACCGTTGTAATCCTGACACCTAATAAAATTGAACATACAACCAGCAAAAAAAAACATTACCTTTGCAAGAAATGGCAGATAACTTGACAAGTAGTAGAAACAGTCAACAAGGTATAATCGGAAGGAATAATGAATGATGAAGGGTTAATAACCTATGGGAAACCGACAAAACTATGCATTTTCAGTAAGATTGACGAGCGTATTTTTAATGTGCTAAACACAATCTTTACTGTCTATGCTCCCTCTCTTCAGAGTTCCAATCTAACATGGAATACTGTGAATTTCCTACAAGAATCACCTATACAAATCATAGGAAATATTTATGTTGTTCATGGAACACATTTTTTTACGTTTCAATTTTGTGTCAAAAGGGACAAGTTTAGTATTGAAATAGTGTATGATGATTATTTTAATCCCCATTTTCAATTTTCAATACAGTAAGTTATTGAAGCGATGATCCTATTGCTTTACTCTGCTCAAGCTGCAACTATGTTGGTTGTGAAACGGGAAATCTTGAACTCTACATATTTATCACTGACATATTTTCAGTAAAAGCTATCGATTGTTCAAATTCTGTGCTCATCGACTTTGCAATGATTTTGAAACATTGTGATTTAGTTTTTTGTGGATTCAACCCTTTCCACTGTTTCATGAATGTCACATTTTTCATGACAAGCGCATGTTCTGTTTTCGTGTAGATTATTGCTACCTCCATACTTGTGATTTGCCTGCCCGGCCCGGGTCAGCCCGGCCCGGCCCGGCCCGGCCCGCGGGCCGGGCCGGGCCGGGCCGGGCCGGGCAGGCAAAAATTTTCTCGGCCCGGCCCGGCCCGGTCGGCCCGATTTCAAAAATTCGAAGAATTTTTTTTCGATTTTTTTGGATTTTTTTTTGAAATTTTTGATTTTTTCGCACAAAAATCAACGAAAATTAGTTCAAATCGTCAATAACTAACAACATAGTAGTTTTGGATTAAAATACCTAAAAAATTCGACTCTAGCTCAAAAAATCGATACTTCGAAAATTTGACCCCAAAAAACCGGGCCGACCGGGCCGGGCCGGGCCGGGCCGGGCCGGGCCGGGCCGGGCCGGGCCGGTAGAAAATCCTCCATCGGCCCGGCCCGGCCCGGCCCGGCCCGGCCCGGCCCGTAACAAGTATGGCTACCTCTATATTGTTCCTTGAGAAGCATCGTAATGACCTGGTTGTAGGTTGTTCTAAAAGAACATTTGGAAGGAATGACGATGATTGTGATATTATGCTGATCTGAATAAAAGAGAGTCCGCACCGAAGACGATTCGACAAATTGGAGATCACAATATCTCGCCATAAAAACTTCAAACATAGCTGACATAGATTTTCAAACCGATTTTTAATTTTTCTCAGTTTTAATGACTTTCCGACGTTTTTCTGTCAAAATATCACACGATTTTTCTTCAATTTTGGCAAAATTTTGAGAAAAATCGCTTGAAAACTGAGAAAACTGGAAAAATCGGTTTGAAAATCAGGTTTTTTTTAGTTTTCGTGGCGAAACATCGTGGTTTCTGATTCGTCGGATCTTCTTTGCGGACTCTCTTACATTCAGATCAGCATAATATGAGATGTCGCAACCATATAGTGTAAATGGAAACTGTAGCGTATTTTGTGGATTCAGGGAAACTTTAAAATTCGGCAATCTTCTACACAAAATCGCTTACTACAGTAATCTAATCATGTCTATATGTTTGTAAGAACGATTCGGATTCAATATCGCCACATTCAATCGATCAACGTTCAAACCCCCAACTCGAAACTGAAAAAATTTGGTTTTTTTTCGATTTCTGAAATATACAAATTGAGATCCTAGCAGCTAACCATAGGACTTGCTATGAAAAAAAACTGGTTTGAAAAAAAGGATACATTTTTCAAAATTTACTGAATCAAGTACTCGATATCGGGTTTCCGAACTTTTCAAACCTTAATGAGATGGTTAACAACTGAAAGACTGTTATAATCTTACGTTTGGAACATAAAATCTCGGTGTATGTTACTATTCATGTGAGGAAGGTAACCATATCAGTACTTAGTGAACTTCACTCCAATATTGGCTTCTTTTTTTTCGAAAGACTTTCAAAAGGAAATTTTTACAAAACTGCACCACTCACTCAGTGATCACTGTGTCAGCAACTCGATAAATTTTCTAGTGATTCGATATTTCTATTTCAAAGGCATTGAAATACATATGCACTAGTTCCAGTAATTTTTTGAACAGTCTTAAGATTGAGGAGCTGAAAAAGTTGGAAATTAACGAAAATTGCAGTTCCACATGCTTGTTATGAAATCTTCGGTTATTGTTCGTTAGTGTTGACATTATGTATGTCGTATTCTCATTTTCAGTTTTTCAAAATAAAAAATGCCCGCTATTTTTTCTGTCTGTTTCAAATTCCCATTAACAAAACGTTTTAAATTGACTTTTCAATTCGGTTATGGAAATTCACCAATAAAAATCATCACTAATTTCTCATCACTGATAATCGTTGAAAAGTATTGCCACTATATTTAGGAGAGCCAAGTAAACATTGAACTCATCCTCATCTTGAAACACGAAAATTTGTAAAAATCAGTGAGTGTGAGAATACGAATAAGTTGTCGCTATATTAGTTCCAGACATCTTTCCCTCATCAATCCAACGAGCCAAAAATCGTGACAGTTTTCCAGGCCTCCTAATTTTCCAGAAAAAGATTCAGAAAGGTTTCAGAGACTTGAAGGAGACACAGATTCTGTGGTCATTAAAGACTTTCATTTTTTCTCCAAAAAATTCCAGTTTCAGCGTCATCGTTTAGAAGCATATTCATGAAACTTTTTAATACTTGATTCTTCTGAAATAAATGTTGTCTTGACTTATTTTTCTGTTTCTCTTTGTTAACATTTGTAGAAAGTATGGGCTCTGTTATTATATAATGTTATTATATAATATAATGCGTATATAATGTAATGAATTGTTTTGATAATATGGTTCTTATTTCAACGGAATTGGATAGTATGTTTTGTGGTTTTATACTTTAACTTTTTGAAAAATACCACAAGAATGTCAGTTTCAAACAACAGAAAAGGCGATTCACCATTTTTAAAATTCAGTTATTGGTTGATTCATTTCACTGAACTCAAAAAATATTTCTTCTGGGAAGAAAAAATACTGATTCAATGAACCTCTAACCTTTTCGTTTTTGTTGAAGAAACAGTCCACGGAAAATAGCCTAAATATTACGTCAATCTTCATTTTATGTGCACCTAAATAAAAATAAGATGAACATCGAAAACTAAAAAATTTTGAAATTCTTGAGACCTCAATGGAACATGAAAGTGTTTTTCCTCATTCTCCTTTTCCTTCGTTGCCCTGTTTCAAAACGAAATAGTTTTTGTAGCTTACAGTAATTTTTACTTGTGCCCCATATTACGGAGCTCAGAAATGTATTTTAAAAAACCGTACAAGGAAATCGGATTTCGAATCTTTCTCTGGTTCAACTACTCCATTTCCTTTTACTCTTTCATAATGATTTTATTAGTTCTTGCAGTTAATTGAATCTTCTTGACCCAAATAAAATAAGAAAAAATGTAGGAAAAGTTTTCTATTTCAATGCCAAAGTTTCTCATTGACATTGATTGAGCTTCTGTTCCGAGGTACCTCTCGCAAGGATTTTCTCAAAAGTTCAGTTATATACATACTAGTGGCATATTATTTAGAAAATCAAAATCCTCATAAGTTTTTCACACATTTCATGAATTCTGGTTGTCTTTCATTGAAAACAGTTTTGTCGTTTTTACATCTTGACTTCTGATAAGAATCCATTGATACTATTGCCATAAAAATTTTATTTTCACTTTTGTAATAATGTGTAGATTCCGAAAATGAATATAAAAATGCCGAAGAATACCGAGAGTTATAATTTCAAAAAAGAAATCTGTGCTAAACATAATAACTATATTTGGAACTAGTCAAATTAAAATGGGCATGCCGACAAATTTTCATGGTAGTGAAGGAGATAATTTCAATATTGCACCTTCGTGTCACGACAAGCATCTAACCAAAGGTCCTAAGGGAGTTGAAGTGACCTGTCTGGGTCACCATTTGTCCGATTTGTTGAATTTGCTTTCGAAGACCAGGTTTCCAGTTATAGTGAAGACAGTTGGTTCGCCACAATCCGAAGAGCGGGGGATGTTCAACTCAAATTCAGTAGTCGGTTGAGATTTAGACATCCTCATTTTTGGTGAGTTTGGACCACATGCAATGTTGGCAGTGAAGTCGGAGCAAGGGATCAGAGTACAGTGAACAGGAATGATATCCAGTAGCTTCATTAGTTGAAAGTGATAAAGTAACCATCAACAACCACCTTTTGAATTGAGTCAATTTACAATTTAGATTATCCCATTTACAATTCAAATAATACCACATCCCCATAACACAAAACTGTTTTTATTACCAAAGACCAAAAACTATTGATCTTTGATACAGAAATCGACAGTATTTGAACTATAAATATTTGAAACTAGACAACCAAAATAGTTATGTCAACAAATTTTCGAGGTATTTCCTCCGTTTCGAATACTCCATGATTTACACAACACAATTAAAAGTGCTAGTTGGGTCGGTCTATACGGGATTGCTCAAAATCAAATTTGTGCAAAATTTTGCCCATAATAGTTCTATTTCAGAGATTTGGAAAAAAAAGAAAAACTGTTTTATAAAGGCTATTATGCAATTGTCTGCAAATGATAAAGGATAAATTTCACAAAATTTCCGGTGACATTTTGACGTGTATTTACATTACATTCCTTCCAGCTAACTTCTTCTCCTCAATGAAGCTGTTGGGGAGGGTGTTCCTTGGAATTGGGACGGTTTCAATGGATGTCTTCTTGGTTATGTAGCCAACGGGTTTTTCAACATTTTTATGTGGTAGCCAATGTATAAAAGGATGATAACGAAAAAAAAAGAAGAAGATAAAAAAGACCGAGATGATAGGTATAACAAGTCAATGAAATGAAGTTTGAGGCTGAAAATCGATATGAAAGCCGATATAAGCTACAGTAAGGCAGCAAAATAACAATGATGAGGCATAACAATGATCCGAAAGCTGAGGAATCAGCAAATTTAAAATTTGTCCTATAAATTAACATGATGAATCGGGAAAAAATTTGGCATTTTAGTGAATTTTTGAATTTGAAAAAGGCCAGATGTAGCTCTGTAATCCCACTTCGTCCACTACTTTCAAAAGTTTTCAAAATATCGTATGGTAATTGTGGAAATGCAAAACTTCAATGCCGAATGCTCATTTCAACCTTTTTCTAGTTGTGATGGCTTGCATAGTCCTCAACAAATACTAATAATTCAAATCTTAAATTTTGGTGAGAATATGGGGGAAAAATTGAGAATAATTTTTGTTTTCAGAGTTTCGTGTTGGATACAGGATCTTTGGATGATGAGGACTACAACGAAGACAGGGAATTAAAAACCGAAAAAATTAGGAAAAATGGAGTGGTGACAAAACAGAAAAATCAGTAAAAATATACACGAATGTTTTTTTTTTTTGTTTTTGAAAAAAAGTTTAATGAACAAAATCAATAAAAGTTTTACTCATAGTCAATTCATATCAAGATTTTGAATCAGGAAAGTTTGAAAATCAACAAGAATATGAATCCAGTTTTGAAATTTTTAGCTAGTACCGTTGTCATCATTTTGCCTGGAGTAGCCAACCAGAAATCTCGCTATCGGATCCCTAATACGATAAAATAGATAGAAGGTAAACATATATTCTACCAACCAAAAACATATAAACTTCAATAAAGAGGTTTTAAAGGACCCAAGAGCTCGAAATCATTAATTGTTAAAATAAAATAAAATTTCCAGTTTCAGGTCCATGGCAAAACCCCATCATAAAAAGTTCAATCTTGTTTTCACCATGGAAGTTTACACCTCATAAGTATTTTTTCCTCTGCTCGATGCTTGAAATGGAAAATGACAGATCAGTTTCCATAGTTTTATTTGTAAATTTTGCAATCATTTGGACACGGTTTCGTAACGTGTTCATGGTTTTGAAAGAGCCAACTTCTTCTAGAATTACGAACGAGTTCGACCCTCCAATTAAGAAATTCAAGTATACCTTGAACTCATCCGCATCTCGAAACATGATTTTCCGAAAAATCAGTGAGAACGTGAATGCAATTAAGTAACTGCAATATAAGTTCTAGACATCTTACCCTCATCAATCCAACAAGCCAAAAATTGTGACAGTTTTCCAGGCCACCAAATTTTTCACAAAAATATTCAGAAGGATTTTCAGGGACTTGAAGGAAACACCGATTCAATGGTCATGAAAAAATGTTCCGCTTTTTTTTAAATTTCAGTTTCAGCGTCATCACTAAAGATCACATTCATGAAACCTTCTAATACCAGATGGTTCTGAATAGTTCCGAATAGTTCTGAATAAAAGTTGTTTTGACTTATTTTTCTGTTCCTCTTTGTTAATATTTGTAGAAAGTGTGGGCTCTGCTATTCTTGAAATGGTCGCCGTATTCTAATGAAAATTGTGGTTCATATTTAGCGGTGTTGAATAGTATGCGCCGTGGTTTTATATTTTGACGTTTTGAATGATACCACTAAAATGTCAGTTTCAAACAAGAGATAAGGCGATTCACTTCTTTCAAGTTTCCGTTTCGTTCATTTAATCTAACTAGAAAAAATCACGGTCATTTAAAATTCCAGTTTTTTTTTCAAAAGTTGGCAGTTTCAGGCTCAATGTACAAGAGCATTTCTAGGAAGTTTTCCAATTTCACTAATGCTTTAAAGAGATTCTGTTTTCATTTTCTGGGTCTTTTGCTTAATATTTGTAAGAAGTGCGGGCTCAGCTATTGTTGAAATGATTTCCGTATTGTATTGAGTTTTGCGCTATATGGTTCTTATAGCAGCAGAATTAGATAGTATGTTTCATGGTTTCCAGCAGTTACCTATTTGTAAAACCAGACAGAAAACTCAGTTTCAAACCACAAATGAGATAGTTCACTAATTTCAAGCATTAGTTCAGAAATACCGAATCAGCAATATTTCTTCCTTATTCTCAGAACGCGTGTTTTCTAGGTATTATGAACTAGTGTTGGAAGAGACTTATTATCGGAATCTATAATTTCTAATCTAGATTTGAGAACTCAAAAATCAATTTAAAAAATACACGAAACTTTTATCGGTTTCAACTACTCCGTTTTCGCTTACACTCCATTTCCTCTTGCTATGGTAACGAAAATATTATAAACATCCTTTTTTAACGTTTTACATTCTTAACTTTATTAGATTTTGAGAATTATCCTAGCATGCTTGAAATATGCCTGTTTCCTAATCGCCAGAATTCCTGAGGGATTCGTGATTTTTAGTCTGACTTGTATTTTGATAGTTTAACGAAACTACAACAATTTGAGATATGTTGCTGCTTCGAAACTGTAGCATATTTTAAAAAACTTTTGATAATGAATTTCGAATAAGCCTTCTAAAACTTGTTCTGTTTCGAACGGTCTATTTTCACATTAAAACTATCTGCCATAGCTCATTGAATTAGAAGTTGTGGGTGAAATTTTCTCAGTTTCGATAAATTCCCATTCAGTTTCGATAAATTCCCGTAATACTCAATAGTGTACGTGTGAAAAGAGGATGGACTGATATACTTCATCGAAACTTCAACACAGAATTGGGAAAATGCGGAGCTTAGAAAAAGTTTCCGAGGTTTTTCGTGTTAAAGGGGAAGTCCACTAATTCCAAAATTTTCGTTTTTTTACATCAATCGACGCAGAATTTGGACGCGGGAAATATTTTCTCTTGGAGCCTTGTCTCAAAATGCCTAATTTTCGAAATATAGGTCATAAACGGCTCAAAAAAAGCTACTGTCAGGGTGCAGAAATTCTGCTCACTTGGAAATTTGCACCCTCAAGAAATATCCGCACCCTAAAACGTGAGTTCTGCACCCTCGCAGTTGATTTTTTGAGCAGTTTTTGACCTATATTTCGAAAATTAGGCATTTTCAGACTAGGCTCCACGAGAAAATATTTCCCGCGCCCAAATTCTGCGTCGATTGGTGTAAAAAAACGAAAATTTTGGAATTAGTGGACTCCCCCTTTAACGGTAAAGATCATCGAAACAACCTAGAAAACAAAAATGTGTACTATAAACGATCATGATGAAATAGGAAAAAGTTGTAGTTTTTTGGCAAACTCTCAACTCAAATATGACCAAAGGCAGATCCAAATTTAGTGATGATTACTGTGACCTCTTAGAGCTCTAAAATCAACTTCTAGCTCGGATTCTGACAATTCGGTGCATATCGTCACGCTCGCGCACTGCTTTCGGAACTTTTAAAAGGATTATACGAAGTATGTGAAAACGCAAACTTCTATTCTGAACCCCAGTTTCGCCCATTTGTTCGAGGTAGGATGGCTTCTACGAGCAAGGTAACAAATTATCTTGAGAACGAATTGTGGGATAAACATGGAAAATCAATAAATGAGAATAATTTCCCCAGAGTGGCATGCCAAATAGAGGATATATGAATGATGCTGGAAAACAAAGAAGACAATTATCAAACACAAAAGAATGTGAGAAAATCTAATAATCGCGAGACAGGAAAATAATTCAGTATTCACAATGCGGATTTTCGCCAAAGATTACGCGAGACAATACACGTAGATGGAGCAAATAATTGAACGTAGAGGTTCTAAGTTTCATAAGGTGATCTGGGAAAATAAAGACACGTCTAGAACTCAAAATGAGAGCAATAGAGAGTGTTAGAAATAAACAGTTATCCCTCAATAGAAATGTTAATAATGTTTCAAAGAATTGTGTTGTTCACATCAAATTTGAAATACGAATTTAAAAAAATCATAGGACAACGAATATAACCATAGGTTAGAAACAGTCATCATAAACTGTTTCAAAACATTGCCTTTTTGGTAAAAATTTGGACTAATTAATTTGTGATGCGAACTCATTTCAATGTTAATATTTTCCATCTTCGCGTTTTGAAACACAACCGTTGGAAAAAGGATAAATAAATGAACAACTCTAGAAACCACAATAAAAAGCTTAAGGATTCAGCTAGCATTGGGATATTGTAACCACATTTTTTAAACAAATAAATTGATGTAATGAACATATGACTGATATTATTTTTGTTTAAATGTGGCTTTCTCTAATCCCAAACCTGTACAAAAAAACATAAAAAGTGCACCCTGTGAACATTTGAATAATTTTGGAATTGGCGGACGGTTTGATTTGATAGCACTATGAAACATGAACATTGCTATATAGGATAACTATTTTTCTTCTGTTTCAGAAACAGAGTATTGTTTAGAAGTTCCTTGAGGTGGTTATGGTTTTCTAGGTGGTCTGAAATACGAGACATCACTATTTGAACAAAGTTGATAGTTTCTCTGTTTCAACTTCCTTATTTCACTTTTAATTCCAACAGTAAGTCGATATGTAGTTTATATAAAATTTGTTGAATT
Organism: Caenorhabditis sinica; assembly: GCA_963932045.1. Taxonomy (NCBI): domain Eukaryota; kingdom Metazoa; phylum Nematoda; class Chromadorea; order Rhabditida; family Rhabditidae; genus Caenorhabditis; species Caenorhabditis sinica. The sequence continues at coordinate 23,131,653 of OZ009940.1, forward strand.
TCCACTTTTTCACTCAAGTCTTCAAAACTTGACTCCACTGCAGAGAAATTCAAAACATCCACCATTTCAGCACCAACACTTTGTAACTTCGTATACAAAGTGCTATTAATGCAGATCCGACCGTGATTCAAAATACTTTGAACTCATAACACGTATCCTTTTTTAAACTGTTAAAACAGTCTTTCTTCAGTCAATCTTGTGGAAGTTTTGCTCAGAATTCGTTGTCATTGTGCAATTTTTCGAAATTTACGTCAGTTCTTCTACGAAATATTTTCAGAGAACTGAGATGTGATTTTCGTCTGCGGAAACCGGGCGGAAAACTTGTTGCTTCCGTTGTGATTTTCCAACTTTCGCAATAATTCCAGTTTTATAAATGAGATTAAGTTTGTTAGAAATGACATCAAGTTATTCATTGAAACATTCGAATGCGGATTCTTTTTCTGGTGTTAACTCAAGCAAAATTAGTAGAATTTGTCCGGCAAGGCTTTCATACGGTCCGCTGCGGCTTCATTATCAAGTTTCCATTGGAAACTTTCAAATTTTCAAAAATCGAGTTTTTAAAATTTCGACTTTTTCAGTGAAAATTCAAATTTCTGAAGAACAGCGGCTGGCCGCGAAAAACGACGGTGTCCGGAAAGATACCCAATCATGTGACATATTTTTTGAAAAATTTTCATTTCTCACGTGGCCGAAAAAAGCCGAAAAAATGTTAAATCTTCACTACTTCAACTATTTCATTTACGATGTTCTGAATTTTTCTTGTTAGTTTTCCTGTAAGTTTCCCTCCCTTAGCATCTTCAAAACTTGACACTAAAATTTTTCTCCATTTCAATAACAACGTTTTGGTTCTTTGTTTCATTTTACGATCAATGGGTGGTTCCAAGCTAATTGATATAATATTTTTTGTAAACTATTCAAACTCATATATGAGCTACATTTCATTGTTTAGTTTTCATTATCAAGTCTGAAAAGTTCAAGCATACCCAATAAATGGTGTGTCTTCAGTCTCATGTTCAGTCCATATGACAGAAAAACATGCTGCAAAAACTGTCACGGTGGAAAAAAAACGGAGGATTTGACACTGATTTATAGAGTTTCGGAGTGGAACTTCATTAAAGAAAAAACAATACCTTTTTTGAAGAAATATACTTTTTCATGAAATTTTTGAAGAAATATGCCCAAATGTTTCACTCCACGCCCTGCCGACCAAAATTAAAAAGAACATTTTTCGAAAAGTGAAAAATATTTCGCCCTTTTCCCTTTCAAAACTGCTTTAAAAAAACTTGGTCCCAAATATAAGTTTAGTGGATATTTTGGAGGATATTTTTCTCAAAATTCGACTGCTTCGTGGTCCTAATAATTTATGAGCGGATTTCGATTTTTGCTCTGCTTTTGAATAAGTTTCATAAAATTGAAACAATTATTGGAGCACACTAGCTGTTTCAGAACCTAATAGTTATATCATAGATTCCATAGCGGTTCTCAAATTTTCGTCATCGTCAAGTTAAAAAAATTCGATTCAGCTCGATTCAATTTTGCCGACTTTCAATTTTTTTTCTGTTTTGAACTCATGACAATTCTTGAAGTTTTATCAATTATTCAATTGGTTCCTCGTCGGTTCTCTGAATGAACAATTCTGAACAAAAATGATATACTTTGTTTTCGAAAGAAACGTTGAGGGTTGCACATTGAGGTTTCTAATGTCAAGAAATTTTAATAACTTATCTTAAAAGTTGCATAATTATCAAAAAATTTCAGGATCTCAACGTCAGAATAGAAGAATTTCCAAACAATCTCTCTATTTTTTTCCACTGTTTCACCATCTCCATTTCAGATTTTCATTCAAATGCTTTTCAATAGTCTGCCTGAATGTTGAACTAAATTTATAATAAACCAATTCCCCTGAAAATTGTCGTGGTCAGACTATTTTTTTCTAAATTCTAATCCTCTTTAAAACTTTTGAATTCCTCAAATTCCTACCTATTTTGTCCTCACTTTTTCCCCAATTCTAGCCTCCAAAGTTTTTCTTCTCCAAACTTTAAACATCGAAGTGTTCAGTCGCGGAAACTTGTTTACAAGTTTCCTTCCTTCTAAGACTCAAAAAACAGTATGAGAAAATAGTGAGAGAAAACGAGAGACGCAGACAAAAAAGACGCAAAAAAGAAGAAGACGTCGTCCTTCAGAAGAAGATACGGGGTCGAGAAGGGGGCGAAAAAGGGGGTGGACGATAACAATTTATTTTTTGATTTTGATGAAAAAAGGAGAGAAAATTTTGAGAGGAGAACTAGTTTTCTGGTTCCCGTCTTGTGGTCATCTAAAGTTTTCTTTTCACATCATCGCCAATTTTTTTCGTTACATTTTCCTTTTTTCAGAAGATTGACGTCTCCTATAAAGTTTAAATTTTTACAGTTCCACTTCTTCCTCTACAAAAATGAGTAGGTCAGAATCGCTAGCTTTTTACGGATTAGTACTGTTATTATGGGTCACCAGTGGAAGTGAAGCAGCCAAGTTTTTGGATACGGTGAGTTGGTGAGAAGGTATTGAAATTGAGTTTTTGAATATGGTTGAGATGCAGATAGTGAAACTGAAAATAAATAAAAAAAAGAGTGGAAAATAGTGTGGAATACGGAGCTAGAAACCACAAGCTTTCAAAAAATGGATCGGACTTTTTTCGATTGATCCGTTTTTTGAATACTCAAGCGATACATAATGAAACTTTCAAAACTCCAAAACATTCATGAAGAACCTTAAACAAAATTTTTTCGGAAGTAATTTTAATCAATTTGTGTGAAAGGTAGCACTCACAGCATCAAAGTTTTTGAGAATTCCAAAACTGATATCACATTTTTGAAACAGAAACTGTAAGATTTCAGAATCCTCAGGAATCTCGTATTCTCAAAATTTCAGAAGAATTTTTCTACACACTAACCACTCACATTAAAATTTCCAGAATTCCAAAACTGAAACCTCATTTTCGAAACTGTGTTTTCAGAATCTCAAAGCAATTGAGAACGGGATCACTTTTCTGTTTTTTTTTTTCTGAAGACAAGTGGTGCTTCTGAAACTGAACATTTTTGTTAAAATCATGAAAATTCTAAAAAAAATTATCCTCTGCATGAACTTCAAATTTTCGGAAAATTGTCAGTTATAAAGTGATCATCTTTACTATTAATAAACGTAAAATTCTGTGTGTGTGTCTGTGTGTCTGTTTGTTACCCTGTCGCCGGCTCTAGCAACAATCCTACTAGACCGATTTTTCCCAAATTTTTGGAGGTCATCAGTTTATTGGTCTTAATGATGCCCATCTATTTTGATTTTTGATCCATTCAGAAATGAGGTCACTAGATCGCAAAAACCCCACTTTCAGTCTTTTCAGTTCAGAAAGGGAGAGAGAAAAGTTCACGGAAATATTTCCCACTTTTCGAAAAATTTTCAATTTCTTCATTTTTAAAAAATTCCACGTTGGCCAGAAGGGCCCCAGAGGGGCGCAGCCCATCTGGTTTCTTTAAAACTTATTTTTATGTAGTGTTTCGTTGTGGATGACAAACGTAAGAATCCGTTCAATTTTCAAAAAAAAAAAAAACGTTGTGGAAATTTTACATTTTCAATTAGTCAATTTTTTCTATGCAGCCAACCAGTGCTCATTTACAATTTTTTAAGTTTCAATTAGTCTCTAAATTTTACTATAAAATTAGTTTTAGTACTAGACCCTCCGATATTTGAAATGCAATTTTCAGGTCTCCAAGCAAGCCATCTCTGTTCTCCACGGGTCCCAAAGAACCGGCGAAGTCCGACAGTGTACGTGTGATGAAATGAAAGACTGCTATACTTCATCAAAACTTCAAGCATTGGACTGTTTTGAGACCTGTTGGAAGTCCGAGATCAAACGGGTAAGCATATATTATCTATAGAGCGCATTTGCTTTTTCTGGAGAATTTGCAATGGAGCGCAGTTACTATTGATAAAACTCCATCATTGCTGATAGAGCGCATTTGCATCTCCTACCATTGGAAGATGTTGCCCATGGAGCGCACTTGTTACTGATGACATTTTTATGAGTATTTTTAATAGAGCGCACTTGCATCGTATTCCAAAACCATTTTTCTAAATTTTTCCGCTTTTTTTCAGTTCAAACTCACTGACAACCCGGACGACCTGAAGGCATGTTTCGATGCCAAGAAGCCATTTGTAGACCACGTGATCAACTGTTTCCAGACCAAAGTCAAAGCGTGAGTTTTTGAGTTCTGTAGGCTACAGGCTACAGTACTGTAATTAGAAGAACTGTTGTCCACCGTACTTTACTACAGCACTGCAATTTCCAATAACTATACATACGTAGTACTTCAACTTTCAATACCGTAATCCTTTCTTTTTTCAGATGTACTGAAAATGGAGAGCCAGGGGTCAGGGTCAAGGAATACGACTACAAGGATATGATTAAGAGAGTGGAGGATGCCGTGAATTCGCAGATTAACGCATTCTTGAGGTCGATTGGAAATGATAATGTGAAGGTAAAGGGGTTCGGAGAAATTAGGAAAAGAAGAAAACTTGATTTCGAATATTTGAAAAAAACATCAGTTTCAGAATGGTATAAAATTTTGATCTAGTTTGTGTGGGGTTAATCGTACGAAAGTTGATCAAATCACTGTTTTTTCTCTGAGAAGTGTAGGAGTTCATTTATATGGCTGATGGTAATACTGGATTCTAAAGTTTTCAAAAAAAAAATCGGTCTCAGCGTGTTGTAATTTTTGACCGTTTTCTGAATTAGTTATTCGCTTTTATTCTTCAACCATCATTGTCAAGATGAGAAAAATCAGCAGAACGTTTTTATTTCCAAAATTTACAGTTTTTATATGTTATGAAATATCAAGCATTCTGCAAAAAGCAATCACACTTGTAGCCAACTTGCAATTTTTCCGATTTTTCAAAGCGTATGAAGTTAAAACATATGTGATGCAGATATTTTTAGTTCCGGGGAGCTCACGAGCAACAACTGAAATTTCCAAATTGTGTACAAAAAAGATTACGGTTTCATTTTCATAGTAAAGTTTGGTATTCTGGGGCTGGACTAATGCTCCCATCCTACACGGTCGGTTACCACCAGAAGTCATGAAGTTTTTCAATACTTTGGTTTTGAGTAATCAGGAAATTCTCGAGTTAAAAGTGAAAAAGCAATCATATGTCTGTCATTTTGAACATCTGTTCACAAACTGACTTTTTTATGAAAAAATTCTGCTTCATATGCAATGTAAGACTGATAAATCTTGATCACAACCGTTCATCATTCACCATTTATTATTCACCAAATCCGATTTTTTTCAACAATCTTCAGTTTAAAAAATATCGATTATCTGTTCCAAATTGTTGTCAAACTTCTGGTGGATGTTTAGAAACCCGATTCTCACCAAATGTGTTCAATCCTCACCCACAGACTGTTTTGTGTTTTAAAAATTCTGCTTCAATATCATTATGAACATTTGAGATCATTTGTATTTTTCATTGTTCCGAAATATTTGTTGAAATTATGCTACTTCATCTTGCAATGAAATTGCGAGATTCCCATTCTCGACATTGAATACTCAACAGAACAACTCATTGTTTCAGGCAGTAGTAACCGCTGGAACAGCCATCGCTCAATGTGTGAAGACGTGTTTCTTGGAGAAGAACAAGGATGGATTCTGTTTTAATCGAATTGGATGTGAGCCCCAAATTGAGGACAAAAACGCCCGGATGGCCATTCGTCAATGCTCACGATCAGTGGCGTGGAAGAAGGAAATGGAGACGTTCTGTCATTGTTCAAGTGCCGCTGGAATTAAGTGAGTTTTTGGAATTAGGAGATTCAACATTTTTTCGTACAGCTGATTGATTCGATAACATCTTTTGGAAAAGTTCTGAATGTAACAATTCCAGAAAATTCTCCGTGAATTTACCACATTCTTGAAACCTACAATTTTTTTTGTATTTTTCAGCGGTCTCTCCAGCTACTGTGGAATGCTCAACATTATTGGATAAGGAGATTGAAAATGGAAGAAAAGCGGGAATTCAAAATTTTAAAATCCAACTCAAGTTTTAACAAAGAAATAATTCGAATACTTTTTTTTGCTCATTCAAGTTTTTATCGCAATAAAACACTTTTTTATATTCATCGAGGTCTTGGTTGAAAGATAGCACAGCACTGTCTTAACTGGATGAACACTTCATTAATCAGATTTCCGAAACCGAAAGAATATTTTCCCAAATTTCTTCGATACTTACAAGTCTACAGTACTCAAATTGCTAATTGGATTTTGAAATATTCAGGGTTCGAGATTTCAACTATTCTCCTCTGCAAAACAAAATTAGCAAAAAAGTCGAATGATTGATACTTCTCTGAAACCTAAAACACCAATCATCTGTCTCTTGTTTGGTCAACTTTTCTTTTTCTTTTGTTTGTTGTTTGTGTTCTAAACCCTATTTCAATCAGACAGGAAGAGGAAGAATAAATAAGAAGACGTCACTTTGTCTTATCTTCTCCTTACTAAAGGAATAGTTCTGTGTGTGTGTGTGTCTGTCCAAGATTGTTTGTTGAATAACTTTCTTCTCAGTGCAGGTATTCATTTCAAATTTTGGCAGTAGTCATGAGTATCCGAGCGCTTCAAGACCGTATTGTAAAAAATTTGCTCCCGGCAGGATTACTGTAGGTACAGTAACCATTCATAGAAAAAAGTCCAAGGACCCGCGTGAGCGGGTGCGGGTCAACTAGTTCTTTCTATCCGTATTCTGAGATTCTCGATGATCATGTTTTTATTTATATTTCGGTCGGTTCAATTAGAAATGTATACAGACAACAGCACAGACAACAGAGACTGTTTGGCATGTGTATGGAGTGTGGTCATCAGAACATTTTTTTTGATATGGGGGTATTTGTAAAGGTGAAAAAGATTAGAGAAGAGGTTTAATGTAGATATGGTAAAGATTTGAAGTTTGATGTGATAGTGAAACATAAAATTTCATTTGTGAGAAGTTTTTCCATAAAACCATATAAAGGAGGCTATGAGATGAATTTAATGAGATGTAAAAATGAGCGAATTTTCGGAAATTGACAGAATTGAATTCTTGTAATAACTATTTTGAAGCAATACTCTGGAATTTACACAATAAATTATAAACGCGATCGAAAAATGTTGACAGGGCTAGAGGGTTTCAAAAAAGCCTAATAAATTATGTAACCGGTCGACTTCAATAGCACGTTAGTTGTAGAGAAATGGGCTTATGATGAGGATGAAACATAGAAAATTTTATTACAATTGTCTTTCTGAAAGGTTACATATAACTGTCGAAGTTAGGCACAAAAACTGTGTTCCTATCGTAATCTGGCTAAATACTACAGTCTTGGAAAATACAAATAGCAATAACAAATCGGATTGTTAAAAACTTTCAAAACATTAAAGCAAAAAAGAATGTTCGAAATTCTTGTGACATTCCTGAAACAGTTTTTCTGATTTGGTGAAACCGACTACACGGATTTCCCAGTTTCTTGGTATTCTAAAAACAGGAAAAATGGAGAATGACACGATATACGTAGCGGTCAAGTGGATATTTCGAAAGTGCACTTACACTCAAAAAAAAAATTATGTTACAGTACTATCATATTCAGTGACAGCGGTTTTCGAACTTTGATAACAACGAGCCTCTAGAATGGTATGTTTTGAAATGATAAGTGTCTGTGCTCTGAGAATGATCACATGTTGAGTATGGACCAACCAAACTTCAAAGTTGTATTTGAAAAAGACCGCTGCAACAAGTTGTTGTTATTGAAGATTAGTTTGGAACAATGTCAAAGGACCATTGAAGAAATCGAAGTGTTATCAGTTTCACAATCTCATTATTTGATGTCAAAATTGAAGCCCTTGCTTCCGATTGCAAAAAACTCACGGTTTTCCAAAATGAATCTCAGTATTGAACACTTTTTTGTGAGAATAGACTCTCCAGAATATCTCCACTAACTGAAAACAAAACCAGGTGTTCGATAAATATCTGTCCAATCAGAAAAATGATTCAGTTTCATTGTGTTTAGAAAACATCTGGTACTCAAAACTAAACGATCAAAGCTTCACATTTAAAAACAATGCCATTAGAATTAAAAATCTGAAAAAAATGTAAAGCATGTGAACATGTGCTTGAAAGAAAATGTTGCAAGTCTCAACGGCCTATATTTGTTTTCCAACATGTAAGCTCCAGTTTATAGTAATTACACAAAACATTTTGCTTCTCAAATATAGCGCTTATTGCCCACTGATAACTTTTGAGACGTAATCGCCAATCACTTTCTGAAACTAACCTATGTTTTACTGTATTTCTGAAACCTTAATATTTTGTGGGAATAAGTCATACTGATTTTTGCGATTCTTGAAGGCAGTTATCTAACATTGACGAAACATTCCGAATTGGTTCAAAATTTGCTGTAACGAAAACTGATTTTCATTCATCAACACGAATTGCAAATCGTTCGGTAAGGATTGAAATTTCGATGATAAATGTGAGATTGGAAAATAAGAAAAATATAATTTAAAGTTAATCAGGATTTTGTCTTTACATGAGTACTATTCTCATAGATTTGATATCGTTATCAGTAAGATTTGATTTAAATAAACATAAAATGCGCAATCAGTAGTACGGTTTCACTCATCCAGTTCAATAGTGAATGTGAACAGTGTCACCAATATTGCCGAATTAAAGTTACTTGGACTTTGATTTGAAATTGTTGTCAAATGGGTTTTTTTTCATTTATACACCCTGCAAACCGGCGACTGGATCAATTGTCAAATAGGTCATTTCTAGACATGGAGTTCACGAAAGAGAGAAAAATAAGGACAAAAGCGATTATCACCATAGCGTATTTTCAAAGATTATACTTAGTTCGTCGCTAGGTATTTGCGACCAAAACTAAAACAGATTGAACACGCCATTCAATTACTGGTTTCGGAAAGATTTTTTAAATCATGACGAGCATGAAACTGGAAAGTGGAGCGTTAACTTTATTGAAATTATAGATCAATTTCAGGGTACCGAGTTCCAATCTCGTGGGAAAAGAGTAAAATAAAAATAGCATGTAACACTTGTGAAAACAAGAAAATGGCAAAATGATGCAATAGAAACAGCATTAAATTCTGAACTACCAAGGGAGGAGATATCCAAATTGAAAATGGGAGGCAAACGGAGGAGCAGTCGGGAAAGAAAATGATGACTCTTTGTTATTTATGAATTACATCTGATGAAATCAATTGAAACTTCAGTAACTTTTGTCTCGCAAAGTGCACATAACAGTATGTCGAAACTGAAAATTTTGATAATACGGGAGACGATTTCGGGTTTCATCCTGTCGGTTTTAAATTAATGCTAATTTTTTAGGTTTCTAGTTTTTGTATTCATTGAGATGTGTTTTCATATGTTTCTACCAGCTTGTTGCCATCCAACAAAAACTTTCAAAACGAAAAGAAACATGCGAAAATACAAAAATGTTCCATTCAAAGTTGTTACGCATTTTTGAGCGTTTTGAAAAAAACGAATGGCTTTCAAATTTTACCGATGATCAATCAGGTTCCTAATCAGCTTTGTCAGCCCGAAAAAAACAAAAAAAGTTGAAAATTTGACATTTTGACATTTTTGACCGAATCTCAGCAGACCTCAACCGGCTGTGTCTTTAGTTGAAACATTCCCAAACAAGATCAAATTTTCTCAGTTTTTTGCAGAAGAAATATGGTACTTCTGAAACCGAAAATTTTTGTTAAAACCATAGAAACTCTTGAAAATGATCCTCTGCATGAACTTCGAATTTTTCGATAAAATTCACAGTTACAAAGTGATAATTTCTTCAAAACTTATTTTTATGTAGTGTTTCTCTGTGCAATTAAGCAAAAAAAAAACAATCAGTTTAACTTTCAAAAAAACTTGTGTGAATATTTTACACTTTCAATTAGTGGACTTTTTCTATGCAACTTACAACCAGTGATCCTACCGATTTTTCACTACAAAGTTTTTCAATTCCAATGAATCTCTGAATTTTACTATAACATTATTTTCATTACTAGATTTAAGACGAATTGAAATACTTTTTCAGGTCTCCAAGCAAGCCATCTCCGTTCTTCACGGATCTCAAAGGACCGGTGAAGTCCGACAGTGTACGTGTGATGAGATGAAGGACTGTTATACATCGTCAAAACTTCAAGCATTGGATTGTTTTGAGACATGCTGGAAATCGGAGATCAAACGGGTAAGCAGATTATCTATAGAGCGTACTTGCTTTTTCTGGAGAATTTGCAATGCAGCGTGTTTTTTAATAGAGCGCACTTACTATTGATGAAGCTCTATTATTGCTTATAGAGCGAATTTGCATCTACTACCATTGGAAGATGTTGCCCATGGAGCGCATTTGCACTTCTAGTTGATCTACTGTAGGTATCAGTTACCTTCGTTCTGTGGAGCGCATTTGCTATATTTCTTAATAGAGCGCATTGTTGCTTTGCCAATGGAGCGCACTTGGTTGTCATCGATGACATTTTCATGAATCTTCTCAATAGAGCGAATCTACATTCCAAAACTATTTTTCAAACTTTTTTCCCGCCTGTTTTCAGTTCAAGCTCACTGACAACCCGGATGATTTGAAGGCATGTTTTGATGCCAAGAAGCCATTTGTAGACCACGTGATCAACTGTTTTCAGACCAAAGTCAAAGCGTGAGTTTTCTGTAGGCTACAGTACTAAAAATGTGTAGGCTACAGTACTAAAAATTAGAAGAACTGTAGTTTACTGTATTTTACTACTGCATTGAAATCTACGGTAGTACTGTAGTACCCATCAGTACTTTAATTTTCAATACCGTAATCCTTTCCTGTCTCAGATGTACTGAAAATGGAGAACCAGGGGTCCGGGTCAAAGAGTACGACTACAAGGATATGATTAAAAGAGTGGAGGATGCTGTGAATTCGCAGATTAACGCATTCTTGAGGTCCATTGGAAATGATAATGTAAAGGTGAGAGGGTCCGGGGAAATAAGGAAAAGAAGAAAACTGGATTTCGAAAATTGAAAAAAAAAACTCCAGTTTCAGGATGGTATGAAATTTTGATTTACTTTTTTCAGGGTTAATGACACGAGAAAGGTGGAAATTTTACAGTTTTTTCTCTCTGAGCAGAATAGGAGTTCCTTTATATGGTTGATGACAATACTGGATTCTGAAGTTTTCAAAAAAAATTTCTGTATCAGTGTGTTGTAATTTTTGACGGTTTTCTGAATCAGTTATTCGTTTTTATTCTCCAACCATCATTATCAAAATGAGAAAAATCAACTGAAAGTTTTTTCTTCAAAATATGCAGTTTTTTAATGTTATCAAATTTCAAGAATTCTGCAAAAAACACATTAATTTGTTAATTTTTCAAAATTAATTCGATTAAGTTTTTGAATACGTATGCGAAAAATGTTTAGTTCCGGGAGGCTAACGAACAGCGACTGAATTTCCAAATTGTCTACAAAAAAGATTACGGTTTCATTTTCCTAGTAAAGTTCTTTTTTCTGGGGCTGGACTAGTGCACTCGTCTTTTACACTTCGTTATCATCGGAACTCATGGCCTTTTATTTCTGTATTTTGGTTTTGAGTAATCGTGAAATTCTCAAGTGGAAAATTGAATCACTTATTAGTCTGCCATTTTTAATGACTACTAAGAAACGGACTTTTTTATGAAAAATTTATGCTTCATATGCAATGTAAGACTGATAAATCTTGATCACAATTGTTCCGTTCAACCGATTTTTTAGAACCAATTTTTTTCAACGAACCAATTTTTTCATAGAACCAATTTTTTTTCTTTTTTCTTTTCCAGATTAAAAAATGTATCAATTTCTGCTCCAAACTGTTGTCAAATTTCTGGTAGATTTTTGGAAACTCGATCTTCATCGAAATCACATAATGTATTTTCCTCCAATATTTGCTTCAAAATCTTTTTGATAATTTGAAATTAATCATGTTTTTAATTGTGCCTCTCAAAAAATCAAATCAATTTTTGCTATTCCATATCGCTATCAAAATGCGAGATTCTCATTATGAACAATGAATACTGTTCATTATCATCCATTACTTTAGGCAGTAGTAACCGCTGGAACAGCCATCGCCCAGTGTGTGAAGACGTGTTTCTTGGAGAAGAACAAGGACGGATTCTGTTTTAATCGAATCGGATGTGAACCACAAATTGAGGACAAAAACGCCCGGATGGCCATTCGTCAATGCTCACGATCAGTAGCGTGGAAGAAGGAAATGGAGACGTTCTGTCATTGTTCAAGTGCTGCCGGAATTAAGTGAGTTTTTGGAAAAGTTCTGAATGTAACAATTCCAGAAAATTCTCCGTGAATTTACCACATTTCTGAAACCTACAATTTCTTATATTTTTCAGTGGTCTCTCCAGCTACTGTGGAATGCTCAACATTATTGGATAAAGAGATTGAAAATGGAAGAAAAGCGGGAATTCAAAATTTTAAAATCCAACTCAAGTTTTAACAAAGAAATAATTCAAATACCTTTTTTACTTTTACGCAATAAAACTGTCTTTTATTTGAGGTCCAAAATGGCTGTATTGTCTTAACTAACTGAACACTTCATTAATCAGATTTTCGAAACCGGCAGCATTTTTTCCCAAATCTTTTCGATATTATCAAGTCTACAGTATTCGAATCGCTAATTGGATTTGAAAGTATTCACAATTGTCAGGGTTTTTAATTTCAACTCTTCTCATCTGCATATCAAAATCAGCGAAAAATTTCTAATAATTGATACTTCTCTGAGACCTAAAACACCAATCATCTATCTCCTGTTTGGTCAAGATTTCTCTTATTTTGTTTGTTGTTTGTGGTCTAAACCCAATTTCAATCAAACAGGAAGAGGAAGAATAAATAAGAAGACGTCACTTTGTCTTCTTCTTCTTTCTATACGAATTCTGAGATTCTCGATGATCTTTTTTTGGTGGGTTCAATTGGAGATGTATACAGACAACAACATAGACAATGATGTTTGTGGGGTTTGTGTATGGAGTGTGGTCACCAGAATGCTGCTTTTCATGAGAGGAAATTTGTGAAGATAATTATAAAAGGCGGGAAGAGTTGAGCATACATTTTGGAGAATTGTTATGTTCATGAATATAATGAAGTATGAATACTAATTTTGAGAAAGGTTTCAAGTTTATGTTGATAATGAAACATGACAAATAACATTGAAAAAACTTTATTAGAAACACATAAAAAGGAAGTTAATATAATGAGTCAAGTGAAGGGGTATATCATTGAAAGTGATCAGAATTAAAAGTTATTTACAACCACGTCGAAGCAGTTTCATTTTTTTTGTTGGAAATTTCCCGCAAGAAGATATTGGAACTGATAGGATGCATCATGAATGCGACCAGAGATTAAGGGGTTCATCTAAACAGGGGTTCATCTGTACATTTTTGACGCTTTCCCCTATCGTAGCACTTCAGTTTGAAGAAATTGGCCTCATGGCGGGACTGAAACTTCAATACTTCGATCAAAATTGCATGAACGTTTTGAAAAGCTATTACTGCTCATCAGAGGTGCGCGGAATTCCGTCTTCCGTCTTCCGCATTCTGTCAAAATTTCTCCGTCTACTTCCGTCTGCCGGATTTTTTAGGAGAACAATATTTTCACGGAAGTTCCAAAAATTCTGATTTTTCAAAGTCGAAAAAGATGTTTGACTGATTTTCTGACCTTTGCTAACACTAATTATTACGATTTCCAACATTTCTGGCACTTCAAGGCGGAGACAGTCACTCCCGTCTTCCGTCAACTTCCGTCTTCCGCCCATATTTTAACTTCCGTCTTCCGTGTTCCGTCTTACGTACATAAAAAGGAGGCTATTATTCTTCCCTTTAGGCGGGAATTAGGGTTTATCTGTTAATTACACTATTCATTTGGATCAAAAGTATATAAGACAACCAAAGCAATAACAAAATGGCGCATAGAAAAAATTACTTCATATTTGAAACTGTAGATTAGTGATTCATTATTTTACTGCAGTTCTAAATGAACAGAAGGTATTTATTCTAATGTTCGGATGAAGGACACAGTCAATAATAATACATTATCATTGAAGAAATAGGGGAAACTGAATAGAATTTGAAAATGGACGAGATCAGAGCGTAGAAGAAAGAGTTAGAATTTCTTGAGACATTATTGATACAGTTTTTTTGGATTGAGAAAGTTCGCATTAGAGAGTAAGAGAGAGAGAGAGAGCAAAACACACGTTTTCAGGCAAAAAAATTGTGAAATGAGATGTTAAAATAGCATTTGCTTCGGCAATATGATTCTGAACAAGTTAAAAATGAGCAGGTGTTTTTCGTATTGTCAGATGTTTGATTTTCCAAATTTACGATCTTCGTGAAACAGGGAAAATAGAAATTTGGACGATAGACGTAGCGATCGAGATAATATTTGAAAAGCGCAATAACTACTGAAAATTTACGGTACAGTACTATCACTTTCACTGACTACGATTTTCAAGTTTTGCTATTATTTGCGGTAAAGTATGTTCTCCTGAAAAGCTGTCTTGGACCTGAGAATGACCCCATTTCAAGGTGCGACTCAAGCTAGCTCCGGTGCATTTGAGATATTGTCCGTTTCATGAACTCAACATCAATTTGCAAACTTGAAGCACAATAATGAATAGATTGAAAATGCTCAGGTGTTGGAAAGTATAACTGAAAGATTTCTGTTTCACATTCAAAATAGTTATTGGGATTATTCGTGGAAGGTTAATACGATCCGCTCCCCTTGGGCATCAATATTGACAAAACGTGTCTGAAATCTAAAACACCAATCATCTGTCTCTTGTTTCTTTTTTAACTTTTATTTGTTGTTTGGGTTCCAAACCCAATTTCGATCAGACAAGAAGAGGAAGAATAAATGAGAACACGTCTTGTTGCCATTTTCGGAAGCATTTGGAGAATATCGATGATCATGTTTTGATTTGTTTTTATTCGTTCATTTGGGCGTATGTACAGACAACAACAACACAGATTGTCTTGTCTACAGATGTGTGTAGTATGATCATCACCGGAGTTATTTTTGGCTTGACGTTTCGCAATCCGTTACTTTGCCACTGGTCCAACCTGGATTGGTTTATGATATCAGTAGTCACATATAGCCTAGATGGATGAAAACTAGACAACTTCCCGAAGTTGGGAAATTATTGGTTGCGAAATGTCTTGTTTGCGAAATCGGCGTCAGCTTCGAAATGACTGGTTCCGAGATGACTAGTTGCAAAACGTCGCGGTGCCTCACTTTTAGTGCGAGCAAACTTCGGAAAAGAAAAACAAGCCAGAAGGAATGTTGAGAAATAGATTTTTTACGTTTACTATGAGTCGGAAACAGGAAATATTATTGGAAAGTTCGAAAAGTGGGAGTCGGAAAATTAACAATCAAGATAGGGATAGGCGAAGGAACAAAAAATTTTACTAGTAACATGCGCTAGAAAGTGAGCGAGAATTGTCAAATCCAATTGTTATTACTCTGACAATTCGAAATTTATCACACTCCTAAAACAGATGATTTTTTGTTACTAGCCTTGTTGGAAAAGTATTTTCCTCGCTGCATCAACACGGCTTCTCTGCTTCTTTGCTATGATCCTAATGAACATCTGAACAATTAGCTCTTCAAAGTTTCCAACATTCTTGAAAGAGCACAAAACCTCCGAAAAAACAATTTGTTTCACAAAGAGGTTTAATACAGTTGGTGCAAAATGGGAGACACTTTCAAAGTTTTGGCATCAAAATTTGTGGTAGTTGTTAGCAGTACAGCCTGTTTGTTGCTGTATAGAGATCTTGAAACATTATTCTCGAAAACTAATGAGAAGGAAAAATTAGTAAAGTTTCGGTATAATGAATGCAAACCAAACTAAACAGAATTGAGCGATTCACATGACATTCTTGAAGCTGCACAATTTTTTATAGAAATGTGAGGTTGTTAATTTTTGTATTGTAAGCATCATTAAAAGGAATTGCAAAATTAGCCTTAAGTTTTTGAAACGGTAGAGTTTTTACTGTACAAATAAAAATGGCTTTTATGCTTACTCTGCCAGTTTAAAATGTGGCAAAGTTAAAAAAACCAAATGAATTGAGTAGCTGTTTACTCAAATGAACAGTTTTTCAGAGTTCTAATGTTTGGTTATAATTGATCAATTTTTTCGAAGCCCTTCAAAATTTCTTACTTCTTTGAAACCTAAAACATCAATCATGTGACTTTTGTTTGGTCAACATCATCTTCTATTTGTTGTGTTCGAAACTCAATTTTAGATCAGACATGAAGAGGGAGAATGAATGAGAAGACATAATTTCGTCTTTTTTTCCAACTTCCGAAATTCTCGATGATCATTTTTTATTTGTTTGTACGGGTTCAATTAATATGTACAGACAACATTAACTGATTTAGGGTAGGAAAACTCGGAAAGAGAACTATCAAAACTGAACATACTGAAAAGTTAGTCATAACCATCCTGAAGCGGTACCATTTTTTTTGACGTTTTCTCGCAAAAAAAAAAACAAAAAGACACACTCAAACTGACTGGAATGTGCATGGAGTATGGCACCAAAAAAAATTTTAGGGTAGGGAAATTCTGGAAGGTACAAAATACCGTCAGCGGAGAACTGGCCTAATGTGAATATGGTAAAGATTTAATGTTTATAAAGATAATGAAACAGGAAAACTGACAATAAAGACATACGAAGGAGATTATGAGTTAATATTGTGAAATAAGACGCTGGGTGAACTATCAAAACTAAACAGACTGAAAAGTTAGTCATAACCATCCTGAAACAGTAACTATTATTTTTATAAAGATTTCTCGCAAAACGCCATTAGAGCTAAATTGGTTATTATAAATTACGAGGGTTGACAGAAAAAAGTATGTGGACAGGGCTTGAAGTTCCATTCACAGATCCAGAAGAATTGTATGGATAATTGACTATGACAGCATGACAGTTGGGTTTCCAATCGGTTTTATGACAAGCGTCAAAATTTCGATTAAAGTAGCCTAAGCAGAGGCACTAATGTTAGCAACTCAACGACGTTAGATTTAATTCCTACTTGTAACATTTTTTCCCTCTAATTTCAGTTCATATTTGGTCCATATATGTATGTATTCGGTTCAAAAGTTTAGTCAGCACGGGCAGGAATATCAGGCCAAGGAGTTACTGAATTTCCCATATATTTGAAACTGTAAAACAACTTCAATGTTTCATGGAAGTGCTGGAAACAAGAAATGTTTGGGAATTTGGATGAATGTAATGGATGGACAAGAGTATGACACAATTGGTTGAGGAAGGTTGAGAAAATGCAAAGGATTTGACTATTCAAAATTTGTGTATATTGAAAAAATAATAACCTGTGAACTTCTTGTGACTTTCTTGCTACAGTATTTTTTGTTGGAAAGTTCTACATGATCTGGCAAGCAAACAAGTTTCAAAGAAAAAAACATGAGTGATAAGGTGAAAAAACTCGATTTCATCAATGCGACTTCTAATCAGTCTCAAATGAATTTCACCAATCCGGAAGCATTATCGTGTCTCATGAACTCAGCAAGAAGGCTGAAAAAGACAGCACGAAAAATTCACTGATGTTGACGAAGGGTCTGTTATAAATCATGCACCAAGATCATCATTTTTCGAAAATCTGTGGGCAATGGAAAAAGTTTTTTCGGTTCCAAGAAGTTTATGAAACAGTGCAAATTTAAAATAGAACGTTACACTGGAGATATTCGAAAGCGCAATTAACGCTAAGTACATCGAAAAATTTGCAGAACTATCATGTAAACGGACTGATTGTCTGAGCATTACTGTGTAACTGAAACCACAATTCCCGTGTTTTATGGTGATCTGAATAAAAGAGATTCCGGGCCGATGGTCCGAAAATTTATTTTATTTTCAACAATATTTTCCGTTTTTCTTAAGCGATATTTCTTCAAAATTTTGCAAAAATTACTACACATTCAAAACAATACTCAAAGTCATATTTTGTCAAAAATGACTGAAAATTCGATAAAAAATTGAGTAAAGCAGAAACGTTGGCTTCAAAATCAGTTGTGTTCCTTTAAAGTATGGTAACAGTTTTTCTGGCGAGATATCGTGAACTTCGATTCGTCGGATTTCCGGCGCGGACTCTTTTTTATACAGATCACCATTATGAACCAAGTACAATTATCAGCTGTGTGAGAAATTATTTTGTTCAAATTACAGATCTGA
Source organism: Caenorhabditis sinica (assembly GCA_963932045.1). Taxonomy (NCBI): domain Eukaryota; kingdom Metazoa; phylum Nematoda; class Chromadorea; order Rhabditida; family Rhabditidae; genus Caenorhabditis; species Caenorhabditis sinica. Next base: position 23,149,922 of record OZ009940.1, read on the forward strand.
AATTCAGCATTGAACCAAGACTTTCTGTTAAAAAAACTTGGCATTCAGAAACTGATAGGAATCAATTGAACAAACTGATCGACATTTATTTTAACTAAATCTGAAACTGGAAAACTTACAATTGATCCACAATTCACTAATAAATTTAAGGTGGGTTGAAGCAGCAAGTCGAGATACCAAGGTAGCAACAAAAGGGGATTCGGTGAGTCTACTGTCCAAAACTAATTGGATTAGCTCTAATATTCCAACAATAAATGAAATTTGTTAATGAGATGAAAATTTTGAAACTTCTCTGTTTGAAGTTTTCCAGAAGTTTCGAGGTTGTTTCCTTTCTTTGATAAATAGATAGACGGTAGTGAAAGTCTGAGATTCTGAGATTTCAGAAATTTCCAATTTTTCAGTTCAAGCCCACCGACTACCCAGAAGACTTGAAGGCCTGCTTCGACGCTAAAAAAGCCGAGCAAATGTTTACAGAACGAAGCCAACGATGTGGGTTTCTGTCTTGTTACTGTTGTCTTCAGAACATCAGAATTGTTTACTGTAGTATGCTATTCTTCTATTGCAGTGAAAGAGGAGAGCCGGGAAATCCGAGGAGTATGACTTAGGATATTTACATACACAAACACTCGAAAATTATGAGGTTCAGAAACTAGAAACTTTGATGTGATGCCAAAATGCGTCGCATACCACTTGCACGAAAAAAGCATCAAATTTTATTGACTTTTTGAAACTGGTATCATTTTTATTCAAGACTTCAGTTCGTCTCCATCTTCGCTTCAGAATTCAGAAATTCTCGATGATCATGGAACTTGTTCTGGTTCCACTGGGTGTGTAGACAACATCACAGACAACACAAACTGTGTTGTCTATGTATGAAGTATAATCACAGAAATGTTACATCAGGAAGATTTGAAACGTAGCATTACAACGGCGTTGGGATAGGAGACCGAATGTGAATTCGGGGAAGGATACATACATATATAATAAGAGTCTGTAACAGGAGTCTTCGTTAGAAATCTGAAGAAGAAGTGGTCGATATTAAGACTGTTTTGATGGCCGTCAAAGCAGCGATTCTTCAAAAAATTAACATCAAACATCCAGTCCCGGCCCCGCCTGTAACAAGTATGAGAAATTCGAACTACAAATGAAGATGGAAAATAGGTTAGAAAAATAGAAAATAGGTCAAAATTTATTGTTTACAAATATGAAAAAAGCCTGTGATTCACAGTTAGGTGAGATCTTTAAAGAGGACGTAATAATAAGAAAGAATACTAGTGTTTTGTATAGAGCCCTTGAATCAGCAATTGTTGCATCTCGTTAGTAAGGAAAATGAATTGAACGGATAAATGAATTTTTAAAAAAGAGCGAAACCAGACGGAGATGGATCACGGTCAAAACAATTTTGAAGCAGTGCTGTTTCTTTGTATATTGTGTAGTCGATATAACGAATCTGTCAAAGTTACAAACTATACTTTACTCAATGCTACATATACTTGAAACAGTTTTTTTTTGAGAAGAGCATTTGTCTCTTTGTTTCCAAACTTCGGATCCAAGTACCGAATACCTAAAAAGGTGAAATAGGCAACCGAAAAAAACGCACCACTCTTATCAAATTTAGATCCTGACACATCCAAAATAGATGTACACATAACGATAAAAAAATTTTCTTTGAAAAAATACACAAAAAGGAAGAAATGATGGAAGTTTATTCAAATAATGGCGAACAGAAGCAATCACAAGTCCCAATTACAATCAAGAACGCAATGATGTTCGTCATTTTTGTAAACCATCTGCACTAACTGCAACAGCACTCCTTCGTTGAAAAAGTACCATTGCTCATTTTTGAGAGTAGGACAGCTCTCTAAAATAAGATAACAACAGGATTAATCTCGATTTTGCAAGAAGTAAAGGAAGGAATATATTTGATATTTTTATGTCATTCTTGATTCAGAGTTTTTTAATTTGCAGAAAATCTGGCAAATAACTACTTGCAAGACTAAAACACACCGTTCCACCACTATGACACCCAACAGTTTCAAACAAGTTCCGTGGGTTGAAAAGATAAATAGATATTTTCAGGTTTCATGTTGTTGTCATAATGGGAAAACGTGAAGCTTGGCGATCCATTCGATTTCAATATTGTAAATGGTTTGTTAGCAATACAAAAGCCAGAAATCTAGATTAACAAGATTTGATCCGGTGGCTACATCGAAATAGATCAATTCATCCTGTTAATGGACTGGCGAAATCTCTCGTGGTGTGGGAAACAACTCGTAAGTAATCTGATAAATAGTTACTTTTGTTTTTATGTGAAATTTATCAACATCAGTAAGTTTCAAAAAAAGGTGCCAGAACTTCAATCTGGAGACCAATTCAAAGAAAAAACCCCTTATTTTTTTTGGAAAACCAAATGCTCTCAAGTGATTCATAAATTAGTTTAAAAACTTTAATGTTGTTTTCGAAATAGTTTTTACTGAGAAAGTTGTGATTCACAATGATATTTTTGAGAGAGGCTGCTCTTATAAATATATAATACAATGCTGGATTTGAAAAAAATTTAAATAAAAATTTGAAGTAACTGGGTTCGAAACAAAGTCAGCGTTGTGATGACTTTAGATGCGATTGAACTGTTACAATTTCATGAGTTCATGATCAGTTGCTTTTTGTTGTTTGCAAAAATAGTCTCATTAAGGAATCTTCCCAAATAACCCTCGAAAAATAATCTAGAAATATGAAAACATGTTATGCGAGCAGAAAAAAGTTTCGTTTTCATGGTGGTCTGAAAATATCTGGGACTCACAACTAAACGATACGGTAAACCTTCATATCATTCTTATATAAATAAATGAAGTGGGGTTTGTCATCATGTTTATTTCTTTGTCCGTCTGTCTCCACGCGACAAGATCAGAAAAAGTGAGTGGCGAAGCCACGAACCCAGCCCTGATTGAAGCGCCGGCGGCGCGACAAGCAGGCTGGTCCTACAAATAAAGACATTAGAATAAAAAATCTGAAAAAAAGTGAAATAAGTGAGCTTTACATGCGAAAGTAATTCGAAGGTTTCAAACTGCCATTTTTGTATATGAACTTGTCAACTGAAGTTAATCACACAAAAAGTTTAGATTCAAAAAGATAGCACTCATTACCTACTAGCAACTATTTTTTCGATATATTCGCGAGAAGCATCCCTTTCTGAAACCCACCTATGTTTTACTGTCTTTCTGAAACATGAATCTTTTGTGGAAACAAGGCATACTGATTTTCGCGACCCTCGAAACATTCGAAATATTTCCAAGATTTGCTGTAACCAAAACTGCATATCACTGATCAATCAGAATGGTGAATTGATAGACTTTCGATGATCATTGAAACTTCTGTGAGCAATTTGAAACTGGAAAATGGAAAATCTAATTTTTTTTTCGAAAAGTTTGGATTAAATGTGAATGAGACAAATATAAAAGAAGGGCGTTCTTTTAGAAAAACAGTCGTCAATGGTCGATTTCCACGACACATGGGAACACAAAATAACGAAAATGACTGATTTTACCATCACTCTCTTTTGCATGAACTTCAGTTTCGTAGTGGTAAAACGGGAAAAAATGACGAAATATTTTTAGCGAAAGTTGTCAATCGAAGTGAGCTGTTTCTTACCAATTAAAAATATTAAATTAGGTGAGCTACAGTTAGGAAAAGTATACCGATTTTTGATCGAAAGCTATTTGAAAAGTTTGGAAAATGTCACATCTGGAACAGACAAGTATTTTTCACAGCACTCCAAAATTTCATGAACTTGTGGTTTAGAAGCAGTTTTGCTTTACTGCCAAGTTTATTTTTGAAATACATGCCCTTCTTGCAAAGCGCATAATGCTTCATTGAAAAACCTATAGATTCAGTATAAACTAGATTTGAAAAAAGTTTGTTGCTGAAATAAAGAATCTGAAACCGGAAACATTGTTGCGTTTCTGAGCTATTTTTCCTTTTGCTCCGGGATACGGTTCTCAACAGTGATTCATGTTAATATCATTTTAACTAGAACATTTTCGACAAATACTGAGAACATACAATTAAAGGGATTAATGAAAACGTACCTTGACACCACCACGAAACTGAAATTGTGATAAAGTATATAGTACTTGTGAAGACCCAAAGTTTATTATTCGAGTCACTTGGCCAGCATAAAAAATGAATTGACATCAATTGAAATCGGGTTTGATACTCAGTTATCATGATGAGATTTTTCGGAACACCAATGCTTTGACCCTAAAATTAAATAAACTTTACTTTTTCCCCGTATCGAGATTTCATCGTCTTTGTTGCACAACAGTTTTAATGAGGGGAATCCGAATCCGTAATTTTTTTACTGCGTGACCAGCCGAATTGTTACTCCGATCGTTCGGATTCTTTTATTTTTGAAAAATATTTGACAGATGAAACCTCTGCGAGTGTGCTGATTTTCTAAATATAAGGTTTTGACATCGATAGATGCGGACAACCGCGACTGCAATAATGATATAAATTTCAGATCACAAAATTGTTTCCGTCTCGAGATAATCATGAAAGACAGGTCGATATTTTCAACGTATGTATAGGGAACATATTTCAGAGACAATAATTACAGAGAACAAACGTGGCGATTTCGGGGATCTGTTCTCTGCACATTGATATTTTTGACCTCTTTTTTGGGAAGATCTCGAGTTAGAGGCATTTTTGTGCTCCGAAAGTCACACCATCTTTGCAGTCTTGTTTGCCCGCATCGATCCATTTCAAAAGCTTGAACGAATATTGGAAAAATCAGTGATTGAAAAAAAAATCATGTAGTAATTATGATTTTGAAACTGAAACTTTTGAGGGAATAAGAAGCTTACGAAAAGTCTTCCTATGATGAACAGTAACAAGATATGAATAATGTACATTAGGGTTTTCACGAGAACGGTATTTTCGGTATTTGCCGTGTCAAAATCTGAATGATTATTCACAACAAAAAATAAGACTAGGAAGAAACAGGAATTGTTATTGTTCGTTAAAACAAACAAGGTTCCAAACTTTCTGTTTTAAAATGTCCAGAACATTTGAGGTTTTTTTCGCGAATCAATAAAGTCCTGATCATATTGCCCAACAGAATGAACGAACAACTACCCAATTCAGATCTTTAAAAAAACTTTCTGCTTCGAAAAGTTTATAAAGTTTTACAATTTTCTCGCTACTCAATCTGTTTGAATTCCACTGGTCAACAGAACGAACACTGAAATCACTCATGTTAGAGCTTCACTCAAGACTACAAACAGGGAAAATCCTGTTTTATCTGTTTCCGATTCAACAGAAATTGTGCACACCGTCGATTTCGCTTACTGAACCTTGTAAAAGTTTTGGAACCATTTTTTATTGGAACCATTGTTTTAATTAGAGGATTTCCGGTTGATTTTGTTGCCGATTTTTTTTAGTATTGTCTAACCACTCGATTAAAGAAAGTTCAGAATATTTTTTCCGGTGCAAGAAGTAACTATCCACAATAATCGTAGATAATTTTAATAGACGTTTTGAGACTGAATATTTCCGCTTCAGTCCGCTAACAAAGATGGTCATGCTTTTCAATATGCATTGAATTGTTTTCAACACAATCATTCAATCTGCGCATACACCACACACAAAGTTGTTAATCTCAATATTTCCAGTTTCGAGAGGTTAGTATTTTAGTATATTTTCAAAGAAGTTGGTAACTGGACCTTGGATTTGTTTTTGGATATGCTAGAATTCTGTGTATTTGAAATATAAGTGCACTCTGAATGATAAAACGGTATCATTACAGTTGGTCACCACATTTGCCGCAATGAAGAGTATTACGATTATAATCTTGAATTTAAGCATATACTAATTTGAAGAAGAATGACGATTCAAATGTAGATTATTGACAACATAAAAACTATAGATTCGGCACGAAATTTTTGCGGTTTTAATAAGTTCACATTTATTTACTTATGAAGTTTTCTTCAATGTATTAGACTTTCAAACTTGAAAATAATGAACGAAGTGAGAAGAAAAAAGATCATCAATTTGAGTTCTTTGCTTTGACAATAAAAATACGAAAAAGTAGCCGAAAATGATAGAGGTGATTTGAAGAATTTTACGTCTGATTATAGGAAGACCGTTCGGAGCAATACAGCGATAAAATTTTAGCATATAATATGAAGATGAAACACAACATTTTCTAAGACAACGAAAGTTTTCCACATTTACGATCATCAGCCGTCGCACTCCACTAGACATTTATCGAAATTCCACTCCTAAACACCCCTTGTTTTTGACCATAACTTGAAAACGGAAAGAGATATTGAAAATTGGCTAGCTTCATTCGACTCCAAATGAAAAAATAGCCCTGGGTGCAAAAAATTGTAGAATAATGGTAGAATAATGGAAACTGGGTCATAAGCTGTTGGGTAGACTTGAGGACTTTGGATTTCTATGTCAATCAGTGTGATTAAAAATTTTCAATACTTCACCTACCTTTGCTCTACAAAAGTAGGTCAAAAACACGTAAAAATGACCAATTTTCCAAAGGTGTCCTATCATTTTTGGACGGCCAAAATCGACCGATTTCTCAGCTGACCCCTTATCAGAATTTGACAATTTTTTGCACCCAGAGCTATTTTTTTATTTGGAGTCGACTGACGCTTGCCGAATTTCGATATCTCTCTCCGGTCCCAAGTTATGGTCAAAAACAGGGGGTGTCCTATCATTATTGGACGCACTGTAGAGCAAATTAAAAAAGATTTTGGGGTTCAGCAGTTTGGTGTCCCAATTGTCAAAAACTGTTGTCAACATGATGTTGCTTCGAAAATGTTGAGAATGAAACACGAATAATGTGGAGTAGTTTAACTGGAAATGAAACACTATCTCAGAGAAACATCAAGTTCTATTCTAGTGATCACAGTGATGCATATTTCGAAAGTGTATATTTCTGGTGAAGGCCTATGCGAGAGAACATTAATATTCGGTATTAATGTAGGAAAATACTTGGAGAACGAAACATTAAAAATTATGCCGATGTAAAGATTCTAGCATTAAAAAATTTTGGTAATCAATATGTGTACCGCTTTCGAGGCCTTTATGTTTCTTTAGGATGAGAGTTTCCACGAAATTTTTCTGCTACGTGAAATGTTTTGAATATTTTTTCTTTTTGTGAAATGATAAAAATAAAACAGTGGAAATGTTTTAACAAATCTCCTTACAAACCTCCGTCCAATTTCAGGAGTATCGTTAAAATTCAAACTGAATGGGCATGTGTACAGAAAATGTAGAAGATTGAAGACAGATTCCAACACGTTTCAAAACAAGAGCATGAAAAATAAAATTGGATAATTAGAATTTTGAGAACAGAAGAGTTACGAAGAAAATTAGGGGAAATAAAAAAAGACTCAGGGATACTCATGAAAACGCGCACTGTTAAAAATCAAAAACTTATTGATCATAAACGGTTTGAACAATAATCATACCAACTGACACTATGCGATCAATTTTCAAAAAAAAAGTTGACGGATAATGGAGACCAAGTAACAGAAAAAAGTGTGGGGAGATTAGGAAACGCTACCGCTCATTCAAGTGTGCTCTATCGCCAATCATCGATTCTAGAAGGAAGTTGTCAATAGAGCCGATTTGCAAGAGCGAGAGCGTGGAGCTCAGAAAACGATTTATGATCAAATTGTGTAAATTTGAGCGTTTGGATTAAAACATATTTGTTTAGGATATTACTGACTTTTGTAGGTCGATGTGGACAAAAATGGTTAACCTAGAACAGAATAATTTGTTCTTTATGAATCTCAACTTTGCAGACATTGATTATCAATAGAGCGCGTTTGAAGATTTAATTTTCTATTGGAATCTGTCAACATAATATTTAATTTTCTATTGAAATCTGTCAACATAATATTTTCGGCATTTTTAACTTTTGAAAGCAGTAAAAACAAAACTGAAAATTTAAAAAGAAGTTCAATAAACGAGTATTGAAACAAACACATCAACAAAATGGGATGAGCGAAACAGAAATAGTTTTGATTATTGAGTAGAGGGTGAAAAGGTTTTGAATAAAAATAGGAAAATGCTGGAGATGCGAACCATGGATAATGGGAAAGTCATTTGACATTGAGCTAAAAAGTTTGGAAAGATAACAATATTCGAAAATATCCTCGGGCTAGTAACGGAGTCCAAGAAACAGGAAAAATGTCGATGTAACTTGGAAAGCTAGAAAAACAGTCAAGTGTACAGAAAAAAAAATTTGAAATTTGAATTTTGCTATTGGGGAAATGTAATACCGTAGTATAATGGGTCCAAGATCGGCCATGGTCTTGTCACCAACGAAAATGATGAAAGTGAAACAGAAAAAATAGAACTTGCGAATGTTGAAAAACTTCATTGGAGTTAATGACAGAAAAACTCTGATATCAAGATATCCTAGAAGACATTAGGATTGCAATGAGAAAGAAGGTTCGACTCCATTATTACTTTTTTTGACCCCGTCTAAAAGAATGTACTCTTCAAAACAGTATGATTTGGTAAAAGTGACCGTTGAGATGCTGAAATAATGACCGGCATTCGTGGGAGGCAGGGCTATCGTACGGCCGGCCAAAGCCGGCCGCGGCCAGTTATCAAAAAGCCGCGGCCAAGAGCAAATGCTTGTTATCCATTTTTTTGTGTGTCAAAAGCTTTTGAATTTTTCGGCCTGATTATATTTCGCCCGTAACATTTTTTTGTTACTTAGAAAAAAGCGACATTGTGGATTTCTTAGTTGACAGAGCTGGTGAGCGAAGCCTAATCAGTCCAAAAACCGTCACCTAGTTAGTTCTTCTTTTCAATAAAAAATTTTGCCGCGGTCCGGCCGGCCGTGCAAGCCGCAAAAAGTGACAGCCCTGGTGGGAGGAGAAATAATGTAAATGGGCTCTATTAATAATTAGAATATGGTTTGAAGAAGATTACAGAAGATTATAAAAAGATATCAGTTTTTTAAGATTTTTCAGTCAAACATGAATACCAAGAAACAGAGGATTCGGGAGAATATCTAACCTTTCAAAGCGGATCAGATAAGTAGGGGGAATTGAGCGCATTTGATTATTTCTGGCGAGGTAAAAAATGAGATTTCGTGTACCTTATGTGTTTGTCACATCCAAACATACTGTGAAAATGTAACAGGAAAAGTTGTCTGTTTTGGAAGGGTTAGAATACAAGTGAGGAATGATTGAAGAGTGATACAACTAAGAAAACACATGGGCAATCCTAACCACTATGTATGTATTATCAGTAGAGCCCATTTATGGAGAGATTGTTTGGGGCACGTTTGAGAGTTATCCGCCAATGAAAGTTTTCATACCTTCCGATTTCCCAACAGTTTTTTCTGAAGGTCAACTCTCAGGTAAACGAGTATCACTTCTTGAGACTGTTACACACGAGAAATGATAAAAATGTAACCAAAAAAAATTATTTATAGAGTTGGGAAGAAACAGAAATGATGATAGAAGATTGGCAGAGATATCAAACTAGGCGGGGGATTCGCAAACGCGGTCTAATGACAGAAAGAGAGAAAAGTGTGCACGATTAGTTGATGACTCACGGTCAAATCAGTGTTGTCATCTTTTGTAACCCATCTTCACTAACTGCAACAGATTAAATTTTCTGATGATCATGATGATGTCTGTCAATAATCTTTCCCCAGAATCGTCAGAACAGTATGTCAGAACAGTATTCTAATGACAATAAAAAGACATGTTTCTTGTCTTAACTCGTGTTGAATTTCTAAAGCCCCCCCCCCCTCTTTAGATTTCATGAAATTTGATACAAGTTGTTCTTCTCCCATGAATTTGTAATCAGTTTTTGACAGAGATAAAATGAACAAAGAGAAGGAATGTTGAGGAGCAGCCTCATTCAAATTTCGTTTCAATTGCAAGAATATCAGTTTTACATTGCAATTATGAATAGAGCGTGTTTTAAAACCATGCAAGTTTGAACAAAACACTGTCTTGAAACAAGCTCAGAAAGATGCTAACATTGAAACAGCAAAAAATGGATTCATTGAGTTACAAGTCAAGTGTATCAGAAAGGTAAAAGTCAAAATAAGAAACACTACATATGTAGGTTTAGCCTCAAGAAACAAAAATGATGAAAATGCGCTCTGCCTGTAAGTAGAAGCCCTTCTGAGGTTGAAATTTCAAACAGTAACTGACGATGAGAGAATGGAATCAATTTTCTATCATATTTGTATTCACAAATGATGACCAAGAAACAGAAGAAAAATTGGGGATTTGGAAAACTGGGTTAGTATGATGATGTTCTCTTCGCGCACCAACTATTCTGTCAATTATGGATTTTGAATAAAATCTTATCATATAACGATTCTTATATGTTCTACCCAGTATTGCTGTAAGTTTTTATTCAAACTATGTGTAGTACCTGAAACATCAACCTAATAAAAAAGTTCCTGTTTCAGAATGGTCTTAAGTTAGGCATGGACTACTTTTTGTAATAACAGACTACCAGTGTTTATGTTTTATAATATTTTTACATGAGGGTTTCACTCAAAGACCCAACAGCTTTGTCAGTAAGCAAGCGAGTTGAGAGGAGAACAATTAACCCACATGAAATCTGTAAAAACGGTGAATTTTTTTGACGGTTTCATTGTTCCCATTCAATAGGGAATGTGAAGAGCGTCACCAATGTTAGTATTGTTAGTGATAAGTTGACGTTACTCGTTTAGAAATCTGAATATTTGAGGAAGAGCTTCTATCGAAATATCATTTGTTCATAATCCACTGAGATGATAGCTGCTAGTGAGATGAGCCTTTCCATACCAAAACACTCATTATCACATTTGGCACGATTTTAGTGCTAACATCATAAGAATGAAACAGACGTGTTCAGAGATAACTTAATTTGAGATGAGCTACATATTCAAAAGTTAGAAAATCGCATCTCGTTTAATAAATCGTGTGTCAATAGTGAAGCAGATTAAAAATATGAATTCGGTTCAGAAAACAACGCAATATGAGGCCGAGGAGTTACTAAACTTTACACATATTTGAAACAGTACATTACTACTTAAGAGGCATTGCCTGAGAGATTCGACCACTGGTCTACAGGCCAGCGACACATCAAAAAAGGTCATGATCTTCGAATTGGCTGATATTTGGTACATTGGTAGTACTAAATGTCCGAAATACAAAAATTGTGTTTTGAGCCCAAACGGTCCCCGGGGTGCTAAGATATGGTCGAAAATCTGAAAAAATGAAAAATTTTTCCTGATTGAGATATCGATCAGATCTTTTCAGAAATGTGTTTCTCACATTTTTTAAAGCATTTTATGTGTTCAAATCAAATTCCTAGCTCCACTCCTTCCTTCTGAAAAATGTTGAAAAATGCCGATTTTTTCACTTTTTTCCCAAAAAACAATTTTTTCACCTCGGGGACCCGACAAGACATCGGTTTTTATTTTAGAATCGGATTCTACGCAAAATTTGCTACAAGACCCGTATAAGCTGGTTTTCTAACTCGGGGATATAATACCTTTTATTGGCTGAAGTTTGCAAAATTTTTAAAAATTTCATGGGGTCCCCCCTTATGAAAAATCGAATACTTGAATTTTTCTCAAACGAGTTTTAAAAGGTTTAGAACATCAAAAATAGTTGTTTTTAACAATCTGGAGTCCCGAAATGTTCCATTTAAGCAATTTAGGAGTTTTTTAAGTTTGATTTTTTCATAAGGGGGGACCCCATGAAATTTTTCAAAATTTTGCAAACTTCAGCCAATAAAAGGTATTATATCCCCGAGTTAGAAAACCAGCTTATACGGATCTTGTAGCAAATTTTGCGTAGAATCCGATTATAAAATAAAAACCGATGTCTTGTCGAGTCCCCGAGCTGAAAAAATCGTTTTTTGGGAAAAAAGTGAAAAAATCGGCATTTTTCAACATTTTTCAGAAGGAAGGAGTGGAGCTAGGAATTTGATTTAAACACATAAAATGCTTAAAAAATGCGAGAAACACATTTCTGAAAAGATCGGATCGATATCTCAATCAGGAAAAATTTTTCATTTTTTTCAGATTTTCGACCATATCTTAGCACCCCGGGGACCGTTTGGGCTCAAAACACAATTTTTGTATTTCGGACATTTAGTACTACCAATGTAACAAATATCAGCCAATTCGAAGATCATGACCTTTTTTGATGTGTCGCCGGGTAGTCGAGTCTCTCCCGCAATGCGGGCTCTTTATGCTTTAACGGGGGTTTTAAGAATAGACAGGGGTTTTAAAAATAGACGGGGGTTTTGAGAATAGGCGGGGGTTTTGATAATAGACGGGGGTTTTGAAAAGTGAAAAGTGCAAATAGGTTAATTATGCTCACTTATACCCATCTTACCTGATATTCAATTTTTACTGGGCTTTAAGTTAACACTTTGGGTTAAACATGATTTATTAACATTTAAGGTGTGACAACGTCTAGACGTCAAGTTTTTCATTAGTTTCATGTAAGCATGCTCCATCAGAAGCAATTAATGGGTATGCCTTTTTATATCTCTACAATATTTCTCCCTCATGGACTAGATCTAATAAATCTTGCTTGTAAACGTTATGATTCGGAACTAGAGTAATGAGAGAAAGTAAGTACTATTCTCATTTCATATAAGCAATTGTATGACTCTGATGATCTGAAGCTGCAACATTTTAGGCAACTGTACTCCCACTTACTCCGATTGGGACTCTAAGTATTTTTTGTTATTAGACTGGGGAAAAATATTCTCTCATTTTTTGGATGATTTTTCGAAAGATATATCTTGAAGTACTAGTTTTTTAACCTTGCTAGCTCCTCAAAATTACCAGTGTAGTAGCCCAGCTCCGTAATAAAGCCATATGGTTACTCATGTTGTCCGTGACCACATACCCTGAATAGAAAGAATAGAACCCTACAACTCTAAGGGGTTGAGAATAGAACCCTATGGGAACCCTAGTCTCATGACAGTACTAGTTCTGCCAGTGTATTTTTTGTCATTCTGAGTAGTGTTAAATGTCCACCTGTAAGAAAACATTCTACCAGTCCTCTGAGAAATATATCATCCACTTTTTTTCGGGGAGAGGATTCCTTCTTTTTGTATCTTGTTAACCTAATCTACCTGTTCTGCGTTAATCAAGATCACTAATCAGAAAGGCTAATCAGAAATGAGAGCACCTGAACACTCTTACTACTATGGTTTTCATTGTGAGACCTCTGGTTAGTAATATTATTATCATGAATACGGTAGTAGAGCTAATAAATGTTGTGTTCAAGAATTAGGTCACAAGTCCTGATATTTTCTTGATTTTAAAAGCAGAGATAGTTTTGGAGCATCTATTTTGGTTTGCCTAGTGAGTACTGGTAAACTTCTACAATATGTGGTCACGGACAACATGAGTAACCACATGGTTTAATCACGGAGCTGGGCTGTCGCAGCTTCAGATCATCAGAGTCATACAATTGCTTATATGAAATGAGAATAGTACTTACTTTCTCTCATTACTCTAGTTCCGAATCATAACGTTTACAAGCAAGATTTATTAGATCTAGTCCATGAGGGAGAAATATTGTAGAGATATAAAAAGGCATACCCATTAATTGCTTCTGATGGAGCATGCTTACATGAAACTAATGAAAAACTTGACGTCTAGACGTTGTCACACCTTAAATGTTAATAAATCATGTTTAACCCAAAGTGTTAACTTAAAGCCCAGTAAAAATTGAATATCAGGTAAGATGGGTATAAGTGAGCATAATTAACCTATTTGCACTTTTCACTTTTCAAAACCCCCGTCTATTCTCAAAACCCCCGTCTATTTTTTAAACCCCTGTCTATTCTTAAAACCCCCGTCAAATCATAAAGAGCCGCAATGCGTCTTAATTTTTTCAAGAAATCACTCGAATACAAGAAATGGGCACTACACAAAAGCATCATGGTTGAGGAGTCTTGGAGAAATGCATCAAATGGGACTACAAAAACCTTGCAACCATTGAAACAAGAAAAACCTTCGATTTTTGTGACATACTTGATACAGTATCCTCTCATTTAGAGAGCCCCATAGAAATATGCATACAGAAATTTATCAGAACAAAAAAAAAGGTGAAAAAAGCAACAAGGCAACATCCCAACGACCAAGATTTAGATATTTCACATATATCAGAAACGGTGAATACGCGATAATTAAAACTAATAAACTAAAGCCTGCAAAGAAGTAGAAGCACTTTTAACCTTGAAACAGTATTATAGGTAGATCGTAAGAAAAAAGTGTAAAGCGGCTGCAAACTGAGAGACCAACGAAACTAAACAAAATTGAGCGCTTGACATGACATTCTTGAAGCTGTAAAATTTCGCGAAAAACTCAGGAACCATTTACTTATCTGAAATCACACTTGGATTGCGAGCAGCACTGTTAAAATAAATAGCCATATGTATCTGCAGTTTTTGAAACAGCGCATTTTATACTTTGAAGAATGTCACTATCCTTTACTAGGCCAGTTTGAGAAAAATAACGAGGAAGATCATGCATCCAGTAATGAACTAAAATATTGAGAGTTGGTTTCGGTTTTTTGGAGAAACACGTAATCAAATTCCAAAAAATTGTTCTCTATATTTTTCGTGAAAGCCTCTGAGTTTCGAAAAAACTATTGAAAACAAAAATATATTTTTTATAAAAACGTGTTGTTTCGTTTCTGTTCCAAGAGAGATAAGATCTCAAAAATTTCCTATAAAAGAAGCTAGAAAATCAGTTTTGCCGTACAAACAACAAAATTTGTCCAGCTTTCTCTACAATGAAGATGTTTCTTCAAATCACTCTTCTTCTCGTTATTCGTAAGTTTCAGAAATACTGATGTCGAAAAATCAGTGTACTTTTCAGTTCCCTCGATATCTCATGCAAGAAGTACTCAAGAAGAAATTCAAAAATGGAATGCGTATCGTGTCAAGTTTGCGGAAAAAGAACCAATAGCAAACATGCATGAGTTGGTGAGAACGATCTCCGGAACTAATTACGGTAAAATGCCTCATTTAGACTTACGATTCTGGACTGGAGAGCAAAGCGAAAGAGTTTCTGGATAGCTGCCGTGAGCCCACTCGTGATGGATTTTTGGAAATAATTGAGGCCGATGATTCTGGAATGGAGCATAACGTCATAGCTAGCTATAGAGGACCGTATCAAACAAAGCTCGGATGTGCTTTTCCAACGAAGGAGTGCAAAATGCAAGGTCATATTGTCAAATCACTTTGTCTTATTGGACCATAGTAAGTGAAATTCTAACCACGAGAAAAAAGAAGTCTGAATTTCCAGCGACGTCAAGACTGAAATAAGAGAAGGAAAACCTGGAGACAAACCTGGAGGGAAAGCTGGATCCCAATGCCCAAATGGAAAAACGGACAGCGGACTGTGTAAATCTCCTCCATCTTCTTCGTCCGCAACAACTTTTTCTAAATCTCCTCCATCTTCTTCGGTCGCAGCATTTTTTTCTGCCGCCACTCCTGTCTTGCTGACAGTATCGATTTGGAACTTCTTTAAGATGTCTTTGTGATTTGCTGATGAATATAGAACTGTTCGTTTGTTTTGTTGTTTGTGCTCAAGTTATCAGATGATCGGTTTTTTAGTCCTTTTCTCTAGATCTTTCTCAGAATTACGAGATCTTCGTCAAATATACTGACCGTAGCAAATGTCACGAGTAACGCGATTCTTTTTTTTAACTTGAAACAGTTTTCGGTAATCATTGGTATGAAAAATCATTAGCTATTCTATGTTGAATGTAACTACACAGAGCTGAAGAAAAACCAGTAGAACTTTTCTCTAACTAGTAAGAAAGTGAAAAATGTTACAATACTTGTGTAGAATACCTGCTTCAGCAAAAGAGCGCTAATTTTTCGTCATAAATGATGAAAACGAAACAGGAATGGTGACTTCATTTCAATAGTAATTAGAATTCAAATGTATTGATTTTTTGACAATTCTTTTCTAAACTAAACATTTTCTACCCGTGTATGTTTAATAGTTCAAACAAAATGTCCCGATTTTCAGGTTGTTTATATTATGTGAGTGAATTGACGGTTAGAAGCAAATTTTGGATTTCGCCATATTATCACTGCTGTCATATTTTGTAAGCCTTGTGCACTAACTGCAACAGATAACGTTTTCTTTAATGAAACACAGGTTTTTCAATTAGGCTCATGTTGAACTTCTGAAGCCGAAGGATTCATGAAGTTTGTAAAAAGTTGTTTTTCCTTGATCAACTGTTGAAGTTAGTTGCAAATATAGCAATAGCTGGTTTGAATGTGATCCAGACAATTAAATTGTAAATAGAATATGATATTAATATTCAGACTTTTCGACGGATTACTACTTTCGACTCAATTCCATTTAAAAATTATGAGTATGAAACAGGGAACTTTTTCATAAAATCTAAATGTACTGTAAAACTTCCACCTTCGAAATTAACACTGTCTTAAAACAAGTTCTGAGAAAAGGTTAGAAATAAATTGGGTCGAAGCAGTTTCGATCAAAATGGAAGGCAAACAGGGGAGATCTAACGATAGGAAATTGTTGAAAATGCGCTCCTACGCCTTTTTGAGATTTTCATTTTAATCACTAACTGCATCCCAGAGAAGTCTTGTCAGCAAATTTCGACCAGGCTTATTTTCACAAATAGTGATCAAGATACAGAGAAAAAGTGAGAGATTTGGATAGCTGTGTTAGTGTGCAAATGTGCTCTTTTGCACATAAACTGTTCTGTCAATTATTGATGTCTGTTCAACAATTCTCATAGAACAGTGCTTCTATGTATATAATCTGTGTACACAGTATTGCTATTAATTTTTCATTGAAACCATGTGTAGTACCTGAAACATACAAAAATTTTAAAAATGTTACTGTTTCAAATCGGTATTATGCATTGACGACATTTTGTTTCTTTAATTAGCATGTTTGTTGAAATTGTTCGCTTTTCACAGGAAACTTTTTTCTAAACAGCAATACCATTTACAGTAAGAAAGCAGATTCAAAGGAAAGCAACATGAAATCAATAGAAACTCCAAAATTTTTCTACAGTTTCATTATTCTCATTCAATGGTGAATGTAAACAGTGTCGCCAATAGCGCCGTCTTTAGTTGGATTTTGATTTGAATTTATTGTCCACTTCTTGTAGTCAGGTAGTCAAAAAGTATTGAAGTTGTTCTTGTAAGAATCTGAACGTATGACCAGAATCATGGATACTCTAATACTTTGACTTGATACTTTTTAAATTTTCGCTTACGTTTGAAGTCACATTCTGGTATTGTAGTGTCACTAGAGAGCACTTGTGTCTGATAATATGAAAACGTTTGAAAAGAGCAACTGGTCCAAAAACAATTTCTTTTCGAATCCCATGACAATGGAACCAGAATGTTGATGGACAACTTTATTCAAATTATGATTAATTTTCAGGTGTAGCAAGTTCAAACCGAGTTATCAACAAAGCATGTTTCAAAAGTGTAGAGGATCATATGCAGCTAGTGTAGATACCGAATACCTGCCAAACCTCGCGCATGAAAAACCATAGAATTGAAACAGAAAAATATTCTGGATTATGAAAAACGGGAGTTAGGAAACTTAAAAAAAAATAAAGGGGGGGGGGGGGCATAAGGGAGAGATTCATAAAAAGAGAATGATGCAAATGCGCTCTATTGACAATGAAATGCTCATTTCAAGTGTTTTTGACAATAACGATGAGCAGAGCATTCTTAGATGGATTCAATTTTCAAAGTAATTTCTCCTTAAAGATGGTGATCAAGATGTAAAAAAAGAGAAAAAAAATACAAGACAGAGGTGCGCGGAATTCCGTCTTCCGTCTTCCGCCTGTTTTTTTACTTCCGTCTTCCGCCTTCCGTATTCCGCTAAAATTTTTCCGGGTACTTCCGTCTTCCGGATTTTTTGGAAGAAAAAAAATTTCACGGAAGTACCAAACTTTTTGATTTTTCCTAGTTGAAAAAGATTTTTGACTGATTTTCTGACCTTTCCTTACACTAATTATTACGGTTCCAAAAATTTTTCGCACTTTTAGGCCAAGACAATCACTTCCGTCTTCCGTCTACTTCCGTCTTCCGCCCATATTTTCCCTTCCGTCTTCCGTCATAAAAATTTTGCTTCCGTCTTCCGTCTTCCGCATAGAAAAATTTCTCTTCCGCGCACCTCTGATACAAGACGACTATCAAAATTGTTGGGCCTGCCACAAAAAACGATGAAACTGAAACAGAAAAAAATTGCAGAATTGGGAAGGTCAGAATAGAAGGAGAGGAATGATGAAAGTTTGATACGGAAAAAAGAGATTTGCAAGTGCGCTCATATGATTGTCAGCATTAACTAATGCTATCAAAAAAAGCGTATTTGTAGACAGGGGCATTGGAAAAATGGAAAACTGGAAGAATTTCGATGGGATATTCAGACAGTGATGGTTCTCTTTCAACCATTCTCACGGTCCTAGTACTTGGCCCAGTTCGCGTCAAGGAATTTGACAAAATCGTCGATTGAGGCTTTGACAATTTCAAATTACTGTAACTTTTTCCAAAACGCCTCAATTTTCATGAAGCTTACAACAGCGAGCAGGAAATTTTGAACAGATCATTTTCGTCTTATATATTTTTATTAAATCTCAACTTCTAATCCCCCTACTCACCTCAACATGTTCAATGTTTCCGTATGGTAGGTTGTTCTGAATTCATCTAAAAGAGGAATTCAGAATTTATCTTCGTCTAATTGATGCGTCTTACGAATTGTCCGTAGTTAAACAATCTTAGTGATACAAAAATGTTGAAACCGTGTTGTGAGCTTCACAATAGTTCAATTTCTCGCTATAATTTTACAGTTTCAGTTCGCAGGTATTTAGGATGAATTTAGTGGACTGATGCTAACGTTAAAATTTCAAACCCGTTTGAGTTTACATCAAAAGTTGAATGAAAATCGTTCTGTAAACCTACCATATGAAACCGTAATCAGTGGAATCTTCTTGAAGTTTTCTTAATGTCGAGAAAGGAATTCGATGAGTCGATAACAATTTGTTCTATACTTTTGACTTACTAGCCATAAACATTTACTGAATCAAATTCCTGATTTAGTCCAAATGTGATTTTCACTGTTATTATTTCGTTTGTGTCCATCAAATATACGGTAAATGTATTTATTATTCAAACCGGGGCCGTGATAACATAATTACTAATAATAAACAAAAAGTTATGTTTGTGGTCTGATGCAAATTTTATTCCACCAGCATTAGCCAGTACATATCAATGGAAAGGAAGAACAATGTTCAAGGGGAGTTGAATACAAGTTTTGAAAGTTTCGAAATCGGATTGACTTTAGTTGTTCAAAGCATGACTTCAAGAGGTGTTTGAAACAGCTGAAATTTTTGAAAAAATGTTGTTTCTCGGGCAGGAAGTTACGGTGTTTTTAATTTTTTTTCAATATCTCAATAGAGGTCAAAGCCAGGTATCTTTCTCGGAAGAAATTTTTGTCATTCTCGTTATTCCCAAAACAAAAATCACAAAATTTTCCTGTTTTCGGTAAGTCATATGTCACGAATCTTGCTAACCACAACAGTCTATCGAAAACATTTTTCCCACATTTTGATAGAAACTTGCATTTTTGAAAAATTATGAAAATTTGAACTTGCACTTATGAAACAAAGAGGAATCGTGACCGTGAAATGGCGGTGTTTTGAAATGTTGTTTTTTCACAAATTTCAAAACAGCTGGAAGCAAAGTCTAGTACCCAAAAGGTCACGGAACTGGAAAATTCGGAATGGCTGTTGTTTCCAGAATGAAAAATACAGCTTTTCCTAGTTTTTGATAAGTTATGTGTAACGTTCCAATCATTCAAGCAGTATTGTAGGCATATAGTTTTTGCGGCTCTATGGGGGAAGAACGGTCCCATGGGAATATAGCGGTCCCATGATCCCAGAACGGTCCCATGGGACATGAACGGTCCCATGGGACAAGAACGGTCCCACGGGACAAGAACGGTCCCTGGTAGAAGAACGGTCCCATGAGCCAAAAAAGGCCAGAGCCACAGTAGAGTAGTTGATTTGTTACAGTATTTTTAACTGATCATAAGTAGCCTTCAAAGTTAACTCATGGGTACTTTTTACCAGTTTTCTGACGATCTTATTCAATGTTTTCACATATGAACACAATTTCTAGCGGATCTTAAGATTGATTAGGATGACTGGACTTGATACTTTGGTGGTTTTAATGGTTTATGATACAGTGCTCCCTTTCCTACCTTACCCTATCCACAAATGGTTTATTAGACACTGCTCCAACATTGCCATTTTTGTGATGGTACTCGAAACATAATACCATGGAACTCACCACTGCAAACATGAGTTTTGTAAGTTTCTTATGACCTTCTATTACCATAGACGACACGATCCTTCTTCAAATCCCTATGGTCCCCGATTGGTCGACTACAGTGTCCACATTCTCTCATCAACACATCCCCTCAACCCGAACATATAATCTGTTGAAGCCTGTCAGTTAAAGTTAAATTGTATGCATTGGCTACGTCACATCATCAAGCGGAGCAGTTCTAAAATTTTGATTTGAGCCACTTACCAGCAAAGAGCAGGTCATGCTAAACTATGAATGAAGACCACATGAAAGAAGACCACAGAAAGATGATATTGTCCGAAGAGACAGAAGTATAAGAACAACATTCCCAGGGACCACTTAGTCAGCAGACAGGGACATCATCTGTCAACTCAGAGGAAAAGTCAAAACGTGATGTGCAACTACACCTCTCACTCTTGATCCAGACATTCTAGCAGTACCTTCTGCAGAAGGATACGAACGTTGATCTTACGGTCCCCAGAAGTCCTGTCATCAACAACGACGCCAAAGGCAGCCAGACGGTAGCATTTGTCTAAGGATGGAGACTCAAGGAGTAGCAGTAAGACAAGAGTCCAGCAGACGCTAGCCAGCTAACAACACAAGCACCCGTGTAAGGATCCAGATAAGTTGTGAGAGACAGTCACTTGGCAAGGTGTCTCACCTAAAACGGATGTAACGTCGGTCCTCTAGTTGGTTCGTTTCTCTACTACGCAATTTGCTCTACTCACACCAAAGGAAGGCACGGAGCCCACTTAATCCAGTTACAATATTGAGTACCACTGATAAGTGCCATTGCTTCAACTACAATATTCATGGTATTTATACCTCAGACTGGATAAAAACTAAATCCTGAAGAAAAGTTTGTATTTCCGGAAAGAATAACAGGAGCAGTGGCTCAAAAACCAAGATTAAAGCTCTCAAAGTATCGAGTCCAGTCATCATTATCAGTTTTAAGATCCGCTAGAAATTGTGTTCATATCGGAAAACATTTGATAAGATCGTCAGAAAACTGGCAAAAAGTACCCATGAGTTAACTTTGAAGGCTACTTAGGATCAGTTAAAAATACTGTAACAAATCAACTACTCTACTGTGGTTCTGGCTTTTTTTGGCTCATGGGACCGTTCTTCTACCAGGGACCGTTCTTGTCCCGTAGGACCGCTCTTGTCCCGTGGGACCGTTCTTGTCCCGTGGGACCGTTCATGTCACGTGGGACCGTTCATGTCCCATGGGACCGTTCTGGGATCATGGGACCGCTGTATTCCCATGGGACCGTTCTTCGCCCATAGAGCCAAATTTTTCTATGCGGAAGACGGAAGACGGAAGACGGAAGTGACTGTCTCGGCCTAAAAGTGCCAAAAATGTTGTGAATCGTAATAATTAGTGTTAGATAAAGTCAGAAAATCAGTCGAAAATACATTTTGACTTCGAAAATTTCAAAATTTTGGTACTTCCGTGAAAAGATTTTTCTTCCGAAAAATCCGGAAGACGGAAGTAGTCGGAAAAATTTCGACGGAAAACGGAAGACGGAAGACGGAATTCCGCGCACCTCTGAACACCATACTTACCAGGAACTTACATATGGAGCTCAGTTTCTCGAATCTGATTTGAAACAGACATCACGCTCAAATTTTTCGGTTTCAGATTGGTCCAATTTACAGTTTAGATCCTAATTACCAATAGAAATTTTTTTATTGATTTCCGAATTCGAACCTAACACTCTTTCGAGGAACAAGATTGTAAATGGTGTCAATGAAACAGCTAACAATTGGAATCACTAACTGAGTTACTGAGTGGGTTACACGTCAAGTAGAGCAAAGTGGTTACAGTCATAATGGGAGACCACACTGTGATACTCTAAAAAACGAAAATTATGAGCATTCCTTCTTCTTCTTCTTCTTATGAGACGAAACCCTTTTGAGCTTGTCGTTTCAAACGGTAACTGTATCTTCTAGCGGTATACAAATCAACTTTCCCTCAGGCTCAGATTTACAAATGGTGATCAAGAAACAAAAGAAAAATGGGTGATTCGGTGAACTGGGTGAAAACGGTAATGTGCTCTGTGCTTGCCAATTGTTCTCTCAATGATTGATTTCTGCTTAAATCTTATCATTGAGCGACCCGCTTTTAAATATTCTTAACATGCCGGCATTCTTCATTCGAATCATGTGCATTACCTGAAACAATACAACTCTTCCCGTTCATCACAGAGATTTTGAATTGAAATATTTATTCTTTGAGAAAATGTACATACATCTGCAAAAACTCTGAAGATGTTTCTTCATTCTTCCCATTCAATTGTTAATGAAAAGTGAGTCATCAATATTGATATGTTATTTTTGGATTTTGATCTGAATTTGTAGAATAACCAAAAAGATCAAATAACTGATCCCAATACAATATTTGCTAGACAATCATGACAATGAAACAGGAATGTTGATGGGGAACGTTATTCGAATTGTGATTCGATTTCTGGTGTATCAAGCTCAAATCTAGTTAACAAAAGGAAATTTTTGTGTACGGTGCACGAAAGCAATAGTTGATAACGGGACGCTAGTAGAGCTCCTACGCTTCAAGATGTTTTGAAATGTTCAAATTTTAGAAACAACAGCCCACACCCAGAACAGCGAAACATTTCGCATGTGCAAAATTTCTCACAGTTTGGAAGCAGAAAAAAATCAAGAAAAAACTCACGTGAACTGTTGAAGTAGTTAACACGTATTCGATTACGTGACAGTTTACAGTGATTGGAGCAATCTAACAGAAATGTATAGAAACGGAACTGCATTTTTCAGGAAGAAATGTCCTTATTATTAAGGCGATGCGGTAATGCAAGTTGAACTAGTTCTTAGATGGAAATCAAAAAAACAACGTGCTCAATTGAAAACAGCAAAACTTTTCAAATCATAGCATTTTTGCGGTTTCTAGTAGTCCATGGGTGACAACTGATAAGCCCTTGACTTATTAGTCTTCGATTTGTCTTGCCAATCAACGATATAGTTGAGACATTAGATTTGAGGTTCATTTTCTCAAGTAGTATTTCAAAAAGTTGCCTTGTTCTAGATTCCTCGAAACTGGAACAACACTGCTACAAGTTTAAGCTTTTGTTCGATTTTTATAGCTAATCGGGCTCATTTTGATTCACTTGTGGCAACAACATTCAATTTGAAAAGATAAAACTGGGAGTAGAACAGATGTTACCAAACAATCACAACAATCATAGTGGCTTTTGATTAACATTTTGAAACAGTTTATTTCTGTTCCACCCATCTGTCGAAAGGGATCGAACTTTTCAAATGCAATCAACCTCTTACAGGCAATCCATTCTACATGAGCATAATTTGTGGATACGCTGTAAGTTAAAAATATCCAGTTTCACGGAGCCATCTTTTCCGTGGATTCTGAATTATGATGCTATGCTTGGGCCTCTGTTATCACAAAAATCTTTCAACAAATTATAAAATGAATATTGTTACATATTTATTGTATATGTTGAAACATAGGTCATTATCATTATAGCCCTGAGAATTCGCGATTCCAACTAGTTTATAAATAAAAATCACTCTAAAATGTGCTCTTTAAAAAACAGTAAATCTTTCTAAACAGTAAATCTTTCTAAACAGTCAAAAAATTTTTCGGTTCCTAGTAGTCGGTTTATGATGATTGATGAGGTTTTAATTCAATCGAAACTTTTCAATAGGAAATAATGATAAAGCGGGAAAATGTAGAGAGGAAGACATGGGCTTGCTGTAAATAGGACGACAAAGATCATTTGCTCAGTACATGTTTGGATGACGAGAAATGACAGATTCCTCTCTGCGCAACTTTTATGCATTATTATCAAGTTTCGTAAAAAATTCAAATCATTTTTTTTGAAAGTGAAACGTTATCTTGATTAGTAAGTCAATTTGGTTTTCCTACAAAACGTTGATACTGAAACACGAATGTTGAAGACGAAATTTTATTGAAAATGAGGTAGAATTTTTGAAAACTGAAGGTTCAAGCAAAGAAGAGATAAAATGAAAACGTGGAGGGACAACGTAACAATGGAGCAACTGTGGAATTCGGGGAAACTTGAAAAGAATGCAGATGTGCTCTATTGACAATGTATTTTTGCAGGGATACCTGCAAGGTAAGCGACTATCAAAGGAGCACATTTGCGATCTTCTGATGGTGTATAGAAATGGGAACTCGAGAGAGGATGTTTATCATTTTTTGAGCTTTCTACACTCAAAAAAAACCATGAAAATGAAACAGTATAATTTCGGTTTTTGGAATGTAAGGGGGGAATGATGGAATAGTAACGGGAAGCGAAAAAAATTGAGAACATTTGCAAATGTGCTGTGTTAATAACAGAAGTAATTTTTAAGAAAAAAGACCACTGCTATCGATAGAGCGCAAATGCTGCCAAAGGTAACTGAACAATGAGAAACTGGGAACAAACTGAAGGATATGGATAAGGTATTCAGGCGTTGGCGATCTTCTTGTATCCATTCTCACGATCGTAATACTTGGCCCAATTGGCGTCAAGGAACTTGACGAAGTCGTCGATTGAAGCTTTGACACGCTGTAATTTTGAAGTTTTGATTTTCAAGTTACTGTAACTTTCTTTGAAGCGACTCAATTTTTATGAAGTACACAACAGAAAATAGGAAATCGATCATTAGTGGTTTTCGAATTTTCGAGAAATCTATATTTTAAGCCCCGATACTCACCTCCACATGTCCCTCGTGGCTGTATGGAAGAAAATTCATCAACTCGTCGAAACGGTAGATGAGTCGGAGGAGATGAGCAATACCGTAATCTTTGGTGGCGACGTAGTCGTTACGGTGAACGGTAGCGATACTTCGGAACCGAATCTTCTTGGCCTTCAGAACTTCCCGGACTCGTTGCTCATGAGGCTTGCGTTCTGGTACCATTAGAACGGCGGTCCTGGAAAAATAGAAGATTTTAGATTGGCAGCGTTTTTGACTTCGTTATTAGATTCAACTGGAGATCTTAAGGTTCTAGACGTTTTGAAACATCAAAAAGTTCACAAACTATTCTCAGATTCCGAATTGTAAGAGACTTCTACGGATCAGTTAAACTTCCAGAATTTGACAACTTGTCATGTTTGCAAAACAGAAACAAATTTCGAAAAAAAACTCACCTGAATTTCTCATTGAAGTAGTCAGTCAGAGTTAGATAGTACATCTCCTTTGGAGGAGTTGTCTGGCGTTTCTCTTGGTTCCTCTTCTCGAGTTCGGCGGCGTACTGTAAAAAAAGAATATTCATTGGATATCTAAGAGAAGGAAGTACGCGCTATTGGACTCTATAATTTGAGCTTACTGTTCAAGCCCAACTGAGATGGCAATCCGCAGAATGCATCAAAATTTTCGATGGAGAATCTAACTCAATATGCAGATCTGGAAACCGCAAATCTCAAAAACGTAGAAAAAGTAAAAACAAGTAGAGCAAAGTTGTTTTTCGTAATTCTGTACTACTCATAATATGTGAATAATGTATTCAAAGTAATTTTCATAAAACGGTACCATTTCACAAACAACTTATAACAGAAATATATTGCGCAAGATCTCTATGAAGGCTGACTTTGTTGTATTATAATTTTACTATATACATAATCCTGTGCACAAAAAATTCCATAAATTATCATTAAGACCGAATCAATTCAACACGCAATGATAAATTTTCAAACAAATTATACGGCTTCAGAACGGTATTTTCTCATGCTAAAAACATTGAAAACGATAACGGGGAAAACCTTGAAATCATCATTAATTCTGCAAATGCGCTCTACTACTCAATGCGATTCTTGTAAAAAGTATTCCAATGGAGCGCAGTTGCTCCCTAGAATACAACATTTTGAAACTTTGTCACGATGTTCTACTGTAGGAAAATGATGTACTGTTTCAGAGTGTTTTGAATTTTTCGGGAAAATTGAGACATATAGTTTAGTAACTTCACAAAGAGAAGTGGTAATATTAACGAAGTGAGCTAACGCGCTCTACTAGACTATAGGCAAGTTGGGCGTGAAACCGTTTTCAATGGGGCAGCTTTGCAGCATAAATTGAGTATCTACACTATGTGGATGGTAATTGTGCTCTATTGAACTAATCCCTGAGTTCGGCGGGGCGATGTTGTGACCAATGTGCCTAGCGCTATGCAAATGTGCTCTAATAAACTAGCAGAAATGTTAGTAGAGCGCAACTGCAACCCAAGCTTCTAGTGCTATGTAAACGCGCTCTATTGAACTAGAACCTTCTTTGACCTACCTCCTCCATAATCTTCTCCACCGGGTGCTCCGCTGGAATCACTGATAGCATTCCTTGCTGTCTCACCAAGACATAATCCGTCTTTAGCACCTTCATAAGATTCTCCGTCAGCTCGATCTTCTCGATCTTATACGACGGATCGACCACGTCCCAGATGGACACATTTGGCTTCTCCGGAACTGCCGCCGGCGCTTCCTTCGGTTGTCCCAATCTCTCCCATTCCAACGCCTGCTTCGAAATCTCCACATTGAACTTCTTGGCGTACTCCGTCAGGTTCATTTTAAACATTTTTCCTTCCTCCATACCAAAGTCGATTCTCTCGTCTTGACCTCTCTTGAAACCACAGTAGTGGACTACATAGTGGTCATCCTTGAGGTTGGTGATCTTGGCAGCGTATGGGACACCGTGGTAGAGGACGACCAGGGACTCTTTGAGATCAAAGAGTGGAGTGTGGGTCTGAAAAAATGAATGATGAGATTTTGAAATTTTGTAAAAGCGGTTTCATGTTTATCGGAAATTATCAGATAATCTAGCATTTTTGATACTGCACTGATAATTCTGCGATTTTTCCTAATTTTGTAGCCCCTTTTCGGGATTTTAGAGCGATTTTAGAGAATTTTTTCCAGTTGCAGCTAGGACTCTCGATACTTTCAGCATCATAAGAATTCGAAAATCATATCCAGATAATCTGCAAATCGCTGTAATCCTACAAGATTCTACTACTTTTAACCTAATCGTCTATGTTTTCAGTTTCACTAATATTGGATCAAACCGAGAGCTTCATTGAATTTCAATAGTTAGAGTTTATCCGACCGAAATTGCATTAAAATATGTAAGAATGTGCGTAGATTCTAAAAATCGTAGTGAAAGTGCTCCAATATCGTTTTAAAATCCAGAAAAATAGCTCCGAAATGAGCAAAAATTGTAGAAGTTGTATCCGGTGGCAGTGGCCAAGTTTCCCAAGAAAGGAGCGGAGTCAGCCAATGAGAGTTTCTGCAGTCGTTCAGCAGCCAATCAGTGCGCTTGGCGCTGTTTCTTTTCTAGAAAACTTGGTCACGGCCGCCGAATACAGCTTTTACGAGTTTGGCTTATTTCGGAGTCATTTTTTGGGGTTTTAGTTTTTTAAAGCGATTTTCGAAGACCCCTTTAAAGGTCAGTCAGAATTTCTAAAAATTTCCAGTAGGTTTCGAAAATTCTCACCTTCTCCACAACCGGCGCTGAAGAAGTCCCCGGCTTCTTTTCCTCCTCCTTCTTGACTTCCACAGCACTTTTTCGTCTTCTTGCTCCATCTCCATTCTCCTTATCCATCGATTCCCTCGGATTTCCAGCCTTTCTTCTCTCATAATCTTCCATTGTTCCTTTGTACATCTTCCCTCTCTCCTTTCCAATCTTCACCATCTCATCGTGCTTTTTTCCGGTATTTTGGTAGTGAATCACATAGTGACCCTCTTCAATACCAGTAACCTTTGCAGGGTACGGTTTGGCGTCTTGGGCACGAATGCAGACGAGGGACTCTCCGATGGAAAACTTGGACGACATGGTGGACATCTGGAAATTGGAATTTCATGAGTAGAAGAGTGATTGTTTTGAAAAAAAAGTCGGCGCTCAAAAAATAGAGGTGAAACAGAGAAAAGTTTATTATAAGTCGAGAGCTCTAAAGTGAGATTTAGAAGGAATGCTATAATCGAGTTGAAAGAAACACTATGTTTGAAAAAAATGGAGATAAGAATCACAAATCAGAATAGGACAGTAGATAGCAGACATCTGGAGACTTGCAAACATGGACGAATTCGGCATTTGAGCATCATCCCTAAACTCGATAATTCTATCGTTGCCTTATTTTTTCTTTTGGGAAGGAAACTCTAATCGATAAACATTAAGAAACGAAGAGAAAAATCTGATTGAAATGTGAATGTCAGATGTCAGCTTATTCAGTAGATGAAGCAGAAAAAATATCATAAATTCTAAAGAGAGACTAGTGAAAGTTATTTGTCACTACTGAAACCTACTTTGTGAAACAGAAAATATGCGGAAATAACAAATGTTCTCAGTTACGGCATCGTTTTTAAAAAAGTGCACTATTTCATTCATCTAGTATAATCAAAGTAGCAACACCCAGATATCTTAGGTGGATCTTAGGGGGAAAAATCAAAGTGCATAAGGGGAAAAATCCAATAATTGTAAAGAAGGGGGGGGGGGGGGGGGGGGGAGTCTCATTTACTCAATATTGAATCTCAAAAAATGAGTGTTCACTGGGATAGCCCGCGGACAAGGGTACCACGTCGAGAAAATTTTCCCGCGCGCTCACACACACACGCAGGACTGCAAAAACGCCCATCGATCGATTATACTTTGTCCCACGCTCTCTCTGACACACAGACAGAACGATGGGTCGAGTGACGTCACTGTCTCGTCCGACAAGAAACACCACTCTGTCTGGGGACAGTGTTCTTAGTATTGGTCACTTTCCCCATTAGTAAGGGTTAATCATAGGGTCATAAACACTCCCACTAGCAGACGGATATCTTCGAGAACACGGAACAGATGTAGAAATGATTAATTAAAAAATAGAAAGAAAGAAGTAGCAAATGTAAAGTACAAGAAAGGAAGGGGAAAAAAGGCGCGGGATTCAAAAACCTAAAGGGTGGAAGATTGGGGAAAGAGAGGAGGTAAAAAGGTAAAGTCTGGGAGAAGCGGGGAAAAAGAAGAAAAAGTCTGAAGGTGGATCCCTTTTTTACCAAAGGGGCGGAGCCAGAGGGTGCCATGCACGGCGGGTTACAAAGAAGAATACGGTAAGAGAATGGGTGGGATACACGAGGCACATCTCATCTGAAGGAATCACTTCACGTTTCTCCGATACTATGCAAATGCGCTCCACTGTTTCTGTATGTTCTTATTTTCTACCACCAAAAAACGGTTGTTCAACCTATCACAATAAGATTTTAGAAATGTACGATAACTTTTTTGTTTCCTCAGGTCATTCCATTTTCATGTGAAACATCGGTAGAAATGAAAAACAGAGAATTGTTTTCTATCCCAACTTTAGTGCTTCACATTATTCTCCTTTATAAAAAATGAAAGTTGGAATGACCAATGTATTTTCACTGATTCATAATTTTCATCAATAGCTGCTTCCAGAAAAAGCCGGCCGCCACCTATAGGAAGATTCTCACGCTAGGCAAAACGAGAGCCTTGTGATGATAGAAGTAAGATAAAAGAGGTGGAACTGAGAAACTCGAAAATATATAGACAAGTCGGGTAGAAAAAGAAACGAAGTTTATCATGAGAAATGGAGGAGCAATATATAATTTTTGGTTAAAACTTTGACTGGGAAAGATTGAAAACTGCCGAAAGTTTAGTAGATCCAAACGGACTGCGGAAATATTCACAAATTAGGAATCAGGCTTCATCAAAACCTTGAAACATTAGAAATTTGACAGCTCGTCACACTTGACCCTAGTGAAAAAATTAAGTAATTTTCACCTTATCTTCTATGAGGATGGCTTCAAGCTTCAAGGTAAGTGCATGTAGAATGTGCAAAATCAGCAAAACATTTGGAAAGATTAGATTCAGCCTAACATTTGAAAAATTCCGATATCGAATTTCCAAACCTTCATCAGTCTAGGGGGTCTTTCCTTACGAGTTTCTCAACTTCTCTGATAAACGCTCGACAAATATGTAAAATTCACGTTTCATTGATGTATCAAATCTCGAGGCGAAGTTTCTCACTCTGATAAGTATACTATACCTACATTTTTCGGACAAAAGCAGCTTATATGATAGCTTTCTGCGATCTAGTCCCCAACATTGCCACATTTTGTAAGCGGCCACTGTTTCATAAAGGCCAAATACACACCTAACACTCATGAAATTAATATCTTTGAGAGATGTTCATTAAAAATTATGGACGATATCAATGTTCTGTGTGAACTAATTTGTGTCAAAAGGACTATGTGTCGCACTGAAATCATAACTTTGATTTCGATTACTATCATGATTGGCAAACTACTAATTAACGAGAATCGTGCAGTTGTTTGAGTAGTGGATGAAACAGCTCCCAATGTTTTTTCTCAATCAACTAGTCCTGTTGAATTTGATATCTGATATTTATTTGCCAGGAGTCAAAAAGTGCATTTTTGAGTTCGAAGTACATATTTCAATATTTTCGGTCTCTTGCTGGAGCCATTAGCGTAACGAATTCTTTCTGTTTACACTCGCATCCATGTCACAACAGGCTGGCGTCATTCTTGCATCTTGTCCTGAACTCTTACAACTGCAAAGTTAGATGCTTCGCGTGACACAACAAAGTTTTGTTGAGTGAATTTTCAGTCGGAGCACGATTCATCACCAATTTCCGAATGATGGCAACCGAGCCGAATTTATATAAGTCGATCGAATAAAACTTGTTTTACTGTTTCACAATGTTCACAGATAGTTGAGAATTTGAGATCGATAGTTGTTGTTCTTCGTTTATTCCTCCATAAAACCTAAAAATAAAATGTGTTTTATCCGATAAAAAGAAACTTGACGTTATTCAAATGATTGAATGGTGTTAGCCGCAGAATCATTTTGTATAGCTTTTCTGTAGCCTGATATTTACAATCTTCATGATCACCAGAGCAAACCCTCTTGGTGAAACTTACATACGTTAGACACGTCTGTTCCCTCTGTTACCATTTAGAATGGTCTTCTCTTGTCAACCGCCCACATCCCAATGCAAGAACAACAAAAATGTAAACATTTGTGGCGACTTCAGTTTCAGGAGGTTGACAAAGCAACTACTCTTCCAGTCAACGTTGGTGGGTGAAACAATCGTTTAGCATAACAAAAAACTATATTTTCACAGCTTTAATAAAATGATTTTTAATGGCAATCAGATGAACAGTAATCTCGTATTGGCAGTGATAACTATGGTCTGTCTTATTGTTAGTCAAGAATGTTATGGTTACAGGAACTCAATAAACTGCACGCACTAGACATAAAGAATGTCGAGTTCATGAAACAGTGGTTACTTAGAATCAAGGCTGTCACTATGTATATGTGGCTAGCCGCTGCTTAAAAAAAATGAAATTTTTTGAAAATTCACCATTCGAATAAACATTGGTGATGTTTTGATTTTTCATGTTAACCAGGAAGCAGTTTTTTCAATTTTTCATTTGTTTGTAAAAACTCTAATAGCATTTCTCAATCCGATCGTTTGGAAACTAAACTTTCACTCCAGTAGTATAATCTGAATTTTATTTTTCCGTTGGCTTCCTGTTTCTAAAAGTCCATATCATTCTTCGCAATGTTCTATCAACAATTTTTTAGCAACTGTTGATGGAACGTTGCCAAGAATAATCCGAATTTTTTCCTCATTACTGAAATAGTTTTTTTTCATCACTAAAACTGAAACAAAAATTTTTCGCAACTCTTGATGTCAATATTTTTGTAACCTACAGTTTCATGTTTTTGATAATTTGGGTTGATTGTTTTTAGTTTGCTATTTGTAGTTTTCTCATCAAAGAAAAACAACTTTTTTCTGCTTCATATATTATAACTGATGCTATGGGATCGGATGATCCTGATTCTTTCCGTTTCGCAAGAGTGTGTTGATCCCGTTTTGTGAAAAACCCCAATTCGTAAGAGTAATCCATAAAGCCGATCCGGTTTCCTTAATCTCGCTGTTTCTCAAAGTACAGAACTTGCATGAAATACGCGCGCAGTCGATTCCGACTCCGACTACCGAACATAATATAATCAATTTTTCGCTCTTTATACATATGCAGTCAAGTTTTGTGTTGTTCGATTCGTTCCATCTTTTTTCTGCTCTTACACAAAAATAGAATCACGGCAAATGAAGTACAGTTTTTGTTCTAGTGACGACATGTTGGAAAAATCGGCTGTACTGATATGCTCTCCAAAATTAGCGGTATCACCTTTGTTATTTTCAAATCAAAATATTGAAACAGGAATACATTCAATGTTAGACTTCTTTAAAGGGTATCAGTTTGTGTTAACTAGAAATGCTGTTCCACTAACTTCTGAAAACATTGAAACTTCAAAATTGTTGATGGTTTGCCAATAAGATAAGGAATTTTTGATTTGAGATCTGACGACAAGTTCTGTTCATGTCTGGTATATCACTGCTTTTTCTGTATCAATGCATACAGAAGAGCACTGAAAAAATAGCCTTACCAATTGTTTCTGAAATTCCGAAGATGTTCGAAAAGTTCTTGTGCCGCAAATAAGCAATTACTGCGCAAAAATCTCACGGTTTCTTCTTTCTCATATTCATCGGGACTGGTAGTTCGCGCAATCAGATATTCGATGATGATCGATATATTTTCTTCAATTGCTCCCCCTCCTATGACAAACACCTGGCCGGTTACATCACAAAAAGACTTGATCACAATCAGGTAGCGCGAGGGATTTTTAAGACAAACTAACCAGGATTAACACTTTGTTTTCTTTCAATGTCAAAAAATGAGGAATCTGAAACAACGAACAATTTTCCCACCGTAAAACTTTCTTGGTTTAGATAGCACCTCGTCAAAACTCATATAGACCGCGGATTCCTCAATTTGAGCGTTTTTTCAAAGTAGTTGAAACAGACACAAATGTCAATTAGTGCTCGATTTTCAAACCAATGATTTTTCATTTATTCCTGAGCAACCAAATAAAGCAAAGAAGCTAAGAGACTGAAAACGCCAGTCCAAAAAGACTGGTGCCAATTTAAAGGTGGTATCCGACCAAAATGACTTTAGGGTTCAACTATGTAGTTGAAAATATGCGCAGATTTTGAATATCACAACGAAATCGCTGGAAAAAAAGCGCAGCGTCTCAGATTCAAATACACACTTACGAATCGGAATCTTCTGGAACGTATTTTTGTGACAATCATCTGTTTTCACTTTTCAACAACTAGAATAGTAATTGACCTACTGTTTTGGCGAGACCTGTGGATGGTGGTAATTGTTTGTGCCTTTAAGGCCCCTTGCATATTAATAGCGCTTAACATAAACATGGAACGTGGAAACAACTACTAATGTAGAAGGAATAGAAGGAGACATAATGGAAACATAAAAAAAGAAAATTCAAGTTTCAGAAGCATCAGCAATGACGATCCGATATGACGTTCGGATACTGGATTTTCTATGTCTAGATGAAAGTTGGGTAGCAAAATGCATCCTTTAATGGGTCACAACGCACCACGACAATAGTAAAAAACTCAGAAACTGAAAACAAGAACTTGCGACGACTCCGGTTTCTAAAGGTTCACAAAAACTAATGATTTTTCAGCAGCATTGGTCTGACAACCGTGTACTATGAATTCTGGTTTACAGTGTAGCAACGGAAACGAGTCATCCATTAAAGAACCAATAAGTAGTGAAAGAGTGTAGAGTTTTGAAATGGTAATTTCATAGGATAAAAGTCACCATCTCACAATTTCACTACTGACTACAGTTTTTTGTTATTACGTTCAGAATAATTTAGGGGGAATTTAATCATACTCCATATTCAGAGAGACCATTATATCACTCTACTAGCACTTATATTAAAGACAAAGTATTTTAATGCTAAAGATGAAACTTTAAAAAATATTTTCAACATTTTGTGGAAAGCGCATAGAAGTATCTAGTTTGTTTCAAGTCGGACTCTTAATTCCAAACAAAAGAGCTCCAGTATTATAAATTTCCCGTTTTCAACTATTACCGTCTCAGCAGGTTCTAAAATAGGCCTCGAGGATTAACGTTTGATTATGCGATTGTTCGAAGTGCACGTATGTATGTGATTGTTTGAGATGTAACGATTCGTATCATGCAGAGTTAGTTTAACAGTAAAATTACAAGCTAGATTCGGACTAATGTTTTGAAAATGTTCAGGCGAACTCAGCCATAGACCGAAACCCAAATTAATTTTTCTAGCTTTATAATGTTTCTAAGTGAAAAAATATTAATATTTTCCAATTGCTCAGCCCAAATGGAAACAACCCAATAAGAAATTATTCTTCGGGTTTGGAAAGTAACTTCCACCAATGTCGTTTCAATTTGTTAATTTGAACTCACAATCAGTTGTTTTTCTTGATTTCAGTTATATGAATATATTTTCCATAATTCAAAAAAAAAATGATCGTTGAACTAGGCAGGTCAGATATGGTGAAGAAGAGACGGTGAAAAATTAAAACAATAAAATTTACTGTCACACCAAATTCACTTTTACTAAAAAAAAGTGAAAGTTGCTAGGATCGGAGTTTGCTGTTACAACATAATACAGTCGCACAGGCTTGCGTTTTACGCACTCTCGCTTGACAACGAGCCAAATTTCAGAGCAAAAAGCTTCGTGCCAGCTTTTTGCACAACAAAACACTGTACTGCGAGTCGCAGTGAATTTTACTGACCGCGACAGGCGTCGCGCTTGAAAAGAAAAAACTGATGTACCGGTTTGCAAGTATGTGCAATTGGAACGAATTCGAGTATAAGGATGGTTGCAATAAAGGAATCTAGAATCAAAATCCACGACACCAAATAGACAAAGGTAATCCTTGCGAACAAAGCAAATTGTCATTTGTGGAAATCTGATAATTATTATGGGTTTATAGAAACACAATATTTAGCTCGTTTGTTCAACCGTTTTTTTTCATAATCGAATTAAAATTATTGTTCTGCAGCTTGATTCAAACATAATTCATTGGCATAATCACAGATTATTGAGAACGCCGTCTGTTGTCAACAAGATTCCCGTTTACAAAAACAGAGAGCTGAACCCAGGAAAGTGTGACGCAACTGTTCACTATATCATTTCTGCTATTTATTCTGGTGGTTTTGATAAGAATCAATATTAGATTTTCGCGAATACTTCTTTCTTGAAAGTCACAGTTCTAACAATTACTCATTCGTCGTTCGTTACCTCTTTTCAAGATCCATTGAGTTTTGGCATATAATTATTTATACTCTGTTTTGAAAAGTCAGATTGTCAATAGAGCACATCTGCATTCTCTTCGAGTTTCCCGAAGTCCTCAGTTTTTCCACTGTTACACTGTTCCTCTACTTTTCCACTATTTTCATTGTATCTCTTCTTTGCTTGATCTTTCAATTTTCAAATGTTTTGCTGTTTCAGTTTCTTCATTTTCCTATTTGTGCTGGTTCCGCTAGATGTTGAGGCAGTATTCGATTCATTGAACTTATGACTCTCCTGAAGCACTACCTCATTTACAATAAAGTTCCTTTTCAACATTCGTGTTCCAGTATCAACGTTTTTGTAGGAAACATTTTTGTAGCAAAACCCCAATTCCAATGGATATGATACAGCAAAAACCATAAGGTTTATGGTGCAGAAATCGCTTATTTGCAGCATAAGTACTCTTTTTTTTAATATGATACATATGCAAGCTTCAGAGATCTCGATGGGTATTGATTGACACATTTTCTCTGTGCTCTTCTGTATGCATTGAAGGAGAGGAAGCAATAATTTTTTCTAATATACCGTGAGACTTCCAATTCGGTGACAAGTGTTGTCTCAAGAAGAATCAACTATTCTCGAATTCTAATATTTTTGATACGTTTTTTTGTTTCAATATCCTCATTAAAAAGTAACACAAACAAAACGACTAATTATGCAGCCCCTCCCACGTCTGGTAAAAAACCTATACATAACTTTTATAAATTATCTCCAAAAGAATCAATAAAATCAAGTTTTTCATTCATTATTTTAACCAAAATTAAAATTTTAACAAACAATTAGCAGGAAAAAGATGGAATGAGAAAAATAAACAGAAAACCTTAAAAAATCGGTTTAACTCTCCCTTTTGTATTTGTCTCCGGTTGCCAATTGTGCTGTGACCTGAAAATAATGTTGTAGGCGAACTTGTGAGATTTCCAACTTAGTGAAAAATGTTTTTCACAAGAAGAATCAACTATCCTCGAATTCTAATATGTTTAATAAGTGTTCCTGTTTCAACATCCTGATTAAAAAGTAACACATTTAAAACAGCTAATAATGACATGCATCTCAGTCTAGACTATTTTCAAACATACAACATAGTACGGAAACTGATATACAATCATTATGGAATCGACTATGATGCTGTCCCCATCAAGTTTAGGGGGTTGAGAAACATTGTAAGATAACATCGAACCAGTCAGAATGTGGAAGGAATCATGATAACAATGAAAAAGGATAAGTGGATAGGAGTAAGACAAATTCTGTTTCAGGAAGTTCTGAAACTTAGATGTGTGCATGATTGTTGATATGTGTGATACAAACACTTGCACTTTTACAGGTTTAGTTATCCTGAGTCACTAGTCAGATAGGCAGCTTTCTACCTAACACGAGAACCTACGGAAGTTTTTACGAAACGTGTTCAACACACTTTCACGCAACAGAAAGAAATCATACGGCCCGATAACTTCAGATATAAAATAGCGATATGAAGCAGATAACATGTTCTTTCCTTTATAAAGATACGAAACTAACGTGTATACCAATCTGAAAGTAATCAACTTGAATTAACGAAAACATGAAACTGCAAAATGTGATAAGCCGATGGCAAAAATATAGACATCAAGGATTTAGGAAGAAAGGAGAAATCTACACCAGCGAACGAAAATGAATTTTTAAAAGTTAACTGTTCGTTAACTTCGGAAAATCTTGCGTTCATGGTAGAGTTTATTCTGATAATCGCAATTGGAAGATATTAGTGAAGCATTTTTAATTCTGGAAGATAAATCAGAAACTAAAACAAGAGGTACTATTGGTTCTGGACGAATATCGTTTCAATACAGAATTATCGGTAAAACTTTTGTCGGCCAAATAATGGGCTTTTTGCAACAGTACAATAAGTGTAATAAAAGCAGTGACTCAGATCATATTGGAAATTGAGAGATCTCTTGAACAATGTGCTTCGCAAAGCTAAAAATCTATGGCTACCAGTTCTGTTCAACAAAATCAAACGAATGAATCAAATAGCTGATACAGCACTTATTTGTGTCACACTTTTTTTGGCGTTTTCTGATTTTTGTAAACTGGGTCAACGATTGGGCATTTTCGTTTACACGCTGGGTGTCTTTGGTTTTAAAATGCTCAACACATATTCTTACCGCTTCTAGTTATTCATAAATTGTGTCATAGTCTGTCAAAATGACATGGAGTTGTCTTACGGTCCTTTTGTCAATAAATATGATCTTTACAAAACCACTCATCTTCGCGACACAAGCACAAAATAAATTTTTGTGACTAAACGTAAATATTCATGAAGCAGCCATATTTTTGGTTTGAGGTGAGTAATAGAGCTTAGAATAGAGATTTCTTCAAAATTCAAAAACCACAAATGATCAATACCTATTTGCTGTTGTGTATTTCATGAAAATTGAGTCGCTTCAAAGAAAGTTACAGTAATTTGAAAATCAAATCTCCAAAATTACAGCACGTGAAAGCCTCCATCGACGATTTTGTCAAGTTCCTTGACGGCAACTGGGCCAAGTATTACGATCAGGAAAACGGATACAAGACGATCGCCAACGCCTAAATACCCTAGTCATATCCTTCAGTTTGTTCCCAGTTTCCCATTGTTCTGTTACCTCTGGCATCATATGCGCCCTATTGATAACAGTAGTCTTTTTTCTTAAGAATTACTTCTGTTATCAACACAGCACATTTGCAAATGTTCTCAATTTTCTTTGCTTCCCGTTACCATTCCATCATTCCCCTCTTACATTCCTAAACCTGAAATTATTCTGTTTCATTTTCATTGTTTTTTGAGTGTGAAAAATATAAAAATGATCTTCGCAGCTCCTTTTTTTTCCGATTTCTATACACCAACAGAAGATTGCAAATGCGCTCCTTTGATTGTAGCTTGACGTTCAGGTAACCCTAGATTGTCAATAGAGCACATCAGCATTATTTTCAAGTTTCCCCAAATTCCTACTCCACTGTTATATTGTTCCCCCACTTTTACACCATTTTCATTGTTTAGAACGTTTCTTTCCTTCTTTTTCAGTTTTCAAATGTTTTGCTGTTTCAGTTTCATCATTTTCTGATCTCTGCTTGTTCAGCTAGATGTTGAGATTCGATAAATTGGGCTTTTGACACTCCTGAAATTCTACCTCATTTTGAATAAAATTTCATCTTCAACATTCGTGTTTCAGTATCAACATTTTTGTAGGAAAACCAAATTGAAAATGTTTGACATGAGTTGTATAGTCGTAGAACATCGCGATTTTTCTTTTTTTTTCACTAAACCCAGATGGTTGCTCTGGCTTACTGATAAAGACAACGTTTGATTTCTGAAAACAATATGACGCATGTGAAATTTCATTACGAAACTTGGTAATAATGCATGAAAGTCGCACAAAGAAGAATTTCTTGATTCTCGTCCTCGTATTTTCACCTCTGGCAAAAAAAAGTTCACAGTTCTACCTTCATTTCTTTATCACATGATCTTTTCTCTTTTCAATAATACATCGCTGCCCAATCGTTTCCGAATTTCCAAATGTCCAGATGTCCTATTGCTATTTTGAGAACAAGAAAAAAATCTGTTTCAGTTTCATCACTTATTATCTGTGTTTGTTTTCAAAGTGATTGGTGCCAGTTTTGCGTTAAACTTTGAAAAATGATTTTGATTGATTATGAGCAGATACAATAGTAAATAGATTAAAACTACGATAAAGTTAACCAGCAAAGCTGGGCGGTATTTTCGTGCTATAGTGTGCTGCAAAAGCGGAAATAATGGTGCACTAGAGAAAAAATTAAAAATTATATTGAAATTTTTTTTCATGTTCATTGATTTGACTCGCCAGCCAGCGATATCCCCACTAATTGAAACAATCGATCAGTAGTTAATTGTTCAAATACGTACTGCAAAAAATCTAACATTGCTAACCTCTTCGAAATTTTTCAGAACGTATCGTTAGTATGGTTTGCAATGTAAGCTATATCAATGTAGGACTCGAAGCAGAAAAATATTTTCCGCGTTCCCGAATTCTCTCAGACGTTCGTGCGAAAGTATTGTCACGCAATTATCTCTAGAGTGCACATGTAGAGTTTATACATAATTACCATTTGATATGAGAACTACGACAGGTCACGAGAGTAGTGGTTTCGAACAAAATTCCTCAGAAAATAATGAAAGTGGAACAGAAATATTGAGTATCTTTCTTATATAATACGATTCTAATTCTGTCCGTTTGTCCGCGGTGTCCGCGTCCGTTTTTCATTTCTAGAAGAAAGCGTGAAGGTTGAAGTGAACTTTCTCGAAAAGGAAGAAGAAAAAAATCCATGAAAACAAAATGTCATTTCTGAATTCTCAGATCGCGCCGCAGGCGCCCAGCTTTGCTGGTTAACTTTATCGTAGTTTTAATCTATTTACTATTGTATCTGCTCATAATCAATCAAAATCATTTTTCAAAGTTTAACGCAAAACTGGCACCAATCACTTTGAAAACAAACACAGATAATAAGTGATGAAACTGAAACAGATTTTTTTCTTGTTCTCAAAATAGCAATAGGACATCTGGACATTTGGAAATTCGGAAACGATTGGGCAGCGATGTATTATTGAAAAGAGAAAAGATCATGTGATAAAGAAATGAAGGTAGAACTGTGAACTTTTTTTTGCCAGAGGTGAAAATACGAGGACGAGAATCAAGAAATTCTTCTTTGTGCGACTTTCATGCATTATTACCAAGTTTCGTAATGAAATTTCACATGCGTCATATTGTTTTCAGAAATCAAACGTTGTCTTTATCAGTAAGCCAGAGCAACCATCTGCGTTTAGTGAAAAAAAAAGAAAAATCGCGATGTTCTACGACTATACAACTCATGTCAAACATTTTCAATTTGGTTTTCCTACAAAAATGTTGATACTGAAACACGAATGTTGAAGATGAAATTTTATTCAAAATGAGGTAGAATTTCAGGAGTGTCAAAAGCCCAATTTATCGAATCTCAACATCTAGCTGAACAAGCAGAGATCAGAAAATGATGAAACTGAAACAGCAAAACATTTGAAAACTGAAAAAGAAGGAAAGAAACGTTCTAAACAATGAAAATGGTGTAAAAGTGGGGGAACAATATAACAGTGGAGTAGGAATTTGGGGAAACTTGAAAATAATGCTGATGTGCTCTATTGACAATCTAGGGTTACCTGAACGTCAAGCTACAATCAAAGGAGCGCATTTGCAATCTTCTGTTGGTGTATAGAAATCGGAAAAAAAAGGAGCTGCGAAGATCATTTTTATATTTTTCACACTCAAAAAACAATGAAAATGAAACAGAATAATTTCAGGTTTAGGAATGTAAGAGGGGAATGATGGAATGGTAACGGGAAGCAAAGAAAATTGAGAACATTTGCAAATGTGCTGTGTTGATAACAGAAGTAATTCTTAAGAAAAAAGACTACTGTTATCAATAGGGCGCATATGATGCCAGAGGTAACAGAACAATGGGAAACTGGGAACAAACTGAAGGATATGACTAGGGTATTTAGGCGTTGGCGATCGTCTTGTATCCGTTTTCCTGATCGTAATACTTGGCCCAGTTGCCGTCAAGGAACTTGACAAAATCGTCGATGGAGGCTTTCACGTGCTGTAATTTTGGAGATTTGATTTTCAAATTACTGTAACTTTCTTTGAAGCGACTCAATTTTCATGAAATACACAACAGCAAATAGGTATTGATCATTTGTGGTTTTTGAATTTTGAAGAAATCTCTATTCTAAGCTCTATTACTCACCTCAACATGTCCCTCGTGGCTGTATGGCAGACAGTTCATCAACTCGTCAAAACGGTAGATGAGTCGGAGGAGATGAGCAATACCGTAGTCTTTGGTGGCGACGTAGTCGTTACGGTGAACGGTAGCGATACTTCGGAATCGAATCTTCTTGGCCTTCAGAACTTCCCGGACTCTTTGCTCATGTGACTTGCGTTCTGGTTCCATGAGAACGGCGGTCCTGGAAAATTTGGAAAATTGTAGTATGCGAAATCAAAATACTGGATAAAATACACATAAGTTTCGAAAGTTTTTGCAATTTCGAAATAGCAAGCGTTTTTTGAAATCTACACACATAGAACCTTGATTAGGAAATTTATGACAAATTCAAAACTTGTCAAGTTTGCAAAACAGAAATTTTTTCAAAAAATCTTACATGAACTTGACGTTGAAGTAGTCTGTCAGAGTTAGGTAGTACATCTCCTTTGGAGGAGTTGTCTGACGTTTCTCTTGGTTCCTCTTCTCGAGTTCGGCGGCGTACTGTAGAAAAAAATTCATTGAGTATAGTGAAGAAGAAAGTACGCTCTATTGGACTTGTTTTTGTTTTAATTTGAGTTTACTGTTCAAACCCAACTGAGATTGAAAACTCTCTCAATGTATCAAAGTTCATATAGAGAACCTGATTCAATATGTTGTTCTGGAAACCGCGAATTTCAGGAATGTAGGAACAATGAAAAACAAGTAGAGCAAATTTGCTATTTTCGTAATTCTGGACTACTCACAACCTCCGGACAATGCATTCGAAACGAATTTGAAAAAACATGTTACCATCTCAAAAACAACTTACAACAGAAATATATTTCGAAATATCGCTATGAAGGCTGACTTTGTTGAATGCTAATTTTACTATATACAGAACGCTGCGAATGCAGAATTCCATAAATTATCATGAAAACCAAATGAATTTACCACACAATGATAAATTTTCAACCAAATTATACTGTTTCATAACTGTCTTTTTTTCATGCGAAAAATTTTGAAAGTGATTATTAGACTATGCAAATGTGCTCTGATAAACAACCAGAATTGTCAGTCGAGCGTATTTACACCCTCAAGTGTCTAGTACTATGTAAACTCGCTCTATTAGACTTTCAACTATTTGACCTACCTCCTCTATAATCTTCTCCACCGGGTACTCTGCTGGCACAACCGGAAGCATCCCTTGCTGTCTAACAAAGACGTAATCCGTCTGGAGCACTTTCATGAGATTCTCCGTCAGCTCGATCTTTTCGATCTTATACGCCGGCTCGACCACATCCCAGATGGACAGCTTTGGCTTCTCCGGAACTGCCGCCGGTGCTTCCTTCGGTTGCCCCAATCTCTCCCAGTCCAACGCCTGCTTCGAAATCTCCACATTGAACTTTTTGGCGTACTCCATGAGATTCATTTTAAACATTTTTCCTTCCTCCATTCCAAATTCAATTCTTTCGTCTTGGCCTCTCTTGAAGCCGCAGTAGTGGACTACATAGTGGTCTTCCTTGAGGTTGGTGATCTTGGCAGCGTATGGGACACCGTGGTAGAGGACGACCAGGGACTCTTTGAGTTCGAAGAGTGGGGTGTGGGTCTGGAAAAATGGACGATGAGATTTCGAGAAATAGCGGTTTCACGTTTATCAGAAAATCGTCAGATATTTTAGAATTTTTGATATGTTACAGGATATAAATTTTGCGATTTTTGTTCTTTTCGTTTCCACTTTTCGGGATTTCAGAGCGATTAGAGCATTTTTTCCAGTTACAGCTAGGACTCTCGATACTTTCAGCATCCTAAGAATTCGAAAATCATATTAAGGTAATCTGGAAATCGCTGTAATCCTACAAGATTCTACTACTTTTAACCTTCTCGTCCAAAATTTTCAGTTTCACTATTGTTGGATAAAACCGAGGATTCATTGAATTTCAATAGTCAAAAATGTTACATCAACTGTAAGCCCAAATTTGGAAAAAGTTTGAGATTCTAGATGCATCTAGAAATTTCCAGTAGATTTCGAAAACCCTCACCTTCTCCACAACCGCCGCCGTCCCTGAAGATGTCCCAGGCTTCTTCTCCTCCTCCTTCTTGACCTCCACAGCACTTCTCCGTCTTCTTGCTCCATCTCCATTCTCCTTATCCATCGATTCCCTTGGATTTCGAGCCTTTCTTCTCTCATAATCTTCCATTGTTCCC
This sequence comes from Caenorhabditis sinica, assembly GCA_963932045.1. Lineage (NCBI taxonomy): Eukaryota > Metazoa > Nematoda > Chromadorea > Rhabditida > Rhabditidae > Caenorhabditis > Caenorhabditis sinica. The sequence continues at coordinate 23,193,497 of OZ009940.1, forward strand.
TTATACATCTTCCCTCTCTCCTTCCCAATCTTCACCATCTCATCGTGCTTCTTTCCGGTATTTTGATAGTGGATCACATAGTGACCCTCTTCAATACCAGTAACCTTTGCAGGGTACGGTTTGGCGTCTTGGGCACGAATGCAGACGAGAGACTCTCCGATGGAGAACTTGGACGACATGGTGGACATCTGGAAATTGGAAATTTCGAGAGAAAGGGATTGTTTCGAAGAAAAAGTCGGTGTTAAAAAAAAATAGAGGTAAAACAGGGAAAAGTTTAGAAAGTTGAGAACTGTAAAGTGAAAGTTAGAAGGAATGTTACAATCGAGTTGAAACATTTTTTTTAATGAAGATAAGAAACACAAATCAGAATAGGACATCAGAGAACAGACATCTGGACATCTGGAGACTTGCAAACCTGGAAGAAGTCGGTACAAACTGGGATTAATGACAAACCGATTGAGACCAGGAAAGATGTACTTTTGAAAAAGTGGGGATGAAAATGCGAAATTTTGGGAATGAAAAGAGAAACAGAATCATATGGAAAATGTTATTAAGAAACGGGAATTAAAGAAATTTCAATTTAAAGAATGTTGAACCATGAATAGATTCGAAACTGGCTTCATAATGAAATTCACTTTGAAGCTATACATGTGAAACTGAAAGCTTTTTCTTAGAAAATGGCAACTTTGAGAGCGAAAGTTACAGGTGTCATATTGCTAGAAAGGTGACGTATTTGGGTATCCCTAAACTAATTCTATCGTTGCCTTATTTTTGCTCCCCTGAAGGAAAGATACACTAATCGATATTTACTAAATACTGACGACGAAGATTTTCGATTGAAAAGTAAATATCAGCTGTCAGGTTATTCAGTAGATGAACCAGAAAAATTTTCATCGGAATGTAAAAATATCAAGTGAAAGCTCTCTATCACTAGTGAAATCTACTTTGTGAAACAGAAAATATGCATAAATAACAAATGTTCTCATGGTTTTTATAAAGTTCACTAATTCATACATCTAGTCAAAGTAGCAACACCCAGATAGTATTTTAGGGGGAAAATCAGAGTGCATGAGGGAAAAAATCCGATAATTGCAATGAGAGGGGGGGGGGGGGGGGGGGAGTCTCATTTACTCAATATTGCATCTGAAAAAATGAATGTTCAGTGGGGTTGCTCGCGGCCGATGGGACCTCTTCGAAAAACTTTCCCGCGCGCTCACACCCAGAGGACTGCAAAAACGCCCATCGATCGATTATACTTTGTCCCACGCGCTCTCTGACACACAGACAGAACGATGGGCCAAGTGACGTCACTGTCTATTCCGACAAGAAACACCACTGTCTGTCTCGGGGCAGTGTTCTTAGTATTGGTCACTTTCCCCATTAGTATGGGTGAGTCATAGGGTCATACACACTCCCACTAGCAGACGGATATCTTTGAGAAGACTTTCTGTTCTAGCCAGGAACAAATTTAGATATGATTAATTAAAAAAGCAAAAGAAAGAAGTAGCAAATATAAATTACAAGAAAGGAGGGGAAAAGAGGGCGCGAGATTCAAATACCTAAAAGGTGAAAGAGTAGGGGAAGAGAGGAGGTGAAAAGGTAATGTCTGGGAGAGAGGGGAGAAGAAGAAGAAGAAGAAGTCTGAAGGTGGACACCCCTTTATACTAAGAGGGCGGAGCCAGAGAGTGCCATGCACGGCGGGTTACAAAGAGGAATACGGTAAGTAAGAGAATGGGAAATTGATCATAAAGAAATAATGGGATGGAAACCTTTGCCTCAAATGTTGGTAAAGAGCAAACATTAAAAAAGGGAGGAAATGGGATCATAAAAGTGGAATAGGTAAATGGGAATTTAAATTCAAAGGAATTCAAATGTTACAGTTTTTCAAATGTTGCCGACAGCTTGGGCAGTGGGAAAGTCGCTGAAGTCAAACATGAATAGGCTCCCTAGTCTATGTACCCTCATATAAACAGACGTGACCCCCATTGAGAAACACTACTTCATGTTTCGACCCCTTATTGGAAAACTTGTGGGCACCTAGTGTCATAGACACAGTCTTCTAGAACATTCTGTCTTCAATCAATAGTCATCTGTTCTCACCTCTCAACAATCCGAACAGAAATCCTGTTTTCGTGGCGAAACCCGCGGGTGGTGGTAATTGTGTGCTCCTTTAAGATTCAATCGATTTTATTGACCAATAAACGTTTTAAGTGTCATAAATCACAATTAGGCAAAAGTAGTGTAGCCAAAGTTATCATGCTGAGATCACTTAGAATCTTACTAGTTTTTGCATAAAGAGCTCAGAATTTCTTGGTTATCGAAAAATTTGAAACTAATAGGAAACTCAACAAAAATGAAAAAAAAAACTTGGTCGTCGGTTTCTAAAGGATCATAAAAATGGATAGTTGGAATATGTCTCCCAAATCCAATTCTACATGAGCAATGAGAACGATACATATTTATTCGATCCTGTCGAAACCGTTCAACTCCTGCGGAAAAACTTGGCCGGCGGAAAAACTTGGCCTTCGGAAAAACCAGGCGGAAAAAATTGACCTCCGGAAAAACTCGGCGGAAAAATTTGGCCTTCGGAAAAACCCGGCGCTCTGGAAAAACCGGGCGCTCTGAAAAACCCCGGCGCTCTGGAAAAAACTCGGCGAAAAACTTGGCCTTCGAAAAAACCCGGCGGAAAAAATTGACCTCCGGAAAAACTCGGCGGAAAAACTTGGCCTGCGGAAAAACTTCACCGGCGAAAAAACTTGACCGGCGAAGAAACTTGACCGGCGAAAAAACTTGGCCTTCGAAAAAACCCGGCGGAAAAACTTGGCCCGCGGAAAACCCCGGCGCTCTGAAAACCCCGGCGCTCTGGAAAAAACTCGGCGCTCTGGAAAAAACTCGGCGAAAAACTTGGCCTTCGAAAAAACCCGGCGGAAAAAATTGATCTCCGGAAAAACTCGGCGGAAAAACTTGGCCTGCGGAAAAACCCGGCGCTCTGAAAAAACCGGGCGCTCTGAAAAACCCCGGCGCTCTGGAAAAAACTCGGCGAAAAAACTTGGCCTTCGAAAAAACTCGGCGAAAAAACTTGGTCTTCGAAAAAACCCGGCGCTCTGAAAAAACCGGGCGCTCTGGAAAAAACTCGGCGCTCTGGAAAAAACTCGGCGAAAAACTTGGCCTTCGAAAAAACTTGACCGGCGAACAAACTTGACCGGCGAAGAAACTTGACCGGCGAAAAAACTTGGCCTTCGAAAAAACCCGGCGGAAAAACTTGGCCCGCGGAAAAACCCGGCGGTGAAGCAGACCCCGCCCGCGGCCTTCGCGCGGACGCGCGCGTGGGCGTGCGGCTCGGCTATATATATATATATATATATATATATATATATATATAAATATATATAATATAAATATATACATTATATATATATATAATATATATATATATATATATATATATATATATATATATATATATATATATATATATATATATATATATATATATATATATATATATATATATAATATATATATATATATATATAATATAAATATATACATTATATATATATATATATATAATATAAATATATACATTATATATATATATATAATATAAATATATAAATTATATATATATATGTGCCCGCGGCATGTGCCCGCGCGTGTGTGCTGCGGTTCGGCCTCGGCGGCTGCGCGGGCCGGCGGCGCGTGCGGGCGTGCGGCCGTGCCGGCGATGCGGCTGTGCGGCAAAACGGCTGCGCGGCTCGGCGGCTTCGCGGCTACGCCGACGCGCGGGCCGGCGGACGCCCCGGGGCCCTGCGCTCCCGGGCCCTCCCTGCGGACGCCCCGGGCCCTCCCGTCCCCGCCCGTGCCAGGCGCTCCGCGGACCATCATGAGATTCTGCAAAACCCCCCGGTTTTAACTCGAAAAATCCCCGGAATGGGGACCTTCCGGGATGATCACTCTGCTCACCTTCACCCCGCGTCGACCAACTCATCCAGGGGCGAACCTTTCATGAGGGGCGTCTTCCGCCGTCGATAGGAGTACAAGCTTATCGACGAAATACACACCCAAAGGACCTTGGCTGTCAGGAACACCCCTACCCGGAGGTAAGGGGCTCCGTCGGCCCCGGTCTTCAAGCTGTATTAGGGATGGGGATCTTTGGAGGTAATGCACGCCCGCCTGTTGAGTGGGCGGCGTTTATAAGGGTGGGTGTAGACGAGCGGCCGACACCTCACGGGTTCCGCGCGCCACTATGTTTTGTGTGCGTGTCTCCGCTTTCTGCACACTCTCTCGCGGTCAGACGAAAAATGGGAGCAATCGAGGCGAATTTGAGCGATTTTTGGGCCGATTTTTTCGGTTTTTCTTGCAGAAAAGTGGATTTTAGGGTGAATTTTTGGGTTTTGAATGAAAAATTTCATTAAATACCGTGTTTATTCAGTCTGGAAAGCGTAAAAATCGATTATTTAGTCAAAATTTCGAAAAATGGAAAAATTGCGATTTTTCAAGCTTTTCATGAAGAAAAGGGGGGTTTTCGCGTTTTCTAGAGTGATTTTTCGGGTTTTTGACGGTTAAAACCATCGAAAATCTTGTTCTTTTTGTCTGAAAAGTAGAAAAATCGGATTTTTTTTTCAAAATTTGCGAAAAAAAAATTTTTCTCTGAAATTGTTTTAAAATAGATTTGTTGTGTTTCTTCAGTTGTATTCTTCAGTTTTCCGAATTTTTATCTTCATGGAATTGTCAAATATCGTGTTTTTTCGGCCTATCAAATTGAACTTCAAAAAGTGTACTTCAGACGCATTATATGATGTTGCAAAGGTAGTTGCTGACACCTAAAGGTTCCTGAAAATCATAATTCCACTCAAAATCTCCAGAATTCGTTCGATTTGTGTCGATATTTCATTTTCTTTTCCTCAAAAAAAAACTAAATTCAAATTTTTTCCTCTTCGCGCCGTTTTACCAGCGGGATTTCGGAGTGTCGTTCCGCTTTTCTTCTCTGCGTCTCTCAAAAACACACACTGCATCGTCGCTCGCGCGGCGCCTGAAATTGTGTGATTTGTTCGATTTTTCCTGCGTTTTTTGAGCGGAATCTCGAGAAATCTGATTGTTTTTCAGGGTCAAACGGTTTCCAACGACTAGTAGGAGGACGAGAAGGTCAGAGTCGGAGATAAATACCGATTTCTGACCTTCAAAACGCAGAAAACCCCCCGGTCGCGCCGGAGGCTATCGTCAATTTTTCATTTTGAGGGGGTTTCAGTAAAATTTTCGTGCTAAAAATGCGTTCAGTGTGTTTAGAATCCCTTACAGAGTCGATTTTATCGAAAATTTGGGTAAAATCGATAGAAAAATCGCCGAGAAAATTGAGGCGAAAATGATGAAATTTCAAGGGATATTTTTTGAATTTCCGCAGTTTTTAGAGGTTTTTGTACTCATTTTAGACCAAAAATCTCTTTTAAATGGTATAAAAATGGTCTAGAAAGGTCTGAAATCACTGAAAATTCGATTTTCAAAAAATTGAAAAAATTTTATTTTTTGAATTTTCTCTCTAATTTCGTCAATTTTCAACCAATTTCCATGATTTTAGGCTCAAAAAATTGCAAATTTCCTCCTTTTTCCTGACCATATCCAACGATTTCGAGGTGAGTGTCATCATAGGGAATCCAGCAAAGAGATTAGCCAAGTGCTCGGGTTCGTGGTGTCAGATGATATGCATATCTGTCACTCGACTTGAATGCTCGGCGAACTCATTGCGTCCTTTTTAAACTCATTTTAAGCATTTTGTGTGTAAAATTTATGAAAAGAGCGGTCTGTTGTGGAAATGAACGAAGTTTTCGCATCGGAGCCTTGAATTTTCGATTTTTCAGGTTATTTTTTGTCATTCATGGAATTGTCAAATATCGTGTTTTTTCGGCCTGTCAAATTGAACTTCAAAAAGTGTACTTCAGACGCTTTATATGATGTTGTAAAGGTAGTTGCTGACACCTAAAGGTTCCTGAAAATCATAATTCCACTCAAAATCTCCAGAATTCGCTCGATTTGCGTCGATATTCCATTTCCTAATCCCCAAAAAAACTAAATTCAAATTTTTTCGTCTTCGCGCCGTTTTACCAGCGGGATTTCGGAGTGTCGTTACGCTTTTCTTCTCTGCGTCTCTCAGAAACACACACTGCATCGTCGCTCGCGCGGCGCCTGAAATTGTGTGATTTGTTCGAGTTTTCCTGCGTTTTTTGAGCATATTTTCGAGAAATCTGATTGTTTTTCAGTGTCAAACGATTCTCAACGACTAGTAGGAGGACGAGAAGGTCAGAATCGGAGATAAATACCGATTTCTGACCTTCAAAACGCAGAAAACCCCTGGTCGCGCGGAAGCCTATCGCCAATTTTTCATTTTGAGGGGTTTTCAGTAGAATTTTTGTGCTAAAAATGCGTTCAATGTGTTTAGAATCCCTTACAGAGTCGATTTTATCGAAAATTTAGGAAAAATCGCCGAGAAGTTCGAAGCAAAAATTATGAAATTGCTAGTGATATTTTTTGGATTTTCGGCGTTTTTAGAGGTTTTTGTACTAATTTCAGACCAAAAGTCGCTTTTAAATGGTATAAAATTGGCCCAGAGAAGTCTGAAATCACTGAAAATTCGATTTTCAAAAAATTGAAAAAAAATTTTTTTGAATTTTTCCTCTAATTTCGTCAATTTTCTACCAATTTCCATGATTTTGAGCTCAAAAAATTGCAAATTTCCTCCTTTTTCCTGAACATATCCAACGATTTCGGAGGTGAGTGTCATCGTAGGGAACCGAGCGAAGAGATTAGTCAGGTGCTCGGGTTCGTGGTGGCAGATGATATGCATATCTGTCACTCGACTTGAATGCTCGGCGAACTCATTGCGTCTTTTTTTTTACTTATTTTTTATTTCCAGTCCTTTCGAAACACGAATTTTCGACGAAAAACCTCTGTTTTCAATTTTCCTCCTCTCTTATTTAAACTCCCGCGCAAAAGCGCGCGGCCGTGGAAGAGAAACCTCCGCTTTTCCCCAAAACTCTTCCATCTCGATTTTTCAATAATTTTTCCATTTTTCAAGCATTTTCAAGCCCAGAAAAATGCAACGAGTGCTTTTTCGGGCTCGAAAACTGCAAAAACTAGCAGTTAGAAGTTTCAGCGATGCGAAAAATGCTGAAAAATGGTGGAAATTTGTGAGAAAAGGTTGGTTTTTGGCTTGGAATATCAATGACCAAAAATTAAAAAAAAAAACATTTTTTCAGCAAATACTCGATTCGAACACTGGATAACTTGGCTCCGATCGAAAAGATGTCATTTTCAAGAGGATTTTTCATGTAAAAATTTGAAAAAGTAAGGATTTCACAAGAGGAAAAATGGAAAATTTCGAAAATTAAAAAAAAATTTGGAAGATTTAGAACGTAAAGTATCTTTCTTAGCTGAAGAATCTTCTGCAGTTCAATATTCTCGAAAAATTCTGAAAATTCCCCAAAATTATCGAAAATTCCAGGACTTCATGATCTACCCGGACTACACGGATTCTGACGACGTGCGAAACATTGAAGGATGTGTAGACGTGCTTCGAAAGTTTCTCGAACTTTCCGTCGACCGGAAAACCATCGAAGAAGAGAAAAAAGGATAAAAAACTCCTCGGAAATCCTAGAAACCCTCCGAAGCAATGCCATCCATTCCCTGTCGAATCCCAACGATTTCGGTGGAATTCGAATGAATAATAAAGACATTTCGAAGGTTTTTGAAGAATTAATCACTGAAATATACATATACTAGTGCTCATATCGCTTTGCAAGTCTCGAATTTGTCGACAATTTACGGGTCCGAGGAGCAAAAATCGAAATACTGAAGGGCGATGGCCAAGGGAAAACTTCGGTCTGCGGTGGCGATTTTGAAGGATACAAATGGAGGAAAACTGGTGCAAACCGTCGAGAGAAGACGTCGAGTCAAGAGAAGATTCATGATTTTCGGATCAAAAAATTGCAAAATTTCTCCTTTTCCTGACTATATTCAACCATTTCAAGGTGAGTGTCATCGTAGGGAACTCAGCAAAGAGATTAGCCAAGTGCTCGGGTTCGTGGTGGCAGATAATATGCATATCTGTCACTCGACTTGAATGCTCGGCGAACTCGATGCGTCCTTTTTAAATTCATTTTGAAAAGTTTGGGTGTAAAATCGATGAAAATAGCGATCTGTTGGAGCAGGTGAAAATGGTCTGAAAGCCTTGAATTTTCGAGTTTTCCGGTTATTTTTTGGTCAATTTCGAGCATTATTAGTGAACTTTTTTTGGTTTTCAGTCAAAAAATTGTCAGAAAAACCATCAAAATCCACGGAAATCTTGAAAATGCCCTTGCAAATGAGAAAAATCGATGATTTGTGAGCCAAGTCGATTTTTCCGGAAAATCAATGGTTTCGGGTAGTTTTCTATAGTTTTTAGTGATTTTTAGTGCTAAATCTGTCGATTTTCAGCATTTTTCAAGCTACAAACTGACATTTGGACCAACTTCAATGCCGAAATTCAAGAAAATCGTGAAGAATCAGAGGAATTGGATATTTTTGGCCAAAATCGAGAAAATCTACGAAATTCTTCGAAAAAGTTCTCAAGAGATGATATTGATTGAAAAAATCAAAAAACTCCAGACCAAAATTCCAGTCATTTTTTTCAAAATCAATATTTGTTAGGATTTCAGTACAGAATGGATTCAGAAGACATGGTGCATCGACTCAGAAGACGTCAGCAAGGAATCAAGATTCATTGTTGAGTGGATTCTGGATTCTGATGATTTGGGAGGATTCTGAAGGCTCGTCGAAAAATCCGACTGAAGCGATTCTGAAATCAGGGTCTGGGGCAAGAAGGAGAATGGTTCTAGATTTCAGATTCAGAAGACGTCAAAGTTGAATTCGGAGTTCAGAAGACATCAAAGAGGTTCCCAGAATGAACTCTTTTCAGCAACTACGAACGACAAGTAAAGTTTGTCGGAATTTTTCGTTATGGCTTCTGTGAATGCATATGGTCACGTCAGTGTGCCACAATTGTTCTGAAAAACGAGACAAATTGAAACATCGTAAGAAACGACGCTGAATTGGATGCTGAATTAGAAATATATGCTAGAAATCACAGCTACAAAACTCTTTTAATCTGTCTGTTTTCCCGATGATAGTGATGGTCAGAGGTATTCAACGGTACAGATTTTAGAACAGAATCTGAAAACTCATCATGACAGAGTTTCAACAAGAACTGCTGATTTTAAACGATCAGTTATGAGGTAATTCAGTGGGAATTCATGCGAATGTCATATTCAGTGGGAGCCATTCAATTTAGAAACGTAATATTAAGGACACAGCGTTTTCATTATTTTCCGAACTTCTTGATACAGATTACTTTTAAAAAATCTCATTTTAGGGTTGTTATTGGATACAGTTGCAATTTTTCCTTAATTAATAGCATAAATTGTTTTCACAGCGATCTGAACATAGACGTCTAAAGAAGTTTCTGCATAGTGATAGTCTGAAGTTCCATAAATATATTTTCCTGTTTCCATTGGTTTATAACTTTTTCGAAAATTTTGTTTCGATAATGGAATATTACAAAACAATTTTAGTTTTTCCAGAAAGAGTGGATCCACTTCACTTTTTTACAGTTTATTTGTACAAGTATTTAACAACAAGAATCCAAAATCGCTGTTCCTTCGTCTTCTGAAAGGATAAGCAGTATAAGATATTTTATTAATGATGACATGAACTGTACGATGTACTGTTGTATGACTAGTTATAACTTCTATATCTTTTCAGTGCAGGATAGTGCAAAAATCGTTGTGTAGGACAATAAAATACGTGAAGCATCTGTTTCCGCATAATCACAAAGTGTCAAGAGTCGAATACATTGGATGAATCAACTCAGAATTAGTGAATTTTAAAAGTTGATAAGTCTTGGGAATGCGATTTGGCTATGGTGCAGTTAAATTTAGTGTACCATTTTTTTCTGATACCATACGTACATAAAAACGAAAAGATAAATTTTAACCAATCCCATTCGGACCGGTTTTGGGGGTAGCTGTAAGAAATCAGAGGATTTTGAAGATGAAATCTAAATCTTAAAGTAGACAACAGAACAGTGGACAGGTTCATTTTTGAAGAAAGTCGATTTTTCTTGCTTATGACGATTCTCTCCAAATCCGAGTTGTTTTCACTCATAACTCAAAAATTCCAACGCGTTGGGGGTAGCTGTAAAAAATCAGAGGATTGTGAAAATTGAATCTAAATCTTAAAGTAGACACCAGAACAGTTGACAGGTTCATTTTTGAAAACAGTCGAATTTTCTTGCTTATGACGATTCTCTCCAAATCCGAGTTGTTTTCACTCATAACTCAAAAATTCCAACGCGTTGGGGGTAGCTGTAAAAAATCAGAGGATTGTGAAAATTGAATCTAAATCTTAAAGTAGACACCAGAACAGTTGACAGGTTCATTTTTGAAAACAGTCGAATTTTCTTGCTTATGACGATTCTCTCCAAATCCGAGTTGTTTTCGAGATGTTTTCACTCATAACTCAAAAATTCCAACGCGTTGGGGGTAGCTGTAAAAAATCAGAGGATTGTGAAGATTGAATCTAAATTTTAAAGTAGACAACAGAACAGTGGACAGGTTCATTTTTGAAGAAAGTCGAATTTTCTTGCTTATGACGATTCTCTCCAAATCCGAGTTGTTTTCACTCATAACTCAAAAATTCCAACGCGTTGGGGGTAGCTGTAAAAAATCAGAGGATTGTGAAAATTGAATCTAAATCTTAAAGTAGACACCAGAACAGTTGACAGGTTCATTTTTGAAAACAGTCGAATTTTCTTGCTTATGACGATTCTCTCCAAATCCGAGTTGTTTTCACTCATAACTCAAAAATTTCAACGCGTTGGGGGTAACTGTAAGAAATCAGAAGATTGTGAAGATGAAATCTAAATCTTAGAGTAGACAACAGAACAGTGGACAGGTTCATTTTTGAAGAAAGTCGAATTTTCTTGCTTATGACGATTCTCTCCAAATCCGAGTTGTTTTCACTCATAACTCAAAAATTTCAACGCGTTGAGGGTAGCTGTAAAAAATCAGAGGATTGTGAAGATTGAATCTAAATCTTAAAGTAGACAACAGAACAGTGGACAGGTTCATTTTTGAAAACAGTCGAATTTTCTTGCTTATGACGATTCTCTCCAAATCCGAGTTGTTTTCGAGATGTTTTCACTCATAACTCAAAAATTTCAACGCGTTGGGGGTAACTGTAAAAAATCAGAGGATTGTGAAGATTGAATCTAAATCTTAAAGTAGACAACAGAACAGTGGACAGGTTCATTTTTGAAGAAAGTCGAATTTTCTTGCTTATGACGATTCTCTCCAAATCCGAGTTGTTTTCACTCATAACTCAAAAATTTCAACGCGTTGGGGGTAACTGTAAGAAATCAGAAGATTGTGAAGATGAAATCTAAATCTTAGAGTAGACAACAGAACAGTGGACAGGTTCATTTTTGAAGAAAGTCGAATTTTCTTGCTTATGACGATTCTCTCCAAATCCGAGTTGTTTTCACTCATAACTCAAAAATTTCAACGCGTTGAGGGTAGCTGTAAAAAATCAGAGGATTGTGAAGATTGAATCTAAATCTTAAAGTAGACAACAGAACAGTGGACAGGTTCATTTTTGAAAACAGTCGAATTTTCTTGCTTATGACGATTCTCTCCAAATCCGAGTTGTTTTCACTCATAACTCAAAAATTCCAACGCGTTGAGGGTAGCTGTAAAAAATCAGAGGATTGTGAAGATGAAATCTAAATCTTAAAGTAGACAACAGAACAGTGGACAGGTTCATTTTTGAAAAAAGTCGAATTTTCTTGCTTATGACGATTCTCTCCAAATCCGAGTTGTTTTCACTCATAACTCAAAAATTCCAACGCGTTGAGGGTAGCTGTAAAAAATCAGAGGATTGTGAAGATTGAATCTAAATCTTAAAGTAGACAACAGAACAGTGGACAGGTTCATTTTTGAAGAAAGTCGAATTTTCTTGCTTATGACGATTCTCTCCAAATCCGAGTTGTTTTCACTCATAACTCAAAAATTCCAACGCGTTGAGGGTAGCTGTAAAAAATCAGAGGATTGTGAAGATTGAATCTAAATCTTAAAGTAGACAACAGAACAGTGGACAGGTTCATTTTTGAAAAAAGTCGAATTTTCTTGCTTATGACGATTCTCTCCAAATCCGAGTTGTTTTCACTCATAACTCAAAAATTCCAACGCGTTGATGGTAGCTGTAAAAAATCAGAGGATTGTGAAGATGAAATCTAAATCTTAAAGTAGACAACAGAACAGTGGACAGGTTCATTTTTGAAAAAAGTCGAATTTTCTTGCTTATGACGATTCTCTCCAAATCCGAGTTGTTTTCACTCATAACTCAAAAATTCCAACGCGTTGAGGGTAGCTGTAAAAAATCAGAGGATTGTGAAGATGAAATCTAAATCTTAAAGTAGACAACAGAACAGTGGACAGGTTCATTTTTGAAGAAAGTCGAATTTTCTTGCTTATGACGATTCTCTCCAAATCCGAGTTGTTTTCACTCATAACTCAAAAATTCCAACGCGTTGGGGGTAGCTGTAAAAAATCAGAGGATTGTGAAAATTGAATCTAAATCTTAAAGTAGACACCAGAACAGTTGACAGGTTCATTTTTGAAAACAGTCGAATTTTCTTGCTTATGACGATTCTCTCCAAATCCGAGTTGTTTTCACTCATAACTCAAAAATTTCAACGCGTTGAGGGTAGCTGTAAAAAATCAGAGGATTTTGAAGATTGAATCTAAATCTTAAAGTAGACAACAGAACAGTGGACAGGTTCATTTTTGAAGAAAGTCGAATTTTCTTGCTTATGACGATTCTCTCCAAATCCGAGTTGTTTTCACTCATAACTCAAAAATTTCAACGCGTTGGGGGTAACTGTAAAAAATCAGAGGATTGTGAAGATTGAATCTAAATCTTAAAGTAGACAACAGAACAGTGGACAGGTTCATTTTTGAAGAAAGTCGAATTTTCTTGCTTATGACGATTCTCTCCAAATCCGAGTTGTTTTCACTCATAACTCAAAAATTCCAACGCGTTGAGGGTAGCTGTAAAAAATCAGAGGATTGTGAAGATGAAATCTAAATCTTAGAGTAGACAACAGAACAGTGGACAGGTTCATTTTTGAAAAAAGTCGAATTTTCTTGCTTATGACGATTCTCTCCAAATCCGAGTTGTTTTCACTCATAACTCAAAAATTTCAACGCGTTGAGGGTAGCTGTAAAAAATCAGAGGATTGTGAAGATTGAATCTAAATCTTAGAGTAGACAACAGAACAGTGGACAGGTTCATTTTTGAAGAAAGTCGAATTTTCTTGCTTATGACGATTCTCTCCAAATCCGAGTTGTTTTCACTCATAACTCAAAAATTCCAACGCGTTGAGGGTAGCTGTAAAAAATCAGAGGATTGTGAAGATGAAATCTAAATCTTAGAGTAGACAACAGAACAGTGGACAGGTTCATTTTTGAAAACAGTCGAATTTTCTTGCTTATGACGATTCTCTCCAAATCCGAGTTGTTTTCGAGATGTTTTCACTCATAACTCAAAAATTTCAACGCGTTGGGGGTAACTGTAAAAAATCAGAGGATTGTGAAGATGAAATCTAAATCTTAGAGTAGACAACAGAACAGTTGACAGGTTCATTTTTGAAAACAGTCGAATTTTCTTGCTTATGACGATTCTCTCCAAATCCGAGTTGTTTTCACTCATAACTCAAAAATTCCAACGCGTTGAGGGTAGCTGTAAAAAATCAGAGGATTGTGAAGATGAAATCTAAATCTTAGAGTAGACAACAGAACAGTTGACAGGTTCATTTTTGAAAACAGTCGAATTTTCTTGCTTATGACGATTCTCTCCAAATCCGAGTTGTTTTCGAGATGTTTTCACTCATAACTCAAAAATTTCAACGCGTTGGGGGTAACTGTAAAAAATCAGAGGATTGTGAAGATGAAATCTAAATCTTAGAGTAGACAACAGAACAGTGGACAGGTTCATTTTTGAAAACAGTCGAATTTTCTTGCTTATGACGATTCTCTCCAAATCCGAGTTGTTTTCACTCATAACTCAAAAATTTCAACGCGTTGAGGGTAGCTGTAAAAAATCAGAGGATTGTGAAGATTGAATCTAAATCTTAGAGTAGACAACAGAACAGTGGACAGGTTCATTTTTGAAGAAAGTCGAATTTTCTTGCTTATGACGATTCTCTCCAAATCCGAGTTGTTTTCACTCATAACTCAAAAATTCCAACGCGTTGAGGGTAGCTGTAAAAAATCAGAGGATTGTGAAGATGAAATCTAAATCTTAAAATAGACAACAGAACAGTGGACAGGTTCATTTTTGAAAACAGTCGAATTTTCTTGCTTATGACGATGTTGACGATGGAGCGCAGTTGCGTCCTAGAATACAACGTATTCAAACTTTGTTATGGTGTCCTACTATAGAAATATATGATAGACCGTTTCAAAGTGCTATGAATTTTTTGGAAAAATTGATACCTATAGTTAATACAATGTTCATTTAGAAATACTAATATTGATGCAGCGAGCAAATGCGCTCTACAAGACTAGAAGCAACTTGGACGTGAAATCGTTATCAAAAGAGCACCTTTGCAGCCTAAACTGAGCATCTACACTGTGTGGGTGGTAAGTGTGCTCTGTTGAACTAGTTAGACATGAGTTCGACGAAGCGCTGTTGTAACCAATGTGCCTAGTGCTATGCAAATGTGCTCTGATAAACTACTAGATTTGTTAGTAGAGCGCACCTGCAACCTATGCTTCTAGTGCTATGTAAACGCGCTCTATTAGACTTTCCACAATTTGACCTACCTCTTCCATAATCTTCTCCACCGGGTGCTCCGCTGGGATCACAGAAATCATCCCTTGCTGTTTCACCAAGACGAAATCCGTCTGGAGCACCTTCATGAGATTCTCCGTGAGCTCGATCTTCTCTATCTTATACGACGGATCGACCACATCCCAGATGGACACCTTTGGCTTCTCCGGAACTGTCGCCGTGGCTTCCTTCGGTTGTCCCAATCTCTCCCATTCCAACGCTTGCTTCGAAATCTCCACATTAAACTTTTTGGCGTACTCCGTGAGGTTCATTTTGAACATTTTTCCTTCCTCCATTCCGAAATCAATTCTTTCGTCTTGGCCTCTCTTGAAACCACAGTAGTGGACTACATAGTGGTCTTCCTTGAGGTTGGTGATCTTGGCAGCGTATGGGACACCGTGATAGAGGACGACCAGGGACTCTTTGAGTTCGAAGAGTGGAGTGTGGGTCTGGAAAAAATGAACGATGAGCATTTGAGATTTCGAAAAAAAAGCGGTTTTGTGATCATCAGAGAATCATTAGGTATTCTAGAGATTTTTATACTGCACTGATAATTCTACGGTTTTTGCTCATTTTGTAGACACTTTCCAGGATTTCAAATCGGTTTTAGAGCGTTTTTATCATGAGTATCGGAGTCTACACACATTTTTACGTATTTTTCAACATCACAAATTTCGAACGAATTCCTCCTTTAAACTATGAGATTCTGAATTTCTGATTTTTATTTACAGTTCCAGCTAGCCTACGTCCTGTTATCTATACTTCTGTGGTTCGTACGATCGTAATAGATATAAATCCAGTATCCTAAGAAATCTGAAATCAGATTCAGATAATCTGGAATTCGCTGTAATTCTACAAGATTTCAACACTTTCAACTTTCTTATTCAAAATTTTCAGTTTCACTAATATTGGATCAAACTGAGAGTTTCATTGAATTTCAATATTCGAGGGGTTATCTAACACCCAGTCCAAATTTTAAATAATTAGATTTTAGATTTTATATGCATCTAGAAATTCTCACCTTCTCCACAACAGCCGCCGTCGCTGAAGAAGTCCCCGGCTTCTTCTCCTCCTCCTTCTTAACCTCCACAGTACTTCTCCGTCTCCTTGCTCCATCTCCATTCTCCTTATCCATCGATTCCCTCGGATTTCCAGCCTTTCTTCTCTCATAATCTTCCATTGTTCCCTTATACATCTTTCCTCTCTCCTTCCCAATCTTCACCATCTCATCGTGCTTTTTACCGGTATTTTGGTAGTGGATCACATAGTGACCCTCTTCAATACCAGTAACTTTAGCAGGGTACGGTTTGGCGTCTTGGGCACGAATGCAGACGAGAGACTCTCCGATGGAAAACTTGGACGACATGGTGGACATCTGAAAATTGGATATACGGAGAGGAAAAAAACTATTGTTTTGAAGAAAAAAAGGACGCTCAAAAAACAGAGGAGAAACAGAGAACAGTTTGAAAAAGTCGAGAACTGTAAAGTGAAATTTAGAAGGAGTGTTACAATCGAATTAAAAGAAACATTATATATTAAAAAATGGAGAGAAGAATCCCAAATCAGAGTAGGACAACAGATAGCGGGCATCTGGACCTCTGGAGACTTGAAAATATGGACGAATTCGGCATTTGAGCATCATTCCTAAACTCGATAATTCTATCGTTGCCTTATTTTTGCTTACTAATCTATAATTACTAAGAAACATAGACGAAGTTTCTATTGGAAAGTAAATATCAGTTGTCAGATTATTTAGTTGATGAACCAGAAAAATTGTCGAGAAATTCGAAAGAGGTACTAGTGAAAGCTCTCTGTCACTACTGAAACCTACTTTGTGAAACATGCGGAATTGGCGTAAATATTCTTAACAACTACCCTGTGATTCGAGAATTCCACTGTTTCAAACATCTAGTATAATCAAAGTAGCAACACCCAAATATAATTTTAGGGGGAAAATCAGGGAAAAATGCAATAATTGTAATGAGGGGGAGGGGTCTCATTTACTCAATACTGCATCTCAAAAAATGAGTATCCTTTGGGGTAGCCCGCGGCCGAGAGGACCATCTCGAAAAATTTTCCCGCGCGCTCACACGCCCATCGATCGATGATTTTTTTGTCCCACGCGCTCTCTGACACACAGACAGAGCGATGGGTTGAGTGACGTCACTGTCTCGTCCGACAAGAAACACCACTGTCTGTCTCGGGGCAGTGTTCTTAGTATTGGTCACTTTTCCCATTAGTATGGGATGAATCATAGGGTCATAGGGTCATACACACTCCTACTAGCTGACGGATATCTTTGAGAACACGGAACAGATATAGATGTGATTAATTTGTAGATGGAAAGAAAGAAGTGGGAAATATAAATTACAATAAAGGAGGGGGAAAAGAGGGTGCGAGATTCAAAAACCTAAAGGGTGGAAGATTGGGGAAAGAGAGGAGGTAAAAAGGTAATGTCTGGGAGAGAGGGGAGAAAAAGAAGAAGTCTGAAGGGTGACCCCTTTTATACCAAGGGGCGGAACCAGAGAGTGCCATGCACGGCGGGTTACAATAGAAGAAAGTACGGTAAGAGAATGGGATCATAAAAATAATGGGTGGGTAACCTTTGCCTCAAATGGTGGTAAAGAGCAAACATTAAAAAAGGGAGGAAATGGGATCATAAAAGTGGAATAGGTAAATGGGAATTTAAATTCAAAGGAATTCAAATGTTACAGTTTTTCAAATGTTGCCGACAGCTTGGGCAGTGGGTAAGTCGCTGAAGTCAAACATGAATAGGCTCCCTAGTCTATGTACCCTCATATAAACAGACGTGACCCCCATTGAGAAACACTACTTCATGTTTCGACCCCTTATTGGAAAACTTGTGGGCACCTAGTGTCTATACAGTCTTCTAGAACATTCTGTCTTCAATCAATAGTCATCTGTTCTCACCTCTCAACAATCCGAACAGAAATCCTGTTTTCGTGGCGAAACCCGCGGGTGGTGGTAATTGTGTGCGCCTTTAAGATTCAATCGATTTTATTGACCAATACACGTTTTAAGTGTCATAAATCACAATTAGGCAAAAGTAGTGTAGCCAAAGTTATCTTAGAATCTTACTAGTTTTTGCATAAAGAGCTCAGAATTTCTTGGTTATCGAAAAATTTGAAACTAATAGGAAACTCAACAAAAATGAAAAAAAAAAACTTGGTCGTCGGTTTCTAAAGGATCATAAAAATGGATAGTTGGAATATGTCTCCCAAATCCGATTCTACATGAGCAATGAGGACGATACATATTTATTCGATCCTGTCGAAACCGTTCAACTCCTGCGGAAAAACTTGGCCGGCGGAAAAACTTGGCCTGCAGAAAAACTTGGCCTTCGGAAAAACCCGGCGAAACAAGTTGGCCTTCGGAAAAACTTGGCCTCCGAAAAAACCCGGCGGAAAAACTTGGCCTGCGGAAAAACTTGGCCGGCGAAAAAACTTGGCCGCCGGCAAAACTTGGCCGCCGGAAAAAATTGGCCTTCGGAAAAACCCGGCGGAAAAAATTGACCTCCGGAAAAACTCGGCGGAAAAATTTGGCCTTCGGAAAAACCCGGCCTGCGGAAAAACTTGGCCTGCGTAAAAACATGGCCTGCGAAAAAACCCGACGGAGAAACTTGGCCTCCGGAAAAACTAGGCGGAAAAAATTGGCCTTCGGGAAAACCTGCAGAAAAACTCGGCCTGCGGAAAAACTTGGCCTGCGGGAAAACCTGCAGAAAAACTCGGCCTGCGGAAAAACTTGGCCTGCGGGAAAACTCGGCCTGCGGAAAAACTTGGCCTTCGGAAAAACCCGGCGGAAAAACTTGGCCTGCGGAAAAACTTGGCCTTCGGAAAAACCCGGCGGAAAAACTTGGCCTGCGGAAAAACTTGGCCGGCGAAAAAACTTGGCCTGCGGGAAAACTCGGCCTGCGGAAAAACTTGGCCTTCGGAAAAACTTGGCCTTCAGAAAAACTTGGCCTGCGAAAAAACTTGGCCTGCGGAAAAACTTGGCCTTCGGAAAAACCCGGCGGAAAAACTTGGCCTTCGGAAAAACCCGGTCTTCGGAAAAACTTAGCCTTCGGAAAAACTTGGCCTGCGAAAAAACTTGGCCTGCGAAAAAACCCGACGGAGAAACTTGGCCTCCGGAAAAACTTGGCCTTCGGAAAAACTTGGCCTTCGGAAAAACTTGGCCTTCGGAAAAACTTGGCCTGCGTAAAAACTTGGCCTGCGAAAAAACCCGACGGAGAAACTTGGCCTCCGTAAAAACTAGGCGGAAAAAATTGGCCTTCGGAAAAACCTGCAGAAAAACTCGGCCTGCGGAAAAACTTGGCCTTCGGAAAAACCCGGTCTTCGGAAAAACTTGGCCTTCGGAAAAACTTGGCCTTCGGAAAAACTTGGCCTGCGTAAAAACTTGGCCTGCGAAAAAACCCGACGGAGAAACTTGGCCTCCGGAAAAACTTGGCCTTCGGAAAAACTTGGCCTTCGGAAAAACTTGGCCTTCGGAAAAACTTGGCCTGCGTAAAAACTTGGCCTGCGAAAAAACCCGACGGAGAAACTTGGCCTCCGGAAAAACTAGGCGGAAAAAATTGGCCTTCGGAAAAACCTGCAGAAAAACTCGGCCTGCGGAAAAACTTGGCCTTCGGAAAAACCCGGCGGAAAAACTTGGCCTTCGGAAAAACCCGGTCTTCGGAAAAACTTGGCCTTCGGAAAAACTTGGCCTTCGGAAAAACTTGGCCTGCGTAAAAACTTGGCCTGCGAAAAAACCCGACGGAGAAACTTGGCCTCCGGAAAAACTTGGCCTTCGGAAAAACTTGGCCTGCGTAAAAACTTGGCCTGCGTAAAAACTTGGCCTGCGAAAAAACCCGACGGAGAAACTTGGCCTCCGGAAAAACTAGGCGGAAAAAATTGACCTTCGGAAAAACCTGCAGAAAAACTCGGCCTGCAGAAAAATTCGGCCTTCGGAAAAACCCGGCGGAAAAACTTGGCCTGCGGAAAAACCCGGCGGAAAAACTTGGCCTGC
This sequence comes from Caenorhabditis sinica, assembly GCA_963932045.1. NCBI lineage: Eukaryota > Metazoa > Nematoda > Chromadorea > Rhabditida > Rhabditidae > Caenorhabditis > Caenorhabditis sinica. The sequence goes on from OZ009940.1 coordinate 23,213,438, forward strand.
GGAAAAACTTGGCCTTCGGAAAAACTTGGCCTGCGGAAAAACTCGGCCTTCGGAAAAACTTGGTCTTCGAAAAAACCCGGCGGAAAAACTTGGCTTTCGGAAAACCCCGGCGCTCTGGAAAAAACTCGGCGAAAAACTTGGCATTCGAAAAAACCCGGCGGAAAAAATTGACCTCCGGAAAAACCCGGCGGAAAAACTTGGCCTGCGGAAAAACTTGGCCTTCGGAAAAACTTGGCCTGCGGAAAAACTCGGCCTTCGGAAAAACTTGGTCTTCGAAAAAACCCGGCGGAAAAACTTGGCTTTCGGAAAACCCCGGCGCTCTGAAAAAACCGGGCGCTCTGAAAAACCCCGGCGCTCTGGAAAAAACTCGGCGAAAAACTTGGCATTCGAAAAAACCCGGCGGAAAAAATTGACCTCCGGAAAAACTCGGCGGAAAAACTTGGCCTGCGGCAAAACTTCACCGGCGAAAAAACTTGACCGGCGAAGAAACTTGACCGGCGAAAAAACTTGGCCTTCGAAAAAACCCGGCGAAAAAACTTGGCCCGCGGAAAAACTTGGCCTTCGGAAAAACCCGGCGGAAAAAATTGACCTCCGGAAAAACTCGGCGGAAAAATTTGGCCTTCGGAAAAACCCGGCGCTCTGAAAAAACCGGGCGCTCTGAAAAACCCCGGCGCTCTGGAAAAAACTCGGCGAAAAACTTGGCATTCGAAAAAACCCGGCGGAAAAAATTGACCTCCGGAAAAACTCGGCGGAAAAACTTGGCCTGCGGCAAAACTTCACCGGCGAAAAAACTTGACCGGCGAAGAAACTTGACCGGCGAAAAAACTTGGCCTTCGAAAAAACCCGGCGAAAAAACTTGGCCTGCGGCAAAACCCGGCGGAAAAACTTGGCCTTCGGAAAAACCCGGTCTTCGGAAAAACTTGGCCTGCGGCAAAACTTCACCGGCGAAAAAACTTGACCGGCGAAAAAACTTGGCCTGCGGCAAAACCCGGCGGAAAAACTTGGCCTTCGGAAAAACCCGGTCTTCGGAAAAACTTGGCCTGCGGCAAAACTTCACCGGCAAAAAAACTTGACCGGCGAAAAAACTTGGCCTTCGAAAAAACCCGGCGAAAAAACTTGGCCCGCGGAAAAACTTGGCCTTCGGAAAAACCCGGCGGAAAAACTTGGCCTTCTGAAAAACCCGGCGGAAAAAATTGACCTCCGGAAAAACTCGGCGGAAAAATTTGGCCTTCGGAAAAACCCGGCGGATAAACTTGGCCTTCGGAAAAACCCGGCGCTCTGAAAAAACCGGGCGCTCTGAAAAACCCCGGCGCTCTAGAAAAAACTCGGCGAAAAAACTTGGCCCGCGGAAAAACCCGGCGGAGAAGCAGGCCCTCGCGCGGACGCGCGCGTGGGCCTCTGAAAAAACCGGGCGCTCTGAAAAACCCCGGCGCTCTGGAAAAAACTCGGCGAAAAACTTGGCATTCGAAAAAACCCGGCGGAAAAAATTGACCTCCGGAAAAACTCGGCGGAAAAACTTGGCCTGCGGCAAAACTTCACCGGCGAAAAAACTTGACCGGCGAAGAAACTTGACCGGCGAAAAAACTTGGCCTTCGAAAAAACCCGGCGAAAAAACTTGGCCTGCGGCAAAACCCGGCGGAAAAACTTGGCCTTCGGAAAAACCCGGTCTTCGGAAAAACTTGGCCTGCGGCAAAACTTCACCGGCGAAAAAACTTGACCGGCGAAAAAACTTGGCCTTCGAAAAAACCCGGCGAAAAAACTTGGCCCGCGGAAAAACTTGGCCTTCGGAGAAACCCGGCGGAAAAACTTGGCCTTCTGAAAAACCCGGCGGAAAAAATTGACCTCCGGAAAAACTCGGCGGAAAAATTTGGCCTTCGGAAAACCCGGCGGATAAACTTGGCCTTCGGAAAAACCCGGCGCTCTGAAAAAACCGGGCGCTCTGAAAAACCCCGGCGCTCTAGAAAAAACTCGGCGAAAAAACTTGGCCCGCGGAAAAACCCGGCGGAGAAGCAGGCCCTCGCGCGGACGCGCGCGTGGGCGTGCGGCTCGGCTCTATATATCTACTATATATCTATATATCTATATATATATATATATATATATATATATATATATATATATATATATATATATATATATATATATATATATATATATATATATATATATATATATATATATATATATATATATATATATATATATATATAACTTCAAAAAGTGTACTTCAGACGCATTATATGATGTTGTAAAGGTAGTTGCTGACACCTAATGGTCCCTGAAAAGCATAATTCCACTCGAAATCTCCAGAATTCGTTCGATTTGCGTCGATATTCCATTTCCTAATCCCGAAAAAAACTAAATTCAAATTTTTTTCACTTCCCGCCGTTTTACCAGCGGGATTTCGGAGTGTCGTTACGCTTTTCTTCTCTGCGTCTCTCAAAAACGCTCACTGTCTCGTCGCTTGAAAGTGTGTGATTTTTTCGATTTTTCCTGCCGTTTTTGAGCGTATTTTCGAGAAATCCGATTGTTTTTCAGGGTCAAACGATTCCCAACGACTAGTAGGAGGACGAGAAGGTCAGAATCGGAGATAAATACCGATTTCTGACCTTCAAAACGCAGAAAACCCCCGGTCGCGCGGAAGCCTATCGCCAATTTTTCATTTTGAGGGGTTTTCAGTGGAATTTTTGTGCTAAAAATGCGTTCAGTGTGTTTAGAATCCCTTACAGAGTCGATTTTATCGAAAATTTGGGTAAAATCGATAGAAAAATCGCCGAGAAATTCGAAGCAAAAATGTTGGAATTGCTAGTGATATTTTCGAATTTTCAGCGATTTTAGAGGTTTCTATACCAATTTTAGACCAATAATCGCTTTTAAATGGTATAAAAATGGTCTAGAAAGATCTCAAATCAATGAAAATTCGATTTTCAAAAAATTGAAAAAAATTTATTTTTTGAATTTGCCCTCTAATTTCGTCACTTTTCGACCGATTTCCATGATTTTAGGCTCAAAAAATTGCGAATTTTCTCCTTTTTCCTGATCATTGCCAACGATATCGAGGTGAGTGTCATCGTAGGGAATCCAGCAAAGAGATTAGCCGAGTGCTCGGGTTCGTGGTGTCAGATGATATGCATATCTGTCACTCGACTTGAATGCTCGGCGAACTCAATGCGTCTTTTTTTAACTCATTTTTCAAATTTTGGGTGTAAAATCGATAGAAAGAGTGCTCTGTTGTGGAAATGAAGGAAATTTTCACATCGGAGCCTATTTTCGATTTTTCAGGTTATTTTTGGTCAATTTCGGTAGATTTCAGTGAACTTTTTTCAGTTATTCAGTGAAAAAATTGTCAGAAAAACGATGAAAATCCACAAAAACCTTGAAAATACACATGCAATTGAAAAAAATCGATGATTTTCGAGCAAAATGGATTTTTCTGAAAATCGATAGTTTCGGGTAATTTTCTACGATTTTCAGTGATTTCTTGTGTTGAATCTTTCGATTTTCAGCATTTTTCAAGCTACAAACTGATATTTCGACCAAATTCAACGCCGAAATTCAAGAAAATCGGAAAATGCTGTAAAAGATGAACACCATTATTTGAATTACCTCCCTTTTTTCAACTAATGTGTGCAAACACCTCGACGCAAAAGCGCACAATGCACAGTAAATTACGAGCGGAAAAAATATTTCTTTTATTTTTGAATTTTTTGTGTTTTTAGGCGATTTTCAAGAAGTTTTTCAACAAAAAAAAAAAGATTTTTATTGAAGAAATGAAAAAAGAAAATTTTTTCAGATGACAACCATGCCGGCGGAGCACCCGGAAACCGAAGAATCGCGGCGGAATCTGCTGTCGAAAATTCGACAATTTTCTGAAAATCGCTTTTTGCGCGGTGACCACTACCGAACAGTTGAAGGGTTACGGTACGATGTTGATGGATTTTTTGAAGGATTGGATGTTGGAAAATGGTTGTTATCTTGCTGTCATTTATGCTGATGAGTATGCTGTCGAGTGGTTTAGGTACGGGGGAAACTTGAAATCTGAAAAAGGTCTAAAATCACATAATAATGCAATTTTCATTCCAGAAGTGTCGGCATCGTGGAGAGAAGACGTCGAGTCAACAGAAGATTAGGAGGTGAGTGTCATCGTAGGGAATCCAGCAAAGAGATTAGCCAGGTGCTCGAGATCGTGGTGACAGATTATATGCACATCTGTCACTCGACTTGAATGCTCGGCGAACTCAACGCGTCCTTTTTTAACTCATTTTTAAAAGTTTGGGTGTAAAATCGTCAGAAAAACAATGAAAATCCACAAAAACTTTGAAAATTTACTCGGAATTGAGGAAAATCGATGATTTTCGAGCCAAATGGATTTTTCAGGAAAATCAATGGTTTCGGATAGTTTTTTATAGTTTTTAGTGATTTTTAGTGCTAAATCTGTCGATTTTCAGCATTTTTCAAGCTACAAACTGACATTTGGACCAACTTCAATGCCGAAATTCAAGAAAATCGTGAAGAATCAGAGGAATTGGATATTTTTGGCCAAAATCGAGAAAATCTACGAAATTCTTCGAAAAAGTTCTCAAGAGATGATATTGATTCAAAAAATCACAAAATTCGGCTCTCGAAACGCCAAAAACCACAAATTTCGACCAAAAATACGGATTTTTGACAAAATTTCACCCAAAAGTCGAAAATCGGAAAATCATCGGTTTTAGACCATTTTTTGTCTTTTTTATACTCAAAATAGCAAAAATGGCCAATTTTTCACGTTCCGAACAATAAAAACCAGCTGAAAATCAAGTTTTTCACCTAAAAATTCGTATTTTTCTTTGTTTCCACCTTTTTCAAATTTCCTCCTCTCTTTTTTAAACTCCCGCGCAAAAGCGCGCGGCCGTGGAAGAGAAACCTCCGCTTTTCCCCAAAACTCTTCCATCTCGATTTTTCATTAATTTTTCCATTTTTCAAGCACTTTTAAGCCCAGAAAAATGCAACAAGTGCTTTTTCGGGCTCGAAAACTGTAAAAACGAGCAGTTAGAAGTTACAGCGATGCGAAAAATGCTGAAAAATGGTGGAAATTTGTGAGAAAAGGTTGGTTTTTGGCTTGGAATATCAATGACCAAAAATTTAAAAAAAAAACATTTTTTCAGCAAATACTCGATTCGAACACTGGATAACTTGGCTCCGATCGAAAAGATGTCATTTTCAAGAGGATTTTTCATGTAAAAATTTGAAAAAGTAAGGATTTCACAAGAGGAAAAATGGAAAATTTCGAAAATTAAAAAAAAATTTGGAAGATTTAGAACGTAAAGTATCTTTCTTAGCTGAAGAATCTTCTGCAGTTCAATATTCTCGAAAAATTCTGAAAATTCCCCAAAATTATCGAAAATTCCAGGACTTCATGATCTACCCGGACTACACGGATTCTGACGACGTGCGAAACATTGAAGGATGTGTAGACGTGCTTCGAAAGTTTCTCGAACTTTCCGTCGACCGGAAAACCATCGAAGAAGAGAAAAAAGGATAAAAAACTCCTCGGAAATCCTAGAAACCCTCCGAAGCAATGCCATCCATTCCCTGTCGAATCCCAACGATTTCGGTGGAATTCGAATGAATAATAAAGACATTTCGAAGGTTTTTGAAGAATTAATCACTGAAATATACATATACTAGTGCTCATATCGCTTTGCAAGTCTCGAATTTGTCGACAATTTACGGGTCCGAGGAGCAAAAATCGAAATACTGAAGGGCGATGGCCAAGGGAAAACTTCGGTCTGCGGTGGCGATTTTGAAGGATACAAATGGAGGAAAACTGGTGCAAACCGTCGAGAGAAGACGTCGAGTCAAGAGAAGATTCATGATTTTCGGATCAAAAAATTGCAAAATTTCTCCTTTTCCTGACTATATTCAACCATTTCAAGGTGAGTGTCATCGTAGGGAACTCAGCAAAGAGATTAGCCAAGTGCTCGGGTTCGTGGTGGCAGATAATATGCATATCTGTCACTCGACTTGAATGCTCGGCGAACTCGATGCGTCCTTTTTAAATTCATTTTGAAAAGTTTGGGTGTAAAATCGATGAAAATAGCGATCTGTTGGAGCAGGTGAAAATGGTCTGAAAGCCTTGAATTTTCGAGTTTTCCGGTTATTTTTTGGTCAATTTCGAGCATTATTAGTGAACTTTTTTTGGTTTTCAGTCAAAAAATTGTCAGAAAAACCATCAAAATCCACGGAAATCTTGAAAATGCCCTTGCAAATGAGAAAAATCGATGATTTGTGAGCCAAGTCGATTTTTCCGGAAAATCAATGGTTTCGGGTAGTTTTCTATAGTTTTTAGTGATTTTTAGTGCTAAATCTGTCGATTTTCAGCATTTTTCAAGCTACAAACTGACATTTGGACCAACTTCAATGCCGAAATTCAAGAAAATCGTGAAGAATCAGAGGATTGTGAAGATGAAATCTAAATCTTAGAGTAGACAACAGAACAGTGGACAGGTTCATTTTTGAAAAAAGTCGAATTTTCTTGCTTATGACGATTCTCTCCAAATCCGAGTTGTTTTCACTCATAACTCAAAAATTTCAACGCGTTGAGGGTAGCTGTAAAAAATCAGAGGATTGTGAAGATTGAATCTAAATCTTAAAGTAGACAACAGAACAGTGGACAGGTTCATTTTTGAAGAAAGTCGAATTTTCTTGCTTATGACGATTCTCTCCAAATCCGAGTTGTTTTCACTCATAACTCAAAAATTCCAACGCGTTGAGGGTAGCTGTAAAAAATCAGAGGATTGTGAAGATGAAATCTAAATCTTAGAGTAGACAACAGAACAGTGGACAGGTTCATTTTTGAAGAAAGTCGAATTTTCTTGCTTATGACGATTCTCTCCAAATCCGAGTTGTTTTCACTCATAACTCAAAAATTCCAACGCGTTGAGGGTAGCTGTAAAAAATCAGAGGATTGTGAAGATGAATTCTAAATCTTAGAGTAGACAACAGAACAGTGGACAGGTTCATTTTTGAAGAAAGTCGAATTTTCTTGCTTATGACGATTCTCTCCAAATCCGAGTTGTTTTCACTCATAACTCAAAAATTCCAACGCGTTGGGGGTAGCTGTAAAAAATCAGAGGATTGTGAAAATTGAATCTGAATCTTAAAATAGACAACAGAACAGTGGACAGGTTCATTTTTGAAAACAGTCGAATTTTCTTGCTTATGACGATTCTCTCCAAATCCGAGTTGTTTTCGAGATGTTTTCACTCATAACTCAAAAATTTCAACGCGTTGGGGGTAACTAGAAAAAATCAGAGGATTGTGAAGATGAAATCTAAATCTTAGAGTAGACAACAGAACAGTGGACAGGTTCATTTTTGAAGAAAGTCGAATTTTCTTGCTTATGACGATTCTCTCCAAATCCGAGTTGTTTTCACTCATAACTCAAAAATTCCAACGCGTTGGGGGTAGCTGTAAAAAATCAGAGGATTGTGAAAATTGAATCTGAATCTTAAAATAGACACCAGAACAGTTGACAGGTTCATTTTTGAAAACAGTCGAATTTTCTTGCTTATGACGATTCTCTCCAAATCCGAGTTGTTTTCGAGATGTTTTCACTCATAACTCAAAAATTTCAACGCGTTGGGGGTAACTAGAAAAAATCAGAGGATTGTGAAGATGAAATCTAAATCTTAGAGTAGACAACAGAACAGTGGACAGGTTCATTTTTGAAGAAAGTCGAATTTTCTTGCTTATGACGATTCTCTCCAAATCCGAGTTGTTTTCACTCATAACTCAAAAATTTCAACGCGTTGGGGGTAACTAGAAAAAATCAGAGGATTGTGAAGATGAAATCTAAATCTTAGAGTAGACAACAGAACAGTGGACAGGTTCATTTTTGAAAAAAGTCGAATTTTCTTGCTTATGACGATTCTCTCCAAATCCGAGTTGTTTTCACTCATAACTCAAAAATTTCAACGCGTTGAGGGTAGCTGTAAAAAATCAGAGGATTGTGAAGATTGAATCTAAATCTTAAAGTAGACAACAGAACAGTGGACAGGTTCATTTTTGAAGAAAGTCGAATTTTCTTGCTTATGACGATTCTCTCCAAATCCGAGTTGTTTTCACTCATAACTCAAAAATTCCAACGCGTTGAGGGTAACTGTAAAAAATCAGAGGATTGTGAAGATTGAATCTAAATCTTAAAATAGACAACAGAACAGTGGACAGGTTCATTTTTGAAGAAAGTCGAATTTTCTTGCTTATGACGATTCTCTCCAAATCCGAGTTGTTTTCACTCATAACTCAAAAATTCCAACGCGTTGAGGGTAGCTGTAAAAAATCAGAGGATTGTGAAGATGAAATCTAAATCTTAGAGTAGACAACAGAACAGTGGACAGGTTCATTTTTGAAGAAAGTCGAATTTTCTTGCTTATGACGATTCTCTCCAAATCCGAGTTGTTTTCACTCATAACTCAAAAATTCCAACGCGTTGGGGGTAGCTGTAAAAAATCAGAGGATTGTGAAGATGAAATCTAAATCTTAAAGTAGACAACAGAACAGTGGACAGGTTCATTTTTGAAAACAGTCGAATTTTCTTGCTTATGACGATTCTCTCCAAATCCGAGTTGTTTTCGAGATGTTTTCACTCATAACTCAAAAATTTCAACGCGTTGGGGGTAACTGTAAAAAATCAGAGGATTGTGAAGATGAAATCTAAATCTTAGAGTAGACAACAGAACAGTGGACAGGTTCATTTTTGAAAAAAGTCGAATTTTCTTGCTTATGACGATTCTCTCTAAATCCGAGTTGTTTTCGAGATGTTTTCACTCATAACTCAAAAATTCCAACGCGTTGAGGGTAGCTGTAAAAAATCAGAGGATTGTGAAGATTGAATCTAAATCTTAAAGTAGACACCAGAACAGTTGACAGGTTCATTTTTGAAAACAGTCGAATTTTCTTGCTTATGACGATTCTCTCCAAATCCGAGTTGTTTTCACTCATAACTCAAAAATTCCAACGCGTTGAGGGTAACTGTAAAAAATCAGAGGATTGTGAAGATTGAATCTAAATCTTAAAGTAGACACCAGAACAGTGGACAGGTTCATTTTTGAAAACAGTCGAATTTTCTTGCTTATGACGATTCTCTCCAAATCCGAGTTGTTTTCGAGATGTTTTCACTCATAACTCAAAAATTTCAACGCGTTGGGGGTAACTGTAAAAAATCAGAGGATTGTGAAGATTGAATCTAAATCTTAAAGTAGACAACAGAACAGTGGACAGGTTCATTTTTGAAGAAAGTCGAATTTTCTTGCTTATGACGATTCTCTCTAAATCCGAGTTGTTTTCGAGATGTTTTCACTCATAACTCAAAAATTCCAACGCGTTGAGGGTAGCTGTAAAAAATCAGAGGATTGTGAAGATTGAATCTAAATCTTAAAGTAGACACCAGAACAGTTGACAGGTTCATTTTTGAAAACAGTCGAATTTTCTTGCTTATGACGATTCTCTCCAAATCCGAGTTGTTTTCACTCATAACTCAAAAATTCCAACGCGTTGAGGGTAACTGTAAAAAATCAGAGGATTGTGAAGATTGAATCTAAATCTTAAAGTAGACACCAGAACAGTTGACAGGTTCATTTTTGAAAACAGTCGAATTTTCTTGCTTATGACGATTCTCTCCAAATCCGAGTTGTTTTCACTCATAACTCGAAAATTCCAACGCGTTGGGGGTAGCTGTAAAAAATCAGAGGATTGTGAAGATTGAATCTAAATCTTAAAGTAGACACCAGAACAGTTGACAGGTTCATTTTTGAAAACAGTCGAATTTTCTTGCTTATGACGATTCTCTCCAAATCCGAGTTGTTTTCACTCATAACTCAAAAATTCCAACGCGTTGAGGGTAGCTGTAAAAAATCAGAGGATTGTGAAGATTGAATCTAAATCTTAAAGTAGACACCAGAACAGTTGACAGGTTCATTTTTGAAAACAGTCGAATTTTCTTGCTTATGACGATTCTCTCCAAATCCGAGTTGTTTTCACTCATAACTCAAAAATTCCAACGCGTTGAGGGTAGCTGTAAAAAATCAGAGGATTGTGAAGATTGAATCTAAATCTTAAAGTAGACACCAGAACAGTTGACAGGTTCATTTTTGAAAACAGTCGAATTTTCTTGCTTATGACGATTCTCTCCAAATCCGAGTTGTTTTCACTCATAACTCAAAAATTCCAACGCGTTGAGGGTAGCTGTAAAAAATCAGAGGATTGTGAAGATTGAATCTAAATCTTAAAGTAGACACCAGAACAGTTGACAGGTTCATTTTTGAAAACAGTCGAATTTTCTTGCTTATGACGATTCTCTCCAAATCCGAGTTGTTTTCACTCATAACTCAAAAATTCCAACGCGTTGAGGGTAACTGTAAAAAATCAGAGGATTGTGAAGATTGAATCTAAATCTTAAAGTAGACACCAGAACAGTTGACAGGTTCATTTTTGAAAACAGTCGAATTTTCTTGCTTATGACGATTCTCTCCAAATCCGAGTTGTTTTCACTCATAACTCGAAAATTCCAACGCGTTGGGGGTAGCTGTAAAAAATCAGAGGATTGTGAAGATTGAATCTAAATCTTAAAGTAGACACCAGAACAGTTGACAGGTTCATTTTTGAAAACAGTCGAATTTTCTTGCTTATGACGATTCTCTCCAAATCCGAGTTGTTTTCACTCATAACTCAAAAATTCCAACGCGTTGAGGGTAGCTGTAAAAAATCAGAGGATTGTGAAGATTGAATCTAAATCTTAAAGTAGACACCAGAACAGTGGACAGGTTCATTTTTGAAGAAAGTCGAATTTTCTTGCTTATGACGATTCTCTCTAAATCCGAGTTGTTTTCGAGATGTTTTCACTCATAACTCAAAAATTCCAACGCGTTGAGGGTAGCTGTAAAAAATCAGAGGATTGTGAAGATTGAATCTAAATCTTAAAGTAGACACCAGAACAGTTGACAGGTTCATTTTTGAAAACAGTCGAATTTTCTTCTGAAGAATCTTTTGATTTAGTGAGTTTATTGCTGCTTTTTCTTGTGAAAATGTAGGAATCGAAACAGAAAACATTTACCCTACACTTCTAAACTTTCCCAGTCAATCGAGCCTTGCGTCAATATTATCACTAGAGCGCATTTGTATCCATTGTTTGTTAGTATCTATTGTGATGGAATTTGAGCTTCAACAACTGGTTTCAGACGGATTTTCTCTAAAAATGATGAAAGTGAAACAGGGATGGTGAGGGATAACTTTTTTCGAATTGGGATTCGATTTCAGTTGTATCAAGTTAAAATATCGTGTTCAAAAGAGAGTATTTCAATGTTTAACATGCTAACTGGCAATCATCCCTGTAGAAGCAAAGTCAGATAACAAGTGATAAAACTGAAGTAAGAATATATTTGAAAAGAAAATTGAAGGGCAAAAAGGAAGACAACTGAGGGGATGAAAATGCGCTCTGCTGATGGTTAGTAGCTCATTTGACGTATGAAGTTTGAACATTTTTTAAAAAGAATTTTACAGAATCAATTATTGAGAAACTTCTAATCGGAGATGGAGACCAAGAAACAGAGAAACATTTTTGGACAATTTGGAAAAAATGAAGAGAATGCAGATATGCTCTGTTAATAATCATGAATTTCAGAGCAACCTGAAGAATAAGGTGATATTCTATAGCGCGCATTTGCAAACTTCTGTTGGGGTATACACATGGAAATCAAGATGACAAATCAATTTGTGGACCCGTAACACACAGAAAATGATAAAAGTGAAACTGAAAAGTTTCGGTTTTGGGAAGGTCAGAAGAGTACGGAGGTAGGATAATTTTGATAAAGATATGACGGCTACTGCATATACGCTCTAATGAAAACCTAGGTAATTTTTGGGAAAAATTGTCTTTGTTATCAATGGAGCGAAGTTGCAGTAAGCTCCATTAGTACGACACCGCTGGGAAAATAAAGTTTTTTGTATTCAAAAGGTATTATAGGTTTATTATAGTGTAACTGAAAACAAAGAAATACCTAAAAGTTGTAGACATTCAGAAACAAGGAAAATTCAAATTTTACGAAGTTTCACGATTCAGTGTTGAAGACCACAGTCAGATTTTCCAAACTTCATATTTTCTCAAAGTTCGATAACTACACAAAATCTTCTCAAATATAAAAATATTGCATAAACATTAAGTTGAAGTAGACGAATAAACGATAAACAGCTCACAAACTGGATATTATTAAAGCTCTCATCATTACAGACGTTTTGAATCAGCAAAAAGTTTTTTTAATTTTCAAAATTTCTAAAAAAGCTCACATGAACTTTTGAAGTAGACGATTAGAGTTTGGAAGCACATCTCATCTGCAAGAATCTATTGACGTTTCTCACGGTTCTTCTTCTCGAGTTTCGTAATATAAAACTGAAGGCGAGGTTTTCGGTACAGATTCTCTCACCAGACAGCTTGTTTCCATTATTCAGATTTTGGTTGGTATTGAAATGCTTTATATGGCACAGATCGAACTTTCATAGTTTACAGCAATAAGTGTCAATAGACTAAAACAGCAAGAAAATTGAACTTTTCATATAAAATTCCGAATGAAAAAAAAGTTTCAATAAAATTCATTGAATGGTGAATTGTGAGCGTTCCTTACAACATTTTTCTTGAAAAATAATACGAGTGGAACAGGAATTTTGTGAAACTTTAGAAGCTTAAATAACTTTAGAAGTTTAAATCCCGTTTGTGAAATCAATAACTGAGTTACTGCGTGGGTTACAAGTCAAGTAGAGCAAAGCGGTCATAGTCAAAATGGGAGAAAATACCGCGGTATTCTCAGAAACGAAAAAAATGGAAATGCGTTCTTCTTAAAAGAAAAAAAAACCTTTTTGAGCATGTCGTTTCAAACGGTAACTGTATCTTCTAGCTGGCTTCAAATCAAATTTCCCTCAGTCTGAAATTTACAAATGGTGATCAAGAAACAGAAGAAATATGGGTAATTTGTGAACTGGGTTAACACTGTAATGATTTCTCTGCTCACCAACTGTTTTGTCATAAGATTGGTTTCTGCTCAAATCTTATCATAGAGCGACCCTTTTTGGTTTTCTTTACAGTGCTGTTATTTTTCATTGTAATCATGTTCTTATCTTTTGAGCCAATCAGCCAGGAAGAAAATGACCTTTTTTCATGTGTCGCTGGCCTATTGACCAGTTGTCGACTCTCTCAGGCAATGCGTCTTCGGTTCCACATTTGACTGCTCCCAAAACAATATTTGCTAAGAAATCGTGACAAGGAAACAGGATAGTTGATGGGAAACTTTGTTCGTAATGTAAATGCGCTCTACTGATAATTCAAAGAATATTGGTGGAATATCTTTTTGACAACGTGGGAACTCGGAGGAAGACGAGAATAATTTTTTCGATTTTCAAATTCAACAAATAATAGAAATAAAGCAGAATAATTTCGGTTTTAAGAAGGTCGGAAAGTGAGGTAGGAATGATAAAATAGTGATGGAAAGTAAAGAGAAAAAAATAAAAAATGCGTTCTGTTGATAACGGTGTTCATTTTTGAGGAAAAATTACATCTGGGCAGTAGAACATTAGTGAATTGGGAGAATTTTGATAGGGTTTTCCGGCAGCTGTGATTTTCTTGTAGCCATTTTTACCGTTGCAGTACTTGACCCAGTCACTGTCCAGGAAGTTGGCGAAATCGTCTATGGAGGGTTTGACGTAATGAAAATTTCAACTTTTGATATTCAAATTACTATTTCAACTCTCTTTGAAGCGACTCAATTTTCATGAAATCGTCGATGATGTCTTTGACTTTCAGAAATTCACAATTTTTTATTTTGAATTATTGCATTTCTTTTCAGACTGGTTCGGTTTTCATGAGAACATTCCTATCAATTGAAAAGGTTTTGTAGATCGTTAACAGTCTTTAAATTTTTGAAACGGTTGATGAGTTGAAGAAGATAAGTAATACCGTAATCACTGAAGATAAGCAATACCGTAGTCAATTTTCTCAGGTAGAATTTTAAAAAATTTGCTACCTCTAGACTCTTTGGAACTGGAAATATACTGTTTCAAGTTTAAGATTTTGATGGATTTTTACAGCTAGTCCTGCTTATTTCGCGAGATAATATTATGCTGTCAAAAACTTGGAACACAATACATAGTCTACACCAAACAATCACAACAATCGTAGTGAATTTTGAATAACATTTTGGAACAAATTATTTCTGTTCCACCCATCTGTCGAAAATGGTTGGACTTTTCAAATGCAATCAACCTCTTACAGGCAATCTATTCTACATGAGCATAATTTGTGGAAAAGCTATTAGTTCTGTGAAACTTCAAGTTTCAAACGGGCATCTTTTCCGTGGATTCTGAATTATGATGCTATGCTTGGGCCTTTGTTATCACAAAAATCTTTCAACAAATTATAAAAATGACTCTGGAATACTGTTACATATTTATTGTATATGTCGAAACATAGGTCATTATCATTATAGCCCTGAGAATTCGCGATTCAAACTAGTGTATAAATAAAAATCACTCTAAAATGTGCTCTTTAAAAAACAGTAAATTTTTCTAAACAGTCAAAACATTTTTCGGTTCCTAGTAGTCCGTTTGTGAGGACTGATAAGGTTCTATTTCAATCGATACGTTTCAATAGGGAATAATGATAAAGACAACAAAAGATCATTTGCTCAGTACATGTTTTGATGACGAGAAATGACAGATTCCTCTTTGCGCGACTTTTATGCATTATTACCAAGTTTCGTAAAAAATTCAAATCATTTTGTTTTTGAAAGTGAAACGTTATCTTAATCAGTAAGCCAACTTGGTTTTCCTACAAAGCGTTGATACTGAAACACGAATGTTGAAGACGAAATTTTATTAAAAATGAGGTAGAATTTTTGAAAACTGAAGGTTCAAGCAAAGAAGAGATACAATGAAAACGTGGAGGGACAAGTAACAGTGGAGAAACTGACGAAATCGGAGAAGCTTGGGGAGAATGCAGATGTGCTCTATTGACAATCTATTATTGCAGAGATACCTGAAAGGCAAGCGACTATCAAAGGAGCGCATTTGCGATTTTCTACTCTTTGGAACTGGAAATATACTGTTTCAAGTTTAAGATTTTGATGGATTTTTACAGCTAGTCCTGCTTATTTCGCGAGATAATATTATGCTGTCAAAAACTTGGAACACAATACATAGTCTACACCAAACAATCACAACAATCGTAGTGAATTTTGAATAACATTTTGGAACAAATTATTTCTGTTCCACCCATCTGTCGAAAATGGTTGGACTTTTCAAATGCAATCAACCTCTTACAGGCAATCTATTCTACATGAGCATAATTTGTGGAAAAGCTATTAGTTCTGTGAAACTTCAAGTTTCAAACGGGCATCTTTTCCGTGGATTCTGAATTATGATGCTATGCTTGGGCCTTTGTTATCACAAAAATCTTTCAACAAATTATAAAAATGACTCTGGAATACTGTTACATATTTATTGTATATGTCGAAACATAGGTCATTATCATTATAGCCCTGAGAATTCGCGATTCAAACTAGTGTATAAATAAAAATCACTCTAAAATGTGCTCTTTAAAAAACAGTAAATTTTTCTAAACAGTCAAAACATTTTTCGGTTCCTAGTAGTCCGTTTGTGAGGACTGATAAGGTTCTATTTCAATCGATACGTTTCAATAGGGAATAATGATAAAGACAACAAAAGATCATTTGCTCAGTACATGTTTTGATGACGAGAAATGACAGATTCCTCTTTGCGCGACTTTTATGCATTATTACCAAGTTTCGTAAAAAATTCAAATCATTTTGTTTTTGAAAGTGAAACGTTATCTTAATCAGTAAGCCAACTTGGTTTTCCTACAAAGCGTTGATACTGAAACACGAATGTTGAAGACGAAATTTTATTAAAAATGAGGTAGAATTTTTGAAAACTGAAGGTTCAAGCAAAGAAGAGATACAATGAAAACGTGGAGGGACAAGTAACAGTGGAGAAACTGACGAAATCGGAGAAGCTTGGGGAGAATGCAGATGTGCTCTATTGACAATCTATTATTGCAGAGATACCTGAAAGGCAAGCGACTATCAAAGGAGCGCATTTGCGATTTTCTGTTGGTGTATAGAAATGGGAACACTAGGGATGACGGGATCATTTTCTGGGCATATCAGAATCAAAAAACAATTAAAATGAAACAGAGGAGTTTGAGGGGGAATGATGAAACAGTGAAAGGAAACAAGAAAATTAAAGAAATTTGCAAATGCGCTCTTTTGGCAAGTAAGGTAATCTTTGAGAAAAAATTACTTTTTTATCAATAGAGCGCATATGCAGCCAGAGGTAAGGGAACAATGAGAAACATATGGGTAGGGTATTTAGGCGTTAGCGATCTTCTTGTAGCCGTTTTCCTGATCGTAATACTTGGCCCAGTTGGAGTCCAGGAACTTGACAAAATCGTCGATGGAGGCTTTGACACGCTGTAATTGGGAGTTTTGATTTTCGAATTACTGTAACTCTCTTTGAAGATAATCAATTTTTATGAAATGCACATCAGGAAATAGGAAATCGGAAACGGATCATTTGCGGTTTTTGAATTTTCAAGAAATCTCTATTTTAAGTCTCGTCACTCACCTCAACATGTCCCTCGTGGCTGTATGGAAGACAGTTCATCAACTCGTCGAAACGGTAGATCAGTCGGAGGAGATGAGCAAAACCGTAATCACTTGTCGCCTTATAGTCATTACGGTGGACGGTAGCAATACTTCGGAACCGAATCTTCTTGGCCTTCAGAACTTCCCGGACTCGTTGCTCATGTGGTTTGCGTTCTGGTTCCATGAGGACGGCGGTCCTGGAAAAATAGAAGATTTTAGATTGGTGGAATTTCTACCTAAATATAGTTATTAGATTCAAATGGAGATCTTAAGGTTCTAGACGTTTTGAAACATCAAAAAGTTTCTAAACTTTTCCCAGATTCAGAATCTTAAGCTGGACTTCTGCGGATCAGTAAAACTTCCAAAATTTTACAACTTGTCAAGTTTGCAAAACAGAAAATTTCTTCAAAAAATCTTACATGAATTTCTCGTTGAAGTAGTCCGTCAGAGTTAGGTAGTACATCTCCTTTGGTGGAGTTGTCTGACGTTTCTCTTGGTTCCTCTTCTCGAGCTCGGCGGTGTACTGTAAAAAGAATATTTGTTGGGTATACTGGTGAAGAAAGTGCGCTCTATTGGACTAGTTTTTGTTTTAACTTGAGTTTACTGTTCAAGCCCAACTGAGATGGCAACCCGCTAACCGTATAAAAATTTTCGATAGAGAACCTAGCTCAATACGCTGTTCTGGAAACCGCAAATTTCAGGAATGCAGGAATACGGAAAACCAGTAGAACAAAGCTGCTATTTTCGTAATTCTGTACTACTCGCTATTTTTAAAATATTCAAAGTGATTTTCGAAAAACTGGGTACCATTTCACAAACAACATATAACAGAAAAATATTTCACAATATCGCTATGACGGGTGTCTTTTTTTTGTATCTTAATTTTACTTCTTACAGAGCGCTGCGCACAAAAAACCCCATAAATTATCATGATCACCAAATTAATTTTCCACATAATGATAATTTTTCAACCTAATTATACTGCTTCAGAACGGTGTTTTTTATGCTAAAAATTTTGACAGTGATTCTGAATACATAAATACGAGGAACTGTGCAAACGCGCTCTTTTGCACATGCTAATTCTTGTAAAAAATCATCCGATGGAGCGCAGTTGCGTCCTAGAATACAACGTATTCAAACTTTGTTATGGTGTCCTACTATAGAAATATATGATAGACCGTTTCAAAGTGCTATGAATTTTTTGGAAAAATTGATACCTATAGTTAATACAATGTTCATTTAGAAATACTAATATTGATGCAGCGAGCAAATGCGCTCTACAAGACTAGAAGCAACTTGGACGTGAAATCGTTATCAAAAGAGCACCTTTGCAGCCTAAACTGAGCATCTACACTGTGTGGGTGGTAAGTGTGCTCTGTTGAACTAGTTAGACATGAGTTCGACGAAGCGCTGTTGTAACCAATGTGCCTAGTGCTATGCAAATGTGCTCTGATAAACTACTAGATTTGTTAGTAGAGCGCACCTGCAACCTATGCTTCTAGTGCTATGTAAACGCGCTCTATTAGACTTTCCACAATTTGACCTACCTCTTCCATAATCTTCTCCACCGGGTGCTCCGCTGGGATCACAGAAATCATCCCTTGCTGTTTCACCAAGACGAAATCCGTCTGGAGCACCTTCATGAGATTCTCCGTGAGCTCGATCTTCTCTATCTTATACGACGGATCGACCACATCCCAGATGGACACCTTTGGCTTCTCCGGAACTGTCGCCGTGGCTTCCTTCGGTTGTCCCAATCTCTCCCATTCCAACGCTTGCTTCGAAATCTCCACATTAAACTTTTTGGCGTACTCCGTGAGGTTCATTTTGAACATTTTTCCTTCCTCCATTCCGAAATCAATTCTTTCGTCTTGGCCTCTCTTGAAACCACAGTAGTGGACTACATAGTGGTCTTCCTTGAGGTTGGTGATCTTGGCAGCGTATGGGACACCGTGATAGAGGACGACCAGGGACTCTTTGAGTTCGAAGAGTGGAGTGTGGGTCTGGAAAAAATGAACGATGAGCATTTGAGATTTCGAAAAAAAAGCGGTTTTGTGATCATCAGAGAATCATTAGGTATTCTAGAGATTTTTATACTGCACTGATAATTCTACGGTTTTTGCTCATTTTGTAGACACTTTCCAGGATTTCAAATCGGTTTTAGAGCGTTTTTATCATGAGTATCGGAGTCTACACACATTTTTACGTATTTTTCAACATCACAAATTTCGAACGAATTCCTCCTTTAAACTATGAGATTCTGAATTTCTGATTTTTATTTACAGTTCCAGCTAGCCTACGTCCTGTTATCTATACTTCTGTGGTTCGTACGATCGTAATAGATATAAATCCAGTATCCTAAGAAATCTGAAATCAGATTCAGATAATCTGGAATTCGCTGTAATTCTACAAGATTTCAACACTTTCAACTTTCTTATTCAAAATTTTCAGTTTCACTAATATTGGATCAAACTGAGAGTTTCATTGAATTTCAATATTCGAGGGGTTATCTAACACCCAGTCCAAATTTTAAATAATTAGATTTTAGATTTTATATGCATCTAGAAATTCTCACCTTCTCCACAACAGCCGCCGTCGCTGAAGAAGTCCCCGGCTTCTTCTCCTCCTCCTTCTTAACCTCCACAGTACTTCTCCGTCTCCTTGCTCCATCTCCATTCTCCTTATCCATCGATTCCCTCGGATTTCCAGCCTTTAGCAGGGTACGGTTTGGCGTCTTGGGCACGAATGCAGACGAGAGACTCTCCGATGGAAAACTTGGACGACATGGTGGACATCTGAAAATTGGATATACGGAGAGGAAAAAAACTATTGTTTTGAAGAAAAAAAGGACGCTCAAAAAACAGAGGAGAAACAGAGAACAGTTTGAAAAAGTCGAGAACTGTAAAGTGAAATTTAGAAGGAGTGTTACAATCGAATTAAAAGAAACATTATATATTAAAAAATGGAGAGAAGAATCCCAAATCAGAGTAGGACAACAGATAGCGGGCATCTGGACCTCTGGAGACTTGAAAATATGGACGAATTCGGCATTTGAGCATCATTCCTAAACTCGATAATTCTATCGTTGCCTTATTTTTGCTTACTAATCTATAATTACTAAGAAACATAGACGAAGTTTCTATTGGAAAGTAAATATCAGTTGTCAGATTATTTAGTTGATGAACCAGAAAAATTGTCGAGAAATTCGAAAGAGGTACTAGTGAAAGCTCTCTGTCACTACTGAAACCTACTTTGTGAAACATGCGGAATTGGCGTAAATATTCTTAACAACTACCCTGTGATTCGAGAATTCCACTGTTTCAAACATCTAGTATAATCAAAGTAGCAACACCCAAATATAATTTTAGGGGGAAAATCAGGGAAAAATGCAATAATTGTAATGAGGGGGAGGGGTCTCATTTACTCAATACTGCATCTCAAAAAATGAGTATCCTTTGGGGTAGCCCGCGGCCGAGAGGACCATCTCGAAAAATTTTCCCGCGCGCTCACACGCCCATCGATCGATGATTTTTTTGTCCCACGCGCTCTCTGACACACAGACAGAGCGATGGGTTGAGTGACGTCACTGTCTCGTCCGACAAGAAACACCACTGTCTGTCTCGGGGCAGTGTTCTTAGTATTGTTCACTTTTCCCATTAGTATGGGATGAATCATAGGGTCATAGGGTCATACACACTTGGTGTCACTATGAAGGAGTACTTGTTCTGTAAGAATAAAGGGGAGTGGTTTCGATTTTACTTGAAAAAGTGGGCGGGGCTTAAAAGTGGGCGGAGGTTAGAAATGGGCGGAGTCGAAAATTTTTCATTGCTTTAAAATACGTAAAAATATGTGTAAATTCCGAAAATCATAATGAAAATGCCCAAAAACCGCTCTAAAATCTCGAAAAATGGCTCCAAAATAAGCGGAAATCGCAAAAGTTGTATCCGGCGGTCGTGGCCGAGTTTCCCAAAAATAAGGGGCGGAGCCGACCGCAAAGCCGCTCATTGGCTAACTCCGCCCCTTTTTTGGGATACTCGGCCACGGCCACCGGATACAACTTTTGCGATTTTTGCTCATTTTGGAGCCATTTTTCGGGGTTTTAGAGGGATCTTTGAGCATTTTCATTATGATTTTCGGAATCTACGCACATTTTTACGTATTTTAAACAATACAAATTTTGCTCGGGTTCTTCCTATTTTGGCTCCGCCCACTTTCTGAGACACTTATTTAGGATTTTTTTAGTGGTTTTTAAGACAATTTAGCGGTTTTTTAAAGTCTAAAGTGTTGAGTTTTTGGCTGAAATGTTCGATTTTCTAATTAATTGAATTGCACGCACTGTATAACAATGATGAAAAGATGAGGCAATTCTGGAGTTAATTTGAGCTATTTTTACCTTTTGGAAGATCTTCTGAAATCGTCGGAATCGTCTCGGAATTCTCTTCAGAATCTGCATCTTCTTCTCCAGAATCCTATACAGGATTCAGAAGGCACGACGTCATAGGAATTCCGCATATCTCCATTTTCTCAGTTTTGATGATTTCCACGGGGTTCTGATTCCGAAGTTGCTGCTTCGATTTTTGTGATTCTCGGAGTATCACTGTCATGCTGAAAAAGGGAGAAAAATGACCTTGATTAAATATTTCATAGTGAAATTGCTGACAAATTAATATCTGAGAGATTTCTAGGCCATATGGATGCATATGGGTGGCCTAGAAACCCAAAAGTCGGCCATTTTGCGCTTTTTCTCGCTTCTAGGTTAATTTCGAGCCAAATTTTCTCATTTTTTCACTATAGGGAAATCTGAATTTTTTTTTCGAAAAAAATCGAAAAATTCAAAAAATAAAAAAATTTCAAGAAATTTTCTAAGTCAATTTCTGATGGTTCTAGGTCAAAATTTGCTGAATTTTTTGATTTTTGAAGTTTGCAAGTCGATATCTCTATGATTACCCACCGAAAACCATGAATTTCTCATTTTCATCGCCTTCTGGATCCTGAACAATTCGAACAGCCAAAATCTCTTCGAATCGATTTCTCGGTGCCACGTAGACCTTCAGGAGGACCCCACAGCGCCGCCCACATTTCCAAACAGTTTTGGAGTCATCGCCAGTGATAAGTCGCGACGATCATGGTGTTCGGTGGCGATCGGTGATTTCCTCTGGAAAAATTGAAAAATTTTAGGTTTTCTCGGGGAAATCGAGGTCTAGGAGTGTTTTTGATGCTATTTTTGAATTCAGGAGAAAATTTGGATCTAGAAAAATTTTTCGGAGGGCCAAAATTATCAAAATTCAAAATTTTGGAAAAAAAAATTTTTCGAAAAAAGTTTGATTTTTCACCGAAAAATCGATGTTTTTCGAATTTTCCTATAAAATTTTCAGATTCTCCGTGCTATTTCTTCTCGAGAAAATTGATTTTTCCTTCATAATTTTCAATTTTTTCGTCTAAATTTCCACACCTTCTTCTATGGGTTGTACACCGTCGTCATCTTCGCCAAAACTGTCGAAATCTTCGTCTGACATTCTGAAATTTTAAATTTTCTTCAAATTATTCAATTTCCTCCAAAAAATTCCATGAAAAACACTCGAAAACCGATATTTTTAGCTAACATCTTAGGTAATGCAAAAATCGAAATTCAAACTCCCGCGCTCGATTTTCGCAACGACACTCCGATATCCCGTTGCGGAAAAACGCCGCGAAGAGGGGAAATTTGAATTTAGTTTTTTTTGGTGATAAAAATGGAATTTTTTGAGAAAATGGGTAAAAAAGAGATGAATCACTGAAAATTTTTGGAGAAAAATAGAGAACTGTCAAGAATTTTAAGAATTTTCAATAGGAAAATCACGAAAAATTAAGCAAAAATTGAAAATCAATCGTGTGAATGCGGATTTTCGAAGTTTTTATGCAATTCTTGTGATTTTTCTTCATGATAATTGGAATCAGCACACATTTTTATGTATTTTTAAGTAATTTTACACCCAATATTTCAAAAAATGTGTTAAAAAAGGACGCATTGAGTTCGCCGAGCATTCAAGTCGAGTGACAGATATGCATATCATCTGACACCACGAACCCGAGCACTTGGCTAATCTCTTCGCTCGGCTCCCTACGATGACACTCACCTTTGAATCGTTGAATATGGACAGGAAAAAGGAGAAAATTTGCAATTTTTTGAGCCTAAAATCATGGAAATCGGTTGAAAATTGACGAAATTAGAGGGAAAATTCAAAAAAAAATTTTTTTTCAATTTTTTGAAAATTGAAATTTCAGTGATTTCAGACCTTTCTAGACCATTTTTATACCATTTGAAGGAGATTTTTGGCTTAAAATTGGTAAAGAAACGTCTAAAATCGCCGAAAATTTGAAAATATCACTTGAAATTTCAACATTTTTGCTTCGAATTTCTCAGCCAATTTTCCATCGATTTCACCCAAATTTTCAATAAAATCGACGTTTTGAGGGATTTTCAACATTTTGAACGCATTTTTTAGCACAAAAAACCTTCAAAATGTCCTTATTATTCATTCGAATTCCACTGAAATCCTTGAGAATCGACAGGGAATGGATGGCATCGCTTCGGAGGTTTTCTATGATTTCCGAGGAAAGATTTTTCTCTTTTTCGATGGTTTTCGAGTCGACGGAAAGTTCGAGAGACTTTCGAAGCACGTCTACAAATCCTTCAATGTTTCGCACGTCATCAGAATCCGTGTATTCCGGGTAGATCATGGAGTCCTGGAATTTTTGATAATTTTGGGGAAATTTTCAGAATTCTTTAGAAAATCTTGAACTGCAGAAGATTCTTCAGCTCAGAAAAATGATTTTTATTCAAAAAATTCCAAAAAAATTTTTTTATGAATTTCCCTTGAAATACGTACTTTTTCAAATTTCTTCATGGCAAATCCTCTTGGAAGTGACCTCTTTTCGATCGGAGCCGAGTTATCCAATGTTCGAATCGAGTATTTGCTGAAAAAATTGACTTCCTTTATATTTTTCATCATTGATATTTTCCAAGCCAAAAACCAACCTTTTCTCACTAATTTCCACCATTTTTCAACATTTTTCGCATCGCTGAGATTCCTTACTGCAAGTTCTTGCAGTTCTCGAGCCCAAAAAAGCACTCGTTGCATTTTTCTGAGCTTAAAAGTGCTTGAAAAATGGAAAAATGATGAAAAATAGAGGTGGAAGAGTTTTGCGGAAAAGCGGAGGTTTCTCGTCCACGGCCGCGCTCTTTTGCGCGGGAGTTTAAAAAAAGGAAGGTGGAAAATTGAAAACAGAGGTTTTTCGTCGAAAATTCGAGTTTCGAAAGGACTGGAAATATAAAAAATGAGTTAAAAAAAGGACGCAGTGAGTTCGCCGAGCATTCAAGTCGAGTGACAGATATGCATATCATCTGCCACCACGAATCCGAGCACCTGACTAATCTCTTCGCTGGGTTCCCTACGATGACACTCACCTTGAGATCGTTAGATAAAGTCAAGACAAAAAAGAGAAAATTTGCAATTTTTTGAGCCTAAACTCATGGAAATTGGTCGAAAATTGACGAATTTGGAGGGAAAATTAAAAAAAAATGTTTTCAATTTTTGGAAAATCGAATTTTCATTGGTTTCAGACATTTCTAGACCATTTTTATACCATTTTAAAGCGATTTTTGGCCTAAAATTGGTAGAAAAACCTCTAAAAACGCAGAAAATTCAAAAAATATCACTAGAAATTTCAACATTTTCGCCTCAATTTTCTCGGCGATTTTTCTATCGATTTTACACAAATTTTCGATAAAATTGACTCTGTAAAGGATTCTAAACACACTGAACGTATTTTTAACACAAAAATTCCACTGAAAACCTCTCAAAATGAATTTTTGGGCATAGCCTTCGGCGCGACCGGGGGGTTTTCTGCGTTTTGAAGGTCAGAAATCGGTATTTATCTCCGATTCTGACCTTCTCGTCCTCCTACTAGTCGTTGAGAATCGTTTGACACTGAAAAACAATCAGATTTCTCGAGAATTCGCTCAAAAAACGCAGGAAAAATCGAACAAATCACACACTTTCAAGCGCCGCGCGAGCGACGATGCAGTGAGTGTTTTTGGGAGACGCAGACAGAAAAAGCGTAACGACACTCCGAAATCCCGCTGGTAAAACGGCGCGAAGAGGAAAAAATTTGAATTTAGTTTTTTTTGGGGATCAGAAAATGGAATATCGACGCAAATCGAACGAATTCTGGAGATTTTGAGTGGAATTAAGATTTTCAGGGACCTTTAGGTGTCTGCAACTACCTTTACAACATCATATAAAGCGTCTGAAGTACACTTTTTAAAGTTCAATTTGCCAGGCCAAAAAAACACGATATTTGACAATTCCATGAAGAATAAAATTCGGAAAACTAAAGAATACAACTGAAAAAACACAACAAATCTATTTCAAAACAATTTCGGAGAAAATTTTTTTTTCGCAAATTGTGAAAAAAAAAATCTGATTTTTCTACTTTTCAGACAAAAAAATAAGATTTTCGATGATTTTAACCCTCAAAAACGCGAAAAATCACTCTAGAAAACGCAAAAACCCCCTTTTCTTCATGAAAAGGTTGAAAAATCGCAATTTTTCCATTTTTCGAAATTTTGACTAAATAATCGATTTTTACGCTTTCCAGACTGAATAAACACGGTATTTAATGAAATTTTTCATTCAAAACCCAAAAATTCACCCTGAAATCCACTTTTCTGCAAGAAAAACCGAAAAAATCGGCCCAAAAATCGCTCAAATTCGCCTCGATTGCTCCCATTTTTCGTCTGACCGCGAGAGAGTGTGCAGAAAGCGGAGACACGCACACAAAACATAGTGGCGCGCGGAACCCGTGAGGTGTCGGCCGCTCGTCTACACCCACCCTTATAAACGCCAGCCCACCCTAACATTAGACGTAGATCTCCCGGCGAACCTCGTCGTACTATCACCACGGTGGTAGTACGGTGGCGGCCACCGGTCGCTGCCACTGGCAAGCGAAGCTTCATCGACGGTTCGCGCAACCGACGGAGAAGTGGATGCAGGCGAGAGGAGGGAAGGAACGCCCGGAAGCTAGCCGAATCCGGGGACTTTGCGGGCTCCGAGGGGCGGGTTTTGCAAAATTTTTGCGAGGTCGCCAGGTCGCCCAGTCGTCGCCGGGTCGCCCAGTCGTCGCCAGGTCGCCCAGTCGTCCCCAGGTCGTCGCCCGGTCGTCCAGTCGCCTGCCCGCACGGCCGCCCGCCCGCGCCGCCGGTCGCTCGCCAAGGCCGAGCCGCCGAGCCGCTCACACGCCCGCACAGCCACATATCATACGTATATATATATATATATATATATATATATATATATATATATATATATAAAGTATAATATATATATGTAATATATACATATTATATATATATATATATATATATATATATATATATATATATATATATATATATACATAATGTCGCCGGCCAAGTTTTCCCGCAGCCCAAGTTTTCCGCCGAAATTTATATATATATATATATATATATAGCACTCCGCAGGCCAAGGTTTTCGGAGGCCAAGTTTTTCCGCCGGGTTTTTTCGCAGGCCAAGTTTTTACGCAGGCCAAGTTTTTCCGCAGGCCAAGTTTTTCCGCAGGCCAAGTTTTTCCGCCGGCCAAGTTTTCCCGCAGGCCAAGGTTTTCGGAGGCCAAGTTTTTTCGCCGGGTTTTTCCGCAGGCTAAGTTTTTCTGACGGCCAAGTTTTTCCGCAGGCCAAGTTTTCCGCCGGGATTTTCCGCAGGCCAAGGTTTTCGGAGGCCAAGTTTTTCCGCCGGGTTTTTTCGCAGGCCAAGTTTTTACGCAGGCCAAGTTTTTCCGCAGGCCAAGTTTTTCCGCCGGCCAAGTTTTCCCGCAGCCCAAGTTTTCCGCCGAAATTTTTCGCAGACCAAGTTTTTCCGCAGGCCAAGGTTTTCGGAGGCCAAGTTTTTTCGCCGGGTTTTTCCGCAGGCTAAGTTTTTACGCAGGCCAAGTTTTCCCGCAGGCCAAGGTTTTCGGAGGCCAAGTTTTTTCGCCGGGTTTTTCCGCAGGCTAAGTTTTTCTGACGGCCAAGTTTTTCCGCAGGCCAAGTTTTCCGCCGGGATTTTCCGCAGGCCAAGGTTTTCGGAGGCCAAGTTTTTCCGCCGGGTTTTTTCGCAGGCCAAGTTTTTACGCAGGCCAAGTTTTTCCGCAGGCCAAGTTTTTCCGCCGGCCAAGTTTTCCCGCAGCCCAAGTTTTCCGCCGAAATTTTTCGCAGACCAAGTTTTTCCGCAGGCCAAGGTTTTCGGAGGCCAAGTTTTTTCGCCGGGTTTTTCCGCAGGCTAAGTTTTTCTGACGGCCAAGTTTTTCCGCAGGCCAAGTTTTCCGCCGGGATTTTCCGCAGGCCAAGGTTTTCGGAGGCCAAGTTTTTCCGCCGGGTTTTTTCGCAGGCCAAGTTTTTACGCAGGCCAAGTTTTTCCGCAGGCCAAGTTTTTCCGCAGGCCAAGTTTTCCGCCGGGATTTTCCGCAGGCCAAGGTTTTCGGAGGCCAAGTTTTTCCGCCGGGTTTTTTCGCAGGCCAAGTTTTTACGCAGGCCAAGTTTTTCCGCAGGCCAAGTTTTTCCGCCGGCCAAGTTTTCCCGCAGCCCAAGTTTTCCGCCGAAATTTTTCGCAGACCAAGTTTTTCCGCAGGCCAAGGTTTTCGGAAGCCAAGTTTTTTCGCCGGGTTTTTCCGCAGGCTAAGTTTTTCTGACGGCCAAGTTTTTCCGCAGGCCAAGTTTTCCGCCGGGATTTTCCGCAGGCCAAGGTTTTCGGAGGCCAAGTTTTTCCGCCGGGTTTTTTCGCAGGCCAAGTTTTTACGCAGGCCAAGTTTTTCCGCAGGCCAAGTTTTTCCGCAGGCCAAGTTTTTCCGCCGGCCAAGTTTTCCCGCAGCCCAAGTTTTCCGCCGAAATTTTCCGCAGGCCAAGGTTTTCGGAGGCCAAGTTTTTTCGCCGGTTTTTTCCGCAGGCCAAGTTTTTCCGCCGGGATTTTCCGAAGGCCAAGTTTTTCGGAGGCCAAGTTTTTCCGCCGGGTTTTTTCGCAGGCCAAGTTTTTACGCAGGCCAAGTTTTTCCGCAGGCCAAGGTTTTCGGAGGCCAAGTTTTTTCGCCGGGTTTTTCCGCAGGCTAAGTTTTTCTGACGGCCAAGTTTTTCCGCAGGCCAAATTTTCCGCCGGGATTTTCCGCAGGCCAAGGTTTTCGGAGGCCAAGTTTTTCCGCCGGATTTTTTCGCAGGCCAAGTTTTTACGCGGGCCAAGTTTTTCCGCAGGCCAAGTTTTTCCGCAGGCCAAGTTTTTCCGCCGGCCAAGTTTTCCCGCAGCCCAAGTTTTCCGCCGAAATTTTCCGCAGGCCAAGGTTTTCGGAGGCCAAGTTTTTTCGCCGGGTTTTTCCGCAGGCTAAGTTTTTCTGACGGCCAAGTTTTTCCGCAGGCCAAGTTTTCCGCCGGGATTTTCCGCAGGCCAAGGTTTTCGGAGGCCAAGTTTTTCCGCCGGGTTTTTTCGCAGGCCAAGTTTTTACGCAGGCCAAGTTTTTCCGCCGGCCAAGTTTTCCCGCAGGCCAAGGTTTTCGGAGGCCAAGTTTTTTCGCCGGGTTTTTCCGCAGGCTAAGTTTTTCTGACGGCCAAGTTTTTCCGCAGGCCAAGTTTTCCGCCGGGATTTTCCGCAGGCCAAGGTTTTCGGAGGCCAAGTTTTTCCGCCGGATTTTTTCGCAGGCCAAGTTTTTACGCAGGCCAAGTTTTTCCGCAGGCCAAGTTTTTCCGCAGGCCAAGTTTTTCCGCCGGCCAAGTTTTCCCGCAGGCCAAGGTTTTCGGAGGCCAAGTTTTTTCGCCGGGTTTTTCCGCAGGCTAAGTTTTTCTGACGGCCAAGTTTTTCCGCAGGCCAAGTTTTCCGCCGGGATTTTCCGCAGGCCAAGGTTTTCGGAGGCCAAGTTTTTCCGCCGGATTTTTTCGCAGGCCAAGTTTTTACGCAGGCCAAGTTTTTCCGCAGGCCAAGTTTTTCCGCAGGCCAAGTTTTTCCGCCGGCCAAGTTT
The DNA here is from genome assembly GCA_963932045.1 of Caenorhabditis sinica. Classification (NCBI taxonomy): domain Eukaryota; kingdom Metazoa; phylum Nematoda; class Chromadorea; order Rhabditida; family Rhabditidae; genus Caenorhabditis; species Caenorhabditis sinica. Next base: position 23,242,165 of record OZ009940.1, read on the forward strand.
TCCCGCAGCCCAAGTTTTCCGCCGCATATTTCCGCAGGCCAAGGTTTTCGGAGGCCAAGTTTTTTCGCCGGGTTTTTCCGCAGGCTAAGTTTTTCTGACGGCCAAGTTTTTCCGCAGGCCAAGTTTTCCGCCTGGATTTTCCGCAGGCCAAGGTTTTCGGAGGCCAAGTTTTTCCGCCGGGTTTTTTCGCAGGCCAAGTTTTTACGCAGGCCAAGTTTTTCCGCAGGCCAAGTTTTTCCGCAGGCCAAGTTTTCCGCCGGGATTTTCCGCAGGCCAAGGTTTTCGGAGGCCAAGTTTTTCCGCCGGGTTTTTTATATATATATATATATAAAGTATAATATATATATGTAATATATACATATTATATATATATATATATATATATATATATATATATATATATATATATATATATATATACATAATGTCGCCGGCCAAGTTTTCCCGCAGCCCAAGTTTTCCGCCGAAATTTATATATATATATATATATATATATATAGCACTCCGCAGGCCAAGGTTTTCGGAGGCCAAGTTTTTCCGCCGGGTTTTTTCGCAGGCCAAGTTTTTACGCAGGCCAAGTTTTTCCGCAGGCCAAGTTTTTCCGCAGGCCAAGTTTTTCCGCCGGCCAAGTTTTCCCGCAGGCCAAGGTTTTCGGAGGCCAAGTTTTTTCGCCGGGTTTTTCCGCAGGCTAAGTTTTTCTGACGGCCAAGTTTTTCCGCAGGCCAAGTTTTCCGCCGGGATTTTCCGCAGGCCAAGGTTTTCGGAGGCCAAGTTTTTCCGCCGGATTTTTTCGCAGGTCAAGTTTTCCGCCGGGATTTTCCGCAGGCCAAGGTTTTCGGAGGCCAAGTTTTTCCGCCGGGTTTTTTCGCAGGCCAAGTTTTTACGCAGGCCAAGTTTTTCCGCAGGCCAAGTTTTTCCGCCGGCCAAGTTTTCCCGCAGCCCAAGTTTTCCGCCGAAATTTTTCGCAGACCAAGTTTTTCCGCAGGCCAAGGTTTTCGGAGGCCAAGTTTTTTCGCCGGGTTTTTCCGCAGGCTAAGTTTTTACGCAGGCCAAGTTTTCCCGCAGGCCAAGGTTTTCGGAGGCCAAGTTTTTTCGCCGGGTTTTTCCGCAGGCTAAGTTTTTCTGACGGCCAAGTTTTTCCGCAGGCCAAGTTTTCCGCCGGGATTTTCCGCAGGCCAAGGTTTTCGGAGGCCAAGTTTTTCCGCCGGGTTTTTTCGCAGGCCAAGTTTTTACGCAGGCCAAGTTTTTCCGCAGGCCAAGTTTTTCCGCCGGCCAAGTTTTCCCGCAGCCCAAGTTTTCCGCCGAAATTTTTCGCAGACCAAGTTTTTCCGCAGGCCAAGGTTTTCGGAGGCCAAGTTTTTTCGCCGGGTTTTTCCGCAGGCTAAGTTTTTCTGACGGCCAAGTTTTTCCGCAGGCCAAGTTTTCCGCCGGGATTTTCCGCAGGCCAAGGTTTTCGGAGGCCAAGTTTTTCCGCCGGGTTTTTTCGCAGGCCAAGTTTTTACGCAGGCCAAGTTTTTCCGCAGGCCAAGTTTTTCCGCAGGCCAAGTTTTCCGCCGGGATTTTCCGCAGGCCAAGGTTTTCGGAGGCCAAGTTTTTCCGCCGGGTTTTTTCGCAGGCCAAGTTTTTACGCAGGCCAAGTTTTTCCGCAGGCCAAGTTTTTCCGCAGGCCAAGTTTTTCCGCCGGCCAAGTTTTCCCGCAGCCCAAGTTTTCCGCCGAAATTTTCCGCAGGCCAAGGTTTTCGGAGGCCAAGTTTTTTCGCCGGTTTTTTCCGCAGGCCAAGTTTTTCCGCCGGGATTTTCCGAAGGCCAAGTTTTTCGGAGGCCAAGTTTTTCCGCCGGGTTTTTTCGCAGGCCAAGTTTTTACGCAGGCCAAGTTTTTCCGCAGGCCAAGGTTTTCGGAGGCCAAGTTTTTTCGCCGGGTTTTTCCGCAGGCTAAGTTTTTCTGACGGCCAAGTTTTTCCGCAGGCCAAATTTTCCGCCGGGATTTTCCGCAGGCCAAGGTTTTCGGAGGCCAAGTTTTTCCGCCGGATTTTTTCGCAGGCCAAGTTTTTACGCGGGCCAAGTTTTTCCGCAGGCCAAGTTTTTCCGCAGGCCAAGTTTTTCCGCCGGCCAAGTTTTCCCGCAGCCCAAGTTTTCCGCCGAAATTTTCCGCAGGCCAAGGTTTTCGGAGGCCAAGTTTTTTCGCCGGGTTTTTCCGCAGGCTAAGTTTTTCTGACGGCCAAGTTTTTCCGCAGGCCAAGTTTTCCGCCGGGATTTTCCGCAGGCCAAGGTTTTCGGAGGCCAAGTTTTTCCGCCGGGTTTTTTCGCAGGCCAAGTTTTTACGCAGGCCAAGTTTTTCCGCCGGCCAAGTTTTCCCGCAGGCCAAGGTTTTCGGAGGCCAAGTTTTTTCGCCGGGTTTTTCCGCAGGCTAAGTTTTTCTGACGGCCAAGTTTTTCCGCAGGCCAAGTTTTCCGCCGGGATTTTCCGCAGGCCAAGGTTTTCGGAGGCCAAGTTTTTCCGCCGGATTTTTTCGCAGGCCAAGTTTTTACGCAGGCCAAGTTTTTCCGCAGGCCAAGTTTTTCCGCAGGCCAAGTTTTTCCGCCGGCCAAGTTTTCCCGCAGGCCAAGGTTTTCGGAGGCCAAGTTTTTTCGCCGGGTTTTTCCGCAGGCTAAGTTTTTCTGACGGCCAAGTTTTTCCGCAGGCCAAGGTTTTCGGAGGCCAAGTTTTTCCGCCGGGTTTTTTCGCAGGCCAAGTTTTTACGCAGGCCAAGTTTTTCCGCAGGCCAAGTTTTTCCGCAGGCCAAGTTTTCCGCCGGGATTTTCCGCAGGCCAAGGTTTTCGGAGGCCAAGTTTTTCCGCCGGGTTTTTTCGCAGGCCAAGTTTTTACGCAGGCCAAGTTTTTCCGCAGGCCAAGTTTTTCCGCCGGCCAAGTTTTCCCGCAGCCCAAGTTTTCCGCCGAAATTTTTCGCAGACCAAGTTTTTCCGCAGGCCAAGGTTTTCGGAAGCCAAGTTTTTTCGCCGGGTTTTTCCGCAGGCTAAGTTTTTCTGACGGCCAAGTTTTTCCGCAGGCCAAGTTTTCCGCCGGGATTTTCCGCAGGCCAAGGTTTTCGGAGGCCAAGTTTTTCCGCCGGGTTTTTTCGCAGGCCAAGTTTTTACGCAGGCCAAGTTTTTCCGCAGGCCAAGTTTTTCCGCAGGCCAAGTTTTTCCGCCGGCCAAGTTTTCCCGCAGCCCAAGTTTTCCGCCGAAATTTTCCGCAGGCCAAGGTTTTCGGAGGCCAAGTTTTTTCGCCGGTTTTTTCCGCAGGCCAAGTTTTTCCGCCGGGATTTTCCGAAGGCCAAGTTTTTCGGAGGCCAAGTTTTTCCGCCGGGTTTTTTCGCAGGCCAAGTTTTTACGCAGGCCAAGTTTTTCCGCAGGCCAAGGTTTTCGGAGGCCAAGTTTTTTCGCCGGGTTTTTCCGCAGGCTAAGTTTTTCTGACGGCCAAGTTTTTCCGCAGGCCAAATTTTCCGCCGGGATTTTCCGCAGGCCAAGGTTTTCGGAGGCCAAGTTTTTCCGCCGGATTTTTTCGCAGGCCAAGTTTTTACGCGGGCCAAGTTTTTCCGCAGGCCAAGTTTTTCCGCAGGCCAAGTTTTTCCGCCGGCCAAGTTTTCCCGCAGCCCAAGTTTTCCGCCGAAATTTTCCGCAGGCCAAGGTTTTCGGAGGCCAAGTTTTTTCGCCGGGTTTTTCCGCAGGCTAAGTTTTTCTGACGGCCAAGTTTTTCCGCAGGCCAAGTTTTCCGCCGGGATTTTCCGCAGGCCAAGGTTTTCGGAGGCCAAGTTTTTCCGCCGGGTTTTTTCGCAGGCCAAGTTTTTACGCAGGCCAAGTTTTTCCGCCGGCCAAGTTTTCCCGCAGGCCAAGGTTTTCGGAGGCCAAGTTTTTTCGCCGGGTTTTTCCGCAGGCTAAGTTTTTCTGACGGCCAAGTTTTTCCGCAGGCCAAGTTTTCCGCCGGGATTTTCCGCAGGCCAAGGTTTTCGGAGGCCAAGTTTTTCCGCCGGATTTTTTCGCAGGCCAAGTTTTTACGCAGGCCAAGTTTTTACGCAGGCCAAGTTTTTCCGCAGGCCAAGTTTTTCCGCCGGCCAAGTTTTCCCGCAGCCCAAGTTTTCCGCCGAATATTTCCGCAGGCCAAGGTTTTCGGAGGCCAAGTTTTTTCGCCGGGTTTTTCCGCAGGCTAAGTTTTTCTGACGGCCAAGTTTTTCCGCAGGCCAAGTTTTCCGCCGGGATTTTCCGCAGGCCAAGGTTTTCGGAGGCCAAGTTTTTCCGCCGGGTTTTTTCGCAGGCCAAGTTTTTACGCAGGCCAAGTTTTTCCGCAGGCCAAGTTTTTCCGCAGGCCAAGTTTTTCCGCCGGCCAAGTTTTCCCGCAGCCCAAGTTTTCCGCCGAAATTTTCCGCAGGCCAAGGTTTTCGGAGGCCAAGTTTTTTCGCCGGTTTTTTCCGCAGGCCAAGTTTTTCCGCCGGGATTTTCCGAAGGCCAAGTTTTTCGGAGGCCAAGTTTTTCCGCCGGGTTTTTTCGCAGGCCAAGTTTTTACGCAGGCCAAGTTTTTCCGCAGGCCAAGGTTTTCGGAGGCCAAGTTTTTTCGCCGGGTTTTTCCGCAGGCTAAGTTTTTCTGACGGCCAAGTTTTTCCGCAGGCCAAATTTTCCGCCGGGATTTTCCGCAGGCCAAGGTTTTCGGAGGCCAAGTTTTTCCGCCGGATTTTTTCGCAGGCCAAGTTTTTACGCGGGCCAAGTTTTTCCGCAGGCCAAGTTTTTCCGCAGGCCAAGTTTTTCCGCCGGCCAAGTTTTCCCGCAGCCCAAGTTTTCCGCCGAAATTTTCCGCAGGCCAAGGTTTTCGGAGGCCAAGTTTTTTCGCCGGGTTTTTCCGCAGGCTAAGTTTTTCTGACGGCCAAGTTTTTCCGCAGGCCAAGTTTTCCGCCGGGATTTTCCGCAGGCCAAGGTTTTCGGAGGCCAAGTTTTTCCGCCGGGTTTTTTCGCAGGCCAAGTTTTTACGCAGGCCAAGTTTTTCCGCAGGCCAAGTTTTTCCGCAGGCCAAGTTTTCCCGCAGCCCAAGTTTTCCCGCAGCCCAAGTTTTCCGCCGAAATTTTCCGCAGGCCAAGGTTTTCGGAGGCCAAGTTTTTTCGCCGGTTTTTTCCGCAGGCCAAGTTTTTACGCAGGCCAAGTTTTTCCGCAGACCAAGGTTTTCGGAGGCCAAGTTTTTTCGCCGGGTTTTTCCGCAGGCTAAGTTTTTCTGACGGCCAAGTTTTTCCGCCGGGTTTTTTCGCAGGCCAAGTTTTTCCGCAGGCCAAGTTTTTCCGCAGGCCAAGTTTTTCCGCCGGCCAAGTTTTTCCGCCGGCCAAGTTTTCCCGCAGGCCAAGGTTTTCGGAGGCCAAGTTTTTTCGCCGGGTTTTTCCGCAGGCTAAGTTTTTCTGACGGCCAAGTTTTTCCGCAGGCCAAGTTTTCCGCCGGGATTTTCCGCAGGCCAAGGTTTTCGGAGGCCAAGTTTTTCCGCCGGGTTTTTTCGCAGGCCAAGTTTTTACGCAGGCCAAGTTTTTCCGCAGGCCAAGGTTTTCGGAGGCCAAGTTTCAGAATTTTTCGAGAATATTGAACTGCAGAAGATTCTTCAGCTAAGAAAGATACTTTACGTTCTAAATCTTCCAAATTTTTTTTTAATTTTCGAAATTTTCCATTTTTCCTCTTGTGAAATCCTTACTTTTTCAAATTTTTACATGAAAAATCCTCTTGAAAATGACATCTTTTCGATCGGAGCCAAGTTATCCAGTGTTCGAATCGAGTATTTGCTGAAAAAATGTTTTTTTTTTAATTTTTGGTCATTGATATTCCAAGCCAAAAACCAACCTTTTCTCACAAATTTCCACCATTTTTCAGCATTTTTCGCATCGCTGTAACTTCTAACTGCTCGTTTTTACAGTTTTCGAGCCCGAAAAAGCACTTGTTGCATTTTTCTGGGCTTAAAAGTGCTTGAAAAATGGAAAAATTAATGAAAAATCGAGATGGAAGAGTTTTGGGGAAAAGCGGAGGTTTCTCTTCCACGGCCGCGCGCTTTTGCGCGGGAGTTTAAAAAAGAGAGGAGGAAATTTGAAAAAGGTGGAAACAAAGAAAAATACGAATTTTTAGGTGAAAAACTTGATTTTCAGCTGGTTTTTATTGTTCGGAACGTGAAAAATTGGCCATTTTTGCTATTTTGAGTATAAAAAAGACAAAAAATGGTCTAAAACCGATGATTTTCCGATTTTCGACTTTTGGGTGAAATTTTGTCAAAAATCCGTATTTTTGGTCGAAATTTGTGGTTTTTGGCGTTTCGAGAGCCGAATTTTGTGATTTTTTGAATCAATATCATCTCTTGAGAACTTTTTCGAAGAATTTCGTAGATTTTCTCGATTTTGGCCAAAAATATCCAATTCCTCTGATTCTTCACGATTTTCTTGAATTTCGGCATTGAAGTTGGTCCAAATGTCAGTTTGTAGCTTGAAAAATGCTGAAAATCGACAGATTTAGCACTAAAAATCACTAAAAACTATAAAAAACTATCCGAAACCATTGATTTTCCTGAAAAATCCATTTGGCTCGAAAATCATCGATTTTCCTCAATTCCGAGTAAATTTTCAAAGTTTTTGTGGATTTTCATTGTTTTTCTGACGATTTTACACCCAAACTTTTAAAAATGAGTTAAAAAAGGACGCGTTGAGTTCGCCGAGCATTCAAGTCGAGTGACAGATGTGCATATAATCTGTCACCACGATCTCGAGCACCTGGCTAATCTCTTTGCTGGATTCCCTACGATGACACTCACCTCCTAATCTTCTGTTGACTCGACGTCTTCTCTCCACGATGCCGACACTTCTGGAATGAAAATTGCATTATTATGTGATTTTAGACCTTTTTCAGATTTCAAGTTTCCCCCGTACCTAAACCACTCGACAGCATACTCATCAGCATAAATGACAGCAAGATAACAACCATTTTCCAACATCCAATCCTTCAAAAAATCCATCAACATCGTACCGTAACCCTTCAACTGTTCGGTAGTGGTCACCGCGCAAAAAGCGATTTTCAGAAAATTGTCGAATTTTCGACAGCAGATTCCGCCGCGATTCTTCGGTTTCCGGGTGCTCCGCCGGCATGGTTGTCATCTGAAAAAATTTTCTTTTTTCATTTCTTCAATAAAAATCTTTTTTTTTTGTTGAAAAACTTCTTGAAAATCGCCTAAAAACACAAAAAATTCAAAAATAAAAGAAATATTTTTTCCGCTCGTAATTTACTGTGCATTGTGCGCTTTTGCGTCGAGGTGTTTGCACACATTAGTTGAAAAAAGGGAGGTAATTCAAATAATGGTGTTCATCTTTTACAGCATTTTCCGATTTTCTTGAATTTCGGCATTGAAGTTGGTCCAAATGTCAGTTTGTAGCTTGAAAAATGCTGAAAATCGACAGATTTAGCACTAAAAATCACTAAAAACTATAAAAAACTATCCGAAACCATTGATTTTCCTGAAAAATCCATTTGGCTCGAAAATCATCGATTTTTTTCGATTTCAAGTGTATTTTCAAGGTATTTGTGGATTTTTATTGTTTTTCTAGCATTTGTTTAATTGAAAACCAATAAAAATTCACTGATAATGACCGAAATTGACTAAAAAATACCTGAAAAATCAGAAATTCAAAGTTTATTTTTTCCCAACGACACTCCGAAATAACGCATTGCGCTGGGTTTAGCGAAAATCGGGGGAGGGGATTTTTGGCGGTTTTTCAAATTCGAGAATAGAGAATATCGCGAATTTGGAGCATTTTCAACTATTTTTAGCCATTTTTCCGCCGAATTTTCAGTCTGAAACTAAAAAGTTCAAAAATGTAATCACTTGTCGTATAGAATCAGTAATACTGGGTCGAAAATAGTAAGGAAAATGAGAGAAAAGCTGGGAACAGGAGGGAATAAGAGAGAAGAAATCAAATTTAGGTGGAGAAGAAGATCAGAAAAAGGGGGAAATTTATCTGGCGTCCGTTCTCCTGGCGGATGGACAGAAAGTGAACGAGTGGGCGTACGGTGGAACAACGAGTGGTGGACGAACGTTTGGTGGAATAAAAAAAGGGATACCTAAACTATCTTGGATCTGAAAAAAGTTAAAAAACCGTCAAATTAACACATAAGACAGACAGGGAAACATAAGGCAACAAGTGTAAAACGAAAAAATAATCTGTTTCAATATATTGGTAAAACTCACCGATTATAAAACTCTTAATTCATGTAACATGTGTTATACAACTTTCCATAATAGACTATTGAAATTCAGTCAAAATGCTAGATATTCAAGGTGGGTAAACAATAAAATCAGCATTCAATAGCTAATAAATCAATGAATCACAAAAGAATATTACAAACATACACCTATTCTGATTCACTATTCACTATTTCAAACTTTTTTCTGTTTCCTTCGCTCCATATATCGAGGAGAGTCTCAGTCTACATAATATATAAAACGTAACATCTATCAAGAAAACAACAACACGTTTCAAAATGTAATTGGACAATTAATTATATTTGAGTTTTGGGGGATGTCTTCTTCTTCTTCTTCTTCTTCTGAGTCTCCAGATATGCCAAATACAAATCATGATGGGGGAATGGTGGTTGTGGGGTTTCTTGCTAACTCGCAAATTTTCCTCCATCCCCATTTTAGGAACTCATCAGAGGTGCGCGGAAAAGAAAATTTTTTATACGGAAGACGGAAGACGGAAGTAGACGGAAGAAAAAGCATAAGTAAACAAGTGGGCGGTCAGTAGACCAACGGAACGTGGGACGACCGGTTGGTGAAAATAAAATTGAAAAGGGGATATCTAAACTATTTCAAATATGAAAAAAAAAGAAAACCTAAATTTCAAACACAAAGCTCATTGATTATCAGGCGAATAATAATATACAACGGGGCAGAAAACTAGATGAAATTGAAATCAAAATTGTCAAATTGGCCGAAAAAGAAAATGAACAACATTCGATATAGGATAAAAAAATCCCGGCGGAAAAACTTGGCCTGCGGAAAAAACCGGCGAAAAAACTTGGCCTCCAAAAACCTTGGCCTGCGGAAAATTTCGGCGGAAAACTTGGGCTGCGGGAAAACTTGGCCGGCGGAAAAACTTGGCCTGCGGAAAAACTTGGCCTGCGGAAAAACTTGGCCTGCGTAAAAACTTGGCCTGCGAAAAAACCCGGCGGAAAAACTTGGCCTCCGAAAACCTTGGCCTGCGGAAAATCCCGGCGGAAAACTTGGCCTGCGGAAAAACTTGGCCGTCAGAAAAACTTAGCCTGCGGAAAAACCCGGCGAAAAAACTTGGCCTCCGAAAACCTTGGCCTGCGGGAAAACTTGGCCGGCGGAAAAACTTGGCCGGCGGAAAAACTTGGCCTGCGGAAAAACTTGGCCTGCGGAAAAACTTGGCCTGCGAAAAAACCCGGCGGAAAAACTTGGCCGTCAGAAAAACTTAGCCTGCGGAAAAACCCGGCGAAAAAACTTGGCCTCCGAAAACCTTGGTCTGCGGAAAAACTTGGCCTGCGTAAAAACTTGGCCTGCGGAAAAAACCGGCGAAAAAACTTGGCCTCCGAAAACCTTGGCCTGCGGAAAAACTTGGCCTGCGTAAAAACTTGGCCTGCGAAAAAACCCGGCGGAAAAACTTGGCCTCCGAAAACCTTGGCCTGCGGAAAATCCCGGCGGAAAACTTGGCCTGCGGAAAAACTTGGCCGTCAGAAAAACTTAGCCTGCGGAAAAACCCGGCGAAAAAACTTGGCCTCCGAAAACCTTGGCCTGCGGGAAAACTTGGCCGGCGGAAAAACTTGGCCGGCGGAAAAACTTGGCCTGCGGAAAAACTTGGCCTGCGGAAAAACTTGGCCTGCGAAAAAACCCGGCGGAAAAACTTGGCCGTCAGAAAAACTTAGCCTGCGGAAAAACCCGGCGAAAAAACTTGGCCTCCGAAAACCTTGGTCTGCGGAAAAACTTGGCCTGCGTAAAAACTTGGCCTGCGGAAAAAACCGGCGAAAAAACTTGGCCTCCGAAAACCTTGGCCTGCGGAAAATTTCGGCGGAAAACTTGGGCTGCGGGAAAACTTGGGCTGCGGGAAAACTTGGCCTGCGGAAAAACTTGGCCTGCGGAAAAACTTGGCCTGCGTAAAAACTTGGCCTGCGAAAAAACCCGGCGGAAAAACTTGGCCTCCGAAAACCTTGGCCTGCGGAAAATCCCGGCGGAAAACTTGGCCTGCGGAAAAACTTGGCCGTCAGAAAAACTTAGCCTGCGGAAAAACCCGGCGAAAAAACTTGGCCTCCGAAAACCTTGGCCTGCGGAAAATTTCGGCGGAAAACTTGGGCTGCGGGAAAACTTGGCCGGCGGAAAAACTTGGCCTGCGGAAAAACTTGGCCTGCGGAAAAACTTGGCCCGCGTAAAAACTTGGCCTGCGAAAAAACCCGGCGGAAAAACTTGGCCTCCGAAAAACTTGGCCTTCGGAAAATCCCGGCGGAAAAACTTGGCCTGCGGAAAAAACCGGCAAAAAAACTTGGCCTCCGAAAACCTTGGCCTGCGGAAAATTTCGGCGGAAAACTTGGGCTGCGGGAAAACTTGGCCGGCGGAAAAACTTGGCCTGCGGAAAAACTTGGCCTGCGGAAAAACTTGGCCTGCGTAAAAACTTGGCCTGCGAAAAAACCCGGCGGAAAAACTTGGCCTCCGAAAACCTTGGCCTGCGGAAAATCCCGGCGGAAAACTTGGCCTGCGGAAAAACTTGGCCGTCAGAAAAACTTAGCCTGCGGAAAAACCCGGCGAAAAAACTTGGCCTCCGAAAACCTTGGCCTGCGGAAATATTCGGCGGAAAACTTGGGCTGCGGGAAAACTTGGCCGGCGGAAAAACTTGGCCTGCGGAAAAACTTGGCCTGCGTAAAAACTTGGCCTGCGTAAAAACTTGGCCTGCGAAAAAATCCGGCGGAAAAACTTGGCCTCCGAAAACCTTGGCCTGCGGAAAATCCCGGCGGAAAACTTGGCCTGCGGAAAAACTTGGCCGTCAGAAAAACTTAGCCTGCGGAAAAACCCGGCGAAAAAACTTGGCCTCCGAAAACCTTGGCCTGCGGGAAAACTTGGCCGGCGGAAAAACTTGGCCTGCGTAAAAACTTGGCCTGCGAAAAAACCCGGCGGAAAAACTTGGCCTCCGAAAACCTTGGCCTGCGGAAAATCCCGGCGGAAAACTTGGCCTGCGGAAAAACTTGGCCGTCAGAAAAACTTAGCCTGCGGAAAAACCCGGCGAAAAAACTTGGCCTCCGAAAACCTTGGCCTGCGGAAAATTTCGGCGGAAAACTTGGGCTGCGGGAAAACTTGGCCGGCGGAAAAACTTGGCCTGCGGAAAAACTTGGCCTGCGGAAAAACTTGGCCCGCGTAAAAACTTGGCCTGCGAAAAAATCCGGCGGAAAAACTTGGCCTCCGAAAACCTTGGCCTGCGGAAAATCCCGGCGGAAAATTTGGCCTGCGGAAAAACTTGGCCGTCAGAAAAACTTAGCCTGCGGAAAAACCCGGCGAAAAAACTTGGCCTCCGAAAACCTTGGCCTGCGGAAAAACTTGGCCTGCGTAAAAACTTGGCCTGCGAAAAAACCCGGCGGAAAAACTTGGCCTCCGAAAAACTTGGCCTGCGGAAAAAACCGGCGAAAAAACTTGGCCTCCGAAAACCTTGGCCTGCGGAAAATTTCGGCGGAAAACTTGGGCTGCGGGAAAACTTGGCCGGCGGAAAAACTTGGCCTGCGGAAAAACTTGGCCTGCGGAAAAACTTGGCCTGCGTAAAAACTTGGCCTGCGAAAAAACCCGGCGGAAAAACTTGGCCTCCGAAAACCTTGGCCTGCGGAAAATCCCGGCGGAAAACTTGGCCTGCGGAAAAACTTGGCCGTCAGAAAAACTTAGCCTGCGGAAAAACCCGGCGAAAAAACTTGGCTTCCGAAAACCTTGGCCTGCGGAAAAACTTGGTCTGCGAAAAATTTCGGCGGAAAACTTGGGCTGCGGGAAAACTTGGCCGGCGGAAAAACTTGGCCTGCGGAAAAACTTGGCCTGCGTAAAAACTTGGCCTGCGAAAAAACCCGGCGGAAAAACTTGGCCTCCGAAAACCTTGGCCTGCGGAAAATCCCGGCGGAAAACTTGGCCTGCGGAAAAACTTGGCCTGCGGAAAAACTTGGCCTGCGTAAAAACTTGGCCTGCGTAAAAACTTGGCCTGCGAAAAAACCCGGCGGAAAAACTTGGCCTCCGAAAACCTTGGCCTGCGGAAAATCCAGGCGGAAAACTTGGCCTGCGGAAAAACTTGGCCGTCAGAAAAACTTAGCCTGCGGAAAAACCCGGCGAAAAAACTTGGCCTCCGAAAACCTTGGCCTGCGGAAATATTCGGCGGAAAACTTGGGCTGCGGGAAAACTTGGCCGGCGGAAAAACTTGGCCTGCGGAAAAACTTGGCCTGCGGAAAAACTTGGCCTGCGTAAAAACTTGGCCTGCGAAAAAATCCGGCGGAAAAACTTGGCCTCCGAAAACCTTGGCCTGCGGAAAATCCCGGCGGAAAACTTGGCCTGCGGAAAAACTTGGCCGTCAGAAAAACTTAGCCTGCGGAAAAACCCGGCGAAAAAACTTGGCCTCCGAAAACCTTGGCCTGCGGGAAAACTTGGCCGGCGGAAAAACTTGGCCTGCGGAAAAACTTGGCCTGCGGAAAAACTTGGCCTGCGTAAAAACTTGGCCTGCGAAAAAATCCGGCGGAAAAACTTGGCCTCCGAAAACCTTGGCCTGCGGAAAATCCCGGCGGAAAACTTGGCCTGCGGAAAAACTTGGCCGTCAGAAAAACTTAGCCTGCGGAAAAACCCGGCGAAAAAACTTGGCCTCCGAAAACCTTGGCCTGCGGGAAAACTTGGCCGGCGGAAAAACTTGGCCTGCGTAAAAACTTGGCTTGCGAAAAAACCCGGCGGAAAAACTTGGCCTCCGAAAACCTTGGCCTGCGGAAAATCCCGGCGGAAAACTTGGCCTGCGGAAAAACTTGGCCGTCAGAAAAACTTAGCCTGCGGAAAAACCCGGCGAAAAAACTTGGCTTCCGAAAACCTTGGCCTGCGGAAAAACTTGGTCTGCGAAAAATTTCGGCGGAAAACTTGGGCTGCGGGAAAACTTGGCCGGCGGAAAAACTTGGCCTGCGGAAAAACTTGGCCTGCGTAAAAACTTGGCCTGCGAAAAAACCCGGCGGAAAAACTTGGCCTCCGAAAACCTTGGCCTGCGGAAAATCCCGGCGGAAAACTTGGCCTGCGGAAAAACTTGGCCGTCAGAAAAACTTAGCCTGCGGAAAAACCCGGCGAAAAAACTTGGCCTCCGAAAACCTTGGCCTGCGGAAAAACTTGGTCTGCGAAAAATTTCGGCGGAAAACTTGGGCTGCGGGAAAACTTGGCCGGCGGAAAAACTTGGCCTGCGGAAAAACTTGGCCTGCGTAAAAACTTGGCCTGCGAAAAAACCCGGCGGAAAAACTTGGCCTCCGAAAACCTTGGCCTGCGGAAAATCCCGGCGGAAAACTTGGCCTGCGGAAAAACTTGGCCGTCAGAAAAACTTAGCCTGCGGAAAAACCCGGCGAAAAAACTTGGCCTCCGAAAACCTTGGCCTGCGGGAAAACTTGGCCTGCGTAAAAACTTAGCCTGCGGAAAAACCCGGCGAAAAAACTTGGCCTCCGAAAACCTTGGCCTGCGGAAAATCCCGGCGGAAAACTTGACCTGCGAAAAAATCCGGCGGAAAAACTTGGCCTCCGAAAACCTTGGCCTGCGGAAAATCCCGGCGGAAAACTTGGCCTGCGGAAAAACTTGGCCGTCAGAAAAACTTAGCCTGCGGAAAAACCCGGCGAAAAAACTTGGCCTCCGAAAACCTTGGCCTGCGGGAAAACTTGGCCGGCGGAAAAACTTGGCCTGCGGAAAAACTTGGCCTGCGTAAAAACTTGGCCTGCGAAAAAACCCGGCGGAAAAACTTGGCCTCCGAAAACCTTGGCCTGCGGAAAATCCCGGCGGAAAACTTGACCTGCGAAAAAATCCGGCGGAAAAACTTGGCCTCCGAAAACCTTGGCCTGCGGAAAATCCCGGCGGAAAACTTGGCCTGCGGAAAAACTTGGCCGTCAGAAAAACTTAGCCTGCGGAAAAACCCGGCGAAAAAACTTGGCCTCCGAAAACCTTGGCCTGCGGGAAAACTTGGCCGGCGGAAAAACTTGGCCTGCGGAAAAACTTGGCCTGCGGAAAAACTTGGCCTGCGTAAAAACTTGGCCTGCGAAAAAACCCGGCGGAAAAACTTGGCCTCCGAAAACCTTGGCCTGCGGAAAATCCCGGCGAAAAAACTTGGCCTCCGAAAACCTTGGCCTGCGGAAAAACTTGGCCTGCGTAAAAACTTGGCCTGCGAAAAAACCCGGCGGAAAAACTTGGCCTCCGAAAAACTTGGCCTTCGGAAAATCCCGGCGGAAAAACTTGGCCTGCGGAAAAAACCGGCGAAAAAACTTGGCCTCCGAAAACCTTGGCCTGCGGAAAATCCCGGCGGAAAACTTGGCCTGCGGAAAAACTTGGCCTGCGGAAAAACTTGGCCTGCGTAAAAACTTGACCTGCGAAAAAATCCGGCGGAAAAACTTGGCCTCCGAAAACCTTGGCCTGCGGAAAATCCCGGCGGAAAACTTGGCCTGCGGAAAAACTTGGCCGTCAGAAAAACTTAGCCTGCGGAAAAACCCGGCGAAAAAACTTGGCCTCCGAAAACCTTGGCCTGCGGGAAAACTTGGCCGGCGGAAAAACTTGGCCTGCGGAAAAACTTGGCCTGCGGAAAAACTTGGCCTGCGTAAAAACTTGGCCTGCGAAAAAACCCGGCGGAAAAACTTGGCCTCCGAAAACCTTGGCCTGCGGAGTGCTATATATATATATATATATATATATATAAATTTCGGCGGAAAACTTGGGCTGCGGGGAAACTTGGCCGGCGACATTATGAATATTATATATATATATATATATAATATATATATATAATGAATATTATATATATATATATATATATATATATATATATAATATTATATATCACCACGGTAGTATATTATATATATTATATATTTATATTATATATATATATATATATATATATATATTATATATATATATATATATATATATATATATATATATATATATATATATATATATATATATATATATATTATCATATATATATATATAATATGTATATATTACATATATATATTATACTTTATATATATATATATATATATATATATATATATATACGTATGATATGTGGCTGTGCGGGCGTGTGAGCGGCTCGGCGGCTCGGCCTTGGCGAGCGACCGGCGGCGCGGGCGGGCGGCCGTGCGGGCAGGCGACTGGACGACCGGGCGACGACCTGGGGACTTTTGCAAAACCCGCCCCTCGGAGCCCGCAAAGTCCCCGGATTCGGCTAGCTTCCGGGCGTTCCTTCCCTCCTCTCGCCTGCATCCACTTCTCCGTCGGTTGCGCGAACCGTCGATGAAGCTTCGCTTGCCAGTGGCAGCGACCGGTGGCCGCCACCGTACTACCACCGTGGTGATAGTACGACGAGGTTCGCCGGGAGATCTACGTCTAATGTTAGGGTGGGCTGGCGTTTATAAGGGTGGGTGTAGACGAGCGGCCGACACCTCACGGGTTCCGCGCGCCACTATGTTTTGTGTGCGTGTCTCCGCTTTCTGCACACTCTCTCGCGGTCAGACGAAAAATGGGAGCAATCGAGGCGAATTTGAGCGATTTTTGGGCCGATTTTTTCGGTTTTTCTTGCAGAAAAGTGGATTTCAGGGTGAATTTTTGGGTTTTGAATGAAAAATTTCATTAAATACCGTGTTTATTCAGTCTGGAAAGCGTAAAAATCGATTATTTAGTCAAAATTTCGAAAAATGGAAAAATTGCGATTTTTCAACCTTTTCATGAAGAAAAGGGGGTTTTTGCGTTTTCTAGAGTGATTTTTCGCGTTTTTGAGGGTTAAAATCATCGAAAATCTTATTTTTTTGTCTGAAAAGTAGAAAAATCGGATTTTTTTTTCAAAATTTGCGAAAAAAAAATTTTCTCCGAAATTGTATTGAAATAGATTTGCTGTGTTTTTTCAGTTCTTTAGTTTTTCGAATTTTATTCTTCATGGAATTGTCAAATATCGTGTTTTTTTGGCCTGGCAAATTGAACTTTAAAAAGTGTACTTCAGACGCTTTATATGATGTTGTAAAGGTAGTTGCAGACACCTAAAGGTCCCTGAAAATCTTAATTCCACTCAAAATCTCCAGAATTCGTTCGATTTGCGTCGATATTCCATTTTCTGATCCCCAAAAAAAACTAAATTCAAATTTTTTCCTCTTCGCGCCGTTTTACCAGCGGGATTTCGGAGTGTCGTTACGCTTTTTCTGTCTGCGTCTCCCAAAAACACTCACTGCATCGTCGCTCGCGCGGCGCTTGAAAGTGTGTGATTTGTTCGATTTTTCCTGCGTTTTTTGAGCGAATTCTCGAGAAATCTGATTGTTTTTCAGTGTCAAACGATTCTCAACGACTAGTAGGAGGACGAGAAGGTCAGAATCGGAGATAAATACCGATTTCTGACCTTCAAAACGCAGAAAACCCCCCGGTCGCGCCGAAGGCTATGCCCAAAAATTCATTTTGAGAGGTTTTCAGTGGAATTTTTGTGCTAAAAATACGTTCAGTGTGTTTAGAATCCTTTACAGAGTCAATTTTATCGAAAATTTGTGTAAAATCGATAGAAAAATCGCCGAGAAAATTGAGGCGAAAATGTTGAAATTTCTAGTGATATTTTTTGAATTTTCTGCGTTTTTAGAGGTTTTTCTACCAATTTTAGGCCAAAAATCGCTTTAAAATGGTATAAAAATGGTCTAGAAATGTCTGAAACCAATGAAAATTCGATTTTCCAAAAATTGAAAACATTTTTTTTTTAATTTTCCCTCCAAATTCGTCAATTTTCGACCAATTTCCATGAGTTTAGGCTCAAAAAATTGCAAATTTTCTCTTTTTTGTCTTGACTTTATCTAACGATCTCAAGGTGAGTGTCATCGTAGGGAACCCAGCGAAGAGATTAGTCAGGTGCTCGGATTCGTGGTGGCAGATGATATGCATATCTGTCACTCGACTTGAATGCTCGGCGAACTCACTGCGTCCTTTTTTTAACTCATTTTTTATATTTCCAGTCCTTTCGAAACTCGAATTTTCGACGAAAAACCTCTGTTTTCAATTTTCCACCTTCCTTTTTTTAAACTCCCGCGCAAAAGAGCGCGGCCGTGGACGAGAAACCTCCGCTTTTCCGCAAAACTCTTCCACCTCTATTTTTCATCATTTTTCCATTTTTCAAGCACTTTTAAGCTCAGAAAAATGCAACGAGTGCTTTTTTGGGCTCGAGAACTGCAAGAACTTGCAGTAAGGAATCTCAGCGATGCGAAAAATGTTGAAAAATGGTGGAAATTAGTGAGAAAAGGTTGGTTTTTGGCTTGGAAAATATCAATGATGAAAAATATAAAGGAAGTCAATTTTTTCAGCAAATACTCGATTCGAACATTGGATAACTCGGCTCCGATCGAAAAGAGGTCACTTCCAAGAGGATTTGCCATGAAGAAATTTGAAAAAGTACGTATTTCAAGGGAAATTCATAAAAAAATTTTTTTGGAATTTTTTGAATAAAAATCATTTTTCTGAGCTGAAGAATCTTCTGCAGTTCAAGATTTTCTAAAGAATTCTGAAAATTTCCCCAAAATTATCAAAAATTCCAGGACTCCATGATCTACCCGGAATACACGGATTCTGATGACGTGCGAAACATTGAAGGATTTGTAGACGTGCTTCGAAAGTCTCTCGAACTTTCCGTCGACTCGAAAACCATCGAAAAAGAGAAAAATCTTTCCTCGGAAATCATAGAAAACCTCCGAAGCGATGCCATCCATTCCCTGTCGATTCTCAAGGATTTCAGTGGAATTCGAATGAATAATAAGGACATTTTGAAGGTTTTTTGTGCTAAAAAATGCGTTCAAAATGTTGAAAATCCCTCAAAACGTCGATTTTATTGAAAATTTGGGTGAAATCGATGGAAAATTGGCTGAGAAATTCGAAGCAAAAATGTTGAAATTTCAAGTGATATTTTCAAATTTTCGGCGATTTTAGACGTTTCTTTACCAATTTTAAGCCAAAAATCTCCTTCAAATGGTATAAAAATGGTCTAGAAAGGTCTGAAATCACTGAAATTTCAATTTTCAAAAAATTGAAAAAAAATTTTTTTTTGAATTTTCCCTCTAATTTCGTCAATTTTCAACCGATTTCCATGATTTTAGGCTCAAAAAATTGCAAATTTTCTCCTTTTTCCTGTCCATATTCAACGATTCAAAGGTGAGTGTCATCGTAGGGAGCCGAGCGAAGAGATTAGCCAAGTGCTCGGGTTCGTGGTGTCAGATGATATGCATATCTGTCACTCGACTTGAATGCTCGGCGAACTCAATGCGTCCTTTTTTAACACATTTTTTGAAATATTGGGTGTAAAATTACTTAAAAATACATAAAAATGTGTGCTGATTCCAATTATCATGAAGAAAAATCACAAGAATTGCATAAAAACTTCGAAAATCCGCATTCACACGATTGATTTTCAATTTTTGCTTAATTTTTCGTGATTTTCCTATTGAAAATTCTTAAAATTCTTGACAGTTCTCTATTTTTCTCCAAAAATTTTCAGTGATTCATCTCTTTTTTACCCATTTTCTCAAAAAATTCCATTTTTATCACCAAAAAAAACTAAATTCAAATTTCCCCTCTTCGCGGCGTTTTTCCGCAACGGGATATCGGAGTGTCGTTGCGAAAATCGAGCGCGGGAGTTTGAATTTCGATTTTTGCATTACCTAAGATGTTAGCTAAAAATATCGGTTTTCGAGTGTTTTTCATGGAATTTTTTGGAGGAAATTGAATAATTTGAAGAAAATTTAAAATTTCAGAATGTCAGACGAAGATTTCGACAGTTTTGGCGAAGATGACGACGGTGTACAACCCATAGAAGAAGGTGTGGAAATTTAGACGAAAAAATTGAAAATTATGAAGGAAAAATCAATTTTCTCGAGAAGAAATAGCACGGAGAATCTGAAAATTTTATAGGAAAATTCGAAAAACATCGATTTTTCGGTGAAAAATCAAACTTTTTTCGAAAAATTTTTTTTTCCAAAATTTTGAATTTTGATAATTTTGGCCCTCCGAAAAATTTTTCTAGATCCAAATTTTCTCCTGAATTCAAAAATAGCATCAAAAACACTCCTAGACCTCGATTTCCCCGAGAAAACCTAAAATTTTTCAATTTTTCCAGAGGAAATCACCGATCGCCACCGAACACCATGATCGTCGCGACTTATCACTGGCGATGACTCCAAAACTGTTTGGAAATGTGGGCGGCGCTGTGGGGTCCTCCTGAAGGTCTACGTGGCACCGAGAAATCGATTCGAAGAGATTTTGGCTGTTCGAATTGTTCAGGATCCAGAAGGCGATGAAAATGAGAAATTCATGGTTTTCGGTGGGTAATCATAGAGATATCGACTTGCAAACTTCAAAAATCAAAAAATTCAGCAAATTTTGACCTAGAACCATCAGAAATTGACTTAGAAAATTTCTTGAAATTTTTTTATTTTTTGAATTTTTCGATTTTTTTCGAAAAAAAAATTCAGATTTCCCTATAGTGAAAAAATGAGAATATTTGGCTCGAAATTAACCTAGAAGCGAGAAAAAGCGCAAAATGGCCGACTTTTGGGTTTCTAGGCCACCCATATGCATCCATATGGCCTAGAAATCTCTCAGATATTAATTTGTCAGCAATTTCACTATGAAATATTTAATCAAGGTCATTTTTCTCCCTTTTTCAGCATGACAGTGATACTCCGAGAATCACAAAAATCGAAGCAGCAACTTCGGAATCAGAACCCCGTGGAAATCATCAAAACTGAGAAAATGGAGATATGCGGAATTCCTATGACGTCGTGCCTTCTGAATCCTGTATAGGATTCTGGAGAAGAAGATGCAGATTCTGAAGAGAATTCCGAGACGATTCCGACGATTTCAGAAGATCTTCCAAAAGGTAAAAATAGCTCAAATTAACTCCAGAATTGCCTCATCTTTTCATCATTGTTATACAGTGCGTGCAATTCAATTAATTAGAAAATCGAACATTTCAGCCAAAAACTCAACACTTTAGACTTTAAAAAACCGCTAAATTGTCTTAAAAACCACTAAAAAATCCTAAATAAGTGTCTCAGAAAGTGGGCGGAGCCAAAATAGGAAGAACCCGAGCAAAATTTGTATTGTTTAAAATACGTAAAAATGTGCGTAGATTCCGAAAATCATAATGAAAATGCTCAAAGATCCCTCTAAAACCCCGAAAAATGGCTCCAAAATGAGCAAAAATCGCAAAAGTTGTATCCGGTGGCCGTGGCCGAGTATCCCAAAAAAGGGGCGGAGTTAGCCAATGAGCGGCTTTGCGGTCGGCTCCGCCCCTTATTTTTGGGAAACTCGGCCACGACCGCCGGATACAACTTTTGCGATTTCCGCTTATTTTGGAGCCATTTTTCGAGATTTTAGAGCGGTTTTTGGGCATTTTCATTATGATTTTCGGAATTTACACATATTTTTACGTATTTTAAAGCAATGAAAAATTTTCGACTCCGCCCATTTCTAACCTCCGCCCACTTTTAAGCCCCGCCCACTTTTTCAAGTAAAATCGAAACCACTCCCCTTTATTCTTACAGAACAAGTACTCCTTCATAGTGACACCATCAGGAGCTCCAAGGCATCGTTTTGGAATCCAAGAAGCGCAAAAAGTGAGCACGAGGCTCGCGGAGCAACCGTCTTCATCGTTGTTATCAATTTTTTGTTGTTGTTGTTGATTTTTGAAATTTCATGAAAATTTCAAATTTTTTTGTTATTCATTATCACAGTGCAAAAGTTTCAAAACGGCTTGTTCCGAAATGTCCAGTTTTGAAAAGTCGTGGTTGTAAAATGTCGCAGTTGAGAATCCGTTTGTTGATGCCTTCTGAATCCTATCCGACGTCTTCTGGACCTCATCAAGATCGCTTATGAATCCAGAATTTAAATTTGTTGACTTCTTCTAAATTTCTTTGGAATCCAAAATCCTCGTTGACGTCTTCTAAAATCCTTCGAAATTCTGAATTTCTAGTTGAAAAATCTCTATTATCCCTTTCTCCGCTGCTCTTTTTCAGATTTTCCGCCTATTTTTTGGTCATTTTTCGGTCATTTTTAGTGAAATTTTCGGATTTTCGAGGGTAAAAATTAGAAAAACTTCTTGATTTTTAGTGAAAATTTCGGTCAAAAACTATCGAAATAGACCAAAAACTTTTTTTTCGAAAAATACGAATTTTTAGATGAAAAACATGATTTTCAGCTGTTTTTTAGTGTTCCGAACGTTAAAAACATCTGGAAATTGGAAATTTCGAGAGAAAGGGATTGTTTCGAAGAAAAAGTCGGTGTTAAAAAAAAATAGAGGTAAAACAGGGAAAAGTTTAGAAAGTTGAGAACTGTAAAGTGAAAGTTAGAAGGAATGTTACAATCGAGTTGAAACATTTTTTTAAATGAAGATAAGAAACACAAATCAGAATAGGACATCAGAGAACAGACATCTGGACATCTGGAGACTTGAAAACCTGGAAGAAGTCGGTACAAACTGGGATTAATGACAAACCGATTGAGACCAGGAAAGATGTACTTTTGAAAAAGTGGGGATGAAAATGCAAAATGTTGGGAATGAAAAGAGAAACAGAATCATATGGAAAATGTTATTAAGAAACGGGAATTAAAGAAATTTCAATTTAAAGAATGTTGAACCATGAATAGATTCGAAACTGGCTTCATAATGAAATTCACTTTGAAGCTATACATGTGAAACTGAAAGCTTTTTCTTAGAAAATGGCAACTTTGAGAGCGAAAGTTACAGGTGTCATATTGCTAGAAAGGTGACGTATTTGGGTATCCCTAAACTAATTCTATCGTTGCCTTATTTTTGCTCCCCTGAAGGAAAGATACACTAATCGATATTTACTAAATACTGACGACGAAGATTTTCGATTGAAAAGTAAATATCAGTTGTCAGGTAATTTAGTTGATGAACCAGAAAAATTTTCATCGGAATGTAAAAATATCAAGTGAAAGCACTCTGTCACTACTGAAACCTACTTTGTGAAACAGAATATATACGGAAATAACAACTGCTCTCAATAACGGTATGATTCTTAGAAAGTTCACTATTTCATACATCTAGTATAATCAGAGTAGCAACACCCAAATAGTATTCTAGGGGGAAAAATCAAAGTTCATAAGGGAAAAAATTCAATAATTGTAATGAGGGGGGGGGGGGGGGGCTCATTTACTCAATATTGGATCTCAAAAAATGATTGTCCATTGGGATAGCCCGCGGCCGAGGGGACCACCTCGAAAAATTTTACCGCGCGCTCACACGCCCATCGATCGATGATTTTTTGTCCCACGCGCTCTCTGACATGAACCGCTGCAAAAAGTAGAGAAGGAAAAACGGCGTTAAACACTTCTCGAGAAGAGCACATGCAAAAACAATAAATGATAACAGAAAAATGTTCGATTATGGATTATGGGTGTCCGAAGGGTTGCAATTTTATAAGCGTTTTGGAACCGAGAACTAATGAGACGGACGAGTTTTTAGTAGTTTCGAAATGGAACATTTTGAACTTCATTGATATTTTGAGATGCAGAACAGAAGACAACATGGTCAATTAGATTTTCGGAAGTTCATATTTTTATCAAGGAGTCAAAACAGAGCAAAAAATCCCACACTAACTTTGCTTAGAAGTAAGCGATTCGAGTTTGAGCCTCATCTCCTAGAATCCCTTGACATCTTTCACAGTTGTTCTCTCTCTAGTTATGTGTGCTATAAAAGCAGAATTAATGGACGCATGAGAAAAATATCAATGATAATATCAAAATTTTCCGTTGTCAGCTGATTGATTTACTTGCCATGAAGCGATTTTTCCGCTAATTGAAAATTTTGATCAGTAGTTGATTGTTCGAACATGTACTGCAAAAAATCTTTCATTTCGGAGCTAAACTCTTCGGAGCTGGAAAAAATGTTTCAAGTTGCACATGTTCGCTTTGTTTTCCGCCACTTTTTTCGCTTATATCAATTGATTTTCAAAATAATATTCATCTTAACGAATAACTAGAAGCTGTAGTCTAAACTTAGAATTCACAATCATTTTTTAGCTTTAGATTACTATTTTTCAGGGATTGAGGTAGTTGAAAAATTTTGATAGTGTAGGGAGGATGGCATACAAACACTTTTTACCTCAAAGGGACGCTTCTGCAACATAAAAAGCAGGCTTCAAATTCACTGAAAGAAAAATGTGTTCAAGGTTGTGATTTCAAGAACATATCGTTACTATCGTTCGTCATGTAAATCATATATAGGAATCGAAACAGAAAAATATTTTTCCAGGTTCCAGAATTCTCCCAGTCGGTCGTGCGAAAATATTGTCTAGAAATCATCTCTAGGGCACACTTGCGGAGTTTATAATTACCATTTCAGATGAGAATTCTGTGAGACCGTGGGATTAGTGGTTTTGAACAAATTCCTTTGAAAATGTTGAAAGTGAAACAGAAATATTGAGCATTAACTTTATTGTAGTTTTAATCTATTTACTATTGTATCTGCTCATAATCAATCAAAATCATTTTTCAAAGTTTAACGCAAAACTGGCACCAATCACTTTGAAAACAAACACAGATAATAAGTGATGAAACTGAAACATATTTTTTTCTTGTTCTCAAAATAGCAATAGGACATCTGGACATTTGGAAATTCGGAAACGATTGGGCAGCGATGTATTATTGAAAAGAGAAAAGATCATGTGATAAAGAAATGAAGGTAGAACTGTGAACTTTTTTTTGCCAGAGGTGAAAATACGAGGACGAGAATCAAGAAATTCTTCTTTGTGCGACTTTCATGCATTATTACCAAGTTTCGTAATGAAATTTCACATGCGTCATATTGTTTTCAGAAATCAAACGTTGTCTTTATCAGTAAGCCAGAGCAACCATCTGCGTTTAGTGAAAAAAAAAGAAAAATCGCGATGTTCTACGACTATACAACTCATGTCAAACATTTTCAATTTGGTTTTCCTACAAAAATGTTGATACTGAAACACGAATGTTGAAGATGAAATTTTATTCAAAATGAGGTAGAATTTCAGGAGTGTCAAAAGCCCAATTTGTCGAATCTCAACATCTAGCTGAACAAGCAGAGATCGGAAAATGATGAAACTGAAACAGCAAAACATTTGAAAACTGAAAAAGAAGGAAAGAAGAGTACAATGAGAATGGTGGAAAAGTAGAGGAAAAATGTAACAGTGGAGAAACTGAAAAATTTGGGGAAATTCGAAGAGAACGCAGATGTGCTCTATTGACAATCTAACATTTCAGAAGGAACTGAAAAGTGAGGTAATGTCAATGGAGCACATTTGCAATCTTTTGTTGGTGTATAGAAATGGGAAGATGAGGGACGAGTATCGTTTTTTGAGCTTTCGACACTCAAAAAACAGCAAAAAATAAACTGAAAAAGCGAGAGATTAGCGAACAAGGAGAGACTAAAGGATATGGATATGGTATTTAGGCATTGACGATCTTCTTGTAGCCGTTTTCCTGATCGTAATACTTGGCCCAGTTGGCGTCAAGGAACTGCACGAAGTCGTCGATGGAGGCTTTCACGCGCTGTAATTTTAGAGTTTTGATTTTCAAATTACTGTAACTCTCTTTGAAGAGACCCAATTTTTATGAATTGCGCAGCAGCAAATAGGAAAATTGAAACTGATCATTTGCGGTTTTTGAATTTTCAAGAAATCTCTATTTTAACCCCTATTACTCACCTCAACATGTCCCTCGTGGCTGTATGGAAGACAGTTCATCAACTCGTCGAAACGGTAAATGAGCCGGAGGAGATGAGCGATACCGTAATCACTAGTGGCGACGTAGTCGTTACGGTGTACGGTAGCGATACTTCGGAACCGAATCTTCTTGGCCTTCAGAACTTCTCGGACTCGTTGTTCGTGTGGTTTGCGTTCTGGTTCCATGAGGACGGCGGTCCTGGAAAAATAGAAGATTCTAGATTGGTAGCATTGTTTTATTTACGTTATTAGATTCAAGTGGAGATCATAAGGTTCTAGACGTTTTGAAACATCAAAAAGTACCCAAACTTTTCTCCGTTTAAGAATTTTTGGATGGAGTCCTACGGATCAGTGAAACTTCCAAACTTTGACAACTTGTCAAGTTTGTAAAGAGAAAATTTCTTCAAAAAATCTTACATGAATTTCTCGTTGAAGTAGTCTGTCAGAGTTAGGTAGTACATCTCCTTTGCAGGAGTTGCCTGACGTTTCTCTTGGTTCCTCTTCTCGAGTTCGGCGGCGTACTGTAAAAAAAGAATATTCATTGAGTATACTGGAGAAGAAAGTACGCTTTATTGGACTAGTTTTTGTTTTGACTTGAGTTTACTGTTCAGGCACAACTGAGATTATAACTGCTGAATCCATCAAAATTTTCGATAAGAACCTAATTCAATATGTTGTTCTGGAAACCGCAAATCTCAAGAACGTAGAAAAAGTAAAAACAAGTAGAGCAAATTTGCTATTTTCGTAATTCTGGACTACTCACAACCTCCAGACAATGCATTCGAAACGAATTTGAAAAAACCTGGGTACTATTTCACAGACAACTTATAACAGAAATATATTTCGCAAAATCGCTATGAAGGCTGACCTTTTTCATGCTAATTTTATTATATACAGGGCGCTACGCACACAGAATTTCATAAATTATCAAGAAGATTGAATTTCAAATCCACCACACAATGACAATTTTCAACCAAATAATACTGCTTCAGAACGGTGTTTTTTAATACTAAAAACCTTGTGAGTGATAAATCCTCTTTAACTCTGCAAATACGCTCTACTGCTCATGCTAATTCTTGTAAAAAAACATCCAATGGAGCACAGTTGTTCCCTAGAATACAACATATTCAAACTTTGTTACAGTGTCCTACTGTAGGAACATGTTGTTCCGTTTCAGAGTGCTTTGAATTTTTTGGGAGAATCGATACCTATAGTTTAGTAACTTCACAAATTGAAGTACTAATATTAATGAAGTGGGCTAATGCGCTCTATTTGACTAGAGGCAAGTTGGGCGTGAAACCGTTATCAATGGAGCAACTTTGCTGCCTAAATTGAGCATCTACACTATGTGGGTGGTAAGTGTGCCTTATTTAACTGATCCCTAACGTTAAGTTCGGCGGGCCGCTGTTGTAACCAATGTGCCTCGTGCTACGCAAAAATAAACTACCAGAATTGTCAGTAGAGCGCATTTACACCCCCAAGTATATAGTACTATGTAAACGCGCTCTATTAGACTTTCCACTATTTGACCTACCTCCTCCATAATCTTCTCTACCGGGTACTCCGCTGGGATCACAGAAATCATCCCTTGCTGTCTCACAAAGACATAATCCGTTTTGAGCACCTCCATAAGATTCTCCGTGAGCTCGATCTTCTCGATCTTATACGCCGGATCGACCACGTGCCAGATGGACACCTTTGGCTTCTCTGGAACTACCGCCGGAGCTTCCTTCGGTTGTCCCAATCTCTCCCATTCCAACGCCTGCTTCGAAATCTCCACATTGAACCTTTTGGCGTACTCCGTGAGGTTCATTTTAAACATTTTTCCTTCCTCCATTCCGAAATCGATTCTCTCGTCTTGGCCTCTCTTGAAGCCACAGTAGTGGACCACGTAGTGGTCATCCTTGAGGTTGGTGATTTTGGCAGCATAGGGGACACCGTGGTAAAGGACGACAAGCGACTCTTTGAGTTGGAAGAGTGGGGTGTGGGTCTGAAAAAATGGACGATGAGATTGGGAGATTAAAAAAAAGCGGTTTCGTGTTTATCATAAAATTGTCAGATATTTTAGAGTTTTTGATACCGCAAACACTCCTATTAGCTAAGATACTGGGTTTCTAATACTCAAAACATCTAATTCCAAAATTTTCAGTTTCACTAGTATTAGATCAGATCGAAAGTTTAATTGAATTTCAGCAATCGAGCAAGTTATTTCAGCGGTCAGTCCAAATTTGGAAAAATTTGAAATTCTAGATGACTTTAGAGATTTTCAGAATATTCCAAGACCCTTACCTTCTCCACAACAGCCGCCGTCGCTGAAGACGTCCCCGGCTTCTTCTCCTCCTCCTTCTTAACCTCCACAGCACTTCTTCGTCTTCTTGCTCCATCTCCATTCTCCTTATCCATCGATTCCCTCGGATTTCCAGCCTTTCTTCTCTCATAATCTTCCATTGTTCCCTTATACATCTTCCCTCTCTCCTTCCCAATTTTCACCATCTCATCATGCTTCTTTCCGGTATTTTGGTAGTGGATTACATAGTGACCCTCTTCAATACCAGTAACCTTTGCAGGGTACGGTTTGGCGTCTTGGGCACGAATGCAGACGAGAGACTCTCCGATTGAGAACTTGGACGACATGGTGGACATCTGGAAATCGGAACTATCGAAAAGGGATATTGCTTTGAAGAAAAAGTCGAAGCTCAAAAAATAGAGGGGAAACAGGGAACAGTTTAAAAAAAGTGGAGAGCTGTAACGTGAAATTTTGAAGGATTGCTACAATCGAATTGAAAGAAACATTATATTTTTAAAAAATGGAGATAAGAATCACAAATCAGAATAGGACATCAGATAGCAGACATCTGGACATCTGGAGACTAGAAAACATGGACGAATTCGGTACAAACTGTGACTAATGAGAACCCGAAAAATTAGGATGATAATG
Organism: Caenorhabditis sinica; assembly: GCA_963932045.1. NCBI lineage: Eukaryota > Metazoa > Nematoda > Chromadorea > Rhabditida > Rhabditidae > Caenorhabditis > Caenorhabditis sinica. The sequence continues at coordinate 23,270,077 of OZ009940.1, forward strand.
CGAAATTTTGGGATTGAAAAAACAGAATCATACGGAAATTGTTACTGAGGAACGGAAACATGGGACTGGCTTGAATTTGAATTTCACTTTGAAACTGTATATATGAAACTGAAAACTTTTTTATTGAAAATGGCGACTTTGAGAACGAAAGTGACAGGCAAAACCGTATTCACCAATGATATTCAAACACCTCCCTGATTTAGAAAAAACTGTATGGAGACCGAGAATAAAAAAGTGGAATCGAAAATTTTGTGAATTTCGACGATCAGCAATGAAGATATCGTAAACTGTCAAAGTTCAAAATCACGCAAAAAACTGGGATTCAAAAACTTAAAAAATGAAGGAATCAACAAGAGGACCGCTCTCCTCGCTGACAGAACTAAAAATCAGACAACATTTCCATAGTAACAGGAGCGGTTTCCAATTTCAGAGAATGGCCAGAAACGAAAAATGTGACACACAATCTTTAACCTAGTACGTACTGTTTCTAAGATGGGCATATTCAAAAAGGTGACGTAATTGGGCATTCCTAAACTCGATAATTCTATCGTTGCCTTATTTTTGCTTCTGGGAAGGATAAACTTATCGATAAATGCTAAAAAAGGAAACCGATTGAAAAGTGAACATGAGCTGTCAACTTATTCAGTGGATGAATCAGAAAAATTGTCTTCAAATGGGAAAATGATACTAGTGGAAGCTCTCTGTCACTACTAAAACCTTGTTTTGGAAAGAGGGAGTGTGCGGGAATTACGAAAGTTCTCAATTAGGGCATGGTTTTGAGAAAGCTCACTATTTCATACATCTAGTATAATCAAAGTAGCAACACCCAGATAGTATTTTAGGGGGAAAAATCAAAGCGCATAAGGGGGAAAATCCAATAATTGTAATGAGGGGGGGGGGGGGGAGTCTCATTTACTCAATATTGCATCCCAAAAAATGAGTGTACATTGGGATCGCCCGCGGCCGATGGGACCACCTCGAAAAATTTTCCCGCGCGCTCACACGCATACATGACTGCAAAAACGTCCATCGATCGATGATTTTTTGTCCCACGCGCTCTCTGACACACAGACAGAGCGATGGGTCGAGTGACGTCACTCTCTCGTCCGACAAGAAATCTCACTGTCTGTCTCGGGGCAATGTTCTTAGTATTGGTCACTTTTCCCATTAGTAAGGGTGAATCATAGGGTCATACACACTCCCACTAGCAGACGGATATCTTTGAGATCACGGAACAGATGTAGATATGATTAATTAAAAGAGCGAAAGAAAGAAGTAGGAAATATAAATTACAAGAAAGGAGGGGGCAAAGAGGGCGCGAAATTCAAACACCTAAAGGGTGAAAGAGTGGGAAAAGAAAGGAGATAAAAAGGAAAAGTCTGGGAGAAGAGAAGAAAAAGTATGAAGGTGGACCCCTTTTATACCAAGAGGGCGGAGCCAGAAAGTGCCATGCACGGCGGGTTACAAAAAGGAATACGATTAAAAGAATGGGAAACTGATCATAAAAAATAATGGATGAGAACCTTTGCCTTAATGGTGGCAAAGAGCAAACATTAGAGTCGCGGGGAAATAGGATCATTAAAGCGGAAGAAGGAAATAGGAATTCAAATGTTACAGTATGCTTGTTGAGATTCGAAAGGAAACTTTTGAAACGCGCAGAGAAAGGAGTATAGACCTGGAGTATAGCAAAAGTTTTACTAAGTGCAAACGTCACCCTTGGTGAAATCAGGGCCAAAACCCGGCGAAAAAAAAACCTGGCGGAAAAAACTCGGCATAAAAACCCGGCGCTCTGGAAAAACTCGGCGCTCTGAAAAAACCCGGCCTCTGAAAAAACCCGGCGGAAAAACTTGGCATTCGAAAAAACCCGGCGAAAAAAAAACCAGGCGGAAAAAACTCGGCAGAAAAACCCGGCGCTCTGGAAAAACTCGGCGCTCTGAAAAAACCCGGCGGAAAAACTTGGCCTTCGGAAAAACCCGGCGGAAAAACTCGACCTGCGGAAAAACTTGGCCTTCGGAAAAATCCGGCGGAAAAACTCGACCTGCGGAAAAACTTGGCCTTCGGAAAAATCCGGCGGAAAAACTTGGCCTGCGGAAAAACTTGGCCTTCGGAAAAACCCGGCGGAAAAACCCGGCGGTAAAACTTGGCCTGCAGAAAAACTTGGCCTGCGGAAATAAATTAGCCTTCGGAAAAAACCCGGTGGAAAACCAGACCCCGCCCGCGGTCCTCGCGCGGACGTGCGGGCGTACGGGCGTGCGGCTCGGCTATATATAAATATATTATATTATATATATATATATATATATAAAAACAAAATATATATATATATATATATATATATATATATATATATATATATATTATAAATATATACAAATATATAGAAATATATATAAATATATAAATATATATATAAATATATAAATGTATATAAATATAGACTAGCTAGACTAGCCAGGCGGGCGCGCGTGCGCGCGTGCGGGCGACGGTGCGAGCGCGCGGCGGGCGGGCGACGGTGCGAGCGCGCGGCGGGCGGGCGACGGTGCGAGCGCGCGGCGGGCGGGCGCCGGTGCGAGCGCGCGGCGGGCGGGCGACGCTGCGAGCGCGCGGCGCGCGGGCGACGGTGCGAGCGCGCGGCGGGCGGGCGTTGGCTGGGCGACCGGGGCGGCCTCGCAAAAATTTTGCAAAACCCGCCCTTCGAAGCCCGAAAAATCCCCGGATTCGGCTAGCTTCCGGGCGTTCCTTCCCTCCTCTCGCCTGCATCCACTTCCCGTCGGTTGCGCGAACCGTCGATGAAGCTTCGCTTGCCAGTGGCAGCGACCGGTGGCCGCCACCGTACTACCACCGTGGTGATAGTACGACGAGGTTCGCCGGGAGATCTACGTCTAATGTGTGGGTGGGCTGGCGCTTATATACCCACCCCTAGACGAGCGGCCGACACCTCACGGGTTCCGCGCGCCACTATGTTTTGTGTGCGTGTCTCCGCTTTCTGCACACTCTCTCGCGGTCAGACGAAAAATGGGAGCAATCGAGGCGAATTTGAGCGATTTTTGGGCCGATTTTTTCGGTTTTTCTTGCAGAAAAGTGGATTTTAGGGTGAATTTTTGGGTTTTGAATGAAAAATTTCATTAAATACCGTGTTTATTCAGTCTGGAAAGCGTAAAAATCGATTATTTAGTCAAAATTTCGAAAAATGGAAAAATTGCGATTTTTCAACCTTTTCATGAAGAAAAGGGGGTTTTTGCGTTTTCTAGAGTGATTTTTCGCGTTTTTGAGGGTTAAAATCATCGAAAATCTTATTTTTTTGTCTGAAAAGTAGAAAAATCGGATTTTTTTTTTCACAATTTGCGAAAAAAAAATTTTCTCCGAAATTGTTTTGAAATAGATTTGTTGTGTTTTTTCAGTTGTATTCTTTAGTTTTCCGAATTTTATTCTTCATGGAATTGTCAAACATCGTGTTTTTTCGGCCTGGCAAATTGAACTTTAAAAAGTGTACTTCAGACGCTTTATATGATGTTGTAAAGGTAGTTGCTGACACTTAAAGGTCCCTGAAAATCATAATTCCACTCAAAATCTCCAGAATTCGTTCGATTTGCGTCGATATTCCATTTCCTAATCCCCAAAAAAAACTAAATTCAAATTTTTTCCTCTTCGCGCCGTTTTACCAGCGGGATATCGGCGTCTCGTTTCGCTTTTCCTGTCTGCGTCTCCTCGAAACACACACTGTATCGTCGCTCGCGCGGCGCCTGAAATTGTGTTATTTCTTCGATTTTTCCTGCGTTTTTTGAGCGAATTATTCTGAAATCCGATGAATTTTCAGGTTCAAACGATTCCCAACGACTAGTAGGAGGACGAGAAGGTTAGAGTCGGAGATAAATACCGATTTCTGACCTTCAAAACGCAAAAAACCCCCCGGTCGCGCGGGAGCCTATCGCCAATTTTTCATTTTAAAGGGTTTTTAGTGGATTTTTTGTGCTAGAAATGCGTTCAGTGTGTTTAAAATCCCTTACAGAGTCGATTTTATCGAAAATTTGGGTAAAATCGATAGAAAAATCGGCGAGAAAATTGAGGCGAAAATGTTGAAATTTCTAGTGATATTTTTTGAATTTTCTGCGTTTTTAGAGGTTTTTCTACTAATTTTAGACCAAAAAATCGGTTTTAAATGGTATAAAAATGGTCTAGAAATGTCTGAAACCAATGAAAATTCGATTTTCCAAAAATTGAAAAACATTTTTTTTTTAATTTTCCCTCTAATTTCGTCAATTTTCGACCGATTTCCATGATTTTAGGCTCAAAAAATTGCAAATTTTCTCTTTTTTGTCTTGACTTTATCTAACGCTCTCGAGGTGAGTGTCATCATAGGGAATCCAGCAAAGAGATTAGCCAGGTGCTCGGGTTCGTGGTGGCAGATGATATGCATATCTGTCACTCGACTTGAATGCTCGGCGAACTCAATGCGTCCTTTTTTAACTCATTTTTTATATTTCAAGTGTAAAATCGATAGAAAGAGTGCTCTGTTGTGGAAATGAAGGAAATTTTCACATTGGAGCCTTATCGGAGCCTATTTTCGATTTTTCAGTTTGTTATTTTTGGTCAATTTCGGTCATTACTAGTGAACTTTTTTTCGGTTTTCAGTCGAAAATTTGTCAGAAAAACTATAAAAATCCACAAAAAACTTAAAAATATACTTGGAATTGAGAAAAATCGATGATTTTCGAGTCAAATGGTTTTTCTGGGAAATCAATGGTTTTCGGTAATTTTCTATGGTTTTTTGTGGTTTTTAGTGCTAAATCTGTCGATTTTCAGCATTTTCGAAGCTACAAACTGAGATTTCGACCAACTTCAACGCTGAAATTCAAGAAAATCCTGAAAAATCAGAGGAATTGGATTTTTTGGCCAAAATCGAGAAAATCTACGAAATTCTTCGAAAAAGTTCTCAAAAACTTGCTGATAACCATAAAAATCGCAAAATTCGGGTCTGGAAATCCCGAAAAACACAAATTTCGACCAAAAATACGGAATTGAAACAAAATTTCACCCAAAAGTCTGAAATCAGAAAATCATCGATTTTAGACCATTTTTCGTCTATTTTATACTCAAAACAGCAAAAATGACCTATTTTTCACGTCCCGAACACTAAAAACTAGCTGAAAATCAAGTTTTTCATCCTAAAATTCGTATTTTTCTTTGTTTCCACTTTTTTCAAATTTTCTCCTCTCAAAGAAGAGAAACATCCGCTTTTCCCCAAAACTCTTCCATCTCGATTTTTCGTCAATTTTTCCATTTTTCGAGCATTTTCAAGCTCAGAAAAATGCAACGAGTGCTTTTTCGAGCTCGAAAACTGCAAAAACTAGCAGTTAAAATTTTCGGCAATGCGAAAAATGCTGAAAAATGATGGAAATTAGTGAGAAAAGGTTGGTTTTTGGCTTGGAAAATATCAATGATGAAAAATATAAGAGCATTCAATTTTTCCAGCAAATACTCGATTCGAACACTGGATAGCTCGGCTCCTATCCAAAAGGTGTCACTTTCAAGAAGATTTGCCAAGAATAAATTTGAAAAAGTGAGGATTTCATGGAAGAATGACGAATTTCAAAAATTTGTGAATATTCAAAAAATAATGTTTTTTGGAAGTTTTTGAATAAAAAACATCTTTCTGAGCTGAAGAATCTTCAAGATTTTCGAATGAATTGCTGAAAATTTAGAAAATTTCCCCAAAAATATCAAAAATTCCAGGACTTCATGATCTACCCGGAATAAACGGATTCTGACGACGTGCGAAACATTGAAGGATTTGCAGACGTTCTTCGAAAGTCTCTCGAACTTTCTGTGGACTCGAAAACTATTGAAAAGGAGAAAAAACAAAAAAAAACTCCTCGGAAATCCAATAAAACCTCCGAAGCAATGCCATCCATTCCCTGTCGATTCCCAAGGATTTCGGTGGAATTCGAATGAATAATAAGGAGATTTCGAAAGTTTTTTGTGCTAAGAACGCGTTCAAAATGTTCAGAACCCCTTAAAAAATCGATTTTATCGAAAATTTGGGTAAAATCGATGGAAAATTGGCCGAGAAAATTGAGGCGAAATTGATAAAATTTCAAGAGAATTTTTTGAATTTTCAGCGATTTTAGAGGTTCCTGTACCAATTTTAGGCCAAAAATCGCTTTTAAATGGTATAAAAATGGTCTAGAAAGGTCTGAAAGCAATGAAAATTCGATTTTCCAAAAATTGAAAAAAAATATTTTTTTTGAATTTTCCCTCTAATTTCGTCAATTTTCGACCAATTTCCATGATTTTAGGCTCAAAAAATTGCAAATTTTCTCTTTTTTCTTCACTTTATCTAATGATATCGAGGTGAGTGTCATCGTAGGGAATCCAGCGAAGAGATTAGCCAAGTGCTCGGGTTCGTGGTGACAGATGATAGGCAAACACTCTTTGACTACACCACTCTTTGACTACACCCACTCTTTGACTACACTTTCTCTTTGACTACACATTCTCTTTGACTACACTTTTCTCTTTGACTACACATGTCTCTTTGACTCCAAAGTCTCTTTGACTACACTTTTCTCTTTGACTACACTTGTCTCTTTGACTCCATTTTCTCTTTGACTACACTTTCTCTTTGACTACACATTCTCTTTGACTACACTTTTCTCTTTGACTACACATGTCTCTTTGACTCCAAAGTCTCTTTGACTACACTTTTCTCTTTGACTACACTTGTCTCTTTGACTCCATTTTCTCTTTGACTACACTTTTCTCTTTGACTACACTTTTTTTGTAGTCGAGTCGATGAGTCCTCACCAAGGGATTTTTTTAACTTGGAAGAAAAATTTCGAATCTTTTAAAACAGCAAAAATTTATTAGAGAGAGAAAAAAGCAAAACCAAGAAGAACAATAAAAATCCAAGAAAATCAACAATAGATGAAAAAAACCAAAATAATTAGAGAAAACTGGAATGGTCTGGACTGTATCTTTTCGTTGAGCGGCTGAAATATAAATAAAATATACTTTAAAAAATATATTATCAGCTGTACCGTTCTCGCCGAGAAGTATTCCTAGACTCTTCATTGTGTGTAGAAGACAGAAGAGGAGAGAATGAAGACAGGCACTGAGAAGTACTTGGCATCGACTCATCAGGTGTGCTGTCATTCAAAGTTGTTGAATCAAAGGCGGGGGCGACAACAGATTCAGTGAGATTGAACAGAGTCAAACTGAAAAGAATTCAACGAAGAAGCTATTTTATGATTCCCATTCTTACTTTATGATTCCCATTCTTAGTCCAGATCTAGAAAGAATATTGCTTCTGAGTAAATCATCCAAAAACCCTACTTTTGATAATCAATTTTGGAGGATCGAAAGAGAGCAGTATCGGGCACTGTAGTCCGATTCTTGAGAAATAGTCCATCCGTTCATTGTTGTCCATCATCGATACATCTACTTCTGTCACAACAACTTCCGAGTCACAAACGGAAGCTTTTCTGAGTTCTCTCAATTTGCTTCTACAGAACATGTCTAGTCTGTCAGCAAGCGTTGTGACCGGCAGAGCTTTTTGAACAACACTTCTCATTTGTTTGTTGAAATTTTCCGCTGGGTTTGTTGTACAATATTGTAAAATCAGGCCGGATTTCAACTTTGGGAGAGCTGTTGCTGTTTCCATGATCCAAATCTTATTGTCAAGCAGCCTAAAATGGATAACGCTTTTTGCGAACATGGTTTAAGACAAACCACTTGTAGATCCGTGGATCGATAGCCTTCTTAATTTTCGGAAGCCTACGGTTGAATTGATCTTCAGTACAGCTCCCCAGTAAGCCAGATTTCCAGACTCCATTCAGTTTGTATCCATATAAATAGAACTTCGCAACATTTGCTGCTTTTCTACCAAACTTGTGAGCCAACAGACGCAAAACGTGGAAATCGCATCTCAAGATCGTAGCTCCCAGCATATCTCCGTAAACTTGAAGATTAGCTTCACCGTCCATTAAGATGGAAGGAACTTTCTTCTGATGAATTAGAGGGTCCAGCTGTTCCTTGAGCATCTTCGAAAAGAATTGGTGAGAGCTGAAGTCACGGTGGCTATGTAGCAGATATCCGATGGGAAAAACTCGAGGTTTAAAACTTCTTTTAGTTCTGAAAGGGATATACATCGTTAATGCAGCAAAACTTCAATACTACCTGAAGTGAGGAGACTCCGCCAGAAGCACAGTTACGTAACAATCACTCAAATTGTACGTAGTGTCAACGAACAATCTTGAAGGGAACATGACGCCTGTTGGGCACTGCTTCAAAACTTCCTTTAGTTGAATCTTTTGGTTGTCTGGATTTTGCAATTGAATATCTTCTACAAAGTGTGTCCAGTTTTCGAATTCAGAATCGGAAGGGCATCCAGCACCAAAGAATCTCATTCCATCGGGAAACAGCTTTACATAACTGAACGTCAGTTCATTAGATTCGTCTGAAATTAAATCTCGTTAAGTCTTCGGTGAACCGGCCAGTTTCTTACTAATCGAAAATTGGAGATTCAGAGGATTTGTCAACTCTAGCTCCCGCATATGCTGCATAGTCGTCACGACTCTTCGCCCACTGGATCCTGTGATACAATTCGGCACTTTTCTTTGCAGATTGAGAATCTGCTTGCGCGTCACTTCGTAGCCTCGTTCTGTTGCAATCGTGAATGCAGACGAGGATGTTCTGAGAGGAAGAATACTCGATCTGATATCCTCTGCTTGTGACAATCGGAGACGTTGTTTCATGACTTGGGAGCCGCTGGGAATTTCAAAGTTTCCACCGTCTAAGAGATAATAGTGAACGAGAGTTTCATCATCCAGATGCAGACATTCTTTTTTGAAATACTCATTTGTCGCGGATGTGCACTTCACAAGTTTAAATCCACGGTCTTCTAGTTTCAAGCTACGGTACACTGGCTGGTGTCTTTTTCCGTTTTCCGTTTTCCCCCATTGAAATCCGTCGTATGGAACCGACTCTTCCGATTTTGGTAGACTAAAAATCATCGATCGTTCCATTCCAAGTGTTTGAAGACTTCCGATAGAGACCTCTTGACAAGTAGTAACCCTGAAACCCAGCTCATTGCTAAAATATCATGTTAATGAGAACAACAATACCTTGACTTATCGTTCAACAGCAGGAGCCAGTCCTTTTTTCTGAATGATTCTGTCATTTTACCTGAAAAAAATATTTTTGGGAGTTAACTGACTTTACATTTTCAATAGATGTAATAAGAAATACAAAAAATTAATATTAAAAACTGAAACGAAAAAACAAAGGAACAACAAAAAAAAAGTGGGCGGGGACGTCACCTCTAAAAAAGTGTAGTCAAAGAGACCTGAGCGTCTCTTTGACTACACTTTTGCAGTTTCATTCTTTGCGCGCTTTGGTATGTTCATTACTCTAGACAATTGAGTTTAACATTTCAACTGGTATTTTTGTAGTATCAAGTGACAACTATTGCTAGTGGATTGACTACAAAAAAAAGTGTAGTCAAAGAGAAAAGTGTAGTCAAAGAGAAAATGGAGTCAAAGAGACAAGTGTAGTCAAAGAGAAAAGTGTAGTCAAAGAGACTTTGGAGTCAAAGAGACATGTGTAGTCAAAGAGAAAAGTGTAGTCAAAGAGAATGTGTAGTCAAAGAGAAAGTGTAGTCAAAGAGTGGGTGTAGTCAAAGAGTGGTGTAGTCAAAGAGTGTTTGCCCAGATGATATGCATATCTGTCACTCGACTTGAATGCTCGGCGAACTCAATGCGTCCTTTTTTAACTCATTTTTAAAATTTTGAGTGTAAAACCACTTTAAAATACATAAAAATGTGTGCTGATTCCGAATATCATGAGGAAAAATCACAAAAATTGCATTAAAACTTCGAAAATCCACTTTCACACCACCGAAAATCGAGAAAAGGAAGATGACAGATTTTCTCAATTTTCAAATTTCGCTCCGTTTTTCGTGATTTTTCCATATTTCTTGTTGAAAATTCGGCAATTCTTGGCAGTTCTCTGTTTTTCTACAAAAATTTTTAGTGATTCATCTCTTTTTTACCCATTTTTGCAAAAGAATTCCTATTTTTCACCCAAAAAACTAAATTCAAATTTTCCCTCTTCGCGGCTTTTTCCCACAGCGGGATTTCGGAGTGTCGTTGCGAAAATTGAGCGCGGGTGTTTGAAAATTGAAATTTTCCTTACCTAAAAAATCGGTTTTCAGCGATTTTTCATGGAGTGTCTCGGAGGAAACCAAAAAATTCAAAGAAAATTTAAAATTTCAGAATGTCAGACGAAGATTTCGACAGTTTCGGCGAAGATGACGACGGTGCACAACCCATAGAAGAAGGTGTGGAAATTTGGACGAAAAATTGAAAATTATGAAGAAAAATAAATATTCTCGAGATAAAATAGCATAGAGATTCTGAAAATTTGATTCTAAAATCCCCAAAAAAATAAATTTTCGGGTGAAAAATCAAACAATTTCCACAAAAAAAAATATTTTTCAAAATTTTGAATTTTGAGAATTTTGGACCTCCGACAAAGTTTTCTAGATCCAAATTTTTTCCTGAGTTCAAAAATAGATTCAAAAATACTCCTTGACCTCAAATAAGCTGCGAAAATCCAAAATTCCAGACGAAATCACCGATCGCCATTGAACACCGTGATCGTCGCGACATATCACTGTCGATGACTCAAAAGCGGTTTGGAAATGTGGGCGGAGCTTTGGGGGTCCCTCTGAAGGTCTACGTGGCACCTAGAAGTCGATTCGATGAGATTTTGGCTGTTCGAATTGTTCAGGATCCAGAAGGCGATGAAAATGAGAAATTCGTGGATTTCGGTGAGAAATCATAGAGATATCTTCTTTGAGACTCTAAAAATCAAAAAATTCAGCCAATTTTGACCTAGAATCATCAAAAATTGACCTAAAAAAATTTCGAAAAAAATTTTTTTTTGAAAATTTTCGATTTTTTCAGAAAAAATTCAAATTTCCCTTTAGTAAAAAAAAACCACGAAATTTGGCTCAAAATTGACCTAGAAACAGGAAAAAGCACAAAATGGCCGAGTTTTGGGATTCTAGGCCACCAAAATGCATCCATATGGCCTAGAAATTTCACTACGAAATATTCAATCAAAGTCTTTTTTCTCCATTTTTCAGCATCGCCCATGATGCTCCGAGAATCCCAAAAGTCGAGGTAGCAACTCCGAAGTCAGAACCACGTGGAAATCATCAAAACTGAGAAAATGGAGATATGCGGAATTCCAATGACGTCGTGAAGCCTTCTGAATCCTCCTCTTCGTACTGAGGAATCTGAGGATTCTGACGAAGAAAAAGATGACGATTCTGAAGATTCCCCTCAACACTTCCAAAAAGTCCATTTTGGACCAGTGAAAATAGTTGATTTTATCGAAAATTTGGGTAAAATCGATAGAAAAATCGGCGAGAAAATTGAGGCGAAAATGTTGAAATTTCTAGTGATATTTTTTGAATTTTCTGCGTTTTTAGAGGTTTTTCTACTAATTTTAGACCAAAAAATCGGTTTTAAATGGTATAAAAATGGTCTAGAAATGTCTGAAACCAATGAAAATTCGATTTTCCAAAAATTGAAAAACATTTTTTTTTTAATTTTCCCTCTAATTTCGTCAATTTTCGACCAATTTCTATGCTTTTTGCTTAAAAAAATTGCAATTTTCTCCTTCTTCCTGACCATATCCAACGATATCGAGGTGAGTGTCATCGTAGGGAACCGAGCGAAGAGATTAGTCAGGTGCTCGGGTTCGTGGTGTCAGATGATATGCATATCTGTCACTCGACTTGAATGCTCGGCGAACTCGATGCGTCCTTTTTTAACTCATTTTCATGAATTTTAGGTGTAAAATCGATGAAAAAGTACGAATCGATGTCTGTTTTTTTATTTAAAAATTCGACCTAAACCATCTCCCAATATTTTAAACAAAAATCGTTGCAGATCGACTACGGTATCCACAGGAAAAGGATATGTTCATGACGATATGGAGACGTCGCACTATATGAAGAACTTCAAGTTGGCCGATGAGAAGATCCCGTTGAGACTTCAGAAGTCCAAGGGTCTTCTGAATCTCATCGACAAGAACTTCTCGACGTTGGCGTCGTTGAATCGATCGTTTGAGCGAGACGAAGCATTTGATGTCGTTGAAGGACTTGTGTGACAAGGTAGAGCTTTTGATTTCAAAGAAAAAAATTTAGCCGAAAAAAGTATCCAAAAAAATTGTGGAAAATTAGGTGAAAAATGACTCAAATTCATCGAAAACTGACCCGAAAATCCAGAAAAATTGGTCGAAATGATGCAAGATAGCCCAAAAAATTATGAAAATCGCTGAAAATCGAAAAGTGGGCGGGGCCAAAAAGTGAGGCTCCGCCCACTTTTTAGAGAATTTTTCGACGATCTTCAAGTTTAAAATACGTAAAAATGTGCGTAGATTCCAGAAATCATAATGAAAATGCTCAAAAGTCCCTCTAAAATCCCGAAAAATTTCTCCAGAATGAGCAAAAATCGCAGAAGTTGTGACCGATGGCCGTGGCCGAGTTTCCCAAAAAAATAAAGAGCGGAGTCAGCCAATCACTGCGTTCGACTCCACCTCTTTTTTTGGGAAACTCGGCCACGGCCACCAGATACAATTTCTGCTGTTTTTTCTCATTTCGGAGACATTTTCCGGGGTTTTTAAGCGATTTTTGAGCATTTTTATTATGATTTTCAGAATCTACGGACATTTTTACGTATTTTGAAGCAACACAAATTTTTGGTCGGATTCCTCCTTTATGCTCCGCCCACTTTTAAGTAAAATCTAATCCACGCCCCCTTATTTTTACAGAACAAGTACCCCTTCAAAGTGACACCATCAGAAGCTCCAAGGCATCGTTTTGAAATCCAAGAAGCGCAAAAAGTGAGCACGAGGCTCGCGGAGCAACCGTCTTCATCATTGTTATCAATTTTTTGTTGTTGTTGATTTTTACAATTTCATGAAAATTTCAAACGTTTTTGTTATTACTGTAATCACAGTGGACAAGTTTTTGAAGTTTCGAAACGGCTAGTTCCGAAATGTCCAGACGTCGATATTCCGTCAGACCGCCTTCAGAATCCAGAATCCTTTTCACGATGCCTTCTGAATCCTAGCCGACGTCTTCTGAACCTCATCAAGATCTCTTCTGAATTCAGAATCCAAATTTTTTGACTTTTTCTCAAGTTCTTTGGAATCGAAAATCCTCGTTGATGTCTTCTGAGTTCCAGTCTTCTAAAATCCTTCGAAATTCCGCATTTCTAGTTGAAAAATCTCTATTAACTGTACTTATTTTCCTTCCTTCTTTTCCAAATTTTCCGTTTATTTTTTGGTCATTTTTCGGTCATTATCAGTGAAAATTTGGTGATTTTTGAGGGAAAAAATTAGGGAGAAAATTCTTGATTTTTAGAGAAAATTTCGATCAAAATCTGTCAAAATTGACCAAAAAAAATTTTTTTTTCTGAAAAATACAAATTTTTAGGTGAAAAACTCGATTTTCAGCTGACTTTCAGTGTTCCGAACGTCAAAAATTGACTATTTTTGCTATTCTGAGTATAAAATAGTTCAGAAATGGTCTAAAAACGATGATTTTCTGATTTTCGACTGTTGAGTGCAATTTTCTCGAAAATCCGTATTTTTGGTCAAAATTTGAGGGTATCCAATATTTCTGCACGAAAAAAAGACGATTGTTGAGGTTTTGATCCTGTTTTAAGGTCATTTTTCGAAGAATTCGGTCAATTTTTGCAATATTCGTCGAAAATGTTCAATTTTCGGTATTTGAGCGAAATTTCGAGGAAAAACCGTATTTTTGGTCGAAATTCGTGATTTTTTGGGGTATTTACACCCGAATTTTGTGATTTTTATGGATATTATCATGTTTTTGAGAACTTTTTTCATAGAAAAATGTTGATTTTTTCGATTTTTGGTGAAAATTTCCAATTTCTCTGATTTTTCTTGAATTTCGGCGTAGAAGTTGGTCGAAATGTCAGTTTGTAGCTTGAAAAATGCTGAAAATTGACAGATTTAGCACGAAAAATAACAAAAAACTATAGAAAACTACCCGAAACCATTGATTTTCCAGAAAAATCTATTTGGCTTGAAAATCATCGATTTTTCTCTGTTTCAAGTGTATTTTTAAAGTTTTTATGGGTTTTTATCGTTTTTCTGACCTTTTTTTTGACTGAAAACCAAAAAACGTTCCCTGATAATGACCGAAAATGACCAAAAATAACCTGGAAAATCGAAAATTCAAAGTATATTTTCTTTTCTCAACGACACTCCGAAATAACGCATTGCGCTGGGTTTAGCGAAAATCGGGGAAGGGATTTTTGGCGGTTTTTCAAATTTGAGAATAGAGATGATTGCGAATTTGGAGCATTTTCAGCCATTTTTCACGGAACTTTTAGTCTGAAACCTGAAGGGTAATCACTTTTCATTACGAAAGTAGTAATACTCGATCAAAAATAGCAAGGGAATTGGAAAAAAGAAGCTGGAGAACAGGAATGAATAAAAGAGAAGAAATCAAAGTCAGCTGGAGAAGAAGATCAGAAAAAGGGGAACGGACAGAAAGTGAACGAGAGGGCGGACGGTTGACCAACGGGAGGTGGACGAACGTTTGGTGGACACGAAATCGAAAAAGGGGTACCTAAACTATCTTAGATCTGGAAAAGTTCTGAAAAAACCGTCAATTTGAACATAAATTTGAACATGGCAACACTGTGGTAAGAAAAGCAAAAAAGGTAAAACGAAAAAATAATTTGTTTCAATATATTGGTAAAACTTACCGATTATAATACTGTTCAATTATAATATAAAACTTTCTACATATTATAAAGCTTTTTAAAATAGATTATTGAAATTCAGTCAAAATGCGAGATATTTAAGGTGGGTAAACAATAAAATGCAGCATTCAATAGCTAATAAATAAATGGATCACAATAGAACATTACAAACATAAACCTATTCACTATTTCAAACTTTTTTCTGTTTCCTTGGCTCCATATTTCTAGGAGAGTGTCATTTCAAATTACTGAAGTTTAGACATTTGTTTTTGACCTTTATCTAACCATAGATATTTTTTAGAAACGAAACCGATTTGCTTTTTGAAAAAGTTTTCACTGTTTTTGATAACTGGAAACTTTTGAGTTTTTAAAAACAAGATTGATCTGAGAGTCAGTGTCATTTTTGTATTTGAAAGCTGACACATCAAGATAATAGCCTTACGACTTTGTGTGCAATAGACGCTTACTGAAAATAATAATAATCAACTTGAGTTAACGAACACATGAAACTGTAAAGGGTGAAAAACTCGGTGGGGAAACATAGACATCAAGGATTTTGGGAGAAAGGAGAAGCCTACACCTGCGAGATATTTCCGTTGCATGGTGCACTCGAAAGGTAAGAAAATAGGAGTTTCAGAGAGGAAAGGAAAACATCAACATTTCGCCTAAATTACCTAGAAAGATAAATCAAGTCCTACACGCCTGAAAAGCCAAAAAAAGCCAAAAAAGCCAAAAAAAGCCAAAAAACCTAAGAGCCTAAAAACCTGCAGAGGGCGGAAAAATACGCATTTGAGAATCTAAAAATGATCTTGCACTGAAAATTTTGAGTTTTTTCGCTTTCTGAAACTTTTTTCTTACCTTTTCGAGTTCTCCACTCAACGGAAATATATCGCGGGTGTAGGCTTCTCTTTTCTCCCAAAATCCTTGATGTCTATGTTTTCCCCCATCGGTTTTTCACCATTTACAGTTTCATGTTTTCGTTAATTCCAGTTGATTATTTTTGGAAGTGGTACAAACTTGAGGTTGACACCCTTCATGGAGAGGAAGACGTCCTTCGTCGGCTTCTCGATGCCATTGCAGTGAGCCTTCTTGTTCTGGTTGCGATTGGTTATGTTGATGGCGAGGAGTGGATGTGTATGCGGGGGCGAACGCGGAGGACTGAAGAATACAAATTTGGGATTCAAATAACCCTTCGGAATCCGAGGAAAATTTCGAATTCTACTTCTTTTTCATCCGTACCGTCTCCGGAAGTTCATCCACATATCCATAAAGAAGGTGACGGGGCTCGGCTTCCTTTGGCCCAGAGTCCAGATTATTGATGGTGCACTGAAAATTTTGATGTTATTCCTTTCCTTTCTGAAACTCCTACTTTCTTACCTTTTCGAATGCACTATGCAACGGAAATATCTTGCGAGTGTAGGCTTCTCTTTTCTCCCTAAATCCTTGATGTCAATATTTTCCCCACCAGCGTTTCACATTTTACAGTTTCATGTTTTTGTCAATTCGAGTTGATTATTTTTAGAAGTGTTCAACTATCGATTTCAGGATCCAAAAATCAAAAGAAAACTGAGATTCCAATTAGTGTCTTGACCACTGTATCGGATGATGGTGCGAGGTCCGTAAGAGATTTCGATTATTGCGGCGGTTGGTTTTTCAGATTTTTGAAAAGCCGCGGCCAGTCGCGGCTACCCGGAAAAAGTGGCAGCCGTGTCTTTTGCAGTTTCATGTTTTTATTAATTCGAGTTGCCGTTCCACAGTTCGTTCCAATTGATAGTTGGCCTTTTGTATTTTCATCTTTTCAAATTCGAATTTACTATTTCAGATGTTGAAAGGATTCAAAAATTTAGAGAAACCCGAGATTTCAAATAGTACTTTGACAACTGCACGGAAGATGTACTTTAATTTTTGAAGATATGTATGTATGCTATTTCTGAAGAAGGTGAAACGAAAAATAATATGTTTCAACATATTGGTAAAAGTTAACGATTATAAAACTGTTCATTTATAAAACTGGCTATTGTAAAATAGACTATTGAAATTCAACTTCAGTCAAAATGCGAGATATTCAAGGTAGTTTAACAAATACATCAGCATTCAATAGCTAATAAATCAATGGATCACAATAAAATATTACAAACATAAACCTATTCTGATTCACTATTTCACTATTTCAAACTTTTTTGTTCTGTTTCCTTGGCTCCATATATTGAGGATAGTGTTAGTCCAAATTACTGACAAAGTCTTCAAGATATTCGAATACTTCTCTTCGTAGTTGGCGGTAATGTTGAAGATGGTAGAGGTGCTGTATCATCCCGCAAGGCTCCTGTCAGTATGAATATGAGAAACACTTGGTTGCTGATTTTTTTATTCGTGGTAAAAAAAAACGAAGATAATGCGATTCCTACCCTTTTTTCCAAGATACGTTGAAAAGTTGTGCTTGTTATTCGCTTTTGAAAACAGGTATTAAACCGAAAAGTTTAAAATAATGCTTATAAATGATAAAATTTGTTACTCTAAGAGTTACACATGTTGCAAAAAACACCGCTTCAGTTACTCCTGATTTCAGAATTTCATAGAAGGTACACAATAACTATTCTATCAAGCAGGTTCTGTCACATTGACTAGTTGGTTTGCTCTCCAGATTCGTATTTTTAGACCCAAGCTGCTTATTTCCGATAAGCAACATCACTTTTTGATTTCAGATCCGCCATGGAATTGGATAATTGCACAATATTATTCCGAAAATTGAGATCTGTGAAATAACAATTATGAAACGGTGGAAAATTTCAGAATACATTGGCGTTTCTTCGCCAATTATTTTGTTATTGAAAAAGAACGAAGAAGTTTTAGAACAAAAATCGGTGTTTCAAGCTTTTTTTTGAGTCGATGTTAACTCCAAAAGTTGCTGATTTGCTAGATTTCGCTTTATACAATACCGATGGATGAATAGCAAGAAAATCATGAAAATCGTTTTGAACATATTAGTGGCTGCGCCTAGGTTCTTCAGTCACGAAACCCATTGGAAGAGAGGAAATCAAAGGAGCGAAAGCACGTGGAATCTGGACGACCCAAGCCACGTCAGAAGATCAAATGTCAGATTGAACTCCTGTGATTAAATCAGTTCTAAGTTTTGCTATCAAGCAAACCAATAAAGTCTTTGTGGTTGTGAGTTTAGTGTTCTTAGTTCTCAAAGTCTGTTTCTGTCCATAGCGATAGGAATAGATAACTTGGGGGCCGAACCAAATCAGTTGTAGTAGCAGAAGTCTGACGCTGGTGAAGGTAAGACCTGATCCGAGCTCCTTCGCTATTAGAACTATTCCTCAAATCGAATTCGTTTCGTTTTGAGAAGAAATCTCTCGTTGACTAAAAATCAGCGAACGTACTGTTCCTGTCTCGGAGATCGAAGATCGAAGAGTCGGACAAATAAAAGCGGTGAGACCGTGGTGATACTTTGGTGAGATATTGCTGAGACAGTGAGATACGGTGGTGTTTGTGTGGTGAGATAAAGTGGTGTTCGTGTGGTGAGATACGGTGCTGGTGGTGTGGTGTGATATTGGTGAGACGGTGGTGAGAAAGGTGATGTCGTTGAGTACGGAGAAAACTCAGAACGGAAGCTTGAGTGTGACTTCTTCGAGGAAGTCAGGGGCTGTCCGAATGACTGAGATGCCTCTTAAGGAGAGACGCAAGTTGGTGAAGGGATTCACTGACTTTGTGGAGTCTTCGGGAAGTATGGAGAGTGATATTTATGAGGCACTCAAGGTGACGTGCAAAGGCGATGAGAGACAGTTGGAAGTGCTTACGGAGCCGGTGAAAAACTACTGTCAGGAGTTGCGCAAACGGTTTGAGGAGATGGGTGGAGAGAGATGGCCGCTGGAAATCATCGCAGTAATGAGGGAAAATGGAGTGGAGACGGTAGAAGAGTTGCGTGAACTCTGTGAAAATGGAGCAGAAATGCTGCCAGGTGCCAGCGTGGATGATGCCAAAAAGGGCTGCGATGAGTTGGCATTGTTACAAGATGCTTGGAATCAGGAGAGAGAGACGTTGTTCAGAGAATTGAACAAGCTGAAAGAGGAGAAGAGATTGGCTGAGGAGGCTGTATCGAAGTGCAAAAATACGCTAAATGAGGAGCGTGAGGCGAGTGGCGAGTTGAGAGGACTGCTCAGAAAACAGGAAAATGAGCCTAAGAAGGCAAGACAGGCCCGTGAAACTAAGGAAGTTCCGGCGCCCTCGCGTTTGGAGGTGGCCAGAAAGTGGTCCACGAATAGTTTGGAGGAGGAATTCTCGATGCGCGGCAGGCGTGGAGAGTTCTCAGATAGTGAAAGAAGTTGGGGTGAAGACTGGAAAAGTGGCAGAGGTGGCAGTGGTAGCGCGGGGAATGAGGTCATGATGGGAATGGTGGCATCTATGGGGAGGATGATGAAGGCGTCGGCGTTGCCAGAGCCAAAGACGTTTGACGGTACTGGGGACTTCAAAGAGTTCAAGCGAGCGTTCTTGTTGAAATACCAGCAAGTTACGGATGAAGATGATGAGTTGGTGGCTATTTTGGAGGACAGATACTTGAAGGGGGCAGCGAAGGCGCTGTTCAAGTCACTGGGAGATAGGCATGAGAGGCCGATTGCTGAGTTGTTCGTGGAGTTTGAGAGAAAACTTCGGAAGAGACAGGGGGATGCGAAGGCGGAGGCCTTGCATGAATTCGATCGCCTTCAGAGGACTCCGGGACAGAAGTTGTGGGAGTACCTGGTGGAGGTAGAGAAGTGGTCGAAAAAAGCCTATCCCGAGGTCGAAAAAGCTACGCTGTCTCAAATGAGGACCACGAAGCTGATGAGGGCTACGGAGAATGATGATATGCTACAGTCGGTGCTGGTAGCTAAGCGTTTGGAATTGCCTCTGAAAGATCAGTATGAGCATCTGAAGGATATTGTACTGCAGAGGGAGAATGAGAAGCTGCGGAAGGAGAAAGAGAGAATGGGGAGATGGAGAGGTCAGGAAAACAGTGACGGTCGTCGTTCGCCTGTAGGTAGTAACATTGGGGACCGGAGAACTGTTGGGGAGAGAAGTGATAGTGGAGCAAAAATGAAATGTTTCACTTGTGGAGGAATTGGACACGGTTCTCGGCAGTGTGTGTCGAAAAGAGTCGATAGCGTCCAGATTCACAAGGCGAGTTCAGTCAAGAATGTGGGGACTGAAAACATGGAAATGGTGGAGATGTTGGGACAACAGAGACGGGTTGTCATTGATAGTGGGGCAGTCGTATCGGTGATATCGACCAATGCCTACGAGAAGTTGAAGGCGGGGTGTCGTAACTGGGAAAAGGAGGTTGAAGTGTTCGGAAAGCCGACATTCTCACTTTTGAATGCTTCAAACTCTGAGATGAGAGTCAGGGGGCAGATCAAAATTCCCATAGTGGTCAGGGGTCGGAAAGTAGGAGTTGTCTTCCAGTTGGTTCAGAACTGGGTAGAGAAGATACTGATAGGAACTGATGCTTTTGAGAGCATTGGTGTGGAGTTGAAGTGGAAAGAGCCACATCGGGTGGTGAAGGCCGAGGAGAACTCGGCAGAAGTACAGTTTATTGGCGAGGAGGAGAAACTGGAGAGACCAGGAGAGAAACTTCGGAAGGTTCCGAAGGAGGTATCGGAGATACAGTGCAAGAGGGGTGCCGTGCGTGGAGAGAGGGGGAGAGGCACGAGTGACGTGGGGAAGGTGTTCAAGTCGGAAGGGGAGAAGGAAAGAAAGAAGGTGAAGATTCGGGCAAGTGTAGTGGTCATCGGACCCAGGTTGAAGGCATGGGGGCCAGGTGTGTTTCAGTATCGTGATAAGACGATGACTGGATGGGCACAGAAGTTCGATTGGGGAGAAGTGAATGAGGCAGTGATGCTGATTGAGTACACTGATAATGAGAAGGAAAATGTGAAGAGAGTTGAGTTTGTGGAGTCGATCGCTAAAGAAGTGAGCAAAGTTTGGATGGTGCCAGAAGGTCTTCAATGTGTATTTGGAAATGTCGCCAAAATGACCGAACAATGGAGAAGGTGGATGACGCCGTCAGCAAATGTGGAAGTGTTGGATCCATTGATGTCAGTTGGAGAACACAAAACACCGTTGATTTTGGAGAAATGGGACCGAAAGTCTTTGGAGGATCTTCGAGAGTATCTGCTGAAAGCGCTGCCCAACCATTCAATTGGATGTCAGCTGAAGAAGGATGGAAATCCGGACAGGAGACGTCATTTTGGATTCCAGACAGACGTCGATCCAGGAAAAGGACACCCGATCGCTGAGAGGAGGGGGAAGTGGCTGCGCCTAGGTTCTTCAGTCACGAAACCCATTGGAAGAGAGGAAATCAAAGGAGCGAAAGCACGTGGAATCTGGACGACCCAAGCCACGTCAGAAGATCAAATGTCAGATTGAACTCCTGTGATTAAATCAGTTCTAAGTTTTGCTATCAAGCAAACCAATAAAGTCTTTGTGGTTGTGAGTTTAGTGTTCTTAGTTCTCAAAGTCTGTTTCTGTCCATAGCGATAGGAATAGATAACTTATTGACAAGAACAGTTTGAAACGGAACCTGTAGAAAATGTCTGTTAACAATTTAGTACTTTACAGAAAGCTGGCACGACAAAGAGATGATACAATAAAATAATGCAATTTTATCAAACCATATACAAATCTGAGAAACAAACTGTAATTTCGTTCTTGAAAATATTTTTCTGTTTCCAGTAATTCTGAACTTCCGAGTTTGGAAAAACAAGACTGATCTGCTAGTTCGCTCCTTGTCCATTTTTGTTCGAAAAAAACGGTCGTCAAACCAAAAATTTTCAAATTAATGCCAAAAAACACCGCTTCAACTACTCCAGATTCATGTATTTGAAATATCGTCTCCGCTATCAATGCACTTCTTGAAGTTACTCATATGCCCCATTTGACGTTGCCATTTGAAAATTGCGTTTGCAATGTATTCAAGGTATTTGATTTGTTGTCTTCACGGACAGAATTACACGTTCAATAAATTTTGGAACAAAAATTACATTGGCACTCTGAGATTGTAAATACTGTTTCATGGTGCTGATATTTCTTGTTGTCGAATGTTACGTTGTCGAATGTAATCGGGATAATGTTTTTAAGACACACTCTCTGAGATTTGTTTTCAAACTTTATTTTGTTTCACCGAGACCAAATGCTCACTATTTCTTCAATATTCTCCGCCATGCTAGCTTTGATGTTTTCATCAGATGTTTCGATGTTTATGTAAGACCAACGACTTTTTACCCTTCGCAGTTTCATGTTTTCGTTAATTCGAGTTGATTGTTTTCAGAAGTGGTCATTGAAATCATCTCTCGAGATTGACTTAATAACACTCGCAAATTTCGTCGTAAAGTGATTCTGACTCTTGACCGCTTCTCGACCGCTTTTAAATCGTTTTTGGACGCTTATAGACTGCTGTTAGACCATATCTAGATCGATTTTCGACAGTCTCTAGGCCGATTTTCAACGCCCGAATTTCTTGAAACATTCTTGTTTTTCATAAGCTGGGACCACGGAGGCCTACAATCAATTTTGACGATGTGACCAGTCGCATGTGTTGTAATAGAAATTTCAAACATTGACCAGATTTTGACGCACACATAACATTGGAGGAAGTAAAGAATAGTATGATTTTGTTAAGCAACTAGTCACATCGTTCCAATTGATAGTTGGCCTCCTTGGTCCGAGAATCTGGAAAAAATAATGTTTCAAGGTGAGGAAATTTAGAGGATTCGATTTCAGATGTTGAAAGTATCCAAAAATTAATGGATGATGGTGCAAGGTCCGTGGGAGATTTTGATTTTCCGGTGCTCCGTTTTCGGACTTTGAAGGCTTCTCTGACGACTTTCTAGTGGTTGTTCGGCAGATATTTGGGAAGATGTTCTCCAATTTTCGAAGATATGCTGTTGTTTCCGTTTCGCAAAGGGCATAGAAGTCATCGCACGTCTTTCGGATCCATTGTGGATGTTTTTTTTTCAAAAAGTACGTGTAATTCAGAAATGAAAGTTTCAAATTTAAAAGAAATAAAAAGCCGGCCGTCATTTTTGGAAATGTTCCGGCCATCTGAATATGAATGTTGTGAGGGCGGTTCTCCGTAATTTCGAAATTGACGTTTTCGAAACCAAGAGATTTCGGAACTGCGAGACTTCGCAACTAGCAGATTCGAAACCGCGATGTTTCGCAACCGAAACTGGTCGTCTCGAAACCAAATTTTTTATCTGGTGGTTTCTTGCTCAGTTTCTGACATATATTCTAATCTGGTTGCGAAACATCGCGGTTTCGAAACTGCTAGTTGCGAAGTCTCGCAGTTTCGAAATCTCGCAGTTTCGAATTTTACGTGAGGTGCGAAATCTCTTGGTTTCGAAAACGTCAATTTCGAAATTACGGAGAGCCGTGAGGGTGATTCAGAAGTCGAGAAGACTCAAAAAACGTGAAACTGGGACGCCGAAGAAGAGAGACTATTTGTTCGATGACTCTGACGAAGATGAGGAGTTGACGCGAAAATGACATCCATCTTGCCAATCAAGATCTCTGGATTAAAGTCAATTTTAAGACATGATTTAAATGCTCTTTGCGAAACGGAGAAAATAGCATATTTTTGAAAATTGAAGTACATGTTTTCAAATAATACACTGTGTCGTCAAAGAAGCCGTCATCCAAAAAGACCTACAATAGAATCACTTCTAAAAATAATAAACTTGAATTAAGGAAAACATGAAACTGCAAAAGGTGAAAAGTCGGTTGAGTGGAGCGCTCGAAAAGGTAAGAAAATAGTAGTTTCAGAAAGGAAAGGAAAAATCAAAATTTTCAGTGCATCATCAACAATTTGAATGCGGAAGCCACGAGGGGTCGACTTTGCCTTGTTGAAACTCTAAATTCTCTTGACTTTTGACTATTTCTTAAACTAATTTTAAAGCTTCTTCATACTATTTTAGGTTTTTTAAGGCTTGTTTAGGATTTTTTAGGCTTTTAGTCATTTCAAATTTTACGGACTAGATTGAAATGGAACCCGTTGATCTGACATTGTCGTAATGAAGTACCATGATTCTAGTTCAAAAAGCCTGGCACGGCTTAGAAAGCCTAAAAAGCCTAAATAACCTAAAAAAGACTGAAGAAGCTTAAAAATTAGTTGGCCTAAGAAATAGTCAAAAGTCAACAGAAATTAGAGTTTCAAAAAGCCTACAAAGTCGACCCTTCTGCTTCTTGTGGCTCCCTGTCCAGTGACATGATAGTGAACTGAAAATATTGATGTTTTTTCTTTCCTTTCTGAAACTGCTATTTTCTTACCTTTTCGAGTGCACCACTCAACGGAAATATCTCGCAGGTGCAGGACTCTTTTTTCTCCCAAAATTCTTGATGTCTATATTTTCCCCACCGGCTTTTCACCTTTTACAGTTTCATGTCGTTCTATTAGAGACTGTCGTTCTATTTTTCGAAGCCATATTTTTATGTCGTTCTATTAGAGGTGTCGCTCTAATACAGTATTTACTGTATCTCAAATACGAGTTATAATTGGGGAAACGGGGTTGTGGGGTTCCTTGGAAACTCGCTAATTTTGTTTTTTTTCTATCCAAAACATTTTTCTATCCAAATTTCGGGAACACGAGGAGACGGGTTCACTCTGGGATCCATGAAGAAATTCGTGGGCCATCATTTCGGTAGTCTTAGTGGTCTTGGCCATTGGTCGCTTATAGAGTTCCGAATTGGAAATGACTATCGAAAATGTCAAAATTTTTTAGAAATGAAAAACAAAAATATCGAAACTTTTTTTAAAATATCACATATTATTCTGTTTCTGTTGTTCCATATTATTGACGGCTTTCTGACAACTGTGTTCGGCAAATATTTGGAAAGAGATTCTTGAAGTTTTGAAGATATGCTATTTCTAAAGAATGTGAAACGAAAAAATAATCTGTTTCAACATAATGGTAAAAGTTACCGATTATAAAACTAGCTGTCTATAGACTATTGAAATTCAGTCAAAATGCGAGATATTCAAATGACAAACGATTAGTGGACAAACGGGCTGCGGACGGATGGCCGGTGGAAATGGAACTGAAAAGGGATACCTGAACTATCTTAGATCTGAAAAGTTTTTAAAAGAAAAGATTCAATCACAGGAACATCCATTATTCATAACTATATATAAAACGCATAAACGGGGTCGCATAAAACAAATCAAATTCTACACACAAACATAACTAGAAAGTTGGCGGGAAAACAGAAATTGCAAAATTCTATGGATATAAATATGATGAAACATGTGTAAATATGTAACCAACAGTGAAATATGAAAATGTGAAAAGCTCAAATGTAACAATAAATACTCAATAGGTCTCAGTCCATATGACTTATGACTTATCAGAAAGTAAAAATGACATTTAATATTTACTCAATTATAGCTGCTTTCTCTCGTCGGCTTTCTTCTTTTTCTCCTGAATATTCACATGCTTCAAATATGAATGGAAATCGGCGAATCGTGGTTCTGGGGTTCTATTGAGATTCGACGCTTCTTCATCTGGTGGGCTCGAAAAGACGAAATCAGTTTGGAATCCTTCAAGAAGCTCGCGGGCTAATGTTTCGGCAGCCTTGCTGGTACTTGGCATTTGTTGATCAAATTGGAAGGACGTCTGAAAAATGGAAAAATTTAGTTGCGCAGGGGAGAAAAATTTGGATTGAAATGCGGCCTAAAATTGACCTCAGAAAACATAAAAAGCCTAAAAAGCCTATGAAGCCTAAAAAGCCTAAAATACCATAAATCTAGACCGAAAAGCTTGACACCGCCTAGAAAGCCAAAAAGTCTATAAGGCCTAAAATTAACATAAATCTAGTTCAAAAACCCTAAAAAGCCTAGAAAGCCTAGAAAGCCTAGAAAGCCTAAAGAGCCTAAAAAGCCTCAAAATCAGTCTAAAAGCCCAAAAATCAGTTTGAAAAGTATGAAAAAGCCTAAAGAAGCCTGGAGTCAAAAGTAGCCTAAATTAGAGTTTCAAAAAGCCTAAAAGGTCGGCCTAAAATTTGCATAATTCAAGTCAAAAGCCAGGTCTATTAAGCTTAGAAAGCCTAGCATAGGCTTGGAATAAGCCCAAAACCCTATGAGTAGTCTAATCTCGATCTCACCTCTTTTTCCACGTCCGGCGATCTCATAATGTCCATCAACCATGAGGGATTGTGCCCTTCTTTATGTTCTGTCTGACGAAGTGGAGGCTCTTCGTGAATTTGGCGTCGACACCCTTCATTGAGAGGAAGAGGTGCTTCTTTGGCTCCTCGAGAAGTTTGGTGTGGTTCTTGTTGGTGGAGAGGAGTGGAAGTATATGGAGGGGCAAACGCGGAGGACTGAAAAATGAAAATTTGAGTTTCAAATATCCCGTCGGAATCCGAAGAATCTTTCGAATTCCAACTCTTTTTCAATCGTACCGTCTCCGGAAGTTTATCCACAATTCCATCGAGAAGGTGACGGGGCTCAGCCTCTCTTGGTTCGCCATCCAACGGCATGATGGTACACTGAAAATTTCGATGTTTTTCCTTTAATTTCTGAAACTGCTATTTTCTTACCTCATCCAGTAACATGTGATGGTCCCACTCTCGCCAATCTGAGAAGTGACGGTAACAGCAGAAACACGTGCTGCTGATATCCTCAATATTGATGGTTGGTCTTTTGGGTCCCAGAATCTGGAAAATAAGAATGTTTCAAGATGGGAAAATTTTGAGAAAGAAATTTTTGGATCCTCATCTGTTGGATTTTCAATTCTCGATGTAGAGAGGATCCAAAAATTTGAAGAAATTCGAGATTCCAAATAGTACCTCAAAGTTCCTATCCGGCAGTGGTGAAGGATCCTCCGAAGGTTTGGATTTTTCGATATTCTGGGTTTCGGCTTGTGGAGGCTTCTCGGGCGATTCGTCAGTTGATATTCCGCAAATCGTTGGGAAGACGGATTTCAGATTTTGTAGATATGCAACTTTCTCGATTTCACTCAATCCATCGAAATCCTGACGAGAAAACGTTTGCAACACTCGATCATACTTTCGTGCGTAGTATTTTTGATGATGGAGGTGGAAGAGTTGGTGGCTAACATCTTCCTCCAGTGGTGTCAGTCTCGAAATTTCGTGTGCGATTTCTGCCGTGTTTCTAATCCACTGATCAACGAAAGCGTCTTCACCAGACTTCAGAATTCTGGAGTGGCGTGGCCGGTCTCCTTTTTGCGTCTGCTCCTCATCGTCATCCGAGTAATCCAAATCGTCATCTCTTCTGGACTTTTTCATCGGCGTCTGGCTGGGCGGTTTTTGTGACTTCTCGATTCCCGAATCAAAGCGTTCATCTTCTGGATCTGATGATTGGCCATTGGAAGACTTCTGACGTCTTCTGTTTTGCTTCTTGTTCTGCTGATTCCGCTTCGACTTCTCCTTTTGCTCACAACCTTTGTTGGATCGATCCTTGTTGTTGGATCTGGAAATCAGAAAATTTTATTATTGGGCGGGAAAATCAAAATTTGAATGGATACAGTATCAAATTAGAGCCAAATGCGACACTAGATTTTTCTAGATGGCTCGAGTCGAGAGGCGGTCGAGAGGTGAACAAAAAACGGGCGGAACACGGACTAGAAGCGATCTAGAAGCGGTCTAAAAGTTGTTTAAAAGTGGTCTAAAAACGGTCTGACAGTCTAAAAACGGCCGAAGATCGGTCTAAAAGTGGTCTAAAATAGTCTGAAAGTGGTCCAAAAACGGTCTAAACGTGATCTATAAGCGGTGCAAAACAGTCCAAAAAGGTAGAGAAGTGGTCGAGGAGCTGGCAAAAAGCAGGTGAGAAACGGGCAAAAAATGGACAAGACGCGGGCAAAAAGCGGAGAAAACACGGGCGAGAAACGGACTACAGGCGACCTAGAAGCGGTCCCGAAGCGGACGAATAATGGACTACATAAAAGCGGTCTAAAAGTGGTCTAGAAGCGGTCTAAAAACGACCTAAAATGGTCTGAAAGTGGTCTAGAAAAGGTCCAAAACGGTCGAGATGCGGTCTAGAAGCGGTCGAGGAACATGCAAAAAGCAGGCAAAAAACGGACTACAAGCGGCCTAGAAGCGGTCCCAAAAGCTGTCTAAAAATGGTCTGAAAGCGTTCTGAAAGGGGTCTAACAGTGGTCTAAAATGGTCTAGAAGAGGTCTAAAATGATCTATAAGCGATCTAAAATTGTCTGAAAGTGGTCTAAAACCGGTCAAAAATGGTCTGAAAGTGGTCTAGAAACGGTCTAAAAAGGTCGAGACGCGGTCTAGAAGCGGTCGAGAAGCAGGCAAAAAGCAGGCAAGAAACGGGCGAAAAATGGACGAAACGCTAACGCTCTAAAAGTGTGGTTTAAAAGTGGTCTAAAAGCGGTCTAAAAGTGGTCTAGAAACGGTCTAAAAGTGGTCTAGAAGAGCGGAGGCCAAAGAGTAAAACATGAGATGAGATAACTAAGAATTCGCTGTATCACTTACCCCTTCTCATCCTCGTACTCCTCATCATCGTCGTCTTCATCATCCTCGTAGAGATCCTTCGCCTTTCGTGTACCACGTCTTCCGCTCGTTTCGTAGACATCCTCACCGTCTTTCTTCTGACTTCCAGCACGTCGTCCGCACTTCTTCGACTTTCTCTTTTCTTGAGGTTGCTCATCAAACTCATCCTCTTCCAGATGCTCATCAGATTCGGCGTGACGACGGTTCGTTTTGAATGCAGCTGGATTCGAACGGAGACGTGGATTCTGATCATCTTCTTCGAGATAATCGCCTTCTAATCCTTGACTTCGTCTAGCTGACGCCTTCTTCTTCTTTTTCTTTTGCTTATCGCGATGGGAAGTGATTTTTCCTTGGCGTTTCTGGTGGCCATACTCTCGGGTCTTGGATCTGAAAATTAAGAAATTCGTTGATTTAGAGGGAATTCAAATTTTGTCAAAATTTGACAAAATTTGAGCAGAAAGTGGAATAAACTAATTGCTCTTGAGTTGGCTCAAAACGCGCACGTCTAAGGCAATTTAGGAAGTGGGCGAGACGCGGTCTAGAAGCGGTCAAAAAGCGGCCGAGAAATGGTCGAGGAGCTGACAAAAACCAGGCGAGAAACGGGCAAAAATTGGATAAGACGCGGGCAAAAAGCGAACAAAAAACGGGCAAGAAAAGATCTAGAAGCGGTTAGGAAGCTTCCGAATAATGGACTATGTAAGAGCGGTCTCGAAGTAGTCTAGAAGCGGTCTAAAAACGACCTAAAATGGTCTGAAAGTGGTCTAGAAAATGTCCAAAAAGGTCGAGATGCGGTCTAGAAGCGGTCGAGGAACAGGCAAAAAGCAGGCAAGAAACAGGCAAAAAATGGACAAGACGCGGGCAAAAAGTGGACAAAACGCTGGCAAGAAGCGGATAAAAAACGAGCGAGAAACGGACTACAAGCGGCCTAGAAGCGGTTCCAAAAGCTGTCTAAAAACGGTCTGAAAGCGTTCTGAAAGGGGTCAGAAAGTGGTCTAAAACCGGTCTCAAATGGTCTGAAAGTGATCTAGAAACGGTCCAAAAAGGTCGAGACGCGGTCTAGAAGCGGTCGAGAACCCGGCTAGAAACGGTCGGAAAAAAATGCGGTCTAAAAATGGTTTAGAAACCGTCCAAAACGGCCTAAAAGTGGTCTAAAAGTGATCTAAAAGACATCTAAAAGCGGTCTGAAAGCGGTCTAAATTTGGTCTAAAAGTGGTCTAGAAGAGCGGAGGCCAAGAGTAAAACATGAGATGAGATAACTAAGAATTCGCTTTCGCCACTTACCGCTTCTCTTCCTCGTACTCGACATTCTTGTCTTCATCATCCTCTTCGAGAGCCTTCTCCTCTCGTCCACTACGTCCTCCGCCCTTTTTGGTGTTCTTCTTGGTTGGAGGCCACTCGCCGTCCTCTTTCTCGTACTCGTCATCCTTGCCAAGATCCTTCTCCTTTCGTCCACCGCGTCTTCCGCCCTTTTTGGTGTTCTTTCTTGGTGGACTCTCGTCGTCCTCTTCCTCGTCCTCATCCTCCTCGGAATAGGCGATTCGGCGGCTCTTCTTGCTCCTCTTTCGGATCTGGAATAATGAGAAATTGAATTTTTGGATTCAGAAGATTTCAGAAGACGTTGAGCGTCTTCAGATGCCTTCAGAAGACGTCAGACTCACCGGAATCTCTTCCTCCTCCTCTTCTTCCCCCTCATCATCCTCCTCTTGATATCGGGACTCTTCGTCTTCAGATTCTTGACGTCTTCTCTCTGACGCCTTCTTCTTTTCCTGCTGACGACGACGAGTGCTAAACTTTTCGTCGGCATTTTTGTTACTCCGATAGAGCTTTCTGCGAGCGTTCTGAAACAGAAAAATAATTATTCGAAATTCCTTCATAATTCTCACCAGTCTTCTTTTAGGTCGTCTGTAACTCAAAGACAAATAGTCGTCGTCACTCATGATTACCTGCAAAAAAAAGTTTTTTGAGGAACATTTTTAGAGAAAAATTTGGCAAGAATTGGACAAGAAAGACAGAAAAAAAAAGAAGAAAAAAAGGAGAAATGAGTAACGAATGAGTGAAGGAACAAAAGAAATACCGTGGATTAGCGGGTAGATAGATCAAAAATTTGTTTTGATAATAGATCAAAAATTTTTTTTCGAAAGAAAAAATTTTCTACCATTATTTTTTCAAATAAAAAAACAATCGATTCAAAAATTTGATCTTGATCTGAGCCAATAAAAAAGACCAGACATACAAAAATTATGCAGGGAACATTTTCTGCGAAAACAAATTTTTGACCTAAAATTTTTCCATAAAAAATTTTATTAAAAAAATTTTCATTAAAAAACATTCGATATATTAATTTGAGCTTGCTCTGAGCTCTTAGAAAAGTACCAGACATCCAAAACTTATGTTAGAAACATTTCCTGCTAAAAAATGTTTTTTGAAAAAAAAAAAATTTTTTTGACCTAAAATTTTTCGAAAAAAAATTTTTGATCTACCGCGAAATTTTTTTTCTAGAACGCTCTTCGCTTGTTTTTCTTCATTTTTCCTCATTTGTTGTTGTTTTTCTTTGTTCTTCGTCAGTTTCTGGTCGATTTTCGTAGTTTTTTCGCCGATTTTTCTCAAATTTTTGGAGTTTTCACAATTTCATGAATTTTTTTAGGGGATTACGTTCGTAATGTGCATCGATTTTCGCGTTTTCCTCCTTTTTTTGTATTTTCGTTGATTTTTCGAATCTAATTTTTTTCGTTCCAGGTGACAAAACGCCACCAGTCTCGAGGTTGGATCGTGTGGAGCGAGGCCCAAGCACATTAGGATAAGGTTAGTTTCACGCTACAGTAATCCGGTCAAAATCAGCCAAAATGCAAGAAAGTCATGTATTTTCTGATCGATATTCGATCGATTTTTGGCTTACTTTAGCTGACTTTTTTGTTATTTTTTGGCTAATTTTCGACCAATTTTCGACAAAGATTTCTTGCCAAATTTTCGATTTTTGGCTAATTTTTTACTTTTTCTGAACCTAATTTTCCCTTCTTTTTCAGGCGATGATCGTGCATGTGCGCCCCACCTCCCTCCGCCTGGCCATGCCATCAACACAAAAAGCCAGAAGTTTCAACGTCTTCTAAGTGGTTGCCAGTCCCAACGAAGGCGTGAGGTCTCCCAAATCGGTGATGAATGGATGAGGACGACGTCTATCTTTGGTGGGTATTCAGATGACGTCAACGTGGACGTGGATATTTTCTGAACCTAATTTTTTCTTTTCTTCAGAATCCGGAAGCTCCGAGGACTGTAATTATCGTTTCCGGCTCATGTGGTGTCTGCGATGGTTTCGTAACAAGATCTTCCTGACGATACCCTTCTGAATCCCCAAATGCTGACGTCGTCATCTGAATCCATGAAGAAGGTCAAGGCTTCGATTCAGAAGTTAACTCAGTGGATTCTAAAAAGCCCGGAAGTTTTGAAGACGTCACGGTGGGATGCTCAAAAGAAATCAGAACCCTATGAAGAATCAGTTTTGCCAAACCGGGAAATATATAGCATTTTTTGGTGAGTATTTTGAAGACGTCAACGTGGACGTGGATATTTTCTAAACCTAATTTTTCTCATATTTTCAGATTACCGAGGGGTTCGAGGACTGTGCTCATGGCTTCCGGCTCGTGTGGTGGCTTCAATGGTTTCGTAGTGCCTTGGAAATCTGGAGACTCGGTGATGGATTTTTGGTGTCCTTGGAAAGAAGACTTGATAACGATTGATTCCTGATGTGTAGGCAAGAGAAGAAAGAAGAATATGGCTGGCTGGAACACTGTGGATTCTATCGATCGATTATGAAGAGAAAAGAAGACTTTCCTAACCTCCTCCTCTATATGACCCCCTCCCCCATTCATTTTTTTGCTGTTTTCCTCTTCCTGACTTTGACCGTTTCCTTCCGTAACGAGTGTTCTAGTTTGAGTCCTATGCTGATTTGACCTGGCGGAAGATAGGCTTACAGTGCACTCGGCCAGTGTTCCAGCGTAGCCCCTAGCCAGGTCGCTCGCTTTTTGATCAGCCGTAAAATAGGATATCACTCGGACAAGGAAGGAAACGGTTAAAATGTCAATCAGGTCATTCTGGATAGGATCTAAGTGCTGATCCCATCTGACGATGAACCTGTTGGTGAAGTATAGTAGCCAATAGTGTGAAGCAGATGGCCTTTTGGCCCTTTTTTTCTGGAAGGGATGATTTGGTTGACAGAACTGGAAGGGGGGAAAAGTGAAATTTTGGATGGGAGTTAGTTTTTGACGTCTTTCCCCGTTGTGTTAGTGACCCTGCTTTTGAAAGCATTTCTTTCCCTGAAAGAGGGTTCCGTGTTCCTATGCTGATTCGAAATGGCGGAAGATAGGCTTACAGTGCACTCAGTGAGTGTTCCAGCGTAGCCCCTAGTCAGTCTCAGCGGATTAGGTTCACGGTTCCTTCGGATGGGAGAGAACGGCTAACACTTTGGGAATTGACTGAAAATTCTGACATTTTGGTCATATTTGGATCTTTTGGAACCATTTCTCCGATCGATGATCGTCCGATGATTTCAAGAATTTCAACTCGATATGAGAAGAAGAAGCGATGGGAAGAAATATTGGAAAAGCAACAACAGTTTTCAACTATTTCAAGGTTAGTTTGGGATATTTCAAAGTGATTTTTCTTAACTAACCTCATTTTTCAGGCTATTGCCCACTCGCCTCTTCTCGATCAACGCCTTTAAATGCACCAATTCCAAATCGCTGACCACCGTACTCCACTAATCATCCCGAAATGTCAACTTCTTCTCCGTGGCCGAAGATTGTGTCAAAAAGAGATGGGAGGATTCCAAATTAGATAAAAAACTCACCACCTGCTACAGTACCTTGTGGACGCCTTGAAATTCGACAAAGACTACACGACGTCTCCAGAAGGATACAAGGGACATCAGACCTTTTGAAGAATCGGAGAAAACTAGATGACGGTCAAGAGAAGCACCGGATTCTGGAGAATGACGGCACCAATGAGATGGAGGATTCTGAAGACTCTGGATTTGGCTAGAAAAGATTCACAAGAGATCTGATGAAGATGAGGAATAGGATGGCAAGCTCAATGATGTCGTGGATTCCGATAAACCGTCTCTGAAGTCGTCACCATTTGTTGTCATTCGATGGGCTTCTGATTCCCAATACTACACTCCAGAAGACCAGAAGAAGAAATTGAAAAAGGAAGCGTTTGAATTTAAGATGGTGAGGATTTTTAGATACCCGTAGATGCCATACCAGAATTCTCGAATCTTGGAACTCTAAGATACTAGAATTTTTGGAATTCTAGAATTCTAGATATTTCGGTTTCTAGACTCTCAGAATTCTAAAATTTTAGAATTCTAGAAGTTCAGGGTTCTAGAACCTTCGGAATCTAGAATTTCGGAAACCTAAGATTCGAAGATTCTAGTACTGTTTTCCTGCTTTTATTTGTAAAAATTTCTCATTTTCAGATTTCCGAGCCTTCTCAAGCATCAAGTTTTCCAATCCTTCACCTTCTACAAATCAAGAAGCTCCAGAAGTTCCGAAAATCCCAAATGCAACAACCATCATTGGACTTCTGATTTTTGGGTTCAAGACGTCTCTAACTAGTTTGAAGGAGCCCGCAACATGATCTTCATGACGATACCCTTCTGAATCCAAATGCTGACGTCGTCATCAGAATCCATGAAGAAGGTCAAGGTTTCGATTCAGAAGTTAACTCAGTGGATTCTAAGAAGCCCGGAAGTTTTGAAGACGTCGCCGTTGGATACTCATAAGGAATCAGAACTCTATGAAGAATCAGTTTTGCAAAACCGGGAAATAGAGAGAAAATTTTGGTGAGTATTCAGAAGACGTCAACGTGGACGTGGATATTTTCTAAACCTAATTTTTTTTCAGATTACCGAAGGTTCCGAAAACTGTGCTTATCGCTTCCGGCTCAATTGGTTGTCCTCCGATGGATTTTTGGTGTCCTTTGAAAGAAGACTTGATGACGATCGATTCCTGATGTGTAGGCAAGAGAAGCAAGAAGCATATGGCTGGCTGGAACACTGTGGATTCTATCGAACGATTATGAAGAGAAAAGAAGACTTTCCTAACCACCCCCTCCCTTATATGACCCCCCCCCCCCCATTCATTGTTTTACTGTTTTCCTCTTCCTGACTTTGACCGTTTCCTTCCGTAACGAGTGTTCTGATTAGAGTCTTATGCTGATGACCTGGCGGAAGATAGGCTTTCAGTTCACTCGGCCAGTGTTCCAGCGTAGCCCCTAGCCAGGTCGCTCGCTTTTTGTCAGCCGTAAAATAGGATATCACTCGGATAAGGAAGGAAACGGTTAAATTGTCAACCAGGTCATTCTGGAAGGGATCTAAGCGCTGATCCCATCTGACGATGAACCTGTTGGTGAAGTATAGTAGCCAATAGTGTGAAGCAGATGGCCTTTTGGCTCTTTTTTTCTGGAAGGGATGATTTGGTTGACAGAACTGGAAGGGGGGAAAAGTGAAATTTTGGATGGGAGTTAGTTTTTGACGTCTTTCCCCGTTGTGTTAGTGACCCTGCTTTTGAAAGCATTTCTTTCCCTGAAAGAGGGTTCCGTGGGCCTATGCTGATTCGAAATGGCGGAAGATAGGCTTACAGTGCACTCAGTGAGTGTTCCAGCGTAGCCCCTAGTCAGTCTCAGCGGATTAGGTTCACGGTTCCTTCGGAAGGGAGGGAATGGCTGGCACTTGGGGAATTGACTGAAAATTCTGACATTTTGGTCATATTTGGATTTTTTGGAACCACATATTCAATCGATGGCAATCTGATGATTTCAAGAATTTCAATTTTGACTCCAGATGAGAAGAAGAAGCGATCGGGGGAAAAACTGAAAAAGCAAGAAGAGTTTTCAACCATTTCAAGGTTAGTTTGCGATATTTTAAGGTGTTTTTCTTTAATAACCCCATTTTTCAGGCTATCGCTCACTCGCCTATTCCCGATCAACGCCTTCAAATGCATCGATTCCAAATCGCTGACCGCCGTACTCCACCAATCATCCCAAAATTTCAACTTCTTCTCCGTGGCCGAGATGTTGTCAAAAAGAGATGGGAGGAGACGAATCGGATCAAAAACTCACCACCTGCTACAGTACCTTGTGGACCCCTCGAAATTTGACAAAGACTACAAGACGTCCCCAGAAGGATACAAGGGACATCAGCCCTTTTGAAGAATTGGAGAAGACTAGATGATGGTCAAGAGATGCAGCGGAATCAATGATTTCGCTGAATCCATGCAACGTGCTGAAAGTCCTGAAGACGACGCCGTTGGATGTTCAAATGAATTCAGAATCCTATGAAGAAACAGTTTCTGCAAAACCCGGAAATAGAGAGGAATTTTTGGTGAGTATTCTGAAGATGTGGATATTTTCTAAACCTAACTTCTTTTTTTTCCAGATTCCGAACGGTTCGATGACTGTGCTCATCGTTTCCGGCTCGTGTGGCGGCTCTAATGGATTCGTAGTGTACTTGGGAATCAGGAGACCCGTTGGCACTCGATTTCCGATTTGGTGGAATCAGAAGAAAGAAGACAACGTCGACTTTGAGAATGGGCTCGGAGATTTTCAATTTTATGGATTCAGTTTTTTTTGTCAGGCCTGAGAAAAGATAATCAGGCCTGTAATTTGTTGGACTTGTTTAATTGTGGACTCCTATTTTAACTCTTGGGTGCCGCGTGGACATCCCATTCTGGCATTTTTAGGGAAAACTGCACTTTGAAAGTGCAAAATTAGAGAGTTCCGGGCTGAGATTTTGGACTTGTTAACTAGAAAATTGGACTTTTTGATTTGGACTTGTGGACTAATGGACTACTGTAATGGACTTTTCAAACTTGGAGTAATAGGCTGGCCGGCCGGATGTTTGGACTATTTTCACTTCAATGTGATTTGGACTCTTCTAAAGTTTTGGACTATTGGACTTGGTTTTTTAGTTCAATTTCTGGACTAAATTGGACTAAAAAATGGACTTGTTTTTAGATAACTTGGACTAATTCATTTCGACAATTTTTGTCTGAAATTTGGGCAACTGTGGACTTTTGAATCTGGATTTTTGGAATTGGGACTAGAGGCCTGAATAATCTGGCTTTTGGACTTATTTTTTGGATTTCAAGAATTGGACTATCGGACTGTTTCAAGATGTTACCTTTGGACTTGCTGACTTGAGTTATTAGGCTTCCGAACTGAGATTTTAGATTGTAATTCGGTGGTCTCCATTGAACTGTTTGAAAAGTTTCAAAAACTAAAATCAGCAGATACTTTCAGATTCACAGCGACGGAAGGATTTTAATTTGTTGTTTTTATAAATGCTATGACCTATTTTCGTATAATTTTTTCTCGACAATAATAAATATTTTTGCTCCCATGAATTACTATTAAAAATGATTAGCAATTGAAGGTCTAAATATTGACGGAGAATATGGAGACTGAGAAGCAGTAAAAATTAAGGCAATTATTACAGACGAAAAAAGAGAAGAAGGTATTGAGATACTACAAGTTTCGGTTATGGGCAGTATTCCATTAGAAGACGAATAATCAAAACGATGACCTTAAATTTATTTACAGCAAAAAATTATAGTGGAAAGGAATAGAACATGATAATGGAATAGGATCTAGGAAAACTAGGATCCTAGGTAATCGCCCACCAGAATAGATTTTGAACGGTTTGGGTCATTGAACTTGTGAATCTTCAACTTGTAAATTTTTAATCTTTAAAAGGAACAATCTAATAAGATGATAATCAGAAGAAATAGGACACTATTCGAAAATGATTCACACATTTAATAAAACATAATGAAACAGTTCATATACCAATTATTTTTTACAGTTTTTCTATTTCACAACCGTTGTTTTTTCAATGCTGAACGACTAGGTCGTTAACTACACCATAATATTTTCAAGCTTAAGTAATGGAACTAAAAGATCAAGTTGGGAAGATTTTATCAGTGAAATTTCCATAATTATTACGTTCTCTACTGCTAACATGGTTAAGTTTTATATTTCTCTGAAAAAAAACAACGGCGACGTGGAGAAATTCAAATGATACCGATGTTAGCAATAGAGCGCATTTTGATATTGAAAGCGAAGGATGTGAAAGGACGTTTTTGTTGCGAAAGTTTCGAATTAGTCGAGAGAAAACAGAATGTACATAGTGATATATTTGTGTTTTTTGTTTCAGGAAGTACTGGAACGCTAGAGTATTGAATAATGAAATTAGTAAGATTTTCTATTTATTGGGATCTTCCAAAGGCAGTCATTTTTACCATTACTGAGAAATTGGAGAAAGAATCTGAATACCATGACACTAGAACAGAATCCCTGTGCAAAATTCAGTGGAGGGAGTGAAACAGTCTAATTGTTATAGACTACTATTCACTTCCTAGGTCCTTCCGAGACGGACGGTGTCAGATTTTATTGAAATACGACAAAGAAATAAATAATATATTCCTTTTGGCTTTGAAATATGTAGCTATATATTTCAGCATAGTTTTGACTAACAGAACTAGCTTGTTTGTTTAAACTAATGCTCTTGAAAACAGTTTGAAACACATTTTCATGTTCCTAAAAAAGTTTTCGAAACGAGTAGTCATCATTCAATATTTTCAGTTATTTTTTGGCATGCTAAAAAATCCCTTTAAAAAAAAGAGGCGGAGCAGAGCGCAGTGATTGACTGACTCCGTCCCTTTTCTGGGAAATTCGGCCGCGGGCACCGGATCCAACTTCCCCGATTTTCGCTCATATCGGAGCCATTTTTCGGGATTTTAAAGCGATTTAAGAGCATTTTCATTAGGATTTTTGGAATCTACGCACATTCTTACGTAATCAAAAAAATTGAAAAGTTTTGGTTGGATTCCACCTTAAAAATAATAGTAGTAAACTCATCAAGTGATTTCATTTTTTCCGCAAAACAAAGTAGTCGATTCTGGATCAATCCGATTCTAAGGATCAAAAATATATCAATCATTGGAAACTGAAAATCTTCGTATTGAATAAGACATTGATTGAATAAAACAACAAGTTATTCAAGGGGTCATCGAAACCGAACAATACTTCTATATTTAAGAAGAAATTTACACAATTCGACTGTTCAAAAAATCTGATATCTCGAGTTCTCTTCTAGCAGCACGCTGGATATTGTTTTAGATATACTACACTGTATTATCGGTATTTCTCTTGGATTGGATGATTCCGGTAATTTCCGCTTTGTAAAAGTGCGTTGATCACGTTTTGTGAAAAAATCCGCTGAAAGTCCAAAAGGAACCTTAAGAGTTGTCAATCCAGCAAAGCCGACCCGTTTACCTAAACCTCGCTGTTTCTCAAAGTACAGAACCTGCATGAAATAGCGGTCAATTTAATAATTTCGTTTATTGCAGACATTAACAATTCTTTGAAATCTAGTTCCAACTACCGAACATAATATTGTCAATTTTTCGCTCTTTGTACATATACAGTCAAGTTTTGTGTTACCCGAACTTCTCTTTTCTTTCACTGTTTCTAACAGCAAGTATCCAGGAACTTTGATACACAATTTCGGTTCGTATGGCCCTTGCTCATTTGCGGACCCACAAGTTTGAAAATCTTAGTTACCACCAAAAGGAAATTTTTCGCTCAGTGAGTATCATTGTGCGAGAGATTTTGAAACGTTGATCGTCAGAACAAACGCCCGAATCGACGAAAATACGCTATTTTACGTAACGTGTTTGCAGAATATAATGATTTTGGAGCGATTTCTCTACCAACGATGTTATATTAAAAGTTCCACAAAAAATGAGTCGAATGCTTTACCATGTTTGCCCAAACCGAGCCTACAGAGGGCACTTTGGCCGACTTTGGCCGAAACGCCGGTTTTTCTCTGCTTATGCTTGAATTTTTTGAGCAAAAATTATATCAAAATTTAGAACTCAACTAGATCTACAAAATGATATACATAACATCTCATTCATGTGAAACTTCTCTGAAAAAAATCGGGCCGACGAACTCCCAAATCGGGTGTATCAGGCCTATGGAGCTAAACATCAACACTTGTGGCGAATGATTGTTGATTTTGACCGACTATTGATCAGTTATTAGTTCTCTAAATCACACAACGGTTAAGAGACGGTGATGAAACTGAAAAGGTTTTTTCGAAAACAATATAAACTTCTGTATACATAAATCAGGCAGTTTAATGAACAATTTTTTACGTTGCCTCGAATACTCATTCCTAATAATATTATTTTTCCAGCCATCTACTACTAAAAATTTGATTTAACGAGAAAATGCTTTCTTTCACAAAATGAGTCAAGATTTCAAGGCACTGAATAGAACAACATGTTAAGTATAGCAGAGGTGCGCGGGATTCCGTCTTCTGTATTCCGTCAAAATGTTTCCGGCTACTTCCATCTTCTGAATTTTTCGGAAGAATTTTTAGAAAAGTTCAAAAAGTTTGAATAGCTTCAGATCAAACATTTTCTTTGACATTTTTGGGGGACTATGAATCTTATATGCAACATGAACCCTAGATACCAAGAATGAAACTAATCTGATCTGATTACGGTTTCCAACTCTTTTGGTATTTTTGGGCCTTTAGTCACTTCCGTTTTCCGAATTAAAAATGCTATCTTCCGTGCACCTCTGCTGTACAAGTTAATAGTTGTTCAAAAATCCATGGAGAAAACGATGATTCAAATCAAGCCAAGATAATATGGATATCTTGAATCGGTGATATTTCGTATCAGCCGAAAAACTATAAAAACGCAATCTATGATTTTTCTACAGCGAATTTCTTGATTTAGCATGATTTTTGTTCATGGATGCCTAGATATCTTAGTTGCTGATTCTACTCCTTCTTATTTTTCCAGGTGGTTTGCTACAAATATTTTACAGGAACCCCTGTGATTCACCACATTCAAACAAGCTGAATGAATCTTAGTCGGAGATGTACGGAAGACAGATTCTGGAAACATGGAATGCGGAACAGAACAATTTCTTGCGGAAGACGCGGAACTCGGAATTCCGCAAACCTCTAATTTCGATTTATTTTTAATAATGTTAGTGTAAGGAAGAGGCACCAAACTTTCGATTACGAGGTTAAAAAATTTTCATCATTTATGAAGTCTTGGAAACACGAAATTTACTCTTTTACACGCTTCATAAAAAGTGACAGTAGAATTGATTTTCAATTTTTTAAAGCCCTCTGAGCATCAAAATAGTGTTCTTTATCAGTACAAGCTACTGTAGAAAAATCACCTCTTCACACACGATTGGTCTCCTAGACAGTTTGAATAAAAATAGGAAACCTTGTGTATTTCAAAATCTAATCTAGACTCCAATGTTTTGTGAACGGCTGTGGCATGAATATCTCAGGCTGATATGGAACGTGTATTGTGTTTTCTATAAGGCTATTAAACAATGGGAAAATCCCAGAAATCTCATTTGTCGCAGTTCCAAATCATGCCAAACTGGGTTGTGAATATTTTTCACTATAATATATCTCAACAAATCCGCCAACTCGACAACGTTTCTGCTCCCTTACATTCCTTAACACTGTTGAAAATTTTATTTTGATTATGTGTGATGAAATTTTTTCAGCACAACAACTCACAAAAAATAGGAAAGATAAAATAGCGATTTACAGATGAAAGTCTAATATCATCACATCATTTCTGATCAAAATGTGAACTTCTGGAAACATAATTTTTTTTCACAGCTCTTTCACAGCTCTAGGCGGCCGAGGTTTACAGTTCAATTTTACAACAACGGCGCAGTTTGGAAACCAGATCACTCTCTAGGATAGTTCTGTAAGATATTCTCCGTTTTTCGAACCTGTCAAGGTTAAATGACTTCTTGTTCTCCATTAATTCATTGAAATCCGGATTGCGTTTTTGCAACAAAAAAAAAATCACTGGGGGTGATATTGCCAAGCAATGTTGCTAAAGGAAACTGTCATTTTGGACAAGGACAAGGAGAAATTGATAATGCCGTGCATGAAAGTGCTTCAAAACTGAGAACTAGACCACTTCTGGATCTTTGCTTATAATTCCTCACACTTCAGACCTATTGAGTAAAAATATCAGTTTGTGAAAAGTTTTTTTGAAAATTGGATCAAAAGTTGCAACGCCAAAAATCATGCGCAAATTTTGTGTTTCAAGTAGGTCTTTTTTGCAAAAAAGATTTGAGCTTTTGATGGTATAAAGTCGTCCGGCATATTTGTCTTATGTTTAATTAACGAAGTTCTCAACTACAATCTGAACAGATACAATGTTAAAATTTGATTTTTGACTCTACATGATAAAAAATGTGTCACATCATTTTTTCTGATCGATTTCATTTTTTTGTGCAATTTTTTTGCCACTAGTTTTTTGAAACAGTTGTGGCTCACCAAGTGTAATTAAACTCTATACATGAATCTCGAAGTTTTTTAAAAATTATGTTGGTGTGATGGAGAAGCCCCTAACCAATTATGTGGGATATAAGCTTTCAGGAATCATGAAGCCTATGAAACACTGAATTTTCTGTTTTAGACTCCGCGTAAGAGTCAACAAGAAAATGTCAAAAATATCGGGTTTAAAGTTTCATTCTATAATAACATAAATTTTCACAGTTAATTGACACCCAAGAATTTTTGATTCTTTGTTTTGATAACAGTTGTACGTCATCACGAAGCGGTTCTGTCATCTTCCAAAACCAATCAGAAATTACCAAAAATGAATAGTGACTTTGAGACAAACACAAAAACGACTGTCGAAAATGGCTAATTTCATAGAAGTCAAGTAGAGAAGAATATTTTTTGATTATCATAGAATGTTCAGTTTCCGGATAATGATGTCATTTGGAACTGTATATGAACTGCATACTGGGCATTGTTCAAGAGGAAAAGTATAATTCAAAACCAATGAAACTAGGCAAAGTTTGCTTGATTAGATGCGTATTAAAAAGGTATCGGAGTAATGGCTCTCTCAAAATTACTCAAAAATATGTACAAATGATAACCGAAATTTTTTGAAAGTTCAATTGTTCTTTGAAAAAAACTATTTTTTGCTCCATTAGAGTAATTTTCTGAAGTCACTATATCGTTTTGGCTCAATGTCATTTCGTTCAAAACATATTTCGAAACTACGCATTTCGCAAGCAGTCGTTTGGGCAGAGCTGTGATTTTCTTCTCTTTTACGTTGCACGATTGCATAATGTTTCCAATTTTTAAGCCAATGCTACATGCGATGTGTACATTAGGAACTTTTGCGTTTATCGCATGACGAGATTTTGGAGCTACAGTTTTTTGCATACTCTTTTTTTGACTGATGATATTATTTTGACTTTAGTGTGCTTTAAATATTCAGGAGATCGAGAGCAATTTCTACGACT
Source organism: Caenorhabditis sinica (assembly GCA_963932045.1). Lineage (NCBI taxonomy): Eukaryota > Metazoa > Nematoda > Chromadorea > Rhabditida > Rhabditidae > Caenorhabditis > Caenorhabditis sinica. The sequence goes on from OZ009940.1 coordinate 23,312,748, forward strand.
ATTGGGAACCGCTACTCATAGATGTTGACTCTGAGAATAACCCACAGAAAACTAAATTTTACGAGTGTATAAGACCCAAACATTACCTGAATTTTTTTAACACAAAATATGAAAACACACAAAAGCCGAAAATTATTGGAAATGTTTTAATTTTCAAAGTAAGCTATTTTAACCATGTATTTTTTTCAATAATTGATAGTGCAAACTGATTCTCAAAAGTGAAATTCTCCTTGAAATGTGTTATTTTGAATAATAAAAGAAAATTACAATTTGTGGATGACTTCAAAATTTGAGGTTGAAAAAAGAATGGTAGATGTTCGAATAAAAGTAAAAAGAACTGGAATTTGAATAAGGTTTTGAAAACGGCGAAATTATCTAGTTTCTAAAGGTATTGAATCAAAAATTTCTAAAGTGTGCTAACCAGCTATGAAATACATTTAAAGGAGACAAATTATGGAGTAAAACTCAGTTAATGTCAATTTACGATCATTACTCAAATAACGATAGGATTGAAACCGAAATAGGCTTTTAAAACAGCTCACAAGTAACTTGAATCTCCGAATCGTTTTTACTGGTTTGGACGGTGCCCAAAACCCAAAAAAGATGAAACCAAGTACAATGAAAGAAAGATTGAATGTAGTAAAGAAAACAAACAAAACTCAGTGAAATTTAATGCCAGCTCGCGTCTTACTTCATTTTGGAATAGTAACTCCTTGAGAATGAGACTCGCTTCTGCATCTACTGAAAAATGTTGTGTTAGTTGAAATCCATAAGTTTCTTAGTCACACTTCGATGTAATTATCATTCAAGCATTTCATTGTAACATCACATTTCCATTAATTTCAGTTAGATGAAACTGATTTAGCAATTCCACAGAAAACCAAATGTTGATGTGATTCTAATATATTTGGATGTTGATCGCGCATCAGTCTTTTGTTGAATTTCGAAATATTGCGTTCTATTTGAAAAGTGAAATAATGTTGATAAGCAGAACTAATTATTAATATTCACTGTTTCCAATTATTGTAAAATACCGTTGTCAGACTGATTACATCCGCTAGATCTCGTTCAAATGAGGTCATAATTGTCTCATTTTACCATAAACCCAGCCAACAAGATCCAGCTTATTTAGCATTGAAATTTCAGTATGTGACTGGGCACACAGAGAATTCTCGATATTTGAAACGAAAAATCTGTTAGAACATCGAAGAAAGAGTGAGAGATAGATAGAAAATAGTAGATGTTTATTTCCTCCGAAAATGGGGTACCCCTTTTGGTGTGTTTTTTACCTCACAGAACAAGTTCAGAGCACCCATTGTCCGATGATGTTCAAGTAAAGCCGAAATAGAGATTTCAAAACAGTGGTAGTTTTTTTAGAAGAGTTGCATTGAAGTTGACATAATTTAGAGCACAAGATAATTCACGGGTTCAAAAACATGTCAGAAATTGACATTGTAGTTGTTAGCATAATTACTGTAAGTGGAAGAATTAGTGAGGGCAATATTAAAACTGATAACTTTCTAAAATCCTTTTTTGTTTCAAGGTCGTAAAACTCTTACTTCATTTTTGGTATCCCAGTCATAGTAACTATCTGTAACATTTGAAAGTGTTATTTTAAAAATTATTGTGCAATCAATATTGAGAAATCCAGAATCTCAATATCCAGAAGTAAAAGACAGTTGTTTTTACATTTTCAAACAGTCTATGTATATTTTGAAGTTGAGATAAAACCGAGTTGGAAATTTCATTTTCGCAATAAGAAGTATGTTTTAGGATATTCTCTGGATTTCAAGAAAACTTTTTTCTCTATAAAAAGCAATCATAACTGACCTTTAAAATTGAAAAGATATATATATGTAAGTGTCTTTTGTAATTGTGCCAGCAACACAGCCCATGGAAGCACATAACCATTTGAGCTAGTTGAAACCGAAATTTTGGAAGGAGTTTTTGTTGGTGGTATGTCGAAGAGAGCTATATTATCATAGTGGCCAGCCTGTATAATGCGAAGCATTTACCTACCAACCAAATCCGTGAATATTTTGACAATATGATTTGAGTTACAAGCACTTCCCAAATATTGCACAGTACCAACAACTGCTAATTGTGCGTAATTGAGCTATTGCTGGATTGAGAAAAGCGAAATTCGGTGTTGGCGTACTTATCAAATTTCCAAGTCAAATTCGACTGAAAATTAAAAAATACGCATCCAGTCTCACTTCTTCAATGTGACAATGAAACGAATTAAGAACTCTTTAAAGATGAAAATATTTGTAGCTACAGCCCATACATTTTAATTGCCATCTACAGATTTAATAGTCGAAATAGACCTTCGATACAGTTGCAAAATAATTTTCTGAACATCGAGGGCTTCAGATTTTGACCCATGTTTTCTCTTAGTGCTGCCATGATTTTCATGTTCGCTTTTGCTCAGAACGTTTTAGGTCTTCAACACTCACTGGATTGATCTCGAAAAATTAGGAACTTAAAAACCACCTGGAACAGTAGTATTTAAGGATATTTTTCACTTAATTTAGTGACCTCCTAACTTCCGAGTATCAGCTGGTCTGCTGAGTTTGTACAGATAGGAAAGAGCCTTCAAAATCTGTAGAAACTGGGAATTTTGGGAGCACGGACTATTGTTTAAAGTAGTTTCCATCAGTTCGAACCAAAAAAAAACGGACCACTAGAAGACATCATTGTTGACATTATTTACTTTCCCACCAAAACTGTGATTTTTCACCGAATTCATGATTTCAATCTGCTCATGAATAATTCTATAGCAATGGCGATACATTGAATCCGAATAGCATTTTCTTAAATGAAAGCATTGTGTGAGAACAGAGAGTTATTCGGGGGAGAATCGAATTTCTGTATACAAGGCAAAAGTTAATTAGACATAGAAACTGATGTTTTTGTAGGGAGTTTCAAAGAAATTTGCCGTTTCAGCAACTTTGTAACTTTTGGTGCGCTAAAGTTTCAAGAATTCCACCGTTTTTTACACAAATAAGGTACCGAAGCTTTATTGTTTTTCTTCAATCCATACCATGACTAGTGCCACATTTTCTTATTATGTTTTGAGACCAACAATTTGAAACCGAAAGTTCACACTTTCAAAATTGACATTTCGACCCAAAAAGCTGATGACACTCAATGGTGTGATATTTTTTAGTAGAATCATTTTACACCATTGATTTAACAATTCGATATCTTTTCTATCTTTGTTGAGCTATTTCTTCCCGTTTCACTTTAGTTCATGAAAACAGATAGTGTTTTGATAGGAGTTTTTTGACAAAACCATATGACTGCGAAACACTGTTCGATTCCTCGATTTTTTTTGACAATTTAAATTCCGATTTTGCAATACACATGGGGACATGATAAATAAAGGGAGGAAGAAAATGAGAAAAGATAAGAAGCTCTGGTATCGTTAAAACACTGGAAGGTATAACCAAAGTGGAGGCTTCGAAACAGTGGTATTTTTCTAGAAAGATGTTTTTTTATTTGCAAGAAAAGTGTGAGAATTGTGTCAATACTGAAACTGATTTCTCAATATTCCGTTTTGGAAAATTTGTATCACATTGAATTGCCTAATCTTGAGAGCCAATGCCAGGACCACTCTCAAGCACGAGTCATTTCTTGTCTCCAAAAATTGCACACTCTTATTATTCTAAACTCAATCGGCGACGAATTGACGGTGAACTTTATTTCCCAAAAATTACAATATGTGTAAAACAGTAATCCACGTTTCATTCTAAAAGAAATTTCTGATGAACTTCTAAGTGTTTTTTTGAAAATCAAACTCATTTCTGATAGTAATAATTACTTCTTCCCTTACTAACCGGTGATTAATGTAAGAATACTGATGAAATAGACAGAAATTCATGCTTCGGATTTCTGAAAATATTTTAGTTATTACATATATTTCCACAAGATCAAAGTAGTATTGCTGATGGTAACTTCGAAAACATCTCAAAACAGAAAACTTGTCAACTTAACATGATCATTTTTTCGAGTTTTGGGCATTGAGAAATCCATGTTTCGAGAAGTAAATATTTTGCAAATCAGTATTTGCTATTTAGTGTGTATCTGCTGATAGCCCTCTTATTTAATACGATTCTAATTCTGTCCGTTTGTCCGCGGTGTCCGCGTCCGTTTTTCATTCCTAGAAGAAAACGTGAAGATTAAAGTGAAATTTGGAACCAGAAAAACATAAATCATTAGCTAATTTTCAATATATGAAGCATAGATGACAACGATAAAACAGCGCATATTTTGCTCTGTTTTGCTAACATCCTGTTTGTATATTTGAGTCTTTCAAGCAATACATTTGTGCAAATCTAGGCCAATAATCATTGTTGCTGAGGAACCTGCTTCAATATTACGAGAAAATGGAAAACACAAATTTTCTCGTGATTCACCAACGACTTTGATTTGTTCTCTCTTCGACTCAAACTCTAAACGGAAAAACTACATATCGATCTTAATTTGAGATTTGAACGGAAAACTACTATGGATTAGAGTGTAAATAATGTTGACCGAAAAAAATAACTCAAGATATCAGTTTTATTGAACAGTATAATTTTGTAAATTTCAGCTAACTCGAAAGTAGCTGCGTTTTTGAACATGGCCTTCGTACTTCTTATCTTATTCATTCAAAAATTTTACAGTTTCCATTGCCTGTTATATTTGATGTTTTTTGAACTCGGCTTGATTGAGCCATAGATTTGATAATCCCACTTCCTGACGCTTCTCAGTGACTGAGTAAAACAAGTGAAAAAAGAAAGGGTGGAAACAGGATAACGAATAGATTAGTAACACTTACTCGTAACTAGGCTATCATTTGAAGCACGGAGCAGTGAACGAGAACTTAGGTTTGTTTTATACATATTATAAATATACAAGATGGTGCATAAGTGTAGGCAATTATTTTGGGGAGCTCTTTCCAAAGAATAAGGTTTACAAAGCAAAATATACAATACTTTATAGCCACCTTGTATTCACTCGATATTATAGTAACATTATTATTGGTATTTTATCATGTTTTTGAAACATTTTTTTATGCCAAGTAATATATGAGGTCAAAAAGATGCTTATAAAAAATGGACTAGAAAATCCTTAACTAACCAGTTACTTGCCTTATTTAGCCTAGAAACTGCCTTGGATGTGCCCGAAGCAAGACGACTTTGTTTGATCTTTTTCCAAGGGAACATTCGAAGTTACTTTTTCTGTTTACTCGCCATCATATTATGTGATCAAAAGTAAGATTTTCGAAAAATTCAGGGACAGATATAAAAGATTAAGAAAGGTATAACATCCGCTCGACATGTACCAAAAGTTGGCAACCTATTTGCCGGTACTGTATCTGTTACATCCGCCAAACGAAACTGTGAATTTTTCGGTGAGTTTACAATAACAAGTATGGGGATTTGTCTTTTTGAAATTACATGGAATGGTGGTATAAATCCCATAAAAACCATTTTTCTTTTTTACAGTGAGCATTTTTGTCTAACTTTTCTGTTTCAGTCAGTTCAAGAATAACTTGAAGTGAGCAGTACTGACAGTAGATGCTTTTGTATTATAGTAAAATTTGCCAATTTGTAATAACATGGATTGGCAGCATTGCTCATCCAATCTCACCATTTCGTCTGCTGTTTTACTTTGATCATGTGACGTAACAGATCGTCCATGACAAATCTCTTAAAAACCATTTTTCTCTAACAGTGAACACTATTTGTAACTTTTCTCTTTCATTCAGTTCATGAATAGCTTGAAGTGCACAGCACTCACAGTGGTACCTGCATTTGCTTGTTCATATTGTGAATATCCCCCAGCCACAGATAAAACAATTTCTTTGCACGGAATTCCGTCTTCCGTTCCGTCAAAAATTTTCCGACTTATTTTGTCGGGTTTTTTTGAGGGAAAACTTGTAGAAAGTTTCAGAAATACCTGTCGTGGGTGAACGCCAGAGATGCACGGAATTCCGTCTTCCGTCTTCCGTGTATTTGATTTATTTGATTTATTTATTTGAATTGCGTGAAGGACGTGCGCCTCTTACAGCACACAATAATTAAACAAAAATTAAAAGATATATACATCAAAACAAAACAAAAAAGTTAAATATTGTGGGAGTTGAGAAATAAAAAATCTGAAAAAGAATTAGAAGATAAGTTACTTCGGAAGGTTTCAGGGGAGGGGCAGCTAGGAAAAATATCAGAGGGGAGAGCGTTCCAACACTTAAGAACTCTATTGGAAAAATATTGAGATGTTATATTGTTAGAGTTCTTAAGTGTGGAACGAAGATAATAGGGGTGACGACGAAGGGTTTTAACAGGGGCTAGGACAAAATAAAGTGTATCATGAATGATGACATCTTTACTGACTACTGTTTTATACATAAAAACTATGTCATCAATCAATCGTCTAAGTTCTAAGGATCGGAGTTTACAATAATTTAGACAGTCAAAGTAAGATGAATATGGCAAATGAAACTTGTTAAAAAGCCTAAAAAGGAAAAATTTTTGTACTGACTCTATAAATCTAATATTTTCTTTAGAAATTGGAGAAAACACTACAGAACCGTATTCTAAAAGAGGGCGGATGTAAACAGTGAAACATCGTATAAAACTTTCTAGAGGAGCGTATTTTAGAATATTAAAAATGATGTTAACTCTTTGATGAGCTCTTTTAACCATAGTTTCAAGATGATGTGAGAAGGACAAATCCGATGAGAGCATTATTCCCAAATCTCGGATGGAAGATGTTGAGGGAATAACTGTGTTTTTGATGTGGAAATCAGAGTTGTTAGTAGACCTTCTTGATTTTTTAAACATGATGCTTTCGCATTTGTTAGGAGCAATGGAAAGCTGCCATGTGGAACACCAATCAGCTAAAGTATCGAGATCTTGTTGAATGCTTGTGACTGAAGTTGAAAAGAGCTTCAAGTCATCAGCGTACAGCAAGAAATCAGAAACAAAATCATCGCCAATGTCATTTATGAAGATGAGAAATAGAAGCGGTCCAAGCACAGTTGTATTTCAAAGTCATTTCCGGGAATCTCTGATGAACGCACTCACCTACTGAATTTGTATTAATTAGGGAAAATCTCAAAAACCTGCCGAAACGGATAACTTTTCTAGCATATTATTGAGAATGATAGTCTGCATAGATTTTGATCAGAAGAGCGTACAACTAAATGTCCTGATTTCAAACGTAATTTACTGAACAACTGGAACTGTAGTTTTTCCTAAATTTTCAAGAACAGTTCTCACCAAATTTTAAAAGAGGGTTCCGGTCAATAATTCTAGATCACATTTCCACACAATCCCAGTGTAGTAGTAGGCAAAACAAATGGACATTTCGAAGCAGTAACTTTTCCTGAATGTTGACAAATACTGCGGTTTTAGAAACGTTGTGAATGGCCGGTGCACCGCGAAAGCTTCAATGGTTTTCCACTTTCTCTATGATCTGCAAATTAACTTATCCTTCCTCTGAATACTTATCCTTTCAAATTTTGCTAAGCTTAACGGTATGAAATAGAAAAGTTTGCAGCTTCTACTACATCATTTACGAAGCAAGGTATGCTGAACATTAGTCTTATGCACTTTTCTTTGGGTGATGTATGTACATGAAAACTTGATTTCTACATTTTTGGAACCGTCAGCACTATCATTCGTGCCTGTTTCACCAAGTTCATGAAAACAGAATATGGATTGATTGGAGATACACTGGTGCTGAGAGTAACCTTTAAATTTGCTCAAATGTAAGAAAAATGACTGCGAAACACTGTTCTAGCTATCCCATAGAAAATCAAGCTCCGATTCTTATTTCAAATCCAAATTTCTTTTGAGTTGTTCAAAAAATCATAACTATGAGCATCAATACATCAGAAATTCTTTTTCTAATATTTTCGGTTTCATTGTATGCTAAATTTTGCTATTAAAATGAAAATGTTTGATATATCTAAGTCTTACTGCTGCTTTTCTGTCAACCCTCTCACTTTTTTGATAATTACAGACCATACATTCAAAGTATTAACCAAATATCAGTGCATTAGTTTGTATGCACTTCCTGAAAATGAAAATATTCTTCACTGGTCTTTTGAAGAGAGAGGAAAAAGTAGAATGTCGATGGTTATTTACTCCGAAAGTGGGGTTCCGCCTTTTAGTGTGTCGTTTAACCTAGATAATAAGATTAATTAGGACTCCCTAAAGAGATAGTAACACAACGTCATTGTCAAGAAACTTGTGGGTAAACCTAAAGTGGACATTTCCGAACAGTAGTAATTTTTCTAGAAAATCGATTTTGAACTGTCAATTGTTCAAAGCGTTTGCGCACTAAATTCGCAATAATTAATGGGTTCAAAAACATGCCAGAAGTCGAAGTTCTTGTCCCTAAACATTCGAAGTGTGTATTAACGAATGTGAAAGAACATTAGGAGCTTGTGAAACTGATGATGTAATTGTATAATTTTCGGTTTCATCAACACCTCAAAATTATTGCTTCCTATGTGGTATCACTGTGACAAGCACAAAAGATGAGCGGAAGAGATTTTGCATACGAAATACGGAAGTGGAAATTGTAGAAGTTTCCTCGCCTTCTTTTTCACCAATATTTCCCTTTTTCCATCATATTTATCCCTTGAAATGCACTTTATTATTTTATCCGGTCCAATCACGTCCATATCAATGAATGTCTTCAAGAAATCGGTTACCACCTTTGTGAAACAGAAATCCATGTTTCACTTAGTTTTCAAAATAAGCTAGAAAATTTCTGTTTTAATGCGGAACCGGCATCTTGTGTTTTGATGTGGAGTTGTACATGTTAAGATCAAGTCGACTTCTAATTGTCATAGTCACACATTTTTTACATTTCAAACAAACAAACGACAAATGTTAGGTTAGTGCTGTGAAATACATAGTTTATAGAACGAAAAGTTTTGTCAGATTTTTGAAAATTTCTTTGTTCATATTTAATTGAATCAAATTAGCAACATCAACCTTGGGAACATCCTGAAACAGTAAGAAAGTTATGTTTTCATTATCAACTTTTTGACTTGGGGAACTGAAAAACGTATGTTTCAAATACAGATGCTCCAAACATTCAGAACTCTTTCTGACCCTCATAGTCTTTTCTTATCTGTTTCCAATAGTTTTCAATTCTACGTAAAACATCATTGAGGCAATAGATTTTCGTTTAACATATCTACAACTCCTGATTGTCTATATTCCTCATTGCAAATAATTTTCTGTTGTTTTTTACCACTTTATCACTGCTCATCACAGTTTTCTGATATTTCTGTTCTTTTATTTGTGGTATCAATTTATCCAAGTCACTTTCTTTTTGCTGTCACATTTATATTTGTTTTTGTCTATGCTCTTTTTTCTCTGTATTGTGTTTTTCTGTTGAATTTTCACAAAACTAGTGTATGTTTCCCGTTACTAAACTTTCATTTTACTTTCTGTATGACCAATGATGTCAATGGTTATATTATTTAAATTTATTTCAAGAATGTTGTAAACTCTGCAGGGATAATTTTAATACCGGTTCAAAGCTTCGTCCGATCACAAACAATAAGACACTGGAACAATTGAAACATAGGTTAAACAGGAAATTAACAGGGTGAACCCAGAGTTTCCCATGATTCAAGTTGAACCGTTTTTTACTTGAAATTTTATTCTCACTGTTTTTTTTTTCATTCTATAATTTCTAAAATTGTATTGGTAATGAGGTTTCTTAACTAATGGTAAGTAACTAAATCGAGCTTCTGATTATTTTGCGAATGTTAGAAGGTTTACTATGAGGTTTCTGAAACGGGAAATATCTCAGAAGAATGAATGGCAACGAGAAAATAATATTCCATAATATAAAATGTTATTGAGGCCAGAAAGTTTATGAGACAGAATCACTTGTATGATTTTGTGCGTCATTATTGATGCCAACATTGTTCTCGATAACATCACTAGTATAAAAACATGATGGTGAAACTGGAACATAACTAAATGCTAGGTAATAGCCTTCATCGTGGGAGGAGTAAACAACAAGTAAGCAATAGAAAACAGCTTTAAAAAACGTCGGTGAAGTAAGGCACTTGTGTTAATGACGCACGACAAAGAAAATAATTATTGACACATTTCAAGAACTAGTCGAATTTATGGAAACTTAGAAACAGAAAAACTAGTTATCACTGTTTCACATTGGTCATAAAAGAACGCCTCGGTACATTAAAGGGATTCAAGGCTTTTTGTACTTGTCTTTAAAACCTCCAAAACAGTTTCTCTGTTGAAGAAATGTGCCATAATATTTCATCTGTTTCTATGGTACAGTATACGTTGACAGTGGTAGTCACTCAAGTTTTCTGCTCGATTCCGATTCAAGCATATTTGACGAAACCTAGCGATCAACCACAGGGAAAACATATCTTGCAATTGCCAACTAGAAGGTTTCGAACAAGCTTTAAGTGTGAGAATCGCATGAATAGGTTAGAGCTATGCAAAATAGTTGTTCGATATGAAGAGCGGAAAAACATCGACATCAACAAAATTATTTGTTGCATTACCCGCCGGTCTTTCCCACATTGTTGAAACTGAAATCCAATCATAACGAGGAAGAAAAATTGAGTTTTCACTATTCCCGAGCCATTCCGATGACATATTTTTCTTGCACTCAGAGGGCAGCCAAAGGAACAGAGTTCAATAACAAGATGATGTATTATTGGCTTCGAAAAACGTTGTTAGAAGTGAACACCTATCAATGAAGAAGCACAAATATGTATACGTTTTTTTCAAATATCAATCATAACTTAGTTTTCCGTAACTGCACACCAAACAATTATGTTGAAACATTGATTTATTTTTCAGAAAATGTACACATTGACAAACTTTTGCTGTTTTGCAGCTGCCATTTCTTTTTATCACTATTCGTGAACTTAATTCCACTTTCTTATGGTATCAACAATTTCACAAACTTCGACTAGTTAGAGCCACTGATGCTTGTAAATATCATGGTTTCCTCACTCAGACTCCACACGGTAGCATTAAAGAATGCAAAAAAAGAACAGAAAACGAAAATGGGCAGAAATTAATGGCATACTCTGTTTGGAAAAAATGAGATGAAGCTTTTAGTTATTGAGTCCATTTTTGCATAAGTGTGTATAGGGTTGAAATAATTGGAAATCAATAAAGCGTACCAAGGATATGAAATTAAGGAAACGTCAATTTTTTCTGTTTTGAGTTGTTTCTAAAAGTGCTTGCAAAATGGTGAGATTAGTTTTCCAATTGAAGACACTTCATGGTTTATAACAGAGATGCACGGAATTCCGTCTTCCGTCTTCTGTGTATTACAAAAATCACTTCCGTGCATCTCTGGTTTATAATGAATAATTACTTTCTTCGTAAAACTGACAATGATACTGTATCACTGAATCCCTTTCTGAAACCAAATTTACTTGCTCATTTTTTTGAAACCATTTTCAATACCTTTTATATACATGGTCGTGTCGAAAACTTTTAAATTTTACTATCAGTACCATCTTCTCCATCGTAACTTCATAAGAGTCCAAAGTTCACAGTTTCATGTCAGCGATATATTTGGAGTACTGTTACCTGAAGTTGATTCCAGAAATATAGACCGACAGCCTCTAGTGAACGACAATCTCTAATAATAGCATGCACCAGTGTGGTTACCCAATAATGATTGTAAATGAGTATGAATCAGTAGTGAGTGAAAGAGGTTGTCATTGAATTCATTTCTGAAACATACAGTATTTCTCGATGGCAAAATAGTCAGAATATTTTCTGTTTTTTCGGCTTTATGTTGCTCTTTCTTATCGTTCAAAATATTCGTGCGTTTTCTGTCGTCCCCAGTACTTGCTTTTTTTGACGATAGATGACTCTGGTCAAGATAATGTAGTCACCCGGCATTCCATTGAATGTTTCAAAATCAAAAATAATAAAAGAAAAAGATAGGAGAAGAGATTCGTGTTAATTTTTTTAATAGCATAATAAATGGACAAGTATAAGATGCGACTCTATACTGTTCCTAACTAATGATAAGTTTCAGTGACCAGGAAACCACTTACCGCACAGAATTATTTTTTTTCAGAAATCTCATGATTTTGAAACAGATTGCCTTGTATGCATTGAAAATTCTGAGAATCAACGTGGATTGAAGACAAAGATTCCTGAAAATTCTAAAAGTACATATTGAAACTGAAAAAAGGGACAAAAACGAGGCTCGTTTTGATGTCGACAGCTGGAAAATCTTTCGTCAATAAAAGTTACTGTTGTAGAATCACGACTTTGGTGTCATATTCATCGTAAAAGTAATTCTGGGAATAAGTCTAATCTGAAAAGGTCGAAAAATGAATATGTGTGGAAAACTCAGAAAAAGAGAATCTTCCACTGCGCTATGCGATCAACCTGGGAGAGGAAAGGCGTTAAAAAACCGCAAATTAAAAGCGCCAGAGGTGCGCAGAGACTCTAGTCCAGTATTCAAAGAGATCGAACCCCTTCATCGAACATCAAAAGTTGCGTTACAATATTATGAGAAGTCGAAACTGGCAATTTCAAATTTCTTTTCCCATGACATGTGAAATTTTTTTCGGTGATGTCGAAATTCACGTTTCTTCGTTATCCTAGTTAGAGACGAAAAAACTATGATCGTCAAAAGGCTTCGGTTGCAAGTAGATCACTACTTCAGTTTCTGTTTCACCACCTGATTCGTAATTTGTTCCAAATTGATTGGTTGCGAAACTCAAATTTGAACTCTAAGTTTGTCAATTGAAATTAATCAAAAAGGTCCAAATAACAGTAACAACAAATTGTTCTCATTCTTACTTAATTACTGTAACCGAAAGTTATGTTCGGACGACATCGGGTAGGATAAGCATTCATGCCGAAGGATCTTTTTCATTGAAAATGATATCAAATAACAAAACAGTAAGTTTGGTTACGATAACCGTGTCTGATGGAGAAAAGAGAAGAAAAGTGTAAACTTATCACTTACAGAAAACAGAAAATGTTTTTCTGTCTCAGGTAGATTTTGAAGGAGGTGGACCCGTAATGATCTGATAGCTTACTGTTTTTGAAATATTTGCATTTTGAATAATTTTGTTTAAAAATGTTTGTATCATGTTTTTTTCTCTATTATTAGTTAGTCCACCCATTATGTAGTTGGGCGAGTGGTTTCGGTTTTAGTGAAATCGCGTTAAAATATGCAATAAATGTAGGAAAAGAGGAGAAGGAGGGATATTGGGCGTCTAGTTTCCCTCCTCTACCTTCCATGACCTCTCATGAAAAATTGCGCAAAGCCACAGAAAAGGAAACGAGAGGAATCGGGCAAATTGCTGGCAGACATCTCCTCGGAATTGATGAAGGTGCCCATAAATAATGAGTTCAGATACTTTACGAATTATTATTCATGTTATTAGGGGAATGCAAAATGAAATGCACACACTACCATACGGAGTTTGTGAAGCAGCAATTGCCGTGGCAGGCGAAAATTAGATGTTTTTTCAAAAAGAACCGGATGTTTAATAGCCAGAAAATCATCTCATTGTAAAATACAAAGTATGTGAAACAAGAAATAATACTTTTGAATGAATTCGTTCATTTTGTTTTAGCGCAATATGGGATGATACAAATGATTAGACTATGTTAGAAAAGATTAACTTAAAATGTGTTCGGTTTCTGGAAAAATCGTATTATCATTAATTTTTCTGAGGAAGAAAAGGGGTCCACAATAATGCTGTTCGCATGTTTCAAAGCAACATATGTAGTGAAATAAGGGAATTGAGTTAACAAATTCCATATTACGGTAAACTCCGACAGTATTGTTCACAACAGTTTAGGAATTTTTGACGGTCTGTCCAAAATGAACAGCTCTTGGATAACGCCCAGACCCGGACCATTGCAAATTTGCCAACCTTTTTTTTTAACTTGGGAGTCCTGCCAAAAAACATTTGTTCTCATTACCTGTGATTCATATTAATGTGTTGAAGCACTAATAGTTTTTCTCTGTGTTGAATCACAATTAGGGGTGGCCGGCCGGCTTGTCGGTTGATTTTTCTTTTTTCGGTCGCAGCTCATTTCATTTTGAGTTGTAAACTTTTTGATTTTGTATGAGCCACTTGTTGTTCTGCCAGTTGAAGGCTGTCACTTGCAAACGGGCGCGACGACCGAAAACATACAGTACCGCTCAAAAGGTTGTAAACTTTTTGTTTTTCTTGCATATTTTTGTTCAAAAGTGATGGATCTGCTTGAAATTTGGCAGAGGTTGTGAAAATATACAATTACACATTGCTGCCAAGTTTTATTCAGAACCTCCAAAAAATAAACATTTTATGAAAAAATTTCAAAAATTTTTGAAGGTCGATTTTGGGACAAAATTTTTAAAAGTGGTCAAACTCGCGATTGAGAAGGTTTGGAAGAGTAATCTCTTTTTTAATTTTTGTATGAAGGGTGAAATGATGCAAAAACAATAATAAACTTGAAATCGGAGCGTTATCCCGGTCGCGTGAAAAGGCAGAAAAGGTACCTTAATGAGATCAGTGCATCTGATGTTCATACATCTCATATTACGGGTAGCTTCGTGGTTTTCTGGCTGAAACTTGTTTACACGGTTCTTTATATGTTTGTTTGTTGAAATTGACACAAAAACCTAGAGGGAATGGTTTACAACGAAGATTATAGGGATCTAAAACCATTACTCGAAAAATCAGGGTTTTCATTTTTTCAATGGTTTGTCTCACCACGCAAATCCAAGGGGAATCTATCATGATATCGCTGTTGATTTATGATTTTACAAGATAGAGGATCACATTACTCCAAAAATAATCATTCTAGTACTTCCCGCGGGTCATAACGATCCGTTGATATCGTGTAACCAACGGCAGAGCTAGTGACAATTTTGAAGAAACATCTTGGAGAGTTCAGACATGTGCACAAAAGAGAAAATATGGCACAACTAGTTTGAAACTACGTTGAACACAACTAGAAACAGATTTTCCAGCTATTAGAATGCAGGGAAGTTGCTGACAGAACTAGATTGGCTTTTGCGGTAATTGATTATGAAGGGGCGGCATATTTAATGAGCTGCACTGACCCGCGGGATGTACTAGAATGATTATTTTTTGAGCACTGTGATCCTCTACATTGTAAAATCATAAATCAACAGTGATGTCATGAAAGATTCACCTTGGATTTGCTTAGTGAGGCAAACCATTGAAAAAATGAAAACCTTGATTTTTCGAGTAATGGTTCCATATCCCTATAATTATTGTTCTGCACCATTCCACCTAGTTTTTTGTATCAGATTTAATGCAAAAACATATGAAAAACTGTGTACGTGAGTTTCAGACAGAAAAACTCAGAAATACTGGTAACATGAGATGTATAAACATCAGATGCACCGATCTCATTCAGGTGCCTCTTCTACCTTTTCACGCTCCCCGGATAATGCCCCGATTTCAAGTTTATTATGATTTCTGTATTATTTCATCATCCCTAAAAATATTAGAAAACAAATTACCCTTCCAAGCCTTCTCAATCGCGAAATTGGCAACTTTTAAAAATTTTGTCCCAAAATCGACCTTCAAAAATTTTTGAAATTTTTTCATAAAATGTTTATTTTTTGAAGGTTCTGAATAAAACTTGGCAGTAATGTGTAATTGTATATTTTCACAATCCCTGCCAAATTTCAAGCAGATCCATCACTTTCGAACAAAGATATGCCAGAAAAACGAAAAGTTTACAACCTTTTGAGCGGTACTGTATGTAAAGAAAAATTGCCCCCATTCTGCCAAAGTAAAATCAAAGTTGTCGGTTTCGTTTGATCGGTATACATTTACTTCTGAGTTGCTTTAGGATCATAGAAAGGAAGTCAGATCAAAAACAAAATAAATAAAACAATTAGATGAGTATGTGGAATAGAAAAACCCGGAGCGTTACCAACAAAAAGATACAAAAAACTAACAGATCATCTGAACTTTTAACTTTTTGTTTCAAGAAGGTTATGTTGATTATGAAGAATTTGAGATGCAATGCAATGCGCGTCGTTCGAAACGTTCGATTTCATCCCATTTATTGAGCTAATTGATCCAATATGTGGATACTGCTATGTAAATTGAAAATCACTTGAAGCAAGTTTCACGTTTCGGGTGAATGGTCCACAGTAAGATTCCGCATGAACTTTTTGAAAATAAGGTTTTTCAAGTTTCCGGCCTTTTTGAAATTAGAAAGGCTTCTTTTTCATATAATAAGTCGTGGAAAGTGTTGAAAAGGTTTGTTGGGTTTGTTTCACGTTTCGCAAAAAAACTTGACAGGCTTAACGCAAGTTGTCAATTTTTTATCGCTTCATTTTTTCCATCGGTAGTGTTGGTTTTTGAATTTTCGTATCGAAGCTTTTTTTTAGTTTTAACAAATAAGTTGGAATGAGTTGGCCAACCCCTGATCAGCTCTTTCGAACATGAGCTTCTTTGAAAAAAAGCATAAACGAGCACTACCTACAAATCAAAAAAGTGCGTTCCAATATCCCAATAATTACGAACTGGAAAACATGAAAATAATCCTTGCACTATCATCTCAAGCACTGCACTTTTTATCTGAACTAACAACCAGAACAGGAAGCCCGTCCTCACATTGAAAGTAGAACAACAGAAAATTAGCAAAACGCAATTGCCCTGTGATCAATTCTAAATATTTCAAAGCAAGTGCTAGATGAAAGCTGTTTCTTCAAAAAAATTTTTTGGTTGGTAAATGTTTTCATACCAGACGGTTTTTGCCCCCTTCGGGGGCTCCAACCGCCTGGCCCCCGCTTACATGTATTTCCAACACACATGGAGGACGCCACAGTGAAATAGGGGGCATTTTATGAAATTTCAAAATTGATATTTTTGAGAAAAGAAAAGCACGGGCATCATCTCGGGCTAATTTCGAGTCGATTTATATACGTTTCATCCAAAACGGTCCACTGGATGCTGAGTTATGACGTGCGACAGACAGACACACAGACAGAATTGGCGATTGTTATTAGTAATGATTTTTTCTCAACCATTTTCAAAGTTAAAACTCAAAAGAAATCCATGTTTCAAGTTGGTCACAGAAGAACGCTTCAATGCGCGGAAGCGATTCTACGTCGATAAACGTTGGAAATATTCAAGGCAACTACGTTGATTTAAAAAAAAAAGAGCTATCATCTCAACTGTAGTCTTCCTCCGATTCAAGCAATTTAGACCGCGGTATGTATGGTGTGTACTGTTCGATGTTCAAGCATTAGTATAAACAAAGTTTGAGTGAACGTGATTTGAGTGAACTGAAGGCTTAAAGTTGATTTTTTTGCGTGTAACCTGTTAGTTCCCCGTATACAAACGTTAACTTATTTAGCCCCGAGAATCTAAAAGCAATAATTATGAATGTGTTCAGTTTTTTTTGTGTTGCCAAACGTGTATTTGTCATTGTGGTTCTCTTGATATTGTGTTTCAATGAACAAACACATTCCACCACGAGCAATGAGACGTTTACTACTTTTCTCACAAGTCACAAGCCTTTTACACCTGATCGAAACTGAATATTTTCCATCATTACGCGGAAATGTGAAGTTTTCAATGTTTTTTATTCATTGGGATTGTCTTGTGGTAAGCATTCCTATATTGCTCTTTGTGTATGGAGAATGGAACGTCTCGATTGACCGGATTTATATTTAATATGATTATTGGCATGTCTTACAGCGAAGATAATATGAAACGATCCTGAAGCTGAAGTTGAAGTTTTACGGGTAGAAATACAATTAAAAAACAATAAAACGTACAAAGAATAAAAAGTTAAGGGAACAGTGAATTTTTCACTGTTTTGATTTGTTTATGATAAGTGTGATTGAAAAATAGGGACAATGGAAGACTGTTTGAGAAACTTCATGCGATAATATCAACTGATAGCTTTTTAAGTGTAACTAGAAGAGAAACCGCATGATTGAATTCATTTGAAACGACAATTTTGCAAAACTGAATTGATTAGACTACACATTGATATCATTTACAACATTTTTTTATATCTTATATGGCCATACCAAAACAGTTTTTTTTCGATTTACAGTTGCTACCATCTTCTCCATTATCATCGTGTAAGGGACCAAGGTTCCCAGTTTTATGTAAGCAACATATTTGCTGCCTTGTTAGCTGGAATTAGTTTCCACAACACAAACATTTTTTTCCAGTTTCCGAACAAAAAATCTGCAACTGCGACATTTCACATCTCTCGTCATTTTCGCAACTACTAAATTTTGCCACTGGCCATCTCGCCACTGCGAGATTGCTAAATTACTTCATTTCGAAAAAGTTCGCCTGGAACAGTTTTTAGTACCCTCAATCGCGCAAAACCTAAATGAACGTCATGTGGTCAAGATTATAAAGTTGCGAAGTGCCTGGTTGCGAAACGTCCAGTTTCGAAATTTTTTGGTTGCTTTAAAAAAAACTTCTGTTGCAGTTAGATGACTTATACGGGAACACAATACTTGAAATACTTGAAAACTTAATAACTTTTGAAAATTACGTGTAACAGTACTGTAAAATTTAGTTCAGAGAGATGTCGAATATCTAGACCGCAACTGTGAGGATGAACATCTTTTACCAGAAAGTTGCTATCATATAATTCTGCCTTCAGTCGCATACAACCTGGAATGCAATAATGAGAGAGTCTTAAAGAGAAACAAGGAAAGAAATGGTTTCATTTTTGCAAGCGGTTTTGCAAATCGAACATGTGAATGAACTGAATATCTGCAAATATCACAACAATATCACAAGAAAACGAAATTGAAAAATTGGAAGTTAACTCATATAGGACATTTTCAAATTCTTTCCGTTCTACCAACACTACTGGTAATTCGGACAAACTTGAACAGCGTTGGTGAAACAGCAAGTCTTGAAATTTTTCCTGTTTTTTCATTGTCATTTCTGTTCCTTCTCGATTGCTTCCTCACTTTCTCGTAAGTTCTCTACGCTTGACAATATTGTTCTTATCACGAACACCTTTTGTGGCGCCACATCCATAAAAATGCGGCTAAACGGTAATGTACCCCGTTTGAGGTACGGCTTTTTGGACGGGACTATGCTGAATAGAACAAGCATAAAAAGTTATGTAAGAGGTTGGAACCTTTTTTTTAGCTTATTAACGGCCTTCGAGAAAATCAACTTTTTGTCAAAATTTCACGAAATCTGAAATTTTCATCTTCAAAGTGCCATAACTTTGTTTGTTCTTGACGGATTTTTAAAAACTAAAGTAAGTCATAAAGGGAAAACATTCGAAAATGTGATTCTAAAAACAATTATGTTTTATCTATTTGTGTAAAAAAGTTATTCGTTGAAAACCATGAGTGCCAAAGTACCAAGAATGACCTAAAAATTTTTTAGGAGTAGGACATTTTCTGGATTTGATTTTAAATGAAAGACCATGTCTAATATAGTAAAAAAATAAAGTTTGTTATAGGGGTAACCGTCCAAATTTGAAAAATAATTTTGATTTAATAAAATTTTATTTTGACATTTTTTGAGAAATTTGAAATTTCTCGCAATTTTTGCACTGAACTTTAAGAGATTATTTTGGAACCAAAATGTTCAAGATTTGAGCTTTTTAATAAACTTTAAATTGTAAAATTTGCTCAAGTTTGAAGCATTTTATGTTTCTTTGAAGTTGGAAGCCTGATTTTGAGATGCCCTCTGATAGTCGAAAAATGAAAATGATCCTAGAGCTTTGAAACTCTTTGCATTTTGTAGATAATTTAAATACAAAACATATTGTCAACTGCAACTTTCTTCCATCTCTTCATCCCCGTTCGCAAAATATCAAAAGGAGAAAATCGTCATTCTGATGGGCTCGATATTATACTTCGCAATTTTGCGAACGGGGATGAAGAGATGGAAGAAAGTTGCAGTTGACAATATGTTTTGTATTTGAATTATCTACAAAATGCAAAAAGTTTCAAAGCTCTAGGATCATTTTCATTTTTCGACTATCAGAGGGCATCTCAAAATCAGGCTTCCAACTTCAAACAAACATAAAATGCTTCAAACTGGAGCAAATTTTACGATTTAAAGTTTATTAAAAAGCTCAAATCTTGAACATTTTGGTTCCAAAATAATCTTTCAAAGTTCAGTGCGAAAATTGTGAGAAATTTTAAATTTCTCAAAAAATGTCAAAATTAAATTTTATTAAATCAAAATTATTTTTCAAATTTGGACGGTTACCCCTATAACAAACTTTATTTTTATACTATATTAGACATGGTCTTTCATTTAAAATCAAATCCAGAAAATGTCCTACTCCTAAAAAATTTTTAGGTCATTCTTGGTACTTTGGCACTCATGGTTTTCAACGAATAACTTTTTTACACAAATAGATAAAACATAATTGTTTTTAGAATCACATTTTCGAATGTTTTCCCTTTATGACTTACTTTAGTTTTTAAAAATCCGTCAAGAACAAACAAAGTTATGGCACTTTGAAGATGAAAATTTCAGATTTCGTGAAATTTTGACAAAAAGTTGATTTTCTCGAAGGCCGTTAATAAGCTAAAAAAAAGGTTCCAACCTCTTACATAACTTTTTATGCTTGTTCTATTCAGCATAGTCCCGTCCAAAAAGCCGTACCTCAAACGGGGTACATTACCGTTTAGTATACAAGCTAAGGAAAATTCACTGATTCAGATTCCAAAAGGAAAAAGCTCAAAAAAAAGCTGCAAAGCCCAGTACAAGCCGCTGAAAATCAGTTTGGGCAACAGATTTGGGAAGTTAGTCCCCGGTGTTTAAAAAATTCTTACTGTGAACATTGAATATTTTTTGTGATAAAATGATAGAAAATTAATTTTCCAATGATTCAATGCAAAAAAATCTACGAAAAATCATCGATAATTGAGTTAAAACGCGGGGGACTAACTTTCTCCACTGGAGTTTTCTCTTCCATTTAGTTGCCCAAACGGTATTTGGGTCGGGGCGCCCTAGCTTTTTCAGCTTTTTTTTTTTTGGTTTTTCCTTTTAGGAAATGACTATTGGAATTATTTTCCGTGTTTTCACCAAGTTTCGTACAAAACCTTAGTACACCTTTAAAAGGAAAAAATTATGTTATCTACATTCCCGAGCCATTGCGATGACATATTTTTCTTGCACTCTTCAAGGGGGTGGTCAATGAAACGGTGTTCAAAAAAAAGATGATATATCATTATAAAGAAACGTTGTTTCAAGTATCAGTGAAAACAGTCAAATGTTAGACATAATACAGTTTCTAGTAACTGAGAATAAAATGATGTTGTTGAAACATTGATTTATAATAACTACCATGGGACGTTCTCATTCAGAAGTTTCCACTGCTTTTCATTTTCCATATATTGAGAACACGATTTTTTACCATTGATTAATATGGGTCTTGCGTTGATAATTTGAGAATAGATTCCTAAGCCAGTGGTATCTGCCAGTATCGTGGTTTCCTCACTCCACCTCCACTGACCATGTAGCATAAAAATGAGCGAAATAGAGAAGAATAGAGAATGAAGAGAAGCCGAAACTGATGACAGACATCTGTTCGGAAGAAATGGGGGTGATGTATGGAGAAAAAGATGAATGGAGGTCAAGCAACGTTATTTGAAATGAATATGGCACTAGATGAAGTATTTGGAACAGGTAAGATAACTTGCAATTCGAAGAATAAAAGCTGAAGCTTCCATGGTGATAAAGTATGTTCTAAATGTCTGACGCTGACTTTTGATTCGAATATACAACACTGGCTCTGCACGGAATTGACTCTTTCGGGAACACTGACCTGAACTAACAAAGATAAAACTGAAGATATTACAAGTCTACAAGAAATTATAAAAGATACAGTGAATGTAGTTAAAAAATCATACAACGCCAGCAGTAACAGCTGAAGTAATGGTAATGAAACTGCAGAACTGTTTTAGATTATGACTCACAGAAAGATTCATTTCCAAAAAAAAATATAATAGGAAACGTCTATGAAACTGTAAAAAACGATAGCTATTCATTCAATGTTAAAATTTCGTAGATGATTTCATAATAATACACAATTTGGTTGGAAATGACCAAAATGCTCAAACATTATACAGGAACGGAAACATAAACTATTCCATTGTTTCATGTTGTTTCGAAAAAATGGGGCTTGATCTTGGATTCAATCGGGCTTCCTTCTGAACTGGGATCACTCTATAGACGATAGCAAAAACTTATTTGAACTTTTCATGGTCAGCCTAAATTGAACATTTTTTGGACAACGCCGAGACCCTGACCATTGCAAGTTTCGCCTATGTTTTGATTTTTTCTCATGTTTTAGTAGAACAGCAGAAACATCTTTTTCATTACCTAAGATTTACATGAATGTGTTGAAGCACTAATAATTTTTAACTCGTTTTCATGTTGCTTCATATCCAGGTTTGTCGTACCGATGTCTCCTTTCTAACATAGCTCAAAAATTTACACCACAAGCATGTATAATACCATTCCTTACAGACAACCAATGTTGCCCGTTTTGTGTAAGCCACTTGTTGTTTGACCAGCAGAATACATTCGTTATTTGTAAATCTGGAAATCCCAAACTCATGAAAAAAAGTTGCTAGTTAAACCAAAGTGAACGACCTGTGGTTCCACGATTCTAAAATTCATTATACGGAAATCATGTCTTGGAAGAGCATCTCTGACTAAAAGCTAAAATTTTCGGTTTCGTTTGATCGATATACTTGAGCTTCTGAAAAGCTTTTCAGTGAAGCGATGACGCATTCATTAACTATTTGCATAGAATTCGTACAAATATGAAATATGTTGCAAGGACATATCTCCGACATATCAATTAGATATTTTCAGATAAGTATGCGTAAAAGAAAAAAAAACACTAAGGTGTCATCTAAGAAAAGTGAACAAAATCTGGCACATCTTCAGAATTTTCTACTTTCTGTTTCAAAAAGGTTATATCCCTTGTGAAACACTTGAGCAGCAATGCGATGTCTTCCATTTCTTCTCTTTTTATAATCAAAGGATTTGGCCTGTTTTGTTTACACAGTTTGTTGATTGAACATTAGTTGCGAATATTCTGCCACGATCAAACAACTAATACTGCATTTCAATATGTTAAGATGTGGAAACTGGAAAACATGCAACAAATCATTCCCTCACTTGTTCAAGATGTGCGCATTTTTCTTTGAACCATTGTATCCATGAACTGCCAAAAACTGAATCCAATTTTACTTCAAGCTAGAAGTTGAATCCACAAATTTATGTCATCCGAATTCTAATTATAATAGTTTTATCTGAAGACTATATGTTACTGTGTTCCTTATCGTTTGCTCGAGAAGAACATGAGGAAATCGGATTATTAGGTGGAATGAAAAACGAGTTTATATGAAGTACCAGGAACGGGTTAGAGTGATGAAAAATTATAAACTGAGTGGACGCTGATGTTTTTTCATTATCAGAATTGCTATTTAGCGAAATAATAAATACTCACAATTTTTTTAATACTGAAAGTGCATATTTTATATTTTGTTTGCGCTCGTGCCGCAGACTTTTCAAGCTCGAAAAATTGTAAAAGAGCGACTGAAGAAATTCTTAGTAATGTGAGTGTAAGTGTACCAAAATTATGTAGAAGAGGAAACAGACAAAATATTTCGCGGATTCACGTTGATTTTAAAGTTGGTGTTACTGGCTTGCATCAATGCCTTGATGGAAATTGAGTCATGTGTAATTGTTTTCTTATAATCGCAGTAGTGGGTTTGAAAAATTTGATAGCACAGAGAAGAAGGTTTCCAAAACACAGTAGGGAGCATGGACAAAAATATGTTTTTCTTGCGTTGGAATTAGTTGGAAACAAAAAATGAATAGAAGCAATGTTGGGTTATGTAATGTTGCAGAATCAATGATCTCATGGCCAAACCAAAACCAACTGCAGTTGGGATCGAACTTACAATTAACTTCATTTCTAATGCATGCACTTGAAATTGTGGTAATGAAACAGCTAAAATTGTTTTCTGTTTTACTATATTAATGTTGCTGGTAACATGATTTTTCTTCAATACGTAACCGGCAAGAGAAAAGTTATTCGTAACAATAAAGTATCCCTAGCTAAAATAAACTACGTACTGCATCTGAAGATTTACAGAAAAAAAACATTTTGGTAAATCTTAAAATGTAAAAAGTACTGTCAAAATAAGTTCTGGGGGATGTCGGATACTGGATGGACCGCAACTACAAGGATGAATATTCTCTACCAAAAAAAAAGTTGCTGTTCTACAATCATGCCTTCAGTCGCATACTCATGATAAAAGTAATGTTCCTTGAAATAGCATAATACTCAAAATGCCAAAAAAATATGCGTGGGACTCTCGATGCAAACCGTGAAATGAAGATTTTCAGTTTTGTGTACAGTTTTGCAGGGATAAAAAGACATCAGGACACGAATCGAACACCAAAAATTGCGTAACAATTCCAAAAAAATCTATAGTCTTCTAAGAACTTCTGTTGCAGTTAGATCACTTCTGAGAGAATAAAACTTGGTGTAAACGTAACTTCTTCTGTTTCTTGTTGTTTTTGAAAGGACGAGATCCAGAAACTTTTGATGAAAAGGTCACAGTTCTGATTAAGTGATTACAGTCTTTCTCAGTTATCATCACTGAAATCGTTAAAAAAAACATTTAAATTTTCATTTTTTTACATGAAGTTATTAGTGATGGATACTGATTCCAACACGAAGTCATACATCTTGATCATACTGAATATTGCCAATTTCATTTTCAATTTCACGAGATGGTGGAACTGAAAGAAATGTAAATGATCTAGCTACGAAGGATGTGATTTCTCGTTTTCATCTCCAGACCACAACTCAAAAACGTAATAAAATCAATATTGGACATAATTTTAGCATAATTAGAGCATATTTCGCTAATTTCGGCCATAATGTTATAATAATTTTAGCACTGTCTATCAAGAGAGATCCCTAGAGCGACAATGTTTTGTCACGCAGTAACGATCACGTATAATTGACCATTCAATATTGACCAAAGTAAATTACTCGAGTTATCAACTTTTTGAAGCAGTGAAAATAATTGAATTTCGCCTAATATACATATTGCGTCTTTGTTAATTGATGTGTTTTATTTGAAAGGTTTTCCGTTTCCCTTGATTGATATATTTTAACTTTTTTGAATCGTTCTGATTCTTCCGTGAACAACTGACATCGACAAGACAGAAGCGACACGCCTCTTTCTGCAGTCCCTCAAAAATTATTTCATAGTGAGATGTTCGTGACAGCCAATTTTGATTTCAGTTGGTTCACATAAACGTAAAAATTCATGAATGCCTGTTTGGTACCTATGACTCTTGAATGGTTTTCAACAAATTGGATAAATTTCATGACATTACACGCACATCAGGCTGAAAAACAAAATCGCTACACTTCAGGTGAGTTCGCAATCATAAGCGCGTATTTCAAGAAGATCGCAGAACTGGAAAGGTTCAGACTGGAAAAGAAAATTGATATGATTGTACCAATGAAGAGAATCAATAATTTCAAAAAAAAAAATGATGATGAAACTTTTTACATTTATTTCGGTATCTGTTGTTCTGTTTCTACTGATCACATGATATCTCTCCAGTAGAACACTAGGTCTTCTCCCCAAATATTTTTTCTGCATTTTCGACATTCTCCACAACAAGTTTGTTAGGAATTTCAGCGAAAACAAAAATGGTTTTGTATAAAGTTTTCGGAATGGATTGTTTTGAAATCCAATCCTTTTGTATAAGTTTGAAGTTACATTGCTTGTTGAAATGTAGTGTTTCAAGTGTAAATTAGTACACATCTTTAAATTGAGAAATGCTTCAAAAACGTATGCTCAGATGGCATTAACCATTTCTTTAGAACTGGAAAACAAGAAAACGATCCTTACACCATGTGTTTTTAAATGCACATTTTCACAGAACTGTTGTACCAAATGGTTGCCGGAATCTGAATCGAGTCATTGATTAAACTTGAATAGGAAGAAAAAAGAATTTCTACAAAAGTTGCAGTTCCAATTAGATCCCTTCTAAGTGAACGTAATTTCAAAATGCTAGCAGGTGATAAAGGTATCCGCAAATTGTTGTGAAAATGTACAATGCGATCTATTATTAATAGTTCATCATAAATTAAGAAAAAATAGTATCATTTGAGCATTATAGCAACGAAGATGTTGTCCACAATATTCTGACACAGATACCATGCTTGGTTGTTTTTAAATTAAAGTTTCATCTGCTCTAAAAACGAACACGTTGGTTTTTCTCATGTTTTTTTTCACGATATTTCTCACCCTTCTTGGTTCCCATATTTGTATTTTCCCACTTTTATTTTGAAACTGATTCGAGATTATGATAAATTTTGAAGACATGACTCAGTGCCAATTGAAGACCTTCATTTATAGGTAACCTGCGCTTGTTGTTTCAGGTGTTTTATATCTTAAAAAAATTATTGATAATTTGATACTTCGGCAACGATCCTAGCAAAACAAAAAAGTTTGAAAGGTTAACTTGATTGAACTTAACTTGATAGAGATTCACTTGTCGTATCAGTATTATACTGGTCTTTAAATCAATGTTTTTGATTAGTTGGAAGATGAGTTCTGTCAGCGCATGGTTCGTGATAGACTTAGGTTATGTCATATTCGCTGAATTATCCTAGCTGCCAAGCAACTCAACAATTGTCAGCAAGTTGAAACGTGAGATCAATGTGTATATTGTTCAGTAGACAAGCCCAAATAAGAAATCGGATGTTCAATTGCCCCACCACGACAACTTTATGTCATGTCAAATGAGCTTTCTGTGATCAGTAGTGAAACAAAACGTTTCCCAACTTTCATGTTTCTTCACTATCATATGGTAGGAGCATTGGTATATTGTTGTTATTGTCTGTCGTTTTAGAATTTTGTTATTTTACTTTCGTATGCTTTCAATCTTCGCTATTTCCTCATCTCGCTTCCTTTGTCACATAACAAAATTCATAAAAAAGGAAAAATGAGAAGAGAATCATGGAAAAATTGGTTCGGTGGCAGGAATCTCCTCGGAATAGATGAAGGTGTACATAAAGAAAGATCTTGGATTATTTATGGAATTTAATGAACGATTTTGCATGAGATTCGGACACTGTGAGGTAAGATGTAAACAATCTCATAAAACGTTCGTGAAGCAGCAACAGTTATGGTAGGAAAAATTTGAGATGCTTTTGAAAAAGATCTGAAGTACGTCCGATTGCACTGGAATGATATTCTATCTGAAACAAGGTTGGTGAAACAGAAAAAAATTATTGAATAAATACCTTCAGTTTGTTTCAGCGCATTGTGGAAAACTGGGGCTCAAAAGTTATTAGCAATAACGTATCTTTTCGCAGATTGGTATTCAACTGATTAGGCTTGGATGGGAGTGTTTATTTAAAAATGTCGAGGACTTTAAACAATTCATTTTTCCAAACTTTTCTGTCTCAAAGTGATGAGAAAATAAGAAGAAGGTTCACAGTATCACTATTTATTTTTCAAACTGTCAGGACACATAATGGGTTAAGAAGTTGAATACTCAAGTTCGTCTGTTTCTATGTTACAGTAAACTCCGGCAAAATTCATCACTATAATTCACCTGATCCTAAGCCTGCTACGACCATAGCCGTACATCCTACTTTTAGCAAGCATTCACGTTACTTTTCACTTTGAACTAGGCAATTAGAAACAGGATTCAGTGAAATGAAGTTTTGAGAAAATGGATTGAGTAGTTGTATATAAAAGTTCGAGAAGACGATTTTAGAAAATTCATCAAACGCTTTTTAATATTTTGAACTGGTGAAGATTAGTACTTTTTGTGAAACCCCACAAGTTTTTTCCACATTTTCGAAATTGAAATATGCTGACAATGTGAATCAAAAACGTTCCTGATGATTCGTGTTTAGTTGTTCCACATTTTTCTAAAAATTTAGCAACATAATTGCCGTTTGACATATTCTGTATAATGGACTATGGGAAACAGTACAATCATTGTAACATCTGACAGTAAGTGAGTACCAGCTTATAGTCTTCAAGAGTCAGAGCAACTTTCATAATGGAGTTTTCCGTGACTACACACTAAACAACAATGTTGAAACATGCATTTCATACTATTACAAAAGAAATAGTACACAAATTATATCTGTTTTTCTGTGTTCATTTTGTTGGTACACTATTTGCTAAATTAGTTACTTTTGGAGAATCTAACCAAAAACTTCACAAATCTGTTCTTCCTGCCAGTTTTGACGTGCTTCCTATGTTTGCTAGTCTCTCGGTTTTTGATAGAGCGTTCTCAAAGACATATGTTTGGTGATTTTGAACATGTCGAATTGCAAAAATTATCCTATAGGAATGTGTCACGCTTTTGAAACGGAAAAAAGGCTGGTGATCATTTCCTACTCTTTTGCAACCCATCAATTTTCAGAATCAGGACTCAATTCCTTAAGAATCAGGACTCAATTCCTTAAGTTCCTTAAGCAAGACATATAACTGAACATCTGCAATCCGAGTCAACCCTACGACTAGCCGCGGCATTAGTAATTTTCATGTTTCAGTTGAAAATTTGAAAATTTTCAACATCTTGACGTTTTCAGTAAGAACTTCAATTTTTAAACGCCGCAGCCGGCAGCCTGGCGGTTAGAAACCGGATGTGAAAGCCTGTTTAAAATCTCGAATATTTCAATTTCAAAGAGGTCATTTTTAGTTCAACGATGTTACATCGTTGATAGTGAAAGTCAGTTGCCGCACTTCTCCTATTTTGCTGGTACCGTAAACTTTGACAATATGTAGTGAATGTTATTGATTGGAAACGTTCACGGAACTGTAAAAAGATACAGAGCCAGAAAAAAGTAATGTTTGCGTTTGTTGAGTTTCGAAGTCGTAGACATGGCAGGAAGACTGAAAAGAAACATAATGCACGGAAAATGTGGAGCACATGAATCAGAAATTTTTTTGAAATATCGTTGAAAAATGTTTTATAGAACTTGACATTGGATGTGATTCAAAATGTTGTACGTATTGGAATTTGAATAGGTCAATGTTAGTTCAGGGTAAAAAAAATAAAAATATTGAGTTTTCGTTATCTCAACATTTTCGATAGTCGAGTTCTAGTAGCATCATTTTTTACAATGTCTGCGATTTCAATGGCTTTGTTGAAACATAATTTCTTCTGATATTCCAGTGCCTTGTCTTCTAACACTTATAATATAATTTTCCTGCTGGCTGGTCTTTATTTTTCACAATATTTTTCACCCTTCTCGGTTCCCATTTTCGTATTTTCGCCCTTTGATTTTGAAACTGATTCTAGATTATGATAAAATTCGAAGACATGACTCAGTGCCAATTAAAGAACACAGTTATTAGTAACCCGCGTTTGCTGTTTCAGGTGTTCTATATCCATGAAAAATTATTGCAAAACTGCTAAGTGTTCTGATAATGATTCTAGCAAGACGAAAAAGTTCAGAAGGTTAACTTGATAGAAATTCATTTGTTGTAATCATATTATAGAACGGCCTAGTCTTTTAATCAACATTTGAAAACAGAAATTATAGAACTTTCTTTGTGTTCTTGACTAGTTGGAAGATTGGTTCTGTTAGTGCATGGTTCGTGATAGTTTTGGGTTCCTCCATATTCTCTAAATAATCTTAGCTGTCAAGCAACACACTGATTGTCAACAAGTTGAAACGGGATATCAATGTGCATGCTTTTCAGTAGGACAAGGCCAAGTAAGATGTTTATGTACTTGTCCCACCCTGACAACGTCATGTCAAATGAGATTCTTGAAACAAAAAGTTTCCAAATTTTCATGTTTCTCTGCTTTCATATGGTATGAACAACGGTATATATTGTTGCTAATGTTGTTTAAGAAGTTTGTTTTTTTCGTATGCTTTCAATCTCCACTATTTTCTCTTCTTCTCGCTTTCTTGGTCACATATCAAAATGCGTAAAAAAAGGGAACATGAGAAGAAAATCATGGAAAACACTGGTAACAGGAATCTCCTTGGAATAAATTGAAGGTGAACATAAAGAAAGATCTCGCATTTTTCATGGAATTTGATGAACGATTTCCCCTGATAATGTAAGGTAATGCAAACAGTTCCATAATAAGTTTGTGAAGCAGCAAGAGTTATGATAGGAAAAATTTTATATGCTTTTGAATGAGACCTGATATACGTCCGATTGCAGTAGAATGATATTTTGTCTGAAACAAGGTTGCTGAAACAGAAAAAATTATTGAATAAATTCTTTCATTTTGGTACAGAGCATTGTGGAAAACTGGGGCTCAAATGTTATTAGCAATAAGGAATCTTTTTGCAGATTGGTATTTAACTGATTAGATTAGAATAGGGAGTATTTATTTAAAAATGTCGAGGATTTCAAAAAAATTCAATTTCCGAAAATTTTCTGTCTCTAAGTGATGAGAAAAGTGGAAGAAAGAAGTGGTTTATCACTATTTATCAATATTTTTCAAGCTCTCAGGCCAACATGATGGGTCAGAAAGTCAAATACTCAAGTTCTTGTGTTTCTGTATTACAGTAAACTCCGACAGGATTCATCACTACAATTGTCTTTGTCCAAAGTGAAATGAAGTTTTGAGAAAATGGATTGAGTAGTTGTATTGGAAAGTTCGAGAGGACGCAGTTAGATAACTCATCAAACGTTATTAATGTTCGGTAGGACTACTATGTTTTGTGAAACCCGCAAGTGTTTGTCACATTTTCGAAACTGGAATATGCTAAAAATGTGACTCCACAACGTTCCCGATGATTCGTGTTTATTGTAGCCCATTTTTCGAGAGGTTTGAGAGTTAATCGCCGTTTGGCAGCATATTTTGAATTATGGACTTTGGGATACAGGACAATCTTTGTGGAAGATGTCAGTGAGCGTGTATCTTATGGTTTTTGACAGCATAACAATTCTCGCAATTTCAGTGAATATACACTAAACAACAATGTTGAAACATGCATTTCATACTATTACAAAAGAAATAGTACACAAATTATATCTGTTTTTCCGTGTTCATTTTGTTGGTACACTATTTGCTAAATTAGTTACTTTTGGAGAATCTAACCAAAAACTTCACAAATCTGTTCTTCCTGCCAGTTTTGACGTGCTTCCTATGTTTGCTAGTCTCTCGTTTTTTGATACAACGTTCTCAAAGACATATGTTTGGTAATTTTTGTCATCAATTGCAAGAAAAGCTCACATTGAAACATGTCACGCTTCTGAAACTGAGAATCATTTTGGAATTCACAATTAGCTGGTGCTTGTGTTGTTAGGAGTAATGTCCAACGTCTAAGAGTGTTTCAAATCCATCTCAAAGACTTGAATTGTTCATGATGGAGTTGAAGGACAGCAGCCACACTGCCACACTCCAGACCTCACATAATAAGTAGTGACAACGAAGATGTAAAAAAAAACAAGTGACAGTACTTGAATTAGTGCTGGGTTTTCCGGCTGACAGCGATTATAAAATTTATATCACCAATAGAGTCCGATGAATTGAGTGGGACCAAAATGTACAAAAATTATAGAGGAGACGAAACAGAAAATATCGAAAACTTTTCGGTGTCATATTGGTTCAAAAAAAAGGACTTGATACTTCAGTGCATTATTTGCTAAAGTGATTTGCACATTTGTGTCATTGGCAACATGGCAAAATTACAAAATATAGATTGCTTGAGAAACTAGATCATTAGAGTTCGCGGAGGTTTTGAAGTTTACAACAGCTAGCTGTAGGCACAATAAAATTCTCAATTTTTATAACCTTATATAAGATTGTATTGAAACACAAATCCTCATCTCAATATTTGCATTCTTCCTAGCATCTATAATGTGTCTATCATCACTATCACCTTCATCACAATAGACTATAACTGGAAACAATTAAAGAGTGGATACAAGTTTGTTAATTGAACCTACCATCAGTTTCTAAAACGACCATTTAGTATAATGGTGACAAAGAAACAGTTCTCTATATTACTGTCTTGCGGGTCTTATGTATTCCTTTTCTTCAGTTTTTGCGCATTTGTGAGTTCGGAGGGGCAAGTCAACAAGTTTGAAATGTGATTATTGGCAATTCAAACGAATCGCACGGAACAATTTTCTCGATTTGAATTTCTCAAAATCGCGCCAATTTTTTCAAAATTGCAACTGCGGCACGGTTTTCGGGTTTTCCGAAATTTCAGTGCTATTTTGCAGGGAAAAACTGCGCCGCAGACCTTGCGTAATTTTGGCAAAGTCTGCGGCGCAGTTTTTCCCTGTAAAATAGCACTGAAATTTCGAAAAAATTGGCGCAATTTTGAGAAATTCAAATCGAGAAAATTTTTCCGTACGATTTGTTTGAATTGACAATATGAAATTATTGTATGGAAGTTTTTTAATGCTAACATATGGTGATATTGAAACACAATTCTATGTAAGAAAAGCTGTATAGTTTCAAAACTATGCATTTAAATGAAGTATTGCATACAATAATAGAAAACCGAAGCAATATACCTGAAGACACATAAAAGGCAAGTGCGAATTTTGAAACTGTTTATGTTTTTGAATCGACCCTCTTTTAAACAAATTGAAAATAATTTCTGTTTCAACTTTATGTGATTCATCGCTTCTGTAGACTGTTTTTATTCATAAACTGATAACATGAGTATATTATTGGTGAGTTAGTGAACTGTAATCTGAAGAATGATAAGGTGCTATCCTATCCACAGACTTCCCTTTTTCTCTGTTACAATACGGTTATGTTAGTTCTGCAATGTTCGGATCCGCATCTATCACCAATTTCAATATTAGCACATAACATAAACGAAGTGAAACAACACTTATTTTTTCCTTTTTTCTAATTCTATTTTAACAGTGGTTTAGTCAATTTTTAATTTGAGTTAATGTGAAGTAGAAATAGGTGAGGAATCTAGAAATTTTTTCATTGCAGCTGAATTAAAATATGTCAGAAAACTTTTGAAGTTTAAAATTGCCTAAAGCAGAATCAATAATCTCTCCTACTTTTTGCAATAGAATTCCCCTTACTAGAGAAACTAAGAGAATAACAAAAAATGTAGTCGTTGTTTGTGAATGTCGAAAACTGCCATGGAAGCTACAAATCTTCCATCAGAAAAAATTGCTGGTTCATAGTCGTGGCATCAGTTGCATATTTTTTTGTGAAATTGGTGAAGTGATTCAACTCGCAAAATTTTGAATAAATATTTCGTACGAATATCATCTGGTAATATTTCCCGTTTCATTATCACGAGAATCTGGAACAGGAAAACATGAAAAATGATTACAACCATTCATTTTCTACTCTTTTGCATCCATCAATTTTCCGAATCAGGATCCAGCCGTTCCTTTAGCAAGACATGTAACTAAACATCTGCAATCCAAGACTATCATACATACGGCTAGCCGCGGCTTCAGTACATCATTTTCATGCTTCCCGTCCAGTTGAAAATTTGAAGATTTTCAAAATTTTGACGTTTTCAGTTGAAACTTCTATTTTTGAAAGGACCAGGACTGTGAAAGTCTTGCTACAATCTGAAAGATTTCAGTTAAAAAAAACAATATTGAGTTCAACGATGTCTGGGTGAATATTACCCGGTAGTGAACATCAGGTCGAACTTCCTGTTTCTATGGTATTGTAAACTTTGACGCTATTTATCACTACAATTATTTGGTTGATATGTATAATCATAAAACTAAACAAGAATCTCAGCAATCCGTCACTACAAGTCTACATATGATTTCCTAAATTGAAGAATTTAGCAGACGATAAGCTTGGCGAAACTTAAATAATGTTTCAGTTTGGATGAGTGCGCCTACAAGTGGTTCAGCGAATATCTTCGAATGGAAACAAAGTCCTGAAGAAATGATGGTGAAACTGAAAAAGACATCTCAAAATCTGGGAATCTAAGGAGTCTGTGAACTTCTAAAACTGGCCCAATTGGAAACGTTCACAAAACTGTAAAAAAAGGCGCAGAGCCTCAAAAAAGTACTGTTTGCGTTAGTTGTCATTTAAAGTCCAGGCATACCAGGAAGATTGAAAAGAAACAAAATGCATGGAAAATGTGGACCACAGGAATCAGAAATTGTTTTTGAAATGTTGTTGAAAAATGTTTTTTAGATTTTTACATTGGGTGCGATTCGAAATGTTGTACGTATGGGTTTTGAATTGATCAATGCTGGGTTGTGGGTGAAAAACTAAATCATAGAACTTTCGTTATCTCAACACTTTTTCCATTCGAATTGAATCCGCATCATTTTTTGCATTGTCTGCAACTTCAATGACTTCGTTGAAACATAATTTTTTCTGATTTTTTAGTACCATGTCTTCCAGAACTAATATTATAAACTCACATTTTAAGTTTCTTGTGAATGAGTATGTTGTAGGTTTTCAAGGTGAGTTTAATGGTTAGTTAGTCTGAATTTTTGAGATCAAGAATCTCTGGTGAGATAAAAAGGAACTTTGAAAGCAAGAAACTCACAAGTCATGTCAATGTGTACCCACCTCACGAGACATAATGAATTACAAACGATGATCAGTTGTTGGGGAAACATTTTCGATCTCCTTTGGTTTACAGTAAACCTTGTTTTACTCCGCTCACAGTTTCTTTATTTTAGAGGTAGAACATGCATAGAAGTAAAACAGTCCTCACACAAATCTCTCACAAATCAGCTAATGTCAGCTGTGATTGCGAAACCTTTTTCACAACCTTTCAAAACAGGAAAATTCAGGAAGACGCTGAGGACACACCACGACTGCCAAAAACATTTGCGTAGGCAGCTGAACGTGAGGTCCAATCGGGTCGTTATTCTGAAAATTAGATTTTTGAACAGAAGAACCACAGGTAGCACGTCCGCCTCAGAAGTACCCTAACCAGAAGGTAGCGGCCTGCGTTTGGCAGTTCTGGGACAAAACCAGCAAAGATGGAAATATAAATGAATAAATAGTCTTTGTAATTCGAATTCATTAACTTTGTTTCTGATGCGTTCACCTGAAATGGAAGGGATAAAACAGCTCACAGTTATTTCAGTTTCGCTGACCTTATCTTTGTCGGTCATTTCTAAATATTTTAGTTGGAAGTTTGAAGCGATAGACTAATCCTATTATAGTTAAGAAAAGTTCACAATGTTTTTGTTTTTATTTTATACCTCTCTTGTCTCATTACGTGACACTAATAGTGCGCGAAACGAGAGGAGAGAGAAAATCGAGGGTGGAGGGAATTATTGTAGTACTAACAATTTATTAGGAAGCATCCGTTAATGTACCTGAAGACCCATAATAAGTAAGTCTTTTGCTTGAAATTGTTAAAAAATATCTAGACATACATTTTCAAACAACATTTTCCTCTACCAAAAAATAACACTTTCAATATTATGATTTGAGCCAGTCGGTTTTCACCAGCACTAATCAATTTGGTGCAGTATGTTAAAGAACAAAAATGTCAGTTTGAAGAAACGAAGGTTCCATGTGATAGGAATAACGTTATACCTGCATTAAAGACATGTATTTGACGAAATAATAAAATTGAAGCCAAAATTGAAGAAATAATAATGAGCAACCAGGTATTTCCTAATTTTCTGTTACAATCACTTAATATTCGTTTGCAAGAAATTGACGCCCAATTTTTTGATTTCTTGGTACATTTTAGAGTTCCGAATTGCAAGTTGAAAATGACGAAATCAGTCTATACTGATAATCATTTCTACTATTCACGTCAACTAGTATTTTAGAATGGACAATCGAAAATGTCGAAATTTTTTTTGAGAAATGAGAAACAGTTATGTCGAAAATGTCGAAAAAATTTTTGAATTCCAAAACGACATTGTCGATAATGTCAAAAATGTCAAAAACAGTCGGAATAGTCGGATGGAAAAAGTAACAGAAAATTGGAATTTCTGCCAACATGAACCCCGAAAGAAATTTTTTGAGGTGTAAACACGTCATCTTCTTTTTACATTCATACAAAATATCAAAGTTTTAGAGAGAAACGAGGACAGAAAATCCGGATTTTGGATCAAGAAAAAAGGCTGAATTTGAAGTTTGATATTGGAAGAAGTTACAAAATCAGCAAAAAACCATATGTATTGATTTGGTCCAGCTTGACTAGTTGGAAGATCGGTTATATTAGCGCATGGTTCGTTTTTTTCATGGTTTCGTATTAGTTTTCTTGTTTCTCCACTATCATATGGCATGGACATTGTTGATATAATGTTTCTTTCGTTGCATTGAAAGTTGGTTATTTTATTGCTTTCAATATGCACTATTCCTTCTTGTTCTTCTCGCTTTCTTGTTCACATTACAAAATGCATAAAATGAGAACGTGAGAAGAGAATCATGGGAAAAATTGGTTACAGGAATCTACTCGGAATAGATGAAAGTCTACATAAAGATAGATCTTGGATTTTTAATGGAATTTAATAAACGATTTTCAATGTTATTAGGGGAATGGAAGGTAGAATGTAAACAGTTTCATAATAAGCTTGTGAAGCAGCAAGAGTTATAGTAGGAAACATTTTATATGCTTTTGCAAATGACCTTCCGGATTTATAATTACAGTAGAATGATATTCTGATTGAAGCAAGGTTGGTGGAACAGAAAAATTTTTTGAATAAATACCTTCAGTTTGATTCAGCGGATTGTTGAAAACTGGGCCTCAAATGTTATTAGCAATTATTTTTTTTTTGCAGATTGGTATTCACCTGATTAGACTAGAATAGAGAGTATTTATTTAAAAATGTCGAGGATTTCAAAAAAATTCAATTTTTGAAACTTTTCTGTCTCCAAATGATGAGAAAAGTAGAAGAAAAAAGTGGTTCACGGTATTACAGTTTTTATCATTATTTTTCAAACCTTCAGGACAACATAATGGGTTAGGAAGTCAAATACTCAAGTTCGTCTGTTTCTATGTTACAGTAAACTCCGACAAGATTCACTATTACAGTTCGTCTTCTTCTAAGAATGTTATGACTAAACCCATTCCTCTTAGCAAGCAGTCACCTGACTTTCCATTTTGAACTAGGCAATTGGAAACAGTTTTCACAAGTGAAATGAGGTTTTGAGAAAATGGATTGAGTAGTTGTATTTAAAAATTCTATTAGAGGTATTAGATAAATCATCAAACATTTTTTATTGTCTAAATAGGCAACGACCATTATTTCTTGTGAAACCCGCAAGTTTTTCGCGCATTATCGAAACTGAAATATGCTGAAAAGGTGACTCCACAACGTTCCTGATGATTCGTGTTTAGTTGTTTCTCATTTTTAAAAAAGTTATGACAAATAATCGCCATCTGACAACATACTTTGTATTATGGACTCTGGGAAACAAAAAATCAATGTAACACCTGTTAGTAAACCAGTACCAGCAAGGCTGTCACTTTTGACGGCCGGCCGCCAGAGGCCGCGGCTTCCTCACGGCTTTTTGGCGGCTTCTCACGGCCAATTTTGCGGCCGCGGCCGTTTTGAAATTTTTCCAATAAAATCTTTTTTTTGGAACAAACAACCATCAGCCATCATTACAAAAAAATCACATGAACAAAAAATTGAAAAAAAGAAAAACTAAGTAGTTAGAGAGATTATTCGTCATTGTCTTGGCAATTTTCACTATCACGACAGTAATGTCGAATCTATTTCATCATCTTCTGAATCTGCAGAATCTCGTCGGCGTTTCATTGTATTTGCACTCCTTATGAGATAATATCAATAATGAAACTTTCTGGCTTCTCTGGTTGCCACGGTTCATTTTTTGGTCCAGAAAAAAGCAGAGAGAGAAAAAATATGCCGAGAAATAAAAAATGGTATTCTTATTCTCTAAACGAGTGAAAACATTTTCACGGCCGGCCGTGCGACACCCTTGAGTACCAGCATATGATTTTCTACAGTAAGGCACTTATCGTAATAAAGTTTCAGAACACCTTTCGTAATGGAGTTCTCAGTAATTGCACACTAAACAACAATGTTGAAACATGTTTCTCATACTATTTCAATGAGAAGTACACAAATTATCTCAGTTCTTCTGTGTTCGTTTTGTTGGTACATTATTTGCTAATCTAGTAAACATTCTCTTCGAATGGGCAATCTCACAACAAACTTCACAAATCTGCTCTGCCTGCCAGTTTTGATGTATTTCAAATTTTTCTGTCTTTCTGATTTACTTACACACCTTCATCAGGCTCCCTATAATAGTACGCGAACAGACGTTTGTTTGGTTGAGCAGTGACGATGTTGCAGACATAGCTGATCTTGAATTCTGATCAAACCTGCAAGCTATTGGTTGGAACATGACACGTACTATCTGAAACAATGAAAAATGTTGGAATTTACAATTAGCAGATGCTTGTGCTGTTAGGAGTAATGTCCAACGTCTGAGAGTGTTTCACATCCATCTCAATGACTTGAATCATGATGCAGTTGGAGGACAACAGCCACACTGCCACTCCAGACCTCACATAATAAGTAGTGACAACGAAGATGTAAAAAAAAACAAGTGACAGTACTTGAATTAGTGCTGGGTTTTCCGGCTGACAGCGATTATAAAATTCATACTACCAAAAGGGCCGGACGATTCGAGTGGGAACAAAATGTACAAAAATTATAGAGGAGACAAAACAGAAAAGATAATTTTTTTCTGTGTCATATTGTTTCAAAAAATGGGGTCTGATGTAGAGTTCATTGCAGAGATAATTTGTTCGTTTGTGTGATTGGCAATATGGGAAAATTAGAACATAAAAATTTCTTGAGTGACCAGATCATTAGAGTTTGCGTAGGTTTCGAAGTCTTCCTTCCACCAACTAAAGGCACAATAACATTCTCAACTTTCATAACCTTCATGATCTCTTTGAAACACAAATCTTTTTTTTTTCAATATATCCATATTTCCTTGCATCTGTAATGTGTCTATCATTACTATCATCTTCATCACAATATACTGTAATTAGAAATAAATCAATAGTGGATGCAAGTATTTTTATTGAACCTACCATTCGCTCACAATTAGTTTCTCTTAAGACCATTCAGTAAAATGGTGACAAAGAAACAGCTCTCTGTATTTCTGTTTTGCAGACCTTATTTATTCCGCTTTGTTTGGTTTTTTCCAGTTTTCGCGCATTTGGACTTCCGGAAGAATGAGTCAAGAAGTTTGAAATAGGATCATTCATTCATTACAAGGAACATTTTTTAGCTATTATATGGTGATATTGGAACAGTCTTCTATGCTAAAAAATGTTGCATTGTTTCAAACCTATGCATTTGAATGAAGTAGTGCATAAAATAAGGATTTCCCGACGCAATAAACCGGAAGAAACATAAAAAGTAAATGCGCATTTTGCAACTATTTATTTTTCTGAATTGACCCTCTTTTAAACAAATTGAAAATAATTTCTGTTTCAACTTTATGTGATTCATCGCTTCTGTAGACTGTTTTTATTCATAAACTGATAACATGAGTATATTATTGGTGAGTTAGTGAACTGTAATCTGAAGAATGATAAGGTGCTATCCTATCCACAGACTTCCCTTTTTCTCTGTTACAAAACGGTTATGTTAGTTGTGCAGTGTTTGGTTAGCACTAGTCGCACGCCAGTACAACTGTTCTGATACCAAAACTATTAGATTAATATAAAACTATTAGATTAAGATAATACGTTGACAACCGTGGAGCACTTCATTTTGTATCTTTCCTGTTTGTTTAAAAAAGGCTAAGCACAAAGCAGTAAGCGGATGAGATGGAAAAATTATAGTACAGAACTGGATTGCTTTATGACCATATCCAATATCAGCAAACAACATAAACCAGGTGAAACAGCACTTATTTTTCTTCCTTTTTCTCTAATGCTATTTTAACAGTGTTTCGGTTATATTTTTTTAATTTGAGCGGATGTGAAGTAGAAATTGGTGAAGAATGGAGAAACTTATTTCATTGCAGCTGAATTAAAGTATGTCAGAAGACTTTTGAAGTTTGAAATTACCAAGGTATCTCTCCTAAAGTTTGTGATGAGAATTAAACTAACTAGAGAAACTGAAAAAATAACAAAAATTCAGCCGTTATTAGTTGATTTAAAAAAGCAGTCATGGAAGATAAAAATTTTCCATCAGCAAAAATTGTTGTTTCATAGTCATGAGTTGCATATTTTTTGTGAAATTGGTAAGCAATATTTCATAGAATGTACGGATCATCTGGTAATATTTTCGGCTTCATTATCACAAGAATTTGAAACAGGAAAACATGCAAAAATGATCATTAGCAGTCCTCACCATCTTTTGCAACCCATCAATTTTCAGAATCAGGATCCAATCGTTCCTTAAGCAAGACATGTAACTGAAAATCTGCAATCCAAGCCTATCATACATACGGCTAGCCGCGGCTTCAGTACATCATTTTCATGCTTCCCGTCCAGTTGAAAATTTGAAGATTTTCAAAATTTTGACGTTTTCAGTTGAAACTTCTATTTTTGAAAGGACGCGAACTGTGAAAGCTACAATCTTGCTACAATTTAAAAGATTTCAGTTTTAAAAAGGTCATATTGAGTTCAACGATGTCTGGTGAATATTACCCGGTAGAGAACATCAGGTCGTACTTCCTGTTTCTATGGTATTGTAAACTTTGACGCTATTTACCACTACAATTATTTGGTTGATATGTATAATCATAACACTAAACAACAATCTCAGCGATCCGTCACTACAAGTCTACATATGATTTCCTAAATTGAAAGTGGATTCAAGTAGGTTTCAGTTAGATAAAGTTGTGAGCATATGCTTTTCGGAGGATATTGGCCGCCGCTGAGAAAAAATAATTTTTTCGGAAAATACATATGTACGTGTAAATCAGAAATGAAAACTTCAAATTTCAGAATCTTCAATAAAATAATCGATGATTTTAAGCGAGAGTTGAGAAGCCGATTTTTTTTTTGAAAGATGGCTAGAGCATCTAGAGTAATGATTTCAATATTATATGAAGTATGTGGAACAGATAAGATTGCTCGTGGTGAGCAAAAATGAGAGTTGAATCCTGAGTAACAACAAAAGCTCCAAATGCCGGATTCATGTTACACAATGATAGTATGGCTGGAGTTCTCATAATTTAGTAGACGTTTGTGACGCTTTGCGAAACTGAATAGTTTCAGTTTGGATGATGGCACTTTCGTCAAATAGTTCCAAATGAAAATACAGTTCTGAACCAAAGATAGTGAAACTGAAACAAAATTTCGTTGGGTTGGGAATCGAAACACACTGTGGACTTCCAAAACTAGCCTAATTAGAAACGTTCACGAAACTGTAAAAAAAGACGCAGAGACTGAAAAAATTGTTTGCGGCAGACATAGCAAAAAAGAAACGAAATGCACGAAAAATGTAGAGCACATGGATCAGAAATTGTTTTGAGTTGCCATTGAAAAATGATTTTTCAGAACTTTACGATGGGTGTGATTCGAAATGTTGTACGTATAGATATTTGAATGGGTCAATGCTGGTTTATGGGTAAAAAATAAATATTGAACTTCCGTTATCTCAACGTATTTAAAGATCAAACTCAATTCGCATTATTTTTCACAATGTCTGCAACTTCAATGGCTTTGTTGAAACATAATTTCTTCTGATGATCTAGTACCATGTCTTCCAGCTTTTATATTATAAATTGACATTGAAAGTTGGCAGTTTCTTGTGATCGAGTTAGTTGTAGATTTTCAAGGTGAGTTTATCGGTTAGTGAACCAAAATTC
Source organism: Caenorhabditis sinica (assembly GCA_963932045.1). Taxonomy (NCBI): domain Eukaryota; kingdom Metazoa; phylum Nematoda; class Chromadorea; order Rhabditida; family Rhabditidae; genus Caenorhabditis; species Caenorhabditis sinica. Next base: position 23,354,506 of record OZ009940.1, read on the forward strand.
TTAAGAACAAGAATCTCTGCTAAGATAACTAGGAACTTTGAAAATAAGAAAATCACATGTCATGTCAAAGTGTACCCACCTAACGAGACAAAATGAATAACAAACGATAATCAGTTGTTGGGAAAACATTTTCGGTTTCCTTTGGTTTATAGTAACCCTTGTTTTTCTTCGGTCACAGTTTTTCCATCTTATTGTCAAAATATGTCATCTAATATTTGTTGTAATTTCGTGACCTTTTTCACTACCTTTCAAAACAGGAAAACTGTGGAAGACGTGAGAGGACAACCCATGGCAGTCAGAAACAAGGTCACATCAGGTCTGAACCTCGGCCGTGTGTGCTGATGTCAAATCGGTTCGTTACTTTGAAAATAAGCTTTTTGAACAGGGAAACCACAAGTAGCACGTCCGCCTCAACGTCAGAAGTACCCGTACCAAAAGGTAGCAGTCTGCGTTTAGCACGCTTGTGACAAACCAGCGAAACTGGATATAGATGTGTCAACTCTATTGTATACCTCTCTTCTCATTACGTCACATTAATCGTGCGCGAAACGAGAGGAGAGAGAAAAGCGAGGGTGGAGAGAATTATTGTAGTACTAAAATTAGGAAGAGCCCTATAATATACCCATAATAAGAAAGTGTACATTTTGAAACTGTTAAAAAAGCTATTTAGATACACACCTGCAAACACCATTTCCTCTTCCCAGAAAGTTACATTTTCACTATCATGACTTGAGCCAGTCGGTTTTCACCAACACTAATCAATTTGGTGCAGTATGATAAAAAACAAATATGTCAGTTTGAAGAAACGAAGATTTCATGAGATAGGATCAATGTTATACCCGCATTTCAGACACGTATTTGACGAAGTAATGAAGTTGGAGAAAAAATTGAAAAATATTAATGAGCAACCAGATATTTCTTAATTTTTCTGTTACAATCACATCATTTTGGTTTACAAGCGATTGACGTCCAATTAGTGTTTTTCTTGGTGTAGTTTATTACTGTTTCATTCTGCTTATTTTTACACTGTAATTAATTTAGTTGTTAATGATGCGGAAACAATCTTTACACTGCAAGTGAGCATAGCAAAACTGAAAAAAAGTCACAAAAAGTGTTGATGTCCATTATCTAGACAGCCAGAAAATGTTCCATCAGCAAAAGTTACTGTTTTTTAATCCTGCCTTCAATGGCACATTTCTTGCGAAAGTGGTACATATTCGAGGATGTCACTTCAGAAAGCAGAAAAAATGTGTATGTGAAAAACCAATCTAAACATATAAGTTTTGCTTGTATTGCTAAGCAACGCAGAACGTTTTGAAGCATTATTTCTTTGGGCATGATCAACCACTGGATTGAAAAATTTTCTGTTCACGCAAAAAGTTAGAACCGTAAAACAGGAAAGATATTCAGAACCCATACCAGAATCTGAACTCAGTCGTTCGTCAAGCTAAACAAGGAAAGTCAGAACATCTACAAAAATGCAGTTTTTAAAAGAACAATTATAATTGTAGGATTGTTTACGGATGCTAGAAGCGTTCTGAATATATTAATTTATTACATTTCGTTGTAAGCAAGTGAAACCGTCCACTAAAGTTGAGTTCTTTCTCCAAAATTTCACATTCAACCAAAAGACCCAGACGGGTGAAAAAAAAGACCCAGACGAGTGAAAAAATTGGATTTGTTCTACTCGTTTCTGAGGAAGGGGTGGCTCGAGAATAACTTTAGGGATCCAACAGTGATCAAAATTAGGCTTGGGTAGGAGAAACCTCATCGAATTGTAAAGTGCGAACGGTATAATACAAAGTTTCTGAAACAGAAATTAACATGACACAGGAAAAAGTAGTTTTGCTCATAACATGTAAGCTACATTGTTAATTCCCTCCGTATATGGAGAGTCAAGTTGCAAGCTAGTCTTGGTAGCTTAAAGAAAGTATCAAAAATTAAACTAGAGATCATAAAAGTTTATGAAGTAGCAGGAACATGATTAAAACAAAACGTTTCGTTTTGGTAAGTAGGTGAAACTCAAAAATCAGAAAGTGTATTTTCAAAGTTTCCAATCGGTAGGAAAACAAAGTCTTGATGAATGGAGAATGTTTACGCGTTACTCCCTAATGGAACCTTCAATTTATTTTTGTTGCTCTTGAAAATAACCGAGGCTCGGAGTTTGAGAACTTTTCAAATTTTCAAGCCAAATTTTCCTGAAAATTTGAAAATTATGCAAAGGCCGAGCCTCACTTTTCTAAATCCGAAAAAGAGGAAATGTACTAGCGTAGTGTTATAGTAAACACTGGTACCTGCATTGGCTTATAAACTAGGCAATTTGAAACTGGTCCCAATAAAATGTAAGGAAAATGAAAGGATTGAGAAAACAACTTCCTGAAATTCATCAAATGTCTTCAATGATCAAAAACAGGACCAACTACTATATCTCCTACAATCCGTTGGCTTTGGCACGATTTCGAAACGGAAAGAATCATAATGATTGTGTTGAAATTTTGAGGCCTAGGACACCAGTTAATAGTCGTACAAAATGAGATGTTGTAACATAGGCTGGTAGAAACTGAAATCCTGACAAAAAAAATTTTTCAGAGAGCATCGAATGTATGATTGAGTATGTATATCAGTTACTGCACACCAAACAATGATGCTGAAACTGAATTTAATTTTCATTAGACGCAAAAAATTCACGAATTTAATCTGTTCTTGTGCTGTCATATCTTAGGATACTACTCCTTAGATTAATTATACGAGATAAATTTTCAAACTGATTAGTCATAGCGTCTTGCTGTTCTAATTAGATGCCGTTTAGATTGATTCCCGCGGTTTTTCTTGTGTCCAAAAGTACTCTCTGAGGATGTCACTTGGGATAATGCGCGAGAAAACGTGAAGAAGAAAAAGTGAAGAGTGGTGGAAATTGATGAGAAACATCTGTTTGGAAGAAATGAGATTGTGTATAGAAAGAGGCCAGTCGATCAAGAAGACGATCAAGAGTTAAGGTGGGTACAGCACTATACCATGTATGTGGAACAGATAAAACATAGTAGCTACACTTTGGGCGACTAGAGCGGTTCTAATTAAATCTTCGAAATTATCGAAAAGCCGTTTGAGCTGCATGGCAAACTATCATAGGCACTTCTAATTAAAATGTAAACAGCAGGTTTATTGTGGAATCGCTCTCGTTGGAGAAATGAATAAAACTGAAAATGATGAAACTGAATATTACAGAAAATGCTGACAATGGTTACATCTTTAAAAACGTTCGATGGAAGAATGAAGAAGAGTTTTCAGGAAGAATGAAAAATAAACAAAATTAGACTTCATTTTCGCTCACTTTGCGTTTTTGACTTCAACTTAAAATACAGAAGTAAGACAACCCCCCTCCCCCCCACCCCCACTTTGAAAAAAGCAAGTTTTGATTGAAAATATAATGGCAAAGAAACAGAAGACGTTTCTCGGTTCGTCATTGGTTTTGGAAGGCTTGTTTTCAAAAAAAAAAGTCGGTACGTGGAAGACAGTGTTAGCAAGACCATCTATAACACCTAGCACTTACATGATGGTGTCGAAACAGTATTCTTTGTTCTAATAATATGCATCACTGTATGTTAGATACATCTGTATGTTGCCCATTTCTTTATTCATGACAAGAAAAGTTCTGTTGTTCATGTGAGGGCTTTATAAGCTTAATCCAATCAATTAACAGTTTTTTTTGTGTATCACTTGGTTTGGATTGACACTTGTTGCGCGTTAAGCACAGTTATGGGAGTTCGTAAAATCATCGTAAACGAAACTGAAAGCTCTGCAATCATTGACCACAATGTTTCATTACTTTGCGGAACAGAATTTTTCTGAATTATACTACGGACAGCCGACCGACACAAAAAATACATCAGTAAGTAAAAAACATTAGTAAGAGCACATAAGTATAGTGATGGCAAAACAACTCATATTTTCCTGTTTCGCTAGTTTCGTTTTGTTCAAGTTTTTCTTATCTTTCCGATGCGAAGATCCTGTTTTCAACCTCTATTTCTTCTTTCTGTCCTTCGTTCGAATTTTTGATGAGGCCACAATAAAAGTGCGCAGAACAGAAGGAATAAGGAAGAAGAGAAAAACAGTAAAAAAGATAGATGCCAGCCATATACAGAATTATTCAAAACGAGGGTAGAACAGAAAAAGAAGTGGCAAAAGACTAAATATTTTTAACCGATGTAAAAGAGCAAGCAATATAATGAAGCCGCATTTGGTGTGATATGGTGATTTTGGAACAGAGTTTGATGTCAAGTAATATATGATTCGTGTGAACTCATCTATCACAATGAAACAACTGTGCTCAGGAGAAAAGCAACAATATTTGAAAACTTGCACTGGGAAAATGAAAATTTTTAATTAAGAAGGAACTTTATGCTAGTTTGGCTAGATTTAGTCACCGATTATTTCGATAAAAGTAAGTGACTGAAGTCATGATTATAAAATAGTAATTCCTGCTCGTGGAACATTTTCTGTCGAAGTCAAGTTCTATATATTTTTCATAAATCACAACGAGAAACGGTCTAAATCCGAACAATCTGGTCGTTGTCACTGATTGACAATGAAATACATATGTACAGTAGATTCACCGATGACTTAACATCACCAATAATTGAAAGCCTGTTTTGCCACATTATTGAAACAGAAAACCTTCAAAAAACTGAGAAAAAACCAAGGAAGACAGGAACAATGAATACAGGAATGTAAAAATGAAAGATCATTAACTATTTATAAATAGATGGAGCATAGATGACAATGATGGAACAACGCATATTTTTCTCTGTTTTGCTGACATTTTGTTGTCGATTCACCTTCTGTTGGAATGTTCTTCAAGTGAAAGTGTACAGCTAACTGCACATGAAAATGGGAGAGATGAAAGTGCACATTTCGAAACTATTTTTTTAAGTCATCTTGGTCAATGTTGAAAAATAGGGAAGTTTTTGAACTCGAAGGCCGGAGAGTGGCCGGTTCCTTGGAACTTCGCTCTAGACACCCTTAGTACACAAAGATTCCTCTTTTTACAAAGTCACTGTTGCAACAATTTGATTTCAGTCACATCTAATTACCATGAACACTGCGATTTTAGATTATGTCGAACAACATGAGAAAATAGAACCAGGAAGGTGCAAGATTGATAATTAATCATTTCATCACGTGTCAGTGAGAAATTGACGTCCATTTTAGGAAATACATTCCGAACCGAAATCAATATTGCTTCTGAAATTTTACTTTAATTTTACAAGAAGATGAAATAGACAAATTTTCTTGTGATCCAGCTGTTCTCGTTTCACCTCAAGCTCAAGTTAAAAACTTTAATATCAATCCAAATTCAAGATTTGTATTGCACTATTATCAAATAAAGGAAGATTCTGTGAAGCAATGTTGACCGCGATGAATTACTAAAGATATCAGTTTTATTAAACAGTCGAATTCTGTGAATTTCTATTAAAACATTGTGTCTTTGATAATCGCACGTGCCTATTCAATAAAATCTAGCTTTCCAGTTTCAGTTGATCGATATATTTTATGCTTTTTCGTGGTACTAATTTCAGACTGATCAATGAACAAGTTAAAGCAGAAACGCCTTGAAACGGAACGTAGACAATGATTTTTGACAAGCCAAGAGACCTTCAGATTTCCAAATTTGTTGTAACAACAATTTGTGGACAAGACAGCGTGTTTATCTTGGATAAGGATAAAGGTGGCCATGTAATTATTGTGGCAAGTCTGTGCTCACAATAGGACTGCAATAATGTTACTGAAACAAGTTTTTATGTGTCAAAAATTGATAAAGTTCAAGAAGGATCAAGCCATGACCAAACATAATTGTTTTTTCAAGGCATCACAATAGAAAAGTCCACAACTTGGAACTGGAAAGAATGACAAATAGCTTGACGTTGGCTATATTGACCGTCACTGTGCATCTGAGAATCCTGGATAAAAATCGTTTCTGTTTTATAATCATGACTTCAGCAACATGTTTTACTTGACCGGGATGCTGTTTTAAAAACATAACAAATTCGAAGAAAGATGCAAAGGAATTTCGAGAAAAGTGCCAACTAATGAGTTATGTATGCTCTCTTGGGGCATTCAAGACTATTTGAAACGTCAAATTCCTTGACCCGCCCCTAAATCCTGATTGGAAAAAATGTGTTCTTCCATTCACTAAAAGAAGATAAAGCAGAAAAAATGCTAGTGATTCTGTCGGTTTTTCTCGATCTAACTGGGAGATTGCAGAGATTGCACGGAGTCTTAATTTTCTAGGAACATATAAAAACGAAGAGAGATTAATTGAATTGTAAAGTTTCCCTTTTCATTAACTCAAGAAGTTGAAATCGAAAGTTAGGGACGCAATAATTGAGTCGTATTTAATTTTACATGTCTTCTTAAAAAATTGTGTTCAAGGGCTAAAAGAATCTTAACCCAGATTTTCATTCAGGTAGACTCAAAAAGCTGGAATTCTTCAACAATTTCAGTTTTTTAACATTGAATGTTTTACCTTCGAATAGCACTTTGAGATAAACTGAACAGATAATTGCTAGGTCGCGTAACATTATTTTTTTTTGACAAGAAACTCCAACAACAAAACCTGTACCCCTGCAACTAGGGGTACCAAAAAGGCGTTTTCTATAACCACAGAGGGCTTAGGTAGCTTTTCTCAGTAATATAATTATCTGTAATCGGTTAGCAACTATTTTCTCAAGTGCACGGTACACTATAACAGCAGAAAAAGTATTTAGACGGTGGTCAGGGAACATATCAGAATTCGAACTGTTTCAATAATTAAATTTATTTTGGACACTTGATCTGATAAACATTATTATTTTTCCAATTCTTGTAATATGACGATGACGAAACGGCTCCCATTTTTCCCTGCTTCGATAATTCTATTTTGCTCAAGTTTTTTTATTTTCTTCATTCACATATTTGATTACGTCTCATTCAAAATGCGCGAAACAGAAGGTAAGTATGAAAATGAGGGGAAAGGGATAAGGAACAAGGTTGTTGACACACATTTACCCACTTGTTCGGAATGTCTTTAGAGTAGGCGGGAAAGAGGCAAAAGTCTTAGTTTTATTACTTTTATATAAATTGAAGCATGTGGTGAGCCTTTATTTTCCCATGTGTGAAAAACAGAATAATTTGAAACTGAACTGATTGTCAGAACAAACCGAAAAACGATTGGAATTAGGAATGAAAAAATGTGAACAGCAAAGCTATCTTCCATTAACTATTTTCCAATATAATCAGTATAGATGACAATGATGAAACAGCGAAATTTTTCTGTTTTGCAAACTTTTTGTTGTGCTGTTTCAAAGCTCACTTCTATTGGGATCGTGTAAATTGTAAATGAAAACCGATGACATGAAAATGCCCATTTTGAAACTGTCTTTTTAAGACATCAAGAGCAGTGTATACACGAGATATTCGAATTTTCGAAAATTCAATTTTTGGGAAGTCCTGGGATCACGAGAATGCAAACTTCTGTTTGGGATCCCGGAATTTCGGGACTCCCGGTTCATCCCGGGAGTTTTTTTCATCTTTGAAACTTGAAAAGTGTAACGTGGCGAAAAAAACGACGGTCAGAAACGTGAATCTGGTGGAATTCTCTTGAAGAGACTGCTAGGGTCACGGAACTAATTGACAAAACTTATAAAATACGAAGAAATCGCGGGATAACATTTGTCTTTTTTTTAAACTACAGTTTCATGATTTCAATTTTTCTTCCTCATAGTTACCGTGAACACTGATAATATTAAGAGCATCATCCTGATTGTTTCCCACATTCACTGTTTTTGGTCTCTCGTCACTTCCTGACGTCTCACAGTGACTGTGAACCCGATTCCGGGTGCCTTTTTGATGATATATGATAAATCATAATATTTAGTTACTATGGACACTGATAGCGTCCTATCTTGTGCATAAAATCATAAGAGAAAAGAACCAGGAAGGTGTAAAATGAATAATTGATCAATTTTCAAAGTAGCGGTGAGAAATAGAGACCAAATTTAGTAAATATATTCCATTGATTCATTAATGCTGAAAACCATGTTTCAAGTTCACGGGAAGTTGAAACAGAAAAATTTTCTAATGATCCAGTCACGAAGTTCATTTGTTTTTGCCTCGACTTCATCCTAAATCAAAAAAAAACTTACATAGATCGAAGCAAATTCCAATCTGTGATCAAATAGAGTAGCGATATTCGATGGAGCAATATTGACCAAGGAAAATTACTCAAAATATCAGTTTTATTGAACAGTAGAATTTTGTGAATTTTAGCTAACTACATAGAAAGTAATTGCGTTTTTGATCATGGTCCCCATACTCCTTATATTCATTCAAAGCCAAAATTTCCAGTTTCAATTGATTGATTGTTTTCATTTTTTTTTTCAACTCGGCTTGATTCGGATATCATTCAACGGCTCAAAAAGTATTCTCAAAAATAAAATTATTCTCGTAAGGTTAACCATCAAAGAAGTACAAATCGCTGTCAAAGAAGTACAAATCGCTAACTACAGCATGCGCATTCGTGCGAGTCGTCAAAAATGATTTTTGATGTTCATAATAGCGGATAAATACTGACGTTGAGTACAAAAGCGAAACTGAAAAGTATACAGGAATGAATACAGCTGTTCTCTATTTTAAAATGGTAGCACTCAGAAAAAAATGTCCCTAGAAAACAATCTTAACTCTTCCTACAACAAAAATTTCTGTTTCTTTTTCATGTTTTCACTCACAGATTCGAAAAAGTGTAATGTAAAAGCAATGCAATTAAATTAGAAGAAAACTTACAATTTCCGAGTTAAGTTACTCAAGATACTAACCAAAACACAAAATCGTTTACCATGCTGAGACAATCAATACTCTATGCAACAAGAATTGTAGTGAAGTCATAAATAATTTTTTAATCACGGATTTGGAACACGTTTGTTAATGCCAACTTATATGTACATACATATGTGACTTTTTGAAAAACAGAAAACCCAAAATGAGACCAAAAAACTTTTAAAATTTGTTTAGTTACTGTCGACAATCTGACTGATGATCTTCCACTGGTAAATGACTGATGTTTGATATAAATTCAATCGTGCATTTTTCTCGAGAGTAAGGAGAAAACACGACCGAAAATGGCAAAAATAGCATGTATTCGACACTTAAGAAAGGACCAATCAGTTTTGAACGATTTAGTAGGAAATGGAAAACTATTTGAAACATTAATTTTTGTCATGTTGTATTTGAGAAAGTAGCATGCGATATTTTCCGCTTCATTAACACAACAAGTTCAAACAAGAATATGTGCTCCGATACGAGTTTTTTCAGCTCCTTCCAATCAAAAAAGATCGTAATGATGTATTTTGTCTCAAGTTTCTGAGGTTCTACTAAAAAAGAATTTCGACATTGAGTTCCAGAAAATAATCGGGAGCAACTAGTACTTTTTCATGATCACCATAAGTTGTATCTGTGATGTCTCGTCATTTTCTCACAGTTTTATGAATGAGATATTTCCCTCAAGAGTTATCAAAACCTAAATTGGTGAACTTGAATCCAGAGGGAAAAATTGCATTTTTCACAATTTTCCAATTTAAAAGAGTTCGCTTCTTTGTGAAAATTATCTCATGAATGCTCAGAATCTTTTGATGAATGCACAACATTTTTTGATGCTGTATTTTAATAATAGGTTCCGCCAACAAAAGTTAAACTCGGCCTTTGAAAAGATGGTCTAACTTAGAAATCAATCCATTTATGTTTGATGATGAAAGGTTCTGTATGTAACGTGGATTAGATGCCAGCACCAAATACATTAGTCGAAGAAAATTTTACCGTAATTACCAGGGTACTGTAACAGTGAAGAATACTCAGAGCAATAATTCATATCGCTAGACTATGATTTTCAGAAATCTGTTTCAAACTAAGAAGAACTAAGAGAGCATCTACGAAAACACTCAAAGTCTATTTTCTGAACCCCGTAAAACTGAAAATTTTGCAAGTATTATGCTCCTTCCAAAAATTAAAAGAATACCAATTCATTTCTTTCTTAAAAACCTGTTGAAACATTAAAAAACACGAATAAAAATACGAAAAAAAAGTGAAGAATATCGAAGTACTGTTACTTGTTAACACGAAAAAAAATTGGTAAGAAGGTAAAAAGAGCAAGATATAAAGGGAAATGTAGCACAAGTCAAAAAAAAAGAAAAATTTGAGAAAAGTAGATTAATGTGAAAAGGGAGTATGTCAAAATGTATGTCAAAATGTATGGGGAGTAAGATTCGCGTAAAACAGGAGTAAAAATAAAAAAGTAGCATTGAAACTTGGAAAAAATGTTAAAGTTTTTGCGGGAAAAAGTGAGATTTTTAAAACAACAACAATGAAAGCTGGACAACATGATTGCAATGGATAATAAGGAGAACAAAGCAGGAAAGTTGAAAAACTTCAAAATTAATTTTTCTTCGCCTTTTTGACAGCTCTGACCTCATCTGGTGGGATATATGGGGATCCGTCTCTGGAGTTATTCGTCGAATCGCCAAGAGTGATGATTGGTGGTAAGTAGAGATTTGGGACCCGCTTACGACGTTCAATCCGAGGGTAGGGGTGATCCTGAAAAATAAAAATGTGAATTGAGGTATGAGAACTTTTGGTGGCCTCAAACAATGGATTACTGTAGAGGTAACAAAGAAAATCTAGTAAAAAAAAACTGGCTCTTTATGATGATACAGGGATCATTGCATATCATTAGAAAGCAAAATTCTTGATGAATTGAAATACATAAGTATCATATTTCTAGGAGCACTGACCGCTGAGAAAACCGCATTTTAATGTTTAGTCCTAGTTTCTACCATTGCACTCACGTCGACAAAAACTTCAAGGGATAACACCCCAAAGAAACAGTAATCCCGAAAAAAAGTCTTCTCATTCAAATGCTGAGATTTTGCTGTTTTTCAAACATGTCAATTTCATATCTCTCGCACCACTGTGTTTAGAAAAAAAATGGTTTTATAACAAAAAACATTGCGACCACCCACGTCGACGCGAGAGATGGGCGGGCTTAATTTTCAAAAGCATTTTTCTAGGCTCTCTGTAGCCGTAGAAAAATGACAGTTATATTATTGAAATCAGTAAGAACTCAGCTCTCTACGAATATAAAGTTCGCCGGCAAAACACTTTTGAGCAAGCGCTGTGGGCCGAGTAATCACTAGTCACTATATCGAGAGTTGCGGACGCGGACGCATATTTTCAAATGCGTTTTTCTCAGCACACCGTGCTCGTAGAAATAAGGCAAATATATATTTAAAGTCAGAAAAAAAGTGAGCTTTCTGATAGAATACAATATGTTTAAGATATTTTTCGTCAGGGGTTGCTGCCCGTCAAAATGAGCAACTAACCTGACACTGCGCGTTGACACCTACTTACAAATAAATAAGATTCTTTTGGCGTTCAAAAATGGCAAGCAGTTAGAAACTATACATTTGAAATCGACGAGAATTCGGCTTCCCAAAATCATATATTTTGTCTAAACCTATTTTCCAACAACCGCGGAGCCTCGCCAAAACCTATCTATTCTGCTGGTTACCAAATTTTGATTACCATTTTCTTGAGCCAGTAGTCGTAAAAACACAGCTTTGAAATTAGAAAAATGTTTGCTTTCGAATGGTGCAGAAATCCTTATGTAAATAAGCCCCCGACCCCTCACTCACCTTCCAAATCTCATGTGACTTCGGGTGCACCTTGTAGAATCTCTCCACCAGACCCGGTTCCACATTCAGAATTGATCCCACATCAATCGGATTTCCATCCAACAAAATCAACAACTCCCTATACTTAGACTGCTCCTCTTTAGTCCATTCCCACTTGTCGATATTCGGTGAAAATCTAGAAACCCCTCCAGATTTCCGACATTGACATTTAGTGAACAGTGGGAGGACGAATGGTTGGAGCTGAGCACAAATCTTCTCTCCTCGGATCCTTTGCTCTGCTGGAGATAGCTTTCCTCTGGTATCCCTATTTGAGATTTTGAGAGCTCTCTCGTCAATCATATCCCATTCCTCAGGAGTAAGATCTTGGCGCTTCCATCTCGCATTATTCTCCGCTGTAAGAATCGCCTCCACTTCCTCACGCGTATGCTCTTTATTGTGTTTAATGTCCATAGCATTCCATGTACGGATGAACTTCTTCTCCCGATCGTTGAACACAACATCTCTTGCAGGTCTGTCGAACCCGTAGATCGTCTCAAAGGAATAACAGAGATAACAGCGCTTGTCCTTAAGGAATTCAGGTATTTTTTTTGGTCGCAGCTCACGATTACATCGGGAGCAGCCCACACGGGGTTCGCATTTGAAAGCGACATCAGCGCATAGTCTGGATTCGCAGTTGCATCCAACACCGTGATGATCCTGGTGGGCGAAATAGCGGTTGAAGATCCATGTGTAGTTGTTGATCTCGCCGAGATGGTAGTTACGCATCTGGAAAAAGTTTTCATAGGTAATTTTTATGACGAGGTAGCATTGCCCCCATGAAGTAGCACAGCCCCCATTATAGTCCCATAGAACTTTATCACAGCTTCTAAAACTTTATTAATTCTAACAACCTAGTGAAGCAGAAATTTCAACTAGACTTTTCTAGGAGCTCCGTAGACGTACTACTATGAGAAATATATCATTTGAAAGCTGAAATTTTGCCAAATACAAAAATGTAACTTTAATGTTTTTACTTCAACTGATCGCTGAGAAATATGCATAAAAAACAAAAGACCTTCCACAAAATGCCCACCAACAAAAGTAAGGACGGGTGAATACCCAAGTTTCAGGAATTCATCAGCTCTTCCTGGTCACAAACAAATGATAATTGTATTATCAGAATGCTGAGATTGTGCTCATTTTGACCCAAAAAGTTTCATAACGCTTTGTTAATCTAGCACTTCGAAAATCGTATTTGAAGTTCGAGACATCATACGTTGCGCCCTCACAGTTGACCCAGTTTGAGCCCATTTTCTCGGCGCTAAGAAGTCGTGAAAATACGAAAATCATATTGTTGAAAAGCTTAGATTGTTTTTAATTTGAATATATAAATTTTATCAATTTGTGACTGCTGAGCTCCGAGGAAATAGCGTTCGAATTTCGACCACAGCATGGCGGCACAATGTCTTAAGCTCCAAACTTCAATCATAATTTTCTCAAGTTTCAGGGAATGTGCCATAATGACTGCTTCATATTTGGAATTAACATGATTCCAGCTTTCAAATGACATACAAATTGTCTAGTCATAAAATCATTACATTTTCTAAATGTTGATAAAATGAAGATTGATTTTCTTCGACAATGTCTCTTGGAACGTTACTACTTTTTCTCAACTCTCATTGTCAGACGGCGTGGCGTGATAAGTGATATATTTTGAAAATTGGCTCATTTTCAGGTTTTAGACGCCTTATATAATTCTGTATTACTAATGCTTTTTTAGCGCTGCGCAACACCCCTTGGAAACTAGACGGTGCTCGTCCGCATCAATTGTTCTAACGCGATTTTTTTAGCGCTCAGTTGCAAAAGAGAAGTGAAATTTACGTATTTGAAATCAACTTGATTTGAGTTTTCTAATGGTATAGAAAAACAATATTATTTGGTCATAAAATCATTACATTTTCAGAGTGTCGGCAAAATGACTTCTGACTTTTTTTGGTAATGAGCGTTCCTTCATTTGTTTTTCTCAATTCCCAGTAAGTTTAACGTGATAAAACTAATCAATTTGGAAACAGCAAATTTTCAGCTTTTTTATGATATTTAAGACGCATTATCTGAGAAAATCGACCACTGGTCAACTGACCATAATCACACGAAAAAATTTTTTGTTTTGCAAATTGGCTGATATTTGGTGTGAGGATAGTACCAAGTGTTAGATATGCAAAAATGTAGTTTTTGGCCTGACTGGTCCCTCGGGTGCTTAGATATGGTCGAAAATCTGAAAAATCCAAATTTTTTTGCTGATTGAGATAATGATGAAATTCGTTCAGAAACATGTTTGTGGCATGTTTTTGAGCTTTTTTTATGTTGCGGTCAACTCTCTATCTCAGCTGCTTCAATCAGAAATAGTTCAAAATAGACGCGTTTTCTATCATTTTTTCCTTTGAAATGATCTTATGAAATGGGAACCCCCCAAAACGGTGAATTTTATTGTAGATTCTGAATCCTCATGAAATTTACTACAAAACTTACTTAGTTTGAATGAAAATGTCTTTCACCAAAGAACGGTTTAGGATCAAAATAGGCAATTTTCAAAAAAATTTCATGGGGTCCCCCCTTATGAAAAAAATCGAAAAATTTCAAAATGCTCCAAGTTGATTTTAAGAGTGGTGTCAAACATCAAAAAAAGCTGTCCAGAGTTATAGTTTGTCTCAGATAACATTAGCACCTACAAAACTGAGATTTCAAAAATTTCTTTTAATGGACCATAGTGTGGCTGAAATACCATATATTTGATTTATTTTGATTGAAAAGGTATTTTTAAGTTTGACAGCACTCATAGAATCAATTTGAAGCATTTTGAAATTTTTCGATTTTTTTCATAAGGGGGGACCCCATGAAATTTTTTTGAAAATTGCCTATTTGGTCCTAAACCGTTCTTTGGTGGAAGACATTTTCATTCAAACTAAGTAAGTTTTGTAGTAAATTTCATGAGGATTCAGAATCTACAATAAAATTCCCCGTTTTGGGGGGTTCCCATTTCATAAGATCATTTCAAAGGAAAAAATGATAGAAAACGCGTCTATTTTGAATTATTTCTGATTGAAGCAGCTGAGATAGAGAGTTGACCGCAACATAAAAAAAGCTCAAAAACATGCCACAAACATGTTTCTGAACGAATTTCATCATTATCTCAATCAGCAAAAAAATTTGGATTTTTCAGATTTTCGACCATATCTAAGCACCCGAGGGACCAGTCAGGCCAAAAACTACATTTTTGCATATCTAACACTTGGTACTATCCTCACACCAAATATCAGCCAATTTGCAAAACAAAAAATTTTTTCGTGTGACTACTGATGATCGAGTATCTCAGGTAATGCGTCTTAACTTTCTACGATTTCCGTTGGCTCATGCTTGTGGAGCGCTGCTAAGCATCCCGGGAAAACTAGACGGCGGTCGTTAATCCTTGAACTTCAGTCACGATTTTCTTAGGACTCAGTTACCGTAGAAAAATCAAAATTACATCATTGAATAGAGCGCATTTCGAGCTTTCAAATGATACACTACATGCATTATAACTCCGTCCATGAGCCCCACCCCTGTCCTCTTAAGTTCCCATCACTCACCGACTTATCCTGCAGATGTCTCAACGAAATCTTATCCTGCCTTTCCAAGCTCACATTTTTCTCGAGTGCTCTTGCCTGAACCATACAAATCGGCTTCATCTCCTGCGGCAACTTGTGCAACGTCTGATCTATCGAATCCAATGCCCCCATGACATTATAGTTCATATCAAGCAAGTGTTTCAGTGCAGCTTCAAAGGTGATATGTCCTTCCCATTGTCTCCAAATCGTTCTCCAGTACAAGTGCAAAATGCCATCATAGAACGAGTCCAATGTTTGCTTTATACTGTCGTTAACCTCTTGTTGTCTCTTTTCCGGAAGGTTTTCTATTGGAATGAAGATGGCCTCTTCTCTCACAATGTCCTCATCAGGGTCCGGGAGTCCTTCCAACCATGGAAGATCCGTTTCAGGGATCTGATAGAGGATCGGGTCGACTCGAGCTTTAAGTTGTGTTTCTGGAGCCAAAAGAGCATCTGGACGTTTTCTTCGAGATGGTGGAAGTTGGGGTGGTGGGGTGTCTGGGCTCCCGGCGCGCTTGGTTCCTCGGGTGGTGGGTCTTGGTTGGGATGAGGCGGAGCTTGTGGCGATTTGACCGAAGACTGGCTCCATGTTGATGTGGAGTTGGTTCTTGAGACGGTCTGCTTTTTCTTCACGGAAGCGGAACGGTTGGCGGACGAGACCAATTGGTGGGATGATACCGCGGTCTGGAAAAGGGGTCAGTATTATTTTGATGTTTCTAGATGATGATAATTGTTTTGAAATTTGGAAGATTTTGCTTTATGTGGTCATAATATAAAAATTAGGCTTGCTTATTTAGAATCGAGATTTTCCGTTGCAAGATGAAAGTTTCAGCTGAAATCATTTCAAGTTTCAATCTGCCTTTGCCCAAGGATCCACCTTTTCGGCTACCAAGGTTTTACTAGGTTTTACTCAGCTCATTTTTTCTTCATTGGCCGACGGAGAAAACCAGACCATAGGAAAAGTTCAGACAGCTAGGATAACTTAAAAATTTTCCGGCCAATTTTAATAGTTCGAGAACATTTTCGGAAAGTTGTTCGTTGTTACTCTTGAAGACTACATGGTTCGAAAACTGATGCAAAGTGTTTATAAAAATGACACTTCAAGTTTAAAATTTGAATGCAGAAAACGTTTTGGTCGCAGGCCCACTGTGAATCGCAAGGTAGAGTAAAATTTATGAACTTTTTGAAATAGTTTTTTTTTGTTGAAATTTAAGAAAATATTAGAATCACAATTTCTCTGAATCTAGAAACTTTTCAAAAGCTCAGAATCAGAATCCGTCAAAATCACAGAATCGAATTTTTGAGTTTTTTCTTTGTTTAATTATTCGATTATTATTAATATGTGAGATAAAGAAAAATGTATGAACTTTTTGAAATCGGATTTTGTTTTAATTTTGAAAAACATCACAATAGCGAATTTCCTCAATTCGAAAATCCCCCAAAATCTTGAATTGCAAAAATATGACCTACCTTGAAATCCTCCTTCATCGACTTTCTTAAAGTTCTCTGGAACCTCTTCATCCTTCTTCTCCGCATCAATTTTTCCTTGAATCCTCGTGCTTTTTCTGGTGGGGGCTACAATATTCTTTATCTTCTCTGGTCTCTTTTTATGGGACCGTTTTGGTGCTTCTGCCTCCGATCTTGGTGTCACTGGTCCATTTCCATTTTCAGTCCTCGGAGCTTCTGGAGCTTCTGGACCCACGTCGACGTCTTCTGAACTTCCTCTGGGTGTCTCATCCAAACCATGGAAACCGTTCATAGCCAACTCAAAGGATCTTTGAAGTGATTCTGGAGCCGGGACGTCATTAGAATCCTCGTCTGGGTTCTCATCGTCTTGTGGATTTTGAACGTCTTCTGCAGCAACGTCTGGAGCCTGGTCATCTTCTGGAACGTCTTCTGGATTCTCGATGTCTTCTGCAGCATTGTCTGGGTTCTGGACGTCTTCTGCAGCATCGTCTGGAGCCTGGTCATCTTCTGCAGCATCGTCTGGATTCTCGATGTCTTCTGGATTTTGAACGTCTTCTGCAGCATCGTCTTGGGCCTGCTCATCTTCTGGAACGTCTTCTGGATTCTGGACGTCTTCCGGATTCTGAACATCCATTGCTACATTCTCTGGAGCCTGATCATCTTCTGGAATCTCCTCTTGAGCTTCTTCTGGAGCCTGGTCGTCTTCTGGAACGTCTTCTGGATCCACTTCCATTGGCTCCTCAGCTACTAGCACTGGTGGCAAAGACATTGACTCTTCAGATGATGCTCTAGATTCTCTAGATGCTCTAGATGCCCCAGAAGCTCCAGAATGCTCCATTGAAAAATCTGTAGGTCCAAGTGGAGCTGGTGGGGCTCCAGAAGCTTCAGAAGCTCCAGAAGCCTCCATATGGATATCATTGAAATCCTGAGTTAGATCAGAAGACTCTTCGACAATTGACGACGTCTTCTGAATCTGCGCTGGTGCAGGTTCCGGAGATTTTCCATTTGTCAGAAGAGCCAAAAGAAGTGAAGAGTGCCGCGGTGCAGGAGAATTAGATCTACGGGCGGTCCCGTTGGAATTTCCATTCAGATAAGCTGAAGACGTTGATGGCTGATTTCCAGAAGACAGATTTTCAAAATCTGGAGAATTTCTCGAATTCCCAGTAATCGGGGGCATCACTGAAGCTTCGGCCATTGAGTTTTGGGGATATGGGCTTACTGTAATTAGAAGGGTTACTGTAACAGAAATTCAAAAAATGGGGGAAAAATACCTGGATCCTGGAAAGGCAATGGGGGAACAGAAGAAGATTCGCGTTGTTGTGGTGGGGGTGTTTTTATCACTGAAAATAGAAATATTGGTTTTTGACTTGAAATTTGCAGTTTCAGATTCAATATTTGACACTTTAGAATTCAATCTTGTTATTCTATCTGAGCTATTCAGTGGATTTCAAGTCGCAAGTCAAATTTTTTATAATGAAAATAGTGACAATTGGTTTCAAAGTTTTTTTGAAAGGGTTTTCGACATAAAAGTCTGGCTAAAACTGGTAAAAACTAGTAATTTCAAACTTACATTCATATGGACCTGGTGGCGCAGAAGTCTCTCTTTGATTAACTCTTTGAGCACCTGTAATCATCGAAAATTGATGAATTTCTCTTCAAAAATTTGATCTACCTGGAATTACTGTAACTGGGAATGGGTGGCGGGGAAGTCCTCCTATGTTCAAGTTCTCTGAAAATTTAAAGTTTCAAAGGGTCCCCAGAAAAAGAGGGTTTACCGTAATTCAGTCTGCCAGAACGGGCAGTGGGACCCAAGAGGAACTCTGCGACTGTGGTTTCTAAAATATTCGATGATACAGTAATTGTATGAAAACTTCTATCAAAAAATGAGTCAGAAGGCGTCAATATTCCAAATGCTAGAATTACCTGTTGTGATAGTTTGAGTAAATGGAGGTAAAGCAACAGATGGAGCGGCGGTAGGCGGGATCGGTGGAGATGCTGCTGGGGGTGGGGTGTCTGAAAATAGGTATGACAAATGGAATCTCAGAATTTTGTTTTTTTTTATTTTTTGAATTAATAATGTGAATCGTAATATAGAGAAAAAAATAATTTTTTACCGAATTTTTTTCTCTGGTTTTTAACTATCTGATTTTAAAATTCCTTGATCCTTTTTGAATCTCAACGTCAGAATAACTTCAAAAACCCAGAACCTAAGAAAACATTTTCCGAAAGGTAATGTGAATCATGAGCTTGAGTAAAATTTATGAACTTTTTGAAAACGAGTTTTTTTTAATTTCGGAAAATACCGGAATGAAAAATATTCTGAATCTATTATGCAGATCTGAATAAAAAAAAGCGCACCGAAAATTTGACATTTTGTAGAGCACGATATCTCGCCACGAAAATTTTAAAGGAGCATAACTCATTTTCAAACTGATTTTCCGTTTTTCTCAATTTTGGTCGAGTTTCAGCCATTTTTTCTGATAAAATATGACTTCGATGCATGATTGTTTCGTACCTCTTGCAAAATTTCAAAGAAAAATCGCTTTAAAACTGAGAAAATCGAAAAATCAGTTTGAAAATCAGTTATGCGCCTTTAAAGATACCGTGACTAGACATTGTGATCTCCGAGTCGTCGAATCTTTGGCGCGCACTCTCTTTTATTCAGATCTGCATAATAGAAATCCTTCAAAAAACTATTTTGGACTAACCTGGCAATGGAGCGATTGTTGGAGGAACTGGTGGAGCTTCGACTGGTTGTGGGGTGTCTGAAAATAAGCATAAAAATGGGATCATGAATCTAATTTTTTGTATTTTAAATGTGAATCTTAAGATAGAGAAAAATCTATGAGCATTTTGAAACCGAATTTTAAAAAATTTCTGACTCCCAATTTCATCTAATTTCTTGACTAACCTGGCAATGGTGCTGATGCGGCTGGTCGTGGAGCAATCGGAATATGTCTTTGACGCGCCGGCACCGAGCCAGATCTGACACGCATTTCTCCTCGATCAGCATCCTCCCGAGCTCTCCTCAATTCGTCCATTCTTTTCTTCAGCATTCTACCTTCGTAGCGAAGCCGATTAAATCTTCTTTGCATGGCACTGTGTTCCGCTATCCCTCTTCTTGTCTCCTCATCATCGGAAGAGAGTTCGATTACTTCGGCATCTGGGACCAGAATTGGAGGTGGACGTTGAAGTCGGGGGTCGTCCATGGTGATGGGGTTTTGGTGGAAAATTTGAAAGTTGAATTTGGATTTTAGTTCGCTTCTGTTTGGGATTCTGAAAATTGATGATTTCTTTTCTAGTAAGAAATGTGAAAAATATATAAAGTAAATGAAGTTGAAGAAGCAGAAAAATTTCGAAAAAATAAGAAAATTGGGATGAAAAATAGGATTCTGATTTAAAGGCGCATACAGTCAAAAGAGAGTTTGTCAAGGCTAGAAATCTAGACAAGGTGATGCGCCTTTAAACAGAGAACAGTGTAGGAAAATGGAAGAAAAAGAGAGGTTGGTCCAGTTCAAAAGAGAATACACTGTAATTATTGGAAATTTCAAAATCTAGGAGAAATTTAAGGATGCTGCAACGGGAATATCTTGGCAGGACGAGGACGAGACTAATGAAAGTTTAAAAAATGGTCCAGCTACAAATTTCAAATCAATAGGACAAGGGAGAATGTAGAGGATATGAAGCCTTTGAAACTGCTATAAAGTTGAAAACATCAAGATTCAAAATGAAAAAGGAATATGTAGTTAGAATTCAAAATACAGACAATTTTATATACGGGCACAGTCAATGGAAAATTATCAAAAAGTTACAGTTTCTGACTGTTATGAAACAAATCTTCTAAATTCGTTATGCAGTGAGATGATCCAATTTATTCAACATTAAAATGTAGCTTCTATGAAATTCGTAAAGTTGTAAATATAGCAAAATTATGGAATTACTCTATTAAAGGTTACGATCTCAGCGCTGACAAACTTTCAGGTTTCACGAAAGTGATGAAAAAGTATAGAATTTCCCTATTTTGTTTTAATGGCCGGCTGTTGTAGGATGTTGTACTTTATCACATACATAAAAAAGAATATCTAGCTTCTCGATAATTATGCAATAAAATAAAAGTGGATAAAAGTTTGAAAAATGGTACAGTTTCAAATGGCCATCGAACTGTGAACTGATTTTCATCAACGGTAATTCATCAGTTACATCGGAATAATATTTAAAGCCAATCTAAAATATATCTCTGCTTCCCCAAAAATATTATATTGACAATAATGAATGTTTTAGTTTGAGAACTTGGTTGTTCGAGAAACACGAAATGCGAAAAAGTCACAGTTTCAGGTGGTTATGAAATTGTATACTAATTTTTATATTTATGATTGTTTCATCAAGTAGTCACTCTACATATTTCAAGAAAATCCGAATCAACAGGGTCTTCACTTTCTCAAAACATCTTATCACTTGTTTCCCGGTTAGCAATGACAGACATATTTCGTAACACAAACTTGATTGGTTACATATACTTATCATGTATTCAACATTAGGAAATACATACATAAGAATGAGTCATTCATTCTCATTATTTAAAGAAGGATTAAAATCAAGAGAATTATAACTCGGAAGCAATATTCACTCAAGTAGAGAGCTAAAGTTGGAAAGGTATTGACACAGTATTTTCTGGAAATTTCGTCTAAAATTGTTTCGGTTTCAGGAACTTATTGAATATCAAAGTTGATACTTGGCAATGCTAAGTTGGCTGAATAAAGTGAAATGCGAAATGGATCAACAATCATTAGATAGCATTCCGAGATTCTAAAACAGAAAATGCTGCTCAGAAGAAAAAAGCATAGTGAAATTCAGTTCAGTTTTCTTCTTTCAAGAAAAAAGTTCTGTTTTGAAACTAGCATATCTCAAGAAGATCTGCGTTAGAGCCAATAATCGGTGCTGTAAGGTCATCTACAATTTCTTTTTTTTCGAAGTTTAATTAGAGTAGAAAAACTAGTATGTTATGCATAAAACAGTACTATCTACACTGAAGAAGTGTCAAACTCGGCCAGTACGAGTAAAAGGGTTCTAGTCCGAAAATTGCTCCATCGTGTGGCCTACATTATTGCAATTGCAAAATCTTTCTATTTTTCTGTTTTTCCTCGCCCTGAATCACAATTCTACATTTCGGATATATGAAATAAGCAGCTTGAAACCGTAACTCTTTAGTCAAGTTATCCTAGCTCTTTTTCCCTTTAATTCTCCTTTTCTCCATATTCTTATCACTTTTCCCCCATCTAACAACCCACCAAATACACAAGAAGTCATCTGCACATTCATAAGGAAAGGAAAGGGGGTCCCCCTTTCCTGGAGTCAACAAACAACTGTCCCCTATTTTCTCTTTCTCTGGCTTTCCTCAAAATCGTGTGCCAGTTTCCTTCTCTCTAGCCAAAAAAGGTCAAATGAGCGGTAAAGGGCCGAAACAAGAAAAAGTGAGGAAAACCAAGAAAAAGGGGGAAGACGATGGAGGAAACAAAGACTGGTGGTACAAAAGTGTGTAGATAAGGAAGAAGGAGAAAGTGAATGGGAAATGAAACTTATGGGAAATGAAACGAAATGAAACATGGTGTTATGGATTTGAAAAAAATTTATGGAATTTCGAAATATTTCGAATCACATTATGGAATCGCATACTCTGGAGAAGCAGTAGTAACTATTGGTATGGCTAAGTGGGAAATCTTGAAGTTGATACCGTAAACTTTCACTTATCAGTGATCAGCTTTGAAGATACTTTCACTGGACAGCAAAAACTATTATGGAAACGTTCCAAAAAGTTCGAAATTTCAACCATGGGGGGATACTAACCTAATACAATACTAACCTACCCTCATTTTGCATTTTCTTATAGACTTGGTGAAACTGCTAACTTTCTCAATATGTTGAGTTAATGTATGTCTGTCTTATAAAAGTGCTAATCTCCTATCGAATGACCTTTAATAAGAGTATTGCGTGACTAAGAGAGTGTCCTGCTACTACATTGTCTGTCTAGATGTAAGAGAACGAAATATTGATCGGTGAAAAGGATCAAGAGAAATATAGAAAACTAAATAGAGCTTGAGTCGTGTGCTCCAGGAGTGTTTGAGGAAAAAGTTATTGTATGTAAGTTATCAAAATCTGGAAGTCAACTAGTTCTGGAAGCTAGATGGAGAGCAAGATCAGATCTAATTGTAGTGATCTAAAAATAATGAGGAGTTGAATCAGAAAATTTTCAGTTTTTGAATTCTCAATTTTGTTATCAAAATCAAGATGCTGTATTTGATAAGAAAGTTAAACTGATATGGAACAAGTTAGGCAAAATTGCAAAGTTTTACATGAAAACAGAAGCTCCTGAAATCCGCCGCGCATCATTTTAAGTAGAAAATACTATCTAGATAATAACAAATTGAAACAGAAAATGTTTCCGTTTCATGATCTTACATTACACTGACCCAATGGAAGATAATCAACTTCACCTATCACAAAGTTCATTTTTAGATTCCGAAAAGGATAAAGGCCAAATAATTGCTACATGACAAGTACACAATAACTCATGAAGTTCATGAAACCGAAAACTGAAATTACAAAAATTTCGGTTCTACATTGGTCATTTCAAGATTTTCTCTGCAAAATTAAACACTGTGACAGTTTGGATCAGATGAAGGTACTATGCAAAAAAGGAGGAATTTGATGTGTTATTAGGGACGGAAACATCGGATAATTAGTTGAGCACTGTTATTCCTAAAAACCAAAAACTGCATGTTTCATCTCAATAATTTCAGAAATTTTTAACGTGGCAAAACTACTGAAAGACCAGAACAAACAAATTGATGATGATAATGAAACCGAAAACTAGAGATCCAAAATTTTCTGTTTCTTTTCGTTCAGATTATTATTGCAATTGTTTTTGAATGCTAATTTTGAAAATTTCTCCGGCTAACTCTTCCTAAGAATCTGACTACGGTAATAAGAATTTGGGGTTGTAATCGCTGAAACAAACTACTAGTGCGCGTGCAGGCAACAACAAACCCTAATGAATACTGGAATTTTGTTTTCCTGGTTGATGGAGGTATTGCTGTATTCGTATCCCAAAAAACTCCATGTTGAGAGTTCTGAGTACATATTCACCATTCATAGATTCTTATAAAATCGCCTATACATGCCATCTCTTCACCTAATGACCTCATTATAACAGTAATTTTTCTGTCATTAATAACATCCTTATTTCCTTCACACCTCAAAAAATGAGCTTTCCCAAATTGAGGACCACATGTTCTCACCATGTCTATTGCAATAAGAGATTAACTTCTTTTCAGTGACCCCCCCCCTCAATTTGCGTCAGAGATACGCCAACTGTGTTAATTGATATTCTTACTGTTAGTAAGAGGAAAGGGGGGAGGAGGACGAAAAGAGAGGTCATTTTTTTGGAGACAGGTGGTTGTCGGGAAATGGAAAAGAAGAAGATGAAGAGAAAGGGATTTTTGAGGATGTTTAGTACTAGCCAAACCAAATTGAAAATATGGGTAAGGTTTTTCATAAATAAAAATAAATTCCTTACTAGTTAGTACACTCAGTGAAAAGTCAGGATCTTTGTTGAAATTAGACAGTGAAGATACAAGTTATGTGAAGCCGGAGATTCTTCAGATATTATTGGTCGTGATGCCTACATTTCTAGATTTCAAAATGAGAATTTGATAAGGAAAGAGAAAGGCGTATTGTGATTGAAACCTTGGATCTGTTCTAAATCAAATGAAGCATATGAAACACTAAAAGTTGAAAAGAGCAAAAAATCAAAAATACCAAATCAAAACTCTAGGTCAAATTTTGAACTGACCTAACCCGAAATTAGGATTTGTAATTGTGACGAACTGCCTACAAAGCCCCTAATGCTTACAAGAGGATGAAAGCGAATTTGCAGACATTTTGAAAATGTGAACATTTCTGAAGACATCAATTTCTAAACTTGCGTTTTTCAGATTTCAAAATACATAGTCTTTTGAAAATCTGACATCACTGAGGGATAGAAAACCGAAAACTGAATAGATTCCAAAAATAATATTTCAGAAAATCTCTATCGATTTTTGTTTGCACCGCCCCTTTATGTGGCAGCTTAAAATCAGCTGTAACATTGTTCAAATTTTGAATTTTGAGCTGAAATTTTGGTAGGGAGATCACGATACTGATAAAAAGTGACATATGGCCTCAAACATGAAAATTCACGAACTTTCTAAAATTGAAATTCAGAATTCAAAATTCAAAATTCCAGCTCAAGTGCAGACTAACCTGATTCAAATTTTCCAGAAGATTTTGAAAATTTAGGATTCAAGTTTTGATTGTAAACATCTTATGAGTAACAGTCTCCGAAAAGTAGAAGAAGGGGTCTTGGGGTCAAAGAAGACACCCCTATCTTTTTAATAAAAAAGGAAGAGGAGGAGGGAGGCAAACGCGGGAAAATGGGAAGATCACTTCGAGACCGTTTTTGAAAATTTGGTTTTGAAATTAAAATTTTCAGATGGGCAAGAGCTCTAGACTGTTAAAATAAAAATCCGGGAGGCTTTATGGACATTTTGAAAATGTGATTTTTTTTCGAAATCACCGATTTTTGAATATAAAATTTACAGATGATACGATTGTTTCCTGCAAATTCAGCAACAAAATGTGCTAGGAAATCATCAACCAAGTAGATCTGAATAACACATTTTCAAAAATCTCTATTGATTTTCGTTTTCCTCTTCCTTCTACGTGGCAATCTAAAATCAACTGAAACATTGAGAATTGTTAGCTGTGATAATCTTGCCGTGAATTCTAAATAACTAGTGGTGAAAAATGAAATATGGATACGAAAATCTCAAAATAAAAAAATTGTGATGACCAAAAATTCACAATCAAAATAGGGGACTCGAGGTTAAGCCTCATAGGCACCCCCTTCTTTTCAATAAGAGGGAAGGAGTAGGCAGAAGTGGGAAAGTAGGAGGCCTCCTCAGGGGGACCGTTTTTGTGAAACAGAAACAGTTTTAGATGGGTATTTTAAAACAGAGATAAAGTCACTGAATGTTTAGACAATATTATAGCAAAATTTTGGCGATATTTTGAAAATGTGAAAATTCTTGGAAATCAATAGAATGTGAATATCGAAAATAGAGAGCCCAAAAATAACACTTCAATAATCTATTGATTTTGGTTCACCCCGCCCCTTTGCGTGTCAACCTAAAATTGGTAACTCATTTCAACTTTTGAAGTTTGAGTTGAAATTTTGACAATCAATCTCTAGAAGTGAACAGAATGAAAATATGACATGGAAATCTCAAAATTTGGCGATTTGCATACCGAAAAATCAACAATTCAAGAACGAATATCCATATCTAATTCAGACTGCCCCGGCTCAAAATTTCTCGAGGATTCCAAAAATCTAGGTCTCGAATCTCTTTCGTCCACGCTAAAAAAATTTATATTTCCCTAAAAGTTGGAGAGGGGACTCGAGGTCACATCGACAAGACACCTCCTTCTTTTCAAAGAGAGGGATGAAGAGGGAGGAGGCAGATGCGGGAAAATAAGAGGAGGATTTTTGAGGGGGACCGTTTTGCAGCAAAAAAAAACGGTTTTGAATATGAAATTTTGTGGACGAAAAGTACTCCGAATCGTTAATAAAGGGTTCTGAGAGATTTTCTCAACATTTCGAAAATGAGAAAATTTTCGAAATTATCGATTGCTAAGCTTGAGTTTCTCAGATTTCAACATAGTGTTTCAAAAATCCTATATCAAAAGGTAGTAAAGTATCAAAAAGTAATTGGATTCCAAAAATTAAATTTCAAAAATCTCTAGTGATTTTCGTTTGCCACAGCTTTTGAAGTCGCAGCCTAAAATTGGCTGTAACTTTTCTCAAGTCTTGAATTTCAAGCTGAAATTTTGGCAATTACCTTCTGGAAATTACTAAAATTTCAATGTGGTTGCGAAATCTTGAAGGTCAACGATTTACAGAGCGAAAATTCCAAATTCAAAATCTAATATCTAGGTCAAATTTGGACTTTCCTAACTCAAAATTTCTCAAGGATTACAAAAATCGAGGTCCAAAGCCACAATCTCCAAAAACCGAACGAGCAAGAAGCAGTCAAAATAAGGAGAGGACACCCGAGGCAACGTCGATAAGGCACCCTTTTTTTCAACAGGAAAGGAGGAGGAGGGAGGAGGCAGATGGGGGTAAATAAGAAGATTCTTAGGGTGACTGTTTTAGGGAAAAATCAGCTCTGGATTTGAAATTTTTAGACTAAAAATGAGATAAGACTAGAACTGCTCTGAGGTGTATACATCCTGTTTTCTGAACTTTTCGAAAATGTGAAAAATTTTCGAAATGATCGATTGCTAGGCTTTAGTTTTTTTTTTCACCCCTCTATTTTCAACAGGAAAGGGGAGGAGGAGGAGGGAGGCAGATGGAAAATAGGAAGATTCCTAGGGGGACCGTTTTTTATGAAAATACGGTTTCAAATTCAAGTTTTCACGTCAAAGAAGAGTTCTGAATGACAATAGAGAAATCTTGGAGATTTTCTGAACTTTACAAAAATGTGAAAATTTTTCGAAATTATCGATTTTCAAGCTTCAGCATTTTGGATTTCAACATGATTTTTTGAAAATTCAAAGTTACCAGGTGATAGAGCATCAAAAACTAAACAGGTTTCAAAAATAAAAATTCGAAAATCTTTATTGATTTTCGTTCGCCACACCCTTTGACGTGGCAGCCTAAAATTGGCCAAAACTCTTTTCAAATTTTCAATTTCGAGCTGAAATTCCGAGTGCAACCTCCTGGGAATTATTGAAATTGCATTATTGTTGCGAAATCTCAAAAGACAATAATTTTCAGAGCGAAATTATCGAATTTGAACATCGAAAATTCAGCTATATTTTTAACTTTCCTAGCTCAAAATTTCTCAAGGATTTCGAAAATTTAGGTCCTAAATCTTCATCTTCAAAACTGAAAAAGTTACAGCTCTTCAAACATAGGAGCACGGGACTTGAGGTCAGGCCAAAAGACACCCCTCTCTTTTCAACAGGAAAGGGGGGAGGAAGGAGGGAGGCAGATGGAAAATAGGAAGATTCTAAGGGGGGCCGTTTTTGAACAAAAACGGTTTCAAAATTAAAATTTTCACCAATATAAGAAGATCGGAATGGCAATAGAGGAGTCTGGGAGATTTTCTGAACTTTTCGAAAATGTGAAAAATTTTCAAAATTATCGATTTTCAAGCATCTAAGTTTTCAGATTTCAACATCATTTTTTGAAAATTCAAAGTTACAGGGTGATGAAGCATCAAAAACTAAGCAGGTTTCAAAAATAAAATTTCGAAAATCTCTATCGATTTTCGTTTGCCCCGCCCCTTTACGTGGCAACCTGAAATCCGCTGTAACTCTTCCCAAGTTTTGAATTTTGAGCTGAAATTTTGGCAAGGAGTCTGCCGTACTAACAGAAAATGAGTTCCGTAATAAAATCTATAAGAAGCCGGGATAATTTTCAAACGCCCCGGGGGTTTTCGGGCTGAAATTTCAATCCAGTGCAACTTGGTCCAACTTTTGAATTTTCATACCAAATTTAGGTCATAGCACCATTATACGGGCCACTACCCTGCTGCATCGCGAGATTTCCCAAAATCAATTATTTCCAGATATTTCAGTCCTAGAAACCCAAAAAGTCATGATTGAATTCCGCTTCAAAATTACTACCACTAGACTCAAAATCTCCTGCCGAGTCGAATGGTGCTATTCCCAAATCACAAATCCCAAAACTCACCGAGTTACAGTGGTGCGAAAAATGTGTAGTATTGCATGATTTGGGAAAAAAGGGGGAAAAGAGAAGGAAAATGCGTCACGGGGGAACCAACATCAGCGGACATTCACGGAGAGTCGAGGGCATCTGTGTTGGAAGAGAAGAGACGCAGACAGTGCAATCTGAGGGCCAACGCTTTGTGAGCGAGAGAAGAGAGGAGGTAATGATGAGCGGGAAGAGGGTGGCAGAGAAAAAAGGGGCCGTGGTGGAGAGCGGGTGATGTTGAGGAGCGATGCCTGGTGGTTGCTGTGTGCTGTTGCTGGCTGTGGCCGTGGCAAAAAGGAGTACGGTAGGAATTGGATCAATATTTGCGACCAATGCCCGCCCACTGGACGCGGCTATTGGTCGCTGGTGGCCAGGTTTCTGGGGGCGCGCCGCGTTTTGTCGATGGCAAGAAAGTTGCGAAAAGTGGTCAGATTGCTTATAGATGGGATAAATGACCTTGAGATGGGAAAAATCACTCATTGGCTAACAAATAAAAAACTTCCCGGGGAAAATAGACATTTGGAAAAGTTTGAAAAGTTTGAGTAATTTATGAATTAGATCAATGCATCATTGAATCTAGATCATAACATTCTGAAACCACAAAAATTTTTTTAAACAAAATATTTAACTATTTCAGGATACTGATTTTTGATGCTCATAGTTTTTGTTAATATTGATTAGATCAAAATTTTTCGGATTGGGGAAGTATTGACTTTCGGATTGGGGAAGTTTTGACCGAGTTGGTATATGGGAAACATGTTACGGGAATTTTTTTTAAAATTACTGTTTTTGGAACTTGAAATCTGTCAAATGAGGTGGAAACATTTGATGGGAAACGCTTATGCCTTTGTTGAATAAATATATTGAATTAAACATACTCAGTCAGCATGTACAAGGCCTACTTCAATAAATTTTGTTTAACCACAAGTAGACTCCTAACAATCTTGGCTGCATTAAAAACGAAAAATCGTGTTTTTTAGATTATGGTTAATTGATACAGTATATTTTCGAATCTGGATAATGTGTCTGGCTCTAACCAAAATATTGAAATTATTCTGAAAAAAATATTTTTTTAAATTATCCAATGATATTGTTACCTGAAAGTTCATCGATAAAATGTGATTCCTTCAGAAAAAATTTCTACAAAAAATTGTTGGATTTTTGGCCAGCAAATTTATGCTAATTCTGTGTGAGGTTATACGAATATTATTTTCTTTGAAAAATTCCACGGATCGAAACTTCCAGGGCAGTTCTTCTATTCTTACACCTTATTCTCAAAACTGAAAAAAAACATTTCCAAACTTCTAAGCCCCATTTTGTTGAGAAGAACTTACATAATTGATATATACCAACCACTCAACGATGACTGTGTCAACAACTCGATAAATTTTATAGCGGTTCGGTGTTAATAATGCGAGAGCTACAGTGCCGGACAAAAAGATATGAACTTTTGGTGTTTTCAGTTGAAAATCGTCAACTTTGGGGTCTGGAAAAGGATGATAAACTTTTACGTTTGATTTGAAACTTTTTGGGTGTATACATCAACTCTAGAACTCTATATTTGTAGTTGACAACTTTTTCGTACGAACTCTTCTAAAGATGGCGTGTCCCTTTAAAGTGGGGCGATGCTAAATTTCCGCATTTTTTGTGCAATTTCCACCGTTTTTAGTGTCTTCTGCATTTCACAAGCCATATCATTTCTAGAATAGTTCGTACAAAAAAGTTGTCAACTACAAATAAAGAGTTCTAGAGTTGTTATATACACCCAAAAGTTTCAAATCAAACGATCAAGTTTAACATCCTTTCCCAGACCCCCAAAGTTGACGATTTTCAACTGAAAACACCAAAAGTTCATATCTTTTTGTCCGGTACTGAAGCTCTCGCATTATAAACACCGAATCGCTAGAAAATTTATCGAGTTGCTGACACAGTGATCACTGAGTGGTTGGTGCAATTTCGATATTATTTTTCGAAAATTTTCAAAAAAGGAAGTCGTAGATTTCATAACACGTGGAACTACATTTTGTGGAACATTCAAACTATTTTTCAATTCCTTAGTTTTGTGACCGGTTGAATTTCAAAAAAAGACATTATTAATAACATTGAGTCGCTTGTAAATCTATGTACTTGCTGAAACAGTCATCACTGAGTGGTTGGTGCGATTTCGCAATAATTTTTTCGAAATCTTTCGAAATTTTCTTGCAAAATCCAATATTATGGTCAAGGTCACTAAGCACTACTACAATTAGCGTCCTCACTCAGACAACAACATACACTAAGATTTCATGTTTCTAAAATCTGATTATAACAGTCTTCAAGGAGGTCATCTATTGAAGTCGGATTAAGACAGGAAAAACTCAAACCCTGATATTGGGTACTTGAATCAGTAACTTTACAGAGTTTCGAACAAATATAAGAGCAACAAGTCTTTTGAGCAACTGCTAGAAACTCAACTTGTGTGATTAATGAAATTGATAATCACTGATTTTTTTCAGTTTCGAGAGGAAGGTTTGAGCACTGATTGGGGGAGTGGGTTGATGTTGAATTCAAACTTTGTTTAGACACAATTACACGAGAACAGATATTCTATAGTCCAACAGTGCTTGTTCATATAGCAACCGTGTAGAAAATGTCTAGTATTTTCAAGTTTCACTAAAGTCAGAAAGCTCGATATAATTTTCATTCTCATTAGACTTTGTTTTTGATATAGTTTCAGAACCATCATTATCTCTACCAAATCCCCTTCTAAAACAACATCAAAACAAGGTCATGACGACGCTTCTTGAGGAGCAAAATAGAGGTAATAATGACCGTCACAAAAACCAAATAATGGGCTCTGTCATGGGAAATTTGACATTCATGAAACAGTGGAAAGAGTGGAAATTCACAAAAAACCATTTCACAATGTTTCAAAAACATTGTGAAGTCGATGAGCACAGAATTTGAACGATTGATGCTCTTTACTGAAAAAATTTCAGGGAGAAATATGTACATAAAGTTCAGGATTCCCCGTTTCACGATCAACATAATTACAGCCTGGGCAGAGATACAGCAATTGGCGCTCTGTTGTCGTTTTTTACTAAATTTAACATTGAAAACGGGGACCAAAATACTCAAAATACACTATTCCAATAGTGAACTCGCTCAACAAAATTTTTTAATTGAAAAGTTCATGTTTCATGTTCCCCATAACACCATAATTATGTTTAGAGAGTAATTCTTGCAGGCAATTGTTTGTGTTTTCTCAGAAAAAATTAATGGTTGATCGCAAAGAATAACTTTGTGAAGTGGTCAGAAAATTGAAAAGTTTTAAATATTCCAATGTTTCACAATGTGCAGAAACTGTAAAATGTTCTTCAGTCGTAATCTCGACTTCTATTTGTTCTGGACCACAGTACCTTCCAAAAATTTACAGTGGTCCATGCTTGATTAGAATTTCGAAAAGAGGAAGAATCGAAAACGAGGATTGTGAATTGTACATAATCACAAGCTTGTTGTCTAGTTTGTAATATGAAATTCGTAGATTTTTCGGTTTCCAACACCTCATACTTACAACAACTCGTTTGTTTTCCAATTTTTCCTGATCTTTCATGGTCGGTACTTGCACTACTTGTGAGATAATTTGCCATTTTCTGTCATGGCTACTTTTACTTGATCCTGTTGCATCATTATAACACCCCCAACAACCGGATAATCAAACTTTGAAAATTTTTCCAGATTACGTCATCATTTTGAAACAGGTGACACTTTTTGAATTCATGCTCATCACAGAAAATTCCCAGCTTCACATTTCTAATTATTAGTTGGCCAGTATCTGGATAAGCAATAGTTCTATAATTTCAAAAACTTTGATAATTAGCCGTGCCATCGGTCAACAATTGCAAGTTCTGTAAGCTCAACTTTTCTCTAAACTAAATGAAATCGAAATTTTTTTGTCATTTTCATTGAATTCGCTGTTTCTGAGTATCCATGTTTCCAGCAGATTTGCTCATAGATCAATCGTTTTTCATTTCATCAAAGCCAAAGTTCTAATATTCAGAAAATGTTTCCAAAAACATTTGCTGGTTCTTGATATCCTTATTGTCTTGAGCAAGGGTGTCGCACGGCCGGCCGCGGCTTTCAAAATTCATCTGACGGCCGGCCGTGAAAATTTTTTTCACTCGTTCAGAGAATATGAATATTGTTTTTTATTTCTCGGCCTATTTTTTCTTTTCTCTGCTTTTTTCTGGTCCAAAAAATGAACCGTGGCAACCAGAGAAGTCAGAAAGTTTCATAATTGATATTACCTTAAAAAAGTGCAAATATGATGAAACGATGACGAGATTCTACAGATTCAGAAGATGATGAAATGGATTCGGTTATATCGTACTGCTCGAGGGGAAAATGTTGGCCAGGATAGTGAAATTGGCCAAGAAAATAACGAATAATCTCTCTGACTATTTGGTTTTTCATTTTTTCTTTCAATTTTTTTGTTCATGTGATTTTTTTTGGTGGTGATGGCTGATGATAAGGTTTTTTGTTCCAAAAAAGAGTTTCTATTGAAAAAATTTTAAAACGGCCGCGGCCGCAAAATCGGCCGGGAAAAGCCGCCGAAAAGCCGTGAGAAAGCCGCGGCCTCTAACAGCCGGCCGCGGCCGGCCCGCCCACGGCCGGCCGTCTAAAGTGACAGCCTTGGTCTTGAGTTTTTCATATTCCATAATTAACTTTCCAGTTGCCATAAAAAACGGTAATCCATCATTTCCTCCTCCTCCGTCACAAGAGAGTAAAGAGGGGGAACTTTTCTCCTCTTTCCCTCTTCCTCCCGCTCCTTTCCAGGTTTTGCTTTCAGAATGACCCAAAATCCAAAAGTTCATTTGATCTCTAAATTCCTCCGCATCACATTCCTGATTAATAAGTTACCTGTGTACCGATTAGCAATAACAGTAGATTCCACTGTCTTTAATAACTTTCAAATGGGCGGCAATCATCCTTCTCTCTGGTACTGTTTCTGAACGTCCATGG
Source organism: Caenorhabditis sinica (assembly GCA_963932045.1). Taxonomy (NCBI): domain Eukaryota; kingdom Metazoa; phylum Nematoda; class Chromadorea; order Rhabditida; family Rhabditidae; genus Caenorhabditis; species Caenorhabditis sinica. Next base: position 23,388,125 of record OZ009940.1, read on the forward strand.
CTCTACTAGATTTGAGCACAGATAATTTGCCTTTCTTATAACTTATTGAAAAACTAAAGTCCCGATATTCCCAAACTTTTTTTTCAAAAAAATGCTGATTCTTCATATCCATATTTTCTTGAACTCTTCTGACCCTATAGTAAAAAAGCAGTTTCCAAAGCCACAACAATTATCTGCTTTTTTGGAAACGGAATACTTCTTTATCAGTTTCACTGAATCCCAAATTTTTCATCGTTTCAGATTATTCATGTTACCAGTGGAATTGATCATAGATAATAGCGTTTACTTTCTTTAAGAATCAAGATCCCAAAAATTTCAGGTTTTTCCTATATCATCGCTGTTTCTTTATATCCATTTTTCGAAGCGTTCGCATTTACCCGTAATCCTGTTTCCACGAGTTTTGAGAACCGAAATTCCAATATTTCCTCTTTCTTCTGTTCAGGTTTTGCTCCGAAACCCAAAATTCTATTAATCCCTAAATTCCTCCGTTTTTTTTGACCTTAATTAGTGAGTTACCAGTGTCCCGTTTAGCAATAACAATGTTGCATCATTCGCAATAATTTTCAATGCCTCAAAAATTAGCCGTATGCATCCAATTCCATGTTAACGAACTCAACTTTTTTTGAAAACCAAATGAAATCGGAAAAATGTTCCGCTATTTTTTTACAATTCCAGTTTACTGTTTCTGAACATCCATGATTTCAGTGGATTTGCTCAAAGATAATTCTCTCTTCTTATAACTTTCTGAAAAATCAAAGTCCCAAAATTCCCATCTTTCATTCCAGACAAATGCTGTTTCTTCATATCCATTTTTCTTGAGCTTTTCTTACTCCATAATGAGTGGGTTTTCCTTTGCTCATAATTATGTTTAACATGTGTTTTGAGAACAAAAACCCAAAAATTTCATCATCTCCTCCTTCGTCTCAAAAGAGTAGGAGTAGGGGGAACTCTCCTCCTCCCCTCCCTCCCTCTTCCTCCTCTTCTCTCCCGTTTTTGCTTCGAAAATGACATCACATAAAAATGCGGGACGGAAAGAGAAAGAGGAATTGGTGACACACGTCTGCCCGCTGCCGCTGTCTCTGTTCTCAAGGTGATGAAAGAAAATAAAGAAAATGTTGATGATGGGGGGAAGGTGTTTGTTGGGGGAAGGGGACCGGGTGATGATGGATATATGTAGGTGATGACGTTGGGAAGAGAGAGAGAGAGACTATTTATGGATGGAGACACAATTTGGGGGATTTTAAAGATTTTTCAATGGAATTGGAGTCGAGTACCGATAAAAATACAGTAGTCTGAATAAGAAAGTGAAAAATGGGTTATGTACCGTTTCATTAAGTGGTTGTAAAACCTGAGATATTTATCATAGCGTTAATTGTTTGTTCCTGAGAGAAAAAACTTTGATGAAACGGGTAAAGTTGTGGGAAATACCACTTCCGACCTGTCTGGAAAAAGATTGCCTAGAATCAAAATCACTAGCGGCTTGAAGTATACGAATCCGTAATTTTCCAAGATCCCTATATGATGACAAACCGTTCTGGAATGACGTCATAGAAGTTTTGTTTGTGGGAAAAATGGCCACAGATCCACTGTCAAACATTGAAATCATCAACAATAACAAACTTCATGGAACAGTAAAACTTGTAAGTATTAGTAAATTTCTAAAAGCAAATGGTGTTATACTCAACGTTTACCGATTTCACACCAAAAAATTCACAAATAAATTGTCAGTAACCAAAAATGAGTTTTCATGTCAAATATTTGAAACATAAATACAGTACTTTTAACTTTTTCGGTTTCTAATAACTGGTTGGGTGACAAGTTCGTGAAAACATCCAAATAGTTCCAAACTCACTGAATAATTCAAAAAAGTTATATTGTGGATTATATCATGAAAGTTTGTTTGTCCTAGTAAAGTCGACAGAAGACTATCGATCATTGAAATCAACAAGCATAATAAACATGATGAAACAGTGAAACTTTATAGGCTCAGAAAAACTTTGGAATAATATAAAATACGGCAGACTACGCTAACTAAATTACTATCACTCTGATCATATCCAGCTACCAAAGAATTATCGAAATCTTGAAAACAGGATCTCATAACGAGAACCTGAAACATAATCATAATTCTTCTGCATTTTTTCGGTTTTTATGAACTGATAAAAATTTGAGTGTCTCACTATGAATTACTTTTCATTTCGATTTTCATTCACTGCATTATCTAACTCTTGCAGAATTCTATATTCATTGTTGTAGACCACCATAATCTAATATCTTCAATTTTTCATTTTTTCATGTTTCCGCGAACTGGTAAGTTAATATTTTTGAAATATGCTTTACTGATTTGGAGTTATGGTTGCGTATTTTCAATTTTCAAAACTGTTTCTTTCGATGCCTACTGCGTTTTAGATTCCATATCTATTGAAAATCAAGCAATTAAACATATGAAAATTGGTTAGATATCAGTGAATTCCATAGTTGGTTTATCACAACTATTTCATTGCTACAGAGAAGTACATATTCATCTTTATCGTTACCGAGGATGTTTTGTATAATGAAAATCTTGAAATTAAAATATTTGTTATAATTTCTCTTATGTTTCTGGAAACTGATGAAAGATTTAGTTTTTGACTAATGATCACTTTTATTGATACTTCTATCCAATATAAATTTCATCTCGCATCAAGGAATTTGAACCGTCTTCAAATTCAGATGTTTTCTTGTTTCTATGAGCTCACAATGTTTCGGATTTTCGAGTCGCACCTATTGACACGGTAATCCTGTTGGTAAATCCTCATTTCAATGGCTGACTCACGTTTAGTTGTAGGTTTTCACTCACCATCGAACATTGAAATCGAAACAACAATAACAAACATGATGGAACAGTGAAACTTTATATTTTCAGAATAACGTTGGAATATTACGAAATACGGCAGTCAACGCTAGCTGAATTACTGTAACTCTGAGCGTATCCGTAAACCGTAAAACCATCAATATCTTGAAAATGGATTTTCATAACCAGTACCTGAAACATAAACATAGTACTTCTTTTTTTCTGTTTTATAGGCTAGTGAATGTCGGACTTTTTGAGTTAAGCATCACTTTGGTTCTTGTATTTCTCCGAACGGAAGAGTTGTTTAATTCAGTACTTTTCTTATTTATGTGTTTTCTTCAAGGTCACTCCTATCATAAATCTACTTTTCTTTCTACCTCAACTTTACGGGAACACAGAATTGAAGGAGGAAGAAAAGAGAACAATAAACAAAAGGGCCGCTTCTAATGTGTGCTAATTCTGACAGAATACCTCTAGGAACAGAAAGATTACTGTATTGGAAGAAAGCTTCCCAATGAAATGAGATAGATGAACGGAATGAAATTGGGCATTGGTTTGGATATATACGCACAATTTTGCATCATCATTTTTGTAAATGACAGATGTTCGATATCAGCAGCCATTTTCAAAAATGGTAGTTGTCGAGAACTAGCGAGTCCATATCGAAAACCAATGACGATGGTACTCCAAATTTCATTCTGTTTCTCTATCTCATTTTAATGGGAAGCCTTCTTCCAATACAGTAATCTTTCTCCAAGAGGAATTCTGACAGAATTAGCACACATTAAAATTGGTCCTCTTGTTTATTGTTTTCTCTTCTCCCTCCTTCAATTTCGTACTCTGTGTTCCTGCAAAGTTAGAGTAGAAAGACAAATGGATTTATGATAGAAGTGACCTTGAAAAACAACACATAAATAAGAAAAGTACTATGACAAGTCACTCGTTCGTTCGTTGAAACATAAGTGATTCTCAACTCAAAAAGTTCGACATTTACAAGCCTATAAAAACAGAAAAAAGAAGTACTATGTTTATGTTTCAGATAGTAGTTATGAATTCCTGTTTTCCAGATTTCAATGGTTCCATAGTTGCTGGATATACTTAGAGTTAAAGTAATTTAGTTAGCGTTGACTGCCGTATTTCGTAATATTCCAATGTTTTTCTGAAACAACAAAGTTTCACTGTTCCATCATGTTTTTCATTGCTGTTTTGATTTCAATGTTCGATTGTCGGTTTCTGTCGTAGTATTCACATAAACAAACTTTCATAACGTAATCCACAACATACCGTAATCCACGAATAGCATGTCACAAATATTCACTCTTTTTCGAATGCCAACTTTGAGAAAATACAAAAAAAGAGGGTTCATATCTATGTACTAGTAGTGTAATCCAGTTATATAGGTGTTCCATACTACATTTTGAGCAACATACCCGAGAAAATGAATATAGTGAAACAGAGAAAAGTTGTCATTTATATTTATGTTTTACTAACTCGAAATATCAAATCATTTCTTGAACATTGTATTGGAAGTGTAGCTCGTTGTCAAGTAGCAATTTTTCAATATTACGCATATAATAAAAAATGATGAAGCCAATGTTTCATCGCTTAAGATTGTCTAACCATATCATCAACGAGAAAACAGAATGCTACTTTGCACTTTGCAGAAGCAGTTAAATTGTTTTGTAGGGAATATTCAAAACGGAAGTAGACGGAAAACAGAAGTGACTGTCTAGGCCAAGAAGTACTAAAAATGTTGGAAATCGTTATGATTAGTGTTAGACTTTTCACCGTTGGAATGCAGATAACTTTGTGATGGAGAAAATTCCCGTGTTAGCAATTACAATATCATCCAATTTTAGTTACCAATTCATTGAAACAGAAATAGTATTAATTTTTGTTTTTCAACGCAAGTTAAAGAATTCAAAGGCAAGGAACACAAATAGGTACTCTCAATGTTTTTGGGTGACACTAAAAAGCAGGAAACTTTTCAAAAAACAGTGTGAGAATGTGCTCGATGTTTTTCTGTTACAGCTAGTTCTCAAAAATGCACTGTTATATTAGTCATTTTGCTCTTGCCTAATTCTGAAACTGCTGTTTTTATTCTGAGTATATAGTCCATTTTTTCCTCTGTTGCCCATTTGTTTCCAACACATATGACACCGATAGCACAACACAAACAGAGAAAAACAAACAAAAAACAGAAAATGCAATAGCAGCGGTCCTCGTCTTCTCTTTTCTCCACTGACGATGATTCATCTGATGAACTTTTGGGATCCTGCGGTTTTTTGCTTATTCTCCGGAGCAGAAAAAGTTGTGATGCTGAACTATCTTATTAGAACATATTCAAAATCCAGCCCTCAGGGTAGTAGTGTAGTACCGTATCACTGAGTTTGTAGACGTTGTGACTCAGTAAACATTTATAATTCGTTGCGTAAAAATTATTTGTTTGATGCCGAAAGATGTTCTCGTTAACATTGTGAAATATTAACTTTTTGAAAAAATCATATGAGTTGTCACTTCGCAATACTCTGCCTCGTTAAACTTCACAACATATCTAGTTGATCAATTCCTACCTTGGAAGGTCACTAGCCCCATAATTTTCCAACCATCTTCCTATTGCCAATCCGTCACCAAAATTGGGAGAAAGAGAATGGAAGAAAAGAGAAGAGGTGATTTACTCTGTTTTGAATTGAAAACAGTTTTATATGAAAAGACCAAGTAGAAAGTCATGAGTGCAAATACTAAAGTGGCTCCAATTAATGATAATGATATAACTGAAATTCTTGGCCATCAGGAAAAAGTTTACCGTTATACAATTGTTGGAAGATGAGACAGTAATACTTGATTTTGATACTGCTTTGAACCATTCTTTTGTTCTTTCAAAATCACAAAAAAAAAAGAAGAAAGAGATGGACAAAACTCACATGTGCTAGGTGACCATGTTCCTTGAGGATTTTTAGGATTATTGTGTTTTGGATATAATTTTCATAGAAAATCAGATGTTGAGGCAGAGTATAATCCGCCAAGTTTTCCGATCTTTACGTATAAAAAGTGAGCTACATACATACAAAGTGAGCTACATACATAGTGTAATCCAGGTATATATGTGTTCAACAAACTGCATTTTGAGCCGCATCTCCAAGAAAACAAGGTTTTGAAACAGAGAAAAATCGCCATTTTTATTTATGTTTCACTAACTCGCGATATCAAATTAGTCCTAGAACATTGTACTGAAGCAGTTAGATTTAGTTCTAAAGTAGCAATCGTTCAATATTGCGCAAATATAACAAAAATGGTGGAGCCAGTATTTCATCGTTTCAGATAGTGGAAATCTAAACGTATCATTACAGACAGAATTTTACTTTCCACTTTGCAGAAACAGTCAAACTTTTTTGAAGGGAATATTCAAAACGGAAGTAGACAGAAAACGGAAGTGACTGTCTAGGCCTAGAAATACTAAAAATGATGAAAAACGTAATCAATGTTAGATACGGTCAGAAAATATGTCAAAAATATTGTTCGACCTGAAAAGTTCAAAGCTAAACTTTTCTGAAAAAAAACTTTTTCCGGAAAATCCGGAAGTCTGAAGTATTATAATAAGAAATATTTTGACGGAAGACGGAACACGGAAGACGAAAGTGAAAAAACAGGCGGATGACGGAATTCCGCGCACCGCTGGTATGCTGATAAATTAGTGTTAAAGAAAACTCCAAGCAAGCAGCAATTACAATATCATCCAATTTCTGTTAACAATTCATTAGAACAGAAATACTGTCGATTTCTGTTTCAAAATGACGAATTCAACGGCAAGGAACAAAAATAAATACTGTCAATGATTTTTGGTGGCACTAAAAAACAGAAAACTTTTCAAAAAAAAGTGAAAATGTGCTCTGTTTTTCTGTTACAGCTAGTTTTGAAAAATGAAAAATGAAGGCTGTTATATTAATCGTTTTGATCTCTTCTTAAACTCTAAAATCGTTGTTTGTATTCTGAGTATGTAGTCAATTTTCCCCTCTGTTGCCCATTTGTTTCCAGCACATATGACACCGATAGCACAACACAAACGGAAAAAAAACAAAAAGTGCAATAACGAAATAGCAGCGGTCGGTGTCTTCTCTTTTCTCCACTGACGATGACTCATCTGATGAACTTTTGGGGCCCTGCTGTTTTTTGCTGATTCTCCGGGGTACTAAAAGTTGTAATGTTGAACTATCTTGTTAGGACACATTTGTAATCCACCTATCAGGATACATAGTAGTGTAGTACAGTATCACTGACTTTTTAGAGATTGTGATTCAGTGAACATATGTTTCCTAACGGAACAATAATTTGTTTTATGCTGAAAGACGTTTTTCGTGAACATTGTGAAACATTATCTTTTTGAAAAAAACGCTATGAGTTTTCACTTCGCGGTACCCTGTCTCGTTAAACTTCACAACATAAGTAGGTGATCGATTTCCATCTTGGAAGGTCACTGGCCCCATAAATTCTTAACCACCTCTTGTGTCATTCTGTTACCAAAACATGGAGAAAGAGAATGGAAGAAAAGAGGAGAGGTTCTTGACTGTGTTCTGAATTGAATTGAATATTATCCAAAGAAAAAGCTAAGAAAAACGTCAATGCATAGGCTGAAGTGGCTCCACTTAATGATAATGATATAACAGTAATTCTTGACCATCAAGGAAAAATGTACCGTTTTGCAATTGTTAGAAGATGGCGCAGCTATACTGGATTTTGATACGGCATCGGAAGGTTCCGCTGTTCTTCCAAATTCACAAAAAAAATTCCGGCTCTGACAGGGAAGACAAAAAGAGATGGACAAAACTCATTTATGTTAGGTGACCATGTTCCTTGAGGATTTGCGGCATTATTGAGGATTTGCTGTATTATAGTGTCTTGGATATAATTTTCATTGAAAATCAGAATGTGAGACAGAGAATAATCAACTAGATTTTACGATTTTTCGCATATAAGAAGTGAGCTATGAGCAATTATCCATTTCTAGTCTTTATTGCTGCTTCAGAATGATTCCACTAACATTTGCAAAAGTGTATGGTCATATGCACCGTATGAAACATGAAAACATTGCTACTTTTTTTAAAAATTCCGTTTCTGTGAACTGATGAAGATTGGAGTGTTCACGTCATGAACCACTTATTTTTGGGCAGATGTAAATCACCACTCGCTCAAGAAGGTTAAAATATTTCCGAATGCATTTTTTCAAATTTTGTCTGACAGCTGATGTGGATTTGAGTTATTCAGGTATACTGTACTGGACTCCGTCTCGATTATTCCACTCATTTTCATTAGTTACTACTAGAGATGCAGCGAATAGTTTATCTGTACCACTAGACCAGCTTGATTAATCAAGGTATCACTCCACAATTGAGTCAGCTACTTGAAACAGTAGGTCTTTATTTTTCGATAGTACAAAAATGTGAAAATAAGATAAAGCACACAAAGGAGGAGAATTCCATAGGTCAATGTAATAATCGAGTCTCAATTATAAATGAGATATGCCGTAGCTGAAATATACAAAGTTACGATTTCATTATGTGTTTGCAAACAATACATACTAAGAAACCACAGAAACCAATCATAGACCTAATAAGGTTTGAGTTTTGCTCCAGGTCAAATGTTGATTCAGAAACGGAAATTAGTCACTGTTATGGGGTAGGAATGAATGGAAGCTATTTCTCCTGGTTGCTTAGCCAATTCCGGGGTGAGTCAATTCTAAAAAAAGAGAATGGTAGATTAATCAAAACCAATGATTTCTTGTTTTTCGAGAAGTACGCTGTATAGACTAATTGAATGCAAATCGGACCTCATAATACTAGTTTCTAGAAACAGTAAAAATTGTTTAAGGTAATAGTGCAAGAGGGAAATATGGAGCACAGAGAGTCTAGTTACCCAGCAGTTTTGATATGCTGAAAAAAACTTTCACAGAGCTACCGTTTTCACAAAGGTCTACATTAAGTTACCTACAAATTGATACAGCAACATTCCGGCATTTCCAAATTTTAGTTTTTTTTTCAAGCATGTCATCTCCTTTGAAGGATACAAATGTTGTTGTTGCAATCTCGATAATTCGAAAACTTAAACCACGCTGATTTCAAAAATATAAATCTCTATTGCCCAAAACGCCTGTTGGCGGAGAAAATTTCAATTGAAAACCCAACTTAGTGCTATTTTTTCTATTCAAGAGATACAGTTTCTTATCCTCACACAAAAAGCCGATGACACATCATAAACGGAGCAAACAAACAAACAAACACATTACGACATGTGACGAAATAATAACAGTGGTCGGTCTGAATGATTGAGCACTTCTTCTTCTCATATCTCCACTAACGATGATGACTCATTTGATGAATTTTCTCGTTTCTCATTGTTGTTAATTTTTGTTATCATGTAGTTCGCGGTCCTAAGGAAGCTGCAGTTTGCAAAATTCTCTGCAGAGCACATTTTAATTCAGCACATCAAGATAACAGAGAGAGAGAGAGAACCCGTAGCAACATGGTTTACAAGTTGTCTAGTACAAGCTGTCTTGAGATTCCGCCACATACAGAATTGATAGCAACTTTTGTGACCAAGTGCGTTAACATGAACATTATGAAACATTTATTTTGAGCATGTAATAAAAGTGTCCAAAAGTATAACAGCATAGTTCATGACATCATCTCCATAAATCCACATTCACCTTCCTTTCCTCCATTTGAAGTTTGCAGAACTGTGAGGGAAAAATGAAAGGCAGGAGAGAAAAAAGATGTGCCTGATTTTTTTTACTTCAAGGTCGGTTATGCAATTTAACGTGAAAAAAAAGTTTTCAATGCGATTGCCAAAATGGGCCCAATATCATGATGATCAAACTGGAAAATTTGATTGTCTGGAAAAAACGTGACTGTTACACAACTGCTAGATGATTGAGCAACAATGATAGGAATTGATAGTTGATTCAAATAAGCGTCACTACTTCTTCGAGTTCTCTAGTTAGAAAACAGCACATTCTAAAGGTTGTCGTGAGGAATGAGATGGCTAAGGGGCATTAAGATTCGTGATGGATCATCGAAAGCAAAAAACAGCAACAATTAAGAACATGATGGAACGGGAAGTTCTGCAAATTTCAGGAAACCAAAAAGGTTCGAAATCTGCCGTTTTACGTTTATTTGATCAGGATCAGCACAAATTCATCGTTAGACTACAAGATCAACAATATCTGGAAATGAATTATCAAGTTATCCCATACTTGAAACATAAATACAACATTTCCAACCACTTTTCTGTTTCTTTGGGCTAGTGAATGTTACTGTATGTGAGTTCTAACTTACTATGTAGATCGTATGGCTTGCTAACAAAAATTATCGGTTCCTGGCAAAATTCTAAGCTTACTTATAAAGGTCAACACCCGTTTAGGAATTTCTTCACTTTTTTTTCACCACTTATCTGAATACTGAACAATGTTGAGGGCTACCAGTCTCAATGAATGACGTTTGGAAGTCACTACTATCACACATGAATTCACTCTTCTTCGAACTCCTATATCGAGGGGAGCAGCATTATGAGAAAACAAGAGGAGGAATTAATAAACACTCTAAAAAGAAAACCCATCGAAGAATTAGTAACGACCAATCTGAAATAAGCATTCAGAAACTGAAATTATTTGCTGTACAAGAAAGTGCAAATTTCCAGTTTTTCAAGAACTTGTGACTATTTATGACGAAAATAGGTCAATATTCATTTAGTCAGCTGATAAACGTCTTCCGGCAATATTAATAGGTACACTAGAAGTCATTATGTTAATTTTCGAAAACTGCAAAACTTTGGGAGAGGATGAAGAGGTTCACATACGTAGAAACAAAGGAGTCGGTTTTGACGAGATCAGATGAGAAACAACTGGATTGACCTATAATCGGATCTTGATCTTTCCAGGCATTTGAGTCACCGCCATATTGATTTGTATTTTGTTTTTCAACATCTGACCTCTATTGAAATCATTCAAATTTGTTTTCACTTGATGACATGAGTGAACTGCAATTGTTTCGACTTGCTTGAATCCCCTGAAAATGTTTAAAAAATTTCAGTCTTTTTCTGTTTTAGCTAGGTTAGTTTGAAGGAACAATGTATTTTCGATAATGACATAATTCTTTTCGATTCTCTGAAAATTGTATTTTATTTCCGACTGCCGACACAGAAAATCACAAACAGAGAAAGCAAGCAAAAAGAAGTAGAAATATATCGAGCACATCCTCTTTTTCCCTCTTCTGATTTCTCCGTATCCTTAAATTTTGTTTCTAGCAATTCAAGGAAACCCTCAATATTTGTGTTCTCATTTCTCAAATATGACACTCATTCAGTTGATTATTACATTGGTTAGCCAATAATTTACAGTGTTATTGTGACTAGGATCAGAGATGCGCGGAATTCCGTCTTCCGTCTTCCGTCTTCCGCCTGTTTTTTCACTTCCGTCTGCCGTGTTCCGTCAAAATTTTTCCGACTACTTCCGTCTTCCGGATTTTTTGGAAGAAAAAACATTTCACGGAAGTCCCAAAATTTTTGACTTTTCCAAGTCGAAAAAGATTTTTGACTGATTTTCTGATCTTTCCCTAACACTAATGATTACGGTTTCAAACATTTTTTGTACTTCAAGGCCTAGACACCTCTGACTAGGATGTAAATCAACTGAACGTAAATTGCTATTATTACTAAACTTACGAATCTACTCACAAGCACTATCTGAAACTGTGAAAAGTGTACATTCAATTAGCCATGATTTCCAATAATTAGAGCAGCCAAATGGATATTCAAACGTTTGTCGGCAGGAAAAAAACATTCTAATTTAATACCAAAAAAATACCCAGGATCAGAAAGCAACTCTTTTGAGCCGATTCTAGATAAGTTCGTCATGAAAATGTTGGCACACTAATCGAAAGTAAAATAGACATCATAATATTAACTTGAAGAAACAGTGAGCACGACTCATCTGATGAATTCTTATCTTGTACATCTGAGAAAATGGTTACTGTTGTGCAACTGCTAGATGATTGAACAGCAATTATGGGGACTGATGTCAAAGCGATCCCCTGAGCGTATCCCAACTTCTTCAAAGTTCCTTGGTTGCAAAATATACCGTTCTGGAATTTTTGGCTCGAAGAATAAAAAAATTGCAATCAGGGACGTGATCATGATTACCAAAAACCAAAAGTGCTAACAATAACAAAAATGGTGGATCGGAAAAGTTTTCAGAAAACCCACGAAGTTTCAAAATTACCGTTTCTCTATAAACAGTGCAGCTTCGTGTTACATGTACTTTTAAGGTCTATAGTCTTCTCTTTGTTTACATTTTACACTGCCTTACTTCTTCGAACACACAACAAAAATTGAGCGAAAAATCAACAGAAAATAAGAAGAGGAAACGGCGAAATATACGGGAGGTTGGCTTGAGTGGCTACAGTGTATGATCACTTCTTTTTCTTCTTCGCGGTAACGATTCACATAAATCAATGAGTTTTCTTGTGAATGAAAAGAAACGGAAACTTTTAAAAGTATTACTGTTGAATTTGGAGAATGGATATGGTTGAAAGCCTAATTACTGCCGAAAGACATGTAAAAATCCAATCTTTGCTGTTTCAAAGTTCAAGGGTTTGTACAATTCAATCGTTTCTTGAGATGATGTTCAGCAGAATTTAGCTCATGAAACAGAAATCTTTTGAAATCTTGATCTATCAATGAAACTCGACTTCTAACAATGACATCATGGAATTGGGAAATTACGGTAGTTGTGAAACTGAAGTTCATAGAAACATCCTTCAAAATTAATAAAAAATTACTGTTACTTTCGGTTGTGATACTCTGATGGAAATTGGGGAAATTCAATATACCTCTTACTCCTGTCATAACCATAAGAATTTTTTCTGTTTTGTTCTGTTGGTCAGAGCTATCGGCAGACTTTTCTTTTTCTGTACACGGCCGGCAGGCAGCGGCTTTCATTTTCAAATCTTCTCATAATTTCAAACTGAGACTTCTGTTGACTTTCCATTTGTTTTTTTTTTCTTGCGGTCTCATCTAAAGCTGGAATGTATTTCAAAATTCGAGTTAATAAAGTCAAGAGTTTGAAGCTGGAAATTAAAAAACACATAGGCAAATAGATGAAATTCATTGATGTGTTTATCGTTAAGATATGCAAGATTATAGATACACCGTCTCATTAAGCAGAAGTTTTCAGAAGAAATGATTTTTCGGGAACAGTGAAGTTCAACAAAATATGTATCATAAAAACACTGTTCATTTTTTGCATTTTTTGACAATGTTAATCGCGTTTCTTTGATTTTTCCGACAGTCACGTTGTATACTTGCAAGCTCAAATTTTAGAAAAATTTGTTAAATTAACTATTCAGTGAGAGCTTTGAAAAATGTATCGAGTTCGTGAAACTGGGTAACATGAAAAATAAATTGAGTTTTCAAAACCACTTTTTCGCGGTTTCTCATTGTTGACAAGGTTTATAAGCTTGAGTTGTGAGACGGTAATTGCCTTGGAGACTTTGAAAACTCATCATTACTGATCGACGATTCCCGTGTGTCTATCTGTATGATGCACGCTCTAGCGCCGCAGGCAGTGGACCGATATGGATGGAAGTTTCTTTGGGATGATGCCCGTGTTGTTTTTAAATTACACCCAAAAGTCAATTGATTGTGTTTTTCTTTAACACCTATTGAACTCATCAAACACCATTGCTTATTCCGTTTTCATGCTCAAAGTCTACATCAAAGTCTACGAAGCTATTGAAAGCTAACTCAAACTACTGTTATGCTTTCATCGAACAGGAAGTGTAGAGATAAGTAATCCTAGATTCCTTTTTCTGATTCCATGTTTAGAAAACATTTTCAGATTCAACATCTTGATATAATTTTAGCTCAACGAGAGGGAGTAATGTAGCCTCTGTTCTTGTTTCAGAACTTCTAAAAATGAACTAGCGGCCTGACCAGGAAAGAAAATCAAATGCATTTGTTTGTTTTCTGTCTCTCGGTCAGAAATGCATTCTGTGGCGGCTTATGAATGCTAATCATCACTTATTATATTTGAGGACCTAGGTAGTTCTGTCTGTTTGTTGCAGCCTGCATCTCTCTTCATTCTACACCGATTTATTGTATATGAAATTAAAACCAAAAGATCAGAGATATTTATTAGTTGACGCTCATATGATTTAACTTTTGATATCTTAGATATGGGGGAACATACAGTGCTTTGTGTGATTTTTCATTGAAAAATGTTAAAAACAATATATCGGAACCTATTTTTTCATCACCATACTTTGTTTTAATATTAAAAAAGTTTAATGTTTCGAATGGTTGTTATATTCACGGTTGTTGCCAAGAATAACGATGAGTTGGCTCATTGACTTGGTAGAAAATTCTCGACTTTAGCACTATTTCATCTCATTTTAGGCCCATTAGTTATTGACAGTATTGAATCACATGATTAATTTTTCCTTCAGGTGAATCTAGTGTAAACTTGTTAGAAGTCGCGACTATCGACGGAACATTGAAATTTGTGACTTTCATAGATTTTACTATGCTCATGAAACTTTAAATTTATACTGAAACTTTTTCACATTGCTTTAAAGGTTTGCCACCTGTAAAAGCGGTGTTCACACTTGCTGGATATAATAATATCATAATAAATGCCGCTTCGAAAACTTAGTTTAATTTTTGTGTATTTTATCTAGAGCAATGGGATTCTTTCTCAGTAATTTTAATGAAATCTTTTTAGAACCATTTTCTGTTTTAGCCTATACATATGGAAGCGTCTCTCTTACTATTCAAAACTATTACTATTCGAGATAAGTTTTTTTCTTACTGACTGTCAGCGGTATCAATAATAATGAAGGGGTGGCTTAAACTTCAAAACTAAACTTTAAAATTTTATGTTTTTAACATGCTATTGAATTCGAAAAGAAAATGCAATTCTGATAGACGAATCTTTTCCAATGGTTCTTATCGGTCTCGATCTGCTGTCTTTACTATCCTTATAAATTCATAGTTGAAATTCATGTTTCAAAAAGTTGCTATGCTGAGGCCATAATGGTAAAGACCGATGACAAAACCTATCACAAAAAGGTGTTTCGAAGATCTTTTGAATTCAATTGGCTAACGTTCCACTCAATTAAAGGATCATGAAATTCAAACCAACGTCATAATTTGTGAAAGAGAAACCATCAGAAATCAAAAAGCTTCTCGAAACTTTCATGTTTCATGCTCATGTAATACTCACTGTTAGCATTCAGAAAAATATTCGATGGTAAAAAATCCTAAAAATACCAAATTTCAAAACCTACTTTCTTCATCATTGCGTTAACACGAATTCTCTGAGAATGTCGAGTGTCCGTCAGCACAACTTTTTCATCGTGGTCCAATTTGTTTGGTATTTTGTATAATTAATGTCATTGACCTTCTATATACAAAAACATAAAATTCTTCTGGCTTCGCCTCTTCTAGATGATGTGCGGATTCAGAAGACGTCAAAATTTCAAAAATTTTCTCGTGCAAGCTAGCAACAAAATCTCAACGGAATCTGAATGCTGACATCATTTGAAGCATTTTATGTGTTGAAACCATTTTTCCAACTCTTCTCCTTTCATAGAAAAATTAGTGATCTTGCAAACATTTTCCCAAAAATTACCGATTTTTTGAAAAATCACTCGCTCCTGAAAAATTTTTCAATACATTACAGAAAATAAATTGCAGAATATGGTAGTGCAACTCACTGGCTTCTCAACCAAAAAAAAATTCGAAAAAAACAGGTGGACCTCAAAGGACTTCTGATCAAAAGTTTGAGCTCGGCTCCAAAAAATCAACGTACCCCCCTCCATGGTGAAAAAATGGGTGAAAAATTTATGGTCTCGGATTTTGATCAAACTTGACTACATAATGTGAACACATATCAAAAATACCCTGACAAAGTTTCAGATCTAACCAATCTCATTCAGTCGAGTAACTGCGTTTTCAATAAAAAATTACTGAAATTTGGGTACTTCCCTTTAACGACCCATATCTCTTGTCACTCTTTTTCTGACCCTGTTGTTTGATTAGTTTTTAATGGCAGGAATGTTGAAAATAATGATGAAATACATAAAACGCTTTCTCAAAATGAAAATGTGTTGTCATTGCTCGACTTTTCCTTGATTGCGTAAATTGCCAAACTTGTCAACCCCATTGGTATTTTTGATGATCTACACTTTCTCAACTACTATTTATAAAAGTGAAATATATTTTAAACTGTAGATAAAAGCAAGTAAATGTGTCAGAAAAAGGATGACAAGAGATATGGGTCGTTAAAGGGAAGTACCCAAATTTCAGTAATTTTTTATTGAAAACGCAGTTACTCGACTGAATGAGATTGGTTAGATCTGAAACTTTGTCAGGGTATTTTTGATATGTGTTCACATTATGTAGTCAAGTTTGATCAAAATCCGAGACCATAAATTTTTCACCCATTTTTTCACCATGGAGGGGGGTACGTTGATTTTTTGGAGCCGAGCTCAAACTTTTGATCAGAAGTCCTTTGAGGTCCACCTGTTTTTTGCGAAACTTTTTTTTGTTGAGAAGCCAGTGAGTTGCACTACCATATTCTGCAATTTATTTTCTGTAATGTATTGAAAAATTTTTCAGGAGCGAGTGATTTTTCAAAAAATCGGTAATTTTTGGGAAAATGTTTGCAAGATCACTAATTTTTCTATGAAAGGAGAAGAGTTGGAAAAATGGTTTCAACACAAAAAATGCTTCAAATGATGTCAGTATTCAGATTCCGTTGAGATTGTGTTGCTAGCTTGCACGAGAAAATTTTTGGAATTTTGACGTCTTCAGAATCCGCACATCATCTAGAAGAGGCCAATCCAGAAGAATTTTATGTTTTTGTATATAGAAGGTCAATGACATCAATTATACAGAATAACAAACAAATCGGGCCACGATGAAAAAGTTGTGCGGATGGACAACACTAACATGCTCGACTTTCTCAGAGAATTCGTGTTAAACTGTCTGCAGGACTTACCTTTTCAGTTTTTTTCATCTGAAACGTTTTTTTTCAAACTGCACCCTAAATTCGCCTTTGGATTTCAATAGTGTTTTCTAGCCAAAAAGACTGTTCCAAGTGGTTATGATCTTTATGTTTGAGGTTAAGAATTGATAAAGTTGGAGCACTAATTGGCCGTATTCCGCCAAAAACTTTTCAGTCCCGTCTTCCGGATTTTTGAGAGAAAAAAATGTTCAGAAAATTTGAAAAATGTGAAATTTTTCTAACACAAAAATGACCTCTGCTAGTCGGAATAATTTAGAAAATTTTGTGTTTCAGCATGCCATCAATTTTGGTAAATGCCGAAATTGGCAATGCCTGAGTGACTGATATACTTTCGCCAAGAATACTTTTTTGTCTACAATTTGTTCATCACATACATATCCTTCTCAATTTGTAAAAATCTGGTAACATCTTCCGTTTCATTGTCATCATTTCATACTTCTTTCTTTCTGAACATGATAGTATGGTCCCCATGAAATCACTCTAAAATTGACTTCAAAACTGATGTCAAAAAATGAATAACAAAGATTTCAAAACCTCAAAAAAATAAGCGAAAATTCACTGCTCCATTATCTTATTGAATTCCAAGCATATTTTTTGGTAATCAGTTCAATCTCACCAGTGCTAAGAATCTTCATATTCTCCATTTTTCTAGTTCTTTTGAACCCTGTTATCTTTCTCATGTATGAAAAAGATCTAGTATGTCGCAAATAAACTCAAGATGTAAAGTATTGCTTTTTTGTTGATAACATATGTGACTGTTTCATCATTTTATTAATTTTGAAGTTCACTCTCTCATTGCAATTAGATTGCCATCTGCCATATTCACCCCGATTTCAGATTTTTGACTGCTTCTTGATTTGCTTGGGTTCCGGTCAGACTTTTTTCAAAGAATTCTATCATTGGCTCAATAAGCGAAGTTTAAAAATTCAAAGAAAAAATGCACTGCTCCATTATTTGGTTAACTTCCCAACAAATCTTCTTTTTACAATCGCCTATTAGTATCTGCAACAACGAAGGAGAATCTTTAAAAAAATCAATTTTCTAGAATTTTTTTCGACCGATTTTTCTAGCGCAGTTTTTCCACCTTTCATTACTTCAGTGTCTTCCCGATTATACTGTTACATGATGACCATATTTTAGTAACTTTAAAATTACACAGATTCTCCCTCAGCACTTTGTGGATCAATCTCAACAAGTTTACTGACCTTTTTTCTTCCCAAATCTAAAAAGACATCCCTTTCCAGAATATCGATAAATCATAAAAACCCGATTTCCCAAAGCCTGCAATTATCCCAAATTCCGCCACCTGGTTAACCTAATTAGATATCTCCCTACCCCCTCTCGTACTTTTTTCTCATCATTAGGCTACATACACATGCCTACTCCTCCTCCTTCTCAATCTTCCGATCAGATTAGCATTCCCCCTCTCAAAAAAAACATAAACATCGAACCCTCTAGAACCTTCTCCTCTTCTCTAGTCCTCCCCAGTCCCTCTGCCCACACGGCCTTTCGGCCCGAGGAGGACACTCTGCCTCTCTCGCACTCTCTCACCTTCCCATTATCTCTCGCACCCCTCTTCTCTAACCACTCTCTCCAATTTACACACTGTCTCGATCCCAACCCGTGGTTGTGTTCACATGTGGCTACGTCACCCCGCTCTTTCGGAATGATTTGCATTGTGATGGGGAGGAGAAAAAACGAGGGAAAAATTGGGGAAAATGGGGGACCGGAGAGTATGGTAAATTTTCAAAGTGGTCCGATTGAGCTGAAATTTTGACAATGTGTGGGAAATAGGGTATACATGGGGGAAAATTGGTTTGGGAGTTAGTAATGAGAATTAGAAATGCACACATTAACGAGGACGATTTTTAATGATTTTTGGCAGGAAAGTGAAACAGATAATAGTGATTAGAAGGTCCAAATTCAACGAAATTCCAGAAAATACAGGAAGACGTTGGCGAAAGCTACTACTAGCTCATACTTATTAGTGGAAACAGTTCTAATAGACTATTGACAAGGAAGTAGAACAGAAAAGTTTTGAAAATAGAGTGCTCCGAAGCAAAAATTGTGATGAAAACAGGCAATAAAATTGAAGTTTCAAGACAACCATCAGTGAACAAACAAAGCAAGGCTTTGAAATGTTTTTTGTTTCGGAACGAGTCTGAGCCATTATTGTCTCGGGGAACAATAGACATATTGTATTTTGTACACGAAACAGTACTCAAATGTTAATGACTCAAGAGCAATATTCATGAGATATTCCATGTTTCAAGATACAATTAATGCTGTCCAAAACTGTATGAAAGTTGATCCACTATCGATTCCATTATCAGTTCTTCAAAATGCGTTTACAATGAACTCCTAACATTGGAAACAATATGCTGCAAAATCGGAAAATGACAATATGAAACTGAAAAAATCGGGAAAAAGTCTCGAGGATTTGAACTGCTTCAGAATACTGATATGTGATGTTTCGAGTTCTTGATCAAGTTCTGTTTGAGAATTTACAGAAAAATTGAAAATTCACAAAAGTTTTATCTACGGAAAATTTAGCTTTTGGAAGTGCAAATTTTAAAATAGACAGAAATATATGACAGGCTTCCTAGTCATGTAACGTTTTACAGCAACTTCTTGCATTAACAAATCAACTTCAAACGCATTTAACGATACGAGGAGGGTTGTGCATTGTAAGGATCAACATTACGCAATTAGATTACTTGATGACTTTTTGGGACTTTCATTGTCTCATAAAAAGGTCCATTTTACAAATTTTACGGAATTAGTGAAAAGTTTTCGAACAAAACACACTATCAGGTTTCAAAGTCATATTATCGGATTAAAAAAAGTGAGAGTTGGTGTGCGCAGAAAAAAAATTGCGGCCTCTGAAAAGACGCCCCGCCCCTTTCTACGCAACTGCGGCACACAAGATTTGCAATTGTGCGCGCAGTTTTCAACTTTCTCATATTTATTAATTTTCGACTGGAATTTCACAGGGTTTTCGGATATTATTGAAGCGAAATCTGGAAAAAAGTTTAGTGAAATTACATATATATTTTATGTAATTAATTTATTCAATTTTCTTCAATTTTGAACGAAGAATAGTGTGATGGACAGACAAATCGGTCGCGGGATTTCCAAGGAGTTGTTGAACAAGCGAGGTAAAATTGTAGAGGGTGCTTCTGTTTGAAAACAGACCAGCCTGTAAATTCTCATTGATAGAGAATTTTGAAATATTTTTGAAATGCATGTTTTTTCCTAAGATATCGCTGCTCGTCAACTCTGGACTCGTAGTGTTGGTTCTCTCGCCAAGCCAGTTACATCTGACAAAGTTGTCGAGGCGGCTCCTCAACTTTCCAATCGAAGTGTTCAAGTAAACTCGCATAACATTCCTGGTTTCCATCATTTGAAACAGTCTGGCCCGGATATTCCTCGTACTATTTCTGTCGCAACGCAAAGCCTTTCTCCTCCAAAAATCTCAACACATCCTTCTAAAGTCCAAAATTCGCCTGGAAAACCAGAAAACAGATTCAAAAATCTGACAGAGGTATAAAAAAGTGTGAAAAGGCTGGTCATCAGTAGATATCCCATTTCAGCGCGAATTGATGTACATGAGATTAGGAGAGAAACTTTGCGATCTTGACCCAGACCTTTTCCCCAAATTGCCGACTCAAAAATATGCAAAAAATAGCGGGGAAGAGATGTTGAGAAATGTGTCTGAATCAGTTTCAATCATCAAGATGGCTCTCGGTTCCGATTCCCGTAACACCTTCTTTGCTAACATCGCTAGTGCTACGTCTCAAATCTGTGGTGTCCATCAGAATACGGTCTTCCGAAGAACTCCGGAAAGGGTGGCTCCAAAAAGGAAACTGCTGAGGGACATGGGAAAGAAGGAAAAATGCCGACGATATGCTTCTCAAATTGATTTGCTCAGAAGAGTACGCATCATTGAAAGAGTCCATAATCTGTGGAAAGAGAAGCGCGATGTTACTGTAGACGATTTGTGGCAATGGGCCAAGCAAGAGATCGAGTTCAATCGAGGGCGTACTATTTTCCTGAAAGTTCTAAGGGGAATTGGTTTCGTTTACAAATCCAATGATTATAACTCACAAGTTATGGAGCGGGGAGACATCATCCATCGTCGTGCTGTGTATTTGAGAGAGAAGAAGGAGTGGGATGATAAAGACGCGTTGTACGGATCATTTGATGAGACATGGGGATATAGCGGAATGGTTAAAAAGAAGGCCTGGCAGCACGCTAATACAGGAATGTACAAGAGAGCAAGGCTCATGGATCTGGAATCATCCCAAGCGGGTCCGGAAAAAGGAAGAGATAAAGGAAAGCGTGTCATCATTGCCGCTGTTATCACTGAATTTGGAATTCTATCAGGATCAGAAATGTTTTTGATTTCCAAATCGAAAGCAGAAGAGCAGCAGGCGGATTTCCATTCCGATATGGATGCAAAAAAGTTCGAGGAATACTATCAAGACATGATTCCTCTTTTCGCCGCAGAGGCTCGAAAGCATGGGAGACCTGCTGTCCTTTTGTGTGATAACGCTCCCTATCACAATGCTGCCATCAAGAAGGTTGAAATTTAGATTAGATTATTAGGTTCTTACAGTCTTATTCAGCCACCAACAACTGGGTCTAACCGAGATGAAATCATCAAATTCCTTACGGAAAACAACATCAAATTCTACAGAGGACAAACAAGACCAATTCTTTATGAATTGTCCAAAGCCTATGTGGAATCCAATGGGGGAAGAGCTGCTTTCACCACCTACAAGTTCGACGAGTTCGCTAAATCTTATGGGGTGACTGTGTTGCGATTGCCGCAGTACCACTGCTTTTTCAACCCAGTAGAATTTCTCTGGGCGCAGTTGAAACATCATTTGAGAAAGGAGGGGACGACTACGGACAGCGTTGAAACAGTAATTTTCAATTATTTTTTGGAGAAAACTAACAATTTTAGGTTCGCGACCGAGCTGAAACTTTTCTCAAGAATTTCCCATCCTCTTCCGCAAAAAAACTCTTCGATCACACTCAAAAAATGGAAGTAGATGTGCGCGAAATGACCGCAGAAAAAGAGCTTCAGTATCACGATACTGCGTTCAACCTCATCTACGATGAAGATCAAGAGGGGCAGCCCTACAATATCCATGCCGAGAGCGACGGCGAGAATTTCGACTCGGAAAATGCTGATTATCCATCAGACTGCCAGATCGGCTCTGATGATGGATCTTATTACAGCGAGATCGACGAAATGGCCTAGCTCTGAAAAAAAAACTTTCTTTCGCATAAATAAATTTGATTTTACCTTCACAATAAACACTCCTAACGCTGTTCGAACCTAATAAACACATACTTCTATTACTAAAAAACTAAAAATCTGAAATATATCAATAATTCAACACAATTTTCTACATTTCGCTTCAATAATATCCGAAAACCCTGTGAAATTCCAGTCGAAAATTAATAAATATGAGAAAGTTGAAAACTGCGCGCACAATTGCAAATCTTGTGTGCCGCAGTTGCGTAGAAAGGGGCGGGGCGTCTTTTCAGAGGCCGCAATTTTTTTTCTGCGCACACCAACTCTCACTTTTTTTAATCCGATAATATGATCAAATCGAAGAAAAATAGGCGAAAAAGAAGATAACAGGCACTTGAAAAATACCATTTTCAACAGAAAAATTATCTGTTTTCTAAAGCAACTAATTGTAGAATAATGCGCGAGGTTTGTTCAATTTGAGAGATTTCGTTAAATAAAAACAAAATTTTTCAAATATTGAGATTTTCCGAAGCATCTCTAAAATATTTTATAATTATTTTTCCAGGCCATACAGACAATTATTCGTGATGATCAAATTAATTATGAAAAAATAAAACAATTTTTTGACGCTGGCATGTTGACCTTGAATATGAAAAATGTACTTTAGTGTCTCGCATTGAAGATGGTTGGGTAGTTTTTTTAACAAGCTGGGAACCACATATGCACACGCAACTATATAATTTTCTACTGCTTTGATTAGACGTCCACAACACAGAGTAACAATTAAAAAACAAAGTTTCTGCTACTCGAATCTTGTATTGGTGTGACACAATTCCATCATTGATTTTGGAAAGGCTTTTGCTTGTACTTCATTCAATACTTTCATTCGTTCCCAAATAAAGCTTCTTTTTTAAAAATAATTTTTCTAGAATTATCATTAACTGCCGACTAAACCTTGAAACTAACCAGTTATTTGAAACCGGAAAAAAACAGAGAAATTTGAATTTGGGACACCTCCTCAAACAATTTTATCGAGTTTGAGAAGACTTGAAAAAGGGAAGTGGAACAGTGAAGTTTTGGAATTTGCAACAGTTATTTCACACGTGGAAATATTTCGAATTTCGAACTTTTTCGAAAAAAAAACAGATTATTCTTGACATTAGTATGGGATCTTCTAGATCTCTTCAAAACAGAATATTGAAAATGTGAAAGTTTGTAACTATTTTCCGCAATGAATACACAGCAAACTTTGCAACCCTTGATTACGAAATCCGGAATCCGAAAATATCCGAAGGTAATGTTTCAAATAGACAATGTTTGACGATCAAGGTAGCCAAGGTCCAATACCGGCTTATTATTCACTCGAGACATATCGCAAACATGTTTTTTTAGGATTCTTTCTTTTTGTAAGGTCTTTTTTTGAGGTTTTCTTGTAAGTATATAATTCAAAAAATTTCACGTTTTTTGCGTGTCTAGGCTCTTTTGATTGAAAAAGAACGCTTGTAGCGGGTTAGAGAAAGTATAACTCAGCACGTTATACACATTCTCAAAGTTCCAGCCTGTACAGATAAACAGTGAACGGTTGAACTCCGTGACGTCGCGAACAATATATACTGTATTTAACATTATCAATACTGAACTTACTACGCTCAACACAATCTCGAAACGGAAAAGTTTGTGTTCCATGTACAACATAAAAATGGGTTATTGTTTTGAAAAGAAATAGTTGCCCATTTTAGTTGTGTACTTTCTTTGAAAAAAATTGTGTTGTAACACAGAATAATCTCATGATACCAAGGAGATGATGAAGGTACTGAAAAAGAATCCAATATTTCAAAGTTTCATACTGTGCAGAAACCGTCAATATTTCCTCAACTGGAATTTCAAATTAACTCACATTTAGTCCAATACAAAGTTGTCATGCGTTCAACCGGACGCCAAAAACCGCGGCATTTTTATGGATGGAGACACAAAATGAGGGATTGTAAAACATATTTTTAATGGGCATCGAGGAAGATCATGGGAATGGAAAACATATCAGGAATACAGACGTCTGAGGAAGTCAAACATAGGCTATGTGTCGATTCAGGATCAATCGAAATAGAGTAATGTGAACACAAATCAAACATTGAGCTGGTAGCTGTAAATACGATTATGAGGAAACAGGGAAGAAAGTCTGAGAGAAAGTACCGTTTTTGAACCGTCTGAAAAAAAAACTCGCAAGAATCGAAATTACTAGCGCTTCATGTACAAATACCTAATTTTCCAAGGGGTCTGGATGAGAAAACAGATTGTTCTGATATTATACGAAATTGATAATTTTGGTGCAAAGGAACTATTGAAAATTGAAATCGACAGCAATAGCAAACCTGGTGGAACAGTGAAACTTTGTGGGTTTCAACAAACATACAAAATTAGTGAAATTTGACGCTCAATGTTAATTGAATTCCTATTGGTTCGAGTCTATGAAAATCGCATTACCATTAGGGAAAAATGTTGTCTTATACCCAAGTACTTGAACAGTACTTTTGCTTTTTTGTGTTTCTGTTAGCCGATGAATATTTCCGTGTTCCAGCTATGTATTACTATTCTTGACCGCACCGCAACATTACCTTTTCTATTCTGAACACCATATTCACTTCTGGAGGTCCCATTATTTTCTTGTTTCTGTAAGTTGATATTTTGGTACTTTTAAGCTGTGCTTTACTCAACCACGGTTTCCTACTTCGCTAATATTTTAAAGTCACTGCTATCACAAATTCACTTGCCTTATGTCTCCAACTTTGCGGAAACAAACAGGGTAAAGAATTGATAGAGGAAGAAGTGGAACAGATGCACATTAACGTTCTAATGGGTCACATATTCAACTTCTCGAATCAGTTTTGAATTTTGGAATAACTACTCATATGAAACATATGAAGCATGAATAAATAGCTCAATTTTTTCTCATGTTTTGGTGAACAGATGAATGTTGTTGTTCCTTTGACATACCTATATGTATTACTGATTCATTGTTCTACCATCCAAACACTCTGTCATATCCAGTATCTGAAACACAAACACATTGCTTTCATTTTATAACTCCGTTTCTGTAAGCTGATGAAGACTTTAGTGTTCCACCTATGAATAGTTGTTTCTTGCTCCTGCACAACATTATTCAAATATAAAAGCTAATTTTTGATTTTTAGAGATCACCATGTTCCATATTTTCAAAAGTTGTACTTTTTTCATGTTTCTGTCAACTGATAAAAGTTGGGGTTTTCCAGCGTTGTTTGATAAGTTACGTGTGACCGTGGGTACTGATTTATAACTAATACAAAGGTGCCAAGACTGTTATTAACCGAATTTCATTATTTGCTCTATACAAAATCAGAAGACCATATTTTATTTAGATTGTGTTTTTATATGCAGTATCTGGAACATGGATAAATCATTTCTCCTGTTTCTGAGGGCTGATGTGACTTTGAGTTACTATTACCAAGTAAGAAGATCTATTTTCCAACAAAATCAGCTCTTCTGACTTCAACTTTGCGGTTTAGAAGGACCGTAAGAAGAAAAAGAGGCTATAAAAAATGGGTTGTTGACATTCAGGCGTGCTACTGTTGACTCAACGACCAATAGGACTATGATTTTGTTTTGAATTCATTCTGCATAGAAGATGAGATTGAAAAACACAGAAAGGACGATACTATTGCGAATTACTAAATCGACATATTTGTCCGAAACTAAGATCTGTTTGATACAGTAGGTGTTTGTTGTCCAGTATCACTCGAACGTAAAAATTGCTGATCAAAGTCATTAAAAACGATTGAATTCTATTGAGGAATGTGATCATAAAGCACCAAATCGACCTCAAATGTTTCATAGTCGCAACAGACGTTCCGTGTTGTCAAATGTTAGAAAACCGTGTCCATACTAAGAAACCGCTATTGCTAAATCGACCTAATAGTGTTTCAGTTTTGCCTTATATCAAATGCTCATTTTGAAACAAGAATTAGAAACGGAAAATCTGTTTTGAGGAAGTGTTGAGTGAAAAATCTGTCTAGATTAGCGGACACTGAAAAATGAGAATTTCAGATAACCTGATAGCATAAACCACGTTTTTTTCTCTGAAAAGCATTTTTCACATGAATCATCAAAACTAAAAAAAATACTTTATAACAGCGATTCGTAAAACAGTCAAACTTTTATTTGAAGATAATAATATAAGAGGAAAGTTAGCAGCAGAAAAGCCAGATAACTAGCCGTTGGATCATTATGAAATGTCAAATATCTCGAGTGGGCACCGCTTTCAATAGTGACCACTTCTAATTTCCAATGCCAACCTAGGACACCAGCATTATTTGCTTTCAGTTTTTTCAAGAATTTTAACGTAGGCTTTCGACGAACAATAATAGACATTGTCAATGTTTTTTGTTGACACTCAGAAACATTATTTATTTTTTATCAAGATTGTTTCCCATATTTTCCTGTTTCCTCTAGTCCTGAAAAAAGGAATTTCGCACTTTCAATCATTAATCCCAAAACGCGGTAGTCTTTCTTGAATATGTGCAGCGTTTTTGTTCTTCTGCTCTCCACTTTTTTCCAAAACGCATATAATCGATAACACATCAGAAAAGGAGCAAACAAACAAACAAACAAACAGAAGAGTAATGACGAAACAACAGTGGTCGGTCCGAATGATTGAGCACTTTTTCTTCTTCTCGCTTTTCCACGGCCGATGACAATACGGAGTATATACGAACTTGATTATGACCCAGATAAGGAACTTTAGAGTTATTGATAACTGGACAAATTGGCTCCCGGTTAATACTTTAAAAAAAGATAGGAGCTGAATTGAACACCCTAATAAAAGAGAACTTCCGGTTGCAGAAAGGCTAGATAACCAGCAATTTGAATGTGCTGTGATAGAAAATTGGACGAGTGTGTACTGATTTCTATAACATCCAATTTTAGTAAGCAAAGCTTTGAAACATCAACATTTGTCTATTTCAGTTTTTCCGAGCTTGTCAACGACGACAACGACTACAAATCAATGATGGTAATACTCTTTGGTGGCACGTAGAAACATCAAAGTATTCAAAAAACATTCAGGAGTGTGGCTAGGTTTTCCTGTTCCAGCTAGTCCTGAAAATGGATGAGAGGATTTCCAGTCATTGTGTGATCACTAAATTTTTCCTGTAGTTCATGTCCCATTCTGTTGTCCGTTCGTTTCCCAATACTTATAAACAGATAAGACACCACAAACAGAGGAAATAAACAAAAATTGCAATGACGAAGCAGCAGAGGTCGGTATGAATGATTGAGAACTTCTTCTTCTCTTTTCTCCACTGACGATTATTCATGTGATGAATTTTCTTGGTTGTGGTTGTTATTACTTTTTGAAATCCTGAAAACTATTGCAAGGTGATGCTCCGGAGCAGAAAAACTTGTAGTGTTCAACTGGTTTATCAGAACTTATTCAAAATCTACTCATGCTGGAGTGTAAACGTAACACTGAAAATTAGTCAAAATTGTCTCCACTATTATTGTTTTTGTGACCAAGCACGTTAACATGAACATTATGAAACATTTATTTTGAACAAGAAATTAAAGTGTTGAAAAAAATCTAACAGAATTGTTCATCAATACCCAATATCAACGGGCACCAGCCCCATACATTCAAATTTATATACCGTTCCTCACTTCAAGTTTGCGAAAATATAAAAAATTTATATACATACATATAAGGACAAGAGAAAAGAATCGTGCATGACTCTTTTCTTTGTTAGTGTCTGATTGAAGAAATGTCAGTCGAAAAAATTTATTATCAGTTGTTAATCGTTATTACCAGAATAGTTCTGATATCTGATGATGATGAAACAGGGAACTTAGAAAATCTGGAAAAAACGTTTGCTGATGTGCAACTGCTAGATGATTATGCAGCAATTATGGAGATTGATACTGTTCGTAATCATCCTTTAGATGTTCCGAGATCACTAGTACATAGACAAGACGGCACATTCTTCAGGTTATTATAGAGAATGAAGTGTTTGCAATCAACGATGTTGCTTAGATTACCGAGAACCCAACTTGACAACAATAGACAAAAATGGTGGATAGGAAAACGTTTTGCAAACACCCACGAAATTTCAAAAACTTCGAAGTTTGGTGTTCAACTTTATCTGAATTGCAATGACAGAAGCTCAAATGTTCACTATGGCATTGTCAATACCTGAAAACGTGCTCTCTTCTCGAATACCTGAAACATAAATACACTGGTTGCAAGAAACAAATGGGTCGGTTTCAACAAGATCAGATGAGAAGCAACTGTATTGACCTATAATCGGATCTTGACTTTACAGATATTTTATTCGAAGTTTTATTAATTAGTCTTTTTGTATTTCCACAGCGGATCAGAACGAGTCGATCTGAATTTGATATCAGTTGATAACATAAGAAAACTGTAATTGTTTTGACTTGCTTGAATTGACTGAAATTTTTCAGAATATTCAGTTTTTTTTTTGTTTCAGCTAGGTCTGAAAAAAGGAACAATGTATTTTCGATAATGTTGGCTTTTTACGAATTTTGTTAGGTTGTTACTGCATTCGATTTTACTTAATAGCTGCCGAATACTGCAAACGTTGGTTGAAGATTTTTCGAACATATTCCAAGATATCGAAGTTATCCAGTTTTCACTGTTTTAGCTAGTTCAGAAATAAGGAATTTGTTTCCAGCCGCATTACTTCCTTCTTATTGTACCTATGATTGCTTCTCAGTTCCTCACCTATAACAGTCCAAACCAACTCAAACTAAACAAACAAAAAAAAACACAAAGAGCAATAACCAAGCAGTCGTCGGTTTGAATGAGTGAGTAATTTTTTCTTTCTTTATTTTCTGCTCTGCTGGTGATGATTCACATGTTGCATTATCCCGGTTTGTATCTTCACTTTATGATTGTGATGTTGATGAAATTCGAAATTTAGAAAAATTAAAGATACTATCCATACTGTTTTCGATCAAGAAGTAGAAACTCATCAAACACAGATGAAACATAAACTAAGAATATTTTGGAGAATTCCTGTCCAGGATACCCATAATTCAACTATTGCCTCATCGAGTCCCGCGCATGTTAATGGAAGTAATATTGCCACAACTCAATGATGTCAGGGTGGACCTTCGTAACAATGTTCTGACGAATTTGAAAAAGTGAGGCTCGGTGTTCGCGTATTTCACTAATTTTTCAGCCAAATTTGCTTGGAAACCTGAAAAGTACGCGAACACCAGGTCTTACTTTTTCAATCCGACAATTTCATGGTGAAATAGATTCACAAATATTGAATTGTAGACGGATGATAATCCAATCACTGAAGCCAGTAATTGAGTGGAGATCATAACAATAACCGGAAACTGTGAATACTTATGTACTTGTCATGAGCCTGTGGTATGAGAATGGAGATGTTTGACTTTGTGAGCACAATGAAAGAAGATGTTCTCTGTATAGCAGACTGATTAAAAACAGTGCGAATTTCTATCACAAGTCGTGTGGTTGAAACATATTTTCAAAGTGTTGGTATTGGCCTGCTGGCATTTGTAACAATAGGTTTTTACTCTGCGTCACATCAGGAATATTTTCAATAATTTCTCTGTAAATTCAGCCAACTTAAAAATACCAGTTTCTGCGTGTTTTCATTTCTAGTATGGTCAACTCGTTATTAATCTGATGGCTTTTGCTATGCATTCTGTTTCTTCTCATCTACTTTCATCTGTCATTTCGTTTACCACACCGACACACAAGTGCACAACAACACAAACATAGCAAACAATGAAAATCAGATAAAAAATCAGAAAAAAGTTCATGATCGATCACGATGTGCAGTGGTCAAGTTAAAAATGGAAACTTTGAAAAAAAAATAGAAGAAATTGACACTTATTGACTATTTCCGAAATTCTAATCCGTTCACTCACAACGAGACAATTATCGCGTCGATGCTGTTTTTCATGAAAAATATATAACCATTTTGCTTTGATTTCTGTTTCTATATGAGAATATGAAATTGCAAATAATTTAGCTAAAATTATAACAATGCAATGAAACTATGAACCCATGAACTTCCGTCAGCTGGGAGAACACCGCAAGAAAGCGAATTATGTACTACCGACCCATCATTTGCCAACCCGAACTTTGCTAACAGAACAAGTATTTGAAACATATGAATTTTTGAAAAGTTCCTGCTTCAGTTAGTCTCGATAGAATGAGACAGTGGATTTAATATTAGGTTGGAACGAAAGTTTTTGTACATTTTTGAAATCGTTAGCATTTGGGCATCTTTTGTTTTCATGATCAAATTTTTTGTGTGTTGTGTTTGGCTTGGAACAAATTCATTCTGTTCAAAATTTTAGCCTAATAGCAAACAGGCTCGGGAAGATATGCGTCATAGAAAAAGAGGGCTCATTTTTTGGGAATATTTGGGTTTGTTCCCTTGTTAATATCTACCTTCAAGAGAGAGATTTTTCAAATATTTTTTAGACCACTATGAGATAAACATTTGTTAACATTATGCATAAGTTATTTCTCTTCATACACCTGAGTGATTGGGTTTACCGGTAAAAGTATTAAAAAATCGAAAATTTCGAATTTTTTCAACGTTCCTTGAGCTCTTTGTCCGAAACTTTTTGGAGAAATTCTTAAAAACATTACAAAACTTGTGAGCAAAAACTAGGCAATACCCTTGAGTAATCCGCTCTCCAGACAAAAAACTCGTTTTTTGTGAAAATTTTGGTTATGAGCTTTTCACTTCAATCTTATCTCCTGTCCTTATAAGGCTTTCAGATATTCAAGGCATTTGGCTATAGACAGCATATTTATTCAGTTTACTTTCTAGAAAAAAACTAGAAAACATTCTCTATTTTTAACAAAACCCCAGTTCGATTTTCACTTTCGGCTCCAAAAATGACACCTTGAACTATTCAGAGCATAATGCACCGAATATTGCACCAGATATCTCTAAATTTTCAACATAATGTTTCACATCCTATTTTTTCGAAATGCCCCTAAAACAAACTTTCGCAAACATCAGCCTTCGGAATGACAGCATTTTCAAAAATGTACAAAAACTTTCGTTCCAACCTAATAGGATTGAAAGAGACATAGTAAAGTTTTGAACGAGTAAAAAGTTACTGAAGAACCGCAAAAAAACGACTAATAATCACAGAAAATGTATCTATGAATCATCAGAAGGTGCAGATTTGCGCAATCATTCAAATACACCTATAACTTGTTCAATCTTTAATTTGATTTAGTTTCTTTGCTTTTTTGGAATGTGCACATGGGTTTCGTTACGGGAAACAAAATATAAAATACATAAAAAGCATGAGCGAGCACAAACAAATTGCCATTAGATTGATATTGCATAGCTCATTCTATGAAGACAAATTAAAACTGATATGTTTTTTTAAAGTTGGATATGACAAAAAAATATGCGGTTCTTCTTAGTTGCCAAATGATGTTTGTGGAGTCTTATGTGATTTGCTAGTTGAGTTTGCAAAGCAATAATTAAAAACATGTCTGAAGTGCCTCAGGGAAAAAACCATCACCTGTTCATCATTCAAAACGAATTTGTTTGGTACGGAAGGATATTTAGGATCGTGATCAGTAATCAATGTGATAGCACTAGGATTCAACTTGAAATTTATTATCCACTTCTCAAAGGAAATGATAACAGAGTTTCAACACAAATACATGAAAACTGTTTCAACTACAAGACTTGAAATTGAAAGTCACAACTCTTGTTAATCGTTGTTTTGTGGTATATGTTTTCGTTGGGCTCTCACAATCAGAGTACAATGTCCTTTACTTATGACACATAACGAGTAAGTGTGCACAGTTTCAGATTATTGTTATGATCTCCCCTCAATTACTGACTTTAGTGATTCTCCAGACTTGATTGCCAATTCAATCGTCGTTAATCTTTTCCATTATTCTATTGTCGGATTGGAAAAGTGAGACCTGGTATTCGCGTACATTTCAGGTTTCCAGGCAAATTTGGCTTGAAAATTTAAAAAGTATGCAAACACAGTGCCTCACTTTTCCAAATCTGGCAGAACGTTTTTACAAAGGTCCGTCCTGACATCATTGAGGTTTAAAAATATTACTGCCCTAAACATGCGCGGAACTCGATAAGAGAATAGTTGAATTATGGGTATCCTGAGCCGAAATTCTCAAGGCTAGCTGAATCTGTGAAGACCCGAAAGATTTTGGGATGCTCTGAAAACATTTACAGTAGTTGACGGTCATCAAAGTATGATCAAGCATTTTTTACAGTTGTGCGATAATGATATCAATGGGGTAGGCGGGTGAACTCATTATCAAGAAACTCCTCGTTGGTACCAATTCATGACATTCATATTACAGTAATCCCTTTCTTTTATGGAATGATGATCAGAAAATTTAGATCGCGCACGCATCTACTCCTCGATGGTGCAGTATTTCAAGAAGTACAGTATTTCAAGAATCGGAATCCGCAGTAGGGTCCGATGGCTTGGTCACAAAATCGTTCACATCACTAAGATAGGCTAACACTGAATCACTGAAAAATGTCCACGAACAGCGGAATGCACTAGAGGTAGAAACAACTGCTTCGAGAACGCTGGACTTATTGCCCATAGGGACCTCCCACGAGAGCTTCGGAACCGGAGTCGCGCGCGATTAAAGAAATTATGTCCTGAACCATCGAAAATGTAATGTTTGCCAGACCACGATCACTTTTCGTTGAATTCGATTCAAAGGAAACGGAAAAACGGAAACGGAAAATCAATTTTATGACGGAAGGCGGAAGTGACTGTTCGAAACGAAAAGTACTGAAATGTTAAGGAAATGTAGTCTACAGTGGTTTTGTCCCCTTAGAATCTATCTTATTTTCAAAATGAGCAAATCGAGTTTTTTTAGATTTCCGGAACTTTTAGGAATTTTATGTTTCTAGGATCTCTTTCATTTTAAAATCACAAATTATGTTTCTCAACTCAGTCTCTGAATGAGTAGCAACATTCTACATTAATATTTACTTGATTACTTTGCCCGCTTTTAGATACCAACAAAGCCATAAACTTTCTTATTTCCACTCTTATCACCTTTTTGCAAATTCCAAATTCGCTCACTCACGAAACCGTTTTACTCAATTGCTGTCTATATGAGCTCTTGATTTTTGTAATTTCAGGTTACACAAACTATGTCCAATTCTTTTACAGATCGAAATCTATTGCCCTATTGGTGAACAAATACTTTATCATACACATCATGAAACACATTTTTCAGTTACTTTCACAAAAAAAGTGTTGAAGTCATCTGTTCAATTTTAATTTTTTGCGCAATGCATGTTTCAACATCCTCCGCCAATGTTGTTGTTACGTTTAGAGGTCGTTATCTTCTCAAGTTCATATTCCTGTCGTTCTACACGCCAAGTTTTCTAGGAACTGAAAAAGAACACTAATAATAAATGTTCCTGACTTATTCGTAGGTCGCTGTTCGTCGCCAGTCTTACTGTGAATAGGCTCCGCTATCACGTCAAGAAGGAATAGTGAACATGCGGGTAAACCATTTGATTTCTTAAGGCTATGTGAGTAAGTAAATGGCAAATGATAGTGAATTGAACATTTCGTTGAAAATGTAACAATGACCTGAAATTGTGAACATTATCACCCATGAATTTTCGGTTAAACAAGACATTTGGACAGTCCGATCATTTTCAAATAACTTCGATAGGTTAACTGGTACTTGAAACAAATTGTATATTGATTTTAGGAATTAGATGGAATGGATAACCAACTATGAAATTTTCTGAAAGTTGCTGCTTCAGTTAGTTTTGATAAAAAGTGATATTTTACTCGTTCAATAAGCTACTAGCCCGCTTCAGTCCTATTAAATCCACTGTTATTCGTCAGTGACTCTTCGCTTCTTATGCAGCATTTATTGTCGCCTGCGCGCACTCTCCTAGCCATCAAGGAACCGCTTCTATCAACTTCTGTTTGTGGTTCCATGTAAAATTTGGAGTATGAGATTATTGACTCATTGAAACACGAGGAAATTCTGCTCTTATGACGGGTATTTGAAACAGCTGTAAATTTATAATTGCACTGAAAAATAATGAAAAAGAATTTAGAGGTGATAAATTATTGAAAAGGTAAGTCGCTACTCCAGAAAGTGGTGCCACTGTTTCATAAAAAAATTCTGTATCACAAATGCGATTAATAATCGTTCCCACAAATTGTTGCCAATTCAGCCATCTTGTGTTCAGATTGAAAAATAGAAATTTAGATCCGAACTCAAATATACATTTGGAGTCCAAACATCGTTCTTTTTGCATATGGATTGCAATGATACCGCTGTAAACATATTTTCGACAACTTCATGCTGAATCCGTGTTCAAATATTTCAAATAAACAAATTAAAATCAATAGCCGTGAAGAATGTAAGTTGTCGGTTTCAAAGAGTACGTGAATGCCCTTCCAAAACTTCCAAATACGTTTTCTGTCAAACTTTGATTATCAATGCCGTTTCATGAAGGTGACATATGTATTTGCCGAGATTCATATATAATCATTAATGGTTTCGCAAAAAACTATAACAAGTTCTAAAAACAATTTTCACGACAGGGAATTCATTTACTACCTTACACTTCCTTGAAACTAGTAAACTTTCTTCAAGAAACTGTTCACGTTCCAGCTATTCGCAAAAGCGTGGACTCCATTTTTGATATGATTCTGTTCCCTCGGCTGAAGTTTGTGATTGCCATCTGGAAATCACTGCACACAGGCTGCTCATAGTCAGTTAGATCATAGTCAGTTAGATTAATGTGAATTTCAACGCAAGGAAAAATTACTCCAGATGGTATTAAATGCATCTTTCACAACTTGAAGAAACCGAAATAAACAACCGATACAGGTTGCCAATGTTAGTATGTCTCCGTATTACTGTCAATGAGAATTCCGAACTCTCCGTTTCGTAAAGTTCTGAAAAAGGGAGAACACATTTGAATTCATTAGAAGTGATCTGTGCCGATGATAATTAGCATTATATTCATGGCGAAGGCCGCCTAAAAACGCCTATTTTGCCACCCTACTTTGGACACGGCAAAAAAAAACAAACCTAACAAAGAAAATGGCGAAAAACAATAGGTTGGATCGAATAATTGATCACTTTTTTTGCGATGTATTTTCATTTTAGAGCTATGACTCATATGATAGATTTTTTGTTATTCTGCTGATTTTTTAGGGATATATGAAAATTTCTTGGATATATGAAGGTTTCTATGATGAAGATTTCAAGTTGCAGAATGTGATTGGGCGACATATATAGTTCTATGATGAGACGATAGGTTTTAAGCGAAAGTGATAAACTCGTGGCTTAATTTGAGTTTTTTGAGAAATCACCGCTTCAAAATCTTGATTAAATGTTAGTGTTTCATAAAGAATGCAATGTGGTTGTGGGTAAAAGAGTTGAGACTGTGTCAATGAAACTGAATTTTTGTCTTGAAGTTTCATTTTCACTTCTTACAAAATTAGCTGTGTAAAGTTCATGGTATATTCAACGCCAGTGATAACCCGATTGATTCGGTTGCATTGGACCCAGGTACACTTGAACTTTAAAATTCTACTTTTCCAGCATCTCAACAAATTTCGAAGAACTGTTGATTAACAAATGTCTCTTTCTACTCTAGTGTATGTTCTTGAAAACTTTCGTACATCATCGTCCATATTACGGTTTCAAATAGTTCCCATTTTTATTTTCGGCAGGATGGCAATCAATTGCCCATGATTTTCTCTCAACTTTCTGATTATATAACAAGCAATTTTCTGAAATCATCCTTGTTTCAAGTACAGAAAATGTGCATAGTCAGGATCCAACAGATCAATAAGATACGGTTTTTAAGATTTCCAATTTCAAAAATTTCCATTTTCAACATTCCATCAAATGGTGGGGAGTTGTCGTCCTTTCAGTTAACTCTTCTCACGTGGATTTTTTGCTAACTCACATCAATTTTTTCATTGAAATTATTGTTACTTTTTTTGAAGAATTTGTGCCTGTTTCAAATGGTTTTCATCGTTATGGCTGAGGACCCAAGTCTAGTATGTTTCTGATGCATTCAAAAAAATTAGTATTTCAGTATGTCATGAAACCTAGTTTATGCCAACAATATCAGTTCTTCTTGCATCTGCGCTCAACAATTTTTCCCCTTTGTCCATAGACATAAAAAACCGGAAATCCTCAAATATCCCCAAAGAATCCGTGAAAACTAAAATGCTTAACTAATGTCACAAA
Source organism: Caenorhabditis sinica (assembly GCA_963932045.1). Taxonomy (NCBI): domain Eukaryota; kingdom Metazoa; phylum Nematoda; class Chromadorea; order Rhabditida; family Rhabditidae; genus Caenorhabditis; species Caenorhabditis sinica. The sequence continues at coordinate 23,424,594 of OZ009940.1, forward strand.
ATTTAGTATCAAGGCCAAAAAAGTCTCAAACAATCGTCTTAAAATCAACTGTTCCATGATCTTCTTGAATTCTAGTTTCAAGTACCCCTTACAATTATTCGACGGTCGTTGAATCTAGATGAAATCAAGTCTGTTGGATTTTTCCAAAGAGGATAACATACCACACAGTCTCAAGCTCGACTCAGAAATCAAAACTGACTTTATTTTGAAAATTCAACTCCATCACTTCAATGAGTTCTAGAAAAAATCACTAAATCCAATTCAAGGATTCCGACAATCCGATCATCCTTAGTTTCACATCGGTGGTCTCTTAATGCTCGTAATACCTACTGTACCTACTAGAAAATAATTAACCGCACAATCCTCAAACAACCTCACATCAAATGTGCTCTAGAGCTCATTCATAATTTCAAATTTAAAGCTCACTGCTTTACCAACAGGTTATATGCTTGTCCAATCTGGTTGTTACAGTAGGTAGATTACATGTGCAATGACGAAATTCTTACTAAAAGCGAAAGAAAACCTTCTAAAATCATTCTCGATTCTACTAAAAATATCCACAGTTTCACCATCTGCTTAAACTCCGAGCACATTTCCTCTATTTGTTTGGCTTCCGTTCAGCGATTCTTTCTCAATATTTGATTCTGGATTCAGTATCTCCATGCTGGGAAACAATCTAAACAAGTTTGGTCATCCTTATCATTTTCCTTAATCTATTCCACCTTCTCTCCCAAAAATAAACAGAGCATCGAACCACAATTTTCCAAATCCTGCAATTATCATGAATGCCGCCATCTGGAGAACCTAATGGGGTATTTCTTTTCACTATCAGACTTCAGACACCTGCCTATTCTTCCTTCCCTTTTCTTCCTTGGGAATATGGTATGCACGGGGAATAGTAATTTTAGAAGTTTAAAAAAGAGTTATACAATTAACGAAGAAAATTTTCATCGACTTTCGACAAGAAATTGAAACAGATAATAATGATTAAAATACAGGTTCAAAATAAATATAACATTTCAGAGAAAATCATGATGAATTTGGAGGACGAAACTAGAAAAACAAATCTTACGAAACCTTTAGAAGGAAAGTTTTCATTGATTTTGGACAAGGAATTGAAACAGATAATAGTGAAAAGAAGATAGGGCTCCAAAACAAATCTAGTCAGTTGCTAAGGATAGAAGTCGTGTTGAAATCAGACAGTAACTTGGGAGTCTTGTGAAATGGATCTACGAAATAGCGACACCTGGTTTTCATAAATTTTCAGGTTTCAAAATGGGGATATAATGATGAAGCGTTTGAGAGAAAATTACTGTGTCGTTTGCAATCTCCATTGACCTTTTGAGAAGTAAACAGAAGAAGTTGTGTTTTTGAACTGCCGAACGAGTTATTATTATTTTTCAGTAATCCATGAATTAATTTTGTTCTGGAAACAGGGCAGCTAATTTTTCAAAGTTTCAAAACCCCAACGAAGATGTGTACTTTTTCTAGTTGACAATTAGAATCCGTTTTCGTCTCTATGTGATCGATCGAAGGGTATGTTTTTACTACATATTGTAACGATTTTTGTACAGCATCGAAATTTAGGATGGGTTTGCCAAAAATCGCATTAAATTTAATTTTGCATGAAATGCTGATATTGTGTAATTGAAAGAGAAGAACGAAGTTCTAAAATTTGAAAAAAAAAACGTATCAATCTTCATATTCAGAGATGTTTCTATTATGCTTCTCAGTTTCAACATTTTGCTATCATCTTCAGTGAATATACAATTTGCAGTGATTTTCTTGATGACTTCCATCGATGTTTGTCTATTATATCCCCGAATGAATTCCGTATTTAAGAATAACTGTTATGTATGTAACTATAAAAATATATGATAATAGCATTACAAAATGAAAACTTGGCAATGAAGCATAATACTTTTGCGCAGAAAAATTAAGTATTCGAAACAGAAAATATGTATGTACAAAATTTTAAAGATTTTTTAATGAATCCGATGTTTCAACCTGTCTTCGTAGTAAAGAAGAAGAACTCTTCAAAACAGGATAGAATAACTCTGAAAGTTTGTACCTACAATGAATACACAGCAAATTTTGCATCAAAGATTACGAAAACTGGAATCCGAAAATTTACGAAAGTAATGTTTCAAATAGACAATGTTTGAATATCAAAGTAGACAAGGTATAATACGATTGCTTCATTCACATCGTAAACATGCTTTTTTCCAAGCTTTTCCACGTTTTGAGCACGTATATAATTCAAAAATTCGACTTCTCTGCGTGTCTAGGCTTTTTTGATTAAAAAAGAGCGCGCTTGTAGATAGAAAAAGCTCAGAAAAAGCTTATACACACTTTCAAAGTTCCTGCCTGCGCAGAGTGACAGTGATCGTTTGAACTCCGCGACTTCTTCTCTGCTCTAGTCACTATACTGTGTTTAACATTATCGATACTGAACTTGCTTCACTCAACACAATTTTGAAACGGAAAAGTTTTTGTTCCATGTATAACATAAAAATGGTTTATTGTTTAGAAAAGTAATGTCCTTTTCGTTTTGCATTTTCAAAGAAATCTTTGTGTTGTAACAGAGAATAACCTCATAGTACCAAGGAAATGATGAAGGTATTAAAAAATAATTCAATATTTCAAAGTTTCATAATGGGCAAAAACCGTCAATATGACCTCACCTGTAATTTCAAGTTTAATTCACTATTTCAAATTTAAGTCGGATACAAAGCTGTCATGCTGTCAGCCAACCACCAAAAAACGCGGGTTTTTGTGGATGAAGACACAATATTGGGGATTAAACAAATTTAATGGGAATCGGGGAAAATCATGGGAAAGGAGAACAGATCAGGAATACAGACGTCAGAATAAGGAGGTCATAAATACGTTATGTGCTGATTCAGGATGTCATTAATCGAAACAGAGTTATGAGAACATCCGACGAATCAAACATTGAGCTGGTCCTTGAAAATACCATTGTGACGAAACAGGAAATTTTGGGAGAAAGTACCGTTTTTGAACTGTCTGAAAAAATACTCGGCAGAATTGAAATCTCTAGCGCTTCATATACAAATACCTAATTTTCTAAGGGACCCGGAAAACCGACCGTTCTGATATTATAAGAAACTTACGAGTGTGGGGTAACTCAGCTACGAAAAAAAAAGTGTGGGGTAACTCAGCTACTATCACTAACTACGCCCAGCTGACCCACGGAAATTACAAAATTCACACAAGAGACGAAACCTTGAAAGTGAGATCCAATGAAAAAAAGACATTATTTTATAATTGAATTTCAGCTTCTCTCGCTCGTGTGGCATCAGTTGTGCTCTCCGAAGCTTGAACCTTGGGTCAGGTATGCCTGGCATGCTTCTGGATACGATGTTCCTCGTCCTACCGATTTCGAAACTCCATCCCAACTTCTTTTCCCATGTGGAGTGGCCAGAGATTGCGATGTCAGTGGCTGTTCTAGTACCTCGTTCATTAGATGCATTCACTGTGACAAGTATCTCTGCTTCAAGGATTTTGTTTTCAAATATCATATGTGTTAACTTCCTTTGTTCCAATAAAATTTCTGTTGTTTTTGGCAAATTTGGTGTCCACATTTTTGAGATCAACAAACAAATTGAACACTTATATACCCATTTTCTGGGGGCTCTCGAACTTTCTGCGAATTCCAGACGAGACCACTGGTCTCTGGAAACTTTCAAAAAATGAATAAAAAAAAGAAAAAAAAGTTTTAACATTGGTGGGGTTGAACATGCCACCCCTGGCGTACCACTCTAACTCAATGCCACTGAACCACCGCTGCTGCTGGAAACGTAATGGCTGGTAGGCATAGAGGAGAGTGAGTGTCGCGAGAGGGGGAAGCGAGTGGGTAGCATGCAAGAAGACGTAGGAAAAATTGTTGAAACTTCAGATGCGATTATTCCGATTCTGGAGTGTATTGGGGATGAAAAAAAGTTACCATGATTTTCAGCATGCTCGAAAGTGCCCATGTACCAATTTTCATGAAATTCTCAACCCCTATGTAAAAACACCTCCCTTGTAAATCCAAATATAAATGAAACCGATACTTTATGACTGGTTGGAACAGTAAAATTTTGTTCTCCAGTATCACTCACATATAAAAGTTTCTGATCAAAGCCATGGAAACGATTGACTTCTATTGAAGAATGTGATCATAAAATTCCAAATCGACCACAAATCTTTTATTATCGAAACAGACTTTCCGTATGGTCAAACATGTATTAGAAAATCTTATACATACTAAGAAACCACGTGCACTTATTCAAGAATTATTAGGGAGTTCGTCCTGCTCTAGATCAAATGGTCATTCAGAAACGGGAATTAGTCGCTGTTTTTTTCAAGATCAACCAGATCGCATGAGCCATGTTTTTTTTAGGAAGGAGCTATTACACAAATTATCGAAAGTAAAAATTAAATACTTCATAACAGCGATTTGTAAAACAGTCAAACTTTTTTAAGGGGGATGGTATAAGATGAAAAGTCGCATGTAGAAAAACCGGAAAACTAGCCGTTGGATCACTTTGAAATGTCAAATCTCTTGAGTGGGCACCGCTTTCAATATTGATCGTTTCTAATTACCAATGCCAACCTAGGACAGCAGCATGTTTCGTTTCCAGTTTTTTCAAGGACCATAGACAATTCAAAGAGAACAATCAAAAATAGACATTATCAACTTTCTTTGTTGACACTCAAAAACATTATATTTTTTAAGGAAATTAAGAATTTTTCCCATATTTTCCTGTTACCGATAGTCCTGAGAAGAGGAACTTTGCACTTTTTACCAATTCAGTGTTTCCTTCCGAAACCATGATGCTGTAGTCTTTCCTCAATATAATCATCGTTTTTGTTCTTCTGTTTTCCACTCTTTTCCAAAACGCAAATAACCGATAACACGTCAGAAACGAAGCAAACAAACGAACAAACAAGTAAATAAGGGTAATGACGAAATAGCAGAGGTCGGTTCGACTGATTGTGCACTTTTTCATATTTTTCTCGCTTCCCCACTGACGATGACAATACGGACAATAGATATACTAACTTGATCATGACCAGGGCTGTCACTTTTCGCGGCTTTCAAGGCCGGCCGGGCCGCGGCCGCGGCCAAAAAGCCGCGGCTTTACTCGCGGCTTTTTGCGGCTTTTTTGCGGCCTTCACGGCTTTCTGCGGCTTTTAAAAAGATTATACATTTTGATGAAAAAACATTTTTCATGATATTGGAAGTGTTCGGGCCTGAAAAATATCATTTGAAAAGAAGCAAAACTGAAGAAAACTAAAATCTAGGTGTTAATCTTACCATACTCATTGACACCCATTGATTAGTCGCTCTCCTGAATGTTATTTGGTGAAAATGGAGAATCCTAAACCTTAATTTTTGGACATCTCATCGAAATCCGAGAATTCCTCATCTGATTCCACACGAAGAAGTTTCTTTTAAACCGTTTTGAACTGATTAGACTTGGCTCACCTGTTCTGGCAACTAAGCACTCCACGAAGCAGCTTTTTTCGGATAACAAAAAATGTTCCCGGACGAAACACAATCAGGCCAAAAAATACAAATGTTTTTGCCACAGAAAAAACGGCAAACAACCATTTCCTCTAGGCCGCGGCTTCGTAATTGAAAGCCGCGGCTTTTCGGCCGCGGCCGGCTTCGGCCGGCCTTACGACAGCCCTTTTCATGACCAAGATTAAGAAATCTAGTTGTATTGGAAACCGAGCATTAGTGGCTCCAGGTTGATGCTTGAATAAAGGCAACAACTGATTGAACACCATAATAAAAGGGAATTTCCGGTTACAGAATTGCAAGATAACCAACAGTTTGATTACGCTGTAATAAATAGATGTAATAATAATGAATTGTCTTAGTGTGTACGGTTTTCTATAACATCCACTTTCAGTCACCAATGCTTTCAAACATCCATATTTTCCTATTTCCGTTCTTGCGAGAATATCATCAACAACAACAACTACAAAAAAATGATGGCAATGTTCTTTGGTGGCACTTAAAAACTGTAAAGCTTTCAAAAAAAAGTTAAGAGTGTGCCTAGGTTTAACTGTTCCAGCTAGTCTTAAAAATGGATGTGGTATGACGATGACAAAATAGCAGCGGTCGGTATGAATCAGAGGTGCGCGGAATTCCGTCTTCCGTCTTCCGTCAAAAAATTTCCGACTACTTCCGTCTTCCGGATTATTCTGAAGAAAATTTTTTTCACGGAAGTACCAAAATTTTGAATTTTTCGAAGTCAAAAAGTATTTTCGACTGATTTTCTGACCTTATCTAACGCTAATTATTACGATTCCCAACATTATTGGCACTTTTAGGCCGAGTCAGTCACTTCTGTCTTCCGTCTACTTCCGTCTTCCGCCCATATTTTCACTTCCGTCTTCCGTGTTCCGTCTTCCGTCATAAAAATTTTACTTCCGTTTTCCGTCTTCCGTCTTCCGTATAGAAAAATTTCTCTTCCGCGCACCTCTGGTATGAATGATTCATTTTTATTTTGATCCTGGAAATTATTGCTGAGTGATGCTCCGGAGCAGAAAAAGTTGTAGTGTTCCACTGTCTTCTCAGAACTTTTTCAAAATCTACTCATATTGGAGTGAGACCGAAACACCGAGAATTAGTCAACATTGTCTTCGTAGTCTAACGCTTCTACAAATATTCTTTTGTCCAAGCATGAACTTTATGAAACATTTATTTTGAGCAAGAAATTGAAGTATCGAGAAAAAATCTAACCGCATAGTTTATCAATACCCAATTTCAACGGGCACCAGCCCCATACATTCCCATTTATATACCGTTCCTCACTTCAAGTTTGCGAAAATATAAGCAAAAAAAGAATGACAGGAGAGAAGAGTAATGACTGACTTTATTCAATGTTAGTGTCTGATTGAAAAAATCTCAGTCAAAGAAAGTTGGGGCCAGTGTTCAATATTCAAAGTCTGTCGAAAAAGTGATGATGATAAAACAGAATATTTGGACCCTTCGGAGTAAAAGTTTACTGTTGTGCAATGGCTAAATGATTGAGCAGCAATTATGGAGATTGATACTGGTGCTCATCATTTTTTAGATGTTCCGAGATCACTAGTCAGTAGACAAGAAGGTACATTCTTCAATCCCAAAGAATCCAAAGAATAGGTTGTTTGAAAATCGCAGAGAATAGAGTGTTTGCAATCAACGACAATGTTCAGATTACTGAAAACCCAAATTGACAGCAGTAACAGGAATGGTGGATAGGAAAACGTTTTGAGAACACCCACGAAATTTCAAAATCTTCGAATTTACCGTTCAACTTTATTTGAATTGCAATGAAAGAAGCTTAAATTTTCACTATGGCATTGTCCATACCTGAAAATATGCTCTCTTCTCGAATACCTGAAACATAAATACAGTGCTTGCAAAACATTTTATGTTTCAGTGAGCTGATGAATGTCAAGGGTTTGGAGATGAAAAGTTTACAATTGGAATCGTGTGCTATTTTCCAACTGCCGTGCTCATTTATAGAAATCATATATTGCATTATAAAATCAATGATATGAAAGAGTCAACGATAGGTCAATCCTTACTGTATTGATAACTAAAACTAGTTGTGATTATTTTGATTTTCGGAAACTGCAAAACTGTAGTGAAGAATGAGGAGGTTCATAGAAACAAAGAGTCGGTTTCAACAAGATCAGATGAGAAACAACTGTATTGGCCCATAATTGGAGAGATTTGAATCGAATTCGTATTTTGTATTTTATCAACAGAGGAAAGCTGTTATTAATCCATTTGGATTTGTTATCACTTGATAACGTGATAAAACTGAAATTGTTTTGACTTGCTTGAATCGACGGAAATTTTCTAGAAAACTCTATTTTCTGTTTCACCTAGGTCTCAAAAAAGGAACAATGTATTTTCGATAATCATAATCTTGGTTGTTTGTGCATTTGATATTACTTGATAGCTACCGAATACTGCAAATGTTGGTTGAAGATTTTTTGAACGTGTTTCACGTAATTGAAGTTATCCAGTTTTCACTGTTTTAGCTAGTTCAGAAATAAGGAATGCGTTTCCAGCCGCAGTAGGTACTTCTCAAATAAATCCTATTCGTCCTACTCTTATCTATGATTGTTTCTCAATGTCAGTTTCTCACCTATCACAACCCAAACCAACTCAAACTAAGCAAACAAAAAAATTCAGAAGAGCCATAACCAAATAGCCGTCGGTCTGAATGAGTGAGTAATTTTTTTCTTTTTCTCTGTTTTGCTCTGCTGATGATGATTCACAAATTTCATTATCCCGGTTTGTGTATTTTCAAATTTTGTAGAAGTTCTGTCAAGGATGCCCATAATTCAACTATTGCCTTATCGAGTCCCGCGCATGATAATAGAAGTGATATTGCCACACCTCAATGATGTCAGGGCGAATTATCTTAACAATGTTCTCTCGGATTTGAAAAAATGAGGCTCGCTGTTTGAATACCTTTCAAATTTTCAGGCCAAATTTGCCTGGAAGCCTGAAAAGTACGCGAACACCAGGTCTCACTTTTTCAATCCGACAATATCATGGTGAAATAGATTCACAAATATTGAATTGTAGACGGATGATAATCCAATCACTGAAGCCAGTAATTGAGTGGAGATCATAACAATAACCGGAAACTGTGAATACTTATGTACTTGTCATGAGCCTGTGGTATGAGAATGGAGATGTTTGACTTTGTGAGCACAATGAAAGAAGATGTTCTCTGTATAGCAGACTGATTAAAAACAGTGCGAATTTCTATCACAAGTCGTGTGGTTGAAACATATTTTCAAGTGTTGGTGTTGGCCTGCTGGCATTTGTAACAATAGGATAATCGCATTTGTATTCAATCGGAGAACTATCACAACGGTAATGATCCAGATAATGTCCACATACCGAAACGGAAAAAATTCACTCTTTATTAATAGTCAGACAATGGTTTTTACTCTGCGTCACATCAGGAATATTTTCAATAATTTCTCTGTAAATTCAGCCAACTTAAAAATACCAGTTTCAGCGTGTCTTCTTTTTTAGAATGAGCAACGCGTTAACAATTGGACAGACCTTTGCTAAACGTTTTCTTTCTCCTCGTTTACTTTTTTCTGTCATTTCGTTTTTCACACCAACGCCCAAGTGCACATCAACACAAACAAAGCAAACAATGAAAATCAGAAGCGCAATGATTGAATAACCAATCGGTGGGTCTGAATAATTGCGCACATTTGTTCCTTCTCATGATCAAAAGTCAAATTTTTTGGTAGTTTCGGCCGGTTTTTTGTGTTTCTTCAAACCCAAAAGTTTATGGCCGATCATGGTGTTCAAGAGAGAAAATGGAAAATTAATCAAAAATATATGGAATAAATTCTTACCATTACATTGATATTGCATAACTCATTCTATGAAGACAAGGTAAAACTGATATTTTACTAAAAAAATGTTTGATAACAAGAAAAATGTGCGGTTCTTCTTAGTTGCCAAATGATGCTTGTGGAGTCTTGTTTGATATGATGGGTGAGTTTGCAAAGCAATAATTAAAAACATGCCTGATGTGCCACAGAGGTAAAACCATCACCTGTTCATCATTCGACAACAAACTGTTCCGTTTCATTATGCTGTCTTGACCAGAATCGTAATCAAAAAGATACTACTTGGCTTTCATTCAAAATTTTATTATCCACCTCTCAAAAAAAAAAGATAAAAACATGTCAATTCTGATACATGAAAACTGTTTCAACTACAAGATTTGTAAACGAAATTCACAATTCTGGTTAATCGGTCTTTCGTGGTATATGTTTTCGTTGGGCTCTTAGTACAATTTCCTTTACAAATGGCACCTGACGAGTTAGTATTCACTGTTTCAGATTATTGTTATGATTTCCACTCAATTTCTCGCTTCAGTGAACGTTCTGCTCAATCGACCATTCAAACTTTGAAAATCTTTTCTACTATTTTATTGTTGAATTGAAAAAGTGTGACTTGGTGATCGCGTATTTTTCCGGTTTGCAGGCAAAATTGCCTTGAAAATTTGAAAAGTGGGCAAACACCGAGCCTCACTTATTAAAATCCGACAGAACATTGTTAAGATGGTCCGCCCTGACATCATTGAGGTTTGGCAATATCACTTCCATCAACATGCGCGGGACTTAAGCAGGCAATAGTTGAATTATGGGTATCCTGGACAAACGTTCTCAAGGCTAGCTGAATCTGTAAAGGCCTGGAAGGTTTTGGAATACTCTAAAAACCTTTGCAGTATTCGACGGCCATCGAAGGATGACCAATGAATTTTTTACAGTTGTGCTTTCCATTAAAACACGCACGCGGGACTCAATAAGAAGGTCATCGTTGGTACCAATTCATGAGATTCATATTACAGTAATCATTTTCTTTCATGGAATGATGATCGGATAAATTCAGATCGCGCACGCATCTACTCCTCAATGGCGCATTATTTTAAGAAACACAAACTCGGAATGTGCAGTGGGCCCAATGGCTCGCCCACAAAATCGCTTACATCACTAACTTGAGATAGGCTAATACTGAAACACTGAAAAATGTCCACGAACAGCGGAATGCACAAGAGGAAGAAACAACTACTTCAAGAACGGTGGACTTATTGCCCATGGGGACCTGCTACTAGAGTTTTGGACTCGGAGTCGCGCGCGATTAAAGAAATTATGTCCTAAACCATCAAAAATGTATTGTTTGCCAGACCACGATCACTTTTCGTTGATTCGATTCAAAGGAAACGGAAGAACTGAAACGGAAAATCCATTTTATGACGGAAGGCGGAAGTGACTGTCCGACACAAAAAGTATTGAAATGTTAAGGAAATGTAGTCTACAGTGGTTTTTTCCCCTTAGAATCTATCTGGATTCATTTACAAAATTTAGGTTTTTCTAAAAACTCCGGAAGACGGAAAACAAACCAAAAAATGTTTGACGGAGCATGGAAGAGTGAACACGGAATTCCGTGCATTCCAGGTGTGAATTGCTAAGTTAGTAACATCAAACTGAAACTTTCATATTTAGAGGTCACCATCAATTGAAGCACTATGTATTTCACATGGTCCTGGGAAATGATGAATGTTTGGGGTCTTCAGTAGAGTCTTAATTCAATGAATCAAGTTTGTAGGTTACAATTATCGTAGATTCCCTCATCGGTCCATCCCAGAATTGGTTCAGATTAAAGTGAAATGATCACTTCGAAACTGAAATTATTTTCTGCTCGGGAAGGTGCTGATTTCCAGTTTTGGCTCGTGAGTATTGATGGCTGATAAAGAAATAGAAGCTATTATACAGTAATTTTATGAAAGTCCTCCGGCAATATTTGATACTAAACTAGACCTTATTTTCTACTAAATTATAGCTAAGCTACCAATCATTACTAATAACAATCACCAATTCTGTGTGTATGAGTGTTTGTCGCGCATCATAACTCGACTTCCAGTGGACCGATTTGGATGAAACTTATATAGATCAACTCGAAAATTGTCCGAGATGATGCCCGTACTTTTCTTTTTTCAAAAATCTCAACTTTGAAATTTTCAAAAATTCAAGCTTTTTTCACTGTGCCAGAAAAATGGACGATGAAGTACTGAAACTCTGAGATGTAAGCAAAGGCCAGGCGGTTGGAGTCCCCGAAGGGGACGAAAACCGTCTGGTCAACTAACAAGCACTATCTGAAACTGTGAAAAGTACACTTTCCATTAATTATGATATAAAACACATAGAGCAGGCTGGTAGATTATATCAATTTGCATTTGTTGCATACCATTGAAAGTCAACATATAGTAGGAAACTATTCGAAACAAACACGAGCATGATCCGGGAAGTCATGCAGAAAACATCAAACGAATAGATCCATCAAACGGTTCACTGATGTCTGGTAGTAACTCATGTCTGGTAGTAAGTCAGATCATCATTGCATAATAGAAACAAATGATCACTGTAATGTTGACTTCATGAAGTAATACCCTACGATTTGCTTTTTGATGTTTTAGAAGCTTGAGCTTTCCCAGATAAAATAGCAATTGCATTATTTAAAAAAACGGCATTCGATATTACGTGAGGGATAGTGATGAGGTTTTTACTGTTTTAGCTAGCCCAGAAATAAGAAATGAGTCTCCGTGCGCATTACTTCCTTGTCAAATGCATGAAACTTTATTTTTTTGAAACTATATTTCTAGGAACTCCTCAATTTTAAGCTCACGAATTATGTTTCACAACTCCATCTTGAAACGAGTAGCAACATTCTACATAAATACCTAGCTATTTTGCCACTTTTAGCTGTCACAAAAGCCATAAATATTTTTATTTCCCTTTCCCGTGCGATCTTTTCGGGAATATGGAGAGAACGAAAGTGAAATGAGACAAAAAAGGCCCCTGCTTTTTATCTACTAGTGACCCCTTGTTGCCAGTATTACAGTCACATGCATGGATTTCAGATAAATGAAAAATAAAAAAACAGTTTGAAAATAAATGTATTGTTGACTTTAATCCAAATATACTAAACTCACTAGTTGAGCTGTGGTTGTAACAACTACCTGAAAGTGTGAATTTCATGAGACAGTAGTATGAGGAATTTTACTCTAAGAACACAACAAAGGAAGATATTTCCAGTACAAATGACCGATCATCTAAAAATGTGAATTTCTATGACAAGTCTTGTTACGATCAGTACTATAACATTGACTACGATCCTGGCCAAGTCAGTATACCGAAACCGGAAAAATGCATTGTTGAGTGATGGAAAGGTGACCATTTTTACTCTGTAGGTGATGATTAAAATTAGAGAAAACATGCATCTAAAGAGACAATTGCATGAAAAAAGTTATTCAAGCCAACTAATCACGCCTAACTTTACACACATCATTTGAATACTCAAAAAAAAAGGAACTTTTTTGGCATAACTAAAGCTTCTGGAAAATTACAGCTGCGACTTGTCTTTAAATAATAGTTCGTAATTATCATGCCATTTTTTTTCGTTTACTGCTCTTCTATCTGTCATTACGTTTCCCACACCAACTCTCAAGGGCACATCTATAGCAGAGCAAATCAACAAACTCAGGAAGAGAGTATAAACAATTGGTTGGGCTGAATGGTTGAGTGCATCCTCCCTATTATGGTTCATAGATGCATTTTTTAGAATTTTTTGTTTTTTTTTTTTGCACTTCTTCACGTCCAAAAATTTCACGTCGATAACAGTTTTCAAATCAATGTTGGAGATATAAAGTGAAGACTTGATCATAGGTGGTCGAAACATAAACTTATCAACTTTTTGCAAATGTTTTATCTGTTCACTCACAATAAAACATTTATAATTGCACCATTGCTATTTCATGAAAAAAATATGAAACCGCTTTGCTCAGATTTCTGATTCTATGAACTCTTGCTTTCTTGACTCTCGGGTTAGAATTTATGTGAAGTACAACGCCACGAAGGAAACCACTACTCCGAATGGTTTTTAGTTCATCTTTGGCAACTTGAAGAAACCGAAAGAAACAACTGATACAGGTTGTCAATGTTTGTAGGACTCCGTATTACTGTCAATAGGAATTACGAACTCTCCGTTTCGCGAACTTCTGAAAAAGGAAGAACACATTTGAAGTCATTGAAAGTGTTCTATGCACATGCGTTATTTTATTCTTATTTTGTGCTCTTTTAGAGTCTTCTTTTCGCGTTTCTTATACACATCATGATACTTTTTCTTCGAACACATGAACACAGGGGAAAAAACAAACCAAACAAAAACAATGGGGAAAAGCATTCGGTTGGATCGAATGATTGAGCACTTCTTCTTCGCGATGTTTTTTTTTTTCATTTTAGAGCGATAACTCATATGATAGATTTGTTGTGATTCTGCTAATTTTTCAAGGTATATCAGAGTTTCGATGATGGAGATTTCAAGAGATTGGGCGGCATAGTCCTTTGATAAGATGACAGGTTCGAAGCGAATGTTATAAACTGGTCGCATAATTTAAGTTTTGTGAGAAATCACCGCTTCAAAAACTTGATTAAATATTTATGTTTTATAACGAATGCAATCTGAGACTTGAGCCAGTGTCTATAAAACTGAATTTGCGTCTTGAAGTTTTATTTTCACTTTTTACAACATTTTCTGTTCCAAGTTTATGATATATTGACTGCCAGCGATCACCCTGCTGATTCGAATGGGGGTGGCTTATGTACACTTGAACTTTAAAATTCTAATTTTCCAGAATCTCGAAAAATTCTAAAGAACTGTTGATCAACAAATGTCTCTTTCTATTCCAGTGAACGTTCTTGAAAACTTTCGTACATCATCGTCCATATTACGGTTTCAAATAATTGCCCTTTTCATTGTCGGCAGGATGGCAATCAATGTCAGCTGTATAATATGATACTTCTAGAATTTCGCTACTGAAGTGACCATCGAGTTCCATTTCCACAATCATTCACACATTGGTAGACGTTCTACTCATTTCCAAGTCTATATCATTATCCAACCCATGATTTTCTTTCAACTTTGCGATTTTAGATATTAAACAATTTTCTGAAATCTTTCTTGTTTCACGTACAGGAAATCTTCATAGTCAGCCACCAACACATCAATAACTTACGGTTTCTGTAATTTCCAATTTCAAAAATTTCCATTTTCAACATTTCATCAAATAGTGAGGAATTGTCTTTGTTTCAGTTAATTCTTCTCACGTGGATTTTTTGCTAACTCGGTGTGTTCATTGAAATTAAATTTACTATTTTTGAAAAATAAGTGCCTGTTTCAAATGATTTTCATATTTATGACTGAGGACAGTAACATGTCTAATATGCTTCTCGCAAAATCATGCATTCAAAAAATTAATAATTGGGTTTCAGTATGTAATGAAACCTAGTTCATGCCAGCAACATCAGTCGATCTCTCCTCAAATCGTATCTGTTCATAAATTTTCCCCTTTGTCCATTTATATAAATAAAACTGGAAATCCTCAGTTATTCCAAAAGATTCCCTGAAAACTAAGATTCTTAACTAATGTCACAAAATTTAGTATCAAAGCGATCAAAGTTTCAAAAAGTCGCCTCAAAATCAACTGTTCCATGATCTTCTTGAATTCTAGTCTTACGTACTGCTTTCAATTATTTGACGACCGGTTATCTATCTAGACGAAATCAAGTATTTTGGATTTTTGGAAAAAGGATAGCATAGTCTTAAGCTCGGCTCAGAAATCAAAACTGACCTCTTTGAAAATTCGGCTGTTCCATCACTTCAATGAGTTCTAGAAAGAATCACTAAATCCAATTCGAGGTTTGCGATTTGTTTCATCAATATACTATCTTCCATCTAGCCTCAATCTGCATTCAAAGTCCAAAACATCACACTTTTTCTGAAATTAGGACTGTTTTATTGTCCCTTCATTTTTCGGTCACAGTTACTTCTGGCAATCCGATCAACCTTGGTTCCACATCTGTTGTCTTTTCATGCTAGTAATACCTATTGTACCTGCAACCAGTTAACCTCACAAGCTGCAAATATTCTCATATCAAATGTGCTCTAGAGCTAATGCATAATTTCAAATGCAAAACTCACAGCTTTATCAACAGGTTATATTCCTGTCGAACCTGGTTATTGGTTAATTCGTTAGCATCTGTAACAACTAAATCCTTTCCAAGCCAAAACTTCTATTATAGAATCATTCTCGATTCTATTAAAAATATCCCCAGTTTCACTATCTGCTTAAACTCCGAAGACATTTCTTCCATTTGTTTGGTCGTCGTTCAGCTTTTCTACTCTCTTGCTCAATATTCGAATAACACCAGAACCGATCACCGATAAATTCTGGATTTAGTTTCTCGATGATGGGAAACAATCTAATCATTCTCCCTAATCTATTTCACCTTCTGTCCCAAAAGAGCATCGAACCACAATTTTCCAAATGTGTGCACGGGGATTACCGAACGAAGATAATTTTTATTGACTTTCGACAAGAAAACGAAACAGATAATAATGACTAAAAAGCAGGTCCAAAATTGAAAAAAAGAGAAAAGCATGAAGAAATTGGTGGACAAAACTAGACAAACAGAACTAGAGGACCGATCAGAGGAAAAATTGTCGTTGAATTTTGACAAGGAAATGAAACAGATAATAGTGACAAGAAGAGAGGGCTCCAAAGCCAATGGCTAAAGATAGAAGTTGTGTTGAAATGCGACAATAACTTGGAAGTCTTGTGAAATCGATCTATGGAAAAACGACACCTGTTTTTCATAAACTTTCAGGTTTCAAAATGGGGATATAGTGATGAAGAGTTAGAGAGAAATTTACTGTATTCTAAAGTTTTGTACTAGCAAATTTTTTGAGGCCTTCTGAGAAGTAGACAAAAAAGTTGTTCTTTTGAACTGCCGGACGAATTAGTTTTTTTTTGCACTCCTCGCATTCATTTTGATCTGGAAACAAGGCAGCTATTTTTCAAAGTTTCAAAACTCCAACAAAGATGTGTACTTTTTCTAGTTGACAATTAGAATCCGTTTTCGTCTCTATGTGATCGATCGAAGGGTATGTTTTTACTATTCTAACGGCTTTCGTACAGCAGAAAAGTTTGAGATGGGTCTGCTTGAGACTGTATTGAATCCAATACTGCATGAAATGCTGATACTGTGTGTTTGAAACAGGAGAACGGAATTCTGATATTTAAAAAACGTATCTATCTTCATATTCAAAGCTGTTTCTATTATGCTTCTCAGTTTCAACATCTTGCTATGATCTTCAGTAAATATTCAGTTTTCAGTGGTTAAAGAATTGTGAAGAAAAACGCTAGTGAAGCCCCCGCAAAGTTTGTCTGTTGTTCGACAACCCATTGAGAAGGCAAGTTTTTCACTAAATTGGGATTTCAAATATACGATTTCACGATAAAATTGTTTGAATTGCTGCTCAAATCCGTCAGGTAGGTGAACTTTCGAAATAGTTGTTGAAACAGTTCAAACGGAGGAAAGGTTAACGAAGCATTCATTAAAAAAACAAAATCTCAACAAATTCTTCTAATTAACAACAAAATGTCATGTTTCAGCAACTTGTTATGAGTTCATTGGAACATTGAATTTTTAGTGTACTGTGTTTTTTGAGAATTGTTTTTTTCTTGTTTTCCTTTTGTAGTACAGGCGCATACCTTATTTACCGAACCTTGCTCGTTTATGTAGTACTAATTTAGTCATGTTCCGAGGTAATATCTCAGAGAAATAGAACGCGTAAGATCATAGGAATTGTTGTTTAACATATCAGATCGAGTCTCCGGAATATTATAGTAAAGAAAGGATTTTCAGATTTTGCAAAAGTTATATTTGTGAATACTGTTACAGTTTTATGATTTGTTCTAGATAGCAAAATCGTTACCATTAGCGTTAGTATGTTGCCATTAGCAAAAATCCGTCGGAAACGAAATCGGAAAAATTTACATTGTGAGAATAGGCTCTTAAAAACAAAACTGAAACTTGCTGAAACTTTTGGGATTTCTGAGCACGAAATTTCAGTTTTTAGGTCCGCAATCCAATCTGCCATCCAGTTATGATCCTCTGAAAATCGAACCGTGCCACACGCAAAGGGCTAAGCCCCCGAAGGGGGCGGAATCCACCTGGTATTTCATAAACTCCGAGAGCTTTTTTGCAAGCGTGGTTCCACATGTTCAAATGGGAAAAAACTTCAATTCGGAAGTACTGCAGACTTAAAAACTTGATTTTCGTGCTCCGAATGTCCGAAAGTGTCAAGATACCAACTTTCGGCAATGCCCACTACGGTTTTCCGAAAGAACTCCCTTGTGAGCCGTTTTAAAGAACTGAAGGACTCCAGCCAGTTCAATTTTCGTAGATGTGAAATGACAGCTTCGAGTATCAAGAACTTATTAGAACTTTGGGAACAGTACCGTTCATTGATGCATATGATATTTTCTTTCCTCGGTTTTGAGAAAACTACTGCTAGATTAAACTGTGAGATCGTAGAAAGAAACATTTTGCAACAGAGAAGTGAGAACACGAAAGTCCGTTAGATTCAATGTTTCGAGACTTGGTTTTCAAGGAGAATTTTCGGCAAAACTTGTTAGGAACGACAGTCAGAGGAGTCCGAATCAATTTTTTTTTTCTTTCTAGATGTCCATCTGAACATTCTGAAACAGGAACTAGATTTTACGGTAAAGTGCTATAGCAAAAACTGGTTTTAAGGGATATGTACTTTTCAATCGTTTTTGAAAATATGGCAGCACAATTAATAATTATTGAAAAAAGGAAGGAATTTCCCAGTTTACTGAAGCAGTGAAAAATTAAAGAAAATGTGTTAAGATTGGTTGGAAAATTCCTGATAATTGAAAAATCGACAAATGGAACAGTAAAGTTTTGGTTCGTAGTTTATTATCAATTGACCGAATGAACCCGTTCTGCATGTTGATATAGTGTCTGAAGCAGTAAAGCAAATTTCCCAATTTCCGAACATTTTTGCGTTTGTGAGCAGATTTTTATTGTAATTTCGAATTTCAGCATCTTTAAATGATCTTCAGTTGCATTTTTTGGCAACTAATATATTTTCTTTAAAAATGACATCTACCACAACACTTCCTATTTTTTGTGTAGCTTTGTGCTCACAATGAGGAAATTACTTAGAGAATAATAACCGAGCAGAGGTCGTAATAAATACTCTCTGTAAGATGGGCTTACATCTTGTGAATGGAACAGAAACATAAAGTTCAAAAAACAGCAATTTCATATCGGAGAGTAAGCTAAATTGAAGTGAGATGACACAAAACATCGTTTTTTTTCAAGTCTCAATCACTTTTATCCTCTTTGTGTAATAGCAATTATTTCGTTTCTCAACGTTGAGGATATTTTAACAATTTTTATAGAATGACAATGAAACACTTAGCAAACTCTATTGAAACAAGGTGTCTAGACTAATTACTCAAAAAACAGTGAAAAAGGAAATTTGAGTTTTTCTATGTTTCGCATTATACATAAATGTAAGTATTATAAAACCAACAACGGGTCATCGATTTCAGCTAACTGTGAATGTTTGTCTTCGTAGTGTAAGGATTTTGTGAATATTATTTTTGAAAGTCTCAGTACTTGATGCCGATGTGAAACTGAAATTTTATCGAAAAATTTCTGTTCCATAATGGTTTAACTAGGAATAATTGATTGCTCCTTTCAATTTGTGTCCCTAGCTACGATCCAGTTAAAACTGCAAAAAGTTATTGAAAGCGGTTTTCAAGGGTTGAAAATGCTGCAATAAGAGGCTACCCTTACCAAAAGTGTCAAAACTCCATCTACATTCGATATCGCGCTACTATCCAAAATATTGAGGCAATTTTCAGCTATTTTTAAGCAAAATATTATTGCTCGGCACGACTATATCATATTTGCAAAATATATGATCTATGAATTAAACAAAAATTTAAAAATAGGATTTGCACCCGTAATAGTCGTTTTTAAACCTGGGTTGACTTTCATTCCCATCATTGTGATATTTGATGTTAAATGACAAAAAGGTGGAAAATTTTGTAGACCCTAATTTACCAATAACATTAGCAGACAAATATTGAGACTTTTAATTAAAAGTAGTTAAAACAGACAAAGTTGTTTTTCAGTGTGACGTTGTTTCGGAAAAAGGTGTACGCTTTGAGTAAATGTTTTTCTTGGTTTCAGAGTGTCAGTTTCTAGTAACTAGATACTATCTACTGCTCAAGAAATGATAGCTTTTTCTCTTCTGGTCGGTTTTTTAGTGGATCAAGTGCGTTAGCTTTTTGAGGTGACTTCTTGCTTTTTTTAGAAATTTAACGATTTGAAGTTAGTGACCAACTCAGGGAAACTATTTCACACTACTTTACCAGTTAATTTCAATTTGTTATCTATATTCAGAAATGCATGAGAGCAGCCCTCAAAAAATGTATATTCATCGAAAAATTTCCGCTCCCTGTCCCCCAGTCTTCTGTAATTCTCTCATTTTCTCCTTATCTCTAATCTAAAGAATTGGAAAAAATTGAAGATATCTTTTCTGATCTATGCGCATAAATTAGTCACGTAAGCAGTCATCAGCACACCTTTCGAGGACTCCAAAAATAAAAAGAAAAGGTCAGAAATTTTTTACGGAAAAAAGGGATAGAGACCAAGAATTAGGGGGTGGGAGAATATGAAAATTTTTGGAAAAAAGGATCCTTGAATTTGAGAGAAAAGTCAAAAAAATAGGGGGAAAAGAAGTTTTGAATTGAAAACGGCAAGGGGGAAACCCTAGACTGAGCTCAAATTTCAAAGCGAAAATATGACAAGAGAAGAAAAATGAAGTTTGTTCCGGTGAACTAGTTTTGAACTTGAGGGATTTCAAGATCAGAAAATGCTTCAAAAACCTAGAAAGGTGTTTTTCAAAAAAGGAGCACTTCAAAAGAATGCACCGAAAACTCAGTTTGAATAGCAAAGATGAGCCAAAATCAAAACTGGAAATTTTGAAAAAAGTGGTTCCCGTTTTATAGTTGAAAAATCAAGAGATCTTGAGGAAAATGCTCGGAAACCAAAGGAATTGGAAAAGTGAATAAGTAGTTCGAGCTGAGCCGAAAAATGAAGCAAGAAATTTCGAAAATTTGGAAAAAACGAAAACTTGAACTAGAAATATAACTTCATTAGTTTGAATATCATGTTCTTGAAACTTTTTCTTTTATCTTTTTTAAGTAGCCAACATTTTCGATTGAAGGATCAAAGCGAATTCGATGCATTTTGATCTCATGGGCTCATCGAAACCGTAATCAAAAACTCTTTTGCAACAAGAGTTGTTTCCGCAGAAATCAACAAACTCAACGAAGAACATAACTTTCATCCATTGCTGTTGCATATATTTCATGAAGTAGCTTTCCTGCCAACCATTTTTTTCGTCTTTTTAAGAAAAGTGACTGCTTTTCGTTCCCGGGGTTTCCCATTTTTGTATGGATTTCATCCACTCCGAGTGCTTGTTTGCGAGCGTATTTCCACGTGTTCAAATGTAAATCTTTCTGAATTATGCACCTATATTAATATTCCACATTCACTCCAGTTTCAACACATCAGTTTATTAAAACATGAATTTCTACAACATTACATCATTTTTTCCAATTGCATACAATTATCGGCATTCAATTCGGAAGTTGAAACAACCATGGTTTGACATTCTCGCCTGAACTTCGGACGACCACATCTTCAATGTCATTTTCTGGATTCTTCTCTGGACCTGCGGACCTGTGTTGCTACAGCAATTCATGATTGTTTTCAGTATCTTGACTGTTTACTGTTTTCTATCAGTTTCAAAGATCTCTTCTGATGAGTAGGTGATTAGACATGTGGGATCCAGAGATGCGCGGAAGATAACATTTTTCAATCGGAAGACGGAAGACTGAAGAGAAAATATGTATAGGCGGAAGACGGAAGTGGCTGTCTAGGTCTACAAGTACTGAACGTGTCGGAAATCGTAACTATCAGTGTTAGATGAAACCAGAAAATCAGTCGGACATCATTTTTGATTCGGAAAAATTTGAAATTTTGTGACTTTTCAAAAAAAATCGTCTTCCTGAAAATCCGGAAGACGGAAGTAATCGGAAAAGTTTTGAAGATGAAAAAATGTAGTGAAAAAACAGGCGGAGGACGGGAGACGGACCTCGGCGCCCCCCTGATTGGTATAACTGGAAAGGAGGACAGAACGAATATGCGAATGACTAAAAGTTGCTCAGCCGAGAATTCACTATTTCACTGAAGTGGTAAACTTTTTCCTGACGCTTTACATCCAGTGATGATGACTGCAAAGAATTTATCTAGTGGTGTTCTCGTTGGATAAAATAAAAATATTTTTCTGCTTCTATTGGTCTTCTTGTGGCCTCATTGTTTTTGATTTCAATCATCCTTTTAAAATATCATCACATTTTCATTATTGTTTTGAAGTTAACACAATCTAGCTGTGCCATTCTTCATAGTAACCAACTTTATGTTGATTATTGAACAGAAAATAGATCAAAACGTACATCCAAAGAGTAAGAAACTAACAGTGAGAATCCGGAAAGTATGTTTTTGACAGTATAACAAATCATGTATGATAAAACAGTGATTCCCGCGCTGTGGAGAAAATAAACACTAATAGGGGAACACTAAAATAGGGAACTCTTCAATCTCGAAAATTTGAACAGCTCAAAGATTCCTGAATAGTATCAAGAAAAAAAAACTAACATTAGTGCTCTTAGATGCATGAAACTTGAACCGATCAAAGAGAATCAATAACGGAGCATATGTAGGCAATCAAAAACTGAAAAAAAAAATGACATTATCATTTTTGACTGGACAATGATTTCTTTAGACTCAACTACTGAAAAACTTCCAATTTTTAAATCAGGGGAACTCCAATAAAAAACGTGCCCAAATGTACTATCTTGATGAAACGGTTACAATCAACTTACATAGAAATCACATCGTAGACATGAGTACCCAAACGATAATGCTAGTTACTCGACTTCTGTTCAAAAAACTTACTGCTTGCCATGATTGTTATTATTATCACTGATTTACAAACTAGGCTGACAAGGTTGAATTTTGAACTAGTTTCTAATTGACGCAGTTATTGTTGCTTCTGATTGTTCATATGTAGTATTTGCCCTTACAGTATCAAGCGAAACTATAACAATTTCATCACCTCTGATTCTAAGTGTGCAAAAATTTACAGAACTTCATCGAGCATTTCATTGACTGTCTTCGTTTTTTTTCTTCAATTGTTTTCTTTTAGTAGGCGGAGTAAGTGGAAAAGAGGAAGCATTGTTAAAATTTTATACCATGAAAACAAAGTTCTTGAAACTGAAACTTTAACTTCAAAGATGACAGTGTTCAAGACAACATCAATGTTGGAAACTTATGGGGCCTGAAGGAATGTTTCGATGGTAGAGCGACTAACAAGAACATTCAATTCTATATACACTGTCATAATGAAACTGAAATTTTAGAAACGACAGAGTTGAGTCAAACAAGAAATTATGTTTCAGTATGTTCTGACAAGGTACAGTTTTTCCATAAAATGTGATCGGTGACATATATGCCTTTGGCTTATTTTAACTTTCTAATCTTCTAATTTTCCTACGGTTACTTGTCAAATTGGAGAGCAGGCTGTTAATATTGAAACTCTAGTATATGAAAAATGTTTCAAGTTACCTGTAAACAATATAAAGAAGGTTTGTAGAGTTCAACAAGGCTGAGAAACCGGGAATCGTGAAAAAAGCGAGATTTTTTTCGCGGTGTCTTATTGTCAGCAAGCATCAGAATGGGTTGTGAAGCGGTAATTGAGCGTAACGGTCACTCCGAAAGTTTGCTGATTGAATTTTCTTTTGGTGTTACCGTCAAGAAACGATAATTTCCATGAATCCCAATTCAGACTTTCGAAGTTCATAAAATGTGTGCCACGATTCTGTTTTACGACAAAAATCCTCCTTTTATGATTGCTGCTTCAACACGGTTGTATTTATATTTGTGGTGTCCTCTATGCAATTCAGTGTGTGTTTATCCAATGACATCTATTTAGCCTTTCAAAGACCAAAGACAAGTACCTATATTTGTTTGCAAACATGACCCGATCATTATCCATTTATTCAGAATATGTTCTCTTGTGCAATATCTGAAACAAAAAGGCTCCTGTTTCTGAAGGTTGATGTTTGTTTGAGATTTTCAGTTGCGCTTTAGTGTTGGATCTTGGAACTCTTCGAAAAATCTTCAACAAACAGTTGCATCATTTGACACATCCTTCCAGCGATTTTGAATGATGTTTTGTCATTGCAATATGATCAGGATCGAAAAGTAAGCATTGTCAGAATCAAAAGGCAAATCGTGGATGTCACTTATTACAGGGATCATTTTCTATTTGGAATGAGTATCTGACCTTGAGTTACTATTTCACAGCAGTAAACAGTTTGATGAATACGTCCGTTTAAGTGTACTTTTAATGGTAGTCCATAGGGCCCCAGCTTTATGATTTCTCATTCGCGTTTCTTCTCTTATTCCAAGTTTGAGGGAAAATTTCAAGAGGGGGATGATCTAATAATGACACATGATCTACAAAATTTTTTAACGTTGTGTTTCGTGAACAGTATTAGCGGTTGCGGTTATCACAGGCGGCATATAAAATGAAAACATTCTGAAAATAGAACACTACCTCACATCTTCTCTAGCTCAAAACGTGCACTACAGGAAACTTCAACTTTTTCTAAATCTGTTGAGATGTGCCTACTTCGCAAACATGTTTCAACAAGTTGGGAAATTCTGCTAAAATCTAAGTGTGACATTCGAAAACCCGATTGTTCTGGTTCAATCTTCAAGTTGACTTTTCCTTCCGAAAGTTTCTCTTTTCAACAAAGTGCACTCAAAACGAGCAAACGTTCCACTATTTTTGACGAAGATAACTTGACAATGGATAGTGATGAGTGGACGTACTATAACTATTTTCATGGATATTTAGTAACTCCAAGAAACAGAAAGGTTGTCAATACCAAATGAACTCGGGAACGTCTTTTTGATTCTTATCAGATTCCCTGTCTACCAAAGTTTGATCACTTGGAGCTATTAACTGTCATTATCTACATATGCTTTTCTCTTTTTTAAGCACTTTAACCATTTTCTCATTTTGAACCACGCACCAGAGTATACTAACACAATACATACATACTCTAACAAACCAATAAAAACAGGAGGAAGCTATGACAAGAAAGTAGGTATCTGAATGATTAAATACTTCTTTTTCGTCATTCGGTATCATATTAGAGCGATGAATCCTTTCTCTCATGACAAAAAATTAATGAAGAAATTCAGCAAGAAATATCACGATAGGCACGAAGATTGCTCCAAGAGAAAAATTGGTGGTGTTGTGGACATGATGAAACAGATTTTTTTAAAGAGTCTGAATTGAGGAATCGAACAAAGTTTGAAGCCACACCATTATCGGTGAAAGAGCTCCAACAACCAAACTTCACAACTTTCAAGTCAGAGTATTCTCATGGTTTAACGACGTCTCTTCATTAAATGAGTCAATCTTTACTCTTTCGAATTTATTCATTCCCAACAAGGATGTCGTACGAGGCGGCCGGCCGTCCATAGTGACGGCTTTGATAACCAATATTCCTTTTTCATGATGTTGCATTCAACTTGTGACTGCTTACAGAAATCATATACAGGGAAGTTGAGTTTATAAAACAGAAAGTTTGATGAATTTTCATCTACCCAATTTAAACAAACTTTTTGAAGTATAAGCAATGATGATACAGAAGTCATGACTTACTGTGTCTATGAAACTGAAATTTATTGGAACCCCCATCAAAACAAGTGAAGATTACTGTTACACATTGTTGGGATACACTGATAGGGTTCTCGAAAACCAGTTCCATGATTCTACATACTTGAGCAAGACGTAAACTACTTCAGATCATCCGGCTTCAACGGTGTTTCTGGACGTTATTATGAAAATCTCTGAAAACTTCCACTGGAACGAATGCTGCTCTTTCAGTTGTTACGTTTGCTTTTTCTTCAACGCTTTCAGTCGTGAAAATAAGGTCATTTCAAAAATTTCATGACCATCAAACGTAGTCCTTGAAACTCATTTTGCAGAGTAGTATTTTAAGATAATTATTTTAGGGTAGTGAACTGAAATTTTAGAAAATACAGAGTTGAGTCAAGCAAGAAATTATGTTCCAGCATGTTCTCACAAGGTACAGTTTTTCCGAGACAAATGATCGTCCGATGCGGGATTTTGGCTTTTTCCTACGGTTACTTGTCGAAATGACTTGCAGGCTGCTAATATTGAAACTTTAGTATGTGAAAAATATTTCAAGTTACGTGTGAACTACATATATAAAGAAAGCTTTGTAATGTTCAACAAGACCAGAAATCGTGAAATATGTATAAGCGAGATTTTCTTCGTGGTATCTGAATGCCAGGAAGCATCACAATGGGATATGAAGCGGTAATTGAACATAACAGTCGCTTCAAAATTTTGCTGATTTATTTAATAATGTATTTTCTTTCAGTGTTATCTTCGAGAAGCAATATGTCTTATGAATTCGAATTTTTCTTTCAAAGCTCATGAAATGTGCGCCACGATTCGGTTTTACGACGAAAATTCTCTCTTTATGACTGCTGCTTCAAAAGGTCGTATCTATAACTGTGTTGCCCTCAATGCGATTCAATAGAGCCAATGAGAGCTGTTCAACCTTTCAAAGGCCAAAGACAAGTATTTTTATTCACATTTCATGTTCATTGATGTTTTTTGTAGACTGAACGTGAATAACAAAAGACTATTGCCACTGATCGCTTTTTTATAACAGTGAATCTTCACATAAAGGATAGACAATACTGGAGGTTTGATGTCATAACGAGAAAACATTACAGTTGTTCATAATCTATCGTTGTGGTCTCGGGAAAATTTAGATCCTAACCTCGTTTATCAATAAGTTGATATCGTTACGAATGAATAAGTTCACAACATTGTGTTGAAGCTGGGAACACTTCATAAATATTGCAGTGAAAACTGAATGCAATTGATTTCAAAGAGAATAATTGAGTTTCTATAATTACCGAAGTTTTTCTCAATGGCAAAATGTTCGGTAAGTTTCTTTCATATTTGATTCCCTAATCTGTTTCACAACGGTTGTTTACTCAGTTGTTCAACATACGTCAATGATTCGTTCCAGACTTTTTTGATTGCTTTCCTGTTTCTAACACATTGTAACAGGAAGAAAAATGATACAATTGTAAACAATGAGAAAGACCAACTAAACTCACTAGTGCACAGAATATTACGACAACAACATGCAAAGTGAAAGTTTTTTCTTTATCTCTATGGGTCTGTGGAATGTGTAAAAATGCAGGAACTTGACCTAAGGGAGCATGTCGCCGATCATTTGAAAATGCAAGCTTCAGTCCCAAATTTTGTAAGTGAAACAGATATTCATGTGTTGATAATGGCACGTTTGTCTCTGTTGAAAGGATAGTCGGGATCACATTTGATATATTCACTGTTGAATTATGAAAAGATGATGATTTTTACCCTCTAGGTGGTATCAAAAATGAAAAAAATTCCGGTACCAAGTGGGCAAGATATTGCACAGCAGGTACGTAAATTTAATTACTCAAACTCAACTTTCAAGCAGCAAATGACACCAAACTCCACATGCATCACTGGATTATTTAGAAGAACCGTGAACATGTTACCATGCCATATCCAATTTTTGGAAAAATACCATTTTCAGCTTGTCTTTATAGATTGAACTATGCGATATCTAGCTGATATTGTACTGTCATGTTTTCTTACTGCACTTTGTTTCTCACACTGATATTCAAGTGCACATATGTACAAACAGAGCAAACGATAAAAATCAGGAAGGCAATGATTGAAGAATGAGATGGGTCTGAATAATTGAGTGCATCTGGTCCTTACTATTCTAAAGATTCATAGATGAATTTTCTAGAATTTTGGTTGTTTTTTTGTGTTTCTTCATTCCCAAAAGTATCAAGACAAATGATGTTTATTTAATAAGTGTAGCGGTAATAATAAGAAATGAGCACGTAATCGAAAATAGAAGAAACAGACACTTATTAACTTTTTGCAAACTTCTGATCCGTTCACTTTCAACAGAACAATTATCATCGCCTCGATGCCCTTTGCAAAAATAGTTTGTAACTGTTCAGCTTGATTTCTGTTTCTATGAACTATTTTATTCTGATGCTACATTTCACTGGAATCAATTTTGTACCCTCATAGTTATCTAAAGTTCTCTATCTAGAGTTCTACTATTTGCTTGTTTATGCCCAAGTACGATATCATAGACATCATGAAACACGCTTTTTTTTCAAGTTCTGTCTCAAAAAACAGATTAGTCTAGAAGTCATCAGTTTTATTTTGATTTACACTTGCCCCGTTGGGTGTTTCCAATATCTTCCATGGATATCCAGCCTCATCACTTACATTTGGTGGTGACCATCTTTGAAATTTGCTCCCCTTCTTTTCTCCATTCCAAATTTACAAACATCGGAGTTTCTGACACGTGTGTAGGTGACGTTTGTAGTCAGTATTACTGCAATTATGATAATCATGGGGAAAAAAGAAAATGAAACAAATTGTCAATTTTGCAAGTCTGAAAGGCAGACGCATCATTAAACTTTCACTGAACTGAAATTTTAATAACAACCTGAAACTGTGAACATTAGTCCCTATGAGTTTTTGGTTTGAGAAGGCAGGAATATGAGTGCGAGAACACTACAAAAAGATATGCAGCATCGTTTGATTATTTCTGAACGCGAACTTTGATTGCAACGCTGATATTTGAAACAGATCTTCAGATTTGGACACTCTTTGGAAGAACTAAGTGACTTCAAGAACTACAATGATGACCATATGTTATGCCTTAGGAAAAGTGTTGAGACCTAATCAGAAAAAATCTAATTGTGTGAAGTTTATAATTGAACGGTTCATAAACGTACCACTGCTACTAAACTTTTGATGCATCAATCCAAACCTTAGAAAAACAGCAAAAGTTATGGTCACGTCTACAGTTTTTCAAAAAGTTTCAGCTTCAGTCAGTCTTGATAAAGTGAGCAATGTTGTTTTACTCGTTTCGAGGGGTCTCAAAATCACATTACTAGGTTCTTTCGTTCCTTTTTCTCCCCCATTAGCAATCAGTGTTTCTTCGTTTCCCACAGAAACACTAGAACATGCCGACACAAACATTATAAACAAACAATGAGCAAAAGGAGGAGAAGGCAGGATAGCAAGTCAGATTGATTGACCACTTTTTCTCATTTCCATAATTTTGACAATAATTCATCTGACAAAATTTTCGGTTTCCGACTCCCTTTATAACTTCATAGCTTTCGAAAATGTTTAGTGATCCGACTACTTTCGCGAAATAAAAAATGGAACAGAAACTTGCTATTGGTATAATAATTTCTTTGTAATTTTTTGTACCTTGCATGAAAGTGACAGTGGTCTTGGCAATGGGCTTTCACAAAAAATCCGTACCAGCTTTTGAACTGAATCTGTTACTGAAAGTTCATGAAAATTGGAGTTTCTTGTTTTTTTCATTACGATGGCAGTAAATGCGATATATCACCTCGGGCTAAAAAATGTTCACGAAACTGGGAACATTTTCCTCTCATGTCACATTTTTTCATGAAATCTGATGTTACATAGCCAACTGTTGATAAGAGCTTGGATTTATCAAATAGAACGAAAAAATTCACCAACAAGAAAAGTATGTGAAACAGAATGATAGCTATGGGTGCAAAAAGGGAATCTTCAAGAATCAACCGATGCATCACGGTGTCCGGAAGTGGTGTCACAGAAACCGACAACATTTGATGTGTCATGATGTCAGATGAATCCGATTTTTTAATTTTAAAGAAATTTTATTCGCTGATTTTTTCTCAAAAACCAAATCAAAAGTTCAAACTTTGTCCTTCTAAACTCATAATTTTATCATCAATTATATTACTGTTTCCAGAGGTTGCTTAGTTCAAACCATCATGGTAAATACCGATAACCTTGCTGTATGTTCAAAAACAAGATTACAGAAAAAAAAGTGTTTCGATGTCCTCTTGAATTTGATGGGTGCAGGTCCTACACAGTTTCACGACCATAAAATTGAATGCAATGTGCTACTTTGGTCATAATTTGTGAAAGAGAAACCTTTAGAAATTAAAACAAGCTTCTGGAATATTTCATGTTTCATGTTCAGCAAATACTCACTGTCATCATGCAATAAGATAATTAGACTTCCAGGGATCGTGGCGATTTCAAATTCCCAAAATCAACTTTTTCATCATTACGTGAAATTGTCTCCATGGTTAGCCTTTTCAGTTCATCGACCTTCTTCAGGAGTTTTTTTTCAAACTGCACTTGAAGTTGTCTTTTGGTTTCAAGAGTGTTTTTAGTCAAAAATAAAGGCTGTTTCAAATGGTCAAGAAATTTATGGCCAAGAACAAAAAGCGATGATCATAAGAAAAAGTTTGAAAATTGTGTGTTTCAGAATGCCATCAAATATGGTAACTGCCAAGAATTGACAATGCATCGTTTTTCATGAAAAGTAGTCTTTAGGCTTCCATTGAGAAGCTTCTTTGTCAACAGTTTATTTTCTCAGATATTTTTCTCATGTCATCAAGAACTGGTAACATTTTCTGTCTTCCTTTCACCTTTAGATTCTTCATTTTTCTAAACATGATAACTTGTCGACTTTGAGTACATTTCTTTTGCAATCAATTCAGAATCGATTTCCTCACAAGACTTCAATATTCCTAGAATTACGATGGTCTATCCTCGCTCTCTAATAATGTTCTTTCTGAACTCTGTAAATCATTGTCTCATGTCTGAAAAGATCAATTCTGTTTCAAGAAAGCTGAAGATTCAAAAAATGACTTTTTGACTTTTTGGCTCTTTCATGATCTTATTGAACTTTGGGCACGTATTTGTCTTGCGATTGTGCGACTATTTTCCTTAACCTGACATTCTCCTACTGAACACTCAAACTGTAATTCCAAATCACCCCGGTTTCAGATTTTCGACGGCTTCCAGATATTTTCAAGCTACGGTCATAGTGACTTCTGGCAATTCTATCATGAGCTCAATACGTGATATGAAAATTTGAAAAGTACTCTGTTTTACCATCAGCTTAATTTCTCAACTAATTTTCTTTTTATAATCATAGCGTAAATCGTGTAGAACCATGTGATTTTTTAAAATATCTTATGGTTGAGTTTTGGATTTTACGATCAAAATGTTGCCCTTTTTCAATAAATTTGTAAATCTAAAACCCATTCATTTTGAATTCTTCTCCTCCTACCTTATCAACGTCGGGCTCAGTATCATCATCTCCCATGATCTGCTACCAGAGAAGCATCGATTTCTAGATCTCGATCTTTCAAAACCCTTAATTATCCGTAATCCTGTTATCTGGATAGCCTAATTGGGTATCTATCTCCCTTTTGCCATACTCTCTTTTCATCATTAGACACTACAGGGTGAGCGATAATTATTGACACCAAACTTTGCATCATCGTTGTTTCAACCGATCTTAGTCAAAATTGTTGAAATTTGGCAGAATTTTTATAAATTATCTAATAAATACGTCCGTAAAATTTCAGACCGGTACTATAATTTTGAGCCAAATGGCATGCATTTTAGTGACATTGGCTACGCGATGCGCACAATAAGGACGTGGCGAATGATAGTTTTCAGAAAACACCCAGAAACATTTTGAGAGCAAGTTTTTTTGATGATTCTGACGGATGTTGACTAGAATATTTAAAATCTAGCCCTGGTACGGTTTTCTTTCAGATCATCGCACTTTAGAGGGTATTATTGACAGTAACTTAAACCTTTGAAATTTCTGGAATTTCGAGTTTTTCTCACTTTTCCAAAACTTTTATATTCGGAAATTGATATCCTAACAAGTGCTTCAGATTTACTATAAGGCAGAAAAAAAGATTTCAAGCCAAGTGCCATTTAAAAAGTTTTCTGCCTGGTTTCATATTGAGCTGTTTTCACAGGCACGCTGCTCTTCACTATGAATCTTATCAACTTTGGAGTTTTGGAATCAAGTTTGGGAGGGGCTCTAGCAACATGTTTTGCATTTTTAAAGTTGGACAAGGATCATAATATCCAAAAACAAAAAAAAAAGTATAGATTATTTAGATTTATAGGCTTACATAACCTTCTAAAGTAAGACCGCTTCTCAAAAGAGAAACTCACATTTTCGTCGATATAAAACAAATTCCTAACTCTAAAGCTCTATTTTTCTAACCAATAGGATCAATAAAAGATCAGATTCTCAAAACAATTTTTGAGTTCACCTGATTTCCGCAAAAACCCTCCAAAATATGACTTTTAAAACTTGGATGACCCCAAAACTCATTTCTGGAAATGTCGTCTGTTGAAGATTGAAGCTCACGTTCAAAAAGCTGGTACAGATACCACTAAAAAATTACTTGTGTAGTACTGCCAAGATGTTTTTCTATATAATTGATTAGTTTTAGAAAGATTGAGCTTTGGGAACACATCCAAACTGACCAGCTTCCCAGGATTTAGGTGCGTGTCCAGCTGTTGAAGACCGCTAGCACATATCACGCTATAATATGCTTGAAACAGAATACTATGTTTTGAAAATTTAGCACAACAAATTTTCGTGTTTGATAATTAACCTTGCCAAGTTTCAATAAAAACGATTCACCGCCGCCAGTTTTACACTAACTCAAAGTGGTGTGAATAATTATCGCTCACCCTGTAGGCTGAATGAGCGAATCATTCTAAAATTGATTTCAGAACTGATGTCAAAAACTGACTAACATAGTTTTCAAAACATCAAAAAAATTATCAAAAATCTACTGCTCCATTATTTTATTGAATTCCGAACATATTTTCTGGCGATCAGTGCCGCATTGTAAAAATCCTCTTTCTCACTGTTCTAATCCTTTTGAACCCTGTAAATCTAACTGTAACTGTTTCATCATCTTGTTAACTTTGAAGTTCAGTCTCTCATTGCAATACTTCATACTGCTTGCCTATTCATCAACCTGTCATGTCCCTCTTACAGTAACCAAAATCTGAGCTCCAAATCCAAATCACCCCAATTTCCGATTTCCGACAGTTTCATAATATGCTCACGATTTGTTGACACTTTTTGCTGGCAATTCAATTAAGAGCTCATTAACCGAAAATTTAAAAAAAAGACGGTTTTACCATTAGCATATTTTCAATTTTATCTTTACAATCATCATTCAGGGTGAAGTGAAATCAATCAATACCTCAGGAAATCAAATAATCTAGAACCATTTGATTTTTCAAACATCTTATGGATAAAAATCCATGTGAACATTGGAAAGAATAATTCTTTCCGTAGTATTTCTGTTTTACATTTAATGTTTAACGATTAACGTGCTGCACTTTTCACTGAGATGACTCCCAAACCCTATTCATTCTCCTTCTTCTTCATGCTGAAGATCCATTCCAACAAACTTCTATTTCAGCGCTCTTAATTTATTATAACCTGACAACAATCGATATACCTTCAAAACCTGAAACCGAAACTCCGCTTTTTTGGTATGATGTGGGTTGTGATGAGAAGAAAAAAAGAAGGAAACGGAGAGGGATTTTGGAGAGGGATTTTGGTTGTCCAATTGGGATGAAACTTCGGAGATGGGATGGGAATAAGGTGTAGACAAGGAAAATTGCAACTGGACACAATATTATCATAGATTGTTCTCATCTAATTTTGACAAGGAAATGGAACATATAATATGATTCAATAAGCAGGTCCAAAATCAACACTATTCCAGGAAAATACAAGACGGATTTGATGGAAAAAAAACTAAACCAGCAAGATTGGAGGGAAGGTTTTCGTAGATTTTTGACAAGGAAATGAAACAGATAGTAGTGGAAAAAAAGTAAACAAGCCTAGTAAGTGGCCAAAATAAAAAGTTATCGCGAAATAAGCCAATGAGTGGGGAATCTTGTGGAATTGATCGTTGGAAAAACAAAATCGGATTTCAAAACATTTCAAGTTTCAAGGAAGTTTGTTCTTTTAATAAAAGATGAAGAATAACAATTTCCGACAGCATGTGCATATACTATGTGCTGATATCAGTACAACTTTTTAAAGTTTCGAAAGACAAAAGAGGGTAAACACATTCTCCATCAAAATGTAGTGCTTCAGCATCTTGTTATGGCTATAGTAGAACAGAAAAATGTTTTATTTTTTATATTATGTGTTCAAAACAAGAAAACGAGGTTCATTTTCTTTCAAAATTACAGACCGGCTCCTAACATTTTTTTATGATCATTAGTGAACAAGAGATTTTCAGTATCGTTCCCTTAACTTCTAAACTCAATTGGGGCTACTACTGTAGTTCATTTTGAAGGATAACTGTCGTAATGTTATAAAAAATCTATGATAAGTGCATTGGTGAGTCCTTGAAGACTGTAGTTTGGATAGAAAAATTGCAATGAAGAATAGAGACATCGTAACAGATTGCTAAAATCTAGCACAAAGAAACAAAGTGTTCAAAACGATGTTTTCACAAATTAGACATTCCAAAGTACTTGCTGCGAAGGTTTGTATTCGAAGCAAAAACTGGAATCTTGATCTTTGAAAAGTAATTTTTCTGCTTTATTGAACTGTATTCACAGCAAAATGCATTATTTCAAGTTTCAGTGACTTTGTATCATCTTTATGTTACAAGAAAGGTTTGGTTTATTTCCTCGCTCAATTCGTCGAACTTCCCAGCAAGAACTCTTTCAATATGTATTCCGTGGTTTGTGCGGTTTTTATCCATTTTTATCATTTTGTGATGAAATAATTTTCACATAAATCATTGAAAAGAAAAGAATGCGGGCATGTGATCTAGCAAAGTATGTGGAGTTTAAAAACAGTCATTTTTAAGAGTTTCAATATCTTGGCAGTCCAAGAATAACGGTTTTGTGATAGCATTTTGTTTTGTACCTTGAAATATGGTTGGGTCATAGAAAATAATAGTGAAACCATTCGGGAAATTTTCAAGTGGATGAAATCTTCACGAATCTCGACAATCAATTGAGCACCAAAATGAAAGAGTGATC
The DNA here is from genome assembly GCA_963932045.1 of Caenorhabditis sinica. NCBI lineage: Eukaryota > Metazoa > Nematoda > Chromadorea > Rhabditida > Rhabditidae > Caenorhabditis > Caenorhabditis sinica. The sequence goes on from OZ009940.1 coordinate 23,459,215, forward strand.
ACGATAGTAATGAAACATTCAAGACACGTTTTTTCATAGTTTATGTTCAAATCTGGAGAGCCACTATCAAACATCTCGTTCCACAAATAAAACGAAATGTCATGCTTCACCAACTTGCTATGATGTCACTGGAACAGAGAATTTATTGTGTAACTTTTCATTACAGACATATTTTTTCTATTTGCGTTTGTAGTACAGGTGTACACCTGTTTTTCTAAACCGTTTTTTCTTCTTGTACTCATTCAGTCATTTTTCAAAAAAGTTTTAGAAAGAAATCGGAAAAGCAATATTGAAGCGAAGCTACCTAGCATGTCAAATCGAGCCTTCGAAATGGCAAAAATATGAAGATTCAGATTTAGAAAAAGTCATACTTGTAATTACTGTTACATTTTTATGAAACATAATTATGAAATTAAAAAAACAGACATTTCATGTCGGATAAATTGCTAAATGAAAGTGAAAACACAAACAGATCCGAATAATCTTTTTCAAGCATTGACCACTTTTTATCATCTTTGTGAAATAGCAACAATTTTGTTCATCACGTTGACGAGATTTTTACAACTTCAAACGAAATCCAATACCGTACTTTTATGCTTACAAATCGAGAACGGGCGAGATCATAGTGGAGTCACCTAGCATTAGATCTGAAGTGGTAGAATCCGAAAAAAAAATATTCAGAAAATGAAAATTCCACCTTCAAAAGTTTTTAGTCTGCTAGAATTCTGTTACAGAATTACCATTTGTTCCCGATCCCGTTTGCAATAACAGTACAATCTAGAATGAAAATTTGAGATTCAGATGTGTTTTCAGCCTTACATGTTCATACGAAAGCAGGAATTCGCAAAACATTTTTCATTTATATTTGGCTTCCCGTTTTCTAATACTACTTGGAGTAATAAGATCGCAATGAACTCGTCTTCTATTACTATTACATCTTGTGTTTAGAAGACAAGAATGTAGACTCAAATTTTAAAAATAACATTTCCCAGAAGTATATGAATGTAGGCACAGAAGTGATATGCAATCGTTTATTTATGTTGCAGTCACAAGTTATTATTTCCGGTGAACATCAGTCAATGTTATGCTTTTCATTAGTTAACAATAAAATTTTTTGAGAGAGTGGGCCCGTTATCATGACAAGTTCATACTATCATCATAATGAAATAGCATTCTAATAACATATGTTTGAAACTGTAGAGCCAATTTTCTTTTCATGTAGGTTTTCTTGAACAGAAATTTCCAATTAAACAGCAGGCCTATTTGTGCCACAGATTATGATTTAGCTGAAACTGGAAAGGAATTTATTCGAAAATTTCTGAATTTCAGTTTCAGGTAAGTGGTTCTTTACGGTACGGTGTTCAATGTTGTTGCAATTGTTGCAATAATGGAAGTGACTGCTCCATTGCAAATACCATTTACCAAATAATGCCAGAACTTGATCTACTCTAATTAATTTTGTGCTACTTTCTAAATTTCGAGGAAACTTTCAGCTATTTTTTGATGACACAGCAGCCATTGTGACACATGTGCTGCTTATTTTTTGGCGTGTTGTCACCGAGCTGTCGTATCAAAAAATAGGACTGACTATTATTCAGATCATCATAACATATTGAATGGCAAAAAAAGACGAAAAAGTAATGACGTGATTACCAAACAACAAAATATTCTGTTTCACCCTGTCTATGAATCAACACAATTTAGAGAATAATCATTACGCTTTCTTTTGGACGCTGGAAAACAAAATCTTTAAATCCATACGTCTAATCTATGGATCAAACGAACAAATTTTGCGAAAAGATAATAATATTGAGACAGATTGAAACAGGGAAACTTATTTTTTAGTGTTTGGTAAACTCGCAAAAAGGTGATCACTTTGGGTATTTTTTTCGGTTTTAGTGTGTCTGTATCCATTGCTCTGACGGGATGAAGGAGTTTCTCGCTTTTTATAAATTCAATATTGAGAATTTAGCTTTGAACTGGAGGACACTTTTCACGCTACTCATGACATTCATGGATATAAAAGTATTATGTTTCAGAGAATACTCTTTCCACATCTAGACAATCAGTATCCATTTTTATCTCGTCAACTCATCGAAACTGATCATCTTTCAAATCGCGACTCTGATCTTCGCAGTAATTAGAACAACTACGTATACCGTAATATGACAATGGTGAAACAAAGAAAAACTCATAGATTTTATCCAAAAGGTTTGAAAACATGTTGGGAAGTTTCTTTCTGGCCAACCATTTTTCAGCCTCATGAAAACAGACAGTCACGTTTTGTCCCCAGAGCTTCTCTTTTTCCAGTCCCATTAACGAGGTTTGTGTTCATATGTTGAAATGGTGATTGATTCAAATTATATGACGAAATAAACATTCAATGTACGTTTTTCCCAGTTTCAACATATCAGTTTAGAGAGGCACAAATTAATATTATGGCTGCTACTTCCCTGATGTGGAATTTTTCAATTTTCCATCATTTTTTGCGTTGGTATCTCAGCGAACTTTTTCAGAAAAAAACCCGAAAATTTCAGATCTTCAGAGAACTTCAGATTTTTCCGTTCCTCTCATTGGGCAAACGTTCTTTGCGTTGATGTAAAGAAATAATTCAAGGAGTATAACAAAGGAATTAATTTTCCTAATGTGTCGGAAACTAGTATCGCCATTTCAAAACAGTATTATTGTTTATTGTTGTTATTAATTTTTGATAAATGCTCTTTTATCGTCCCAATTAGATTTGTGACCTGAACTTCGGACGGCCACATCTCCAAAGCCAACTTCTCGATTCGTCTTTGAAATTTTGATATTCGTGTTGCTCCAGCAATTGATGATTTTTATCAAGTAATTTCGGATTTGATTCCAGTTTACGTGACGTCTTCTGGTGGTCGGGAATATTACACATGTGATCATGCAATCTCTGGGCGTTTTTCGAATTCACAACAATCCAAGTTGTCGATTAGTACGAATGTCACCATTAACGCACGAAGATGTTTGATTGAAAATTTACTATTTCATCGAAGAGGTATACATTTTTTCTGAAATTTCACGCCCAGTATATGAGCAATAATTATCTAGTAGTGTTCTTAATAGAGCGATAAAATAATAACAACTGTCTGTTTCTGTTGGTCTTTTTTGTGACGTCATTGTTTTTTCTCTCAGTAGAAATTTGGTTAGGTCATTACAATTCTGGTGAGTAGTAGTTTTCCATTTTGAGATTGAATGTAGAAGTTTTTTTGCATGAATGCTGGAAAGAAGAAACAGAAAAAAACGTCACACTGAAAAAAATAGCGGAAAATCCTAGTCAGAGATTCAATAACTATGAGAGACTAACTTTTCACTTTTTCACGCATGAACCGATTAGGAAAACTGGTAACGGATGAAGGTCATGGAAAACTGAACAAATTGGAAATCGACCGACTGGTGATGTCCTGAGGCATTTTTTTAGAAAGGCTGTATATGAAACATGTGAAAATTCTGTGCAAAATCAGTAAGTGGATGAAGAGGGTGAAATGGGACTCGACGTTTCATTAAAGGGCGCGGACGCTAATTAAAAATTTTGAGTTTTGCCAGATTTTTTTATATGGGTCGATGCAGAAAGAAACAAGAAATCCGAAACTCTCTTGCGACTTTTGATGAAAATTGCTCCAAAAAGAGATATAGGTCAAAGAAAAATGCCCGAACCGAGCAGATTGAAATTTGAAGGATCGAGTATTTGAGGGATTTAGGATTGAGTTTGACCCGTAAATTTTATATGGGTCGACGCAGAAAAAAATTTCTAGCGAAAAACTTTTTTGCAGTGTGACCTAAAAGTCATGGGTTCGAAAGTTGTGGCTGAAAAACAATTTCAGAGTTCAAAATGACCAGAAAAATTTTGCCGGTTTTGATCAAAAATGAATTCTAAAGTGAGCAACGTGAAGCAAACCTTGGAGTTCGATCTGGCTCAAATGCACATTTTCAGCCATAACTTTCGAACCCATGACTTTTAGGTCACACTGCAAAAAAGTTTTTCGCTAGAAATTTTTTTCTGCGTCGACCCATATAAAATTTACGTGTCAAACTCAATCCTAAATCCCTCAAATACTCGATCCTTCAAATTTCAATCTGCTCGGTTCGGGCATTTTTCTTTGACCTATATCTCTTTTTGGAGCAATTTTCATCAAAAGTCGCAAGAGAGTTTCGGATTTCTTGTTTCTTTCTGCATCGACCCATATAAAAAAATCTGGCAAAACTCAAAATTTTTAATTAGCGTCCGCGCCCTTTAAGAATTTGGTCTGGCGTCAGAGTATAATAAGATATTGTAACAGAAAACCGTCGAATGTCTTATGGTCATTTCAAAGTAGAGGGCACTTAACTGCAATTATAACTTGACGTTGAGTGTACATTTCTCTGCTGTTCCATAAAAGAATTCAACAAGAATTAGTATTGCTATTATGCATATCTCCATAAAAGAGAGTGCGCGCCGAGGATTTGACATTTTGTAGGGCACGATATCTTGCCACGAAAACTTTAAAGGAGCATAACTCATTTTCAAACTGATTTTCCGTTTTTCTCAATTTTGGTCGAGTTTCAGCCATTTTTTCTGATAAAATATGACTTCGATGCATGATTTTTTTGTACCTCTTGCAAAATTTTGAAGAAAAATTGCTTAAAAACTGAGAAAATCGGAAAAATCAGTTTGAAAATCAGTTAAGCGCCTTTAAAGATACCGTAGCAAAAATCGTGATCTCCGATAAATCGAATCTTCGGCGCGCACTCTCTTTTATTGAGCTCTGCATAATAGTCTGAATTAGAAAGGTTTACTTTATCAAATAGTTATTCAAAGATTGATCTGTGGGCAAGGAATGACTTAGTTCATCGCATATTTGATTGTTATTGGTAAAATGGCGTTGACACTGAAAAACTCCATAAGTGTCAGAATATATTAACTTGTTGAAACAGTTATGTACGTGTTAAAAAAAATTCTGCTTGCCATTATTGCTGAACTCACACTACTTTACCAAATATCGTTTGAAGTTCAAACTGTCACCAACTAAAAGCGTAGTTGTATTTAAATATAAGTCTCGTAGAATCTCACTGTCATTGTTCCAAAATCGGCTGGAAAACTGGAAAACGTGTTATCATTATTATCACCAAAGTTCGAGAAGCCAAATACTGATAATACTGATAATGGGAAATCATCTCACTGTTCTATAGAGATGGTGCCACAGTCAAATATGTAAAATATTATAGTGCTTGTGAGCTTCATACAGTTTTGAACTTGTTTAGTGAGCAAGTTGTAACTGACTCCAGGATGGCAGGTCGAGTACAACTGTTTATTGCTGTTCAAGAATATTGATATTTGTTTCTGATATCAGTACAATATAGAAAGTCAGCCTTCCAACCTAGTATTATCAAATCACTGCTGTTGATATCACTATTTCTTGTTGTTACGGATCCCCTTTTTTTAGTTCTGATTGTGAGCATTATGAGCAAAATAAGTAAACATTTACGACAGTTTCATTTCTGCTGTTCCAGGTTCTCATGATAATTTCTTGATTGCAAAAGTTCAATGCTGAAATGGCATTTTCAAACTTCCAAGAAAGAATTCATCATAAAAAGGTGTCCATCTACATATCTATTGGTGTTTATGTGCATGCAATATTATTAAAACTACACTTGTTTAACTAGGGAAACCAAGCTTGCAATCGAGCATGATCATTGCAAACGCAGGATCAGTTTTTCCTTACCATAATCACGGAACCGAAAATTTTCTCTAAAGTTCTCAGAAAAAAATTCCTAGAATTTCGTTTCGGATTGATCGTTTGCACGTTCTTATAATTAGATTTTCATTCAGACTTCCAATGGCTATGTGCTGAATGACACAAAAGTCAACAAAATAAGGACTTGATTGCGAAATAAAAAATGTGTCTGTTTTACCCCGTTTATGAAACAACACATTTTTGAGAGAAATCACTGCTGAGTGTGTTGGACGTCGGAAAACGAAATCTTCAAAGCAATTGAAAAATCCATGTAACATTGAACGAAACGATTTGAGGGCAAATATTGTTACTGATTAAAACATGAAATCTGTATTTCAGTGTTCAGTATGGCCGCAGAAAGGTGACCGCTTAGAGTACTGTAATTCTTTGTTTGCTTCAAAGTATCTGTGTCAGTTGCTCCGAAAAAATGAAGGAGTTTCTCGTCATTCATTTGTAGATTGGTTGTTGAGAAATTAGTTTCGAATTAGAGGGCATTTTTTCCCACTACTCTCATGAACTTTTGTAAATTGAATAGTTTCTTGTTTCAAATAGTCTATATTTTTCCTTCATTCAAGTTCAATCGTTTTCCAACGCATGATCAAAACAATTAAAATTGATTTTGATCTCATGGCTTATCGAAACTGTAATCAAACCCGTTTTTGAATCTCATCTTCATGCTACAGCCGCAATGATTCTAAAAAAACATATACCTTGATGTGAAAATGATGAAACAGTGAAAAGGACACTATTTTCGTCTATTGATGTTGTGTATATTTCAAGAGATTGTTATTTTGTCCACCATTTATCAGTCTCAGGAAAACAGAAAAATAGGGTTTCCATGCGGGGTTCTTATTAGCTTCAATGTATGGGAAAATGTGACGTCAAGAATTGCTTTGGTTGGAAATTCACTATTTCATTGAAGTGGTAAACTTCTTCCCAACGTTTCATACCCATTGCTTTTGATTTCACACCGAGTGATGATAACAGCATTTGTCTATTGGTGCTCTCAATGGAACACTAAAAAATAGAATTTTTTCAAAGACGGAATAGTTGCATCACCCAAGTCGAAAGACAAATTAAAGATTCTGAATGGTATTATAAATAGTGGGAATAAGGAACAGAAACATTTCACAATAAAAAAGAACCTAGAAGTCCCGGAAAATGTTAGCTATAATAGAAACAAAGCAAACGTGGACAATGAAAAACGGAAAAAAATTTAGAGTAATCGACTGACAAGAGATTTTTTCGAAAGAAGTAGCGGAAATGCGTTTGAGTTCGCCGTTTTTATATCACTGTAAATTTTGGTTTTTGTTCTAGATTGGATGGTAGACTATCAAAAAATTCAACTAAACACAAAGAGTGTTCTGCTCCTATTAGTATTTTTGTGGCCTCATTGTTTTTGAAATCAGTTCTCAGATAATGTAGTTTATATCTTGTAATTCTTCAGAAATTTACATAACGAAGCTGAGGTATTTTCCATATCCGATTTTACTCTGGTTAGAATGTACAGAAGAGTCAAAAGGATGATGGAAATATTAAGGAAGTAAGAATCTGCTAGTACTCATCAACATTATGAAACAGTCGAAATACGGTACATATGAAAAAAGCCAAGCTGGGCAGATTAATGAAACAATGCGTTTTGGTCAATATCGTCAGAAAACTGAAAAACAAAAATTCTTATTCTCCAGAACTACACTGAATCGAAAATTCCTGGATTGCCTCATTAATACTGGAAGAAGTAATGTTCTTAATGGAGCGAAAAAATTTTTTTCTGCTTCTATTGGTTTTTTCCGGCACTATTGTCTTTGCGCTCAATTGCCCTTTGGTATTTACTGTAAAACTATCAAAATGTAACCAAATTGAGAATTCGAAGAGCAATTTTTCGACAGTCCAGTTGAGAATGTTATGAGTAATCAAGGAGTTTCAGCGTTTTGCAGAAAGCAAACAATAATATCGATATTTGAAGCAAGAATACTAAACAAGCAAAGATCTGGTAGTACTCATCAACATTATGAAACAGTAAAAAATGCCGTTCAGTTGAATGAAACCAAGCTTAATAAGTAGTCGTATAAAATTCGGTGAAACACTGGAGAAACGGAAATACACGGAATAAACCGATTAGAAAAAACTGGGAACAGAGCAGATGTGCGTCATGGAAAACTCAAAAAAACAGGACTCTGATTAGTGATTTCCCGAGGTATGTCAAGATACAAATGCTGTATGTGAAACATGCAAAAATTCTGTACTGCTGCAAAATTAGTCAGTGGATGGAGACAATGAAAGCGGACGCATTAACAACATTGGCTTGCGTCCGAGTAATAAAAGATATTGTAACAGAAAACTTTCGATGGTTCGATGCTTATAACGAAAGTAGAGAGCACATGACTGCAATCATAACTAAACGTTGTGTCTACATTGCTCTGCTTTTCCAAATGAGCAATCAAGAAAAATGACGTCGCTAGTCCGAATTAGACAAGTTTTCTGTTTCAGAAAGTTATTCAAAGCTTCATTCGTGGGCAAGAATTACTAAGTTGGTCACATCAAAATATACTAACACGTTGAAACAGTTATAATCAAGGTACAACATAGAAATCACATCGTAGGCATGCGAAATCCCCAACGATGTCAGTCGAAAATGTTCGTTCTTTGAAGACGTGTGCCCTTATTATCACCAGGGCTGTCAGATTTCGCGGCCCTTCAAAGCCGCGGCCGGCCGGCCTCAAGGCCCTTGAGGGCCGCGGCCCATCGCGGCCGTAGCAGTAGAGCCGCGGCCCTAGGGCCGGCCGTGGGCCGCGGCCCAGGGCCGTGAGTTTCACATAGGAAATTTTCAAATTGAAAATTTTTCTTGTTTTAGACCATGTATTTTCAAGCATTTCACGAGTTTCATCTAATTAAATAGATTAAAATTGGTCACACAAAGATTTAAACGAGTTTCGAGAGAATGAGGTGCTTTTTGGCACAATTTTTTTCTGACATTTTCATTGTTCTTTGACAAGATGTCCATCAAAGTACATTCACTTACAATTTCAAACCAAAACCCAAAAAAAAATCGACCTGAAAACTAAATTTGGCTTGAAAAAACGTCATATTTGTCTTTGAACCAACGAAAATGAGCTGAACTGGAGCTGTAGAACTGAAAATTTGATTCATGACCTAAAAATAATTTGGAAAAAAAACATTCATAAGCATGAAAAATAATTATGGTCACGGCCCTAGGCCGCGGCCCACGGCCGGCCCTAGGGCCGCGGCTTCAGAAAATTCCCACGTCAGGGCCGGCCGGGGGGCCGCGGCCCTCTCACGGCCCTAGGGCCGGCCGTGGGCCGGCCGTTTGACAGCCTTGATTATCACCAAAGTTCGAAAAGCAAACCCTACTGATAATGAGAAGTTATTACACTCTTGTATAGAGATGTTGCCACAGTCTAAAATTTAAACATTCATAAGTCCTTGCGAGCATCATACACTTTCAACTGGTTGAATTTGTTTAGTGGACTTTCAATGACTCCATGATGGCAAAAAAATTCACATCGAAGACTAGTATTGCTGTTCCAGAATACATAGTGCTATTTGTTTTTGACATCAATGAACTATAGTAAGTATATATCATACTTTGTATTATCCACTCACGGCAGTTGATGTGACTATTTATTGTTGTTGTGGATCCACTTTTATAGTTCTGAGCATTATGAGCAATAATAAGTAAACATTCTCGACGATTTCATTTTTGCTGTTCCTGGTTCTCATGATAATTTATTCATCGCAAAAGTTCAATGCTGATCAGACTGTTTTTAAAACTCCCAAGAAAAAGTTCATCAATAACACGGTGTCCATCTGTCTATTGGTCTTTTGTTGCATGCAATATGATAAAAAATTACACTTGTTTAACTAATGAAACCAAGTTTGTGGCTAATGATTCCAAAAGCATGATCGATTGTTACTTACCATAATAACGAAACAGAAACTTTTTTCCAAAGTTTTCAGAAAAAATCCCTAGAATTCCGTTTCGGATTGTTTATACGTTGCAGAAATACCAGAGTGCAAATAACATTAACCTGCAGTGTCATTACGCACTTCAGATAACTTTCAGAAAAATTTCTGTTTCACCTTCATTGTGTTTAGAAAAGATAACACTAGGTGTATTTATATCGAGAAGTTCATATTCGAAAATACATCATCGTTTTTGAACCTAGAGATTACGTTAACGGCCACTTCACTCATGAAAGTTAAATCGTATGGACTATTCTTGGTTGGTGTTGTATTAAGAGTCACTAAAACTTTTGGAGAATAAAGGGCTACCGATTACTCACCTATAACTTACCTGTTTTTTTCGTTCATTTCTTCCGTATTCATTAATTATCTAGATGCGAGAACAAGTTTTAACACTACTGGTTTCCGTGAATTATGAATATTGACACAAGTGACGATTTTTATGCATGGACTTTTTTGTGACCGATCGAGAAAACGACTGGAAATAATAGACATCGTGATATGGAAATGGTGCAATAGGAAGAAATGAAAATTTTTCTGAGAGTTTCAATTCAAATATTTTAACATGGGTGTAGTTTTATAAGGAGTATATTTTATTTGATAATGTTTCGCTGGTATTGATTACAGCTGACTGAATAGTTGATTTAGCAAGCAAGTGAAAAAGAAAAATTGGTTTTATTTACTTCAAAATGTATCATGGGCACACTGAAAATTCATCTGTCAGCTGAAAAGGGTTCCAATTTCGTAGAGAATGGGAGGACGGAGCAACGGAAGTTATGCAAGCAGTAGATTTCATTAATTGAAGATCGACTTTCCCTAACAAAATTTGCTGTGTCAGTATTATGTCTTCAGGATCTGACGATTATGATATCTTCAGTGATCGCCGTTTTTGGAAACCGAAATTGAGCAACATTTCAACTTTGATGGTCTGTCACTTTATTTAGAGTGATTTTCAGACCATGCTCCAAGAATCCATTCATGTCAAAATATCAAAAATGCAGAAACAGTTTACTCCCGTAGAAGCGTTTTGTCAATTAAGTATCAACTCAAAATAGAAAAAAAAACTGAAAAATTAGAGTACGTCAGGCCAAACCTAAAACAATAAGATAAATCAAATTTTGCAGCAGATGTCAAAATTGAGAAACTGGAGATTTTTTAGTAAAACTCTCGTGTGGCATATTTGAAAAAACATATACCTTGCCTTAAAGTTACCCATATGGTACAGTAAATGCTTGCAAATATGTATTCATAGCTACAACCAGAACAAAGTAGAGTATGAATTAGAGAAGAAGTTGCACAAGAAATATATCTTTGACAAACCGGTGAAAACCAGAGTTGAGCTTTCTTATTATAATATTAGATTTTCATTCAGACTTCCAATGGTTCTGTGCTGAACGACACACAAGTCGAAAAAATGAAAAACGAAGTCTTCAGAGCCATACACCTAATCCATTGATCATTAAATATAACAATTTATATAAACATTAATTGAAACAGGCAAAACTGTTTTTCACTTTTCCGTTGTGCAGCAGAAAGGTGACCGCTTGGAGTACTATACTTCTTTGTTTCTTTCAAGACTGTGTCAGTTTCTCGATAAATGTAGAAGTTCATTCATATTTAGATTGCTTATTGAGAAATCAACTTTAAACTAGAGGACGCCTTTTCACACTGCTCTCATGACATTCATAAATAGAGCGTTTCTTTTTTCAAATAGTCTATATTTTTCATTAATATTATATCAGTTTTCGACACATGATCAAAACAATTAAAATCGATTTTGATCTCATGGGCTTATCGAAACTGTAATCAACCCCGTTTTTGAATTTATTGAATCCCATCCACATGCTACAGCCACAGTGATCGGAAAAAACAACATATGTATACGAAAATGATGGAACTGTGAAAAAACATCATTTTTTTTCTATTGATCGTGTATATTTCATGATTTATGTTGTCTTGTCCACCATTGTTCTCAGGAAGACAGGGGAAGGTTTTCATGCGGGATTCCTTATCAGCTTTTTTGCTATGTTTGCTTGGAAATTCACTATTTCTCTGAAGTGGTAAATTTCTTCTTGACGTTTCATTCCCGGTGATTATGATTTCAAGTTTGTCATCAAATTTCGAGTTTTCAAATGAATGTCGGAGATTCATTTATGCTGTAAGTTATTGAAATCAATAATTTTACTCTAACACAATCTGAAAATCTTGTAGGACCGTGAAAACAGTCAAAATCGTATCGATTCCAAGTCAATCTTTGAGAGCTCATCACATTCTACAACTTTCAAAATTTTTGTGCTGACAGACAATTGTAGGGGGCCGGACATTTAGAGGAAATACGGTATCTTTTGGTGCTCTCAATGGAGCGATAAAATAATATAACTTTTCTGCTTCTATTGGTTTTTTTGTGGAGTCATTGTTTTTGATCTCAATAGTACTCATGGTGAGTTGTCAAGTTTCTTGTTCTTGTTCTGAAGTTCAAATAATAAAGATGGATTGTCCATGAAAACCAACTTTATTTTGATTAAGGAACGGAAAAAAGAGCTCAAAAAGCGTGTCAGTCCCGAACTAGTGAGAAACTGACTAATACTGCAACATCGCACGCAGAGAAAACTAAAGAACCAAAAATCTGCTAGTAATTGCCAACACTACGAAATAGAAAAAAATTCATTTGAATAAAAGCCAAGATAAAGTGGCCAGATACATTTGGTGGAAAGACAGAATTTTACGATCAAAATTTATTTCGATATAGTAGCATGAATACTGGAAAGAAGAAACAGAAAACATTCCACACTAAAAACATAAAAATAGGAAAATTATATGTATTCTAGGAAAACTATCCATATTGGCATACAGAATGCTCAAATTGAAAACCTGAGAGCCCTTCTATTGCAGGCTTTATGGTATATTATACGACTGATTTGTGATTTCCCACGACTTATCAACTGAAAATGCACTTATATTCACATCGAAATGATGTACGTGAAGCAGGTAATGCATAAATTGAAAACTCATGACACCCACAAACTCAGTCAATGGATGGAGCCGGAGAGAATGAATTCAGCTCATTACAAACTTTTGATTAGAATACACTAGATAACTGTAACGGAAAAACCAACCATGGTTATATGTGATTATAAGTGTTCAAGGGTATTCAATCGAAATCATAACTGAACGCTGTTCCTTCATGTACCCGTTCAGTCATATGAAAAGTCCGAAAAGTTTGCTGTATCAGAAAGTTATTCAAAGATTCATCCGTGGACAAGTGATCACTGAGACCATCCCATATTTGGTTTTTAATGCAGAATCCACATTTGCACTGAGAAACTCCAAAAGTTTCAAAATATACATAATAGCTTGATAAAACGTTTGAGATCAAGTTACATAAAAATAAAATCGTAGGCATGCATACCCAAACGACGTAGAAGTTGAAACTATCTTCAAAAAAATCACGTTGAATACTTATTATTACTGTTCCAGAATGATGATGTTTGTTTCTGACATCAGTAAAATATAGTAGGTCTGTTCTTCTACCATGTATTATCCACTCACGGCAGTATCACTATTTATTGTTGTTGTGGATCCAATTTTTAGTTCTGAGCATTATGAGCAATGATAAGTAAACGTACTCGACAGTTTTATTTTTGCTGTTCCATGTTCTCATGATAATTTCTTGATCGCAAATTTTCAATGCTGATCTGACATTTTTAGAATTTCCCAAGAAATAGTACATCATAAAAATGTGTCCATCTATCTATGGGTCTTACGGTGCATGCGATAAAAATTATAGTTGTTTAACAACAGAAACCAATCTGTTAATTGCAAAAGCAAGATCGTTTCTTCCTTACCATAATCACAGAACCGAAAATTTTTCTTGAAGTTCTCCACTTCAAAATGTAGTTGTTTGTTGAATGATTGATTCTTTCTTGAAATTTAATATTTTTGCTACATGCCCCTGTATTTTTTCTGCTCACTTTGATACAGTCGCGAAACGTCACTGTAGCAGAATAGACATGAGCGGCGAAATGTCACAGTTGCGAAGTTTAATGTTTCGAAAATTCGCGGATCCAAAAAATATATCCATTAAATTCTATCAGAGTTCGTTTTAAAAGTTAACTTGTTGAAACGTGAAACATTTTTTTATTCATTTACCAGCCTGCTTGTCGCGCCTCCGGCGCTTCAATCAGGGCTGAGTTTGTGCCTTCGCCACTCATTTTTCCCGATCTTATTGCGGTTTCGCCGCTCTTCATTTCTGAAAGGTCACTGAAAATTTTCATAACGTGGATCTTTTTTCAGAAATGAAAAGCCGAGACACACAGAGAAATAAAAAAACATGATGACAAACCCCACTCCATTGATTTATATAAGAATGATAAAAAAACACGTTTCATTGTCTCACCAGGAATAATAGCTAACTTCGCTAGTATGTAATTTTATTTTCATGTGTTCAGAATTTTTCAAGTAAAACATGTTCAAGAACAATAAAAAATGAAAAAAGAAATCCTCTTTCAGATTTCATGTTGTTGTTCACACAATTAAACATTGACGTTCTCATTATCCAAACTTATTTTGATGAATAAGCGTAAAAGATATCAAAATGTACACTAAACCAGAATTTATAAATGAAAGATTAAAAAAAATGGTATTATATTATACGACTGACTAGTGATTTGCACTTGTATTCACCTAGAAGTACTGAAACTAAAAAAATCAATGAAACTTCAAAAATGTCCAAATATCCTGTCTGGATGTTTCATCACACTTGTCTACAGCAAACCAAAGAGAAACTGAAAGTAACATACATTTTTGAGATCCCAGTTGAGCATGTTACAAGCAAACAAATAGTCCTAACGCTTTTGAAGAAAGCAAACACCAATACTATAAAGTGACGCAAAAACAACTGAAGCAGTATCTGCTACAACTTGCGGCGAGAACAATAAAAACAGTAGAAATCTGCTAGTACTCATCCACATTATGCTACAGTAAACATATGGTTCATTTAAATAAAATCTAACTGAATAGGTCAGTTAAACGTTGGAGGAATTGTGGAACGCCATATAAACTTCAAAAATTATTGATTCCTGGATAGTAAGATTAATACTAGAAGAAGGAAACAGAAAAAAATGGTACACTGAAGAATACACTGGTATACGAGATTAGAAAACTGTGAGAAGGTAAGTGGATTAGCTTTTTTCCTTTTGCGGAGAGGACGAAACAATTTGAAAAACCTGGGAACGGGGCAGATGAGGATCATGAAATATTCGATTATATTATATGGCTGGCCAGTGATTTCCTGTGGCAGGTGGACTGAAAATGCCCTTGTATTCACAGCAAAATCTACGGGGAACAGGTTATGTCATAAACTCAGGAGTACTCATGACATATTATCAGTTAGATGGTGGAGATGGAGGTAATAGGTTCACATCAGTCACATATCAGAAACGTTTACTTCTGTCAGAACATAATAAGATATTGTAACAGAAAACTTTTGATGGTTCTATGCTTATAAAAAAATGCGGAGGACACTAAACTGTGATCATAGCTAAACGTTGTGTTTTCATTTTTATATTTCTCCGAAAAAATTTTTTTTTAATGTTGTCATCCGAATTGAAAAAGTTAACTTTTTCTGTATGTTGTTCAAAGCTTCAACTATGGGTAAGCGATTACTGTGAGTTAACCTCATATTTGACTTCTAAAGAACCGAAGGAGGTTTGTTACTGAGAAATTTCAAACATGTCCGAATTTACTATCTTGATGAAACGGTAACAATCAATTTACATAGAAGTCACATCGCAGGCATGCACACCAAAACGATGAAGGTGTTTCGAAAATTCTAGTTTCTCGACTTCTATTCAAAAAACTTACTGCTTGTCATGATTGTTATTGCTATCCCTATTTTACCAACTAGGCTTGTCTGAATGAATCTTCGACTATTTTCAAATTGACGTGGTTATTGTTGATTCTGAATGTTCATCGTATTTGCGCTTACAGTTAGTTATGGTAGAAAACAAGAGATACCCTTCAGAGGTGCGCAGAAGATGAATGTTTCTATGCGGAAGACGGAAGACGGAATTCCGCTCACCTCTGATACCCTTATATCAACTTCACCCCAGTTGAAAAGAAAATATTTCATAGTACCGATACCGTAACAAGTAAGATTTTCACGCTATCGTGGTACTATTTCAACATGTTGCATTCAGTTTGGTGTGTCCGTTTTTAACAATGTCATAAAAATCACTTTTGGTTTTTCTAAGATAGATCTGATATTGGTTTCAGAAATTAGTTTCAATTATTCACTCACGACAATCAATATTGGCTATGTATCTCAGTTTCCAATGCCTGATATATATCTTATTGTGTCTTTCAACTCCGATTCACAGAGCATAACTTCATGAGAAATTGAACGCATTTTTAGAAGTTAATCTTGAAAAAAACACTTATCCCAACCGGAAATAAAGACCGATCAGTCCGGAAATTATTTCAAAAGAGAATCTTAGCAACTGTGAGCAATAAAAAACAAGCGATTTTAGGCCTTTATACTTGTGCCGTTTCAGATGCTCAAGTCATTTGTTCAACGATGCAATCTGCATTGGATAGATTGAAAACCTTTAGAGAAGAGTTCATTGTCATCGAAATGTTATTTGACACCAAATTTCAGTTAGGTCAGTAGCCAATATTGCATCCAACGAATGCATTGCAGACAATTGAGGAGCTGTCGACATGGAATGTTAAATGACACTTCTGTTTCGGTATCCCGATTTGTTCTACGTTTCTTGGATATCTTCATTGGTCTCTTGGTGTATCCAGTACGTTCATACTTTCTGGCTAACAAAAACATGTCACAGAACAAAACCATGACCAATGTTTCATTTCCTTAGCATATCCTCGGAGCACAAAATGTTCTCTGAAGTTCTCAGTTTCCACAGATGGATGTCTCACTGTAATATTTTTTTGAACATTGATGCTGCACTGTTCCATCCACACACAACAATTAACTATCGCTGCCTGAACTTGCAACTTTCCTGCTCATATTGATACTGTAGTATTTTCAACTTATGTATTTGTTTAAAGGAGGACTAAACTATTTTTTTAGGTAGGTCGACAAAAATTTCAGGTCAATGGTAGTTTCTTTCGACAAAAAATACAAAAATCAAATTCGCGAAGAGTTATCAGCATTAAAACAGGCAGAAGTGGGTCCGCTCCTCAAAAAATACAGGATAAGCTACCCAAATGGACCTATGTCTGATTGTTTTGAAGGCTGATAACTTTTTTGAGGATTGATTTCTGAAATTTTTTGTCAAGTGATACTGCCACAGACTCAAAATTTTCTGTCGACTATATCAAATATAAATTTTTTTGTAATAGTTTAGTCCCTCTTTGAGGGGTCTCCTCGAGAAAACCTGACACACTGACAATTACTGGAAAATGTATGCTGTCTAGTTTTACTATTTACTGTTTCAGTAAAACGTTCGGTATTATTGCCATCTCATGATACTGGGAGCGCCATTAATACCATTACCTTTCTTTTGCTTCTAATCTTGAAAACGAGATGAAACAGAAAATATGTACAGGGTGACCCATAATTACGGACAACACTTTCAGTGATTGTTTTTCGCCCATTATTGGACCAATTGAGCTGAAAATTTGCATGTAATTTTTTTGAACGCGAAAATTTCTGTATGCAAATTTCTGAACCAAAAAAACAATTTCCAGATAAGTTAGAGGCCAAAAACTGGCATCGTTGCACCATCGGCCGGCACGCAAGGATTATCAGGGAACATAGGCCCTTTGTGCGACTCTCATGAAAACCACGTTAGCCAAAATTTGTACAATTCTTGCTAAACTATTCCTCAATCATTATGTAAAAATACAACATCCTATTGTGCGGCTCTTTAGAGTTATGAGCACTTTTCTCCGCATGGTGTTTATCCAGAATTTGAAGCTTTGAGCCTCAAAAATTATAAAACTGAATTTTCGCAAATTTTGCAGGCAATAAAGCTGCCAAACAGTTATTTCCTGAAACTTGGTTAGAAAAGAAGCTACAATATGTTACAAATGTCCAAGAAAATTGTCCCTCTCAAGAGAAAAACAACTATTTTTGATAAGTCCTCCCAATTGTGAGTAATCCTGTTTGATTCTAACTGAGACAGTTGGAAATCATTATTTGCGGGCGAAAACCTATGTAAATTGTACCTCGTATCATTGAATGCATATATGTTAAATTTCGTTCAATAACTCCTACTGTATCAAAAGTAATGGCTCCTCCAAAATGAACATCCGAAAACCCCTCGTTACCGCGTGCCAGTGGAAAAGTTGGTATTTTCGAGAAATATTATCTGGACTCGTTGGAGACTATTTCAACCAATCTTTTGTTTTATGGATTGATTGAACCTAATAGAAGAATTTAAGTTACCATCCAATGTTTTATGACATATGTGGTTACTGTGCCAACTCGTTTCCTGATGTACTGAAAGTGAATTTTTTCTGATCTGTCAAAGTAATGGCTGTTTGACAAACCATAACTTGGCTCAAACATGTTGGATTTTTTTCAAATTTTGCAACAATGTCAAACACATTGGCAAAAACAAGCAGCTATAAAATCTTTTGAAAACACTAAGTCTCCGCTGTACTGCGGTTGTTCAAATAAAATTGTCCGTAATTATGGGTCACCCTGTAATTCGGAATTCCTGCATATCAGTTTTATACAAGACGTTTCTAGGCGTTAAAAAAGTTTGTAACCAAGAAATCGGTTAAACTTCAACAAGTAGCAATTACCAGAAGTGACACCGTCTGCTTTAGAATTGGTAGCTAACTTTCGGTTTCAAGATCCTTTTATATGAAAAAGAAAACATTCTGTTGTTAATAGTGTCACATCATAATAGCAATGCTCTTGATTCGTGATTGCCCACATCTTTCATCTATAGAAAATTTTACGTCTCTATAAAACTCAATTTTTGTGGCCTAAACAGATTACACGTTTAAAAAAACTGCGAAAATTGGAAGAAATGAGATCAACCCGATAAACCTGACACTACTTACAATAACGTTCACATTATAGCAGAAATGATTAATTTGAAAATTTCACAAGTCAATTAAATTATCAAACTTTCTGCAGTTCCGAAGAGTCCATAAAAATGCAAATGCTTGGGGCGCATTATTTCCGCGTTTTTCTCATCATCGTATCCACGTTGCTAAAAAATACATAATTGGGATGTTCTAGCCAGGTTCAAATATTGTTACTGTTTGAAACAGCATAATGTCTTCACATCGATGCTCACATTACACGTTCATAGTGACGTCGCAACTTTTAGTATGCCCTTGAGTTTGGTGCAAAAAAAACCAGATACAATAATTTTATGCCTAAATAAAAAAGTACGCACCCCTTGTTATTTCAAAAGCTAACGTTTTCAATAACGTTAAACAAGCATGGCTGAATCTGAAGCAATTGTCATATGAATTTTACCGTTCTGTGATGTTTTTGAAAGCAAACAGTTTTAAAGCAAAGCAATTCTTCATCTCTTGCGGAATAAAAAATAAAGACAAAAAGACAGCAAAAACGAAACAGCTTAGACTGTTTTAGAGACAATCACTAGACTGTTTGACCAAAAAGAAACTGCTTGTTTCCCCTAATTTCATGAACAAACGATTCATAAAAAAATGTTTATTCGGTTTCTATGTCTGGGTATCTACCCTGGCTATCAGAAAAAAGTACTTCTTCAGTTGTCACCGGTATTCATAGCACTTGAAAAAAATGCAGTCGAACAGAAAACGTTTGTTCACTGCACTAATGAATTTCATGGATCTGAAATCTTTTTCCTGTTTTGAGTTGTCCAATTCATTCCACACTATCGTATTGAAATTATTATTTCCTTTTATTAATAGCCTAGGTTTTCAGTTTTCCTAATCTAGAATGAAGCATTTTTTTCATCATAATTTCATGGAATTCTCAAACCTGCAATGACCAACAGTTTCGATTTATGGTCCCCTCTGAAAGTTCGCCGAGCTTAAAATTTAGTCAGTCATGTTGAGTTTTGTGTTTGTGTTTTTCAGTCCTTTCTGTTTCACTTTCTCGTCTTACGGAAACGATTTCGTCTCCTTCTAATGGGTTGCCTGAAACTCTTTTCCTTGCGTTGAATTATTCTGCTCTTCAAATTACGTGTCAGAATCATCCTACTTTCCAATCCTGCACGGCGTAGCAAGTATTTCGATAACCATTTGTGGCGAATTGAATTTGAGCATAATGAGAGGATTCAAACCTTCGTACATAGGAGTTTTGATGCGTTGATATGTTCAGAATCCACAAAAATTAAAAAAGTAATATTCTTTAAAAGATTACGGATTCCAGGAAACAGTAGAAAACAGGTTTTTCTCTAGAGGATGTTTTGATGCTGTTATGGTGTACGATTTACGTCATCATCTATTCTTTCTCTCTGTGTTTGATTTAGTGCGGTCCGCTGTATTCGGGTGACCCCTAGATCAGATTAGAGAAAGAGAGGAGGGCAAACAGTCCAGCAGACGTATTCACATCAGTCTTCCACTCTTGTGGACACCCGAGAGGTCGGCCCATCTGGACCTCTCTCTTCTGAATAAATGAATGTGATCACAAATACGTGTATTTTCTCCTATAGTTAACACGAAGTATTGGCACAATACGTTCGTTCGTTACAATGCCGATGATTACTAATCAAATCTTTTTGAACTTGTCTCCTAAATTTTCGGGAGTTTTTGAGGGTTTTTTGGTTCGGAACTGCTTCCCAATTCCGGGTGAATACAGTTTCAACGAGTCGATTTTTTTGGTCATTTATTTTCAAGGATTATTCGTTGATAAGAAACCAGTGATGTTGAGTCCTTACTATCACAGTTCTAGGACATCGCTTTTATTCTTTTAAATTGTTACAAATTTATGTTGTTATTTGGCTCACAAATTTGAATTTAGCGACCAGAAATTATCGAAAATATGTAATAGATAGTTGCTCTCATAACTATCGTTACTTTTAATGACTTGCGTTCATCATGTTAGAGAAACTGAAACCATTATCTGGTGTCATTCGACTCAGCACTTGTTCACTTCATGAGCATTTTTTTCACTTCTTCAAAAACTGCCGTTCTGCACATACATACCTCAATGTTTGCTACGTTTTCTTGGATTTGATGAGCCTGAGCCACAGTCACGAGCCAAATATTCGAAAACACTGCTGAATTGGTTACAGTTTCAACTAGCAAATTTCCTGCTTCCACCTAGCTGGATTCATTTATGCAGAGTTTATAACGATATTCATATTATGTTTGATTTTACCTTTTTTTGTCCCAGTTCTCTTCTTTTTGAAGCATAGGGAAAAATTGATGACTACCTTGGTGACCGCGAACATTATCGTGAGCTTATAGAACAAATGTCTCTGTCTTGGATTATCACTTGCTACATATCTCGACTATCAGTTGTGATGATTGTGAAACTGTAATTTTCTTGCTTCCAACTAAACCATAAAACAGGCATACCGAAAAACCTGTATTAGAAGTGCCGTCCTTTCAATGGTTTTAGAGAAGATTTGTGACCTGATTTTGACCAGAAAACGATAAAAAACTTCTGTTTTTCCATATGCTGAAGAAACCTTTCTGCTTGAGGGGATCTTCTATTTCAGGAGCCTCTTCATTTTTCAAAGCACCTCCCAGATGACCATTTTGTTTGAGGGGCTCTTCCAATACTGGTCTTTACAGTATCGTCCGCTTTATGTTGTTTGTTACATGCATGCATATGTGTTCACAAATGTCTTCGCGAAATGTAAATTCAGGTACACACTTATATGTAGAATTGGCTATGGAGATATATCTAGATGAGTTGACATGTGTGTGACTACCATCAAAATTCGGAAAGTTTGGATAGATTTGAAAGATGATTCTTCCTTCCCTTGACAGAAAAGTTTTAATAAAAAAACTGCTTCGAGGAGTCGACATTCATTAGAACTATTGCTGATGTTGATTCGATGAACCTTTTGAAATCTGATCAAAACTGCACATAAACATGAGTGAAGACTCAATAAATGAAACTTAGGAGAAAAAAGGAAAACATCGCCAGAATAGAGTTGGGTGGAGCACAGTTCTTTTCTCAATTTTATGCAACAGCAAGAACAGGAAAAGAATAAGCAAAATGTAGTGTGTTGCTGAACTATTATGCTTGGCATTCGCACTTTTCTGCTTCAAATACTTGTTTTGGGATTCCGATTTGTCTATATTTTGCTAATTCCTGGAAAAAAAAATTGTCTGGTATTCTCTCAGCTACTATTGCATCTTTCTGCATACTTCCTGAACTATTTTCTGACTCTTCCGATGTTTTGCAAGATTTTATGTTTTAGAATTGCTTCACTTTCTTCTTGATTCCGTCGTAACAGTGGGGAAGTTTTATTTGAGTTCTGATGTTTTATTTGGTCATGTCAAGTTTTTTTCTATTGAATTGAAGTCTGGGTACTTCAAACAAACATAGCTTTAACACTACCAAACATTTCAGCTTCAAGTCGTAATCTTGTTTCCTCACTTTCTACAATATCATTCACCAAAACGCAGCTGTATCTAGTGTTCAGGCTTTCCCAGGATTTCATTCATTATTATTATTATTCAGCTCTTGTTCAAATGTTGAGATGATGCTTTTATCAAATTTGGTGGGAAGGAAAATGTTTCAACATCAATGGCAGTTTCAACAAGTCAGTTTATTAAAACATAAACTTTCATTATGTTTTTACGTTTGAATTAGTAGGCGAATGAGATTAGAAAACAACAAATGTCATCTGAAGCTGATAAATTGCTATCTGTTTCCACACCAAAAATTACACCGACAACAAGAAACAGAAATCAATGACTTTGGTTTTTGGGCGGTATATCACGCTCAAAATAACATAAATGGGTTCAGTGTAGATACACGCCCTGTTCGGATTTCCAATCTTGTGAAAATAGTGTTCATCAACGAAGAATTCTTAATTTGGAAGCTTGTAAATTGTATCTTCTAGAGTGTCGCCTCGCGAGAATCAGCTTCAGCATTTTTCAGGAAATCAGCATTTTCTCGCATCAGCATATTCTCGTTCAGCAAGTTCAGTTCAGCATATAGTTCAGCATATTCTCGTTTAGCATTTTCTCGCAAAGGTCAGTTCAGCATAGTTCAGCATCAGCATTTTTCAGCACAATTTTCATTTCTTACATTTCAGCATAGAGTTCAGCTGAACTGACGTGAAGAAAATTTATCAAGTTTTTAGCGAAAATCTCAAGATTTTCTCTAATTCGTGGATTTTTTCATAATCCAACACGATAAAAACATGGAAAAAGCAATACATTTTTACAGATTTTCAGATATAAACATAGGGTCACGGCAGCTTTGCTGGATTTTCATAGTTCAGCTGAACTCTATGCTGAAATGGAAGAAATGAAAATTTGCTGAAATATGCTGAAACGAGAAAATGCTGAACTGGGGCATTGCGAGAATATGCTGAACGAGAATATGCTGAACTTTATGCTGAACTGAACTTTGCTGAACTATGCGAGACAGTTGCGAGACCAAGCTGAACCATGCTGTAATCGTCTCGCGAGACGACACTCTAGTATCTTCAGATTTATAGCCGGTTCCTAGACTCCATTTGTTGTGACATGTGATTTTGCATTTTCAGGCATGTTTCCAATTCTTAGTGCCCACAATGGTCGCCTTGCATGATTACAGATATGTTACCGAAATGCATCGGTCGGTTGAAACTTTACGCTTTCAACGAAATGGTAATGTCATCACAAGCATATGAACTTCACTGGTTGTGACAAACTATTGAAAATCACTTATCCAGTTGTTCTCAATGGATCGCATTAGTTCTTGCACTCTGGAATTGTTTTTATGGTCAGCTGATTAATAAAAACGAATTTTCAGTTATAGTTCACTGATCCGTAAAACCATAAGAATTTATCCTTCAATGGAAAAATTCATGGATAATCAACAAGAAAAAAGCGCAGATTCAACATCACGGTAAATAGAACATTTTTTGTGTTCGAATGTTAATACTGGAATTAACTGGAATTAAGTCCAAAAATTAAAAAAAAAACTTTTTCATGAGATTTCTTGTGATTGTTCTGTAGTTCACACAATAAAATATGGACGTTCTCTAATCCAGCCTTATTTCGATTAGAAAGCGTAAAAGATACAGATCATAATGTACACAAACCCAATGAGAATGCGGGAAGTACTTTATACAATGGCTGGTTCGAGCGTTGCAGAGAAATGCGAGGAATAATACTGAGACGGTGTTAAAAAAAACCAAAGATGTATGAATCTTCTAGTACTTATCAACATTATGAAACAGTACAAACATGGTTTATCTGAAGAAATCGAGCCGCAGTGGTCACTTGAATTCTGGCTGAACACTGAAAGACGGAATAGTTCGGTCAACAAGTTACAATAAATCAAAGATTCTGTATGGTAGCATAAATACTGGGAAGAAGGAACAGAAAACATTTTAAAATTAAAAAAATCTAAAATTTCTGGAAGTTGCTAGTCTGTGAGAGTTAATGGAAAGATAAAGCGGTAGCAATTAGAAAAAACAGTTAGTAACGGAGCAAACATGGACACTGAAAAATTGAAAAAATTGGAGTATTCCACACTTCACAAAGAAAGTAGCGGAAATGCGCTTGAACTCACATACAAGTGGTGTATGTGAAACGGGTAATGTCATATATTTTCTTCTCATGATAAGCAATCATTATGTGGGCTAAAGTAGTAACATCGGGTCTGCTCTTGCAATACGAACTTTGATTTGGGTCAGAATACACTAGAGTATTGTAACGGAAAAATTTGTTAATTAATATGTACAAGAAATCAAAAACATATAACTGAAATCATAACTTATTGTGTGTGCGTCTCTGTTCGTTCCTTTGTGGGAAAAATCTACTAAAAACTGTTGTGTGTTTCAAAATATGTAGGATCGCTGTTCCTGGAAGTTTTTAAAGATTCATCTGGGGGCAAGGAATCACTGAGAAGTTTGCATTTAAAACATTTGTAACAGCGAACGGTGGACTGGAAATATCCAAAAAGATAAATATTTATTAACTTACTGAAACGGCTACAATTAGAATAGAAAAATACATCGTAGTCATGCATAACCAAGTGATGAGAATCGAAAATGCTGGTTTCTTGATTTGTGCTCATAAAAAATTACAGCTTTCCCTGATTGTTATAACTAGCAATATTTCACCATGTATGCTTGTCTGGTTCGGACTATTGTCAAATTGATTTGATGATTGTATTACATTATCTAGATACGCAAGATATTAGCTCCAGGTTGAATTGGACAAATTGAAGGGAAATTCTTTTTTATCATTACCAATGTGTGGTAAAGTATCTCATACTGTAAAAGACACATCAGGAGACCGTTAAATTTTTATACTGTTTTTTCAACACAGGATATTCAGCTCGGTATTTCCGTTTTCAATGATCGTTCGATTATATGCGAATCATGAAGAGTACAAAATTTGCTGTTGCAAAATACTGACATTGGTTTCATACATCAGTAAAACATATTGCCAATACGCCATGTAAGAAATAGCCAAAGTCAATCGGGATTTTCAACATTAGTGTTGATTTTCATTCACATTTCATGTATGGACCACTTTGTAACGGATAGAAAAAAAGCGACTGGAAATAAAAAGATTCGCAAAACTTTCAATTTTCTCAGAAAATGGGAGCATCGAGCTACAGTGTTTAAGCCAATAGTAGAGTTCATAAATTGAAAATCGACATTGCTTTTCCAAACTTTCCTGTTCCAGTATTATGTCTTCAAGTGTTTGTCGGTTATGATATTTTCAGTGTTTTTTTCAAACTTGGTTTCTCGAAAACGGACGTGGCTCTTGAAAAAGGTAATGTTTTTAGGGTCATGTTATTGATGCACTTTTGGTGAAATTTGTGTAAACGTTCTGGTCAATTGTAAGACAATGTAAACGAAATGTAAATGTTAAATCATAGGGAAGGTGTAACTGAGAAAAAGTTAATAAAGACGATGTTTTTGTAGGGATGGGGATTCGGTGCGCAATCTAAAAATTTGCTAGATAGATGAGTAAAAGCACAGAATATGTGGATTCCAGATTGTTGCATGTTTTCACACTAAAACTTACACTTCCAGTGAGAAACCGAAAAGTATTGAATTAGAATGAACATGAAGCTGGAAATGCCAGGAGCTATTTAATATAGGAGCGCTTTTGAAGCGAACATAATCTAGAACAGTTATCAGACGGCATCCTTTCAATAAGATAAACCAAATATTGCAGCAAATGTGAACATTGAGAAACTGGAGATTTTTAATAAGTCTCTCGTCATGGAGGTTTTCCATATCTGAACCAAACACTTACCTGGCTTTATAGTTACTCATATAGTGCAGTAAATTCCTGTAAATATGTATTCATGACTCACAATCAGTAAAAAGTATAGTTTGAATAAGGTTCCATAACATAATATTTCTTTGAAAACCGGTGTCAAATCTCAGTGTGTTAAAACGGAAAACTATTTTTGATTTTCACATGTATTGATCCCCAACTGATACCCCTAAATTTTTTTGAAGTAGGCATAATTCGAACCTACCCATAGATGTAAGAAACCCTGTGAAACAATTTTTTTTGAGGAGCCCCCCTTCCCGAGATATGCCGCCTCCTAGATTTTCGCGCGAGATGGGCGCCCGCAGAGTTTGACAAGTCATAACTCGGGTCAAAATGGTCCAATCAAGAAGTTTAAAGAACCAAAATGTGTGAAATCGTCTTGTCTTTCAATTAATAACAAAATAAACAATGAAACACATGTCTTGAAATCTGAAAATTGTAAAAATGTGAAACATGTCAATCCCAACTTTTTTTCCAACTTATTGAATTTTATGGGACTATGACCAGAAGAAAGAGCACCTTTGATTTGGTATACATTCAAAAAATCAGGGTAGGTTGTCGGTCATTTTCAAGAAAAAAGTTAATTTTTTTGAAAAAAAAATTTTTTTTTGAGAAATTTTTTCTTGAAAACGATTAAAAATCTTATTTTCTTTCATTGTTGTGTTGATTCTAAGTATAAATAATATTAATATGCATCAGGATTCTTCAACAGCCTGATATCATAGAAGGACACCTATGAGATTTTATATTCTACGAGTTTTGGAAGTCCAGGTCTTTGATGAATCCTGATGCATTTTAATATTATTTATACTTAGAATCAACAAAACAACAAAAGAAAATTAGATTTTGAATCGTTTTCGATAAAAAAATTTCTCAAAAAAAATTTTTTTTTCATGAAAGTTAACTTTTTTCTCGAAAATGACCGACAACCTACCTTGATTTTTTGAACCTACACTAAATCAAAGGTGCTCTTTCTTCTGGTCATAGTCCCATAAAATTCAATGGGTTGGAAAAAAAGTTGGGATTGACATCTTTCACATTTTTACAGTTTTCAGGTTTCAAGACATGTTTTCCATTGTTTATTTTGTTATCAATTGAAAGGCAAGACGATTTCACACATTTTGGCTTTTTAAACTTCTTGATTGGATCATTTTGACCCGAGTTATGACTTGTCAAACTCCGCGGGCGCTCATCTCACGCGAAAATCTAGGAGGCGGCATATCTCGGGAAGGGGGGCTCCTCAAAAAAAATTGTTTCACAGGGTTTTTTACATCTATGGGTTGGTTTGAATTATGCATACTTCAAAAAAATTTAGGGGTATCAGTTGGGGATCAATACATGTCAGTGAAGTTGCAAGAAGTTGAGTACATCTAACTAACAAAAACCCTTTTAAGGTATTAAAATATCATTGTGTTAACCCCTATGAGCAGGAATAGTAAAAAGCCGACACTAAAACTGCGAGAAAATTGTGTTCTAAAGTTTTTCGTTCTGCTGTAATTATCGTAGTTTTGGTTGGGTATCATTTGAACTTTTTCAGGTCACCATATCATGCGATAGTGAAACGGAAAAAGTTGCTAGCCATTCATTTTGAACACAAACCTGTTTCAGTATATTCATTATTCACTCATTTTTAGGAGGACAATAATCAATAGTTAAAAGTATATGTACTACGTGAATCGAGACCATCAAGAAGACTTGAAAACAGGAGATTCATGTCAAAGATGCAATACTGAAATTTTGTGAGAATGTTAAGCGAGTGTGGCACATATTATCAAAATCATACCTTCATTTTGAAATGCATAATCTGAAACACATTTATTTATCACTTTTGAGTTTTTGGTTCAGTTAAGTTTGCCGTCTTATTGACGCGGTAGCAGTCCGGAGGGAAAAATTCGTCGAATTTTTTGCTCAAATTGGAATGAATTGACCTAAATGTTCTTTGACCAAACGCTCCATCAGAGAAAAGTTTTGTCTGTTGCAAAGTGCCAGTCATCCATGAAAAATTTGAATTACTGCTCGGGTTCTCATCTTGGAGTAAGAGCACTTTAAGGAAATGCAATCAACTAAAAAACCGATTCCTAGACTTCACTCATGACTGCTTTGTATCTGGAGAATATTTTCTGTTTTGAGTTGTCTAGTCCTGTCTCCACTAGCCTATTGAAATGATCATGGCTTTTTATAAATATCGTAGATTCTCAGTACTCTTTATCCAAAATGAATTATGCTTTTGAGTTTTCACCAATTTTTATTGGATACTCGAATTTGGAATAGCAATGATTGTAATGAAGGGTGACTTATCTGAGTAAAATTCTAGTCAGTCTTGTGTTTTATGTTGAGTTTTTTGATTTCATATTTTCCATTCTTCCTGTTTCAACTTCTTGGCTTACTGATCCGATTTCGTCATTCTCTAATTCTTTGGACACAGCTAGTGCTTCCTTCACTTTCTTAAAAATTTATGCTACCCAGGCAATGTTCCAGGATCATCTTTGTCCCATTTTCAGCTCTGAAGAGCGCAACAGGTGATTCCATAACCATTTATGAGGAACTGGATATAACCGAAATGGAAGGGTCCAAGTTTTCCTCGACTGGATTTCTAATGCGTAAAGATATTCGGAGGGACTCAACCAGAATTAGTGTAAGGAAGTCCTTCGAACTCTCACAGATTCATGGAAACAGTAAAAAACTGACTTTTTCGTACATGATGGTCTATTTCGATTTTTCCCAAATTGTCTGCAATAGCACAAAGTTTTGAAAATGTTCTGTGGTAAAAAGCTATTAATTTTGTGGTAAAACTAAGAATAATCATTGTATGAATTCTGATTCTCTTGATTGTCAATGTCAAGATTTTTCTATTGAATGAAAACCTGGAAGCTTCAATCATTTTCACTACCAAACATTTCTGTTTCATGAAACCGTCATGTTCCTTTATTGTTCTACCGATCCATTGATCCGAATACAATACCTAGGTTTTCCCTGTTTTTCGCGTTTCCATTCATTTTCACTATCGAGCTTGTGTTCAGATTTTAAAGTGATTTTTTCAAGCTAATAAGACGATACAATCAATTCAGAAACCGTTACCGTTTTCGGAAGTCAGTATATTGAAACATGAACTTCTATTGTGATCATTAGGTAGCACATTCCCTATATTCATTGTTCTACTATTCCGACGAAATTCTTTGTCTCCGTTCACACACGAGGAGAAGTTCCAGAGTGCCTTTTACAATTTCTCTCTACAAAATATGGTTTTTGAGACATCAGAAACTCCAAAATCTTTGTTGTCTTTCTTACTTGTTAGAATCCACTTACTTATCTGAAAATAGCACAGTAACAGCTTCAAAATGATATCGTTTTTCTGAAGTGTCCTCACTAACTTTACTGTTAGAAAACAGTGTTATTCTCTGAACATGAATCGTTTCCAAGATGGTGTACAATTGTGATCGCGTTATTTTAGTAATTTTCTGCACAGAACTCACTCAATACATTTCTACATCTCCAAGAAGTAACCCAGGATTTTGATAAGTCGTCGTATGTTCAGTTTTTCTATGCAACTTCAAACAATGAATGCTCTTCAGTGTCCTCAGATTCATCATCAATCATTTTTGTTCGCATGGATTTTAGTGATGAGACATGTGAATTTGTATTCTTAGCGACCTTAAAAAAATTTGATACATCCAAATGAATGGTTTGTGGGAATATAAAAATGTTAATGCTACCATAACTGCGGAATTGTATAAAATGTTGGCATTCTTGGAGTGCTAGATTTGAACTCAATTCGTTGCGGATCCAGCAAAGAACATTTTAGTTTCCTAATGAAGTAAACGAGCAGCACGTACGATTTCTCGAATTTCGCTCGGATGAAGCACAGTTTGTACAAGAAACGAAAGAACCGCAAGTCACACTAAAATCCAGTATTTCTAAATCGAATACGCTTCCAAGGAGTTCATTGTTTTAAAAACGCAAAGTTTCTCCAAACCTTTAGATCCTAGGTTTAATAAAATTAATCGTAACGATGGAAACGGATTTGTAAGTTTTCACTGTTTCAAAATGTTGGTATTCCTGAAGTGCTAAATTTCGACTCAATCTTCTTAGCAAACAACATTCTAGTTGCATAATGAATTCTGTCACTGAACAAAAAAGCGATGCGAATAAAAGTAAATTAGCAGTAGTAAATGAGCATAAACTTATATGAAGCACAATTTGTGCAAAGAAGGCAAGCATTGACGGGCACACTAAAATCCGGTTTTTTAATGAAATGAGCCTCCGCGTAGTCCATTGTTTTAAAATAGCAAAATTTCTCAAAATTGTTAGACCATTTGTTTATTGAAATTTGTATTGTTTTCGTTTTCTCATCAACCTCAATCCTTTTCGTATCACTCATTTTTCTTTTCAAGTAAACTTGGCTCAGGAGTATGGTTTCTGAAAATTTTTATTTTCCAAGACTTCACTGCTTCAATTTCTCGTCTTGTACTCCTAGTTTCTTTTTCATGTATTATTTTAGAGATAACATTA
Organism: Caenorhabditis sinica; assembly: GCA_963932045.1. NCBI lineage: Eukaryota > Metazoa > Nematoda > Chromadorea > Rhabditida > Rhabditidae > Caenorhabditis > Caenorhabditis sinica. The sequence goes on from OZ009940.1 coordinate 23,489,835, forward strand.
AATTACATACTGTTTCTTGAACCGAGTTATCATACTACTCAATTTTTAAAAGTTCACTGCGTTTTACATTGGACCATCCAAATTTGCAGCATATTAAAGGACCATTGTATCAATGAAACATTTACAGGTTCACTGAAACAACAAACAAATAACTTTTTAAATGTGGATGTTGAAGCCTTTGTGCAATGCTGTACTGTTATGTTCTGGTACCCTTCCTGCAAGAAAAATTATTTTAATTTTATATGCTGCTGGTTATACTGTTATTCAGCATGCTTTCTTTATAACTGTCAGACCTTAACATAAAATTTATGAATTGTTCACTGACAGTAAAAATATTGAATCGAGATCTGGTATTCCAAAGACATCAACGTTTTGAAACAGTGAAAGCTTGAAGTCGTGTCCACAATATTGAAAATGAAAGTCTTTTTACTTCATGACCATTAGTTTTGACCGAACCACTAAATTTTTGAGCCACAATTTTGCAAACATTTCCCGTTTTGCCCACGGGAACATGCTTGTTTTCGTTTTATTGCATTTGATGATCTATTCCATGGACACGAACTAAATATTCGGAAATACTATTGAATGGGTTCAGTTTCAACATGCTAACTTTTATGCTGTCGCCTAGCTCGAAGCGATAACGATGAGAATTCCTTAATATTTAGTTTAGTTGTCGTTCTCTTAATCTGTAAATATCGGACACAGCAATTCACAACCGCATATCAATATCCGATTGCGGCATTTTGAGCCTCATTGAAATGACATTCGACAAAATTGTTTTTCTACTTTTTAGTAAGCATAGCGCATCTGAACTGAAAAAATTTTAGCGAAGTGTCATTGCAAAGAGGCTCAAATTGCCGCAATCGGATACTCGGTGATCGCTATCATTGTTAAACTCGGGAAGTAATCGCCTACCTTTTATCATTGAACATTATCTCGGCCGTCAACTATGATGACCGCAAAACTGTAATTTGTTTTATTTTGCTTTGTTATGTATACGTAACTTCCAACGGAACTATTAGAATATAATCAGGTTTCTTACTTTTAATATAGTATTGGCTGCCATATAGATATATCTAGATGAAAATCGTATGCGGCTACAATCACAATTCAAGAAATAAGGGTAGATTCAGAAGACGAAACCATTTTTTTGAACGAAAAGTTTCATTTAAAAAACTGTTTCTAAGACTTGAAATTTCCCTCCAACCATCGCTGATGTTTGTTTTAACGATTAAAAATTTTTCCAATAATATTTTCAAAACATATCACATCGAGAGATAAAACAGGATAAAAACTCAACAAATGAAAATTGAAAGGAGATCAGGAAGACTCAGACACACTAGAGTAGGAAGAGTATAAGCTCTTATTAGGATAGCATAAAACTGCAAAATAGGTAGAACGGGAGGGAAGTGCAGAAATAGCCACATAACGCTAAGTAAAAGTTACTTCAAAATTGAGTTTTATGTTATCTTCTCCACAACGACTAACAACAACTAACTCAAAAGTACATAATTTAAGCGAGAAATGAACAACAGAAATAAGCAAAGGTTCGAAAATCTATCAATTCATGGAAACAGAAAAATGTTGAAACGTGGGAGCAAATATTATTTAATGTGCATTCATCGTTTCAGGTACTCATTATTAATCATAGTAATGATGAAGTGTTGATTTACGAGTTGACAAAAACTGCTGACAAGTACATACAGTGGCGAGCATAAGTGAGGACACTTTTTTGTACAGTCCATAACTTCGCCGTAACAACTCAAAATGACATGAAACTTTGCATGGGTATTACTGGATAGTTGAAAAATATGTTCACAGTTTTTTGTCAGCTGCCCACTATCCGTGACCTAGTTAGCTTCACAGGTATAGCAGTAATCTAAAACCCCAAAAAATTATATTTTTCTGGGTAACTTTTTTTTGAAAATTCTTTTGATGAAAATGTTGCTCACGTCCCAGATATGCATCAAAAAAAGTTTGGTGCACGTGGGACGTCGGGTACTCGTATTATGTAGGTCAAAGCTGAGATAGTGCAATTTAGTTTTTTTGGCCTAACTCTGCTTAAAATGGCTCAAATTAGTTCAAACTCCTACCAAAAAGCGTATTTTTAGTTTTTCTACAAAATGTATGTAAAAAATTGCATTTTGAATAAAGTTCATTTTTTCGAGTTCTGTACTGATTTTGAAAAGCATTAGAGCGCAAAATTGAAATTTATTCAAAATGCAATTTTTTACATAAATTTTGTAGAAAAACTAAAAATACGCTTTTTGGTAAAAGTTTGAACTAATTTGAGCCATTTTAAGCAGGGTTAGGCAAAAAAAACTAAATTGCACTATCTCAGCTTTGACCTACATAGTACGAGTACCCGACGTCCCACGTGCACCAAACTTTTTTTGACGCATATTTGAGACGTGAGCAACATTTTAATCAAAAAAATTTTCAAAAAAAAGTTACACATTAACATATTATAATTTGGTGTCTCAGATTACTGCTATACCTGTGAAGCTAACTAGGTCACGGATAGTGGGCAGCTGACAAAAAACTATGGCTTTGTTGTGCAACTATCTAGTGATATCCTTGCAAAGTTTCATGTCATTTGGAGTTGTTTCGGCAAAGTTATGGGCTGTACAAAAAAGTGTCCTCACATATGCTCGCCACTGTACATATGCAATGTTCCTTGTCACCATACTGTGTTTTGGCAAGGATTCGCGTAAATGATTCCAAGCGTAGTGAGAAGAATACATATGGCTAATGAAATCGACCCCGAGACGCATAGGAGGTGAAATCAAAATATGGTTAGTTCTTTTTTTCTGTTCCGACAGCATCATTTTTTTAACGCTTCAGATGTCTTTTAGTTTATTGGCTTTTCTCTGTTCAAACTAAGTATAACGAATCTGGGTCAAATGCCAATTGAATGTGAACTCATATAACTTTCTTTACCCTAACAACGATTTTCGTCTCGGGTCGGGTAGTTTGGTCTTTAGAATTTTTTTGTTTCTTAGATTTTTTCGTGCCCTAAGGTCACATTTAAGAATTGTTTTCGTCAGTAATATACATACATATAATATTGTAACAAGACAATTATGGTGTTATAAACATAGTCGCCTGCCAACTTGTCAACATACATATTTATCGTTTGAGAAGCACCTGATAACAAAATTAGAGTGGCAAAGAAAAAAGCGATTTATAGAACTGAAAAACAAAGGCAAAACATACAATTATTTTCCTCGTCCAGGTCCTGGATGTCTCTGAAGGAAGCACAGTAATGCTTTATCTCCTAATGACTGAACGGTTCGCGATATTCTTCCACCCCTTGAAAGTAGTCAACGTCTGCCCGTTCATGATTTCTTTCCGCCCGTACGAAAGCGTGAGTTTCCAATATCACCAGCTTCAGCAATCGCAATCATTCAGAGCGTAGTGTTCAATTCGTTTTACGATGGTTCCTTTGACTACAAAGAAAGACGCGTGCTACCGTTCTCCGCCACCTCCCCACGTTCCAGATGTCGGTTTCGATCACAGATGCCGGCTATGAGGTAGTGAACAATTTTTATTTTGTTACACAAGTTACTTTTTCCAGGTCGATATCAAGGAACACTTCGTCCACACCTATCTGCATAAGTATTACTATGGCGATGCGAGTAATCGTTTGAATAATGAACAAATCAAATACAGTTTATCTTTTTGAGATTTTGTTCTTCAACGTGAATACATTAATTTTTCAGATGCTTCTTTTATAAAAAACTTCACAAAACATACATGTTCTCACTTGATAATCGCAATTTTCCGTCTTCCCAACTCATCCATTGCATTCAAGTTTAGAAATTTGGTTAGTTTCATTATACGAGAAACCTTTGAATATTCTTGTCATTAGTCAACGTGCTCACTTTGGCAGTTTATATTCTTGTGTCGCTGAAAAAATAATGCCGTCCTTTTTGACGATAGACTAATGATCAACTATTGTTTATTTTGTCATGTTTCACCATCAGCATCAATAAAACATTAGCATTAATAAAAATGGTCAAATCCCATGACAATGAAGTACTTCTTCTTTGAAAATGAGCGTTGTCTTTATTGTAATGTAAAAGTTACACTTTCTTCACAGGAGAGTCAAATTTATGTTGAAAAGAAGAAAAACAAGAAAAAGTCCCGAACCGCCGTAGCTCACAGCATCCCGTCGGGTAGCCTAACACTGCAAGGATACTGGGACATGCATTCGTCCGACTCATCTCTTTTTAACAACATTATAAAAATGTTAATGTTACCATACATTTCTAAGATAACGGAATGCCCTGTTTCAAAACGTCAGTATTTTTGGACTACTAGATTAAAACTCAATGTGTGTTGCTCAGGATTTCATGAATTTTGGATAAGTCTTCAGGATGTACATTTTGTGGTGAAACTGCTCTTCGGTGTCCTCAGATTCATCATCAACCATTTTTGTTCGCATGGATTTCAGTGTTGATACATGTGAATAAAAAACAATTCAATTAGTCAATTCAAGTGAATGGTTTGTGCAAATATAAAAGGGTAAATGCTGCGATACATTTCTAATATAGCGGAATCGCAAACTTTCACTGTTTCGAAATGTTGGTATTTTAGAGTGCTTGATTTCGACTCAATTCGTAGTATGTTGACCTATGTTCTAAAAACGCATATTTTCTCAAAACCATTAGACCATTGGTTTAATAAAATTAATATTGCTTTGTTGTTTTCTCATCAGCCTCAATTTTTTTGTATAAAGAAAATTGCAAAAGACATAGGACCGATCCATCGAACAAACAAGAATGAAATTGATAATAACGAGATAACAAAACCGAAAACATTACAGAGATTGGCAACAAAACAACAGCATGGATAAATTTATACTGGTTCGAAATCGCTAAAGTAAGAGACTTTTAGACATAATAAATAAAGAAAATCGAGTACGAAAAGTTAATTGTTGCAACAAATGAAAACATTGAGAAACTGATTTTTCGTTTTGATTAAACAGATGCTTTATTAGTACTAAAAGTGAACGTGGCTTACCATTTGATACATAAATAACATTGAATGTTCCCCAGTTCGTATTTATGGTGTACTACCGAAAGTAGGAAAAAAAAATTCCAAAAACTATGAATTCTATGAAGTCTAAAATAAGGAGTAAGGTTTCCTTCAATCAATAGAAAGCGACTGATCCATTGAATTCTCTGATTCTTGTGAAAATATACCGCAGTGGTATAACTGAAAATTATTGAGGGTTCGATAGTGAGTGTACAGAAGGCTGATGCGGATAGACTCTGAGCGTAGTATTAAAAATGAAAATGTTAATTATAATTGGTGAGAGAATGCAACGGAAAAATGTCAAAGTCTTTCTGATGTGAGCAAAAGAAATAGTGTTTGATTGTTGTGCGTTGCTTCCAATAAGAACTTCGAAACTGAGTCTTGCCTTTGAATGTTGAAAAAAGAGACACGAGGAGTCACAAATAAAGCAACGAAGGAGTTAACAGAATTGAACAGTATAGGAAGCGGTAGCTTGACAAGTGAATATGGACGTGGAATCGTCATAAAGATATGAATAAGCAGTTGGGCAGGCATCCTTGAACATCTGAGCAGTGGCGGAGCGGTGGCATCTGTCTGGAGTTCCATATGCTCCACGACAACATTCTTGATCGGTGTTGTATCCAAGGCATCCAGATTTACAGCCAACAACATTTCCGCTATGCCCATAGACCGAGAGTGCAGGTGGACACTCCGAATTGATATCCTTGACGCATCCTCCGGCGCGCTTGCATCCAGATCCACCAGATGGATCAATCAGAATTGGGAGGTTATATCCATCGAGAAGAGAGACGTCGTATAAGTCTGGCCCTCCGTATGCTTTCATGGTGAACTCGGCATAAGATGCTGGTGGAACTCCTCCAGCTCCGTTACATTGCTCAGAATTCTGAAAATTTTATGCTAGATTCTTTGCTTCTTGGATTTCTCACTTTACAGAATCCGGTCTCACAGTTGAAATTCGAATCGCATCCAGTTCTTGCCCAAATACGCCCATCAGTCCATGCATCGTCTACTTGAATGTCTCTCGATTGTGCAGCATCCAATCGGAATCCACCTTCCGCTGGGTTTCCAGGACCGAGAATTCCGGGCCAGATGGTGAATGGACACTTGTTGTAGATAGTGATTTTGCGATATGCTGAAGAGGGTGTCACAAGCAATAATGCCAAAGTCAGTTTGATGAGGGTCATTTCTGGAAGAATGGAATTTGAGGGAAGGAAATAATCAAAAAGGAAGAAACTGATAGCATTTCTCTTATCTCGTGTCTTGCTCTAAACGAAATGGTTTCCCCAACTTACTCTGATTCCTTATCAGTTTTCAATTGACATTTTTTTGGTTTCTCTTCCTCCCAAACACCTCGTATTCTTGAAAATGTTCTCTTTGAATGAAATAGTATTTCGTAGTTGTTTTTGTAAGTAAGATAAGGAGTAAGGATTCCTTCAATCAATAGAGTCCGATCCATTGAAAGCTCTGATTCTTGTTAAAATATAACGCAGTGATATAACTGTAAACTATTGTGGTTCGATGGTGAATGCACAGAAGGCTGATGCCAATAGACTACGAACGTAGCACATAACATGGAAATGTTTATTAAAATTTGTGGAATAACGCAACGGATAAAGTTTTCAAAATCTTTCACCGCTTCGGTATAGTCATATGTTCTCTCATATTTTTACAGGATTGATGGAGACCTTTCCAAATATCATCCTCGCAGTTAGCTTCACACACTTTCAGTGGACGTGGGTATGGTCCAGACATAGGACATTGGGCTTTGATCATCTTCACAATCACAAACGATTCAGAGCCGACCAAAAAAAAATCATTCAGCGTAAAAAATTAGATTTTTTGTTAACAATGAGAAACAGAAATTTGTCAGTAATTCTAATGTTATGTTATTTATTTTGATTTTGAGATGTTTTTACAGTCAGTAGTCGACCTCAAGTTTGATAGAAAAGCAGTATACATATGTGGCTGCAATTGTCCCTAGCTGTGTGTTAATGACCCTGTCAAAAAAAATTAACATTGGTGAGATTGTTTGACTCTGCTTAGAAAATTTTAACGCAAAGCTCTAATTCAATTGCCTCCAAAAATCCTTAAAATTTGTTTTTTCACAAGGGACCAACCCACTGAAATATAGTTTGCTTCTTCGAGTATAGCAGTTTTCTGCTTCGGAAAACTTTTCGAGGCTCACATACGGGATGGGGGTCCGAGTTCGGAGTTTTCAGAGCGACAAGGATCGCAAAAACTTCATTGAAAAACAGAATAGCTGTTCAGTTATTTCGTATCATTGAAACTGTGAAAAAAAAGGAAATAGCGAATTTCTTATGTATCCGCAGTAAATGCAGCCAGAGTGCACTTCTCAAATGAATTTGTAAAAAAAAGGTTCATTTTTATTTTATCTGCAGTAATGCCGAATCGCATTGATATTCAGATTTATTGAAATGTGTTCAGATATAGTTCAAAAACAAAATCGGATCGTTAACATGTGAAAGGGAACTAGTCACGCAAATCTTGACTTTGAAACTGTAAATTAAAAAAATGGAAGGGACAGTTGTTGGTTGATGGACTGTGCGCTTATGATGTAGATGTAATCCAATTACTGTTGTGAAGGATTATCTTATCAAGTATAATGGAAAAATGAAACTGTGTTCTGAATGTTTTAAATAAAAATAGTCAAGGTACCTCGGTGCCGATCCAATTTTCGTAATCTACAATGAACATTTGTGTGAATGGGAATCCACATGCAAACAGTTTTTCATAATTAATATCAGCACAACTTGTAGCATGACTAGTAAGCTTACAAGTGACGAGAAGCAGAAATGAGAAGTCAGAAACGGGGATAGATGTGAGGAAAAGATAAAAGGGAAAGAAGCATGAATAATGGGACAAAAAACCACAAAACAGGGAAACAGAAAGAAAACCGAAAATTAGTCAGAGCAGTATTAAATAGAGAGACGCACAGAACATTAGACCACTAATAAAAATAGCGACTCCATAAAATATGCGAATTTGGAAACAGAAAATATAACTGCATTCTCAATTAAAATATTCCTGTTACAGTTGTTTGCCGTCTAGACTTGTATCGGTTTGAGCTATTCGATAACAGTACTTCTTAACGTTAGTACTTCGTTAGAGGCAAAATTTTTCGAAACCAATTTGTTAAGCAAATCTTGATTTTTCAGTAAACTCCTGATTTTTTGTTTATTTTTTGTACCTCATGGATTGTGCACACTTTTTCATGAATTTTTGACGGTTTTATCATAAAACTTCTTCGAACACAAAATCACACTATTGTCAAGAAACACGTTTTTTTCAAGGGAGTGCAATAGTAAAAAATAAAAATATCAAGTGAACGCAGTTTCAATGAGTCAATTTCTTTCGATAATCTAGTTGTCTACGATTTCAGATTCATTATTTCAGTTCTAGAACATACCGTAAAAACTGTACTAGAGTGACACCTTTATTGTAACGACACCTCTAATAGAACGACACGAAAAAAATTGATCGAAAAATAGAGCGCCATGTTGCTCTAATACAGTTTTATGGTAGTTTTTATTTATACAATCAGTGAAGTTTGTTACTCGGCTCACAGTTTTAAATTTATCTACTAGAAAAAACCGAAAAGAGAAAAATGATTTGGGAGGACTATCAAAAATGCAATGACTCGCATTCATCGTATTGGAGAAACTGAAACTATTTGTGTCATTCAACGCTGTTTTCTTGATTACATAAACAGGACATCTAGTTCAACCACTAAATATTGAGCTTCACTTTTTCAACATTTTCGGTTTCGCTTGATTGATAATTCCTTGTCACAGACAGCTTCAAGCGATACGATCATGACACGCATCCAAAGCTTATATTGGAATAAGACTTCCAACATCTTATCATTGTTTATTTTCTTGACTGCCAGATATGATGACAACGAAACTGTTTTTTACTTTCAATTTTCTAGATTTCACATAGCTCACTTATAACTGATCCGCTAAAAACAAGCATACGCTGTTTTTTCAAGTATCTCAGTTTCATTTGCTTAATATAGTTTGCTACAATTATGCACACGAGTTGCTCTCAAATATTATCGATCAAGTCCACAATTTTTAATTTCAAAATAAGAAAATCGAGTTTTTTGAAAATTTCTGAAAATTTCCGTTTTTCCCGAAAAATCCGGAAGACCGAAGAAACCCAAACAATTTTGACGGAACACGGAGGAAGGAAGACTGATTTCCGTGCATCTCTGATTTTGATCCAGTGAGTATTCAGAAGTGATCAAAATAAAGGAAAAACGAAACGAAATCTCTGCAAGTTGAAACAGGAAGGGAAATGGTAACGCTACAAGCATAATAGAGTAGGATGAAGCCAAACTCTCATCTGAATTTCATGCAACTGCAAAAGTGATGGAAAGATAATTCATGAGAAATAACAGCAAGCAGAGCCAAATGACGGCAGCTATGACAAAAAATTGTTTATAAGCGAGCAATCAACATAATAAGTACGCAACTGGAATGATAAGAATGAGCAACAGAAGTAAATAGATATGGAAAACAGAGAAGCAGAGAAGTGAAGCTTGTAGTGTTACAGAGGCTCGCGGTACGTGATTCGGAAGATCTGGAAATTCCTGAAAACTTTTGTTCCGAAGTATCCTAGAGTGTTAGTGTTGCTCAGTTTGTTATGGAGTGTGGAAAAAAAGACCAAAAGGAAGTGTGCGCCGGTGAAACTGATTGAAAAAAACGGTAGAATTTTTGAATCCCTATGTGCATGTCACTGGCCTGAGCTGAAAATTAACGGTAGAAGTGAACAACGAGAATCAGAAAATAATGTTGATGAATTGAGAGATATTTTGGTGGAAAACATTGTTGAAAAATAAAATAACGATTTCAGTAAATGTTCGAAGTTATCAAATCCTAGGAACAGAAAAAAACTTAAAATATCCGAACAGATATGATCATAGGTTTGTATGTTTTACCGTTTCAGATTCTCCTTAATGTTTTTGATTTTTAATGAAGTGCTGATTCGAGCAAGTAAGATGTTCAGACAGTTGTGGTACTGTTTCAACATGTTTTCTTCAGTTTAGTGTTTCCGTTTCCAATGATCATTAGATTGTATGTTAATCGTACAAGTTTTTCTGTTCCAAAACACTGATATTAGTTTCAGACATCAGTAAATAATATTGCATAAAGTGATTGTTATGGTTTCCATCAATCAAGATGATTGACATGAGCTCATAAGAATTCATGGACTACTTTTTAACCGATGGGAAATCAAAACGACTGCAAATAAAAACAACTTCAAAACCAAATGAAACAGAAAACGTGGACTTGTTTACTTCGAAATGATCCATGGTAATCTTAAAGGGGGGGGGGCATCAACTCGCTCTGGACAACGGCCTGCGGCAGTCACGCCTACAACAGATTTTATTAACTGAAAATCGAACTTGCCACTCAAAAGCCCACTGTACCAACATTATGTCATCTGCTTCTGTCAGCTATGACATGCAGTAATAGTTTTTTCTGGTTTTCACACATAAGATTTGTTTGTCGACAATGGTCAGGATAGCGGTTTAAACACCGGAAAAGGTAAATTTTTTACAGTCTTAATATTGACGCACTGTTTGTGAGATAAGTGAAAAAGTTTTGGGCAATCGTAAAGCTACTAATGAGAAGAAATAGAAATGAAATCATAATGAGGATGAAACTGAGAAACAAATATCGAAAACGTGGATTCAGGTAAGGATGGGGATTTGATTCGCAATCTACGAAAATACTTGATAAATGGGTATAAGCGAGGAATACATGCTGCTCCTACAGTGTTGTTTGTCTCGTCACCAAAACTTACACAAACTGTAAGAAACAGAAAATATTGGCTTGATCGAACATAAAGCACACAAGATCAGAAGATACCGATCAGATCGGCACTTTCAAAGCGAATACACACAAACGAGTAAGAACAGACTAAGTTTCGACCAAACCAAAAGAATTAGGTAAATAAAACATTGCAGCAAATATAAAGGTTGAGAAACTGCAAATTTTTAATAACAATCTCGGGCGACACTTGAGTCTATTAGGACTAAGCAAGTTCCTGTTCCTGGTTTTAAAGTTACGTACATGGTACAAATGACTATTTATTCATTGCTCGCACCCAGTAAGGAGAAGAGTTTAACGTTGAATAGAGCCAGCAATATCTCCTAAAAAACTGTTATCAACTCTCAGTGTGTTGAAACGGAAAACTTTTAAAATCTCCAATAAAGTCGGTAGAAATCGAGCACATTCAACTTCAAAAAACGTGGAAATTGATGGGTTAACACATCTGAGCGATAATGGTTGTTTATTGCGCTAGGAATAAACGCTTTAGCGTTGAGGGTGCATGAAGCGAAAACTATCAAAATTGGGGTTGAGTTTTTTAAAGCGTAGTACCTTCTTTTTTTTCTGGAATGAATACGAGAACTAGACGTATCTTATTTAATCTAATTTACTATGCTACCAAAACAGTAGAAAAGTGGTATTTAAAATGGTAGCAGGATCTTATCTGAATTTCGTGAAACTACAATAATACTCGAATGGTCGGTCGTAAAAAGGGACATGCACTATAAGCCCATGAAGTTTTTACAAACGTTTTTGACAAATCACTTGAAAATAGTAATGAGCTCTTCAAAATGAGCAGTTTACCATTTCCAAAGACTCAAGCTAAGCAGATAATAAGAAAGAGAAACAGACTGTGACAGTAATAAAAGAAAGAAAAAGTTCTTGTCAGTAACATGTTTTGACTTGAAGTGGTATGATTCAAAGAAATCTTAGAAGCAACTGATAGTAATTGATCAACAATTCTTTTGAACTGATGAGGTAGAAAAACAAAATTGGAAATGAGAGTCGTGAAACAGCTTACTTTTTGAACTTTTTAAATGAATTTGAGACAGAGTCAATTATGCATCTAATGAAAAAGTTCACGAGAACCACGTTTTTTCGGAGTTTTCATGGAGTGAGTGCCTGTTTACCGACGTCAGTACTTTTTGGGGGCGTTTCGCAACCAGTCAGTTTGAAACTGTGACATTTCGCAACCACCAAATCAACAAGCATAATAATAATAAGTTCACGTTTAAATCAGTTTTTTTTGGAAATAGATGACAACCTTGATTATGACATCCGCAACCACATGTAGCCTATATGAATGAAAACTGAACTACTTTACAAAATTGCGGAATGTCTTGATTGCGAAATATCTAGTTGTGGAATGTTGTTGCGAAATGTCGTGGTTGCAAAATTGTCGTGATTTGCGGAATCTCACCGTTGCGAAATGACTAATTGCAAAAAGTAGGGGTAGCTTTTTGACGGCGTCTGAAAGGGTTTTAGAATTTGTCCACTTTCTATGATTAAAAGAAAACCGAAATACATACAAATTTGTCTGATGTTCGTAGAGTAATTGGTGGAATAATCAACCCATTCAACATAATATAGATATCATAAACTTCTACTTTACCTGCCAAACATGGTACAGTGTTTTTGCAAATTTTGTGTGAATTCCTGGAACCATGTCCTTGACCGATTTGGCGTACATGTTGTTTTTTAGAGGGGAATTCCGGTCAAAACTTTTCGATCGTATCAAAATACGTAAAAATGTACATAAATTTCAAAATTCATACCGAAAATGCCCACAAATTGCTACAAATCCCTGAAAATGAGCTCCCAAGCAAAACGCAGAAGTTGCTTGTGGTGGCCGTGGCCGAGTTTTACAAAAAGTAGCGTTTTCAACAAACGAGCGCGCTCGAAGCTTTCCGGTAGCAAATCTGAGAGTTTTCCTACGCCTATTTTTGGGAAACTCGGCCACGGCCACTACAGGCAACGGCTGGTTTTTTTGCTCATAGGTTTCGGAGAGTTGTTTGAGCATTTTCGCTATAGTTTTTGAAATCTGCGCACGTTTTGAAGTTTTGAAGCATTGAAATTTTTTGACCGGAATCCTCATTTAAGTGTCTATCTTTCGACGTATTCCACCGTTCCTCCGTTTCATCCATTGCATTTATTACTTTTTTTTTTGAAAACTATTTTAATCTTTTGTACAGACTTTATAAATTCGAATTCAATATTCTTGTTAGAAACATTTCGAGTTTATATAAAAGAAACAAAGCGAAAAATCCGTAGTAGTGCTAGGATACGCGGACGTGGATTTGTCCGACAATTTCAATTTCAGTCTTATTCTCTACTAGAGAAAAGAGAAAAAATGGATTAAAAAACTCATACGAGTGTGCATATTTACAGCTCATTGTGACTAACTTGTAAATCTCTTTCCATCAGCAAGATTTAAGACATTTTTGGAAGAAAGAAACAGGGATAAACTGGACATGACGTAAATGAGTAATTGGTTATTATTCCGCAAATAATCATCAATGAACAACTGATTTCCAACTATAAGCTTATTAAGTCATGGAAACAGTTAGATTGAGCAAGATGCAAGCAATGAGAAAGTGCCTATAAACAGTTTTCCTAATACTGTTTCAAATGCTTATTGTTTCCATAATCAAATTGGTTTCAGCAGTTTCTAATCTGGTGAAACTTGTCAGATAATGTTGATTGCCAGAGTGTTATTACAATTAGTCAAAGATTTTGAAAAGACACTAGTGAGAAATTTATACGATTAGTGGAAATGTTCTCATTGATACAGTAATTAGTGAAACAATAAAGTCGAAGCTCCCTGTTTCAAGAAGGTACCTCACTAGGATAGCGAAGAGAACATATCGAGAATTGTAAAACACAGAAACTATTAAATTGAGAGAAAAACTTTTTCACAAAATTTTTGTGCAGTTTCAAAATTCTCAATGGCCATCAACGAGTGGACGCCCATCACAGTCATAAAATTACAATATCAACGAAACCGAATATTTTTTTCTGAAAAGTTCGCAACAAACTTCCAGTGTCTTATCAGGTAGAAGCTCTCTGTTTCTAAATATGGATATAGTATGAGTAATGTGTGGGAAAGTAATGGTTTTCAACTATTCATTATTTTTTATCTCAGAAACACCGATTTATTATTGAATCATAACTAGACTAGTAACCTATCTGCACACCTTGATACAGTAGTTTTTTCAACATTTATTTTTAAGACCTTTTCCAAGGGAATATTTTCTAGAAATTCATGGCTAGCTAACAATGAACTATTTGAAACATATTGTTCCATAGTCTTCTTTATGATTCTAACTGTAAGTCAATTTTGTATGTTTCACCATTAGCATTAGTATCGATTGTCAATTCCCACGCCAATAAAATAGTCGAACACTGTGGTACATTCTTATGGTTCGTCAAAATTACATAAAAAAGAAAAAAAGCTCCGGGAATCGCGCCTCATAGCAACCCGTCGGGTATCATAGCAGTGCTAGGATACAAGGACGTGAATTTTTCCAACTCTGCTCATTTAGCCAACTGCATTTTTATTCACCGCCAGTATATAGAGGTGACACTGATTGATGGATTGTTCTGGAAACATGAGCGTGATTCAAGGCGGTTTCCGAAGAAAAAATGAGACGGGTCAAACGGTATATGATGCAAACAAGTTTTTGACTGTTATTGAGAGGATAATCTACAACTTCACTGATTTTCAACTAAAAATCTATAAGTTACTTCTTCAGTGAAACAGAGGGTGTGAACAATCAAAAAGTGCTTTTGGACAGTTCTACTAAAACTGTTTCACGTGCTCAATATTTTTGTAAGTATTTTTGTCTGAGTAATCGAGTTCTTGCCCGGCTGGTTTCCTAAACGTCCAACAGAAAATTCATTGTCAGTTCACATCACTATGTATTTGGCAACAATTCCCATGCATCACTTAAGAGCTAGGAATCCTGAAAATGTTGGCACACTAACTGCAAAACAAAAAAGAAACATGGTTGAACTGTTTGAAGTTCATACATACATATGATTTTCCCACATGAGACATTTTCTAAAGATTTGCGATGAAAACTATGAGTTGTCTGCTAATTACTGATCGACATTACCCATCCACCAAGAGTATCGACTCGGAAGAAAAAAGTCAGCTGAAAATAAGAATAGTGAAACAGGTTTCTTTGTTTGTTCGGCTTCCGGAAGTTTTAAAATTTGATGACAGCATCTGTTTTGGAGTTTTTTCGCAGTTAGTCTATATGCATTTTTTGTCATGTCAGTTGGATAGCGGATCAAACACCAACAAACATAGGATTGTCAATTTGTTTTCAAGTAATAGCTGTTGTAAATACAAAACGAATAATTCAACGTTTTCTCTCAATTTCGAAAAAAACTGGCAATTGATGATGTACGAGTGTTATTGGCGTTGTTATTGGACGCCAATAACATTCATGCAATGAAAATGAAAACGAAACTTGAATATTTTTCTGTTGTTTCGACATATATCCTCTGTTTCCATATGTGGATTTACGAACCCTGTTTTTCTGAATAGTAATGTTTCGAAGAAGTATATGGTTTTTTGTTCAAGCACTCACCATATTATATTATGCCTAGCTTGGTGGGCTATACAGTGGCGAGAATTGGTGAGGAGAATTTTTTGTACGATCCATATTTTTGCCGAAACTACTCCAAATGACATGAAACTTTGCATGGATATTACTAGATAGTTGTACAACAGGGTCACAAATTTTGGTCAGCGATCCACTACTCGTGACCTAGTTAGCTCCACAGGTATAGCAGAAATCTAAAAACCCTAAAAAAACTATTTTTTTTGTGTGATTTTTTTTGAAAGTTTTTTTGATGAAAATGTTGCTCACGTCCCAAATATGCATCAGAAAAAGTTTGGTGCACGTGGAATGTCGAGTACTCGTGTTATGTAGGTCAAAGCTTTAATAGCACTTTTAGTTTTTGAGCCCTAACTTCGCTCAAAATGGCTCAAATTCTTTCAAATTTTCACCAAAATGCTCCTTTTGAGCTGCTCTTCAGAATCCATATTGAAACTCTCATTTTGAAAACTTTTTATATCTTCAAGTTCAGTACTGATTTTGAATTGGCCTGAGAGTCAATTAATGAGATTTCTTAAAATCATTAATTTTAACATGCATTCTGTGGAGTAGCTCGAAAGGAGCATTTTGGTGAAAATTTGAAAGAATTTGAGCCATTTTGAGCAAAGTTAGGGCTCAAAAACTAAACGTACTATTTCAGCTTTGACCTACATAACGCGAGAACCCGACATTCCACGTGCACCAAACTTTTTCT
This sequence comes from Caenorhabditis sinica, assembly GCA_963932045.1. Classification (NCBI taxonomy): domain Eukaryota; kingdom Metazoa; phylum Nematoda; class Chromadorea; order Rhabditida; family Rhabditidae; genus Caenorhabditis; species Caenorhabditis sinica. Next base: position 23,506,049 of record OZ009940.1, read on the forward strand.
GATGCATATTTGGGACGTGAGCAACATTTTCATCAAAAAAATTTTCGAAAAAAGTTACACAGAAAAATATTATTTTTTGGGTTTTTAGATTTTTGCACTACCCGTGGAGCTAACTAGGTCACGAGTAGTGGATCGCTGACCAAAATTTGTGACCCTGTTGTACAACTATCTAGTAATATCCATGCAAAGTTTCATGTCATTTGGAGTAGTTTCGGCAAAAATATGGATCGTACAAAAAATTCTCCTCACCAATTCTCGCCACTGTATGCTCACCTTGACACAGAAGTTTTTTTTTCAAATTACACATTTTCCAAGGAAGTATTTTTGAGAAAACCATGCCTAACTAACGATAAACTATTGAATAGATATTGTTCCATAGTTGTCTGTAAGATTCTAATTGTAATTCGATTTTTTATGTTTCATCATTAGCATTAGCAGCAATACTCAATTCCCATGCCAATATCTTGAGCGAACTTTCTCAAAAATATTATCGTAATCTCTCGTTAAGAGTACCCTAACATTATATTAAAAAAGGGGAAAAAGTGCTCCAGAATCGAGTAGCCCGCAGCGACCCGGCGGGTATCCAAGCAGTGCTAGGATACGGGGACGTGAATTTTTCCGACTCGGCTGATTTAGCCAACTTCATTTTTATTCTTCTCTAGAATGTAGAGGTAGCACTGATGTATGGATTGTTCTAGAAACATGAGCGTGATTTGAGGAATTTTCAGAAAAAGCAATGAGAAGGGAGTTCTTGATCGTTACTGTTCAAATAATCATCGATTAAACTGATTTTCAGTTTAAAACCTATAAGTTACTTCTTCATTGAAACAGAGATGTGAAAAATCAAAAAGTGCTTTCGGACAGTTCTACTGAAACTGTTCCAGATTCTTATTATTTTTGCAAAAAAATTTGGTATGAGTAGTCTTCTTGTGTTGTTCTGCTCATATGTAAAACTTTCAGAAGAATGTTTATTGCCAGATTTTGGCAATGATTCCCATACATCTGATAATTAATTATCGACAACAGTGCAACGACAATTATGAAGAAACTGGCAAAGAAAGTAAATTTGAGTGGAAACAAGAAAAGTGAAACAGTTATTTTTAAACTTGAGAGTCTATCGTGCATCTAGAATAATTGATCACAAAAACCTTTGGAATGAATTGACCACTCCTCGGAGCTCAATCATGGCACGACTGTAATGATTAAATTTTCGTAGATTTCACGTAAGCTTGTCAGTTCTTTGACAACAGTAAATTTGACTGCGGGTCTGGTATTGGACACCAAAAATCTTTGAGTCGGTTCTTAGCTAGCATAGAAACTCTGATCGTTGAAGCATCGGATATGAATAACTGAAATTTCTTTATTATGACGATGAAACCGAACTAAATTACTGAGGTTTGAAACAAACCCTTTCAATGAGTTAGACGAATGTCTTGAATGTGAATATGAGGAGTGTGTGTTTTTTTCTGAAATCATCTTGAAAACTGCAACGATTTGCTCTTTAGCTCGGAATATCATGCCTAAATGACAAGAAACTTCTGAATACATGTTTTTTATGATCTCTACATTTCCATGACTTCCACTTATTGTATGTTTCACCATTCGCATTAATTGTCGATTTGAAAATTTGGTTTGTTTTCCTTAGACGACTTCTCCGTATATTTATGTTAGAAGATTTTATATAAAAAAGCGAAATGAAAAACGAAAAAGAGTCTCGGATGTGGTTGCCCACCGCAACCCGTCGGGTATCCTAGCAGTGCTAGGATACGGGGACGTGGATTCTCCCGACTCGGCTCCTTTTCCAACTTCATTTTTATTCTCCTCCGTTTTTTAGTCGAAAGGCTCCTACTTCGTTTCTATTTTTCATATATTTTTTCCTGTTTTTTTATGTTGTTAACTATTTTAAAGCTTCATTTCTATGCTAAAGAAAATTTTTCGGAATTTATTATGTCACTATTCAGACGAAAAAATCATCCAAGTCCCGAACTCGAAGAAGCATCCCATATGAACTACGACGCTTCAAACGAGCGGTGGGCAAATCCACCGCAGCCGGTGGCTGCGGCAGATCCGGCGCCATCATTCGATCATTCAATGGTCAGTGAGGAGTACGAACATGACAAGAAAAAGAATCCGGAGCCAAGACAGGGAATGTCAATCCGTGAGGCTTTGTTTGCTGCCGGACACGAGAAGTCGGATGGAAAGATCAAATTGACGGCTTCTTCGCTCATGGAAGTCGGATCGTATGGATTGTTCTTGGTGGTTTTGGTCTATGGTGGGTTTCTTGGGGGGTCTAACTGTGAGGGGGCACAGAATCCTTGGAAAAGATGTTAAATTTGATCGTTTCATTTGAAACTTTTTGGGTGTATACATAAACTTTAGAACTCTATTTTTGTAGTTGACAACTTTTTGTACTAACTCTTCTAGAAATGATATGGCTCGTGAAATGCAGAAGTCACTAAAATTGGTGAAAGTCGCACTAAAAATGCGGTAATTTAGCATCGCCCCACTTTAAAGGGACACACCATCTTTAGAAGAGGTTGTACAAAAAAGTTGTCAACTACAAAAATAGAGTTCTAGAGTTGATGTATACACCCAAAAAGTTTCAAATGAAACGATCAAGTTTAACATCCTTTCCCAGACCCCCAAATTTGACGTTTTTCAACTAAAAACACCAAAAGTTCATAGCTTTTTCCGATACTGTAGAAGCGTTGTTAATATTTTCGATTTTCCAGTTGCCTTCGCTCAAAACTCTACCCAGTCTTACTACTACACTAAAGTCATGACTGATCTCTTTGTTTCCGCTTCTGGTTCAAATGGAGCTCCGGCTTTTGGATCCTGCACTTCGATTGATGATATCTGGAATGTAAGTAGATTTTTCAATTTTTGGGTTTTCATCTGGGACATACTCACTGGGCTCTGTGAGCCTACTGCCCGCCCACGGCCCAACCGCAGCCCGCTCGCTGTTCGCCCACGGCCCGCCCAATAATAATGATTATTTTTCTAGTGGCTCTCCCAAGTGCTCGTCACTGGTATCTATTGGACGGAGAACTCAAATTCGACGGATAACGAAAACATGATCTACTATGAGAACCGTATCTTGGGAGAACCCCGTATCCGAATGCTGAAAGTGAACAATGAATCGTGTACTGTGGCGAAAAGTTTCCGAAGAGAAATCAAAGAGTGTTATGCGACTTATGAAGAGAAATTGGAGGATCAGACAGCGGTGGCAGATGGAAGTATTGATGCGTGAGTTTAGGAATTTTGCCAGAGTGTGTCAGAGCAAACGTCAGATTAAAAAAAAATTATAGATTCATCTACGCCTCCGCGAAAGAACTGGAGAACCTTGACATCGCTGGTTCCATTGCCACTTATGGTGGTGGTGGATTTGTACAACGACTTCCGATTTCTGGATCGGATGAAGCACAGTCGATGATTGCCAATTTAAAGGCTAATAGATGGTTGGATAGAGGAACGAGAGCAGTTGTGGTGGATTTTGCATTGTATAATGCGAACATCAATCTGTTTTGTGTTATTAAGTGAGTTTTGGACATTCTCAAGGATTCTAAAATTCAGCGGTTTTACCCGCAGTCTTGAAAACTGTAGAAATAGGAAAATCGAAATATCGTTTTCATTAATCATCAAACTTCTCCCGAGTTTTCAGAACTATGAAAAACAGAAAAAAATTAGCTATCTGATTTTTTCAGCTTTCAGCAAAAGTTTTCCGATTTAAGTAGGTATGAAAAATGCAATTATTTTTCTAGAAATGATTGTAGATCAATTTTGTTACAGAATTTCAGTTTGCTTCTGAATATTCGATCGGAATAGTTCAAATGTTTCAAGTTTCACAATGTTTATGAAACAGAAAATGATTTAAGTCGATAACGGCTCATTTTAGTGACAAAATTTCCAACAAGCTCTGGAAACACTGTTTTCGAAATTGAAGATATTTTGGGGCAGACATCTGTCATCCCGAAACTTAGTTTTTGAAAAGTTTCCGAAATTTCAATATTTCCAGACTCCTCTTCGAACTCCCTGCATCTGGAGGCGTCATCACCACCCCCAAAATCATCACCTACAATCTCATGAACTCTCAATCCTCCACAACAACCGTCATGATTGTCTTCCAAGCCATTTTCTGCGGCTTCGTCCTCTTCTTCATCTTCGAAGAACTCTTCGCCATCCTCCGTAATCGTCTCCGCTACTTCACCCAATTCTGGAATCTTTGCGATCTTTTGCTTCTTGGTTTCTCCGTCGCTGTAATAGTTACCGGTTACCGACGTACCCGAAAAGCCATTGATCGTGTGAATGCTGTCGTGGAAAACGGCCTGACGTCGGCTCCTTTTGATGACGTCACCAATGCCGAAAACGCGTTTTTGAACATGAAGGCGTGTGTTGTTTTCATCGCATGGGTCAAGGTGTTCAAGTTTATTTCGGTTAACAAAACAATGGCTCAGTTGTCATCCACCTTAACCAGATCTGCTAAGGATATTGGTGGATTTGCTGTCATGTTCGCGGTGTTCTTCTTTGCGTTTGCCCAGTTTGGATATTTGTGCTTTGGAACTCAGGTGGGTTGTGTGTTTTCAGCATAGTTTTCAACAAATAACTTTCTCAAACAAATAGATAACACTTTATTGATTTTTGAATCACACTTTTGAATATTTCACCTTCATGAAATACTTTAGTTTTTGGAAATTCGTCAAGAACAAACCAAGTTATGGCCCTTGAAAGTTGAAATTTTCGGATTTCGTAAGATTTTTGCTATGAGTTGATTTTCTCAAAGACCGTTAATAAGGTTCAAAAACGGTTCAAATTTTTTGTAGAACTTTTTCTGCTTGTTCTATTTAGCACAGTCCCCTCCAAAAAAACCGTACCTCAAACGGGATAGATTACCTTTAAGCAGTACATATGTGTGACATGAGTGTTACATGAATCAATTTTTTCAGATCGCCGATTATTCCAACCTCTACAACTCTGCCTTTGCTCTACTCCGTCTCATCCTTGGTGACTTCAATTTTGCTGCTCTGGAAAACTGTAACAGTTTCTTCGGTCCCGCATTCTTCGTCTCCTATGTCTTCTTTGTGTCATTCATCCTGCTCAACATGTTCTTGGCTATCATTAATGACTCGTATGTTGAAGTGAAAGCAGAACTGGCTAGAAGAAAAGAAGGAGAGGGAATCTTGGATTGGTTTATGAATGTGCGTTTTTGACGCTTTGAACTGAAACTAAAACAACTATGTCAATTTTTCAGAAAATCCGTGGCCTAGGAAAACGTGGACAACGACCAGATGTACCTGAAAAGGAAACCACTTATGAGGAATTCAAAATCGTGCTGTACCGTGCTGGATATGCTGAGAAGGACATTGATGAGGCATTTGTTCGATTCAATGTTGGACCACTGACTAATACAGTACCGGATGCCGTTGCTAATGAAATTGCTGAGGATATTGCTAAGACAACGGACTACAAGAAGCAGTACATGGAGAATCACCGGGACTATGCAAAGTACTGTGATGGTTTTTTAAGGATTTTGATAACAAATTTTTCCAGCATGAACCGCCGCGTCGACCAAATGCACGAATCCTTGTTCACTATCACGGATCGCCTAGACCACGTCAGCCATTGTCTTCAGAAAATTGATAAGAAGTTCCTTCAGACAACTGATGGAGGGAACTTGGTTGATTTGAATGTAAATTTTCAACTGCAATCCAAAATTTCATAAATTTTTCCAGGCACTCCTCACCCAAAACAGCCTTCGAAACCGTGCCCCAACTCAGACCCAAACCCCAATCGTCGATAAGAAGGAGGAGTAATCGGTGAATAACGAGGAAAATGGAAAATTTCAAAGAAATTGTGGAAAATTTTGTTGCTTTCTGCCGTTTGGCAATTTTTCATAGTTTTCTTGGAAGTTTCTCCATTTTCCTCTTGTTGTAAATCAAGTTTTAATGATGCGAATTTGACTAGAGGAAGTAGATAATATCAAAGAATTGTTTTCAATTTCTCATGTTCTTCTCGTCATTTTGATCTTAATAAAGTTGATTTATTGTTAGACCCGTATAGTTTGTATAATTCAAGTGCCTATAGTCCCAGAAGTAGTTGTCATAAATACAGTTTTTCAAATACCATAAACTTGGATCAGTAATCTTTCGCTATTTTTCGTACTTCCGAATCATCTAAAATACATTGTTTTACTTGACTCATTTTTGATGAAGTTTTGATGCGAGTGAGATCTTCGTGTAACTTTTTCACTGTTTTCAATTTAAATTAGTACTAATCATTCAGATTCGGGAAAATGTTGAGATATGGACCAAAGAAGATTTGTACTTCTGAGATTGCGTGTACATATACAAAGGCGTTTGTTGCATTTTTTGCACTATTTGTGGCTTCATTAAAGATTAAAATTGAGTATGTTGAAATGGTGCAGCAAAAACAGAAAATCTAACACAACAAATAAGAAAACCTGTCAAGGGCCTCTGCGAGAACAAAAGCTCATTCGATAATATACTGTTACGTTATGCTGTGGAATAGTATAAAATTAAGCTTTATCGTTCGAAGTATCGTTTGAATAATCAATCATCAAAAGTCTGTGTATGCGCCATTGAGTATCAGTCAAATAGATCGAAGATAAATTGATGACGCAAAACAGTAAAGTAAAGACGCTTATCGATTCCCGTGATTCGATTTTTTAGGAAAATCTGTCAGCGTAACCTTTGCAACCATTACTGACGGAACACAGAATCTGGAAACAAATAAACGGCAAATGAAACAGTAGTACTGGCAAAGCTATATTTGATCAAACCATGATCATCATGGTTTGCCTCTGAATTCTTAAATACTGAACACTTTCCGTTTCTATTACTTTTCTTTTCATGTTCTGAATAAACATGAACTAATAATACGTTCTCGTCGTAAAAAAAATTATAGCAATATCGAAACAGCATTTATATATGTATACAAAGATTTATTGTTAGAGTCAGGGACATGCACAATCTGATTAACTGTAAAGTGGAAAACTCAATCAAGATTGTAAACATCACCAGTCCCTCTAGTAAAAAAGGGATCAATAGCTAAGGAAACCAAAACAGGATTAACCGCGCTTCCATTTTTCTTCTTGTAATGAAGATGTTGAAACAAGGAAATATTGTCGAGTCACTTGTGAACCAGAAAAAGCACTTATCAAAAAACGGTGATGTTCTCTAGTCGAGATCATGAAACAGTAGAACAACTAGGGGTCAACATTAATTTCATAGCTTTTTCTTTGCAGTGCCGATCCTAGTCTCTTCCTAGTTTTACAGAAACTCTCCTTGAATGTGCTAGCAGATCGGAACAACATATGTAATTAACACAGTAATAGCTGTCGGACGACTAGAATAATGCTTTGAATATTTTTTGTTATGCAGACATTGAAACTGGAAGATTGAGTTTTTAGTCAGGTAGAACTGGGTACCGGAAGCCAATGACACTCCAACTATTTTCCGTTATCTGTAGAACAACTGATCGCTCTATTAGATTATATATCAAAACAAGAATGACATGATGAATATGAAACTGTGAAAAAAAGCTTGTGACAGTTTCTAATAACTGTTATCTGATAAAAACGATCCAATATTTTGTTCACTTGCAAAACAGGAATTGTCTATTGTTTGAAATTATAAAGAGTGCAAAAAGTGCTCATAGGAATTCAATGGAAATTTTGGAATCTATCTACAAACCAATCAACTCAAATATACAGACTCTTCCGTAGAATTTCACGGCCACGATTTTTAAAATAATTGTAAGCCAGCAGGTCACTTTGGAAAGGTCATATATAAATTGAGCCATTTCTTCAAATTTGATTTTGGGTGTCTTCAACTGTTTCCAATTATGCATATTTTTGTTCTTTCTGTGCATCTTTCAGTAGGGTGGGTGGAAAAATATAAATGTACTATTTCTTGATCACTGTGTGTGACGTTTTGTGACACAAAAAAGACACGTCTAATTGAAAGTCGAAATAGAAACTAAGAAAATGATGAATCGGTAACAGTCAAAATTTACTGTTAAAGGGGGGAGTCCATTAATTCCATAATTTTCGATTTTGGTATCATTCGACACAGAATTAGCGCACGGAAAATTAATTCTCTTGGACTCTAGTCCGAAAACGCCTTCTTTTCAATATATAGGTCAAAAACAGGTCAAAAAAATCAACTGTGAGGGTGCAAAATTATTATTCACGTGGAAATTTGCACCCTCAAGAAATAATCGCACCCTCAAAACGTGAGTTGGTGCATGAATTGTTATGAACACGTAATAATAAGGCAACAATTGAAACATTAGAAATTGAAACTAAAAATGCAGACAAAGAAACACATTATTTTTTGCTGTTTTCTGATCCGTGTTATAAATTCACATTTTAGCGTGTTTCGATTTATCTCAAGTCAGGTCAACTTATTGAGAAAACCACGCCCTTAGGCTGGAATCTACTAAAATATCTGTTTCCAGATAACGGGAAAGATGGAAAAGTTAGTTAATTTTAGTAGATGATGGCAGCTACGATCAAAGAATGTTTGTGGTACTCAACTGTTGAATAATTATGGGACGTCAATATTTACATATGATGACAATTACTGCTCAAAAAAATTGATGCTCAACTCGAGACCATGGGACAGTAACTATTATCAGTTGAGACTTCAAACTTCAGTTGAAAAGTACAGTTTCATCACCTCAATGTTGTTTGCACACACTATAAGAAGAGTTTTTTGTGCGTCCCGTGAAACTTCTTATTACTTAGAATCTCACAAAATGAACGTTTAGAACTGAAAGGGAAAGCAAAAAAAATTAGTGACTTTTAACTGAACGTTTTGGGTGACAACGGAAGAAATGAAAAACAGTGACAAGGAAAATGACACGGATGATGATAACTCTACTATTCCATAGACAATAGCCTTAATGACATCCCAAAACTGGGAGTTTTTTTTTTGGTTACTTTAAATTTTCGAGGAAGTAGCAAGAAAAGACAGTCGATGCTCACAAGTCGAGAGTGTGTAACAGTATACTTTTTAGAGATCGTGTTGTAAAGTTAGGATGACAGTTCTACTGTATATAAATCTAGACCTTAATAACCACGTGTAGAACATAAATCTGCCCAACTTGTAAGAAATTATCACAATGAAAAACTAGACTTCAATCAGTAATACCAATGGTATCAGTTCAATCTTTTCTCTTTCATGGAGGCATTGAAACCGGAAAATTTTCGTGTTTTTGAACTTAGTTTTTTTTCAAAGTAATATTTGGAGTGCACTGATAATTCCAGTTTCATTGGAATCCATGATGACTACAAAACGATGTTATATTTTATTTTGAGATGGATTTCGTTACATTGTGAGACGAAAGAAAAAAATTATAGGATTTGCGATCTGAAGAACTGATTAACAACCTCCTGAAGCGGAGGTTGTGTGAAACACCGATGATTTCCAACTTATTTTCTACTTATGCCGAGTTCATATTTCAGATTAATCTGTTATTCCAAGTATTAATTATGCAATGTTTCACAGATAACATAACAAATGTAAAACGGTGAAAAGTTGATAGATGCACAAGAAAATCTACAAACCGCTCACTGTTTCGAATAACTGATACTTCTTCAATGCTCGATTTTGCGATCATATCTGCTTCAAAATTTGTGAATGATGTTCAAAATGATGCAGAGTTTATTGAATAAAATTTCGAACCTTGATAGTCGGTGACACGAAAAGTACATTACATTTTTTTGATTTCAAGAGCAATTAAGGCGGTGCTGAAAATGTGATTCCCTGATTTCAAATTTTGACAAGTAACTTTCCAGATGCCTAGGACGACGCAGAAGATACCATACGACTAAGAAAATGATATATTAACAAAGATGCAGATGAATAGTTCAACAAAACTTGGAAAAACAGCAATAACTTTGAAAAATCAGCCACTTGGAGGACGTGCATTTCTTTGATAAAAAATTTTTTGAACATGTATGGTGCTACGGAAATAGTTATTCCAAGCTTTGTTTAGCGATTCCGACACTATTCAAAATTGTGAAACATCATGCAATTCGAACCCAAGAACTTATAAAAAAAGCGACTAGTTTCGAAGTTTGATCTGTTTCATGAAACCGTGAAGTCAAGGTACAGGAATATTGTTCGTTGTGTGCGTGACAGTTTGTGATCTTACATTTTGTGATCTTACTTTCCAGCAAACTTGCCGAACGAGAAGTTTCATAGATAAATACTACATTTTTATGTTTCAAGCAGTTGACGAGAGCATGTCATTTTGAGGCCAAGCACTGAATATTAAACACTGTATTAATATAATTATTTCGCAATATATTGAGAAAACAGAGACTGAAAGAAACCTATTCACATTTTGGACTAGATGAATGACTATTTGAATGGAGTTCTTCGGGACATTTCTCCACTAGTCATTTCGCAATTGCGACGATTTTAAACCAAGACATTTCTAAACTGGACGTTTTGCAACCAGTCGTTTCGCGACTTTGTCAACTTGTCCGTTTTATGTTCATTTAGGTTTGTATGTGATTGAGGGTATCATAAGCCATTTTAGGTTATCATTTACTTGTGAAAAGTTTACATAATAAATCAGGATTACGTGGTTTCGAAATGTCGTGGTAGTGGATTGCAGAGGTGGCGAAAAGGGCTCACCAATTTTCTGAAACTAACATATTCGCCTCGAAACCAAGAGAATACCCGGAATTTTGGTTTCGAGAATATAAAAAGTAGCTATAATAGTAAAATTTAATATTTAAGTTTATAGTTTCGGTCGTGGTTCTAATTACCATTAAGAAACGAACACAAAATGTAGAAAAACTTAAGCGAACAAAGGAAAAAGAAACAACAATTATTCAAAATTTAAAGTTGAATGATGCATAAAGTATGTTCCCCGTTGCATGATGTTCTTTTATCAATGATTTCCCCGTATACAACAATTTCAATGCAAAATAGGTTAACAGAAAATTAAATAGTTTCGCGGTTCCAATTTTCTCATAATCTTTTGATTATGTCTAGTGAACCAATTTTTTCCATATTTTCTAGTGAACCAATTTTTTCCATATAAAGAAAACGGAGCGGGCTTTGGTATTGACTAGACCATTCAGAATTGCTTAAGAAGAGTGAACTCTGTAATGCATACAGCAAATTTTGAAAAAAAAAAATACTGCGGGTTTTGTAACAAGAAAACAAGTGCCACTTTAGAATCAAAAGCAGGAGTTTCTGAACAAAACTTCGTGAAGTTTCCAAATTGATGATTGAGAGGTCGTTGCATTAATGAGAAATGCGGTTTGAGAAAGCATTTTTAGAGCTTGAAATCGCGAGAAGTTGAAAATAAGCGCTGATAAGATTAAAGAAATATAATTTTTTATGATATCTGCTTGTTACTACTACTTATTTGTATTTCACCTATAAATGACCAAACTGAAACGGCATCTATGACGGTGCTTCTGGGAACTCTGAGAAGTTTGACAATAGCACTTGGACGGCTTCCTTTCTTGTAGAGGTCAAAAATAAAAGTACGGTGAATATTGTCATTGACCTGAAACAAGTCGGATCAGTGTGAAACTTGGCAGAATAATGAAAAACTAAATTATTGATTGAAAAATTGAAAATATGCACAAAAAGCGCCATGAGAACCACTCTGTAGAACCCTGTAGAATCGGGAAGGCAATCAAGATTTTGAAACCAAGAAAAAAGGCTTTGGAATTCAGATAATTTTTAGTTTTTCGAATACTGCATCAGTTTTTGATGTTTCTGTGTTGAACATGACCTACTCATTTTTATTGGCACCAAAAGTGAGGTTCTTGTCTACATTTCTAGCCTACTAAAATGCAGAAACAGCAAACAACAGAGTAAACTATGGTAATTCACCGTATCACTGAAACAAAAATTTATAGTTGCGATTCTGAAAATCAGTAGATTTTCTGGAGTGATAAATTTTTGTGCCAATATGAAATTAAAAGAGAACAGAGTATGAGAAAAAAACAGAGAAAATGGAACAGAAAGTTGAAAACTCGCTCCAATGAGAGTGGAAACTTGGTTTTCAATGGTTCATGAGAAGATTCTCGGTTTGAGGAGGTCCAATTAGATTTTAGTGAGAAAATATTAAAAAAACATAGCGGAAGAAATTCAGTTGGGGAGTATGACATAGTCTAACAAACCTACTCTACATTGGTACTATTGGAATCTGAGATCATTGAAATTTCATCAATGTTTCGAAACGGATATTGTTGGCTCAGACAATGTAAACAAACAGCTTTTAAAGTACTTACTTTTGAACTTTAGCAAAAAATTACTGTGTCAGCATGAAGATTTCAAATCTGCAAAAAGTCTTCAATATTTGATATCTATTCTTAGCTGATGGCTTTTTTTTACAAATCATATCAGCAGATCATTCTTGAGTTCTCACTGTTCCAGAATACTGCGATACCATTTAAGAGGCGTTGTCCGAGAGACTCGACCACCGGCCACTATCCATAGGCACACGAAAAAATTTCTTTGTCTTCAAAGTGTTTTATATTGTGCATAGTGATAGTGCTCTATGTCCAAAACAGAACAATCTAGTTTTCAGCCAAATTGGTCCCTGGGGTACTAAGATATGGTCAAAAATCTGAAAAAATGAAAATTTTTTCCTGATTGAGATATCAATGAGATTTTTTTTGCAATGACTTTTTGACATGTTCTTGAGCATTTTTTGTGTTGTAACCTAACGCCCAACTCTCCTCCATCATTTGGAAAAAAATTGAAAAAATTGAAAAAATCGGGTTTTTCGCATTTGAACAGATTTATTAGGCCGGGGACCCTACAAGACATTGAGTTTTATGTCAAATTCAGATTCCCCATTCAATTTGCTACAAAATCCACTTAGTGTCAAATTGTATCTCTTTCCCCACTGGGGGTTTTTTAGTCAAAATATGGTCGCAACTCGAAAATCACTTTTTGACTTCGTCTTGATTTTTCTGGTTTTTAACCTTACTGCTTGTCCTGGATTGAATTTTTATTCATATTATTCATTTTTAAAAAGTAATTAAAACATATTCAGTAAATCCGGGCCAGGACACCACCAGAATCGACCAAAAACGAAGTTCAAAAGTAGAAGCGCATTTTAAAAATACTTCATTGGTTCAACTGTCCATTACTCACCTGAAACAAATTTAAAAGTTCTAATTTTTTGGGAGGTTTGTGACAATGGTTGCAGTATAAAATTCCAATACTAACTTTTGAGATCTGTCCATTTTCACAAATGTGCCATAACTACTCAAAACTGAAAATTTGCGGAAAACTCAAAATTTTTGTTTCTGATGATAGGACTGTAATTCTTCCAGAAATAATGTTTTCAGTTAATTTTAAATATTTCATTAGTTGACACCTAAATGTTATTTTGTGTGGATCTAGTTCAAATATGAGATTTATGATAACTAGAAAAACATTTATTTCCTTAGTAACGCAGCGTAGTTTTTCCATGATCCACAAGAGATAAAATTTAGGTGTCAACTGATAAAATACTTAAAATTAACTGAAAACATTATTTCTGGAAGAATTACAGTCCTATCATCAGAAACAAAAATTTTGAGTTTTTCGCAAATTTTCAGTTTTGAGTAGTTATGGCACATTTGTAAAAATGGACAGATCTCAAAAGTTAGTATTTGAATTTTATACAACAACCCTTGTCACCAACCTCTCAGAAAATTAGAACTTTTGAAATGATTTCAGGTGAGTAATGGGGAGTTGAACCAATGAAGTATTCTTAAAATGCGCTTCTACACTTGAGCTTCGTTTTTGGTCGATTCTGGTGTTGTCCTGCCCCAGATTTACTGATTATGTGTTTATCACTTTTTCAAAATAAATAATGTACATAAAAATTCAATCCAGGACAAGCAGTAAGGTTAAAAACCAGAAAAATCAAGACGAAGTCAAAAAGTGATTTTCGAGTTGCGACCATATTTTGACTAAAAAACCCTCAGTGGGGAAAGAGATACAACTTGAGACTAGGTGGGTTTTGTAGCAAATTGAATGGGAATTCTGAATTTGAAATAAAACTCAATGTCTTGTAGGGTCCCCGGGCTAGGAAATTTGTTCAAATGCGAAAAACCCGATTTTTTCAAGTTTTTCAATTTTTTTCCAAATGATGGAGGAGAGTTGGGCGGTAGGTTACAACACAAAAAATGCTTAAAAACATGCCAACAATTGATTACAAAAAAGATCTCATTGATATATCAATCAGGAAAAATTTTTCATTTTTTCAGATTTTTTATCATATCTTAGTACCCCAGGGACCGATTTGGCTGAAAAATGGATTGTTGTGTTTTGGACACAGAGCACTATCACTATGCACAATATAAAACATTTTGAAGACAAAAAGTTTTTTTCGTGTGCCTACTGTTCGTCGAGTTTCTCAGAGAACGCCTCTTAACATTGGACAACTTTTTTGAAGTTTTTGTTTATCGTACACCAGAACACTCTCCATCAACATTACAACGAATGTTGCGAATTTGAAATCGACATAAAATTGTGAAAATTATTATCTAAATTTGGATTTCAGTTTTTCTGAAAATTATACCGATTCCGATGGTCAGTATATTTTCATGCCCACCGTAAAAATAATTGCATTTGCCTTTTTTTGCCTTGCAATTGTAAAAAAAGTAGTTTTGGGCACATTGTTCAAAATATATAGTCTCACTGTTTCAGAATCAAAGTAAATATCGTACAAAAAATGGATAGATAATCGGTTCGATTCATATTAAATGAAATTTCACACACTTCCCAAATCTGTGAGTAATTTGGAACAAAAATGTTTTCTATTTTTAGAGGATTATGTCGTCTCGAGCAATGATCCCAAATAAATTTTGACAGAATATCAAAAAAAAAATGAAACAGTGAAACTTGGTATTCAAACCGTCAACGTATCTCGATATTGTCGTTAGGTAGATCTGGTGACCTCTCAACAAATCCTTGAAATAAATACTTTTTTCTCGATTAATCTCGGATCTTTGTCAAAATTGTGATTTGGTGTCAATGTTTCAGAACATTGATTCTTTTCAATGAAAGTTTATATCAATCGAACTTCTTAAAAAACACAATAATTAATCATTCAATCTTTCAAAATTCTAATGGTATTAAGGAAAACGCTACAAATTTCTGTTTATCGTGAAACAGATGGTCCTAGCGGAATCTAGACGACAACAGAAAAAAGAAGGAGCAAGGACTCAGGGAAGAGCAATGAAAGAAGAAATTGCAATCTAGATGTAAAGTTCTCAACTTGGGGCCAGAGTGTTTTTCACAGTTTTATTGACAAATAAAGATACCGCGGAAGATATCACACCAACCGACATCAGGTCACTTACTGAAAAATAGACAACTTGAAACAGAAAACTTTTAGTTTTCATATCATTCCGGTTTCCAAGTCTCCATCAATCCATTCGTGTAATAAATAGTTTCGTTTTCGAATTTCTTAGTCTTCTTCACTCTTTCCAAAATCTAATTTTCTTTGGGCAGCTTAACTTGGGTATTTGCACACTTCGAATCAATTTTTCAAGCGAAATCATGTCTAACATCATAGCGTTCCTCCCAATTATCCCTGCAAACATGATAGGTAAAAAACAGGAAAAAAAATTATCACTAAAATTAAAGTTTCCTGTTGTTTTTTTTTTGATTCGTGAATAATTGTATGTAGTCAATGTACATACTTTTGATTTACAGTGATAGCAAACAGGCGCTGAAAGTTACTATACTAAAAGGAAACGGACTAAAGAACGCACTGGCACTGCATTGAAGAAAAAAGTGATTCATGAATAGGCTCTCTAAAACAGAGATAAGGTCAGAAAATTAGGAGAGGGCAGTGTCCATAGGCCAACTTATAGGTAAACCAAAAATTGTAAAGTTTCTCTATTTCAACCTCTTCAAGTGTTGATGTGTAAAAGATTGTTGAGATGGCATTCCGGTAACTTTGAAAACAATCTGAAACCTTATTTTTAGCCAAAGTTGATTCCTGTTTCGCATGCTTGCTAAGAGTCATTGATCTTCTTGATAGTATTCTTGCAACTATATTGTCACACTAAACACTGGGAAGTAGAAAAGGTAACTGACATGTTACTGTTTCTAAAATTGGTTGTTTTATGAGCTATTCGCTTCAAAGGCAATGTGCATAAAATCACCTCTTCTAATTTTCAATATCTAAATTTGATTGCTAAAATCATTGATATCGAGCGTTGTGATGATATGAAACTATCGAATTCACAGGTTGATGACACGAAACAATAAGGCAATTCAGACAAGAAGACACTATTTGATTTCAACTTGTCCTTCTGATTTTTTAGCTATGAACACCGCCAATGTGTCTTCAAAAATTTGGAGTCGTTTTTCCTTACAATACTGAAAAAGCGCACACAATTAGAACAATAATAGAGTCATTGAAACAGTTTATAAGGAGTGAATCTATATTTGATTCAATCATCATGAACTCTGTTTCAGATAGTTCTTATGTTAAACGCATTCCATTTCTATCACTTCTCAGTTGTTGCGTTGACGAAATATGAGCAAATATAACGTTTTCGACGTCGAAAGTGTTATACGATACTAAAATGATCACGGATTGACAGGAAAAATCAAAACTGTCAAAAAATTTATTTGTCAGCCGCGTCTTGAGCCTAAGCAATTGAACAGATCCGTATTCATTCTAGAAAACCCATATTATTTATTTGTATCTCGTGATGAATATTCCAGTAACTTCGTTTTATTTCATATGTGCCCTAATGTTTCTTATGTTTATGTGTTCCGACCCTTGTCCCAAATGTCACTGTTATTTGTCATATTGTTCTTTTCTATTTTTCACGATCATTTTCAATCCTAATGGAAGTTCAAATTCAAAGTTTCTGAAACCGTTAGGTTGCTCGTGCCCATATTTAAAATATCAGCGATTATGCCGTTGACACTGTAAGTTGAAAATGACTATAATCAAAACAGACAACCCAAAACAGGAAAGTTTATGTTTTTCCCCGTGAAATTAAAAGAAGAGAAATTAATTGAAATGCGATAAGTTTCCCCACATAGATTTTTTTCTTTGAAAATGACTATAATCAAAACAGCAATGAGAAACAGCACAAAACACCAAAATTGAGCTTCTTCCGATTTCAAGATAATTTATGTTGGTGATGAAACTTTGATCTTCTTAATTTTCAGAAAGATAACTTTTGGGCGCCTAGCAATTCAAGAACATTCATTGATCCAATTTGCACTTGAACCAATTTATAAAGCTAAATACTGATTTCAAGCTTCGGTTAGCGTGTACTAAGTTGAAATACTTTATCGGGAGAACTTGAAAACCCATCAAGAAATCAAATCAGCTCGGGGTATTACAGTTTCATGAAGTAGTGAAACTCACTAAAATGAAAAGGGTTTGGTTCACCGTGACTTCAAGCATCAAGCATCATACAGGTGTCAATCATGTCTTATCAAAAATCTTTATCGGAAACAGATCATCATTTGTCTTAAAAAATAATGGCTCATAATGACTCTCTAGATCAATGTTTGTCAATAGGAATGGTCTTTTTCTTTTTAAATGTCTTGTTCACTAAACAGTCTTTGTGTTTCATAATCTAGGTAAATACTTATCATTCGATTAACAAGTACTTCGAAAAGTGTTCGAATTAAAAGTACCATTCAGTTCGGAAATTCATCAGGCCGGCCGGCTGCCAACCGACCGCCGACAACATTTCTTCACATTTTTGAGTTTCGCATCTGATTTTTTGACAATTTCATCCAAAAATGCACGGATTCAGTCGGCGACCGGTCGAGCAATCTGCTGAATTTCCTGATCGATCGGCCAAAGTGGAACCCCTATTCTGAAATATAATCTCAAATTCAATGAATAATTGACAAGAAAACTTCAATGTACAGTTATCGAAATCTTGAAACGATGATTTTGTTCAGGTCAAAAAATGAAGTTTGAATCATGGCATGTTTATCATTTCACTAATGTCAGGTTACTGTAGTTTTACAATGTCTATCCACTTCTCATTAATATGTCACAAGGTAAAATGTTAAAATGCTGGTGGAGAAACAGAAAAAAATTAGAACTATCCATGGCTTATAAGTTGATTGCGTTTATGAACAATGAGAACATATCGACATATGTATTTCAGAAATGTCGTATTAACAGCCTTTTACATTTAGAGCCACCATTTTGCCTGAATGTTATCTTGTCAGACCGGCACATACGATTTTGAAAGAAGACAAGAAAGCTGATGGAAGTTTGAAAATCAGACTCAGATACTGGTTGGTGAAACATCATCAGTTTCGAAATTATCATAAACTTGGTACAGTAAACTAAAATTAGTAAGTCATTAATTTACACATACGTACTGTGAATGAGGTAAAATGAGGCAATTCTTAATGATTATGGAAGCATGTTTAGAACAACAAAGAACAATTTCAAAACTTTGATGATTATTAGTCTAGACCGTGTAACAGTGTCCACTTTCGGCGAATCAATGGAATTTCAGTGATCAGTTCAAATAACAGCAGTTTCATAATCTCAACACTACAACTCATTTCTGGTAGCCGATTTACTACATTCTATGGTTTTCTCACCGGCAAGGAACAAGTGTTAGCAAAAATGAAAAATTGATAAAATAACTTGTAAATTTATCGACGAGCTCCTCAATCTTCACATATTATGATGACTTTGAAACAGGGAAGATGTTGCGTTTTATGTTGAAATTTGTTCTATTCGACTATAATAATGACTTTGATAAGACATTATTCCTAATCTAGCCACGAGGGAATCGATGACATTCTCTAACAGTAAGTTATTTTAGATTAATTTTTAATAAAGCTGTCTATCGACCGGCTGATTTTTTTGTTTAGATTTGGACAGTAGCGCGGCCCTGTGGTTATTTGGTCCAAAAAGCTTATTTTCAAAATTTTGATCCGAATTGATATCGGCGGCTTACCACGTCCTGTTTATGATAGACTTTATTTTAAATTAGCAAAAAATCGGACGGAGCAAGTAAACAATGTTGTGGCTCACTAACCAAGATATTAGAACAGTAAACTTCATGGATAGTCAACAGAAGATTCACAAGAACAATGAATTTCTAATACATTTTTGTAACACTTTAGATTCCATTATCAGTATCCTGAATTAATAATGTTTTGAGATTCTGTTCATAGAAACAATGAGCAAAGTTTGAATACATTTAAGAAAAGACCAATCAGGGCGATTATCAATATAACTTTTCAACACTAGATTATTTTGGAAGTACTGAAACGGGAGAAAATGTTGGCAGTTTGGGCAAAACTTTGCAAATTTTGAGCCGACATGCCTATCAATCCGACACATTATGTTCACGTATTATAGAGACTCGGAAACATGAAAAATGGTAGATTTAGAGATTGACTTTTTTGTCTGTTATGAGATTTTACCTTTCGAATCTAACCTTAAGTGTCGAATTCGAAAATATTATCTGTCAGTTACCGCTTTATTGTATACTGGTTTTTCTCCCGAAATGAGTTTTTCTCACTATTGCAGACGCAAAACACAATTACTGTCACAAAATTGAAACGAAAGCTTTTGTGGAGGGTTTTTGATTGAGATCTGCGACCAATCAAATTCGAAGTACTGATATGACCTTTCAACTACTTCAAGAAACTGTGATAACCTGCTAAATTCTAAACATTATTTTCTTCTGAATAATCTCTACTACCTTGCACTCAAACCTCTATTTTGCAATAGTGATTTGAGAGTGTGGAAACGGTAATTTTGATGTTCAATTTGTTATTTCATTGTTAGGTAGCGTCTTCAATTGAACTTAATGTTTCAAAACTTGCATTTACCGAACATCAAAAGATTGGAGTAATTGTTGAATGCCATTGTCTATATTCTCACGATGCATACGCAATCTAAAACAAGTTCTGTGAAACCGAAAAACGAAAACTCTTCCAGCTCAAAAAATTATAGCCGAAGCTTTTAGCTTACACGGAGAGAACTTGTTTCAGAGCACAAACGCATCTCGGGAAAACAAACAATATCCATAATCTAAAGTTATGGCTATACCACACAGGTTCTAATATTGGCAGTGCTTTTCATTCGCGAAGAAGACCAGAATCAGACTTTTTTCTGAGATAATTGCATGTATTACCAGTAGAAAGACCGAACGAATTGAATACACGTTACACTTCTGAATACATCAAGTGTATGGAACAGTGAACACAAATTTGACCAATAATTTTCAATGATACATTCACAGGTTCAGTACGTTTATAACTGCGTTACTGTCTATCAATATTCAATCGACCTCTGCATTAGTTTCGAAAACATATATGGGAGTTAAGGCTATGTGAGAGCCAAATACCGGGAGACCAGAAGTGCATAGTTGGGAACCAAGTGATTGGAATATCGTTTTTTGGAAAGTGGAGATAGTTAAAAAGTGATAGAAACAGTTGATTAGCTTATGCGAGTTGGGTAATTCTAATTTCTAGTTTCTAATATGATATGTTCATCAATAATAAAACAATCCGTACAAAATGTCCCCTTCGCGAAGCAGGATATTGTTTTGGTAATTTGTACGATTAATAGAGAAACAAAAAGGTTTTGATTGCAACTGCCCTCGCTTACTTTTCGCGGCATGTTTCAGACGTTAACTGGGAATTTGAATGGGAACAACTTAGCTGCGCCATAATTGCATTTGAGTTCTCAACCTCCAAAAAATATGAGGTTGAAACAGAAAAGCAACAAAATACTGAAAAAAAGGGTTTTGCTCAAACTCATTATTGGAATCAGGGATTTGACAATAACTCTGATGTCAGTTTGCATTGATACTTTTATGGGAGTCCTGGTAAGAACAAAGCGATTCGAAAGTTCTGCTACATCCTAGTTACTGTTTTTTATAAATTTCTTGAAATTGAAACTGTTGCGCTAACGACGCAAAACGTGCGAATCCAGGGTGGACAATAACTTCAAGACGACCATAAATGTTATTGTTGTAGACATCCGACAAAAACCAAAAACATTTTAAAGAAACTTTTTTATTGGAAACAAGAAACAACATAAAAACAAATGCACATTAAAACATTCCTCGCATATACTCCTCCCAAACTTTGTACTCCTTGTACTTGAACATTGGTGGTGCGTCCTGCCAAAACATCACCGGGTCCTCCCTTTCCCACATGTTTCTACAGAATTGGTTTTTGAAATCCTTGATTCTCAAATCGATCCGCTTTCCTTCCTCAACGATTCTCGACTTCCACTGGCTTGGATATCTTGAGAACAAGGAGTTAGTCCTCAAGATATCCTCAATTGCATCCCGGCACTCTTCTTGAATCCGGACTACGTGCCTATAGTCATACACTGTTTTGGCACAGTTGTAGGGAGTGTCGAGGAATGGGTCCTCGACTACAATGCGCGCGTACGGGTGAGGGAGGATATCGTCTGTGGGCTCGTTGTTCTGGTCGAGATTCTTGTTCTGCCTGCGCCCACGCTTGATTGAAATCCAATAAGTACGGAAGCTGGAATAACATTTGTTTAAGATTAGAACAAAGTTGTAAGATATTGACAATCTGGAGAGCGTCAAAATGTACCCTACAGGCGCCGATTGCATGGAAAATCTTTTATAAATCTCACGGAGCCTAGTCAATGTGGGGTTTATTTCGAAGCTCTCTATGAGATGACGCAATTTTCAATGAACTAGAAATCAAAAACTCACTCAAATGTTGCAAAATATTTGAAGAATCCGAGCAACAAGTCGCTCAAACTCTTTTCTCCTTTAACGTCCTTCTTGTGCTTTCTGTATCCCTTCCTCATTGTTTTCCAATTGATTCCCCTCTGCTCCAACTCTACGGCAGTTCCTCTTATGGTAGACATCGTCCTCTACCTCGATGAGCCCATTCAACTCAGGGAAGATCTCCTGGATGTTTGGGAGTTCATTGATACCTGGAAGAATTAGGAGATGATGATTTGTAGTGTAATAAGGAAAACTTACTTTGGAGGAACTGGATCAAGATCAAGCAGATGGCAAAACTATTGAGTCGCCCATCTCTGGAGTTCTCGACACCAGATTTCGAGGCCCACACTTTGACGGCCTTGGCGAGCACGAAGAATTTCGGATTCACTGAAAAATGTTTACTTAAAGGGGTAGGGGGAGTCAGTTGTTTTTTAACAATGCGAAACTTGACTAACTCCTAAAAACAAAACTTGATTAAAAACTCACTTTGCCCATACCATACTAGCAACTGGGTGTTTCGCTTCGGTGTATCGTTGTCACATGACACGTCGACTTCGACGCCAGTTGTCTTGTGCTCCATCTTCAACACCGGAATCTGAACAATTCTCAAAGTTATTTAGAAATGCCTACCTGAAACTATAACAACTTACATTTCCTCCTACCAACTTTCCACTGAATTTCTCTCCAACCAGGAATGGTCGGAGTCTCTTCAGCTTTCCATAGTCATTTTCGTCCCATGTCGGCACTTTCACAGTGAAATCGAGATCTGATGTCTCGATGTCAATTCCAGCTGCAAAAGAGCCAACGAGCCAACACTGGGCTTCTGGGACAAAAGATGAGAGGAGTTCGCGGAACTCTTTTTCGGCTATTTGAGCTTGGCGTGGTGAGTAGTGGTGGCATGAGATGCAATCTCAGCGTCGAGCTGCAATTGAAAGTGTTTGATGGGGCCGTGTTAGAATTGGGCCCTCGATTGTTTTTAAAGGAGGATTCCACTTTGCTTCAAAATAGGTGAAATTTTGTGCTGATTCCAAATATGATAGTGAAACTGCTCAAAAATCGCTCTAAAACCCTGAAAAACGGCTCCGAAACAAGCAAAAATTTCCGCGAATTGCCTCCGGGGGCCGTGGCCTAACTTCCGGAGTTTTCTCGGCCACCGCATTTTTTCCAGCATTTTTTCTCGTTTTTTTTTGTGAAAATCAAACGAAAAGTGAAACGTTCATTTTATTTTACAGAAATCGTTGCTGTTGTTTCACTTTTCGTTCGGTTTTCACAAAAAAAACGTGAAAAAATGCTGAAAAACGCGCTGAAAATGCGGTGGCCGAGGTAGGTGGCAGAGAAAACTCCGGAAGTTAGGTCACGGCCCCCGGAGGCAATTCGCGCAATTTTTGCTCGTTTCGGAGCCGTTTTTCAGGGTTTCAAAAAGATTTTTGAGCGTTTTCACTATCATATTTGGAATCAGCATTGAATTTTACATATTTCGAAGGAAAACATTTTTTTGAGTGGAATCCTCCTTTAAGGAGAAAGTGGGCACCCTATTTTTTTTAGGGCACCCCATTTTTTTCTGGACATTCGATTTTTTTTCTGCCACCCGATTCTCAAACAGAGCCAAAATTTCTAAGAGCCCTAATTTTTACTCACTTTAAGCTCGGCGTATCTGGACGTGACTCCAGTCATTTCATTCCTAGCTGCTTTCTTCTGGATAGCCAGCTTCACTGGTGCAGCGGGGGCGATGATTGGGCATGGAGGGGCAATTGGAGCGTTCTCGTTGACTGGGGCGAAACGGGAGGAGGTGGCGACAACACGGGCGTAGGTCATAATGATGACGAAGGGTCGAGGAAGTTTCTGAAAACGGAGATAGGGGGATAACTGTTGACAGGAATCAAAGAGAAAGGGGAAAAGATGAGAGGGAGAAAAATGGGTGTGAGAATTGCTTAGATGCAGGAGATTGATGAAAGGGCAAAACTAAAAAAAATCGGAAGAGGAATCAGAAGGAATCGGGAAAAGTTCAAAATGCAATGAATAGCTGTGAACGTCGGTAGGGCCGCGTTGCTCGAAAATTAGGGGCACCAAAGACAAGCTGGATATTGTTGTTGAAGTCTGATAGCCTGAAAGAAATTTGAAAATTGAAAAAATACATTGCAGGGATTGGATACCCGATAGAGGGAATGAATATAATGACACCCTATGGTAAATGACTGAATCAATACAGATGTTCTTAAATGTACAGGTGAGGTCTCTAAAAGTCTTCACAATCAACACAGTGTACGGCTGGGAAACAAAGGGCTGCATTTCGAAAAGGCATGGGATTCTCGTGTGTTCATTGATTTTTCGAGTCACTGTAGACAGTGCACGTGTATTGGAATACTGAAATACAATCATGAGAAGAAACCGATTTTGTTGAAGACAATTTCGGTTTCCGGAATAACCTACGTCAAAAAGCAGGATGAGCGAAAAATTGTTGGAACATGGTTCACATATCAACCGAATTTGCGACAATGGTCGTTTCTTCAATCGAATTTTAGTGTTTTGCTACTAACACTTATCAAACTTTGAAAGCATGAACTAATTCTAATAGCGCTCACCTTGACCAAACACAGATTTTAACTTTGACAGTGCTTTTCATTTGCGAAGAAGGCCAGAAAGTGACTCATTTTCTGAGATAATTGATGGTTATCACTGCAAATTGGAAATAGATTGAATACACGTTACACTTCTGAATACATTGAGTGTATGGAACAGTAAACACACATTTATCCAAAAATTCTTCATGATACTTTTACAGGTTCAGTACATTCATAACTGCGTTACTGTTCAACAACATTCAATCGACATATGAACTGACCAAAAAATTTAAAAAAAAAAAAAGTAAGAGCAAAATAGCGAAAGACCAGAAGTAGTTGAAAAGAAAATGATTGGAATCGCGGGAATATCAATATTTTGAAAGTTGAGATAGTTAAAAAGTGATAGAAACTGTTGATTGGATTATGCGAGTTGGACATTTCGAAACGTTTTATATATTCATCAATAACAAAACTAACCCTACGTAATGCCCGCTTCGAGGAACAGAATACTTTTTTTGGTAATTCGTACAATTGGTAGAAGTACAAAAAGGTTTTGGTTACAACTACCCACATTTACTCTGCGTAACATGTTCCAGACGTTGAGTGAGAATTTGAATGGGAATATCCGTCTTGAACGGTTTATCACAATTGAATTCTCAACCGCAACAAATTATGATGTTGAAACAGAAGAGTACAAAAAACTGAAAAAAAAAACGTGTCTTGTGTCGCAAACTCATTATTGGATCATGGATGTATTTGACAATTACTCTGATGTCAATTTGCATTGATACTTGTATAGGAGTCCTAGTAAAAAAAACCAATTCTAACGTTCAGTCACATCCTAATTACTGTTTTTCTAGAATTGCCTTGTAATTGTAACTGTAGTGTTAGATTTCCAACTCTTTTTATTTTGGTGTCAGAATGAAGCCGAATGCTTATTTTGTTAAAATAAAAACTTCGCTTATTTATAGAAACTCAAAAAAACAATGAAATCATTTTATAAAGTTGCTTCTGATTTAGAGAACTATTTGAAACTAAGATAATTTCAACAAATTTTTGGAAAGTTAAACATATTGAAGGTATTTCTAGAGTTGCTGGCATCATGTTCTGGATTTTTTGAACCAGTATTAACATACCAGCCAAGCTGGGCGCCTGCGGGGCGATCTGAGAATTTAGAAATGACATTTTGTTTTCATCGGTTTTTTTCTTCTTTCTGTTCGAGAAAGTTCACTTCAATCTTCACGCTTTCTTCTAGAAATGAAAAACGGACGCGGACACCGCGGACAAACGGACAGAATTAGAATCGTATTATATAAGAAAGATTTTGAAATTTAAAATTTTTCATATTGAAAATTTTTCAGTTTCATCGTTACCATTTTTTGACTTTTCTGCTTTTTTCAATTAGTTTTCATTCGTAATGAGCTTTAAGACACGTTCTCTAGGAAAATGAACATCAGTGCCGCACAAAAAAAAGTCAAACCGATTTGTGTCTGCTGATATTTTGCATGGTAGACACCCATTAGGTTCTAAGAACTTCAGTACCTATTTCATCTGGCTCCGCCCACTCTTGGCTCACATATGCATACACGGAGCCAAAAAATGAAAAATTTTTCTATGCTGAGATTTTGATCAAATCTCTTCAGAAATGAATAGTACCTACTATTTTGATGTTTTTCGAGTTCCGAAAGAAAATTTGGCTTGACGTCTTCAAGATAGAAAATGTCGAAATTTCATCAAAAGTGGGAGTAATGCACCTAAAATACGTTATAGCTCAGCGGAACATAGCAAACCTCAAGTTAAAAATATGAAATTCTGAAACTAGACAAAATTCTACCTGAAACGAAGGACATTTCGTTTCGATCGAGTGGGGCCCATTTTTTGCTAGAGGCCAAAATAGGCAATTTTGTCGCATATTTCCATGTATCCCTGTACATGAGTGTTTTTCGGATCACAATGAGAAGTCAAGAAATGGGTTTCTTTTTTGAGGAAATTACATTAAACTATGTTTCCACTCCGCGTGAGAAGTTTCAGACTGGTTAATTATCATATATGGATATAAGAACGATTTTTAGGATTTTCGAACTACCAAGTTTGGATTCCTCATAACTTTCTTTGTTATCATCTGAATAACACGCCTTCTACATTTTTGAAACTAACATAACCAGCACTACTAGAAAACGGAACAAAGAAACGTTCGATTGTTCGTGGTATCTCAAACAGAACAACATCGAATAAACCCCATTTCAGAGGGACAAATTTTCGCAAACCTTCCAAATCGACTTTTATTATAATATGATGGACATGAAGGTGCCTTGCTCGTTTCAAAAATGTGCAACATAGCACATTTGAATAAGAACAAAAAAAGTTATGAGGAATCCAAACTTGGTAGTTCGAAAATCCTAAAAATCGTTCTTATATCCATATATGATAATTAACCAGTCTGAAACTTCTCACGCGGAGTGGAAACATAGTTTAATGTAATTTCCTCAAAAAGGAATCCCATTTTTTGACTTCTCATTTTGATCCGAAAAACACTCATGTATTTTGATCCGAAAAACACTCATGTATATACATGGAAATATGCGACAAAATTGCCTATTTTGGCCTCTAGCAAAAAATGGGCCCCACTCGATCGAAACGAAATGTCCTTCGTTTCAGGTAGAATTTTGTCTAGTTTCAGAATTTCATATTTTTAACTTGAGGTTTGCTATGTTCCGCTGAGCTATAACGGTTTTTAGGTGCATTACACCCACTTTTGATAAAATTTCGACATTTTCTATCTTGAAGACGTCAAGCCAAATTTTCTTTCGGAACTCGAAAAACATCAAAATAGTAGGTACTATTCATTTCTGAGAAGATTTTATCAAAATCTCAATATAGAAAAAATTTTCATTTTTTGGCTCCGTGTATGCATATGTGAGCCAAGAGTGGGCGGAACCAGATGAAATAGGTACTGAAGTTCTTAGAACCTTATGGGTGTCTACCATGCAAAATATCAGCAGACACAAATCGGTTTGACTTTTTTTGTGCGGTGGTCAATTGCCTAAATGTCGATATTCACAGAGAACGTGTCTTAAAAATATTAGACCCACTTTTCGAAAAATTCCAAATCGTAGATCAAATTCTCATATTTCGCGCCAAAACATGACCTTTCGATAAGTCAGTTTTTTTTTTCGTCTTTTTTCTCAAAATCCTCATTTATTTTGGTTTCCACGTTTTGTTTCTATGCATTTGTTTCTATTTTTCGTTCTCTCCAATTTCACTTTTCCTTAAATTTCCGTAAATTTCCAGCCAATCCCGCCCCTCCAAAACGGACCCCCTTTTTACCGGAATTCTGAGATGTCGTCAAATCAACGTGGAGCCCAACGTGGGCGGAGCCAAAAACGAGGACCCCAATATCGAGTGTTGAAGGTTGGAGATTCAGAAGTCATCGACCTGGTGAGTGATGATGAACCTGAACCTGACGTCATCACATTGAGCGATTCTGAAGAAGATGCTCCAAAAGCTCCGGAATGCATTACATTGGATTCGGATACGAAGCCTACTGAGGATTCTGGAAATCAAGGTGGGTAGATCAAAAATTTAAGGGAGAACTAGGTCATGTTTGGCAAAAGTTAGGTCATACTGGAAAAAGTTAGGTCACGCATAAGAAAGTTAGGCCACAACTGAGAAAACTAGGCCACGGTTAAAAAAGTTAGGCCATGATTGAAAAAGTTAGGCCATGATTGAAAAAGTTAGGCCACTTTTTGAATGGATCAGTTAAACGACGTTTTGGAGAAACTTAGCCGCCTCGGAGAAATTTGGGTTATGCCTAACTAAGTTAGGCCACGCTTTGAGAAAACTAGGCCACGTTTTGAAAAAGTTAGGTCACCTCAAAATCCTTCCATTTTTCAGAGCCCCGCACGTCTTCATCCATGACAACAAGACAAATTCGCAATTCCATAGAATCTTCGGATTCTGAAAGTTTAGAAGAAGACGATGATCCAAAATGGAATTGTGGAGGTATGGTAGATCAAAAATGGAAAAATTAGGCCATCAGAAATTCTTCCATTTTTCAGATCCCATCCGACCCGTGACGTCTTCGGCTAAGAAAACTCCAGCCAAAAAGCGAAAAGTTGGAAGACGTCCTACTCAAACTCAGAGTCCGCCGAAGGTTTCTGAATCCCCGAAGAGCGTGGTGGAGCAGAAACTTGCTGAAATCAGAAGACGTTACGCTGAAGGCTTATTCAAGGATTCGGAGCGTAGAAAAGGTGAGCATCTGAGGACTCTGAGTTTCCGAAATTCTAAGTTTCAATTTTTACAGATCCCGGCCTCCACACTCCAATCGGTCTTGGCCACACGCCCTACCAGCTCCAAAAACTGTCCAAACTCCAGATGAAACGAATTCAGAAGAAAACGACGTCTTCCAAAAATCAAAAGTCCAAAAAACGTGATTCTCCAGAATCCGACGTCAATTCTGATTCAGAAGTGATGACAGTATTCCGTCAAGAAATTCCAATCGGACCCCAATTTCAAGCGGACCTCTCTACAGTAACCCCGATTCTGATGTCTCCAGATGAGTACTATGGCAACGACGAGGAGTATGAAGAGGTGCTATGGCAGCCTCCAAAATTTGAGGACGAGGAGAATTTTGAGGAATTCATCGAAAAATCGAGGAACGTCTACTGGAGAGCCATCTGGAGACAGTTTGAAGGACATATTCCATTTGAGATGGCTCTTCAGAATCTGATGATTTGTGGATATCGATTTGAGGATGGTCTTGTTACGATTGATGAGTATTTGAAGAAGTTGCCGGAGGTTTTCAAGCCGGTGTCTCGGAAACAGGCGATTTGGTTGATGAAGGAGGGATTCGATGAGAAAAAGACGATTAGATATTTGAGGGAGAAGGCGGTAGGTCATGTTTATGTTGTTTTGGGATTTGCTACTTTCTGAGAAAATTCTTAAGGACTCGAGAAGGTTCTAGAAGTTTCTAAGACATTCTAAAGTCTCCTAGAAGTTTCTAGAGATGTTTGGAAAATTTTAGAAAGTTCCAGTAGCCTCCAGAAGGCTTTGAAGTATTCAGAAGCACTTTCACCTTAAACTTTCCAATTTTTCAGATGCCCAACTACCATCTCGACGACGTGCACACCTTCCTCTTCCAATTCATCCGCTTCTACATGCTCCAACCCCAACACGGTGTCCCTTGCGTCTGCCATGACCCTCTCTGTGACCCTCTACCCGAGTTCCAACCCCGAATCGCATGCTCCAATTGTACACGACACCTTAGACCATCTCCAGAATCCCCGACGT
The DNA here is from genome assembly GCA_963932045.1 of Caenorhabditis sinica. NCBI lineage: Eukaryota > Metazoa > Nematoda > Chromadorea > Rhabditida > Rhabditidae > Caenorhabditis > Caenorhabditis sinica. The sequence continues at coordinate 23,535,629 of OZ009940.1, forward strand.
CTTCTGGTTCTTCAAAACTCTGCCTAATCTGTCAAACCTACAAAAGCCTTTGCGGAAAAGATAGACCCGTTCGAAACTTGATTCTGACGACGGCGGAGCAAAAATTTTTGGAGAAATGGAGTCAGATGGAGCAAGAGTTCAAAGCGAAATTGAACTTTGAAGACGTCAAGACTCTGGTTCAGACGGACAAAAAGGAAAGATGGGAGCATCTGGAGTTCAACGATGAGGAGTTGTCAATGTTGAATGTTTGGCATTTTCGGGAAAAGAATGTCACGAGAATTCCGGAGGCGCTGCGAGAATTCAAACTGCCACTTTTCACACGGTGTGGATGTAGGAATGGAGGGGTGAGTGGGGATCTGGAAGGGGCTGGAAAGTTCTAGACGGTTCTAGAGTATTCTCAAAGGTTCCAAAATGTTCTAGAAGGTTCTAGAAGGTTCCAGAAGGTTCTAGAATATTCTAGAAAGTTCTAGAAGGTCTCGAAGGTTCTGGAATGTTCCGAAAGGTTCTAGAAGATTCTAGAAGTACCTAGAAAACTCCAGAAGGTCTAAAACCCTAATTTCTTTATTCAGATCCCCACCAACCTTCCACCAACAATCGAAGGAGTCCAACCCATTATCACAAATAAAGGTATTCCATGGCTTCCGGAGAGTGAATCAGAATCCGAAGAGGACCAATCCAAACGGGTTTCCCAACCGAGAAAGAAGAGCAGAAGGAGTTCTTAAATTTCTGGATTTTTCATTGATTCTCCTCCTAATTGCAGTTTCTCTCTTTTTGTTTATAATAATGATTGATACCAACTGTTTTGAATATTTTATTGTGTTTTTGTCCACCTGAACTTCATTGGTAATAATAAAGTTTGGAACAATCATTTTTTAGGTTTATGCGGGTGAAAACTTTCATGTTTCAAGTAGAAGGTTTAAAAGAGAAGTTTCTTAGGGAAATTTAGTGACAGGTCGATAATAAGTCGAGTCATCTGACTGAAGTGTATCAGAAATTGAGTCTTGATTCATGAAGGTTCTCAGAATGTGAAGACTAAACATTTTGGGACTAAGTGAAGAATTTCGAAGTTGTTGAAATTTCATGGATTTCTCAAACTTTATTGTTATTATAGTCGTGAACGTTTCAAGTATCCTACCAATTATTTGAGAAAGTGCATTTTTGAATCATTATTCAAAATTTAGTAATATTGAATTTAGAAAATTTAGTAAAGCACGGTTACTGAATGTTACAGTTTTACTTGATGAATCTGTACAAATTGAAACTGAGATCATATTTTCAAAATACGCCTGAATTGGATTACTTTTCCAAACGGAGGAATTAGTTTTCTAGAAGGTTTTAGGAACAGCTCATAATCAAGATGTGTCCTGACTAATACATGATTCGTATGATTTGACTAACTAAGAGTGAAATAGCCTCTGATATTCTTGACCACTTGAAACTGCAAAGATTCGATCAGTTTCTGAATGTCTTCTTTTTCTGACATTATGCCCTGTTAGTCCAGCAAATGAGGAAAACCATAACTTTTATACGCTGTTTAGAAATCGGCGTTATTATAACTCGTTCATGAGGGTTTTGTGAAAAGTGGAGAAAAGTGGACAAATCGAAACAGTACAATATCAGTGAGAAAAATTAGTATACAAGTCTATATAGTTTTCGAAACATCCGTTTAGAGATCAAACAAAAAAGAAAAGTTATTGAAAGCGAGAAAATTTTTATTGAATTTTCACAGTTCCCTCGGTTTCAAGAAGCCAGTTTGAAAGAATCACAAATTAGTGCTTCAATAAAACGTCGACCAAATGTTTTTTTTTCAAGAATTCAAAAAGGAGAAAACGTTTATCGAAAACCATCAAAAATCTTCGAACTCTCTCAAAAGTTTAGCGATGTTGTGAAACCTCAACTTCTTTGAAAATATTGTCGGAATAAAAAAGTGAGACTCGGTGTTTGCGGACTTTTCAGCTCACAAACCCAAGCTTGGATTGAAAATTTTAAAAGTCCGCAAACATCGAGTCTCACTTTGTTTATTCCGACAATAGTGGACATTGTTTGCCGTTCCATTTGATCTGTAATTTTGATGTGACTACTCGTTTTACTATTGGTAGCAATTTTTCATTAAACAAATAATTTGCGTCCAAATTGGAATTCAATTTTTACTTATCGAACAACTATTAGTACCCCCGTGGTCAGCTTCAAAAATGAGGTATTCGAAAAATGAAATTTTGTAGAAGTTGTTCAAATGTTGTTCATACAACTCACAAAATAGTCAAAGGAATGTTATATTCCTGTTGTAACATGCCTGTTATTAATGAAAAACAACGACGGACACGGTGCCTCATTAGTACATCCTTTGCATTTCTAACATGATTACAGATTTTTTTTAAGAAAATGAGACGTCAAGAGGAACATGCACTTTCCATTTGATCAGACTTCACAAACTTTTTGGAACATTAATATATTTTTGTTTCGTGACCCCTCAATCTCATATTCTGATGATAAAAGCCTATTCAACTGTGCGAGAAGCACAGGCAAAATTCGTTAGAACGGGAATTCTCGGTTGCTAGGAGGGGAATCAGCGCATTAATTCGAACATTTTGATGATGACATTTTGAAACTGAAAAAAAAGGGTATTAATCTTGACATTTGATTGATTGGGTTCTAAAGGATTACCGAATCAAAATCCACTCGGTCGGAGAATGTGTGATACAACAAAGGAACAGAATGGAGAAGAAGAACACAAAAATAAAATATCGTTAGCAAGTAATAAGAAAGTGCGAACTTTTTGTAACCACCATGATACAGTTATCCTTCACACAAATTCATTAGTTGAGCACACTTGCTCAAAACCATTGAGTCTTCAGCATACTCGGAGTATCTGAATTAATCAGCAACTGCACAAATCCCTTCATTGTCTTGTGGATGTTTTGAAATTTTAACATATTTTTCAAACCCCTATCCTTGCCCTCATGGACATGTTCTCGTTGACCAAGTTCTGATATTTGGTTAGCAGACGGAGGAGATGGACAAATCCAAAAAACTCTGATCTCTTGAAGAGTGCCTGTGGGACAATACAAAAACCGGACCGGTACTGATCACAGTTCTAAGAATGCTTTAATTCACTGCACAGAGAATCATAGTAGAGTTTCCATTACGGAAAAAGCTGGCAAATGCCAAATCTGAAATTTGGAAATTTGGCACGCTGCCAAATTGAAAGTGCAGGGAAGCGCGTTTTATTAATGTTTTCTCGATGCAGGCCGATAGTGTAGTGAGATCAGAGCACACATTTTATTGATGTTCTCTTCATTTTCATGACTTCCATTTTTTTCCAGTTTCATTATTTGCATTAATTACTCATTTGAATTTTTCGTAGATGGTTTAAAGTTATTGTCTTGCTAGGAAATTTCACAGTTCTGTACGCATGAGCAAGGCACCATTAATGTTATCGTGACGACTTTCAAATAACGTGAAGCATGGACAACATTGCTTTTTCATGACGTCTTGAAAAACGCATTTACGATTCTTCGTACGATTTTTCTTCCGCTGAAGGTCGATATCCATAAATCTCCATTGTTATTCGAGTCGTCACACATTTTTCTCCGTTGCATTAACTTAATTTTCATGCTGTCGGTTTTGAAAAATTGGTTCTCCGTTGGGTGCAATTTTAAAACTGTCATTCTATTGTAAAAACAGGAAATAATGTTTTCAACCTAACAACCACATTTTCAAATTTTCCGTTACATTATCATATTTTCGAACAGCGCCAGTTGATGAAGAGTACTAGAAAACACAAATAGTACTGTAGCGTCCTATTAACACAACGAGCTCGATTCGGAACGAATGCTATGGACCCAATATAAAATTTAAAACAGTCGGAAATTGCTGATTCAAACATGTTGTATACTGTGAAACTGACAAGCTCTATATTTGAGTCCATTCATCAGTTGCAAAAATTAAACAAGACTTTTAGCTCGATCAAATCTATGCTTCCAGAGTAACGATTTCAGCGGAGCAATGTAACTGAAAGATTGTCGAAAAAACGTTCATAAATCAACAGAGTTTGCGACGAAAGTCGCTACTTCAGCTTTATTATTTCAAGACTAACACTTATGCAGTCTTGAAATGTAGGGGTGGTATCACGAAGGATCGTGTTGTATTGTATATCCAGATTTCAAAGTCAAACATGCTCTCTGAATAGCAGAAAAAATTGTCATTTAAGTTTCAACAGGTAGAAGATAAATAGTGGGTTTGGGTTACGAAAACAATTGCTCAATTTTCAGGTCACGTTTATCACATTGACTATAATAACCAAGAAAAATTAGAACCGTACTGAAGCTGCGATAGTTATTGAAATGAAAAAAATGTTTCAAGTAGAAGGTCTAAAACAAGTTTTCTGGGGAGATCGATATGTCGATTTTTGGTACTCGTGGAAAAGCACAGCTTCAAAGTGGACCCAATTCAGGAGCAGTGATGAGTGCGTATATATCAGTTTTGTTTTTTTTTGAGACAGTGCAATTTTGGAATCATTATTCAGAATTTCGTAGTTTTAAAAATAGAATCCGCGGGTGTACTGGATGTTAGACTTTTACTTGATAAATCTTCACAGGTGGAAACTGGAAATATATTTTGAAACTCGCCTAATTGGGCTTCCTTCCCGAACGGTTTGGTTTGCTTTTCTAAAAATCACAGAGAGTTCACTTACAATATATCATGTTTGCACTGATTTCTTCGATGTTTTGAATCACGATTTTGCCCTCATTCTATGTACATATATGTAAGAATCAACGAAGTTGGTTATTGCATGAAAAAATCTGGACCCCTTGAAACTGTAAAGACACTATCAGTTTCTAAATTGTTTTCACACAATATGATATGTAAGTCTAGCGTTCGAAATGGGACGAAATGGGACGTCCCGCGTCCCACTCAAAAGGGACGGGGCTCAGCCCCGTCCCGCCGCGAGGGGACGGGGACGAGCCTCGTCCCCGTGGAGTGGGACGGGGCCAAGCCCCGTCCCGAAAATTTTATTTTTTGTTTTTTATCGAAACTATTTTTGTCAGATTTTTTTTTGAAATTTTTGAGAAAAAAGAGGGAGTTCACCAAAAAAAGGAAAACAGTGAAAAAAAGGTATTTGGAAGGGTTTCCGATAATTTTTTTGTTTAGAAATTTTTCTGTTTGACTTTAAGTTCTGAAAATATGTTTGAAAACTGAAAAGGAAGATTTATAAAATAAAGAAAATGGATTATTTTGCTAATTATTGAAAAACATTTCCCAGAAAACCTTCAAAATAATAATGTACACTATTTTTCTTTTTTTCTTAAAAACTCTATTTTTTCTACCCAAAAATATATCAATTTTCGGAAAATCTTGAAAAAAATAGTTTCGATTAAAAAAAACAGAAAAACAAATTTTCGGGACGGGGCTCAGCCCCGTCCCACGCCACGGGGACGGGGCTCGTCCCCGTCCCCTCGCGGCGGGACGGGGCTGAGCCCCGTCCCGCAAATTGGGACGTCCCCGAAAAGCGGGCGTCCCACTTTCGAACGCTATGTAAGTCCAACGAATGAACTATGACTTTCTTATGCTGTTCAAAAGGTTGCCAGCTTTTCTAAATGTATCAAGAGCTTTTTGATGAGTGGAAACAAGTGGACAAATTGAAACAGTACAATATCAGTGAGCAAAACTAGTATAAAAGTCTTTCGAATATTTGAAAAATCAATTTACAAAGCAAACACAAAAATAAAGCTTTGGAAAACAAGAAAATTGTAATTTTTTAGTTTTTGCACTTTCCTCGGTTTCAGAAAGCCGGTTTTGAAAGGACCACTAGTTCGTATTTTAATACATCCATGAAATGGTAAGTTTCCTTTTCAAAACATCACATATGAGGAAATGCTTGCGGAAGACAATCAAAAACTTTTTTGCTCCCCCCCTGATAGCACAATTCTCAATCCGGCACTTATCTGAAAATTACGAACATTTTGAAGTATTTTTTATTTTCTTGTTTTTGCTACCGTTTTGCGACATCTGTAACTTTTTATCTCAATGCTTCTATTCAATCTCAATTCTCAATTGTCTTAACGTTCATAATAGTTAATTCAGATTGCGAAATTGTTAGAGGTGAAAGATCAAAGCATTAGCGACGCATTAGTACTCTTGTGTTCAGCTCCTGAAAATAGGTTATCCGAAACATAACACTTTTCAAAAACTTGTTCAAATTTTAACCGCACACATCAGAAAAATAGTGAAATGAATGCAAAGTTCCAGTTACAGGTAGGCCATTAGTAATGAAAAGCAACGACAGTCGTGCTATTGTCTTTTTGTATGAAAATCAACTTGTTAGCATTACATTATACTCCGACTAGACTTCACAAACCTTTTGGTACATTCATTTGTTGATATCTCTTCATTCCTTTACCATATTATGTATGTACCAGAATGGCTGCGCCATTCTGGCGCGTTTTTAGATATGAGTGGTCTCAAAATTTTGTTCAATCTCTCTTTTTTGATTTCTTGAAGGAGGAATTCGACCAAAAATTTCAATTGCTTCAAAATGCGGAAAAAACAGTGTAGATTCCGAAAATTTTGATGAAAGTGCTCTAAAATTATTCTGAAATTTTGAAACATGGTTCCAAAATGAGCGAACATCAATAGAATGTACATATCCTCGCAGAACTCCTTATCTATACATTTAATTTGTGTATGAATTGGTACAGTAATAATTGTGCTAGGACACGATACTTAAACTTGCGAAAAGGCAACCAAGGAACACACAGAACTTGCTCTTTAATAACAGTAAGACACTTCAATTTTTAATGGGCATCTAAAATGCATATTTTCAAACCTTTAAAATTAGGAAAATAGGTTTCAATAACATAGGCGCCCTTGATGTCCTCTCTAAGGACATGCGAAAACTTTCTTATTCCGGAAAAGAGGAGTTTTCGATTTTAGAAGTTTTAAATTTTTAGGGTTTTTCTTTCTGAATCCTATGATATAGAGAGTTTTTTAATGTTCATCTATTCGAAATCCAAAATTACACCTCTAGAATCCTCAAATAACTTTTGATAATTTTATGATTCGCAAAAATGTCGAAAACCATAATGTTACAACTATTTTAATTCCAAATCTGTGTAAAAATACATTATAATTTCTACAGCCAACTTCAAAAAGAATGTTCACTGCATACAAAACCATTTCATTTCGACCATAGTAGAGAAGCACACCACACTTCCAGCGCACTCTCAAAATTCCAAAATCCGCTCGACAGGGTATCTCCTCCAACCCATTCACTTTCATGGCATGCGTGGCTCATGTGGTTGTGCGTGCGGCCGGCACATTTAGGGCGCGGGTTCAACTTTTGTGCGCGGCAAAAATTTCTCTTTCTTTCTCAAAAAATTAGTGCGGACAGCGTGACAGACCAACAGACTTCCTAGCAAATTATATATAAGTAAGATAAGCAGCAAATTGTAGCTGGAAAACGATGCAATGCGTTCTGTTTAAAATACGAGGACGTCGATTTTAATACTGTGAACGTTCAAAACTTTTGATCACGACTGATTGAAACTGAGAGAATTACTGGTAATCTAAAAGCTTTACGAATTGTTGTTTTATTTTCGAACAAGAATTTGAATTTTGAAAAAACAAGGGGGGGGGGTGTGCAAGGAAATGGATATCAGAGGTCATGATATATAAAAATGAAGTGTATGCAAAAAATCAACTGGGATACCGAATGAAACATATGAAGTGGAAATAATGGAACAGTACAAAATTTTGTGAAATTTTCATGAATTCTCGGCAGGTTTCTAATTTTGAGGCACAGTCATGAATGGGTATCAACAAGAAAAAATGTCGCTTGAACTTTCAAAATAATGAAATAGATGAAAAGCTAAAGTACGGATAGTAGAATCAACCCAATATCAAGTTCTAACATTCTGAAAACCACAACCATAGTGGAAACACTATGAAACGGAATAAAAAACAATCAGCTTGGAGCAACTTCAAACTCACATCTATTGACCATGAAGATTTTGATTGTCAATACCTTCATTTTGAAACAGGAAAAACGGCGAAATTTTATGAAAATATTTTTGAGCTTTATTTCTTAAAGTTTCGGAATGTATCTTATAATTCCAAGGAAATAACAATCTATCAATCAATCTATAGACACTTCTCAATGTTTCATGAAAGTTTATTGACAAATACAGGATTTATGAAGCTGTTTTTTTAGGACTTTCTATAGGAAAGATGAAAAACAGTCATATCTTGATAATATTCGGACTAGATAGCTCTGTTCTGAACTGAGCTATTTGAATCTGTAATTTCGGAAAAAAAACATAAAGCTACAGGATTAGTAGTGATACCAAAATTCTGTGTTTCTTGTCGTTTTCATCTGATGAATTCTTTTTTAAGCATTAGTCATCTGATAGGTTGTTTCGGCATCCCCCTTCTATTTTTGAATATCAGTATCTAGTGACATCTGAAAGTACAGGAAAATGTGATCTTGATAGAGAATAACTAAAACTAGATAAATTGTTTGGAGGAAACTTGTATAGAGCTGTCAGCGAAATTTCCCGATTGGTAATCTATAAACTAAAGTAAAGAAGCAGAAAAAATCCGAAACTTTGCTATAACATGTTGCAAACATTTTTGTTTTTTCAATTTGATGAGATGCCATCTACATGTCTGAGGTAATAATGATATTAGGTTGGAAAGAAAGTTTTTGACCATAAATGAAAGTCCAATTACTCGATCATCTGAGGAGCTCCAAGCCTTGTTTAATCTGCGTTTTGAAGAGCAATAATTAAATACTTACTACCCAAAATTAGAAGATCATCGGAACATTAAGAAGGAAGTTATGAGTTGAAGAGTTAAAAGGGTCATTTTTGGGGTCAAAATAGAAAATTGAGCTGGGGTTTCTTTGTAGAGAGAGGGAATGCTCTGGCATTTTCTGGAGAGTAGGCTGGAATTCTGTGCTGTTTGTAGCCAAATGCCACAAACATGTGCTAACCAGGCAAGATCAGGAGACGAGACTAATCAAAAATCTACATAACCAAAATTTCCCCTAAAAACGAAAATTTTGTCTAAAATTCTTGATTCTTGATCTGTCTTTCTAGTTTTTATTGTAGAAGTTTTGAATATGAGCTAAAACATTTCCAGAAAGTTTCATGAGAAGATATTTAGTTTTCCTGGAGTTAAGGCAAATTTCCGATTTTTCCATACTTTGTCAGATAAACCTACATTCTCAAGTATTGGCAATTATAAAAAGTTTGCATCTTGTTTGAGAATAATTGACTTACAACATATCAAAAAATCATGAAACAATCCTCCATCTGAAGTTAGATGGGAGTGATAGAACAAGCGCGAACTTTTTACAAAAATCTACCCTGTTTTTCTCTAAATCACAACTTCTCAAATACAATGCCAACGAAGCTAAAATGTTGCCTACTATACTACCGTCCCTAGATGAACAAGTTCTACTAAAAATTAGACCTCGTGAGAATCACGTTTCCAAGAACCAATGATTTCAATTATGGTCAAAAACTTTCTTTCCAACCTAATAGAATGGCGAAAGATCATTGATAGGTGTTTCATTATAAAAGATAGGGGTGAAGCATGTTACTAAAGAAAAAACAGGACGACTCCAAACTGTTATATTTGGAACAGGAAATGTTGCAAAGAAGGACTCTCGCTGCCCAGCAAAAGTGCGGCAAAGCCCATTTCGCAAACTTATGTGCTCAAATCAGATAATAATTCTGAAATAAATGCAAAAGTTTTGAATGAAGCTGAGACAATATCGAGAACAAAAAATCATTTGCGCAGCAAGTTTGGGACCTGCTAGAAACAAAAAAGCAAACATTTTCGTTTTCACTATCTACACTTTTGCTGTGAGTTTTGAATAACAGAATTAGACGGTATCCAAAGAAAACTTAACGTTAGGGAAAGGAAAACATGCTCAGGACAAGCAGACACACAAATAGAGGGAGATCATGAGAGGGTGCCTAGGACTGAAAATAGGGTGAAACCCGTCACACGTTTGAATAATTTTACATTGCCTCAGGGTTCCGAATCAACGAAACACATTTTTAAAATCTTACACATTGATGATGAAACAGAATAAATCAATCTTTTTTTAACTAAAAATACTCTTTCAACTAAAAACTCCTCAGCTTCAAAAAGTCTAAAGACCGAGAAAGATCTACAATAAACATACTGTATTGAAAACTAGCAACTGAAAATACCAAAAAAATTATCGATAACAGCTTCTAGGTTATAAATTCTTAAGAACTTGAAACAGACATTTACGGATTTATTAATGGTAATTTTTGAAAATTCGCCGCCCCAGAAGTTTCACATTTTTGAGCAACACCCTATGATGATTCTCATAAAAATCATGATTGTTTCAAACAAACAGGTGTGTTGTTTTCATATAACAAGATCAAAATCTACTTTTATCCTCGAAAAATTACTGCCTTTGTCACTGTGAATACTCCGAAATTTCAAATCAATTAGCAGTTGATGAAACCGTAACTTGTTGAAAATGGTATTATCAGGAACGTGATTTAGAGCGCGAATGCATCACGGAAAAAAATATATCAACCAATAATAGAAATGAAAATTGAGCTGACAAATCAACTTTGAGAAACTGGAAACAATGTTTCATCAGAACTTTCGCAGTTTCAGAAAATACGTCTCAAAAAAAAAAAAAAAACTGAGAGTCTGTTCTAATAGTACGACAAAGCCAAGTTAGGGCCAAAAAAATTGACCATCGACTAAAATTTCCTAGCTAAGTTTCACAAACTCTACAAATCTAGAATTATCTATTATACAATGAAAATGATGCATACTGCAAAAAATAACGTCGAAACGGCTATGGAAGGTTATTAACAAGTGGGTTATTCTCTGACTCGAAATTGGGAAGTTCTGAAAATTCACGGTTTCCGAACTTCCATAGTTTAGTACAAAACTTTGAGTAAGGATCCTGGACTCACTAGTTCGTTGCTTTTTAGGAACTCTGCATTGCTGTTCTCAGCTTCAGGCTGTTTGTATCAAGTTATCATAAGATCTGATATCAATCATTGGACTCTATCTGATTTTCATAGAAATTATGATTTCTTTGGCAAAACCGGTACATTATGTTCTTGGACACAGCAAAATCAAAAACTTTCTCGTCCTTCAAAAATTTAATGCAACACTGACACCGTAATTACTCTGAAATTTAAAATACACTAGACAGCTGTGAAAAATTAGGTCAACATCAGCGAATTTCAAGCAAGAATAAGAAAAAACAGCATGAACCATGTCCATGCCTAAGCGAAAAAAGTTCGTTCACTGGAAATAGAGATTCAACAATAGAACAAGATGAGAACCAAAAAAAATTGAACAAGCTCCTACAATCGGTAAAGTGAACAATAGGAAAATGTGCTATATTGATAACCAACATGATACAGTAATCTCTCACAAAAAGTTATGAGTTATCAATAGAGCAAAACTGTTTCAAATCCTTTAGTTTTCAACATCCTCGCAGTCTCTAACTTTCTTGTAGTAGACCTCTTCCTCACGGACTAGGAACTCAAAAAATCCATGCATATCCTCTTGGAAGTTCTGAAATTTGCGAACGTTTTCTCCATATTTTCGTTCTCTCAAATCGCTCATTAACATCCTTTGCTCTTATGGGTTCTTTCCTGTTAGCCAGCCTTTGAGAATTTCGCAAATCAACTTCTCATTGGCCACTTTTTCCTCCTAATAGAGAAGGCACCGGCTGAAAAAAATTGAAAGTATTGAGGAAGCTTCTGTTTCAATATGTGTAGTTCTGAGAAACTTGATCTCGACTTCATTAGATCTGGTAACCCGTTTGCTACACGGTATTTGATGGTTCCAGATTGTAAAGATTCATTCTGTCAGTGTGTGTTCCGCGGGAAATATGTGAATTCCAAAAAAAAAAACATTGAAAGCAGTCCAATTAATATTTGAAAATTTTCAATACCACTAAAGAAGCGGAGCCCCACTGAAATGGGCAATTCTGATTAGAAATTTATGAAACTGATCAATCAGAAGTACCGTATCATGAAAAAATTAAAGGAAATGAATCTAAGAGAGCATTGGAGCTTTATGAGGGTTGTTATTGTGAACTTGCTGAAACAGAAAAAATATTAATGAATTCATTAGTGGATGCAGTACCAGAACTACGGACTTTCTTTTTGCAACTCTCCCACTCTTTCTGTGTAATCCATCTTCAAGTTCCGGTTAGATATCAGTGTGAAACTCCCACCGGCCACTATGAATCTAGGACCAGAAACTGTAAATATTTCGTATATTCCATGTCGATGTTCTTCCGTTAATTAATTTTTTTTTCTGTTTTCTAGTGGTTGTTTATTATGAATATAAGCACAGTTGGCAGTGCTCCCGGCCGTTAGTTTTCTGGAATTGTTATTATCTACTTTCTTTCCTTGACTTCATGAATTTGTAGGAAAAATGATGCCTAATTAGTACTCATTGCACAAAAAAGATACCTCCGTTCAAAAATATGCTTACATTAAGAATAGGGTCATACAGATATATTAGCAAGCATTATAAGGCCTCATGGAAGAGCGGTGGACAAAACGGGGAAAATGAGGTTCGTGTTTTCGGGAAAAGTAGAAGTATGATTCTGCAGAATCCTCGTAACGATATTGGATAGACTTGCAGAAAGGAAAACAGATGAAAGCAATGTTTTCATATTTTGAATGCTGGATTTGACCCCGTTGTCATTTTCATTCCTTGTTGAAGAATCATCAGAAAATGTCTAATCGCAGGTTGAGAACAATAGAAATGTTGCACAAAAAGAGATCTGCTGATTAACGTTGGCAAAGCTTACTAGCAATTATTGATGTGTTGCATGAAATCAAAATGGTTAAATGAAACAGTAATAAAATGCACAAAAGTGACTGTTTCTGTGTCATGGTATTTGTGTGAAGTGTTTCTCACAATGGTGCATTGTCGAGTAGATTAAAAATACCACTCAAGTACAACATTCTGTTACAATCCCACTCTGCTAAAAAGTGCTATTTTGCAGAAATCAAAAAATTCAGTAGAGTGTCGTCTATTCAGTGTCGTCTCGCAACCATCAAAGCTCGGCGAGCACGAAAAGCTCGCGCAAAACTCGCAAAGATCGAAGCTTAAAAACTTGACTTTCAACTAAAATTTCCTAACTTTCATAGAGGAATTGGGAAATATGTACAATGAAACTATTGCATGCCATTCTATTTTCAAAAGAGATCGAAGAAAAATGACAAGTGAGCAATTCTAAACCACTTGGAACAGACATCCACGGTTTTGAATTTCGAAAATTAAAAAATCCTCAACTCTGGAAACTTCAAATTTTTGTGCAGAACCTCGTGCAAGGGGCACCCCGACGTTTCGCAAACAATAAACGCTGTTGTCAGTTTCAAGGGGGTAACTTTCAAGGTATAAACTGACCGGATTTCACTCATATGAACTTTTGTCATTGTCATAAAAATTACGATTTCATGATCAATGTTATCATCTAGAAAATATAACTTGCTCCTATCGTCGAAAAATTACTGTAACTCTAACATCATTATTACTCTGAAAGTATAAATCAACTAGTGCATCAGGGATGGCTAGAAGAAAAATAGGATCAACAATGGTGAATGTCAACCAAGAAAAACAAAGGAAGAGCAAGGATAATGTCAGATTCGAAAATTTGTCGATAAGTGGAAAATGAAAAAATGCGCTATATTGATAACCAACATGTAACATGAATCTCTCATAAAAAACTATGAGTTATCAATAGAGCACACTGGCTTCAAATCCTTCAGTTGCCAACTTTCTCGTAGTCTCTACCTTTCACGTGGTAGTTCAATCTCTTCCCACCCGGAAATTCCACAAATCTCTCCGTAGCTTATTGGATGTTCTGAAACATTCAAATGTTTGACTTGCTTCTTTTTTTTCCAAAATTCATCTCAGGATACCTTGCTCATAATCATTTTCTTGTTGGCCAGGTCTTGGAAGTTGTTGAGGAGATGGAGGATTTAGATGAATCAGTGGATCTCCGAGGGCTTCACGAGTTTCTGCGGCACAATATATACATTGCCCGTTTTGATTATTCTGGCTTTCAGGATTTCGATGTTTAACTTCTCCAATGAGGCCTTATTTTCGTGGTAAAGGAGGTGATAGCTGGAAGAAGCTTATACATAAGTTTCAGTTTCAAACTGTCTAGTTTCATCAACATTGATCTGGACATCATTAACTCCAATTGTCGTTTTAGAAAACATTTTACAATAGCTCACGCATCATTTCGCCATTGTCGTTCATTGGTCTGAATAATTTGAACTCACGCTCAATGAAAATCTACCTTTGGTTGGTTTCAGATTAAAGATCAGATCAGATTACTAATCTATCAAATAAAATCTCGCAGTACGAAATGAGTTGATGGAACCGTAACTTTTTGAAAAATGGCATTATCAGGAAAGTTGACTACAAATTCTTTAATAAGTTTATCTTACTACTAACACTCACCTGGAAAATTGATGTGGGACATAACGTTTAAAGAATAGAAAAAATCGGCACTGTTCTCGAATAGAGGCGCGAAAAAAAAATCGTGGAACGAAAAAAAAATCGTGGAACGAAAAAATAATCGTGGAACGAAATTAAAATCGTGGAACCAATTTAAAATCGTGGAACGAAAATATAATCGTGGAACGAAAATATAATCGTGGAACCAAAAAATAACCCTCGGAAGGTGAAGTTGTGACACAGATAACTTCACTCTGACCTTTTATGCGGAGGTATTTCAATAGAATAAAATCAAGACGATGGTTGTAGAACATCATCGAGCTTTTATTTGTGGTTACCTGAAAATATGTAGAAATTAGCAGTATCGAATTTTCAAATTCACCAAGAAGCCGGTTGAATCTGTTTTGATTGTTAGGGTGAAGGTAGTGTTCTCAAATCCACAAATTTTGAACAGAGAAGTCATGAGTGGGGGAGTGGGTTTTTGATTTTGAGGCAGAGTTGTCAATTTTTAGTGAGAAGGTCAAATTTGAATAAAAACAGGCTGAGGATTCGTACACATGCTAATTACACAGTCAACTGACAGGCATCATACAGTAATCCTATGGCACAGAGAGAGTAATCTTATGGCACATTGAAAACCAACTGAAAGTTCCGATCATACGAAGAGTCCAAGTACTGCTTCGATTAGGGTCTATTTGTGGAGTCGTGGTGATTTGTGGGGATTAGGATCCATTTAGGGACATCGGCAATCCATTAGGTTTTTAATGCTCCCGAGTTCTAAAACTCAAGAACTTTCAATTCTTTTGGAATTTTCGTTCATTTGAAACTTTTCCATAAAAGGACCAGCTTTCTTCTTCATGTTGACGCCTTTTCAAAAAATTGGACTAAATAGGTGTTCCAGTGCAGAATTAGGTAGACCCTTATTTTTGTGAAGCACTGAACTTCACATTTTTTCGAAATTTCAAGCTAAATAAAACATGTTTAGAAAAAAACTTGATTGTAATAGAAACTGACATAATAAAAAACGAATATCAGGAAAAAACGTGTTCCACGATTCTAAATTGGTTCCACGATTATATTTTCGTTCCACGATTTTAATTTGGTTCCACGATTTTAAATTCGTTCCACGATTTTAATTTCGTTCCACGATTTTTTTTTCGTTCCACGATTTTTTTTTCGCGCCTCTATTCGAGAACAGTGCCAAAAAATCTTTCCTCAAAATTTTCTCAGTTTCAAAAAGTTAGTTTCAAACAAACCGAACATTCTCAGTTGATCCTGGCTGAAAACAAGGTGGAACCTTTGTGTCATAAAATTAAAACACGTTTTCAATTAAAATTTCCTCATTTTCACAAACTCTGGATACCGAGACATATTCACCATGAAAATGATGCTTACCGCACTAAAAATTAACTGCACCTATATCGATGAACTATCGAAGTTTAATAAAAAGTGGGTAATTTTGGTGTTCTTGGAACAGGAAAAAAATCTACAGATTCAAAATTGGGAAGTTTAGAAAGTTCACGACTTCAGTACTTTCAGAGGTTGGTGCGAAATCTTGAGCAAAAACTTTGGAATTTCCCAGATTTCCTGCTTCCTCATGAGAAATTTTGGAAAGTTTTTTAGCAGTTTCAGGCTGTTTGTTTCAAATTATCGACTATTTTGAAGTCACTCGTTCGAACTTCCCTCATGTTCATAAAGTCATGCTTTTTTGGGCGAAAATACAACATAATCGAAATTCAGAATTTTCTTCAAAAAAATTTTTGGGGAGAAATTTTCATTGCAAAGTGATAAGAACATTTGATAAACGTTGGTCTTGAAACACAAATTATTGCTTTTGCCAAAAATACGAATTTTGGCTTTCAGTATTCCTTTTAATCAAAGAAACACCGACAGAGGTTAAATTAAGAGCGATCGGAGAAACTTGAGATTGTCTTTATTTAAAAATTTAAAAGAAAGTATGAGTTGATAATCGAGAAATTTGCATCTATGAGCTCTTTGTAACCAGAGTTCCATGAAAAATGAAACATGATAAAAATTCAAGACAAAGTCAGCCCCAATCAGATTATTATCCCTACTCTACATCTGGTTTCAACGAAGTGGTCAAGCGGAAAAATGTTCAGTTTCACTGCTGTGACAAAAAAAACTAAAATTATTTTATATTAATTTTTGATTGATAAGTTTTCCAGAAACTTTGAAAGCGCCGCTCCTGAGTTGATCAAATATCTGACAATTGTGAAACTGAAAAAAGTTAAAAATCTAGGAATTCCATGGTTTTGTGTTTCAAAATGTGGACATGAAATGAAAAATAATGAATAGTTCATCATTGGACTATTTTATATACCTATATTTTGA
Source organism: Caenorhabditis sinica (assembly GCA_963932045.1). NCBI lineage: Eukaryota > Metazoa > Nematoda > Chromadorea > Rhabditida > Rhabditidae > Caenorhabditis > Caenorhabditis sinica. Next base: position 23,552,477 of record OZ009940.1, read on the forward strand.
GCGGGTGCACAACAGGAGATGCTCAGAATAGTACAAATACAGTCATCGTTCATAGTCTTTTCAATTTAAGGCATCAATGACTCAAGCTTGCTGCCATATAAGCCATAATTGCCAGTACATAAGATATCAAAATACACTTCCATTTTCAAAAAGTTATTGTAACCATGGTACCGTAATAATTCTAAAAATTTGAAGTGAGCAGTACTTGTTGGAGTATTCTCGCAGTGTATTCATTTCTTGAAAAATTTTCAGCAAGGCTGTGTTAGAACCAAAGTATTTTCTCATCACAGGACATAACCTAAATTCACTATTTTCTTCAGAAATAAATGCCTGTCTGCTAAAAATAAGTTATTACAAAGTAATGAGAACAGTTGAAATACGTTGGTCTTGAAACGCAAATTATTGTTTTAACTAAAGATACGAATTTTGGCTTACAGTATTCTTTCAGTTGATTATCGAAGAAATTGCAACAATGAGCTCTTTGTAACCGGAGTGCAATGAAAAATACAATATGATCAAAATTGAAGACAAAGTCAGCTTCAACCAGATTATTATCTCAACTCTAAGTCTGGTTTCAACGAAGTAGTCAAGCGGAAACATGTTCAGTTTCACTACTGTGACAAAGAACAAAATTATTCGATATTTAGTATTGATGGATTCCTACAAACATCTTGAAACCGCCGCTCCTAAGTTGAATAAGCTATCTGAAACTGAAAAAAATAGAAAATCTAGAAATTCCATTGGTTTCTGTTTCAAAATGTTGAAATGAGATGAGAAATAGTCAATAGTTCAATAGGCGGGCAATTGCAACACGCTAATAAAATTTAACAAAACAAACCAGTTAACATGTTATCTTGTGATAATGTTCATTGTAGATTTAGTTGAATCAGTATTCTGCATAATTTTTTGCATAATTGTTTTTGTTTCACAAGATTTGTATCATATCATCATAATTTTGAATTTGATAGTAGAAATATTTTGAAAAATATTTTGGCACAACAGGAGAGGCTCAGAATAGTACAACTACAGAATTCGTTCGTAGGCATTTCAAGTTCATGCGTCTATTACTCGAGCATGCTGCCATAGAATCCATAATTGCCTGTGCAGAAGCCGGAAATTCTTTCAAAATTAATATACACTTCCAATTTCAAAAAGTTACTGTAACCTTGGTACCGTAATAAATCTGAAAAGTTGAAGTAAGCAGTTCCTCGCGAAGTAAGTGTTTTTTGTTGTTTATTTATTGCTTGAGAAAATTTCAACAAAGATGTGATAGAACCAAAAAATAATCAAAGGGACATTCAACAATACTATCAATATGAAAACGGCAAAAAATGACAAAAAAGAGAGATTTCAGATACAAAACAACAGAAAGATCAAACACGTGAGTTCAATTGAAAAACTTGGAAAATGCGCTCTATTGATAAGCAACATCAAACAGAAATTTCCAGAAAAAATGAGGGCAATTATCAATGGAGCGCATTTGCTTTCTAGACCAACTCGTAGTCTTGGTCCTCTTTGTAGTAGTCCACTTTCTTCTGGTCCAGGAACTCGGCGAATCTCTCCATACCCTCTTGGATGTTCTGGAAATTTCGAATTTTCTTATCAGATATTCTTTTTTCCGAAACTCACCTCAACATCTCTTGGTCTCATGGTCATGTTCTCGTTGAGAAGGTCGTGAATTTTGAGCATGAGACGGAGGAGGTGGATGAATCCGTAGAACTCGGAGGGCTTGAAATGCTTTACGTTGACCATATCGAAGTTCTTCACCTTGATCTTCTTGGCCTTGAGGATGTCGTAGACAATCTTCTTGTAGGTGGCCTTCTCGGAGTCGTAGAGGAGGTGGCGGCTGGAATAATTGTAAAGTTACTGATCGTCTAATTTTGAAGTGAACAGGTTTCAAAAAGTATTTCACAGAATTGGTGGTTTCTAAACGACCGGTTATGAAATGGGTGGTTTCAGAGCGATTGGTTTCAAAATGGATGGTTTTCAAACTTTTATATCTTAAAATGAAAAGAGACCGGGTTGGAAACGACTAGTCATAATAAGCCTTTTATCGAATGTTTCAAAATGGCTGGCTTTCAGATGGCCGGTTTGAAAACATCCCAGTTTCAAAATGGCAACATGTCAGGTTTTGATTGAAAGTGTTAATACTGCGCAAGTGTAGAATAAGATTTCATTTAAAAGATTCCCTATTTTCGTAAAGGACCGGTTCCAGAATGTCGGGTTTCTCATATTTTAAAAACGTCCTATTTTTCACATGTTGAATGGTATTATAGTTTCAAAAACTCCCGGTTTCAAAGTGTCTAGTTGTTTAACGGATTTTTCTGATGGCGCTTTCAAAATCTCCTCTAGTTCTGAAATGTTTTGGTTTCAAAATATCCAAGATTTTTGCATCGTTCATACATACTTACATAGCTTAAATAACTACTGATATTGTAAGCAGATATTTGAGGTTTCCGAATAGAAAGATACAAAAGTATGATTTCAACATTTTCGAATTTCATTTAATTTTCAGTTTCGAAATGTCTAGTTCCAAAGTGAACAGGTTTTAAGACATTCTCGTAATTGTTCCCATGTTCAAACTGTTCCAAAACACCTTAGTTCAAAAATCTTTTTATTTTCTCCCAAACTCACGCCAAGCTGTGATTGAAGTAGTCGATGACTCCCTCCGAATACTTCTTTAGGCGGCTGGCTTCGTACGCGCTGACAGTGGTCGAATCGTCCAAGAATTTATGGTACTGAAAAAAAAATAGTTGATAATGCGGATGTGATCTAATGTATTACACAGAAGGATGCAAGTGCGCTCCACTGGACTACCCTAAAGCGCAAATACCCAACTCATACTTACCTCCTGAACAATGCCCTCCACCGTATGGATTGCGGGGGTCTTTGGAATCTTCCTGGGAAGATCCTCCTGGACGATGATCTTGTCTTTGCGTATGATTCCATGGAGGGCATCGCTGAGTTTGATCGGCTCTAGAAGCTTGATTGGGGTGCTGGGATTGAAGAGGGCAGCAAGAACATCTCGGAGGTTGAGACCTTGAGCAGACTGATCCTGAAAGTGATATGTTTCAGTACGGCGCGTTTGCACTGTCTAGATATCAATAGAGCGCGTTTGCTTACCTGAACTGGTGGTGGAGCAGGTCCGGCTCCCTGGTCGTCCTCCTGGACAACAACTTGGACGGCAGTCGGCTTCTTCTTTCCTCCTCTCTCAAGGATCACCGGAACCGGGATCTTCTTCTTCTTACAGTACTCCTCGACGGTCCCTTTGAACAATTTCCCACGCTCTTCTCCGATCTTGACCTTCTCGTCGTATCGGGCATTCCATCCATGATAATGGATGATGTAGTTCTCGTTTTTGATGGCACTGACCTTGGCGGCATAGGGTTGTAGATGTTTGTTGAGGCAGACGAGATTCTCGTTGACTGAGAACATTGCGGTGCTCATCTGGAATGAAAAATTTAAATCAGAAAACATTAAAAGTAAGAAACAACGAAAAGGCAGTAATGTTAGACAATACTATTCAGTAATAATGCGCAATGTGAAACTGAGATTGCAGTGATTGAAAAATCTTGGCTAATGAATTATTGATAATGGATGGAAGTCAATGTGATAGGAACATTGAGAAGCAGAAAAATAATATTTTTTGTCAAAAACGAAGAAAGTCCGCTCTTGTGGGAATCTGACAGAGATAAACTTTGACACTAGAATCACAGGCAAGATAAATGTGGCTATTAATAGGATATGACGTTAATTTGAGTTACTTTTTTAGACAGGACATGATGTTAATGTGGTTTTCGGATCGATTAAATATTTTCACGACTGGATAAAACAGTAGTATCTTTAAATATAACAGAAGAAATATAGGCAAGTGCGCCCTATTGAGGAGAGGTCAAACCATTCGAAAAATTTGAAAGTTGTCTGAAAGATAAGATCACTGATCCTAATTGTTGATTTGTAATTCAACTCGATTTTGAAACAATGATTTTATTAGCAATGTCGTATAAGAAAACTCAAATGAGATGTAAATACATTCTGATGCGAAATAGTGAAAATGTGATGCTTGAATTAAAGGTGCTGTGTTTACAGAGTTTGTAGTAGATGCGTTCTAACGCATGATTTCAAATAAAGAAAAATTTTCTATGGACACTATTGCCAGTCAAAATTGATTTCGAACTTTATCAGGAATTTGCAAAAGTAATTTTTTCAATCTTCACAGCAGTGCGTTATTCTAAGAAACTGCAATACAGACATTATCGTCACCGCAGACAATGGAAAGTGATAAATGTAATTTCGTACACGGATCGTCGAACAATCAAAATATGTGCGCTTGGAAGAAACTTTGAGAACTTGATGTATCAGAAAAAATGAAAAATATATAGAAAAATAAGACCGATTGTTTTTCAGATCAATATCATTTCAAACATGAATCAGTTTCAATAACGACTTTTTGAAACAATTATAAATTGAAAAATGCCTGGCCTAAAATTGAAATCCTCTTCCTCACCAATAAAAAGCACAGAGATCGAAGAGACGCAGACAAAGTGAGAGGGGTCACCTTGGGACAGATGATGAAATGGAGACAAGAGAACACATACATAGCGGCCCTGAATGGGAATGCACAAAGGGGGAACAGTGTTCGAGGCAGGACCCAGCTGCTTGGGAAAGTACTTGCGCCTTGAAACTTTTTTCATTGTCTGCATCTCTCTCGTGGATGATAGGTGTGGGGGGCTGTTTTGGTGGGAAGTGATTGGCGCGATATTCGAATATGATTTGGGAAGCGGACTATCACTTGCAAATCAGTTCATGTTTTTATATGTATGCGATTTAGCTTGAATGCGATTTAGATGCGATTTAGCATGGAGGATAATGACTAATTTTCAGGCGATTGACCAAAAAAAAAAGTTTTATTGACTAGTGATTTAGTGCTCATGGTTTTCATGTTGACTGGGTAGTCAAACACTGTTCGCCTTCCACTGTATTTGATTTCGCTTAATCATTCTCAATGTGTTTCCATTTTACATTCACTGACAGGTACCTAATTGGCACTTCATGATCCTAAAAGTGAGATCGGTTTTTTATAATAATATCTTAATGGGTGGCCACAAAGAAGTATTAAAGGTTACATATTATGCAGACACACCACTTATTGCATGCCGATTTGGCCTTGAAACTCCGTGCTGTGCAAAAATCGTGTCAAAGTGTTTTCCAACAACATGTTGAGTTTTTGCGGTCACTTGGCATTAAGTGCAAGGGTACAACGCTTTAGATGAAACAGAAGAGTTGGGAATACTGGCTGTGTGAAAAAACGGCACATCTCTCAATAAACAGTCGAAGGAAGGTGAACTAGAAAAAGGAAAATAATTGCAGATTCGGAGTATTGAGTTTAACGTTGTTATCAGGACCGCGTTGATTAATCAGTTTCTGGCGGTCATCAACAGTAATAGCGCCCGTATTAAGAGAATAGGTTGTTTACTTCCTCCCATTGGAAGGGAAACCAAAAGCGAATTACAAATGAAAAAGTGGAAACATTAACAATTTTTCTCAAATGGAATCGTGTTGACCTGCTCAATAATAGTTCTAACAATAATCTTGGTAAACTTTTTATATTTAACATTGGTTAGGCTCTTCCATTGAGCAGTATTTGGTAGTTGAAAAACTCGAAAGGTACATGTAACTGCATTATAAAACATTGGATCATCGTATCTATTATGAAATGCGCGCGATTTTGTTACTGTTCCTGCCTGAAAGTAACTATGCGAATATTTTTTGACCATCAGTGGGAGTTCTCACGCAAATTGTTCAACTGCATTCAAGTGAAAGAATCCGTAGCATTCGTATGATTTTTTTCTGAAAAATATTATTATACCGAAAACCGACCAAAAATTCTGTTTATCATTCTCCGATTCAAAGTGTGCTCATTTTCACCACTCAAGTTCGACTATTAATAATTCCGAATAATGTATATCTTACTATATTTTTCAGATCATGATGTTGGCGCTGAATCTAACGGAGTAGGGCTCTTTTGGATACGAACGAGGCCATTCTTGATTATGGAAATTGGCACGGGAATCAGGAAAATAGAAAGGCATTCTAGCGCGAAATTCGAAGCATCAGCTGAAAATGAAAAGACTAGAAAAGATATGGTAACATTATTTATGTCCACCATAATACGAATGATCATCAAGAATTTGATGTCGTTGCATTTATGTATGACCATGCTGGAACAGTGCACATTTCAAGAAATGTAGTCCTGATCTTTTGAAAAAAAAAAATTGTAGGCTTGAAAATGAATTTCCACCAGTTTCTTTGGCCGACTGATGTTCTAAAATCAGCCTAGCACTCATTGACTGATTGAGTGATAGTGAACTTCAGAACGTTGTGATGAACGGTTTTATGAATATTCGGCTATCGAGGAACCGATCGTGCAATCTACCAGCGTCCAAGACAAGTAAAGGTTTTGAAGTTGAAATTTATTTCTCTTTTTATTTTTTTAAAGAGATAGTTTGGCACGAAATATAATTATGTGCATTTTGATTGATATCGTTGGGCGAAGAATAATATGCACCAATTGAGCACATTTGGTATGGCGGTGCATGGAAAAGCTGTAGATGAAACAGAAAATATGACCATGTTTGTGAGGGAAATACATACATTGAATTATCAGTATAATAACTTTTCACTCACTATCAGAATCTTGTGGAGATGTCATATAGAGATTTTCTTTGAAACTAGTCGCTTGACAGTACTAGTTGAAACGAAAAGTTTGAAATTTTGTAAACTTGGGGCAACAGTTTTATGTTTTAGAATTTTGAGTATGATTCGAAATATCAAGTTACTCGGTAATTTTATTGTCATTTCCGGCCAGCTTCTAAAGTACTAACGCGGAACCCGATCCTGAAAAAAGAACATTTTGAGCTATAGGTCGATTTTTTCCCATCGAAAGAGGAAACCAACCGCAAATATCAAAACACTAATTGAAAACACTAAAAAATGTTCTTGAAAAGAAAACCTGTTGACCTTCTCAATAATTATTCTAATGATGTTCTTTGTTGTTTTCTATTTCCTATCAAATCCTATTGAACAGTATTGAGTGGCTGGAAAACAAAGGGTTCCTGAAACAGTGATAGAAAAACACAAATACGCAAAAAGCCGGAACTGCGAACTTGCAAGAAATATGAAATAAAGATTGTTTTGTTACTGTTCCTGTCTGAAGATAATTTTGTTGAACTTTTCTGACTATAGTGATTCTTTGATTAGTTGCATTCAAATGGAAGAAAAAGTCAAACTGTTGCCGTTTTTTTGCCTGAAAAATACTGTCATGCAGAAACCAACAAAACAATTCATTTCTGTCAATCCGTTTCAAAGTGTGTTCATCCTCACCACTTATGGATACCCCCATACATGGTATGGCCTACCGGCTGGAGGCTTCACTGAAAGGCATCACAGCTTCGCTCAGCTAACCGAGAGATTTTGCCAGCCTTGCAATAACTGAAAGCCTAAAAAATTTTAAGATTAAAAATATTTAAAACAACGGTAGTGTATCATTTCAAGTTACTCTATACATCAGTTGTTTTTGGACTTGAGAAATTGTCATTATTGAAGCTAAATTTTTTTCACTCCGGAAAAGTTCAGAATGAAACTGAAAAATCCGGATTGCTTACTGTTTCTAGTTGATAACAAGATATGTGGTGATTTTTGGCTTCATTATTTAAAAATCAATCTTAAACCGCAATGTATGATGTATTATCCCGTTGCATTGAACAATTTGAAAACTCCATAATCTTGATAACTTTATGAAACGGGGAAAAATTTTACTCCTGATTTCAATTTCTCCTATGATTTGATGTTAAGAACACAACCTCTGAAAGTACTATGTTTCATTATTATGTTGAAACTGGTGTCGCATGAATGAGAGTAATGATTTCTGTGATAGTCTCGCTCAACAATGAAGAGTTATTCATGTTGGCAGGATGGAAAAATAACAAAACTTCCGAACCATTCAGATGGCACACGGAACACTGGATCTCAAATTTTAATACTGGTAGATCTCGAAAATATCAGTTTCAAGTCATAGTTTTCAAGAACATTGGGTTGATGTGACGACTTCTCGGAACTGAATAGAGCAGTAAAGCAAGTAAGCAAATGTCGGCATTGTAGCAGAAACATTTTCATATTCACCGTGGTTTCAACAGCTTTGGAGATTTTTTTTCCAGTTACTACTTGAACATTAGAATTTCCACAATGAAAAGAAATGATTTATCTTAGATTGTCCACGACGAAAAGAAATTTTGGGATCATTTCTGTTTCTAACACTGATAATAGAAATTCAATGAGGATTGTTGTCAGTTCAAATAAAGTTCCTTGATGAAGTCGTTCCCAACATCCATTACCAATTGAGCATTCAGTGCGACTGCAAATGGATGAGCTGAATATGAAACAGTGAAATGAAAAGTGCTGTTCGTGAGAATAGGGGAACTGATTACATAGAATCATCATCAGTACGATGGCGAATGGAAGTGCAGAAAATGACACAGAAGAAAACAAAATGCTCCGATTCACAATGTTCAGATAAGCGAGTCCGCCGAAGATCATTCCAGTAATAGCCTTATTCCAGTATTTGATGACGATTTCGAATTGCTTGTCTAGCCGATGCCACATCAGAACAGAGACAAAAACTACCCTTATAATCAGAAAGTGGAAACCGAAAGAAAATAAATGTTGCAAAAATGAGACACGCTGCTATTTTCGACGTTCGCAGTCATCGAGCTTTGTTTGAATTATCAAGTTCAAATAATGTTGAATTTCCAATCAATTATTGTCGATTATAATGAAGATAAGGCGGGATTATGAAACAGTTATAGAAATCACAATATTTAATGTTCCGGACTAGTGGTATCTGTGAACAATGTTTCTAGCAGTTAGTGCTGAGTAGAGATTATTCAGGAAATTATATTCAAGGAAAGACATCCTGGTCATACCCAGCTCTGCTGAAAACTATCTTCATGAAAAAAAACCAAACAAAAATGTACATTTTCAAACACATTGCATGATTCAAAATGTCTTCAAGGTAATCACCGGAACCGTCAACCGTCAGTGTTCCGATAGTTTATTGATCAATTCTCAGTTGAGTCTCTCAATACGTACAGCATGTTAGTGAACGTAAGTGCTAAAAGTGAAACAGAAAAAATGGCATTATTTCAGATTCAAGTAGTTTGGATGAAAGATCCTGCAGTTGCGAAGTTGCTACCACTAACAAAACGACTGAAGACAAACGCAAATTGTGATAAGTCTATAAGTAATTGATTCAAAAAATAATTGCGATACATTGTCTCTTGAATGAGATTGTCATCTAAACTTCTAGAAGTTTTGTATTTATCATACAATGTGATGTTTTTGATGGTGGTCTGATAAAAGAAAAAAGAGAGATTCACAGGGAGAACAGATCACTGTGGACTCCATTCCCAAGCATTTTCAGTGATTTTGATTACAGACGGTCACTTCCGTCTTCCGGAACTGTTTCTGTTTTGTCTTCTGTGTGCCGTCTGCTCTGCATCAATGCTTTAAATTTTTGTGACAAAGAATATTAATGTTGAGAAACGGAAGGAATTAAGAGAATTGTTAGTCCACATTTGTTTCTGTTTTGATGGGTACACAAGATCATTACTGTAACTCTGGACAGTAATGCGTGACAAAATATGTGGGGTCCGGTATATGCTGTGTGTTGTATCACAGCTTCTGCAGCAGTAGGCAAAAAAAAGTAATCAAAATTAGCAATACTTTGAAAAGTTTTGATCCTTATTCACAGTTTCAAATTTATCGTGACTACTGAAAAGTTACAATCATTCATTCTTTGTGTTGATAAATATGCATTCTGTTGGAATTATGTCAGACACTATCATTTTGGTAGTCTGAATTAAATTAAATTTGGGCCTAGATTCACCCGATTTGGCCATGTCCACTCGACCAAAATGATGCGCTAGACTATTTCTGCAGAAATGAGGGAAATATACCACAATGCGGTCACATTTGAACAAAGAACTAGCAAAGATCCTTTGAAAAATGAAGAGCAGTGGAAAATATACTTGTAAATTGGTTATGCTCCTTTAAATTACGGTAGCAGTCAGAAAGTGTCCCGCAATTTTTGTTGAGATATATCGCCATTTCAGCCCAAGAGCACTATTCATTCAGATCACGACTGTGTGCACGACATCGAAACATATTTGGTCATTTTGTCGAACTGAAATCAAAATTATGGAACACTGAAAATTATTCGAAAAGTTACGGTTGCACTGACTAGTTATTTAGTGCTCATGGTTCTCAAGTTCACTTTTCACCGTTGCACATGCCTATTTAATTTCTTCTGATCAATCTCAATGCATTTCGTTGGTCATCCAAATCAGATTCAGGGACAAACATGAATGACAACATGAATTCGAAACGGAAACGGTGCCTACTTGGCACTAATTTTCCCCGAAGGGGAAGCAGAAGAAAAAAAAACAAATTGCAGATTCAAAATGTTGAGTTTAACGTAGCTGTTATTAACTCGTCGATATGTATAATCATCGTTCAGGAACTTCCATTGAGCACTATTGGGCAGTTGAAAATTTCATAAGGTTCATGTAACAGTAATAGAAAAAACGAATCCGTGAAACATTGGATCATCGTACCTGTCGTGAAATGCACGTGATTTTGTTACTGGTCATGCCTGAAAGTAACTCGGTTATCCTAGAAAGTTTGAAGCGGCCCTAGAAGGAGTTAGAGGGTCCTACTTGATTTTTTTGCTGAAAAAAATAAATAAATAGTTCAGAATGTGAATAAATGACAAAATATTAGTCCCGTAGTGCAGGTCAACTAGATGTTGGACTCTTACTTGATAAATTTGCGCAAATGGAAACTGGAAAATTATTTTGAAAACTCGCCGAATCGCACTTTCTTCCCGAACGGGGGATATCCCAAAACAATCAGTTCCCAGAATAAATTGCAACATACACATGGTTATTGAAACTGAAAAATGTATTCGTGTTTTACATCCTACTCGGGTTCATGAAGTCAGTTTTAAAAGATCCCCAAATTTTATGCTCAACTGACCTTTATTAAAAGCATACTTGCTAAATCTTGGCCCGGCCCGGCTCGGCCCTGGGCCGGGCCGGGCCGAGGGAAAATTTCGCCGGCCCGGGTAGGGAAAAAATTGCTCGAAAAAAAATTTTTTTTTGACAATTTTTCACAAAAAACTATCAAAAATTCATGGAAAAGTGTAAAAATCCATGAAGTACAAGAAATATACAAAAAATCACGATTTTACTGAAAATTAACGGAAAAATCAAATTTTGCTCCAAAGGGCCGGGCAGGGCCGGGCTGGTAGAAATTCCTCCACCGGTCCGGCCCGGCCCGGCCCGGCCCGCGACATGTATGATTAAAAGCTAAACTTTCTTTTCATTGTCAAAAATTCACACTTCACAATATCATACAATCAAAATCTTCCAACTCTCTCAAAAACTTATTGATGTTCTCAAACCGCAATTATTTTGAAAATAGTGGAGTTCTCAACAATTTTCATTTCCAGGTTTTCCTACCGTTTTGCAATATCTGTCACGTTCAATTTTTATTTATCAATTTATGTATTTCTTCAGTATCATTATTCTTGTTGTTTCCAAAATAGTTACGAATCGCCAATATGACAAACTACGGGTTAGAACTTCACAGGAACATAAAACTAGTAAAATTACCATGTTTTACTACAAAAATGTGGTATCTGAAATTGTAGAACTTTTTTCAAATTTTGACTGCAATATGTACTTACAAAATAATGGAACGAATTCAATTTCGTCGGTTTCAAATAGTTGATTATTAATATAAACAGTGAATTAGTACAATACGTCCCATTCATTTGACGATTTTTAAAATTCAATTTTTTTTGAAATTCATGCATGTAGAACACATATTGCAAAAGCAGGAACATTTTAAACTTATGATGAGGACTCATCAAAATTTATATAATTGCTGGTAATCTAGAAATGTGGGAAATTTTCGTTCCAAAACTTTTGTCTTACCGAACCAAAATCTACTACCAAATTCAAAAACTTACTGTAACTCTGAGACGGTAATTCATCAGAAAATTTGAAGTAACCAATTACACCTCTGGTGTTTTCATTTTTCTTGAAAAAAATCCAAAGTATAACTATATTAAAGCCTAACTGAAAAGAATTCCAAGAAATAAACCGTGAATATGAAATACCAAGCGTTTTTCGCACCCTTCGAGATCTCCACTCTCCCCCAACCAGTGTGAGTTTTCGAAAAGTTCTAAATCGATATTTTTGAGAAAAAAAACGCACGGGCATTATCTCAGATACATTTTGAGTTGGTCTATATAGTTTCATTCAAATACACGCGCTGGAAGCCGAGTTATGATGTCCAACCTGAATAAGATACAGAACAGAACAATAAGAAAGCGCGCTCTATTGAAAACCAACTTGAAACAGTAAAAAAAAATGTTTTGAACTTTTTTGGTTTTTTTTAACCAAAACTCACCTCAGCATCCCTTGCTCTCATGGTCATGATCTTTCTAACCAGGTTCTGAGAATTGGTGAAAAGAGTAATGAGATAGACAATTTTATAGAATTCTGAGGGCTTGAAAGTCGCTTTTGGGACAATACAGACATTATCCACGTTTATCTTCTTCGAGTTGAGGATGTGAGAGGCCAACTTCTCACAAAAGGCTTCTTTTCTAGTGGTAGAGGAGGTGGCAGCTGGAAAAAATCTATTGAAAAAATTCAGTTTCAAAGTGTCTTATTCTAGAACAACAAGCCACAAAATTGTTTGAAAGTTTTTGATATGTTTCTATTGTTAGATTGCTCCAGTTTCCAAACGTCCCAGTTTCCAAATGTCCCCTCTGTTCCCATGAATTCACGTCAAGTTAAAGTTAGAGTTGTCGACCACTCCGTCCGCTTAATTCTACAAACAGATGGGCTTGTTGAGACTGACTGTGGTTGAGGTGCGTCAGGAACATCATAGTATCTGTTCTGTACTTGCTTTATTTGATCTATTGACATTTTTCTAGTTGCATTCATCAGGATTAACAAGTCAATTCGGTTTTGTTCGTCGAATACGCTGTTCCAGAGCAAAAAAATATCCATGGCAATGATCTCGAAATTCATTTTGTTTCTGTTTCGAATACTTGAAATCAGTCGGATAAAAAGTGTTCGACAATCACCTGACTTTCTATCCTGCTATCCTTCTAAATGAAATCGGTTTAGTTTTTCAAACATGGAAGAAGGTATAACTTCTGTATTTCACATTTGAAATGATCTGGAATAGTTGAAACGTAATGTTTTCCGTTGATGTTCACTGGTCTGACAAACTATATGAAACTCAATCTAAAACTACATGGTTTAAAAAACTGAAAACAATGTTCCCTCAAAATTTTCTCAGTTTCAGAAAGTTCATTTCCAACATTCCTAACGTTTTTTCTGATAACTCTATTTTAGTTCCTTTAAGTGTCACAAAATTAAAATTGAGAAATATCTTCCATTAAGATACTGTAGATCACATTAATGAATAAGGAATCTACGGATATCGAAAAATTATCAGATGCAAATAAATAGTGAAAAAATTCTGAAGAACTTGGAACAGGCATCTAAAGATTTAGAGTTACGAAATTTCAAAATCACTGCTGCAAAAATTTCATATTTTTATGCGGAACCTTGTTCAAAGATTTCCAAAAAGGACCCAATTGTTTTTTATCCGGCATTCTGTAACCGTTGCTGTTTTCTGTTTCAGTAGAAAAGTTTCAAGGCCTCAAATTTTTTGAGTTCAATCGATTGAATTTTCCTTTTACTCATGAAAAGTCGTGTTCTCTCAAAAAAAGGCGGTGCTTTCTGATCATATAGCAAAAACAAAATTCAATATTTTCTTCAAAAACTTACTGCAACTCTAAAATGGTAACTCATCTGAAAAAATCAGTAATTCGATTCTTTCTTCTATTACAGGGAAATAACGAGCATTTAGATAAAGAAAGCTGAAAATGTGTTCTGGCAAAATGAAAGGGTTTCGTGGAACTCGTTGTTGAGCGCAGAAGAATGGAATAAATGGATATAACCAGCTAAGTATGATGAACTGCATAGTTATAGACTTTTTGAAACAGCTCAAACACACCCAACTAGAAGTGTAAGTGTGCTCTAGTGCGAGCAAAAGTGTGAATAAGACCAGAGAAAAAACTGTTCGAAATAAGCTCTAAAAGTACATTGGTAGTCAATATCTGAATCGAATTTGATAGGAATTTGAAGAAGTGAACATTTCTCGACAAACTGGATCTAGAGAAATCGTGTATAGAGGAAGCACGCTCTAACGAACAACACTAAAAAAGAATATTTTTATAAACAACGTGGATGTTCAATTAATTGACAATCATAGGTGACGTTCAATTTCTTCTCGTTTGAAACAGTGTTTTCTATATGGCAAAGCCAGAAAAGTCAATGAACGCTCCACAAAGAAGTTGGAGACCAAATGTGGATAGGCGAGCGAGCACTAATGTGCTCAATTTCCCAGTAGATATTTATGAGATTGGTGGAACAGGAATATTCGGAAGTATGAAGATTTCAATTAGACAAGTTCAATCTGGCAGGATCATCGGAATTTTACGAGGGTTGCTATTATGAACTTGCTGAAACCGAAAACTAATGGCTAGAAATAATCCAGAAAATCTAATCCAGAAAAAATTGGTCTACCTGTAAAACTTCGTGTCGAAAAGTTTTTTACGCCTCGTTTCTATTATTTACCATTTTCCAATAGTACATTATAATAGATCAATCAAAAAAATCTTAAGAAATGCTGTAAGTGTTTTCGATAGACAACAACGGAAACATTTGACAAACAAGCCCCAGAACTTACAAGCTTATTGGAACGGAAAAAACATTGAAAATATTGTTATCTATTCTTTCGAAATGTCGATGGATTCAAGTTCAAAGTTGAAACTATCAGGCGAATAATGAAACACTGAGATAAACATGATAATCATCAACTTTTTGAATCTGAAAAAAGTTCTACTCTAAAAAGTGAAAATATTTATGTAGGCTCAGAGTGATAAATTTTCCAGAAATCAGTGGCTCAACAATTATTTGCTGCAATTTTAGTTACATTGAACTTTTTTTTCGGAACTTAATCGTACATAACTGTTTTGGTGGGATCTGATTGGCGCGAGGTTTGAACATGATTAGTGAACGACGACGCAACGACTATTGATGATCCAGTATTATTGTGAATTAACGGAGTGAAACAGAAATTGAGGAGGAAAGATTTTGAATTATTGTGATAAGCGATGATGATGATTCAGGAGTAATGCTGTAAAATGGATGTTTGGACATTTGAAAAGTGTTGATTCTCAGGTCTCCCGTTGAAACATTTGGTCAGAAGTTGATGGGAGTTCGGCTTTATGTCGGGCTTTGCTCAACTTTTGGTCACAAGCTGACCGTTCGTCGGTTTCAGGTCACATCTTTATCAGCTTTTGGTCGGAAGCTGCCACTTCCGACCTTTAAAAATGTATGAGCGTCGAAAGTTATTCAGACCCTAGTCGGCTTTAGTAGCTATCTTTTCCGTAATCGGACCAACTGTCGACCTGAAGTTCCCAACGATACCCAACGATACTTCTTCAAAGGATGGAACATTGATCATAAAAGAAAGGAACATTTGAAATCGTATTCTCTAAACAGGGATAGTTTTCTGAAGTTGAATGATTATTGGAGTGTTCAAGATCAGTTATACAATTATGTAACTTATAATTGCAGATTGTGCTTTCAACATCATTTTTTTTTGAGGTTTGTCACGCCTCCTCCAGTAAAAAGAGAAAGAATAAATAATTGTAAACGTCCTTTTTGTCTCCGTTTCGAAGAGTACACAATTCCACCACTCGAATTTGTCCAGTAATACCTTCTTGAAATTGGTTGCCTTGTTACTTTCTGTGTAGTTTTGAAGGCTCTTCAGTAACATTATACATATACAACCATTGATAAGTTCGAAAGTCGACAATCTGACAATATTCATTTCTTGAAAATTCATTGGTTATGATAGAAATCGTCGATGTACCAATGCCAAACTCTTCTTCTAAAAAATACCACTATGTTGAAACCGAGAATGATTTTTCTGAGTTTGAAAATATTCTCTGATGCAGAGTGTAATTAATGTCAGAAGCAAAGTAAAACAAGTAGTTCTTGGAAGAGTTATTGTCCTTACTTTATTTTATACTATCCCTGAATCAATTTTCTATTGTGCATTCCGTATGATAATGAAAAAAAGGGAAACAAAGGAAGATGATATTATCAAATACACGAGATTTTTTTCTCATCGCATTCTGCCATCATAACTGAAACCGACGACTTTCACTGAGAAAGTCTCTGATTTAAAACTGAAAAATCTAATTTGTTAACTGTTTCTAGAAAGTCATGAGATGTCCAGGGAATTCTTGTAATTTGATATTCTTCGCTTGTGGTCGTGTTTCTGTTTTTGTGTGAGAATAGCTTTACAACAACTTGCAATAATATAGTCACACTTATAACCCCAATAGACCTCTCCGATCTCAATCCAATATGGTTTGTGCCCTGGGAATGGCAACAAGTTGAAGCTGAAAATGCTCATGTGCTCTTTGCTTCCAGATGATCACAATTCTTGATTATTTCTACACCATTGATGCCATTTTTTGCAACCATTACAAGAGAAGTATTTTATGTTTCACCAACTTCATTTGTTCTTTCGAAAAATCTAAAAATTAATTGTCTGGTCCAAAGGTTCTCCGTTCACAGAAAAATTCACGATAAAATAGCACTCGAGCTCATGTTGAGAAAAGCATTAAACCAGTGGAATTGTTGTGAAGCTAATTTTCATCGTACTGCTGCAGCGGTTTTTTCTCCTTTTCATGCATTACAACATCAGTAAAAAAAAGAAAAAAGAAATGAGGGTCATAACAGTCAAACAAATGGGATATTGATTAAAGGAGGAATCCGCTCAAATTTTTTTTGCTTTAAATTATGTGATAATGTGTGCTGATTGCGAATATCATAACAAAAATTCACAAAAATCATTCTAACACCCCGAAAATCCGCTTTGAAAACGTCATTTTTGATGCGAATCGCATTGGGCGGCCGTGGAAGAACTCCGGAGTTTTCTCGGCCACCTAGATCGGCCATCGCTTTTTTTTCGCCAATTTGAGTGATTTTTTCAGGTTTTTTCGGCTGAAACTAGATCAAACGTTTATTTCTCATGAATTTTTATTTAATTATCGACTTTTAACCTAGTTTCGGCCGAAAAAACCTGAAAAAATCACTCAAATTGGCGAAAAAAAAGCGATGGCCGAACTAGGTGGCCGAGAAAACTCCGGAGTTCTTCCACGGCCACCCAATGCGATTCGCATCAAAAATGCCGTTTTCAAAACGGATTTTCGGGGTGTTAGAATGATTTTTGTGATTTTTTGTTATGATATTCGCAATCAGCACACATTATTACATATTTTAAAGCAAAAAAAAAATTTGTGCGGATTCCTCCTTTAAATACTCAGTATGACAACGTGTGCAAGTGCAGGAAGTGATACAGAAGAATACAAGATTCTCAGATTCACAGGGTTCAGATCAACATTTTCGCCTTTAAGGGCTACTCTCTTGGTGAGTCGCAACACTAAAAGTTAAGAACGTAAACAAAGAAGTTATTTTAAAATCAGTCTTACTCTTCTAACAGGCCAGAAGCAAACGGAAAATGTTAAATCACCCGATAGAAACACATCAATTTCGAAAAAGCTCTTGGTACTCAATGTTGGTGTTTAGGACACCTTCTGTGAGATAACGAAGTATGCCATTGTAAAGAGACAAGTCAAAAATAATTCCAAGTTTTCTCAGCTTCAGACAGTCATTCTCGAACAAACCTTACATTTTACTTTTTTTGCAGTACAAACCAAGTGCAATTTCAAACTGTAACATTAAAATAGATTGCCAACTAAAATTTTCGCAGCTTCACAAAGCCTGCAAATCGAGAAGCATCTATTGGCAATACTGGATATCGCACTAATCCTCTACTATAAAATTTCTAACACCATATTATTATCCAAGACATCTTTTACTTGAGTAATTCCGAAGCACCTCAAACAGACATTTACAAATTGTAAGTTGGGAAATCTTCGAAACCCAGTGTTTCAGAACTTTCATATTGTTATGCGAATCCATCTGCGAGGGTTCCGGAAGTTTTATCACATGCTTGTTTAAGCAGATTTTTGAGAACGATGATGTCAGTTTCACGAGGCAAGTATCAAGCTTTCAAAATGTATAATATCAATGCTCGGTAGGAGTTAATAATCGGTGTATTTTTACAGATCTATTCTCTCTAACTATGTACTAGTGGACCCGTACCCGCTCACGCGGGTCCTCGGTGCTTTTTTCTATGAATGGTTACTGCACCTACAGTAATCCTGCCGGGAGCGAATTTTTTACAACACGCTCTTGAAGCGCTCGGATACTCATGACTACTGCCGAAATTTGAAATGAATACCTGCACCGCGAAAAAAGTTATTCAACAAACAATCTTGGACAGACACACACACAGACAGAACTATTCCTTTAGTAAGGAGAAGATATTAATTGGAGTCCACAACCACCTATCAAAGTTTACTGTAACTCTGAGACCGTAATTCAATTGGAAAATGGAAGAACTCGGCAGTATTAGAAGACCGAACTGGGAAAATGCGTCCCACTAGTAACCATCATGACACAACAAGATTATTATCAATGCAGCATATTTGCTATTTCTTTCTCCTGTCTTCCTGTTTCATGCTCCTGTTATCATGTTTCGAGGAGTAATTAATGTTACTGACTCGAAATATGGAAATTTGAAACTGTAAAATTTAGAATGCTAAGAGTCTTGAGATTCTCTTCTTTGTGTTTCGAACAGTTGAAATGAATGTGATCAGAAGCTTTTGGTGCTTGGTGGGTGATTTGTGTCTTCAACTTTCATTATGAAAACAAGAAGGGCATACTGACCACGTCAGCAACAAATAAATCACACTGCGCATAAAATATTAATACGACGCCAAACGGAGTAGCATCAAGATTTTCATGGGTAGTTGATTTGGAGTTGTTGAAACGGACATTTTTTTCAATGGACTTTTTTTTGCTCTGAAAACTCAACTTTGAAATTAAGTATTGTCCGTGGAAAAAACTTACTGTTTCCTAAATTTAGTTTCTTGATCTATCATGTCAACTCTAGAATCAATTACCAATTTTGTGACGCTCTTTTAAAATCTGAATTGACAGGGGCACACTTCTAATGCAATTCAAACAGGCATATTCCGTGTAGTACTGGAGTAGAACATTGAACAACGTATGAAGTTCGAGAAACCGAAAAAAGAACAAAAATAAATTGAACCCTGTTGACGAATTTTTTTTCATTTTCAAAGTGTTAGTATCAGGTGTTGAGGATTTCGTCACTATTAACCCGTTCCCTTTTGAAAAATCCGCATCTATTTTACGAAACCGTAACAAACCATATAGCGAAGGCAAGGTGTCCCTAAATGCATTTATTTATGCGAAAAAAGTCAACTTGACGTACCTCAACAAAAAATAGACCAAGTGAAATTCTGCAGTTTTATTGCAGTTGAATGATTATTGTAGTATTCAAGATCCATGGCAATTTTTAATCGCAAATTGTGCTTTCAACATATTATAATTAATTTGGGATTCCTACGCCATCTCGAGTGCTTCACGTCGCATCATCAAGAATTATTGATGGTAAGAAACAGTAAGAAATGAATTATTGTATTTCACCATTGTCTCCGTTTCGAAGAGTACATAATCCCGCCACTCGAATTTGTCCAGTAATGACGTTATGAAACTTTTTTTTCTGTTAACTTTTTTGTTGTTCCGAAGGTTTTTCAGTAACATTATGAACAGCCGTTGATAACTAGCAACACACTGTGGGGTCGTCAGCGCGAAATTTTCAAATCGTCGGCCAGAGCTGCTTTATTGAGATCACCATAATATGTATCGCCGTTGTAGTGACGTACGTCGTCATGGTTAAGTGGTCGGATTTAGGCCATCATAAACTTTTAGTCAGATCATCATAATTAAAGTGTATACACTCCCAAAGTCCACAATCAGAGAATATTTGCTACTTGAAAACCCAAATCAAAACAGCGAGAAAAGAACATTGGCGGTTTTATTGAGACGTGTATGAAACCGCCAATGTTCATACTGTTCGAAGATGTTTATTTTTTATTTTTTGTTGATCATTCACTATTGTAGGACGGAAGAACAGAAATGCTAAAGATGAAACACATAAACTGAGAGCACTGCGTAAGAACACATTTGCTTATTGAACAATCCATGCAATGGCGATTGGAAGTGCACAAGGTGAAACAGAAGAAGAAACGAATTCCGGTTTCAACTCTTTGAGTTCAACGTTGCCCTCATTTTTCGATACTTTACTTTTAGAGAACTTTGCATCTATATAAATTGGCAACAAGTAGAGACACTAAGGAACTTGTGAAGTGTTTATGATACATTAATGGAGAAAGACAAAAAAAGTGAAACATCGGAACAGCGTATTCGTTCGAAATATGAAACATACACTGTTTTTGTACCTCTTCTGTCTTAAAGTAACATTCTTGGAATCTCTTTGACTATTCGTTTCATTTATTTTGATATGCGTTGAATTGTGTACCAGATGAAAGACCGGAATCAGTCTAATTGGTTTATGCTGAGTAATACCCTCATACAGAAACCGCAAGAGTATTTCTAACTTTTTGTCTGTTTCAAACTGTGCTCATCTTTACAACTCGAGTTTGACCAGTGATTCCTTCTGTGATGCCGTAGGGTTTTCCATGTTCATCCCCTTTCAATTCACTTATCTTTATGTGAACTTTACAATACATTCAGCATGATGGTGAGTGTGACAGAGAAAACTAAGTTAAGTAAGAAAATGCTTTAGAGCGTGATATCTCAAGCTTGATTCATTTAATGGATATTGAAGACAACAATTGCAGTGGATTGAAACTGGACTCGTTCGCCCCAGAAATGTTCAAATTGAAACTGAAAAACCATATGTTCTTAGAGTTTCTAGTTGAACACAAGATATGTAGCATTTTGTCTTCGCTACTGGTTTTTCTTCAACGAAGAGCAATTTCAAACCACAAACAATGATTTTTTTTTTGAAAAATATTCAGCCTCTTGATTTGCGAGTCAAATTGAACGATTTGAAGACTCATTACTTTTGGTAACTTCTTGAAATGGGATAATATTTGCTCCGGATTTCAATTTCGCAATTTATTCTTTATTGACTCTTCAAACATTTTTTCAGAAAGTTCCACGTTTCAGCATAGTGTTGAAACGGGTGTTTCATGAACGAGAGATTTTCTGTTCATGAACGAGAGATTTTCTCTTTAAAGATTTTCTGTTTTCCACTGTTCATTCATGACGAATCTCATCGTGACTCTGATAAGCTGATTCCGACAATTAATTATTGTTTTATGACCAATGGGTCAGCGAATGATCTGTGAAAATTTGTTAACGGATAACATGGAGTAGAAACTGAAAATAGGTAGCTCTATTTCTTTCCAAAAGAAAAAGACTGCAGTTCGAAAAGTCGATCACATTGAATTTGGCCATAGAGATTGTGCAAGCAAAAGTACATACATAAAAGGACGATATCAGTACAATAACGATGTTCGAGCAAATGCCCCCTACTGCCCTAATGAAAGGATGTAAGTCCGCTCTTTTGCACAACCCCAAAATGCAAATACGCTCAAACCTACTAAACTCCTGCACAATGCGCTCCACCGCATAGAGTACCGGAGTCTTTGGAATCATCTTAGGAAGATCCTGGAAGATGGTCTTGTCTTGAAGAAAGATTTACAAAGATCATCGGTGAGCATGATAGGTTCAAGTAGCTTGACTGAAATGGTGGGATTGAAAAGAGCAATAAGAACATTTTTGAGGTTGAGACCTTGAGCAAAATATTGGAGTTCATTGTTTTGAAATTTGTAGATCTATTATCAAAGCAGCATGTACTGATTCTGTGATCAGTTTACCTAGGGGAGATCAACATTTTTGGCGGATTATTGATTGAGAGTGAAAAGCATTAAAAGAAAACTAAAAGACACATGATTTTTGAACAGAAGTATGTATTAGATTTGAAGAAGCTGGAAATGTGAATATAAAGAACTGCAGCTATAATGATCATTAGTGAAGAATAAAAACAATCACGAATGGAAAGTTTTAGAAACGGAAAAATAATGTAAAATTTAGCAGAAGAGAATTACCCTCTATTGAAAATTTAAAGAAAAATTTGTAGAGATTTCACATAGAAATTTTATTTTATACGATTGTACTAACAGACATGACACTAGTCGGAATTAAAAAATTGGGGATTTTGAGAACTAAATGAAACAATAAAATTTGTAGAAATAGAAACATGTGCTCTCTGTGGGAAATAGTTTCATTTGAGTGAATGGAAAACCAACAAGATAAATGGCTGATAAGAATGGTGATGAAGCTAATTGACTATCAATTTCAAGAGTTCAAAGTTGTGAATTATTTTTGACATTGGTAAAACGAATGACCCAATTGAAAGTGTAAGTGCGTTTTATTGTGACCAACTATAAGAACCTGAAAAAACAGCGAAAAATGTTCGAAAAGGAGTTTGAGTTTGGCATTGACAGCAAGAATAACATTTGAGTTAAAAAACAATTCGAAACAGTGGAAAATTTGCATTGGTGAGTTGGAGGAGGAATGAGTGAGCTCTATTGAAAATGGATTAGGTAATACCTAAAAATAGTTGCAGAAAAAATGCGCTTTACTGTGTTGAAAAATTTCAAAAAGTTAAAACTATCAATACACTATAAGTTAACAAATCATGTCCAAGCTGAGACAGGGAACATTTCGAAAAATTAAAACTACTTTTTTTTCCAAATTAATATATTAAATTAGGCTTCAAAGTTTGAATCTACATCTAAATTAAAACCTGAAGTCAACGTAGCACTTATAAAGTTTTTGAATCCGAAAAGCTCGTATTTCATTTTTAGGAGTTTTAAAAAGTTTCGATTATTGGGTGTAAAAAGTTCAACCGGTCGGGAAATAAGATTTATTGAACTTAAAAGAAAGGAGCACTTCAAATACAGTTTTAGAACAGTGATCATTTTTTGTAGCGGCATCATTTTTTGAAAGTAATCAGAACCTATATAGCCACTTTTGGTGCAACACATATTTTCAACATTACCTTTAGAGACCTCATACAGTGCTACTAATTATATTTTCCATGATAATGAATGTTGAGAAACAGAACATTTTGTTCCATTGTTTTCAGTTTCATATTTGTCATCTATTCAAATTGTTTTTCTAATGTAAGCTTCAATACTTGGGCATTGGTCGGTGGATTATAGCTTTTAAGAAAAGAACGAAGGGAAAAAGGAAAAGTATACCTGCAAGTCTTTATGTTCCTTTACAGTAGAAATGTGGTGGATCATGTTCGTAACTTGATATGGCCATAGCCGAGTAGACGGATTTTCGGTTTTCATTGAGACCCCCATAAAAAACAATGTATGCATAACACCGGTCAGCATACATATATATTGCGTTTTCCGAGTTGAATCCGGAACTGCAGAACAGAAGATTCCAACCGAAAAATTACGGCTGCACTGGCAAGTTTTTGAAGTTTTTTAAAGAAAATTTTGGTCGAAACAGGGGCCACAATTGCTTAATTGAACATACGTTATTACAGCGTACGGAAGTGATGAAAGTGAAACAGAGGATGACACGATTCCGTTCTGATTACGCGTTACTATTTTGACGAAGTTACTATATGCTCAATCGCGTGCTTAAGACACGTTCTCTGAAATAATGGAGTACGCCGCAGAACAGAAAAATGCCAGAGCAAATTGATAATTTTTTCAGCTTCAGAAAGCCAGTTTCCGACAAACCTCATTGTAAACACCAGTAATCATTGCAATAAGTTATAAAACTGCCACAATGAAAATGCTGCAAGTCACACTGAAAATGAAAAAAAAATTGCTGGAGAAGAATTATCACAAAAAAGAAACAAGTGAGATATTCTAAAGCACTTGGAACAGAGATGTATGGAGCAAGTCGGGAAACTTCCAAAATTCACGGCTACAGAGCTTCCGTTTATTTTTCAAAATGCGTTTGTTGATGTGAATGAAAACCACAACAGGGTAGTATTCTAACCAAAAAAAAAAGAGAATATGAAAAAAAAGAGAATGTGAGTAAAATTGAGTGAAACATCAAAAAATCGTTCAAGAATGTGAGATAAAAATGAAGACCAGGAGAAGAGATCTGAGAATGAGTGATATATAAAGATAAGGAGATTGAGGGAATAAAAAATGTGAAGATGCGGCCTCTTGATAACCAACTTGATACAGGGAATGTCTAGAAAAAATGGTGAACATTTGCCATTTCTGTTTTGTGTCTGAGAAACGTTTAAATGACACATAAGAAGAGAAAGACGAAATTTTCTATGAATCCACAGTTTCCGCTGCCAGGTATCAAGCATTCGAAATAACATAGCCCGATGGGATGCGGATGATCAACGCAATTTACTGAAGACTAAATACAATTGTCATCGAGCCTTGAATTGTCCCATCGAGCCTTAGGGTTTTCTAACCTCGGGACCTCGACCTGTCATAGAAAAATACCAGGGCGTTTTCGCTTCCTTTGGGTGTCTCTTGGCCTCCGCTTACTTTTGGGGGTCTGAATTTTTCTCTTCTTTTTGTTCGAAACATTTTTGTTCGAAACATTAATACAAACATTGAAAGAGGTTATGAGAGACTGCGTACTAACACTACGAACCAATCTGTAGATGCTCCTCATGGAGACAGTGTTCTTCTCTCGGACAATACTGTTCAACGATTGTAAAGAAAATAATATAGCTCCCGAAAGTTCTATGTTTCAACAATGTTTTGAAACGGGTGTAACATTAAAGAAAACATTCATATCTTTGTATTAGTCAGCTCTTCATACCTTGCCAGAAAAGCAACGCGTAGAATCAGCGACTTTTCGTTATGTTGTTCATCACTGTAATATATGTTTTCAGTTTCAAATGTGTCTTTTCGAGTAAATATACAATAACTTGTGTTAAATTTGGCATTTACTCTAAACTACTTTATTGAAAAAATAAGAGTAGTAATATTGACAAAAATATGGACTCTCACCGTTCCATCAATGATTTTGTGTAGCATTTT
Organism: Caenorhabditis sinica; assembly: GCA_963932045.1. Lineage (NCBI taxonomy): Eukaryota > Metazoa > Nematoda > Chromadorea > Rhabditida > Rhabditidae > Caenorhabditis > Caenorhabditis sinica. The sequence continues at coordinate 23,577,699 of OZ009940.1, forward strand.
CATTCAAGACGATGACGAATCCGAAAAGTTACTGATTGATCAATACGTGATTTGGAGTCTGTCTGTTGCGGCATAAACCTGAACAATCGGTTCATCCCTCAACGAGATTCTGTGAGATGCAAATCCAATTAAATTCAAGAATACCTCCTGATTTTTAATGGTATCTAAATTGACCTGGTAAAAAATATCACATATGAAAAAGCACATTTGACCTAAAATCACTGCTATTTATCTAATTATCAATTTTTGGGCCTCTTCTTGTTGTTGATAGACAAATTTCATAACTACTGTTTTAAAAATTTTCTATTTTCGGAGTTCAAGATTGAGAGTATTATAACTTCTTTCGGAGGTGTTGAGCGTGTTCCATGGCTGTCGTACGGCCGGCTCACGGGTAGACGGTAAAAATATCATGTATTATCCATTCGCCGCGGCGTGGGCCTAATTGGTACGACACTCCGCCGTGCGCCTTGTTTAGCACAGCTCTCGTAAATCGACACTATCAGTTTTACAAGTTGTCGCTGGCCATTATTTATGGCGTTCATGTTCAAATTAAAGTGTTTTTTCCTCGTTTTTTTGCAGATTAAAAAAATATAACAAAAGATTTTAATTTGAACATAAACACCATAAATAATGGCCAGCGACAACTTGTAAAACTGATAGTGTCGATTTACGGGAGCTGTGCTAAACAAGGCGCACGGCGGAGTGTCGTACCAATTAGGCCCACGCCGCGGCGAATGGATAATATGGTGTGTTCAATTCACATTTTCCCAAATTTTACTGTTCCCCAAAGTTGTTATATGAACCAATGGGGTTTTCGGTTTGTTTCACGCAGTAATCAAATCCCAGCATTCCTGATATACGCCAGCAACAACACCATGGACGCACTTCTTGTCAGTATTCTATTGTAAACAACTTTCAATATATGGTCTAGGGCACCACAGGGCACCGCAACACCATTACCTGCTAATCGGTTTTGTTCCTTCATGTCAGTACACATGTGTCGCCTTCACGGTGCAATTGGGATCACAGACCACGACTGTTTTTCACACAGATCAACATAAGCGCAGTCTGTCCAGAGGACCATTAAGACATTGAGACATACACAATATTTCCAACTAAAATCAAAACTGTGGAACAGAGAAATTTGATCGAGAAATCACGGTTTTACTGATTAGATTTCCATTGCTCACAATGTCCTAGTTGATTTCGCTACTAAACGAAGTATTTTGTACATGTCTTTTTCCTCTATTTCTGTTGATAAATCCACAAGCGTGCCTATTGTTCTCACCGGTTACTTTCATTGATAATGTGGCTTCGAAACGGACAAAGTTCCTGGTCGGTACTCCAACAACCGGTAAGAAATATTTGCAGAAGGTTCTCACAAATGTTTACGTAGCCATTGGGAGATTGAATTAGACAGCATTGTGGTGAGTTAATGAGAGTATTTTATAGAAAAAGGATCGAATGAGGCAGCTCCTTGGGAAGTCTTATCGGGCAAATGATAATTCAATTCCGCTGACAATTTAGTTGGACGGTATGGAAATAAGCCGTATCTAAAAACCGAAGAATTGAGTGTATCGTCTGTGTGCACAAAAAATTATTTTTGTTTAATGATCCACCAATGCGGCGCCGAATAGAAGTGCCGAAGGTGGAACAGAAAAAAGATATTTTCCGTTTCAAAGCGTTGAGTTCAACGTCGCTGTCATTTTTCGTAACTCCAAAGATCTTTTCATCGTGGTGAACGTCAAAATCTGAACCAAAATCTGGTTAAAATGCTACATTATTTATTGCTTTGGCTAAAAATCAAATCTTTAGAAAATTTAAGGTTACAAATCAAAATGTGGAACAGTAAAAAATGTTTGAAAAAACAAGAATTATCGGTTCATATGCTACCAACGTTGATGATTAAAGTGTTCTTTGCGAACATTTTTAGGTGTAACAGTTCGCAAACAAATATTAAAAGCACATGTTTCTATCTGAAATTAATTTTTTTTATTTTCTGGGTCATAGTGAATTTTCCTTCGAAAGTTGTTAGTAACTTCTGTAGCAATCTAACACATATTTCCTGAAAAATGGGAAGGTGAACGCGCCAGATGCGCGCAGCGACTCTGGTCATTATACATTCAGTGAGATGTTACCTGGAAGAGCGGAAACTGAACCTGAGACAAACATTCAAAGTTTCAAAATGTTCAAATCAACCGAAGTTTATCATTTCAGGTTATTCGATTAGTCAAAGCCTGTAAGATTGAAAAAAACTAAGTGGACAATAAAATTGTTTTCTCCGGAAACATTCAAATTGAAACTGGAAAATCTCGTGTTTTTATGATTTCTAAATGCTCACAAATTAGGTAGTGAATTTTTGTTTTTGGGTAATTATTGAGAAGAGAATAAAACATGATAGAGCTCCGTAGTTTTGGTATATCAAATGCACTTCTATCCCTTCTTGCACCAAACTTCTGAAAAAAGTTAAAACCTAATACTAACCACTTGAAACAGAACACGTGAGGTTTTAAGAATTCTATAATCTGAAGTCATGTGAAGAATCTAAGATTAAGATGATTGATAATTGACATCCTGAAATAATACTGGCAGTTATAGATCAGAGCTTTCAAATCATAAAAATTTCACATTTCAACATGCCCACTTCTTCATCCCATAAGTTCTCAGCGCACTAACATAAATAATAAACACCTTCGGGGGCTAAAACCTCCTGGCATCCGCATATTTGTCTCTTCACACACTGCAAGGGCCCACAGTGAAAAGAGTGCGAAAAGTAGAAAATTTCAAAGTAGATATTTTAGAGAAAAGAAAAGTACGGGCATCTTCTCAGACAAATTTCCAGTTGATCTAAAAAGGTTTCGTCCAAATCGGCCCACCCGCAGTCGAGTTATGAGGTGACACAGACAGACAGACACATGGAAATCGGTGATTGTTATTAGTAATGATGATGATGAACTCTGCGAAATTTGACCATGAGAAATCGACTAAACCAGAAAAAGGCGGTTTTTATCAAACTACTGTTACGGTATACCTTCCAAATTTTACTGTGTTACCATTAACAAATAAACAAGCGTAAACACAAATGTTAATGCATTGAGGACGTCCAATAAATCATTAAAGCCACAATGAGTTTGAGGATTTAAAATAAGACAACAAAATGAACCTATTATCCGGATTGGCAGAATCTGAAAATATTGGAGCTGTTTCAATTGTATCATAAGCGCGTGATTGTAAAGATTTTCATTATTAGCAACGTATCATTCAAATCATTCAAAGTGAAAAACACATCCCTGACATAGCGTAAAACTCAGAGCAGCTTGGTTTTCCATTGTGTTAATCGTCTGACAAGGGAACCTTTTCATATGAGGTCCGAAGTTTTGGATGATATTTTGGCAAAACGCAGTACACAGTGTAACTAGAACAACCGTATAATATTGGCTGCCCACATTGAGGTTTGGAGGAAAAATTTGAGTTTTTCTGAATTTTTGAAAATTCTGGACCGGACCCCTTCTGACCATCATATTTTTGTTCATTTCAACGTTTTTCACGATTTCTTTTTGGCATCTTGTAGCTGAAGAGTTTTTCATTAAAAAAGCCTCTTGACCCAATTTTCTATCATGTTCGCAAAAAATAATATACCGCTTTGTATAAAATCTCACCAACTACAACGGTTCAAGAAATCACATTAAGGTGCTCCGGACAGTGGACACGCCATGTTCGCTAGAAAGTTCGAGGCTAACAAAGCATAATGGCGTACTAAAACATAGAGGTCACCGTCCATTTACGAAACTTTTTCTGAGTTTTCCGAAATTTTTTGAATTTTCACCGTATACCTATACATCGAGTACTTCGTAAAAATCGCAAAATTGTGTTAAATTAAATTCTATTTATTTTGGTGTTTTGCAGCAATTTTGGAACCAATGAGCTAAAAAAAGTCTTTTGCTTGATCCGAACCACTTTTTTAAAAGGGTGTTTTTACGAAATACTCGATGTATAGGCTATACGGTGAAAATTCAAAAAATTTCGGAAAACTCAGAAAAAGTTTCGTAAATGGACGGTGACCTCTATGTTTTAGTACGTCATTATGCTTTGTTAGCCTCGAACTTTCTAGCGAACATGGCGTGTCCACTGTCCGGAGCACCTTAATGTGATTTCTTGAACCGTTGTAGTTGGTGAGATTTTATACAAAGCGGTATATTATTTTTTGCGAACATGATAGAACATTGGGTCAAGAGGCTTTTTTAATGAAAAACTCTTCAGCTACAAGATGCCAAAAAGAAATCGTGAAAAACGTTGAAATGAACAAAAATATGATGGTCAGAAGGGGTCCGGTCCAGAATTTTCAAAAATTCAGAAAAACTCAAATTTTTCCTCTGAACCCCAATGTGGGCAGCTAATATTATACGGTTGTTCTAGTTTCACTGTGTACTGTCTTTTGCCAAAATATCATTGAAAACTTTGGACCTCATATGAAAAGGTTCCCTTGTGAGTACTTTTTCTGAGAAAAATTCTGACTGAAAAGGACAGAGCTTCGATAGAAAAAATTTAACGCTCATTTAGTGCCCTCACTTCTTTTCTCCACTCAAAGACACTAAATGAAATAAGAATTTTACACAGCGATGAAACAGTGTAATCCAGTGATAACTAGTTTTGCTTTACACAAATGTTTATGCCCATTGAACAATTCGAAAGTTCATAAACCTTGATAACATCTTGAAATGGTAAAATTTTTGGTCCTGGTTTCATGATTTGATTCTTCGAATATAACTTCTGAAAGTTCAATGTTTTAGCATAATGTTGAAACGGATGTCTTATAAATGGTAGTAATGGGATCTTCATGAAATTCTTCAAAAATGAAAAGGTATTGAAGTTATACTGGATTTAAAAAAAACAAGTAAAAATCAGCTTGAAATACTCCTTTGCAGTGAAACGACACACTGAACCAGCAAATATTTTTCTGAGTTTTCGACGAATTTAGGCATTATCAGTATCGAGTCTATCTTTTCCAAAAAAATCTTTTGATATGTTTATTGGTTTGACACTAGAGTACTGCTCAAAAATTAAGAATACCAATTTTGACACCAAATGTTTCCAACGTTTGATCAATGCTTTTGTGTATAGTTTTCACTCGTGCAGATGTTGAATCGGCAAACTTTTTGATTAATCTTTGTATGATTTGAAGTCGTTCACAGGTGTAGATTCACTATTTATCCCAAGATTTGAAAAATGAAGTTAACTTCCCGTGTTGGCAGTGCTTTAAATCATCTACAACATAAGATATTAGTTTGTTGCAACAGTATAGTTTTTCAAATGACGCAGTTTACAAAATAGGTTGCATCAAAATAGGCGGCTTCATGATAAACGCGTTAATTATGAAAATTGAACATGATTCTTGAACTGTCATTACATGAGACAGTCATTACATGTTGAACTGTCATTACATGTGGGATAAGTCCTCTGAAACTGAGATTTCAAAAATGTGAAAGACAGTTTCAAGTGCTCCTTTTACCTGGTTCTTCATTAGCCCGTCAATTCAAGAACAGAATTCAGAATTTTGTTATGGTCAGAACGAAAACCTTTCTTGTGACGGATTTAAAAATCAGCACTCACTTTGAGAATTCGGGAAAATTATAACGATAAAAACGTGGACGTATTTTCATCAAAATCATGGCCTCTGTTCTTGACCTGCATTTAACAAAGTATTGAAACTGGAACACTTTTCGTCACAGAATTGTGAAAACAGAAAACAAGTCATAATTCTTATCTGTACATAATCTGGCTCGCAATGGCTATTTTAAAACTAAATTTACCGACTTCGTTCATCAAGTTTTCAATTCCGTCGTTGGAAAGTCGTTTTGATTTTAAAGTCTCGGTTTCACAACAGTCAGATAAGTGGTACTCAAAATCGATTTCATTCCCCATTCGTAATACGTGGCCTTTTTCAACAATATACAAACCTAAAAGCTGGTAGTGGAATCACTTTCGAATAGAATGAAAGGACATGTATCAGGTACATAAGAGTATTCTACAGAAATGCTACTTTTGAAAAAAAATATACGAAACTTTGAGAGAAATATTGATGAACTCTTAATTTCGGAGACATTTCTTTCTTTCAAAGATTATTTGAATCTGTTCACGTTGACATGGAGATAAGTGACTCTCTCATCAAGAACTGTTTCGACGGACAAAGTGACTCCTAAGTAGACTTCTTGAAACTTAAAATTATTTTGAACATGCTCCTTTTTCGAAATGTAAATACGAGTAATGCTTATATGCAGATGGCACTACAATAATTGAACTCGATGAACGGCCATATAACTTAACTAGTTACTGAAACTCGAATATGCATCTCACATCACATTACCAAGAGAGTTGTAATTTTATTACAAATTCAGTGACATCTACATTTTTACTACAATGAAAAATTCTATTTGGGCTTACGAGCAAAAAGTTCACCTTTTGTTGTAAAATGATCCAGGCAATATCGGAACTGATTTTCTTCAGTGTCTGCCAGGGCTGTCGTACGGCCGGCCGAAGCCGGCCGCGGCCGGCCGTCAAAAAGCCGCGGCCGTCAATTATAAAGCCGCGGCCGAAAAGCCGCGGCCTAGAGCAGTTGTTTGTTAGCCATTTTTTGTGTGTGTCAAAAACTTTTGAATTTTTTGGCCTGATTATATTTCGCCAGTGAACATTTTTTTGTTACCTAAAAAAAATACTTTGTGGATTTCTTAGTTAGCAGATCTGGTGAACCAAGCCTAATCAGTTCAAAAACCACAACCTAATTTGTGCTTCATTTCAATAAAAAAATTTTTGGCCCGAATCCTTCCAATATCCTGCAAAAAAAGTTGTTTTCAAAAAAATTTATAATATTATAAAAAGCCGCAGAAAGCCGTGAAAGCCGCGAAAAAGCCGCGAGAAGCCGCGAGAAAAGCCGCGGCTTTTCGGCCGCGGCCGCGGCCCGGCCGGCCTTGCAAGCCGCGAAAAGTGACAGCCCTGGTGTCTGCTCATGAAAAATCACCTGCTTCAACTTCATGTTTTCATTTGAATCGCTTCATACATGTATTACCGTTATTTCCTTTAGACGGAGAAGCTTAAAATAATGATCAGACTAGTTCGTTTGCCAAGCGCCAATCAAATGGGATAGTGTTGATAACAGTTGAATGTTGCATTTCCTTTGAAATTGAAACTCTGAAATTTCGGTTTCGGTTACATGATTTGATCTCGAAACTTAATTCGAAATCAATCAGGAATTCGTAAGATCACATTTTCAGTGTTCCAGATAATCAGCATCTTACCATAATCTTCTTTGAAATGCAGAACGAATTCAATTCAAGGTCATCACCAGTTCATAATTAATGAATGTCAAAAAATAAATGTGTTGAAAACGAAAGTATTCATTTTTAAAAATGCATTTCAATAGTTGAACTCCAATTTTGGCATGCTGGTTTATTGTTTTTCAATTGCTCAAATTATGGCTGAACTGTTTCAGATCTTTCTTAAGAAAACAAATTAAGGTTCTGAGACAGTTATGTTTCATTTTTATGGATTGTGATAAAAGCACTGCTATTCGCCTAATTATCAGTTTTTGGGTCTCTTCTCCTAGTTGATAGACAAATTTCATAACTACTGTTTCAAAAAGTTTGTATTTTCTGAGTTCAAGACTGAAAGTATTCCCGTTTCTGAACGAGTTGATGTTTTCCTGCACTTACTCAAATTTGATCTGTGTTAAGCGTGTTTCAAGGCTGACGTACGGCCGGCTCACAGATAGCCGCAAAAAGTGGCGTACGTGGTGTGTTCAATTTACATTTTCCCAAAATTAACTGTTCCCCAAAGTTGTTGTATAAACCTATGGGACTTTATGGTAGTTCTTCATCTTCTCTCAATGATCAGCATTCTTAAACTCATAAGGATCCTGATATACCCCAGAAACAACAAGTCAATGTATTTCTTGTCAGTATTCTTTCTTTATCTACTGTCATAGTACGGTCTACGACATCATAGGGTGGTCAACGACTATATCAGTAAGCGCGCTCTATTGAACAGTCAAAGCAATGTCTGAAATTTCAGGGATTGTGAGAAAAGCACTACTATTGGCCTAATTATCAGTTCTTGGGACTCTTCCCGGTGTTGATAGACACATTTCATGACTACTGTTTCAAATAGTTTGCATTTTTAGAATTGATAATCGAAAGTGATATTACTTCGAACTGCTATTCTCTTGCACTTACTCCAGTTTGATCTGTGTTAAGCGTGTTCCAAGGCTGTCGTACGGCTAAAAATAACATGATTGTTGTTTTCAATTTACACTTTCCCAAATTTCACTGTTTCACAAAGTTGCCATACAAACTAATGGAACTTTAAGGTACTTTATCTTTTCCAAATGTTCTCATTAATTTTGAAACATGCGAGCAACAACACCATTGATGCATTTCTTCTCATTATTCTTTCGTGATCTACTGTCATTGTACGGTCTACGACACCATAAGGTTGTCAATGACTATATCGGTAAACGTGCTCCATTTTTCTCTTTTAAATTAGCACACGAATTGCAGCTGTATTATTTTTCCACCCATAGATTCCCCTTGTGGTCCAAACCCAATTGGATCCTCCATTTCGTATAGTTAGCCTGGTCACTCGCCTCTGTTTGTTGGCACTGGGTCACACACAATGTGAGTCACAAAAATCAATATTTCCCCATCGAAAAGGTCACCAAGTCAACCCTCCCTGATGACGTAATACACACACTGACCCAACACCAAAACTGCTCTATGTTTCTCTTTTCCTGTCTGCGTCTCTTCTATGATTGGCACTCTCTCACCTCTTTTTTGACATCGACGCTACCCGAATGCTGTCCACTCGTCCCGTGCGGTCAACACTCCGTTGTGTCTTCGTTTTTCTCTCTTTTTCTCAAATTTTTTTGGTCATTTTGTCACGTTACGGCATATTTTTTCGCAATGTTTGGGCGCTTGTAAGTCTGCTAGTTTAGAGAATGAAAAAGGAAAGAGATTGCGAAAAATTAGTATGACATCCCACATCTGTGAATATCAAACATGGGTGAAACCGATAAAATTGTTGAGTTTGAAATTATCGAATTTTGGTGAAAATTTTTTTAGTTAAAAATTTTTTAGTGTGGCATGGGGTATAGTGTTTAGAACTATTTGTTGGTAAATTTTTAGTCAAATATTTTGCCGATTCATCGTTGAGATATGTATCTGAACTTGGGAAGTTAGCACATTTCGGTTTTTTGTTGGGTTTCTTTAGAGTTGTTTTATTGTAGAACTGTCCTTTTTTGGAGAACTTCACCATTCACATCAAATAACTTCAATCCCAAAGATCTGAAAATAACTAATGGAAACAGAAATTTTTCAAACTTTTCCGGTTTCAAATTCGCCATTTTTGATCTTCATTTTTGTGCGGCTCTGATGTTTGTCCGTAAACTCGTGAAAAATATCGATTTCCCAGGCTACTAACTTTCGCGAACAGTACGTCGTGTACTTGCACCACCCTCTAGGCCCTTTTTCTCATTGTGTGTTCCTATCTTCCCAGGAGCAAAGTTTAGAGCATTTCGAGCTTCATAACGTCCTAGGATTTCTTGATTCATGCTTTGAGCTATTCTGATCTGCTTTAAAAGAGTTTGTAGATTCAACTTTCAGAACTTGGAGTTTTTGAACATTTTCCGTTTCAAACAGCCCGCATTATTTTAGAGACTCACAATAATTTATTCTTTTGAAGGTTTCATCCTCTTTTTTTTCTCATCTCTATTTTCATTTCAATTGTAGCAAGTCTCTCATGTTTTTGTCTAGCACTTCAATACTGTCCGCTCGTCCCACGCGGTCAACATTCCGCTGTTCCTTCTTTTTCTTCGTTTGACGCGCGACGAATCAGTATGACAACTCCCACCTGTGACTATCAAACATGAGTAAAACCGATAAAATTTTTCATTTTAAAATTATCGAATTTTGGTTTAAAATTGATAAAGTCGCATGCGGTGAAAATTTTTTAGTGTGGCTTGGGGTATAGTGTTTAGAACCATCTCTAGGTAAATGTTCAGTCAAAAAGCTTTCCGATATAATGTTAAATATTGGAATTTGAAAAGTTAGCGCATTTCGGTTTTTGATTGAGTTGCTTTAGAATTGTTTATTGTAGAACTGTGCTTTTTTGTAGATTTTTCTGGTAGATCACCACTCTTATCGAATAACTTCAATTCCCAAAATCTGAAAATAACTAATGGATACAGAAATGTATCGAACTTTTTCGGTTTCAAATTCACCATTTTTCATCTTCATTTTTGTGCAGCTCTGATTTTCGTGCGGCTACCATACATACCGTAGTATCAACGCTGATCTGAACTAGTGAAAAATATCGATTTCCCAGGGTACTAACTTTCGCGAACAGTACATAGTGTACTCGCACCCACCTCCCTTTTGACCCTTTTTCTAATTGTGTGTTCCATTCTTCCCAGGAGCCAGGTTTAGAGCAGTTTGAACTTCATAACTTCCTAGGGTCTCCTGATTCATGCTTCGGGCTATTTTAGTCTGCTTTCTCCTGCAATTTGCCACATTTTGATACTAAACAAGTATAACCAATGGGCGTTTCCCGCGAAATTTCTATTCAAAAATGGTCCTCAAGAGGCTCTGGTATCGGCTATTCTTGTGATAAAATAGTTTGGTAAAAAAGTAGATAGAACTTTCAGAACTTGTACTTTGTTTCAAAATTTTCCGTTTCAAACATCCCACATTTTTAAATAGGTTTACTGTAATTCATTGCTCTCTCGGTTTCATTACAGCACTCCATTTTCCTTTCTCTAGTTTCATTCTAATTGTAGTGTAAGTCTAGCACTCCAATACTTTTTTGAGGACACCGTTGTGTGTGTTATAGCACTGTCATTCTTATAAAGATTTTGTCCTGCAATGCAAGTGCGCTCTACTGCTTATTCTCAAAATCAATATATTGATTTTAGGAAGGGGTCAGCCTGGCTAACTTGAGATCTTAAGCAAGAAATCCTTAACTTTTTTGATAAGGTGTCGGTTTTTCGTGAACAGTGTTCTTAGAGAGTCTTATCAATGCGTACCCAATGTATATCAGTGCATTCGAACTGCAAAAGTAGCAATCTGAAACAGAAGTCGCATAGTTTTTTTCGCTTTCAAATCGATTACTTTTGTCAACGATTTTCAACCACTATGTTCCAGAAGCTTCTCGATGTTATATTATTTCTCATAAAAGCCGTTTTAATTTATGTTCGCTATAGTCTTGCTGACTTTATCAGACATTTCCAAAAGTTAGATTTCAAACAAAACTAGACAATTCGCTTTTTCATAGATGTTTGTCGAATCTTGTTATTTCGCCCCTTTTTAAGTTTTACAATCAAGAGTATTCTCTATCACCGGTATTTGTAAACTATGTGAAAAGGTAGATCAACTTTAAAATTTCCACAAATTGTTTGGCTTCAAGTATTTTTCAACTTTTCAGGTTTTGAATGAATTTCAATAATGGTGTGTTCTCTAAATCATTAACTTCCATTCTAACTAAGTTCCCTACTGTATACATGGTACCCCTTACTGCAAAGCCATCTTCCTCTTTTCTGGAGCCTGTCTCATCTGCTCCTTTTATATTAGAATCCCTGTTATCATTGCGTCCCTGGTTAGCATTCCTCTTGTCCCTACCATAATAGAGATATCCCTACAGACATCTTAAATGCAAGTGCGCTCCACTGCACACCCACTCGAAATCCATATCTTTTTGATGATCATGTGGCCAGCTAGCAATCCATTTCTATTCCTTTTGTTAATAAAAATTCGTAAATTTCCTCGTTTTTACAAACACGTTGTTTTCCTATCCCGGAAGCTATAACTGTATTCAAGTACCTTATTTTTTAGAAGACCAGGACTAACCGTAGACAGTGAAATGGCTCGATTTTTATCGAATTTTCAATCTACATATTGATACCAAATTTGACTAGATATGACTTAAAAAAGGAATTTCTGAATTGTAAATTAATTTTTTCATGTTCTCCGTTTCACCTACTACTTTTGTCTTGTCCGGTTTTTATCTTGTTGATATCTTAGCTTTTCCAGGAGCACCTTTTTAGTAAACAACAGTCTCGTCCTCTTCTGCCCGTCTCCTTTTTCATTCTGTTTTCCCTAAAGCCAAGTTTAGAGCATTCAGATCTCCATAATCTGAAAAGTACGAAAAACCATCTGAATCAATGTTAGGAGTAGTTTAGCTCGATTTATCATGATATTTTCAGCAATCTGCCACCAAATAACATTAGATAACATTAAATAAAGAACAACTAGAAAATATCTTGTGTGTCGGTACAAGTAAACAAGATGAAAGAGTGAAACGATTGTGAATTTTCCACTAAAATTTCCAGTTTCAAGCTATCTTGAAATCTTCAGCCATTTTGAATTCCAATAATCAAAAACCATCATTCTCTTCCTTTGTGTCTGTTTTGTCTAATTAAAGTCCTCTGCTGTCTTAGCGTCCCTCATTAGCATTCTTACTGTCCTTGCCATTGTAGAGGCCCTCGTAAATGCAAGTGCGCTCCACCGCACACTCAAAATCGATAGGTACCTATTGATTGACCACACAGTTATCCATCGCAATTCGTTCACTGCGCCAACAACCAAAAAAAAATCCAATAATTTCTCCCAATTTTTTTTTTTCAACCACTATTTCGAACTAATTCTTTCATTTTTCAGTACCAAAAATCATCAAGAATGTCGAGGAGGACTGACCGTGGTATCCAGCTCAATGCAAACGATGATGAGATTCTCATCATTGAAGATAAACTTTTTCCCGATGGGGATTTTAGAAATGCTCGAAGAGCATCTGCACCAGGACCTACAGTACCTCAGCGCCTCGGCGGACCCCCAGTTCCGAATAATTTGGCTCCGCCTCACGGTGCTCATTCTATGGTTCCAGAACGGATGAATACAGGTAGGTATTTTTTATGAAATTGTTGAGCTTTAAAATTTCAAAGTTTCATAATATCGTTCAATTTTCAAGTTTCTTCAAAAGATTATAATTCCAACTTTTCAAAAAAAATTCTCAAATACTTCGAATTTTAGGAAGATCACGTCCTGCGGCTGTCAGACGGCCCTCTCAACATTCTCCGCCCCCTCATCATGCTCCGCCTCCTATTCAGGCTCCGCCCCCAATTCAAGCCCCGCCCAGTGGTACAGCTGAGAACCCTGTGGAGCTTGAGAGTGACGATGATGACATCATGGAGATCGATAATAATGGTTCAGCTGACAACCCTGTGGTGCTTAGTGATGACGAAGACATCGTGGTGCTCTCCTCAGAACCCCAACCACGTGCTCCTGGAACACTTCTCCAATATGCTGCATTTGTTCTTGGGGACCATCCAGGTCCATCCAGTGCTCCCCAAGCTCTGCCCACAAGGGGTCCGAGGCCATCTGGCGGTGTTCCAACTTCTGTGGCTCCGCCCACTCCAGTTCCCGGGCCTTCCACGGTAGCCCCAAGATCTTCTCGAGCTTCAGAAACTCCAAAGGTTACTGTAGCCGCACCCATCGGAAATTCTGCTTCTCCGATGACTTCCGGACGGACTGTAGTTCAGCCCACTTTGGTTCCAAGACCTTCTAGAGGAGCTACTGTACCGAAAACGGTCCTCCCAGCATCTTCAGCCCAACAAGCCCCACCCACTGGAGTCCCAAGACCGTCTGGCAGATCTTTAGGACTTCCAACGTCTTTTGTAGCCTCTCCATTGACTTCTAGAGCTCTAGCAGTATCAAAAACTACTGTAGCCCCGACCACTCCTGTTCCGAGATCTTCTGAAGTGGCTACTGTATCCCCGAGTGCCTTTTCGATAAGTTCAACTCCACAAGCTCCGCCCACTGGGGTCCCAAGACATTCTGGCGGAACTTCAGGACTTCCAACGTCTTCTGGAGCTCTCAGAGCTACACAAGCCCCGCTCACTCCGGTTCCAAAATCTTCTGGAGGAGCTACTGTACCGAGAAAGATCCTATCAACATCTACAACTCAACAAGCCACACCCATTGGGGTCCCAAGACCTTCTGGTGAATCTTCAGGACTTTCAACGCCTTCTGGAGCGTCTACATTGACTTCTGGAACTGCAGCAGCGTCAAAAGTTACTCTACTCACGCCCACTCCGGCTCCAAGACCATCTGGAGTAGCTTCCATACCGAAAAATGTACTCCCAGCATCTACAACTCAACAAGCTCCGCTCACTGGGGCTCCAAGACCGTCTGACGAATCTTCAGGGCTTCCAACATCTTCTGAAGCGTCTACATTGACTTCTGGAACTGCAGCAGCGTCAAAAGTTACTCTACTCACGGCAACTCCAACTCCAAGATCTTCTGAAGTGGCAACTGTATCAATGAGTGCCCATTCAATAAGTTCAACTCCACAGGCCCCGCTCACTGGGGTACCTGGACCATCTGAAGGATCTACAGGACTCGTAACACCTTCGGAATTGTCCACTTTGCTATCGGAAGTTCTGGCTCGTCATAAGAAGACACCAGAATCTGTTGAACACTCTACAACCCTTTCAATTTCTTCTGAATCATCTTCGTCGGTTTCTGGAGCCCAGGGTCGTCTTCAAAAAACACCTGAGCCTTCTGAATCAACTCCAGCACTTCCTACGTCTTCTCCAGTTTTGGAATCTGAGCCAACATCTTCTGGAGCAGTCCAACGTCTTCAGATGACTCCAGGACAGTCTGGAACAGTTTCGCCGGATTCTGGAAGAGTTGGACGTCTTCAAAAGAATTCGGAATCTTCTGGAGCATCTCCGTTAAGTTTCCAAGCATCATCACCGGATTCTGGAGCGCTGTCGCTTCCACAGAAGAAACCTGAATCTTCTGAATCTGCCACAACACCACTGCCGTCATCTGAAGAGACACCGTCGTCTTCTGGAGCATCTTCATCGGACTCTGGAGCTCACACACGTCTTCAGAAGACTCCAGAACCGATTCAAGCCAGTCCGACGTCGTCTGAGGCCTCAGCTTCGAGTTCGAGAGTCTCAAAACGGATTCAGAAAAGGCAGCGAGAATCTGACGAATCCTCTTTTAATTCTGGAGCTTCCACGTCAAGTGCTCCGATGGAAGTTGACCAAGATTCAGAAGACGTCGAAATGGAAGAGGAGGAGAAGCAGCCAAAAACGAAGTCGACCTTGGCCAGAAGGAAAGGAGATCAGGATTACAGAGGACTTCATCTTGGTAAGATTTTGGAGTTGTTATTTTAGAAATTTTAGAATCTCATTAGATGCTTCTAGAATCTTCTAGACCATTCTTGTAAGAGATTCTAGATGTTCTTTGACCACTCAAAATTCAAATTTCCCGCCAAAAAACCGTACAATTATTTCAGAACGCGGTGTCCAACCACCCACTGGCCTGGCTCACACCCCATTCAGTTTCCCACAAGCTGCTCAGGAGGCCCGAGCCTTGGCTCAAACTGAAGAGAGCAAAAAGAAAAAAGAAAATCTCCAAAAACGCAAAATCACGTCCAACACTAATCCTTTGGGATTGAAATTGGAGCAAGTAAAAAAGTACAATACACTATGGAGAACCAATCAGATTGGGCCAGATTTTCAAGTGGACATCAGCAACATTCCATTTTATAACTTGGAAGATGGTGACCATTATGGAGATGATGATGACAATGAAGAGCTCATTTCGGCCCCTATAGAAGAGGAAACCGTCCCAAGACAATTCCAAGGAAAACCGGAACTCCTCATAAACACCATCCAGGAGCAATATTGGAAGCCGATTTTCCTCCAGTTCGGTGGCCGGATTCCTTATGAACTTGCCATGGCACACTTGAAGAGATGCAGATTCGATTTTGAGAGGGCTTTGGATACGGTAGATCAAAAATTGAGAGAAGTACCGCAGGAGGTGAAACCGTTATGTAGGGCACAGGCAATGTTGTTGGGAAAGATGGTGCAAAAGGAGAAGAACACGATGAGGCAGATTCAGGAGAAGGCGGTGAGTATGGGGAGGGGCATGTTTGGCGGGAACTTTGAAATTTGTACTCGACGTTTAAAAGCTTCAGAATTCCAAAAACTAGAAAAATGACAATTGATAAGTAGGTGTAGCCGGGTTTTTTTTCTGAAAGGTTTTGGTCAAATTTACATAGATTGGGAGCAAATCTGCGATTCCGAGCAAATTTGGGACTCTAAGATTCTAAATGTTTCCCTTTTCCAGCTCCGCAACTACCATCTCGGAGAAGTCCTGCACCTTCGCGAAAAATTCGAAAAGTTCTACGTGGAACAACGTCACGACGGTGTCGCCTGCACCTGTCACTCCCTAGTCCACCACGAGACCCCCTTCGAGCCACGTGTCAGTTGCACCAATTGCAACCGTAACCACCGTAATCCTCAAGACCGTGCTCGCCGATGTGGTACCTCAGAAAACCAGAAAGAATGGTGTTTGATTTGTCAAACATACTTCAAGATGGCCAAAAGGAGACGTCCAGCGGATGCAGTGGTGTACAGTGAGAGGGAACTTGAGTTTATTGAAATTTGGAACAAAAAAGAGGCGGAGCAACGGAGAAAACTCACTCGAGCTCAAGTGGAAGAGCAGATTCTGGCGGAAAACACTGCTAGATGGAAACGCCTGGAGCTCACTGATGAGGAAAAAGCCATGGTCTATGAAAAGAACGAGTTCACTGGGGGAAATCAAGAAATCCGCGGGAAAAGGATCGCCGCCAAACTCCAACCATTCCACCTTCCACTCTACACCAAGTGTAATTGTTATAAGCATGGAGGGGTCACTCGGAAGTCGAAGAATTACGAAAAATGGGAATGGAGCCGCGAGGAGCAAACGATTTGGAAGAACGCGATTCAGAAGGGAAATGGAGATTTTGGGAAGATCGCGAAATCGCAGAAAGTGGAGCCGGGACTAGTGAATCGGTTTTTGAGGGTGCATCCTATGGTGAGTACTATTGGGTATTTGACTTGCTCGTGAAAAGTTCTGCATTTTCCATCAATCAAAATGAGCCTAAAACCAGTTTGCGGAACCCTCTGGAACTTGTTTTATAAACCTTTAAAAAAATTTTGAGCTCTAAGTTTATTTAAAGGCTTATAGAACCACTCCTAGACCACCTAGAACACCAATTTTAGGTTAATTTTGATCCTCGAAAATTCCTTCTTTCTCATTTTTAAGTTCAATTTCGAACCATCCTTGTTTTCAGAAGCAATTTGAGAAACGAGTCCCGACATGGCACACTGATCTACCACCAGCCCTCCCTGAAGACCCTAACTTTGGATTCGGACCACCCACCGCGGTTGAACTAAGAGAAGAAAGAATGGCTAAGAGGGCTAGGATTTCGTAATTCATTTCGGATTCATTTTTCAATATTGACAGAAAAAGTGAACTCCCACCCTTGGATCAATGACTTTTTGCAGCATTTTTATTCAAGCTAATGATGAATCCGAAAAATTAGCGATTGATGAAAACATGATTTGGAGTCCAGCTCAACTGTTTGGTTCACGGAATACCCACCATAAAAAGTTAAAAATGAAATAAAGTTGTTTTTTTAATGTGTGTCAGCTCATTATTTTTGGTTTTCGGCGTGTACTATCATTTTTGTTCCCCGTCTGATCAAAATCTACTTCCAGCACTCAATAATTTCTAAATTTCTGAACCCGTAATAAATCGCGAAAATACTTTGTAACTTCCTAGTTATCAACCGAGCGAATTTGCTCATCAGAACTGGAGCTGGAGCAGGTTCGGCTTTCTGTACTACATTTTGTACTGCTTCCTCCCTCCTCTCTGATGGATCACCGGAGCCGGAGCCTTCTTCTTGCTACAGTATTTCGGTCAGAGTCCATGTTTAGGTATTGAGAATCAATGAAATAATTTTTGACTTTCTCGTTCAATTGGTAAGAGATCAAAATTGGACACCGAAATCAGTAAACTTCTTCTATAATTAGTTGTTTAGTTCTATCGCATAGGACAGGAGCAAATATGGGAATCTGAAAGCGGCACCAAAAGACTAACTAACAAAAACCCTTTATTAAGTTTCACAAAAGCGAGAACTGATGAAAACTTTTCATAAGAGTTCAATCTAACATCGCGCCTTTTGACGTGGCTCAGGTCAAATGGTTTCCACGTATTTCTCTCCTTTGGTTTTAATTTTTTCAATGGGCTCCGTGACGGTATAAACTAGGCGCAGCCACTAATTTATAGGATGAAACTCGGTATGCGAATGTCATTACAAAATACTTTAAACATCTGAATAATTCATGTTTCCGGAACTGATTGTGAGAATCTTTCGCATTTCAAAAACGTAAACTTCGGTTCCAAATTCTCACTTTAGACAGTCATTGGTGTTCGGAGTGAGTGTTATCAAATACTACGTCATGTACTTGCCATTAACAAAGTTCTGAAACTTGGAAATTTTTTGTCTCAATATTATTAAAACCGGAGCCCTAGCCTATATCGATAATAGATCAGGCATTCGATGAAGATTTCAAAACGTTTCCGACATTTATCGTCAATCTCCCAACTTCTTGATTTCGGAAAAACTTTTTGATTTAAAAGTCTTGTTTTCACAACAGTCAGATAAGTAAAACCCAAGGCTTGCTTCTGTTATTAACGATCAACAAAAATCTAGCATTGCTTGAGAAAGTGTAAAACATAGTAGCGTCATGAGATCAGTAACACATATGAACTGCGTGGACAAGTCATGTTCTTGAAGCTGAACATTTTCAACATTCACTTGAATCTATGGAAAATTCTCGATATTTGAATTTTGCAAGCGTGGCCTTTTCCAACAATACATAACTTGTGAGTGAGGTGAAAGAGTGCTTCAGATACAACTCAGATACTTTAAAAAAGAGCATTTGTGAGAGTAATGAAGCAGTAAAGCTAGTATAAGATTTTCAAAAGTATTCATCAATTTTTTTCCCGGTACACTCAAAAGATTGTAAGTTGTGATGACTGTTTGAATCGAAAAAAAAAACATTTGTGGTTCATGTACTTGCAAAAGATACCTCTGAGAAAATATGGCTCTCGAAATTTCCACGTTTCATCAACTCATTGAATCGAAAGATAATGGAACACATACAATAAACCGCCTATGATTGCTGCCTTTTTAGGAAAAACGAGAGACTAAATTATGAATTATATTTTCCGCACTATCACTACTAGATGTCAAAACTCTCAGTTTCAAATTCATGTCTTCAGTGAGGAAATTCGCTTCTGTCACTGTTTGGTTCACTTTACACTGTGAAAATTGGACTTTTGCCGAGTACCGATTTCAGAGCAGTACGATGATACCAAAAACTTTCTGTGCCATAACTGCATGATTTGTCGGTGGTCTTGGCAAAAGATAATGAAAAGAGCACCTGGGAAGCATTTCACAAGGAAACACAGAATCTGAAAGTCCTGCCCCGAATCAGTTAAATTATTGAGGTTTAGATTTTTACTTTTTCTGTCACCTTCATCATAATCATTCAAAAACATCAGCCCTAACAATCACAAGTTTTTTGAAATTCAAAAAAAAACCGAAAAAAAGTTACCTAGAAATTCACTTGATTTGTGTTTCAAACAGTTGAAATCAATTGAGCAATCAGAACAGCTTTGATGATTGATTAGTTGTACGTAACTTGCTTAATGAGTGACGAAACAACAAAACATTTCAAATCAAGCAGTTAATCGAGCCGTGACATGGCTGTTTTTGGTTATTTAAGATTTTTTCTATTTTTTACAGTATCAAAAAGTGCATTCCATGTTATTTAAATTTCCATTTTGTTGGATCACATGATAAATGTACTACATTTTTTAATTACGGAGGTATGAGAGCGATTCGAACCGTAAATCTTCGAGAAGCATAGTCATATTTGTTGCACAAATATCAAAAAAGAAATAAAAGATTTGCAATTCTGGCTTACTTGAAGCTGTATAGTTCATGTTTTTAAACTTGGCTAATGAATTTCCCGGTTTCATCACTTTGATATTTTCAGATGTGATTTCGTTGGTTAATATGTATCTCTGAGCCAATAAATAAAAGTCGTAGTGAAGAAGATGTTCCAAATAATACATATACTACATCTGAAAACGTTAGAGTGAATTCTTTTCAGCCAATCAAAATTCAATTTGAATATACATATTTCCTTAAACCAAGTTCCTCACAGTACTAAGATGGAAAATGGGAAGCAATCATAAAATCAAAGAAACCGCACAAGTTAAAATTTTTTAGGCTGCAATGACTATCTCTTCTTCCTACAGTGCTCCTCGACGGTCCTCTTGAAGAGTTTCCCCGTTTCCTCGCCAATCTTAACCTTCTCGTTTTGTCAAGTACTCCATCTGTGATAGCGGATGATGTAGTGCTCCTTTTTGATGACACTGACCATGGCGGCGTAGGGTTGCATGTGCTTGTTAAGACAGACGAGGTTCTCGTTTAGTGAAAACATTGGTGTGGTCATCTGGAAGTTGGTAGATATAATTGGGCGGGAAATTTGAAAATAGTCGAGTTTAATGTTTCGAAAATGAAAATCTATGAGAATAGCAGCATGTGCTGATTCTGTGATCGGTTTACCTAGGTGAAATACAGTTTTTACTACTGATTGAGAGTAAGAAGCATGGGTTCAAGAACACTAAATGATACAAAATTTTCGAACTGAAGTATTATATTTGAGTGGGGGAAAAACTTGTGTTTGTATTGTGCCAATTATTATTCCGATAAGATTAATGAGGAATGGAAGCAATCACAAATGGAAAGTTTTAGAAACGGAAAAATAATGTAAAATTTAGCAGAAGAGAATCTTCTCCTTACTAATGGAATAGTTCTGTGTGTGTGTGTGTCTGTCCAAGGTTGTTTGTTGAATAACTTTCTTCGCAGTGCAGGTAGCCAGTTCAAATTTTGGCAGTAGTCATAAGTATCCGAGCGCTACACGGGCGTATTGTGAAAAACTTTGTCCCGGCAGTATTACTGTAGGTACAGTAACCACTTATAGAAAAAAGCAGCGAGGACCCGCGTAAGCGGGTGCGGGTCTACTAGTTACCCTCTATTGAAAATGTGAAGAAAAATTTGCAGAGATTTCACATAGAAATTTTATTTTATACGATTGTACTAACAGTCGCGACATCAGTCGGAATTAAAAAATTGGAGATTTTGAGAACTAAATGAAACGGTAAAATTAGTAGTAATAGAAAGATGTGCTCTCTGTAGAAAAATGTCCCATTTGAATGAATAGAAAACCAACAAGATGAATGTCCGGCAAGAATACATAGTGATGAAACTAATTGATTATCAATTTCAAATATAGTTCAAAAAACAGCAAAAAATGTTCGAAAGCCGGTTTGTAGCGGTATTGACAGCAAGAATAACATTTGAGTTAAACAACAATTTGAAACAGTGAAAGATTTGCATTGGTGATTTGGAGGAGGAATGAGTGAGCTCTATTGAGAATGGTTTCAGGAATAGCTGAAAATAGTTGCAGAGAAAATGCGCTTTATTGAGTTTATTTATCTCAAAAAAGTATTAGGGTGGTAAGAAAGTTTCTCCCGTTTTTGAAGATTTTTTCCAGTCTAATTTTCTCACTGAGGCTTCATTCAAAAAACCTAAGATATGTTGGTAGAGGGTCTACATCTCATTGGTATTAACTGTGTAGAGTCCTGGCCCAGCTACGCCAATGCAAGAGTTTTGGTAGTTTGAAATACTGAGGACACAATTTTTTGCAACCTGTTTCATTTTGAAATTTTCATATAGAAGAAGTTGTTGGGCAAGGTTGAGACAAAATTATTTGGAACGAGCATGGGCATAAATATAATACCAATATAGCTTACCAGTTGTTCCTTTTAGGATAAGTTCAAAATCCTCGTATGATCTTACTGCTAAATTATATCTATCATCAGCATAGTAAGATTTGTTCACACTCTGGGTGGTGGGTGTTCATAAACCTGAATTTTATCATAATAAAATCATAAATAGTTGTTTATTTTGTCGGTGAAATATAGAAACTCTGCAACAATTCTGAGCTCAGTGAGACTTACTCCAAAACAGCAACCTAAGTTTCACCAAGAATCGAGACGTTTTGGGATCTCCTGATTGAATAAAAATAAAAGCAGGCCTGATATTATCTGTACTTTTTTAACATCTCATTAGCTATGCATAATCACAACGGAACAAAACCAGAACTTCCTATTCTTGTAGAAAAAATAATATAAGCATGCCCTAATCAAACTGAAATTTTAGTTACTTTTCTAGAAACCATGATATAACTGAAGTTCAAAATTCCTTGCAACCACGAAGAGTAAGGTTTCTAATATTATTAGTCATCATTGTCAACTAGTATTGGGTAAATAATAAAATAAGTTTCAAGAGTATTGGTTGAGAAACAAATCCTAGCCATCCCGTCAAAATTCATTGATTGCCATTCAGAGCGAACCTAGAGAATGAGTCCAAATTTTTCAAGGGAGCACTAATTCGAGAAAATCTTTTTTGCGTTATGGAGGAAATTATATGTTAATTAAAAAGCATCATTGCGTTTCACAAGTTAAGTTTTCTCAAGAGTGGAATTCTTCGAGAACAAAACCATGCACCAATAGCTACCGAGACGGAGATCAGAAAAAGTTGTCTCACAGGCGAGGAAAACAAATGAGCTACACGGTAAAATAGTATCAAACTGCTATTGAGTGGCTCATTAAAATCCACGAAAAAATTTTGTATCAAAGCCCAAAACTAGGTAGGAAACCAGTGCCCAAATTGTGGCATCCAAAACGGGAGAAACTTTCTTACCATCCTAATATAACTATCAATAAATTACAGGTTAACGAATCATGTCCAAGATGAAACAGGGAACATTTCGAAATATTGAAACTTTTTCAAAAATTCGAATCCATAAGTCTCCTCTTTCATTTTTGGAAGTTCAAGAATGTGTCAATTGAAGATTTATTACAGTCTTAGAACTGTGATAATTTTCTGCAGTTGCATCATATTTCGGAAGTAATCAAAATCTCTATAGCCACTTTTGGTGCAACAAATCTTTTCAACATCACCTCTAGAGCAGAAATCTTCATGCATTGTCACTAACTATATTTTCGATGAATATGAATGTTGAGAAACGGAAAGAAATCAAGAATCATTTCCCGTATTTGTCTCCTTTTAGAAGAATGCATGAACCCACCACCCCTCATCCGGCCGGTAATGATTTTCCGGAAAATGTTGTTCCGTTGCATTTTTTGTTCTTTGAAAGGTACTATAGTAACAGTATAGCTATGCCAAAGATACCAAAATTAGTAAAGCACTGAACATTTTCCTCAATTTTTCGCAGTATCATAGTTGTCATCTATTCAAATTTTCTTCTAAGTTTCAATACTTCGGCGTATGTCGGTAAATTATAGCTTAAGCACGAAGGGAAAAAGGAAAAGTATGCCTGCAAATCGTTATGTTCCCTTGCGGTAGAAATGTGGTGGATCATTTTCGGAACTTGATATGGCCATAGCCGAGTAGACGGATTTCTGGCTTTTATTCAGACCACCACCAGAAAAACAATGTACGCACAGCACTTGTTCTTCATCGGACCATACATATATATTCCGTTTTGCGAACTAAAACCGAATCTGCAGAATTGAGGAATCCAACCGATAATTTTTTGCACTATGTATCAAGTTTTTAATGTTTTATTTAAAGAAAATCTGGCTCTAGTCCGAAACATGGGTCCCCCCAACTTTTATGGGTCCCCTTGAACTTTTATGGGTCCCCTTGAACTTTTATGGGTCCCTTTTTGGACCACGAACTTTTATGGGTCCCCTCAAACTTATATGGGTCCCCCTGAACTTTTATGGGTCCCCTGAACTTACATGGGTCCCCCCTGAACTTTTATGGGTCCCCCCTGAACTTTTATGGGTCCCTTTTTGCCCGCTCTGAACTTACATGGGTCCCCCCCAAAAATTTGAAAAAAAATTTTTTGGATTATTTTTCCGTTTTTAATGTATTTTATATTCAACTTTTATGGGACCTTTTTCAAGCACTCAAAAATTTTGAGTCGGAGTCAATTTTTTGGGGCGTTTGCCTAAGCCTGAATGAATGTATCAGTGGGAAATTATTTTAGCTTCGTTTCCTTTTTCTTAGGCTTAGGCAAAGGCCTCAGAAACACTATAATGACGAGAAGTTTTTGGCGGAATGCACTAGAAAACATACAATCATCGGCTCCAGATGGAAGATTGCAGAAATATCACCTTCTTATGCAAAGAAGGGGAATTGTACAGCATTGATTTCTTCCATTTGGACGCCAAAGAAGAGCCAGTGGACCAATCATCGGACACGATTAGCGAGATGTCCGAATAACAAACAGAAGGAAACGATGAAAACAACGCCCAACAAATCGATCACTCAAAAATTTCGATTTTGAGTCAATTTTTCGGGTCGTTTGCCTAAGCCTGATAAAGAACGTTTCTGATTTTTGTGAGAATTGCAAAAATGAAAAAAATCGAAGTTAGTTTTCTTGCACTTTAGACATAAAAATGCCAGTTTTGACTCAAAGTCGAAATTTTGGAATGATCGTTTTGTTAGGCGTTGTTTTTATCGTTTCTTTCTATTTTTTCTTAGGACATCTTCCTGATCGTGTCTGATGATTGGTCCACTGACTTTCTTCCATACGGGAGCCGTTTATCATATGTTTTGTAAAGTGTACCCCGCCAAAAACTTCTCGTCATTATAATGTTTCTGAGGCCCTTGCCTAAGCCTAAGAAGAAGGAAACACAGCCAAAATAACTACCGACTGACAAATTCTTTTTACCATTCTTCGTCGATAGAGGCAAAAATAGAAAAAACGATTTTTACCGAAAATAGCATTAGGCAGTTTATAAATCATTTTTGGTGAATTTCTTCAACGAGCAATGGAGCCCGAAACAAGCAGAAAGCAACCGCAAAAAATCCACTTTCGAAAAAAGCAACCAGCCACGACAGCGACGGTAACAAAGAAAATGGACTGTTCGGAATAAAATTGCGCCTAAGAGTACAATCTTTGCCGTCAACTGGAGGGAAATTCAAAGTTTCGCCTTCAAAGAATGTCCCAAGACAACACTCCGTGAATCTAAGTTGAAGCGTTCTCAATCACTAGACAGCCTCTCTACCAATAAAATCTCTTTTTCTGCCCTTTTTCAGCAAATAATTTGCGACCAGTTACACCCGTAAATTTGAGCCGTTCACAATCTCCCACAGAGCTATTACCGGAAAAAAGTCGAGACGACAGTGCCTACCCTTATCGTCTTTTGTTCTCAAATTAAACTTGAGTAAGAAACAGGAATATTTGAGTGAAAACGGAGAAAGTAGTTCATCACTTGAAAAGGGCTCATGAAAGTTCAGAAATGAGAAAAAACATTTGACATTTTTTTTTGGGGAGGGGGACCCATAAAAGTTTAGGGGGGGGGGGCCCATGTAAGTTCAGAGGGGACCCATGTAAGTTCAGGGGGGACCCATGTAAGTTCAGGGGGGACCCATGTAAGTTCAGGGGGGACCCATGTAAGTTCGAGGGGACCCATAAAAGTTCGTGGTCCAAAAAGGGACCCATAAAAGTTCAAGGGGACCCATAAAAGTTGGGGGGACCCATGTTTCGGACTAGAGCCGAAAATCTCGATAAAAAATGAGGCTTCACTTGATCAACGCATAGTTGAACAGGTGCTATTACAGCGTGTGGAAGTGAGGAAGGTGAAACAGAGGATGACACGAATGTCAGATTCAAAGTTTTGGATTCTCAGATTACAAAGTTTGTTCTCATTACGAGTTACTATTTTGGCGTGTGGCAAAAATAACGAAGCTATGATTTGCTCAATCTCGTGCTTAAGACACGTTCTCGGAAATAATGGAGTACGCCGCGGTGCCGAAAAATTTCAGAACGAATTAAAAAATTCTTTCAGCTTCAGAAAGTCAGTTTCCAACAAACCTCATTGGAAACACCAGTAGAGTTTTAATGCGAAAAAAATTAATTTAAAAAGATGTTTATCTGCAATTCCTAAATTCCGCAGAGCTCGTAAATCCACAATGAAAATACTTTGCATCATTCTTAGAATGATGATTATGCTATCGGAGAATTATCATCAAAAGTGAGGAAATCTGAGGCACTTGAAACAGACACTTATGAATCAAGATAAGAGCTTCCAATTTTTTCGGAAGGTATCAGTTCGTTGCAGACAGTCCAGAGTGAAAAATTCTGACTATTTGTCAAAACTTGCTTCCATCTCAAAAATCGTAGTAGAATGATCCTACTGCGTTTTTTGATGCAAGTGAAAACCACAACAGTGTAGTACTCTAACAAAAAAAGAGAATGTGAGATACATACAAATGAAAAACAGGGGAAGAGATCTCAAAACGAGTGATACCGTATATGAATATAAGATTGAACTAATGAAAAATGTGCAGATGCGTTCCCTTGATAACCAACTTGACACAGGGAATGTGCAGAAAGAATGGTGAACAAAGAATTACCGATATAGCACATTTTCCATTTCTGTTTTGTGTGTGAGGAACAGTGAAATGACATATAAGGTTAGAGAAAGCAAAGAAATTTTCTATGATTTCACGGTTTCCGCTGCCATAGAAAAATAAAATACTAGACGGTTGTTGCCCCTTTCGGGTCTCCAACCTCTTGGCCTCCGCTAACTTTAGGGCGGCTGAATATCCCTCTCTATTTTATTGAAAACATTGCCCTCTCCACCATTCTTTTTGAAACAGTACACGTATGGAAAGAACTATTGAAAGACTACGTACTAACAAAACGACTCATCTGTAGATGATCCTGTTTCAACAATGTTTTGAAACGGGTGTAGCATTAAAGGGAGCAATGAGTCTTTCCTAGGAAAAGCAAGTATTTATAAACTCATCATACCTCGCCAGCAAAGCGACTCATAGAATCAGCAACTTTTTCGTTATGTTTCTTCGCTATGTTTCGTATGCTTCGTTCTCAGTTTCTAATGTGTGTCTTCAAGTAAGTATACAAAAACTAGTGTTAGATTTGACTCTAACTCTAAACTACTACATAAGAAAAAATAAGCTTATCAATATTGACAAAGAATATGGACTCTCACCGTTCCATCAATGATTTTGTGTAGCACTTTCATTGAAGACGATGATGAATCCGAAAAGTTACTGATTCATCACGATATGATTTGGAGTCCGTCTTAACTGTGGATAATACACGACATGAGAGACGCGTGATTTCAATTTTACCTTTATTTTTACTCCTTATATTATGTGAAAAGAGAATCAAATTCTTTTTTTTTCAGGAAAGTGGCGTTAATATGATCAATCGTTTATTGAGCACAAAAAATCAGTTCGTTGAAACAGTGGAAATGGGCCTGATGACTTCCAATATCGGTTTGTTAGAATCTTGTTTTTCAAACTTTTCATATCTTGCTGGGACCGTTTCAAAGCCGCGTTCAGAAAGTAATAGAGAGTCTGAAACAGTCGTCATGGAGATTTAATGGTTTGTGAGGAAACCACAACTATTAGCCTAATTATCAGTTTTTGGGCCTCATCTTGTTGTTGATAGACAAATTTCATAACTACTGTTCCAAAAATGTTGTATTTTTTAAATTGATAATCGAGAATGATTTCTTTTTGATTGCCATCGTGCATTTATTCCAATTCAACATGTGTACATGTAACATGCTCCAAGGCTGCGGTACGTTCGGCCCACGGATGGCCGCAAAAAGTGGCATTCTTGGTGTGTTCAAGTTACATTTTCCAAAATTTTACTGTTCCCCAAAGTTTTTTAATGAACCAATGGAGTTTTCGGTTAGTTTTGCCCATAAGTGCAGTGACAACATTCCTGATATACGCCAGCAACAAGACAATTGACGCATTTCTTGTCAGTATTCTATTGTGACCTACTGTCATTTTATGGTTTAGGGCACCGCAGGGCACACTAACACCATTACCTGCAAATCGGTTTTGTTCCTTTAAATTACGGTAGCAGTCAGTGACATATGTGTCGCATTCACGTTGCAATTCGGATCTTAAAACTCGACTGTTTTTGATACAGATCAAGATTAGCACAGTGAACAGCGGTGCATGACAATTTTTCCAACTGAAATCGGAAGTGTGGAACAGAGAAATTTGATGGTGAAATTGCGGTTTCACTAACCAGTTTTTTAGTGTTCACATTTTCCTTGTTGATTGTGTTGCTACACTCAGCTTTTTGTACATGTCCTTTTATTCAATTTCTATTGATAAACCCACAAACCTACCTATTATTCTCACTGGTTACTTTCATTGATAATGTGGCTTCAAAACGGAATGGGTGCCTAATTGGTACTCCAACAACCGGAAAGAAAAATCGATATTTGAAAAAGGTTATCATAATGGGACTCGTAAATTTATTTAGCCAGTGGAAGAATGAATTAGACAGCGTTATGGTAAGTTAATGATCGTGTTTTATAGAAAAAGATCGAATATGGCAGCTCCTTGGGAGGCCTCATCGGACAAATGATAATTCAATTCCATTGAAAATTTAGTTGGACGGTATGGAAAAAAACCGCACATAAAATCGAAGAATTGAGGATATTTTCTGTACGTAAAAATAAACATTTTGTTTAATGATCCACTAATGCGGCGCCATGAAGAAGTGCCGAAAGTGAAACAGAAAAAAAAAGAAGATATTTTTAGTTTCAAAGCACTAAGTTCAGCGTCACTGTGATTTTTTGTGACTCCAGAGATATTTTCATCATGATTGACGACAAACGCTGAACCAGAACCGGGTTAAAAAGCTATGCGTTTTTATTTCCATGAGACAACAATCAAATATTTAGGAAAGTGAAGGTTACAAATCAAAGTGTGGCAACAGTAAAAATGTTTCGAAAAACAAAAATTATCGGTTCATATTCTACTAACGTTGATGGTCAAAGTGTTCTTTTCGAAAATTTTCAAGTGTAACAGTTTGCAAACAAATATTACGAGCACATGTCCCTATCTGAAAGTAACTTTGTCTTATTATCTGAGTCATAGTGACTTTTTCTTCGAAAGTGTTTCCAACTCCCGTAGCAATCGAAGCGATTTTTCCTGAAAGATAGCACTTTTCAGAAACCGAAAAAATGTTTGATATCTTTCATTTTCCGATTCAAAATGTCATCAAGGTTACTGTAAAATTTCGTTCAGTAATGGTTATGCATTTAGTAAGACCTTACTGCATTTATCAGCAAAATGTTCTTGTCAATGAACGATTTTCTCATACATTCAATGAGCTGTTACTCGAAGAAACGGAAACTGAAACAGAAAAAAAACATTCAAAGTTTCAAAATGTTCAAATCAACCGGAGTTCACTATTTCAAGATATGCATTCAAAAACGTCTTTTGGTTTGAAGAAATACATTATGTGGATATTAAAACTGAAAAAATTTTCTCCGGAAAAATTCACATTGAAACTGGAAAATCTCGTGTACATCATATACACTTATATGTATATCTGTTATTCCACCAATTCTCCAATTCTCTGAATATAGTGAAAAAAGTTAAAACCAGATACTGACCACTAAAAACGGAACACGTGAGGTTTTTAGAATTCTATAATCTGAGGTCATGTGAAGAACATAAGATTAAGATGATTGATAACCGACATCCTGTCGTAATACTGGCTGTGATTCAGAGCTTTCAAATCAGAAATATTTCCCGTTTCAACATGCCCACTTTTTCATTCCATAAGTTCTCATAACACTGCTAATGTGTATACCAGAGGTGCGCGGAATTCCGTCTTCCGTCTTCCGTCTTCCGCCTGTTTTTTCACTTCCGTCTTTCGTCTTCCGTATTCCGTCAAAATTTTTCCGGCTACTTCCGTCTTCCGGATTTTTTGGAAGAAAATAAATTTCGCGGAAGTCCCAAAATTTTTGATTTTTCCAAATCGAAAAAGATTTTTGACTGATTTTCTGACCTTTCCTGACACTAATTATTACGGTTCCCAACATTTTTGGCACTTTTAGGCCTAGACAGTCACTTCCGTCTTCCGTCTACTTCCGTCTTCCGCCCATATTTTCACTTCCGTCTTCCGTCATAAAAATTTTACTTCCGTCTTCCGTCTTCCGCATAGAAAAAATTCTCTTCCGCGCACCTCTTTTGTATACGATGAGAATATAGTGAAAAACTCTGCGAAATCTGACCTGTAGGTGGTGAGAACTCGACTAAACCCAAAAAACGACGGTTGATATCGAACTACTGTAACGGTATCCCTTTCAATTTTTACTGTGTGACCACTAACAAGTAAACGAGCATAAAGACAAATTGTGATAAATGTTGGGTATTCACTGGATAATTAAAACCACAATGAGTTTGAGGTTCTAGAATAAGACAACAGACTGAGTTGAGGCTATTATTCCGACCATCAGAATCGGAAAATATTGAATCTGTTTCAATTGTGTCATAAGCGTGTAATTGTAAAGGTTTTATTATTTGCGTATCATTCAAATCATTTTCAAAATAAAATGCTTCGAAATATAATGTTTCAAAATAGGATGCTTCATGAATCAAACGTTGATTACGCAAATCGAACTACAATTCTTAATCTTTATTAGATGAGAATTCATAAATTGATAGCAAACAAAGTGAACTATGGGGCGCTGATGATTTGTTGAATACCTCTTGTCATTCGGATGTTATTACAAAATACTATAAACATCTTAATGCATGTTGCCTTCGAAACTGAGAATCTTTCCCATTTCAAAAATGTGAAAATCAGTTGCAAGTGCTCCTTTTGACCGGTTATTCATTGGGCCGTTAATGTTAGTAGAGCACTCGGAACTTTTTTATGAACAGGACGAAAACTATCTTGTGATGGATTCGAAAATCAGCGCTCGCGTTGAAAGTATTCGGGAAAATTATTACGGTAGAAACGTTCAGCTGCTCTTCAAAAATTATGACCTCTGTTCTTGACCTGCGTTTAACAAAGTATCGAAACTTGAACATTTTTCGTCACAAAATTTTGAAGACAGAAGTCATAATTCTTATAGATAATCTGGCTCCCAATGACAATTTCAAAAATTTTCCGACTTCGTTCATCAAGTTTTCAATTTTCGTCGTTGGAAAGACGTTTTGATTTTAAAGTCTCGGTTTCACAACAGTCAGATAAGTTGTGCTCAAAATCGATTTCATTCCCTATGTCTCATGCGTGGTTTTTACCAACAGTATACATACCTGAAACCTGGTAGTAGACTTAACTGTGAATAAAATGAGAGGATACAATCAGGTACAGAAGAGTCAATGGCAAATGCTATTTTTGAAACAACAAATATACGAAACTTCGAGAGAAATGGGGATGAGCTTTCAATTTTGGGGACATTTGATTCGTAGAAAGTTACTCGGCTGAAAGTGACTCTTCAGGAACTGTTTCAACAGATAAAGTGACTCCTAAATAGACTTCTTGAAACTCTAAATTGTTTTGAACATGTCTCTTTTTCGTAATGATTTAATGTTTTTAGATGGTGGTAAACTTATAGAGCTCGATGATCTGTAATACAACTTGACTAGTTGCTGAAACTTGAATATACATCTCACATCACATTACCAAGAGAGTTATAGTTGTTCACACAGCTTCATTTTTAGTACAATGGAAAACTACAGTGCTCCACAAAAGTATAACCTCACCCCCCGGTTTTCCAGTATCTCGAGAATGGTAAGAGTTGCGGGAAAGCTTCCAACTGAAAAAATACTCTAATTGTTGAGTTATTATGACCCACAAAAGCTCAGAGAATGAAAATAAAAAATTGAAAAAATATTGCATTTTTTCGGGAAAATCACTTTTGGCGATCCACAAAAGTATAACCTCACCCTGAAAAAACGATGAAAAAATGGGATGTCTTTGAAACTTGATTGATAACTTCATTCAAAAGCGTTCTATTGAAAAGTTTATAATTTCAAAGTTGTTTTAAATTTAATTTTCTACAACTTTTTAGTTGAACACTTTTTTTAAAAACCCTTGGTTGTCAAGATATCGTCCTTCCAAAATGGCTTGTTGCCACGGGCGCGCGAAACCCCGTATCTTGTTAGTGAGTACAGTAAACGGAAAGTGGTCAACTAAAAAAATGTTCTTTGGACATTGTTTCATCACATCCTAACAAAAGAAAACCCAAGAAATTGTTTTTATTCATGAGGGACATCGACATGTGCAATTTGGCGAAATGTTCATTTTTTCTATTTTAGCCAGTTTTTTGAGCGCGTATAACTCGCTTGGAAATGAGTTTGAAAACATGTTGTCAACATGAAAAACGTTAAAAATAATCAGATAAACAAGTTTTCAGTTGACAACATTCGTTTATTTTTCATGCCTACAAAGTTATGCTTTGTCGCACTAAACAGGGTTCGAAGGAGTATGTAGCTGTACCTAACTTGACGACCAGAGCTGTTCATGCCAAGTTAATTAGGATTAATGTTAAAATGTCTTTTGACTGAGATAAAGTTGACTTACAACGAAAAGGGTCCACTTTAAATGTCACAATCAGCTAGTTTTTCAAGATTGTTCATTGAAGGTCCACAAAAACCAAAGAAAACGCAGTTTAATTCAAAAGAAACCAGTTTTAATAATTGGTTGGACCTCCAATGTTTCTTGTAAGCTCGAACAGGCGACTATCCATGGATAGATACAAGTTTGACAACAGTGTTTGATCAACTTCTTTCCAAGCAGACACGATTGCTTTCTTGAGATCCCTCACATTGTGATACATTCGGTTCCCGCAATAAATCTTCTGAACCATCACTCCCCAAACGTTCTCGATGATTTTCAAATCAGGCGAGCATGCCAATATTCAGGAAAAAAGAGCGGAAACCAAATGTACCACAATGTGAAGGATCTCGAGAAATCAATCGTGTCTGCTTGGAAAGAAGTTGATCAAACACTGTTGTCAAACTTGTATCTATCCATGGATAGTCGCCTGTTCGAGCTTACAAGAAACATTGGAGGTCCAACCAATTATTAAAACTGGTTTCTTTTGAATTAAACTGCGTTTTCTTTGGTTTTTGTGGACCTTCAATGAACAATCTTGAAAAACTAGCTGATTGTGACATTTAAAGTGGACCCTTTTCGTTGTAAGTCAACTTTATCTCAGTCAAAAGACATTTTAACATTAATCCTAATTAACTTGGCATGAACAGCTCTGGTCGTCAAGTTAGGTACAGCTACATACTCCTTCGAACCCTGTTTAGTGCGACAAAGCATAACTTTGTAGGCATGAAAAATAAACGAATGTTGTCAACTGAAAACTTGTTTATCTGATTATTTTTAACGTTTTTTATGTTGACAACATGTTTTCAAACTCATTTCCAAGCGAGTTATACGCGCTCAAAAAACTGGCTAAAATAGAAAAAATGAACATTTCGCCAAATTGCACATGTCGATGTCCCTCATGAATAAAAACAATTTCTTGGGTTTTCTTTTGTTAGGATGTGATGAAACAATGTCCAAAGAACATTTTTTTAGTTGACCACTTTCCGTTTACTGTACTCACTAACGAGATACGGGGTTTCGCGCGCCCGTGGCAACAAGCCATTTTGGAAGGACGATATCTTGACAACCAAGGGTTTTTAAAAAAAGTGTTCAACTAAAAAGTTGTAGAAAATTAAATTTAAAACAACTTTGAAATTATAAACTTTTCAATAGAACGCTTTTGAATGAAGTTATCAATCAAGTTTCAAAGACATCCCATTTTTTCATCGTTTTTTCAGGGTGAGGTTATACTTTTGTGGATCGCCAAAAGTGATTTTCCCGAAAAAATGCAATATTTTTTCAATTTTTTATTTTCATTCTCTGAGCTTTTGTGGGTCATAATAACCAAACAATTAGAGTATTTTTTCAGTTGGAAGCTTTCCCGCAACTCTTACCATTCTCGAGATACTGGAAAACCGGGGGGTGAGGTTATACTTTTGTGGAGCACTGTATATTTGGCCTAGCGACCAAAATTTTCACCTTCTATTGTAAAATGATCCAGGCAATATCGGAACTGATTTTCTTCAGTGTCTGCTCATGAAAAATCACCTGCTTCAACTTCATGTTTTCATTTGAATCGCTTCATACATGTATTACCGTTATTTCCTTTAGACGGAGAAGCTTAAAATAATGATCAGACTAGTTCGTTTGCCAAGCGCCTATCAAATGGGAAAGTCTTGATGACAGATGAATGTTGCATTTCCTTTGAAATTGAGACTCTGAAATTTCTGTTTCGGTTACATGTTTTGATCTCGAAACTTAATTCGAGATCAATTGAGAATTTGTAAGAATAGTTTTTCAGTGTTCAAGATAATCAACAGCATATCATAATCTTCTTTGAGATGCAGAACCAAACCGATGCAAAATTCCCACCATTACTTGATTAGTAAGTGATTAGTATTATCAAAAAAGGAACATGTTGAAAACGAATATTGTATTCCTTTTTTAATGCATTTCAACAGTTGACCTCCAATTTTGGCATGTTGGCCTTTTTTTCAAATCGTGCTTACTGTTTCAGATCTTTGTGAAGAAAACATATTAAGGTTCTGAGACAGTCATGTTAGATATTTCTGTGATAAAAGTACAGCTATGGGTCTACTTATCAGTTTTTGGGCCTCTTCTTGATGATGATAGACAAATTTCATAACTACTGTTTCAAATGGTTTGTATTTTCGGAGTTCAAGACTGAAAGTAATCTAGATTCATTACGTATTGCTGTTTTTCTGCAGTTACGTCAATTTGATCTGTGTTGTGTTCGAAAGCTTTCGTACGGCCGGATCACTGATAAACGCTAAAAATATTATGCTTGGTGTGATAAATTTAGGTACATGTTCCTAAATTACACTGTTTCACAAAGTTGTTATATGAACCAATTGGGGCTTTGATCAGTATTGCCCTGCAATCAAATCCCAATAATTCTGAAATGCGGTTGTAACAGCAAAACTGACTTTTATGATATACTGTTCTTTTATGATATACTGTAATTTCATGGTCTAGGACACCACAAGCTGGTCAACCACTACATCAGTAAGCGCGCTCTATTGAGAAGTCAAAGCAATCTGAATTCTCATGAATTGTGACAAAAACACTGATATTGGCCTAATTATCAGTTTTTGAGCCTCTACTTGTAGTTGATAGACAATTTTCATAATTTCTGTTTCAAAAAGTTAGTATTTTCTGAGGTCAAGACTGAAATTATTATTGTTCCTCACTTTTTTTTCCAATTTTTCCCCAAATTTTACTGTTCCCAAAAGTTGTTATATGAACCAATGAGGTTTTCAGTTAGTCGACCTTCAATCATCTTAACCTCCCAAGGAGACTGATATACGTCAGCAACAACACCATTGACGCATGTCTTGCACTTACTCCAATTTTATCTGTGTTAAGCCTGTTCCAACGCTATCGTTGGGTCGGCTGACGGGTAGATAATAACATTTCGGTGTGTTCAATTTACATTTTCCCAAATTTTATTGTATACCAAAGTTGTTATATGAACCACTGCGACTCGCGGTTAGTGCTGTTGAATTTTACATTAAAAGTCCCAATAATCCTGAAGTGCGGTTGTAACAGCAAAACTGACAGATTTCTGTCATTATTGTTTTGTGATCGTCATTGTATAGTCTAGTGCACCACAGGGTAGTCAACCACTACATCATTAAGCGCGCTCCATTGAGAAGTCAAAGCAATTTCCGTATTTTCATGGATTGTGAGAAAAGCACAGCTATTGGCCTAATTATCAGTTTTTGGGTCTCCCTATTTCCAAATTTCACTGATCCCCAAAGTTGTTATGTGAACCAATTGGGTTTTTGGTTACTAGTTCGTTGTCTCTCAGTGCTCCTAAACTCCCAAGCATCCTGATATACGCCAGAAACAACACATCTATTTCTTGTCATTATGTTCTTGTGGTCTACTGTCATTCACTACCACACGAATTGCATATATGTACAGTAGTTTCCCACACTGTGTTTCCCCTTGTGGTCCAATCCTAATGGGTCCTCCATTTCGTATAGTTAGCCTGGTCACTCTTCTCTGTCTGTTGGCACCGGGTCACACACAATGTGGACTAGCAAAGTCAATATTTCTTGTCGAAAAGGTCACCAAGTCAACCCTCCCTGATGACGAGTTACACATACACACACTGACCCAACACCAAAACTGCTCTATGTTTCTCTTTTCCTGTCTGCGTCTCTTCTGTGATTGGCACTCTCTCACACCTCTTTTTTGACATCGACGCTGCCCGAATGCTGTCCACTCGTCCCGTGCGGTCAACACTCCGTTGTGTCTTCTTTTTCTCTCTTTTTCTCCAATTTTTTTTGGTCATTTTGTCACCTTACGGCATGTTTTTTCGCAATGTTTGGACGCTTGTAAGTCTGATAGGTTAGAAAGTGAAAAAATTGCAGAAATAGACGGCAAAAAATCAGTATGACAACTCCTACATGCGAACATCAAACATGATTAAAACCGATAAAATTTTTGATTTTAAAATTATCGAATTTTGGTGTAAAATTTTTTAGTTAATAATTTTTTAGTGTGGCATGGGGTTTAGTGTTTAGAACCATTTCTTGGTAAATGATCAGTCAAATATTTTGCTGATATGATGTTAAATATCGGAATTTGAAAAGTTAGCGAATTTAGGTTTTTGAGTTTCTTCAGAGTTGGTTATTGTAGAATTGTCCTTTTTTTTTAGAGAACTGCACTTTGTGATCAAAAAACTTCAATTCCAAAAATCTGAAAATAACAAATAGAAACAGAAATTTATCACATTTTTTTGGTTTCAAGTTCACCACTTTTGATCTTCATTATTGGGTAGCTCTGATATAACAGACACACCGTAGTATCAACTTTTGTTCTAAACTCGTGAAAAATATCGATTTCCCAATTACTAACTTTTGCGAACAGTAAGTCGTGTACCTGCACCCACCTCCCTTTTGACCCTTTTTTCTCATTATGTATTTCTATCTTCCCAAGAGCAGAATTTGGAGCATTTCGAGCTTCATAACTTCTTAGGATTTCCCGATTTATGCTTCGAGCTAGTCTAGTCTACTTTCTCCTCCAATTCGCCACATTTTGATACTAAACAAGTATAGAAAATGGGTCTTTTTTAGCCGAGGTTTCAACGGAAAGGGTCAAAAAAAGACTTCAAGAAGCACTGGTATCCACCATTTTAGTGATTTTAGAGTTTGGTAAAAAACGTAGATACAACTTTCAGAACTTGGAATTTTTTCAAATGTTTCCTTTTCAGACAGCCCATAATGTTCTAGAGGTTTACTGTAATTCATTGCTTCCTTTGTTCTGTTATTGTACTCCATTTTCCTTTCTCTAGTTGCATTCTAATCGTAGTGTAAGTCTAGCACTCCTATACTTTTTTGAAGACACCGTTTGTGTGTGTTACTGTGAATAGCACTGTCACTCTAATAAAGATTTTGTCCTGCAATGCAAGTGCGCTCCACTGCTCTTTCTCAAAATCGATATTTTGATTTTAGGAAGAGGTCAACCTGGCTAACTTGAGATCTTCAGCTAGAAATCCTTAACTTTTTGATGAATAGCTCATGTTTTATCGTGAACAGTGTTCTTAGGAACGTATTCCAAAGACCCAATATTGTATATCAGTGCATTCGAATGGAAAAAAATAGCAATCTGAAACAGAAGTCGCACATTTTTTCGGTTTCAAATCGGCTATTTTTGTCATCGATTTTCACCACTGTGATTTTCATTTGGTTTTCTGTTCCGAGTAGTTTAGCTAACTGTATAAAACACTTCCAACAGTTTGATTTCAAACCAAGCTAGACAATACACTCTCTTATAGATGCTTGTCTTGTTAAATGGATATGAAATTTCGATACAATCAAGAGTATTTCCTATCACCGATATTTGTCAACTAGGTGAAAAGGTAGATCAACCTTCAAATCTTTCACAAAATTTCCAGTTTCAAGTTGTCTTGATGGTTTGAAGGTTTTTCTGAAAAATTTAATTGTGTGTCTTTACCTAACTTTTACAAAACTAACTTCCATTCCAACTGAGTTCCCTACTGCATAATTGTCACGGACAGGGCCCGCTAAAATTTTACCAACCCGGCCATGCCTGGCCCGTCTAGTTCAAAAATGTTTCTCAAAAACAGAGTTTTGATTTTCAAGTGCAAAAAGTCAAGTTTATATAGTTTCGGAGTGACATTTCAGCAAATTTAGACATTTTTCATAGATGAAAAAATCAGTTTTTCCGCGCCCGGTCATGTCTACTCCTTTTGTATTAGAGCCTCTGTTGTCATTGTGTCCCTGGTAAGCATTCTTCCTGTCCCTGCCATATTAGAGGTTTTCCTACAGTTCTTGTAAATGCAAGTGCGCTCCACCGCACACCGAATGAAAATCTATATCTTATTGATGATTATGTGGCCAGTTAGCAACCCATGTCTATTCCTTCTTGTAACAAAATTCGAAAACTTCCTCGTTTTTTCAATCACATTTTTTTATCCCGAAAGCTATAATTGTATTCAAGCACCTTATTTTTGAAGGTCCAGGACTAACCTTAGACAGTCGAATGGCTCGAATTTTTATCGAATTTCTAATCGAATCATATCAAATTTGACTAGATATGACTTAAAACAAGGCATTTCTAAAGTGTAAAATTTTTTTTCAATGTTCTCCGTTTCACCTACTTCTTTTCTCTTGTCCGTTTCTTGTCTTGTTAATTGGTTTCTCAAGTTTCTCAATCCCGTTTTTGATGAAAATCAGTCTTATCTTCTTCTGCCCTTATCCTTTTTCATTCTGTTTTCCCTGGAGCCTAGTTTAGAGCATTCAGAACTTTATAACCTGAAAAGAACAAGAAACTATCTGAATCAATGTTCGGAGTAGTTTAGCTCGGTATATCATGAGATTTTCAGCTGATACGAAACAACATTAGGCAACGTTCAGATGTGACGAATTACAAAATCTCTTCTGTATCGGTATAACTAAACAAGATGAAAAAGCGAATCAATTGTGAAATTTCCAACAACATTTCCAGTTTCAAGTTGTGTTAAAGTTTTCAACTTCAATTTCTTTGTGTTCCGACTCTGGTGTCCGTAACATAGTAGAGTTATTCCTCCACTCATCGTAAATGCAAGTGCGCTCCACCGCACACTCAAAATCGATAGGCACCTATTGATTTTCTACATAGTTGTCCATCTCAATTCGTTCACTGCGCCAACAACCAGAAAACACCAAAAATTTTTCCCAATTTTTCATCTCCCTTCCATTTTTCCCTATTGCTGTATTATGAGTTCACTGCTTTTTTGAATGTCTGTGACCAGGATAGAGGGTTAAAGGGCTAGATTTTTAATCGATTTTTCAATTGAATCGTATCCAAGTACACATGTGTTTCTTCTGATAGCCCAGTTTCAAAATGTTTGAAATAGTGCCGTTTCACTCAGTTTTTTCTAATTTGCTCGTTTCTTCACTCTTTGATAGCTAGTAAAATTAATCTTTCATTTTTCAGTACCAAAAATCTTCTCAAAAAATGTCGAGGAGGACTGACCTTGGTATCCCGCTCAATGCAAACGATGATGAGATTCTCATCATTAATGAAACTGTACCTAAGGGTAATGCTCGAAGCGCACCAGGACCTGCAGTGCCTAAGCGCCCCGGGCCCCCAGTTTCGAATAATTTGGCTCCGCCTCACGGTGCTCGTGCTATGGTTTCAGGAGAGATGAATAGAGGTAAATTTTTGAATTTTCAAAATCTGAAATTTTCGAATCATCCACTTTTTCAAAGTTCGGATATTTCAACATTATTGAGTTTTTCAAAAACATCTAAATTTGCAAATTTCAGGAACACCCTATCCTGTGGACGTCAGAACACCCCCTCACCGGGCTCCACTTCGTCAGCAGGCTCCGCCCCTTGTTCAAGCTCCGCCTACTCTTCCAGCTCCGCCCACTGTCCAAGCCCCGCCCACTTCCCGAGCCCCGCCCAGTGGTACAGCCGAGAACCCTGTGGAGCTTGAGAGTGACGAAGAAGACGTCATAGTGATCGATAATCATGGTGCAGCTGAGGACGATAATGGTACAGCTGAAAACCCCGTGGTGCTTAGTGACGACGAAGACATCGTGGTGTTTAATTCAGAACCCCAACGACGTCCTCCTGGAACACTTCTCAATTTAAATGCTGAATTTGCTCTTGGGGAAAATCCAGAGCTTCCAGGACCGTCCAGGGCTCCCCAAGCTCCGCCCACAAGGGGTCCGAGACCATTTGGCGGTGTTCCAACTTCCGCGGCTCCGCCCACTCCAGCTCCCGGGCCTTCCACAGTAGTCCCAAGATCTTCTCAACCTCCAGAAACTCCAAGAGCCAAGCCAAGTAGAAATTCTGGTTCTCCAATGACTTCTGGAACTTTAAGGGGTACTGTAGTTCAGCCCACTCTGGCTCCAGGATCTTATAGAGGAGCTACCGTACCGAAAAAGGACCTCCAAGCTTCAGCCCAACAAGCCCCACCCACTGGGGTTCCAAGAGCTTCTGGCGGATCTTCAGGACTTCCAACGTCTTTTGGAGCGTCTGCTTTGACTTCTAGAGCTCTCCCAGCACCTTCCGAAGAAGCTACCAGACTCCCGGCGTTTTCTGGAGCTCACAGAGTTACAGTATCCCCGCTTACTCAGGTTCCAAGATTTTCTGGAGGAGCTGCAGTACCGAGATCACTTCCAACGTCTACAACTCAACAAGCCCCGCCCACTGATGTCCCAAGACTTTATGGCGGATCATCAGGACTTCCAACGTCTTTTGGAGCTCTAGCAGCACCAAAAGCTTCTGTTGTCCTGCCTAACCCAATTCCAAGACCTTCTAGAGTAGCTTCCGTACCGAAAAAGGTGCTCCCAGCATCTACAACTCAACAAACCACGCCCACTGGAGTTTC
This sequence comes from Caenorhabditis sinica, assembly GCA_963932045.1. NCBI lineage: Eukaryota > Metazoa > Nematoda > Chromadorea > Rhabditida > Rhabditidae > Caenorhabditis > Caenorhabditis sinica. Next base: position 23,618,458 of record OZ009940.1, read on the forward strand.
AAGACTTTCTGGAGGACCTTCTGGACTTCCAACGTCTTCTGGAGCGTCTGCATTGGTTCCGGTAGCACCGTCATGTCGCAAGAAAACACCAGAACCTGTCATACTATCTACAGTATCTTCAACGTCAACTAGAGCATCTTCGTCGGTTTCTGGAGTTCGTGGACGTCTTCAAAAAACACCTGAGCCTTCTGAATCAACTCCAGCACCTCCAACGTCTTCTCCAGTTTTGGAATCTGAGCCAACATCTTCTGGAGCAGTCCAAAGTCTTCAGAAGACTCCAAGACAGCCTGGAGCAGCTTCGTCGAATTCTCAAACTATTAGAGGTCTTCAGAAAAATTCCAACTCTTCTGGAGCATCTCCGTTAAGTTTTCAAGCATCATCACCGGATAATGGATCGCAGTCGCTTCCTAAGAAGACCCCGAAACCTTCGGAATCTGCTCCAACACCACTGACGTCATCTGGAAAGCCATTTCAAGAGGGAGCAGCTGAATCTAGCCCGTCGCCTTCGGATTCATCTTCATCAGATTCTGGAGCTCACAGATGTCTCCAGAAGACTTCAGGACCAATCCAAGCAAGTCCGACGTCGTCTGAGGCCTCGACTTCAAGTTCTAGAGTTTCAAAACGGCTTCAGAAGAGACAGAGAGTATCTGAAGAATCCTCTTTCAATTCTGGAGCTTCTACATCAAGTGCTCCGATGGAAGTTGACCAAGATTCAGAAGACGTCGAAATGGAAGAGGAGGAGAAGCAGCCAAAAGCGAAGGCGACAGCGGCCAGAAGGAAAGGAGATCAGGATTACAGAGGACTTCATCTTGGTAAGATTTTTGAGTTTTAGAAATTTAGAATTTCACTAGATGCTTCTAGAATCGTCTAGACCATTTTGGAGGACTCCAGGAGATTTAGAAGATTAGAATATCTTTCAAATATTTCTACAATTCTTGTTAGACCACTCAAAATTCAAATTTCCCGCCAAAAACCCTATCCTTATTTCAGAACGCGGCGTCCAACCACCCACTGGCCTGGCTCACACCCCATTCAGTTTCCCACAAGCTGCTCAGAAGGCCCGGGCTTTGGCTCAAACTGAAGAGAGCAAAAAGAAGAAAGAAAATCTCCAAAAACGAAAAATCACGTCCAACACTAATCCTTTGGGATTGAAATTGGAGCAAGTCAAAAAGTACAATGCACTATGGAGAACCAATCAGATTGGACCAGATTTTCAAGTGGACATCAGCAACATTCCATTCTATAATTTGGAAGATGGTGACCATTATGGAGATGATGATGACAATGAAGAGCTCATTTCGGCCCCTATAGAAGAGGAAACCGTACCAAGGCAATTCCAAGGAAAACCGGAACTTCTCATAAAAACCATCCAGGAGCAATATTGGAAGCCAATTTTCCTTCAATTCGGTGGCCGGATTCCTTATGAAGTTGCCATGGCACACTTGAAAAAATGCGAGTTTGATTTCGAGAGGGCTCTGGATACGGTAGATCAAAAATTGAGAGAAGTACCGCAGGAGGTGAAGCCGTTGTGCAGGGCACAAGCAATGTTGTTGGGGAAGATGGTGCAGAAGGAGAAGAACACGATGAGGCAGATTCAGGAAAAAGCGGTGAGTATGGGGAAGGAGATGTTTGGCGGGAAAATTGAAATTTGAACCTTTAAATTCCATCAAACTAGAAACATGACAATTGAAAAGTGTGTGTAGCCGGGTTTTTTCTGAAAAGTTAAGAATAAACTTTCATAGATTTTCGGCAAAATTTAGAAATAATTTTGAGCTGAATTAAGTGGATTTTGAGAACAATCTTGATGATTTTATAAGTCAAAATTGAGATTTTGACGTCTTCTGAGTATTCTGAGTATTCTGAGTATTCTGAGAATTCTGAGGATTCTGAGGATTCTGAGGATTCTGAGGATTTTGAGGATTCTGAGGATTCTGAGGATTCTGAGAAATCTGAGATTCCTGGACATTCTGAGATGAAATTTTTTCCAGCTCCGCAACTACCATCTCGGAGAAGTCCTGCACCTTCGCGAAAAATTTGAAAAGTTCTACGTGGAACAACGCCACGACGGTGTCGCCTGCACCTGTCACTCCCTAGTCCACCACGAGACCCCCTTCGAGCCACGTGTCAGTTGCACCAATTGCAACCGTAACCACCGTAATCCTCAAGACCGTGCACGGCGATGTGGTACCTCAGAAAGCCAGAAAGAATGGTGTTTGATTTGTCAAACTTACTTCAAAATGGCCAAGAGAAGACGTCCAGCGGATGCAGTGGTGTTCAGTGAGCGGGAACTGGAGTTTATTGAAATTTGGAACAAAAAGGAGGCGGAGCAACGGAGAAAACTTACTCGAGCTCAAGTGGAAGAGCAGATTCTGGCGGAAAACACTGCTAGATGGAAACGCTTGGAGCTCACTGAAGAAGAAAAAGCCATGGTCTACGAAAAGAACGAGTTCACTGGGGGAAATCAAGAACTCCGCGGGAAAAGGATCGCCGCCAAACTTCAACCATTCCACCTTCCACTCTACACAAAGTGCAATTGTTATAAGCATGGAGGGGTCACTCGGAAGTCGAAGAATTTCGAAAAATGGGAATGGAGCGCCGAGGAGCAAAAGATTTGGAAGAATGCGATTCAGAAGGGAAATGGAGATTTTGTAAAGATCGCGAAGTCGCTGAAAGTAGAGCCGGGACTAGTGAATCGGTTCTTGAGGGTGCATCCTATGGTAAGTACTATTGTGTATTTGACTTGCTTGTCAAAAATTCTGCCTTTTCCAACAATCAGAACGAGCCTAAAACTATTTTATGGAACCCTCTGGAACTGATTTTATGAACCTTTGAAAAATTTTTGTGCTCTAATTTTTTAAAGGTTCATAAAACCACTCCTAGCCCACCTAGATCATCAAATTTAGGTTTATTTTGATCCCCGGAAATTACAAATTTAGTTTTTGTACCTAAACTTAATAATGCTCGATGCTTTCAGAAACAATTTGACAAACGAGTCCCGACATGGCACACTGATCTACCACCAGCCCTCCCTGAAGACCCGAACTTTGGATTCGGACCCCCCACCGCGGCTGAACTTAGAGAAGAAAGAATGGCTAAGAGGGCTAGGATTTCGTAATTAATTTTGGATTCAATTTTCTCGGTTTCTTCAAAGCTCACAGTTTCAAGTACTTGATTTTATTTTTTCCACTTTTCTTTGTCATTAGCATCTTTTTGAGCGTCCAACTCTGAAATTCAATTCAGACTTTTTTCGTTTTGTGTCTTTTGAATTGTTTAAATTTTTGCTGTTACAGTACATTTTTAAATGAATTGTGAAACATTTTCAAAAACTTCACCTGATTTTGTTCAAATATGGTACACACAATTAATCACCTGTATCTTTAAAGTTTCGCAATTTCACAAGTAATTACAAATGAAATTATTAATTTAGATGAAAAATCAGCTGTTAAAACAATTTGCCGAAACAGATGTAAAATTTATGAAAATAGTTGAAAAGGGAACGAATACAAATTTTGAAGTGCTTTTTTCTAATATGATGAATGTGTTATTGACTTTGTTTAGGAAATATTTCTTGTCCAAGGCAAACTTTTTATTTTGGAAAAGTAGCATTCATTGTCCAGCAACTGTAGTCTCAACAATTGAAGATATCACTTGATTTGGCTCCACTCGATTCTTCTTAAAGCACAAAAACAATTTCTTCCACGAGATTTTAGCCCGTAATGCTTGAACATTCCGCTTGTTGCAGAATAGATATGACAGTTGAATAATTAACGGAATTATGAAGATGTCCGCGGCTAAAAAATATTTAAGAATATCTGCAGCTTTGTTTTGACTTCCTTCGGAAAGATATAGAAATGTATATACTATCAAATAAGTCTGAAACTCGAAATCAAACCTTCTATCAGGGAAAACGTAGTCTAACCAATTTCGAGAGTGTAATTAGCAAAATTTGGTAAGCGATGTATTTGTCGGGACGGTTCTCCATTGCTGATGCAAGATGAGCGTGCTTGCGAATACTAATGAGAATTGGAATGTATAGCAACGCAGAAGCAAAAAGAATGATGTTCAAACAAAAGTAATAGATCTGAAATGTATTTACTCGGTGAGCACGAATAATTGGGGCGAGTCTTGCAAGAATTATCAGACGTTGTCAGAAGGTCTCGTTTTTTGTGTTGTAATTTAATTTTGTGGTTAAAAAAACTATATCATTCGATTGAACTACAAATTTCAATAACACAACAAAAAACGAGACCTTCTGACAACTTTAGAAACGGAGATAACGCGTTTGAAAAAAGTGGCATTTTTTTGGAATTGAACTTTGATGACCCATAACTCGGTTCATGTGACCGATCGAATTGACTCCAGAAATGGAAAGCTTGTGGTTGTCCACACCCAAATTTATTTTTAAAAGTTTGGCTGGTATGATCAAATACTCTCCTAGTTAATGTTCAAATTTTTCTTGATTCTTCGCAAATTCGAGGGAAATACAGTGAGAGATTAGACTTTTGACCCAGTTTCTCAGTTCTCAGAATTCCACCGCAGCTAAATATTTGCATACTTGCTATTCTAGTTATCAGCTATCAAATGTTATAGGTTTTACACCGAAAGGCCAAAGTCATATTGTGGAGTTCCCTAAAGATATTGACCGCTTAGAAAAATGACCTTTTGATGGTACGGGAGTACGGAATGACGTATAGTTATGCAAATATGACTCCCAATGTTATTTTTTACTAGAAATCGGATGGCGCTAACGAAATTCGTATTTAAAGAATAATAGTTTTTAATAGTTGGTTGTCCTAAAGATATTGACCGTAATATTACCTGCAGGGACAGCAACAGTGCTCTAGAGTCATCAGTTGGATAATTTAGATCTATATTTTTGTTGAAAACTATAATAGCACAGAGCGTAATGAATGACATGACATAAAGACCAATCAATATTCGCTTAGTAGCTTGTGGACTTTGGCGTACAAAAATTTCCGATGATGTGAAAAAATAAAGAAAAAAGCGCTGAATCACCAACATCGATATTAATAAGTGATGAGTCTGTATGCACACGAAGACGAAAAAAATTGAACAAACCCCAGCCACTGCGAACCAAAATACAGGGCTAGCCAAGTTCGCTTCAGTTATGTCAATGCCTAATGACATACATATAAACAAAAACAAACCGTAAAAAGCTAGCACTAGATAAAAACAGCACGTGACTCTGTAAAAATGATAATTGAGTGGATAGATCGGAGTCTGAAAACGAGATGATCTTTAACAAATTTCGAAATGGTTGAAAAACCTCTTTATCTCGCTCTCGATTCTCTCGGAACACTATTACAAATAATGGAAATATAAATATAAAAAGAATTAGCTGGAATAGAATCCAGAGAAAAAGGACGCTATATGCAACAAAGAGTAAAAAATCGATCAGAGGGTTCTCCTCGAGCTTTGCCACAAAATCAGGCATATCATGGTAAGAATCGTTTGACATGGTTGCAGAAGAATGAGAATTTAGTCTTCAATGACTTAAGAGGTATTGACTGGGAACGTTTATATACGTTTTTGCACCTGCTCGTTCTCGCATAAAAAAAACGTAAATCAACTGCCTGCAAGCAGATAATTGAAAATTACATGCACACGCTCGAAGATAATTGAAACTCACTCTGACGGCTTTTTCACATGTTCAAACCCTTAACACGGACAGGTGCATCATAACTCTGAGAATGATGATGTTCCTCGAGATTCTGTAATCATTTTTCCTTTCCAGCTCCGCAACTAGTATTGAAGTCATGGCTCTTCGTGAGAAATTCAAAAAGTTCTACGTGGAACAACGTCACGACGGTGTCGCCCGCACATGTCACACCCTAATCCACCACGAAACCCCTTTCGAGCCACGTGTCAGCTGCACCAATTGCAACCGTAACCACCGTAACCTTCAAGACAGAGCTCGGCGATATGGTACCTCAGAAAACCAGAAAGAATGGTGTTTGATTTGTCAAACTTACTTCAAAATTGCTAAAAGAAGATGTCCAGCGGATGCAGTGGTGTACAGTGAGCGGGATTGGCCAAGAGAGCTAGGATTTCGTAATTAATTTTGGATTCATTTTTCTAAGTTTCTTCAAGGCTCACAGTTTCAAGTTTTTGTTTTCACTTTTTCCAGTTTTCTTTGTCATTTTCAACTTTTTGAGTGTTCCTAGACTGGTTTCAATTCTATATAATGCTGTCTTCTTTTCCTTTGTGCCTCTAAAAGTTGGATAATTTCCCTGTTTCCGTACTCCTTCAAATAAAATGTGAAATTTTTTGAACACTTCTTCTGATTTATTCAGAACAGATGCAAAGTTTGTATAAAAAGTTCTGCAACAATGAAAAAAAAACGGACTCGGTTTTACAAATCTGAATAAATGTCGTTCCTGGCCTGAGATTCGCCAACTTCCGGGGCTGTACCACGCGACGAAAATGGCTTTTTTTGTCAAAAATTGAGCCTGTTTGAAGCAGAGTTAGGAATAACAAACGGGACAGGCATGTTTCAGCTTTGGGCTACAAAACGCAAGTACCCGCCACTCCACGCTCACCAAACTTTATTGATGAAAACATTTTTTCAAGAACAATTTTTTGGGCTTTCTGATTGCTGCGACACCTGAGGCAGCAGCTAGAAAAACCTCTTTATCCCGCTCTCGATTCTCTTGGAACACTATTATAAATAATGGGAATATCAATAGGAAGAGAATAAGTATGAATAAAATCCAAAGCAGAACAACAATACCTAAAATATACAAAAAGAGAGAATACGCTGTCAGAGAGCTCACGCAACAAGAATAATCCATAGTACAACATAAAATTTATTGTCTCGTAACTGTAGTCTCATCAATTGGAGCTGGTACTTGAACCGGCTCCACTCGATTCTTCTTAAAACACAAAAACAATACATTCCACGTGAATTTAGCTCGTAATGCTAGAACATTCCGTTTGTTGCAGAATAGATAAGAGAGTTGAATAATTAAGGGAATTATGAAGATGTCCGCGCACAAAAAAGTTACGAAAATCTTTCCTGTATCGTTTACAAGGTAACCACAACACCTTGCAAGTTCAGAATTTCATGAAATTTGGTACATATGTTAGGGATGGTCTATCTAGGCACTCCTCCAAATTTCAGAATCCGCCCGCCACCCTCACCCGAGTTATCTAGGTCTAAGTGCTAAAACTGGCCATTTCAGTGCTAATTCAGCATACTTCAAGAGCGATTATCTAGACTTCCAGGTGGTTATGAAAGGTGAAATCTCTCGCAAAATCCTCAGAAAAGCTTCTTCTTTAAATACCTTACAATTTAAAACAAAAAATTTGGTGACCGAAAATTGAAAATTTTGTCCATCCATACCATGTTCAATATTTCCGTTGGTCGAAAAATTTCAATTTAAAGAAAGAATCCGCCCGCCACCCTCACTCGAGTTATTTAGGTTTTAGTGCTGAAAATGACCGTTACAGTACTTACACTGAATATTCTGGAGCGATTATCTTGACTTCTAGATGGGTTCGAAGGCTGAAATCTTTTGCAAAACCTTTTGAACTAATTCTCCTTTGAAAATCGTCTAGTTTAGAGAAAAAAATTTGATAACCAAAAAATTGAAATTGACGCTTTTCTGAGGATTTTGCGAGAGATTTCACCTTTCATAACCACCTGGAAGTCTAGATAATCGCTCTTGAAGTATGCTGAATTAGCACTGAAATGGCCAGTTTTAGCACTTAGACCTACACTGCTCGACATAAATATAGATCCACCCATTTTTTGTAGTTTTTCAGAAAATTGGATGAAGAATAGAAACGGTTCACCCTTCAAATATAATCATATTTTGGAGTGATTTGATTTCACTGCTTTTATTTTACCTGTTTGCAACGGTTCCCGAAAAAAGTCGAAATTCGTCAAAATCGAGATTGACAATTGGACATAAATATAGATCCACCCCAGATAGCTTGTTGCCCTGAGCAGATATGCGCATCAAACATTAAAAACTGAAATCCTGGCTCAAAATTGAATAAGACTATGAAAAACACCGATTGGATTTAGTTGAAAAATTTTTCACTGTGGAAGTTTTTATCTTTTTAAACTACTGAAATGTGCATGGTAATTTTATCGTCATTCAACTTTCGAGCAAAGAATTTATTGGGCTGGAAATTTACGAGAGTATGCTCGAATTTGTCGTTGAGTGCGTTTAGGCACAACTTCCTACCGTGCACTACTCGGAAACTCTGTTTATCCTGCACCAACCCACATTACGACAGTAATGAGTTTGATCGGGCTCAATGTAAATTTCGGTTTAGAGTTTTTTCTGTGGATTTTTCTGCAGAAGACTGTGTTATGGCGTAGTTTCAACATACTTCAATAGTTACTCATACGAGTGCTACAAATTAGACCACTCAAAAGTCATTTGATGATGCCCAACTGCAGAAATATCGGTCTAACAGGCGTTTTGGTGCATGAGCAGAACTTTGAAGCATCGTGTCCGGTATTATCAGTTTCAAAATACTTTCTTGTTATGCATTTTTGATTCTAAACAGCTTTTCTCGACTCCAACAAAGTTGAAAACAACCAACTTTTGTGTTCAGTGCGTGTGAATGGAGTTCTAGCGGGTCAAATGACTTTTGAGTGGTCTAATTTGTAGCACTCGTATGAGTAACTATTGAAATAGGTTGAAACTACGCCATAGCACAGTCTTCTGCAGAAAAATCCACTGAAAAAACTCTAAACCGAAATTTACATTGAGCCCGATCAAACTCATTACTGTCGTAATGTGGGTTGGTGCAGGATAAACAGAGTTTCCGAGTAGTGCACGGTAGGAAGTTGTGCCTAAACGCACTCAACGACAAATTCGAGCATACTCTCGTAAATTTCCAGCCCAATAAATTCTTTGCTCGAAAGTTGAATGACGATAAAATTACCATGCACATTTCAGTAGTTCAAAAAGATAAAAACTTCCACAGTGAAAAATTTTTCAACTAAATCCAATCGGTGTTTTTCATAGTCGTATTCAATTTTAAGCCAGGATTTCAGTTTTTGATGTTTGATGCGCATATCTGCTCAGGGCAACAAGCTATCTGGGGTGGATCTATATTTATGTCCAATTGTCAATCTCGATTTTGACGAATTTCGACTTTTTTCGGGAACCGTTGCAAACAGGTAAAATAAAAGCAGTGAAATCAAATCACTCCAAAATATGATTATATTTGAAGGTTGAACCGTTTCTATTCTTCATCCAATTTTCTGAAAAACTACAAAAAATGGGTGGATCTATATTTATGTCGAGCAGTGTAGATAACTCGGGTGAGGGTGGCGGGCGGATTCTGAAATTTGGAGGAGTGCCTAGATAGACCATCCCTAACATACGTACCAAATTTCATGAAATTCTGAACTTACAAGGTGTTGTGGTTCCCTTGTTAGAACTTTATCTACGAATCTGTTTTCGGTCATTCGACATGGTTGCAGAAGAATGAGAATTCCGTCTTCAGTGACTTAAGAGGTATTGGTTGGCGAAGTTTATATATGTTTTTCACCTGTCCGTACTCGTAGAAAAATATCAATACACTGCCTTCAAGCAGATAATTGAAAATTGCATACGCTCAATGATAGGGACATTGGAAACTCACTCTGATGGTGTTATCACCTGTTCTAACCCTTAACACCGACAGGTGCAACACGCATATAAACTAGCAGTACATTGAGATGCATTTAAAATCATCATGGCTACCACTTGTTGACAGAGCCCAGGTTCCCGTACCTTCCTCTGTCCCACTCCAACATCCTTATAGCCCTAATTCAGGTAATTAGCTATTCCCATAGCTAATCTATCTAATTTATTGCTATTAATTCTGTTTGTTTCCTTTCTTATATTATTGTACTATTTTTTCTCTATTTTTCCCAACTTGTTTGGTAAAAATCGGTCCACTCTAACCCCAGTTACAGCGCCCGACAGGTAATTGTCTTTGTTTCTCTGCGTCTCCTCGCTAGAGTCAAAGGCGCATGGACTTTCGCCGCCCCTGGGTCTCGCCACGCACACACACGCCACCAATCGCCACCGTACCCGGCCCCACGCTCTTCGCTTGGCCTAAAATAGGCAGAGTTTGTAGAGAGTTGGGTCGGGGGACGGGGGAGTTGTTGAGGGATATTCCGGAGCCGATGATAATAATATTTTATTGTTTTGCTTCATATTCCTTGATTGTATTCCTCGCCCCATCGGAAACTGTTCAGAGTTCGTGTCCTCGTGACCTTCGCTGACTTTATTCCGCTCTTCGGCAAACTTTATCTATAATTGAGTTTCCTTGTTTATGAGGTTTTAACGCCTTTCTCCTCGGAGGAAAAGCTTTCCTGAATAAACTTGGATTTAGCCTAAAAATGCGTTAGATATTCACACAGCTCATCTTGCCGCTTGTCTGAACCACCGCTTGGCGAGTTGAGAGACTCGGCGCTTGCAGATGCTCCAGAATGGCTATGACCAGCGGCCGTCTCTATAGACTGGGCGTCAACATTGGTGCATCGACCGACTCGATTTCCGTCGTCGTTAAATTCGACCTCGGCGAACAAGTTGGTCGATTTTGCCTCTCTCTCGTATTTTTCTCCTCGAGAAAATGCGTGCTGTGTGAATTTTCTAGTGTTAAATTAGACGCTCGATTTTTCTAGATATCATTTTCCTCGGAATTTCCTTATCTTCTAGACCCTTTTCGCCTTTTTCCGCTTTATTTTTGGTTCCGGTTTTGAAAAACTAAATTCAAACCGCGCGCCGAAAGTATACACCTGCCCTCCTCGCGCGCGGAGTGTACGCGAGAGAGCGTGCGCTCTCGCGGAGACGCAGACACTGTGTGCGTCAGGGAGCGTGGGAGGCGCGAAAAATGCATTTTATTCTAGAATTGTTGGGATTTTTGGGCAAAATTCTACTTTCTTTTTCGAAATTCTATTTTTGCCAGGGTAAAATTCCTCGAAAAATTTGATTTTTGAACTCCTTTCCTCGAAAAACCTCTCCCAAATCCTCGAACTCGTCGAAATTTCCGTTTTTGAGCTAAAAAGTGGTGTTTTTTGGGATTTATTCCGAAATTTCTGCCGCGAATTCAAGAATTGATTTTTGGACATCATTTTGAGGTAATTTTGATACTATTTATTCGCTTTCGTACGCTTTTTCCTCGCTGTTCGGTTACATTTGGCCAAAAAAGCTTGAATTTTCGAGTTTTAGGCGAAAAATCGATATTCTGAGGGATTTCTGCTTTTCGAAGGTGATTTTTCGTATTAAAATTGAATTCTAGGCACTTAGAAACCCCCAAAACGCTCATTTTAGTACCTTTCTACGCAAAAAATTGAGTTTTCACCTTTTCGAAAATTTTCGAAAAATTTCGAAATTCGATTTATTGAGTAGGGTCGTTCGAAATTGACTGTTTTCACATATTTTCGCGTCGCTTAAATTTTTCCTCGATCTCTGACGCTATTTTCGAATGAAAAAATCGATTTTTCGAATTTCGACATTATTGATTTTTCGAAAATTTCCTCGGAAAATGAGTAAAATAGCTAGAATTTCCGTCTTTTAGGGTTCTAAAAATGCTAAATTATCGGGAATGCTAAATTTGAGCGCGAAAATTTTTCTAATCCTCGATTTCAGCAAAGGGTAAGAGTTTTAGGCCCTTTTCCAGCGGGAAAAGGGGTCCTCGTCGTGTTTTCGGTTCCTCGGAGGCTTGAATTCGTTACGTGCACGAAGGGATTGTTAGAGCTGGAGCTTTTTTCCTCGTGTGGACGCCTCGATTTCGATGGAATTCCTCGTTGGTCGTCTCAAGGCTCTACAATCGTGTTCCTCGTGTAGTCGTCTCCTCGTTTCGTGCTCCTCGTGTCTGAAGATTACCCGCAACCGAGCCGGTATGGTCTCCTCGCAGTGGGCGAGTTGTAGTAAAAGCCTGGGGATGCGAATGCCCCCAGGTCGGTTTGGAACCGTAAACAGGACGTGGACGAGTGGAGGAGAGAGTTGAAAGTTGAGTTTTCCCATTTTGAAGAAATAGTCTTCCGAGTGGGTGATATTTTAAGCGGCGTATTCTTAGTGCATAACGCTGGCGATAGTCGTTTTTAACGGCTTAGTCAGAGTTCCCATGCGATGAGCGAGCTAGCAACTCGGTCATCGTCAAATGAATACGCCAAAAAACTGTCATTGGGATACATTAGCACCGGTGTGAAATAGCTGGCCGCTCCTCGGAAGCAATTCTGGGGAGACCTCAGCTGTGTAGCATCGGGTTAAATGTTTTTGTGTCCTTATCGAATCTCAGAACCTTTCGGGAATAGGGTTGGTGCTAGGGAATATTCTGATTCCTCGTACAATTGTGCGTTTTAGTGAATACGTTTGCGATTGATTCCTCGTGGGATCGATTGTTAGTGTCCGCGGGTATCGGAATATATCCGAAACATTGATTCTCCTCGAGAACCTTTGAGTAATTCGGGCAGTGTGGAACGGGTTTGGTATGGATTGAGTTATTAATAGGCTTAGGACAAAAGAGGTGTTTATGGCTATGAAATGTGTATGGTCGCCATGCGTGACTATCGATTTTTCGTGTCTGTCTCTTGTGTTCTAGGTTTTAGGGGGTCCTCGTTTGTTGTTACCGTTTCTAGAAAAAGATACGGTTGACAAGAAATGATTGAAATTTGCGGTAGTGTCCTCGTAGAACCTCGGATAATAGTCTGATTCCTCGATTTGGTCTCGGAATACCTTCCGTATCTTTATGAGTATACTTCAGTATAATTTCTATGACTCCTCGAACGCAATCTAATACTGAATCCGGGAAACATTGATGACAGTCGGGGATTAGATGTGTTAGTAGTGTAGGTTGGGTACGTTCCCCGTTTGCATTTCGTTTAGCTGGTTCCTCGATGAATTTTCATTGAAGTTCCGGTTAGCGTGGTTCTGTAGTCATGTTGGTTAGTCGACACTATATACCCTTTGGGCTATAACTCAGGGAGGCCGGGGGCCCCGACCGAGGATGCTGCCAGGTTGATCGCGACTATATTGACTGACTATAAGAACCCTTACGCAGAAGCTAGAGAGTAGACACCATGCTCGCTGGCCGGCGTTCGTAATGGACTCCCGGAACTATTGGCTCATAAACGTTGTTTGACTTTTTGTTGAACATCTACCGAACACGAAAACATAACTAATTCCCACCCTCTCTTTTATGCCAGGGTTGTTAGTATAGTAGTAGCATTGGTGGTTTGAGTAAGTAGGCATCGGAGATCGTCCTCGAAGAGCCGCGGTTCTTGGAGGACTTTCGCCGATAAAAGTTTAGGATCCTCGCCCATGTATCGTAATGGTTTGTGTTTGAGCCCCAGGACTCCTCGATCTTCTTCCCACAGGTGGTCGCGTCTCCGATTGAATTCGGGGACTTATCGATCACTTGCAGGGTTTTAGCATCGAGCGCCTGGCTATCGTTCACGAACGTGCGATTATCGTACGAGCATCCTCGACCGCCTCTAGCCAGCATCCTTTCCTTATGAGAGCGCGGGCACTTACTCGAACCCACTACTACTGTATTAATACCCCTGATGAAGGCTATAGTGAATCTGGAAAAGGCCTCCGCCCAGAAAGGGAACAAGCCGGACATAATCGTCTACCTTGTAACCTTTCCTACCGAGGAAAACTTTCAGTGAAGCTTGAGTGGTCCTGTCTTGTCTAGTATAGTTGTGTTTTGGTACGTTCCTCGTTGTTCTTTTTGGTGTAGATTGGGAGTGTGACTGTGGCGAGCAGTAGGGTTTCGGCTATCGTATGATGGTTGGGATCTTATTGCGGGTCATATTCTCAATACTACATTCAGTTGAGGTTAGTGGCGAGTTATCATTGCTGACTCTATATACCTTTATGGGTCTGAGCGTCGGAGCGGGGCTTCGGTTAAGCGTGAAAGACTATCGGGTTGATCGCAGCTTTGGGAGAAACCACTAACCCACGACATAACAAGTTAGGGTATCGAACCCAGGTACTCTAGCGGATGTCGTGCGGAAGAATGAGGGGCTAAAAGGCCATTAAATGTCGTTGAATTGTCCTCGGAATCACAGTGTAGCTTCGGTTTGATTCGTACGCTGATGATCCTCGAAATGCATTGCCGGTGATAGTGATTTGACGTACCAACTAGAATACAAGAAGCTGGTTTTATTGTTCCTTAAGTCTTTGTAGTTAGTGTTAACGAGTTATTTTAGTCTATTCTGATTGTTGAGTGATGTTATTACTGTTACAATTGGATATATAGTTAGTTTGTATTGAGTAGGGGAGTTTCCATGAGAACTCGTCTCGGTCTCCTCGTTATTCATTCTCTATCTGGTCTCGATCTCGGCAGCACGCTTCGCGCTCACCGGTTCTGGATCTGTGAGAGTGGAAACCTGGATTTCTGCAGGCCCATTCTAATGTGGGAACATTCCTCGAATACGAAATATCTATTTTAAATGGTTTAGTTATCCTCGAAACAAGTTCCTCGTTCGTCGTCGAAATTGATGATGGTTGAACTGGTTTTGAGTACTATTCCTCGTTTCCTAAAATAAACTCGTTGACATTTTTAGAATTGATTTGTCGAATGATGTGGTTCTACTTCGCTGACATCTATAGGAGTGTATGATTGAGTAGACAAATGCGGAAGTTCTGAGGCTTGTTTGTTGAGAAAAGTACGAGGGGCGGCCTAAGTATGAAGTAAGACATCAAGCGATCGGACAGGACTTCTGATTCTATACTCGACGCATTCTGACTAGTGTTGGAGGGAGTAGCCCATATCAATCGGCCGATCAGTTCCCTACAATGCATGAATAATAGAATAATGACCACAAAATTTTCCGTTCGTCTGATATTAGGCGGCTGCTGCTCTAGGAGGATAGTCGGTCGTCTAGTCAAATAACATTCTCCTCGATAGCGGTTCCTGTTTGGATGCTTAATCGGGAGGATACGTTTGGCCGGAAATCCGATAGTTCCTCGAGAGGACCAGTCATCGTAATAGCAGATAAACAACCCTGGACGATTGAAACGATGCGCCATGCTAAAAGCGGATTGTTTGATTCATTCAGGTGCCGGATTTCAGAGTGATCTGCGATCCAACCCCCCTTTGGCGATGTGCGGCCTTGGAGCGCATTCCTCGGACCTATCGTCAACTGTTTTACTAGGATATTACTTTCTGTCTGGAGGAATGTGTGAAAGTTTAGGGACAGTAGTTGAATACTGTCTGTATCTCTCGGACTGTAGACGCGTTTATAGTTCGTAAATTCGGGACGAATCCTCGGATTCCCTTCCGGAGGATGCAAGTTGTTTAGTGTTGGGCTGGCTACTTCGATCAGGTCTCTCTCCCGAGATCAGCTGGAAGTAGAGTTCTGATTCTACTCACTGACTTCAGAGAGTTACTATAATAGTGGACTCGCTGAAACCCAGTGATTGGATTCAGTAGCGCTTCACGACACTTCTACTAGTCTGATCATTGAATCAAGAGAGAGGAGAGGGAGGAATCCGGATTCCTCTGTCCCCCCGGAGTACCGGTACTCCAGGAGGTATTAAGATTCCGTCTTAGTATCGGACAGTTAGTCACTGGTTGACCTCGCTAACGCGGCCTCAAGCAGTCGATTAACCCTTAAGTATTCCCTTTAGTAAAATAGGAACTCTGAGTATGTTAGTGGTAGTGCATGGCTCGGTCTTGACATCGGTAATTCGGACACCGGTCTCATTTGAAAAGTCTTGACGCTAATTTCTAGCCGGTTTGATTCTTAGTTAACCGTACTACGTTCATCTTGATTCACGTCGCGTGGCTTTTGTCTCCAATCTTTTCGAAGGTTCCGAAGACAATAGTGATGATAGAGGGCGTATGTGCGAAGCCTCCGATGGTAATACCGGAGCCTGAGTTTAACGAAGTTTCAAACCTGACTTTTCACCCGAGCGATTATCGACCATGATACAGAAAGAGGTTAAACTATGTGTTGTTTTTTGTCAGATAGATGTAGGCGAAGCGAAGTTGTAACTAATACTGATGAAAAAATACCCTCGATGAATCCAATGTTCGTTAGAACACCGATTGATCATACGTTCGTGACCAAAGTCGTTCCTCGGAACGGCTAGTGTGACGGATAAGGGTTGTCAGATGGTTTGGGAAACCTTCGATGAATCCTCGGATCATCGATAACGTCCTCAAGCATCAACCTCGTCAGTTCAGTTCAAATTTAGTTTCCTCGGTGTATAGACGTGTATGGGAATATGTATAATTCTCGCCTCTTTGAAATCTGCGTAAAAGTGTCGTTCGTCAGATCGACATAATTTCATTTAGGCTGACGTTTGAGATGATGCATAGTCCGCTCTATATTCACTACATTGAAAAAGCAAATTCTTCACAAGGATCCTAACACGATCCGCCCACTGGTTTCATTGAAACTTCGGTTTCGATCAGGCCGGACCCGGATGTTCCACGGATTGAGTGATCAATCCACCCCTTTTCTAGTTTCATTGAGACTTCGGTCTCGATCAGGCTAGTTGCTGAGGTTTTATGAGATTGAGTGATCAATCTCCCCTCGGTTGTCGAGCAGGAGAATAGTTTTTGAGTATAGTTGGGATGCGCTAATTATGCTCAGTGGGGTAATGGATGTGATGAGCCAAGTTTGACGAGCTTTGGATTATTACATTTCTGACCTTCCGACTATTCTCCTCCTCGACAGTTGTTTTCTCGTTTCCTTTTTTTGTTTACTCGCAGTCTTTTCTTGCGTCGTAAAGGGTGTCCGTTTCACTGCAGAATGACATCGTTATTTTGCAGGGGAAACATGCCGATTGACTCCTCGAACGCAAATTCGCCAGTGGATGAACCCGATTTCGTCGTCCTCGAGGATCCAGTTTCGATGGCTCCAGCTATCGATGTAAATCTGATCCTCGATGTTGCTATGCTATCAACCATTCATCGACCAGCTATCAGCGGTTCTTTGACCGCATCTACGGGTATAATCAAGAAAGGAATAAGGAAAAGAACGTAGATTATGGTGTTTTTAGATACATCCTCGACATCTGGTATTTCAAGCGAAGCATTCGTTCACCGGTCCAACCAATTTCAAGTCCAATTTGGAAAACTGGCTAACATCCTCGATCACTCGAAACGAGATGTTGTCCTCGCTCTTCACAATCTCCGTGATTACGCTGACTCTCAAGCCAACCTGGAATTATCGGACAGCGCCAACGATCAGTCCTCGTGCTCAACATGCCAAGACCTCGAGAAAGAGAGAATGGCCGAGAACCATCTTCAAATCGATCGGCTTACGATTTTGATGAAGATCCTTCTGGTAACGTTCGCTCGCGTCTAAATATTCCATATTCACCCCCTCTTGTTTGCAGTCGCTCGCCAAAAGCTTCGAAGAGCTTATCGTCAAAATGATCGCGGGAAAAGTGGAGATCCTCGGTGTTGCCGAAGTCTACTCTAGCATTAAGTTCATGCACAAAGCTATGACAGATGCCCTCGGTGAAATTTCTCCGTCTAAAAAGAAGGAGGAAGATTCGTCGGAGGAAAGTTCATCCTCGGGGATCACTCTCGGCAAACCGGTCTCTGATCAACTTGCTGAACTGATTTCCTCGATATCTGAACTTTGAGACTAAACGCTCACAGACATTCTCTTTATCCGGCCATTCATTTTTTCCAACCTCCTCGAAGAATTCCCGAACAACACTGTAAACAATTCTCTCGCTGATCATGAGTATCAAGATTCGGATAAGCTCTTCAACTTCCTCGTCTTTATTATTGTTCTCGTAATAAACAGTTATTGTTTGATCGATTATTGATTGATGAAGACCAGTTTTGGTAATGCGGCATATTCCGCTGTCCAATTTCGTTGATTTAATTCTGAATGTCGTTACTAATTATGTTCAGCTAAAATTGTGTCATTATGCAACGTGGTTCTAATGCATCCTCCTCGAACGACCCGAGTCCCTTCGGAATGCCACCGGATACTGGTTCCTCCTCGAATAGACAACAATCCTCGAATGTTCCTCGACCACCTACCCTTACACCTCAGAAGGAAAGGCGACTGTCGCATCTGATGGGTTGTGTTTATACGACCATAAGTGACTTGATCAGGTTCTGTACAAGTGAGTAAATCGATAATTGTTATCGAACGCTAATTCTACGAATCCGATCATTATATTCCTGCCTTTCAGAGGAAGGAATTCCACTTCCAACGAACCAATTCGGAGTACAATCCGTTGACTCGAACCTTTCCTCGAGTGATGTTCATTCCCAGTTAGAAGCTCTGCACGGAGCTGTGGCTAAGCTCCAGGTCAATGATGTTCGACTGACTCGCCGCTTATATGGATATAATAGTGCTAGAGGACACGCTAAGGTTGGTAATATCGTTAGATATTTCGAATCTGGCATTTCTTCCAGCACCACGGTCTCGATGATCGACATATGCTTCCATCCGAAGGAGAGTTATCAGTCACTATCACCCGCAAAAGTCCTTCCAACCATCTCCCTCCTCGAATCGAAATGTTCATTGCTAGAAATGAATCTACTACCATCTCCCGATTGGAGTCCTACTTCCTCGACTGGAACCTCACCTGGAAAGCACTTGAAGTGCTTCGCACCGGATCGCCGTCGAAGAGTGTGCGAAAACACATCTCTGCTACCTTCGATTGTAATATTGAAGGGAGAACGATGGTGGTCGTGCGGATCGATTCCTCGAAGACTGGGGCCAACCGGCAAATTCCGAGAGGTTGCTTCTGCAATCCCACTTTCGAATTTGACGACCGGCCACATTCCTCGATCCAATGCGTTCTCCAGTTGATCGCTTCCGCGATTGTATTCAGTGCTGAAGGAGATCCAACAGATGGTAAATGGATAGGTAGACCGGTGGACCTTCGTTTCGTTCCCGCGGATTATCGATCCCTCGAGTTTGAGCGTTTGGAGGTGGAGAGACTGGCGGATGACCAACAACGTCATGTCTGGAGAGCAGTCCCGTCTCGGAGATCAAGGGATCACCAAGAATCACCAACACATGGTAACACAAGAGAGCAAAGGAGATAATTCCGCATCAGAATCCTCCTCGTCGGAGACCTAATTTATTAGTTAACACTGTCTCTAAGAGTCCTCGGACTTTAAATTAGTTGATGTTCTGTCTGTTTCTCTTATTAAATTTGATTTTCCTCTCATTGCTTAATCGTTCGTATTCGAATTATGTGGCGATCATGAAATATCACGTTTTGTAATCAGGAAATTCAGAATATCAACCCCGAAACCTATAGCATGTATGATAAGATCAAGCAGGAGCTCGACCACAAGCCCGTTCGTTTCAATGTTTTGGCTGCATCTTCTCATGGAGAACACCTCGTCCTCGTAGGTATTGATGATGACTCATACGAGCCTTCCCCAGCGAAGCCGTTCGTTAAGAATTATCAATGGATCAACGACAAATTTGTCGCCTACGATACAGAGATTCCAAAGCCCCTCGAACCTTGTCCTCGATTTCCTCACGATCACGTAAGGATGCCAATACCATACATTATCATAACATCTATATTCCAGAAAGAAGGATTCTATGTCGACATATTCATGGCGACATGGGAGAAGCTGAAGTTTCCAGTGGATCGTCCGTATTGTCACTGCTCCCCGTTCTATGACGACTCATCGGATCACTTATATCCTCCTCGTTGTCATGCAATGGCGATAGCTGTAACCATATCGGAGGGTCTACGTAAAGGCAAGAGAATCGAAGACATCTCGATAGGGCACCATCTCCTCGAGATGCCGTCCTCGTCGAAATTAGTGATTTTCGGGCCGCCGACGAAACCTAAAACTGCTCCCTCTCTTCTCAATGGATTGCCGACTCTTCGAAAAAGAATTTCGTGTTAGAACTTCGACGCGTTGAAGTATAATCGCTCAAAATACCTCGGTATGTTGACAAAAGATTTTAATCTAGCAGAATTTCTTTGAGAATGTTGAAATTTGACGTATTTAGAGTGAATGTATTTGAGAATTGCGTTTTTTGACGAAATAACGAAACTTCTCGTTTTAGCAAACAGCTTCCTCGTCAAGTTCCATCTACCTTCACGCTTCTTCTCCTCGAATTTCAATAAAATTTTCTACTGAATTCCTCGAATTTTGGACGAGGGATACAACGAAAATTTGAGTTAGCAGGTATAGTGTAAACCCATGATTCTTCCGAGTGTGATGAATACTGCTACTTTTCAGAACACATCGATGATACAAGTCTCGTCAACTTGCAAAAATTGTTTTTCCTCGAAAAGCAAGAAGAAGAATCATAACCTCGTTTTTTGTGTTTCTACCCAGTTGAATAAAGCCCTCGAGTTATTTCTTAATTTATGCCGATTTAATTGTGTCCCCTTCATATTTTATATCTGATTGCCATACGATTTTCGGAGTAAAATTGCTCGAGTTTAGCGCTAATTCAACTTTCAGATGTCAGCCTCAAATCATAACTCTCCGAAATCTGCGTCTTCCGGGACAGTCGCTGTACCAGATTCCTCGTCAGAGGGAAAAGAAGACCCAGCTGGTAAATAATTTATTGTTTACCGATCGGAAAAGTTATTTTTTCAGTCCTTTCTGACTTTTCCTCGATCGAGCAGAAGATCGATTCGCTTCTCCAAAAAGTCACATCTTTGATGATCAACACTCCTCGTGTTACGTTGGACGTCGAACTGGTCCGTCAAGATGTTTCGGCTCTCCGCGAGTGCTGGAAGAGAGGAAGGATTGATGACATGGTGAGAGGGTGTATCTGATAAAGGAACGTTAAAAATGAGTGCCTCTTGTTACAGACTCGAAGAGCTGTCCCCCGCGTGAATGAGTTGAGAGTTCGTGCTTATCGTTGTCCTCGTTCGGGCAACGACACCAAAGTATGGATCCTCGTGGAGGTTGTCACCACCGCATACCGCTCAGTGAAGGTATTTGAACTCCTCGGAGTTCACTTCATCGAAAGAAAGTGCCCTTTCGCCGAATACCTCGCATACCCAATGCCGTTTTCCGACCTTTGGGACGCTCTCGATGAAAACATCACTCAGTATCTTCGAGTAACTTATGCGGAACTGACAGCGTCTACAGCGAGACTCTCCGACATGGACGTATCCACCACCTCGGAAACGCTCACCTGCGGATGTCTCGCACCCTCCTCGACTCACGGCGGCCACGGCGATTCCAACATCTGTATTTCGCGTCGTTTGGCGCAAAAGATGGTACTTGCCATCAACCACATGATACAGTCGATTCGCTTCGTCGAAGTCTACTCGATCGAATTGGGAAACTATTAATTTTCTCTCCCCTCGTGTTCATTCCTCGTGGAAATAAATTGTTGATCTAAATTGTCGATATGATTACCCTTATGTGATTTGAATTCCATGCGTTTATCTGTTTTCGTTCTTCGATTTCAGCGGATTCTCTAATCTTTTCTTTAAGGGTACTGTATTGAGAATCACTAATCATCTCACAATGATTACTAGCAATGATTTGGTCAAGGAAGATGTTTCCTCGGACAAGGCCACGGAAGAACATGAGCAGGCGAAGAAAGCCCAAGTCACTGAAGAACAACCAGGTATTTAGTGATAAAAATTTGATCGAGATGACTTCCTTTTCTTTGCAGTCCGTGAATCCTCGGTCCCAAGAGACGTTTCCTCGGAACGCGCCACTAAGGATCCAGAGATTAAGAGTGAGTATCACATCCATGAATAAAGATCCGTAAATTTTGAACAAAAAGCATTCTCTTCTTCTTCAGAATCCTCGACCTCGGACTTCATGAGTGCCGTGTTCGGCAAAGTCGAACTCACTGGTCCGACAGATACTCATGGACAACAAGTCGTCGACAACTCTGAAGAAAAGAAAGAGGAAGAAGGTTAGTAATTTGAAAATTCGAATGCGAAATTTTGAATTGATGACTTTCAGTCCTCGGAGGAGCTTCTCTCGATCCTAACCTTCCCGTTCCCACTGATCAAGAAGCCGCAACTATTCTTGATTATGATCCATACGAGGATTCTGACAACGTGGTGCCAATGGACACCACCGAAGGCTCCGAAACGGTTGCGGTTGTCCTCGAGAACGAGAAGAATAAGGATGGAGTAGTTCAAACGACCACGGAATCCTCGGAGACCGGAAACGTCTTGGACACTTCGAAATCGGACGAGAACATGGACGTCGACGCTCCAGTATCCTCGGATATCGGACAGAAAGAAAAAGCAGTAGTCGACATAATCATGACAGACCTGGAGTTCAACGTTTCTGGAATGGTCGAAAAGGCTATCGATCGTCGTCTTGCTTCCTCGGATACTTCTCAGTCCACTTCCTCGGTCGACGAGCGTCTGAAAGCGATCGAAGAGTCTGTTTCTTGGATCGGATCTCTGTTCAGACCTGCTGGACAACAAAATCTGATCGAGAAATTGACTAAACTTGTCAATACTCATGACAAATCCGTTGAAGATCTCAAAACGGAGCGCAGACGGGCCAAGGACGACAGAGAACAGTTGAAAAAACAGCTGGAACAGGTGGACGAGTTGTATCAGAAGATTAAGAAGATCTACGAATCCTTCAAAAAATATCTGTCATACAAGATGACAAAGTTGGAGACGGAATCCGAGATGTTCCAATTTCTCAACTCGAAACTCTTCCTCGAGAACTTCAAAGATCTTTCTTCCTCGGAGGAATTCAAAGCTTTGAAGAAGTCGTTGACTATCTCCTCGCTCAAAACTGGAGCTGATGGCATCTCCCAAGAGCTGGATGACATTACCGCCACGTTGGTTAGAGAGGAGGTGCAATTGGCCATTATCGAGAAAGAAAAAGCGGACCTCGAAGCTCGTTCCCAAGTAAGACCGTTCCAGTAATATTGAATTAACTCCCTTTTTTGTGTTCAGAAAAGATACGACTGCTTCGTGTGCAGATCGGTAGAACATGGTCCGACGTGCATCCTCGATTTCGAGACGCGCAAAGAGGAATTGGAGCGCCAAAAGCGCTGTATCCAGTGTGCGAAGACTGGATGCCACGCCGATTCTCCTCGCTGTCCTCGACGAGACGACCCCTGCAAGCAATGTATCGGACGCTTTGGAAGGGATGATGTCAAGTCCCGCTTGCATCATCCCGAAATCTGCCCGGTCATCTGCGACAAGCAGAGAGCGCATATTGAGAATGCAAAGGCGGCTCAAATCAACCGTGACTCGGAGCAACAGAAGAAGATGTCCAAGAGACCACTTTCCTCGGGAAAGGGAAAGGTAGAGAATTTCGGTGGATTCAGTAAGATAATATTTTACTTTAGAAGCCACAGGGCCGTGCCCCAGCAGCCAAACGCCAGAAAACCGGAACAGAGCAGAAGGCTCATGGAACCGGAGTTTCCGTCCCAGCTGGAAGAGTTCCAATCCTCGGTGACACGGACTACCAGTCCACGTCCGGATCCTCCAAACCCAACTAATCATCCTCGGGATGACTGTTAAACCTTGTTAATTTTTTATTAATTTTTACTTGTTAACCGTTGTTCTTCCTCGTTCGTTTTCAGGGTGTAACCCTTACAATGAATGATCGTTGCTTTAGTTGGTTGGAATTTCGGTCTCAGTGCCTATAGGCTATTCTCTATAACCATTCCTTTGTCGAAATTATGTGCGGCTCTTGTCTGAATTCCTCGTTTCATCGCGTTTAGTCTGAATCCAAAAACACAAAAAAGAAATAAGGAGAGTGTCTACTAGATTAAGCGGAGCTCGTCTTTCTCTTGTTGCGAGCAAGAGTAAAACGCTATACTTGTCTTGCGAAAGACAAGGCCAATGGTGATCAGTTCATATTCGATGTATAATTTTTCGAATTTGAGTAAAACTGGTATCCGTCCTATTACTGGAAACAGTATGGTAAGAGCCTCTAGTCTCGAATCCCTCTATTCGGTCATATCCTCGTGGTAAGGAGCGAATCAGAGAGATTCGTGTAAGGGTCAGTGATTAGTCTCTACTAATCGATACTCTCCCTTCTGGAACTATTTCGGAGATTGAAGAAACGCCATAGCCGGATTAGGAACAGAAAAACGTTATACCCAACATCAGTCTGAAGAATTCTAGGTGGCACCTAGACAGTCTGGTACTTGGGGTTAATCGGTTCGGTGGCAATTGAGCCTTAAAACCCGATCCCTTCCACCTTGTTCGTGAGAGATACTTCATAGAACAGTGGATAAAGGCCTTGATATAGGGAAAGGCGTTCCCGCATCATTCAGAAGTCGTTTATTTTCGGACCCCGATTTCTGGGTGGTCGTGATTAGAGATTGTCGGTATCGGCTACAATCAGAAATGGCTGGTTGCAACGATAGTTAGACCTCCGTAAGACATTCCGATTGCTTACGGAGTAGACAAACTGACACCTCGAAAATGACAATATGGTGGATAGTGTACTGGAACGAAGTCGGATCGGCATTCCATGTGTCCCGACCGGTACTGCGTAGATAACGCCTTGAAATCTACGTATGATTTGTTTCGTCAGAATCGAATCTACTCTCCCCCCTTGTACGAATCATCCAAGATCTCCCATGGATCACGGCTCCTCGACTCGGTTGGAAATACCTCGACCGGACAGTAGTAGATTCGTTACATAAAAAGTCTCCTTAGTGTGTCCATGAGTTTGAGTACTCGTGCACGCGCTGCTGTTAATTGTCTCTGTGCGCCCGCAGTAGAAATACATAGGCCGCATCTGCTTCTGGCCAGAGTCATATAAAACGGCAAAAAATGTACAGTCGCGTGAAGTTGATTACGTGTACTTGTGCTCCTTTCCTTTTTATTTTTCCACGTGTGTCAACGCATTGTTCTACTTTTTGTAACTAAGTTGCGCGGAGCATAGGTCTTAGAATCAGTGCCAGTTTTCCCCCGAAGACAATCTTATTCTTCTGCCTCCTTCGTTCAATTTTGGTTCGATAAGTTTACAACTCGGTGTTAACACTGTATCATTCCAGAGATGGAAAGACAACACGAACCCGATCCCAATCCTCGCTGTCCGAGTCCTGAATTGGCCCAATGGCTCCGTATTCCGGAAAATATTCTGAATCTTCCTCGTGCCTTGATGGACTATGCTCTGAGAGTTCCGACAATCCAAGGGGACAATGGCTTAATGGCGGGAATTATCAATCCTCGTACTCGACTCAATCTGATGCCATATCTCCGGAGAGAATCACTCATTCATCCGTTGATAATGTATCGCGAGGCGGCTAAGAGGGAACCTTACCTCGGAGATAATCACGATCTCCGTAACTGGGTTACTAATTCACTCCGTGGTCAAATGACTCCTAAGATTGTGGGTAATCCACTCAAAACTGACCGTTGCTCATTCTGTGGTTCCTCGTTCTTCGGCTTTCCGATGACAGATCACAGCATAAACAACTGCAAGCTCTTCCAGCTATTACCCAAGGAACGTCACCTCGATTTCGTGGTGGCCAATACCTTGTCGTTTTGTGGTTTTTGTAACTCGCGTTCTGTTCGCCATGATGATTGTCCCCAGAGTGATGCGTGCACGACATGCTACATGTGGGGTCACAAAAATTATCACGGTGTCTGTACGAGAGGAAACGGTCCCAGTCGTGAGCAGTTCCAGACACTCGTGCAAGAACTCAGAATCAGCCGGGCTCGGCGAATCCGTTGGATGGTCAGCCAAGGACTCCTCGGAATTCCGTTCCCAACGGACTACATTCATCCTGATCTCCTCGACCAGTTGGACATCGCAGAAGCGAGAAGACTTACCTTGATTGGTGCTGGACCCCTGAAACGTCCGATTGCGGAATTGTTCGAAAAGATCCCAGATGCGGCTTACCGCTGGAAAAGTTACGATGGCATCTTCTCCGTGGAACTTCACCCATACGCAAGAACTCCCTGTGTGGAATTCACGGTGGAATCCGCTAATTGGTTCCAAATCCTCGAGACCCGTGCTCGAGAAGCGTTTGCTAACAGGGACCCGGAAAGACACCATTGTTTCATCTTGGATTTCACTTACAACATTCCTCGTCCGATCTTTCCGGATCACGTCTATGTTCCAGGTCGGGATAGGGTACGTCGTTTTAAGTCTTGTTCCGTGATTATCTAGATATATTTAGATCATCAACGGCCATCCAGTTCTTTTAGCCGATCTTCCGCCTGAGGTTGATGGGCCGGCTCTTCAGCCAGAGGCTCAAGAAATTGTTCCTCGAGAGAACGATGAAAGAATCGTAAGTAACGATAAGTGATACGGAATAACGGAAAACAAGGTTTAATTTAGGATCAAGGAATTGTTCCTCGTGAAGACGATGGAAGAATCGCTCGTAGAGAGGAACGTGTGTCACCACCTGGTTCTCCCGAAGAGTCAGATGACGAAAGCATTGCCATTGAAAATGAGATGCCCGCTCCAGTGGCTATTCCGGTTTGGGAGCGTTTGAATCCACCAGAGCTTCCATTGATCGTAAGACAACTGACAGAAATTGTTTCAATACATTTTCTACCTTACAGGTCAAGGAGCGTCTTGATAGTTTGATTGATAAGTCCTCGTTCGATGAGAAAGTTGATAAACTTTTCCCGGAGGGAAAGTTCGAGGAGTCAGTTCCTAATCTGTCTGAAAGAGAGAAAGAAAGGAAGCTCAAGGAGCTTGTTCAGAAGGAGGTCGAGAATTATTCCGTCCTCATCGGTGGAAAACGCTACGGTATCGGTATCAACCGAGCAGTTGTGGAGAGAGTGTCCAGAATTGGCTTCCCGGAAGACAATTGGGCAATAGATCTCCGCATTCTGACGTGGCACTTGATTCTCACCGGTGTGCAAGACGGTACAGCCATGTGTTTCGGCCCCCCAGAGCTGATCACAGATCGCTACTGGAGATATTCTCGATACCTGATGGACACTGCTCTGGCTTTAGTCGACCAACCTCGTTGTCTTACCAAAATTGCCTACGAATCAGCGGATATATCCTCTCACATGGTGAAAGGAATTCCGTACATTGAAATCTTCTGCGACCCCGAAGTCAGAACTAGTATCATGGCTTGGACAGCAGCTGAGAGACACCACTTTTCCTCGTTCAACGTCTCGAAAGATAGCTTCTCTATCCAGATAGCTACTCCTCGTAGAAGTTTCCAGGAGAAGACAGCGGATGATGAGCTCCTCGAGGGTCAGATGCTTCACATGTATGTGGAATCATCGGATCAAAATCCTCGTCAAGCTAGCATCCGTCTGACTCCGCCTACGGATGAGGTCCTCGGTCAAATTGTGGCCGCACCGATTCCAGCAAGGAAAGAGAGTGTCGTGATTCAAATTGGCTTGATTCAGCAGACTATTGCTGGATCTCAAGACGACAGAGAGGTTCTTCGGAAAGGCTCGCTGGAAATCCTCGTTCAATATGCCATCTTTCTGAGAACCTTCGTTCAAGGATTCAGATGTGCGATTGCCAATGGAATTCAAGCGCCAGTCTTTCTGACCGACTGCCTGACCGAGCTTTATCAGGGACGGACTTTTTCGTACATGATTTCTCTCCCAACGTTCGGGGCATATCAAACTGACCAAGACGACTGGTGGCTGATCTGGATTGACCAACTTGTCCTTCCACAACTCGATCGCATCACTCGCACCAAGTGCCAATGCATTCTTCACCAGAGTGCCCAACCCATCAAGAAGCAATGATTTCTCCTCGTTCAAAGAACGCTCTACTAGCATCCGTTTTAAACCCTACTACTCCGTTTTGATTTCCGTCCACTGCCCATCCTCGTTATGGCGCATTCATGATAGTTCTACCCTCCTCTTTTATTCTAATAAAAGGAAATGGACGTTACTTGTGTATGCAGATTCTTTTTACGATACAGTGAAACAAACCGATAGTGGCTATTGGTCCGTTTTGAAAACTTTTACCAAAAACTTAGTGAACAATGACACGGGAAAACCTAGTTTATCAATTCGAATACGAGATCGTTTGATAGACAGTGTATAGAAAAGTCTTTCAATTTGAAAGTTGATCATTTCATCTTCTCGATGCCTCTAGAAGTCTGTCTGGGACGGGACGCAAGATGATGATCACGTCGAAATCGATAAGTATCTAGTGTGCGAAATCTAGATCAGTTCCAGGCAGAATAGACATGATATTGTATCAAAGCGAATTATGGGTCAAATAGGAGAGTTCGATGTGCGAAATTCGCCTCCCCCGACACATAGCTGTCATCCGGTTTAGCGTCCTCGGAAAATCTCTGAAATCCCCTCGCCAGGTCAGAGACTTTCGGAGTCTAAAAATCGCATTATCGCTTTCGAGGGATAAATATCGGAAGTCGGAAGCCAGGCAAGTTCGATACTCCCTGGTGGAAGATTATTCTGAAAATCGATTAGACGTATTCCCCCCTTTTCTATATACAAAACAAGTTTCATGGGTATGGCTGACCCCGCTAAGCTATTAAGTGAAACTGTCCGCCAGGACAACAAAAAGGGCGCAAGCCTGGTCAAGGAAGACTGATTAGTGTAACTATATGTTAACCAAATCGTTTAAAAGTCTTAGAAAAACTGTTGCGACCTTGATCGAATCTGATTGCTAGAGATTAGTCCGTAAGCTCTAGCCGTCGGATCTCCATTACCAGTTACAGTGCTCTTGTGTGAGTCTTAGTATAAAGCATCGGAACCAGACGCTCCCATATGCTCTAAGGAACAATTCTTGGTTGGTAACCGAGTGACTAGTCTGCTTAAGCAAATCCAATACTTGTATTGGGATAAAGAGTTGCGAGACTCTAGTATGGAAAAAGCCGCGGAGGCCCAACATACGTTAATTTCCTGTTAGGTGGGAAAGTGAGTTCGAATATGGCCGGAATTTCCGACTATCGGCCGATAGTTGGATATCAGTTGAAGAGCAGTGAGCAATGACGATCATGGGTGTTTGTCAAAGATCATATCCAAGTGAGGATAAATCTAAAGGCGTCATGAACCTTGAGATTAGTTCTCGCCAAACATAACAATACAAACACATCGTAGCTTACCTGCTCCTCGACTCTCCGTAGCGATTCCCGAACTGGCTATTCACTAACGCCTCTCTTTTCGTCAGTCAATAGGAGCTCGGATTGTGGATGGATGCCAGGATCTCCTCGCCCAAGCGCTTTCATGGGCTTTCTTAGTTTCACCCTTTTTTGAACCTTTTTTAGCTCACCACGCTTGGTACTAAAACTAATACTATAAGTATTCCAGAAATTTCAACGCCCCGTACAACCAATCGTGTGAACAACCCCAAGATGTCTGATAACGGATATCAACAACCACCAGGCTCTATGCCAGAAGTCTCCTCGAAGAAGCCGGCCAAGCCGCTGTCGAAGAACGTTAAGAAAGCCACTCGCAACGTTCGTGCAGCAATCACGCGTACCTTCACCAAGACCAAGACCTGTATGGAGAAGATGCGCCTCCTCGAGGATCGAGATGCCACCGTCAAGCTGACACCTCAGGAGCAACAAGACGTCAACGAACTTCGGAAGTCGTTCCTCGCCATCTTGCCAATGATCGAGAAGGATACTCACTTCCTCGACTACTGCTGGAACATGGAGTTGACGCTTTCGATCAAGGAGAAGGAGTTCATCAAGAAGGCCGTCGCCGACAAGTTCGTGGACAACAACCGTGCTCAGGTAGTGACCGATATCAAGGAATCGATCGCCTCGCTTGAACAGATCCTCACGGATCACGAGTATGTTTTCGATCAAGAGATCACTTCTCAAGACAGGGATAACATTTCCTTGGAGATTGAAAACATTGCACTCGACCCCAATGACGAAGAATATGACTCGGACGGTAACCTCGTTTACCTGTCTAATCATTTCATCGAACCTTCGGATACTGAGGCTGAAACTCAAGACGGTTTTCATCTTCCTAAGAAGACGGAAACTCCGATCTTGGGGACTAATGTCTCAGTCATTCGGAACACCAACAATGACATTGTGACCTCCTCGGCCGCAACATTCCATCCAGCGAGTGGAGTCATTGGAAGCGGAGGAGCTTATAGTTCTCTCGCTTTTCATCGCCCTTCTGTGAGACCATCCATCGTTCGTACGATGGGTAGCCTCGCCCTCAAGGATTCCACGTCCTTCATTCCTCAAGCGAGAGAGCTCTGTCTCTGTTGCAAGAGGGATCATCCGTTGGAGTTCTGCAACGATTCGCGCCTGAAGAGATTCTGCGCTGCGAATGATTTATGTATCGTATGTACCGCTTCGGGACATAAGACACATGAATGCCCTCTTCGAGAATCTGATTCCGTGTCGAGCTGCACCGATACTCCTCGTGGTATCATGAAGCACGACGCGACTCAGGTTCAACCAATCGATACATCCACTCCTCGTGACCATGAGTTCGCTCACCCTTGGAAGCCTCGCTTCGAAGACGCTCCTCGCAACCGGACGTTTACTGAGAGGAAAGACTACGTTCCTCGTTTTCAGACTGATCAGTCCGATGAGTCAGAAGAAGACGAATATCGCAGCCCGCGAGAACGTTCCCGTAGAAGGCAAATTCGCAAGGACTTGTCCTTGTATGACCTCGAAGTCGTGGTCCCCGCTTTCAACGATAATCCTCTCACATTCCGTCGGTTCATGAGTATGTTCGAATCCATGGTCATGAACAATCCTCGCATTTCGGATCAACTCAAATACGCTCTCCTGCAGAAGAAGCTCGAAGGAACGGCTCAGCGATTCCTGTATGACCTCGACGATCCTCGTAAGGCTCTTGAAGCATCTTTGAATGCGCTCAAGGCTGAATTCGATGAGGATATGTCACATGCATCCGAATTGCTACACCAGTTCCGCGAGCTCACCTTCAGTGAGAAGGACTACAAACTAGCCAACAACGAGCTCGGTGAATGTAAACGATTAATCGTGAAACTCAGGGAGCTCGGAGAAGACGTTGACTCCCCCTTGTTTGTCCGCATGTTAGTTGAGAAACTTCCGAAAAAAGTGTGGGAATCTCTGCATACTCTGTATGCGAACAAGAAGCAGCCAACCACCGAAAAAGTGCTCAGTACCTTCACCAACTTCTTGAAAGTGAAGAATTTCGGAGAACGTTTTCGGCCAACCGCTGACCTCGACAGGAAGAAAGAGCTTCCCTATGAATCTGTCATGACAGTTTCGGAAGCTATGAGTACTCCTACCGCCTCTAAGGATCGTAAAATCTCCTCGCAGCCTTCGTTCCCTAACCAAGGCTTTCAATCTAGGCCATCGGAGCACCCTGCCAAAAACTTTCCGAGCAATCAGAACCGTTCGAAGCAGACCGCTCAGACTAACCGAGATAGTAAGAAGAGTAACGATCAGTCTAAATTCGCGAAGCCTCAAAACTCCTCGAAGCAAGACACCCCTCGTGTTCCGAAAGGGACTTCTCAAAATAACACTGGTAAACCTGGCAACAACAAAGTTCTGAAAGATCGCCCCGAGCCACGCAACCTTGACCAGAGTCTTGCAGACATCCCCGGTGGATTCCCAGAGGATCTCGTCAAGAAGACTGGCTCTCGTACTCGAATCCCTCAGTTGAGAGGCGTTTCGGGAGAAGTGATGGAGCCATGCTACAAATTCGGTAGAGGATACGATCGGCGATTCATTGCCCACACGTTCCCCCTCGACCATGGAACAGCTAACAAATGCTGCTTCATCTGT
Organism: Caenorhabditis sinica; assembly: GCA_963932045.1. Classification (NCBI taxonomy): domain Eukaryota; kingdom Metazoa; phylum Nematoda; class Chromadorea; order Rhabditida; family Rhabditidae; genus Caenorhabditis; species Caenorhabditis sinica. The sequence continues at coordinate 23,650,010 of OZ009940.1, forward strand.
GGACCCGGCCACTCCATCCTTCAGTGTCCTTTGACCTCGTACCAAGTTCGTCAGTACCTTCGTGACACAAACTCTTGCCACAACTGTGCGCAGGGTGATCATGTTACCAAGGATTGTCCAAGCTTCAGTACTTGTGCCTACTGCCAAGGTGCTCACAACACCGGCGGATGCACGCTCAAAGAATACTACCGTGATCTGAAGAACTATCCGTCTGATGCCCCGTCTCCAGTGTTGACCGCCTTTTTTCGTGGGCCCCTCGGGGCCTCTCAATAAATGCGGTCGGGCTGATCCGACTTCTATCAAGGAGCCGGGTCTGGTTGCCTCGCCCACAATCACTTCCTCTAATGACTCCTCGGGGCCATTAGGTCCGGGACCTCCCGTTCCGAAAATTAAAACCACCATCTTCGACGAAAAGGGAAATATAGTCAACTCCTCGGATAGCCTAAAACAATTCATTAAACGTCTGAACCAAGAATCGTTATATAACGCGTCTTTGTTACAGGATCAAAATGAATCCTCGAAACTTCCGTTTGTAGTTCTTCGAACTCCGAATGGTCAGTCAGTCCTCGCATTGGTAGATACTGGGGCCTCGATTTCCGTGTTAGCTCATAGCTCCGCGGCAAAACTAGGTCTCAAAATCCTCGCCTCTAAGCTTCTGACTATTTCGGGTTATAATAGGACGTCCACGGAGATGTCTCATATCTTCAAAATTTCGTTCGAAACAGATGGTGATCCTTTTTCAATGATAGTCGCTGGTGCTCCTCGTCTTCCTTCCACCAAATTCTACTCTCCTCTTTTTACAAAGAGGGACGCAGAGTTTCTTCAGAATGAGTCCGTCGATGTTCAGAGCTTCGAAAATGATTGCGTCCATAATGGGCGTCCAATCGACATGATCCTCGGAAACGACGTTTTGCCTCATCTGTTAGGGAGTTCGAAAAGACTCTTCTTGCCGTCTGAAAGATACATTGAATTCACCAGATTCGCTCCGATTGTTTTTCCCCCTCCTCGCATTTCTGAGTTTCCATACGACCAAGCCTCAGTACAACTGATGGATACTTTCGAATCGGAAGCATTCATTAACGTGCTGACTACTCCGTGTGGCTCCTCGGATCCCATTGAGAGACTCATTCATGAGATCGCTCAACTCTGGAATCTGGAAAACATTGGAATCGAAGAACCTGGTCCAATTGAATCTATCAAAGCGGACGTTCGCAATCTCCTCGAAGAATTCGAGAAGAATCTGCGGGAAGACGCTAACGGTGATATCATGGTATCCCTTCCGTGGAACGGAAGGCAATCACGTCTCGCATCAAACCGAGGCGTTGCCGTCAAGCGGCTGGAGCAGTTGATCAAATCCTTGACAAAGGGTCGTAATTTACTGCAAGAATACGATGATATTATTCGAGCTCAAGAAGAAAGTGGTATCATTGAAAGAGTTACCTCCTCGATGGAGAATGATGTGGATCCCCTCTACTACATTCCCCATCGTGTGGTTGTGAAGTTATCCTCGCTGACCACCAAACTTCGAATTGTACTTGACGCCAGCAGTAAGAAATTGGGAGAATTGAGTCTAAATGACTGCCTCGAGGCTGGCCCCTCGATGCTGGTTGATTTGTATGACATCCTGATCCGTTCGAGACTAGCAGATTTCCTCGTGGTCGCCGATATTGAAAAGGCATTTCACCAGGTTCGGCTCGTCCCGGAAGATCGGAACTGTACTCGTTTTCTGTGGTTAAGAGACTCCTCGAAGCCTCCTACTCGGGATAACATTGTAGAATATAGATTTACGCGAATTCCTTTCGGAATGACGTGTAGCCCATTCCTCTTAAATGCTACCGTTGACCGTTTCCTCAAAGAAATAGCGACTAGGATTTGCCAGAGGATCCGGGAGAATATCTATGTTGACAACATTATGATTACCTCGAACAATCAGGAAGAGATTCAGGATATTCGAATTGATTCGAGATCCGCGTTCCGTCACATGAACATGAATCTGAGAGAGTACAGTACCAATTGTTTAGAAGAGAGAGCGAAATTTCCTCGGGAAGAAGTAGCTTCCGAAACAACTATTAAGTTGCTCGGATATCTTTGGAACACTTTGGATGACACATATACGATCAAACTTGCAAAAATACAAGAGTCTGTCCCTACGAAGCGACAAGTAGCTAGCAGGATGGCTGAAACTTTCGATCCCCTTGGTCTCGTAGCCCCCCTCCTCGTCCAATTCAAGTTATTGATCAAAGACTTGTGGGAGGAAGGCATTGAATGGAAACATCGCATTCGTCCGACTCTGATTCCTCGCTGGGATGCCATCAGGGCTCAATTCTCCGAAGAATCAATTGTGGTTCCTCGCTTATTGAGACCTCGTGGTCCTTACAAGAGTTTTCGGATCCTCGTATTTTCGGATTCTTCCAAAGATACTTATGCCTGTGCTATCTATCTGCTCTACGAGTATGATGATGGCTCCGTTCAAACCGGACTACTGACCGCCAAATCGAAAATTAAGCCTTCCGGTTGCAATACTTTGTCGATTCCTCGACTTGAGCTTCTCGCTATCGAAGTGGGAGCGAAAGTCGCCCTGACTGTTGTAAAAGCCATGACTACTGAGCGGCCAAGTCATATTCATTTCTTCACGGATTCCATGGTTTCATTGTATTGGGTTCTGAAAGGCGAGCAATTGAAATGTTGGGTTAACAATCGAGTAAAGACGATCCAGAGTGTGGTTGAGACACTGAAATCTCTCGAGGTTTCGACTTCTTTCCATCATTGTCCAACCGAATTGAATCCAGCTGATATTGCTACAAGAGGAATGGGTAGCTCTGAACTCAAAGATTGCTCTTTTTGGTTCAGAGGTCCCGATTTCTTGAAGAATCCATCGAGCACATGGCCATGTCGTCTAGAAGGTTCCATCACTTGTCCTTCGGAGTTTCGAGAGCTAGTCTCCTCGGAACTAGTTCAGAAAAAACCGAAGAAAGCTTCAGAGAAATCTGTAGCAAAGGGTTCGTCGGAGTCACAAGCTCAGACATTGAATCCGAATGGTACGTGTATGACCATGAAGTGCGATGAGAAGTACGATTCTTTCGTGCCGTTTTCCCGTAGCAACTCGCTGTCCAAAGTCGTGTCTTATTCCCATACAGCTCTGAGATTCTTGTTTAAGTTTTTCAAGGGCCATAAATGGGAAGGAGAAGTCATGACTTCGTTTGAAGCTGCCCAGGACAATCCGACAGAACGAAGAGCTGTCGCAAGACGTCTGGTCTTCCTCGAACACTACAGAGAGTCTGCTAGTAATGGTTGGAAATTCCCCCCGCCTCTAAATCCCGAAAAAGGTCAAGATGGTCTCTGGCGAGTTCAACGAAGAGTTCCATCCCCGGTCCTCGAAAATGAACAATACAAGTTGATTCTTGTTCACAGAGAGCATCCTTTGGCGAAATTGCTAGTGGTGGAAACTCATTTGAAAAATGTACATCTGCCTCCTAGTTATCTCGTCGCCAGTCTCAGAACCCGGTATTGGATTCCTCAGGACAGAAGACTCGCCGACTCGGTCGTGAGAGCCTGCGTCCCGTGTCAAAAGGTTAACAATAAACCGTACGATTATCCGTTTTCTCGGAGACTCCCTCGGTTTCGTACTACGCCGTCGATCCCCTTTCAGCATGTTGGTCTCGATTACGCCGGACCCTTGTGGTACCGACGTGATGATGGGAAGTCACTGGATAAAGCATACGTGCTTGTCTATACTTGCTTGGTAACACGAGCTACCCATATCGAGCTTCTGCCGGACTCCTCGACGCTCGTATACATTCAAGGACTTCGTAATATCTTCGCAAGAAGAGGAGTACCTTCCTCGATCTATTCGGACAATGCAGCGACATTCAGTCTGGGAGCAAAGATTCTATCAGATGATATGAGTCGATACACGCCCAGCCTCACGCTCACTTCCTTCCTCGCTCATCATGAAATTAATTTTCATACAATCACCCCGCTAGCCCCATGGCAGGGGGGAGTTTATGAGAGGATAGTTGGGGTCGTGAAAAATCAGTTGAAGAAGGAGATCGGCAAAAGCCGTCTGTCTTTCTTTGAGCTGAGTCATGTCCTCGTTCGAATCGAATCGATGTTAAACAGTCGACCTTTGACACCGAATCCTCGTGAAGTGAATGATCTACCGGCTCTTCGGCCAGTGGATTTTATGCTTCCTACCGTGATGATTGATCTTCCTTCGGAATTAGACGGACTCAACCCCGGAGAATCCTCGAATCCATCTCGCCATGCCTCGACCACTGAAAGTCGCACTCTCAAACATTTGTATGGGATCGACGAAGTGTTGAGTCGTCTGTGGGATATCTGGATTGCTGGATACCTCGGTTTTCTTAGGGAAAATGTGTACAGAAGAAAACGTTCCTCGCTTTTGACCCCCAAGATCGGTCAAATAGTTCTCATCTCCACGGATAAACTCGCACGATTTTTATGGCCTATTGGAATTATCAAGGAGCTAATACGCAGCAAAGACGGAGAAATTCGTGCAGCAGTTGTGTATTGCAAAGGAAAACGTTTTGAACGTGCGGTGAATCTTTTGATTCCTCTTGAACTCGAAGGCTATTTGTCAGACGAGGAAGAGACTCAGATGAAAAATGATACAGCGCTCCTTCAAGATCCTCCTCGCATTGCCTCCTTTCCGATTCGTCATAAGAATAACCCATCACAAGTGTATAATAATAATAGGAACGAAACACAGGATGAAGAGACTTCCAGTACGAAAAATCATAGTTCTTGTTCCTCGGAGCAAAAGGAGACTTCTACTTCCTCGCGTCAATTCACTCCGAGTGGCAGTGCTTGTCGATCAGGCGCTACTGCAGTCAAGGATAATCGGATTCTGACCGGACCATCCGTCCTCCCAGTTCCTTCTTCCTCGTCGAGCAGAGCTTGTCGATCAGGCGCTCCTGCAGCCTTGGGTAACCGAGAACTGACCAGACAGCCCGTCTCTTCAGTTGTCACTTCCTCGACGAGCAGAGCTAGTCGATCAGGCGCTTCTGCAGACCATTTGTTTGAATTGACTCCGAGTAGAACGTCACCGTCCAATGATTTTCAATCAAGTTCGCAACCCGGATCCCCTCCTCGAGACTCCAGATGGACTTCTTCTGGTGAACGGAATAACTTCCGGAACACTGCTGCTAGTCGATCAGGCGCAGCCGAGCGTCAGGACTCTTCTGTCCTCGCTGAGCCAGGAGCCTCGATTCCACTGAACCGCGTTCGTGCTTACCTTCCTCGTGCTGCGAAGACCAAGCAGATCCAATACGCCCACGTTTTGGATGCTTGCGGTACCTCTGCCCCCCGGAGTGTTGACAGAGCCCAGGTTCCCGTACCTTCCTCTGTCCCACTCCAACATCCTTATAGCCCTAATTCAGGTAATTAGCTATTCCCATAGCTAATCTATCTAATTTATTGCTATTAATTCTGTTTGTTTCCTTTCTTATATTATTGTACTATTTTTTCTCTATTTTTCCCAACTTGTTTGGTAAAAATCGGTCCACTCTAACCCCAGTTACAGCGCCCGACAGGTAATTGTCTTTGTTTCTCTGCGTCTCCTCGCTAGAGTCAAAGGCGCATGGACTTTCGCCGCCCCTGGGTCTCGCCACGCACACACACGCCACCAATCGCCACCGTACCCGGCCCCACGCTCTTCGCTTGGCCTAAAATAGGCAGAGTTTGTAGAGAGTTGGGTCGGGGGACGGGGGAGTTGTTGAGGGATATTCCGGAGCCGATGATAATAATATTTTATTGTTTTGCTTCATATTCCTTGATTGTATTCCTCGCCCCATCGGAAACTGTTCAGAGTTCGTGTCCTCGTGACCTTCGCTGACTTTATTCCGCTCTTCGGCAAACTTTATCTATAATTGAGTTTCCTTGTTTATGAGGTTTTAACGCCTTTCTCCTCGGAGGAAAAGCTTTCCTGAATAAACTTGGATTTAGCCTAAAAATGCGTTAGATATTCACACAGCTCATCTTGCCGCTTGTCTGAACCACCGCTTGGCGAGTTGAGAGACTCGGCGCTTGCAGATGCTCCAGAATGGCTATGACCAGCGGCCGTCTCTATAGACTGGGCGTCAACACCACTAGTACATAGGAAACTATAATAGTAATCATAGATTACTTATTTATTTTCAATGTATTCAAATGATTATCCACCAGAAGTACACAAACATGCAAAAATAACTAGGCTAGTGCCGATCGAAAAAGCAAATGGTAGCAGAAAAAATATAGTCAATACCATAAATTCGATGTAAGTGCTTAGAGATCTCCGAGTACGGACAGGTGCAAAAACATATATATATATTTCCTCAATCAATACATCTAACCTCATTGAAGACAAAATTCTCATTCTTCTGGAACCATGTCAAATGATTCTTACAATTATGCTGCTGTCAATGCTACAGCATTGATCAGAGAGGGCTCTTTGACCGGGTATTTTCTCGTAGCTCTATATGTCGTCTTTCTAATCTGGATTTTTTTCATACCTATCCTTTTCATATTTGTATTCCCATTATTTGTGATAGTGTTCCGAAAGAATCGAGAGCGTGATAAAGAGGTTATTCAGTCATCTCCAAATATATTATAGACCAGCTCATTTTCAGACTCCCATCTACCCACTCAATTATCATTTTTACAGAGTCACTTGCTGTTTTTACCTAGTTCTACCTTTCACCGCTTTGTTTCTCTTTATATATCTAAAATTTGGCTTTGACAAAACTGCAAAGAGCTTCTCTAACCCCGTAGTTTGGTTCACAGTGCCTTGGGTTTGTTTAGTAGTTTTCATCGTTGTGTGCATACAGACTCACCACTTATTGATTCCGTTGTTGGTGATTCAGCGCTTTTTTCTCTATTTTTTCACATCTTCGGAAATATTTGTAAGCCGAAGTCCAGAAGTTACAAAGCGCATATTGATTGGTCTTTATGTTATGTCATTTATCATTTCCTGTGCTGGAATAGGGTTTTTGATTTACCGTGGACATTATCCAAATTATCAAAATGAAAACATCAGCGCACTGTGGCTGTCTGTGCAGGTAATACAGCGCGCTCAATATCTTTAGAACCACCGCCAGAAAATCGAATGGCGTTAACTAAACTTTTATATTTTGATCGATTCTACCAGAGACTGGACGCGCAATTTCTTGCAAGATTCGCGTCAATGACTCGTACTCGCCGAGAAAATACATTTCAGATCTACTACTACGGTTTGAACATCATTCTTTTTGCTTCCGTGTTGCTATATATTCCAATTTTCATTAGTATTCGCAAGCATGCGGATCTTGCTTCAGCAACGGAGAACCGTCCCGACAAATACATCGTTTACCAAATTTTGCTAATTGCACTCTCGAAAATTGTAAGACTAAGTTTTTCCTGATAGAAGTTTAACCTCCGAGTTTCAGACTTATTTGATAGAATATTTATATGTTTATAATACCGAAAAGGCGTATAGAATTTCAATTCAAAACAAAGCATTAGATATTTTCAAATTTGTTTTTTGCGCGGACGTCTTCATAATTCCGTTGACTATTCAACTGTCATATCTGTTCTGCAACAAGCGGAATGTTCAAGCGTTACGGGCTAAATTCAAGTGGAAGAAATTGTTTTCGTGTTTTAAAAAGAATCGAGTGGAGCCGAATCATGTACAATATTCAGTTGGTGAGACTACAATTGCAAGACAATAAATGCTATGTTGCTTCTTTTGAAATAAAGCCTTCACTATTTTGCAACATTTCGCTTAAATATTGCTTTGATTCTTTCTTGTGAGATGGGTAGCAATACGGTAGTAGAAGTAAAACATTAGATGTAGCCAATAATATAATTCCAATCCGAGTTTCCGAGGATTCGTGCAATTCCATGGTTCTTGTGGCTGAACTTAACTGCTCAAACTTTTAGTACGAACAGGTGAAAACGACGTATATAAACTTCCCCGATCAATACGTTCAGACACATTTTAAGGAAATCATGTATCCGGTAATGTCCAACAAAACTATGGAGCAACGTCGGGACATACTGATTAAATTGATGAAATCCTACAAGTATGTGTATCCTCAATTTTTTATGTATTTTTTTGGGCTTGTCACGGTTTTCTGGGCACTAATTTTGCTTTTTCTATTTTTCTTTGTGTTCCCACTATTTGTGAAAATTTTTCGAGAAAATCGAGAGCGCGATCGAGAGGTTTGTCAGTGTGCCTAAACTTGTCAAGCTCGATTTCAGACTCTCGTCTACCCTCTGAACCATCATTTTTATAAAATTACGTGCTGGTACTATTTTTTTTCATATCTTCTAATTTTCATTGTGTTTCTGTATGCCGCTGTTGGCGGTGATTCCTACCAACAGTAAAAAAATTCTAGTTGTGCACGATTAGTCCACGCACCCACCGAAACATGTTTCGCTGCTTTCAAAACGGCGGGAAAGCTGAAAACTCAAATTTCAGCCAATATACGATGGAGCGCGTTTCTCCTTGGAGAATATTGCTAATAATAAACTAACGTGAAACATTCAGATTTATTTCATGGAGTTTGTTTTATTTTCGGCCATCAACGACAACTTTGCGTTCGGTGCTCCTCTTATTAAGTTTGACGGATTTGAGGTTCTTACATGTTTCATGGTCTCCGACGTCATCACTATCCCTCTGACTATTCAGCTGTCTTATTTGTTCTGCAACAAGCGGAATGTGGAAGCAATGCAAGCTAAAATAATGTCACACAAACTGTTTCGTTGTTTTAGAAGAAATCGAGTGCAGCCAGTACAAGTACAGGCTCAAGTTGATGATACTACTGTTGCGGGACAATGAAATTTGTGTGACTTTTTTGACATTAACAAATGCAGAAAAAGCTTCGCAATAATAAGAGTAGCCAAAAATGAAAACGAGGGGCGCGGTATCTATCTTCCGTCAAAACAGTTTGCATGGTCAAGGGATCCCTGGTATACGCTAATTACAACAAGATCAATTCTGTAGCGCATTCCTTTCTCCAGTGTTTGTCATGCATTTTTGCATTTTTGACAACTTAGAATTCATTTAATTTCAAACCAAATGTAAAATGTGAAATAAAGCCCCGGTTTCAGTGCACATTGAAAAAAAATGCTTATTCTGGTATATGATGATACCTGAAAATCGAAATATGTTATTAAATTAGAAACAAGATTCTGTCAAACCCTTGGAAGAAAATTCTGAACTGCAAGGTTTGTGGCGTATTATCGGAATAACTATATTCCAACCTAATGTCGCGCCCGCCAGAGAAATACCGTTGAAAGCTGAAGTAATTTCTGTCTCTCTGAAATTAAGTGACTTTTTTTTTCTTCTGAGAAGTTGTGTAATACCAGGCTAGTGATGTCCTTTTTTGTTATTGAGACAAAGTAGTTTGGGGTTCGATCAACATACAGCCGCATCCATTCAAATGTGTCCAACGGTGCTGAAAACAAAATTAGAGACTGACAGAGACTGGTAATATATTCTAAAACATACCATGATCCTGTAAAGTCAACACTATCAAATATTGGCCAGCTTGAGGTCCCCCATCGAAATATGGCAGAGTAGTATTTCGACGGCCTGATACTTGAGGATTGGAAGTATACACCAAAAAGGAGTCAAACGGCAAATAAGCTCCCCTATACAAAACGGCTTTGGCGAAGTTTTCATCTTTTTCTAGTAATGCTAATCCGTTAGCTCTCGTGGCGAGATCGTACATTGTTTGGAAACTCCGTCCTCGAGAAGGTGTCATAGATCCGATTATGTACAAAAAAGCTCGCTGCTTACGGAGAAGAGATGCGAGTTCAGTGATGTCTTCCTCATCTGGGAACCTTTTTAGTAGGATAACAATCTTGGAATTGCAAAGCAAAGGATTGGTGCTGGTGATGAAGTTCTAGAAATTGTTTGTTTATAGTTTCTTTTGAGGGGATACATATTACCTTAATTATTTGCAAAATATTGCTTCCTGTGCTCGAGTTGGTAAATCCAAGTGAAGGGTCAGGTAAAACATTTGCGAGCACGATGTAGGCAGCTCTTCAAAGGATGTTTTGGATATTTTTTTTTCAAAAAGGGCTTCGTCTTCTCACATAAGGGATCTATTTTTGATCGGCAAAAATTTGGACTGCCGGCTGATGGCCGACCGACCCGACCTCATTGATCAATCAGAAGCAATCGGCGGTCGGTTGAATTGACCGAATAGAACCTTTATAACTAGTCCCTAACTTACTTTGCAGTAGCGACCATGGCAAGTTTTTCTACATTGCGAACATCGAAACGAGTTATACCGTATCTCACAAAAAAGTTGATGTAGGGCAACGAATTTGTCTCTATTTGCTTCCATGTATCCAACACTACTTTTTGGTCCAAATCATTGGAGAAAGCATAATACAAAGTTGGAGGAGCGTACTGTGTTGCGCACAGATCGGGCTCTGAGAATAGACAAATTATAGTCAATAAGTTTACATTTAGACTACCTTCATCTGAAGGTGTGGTGGCACTCGGATCCGTAGACGTTGCAGTATTGGAGTTTGTGGTTGAATTCGAATTTGAGTCATCTGAAAAGTTTGCCACTAACCATTTCAAAAAATCTAGAATAGTTACCATTAGCGATACACACTCCATACATTTGATTGAATGGTGTCAACCTTATACGAGATCCAGTGTCTACTTTCCATTTTCTGCTCTTGGAATCGCACTGTCCAATGGCTGAATCCCCATCAAACTGGAATTTCTTCGTTGTTTTAGAGTTTGATTTCATAATTTTACCGTCTTTCCTAAGCCAGTGTCATCGAATAAAAGTAAACTGTACCCAGATGCACATGACATCGTCGCAGAGCATCCAGATACGGTAAGACTTGGACTTATGATTTCCGAAGTAGTCAAGACAGTGTAAAATGGGTTGCCTTGATTAATAAAATTTTTGAAAGTAGAGCTGTCTAATGCGATAGCGGTGCAGTTCATGGTGCTGAATAATTGAAAATGAACTTTGAATTAAAAACTGTCTTACCATCCACCAGACAAGTTCCCCATAGCTCCTCGAATGAAGTTAAATCACTTGACCCACTTCCAGTATCCACGTTCCATGTTTGTGTGCTTGCATCACATGTACCGTTTGCTGATTGAGCGCCAAACTGGAAATCAGGTAATGATTAAATTCAAGAAACAAAAAACCGCACCAATTTTCCTAATCCAGTACTGTCGAAAATCAACAAGTCGTCTGCGTCTTCACAGTGCATCCATCCCGAGCAACCATTTTTGGTGTACACTGGTGGAACAAGATTGGAAGATACTATTTTCTTGTAGAACGGGCTGGTTGGATCGATGAAATCTTTTATGTTGGAATTGTCCAATTTTTGAGATGGACAAGCACCTGAAAGATAACGTCAGGAACAAATTTAAGGGGTAACTCACATTCTTGAGAGTAGACTTGTTGGCTGAAAATAAGAAATATGTATATGAGAAAAGCTTCCATTGGGGATAGTGCACTTCGAATGAAGCAAAGAACGAGGAGAGATAAGTGAAATATGACTATAATGAGATGATAATTTGAATGCAGATAATATACGACAGAAGTAGATAATTAGCTGTATTTTTTGAGGATGTGAGTTTTGATCATTAGGGATCAAAGAACAGTTTTTAAAGGTTGCAAGAACATATTGTCTCTTCAAAAAAATCTCGGCAAGGGGCGTGGCCTAATTGGCTCCGCCCACTCCTTTGCAACCCTGCGGCGCGGTCTTTTGCAACCGCCGCACACTTTTTCCTCTCTTTTTAGCTTCGAAGAAAAGTGTGCGTCCGTTGCTAAAGACCGCGCCGCAGGGTTGCAAAGGAGTGGGCGGAGCCAATTAGGCCACGCCCCTTGCCGAGATTTTTTTGAAGAGACAATAACTTCTTTTACAAAACCGCTCAAAAGCCAAGATAACAGTTTGACAATGAGAAAACTAAAAATGTTTCGAAGGGGTAATCTGTGAAATATCTGCCTTTCAAAACAGAAACTATAGATTTGTCAAGAAAGAGAGGGTTTTGCTGTCTTGTGACCTCATTTTTACATGGAGCGAAAATCAAAATAGACATGCATAATGGTACGGTACTTTGTGATCACCTGCCGAAAGTTAAAAAAAAATCGGTCCAGTGGAGACTTCGCTAGACTGAGCAAGTCCGGAACAGTCTCCATTTCATGATTGATGAGAAATTTACCGTTTTCATAATTTTCTCGATTTCAAGTTGTGCTTATGTCCCAGACTTTTCTTGCTTTTCTAATCCCAACATTCCTTCGATTATACAACATTCCAGTCTATAGTCCTTCTAAGCATTTCTCTGTTTCCAGTCCGTTCCTCTCTTATTTCAGTATCCGAGAACCAGGAGGTTAAACAGAAAAGAAGAAAAAACAAGTGAGTGTGAGTGAAATGTTCTCTGGTCCCACCGACCCAAAACCAACAAAACTCAATTACCCATCCATTTTTTGGGTTGAACTCGAACAGGTGTCTCTATTGAAGTGGAAGTGATCTCACTTATAATTAGAAGTAAACAGAAACTGATCTTTTCAAAAAAAAAAGCGGGAAATAACTGTTTCAATATGGTTTCATGTTCATTGTGAGATTCCCAATTTCAATTCCTTTCTTTTTACAGAGACTTCACTGAAAATTTCGACCTTTTGTGCCATCTGTTTTTTCAATGAAAACCCATTATCATGTCAAACATTTCTCTTTTTCGACAAGTATATTTAATTTGAAACTATTTGTACTATGTATGTTCTTCCTCTACTTCTTTTCTGAGTTTTTAGACACACCAACTATTTTTCAATAACTTAATTCAGCGTAACTAACAAAAAATTCTGGAAGCTCAGAAAACACCAAATTGAAATAGTATTTTTTCACAACTTTTTTTCCTGTTTCAGGTCGCAATCTTCCGATTGGAATGCTAAACTTTGTTAGTATTGCAGCCGTGTCATTCAATTTTCTAAAATTTCAAAAACCCAAAGATTTATGTTTCAAAATGTTTAAAAAGATGTCATCTTTTTGGATTTGCAATTGATTTTTATTCAATCCTTTACTCAACAATTCAAGAGTAACTTCTCTAAACAAAAGCTTAGAATGTATCATTTTGTCTCCCAGTGAGATTCTGGAGAGAAAATTACTGTGTTGTTCAAGGAAAGCTATGGTAGAAACTGAAATCACTTTGATATTTTTTATGGGGTCTGGAAGATGTGATGATGTCTTCAGTTGTACTCTTTCGAAATTTTCTGTTAATAAATCAAAAATGGTCATTATAAAACTCAAAATTCTGGAACGAATTTGTATTTCAGGAAAAAGTAAGGACGGAGTGTGACATGTGAGGTACATTGTTTCAATTCAAATCCCCTCTTTGAAAGTAACTTGGGAGAATCAGAGAAATTTTGCAGAAAAATGTTTACGGTTTCAAACAAGTGATTTTCAAAAATGCCAGAGCTGCTAGTCAATCCCATTGGCTTTTCCTTATTTTCTTTGAGACCTTCTCGATTTATTCTGATTCACCTTAAGCGCTTTGGCGACTTCCCAATTTGGATCTCTTTTTTCTAGATAACTATAATTTTTCAGGATTTTTTTACAGTTTCATAATGACCAGATTCAGGATTTTTTACGCATATTATCAATTCAAGGCCTACCTATACTAGTTCACAATGAATGAAAACATTATCTTTTCACATTTCTGTCTTATATTGCAGCCTACTTGCTTCAATTGAAATCCACATTCCTGGTTGCATTCCTTTTCTGTTTCAACATGTCCAGTTTATTAGAGAATTACATCAGTACCATTTTCAAATCATTTACCCAAAACTACAAAGAGCCCTCACCCACAAACTACGACAATATGAAAATTTATGACATTGACCGACAAACCCATTGCAATGAGAAAATTGAAACCATGAATATTTCCAACTTTGAACAGTAATATTCGTCAAATTTTACGGTTCCGAAATGTAGCTTTCGGTTGTAATTATTTACTTTCGATTGATTCGAGATGGACTTTACAATTCTTTCGAAATATCAAACTTCTAGTCTAACTCAAAACTTGAAATAGTTTTCACTTTTTTCTCGGTTTCTGTTTGCTTTTCAAGTTTTCATCATTGTTCCTTTTTTTGATTCTCCTCCCGATCAACTTTCGGTGAACTAAAGTTTTTCTGATGTTGTAACTCACAAATGACTGTTTTTAGTCGATGTCATGGTTATGATTTCATTTCGCTAAATTACTTTAATTGAAGTAAAAATCCTGCAAAAAAATTACAGTTTCCTGTTGGAAGTATTCAGAGTTAAGTATTTCCAGCTTCAATTCCTTATTCGGTCGACGATGAGAAGAAGAATGTTAGAAAAATAGGCTCCGCCTACTTTTGTTTCGGTTATGTTCGATGTTTTTCATCTATGGAAACTCGAACTTTCCCGTTTTGAAAAGTCAGAAAATATGAAAAGATTTTGTTGTTGACGATAATACCGGTTCAGATATCTTTTTCAATTCAAGTACAGTCGTTCTAAAAAAACAATTGAAAATTTTGTGCAATAATAAGATTAGTCAGGAAGGATGATTGTTCTCTAGTTTGAAAGAAGTTATGATAAGAAAATGAAATCATTTTGATCTTGTTTTGATAGAATCTGGAAGAGTATAGGCAGTTTAGGCCAAGTATTTGAAACATTTTTCAAGATGACGACACTTTGATTGGTATATTCGAAACAACCGATAATGGCGATTTTGGGAATCAGTGAACTACAATTTTTCAGACCGAAAAGTATTGTTATTGTTTTTAACTTGGATTCTATGGTACAACTAATGATAAACATATTGGTGAAAGTTTGAAGGAATTTGAGCCATTTTGAGCAAAGTTACGGCTCAAAAACGTGCGCTTTCAGCTTTGACCTACATAACACGGTTCGACGTTCCACGTGAACCAAACTTTTTCTGATGGATATTTGGGACGTGAGCAACATTTTCATCAAAAAAATTTTCAAAAAAAAAGTACACAGAAAAATAGTTTATTTTGGGTTTTTTAATTTCTGCTATACCTGCGGAGCTAACTAGGTCACTAGTAGCGGATGGTTTACAAAAATTTTTGACTGTGTTGTACAACTATTTGGTAATATCCATGCAAAGTTTCATGTCATTTGGAGCAGTTTTGGCAAAGTTATAGGTCGTACAAAAAATTGTCCTCACCAATTCTCGCCACTGTAAGGAAGAAGCAAATGAGAATGACTGAAATTGTGTTTGGTTCTCGGTTTGAGCGTTATGGAAAACAGTAAATTTTTAGAACATTTTTCATGTTTCACTTTTTTATGGTCTGATACAGGAGTTTCCATTATGGTCAGATTAATTTCATCACTTCAATTCCATCGATTCTTCTCCAACAATTTACTCAAAAATGGATTCCGCTGTTATATTTTTGATGATTATTTTTTATTCTATTTTGAAAAGTCTATTAATTAGAGAACGAGGGCAAATCCCATCGCAAGGTTCCCGTTATAACCATGAAATGTCTAACTCACAAAATGTCTAACTCGTCATTTTTTGCCGATTTTTTCTGTCTCAATTCATATGTTTCCGTTATAGTTATTCCGCTTTAATTGATTTTTCAAAGCACTTGATTACACCTATGGAGCTTCTCAATTTTTCAAATTTCCATTTACCTCAACAGTCGAAATTCGAAAAAGCTATCAAGTTTTTTCTCCGTTTCTCTAGGTTTCCAAGTTTTCCACCATTATTACTTTTATTGATCCTGTTACTTTAGTATGCAATAGCTTTCGCGAACATCAATTTGAAATATTTATGCACAAAAAATATTTTTGGCAAGATTTCATCTTGATTAAGAACTGATCTCGCGTACAACATGTTCACAGGAATCTGAATCTCAGATTGAGTGAATTTACAGAAAATGCGACTTTTAAGAACCAATCTGTTAATCTTTCATTACTGCTTCATATTGCGAATATTTAGAAGTAAGGGGTTTCAGATTCAATGAGTGTCTTGGTTAATTGGAACATTGAAAAATATGTAGCTTGTGTCCAAAACGCTCAGAGAATACTATGATCCGATAGAAGTAGTGAAAATAGTGGCACTAAATTCAGTTTCAAACGGATTAGACTTGTTGAAACAGAGAAAAATGTTTAGCATCGTTGTTCTAACAAAAATTGATGAAAGGTTCCGGAACTAGCTTTGAATTAAAGCATGAAATGAAAAGGCTTATAGCAAGTTGAGATTGCGAGGCTTGTTTGCAAGATCCCCGAAGGTGCGAAAACCACCTGGTGTCCTACGTTCAAAGTATCGGTTCAATGTTCAAAAGTCTAGCAACATCTTGAATTTGTATTTTGTCCTATAAAGACTTGAAAGAATGGTAATTGTTGTGTTCTTCGAAGGAAACTAGAATAGAAAATGAGGTCATTTTGATCTATTTTTGAGGTATAGTATCTGAGAGTGGTCCTGAGGTTCTTGATTTCCCCTTTAATAGATTATCTATTGTTTCTATCCGCACATCACATGTATTGAATAACATGGTGAAACAGAAAACTTTTGCGACAAAAAAACTACGCCTTCAGATTGGTCATTTTCAAAGATGCCTACTTTTCCCGACTGTTTCGTTTGATAATTTATTTAAAAATTTCCTGATATTTTTCTGTTTCACCTTTGGCTCATTTGCCTGTTGTCCTTTAATTTTCTGGTAGTATTTAAAGATTTTTTCAATTCCATGAAAACCTAATCCTTAACACACGCATACCCGAATGTTTCAGTATCTAGCCTATTTTCACCAATTTTTCGTTTCCGATTCCCAAAAGTCAGAAAATGAATAAAACATAATTACTCATCTTTAACTGAATTGCATATGAACCGGTGTGGTTTGGATCAAGGCTGTCAGGAGGCCAACCACGGCACTCATTTAGTGCACTTCTGATTATGAAAAACCACGGCGGCCGCGCGGCCCTGGCTTTTAATGGTCCGAAGTTTCCAAAAGGACGGCCCCATTAGGTTTTTTCTCGATTTTGACAGTCTTCATTTGAAATTTGAATTCAATGTGAGGGTCCCTGACTTTCCAGATTGAGAGCTTTAAAAATAAGTAAATTTTTGTGACCTTACATATTTTCAATGTTCCATTTTGTTCTCATTTTGGGCTTGATAAGCATAGCTGCAATAGATCCATGTGTACATTTTAAACTAATCGATTCATTCCCCTTGTCTTTTTTCAGTCAGAACTTTTTTCCTACAAGCGCTCATAAGTCTATTTCACTGATTTAACCAGTTCGGCTCCTTTTACCAATTTTTCCCCTGTTTCAAGGAGTAATTTTTCGATTTAACTTTAACCGTTTTCAGTTGTTTCATCTTTTGACCAGGTTATAATTTTCTGAACCTCAAAACACGCATTATCGTAAATTATCAAAAGTTCTTTCTCACTCACACCCTAATCATTTCTGAAGAATGCATTGTAAAATGAGAATTGGACACTCAGAAAATCCAGATAAAATATCGCGACTGTTTTCTAATTGAATTTTGCACAATTTGGAAACATTGATTTTTGCTTGGACTAACACATTTTCTGCGATTTACTTTGACTGATTTGACTGAAAATCTATTTCGACTACATGAGATAGTTGCTGTTCTGGAAATTGGGATGGCATCCACATTATAGTTCTGAACTCAAAATGACAAACTAAAAGTATTCCAGTTTTTTATGTTTCAGCATAGTTGTTTGATTCCATTGCTTTCTACACTTTCATTACACACGTGCTTTTTGATTTTCATCTCGTGTTTGTATTTTCAGCCGGTGTCATTGTCGAAGCTTCCATTTCACCTAGAATTTTCGAGAAATCTCAATTCAGTTGCTCTGCTTACGAGTACCCAAGGCCAGAGCTGTCACTTTTCGCGGCCGGGCTGCGGCCGCGGATTTCCATTTAAAGGTGGGAAAATGTAATGGGATGTCAAGGTCTGTAGATAATTGTTGGTGGATAATGTTATTGAAAAGCTTTTTGCCGTTTCTCAAGGCTAATATTCAAGGACATGCTCTTTACCTATGTTGGTTGATGGATATTTGATGCCAATATTCTCCGTTTCGGATTGGCGTAAAGTAAGATTATCGTTTGTAGTTGCGATTTGAAAAACGTTCTCAGTTTTTGAACAAAGAAAGGTTTGAAAATATATTCATTAGATATGATATGCTTTTAATGTGATCTGAGAGATATCGATGGAGGTCTAGCATGCTGGTCACCAGTAAACCGAAGGAACCGATTGAAATTCAATTTTTATGTAATTCACGTTGACGACGTTAGAAAACAGTGATGTCTGAAATTTTAGATGTACTAGAGTTAGATGACTACTGCTTTGATATGATTTCGATTATCTCATAATAACACGATGAAACTGACAACTTTCAAAAAAATTCACGGTTTCAAATAGGGCATTTGGAAAACACCATATTTGTTGGTTTGCTGTGTCCGTATCAATTGAAGGATGTTCTTGATCTTATCGATTTCATCTTGAACCCATTCCTTTGATTGTTTCAAACCATTGCACGCATGTGTACCTAGTATATTCCAATTTTTAGCATACTTTGCTTCAAATTTTAAGAAAAAACAAAATGAACAGAAAAAAAACGAAAAGAGAGGAAGTAAAATTTTCTTCTGATCCAAAACCAACACAACTCAATTACTCATCCTTAACTGAATTGCAATTGAGTCAGTGTGGTTTGGATCCAATTCGTGGGTTTCTGACTTTTCAAAATGACAGCTATAGAAATTAGTAAGTGTTCGTGACCTCATATTCAATGTTTCATCATGGTCTCATTTGGAACTTGATGCAACTTATTTTAGTGTGGAGTTGATATTTTTGGCATGCTCTGAATGTTTAAAAGTGTAGGAACGCTGTCCGCTTTTGCTGATTTCTCAGATTTTCAGTCTACCTTTTTTAATTAGAATGAACTCTTAATAGTAGATTTTTATAATTTCAAAAGATCTAGTTTATTGATAAATTAGTATTTTATTCAAAAATTAGTCGGTAGGTTATCATTACCATTGTTGGGCCTTTTCTTCAAAATTGACAACTGGCAGTACAAATAGCACAAAGATTGTGTACCTCAAAAAATTTCCACCTGAATACAGTACCTCTTCTCACCCAATTTTTTTTCAGTTTCAATACGTTATTTTTCGGTTGTTCTACTACCATTTTCAATGCTTTCAGATCATGGAATGTATTGAATCTCAAAAGCCACAATCTGTGATGGTGACAATAGTCGTGGACCAAAAGAGTCCAACAAATTAATTTGACGCTTCAAATGTAAAGAAGATTTTAATGTTTTCATTGGGTTATTGTTCCGTTCAACTGAAACATCGTGAGCATTTTACTGTTTCAAGCGCAGAGCATAAACACGTTTTTGTGAGATCTCAATTGCTGGATAGGTTCTGAAACTCACCTTTGCTTCCCGTGGTACAGATTTGAGATTTATGCTGAATAGCCATGGAAATGTTGGCTTATGAATTCTCCGTTTCAAGCAGTCGAAAATGACATATGTTCTTGTCACGATCCGTTGCTCTTATTCCAATAATCCAGGTGTGATTACTTCAATAAAAAAACCGTAGGATTTGCAACATAGTCTTGACAAGTTTGGAATGTTGCATAATTCGAGGGTTTTTCTAAAGAAGCTATGATAGAAATTGAAGTCACTTTGACCTATGTAATACATAGTGTAATACGTAGTATGTATGTTCGATGAAAGCTCTAATTTTTTCGATTCTTATCGATCGGTGTAATATAGATCAAACTTATATTTGTATTGATTAACTCAGCGAAACCGAAATAGTGTTGGAAAAAGTTTCAGGTCTCATTTTCAAATAAAAATGTTTCTGAGAGACGATTTTTGTTAGCAAATTTTCGCCGATAGTCGTTATCATCTTCTCAATGTTTTCTATTTCAACTTGAGCTCATCTCTTTTACTTTTTAAGTTTTTCTGCTCCGTGATTTCGAATTCTTGTCGGTTTCTGTGTGTACAGTTTCATGCGGAAGACGGAATTCCGCGCACTTCTGTTCTGTATGTACAATTCTAACCTATTTGAGCCATGCCCCTTGTCTCATTTTTGTCAGAATTTTTATCCAACTTGCGCTCATTCGACCCTTATATTATGATAAGTCTACTTCACTGCTTCAACTAGACCAGTTTATTTTACGAAATTTTCCCCTGTTTCAAGAAGTTATCTTCAGATTGAACTTCTACCGTGTTTTGTTTTTTGTTCCATAAACCTTTTTCAGGAATACATATTCAAACTCACGCATTGCTTTTGGACTTGTTACGACTGTCATACAAAGCATTGTTGTAATTGTGTTTTTTAAAAAACATTTCCAGCTTCGAATTTCACATTTTGTCGTGAGTTTTTGTCAAATTTCAATGCTGTTTCTGAATAAATTTTCGAAGAACTATGATTTCACTATAAAAAAATCGTAGATTTTGAAAAAAACAACCTTCTAAAATCCTTCTGAAGAGCGAGTTGAATCATATCTTTTCAAAATTTTTGCAGGTGCAGTGACAATTGGTAAAAACGAGATTTGATAGAATCTAGATAGTCAAAGCTGGTTTGGAAGAAATTCTGGAAGTTGAAAATTTTAGAATCATTACTGACATTATTGAGTATCTGCACCTTTCTCGCCAGAATTAAGAATCATTTTTGAAACCGATATTTCTATTTTCCGCCCATTTATAGTAAGGAAATTATGGTAAGATGTCAAGAAGAGTGTTGGTTTATATTGTTTTTAAAATCTTTTCGAGTTTCTCAGTGCTAGTATTCGGGGGTCTGTTTTTTGACTATGTTGTGTTGTCTTATTATTTTCATTTGCTCATAATTACTGTGTTTAACAAAAGAATCTTAATTAAAAATTAATGAAATTTTTATCAAATTACAAAGGTTGAAGTTTCTGGGAATATTTCGATATTGTGAAACAGTGATGTATCGATTCATAGAACCTATGATCTGTCAAGAATCCCGCGCTCAATAAGATGAAACTGTTAACTTTCTGAAAAAATTTAACTTACAGAAAAGGTTGTGACAGTCAGTGTTGGAAAAACTGACATGATTTTCTCTCCGTTTTATCTTCTGCTCATTTTTTCTACCGTTCAAGATTCTCATAGTGCTCTTCCAGAAAACAAGAAGATGGAAATAATGAAAAAGGGAAACAAAGAGTGAGTAAAATGTTCTCTGGTCCCTCTCACCCAAAACCAACACAACTGAACTGCTCATCCTCAACTGAATTGAAATGGAGCCGGTTTAGTTTAGATCCCATTAGTTACTGACTTTTCAAATTGACAGGTATAGAGACTAGCAACTTTTTATGATCCCATTGTCACTGTTTCTTCATGGTCTTATCACGGGCCTCATTGGAATGACTTTAATATTTCACGTATAAAGTTTGTAACATGATCAGAATGTTTTTGAATTATTGGAACGTTGCCCGCTTCAACTAATTTCTCCGATTTTCAGCCTCATTTTTCCATTGTACTGCAACCTTTTCTACTGTTCTAACGAGTCCACTTCTTTTGAGATATTTAAAATTGTTCACTGTCCCTTTGATATCAGATCCCTCTCAACACTTCAAATGCCCCAGGAAACTATGTAATCTAAAAAAAACTCATATAAAAGCAGAACTACTCTTGACTTTTTTTTAGTCTCAATACGCCCTTTTAGGGTTAGTCTTTTCAGTGCATTCTTATTGAATCATTGATTTTTTGAATATCGAAAGTCACAATCTATGTACATATACATAAGTGTCAATAGTTGCGGACCAGATGAGTTCAACGAATCACCCCAAATTGTTCAATTGTAACAAATAATCAAACGCACAAAAATGCCGAACATGAAACCGTATTTTTTACCAATTTTCGCTCAGTTTGAATAATTTCATATGTGTTTCAAGTATTTCGTTTTTATTTTTTATTTTTCGTGTTGGTATATTTTACATACTAGTCTTGAAAATTTTCAATGGTTATTACGCTCCTCTCTCTTATTGTTGCAGGAAAAAGAAAAAATAACCTGATGTGAATTTGAGAAGAATGGATCCCTCTATTCAAAGCCTCAGAGAAATGGCCCCGATCCTAACTCAAAACTCAAGACTCTCGAATTTTTCATGTTCCACTGTCCGCATTTCAGTTCTCTGATTTTTGTAGTTTTAATATTGTCGTTGTGTACTCATGGTGTTTTACAGTTTTATGTGCAAAGCATAAGTATACATTTTTCTTAAGATCTCAATTTGGTAGATGCAAAACCAAAACCAAAAGTTTAGCATTTTCCTCAGACATTTCTGTAGCTCTGCTTCTATGAGAGAAGGTGTGTTGGTACGAAAAAATGCTTTATGATGGAATTTCCGCTGTTTCTTCTGGTGCAGATTTGAAGCTCCAGTCTGGTGGTCATGATCTGGTCGTTCATGAACTCTCCGTTTCGAATGATGAGAAGGTGATATTTATTTTTGTCCCGAGATGGCTCTATGTGATGGCTCTACAAAAAATGTTTGAGTTTATCATTTTGTATTGACAAAATTCAAATGAAAGATAATTGCTATGTTGGTCTGTAAGATGGGATGATAGAAATGAAGTCATTTTAAACTGTGTTTGATATGTAGGATTTGGCACATTTGTTGAGGTTAGAGTTTAAACAACTTATTCATGAAACTCGAGACTTATTGAGAACGAATAAATTAAAAAAGGTTAAAGACGTCACAAAACAGAGGCGAAACTATTTTTTTTCTTATTGTAGGAAAACCATTATTTACAATAAGTTGGTGAAACCCCGACAACTTTTCAAAGTATATCACTGTTTTAGAAAAGCTATTTCCAAACACACTTTCATTTTCAGCATTCCAGCGATTGTTAAGATGAATTGGATTCATTATAAATTTTGATACGTCATTCTCTAAATCCACATTGAACCAAAAAAAAAAGATGGTACTTTGAATAATTGCTCTGTAAACAATCTCATCCAGTTTGTCAGTTCGTAATTTTTGGTCTACATTCTATGCTCCAAAAATTTCTCCTGATGTATTAGTATTAGTAATGTACAGGGTGGCAAATAATTAGTGATACTACTTTCAAACATCCTAAATCGGTCAATGATTGATCGATTTTTAAATAATTTTAGGATGGGATACCTCAAATGCCAACAAGTGAAATTTCGAAGTTTCATTTTGATATCTTTTCATTTGACCTAGTTATGAACGTGAAACTGTCTAAAAAAATTTCGCTCGGCACGCGGGCACCGTCCTACTTTGACAACATATAACTCCAGTTCCATTAGGATTTTCAAAAGGAAATTTTGTAAGAATGTTTCAAAAACCTTTTTCTTTTAGTTCTAGGAATTTGGCGGCCATAGAGATTGAAATACTGACAGGAGCCTTGCGGATCTGATGCAACCTCAATTCGCCGACGGCTGCAGTTTTGTCACTTTTGACGAAAATCACGATTTCCGCATGTTGAAGACTTTTTTCTTTGGCTAAGTGACATTTAGTAGTAAGAAATAACTACAAAAACTTTTGAAGCAACCAATTTTACTTCTCTGATAAAAACCAGTTGATTTCTTGTATTTTTTCTGAACTCTAACAGCTGATGTGAGCATTTAGAAGAAACTAGTCCATAAAAAATTTCCTCATAGTTAACAAGATTGCAAATGCACATTAATGGATGCTGAAAGAATCAATATAAGTTTTAAACTTTGTTCGAAGAGGTTTGAAAAGTTCCAACGAACTCCAGGCATCAGTATCTGAACAAGCGTAGTTAGGCCTCCGAAGCCGCGTGCCAGTGCAATCTTATCCTTTTGAGCAGCGCACAGATATACTAAATTTATTCGGAAACTTCAAATTTGTAATATAAAAAGGAAAACAAGATATAAATAACTGTTCCACAAAGTTTCAACTCTCTAGAGCACTTTTTTGAGTCGTGAACGCCGTCTAAAGTTGGCTAATTTGGCCTAAAATCTGCAAATTCAATGGTATGGTTTAGGAAACAGCTCGTAACTCTATGAAGAAAAAAGCAAATGAGTTGAAAGTCAACATGTAAACTGAAATAGAGTTTTCTGACAACTGTGCAAAAAACTAGGTCAAGATCTCACGTTTCCACGCTACAGCGTTCACGTGAACATGAGTATCACTAGTTATTAGCCACCCTGTATTAGTATGTTTTAGTATCTGCAAACCCACAAGCAACAATAACATCAATAACAGCAACCAACGGTATGCAACCAACCAGTACGCTTTTTCAACTGTAACAGATAATCAAAAGCACAAAAATGCCAAACTCGAAACAGTATTTTTCCACTAAATTTTCTCGGTTTCCATATACTGTGATATGTTCCAAAGTTCCAATCTCTTCAATCGTTTTCCTATGTTTCGTAAATTTCAATGCTAGTCCTGAAAATGTTGAATGACTTTCAAGCTCTTCTTTCTTATTGTTCCTGCCAAAAGAATTAGAAATACGTTCTACATATACTGAATTTCAGATGAATGAACCGGCCTTTTACGAGTTTGTGTATTACAAATAATTGATTCATATCATAAATTAAATCTCGAAATTATCTAATTTTTCCAGTTCCACAATCCTTATTTGAGTCTTTTGAATTTTGTATTTTCATTGGTAGTTATCTCTTTTCTTTCAAGCGTTCGATTTGCTAGTGGAGTCGCTTAAAACCAAAAACTTGCATTTTCCTTGGACATTTCTATAGCTCCACCCATATAAGAAATATGTTAGTAAGAAATATGAAAAGATTTCATGATAGATGGTGTTCTGCGATTTTCCCTAGGCCTTGTTTTGGAACTCCTGTGAGATTGCGTTGATACCGTATTTACTCTATTTGACCGGCACCTCTAAATGTCCGGCACCCTCTATTAGACCGGCAGTCAAATGATGAGTTTGAAAAATAGACCGGCACCCTCTAATAATCCGGCACCCTCCAATTATCCGTCTCTAACAAAAT
Source organism: Caenorhabditis sinica (assembly GCA_963932045.1). Lineage (NCBI taxonomy): Eukaryota > Metazoa > Nematoda > Chromadorea > Rhabditida > Rhabditidae > Caenorhabditis > Caenorhabditis sinica. Next base: position 23,674,949 of record OZ009940.1, read on the forward strand.
TAATTAATTTTCCAAAAACTTCATAAACTCACAAAAGAAAGCATAATTTGTTCAATTTTTACAGAATTTTAACGAATTTCAAGTTTCTAGAACAGTTTCTGATCATTTTTGATTAAAATTTTCCATTTCCATAGCTTTCAGCACTAAAAAATCCTCGAAAATGAGCTTGAAAAATCAAATTTCTATTGAAAAATTTGAAATTGTCCATTCACTTTTTGGGATTTAGACACTTCGAAAAATAGACCGGCACCCTCTAAATGTCCGGCGCCCTCTAATAGACCGGCACTAAAATGAACACATCGAAAAATAGACCGGCATGCCGGTCAATTAGAGAAAATACGGTATTTAGATTTAGAAATTTTCCGTTTCAAACAGTTAAAGAAGATTACATTTATTTTTGATTTCGATCCGTGATGGCGATCTGTTCCATAATATTCGGGTGTGTGATTTCTTAACGAAAAAACCATAGGATTTGTCATTCCGTTTCGACAAGATTCGAGATAATTGCCGTGTTTTTCGAAAGAAGCGATGATAGAAAGTGAAGTCATTTTGATCTCTTTTTGATGAAATTCGACTGGTTTGTTGAAGCTGCTGGTATCACATTTGACCCCGTTTTTTTTTCTCGAAAATCTGAAACTAGTAAAAAACGGAAAATAATTAAAACTATATAGACTTTAGAAAACAGTGACTTTTGAGTTAATAAGCAATATTAATGAATACACCTTTGTTTGAACAGGAATCTCGTTTTTATAAAATAAGCTCCGACAAATTTTCAGAATATTCTACTGTTTTATATAAGCTTTTTCCAAACACACTTTTCTTTTCAGCGTTTTTATACTCCTTCCTTTTCTCCGTATCAGCTTGTCCTCTTTTTTTTTGGCTTTTCAGATTCCTTACTGAATTTGCGCCGCTACACTCTAGTCTATGACCGTTACAGTCATATTAGCTTCCAGTCTATTTCTCTATATTTCTAACTCTATTTTCTATTTCTAAGAACAAGAAGATGAACATAATGACGAAAAAGAAAAGACATAGTGAGTGAAATGTTCTCTGGTTCCTCTGATTCAAAACCAACATAACTCAATTGCTCATCCTTTTCTGGGTTTAGTCTGATGAAGATTTTGTTCTGGGTGTTTATGAATCCGTATGGCTTTTTCGAGCTTTCACAGTCTCAATTATGGAAAACAGCAATTTTGGATAAGTTTTTGAATGTTTCATAATGGTGTCATTATGAACTCAGGCCGAAACTTTACGATGCTTCACAAATTCTATATTTGACATGCTTAGAGAAATTCCCAAGTATTGCGTCCCTTTAACATTTTTTCCTGGGGTTTCAGGTATTATTGAGGTCTCTGTTCATGAATATTTTCACTGTTTTGACAAGTGAAGTTGACTTGAGATGTAACTTCGAATCGTTCGCATGAAACTGTAGGTCTCTATTTTACCGTAGCAACCATTGAATTGATCACGGAATAACCGTTGAGGGCTCGAAAACTCCAAAGTTAAAACAGTACCTTTATTCATCAGGTTTTTTTGGTTTTCAAACTAAATCTTCCTTCTGCGTTTATCGTTATCAGAAACGGCTGTCGTTTTTGTTAACTTCAAAATTGCGAATAAAATATTGATGATGTCCCGCAGAGGTGCGCGGAATTCCGTCTTCCGTCTTCCGTATTCCGCCAAAATTTTTCCGACTACTTCCGTCTTCCGGATTTTTTAGAAGAAAAAAATTTTCACGGAAGTCCCAAAATTTTTGATTTTTCCAAGTCGAAAAAGATTTTTGGCTGATTTTCTGAGCTTTCCGAACACTAACTGTCACTGTTCCTAACATTTTTCGCACTTTTAGGCCGAGACAGTCACTTCCGTCTTCCGTCTACTTCCGTCTTCCGCCCATATTTTCACTTCCGTCTTCCGTGTTCCGTCTTCCGTCATAAAAAATTTACTTCCGTCTTCCGTCTTCCGTCTTCCGCATAGAAAAAATTCTCTTCCGCGCACCTCTGATGTCCCGGATAAGAAAATGAAATCTCTCTGTAGCCCACAATGCATGCAATTTTGAAAATAAGCATTTGATAGAACACTAGAACTGTTTGCCAATCACAATTATCACGGTTTCGAAAGCTTGATTTTTTTAATTAATAAAGTTTCTTCCGATTCATCGTCGGAGATGTTTTCAATTACTATTTTCAAGTTTTATGATTTGAAACGGTGGGACAACTTTTATGGGAAAAAATTCCTCCACTTTTCCGTCTGCACGTCAATAATTTATGCCCAAAACACTTCTCAGATCTGATGCCAAGATACATTTTTGACTGTTATGTCATTCCCAGATACAATTCTCGAAGTTCTACAAGTCACTTTTCATCTCATCTGTACATTGTCACCTGGAAAAATGGCGTGTGGTGTTTTGAATTGGATTTTTGATAGATGTAAATCCTTTCTCCAAGTCTCTCGGACTTCAAAGGATTAGTAAACATCAATACTCGAAACTCAAAATTTAAAAAAAAATAGTATGTAATTTTTAATGTTCCATTATTTTTTAATCAGTTCGCTGATTCATAAGCTTTTATTGATTTTTCCCGACTCTCCTCAATTTACAAATTATCGTCGTGTTCTAGAGAAACTCGGTTCTAGTTTGAGACTCAAAATTTCATATATTGAGCATTGCTGGTATTTCTCATTTTGAAGCGTTTTACTGTTTCAGACGCTACATTTTAGCATGAATTTTTGTTAGAGCTCGATTCTCCGAATAGACATGCAGGGAAACAAAAGATTTACATTTAACCTAAAGTTTCCAGTTTCTCTGTGTTATCGTTTGCCCATGCTTTTTGTGATTTATTACTTATTGGAGTTCTTGTCGTAATTCATAATCATAAATTACGAAAAAAATGTTTCAGGTTTGTAGTTTCTGTTTGAGATTTCGGCTTGGATTGTTATTGGAGAAATTTAATGGTTAATTGATGAAAAATTGTGCCAAATGAGTCCATATACTACTTCAAAGCTCTAACTTTTGAACTCTTGTAAATTACTTGATAACAGTCGATGATTAATAATCCTTCCATGTCTAGTAGTTTATCTTTATTTGTTGAAATTCCTCCGAAATGTCTTTCCTCTCACTTAGATCCTCGAAATATATCCGAAGAAGTCACGTCATCTATAAAAACGTTATGAATACAAAATGAGTATGAGCTCTAACCTCTGTTTTTCGTGCTCAGAGTGAGCCCGAAAAAACTAGAGAAAATGAAGTTCGTGGTCAATTTACGATAATTTTTTGTTTTGATGTAAAATTATCAAAAAATGGAAAATGTCTGTTTTTCATGGTCAATAGGAATCAGAAAAAGTTTTGGCTAGTCGATGGGAATGCTGAACGACGAGCATTTTGAAAAAAATAATTCAAAACCACACTAGAAGAGTCCAAAACAAACAAGAAAATTCTATGAAAAAATCTGACATTTTTGAAAAAAGGTGCAAAAATGCACTATTTCACTCATTTCAAGTTTATTGCAGTTTGATTCTTTCAATTCTCTTTTCATCTTTCGGCTCCCCGACGTTTTGCAACCATGCCATTTCGTAATAGGACATTTGGCAACCAGCCATTTCGCAACTATATAAACTTGTCCGTTTTGCATCCATTTATTAGGTTGTCCGGAAAGTTTTTGGACCACTTTTGAAAATGATGGTATTCAAATAGTTTAGATGATCAACACAATATTTTACATTGACCTTGTTCACAACAAAATAAAACTACTGTGTTCAAAATTTCAGCCACGCAAATCATCATTGCACCGAGTTGTGAGCTCTTGAAAATTTGGCTCGATTTTAAGAAAAAAATTTCACTTTTTCTCGATCGTATATCTCACTTCAGAGGATAGTCCATAAGAAGATTTCATGGAATAATACTAAGCATTTCTTTGTTAACAATATGCAACATTGCTGATACAGCTTACGTTCTCCATTATTGTTCTGTGAGCAAAAACACGAAAAAATCGGAATTTTCGTTTTTTCCGAGTATGGTGGTAGGATTTGTTAAGGCATTTTGCCGAAATATTTTAATTGTAATGATCCTTATTGTGTAGAAAAACTGTGGTAAACAGCGGCTTTTTACGGCATCTAGAGAAAAATGACGTTTTTTGGGAATTTTTCGGTAGTGAGCTTTTGGGTTCGATCATGGCTCCTGATTCTGGATGGTTGCTCTGCCTATTGTGCTACTTATAAAAATATTATTCACAATTACCATATTCTGTGCAAAAGATATGGGATCATAACGGCGCTTCTCCGGAAAACCCCAGGTCATTTTTCACTATTGAATCAAAAAATGCCGTTTTGACTTCCAGAACCCATAACTTAACAAATACGATTGATGGAGTTCTAAAATTTTGGGCCCGTTACTTTATTTAATCGGCAAACAAAATCCACACAATAACAATTTCTATGAAAGCAAGCTATCCCGGAACCAGCGATTTTAAAAATGTACAAAAACTTTCCGGACAACCTAATAGCTTTATTTTGTGATTTTAGACGATTTCAGCACACCATAAAACTCTGAAAATTTTTGATTGCAACGAGGAATTTTCACAATAACGTGAATCTTTTGGTTTCTAAATGGCGTGATTGTCGATTGTCGCAGTTGCGAAATGTACAGTTGCGAAATGACTGGTTGCGAAACGTCGATAGCCCTTTTTTTGGTAAAATTTTTTTCAGTTTCATCTTAATTTTTTGGTGCTGTCACTTTTGATATCTTCAGTTTGAGGGCTTTAATTGTCACTTTGAACTAAATTGTTTCTTTCTTTTTTTTGGCACCAAAATGTCGAATCGTTTTCAATTATTTCAAGTTCCCGATGTCTCAACCTACCTACATACATATATACTTGTCTTCTTTTTTCTCTCAAAAATCACCACCCCCCCCCCTCTTTCTAAAAAATGTGTCTCTTTTCACTTCTACTACTTGTCAACCCCCCCTTTTCGGTGGGAAGGTGGCCCATAGATAGTGAAAAAAGAGAAATAGTAATGATTTGAGAGAGAATTAGAGAAGCAGAAACTGATAAGAAAACTGTCGAGATGGAAGAGAGGGAGGACGAGAAGAGAAAATGAATGACCAGCGCCTCCTCTTGATTTGTTGATTTGATTCGATTAATACCCCCTTACTTTGATTTTTGGTAATACCATTTTTTTCTCAAAGTATTAGTGGTTTCTTTGGGGTTTTGAGGTATTAAAAGAGTTCTTTTTTCAAAGAAACTTTTTCATGAAAATAGTCGAAATTTTGGGATTTTTTCCTGTTTTATCACATTATTATCAATTTGACTAGTTTTGATGAAAATAGTAAAACCGATAAAAAAAATTAGAATAAGATGGAAATTTCAACACACTTTAATACGATTTTTGCTGAAAACTCAGCTTTTTCATGATTTTTGACAATTCGCTTAAATTTTTGACCTGAATAATTTGTTTTTATTTCTATTTGATTTGTTCTAGATGCTTTTGAAATTGCATGGATATCGTTAATTTTCAGCCTTGATGCCCTTTCTCTGCTAGTTTAGACTGCTTTTGCTAGTCAGATCGTTTTTCTGGAGAGGACGCCGTAGTCATGGATTTTTCAAAACTGTAAGTTTTTTCTGAATTTTTTTGTTAAAATGTTGTCTGTTTGGCTTTCATCTTAATATTTGAAAAATCTATTCCAATATTAGTATGTGTCTTTCATTAGGGACTATTCGAACTTTTTGAAGCTGAAATTTTTGTTCAAATCTCGGTTTTGGTCTAGGATTTTTTTCTGTTCTTGTGACTTGATATGTTTAATGAGGTCTCAACAAAAATGATATGTGGAAATTTTTAGAGCCAATCTCAGCTTTGTGAATCTGAAATATTAAATTCGTTTCCATTTTTCCCTGTTTCAGTACTGTTAAAAGGTTATTGTAATGTTTCGAAGTATAATGTGAGGTCCATACTTGGGAGTAAATAATTTGAGGTTTTCTGACATTGGAGCCCCATTTTTGAGCTTTTCCAACTATCCTTCTAGTCCATATCGTCTGTTCCAACAAGTTTTTAATAGGGTCTTATTCTCTTACTCTACAATCCTGTGTAAAAAATATTACTGACAACTCATTTTTCCGGATGATTTTCCCGTTTCGTTTGGACTGTTTTCCATTATCTTCCGTTTCTATACTAATTTTTCCAGAAGACTTTATTCTATGACAATTTTGAATTCGGCAACTATTTGAATATAAAATTTTTTCCATAACCAATCGAACATCCAATATATCAAGGAAAACATTTTTTTCAAATTGCAATTTTTCGATTTTTCAAAGCTCGTTCCTAGTTTTCGATATGTTTCATTCTATCCGTTGGCGATATTTCAAGCCGGTCTTCCATACTCTACTATCATCTCACCATCTACAATTTTATAGTCGAAAAATAAGACATCTGAGCGGAACATTGCTGGAAAAAACTGAGAAAATTTTCTGTTTCATGACCTTTGTATGAAAATGAGGACTAATCTACAATCAGTCTGACTTTGGTTCCCACCGGCCCCCCTAGAAAAAACAGAATTTCCCCCATATTTTTTAGAATTCCTGACCTTCCACCTTTGCCAACACTCACAGGAGACGATGTTTTGATACGTCAATCGTAAGCCGAACACATTTTCCAAACTTCCAATCAGAAAAAACCTCAGTGAAACTGTGAAAATTACTTCCACAAGAACAATGCAAACCCACTCTACTGAACATCCATCCACCGTTTTTTCCTCAAAAACTGTGCTGAAGTTCGATGAAGCGCAGTTGCAAATTCTTACTGTTTCATATTCAAAGTTTCAAGGATCCATTTTTTTGATTTTCAGTTTGACGATGTACCGTAGATCGCATTTTCTACCCCCTGTGTTCGTCTTTTCCCAACAGTTTCCACTTTACTCATCCACATATTTTCATCCAAGATCAGGGCGTTCCCCCTGTCTTGTGTATGTGTCTCTGTGATTTGGATTGATTCGATCTTCTTGATGGAAAAGTGAGACACAAGACACGATTTGGTCTCAAAAATCTATGTGATCAGTTCTTCTTTTTCTCTAGTTTTTCCTTCATATCTTTCTAATGTATGAGTCATCGTTAACATAGAAAGTAGTAGAATTCTTAAGGCGTGTGTTATGGTTGGCTGGTCATAATTGATAGAGATAAGAGACTGACTTCTTTTTTTGACCTGTGATCTTGAATTTAGGTGTGAGAAAGTGTGAGATACGAGACAACGAGACGCAGAGAAACTAAGGACCTTAGCTTCTCTGCGTCTCTAGTCACAAGGAACGTTTCGAAACGGATGTATCTCACGAACCATGATAGCTAAAGAAAATTGGTAAACTACAGAAATGTGTGAAATTTTACGCTCATCATTTTAGTAGTTGACAACTTTTTGATAACTGCTTTGGTTCCTGAGATATAGTGCTGGAAGTTGCCCTATCCCTTCTCAGTGTAGTACAAGGATGGGAGGAGGGCGAAGGAAGCGCTTTTCTGGTGACCTTCATCTTCAAGAGCCTATATTTCATGAGCCAGAGGAGCTGTAAAAATGTGGTCAACTACAAAAATGTGTAAAATTTTACACTTATCATTTTTGTAGTTTATAACTTTTTGATATCTTTATTGCTACTTGAAATATAATGTTTCAAAGCAAAGTGATTGGTTCTCAAGGAGGATAAGGAGAAAGTGAGAGACGCAAAGAAAATTACCACTGATAAGTCCCTGGTATGTTCAATTATAAGAGTCTAATTTGATCAGAAGATTCTGATTGTTCTAGTTTTTATTGGAGATTTCGAAACTGTTCTGAAAAATTGTGATGTTTCATAACATTGTTATAAAATTCAGGTTGATTCTTACTGAGATTCACTTTGCAGAGATTCCGTCTTTCTATTATTTTTTAGTTTTTTAAAATTTTTTCGCAATCTTGATCGTATCAGGGTCACATTCTTCTCATATTCTTGCTCGTTTCCTGCAATTTTAAGAATATTTTCGTATTTTTCTATATGATCCTAACCAAACTTTCGATCCTAAACATCTACTGTAATTTGTGTCATTATACAGTAATCCCGGCCACTTTCTTAATTGATACCCAATATCTTTCGTCGAAATTTTCAGACAATTATTTCAGCTCCAAAAGTGCATAAATTTGGCTCAGTTTTTGAAATTTCAATTATACTTCAAATACCGCACACCAGTCCCCTATTTCTCCTGTTCCACTAACACCACTTGTCGGCCTGATCTTTTGAAAATTCTGATCCTCACTCGCCTCAACTTCCTCATCTTCTGATTCCACGAATCAGATGACCAATCATAACTCCTTCCCCCCAAACCCATTAATTTCAATTTTCTTTCTGATTCCTGTCACAAAATCTTTATTGTGACAAACGAGCGTAGGCACACGCATACCGGATAAATAACAATTGTATTCCTAATGAGAAATTTGACAATTTGTAGTCCTCGTGGACTAAGGGATGGGGGCTTCGCCCCCACACTTGTCCACGAGGACTACAAAATGGAAGTTCGGGAAGATTCTTGATAGAAGGTTTGGAGAATCGTGGTATGTCGTAGGGTGTCATCATGTGCTATATTTGGAACTGGAATTTGGGGTTGTGAAATTTTGGAAGTTTGAAGACGTCAGATTCAATGGAGAGCCCTATTTCTGGCATCAAGAATTTTGGAATGGGTGGCGTTGACGCCAAGAAATTGGCTCCGGGACATTTCAAAACCGGACGTCTGGTTTTGAAATGTCTATGCTTTGGGTTAACACGGGTTTGAAAAGTTTTAGTTTCGAGTTGTCGCGGTTTTAAAAAGTCCGGTTTTGAAATGTCCTTGAGCCCAAAAATTGGGACTGTGGCTCGAAATTCGAGAGATTTGATGACAGTATCGAAACTTCAAAAAGCCCCAATATTTCAAAAATGGCCACTTCTTCTAAAATTTGGAATCCTATTTGACCTAGATAGATTTAGAGGGTCGACTTCCAGATTTTGAAGGCTACGGGCCCCAAAATCTTCAAATTAGAACGTTCAGAATATTTGCATCTTCTGCTTCCAGAATCTTGAATTTTGATCTCCCATTGTTTTTGCACATAGAGTAGAGGATAAATTGTTTGTACCGTGTCAAAAGAGACCAAGTCGAAAATAACAGCTGAAAATTTTGGAGAATGAAATTTTCCGTTTTTTCCACAAACAATTTTTTGGTGCTTCTCTATTCTACGAAATTCGAATCAGAACTTGAGAGATATCTGCATACATACAAGAGTTTGAAAGCCGAGAAATTTGGATACCAAAAATATGTCAATTGGAAAATTTTGCGGTTTCAAGAAGGTGTTATTATAAGTCAGTAGACTTTGAAATCCAGTTTTCCAAAAATTATCTTCACTATATTTAGTCAGACATCAAGCACTGAACTGAATGTTGATTTCAGTTAAATTTTTGCTGAGTAATTTGAAACTTGTGATATGTAAATTTTGAAAATTGTGATATGTGTGGCAACGGTTGCGTTTTAGTTTTGAATGGACAAGACCAATTATTTGTCTTCAGATGCCCAAGACAAATGAAAAACATGAAACTGAAAAAAATGTTAGAAATTTTTATCAGTTTCAAAGTATCTTCAAGTTTTGAAAGCTACAACTTTGAAAGCTTTATGTTCTTTCGAAGAGTCAGAAAAGTTAATCTGAAAATAAATTTCAAGATGCGAAGAAACAATCTAAGTTGATTTTTAACTTGAACCAACTGATGTAGGCGAAACAGAAAAAATGACTGAAATCAGTTTCAACATGCCTATATGTTTAGTCCGTTGGGACTTATATCATTGCTGAGTCGAAACGCTGATTAAAGAAAAAACATGTAACTGAGAAAATTCCTGGAACTTTCTCAGTTTTCCCACTTGAAAAGCCGTATCTTCTCTACCTCGCTGTTGGTTTTTTCCAATGTTTCAGTTTGCTAGTTTCAGCTAAAGCTATCGTTTTTGTTGCTGTAACGATCTAACCCCAAGTTGTACTAGAATGTCTTTCTTCTAGCACAATTTCTTGTAGTTTTTCTGTCTTGATGCACAAACAGGCCAATAGATGTAAATATGAATGTATCATTCAATTCCGAGTAGGAACAAAATCACTAAAAATTGTGGGTGCTGTTTCGAGATTTTCATAAAGGTACTGCTCAAACTTGAAATGCAATATTTAAGGCGAAATAAAAAATAAATCAGCGAAAGCAATTAGGAAGCTGACATTCCGGTTGAAGGATTTGAGTTTTTGAAATTATGAATAAGAAACAGTAAAGTTAGTTTTATGTTTTACCATACTGACAAAAGTGGACTTTGCAAAAATCTAAAATGGATGATGTTCACTAGATTTAGCGAAAATATTTCCTTTCTGAGAGTCCAGTTCTAACTGAAGGGATCAGGGTTTCTAATTGAACGTGGTTAAGCTATTGAAGTATAAACTTCATGCAAAAAAAAATCAAATTTCTGGAACTTCTGAGACTGGTCAATTTTAGAACAAAGTTGCTTGCTGTTTTTTGAAAAAAGACGAGACATGTTCTTCACTCAGCAAATTGTATTCAATTTTATGGTGAATTCTTTTCTAAATTACAGGACACAAACCCAACCAGGTTGGATAACACAACGGTTGATTGTGAACTTCCTGAAACTTCAAAAATTTTTGAGTAATTTTCTCTGCTTTTAAAAGTTGTGAAATCCTTTTCATTAACGAGCGTTTTCGATTTGTTTGCCATTGAAATGACCCAAGTAGAGAAGATTCAGATCCGGAGATAGTTTTACCTCAGAATTCTGAGAAGCTGTGGAACACTTAGAACCGATAGCTGTTTGTAAATTTGACTGTTTCTTAAAGTCGGTTTACATTATTGGCATGGTATCCGTTTCAGTGTGAAACCGAAATTACAAAATCTGAAAGTGATTGCAGAAAACTTTGTAAATTTCTTCTTGTTTCGATAAGTTGGCTTCTATCTTTCAAAACTGGAATAGCTCGATTTGACATTTAATTTGAGTGAGAATTTCTATTTTTTCGGGGAAGTTATGATCACTTTCTATTGTTCACTCGTCAGATAAATAAGAATATGTGGAGAATCTGAAAACGCAAATTTCCTAAATTTTTATGGAAAATTCACAGTTTCAATCACTTAATTTTAAATAGACTTTTTCCTGAGTGCCAGTACTGCCAGTCCTGAAGATATAAACTTAAAATCTAACTTTCCAGAACAAAAAAGTTCACAACTTCTTCGGTTTCTGGAAACTGAGTTAAGTTTTCTTCAACTTAGGCCTCCTCGATTCAAATCCTGGTGCAGTAAATCATAAAATAGATCAATTACAATTTGTTTGTTCCTCAAACCAACGAGACCTCTATTTAATCTGAAACTGAACAAAAAATAACTAAACAAATAAAAATAAAAAACATTAATGTTTTTCATTTTCTACTCTATCAAAATTCTTCCTTTAGGCCTCTCGTTTTGGTGAAAATCAGTGGGAGAAGTTCCAAATCAACTTTCAAAAATGTTCACTATTTCTCAAAGTCCACTTCATCATCGCTATATGCAATTCTGTTTAATGGTCCCATTTCCTTGAGTTGGCTTGCTCTGGAAAAAAATAGTCAATCTAGAGAATTTCACCCCAAAAAATCTTGAAATTTTGAGAAAATGTTTTGGAAAGTTTCCCTGTTTCCGATCCCCCATTTTTGACGAAGTTTTCTGAGCATTACCAGTAGTCCCCTGATATCTTTCTGTCGAAGTTGAGATGTAATATTCTTTTAATCCGGACCCAAAAACTCAAAAACGCGATAAAGTCATCCCAGCGCTCTGCCCCCCCCCCCCCCTCATCCCAACTTCCATCCTGACTTCCCCCTATTTGTTTACATCTTACACTTTTCTTCATCTTCTGACCATCATCCTCATCGTCGGCGTTGTTGACTCCACTATCCCCTCATCGTCAAAATGGCTACAAATACAAAAATCGTCTCGTGAAAACCAAAAATGCTACAATTATCCCCAATTTTTCTCATTATCTCGTTCTTGTGATATGAGAATCATGAGCAGGAGAAGGAAGCTGGAATCGAGAAAATAAGAGATTTCGACGGCAGCTGAAAACAAGAGCCATGGGTAGATCAGAAGTGGCGAGGGCCCGGAAATGTACTCAGAAAGGGGGAAGGAAATAGGCTCCGCCCACTTTGAGCCCCAAGGGGGTAGGCGGTTCCTGGAAAGTCATTTACCTCCCGCCAACGTCTTCTGAATTTTCCTGGAAATCTGAATTTAAAGTCAACGTCTTCTGGTATTCTAAATAGTGCATTTCGTCCTCAACGTCTTCTGAAGACTCTCTCTCGAATTCCGAATCTGAAATTCTGAAGTTCTCGGACGTCTTCTGGAATTCTGTCTCAGCTCCTGAAAGCTTTGAAGACGTCCAGCCTACCTGAGACCCTTCTATTGACACCTAACATCTTCTGGTGGTATTCTGAATCATCGTCAACGTCTTCTGGATTCTGATTCTCCACTCTTAAGGATTTTGAAGAACTCCAACCATATTGAGACTCCTCAACTGAAAATATTCTGGGAGCCTGAACGTCTTCTGAATTCTCAACTTTGGCTTCTGAAGCCCTCACGTCTTCTGGTGATTTCTGGAAACCACTTCCTCCTTTTTTCTGCTATTCTAAGATTCTGAATCTCTCTTCGTCAACATCTTCTAAAAGTATTCTGAATTCTCCCCTCTACTATGAATTTCCCATTCTCTAACCTATCATTCCCACCCGGGGGACCCCCTCCAGGACCCCCACCACAACCACCACCAGCACGTGGTCGAAGTGCCAACTCTAGAAGGTAAGCGGAAAAAGAGTTTCTTATCACAAATTTTCACTTTTTTTGCTCTTATCAGTTCCTCTTTTGTCCTCTGAAAAGTCGTCAAAACTTGAGATGGGTTGACGCAGGTCGAGAGAAAAAACCGGAGATTATTTTCTTTTTCAATTGATTTTTTTGTGCAAATTTTAGTTTTATTTCAGCTGCAACAAAACTAGATTTGGAGTTTTTCAACATTTTTTGACAAAAATTTTCACCTGGTTTTGCAAAGTTTGAGTCATGAGCCTGTTCAGGGGTGAAAATCTAGAAATTGAGCAGTAAAATTTAGTTCAAAATTTCAAAAATTAATGCGAAAAAATGAGTAAAGATGTCTAGAAATTAGATGATGCATGAGTAAAAGTACTTGGAATATGTGTCAAATTTTTGTTCTGAATCGATTCAAAAAATGTCTAGTGCTCATATGAAGGGAAAACGGAAATGTCTGTGTTTCTTCGTTTCCTATACTATTTCGTAATTTTTTAATGGGACAACTTTTTTCTGTTACTTCATTCTTATAGCAGTTTCAGGGAGAACCTTCTAATTGATTCTTCTTCCTCCTGTATCGCTTTCATCTGATTTGGCTATTCGTATATTTAACCTTGTAGATTTTTTCGATTGGATTTCTTACTTTTTGCCGCTTCTCGAAATAGTAAGTGCACAGGCTTCGTTACTATACTTACTTCTTGAAACAGATAGAAAAATTTTTCTTCCAAATTTCAGTTCCAAAAAAAGACTTTTTCATGCCTGTACTTCGCAAATTGTGTCGAAAACGTCTAAACGTCGTATCAACAGAGCACTCAAAAATACGCGAATAAAACCTACACGAAACAGCAAAATTTCAAAAATAATTTTCCTGTTTTTCATAGTTCTTGTTTATCGGCGGCCTCTAGATTATTAGTTACTTTGTTGAAAACTCATGTCCTAAATAATTATTAAATGTTTTGGTACATTTTTGTTGAACATATTATATACTTGCGGCGTCGAGGATGCTATACGGTGTAAGTCAAAACGTTCATATCAGAATCTGAGGAGCATTACTAAGTACGTTCATGTTAGAATTATTTGTACATCTTGAAACATTTTAAAATGTTTAAGAACTTTTTCAAAGTTACTTGTTTCCTCTCATGTTTCTAATTTCAATTTTTGAACTGATAGTGTACACTTGCGATTCACACGATGTCATCAAATCATTATACTCTTTTGTAATGTATGTACCCTAGAAAACGGTAAAACTTACGAGATCCAAATTTAACTATTTTTGGGGTTTCCAAGTTTTTCCTGTTTCTCATTCCTGAAATATTACTTGTTTAAAGCTTCGTGGGATTCTCGTAGACTCCCCATTCTGTTGTCGCCGAACCTAACAATAATTTCCCTGAACAAAAGATTTTTCTTCTAACCGTGACTAGAGGGTACAGAAAAGAATAATCGACAAGTTTGGGAAATTCAAAAAAAAATCGGTTTCTTTCTCATCAGATTTGATACGCATATTAATAGGGTATTATTTTGTCGTCAAGGAACTTTTCTTTTGTATTTTGTTTCAGTATGAACGTGTTTGTTGACTTGTACCACAATTTGAGTACAGCCAACTCAGATTTAAGCTACTGTCATTCTACATGATATGTTTTCCAGTTTCATGTAGGAAAACAACACTTCATGTTTATTTAGTTGTCCAATAACTCTTTCTTCATTTCTTGCTCTTCTGCTAAAATTTTTCCGGTATCATGACGTTGTGATAACAACTCAAGGCTTTTCGAACTAATTGTTGCATATCAAGTGCCTCACTTTTCAATTCATCACTAAACTTGATGAGCTAAATAGTCAGAAACCTTACTATGTGTAGGATGCACTTTTTGCGAGAAATTATTGTTCGACCAATTTCGGATGATAATGAATACAAGGCATTCGACAAAACGAATACTGACAACGTGAAACATGTTTTCGCTGTTTCATGTATATCATAGTTTTGATTGATTTTTAGTTCATTAGTTATTCAGTACTTACCGTCAAAACTGTGTTTTACATTTCAACTATCCCGCTCATCTCATGAGTGATTACGGTTGTACATAAATTTGCACTCCTATTTGTATTCCGGAATTGCACTAGATTCAATTTCTCGTCTGTTAATCAACTTTTTTTCTGTTTTCTGAAACTGTTAGAAAAGCCAAAATCAAGGTTACTTAATGGTTTGAAAGTGCAGATTGCTATGATAGCAGTTTTTCTACTCATTGCTTTTGTTACAAACATTTACTTGTACATTTCAGTTTCAACACATTAGTATAACACTTTTTTTTTTCTCCAATTCAATGCTTTCAGTAAACGTTCAAGTATTTTTGTTCTAGGTTCCCCGCCTGTCCATACAGCACTTTTATCAGTCAACTGTTTCAGCATGATCTCATGTTCAGGTGATCTTTAGATTAACAGTTTTTCTTTCCCTTGAGCCTGTTTTTATTTCATCTTTGAGTGACTTAACCTACTAAAGTTCCGAATCAAATACCATTCATTTTTGAAAAAGCGATTTTCGACGTAAAATGATTATCGAAAATGTCGTTTTTCTAGAAATGACGGTGGAAATGACAGTTGGAATTTTAGAAATGACTTTCAAAACGACATTTTTGACTATCAGAAAAATAAAAGCAATTTCTAAAACGACATTTTCGACATTCTGAATTCTCTATGCAAAAATTTGTGCTGATTCCAAATATCATAGTGAAAATGCTCAAAAATCGTTCCGAGCCCCTGAAACCCCCGCTTCAAATAGCCCTTCTTTGGCTAGAATGTTCTCCAGAGCATTCTCAGCTATTTTTTTCATTACTTTTTCAGGTTTTTTAATGCAAAATTAATCGAAAAGCTACAACTTTGTTAGAACTTCCGCCATTTTTGCTAGAAAACCCCTTGAAAAATGATGAAAAATGGCTGAAAATGCGGTGGACCAGCTCCGCCACGGCCCGGAGCCAGAAAGGGTTTTTGAAGCGCGTTTTCAGGGTTTGGAGCAATTTTTGAGCATTTTCACTGTGATATTTGAAATCAGCACAATTTTTTGCGAACGGAGTCCTCCTTTAAAGATGACCCAAAACAACACCTATGGTTTTTTGTTGATTTTGTACTTCTTTCAATATTAAACTGGAAATTCAACCTTTTTCTTGCTGATCGGATCCAAAATCCGGATTTTCTGGTCTTATTTCCCTCTAAAATTATTATATTTTGTATGAATATTGAAAGATGATGACGTGTTTACACCTCGAGAAATTTTTTTTCGGGTTTCATGTTGCCAAAAATTCCTATTTTCAGTTACTTTTTCCATCCGACTATTCCGACTATTCCGACTGTTTTCGACATTTTCGACATTATCGACAATGTCGTTTTGGAATTCAAAAATTTTTTCGACGTTTTCGACATTACTGTTTTTCATTTCTGAAAAAATTTCGACATTTTCGATAGTCATTTCTAAAATACTAGTTGACGTGAATAGTAGAAATGATTATCAGTATAGACTGATTTTGTCATTTTCAACTTGCAATTCGGAACTCTATAACCTACCTCATTTTTTTCTCATTTTCGTCCAATATTTGTGGTTCATCTGGACCCAAAAATTGAGTGCTCCGTCTCTGGAATCTTCAGATGTTTTTGAATTTGAACGCTGATGTTTTCGAAAACATAACAAGTTTTTAAAATATTCTCGACCTGATGCCCACACTGTGAAACAGGTGGCCAAGGAACTGCTTCATCTTCCGAATGTTCTGTTCCACGGAGTTGATGAGAAAAAGAACAGTTTCTCATCAATATTGCCAAGATCCTATTTTTTGTGGTTATAAAAAGAACGCCTCGTCGACATTATTTGGATTAATTCACGCAACCAAATGATTCCAATCTGAAACAGTTGGTGCTGAAAACTTTTTTTTTCAAACATAAGAACATAGATCTCCGAATTCATGTACAACTAAAAGTCAATGCTACATTGATTCAATGTACGGCTCTAAAAACGGTAAACAGTTTGAAATCGTTTATTGAAAAGATTTATCGCTGATTTTTCATAATACTCAAACATGTGCCCCTGATGAAACATAAATGAAAGGAGGCTTTTTGATATCCTCTTGGTACTTTTCGTTTTCGTAATGTTTTCGCCTCTCAACAAGAAGATTGCTGTTACAGTATCCCTATAGTTAAGTACAATCCTATAAAAAATGATCGTTCCAATGGCTTCCTTGCTCAGTACTGTAAATTCTTGGTCAGGAATCAAATTTCATCGGCTTGTTTTTTCTCCAGCTTTTCTCACAAAAGTCTTGTCTGTCACCATAATAAAAACTTTTCAATTACCCCTATAATACTTCCATTGTGAAAAAGTTAAAATTTTCTTGTTTCATACTCTTTTTTTGAACTCAAGAGATTGTTCCTTGTAATCGATCGAAAGCGAATTTTGGTAAACTATAAATCTACCCTATCTAACCAAAGAACCAAAGAAAGCAACTAATGGCTAATGAAATGCCATAGTGAAATAGGATCTCACTTGTCTGACTGTAGGGGACAAATATGACCGTTATTGGCTTATTAGTGGCTTCAAGACATAGCGAAAAAATAGACAGCTTGAAACAGTGATACAAACATTTGCCCGTTTTGTGATGATGACGTCAATATGTTTAATTTAAAGCGGTTCTGATTCTCTTCCTATAGCCCGAGCAGCCAGTCCTATTTTTTGATGGAGCGTTAGGTGCAATGAACTTAAAGTATGTCTTAACACAGCTTGCTATTTTCAACGCATACACGCCTAACTTGAAACAGTAAATTTGCACACTTTCAGTTTCATTGAGGTAGTAATTCATTAGAAAAAAATTATCACCAGTAACAGTACGTTTCCAGTCTAACCTTCACAATAATTTAAAATTTAGTGGTTGTCACAAGACATATTTTCTAAGAATCATAATATAAATGCTTAGTGTAGTTCAAATCTGGTCAATTTGAAGCACTTAATTGCTTTTAAAAGGTTTCCATGAAAAATTAGTCTGCTCTGCTCATTTCTCCAACTCGAATACATGGTAATATGTGCAACTTTAAATCAAAAAACAAAAAAAAGTCTGTTGCATCAAGATAGTAATTAATTGAGAAATACAAATAGGTCCAATATACCTAGTATATTCAAAGCCAACAGTTGTATGTCTCAAATGACTTCACAAGCCTTTTCAAGGCATTTTCTGCCTTGGTACCGACCGTTGAGGGTTCAGTTTGATCAACTAATGACTAACTACGATCATTTTCTAATAAAAAAACTTTCCCCAGTTTTATAATATCACCAAAAACTTCAGTATTTCCCATCTGAACTTTTCAATTTGACACAGTATTTTTACCCAGAAAGTTGAATCTTTTCATGAAGATTCCAAGTTACTGTTACATTAGGTAGAAGTTGTAAAAAAACAAGAAGGCAGTCTTGTTCAGTTCTCTGTTCATTCACACTTCGTTTGTGCTTTTACTTGTGCTATGGCTATGGATATTTCTATGTTTTTTTGAAGTTATCATCGACTATCAAATGGTCCATGAGCACTTGATGATACCAAATCGAAACATGAAAATGTAGTTGGCATCAAATTCCTTTTTGTTATTTGAACTGCTCTTTTGTGTCATTGTAATACAATCTAAATTGAAGTCGGAAGTAAACAATCATTGATAATACAACAAAAAGTAACCAATTTGAAACAGATGAACAAAACCAACATTTTTCAGTTTCAGTGAGGTATTATCAAACTGAAATATCAGCTTTTGACAGTGGGTCCTTGCTTTGTGATGTTACAAAATTTAAAAAAATTTCAGGCTAGCGTACGGAAAATTAGGTTTGAAAAATCAATCGTGCTAATTTGGGTTTATTTTGATTTCCGGATATCGCAAATTACATTTTTGCACCCTTATTCAAAAATGCTCGTTGTTTTCAGAAACAATGCGAGTGACTAGTCCTGACATGGAACGCTGATCTACCACCAGCTCTCCCTGAAGACCCGAACTTTGGTTTCAGAGCATCCACCGCAGGTGAACTTAGAGAAGAGAGATTGGTCAAGAGGGCTAGACATTTGGATTAAATATTGAATTTTCCCCATTAAACCCTTCTGTTTCAATTATTTTTCCAATTCTAACGATTTATTGTTTTCCATCTCCCGTTTTCGCTTGGGGACTTTATGTTACAAAAATTGCTTGTTACAGTACTTTCTCAAATAAATTGTGAAATAATTTTGAACACTTTCTATGATGAGTGTTGGACACCGGAACCATTTAACTCCGTCTATATGAAAAATGAATCAAGATGTCGTGGTAAGAAGTATGAAAAGTGTTAGGATGAATTTTTGGCTGCTTTTTCTGGTGTAGATTTGGGGCTCCAGTCCGTTTTAAATGGAGATTAGTAAACTTTTTTGACCTCATTCTAAATGTTTCATAATGGTATTGTTTCGGGCTAGCTAGGAATAAATGCAATATGACACGGATAATGTTTGTGATATTCTCAGAAAGTTTAGAATTGTTGAAACGTTCCCCGCCTTGATAATTCCACGGATTGTTGGCCTATTTTTTTGTTTCCATTGGAGTACATGGTGGATTTTTGTTTTTACTAATTCAACTAGTCTTTTTTTAGATGAACTGGAGTCATTATCAATTTGCTACTGTTATCATTCTCTTAATTTTCATTGAACAGAAAAAAAGATGTAGCTTGAAAAATTTCTCTGTGAACAGTCTCATCGATTTTTCTCGGTTTCAATTCGTAATTTGTTTTCTACTTTTCATTTTCCCAGAGTTCTCTCAAGGTTTCCGCTGTTGCTTCATTTTCAAACTCACAAACAACACTAACATCACTAGTTATAACATCAATAACAACGACCAACGGTATGCAACCAACCAGTACGCTTTTTCAACCGTAACAGATAATCAAAAGCACAAAAATGCCAAACTCGAAACAGTATTTTTCCACTAAATTTTCTCGGTTTCCATATACTGTGATATGTTCTAAAGTTCCGATCTCTTCAATCGTTTTCTTATATTTCGTAAATTTCAATGCTAGTCCTGAAAATGTTGAAAAGCTTTCAAGCTCTTCTTTCTTATTGCTCTCGCCAAAAAAATTGAAAATGTGTTCTATACTGAATTTGAGAAGAATAAACCGCTCTCCTACCAGTTCGCGTACTACAAATAATTGGTTCACATCATAATTAAAATCTCGAAATTATCTTATTTTTTCAGTTTCACAATTCTCATTTGAGTCCTCTGAATTTGGTATTTTCATTGGTAGCACATTGTTTATCGCCTTTCTCTCAAGTTCTCAATTTGCTCGTGGAGTCGTTCAAAACCAAAAATTGAGCATTTCCCTCAGACATTTCTGTAGCTCCGCCCATATGAGAGATGTATCAAGATGTGTTGGTGAGAGGTATGAAAAGGTTTCGTGATGAATGGGATTCTTCGATTTTTCTCTGTTCCACTAGGTCTTGTTTTGAAATCCCTGCATGGTTGTCATAGTATTATGAGAGATTGCGTTGATATTTAGATTTTGAAATTTTCTGTTTCAAAGAGTCAAGAAAAATGACATTTCTTTTTGGTTTCGATCCAATCTGTGGTTTCCATTCTCAACAAAAAACAGTAGGATTTGTCATTCCGTTTTGACAAGATTCGCGATAATTGCTGTGTTGTTCGAAAGAAGCGATGACAGAAAATGAAGTCATTTCGATCTCTTTTTTATGAGATTCGGCTGATTTGTTGATGCTACGGATATCACATTCGACACCATTTTTCTCGAAAATCTGGAAACTAAATAGAAAAAGGAAAATTATAAAAACGATATAGACTTCAGAAATTAGTGAGTTTAAAGTTATTAAGCAACACTAATGAATACCCTTTTGTTTTAATAGGAATCCCATTTTTATAAAATAAGCTCCGACAAATTTTCAGAATATTCTACTGTTTTATATAAGCTTTTTCCAAACACACTTTTCTTTTCAGCAGTTTCATACTCCTACATTTTCGCTGTATCAACTTGTTCTCTTTTTTATGGTTTTTCAGATTTCTCACTGCATCTCCGCATTATATTCGACTCTATTACACTCTAGTCTATGGCCCATATATCCATATGTATTTGTTTCTAGTCTATTTCTCTTTTCCTAATGCTTTATTTCTATTTCTATTTCCAAGAACAAGAACAAAACATAATGAAGAAAAGCAAAGACATAGTGAGTGAAATGTTCTCTAGTTCCTCCGATTCAAAATCAACACAACTCAATTACTCATCTTTTTCTGGGTTTAGACTGATGATGATTTTGTTCTGGCTGTTTATGAATCAGTGTGGGGTTTCAAGTTTTCACAGCATCAACTATGGAAAACAGCAATTTTGGATACATTTTTGAATTTTTCATCATGGTTCGATTATGAAGTTAACATGAAATTTTACGATGCTCTGCAAATTTCTATGTGACATTTTCAAAAAAAGTAAATCTTTACAAAAAAATCTTTAAAAAATTTTCCTGGTTTTTCAGTCATTTTTCATGGATATTTTCTTTACTGTTTTAACTAATTCAGTTCACTTGATATTGAAATTTTAATTAATCTCATATCATTGTAGGCAGAGATGCACGGAATTCCGTCTTCCGCCTTCCGTCTTCCGTCTTCCGCCACTTTTTCTATTCCGTCTTCCGTATTCCGTCTTCCGCCAAAAGTAATTTTATTCCGTCTTCCGTCTTCCGTGTTCTTCGAAAGTCAGTTTCGTGCATCTCTGATTTCCATCAACTTCCTATTTTCCTTGATTTTTTGGTTTAATGTGTTGAATTGTTGCCTTTGGTTTTGTTTTTTTGTATTTTTTAAATAAGCTTGTAGTCTCGAGTTCCAAAAAATTGTTTTGGGTTCAAATTATTGAGTTCAAAAAGTTTTTCTAGTTCCACTTTTATTCCGTATTCCTTCCGTCTTCCTTCCGTCTTCCGTATTCCGCCACTTTTTCTATTCCGTCTTCCGTGTTCCGTCTTCCGTCATAAAAAATTCTCTTCCGTATTCCGTCTTCCGTCTTCCGTGTTTTTCAAAAGTCACTTCCGTGCATCTCTGATTGTAGGCCTCTATTTTTTCCCAGCAACCACTTAACTAATCACAGAATAACCGTTGAAGGCTCAAAAACTCACAAGTTAAAACATTACTTTTATTCATCAAGTTTCTTCGGTTTCAATACTTAATTTTCCGTTTTCCGCGTTTATCAATTCAATGTTCTCAAAATTGGCTGTATTTTTATGAACTTCAAATTGTGTCTAAAATATTGATGATGTCTCGGATCAAAGAAAATTAATCTCTCTGTAGCCTACAG
This sequence comes from Caenorhabditis sinica, assembly GCA_963932045.1. Lineage (NCBI taxonomy): Eukaryota > Metazoa > Nematoda > Chromadorea > Rhabditida > Rhabditidae > Caenorhabditis > Caenorhabditis sinica. The sequence goes on from OZ009940.1 coordinate 23,697,073, forward strand.
TGAGATTAATATTGAAAACAGTGAATTAGATACAGCAATATAACTGTTTGACAATCATACTTATTACGGTTTCAAAACGCTAATTTTTTTCAATAATGAAGTTTCTTTTGATCCATCCTCGAAACGTTCATTTAATTTCTCAAGTTTTATGATTCAAGGCGATGGGACAGCTTTTTTTTGGGAGAAATTCCTGCACTTTTGCGTTTGCACGTCAATAATTCATGCCCAAAACACTTGTCAGATCTGACGGCAAGGTACATTTTTGACTGTTCTGTCATTTCCTGATACAATCCTCGAAGTTCTGCAAGTCACTGTTCATTTCCATTCTTTTCAGTGTCACCTATAAAAATCGTGTGTATCGTCTTGAAGTGGATTTTTGATAGATGTAAATCCTTCCACCAAGTAATTGGGCTTCAAATGACTAGTAAACATCATTACTCAAAATTCAAAGTTCAAAAAATTTCTGTAATTGTTTTATGTTCCACTGTTATTCTATCAGTTCGCAGATTTATAGGTTTTTGTTTTTTCGAGTTCCCCGATTCACAAGTTATCGTCGTGTTCCAGAGAAACTTCCCAATTTTATACTCTTTTTTCCACTTTTCAGGCCCTTCTTTCTTTAGTTTGAGACTCAAAAATTTTCATTTCTGATTTTTTTCTGATTTTGATGAGTTTTTTCTGTTTCAGGTGCTACATTTTAGCATGAATTTTTGTTAGAGCTCGATTTACCGACATTGCAGAAAAACTAAATATTTACATCTAACCTAAAGTTTTCAGTTTCTCTGTGTTATCGTTTGCCCATGCTTTTTGTGATTTATTTCTTATTGGAGTTCTTGTCGTAATTCATTATCATAAGTTATGAAAAACAATGTTTTGGGTTTGTAGTTTCTGTTTGAGATTTTGGCTTGGATTGATCTTGGATTTATCTCCTCATGGTAACTTTAAAAAAAATTGTGCACAATAAGTCCATATACTGCTTCAAAGTTCAAATTTTCATGATATTTTAGATTTCAATCACTTCTGTTTCTGAACGTTTGTAAATTACTGAATGTCACTCATTTCAAGTTTATTTCACTTTGATTCTTTCAATTCTCTTTCCATGTTTCGGCTCCCCGATGTTTTGCAACCATGCTATTTTGCAACCATGCCATTTCGCAAAAGGACATTTCGCAACCAGCCGTTTCGCAACTATATAAACTTGTCTGGTTTACGTTCAATGGCACTTATTTTGTGATTGTTGACAATTTCAGGTTACCGTCAAAATTTGAAATTTATGATCACAACGAAGAATTTTTACGTGAGTTGCAAATGTCGCGGTTGCGAAACGGCGTAGTTGCAAAACGTCGGGAGCCCATTTTTTGGTAAAATTTTTTCGGTTTCTTCTTCATTTTTTCATGCTGTCACTTTTTACTTCTTCAGTTTGACTCTTCTTTCCATTTTTGCCTTAATTTTTCTTCCCTGTTTTGGCACCAAAGTGTCGAATCGTTTTCAATTATTTCAAGTTCCCGATGTCTCAACCTACCTACATACATATATACTTGTCTCCTTTCTTTTCTCAAAAACCCACCCCCCCCCCCCCCTCCTTTCTAAAAAATGTGTCTCTTTTCACTTCTACTACTTGTCAACCCCCCCCCCCCTTTTCGGGGGAAGGGGGCCCATAGATAGTGAAAGAAAAGAAATAGTAGTGATTTTGGAGAGAATTAGAGAAGCAGAAACTGATAAGAAAACTGATGGAAGAGAGGGAGGGCAAGAAGAGAAAATGAATGACCAGCGCCTCCTCTTTTGATTTGTTGATTTGATTCGATTAATACCCCCCTTACTTTGATTTTTGGTAATACATTTTTTTTCGAAGTTTTAGTAGTTATTTCTTCGGTGTTTTGAGGTATTAAAAGAGTTATTTTTTCAAAGAAATTTCTTTTGAAAATAGTCGAAATTTTGGGATTTTTTTTCTGTTTTATCACATTTTTTTGAGTCTGACTGGTTTTGATGAAAATAGTTATAACGATAAAAAAAAATTAGAATAATATGAAAATTTCAACACACTTCGTTACGATTTTGACTGAAAGTTTGGTTTCTCATGATTTTTTGAAAAGTCGCTTGAATTTTTAGCCCAATTTTTTCTATTTCTACTTTTTTTGTTCTAGATGCTTTTCAAATTGCATGGTTTTTGTTTTTTTCAGCCTTGATGCACTTTCTCTGCTAGTTTAGACTGCTTTTGCGTCACAACATTTTTCTGAAGAGGACGCCGTAGTCATGGATTTCTCAAAACTGTGAGTTTTTTCTGAAATTTTCAATTTTTTTGTGAAAATGTTTTCTGTTTGGGTTTCTTGTTAATATTTGAAAATATTTAGTACAACATTGAACTTTCCGTTTGAAACTTATTGCAACTTTTTGAATCTGAAATTTTGGTTCGAATGTAAAATTTTTCACTTGGATTTTTTCTATTTTTGTTTTTAGGACTCGATATCTTTCAATTATCATTGAAACAATAATTTTTGGAGCTAATCTCAGTTTTGTGAATCTGAAAATTTTTTTTTCCATTTTTCCACTGTTTCAAGGTTATTGTAATGTTTTGAAGTTTGATTTGTAGTCCATTGATCGAGTCAAATAATTTGGGAATTTTTGAGATTGGAGCCCCATTTTTGAGCTTTTTTCAACCATCATCCTACTTGATATTTTCTGTTCCAACAAGTTCTTAATGGTATCTTCTTTTCTTACTCGACAATCCTGTGTCGACAAAAATCACTGACAACCCATTTTTCCGGATTATTTTTTAGTTTCATTTAGACTGATTTCCAAAAAATCATGTGAATATATTAATAATTTCCAGAAAACCTATTTCATATCACAATTTCGAATCCGGCAACTTTTTGAATATTAAATTTTTTTCCATAATCATTCAGTCAAAGATCCAATATATCAATGAATTATTTTTTTTGAGCAATTGAAAATTTTCGGTTTCTCAATGCTCATTAATGTTTCTAGCGTTCAAATGTTTCATTATATCTTGGAAACCTTGAATTCAACAATCGAAACATTACATTTGTGGGAAAAATTTACTTGGATACTGAAACTGAAAACTATTTCTGATTCATGAGCTTTGTATGAACATCATCACTATTCTATAATTAATGACACGATCAATCCATCCATCAAGAACAATGCAAACACGCTCTACTGAACCATCCATTCACCCATTTTTCCTCAAAAACTGCGCTGAAATTCAATGGAGCACATTTGCAACTTTTTTCTGCTTCATATTCAAAGTTTCAAGGATCCATTTTTTCGATTTTCAGTCCGTCGATAACCCTTTGAGCGCATTTTCAACCCCCAGTATTTCCAACAGTTTCCATTTTACTTATCCTCATTTTCTCATCCAAGATCAGGGCGTTCCCCGCCTGTCTTGTGTATGTGTCTCTGTGATTTGGATTGATTCGATCTTCTTGGTGGAAAAATGAGACACAAGACACGATTTGGTCTCAAAAATCTATGTGATCAGTTCTTCTTTTTCTCTAGTTTTTCCTTCATATCTTTTCAATGTATTAGTCATCGTTAACATAGAAAGTTGTAGAATTCTTGAGGCGTGTGTTATGGTTGGCTGGTCATAATTGATAGAGATAAGAGTCTGACTTCTTTTTTTTTACCTGTGATCTATAATTTAAGTGTGAGAAAGTGAGAGACAGCGAGACGCAGAGAAACTAGGGACCATAACTTCTCTGCGTCTCTAGTCACTTGGAACGTTTTGAAACAAATGTATCTCAAGAACCATGATAGCTAGAGAAAAGTGGTAAACTACAAAAATGTGTAAAATTTCATGTTGTGAATTTTTGTAGTTGACAACTTTTTGATAGCAGCTTTGGTTTCTGAGATATGGGACTTCAAAGTTATGCTGCCCCAGTCTTACCAGGGGTGTGAAGAGGGAAGAGGGAAGGCAAGGCACCTTTTTTGGTACTCTTATTTTGAGAGCTTGTATCTCAAGAATCATGATAGCTAGAAAAATGTGGTCAACAACAAAAATGTATGAAATGTTACGTTAAATATTTTTGTAGTTAACAACTTCTTCATAGCAATGTGGGTTCTTGAGATATAATGTTTCAAAGTAAAGTGATTGGTTCTCATGGAGGATAGGGAGAAAGACAGGGTGGAACTGAGAGACGCAGAGAAAATTACCTCTGATAAGTCACTGGTATGTTCAATTATAAGAGTCTAGTTTGATCAGGCAATTATGACTATTCTGGTTATTTGGAGATTTCGACATTGTTCTAAAAAATGTTGATGTTTCATAAAATTGTTATAAAAGTTATGTTGATTTTTGCTGAGATTCGTTTTGCAAAGAGTCCGTCTTTCTATTATTATTTTAGTTTTTTAAAAAATTTTTGCAATCTTGATTGTATTAGAACCACAGTCATGTCAGATTCGTGCTCGTTTCCTGCAATTTTAAGGAAATTTTTGTATTTTTCTTTGTGATCCTAACCAAACTTTCATCCTACACATCTACTGAAATTTGTGTCACAATACAGTAATCCCCGCCGCTTTCTTAATTCAAGACCAATCTGTCTTCATTAAATTTTTAGAAAATTATTTCAGTTCCCAAAAGTTCATAATTTTGACATATTTTTCGAAATTTCAATCACTTAATCATATAACACCACTTCTTGGCCTGATCTTTTAATTTTCTGATCTGATTCTTCCTCAACTTCCTCATCTTCTGATTCCAAGAATCCAATGACCAATCATAACTCTTTCCCCTCAAACCCATAAATTTCAATTTTCTTTCTGATTCCTGTCACAAAATCTTTATTGTGACAAACAAGCGTAGGCACACGCATTCCGGATAAATAACAATTGTACTCATAATGAGAAATCTGACAATTTGTAGTCCTCGTGGACTAGGGGATGGGGGCATCGCCCCCACACTTGTCCACGAGGAGTACAAAATTGAAGATCGGGAAGATTCTTGATAGAAGGTTTGGAGAAGCGTGGTATGTTGTAGGATGTCATCATGTGCTATATTTGGAACTGGAATTTGAGGTTGTGAAATTTTGGAAGTTTGAAGACGTCATCTAGATTTTTAATTTGAGATATGATCTAGAATCCGTGGAGAATTCTATTTTTGGCATCGAAAATTCAATGAAAATGGATTGCGTTAGCATCAAAAAATTGGCTCCAGGGCATTTCAAAACCCGACATTTCAAAACCGGACGTCTGGTTTTGAAATGTGTATGCTTTGATTTCACATGGTTTGGAAACATTTTAGTTTCGAGTTGTCGGGGTTTCAAAAAGTCCGTTTTAAAATGTCTCGGAGCCCAAAAATCGTGGCAATGGTTAAAAATTGGAAAGATTTGACAACGGTATCGAAACTCAAAAAACCCCAACGTTTCAAAAATGGCCACGTCTTCTAAATTAGGAATCCTCTTAAAGTTTTACCTAGACAAAACAAGAGGGTTGATTTCCAGATTTTGAAGGCTATGGACCTCAAAGTCTTCGAAACGGAATACATTGTCTGAGAATCTGCCGAATTCAGAATATTTGCAGCTTCTGCTTCCAGAATCTTGAATTTTGACCTCCCGGTGTTGTTTCGCGTAGAATAGAGAATACATTGTTTGTACCGGGCCAAAAGAGACCAAGTCAAAGATAACAGCTGAAAATTTTGAAGAATGTAACTTTCAGTTTTTTCCACAAACAATTTTTCGGTGCTAATGAAATACAAGTTTTTCCTATCAGAACTGAAGAGATTTCTGCAAACTTACAAGAATTTGGAAGCAGAAAAATTTGGATTCCGAAAAATGTCAGCTGGAAAAGTTTTCGGTTTCAAGAAGGTGATATTATTAGTCAGTAGTATATTCAATCCAGTCTTCCGTGGGTGTTTTCAAGTAAATTTAGTCAGACATCAAGTACTGAACTAAATCTTGATTGCAGTTCAATCTTTTCTGACTAATTTGGAACTTGAGATACGATTGGTCTGCCATTGGTTGCGTTTTAGTTTTGTTTGGCCAGGAATAATTATTTTACATAAGATGCTCAAGACAAATGAAAAACCTGAAACCGAAGAAAATATGAGAAACTTTTATCAGTTTCAAAGTGTCTTCAACTTTTGAAAGCTAAAGCTTTGAATGTTTCATTTGCATTCACGGAATCTGAAGACTCAGCATTGAAATGAATGCTTTGCTTTGAAATGAAACTAATCTACGTTGTTATCTAACTTGAGCCAACTGATGCATAGGAAACAGAGAAAAATGACTGAAATCCGTTTCAACGTGTCTATATTTTCAGTTCGTTGGGATCTATGTCATTAATTGGAAATACGATTGATGCTAAAAGAAAATAAAAAAACGCGAATGTAACTGTGAAATTCCTGGAACTTTCTCAGTTTTTCATCTTGAAAAGCCATCTCCTCTATTTCTTGCTGTTGGTTTTTTTCCAATGTTTCAGTTTGCTATTTTCGAGCTAATGCATACGTTTTTTATTCCTGCGATGATGAAATTCGATATTGTATTAATAATTCGACCTTCGATCACTATTTCTTGTAGTTTTTCTGTCTTGATGTACAAACAGGCCAATAGATGTAAATATGAATGTATCCTTAATATCCGAGTGGGAACAGTGCGCTGAAAATTGTGGGTGCTGTTTCGAGACTTCCATTGTCTCAAACTTGAAATTTTCCCTTTAAATGCAGTCTCCGCAATGTGTTGAAATCAGCAGAAATAATTTGGAAGTTCGAATTCCAGTTGGAGTTTTAGATTTTTGAAACCATGAATCAGAAACAGAAAAGTTAGTTTTCTGTTTTACCATGCTCATACAACTGTATTCTGAGAAACTCTGTAATTGATGATCGAGTATTGTCGAAATTAAAAAAGTGAAGCTCGGTGTTTCCGTACTTTTCGGATTTTCAGTGCAAATTCACCTGATTATTTGAAAAGTACTCAAACACCGAGCCTCACTTTTTTAACTTCGACAATAGATTACTCGGAAATATTCCGTTTCTGAGAGTCCATTTCTAACAACAGTGATCAGGGTTTTTAATTGCATTTGGTTGAGCTATCGATGTATAAACATCATGCACGAATACAATCAAATTTCCGGAACTTCTGAGACTGGTTAATGTCAGGTCAAGGTTGCAAACTGTTTCGGAAACTTGATATGTTCTTCACTTAGCAATTAGTTTTCAATATTAATGGTGAATTGCTTTCTAAATTACAAGAAAGAATCCCTATGCAGATATGAACCTATAAAATAACAGTTGATTGTGAACTTCCTGAAACTTCAAAGATTTTTGAACAATTTTCTCTGCTCTTGAAAGTTGATAAATCCTTTCGATTAACAAGTTTTTCAATTTGAGGGATGAGCCTTACAGAAAAGCAATGAATGTTTGCATTTGGCAATAGTTTTTCCACGGAATAGTTTTACCTGAGAATTCTGAGAACTTGTGGAAAACTTGGAACCAAACAATTTTAGTAAATTTGACTGTTTCTAAAAGTCGATTTGCATTATTGGCTTGGTATTCGTTTCAGTGGAAATTTCATCGGGTTTTTCGAGGTGATTGAATTGGAGCGAAAAAAAATACCGGGATGTACCGAAATTACAAAACTGAAAGTGATTGAAGAAAACTCTGCGATTTTTTCTTGTTTCGATAAGTGGCCCTCGCACCTGACGTCGATTTCGCAACCACGACATTTCGCAACCAATCATTTCGCAACTAGTAACTTCGAAAAGTAGTCCAGTTTCCATTTATTTAGGCTACATGTTATTACGGATAACACAAACTAATCCAGGCTGTCATCCACCTTCCAAAAAAGTTGAACGTGATTTTATTATTATGCATGTGGATTTGGTGGTTGCGAAATGACGTGGTTGCGGATTGTCTCGGTGGCGAAATGACCAGTGGCGAAATTACTAGTTGCGAAACGTCGTGGTCCCCGATAAATTGGCTTCAATATTTTCAAAATTAGAATAGCTCGATTCTACCTACAATTTGGGTAAGAATTTTTTTCGGAGAAATGTGACAATTGTCTATTAACTGTTCACTCATCAGATAACTAAGAATATGTGGAGAGTCTGAAACCGCAAAATTTCCAGATTTCTATTGAAATTTCACAGTTTCAATCACTTCATTTTCATTAGACTTTTTCACGAGTGCCAGTCGATATCTTTGGCAATTTGATTTTCCTTTCCAGAACAAAAAAGTTCAAAACTTTTTCGGTTTCTAGTAGCTGACTTATGTTTTCTCCAATTCAGGCTAGCGTTCGAAAGTGGGACGCCCGCTTTTCGGGGACGTCCCAATTTGCGGGACGGGGCTCAGCCCCGTCCCGCCGCGAGGGGACGGGGACGAGCCCCGTCCCCGTGGCGTGGGACGGGGCTGAGCCCCGTCCCGGAAATTTGCTCTTCTGTTTTTTTAATCGAAACTATTTTTTTCAAGATTTTCCGAAAATTGATATATTTTTGGGTAGAAAAAATAGAGTTTTTAAGAAAAAAAGAAAAATAGTGTACATTATTATTTTGAAGGTTTTCTGGGAAATGTTTTTCAATAATTAGCAAAATAATCCATTTTCTTTATTTTATAAATCTTCCTTTTCAGTTTTCAAACACATTTTCAGAACTTAAAGTCAAACAGAAAAGTTTCTAAACAAAAAAATTATCGGAAACCCTTCCAAATACCTTTTTTTCACTGTTTTCCTTTTTTTTGGTGAACTCCCTCTTTTTCTCAAAAATTTCAAAAAAAAAAAAAATCTGACAAAAATAGTTTCGATAAAAAACAAAAAATAAAATTTTCGGGACGGGGCTTGGCCCCGTCCCACTCCACGGGGACGGGGCTCGTCCCCGTCCCCTCGCGGCGGGACGGGGCTGAGCCCCGTCCCTTTTGAGTGGGACGCGGGACGTCCCATTTCGTCCCATTTCGAACGCTAATTCAGGCCTTTTCGATGCGGCTCCTGGTGCGATAAGTCATTAAATTTGACAACAAGACCAAGAACAAATTGTTTGTTCTTCAAACAAACAAAACCTATAATCAATCTGAAACTGAACAAATCAAAATTTCGAAAAACATAATTTTTTCCTGTATCAAAGTTCCCCTTTACGACTGTCGTTTTGGTAAAAATCAGTAAGAAATATTCTAAAACATGTTTCAAAATTTTCACTATTTCTCAAAGTCCACTTCATCATCGCTATATGCAATTCTGTTTAATTCTGGTTCCTCATCTTCTTAGCTTGCTCTGAAAAAATAACTAGTCAATCTAGAGAATCTCACCCCCAAAAATCTTGAAATTTAAAAAAATATTTTTTGGAAAGTTACACTGTTTCCGATTCTCCGTTTTTGACGAGGCTTTCTGAGCAATATCAGTTCCGTTAACTTCAAAGTTCTTCTTTTCCGGCTCTCGTTTTGATGAAAATCAGTAAGAAATATTCTAAAACATGTTTCAAAATTTTCGCTATTTCTCAAAGTCCACTTCATTATCGCTATATGCAATTTTGTTTAATTGTCCTTTTTTAATCGCTTTGGTTTGCTTTGGAAAAAAAACTAGTCAATCTAGAGAATCTCACCCCAAAAGTCTTGAAATTTTGAGAACTTTTTATTTTGGGAAATTTCGCTGTTTCCATTTTCCCGTTTTTCACGAAGCCTTCTGAGCAATATCAGTAATGTTTTGGGTTTCTCGACGTTGAGTTGTGATACACATAAAACCGATAATTTTTTGTAAATTTGACTGTTTCAAAAAGTTGATTTGCATTATTGGCATGGTAACCGTTTTTATTGGGTACATCGAGAAAATTCTACCGAAACAAAAATAATGTGACATAGAAATCTATGAGATGATTGGATGTACCGAAATTACAAAAACTGAAATAGATGGCATAAAACTGCAAATTTCTTCTTGTTTCGATAAGTTGTCTTCAATCTTTCAAATGATCTATTTGAATGAGAATATCTTTTTTTTTCTAAGAAATGTGACATTGGTCCACTGTCCACTCGTCAGATAACTAAAAGTAAGAATATGTGGAAAATCTAAGACCGCAAATTTTCAAGATTCCTATCAAAAATTCACAGCTTCAATTACTTCATTTTGATTAGACTTTATCAAGAGTGCCAGTCGATATCTTTGGCAATTTGATTTTCCTTTCCAGAACAATAACGTTCAAAACTTTTTCGGTTTCTAGAAGCTGACGTAAGTTTTCCTCAACTGAAGCCTTCTCGATTCAAATCCTGGTGGACAAATCATAGAATTGAGCAACAATTTCAATCACAATTTGTTTGTTCCTCAAACCAACGAGACCTCTAATTAATCTGAAACTAAACAGATGAAAATATCGAAAAACAGTTTTTTAAATTTTCTACTCTATCAAAGTTCTCCTTTCCGGCTCTAGTTCTGGTGAGAAATCAGTAGGACAGCATCAGAAACAAGTTTCAAAATTTTTCACTATTTCTCAAAGTCCACATCATCACCGCTATATGCGATTCTTCTTAATGGATGTTCGTGTTGCTCTGGAAAAAAACTGGTCAATCTAGAGAATCTCGCTTCTAAAGTCTTGAAATTTTGAGAACTTTTTATTTTGGGAAATTTCGCTGTTTCCATTCTCCCGTTTTTCACGAAGCCTTCTGAGCAATATCAGTAATGTTTTGGGTTTCTCGACGTTGAGTTGTGATATTCTTTCAACCTGGAACCAAAAACCCGAAAACACGCCAAAGTCATCCCAGCGTTCTGCCCCCCCCCCCTTATCCCAAAATCCATCCTGATTTTTTCACGCTTGTTTACACCTTACACTTTTCTTCATCTTCTGACCATCATCTTCATCGTCGGCGTTGTTGACTCCACTCTCCCCTCTTATCGTCAAAATGGCTACAAATACAAAAATCGTCTCGTGAAAGCCAAAAACTGCTACAATTTGTCCCAATTTTTCTCATTATCTCGTTCTTGTGATATGAGAATCATAAGGAGGAGAAGGAAGCTGGAATCAAGAAAATGAGAGATTTCGACGACAGCTGAAAACAAGAACCAGGGGTAGATCAGAAGTGGCGAGGGCCCGGAAATGTACTCAGAAAGGGGGAAGGAAATGGGCTCCGCCCACTTTGAGCCCCTAAGAGGGTGGGCGGTTCCTGGAAAGTCATTTACCTCCCGCTAACGTCTTCCGAATCTTCCTGGAAATCTGAATCTGAAGTCAACGTCTTCTGGTATTCTAAATAGTGCTTATAGGCCATCTGAAGTGCTCATTTCGTCCTCAACGTCTTCTGAAGTCTCTCGAATTCCGAATCTGAAATTCTAAATTCTCGGACGTCTTCTGGAATTCTGTCTCAGCTCCTGAAAGCTTTGAAGACGTCCAGCCTACCTGAGACCCCCTCTATTGACACCTAACATCTGCTGGTGGTATTCTGAAACCAAAAGTCATCGTCCACGTCTTCTGGATTCTGACTATAAGCTATTCCCCTATTTTCGCTATTTTGAGAATCTGAATCTACCATCGTCAACGTCTTCTGAAAGTATTCTGAATCCTCCCCTCTACTATGAATTTCCCATTCTCTAACCTATCATTCCCACCCGGACCCCCTCCAGGACCCCCACCACAACCACCACCACCACGTGGTCGAAGTGCAAACTCTAGAAGGTAAGCGAAAAAAATCAAAAATTTCTTATCACAAATTTTCACTTTTTTTGCTCTTATCAGTTCCTCTTTTGTCTTCTGAAAAGTCGTCAAAACTTGAGATGGGTTGACGCAGGTCGAGAGAAAAAAACCGGAGATTATTTTCTTTTTCAATTGATATTTTTGTCCAAATTTTGGTTTTTTTCAGCTGCGAAAAAACTAGATTTGGGTTTTTCAACACTTTTTCACAAAATTTTCCACCTGGTTTTGCAAAGTTTGAGTCATGAGAGCTTGTTCAGGGGTGAAAATTTCAGAAATTCTAGAAATTGAGCACAAAATTTAGTTCAAAGTTTCAAAAAATTAAAACGAAAAAATGAGTGAAGATGTCTAGAAATTAGATGATGCATTAGCGGAAAAAAATTTAAAGATGTGTCAGATTTTTGTTCTGAATCGATCTATGTGCTCATTTGGGGGAAAAAACGAGTATGTCTACGTTTCTTGGTTTTTCATGATATTACGTTTTTTTTCAGTGGGAATATATTTTTCTGTTTCTTCATTGTTATAGTAGTTTCAGGGGGAACCTTCTAATTGATTCTTCTTCCTCCTGTATCGCTTTCATCTGATTTGGCTATTCATATATTTTACCTTGTAGATTTTTTCAATTAGATTTCTTACTTTTTGCCGCTTCTCGAAATAGTAAGTGCACAGGCTTCATTACTATACTTACTTCTTGAAACAGATAGAAAAAATTTTCTTCAAAATTTTAGTTTCGAATAAGTAATTTTTCATACCTGTACTTCACAAACTTGTCAAAAAATCTCCTAACTCGTCGTGTTAACAGAACATTAAAAAAAACTTGAATACCTATCTCCTACACGAAACAGAAAAATTTCGAGAAAAATTTCCTGTTTTTCATTGTTCTTATTTTTTGGCGGGCCTTACATTATTAGTTGCTTAGGTGTACATATCCCCTAAAAAATTGTTAAAGATTTGGTACATTTTTGGTAAACATATTATATACTTGCGGCGTCGTGGATGGTATACGGTAGAAGCCAAAACTTTCCTATCAGAATATGAGGACCATTATTAGTTCGTTCATGTTAGAATAATTTGTACACCTTGAAATATATTAAAATGTTTAAAAAAATTTTCCAAGTGACGCGTTCGACGAATTGGACAACCAACAAAACATTTTTGAAATGTACCCTAGAAAACAGTAAAACCTATAGGATCCAAATTCAATCATTGTTGGGGTTCCTAAATTGTTCTGTTTCTCATTCCTGAAATATTACTTGTTCAAAGCTTCATGGAATTCTCGTAGATTCGCCGTTCTGTTGTCGCCGAACCTAACAATAATTTCCCCGAACAGGGGAGTTTTTTCTAACTTGACTAGAGGGTACAGCAAAGAGTGTTCGACAAGTTTGGGAATTTCAAAAAAAAATCGGTTTCTTTCTCTTCAGATTTGATGAGCATATCAATAGGATATTAGTAAATTTACATGGTTAGTGGTCATGAAATTCTCTTTTTGTAGTCTATTTCACTCCTGCACACAGAATTACCGTGTTTGGTTACTTGTATCCACAATCTGCATGCTTGGTTCAGATTTCCACTACTGTTATCACATTTTTCCAGTTTCATCTGGGTTATCTGAAAAACACAACTTCATGTTCATTCAGTTGTTCGATGATTCATTTTCGCTCTTCTTCTGAAATTTTACCGGTATCATAACATTGTGATAAGAACTCATGGCTTTTCGAGCTAATTGTTGCAGTATCAAATGTCCTACTTTTCAATTCATTTAAAAACCTTATGAGCAAAATAGCGAAAAGCCTTACTATGTGTAGGATGACCTCTTTGCAAAAAATTTCTGCTCTAACAGTTCCGGATGGTAATGAATACAAAGGATTCAACAAAACTAATAATCACAACGTGAAACGGTTTTCGCTGTTTCATGTCGATCATAACTTTGACAGATTTTTAATTTATTAGTCCTTCAGCCACTTTAATACTAACTGTGTTTTACATTTTCAACCATCTTGCTCATCTTATAGTGATTACGGTTGTACATAAATTTGCACTCACATATCTACATATTCTGGAAGTGCACTAGATTCGATATCTCGTCTGTTAATCAACTTTTTTCTATTTTCTGGGACAGTAAGAAAAGTCAAAACCAAGTTTTCCTATTGGTTTGGAAGTGCAGATTGCTATCATACTATATCATTTATTCATGGCTCTTGTTACAAACATTTACTTGTACATTTCGGCTTCAACAAATTAGGATAGCAATCATTTTTTTACTCCAATTCAATGTTTCTGTAGCCTATGTACATTGCTCACTTTTATCAATCAACTGTTTCAATATGATCTAATGTTCAAGTATTCTTTGGATTGACAGTTTTGCTTTTCATCTTTGAGTCACTTAACCTCATTTTTTTCATTTCTGTCCAATATTTGCGGTTCATCTGGACCCAAAAACTGAATGGTTCGTCCCTCGAATCTTCAGAAGTTTTCGAATTTTTAGGCTGATGTTTTCGAAAGCATAACAAGTTTTAAACATATTTTCAACCTTATACCCACACTGTGAAACAGGTGGCCAAAAGATTTTTTCAAATCTTCTTCATCTTCCAAATGCTCTATTCCACAGAATTGATGAGAAAAAGAACAGTTTCTGTTTTACATTGTCAAGATTTTCTTCTTTGTGGTTATAAACAAAAAATTGCGATGTCGTTATCATTTGGATTAATTCACGCAACCAAACGATTCCAATCTGAAACGATTGGTGCTGTAAAACTCTTGATTTAAACGTATGGAAAACGGGATTCCAAATTTACAACTAAAAGCTAATGCTACCTTTCTCTAATCTACAGTTGTAAAAAGGTAAACAATTTGAAATTGTTAGTAGGAATCACAATGATTGGAGTATCATTCATTTCTCAAATTACTCACACATGTGCCCCTGATGAAACATATTATAAATTAATGAAATCTTTTCGATATTCTCTTAGTACTTTTTCTCATAAGATTTTTGCTTCTTAACCAGAAGATTGCTGTTACAGTATGCCTATACTTAAGTACATTCCTGTAAAAAAAATAATGATCGAATTATCGCTAATTTTTCAAAATACTTCATCATGTGCACTTGATGAAACATAAATGAATGAAAGCTTTTCAAGATTCTCTTGGAATTTTTTGGATTGCTGTTACAGTATGCCTATAGTCAAGTATACATTCCTGTACAAAAATGATAGTACAAAATTTTTAGCTTGGCATTCTCAGAACCGTAATTTCATGGCCCAAGAATCAAATCTCATGGTCTTGTTTTTTCTAGCTTTTTTTACCAAATTCTTATCTTAACATAGTACAAACCATTCAATCACCCCCCATCATATTTTCATCGTAAAAAATTTTAAATTTTCTTGTTTCATACACTTTCTTTGAGCTCAAGAGACTGTTCCATGCGATGGGTGATGATTAGGTGGTGTACAATTTTTAGTTTCAATTACACCATGAATCAACTATAGGGTCTCACTTTTCTGGCTCTAGGGGACAACAGTTTGGCATGATAATATTTTTGCTATTAGTAAAATCGGAAGAGCACAAAGAAAATAGGCAACTTGAAACAGTGATACAAACATTTTCCCGTTTTGTGATGATGACATAATATGCTAAATTTAAGAGGCGATGTCCCAGAAAGCCGAAATCGCATTGGAAAAAATCCCCCAAACTTATCCGATCAGGCTGATTTTTGGTATGATGGGTACTTGGGGCAATGTAAGTAAAATACAATTTTTGAAATTAGGCTCCGCCCTTTTTACACAAACTTACACCATATAATAGGTCAAAAAATAATTTTTCTCATTTTTTGAGATAAACTCAAAATTCTTCCAGAAATGCATTTCTAGCATGTTTTTGATCATTTTTTGTGTTGACTACTAAATCTCAACTCAATCGCGTCATAAAGAAATTTTTTGTTTTTTGCAAATTTTCAACATTTTTCTCAGAAATCGTAATTTTTCACCATATTGAAGTATGGCGGGCCGACGAGTTTTCATCAAAATTATGATTCCCAGATATCGGTTTACTATAATAAGTTTTGAAATCTTCAGGAACTCGGTGCCTACTATGTTTTTTTGGCCTCGGAACACAGTTGGTTTGGAAAATCACAAACTTTGAGACCTCAAATCTAACCGTTTTTACTATATAATTGATTGGGAATTGATATATTTGACTGTTTTAGATCTTATATCATAGTTTCTCATCAATCCCTGGTGATGATAACTCGATTCTGAAGATTTGAAAATTTTGAAAATTTCGCCCAAAAATTTTCATCCACTGTTTTCATTATTTCTACTTTTTCGAAAAATATTACTATAGCGGGCCAACAAGTTTTTGCTTGAATTTGAGACCTCAATATGTCAGTTATCAAAATCAATACTAAAACTCCAATAATCTCAGTACCCCATATGATTTTTTTACCGTTTTGTCTCTTTTAACACTCAAAATCAACGTACCCCCCTCCATGGTAAAAAGTGATCAAAAATATTTTAGTCTCAGAACTAGACAATTTTTTCAATACTTGTTCTATTCTATGTGGAGCACTTGCTCACAAAATCATAATTTTGATGAAAACTCGTCGGCCCGCCATACTTCAATATGGTGAAAAATTACGATTTCTGAGAAAAATGTTGAAAATTTGCAAAAAACAAAAAATTTCTTTATGACGCGATTGAGTTGAGATTTAGTAGTCAACACAAAAAATGATCAAAAACATGCTAGAAATGCATTTCTGGAAGAATTTTGAGTTTATCTCAAAAACTGAGAAAAATTATTTTTTGACCTATTATATGGTGTAAGTTTGTGTAAAAGGGGCGGAGCCTAATTTCAAAAATTGTATTTTACTCACATTGCCCCAAGTACCCATCATACCAAAAATCAGCCTGATCGGATAAGTTTGGGGGATTTTTTCCAAGGCCCTCTAGGGCAATACTCGACTTTCTGGGACATCGCCTCTTAAAACGATTCTGTTTATCTTCTAATTTTCCGAGCAGCCAGTCCAATTTTTCGATGGAGCGCTAGGTGCAAAAAACTTTAAGTATGTCTTAACACAGCTTGCTATTTTCAACGCATACACGCCCAACTTGAAACTGTAAATTTGCCAACTTTCGGTACTAATTCAGAAGAAAGAATTAATCATCAGTATTGAATGATCCGTACTTTCTAGTCAAACCTTTACTAAAATTTCAAATTTGGTGGCTATCACAAGACAGAATTCCTAAGAATCATTACAAAGATTCTTGGTGTAGTGCAAATGTGGTGAAGTTGAACCACTCAATTGTTTTCTAAAGGTTAACATGAGAAATTAGTCTGCTAGGCTCATTTCTCCAACTCACCTATGTACATTTCAACCATGTGCCGCTTGAAAGCAAAAAGCACAAAAAAGTCTGTTGCATCGAGATAGTAATAAATTGAGAAATACAAATAGGTCCAATACACCTAGTATATTCAGAGCCAGCAGTTGCATGTTTTAAATGATTTCACAAGGCGTTTTCCAGCCATTTGCTGCCTTGGTACCCACTGTTCAGGGTTCAGTTTGATCAACTAATGACTAACCATGATCATTTTGTAATAAAAAGTCGTGGACAGTTCCATCACCAAAAACTTCCGTATTTCCCATCTGAACTCTTCAGTTTGACACAGTATTTTTACCCAGAAAGTTGAATATTTTCATGAAGATTCCAAGTTACTGTTACAATAGGGAGATAGGTAGATGTTCCTAAGAAAACATTGCTTCTTCAGTGATTCCCAAATTCGCACGGCTTTTGTGCTTTTAATATCTTTTGCTTTGGCTACTCTATGCTCTGGCTATAGATATTTTTATGCTCATTGAAGTATATATCAACTATCAAATGATCCATAAGCTCTAGATGATACCAATTTGAAACATGAAAGTGTAGTTAGCATCAAATTCTGTTTTTGTTAGTTGAACTGCTCTTTTGTGTCACTGTAATGCAACAACAGAATCGTGGTCGGTAATGAACAATCATTGACAAAAAGTAACCATTTTGAAACAGATGAACGAAATCTAGATTTTTCAGTTTCAGTGACGTATCATCATACTGAAATATCATCCTTTTGACAGTGCGTCATTCAAAATTAGAAAATACCGGTTAGGCCAGCGTATGAATTCCAACAAAAGCACATAGTAAATTTTCGATTTCATATTGTTTTCAAGAACGTTCCTCAGCACATCATGAGTAATAAATTTGGGAAATGCTTGGGCCGAAGATACATGTACTGACTGTTGCCGTTAACAGTTTTCATGGCGAGATATCGTGTCCTTCGATTCGGCGATCAGCATAATATCTTTACTTTTTCGATGTGCCAATTCTTCCATTGTCATAAGTTCAATTTTGATCTTAAGTGTCCTTACCAAACTTTGAGCACTCAAAAGTTCAAATAGTCTGAATTCTCCAAGAATCAAATCTCCAAGTTTCATGAAATACTTCAATTCTCAAACAGCAAAAGTCAGTTTTCTCAAAATGTTCAAAAACTATTTTATGTCCTTGTTATCTTCAGAAAACCCGAAATTTCACCAATCTTAACAAATTGAAATTTTCCGTTCCATCACCTCCTGAAATTTTCTAATTTTCTGACCCTCTACTTCATCCGCTATGAAAAACAAATGAAAAAATTCCATTCCTCATTTCAAGTTCCTTTTACATGACGAATTCTGTCGTATTTTCCTCTTCTCAATCTCACTCTTATCTTCTTGTCACTACCAAAATCTTTCAAAAACGTCAAAAAGTCTTCTGAAAGCTTCTAGAAGCTTATTATCCCCTAAAAAGCCACTATTATTCTAGCTTATCGGCTAATGTTGAACGTCAAAAACTAAGAATCCGTTCATGGGAAAAAACTTTTCAGTTTTAGTGACTTGACATATTTTTTAGTTTTTTAGATGCATTCGATGGGCCGTGTGTTCTCTTTGACCACTATTTGATACATTTCGCATGCTCTACCGTATTCTTTGAAAACCTGAATATCTGATTCTCTTTTATTGTTCTAGAACACTCCATACACCCTCTACAAACTCTACAAAATCCTCAAAATCCCTTCAAAAATCCCTCCCCAAAAACCCAAAAACCAAATACGTAATATCCAAATCCAGGTTAATCCATCTCTCCCTCACTTTGACTTATTACGTAACAGATTTTGCTAGATTTCAAGATTAAGAAGACTTGGGGGTGCATTAAGTAATCCCTAGAAATCTTTAGAAAATCCAAAAATCCCAAAAAATCCGACCCATTTTTGATCTACTCCTAGATTGGGCCCAAGAATCGACGCAAAAATCTTCAGGGTAAATCTGCCAAAATCCCAAAATCCAAGTGACAAGTTGACATAGATTGTCAAAGTCGGGATTTGTCAATTCGCGAAATGAAAAAAGGGGCGGAGCATGGTAAATCGAGAAGGATCTAGAAGGATTTAGAGGGATCGAAAACGCTTAGGAATGGGTCAGTATAAAAATGAGAGGTGAGGGTGGGGTTCGGATGTTCCCAGATTTTTCTTTTATCCTAGTTTTCATAATTTTCTTTTTCAATTTGAGCATTTCAAAGGCATCGTAGACCCCAAACTGATAACAAGCTTGCTTAAAAAAGAAAGCAAAAAATATTTGGGTGGGTTGGGGTTCGAACTTGGGAGTGTCAGATTGATGGCCCGACACACTACCACTAGGCCATTGGTGCGCGGTGGAGAGAAGAGCGTAGCGGTGAATCCGCAAGCCGCCGTGCGTTGCCAAAGCGATGGCAGCGCCCGAAAGTCGCCTCCTCTTCCCGCGCGGACCTTTGGCCTAGTGGTAGTGTCCCAGGTTACCAATCTGATCCTCTCTGGTTCGACACCCACCTGGTCCCAATATTTTTTGTTTTCTTTTTTAGGTATGGTACTGACCTCTTTGAGAGCAAGGACAACTCAAAAACGGCTGAACTAAAACTTGAGTCCCCAGGAATCGAGAAACTTCATTGTCCTGGCTCAATCTGGAAACTTTTCCTTGACTTCCTGACGTTTTCACAACCATTCCATTGTCGTCAAATCCTAAATCTTGCTCTAAGCCTAAGCCTCTTTCACACCTTTTCAAGCGCCAAAGCCTTCTATGAAATGACGGCTGGGATTTGGAATCCTTGATTTCTCGTTCATCTTTTGGTTTGCTATTCCTCTTCTTTCCTCTCTTTTTAACCATTCGTCACTTTCTTCTTGGTCTATTTTCTTAAATGTTCCAGGCCATCAATTTTCTTTCGGAGACATTTTTGCATCGCAAAAAATATGACGCATTTCATAAGCAAATTGTCTCGGGATAAATATAGCTTGATCCAAATTAACCCAAAAATACATCACTCCCAAAAAATGTCGAATTCTCCAATTTGATTTATCTCTTCTTCTTCTTTTTTCTCTTGTCTCGCCCATTTTGGCCTACTCTACCACTAATTCATCACGTCACTTTTTTGGCGCCGGTCTTCTTTTTTGTTGTCTTTTTTTGGGGTTAGACAAGATAGAGAAAAAAGTGAAAAAAAATGGAGGGAGGGAAAATAACAATTCGCCAATTTGAACCGAAATCTGTGGTGTTTCCGATTTCCGCAGGCGGCGCTGAAAAAGAAAAAAACCAAGGAGGATATAGTGAGATTGTGTTCGGCAAACTTGACTTTTTCATCTTCTGGGCCCCTAGGCTCCGCCCACTTTTGGCGAGTACTGTCATTGGGTTTACGCTAAATTGAGGAATGATAGCATTTAGAAATTGAAAAGTAGGCCAAATTTCTAGTTCAAAAAATAGTGATGTGGGTGAAAAAGGAGGGGTAGCACAAAGATTGAAATAGGCTCCGCCCACTTTTGGGGTGTAGATATACTTGCAAAATATTTTTTCTGAAAAATATATTTTGGAGACTAGAATGGCTAATGAGAAGGAGACAATGAGGAATAGCAGACTTCAGAGTTTCAGGTAATTTTTGTGATAGTTGTTTGTATTTCTTTGTAAATTCGGTGACGCCGGAGTTCAACGGATTAGAAAAGGAAAATTCTTTCGAAATTCAAAACTAGATGAAGCTGAATTTTTAAAGTTTCTTAAAAGTGAAATAATGTCATCGAACTAGTTTTCGATAATTCTTGAGATTAAAGGGACCTAGTGAAACATGTTTCAGTTACATAGTATTGATTTTCAACTGTACCGCTTCCTCAGTGATGTTGACTTTTTCAGTGAAAAAAAGTAAAAATAATATAGTAGGAAGTTCTGAGAATCTGTTCGAAATTTTGACCACTTATACTCTGGAAATGAAGGTGTTTAGGGAGTTTAACGACGAACTACTCATAATTTTTCTCTGTCTGTTTTGAAGACTATAGGAAACTGCAATTTTCGGACCTCCAAATATTCAGTCATTACTGTTCACAAAAGTTTGATACTTTTAGCGAGTAACTGATACAGCAAATGTTTACTTATTGTACGAAATAATTTTGACGGATTATGAAAGCTCATAATTTATGTGATCCGTTTGGAACTTTGATTGCATTGAGATGTCCTCTTCAAAGCTTTCTGGTATTTTCAAATAGTCCTACTGTAATTAAATTCTGATTGTTGCCATTCTGTATCCTATGATAATGACAAATGAAAAATTTCTCAAAAGTTCATAACCATTGAAGACAGTGATACATGACCTAGAAAGAATAATAAGTTGATTCCGTTTACTTTTTGAGTTTACCGACTCCTCAAAACGGGAAAATGTTTCCTGTGCCAACTAGTTCACAATTAGATATGATCATTCTGGAGAGTAATGATCTGGAGAGTAATGGTCCATTCGAAGCAAATCACCATTTGTCACGGAAATTCAGTGGAGATTATGAATCTTGAAGAAGTTGTTCCAAGTGTATTAAAAATTTATTTTCAAGAGCATTATTCTGGTTACTTTGATTTTCGAGATGTTTTATTTTTACCAAAAATTTACCAAAATTTGATCATACACCGAAATCCTTAAGGATCAAGTCAGTTTTGAAACCCAAATGAAACAGCGATTTTCGTTTTTTAGCTTAAAGCAGTTTTGTAGTTCAAAAATTACTGTTCTCATAACTGCCCAAGCTTTGTAGGGGATTTCCGTTTTGATTTTTGGCATTTATTCTAACTCTAATATTTTTGAAGAAGCGATGCTACCAAAAATTGCTGTTATCATTTCAAGAAACTGAGCATTTTCTGAATTTTTGGTAGTCTTGTGTTGGTTTAAATGTTGTTTCCATGAACATATCGCACAAGGGTAATAATTTGATCGGAAATCATTTATCTGTAACAGTAAAAATTTCTCAGTTTTCCTGTTGCTCCAAAGTGTGAAATTTTTGCACTTTTCAAACAATGTATTGCAAGTTACAACTGGAAGAAATAGTCTTGTGTGCATAATGTTAACTTTTGGCGTTCGATTTTTAAAACTTTGAGAAAATGCAATTTTTGAAGCGCCACTTGTACAAATCTGATTAGATTCTCAAGAACTTGATTCCTTTACTGATGATCTGAAACTGCAAATTTCCTAAATGCAAACAACATTTTTGACTGTTTCTAACGGTCGAAAAGTATTATGTTCCTTTTGTAACTATGATCATCCGTTTCTAAATTGATCCTTTGATCTGAGTTTCCTGTGATTGCCAAATGGCCATACATAGAAGCTTGCTTGTTCACAAAGTCTGTTACGTGCTTACTGAAAAATGCAACATTTATCAGAATTGATAACCATTGAAAACAGTGAAATATAGGAACCTTTCAAGTAGGACAGCAATGGATTGAGCAGATTCCATCCATTTCAATATTATCACGATGTCGAAACAGTAAAATAATTTTTTTTGTTTCGTTTTGGTCCGAGGCTCATATGAGATTCCAGGGAAGTGTTCTCGTATTCTCAGCTTCACCAATAACGATTTTGTAACTAGAAAAGTATGGAAACAACGTTTGAAAATGCTGAATTCCGTACACGAGAATTACCATGAAGGGGGCACTGATTTAGAATCTAAAGACTCCTGTTTCAGACACATCATAAGTTTACCATCTTTAATTTTATACTAGTTCATAGTTCGGAGAAAATTCAGTTTTCTGTAAAACTCCACCTGAATGCTTTTGTGTGAAAAAGAAGTCTGTTCCCGGCACAAGACAACTTTTTGTAGGAAACTTCAGTTTTTATTTCGGCACCATATAATGTTGCTAAAATTTCCAAGTCAATGCCCTGTAGCGGTACACATCAGAAGTTTTCTATGTTCTAAATTTCTAATTTTTGGGGAACATGAAATTTTCCTTCGGAAGTCTGAACTTTTTTTCTGTTTCGAGTAGGTAGTAAAAGTTGGGATTATTTTGATTTGACGTCCCCCTACTAGTGATCTGACACTGGAAATTTCCTGAAATGCAAATGATATTTTTTACTGTTTCTAATGGTCCACAACTTTTGTTTGGCGTTTGTAACGATGTTTAGACGTCTCCAATTAGTCCTTTTCACCATTGAAAACAATGAAATCTGGGAATCCCTCAAGTAGTCTCTGAAGATTGGGCAGTTTCCGTCCGTTTCTATGTTATTACCGTGTCGAAACAGTAAAACATATTTTTTCTGTTTCATTTGAGCCATGAGCTCATATGAGATTCCTGGGAAGTGTTTAGTCATCGACAGGCATGACCGATTTTGTAACTAGAGGAGTATTGAAACAGCATTTCAAAAGGCTAAATTAGGTTCACGACAGTTATCAAGAAAGAGACTGATTCAAAATCTGAAGACTCCTGTTCCAGACACATCATAAGTTTACAATTTACCATTTTAAGCCAGTAATTCGAACCCAACTCAACTTTCTGTAAAGCTTCACTTGAATACTTTTGAGTGCAAAATATTTATGTTTCCGGCACAAGATATGGTTTTGTAGGGAATTTCAATTTGCTAACATTTAATTTTCAAGTCATATTAGCAATCCACTGCATAAGTTTTCTATGTTCACCATTTCTGAACTTTGAGGAACATGAAATGTTTCTTCAGGAGTCTGACCTTTTTTTCCGTTTCGAGTAGGTAGTGAAAGTTATACTTGTGCTGGTAATTTCGATTCGACTCCGCCTCGGAATTCTAGAACCTGAAACGGATCGAATGATGTTTCGAGTACATGCCAACAAGTAAGGATGGTCCCATATTCCAAAAATCTAAAAACATGACAAAACAGAAAACTTCTCACCAAATTTCAAATTTCAAATTTTTCATATTTTTAGTGCTTACATTTCGTTATCATTCATGTAGGTCGTACCCATAAAGTCTTAGAAATGAATTAAAAAATAGGAACTCACCACTTTTCACACTTTTTTAGTTTATGTTTCAAATTCTCTAAATGACTTTTGAAAATTCACTCTAACCCATTATCATATCCATTCAACCATAAAATCATAAAACCAAAAATAGTGAATCCCATTCAAAATGTTTTTTGAAAATCACATTTTCTTCAAAAAATTTCCCAGTTCCAAATCCTCTAAATTTCCCTTGGCAATTCAATGAAAATCAGTGTAGAGGTTTATCTCAAACTCACTATCAGTTCAAAAGTCCAAAAAAAGATTAATTTCCTCTAATTCACCACTAATTTCTCTTTTAAAAATCCCACCGGAAACTCTCTGTTCAAAAGTCCATGAATCACCTAGATAACCGAAAATACGGGTTCTTTTTTCCTCAAGGGATCATCAAAACAAAGCAAAAAAACCAAGACAAAAAAAAGATGAGAAGATTTTTTTTTGTTATTTCTTTATTTCTCATTTTCCCCCATCTCATTCGAGCCGCCATTGTGCTCTTTTGCTCAAAAAATGATGATGATGATGGGCTCCGGGAGGGGGGAGCCAAAACACATTCTTGTCCCCTTTTCTCTGTTTTCACATCAAAAGAGAGCTGAAAAGAGGGAAAGCAGCTCAATTCCCCCATTTTCTCCCATTTTTTCATCTCTTTCTTTCTCTAAATCTCTCTTCTCTCTCTCAATTTTTTGTGTGCATGTGCTTGTGGTTCTCTCCCCCCCCCATTTTCTACATCACATAGGGGTCCCTTCGTCACCAGAGCACGGAAAAGAGAGACGATGAAAGAGAGGGAGAGATTAGAGAAAACGAAGAGAATTAGAGAAAAAAGGATGGGGAAAAATTTCTGGACTCTTTTTTTTTCAGAAGAAGAAGAAGAGTGGAAGGCAAAACGAAAAGGGCTCGTTTTTCACTTTTTTCGTTTTTTTTTTCACAGAGTTTTTTGAGTCTTTTTCGACTCACTTTTTGACTCATTTTGGCTTGTTATTCGTTGGTTTTGGGGAAGGGGGCGCCCCCGCGGGGGCTTGTTTTTAATAAAATTTTCCAATTTGGTTCCGCCATCTTTTTTTTTCTGTTTCATGCATTTTTGAATTTCGCGGGTGGCTATTGAGGGGTTTTTTTAGAAATGAAGGGTTGGAGTCTTGTTTAGACTACTGGATTTTGTCTGTATCAAAAATATAAATTTTTCTATAGATTTCTCAACTTTTTGAAACAGAATTTCGATTTTTGGTGACTTTTTGAGACCTGTCGCGGGTAGTTTTTTCAAAACTTGAGATTTTTCTCACATTCTCGGATCAAAAACTAGAAACCTATATATTTGAACTCCTAGAGTTAGCAAAATTTTTCTAAAACTCATTGAATTTCTTAATTTTTTGAAACAGAAAATATCAATAATTCATGGTCCACCTCGCTATATTTTTTAAGCTTAAGGAATGAATGAAGAATCAAAATCGCAAAGGAGTCGAAATCTCAAAATCTAATTTCCAATAAATTTCCCAACTTTTTTAAGCGGAACTTTTTTTATTTTATGTACAGAATTAGATTCGAAAAGTGCATATTGTCTGAAATTAATTATTTTTCGGTGATAACACTTTTTTTTGAACCTGTTCCGATGCCGTACTGAAGTTTTCTAATTTTTCACAAACTTTAATAAGTTCTTAAAGCAGTAAATTTGCCAACTTTGGCAAATCCAGTCTGGTATTGTACAACACTATCAATGGTTTTTGGATCCCGGAGAGCCACGACTGAAGCTTAGTTTAGATACGAAGTTGAAATGTGGAATGTTTCTATTTTAATTTAAAAATTTTTTCATGCTTCTCGACTTTGTGAAATGGAGATTAGATAGGTAATTTACATTAGCACTCGATTTTGTTCTGGATCCAAAAATGTGGAAATTTCTCGCACCATCTCATCTCTAGCGCCTGATTTCTTGTTCATGAAAAATTCTGGTTCCAATACTAGTGACTATCACTACTTTTGACTGAATTTTGTTTCCTGTTTCATGACTACCAGAAACTGTGACAAGTTTAGTCGGATTCAGTTCGAGACGGGTTACACGTGATAAAGAATCAAACTATGTTCTGTCATTTTTTTCTGTTTTATGACTCTATGAACTTTTGCTTTTCTCATTTTCGAAGTTCGTGAACGCGCTAGTCCTAGATTTTCTTTGAAGTACTATGAATGTGTGGACTCCTAGATCTTTATTTGCTGTTTCAGCATTGTCAGATTTTTTTTCAAAAATTTCCCATTATGTTTTCAGTGCTCATTTTATCATCTACTATCGAGATCCTGGTTACTTTCTAAGAATAACAACACTGCTTCATCTTTAACTCAAAACTTGAGCACTTGCCTCCCAAAATAATGGGAGAAATGGTCATTTAGATTTCTAAGATTTTCTGTTTCATCTCATCCATTCATTTCTGATGTGAGAGGCCGCTAGAATTTGTGTGAGGAAAATGGAAAGTCTGTCCTATTCGAAAAATAACAAATCACAGTTTCTTTATGTTTTAAACTTTCCAGTTTTCAAATATTCTCTAATGTAGTCGTTTTCTACCTCTTGAACCTTCTTGTTCAAAGTACAACCGTTGCTAAAGTTCCCAAAATTTTATCACGAGTATTCCTGGTCCAAGAAGTTTATAACTTGTAGTAGCCCGATATTGGTCTAATCCTTTCTGATTCATTGGACTCTCCAAAAAAAAGTCGTTTGATTTCCCAATTTTTACCGTTTCCAAATCTCCATGCTATGATAAATAACGTAATGTTAGTACTAAAACCCTATTACATGTGAAACCCCAAGAGTAGCCCAAATTTCGAAATCTAGAAAATAACTTTTTCGGTTTCATCAAGTTCTCTCAAAACTTTCCGAATTCCTCAAACTTGATTCTTCGACCTTCTTTGTCAAAGTATCAAAAAATGTTTATATTTCACAATAACCCACCTCTCTTCACACTCCATAACTTTCTAGGGACCTCTAACCTTCCAGTCAGTCTCTGTCTATCCCATATTTCTCTCTATTTATCTTCCTCTTACATCTTTTACTCTCCCAACCAACTCATATTCTGTTTCTCTTTTTTTCAATAAAAATTTCATCACAAAGATCATTGGTCCCTCTTTCCCCCCTCCTCAACAAACGGAGACAAGAAGTGGGAGGGAGGGGAAAAAGACCCATATGAACTTTTTGTGTGGTTTGTAGTCAATTGGATACCTTTTCCACTCGTTTTTTCCTGTTCTTTTCTTTGTTGGTCCAATGACAAGTTGTTGAGTTTTTTTTTTGAGGGAATATCGTTGAGCCACGAATACAGTATTTTGTGGTAGGAGAATTTCATGAACCAGCTGAAACTGTAAACTTGAATTTCAAAAGACATTTTGGCTATTTTTTAATTCTGAGCAATTTATTATTATTATTTATGGATACTACTGGACAATAGAAACCCTGTCTTCATGGGGACACTAAAACAGTCAGACTAAACTTGAATCTACTCCCAACAAATTTTAGTCAAAATTTGGAAAATTTACTGTATTTCAAACATATTTTATTCAATTTGATTTGGACCTGTAATATTGGTTTCCACTGATCTACCATTTTTACTTTCTTTTGCTCCAATATCTTCTGATTCATCAAATTGGTTAATAACTCAAGTTTCGAAATTTTGCATTCCTTCTCTAGCTCACCTACTTTTGAAGCGCAAGACTTGTCGAAAGTTGACATTTTTATTCATTTGGGCCTCGCATCAGTTCTGTAATTTGAGGAAAACGGGTTTAGAAGCACAAGCCAAGTCGGTATTGCGTAATTTTACAGTGAGAAGACAATATGAATAATATGAAACAGGGATTCTTCATCCGACCTAGTGTGGTCTGGTTTACTGTTTCGAAACCATTGTAAACTTTTCGAATTTATGATTTGGTGATCTGAGTAGTTTTAAGTTTCTTTTCTAGCCAGTTCCAATTTTTTCTGTCCAGCCAAATCAGTTTTTCTGTCCAGCCAAATTGACCACCTGAAACTGGAAAAAATTTAGGAGTTTCAAGAAATTGATTTGTGTTTTTCTTGCTAAGTCCAACAATTGTTCGATAAAAACATTTTTCGGTTTCGAGATGTCTTCAATAGTCCAAAATGTTGTGTATCACTACTGATGATTTTTGAATTGTTTATAGGCTGATAAACCACTCACAAATTCGAGAAATATTTTCCGAAGTTGTACGTATCACTGAGGCTGTATGAAC
The DNA here is from genome assembly GCA_963932045.1 of Caenorhabditis sinica. Classification (NCBI taxonomy): domain Eukaryota; kingdom Metazoa; phylum Nematoda; class Chromadorea; order Rhabditida; family Rhabditidae; genus Caenorhabditis; species Caenorhabditis sinica. The sequence goes on from OZ009940.1 coordinate 23,725,175, forward strand.
CACTAATTCCCGGCGATTATATCAAAACGGTTATGAAAGTCTCAAAACTGTAAAAGAAATTTCAAGGCAAGGTTAGATGGAAAATTTGAACATTTTCTCGGTTTCGGTTATTTGGTGTAGTGTAGTATTTATTATTTCCATTATTGCGAAACTCGTATGGACACTTTTTCAACGATTATCTTAACAAAATTTATAGGTTTCAGTGAGGTGTGTTCTATATTTTCAAAAGTGCTTTGTCAATGTGTACAGGTTTTGCTACATTTTCCAATGTGTATTATCAAAAATTCTGTGTTTCCGTGAGGTCGTATCAACCCCATGTAGATACACTTCTCAATGGCTCCGTATCAAGTTTTTCAAAGTTTGCATATCAATAGCTTCATTTGGAATTCGTTTAGAATTGAATTTCTAACAATTATTATCATCCTAAATTTATCATCTTTCTTAATGACTCATTGACACAGTAATTTTTTTGTTCATTCTCGTTTCTGGAACTTTTCGGTTTCTTTTCAGTTTCAGTGAGTTGTGAATTGACAGATTTTCTCAATTTCTTATTGGTCGCATTTTTCCGTGATTTACAGTTGCAAGAGTTCGCAATTATTTAATCTTGACTTGTATCTAGGATGCAGTCATTTCTTCTGGTATTCCCGATTTCTTCTGGTTAATCGAATTGTTGGTGAATGGATAATCACATTTGTCGTACATCCCTCGGTTATGATAACCAATTGAAACAGTAACATTTCTCACTGAAAAAGTTGGTAGTCCCTCAGAGCGAGCATTTTTTATAAGAACGCTCACTATTTTCTAAACCATGTGAAACAGAAATATTTTTTGGTCTCAATGTGTTTCCCACTATCTCAATTTTTTTAGCTAAGTGATTCTGCGATCTGTATCATCTTATTGTATTACCTCATAAAAATTGCACCTGCAAATTGACATTCATTCGAAAGTTTTGCGTCAATCTGATGCTTTTGAAATCTTTAGGAACTTTTGATTTTCTAAGAATACTTTACCTCTCAGAGTCAAAGACCTATTAAATTCAGTAAACCTTCAAACAATATCTCGAGTACCTGAGACCGATTTTTTTTTGTCAGGAATTTTCACTCTTGAACTGATTTAACTCAAATTTATTGTGGATTTCCAGACACTTCGAAACAGGAATTTCTTCGAAATTTATGACTAATAATTTTCGTTTCAGCTATCTCCATAAATTTCACCTGTTTTCTTTTCCGAAACCTCAACATTCTCTCATTTTTTACATCATCAGACACATGTGATTTACAACCTTCTCCGTCCCCTTTTTCTTGAAAATGTCGTTAAAAACCAGCATCGGATTTTATTTCAATTCCTCGAAATCTCCTCCATTTTTCTCTCTTGATTTCAAAGTTTCACCGCAAACTGAAACTTCCAAAGATCAAATGAAGCCCCGCCAAATTTCGTCTTTTTCTTCCCATTTTTCTCTAAAAAAATTAGAGAGAAAAGGGAAAGACGAGGGGGATGTCTCATTGAAATTCTGCGAACGCTTCTTCCTCTTTTCAGTTTTTTCTTTCCTAATCCTCCCTCGCTCATTTTCTGGGAAGGTTTTTTCTTCTTTTTCCTCTTTTTTCAATTCAAATTTGATGATGCTGTTGGTGGTGTTGTGACGACACCACCAGCACCCAATTACTCATATTTTAATGGAAAAGTGAGAGAAAATTATGAAAAAGTAGTTGAGGACTTCTGGAGATTCTAGAAGATTCTGAAGACATGTGATTCCGAGATTCCAGGAGATTCTAAGATTCAGAAAAAAAAAGATGTTTCAAGTTGTTTGGAAATAGTATTAGGATTTTAAAGAGTGTTAGTTTCTCTACCTTCTGTATTACAACATCTCAATAAATTTTTGTAAATTGAAGCTCCGCCCATTTTTTGTTTTATCTGTTCCTGCAGAATTTATATCATCGAAAACTATTGAAAGTTGCCAGTTTCAAAGTGTTCATGAAACGGAGAATATACCGAATTTTCTAATAGAATCGTCGGCAACAATACTTCATTAGAATATTGGGAAATTTCTCAGTTTCCAGATATTCATGAAACTGAAACAGCTTTGGATGATTATTCGTTGAAATTACTTTTTTTCAAACTTCCATTGCGATATTATGATATAAAGCGAATTATTCAAAACGAACACTTGAGAAAAAAAAACTGTCAGATTCACATAATACTGAAACAGTGAGAGAAAAAAATTGAACGTCAATTTATTCCTTTAAGTCGAATGAGCCCTCCTGCAATTATCCGAATTTTTTGTTTTTTGTACTACTTGTTGGGGAATTATCAGAAATACAGTTTCACCAACTCCATACAATAGTTTGGAAACTGAAAACATTCAGTACAGTTCTTTGGTGTAGAACAAACTGATATTCTTCCACAGTTTCCGTTCACTACATTTTGAACTTTGAAGGAAACATAGAGAAGTTGATGTTTTAATATTCTGAATTTAACACACCCTTTGCTAATTTCTATGTATTTCAGTTTTTTCGATATGGAGTTTTCCTGCTTTCCGTGGAATCTTTTCACTGTTTCACCACTAGTGTTTCAAAGAATTCGATTCTTGACACTCTGATTCGTCCGCGAATTTTCTTCTAGACACTGAAAAGAAACAGCAAATTTCAAAAGATGTTTCGCTGTTCCAATGGTCCCATAATCAACTAGGAGGTCCTCCAGATCTAGTGCATTGAGTGCATTGTAGAAATTCTATTCAATACATTTCCCGATTTCAAGAAGTCTTTAAATTTTACCAGATTTGTTTAGTTTTAGTACTGCACCTTGAAAAAAGAACAAATTTCTCCTAAATTCCCACCTAGCACAAGGTGCAAAAAAGTACCACTTTCAAATAGTGCTGAAATAAAGTAATACGATTGAAGGATAATTTTCCATTTACTCAAAATTGCTCAACAAGCATTACAAATACAGTTTCATAACCCTTATACCAAGTTTTGGAAACTGAAAAATTTGTTCACGTTGACGTAAAATTTCCATTCTTTTCACTTGAAGTTATGATGCAAACATTGAGATTTTGATAAACTCTCGATGTGTCTGGACGGCACATTTTTTCCTAAATTTGTCTTGTTTTTTGTAAAATTTTCACTGGTTCACCAGTATTGTATAAATGAACAAGATGCTTGTCGCTCCAATATGCCCATGACGCGATGCTCAGAAAACTGATGATAGACAACGAATTCCAAACCAAGTTTTTAATGTTTCAAGTGTCCCATAACTAATTAAAAGTCCTCTAGAGGTAGTTTGACGTCTGCAAGCTCACGTTCAGTGAATTCGTATCCCGTTTTGTTTTAAAGTTATCAGTGTTGCACCATCTTTATTTTACAGGATCCCAGGTTTGGAGCTCTGATTCTGTTCTTTCTTGGAACAAAAAAATTTCACTGTTCCAAAAATCCTATATTCGACTAGTAGTCCTCATGAAGTTGATTAAAGGAAATCGTATTTTCAAAAGTTCCCGGTTTCGAAAAGTTCCTAACTTAAGTTTCAGATTTTCTTAGTTCTATTAGAGTAGTATCGGAAAACCTATTTTTCTAAAACTCACGATTCTTTTGGAACTTCTGTTTCAAGAAGTCCGTAAATTTGCATCCATTTTTTCAGCGGTATTACTGCGGAGCCATGAACTTGCTTATCATTTTTTTCTAGAAAAATTTCGGAAAATTCCATAGTCGCATAGCTTTCAGAATCTTCCCATTTCTAATTTGTCCTGATTTTCCGGGTTCCAAACTTACCAAAAACCACAAAAAATGAGAATTTTCCGTTCTGATATAATCCAATATCTGTCGGATAGGTCAACACTTGAATCATCTAGTTGGTGACATCTTCTTTCTGACATTTTCCCATATCCCCTTAAGCTCCGCCCCTTTTCCAGAGAAAAGGAAGGACCGACTCTGACTCTCAAACCTATTAACCCTTGCCTTTTCATTTTTCTTTTCATTTTTTCCGCTATCTTTTGTGTCGCCATTTAATCCGTTAACGGCCAGTGAGAGTGAGAGAGTCATCATCGTCATTAGAAAACGAGGGATTATTTTTTCACTTTTTTTCCGATTTTCGATTTCTTCCCCTTTTTCATTCATTTTTTTACACTTTATGACTCAATTTCGTTGATTCAATTCTAAGCAAATTTGGCAAAAAATGCGTAGATTTTTTTCTCATTTATTGAATTTTGGGGGCTCAAAATTACGTAGATTTTGACCATGAGCCAGGTGCTCTTTTATGTAAGATCACATGCTTTTTGTTGTTGTTTATCGCCATTTTTGCGGTTGGTTTTGCTGGATTTGACCTACAAATTTTTGTTTTCGGAAAATTGAAAAAGTACAAGTGCGCGATGGCTATAAAACTACATATAAGGTGATGAATAAGATGAGGGGAGAGTTTAGAAAAATGAAATTTTTTATTAGAAGAAGAAAAGAAAAAATTGGAAAAGAGGGGAGATAATTCAAGAAAACAATAAGATGAAAATGGGAAATTTTGAGTAGAAAAAAATTGAAAAAAATTTACTGTTTCATGAAGTTCATTTCAGATTAGACTGGATTTTAGGATTCAATTGAAAACGACGATTCAATTTAAAGAAATTCTGAAAAAATCTAGAGAAAAATTGATGAATTTCGAAGAAGATAAGTTCGGAAGTTTTCCGGTTTATCGATTTCGCCAAAAGGTCATCTGGATTTGAATTTAAGAGGTGTTCCACGTAATTTTCGAGTATGAGGCGGCACTAGAATTTCAAACTTAATTAGGGTGATTGGTATTTCATAAATATGGACTGGTGGAACCACAAAGTACAATACTAAAATTTTCGTCTGGCTCCGCCCCCTTTTGGTACCTAAAAAATTGATAATAGGTCAAAAATCGAAAATTTTTCCAGAAAGAGATATTGATGAAATCTCAACGGAAATAGATAGCTGGCATGTTTTTGAGCATTTTTTGTTTACATACCAAAATTTTAGCTCTCCTGCTTATTGGAGAAAAAAGTTGATTTTTCACGAAAATTTTCAAAATTTTCGAAATTTCATGTTCTCAGTGCTGTCCTGAAAAATTTTTCAACCTTGTCTCGCGAGATATGTTTAAATATCGAATCAGCAACTCATTAGGAGTTCACAGTCAAAAAATCTCCCAAGGTTTCACAGTGCCTCAAAGGCGAAAAATGACAAAGTATGAGGTTGGCTTCCTAAAAATGAACGTACCCCTATACATGGTTGGAGGGGTCATTTTCATGGAATCTAAAGATATCGTGGTTCTGAGTAGTACTCATCAAAACTAGCATCACCACAAAATTTGAGCTGCTTTGGATCTGATTTATTCAAGTTACAGGACTTGAAAAAATCCCCTTACTTTTTTTGAGGTGAGTTTTTGGAATGACTCCAATTTGGTCAGTTCTTGATGAATCCAGCTGAAATATACAGAATATCACAATACATGTTCAAAATACATGTTGCCATATTATTTTCATTGTTTTCAAAAAAACGTGAAATTTTTCCAGTCGGACATTTTCTTGAAGCATCTTCATGCACGAAAAAAAATATTTTGCGAGTGATTCGTTTAGTTGAAAAAGATAGCAGTATTAGAAACCAAGATAATGAATTCCTGAAAATTTCAGCTGAATTCATCAAGAACTGACCAAATTGGAGTCATTCCAAAAACTCACCTCAAAAAAAGTAAGGGGATTTTTTCAAGTCCTGTAACTTGAATAAATCAGATCCAAAGCAGCTCAAATTTTGTGGTGATGCTAGTTTTGGTGAGTACTACTCAGAACCACGATATCTTTAGATTCCATGAAAATGACCCCTCCAACCATGTATAGGGGTACGTTCATTTTTAGGAAGCCAACCTCATACTTTGTCATTTTTCGCCTTTGAGGCACTGTGAAACCTTGGGAGATTTTTTGACTGTGAACTCCTAATGAGTTGCTGATTCGATATTTAAACATATCTCGCGAGACAAGGTTGAAAAATTTTTCAGGACAGCACTGAGAACATGAAATTTCGAAAATTTTGAAAATTTTCGTGAAAAATCAACTTTTTTCTCCAATAAGCAGGAGAGCTAAAATTTTGGTATGTAAACAAAAAATGCTCAAAAACATGCCAGCTATCTATTTCCGTTGAGATTTCATCAATATCTCTTTCTGGAAAATTTTTCGATTTTTGACGACTTATCAATTTTTTAGGTACCAAAAGGGGGCAGAGCCAGACGAAAATATTAGTATTGTACTTTGTGGTCCCACCAGTCCATATTTATAAAATACCAATCACCCTAATCAAGTTTGAAATTCTAGTGCCGCCTATAGTGAAGTCACACTCGAGAATTACGTGGAATGTCTCTTAATAGTAATTCGAGGCTTTCTAGAACAATAATTACAAAAAAGATTTCTGTGCTTATTTTGACTTAATTTTTCATAATTTTAAATCCACCTTTCTTGAAAATTCCCATTTTTTCATGTTTCATGATCCTCATTTTTTCAGTCAAGCTGGGCTTTACAACAGTAATGACGGTAAATAATTGTCTAAATTAGTGAGCTTCTGAAGGTTTAACCATACCCGTTATGAGCTCGGAAATCGTGCTCTATTTTTTTATTCGAAAACTTCTCAATTTTAATACTACCCAATTTTCGGAAAAATTAGTTCGTATGGTTCAGAGTCGAATGATGATCCTTGAAATTTTCAATTTTTTTCCGTTTTCGACCCTTTTGATCGTCTGACCTGATTATTCTACGATTATTCCCAGAGATTCCCAGGGTCAATGTCATAACCATGAAACGGATATGTTATTCCAAATGTTGAACATTTTCGCTGTTCCTAAAGGTCCTTTAACTTTTGAGCAATCTCGACCTCCTAATCCTGAAGCATTTCTAATCCAAACCGCTATTTAAAGTACGGCTGATCGAAGCGACCAAAATTTCAAAATTCAAATGGACGGTTTTATAATTTTTCGAAACTTTAATTTCCAAAAATTTTTTCATGTTTCTCGTTCCTTGTTTTTTCAGGCCGACTGTTTTTTGAGACAGTAAGAGGATGATGATGACGTCTCTTTGATCAACCAAATGTTCAGATCATGGGCTTTTTTTCGACTACATAGCGTTTTGCAATTAGTCCCACCGTCGAAGTCATGTCCATGAAACCTGAAATCTTTGTTTTCAAAATTGATGTCTAAGTTTTGACTTTTCTGACGCTTCGCTGTTTCGAATTCAGCTTAATTGTCGGAGATCTCAGCTTGTACGGTTCTCACTTCATATGAAATAATGAAACCTTCAATTTTACCAGTTTCCAAAAGTCCATATACTTTTTGAGCTAATGTGAATTTTTAGTTTGCACTTCAATCAGCTACTACCTTTTTTCAATTTTCAGCGAAAACTGAATACATCAACTGTTGATTTTGTCTAAAAATGTTCACTACTTCAGGTCCTCCATGTAAATTTGACCTAGTTTCAAAAAAATGTTAGGACTTCTTTCTGTGCAGAATTTCAATTCCAACTCATTATTTATCATTTTTCACTTCCTCTCCCTTCCTTATCTGGATACCTCGAAACAGTACAATTAACCTCACCAATAATCAAAAATCTCAAATTCCACGATTTCATCCAGTCCTTATTTCTAGACTGTGCTTTCTCTGTCACTCTATACAAGGCAGGCAGATGACAATGACACAAAAAGTGAGCACTTCCAATACAAAAACTGTCTGATTAGTCCAAAAGAGTGGGTATGGGGTGGTATAAAATCGTGTACAGAGTCGTTGAGATCCCAAAAATAGGCTTGAAAACTGAAATTTTTCACTGTTTCAAAATGTCAACTTTTTGTTTTGACGATTTAAAATCCGATTTTTTCATTACTGCTGTAGGAGTATCATATTATTTCTGAACCCGCTTGAGCTGATTAGTTCGCATTTTTTCAAAATTTCGAATTCCCTTATTCAATTTTTCACTGATTTTTAAACTACTGATATTTTACCGTTTTCATCACAACGTAACCTTTTGAAAGTTGCTAGGTTCTCAATAATTGAAGCGATTCATAAAAATCTCAAAATTGTATTTCTACTTTTTCGAAACCCTCCATTCTCACTTTTTTGGTATCCATGGTTCTCTTTTTTTCATCTTCTAGTCTTTTCCTCTTCCTTCATCCACTCATTTTGAATTCTAAATGATTTTTTCTCATCCATATTCCTGACGACGTCGTCGTCAGGACCCCTTATTCCACTTTCTGACGTCTTCTTTCTCAAAAATCGCCCACTCATTTTTTTCACTAACTCTGACATCGACCTAGTTTCTTAGTTTCTACTCAATATTTCATTCGAAATGAATGAATGAACAAGAAGGTACGTACTTTTTTGAGCAAGAACTTTTTGAGTTTCTCTTTTTTCTCGGTTTTGGAGTTTGAGGTTGAGATTGTGACTTTGTATCTGACTCATGATTTAGTGTTTCGAGTTGTCCACTAATTTGGATTTGGTTACATTTTTTCATTGCGAGGAATTGTAGCTTTGCAATTTTATGGGCCTTTTCATGGATTTTTGGAGCGATTCTATGTGATTCGCGATAGTGACCATATCACTAGTTTGTTGTAATCCAGATCTGACGAAACAAGAAAAAGCGTCCCCTCAGAACTTGAAACTTGGAATTACAAGTTTTTTAACCTTCTAGTCTAGACTGGCTGATTTATGGTATCACTACTTTTTCATTGACCTCTGTTGAAGTAAAAGTACGGAGAACTGGCATTTCATCCAATGTGAAACACCATTTAACATAAAGTTGTACAAAGCTCATGAAACATTAAAAAAAAAACAAAACAAAGTTAGTGTTTCAAAGAAGTGATAAATATACCAAAACTCGTTTTTATTAATGGGCCCAAGTCAATGAAACTTTTTTTGAATGCTCAAGTTGTACTTTTTTCGACTGGTACTACTTTATCTGTATAAAGATTTGCTACCGTCAAGTCTAGTTACATTGATTTATGGGATCATTAATTTCGCTAAGTCCTCATTTGATGTAAGAAAACACGAATTTTAACTGTTCCTGGATTATCAGTAACCTAGAAATTGATATAAAGCTCATGAAACACGAAAAACAAACAAAAAATTTTTGTGCTCCGAAGAAGTGATAATTGTACTACCTAAGCTGTTTTGAATAGTATTTTTGAATAAAATACCTTCTACCTAGTCACTGATAAACTCATACAATAGTCGATTTCTCTACAAATATCTGCGCACTCCAGTACTATCTGCTCAAAATCGACCCCTTTTACACTATGTTTATGAAACAGAAAATCTTCTGTTTCAATCAGTTCACAATTTTCAAACGAAGTTTTCAGCTTGATAGTTTGAATCTGCGCGCGTTTAAATTTGATAATTCAGTTAGATGACTAACAAGGAAGTAATTTTCAGTACTTTTTAACATTTTGAACCATACTGCATTAGTTTTTATATTGCGTGAACTTTAAAAAATGTATTACTGTTTCTATGAGAGCATATGAGATGATCATACTTACTGGAGATGATCAGAAGAGAAATTTTTCTATGCGGAAGACGGAAATAAAATTTTTATGACGGAAGACGGAACACGGTACACGGAAGTGAAAATATGGGCGGAAGACGGAAGTAGACGGAAGACGGAAGTGACTGTCTCGGCCTAAAAGTACTAAAAATGTTGGGAACCGTAATAAATAGTGTTAGGAAAGGTCAGAAAATCAGTCAAAAATCTTTTTCGACTTGGAAAAATCAAAATTTTTGGAAAATTTTTGACGGAACACGGAAGTGAAAAAACAGGCGGAAGACGGAAGACGGAATTCCGCGCACCTCTGTTGTGTTGGGTCAGTTGAGAGCACCAAGCTAGTCTGAGCACATCATTTTTATTGTTATTACTATAAAATCTACTGGTAATCTTTGATTCTATCTCTATGGTACTTGAGCAACCAATAATAAAACCGACATATACATCAACTGTATCAAAAGCTTCACAAATTTCTTAGTAATTTGTTACAGTAGTAGTAGTTATATTTGGTATCCTACAAAAATGCTTGGGCTCTTGTTTGCTCTGAAATATTATATCCTAGCCCAATCATATGTAACCACAGCATTTCTCTCTTATACGGTGAGTTGTAGCTGATTGCCAAAATAAAGAAAAATTACTCAAATTCAAAACCGATGAAGTTGAAGACTGCTTGAAACATGAGATCCTTCTTTTTGGTTTCAGTCTATTTTCAAAGCTTTCACTATGTTCAGGGCCCTATGCTCTCCTCTTTTATCATTATTCTTGAATCCTGTAACTACAATGAAACGTCTCTAAAACAGAAACTTTGACTGTTTCAAGATGTTCATAAAATCCTGACTTCCCGCTGTGATGCATGTATGCGCGTGACGGCTCTTAGAATCCTGTATGTCGGAAAACTTCTACTCATCGAGATTCACTTATTTTCTCTTATACCTGGGCACTGTGTAACTGGAATCTCATAATTTCATTTTTCAAAAATGTGATGCATTGTTTACAGAACGTTGCTAAATCCTTCGGTTCTTTTTGTTATCTGTAATACTTACATCCATCCCAACCATAACCCGCCAATTGAGAAAATAATGCTTTCGAGACAGTAGTTCTTTATTTTGCTTAACTCTAACTTACCATAAGGAAAACCCAAAAGTTTACTATTTCAACAATGCTATATAAATTTCTTGAACTTTTTAATCAATAGTCTGATCTTCGTGGACTTTACAATATTGTCTTCTTCATTCATGTGCAACTCCTAATCATATTCAATTTTTCCAGCAAACTGTCGTCATCAGACGCCGACGCGGTGCGCACCGGCGCTCGTTCACGCAATCGTTCGCTCAAAAAGTCGCCGGCGGTTCAAGATGACGATCCGACCACCCATCACCAACACCACCTCAGTCCACACCATCAACACCTGCCACACCTCCAACACAACAATCAACAGTTTGCTCACAACTTGCTATCACAACACAATCAGGTGTGTCAATTTAGGTCTATATTATGGTTTATACTGGACTTTTCAAAACCAGACGATTCAAAACCAGGCGTTCCTAAACTGGTTTCGAAACGTCGTTCTTGTAGTTTTAAGTTGTCTTAAGCAATTTCAATCTACTTTAGGTAATTTTTCACCGTTTTGAAACGGAAATTCGTCAATTTCAAAACCCCTAATTTTCCAGGTAACATCAACTCACCATAGCTCTATGCACAGCTTACACAATGCATCTTCGCTCCAAAACCACCTCACCCTTCCATCATCGAGCTCCATGGCTCCCGAACCACGGAGAGCTGCTAGTTTTGATGTGTCAGCAAGTCAGAAGCTGAGTCCAGGTGAGATTTTTTCCGGTATTGCAGTTACGGTTCCAGCACCGAGCACAAAATTAGTAAAAATGTATGGTGTTTTTGAAACTCTAAAAATCTAAAAAGTTTGATTAACACTAACTTTCGTCATTAACATTTGTGTTTCATAACATTGATTTTAATCTCGCCCGTTGCAATTGCGGTGGTAAGTGGTATAATAAATCTAGTTACAGTGGATAATAGAGCCATTCACATAGAGGAAAATATGTCGATATACAAACGGGCATTCGGAGAAACAGGCACACAAAAATTGAGACATTTTTTGTGAATCTAGTGAACTTGAGCAATTTTTTTCTGTTTTCAAGAGTTTATGAATATGGACATCATTTGGTAAGAATTGATAGGACCATCATAAGAGCATTGATATGGAACGTATGTAGACAGCAAGATTTCAGCAAACACATAGAACCCAATAAATCTAAACAAAAGTTTGCTGTTATCTAGACTTCATGAAACTGGAATTTTTCTGTTGGAAATTGGTACCGTGACACATACATAGATTAAGAAAAAGGGGCAGAATAGAAAAGAGGATTCTATTGTTTCCATATGATATCGTTTCTAGAAGATTTTTTTTAGTTGTTCAGTCGATGGTGAAATTCAGCAAGAACTAACTGGCACTGCGAGCACGGAATATGGGCTACAGTTGTGACAGTAAGCGCGGACTGTTATTAGTTTTGCCCTTTTTTGAATGGTCACTGTTTCAAGATAATCATTAAAACATCAAGTATTTTGAATGAGCAGTGTTCACTTCCCGTTTGTTGTAACTGAAGTTTCGTAAAATGATTAATGACTACTTTTGAAACTACGAAAATTTTTTGGTAATTTTGGAACGGTGAAAATTTTAATCGAATTTAGTTTTTTTGACTGAAGATTTTACAATATCGTTGCTTAACCTTTTTTGAGAATAGCATGTCACGGGAAAAAGGAAACAACTATTTACTAATACAGATAAGCGTCTACTGACCAAAAAATGGGATCTCGCAAAAGATATGAATTCAAAACAGTAGGAAAAGTTTCCAGAACTAGATCATTTCAAGAGACATACTGTCCCAATTAGCCGTTTTCTATGTGAGATGTTCGAATTGGGCAATCATCCCTCTGAACAAACAAGCTAGGAAAAAATAAGTTTTTCGTTATGATCACCAACTTCCATGACACACCAAAAATATGAAGTCTTTGAAGAAGTGATTGTTGTGAGAATGTATATCCGCCTTATTAGTTTTTATCGTGATTAGTAACTTTTGATAACTGTATGGAACTGTAAGAAACATGGGAAAGTAACCAAATTTTGAAATGGGTTCACTGCTCAAAACTAGCCTTGATGCGTGAACATGCGCAGTATGGAACAGAAAAATAACTTGTCACGGATAAGGTTGAATTGAATGTACCAGGATCAGAAAATACAAGAATGTAAAGTCTAAAAAAATTAAAGAATGGAAAATTTCCGAAAGACCGACCAATTGGCTTGTGCTTTTCACTTGGAAAATTGGCGAATCTAGAAAACAGCACTTTCCCATCTTTCACGAATTTTTGACAGTTTTGGACAGAAACATACAGTGCGGTCAATATCGATAGGACCACCCCCTAAATGGAGTGACCTGAGAAAACGAAATGAGATATTAGAAATCTGTAAACGCAATTCGATTCAGAACCCAAAAATACCCCGGGAGACAAAATTTCATGTCTCTGTCATTTTCCATGACCCTGTACTAGTGACAGGGTCTACATTCAACCGGTCAATATCGATAGGACCACCTGGCAATTTTGGTATTTCAGTGATAATTATGGTCAGGTTTTTGGGCCAAATGATTTTCAATGTTATTTTTCCGTCCTTTCTTGTCGTTTTCAAAACAACTCAACACGAATTTCCAGTCTTCTGCCAACTTTCGAAACTTTTTGAATTTTGGTGGGTCTGAATTTTAGAGAATCCTGTTTTCATGATGATAAAGACATTTTTGTCGATGAAAACCTGACTCAACGTGAGGAAAATAACATTATCATGTTGTTTTCTATCAATTCCGACAGTTAAAATCAGAACAGATGCTATTGTCGGTAAATAACCGCCTCTGAAGCACTCCCAAGATGCCACTTTTCTCAGGTGGGTCTTATTCCTTAGCTCCTGGAGTTAGGATAGGTTTCTGAAATTAAAGAAAAAGTCTTTTGCTGGGTAGAAGAAATGTTTAGCTATCACTTCAAAACTATTACATCATTTCTCTCCCTTTGGGAGCAGTTTTGATCTGCCAGAAACGCCGATGCATCCCCCTAGCTAAAGCTTATTCGTTAACGATATATTTGGATAATCAAGAAAACGTCTTCATGTAAAAAACAGTCAAGACTTTATACGAAACTGTTTGGTTAACAGATAAAAATGGGTATTATGTTAAGAAAAAGGTGTCTTGATTTTAAAAACCGGTTAAAGTCATAAACTAACCAAATCGGTGTTTTTGCGATGCATTTGGAGGTTTCTGGCAGAATAAAACTGCTCCCAAAGGGACAGAAATGATGCAATAGTTCTGAAATGATAGCTGAAGATGTCTTCTACCCAGCAAACGACTTTTGCCTTGATTTCAAAAACCTATCCTCACTCCAAGAGCTAAGGAATAAGACCCACCTGAGAAAAGTGGCATCTTGGGATTGCTTCAGAGGCGGCTATCCACCGGTAATAGCATCTGTCCTGATTCTAACTGTCGGAATAGATAGAAAACAGCGTGCTAATGTTATTTTTCTCACGTTCAGTCATGTTTCTATCGAAAAAAATGTCTTTATCATCATGAAAACAGGATTTTCTAAAATTCAAACCCACCAAAATTCAAAAAGTTTCGAAAGTTGGTAGAAGACTGGAAATTCGTGTTGAGATGTTTAGAAAACGACGAGAAAAGACGGAAAAATAATATAGAAAATCATTTGGCACAAAAACCTGACCAAAATTATCACTGAAATACCGAAATTCCCAGGTGGTCCTATCGATATTGACCGGTTAAATGTACATCCTGTCACTAGTACGGGGTCATGGAAAATGGCAGAGACATGAAATTTTGTTTCCCGGGGTATTTTTGGGTTCTGGATCGAATGGCGTTCACAGATTTTTGATATCTCATCTAGTGTTTTCAGGACACTGCATTTAGGGGGTGGTCCTATCGATATTGACCGCACTGTAGTACCACGTTGTCAATAACTTTTGCAATCAAATTCCACTAAAAACAACAATTTGAAAAAGGAAAAACTTTAAAAACTTATTTTTGAACACTTCTCTAAAAAATGAGAAAATTCCAACGCGTGCAGTCGAAGAAACACTACTCTGAAACAATTACTGTAATAACAAAAACATGAAAAAGTAAATTATTATTTTTTTACATGTCCACTAACACCTCTCTAAACCCAAAACCAACCTAAAAATTTCCTAATAAAAAATCCATGTTCCTTTAACAACTCTTATTTTCTCTGCAGCCCCATTCCGTGTCGGCTCTTTCGACACCGGACGGTCGGCGTTCTCGCCCGTCGAAGTGCCACGTCTTCTGGTCCACTCCCCGTTGTCACCTCTTCAGGTACAGTAACCAACCACTTACAGTAACCCTCTTAATGATTACTGTACTACTACTAAGTCCCCGGGGATACTAATATTTGATAATAATACAGCTCGACCCACCGCCCGCCGCCACCGACAGTCGTCTTCTTACTGTACCGTCGCCGTCGGATTTCCGAAAAAGTCCCGTTTCGTGTATGTCTTTTTTTCGAATTTTTATTTTTTTGCTGGGATTCCATTTTGCTGAAATTTGAGTTGAAAGTGTGAAAAATTAACAGATTCTAACTTCAAAAAAAATTGCGGTTTCGGAAACTTTGGAATTTCAAGGAGATATGAGGTTCTGGGATTCCACTTCGCGACTACCCAGACTCACTTATTCATAATCTCAGAATCCTCAGAACCCTCAGAATCTCAGATTTTAAAATTTAGTATTTTTTCAGTTTCGTCTAGTTTTCGAATTGATAGCATTTTCTGCTTATTTCGATAATTTCCTCTTGCATTCTTCCAAATTTTCGTCAATTATCCATCTCCCATTATTCCAGGCGAATCTCCAAAAAGCGGTGTCGGCCAACCGGCGACATCAATGGACATATTCAATCAACTCAACCTAAATCCCGGACTAATCTCTCAGCTGACGGCGGCAATCACAAGACCAGTTGGAGTCACTTCTCCACTTTTGGACGATATGAAGCTCAATTTTGGAGGAAATGTACCGAAAATTGAGGTGAGTGAAATATTACCTAACTAGTAATATTCAAGATTTTCCTGTTTGAAATGTTAGATTTGAAACATGACAAAGCGCGGAGAAACTAATCATTCTTCTTTAGACAGAAAAAACACCTTCCAAATTTCCAAATTTTGATAATAGTGAACTAGTAGCTTGGTGGAGCATTTGTGAAAAAAATGTGGCTGTTCCTCAAGCTCTACTTGAAACAGAGAAGTTTGTAAAATATCGGTTAGTCGTTTATTGTCGCCGTACACAATTTCTAATAACGGAAAGTAGAATATAGCTTTTGAACTTAGAACAGCTTACATATTACCAAAAATGTGTCGCTGTTTTAAATGCTCCACTTGAAACAGTAACGCATGTTTAGTTCGATTTAGCAAGAGAAATCGAATTTCCCTTATTTGTTAGTTTGGCAAACGGCACATTTATTTAAATATGCAGCCAAATAACTAGCTCAAACTTGAAAAAAGTGGAGTCATCATGAGTTCCTGATATCAACTTCAAAATTGGCTTGCTGTTTTATATAGACCACTTGAAACAGTGAAATTTTTGTTTTGATTGTATTCTTTTTTCCGTTGTTTTTTCAATTTTCAGACTTGAATTGTTCGAAATTCACCAATTGAATGAACTATTTTCTAGCTGTTTCATATGCCCAATTTGAAACATGGAAATTTTAAATTTTTGGTGAATTCACGATTATAATAGCTAATAAGTCTAAAAAAATTCTTATTTGGAAGTTGAGCAAAATTATAATATATCAAAGATTCTACGATCAGTGAAACATATTTTTTGCTATTTCATATGCTCTATTCGAAACTGGAAAAATTGGACTTTTTGATGTTCCATGAGCAAACGTCACCGCTAACTTTTCGTTCCCAGAACCTATTGAACGTTGAATTATCAAAGAGAGACTAGCACGAACATTCAAAAGAAATTTTTTTAAATGTATTATGCTGATCTGAATAAATGTCAGTTGTGGCCGACAATCCGAAAGCGTCGAAAAATCGACACACATGAAACGACTGTTACCGTAATTTCACTCCTATTTTGCCGTTTTTCTCAGTTTTCAAGCGATTTTTCTTCAAAAGTTTATGAAATATACAAAAAAAACCGCGCTTAGAAGTCATACATTGTCGAAAAAATAACTGAATTCCCCCTAAAAACTGAGAGAAACGGAAAAATTGTTTTGAAAATGAGAAATGTTCCTTTAAATTTTCCCGGTGAGATACCGCCATGGCCGAGGTGTCGGTCTTTCGGCCTCAGCTGATTTTTACTCAGATCACCATAATATAAAACAGATAACCCAACCATAGGGACACTTTTCTGCTGTGTCAAATGGTCTTTCTGAAATAGAAGGGTTTTCGAACGTTGATTTCCGATGTCTCGAATTTCCAGTGATTTCGGCGGTTTCTGAATTTCCAGTTATTTTAACTGGGTTTCATCAAACTTCTGTTCCATGTGACACGAAAAATAGGAAGTTTCTTCTGTTTCAAACTCTTCATTTTCCTAGAGTTTTGTTACAAGAAACAATAGGACCGTGATAGATGATCCCCAAAAACTTCTAGAGGCAGTCAAATTGCTCGAATTGAATAGTTTGATATTCCCAAGAATTTCTGCTCTACTTGTAACAGAAAATTGGAACGAAAATCTGGACTTCGTTTCCAAAGCGAATACCATGCTAAAATTCAGAAATGAACTGATCACTTTCCAATGTTTATTCCAAACTTCTGTTCCATCTGCAACATAAAATTTTTTTCCAAAATCTTCAATCCGTTCCTCCCATACATCCTATCACTGTTTTCAGCAAATGGACTGCACCAACTCCTTCGACAGTGCTCATGGTCCTGGAAGCTTTGACATGATGTCGAGTGCTCATTCTTCATTTGATCAGGTGAGTAATCGGGGATTTGGAGTGCAACGGTGGGAAGAAATGGGAGATTCTGATTATGATTCTGGTTTACTTACAAAAGAAGGATGTGATGACGAAAAATGTGGAGAAAGATCAGAAAAAAAGAAAAGAATGGAGATTAGGCTAATAGGTTCTGAAGAATTAGTCATAAAAATGATGCACTTTTTTGCAAAGAAAAGGTTGAATAATTTTGAAAAATTTACTGTTAGAGAATGTCTAGGTTTAGGGACCAGGATAGGTTATCAGTAATGGGTTCTAGAGAGGAAGTTCTGAATGTGGTCTACTTTAAAAAATTAAGAAATTCTGGTTTCTGCTCCTGAAATTTCATTAATTCAATTGTTCTGGATCTAATTCATTCGAAGTGTCTGTCGATACCATTTTGCTTTATCTGCAAAATTTGAACTTTGGATGTTGACGGATTTTGTGTACTCCTCGTGGACAACTTTTAATTGTTCACGAGGAGTACACAAAGAGGCGTACAGATTTGAATTTTTGAAAAGTTTTGGTAGACGGCGAGGTAAAAAATTGCTCATTAGTCTTCAGTGTTTCATCAAGTCTTCAACTTTTGATGGTTTTTCATAATATTAGTAGAAAAAATATAAGCGTTCCATAAATAGTTACTCTTTCATCTAGCCCTTATATGTTCTATGTTTTTGTATCAATTTACCAGGGTGTTTTGAGTCGTTTGACCTGCCTTCCAATATTAGTACATATAGTGTTTCATGTAGAAATAATATTTCCCAAAATGTCCTTCATTTTCAATCCTTGGGCTTTTCTTACTATGAATCCCAACCCGATATCCCCTATTTTTCAGGGCACCATCGGAATTGCCAACGCTACTGATTTGGGTTTACCACCCAAATCTGTCATTCAGGATGACATCCGTGGTGCTAGTCAGAGGTTCTCATTGGTTCGGAAGAGAGGACGGTCAGAGGTTTGGAACCTCTTTGGGCAGGTTAGTTATTGGGATATTTTGTTAAGGGTTTTGAGATTTTTGGAAATTTTTCACTATTTCAAATGCTTTACATTTGATTGAGAAGATATGTATACTCTAGTTAGTTGATTGAACAATAGAATCTTACATTTTCAAATTTTTGCTGTTTTCAAATGTCGGTATTAGCTTGAGGAGAGCTGTATGAGATAGTTCAAGCTCCTTATCAGAGGTGCGCGGAAGAGAAATTTTTCTATGCGGAAAACGGAAGACGGAAGACGGAAGTAAAATTTTTATGACGGAAGACGGAATACGGAAGACAGAAGTGAAAATATAGGCGGAAGACGGAAGTAGACGGAAGACGGAAGTGACTGTCTCGGTCTAAGAGTGCAAAAAATGGTGGGAACCGTATTAGTTAGTGTTACGAAAGGTCAGAAAATCGGTCAAAAATACTTTTTGACTTCGAAAATTTCAAAATTTTGGTACTTCCGTGAAAAAAATTTTCTTCCGAAAAATCCGGAAGACGGAAGTAATCGGAATATTTATGACGGAACACGGAAGACGGAAGACGGAAGTGAAAAAACCGGCGGAAGACGGAAGACGGAAGACGGAAGACGGAATTCCGCGCACCTCTGCTCCTTATACTGATTCCAAATTTCAATGACTTTTTAGATTATTCCTCTGTTTTAGGGGGTTTATAATAGCTAGGTTAGGTTGATGGGGGTATTCAGCAAGCCTCAAACATCTCCACTTTCTAGTAAGTATTTGGATTTTTACTATTTCAACTAGGCTATGTTAACTGCGGAGAGGTATATGAAGTAGTAAGTGGTCTTTAAGCGATTTTATCTAAAAATTTCTAATTTTTCACTGTGGCAAGATGTTTATATTACGTTTGAATGAGTCGATTTGGCAATCAAGCTCATAATGGGTCTCGAGTTATAAAATTTGAAAATGTTTCATTAGGAAAGAGTCAACTGTTTCCTCATGGTTACTTTGGTGCAGGTGAAAGTGTTTTGACAATACCGTCAATAATATGAGCGGATCATGAACATATTTCACTGTTTCAATTAGTCTATTTCTGAGTTGGAAGCAGTTCCTGATGATTGGACAGCGAAAATGTTGTTTTCTCAGTTTTCCACTGTATCAAATCGGGGTTTTGGATGTCTAATAAGTAGGTTCACAAAGATGTTTGAATATTTGCTGTTTCAAATACACCATATTAAAACGAATTGTTAAGACAACAGTAATACACTCCGTCCAATATCTATAAGACCACCCTAGATTTTACACCTACAGAAAAATTGAGAACAGATAGAAAAATTCTGTAAGTGCCATTCGATTCAGAATACAAAATAACCTCTAGAGCCAAAATTTCATAGTCATATCTCTTTTGGTGCCTGCACACCAGCCACATGCCCTATTTTCAACCGTCCAATATCTATAAGACCACCCCAGAATTGCCGTTTTTCAGTGTTATTTTTGATTTTGACGCCGACAAGAAAATTTTGGATTCTCAGTTAATTGACGATATTTGAGGATTATATGGATGTTTCAAATGATTCACAGCAGTTTTTTCTACAAAAAAACTCTCTGACCCAGTTTTAGGTAGTTAGGCACCCGATTTGAGACTTATATGGGTCATAGAGCCGCTCACGTCATAAATTTTGGGTGAATTTATATCACATCTGATAGAGCATGTTCTATTACCTAAGATCCCATCATTGGATGTCATTGATTCAGGTCACAGACGAACATATAATCAAATGAACCAAACTGGCTTAGGGATCAACTGAAATTACAGTGGTGTGGTGGCCACAGGAAAACTAGGTCAATTATTTCTACTTGTGACCTGAATCAATGACATCCAATAATGGGATCTTAGGTAATAGAACATGCTCTATCAGATGTGATATAAATTCACCCAAAATTTATGACGTGAGCGGCTCTATGACCCATATAAGTCTCAAATCGGGTGCCTAACTACCTAAAACTGGGTCAGAGAGTTTTTTTGTAGAAAAAACTGCTGTGAATCATTTGAAACATCCATATAATCCTCAAATATCGTCAATTAACTGAGAATCCAAAATTTTCTTGTCGGCGTCAAAATCAAAAATACCACTGAAAAACGGCAATTCTGGGGTGGTCTTATAGATATTGGACGGTTGAAAATAGGGCATGTGGCTGGTGTGCAGGCACCAAGAGAGCTATGAGTATGATAATTTGGCCCTGGATGTTATTTTGTATTCTGAATCGAATGGCAGTCACAGAATTTTTCTATCTGTTCTCGTTTTTCCTGTAGGTGCAAAATCTAGGGGGGTCTTATAGATATTGGACGGAGTGTAGTTGGTCAGATTTAGTAATTTTAATGTGAACTTGGAGAAACTGTGTCTTTGCCACAATTTTTCCTGTGATTTTCAGATTTTTTGATCCTTCATTTTTGGGCATTTTTCGGTCATAATCACGTACTTCATCTGTACTTTATTCACGGTACTGGTCCAATTTTTTTTGTGGTTCTGGTTTATAGGTTTATTTAGGTTTTGGACAGATGACTTTCTATTTTTGGAGGCAAATAGGATAAAGGTGTAACGATCAGAAGATCTGAAAATTTTAGTTCAAAATTTCTCGGCTTCAATGCGTCTTCATAGTCCCTAAGTATTAGAAAATGCTAATAAATTTCAAATACTGAAATTCAGAAAAATTAGAAAAATCTTCCTAGATTTTTTCCCGTTTCACTACTATCTGAAGTTGGAGTGCTACAAATTTTGATAATGAGTTTTGTGATTTTTTTCAACAAATCTTTCCTTAGAAATATGGCCAACATCAAAAACCATATCTAATCTCGACAAAACATGCATAAAACTTCGAAGTATTTTAGCCGAAGGGATTTTTTTTGTGACGAAATTTCACAAAATATTTAATATCTAAGCTAAAGCTAGATCAGTTCATATGACACTAAGAGCTTGTTTAAATCTCAACAAAATCTGTCTGTTTTCGTTTCACACTACCATAGTCTAGCGAGGGTTCTGAGCCAATATTGATAAATTTTTCGGTTTCAAAACCATATTTTTTCTTTGGAAAATTTACCTATTTTTGATTCCACATACTTAGTGAAAAATCCCAGGGATCTGTCATCTAATACCTCCGAGTGGGTTCAGTATAGCGCTAAACTGCGTCATTTTGAGCCGATAAAACTGATGAAAACATGTAAAGGAGGATCCTCAAAATCCTCAATCATCTCTAGATTAGTCGAAAATCAGGACTAACCCGATAATTTTGGGAGGATGAAAACAGAGCCTAGGAGCCTATATGCATGTAGATAAATGAGCATTTTGGAGAGCAGTACATGGTTGGAGACCAGGTAGAGTTTGTGTTTTCACTTTTTTCGAACATTTTTGTTTAGATTTTGATGAACACTGATTGCAACAACTGATAGTACAAGTACCATCATGTCAAATTGGAAATTGTGAATTTTACAATTATATCTCAATTTTTATGGAGTAATAGACGCTCAAAAATCGAGTTACATGTATTGATTCCCAAGTGTTACCCCTGGATTTCTCTGAAGTATGCATGATTCGAATCTACACTCAGATGTAAGAAACCCCTCAAAGCCGTTTTTTGACCGGGCTCCCCCTTCTCGAGATATGCCACCCTTTAGATTTTGCGCGTGAGATGGCCGACCTGAGGCTTTGAGGAGGCATAACTTTGGTCAATCTGGGTCAATCAAGATGTTCTAAAAAACAAAATGTGTCAAATTATCTTGGCTTTCAAACGAAGTAAAATTTAAAACACAGAAACAACGCTGTAATTGCAAAAATTGAGAAATTCTGCAAGTGGCAAACACCAAGTACCCGACCCAACCGTTAACTTTTTTTGAAAATGCTATCAAACGAAAAAGCATGTTTGATTTAGTCGCTGTGCAAAATATAAAAAAATTTTACCGGCGTTGAAGGGAGAAAAATTAAATTTCCCAGGAATTTTTAAAACTATTTTTTGAAAAATCATAAGTTTCAAAATGACGTTGTACTAATAAGTTAGAGGTAGTGCACATTATTTTATTTGTTGCAATCTCAGCTTTCCAATAAGCTATCGGACATCAAAATATCACAATTTTGACAAGTTTTATGATTGATTGAACTGAATAGGTTGAATTTAGCGAAAGTCATAAAACTCAAAAAATTAAATTGATGATAGAGCTTCAAACTTTGTTTCATATTGTTGAAAATGTAATTTTACACAATATTGTCAATTGCAACTTCTTTCCTCCTCTTCATCTTCCTGCCATAAATTCCAGATTTAGTGATTTCCCAGCCTAGGGCGACTCGAAGTGGAAAGCCTCACTTTATGGCAGGAAGATGAAGAGGAGGAAAGAAGTTGTAGTTGACAATATTGTGTTAAATTACATTTTCAACAATATAAAACAATGTTTGAAGCTCTATCATCAATTTAATTTTTTGAGTTTTATGACTTTCGCTAAATTCAACCTATTCAGTTCAATCAATCATAAAACTTGTCAAAATTGTGATATTTTGATGTCCGATAGCTTATTGGAAAGCTGAGATTGCAACAAATAAAATAATGTGCACTACCTCTAACTTATTAGTACAACGTCATTTTGAAACTTATGATTTTTCAAAAAAAAGTAAAAAAATTCCTGGGAAATTTAATTTTTCTCCCTTCAACGCCGGTAAAATTTTTTTATATTTTGCACAGTGACTAAATCAAACATGCTTTTTCGTTTGATAGCATTTTCAAAAAAAGTTAACGGTTGGGTCGGGTACTTGGTGTTTGCCACTTGCAGAATTCCTCAATTTTTGCAATTACTGCGTTGTTTC
Source organism: Caenorhabditis sinica (assembly GCA_963932045.1). NCBI lineage: Eukaryota > Metazoa > Nematoda > Chromadorea > Rhabditida > Rhabditidae > Caenorhabditis > Caenorhabditis sinica. Next base: position 23,748,453 of record OZ009940.1, read on the forward strand.
TGTGTTTTAAATTTTACTTCATTTGAAAGCCAAGATAATTTGACACATTTTGTTTTTTAGAACATCTTGATTGACCCAGATTGACCAAAGTTATGCCTCCTCAAAGCCTCAGGTCGGCCATCTCACGCGCAAAATCTAAAGGGTGGCATATCTCGAGAAGGGGGAGCCCGGTCAAAAAACGGCTTTGAGGGGTTTCTTACATCTGAGTGTAGATTCGAATCATGCATACTTCAGAGAAATCCAGGGGTAACACTTGGGAATCAATACATGTTAGTTTGAATGTCAAAACTTAAACCTTGGACAGGAAACTGTGAAAAATTGAAAATAGTTTTCTTTTTTCAACGTTTTGTTTTCCTGTTATACCAAGTTAGTTTGTGATTTCGAGTGTAAAAAATGATAGTCCAGGGGCGTGTTGAATATCGTCCCCATTTTCCTGTTGCTTACTTATGAAAGATTTTTTATTGTTTCAATAACGTCATATCGAACTGACTATTTCTTTTTCATTAGTTGTTTCATTGTCTTCAGAATACACAGAAATTTTCATAAATTCTACTATGTATCTAGACTCTGCTCATGACAACACGGTAATTTGTTGTTTTACATTATGAACTGAGTGTTTCGGACGATCCCAGCTCACAAGACATAAATATTTCTTCACTGCTGTTCCTCGACTTCTTATCATTTTTCAAATTTGATGTTACTTTGAAAGCTGAACATGAAACAGCCAAGACTTACAATTTTCGTACTTTTCATATTTGTTACTGGTTTCCTTTAATTTTATAACCGAATATTAATGAACGATTGGAAGACTGAACTTCAGTATGCTCATATGCTGGTTTTCAAACAGGGAAATTTTCCGACATTTCATTTTCGAGGCTTGATTATTAATCCATGACCGTAACTTGTGAACTTGCAGAAACAGCAAAATTTTTTATAATTTTCTCCTGAAATTATTTCTGTTTTGAAAAGTTCACATGACAATATATCAAACTTGCAGGACAATAAAATAAGAATTGGCCAATTTTTCAACTTCAAACTTTTCCGTTTTCAAAAAGAAGAAAAATTATATAAAATTGTAAGACGAAACCTCAATCTGAACCGGCTCAGATAAGCATAGCGATGACTTATGTTGATTATGCAACAGAACATTTTTCGGATCGGAAAGCTTTGATCTAGTTTTATCAGCACAACACCGAGTAATTTATTTTCATGAAGTTCACAATACAGGGATTATTTTTCCAATAAACCGACTGTCTTCTAATACATACGTTATTGTCAGTTGCTGATATTCTCCAATCCTTCTCTGCTTCCAGAAACTGAGAAATTTTGGTGGATTTTTTTCCTCGATTTATACTGTTTCGACGTGCTCTTATTCAAGCTAGAGAGTTTCATTTCCAGTGCTTTCAATCTTACGATGTCAAAAACAAGTTTCATAACAAGTTTTGTTTAATGAATCGAAGGCATTCAAAATTATATTTTCTTCTGTTCCAGAGTTCTCAGAATTTCAGTTTGTTCTGTTTTTCATAGTAGGGCGAGCTCCTAGTTTTCGATATTTTCTCAATTTTTAATCTCTCCAGTCCTCTTAATTGCTCCCTTAAAATATTGTCTAGACAATTCAAAAGTCTTTGACGTACATGGACTTCTGAAATCTATGAATTTTCGAAGATTTTGGGGTGCTGATAAAAGATAATTGTCAGCTCCTACGTACATACTAATATATCATAGTTAGTGCACATGACATTTTTGAGAAGAATGACATATAAGATTTCTATGAGACTTTTATAACTGCGTAATTAGGTAGAAGAGCAAATGTGTTTTGATGTTAAAGTGTGTCTCGAGTGTTTGATTTACTAGATGAAAGTTAAACATTTTCGAATCACGCAGATCTCCTAGCATTTTCACTCTATCATGTTCCAGTTTCTCAACGTTTTGAAACTGTAACACTTTTGTGTTTGAGCACTAACACAGGCTGTCCTCCAAAAGTGACTAAAAATCCAGTAGCTATCTTAAGCATCACTCTTATATCTTGCAAGTAAGTCTAAACTTGAGTGATTTTTTAATAAAACTCTAAGTTGAATAAAGTTCTTATTCTTTCAGCACACATAGACTTGATGAAACCGGTACAAACGGCTTCATGAAACGAAATTGAACGCTGAAATATTTTCACAGTTTCATAATGCCTTCAAACGAAGTAACATTTATAGTTCAGCAATAACTTCTTGGACCTTTATACTTGACCATTTCAAAATAATTTTTCAATCAATGCTATGCAATTCCAAATTAATTGCTGTCAAGTCTGCAGTTCATCTCACCTTTCTCATTTCAGGTCCTCCTCAACGCAAACCGTGGAGGCTGGAAGAGGAGCATACTCCTTTGACTTGACGATGTCTACAAAGACATTTGAAACTGTCAATTGGTCTGCCAGATTCGAGATCGGAATCCCGACCCTCCCGGTCCGGGTCGGAAAACTCACAACATCGTTGTCCTTGTTGGCGCAGCATTCTGGAGAGGTGAGTGACTATTAGTTATTAGAGGAACTGGTTTTGGAGGACCTTTGGATTCTATGATTCTGAGGTTTGGAGAACTTCGGATCGTTAAATTCAATCCATGTGCAAAAAACGGCCAAAATCATATGAAAAAATGATAATCTCAAAGTTTGAAAGTTTTCTGTTTCGTTTGGTTTCTAAAACTTTCCCCAAAAACAGTTCCCTCCCGGTTTCCCTTACCCATCCTATGTTAACCCCTACCAATCTCTTAATCCCTCTAGGAATTCCAGAATTCCATTGGAGACGTCGATCGGGAAGTGCTCATCGACGCAGTTGTCAAGTGTTGTGCCGTGGATTTAATCGATCCAATTGTCTTCTCTGGGAAAGGATTCCATAGTCTTCTCAAGCTAATTTGCCTTATTTCGAGTATCTTTTCACAATATTTTTTTCAATTTCAAATTGTATTCTTGCGTTTGAAATACTAAACTTTGTTAGTATTGTAACGGTATCATAAAATTTTCTTAATTTTCCAAATCCCAAAGATTTATGTTTCAACTAATCCAAAAATATAACATCTGTTTGGATTTGCATTCTTCTTACCAATTTGAGAATAAGTTCTCTAAGTAATCGTTTAGAATTTGTCATTTTGTCTCCAGTGAGATTCTGGAGAGAAAATTACTGTGTTGTTCAAAGACAACTATGGTAGAAACTGAAGCCATTTTGAACTGTATTTGATGGGATCTGGAAGATATGATGATGGGTTCAATTGTACACTTTTGACATTTTCTGTTAATGATTCAAAATATGTTTATTATAAAACTCGAAATTCTGGAATCAATTTGGATTTCAGGAAATAGTAAGGGCGAAGTGTGAGAAGGGAATACAAGTACATTGTTTCAATTTGAATCCCCTCTTTCAAAGTAACTTCGGAGAATCAGAGAAATTTCACAGAGAAATGTTTTCGGTTTCAAACAAGTTATTTTCAGAAGCACCACAGCAGCTAGTCCATTCAATTGCATATCACTCGTTCTTGATTTAATCTGATTCACCTTATGCTCTTCTTCTTGACTTCGACAATTTTTCCCAATTCAGGATCATAATTGGCTTTATTAAGCTTTATAGGTAACTATAATTTTTCATAATTTTTTACTGTTCCATAATGGCCAGATTCAGGATTTTATACGCATATAATCAATTCATAACGGCTGTTGTATTTCCCAAAAGGTCCGAAGGTATGAATGAAAACATTCTCTTTACACATTTTCGTCTTATTTTGCAGCCTACTTTCTTCAATTGAAATACAAATTCCTGGTTGTATTCTTTTTCTATTTCAACATGGCTAATTCATCTGAGATTGACATCAGTGCCATTTTCAAATCATTTACACGAAACCACCAAGAGCCCTGATCCACAAACTACAAAAAGACGAAAACTCAAAACAGTGACGTCACCGGCAACCCTATTGCAATGAGATCATTGGAACCATGAATAGTTCCAATTTAGAACAGAAATATTTGTTAAATTTTACGGTTCCGAAATGTAGCTTTCGATTGTCATTATTTAGTTTCAATTGATTAGAGTAGGAACTCCGTATCGTCTTTGTAACTTCACAAATCTTTCAAAATTTCTAAGTTCTAATCTAACTCAAAACTAGACATAGCTTTTACTTTTTTCTCTGTTTCTCTTGCTTTTCAAGTTTTCATCATTGTTCATTTCCTGATTCTCTCCCTGTTTATGTTCAGCTGGCAAAGTCTTTCTGAAGTAGTAATGCACAAATTACTGCTTTAGTCGATGTCTTCGTTATGATTTTTTTCGCTAAATTGCCTTCCTTGAAGTGAGAATCCGTCATAAACAAATTACAGTTGCTAGTTGAAAGTATTCAGAGTTTAGTATTTTCAGCTTCATTGTATTGGTTGCATCTTCACGCAAACAATGAGCGAAAGAATGTTAGAAAATTAGGCTCAGCCCACTTTTGTTTCGGTTATGTTCCATGTTTGTCATTTTTGGATACTCGAACTTTCCCGTTTTGAACATTCAATAAATATGACGAGATTTTGTTGTTGCCGATTAATTGGTTCCAACATTTCGTTACGTTCAAGTATAATAGAATTGTTCTAAAAACGATTGAATGTTATTTTGTACAATAAGGGGAGTAGTAGAAAAAATAATTACTCTGTAGTTTGAAAGAGGATATGATAGAAGCTGAAGTCATTGTGATCTTGTCTTGATAGGAATTGAAAGAGTTTAGGCAGTTCAGATCAGGTATTTAAGGGATTTTTCAGGATGACGACGCTTTGATTGGTATATTCGAAACAACCGATTATTGCTACTTTCGGATGAGTGAACTACGATTTTTAACTCGGAAGGTATTGCTATTGTTTTACCTACATATGAGTTCAATTTTTATTTGTTAACTTGGTGAAGCGGACAAAATTTCAAAAAGGATCTACGGAAGTCATTTTCCAAGAATACTATCACTGAGGTGTCCAATTCGTTTTTTTCCAGTTTTAACTTGTACGTATTTTGTTAACTTCGAAGTTTTTCTTGATTAATCAGTCACATATTTCCCTGTTCCGTTCTTAGGTCGCCGATTTGAGCGTTGTGGAAAATGTAAATTTTTAAATCATTTTTCAAGTTTCATTATGGTCCGAATTAGGAGTTTTCATTATGGCTAGATTAATTGTTTCAAATTATCTTCTTCAACAGTTTACAAATTCGAGAATGAATTCCGCTGTTAAATTTTTGATGATAATTTTCATATTTTGTTTCAAAAAGTATAGTTAATCAGAGAACGAGAGCAAATCCCATTGCAAAGTAAACGTCACAACCATCGATTGCTCTATCTTGCAACAGTAATTTCTTGCCAATTTTTTTCTGTTTCAATGCATTGTTTTTCGTTGGAACTATTCAACTTTAATTGATTTACGAAGTTACTCCATGTGCACCAAAATTCAAAAACGTTATCAAGTTTGTTCTCCGTTTCTCTAGGTTTCCAAGTTTTCCACTATTTTTAATTCATTTGATCCATCTCTTTTCTCCTTCAACAGCTTTGGCGAACATCAATTTGAAACATTCATGTACAATTTGTGTTGCTAAATTTACATCTTGATCATGAACATTTTTCTCGTACAACACGTTTACAGAAATCTGAACCTCAGATTGAGTGAATTCTCAAAAAAGACTACTCTGAAAAACCAATCTGTTAATCTTTCATTACGGCTTCACATTGCGAATATTTAGAAGTAAGGTGATTTAGCTTCAGTGCGTGTTCATTCAAAAATTGAAAAATAGTTAGTGTCCAGAAACGCACAGAGAATAATATGAACCGACAGAAGTAGCATGAATAGTGGCGCTCAATTCAGTTTCAAATGAAATAGACTCGTTGAAACAGGAAGAAATGTTTAGCCTGGTATAATATAAGGTTCTGAAAATAGCTTGAAATTAACGCATGAGTTAAAAAAGCTTATCGCAAGTTGAGCTTGCAAGGTTGAGCTAGTTTGCAAGAGCCACGAAGGAGGGCTCTTGCAAACGACCTGGTGTCATACTTTAAAGTTTCGGTTCAATGTGGAAAAATTTAAAAAAAAAATCTTGAATTTGTCATTTTGTCCTGACAAGACTTAAATGAGAAGTAATTTCTGAGTTGTTGAAGGAAACTATGATAGGAAATAAAGTCGTTTTGATCTATTTTTAGAAATAGGATCTGAGAGTGCTCCAGAGGTTTTTGTTTTCATCTTTATCAGATTACTTATTGTCTCTATCCGCACCGCCTATGTATTGAATAACGTGGTTAAACAGACAACTTTTGCAAATAACTTTTGCAGAAGCGTTCAACAAATTAATTAGGCGCTTCTAATGGAAAGAATACTCAAAAACACAAATATGCCAAATACGATAACCGTATTCTTTTTTCTTCACGTTTTCTCGGTTTCCACACACTGTTATGTGTTTCAAATAGTCTGACCTTCTAATTATCGGTTCGGGAAATTTAGGACTATGTATTAATGGTAGCCCTGAAAAGGTCTGTCTACCAAGCCACTCCCCTCTTGTTCGCCCGAACTTGGAATAGTCTGTACAAAAATGAACATTAAATACATTGCATCTCTTCTCAATAAACTGCCTCACATCATAACTCAAGACTCAGAATCTTTCAACTTTTCATATTCCACTGTCCTTATTATAGTCCTCTCATTTTAGTGTTTTCATTGGATTTAGTAATTCGTTAAGCGGAAACATCGTACGCATTTTACTGTTTCAAGAGCAGAGTATAAACACGTTTTTTTGTGAGCTCTCAATTCTTGCAGGATAGGTTCTAAAAATTTACCTTTGTTTCCTGTGCTATAGATTTGGGGTTTCTGCCCGATGGCCATGGACAGTTGGCTTATGTATTCTCCGTTTCAAACAGTTGAAAAAGATGACATCTATTTTTGGTCTTGATCCCTGATGGCTCTTATTTCAATAATCCAAGTGTGATTGCTCTATTAAAAATAACATTTCTCCCATCGTTTTGCCAAGATTGGAATTTGGAATAATTCATGAGTTATTCTAAAGAAGCTATAATAGTCATTTTATGCTCGATGTAAGTTTTCATGTTTCCGATCCCATCGTATTGTCTTAATGTCGATCGATTAGTATTGATTAGCTTAGCGAAACCGAAAAAATGTAGAAAATAGTTTCCGGTCTCATTGTTAAATGAGAAGTGTTTCTGAGTGACCATTTGTGTAAGCGAGTTCTCTCCGAAAGTTGTTATCATTTTTTCAATTTTCTCTATTTCAACTTGTGCTCATCTTTTTTACTTTTTAAGTTTTTCTGATCCGTGTTTTTAATTTTTTTGTCGGCTTCTATGTGTTCAGTTCTAAACTATTCGAGCCATTGCCGTTGTCTCCCTTTTGCCAGAATTGTCATTTTACTTGGGCTCATTTTACCCCTATATTATGATAAGTCTACTTCACTGCTTCAACTAGTCCAGTTCATTTTACCAATTTTACACCCTGTTTCAAGAAGTTATTTTCAGACTGCACTTCTAGAGTGTTCAGTGTCGAGTTTGTTTTGTTCCGATTTTCTAAATCTCAACCTTTTTGGAATATTCAAACTTGTGGATTACTTTCGGATTGGTTCCAACTGGCATACAAAGCATTGTTGTAATTGTGTTTTCTTAAAAACATTTCAGTTTCGAGTTTCACTTTTTTCTTGAGTTTTCGTGAGATTTCAATGTTGGACAAATATCTATAGGAGTATAATTTCACCAAATAAGAAGGATCAATTTTCAAAATCGTTGATTTTCAAAAAAAAAAACCTCCTGAAATCTTTCTGGCCAGCGAGTTGAATTCGGTTAATCTGAAATTTGTGCAGGTGCTTGTAGGAACAAACTTTGATAGAATGAGAAGTGGATGCCCAACGCAGGCTTGGAAAAAATTCTGGGAACTGAAAATTTCGGAATCATTGCTGAATTCATTGAGTATCTGCTACTTTCTCGCCAGACTTGGACATTTTCAAAACCGATATTTTTATTTTCTGCCCATTTAAAGGAAGGCAGGATGTCAAGAAGACTGCTGATTCATTTTGTTTTTAAAACTTTTTCTGTTTTTCAGTGCAAGTAATCGAGGGTTTGGTTGGTGACTATGTTTGGTGACTGGGTGTTTCCGAAACCATTGCTCTCTATTTTGAATAGTCGAAAAATATGACATCTATTTGAATTTGCGATTTGAAAGGAGAGAATTATTGTGTTTGTCGCAGGAACCTTTATAAAAATTGATGAAATTTCGATCAAATTACAAAGGTTGAAATTTCAGAAAAAATGACAATATTGAGAAACAGTGAGGTATCAATTCATAGAGTCCATTGTCTGTTAATGATCAAGTTTTTTCCTCAATAATATGAAATTGTTAACTATCTGAGAAAAGAGTTCTCACTTCCAGAAAAGATTGTGATAGTCAATGTTGCTGAAGCCGACACGATTTTCACGGTTTTGTCGGTTTTTACTTGTGCTCATTTTTTCTATCGTTCAGATTTTTCTAATGCTTGAAAAACAAGTTCCGTGGTTCCTCTCACCCAAAACCAACACAACTCAGTTACTCATTCTTAACTGAATTGCAATTGAGCCGGTGTGGTTTAGATCATATGAGTGGGCTACTGTTCTTTCAAAGTGAACGTTATAGAGATTAGCAACTTTTTATGATCCCATTGTCACTGTTTCTTCATGGTCTTATCACGGGCCTCATTGGAATGACTTTAATATTTCACGTATAAAGTTTGTAACATGCCCAGAATGTTTTTGACTTATGGAAACGTTGCCTGCTTGAACTAATTTCTCCGATTTTCAGCCTTTTTTACCATTAAAGTGCCGGTTTTTCTGTTGTTTTAACAATACCACTTATTCGAGAAATTGAAAATTGTTCATTGTTCCAGTATAACTGTATCCCTCCAAATCCTACAAGTGACCCAAAAAACAATGAAACCTCAAAAACTTCCAGATAAAATTAGTACTACTTTTCTTTATTTCTAGTTCCAGCACGTCATTTTATGGTTAATCTTTTCAGGTGATTCTTATCGAATCACCAATTTTTTGCATATCGAAAGTCACAATTCACATACATATAAGTGTCCATAGTCGTGGACCAGAAGAGTTCAACCAATCATTTGGGGGCTTCTACTGCGATGGATACTCAAAAAACAAAAATATACCAAACATGAAACCGTATTTTTTATCAATTTTTGCTCGGTTTCAATACTTTCTTATGTGTTTGAAATATTTCTCCTTTTTTAATTTTTCTTTCGTCTATTTTCCATGCTAAAAAATGTGTAATGGGTACTCTTTCTCATTGTTACTGGCTAAAGAAAAGTTGGCCAAAAGTGAATTTGAGATGAATGAATCCCTCTATTCGAAGTTATCAAGTCTCAGAAAATTGGCCCCGATCCTAACTCAAAACTTAAGATTCTCAAATTTTTAATGTTCTACTGTCCGCATTTCAATTCTTTGATTCTTGTAATTATAATTTTGTTGCGTATTCAATCGGTTTTACAGTTTTATGTGCGAAGCATAAATATACATTTTTGTCAAGCTCTCAATTTGGTAGATGCAGACGGAAACCAAAATTGAATTTTTCTCTCAGACATTTCTGTAGCTCCGCTTCTATGAGAGAAGGTGTGTTGGTAAGAAGTATAAAAAGGCTTTATGATGAATTTTTCTCTGTTTCTTCTGGTGTACATTCGACACTCCAGTCCGGTGACCATGGTATTTTCGTTGATGAACTCTCCGTTTAAAATGGGAGAAAAAGGTGATAACTATTTTTCGTCTCGATCCGAGATGACTCTTATTTCAAAAATTCTGGTGTGATGGCTCTGCAAAAAGTTTTGAATTTATCATTTTGTTTTGACAAAATTCCAATGAATGATAATTGCTATGTTGTTCTGAAAAAGGGATGATAGAAAATGAAGTCATTTTAAACTGTGTTTGATAGGATCTGGCAAATTTATTGAGTCTACAGTCTTTAGACTTTAGAAACAACTTTTCAATAAATTTTGCACTCGTTAGAAAACGAGAAGAAAGAAAATCATAAAGACGTTGCGAAACAGTGGCGAAACGATTTTTTTTTCTTGTAGGAAAACCATTATTTACAATAAGTTGGTGAAACCCCGACAACTTTTCAAAGTATATCACTGTTTTAGAAAAGCTATTTCCAAACACACTTTCATTTTCAGCATTCCAGCGATTGTTAAGATGAATTGGATCCATTATCAATTTTGATACGTCATGCTCTAAATCCACATTGAACCAAAAAAAAAGATGGTACTTTGAATAATTGCTCTGTAAACAATCTCATCCAGTTTGTCAGCACGTAATTTTTGGTCTACATTCCATGCTCCAAAAATTTCTCCTGATGTATTAGATCTTGCTTCATCTGCAAACCCACAAGCAACAATAACATCAATAGCATCAACCAACAGAATGCAACCAAACAGTACGCCGGCTCAACTGTCAAGAGTACCCAAAAACACAAAAATGCCAAACACGAAACTGTATTTTTCGACTAAATTTTCTCGGTTTCCACACCCTGTGATATGTTCCAAAGTTCCAATCTCTTCAAATTTCTATTTTTCAATTTCAATGCTAGTCCTGAAAATATTGAATGACTTTCGAGCTCTTGTTGCTTATTGTTCCTGCCAGAAGAATTAAAAATATGTTCTCTACTAAATTTGAGATGAACAGACCGGCTTGCTACCAGTCCGCGTATTACAAATAACTGAATTACATCATAACTAAAATCTCGAAGTTATCCATATTTTCCAGTTCCACAATACTCATTTGAGTCCTCTGAATTCTGAGTTTTCATTGAAAGTACGATGTTCAACGTTCTTCTCTCAAGCTCTCAACATGGTAGAAGCATCGCTCAAAACCAAAAATTGAGCATTTTCCTCAGTCATTTCTTTAGCTCCGCCCATATGAGAGATGTATCAAGATGTGTTGGTGAAGGGTATGAGAAGGTTTCATGGTGAATGGGATTCTGCGATTTTTTTTCTGTTCCCCTAGGTCTTGTTTTGAAATTCCTGCATGGTAGTCATATTATGAGAGATTGCGTTGATATTTGGATTTTAAAATTTTCTGTGTCAAAGAGTCAAGAAAGATGACATTTCTTTTTAGTTTTGATCCGATCCGTGGTTTCGATCCTCAACGAAAAAACCATAGGATTTGTCGTTTCGTTTCGACATGATTCGAGATAATTGCCGCGTTTTTCGAAAAAAGGGATGATAGAAAATGAAGTCATTTTGATCTCTTTATGAGGAGATTCGGCTTATTTACGGATATCACATCTGACATCATTTTTCTCGAAAATCTGGAAAAAAAACTAATTAGAAAACGAAAATTATAAAGTCTTTAGAAATAGTACTTATAGAGTTATTGAGCAACGTCAACAAAAACTTTATTGTTTTAAAAAAAATCCCGTTTTTTAAATAAGTTGATGGAACCGACAATTTTTCAAATTATTTTACTGTTTTATATAAGCTTTTTCCAAACACATTGTTCTTTCCAGCGGCTCTATATTCTTTTATTTTCTCTGTATCAACTTGTCTTCTTTTTTATGGTTTTTCAGATTCCTCACTGCATCACTGCATTGTTTTCCACTCCATTACACTCTAGTCTATGACACATATAGCCATATGTATTTGTTTCTTGTCTATTTCTCTTTTTCTCATTCTACGCTTCAGCTTCCAGGAAACAAGAAGATGAGCATAATGAAGAATAAGAAAAATGATGGAAAGAGTGAGTAAAATGTTCTCTAGTCCGTCTGATTCAAAACCAACACAACTCAATTGCTCATGCTTTTCTGGGTTTAGTCTGATGAAGATTTTGTTCTGGCTGTATATGAATCAGCGTGGGTTTTCGAGTTTTACAGTCTCAATTATGGAAAACAGCAATTTTGGATACATTTTTGAATGTTTCATTATGGTTTGATTATGAACTTAATCCGAAACTTTATGATAGGTTGGAAGTTCGGTTTTGACAGGCGTAGAGAAATTCCCAAATATTATGTCCCTTTAACATTTTTTCCTGGTTTTTAGGTATTATTGAAGTCCCTTTTCATTAATATTTTCACTGTTTTGACGAGTCCAGTTGACTTGAGATTGAAATTCGAATCATTCTCATATAATTGTAGGTCTCTATTTTTCAAAAGCAACCAAGGAATTGATCGCGGAATAATCTTCGAGGGCTCAAAAACTCCCAAGTTAGAACATTACTTTTTTTCATCAAGTTTCTTCGGTTTTCAAACTAAATTTCAATTATCCCAGTAAAAGCTGCCTTTTTTGGTCTCCTTCAAAAAAAATCTTGGAATCGTAATTCAGACAGAACACCATAACTGTTTGACAATCATATTGATCACGGTTTCAAAACGTTTTTTTTAAGTAATGAAGGTTCTTCCGGTTCATCGTCGGAGATGTTTTTAATTACTTTTTCAAGTTTTATGATTCCAGACGATCGGACACCTATTTTTGGGGAGTAATTTCTGCACTTTTGCGTCTGCACGTCAATAATTCATGACTAGAAAACTTGTCAGATCTGACGGCAAGGTACATTTTTAACTGTTTTGTCATTCACAGATACAGGGTGGGGAATAAGTATGGAGCCGACTTTGAAACAGCGCCAAATAGGTAAATTGAAAGATGTTTTTTTTTAACTTTGTGGTGATACTATGATAACATTAAGTATTTTTGTGCCAAAATTTTTCGGCAAACGATGCACTCTCCTCCAAGTTATAGACCCAAACAGATGAAGCTAGAGGCAACCGTAGACATGGGCCTCTTTTCGAAAACAATACTGTCCCACGCTGAGCAGAACAGTGCTAGAAAGCTCAAATTTTGAGAAAACGTAGTTCAATTGTTCAGCTTTATGATATAATAAGTTTCAACAATATACCGCTTCATTACATTAGCGAAAAACCTATCTAACCGAAGTGTGTTATTTTGACTTTTTCAATTTGATTTTCCACAATGTTGAATTTTCGAAAATATTTCTGATTTTTGAGATCATGCTGCATCAAAATTTATAAATGATATAAAAACAGAACATCCCTGTTTTTTAAGCAAAAAGTCCACCTGTTACACTTTGACCTGATTGAGATTTGGGTCAAAATCAGTCAAATTTGTGCATTTGGCCAAGATCGTTACTACACCTCGGTGGCGAAATATTTTCAAAAAATTCTTTTGTCGCTAAAAAGCCCAAATATACAGTGACACAACATCATAATTTCATAATCTTGTAGCTACTCAAACGGTACCAGGTTCCCTTTGACTGAGTGTGGCACTAGGTGCATGCCAGCCTGCTAAAATAGCAAAAAATCGTACATTTTTGAACAACCATAACTTTGCGTAAAATTACTCATTTTGTATGAAACTTCGCAATGTACTAAGACATATCCTAAGCTACAAGTGTGAAAAATTTCGTAATTGTGCGACGCCTAGAAATGATTTTTCATGCATATGAGCTTCACTACACGCCGGCTCCATACTTATTCCCCACCCTGTACAATTCTCAAAGTTCTAAAAATTACTTTTCATTTCTCCTCTTTACGTTGTCACCTCAAAAATAGGGTGTGATTCTTGAATTGGATTTTTGATGGATGTAATTCTATTCTCCAAGTTCTCGGGCTTCAAACGATTAGTAAACATCAATACTCAAAACTCAAAATTTTAAAAATTTCTGTAATTTTTCATGTTCCTCTGTTATTTTATCAGTTAGCTGATTTATAGGCTTTTGATGCGGTTTTCTCCGAATTTCCTGATTTGCAAATTATTGTCGTGGTCTAGAGAAATTTCCCAGTTTCAGTTTTACTTTCCCAGTTTTTTTTTCTTTTTTTTCCACTTCAAACTCCTTTTTTCTAATTTGAGTCTCAACATTTTACATATTGAGCATTGATGATATTTCTAATTTTGAAGCCTTTTTGAGTTTCAGACACTTCATTTTGGCATGAATTTTTGTTAGAAATCGATTTTCCGACAATGCAGAAAAACTAAAAATTTGCATTTTATCCAAAGTTTTCAGTTTCGCTGGGTTTTCTTTTGCCCATGTTTTTTTGTGATTTATTACTGAATCTTTCTTGCCACTAATTGAACAACTTCTGAAAGTGAGTTCTTGTCGTAATTCATAATCATAAATTATGAAAAAATATTGTTTCAGATTTGTCGTTTCTGATTGAGAATTTGGCTAGGGTTGTTAGTGAAGATATCCCACCATGGTTAATCCATCAGAAAATTATGCCCAATGAGTCCATGTATTGCTTCAAAGCTGCAATTTTTCCTGATCTTCTGGGTTAAAATCTCTTCTGTTTCAGAAAACTTGTAAATTGCTGGAAAACCTGTGATGATTAATTGTTCTTCTATATCTGGAGTTGCTAATTTTTTTATTTGAAATTCCTCCAAATTTCTTCCCTCTCACTTAAATGATCGAAATATATCCGAAGAAGTCACGTCATCTATAAAAATGCTATGAATACAAAATGAGTATAAGCTCTAACCTCTGTTTTTCGTGCTCAAAATGAGCACGAAAAACCAGAGGAAATGGAGATCATAGTCAATTTATGATGATTTTCTTTAACGAAATCAAAATATGGAAAATTTTCTGTTCTTCATGGTAAATAAGAATCAGAGAAGTTTTGTCTAGTCGATGGGAAAGCAAAAGAAGGGGCATTTTGAAAAAAAATATGAAAAGGAACCAGAAGAAGTCAAAAATACACTAAAAGAATCCTTTTAAGTTTATTTCACATTGATTCTTTCTATGCTCTTCCCATTTTCGGATCCCCGACGTTTTGCAACCATTCCATTTGGCAACCAGACACTTTGCAACTACATAAACTTGTTCGCTTTACATTCATTTACACCTATTTTGTGATTATGGACAATTTCAGGTTACCATCAAAATCTGAATAAACTTGATCGCAACGAAAATTTTTACAATAATGAGAATATTTCGTTTTCAAAAAGACGTCGTTGTGAATTGTCGCAATTGCGAAATGTCGTAGTCGCAAAGTCGGTGTGAGTTGCAAAACGTCAGGAGCTTATTTTTTGGTGAATTTTTTTCGGTTTCATCTTCATTTTTTGGTACTGTCACTTTCTATATCTTCAGTTTGGGGGCTTTGATTGTCACTTTGAACTAAATTTTTTCTTTCTTTTTTTTTGGCACCAAAGTGTCGAATCGTTTTCAATTATTTCAAGTTCCCGATGTCTCAACCTACCTACATATATACTTGTCTTCTTTATTTTCTCAAAAAACCACCCCCCCCCTTTCTAAAAAAATGTGTCTCTTTTCACTTCTACTACTTGTCAACCCTCCCCCCTTTTTTTCGGGGGTAGGGAGGCCCATAGATAGTGAAAGAAAAGAAATAGTGATGATTTTTGAGAGAATTAGAGAAGCAGAAACTGATAAGAAAACTGTCAAGATGGAAGAGAGGGGGGACGAGAGAAAATGAATGACCAGCGCCTCCTCTTGATTTGTTGATTTGATTCGATTAATGCCCCCCTTACTTTGATTTTTGGTAATACCTTTTTTTCGAAGTTTTAGTGGTTGTCTCTTTGGGGTTTTGAGGTATTAAAAGAGTGATTTTTTTTCAAAGTAACTTTTTCATGAAAATAGTCGAAATTTTAGGATGTCTTCCTGTTTTATCACATTATTATTAATCTGACTGGTGTTGAAAAAAACAGTTGAACAAAATAAAGATTTTGCATGAAATTTTAGGTTTCTCATGATTTTTCGAAAATTCGCTTAAATTTTTGGCCCAAATTATTATTTTTCTTTTTCTACTTGGTTTCTTCTAAATGCTTTTAAAGTTGCATGAGTTTTATTTTTTCAGCTTTGATGTACTTTCTCTGCTAGTTTAGACTGCTTTTGCACCACAACATTTTTCTGGAGAGGACACCGTAGTCATGGATTTTTCAAAACTGTGAGTTTTTTCTGAAATTTTCATTTTTTGTTAAGTTAAATTTTTCCGTTTTTCAAATTTGTTAATATTCGAGAAAATTTCGTACGGCATTAGTTGTTTCTTTAAGTTTGTAACTAATTCCAACTTTTTGAAGCTGAAATTTTTGTTCGCATCTAAAAATTATTTTCTTAGATTTTTTTTCGTTTTTGTGGTTCAATATCTTTCGATTATAATTGAAACAATAATGACATAAACAAATTTTTGGAACTAATCTCAGCTTTGTGAATCTGAAATTTTTTTTCATGCTTTCACCGTTTCAGTACTTTTTCTAGGTTACTGTAATGTTTTGAAGTACAATTTGTAGTAAAATAATCATGGAATCAAATAATTTGAGATTTTCTGAGATTAGAGCCCCATTTTTGAGCATTTCCAACCATCTTTCTAGTTAATATTTTCTGTTCCAACAAGTTTTTAATATTAGCTTCTTTTCTTACTCAACAATCTTGAATAGAAAAAAATCACTAACAACTCATCATCCCGACTCATCATTATCTCGAAGTTTTATTTATACTGTTTTTTAAATCAAATTTCTGTTGCTTGACTGATTTTTCTCAAGAAACCTTTTTTATATCACAATTTCGAATCCGGCAACTTTTGGAATATTCCATTTTTACATAATCATCCAAAGCATTTCTTTGTGAAATTGCATTTTTTCGATTTCTCAAAGCTCATTAATGTTTCTAGTAGTCAAATTTTTCATTAAATCCAGAAACGAAGATAACCTTGAATTTAACAATCGAAGCATTAAATTTGGGCGAGAAATTTACTTAGAAGATACTGAAAGTATTTCCGATTCATGAGCTTCGTATGAAAATCAGCATTATCCTACAATTGATAGGATGGTCTTCCAATTTTCTGTTTCATCTGGGAAATACAAGAACTAGCAGACTAACTCAATTTCCAAACTTCCGATCACTAAAAACCTCCATGAAACTGTGAAAATTTATCTCACAAGAACAATGCAAACGCGCTCTTCTGAACATTTATTCACCCCTTTTTCCTTAGAAACTGTGCTGAAGTTTGATGGAGCGCGTTTGCAACTTTTTTTCTGTTTCATATTCAAAGTTTCAAGGATCCATTTTTTTCGATTTTCAGTTTGGCGAATTCTCTCAGAGCGCATTTTCAACCCCAGTTTTCCCCTTTTCCCAACATTTTTTCCATTTTTCTCATCTACATTTTTCATCCAAGATAAGGGCGTTCCCCCTGTCTTGTGTATGTGTCTCTGTGATTTGGATTGATTCGATTTTCCTGATGGAAAAGTGAGACACAAGACACGATTTGGTCTCAAAAATCTATGTGATCAGTTCTTCTTTTTCTCTAGTTTTTCCTTCATATCTTTTTAATGTATTAGTCATCGTTAACATAGAAAGTAGTAGAATTCTTGAGACGTGTGTTATGGTTGGCTGGTCATAATTGATAGAGATAAGAGACTGGCTTCTTATTTTTTGACCTGTGATCTTGAATTTAGGTGTGAAAAAGGTATGAGAAGGTGAGAGATACAGGACAGCGAGACGCAGAGAAACTATAGGCCATACCTTCTCTGCGTCTCTAGTCACTTGGAATGTTTTGAAACAGATGTATCTCAATAACCATTATAGCTAGAGAAAAGTAGTGAACCACAAAATTATGTGAAATTTTATGTTGATCAGTTTTGTAGTTAACAACTTTTTGATAGCTTTTACGGTTCTTCAGATATAATGTTTCAGAACAAAGTTATTGGTTCTCAAGAAGAAAAGGGAGAAAAATAGGGTGGAACTGAGAGACGCAAAAGAAAATTACCACTGATCAGTCACTTGTATTTTCAATTATAAGAGTCTAGTTAGATGAAAAAATTGTGATTTTTTTAGGTTATTTTCGGAGATTTCGACATTTTCTGAAAAGTTTTGATGTTTCATAATATTGATATAAAAGTTAGGTTGATCTTTTCTGAGATTCTTTCTGGTCCTTCATTTTATTATTTTCAATTCTGTTATTCCAATGCAATTGTGATTGTATTAGCTTGGTTCCTGCAATTTTAAGAAAATTTCCACAATTTTCTTTGTTATTTGAAACAAATTTTTTATCCTTAACATCTAATGAAATTTGAGTCACAATACAGTAATCCCAGCCGTTTTCATATTTGAAACCCTATATTTTTAATCGAAATTTTTGGATAATTATTTCAGCTTTGAAATGTGCATGAATTTGACAAAAAATTTGAAATTCAATTATTTCTCAATTCCCTTCTCCTGTACCGCAACTTTTCCTGTTCCACTAGTATCCCTTCCCGGCCTGATCTTTTGAAAATTCTGATCTACTTCTTCCTCAACTACCTCCCCATCTTCTGATTCCAAAAATCAGATGACCAATCATAACTCTCCTTCTCTCAAACCCATAAATTTCTTTTTTCTTTCTGATTCCTGTCACAAAATCTTTATTGTGTCAAACGAGCGTGGGCACACGCATACTGGATAAATAACAATTGTATTCATAATGAGAAATCTGACAATTTGTAGTCCTCGTGGACTAGGGGATGGGAGCTTCGCCCCCTCACTTGTCCATGAGGAGTACAAAAACGAAGTTCGGGAAGATTTTGATAAAAGGGATACAAAGACCAAAGTGGTATGTCGTAGGGCGTCATCATGTGCTATATTTAAAACTGGAATTCGGGGTTGTGAAATTTTGGAAGTTTGAAGACGTCATCTAGATTTTGAATTTGAGATGTGATCCAGAATCCATGGAGAATCCTATTTTTGACATCGAGGATTTAGAAAATCGGGTCACCTTTACGTCAAAATCCCAATAATATGTATAGGTCAAGATTTGACCACATCATCAAAAATCAAAAGAGGCCCAAGATTTCAAAAATGGCCTGATGATTACCGTAATCTGATGATTTAGACCCCAAATTTTTCAGGTGTTGTTGCACGTAGAGTAGAGAATACATTGTTTGTACCGGGTCAAAAGAGGCCATGTCAAAAATAACAGCTGAAAAATTTGGAGAATGAAACTTTCAGTTTTTTTTCCACAAACAATTTGTTGTGCTATTCAAATACCAGGCTTATCAAATCAGAACAAATTTTTGCATACTCACAAAAATTAGGAAGCAGAGAAATTTGGATTCCAAAAAGAAATGTCATCCTGAAAAGTTTTCGGTTTCAAGGAAGTGATATCATTAGTCAGTAGACTTTGTAATTCAGTCTTCCGTATGCTTTAAGTAGTCAGACATCAAGTACTGAATTGAATATTGCTTTCAGTTCAATTTTTGCTGAATAATTTGAAACTTGAGATAAGATTGGTCTGCCATTGGTTGCGTTTTAGTTTTGTTTGGCCAGGAATAATTATTTTACATAAGATGCTCAAGACAAATGAAAAACCTGAAACCGAAGAAAATATGAGAAACTTTTATCAGTTTCAAAGTGTCTTCAACTTTTGAAAGCTAAAGCTTTGAATGTTTCATTTGCATTCACGGAATCTGAAGAATCAGCATGGAAATGAATGCTTTGCTTTGAAATGAAACTAATCTACGTTGTTATCTAACTTGAGCCAACTGATGCATAGGAAACAGAGAAAAATGACTGAAATCCGTTTCAACGTGTCTATATTTTCAGTTCGTTGGGATCTATGTCATTAATTGGAAATACGATTGATGCTAAAAGAAAATAAAAAAACGCGAATGTAACTGTGAAATTCCTGGAACTTTCTCAGTTTTTCATCTTGAAAAGCCATCTCCTCTATTTCTTGCTGTTGGTTTTTTTCCAATGTTTCAGTTTGCTATTTTCGAGCTAATGCATACGTTTTTTATTCCTGCGATGATGAAATTCGATATTGTATTAATAATTCGACCTTCGATCACTATTTCTTGTAGTTTTTCTGTCTTGATGTACAAACAGGCCAATAGATGTAAATATGAATGTATCCTTAATATCCGAGTGGGAACAGTGCGCTGAAAATTGTGGGTGCTGTTTCGAGACTTCCATTGTCTCAAACTTGAAATTTTCCCTTTAAATGCAGTCTCCGCAATGTGTTGAAATCAGCAGAAATAATTTGGAAGTTCGAATTCCAGTTGGAGTTTTAGATTTTTGAAACCATGAATCAGAAACAGAAAAGTTAGTTTTCTGTTTTACCATGCTCATACAACTGTATTCTGAGAAACTCTGTAATTGATGATCGAGTATTGTCGAAATTAAAAAAGTGAAGCTCGGTGTTTCCGTACTTTTCGGATTTTCAGTGCAAATTCACCTGATTATTTGAAAAGTACTCAAACACCGAGCCTCACTTTTTTAACTTCGACAATAGATTACTCGGAAATATTCCGTTTCTGAGAGTCCATTTCTAACAACAGTGATCAGGGTTTTTAATTGCATTTGGTTGAGCTATCGATGTATAAACATCATGCACGAATACAATCAAATTTCCGGAACTTCTGAGACTGGTTAATGTCAGGTCAAGGTTGCAAACTGTTTCGGAAACTTGATATGTTCTTCACTTAGCAATTAGTTTTCAATATTAATGGTGAATTGCTTTCTAAATTACAAGAAAGAATCCCTATGCAGATATGAACCTATAAAATAACAGTTGATTGTGAACTTCCTGAAACTTCAAAGATTTTTGAACAATTTTCTCTGCTCTTGAAAGTTGATAAATCCTTTCGATTAACAAGTTTTTCAATTTGAGGGATGAGCCTTACAGAAAAGCAATGAATGTTTGCATTTGGCAATAGTTTTTCCACGGAATAGTTTTACCTGAGAATTCTGAGAACTTGTGGAAAACTTGGAACCAAACAATTTTAGTAAATTTGACTGTTTCTAAAAGTCGATTTGCATTATTGGCTTGGTATTCGTTTCAGTGGAAATTTCATCGGGTTTTTCGAGGTGATTGAATTGGAGCGAAAAAAAATACCGGGATGTACCGAAATTACAAAACTGAAAGTGATTGAAGAAAACTCTGCGATTTTTTCTTGTTTCGATAAGTGGCCCTCGCACCTGACGTCGATTTCGCAACCACGACATTTCGCAACCAATCATTTCGCAACTAGTAACTTCGAAAAGTAGTCCAGTTTCCATTTATTTAGGCTACATGTTATTACGGATAACACAAACTAATCCAGGCTGTCATCCACCTTCCAAAAAAGTTGAACGTGATTTTATTATTATGCATGTGGATTTGGTGGTTGCGAAATGACGTGGTTGCGGATTGTCTCGGTGGCGAAATGACCAGTGGCGAAATTACTAGTTGCGAAACGTCGTGGTCCCCGATAAATTGGCTTCAATATTTTCAAAATTAGAATAGCTCGATTCTACCTACAATTTGGGTAAGAATTTTTTTCGGAGAAATGTGACAATTGTCTATTAACTGTTCACTCATCAGATAACTAAGAATATGTGGAGAGTCTGAAACCGCAAAATTTCCAGATTTCTATTGAAATTTCACAGTTTCAATCACTTCATTTTCATTAGACTTTTTCACGAGTGCCAGTCGATATCTTTGGCAATTTGATTTTCCTTTCCAGAACAAAAAAGTTCAAAACTTTTTCGGTTTCTAGTAGCTGACTTATGTTTTCTCCAATTCAGGCTAGCGTTCGAAAGTGGGACGCCCGCTTTTCGGGGACGTCCAATTCAATGCGAGGGGACGGGGACGAGCCCCGTCCCCGTGGCGTGGGACGGGGCTGAGCCCCGTCCCGGAAATTTGCTTTTCTGTTTTTTTAATCGAAACTATTTTTTTCAAGATTTTCCGAAAATTGATATATTTTTGGGTAGAAAAAATAGAGTTTTTAAGAAAAAAAGAAAAATAGTGTACTTATTATTATTTTGAAGGTTTTCTGGGAAATGTTTTTCAATAATTAGCAAAATAATCCATTTTCTTTATTTTATAAATCTTCCTTTTCAGTTTTCAAACACATTTTCAGAACTTAAAGTCAAACAGAAAAGTTTCTAAACAAAAAAATTATCGGAAACCCTTCCAAATACCTTTTTTTCACTGTTTTCCTTTTTTTTGGTGAACTCCCTCTTTTTTCTCAAAAATTTCAAAAAAAAAATCTGACAAAAATAGTTTCGATAAAAAACAAAAAATAAAATTTTCGGGACGGGGCTTGGCCCCGTCCCACTCCACGGGGACGGGGCTCGTCCCCGTCCCCTCGCGGCGGGACGGGGCTGAGCCCCGTCCCTTTTGAGTGGGACGCGGGACGTCCCATTTCGTCCCATTTCGAACGCTAATTCAGGCCTTTTCGATGCGGCTCCTGGTGCGATAAGTCATTAAATTTGACAACAAGACCAAGAACAAATTGTTTGTTCTTCAAACAAACAAAACCTATAATCAATCTGAAACTGAACAAATCAAAATTTCGAAAAACATAATTTTTTCCTGTATCAAAGTTCCCCTTTACGACTGTCGTTTTGGTAAAAATCAGTAAGAAATATTCTAAAACATGTTTCAAAATTTTCACTATTTCTCAAAGTCCACTTCATCATCGCTATATGCAATTCTGTTTAATTCTGGTTCCTCATCTTCTTAGCTTGCTCTGAAAAAATAACTAGTCAATCTAGAGAATCTCACCCCCAAAAATCTTGAAATTTAAAAAAATATTTTTTGGAAAGTTACACTGTTTCCGATTCTCCGTTTTTGACGAGGCTTTCTGAGCAATATCAGTTCCGTTAACTTCAAAGTTCTTCTTTTCCGGCTCTCGTTTTGATGAAAATCAGTAAGAAATATTCTAAAACATGTTTCAAAATTTTCGCTATTTCTCAAAGTCCACTTCATTATCGCTATATGCAATTTTGTTTAATTGTCCTTTTTTAATCGCTTTGGTTTGCTTTGGAAAAAAAACTAGTCAATCTAGAGAATCTCACCCCAAAAGTCTTGAAATTTTGAGAACTTTTTATTTTGGGAAATTTCGCTGTTTCCATTCTCCCGTTTTTCACGAAGCCTTCTGAGCAATATCAGTAATGTTTTGGGTTTCTCGACGTTGAGTTGTGATACACATAAAACCGATAATTTTTTGTAAATTTGACTGTTTCAAAAAGTTGATTTGCATTATTGGCATGGTAACCGTTTTTATTGGGTACATCGAGAAAATTCTACCGAAACAAAAATAATGTGACATAGAAATCTATGAGATGATTGGATGTACCGAAATTACAAAAACTGAAATAGATGGCATAAAACTGCAAATTTCTTCTTGTTTCGATAAGTTGTCTTCAATCTTTCAAATGATCTATTTGAATGAGAATATCTTTTTTTTTCTAAGAAATGTGACATTGGTCCACTGTCCACTCGTCAGATAACTAAAAGTAAGAATATGTGGAAAATCTAAGACCGCAAATTTTCAAGATTCCTATCAAAAATTCACAGCTTCAATTACTTCATTTTGATTAGACTTTATCAAGAGTGCCAGTCGATATCTTTGGCAATTTGATTTTCCTTTCCAGAACAATAACGTTCAAAACTTTTTCGGTTTCTAGAAGCTGACGTAAGTTTTCCTCAACTGAAGCCTTCTCGATTCAAATCCTGGTGGACAAATCATAGAATTGAGCAACAATTTCAATCACAATTTGTTTGTTCCTCAAACCAACGAGACCTCTAATTAATCTGAAACTAAACAGATGAAAATATCGAAAAACAGTTTTTTAAATTTTCTACTCTATCAAAGTTCTCCTTTCCGGCTCTAGTTCTGGTGAGAAATCAGTAGGACAGCATCAGAAACAAGTTTCAAAATTTTTCACTATTTCTCAAAGTCCACATCATCACCGCTATATGCGATTCTTCTTAATGGATGTTCGTGTTGCTCTGGAAAAAAACTGGTCAATCTAGAGAATCTCGCTTCTAAAGTCTTGAAATTTTGAGAACTTTTTATTTTGGGAAATTTCGCTGTTTCCATTCTCCCGTTTTTCACGAAGCCTTCTGAGCAATATCAGTAATGTTTTGGGTTTCTCGACGTTGAGTTGTGATATTCTTTCAACCTGGAACCAAAAACCCGAAAACACGCCAAAGTCATCCCAGCGTTCTGCCCCCCCCCCCTTATCCCAAAATCCATCCTGATTTTTTCACGCTTGTTTACACCTTACACTTTTCTTCATCTTCTGACCATCATCCTCATCGTCGGCGCTGTTTACTCTACTCCCCTCTCATCGTCAAAATGCCTACAAATACAAAAATCGTCTCGTGAAAGCCAAAAACTACTACAATTTTCCCCAATTTTTCTCATTATCTCGTTCTTGTGATATGAGAATCATAAAGAGAAGAAGGAAGCTGGAATCAAGAGAATAAGAGATTTCGACGGCAGCTGAAAACAAGAGCCATGGGTAGATCAGAAGTGGCGAGGGCCCGGAAATGTACTCAGAAAGGGGGAAGAATGTAGGCTCCGCCCACTTTGAGCCCCCAAAGGGGTGGGCGGTTCTTAGAAAGTCATTTACCTCCCGCCAACGTCTTCTGAATCTTCCTGGAAATCTGAATTTGAAGTCAACGTCTTCTGGTATTCTAAATAGTGCTTATTGGCCATCTGAAGTGCTCATTTCGTCCTCAACGTCTTCTGAAGACTCTCGAATTCCAAATCTGAAATTCTGAAGTTCTCGGACGCCTTCTGGAATTCTGTCTCAGCTCCTGAAAGCTTTGAAGACGTCCAGCCTACCTGAGACCCCTCTATTGACACCTAACATCTTCTGGTGGTATTCTGAAACCAAAAGTCATCGTCAACGTCTTCTGAATTCTGAATCTCCACCCCTGAGGATTTCAAAGAACTTCAACCATATTAGGACTCCTCAACTGAAAATATTCTGGGAGTCTGAACGTCTTCTGAATTCTTAACTTTGGCTTCTGAAGACCTCACGTCTTCTGGAAGCCACTTTAAGATCTTTCCCGATTTTCGCTATTCTAAGCTACTGTATCTCTCATCATCAACGTCTTCTGAAAATATTCTAAATCCTCCCCTCTACTATGAATTTCCCATTCTCTAACCTATCATTCCCACCCGGGGGACCCCCTCCAGGACCCCCACCACCACAACCACCACCACCACGTGGTCGAAGTGCCAGCTCTAGAAGGTAAGCGGACAAAAAGTTTCTTATCACAAATTTTCACTTTTTTTTGCTCTTATCAGTTCCTCTTTAGTCCTCTGAAAAGTCGTCAAAACTTGAGATGGGTTGACGCAGGTCGAGAGGAAAAAACCGGAGATTATTTTCTTTTTCAATTGATTTTTTTGTGCAAATTTCTTTTTTTTTCTTTTTTCAGCTGCGAAAAAATCTAGATTTGGGTTTTTCAACATTTTTCACAATTTTTTTCACCTGGTTTTGCAAAGTTTGAGTCATGAGCTTGTTCAGGGGTGAAATTCTAGAAATTGAGCACAAAAATTTAGTTCAAAATTTCAAAAATTGAAGCGAAAAAATGAGTAAAGATGTCTAGAAATTAGATAATGCATGAGTGGAAAATGATTGCAAGATGTGCCTGAGTTTTATTCTAAATCGATCTAATGTGCTCATTTAGGGGAAAATGGGTATGTCTACGTTTCTTGGTTTTCCATACTATTATATTTCGAATTTTTTTCAGTGGGAATTTATTTTTCATTTTCTTCTAGTAGTGATTGTTTCATGGAGGAACCAGTGATTGATTACTAAGCGAACCAATTATATCACTATACTTACTTCTTGAAACAGATAGAGAACCGTTTCGAAAATTTTTTTCAAAATTTCAGTTCCAAATTAGTCATTTTTTCATGCTTGTATTATGTAAACGTGGCAAAAATCAGCCTAAAACCGTCGTATTAACAGAACATCAAACAATACTTGAATACCTGTCTCCTACACGATACAGCAAAATTTCGAAAAAAATTTCCTGTTTTTCATTGTTCTTGTTTTACGGCGATCCTTAGATTTTCACTTACTTCGTTGTGTACCCATGTCCTAAACAATTTTAAAATTTTGGAACATTTTTGTTGATCATATTATATACCTGCGGCGTCGTGGATGCTATACGGTGTAAGTCAAAACGTTCATATCAGAATCTGAGGAGCATTACTAAGTACGTTCATGTTAGAATTATTTGTACATCTTGAAACATTTTTGAAATGTTCAAAAACTTTTTCAAAGTTACTTGTTTCCTCTCATGTTTCGAATTTCAATTTTTGAACTGATAGTGTACACTTACGATTCACACGATGTCATCACATCATTATACTCTTTTGAAATGTATGTACCCTAGAAAACAGTAAAACCCAAAAGCGAATACAACTATTGTTCGGATTCCCCAGCTTTTTCTGTTTCTCATTTCTGAAATATTACTTGTTCAAAGTTCCGTGGAATTCTCGTAGACTCCCCATTCTGTTGTCGCCGAACCTAACAATAATTTCCCCAAACAGGGGAGTTTTTTTCTCATCCTGACTTGAGGGTACAGAAAAGGATAATCCACAAGTTTGGAAAATTTAAAAAAAAAAGCGGTTTCTTTCTCATCAGATTTGATGAGCATATCAATAGGATATCAATAAGTCTTGTTGAAACTCGAAACTCATACAGTATCACAGTGTTTTGTGACTTGTACCACAAACTGAGCACTTGGTTCAGATTCAGGCTACTATGATCCTACTAGATATAATTTCCAGTTCAATCTAGATTATTTGAAAAATAAAATTTCGCGTTTATTCAGTTTCTCATCTTTCACGGTTGGCCGATGTATTCCATAATCCATTTATTCATTGTTTGCTCTTTTGTTAAATATTTTCCGGTTTCATGACGTTGTAATAAGAAGTGACGGCTTTTCGAACTAATTTTACATCGAACCTTTTCAATTCGTTCCAAAACTTGATGAGCTAAATAATCAAAGCCCTTATTATGTGTATTAATCCAGCAATCACTTTATTACAAACTGTGTTTTGCATTTTCAACCATCGTGCTCATCTTATAGTGATTACGGTTGTACATACATTTGCACTCCTATTTGTATTCCGGAATTGCACAAGGTTCAATTTGTCATCTGTTAATCAACATTTTTCTGTTTTGTGGAACAATTAATTAAGCCAAAATCAAGCTTTGCTATTGGATCGGAAGTGCAGCTTGTTTAATATATGTTTTCCCCGTGGTTTTTCTGTTCATTGTTTTTGATACAAACATTTATTTGCACATTCCGGTTTCAACACATTAAGATAACAATTCTTTTTTTCTCCAATTCATTACAACTTCGATTTGAATGTGAGAAAGCATTCCAGTCTTTTTCCTCCGGAAAACCAAAATCAAGCTTTGCTACTGTTTTGGAAGTGCAGATTGGTATTATATTAGATCATTTATTCATGTTTATTACAGACATATACTCGTATATTTCCCTACTTGCAATCCGGGCCGAGACGGGCCGACGACGGGCAGGCAGTTTTCTCCATTTCAACTTGCGATTTTCCGGTCAGCTTTTATATAAAATGTAGATCTCAATGAGATCTACAAGGTGGTACCAAAAACAATCATATAGAACATGCCAATTTGTCTCAATAGTCCGTTAAAGGCACGGGCAGGGCTCAGACGGGCCGATGGCGTCGGCCCGTGCATTTAACTGACTACGGGAAAGAATTGAGTTGTTCTATATGATTGTTTTTAATACCATTTTGTAGATCTCATTGAGATCTACATTTTGATATAAAATTTGACCGAAAAATCGCAAGTTGAAATGGAGAAAACTGCCTGCCCGTCGTCGGCCCGTCTCGGCCCGGATTGCAAGTATGTATATTTCGGCTTCAACACATTAGGATAACACTTCTTTTTTGTTCAATTCATTATTCATAGCTTTTATTTGGGTGAGCGTTCTACTCCTCTTGTTTCTGTAGCATATGTCCATAGTTATCACTCAACTGTTTCAATATGATCTCATGTTCTATTAGTCTTTATTTACAGTTTTAGTTTGACTTGATCATATTTTTATTTTCTCTTTGAGTGACTTAATCTCTCTCATTTCCGTCCACTGTTTGTGGTTCATCTGGACCTAAAAACTGAGTGGTTCGTCTCTCGATTCTTCAGATGCTTTTGAATTTTTACGCTGATGTTTTCGAAAGCATAACAAGTTATTAACATATTCTCAACCTGATACTCACACTGTGAAACAGGTGACCAACAATTTTTCTCGAACTTTCTTCATCTTCCGAATATTCTGTTCCACAGAATTCATGAGAAAGAGAACAGTTTCTCATTAATATTGCAAAGATCCTATTTTATGGTGGTTATAAATAAAACTATCACCGTGGAATTATTTGAGTTGATTCACGCAACCAAATGCTTTCAATCTGAAACGGTTGGTGTGGAACATTTTTTTAACATGTCAAAAACAGAATTTCGAATTTACAACTAAAAGCTAATGCTAAATTGCTTTAATTGGAACAGTTCTAAAAACGGTAAACATTTCAAAATCGTTTGAGATAATCGGAGTATCGTTAATTTTTCAAAAAACTCATAAATGTGCCCTTGATGAAACCTAAATTAATGAAAGTCTTTCGATATTCTCTTGGTACTTTTCCTTTCATATCAGTTTTGTCTCTCAACCAGAAGATTGCTGTTACAGTATCCCTATAGTGAAGTACATTCATGTAAAAAGTGATAGATCCAGTTAGCGTTCTTGTTTCAGTGCTGTAAAATCATGGCCCAAGAATCAAATCTCATGGTCTTCTTTTCTCCCAGTTTTCAGTAAAGTCTTATCTCAACATAATATTAACTTTTCAATTACCCCTATAATACTTCCAGCATGAAAAAGTTAAAATTTTCTTGTTTCATACTCTTTCTTTGAGCTCAAGAGATTATTCCTTGAAATCAATCGTAAGCGAATTTTGGTACACTATAAATCTACTCTATCTGAAACCACCATAATCACCAAAGAGAGCAACAGATGGCCTCAGAATGTCATACATAGTAAAATAGTATCTAATTTATCTGGCTGTAGGGGCAACATTTTTGAATTGTAATATTTTCGTAATTAATAAAATCAGAAAAGCACAGAGAAAATAGGCAACTTGAAACAGTGATACTCACATTTTCCTGTTTCGTGACTATGACATTACAATCTCTACTTTAAAGAAAGTTTGTTTGAACATTTCTTGTAATAACCCGAGCAGCCAGTTCAATTTTTTGATGGAGCGTTAGGTGCACAATTTTTTTTACTTCAAGTATGTCATTCTAACACATTCTAACACATTCTAACACCTGACTTGAAATAGTAAACTTATAAACTTTCGGTTCCATTGAGGTACTAATTCATTTAAAAAAAATTCTCACCGGTAGAAGTCATCCTTCAATAAAATTTCAAACTTGGTGGCTGTTTCAAGACAGAATTACAAAAATGCGTGGTGTAGTACAAATGTGGTCAATTTGAACCAGTTAATTTTTTTCAAAAGGTTTACAGAAAAAATTGGTCTGCTAGTCTCATTTCTCCAACTCGCCTACATGGTAATCTGGTGCCACTTGAAATCAAAAAAAGTAAAATATCTCTGTTGCATCGAGATAGTAATTAATTGAGAAATATGAAATTATCAATGACCATACTCTAGCACACCTAGTATATTCGAAGCCAACAGTTGTATGTTTCAAATTACTTCACAAGGCGTTTTCCAAATATTCTCTGTCTTGGTACCGACTGTTAAGGGTGCAATGTGATCAACTAATGACTAACTATGATCAATTTGTAATAACAATATCGTCCCATTTCAACACTAAAAACTTTAGTATTTCCCATCAGAACTCTTCAGTTTGACACAGTATTTTAACCAAGAAAGTTGAATCTCTTCATGAAGATTCCAAGTTACTGTTTCATTAGGTAGATGTTATAAAGAAAGCAGTGCTTCTTGTTCAGTTCTCAGTTAATCGAAACCTGAAAATGTAGTTAGCATCGAATTCTTTTTTGTTATTTTAACTGCTATTTTGTGCCATTGTAATGCAATCAAAGATGATAATGAACAATCATTGACAATGCAACAAGAAGTAACCGATTTGAAACAGAAGAACAAAAACTAGATTTTTCAGTTTCAGGGAGGTATCATCAAACTGAAAAAAATATTTTTAGGGAGGTATCATCAAACTGAAAAATCACCCTTTTGACAGTAGAGTCCTGTCTTGGTTCAAAAAAAGAAAATAGCGGTTAGGGTAGCGTAAGAATTCCAACAAAATCATCAACGAAATTTTCGATTTCATATTGTTTTCAAGAGCGTTCCTCAGCACAACATGAGTAATAAGCGACTTCCATATTGAAAATATAATGACGATTTTGAAAATGCTTGGGCCGATGATACATGTGCCTACTATTTCTGTAATTTCCACTTTTTTACTTTTCTTTTTTCTCACCAGTTTTAGGCGATTTCCTAATAATCACCGAACAACCGTGCATGCTCCGCACAATATCTTGACTTTTTCGATGTGTCAATGCTTTCATTGTAATTGGTTAAACTTGATCTGAAGTGTCCCTCTCAAATTTTTAGCACCCAGAAGTTCAATTAGTCTGAATTTTGACTATTGCCACTGTAAAAACAAGATCGCCAAGGCGAGAACTTTCATGAAATACTTCAATTCTGAAACAGCAAAAGTCAGTTTCCTCGAAATGTTCAAATAGTTTCAATGTTTTATGACCATGATATCTTCAGAAAACCCGAAACTTTCCAGTAAATCAAAATTTCCCGATCCTTCATCCCCCAAAATTCTCTTAATTTTCTGACCCTCTACTTCATCGAAGTAAACGTAGTCTATACAAATTTCATTCCATCTCAAGTTCCCTTTTTTTTCATGACGAATTCTGTCGTATTTTCTTCTTTTCTATCCTACTCTTATCCTCTTGTCACTACCAAAATCTCTCAAAAACGTCAAAAAAATCTTCCGGAAGCTTCTAGAAGCTTCTTATCCCCTAAAAAGCCACTATTATTCTAGCTTATCGGCTAATGTTGAACGTCAAAAACTAAGAATCCGTTCATGGAAAAAAACTTTTCAGTTTTAGTGACTTGAAATATTTCTTGGTTTCTAGAAAGCATTTGATTGAAACTACGTTCTCCCTAACCACTATTTGATACATTTCGCATGCTCTACCGTACATTTTGAAATCCTGCATATCTAACATTTCTCTCAATGTTCTAGAACACTCCATACACCCTCTGCAAACCCTTCAAACTCCTCAAAACCATTCAAAAATCCCTCCCCAAACACCCAAAAACCAAATACGCAATATCTAAATCCAGGTCAACTCCCTCACTGACTTATTACGTAACAGATAATGCTGGATTTCAAGATTAGAAAGACTTGAGGGTGCATTAAGTAATCCCTAGAAATCTCTCAAAAATCCAAAAATCCCAAAAAATCCGACCCATTTTTGATCTACTCCTAGATTGGGCCCAAGAATCGACGCAAAAATCTTCAGGGTAAATCTGCCAAAATCCCAAAATCCAAGTGACAAGTTGACATAGATTGTCAAAGTCGGGATTTGTCAATTCGCGAAATGAAAAAAGGGGCGGAGCATGGTAAATCGAGAAGGATCTTAAATGATCTCGAGGGATTGAGAACGATTAGGAATGGGTCAGTATAAAAATGAGAGGTGAGGGTGGGGGTTCGGATGTTCCCTGATTTTTCTTTTACCCTAGTTTTCATGATAATTTTCATTTTGAGCATTTCGAAGGCATCATAGACTCTTAACTGATAACTGGACTGCTTGAAAAAGAAAGCAAAAAATGTTTGGGTGGGGTCGGAGTCAAACTTGGGAGTGTCAGATTGATGACCAGACACACTACCACTAGGCCACGGGTGCATGACGAATGATGAGCGCAACGGTAGCCCGCCGCGCGCTGCCGCAGCGGTGCCGAAAGTCGCTTCCTTTTACCGCACGCACCTTTGGCCTAGTGGTAGCCTCCCAGATTACCAATCTGACCATCTCTGGTTCGACTCCCACCTGGTCCCAACATTTTTTTGTTTTCTTTTTAAGCGTGATTGTGACCTTTTCGAGAGCTAGGACACTTCAAAAACGGCTGAACTAAAACTTGAGTCTCCAGGAATCGAGAAATTTCACTGTCCTTGACTCAATATGGAATTTTTTCCGTGACTTCCTGACGTTTTCACAACCATTCCATTGTCGTCAAATCCTAAATCTTGCTCTAAGCCTAAGCCTCTTTCACACCTTTTCAAGCCGTCTTCCAAATGACGGCCGGGATTTGGAATCCTTGATTTTTCATTCATCCTTTGATTTGCTATTTCTCATCTTCCCTCTCTTTTTAACCATTCGTCACTTTCTTCTTGGTCAATTTTCTCGAATGTTCCAGGCCATCAATTTTCTTTTGGAGACATTTTTGCATAGCCGAAAAATATGACGCATTTCATAAGCAAATTGTCTCGGGTATAAATATAGCTTGATCCAAATTAACCCAAAATACATCACTCCAAAAAAATGTCGAATTCTCCAATTTGATTTATCTCTTCTTCTTTTTTTTTTCTCTTGTCTCGCCCATTTTGGCCTACTCTACCACTAATTCATCACGTCACTTTTTTGGCGCCGGTCTTCTTTTTTTGTTGTCTTTTTTTTGGGAGTTAGACAAGATCGAGAAAAAAAAGTGAAAAAAATGGAGGGAGGGAAAATAACAATTCGCCAATTTGAACCGAAATCTGTGGTGTTTCCGATTTCCGCAGGCGGCGCTGAAAAAAAGAAAAAAACCAAGGAGGATATAGTGAAATTGTGTTCGGCAAACTTGACTTTTTCATCTTCTGGGCCCTCAGGCTCCGCCCACTTTTGGCGAGTACTGTCCATGGGTTTGCGCTAAAATGAGGAATTATAGTATTTAGCAGTTAGAAATTGAAAAGTAGGCCAAATTTCCAGTTCAAAAAATAGTGATGTGGGTGAAAAGGGGGTAGCACAAAGACTGAAATAGGCTCCGCCCATTTTTGGGATGTAGATATACTTGCAAAATATTTCTCTGAAAAATATATTTTGGAGACTAGAATGGCTAACGAGAAAGATTCGATGAGGAATAGCAGACTTCAAAGTTTCAGGTAATTTTGAGTTCGTTTTTGTATGTTTTGAACATTTGGTGATATTAAGATTTTGAATTCTAGGAATTAGAGAAAAAACAAGTTTTCGAAATTCAAAACTAGATGGAACTGAATTTATATTTTTTTGAAAGTCGATTATCGTAGAACTATATTTTGAAAATTTTGGAGATTAAAGGAACCTAGTGAAACATGTTTCAGTTACATATTATCCATCTTCAACTTTACCGCTTTCTCAGTGAATCGATGTTGAAATGCGCTGAAATAATAGTAGTAAGTTCTGAGAATCCGTTTTAAAATTTGCATACTTGTTACGGGCCGGGCCGGGCCGGGCCGATGGAGGAATTTCTACCGGCCCGGCCCGGCCCGCCCGGGTCGGCCCGGTTTTTTGGGGTCAAATTTTCGAAGTATCGATTTTTTGAGCTAGAGTCGAATTTTTTAGGTATTTTAATCCAAAACTACTATGTTGTTAGTTATTGACGATTTGAACTAATTTTCGTTTATTTTTGTGCGAAAAAATCAAAAATTTCAAAAAAAAATCCAAAAAAATCGAAAAAAAATTCTTCGAATTTTTGAAATCGGGCCGACCGGGCCGGGCCGGGCCGAGAAAATTTTTGCCTGCCCGGCCCGGCCCGGCCCGGGCCGGGCAGGCAAATCACAAGTATGAAAATTTGACTACTTATTTTCTGGATTAGTAGGTGTTTAGGCATTCTAACGACAAACTACTCATATTTTTTCTTTCTTTTTTGAACTATTTTTTGAACTATTGGAAACTAATATTTTCGGAGGTCCATATTTTCCATCCCTATTAGCTGTTCTCAAAAGTTTGATACTTTTAGCGAGTATCTGATACAGCTAATTTTCACTTATTGTGAGCAATAATTTTGACTGTTTATGGCAGCTTATGATCGGTGTGGTCCGTTTGGAACCATGATTGCTTTTTGGAACCATGATTGCTTTTTGGAACCATGATTGCAGTTTTTTCGTTGGAGATGTCATTTTCAAAGTTTTCTGGTGATTACCAATCGTATTACTGGATTGGAATTCTGATAGTTGACTATGTCTAATTACGATTGCACTGAAAAATGTAAATTTTCTCTGTAGTTCATAACCATTGAAAACAGTGATATCCGAGTATAGAACGAAGATTGAGGTGATTCCGTTTACTTTGAGTTTACCGACTCCTCAAAACGGGAAAATTTTTCCTGTGCCAACTAGTTCACAATTAGATATGATCATTCTGGAGAGTAATGATCTGGAGAGGAATGGTCCATTCGAAGCAAATTTCCATTTTTCCTTAATATTCCGTGGAGATAATCTAGAAAATTTTGCTAGAAAATTTTGCTTCAAGTGCATCGCAAATTCCAGAGTATTATTCTGGTTACTCTTAATTTCGAAATGTTATATTTTTTACCACAATTTGATCATTCACCAAAGTCCTTTTAGATCAGGTCAGTTTTGATATGATGATGGAACCGAAATTTTTTGTTTGGTACTTCAAACAGTTTTGTAGTTCAAAAAGCACTGTTTTCATATCAGCTCAAGTTTTGTAAATTTCAGCATTGATTTTTACTGATTTTTTCTAGAGTTAATTTTTTGAACCGAAAATCGCCGTTCTCATTTCAAGAAACTGAGCATTTTCCAAATTTTTGGTAGTCTTGTGATGGTTTAGAAGCGCCTGAAAATCGCCAATCGCACATAAGTAATAATTTGATCGGAAATCATCTATTTGTAACAGTAAAACTTTCTCAAAGTTCCGGTTGCACCACAGTGTGAACTGTTTCAATTTTCAAAAAATGCATTTTTCTGTCACAACTGGAAGAAATAGTCTTGTGTGAAAACCGTTTGCAACTCTTTGCGTTCGTTTTCTGAAACTATGAAAAAATGCAATTTTTGAATCACCGATTGTTCTAATCTCTTCAGTGGCTATTACCAAGATCCTGATTCCCTTACTGATGATCTGACACAGCGAATTTCCTAAATGCAAACAACATTTTTGACTGTTTCTAACGGTCGAAAAGTATTATGTTCCTTTTGTAACTATGATCATCCGTTTCTAAATTGATCCTTTGATCTGAGTTTCCTGTGATTGCCAAATGGCCATACATAGAAGCTTGCTTGTTCACAAAGTCTGTTACGTGCTTACTGAAAAATGCAACATTTATCAGAATTGATAACCATTGAAAACAGTGAAATGTCGGAATCCCACAAGTATGAATTAAGCAGATTCCATCCATTTCAATATTATCACCTTGTCGAAACAGTAAAACATATTTTTTCTGTTTCATTTAGGTTATTAGGTCAAATGAGATTCCTGGAAAGTGTTTCTTCATTGGATTCTGCAGCAATAACAATTTTGTAAATATGGAAACAACGTTTGAAAATTCTAAATTCCGTACACGACAATTACCAAGAAGGGGATAGATTTAGAATCTAAAGACTCCTGTTCCAGACACATCATAAGTTTACCATCTATAAGTTTATGCTAGTAGTTCGGAGACAATTCGGTTTTCCATAAAACTACACTTGAATACTTTTATGTCCAAAGGAATTCTGTTTCCGGAACGTGACATTTTTTGTTGGAATTTTCAGTTTTGATTACTGCCCCATATAATGTTGCTAAAATCTCTGAGTCAAAGCACTGTATGCTATCCACTGCATAAGTTTTCTATGTTCAAAATTTCTAACTTTTGAGGAACATGAATTTTTCCTTCAAAAATCTGAACATTTTTCCGTTTCGAGTAGGTAGTAAAAGTTAAGATTATGCTGGTAATTTCGATTCGTCATCCACAGCTTCGGAAAATTTTAAAACGAATCAAATGAAGTTTCGAGTACATTTCCATGAAAATGATGAGCTAACAATCTAACTTCATAAGCTCAAAATTTGAAAACTTGACAAAACAGTAAACTTTTCACCAAATTTTTTCAGATTCAAATCTTTCTTATTTTCAGAGGATAAATGGGGTTAGCAATCCTCTCTATCCATAAAGTCCCAAAAAATGAATTCATTTTTTACAAATCACCATTTCTCACACTTCTATATTTATGTTTCAAATTCTCTAAATCTCTTTCAAAAATTCATTGAAACCCAATACCGTATCCATTTATCCATTTAACCAAAAAATCATAAAACCACAAAATAGTGAATACCAATTAAAATCTTTTCTGAAAATCACAATTTTCAAAAAAAACATTCCAGTTCCAAATCCTCTAAAATTCCTTTGGCAGTTCAGTAAAAATCAGTTCCGCCTTTATTACCCAAACTCAACGGTAATGTACTCCAAATGTCATCTCTGTTTTGGGCTGTGTCTAGGCTCAAAAGAATAAGCATAAAAAGTTATTAACTGGTGTAAAACCGTTTTTGTACCCTGATAATAGTTTTCGAGATAATCGACTATTTCCAAAAAATTTGCAGTTTTTCAAAAAATGAAATTCAAACAATCATAACTTTGGTAGTTGTGTTTGGATTTTTACAAACTAAATTGCATTGTATAGGTAAAGTATTGCAAAATATAAATCTGTCAAGTTTTCAATGTTATCGATTTTCAAAAATCAATAATTGATTGAAAACCAATAGTACCCAAGTTCCAACAAACGCAAAAAAGTTTGACACAAGGTACTTCATCTTCTAAATTTACTCTAAAATGATAGAGCATGTTTCATTCAGTAAAAAACCATTTAGAAAAATAGGGGTAACGGGCCGAATAAAAAAAATGGATTTGATTAAAAAAATTTTTTTTTTGTGATCTTTTGATAAATCGTCAATTTTCACATTGAACTTGTACTGTATGTTCAAAATTGATTTATTAACTTTAATTGCCCTTGTTTCCAGCTTCAAAATGCGCTATTGAACTAAAAATAATATTGAATTTGAAGCTAGTTATGGTCTCTAGAAGTCCACAGGTCGGATTCAGTAGTGGTTGCGAAAATTGAAAAAATGAAAATCAAGTTAGAGACTCAAATTTTTTTGCATCGTGTAGGGTTTTTGATTTAAAACAATGTTTTCAACTGCAACTTTTTCTCATCTCTTCATCTTCTTGCCATAAATCCAAGTTTTACTATGGCAACTAATCATAGAGATGAATTACAGAATATCTCAATTTATGGCAAGAAGATGAAGAGATGAGAAAAAGTTGCAGTTGAAAACATTGTTTTAAATCAAAAACCCTACACGATGCAAAAAAATTTGAGTCTCTAACTTGATTTTCATTTTTTCAATTTTCGCAACCACAACTGAATCCGACCTGTGGACTTCTAGAGACCATAACTAGCTTCAAATTTGATATTATTTTTAGTTTAATAGCGCATTTTGAAGCTGAAAACAAGGGCAATAAAACGTAATTCATCAATTTTAAACATACAGTACAAGTTCAATGAGAAAATTGACGATTTATCAAAAAATCACAAAAAAAATTTTTTTAAATCAAATCCATTTTTTTTATTCGGCCCGTTACCCCTATTTTTCTGAATGGTTTTTTACTAAATGAAACATGTTCTATCATTTTAAAGTAAATTTAGAAGATGAAGTACCTTGTGTCAAACTTTTTTGCGTTTGTTGGAACTTGGGTACTATTGGTTTTCAATCAATTATTAATTTTTGAAAATCGATAACATTGTAAACTTTACAGATTCATATTTTTCAATAGTTTATCTATACAACGCAGCTTAGTTTGTAAAAATCCGAGCACAACTATTAAAGTTATGATTGTTTGAATTTCATTTTTTGAAAAATTGCAAATTTTTGGAAAAAGTCGATTATCTCGAAAACTATTATCAGGGTACAAAAACGGTTTTACACCAGTTAATAACTTTTTATGCTTATTCTTTTGAGCCTAGACACAGCCCAAAACAGAGATGACATTTGGAGTACATTACCGTTCAGTTCAAAAGTCCAAAAAAAGATTAATTTCCCCAAATTCACCACTAATTTCTCTTTTAAAAATCCCACCGGAAACCCTCAGTTCAAAAGTCTATGAATCACCTAGATAACCAAAAAATTCGGGTTCATTTTTACTCAAGGGATCATCAAAACAAAGCGAAAAAAACCCAGACAAAAAAGAAGAGAAGATTTTTTTTGTTATTTCTTTATTTCTCATTTTTCCCTAGCTCATTCGAGCCACCATTGTGCTCTTTTGCTCAAAAAATGATGATGATGGGCTCCGAGAGGAGAGCCAAAACACATTCTTGTCCCCTTTTCTCTGTTTTCACATCAAAAGAGAGCTGAAAAGAGGGAAAGCAGCTCAATTCCCCCATTTTTTCATCTCTTTCTTTCTCTAAATCTCTCTTCTCTCTCTCTCAATTTTTTGTGTGCATGTGCTTGTGGTGCTCACCCCCCCCCCCCCCCCCATTTTCTACATCACATAGGGGTCCCTTCGTCACCAGAGCACGGAAAAGAGAGACGATGAAAGAGGGGGAGAGAGTAGAGAAAACAAAGAGAATTAGAGAAAAAAGGATGGGGAAAAATTTCTGGACTCTTTTTTTTCAGAAAAGA
Organism: Caenorhabditis sinica; assembly: GCA_963932045.1. Classification (NCBI taxonomy): domain Eukaryota; kingdom Metazoa; phylum Nematoda; class Chromadorea; order Rhabditida; family Rhabditidae; genus Caenorhabditis; species Caenorhabditis sinica. The sequence goes on from OZ009940.1 coordinate 23,786,845, forward strand.
AGAAGAAAAAGAGTGGAAGGCAAAACGAAAAGGGCTCGTTTTTCACTTTTTTCGTTTTTTTTTTTTCACAGAGTCTTTTTCGACTCACTTTTTGACTCATTTTGGCTTGTTATTCGTTGGTTTTGGGCGGAGGGGCGCCCCCGCGGGGGCTTGTTTTTAATAGAATTTTCCAATTTGGTTCCGCCATCTTTTTTTTTCTGTTTCATGCATTTTTGAATTTCGCGGGCGGGTTTTTTTTCGGGTTTTCGAAAAATTCGAGATTTTTTTTTGGGGGATTTTGTTTAGAGCTTTTCTTCGGTCGTAATATCAAAAATAAGAAAACGTCTATAGATTTCTCAACTTTTTGAAACAGAATTTTGATTTTTAGTGTTTTTTTTTTTGAGACCTGTGGCAGATAGTTTCTACTTATATTTGATTTTTTTTTCAGGTTTTTGGGTTAAAAACTAGAATACTATACTTTTTACGCGGTACCAAAATTTCTCTAAATTTTACCTAATTTTTCAAAATTTTGAAACAGAAAATATTGGCAATTTGAGGTCAATCTCGCCATATTTTGATAAGAAATTGACCATATCAACCGATTTTTTAGAGATTTTTTTTGGATGAAAATTCTATATTAATCGACGAATTATCAAAATCTCAATAATTTCCGCTGATTTTTTCAACTTTTTGAAGCGGAATTTTCTTTATTTTCAGTTCAGAATTAGGTTCGAAAAGTGCATTTTTTCAAGATGAATTTTTTTTGGCGAAGATTATAGGTAATTCATAAAAAAATTCAAACTGTTTTGTTTATAGACTACTTTTTAGGCTCCGCCCACTGCAAATTTTGCACTGAAAATTGAAACCTACAACAAACCAGAAGAGAGGGCGGAACCTAAAAAGTATTTTACAAACAAACAAATTTGAATTTTCGTGTACGATTTTTTTGAATTGACAAAAAGAGTTTTCCGTGGCCCCACTGGAGTTTCTAATTTTTCACAAACTTTAATAAGTTCTTGAAGCAGTAAATATGTCAACTTTGACAAATCCAGTCTGGTATTTTACAATACTACCTGAGTTTTTGGGATCCCTGAGACCCATGATGACAGTTTTGATTCAAAAGGAAGTACTCAATTTTGCTATTAAATTTTTTCATGCTTCTTGACTTTGTGAAACATAGAGCATATTAGTAATTTACATTAACACGCTTTCTTGAATTTGCTCAAATTTACATTTATTTCCTGTCAATACCCAAAATTTCTTAAAATTCTTAAACCATCTCAGTTCTAGCACCTGATTTCTAATTCATGAAAAATTCTGGTTCCAATTCTAGATACGATCACTTCTTCTATTACATACTGCTTTTGACTGAATTTTGTTTCCTGTTTCATGACTACCAGAAACTGTGAAAAGTTTAGTCGGATTCAGTCCAACGGTCATATACTCAAAAAAAGAAAACTATTTTCTGTCATTTTTTCTGTTTTCTGACTATATGAACTTTTGTTTTCTTTCATTCCCGTGAACTTTCATTCCCGTTTTTATTTTTCACGCAGAACGGTGAGTTTTCTCATCTCTCTGATTTGAAAATAATTTCGGGAGTCCGGTCCCAGAACCCTGGCCGGGAGGGACTGTAGCCACAACGTCATCGATAAGGATTCCAATGCCGACCCGAAAACACCGACGCAACGATCTGGCACATCCCTGATGGCTCGAGATGACACCAAAAGACGACAAGTTTATCCCACAAAGTTTGTTCTATTCTATGGATGTGACGATAGGAAGTTGGTGGTGGAAAAGAGGAAAAAAGATGTCGTGGAGCCGAGGAAGAAGGATAGGAGTCAACTTCAAGTCACCCGGTGCTCATCGATGGAGCAGCAGATTGGATGCCACGTGGTTCAAAGTTTTGGAAACAAAAAGAGCATGTGGAATGGCCCGGTCAAAAGAGAGGACGTGGAACTAGGAAAATGGCTGGAATATCCGGATGACACCAGCAAGAAAAGGGAGGCGTTAGTAACTGAACTTTTGCTCTTACCGTTCTTTGAAACTGGAATAAATGAAATGAAATGAAATGAACTTTTGCGTTTTCTCATTTTCAAAGATGGCAAAAGCGCTAGTCCTGGATTTTCTTTAAAGTACCATGAATGTGTGGATCCCAAATCTTTTCATTCAAGAACACTACCCTGTTTCAGTATTCTCAAATTTTTCAGGAAAAGTTTTGTAGTATGATAAATTTCAATAATTTATGTAATTGTGATTCCTTGATGGTTTCTTCTAAATAGCTCTTCCCATTGCTTCATCATTATCTCACAACTTGAGCACTTTAGTCTCAATGTTCTTTCGATTTTTTTCGATATTTGCTGTTCCATCCCAATGCCATTCATACTTTTAGGAGGTATGAAATTATCGAGATATCACTTTTTTCCTCATCTCGATATTTTCTCCGCACTTCTATGAATTACTGTTTCCAAATGTTCTGAACTTTCTCTTTTTGCAATTCTTGCCATTGTCTACAGCAATTTTCGTTCTAACTCATATTCCAATTACTACCCTAGCTAAAGTACTCAAAACTTTCTCGCGAAGTTTTCTGTTTCGAAATGTCCTTAATCGCTAGTCGCGACATGTTCCTCCATTCGGTTGAGTTTTGTTGATGTCTAAAATATTTTCAGTTCCATCACGTCCTTTAAAAGTTTCCAAACTTTCGAAATCTGATTCCATTTGGCTCTTAACATCCAAAAAGCGTTAATATTTCACAAAAACCCACTCTTGGCACCCCTAACTTAGGAAAGGGTCCCTTAACCTCCAGTCAGTCTCTGTCTATCCTATTTTTCCCTCTATTTATCTTCTCCTCCCCTCTCAACCAACTCATATTCTGTTTCTCTTTTTTTCAATAAAAATTTCATCACAAAGATCATTGGTCCCCCTCTTCCCCCCTCCTCAACAAACGGAGACAAGAAGTGGGAGGACGGGGGAAAAAGACCCATATGAACTTTTTGTGTGGTTTGTAGTCAATTGGATACCTTTTTCACTCGTTTTTTCTTCTTTTTTGTAGGTCCAAAGACAAGCTTTTGAGTTTTTTTGTGCTAGGGGAATATCGTAGAGATAAATGTGATTCACGAATACTGAATATTTTTGTGTATAAGAATTTCATGAACCAACTCAAACTGTAAACTTGAATTTCGAAAGAAGTTTCCGTTATTTTCTAGTTTCTTAGCAATTTTTGTATGACATTGTTGATTAATACTACTGGGTAATAGAGACAATGTGTTCATGGGGATCCTGAAATGGTATTTTATTCAGACTAAACTTGAATCTTCTCCCAACACATTTCAGTCAAAAGTTTGAGAAATTACTGTATCTCAAACTTATTTTATTTCATTCGATTTGGACATCCACAGTACTGTCAGGCTTACTTGATCCACCATTTTTGACTTCTTCTGCTTCAATATCCTCTGTTTCATCAAATTGGTTAATAATTCAAGTTTCGAAATTTTCCATTCCTTCGTCGAAAAAAAGCTGACCTACTTTTGAAGCTCGAGACTTGTCATTTTTTTGACATTTTTATTCAATTGACCCTCGGATCAGTTCTGGAATTGGACGAAAAAAGGTTTTGAAGGAAAACAGCGGTTGGAAATCGATAATGCTCAATCATACAGTAACATGACATTATGAACAATATGAAACAGGGATAACTTCTTCATCTGACCTGGTCTGGTCAGGTTTACTGTTTTGAAATCATTGTAAACTTTATGAATTTCTGGTTTTTGCCACTGGTAATCTGAATAGTGTTACATTTTTTTCTAGCCTGTTCCAGTTCTATGATCTTATCATTATGGTTCAGTTTTTCTGCCCAGCCAAATTGGCCACTTGAAACTGGGAAAAAATTTTTAAGTTTCAAGAAGTTGACTTCACTTTTCGGATTTCTATTTTCTTGCTAAGTCCAACAATTTTTCGATAAAAACATTTTTCGGTTTCGAGTGGTTTTCAATAGTCTAAAATTTTATGTGTCACTGATTTTTTTTAATGTCTTCTTTGAACTGTGCTTGAGCTGATAGAACACTTACAAATTTGAGAGATATTTTCCAAAAATTACGTGTTTCCGTAAGCTTGTTTAACCCAATGTAGATACATTTCTCAATGGCCCCGTATCAAATTTTTTTCCAGTTTCAGTGAGTTGTGAATTGGCAGATTTTTCTCAATTTCTTATTGCTTGCTTTACCGATTTACAAATCCAAGAGTTCTTTTCTATCTTGTATCTAGGATGCAGTCATTTCTTCTGGTCTACCCGATTTCTTCTGGTTAATCGATATGTTCGCATGTAGATGATCACATTAGTCACGCATCCCTCGGTTACGATAACCAATCGAAACAGAAAAATTTCTCATTGAAAAAGTCGGGAGTTCACCAGAGCGAGCATTTTTCATGAGAACGCTAACTATTTTTTAAACCATGTGAAACAGAAATATTCTTTGGTCTCAATGTGTCTCAACATTTTTAGCTAAATGGTTCTGCAATCTGTATCATATTATGTATTACCACAGAAGTTTCACCTGCAAATTTTCATTCATTCGAAAGTTTTGTGTCAATCTCATACTTCTGAAATCCTAGGAAATTTAGATTTTCTAAAAATGCTTTATCTCCTTTAGGCGATATATTGAGTTATTTATACCTTCAAACAATATCTCGACTACCTAAGACCGAAATTGTTTAGAAAAAATTTCTGGAATTGATTTTACTCAATTTATTGTGAATTTCTAAACTTCTTGAAACTGAATTTTCTTCAAAAACTTATGACAAATAATTTTCGTTTTATCTAGGTTTTTTTTCTACCTCAAACTTTCGTTTCTGTTATTTCGCCACATTGAGGACAATCTCCATAAATTTCACCTGTTTTCATTTCGTAAAACCTCAACATTTTCTCATTTTTATACATCATCAGACACATGTGATTTACAACCTTCTCCTTCCCCTTTTCCTTGAAAATGTCGTTAAAAACCAGCATCGGATTTTATTTCAATTCCTCGAAATCTCTCCGAATCTCTTCATTTTTCAACGTTTCCCAATGCAAACTGAAACTTCCAAAGATCAAATGAAGCCCCGCCAAATTTCGTCTTTTTCTTCCCATTTTTTCTCTAAAAAAATTAGAGAAAAAAGGGGAAGACGAGGGGGATGTCTCATTGAAATTCTGCGAACGCTTCTTCCTCTTTTCAGTTTTTTCTTCCTAATCCTCCCTCGCTCATTTTCTGTGAAGGTTTTTTCTTCTTTTTTTCTTCTTTTTCAATTCAAATTTGATGATGCTGTTGGTGGTGGTGTGACGACACCACCAGCACCCAATTACTCATATTTTCAATGGAAAAGTGAGAGAAAATTATGAAAAAGTTGAGGACTTTTGGAGATTCTAGAAAATTCTGAAGACATGTGATTGAGATTCCTCGAGATTCTGAGATTCAGAAAATTTATGATGTTTCAAGTTGTTCGGAAATAGTATTAGGATTTTAGAGAGTGTTAGTCCACCTTTTGTATTACAACATCTCAATAAATTTTTGTAAATTGAAGCTCCGCCCACTTTTTGTTTTTACCGTTCCTGCAAAATTTACATCAAAATTCTACATCATCGAAAATTATTGAACGTTTCCAGTTTCGAGGTGTTCCTAAAATGGAGAACACGCCAAATTGTCTAATACGATCTCAAAATATTTTCTTATTTGTTTGGACCATTTTGATGTCAAGTTCTCGATTAAACCCAAAAAAAGATTGTCTTTGAGCCAACAATACTTCACTAGAATATAGGGAAATTTCTCAGTTTCCAAAACTTCATTAAACTGAAACACCTTTGGATGTTTATTGTTTGAGTCATAGCTTATTTCGAATTTCTATTGTGATATTATGTTATTAGTAATGATAAAACGTGTATTTCAAAAAGAACACTTGAAAAAAAAAACACTGTCCGTTTCACATAGTACTGAAAAAGTGAAAAAAAAAAGGTTTTTGAAATAATGTGTATCTGTAACTCTCAAAACTTCGAACGAGCCCTCCTGCAATTATCCGAATTTTTTGTTTTTTTTTTGTATAGCTTGTTTGGGAATCATCAACAATACAGTTTCACGAACCTCATACAAAGCTTTCGAAACTGAAAACATTCAGTGACTCCTTAAAATCTAAATTAAGATAGTATTCTTCCTCCGTTTTTACATTTTGAATTTTGAACAAGACATGGAAACGTTGATGTTCCTCATTTTTGGAATTTTACCCACCTTGTGCTAATTTCTATGTATTTCAGTTTTTTCGATATGGAGTTTTCCTGCTTTCCGTGGAATCTTTTCACTGTTTCACCACTAGTGTTTCAAAGAATTCGATTCTTGACACTCTGATTCGTCCGCGAATTTTCTTCTAGACACTGAAAAGAAACAGCAAATTTCAAAAGATGTTTCGCTGTTCCAATGGTCCCATAATCAACTAGGAGTTCTCTAGATCTAGTGTATCCCTCAAATGGTGTAAAAACATTTCCCAATTTCAAGAAGTTTCTATATTTGACCAAATTTGTTCAGTTTTACTTTCAGGTCTGCAGGCAATGTTAAAAATTAACAAATTTTTTTTGAAAATTCCGGCTAGCACAAGAAGAAAGAAAGTGCCATTTTCGAATAGTGCTGAAATAGAGGAAAACAATTGAAAGATAGTTTGTCCAGTTACTCAAAATTGCTCAACAAGCATTACAAATACAGTCTCATCAACTTTATATGAAGTTTTGGAAACTGAATAAAATATTTCCTCAGAAATCTAAAAATTTCCATCTTTTCACTTTTATCGAAGCTATGAGGCAAACATTGAGATATTGATAATTTCTCGATGCCCATGGACGGCACGTTTTTTTGAATTCGTCTTGTTTTCTGTAAAATTTTCACAGGTTCACTGTCATTGTATTAGAGAATCTGAAGATTGACGCTCTGATTGATCCAGCAAAATGGGAAGACAAACTTTCAATGTTTCAAGGATGTCATAACTAACCAGAAGCCATCTTAAAGTAGTTTGTCGTCTTCAAGATTAGGAAATTCGAGTTCCGTCTAGTTTTCGGTAAAAAATTATCACTGTTGCACCATCTTTGTTTTAGAGGATCGAACGCGATAACGCAATCCTGTTCGTACTTCAAATACAGTACCAATACTCAAAAAAGTGTTATAAAAATCCCATACCCGACTAGTAGTCCTAAAATTGTTAGTCATAGGAAATCCAAATCTAAAAAAATACCGGTTTCGGAAAGTCCCTAAGTGTCATCAGATTTGCCTAGTTCTAGTAGGTTTGGCAGACTATTTCCTAAAACTCTCGATTCTTCTGGAACTTCAGTTTCAAGAAGTCCGCAAATTTACCTCCATTTTTCATTGGTATTCCTCAGCGACGTGCTTATCCAGACAAGCTTCAATAATTTCCAGATTCACACAGTTCTCTAAACTTCAAGAACCTTCCCATTCCTAATTTTTCCTGATTTTCCGGGTCCCAAACTTGCCAAAAATCAAAAATTTCTAGAATTTTCCGTTCTGATATAATCCAATTTCTGTCGGATAGGTCAAGACTTGAATCATCTGGCTAGTGACATCTTCTCTCTGACATTTCCGCTTAAGCTCCGCCCCTTTTCCAGAGAAAAGGGGGACCGACTCTGACTCTTAAACCTATTAACCCTTTGCCTTTTCATTTTTTTTTCATTTTTTTCCGCTATCTTTTGTGTCGCCATTTAATCCGTTAATGGCCAGAGAGAGTGAGAGAGTCATCATCGTCATTAGAAAACGGGGGATTATTTTTTCACTTTTTTCCGATTTTCGATTTCTTCCCCTTTTTTCATTCATTTTTTACACTTTATGACTCAATTTCGTTGATTCAATTCTGAGCAAATTTGGCAAAAAATGCGTAGATTTTTTTGCTCTTTTATTGAATTTGGGGGCTCAAAATTACGTAGATTTTGACTATGAGCAAGGTGCTTTTTTATGTAAGATCACATGATTTTTTGTTGTTGTTTATCGCCATTTTGACCTACAAATTTTTGTTCTCGGAAAATTGAAAAAGTACAAGTGCTTGATGGCTCTAAAACTACATATAATGTGATGAATAAGGTGAGGAGGGAGTTCAGAAAAATGAAATTTTTGTTTTTCGAAAAAAGAAAATGATAATTGAATTAGAAAACAGGGAGAGAATCTGACAAAATAGTAAGATGAAAATGGGAAATTTTGAAAAAAAAATTCGAAAAAAATTTACTGTTTCATGAAGTTTATTTTAGGTTAGACTGGATATTAAGGTTCCATAGATTAACGACGAATCCATTTTTTGTTAAGGAATATTCCGAAAAAAATCTAGAGAAAAATTGATGAATTTTGAAGAAGATGAGATGATTCCTACACTGAAAATCGAAAAATTTCTCGGTTTATCAATTTTGCCAAAAGGTCATCTGAATTTGAATTTAATAATAATTCGAGGCTTTTTCGGAAAAATAATAACAAGATTTCTGTGCTTATTTTGAGTCGATTTTTCACAATTTTAAATCCAACTTTCTTGGAAATTCCCATATTTTCATGTTTCAAGATCCTCATTTTTTAAAGTCAAACTGTGTTTTACATCAGTAGTAAGGTGATCGATTACCCAAATAAGTAAACTTCGAAAGATTTAACCATACCCGTAATGATCTTGGAAATTGTGCTCTTTTTTTTTTGAAAACTGCTCACCAGGTCAGTTTTATTACTAGGCAATTATCAGAAAAATTAGTCCGTATGGTACAGAATCGAATGATGATTCTTGAAATTTACAATTTTTTCCGTTTTCGAACATCTTGAAATTTTGGAAATAAAAGTCTCGGAAAGTGCTGAAGATGTCAATTCGAAGGTCCCATTATAGTTCAATTTTTCTCTGAATCAAAATCATAACCAGGAAACCGGACATTTTTTCGAAATTTTGAACATTTCTACTGTTTCTAAAGGTCCTTTAACTTTTGAGAAATCTCAAACTCCTAATCCATACTCAGCTAGAATTTCTAATCTGAACCCCTGTTCAAAGTACGGGTGGTCAAAGTTACCGAAACTTCAAACTTCAAATTGATGTTTTTATAATTTTCCGAAACTTTTATTTCCAAATTTTTTTCATGTTTCCCGTTCCTCATTTTTCAGGTGGACTATGTTTCGATACAGTAACTATGGTTGTGGCTATGGAAAATACTTGAGAAATTTAAGCCTATCAGTGATGAACTAAGAAATTGAGCTCAATTTTTCTACCTTTTTCAATTTTTACACTTTCAGATTCACATGGAATGAGTCCGAAGTGTTATATCGGGTTTGGGCCGAGAGTACTACCAATCGATAGAGCTTAAAAAGTTATGGTAGGATATGCTAACACTTTTTTTTGTACTTCCCCCCTCCTCCAGAAAAATCGCATATACTAAAATTTGCCCGAAATGTGGGTGGGGCGCCTTTGAAACCATGTAACTTTGTTGAAACTAGCTGGATTTTGACAAACTAAAATGAATAATAAAGCCAATAACATGCTGCTCAAGATTAACAAACAATAAAAATGAAATCGCAACTGTAACATTTTGAAAATTTGCCTCAAACAGAAAAGTTGAGTACCAAATTTTTCCTAAAAAATTTTGCAACCGTTATAATTTTATGAAACTATCTTTTTCTGAAACCTCCAAGTGCGATTACCCCAAAAAAGTGGTTTTCGTAACTGTCATGTCCTGTTTATAGGCTTCCAAGCTCATCAAAATCACGAATTTGTGAACCATGTGACGAAAATAGTTTGGAGCCAATTTTTTCTTCACTGAAAGTTTTCCAATTCTAACAGATAACTTTTAATCAAGTATTTTTCTATTAGTTGGTTTTTAGAATTTTCGATTTGGTCAAGGTTGAGCCGAGTTATGAACGCTCAAACAACCACTTCCAGATTTTCTTGTAATCAAGGTAGAGAGAAAATTAAAATTTTTGTTTTCTAGGTTTTTGCAGATTTTTTGTCATAAATGATGAGAACAACACTCATTCAAACATTAATAGTTATTGTCATGCATTTGATATTGTCTGAATGGTCAAAACCACACCCTGCTCAAGTCATTCCAACGAATTTCTGATTCTTTGCGATTTATTGGCTGTAATACATTTTACTATCTTCAGAGAAGTCAATAATGTCTTTCAATAATATTCTGATCATTTTATAACAAAAAATCTGCAAAAACCTAGAAAATAAAAATTTTAATTTTCTCTCTGCCTTGATGACAAGAAAATCTGGAAGTGGTTGTTTGAGCGTTCATAACTCGGCTCAACCTTGACCAAATCGGAAGTTCTAAAAACGCACTAATAGGAAAAGACTTGATTAAGATTTATCTGTTAAAATTGAAAAACTTTCAGTGAAGAAAAAATTGGCTCCGAACTATTTTCGTCATATGGTTCACAAATTCGTGATTTTGATGAGCTTGGAATCCTATAAACAAGACATGACAGTTACAATAACTTTTTTTTTGGGGTAATCGCACTTGGAGGTTTCATAAAAAGATAGTTTCATGAAATTATAACGGTTGAAAAAATTTTTAGGAAAAATTTGGTACTCAACTTTTGTGTTTGAGGCAAATTTTCAAAATGTTACAGTTGCGATTTCTATTTTATTGTTTGTTAATCTTGAGCAGCATGTTATTGGCTTTATTATTCATTTTAGTTTGTCAAAATCCAGCTAGTTTCAACAAAGTTACATGGTTTCAAAGGCGCTCCACCCACATTTCGGGCAAATTTTAGTATATGCGATTTTTCTGGAGGAGGGGGGAAGTACAAAAAAAAGTGTTAGCATATCCTACCATAACTTTTTGAGCTCTATCAATTGGTAGTACTCTCGACCCAAACACGATATAACACTTCGGACTCATTCCATGTCAGCTTGAATTGCAAAATTTTCATTAGTTATTGTTCGTAGTGGAATATGATCTAGTTCTTTTGAATAACCAAATTTTCAGATTATGAGCATATCCTTAAATGATTAGAGTATTTTGCAACTAGTTTCAGCGTCAAAGTCATGTCCTTGAAACCTGAAATATTTGTTTTTGGAATTTGACGTCTAATTAAATTTTGATTTTTCTGAATCTTGGCTGTTTCGAATTCGGCTTAATTGTCGGAGATATTAGCTTGTATCGTTGAGACTACAAATTCTAAAATCATAACAATGAATCCTTAAGAGGCGATGTCCCAGAAAGTCGAGTTTAGGCCTACAGGGCCATGTAACACATCCCCCAAACTTATCCGATCAAGCTGATTTTTGGCATGTAGGGTCCTTAGGCTGATGTAAGTAAAATACAATTTTTGAAATTAGGCTCCGCCCCTTTTACACAAACTTACACCATCTAATAGGTCAAAAAATAATTTTTCTCAGTTTTTGAGATAAACTCAAAATTCTTTCAGAAATGCATTTCTGGCATGTTTTTAAGCATTTTTTGTGTTGACTACTAAATCTCAACTCTATCGCATCATAAAGAAAATTTTGATTTTTTGTAGAATTTTAGCATTTTTTTCAGAAATCATCGTTTTTCACTATATTGAAGTATAGCGGGCCAACGAGTTTTTATCAAAATTATGATTCCCAGATATCGGTTTACTATAATAAGTTTTGAAATCTTCGGTTACTCGGTGCCTACTATGTTTTTTTTGGCCTCGGAACATAGTTGGTTCGAAAAATCACTAACTTTGAGGCCTCAAATCTAACCGTTTTTACCATATAATTGATTGCGATTTGACATAATCGAACGTTTTAGACCTTGTATCATAGTTTCCTATCAATCCCTGGTGATGATAACTCGATTCTGAAGATTTCAAAATTTTGAAAATTTTGCTCAAAAATTTTCTTCCACCTTTTTCATTTTTTCTACTTTTTCGGAAAATTTTACTATAGCGGGCTGCTGAGTTTTTGCTTGAACTTGAGACCTCAATATGTCACTCGTCAAAATTGATAGTAAAACAAATCAAATCTCAGTGCCTCATATGATTTTTCGCTCATTTTGTCCATCCGACCCCTCAAAATCAACGTACCCCCCTCCATGGTGAAAAGTTATCAAAAATATTTTTGTCTCGAAATTGAACAGTTTTTTATACAATTGTTATCTATACCATGGAGCATCTGCTCACCAATTTTCAAGCAATTTGAACTACTTATTACGTAGTTAGATAAATTGAAAAACGTCTCTTGAAGAGTCCAAAATCGACTTTTTCAAGCTGTCATCATGAGCTGCGGGCTGCTTGGAATTGCTTGAAAATTGGTGAGCAGATGCTCCATGGTGAAGATAACAATTGTATAAAAAACTGTTCAATTTCGAGACAAAAATATTTTTGATAACTTTTCACCATGGAGGGGGGTACGTTGATTTTGAGGGGTCGGATGGACAAAATGAGCGAAAAATCATATGAGGCACTGAGATTTGATTTGTTTTACTATCAATTTTGACGAGTGACATATTGAGGTCTCAAGTTCAAGCAAAAACTCAGCGGCCCGCTATAGTAAAATTTTCCGAAAAAGTAGAAAAAATGAAAAAGGTGGAAGAAAATTTTTGAGCAAAATTTTCAAAATTTTGAAATCTTCAGAATCGAGTTATCATCACCAGGGATTGATAGGAAACTATGATACAAGGTCTAAAACGTTCGATTATGTCAAATCGCAATCAATTATATGGTAAAAACGGTTAGATTTGAGGCCTCAAAGTTAGTGATTTTTCGAACCAACTATGTTCCGAGGCCAAAAAAACATAGTAGGCACCGAGTAACCAAAGATTTCAAAACTTATTATAGTAAACCGATATCTGGGAATCATAATTTTGATAAAAACTCGTTGGCCCGCTATACTTCAATATAGTGAAAAACGATGATTTCTGAAAAAAATGCTAAAATTTTACAAAAAATCAAAATTTTCTTTATGATGCGATAGAGTTGAGATTTAGTAGTCAACACAAAAAATGCCTAAAAACATGCCAGAAATGCATTTCTGAAAGAATTTTGAGTTTATCTCAAAAACTGAGAAAAATTATTTTTTGACCTATTAGATGGTGTAAGTTTGTGTAAAAGGGGCGGAGCCTAATTTCAAAAATTGTATTTTACTTACATCAGCCTAAGGACCCTACATGCCAAAAATCAGCTTGATCGGATAAGTTTGGGGGATGTGTTACATGACGATTTTGGCTTTCTGGGACATCGCCTCTTAAATTTTACCAGTTTCCGAAAGTCCATATAATTTTTGAGCTAATGTGAATTATTAGTTTTCGAACCAGGTAGCACCTTTTTCTTCAACTTCCATTGAAAACTGAAAACATCACCTGTTGATTATGTCTAAAAATGTTCACTACTTCTATTCGTTCATGTGAACTTGATCTTGTTTCAAAAAAATGATCATCCCTCATTTTGTGCTGGATTTCAACTTCACGAAAATTCCACTAATGATCATTATTCACTTCCTCTACCTGCCTTATTCCGATTCCTCAAAACAGTACACTTTACCTCAACAATAATCAAAAATCTAAAAATTTACAATTTCATTCAGTCCTTATTCCTAGACTGTACTTTCTCCGTCAGTATATACAAGGCAGGCAGATGACAATGACACAAAACGAGTACTTCCAATACAAAAACTGTCTGATTAGTCCTAGAGAGTGAGCAAGGGGTTGTATAAAATCGCATACAGAGTCGCTGAGATCCCAAAAATAGGAGTGAAAATTAAGAAAAATTTTCACTATTTCAAAATGTCAACTTTTTGTTTTGACAATTCAAAGTCCTTAATTGTAGTATGTCGAGATTTTGTAGCATCGTTTGAAGAATATCATATTGTCTTATGAACCCGTTTGGGCTTATTCCAAATTCCCGCTTTCAATTTTTCACAGATTTTTTTCATCTACTGATACTTTACTGTTTTCACCACTACATAACCTTTTGAAAGAAGCTAGGATTCCAATTCCGAAAGAAGGCATATTATTCTAATTTTTCGAAATCCTCAAGTTCTATTCTCACTTTTTTCGTGTCCTTGGTTCTTTTTTTTTCATTTTCTAGCCTCTTCTTCTTCCTCCATCCACTCATTTTGAATTCTAAATTATTTTTTCTCATCCATATTCCTGACGACGTCGTCGTCAGGACCCCTTATTCCACTTTCTGACGTCTTCTTTCTCAAAAATCGCCCACTCATTTTTTTCACTAACTCTGACATCGACCTAGTTTCTTAGTTTCTACTCAATATTTCATTCGAAATGAATGAATGAATAAGAAGGTACGCACTTTTTTGAGCAAGAACTTTTTGAGAGTCTCTTTTTTTTTGGGATTTGGAGTTTGAGGTTGAGATTTTGGCATTGGTTTTGACTTATGATTTACTGTTTTGAATTGTCAACTTGTTTGGATTCAGTAAGATTTTTTCATTGCGAGGACGACTGTCTGGTGTAGTTTTCTGTGACTTTTCTATGGTTTTTGAGCGATTCTATGTGATTCGCGATAGTGACCATATCACTAGTTCGTTGTAATCCAGATCTGACGAAACAAGAAAAAGCGTCCCCTCAGAACTTGAAACTTGGAATTACAAGTTTTTTAACCTTCTAGTCTAGACTGGCTGATTTATGGTATCACTACTTTTTCATTGACCTCTGTTGAAGTAAAAGTACGGAGAACTGGCATTTCATCCAATGTGAAACATCATTTAACATAAAGTTGTACAAAGCTCATGAAACATTAAAAAAAAAAACAAAAAAGTTAGTGTTTCAAAGAAGTGATAAATATACCAAAACTCGTTTTTATTAATGGGCCCAAGTCAATGAAACTTTTTTTGAATGCTCAAGTTGTACTTTTTTCGACTGGTACTACTTTATCTGTATAAAGATTTGCTACCGTCAAGTCTAGTTACATTGATTTATGGGATCATTAATTTCGCTAAGACCTCATTTGATGTAAGAAAACACGAATTTTAACTGTTCCTGGATTATCAGTAACCTAGAAATTGTATTTTATAAAGCTCATGAAACACGAAAAACAAACAAAAAGTTTTTGTGCTCCGAAGAAGTGATAATTGTACTACCTAAGCTGTTTTGAATAGTATTCAATACATTCAACCTAGTCGCTGCTAAACTCACACAATAATGGATTTGTCTACCACTATCTGCTCAAAATCGATTTTCATTACATTATGTTTATGAAACAGATCTTTTGTTTCAAACAATTCACAATTTTCAAACTAAGTTTTCAGCTAGTTCATTGAACATATCTAAAATCTTGAATATAGAAATTGCAGTTCCCTTAGGGTGACTCCGTGCTTTTGCCTGTCTCTCCCACATCCACTCAAAAACTTGTGAAAACTAGGAATATGTCCGTTTCAATTTGGTAATTCAGTTTTATGGCTTTCACCACATGACACTAACGATGACGAAATATTCCAGTATTTGTAAACTACTTGAAACATATTGCATAAGTTGGTATGTTGCGTGAATTTTTAAAATTTTATAACTATTTCTTTGAGAGCATATGAGATGATTAGACATACTGTATGTGATTCACGTAGAGAAAATATCGTTCTACTTTTTGTATGTGTTAGGTCAGTTGAGAGCACCAGACTAGTCTGTGCACATAATTTTTAATCCCATCGCTGTTAGATCTAGTGGTAATCTTTGACACAATGTACTTGAGTGATTAAGGATAGAACCGACATACATATCAACTGTATCAAAAACTTCACAAATTTCTAACTGATTTGTTGCAGTGGTAGATAGCAGATATGGTTCCCCAAAAATGCTTGGGCTCTTGTTAGCTCTGAAATATTATGTTCTAGTCCGATCATAAGTAACCATAGCACTTTCCACTTGAACTTCTGTTTAGGGCTCAGTGCTCTCTCCTTCCGTCGTTATCTCTGAATTTCAGGTCTGTCTTGGCACGGATCTGAAACAGTAACTCTTACTGTCTCAAAGTATTCATGATTGCGCGAGTGCCTTCTTGTTGTTATATGTCGTAGTTGTTTATGATGTCTATTTTATGTAAATTTCAAAGACGTGAATCAATCTAAGCATAATTGTGAGTCCAACCATTTTGATTATGTAGCTATTTATCTTTATGGGGCTCTCACTAACAGATTTTCCGATGTTTACACTTGTGAACCATTTGAAACGTTTCACTTGTGAAACATTTGAAACATACTTTTCTAAACATCCAACTCCGGGTTAATTTTGGAAAAAATTACCCATTTCACGAGGATCGTGAGTTTGCAGCTAAAATTCTATAAGTAATGAGCAAGTGCCTACATACTCAGCTAACTTAAACTATAATTACCCTTTCACAAACACCATATTCAACTTTCCTGATTGTTAGGAGTGATAAGATGTATAGACTATAGGCTTCAAGAAAACTCTTTCAAAGCACAAATGTATACTGTTTCGAGAATGCCATAAGACAATTAGAGGTTTCTGGGCAGTTAGTGAATATTTGACACAAATTTCTTTCATCTTTGTTAAAATTCCTGACCGAACCTAACTTGCAATATTTGAAAATTTGAGACACATTACGTTTGAGAGACCTGGAACTCTGATAATACTTTAACCAACTTTCACTTCGAAATTTCAAAGTTTAGTGTGAAACCAATTTTATCTACATATGTACATAGTTTCCAAAGTAATCGAGATTCCCTCACTGTCTCTGCTACCTCTACACTGTGTAACTGGAATCTCATGATCTACTATTTCGAAAATGTGATGAATTGTTTTCCTACTTCGCGAGTGTTGCTAACTCTGCGGATTTTACTTTTGTCCGAAATATTTACATCGATGCCATTTTTCACTTGCCATTTGAGAAAGTCATGTATTTGAGACAGTATTTCTTTATACTGCATAACTCCAACTTACCATAAGGAAAACCCAAAAGTTTACTATTACATCATTGCTATAAGAATTTCTCGAACTTTTTCAATTGATAGTCCGATCTTCATAAATTTTACAACAAACACCCCACTTCTATATTGTCTTTTTCATTCATGTGCAACTCCTAATCATATTCCATTTTTCCAGCAAACTGTCGTCATCAGACGCCGACGCGGTGCGCACCGGCGCTCGTTCACGCAATCGTTCGCTCAAGAAGTCGCCGGCAGTTCAAGATGACGATCCGACCACCCATCACCAACACCATCTCAGTCCACACCATCAACATCTGCCACACCTCCAACACAACAATCAGCAGTTTGCTCACAACTTGCTATCACAACACAATCAGGTGGGTCAATTTAGGTCTAAATTATGGTTGACCCTGGTCATTTCAAAACCGCGACAAATCAAAACCAGATGTTTCTAAACTGGTTTCGAAACGTCTTAGTTTTGAGTTGTCGCGGGCAATTTTAATCCACTTTAGGTCATTTTTTCCCCGTTTTGTGACGGAAGTTTATCAATTTTTAAACCCTAAATTTTTCCAGGTAACATCAACTCACCATAGCTCTATGCACAGCTTACACAATGCATCTTCGCTCCAAAACCACCTCACCCTTCCATCATCGAGCTCCATGGCTCCCGAGCCTCGGAGAGCTGCCAGTTTTGATGTGTCAGCAAGTCAGAAGCTGAGTCCAGGTGAGAATATTCGTCGGTATTGCAGTAAAGGCCCCAGTACAGAACAAAAATTAATGAAAGTATATGGCGTTCTTGAAACTTTAAAAATTTTAAAAATTTAATTAACATTAACTTTTGTCATTAACATTTGTGTTTCATAACTTTGTGATTAATCAACCGGGTTATTGGAAAATGTTAAGAATTCGGTGATCTGTGGAAATAATAAATCTAGTTGAGATAAATAATAGAGCCATATAGAGGGAAATATGTCAATATGAAAACGGACATTCGGACAAACAGACACACAAAATGACACATTTTGACGAATCTAGAGAACTTGAGCAAAACTTTGCTGTTTTCAAAAGCTAATGAAAATGAAGCTCATTTGGTGAGAATCGATCCGACGATCGAAAGAACTTCTATATGAAACGTATGCAACAAACTCGCACATCCCAGTAAATCTAAACAAAAATTTGCTGTTATCTAGACTTCATGAAACTGGAACTTTTCTGTTGGAAATTAGTTTTACGATGAAAGTAGACAGTTTAAAAAAGAGGTGAAGAATATATAAAACAGGATTCTATTGTTTCCATAGGTCATCATTTCTAGAAGATTTTTTCAGTTGTTCAGTCGATGGTGAAATCCAGTAAGTACTCAACAAACTGAAACTGCGAGCACCAAATATGTATATGCTACAGCTGTGACAGTAAACGCGGACTGTAATTAGGTTTTCACTTTTTTGAATGGTCACTGTTTCAAGTTCAACATTAAAACATCAGGTATTTCGAATGAGCAGTATTCGCCTAGCATCACTTTCTACGAAAGTTTCAAAAAATGCAATTCAATTCTGTTAAATTTTATGTAATGAATGCTGCGCATTATGTAGTGACTGCTTCTCAGACTTCGAGAAATTTTGGTAATTTTAGAAATGTGAAAAATTAAGTCAAGTTTAGTTTTTTTGGCTGAAGGATTCACAATATCGTTGCTCAAACCTTTTGAGAATAGCATGACAGGGAGAAAAGGAAACAACTATTCACACGACTACAGATAAGCGTCTACTGACCAAAAAATGGGATCGCGCATAAGATATGAATTCAAAACAGTAAGAAAAGTTTCAAGCACTGGATCATTTCAAGACACTTACTGTTCCAATTAGGCGTTTTCTAAGTTAGATGCTAGAATGGGGCAATCATTCAACGGGACGAAGTATCTAGAAAAATTTAGTAAGATACATAAAGGCATTCTTAATGGATTTTTTTTCGTGATTAGTAACTTTTAATAACTGTATGGAACAGTACACAACATGAAAAAATAATCACATTTTGAAATGGATCAATTGCTCAATCACTAGATGCTTGAACATGTGCAGTATGAAAAAATTCATAAGGCCCGAATAATACTCGGTTGAATATAGTCTGTTTATACCATACATTTGAAAAAGTGATAACCTTGCTTCAATTGAAAGCAACATTTTCCCATGTTTCACGAAATTTCGAGAGTTTTGGACAGGAGGCAAACATCCCACTCACAATAATTTTTGCAATTAAATTCCACTAAAATCAACGATTCGAAAAAGGAAATTTTTTTTTAAATCTTCATTTTTGAACTCTTCTCTGAGAAAAATGAGAAACTTCTGGTCTGTACAATGGAAGAAACACTACTCTGGAACAGAAACTATGATAACAGGAACTTGAAAAAGTAAATTTCTAAATTTTTTATATGTCCACTAACACCTCTCTAAACCCAAAACCAACCTCAAAATGTTCTAATCGAAAAATCCATGTTCCTTTTAACAACTCTTATTTTCTCTCTGCAGCCCCATTCCGTGTCGGCTCTTTCGACACCGGACGGTCGGCGTTCTCGCCCGTCGAAGTGCCACGTCTTCTGGTCCACTCCCCGTTGTCACCTCTTCAGGTACAGTAACCACCACCACTTACAGTAACCCTCCTAATGATTACTGTACTACTACCAAGTCCACGGGGATACTAATATTTGATAATAATACAGCTCGACCCACCGCCCGCCGCCACCGACAGCCGTCTTCTTACTGTACCGTCGCCGTCGGATTTCCGAAAAAGTCCCGTTTCGTGTATGTCTTTTTTTTTTAATTTCATTCATGGATTCGGTTTGGCTTATTAGGTTTGAGTTGAAAGTGTGAAAAATTAACACATTCTAACTTTTTTTTTCAAAAAAAAATTGAGGTTTCGGAAACTTTGGAATTTCGAGGAGATTTGAGGTTCTGGGATATCTCAAGTCCCTAACCAATTTAAAATCTCAGAATACCCAGAATCCTCAGTATCCAAATTTTTGAAACATTTTCAGTTTCGTCTAGTTTTCGAATTGTTAGCATTTCTGATTATTTCGATGGTTTCCTGGCACTTCCTTCCAATTTTTGTTCTACTATCCATCTCCCATTATTCCAGGCGAATCGCCAAAAAGCGGTGTCGGCCAACCGGCGACATCAATGGACATATTCAATCAACTCAACCTAAATCCTGGACTAATCTCTCAGCTGACGGCGGCAATCACACGACCAGTAGGAGTCACTTCTCCACTTTTGGACGATATGAAGCTCAATTTTGGAGGAAATGTACCGAAAATTGAGGTGAGTCGAAAGATGCCTGACCAGTAAAAATCGAGATTTTCCTGTTAGAAATGGTAGATTTGAAACATGGTAAAGTGTGGAAAAATTGATCATTCTTCTTTAGACAGAAAAAAACACCAGAAATTTCCAAGTTTTGATAATGGTGTACAAGAAAATCTCAATGGAGCATTAGTGAAAAAAATGTTTGTGTTCCTCATGATCTACTTGAAACAGAGAAGTTCATGAAATTTCAGTTAGTTGATTTTTCGACACAAGAACAATCTTATCTCCCTTATTTGTTAGTTCGGCAAACGTCAAATTTACTAAAAATTGAGCCAAAAAACTAGCTCAAACTTGAAAAAAATGAGTTACCGTCTCAACTGCAAAAATGATTTGTTGTTTCATACTGATTTTTACTTTTTCATACTGTTGTTTCATACTGATTTTTACTTTTTCATACGTTTCATACTTCGATTGGGATCCTTTTTGCTTTTATTTTATTTTGAAGAATTGAATTGTTCGAAATCAAAAGAGAAACATCGAAACATTGAACAAGGTTGTGTGAACTATTTCATAGCTGATTGAAACATGGAAAATTTAAATTTTTGGTGAATTGAATGTTGTATAACATCGTCTATACTTGGATATGTAGATGCTTGTGAATAGTGAGTTCAGTTAGTATTAGTAAGAATCATAGCTCCAGATACAGATTTATTATGATTAGAATAAACACAAATATAGAATAAAACCAAATACATTCTAGGAAATGTAAAGGGGAAAGGGAAGATCTACAGAGCCACACCAGGCCTCACCTCCTAGCACGAGGGTACGCCACCGACTGACGGACCGTCGAAGCCGGTCCTCCTCACCACTTGGGGGCGGAGTCGCGTTGTCCATGGGGCGCACTTACCTACTCACCTGTACTTACCGTTACATCCCCCTTATCCATAAGTTGAGCGCCCTCGCTCAACAGGCTTGGATTGGTGTGGAAAGTAGATCAAAATAAAAGAGGGGGGGGGGGGGGGTTTGATTAAGAAAAAGAGTGAGAGAAAAGAAATAAAAAGTTAGGGGAAAGAAAAAGAAAAATCTGAAAAGGGCGATTATCTAAAATAAGAGAAAAGTAGAGAGAGAGAGAGAGAGGGGGGGGGGGGGGGGGGGGAGCTCACAATAAGAGAAAACAACAAAATTGTTAGTGAACATAAGAATACGGACAATTATAATCATTTTCTCTACCTTCCTTGATGCGTTCGGATCTTCGAATCGGTGTTGTTCCGGTTGAACTTTCTGTCTGGTTATTCTGCTTGTCCTTCTGTTGCGTCCGAACGGTCCATCATCTGCTTCTCCTGTCCTTGTCGTTGATTCTCCTATCCTCGTCGTCGGTTCTCCGGTCTTTGTTGTTGGTCTCTGCTCCTTCTCGATTTCGCATCCAGTTCGAACGTCTCGTTCCCATAATCCTATCTCGTTCAACATAATCCGGTTTCCTCCTTGTTCCATCCTTTGATGAGTTTATCCTGTGCTAGGTGCAAGCTCCATTAAAACCATTTCGATTCAAGAATTGTTTCCTAGGCAGCAGTGATCAGGTGCTACCAGGAAATCGTATTTACGTGAGAATTGCGGTGGACGTCACTTTCGGCGGATCGGGATCTTTCGTTGATGACGTCATTTGGATGTTTCTTCTTTGATGGGTTCTTGGTTTTGTTGAGTGGAGTTGACTTCATGGGGTGGTCGGGAATTGGAAGTTGGAATTAGGAGTTAGAATCGGAAGTAGGGGAATTGGAACAATCCGTTGTTGGCTTCTTGATTTGCAGTCGTTGTCGGGTCTCGAGATTTCCCTGAACGAGCCTGCAAAGATCTTAGCTTTAAAATTGGATGAGGTGTGGTTGAGTCGGTGGGTGGTGTGTGCTGATGGTGGTGAATGTCTTGATAAATGATCTAGCGATTGAATTCCGAACTTTGGAGTAAAAATTTAAAAATTTGGTTTTTGAGAAATTTTGAAATGAAATGTTTGATTTTATAGAAAAATTTTTGAATTGAGAAATTTGAGAGTTGAATGAAGATTTTGAAATTTGAATTGAAAAATTTTAGAATTGAAAGATTTTGGAAATTGAATTTGAAAGTTTGAAAGTTGAAATTTAGAGTTTGAATTTTGAAAGATTGAAAGTTATGGATTTTGAAATTGAAAGTTTTGAATTTTTGAAATTGAATTTTGAAATTGAATTTTGAACAAAATAATTTCCAAAAGTTGAAATCGCATGCTGAGATCAAAAGACAAAATTAGACTGGGTCTAATTGGGTTGGTGTGCTTGAGAAAGAACATAGGCAGAACAAAACAGCAATCGATAGTTATCAGCCTGTGAAAACTAAGTTACTTCCAAGAAAACGGTGAGAGAGATCTGAACAGTCTCGAAAGAGTGCACATTGCAATTGCCGGCTAGCAGTGTGGGGTGTTTTCTGGTGTTTGTCCATGCAACAGTTTCACTGGTCCGCAGTGGGTGTTAGCCACAGGGTCAGGTCACTGTGTCTTTCTACTCTGGTGGTTTTATGAGCGCAGCAGGTGCACGTCTGGGAACGTCCATCTGGTGGTCATATGACAGTAATCCATCTCCTTCGATGACGTTATATGACGGTAATCCATCTCCGATGGCGTCATAAACTCCATCTCCTTTGAAGTTTGAATGGAACTGTCGTAATCTTGGTCCTTTCGTAAATCCTTTGTATTTGCGGAGCAAATACTGGACAATTGATCTCCTTGGGAGCGATTGCGTCATATCGGCAATCGTTGGTCCTTTGAATGATGAATTATCCAACCATATCCTTATCTTATCGGCGAATTTCTTGATGAATGCTCAGCAGACATCTGTCAAACAAACTACTCGAGTTTGAATGAGCTGAGAAACTCGTATCCTATACTGTGTATCCCTAAATCTGGCAAACAGAAAGGCAGTGGGAGCATTCCGAACTTTTCCTAACAAAGAATGACGACTTTCAGATTTCTCTGAGGTCAGACATCCATTGCGGTTGTGTGCACACATAAAAAATCATGCAACCAGACATTTTTAAACTTGACCCGGAGCACATAAAGCCTATGTGAAATAATAGTACACGTAGGTTATATGCTCCTCTGCTTACGGCCGAATGAAATCTGTAGAACTTTTTGCTGTCAAAACCTAAATGATTACGGCCGAATTTTGTAAACTACTACAGCGAAAAGAGATTAGAAACGGAGGAAAAGCGGTGATAGCTATCTAAGGTCTTCGACATATACAGCCCACTCCACTGATGAGTCTTTACATACAGTTGCTCCTGGAGTCCTCAAAATCAAAATAAAACTACCTCCTGGGGTTGAGGTTTACGGGTAGAACATCTGGCTGTCTCGTGAATACGAGAAAGTAAGGATAAAGAACGAAATCACATACCAGTCTGCAGGAACTATAAACTTACCTGTCGGAGAGTACCTCAGCGAAGTATCTCCTCAAGGTCGGGACCTCCATATAATATCGTCTATACTTGGATATGTAGATGCTTGTGAATAGTGAGTTCAGTTAGTATTAGTAAGAATCATAGCTCCAGATACAGATTTATTATGATTAGAATAAACACAAATATAGAATAAAACCAAATACATTCTAGGAAATGTAAAGGGGAAAGGGAAGATCTACAGAGCCACACCAGGCCTCACCTCCTAGCACGAGGGTACGCCACCGACTGACGGACCGTCGAAGCCGGTCCTCCTCACCACTTGGGGGCGGAGTCGCGTTGTCCATGGGGCGCACTTACCTACTCACCTGTACTTACCGTTACAGTTGCCATCACTAAAACTCTAGCGATTTTTCGGAAGTTGGAAATTTGTCAAAAGCATCAATTTTTGCCTACGCTCACAAATAAGCAAAATTTTTTTGCTGAAAAAGGAAAAAAGGGAATATCTAAATGCAGACACGATCATAAAAACAATTATTTGTTCTCACCAATGCTCTATATGAAACTGCAAAATTTTGGAAAATCATCTCGATTCTCGAAATCTCCGAACTTTTTGTATTTGAATCTCAAATTCATGAGAATCTCAGAAAAAAAGAGCTCGAAGGAGATCAAAACAAGTCATCCTAAGTCAGAAATGTACCAATCATTTTTCTCGGATTTTCTGAAAAGTTTCCGTCCTATTCGTAACAGAAAATAATACCGAAAATCTGGAACTATGAAAGTAGACTCAATTCTTCTGAGATCACTTTGAATTTCTAACACCTACTTTCTGTTCCACCTGGAACATAAACTTATTTCACAAAACCTTCAATCCGTTCCTTGCATCCTTTAACTACTATTTTCAGCAAATGGACTGCACCAACTCCTTCGACAGTGCTCATGGTCCTGGAAGTTTCGACATGATGTCGAGTGCTCATTCGTCTTTTGATCAGGTGAGTAATCGGGGATTTGGAGTGCAAAAAGGGGGAGAAGTGGGAGATTCTGATTATGATTCTGATTAATTTTCAAAAGAAGGATTTGATGACGAAAAATGTAGGGAAAGATCAGAAGAGAATGGGGGATTAGGCTAATGAGTTCGGAAGGATTAGTCATAGAAATTATGAACTTTTTTTTGCAGAAAAAGTTAAACAATTTCGAAAAGTTTACTATGAGAGAAAGTTTAGAATTAGGGACCGAGATAGGATATCAGTAATGGATTCATGAAGAGAGAAAATTCTGAATTTTGTCTATTTAAAAAAGAGAGAAATTTTGGTTTCTTCTTCTCCTAATGATCTTCACTGTTTCATTTAGTCTTCAACTTGCGATGGTATCATCAAACTTTTAGTTGAACTCACGTGAACGCTCCATAAATAGTTACTCTTTAATCTAGTCCTTATATTTTCTACTTTTTTAAAATCAATTTACTAGGATTCTCGCAGTCGTTCGCCTTGCTTTCCAATATTACTAAAGTGATTTTTGTAAAACTGAATTTTCCCGATATGCCCTTCATTTTCAATCTTTGGACTTTTTAATATGAATCCCAACCCGGTTTCTCCCATTTTTCAGGGCACCATCGGTATCGCCAACGCTACTGATTTGGGATTACCACCCAAATCTGTCATCCAGGATGACATTCGGGGTGCTAGTCAGAGGTTCTCATTGGTCCGGAAGAGAGGACGATCGGAGGTTTGGAACCTCTTTGGACAGGTTAGTTATTGGATTTTTAAGAAAGGGGTTGTTCGAAATTTTAACTCAACTATTTGGGTTTCAAGGGGTCCACATTGCATTGAGAAGAAATCTACAAGCTAGTTTGTTAGTTGAACAATTAGAACAGCATTTTAAATTTTCAAGTTTTTGCTGTTTTTAAAAGTCTGTATTGTCCCGAGGAGAGGTGTATAGGCCAGTGAAGGCTCTGTATTCGAATTCCAAATTTTAATGACCTTTTAGGTTTTTCTTCTGTTTCAGGGAGTTGTTAATAGCTCGGCTAGATCGATGGGAGTATTCTGAATGCCGCAATCGTTCCCAATTTTTAATAAGTTTTTGGATTTTCTTACTATTTCAACTAGGATATGTTGACTGGGAAAAGTTTATAGAGTAGTTGTTGGCGGGTTTGTACTTCCTTTCTTCTCGAAAATTTCTCATTTTCTCACTGTATCAAAATGTTCATTTTAAGTTTGAATAGGTCGATTTGGCAATCACCAGTAGCTCATGATGGGTCTCGAGTTGTAAAATTTGAAAATGTTTGATTAGGAAAGAATCAACTGTTTCCTCATGGTTACTTTGGTGCAGGTAATAGCGTTTTGACAATAACGTCAATAATATGAGCGGATCATGAACAGGTTTCACTGTTTCAATTAGTCTGTTTTCAAGTTGGAAGCAGTTTCTGATGATAGTTGATAGGCAACTTTTTTCTCAGTTTTCTACTGTATCGAATCGGGTGTTTGGGTTTGTAATAAGCAGTTCTCAATGTTAAATTTGACAAGAGATTCACATTGGGTTTCATGAAAAAAAGTATCACTTCTGTCTACATAGGTTCAAAGTTTACGAGATTCGAAATTTTTCCTCGAGTTTTCAATTGTTTCAGGCTGCTTTAGACCATCTGAACTTTAAAAAATTTCGCAAAAAAGTCTGAATCTTTTCTGTTTCAAAAGCACCATATTAAAATGCATTGTTAAGACGATAGTAATGACAGCTTTTTTCAAGTCAGAGTGTAATCTTCGAGAAACCGCGTTTCCTCGAAATTTGAGTAATCTTTGCCACTTTTTATGTGAGTTCTGTGATTTTTCGATCTTTTATTTTCGGGCATTTTTCGGTCATGATCACGTACTTCATCTGTACTTTTTTCACGGTTCTTGTCCAATTATTTTTTGGTTCTGGTTTATAGGTTTATTTGGGTTTTGGACAGATGACCTTCTATTTTTGGAGTCATATAAGATAATGGTGGAAGGATAAGAAGATCTGAAAATTTTAGTTCCAGATTTCTCGGTTTCAATGCGTCTTCATAGTTTCTAAATATCAGAAAACAGCAATAGGTCCTGTGTTCGCTGTGCAGATATTGAAATTTGGAAAAATTAGAAAAATCTTCCGATATTTTTTTCAGTTTCACTACCATCGGAAATTGAAGTGCTCCAGATTTTGATAATTCCGCTTGTTTGTACCACTAGTCCTTATATATATAAATGTGGCCAACACCAAAAACCAATCTTGACAAAACATGCATAAAATTCGAAATATTTTAGCCGAAGGGGATTTTTTTCTTGTGACGAAATTTCACAAAATCTTCAATATCTTAGCCAAAGCTAGATCAGTTCATATGACACTAAGAGCCTGTCTAAATCTCAACAAAATCTGTCTGTTTTCGTTTCACTAAACCATAGTCTAGCGAGGGTTCCGAGCCAGTATTGATAAAATTTTCGGTTTCAAAACCATATTTTTTCTTTGGAAGATTTACCTATTTTTGATGCCTTAGACGAAGAGGAAAATCCCAATGATCTGTCACCAAATGCCTCCGAGTGGGTTCAGTTTGGGGCTAAACTGCGTCATTTTGAGCCGATAAAACTGATGAAAACATGTAAAGGAGGATCCTCAAAATCCTCAATCATCTCTAGATTAGTTCAAAATCTGGGCTAACCCGATAATTTTGTGAGGATGAAAACAGAGCCTAGCTGCCTACACGCATATACATATATAAGCATTTTGGAGAGCAGTACATGCTTGGAGAGCTGGTAGAGTTTATGTGGAGTTTGTGTCTTCACTTTTTAAAAAACTTTGTGTTTAGATTTTGATAAACTAGGGCGAGTATAATTGTTTTCACCAATTCAATCATGAGTTATGCTAAATGAGAAACTGTGAATTTTACAATTTTTATCTCACCTATAGATAAACAGTGACTTCGGAATCGATGACTTGAATGATGGACAGGAAACTGTGAAAAACTGAAAATAGCTTTCTATTTCAACGTTTTTTTCTGTTTCATCAACTCTATTTGCAGTGTTGAATATAAACAAAAATGATATTTTAAACATCTGCTGAGGATTCGTCCAATTTTTTGTTGTTTCCTTCTGAAGGATTTTTTATTGTTTCAAGGGCGTCATATTGAAGTGACTATTTCACTTTCATTAGTTTTGGACAATAAGTACACTTTTCTTATAACAACCCGATAAATTAAAGAATTCGTTGTTTTACATTATGAACTGAGTTTTTTAGACGATCTTAGTTTAGCTCAGAAGACATGAACGTTTTTTTACTGCTGTCCCTTGACCTCCCATCATTTTACACAGTTGAAAGCCGGATATGAAGCGGCAAAGGCTTACAATTTTTGCACTTTTTATCCTTCTCCTTTTTTTTAAGTTTGCTACAGATGAACGCCGAATGATTGATAGATTGAACCTCAGTATGCTTATATGCTGTTCTTCAAACAGAGAAAATCTCAGAAAATTCAAGTTGATATCAAATCTCGATTATTAATCCATGGCCGTCTCTGACTTGTGAACATGCAAAAACAGCAAAATTTTCTTAATTTTTTCCTGAAAGTGTTTCTGTTTCAAAAAGTTCACATGACAATATACATTATATTAGGACCAATCGAAGTTCTACTTTCTTTATTGATATACGCCCCGCATTTTTTTAAATGTTTCAAGGGCGTCATATGGAAGTGACTATTTCACTTTCATTAGTGGTTTCATTGTCCTCACAATACAATGAAATTTCCATAAATTAGACTAGATTTTGCTCATGAAAACTCGACAAAATAAACGTTCTTGCTCATCAATCGAACTTTCCGGCCGATCCCAGCTCACAAGACATAAACTTTTTTTTCTTCAATGGTGTTTCTCGATCTTCTATCATTTTTCACAGTTGAAGTTACTTTGAAATCTTAATATGAAATAGCCAAGACTTACAATTTTTGTACTTTTCATCCTTTTTATTATACTTTTTTTATTTTTAGATTTACAACAGAAAATTACAGCACGATTGAAAGACTGAATTGCAGTATGCTCATATGCTGATCTTCAAACAGAGATATTTTCCGACATTTCATTTTCGAGGCTCGATTATTAATCGATGACCGTCTCTAACTTGTGAACTTGCAGAAACAAAAAAACGTTTTTTTTTTGGATTTTTCCTGTTTTGAAATGCTTCTAATTGTTACCTACAGTTTCCTATCCAGTGTTTCCAATATTTCGATTTCCTGTTCCAATGGCCTGTGACAAGTTTATTTTGGAGTTTGCTGTGATCACCTAGGAACATGAGCACACACAAATAAACATAGCACACTTCCTAGTGTTTCGCTTTTTTTGAACCACAACAGGTTAACCTTATGATCTCCTTCAATTTTCCCTAGTTACCCCTCCCCCACTTTTTCTTAGGAATTTTCAATTTTCGTAAAAACAATGATCAATTCTGAAATTTCTGGCATTGACTACGTCATCGATGAAGCCGTCCGTTTTCGAAATTTGTTGAATTTCCCATTGTCAAAACAGTGAAAATTTTGTAGGGGATTTGATTGTCTGCGATCAAAATTGTGATTCCAAAAAAACAGAAGCGTCTATTTTTGAAGTTTTGTAGTACCGGTGAGAAACTGAATTTATGTCTAGTTTGAGATAATAATAGCAGTTAAATCAAATTTCAAAAAATAATTTCAAAAGATACCAAATACTTGAAACAGTAGTAACCTTCCGGACTTGAAAAAATCATGGAATTTCTGTTTCAAAAACATGATAAAATGAAGGAAAAAATCTTGTAAGACACTCAGTATGCTTCGGACTTCATAACCTAAATTCTTTTTTTTTTTCAATTTCAGTACCTTCATATGTTTCATTCATACCAATTTTTCCTAGTACGCCATCCATTTAGAACGGTCAAAATTTTCCAATTTCTGATCTCTCCAATCCCCCTAATTGCCCCCTTAAAATAATGTCTAGACAATTCAAAAGTCTATGACGTACATGGACTTTCGAAATCTATGAATTTTCGAATATTTTAGGGTGCTGATGAAAGATAATTGTCAGCTCCTACGTAATTACTAATATATCATAGTTAGTGCACATGACATTTTTGAGAAAAAATGACATCTGGCATTTCAATGAGTCTTTTATAACTACGTAATTAGGTAGAAGAGCAAATGTGTTTTGGTGTTAATGTGAGTCTCAATCTTCTGATTTACTTGATAGAAAAATTTCGAGTTTATTGCCTTGACATCGACTAGCTGTTATGGGTCTAAAGTGTACATAAGTGCTTTCTGAAACAGGAGAAGTCTTCGAAATTCTCATACTAAGTTTGAGACCAAGGTGTGCTAAAATTTATTAAACTTATCGGATTCTCAGGAGTAGATTACCAAGCATTTTTACTCTGCAATATTCCAGTTTCTCAACGTTTTGAAACTGTAACACTTTAGCATTTGAGCAGTACTACTGGCTGTGCTCTTAAAAATAACTAAAACTCCAGTATTATTATAAGCATTACTCTTATATCTTTTTAAGTGAAGTGATTTTCAAAAAAGAGTACCCTGACTTGAATAAAGCCATTATTCTTTCAGACACCCATAGACTTAATGAAACCGGTACAAACTGCTTTATGTAATGAGATTAAACTGTGAAATATTTTCACAGTTTCAAAAAGTCTGGAAAAGAAACTAAGTTTATAGTCTAGCGATGGGTATTGGATACTCCATTAGTTTTGATTTGAATTGAAAATTTGATACATTTCTATTAATTTTTTCCACACAATGTTCTACGTTTAACATACCTGAGTTAAGTTTCAAAATTTATGACCTTTCTGAAACTGAAAACTTTTTTTCAGTTTCAACTGTTCCATATAAATACATGTACAACCTAGGTACACTCTCGATTCCAACGGCTTTTTCTAATCAACCCCATCTATTTTCCATTTTCCAGGTCCTGGACCACAACACCCAACTGCGTCTCCCCTACGTTGCATGCTATGCATGCAAGGTACTCTACACCGACACAGGGGGCGGTACCGGAAATATGACAAGACATCGGTGCCCCATCGGAGCCAGCTATCGTTCAAGCACCCACGCCTCCTCAACGGAAACCGTTGAGGCTGGAAGAGGAGCGGACTCCTTTGATTCGACGATGTCTACAAGGCCATTTGGAACCGAGAATGTTAAGAACCCTCTGTCAATTGGGCTACCAGATTCTGGATCGGGATCCGGACCTTCCGGATCCGGGTCGGGAAACTCGTCATTGCCACTGTTGACGCAGCATTCTGGAGAGGTAAGTGACTATTAGTTGGGAAGGGAACTGTTTTTGGGAGAAACTTGGAAGACGATTTTTGAATACTGAGGCTTTGAAATTTTTGAGTTACCAAGTCACACTTAGTCTAAGATTATTGATATCTGAGAAACTAGAAAAATTGCTGAATTTGAAATTTGTAGTACTTCTACAGAAGGATCATTGAACTCGAAATTCATGAATAATTTGTATGGTTGAACTAGAAGAGATATCTTCGAGAAAAATGTTCATCATCAATATGGAACTTTTGACTTCTAAAACTTCCCCCCCCCCCCCCCCCAAAACAGTTCCCTCCCGGTCCTTCCTACCCATCCTAAGTTGTCCCCTACCAATCTCTTAATCCCTCTAGGAATTCCAGAATTCCATTGGAGACGTCGATCGGGAAGTGCTCATCGACGCCGTTGTCAAGTGTTGTGCCGTGGATTTAATCGATCCGATTGTCTTCTCCGGAAAGGGATTCCGTGGTCTTCTCAAACAAATTTGTCACGTTTCGAAGCGTCTTGGGAGTACTGTAAGCCCACCAATCGAAGCGTTCCCGGATATCCAGACTGTCCGAAGTGCCATGCAAACTCATCTGAGATTCTGTGCGGATGATTTGAAGAATGAGCTGAGTCGAGTTGCTCAAGGATGCCGGTTGGCTGTGGAGTCGTTGACCTACTCTGGGCGGGACTATAATGTGATTCATGGATCCAGAATCAGTCCCGATTGGAAGTGGAGGAGCAATATTTTGGGGTTAGTTTGGTGGGGAAAATTGGCTGTTTTAGGAAGATGATAAATTGTCATATCTTTCTAGTGATATGATTAGAACTGAGTTTATGCAAACGTCAGGCATTCCAACTCGAGTTTTTCCAAAACTTTCTGTTTTCATATCAGCACATCTAACCTCAAAACCCGATAAGGTAATCGAACTCCACCCCCATTTGAAAGAAAATTGAGCCACTTTTGACCATAAATTGCTGTTATAGACGTACTTTATTGTGGAATGAAAGTCTAGGAGAGTAGTAAGAACGTCATTTTGTTCATTTTTTTGTATAAAGTACTGTTTTGATAGCATCATTTTCAACAAAAAAATGTTAACTTATGATATGAATAGAAGAAACCTTTGAAATTTATTCTGTTTCAAATTATTCACTTTACAGTTCAATTTTTGTGATGTTTAGTTCCTTCCTTGCACCATCTGTGTTTAAAAAACTAGAATTATATTTTTAATAACTTTCCGGTTTCTTCGTGTTTTTATAGTTACCCGTAACACAAAGACAGTGTTCGGCTGTTAATTTTCAAGATTCAAAAAGTCGAAAATTCAAAATCTCAGAAATTCAAAAAGATTCTGAGTTTCTGAATTGCTTAGTTTCTTAGTTTTTGAATTATGCGGACACAATATAATCTAGAAATCATACAAAATTCAAAAGCTTTGTGAAGCAGTAATCTCAAATTCTAAATTTCAGTGTCTTCAAAGCTCGCGAGAACGAGCCCCTTACCGAGATGATCAACATAGTTGTGCACAACTATGAACTCAACAAGACCCTGCTCCGGGTTACTGTACCAAGTGCTAATAAGGATTTGGACAAGTCGTATCGGACCATTTTTGATATCAAGGCCAAGTTGAAGGAGGTGAGCAAAATTTGGGTTGATTGATCAGCATTTAGGTTTTCGGATCTACGTTGAAGTCATTTGACCTACTTTATGGTTACTTCACTTACCTTAGGGTAACTTGATCTACCTTAGAGCTACTTGACCTACCTCAGGCGTGATTGACCTACATCAGAGCCACTTGACCTACTTTCTGACCTAGTCCTCTACTTTTTGACCTAATGACCTTCTTTAGAGTACCTCTACCTAGTTTAGGGTTAGTTGACCTACTTTACGTTTCATTGACCTACATCAGGATCCCTTGACCTACTTTAGGGTTGATTTACCTACTTTAAATGTTGTTAACCTACTTTAGGTTATGTATCTCAACTTTCTTTGCGGCCCCTTAACCCACTCCAGGGTAGCTTGACCTACCTTAGTATTTTAAGATTATTTGACCTACCTCTCCCATTTCCAGATCCTCTTCACCATCCTCTCTTCATGCTCCCAACCAGTGATGGATATGCTCAACGCAGTCGACCAACTCACCAAAGCTCTCGTCGAGATGGATGTCCGCCTCCCATTCGCCATCGAACCCCGTGAAGACATTTTTGATCTTCACCATCTTCTAGCTGAGTGGAATGACCAATGGGGTCAATTGGAGCAAATCATCTCTTCGAAATGCGAGAATCCTCTTCTTGAAAGCTTCAAGAAACTGGATCCGGTGCATATGCGAGATTTGGAGCTCTTCATTCTTCCATTCAGAGAGACAGTGGAGTCGTTGACCTCGGAGCATCCGAATTTCCATAAAGTGCTCCCAGAGTGGTTGGCTTTGCAGCATGAGTGTCAGCTTCAGAACGATGAGCCCACGGCGTTGCTCCGCGAGCTCAAGCAGATTGCCACGAGGGTTTTAGAAGCTGAAAAAGAGAATATTATGACTGATGAGCACATGATAGCAGTGCTCCTCAACCCTCGACTCATCAGGAAGTTATCTATGATTCTGACGGATCAGGAGATGTCGATTGCTTGTGAGAAGATACGGTCACAATGTGGATTCCGGAACCCGAAAGAGCCACTGAGCCGTGGGAGCTCTTGTGACGGGGAGCCACATCGGAAGAGGAGAATGTTCTTGTCGTCGTTGGAGGATGATCAAGTCACTGATGAGTTGGAGTGTTATTTGAGATCGCAGTACCCACCCAATCAGACCAAGTGAGTTTTCGGAGGGGAAAGGGGGGGGGGGGGTACTGTAGTTATAGAAACCGCACATTTTTTTCTGTTTCCAAAGGTCGGTATGATTTGAACTGTGACAGGACTTCTGATGACTCAACGTTTCAGCTAGTTTCTAAGACTCAAACTATTTGCTTTAGACATTATCCTGAAATCGCTCTTTTCGAGAATTCTATAACAATTTGGCACACAAAACGATCTTTTTTTTATTAGCTGACTTTAATGGTTTTTAGAAAAACGAGAAGAAAAATTTACGGTTTCAGGACGTCATCAAAATTTTGTAATATTTCTTTGAGTGATTCTCCTTTTGAAATGTTTTCAGCAATATGTAGAGCATGTGCAAATTATTCAAATGACTCTATTGTTTCTTCAAAAAAATCTCGGCAAGAGGCGGGGCTTAAACGACACGCCCACTTCTTTGCAACCCGCGGCGCGGTAGTTGTGTGCGCACATTTTCAGTGCTTTTGCCAAGAATGGGCGTGTCACTTTTGCAACTGCGGCGCGCCGACGTTTTTTTGAAGAGACAATATTTGGATTTCAAATTTTTTTTGTTAGGTCGATTTTCACAACTTTTGCCATAAATTTGAACATTTTCGTAAAAAACTGATCTAGTATTATTGAGAAACATTGACTTATAGATTTATAGGAATTATTAGAAACAGTGAAATTAAAACATAAGATTTAATGAGCTTCTGATAATCTTGCGCTTGATATGCCGTATGAACTACATATAAACAGTTTCCAAAATTATGAATTAAATTATGAATTCGAAATCGTAAAAATTGTGTTTCTGCTTCGTTTGGTCCAGAAGTCAAAGTATTGCATCCATTTTCGATAATCGCTAATTTTCCATGATTAAACTTTCTGTCTTTGTTACTCAAAGGCTAGTCCACCACATCGAGTTAATTTCAATTGAGATGGGCCACTCTGCAGCAAATAATGCAGATTTTTTCTATAAAGCTATACATAACTTAGGGAAGTTTTCTCTGTTTCTAATTGTTTATGAATTTCTTAAAATTTTCAACGCCCTGATTACTGATCGTCAGACGTTGAGATAAATAAAACAACTTTTTCTATTTCACAACTGTGATATCTCTTCGGATTTTCGAAACCTTCTGATTCTCCATTATTTGCCATTGGCTAAATTTGGAAAAAAAATTACTGTTTCAAAATGTTCACATACCGTATAGGACTCGCAATAACATAATCATGTCATTAGAGAATGTTGAAATGAATCTACAATCTCTAGATCTAAATGAATCTACAATCTCTAGATCACTACACACATAAGTTTTGCGATACTAAAAAACATCATTCCCGGTCACATAAGTCATAAAGCAAAAAAATATCTCTATTCTTCCAGAGACGTCATCACCTTCTGGAGCACCACGGGTCACTCTCAATTCCCAATGCTCAGCACAATGGCTCGCCGAGTTCTCTGCACTCCAGCAATTGCTCCAACCACCAAATTCGATGCTCGTTGTGCATCTGTCAGCCCAGACCAACTTCATACTTTCTTGATGCTCCGATCCATGTTCGACTCGGAAAAGGATGAGGAGATTCCACCATCTTAATTCTGAAAATTCAGAAAATTTTATCACGAATTCTTCAAAATCTTGTCAAAAATGTTATCAGAAACTTGAGATATAAAATTTCGAGTCAAATTTTTTTGTACTATTTTTCCCTTTTCCTTATTACCGGTCCCTATTTTTCCATATGTTTCCAAATATTGTTTCCCGCCATTTTTCTCCATGTCTCACACCAAAAAACCCACCATCAATTGTCGATGGCACAGATCTTTCATTTTTTTTTCAAATTTTTTCTTGAAAAATTTTTTTCCAATTTTTCTTGCAATTCCCCAGTTAGTTCAGCTCCCCCCAATCCGGTTTTTACATATTTTTGACCCAGTTTTTTTTTTTTCAAAAATTTCTGTATTATTTCTCCCCCATTTCTTCCCTTTCCCCTCGTCCACCGATCTCCATACATATCAAATTTTTTCCTGGAATTTTCTCTCCAAAATTTTTATTTTAATCGATTATCAATTTCTCTCAAAAACCTGTGTTCCTCCTCTTTTCAAACCCGGCTAGTATTTTAAAAAATTTTCTTCCTCAAATTTTTTCAAATTTCTCGACTATTCCTCACTTTATTTTGCTCTCAAAACTCCCCTCCAAGTTGTGTTGAAACCTTTGAAGATGTGTTATTTTCTGGAATTCTAAATATTCAGAATTCAGAATATCGATCAATTGTGTCGTTGAAATGTCCTTCTTGAATTTATACTAAAACTCTAGAAATGTATGAAATTGTTGATCGAAATTCGCGTTGTTCATTTTTTTACTGTTTCAGAGAGTTGATTAATTACCAAAGAAGTTTTGAGTTTTAGTGCAGTTCTCAGAACTTTCGTCGTGAGTGTGAAAACTTTTGTCAAAGTTGAATACCAACCATTGAGAAACAATGATTTATTGAGTTAGAGCAACTATTAGAAACAGTGACATCGAAGCAAACGATTTATAATGAGATTCTGAGACTACACTCATGGAGCATTAAAAGATAAGTATTTCTTGATACAAACCAACAAATTGAAACCGAAATTTATGTTTTTTTTTAATTTTTCTGTTTCGTTTTGTCCAAAACAGAAAACTAACTGAATTGCTTTGTTGATTCCAATATCATTAATTTGAAAAATCAAATTCTCTGTCTGTGTTTCCGGAAATCCGGATGCAGAATCGTGGTAGTTCTTAAGTATGACGAAAATCTGAAGCACGAGAAAAGAATTTTTCCAAAAACTATACCGGTCCATAGAAAAATTTTACTGTTTTTAATGGTTATGAACTTTCGAAGTTCCAGTATTCCTTTGCTCGGGACTTTATTTGTTTCATGTTAACAAAACTTCAGTCTCAGAATTGTGAAGAGTCTTCTGAATTTTTCAACTTTCTAATTTTCTTTTCTCCTCATCTAGACAATTTTTAACGAAAAAGGTACTGTTCCGAAATGCTCACAAACTGCATGACACTCAGAGTTACATAATCATGTAACTTTTTTTTTGGAAATATCACTACTTTTCGGTTTTACTACATTCACAAACTCTATGACCTTCGAGACTCATTGATCGTTTCATATGTTGGCGACAATTTTCCCCATTCTTCCAGAGACGTCATCACCTTCTCGATCACCACGGTTCACTCCCAATTTCCGATTCTCAGCACAATGGCTCGCCGTGTTCTGTGCACTCCAGCAATTGCCCCAACCACCAAATTCAATGCTCGTTGTGCATCCGTGAGCTCTGACCAACTTCAAACTTTCTTGATCCTCCGATCCATTGCTTAGATTTTTCGTTTTTCGTAAAACAGACATAATAACGGAGTGATGATTAAATTAGGAAAATCTGAGCAACTTGAAACTGAGAAAAAAAAGATTCAAAAAGTTTTTGTTGTTGGATGCCACTATTTTTTTACTAGTTACTTCCATCCATTAAGTTTGACCTCAATCCATTCAGTGGGTCACGAGTTATGAGTAAAAGAATGAAGCTTCAATCATTTGCTGACACGTCTTTCATCGGATGAACGTGTTAATTTCAAAAAAAAAAACGAAAAACGGAAAACACGCAAAATATTCAACATTGTGAACATCTTTTTATGTCTCTTTTTGTCTTTTTTTGTCTTTTTGAACACCATATAAAGACATGACTGATTTTGCAATTGTGACAGTTGTTCATGCGATGACTGAAACGGCAATATTCAGTATACTGTTTTTCAACACATTTCATGGCAATCTCGATTATAATAATTGATTGAGATGATAAGTGAAAGAAATCGGAACATATTCATGCGAAAACTAAGTGATACCTGAAAATCAGAGCATGAGCACACGACGACAACGTGGGAATAAATAATAGAGAATGCGAGCCAATTCAAAAACGTTGAAAAACAGAGAAAATTTATTGGAAATTGGAATGGACAACTGTTTCATGGTGTTAATTCAAGGCAGGTTTTGCGAATTTCTTTGATGCGACGGCATTTTTAACTTGCAAAATGATGAAACTTATCATAGTGTAAAAAGTATCGGAATATGAGAGAGAAAGCTCAGACCTAGAAAACAAACGAATGTTCAATTTCATTTGGCATTTTTATTTGAGGCCGGTATTGCAAATTTTGATGGTGCTAGAGCGATCTTAATGATAAAACTTATCACAGCGTGTTTTTTAAAGTATAACTGAGAAAGCTCAGACCTAGAAAACAAAATAGTCTTTGTCACCACCTACTCCCGAAAAAAGCTTCCTCCAGAAAAATAAACCGCAGGAAACAGTAAAAAGTTAGTTTTTATTCTCTTAAGTTTAGATCTCCCTATTGCCCTCAAGTTTTTTCCTGTAGCAAAATTAATTACTTGAAATCGTGAAATTTTCCATTCCAACAGTTGGTATACATGCAATGTACACCAACTACCACTTTAAAATTACTGTCAAATAAAATTCAAATTCAAGGAAAATTACTGCCAAATAAAATATACCCATTAAAACAGAAACCAAACCTGAAAGTCATTAAATTTGGGTTCCATTCGAAATTACACATACTATCTCATTGGTCTCTCTTCAAACTAATATCAATTTCTGAAAACAGCAAAAACTTTAACATTTAACGATCGTATTATTCTCGAAGTAAACTAGTTTATACAATTCTTTTCAATCCAATGTTGACCCCTCAAAATACAAATAATTTCGTTGAAATTTCGAAATCCCCTCCCCAAAAGATTAATGACTTACCTGTCCGAAGAGGTTCCAAACCTTCGATTTTCCTCTCTTCCGGACCAGCAAGAACCTCTGACTAGAACCAGGAAGGACATTTCGGGAAATTTCAGGATTCTATCAAACATTAATCATAATAATGGTCAAATGTCGACAACAATTCATATGGTAGAAAAATAGAAAATAGGAAAACTAGATGGAGCAGTGTTTTTTTGTGGAACACACACGAAATACTAACCGAACTGGTGAAAAATTACAAAGACTCAAGATTATGTGGAACAGTGAAGACAGAGAGAATTATACCTGCTACTTCATCTGCCGAAAATTGTCGTAAACTTCAAAATTTCGGTGTTTTGTGCGATCTATGATTAAACTTGATCGTGTTGGTTTCTCATATTAATCACTCCGGTAGAACAGGGCGTTTTTGGTAAACCTAAACTTCGGAGTATCAATCCTTCTACATTTTTCCTATAGCATTTTCCCTCCGCACCTTTTCTGTATCTGAATGTTTTGAAACCGTGACACTTTTCGAATCGAAAGTGGTTTCTCAAGCTTTTGAAACTTTTCACGTGCTGGTGTTCCACTTTTGGAAATACTGCTCAATAGACAGGAAGTCGATGCTCTCGGTGTGAAACTATTTTTCTCAGTTTCGCTATGTTCAAAAAATTGGAAGATTTTTAATTTGGACAGTGCAACTGTTCTCCTTCCTTGAACATCATTCCGTCCACTTGTTTTCTGTCCAAATGTGGTGTAGATAAGGTACGCGATGGAATGAGGCGATTAAATACTTTCTAAATGGAAGCTTTTAATTTTGCAACTGTGTCAGTTGGTCATGCAGTGCGTGAAACGACAACATTCAGTAAAATAAAAGTTTCATTTTCATTTTCTGTTCTTCAACACGTTTCATAGCAAGCTCTATTATGTATAATACGAATTGACTGGTGAGATGATCGGTGAAAGAAACCGGATCATACTTATGAGAAAACCAAGTGATA
The DNA here is from genome assembly GCA_963932045.1 of Caenorhabditis sinica. Taxonomy (NCBI): domain Eukaryota; kingdom Metazoa; phylum Nematoda; class Chromadorea; order Rhabditida; family Rhabditidae; genus Caenorhabditis; species Caenorhabditis sinica. The sequence goes on from OZ009940.1 coordinate 23,826,194, forward strand.
CCTGAAAATCAGAGCATGAGCAAGCGATGGGGCAACGTGGGAATAAATAATAGCGAATACGAGATACTTTAAAAACCCGGGAAAAACAGAGAAATATTATTAAAAATAGGTATGGGCAACTGTTTCATGATGTCAATTCAAGGAATGTATTGCGAATTTTAATGATACATGAGCGAGTTGAATGATACAGCTTATCATAGTGTGAAGAGTATAGAAACATGGCAAAAAATCAGACCCAGTAAACAGACAATTGTTAAATTAGATTTGACAGTTTCAGTTTCAGAGTATTGCGACAAACAATGCTCAGTTTGATTTTTTGTTGTTGGTTCCATCTAACAATAAAGAAAAAAGGGTGATTTGAGTTCTATTGAAACAATTTTACAACAATTTGAGAATCATTACAACTGTGGAAAAAAAGCTTGGAACTGCATTTGGAACGTGATTTCTAAGCGAACAGTGGAAACATACAGAAGTCTGTTTCATAGAGTAAGTATTAGAAGGTTGGGAAATAGGGTTGCAGTTATATGGTGAATATCCCAATATCAGCAACCACTCACACGACAAAAGAGACATTTTTCTGAAAGTCTTAAGAAACAGAGGAGATTTCTGTTGAATTAATAAAGATTTGGATCTTAAAGAAAAGAGATCGACAGAATCATGAAAATTCTAAGAAGTAGTCCTTCAATGACACTGTAAAACGGAAAGTTCGCAGAATTCAGCAATCTCATTGTTTGCACTGAGGACGGATAATAGATCTCTGTATGGCTCCACAAGTTCCAAAAAAATGTACAACGAAATGGATGACAAACATCTTCTCAAAACTTGAACGACACCATGAAACAGAAAATGATTGAATTGGCGCGAATATTTCACCTGCGATTGGAATTATACTTTTCGGTTGGTGCACGTTCTTACAATGTAGTAGAGGAAACATTGAAATAATGTAAAACAATACTTTTTTCACTTCAAATTAAAATGGGCTTGCAAAAGTTCCGAGCAAATCAAAAATGACATTTCGAGTACAATTACAAGTTGGGGTCCACGACTATTGTCTTCGTGACAGAACAAGAAGATGACATGTTGATGGCGAAACTGATAAGATAAGAACAAAAAGAAAAATTTGGAGTTTCAACTTAAGATTGACAATATTTGATGGTGGCAATTGTCAAGCAAAAACAACACTTTCTAGATATTTGGTTCTCATGAACAACAACAGGTTAAGATGATGATCTTATTAGCTATTCTTTGGTTTCTCCTTTTTTGAACTTTTGGGTATTTAAAACAAGATCAATTTTGAGTTTTCTCGCTTTGATGACGCCATTAAAGAACTTCAATGAATGGAGAAAAAAAGCTGCTTTTCTGTTTCAAAAACTTGCAAAATTTCTGTAAAATCTATAGAATCCAATCAAGCGCAGGTCTTCAGTTGCTACAAATTCAAATTTTTCTTCAGTTTTTTTTTTAGAATTCAAGGCTTACATGTTTTCACATAGTCCTCGGTGCTTCGATTGCGCAATTTGATCTCAATGGTCGATCTCCCTAAATCTCCTAATTACTTCCGAAAGTAGTGGCTATGTAGATATATCAAGATTCTATGACGTCTGTCGTCTTTTAAAATCTATGGATTCTCAAAAAATTAGCGAACTGATGAAGATTAATTGTCAACTCCTATGTAAATACTCTGCTCAAGATCATAGTTAGTGCACATGACATTCTCGAAAAACAACTGAGAAGAAGAACATTGATGAAATTTTCTCAAACCTTGAATTGTTGGTTACACATCGATATACCCTAGCTCATACCTTAGCTTCATGTCATAAAAAAAAAGTTATGTTTTTTTTCAAAGAATGCAAAAGTTGTCAGTTTCACAACATTCAAAAATGGTACGTCATTTTAAAGTTTCATTGTGAAGTGGTTACGCATCATTTTCTCAATTTTTCTAAAGTCATCTCGTTCTGGAGCACCACGGGTAACTCCAATTCGCAAAAATTCGTTTGAATTTTTTATCAAAGTAAATCAACACATAACGGAGATTGAACAATAAACTAAGAGAATCTGAATAATTTGAAACTGAAGAAATAAAAAAAATCGATTCGAAAATGTTCTGTTTTTGGATGCCATCAAGGGTTTGAGTATTTTTTCATTCGTTACTTCATTCGTGTTTTGTGTGTGATCCTAATATCAATTCGAAAAATGAGTCAAACTTTACGGTACCAAGAGGTTTTTATCTATTATGAAAATTTTTCCTGGTGCTTCTGAGTCGAACCCCGCACGAAAGTACTTGAGAGCTTTCTGAAAGCAGAAAACAGTGGATTATTGCTAAGTACCCAATATACTGTTTCATTTTCCAAAAATGAGGTAAGAAGACATTTGCTGAACGATTGATACAGATATCCCTCACGGCAGAAAAAAGTAAGACGAATTGTCACTGACTGAAATTGAAAGATATTACTTTCATTTTGCTGATTGGATAAAGTTGACACACTTTATAAAAAACTGTATTTTGATACTGTTCTGGAATCGCTCCGTTTCTGCTTTTAAGCAAAATATGTGCATAAAAAATATGTGCATAAAATTATGGACCATATTTGCAAGAGTCACTGCAAATAGTCAGCAAGTCAGCTCTCAATAACATGTTGAAGCAGGTTTAAATTTTATTTCATTTTTTGTGTGGAAAATTACAGGTTAGAAAAGAAGACGAAAAATCGAAAGTCTGAGTTGAACTGGTAATTGAAAACGACAATAAAACATGATTTCTCCGCAAAGTGTGTCTGAGAAAAACACTTTTACCAAAAAACCTTGGAACTGGCGACAAGATTTCCAGATTCTCCGATGTTTCTGAGAATCAACGAGGAAATCAAAAACGTTGTGTTTCGACAATTCAGTGAAATTGGAAATGTTGTATTTTGAGCAATTCTAAAAATTCCACAGCAATTAATCTGTTCTAGGTCTTTGCAATAAAAACGAATTAATGTGACTAAATCGGCCCAAAACTTTAGTAACAATATGAAACAGAAAAAATCGATAACATAGAGACATTTTTCTGTTTTGTGCTGTTCTTGATTTCTTTGACAATCTAGAATGTTTGATCAATCGACTGACTTCCATAGAAAATGTTTTCAAATTAGGTATCTTGAGTTCTCAGGTATGTAAATTATTATTGCTAGGAAACTGTGATAATACAGTTTAGAGACAATCCATGCATTATAGTTTTTAAAAATCCGTTAAGAATGAGCAAAGTTACTGCTTTCTGACGTTGAATATTTTGGCAAAACCCGAACATCCTTGGTTTTTGTTCTTTCCTGACATTTTGATAAGATTGACGTCATTTTAAGTCATAGAACTGATAATGTATTTGCTCAAAGAGTTTTAAAAATTTAACTTCAGCGACACAACGACAAATCGATTCTAGTCAAACCATTGAAAGCAAATTGAAAGAAACATAAATATTCTGAATCACCTCGAAAGTGGAAGGTTGTAACTTTTTTCTGTTTCAGTTCTATCATAAACAACTTCACTTACCTGAAACTGGACTATCCATCGTTACTCAAATTTTGAAATCAAATTATCTCTTGTTTTATCTTGTTTTTAGCTATGACTACAAAGTCTCTTCAATCATTGAAACATGGATACTGGGCTATCTAACAACTTATCATTGAAACTTTGCGAACTCTGAACAAGAATAAGAGACGTAAATTGAGTCCTAGGTCAAGGTAATACTTATTGTTTTTGGAACTGTCTCAGTTAGTTATACGGAGCGTGAAACGGCGACAATTGACATCAAAATCAACGAAACCCGAGGTTTATTTTTTGGGCACTGTTGATTAATGTTGTAAGTAGGACAAAAAGACAAAGTAGACAAAGTAGTAGTACAAATAAGGACAAAATTGCAAGAAACTTTCCCACAATTTGATTGCTATGGTAAAACGATTGGAGAATTTGACAGAAAAAAACGACGAAAGTTACAGTAGTTGACCATATACTTCCGGAAATTGAAAGCAGTGAAAAACAGAAAATTATTAAAATTTGAGTAGTCAACTGTTTCATGTCGTTAATATAATGAAAACTTTTGAGAGTGAAAGTGATAAAAGATGTATGTATCTGAAAAAAAACCAACTATGTGCTTAAAATAGGGTGGATGTGGGTAAAAATAAAATTACATATATTTTTGACAAGTTTTCGATTCAAACAACAAAATAATTTGATAAACGGAGCACTAGTAGTTGAAAAAAGTACTAGTTTTTACAAACATATTCTGAATAGGTAGTTGGAGCAGATATACTTTTCATAGAAAATACATTTTCAAAGTGAAAGTATAAGGCTACCCCAAACATAAAATTTTGAAATTTTCGTTCTGGATATGGTTTTCTTCATTCTTTATGACTTTGAGAAATTTGAAAGAAAACGCAAAGAATCAGTAAGAAAGGAAAAAAATTGTGTTTCAACGAGCTTGTGAAACATGAAGTTTTTCAGTTCTTGAGTTTTGAATAATGCCAAAGTTTTCGCGTTTTTGAAAATATCTGATAATCGTGTTTGATTGAAATAACTATGTGACTATATCGGCTTCAGATTTTTGTGACATCTTGAAACAGAATTGAATCTGTCAGATAGAAAAGTTGATCTGTTTCGTACTGTCGTCAATTTATTTGACTATTCAGAATAATCGATGGTACGTTGTCAAAACTGTCAAGATCCGGGACATTTCGCAACCTGTCAAGACATTTCAAGCGTAGATGATAATCTAGTACGGTTTATAAAGCCATCAATCACACACAACCTAAATGAACGTAAAGTGTACAAGTTCATAAAGTTGCGAAAAGTCCAGTTTTGAAAAATTTGGTTGAGAATTGTCCAGGAGCGCACATCCCTTGACTTTCAAAATGATTTTAGAAAAGCAAACAGAAATCTTCCAACAATTAAAGTTTCACTACATTGAAGAAGATTGGGAATTTTCCTGATACTTGTTGATTTTCCGACCTGATGAAAACTTTACCAATCAAAGTTGCTGTCGAAGGAATCGAAGGTACAGAAGGAAACTATATCATAGACTCTGAATGATTCATAGCTATGTTTTATAATAATCTGCTATACTTATGTTTATATAACTTTTCTTCTATAAAAGGAGACAGCACTGTATATTCTATCATTCTCTTTACCATTCTCAATCATTCTCTTGCTTGCTCTCAATAAACTATCCATATTCTCAAACTTGTTCTGTTTCTATTCCACATTCATTTTGGTTTCTACTAACACCAAGGAACCAAAACGACATGGTGACCCAGGACTCAAGTGGACCCCTGCGACGACAATTGGGACAAGTAAAACGACGAATCGCAGAAAAATTGGAGGAAGATCTCGTCAAGAAAGATCATATCGCCCTCTATACCAAAGATGAGTTGAACGACGTTCTTATAGATCTCTCGGACCTCATCGATCACTTGTCCCACAATCTTCGTCGTCTTCATTCACTTGAAGACCAATGGCTCGGACTTGTCAAACTACATCCAACGGAAAACGAAGCCCGTACCACCTACTTCCACAAATATGGCGACTACCGCTCCTTATTCGATACTACCCCAAAACGTTTGGAAGAACTTCAACTCCTCTATTCTTTCGGAAAAGAACGACTGACAACCATGGACCCAGGAACTGCGGAAGATTTCCCCGATGCGGACACCAACACTTCAACTCCAACGGATAAGGATGCTCAACTCACCAGTCAACCAACAGCGGAACCTTCAACCACCACACCAATCTCGACTACCACCACCGTGCCAACCACCACCGTACCAGACCAAGGACAAGCACTACCCATACAGATGAGTCAACTATTGAATCTCAGCTCCCTCAAAGTTCAACTTCCCCAAATGACTCTCCCCCAGTTCTCTGGAGACATTGAAAAGTACATTGAGTTCAAGGAATCGTTTGAATCTGTTATGAACCACCTCCAACTTGATGATCTTACCAGACTCCACTACTTGAAATCTTCTCTCCGCGGTGAACCAGCTGACTTACTTCGAAGCCTCCCCCTCACTCAATCCAATTTTCCCATTGCTATGAAAACCCTTGAAGATCAGTACGGAGGACTCACTCGACTCAAACACGCCTTGCTGCTGAAACTTCGAAAACTCCCGGACCTCTCTACAAACTCGGACCCAATGGATCTTCAACACTTCATCATTCAAGCAGGAATGATCTTCGATCAATTGTGCTCAATGGGCTTCGATATCGACAACATCTCAACCTCGGACATCATCGAATCAAAACTTCCAAAGCGGATCATTCACAAACTCTATGGCCAGAGTTCAAAGGAAATCCCATCAACTGCTAAACAACTCATCCAGAAGATCAAGGAACTTGCTCGAGTCGAAAATCTCGTCGCGGAAATTCACAACAAGAGATCTACCGGACAACGGAATGTCACCACCATGTCAGCCGTCACTCAACACCAGCCAGGAAAAAACCGAAACGGACACCACAACAACGGACAAAACCAACCTCCCCGACAACCAGTCACCAAACATTGCCCACTGTGCGCCGAAGAACGGATGATGCATCACCCCCACCTCTGCCGACGATATGACTCAGTGCCAGTTCGCAAGCAACGGATCCACTTCCTCAAAATATGCTACAAATGCCTCGAAGGAAAACACTTCGCCAACAATTGCTCAGCAAGTTGCTCAATTTGCCAAGGAAACCACCACGAAGCTATTTGCCAACAATCTCAACGGAATCAACACGGACAAGCTGCCCCCCGGAATCAACAACACGGACCACCAACCAACTCTTCATTCGGAATCGGAAACTCCTCAGGAAACAACCATCAACCAGCCAATCGTCACCCTGCACATGCGCAGTCAACCCCTCGGCCAACGGTAAACATGCTTACCGGAAACTCAAATGGAAGCGGAAGCGGAAGCGGAAATGGATACGGAAACCAAAGCGGACAACGGACCAGCGGATACCAAGGATATCAACGCCGAAACCAACAGTACAATCGGAGATTCAATCGTGGACAAACACATACAGTTGCGGCCGTCGAAGAGACACCAGAAGAAGACTACAACATGACTCACACCACCTTCGCCTTCGAAGAAGAAACGGATCATATGGACTCAACAACAACATTGGAAACTACTATCGGAATCAACGAAGCGGAAACGGACTCATCGGACACCAAACTCCCAATCATCATGATGGCTCTGGAACTACCAGCAATTGACTCGGAAGGAAAAGAACACATGGCTACAGTTTTCTTTGACAGTGGTTCCAACGCCAGCTACATCAAAACCAGCTTTGCCAATCAACTCAACATCGCCCCAACCGGAACTAAACGACTACGAATCAGCACCTTCGGATCCAACGAAAGCCAATCTCTGTTGTCCAACATCCTACCAGTCAAACTTCGAACAAAGAAAGCTGTCACCACCATCGATCTTTGTGAAGTTGCTCACATTGCAAGTGACATCATCACCACTCAAATCACGGACGAAGTCTACAACCAACTTGCCTCGGAAAAGCCAGTTCAGCTAATTCGACAACCCAAAGACGTTGACATCCTGATCGGCCTGGACCATTATCTTCTCATTCTCGGACAAATCCACTCAATTCAACTTGCAAATGGTCTTCAACTCCATAATACGGATTGTGGCCCAATCGTATCAGGAAAGGAACAACGCATACAAGAAAACCTCACCTTCACCAACTTGGACACCGACAATGGCGATGACAAACTGTGCAAACAACTCACCCGCTTCTGGGACTTGGAAACAATCGGGATTCAAGACCAAAACCCTCACAGCAAATCCGACGAAGAAGCCAACGAATTCTTTCGGACAACAACAACGAGGAATCAGGATGGCAGATATGTGGTGAGACTTCCATTCTCCAACAAAGAAAACATCCCTTCCAATCGCCCTTTGGCCTACGGACGACTTCAAAGTGCTATTCGACAGTTGGAACGGAATCCAGAACTTTTCGAGAAGTACGCCAAAATCTTCGAAGAACAAATGAAGCTGGAATTCATTGAAGACGTTCCCGATGAATCACATTCGGATGGACCAGTCGTAAGCTATCTTCCCCACCACCCTGTCATCAAAGAGACCTCAAAGTCAATAAAGGTGCGGATCGTTTTCGATGGATCCGCCAAGACGTCCAAAACCAATCGATCCTTGAACGACAATCTCCATACCGGCGAAAAGCTGCTTCCGTAAATCGCAGGAGTCCTTCTTCGAATTCAACAAAAACCGATTCTCATATCAGCAGATATTGAGAAAGCTTTTCTCCAGTTGGAACTTCATCTCGAGGACCGTGACGCGACCCGATTCTTGTGGGTGGACCCATCAACCATGCAAGTCAAATGCTTTCGATATCGACGAGTTCCATTTGGATTGAAAAGTTCCCCCTTCCTGCTCAACAAATCCGTCAGAGACCATCTTGCTGACTACGATCTTCCAATCGCGGAACAGATGGCTGACTCATTGTATGTGGACAATGTGTATGTTGGAGTTGAGTCAGTCGATGAAGCCGAATACTTCTATCGAGCCTCTAAGCAGATCTTCGGGGACGCTCAAATGAACCTGACACAATACGCCTCCAACTCCCCAGAAGCCAATGCATACTTTGCCCAGATGGAACAAGCAGAACCAGAGGATCGATACCAGAAGCTACTTGGAATCAAATGGGATACCCAGACAGATGAGTTGATGTTTGCCTTGCCCCAGCCAAAACCAGCACTTGCCTCAAAGCGGAAAATTTTGGGAAGGACCTCCGAATGCTATGATCCCACCGGCATCCTGACACCAGTCACTCTAAATGGAAAACTCTTCTTCCAAACAATGTCCAACAAGGATCATGATTGGGATGCTCCACTCTCGGAACAAAAACACAAGGAGTGGCAGAAAATTCTTCAAAGTTGGACAGGAGAACCATGGAGAGTACCTCGACGAATGTTCCAGATGAATCTATTCGAAATTGGCATCATCATTGAACTTCATGTGTTTTCGGATGCTAGTAAAACGTCATACGGTTCAGTTGCTTATCTACGAGTCATCCAGAACCAGGATCACGCGGAATCACGATTCTTGATGGCGAAGTCAAGAGTTGCCCCTTCCAAAGGCAATCACTCAATCCCTCAATTGGAAGCCTTGGCCTTGGTGACCGGAGTTCGATTGGCACACTACTGCATCAAGGAGACAAGACTACCAATCAAACAAACATATGTTTGGTCGGACAGTCTCTGCACTCTGGACAGTCTTCAGTCAGCTGCTTCTTCTGGGAGCCGATTCGTTCGAAATCGAGTCAAGGAAATTCTTGACAAAGGAGAAGATTTTGTCTTCACACACGTTGCCGGAAAACTGAATCCCGCAGACATGCTGACCAGAGGAACAACATTTGAAGATCTGAAAACTTCTTCATTATGGATTCAAGGACCCGAATTCCTCCAATCAACTGCTCCTCTTCCTCTTCGAAAGAACTCCCTGGAACCAGCCATCAAACTCACTACATCAATCAGCATTCGTCAGGAACCAATGATCGACACTGAACGGTTCAGCACATTTCATCGCTTGCTCCGGACAGTCATGGTGATAATTCACTTCATCACCCTCGGAAAATTGTCAACAAAGGATAAGGTCCAAAGAGCCAGAAGACTGATCTATCGACTTGCCCAATCCACAGCTCCACCTCCAGAAGAAACCATCCACTCTCTACGACTCAGAAAGGACTCGGACAATGACTTATGGATCTACACCGGAAGGACTGAACAACGACCACTCATTTTTCTCCCTCAAGGACACATCGCCCAATTACTCATCATGCGGGAACACGAGAAAAACTACCACACCAGTGCAACCTTCACTCTTTCCAAACTTCGTGAGCAATTCTGGATTCCTCATGGACTCTCATTCGTCAAACGGACCCTCAAACAATGTTCATTGTGCCGCAAAATCAACATTCAGCCGTATCAACATCCAAAGTTTCCCCCCTTCCCGGACATGAGAATACAACCAGCCAAACCATTCGAACATGCCTCAGTCGATTTTGCCGGACCACTCAATGCAATTGTCAACAACACCGTCACCAAAGTCTGGATAATTCTCTACAACTGCATCTACTCAAGATTCGTATCAACGGAACTGGTTACCGACATGACTTCATCCACGTTTCTTCATTCTCTTCGTCGATTGAGCTCACTATTTGGAACCCCACGAACCATCTACTGCGATAATGCTCAACAATTCCATCTCGTCAGCGAAGTCATGAAGTCCGTCAAGGAACAACTGCTCCAATCATCGACAATCGACTCCACATCCCTTCCAGAATTCCGTTTCATCACTCCACATTCTCCTTGGTCTGGCGGCATCTACGAGCGAATGATTGGTCTTGTGAAGAACTCATTACTTCGAGCTGGAACAACATCAAAAGTTTTCGAATTCGAGGATCTGAAAACAACTCTTCTGGAATGCACAGGAATCGTCAATTGCCGTCCATTGTCATACATGTCCGTCGCAGACGACATTACTCCACTCCGTCCAGTTGATTTCGTTTTCCCACGCGGACGCTTGACCACCACAACACTACTCACTCTGCCGACACAATTGGATTTTGATAACTTCCCCTGGAAGAGGAAGAAACTCGCCGAGGACTGGGAGCAATTGTCTACAATCACAGAAGACTTTCGTGCCAGATGGAATCGCGAGTATATTCAAGTCTTGCAAGGAAGACGAGACTTCGACCACAAGCAATCAAAATCCAATCCAGTACGTCCAAATGTTGGAGACATCGTGCTCATCAATCAGCCAGGAAAGAAGACGACCAGTTGGCCAATGGGAAGAATACTTGAAGTAAAGGAACGATCTGCTATTCTCAAAAACGGACGAACCAAGAAGATAGTGGAGTACCCCTGGAAACTCCTCTGCCCATTCGAAAGTGACCACTCCCGTGCGGGAAAACAGCCAGAACCAGCAAACAATGACACACCAATGGAGACGGAGACAGCTGAGACAGCGGAGACACTTGGCACACCGCCACCAAACGAAGAATTGCCAAAGGAGAAAGTCGACACACAACCCCCACTGGAAGAAGTACAAGAGGACCGAGAACAACCTTCACTTCGTCGTTCTACAAGGAAAAGGACAGCAACCAACTTCTTCATTGCTCTATCAACATTAGCAATTCTAACTGGATCAGCTGCGGAACACATCAACGAATCAACATCCTCAATCACCACTTCGAAGACACCAAATGACGAACACTCCAATTGGAATTTTCAATCAGGACTCATTCTTCTTGGATTCATCCTCGCCTTCTACGGTCTTCACGGAGTTCTCAGTATGTTTCTATGTTTCCACTGTATTTGCAACGCCATCGCCCAATTTGTTTGGAACACCATGCGGATCATTCATCAAGGATTCATTCTTCTCTGGAACCTCAAGAAGTCAACATCCACAACAATTGTAATACTACTGATGATCATCAACGGAGTCAACACCTGCAACGAAATAGCATCTCTCCAAGCCACCGATGACGTATGCAGCCAGTCCAAAGACGGAGAAAGATGTTTCATCAACAAAATTGTGAGTCTCAGTCTACGCCCAGGCGGCCAAATTGGATGCTTCAAAATCTCCAACAACATCAACGAAGTAAAAAAGAAGATTGAAATCAAGGCCAACGCTATCATCTCTGAATGCAACGAAAGGACCCATCACTTCTCAAGACAGGTCAAGATCAACCACTACTACTCTCACCGATGTGCAAGTATGGGAAGCTGCAAAGGATCCAAATGCGAAGATCTCAAACCAGAAGAAGGAGTACCCGAGTTTCCGGCAATTGCCATGGATGGTCCTGGTTTTTCGAGATGTTATAGAAGCTGTGGCTGTGTAACCTGTGATTGTGGTTCTTGCACTCCTTCCTGCCTCTTCTCAAGAATCAGCGCTGAACCGGTATCGTTTTCGATCTACGAAATTTTTCAGTGCCCCACTTGGAACACCAAATTGGAAATCAGAGTAACTATCAACGACAATACCACCGTCCATCACATTGAACACGGAATCCCGCTTCAACTCGAGAACAACATGTCTCTAATCATCACTGGATTCTCAACCCCACCGAGTCCCATTCACGGAGCCTTGTTCTTGAGACGCATCAACTTGGATGGTCCTTCCGACATCTCCTACTCCCTCTCGCAGCCAGCAGAGGCGGGAAGACCACTCAAAGGTACTTTGAGTGAAGTACAATGTTCAACCGCAGACGACGCCATCAACTTCAACTGCATATTCGACGAAGACATATGTCATTGCATCACGCAAGGAACAGTGCTGAAATGTGACTGCATAGTCTTGGATATCGAGGAAATTATGAGGAGGAACGCTATCAACAATACTGCAGTGGAAGGCTCCATCACTCTTCAGCACGTGGATAACAAAGTCAAAACACGGACAACTTCATCTGGACTTTTATCGATGCAACTGCAGTTGGCAAACTACACCATCCATCGTGTAGTCAAGGAAGACAACTGTGAAATCAAAAAAGCAGTAGTAACTGGCTGCCACTCTTGTAGTACTGGCGGACAAATAATGGTCTTCTGTAAGTCCACTATCTTCCCTCATATAATTTCTACTATAGAATGCTCTACATTTACGTCATTTGCTAACTGTTCACTCCATGGCACAACATCCCCTATACAAATCCATTCAAATCAAATCGTCGTATCTGAGAACTGTACAAGTTATTGCGGACCCAAGAGATTCCACTTCACTGTAAACGGCTCTCTATCAACCATTCAAACATTCAACAAAACTTCATCTCATTTCGGTCGAGTTCAAGAACTTTTGAGTTCAAATACTCTTTGGACGGATATTCGTGACTATTTTTCATCTATTCTGGAGCAAGTTACTAATTATATTGGATCAATTATGCAGCACTGGATATTATCAATGGTTATCATAATCTTCCTCATTTTTCTATTAATCCGTTGCTGTCGTTCCTGTTTCTATTGTCGTCACCTTCGCTGTTGGGAGTGTCGAAGGAATCGAAGGTACAGAAGGAAACTATATCATAGACTCTGAATGATTCATAGCTATGTTTTATAATAATCTGCTATACTTATGTTTATATAACTTTTCTTCTATAAAAGGAGACAGCACTGTATATTCTATCATTCTCTTTACCATTCTCAATCATTCTCTTGCTTGCTCTCAATAAACTATCCATATTCTCAAACTTGTTCTGTTTCTATTCCACATTCATTTTGGTTTCTACTAACACCAAGGAACCAAAACGACAGTTGCCCGGAATTCAATAATTCTATTCAACCATCACTTTTATCACTAGAGACAAACACTTTGCATTTTTTAAGAAATTTCCTGTTTCTTCTAATCCAAATATTGTCTAGAACATATTGTCTTTTCAATTGAGTTCGCGCTAGAAAGTGAAATAAAATTGCAATTTTTTATCAAATTTGCATAACGCTATAGCATAAAAAATCTTTTTTATCCAATAGAGAAATTTCTTTTCTCCCAAAAAGCAAAAAAAAAAATAGTACAGTTACTGAAAACTCAGAAAAGAAGTGTAGTGATCAGTAAATCTGAGATGAGGAGAAAGGTGACTTTGAAGTTTGAAACTATGTAGTCGGTCAAGAAATTTTTAGAGACCGAGGAGCCAAATGCTCCGAGTTACCGGGACCAGCGGATTCGTTAAGTTTGGCTATCACATGGCCGAAGCCGTGTCCCCGAAGGGCCGAAGGCCTTGAGTTCGAGGAGCCGAAGGCTCCGAGTTACACGGCCGCAGGCCGTGTTTCGAGGCAGTAGGCTGAGAAACGCCCGGGGCCAGCAGACACGGTAATTTATTCTTCCGCTCATAACTCGCTTCGTACTCATCGTAGAGACTCAGCACAAAATTAAGGAGACTCGCCCGTATCTAGCGGAGCCGGTCGGAGGACGGGGACGCTAGTCATAGAATAATGAACTCGGCAAAGTGCATCTCACAACGGAATTGAGACTGTGTCAGTTGGTTATGCAGTGCGTGTAACGGAAATATTCTACATTATGAAAACGTTAATTTTTCTGTTCTGTTTTTCAACACGCTTCATGGTGAGCTCAGTTACATATGTATTGATTGGCAAGATTATTGGTGAGTGGAATCGTAACACACTCATGGGAAAACCAAGTGATACCTGAAAGTCAAAGAAGCTGTGGTATTTTATGAATGGATTATGAAAAAGGTAACTTTAAAAACAAATACCAATGTCGATTATAACCGGTACCTGGAATTATTATTTGCTTCTCAGTTTCTCGAAGGCGGTAAACTTGGATGATTTTGAGTTTCACCAGTGAGTTTGTTGAATGTTTTTTAAAATGATTCAGTTCCAGATGCTTTCTGTCCAAATGGGTTCTGGATAATGTACTGTAATTCCAAACACAATTTATACTACAGTCACCGTCTTATATGTCGTTGACGGGTGCTCAAGAAGAATGTTCCCAATTCGTACATCTAATGAGGCGATTTCTTTTATTGATTTTCATAAACTTGATGAAATGGTAAAACCCAAAGTAGTTTTCATCTGTATTTGTATTGACCCGATTACTCATTGGTAACTTTAAGTTGCATTTTCAATGTTTGGAAACAGAAAAAGTGTATCTTACTATTAGCAGTGCGTTGTCAATCTAAGAATGCTGAGAACTTATAATACGGCTGGAACATTATTCGAAGTTTTGATACTGTATTTGTATTTAGCGTCCAGAAAATCTACATCATCAGTGGGTACAACGACTAATACTAATCAAGTATAGTCAAAGACTTGGAAACATGCTGAAACATGAATGTTTTTTCTTGGAAGGTTGAATTTTCTTGGAAGGTTGAAGGTTCTAACATTTTAGTTTCACTTTAAGCTAAATTTTCAGTTTCACCGGGTCATTATTGTATACATTTTAATTTTTATTCAATGTCATGGTATTTTGAATAGAGGTATAAGGTTCCAGTTCCACTTTAAGCGATTAATATTGTGACAACTGAACATGCATGAACAATCCATAAAGAGGACTGAAATAGCGAACATCATCTTCTAGAGACGGAAAAATTCAAACAAATGGCACTGATTTTCTCACAAAAAAATCGAGTTCATCTCACAGATTCGAAGCAAAATAAGAACAACGAAAACGGACCGAGTGAATTTCTTCGCGCATCTTTTTTCTATCGGAACGAAATTAGTGTGATTTGACTAGCATTTTATTTTGACTAGAATTTCATTCAAAATACGATAACTTCGCTCGGAACAGTACGAGCATTTAGTGAACAAGTTCTTTATAGATAGTTGAAACAGATATACTTTTTTAACAGAACAACAAATTTAAAGTGAAAGTGTAAGGTTACTCTATGATTGCGAAAAAGAAAAACCAAAAAGATAATGAAAATGCTGACGAAGTAGCGTTTCAACGAGTCTGTGGAACAGAAAATGTATCGGTTTTCAAAACAGTCCTGATTTTCCACTGGAGTTTCCACTAAAAATAGTGTGTTCGTTTTTTCCAACTATACAGTGAACCAAATATTAAATGGCAAATCAGTTCAAGCTTTTAGGAACATAACGAAACAGAATAAAATCAAATCGCTACGAAATTTTCGGTTTCGAGCTGAACTCAATTTCCTTAACGATTCTGATTACTCGATCGACGAGTAGCTTGAAAAGTCAAGATGTATATCTTATTCATGAAACTGAAATTGGATAGTGAAATGTTGGGATTGACTGGTTTCCAGCAAGAAAATGATGTTGCAAGAAATATTCGAAAATCAAAAAAACACTTCTCTCAAAAAATCTATTTTTCGGTTGTTCAACAAGCGATTCAGTACAAATAATGTGTAGTTTCAAAATGCAGCATTCGTAACAGAAAAATTCTCAGATTTGAACAGAGACGGGATCATTACTAACAAACTATACAACGATGCTCTTGTCTTGAGATGCAAATGCAACAGATAATAAGTTTAGGAAAAAATAGACAGCAGGGATCAAACAACAATAATGAATTAACCTTAATTGAAAACTGCATGAAACGTCGACGGAACTACCATGAAATTGAACAAAAACAAAAATGTTTACAATAAAGACCAGATGAAGCTGAAATTTTACTTGGTTGCCGTAAAGCTACTTGAAACATTTTTGCATTGATATAGTTTTTCTTAAACATCAATAACGGGTGCATGAGCAACAATCAGTCTTTATGAATAACGTGAAGCTGTTAAAATTGCATTGTATTATTATGACTAAGTGGTTGTTTGCTGGTAGCGGCAAATTTGGGTTGAATCTATTAGATTTACCAAAAGTTATAAAGAAAAGCGAGGATTTTCCGTTAGCAAATATTTTCTGCAGGCCAAGTTTCGATTATCGGTAACTGGTCAACTCGAACTTTCCGTACTGAAACGAAGTTAACGCAGAACGGACGTAAATTATTCAAGAATTGTTCGATACCACTCACAAGTCATAATAACACGTCGTTGAAACAGCAAGTACCTGTTTTTTCATAATTTGCATCCAACAGGTGTTTTTTGAAAATCAATGTTCACACAACAAAATTTACATACAACCATCGGCAAAACATCAATAAGCACTTGCCGAATTTGTCATTTCAAAGTTTTAAAACACAACCGGATCGTTACTGTTCACGAAAGAGAATGAGCATTTTTAGTCTACTAGAAGTCTACTAGCATTTATGGGACAAAAAAAATTGGTTAGCAAGTGATTGGTAGTTATTCTTTATTTGACCGTCGCAGGCGGTTGCAGGTGGTGGCTGGTGGCCGGTGACGGTCGCTAATTGGCCGCTAATCGATTCTTCAATCATTTTCAACGCGAATTTCTGTTTCATTCACTACAGAAATGCTGCACCTGATATCTAACATGCGCGTCTTCTAGTAGTTCAATACCTATTTTTTCTACAAATGAACTGCTCCACCAACTCATTTGACAGTGCTCACAGTCCTAAAAATTTTGACATTATGTCAAGTGCTTTGTTAATAATTAATAAATCGGTGAGCAGCTGTATTTTCAGTGTTAAAAAATCAGGTGCAACACGATTTTTGATGTCAATGTCATTTTTCACTCAACATTTTCTCTGGGTTCACCTGCTTTAGATCTAGGTGAAATATCTACCGATCCCACATCTTTATTCAAGTTTCTCAATGAACTTTTCCAAAATCTGGAATTATCCGGATCCAACACTACGCACTATTCAAAGAACTACATGGATTTTCTTCTTTATTTTCTGTTTTTTCGTGGTTGTTTCTATCGTAACACTTCCACTCTATGTCTACGTAAGCAAAGTGAATCGTGGAAGAGACAAATTGGTTGGTTTTGAAAACGAGCTCTATTTCAATTCACTTTTCGATTTGAGGCGGCAACATTCCCAATAACCAACCTTTTTCACAAATTGTTGAAAGTTGTTTATCCAGCGTTCCTTTGCGGAATAGTTTCGCTGTCCTTCGTGATTCCAGCTATGGTGGCTGATCCGTAAGTGCAGGTGACTTTAAAATATTTTTGCTAAAGACAATTCAGGAATTGGATCGGAGTAGCACTTTTCCCCATGGGAATCGTTTCTTTTGTGCTTTACCTAACTATTCAAGTATTTTACTTGCTCATTATTTTATTGGCAATTCAACGGTTGATCCTTTTTTTCATTCCAAGTACAGAGGAGATTTTTGCAAACTTGCTGAAAAAGTTGGACAAAAGGCTACGCTACATTTATATTATGCTGGTTTTAAAAGAGATGGCTGGAATAGTATTAACAATGAAATGTCCAGATGAGCCTTTCGATTTTGAGCACAATCGTAGTCTCTCGGTTAACTGCACATTTTCTGATACTCGTGCGGCATAACTTTGTACAAGCAATTCACTGTGAGCAGGTTTGTCAAAGTTCTATTGGATATCAAGACAGAAGCAGCGGTGGAACCACAAGTTATGCAAATGGAATCGACTCAGAATGGGAGCCGTTGTTGATCTGACTTTTTAGTCATTTTTTGAAGTTGAATTTGTTTTTTGGGCCGGGCTGAACTTTGGTCAAGTATGATTGATGGGTTTTTTCTTTGGAATCTCGGCCACGGCCACCACAAATTCTGCAATTTTCGCTTATTACGAACCCATTTTTTGAGGTTTTGGAGCGATTTTTGACCAATATGTGTTCTCCGGTCATAAAGTAATTATTTATCATAAGCATAAGCAAAAATGAGAAATGTACAGGTGTTTTTTAAATCTGACTTTTTACCTGAATAGGTGCTTTTCCACATAAACAAAACCAACATTTTTGCCATGTTCAGTACCTTTGAAAACGCGTTGATTGCGAAACTGATAACCAGTTTAGTAATGTTTTCTACAAACATCTCTGGCCCGGCGCATTTTTCTCATCCCCAACTTCCTATTGTCCCTGCAATTTTTGTTACTTGCTTGTTCATTTATCTAGTTTTGGTCGTGTTATTTTGGGTGTTGCAGCCCTTCTACGTGTATGTTAACAAAGTTAATAACGAGAGAGATAAGTTGGTAAGTGTGCAAATGCGCTCTATTGCTAACAAAGAACGTTTTCAGGCTGTCGTTTTCCCAATCACCAATCATTTCTACAAAATTATCAAAGTTGTATATTTTCTTTCCTTTTCCTTGTTTACTTCCATTCTATGCATACACATATTTGGAAAAATCGGAGAGACAAATTTGTATTTAGCATTTCCAGTGGTCATGGTGATTTTGTCCATGGGGACGCTTTACCTCATCACTCAAGTACTGTACCTGCTTTTATCCCTATTGGCTTCCCAGAAATCAGTTGTGTACTTCATACCGTCTTTGGAAAAGATGTGTGCTATCTTTTTGAAGAAGTTGTTTGAGAACATCAAGTACGTCTATATAGGGTTCATGCTAAAGGATGTGGTCTGCTTTATATTATATTTTGGATGCTATATGAACGAATTCTGTGAAGTTGAGAAGCCATTCCAATTCGAAGATATTTATTTGGTAGGCGTGAGGAACCCCTATATTCAAAATAAACAGTTTCAGCTCGTCTACTTCTTCCAAAACACGATTTTCATTATTTCCGCATTTTTCTACATTCCTATCATGATCAGTGTTAGAAAACTCTCTTATCTACCATCGGTCCAATACAGTAATCCTCAAAAGTATATACTGTGGCAGACTCTAGCAATACTCATTTTCAAATTGATTTTTATGCCAGGAATAGTCATAATTCATGTATTCCGAGACTTATCTATTGTTTTCTTCTTTATCTTAATGGCTATTACCGATATGGTCATGATCCCTTTGATAGTTCAACTTTCCTATTTGGCATGTAACAAGAGAAATGTGGAGACGTTGTTGAAAAGTTTTAGCACGCTGAAGTTTGTCAAAGTTATATTGGATATCAAAAGTGAAAGTACTGTAGAACCGCAACGGATGATGATGGAGTCGACGGAAAGATATTAATACATATTTTCGATTATTAAGTCATGTTTCTGGAAATTCATAAAGTGTTGGCCTTATTTTGATGCTCGTTTGTTGTAATTGATGTTCTTGTGTGAAAATGTGTCAATCCAGAAATGCATTAGCTCTCGTTTATGTCATAGTTTTATAGGCACTATTTGAAAAAGTAATTTAGGGACTAGGCGCAAATTTTCGAAAACCGAGGGTATTTTTGTTTCATACTCATGTCATATCATATGAACGCAGTTTCATCTTCCTTTTTTTGAGATGAGTCTCCGTTTCAGTTTATTAACTTTTGGCAGCAAGACAAGATGTGGTATTGGTTTTAAGTGTTCAAAAAAAATCCTCAGTTTTCATAGGTCCCGACTGAAAAAGCGAAATCCCTGGAAGAATTTCCAGCAATTTTAAAGAGGAGTGTCCCTCTCAATCAGTTGAAATGAAAAAGTGCACATTTTCAAAGAACTGATATTGTATGTCCTTTAGTCAACGGCCGCGGTACTGCGCTGTAGACGGGTGAGAACTATTTATCGAGAAGGAGAAACCAAAAAATTTTTCAAAATCTTTAGAAAAGGGTACAGAGCTCACATTAATCTTATAATCTCTCAAAAGGAGATAACCGAAAAATGAAGCAGACTTTAGTGTAAAAAATAATTGAAACACAATTAACCGTTTCAATATGCTGGTAAGTAAACTAATATTCATTAAATTTTCAATACTTGAACTTTTGTCACCGTTCCCTTGTTAATTAAAATCCTTTGAAATTCTCCCCCACTTTTCTTCAACCTAAACCAACGTTACGTATTCATCTTCCACTAGCCAGTCCGTCAAATTCCCACCCATCATCCATCAGCTGTTACAAGGAGAGAAAGAGCAATCATAGTGTGAAGGTGCCCCCCCCCCTCCCCTTTGACTACTAATAGGTCTGCGTCTTTTAATTTCTTACACTCTCTCGTCGTAATCTTGTTCCGATCGGAACAATGGAGCCCCCTCCCCCCTTGAGGGAGGGATGTGCATAAAGTTTATAGTGTAATGTGATGAAAGGGGAGGGGTCCGATTTTATAATACTGGAGTGAGAAATTTTCGGAGAATGCTTTGCAATTGAAAATTTACGAAAAAATTCCCGTTTTCAAAACTCTGGATAGTAGTGTCTAGGTGAAGTTTTTGTTCTTTGTACTAAATTCATTTTAGGTATAATTTTTGTCTACCTATTTTTTATTTTTTCCAGTGCTCCCCGTAATGACCGTCACCAAAAATGAGAAACTTCAAATCCAACCTGAAATTGAACCAGCCACTGAAGTCAAGAAGACGAAGAAGATCCCGACCAAAGAAACGAAGACAGTAAGATTGGTTGTGGAGGATAATAGAGCCACTACGATCACAACCACAGTATTCGTGACATCAGAGTCTCCAACAGGGGTGACGAGGGTCAAGAGAAAGACTGTTATGAAGGTTCATAATACTGTAAGTTTTTGGATTTTGTGAAGAGAACGGACTGTCTCGAAAATTGGGAGACCAGATTTGATAACAGTAGGAAACTGAGTAATTCTTTGATTTTTGGAGTTGGATATTGGGAAGATGATATTATCTCGATAGTTCATCTTGAGATTCTATTGATTTTCATTTAGGGTAGTTGTCTCAATTACATAGTGGTAGCGAATAATGCTTTCAATTTTTTTGGGATACCTGGAACGCAAATTTCTCGACGGTTAATTTTGAAATTCGAGATTTACATATCCCTACGTCTACTACAAATTGAACATTGTTTATACCTCTTAACCACTTTCTAACACTTTCATAAAACATTCAATGTTTTATAATTAATTTTTCAGTTCTTCGGAGGAAAGTGAGCATTGTTGAGACTGGATTCAATGGATGGCGTTCTCAAACAAACTTGACTTTGGACTAGTCAATCTTGGAACTTTCTAATTTTTTCTGTACTTCACTATTCAATCATAAACTATAATCTTTTTGTTATCGCCGTTTGCCCGATTTAATAAATTTCTGTAAAAAAATTCATCGGATATGTAGTACCTAAAACAGAAAAATATTCATGTTTTGTGGGACATTTTTGCGACATTTTGCAATTGACTTTAATTTCGCAACCACGAAATTTGGCCATCGGTCATTTTGTAACTGCGACAATCCGCAACCATGTCAATTCGAAACCACGAAATCCAAATTTTTTGTTTAATTTTCACGTTGAAATCAATGTTTTTCAAATGTATTTAGATGATAACCTGGAATAGTTTATAATATATTCAATCCCACAACACATAAATGAGCATAAAGTGTGCAAGTTTATAAAGTTGCGAATCGAATGGTTGCGAAAAGTCCATTTTCAAAATGTCTTGGTTGCGAATTGTCCCGGCGCCGTTTTTCAGTTTCATAATAGAGAAATCGGTGAGCTGAACTTACATAACAGTTTTGAACCTTTGGCCATTCTAATAATGAAAAATTAAAAACGATTGAAGGTTTCAAATCAAAATGAAACAGATATGAAATTTTGAAAATGAGGCACACACCGAATTAAGAAAATAGTCAGATTCGCAAGAAATGTCAGCAACTGGTATTATTAAGGGTTTATAAATCCATGTTTCACACAGTTTTGAAACACACATTTTTTTCTCAGAATCTCAGTTTTGCCTCAGGACTTTACAAATCCGTGGTCGAGGACTTTACAAATCCGTGGTCTTGGTTGTGGAGAATATTTGAGTGATTTTTCTAGAGAGACACCAACATTTGTATAAATGTGAGACCAGGTTTAATAACAGTAGGAAACAGATAATTATTTTTTCGGATTACTGCACCCGGATTTTCGGCGGGTATACTTCTGATAGTTCAGACTGGGATTCCATCAAATTTTATTAAGATTTACCCCTTGTGACAGTGATTGAAGAAAATGTTCTTGAAACTTCTGGACCAAATGAAACTGAAAATTTTTTGAAAATATTTTGTTGTGAAAATGTGAAACATTTGTCCAATAGCAAGAATTCATAATTATTCATGGTTCTCAATCATTTTAACACTGTCATGAAACGTTGAACTTTGAAAGAGCTATTTTCAGTTCTTCAGAGGAAAGCAAGCGTTGCTGGGACTATGTAGATTGAGTGACATTGTTTTCTATGACTGATTTCGGAGCCGTCAATCATGCGAATGCCGCGTATTTTCTGTGAATTGTCCATTTTTAATACGTTACCGGATACCATTTCTACATCCAGATAATCGATTATTGTCAAAAATTACTAGCATATGTTAGTGCTGAAACAGTTTTGATGTCCCCAAAATTTGCAAAAACATAATTACAATTTGTACTTTTATATTACAAATCCATTCACTAGAATCTTTCTCTAGAACATTCCATAAATCATAATCATAGTAAGAAAAACACCAAGAAGACAAGTTCCATGAGAAAACGATTCGACAGGAGTAGTGCTGAATGGAGCAGCAGTGATCAATGGAGCAGCAGTACTGAGGAGCAGTGCCGGACGGGAAGCTGGAGTAGAGACTTCTTTGGAATCGGTAACTGGTTCTGAAGTCTCTGCTTTTTCAACAAGTGCACACAATCCATCTTCATTCTCGTATCCTTTAGGACATGCCGATCCCGGGGGTCCTCTCGTGACATTCCAGGAGTCGCCGAGGCCTCTGAAAGCAGATTGTTGGTAATAGAGCCTATTACGATTCTCTATAGAGCGCGTTTTTGATTCTGGTGCCTTGACACATGACCTATTCCATTTCTATTCACAATAGTCGTTCACATGCGGAAAGTAAGACTGTCAATGGACCGGGTTTGCAAGCTCAAAACTTCGCCCTCTGAATGTATTTCAAAGATTCACAGTAGAACGCGCTTGCTCTTTCCAGCATCACTATGCATAGTTATAGTGGCTGATAAGAACCCAACCTTTTCTTTGAAAAACTCACTCCGGCTCCAAAAAGCACAACGTGTTGAAATTGAGCGATGCATCGTCCTCCAGGGGGACTTCTCCTTTCTGAGGAGAGCATCCGATTCTCTGTTGCGCTGGAGTCAAACCTTCCATGCCAACCACGTAAGACTCATGGTAAAGTTTTATCAGTTCCTGAAGATTGGCTTCTTTGAAATAGTTGTATTGCAAATCGATGATTTTCTTTTCATAATCACCGCCATCACGCCTGACATAACGCATTGTCTTCATATAACCACTTCTGTCATCCATCTGAGTTCTCTTCTCGAGGAAGTCGTCCCAGATCTGAAACATACAGTGGCGGAAATGGGTGAGGGTCACTTTACTTTTTGCTGTATAACTCTGGTGTTTGTGATCCGATTACTCTGAAATTTGGCACAGGTGTTATAAAAACCTTCAGAACAATATATCTAGTTTTTTGAAAATCAGAAAGTTTCCTGGCCTTCAGAATCCTCCTTGATGTAGGCGTGGCTCAAAAATAAAAATAAAAAATTTTCCAAAAATGAATGAATTTTTCTGGTTTTTGAGTATATTGATGAAACATGCTCAGGTAAGCACCAAAAAAGTTTGGTGCACTTTGGTTGATTGGCTCTGGAGATATGGACGTTGGAGCACAAAATGGGGCGTTTGGCTCATTAGCCATAACTTGATTGAAAGTGCTTGAATTGAGCTCAAATTTCAGCAAGAGGTGTGTTTCTGATTGTTCAACAACGTTCTTTTGTTGGAAATCAGTTTCGAACAAAAAATATTTTTCCGATGTACAGTGTATCTTTCGGCGAATTTGAGCAGTACTTCGAGAAAATATTTTTTGCACGAAATTAAAACTTTTATTCAAACTTTGTTCACCAATTAATGATACATTTTCTCTGAAAATTTGAGAAAGAAATATTCAGTCTAAACCAAGTTATGGCTAATGAGCCAAACACCCCATTTTGTGCTCCAACGTCCATATCTCCAAAGCCGATCAACCAAAATGCACCAAACTTTTTTCGGTGCTTACATGAGCATCTCCCATCAATATACTCAAAAACTAGAAAAATTCATTCATTTTTGGAAAAGTTTTTATTTAAAATTTTTGAGCCACGCCTACATCAAGGAGGATTCAGAAGACCAGGAAACTTTCTGATTTTCAAAAAACTAGATATATTGTTCTGAAGGTTTTTATGCTATGGGTGCCAAATTTCAGAGTAATCGGATCACAAGCACCAGAGTTATACAGCAAAAAGTAAAGTGACCCTCACCCATTTCCGCCACTGTATATGGTATACTGTAGGCAGTTGCAGGGAATATTGTAGTTGATTGTAGTCTTTAAAGATGCTTTTAGATTCTAGAATCTTCTCGCTTACCAATTTATTCATGTTCGTAATGTTGCCATATTTCGCCCACTGTCTTCTTTCCTCATTAATTGCCTTCAGGTACTCGTCCTTGTTGGCGATTGACTTCGGTGGAACTTCTGTAGCCGTCGATTGAAGAAAGACTGGAATTGCCGTGGACAATCTCATGAAATCCGAAAATTTTAACTTACAGATAACCAAGATTCCAAAGAGCAAGACGACGAGCGACTTCATTTTTCTTGTCGAATCTTAAATTCTGAAGCTCGAACTGATTAGATTTGGATCTGGGAGTTTTGCTTGATATTTTCCACGTCCTTGGGTCATGATTCTAGAAGCTTTTTTTCTTGGGGTTTACACGTGGGTCACATCATAGGAAAAATTAATGAACAGAGATTTTTTCCTTTTCCTGACCAAATGACGTGGAGAAAATAGAAAATCAACAGATTTTCTCAGACTCCAATCGAGTCAGTTCGAGTTTCTGAATTCAACTCTTGATATTTCAACATGAATCGACGCAGAATTCAATGTCGTGGAGCAAAAGTCTCTTGGAGAGAAGTCTGAACATATCTTTGAACAGAGCTAAAGGCTCTCAAAGTTCCACAATTTTCAAATTTTTGGCCTGAATCGGTCCCCGTCGATGACATTTTCAGTTGAAAATTGTTCCAATTTTTACTTTATTATTACATGTATCTTATCTAGAACCTTTTCCTAGCACATTCCATAAATCATAATCATAGCAAGAATAGCACCAAGAAGACAAGTTCCACAAGAAGACGAATCAACAGGAGCAGTGCTGATTTCCGGACGGGAAGCTGGAGTTGCGCCTGGTTTGGAATCGGCAGCTGATCCTGAAGCCTCTGCTTTGGGGGCACACAATCCATTGTCATTCTCGTATCCTTCACCACATGCAGATCCAGGGTCTCCTCTTGGAACATCCCACGACTTGCCGGTGCCTCTGGAAATTGAAGTCTATCAATGGAGCGCATTTGCAAGATTAATGAAAAATGATCTACATATAACTTTTGGTCAGACAATTGAGCGCGTTTGAATCAACAAGGTGATCTACCCAAAAGTTATCTATAGAGCGCATTTACTCACTCTGGTTCCATGAGACAATAAGTCTTCCATTCCAAGTCACCATAATCTGCCAAATTGTGATCAGTTCCTTTTTTGTGTGTGGTAACAAAGCCAACACATCCGATTGTCTTTTGTCCTGGAGTATGGTCTTCGATTCCATTCATGTGTAAATTTTTCTTGTAATCCTCTACCATCTTTTTCCTCTTGTCATCTCCGAACAAGTACTTGAGCTGATCTTGCGCATGTTTTTCAGCTTCAGCGTTTGGATCCCGCCAGACTATACGACAAGTTTTTTTGTCACAATCGGTAGCACCACGTTTGATTTTTGCCTCGAGATGATCGTCCCAGGACTGAAAAAGTTGTAGATAAAACTTGAAATCAAGATCAGTGACTTGAAAGCATAAGCAGTCAAATTCCAGATACCCAAATTCAGAATTCAGAAACCCACCAATTTATACATGTTCGGAATCCGGGCCTTCTTCGCATAAGCTCTTCTATCCTCATTGATGGCATTGAGATACTCAACCTTGTTGGCGATGACGGTGAATTTGTCGGCTTGGCAAACTGGAAATTTGTAGACTGAATTTAGACCAAGTAGGCCTGAATAGAACTGAAAATCTAGTCAAGTCTAACTGGCAAATTAATTTTTTTTTTTTAACAGAATTAGACAGGAATTCGAAACCGGAAATTTTCTCTCGATTTTCTTCGAAAAATTTTCTTAAACTCACCAATCACCAGAATCCCGACGAGAAGCAAGACGATGAGCGACTTCATTTTTCTCTGTGTTGAATTCTGAAACTCAAACTGATTTGATTTTGGATTGGGGGGAATTTTTCAATTTGATTTTTTCCACGTCACTGGGCCAGGGAAAAAGAAAAAAGTTTGTTTTTCCTTTATTTGCCCCACGTGTCAACCTCCGAGAGAAAAAAGCTTCTAGAAGAATGACCCAAGGACGTGGAAAAACAAAATCAAAACTACAACTTGAAATCAAATCAGTTTGAGTTTCAGAATTCAAGGTTCGACAAGAAAAATGAAGTCACTCGTCGTCTTGCTCTTTGGCATCCTGGCTATTTGTAAGTTTTTGGAAATTCTTGCTAAAGTTACATGGGTTTTCAACAGTTTCTATAATAGTACAAGAGGCTAAAAGTCCTTTTTCCAATTTCAGTCTGCCTCCAATCAACGGCTACAAAAATGCAAGTGAAATCAATCGCCAACAAGGAGGAGTACCTGAAAGGAATCAACGATATCCGAAGAGCATATGCCAAGGAGGGGAAATTCCCGAATATGAACAAAATGGTATAAGCCCCCCATTTCCATTATAAATACCGTACTCTTTTCCAGTACTGGGACGATTTTCTCGAAACACAAACACAGATGAGCGACTACAGTGGCGACGGAAAAACGTACAGATACTGTGCCAGAGACGGAAACGACGCCGCTATCAAGAACGCCGAATCGTGGACAAATTTCTATTTTAAAGAAGAAAATAAGGCTGAGCTTTTGCAAAAATACAACGGTAATCATCATATGAATGGAATGGAAGAGCTCACTCCAGGTCAAAAATCTATCGGGTGCTCACCACATGATTATGAATCGACAATTAAGGACACAGGCGTAGTTTTGAAGTTCTCAACGCTGTGTTTCCTTGGACCAGAGTAAGCATTTTTTCGTTGTTGCAACCGCGCTCCATTGATAAACTTTCATTTTCAGAGGCAAAGGCAAATCATGGGATGTTCCGAGAGGAGAGGCTCGGCGTGTGGTGAAGGATACGAGAATGAGGATGGATTGTGTGCCCCGGTCGGAAAAGCTGAATCCGCAGACAAATCTTCAGGATCTGATGGCGGAAAATCTGTTTCCACTCCAGCTTCCCGTCCGGAAAACAGCACCGTCCCTGTCGATTCGTCTTCTCATGGAACTCGTCTTTTTGGTGCTCTTCTTGCTATGATTATGATTTATGGAATGTTCTAGAAAGAAGTTCTAGATGAAATATGTAATAATAAAGTTTGGTTAATGAAGAAATGTTCAATGTTTCATTGTGCGAATATTCTGATGATAAGTCGAAAAATTACGACCAATAATCACATATGCGGCACGGTAAGCTTTTGAAAATTATTAGATTTATCTCATGCATCATAAGTAGCAAAATGAGTAAGGATAGAATCAGATATTTTGGCTCTGTATGATTTATCAGGGTGATTGAGAATTTACGTGGTCAATGCCAAATTTGAAGGAGTGCTGAAACAGAAAATTTTGGTGTGCCCATTGCAAGTTTGCAATTTGCAAGTTGAATTGAAATATGCTTCATTATTTGGTCGAATTGGAAAATCGAGAATTGGAAATCGGTTGAAAAGTAACTTTTTCAATGCATTTTCGATTTTTCTCGTATCTCGTCTTGAATATGACCAGTCAAATTCAGGTGCTCAACAAAATTCTCTGGTCTTGAAGTATATCATGGCGCCGCCGTCTGTTGTCAGTTGAACTTAAAGGCGCAGGACTGCTCTTCAAAACAAAAACACAATTACAATTTTCACTCTATTAATCTTTACTAATAACAATCGACAATTCTGTATGTAAGTCCGTCTGTCGCACGTCATAACTCGACTCTCAGTGGACCGATTCGGATGAAACTTATATAGATCGACTGGAAATTTGTCCGAGATGATGCCCGTGTTTTTCTTTTCTCGAAAATATTAATTTTGAAATTTTCGAAAATTCTGCCTATTTTCACTGAAGCACATGTAAGTGGTAGAGGGCGAGAAAAGAGGGGAAAAGCGGGGAGCGAGGTGCGCGGTGCCCACCGCTATGTCTACCCCTCTCGCCTCCCTGTTGGCATGTCTACCCGTGGCGCAGTGGTGCGGGTGTTTGGCCGCCGATCCTGATACCCGGGTTCGATTCCAGCAATCAGGTTGGTCATTTGCAAAAAGATTCTGAACTTTTTCCAGTGTTTTTGAGAGGTGAGCAAGAGAGGGCAGAGGTCGTTCACTGTTTTTTAACTCTGTTTTCGTATGAAGGAAAAATGTGTGCGATCAAGTGGACTATTTCTGTTTTGAGGGAGTGGACAGCAAAACCTTTTTGGTGGGCATCACGATTGCTTTAGGTGACTTGGTTTTCGGGTTAGAGTAGCCACTATCTAGAAAGTCCAAATGCTTTCTCTATAAGGCTTCGCATCTTATGGATCCAGCTGTTACCCAAAAAGTCTGTAGCAATCTATTCGAGACAGATGCTGCTCTCTTTAAAATCGTAGCCCACGAACAATGCTCATCGTAATAATAGTTTCCATCCGGGATACGAACACTCTATCCGCACCTGCCCGGAGGGTTGCTGCAAGATGTTCTCTGTATCTTATAGAAAACAGGACTCCTCCTCGGGAGTAAATCAAGGATCCGATTTTTTTCGTCCAAGATTGAAGCCCTTATCGTGATTTAAGATATTAGTTTTAACTCCGCGTTTTGGGGAACAAAGAATTTCAAGAACCAAATCGTCAAGAAATATTGAAATTTTTCCAGAAGACTTCAAAAACTTTGGCGGTATGATGAAATGTTTTAAAACATCTAGATTACAAACTCTAGATACAAAAAGCCGCCAATATCAATCGGAGAAAAAAAATTCGGTGGGGTGTCTTATCTTTTTGCGTCGGTAGTTTTTTTGAATTTTTGGTACCTTTTTTATACGTTTGGCCCAATAGTATTGGAAGTTTGGCAGTATAGGTTTTTGGGGAAGAAGAACAATATGGCGCTAACAGATTTTGTTCAAAAACTCTCAGTTTCCCGGAACTTCTTTTTTAGGGGTGTGTCTTATCTTTTTGCGTCGCACTGTATTATGGTAAAAAATGGTCGAGTGCTCCAAGAAAAACACAGCTATGGAAACATTGGTTAGCAATGATAGAGCAGAGTGTTTCAGTAATTCCACAGAGTTTGATTCTTTTCTCTCCCTCTATCTATACATAAGGTCAGAAAACCCCGACGAAAGAAAACACAAAACTTTCAGCACCCAAAAGTAAGCGGATGCCAGGGGGTTGGAGCCCCCGAAGGGGGCGAAAACCGCCTGGTACATATTCATTCACTAGGCTCTTTCCCTAGAAGTTTCCATAAATCATAACCATAGCAAGAATAACACCAAGAAGACAAGTTCCATGAGAAGACGATTCGACAAGAGCACACAATCCATCTTCATTCTCGTATCCTTCAGGACATGCCGATCCAGGTTCTCCTCTCGGAACATCCCAGGAGTCACCGAGGCCTCTGAAGATTGTCAATGTCAAAGTAAGATTGTCAATAGAGCGCGTTTGCCAGCTCAGCATCGCATGTTCTATGGATATCACGGCACCCTCAGCGTCGAGAGGCAGTGGAGCGCGCTTGCAGCGCTTGGAGAAAGCTATCCTCGTTCGACACACCTTTAGTCCGAGAAACCAGCTTCTTGCGGAGAATTAAAAAAGAATACGTTTAATATAAAAACCAAACATGTTCATAAAAAATTGGCTGATATCGCATTTTCCACTTTTTTCACTTAAAAAATTATATTTTCGAGTGATTTTCTTCATGAATTCAGTTTCAGAGCAACAACTGCTCCGGTAAACAAGAAACATGTGAACTCATTATGAAAATCACTCAAAAATCAAATTTTTGAAGCGAAAAAAGTGCAAAGCGCGATCTCAACGTCAACCATTTTTTAATGAAATTATATAATTTTTATATCAAACGGAATCTTTTTCAATTCTGTACAAAATGTATTATTGAAATTCTAAAGAAAGTCTCAATTTCGGCTGAAACCCCCAAAAAACTGGTTTCTCTGGCGAGAGAGTGTGTCGAACGAGGAGAGCTTCCTCTGACCGCTGGAAGCGCGCTCCATCGCCGTTCGACGCTGAGGGTGCAGTGGATATGCTATGAATTCTCGGTAGAGCGCATTTACGGACTCTATCCATTCAAACTCACTCTGGCTCCAAAAAGCACAGTGTTTTGAACTTGAGCGGTGGGCCGTCTCCCGGCACTATTTCTTCATGAGGAGAACATCCGATTCTCTGCTGCGCTGGAGTCAACTCTTCCATGCCAGATACGAAGAAACTATGATACCCTTTAATCATATATTGCAGATTCTCTTCTTTGAACAAATATTGCTTCATATTTTCGATATGGATCTTTTCGGAATCACCGCCATCCCGAAAGACATAACGCATTGTCTTCTTATAACCACTTCTGTCGTTCATCTGAGTTTTTGTCTCGAGAAAGTCATCCCAGATCTGAAATATGAACTGTACTGTAGGCAGTCGCAGGTTGCGTTGAAGGCAATTGCTGTCTTCGAAGATTATTTTAGATTTGAAAAACCATATCGCCTACCAATTTGTTCATGTTCGGAATGTTGTTATCCTTTGCCCACTGTCTTCTTTCCTCATTGATTTCTTCCAGGTACTCCTCCTTGTTGGCGATAGATTTCCCTTGCTTTTCTAAAGCCGTTGATTGGAGGCAGACTGGAATTACCGCGGAAAATTCTATGAAATCCGAAAAAGCTAACTTACAAATAGCCAAGATTCCGAAGAGCAAGACGACGAGTGACTTCATTTTTCTTGTCGAATTTTGAATTCTGAAACTCAAATTGATTTGTTTCGGATCTGGGAGTTTTGCTTGATTTTTTTTTCCACGTTCTTGGGTCATGCTTCTAGAAGCTTTTTTTCTGGGGTTGACACGTGGGTCAAATCATGGAAAAATTGACTTTTTTGTTTCCCAGGCCCAATGACGTGGAAAAACCAAATCGGTCAAGACTCATCGATTCAAATCAAATCAGTTTGAGTTTCTGAAATCAACTCTCGATATTTCAACATGAATAGAGACAGAATTCAATGTCTTGGAGCAAAAGTCTCTGGGATCGAAGTCTGATAATACCTGATAATAGCTAAAGGTTCTCAAAGTTCCAATTTCCAAAGATTTGGCTTGAATCGGTCCATTCGAGTACGTTTTCAGTTGAAAAAATTATGTAATTTTTACTTTATTATTATATTTCCATTAACTAGAACCTTTTCTCTAGAACATTCCATAAATCATAATCATAGCAAGAAAAACACCAAGAAGACAAGTTCCATGAGAAGACGATTCGACAGGAACAGTGCTGATATCCGGACGGGAAGCTGGAGTTGCGCCTGGTTTGGAATCGGCAGCTGATCCTGAAGACTCTGCTTTGGGGGCACACAATCCATCGTCATTCTCATATCCTTCACCACATGCAGATCCAGGCTCTCCTCTTGGAACATCCCACGACTTGCCGGTGCCTCTGGAAATCGAAGTTTGTCAGGGGAGCGCATTTGCGAAATTATGAAAAATGATCTACATATAACTTTTGGTTAGTCAATAGAGCGCGTTTGCACTAGAAAAGTGATTCTCAATGGAGCGCGTTTGCATTAGCACAGTGGTCTACCCAGAAGTTATCTATAGAGCGCATTTACTCACTCTGGTTCCATGAGACAATAAGTCTTCCATTCCAAGTCACCATAATCTGCCAAATTGTGATCAGTTCCTTTTTTGTGTGTGGTAACAAAGCCAACACATCCGATTGTCTTTTGTCCTGGAGTATGGTCTTCGATTCCATTCATGTGTAAATTTTTCGTGTAATCCTCTACCAGCTCCTTCCTCTTATCATCTCCGAACAAGTACTTGAGCTGATCCTGCGCATGTTTTTCAGCATCAGCGTTTGGATCCCGAAGGGCTATACGACAAGTTTTTTTGTCACAATCGGTAGCACCACGTTTGATTTTCGCCTCGAAATGATCGTCCCAGGTCTGAAAAAGTTGTAGATAAAACTTGAAATCAAGATTAGTGACTTGAAACTCTAAGCTGTCAAACTCCAGATACCTGGAGTCAGAATTCAAAAACCTACCAATTTGTACATATTCGGAATCCTGGCTTTCTTCGCATAAGCTCTTCTATCCTCATTGATGGAATTGAGATACTCAACCTTGTTGGCGATGACGGTGAATTTGTCGGCTTGGCAAACTGAAACATTTTGGAATAATATACAGTGGCGAAAAATGGTGAGGGTACCTCCAATGTTTCGTGAATAACTTTGCGCAAAATGGTTTAATCATCTTGAAATTTTGTGTGATTATTGATGAACAATTTTCAAAACTAGTTTCAGTTTTTCATAACTCAGAAATTCTTGGTGTCTTCAGAATCATCCTCAATGTAGGCGTGACTCAAAAATCAAATTTTGTGCTCCGACGCCCATAACTCCGGAGCCGACCAACCAAAATGGATTACAATTATTCTGGTGTTTATTTAAAGAGCCGGTAACGTTTTCCAACAAGAATCACAAAAATTCCTTTACTGAACAAAAAGTTAGTTTTTTGATTTTTGAGTCACACCTACATTGAGGATGATTCTGAAGACACCAAGAATTTCTGAGTTATGAAAAACTGAAACTAGTTTTGAAAATTGTTCATCAATAATCACACAAAATTTCAAGATGATTAAACCATTTTGCGCAAAGTTATTCACGAAACATTGGAGGTACCCTCACCATTTTTCGCCACTCTACATAGGCTGAGTCAGGCCTAGTTAGATTCTCGGATGGGCTCCGCTTAGCTTATCCCCAAAATTTCTCCTTTTTCTAAACTTCAGAAATAACCAATCACCAGAATCCCGACGAGAAGCAAGACGATGAGCGACTTCATTTTTCTGATTGAATTCTAAAACTCAAACTGATTTGATTTTGATTTGGGGGGAATTTTTCAATTTGATTTTTTCCACGTCATTGGGCCAGAGAAAGAGAAAAAAGTTTGTTTTTCCATAACTTGATCCACGTGTAAACCTCAAGAAAAAAAAGCTTCTAGAAGCATGCCCCATAGACGTGGAAAAACAAAACCAAAACAAAAACTTGAAATCAAATCAGTTTGAGTTTCAGAATTCAAAATTCGACAGGAAAAATGAAGTCGCTCGTCGTCTTATTCTTCGGCATTCTGGCTATCTGTGAGTTTATAATTTGCATGAAAATTTCACTGAAATTCTATGGGCTTTCAACAGCTTCTATAATAGTCCAAGTGACCAAAAATTCATTTTCTTCAATTCCAGTCTGCCCCCAATCAACGGCTACAAAAATGCAAGTGAAATCAATCGCCAACAAGGAGGAGTACCTGAAAGGAATCAACGATATCCGAAGAGCATATGCCAAGGAGGGGAAATTCCCAAATATGAACAAACTGGTATAAGCCCCCCTTTTCCATTATAAATACCGTACTCTTTTCCAGTACTGGGACGATTTTCTCGAAACACAAACACAGATGAGCGACTACAGTGGCGACGGAAAAACGTACAGATACTGTGCCAGAGACGGAAACGACGCCGCTATCAAGAACGCCGAATCGTGGACAAATTTCTATTTTAAAGAAGAAAATAAGGCTGAGCTTTTGCAAAAATACAACGGTAATCATCATATGAATGGAATGGAAGAGCTCACTCCAGGTCAAAAATCTATCGGGTGCTCACCACATGATTATGAATCGACAATTAAGGACA
The DNA here is from genome assembly GCA_963932045.1 of Caenorhabditis sinica. Classification (NCBI taxonomy): domain Eukaryota; kingdom Metazoa; phylum Nematoda; class Chromadorea; order Rhabditida; family Rhabditidae; genus Caenorhabditis; species Caenorhabditis sinica. Next base: position 23,860,482 of record OZ009940.1, read on the forward strand.
CAGGCGTAGTTTTGAAGTTCTCAACGCTGTGTTTCCTTGGACCAGAGTAAGCATTTTTCGTTGTTGCAACCGCGCTCCATTGACAAACTTTTCAGAGGCAACGGCAAATCGTGGGATGTTCCAAGAGGAGAGGCTGGATCGGCATGTCCTGAAGGATACGAGAATGAAGATGGATTGTGTGCCCCGGTCGGAAAAGCTGAATCCGGAGTAGAATCGTCAGGATCGGCTGGCGGAAAACCTGTTTCAACTCCAGCTTCCCGTCCGGAAAATAGCACTGCTCCTGTCGAATCATCTTCTCATGGAACTGGTCCTTTTGGTGTTATTCTTGCTATGGTTATGATTTATGGAATGTTCTAGAAAGAAGTTCTAGATGAGATATGTAATAATAAAGTTTGGTAATTGAAAACTATTCACTGTTTCATTGAGGTAATATTGAAAATATATACGTATAATGAGAAAACATCAACCATGTTGGCTGAAAAACTTCTCAAATCAATGGTCCCATCGAAATTCAATTACAGAACTTTAGCCACGTTTCACTGCTTCACTAATCACATATTTTGAGCAGTGAACTATTGAAATCTATTGGAGTTTCGATGAATTCCTTTTTTTCCACGTCATTGGGTCTGAAAATCTGAAAAGTATTTATTTCATGATTTGACCTTCGTGTAGACCCCAAGAAATAAAAGCTTCTAGAAGAATGACCCAAGGACGTGGAAAATAATCAAGCAAAACTCCCAGATCCAAATCAAATCAGTTTGAGTTTCAGAATTCAAGATTCGACAAGAAAAATGAAGTCGCTCGTCGTCTTGTTCTTCGGCGTCCTGGCTATTTGTGAGTTCGAAATTTGCATGAAAATCTTACTGAAATTTCATGGGTTTTCTACAGTTTCTAAAATAGTGCAAAGGGCCAAAAATCTTCTCTTAAATTCCAGTCTGTCTCCAATCAACAGCTACAGAAATGCAAGTGAAATCGATCCCCAACAAGGAGGAGTACCTGAAAGGAATCAACGATCGTAGAAGAAAATACGCAAAAGAAGCGAATATTTCGAACATGAACAAATTGGTGAGTGGTCTAGGATTACTTTCGGACTAATAGTGTCCTGTCCGGCCGTCCCAAAATCGCCCCGGTACGGTACCATTTTTGCAGATCTGGGACGATTTTCTCGAGAGGAAAGCTCAAATGAACGACGAGAATGGAAATCGGGTTTCCGTTCGAGCGTGTTTTATGGACGGTGATGCAGATGCGTTGAAGCAAGCTGAAGAAAACGTGAATTTCTACTTCAACGTAAAAAACAACAATGACCTGCTTAAAAAAATGAAAGACTGGCACATGAATGGAATAGAAGACGTGATTCCGGGGCAGAAAACGATCGGGTGCGCTCCGTACAAAATGACATCGAAGATTGAGCAGACCAACAGGGTTTTGACGTTTCAGACGCTTTGTTACATGGCACCTGAGTAAGTTTTGGCAGATGAAAACTAATCAAAAAGTTGTTTTTTCAGTGGTCTTGGTGTCTCATGGAATGTCACGAGAGGACATCCCGGATCGGCGTGTGGTGAAGGATATGAGAATGACGATGGATTGTGTGTTCCCAAAGCAGATGCTTCAGGATCAGCAGCCGATTCCAAAGCAGTCCCAACTCCAGCTTCCCGTCCGGATATCAGCACTGCTCCTGTCGATTCGTCCTCTCACGGATCTCGTCTTTTTGATGTCTTTCTTGCTATGATTGTGATCTATGGAATGTTCTAGAAAGAAGTTCCAGATGAGATACGTAATAATAAAGTTTGGTGATTGAATTTTTTTTAACTGTTTTGTAGAGCTAATATTGTGATGATAAATCGAAAAATTACGATTCATGTGGGGCTGATCCTGATTTCATCTTCTAGGTGTAACGACCGCCCGTCTCATTGTAACCTCTCCAGATTTAGTTATCTTACGGCATGATTTTTGGATTCTTTATTTTATTAGAAAGTGATTTCAAACTGATATCTTACTATTATTAAAGAGCAAATTCCGTCTGTCCGTTGGTGCTAAATTTATTCAGCAAGGCCTAGCACAGTCCCTACCCAACCGATTTCCCCCAAAATTATATAGGTCGATCAGGATTTTTTCGAGGATGATGCCCTTCTACTTTTTTAAGCGTGAATATGAGAAATGAGGTCAGAAAACGTTAAAAATAGCTTCTCCAGTACATTTCTGCCTTTCCCTTTCTGAAGTGAGAGAAGAAAGTTCACGGCGAGGATAATAAATTTTTAGGAATTTCTCATTTTTAAAAAAGCGCCAGGATGGCGCAGCCATTCTGGTTGTAATAATACTTCAGAATGCCTATAGCCAATGACAATGAAACGGCATGGAAACAAAGAAATGTTGATCTGGTAATAATGAAACATCAAAAAAATTTTAAGATTACAGCAACTTACGATTTAGTAAGAAGTTAATTCACACAGTTCCGAATAACTGACTACAATAACTGACAGTGAGTGTTATACAAATGGATGAGAGAAGTAATTGGAGAATTCTCTTTGGGTAAAACGGACAGTCTGAAACTGAAACTTTTATCATGATTATACTTGCTTTTTTGCGCTATTCGACAACCATGACCATATTGTTTTTTTTCTGTTTCAAATAAGTATATTCAGGATGGATGATCCCAATTTCTTTGCTAAAATGCTCACAGCAAATACTTATTGTTCAAAAAATTCAGCAACATTTCGTATAAAAGTTTCAGTTCCAAAAATGTCAATTTTAGAAGTATGACTTTTCTTACACAGTACGACTATGCCTTTAGTTGAAATGAGTCGAGACACTCCCTGGGCTTGATTCAAAATAACCTGGTGTCAATTTTCAGTGTTTTTCCTATCCGCACTAATTTCAGTTTCAATAGTTGCATTTCAAAGTTAACACAGTAATGGTGACAGTAAAACGAAGAATAGTTTGGGAATTGATAATCACTTCATCTCAAGGAACAATTATTATCAATTTCAGCCTTGTAGAAATAATCAGATAATATAAACAGTATTGGCTGCGAAACTTTTAAAACAAAACTGTTCAAAAACTTCCGTCATGTTTCACTGCTTCACTAATCACATGTTTGGAGCAGTGAACTATTGAAATCTATTGGTAAAACGGTTCATCATGAAGATAGATGTCGAAGGAGAACAATGACTGAGGATAAAAAACACATTTAGTTATTTTAAGAGCAAGCATGTATCAGGTTTGCTGGGAATCTGAAAACTTTTTCACATCATATTCATGTTCTTCACTGCAATTTGAGTTCTTTTCACTTAATGGATCACTCTCTGATTAATCGCATTTTCACTTACAACATATTGGAAACGGGAAGTTTGAGGAATTTATTAATCATGTTATAGGGTGCGTTCTCGAATAAACAAACCACTGTGTTGTCGAATAAATAGTGTTACTATGTTCGAGTATTGATCGGTGATTAAAAGTGTTAAAACTCAAGCTACCTGATACAAATCCGGATTCCAGTGTTTCTCTGATTTCCATAGTTCTATGGAAACATTTTTTTACAGTTCAAGAGTTTTCATAAGTTCACCACACTTGAGAGACAACAATAATGGATTGTTGATTTAAAAACAAACTATATTTTGTGGAAAAGGCAAGTTACACAAAATTTCGATTTGCGAATAACTGGTTCTCTTTTATATTTTCGGATGGCTCTCCTTGATATTACAATTTTTTCGACAGAATCTTTTCTTTTAATGAGTCCAAGAATTGAGCAATTTTATTTACAGCAGGGTTGGCAAAACAAGATAAAGGTGTCTCAACCTTCATCAGCGGCACTTGCTTCCGAAGAAAAAACCGATTCTCAGTAAGTTTGTTTCAAATGTTTTCCTGTTCCAGGATCTTGGTTAGTAACTGTTTTAACTGATTGGATTCGATCTCTCCTTGACTTTAGTTAACTGACTATTAGAGAAAAACAGGGCAAATTAATTTCATACTCAAACATTTCCAGATGTAAAACCATTGAGTTGCATAATTGGTTCGATTTCATTTAAAAAATTATGTATCTATGGTCGATAGTTTGAGTTTTTTCCTTTGATGAGGCTAAAAGCTAAAATTTGTTTAGACAAACATTCAAACTTTTGTGAACAGGTGAAACAGAAAAGAACAGTAGAACCAAAAATTGCACCGTTCCAGAAAGTTTTCAAAGCACATTCGTTAATTCTTCTTTTTGATTACGAAGTCACTCGAAAAACATTCATGAGAAGTTTTCATATGAGTGCAGTTTCATCGAAGCCATATATGAGCATAAAATATTTCAAAATAATGCGTCTTTTAATTGGCACTTAATTTCGAACTACTAGTAAAAAGCATTGATGTTTTTATCTCATTATATTATATTTTACATGCATGCCGCTCAAAATCAGTCGTTTTAGATATCTTTTACATAATTTGCACGGTTGAGAATTAGTTGAAAAGGGTGAGCAACATGGGTTTTTACAGCTCCCCATTACTTTGAAGTGTATGCAGATTTAAATAAGTTTATTCAATACAAAACAGGTGTGCAGGTACTAACTGGTAGTATGACCTATATCTTTAACTTTGCGAGTCACTTTATTTCAGTTTCACAGGCTTCATAATCTGGTTACCTTTGCTGGGCACTAATCAGAGTTCTCCACAAACTGTTTCAACCATAAATTTACCTGATGGTTTTCGAGTTATCCACTGAATTTTCCTCACGATTTCAAAAATTTTCAAATGCTTCAGTAACCAAAAAATTGATGAAAAGTTGAAGATGACAATGATTTGCTAGTAATGGGAAACGTAATTCTTAGTTTATTTGCCGTTTCAAGAAGCTTGTTTAGGCAAAATTAAAATAACTTTTATGTTTCTTGGCTAACATGTTGAAATTCTTACATATTTGTTATTATACTGCTATCATTTATTACAGTTTCAAGTTGTATGCTACTGTGAATCTGACGTTCCAGGAAGATGACTAATACTGAATGCGAAAAAAGTTTGGAATGCTGGATTATTCATTGAAACAATACCACACGTCACAGCGAGTCTAACGAGATGGTTTCTTTGAAATCATGTAACTGAAACAGTTAATTTTGTAGTAGAAAATTAACGTTCTAAAGAAAAATGATTTAAGTTTCCAAAAATACAACCCTGGTGTATCTCGAGAAAAACTAATGAAAATAGTCTCTGTTTCACTGACTCCATATCCTTCAATGCTACTTTGAACCCTAGTTAACGAGTGGAACAAGTGGCATAAAATATATGCCTTTTCTTTCAACACTAACTTCTTTCAGTTTCATCTTTGTAATAATTTGATTCAAGTTCTAGTAAAATGTTCGTCAAAGTACACATTATTCACCCAATCACCTCCTACTGTTATACATAATTCTTCCCATAATTCCTCCTTTTCCACACCCATCCTCTCCTTCTCTCTTCCCCTCTCCCACTCTTTCTTATACGCCCCACTCGCCTCTCTCCTACTTGCAACCGCGTGGTCAAGTGGTAGTGTGCGCGCTCGGCACACCGATGGGGTGTCGGCAGCGGTGGGTTCGGCACCCGGGCGATGATCGAAGTCTTGTGCAGTGGCCGAGGCGTTTGTGCGGGACGTGGCCTGAACAAGGCTGTAACCCAACGTTTCGCCTCTCGCCAGAAGATGGATGCTTGCGCAATGTCTGAGCTTTTTTGCGTTTATTTTTGTGAATGGGGAACTTGGACGGGAGTTATTGTGAGCCAATAATAGGTAATAAAAGGAGGAAAGCTGAGGAAAAAAGTTGTCATTTTTGAAACTACTTTTCTGTTTTACAGTACACTTTTCGTTAAAAGTACACTTTTCGTTAAAAAAAGGCAATTTTTATTGTGTCTGTCGCATACTTCCCAGAAATAAAAATGTTTTGAAATCTTGAAAATTCACTCAAATTGTGAAAAATATCTAAAAATTTGTTCAATCCCAAACATGAAAGTCCACCCTCTCAAATCCGTCCATCACATAAACTGTTGCTATCATTCCATCAGATTTTCTCTGTAAATCGTATCCTCCACTAACATCGAATCCCCAGTCATCAATGAATGTTTTGCTGAAATTTTAAAGTTTAGAAATGTTTTGATGTGATCAAAAACTCACTAATAAAGATTTCTGACCACTTCCTTTTCCCTCAATTCTCCAACAGTAAAATCTTTTGTAATTTCCGAAAAATCGTAAGTTCCTCTGACCAACAAATGCTTCATCTTTGGATTCCACCCATTTATCCAAGCCACAATCATAATTTTCCAGTCTTCAACGGAAAAGTTTGATTTCGAAATTTCGCAGGTTGCGAAATTGAAACTCAAGAAGGTTTCGATAGAGAAAGAATCTCCATATACAATGCGCAAGTCTTCAGAGTTTCAGAAGAATTTGAAGTTTTTAGAGAGTTCAGTTTTACAATTCAAATTTATATACTCCGAAACTTGGACATTTTCATTGAGAAACTTCAAATTTTCATCGCCGATGGACCCATAAATAGAAAAACAAGGGAAACGCGATTGGCGATGAGTTATTGATTTTATAAAATTTTGAAAATTCCCTTGAATACAATTTGGCTCCAAATAGAGCTCTTCGACTTTACAGGAAAAACTTCTCAAAAAATGATCGATTACTGTCAAAATTCTGGAGACTGGAGCTGAATTTGGGTTATCCAAAGGAAAATAGAGAACTTTCTCTCGTTTTGGATGAGTTACATGTTCATGGATTTCATGGCCAAAAATGGTATTCTTTAGTCGAAAGTATACGACTGTGTTGTAGTCTCCGGCAACGAAAAAATAGAAATTCATGTCACACCCAATTTGAACACCAAGTGAGAATTTTGTGGGGCAGAAAAGTTTCAGAATTCTCTGTGACATTTTTGTGCAGAATGAGAAGTTGTAACTGAAACAAGTATGTTTTGCAGGAAAACATCGAAATTCGTGAGCTTACATGTCTTCGATATTCATCAGTTTTAATGTTTCCCGTAAAACAACAGCTGGGAGCTTCAGGATAGGGAATTTTGAAAGTGGCATATTTATTGGAAAAAAAATACAAATGAATAGCACAGAACGAAAATTGGCGCATGAGTCAAAATCGATTCTTGCGAAATTTGGCTCCTGGGAAGAAATCAAGACGCCTAACGAAGCAAAAAAAATTGAAAAAATTATTGAATATTATCAATCCAAATCATAAAACTCAAGCTGTCGCCGCACTATTCAAAACAGCAAAAGCTTACATATAAAACCACCGTAAAACAGGTAAAAAAATATGTTCAATTTCTCAATCCCAAACATGAAACTCCACTCTATCAATCCCATTTTCCACATGAATTGTTGCCAATACTCCGTCAGATTTCCTTTGAACATCGTATCCTCCGCAGATTTCAAATCCATGGTCAGTGATAGAAGTTTTGCTGAGAAATTGTAACAACTTTTACTAAGACTTATCCAACAGAAAACTTACTAATAGACGTTCCGGACCACTTCTTCATCCCTCATTTCTCCAAAACCAAGATTGTTTGTAATTTCCGAAAAATCGTATTTTCCTCTAACCAACAGATGCTTCATCTTTGGATTCCACCCGTTCACCCAAGCTGAAATCAGAACTTTCCAGTCTTCAATGGAAAAGTTTGATTTCGAAATTTCGCAGGTTGCGAAATTGAGACTCAAAAAGGTTTCGATAGATAACCAGTCTCCGTATACAATGTCCAAGTCTTCAGAGTTCCAGAAGAATCTGAAGTTTTTAGAGAGTTCAGTTTCACAATTCAAATTTATATACTCCGAAACTTGGATATTTTCATTGAGAAACTTCAAATTTTCCTCGCAGGCATGGGAAATGAGATTGGCGTTGAGTTATTGATTTTATAAGATTTTGAAGTTCCCCTTGAATACAATTTGGCTCCAAGTAGAGTTCTTCGATTTCGCTGGAAAAACTTTTCAATAAATGATCGATTACAGTTAAAATTCTGGAAACTGGAGCTGAATTTGGGTTATCCAAAGGAAAATCAAGAATTTTCTCTCGTTTCGGATGAGTAACATGTTTATGGATTTCATAGCCGAAAATTGTATCCTTCAGTCGAAAGTATACGACTGTACTGTAGTCTCCAGCAAGGAAAAGATAGAAATTCATGTTACATCCAATTTGAACACCAAGCGAGAATTTAGTGAGGCAAAAAATTTTCAAGATTCTCTGTGACATTTTTGAGCAAAATGAGAAATTGTATCTGTAAAATTATGCTTCGGAGGAGAGTTCAAACTTTTAAAACTTACAAGTTTTCAATATTCATCAGAGTAAACGTTTTCCGTAAAGCAACTACTGGGAGTTTCATAATAGGAAATGTTGGAGAAGGCATAATTATTGAATCGATAATTGGAAGGAATGGGTGACGAAGATTGCCAGAAAAACGAATGAGTTTTAATCGATCTACGCGAATCTCGGTTCCTGGGAAGATGGGGAAAATAATGTTTCTTAATTCCTGGGAAGACGTTCCTGGGAAGACGGGGAAAATAATGTTTTTTAATAGAGACTCACACGACTTCAAAGTCTTAATTTAATTGACGAACATTTAAAGACGACATACGAAGGCTTGAGAAAACTTCAATCAAGTAACCGTGCATTGTTAGAGAGAAACGTTACCAAAGGACGATGAATGACATCTAACTGAATAATATTTGGTTCGCCGCCAAGTTAATCTTGCCAGAAGATGCGAAATGTCTGATCTTGTCGTCCTATATTTCTCTTCACCCTATATGGTTTGGTAAAGCAGGAAAAATATATATGTAATAGTTCATGTAAAAACCTTTGAAAAAATCAGAGAAAAAAACGACAATGCAGAGAAAAGTTCCTTAAAAATGCTCAATTCCAAACATGAAAGTCCACCCTTTCAAATCCGTCCATCACATAAACTGTTGCTATCATTCCATCAGATTTCCTCTGTATATCGTATCCTCCACTAACATCGAATCCCCAGTCATCAATGAATGTGTTGCTGAAATGTTTAAAGTTTAGAAATGTTTTGATGTGAAGAAAAACTCACTAATAAAGCTTTCTGACCACTTCCTTATCCCTTAATTGTCCAACAGTAAGATCTTTCGTAATCTCCGAAAAATCGTAATTTCCTCTGACCAACAAATGCTTCATCTTTGGATTCCACCCATTCATCCAAGCCGAAATCAAAACTTTCCAGTCTTTTGGAGAAAAGTTTGATTTCGAAATTTCACAGGTTGCGGAACGGAAACTCAAGAAGGTTTCGATGAATAACAAATCTCCATATTCGATTTCCAAATCTTCAGACTGCCAGGAAAACTGGAAATTTTCAGAAATTTCAGTTTTACAATTCAAATTTATATACTCCAAAACCTGGATATTTTCATTGAGAAACGCCAATTTTTCCAGATTTATGAACCCATGAATAGAAAGACCTGGGAAGCTTGACTGACGATGGAGGATGGATTTTATAAGATTTTGAAGTTCCCCTTGAATACAGTTTGGCTCCAAGTAGAGCTCGCCGATTTTGCAGCAAAAACTGTTCAAAAAATGGTCGATTACTGTTAGTATTCTGGAGACTGGAGCTGAATTTCGATTATCCAAAGGGAAATCAAGAATCTCCTCTCGTTTTGGATGAGTAACATGATTATGGATTTCATGTCCGAAAAAGGTATCCGAAAGTCGAAAGTATCTGACTGAATTGTAGTCTCCATCAAGGGAAAGATAGAAATTCATATCACACCCAATTAGCACACCAAGCGAGAATTTTGTGCGGCAAAACATTTTGAGTATTTTCTGTGACATTTTTGAGCAGAATGAGAAGTTGTATCTGGTAAATTATGTTTTCAGGAAAAAATTGAGATCCTAGAACTTACATTTCCTCAATATTCATCATAGCGAATAATTCTTGTAGCACTACAGCTGGAAGTTTCAGTATAGGACAGTTTGCGAAAGTCATAATTATTGGAAAAAAAGGTGCAAAAAAAAGGGGGGGGGGAGGGTAGAGTGCAATGATAGAACGACACTTGAGTGAATGTCGATATTCGCAATTTTTGGTTCCTGGGAAGAGGATTCGAATAAAAATCGTTAATACTAGGAGAGTGACCACTTGAATGTTCTCTATGCACACGATATTTTTAAGAAGATACTCTAACTTTAATGTCAAAGAGTTTTGAAATGTAAAATGGACGAAGTGGCTCCTTAATGCTGTTTATCACTGCTGATTTAAAATTTAAAAAAAAAATAAAAAAATATATATATTAAATAGAATACGATGACGAGTAGAATACATGCAAAATCAATCTGCATGACCTTCGAAATTTAAGAATCTGCAAAAGTTTAAGCAAGGATAAAACCGTATTTGAGTATGTTAAACATCTTCAATAGTCTTAATATAAAGAGAGTTTATCTTCAAATTTAACTTCGAAAAATGTAAGGTCGTCGCTGAAAACACTTCACAGAATTTGCTGAAGTTTGACCGAAAACGGAGAACTACTGACTAATTGTAAATAAACAGGTCTCATTCACAATTTGAAAGAGCATCTAGATCCATTTCGAAAATAGACAAAATCGGCATTTATCAATCATTGGTAGCCATGGCTGTAGTTTTCTCAATTTTTCTCAAAAGTTGTTCAATCTGACAAAAATCTAATAACACCATTGGTTTTTACTCAGTAAATTACATCACGAGACCGGATCTCATAAAAATCGATTCACCCTTTCTTGAGTTAATGTTCTTCAAACATGCCAGATTATTTCAAAAGAAACAAAAAAAAATTACCGATGAGAGGACTCGAACCGAGGAGTGATCGCACACCTCTCCCACTCTCTACCAGCTGCGCCACCCATGGTCATCGAGAAAGAAGGAGTAGTGTGCAGACACAAGAGAAGAGAAAGGGCGACTTGATAAGTGAAGAGGCTTCCGAAGGAGAGAGGAAAAGCTTGCCAAAAGAGTTATCATTGTGTATTCAGAAGTTGTGAGGAGCTTGAACTTTTTCGAAAAGAAACAACAACAGAAATTTATATTAAGAAATAGAACGCAGAAAAGAATTAAAAATCACAACACTTTGAATGGAGAACTAGGCGACAAATCATTCAATCCTATCAAACGCGCTCTTTAGGAGAGCCTTCTCGGCTGCATCGAACGAATCGTCGTTAATCCAAACCTTGAGCTGTTGATGCTTGCTGAAATTTCACTAGTTAGTCACGGAATTTTTTTTTCAATTGCTCACTCATTTTTAAGAGACTCGAACAGGTGGTGACAGCCTGTCTTCAATTTGATCATAGCCCAGAACCAATCTTTTCGCACTGTGCCAGATCCGAGAACTTTGAGCTGGTAGATGGCTGTGTCTTTTAGAAGTTTCGATTGGCGTTTTCTGAAAAAATTGAAGTGCAAAAATTCTTAAAAATTATCTTACTGCTCAACTCTATCCAACGATTTGAAATCGGAAGCCATTTCTTCGGCCATTTTGATATCGCGTAGAATGTGCAATTCGTCTATTGCAGCATTCGATTCTTCCACGGTGACCAATCCAGCTCCACTCCAGTACTTTTTAGTGACCTGTTAAAGATTAAATTGGCATAGCCGGAACAATAAATCTTACTTTTGCCACTGTCTCGGGAGGGAGTGAATCGCACTTGGCCACGTGAAAATTGATTGCTGCTTGCAAATCCATCTTTTTCCCGACGTCTCTTTTTGGGTGCAAGTTCTGAAAATCAAAAAAATAGGCATGGAAAGACGATTCTAGAAAAAAATGACGAAAAATTGATAAAAATTTTAGGTAAATGAAAATAAACTGATCCTAAATTTAGGATTCAATTTAAAGAAGAGCGCGTCAGTTTAAAGGCGCAGGCTTCATCCGAAGTGGGTCTCGCCACGAAAAGCTCAATTTGGCTGCCGGGTGTGCAAATCGTTTCGTATTTTCAATTCCTAAACTTTTTCTTCATTTTTGATCCTATTTACGTTGGTTTTGCTCTGGAAATTGCTTCAAAATTGCTAGAATATTGTTTTCTTAAAGGGGGAGTACACTAATTAAAAAATTTTTGATTTTTTTACATCAATCGACGTAGAATTTCTGAGAGATCAACTATTTCTCTTGGACCCTAGTCTAAAAATGGCTCCCTAAAGAAATATAGGTCAAAAACACGCGAAAAATTAGTACTGAGAGGGTGCAGATTTGCACATTCAGAGGGGGCGAGAATCACAGAGGGTGCACGTGAAAAAATATTTTAAACGTGAATTCTTTTTGTCAGCTATTTTTCTCTTTCAATAACTGGGTGGCATAGAAAGAAGGTTATAGATTATGATTACAGTATTACATGAAATCTTTGACCTGATTTTTTCACATCAGTAGAAATGCACCAGGCCCTAACGGCTTCGGTTAGGCGGCATGCGCCATATTATTGTTTCAACCGCAGTCTTGGTTTGTCCTGGAATTTCAAGTTTTCTAGAGAGCGGAGTTCTATTATTTTTCAAATGTAATTGATTGTTTGCAGTTTCTTAGGTAATAAAATTAACTTTGCTGAACGTCGGAATAAAATGAAATAAAAACAGGTATAGAAAAAATACTAGTTCAATGTGCGGTACATGGTTGCTTCGGCCTCTGCTCTAGCCTCGATTTCCTGTTGATCTTCGAGACTAGTATACGGTCTTTCCTGTAGAACCAAGTCTAGAATAATACTCCTCCAGAGATGGCTTCCTCCTTCCTTTCGATTTTTGAGGACCACTTTTTTCTTGCTCTTACAATAGTATGGATTCTTCCCGATGACAGCTCGTTTTCCTTCCAATTCTTCCAATTGCAAATAATTCCAATGCAGAATCGACAACTTGGATCGGAGGGTGTACGAATGTTCATCGCTATAAAATTCAGAAATGCTTGTTACTCATGTCACCTACTCACTAGAATTTCTCCTTGGGCGTGTAGTAAAGAGCAAGGGAGTGGAAGGATTCGAGCGCAGAAGTAGCCAGATGAGGCGATACGGATTGTAAGTCTCTCTCCCTGTTTCCTTTGGTGACAATATCCAGAAGAACATCATATGCCTTCTTGTCTGTAGGGTTGTTGAGATCAAGATAGGTATTCTGGGAGGAATCGAAGTCCGGAGCATGGGCACACTTTTGGAATTTGTCGAACTTGACGGACCTCACATCCTAAAATTATGATGCTTGAAATACAAGGAAAATATAAGATAACCTCAAAGTTGTCGTGAACATCTCGGCAGTGATGAAAAAAGCTCATTATTTTTTGGAAAGCGAATCCACCATCTCCATTAGATGAGGCAATCGAAGTGTGCAAATGATTGACAAACTTCTGTACCCAGCTAACCATCGGTCGAAATTGATTCTGACTCCATTTCTAAAGATTTGGTCATGGTTATGAAGGATAGTTTTTCATCAACAGCGCACCTCCATTATGTCTCGTTTGATGGACCTTATCCAGTGCCATCCGTCGTAATAATGAAGTACGGATGGAAAATTCTTCATCGACGCAGTCAAATTGGAACATCGATCAGTAGTAAACGAGACTACAGGATCCACGACAGATGTCAATTTCCGGAGAGTGTCAATGAGGCGAGGGAAACATTTCTCGTGGGCTTCCTTCTCCAACAAGACTGAGCTCGCTCCTCGTTTCTTTCTACACGTTTGAAAATCCAAGATCAATTTGGTGGCAATGTCCATCAACGAGAACCTGCAGATGTATGCAGAGAATCCTCTCGAATCATATTGTCCGTCGCCGGCTATGTTCAGTGGACCACTCTGAATTCTTCTGTATTAGTTGAATGATGAAGGAAAACTACCTCCGTGATATTTTTTGAGACTTTCGACAGGATATCTTTGTTGTGATTACTGTAGACAAGTTCAATTGCTGGCTGCACCTTCTCTTTGAGCAGTTGAAAAAATCTCGATTTTGACATGAACGGGGTTTTCATCATCTCGAAGAAAAACTTTATTTTCTGAAAAACATGGTTTTATTGGTTGCCCAAAATCGCCATTCTCACGGAAAATCCGTTTCCGGTGGTGGCAATTGCGGCAACTAGCCATTTGTTTATCTCGTACATTTTCGGACCCTTTTTGCCTGCCATGTCATCGCAAACGTCTGATGAGCTCCAGGACCAGGAATGTTCACAACGGGAGCATGTCATTTTAGCCTGAAAATATAGAAAAAGATGCTACAATTTTTTGATACTACCTTTATGGCAGCTCCACGTTGTTCAGTGTGGACATCAGCCAACTTTCGGACTCCATCTTTCCAACAAAGGAGACAGATGGATATGACAGGCAATAATTGTTTCCAACTGACGAACAGATGATGAAAACTTTTGGACATATCGATGATCTGATCGTCCTCAACTTCTTCGTCCTCCACCTGAAATGATGCGAGAATGAAAAAAAACTAACATCTAAAGCTTACGTCATACACATCCTCGACATCACTCTCATCACTCCAGGCTCCGTCGTCTTCGTTATCCTGACTGTCATCACTACTATCACCTTCGCAGGCAATGTCAAGAGGTGGGTATCCGTTCTAGAATTGTATCAAATCATGGACAAGTACTTTGTGGCAAAGGAGATTGTTGGAGCATTTCTATGGATAGAACACATTCCGATTGGAATACTAAGATCGGAAAGAGTATCAGAAATATTGAAAAGAGAAAAAATTAAAGCACTGTTTTTTCAAGCATGATTCAAAACTTCAGATTGAATGAAAACATGCAAAGAATCAAAATTATTTTGATATTATAGTTTAGTCAATATTCAAAAACGCCTTGGAAAGTTTTCTAGATTGCGTTTGAGTGGAGAATTACCTTATATGGGAGAACGTGCTTTCGCGGATTTTTGGTTTTCTTCTTCGGGAAATGGATCAAGCAGAGATACGGTACCCTCACTTTTTCACACCGATCCTTGAATCCAGACCCGAGTCTTTTGCACCAATCACGTAGTTGATCAGGAGACGATGTAACCCGGACCATATCACTTCGAATACATTTCTTCTCACAGAACGAGCATCTCAGGGAAACCTGACGGGAAACCATCATAAATCGTGGAATAGTCTTACTCTATCAAGCACCTTACATTGGCCACGCGGTTTCTGATTCTCCTCGGTCAGTATAACTGTGCTTATAGTCCGTTTTACGTAGAAAAAAAAACAAAAAATAATAAAAAAACCATAATAATCCAACATTGTGCGCACCACTCCTTTGATTGAAAATATACTTGAGTGTATGAATCTTGCAGCAAAAAGTGATTCTATGATTGTACAGAAATAGTAATAATAAGTCCCAATCAGGCATGATATAATATAACAAACAATCAATTACATTTGAAAAATAATAGAACTCCGCTCTCTAGAAAACTTGAAATTCCAGGACAAACCAAGACTGCGGTTGAAACAATAATATGGCGCATGCCGCCTAACCGAAGCCGTTAGGGCCTGGTGCATTTCTACTGATGTGAAAAAATCAGGTCAAAGATTTCATGTAATACTGTAATCATAATCTATAACCTTCTTTCTATGCCACCCAGTTATTGAAAGAGAAAAATAGCTGACAAAAAGAATTCACGTTTAAAATATTTTTTCACGTGCACCCTCTGTGATTCTCGCCCCCTCTGAATGTGCAAATCTGCACCCTCTCAGTACTAATTTTTCGCGTGTTTTTGACCTATATTTCTTTAGGGAGCCATTTTTAGACTAGGGTCCAAGAGAAATAGTTGATCTCTCAGAAATTCTACGTCGATTGATCTAAAAAATCAAACATTTTTTAATTAGTGTACTCCCCCTTTAAGGTAGATTTTTCCAGCAATAATCTCCTAAATCCCGATTCATGCTCGTCTTGGCCTAAAAATTCCACCTAAATTTTGATTTTTCAGATCCCACGACTCCTACTGCTCCTGTCACGTTCAACCCAGATCCCAAATCAAACTGGAAAGGTATATATCTTCACGATTTTCTTCTCCAGAACCTAAAAATCTCAATTTTCAGGCTTTCTACTTCTTGGCCACTGCCACCACTGGACATCCGGCCACCGACTCAACGCCGCCTTCTCTTTGGAAGACGATCGCCCTCTACACAGCGCCCTCATGGCGCAGGTGGGTACGACGCCGACGCTTGTTCCGCCCTCGACTTTTGGGAAAAGTTCGAGCCCCGTCGACAGCAGAATTTTTTTGGATTTCGAAAAGAAATTTTTAGGATTTCAATGGAGATCACTTGGTCAACAAGGACGACTGCACGCTGGAGACACGGATTTCCCAATGTAAGACCTCCAAAATCTTTTTTTTTCAGAAAATTCTCACCCCACCAACAAGGATTTCCCATTCCCGGGTCAAGGATTTTAATTTTTCGTCAATTTTTTATTGCTTTTTCAATAAAAATAATAATAAATTGCTAGTTTTTTGGACCACTTTTAGGTTCTTCTCTTCGTTTTCAAGCTGCTTGAATCCTCCGATGTTTCGAGCGTCCTTCCCCAAATTGCTACTATTGGAGATTGTCAAAATCTAGTCCATTCCAATTATCTGACTCGAAAAGTTCTCTGCTGAAAATCCTCCATCGATCGATTCGTCTCCTCTCCGGAAGCCTCTCCTCTCGTCGCCCGTCGTCCTTCCCCTCTCTTCTGTCTGCACAAGCCTCCTCCTTCTTCGATGACCCTGCATGGCGCAGCTGGTTGAGCGTCGGCTTGGTGTGCGACCACTCCCTGGTTCCAGTCCTCCTCACCCCTTTTTATTTCTTTTGTAGATAGTATATTTTCTTTTTTCTCTTTTAGGTGTCAATTAGAATAGTTTTCAATGAAATTCAGAACACTGCCAGGCCTAAAAGGCTTCGAATCTGGTCATATCCTATCAGCTGCTTTTTTTCGTTCTTCGAATAGCATAGCGGTAGTAGTGCAGGTTGATGTGCGAGCACTACTTAGTTCAATTCCAAGTGTCGAAAATACAGTTTTCTAATGATTTTGTAACTTTTTATGTCTCTTTATGAAGTTCATCTATAAAACGATGACTTCAAGTGAGTTGCAATTTTTGAAAGAGTATCTTTCCATCAAAAAAAGACATTCACTGTTAGCCCCCGGACAAATATTCAGTCTCCCAGTATTAACAATTCGTTTACACCGCATTTTTCCCAGGAACCATTTTTCGCATATATCGATTTATCCCTCAATCGTTGTCTAGTTATTCTACACCATCCAGCATTCGTCGCAATCTCGGACTCAATAATTATGCCTCCTTCAACATTTCAAATCCTGAATTTCCCAACAGTTGTTTTACAAGAGACTTTCACTCTGATGAACATGAAAGAGTTGTAAGTTTTTAAAGTTTGAGTTCTCTCTGCAACATCACACTTTCAGATACAACTTTTCATTCTGCTCGCGAAAATCACAGAAAATCCTGAAACTTTTTGGTCCCACAAAACTCACATTCAATCTTCTAATTGGGTGTGATTTGATTTTCGATCTCTACCCGAAAGAAAATTGGGATGCTGTTGTGTATTTTCAAAGGACACCATTTTTGGTCACAAGAAACACGAACACGATCATTGCACCAACCGACCAAGAGAAAAATTCTCAACTTTTCCCTTGGATGACCCAAAATCGAATCCAGTCTCCAGAATTTTGAAAGTAATCGACCATTTTTTAAAAAGTTTTCACTGCGAAATCAATGAACTCTACTTGGAGCCATGTTGTATTCAAGGGAATTTTCAAAATCTCATAAAATCCATAGTCCAGCGACAATCGCGTTTCCCATCTCTTTCCATTCATGGAGACATCGACGAAGCAAACTTGAAATTTCTCAATGAAAATGTTCAGGTTACCGATTCTGTTTGTTTGGATTTTGAAAATGAAAATTCTGAAAATTTCAAATTTGCCTGGAACTCTGAATACTTGCACATTATATACGGCGATTCCTTTTCTACCGAAACTTTCTTGAGTCTCAATTTTACAACCTGCGAAATTTCGAAATCAAACTTTTCTCCAGAAGACTGGAAATTTTTGATATTGGCTTGGATGAATGGGTGGAATCCAAAGATGAAACATTTAGTGGTTGAAGGAGAATATGAGTTTTTGGAGATTACCAAAAATCTTACTGTTGGAGAATTGAGGGATAAGGAAGTGGTCAGAAAGCTTTATTAGTGAGTTTAAAAACTCACATCGTGAAATTTCTAAACTTTAAATTTCAGCACAACTCCCATTACTGATCTTGAATTCAAAATTGACGGTGGATACGATGTTCAAAGGAAATCTGATGGAGTATTGGCAACAATTCATGTGGAGAATGGATTTGGTAGAGTGGATTTTCATGTTTGGAATTGAGGAACTTGAGAAATTTCATTTTTGTTTTATTCAATGTTGATAGTAATCTGAAAATAAAGCATTTGTCATAACTGACACATTATTATTCAACTTTAATTTTTGACAACTGCGTGAAATCGGAGAAGCGTGTCGCGCCTCCATGAGTCACGATTATCCTTTTCCCGATACCTCCATACCATTACGTCATCACTTCTCTCTCCTCCTAATTGAGAGATATTTCTTCCCCTTCCTTTTCTCCTATCCTTTGCCTCCCGATAGATAAGATCAAGAAACCATTAAATTCGGAAGTAAGTAAGATCAAACCCCGAAACATCTTTACCAAATTCCTAAACATCACGCCACCATCAGATCATCAAAGGAGCAACTATAAAAGGACGGATTCGACACTGACCAGTCAGTTATTTTGGAAGTCTCCACATTTCGCCACCGATTCTCTCCCCCTTCTCCTGTCCCCTCATTTCCCATCTCATCTATACTCCTATTTCCTGTACCCCTCTTTTTTACCCTATTACTTTTATCATACCAATAAACTATTATTATTAAACCACTGAACCACACCATATAAAGGTACCCATAAACAGGGGCCATTACATGGTGCATCGACCAAATCTTAAGGTTAGTTTGAAAGAAAGTGTCCGAACAAAGACTGTTCGAAGAAGCCTAGCCGAAGAGCCTGCTAAAAGAGAGGGAGATCAGCACCCAACCAGTAATAATCCTTGCTAAGATAGGGAAATCAGCACCCGTTAAACGATATAGATAACCCAAGTATTTACAAAAAACTAAAAAAGAAAACCCATAAAAAGAAACATATAGCCTATAATCATGTACTCCCCCCAAGACATTAGTATGGTTGATGAAACCATAACTACTTTACAAAAAGATATGATATCCTCAATCTCGAATACAATTAATAAGACCATTAACCCTATTCCAAAGAAAGAAAACATGAATTCTGGCGAAACTGAAGCCCAATACATACTTAGATACGGAATCATTCTCAAAAACGAAGAAACAAACCATAAAGAGAAATATGACAAATACCAAAAACAATATGATAAAGCTATAAACATTCTATATTCAGTTCCAAAAGAGACAATTCTGGGCGAAAAGGCGATGGATATCGTCAACAAGATCGAAGACGAAGACAAAAAGGTCAAAGATAAGGTAAATGAGTTAGAAACAAAACTACTCGCAAAACATGGAGCAATTAATACGTTTGCAGAAGCTGAAGGACAAACCAAACTTCAAAACCACATATACAAGATAAAAACATATACGGGAACAAGAGGACTGGACAGCCTGAAGGAACCAGAAAAACACGTGAGTGCACAACAAAACCAAATAGCTCAAGTCAAACCGTCTATACTAAGAGACAAGAATTTTGACTTGCCAGTCTTCGACGGAGACTACGAAGACTGGCCGGCCTTTTACGAAATACTAAAGGCTACAGTAATAGACGTCGATGAAAGAGTCATCGACTTAGTAATGAAACATAGAATCCTTAGAAAGAATCTTCGCGGAGCACCATTCAGGCTAGTAAAACCATACAAGACTGACGGTACCGCATTCCACCAGGCAGTGGACAGATTAGTGAAAATGTATAACTCACCAGAAAAACTCTACGAAGTTTACTGGAACAAACTACTAAAGTTACCGCCAGCATCAGATAACACACAGAGTCTGAGAAACCTACACAATGAGTTACTGGCAATCATGAATGGGCTAGAGCCATACGGCACAGTGGAAACACAGAATTTCCAATCAACAATTAGGACAAAAATCCCAACAGAGATTTTAGAGCAGATCCTAAAGAACACTCCGCAGAATACTACTGCACTTCTTAACGCCTTTGACGAGGTTATTTCAATCAAAGAATCAGCCCAAATCACAAACAATTTGAATCCAGAGAGAGAAGAAAAGCACACCTTCTCAGCACACCAAAGCAACACACAGCAAGCCTGCAAATACTGCAAGAGAACAAACCACAGCACCAATGAGTGCAAAACAATCAGTTCCATTTTCGATAGAAAGCAATTCATCAAGAAAAACAATTTGTGTTTCAACTGCTTGAAACAAGGTCACAGAACCAAAGAATGCACTAGCTCACTATGCAAAAAGTGCCACACAAAACACAACTCCTCCATTTGCCATAAAAATCAGCCTCAGCCTCAAAACAGAAACCAAGTTCAACAAAACTCACCTCGTCAAATGAATAATTTCAGAAACAATGCTCAAAGCCAAGGAAGCAACCAGTTCAACAATCAGCAAAGAGGATATTCCCAGTGGCAAGGAAATCCTATGAATCGTCCCAATAATGGTACCTGGGGGGCAGCACCAGGAAACAACCAACAAAACTTCAATCCCAACAACCAGCAAAACTTCAATCCCAACAATCAATGGAACAATAATAATGCAGGGCAATGGAACCAAATGAATCAGAATCAAGGACCGAACAAAGGATTCGGAAATCAAAACCAAGGACCGAACAGAGGATTCGGAAATCAAAACTCAAAAGGACAAAGAGGACCAAACCAAGGTCAGTCAAACACACCACAAAACAGAGGCACTAACAAAAAGAGTGGCTATCAGGCCAAATCAAACGAGACTTCCCTAATGGTAGCAAACGCACCTATCCTAGTGAACGATGAAATAGAAACTATCCCCGTACTACTAGACTCAGGATCAGACTATTCTTTCATCTTATCAGACTTTGCTGAGAAAATGGACATGAAAATTTTAGAGAAAAATGTGTCAATGGACATAACTGGGTTTGGGAAAAACACTACAACTATTCACTCAAACAGAGTAGAATTTGATATCATACTGAACAGTGACACAGAAACCACGTTCAGAGTAGAAGCATTGACAATGCCAAAGATCACCGATCTTTTTGAACCGATCAACCTTTCGCAAGAGGACAAAGATTTCCTCGAGATAAGAGACCATAAAACGATAAACATATCGAAACCTGAAACACCCGTCGCCCTAATCGGGTGTGATTCATTCTGGAGTCTAATGAAAAACAAAAGAGAACAACTTCCATCTGGAAGATTCCTAATCTCGACCCATATGGGACCAATCATTTGTGGTAGACAAGACAAATATGCTACCAATATGCATTCACTCATCGCAAAAATGAGCGAAAACGAGGACGAAAACAATGTCCACACTACCCTAGAACAGTATTTTGAAATAAACAACATAGGCATCACCGATAGTTATTTTGAACCAAGTAACGATGACCTTATGGAAGCCTTTAAGAAAACAGCATTCATCAACCCAGAGAATAAGAGAGTAGTAGTTTCCCTACCATGGAAAGGAGAGCGCAAAGGAGAGCTAGCTAATAATAAAGAAGTAGCCTTCTGCCGCCTAAAACAACACTATGTCTCTAACAATAAGAAAGAAACTTGGAAAAATCTCATTGATGCCTTCCAGAAAATGGAAGAAAGCGACATCATTGAAGAAGTAGTTAATGACCCTGATATCGGATATTACATCCCTTACAGCCAAGTATTCAACGAAGGGAGTAACACAACTAAAATAAGAACAGTATTTGACGCTTCTAGTAAGAGAAAAGGCGAATTCAGTCTTAACCAAGTACTCCGCCAAGGACCTTCCCTCGTCCCAGATATACAAGCCCTTTTACTAAGAATTAGAAAAGGAAAATATCTCCTCAGCGGAGATATAGAGAAAGCTTTTCATGCCGTTGAGATAAACGAAAACGATAGAGACTACTTGAGATTTATCCTACTCAAAGATCCAACTAAAATACCAACTACCGATAACATTAGGCTAATGAGATTCAAGAGACTACCATTCGGTGTTAATTGTTCCCCATTCCTACTTTCCATGTCTATCTTATTCGGTATCGAACAAGCAAACGCACCCGAAGAACTGATTAGATATGTGCTGCATGCCACTTCTTATCAGACTCCTCTCCAGAGGACGAAGATATTAAACCCAACATAAGAAGAATTCCTCCACGATCTCAAAGAAGCTTTATTCCAAGAAATTTTTTAACGATTTTCCTTCAATCCATTTCATTCAAATTTTCAACGAACTTTCCGCAATTTATCTCTCAATAGAAAAGACAAAAACACACCATCCAACTTATGAAAATTACAGAAATCATCCTTCAAACCAACCCGATCCAAGCAACCTAAAAAATGGCCAAAAGACCGAGCAACGCAATCGCTGACATCAACGAAGAAGCCAAGAGGATGGCCGTGACCTGGACACTCAAAGAATTGACCGACAAAGCAGCAAAAGAGAGACATCGTCCCCAACGAGCAGAACCAAAATGCAAATTTTGTAATGGCAACCACCATACCGGAGAATGCCACTCTGTCTCCATCAAGGAAAAGCTGGAAATCGTCAAGGAGAAAGACTTGTGCCTCCTGTGCCTCAATTACCTCAACCACCACGCAGCAGCATGCCGTGCTCTAAAGTCAGGCCAATACTTATGCAAAGCGCACATCTGCGCCAAAAAGTAAGAAAAAACAAATAACATAATATTCCTTTCAACATATGAGTTGCAGCTTCACTATCCATCACGCAACACTGTGCGAAAAATCAATGGCTGAAGTCCACCACATACGCTCAAACAGCAGCGAAGAGAAAGATTCGTCGGATGATGAAGACGCCCTACTCAACTAAGTAAAGTCCTATAACATTCTCGATACCCATAGATGAAGCTAATGCCCCTACTCCCGAATATCTTTTTTTGTGCTAAAAACGAAGTAAACACATTTTTGTTAACAAATCTTTTTATTCTCATCTTTCAAAAGAAGAACAAAAAAAAAACAACATGAATCGGGAAAAAAGAACAAATGGGGCAAGGAATTTAATCCCAGTCGGAGCGAGAGAAGCCTTTCACAGTCAATACATCCAACGGGTAGAGGCCCATGTGGCTGAGGCCTTTGAATTCCACCACGTACTCATAGCGTTTTGTCAGACGCTGCCCGTAACGTATATAGAAATACTTGGATATGGTTAACCAAAAACCTCTATCCGCCCATTCGAATCTCTGAACATAGGGCCTGCAAAACAAAAAATAACAAACTATATCTCAATAAAATCAAAATCCAAATACTGTAAATAACTTACGATACAGGGTGAATTATTGGCACCGCTGTTATGCCAGACTTCCGGTGGGTGAACTCAAAATTCACTTTTCCCTGTGATAGAAGTCTCGCGTTGAGATCATCCGTGTCTACGAACTCCCAGTCCCTCGCATTTTCTTTCAAATGCTCGATGAACGAAACCATGTCGCAGAAACACTGAAAAATAAGATATCGAGTCGAAACAAGCTAGAGAAAACCAGAAACGAATGATATCCCTCTTGGCCACACCAATCGTTTATATATCCATCGAATAAACACGCCTCTCGAAATTTGAAATTCCTTCACAGTATTCCATCTATACAAAACCAATAATATTTCTCGACTCCACCTCAAAAATTCCAAACTTTCATAGAAATCATCAAATCAGCTGAAAATTACAGCAATCTGAAACTGAAATTGAAATGACCTTTTCTTTGAAATCAAGACATAACACATAGTAAACCCAACTGACCATGAAATTAACAGACAATTTTTTATTACAACCGTCGGAAACACATTACACAATCAATCGCAGTCTGATCAAATAGAAGCCTATTACACATAAAAAAGAAAACACAGTTATAGCCACAAGAAAAAATACTAAATCCGACCTCAGAATCAAAAAATTAAACAGTTCTTTAGGAAAACATCACAGAAAAAGTAGCTTACCACAAAATCCTAGACTCTACCTCTAAAGACTAAGTATAACAAAATTACAAGAACACACATATTCACAATAAAAAGAAAAATTACGAAAAAGAGAACGACAATAGACAAAGTCAAAACACTAGCTAATCGGGATTCAACCTCCAGATTATTGGAATAACTAATAGTCTCATTACATCTCGTAATAGAACACTCACACTCATTCAATCCATAATCAGTTCCCGAAACATTTTTCATTTCCTCTGATACAACAACAGTTGTAGATCCCAAAGCCATTGTAGTCGAAGTCTCAGGAATATCTTCTAGACAATCAAAATCATCAAGTTGAGGAAAAGAATGCCTTCGCACATAGCAAGGAATTTCTTGAATCCGAAACAAACAAAAATATGGCGATGAATGACTGAAATTGAACTGATATTTTTTACATTTACAAAATAAAGTAAAACAAACCCTTGGAGGACCATGCAGTGGGAACATTCCCCACAATCTCCGACAATCTCCCAATCAGGGATCACAGAAGTTGTGTTTCCCATAACATCACACACAATTAATAGAAACAGGAATAAAGAAAACATAATAACAATAGAAAGGTTCTGGAAAATTGAATAAACTGAGATTCCTCTCAAGAGCATTTATACCCTGGTACCACACAAGCGTGGGCGCCGGAGGATGACGGATTCAAGACCGTCATTTTTACAATTCCTGCATTTTTATGTATTCTCCATTTTTCTTCCCCCACCCTCATCTTGAATTTTTCCTTCCTAATCCCCTTAAGTGCTCTTTCCTTTTCCAAGATCCCCCAGACCTTTTTTATCAATGAGGACATACAGGACTTTATTGTTATCCAGAGAATCTCCCCCTCCCCCGGAGTGTCGCGCCTCCATGAGTCACGATTATCCTTTTCCCGATACCTCCATACCATTACGTCATCACTTCTCTCTCCTCCTAATTGAGAGATATTTCTTCCCCTTCCTTTTCTCCTATCCTTTGCCTCCCGATAGATAAGATCAAGAAACCATTAAATTCGGAAGTAAGTAAGATCAAACCCCGAAACATCTTTACCAAATTCCTAAACATCACGCCACCATCAGATCATCAAAGGAGCAACTATAAAAGGACGGATTCGACACTGACCAGTCAGTTATTTTGGAAGTCTCCACATTTCGCCACCGATTCTCTCCCCCTTCTCCTGTCCCCTCATTTCCCATCTCATCTATACTCCTATTTCCTGTACCCCTCTATTTTACCCTATTACTTTTATCATACCAATAAACTATTATTATTAAACCACTGAACCACACCATATAAAGGTACCCATAAACAGGGGCCATTACAAAGCGTTTTCGAAGAAAATTATCGACATTCGTCACAATCTTGAATCTGAAAAACATTTATACTTTTTTGAAATCAATGCTTGATTTTACTTGTCCTTGAAATCGTGAGATATTGCTTCCAGACTACAGATAAAAAACTTTCATCTCAAGCCGATCAAGTTTCCCAGTTAACTGAAACTTTGAATTGTTGGTAAAGCTTTGAGAAGAACATTAATTGAGATTTCTTATGTATATGTAGTCGCTTACATACAGTATGAAACCGGAAAAAAGCTTAAAATTCGTTATCATTTCCTCCCATTGTGTACCCATATTTATAATTCTTGACTTCAGGAGTGCTCACACGTAGCTGATTGTCAGAAACTGAATCGGCAATTTATTGCAAAAAGGAACGAATCATCATAAAACCCCATGTCTATAACATAACATGAGTATCATGTTTTACAACATTACGATAGATTTTCAGAAAAAACACTACTCGATTCCGAGTTAGCCAATTTAGAGCATAATGAATATGATGAAATTAATCGTAGATAATCAGCTGAGTTGGGAAACCGGATAAGGTAGCACAACTCAACTTTTCAGTTTCAACTGGTACAGATTCTATGAAGCCGTTTCTGATTGGTTAGTAGAACAAACGATAGTATATCTACATTCATACATTATTAAAAATGAAACCCTACTTTCAAGGAAATGGGCCATTAGACGTTGATGTTTTTATTTGATGTTATCGAAGCTATCTCTTTCGTCATTGTCAGTTTGTCTTCCCATACACAATTATCGAGAAACTAATTTTTTTCCTCAGATTCATCAAGTTTATGAATTTAGTGAAACTTGGAATAGTTGATTGGTAGCAAGTTTGAATATCGACACTTTCCAAATTTTTAGTGTTGGAACAGTAGATCCAAAGGGCTATCGAAATCTTCTCATAAAATATGTAGTCGTCGCTTTGAACATGATATCCGTATCTAGAGTTCACTTTAGTTCACTTTGATAATAATTGTATCTTTAAAACATATAAAAAATGATTTGATTAGTGATCCAAGCTGGAATTTTAGAAGAGCCATTTTAATAAGAAAGGCGATACGAATAGATCGGCCATTTAGAGAAAATTACCACACTCCCTAAACTTTTGAAGTGGTATGAACTAAACTAACAGCTGTATGGACACTAATAAAACAAAGAATCCATGTCAAATAAATACGTTCAAGTTGGAACAGGAATATTTTGATTTACGGCATCCTAAAATGGAAAATAGATTTCACGTGTGCCCCTTTTTATGGGCTCTCGCTCTCACACGAGGTACTGTAAAAAATTGACTAAAACTCGTATTGAAAATGCGTGAAATCGATCATAACTTGCATACAAAGCGGAAATTGGAAACTCGGCCTAGTTTAGATTGTTCAGAAAACTGCCAGATATCTCCCAGTTAACAAATTGTTTCTGGAAGTCTCACGCAATTAAGTATTATTGGCTAAGAGATTGCCCAAAAAATGCATTGTAATTTTTTTGGACCTAGAAAAATGTTTAGAATTTTCAAATTTGAATTTCCACTCGGTGCCGCGTGGTTAATGAGGTTCTTACATTTCAAAGCGAATAGTTCCAAAGAAAATATGTTGTAATACCCGAGATCTGAAATAGCAAAAAATGGCACTTAATCCATCGATGTGTTTTGAGATTTTCGTCAAGTAACTTGGCAAAATGGCGTAACTAATAAAGAAAGGTGCTAGTAGCTATCAAGACAAACAGCAAAATCATGAAAAATAAAAATTTGTCTACGCTCATTCGAATATTGCTGCCCAATGTTTTGCAATAAACAGAAAATGGTAAACTGCAAATTTTCTAGATCTATCTTAAAGTTTCAGACAAGATGATACAGGATTTTTAAAGTGTACTGACAATACGCAGAGAGCCTCGAATAGTGATAAAGCTAACTTTTGCAAACTATTCAATTTCATATCGAAAAATTTTTGGTTTCGTCATCTCGATTAACTATTCTAAATTTTGCCGGAAAACAATTGTTCCATTGATTTTAGAAACTCATTAAGTCAACAGACCTCTATAATCAAACGTCAGGATCATTTCTCATCCCGAAAAAACAAGCCATTTGCTGGATGGAGAAAATACGATTTTTCGGAGATTACAAAAATGTTTACTGTTCGACAACTAAGGGATAAGGAAGTGGTTAGAGAGATGTATTAGTGACCTCAGATCAAACTATAAAATTATTTTGAATATTTCAGCGAAACTTCCATCACTTAACATTTAAGATTTGATATCTACGGTGGATACGATATTCAAAGGTTATCCCATGGTGTATTGGCAACATTTTATGTGCAGGACGGATTTGATAGGGTGGATTTTCACGTTTGAAATTGAGAACATTAGCATATTTTTAATCTGTTTTACAGTGGTCATATATGTAAGCTTTCGTTGTTTTGAATAGTGGGGAGAAAAAATAAGAAACATCTCTAATGAACAGTTCTAGAAAAATTACTCGAATTCATAAAATACTAGAAAACGAAAACCATGCATCATTTCTCAAAACATTATACCGTAAAATCTGTAAAAAAAGGACATGGACTTCTTTTCTCAAACCTTCTAGAAAGGTGTCCTTAAATTAGAGAAGTTCTTCTATATTTCAGAGCATGTATAGCGTTCACCAATATTTATCATATTTCTCGCATCATTCTAACCTTCTTTAGCTTTATGTCAACCTGCACATACCATATCTTACCATTTTTACACCATATTTTTTTTCATTTCAAATGTTTCACACACTTTACTTCGACCATCATGCTTTTTATTACAACAATATACCCTTGCTTGGCTTCCATATTTTCAAAGTGAACATCATTTATTCAAGAATCCATTCAAAACTCAGAAACCCAAGCCCGTCTTTTACACGTTTGTATAACATTTAGGCATTTGCCCAAACAACCATTTCTAAACCCTCTTTTGGAACATACTTTTCTACCCTTTCTCCTCTATTTTGCTACTATTCTCCACCCATAAAAGACGCTATGAGAACCGGATGTCTCTACAAAAAGCCAAATGGAGCACGATCCGTACCACAACTCCCAGAAGAGCCCAACGGTTGTTGAGCAGAGAAAATGGAACCAAAAAAGCCTGAAAAAAATAAAAATTACTTGAGTATTGGAATCGAAAAGGGAGGAAAGGGGTGTGGGAGAAAAATATATAGCAAGAGAGTTACGTAAACTATTCTATGCTTCATGAATAAGACAAAAACCCCATGGTTCTATAAAAACCACATGGTTCTATAAAAACCACATGGTTCTATAAAAACCACATGGTTCTATAAAAACCACATGGTTCTATAAAAACCACATGGTTCTATAAAAACCACATGGTTCTATAAAAACCACATGGTTCTATAAAAACCCCATGGTTCTATAAAAACCACATGGTTCTATAAAAACCACATGGTTCTATGAAAACCACATGGTTCTATAAAAACCACATGGTTCTATAAAAACCACATGGTTCTATAAAAACCACATGGTTCTATAAAAACCACATGGTTCTATAAAAACCACATGGTTCTATAAAAACCACATGGTTCTATAAAAACCACATGGTTCTATAAAAACCCCATGGTTCTATAAAAACCACATGGTTCTATAAAAACCACATGGTTCTATGAAAACCACATGGTTCTATAAAAACCACATGGTTCTATAAAAACCACATGGTTCTATAATAACCCCATGGTTCTATAAAAACCCCATGGTTCTATAAAAACCCCATGGTTCTATAAAAACCACATGGTTCTATAAAAACCACATGGTTCTATAAAAACCACATGGTTCTATAATAACCCCATGGTTCTATAAAAACCCCATGGTTCTATAAAAACCCCATGGTTCTATAAAAACCCCATGGTTCTATAAAAACCCCATGGTTCTATAAAAACCACATGGTTCTATAAAAACCACATGGTTCTATGAAAACCACATGGTTCTATAAAAACCACATGGTTCTATAAAAACCCCATGGTTCTATAAAAACCACATGGTTCTATAAAAACCACATGGTTCTATGAAAACCACATGGTTCTATAAAAACCACATGGTTCTATAAAAACCACATGGTTCTATAATAACCCCATGGTTCTATAAAAACCCCATGGTTCTATAAAAACCCCATGGTTCTATAAAAACCACATGGTTCTATAAAAACCACATGGTTCTATAAAAACCACATGGTTCTATAAAAACCACATGGTTCTATGAAAACCACATGGTTCTATGAAAACCCCATGGTTCTATAAAAACCACATGGTTCTATAAAAACCACATGGTTCTATGAAAACCACATGGTTCTATAAAAACCCCATGGTTCTATAAAAACCACATGGTTCTATAAAAACCACATGGTTCTATGAAAACCACATGGTTCTATAAAAACCACATGGTTCTATAAAAACCACATGGTTCTATAATAACCCCATGGTTCTATAAAAACCCCATGGTTCTATAAAAACCCCATGGTTCTATAAAAACCACATGGTTCTATAAAAACCACATGGTTCTATAAAAACCACATGGTTCTATAAAAACTCCATGGTTCTATAAAAACCCCATGGTTCTATAATAACCCCATGGTTCTATAAAAACCCCATGGTTCTATAAAAACCACATGGTTCTATAAAAACCACATGGTTCTATAAAAACCACATGGTTCTATAAAAACCACATGGTTCTATAAAAACCACATGGTTCTATAAAAACCACATGGTTCTATAAAAACCACATGGTTCTATAAAAACCCCATGGTTCTATAAAAACCACATGGTTCTATAAAAACCACATGGTTCTATGAAAACCACATGGTTCTATAAAAACCACATGGTTCTATAAAAACCACATGGTTCTATAATAACCCCATGGTTCTATAAAAACCCCATGGTTCTATAAAAACCCCATGGTTCTATAAAAACCACATGGTTCTATAAAAACCACATGGTTCTATAAAAACCACATGGTTCTATAATAACCCCATGGTTCTATAAAAACCCCATGGTTCTATAAAAACCCCATGGTTCTATAAAAACCCCATGGTTCTATAAAAACCCCATGGTTCTATAAAAACCCCATGGTTCTATAAAAACTCCATGGTTCTATAAAAACCCCATGGTTCTAAAAAAACCCCATGGTTCTAAAAAAACCCCCATGGTTCTATAAAAACCCCATGGTTCTATAAAAACCCCATGGTTCTATAAAAACCACATGGTTCTATAAAAACCACATGGTTCTATAAAAACCACATGGTTCTATAAAAACCACATGGTTCTATAAAAACTCCATGGTTCTATAAAAACCCCATGGTTCTATAATAACCCCATGGTTCTATAAAAACCCCATGGTTCTATAAAAACCACATGGTTCTATAAAAACCACATGGTTCTATAAAAACCACATGGTTCTATAAAAACCACATGGTTCTATAAAAACCACATGGTTCTATAAAAACCACATGGTTCTATAAAAACCACATGGTTCTATAAAAACCCCATGGTTCTATAAAAACCACATGGTTCTATAAAAACCACATGGTTCTATAAAAACCACATGGTTCTATAAAAACCACATGGTTCTATAAAAACCACATGGTTCTATAAAAACCCCATGGTTCTATAAAAACCACATGGTTCTATAAAAACCACATGGTTCTATGAAAACCACATGGTTCTATAAAAACCACATGGTTCTATAAAAACCACATGGTTCTATAATAACCCCATGGTTCTATAAAAACCCCATGGTTCTATAAAAACCCCATGGTTCTATAAAAACCACATGGTTCTATAAAAACCACATGGTTCTATAAAAACCACATGGTTCTATAATAACCCCATGGTTCTATAAAAACCCCATGGTTCTATAAAAACCCCATGGTTCTATAAAAACCCCATGGTTCTATAAAAACCCCATGGTTCTATAAAAACCCCATGGTTCTATAAAAACCACATGGTTCTATAAAAACCACATGGTTCTATAATAACCCCATGGTTCTAAAAAAACCCCATGGTTCTATAAAAACTCCATGGTTCTATAAAAACCCCATGGTTCTAAAAAAACCCCATGGTTCTATAAAAACCCCATGGTTCTATAAAAACTCCATGGTTCTATAAAAACCCCATGGTTCTAAAAAAACCCCATGGTTCTAAAAAAACCCCCATGGTTCTATAAAAACCCCATGGTTCTAAAAAAACCCCATGGTTCTAAAAAAACCCCATGGTTCTATAAAAACCCCATGATTCTAAAAAAACCCCATGGTTCTAAAAAAACCCCATGGTTCTATAAAAACCCCATGGTTCTAAAAAAACCCCATGGTTCTAAAAAAACCCCATGGTTCTATAAAAACCCCATGGTTCTAAAAAACCCCATGGTTCTAAAAAATCCCCATGGTTCTATAAAAACCCCATGGTTCTATAAAAACTCCATGGTTCTATAAAAACCCCATGGTTCTAAAAAACCCCATGGTTCTATAAAAACCCCATGGTTCTATAAAAACCCCATGGTTCTATAAAAACCCCATGGTTCTAAAAAACCCCCATGGTTCTATAAAAACCCCATGGTTCTATAAAAACTCCATGGTTCTATAAAAACCCCATGGTTCTAAAAAAACCCCATGGTTCTATAAAAACCCCATGGTTCTATAAAAACCCCATGGTTCTAAAAAAACCCCATGGTTCTAAAAAACCCCATGGTTCTAAAAAATCCCCATGGTTCTATAAAAAACCCCATGGTTCTATAAAAACCCCATGGTTCTATAAAAACCCCATGGTTCTAAAAAAACCCCATGGTTCTAAAAAAACCCCATGGTTCTATAAAAACCCCATGGTTCTATAAAAACCCCATGGTTCTAAAAAATCCCCATGGTTCTATAAAAACCCCATGGTTCTATAAAAACCCCATGGTTCTATAAAAACCCCATGGTTCTATAAAAACCCCATGGTTCTAAAAAGACCCCATGGTTCTATAAAAACCCCATGGTTCTATAAAAACCCCATGGTTCTATAAAAACCCCATGGTTCTATAAAAACCCCATGGTTCTATAAAAACCCCATGGTTCTAAAAAAACCCCATGGTTCTAAAAAAACCCCATGGTTCTAAAAAAACCCCATGGTTCTATAAAAACCCCATGGTTCTATAAAAACCCCATGGTTCTAAAAAGACCCCATGGTTCTATAAAAACCCCATGGTTCTATAAAAACCCCATGGTTCTATAAAAACCACATGGTTCTATAATAACCCCATGGTTCTATAAAAACCCCATGGTTCTATAAAAACCCCATGGTTCTATAAAAACCCCATGGTTCTAAAAAAACCCCATGGTTCTATAAAAACCCCATGGTTCTATAAAAACCCCATGGTTCTATAAAAACCACATGGTTCTATAAAAACCCCATGGTTCTATAAAAACCACATGGTTCTATAAAAACCACATGGTTCTATGAAAACCACATGGTTCTATAAAAACCACATGGTTCTATAAAAACCACATGGTTCTATAATAACCCCATGGTTCTATAAAAACCCCATGGTTCTATAAAAACCCCATGGTTCTATAAAAACCACATGGTTCTATAAAAACCACATGGTTCTATAAAAACCACATGGTTCTATAATAACCCCATGGTTCTATAAAAACCCCATGGTTCTATAAAAACCCCATGGTTCTATAAAAACCCCATGGTTCTATAAAAACCCCATGGTTCTATAAAAACTCCATGGTTCTATAAAAACTCCATGGTTCTATAAAAACCCCATGGTTCTAAAAAAACCCCATGGTTCTATAAAAACCCCATGGTTCTATAAAAACTCCATGGTTCTATAAAAACCCCATGGTTCTAAAAAAACCCCATGGTTCTAAAAAAACCCCCATGGTTCTATAAAAACCCCATGGTTCTAAAAAAACCCCATGGTTCTAAAAAAACCCCATGGTTCTATAAAAACCCCATGATT
Source organism: Caenorhabditis sinica (assembly GCA_963932045.1). Classification (NCBI taxonomy): domain Eukaryota; kingdom Metazoa; phylum Nematoda; class Chromadorea; order Rhabditida; family Rhabditidae; genus Caenorhabditis; species Caenorhabditis sinica. The sequence continues at coordinate 23,893,846 of OZ009940.1, forward strand.
CTAAAAAAACCCCATGGTTCTAAAAAAACCCCATGGTTCTATAAAAACCCCATGGTTCTAAAAAAACCCCATGGTTCTAAAAAAACCCCATGGTTCTATAAAAACCCCATGGTTCTATAAAAACCCCATGGTTCTAAAAAACCCCATGGTTCTAAAAAATCCCCATGGTTCTATGAAAACCCCATGGTTCTATAAAAACTCCATGGTTCTATAAAAACCCCATGGTTCTAAAAAACCCCATGGTTCTATAAAAACCCCATGGTTCTATAAAAACCCCATGGTTCTATAAAAACCCCATGGTTCTAAAAAACCCCCATGGTTCTATAAAAACCCCATGGTTCTATAAAAACTCCATGGTTCTATAAAAACCCCATGGTTCTAAAAAAACCCCATGGTTCTATAAAAACCCCATGGTTCTATAAAAACTCCATGGTTCTATATTAACTCCATGGTTCTATAAAAACCACATGGTTCTATAAAAACCACATGGTTCTATAAAAACCACATGGTTCTATAATAACCCCATGGTTCTATAAAAACCCCATGGTTCTATAAAAACCCCATGGTTCTAAAAAAACCCCATGGTTCTATAAAAACCCCATGGTTCTATAAAAACCCCATGGTTCTATAAAAACCCCATGGTTCTATAAAAACCCCATGGTTCTAAAAAATCCCCATGGTTCTATAAAAACCCCATGGTTCTATAAAAACCCCATGGTTCTATAAAAACCCCATGGTTCTATAAAAACCCCATGGTTCTAAAAAGACCCCATGGTTCTATAAAAACCCCATGGTTCTATAAAAACCCCATGGTTCTAAAAAAACCCCATGGTTCTAAAAAAACCCCATGGTTCTAAAAAAACCCCATGGTTCTATAAAAACCCCATGGTTCTATAAAAACCCCATGGTTCTATAAAAACCCCATGGTTCTAAAAAGACCCCATGGTTCTATAAAAACCCCATGGTTCTATAAAAACCCCATGGTTCTAAAAAAACCCCATGGTTCTAAAAAAACCCCATGGTTCTATAAAAACCCCATGGTTCTAAAAAATCCCCATGGTTCTATAAAAACCCCATGGTTCTAAAAAAACCCCATGGTTCTAAAAAACCCCATGGTTCTATAAAAACCCCATGGTTCTATAAAATCCCCATGGTTCTATAAAAACCCCATGGTTCTATAAAAACCCCATGGTTCTGAAAAACCCCATGGTTCTAAAAAATCCCCATGGTTCTATAAAAACCCCATGGTTCTATAAAAACCCCATGGTTCTAAAAAAACCCCATGGTTCTATAAAAACCCCATGGTTCTATAAAAACCCCATGGTTCTATAAAAACCCCATGGTTCTAAAAAAACCCCATGGTTCTAAAAAGACCCCATGGTTCTATAAAAACCCCATGGTTCTATAAAAACCCCATGGTTCTAAAAAATCCCCATGGTTCTATAAAAACCCCATGGTTCTAAAAAAACCCCATGGTTCTAAAAAATCCCCATGGTTCTATAAAAACCCCATGGTTCTAAAAAAACCCCATGGTTCTAAAAAATCCCCATGGTTCTATAAAAACCCCATGGTTCTAAAAAAACCCCATGGTTCTATAAAAACCCCATGGTTCTATAAAAACCCCATGGTTCTAAAAAAACCCCCATGGTTCTATAAAAACCCCATGGTTCTGAAAAAACCCCATGGTTCTAAAAAAACCCCATGGTTCTATAAAAACCCCATGATTCTAAAAAAACCCCATGGTTCTAAAAAAACCCCATGGTTCTATAAAAACCCCATGGTTCTAAAAAAACCCCATGGTTCTATAAAAACCCCATGATTCTAAAAAAACCCCATGGTTCTATAAAAACCCCATGGTTCTATAAAAACCCCATGGTTCTATAAAAACCCCATGGTTCTAAAAAAACCCCCATGGTTCTATAAAAACCCCATGGTTCTGAAAAAACCCCATGGTTCTAAAAAAACCCCATGGTTCTAAAAAAACCCCATGGTTCTATAAAAACCCCATGGTTCTAAAAAAACCCCATGGTTCTATAAAAACCCCATGATTCTAAAAAAACCCCATGGTTCTAAAAAAACCCCATGGTTCTAAAAAAACCCCATGGTTCTATAAAAACCCCATGGTTCTATAAAAACCCCATGGTTCTATAAAAACCCCATGGTTCTATAAAAACCCCATGGTTCTATAAAAACCCCATGGTTCTAAAAAAACCCCATGATTCTAAAAAAAACCCCATGGTTCTAAAAAAACCCCATGGTTCTATAAAAACCCCATGGTTCTAAAAAAACCCCATGGTTCTAAAAAAACCCCATGGTTCTATAAAAACCCCATGGTTCTAAAAAAACCCCATGGTTCTATAAAAACCCCATGATTCTAAAAAAACCCCATGGTTCTAAAAAAACCCCATGGTTCTATAAAAACCCCATGGTTCTAAAAAAACCCCATGGTTCTATAAAAACCCCATGATTCTAAAAAAACCCCATGGTTCTATAAAAACCCCATGGTTCTATAAAAACCCCATGGTTCTATAAAAACCCCATGGTTCTAAAAAAACCCCCATGGTTCTAAAAAAACCCCATGGTTCTATAAAAACCCCATGATTCTAAAAAAACCCCATGGTTCTAAAAAAACCCCATGGTTCTAAAAAAACCCCATGGTTCTATAAAAACCCCATGATTCTAAAAAAACCCCATGGTTCTAAAAAAACCCCATGGTTCTAAAAAAACCCCATGGTTCTATAAAAACCCCATGGTTCTATAAAAACCCCATGGTTCTATAAAAACCCCATGGTTCTATAAAAACCCCATGGTTCTATAAAAACCCCATGGTTCTAAAAAAACCCCATGATTCTAAAAAAACCCCATGGTTCTAAAAAAACCCCATGGTTCTATAAAAACCCCATGGTTCTATAAAAACCCCATGGTTCTATAAAAACCCCATGGTTCTATAAAAACCCCATGGTTCTATAAAAACCCCATGATTCTAAAAAAACCCCATGGTTCTAAAAAAACCCCATGGTTCTAAAAAAACCCCATGGTTCTAAAAAAACCCCATGGTTCTATAAAAACCCCATGGTTCTATAAAAACCCCATGGTTCTAAAAAATCCCCATGGTTCTATAAAAACCCCATGGTTCTATAAAAACCCCATGGTTCTATAAAAACCCCATGGTTCTATAAAAACCCCATGGTTCTAAAAAGACCCCATGGTTCTATAAAAACCCCATGGTTCTATAAAAACCCCATGGTTCTAAAAAAACCCCATGGTTCTAAAAAAACCCCATGGTTCTAAAAAAACCCCATGGTTCTATAAAAACCCCATGGTTCTATAAAAACCCCATGGTTCTATAAAAACCCCATGGTTCTATAAAAACCCCATGGTTCTCTAAAAACCCCATGGTTCTAAAAAAACCCCATGGTTCTATAAAAACCCCATGGTTCTATAAAAACCCCATGGTTCTAAAAAACCCCATGGTTCTAAAAAATCCCCATGGTTCTATAAAAACCCCATGGTTCTATAAAAACCCCATGGTTCTATAAAAACCCCATGGTTCTAAAAAACCCCATGGTTCTAAAAAAACCCCATGGTTCTATAAAAACCCCATGGTTCTATAAAAACCCCATGGTTCTAAAAAACCCCATGGTTCTAAAAAATCCCCATGGTTCTATAAAAACCCCATGGTTCTATAAAAACCCCATGGTTCTATAAAAACCCCATGGTTCTAAAAAGACCCCATGGTTCTATAAAAACCCCATGGTTCTATAAAAACCCCATGGTTCTAAAAAAACCCCATGGTTCTAAAAAAACCCCATGGTTCTAAAAAAACCCCATGGTTCTATAAAAACCCCATGGTTCTATAAAAACCCCATGGTTCTATAAAAACCCCATGGTTCTATAAAAACCCCATGGTTCTAAAAAAACCCCATGGTTCTCTAAAAACCCCATGGTTCTATAAAAACCCCATGGTTCTATAAAAACCCCATGGTTCTATAAAAACCCCATGGTTCTCTAAAAACCCCATGGTTCTAAAAAGACCCCATGGTTCTATAAAAACCCCATGGTTCTATAAAAACCCCATGGTTCTAAAAAAACCCCATGGTTCTAAAAAAACCCCATGGTTCTAAAAAAACCCCATGGTTCTATAAAAACCCCATGGTTCTATAAAAACCCCATGGTTCTATAAAAACCCCATGGTTCTATAAAAACCCCATGGTTCTAAAAAAACCCCATGGTTCTCTAAAAACCCCATGGTTCTATAAAAACCCCATGGTTCTATAAAAACCCCATGGTTCTATAAAAACCCCATGGTTCTCTAAAAACCCCATGGTTCTAAAAAAACCCCATGGTTCTATAAAAACCCCATGGTTCTATAAAAACCCCATGGTTCTAAAAAACCCCATGGTTCTATAAAAACCCCATGGTTCTATAAAAACCCCATGGTTCTAAAAAAACCCCCATGGTTCTATAAAAACCCCATGGTTCTATAAAAACCCCATGGTTCTATAAAAACCCCATGGTTCTAAAAAACCCCATGGTTCTATAAAAACCCCATGGTTCTAAAAAACCCCATGGTTCTATAAAAACCCCATGGTTCTAAAAAAACCCCATGGTTCTAAAAAAACCCCCATGGTTCTATAAAAACCCCATGGTTCTATAAAAACCCCATGGTTCTATAAAAACCCCATGGTTCTATAAAAACCCCATGGTTCTAAAAAACCCCATGGTTCTATAAAAACCCCATGGTTCTAAAAAAACCCCATGGTTCTAAAAAACCCCATGGTTCTAAAAAAACCCCATGGTTCTAAAAAAACCCCCATGGTTCTATAAAAACCCCATGGTTCTATAAAAACCCCATGATTCTAAAAAAACCCCATGGTTCTAAAAAAACCCCATGGTTCTAAAAAAACCCCCATGGTTCTATAAAAACCCCATGGTTCTATAAAAACCCCATGATTCTAAAAAAACCCCATGATTCTAAAAAAACCCCATGGTTCTAAAAAAACCCCCATGGTTCTATAAAAACCCCATGGTTCTATAAAAACCCCATGGTTCTAAAAAAACCCCATGGTTCTATAGAAACCCCATGGTTCTGAAAAAACCCCATGGTTCTATAAAAACCCCATGGTTCTATGAAAACCCCATGGTTCTAAAAAAACCCCATGGTTCTAAAAAAACCCCATGGTTCTATAAAAACCCCATGGTTCTATAAAAACCCCATGGTTCTATAAAAACCCCCATGGTTCTATAAAAACCCCATGGTTCTATAAAAACCCCATGGTTCTAAAAAAACCCCCATGGTTCTATAAAAACCCCATGGTTCTATAAAAACCCCATGGTTCTAAAAAATCCCCATGGTTCTATAAAAACCCCATGGTTCTGAAAAAACCCCATGGTTCTAAAAAAACCCCATGATTCTAAAAAAACCCCATGATTCTAAAAAAACCCCATGGTTCTAAAAAAACCCCATGGTTCTATAAAAACCCCATGATTCTAAAAAAACCCCATGATTCTAAAAAAACCCCATGATTCTAAAAAAACCCCATGGTTCTAAAAAAACCCCATGGTTCTATAAAAACCCCATGGTTCTATAAAAACCCCATGGTTCTGAAAAAACCCCATGGTTCTAAAAAAACCCCATGATTCTAAAAAAACCCCATGATTCTAAAAAAACCCCATGATTCTAAAAAAACCCCATGATTCTAAAAAAACCCCATGGTTCTAAAAAAACCCCATGGTTCTATAAAAACCCCATGATTCTAAAAAAACCCCATGATTCTAAAAAAACCCCATGATTCTAAAAAAACCCCATGGTTCTAAAAAATCCCCATGGTTCTATAAAAACCCCATGGTTCTATAAAAACCCCATGGTTCTAAAAAAACCCCATGATTCTAAAAAAACCCCATGATTCTAAAAAAACCCCATGGTTCTAAAAAAACCCCATGGTTCTATAAAAACCCCATGATTCTAAAAAAACCCCATGGTTCTAAAAAAACCCCATGGTTCTAAAAAAACCCCATGATTCTAAAAAAACCCCATGATTCTAAAAAAACCCCATGGTTCTAAAAAAACCCCATGGTTCTATAAAAACCCCATGATTCTAAAAAAACCCCATGGTTCTAAAAAAACCCCATGGTTCTAAAAAAACCCCATGATTCTAAAAAAACCCCATGGTTCTAAAAAAACCCCATGGTTCTAAAAAAACCCCCATGGTTCTATAAAAACCCCATGGTTCTATAAAAACCCCATGGTTCTAAAAAATCCCCATGGTTCTATAAAAACCCCATGGTTCTGAAAAAACCCCATGGTTCTAAAAAAACCCCATGATTCTAAAAAAACCCCATGATTCTAAAAAAACCCCATGATTCTAAAAAAACCCCATGGTTCTAAAAAAACCCCATGGTTCTATAAAAACCCCATGATTCTAAAAAAACCCCATGGTTCTAAAAAAACCCCATGGTTCTAAAAAAACCCCATGATTCTAAAAAAACCCCATGGTTCTATAAAAACCCCATGGTTCTATAAAAACCCCATGGTTCTGAAAAAACCCCATGGTTCTAAAAAAACCCCATGGTTCTATAAAAACCCCATGGTTCTATAAAAACCCCATGGTTCTGAAAAAACCCCATGGTTCTAACAAAACCCCATGGTTCTATAAAAACCCCATGGTTCTATAAAAACCCCATGGTTCTATAAAAACCCCATGGTTCTAAAAAAACCCCATGGTTCTATAAAAACCCCATGGTTCTATAAAAACCCCATGGTTCTGAAAAAACCCCATGGTTCTAACAAAACCCCATGGTTCTATAAAAACCCCATGGTTCTATAAAAACCCCATGGTTCTATAAAAACCCCATGATTCTAAAAAAACCCCATGGTTCTATAAAAACCCCATGGTTCTATAAAAACCCCATGGTTCTGAAAAAACCCCATGGTTCTAACAAAACCCCATGGTTCTATAAAAACCCCATGGTTCTATAAAAACCCCATGGTTCTATAAAAACCCCATGGTTCTAAAAAAACCCCATGGTTCTATAAAAACCCCATGGTTCTATAGAAACCCCATGGTTCTAAAAAAACCCCATGGTTCTATAAAAACCCCATGGTTCTAAAAAAACCCCATGGTTCTTTAAAAACCCCATGGTTCTATAAAAACCCCATGGTTCTAAAAAACCCCATGCTTCTATAAAAACCCCATGGTTCTAAAAAAACCCCATGGTTCTAAAAAAACCCCATGGTTCTATAAAAACCCCATGGTTCTATAAAAACCCCATGGTTCTAAAAAAACCCCATGGTTCTATAAAAACCCCATGGTTCTATAAAAACCCCATGGTTCTAAAAAAACCCCATGGTTCTATAAAAACCCCATGGTTCTATAAAAACCCCATGGTTCTAAAAAAACCCCATGGTTCTATAAAAACCCCATGGTTCTAAAAAACCCCATGGTTCTATAAAAACCCCATGGTTCTATAAAAACCCCATGGTTCTAAAAAAACCCCATGGTTCTAAAAAAACCCCATGGTTCTATAAAAACCCCATGGTTCTATAAAAACCCCATGGTTCTATAAAAACCCCATGGTTCTATAAAAACCCCATGGTTCTATAAAAACCCCATGGTTCTAAAAAAACCCCATGGTTCTAAAAAAACCCCATGGTTCTATAAAAACCCCATGGTTCTAAAAAAACCCCCATGGTTCTATAAAAACCCCATGGTTCTAAAAAAACCCCATGGTTCTATAAAAACCCCATGGTTCTAAAAAAACCCCATGGTTCTATAAAAACCCCATGGTTCTAAAAAAACCCCCATGGTTCTATAAAAACCCCATGGTTCTATAAAAACCCCATGGTTCTATAAAAACCCCATGGTTCTAAAAAAACCCCATGGTTCTATAAAAACCCCATGGTTCTAAAAAAACCCCATGGTTCTATAAAAACCCCATGGTTCTAAAAAAACCCCCATGGTTCTATAAAAACCCCATGGTTCTATAAAAACCCCATGGTTCTATAAAAACCCCATGGTTCTAAAAAAACCCCCATGGTTCTATAAAAACCCCATGGTTCTAAAAAAACCCCATGGTTCTATAAAAACCCCATGGTTCTATAAAAACCCCATGGTTCTATAAAAACCCCATGGTTCTATAAAAACCCCATGGTTCTATAAAAACCCCATGGTTCTAAAAAAACCCCCATGGTTCTATAAAAACCCCATGGTTCTAAAAAAACCCCATGGTTCTATAAAAACCCCATGGTTCTAAAAAAACCCCATGGTTCTATAAAAACCCCATGGTTCTAAAAAAACCCCCATGGTTCTATAAAAACCCCATGGTTCTATAAAAACCCCATGGTTCTATAAAAACCCCATGGTTCTATAAAAACCCCATGGTTCTATAAAAACCCCATGGTTCTAAAAAAACCCCATGGTTCTAAAAAAACCCCATGGTTCTAAAAAAACCCCATGGTTCTATAAAAACCCCATGGTTCTATAAAAACCCCATGGTTCTATAAAAACCCCATGGTTCTATAAAAACCCCATGGTTCTATAAAAACCCCATGGTTCTAAAAAAACCCCATGGTTCTATAAAAACCCCATGGTTCTAAAAAAACCCCCATGGTTCTATAAAAACCCCATGGTTCTAAAAAAACCCCATGGTTCTATAAAAACCCCATGGTTCTATAAAAACCCCATGGTTCTATAAAAACCCCATGGTTCTATAAAAACCCCATGGTTCTAAAAAAACCCCATGGTTCTATAAAAACCCCATGGTTCTATAAAAACCCCATGGTTCTATAAAAACCCCATGGTTCTATAAAAACCCCATGGTTCTAAAAAAACCCCATGGTTCTAAAAAAACCCCATGGTTCTATAAAAACCCCATGGTTCTATAAAAACCCCATGGTTCTATAAAAACCCCATGGTTCTATAAAAACCCCATGGTTCTAAAAAAACCCCATGGTTCTATAAAAACCCCATGGTTCTAAAAAAACCCCCATGGTTCTATAAAAACCCCATGGTTCTAAAAAAACCCCATGGTTCTAAAAAAACCCCATGGTTCTATAAAAACCCCATGGTTCTATAAAAACCCCATGGTTCTATAAAAACCCCATGGTTCTAAAAAAACCCCATGGTTCTATAAAAACCCCATGGTTCTATAAAAACCCCATGGTTCTATAAAAACCCCATGGTTCTATAAAAACCCCATGGTTCTATAAAAACCCCATGGTTCTAAAAAAACCCCATGGTTCTAAAAAAACCCCATGGTTCTATAAAAACCCCATGGTTCTAAAAAAACCCCATGATTCTAAAAAAACCCCATGATTCTAAAAAAACCCCATGATTCTAAAAAAACCCCATGGTTCTAAAAAAACCCCATGGTTCTATAAAAACCCCATGATTCTAAAAAAACCCCATGGTTCTATAAAAACCCCATGGTTCTATAAAAACCCCATGGTTCTGAAAAAACCCCATGGTTCTAAAAAAACCCCATGGTTCTATAAAAACCCCATGGTTCTGAAAAAACCCCATGGTTCTATAAAAACCCCATGATTCTAAAAAAACCCCATGATTCTAAAAAAACCCCATGGTTCTAAAAAAACCCCATGGTTCTAAAAAAACCCCCATGGTTCTATAAAAACCCCATGGTTCTATAAAAACCCCATGATTCTAAAAAAACCCCATGGTTCTAAAAAAACCCCATGGTTCTAAAAAAACCCCCATGGTTCTATAAAAACCCCATGGTTCTATAAAAACCCCATGATTCTAAAAAAACCCCATGATTCTAAAAAAACCCCATGGTTCTAAAAAAACCCCCATGGTTCTATAAAAACCCCATGGTTCTATAAAAACCCCATGGTTCTAAAAAAACCCCATGGTTCTATAGAAACCCCATGGTTCTGAAAAAACCCCATGGTTCTATAAAAACCCCATGGTTCTATGAAAACCCCATGGTTCTAAAAAAACCCCATGGTTCTAAAAAAACCCCATGGTTCTATAAAAACCCCATGGTTCTATAAAAACCCCATGGTTCTATAAAAACCCCCATGGTTCTATAAAAACCCCATGGTTCTATAAAAACCCCATGGTTCTAAAAAAACCCCCATGGTTCTATAAAAACCCCATGGTTCTATAAAAACCCCATGGTTCTAAAAAATCCCCATGGTTCTATAAAAACCCCATGGTTCTGAAAAAACCCCATGGTTCTAAAAAAACCCCATGATTCTAAAAAAACCCCATGATTCTAAAAAAACCCCATGATTCTTAAAAAACCCCATGGTTCTAAAAAAACCCCATGGTTCTATAAAAACCCCATGATTCTAAAAAAACCCCATGGTTCTAAAAAAACCCCATGGTTCTAAAAAAACCCCATGATTCTAAAAAAACCCCATGATTCTAAAAAAACCCCATGGTTCTAAAAAAACCCCATGGTTCTATAAAAACCCCATGATTCTAAAAAAACCCCATGGTTCTAAAAAAACCCCATGGTTCTAAAAAAACCCCATGATTCTAAAAAAACCCCATGGTTCTAAAAAAACCCCATGGTTCTAAAAAAACCCCCATGGTTCTATAAAAACCCCATGGTTCTAAAAAAACCCCATGGTTCTAAAAAAACCCCATGGTTCTATAAAAACCCCATGGTTCTATAAAAACCCCATGGTTCTAAAAAAACCCCATGGTTCTATAAAAACCCCATGGTTCTAAAAAAACCCCATGGTTCTATAAAAACCCCATGGTTCTAAAAAAACCCCATGGTTCTATAAAAACCCCATGGTTCTATAAAAACCCCATGGTTCTATAAAAACCCCATGGTTCTATAAAAACCCCATGGTTCTATAAAAACCCCATGGTTCTAAAAAAACCCCATGGTTCTATAAAAACCCCATGGTTCTATAAAAACCCCATGGTTCTATAAAAACCCCATGGTTCTAAAAAAACCCCATGGTTCTATAAAAACCCCATGGTTCTATAAAAACCCCATGGTTCTATAAAAACCTCATGGTTCTATAAAAACCCCATGGTTCTAAAAAAACCCCATGGTTCTATAAAAACCCCATGGTTCTATAAAAACCCCATGGTTCTATAAAAACCCCATGGTTCTAAAAAAACCCCATGGTTCTATAAAAACCCCATGGTTCTAAAAAAACCCCATGGTTCTATAAAAACCCCATGGTTCTAAAAAAACCCCATGGTTCTATAAAAACCCCATGGTTCTATAAAAACCCCATGGTTCTATAAAAACCCCATGGTTCTAAAAAAACCCCATGGTTCTAAAAAAACCCCATGGTTCTATAAAAACCCCATGGTTCTATAAAAACCCCATGGTTCTAAAAAAACCCCATGGTTCTATAAAAACCCCATGGTTCTAAAAAAACCCCATGGTTCTATAAAAACCCCATGGTTCTATAAAAACCCCATGGTTCTATAAAAACCCCATGGTTCTAAAAAACCCCCATGGTTCTATAAAAACCCCATGGTTCTATAAAAACCCCATGGTTCTAAAAAAACCCCATGGTTCTAAAAAAACCCCATGGTTCTATAAAAACCCCATGGTTCTATAAAAACCCCATGGTTCTAAAAAAACCCCCATGGTTCTATAAAAACCCCATGGTTCTAAAAAAACCCCATGGTTCTATAAAAACCCCATGGTTCTATAAAAACCCCATGGTTCTATAAAAACCCCATGGTTCTATAAAAACCCCATGGTTCTATAAAAACCCCATGGTTCTAAAAAAACCCCATGGTTCTATAAAAACCCCATGGTTCTATAAAAACCCCATGGTTCTATAAAAACCCCATGGTTCTAAAAAAACCCCATGGTTCTATAAAAACCCCATGGTTCTATAAAAACCCCATGGTTCTATAAAAACCTCATGGTTCTATAAAAACCCCATGGTTCTAAAAAAACCCCATGGTTCTATAAAAACCCCATGGTTCTATAAAAACCCCATGGTTCTATAAAAACCCCATGGTTCTAAAAAAACCCCATGGTTCTATAAAAACCCCATGGTTCTAAAAAAACCCCATGGTTCTATAAAAACCCCATGGTTCTATAAAAACCCCATGGTTCTAAAAAAACCCCATGGTTCTATAAAAACCCCATGGTTCTATAAAAACCCCATGGTTCTATAAAAACCCCATGGTTCTAAAAAAACCCCATGGTTCTATAAAAACCCCATGGTTCTATAAAAACCCCATGGTTCTATAAAAACCCCATGGTTCTAAAAAAACCCCATGGTTCTATAAAAACCCCATGGTTCTAAAAAAACCCCATGGTTCTAAAAAAACCCCATGGTTCTATAAAAACCCCATGGTTCTATAAAAACCCCATGGTTCTAAAAAAACCCCATGGTTCTAAAAAAACCCCATGGTTCTATAAAAACCCCATGGTTCTATAAAAACCCCATGGTTCTAAAAAAACCCCATGGTTCTATAAAAACCCCATGGTTCTATAAAAACCCCATGGTTCTAAAAAAACCCCATGGTTCTATAAAAACCCCATGGTTCTATAAAAACCCCATGGTTCTATAAAAACCCCATGGTTCTATAAAAACCCCATGGTTCTATAAAAACCCCATGGTTCTAAAAAAACCCCATGGTTCTATAAAAACCCCATGGTTCTATAAAAACCCCATGGTTCTATAAAAACCCCATGGTTCTAAAAAAACCCCATGGTTCTAAAAAAACCCCATGGTTCTATAAAAACCCCATGGTTCTATAAAAACCCCATGGTTCTAAAAAAACCCCATGGTTCTATAAAAACCCCATGGTTCTAAAAAAACCCCATGGTTCTATAAAAACCCCATGGTTCTATAAAAACCCCATGGTTCTATAAAAACCCCATGGTTCTATAAAAACCCCATGGTTCTAAAAAATCCCCATGGTTCTATAAAAACCCCATGGTTCTATAAAAACCCCATGGTTCTATAAAAACCCCATGGTTCTAAAAAGACCCCATGGTTCTAAAAAAACCCCATGGTTCTAAAAAACCCCCATGGTTCTATAAAAACCCCATGGTTCTATAAAAACCCCATGGTTCTATAAAAACCCCATGGTTCTAAAAAAACCCCATGGTTCTATAAAAACCCCATGGTTCTAAAAAAACCCCATGGTTCTATAAAAACCCCATGGTTCTATAAAAACCCCATGGTTCTAAAAAAACCCCATGGTTCTAAAAAACCCCATGGTTCTAAAAAATCCCCATGGTTCTATAAAAACCCCATGGTTCTATAAAAACCCCATGGTTCTAAAAAAACCCCATGGTTCTATAAAAACCCCATGGTTCTATAAAAACCCCATGGTTCTAAAAAATCCCCATGGTTCTATAAAAACCCCATGGTTCTATAAAAACCCCATGGTTCTATAAAAACCCCATGGTTCTAAAAAGACCCCATGGTTCTAAAAAAACCCCATGGTTCTAAAAAACCCCCATGGTTCTATAAAAACCCCATGGTTCTATAAAAACCCCATGGTTCTAAAAAAACCCCATGGTTCTAAAAAAACCCCATGGTTCTATAAAAACCCCATGGTTCTATAAAAACCCCATGGTTCTAAAAAAACCCCCATGGTTCTATAAAAACCCCATGGTTCTATAAAAACCCCATGGTTCTATAAAAACCCCATGGTTCTAAAAAACCCCCATGGTTCTATAAAAACCCCATGGTTCTAAAAAAACCCCATGGTTCTATAAAAACCCCATGGTTCTATAAAAACCCCATGGTTCTATAAAAACCCCATGGTTCTATAAAAACCCCATGGTTCTATAAAAACCCCATGGTTCTAAAAAACCCCCATGGTTCTATAAAAACCCCATGGTTCTAAAAAAACCCCATGGTTCTATAAAAACCCCATGGTTCTAAAAAAACCCCATGGTTCTATAAAAACCCCATGGTTCTTAAAAACCCCCATGGTTCTATAAAAACCCCATGGTTCTAAAAAACCCCATGGTTCTAAAAAATCCCCATGGTTCTATAAAAACCCCATGGTTCTATAAAAACCCCATGGTTCTAAAAAACCCCATGGTTCTAAAAAATCCCCATGGTTCTATAAAAACCCCATGGTTCTATAAAAACCCCATGGTTCTAAAAAACCCCATGGTTCTAAAAAACCCCCATGGTTCTATAAAAACCCCATGGTTCTATAAAAACCCCATGGTTCTAAAAAACCCCATGGTTCTAAAAAATCCCCATGGTTCTATAAAAACCCCCATGGTTTTATAAAAACCCCATGGTTCTATAAAAACCCCATGGTTCTAAAAAACCCCATGGTTCTAAAAAATCCCCATGGTTCTATAAAAACCCCCATGGTTCTATAAAAACCCCATGGTTCTATAAAAACCCCATGGTTCTATAAAAACCCCATGGTTCTAAAAAACCCCCATGGTTCTATAAAAACCCCATGGTTCTATAAAAACCCCATGGTTCTATAAAAACCCCATGGTTCTATAAAAACCCCATGGTTCTAAAAAAACCCCATGGTTCTAAAAAAACCCCATGGTTCTAAAAAAACCCCATGGTTCTAAAAAAACCCCATGGTTCTATAAAAACCCCATGGTTCTATAAAAACCCCATGGTTCTATAAAAACCCCATGGTTCTATAAAAACCCCATGGTTCTATAAAAATCCCCATGGTTCTATAAAAACCCCCATGGTTCTAAAAAACCCCCATGGTTCTATAAAAACCCCATGGTTCTATAAAAACCCCATGGTTCTAAAAAAACCCCATGGTTCTATAAAAACCCCATGGTTCTATAAAAACCCCATGGTTCTAAAAAAACCCCATGGTTCTAAAAAAACCCCATGGTTCTATAAAAACCCCATGGTTCTATAAAAACCCCATGGTTCTATAAAAACCCCATGGTTCTATAAAAACCCCATGGTTTTATAAAAACCCCATGGTTCTATAAAAACCCCATGGTTCTATAAAAACCCCATGGTTCTAAATAAACCCCATGGTTCTATAAAAACCCCATGGTTCTAAAAAAACCCCATGGTTCTATAAAAACCCCATGGTTCTATAAAAACCCCATGGTTCTATAAAAATCCCATGGTTCTATAAAAACCCCATGGTTCTATAAAAACCCCATGGTTCTATAAAAACCCCATGGTTCTATAAAAACCCCATGGTTCTATAAAAATCCCCATGGTTCTATAAAAACCCCATGGTTCTATAAAAACCCCATGGTTCTATAAAAACCCCATGGTTCTAAAAAAACCCCATGGTTCTATAAAAACCCCATGGTTCTATAAAAACCCCATGGTTCTATAAAAACCCCATGGTTCTATAAAAATCCCCATGGTTCTATAAAAACCCCATGGTTCTATAAAAACCCCATGGTTCTATAAAAACCCCATGGTTCTAAAAAAACCCCATGGTTCTATAAAAACCCCATGGTTCTATAAAAAACCCCATGGTTCTAAAAAAACCCCATGGTTCTATAAAAACCCCATGGTTCTAAAAAAACCCCATGGTTCTAAAAAAACCCCATGGTTCTATAAAAACCCCATGGTTCTATAAAAACCCCATGGTTCTATAAAAACCCCATGGTTCTATAAAAACCCCATGGTTCTATAAAAACCCCATGGTTCTATAAAAACCCCATGGTTCTAAAAAAACCCCATGGTTCTATAAAAACCCCATGGTTCTATAAAAACCCCATGGTTCTATAAAAACCCCATGGTTCTATAAAAACCCCATGGTTCTAAAAAAACCCCATGGTTCTATAAAAACCCCATGGTTCTATAAAAACCCCATGGTTCTATAAAAACCCCATGGTTCTAAAAAAACCCCATGGTTCTATAAAAACCCCATGGTTCTAAAAAAACCCCATGGTTCTATAAAAACCCCATGGTTCTATAAAAACCCCATGGTTCTATAAAAACCCCATGGTTCTAAAAAAACCCCATGGTTCTATAAAAACCCCATGGTTCTAAAAAAACCCCATGGTTCTATAAAAACCCCATGGTTCTATAAAAACCCCATGGTTCTAAAAAAACCCCATGGTTCTATAAAAACCCCATGGTTCTATAAAAACCCCATGGTTCTATAAAAACCCCATGGTTCTATAAAAACCCCATGGTTCTAAAAAAACCCCATGGTTCTATAAAAACCCCATGGTTCTAAAAAAACCCCATGGTTCTATAAAAACCCCATGGTTCTAAAAAAACCCCATGGTTCTATAAAAACCCCATGGTTCTAAAAAAACCCCATGGTTCTATAAAAACCCCATGGTTCTAAAAAAACCCCATGGTTCTATAAAAACCCCATGGTTCTAAAAAAACCCCATGGTTCTATAAAAACTCCATGGTTCTATAAAAACCCCATGGTTCTAAAAAACCCCATGGTTCTATAAAAACCCCATGGTTCTATAAAAACCCCATGGTTCTATAAAAACCCCATGGTTCTAAAAAAACCCCATGGTTCTAAAAAAACCCCATGGTTCTATAAAAACCCCATGGTTCTATAAAAACCCCATGGTTCTAAAAAAACCCCATGGTTCTATAAAAACCCCATGGTTCTATAAAAACCCCATGGTTCTATAAAAACCCCATGGTTCTATAAAAACCCCATGGTTCTAAAAAAACCCCATGGTTCTAAAAAAACCCCATGGTTCTATAAAAACCCCATGGTTCTATAAAAACCCCATGGTTCTATAAAAACCCCATGGTTCTAAAAAAACCCCATGGTTCTAAAAAAACCCCATGGTTCTAAAAAAACCCCATGGTTCTATAAAAACCCCATGGTTCTATAAAAACCCCATGGTTCTATAAAAACCCCATGGTTCTATAAAAACCCCATGGTTCTAAAAAAACCCCATGGTTCTATAAAAACCCCATGGTTCTAAAAAAACCCCATGGTTCTATAAAAACCCCATGGTTCTAAAAAAACCCCATGGTTCTATAAAAACCCCATGGTTCTAAAAAAACCCCATGGTTCTATAAAAACCCCATGGTTCTAAAAAAACCCCATGGTTCTAAAAAACCCCATGGTTCTAAAAAATCCCCATGGTTCTATAAAAACCCCATGGTTCTATAAAAACCCCATGGTTCTATAAAAACCCCATGGTTCTAAAAAAACCCCATGGTTCTATAAAAACCCCATGGTTCTAAAAAACCCCATGGTTCTATAAAAACCCCATGGTTCTATAAAAACCCCATGGTTCTATAAAAACCCCATGGTTCTATAAAAACCCCATGGTTCTATAAAAACCCCATGGTTCTATAAAAACCCCATGGTTCTAAATAAACCCCATGGTTCTATAAAAACCCCATGGTTCTAAAAAAACCCCATGGTTCTAAAAAAACCCCATGGTTCTAAAAAAACCCCATGGTTCTATAAAAACCCCATGGTTCTATAAAAACCCCATGGTTCTATAAAAACCCCATGGTTCTATAAAAACCCCATGGTTCTAAAAAAACCCCATGGTTCTATAAAAACCCCATGGTTCTAAAAAAACCCCATGGTTCTATAAAAACCCCATGGTTCTAAAAAAACCCCATGGTTCTATAAAAACCCCATGGTTCTAAAAAAACCCCATGGTTCTATAAAAACCCCATGGTTCTAAAAAAACCCCATGGTTCTAAAAAACCCCATGGTTCTAAAAAATCCCCATGGTTCTATAAAAACCCCATGGTTCTATAAAAACCCCATGGTTCTAAAAAACCCCATGGTTCTATAAAAACCCCATGGTTCTATAAAAACCCCATGGTTCTATAAAAACCCCATGGTTCTATAAAAACCCCATGGTTCTATAAAAACCCCATGGTTCTATAAAAACCCCATGGTTCTAAATAAACCCCATGGTTCTATAAAAACCCCATGGTTCTAAAAAAACCCCAAGGTTCTATAAAAACCCCATGGTTCTATAAAAACCCCATGGTTCTATAAAAACCCCATGGTTCTATAAAAACCCCATGGTTCTATAAAAACCCCATGGTTCTATAAAAACCCCATGGTTCTAAAAAAACCCCATGGTTCTATAAAAACCCCATGGTTCTAAAAAAACCCCATGGTTCTAAAAAAACCCCATGGTTCTAAAAAAACCCCATAGTTCTATAAAAACCCCATGGTTCTATAAAAACCACATGGTTCTATAAAAACCCCATGGTTCTAAAAAAACCCCATGGTTCTATAAAAACCCCATGGTTCTATAAAAACCCCATGGTTCTAAAAAAACCCCATGGTTCTAAAAAAACCCCATGGTTCTAAAAAAACCCCATGGTTCTATAAAAACCCCATGGTTCTAAAAAAACCCCATGGTTCTAAAAAAACCCCATGGTTCTATAAAAACCCCATGGTTCTATAAAAACCCCATGATTCTAAAAAAACCCCATGGTTCTAAAAAAACCCCATGGTTCTAAAAAAACCCCATGATTCTAAAAAAACCCCATGGTTCTATAAAAACCCCATGGTTCTAAAAAAACCCCATGATTCTAAAAAAACCCCATGGTTCTATAAAAACCCCATGGTTCTATAAAAACCCCATGGTTCTGAAAAAACCCCATGGTTCTAAAAAAACCCCATGGTTCTATAAAAACCCCATGGTTCTGAAAAAACCCCATGGTTCTAACAAAACCCCATGGTTCTATAAAAACCCCATGGTTCTATAAAAACCCCATGGTTCTATAAAAACCCCATGGTTCTAAAAAAACCCCATGGTTCTATAAAAACCCCATGGTTCTATAAAAACCCCATGGTTCTAAAAAAACCCCATGGTTCTATAAAAACCCCATGGTTCTAAAAAAACCCCATGGTTCTATAAAAACCCCATGGTTCTATAAAAACCCCATGGTTCTAAAAAAACCCCATGGTTCTATAAAAACCCCCATGGTTCTATAAAAACCCCATGGTTCTATAAAAACCCCATGGTTCTAAAAAAACCCCATGGTTCTATAAAAACCCCATGGTTCTATAAAAACCCCATGGTTCTAAAAAAACCCCATGGTTCTATAAAAACCCCATGGTTCTAAAAAAACCCCATGGTTCTATAAAAACCCCATGGTTCTATAAAAACCCCATGGTTCTAAAAAAACCCCATGGTTCTATAAAAACCCCCATGGTTCTATAAAAACCCCATGGTTCTATAAAAACCCCATGGTTCTAAAAAAACCCCATGGTTCTATAAAAACCCCATGGTTCTAAAAAAACCCCATGGTTCTAAAAAACCCCATGGTTCTATAAAAACCCCATGGTTCTATAAAAACCCCATGGTTCTAAAAAAACCCCCATGGTTCTATAAAAACCCCATGGTTCTAAAAAAACCCCATGGTTCTAAAAAAACCCCATGGTTCTAAAAAAACCCCATGGTTCTATAAAAACCCCATGGTTCTATAAAAACCCCATGGTTCTAAAAAAACCCCATGGTTCTATAAAAACCCCATGGTTCTATAAAAACCCCATGGTTCTATAAAAACCCCATGGTTCTATAAAAACCCCATGGTTCTAAAAAAACCCCATGGTTCTATAAAAACCCCATGGTTCTATAAAAACCCCATGGTTCTATAAAAACCCCATGGTTCTAAAAAAACCCCATGGTTCTAAAAAAACCCCATGGTTCTATAAAAACCCCATGGTTCTATAAAAACCCCATGGTTCTAAAAAAACCCCATGGTTCTATAAAAACCCCATGGTTCTAAAAAAACCCCATGGTTCTATAAAAACCCCATGGTTCTATAAAAACCCCATGGTTCTATAAAAACCCCATGGTTCTAAAAAAACCCCATGGTTCTATAAAAACCCCATGGTTCTAAAAAAACCCCATGGTTCTATAAAAACCCCATGGTTCTATAAAAACCCCATGGTTCTATAAAAACCCCATGGTTCTAAAAAAACCCCATGGTTCTATAAAAACCCCATGGTTCTAAAAAAACCCCATGGTTCTATAAAAACCCCATGGTTCTATAAAAACCCCATGGTTCTAAAAAAACCCCATGGTTCTATAAAAACCCCATGGTTCTATAAAAACCCCATGGTTCTATAAAAACCCCATGGTTCTATAAAAACCCCATGGTTCTAAAAAAACCCCATGGTTCGATAAAAACCCCATGGTTCTAAAAAAACCCCATGGTTCTATAAAAACCCCATGGTTCTAAAAAAACCCCATGGTTCTATAAAAACCCCATGGTTCTAAAAAAACCCCATGGTTCTATAAAAACCCCATGGTTCTAAAAAAACCCCATGGTTCTATAAAAACCCCATGGTTCTAAAAAAACCCCATGGTTCTATAAAAACTCCATGGTTCTATAAAAACCCCATGGTTCTAAAAAACCCCATGGTTCTATAAAAACCCCATGGTTCTATAAAAACCCCATGGTTCTATAAAAACCCCATGGTTCTAAAAAAACCCCATGGTTCTAAAAAAACCCCATGGTTCTATAAAAACCCCATGGTTCTATAAAAACCCCATGGTTCTAAAAAAACCCCATGGTTCTATAAAAACCCCATGGTTCTATAAAAACCCCATGGTTCTATAAAAACCCCATGGTTCTATAAAAACCCCATGGTTCTATAAAAACCCCATGGTTCTAAAAAAACCCCATGGTTCTAAAAAAACCCCATGGTTCTATAAAAACCCCATGGTTCTAAAAAAACCCCATGGTTCTATAAAAACCCCATGGTTCTATAAAAACCCCATGGTTCTAAAAAAACCCCATGGTTCTAAAAAACCCCATGGTTCTAAAAAATCCCCATGGTTCTATAAAAACCCCATGGTTCTATAAAAACCCCATGGTTCTATAAAAACCCCATGGTTCTATAAAAACCCCATGGTTCTAAAAAACCCCATGGTTCTAAAAAATCCCCATGGTTCTATAAAAACCCCATGGTTCTATAAAAACCCCATGGTTCTAAAAAAACCCCATGGTTCTATAAAAACCCCATGGTTCTAAAAAACCCCATGGTTCTATAAAAACCCCATGGTTCTATAAAAACCCCATGGTTCTATAAAAACCCCATGGTTCTATAAAAACCCCATGGTTCTATAAAAACCCCATGGTTCTAAAAAAACCCCATGGTTCTATAAAAACCCCATGGTTCTATAAAAACCCCATGGTTCTATAAAAACCCCATGGTTCTATAAAAACCCCATGGTTCTATAAAAACCCCATGGTTCTAAAAAAACCCCATGGTTCTAAAAAACCCCATGGTTCTATAAAAACCCCATGGTTCTATAAAAACCCCATGGTTCTATAAAAACCCCATGGTTCTATAAAAACCCCATGGTTCAATAAAAACCCCATGGTTCTATGAAAACCCCATGGTTCTATAAAAACCCCATGGTTCTATAAAAACCCCATGGTTCTATAAAAACCCCATGGTTCTAAAAAAACCCCATGGTTCTATAAAAACCCCATGGTTCTAAAAAAACCCCATGGTTCTATAAAAACCCCATGGTTCTATAAAAACCCCATGGTTCTATAAAAACCCCATGGTTCTAAAAAAACCCCATGGTTCTAAAAAAACCCCATGGTTCTATAAAAACCCCATGGTTCTAAAAAAACCCCATGGTTCTAAAAAAACCCCATGGTTCTATAAAAACCCCATGGTTCTAAAAAAACCCCATGGTTCTATAAAAACCCCATGGTTCTATAAAAACCCCATGGTTCTATAAAAACCCCATGGTTCTATAAAAACCCCATGGTTCTATAAAAACCCCATGGTTCTATAAAAACCCCATGGTTCTATAAAAACCCCATGGTTCTATAAAAACCCCATGGTTCTATAAAAACCCCATGGTTCTAAAAAACCCCATGGTTCTATAAAAACCCCATGGTTCTATAAAAACCCCATGGTTCTAAAAAAACCCCATGGTTCTATAAAAACCCCATGGTTCTAAAAAAACCCCATGGTTCTAAAAAAACCCCATGGTTCTATAAAAACCACATGGTTCTATAAAAACCCCATGGTTCTAAAAAAACCCCATGGTTCTATAAAAACCCCATGGTTCTATAAAAACCCCATGGTTCTATAAAAACCCCATGGTTCTATAAAAACCCCATGGTTCTATAAAAACCCCATGGTTCTATAAAAACCCCATGGTTCTATAAAAACCACATGGTTCTATAAAAACCCCATGGTTCTAAAAAAACCCCATGGTTCTATAAAAACCCCATGGTTCTATAAAAACCCCATGGTTCTAAAAAAACCCCATGGTTCTAAAAAAACCCCATGGTTCTAAAAAAACCCCATGGTTCTATAAAAACCCCATGGTTCTAAAAAAACCCCATGGTTCTAAAAAAACCCCATGGTTCTATAAAAACCCCATGGTTCTATAAAAACCCCATGGTTCTATAAAAACCCCATGGTTCTATAAAAACCCCATGGTTCTATAAAAACCCCATGGTTCTATAAAAACCCCAT
The DNA here is from genome assembly GCA_963932045.1 of Caenorhabditis sinica. Taxonomy (NCBI): domain Eukaryota; kingdom Metazoa; phylum Nematoda; class Chromadorea; order Rhabditida; family Rhabditidae; genus Caenorhabditis; species Caenorhabditis sinica. The sequence goes on from OZ009940.1 coordinate 23,916,192, forward strand.
GGTTCTATAAAAACCCCATGGTTCTATAAAAACCCCATGGTTCTAAAAAACCCCCATGGTTCTATAAAAACCCCATGGTTCTATAAAAACCCCATGGTTCTAAAAAAACCCCATGGTTCTAAAAAAACCCCATGGTTCTAAAAAAACCCCATGGTTCTATAAAAACCCCATGGTTCTATAAAAACCCCATGGTTCTAAAAAACCCCATGGTTCTAAAAAAACCCCATGGTTCTATAAAAACCCCATGGTTCTATAAAAACCCCATGGTTCTAAAAAAACCCCATGGTTCTATAAAAACCCCATGGTTCTATAAAAACCCCATGGTTCTAAAAAACCCCCATGGTTCTATAAAAACCCCATGGTTCTATAAAAACCCCATGGTTCTAAAAAAACCCCATGGTTCTATAAAAACCCCATGGTTCTAAAAAAACCCCATGGTTCTATAAAAATCCCATGGTTCTATAAAAACCCCATGGTTCTATAAAAACCCCATGGTTCTATAAAAACCCCATGGTTCTATAAAAACCCCATGGTTCTAAAAAAACCCCATGGTTCTATAAAAACCCCATGGTTCTATAAAAACCCCATGGTTCTAAAAAAACCCCATGGTTCTATAAAAACCCCATGGTTCTATAAAAACCCCATGGTTCTAAAAAACCCCCATGGTTCTATAAAAACCCCATGGTTCTATAAAAACCCCATGGTTCTAAAAAAACCCCATGGTTCTATAAAAACCCCATGGTTCTAAAAAAACCCCATGGTTCTATAAAAATCCCATGGTTCTATAAAAACCCCATGGTTCTATAAAAACCCCATGGTTCTATAAAAACCCCATGGTTCTATAAAAACCCCATGGTTCTAAAAAAACCCCATGGTTCTAAAAAACCCCATGGTTCTATAAAAACCCCATGGTTCTAAAAAAACCCCATGGTTCTATAAAAACCCCATGGTTCTATAAAAACCCCATGGTTCTAAAAAAACCCCATGGTTCTATAAAAACCCCATGGTTCTATAAAAACCCCATGGTTCTAAAAAAACCCCATGGTTCTAAAAAACCCCATGGTTCTAAAAAATCCCCATGGTTCTATAAAAACCCCATGGTTCTATAAAAACCCCATGGTTCTAAAAAACCCCATGGTTCTAAAAAAACCCCATGGTTCTAAAAAACCCCATGGTTCTAAAAAATCCCCATGGTTCTATAAAAACCCCATGGTTCTATAAAAACCCCATGGTTCTAAAAAACCCCATGGTTCTAAAAAATCCCCATGGTTCTATAAAAACCCCATGGTTCTATAAAAACCCCATGGTTCTAAAAAAACCCCATGGTTCTATAAAAACCCCATGGTTCTAAAAAACCCCATGGTTCTATAAAAACCCCATGGTTCTATAAAAACCCCATGGTTCTATAAAAACCCCATGGTTCTATAAAAACCCCATGGTTCTATAAAAACCCCATGGTTCTAAAAAACCCCATGGTTCTATAAAAACCCCATGGTTCTATAAAAACCCCATGGTTCTATAAAAACCCCATGGTTCTATAAAAACCCCATGGTTCTATAAAAACCCCATGGTTCTAAAAAAACCCCATGGTTCTATAAAACCCCATGGTTCTATAAAAACCCCATGGTTCTAAAAAACCCCATGGTTCTATAAAAACCCCATGGTTCTAAAAAAACCCCATGGTTCTATAAAAACCCCATGGTTCTATAAAAACCCCATGGTTCTAAAAAAACCCCATGGTTCTAAAAAACCCCATGGTTCTAAAAAATCCCCATGGTTCTATAAAACCCCATGGTTCTATAAAAACCCCATGGTTCTAAAAAACCCCATGGTTCTAAAAAATCCCCATGGTTCTATAAAAACCCCATGGTTCTATAAAAACCCCATGGTTCTAAAAAAACCCCATGGTTCTATAAAAACCCCATGGTTCTAAAAAGACCCCATGGTTCTAAAAAAACCCCATGGTTCTAAAAAACCCCATGGTTCTATAAAAACCCCATGGTTCTATAAAAACCCCATGGTTCTATAAAAACCCCATGGTTCTATAAAAACCCCATGGTTCTATAAAAACCCCATGGTTCTATAAAAACCCCATGGTTCTATAAAAACCCCATGGTTCTATAAAAACCCCATGGTTCTATAAAAACCCCATGGTTCTATAAAAACCCCATGGTTCTATAAAAACCCCATGGTTCTAAAAAAACCCCATGGTTCTATAAAAACCCCATGGTTCTAAAAAAACCCCATGGTTCTAAAAAAACCCCATAGTTCTATAAAAACCCCATGGTTCTATAAAAACCACATGGTTCTATAAAAACCCCATGGTTCTAAAAAAACCCCATGGTTCTATAAAAACCCCATGGTTCTATAAAAACCCCATGGTTCTATAAAAACCCCATGGTTCTAAAAAAACCCCATGGTTCTATAAAAACCCCATGGTTCTATAAAAACCCCATGGTTCTATAAAAACCCCATGGTTCTATAAAAACCCCATGGTTCTATAAAAACCCCATGGTTCTATAAAAACCCCATGGTTCTATAAAAACCACATGGTTCTATAAAAACCCCATGGTTCTAAAAAAACCCCATGGTTCTATAAAAACCCCATGGTTCTATAAAAACCCCATGGTTCTATAAAAACCCCATGGTTCTATAAAAACCCCATGGTTCTAAAAAACCCCATGGTTCTATAAAAACCCCATGGTTCTATAAAAACCCCATGGTTCTATAAAAACCCCATGGTTCTAAAAAAACCCCATGGTTCTATAAAAACCCCATGGTTCTAAAAAAACCCCATGGTTCTAAAAAAACCCCATAGTTCTATAAAAACCCCATGGTTCTATAAAAACCACATGGTTCTATAAAAACCCCATGGTTCTAAAAAAACCCCATGGTTCTAAAAAAACCCCATGGTTCTATAAAAACCCCATGGTTCTATAAAAACCCCATGGTTCTATAAAAACCCCATGGTTCTATAAAAACCCCATGGTTCTAAAAAACCCCATGGTTCTATAAAAACCCCATGGTTCTATAAAAACCCCATGGTTCTATAAAAACCCCATGGTTCTATAAAAACCCCATGGTTCTAAAAAAACCCCATGGTTCTAAAAAAACCCCATGGTTCTATAAAAACCCCATGGTTCTATAAAAACCCCATGGTTCTATAAAAACCCCATGGTTCTAAAAAACCCCATGGTTCTATAAAAACCCCATGGTTCTATAAAAACCCCATGGTTCTATAAAAACCCCATGGTTCTAAAAAAACCCCATGGTTCTATAAAAACCCCATGGTTCTAAAAAAACCCCATGGTTCTAAAAAAACCCCATAGTTCTATAAAAACCCCATGGTTCTATAAAAACCCCATGGTTCTATAAAAACCCCATGGTTCTAAAAAACCCCATGGTTCTAAAAAAACCCCATGGTTCTATAAAAACCCCATGGTTCTATAAAAACCCCATGGTTCTATAAAAACCCCATGGTTCTATAAAAACCCCATGGTTCTAAAAAACCCCATGGTTCTATAAAAACCCCATGGTTCTATAAAAACCCCATGGTTCTATAAAAACCCCATGGTTCTAAAAAAACCCCATGGTTCTATAAAAACCCCATGGTTCTAAAAAAACCCCATGGTTCTAAAAAAACCCCATAGTTCTATAAAAACCCCATGGTTCTATAAAAACCACATGGTTCTATAAAAACCCCATGGTTCTAAAAAAACCCCATGGTTCTATAAAAACCCCATGGTTCTATAAAAACCCCATGGTTCTATAAAAACCCCATGGTTCTAAAAAAACCCCATGGTTCTATAAAAACCCCATGGTTCTATAAAAACCCCATGGTTCTATAAAAACCCCATGGTTCTATAAAAACCCCATGGTTCTATAAAAACCCCATGGTTCTATAAAAACCCCATGGTTCTATAAAAACCACATGGTTCTATAAAAACCCCATGGTTCTAAAAAAACCCCATGGTTCTATAAAAACCCCATGGTTCTATAAAAACCCCATGGTTCTATAAAAACCCCATGGTTCTATAAAAACCCCATGGTTCTAAAAAACCCCATGGTTCTATAAAAACCCCATGGTTCTATAAAAACCCCATGGTTCTATAAAAACCCCATGGTTCTATAAAAACCCCATGGTTCTATAAAAACCCCATGGTTCTATAAAAACCCCATGGTTCTATAAAAACCCCATGGTTCTATAAAAACCCCATGGTTCTAAAAAACCCCCATGGTTCTATAAAAACCCCATGGTTCTATAAAAACCCCATGGTTCTATAAAAACCCCATGGTTCTATAAAAACCCCATGGTTCTATAAAAACCCCATGGTTCTATAAAAACCCCATGGTTCTATAAAAACCCCATGGTTCTATAAAAACCCCATGGTTCTATAAAAACCCCATGGTTCTATAAAAACCCCATGGTTCTAAAAAACCCCCATGGTTCTATAAAAACCCCATGGTTCTATAAAAACCCCATGGTTCTATAAAAACCCCATGGTTCTAAAAAAACCCCATGGTTCTAAAAAAACCCCATGGTTCTAAAAAAACCCCATGGTTCTATAAAAACCCCATGGTTCTATAAAAACCCCATGGTTCTAAAAAAACCCCATGGTTCTATAAAAACCCCATGGTTCTATAAAAACCCCATGGTTCTATAAAAACCCCATGGTTCTATAAAAACCCCATGGTTCTATAAAAACCCCATGGTTCTATAAAAACCCCATGGTTCTATAAAAACCCCATGGTTCTAAAAAAACCCCATGGTTCTAAAAAACCCCATGGTTCTATAAAAACCCCATGGTTCTATAAAAACCCCATGGTTCTATAAAAACCCCATGGTTCTAAAAAAACCCCATGGTTCTATAAAAACCCCATGGTTCTAAAAAAACCCCATGGTTCTATAAAAACCCCATGGTTCTAAAAAAACCCCATGGTTCTATAAAAATCCCATGGTTCTATAAAAACCCCATGGTTCTATAAAAACCCCATGGTTCTATAAAAACCCCATGGTTCTATAAAAACCCCATGGTTCTAAAAAAACCCCATGGTTCTAAAAAACCCCATGGTTCTATAAAAACCCCATGGTTCTAAAAAAACCCCATGGTTCTATAAAAACCCCATGGTTCTATAAAAACCCCATGGTTCTAAAAAAACCCCATGGTTCTATAAAAACCCCATGGTTCTATAAAAACCCCATGGTTCTAAAAAAACCCCATGGTTCTAAAAAACCCCATGGTTCTAAAAAATCCCCATGGTTCTATAAAAACCCCATGGTTCTATAAAAACCCCATGGTTCTAAAAAACCCCATGGTTCTAAAAAAACCCCATGGTTCTAAAAAACCCCATGGTTCTAAAAAATCCCCATGGTTCTATAAAAACCCCATGGTTCTATAAAAACCCCATGGTTCTAAAAAACCCCATGGTTCTAAAAAATCCCCATGGTTCTATAAAAACCCCATGGTTCTATAAAAACCCCATGGTTCTAAAAAAACCCCATGGTTCTATAAAAACCCCATGGTTCTAAAAAACCCCATGGTTCTATAAAAACCCCATGGTTCTATAAAAACCCCATGGTTCTATAAAAACCCCATGGTTCTATAAAAACCCCATGGTTCTATAAAAACCCCATGGTTCTAAAAAACCCCATGGTTCTATAAAAACCCCATGGTTCTATAAAAACCCCATGGTTCTATAAAAACCCCATGGTTCTATAAAAACCCCATGGTTCTATAAAAACCCCATGGTTCTAAAAAAACCCCATGGTTCTATAAAACCCCATGGTTCTATAAAAACCCCATGGTTCTAAAAAACCCCATGGTTCTATAAAAACCCCATGGTTCTAAAAAAACCCCATGGTTCTATAAAAACCCCATGGTTCTATAAAAACCCCATGGTTCTAAAAAAACCCCATGGTTCTAAAAAACCCCATGGTTCTAAAAAATCCCCATGGTTCTATAAAACCCCATGGTTCTATAAAAACCCCATGGTTCTAAAAAACCCCATGGTTCTAAAAAATCCCCATGGTTCTATAAAAACCCCATGGTTCTATAAAAACCCCATGGTTCTAAAAAAACCCCATGGTTCTATAAAAACCCCATGGTTCTAAAAAGACCCCATGGTTCTAAAAAAACCCCATGGTTCTAAAAAACCCCATGGTTCTATAAAAACCCCATGGTTCTATAAAAACCCCATGGTTCTATAAAAACCCCATGGTTCTATAAAAACCCCATGGTTCTATAAAAACCCCATGGTTCTATAAAAACCCCATGGTTCTATAAAAACCCCATGGTTCTATAAAAACCCCATGGTTCTATAAAAACCCCATGGTTCTATAAAAACCCCATGGTTCTATAAAAACCCCATGGTTCTAAAAAAACCCCATGGTTCTATAAAAACCCCATGGTTCTAAAAAAACCCCATGGTTCTAAAAAAACCCCATAGTTCTATAAAAACCCCATGGTTCTATAAAAACCACATGGTTCTATAAAAACCCCATGGTTCTAAAAAAACCCCATGGTTCTATAAAAACCCCATGGTTCTATAAAAACCCCATGGTTCTATAAAAACCCCATGGTTCTAAAAAAACCCCATGGTTCTATAAAAACCCCATGGTTCTATAAAAACCCCATGGTTCTATAAAAACCCCATGGTTCTATAAAAACCCCATGGTTCTATAAAAACCCCATGGTTCTATAAAAACCCCATGGTTCTATAAAAACCCCATGGTTCTATAAAAACCCCATGGTTCTATAAAAACCCCATGGTTCTATAAAAACCCCATGGTTCTATAAAAACCCCATGGTTCTAAATAAACCCCATGATTCTATAAAAACCCCATGGTTCTATAAAAACCCCATGGTTCTAAAAAAACCCCATGGTTCTATAAAAACCCCATGGTTCTATAAAAACCCCATGATTCTATAAAAACCCCATGGTTCTATAAAAACCCCATGGTTCTAAAAAAACCCCATGGTTCTATAAAAACCCCATGGTTCTATAAAAACCCCATGGTTCTATAAAAATCCCATGGTTCTATAAAAACCCCATGGTTCTAAAAAAACCCCATGGTTCTATAAAAACCCCATGGTTCTATAAAAACCCCATGGTTCTAAAAAAACCCCATGGTTCTATAAAAACCCCATGGTTCTATAAAAACCCCATGGTTCTAAAAAAACCCCATGGTTCTATAAAAACCCCATGGTTCTATAAAAACCCCATGGTTCTATAAAAACCCCATGGTTCTATAAAAACCACATGGTTCTAAAAAAACCCCATGGTTCTATAAAAACCCCATGGTTCTATAAAAACCCCATGGTTCTATAAAAACCCCATGGTTCTAAAAAAACCCCATGGTTCTAAAAAACCCCATGGTTCTATAAAAACCCCATGGTTCTAAAAAACCCCATGGTTCTATAAAAACCCCATGGTTCTAAAAAAACCCCATGGTTCTACAAAAACCCCATGGTTCTATAAAAACCCCATGGTTCTATAAAAACCCCATGGTTCTATAAAAACCCCATGGTTCTATAAAAACCCCATGGTTCTATAAAAACCCCATGGTTCTAAAAAAACCCCATGGTTCTATAAAAACCCCATGGTTCTATAAAAACCCCATGGTTCTATAAAAACCCCATGGTTCTATAAAAACCCCATGGTTCTATAAAAACCCCATGGTTCTATAAAAACCCCATGGTTCTAAAAAAACCCCATGGTTCTAAAAAACCCCATGGTTCTATAAAAACCCCATGGTTCTATAAAAACCCCATGGTTCTATAAAAACCCCATGGTTCTATAAAAACCCCATGGTTCTATAAAAACCCCATGGTTCTAAAAAAACCCCATGGTTCTATAAAAACCCCATGGTTCTATAAAAACCCCATGGTTCTAAAAAAACCCCATGGTTCTAAAAAAACCCCATGGTTCTATAAAAACCCCATGGTTCTAAAAAAACCCCATGGTTCTACAAAAACCCCATGGTTCTATAAAAACCCCATGGTTCTATAAAAACCCCATGGTTCTAAAAAAACCCCATGGTTCTAAAAAAACCCCATGGTTCTATAAAAACCCCATGGTTCTATAAAAACCCCATGGTTCTAAAAAAACCCCATGGTTCTAAAAAAACCCCATGGTTCTATAAAAACCACATGGTTCTATAAGAACCCCATGGTTCTATAAAAACCCCATGGTTCTATAAAAACCCCATGGTTCTATAAAAACCCCATGGTTCTATAAAAACCCCATGGTTCTATAAAAACCCCATGGTTCTAAAAAAACCCCATGGTTCTATAAAAACCCCATGGTTCTAAAAAAACCCCATGGTTCTAAAAAAACCCCATGGTTCTATAAAAACCCCATGGTTCTATAAAAACCCCATGGTTCTATAAAAACCCCATGGTTCTATAAAAACCCCATGGTTCTAAAAAAACCCCATGGTTCTAAAAAAACCCCATGGTTCTATAAAAACCCCATGGTTCTATAAAAACCCCATGGTTCTAAAAAATCCCCATGGTTCTATAAAAACCCCATGGTTCTATAAAAACCCCATGGTTCTATAAAAACCCCATGGTTCTATAAAAACCCCATGGTTCTAAAAAAACCCCATGGTTCTAAAAAAACCCCATGGTTCTATAAAAACCCCATGGTTCTATAAAAACCCCATGGTTCTATAAAAACCCCATGGTTCTATAAAAACCCCATGGTTCTAAAAAAACCCCATGGTTCTAAAAAAACCCCATGGTTCTATAAAAACCCCATGGTTCTATAAAAACCCCATGGTTCTATAAAAACCCCATGGTTCTATAAAAACCACATGGTTCTATAAAAACCCCATGGTTCTAAAAAAACCCCATGGTTCTATAAAAACCACATGGTTCTATAAAAACCCCATGGTTCTATAAAAACCCCATGGTTCTATAAAAACCCCATGGTTCTAAAAAAACCCCATGGTTCTATAAAAACCCCATGGTTCTATAAAAACCCCATGGTTCTAAAAAAACCCCATGGTTCTAAAAAAACCCCATGGTTCTAAAAAAACCCCATGGTTCTATAAAAACCCCATGGTTCTAAAAAAACCCCATGGTTCTATAAAAACCCCATGGTTCTATAAAAACCCCATGGTTCTATAAAAACCACATGGTTCTAAAAAAACGTCATGGTTCTAAAAAAACCCCATGGTTCTATAAAAACGTCATGGTTCTAAAAAAACCCCATGGTTCTATAAAAACCCCATGGTTCTAAAAAAACCCCATGGTTCTATAAAAACCCCATGGTTCTATAAAAACCCCATGGTTCTATAAAAACCACATGGTTCTAAAAAAACCCCATGGTTCTAAAAAAACCCCATGGTTCTATAAAAACCACATGGTTCTATAAAAACCCCATGGTTCTATAAAAACCCCATGGTTCTAAAAAAACCCCATGGTTCTAAAAAAACCCCATGGTTCTAAAAAAACCCCATGGTTCTAAAAAAACCCCATGGTTCTATAAAAACGTCATGGTTCTAAAAAAACCCCATGGTTCTAAAAAAACCCCATGGTTCTATAAAAACCCCATGGTTCTATAAAACCCCCATGGTTCTATAAAAACCACATGGTTCTATAAAAACCCCATGGTTCTAAAAAAACCCCATGGTTCTATAAAAACCACATGGTTCTATAAAAACCCCATGGTTCTAAAAAAACCCCATGGTTCTATAAAAACCACATGGTTCTATAAAAACCCCATGGTTCTATAAAAACCCCATGGTTCTATAAAAACCCCATGGTTCTAAAAAAACCCCATGGTTCTATAAAAACCACATGGTTCTATAAAAACCCCATGGTTCTAAAAAAACCCCATGGTTCTAAAAAAACCACATGGTTCTATAAAAACCACATGGTTCTATAAAAACCCCATGGTTTTATAAAAACCCCATGGTTCTATAAAAACCCCATGGTTCTAAAAAAACCCCATGGTTCTAAAAAAACCCCATGGTTCTATAAAAACCCCATGGTTCTATAAAAACCCCATGGTTCTATAAAAACCCAGTGAACATTTTCAAGAACCTCAAATCAAGGCTCAATACTAATATTTTCAAATGATATCATTTGGTGATGAGAAAAATTGACCTTCAAATTTATTCATAGGCTCTCCTAACAGTGATGCTGAACCCAAAACCATGCAATGAACAGACATTAAAAGACAGTAAAGCTTTGGAATTTTTATCGTAAAATTGCTTTTTTATTTAGCTTTCATCACTCATGATTTTCAAAGTCTGAGTTAACAATGTTCTGAAACAGAGGACACCTAGTCGAAATTTTCCAATAAATGTTTCATACGTGGTTGGAATTGGAGGTAGCATCCTAGCAATGGATTTCGTTTGGAAACGGAAATTTTTCGAAATGCATCTGGTATTTGATTTCATTACTCTTTCAAGTTGTTTTGAAGTTATTGGTAATCACAGGGACGAGAATCTCAAACCAAGATTCTCTTTCACTATCTTCATTGATATGCTAGAGATCTAATACTTAGCAATGTTTGATTAATAGTTTCGAATGATAAACTCAATATTTTACAGTTTCGGGACCCCTATTTTCGAACGAACTTCTACTCAATATTAATGCGATCTTTTTAGGGAAAACTGCATTTTTAGATAATACCTCCGAAAACTGATACAGTAATGCTGCACATTTATCCCCAACTGTAGTCAGGATTATCGGTCCCAGGTACTTGTTGATTTTTTTATTATCCAGTGAGTAATGTTGATTGTGCAAAGTACATATTCTTACTTTTTCCAAATTACACTTTTTCATTTATTGGTCATTCGATGATGATCATCTTCGACTATATGCCGGAAATCTGAAATTTACAGTTACAACTTTGGCATTTTCGAGCGAACTTTGAGTTAATGCAATTGAGTTAATGCAACTTTGAAGTAATGCAATCTTCGATGCATAACATTTTTTCACTTCCCCTTTTTTTGCTTCTCAACAGTGGGGTTATTTGATCAGATGGATTTTCACTTTTGGGATCGATATTTTCCGAGGAACTTTTTCACGATCCGGTTTTTTGAATACCTTTTCTGTTGTAGTTCGATTCCATATCAATTCCAGATATTTTCATCTCTTTTGGGAACAAACATAAAAATAAAAATTACATTGATTTTGTGTAGCAACATTCAAAGGATGAGTCATCAAACAGTTTTTAGAAAGGTGAATGGTTGCTTATCAAAAAGAAGAAACTGAAAAATTACAATTTCAGAGTAAAGATCAGATTTCTTCTGTGCTGCGTCTCCGAAATTTTGAAATTTCGCCTCTAGCGTCTGTAAGGACAATCTATAATATGTAGAAGAACTGCAAACAATCTAACACTTGATATTGTATCCGCAGTGTGAAACCGAAAACGCGCTCGCAATGTTTATAGAAAATTTGGATTAAGATTTTGTTACCCGTTTCTAATCGTAAAGAAATTCACCACAATCGAAAGTGGATCAGTAAGTTCTTTACCGATGTTGCCTATTTCCATGATTCCAGAAAAGTTCAATGGACCATGACAGCAGAATCACTGTTGTTCTCCAACAATTCTGACCGTATCCTAATATTCTCCTTGGTTTTATTCATGTTCATATTTGAAAAAACATCTTCAAAGAAATTACTTGTATTCATCAGAAACTGGAAACAGAGAGTCTCGCATAACTTTCAATTTTCTAGAACAATGAAACATTTGATATTTAATAAAGAGAGCGTATTGCAACGGTTGAACGCGTATTATTATACCTACAATATGAAACCGGAAAAATTGGATTTTTTTTCGTTGGGTCTACTTCTCTTGATAAATTATTTATATCTGGAATTCGTTAGATTGTACTATGTCATACACGAATTCTTGCTGTCAAATATCGGAAATATAAAAGAACCTCATAAAACCGTGAACTATACAAACGTCCATAATGCACATGCATTAAAATTTTTTATTGTCACTGTCATCCCAGCATGATAGCAACCTATGTTTTATGCCTCCTTTTTTCTGTCTCTTCAGTTTGATCGTCATAAATATCATCTAACGATTTCCTTAAAGTTACTGTGCCAATCTTCAACTTCAAGAAACCGATAATATTGTATTCTACTTTCTGCTTTTTTCTGCTTCCGAAGCTCATTATATATATTCAAGGCAACATAAACTTGATTTCAATTCGTTGGTGGAATTCAACTTACAGGACAGTAATGTACAATTTGTGTGCGAGTTCGGCGAAATTTGGACCACATACAGTGTCAAGTATTTTTCAAGTGATCTGTAGTTGCACTTGAATTACCTTCTGTATCAAATGTTTATGTGATTTCAGAAATTTTTGCGTTAGAATACACTCATTTGCATCGCGCTGGTTTCTACCAAAAATTACGAGGAACACTTGGAACTTTGTTACATGAAGAATATGAAACTGCAACAAGATGATAATTTTGTGACACAACGATAAATCGTTCGGTATTAATCAATCACGGGGTCAAACATAATTCCCTAACAACATGCAGTAGTACCAGATGAACAAATGTTATTGGAAAGAATAGTTCATAAAAAATCACTTTGAGAAACCGTATCATTTCGATAACAGTATCAACCTCAAAATAAATTAAGGTAGTAGGAAGGACGCTGATACCTCCGACCTACGGATTGCTTTCTACTCTTTGACGAATTCTGAAACTCTGAGCATGTATTGAGAAAAATTCTAAACGAAATTGAAGAGAGGTGACTTTTTTCAATTCCTGGTCAAGATAAGGTCAGTTTCTTTGAGGAATATTCAAGCCGATCTCATGGGTAAAAAGAAAACACAATTACATATCGAAACCGCAGAGAATGATACGGTATTAATAAAATAGTGAATTATCTAAATTTTAAAGCCAATTTTTCGGTTTCAAAATCTTGATAACTTCTCCGATGTTACCTAACAACAATTCTTTCAGTGCGGTCATATAAATCTTACTTCCACAAAAAAGTAGTTTGAGCTTGATATGATTTTGTTGTGAATTTTCGATGTCTTAGACTTTCAAGTCCTCATTTTCAACTTCTAACGGTTTCAAATCTTCCATTTTTTTTACGAACAGCATATCTTGTTAATTTGACAATCATTCATTGATCAATTTGGAAACTTAAAGTAGTTTTGCTCAAAATACAACATGAAGTCTGAACTGCTATTTTCAACTTTCCTGTTTCCACACCACAGTAGAAATCGAATTCGGCTTGAAATGGGGAAATCTGAAAACCGACAATTTTGAATTCAAACATCACACTTTTCTCTGCTATTAACTAGATCTATCTTGCAAAAATGACAGTTCATTTGACAGAAAAGTGAAATATCAGAAACCAGAATATGTATCACAGCCAGTCCAACAACCACTTCAATACAATGCTTCCGCTACAGTAATGTTTATGGATCTACAAGTGAGTGATGAATTTTTCTTCGGTTCTATGAGTGCTACATGAGGATGACTGTTATCAGAATCCGATTATTGTTTCAATTGAAGAAAGGTTTACCACAGTAACAACCTACCAACTTGAAACAAGCATTTGCCGAAACAGATAACAGAAATCGTGTTTCATAACATCCAGGAAGTAGAGAAATCCAGTTTAAGTAAGTGGTATCATAATCGTTTTGAGTACAATCGTGTTTTTGTTATCATGATTTTTTGTTAAAACTGGCGGGACAGTGAATATTATCAGTATAAGCATAACCGGACTTGCTGTACGTTCAATTTTTGTTTATTCTTGCCAAAAAAAACCATCCAGAAAGTCAGATATGGTGCAAAAAGCATTGACACGTTGACGCTTAAATACATGAGTATGCTTTACATATGCCTTTGGTGGGCGCGCCAGTTCGCGACCGCGTAGAACAGCCGGTAGTGGCACGTTACCCATAAGAATCGTGTGAACCCAGCTTGGTCCCTACTATTAGGGTGGTCCATAAGTTTCTTTCGTTTCTGATAGTTAAAGTTTGAGTTGCATTTCCTAGTTAGTTTGGATATCAATCACATTTATTGTTTTGCTGTTTTGAAGAGTAACTCAAGTACTTATAGCGGCATTTTTATTCCATCCTTCCGCCGATTCACTTGTTTGAAATAATGGTTTTGCCCGCGCCGCTCATGGTTGATCCTGATATAAGGTTTTGTTTTGAGAAAATTTGATGTTTCTAGAAATGGATTACCTGGGGCAAGTTGTTTATTTAAAAGTAAAATAAGATGTTCTTTGCGTTACAAAAAAGAGCATTCGAAAATGTCGCGCTTTCAAAGAATTGAGAAGCAATGTTTGGGAAGACTAAATTCTGTCATTATGGTATATTGAATGAGTGGTGTGGATCGGTGAATTAGCCAATACCCATGAAACTAATTGTATTATTGTTAGGACATTAATGGGTCACAGTACAATAAATTTTCAAAACCCAGATAATTAGTGACCGACCAGAAAGTTGATTTCAAAAATATATGGAAATTTTGTGAAAATGACTAAAATTTCATTTTTGAACAAGAGAAGTTTTCATAACTTTTTCTTATGAGTTGAGAGGCTCCAGTCAAATTCAACTATTTTAATTAAGACGTCATGAGTTGCCTAACAACTGTGACAAGTTTCAATCGAACTCCTCTCTTTTGATACTCAGGAGACCTCCAAATACCTCAATTTTTAGTGAAAATAAGAGTGCTGGAAAGAAATGACTCGGGCCGGGATGAGAATTGCTGTAGTAGTTTGATATTGTACCGACACAATCAACTAAAGCTTACAATTAATTATCAATAAAATTTATGAATCTATCTAACCCACATACGGAGAATGAGCTAATATCGCATCAGCGTGGGAAATGTTTAATTAATCGTGAAAACGTCCGTGCATTAACAATGTGTTTTTCGAGTGACTATCGTTGAACTGCTTCAATATAATATTTTCAACCGTGTTCTTTTTGAATTTTATACTTTAAAGATTGTGCGATAGCATCTTCTGTAAAAAATTTTCAAAACAAAATAGGTCATCAAAAAGGGTATCCCTCACCGTTCGAACGGCCGCAACCCCAGGTTTGGTGAAGTGGAGCCAGGGAGCTGTCGGGTAAATATTGAAGAGATGCCTACTATATATTAATACTTTTTAAGTTTCCCATATCAGTTCTCTGCAAGAAACTTTAGACGAAAAAAATTGGAAAAATCGAAAGAAACTTATGGACCACCCTAATAACATAACTAGAGACAAACTTTAAACCATCTTTACGAATTTGATATGTTTCTCTGTGCTCATAATTGTTGTGCAAAAACCTTGCATTAGTTCGAATAGATCTTGTCCCTCGTGAATCGATGCAAAACACTTTAGTTCTCGATTAATGACAACAGTAGAACGGAAGAAATATTAATTTTATATAACTATGATTATTGGGGCTACAAGCTGAAAAAACGAAATGGTACTTATCTAGAACTAAAATGTTTAAGGTCAGTGAGGTGAAACTTTTCCCGCACCTTCTCTCCGGTATTTCTAAAGTTTGCTTTTTGTGTTCCATGGCAATGAAACTTCTATCAGTTCTGATTCAGAAAAACAATCATGTATGTATGTACAAATTGACTTTGAACGCAAGTCTAGAAGTGAACGATTGGAAACTGGCGGTAAGAAGAAAAAATATATACATTATGAGAAATACGATTTTCAGAAAACTGCTGTTTCCAATGCTCTACTAAATATGCAAATAACCTGCTTGGAGTTGATACGGTTGGCAGATTCTTCATCCAAATTAGGTCAATTTTCTGTTGCAGCGAGTTGAGAACTGCAGGTGATTCATATGGCTCACTAATTACTTTCCCAGTGATTTGATATTTTGAATTTTCCTTTTCGTTTTCGAAGCCCTTTTTGTTATTCCCGAAATCTTTGAGTCATTTTTTGCTCCAAAGGTCACAACTTCCTCTTTTCTAGGTCTCTCCAAAAATAAGTATTCGACACTAAAAACATTTCGTTCCTTCCCATTCTCTAGTCATTAGTAGATTGACAGGAAGGAAAGGAGTTTACACAGAAAACTATAGGTGGAACGTATTGCTGTTCAAAAATTTCGGTGGATGTTCTGCCATACATGAATCAGATATAGTTTTTATCTTTTTATTTCTTACCTTAATAGTAAATTAATCATGTTTTTATTGTCTGCTATTTCTGTTATTGTTTCAAATTGTCAAAAATCTGTTTGCATAGTTTCCTGCCCTTTTGGCCCTTGAAAATCACTAAATCAATTATCACCTGTTTCACGATGAGCAAAAAAATTCTTATTTTTTATTGAACAATTGATGTTGCTGTTGCCTTCGTTCATTGGTATCAATAGCTAAATTATGAATTTTCAAAGCTGTCACCTCGTCTCAAGAATAAGATCAACTGAAGGCATTTTCATAATCTGACGTTTTCGAATCGGAATTTTTTCAAACTTTTCACTGTGTTTCTAGTATCTCAAAGGTATGAAAATCGTTTTTATCTGCCTGCCTTCATTCCAAAGTGATCTCGTAGCATGTAACGGAATTTTAAAAAATTTCACTGTTTCCGTCGGTCGTTCTCCAAACATAGTCTATCTTCACAGTTATCTATCGACGGTAATTCCGAAATCCAGTAAAAAGCGACCCGGCAAACGAGAGGTTCTATATTTCAAGTCGTTTTCAAACTAACAATCTGTTATAACTTTCGCCAGTTATAAAGAGAAGATCGTACTATTCGAAAGTCTAAGCTCGACTTTCACTGTTTCGATTGCTTTGTGAAAGTTCGATCATTTTGTGGCTATTGATTCCAATATGAAGTAAAAGGATAAAAAGTCTTAGGAACAATCGTCGTTATCATTGTAAAAAAGTTGTCCGCAAGAGTTTCAGAACTTTATTTTGGCTTTAACAGTGCTAAGGTTTCCCAAAGTGAACTATGTAGTACATATGGAAAAGAAAATCTCGGCATATCAGAGCCAGACCACCAATCGATTCAATATAATGAACTTGACACAGTAAAGTGACTCATAAATTGTTTTTCTGTTTCATGTGTCTTGTATGGATAATCAATCAGAGTTTTTCGATCGGTAGTTCAACTCTAATATCTACAGAAACAACTACAAACCGAACCAACCTGAAGCAAGATTATGTTCGAGCAGAGAACAAAAAATAGTGTTTCGGGAAATGAACACAGTGACATTTTTTGTGAGAAGAGACAGAAAGTTTATTTTATGCTAGGTCCTCGAGAATTGAAATGGAACTAGAGTCTGAGGCATCAATTGGAATTTGACGACTCTCTGAAACAAAAATCTAATTATTCCTTGAGAATATACTCAGTTTCATATCGGTTGTAACAGTTATTATGTTTCATCACAGCAGTTTCACGTCTTTATTGGATTGTTAAAACTCAGATGACGTTAGAAAAATAGAGTCTGTAGGAGATAAAAAGGTTAGATTTCTTGGCAAATTGAAATGGAAGTGAAGAATTGAAAACATCACAGTTTTGCCAATCTTAAAGGAAAAAGAAGATTCGAGAATCACAATGTCCCATCAAAAAATAAATAACACTTCCGCTTCATTTACTCCATGTAAGCGGACATGGTGATTTCAGTACATTATCTGGCAAATACCCCATTTTCCCATCATCTTCCCAACGAGTCTCGTAACTATGATCGCATAGAAATTTTCTCAAAGCTTCCGAAAATTTGAATATTTTTTTCAAGGCGAGCCGGGCATTGAAGTAAAGAACAATACTTTGCAATGTACACAATAAATGTGTCACAAATTCATTTCGTACTCGTTGAGAATTTCTTCTAAAATAAATCTTCAACCTGTTCTGGTCTAAAATGAAAAAGTTAGATTATTTTAGTGTTGTAAGTTGTAGGTAGCTACAACAATTCACGATATAGAAAGACAACGGTGAAACAATGATCTAGGAACAGTAAACATTGTTTGACCGTCGTCGTTCTACATATTTTGTGAATAGTCGTTGTCCAAGCTACTTTCATTTTACAGCACTAGAATTATCTTGATATATCATCTTAGATCAAAACAGAAACTTAAACTTCATTTATGAAGAATTGCCGTGTTTCTATCAAATCATATTCGATAACTGTGGAAAACGCTTGGAAATACGCCATGATGTCACTAGCTAAATTGAATCGAAATGTGCCAAATAAACATCACAATAGCCCCCATTGGAATTGAATCTCGAAGTAGAGAAGCTTGAATCATAACTCGTCCGTGATACAACTCTGAATTGTACTAACCTGCAACATTCGACCATCTTGAAAACTGACAGTTCTCTGTTTTACAACGTCAAGATTTCGATAAGGGGTTTTGATAGGTCATTAGTCCCGTTTATCATTCTGAACTCTTCTGAAGCAAACTAAAATTTTCATATTCGGGAATAATCATGTCACTGGTACGAAACCTAGCCAGCGAAACCAAATGTTGTTTTTGAAACGAGAAAATAGGTCCAGATTGTACATACGATTTTGCAAAACATCCAAGATCCTTTTTTCTGTTGTTCGTGGTCCCAAAGTTCACACCTTTCGCCTTTCTCTGGTTTGTGTCTTTTCGTAACTCTGAACATGATTCCGTTTTTCAACACATTTTAATCCAAATTCAGTTATATTTGCATGATTTATTCAACAATAAAAGTATTCAAAACTGCGCCCCTCTCTCACACATTTCCCTTTATCCCAAAACCGCGACACCCAGAAGAACCCAGCAATTGCTGAACGAAGAATGTGGAGCAAAAAATTGCCTGAAAAATACAAAATTATTTGAGAAATGAAACATGAAGGGGGAAGAGGTAGGGGTTTGATTGAAGCTATGCTTAGTAATTCTAGTTCTCAGAAACCAAAGATGCTGATTACCCATTAATGAGAAGGAGATCCCACGAAGAGAACTCGCTTTCTAGATTCCGAAATTTAGAATACTAAGAGAGAGACGACAAATGTGTTACTCTACGTAACACATTTTGACACAAAAGCGGGACAACGACAAATGTGTTACTCTACATAACACATTTTGACACCAAAGCGGGACAACGACAGTTAAGGACATAAGAGCATAAAGCTAACGCTTTCTAAACTCCGAAATTTAGAAAAACTAACAACTTGGGAAAAAGAGACTTCACATACCGTGCTCATATCCAAAGCAAGCCAAAAGACGCCATCGCCACTCAGACTCGATTTTCCCTCGCAGCCTAACCATCCTAATCGACACCGTCCTTGTTCCATCGATTTGCACCATCCAGCCAAGCCCTCTTCGATCGATCGATTCCTGTAAAAGAAGACAGTTTCGTTTAAAAAAAGTTGATTCCAGGCTTTGCAGGCTCTAAGTATCCCAAAAACGTACCCCAACCATGTCCGCAGCTTTCCATCTTCCACGAATCACCGGCGCAGACGATCCTTGTGACGTGGTGCTGATACCCTGTAAAAATATAACGTTTTATTTTGAAGTAGAGAGCCATTCATCAGAGCAACAAGAGCAAAAACCAAACAAGAGCGGTTACGATTCAAAAGTGTTTAAAATGGAAAATCGATAAAAACCCCTCATAGACACCAGAACCAAAAAATGAAACGAGAATGACAGTAGAGGAGGGGTAAGGGAGTACACCACCCAATTTGGTGCCACAAAGTACAATGGAAATAGATCAATACCCCAAAAAAGTGGGAGGAGGGTGTACACAGAACAAAGGGTGTGTGGTGTGTGTAAAGTTTGATCTACCTCCTTGCCGCCAAAAGTTTTATGTAGAGAGAGAGAGAGAGAGAGAGAGAGAGAGAGAGAGAGAGAGAGAGAGAGAGAGAGACTGCGAAAAGCAAGCCGATGTTTTCAAATAATTGTAACAGATCTATCATGAAAATTCTGTGTTAAAGATGCCCAGAATCAATAGACAAATGAAAACGGCAAAAATGTGTATCTTTTTGTGAGTTTTCCATAGTTTTGCTTTATTATTTGTGGTTAATAGTAGAAATCTTATATCATTTGAATACTGAATTCAGCAACATTGTCAATGTTTTGAAACAGTGACTTCTTAAGTTCCATGTTTCCACGAGAACTCCACTCCGTCACTAATTGTGAAACTTTTTGTTCTGTTTTGAATTTCGAGAGAAAAAGGGTGACAAATGTGCAATTTTTGAATTTCAGCCATCTTCGTGGACTACGAGTAAACATGCAAAGTGTCGCAAATACTAAGAAAATTTACCTTTTCCAGAGACTTGTTAAGGATCCTTTAAATTTAGCTACCACTGATCCCTTCTTAATATTCTCGATCAGACCACAAAAGTTCAATCCTGAAGTTTTCCTTTCACACCAATTTTGTTTCTTATGAGTTCTTTTTGTCACCATAATATTGACTGAAAATCGAATGCCTTAGTTCACCTTGAGTCGAAACCGTGCTGCATAAGAATCTGCAATTAAATTCGAAAACTTGGAATTCGATTTTTTCTGCTAAAGCAGAAAATCTATCTGTGTCGGAACCTAGTAAATTCAATGAGTTTCTAGCTAATGATGTCTGCCGGAATAATAAAAGAATACGCTAGTAGTCTTCAATTCACAGTCAAGAAACAGTAAATACTGAACAGTAAATACTGAAATATTGCAGGATACGAAAGAAATGCAATTTTCATTCTTATTTTAAAGTGGAACTTTCCGGAGTAGTACTTCATAATGGTTGCCAATACATGGTAAACTAGAAACTAAAAATTTTCTAAAACCCGATACACTAGATTTTTGTTAGTTTTCAGCCCTAGCAATAACGTCAATAATCAACCTTACTCCACAGAAAAATACAGTACAGAAGAAACAGTTATTTTTCAATAGTTTAACCCAAAGTTTCTTCTTTTGGCGTTGGCATTACTTTCAAAAATTGCGCTTTATCTGTCGGAATCCAAATCTCTTCCGCTTCAAATTCCTTATTTTTGAGCAGTGTCTTTTTAAAATTGATGTACTCCCGTAGAGTTACGAATCAAATATTGGTGGGTCTTTATTGGACGAAAGTGACACCTCAAACACTGAGAATTGGGAATCCAATGCTGTATTTAGGAAAACAGAGAAAATGAAGAAATTTGAAAATGTTCAAATTACGTTTCTTGGAGGCTCCTTGGCAATTGAAAGAAAGAATTTGGGTGTTATTTGTTCGTTTGTCTGCATTACAATCCAACAAATTGGACGCGATTAAACTGAATCCTTACTGTCTCAGAAAGTTGTCAATCCTTGAGCTGATCTCCAAATTTTATTAGTGTATTGGTCTATAATCTTTACTAATAACATTTGAAAACTTGTATGTATCATTACTCAAACTAATTGCTGCTTTTTGTCTCTTCTCATTTGAAACCTGTTTTAGTGTTTCAATTTGACTTCCATAGTTACACTGTCCGATGAGTGTTAGGTAGTATTAAGTTCGCTGAAAAATTCGATAATCTTGATGACGGCCAGAAAAGCCAAAAATGCAGTATTTTCTGAAAATTTTTAGAGTTTCTTCAGGTCAGTAATCACCATGAAGTAGAAAATTTTTGATGTGTTAGAATTGAAAACTAAGATTGAAATAGTCATAATGATTGATTTTAAAACTCAAGCAAGGCACTGGTCTATTGGAAATCAGAAACGGGATGCAGGGATACTTTATACATAAAGCAGTAAATTTTTTCCATTTTTTTAGCTGGTCAACACATTGTTCCGTTTTCGATAGGTGCAGAAGTTTTCCGTTCGAAATTGTTTTACAATAATGGTGTTTTCGTGACAGTAAATTATTAGCATTTCTCGTTAACCTGTTTCAGAATCATCATAAAGAATCTACTT
The DNA here is from genome assembly GCA_963932045.1 of Caenorhabditis sinica. Classification (NCBI taxonomy): domain Eukaryota; kingdom Metazoa; phylum Nematoda; class Chromadorea; order Rhabditida; family Rhabditidae; genus Caenorhabditis; species Caenorhabditis sinica. The sequence goes on from OZ009940.1 coordinate 23,937,959, forward strand.
TATCAGACCCACTGATCCTCCTCCAATATCGTGATCAGTTTTTAGTACATTGAAAATCGATGCAGTCTCAGGAAGTGGTAGTTTGGCAACAGAAAATGTATCTTCCATAGTGTTCAGAAGGCCTAATTGTGGTTAATGTCTGTAAGGGGCTTGATTCCAGAAAAATGTTGATCCTAGAATTTTGGAAGAACTTGGCACACATGTGCAAATGTACTTTCTACTATTTTTTCTAACAAGATTGTAGAAAAAAAATGTTATCGAAACAATTCTCAAAAAAAAAAACAAACTCTTGATTATCAAAAAACTTCTATTCCTTGTCTTGGAAAGTTTTAAAATTTATTTTTTGCGTCTGAAATGGAAGATAGGATCCCCAAGTGGCAAACGTATAGACGTTTCACCCAATCCTCACGTTCACGTAAAAATGATTTATCCCTCGTGTGGATCAAAGCAATATTGCATAATGGTTTCCTATTAGCTTTAAAGCTGGAAACTGCATCTTCTCCAATGAAAAAAACTGGGCTGAAAAAAACAGTAATAATTTTATAGTTAAATCTGAAATTTCTGTTTTCCATCGTTCCCAAACTTGTGGTGGTATCACCTGAAAACAATAACATTGCACCTGCGTTTTGGAATTCGAATCTCCACCGCTTCAATTTCTCTATATTTCTAGCAGCGTCCATTAAAATTGATAAGATCCAAATAACAACCCCAATCCAAAATAGCCTCTTTCTGTTTTCTTGTATAACTTTAGAACCGATTTGATCTTTCAACGCTTTGCGTAGGTTTCAAAATGTTTCTTCTTCATATCTACGTTTTCTTCACTTCAGAGAAAAATTCGTGTTTTACAACATTGGTAGATCAGATATGGAAACCCATTGTGAGGCAGTGATAGACTAATAATCCTCTGTATAATCAGTGTTCTGTTTTCATGACAGAATTTTTCATGTTTTTCTGGGTGCGGATCAAAAAAAGAATGTATATTTCGGTGGTTCGACACTGTCCTTGTTTATTGCTCCTGAAAGAGTCGCACATTCTGAAAAATGCTATGCTAGAAAAGATTTCATTCCACTATTAGGAACTGAATTTAACGGGACTTATGAGAACACCGGAACAGTAATATTTCGGAAAATGCTATGATGCAATTATTTTTAGGATGGCGTTCTAGGTTTTCCACATCGTTATTAACGTTTCTCTACATTCTCCATCAACAAATGAAAGCAATTTGAGACTGAAATTTTACTGTCCCAGAAAGTTGCCTAATTCTGAAATAGTATGAATCATTAATGGGGTCATTGCCTGTTTACGAGCTTGCCAACAGAATCGATCTGAACGTGAGATGTACACACAGCGAAACTCAAAACTCCATGGACCGGGTTTTTTTCCACATTTCTGTTCCTTGCAGTAGTGTTATTACCCTACTAGTTCTTAAAGTGATTACAATCACGCAGAACGTTTTTATCCAAGACTCTGAAATTTTAACTGTGGTGACTTTCTCATTTCAGCTTTAGAACAAATAGAGCATATCGAACAGTACGATTTTCTGGAAAGAAACTGAAAATCAGAAATGAATACAGACTTATTGAGTTCACAATACAGTAAAATTTTAGTCGGACTTCGAGTGGTCAACTAGTTTTTTGTTTTCATGGTTTTCAAATTCAAATTACGATTAACGTAATTTTCACTAAATTTGTAAATGTACCGTAACCGAAAAATTGTAGTCTGTTTCTCAAATATTGATCCCACTGGTTTTCTGATAGAATAATAAAATAGCTACTCTCTTTTTTTTTCTCCCTTTGATTCCTGTTCCTGTCTTGCAATTCAAATCGAGAAAAAGTCAGGCGGGTATAACATTATGACAGTTTCATGATCTTCCCTAGTATTGTCTGAACTTCGCATAGACAATTGAGCTCTAGTTTCCACACCGAGTTTTGTCTTTAAAGACACCTTATCACCTAAAAATTTGTGATTTGTCTCGATGTCATACTTGATTAACAGCTTTTAGTGTCCCAACATTACTTTTTCTTATTAGAATTTACTTTTTTTTGGAGCCCCCCCCCCCTTTCAGCCTGCTAACTGGGGAATCACTTGAAGAGAATCTTATCATCAAACCATTCTCTTTGTTCATTTATGAAAGAACTGAAACAGTGAGACCAGTTTTTGAAAAACGTAACGATTGTCAAAATTGCAAAATAGCAACCGAAGTTTGAGACATTAGATTTCGTAAGGCTCGGAAAGTAAATTGGTTATTCAAAACGGGAAAATTTTGAGAAAACTAGCAGACCTTGTAATTCAACGTTTGCTTAAAAACTACATGCTTGATTCTATGAGACTATGTTGAAAACACCAATTTTTCGGTTTCAACTAGTTTTGATGAGTGAATTCTTTTGTATATTTATCAATGATCTCATCGTGACAAGAAAACGATATATGTACAACGTTCGTGATTTTCACTGTGGGATACACAATAGAGTACTTTTGCTAACATACCGGGCCTGGAGATAATTGAAAATTTCCTGCTACAACATCATGTCAAAAAAAAATAAATGTTTTGCGTTTTTAATTGATTGATTGCCGGGACATGTGGGGCATGTGCAAATTTTTTGCGAATCTATGATTACCACAGGGAGTATTCGTGACATCCCTTGTCAATCTAAACTTTTGGAGTCAAAATGTTCTGTTAGATCTAGTCTCTATAAAATCGAGGGTACTGATTGATGCGATTCGATCATATCACCGCCTTGAAAATTCGAACCTCTCTGCTAAATTTATTTATTGGGGGGGGGGGGGGGGGTAGGATCAAAAAAGTTAACTTTTTTCTGTTCCAAGTTCGAGATGTTTAGAATGCCTTTCGAATGGTTTTTTGATTTGTAAATTATGGAAGAACAAAAAGTGAAGGAAAATCTTTTAACCGTTCCAAGGTTCCCATATTATGAATGAAAACTGATAGACTTTTGGTAGAATCTTGCATAATTCGATAAATGATAGAAATGATTTTTGAGCATCTGTTTCAGCTACATATGCAGTCAATTTGTGAAGAACGTGCAGTTTTCTTCAAACGGTTGATCACTAGAAGAGGATCTATCAATGAAGTTTATCATTGTTGCATGTGCTCTCTATTGACAGTCCATTACCATTTTCTGTAATGAAAAGTGCTGCGGATGTGTACCATAAGCTATTATAAGAAATCCATTTTCACGGTTTCCAAGAGTTCCAAATGCGCTCAATTGACAACTATTTCAGTTTTCACCATAGGAAGGTTCATAGAGCGCATTTGCTTTTATGAAAAAATTCAACAACTTGCGATAAAAAATAGACTTTTCCCGTTTTGATGTTACGAGTATCAGCTAAAAAAAAACAAATGCAAGCGCGCTCAACTGAAAACGGACTAAACTTTAGTAACCTATCCTTGCAGTGCAGCGCAGTTGTCACTAATTTTGTCTCTTGAGCCAAAGTTCTTGGTTTCGACTTCTTTTGAAGAATGCGGAGATGGTAGATTCAATGAGAAGACATCATTTGTGGTTTGGAATTGTGAAACTTTCTGTTCCAACTACATGAGTTCAATTCACATAGGCGTAACTGATCATTATAAAGAGAATAAAGTACTGCTATAAGCATGCAAATACGCTCTACTGAGAAAAACTATTTTGAAAGTGATCTGACGTTCCATCTTTTCAGGGAATCGCAATTCTTATGATTTATCAGTGATCAGAACTTTTTGAAACTGATTATTTTTGGAGGTGTTGTTGAAAAATGTTCCGTGTCGTGTTATTGTTATGAGCACTAAATATCAATCCTTACTAATTACTTCGAATTGCAAGGAGTATGATGGAGCAATTTAATTGGGCTCTGATGGCAATTTGTATTTCTGCTATTGATCAATGGGGCGTATTTGAGACATCGGTAACCCCCAGCATGTTTTTATGCATGTTTCAGAAAGTTGACAACTTTGATAAAAACGATTCTTAACTAATCATTGACCGAGCCCTCGTGTCTCAATATGAAATTTGTAAGTGCGATCTATCGAGAGTTTCTTGTTCTCAATGGAGTGCAAGTTCTGAGTTTGTGTACTGTCAGATGTATTCAGACGCCATAACATATTTCCCTAGACTTTTAGGGACAAATGACATTTCTGAAATAGAACATTTATAGTTTCATAAATGCCATTTTTGTAAAAGTGCCCTCTATAAGAAGTAGATATCTATGAACGGAAAGCACTAATATGAATCCAACAACCGCTGAGGCCCCTCGAGAAATGTTGTAAACGTGCTCAATTGAATTTTTCTTCTGTCTCACAAACCCCATATCTAACTTCTCTATTTCGCTTTCCGTTCCTCTCGCCGATCAAGAAGTTTTGCACCTACTTCAATGAACCAAAATCAACCAGGACTAGGGACTCAACTCAGCTTCACAATAATCGTGTGGTCGTTACAGTGAATTTTCGACAAGTTTTGTTAACCCGTTTTTGTATCATCGGAAGGTGTTCGGATCAAGGATTTTCTAGTTAGAAAATTCGGCAGTAATACCAAAAAATACTACCCAGAAATCGGTTCTTCTAAAAAATTCTCACTGTTTCTGATTCGTGTATTCAAAATCTTCCGATTTCAATCATTGATTCATGTGCTTTTGGTCTACATTTCACTACCTCAAAAACCAGAACCAAGTGCTTCTTTCGTATTCTCTATTCTCAAAAAGGAATTCAAAATAGCTTCATTTACAGGAAATGCTCACCGCCAGAGCATCTCCCAAACAAGGATTTTCATACCCTGAAACAAGGATTCTAATTTCTCGGCTATTTTCAATTCTTTTTTGCAATGAAACTAAACAATATCGCTATTTTTTGACGTCCTTTTTAGGTTCAATCCACGGTTGTCGTTCCCGCCAAGCTGTTTGAATTCTGCATGGCTCCGTTTTTTCTCCACTAGTTTTTACTGTTGGAGATGTTTTCCAATCAAATCATCCGGATCAAAAGGTTTCTGCAGAGAAATCTAATGACATTGTTCCGCTGTTTAGTTTCTATTCCAAAACTCCTTTTCTGTTTTTTTTTTCACATTTTTGATTTGTTTTTTGCTCCAATGATCACAGCGCCTCCTTCTTTAGTCCACTCCAAAAATAAAGAAGTAATACCAATAAATGAGGAGAAAAAGGGGGTAATTCATCATCTTCTTCTCAGTTCCCGCGTCTTTGACAGATTGAAATGGAGTGAGGGAGATTAGCGAATACTGAGTGTTGTTCAAAAATCACGGTGGATGTTATATGGTACACATATCAGTAAATTTTGAAACTTTTTATGTTCCATATTCTTACTATTACTTTTTTGTAAAATTAAGTTTCTAATTGTCCTTTCAAATGCCTATTTTGATCCTGGACTCTTCTCTTCATTACGTCCCTGCTTTCTCTTCTTGTCACATTTTTCGTCTATTTTCCATTCATCTTGAACCGAATTGAAAACTAGAGCTCAATTTCGACCGATTCGTGGTCATGGCTCTCCAGGTAAAACTGTACACTAACACAACATTCTTAAAGTTTTCTTCGTTATCGTCGTTCATGAATGCCCCATGCTGCAAAGCCAGATCAACTGGACACAACTCATCGGAAATTTGTTGAACTGTTCACTTATGGGTTCTTTCATAATAGTTTGATACTTGTTTTGCATCTACCTGTCGTGATTCCACGAAAATGATGTCAAAGCAGTCACATGTAACGGAAACTTTCAGAGATTCACTGTTTCAGCTTGAAGCTTTTGAAGTTACTTTATCTTTTCAGTGATGTTGGCTGTAAAAGTTCCACTATGAAGCGACCTACCAAAGAATCTTAACATAACAGTAGTCTTTCTAAAAACCAAAAGTCTAATTTTGAGTTGAAAACTTTTTTTTCATTTTCAATTCGTTTTTAAGTTAACACAGCCTCCAAAATCATTGCTAATCAATCAATATTTTCTGCATGTTTGTCAGACCGCTGCAAGTCATAACTTGACTGCCCGTGTTCCGATTCGGATGAAATTTGTATAAATCAACTCGAAGTTTGTCCGAGATGATGTCCGTGCTTTTCTTTTTTTGAAAATATCTTATTTGAAGATTTTTAAAATTCACCAGACTTTCACTGTGGTGCCTGGGACCAAGAGGATCGCCTGGTTGGAAATCAAGTGAAAACGAATAAAAAAGCATAAAAATTTTACCTTGTGAAGGTCACATTTATTACCGCCGAACACAAAACCACGCTATGAATGGACTAGTGAAAACGGTAAAATTTCTTGGATTTTTTCGAAATGGTTTTTTACCCTTCATTCTGTTTTCATCCGGTCAAGGAGGTCAGTGGTTTATCAACGAATGAAATGACTGACTCATGAATTTTGGAATGAAACTTAACAATATTCTGAAACAGGAGGCACTTATTCAAGAATAAGAGGAAGATAATAGTTTTTTTTCACAAAAATGGTGTTTTGTAACAACTATATTTAAAATAACAATCTTTTGTGGGTCCGTTTTCTCTTTTGATTTATTACGAGTTTTAAACAGTCAAACTTATTAAAAAAATATGGCAAAAAAAAATATTTTTGGAAGAAGTTAAAAGAAATGTCTTAACTTTAGCAATAGAAGGAAAGATATAGAAAATCGTTTTGGAATCGGAATATTAGAAAAACTGAAATTCAATTTCATTACACTTTCAAGTTGTTTTCAAGTCATCGGTTATCTAGGATGTGCCAGTACGAAGGAAAAGCCAAGACCAAAATTTTTTGATAAGTTATCTTTGTGTTCTTGTGATAAGTGAAGGAATGCTTCTAATAACCATTATCAGATTATTCTACAGTATACCTAACGGGTTGAGTTACAGTATTGGACCTGATGGAATGCAATTACCAAATCAACGTTCATGCGAATAATTGTGGTCTTCCAGCACGTCAGAAATCTCAAGATGTTGAAGCAGTAACACGTGTTTTCAGATAAGAGGAAGTCTCAACATTTTCTACCGTCCATGGCAAAAATCCTGTTTCACAGCTTTCATACCATTGCTCGAAGTCGAAATGTCAGCAGTTTAGACGCGATTTTCATATTCTAGTATTGTAAACTCAAAACTTCACTGTTTCAGTTACTCTATTGAACTCAAAACTAATGATAGCAAAATTGCGTTCTCATTACCAAAAAGTTTCATTCTCATTGGAACATACTTTCAACTCTCTGTTTCGGTGACCTCATTTTTTCTCATATTCTTTCATTTTCTGTTTGGTAGAAGGTTCTACGAAAATCGCTAAATAGTAACGTTGCATATGAATTACGTGAGGAATTTTTTTATGGTGCGATGTCGCCACGGTCGTGTTTTTGGAGCAATAACTGTGTTGTTCTGATCAAAGCAACATCTGCAATTCAAAAATTTACCACTTCAACTTTCCCAGTTTTCCGTACGATTCTACTCATGACTGATAACAACGTTTTCTCAAACACTTTATTCTCATTGGAGCGTAATTCCAATGTTTTTGCTGTTCCAATACCACTTATTTCAGCCAATTTTCTCTGCTTATGTATATTCTTGTTCCGCTAAACAGTACCCCAACCTGCACCTTTACCTTTGACACTAGCCTTTTTCACAGAATCCAAAGTCAAATTTCTCCAATGTTTCCAATTTCAAATCCATAGGAATTGTCTTAAAGCTTTCCATAAATATTGTACAAATTTTAATATTCAAACTCTAACCTTTTGTTCTTTTTCCTTCCTCATTTTTTCAATTTCAAAAACCAATCGGATCCCCCCGCTAACAAAAACATGTTTTATGTGAAAATCTCTCTGCCAGAATCTCCCCACATTTTTCATCAATTTTATCCTTTTTTTTGTGATTCAGAGAGGTGCTCATCCGGGTCGTTCACCCCGTTCCGTGTTCCTCTTTTTAATGTTTTGTTCGGTTCTTTTTTCCCTTTGTATCCTTGTTTTTTTTATTGAAATTTCCTCGTCTATTCTATCTCTATCTAGTAAATATACATCCTCTTCTGTTCCAGAGATGAGCTCTTTTATGATTAAATTTTCCAGTCTTTCTTGTTTTCGTTTGATACTTTTTATAGTTGTTTTTCCAATTAAAATGAACCGCACAATATCATCATTATCGTCGTCATCATCGTTATTTTAGTGGCTATTTTTTTTTGGGAACTAATTAAATTGGTCTAGCCTACTTAGACAGTAAAGTGGACTTTTCTTATTTTGTGCTTTTCATTACATCAAATCCGAAAGAAGAGATTTTGTTCAGTTTTGACAAGATTAAATAATCGAAATGAGCAACAATCAGTTTCCATAATCGGAAAGAATATTAATAAAGGTAGTGAAACTGAAAAATTGGGATTATACTGGGAACTTATCTGTTAATATTGGGAGCTCACGATAAGTAAATCAAATTTAAAGGGCATAACCAGAAATTTTTTGAAGGGTTGGAAACAAAGAATCTTGTTGATTCATATCAATCCCTTTACAAAACCAAACATCGTCATCAAAGCCCTCGGTGATGAAACAACATCTCGAAAAATCAATTTTTCTGATAAATGCTGTTAGACAATTTTTATAACTTCAACATGGTCCTGAATGTTCATTGTTTCCAAATAATTTCTCCAGACTTTGTAACTATTTCGAAACCTAAATTCTGATTTTTCTGTTTTGGCTACTTTTCATATTTCAAGTAGTTTGCTGATGGTCATTGTTCCTGTGATATATGGATTGAACGTCTTACTTCTTCAACAACTTTCTAAAACCAAGATTGAGTTGGTCTCTTATTGTGAGGTATTCATCATGGTCGAAAACTGAAAGTTACGATTCATTAAGGAAGCTCTGAGTGGCCACAACTCGGAAGAAAAAAATTTCACTGATTCAGTTAGTCTTCAAGTTTTCATAATTGTTTGATGATCAATTCAAGTTGTTGATCGGTTTCCATTTTTGAATGATCTGAGAGTCCAGGCTGTCATACGGCGGGCCGCCAAAAGCCGCGGCTTTAGAAATCATCACGTTTCAGTTGAAAGTAGAAAATTTTCAAAAATGAATTGTTTTTTCTTGAAGAATTAATTTCTTTGTTACATGAATTCTGTATGGTCATTGTTATCTGACTCTTACTAACCAATCCCAATGCGTTCAAAAAGAAACTATTGCTTATAAAAAATCGCCTGAAACATGATGATGTTGAAACAGTAAAAGATACATTTCGCAACTGTCGACCTTTCAAAATTTTATGACGTTTTCAGTGCGAATTTTCATTTCGAAAAACCGCGGCTGGAAAGAAACACGAAAAGTGACAGCCCTGAGCGTAACAACCTTGAGTTAAGCAAAATAAACTACCGGGTAGCAAACTTCTACTTCAAAGTTTGTCATTTGCACAATCGCGTTACCGATTCTGTGAACTCGTTCCGATTCTAACCACCCAAAACTGAGAATTTTCTGTTGCAGAAAGTTGTTTAGTTCCAACTTTGGTTCTCTGCTCATTGTGATCACTGTGCTCTCATTAGTCAATTTCGCAGTTAGACTTTTGATATCATATACGAAAAACTGGAAATGATTAATTTTTTCAACACGAAATGAATACGAAAAAACAGGCGTGCTTGACTACATGCAAATCAAGAATAAGCAGCAAAGGTTGTGTATACAGTAATCATGCAACAGTAAGTTTTTCAAACTCGATACAGCCACCGAATACTTTCTGTTATTGACTAGTGAGAAATGTAAAGTTTTGAAACCAGTTCAGTGTCTTCGTTTTGCTCGAAATTAGTTCATCCGTATCAAATCGAAAAACCAAGTAATGGAGATCCGATTTTTAGAAAAAAAAGACCGGGATTTTCCCGGGATTACGTAGTCCCGGATTCCCGTGGGACTCGTGTCCGGAAGTAGAAAAAGAAGTCCCGGGTACGGGAGAATTTTATCAGATCCACGTTTTTCACCATAGTTTTTTAGTCCACGTTTCACTTTTACAAGTTTCAAATTTGAAAAAAAAAGCTCTCGGGAAAATCCAGGGAGTTCCGAAATCCCGGGGTCACGGAAAATTTGAAAATTTGAAATTTACGAAAAGTCTCAGGATATCCTGGAACTTGTGACTCCGCACACTGGGAATGAGCATGTTATTTGAGATTGATCAGGATAATATCGTTTTCGTCGCAGAAAGCTTTCGAGGTTGGACATAAAAACACAGTTGCAAGAAAATAATGTTCTCGGAACATTGAATTTTTGGAGAATAGTGGTAAATGTAAGTTTCCGCTGATTTGTCAGTACCAGAAGAAATCAGCTTTTTCAGAGTAACTGATTTTAATCCGATCCTATCTTCCACTATTCGAAGTTTGTTAGAGGTTAGAAGAACTACTAGCATTAATAGTGATGCTGAAAGTTTACAACATTATTGATGATGGTAGTGAAACTGACAAAATCTAGAATTTGTCAAGTATATTCGAAACAAGCGCAAACTCTTGCAGGATCAGTTTCCAAGGAGATAGTCAGAATTTTACGGCGAACTGGAAACAGCGATATGTATTGTGTGAGCTTCCATACATCTCGAATCAGTGACATTATCAAAAAGACATGTATGATATCAAAACAGCACGAAAAAATGAATTCTCGCCTAGAATTGCTTTTTTTTTCATTTTTGGCTTACCTAGCCTGACAACAAGCTTTACCGATTCCAAATAGTTTCTTCAGATTATCTCACCCTTTCGATACCGAAAATCAAACTTTCCGGTTTCAGTAACATTTCATATTTTGAGTATTTTCTTGATGATCATTGGGCGCAGATATCCACTTGCATTTCAAAAACATTACTGTTTCGATTACTATTTCGATTACATTTCGATTACAAGTACCTGTTTTGTTTATTGTTAGAATTCTCACGGTTCGAAAGTCAAGATTTTCAGCGCGAAAACGACACCTCCAATTTTGAGAACAAGTTCTACATAATGCTACTGTTTTTTGCTACTATTAAGTTGACCTAATTTGAGAGAAGTTTTGGTTTTGTAGTTAGAATGTGAGTGATAAGTTATTGTTCCTTTGTGTGAGTACTGTATGATGAAGAATGCTATCAGGCTCCAAATCATCGATTTCAGAAAGTATTGCTCGCAGCAAGCTAACCGCAAAAAAAAACATTGTTGTAACTGAAAAAATTGTGTTTCAAAACTTTCAGAAAGTTGCAAGGTGTATTTCCTTAGACACTGTAAAATTCTTTCAAGACTGCTAAACTATTGCCATGCTTTCTTTTAATTTTGTCTGTTATAACGTCTAGACATCAGTAGTGCGTGAAATTTAGCTGAAAAAGTAAAGGCGGGATGAGTAAAAGTAAAGGCGGATCTACTCTCAAAATCAACTGTTCAAAATATACAGTTCATTTTTCATCCACCACCATACATTTCTACATTGAATTCAATATTTCCGATGCTAGATTTATAATGATAGTGAAACTGAACAATTTTGGAATTCACAAGGAAAGTTTTTTTTGAGATTGCCAGTTCGAGAAAAAAAAAACTCTGGCATCGTCAGCTACCTCTAATGCTAAATTCGTCTCTGTCAAAGCAAGAGAGAGTGCAATCATTTTTGAACTTCTTCCGACCGATCGTGACCAAATCACACTGAGAATTTTCGGTTTCATAAAGTTGTTTAGTTTCATCTTTGTTTCTGCTTATTGTTTCTCTGCTCACTATTTGGCATCTTGTTCAATGACACCAAAAGTTCACTGAATTTCAATTTCACGAGTCATGAGATCATTTCTAGGCCGTCAAATATTATATCCGAAATACCCGACATACTAATTTTTTTCAACACAAAATGATTACAAAATAATGTGGGTCCGTGTCAAATCGGAGTAAGCAATCAAGATTATAGATACAAAAATCACGCCACAGTAACATTTTCAAAGTCAAAATAGCCACCGAATAATTTCTGTTATTGACTAGTGGTGAATGTACAAGTTCAAACTAACTCGGTAATAAAACAATCATTAACTTTGTGTTACAAACGTGTCGAACCAAAAAAAAATTCAGCAACAGAGATCCGGTTTTTAGAAAAGCATGTTCGAGAGAAACTGGGATTCAAACTTTAGTTTTCCTTCATCAAGCTTTTCAATTACCCACTGTTTTAAATATGAATGGAAGTTTGGAACTTACCGATGCCTCCTTAATTTCCATTTTTTCGCTGTATTGGTTCCCTGTCTTTATATTTTGAGGAGTGGATTTGAAACGATTTGAACAATACTACCGTTACTAAAGTATCCAGCAAACCAACTGTAAATGGTGGCTTTGAAACAGAAAAATCAGGAATCGAGAAATTTTCGACGATTTTTTTTGGTAACACTGTACGGACTGGAAAACATTCGAATTATCTACATTTCCTGGACCACAAAAATAAGAATTTCATCATGATTCTTGATGAAAATCGTCTTTTTGTGCGTTTTCCAATTATTTAACACTTTTATATGATCGTTACTGGACTTTTTGAATTTCCTCATGAAAATAACCTCCCTGAAAGCGAGAATTTCTAAAAAATACCTCCTGTTTCTGATTCCTGTTATCAAAATCTGTCTCATTTCAAACGTCAATTTTCCATTATTGAACTCCTCACCTAATTTCCATCTCTCAAAAATCAAAACCAAGGGCTTCTTTTTCTATTTTCTGTTCTCGAAAATTCATAAAAATAGGCAAAAGCAGGGACGGGAGAAGAATTGGATTGGTGTTTGAGAAGCTGTTAGTGACGTGAGGATTCTGGTTTTTGTGTCTCTGTTATTCATTTGAGATTGATGAAAATGATTCTGGATTCAGATGCTAGAATCCAGAACACAAGATTCTGAAGTTGAAAAAATCTCAGAATCCTCCATCTCAAGATGCAAAAGTACAAATTCCTTTCTGATTTCTGACTAATTTCTAGATTCAATCTAGAATATCTGGAGAGAAAAGAAGAAAGAAAATTTCTACTCTTTCTCTTCAAAATAATCTAATTTCTCTATGAATCCACATTTCTCCCTTTTTTCTTTTTTTCTCCCTATTTTTAGATTTAGAAGACGTCGTCGACGTCTTCTGAATTCTCAGTGGATAGACAGAAAATACGAGAAAAATAGAGACATGTGTATTAATTTCAGTTTTCTGATCTCCTCCCCTTCATTTTAAAGGTGTGAACGAATTCGTGTAAATATTTTTGTTTCTTCGTTTTGGCTTGAAATTTTTCGTGTTCAAAATTTTCAAAAAACCAAAAAAAATTTCGAGGAAAAAGTTCATTTTTCACCCCCTTTCCGGTAGAAAGGTCGAACATCTATGACCTCAAAGAAAAGTGAGAGAGTTTAGAAGAAAAGAGAGAATTAGAGAAAAAGGAGCATTCCCCCCAGGGGGAATGCCCCCATGTATCTATTATTTTTCATCTTCGACCTCGACTTTTCGGAAGAGAAACTTTTTCGGTTTTTGAAAGTTTTCAAAATGAGATAGTTTTTGTTCTTTGTTTCTTTTGTTGTGGGAAAATTGTTTTCAGCGCTGCGAGATGTAATTTAGGGTTCAGAAAGTAGCTTTCTAGAGAGTTGAATTTGGAAATTTCTGGTTAAAATCTCAAAACCGAAAATTAAAATTATTTGGTTTGACAATGTTGAAAAAAGTCGGAATTTTCGTTCGATCTAATTTGTGATGCAGTTTTTGCGGAAGCTAGGCTCCAAATTTGAGATCCGAGTGGAAAAATTGTCAGTTTTAAAAAGTTGAAATATTTGGAAAACATTGTTCTGAACAATTAGTGTTGTTGTGGTGAAGGTTTTCAAAAATTCTAATACTTTTCAATGTGTGTTTTAGCAGTGGACAGTAAAAACATTTGCACTTTCAAAAAGTAGGTATTTGGAAAAAGTTTTATTTATACTAGTCCTCATCAGCTTGGTTCACTATTTGAAAATGAAGCCTTATTTCGAGTTGAGATTCCAAGGATATACAGTGGCGAAAAATGGTGAGGGTACCTCCAATGTTTTGTGAATAACTTTGCGCAAAATGGTTCAATCAATTTGAAATTTTGTGAAATTGTTGATGAACAATTTTGAAAACTAACTTCAGTTTTTCAAAACTCAGTACTTTTTGGTGTCTTCAGAATCATCCTCAATGTAGGCGTGACTCAAAAATCAAAAAACTAACTTTTTGTTCAGTAAAGGAATTTTTGTGATTGTTGGAAAACGTTACCGGCTCTTTAAATAAACACCAGAATAATTTTAATCCATTTTGGTTGGTCGGCTCCGGAGTTATGAGCGTCAGAGCACAAAATGGTATGTTTGGCTCATTGGTCATAACTTGGCTGAAAATGCTTCAATCCAGTTCAAATTTCAGGAAAATGTGTGTCTTTAGCTAATTAACAAATTTCTTTTATAAAATTTCAATTTTGAGCGAAAAAATATTTCTCGATGTAATGGCCAAATTTTGCTGAAAATTTTCAGTGCATCGAGAAATATTTTTTTGCTCAAAATTGAAATTTTATAAAAGAAATTTGTTAATTAGCTAAAGACACACATTTTCCTGAAATTTGAACTGGATTGAAGCATTTTCAGCCAAGTTATGGCCAATGAGCCAAACATACCATTTTGTGCTCCAACGCCCATAACTCCGGAGCCGACCAACAAAAACGGACCAAAATTTTTTTGGTGTTTATTTAAAAAGCCGGTAACGTTTTTCAACAAAAATCACAAAGTTCCCTTCACTCAACAAAAAGTTAGTTTTTTGATTTTTGAGTCACGCCTACATTGAGGATGATTCTGAAGACACCAAAAAGTTCTGAGTTTTGAAAAACTGAAGTTAGTTTTCAAAATTGTTCATCAACAATTTCACAGAATTTCAAATTGATTGAGCCATTTTGCGCGAAGTTATTCACAAAACATTGGAGGTACCCTCACCATTTTTCGCCACTGTATCAAATTTAAAGTCAAAAGATTTCCCGTTTTCACTAACCTAATATGTCAGATCGTTTCTTCAACTACTATTGCATTGTTAGCACTGCCTCTTTTATAATTTTTTCTCTTCCTGAAGTTAACTTTGCAGCGCTCGATATTGTCATATACTGTTCGAAATCCTAATACAACTCGATTTTTCTGATTTTCAAGATTCGTCCATCTTGGATTTTTTTCAGTTACAAATTCTACATTTTTCTGAACATACTTCCGTTTTTATAATCTTTCGGTTCTCCCATTATCTATTATTCTTCTCTTCAATGAGCTTCGCTTCTTTAATTAAAGTTAGGAGATCTTTGACATGTGTAATTTTACTACGTCCCGTTTTGAAAATGTGTATTCGACAGTTGAGCTTTTGGCCCAAAAGTTTCGGTTTCATAAACTTCATGAATACACGGCTTTTCTGTTAGCACTAATAATTATTTCTTTCGGAAAAAAATATTGGCTATTTTGTACTCATTGAGCAATGTGAATTAGAAAACTCCGGTTTCACAAAGTTCATAGCTTCAAGATAATTGGGTAAGCGAAATTAGGGATATGTCATTATACACTAGGCTCCAGATTTGGAATATGGTGGTATGGAATTTTCGGTTTCAAAAAGTTGCAATCTTCAGCAATTTTACTTGGATTTTTAATGGATCTTCTGAGTGCCCACCATTTGTTTTTGCTCCAACTTTGAGGGCTCATTACCCGAGTTACGTGATCGCTTTGCAGATACTCTCTTTGGATATCACTTATTATTAGAAAATCCCAAAATGTTGTGGTCTCGAAGTCTCTAGTCAGCCACAACTTCACTGTAATGAGGGCTAAATTTTCCAGTTTCAAGATGTAGACGATACAACTTATTTTCATTTATAAGTTCGTTAATCGATTGGGTTAGAATGAAGTTGAATTTTTGTTTCACACAAACTTTTAATTCATAAACATGTTGAGCTTAAAATCATCGGTTTCAACGAGCTGATATGTTCTGCTACACAAACTTGAGTTCGTTAATTCTTCTTCAGATTTTAAACAAAACTTACGGTTTTTGAAACTCCATTTCTCTTTACTCGAAAGATTCAAATTATCTCTTTCCTGAATTTTACAAAATGGGGATTTTTTCTTCAGTTTCAAGTTCTCCATTTTTCTGACCAAATTTTGACTTTTATGATACTCTCCTCGTGTTCTCACAAATGTTCCAACACTTCTTGTTTTATGAACAATGATGTTCATTCCACAATTCTAATGAGTCCTTCCAAAACATCTCTGTTTCTCAAAGTTCGTGTCTTTCATCAGCAATAAACCTTGTTTTCAAACCTTCCAGTTTGGAACACCATGACCTTATGTGTTATTTTTTTCAGTTTCAAAAACTTGATGTTTTCACTAAATTCAATCCACACTTAGTCGATTGTTACCTATTATAAAAAAAAATTTTACGGTTGAATCTGCGAAGAGAAACAATTTTACGATCGATTTTTGCTTTGGTGGAGATATACTTCCAACAAATTTGATGAAATTATCTTTTTTTTTGCACTCTTTCTGACATCTCCACTATTTTATCTTCCGTTGATTCTTTTTCAGTTTCTAACAGTTTTCTAAGACAGAAATTTTTTGTACTTTGTAATATGAGTTTCATTTTTGGCACCCTTCCCTCTGCTCGTCATTGTTTTTTGCTATCAGAGGCTTCAGCGCCGTTTTAATTGTAAAACTTGTCTTCCCATCTCACTTCATAACTGAATATTCAAACTTACCTTGGTTTTCTGTTGCGATTTCTCTATTTTCAATGATACACCTACTGTTAACCAGTCATCCGTTCGCCTCTATTCTATCGTTCTCATATCAGCTAGTTGCTGCAAGCGTACTTGTTTTCTTTAACAATCTGAGATTCTAGAAAAAAGTACTGCGGTAATCAAGTTTTCCAACATTGCTCTTCCAGTAAATTTTATTGAAATCCAGCTTTTGAAGTTCCCGACCATAAAGTTTTATTCCCTTTCAAGCTTTTAATTTTTCTGAACAAACTTTGAATGTTGCGGTCTTGTTTTGGTAATACAAGAAAATTATTTTTTCCTGATCGAATTTTCCTTAGAAATGTTCCTTTATCTCAACGTCAGTACACTTAAAATTTTTAAAATTCACCCGTGTCAATTCACTATGACGTTCTAAACAAAAAACAAGCCAAAAATTTGAAAAATCTTGTCTCATTATCCAAAAAAAAACTTACTGTATCACATTCTTGATGACTATCGAAGCACTCAGCACTGATAGATGCAGTACGTAACGGCCACCTTAACCTTTCATCATTAGATTTGGCTCAAGGCGCAGTATTCAAGACAACTTTATATTTCTAGCTTTTTCTCTTTCTAGAGTATTGTTATGTTCAAAAACTAGGCTTTCTCACTTTATTTTTCATACATATTTGTTGAATGGTCAAAAAATATTTCAGGGTTGACGTTAAATAATGTATGTTTCATAATGACCAAAAATTGAAAGTCTGTAAAGAATTTTGATTTAGAAGGTTTCATGTCTCACTTCATTCCTAGCTGCTTTCAATATTTGGGTGATCTTTCGTGTTGAGTTCGTGTTGAGAGTAAGAAAATTCACAGTTTTTAACTGTCAATGAATCTAGGAACTTCGAAACACTCATGTTTGTAATTCGGCCTCGAATTTTTTTTTGACTGATTATCTTTCTTTAGGCATGCTTTGCATTTCATTGATATTTAGGTCAAGAATGCGAATTTTGCATTTCGTTCTTGTTTCAAGCTCACCGTTTTACAAGGAACAACAAGACACAACAATTTCTTGTTTTCCGATTTCATCGCTTCCTACATTTTCTTTGGAATAGTCTCAGTTGCAGTATCATCGTTCGGAATCATTAGTTACTTTCCTTCGATATAATTTTGATTTGCTTACTGTTTCAATAATGTTTTTTTTCTCACCGGTTCAAATTAGTCACATTTTGCGTATCAATCTATTTATTTCATATTTCTTAGTTTTGTAGACAACAAACTTCTCATTTTTCCTGTTTCAAATTCTTCATTTTTCTATAGAACAATACGATTCAACCAGTATGTCACTAAACTTATAAAATATAGTTTTTCTCAGAGAGTCCTTACTATTGTTGCCGTCTCAATATCATTTCAAGTTATTCCTTTTCGTCTGTTTCGAGATGGTTGTATTAATTGTTATACATTTTTCAAATTTGATGCGCTTGCACTCATACGACGAAGCCATTTGAATTACATAGTTCTGTACCCAAGACAACGGTTTTTGGAAGAAAACTTTTCTTTAACGATCGGAAGAAATACGAGTGCGGTATTGCTCACTCCTTTTTAAGTAATATTCTGCATTTCGTTTCAATGTAACTCCACCTGTAATGCAATTGAATTATTCAAGATAGCAAAAATTACCTTAATCTCTCACAGTTTCATTACCGACATAACCCATCATAGAGTCAGAAATTTCGTTTCTTTGGTATCTGATGAACGTATTTCTTTGAAATCTCTCTCTGTCTCTGTTTTCGGTCTAGCTCCCGGTGTCTTCCATTTCATTTATACTCTACAAAAATAGTAGGCGTCAATCCACAGGAGTGTCTCATATCTTCAGTTTCGTAATCACACATTGAATAGGATCTCAAGATCTCTTTTTATTGGTGCTCGGTCCAGTATCTTACGTTTAAAAATTGTTCTTAAAAAATGGGGGATTTGTGATGACTCTATAATTCTCAAAAGTTCTGATTCAGTTAGTAGTGGGAATTTTCACCACAGGAGTCATTTTGTATCTTTCCTTGTATAGTTGAACTTTAAAATTTTCAGTTTCCCAAACATGACAAGAATACCCTCCAAAATGTTCGAGCAGTTTGTTGGAAATAGTTCATCTATGTAGGTTTGTAGGCAGACATTTTGTTTTTCGAGGTACATATGTTGATTTAGCCAGAACTGGTAGATATCATTCAACAGAAGGTTCCAAAATTTCCATGTACACACATTTATCGGTTTTTCGGAAGTATGCAATGCTTTGCGTTAGTGTAATCATTCAAGACTCCAACTTCCAAAGGCTGTCGGCTTTATGAAACAAACATTTTTCTTACAGTGACTTATTTGTTTTAATGAGTGCCTGCCTATCTGTTTCAAATGGATGTTATTGCTATTTTACAGTACCGAGCATACAATTTAGGTTACATTGTATTTGTTTCCCCCGTTTCTTTCGTCATTACGTGATCTGCAAATTTTACAGTATCATATCCATTTTTTTATTTCATCTCATTTTCCCTTTTTCATTATTCCTTTCTCATCATGATCAGTCTGAAGGAAAGTTCATTATAAGCAGCCTGTGAGATTTTTAAACTTTTTGGTTACACACATTTACTCAGCTGAATATTGTAATTTTGAATCTGACCCAAGCAAACATTTAACTCATCAAGGTTATTATATTGATGAAACTGAATTTGGATTTTTCGCTCTGCTTTTTTCCTTTTTTTGCTTTTTCCTTTTGTACATTTCTATCTGATTGTTCAATCATGATTTGTACCGTCAAGCTAAACACCAAAATCTCAAAACTTTTTCGGAAATTTTTTGCCTTTTCTTGGGGTTTTGGTAAGTCATTGCTATTTTCTGAGAGTTGGTTAAGTGATTCTACTTCCAACAAATTTCAAAAGAACTGAAAAAAATTCATAAGAATATTAATTCCAGATTCACAAGTTTCAGCTTCAGAGAACTCATCCAAAACTCTAATTTCGCGTTCTTGTTACGAAAAATTTTAGTTTCTAGTTTTTTTTTTCGAAATCGTCTGTTTTTGGATAAGAAGTTTCAGCATTAAAAACAAAACTAAGTTTTTTGAATCAGGTCGGGTCTACGGTCTGAATTGTTATTTTGCTAGATTATCGAATTTTGTCTGTTTTTGCTATTTCTTCCCTTTTTTCTTACTGCTATTTTTAGAATAACTGTCCAAAGTTAGGATTTGGGAAGACATTTTCAGTTTCATGAAGTGCAAAACTGAAGAGAGTGTTCATTAAAAATACTGCGTCTAGTTTTAAATCTGCATCATTGTCTCTTTTAAAAACTGAAATATATGTTTTTCGCTGCTCATTTTATCTTCTGATGTTTGCAACTTGTGATCTTCGCATGCTACTTCTTGCTGACGAAAATTTTGTCCTGTTTTTATACCTCTATCAACGTTTTCATTGAAAATCGAGCAACATGAAAAATACAGTTATCTCAAATCCATTTATGACTTTTTATCACTCATTAGCTTTTCAGTACCATGACGATTTTGATCAGTCAGTTTTTCATTCTGTCATACGAAATTTTTCAAAAAAAGTTTACTGTTTCAATTTCATCACAAATTTCGTGAATGTTGTATTTAATCATTAATTGCTAATTAATCGAATCTGTCACATAGATAACGCTCTCCTGATCATTTCCTTTGCTGGATGAGTTTTGCAGTTTTAATTACATATCATTTGCTCATAGAGTTTACCAATGCAATTTTTTACGCCATAGATTTTGATCAATCTCTTTCATTAATTACTTCCTCTAACTTGTACAACTACCCTGATTTTTGCCTGTTTCGTAAATTTCAAGAATAAACAATTTTACGTAAATAACGGGACCCATAGGCAACGAAATCTTGAAGGTGAACATTTGATACTCTGTGAATGGTGACGTCACACGTCAGTAGAGCGCGTTTGCACACCGTCATTTACTGATCCCTTCGTGTCCCCCCGCCTTTTTGCAGTCTTTAATTTTTATTCGCCGCTATTCAAATGCCCAATAATGCTACATTCACATGTCACTGAAGTGGCTATGATGAGACAGTGAGGTTTGATAGTGGTCCTTTTTAGTAGCCATCATTTTAGATGTCTCCCTATCATAATATTACCATCTTGTATACCGTTTCATGAACATGTAATGTTTAAACTTGTATCATCGTGTACATTGAATTTGACTTTCGGGTTCTGGATTAATAATGATTTTCTTTGAAGTTCTTTCACAAAGATCACGATTTGTCGGAAGACTGCATTGAACTTATCCTATTTTTTCTTGATTTCTTCATGGAATTGTTGCTGTTTCCTGTGTTTCATATTATTAGGTTCTTTTGACGGGAACCAATAAGAAATCCAATTCTAAGGAATACAACCATTGTATCAACACTCAGTACAATCTATCTCTGAGTTCTCTTTTTTCAATAAATTGTGCCTGTTCCTTTGACGTTTTCAGAAGTCAATCGGAAGAATTTACCAGAACGAAAACCCATGTTCAAGTTTTGGAGAAGTGTTATTTTCGAATCTAAGATTTATTAGTTGTTGATAATATGTGGGAGACAATATAGCAGAAAGTAACACGTTTCAAGATTCAAACCTTTCAATTTTTATCTGTTCCGAAATCTTTGTTGATTTTCATCGAATTTTTGATTTCCAACCCAATATAATTTTCGCCGCTTTTTTTCAATTTTACTTCTGTTTTACATTCTCTGTTAAAATAGCGCTAACTCTTTCATTCGTTACGACGATCGTCCTTCATAATTGTGCTTCATCTTTCAAAAAATTTCAAATTTCTGTTTCAGGTTGGCCATGAATAGTCGTCAAATGCATCTTATCTTAATGTGCCAATTGAGGACCTTTCTACCGGCCCGGTTTTTTGGAGCAAAACTTTTCCATCGTCATTTTTTGAAGTAGAATTCGTTTTGTTGGGTATTTTTTTCAACGTTGAGTATTTTGAAAAATTTTCAGAGATTTTTTCGATTATTTTCAGAAATTTTCTGTCAAACTTTTCAGCTTCAAAAAACTGACGGTATGCCAAATTTTTCATGCAACCAATAGTTCACGATATTCGAAGTTGAGTTCGCCCAAAGAGACAATTTATTCCAAAAACGATGCAATCTTCCTTATATATATAATCCGCTAGTGGGGTTTGTCTGTTGGTCTGTCACACTGTCCGCAATGTGGAAACAACAAGAAAAAACGGAATCACCACCTCGAGGGTTCGAACCCGCGACCTTCTGAACTTTGAACGCGAACACAACCACTGCGCTATTTGGCCAACCTAGAAAGGGGAGGGCATTGGCGTATACGAACCCTCGCGGAACTGAAAAGCGCCAGAGGCGCGCAGCGACTCTGGTATACATATAATCCGCTAGTGGGGTCTGTCTGTTTCTTGGTCACGATGTCCGCTTTAGTTTTCCACAAAGAAAGTTAAAGAATTTTGGCCGCGCACAAAACCGAACCACCGACCCCCGCTTACCAGACCTCCGCGCTACCGACTGAGCTATTCAAGCGACGAGTTAGTGGTGGTCACATGACATATACGAAGGGGAAGGTGAACGCGCCAGGATGGCGCAGCCATTCTGGTTTAAAATAAATGTCTAATCTGAAATTATCGGTTTCCCCAAGCTGATATGTCTTGCTCTACAAATTGTAAATAGTTTCTAATTCCGATTCTGCTTCTACAAATAAAAACGGTTCTTGGAATTCAATGTTTCTGTATTCAAAAACTTAAAATTAATCTTGTAGCCGGTATTATATACTCACCTGAATTTTGACGAGTTTTGACAATTTTTTCTGTTTCTTAATGGTTAGGTTAATTGTTGTCATATTAAAATAGGAAAAATAGGAAACTTTCTGGTTTCAATCTCATTGAGTGGGCCCAGTTTCAATGCTTTTCCCTCGAAATTCTGTTTTAAGGTGTTTTAGGGATCATATTTTGTAAATGTGCTAGCATAGAAAGTTTCAAATCGAAATGCAATATTAGAGAAAATTTGAATATAACGCAAAATTGCTTTGTTGACAATTTTACATTTTTCCACTACTTCAGATGTAATCATGGGCGGTTTCAATAACTAATCCATGAACATATGGGTTGCCTACTTCAATTTTCAAACGTTGTTTCACTGTATCATTTTCTACATTAATGAGACTAACAGTCTTTGTTGCATTAGTCTATCAGCCTTTTTTCGAGTGTTATCCAATGTCATAGTTTCAAAAGATGACCAAAGAGAAATGGTTCATAGTTTTTTTGAGGTCTCGTTTAATGAGCTTATCTTGAATAATGATGTTGCCGTAACTAAAGTTTCTGGTTCCAAAATGCTAACAATATTTTCGACTTAAAATAAGCGATAAAGTTCCACTATTTATTGAAGTTCCTACTAGTTTCCTACTCGCTTTGTTTTTTTCTCATGAGTGCTCATCCTTCTCAAAGTGTACTGTTGCTTCAGTTTTTCCTGTTTCTTGACTATAGTATCAGTATCGACACACATTTTTTGAGATTTGAGAATTCGTCGTTCTTAAAAAAAAGTTAACCGGCATTCATTGTCTGCATATCATCCAGTTTCGCTCTAATGAAACATTTGGCTAGATTTCCATTATTACTCAATGATGCTAAATTGATTTGTTACCGACGTGGTTATTTGAAAACGGTACGTAACGACATTAACTTTTTTCTGTCCTTTTTCTTCGAATACAGTTTCATTCTCATGTGTTAGCATGACCTTTATATTTTTGATTTCATAGCGATATTTTCCGAAATTTCGTTTGCTTTTCAATAGATCATGAAGAATGAGAACGGCTATTTAGGTAACACAAATCACTCAAATAATATTTCCTCGGACAAGTCATATTGATGAAACTGAACTTTCGATTATTTTTGTTAGAGATTTCCTCACGACCTCTTTGGTGTTTCTTCTCTTCTAGAAAGCTTCATTCTAATGGTGTAAGCTATTCACTTAGCCTACGTCGTTATTTCCCATCAACATTCTCTGTCAATTTACTGGTGGTTCTGTCATTTATAACTCGTTTTGATATTCTACTTCCATTTAAACAAGAAAAAACCGAATTTTCTGTTTCAGGTTCTTCATGAATACTCTTCAAATGATGAATACTTTGATCTGGATTTCGGTCAACCATCGGTACTCCCACAAATTGATGAGTGCCGATTTGTTTTTTCTCTCTTTTCAAGCTTGGCTGTTACTGGACGATGTTCCGATTAGCAATTGCAATTGGTAAGCAAAGTCTTTTGATCTGACTTTTCTATGCTTTTAGCATAAACTCTTGGAGTTATAATCATCAGAACCAAAGAAATAATCTGTTTCGCAACTTTAGTATGGGTTCTAGATTTTGATGATTTCTAATCCTTGCCTATTTTCAAAATCATGATTTTTTTGACAACTGGTTTTGAAAACTTATCCGCTTGTACAGTAATCCAAGTTATTTGGATCTTCAAGAATAAGAATTTCTATTCATTTACGCTTCGAATTTTACATGAATAGTGAAGTTCCTTTACTTGCAGTTCATAAATAGGTTCTGGAAGGTAAGTGATTCACGAATAGACTTCGTTGTTGCTGTTTCAAGAAGGGCATTTGTGGAATGTTTTGTTAAATTGCCTAATGAAACTTCATCCTAATTTTCTTCTGAAGTCGAGCCAGACAAAAAATGGATATAGAACATGTTTTTGAAATGAATGTCCGTTTTATTAGGTTTGAATGATGTCATCCTTTATGAAAATATTGTTTTGATGTTAAATTTTGATCCTGTTAGCTTGTTATCGTGCAACCTTGTTCTTTCACTCTTGCCGTATAAGAACACAATTAGTCCAAATATATTATTGAGACTCAAAACTAACGTTTTGAAACAGAAGTAGTTTTTGGTCCGATACAATGTCTCAAGCAATTTGAGCGTCTAACAAAATTCTCAAAGGGTTTTTAAGCAATAATTTACGATTCCACTGACTAAATTTGACCATATTTTCCTGCTGGATTTCAATAAGGCTGGCGATAAACTACCAAGTGCAATATAGCCTTTGACCTAGCAACAATTACCATCAGAGCACAATTCTTCACCGTTTCACTTCCGATGTAACCTACCTTTGGTTCAACTTATTCATTCATCCGTCGTTTTTTACTTTATTTACTTGGCGCAATGTGCTGTTCAATGTTATAGTTCCCTGTCTCTCATCGCATTTATTTCATGCAAAAATTGAAGTCATCAATCCTTGGACGACCACCGGTCCTTATCTCTAAATTGATAACTGTATATTTTGGCTCAATCAAACTTTCCAGTTGCAAGATGTCGACATTCTTTCCCAGTCATTTACTCAAATTAATTTTTAAACTCTCATAGTGGTGTTTTGTATCTTTTTTCGACAAAGCAGTCTGTCAAAATTACAATACTTTTGGTTTTTTTTCAGTTTCGTGATCATAGTTTTCATATTGTAACACATCTTCACCGATATTCTTTTTTTTGGCTGAATTTTCTTGCACAAGCCTTCTTGTTATCATCCCCCCCCCCTTTATCAACTTTATACTTGGTACGGGCCGGACCGGGCAGCTGGACAAATGTTTACCTGCTCCGCACGGCTCGCACTGTCCGCAATTTAAGTTACAGCATTTGAAGTACTCGTTTTCAGTAATGGTATTCCAACTTTTTCAATTTTTTCTCCACTCATCAGTTTTGTCTATCTTCTTCCTGTTCCACATTCTCTGTTAAAATAGTGATTACTTCTACACTCGTTCATTGAATCGATCTTCCACTGTTTTTTAAATGGTATTCAAATTTACGAAATAGCAACTTTTCTGTTTCAGGTTCATCATGAATAGTCCACGGATGCCTCTTATCTTGATGCGCGTACGATAGTCCAATCACATGACATTTTCTCAAACATATTCGTTATTTGTAGTTGTTTTCTCTGTTTCTCCTACTTGTTAAAACTTGACTAGTTTTTCGAGTACACATTCGACGCACCGTTCTTGCTACTGTGTACTCTTTCAAAGATATCAAAGTTGTAGAACTTGTGAGCCTCAGAACACTACGCATTTCTGTTTCACAACTTTACTATTCATTCTAGTTTCAGATGTTTTCTAATCCTCCTCTCATTTCTTATTACAAGACTGCTTTTAACAACATTTTTTGCCTATCTAGGTACTGTAATTACCGGCAGAATTTTTTTTATTAGCGTTTTATTATACTACCGGTGTACCCTCATTTTGGTTCAACCATTTCGATCATAGTTTTTGTTTCGTAACACATCTCCACCGATACTGCTTGGTAGTAATATTTTAATAAATACCCAAGTCACTCCGACTACCACTACTAGCAGAGATGATTTTCTGGAAAAAAAAACATTTTCAGCAAATCTTCAAGAAATGGTTTTTCTTATTTCGAGAGTGGCCCAAGGTACGTTCTTAGGGTGAACAAAGGCACTACAGGCTATACTTCCTAGACTCTTTTGCACTTTTGACTCCAAGCAGCCCCTTCTGTATTATGAGACTTTTCTAGTTCATCTTCCGTCGAAAATATTTATTTCCGTTTTCGTGCTCCGCATTTATCAAAAATCATGCATCTCTGGCTACTAAAATCACTTTTTTGTGCAATTATGAGGTTAGCCTTCATAAAATTGACATTTCTACTGAGCTCATTTTATTTTGTAGCAAATTCTCAAGCGATTGGAACATAGAAAAAATTTAAGATGAACTTTGAAAAATTTATTGACCAAATTGATTTCCAGTTCTAAGAGGATTTTGATAGGCAGTGCTTTCACGTTCTTATCATCTGAATGTGAGTCTTGCGGTAATCGTCTACTTTACGGAACTTGTAGACGCTTTGTTTCTGTCCCAACACTTTTATTATTAGAAAGGGTTACAAGCCTTAACCACTAACAGCTATATAGAATTTTTTTCGAGTTTTCGCAAGACTTTTCAGTTTTATGAAGCTTTCTTTCGTTTAGCAGTTTTGGAGCAGTTACTATTAATGTTCTATCCGCAGTGACATCTTTTGAATTGCGAATTTCAAATGTTCCCTCAACATCAGTTCTGGATTTTAGTTCAAATTCAAAAGATACTTTTGATTCCCAGCAAAAACTTCAGCATTGTCGGTTACGATTGTTTTCAGTTTCGGATTCTTCATTTTCGAGTGAACTTTTGTCATTTTTCAGTTGTTTCTATCAATGACAAAGTTTCACTTTATCATCCTTCCAGTCTTTTTTCACTTCTCTTACTCGATTTCTTCATCTTTCTCACTATCAGCCTGAGAATGTAGTGTTAAGATTACAAGAGTCCCGTCATATTCCAGTCCCAATTTTCTCCTCTCCTTTGATCTATGTGTTACTGTTTTACTATTGTTGTAATCTACTTCATGCGCCTGGTTTGCATTCACTTGAACTATCGTCGAGGATTAATTAGAAAAATATCTCCTGAGTTTTTCCTTTTCTTCATTTAAAAATTGTGTGTGATATGGAAATATTGATAAGACCGTTCATTGAAAGTAAACTTTTTTCACAAAATTTTTGGTATTTCAGTTTCATGAACTTAACTTGAGAACAATCTTGATCGACAATCTAATTTTTAGATAAGATACGGCGTTCAAAATCTCGACTAATTTTTGCACCAATCTTTGTCGTGTTCTACTCTAACGACAAAAAAAACTTACCGTATCACATTCTTGATGACTTGCGAAGCACTCTGATAAATGGAGTTTGCGATTTGCTATCCTCTCATTTTTATCATCAGATAATGCTGATAGTGAAATAAATTTTGGGTTTTTAATTCAGGGAACATCCTGATTGTCTTCAACTTTTTTTCCGGCCAAAAATCGAAACGATTGGTTCAATAGTTCCGATCTCAAACAACTCCCGCTTCATGAGGTTCAAAAATTAACAAACTGTAAAAAGTTGTGTTAACCGAAAACTTCAACGGACTACTTCATTGCTTGTATTTTCTAGATTTTTGGGTGGACAATTGGTGTTTTGAGTCAGAAAATTCTCGGTTTCCTGTAGTTTATGAATGAAGGGACTTGGCCTTACTTCCGTTGTTCTTCACCGAAGCTCTTCTAACAAACACTGAAACTAACACCAGACATTCCTCGTTTCTCTGTTTCACCGTTTATCCGTTTCCAGGCAGCAAGCTTCCCTTTTTTCCTGATTCATAATATACATATTTTTAGTGCACAATACGATTTAATTAGTATAATCATCATTAGATTAGTATAATCAGTTAGCTATTCTTACTGTTACGAAGAACTGATTTTTTGAAGGGATTCATATTACTCGCAATGGAAGGTTGTTTGCCACCGATTGTTATTTACTACATTATGCCTCCATAACATTTTTTCCAATTTCCAGAAATTTAGAGTTTCATGAACCTGTCATTTTTCCAAATTTTTCACGAAATTTTGATTTTCTTTATTTAGGTATGGTAAACCTTGCTCTTCTTCTCGTGCTCTCGGTATGCAGAGTTGTTTATTTCATGTTTTATCTTCGTTTCTATACTGATAACTTCCCGTTTCATGATACAGATTTTTCCAGTTTCCAACTTCTCAGTATTATTCCCTTCGTGGTTCACCATAAATAGGACACTAACTCTAAACAGTCATTTTTCCCATCAAATCTGTACTTGGAATATCGGGTTGCATCCCTGTTTCTTGATGGCTAAAAGTCGATTGTTGTTTTTTCTAGATTTCGTTTGTAGAAAATTCAATTTCATGAGAGCAGTCATGTTTTAACGTAAATTAGTATGGGCAGTAAGCTTTGAAAAAAGTGAGAAAATTATAAAGTTTCAAGCACAAAATCTTCGGTTTCTGAGAGTTCTGAATCTGAAGGTCTTGTATTTGAGCTCATTCTCTCCACGGATGATATTTGACTTCACAATTGTTTGGTTGTTCCTCCTAGAACTTTTCAGTTCTAGATTTGGTTTAGTATCAAGTGCGAAAATTTCCGTTTCATCCTGGTTTTTTCCTTTCTCCACTCTTCCCAGAGTGATGTTCATTTGATTCTTTCTTGTAATCATTTCTCCAGCAATTGTGGTATATCATTGACAACACAATAAAATATATGCAAATCCTTTTAGCGCTTCGGTATGTTTTGTTCAGTTATTTGACGATTTTTATCAGTCCCTGTCCTATTCTGAAATGTCAGGTTTTTCCTTGAAAAAATTGACACTTTCACAGTCGCCCCTAACTCCGTTTTCACTTCATTATACCACTATGCACTTGGCCAACAGTAACGTTAGTTTTCATAAAACAGCAGATCCCTGCTTCATGAAACTGATGTTTTCTTCATTACAGGATCCGCTCTAATCGAAGAGTTCCTTGAGGGCCTACAAATAATAGTACAATCATTGGGATATCAATTTTTGTAGTTTCCTATTTCTCTAACTTTTTACCGTTCCAGTTACATATTATCTCTTCATAGATTTTTTCAACCCAATTTATGAACTCCAATCTTTTGGTTTCTTATTTTGCAGTTTTCGTCCTAATGAAAATTCAGTCATTAATTTTGTAACCTCAAATTCATTGCCTTTCGGTTTCATCCATATTGCTTCTTCTAGAACTGATGGCTCTCATCGATGGATCTTGATTACCTTGTTCTCTCTGAAAATTACTATATTACATGGTTGGTATTCACTTTTCAATACCACTGAAAAGCGGTGGTCTGTTGAGATGTTCTAAGCAAACCAAAATATGAAAAAAAAAACAGGACAATGTTTGATCAACTTTCAAAGTCATTCATTCAAAGATTTGTTATATATTTTCCTGTTTCTTGATGGTTTCGTTAACTGTTGTCATTTTTTTGTAGTTGATTTGCGGGCTATTCAAGTAAAACAAAAAAAAACTATTAGTAATTCTTATATTCTACTGTATCAAGAAGATCATGATTTCGGCAATAAGATCTCTTTTTCAGTCGTCTAAGGCGTTTTATTCTTACGATCTCTACTAATCATACTGACCAAATTCTATGTGTAGGTCTGTTCGTTCAAAACTGGACCACCAGTTGACTGATTTAGATAAAATTTAGACTGAAATATACAGAATTAGGTTCTGATAATGCCAGTGTTTTTCTTTATTCAAAAAACATCAATTTTGAACATTTCGAATTTCTACTACAGGAGCTCTGCTGGTAATTTGAATCGAGGAAAGAATGCGGTATCACATCCTACATTTGAATCAGATTGAATGTAGGACTTCAATGTTTTTCCGTCTTTGATCATTAGCAACAGAATTTTTCCTGATAGCAAAATTTAATTTCATTTTTTAAACCGTTTCATTTTTGGAAAATAATTCAAGTTCACTTCCTCTTGATGTTCATTCCTACTTAACTCCAGAGATCTTGTCTACTTTGAACATTGACCAGTATCTAAAATCTAACCATAGACACTAAGGGCCCCTTAGTAAGGGGCCACAAGAAGCTTACAGCTTCTGCTGGCAACACGCCTTACCAAGTCGGGATGCAGATTCTGTTGCCAAGTTCACGTCGAGGCACTTCGACGTTTGCTTCACAAATGCAAGTTTACAATAAGCTTGACTTGCGAACGTTATTGGCAAGCTCTCACTGAATTGAACAAGGTTCGGAGGGCGTATTAGCAAGATTCCTTTAAAACGTTGATGTAAATATTCAATTTCGCTTAGTCACTGTCATATTTCGATAATTTCCAGTTTCATAATGATTTTCTGGTGAACAGTTTCTCTAGAAAATGCTAGATTCTTTTTTGGTAGTATACACTACAATCGAATTGGTTTTTGAACATTACGACTCTTTCAGATTTATTTATCATTAAATCGGTCCAAATTTGAGTTTTTTCTGTCAGAGTCGTAATGGACATTTTCTGTTGCAAGGTTGTCATGATTTGTAGATAGGCTGGTTTTAACACTTACAAATAGAGATGCGCGAAAAGTTTCCGACTATAGCAAGATTGTGTTCTTTACAATATTACGTGTTTCCACTATTCCAGATGTAATCGAGGAAGATTTCAATAGCTAATGAATTGATGGCTATAATTAATTTTCGAACGTTGTTTTACTGTATCACCTTCTATATTAATGACTCTGACAGTCTTCGTTGCATTAGTTTGCTCAGATTCATCCTTTTCTTCGAGTGTTATCCAATGTTGCAGCTTCAAAAGATGGCCAATGAGAAATAGTTCATAGTTTTCTTGAGGTCTCGTTGTATGAGGTAATTAAAAAAAAGATGTTGCCGTGACATTAAAACACTAGCTGAAATGTTCGGTTCCAAGATGTTAAAACAATATTTGTTACACTTCTTTTATCAGGCTCTTTCCGTTTCTGAAATGTCAGGTTTTCCTTCGAAAAAATTGACGTACATCTGAATCCTATCCAAACTTTCTATTTCAGGATTGATGGTCTTCGAATGTCTCTTCGAGTACCTATTATCGGCAACGCTCTTTGTGCTGCGTATTATTTCTAAAAATCGTACTTTTTACTCATATTTCTCCAAGCATGAACTTTGATTTTGTTGGACAAGAACAAGAATCTCAGCTTTTTAGAAGGATTGATGTGCTAAGTTAGTTGATCCAAAGTTCAAAAACGTTTTTTGAAGTCTGTCCAGTGAACTTGCCTAGATCCGAACTTATTATCACGACTGACTGTTACAGTATGCCTTCACTCCTGTCGAATTAGTAAACAATTAGTCCAAATATACTATTGTGACTCAAAACTTCTGTTTCTAAACGGTCATTTTTTGGTACGATAGAATATTTCAAGCAGTAGGAGCGTGAAGCGAAGGCGAAATTCTAGACAACAATTTTTGCAATGATGTACGGTTCCCTTGACTACATTTGGAAAATGACTGTCTGTTGATTTCAACAGAAAATGAACAAATGAATAAAGCTACCGCGTCTACCACCAGAGTACCATATTTTACTGTTTCATTATAAACGTAACCAACTCTTGGTTCAACCAATTTATTCGATAGCGTATTCCATTGAAGTTAAAAAAATTAAAGCTATCTATATACATATGTACTTGCAACACATAAAATTTCCGGTTCCATGAGGTCGCCATTAACTCATTTACTGGTTTGACGAAGATAGTTCTTCATTTGGCATTAAAAAATGTCACAAATTTTTGAGCTGTGATGCGCGGAATGAAATTTCGAAAGTAGAATCCAAAATGCGGATAGCTGAAAAAGGGTGAAACACAGATTTCCGAATACCTCTGGCAGTAATTATAATTTCGTTTTGAAATTCCTGAATATTTCAGTTACACTTTCACGTTTTGAATCGTGCACTATCAAACTATGTGATGGGGAGGGAAAAGAAATACTCTACTCAAAGGGAAGCGTCAAGCGCCCTTGTTACAAAGATTTCATAATGATGACATCTATCATCAAATTCGCTAGGTTTTGCCTGTCGGTAAGCATTATTGTAAGCATTATTAAGCATTATTTATGTATTGTATTATTGGCAGGCATTATGAAAAATTTCAAATAAATTTCTCGCGATTTCTCCGTCGTGTATCCAGTTTGTGCAGTGTCTGACCGAGCTAAGGAGATAACGAATTTTAAACTCTCAATAAACGAATAATTTACCTTTTCTCAAAGTTCCCAAAACGAATGATCAATGAATACTGATCATTCATATTGCTATTTTTGGATGTTTCGTTTTTACTGAGAATCTTACATAGTCTAATTTTGGTATTATTTCTCGAATACTTGAAGTATGTTACAAGTCAAGAACCTGTAACATTAATGTTGAAACATATGAGATCCTTATGCAAATTCCAGTTTCAAAATGGTGATATATCAGATGTCATAGAGAAACATTCTGATTATTAGATTCTTTAGGGTAATTGCCTACTGTACGGACCTTGTAGATTTTCCTGTTCTAACACCCTCATGTTCGAATGGGTCACTGACTTCTACCAATTTCAAGAAGTTATATGTACATAAGACGTCGATTTTTCGAAAGTTTTCTCAGTTTCATGAAGTTTAATTTTGTTCTCCATTGTCGTGTTGATTTGCTCTAACGTCAATGAAACATGGATTTAGTAGTGTCCCTGCCAATAACATATTTACCGTTTCGAGAACTTGAAATCAACTCTAGGGTTTCGTGTGAAATTCAGTTTCTTGAAGCAGGTCAGACATTACACATTGATTAAAATTGTCAGTTAAAGGGGTACTAAAGTGATTTTTTCAGTATCGATATTTTTACATGGATCGACTCGGCTTGTTGTAAACAAGAAAAAATTCTCTTGGCGATATGTCCAAAAATTGACCTAAATCGAGTTATTCACGCTCAAAGTGCCAAAAATCGGGTTTTCCGGTCCTCTTTTCACACGTAGAAAAATTTGCACTGAAAAGAGGACCGGAAAACCCGATTTTTGGCACTTTGAGCGTGAATAACTCGATTTAGGTCAATTTTTGGACATATCGCCAAGAGAATTTTTTCTTGTCTACAACAAGCCGAGTCGATCCATGTAAAAATATCGATACTGAAAAAATCACTTTAGTACCCCTTTAAAGGAGGATTCCGGTCAAAAATTTGCATTGCTTTAAAATACCTAGAAATGTGCCTAGATTCCGTAAATCGTAACGAAAAATGTTCAAAAACTGCTCTGAAACATGAACGCCATTGCAGACTTTTTTCATTTTTTACTTATTTTAAAGCAAACCAAATTTTTGACCGTAATCCTCCATCAGTGCAAAATCTATTTATTTCAGTTTCAAAATCTTCATTTCAATGTAAATTTCTGTCATATTTTAGTTTGTAGATTTTGTGCAAATTATCACTCCTCAGATCTCAAAACCTAGAATTCCCTAGAAAAAACGTTCGATCTCCCGTCACTTTTTCACTTTTCTCTCCCCCAGATTTCTTCATCTTTTTTCCAGCCTTTCCTTCTTCTCCTCTCCTCCTAGACTTCCTGTTTATTCTTCACCTCACTAGTCACTAGTGTAGTATCAAGACTGAAAAAAGGAGACCAGCACAACATGCATATAATTATATCACAGATTCTGATTTCACACACCTCAACGAGTTTTGGTTTTGAAGTTTTTGAGGAAGTAAAGTTTTTGGGGAAAATCGAAAAATTTGAATATACAATTTTTAGCAATATTTTTGAGAATGAACGCCTTAGCCTTCTAATAGTTCTTTCTCGCATTTTCAGTCTTTTTCCTTCTTTTGGACCCCTGTTTATCCCCTTTTTGTCCTGGAAAATGTGCGTCACAGACCTCACAGAACTCAAAAAATTCAGAAAAAAGGATAAGAAAAAGAAAAAAGGGGTCCGGAAAAAAAACAAGGATTAGCCTTGGTCTCGGCCGAAAGCTTATTTATCATGTAGAGGGTCTCTGTGAGAACATAACGCCTTTCTTCTTATTCATTTTTTTCTGATGGGATTTTGAGAATTGGGCGGCGCGAAATTTGAACATTTGAATTCAGAAGGAAGTTTTTCGATCTCTTACGTGTACATAGTCTTAGGCTTAGAAACTAAGCCTTTGCAGAGACTAAAATTTAGTCTCCGATTAGTTTTTCCAAGAACCAATTAAAATTGCAATTAAATTTCTTCTAGCAAAAATATTTTTAATTAGACTACCAATCCTTGCCTCCTTTCCTCTTCCAATCTAGTTGTACAACACCCAGTATCATCCTTTGTTCTTATATGGTGCACAGATTTCTGATCATCATTATTTTCTCCCCTTTTTTCTTCTTCCCCCTTTTCTTTCTGGTCCCCGCCTCCTTCTTCTCTCTGTCCCCACTGCTTCCGGTTTTTCAGCTGGGGCAATTTTCCCTTTCTTTTGGGACATTTTTACTTACTCTTTGAGATCTTTGTCGGAAAGAGAGAACTTTTTTTTGAGGGGTTTTGTAGTTTGTTTCAATGGGGTTCTTGCCATTTTTTGACACATGAAATTCTAATTATTGGCTTCAAACAAAACTTTTGGAAAAAATAGTCTCGCAAGGCTTGAAAAAGAAGGCGAAAAATTTGGGGTCCACTCGGACTCGAACCCGGGTCCTACGATTACCAGTCAGGAGTGTTAGCCACTAGGCCATGAAGGCGGCGGCGCCGAGGAAGGGGAATGGGTGCTACGGTCGGTCCCTAACGCGCGCTCTCCGCGGATGGGTGCGAGTTTGCGAGTTTGGCCGAGTGGATAACACTCTTGACTGGGAATCTATAGTCCAGGGTTCGACCCCCGAGGAGCCCCAAATTTTTTGCTTTCTTTTTTGAGTACAGTAATGCTATTCAGACACCTCCAGATGGCAAATTGAGCGAAGAACCAAACCTTGTGGAGAGTTATCGGTCCAAAAACGCCTTCTAGAGTATGGTCTTGATTTTTGGAGGCTTTTTGGCTTACTGTTGTCTAGTCCAGCAACAAATATATTGCCCCCGGTTTGACTATCATAAGCCAAACTCCTCTATTGTTTCCAATTTTTTCGAGTTTTGGTACCCCACTTGTTGAGGGGGTCATTGAGATTGTCGGTATCTCTATCCCACACCTTCTTATGAGCGCTCTCATAAGGGAAAACTACCGAGTGTGTGTGTAATACGAACGAGAGTGTAAAGAGAAGACGGAAAGTAACGGAATTAGCGGATAAGCGGATAAGCATGCAACGATTAACACAGTTGATATCAGTGACCCATTTATTCGCTATTTTGAGATTATACACAAGTAATTAGCGGATAAATGTGAGAAATTTAGCGGAGGTAAACGGAGTGGAGTTTCCAGCGGATAAATGACTCTAAATCACAGATAAAGCAGATTATCTACACCGAAAAGCTCTATTTGGGCCAAAAGTCTATTGTAATCGGTATTTTCCGGGTCGTTGCCTCGGAAAATGACGTAAAATTGAAGAAATTCTTGAAAACTACAACATACGACCGATCGTCGTGAGGAAAACGACTAGACTGCTTGTGGGCGGCCAAATTTAGGCCGAGAAAACCTCGATTTCGCTGCTGTCGCGGCGAGACCCGGCAGTGTCGCTGGGGCGCGCTTGCGATGCGCTCATTTCGGAGGGAATTCAAATCGGGTTTTCGATAATGATGCAATTGGGAAAGATGGAATAAATGGAAAAGGGAATAAATAGTACGAATCTAGATGATACAGTACCGCTCAAAAGGTTGTAAACTTTCGACATTTATAGTGCAAAAACGTCAACTTTGGAGGTTTGGGAGAGGGGTTCATATTGGTCCGTTTAAGCTGAAATTTTGTGGGTTTCTGCATCAATTCCAGAGCTTCAATTTTGTAGTTAGCAACTTTTTTGTACAACGTCTTCTAAAGGAGGTGTGTCTCGGTGAAAATGGAATACCCTAAAAACCATTAAAATTGCACTGAAAACGAGGAAATTCAGCACCTTTCTACTTTCACAATATACATCATCTTTAGAAGACGTTGAACAGAAAAGTTGTCAACTACAAAATTGAAGCTCTAGAAATGATGAATAGACTCACGAAATTTCAGATGAATTTAACCAATTTGAACCCTTTCCCAGACCCCCAAAGTTGTCGTTTTTCCATTGAAAATGTCGAAAGTTTACAACCTTTTGAGCGGTACTGTATATTCGCTGAAGGCGGATATAGTAAATTCATCTAAAATTCGAAAAGCTTGTGGCGACGGCCAATAGGCCGGCCGGCACAACATTCCCGGGGCGAGGGATGTGACAGAGATCTGAGGACTTGAGCGGATAATGCATAATTGATATCAGGTCTCTTGGATTTCCGAGGAAGGTAATCTCTGGAACGACCTTGAAATCGTAAAGCATCATGATTTGTAATCATCTCAGGTGCTATCAAGTTTGGATCTCGATATGAACTGGGTCCGGTATGGTCACACAGCTCTACCGGATCCTTCACTTGATATGGACCTGGTCCGGTATGGTCACACAGCTCTACCGGATCCTCTTCACCCGTGCTTGGATCTTGATATAAGCGTGGTCCGGTATGGTCACACAGCTCTACCGGATCTTCAAGCTCAATGTCATTTTCCAAATTTCCTCTTTCTCCAATTGTCGTTAATTTTTTAGCGGTTTCGCTTAGTGGAATATTTATAGCGGGTTTATTTGATAGTTCTGCGATGTTTGGCAGAGTACTAGCGGGAAACAATTCAGGCGAGTAGCGGATGTTTTCATCGAGAATAGCGGGTGACGGTAAGTTTGGCTCGCTTATCTTCGCCTGAGCGGATTCTGTCCTTGTTTGCCTCTCTCGGCGGTTCAGTGCATTAATTTCAAGAGGCACAAGTTGACAGACGGCTCGGACATAAAGCTTGCCCTTACAGCGGATCACAGCTGAGCGGATTTCTCCATCTCTTTTAGACTCGATTACTTGCACAATGATTGCTAGTGGCCATTTATGTTTCTTGACTAGTTTGGTCACAACCGTAACCACATCTCCTACAGCGGGTAATAACGTTGAGCATCTCTTGTGTTGATGCATTGCGTCTCTCAACAGTGTGAGATATCCAATGGACCATATTGACCACAGTTTCTCAAGCGCCTTATCCAAACTCTCCAAATGTGCCCGTAGACTGGCTTCCGTACTACTTGTAGGGAAGGGTCCGTTGGACTCCACTGGAATGTCTGTCAAGACTCCTGGATACTGAAAATCAATAGGACGCAAGGCGATCATATCACCAGGGCTACGTGAGTGTGCAATGAGTGGTCGGTTGTTTACCATACTCTGGCATCCTGACACGATGTACTGCAATGAGAAGTAGTCGTAGAGCTTCGCACCCGCAACTTTCTGGAGTTGTCGCTTCACCAATCCAACTACCCTCTCGTAGATGCCACCCTGCCACGGAGCCATCGGAGTGATAGTTTTCATAGTGATGCCTTCGGAGGCTAGGTACGAAGTCAACGAATTACTTAACTCAGAGCGGATAATGTCTTGATTTATCACTTTGCCTCCAAGGGTGAAAGTTTCAGCATTATCAGAGTAGATACTAGACGGCACTCCGACTTCGTTAAAGATCATTTTCAATGTCATGACATAACTTTGAGCCGTGGCGTCCGGAATCACTTTCAATACTGCACCTCTGGTGGTAAGACAAGTGTAAATCAGGATATAGGCTTTACCAATCTGTTTGCCATCATCCTTTTGGTACTCGAGCGGCCCCATGTAATCGAGGCCAACGTGGGCGAACGGTTTCGATGGGGTTGTTCTAACAGCGGGTAAAGTCTCGGCGTACGGATAACTGTATGGATAACCGTTAACTCGTTTGCACGTGACACACTGTGATACTGTCTTCTGAACCACTGATGCATCCTTAGGAATCCAGTATTTGGTTCGAAGAACTGCTCTTGTGTACGATTCCGGTAAGTGACCGTTTTGGATGTGAGTCTCTCTTGTTATGAGAGCGGCAAGCGGATGTTGGTTATGGATCAGGATCGGATGCTCTGCTTCCTGAGGAAGTACTGGTGAGCGGATAGATCTTCTGACTCTCATTAGCCCATCGCTGTCAGTTGTTTTTTGGCAATTGTCTTTGAAGGGAATGAGCCCTCTAGCTTCTGAATCACTGTAGTGTTCATGAATGATCCACTGTCTTGCTACTCGTTCCTGGTGGATCCGAGAGTCTGACGATATGAATGAGTTCATCAGCTTAGAGTTGTTAGCTCTATTCTTCCATTTAGACGTAAATTCTCGCAGAACTAACCGCATGATACGACATAATTTTGGGAGAGAGTTGGTTGCCTCATAGGGAACGACCGATCTCGGTGATGGAGTCGCTATGACCGTAGTCATTACTGTAGCGGATGGATCAGGAGTAACTTGGCCTTTGGACTTCTTAGCTTTTGTAGCTTTCGGCTTCTTCTTATCCGGATCAATGATCTCGGCGTAAGCGAGCTCGCGAAGGTCCGCGGGACAAGTCACGGTACCCTCAATAATGCATGGCCAATCTTCCGGCTTTTTTGTTAAGAAGTTGGGTCCTTCAAACCAGAACTTGCTCTCCTTCAGTTTTGACGTGCTCAGTCCTCTTGTAAGAAGATCAGCTGGATTCTCTTTTGTGGGACAGTGATGGAATGTTGTTTCGATACCGCAACTTAGCATTTCAGCTCTATTGGCTTGCATGCATAGGCGTCGATTATTCATCCATACTCTTGTCATCACATTACAAAGAGACCAGAACAGTGCTACTGAGCTGTCACAAAACAGGTGGATAGAGCGGATATTGGTTTTGAGAACATCAACTGAAGCGGATGCTAGATTGGATGAGCAAGTGAGGCCTGCCAACTCCATTTTTGGGATCGTCCAACTTTCTGAGTTTTTCACAGGTCGAATTTTGTTCTTGCTGGTGATCAAGCGGATGACTGGCGGTTTGTCTGGGTAAACGAAGCATGCATATGCTGCCGTTCCGTATAGATCCTGTGAAGCATCTGAGAACATCAGAAGATGGAAGTCAGAGTAGTCATAGTCTGTTGTGACTTGTCTCTGTACTGTGATCTGTCTATCTGAGAAACCAGATTTCCAGGTTTTCCAGTTCTTCAGAGCTTCAGCGGGTATCTTTTTGTTCCAGGCAAGATCAACTTTCCAGCATTGTTGAACAATTCGTTTGCTGCCTACTTGCGCTGGAGTTATTAGTCCGAGCGGATCGTAAGTTTCAGCGAATTTTGAGGCAACCTGTCTCTTTGTTGGTTATATATTTTCATCTGGTCTTCTCTCGGTTTCCGAGTTTTGTCTACACTCTGCAGCCTTTTCATAGCTACACTTTTATTGTCCTTCAGATTGATCTCGTTACCGTTGAACGGCAGAGCGACTTCAAGATTTCCGTCAGCATCGTACCGGGCAGTTTTGTTGAACTTTTCCAGCAGATTGTGAGCGGATCTTTTTGCGTCGTCCGAGGTCGGAATGTCTTCCATTTCGATTTTCTCGGTTCTACACAATTGCTCAATGTTGAGATTCAATCCGTTGAACTCGCTCTCCGGTTCTTGATAGTCAAGAAGGATATTTGCGTGGTTGACATATTGGACAGTTTCAAGCGGATAGTAATTTTTGCCTTGGTGGTTCAGTGTGGACAATTATACTTATCAGAGTCTGTTCCACTGTTCGTCCTGTTTTTAAGGATATATCGTTGAGTAGAAGGTTGAGCATTTGCCCAGGGAATGAAATTATTCCCCATGAACATTTCAATCTTCTCCCAATCGAATTCAGCGGATGACGGCACTTGAGACATGTCAATGCCATTGTCTTGCAAATCCTGTATCAGACCATGATGGAGCGTGGTAGCGGGTATATGGAATGGCTGGAGAACCCGTAGCCATAAAGGTCAGAGCGGATTCACCTTGAGAAGCCAGTGGTAATTCATAAATATTTGATTTTGAGCGGATCATGGAACCGAGACCTGCGATCGTCAGTTTCGATTGTCATAGTACTTTTAGCTCTAGTTCAGAAGCTTTTGATTCACGAATAAGTGTTGGTGACGCTCCTGAGTCTACCAGACCTAGCAGACGTATACCGTTAGCCGTGGTTAGTAGGACAGAGGATAAGTTGCTGTCAGCGGATTCGCGATCTTTAGCTATTGACACCTGGTGAGGTGGAGCTGTACGAGAGACGTATTTGGAATACTGATTAATCGATAGTTTTTATCGGTTCCGATCTCGCATATGGGTATATTTTTATTTTTATTTTTAACTTCCATGATAGCAGATGTGCTGGCTTCAGCTGGATTAACAGAGCGGGTATTGCTAGCGGATAGCGGTTTATCAGAGCGGTTGTGCCTTGTGGCGTTTACGTCAACGAGCGGACTAAGCGGATTTAACAACAAGTCTTCAGAGTTAAGCTCCTCAGTAATAGCGGATCTAGTAGTTGGCCAGTCTACATTTGACTTTACGTCGGCCAACATGCCGTTTTGATTACTTGGAGCGGTTTCTGGACTTGTTTTCGCGGAAAAGAGTCTGTCTCTTTGGCGCGTTTTCCGGATAGTTTTTGACGTCTCGGTAATGTGCCTTTTCTGGGCAGCCACCTGGATGATGCATACCGGAGCAATACACGCATTTATACGTTGACTTGCAGTTTTCGATCGAGTGCCGTTTAGACAGACAGATTGGGCAAAGGCGTTTATTTTCGCTCTTGCTTCTGAATGTTTCGGCATCGTCTGGGCAGCGGATAGCTCCATGAGGACCGTCGCATGACTGGCAGCGGGTTCCCTTCTCCTCATTGTCGAACGGGAATGAACGATCAATAGCTCGAAGAATGACACCCTGTTTCCCAGAAGCGTAGTATCCTGGAAGCTGTTGCTGCGTGTGTGGGTCAACGTAAAACGCTTTGACTTGAGTCGGATCGTAGGTAGGGGTACCTCTCTTCGATCTCAAGTTCTGTTTTCCAGCGGATGAGTTCGTGGACGCATTCATGACGTTGATTGTTGCGAAGGAGTTGGGCTCGTTGGCCGGTGGTTGAACCACATGCTCAACTAACTTTTGCTCCAACTCATACAATTCAATATCTCGTCGGATTCTGCCGATGATGGTGTCAACTGTGGCCTTATTGCCATTGGCTTTGAGCATCTCTCTGGCTCTTTTACGCAACTGAAGCGCAAGTTTATTGGCCAGACCTATGTTGATTCTGTCATCATCGGCTTCAACGGACTTGAACGTCATATGAATGGTCTTTATATAGTTTGTGGAAGTATCTAAGCAGTTTTGAGACTCTCCAACCAGATGGTCTTTGAGAATTCTGCACTTCTCAAACGAACTCAACTCTTTTCTGCACAGAATATCATGGACGTATTGATCTCGGAACTCCTCCCAGTCATCAGATCCGTCGTATTTGGGAAGAAGCTTCAAGACTGTGTCAAGTTTCAACTTTCCATACTTAGCGGATGGGGTCTGGATCTTTCTGGATTTCTGAGTCTCGAGCGGTACAGTGGAGTGACAAGAGCTGCCACCTTCTTCGTCACTAGATGTTTCTAGTTCGCCGTCATAGTTCTCATACTCTCCGTACTCCGATTCAGATTTGTTGCTCTCGTTATCCTTAGCGGATTGGTCTTTGAGTGGGTTCTGACTTTTAGGAGTTGAGTTCTCGAGTTTGGATTCGACCCAAGACGTCACCTCTCTCAATTGTTCCGATTGACGCTGGACGCCTTTCAGGAAATTTTCTTCTCTGGCTCTGGCAGTAGCTTCAGCCTTTACTTGAGCTGCAGAGAGGGATTCCATGGTGGAAAGGATACGGGAGAGAGTGATCGAATTTGGATCGACCTTTTGGTCAAGAGAAGCGGATGTTGGCTTTGGAGCTGATACTGTCTGAAATCCTACTCCGAGCGGATTACGTTTGTGGTTAGCGGAAGCGGATGTCGAGATCGATTGGGGCGTTGCTCCTGGGAGCGCTTCAGATTTAACTGAAATATGCGAGGACATATAAGTCTCTTCCTCAATCGTCGATTGCTTCACGCACTCCATGCGTACTCTCATAAGCTCTTGGCCTAAGGAGTTTGCATGCACAACGTTTGCACTCATTTCAGCAGCTTGTTCAGCGATAGCCATTTCATGAGCTTTCTCTTTTGCTGCCAGCTTTTCCGAAAGCCTTTTGTTCACCATAATCAGCTCTCCTGCTTGAGGTAGAAGCGGATGTTGTGGTGGAGCGGATAGTGGCTCCTGCCCTTCCTTCTCTTCGCCTTGCTCGGTGGCAGGCTCGAAGACTGGGAGAACTAGGTTCTTTGGGATAAAGCGGGTCTTTTTAAATCCGTGAGGGTTCAAAACGTCTTCCAAGGTCATCATAGCGGTCGATAAGAGTGCGATGTACTCTTCGACTTGGAATTCCTTGTAGTACGCGTCGAACTCCTGACGATATTGGTCCCATTTGGATGCTTTGATCTCCGGGATTTCCAAGGTCCTTTCGATGAGGCCTTCAATGCTCGTGAGCTTTTGAAGACTCTCTTGGATATACGACAGATGTTTGTCAGACTCCTCGAAATTTTCCTTGGTGTACTCGTCGGGATTTCCGAGATAGTACTCAACAGCTGCCTCGTTGACTTTGAGGAGTGCTTGGGCATCCGCCGCTGTTTTGCGGATCAGAGTCTTTGTCGGACCGACAACCGACAATCCAAGGTAAGAGCGGATGATACGACTCGGACTCTGACCAGGAACTCGGCCGTGGCCAAGATTCCCGTTGCCATCATTGTGGCTGAGAGTGTGACTAAGGTCACGCGTCTCGCCACCATTCACAGAGGGTGAACGGCTAGAACGGCCATTCGAAGCAGACATCTTGAACGAGAGGGGTACTACCAGTAACTGCAACAAGGAACGGTTGTAGTAGAGAATACTGAGGATCGCCACGTGGATACGATACTCTTGTGTATTCAGACTGGATAGGGTTTTGGTCTCGTAGTGTCCGCTATGGAACATTTTTGCTTCCACTTGAGCGGGCTGGGCTGTGCGGGCCGGTCAGGGTCAAGTTTTAGCGGGTGCCTGGCTCTGCGTCAGTTATGGCTTTATATTATTGGAGCGGATAACTTCCAATACCATACATCTGCTGAGTACCTGGGCTGGATGATACATGGTATCATCTGATTTTTTGCTAGTGTTGGTTACTACTGCCTTTGTGGCAACGCTAGACTTGATATCTCAGATATTGACAGTGGGAACTTTGCTTGAAAGTTCTTGTTCTGATAATCGAGTATCATGGGTCTGGTATTTCGGGGGATCCCCGTGGTCGTGAGCACGTAGGGATTCCGTGTAGGTATAGTACCTAAGAGGCTGTGTGTTCAGTTGCTCGAGGCAGTCCCTTCTCGCAACTCTCTCTCTCCGACCACGGCAGGTGAGAGCTCAAACTCGGAGAGTTCACCTGTTCCAGGTCCCTCACGTTCTGGCTCTCATGCGGGTTCTAGGTCATGACAGTTCATGGCCACTCCCGGTCTGCCTTTCTTGTCTGTGCACTCCCGCGATTGGGCAGACAGTCTTTCGGTGAGAGTTCGAACTCTGGGGGACTTTCTGACTCAGGAGTATCAATGTTGTTAAGTGAGTCTGTCTTTGCAGAGAGGTGGCTGTATAAGCCCGTTGAATTTCAGTAGTCTTTTTAGTTATGACTTTATTATTCTGATTGCATCTTTGTGTTTATTCGACCTTTCTTGAAGGACAGTCAACAAGCAATACACGGTTTACATACGAACCAAATTTATTCATTGAACCACAGTCTAAGACTGAGTAGCGGATGACAAACAAGCGGATAAACAACAACAATTAAGTGGTAAAAGTTATTATCAGTTCGACTTATTTGTCTCCTTCCACGACTGGAGTTTCCATGTCTGAGCGGATGGTTGGTTCAATGAAGCGGATGTCGTTGGATCTTAGTCCTAAAAGACATTTTATCGCTATTGGTTTGTTCACGGTGTATTATTTACCTGAGTCGGTTGATCTCGGCGTAGTGGTAGACTGCCTGAGAGAGTTGTGGGGGACCGTAGGGACAATTTTTGTTCTTTGATCTCTATGAGTCATACATTTTAAAGTCGAGCGT
This sequence comes from Caenorhabditis sinica, assembly GCA_963932045.1. Classification (NCBI taxonomy): domain Eukaryota; kingdom Metazoa; phylum Nematoda; class Chromadorea; order Rhabditida; family Rhabditidae; genus Caenorhabditis; species Caenorhabditis sinica. The sequence continues at coordinate 23,981,976 of OZ009940.1, forward strand.
GAGCATACTGAATTTTGTGTGAGTAAAAGAAAAAGTCTACAATTTGTGTAAAACAGGGTAAGGTGTGATATTTCGAGTTTTTTTTTTCCTTAATGAGGATTAATTACTCTTTTTGTCTTTTTTTTATATTTTTCTCGATTCAGTGCAATTTGTCAAATTAATATTGTTTCATTGTTTGTTGTAGATTATTTTGTGAGAAAAACATACGATAGTTGAAGAAAGCAAAGTAATGGAAGAAAAACGAATTCCAGAATGGTGAAAGGGAACGATCGAGAAACAAGAGAATGATGGTTGAAAATCATTAACAGAATGGAGCAAGGGGGAAGTTAGAGAATCAAGAAAGGCGTAGGGGTCAAGAAATAGGAGATCATTCCAAATTTGGAAGATCTCTCAAGGAAGAGGGTACAGAGGAAAGGGGAGCGGTGTAATTGGGAACAAGGCTATATGCCTTTTTCAAATCTCGAGGTCTTGTTACATACGTTTTCCGACAGAAGGGGCATTTGAGAAGTTTGGGATCATGTCGATCCAAGGCCAGTATCTGGTGGGCGCAGTTCAGGCACATGTTGTGGCCGCATTCTAAATAGTAAAAATAAATGTTGATAATGAGAATATTCTAGTTTTTTTTTCTCCTTTGATACTTACTGAGGGTTGTGGGGATGACGTTTGTGTTGTCGAAGTTTCTGTAGCAAGCCTCACAGCCTCTCGAATGGGCTCTGGCCTGGTAGTCGGTTTTCAACCAATCTGCCTCTTCGCCGAGGATCTGAATATAAACCTCTATAATGCAGTTTTTTTTTTAATTCAGCTATATGTGTTATTCATGAAAAATTAATGAATCTTACCTTGACTCGTTTCTCCATTGCGATGGACTTATTTTGGAGAGCCCGCAGTCTCTGGGAGTCGGTGAGAGCAAATTGAGAGAAGGATAACGGAGGCTCCTGAGATTCAGTTTCATTAGAAGAGGATAATTAGAATGACTAACTTACATTTCTCATTCTTTGATACTCTGCCGCTGCCCTCGTTGACACCTCCCATTTTGCGTAGTTAAACGATGTCAAGCGACACAAACTCAACTCCCTCGCCCTGGAAAGCGCTGTGTAGAGACTTCCGGCTCCAAAAATCCCGGCCGTAGAGACCACGACCCCATCATAGGTGGCTCCTTGTATTTTATGAATTGTCGTTGCCTCAGCGACCATAATGGGGAACTGTTCCCAAAAGTCCGTCCGGTCTTTGTTGTAGAATTTTTGGATTGGAATGTTCAAACGCTTCCCGTTGCTCTGGCTGAAACGATTTTTTTTTTCAGATATTGTACCAAAATCGATTGTCTATGTTTTGAACTCACACTATCGTTACTTCTCTTCTGCCAATCGCCTCCAGCCGTCCCATCGCTCCATTATATATACCACACTCCACACTGATGTTCTGAGTGATCATCACTCGAATTCCGATTGCCAGTCGGATTCTTCCTCTCTCTCCTTCTCTCCACTCCTTATCAACCTTTCTTGGCCTCGGAAGACTTTCAGGCTCCAAGGTGTGCACCCGTCCGGATTTTTGAATTTTCTAAATTCGATACTCTATATTTAATAATTGATGGAAATTACTACTTACGAGCTCGTTCAGTTTGGCGGCCTCCGTGTTATTGGGTACTAATAAAGCAATATCCTTATTCGGGTTCTCGCGTTCCAGTTTTTCCATCACTTGTAGGAGGAATTCGGGATCTTGATACCGTTTTTCCAAAAACTGTATCGCTTCTGGTCGAGTGCATTTCAGTAACTTTCGAGTGTTATCGACCTCCTCTTCTGTATGAAAAGAGCATAGCTCCTCCAATCGACGTTTGATCTCCGATGGAATGGCACTACCTTTCGTCACACGGAGTGTTCTCAGTATCTCCGCCTCATTTGGGTCCTTCGTCCTCAAATTTTCCTTCAACTCCGACAAACGGAAAAGTCTCCAAAGGTTTGGCGATAGATTGGGGAGAATTTTTTCCCGATTGGATAGTGCCTGCGGCGGGAGCTCTGTAAATAAAATATAGTAGTTAAATCTTCTTTATTTTTGTTCCCTGTGTGTGTGTCTTGTTTTGGAAACGAGGAGTGTTGCTAATTGACTATAAATTGTATTTGTTTTTGTGAGTTGAATTTAAATAAAACTAACCTTCGTAAATTGAGGGTGCCTTTATTGGAGGGATCTGATAAAAATCACCGAAGCCGATGATAGCTTTTCCGCCAAAAGGCAACTCCTTATTGAAGACGAGACGGAGGAGGAGATCCCACTCAGCGAGAAGAAGATTTGAGCACGTTGGGAATTCATCAATGAAGAATGCAAGAATTCCGTCCATTTCCTCGGCAATGAGGGCTAATTTCTCCGGGGAACGTTCGACGAACTGGCCGATTGAGAGTGTCTACAAATGAAAGTTGAGGACTGTTTTTTATTGCCATTCAATGAAGAAACATACTGAGAAGTGCCCGGTAGAGTGTAGGGTACCACCCCCGATGTTAGCCGCGGCACATCCAAGGAATGCCAATGACTTGGCGGCTCTGGTGGTGCCACACATAGCAACCACGAGATTTCTGCAGGCATGTTGGACATATGACTTTCCACAGCCTGCACCTGAGAGAAGAAATCTTGGCTGGAAGAATCCAGTGTCCTGAAAGAACAGATTATTATAAATGGGTTTAAAAATGATTGGGTGACTACTTATGAGATGTATCTGACAAAAATTGGAAGTGGAAATAGAGGTTAAAGGGGTACTAAAGCTTTCCAAAACTTGTGCGTTTTTTTTTTCCAGAAATGTGAACTTTTCTCTAATAATCCATTAATATGTCCTGGAGAAACAATTTGTTTTTTTTTTGTTTTTATTTTTTTTTTTGACCTAGTTTCTCAAAGTCATGATTCAAAAGTTAAAGTGCATAACCATCATTAAAAAATTAATAGTTACATATAATTTTGGATAAAATAGGGATTGTGGATGTTGGATAAACTTAGCAACAACACACAGTTCTAATATTTTCTTCAATAATAGTAAGATACTCACAAGGTAGGCGATGAAATCCCGTTCAAAATCGTCATAAAAGACACATTGTTCTGAGGAGAGATGTTCTCTCGATATTTCCGATGGATCAATCGGAGCTACACGAGGTTCTGAAACAGGAAGATCCACTTCCATAGGCTCTTCAGCCGCCAATTGAGCTTCCATGGGCATAGGAGGTCCTAGAAATGGAAAATGTAAGTTAAAATATATTTAATGAAATCTGAGAAAAAAAAAATTTCACAACTCACCAAGAAAGGAAAAAATTCAAAAAATGTAATTTTGAACATTCTCGAGGGGTGGAGTCCAAAAGTTCTTTGTTGAGCCATTGCAGTAGCGAGTTACTCATCTAAAATTCAAAAATGATAAGAAGAAGCCGACGGTATTTGTCTTCCTTGGGAAAGAATGAAAAAAGTGACGGGAGGAAGACATTGTAAGATGGCCTTGTTTGAAAAGAGAAGAAGATTGCGTTGAATGAGAGATTGCTAATTTCATATTTGAGTGAAGAAAAAGAAAAGGATAAATATAATCTTTATTAAAGATATATAGATGCATTTTATTTCCAACAAGTAAACAGACAGTTTAAGCGGTAGTTACATGGAGATTCCCATAATGGTCCTCATAAATATTGACTGATCCACGAAGTTTCATTCCTTTGAAAGGGTCGTCGCGGAGTGGAAGCATATTAGGATATGTGTTTTGACATGGCGTCTGGATCGGCTCCTTTGGGGGCAAAGCAGTCGGGGAATCTAGTCGGGTTGAATCCTCCGTTTCAGGTTCCGGTGCGACCGGAGAGCTAGAAAGAGGCACCGCTTCTTCGTGTTCAAACATGATAGAATGAACTCTGTGACAGCCTACACCCTTTTAGTGGTCCGATTGTTCGGCTTTCGCAACCTTTCAGATGCATTTTCACCCATTTTACGACATAGTTGTCGTTTTTGTTCAAATTCTCAGAAAATGGATGTCTTATACTTTTATTAGAGTTTTTTCTGGCTTTCTGTATCAAAAAATATATACAATAATAACCACAAACATTGGAAAGCAGCCCCTGTAAAGGTTTTTTGATAACTTTTTTCCACTTCGAGCAATTTTTCTCAAAAAATTCAGAAAACTCCTTTTGGGGGTCACTACCGCTACTATCAAAGAAATAACCAATATTTCTATCATCTATCCATAGAGCAACCCAATGTTCGCCAGAATCGGTACTAGGTGCAGTATTCCAGATAAACGAGCATGGTAGTTTAATAATAGTAGGATTTTTGTCACTAGGGAAAACGCCGCAAAAACTTTTCCTTGTTTGTCGGCATACAGATAGAAATTTTTCCAATTGAATAGTAGAAAGAGACATTTTTGTATGTAAGAGTTTATTGTTGGAAATAATTAGCTCAAAATAAACGGATGCGGATCCATACAGTCTCGACAGGGTACATTCGACCGCTTGGATCACGGAAAAGGGGAGAATGAGGATTCTTGAGAAGAATACTGTATTTTTCCTCAAAATAGCGTTGAACACTGACATATCGACGTTTTGCCGGCGGTTTTGGGATAATCATATTAAGAAAATGGTGATTTCGAGGAGTGGCGTCTCTGAAAGTGATAATTGGGTATTTTACAGCAAATATATAAACTCACAAGCTCAATTCAGATGAAAGATCAATAGACAGCCCATTGCAACTATTCCATACTTTACGGATATCCAGATCAAGAAGGTGATGGTTCATAGACCTGATCTGATTAATTGAGCAAAATCCAATCCTACCAAACTTTTCCATGAGATGGTTGGCCAAATTGACATCAATGCTCTGAAAATGTAACACGTTGGGATTTCAGAATGTTTTCCTTTTAATCACACAACAACACCACCCCTAATTTTTAGCGAAACAGAACCTCACAACAGGTGAGGTGTCGGTGAAGCGAATGTACTTTGCTTATAAAATTGCCCTCATCGCAGCTTTTTGCCGTAATTCGTTCAATTTGAGATATATGTTGTTAATGATTGTATAACTTACCCCAGCTTCCGGTGGTGTGTAATCATCTGGAAGTACAATAGGACGATTGGTTCCCGGAAGCATGATACGACCGTCTAGTAGGATGAAATCTGACGCAAATGAGCTTAGTGGCGGCTGCCAAGTTCAGCATTTCGATAAAGATCAATTCGTATGTAGCTATCAAATTCTGACAAAATAACAGCATTCAGGCCCCCAGTCGGTGTTTTCTTAGAAAATCGAACTTTTAGAAGAGTACATCCACTTTTCCGCAATTCCCAAGCATTTGAAGAATCTGATGGTGAAGTATTGAAAACAAAGAAAGCACTAACTTCTCTAAAGTGTTTGTATGAAATTTTGGGACTTGTCTTAGTCCGAACACAGCCTAGTTCTTCGTACATACGTGTGAAAACTTCAGCATAATTTTTGTTCTCAAAATCACATTGAATTGGCTGTGGTGGATATACTGTACCACCCGCATCCAGTTGAACCTCAGACACATTATTATGTCCAAAACTGAGAGAATCGTTAGTGACGGGGATTTCAGGGGCAATAAAACCAATGATGATACGTCTTGGAATAACGTCGTGATATAAGGTGGTGAAAGGTACCTCAGTTCTTCCTTCCGGAATAGTAAGAATTTTCACTTTCGTTTCTGTGAAGGGATATATGGCAGGTGTTGTTCTCAGACGGTTCTCAAGGGCAATCGCCGCCGAAGATACGACTTCTATTGCACGCATGTGAAGCTTCAGGTCGCTAATTACCAATTTTGCCTCCGTTGCCTTCTGAGATTGCAAACAAAAATGATCGTTATTACGGTATAGAGTAAGCTGAATATTGATGTGGGGGATCAAGAGTTTTTCCGTTTGAAATGGTTCCAATAGAAGAGGTGCACAAATGTCAATAACCCCCTTTTCTGAAAATTTTCGATTTTCGATAGACTCGTCCAAATCGCACCACCCAGCAGCTGTCAATAGTCCTCTCTTTGTTTCCTCATTTTCCCCCAAAAGTGTGTGAATATAACTCTTGTAGTCATAATTGTTAGAGTCGTATACCATAACATTGTTGTAAGAAAGTTTCACTTGATTGAAAAAGGTTGCTCCGATGAAATTTGTGTGGTAGATATCGTTTTTTATAGCTGTACCATCACTTCCCTTAGTTTCGACATCTTTCAAACTAAGTTTGAAACTCAGAAAAGTTCTATCCAGTTGAAAGAAATGGGCACTATCATAGATATTGAAAGTATATGAGGTTCCAGTATCTACTGGATTCGATGGGAAATAAGTCATCCATTGACCCTTGTTAAACGCAACTTGACTCGGTGGTGTATCAAAGATACACAAGTTGGAAGGTGCACTAGGAGTGCTTTTATTATTCATCAATTTAGCCATTTTCCAAAAATATCTCGTTTTTTGGAAGATGATTTAGGTAAAGTTCTCTTTTTCTTACTTGTCCGTCTTTTTGTCACCTTTCGCACAGATTTCCCCTTTCTCCGTCCTTTCTTGGTTTTCCGACTTTTTGGAGTACTTTTTCTTTTGCGGACTGTCCTTGTTTTTCTTTTACGTCCACCCGATTGTTCCAATTTACCGATTGCGCGATTGACCAAAGTATTATAGGAATTAGAAGCGTTTTTAGATAGAGACTGTTTGAAAGAATCACCAGCAGCCACGTCGTTAGCGACACGAAGTGAAGAGTCCATTAGTTCTCGTCCTACTGAAACGCCCATCCTCTTTAGCAAGGGGACAGCGGAAATGAAGAGTTTTCCAAGTAATTGGGAGAAAGGTCCATTTCCCCTCTGGTAGAGACTTCCGGCACGAAATCCAGCGGAACCGGTTTGATTGGCGTCATTTTCGAAAAAATGGACCCAATCAACAGAATTGTCAGGATCAAAATAAATATACATTTTTTGAGATGAGATTTTAAGAAAGGTACTTGTCTAATATCTGTATCAGCCATCAAATGTGGTACTGATAGGTCGGAAGTGGAGAACAATGACAATCTTCCCAGAGTTAAAAGGTATGAAATGATCACGGTCGTTCTTGATTTGAATACCAATCTGGGTAAGATCCTTACATCGAACAGGGACATATAGCGGGTTTGTGAACGATTGCTCAACATTTCCCACATTTTTAGCAGTTATGCTGATTATCTTTAAAATTGGTACTTTCATATGGCTAACTATCTGAGGTTCCACTAATCCTTCAGAATAGATGTACATAAAGTCCGATCCCGAAAACATAGCATATTGACCAAATGATGGGAATTTCGTTATACTTCTTTCGAGTCCGAGAAAGTAGCCAAGTCTTTCCGAAAGTTCAACTTTCGAAATTTTCGCCAGTTTTTCACAAGTAACGCGTTTGAACATTGAATCTACCTTTTCTATTAAATTCGGAAAGTATGGGGGATGACAAACACGTGGCTTTTCTCAAATTTCGGACAAATTTTTCATTTCTGAATTTTGAGGTCACGTCGCTGCTCCGCATTTTAAGCAAATGAGCTGAATTTTTTTGTACTAATAGAGCAACTCTCTGGGCTTCCGGAGCATTTTCAAACAGAAAAATCAATGCATTATGAACCAAGTTATAGCTCGACAAATGGAAGTGAAAATGTGTAAACAATTTGGAAGTACTGAAAATTTCCAAAAAACGATCGAAATTAATTCATAACTCGGTCAGTTTTTGAGGTTTTTGTCTCAAATTTACAAATTAGATAGATCTCAGTGAGCACTATCTGCTCACAAAAAATCAGATCAACACGTCCAAAATGGAGAGTTACAGCCATCAAAACATTTTATGTCAACAATTTTTGTTTGACGTTTCACGGGATTTTGAGAATTTCTCTTTTTTGAAATTTCTTTTTTTGAAGTTTCTTCATTTCTTAAATATTCTTTCCAATTGATCTGATTGCGGCGCAGCCGCACTAGCCTGATCGCCCAAACGAGCGGAGCGAGTTGGGCGATCAGGCTAGTCGTAATTAAATAACGTAAACTCCAATTTGACATCATTTGTAATAGTTCTGATGGTCTTGACAGCAGTTTGATTGAGAATTGAAATGAGCTCGGGAGGAGAGGAGAAGGAGCAGTTTGGTACTTTGCATCTAATAGATTTCTTATCATACCAGACAAAAAACTCATTTTCGAAGCTTCCGTCAGATTCGAGGTTTTTTGATATCAAATCGTGAGATGTGGGGTAAATGATAGAAGTTAAAGCAACTTCATAGAGTTTATTGAATATTATAGGAGATGGAAGGTTTGTCTTGAAATTTGAAATTGTGGACTCTGATTGAGCATTACTGACAAGGGTAATATAGAAATCTGTCATTCTTTAATTTTTGGGTTAGGTAGCAGATAGCCAATACAGGAGGCAAGTACAGTAAGCCACTGTTGATGAAGAGGATACTCTACAGTACAAATTTTATAAAGTGCAACAATAGCGACAATATAAATGATGAGAACTTGGGACACAAACACCAATAAAGCTTTAGAACAGTGGGTATTCCCACAGGACCACTTTGGGCTATCCATAGAGAAAGAATGAACTACAAATGTAGTCAGCAAAGGAAAAATGTTGTAATTTTTATACATAAGAAAAGAGTTGACCAGATTTGAAGAAATCCATGCATCCTACAAGGTATTCGACCTTGTTTGAGAAAAACCTGAAAAAGATTACATTTTGATGAAAATCTCATAGTCTTCCCAATCACACAACAACACCACCCCTAATTTTTAGCAAACCAGAACCTCACAACAAGTGAGGTGGCGGTGAAGCGCTTCTAATCGCTTTCACAGTACTTCCTTCGTCACTGCTTTTTGCAGCAACTTCAGTCAGATTTTCTTTTTATGTTATGAAATATAAAACCCAGGCAATCGCACCCCTTTCTTACGTCCCCCTCTCTTTTCTCGCATATATCTCTCTTTTTGTTATCCCCACATTTTTACCTCATTCCAATGTCGGGGTGTACAGAACCATCTCTTCTTCGTACCAAATACCGTCAATTTCGCTTCCTTCGTCGTCAGCTAGAATATAGACAGGAATATCGTATTCCAAAATTTTGATGACCCGGAAAACCTCTTCGGTCCATTTTGCGCGAGTTCCTTTTGCAAATGGAGAATTTTCCAGTAGTACTCTGACCGTATTTCCTATTTTGAACTTTGGAGGATGAGAGCGAACATTCCCATATAAACGGGTCCAGATTTTTTGAGCATTTTTCCAGTCCACTTTTCGAGGAGATGTACCTATTGAATCCATATAAGTATCATTGAGTCCATCCACAATTTCATTCAGAATTTCTATCCAGCGAAAATCCTTAGACACGGTGAACCATTTTTCCAATTTGTTTTTTATTCTCATGATAGCATTCTCCGCGTAGCATGCTTTCACATTTGTATTTTTAGGGTTCATGTGACAAATTCCCAACGAATTGACAAACTTTCGAAATATTCTCCCCATAAATTCGGTACCTTTATCAGTGTAAAGACGCGAAGGTATTCTCCAGGTCGAGTATAAAATATCTTCATAAGCTTTGGTTACGGTGGAACACTCCTTGTTTTTCAATGGTCGCACAAAAACAAACCTACTGAAAACATCTACAACTACTAAAATGTAGCAGAATCCATTATTTTTCCTTTTCAATGTGGGTAACATTGCAAGATCGGCCATATGATGGCTATCCGGTCCATCGGCTACCCAAGGGTTATGTTGAATATGTTTCACTTTTGGAAAATGACGGGTGTAGGCGTCAGATGTGTGGAGAAAGGAGACAACATCTTTTCTTTTGATTTTTGGGTCAACTTTTCTAGCCTGAGAGAGGAAACTAGAAACTCCACGCAAACCAGACTTCGGGTCGTTGTAAAGTTTTTCAAGGAGCTGTTTCTTCATAGATTCCAATTGTTGACAACAAAAGTTCTGGAACTGGAGCGGGAAGGATACTTTCTTTTGGGATTTAGAATGAGCTCATCCGGAAATCCAGTATCTTTGAGGGCTTGAGAGATGGTGGGAAAAAGGGGGATACTACCAGACAATGGGTTTATATTCGAAAAATCGTCTAAAATTATGGAGACTGTATATTTTGGAACTTTCATGCCATTGACATATAATTGCGAAGAAACTTCTTGAAATTGGAAAACATTAGGATTGGCCCTAAAATGATCCAGAATTCGTTTTCTGGATTCAGTAACCCCAATTTTTCGTGGAGAGGATGGAACATGTCGTGGAGAACTTTTTCGTGCAGAGGATGGAATATGTCGTGAGGAAGGAGGGTGGACAGGAACAGGCGGTGTGGCGGTAGATATGTTATCTTCTTCCTCTTCTTCATTTTCTGTTGCCGACACATGGCTGTCTCCACTTGTTGTCGGAATAAAAGACGAAAATTCATTTCTCTCATTTTCGTGACTTTGAGAGAATTCTTCATTTTTAGGTTGTTTTGCTTCAACTCCATCAGCTTTGTTTTCGTTTAGGCGCTTTTTAACGATTGAGGTCAATTGACTCTGTATATGAGCGAGTTTAACGTCATTGTCCATAGGTTTTGTAAGAATATTAGAAATGGGGTCCTTTTCTCTTTGGTTCGAAATCAAATCTTCATGCTCTTCAACGGAGAGCAAAACATATTTACCGTAGGACATGTTCCAAAATGCTGGAGGCAGCAGAGATCAAAACAGGTAAAAGAATGGCAATAGGACTACCTCCTGTTTGAATCAGAAATTCTCTAGTATCATCAATATCTCTGAAACCAGCCAAACGTCTCAAGTTTTGAGAGTGTGGTTTCAATTTTTGGACAATAGCCGGGGATATGTTGACAGATCCATTTATGATGTTAAAAACCAGATCCACAAGACAAATGAGAATATTGTCAGGAATATCCTTAATTTTCGAAATTCTTTCATTTGAGTCCAAAGTGGAAGAAAGGGATAGAATCTTTTGAAAAGTATCTAAATCCCATTGTGGAATGTTATTTGGGTATGTAGACATGAGTAATTTTGCCAGGGAGAATATTATCCCTATAACGGATCTCGTCAGGACAGCTTTTGTGAAGGTCAATAAAAAGATAAGTATAGGGTTGCGAAGTAGCTTCTGAATAAATGGCCAAAAATGTACTACATGCTCCAGGCATAATTTGAGATCCCAGGCATCTGACACTTGACTTATCGGCATTGTTTTTGAACAAAACAATGTAACTTGCCTGCAAACGTAAATTTCGGATCACTTTGGAGTAAAATATCGTATGCAGCAAGAAAACTATAGTCATATCATAATGATGTGCCAAAACAGATACTAGTCGTTCCATTCCAGAGTTTTGATCAATTTTCGTCATCAGGTCATCAATTACAATTAAAACCTGGTCCTTCTTGTATTTCTTCAATTCGTCCAGATTTGGCAAACCTTCTCTCAAAATGATATCTTTCCGATTTTTCATAGAATCGGGGACACTTTCAAAAGTGTCATAATACCAAAAGCATAGTTTACTGTTGACATCGAATATTTCGTTCCTTTTTTCGACAATTTGACGAGCCAAAGTGCTTTTTCCTTGGCCACTAGGGCCTACGATTAGCATCGTGCTCTGCCAAGCAAGCTTGACCATGATTGATGAAAAAATGAAGCAAAAACGTAGGATCTTGACTTATTATTCAGCACACAAAAGGTTAAAAAAAAAATAGTTTTTCTTCAAAAATATAACAAAAATTCCATTTTCATTAGTTCACCATCTTTTCATCACTGCTCACCGCAGTTATTCATAAGATGATAGTTTGATACATGTATATAGATTATTCCCTCATATCGCAATTACTTAGTGAAATTACCCTCAAGGCCTCCACACTCTCTCGCTTCTTGGCAGAGTGCCAAATGACGTCACAGACGTCTTGTGATTTTTCTTCTATCTGTACGAGGAGGAAAGAGACACAATTCTTCCGTCGAGGGAATGTGGGAAGCAAGAAGAATTGGGGGTTATGAAATATACAAGATTGAACTAATTATTTTTTCAAAATAAAATGTAACACAAACAACAACACCACCCCTAATTTTTAGCGAACCAAAACCTCACAACAGGTGAGGTGTCGGTGAAGCGCATCTTTTCGCTGGCCCTTCCTTCGTCACTGCTTTTTGCAGCAACTTCAGTCAGAGTTTCTTTTTGGTGTTGTGAAGAAAACCCCTTCTAATACTTTTACCGTTCATTCTCTGAACTCTGAGAAATCTCTTCTCAATTCAATCTTTATCCTCCTCCCAACGGAATGACCTCAACCCTTGTGACGTCATCTCTCCCCATACTCGCCTCCTTCTTCTTCTCCTCCTCCCCTCCGCGGCCACTCTGCAACTGTTAGGCCACGGCCCCCCACGGCCATCTTCTTCTTTTTTGTGTACAAAACAGTTTTTCGAAGAAAAATCTTTATTAACAATAACCAAATGGAAGCGTGCTTCCATCAGAAAGAAGACGACGTTTATTAAAGGTGTATTGGAATCTTTTAACAATATTTTTACTGAACACCTGGTGTTCTTTGTTTCGGACCATCACATGTTGAGGGAGAAGAAGATTTGTCCGGGGCTCCACACTGTTCAGAACTTCGTCGACCATGACCTTCATCTCGTTGAAGTTGAGCATCTTCTCCACTTCCGAATTGATTGTGATACCTTTCGCCTTGATAACAACTTTTTCATTTCCTCCTTCCAATTTCTCTTTGTAGGAATACGTCTTGGGGCCAAGACTGACGAATTCCGACATCTTTCCATGAAGCTCATTGGTGAGCTGGCCAAGATAGGGTCCTTCGTGGTTCTTCAATGGATTCGGAGCTCCTTCGGGGGTGGTGAAGATGATGGAATCGGTATCTGAAAATAAAAAATTGGGAATATTGAATAAGAAAAATTATAATATACCAGTGTAAATGATGTTTTCTGGGCCAACGGTTTCCATGAGCCTGTAAAGGCGTAGACGAGCATAGGCGGTAGTGTAGGCGGCGAGATGGATCGCGCTCGTTTTCAGACTCGACAACGTCTCCTCCTTCTGGCGATACTTGACGACCAGCACATCGTTCACAGGACGAACGTCTCGAATTTCGAGACTGGTGTCGTGCACGAGGCCCCAGAATACTCCAGGATCGACGACGATGATGGTGTTCTGCCGATCCACTCTTTGAGCGAATTTCCCCCACTGAAAAATTGAAAACTTTACAGATTTTTTAGAAGAGAAAAACTTACTAGAGAATTCAGCATCAATTTCGCGACGGCTCTTTTCCCAGCATTCAACTCGAAGCGCGATGGATCCAGGGTGATTTTTTCTTTTTCCAGATATCCTTTACAGAATCTGGCTTTCTCTTCCTCGGTCTTCACATCGGCTGGCCACCCGGAAGAATACTGAAAATTTGAAAAATTTTACAAACTTTTCAGAGATAAAAACTTACGATCTTCTCTTCCATCATAGAATTGATATAGGTGGTGAAAAGGCCACCGGCACCATCTGCCCCATTCTTCACCCACTTCTCGTACTTCACTCCATGGAACACTTGGGTTATTTTATAACCAAGTGAGAGGGCCTTCTTGAGCTCGACGGTGGTGAAAGTCCCGGTGAAACTTCTTTCCTCTTCAGAATGGGAGCAGTTGAACTGGTTCCCCTCCTTGGCACATCCTGAAAATAAAATTTTAATGTTCTTCCCCTCATTGCTACTTGTTGCAGCAACTCGTTGGTCAGATTTGTTAAATGTTGTGAGAATATAGAAAACATTCCCCTTGACCCCGTAAGGTATAAACTCACGTCTGCAGAGGAAAAACATCAATCTTCCGGATACTTTTCCAGCAATTACAGGCAATTGCAAATCTCGAGGAGCGTTGATCTTACAGCTCAAAAATCCTTCGAAGGGGAGATCTTCTGGAGCTGTCATTGGAGTTTTCAAAGTGCTCCTATCCACATTTTCCGGCTCTCCAATGGGATAGGCTTCGTGTTTCATGACGGTGGGGTAGAGGGACACCACATCCAAGTAGTGTCCAATCTTACCCTCACACATCACATATACACGGAAAACCTCCGTCCGTCCACCAACCAAAGCCCGCTCACATTGAAGCAGATCCAGAGCCTCATAGTTTTCGAAAAACTCGGCCATTTCGGCATTCTGACGGAGTTCCTCCTTGACATGACATTCGTGGACCACACGAACTGGACATCCACTTTCTTCTTCTAGCTTCTTGATTCTCTCCTCGTCGGCGGCCCAGATATCTCTGGCTCCTTTTCCTCCAATAACAGATTCCTCCGAATATGAGCACGTATGGGCATGGTAATAACAACCCTAAAAGATGAATATTTGAAAGAATCTTTGACCTAACAAAACTTACATAGTACTCAATAATCTGACCGTCCGGGTACTTCTCACAGGGAGGAATATAGCCATCCACTCGGTGGTTTCCAATCTTTTTCTCTCCATAGGTGGTGGACATATTCACCTGAACATCTTCAGAGGCACTGATCCACGCCAGATATTTCTGGCTCAGAATAGAGCTGTTGATGGAGGCAGAGGGTTTGGAGTCTAGAACAATGGGCTTGGAAGGGTCCAGATGATTCCTTCGGAAAACAAGGGCGGCTGCGGATGCAGCTGTAGTCGTCTCCTAAAAAAACATAGGGTACATTAGAGAATTAGATGACTAAACAAACCTCAAGAAGACATACGTTCGTCATGGCCTCGAAAGCCTTTTCGAACTTTGTCATGGCGGTAGCCAACAAGTAGACGTCGTTATAGCAATATTTACAGAGTTCAGAAAAGAAGTTGAAGACCTTGCTCTCGTCTTTTCGTTCCTTTTCCAGGAACTCCTCGAGTTGCTTCCTTGCAGTTGGTGATTTGTTCTCAAGGGCATACCACTCGTTGTCGGGGATAGGACCTTCATAATCATAATTTTCCGGCCTGATGAAATGGACAGGAAAATCCCCCTTGACTACATCCACCTGGAAGGTCTTTCCCACAGCACTCAGACTCATCGTCAAATATTTTAAGGAATCCACGAGGCGAACGTGATTGTATTTCATGAAAATCAGCCTTGTCCCGTCCAGGCAAATCTCCGGATTTGCTTTATTGCTTGCGATCATGGCCTCGAGCAAGAACTGACCATCATATCTAAAAAACATTGATGTTATTTTTGAAAATAGTATAGAATAAAATCTTACCCAGAAGAATTATGAGCCACAAAAACAAATCCTCGATGACGGTCACTGAAAATCCACTCTGCCATTTCCTCGGCGACATTGACGTATCCAGAAGAAACAGTCTCGATGACTTTGAGACGCCCATCCGGAGAACAATTGGAGCAGATTTCTTTTTGAGCATCCAAAAGGTTTTTGGGGATTTTGTCAGAGCATTGGGGACAACACTTCAAACATTTGAAGAGGACTGGTATTTGCTTTCCAGTCTCTGGACACTTCCTACTCTGAAAAACTAAAGATTTTCGAAATGTTTCGAAAAATCAATACCTCAACGTCGAAGAATCCGCGCTTCCTTGTCAAATACTTTTCGTTTTTCAGCGAGGGCATCATGGTACATTTGTGTCCAACCATTTTGGGAATTTGACATCTGTGACAGAATGATTCTCCACAGACATGGGGACGACAGTTTTTATTCCAATAATAGGAAGTGGAGCACTTTTTGCAGAATCTCGTAAAGTCACAGCGACTTTTTCCACCACCAGACCCTATAAGAACAAACTTTTAAAATATATAATTAAAGACTAACAAAACTAACCTTTGATGAGATGGTTTTCGTAGCAAATTTCGGATCGGAAAGTGACAAAACACTTGGGGCACTTTTTCTCAACATCATTAGAAGAAATGTGACACTTCTCTTGACCACATGGCCGATGAAGAAGGCGACAAGCATAATGAGATGCCGCATCCCGATAGCGAGAGTTACAAAGACCACAATAGTACTTGGTTTTTAGGAGGGCACAGACACTTCTCAAACCAGAATAGTGGCCGTCGGAGAGATACAAAGCCAGCTGTCTACCTCTTCCTACAAAGGGACCTGCATAGTAGGGGACAGTAGAGTTTTTGGCAAAAACGATAATTTGGAATTGGCCAGCAAAACACTTCTCCTGAAACTGAGCAATGTCCATTCTATCGAAATTGGAAGATTTCGTAACACCAGAGACCTAAAATATATAAAATTAGAAGAAGAAAAGAGAAATTGTCCTTACTTTTTTCAACTGTCTGGCGGCAGAAAAGACATCGACACAAGAATTCGGACTAGACGTGACCCTCAGAGTGTCTCTGTACTGCTTGATCTTCTTTTTATTCAATTTATCTCTCTTCCATTCGTGATACATCAACGATTGGTGGAGGGCATGGGGGAGGCAATTTTCACTTACTGAAAATTTTTAGAGTTTTTCAGTTATTGTTTTGAAAATTCAAGAAAACGCACCATTATTTCTCATAATGTGTCGCCCTTTCGGTCGAACCTCGTCCACCATGTCCTCGAAATCGACATCTCCCAACTCATCCTCGTCTTCAGAATCATCGTCCTCTTCCGCTTCTCCAGCTTCATTGTCCAGAAAATCGACAGCACCCTCTCTTTCCTCTTCTCTTCTTCTTTTTGCTGTTGTCATGGCCAAAATGTCCTCGATACCAAAACTTTTTCTTTTTCGCCCGACGGCGGGTCTTCTTACACTTTCGGTGAACATTGTAGTGGAACTTTCACCTCCTTCTTCGGAGGCTACAGATCCACTGCCTGATGGTGGATTGAGGTAGGTGATATGGACTGTGAGCTTTGGGACTTCCAACTTCAACACCGACTTGTTGGATTGGGCCATCGCTTCCATAGCTTGGACCACATCTTCTGAACTCACTTTTGAAAGCATTTTGAATGACAGTCCGACACTTTCGGTTATTTCCGATGACTCGAACTTGACACCAGTTTTCAAGTTCCCAGGGACCATTCCAGATGGAACATTCCGTCGGACCAGGTCCACAATAGCATCTCCAAAAAGTTGGGCTCCGTTTGGAGAAGACGTGATAACACTAGGAATATCCACATCCAAACTGATTGTTTCAACAGCATTCTTGAATCGCTCCAATCCGCTTGTTTTTGACCGATTCGTCACTTTCAATGGGGAACCGCCCATTTGCTCCTATAAATAACACCCTTTACTACTAAACCCCTCATTTGCTCACCTTTACCGCCTCCCGCTCAGTCGCTTCTCTCTTCCTGTCCGCCATTTCGAAATAACTGACCTTTCGATTTTCAGCCTGAAAAAATAACGACTATGAATCATTCAACTATACCGAAAAAGGATATCAATCAATCTGGAACTCGATACACCACGCAAACAGAGTTCTACGAAACGGTAAATTGATAAATTAAAAATTAAAGTAATGAAAATGTTTACAGGTTCCGCAAATCGGAAATGAGCAAATTTTCTACACCAGTCAAGTACCACCAAAAATCGAGAGAAAACCAGACTCCTACATCTTCAACTTTTCGAAAGGCTCTGCACCCGTCATAACAATTCAAAATCAATAAATTAGAGAGAACGAGGAAAAAAAAGAAGATTTTACCCAGTTTTTTTTTTTGTCTCATTCTTCCATTAGTGTAACAATTACTCATCACTACCTGTGCTCATGGGCACTCTCGTGCTCCCCACCCCCATGACTCATCATTCTCATTTTACCCGCAAATTCACTTAAATCTTACTTACAAAACCATTTCTTCATCATTTGCTCCTTTTTCTTTCTTCTCTTCTTCTATTTCTTCATTTTTCTTTCATTCTGAAAAAAACATCCATTTTGTGCATCTGCAAAAGTGGGCGTGGTCAGTGAAATAAAGGCTACTCACCATTCTCCCGAGCTCATTCTTCTCTCTTTTACTCGTCCGCGTCGGTGTGTTTTTCATTTTCTCTCTATTTTCGAAATTAAAAAAAAAATGGTTCCATTATAGAGATGGCTATTTCCCGTTGGGACAAGCAAGAATCTAAGGCATCTGATGCCGAGAAAAAGCCCTCAGAGGACTCTATCACTCTCCTTGATGTCGTCAACGATATGAACAAAAAGAACCCATTCCTCAAGACTCCAATGAAACGTCGTCGTGAGGACAAGAAGGACCAGGAGGAATCTCCAGCTGCAAAACGCACGGTAAGAAAATTAATTTGAAGATTTATTTAAATTTTATTATAATTTAGCAATGGCTCAATGAGAAAGCGATGAAGTCAATCATTCCTAACGAAACGAATGCCACGTTGAAGCCGGAGCACATCTTCATGGAAACTGGTCCACTCGTCATTTATCTCTGCTCCGAATGTCGCAAGTACAACTCCACCAGAGACGTTTCCATCGTCGGAGAGGGCAAAATGCAGCTACCATTGGGTATGTGCTCAATTTGCCGCCATCATTTGAACCGCCAACGCAACGTCAAATTCTTCGAGCACGAACTTCCAGCCAGAAAAAGAGAGCAGGGACTATAAATTGTAAATTTTTATTGATTTTGCTGGTATCAGCAAATTTTCTACTTTTTTTTTTTTATTATCTTTTTTATCAACATCCCCAATAAATTAGTGATTGAAAAGTATCTTCTTCTTCTTTCATCAACTGTGCTTCATCGCACGACTCCATTTTCTCCACCCCTGAAGGTGATAAGAAATTGGAATCTTGCTCCATGTATACGATATACACCCTCCTCCCCTCGTCCAAACAATTTGGCTTTTTGCCAACGTTCTTGCTTTTCGTTTAAGACATCTCAGATCGAACCTTCGAGAAGGTCCTCTTTTTTATTTTTGAAGTTGTTGTAATACAAACGGCATCAGAATTCTCTAACCAATATAGATAGTGTAAAGAGGAAAACGAGAGAGTAGGTAAAAGAACGAGGGTGCCAGGTGGTACAATAAAATGGTGCCAATCTGACCCCCACAGTGTGAGCTACCGGAAGAGGGGTGGGGAGGGAAGTAAAAAGGGGTCTAAACTGACCCCCACAGGTATCTAGCGGTCCGCAAACTTAGAGAATAGGTTGTTCTTTATTTAAAAGTGTTTCAGATTTTGAAGGGTTTTGGGGTGGTTTTTGGTGAGGTTGGGGGGGGGGGGGGGGGGGATTTTGGGGGTGTTTTTTTGGTTTTTGGTGAGGTTTGGGGTTATAAAAAGCTCCCCAGAAAAATCCTCGCCTGCTTTGATATAAAAATCTCCCCAGAAAAATCCTCGCCTGCTTTGATATATAAACTCCCCAGAAAAATCCTCGCCTGCTTTGATATATAAAAATCTCCCCAGAAAAATGCTCGCCTGTTTTGATATAAAATCTCCCCAGAAAAATCCTCGCCTGCTTTGATATAAAAACTCCCCAGAAAAGTCCTCGCCTGCTTTGATATAAAAACTCCCCAGAAAAGATACTACCCCAATATACTGAAAAATTATCCAAAAGGTGATATCATTATTGTGTCTTATATACCCCCTAAAAAATATTGAGAACAACTTTCTTAAAAATAGAAAAAAGAGAGTATAAAATTCGGAATAAGCGCAAAATTCTGATTAAAATGAATATAACATGATTGGGAATTAAGGATATCCAAAATTTCGGGTTACGGTAGGGATGCGCGGCGGCAAGATCAAAGGGACACGCCTATTAAGAAAGATCTAATTAAAAAAAAAGGGGGGGGGGGTAAACAAAAGGGACGACGCGCGCGCGCGCAAGAGAGAGACTATGTAAACAGAAGAGACGCAGACATGTTTGCTTCCCCTTCTTCTCAGACTACAAACTACAAAAATTGTCCCTACGGTCCCCCACAACTCTCTTGCCTGGCTTGTGCTAGGGTATCCTTCCTCTTTTGCCTTTTTGAGATTCTCCTCACGGCGATGAGCAGGGATCTGAAACTCGTGGTTTATTAGATAGTGCTTTCGTGTGGGATTTCTCACCGACTGACTGTTGAAGCCGTTCTTGATCTCAACGGAGAGCGGATACAGTTGGCAGTGTTCATCAAAGGACTGTGTGGTTCTTCGGGCTTTATGAGGACTTTAGCGGATGATAGCCTGATTCATGGCTTCCCACGCTCCGTCTTCTCAACAGCGGATGAAGTCGAAGTACCATCTGAAGTCATGTGTATGACGTTTCAGAAGTCGCTGAGATTTTAACTTACCGTTTGGTAGCTCTCTCGATTGAGTCTCCATTCCGTGACTTATTCATCGATTGAATGAAGGTAAGCGGATAATGGAACGTTCGGATTGTACAGCGGATGTTGGTCTCGGTTAAGTTCCGATGAGGTGTCCTGTGGATCTTCACCTCCAACTTAGAACGTCAACCATCTTCACCATTCCTCTCATCTTGTGAACGTCTTCTTTCATGAAGAAGGGCCACTTGTAGACGGGTTGGAATAGGAGCGGATGTAGTCAACCGAGATGACACAACTCTCTGTATCGGTTTCAGGACTTTGTCCATATTGCATTCTGGAGTAAAGTTTCACTTAATTTCCTGATGCTTGACCGATTTCGCTCTCGAACGTAAGGGCTTTGTTGGTAGAAGATGGCATTCAGAATTTTCGAACTGATTACTTCTTTTCAACGTTTTTTAAGGCTTTTTAGCCGGCTGAAGCGTGTTACTGGATCGTCGGGTCTTTGACCGTCAATCGATCCAGAGGTCTACTTCCCATATTCTCTCGCAAAAACACCTCAACTTAATACTAGCGGATTATTGATACTTGTCAATGTCGCTTCAAAGTATTGCTGTTGATGTTATATTGTGACTCGAGCTCGGGCACGCTTTCAGACTGTATCAGCTGCCGTTATCGTCTCGACTAATGCACACACTTTACTGGGCTAGTCCCAGACTTCGGTTTGCCGACCGAATTCTGGTTGCGCAAGTGTTGCATCCACTCCACATCATTCCTCTCATCATATCCCAAAGTCTACGATCATGATCAGTGATCAGAGACGATGGTCTGGCATAACCGATCTTTGGGTTTGCATTCTCTTGCTAGGCAAGAAAACGTAGCCAGTGATACTCTGAGCGGATAATGCTTCGTGAGTCAATCACGAGTTGGCGACTCGCTTTTGATACATTAGTTGTCCTGGACAACTACTTGGCTGATAAGCCGTCGGCGCGCTTTACGTCACCGTTTAGCACTTTGAGTTGACATAACAACAGCAAGTATGTTTGCCGCCTGGTCAAGGAAGGTTCCCTTTTTAACCACTGTTATGTTCGCTGGATCGCAAGGTTGATCTACAGCGGTATTTCTACTGCTTCACAATCCTTGAAGGTCTTATCCAACTAGACATCCCTGACTTTCACGCACTCTGAGTAATGCGCTACTAGTCTATCCGAGGGTAGTCTTAGTGCTTTGCAGTGTCATCCGGAGTTTCACTCTCATTTTTCACATCCAGGCAACACTATGTTGCCAAAAGCGAGCGGATGTGTTTCGAGCTCATTCTCTTGGACACTGCGTTGACCGGAGCATCGTGGCTCTTCAGTCAACTTTTTTCGACTCTGGTAGGACGTACCTTACCACTTGAGTTTTCTACGGACGGGACCACTACCTTCTCAAACTTCTTCCAACCACTTCGAGGACAGAACTTGTCTGTCCATACCAGCGGATGGTGTTCGAGGAAGGGAGGTACCCGACCGAGACTTGCTTCGGTGGCAGAGCGTGTCTTGCCACTTTAGCGGATTAGTGTGTCGTCGGAATGGGGCGTACCCATTCTCCAGACTGCTTTCCTGGCTGGGCGTACCATGCCAGTTCAGCGGATTTTAAATTTTAATGCCACGGAATGGGAAATACCCATTCTCTAGGCTGCTTTGGCTGGCTGGGCGTACCATACCAGTTTAGCACAAAAAAAAAAAATTTTTTTGGTTTTATGCCTATTTCTGACGAATTTTTAGGCTAGCACCTACTTCTACCAACACCCTATCCAGTCCAACATCCACAAGAGTATCTGAGACGTATAAGTATATCAGAGTCAAGAACTCGGTATAAAGAGTAAAGAGGATGGGTTTACATATGGACTTTAGTAAGCAATCTTTACTTGAAAGCGGATGTATATGTGAGCGGGTAGTGTAACAGGGTAAATCGGAACGATCGGTGTAGTGAGACTGTATAGTCAGCGGATAGAGTAGTGACGTTCGTGTCCGAGGATTAAAGATCAAAGGTGTGTAGTGTTGACAGCGGATGACGTTGACCTTCTACTGAGTTGTAGCGTGGTTCTGCCTTCTGCTGAACGACCTTCTCTTTTCTTATGTCGGTCTGAAGCGAAACTATCGTTTTCCGAAGCCTTTTAGTCTTCACTCTCACCTTGATCTTCTTCATCGTGGCTTGTCGCCTGCTCTCAAGTGAGCATTTGGTCGAGTAGCGGATGGTGAGCGTGTCACAGAATGAGCGGTGTGTGTTCTGAAACCCTTTATTGGTTGCTAGCCAGAGTGCCTTATGACTCACGTATGTGTGAGGAGCGGATTTCACGTTTGTCTTCGAAGACCCTTCCTTCTGCTTATTCACTGGCCTTCCGTTGAGCTGGTGTGGCTGTAGCGGATACTGGCTGATTTGAAGCGGATAGTGGTCAACGACGACTCTTCGTGCTCTGAATGAAGCATTCATTAATTTTTGTCATTGTGAATTATTCTCTACCTTCAGCTTTATTGCTCATGCTTTGCTGCTGGCCTTGGCTAGTGGAGCGGTGAAGTGGGGTCGGTCCCCCTTCCCTGTCATCTTATGACAGTACTCCTTCCTTGGCTTTTGAGCGGCTGAAAGTACAAAATTTTAGACATCGTTTCGTTTCAACTAATTTTTACCTCACATCGACTTCTCTTACTCCGTACAACTCTCCATACAAGCGGATGACGTGTTTCCAGTCTCAATTCTTGATGAGCGGATGTAGTCTTCCTTAGCGGATGAGTTCTTGGGACGTTTCGAGCGGGTGTCGATGATCGGCGTGCGTGTTTCCATCGCTTTGCGCTGAAAATTAACACAAATTAGTGAAATGAACGATTTTTGTCTATTTTCACTAAAAAATCAATAATTCGAATTGTTGAGCTATTTTTACTAGTGATTGAACGGAATTTGAGCGAAAAATTGTGTCGAAAAAGCTTCTAAAAGGAATGATTTTAGGCCAAAATCAACGAAAATTGCTTAATTTTCGAAAATTTTGACGCACGCGACGCGACCGCGCCGCGTGTAAAACCTTCTCAGTAGAGCGTGTTTACGACCAAATTTTCGTCTGCAAAGGGCGTTCCCGGGGTTCCGATGATCCTCCGGCCTACTGGGGAGAAAATTGACGTCTTCATAGGCCTCGGAGGCTAGAAAACACAAAATTCGCCTTTTCAGACAGAGAATTTACAGATTTCCCAGCACTTTTTTGCTCGAAAATTCGATTTTTCCGAAATTGTGGAATTCCACTATTTTTCGGTTGATTTTTGACAAAAATTAGGAAGCTCAAAGAGTTTTCCGCATGATTTCGTGATTTTACGAAATTTTCTGGCACAAAATTCGTCAAAATTTTAGCATTTTTAGTTGAAAACGCTCGCCGAAAATTTCTCACTGAATTCATGGAAAATTTCCCTGATTTTTCCAATTTTTATGGAATTTTTCTACCCAAAACACCTTCAAAACGAACCTCAGAGCGGATGTGGCACCTTCAGCGGATTTCGACAACGTTTTCGGTGGAATTCCGACGTTCGACGTGCTGGGTTACTCATTTCCGATGATTTTTCGGTTTTGTCGTTGGTGATGGTGGTGATTCGCGGATTTTCCCTGAAATAATGTCATAATTATCGATTTCGATGCATTTTATAACAAAATTCAAGAAAAATTTGGCGAAAATTGCGTCAGGAACTAAGCATGAGCAACATAGCGGATAACCCAAAATTGAATTTTAGGCCGGCACCTGTGAGTTTCGCCGAGTCCGCAATTGCGTACCGTAGTTCCCGCGCAAAAATAAATCGAATTCCAGCGATTTTCGCTGTTGCCCTTCGATTTCCGAAGAAAAGGAAGGGTGAAATCGATAAATTTCACCACGAATCGGGTAGAAAATACCTCCGGCGGCTATCTAGGCAAATTTCATGAATTCGCCACGAGCGTGGGGGGTAGCCAGCGTTCCCGGGGTGTCCTCATGGGTATTCCCGGGGTTTCGCTGGGCTTTTCGGGATTTTTTCCCATCCACAGCATCAGTACGTGACCAATGAGCGGATCTTCGCCTCTCCACCTTCTTTTCCGACCAATTTCAGAAGAACGTATCCTCCGAGACTGGGAATTCAACGTTTGCACGTCAAATCAACGGAAAATCCAGCGGATTAGCGGATTTTTGAGAGAAATTTTGGCGCCACGGAACAGGGCGTACCTGTTCATCTAGGCTGCTTCCATGGCAGAGCGTATCTAACCATTTCAGCACAAAAGAGCGGATATTTTTAATTTTGGCGCCACGAATCGGGGCGTACCCAATTTCCAGGCTGCATCCTCGGCAGAGCATATCTAACCGAATTAGCACTAAATTTAATTAAAATTTTTAAATTTTTAGGTACACTGACTCGTAACAAGCTTTCCGCACGCCAAAACCGTCTCTTTCACCAAAATTTTTCTCTAAACAATTTTTTTCGAGCGAAAAACACACACAAACGGTCCGACAGGGTTCGACCGGTCCCAAACGCGGATATTTTCACCGGTTCAGAACTGGTCGATGCACCATGTTGAGGGGGTCATTGAGATTGTCGGTATCTCTATCCCACACCTTCTTATGAGCGCTCTCATAAGGGAAAACTACCGAGTGTGTGTGTAATACGAACGAGAGTGTAAAGAGAAGACGGAAAGTAACGGAATTAGCGGATAAGCGGATAAGCATGCAACGATTAACACAGTTGATATCAGTGACCCATTTATTCGCTATTTTGAGATTATACACAAGTAATTAGCGGATAAATGTGAGAAATTTAGCGGAGGTAAACGGAGTGGAGTTTCCAGCGGATAAATGACTCTAAATCACAGATAAAGCAGATTATCTACACCGAAAAGCTCTATTTGGGCCAAAAGTCTATTGTAATCGGTATTTTCCGGGTCGTTGCCTCGGAAAATGACGTAAAATTGAAGAAATTCTTGAAAACTACAACATACGACCGATCGTCGTGAGGAAAACGACTAGACTGCTTGTGGGCGGCCAAATTTAGGCCGAGAAAACCTCGATTTCGCTGCTGTCGCGGCGAGACCCGGCAGTGTCGCTGGGGCGCGCTTGCGATGCGCTCATTTCGGAGGGAATTCAAATCGGGTTTTCGATAATGATGCAATTGGGAAAGATGGAATAAATGGAAAAGGGAATAAATAGTACGAATCTAGATGATATATTCGCTGAAGGCGGATATAGTAAATTCATCTAGAATTCGAAAAGCTTGTGGCGACGGCCAATAGGCCGGCCGGCACAACACCACTTATAAAAAAAATTAAAAATTACATCCTCATCCTTCTCCATGCATTCTCAACATACTTGAAATTCTTCTGAAAACTAGCTAAACTATTATATCCGCTTCCCTTTCGAGAGACTAATCGAGTAAAAACTAGCCTCATCATCATTGCTCATCCTTCTTCTTCTCCTTCTTCTTCTTTCCTTCTCCTCATTTTTTCTTCAACTACTAAATTATTTATACTCTCTTTTCTCCCCCTTTTCCGAAACTTTTTCTCCTTCTCATACTCGAGTTTTTACTTTTTCAAACCTTCATTTTCTGTCAGCTCCATGAGCTCAAAATTTTTTCTTGTTTTTCTATTTTTTCCATGTTCAAATTTCATTTTGAAGGAGAGCGGGGGGACCTCCCTAGACCATTAATTTTGCACTTTTTGGTTTTTTACGTAGTTGTTTTTGTCTTGTTTTTCGGAAAAAGAGCACCACTTGGAAAATTGGAATGGGGGCTCCGTGAGCACTAAGAATTTCTTTTTTCCGCTTGAATGAATGATTTTGAGCCTTGGAGAAGAAGAAAAAGAAGAAGACAAGGAGGCTTGAAAAAAAACAAGAGAAAAGATAGGGAAGCCTTAAAATGAGAGATATGG
Source organism: Caenorhabditis sinica (assembly GCA_963932045.1). Lineage (NCBI taxonomy): Eukaryota > Metazoa > Nematoda > Chromadorea > Rhabditida > Rhabditidae > Caenorhabditis > Caenorhabditis sinica. The sequence continues at coordinate 24,007,931 of OZ009940.1, forward strand.
GGAAAAATAGAAAAATTTGGAAGAGTTTCAGATGTTTTTCTGGTTTTGGGGAGTCATTTTGGAGTATAAAATTCATGAGATTTTGATTTTCTTGGCATTTCTAAATGTGTACTTTCTTTTTAAATAAAAAAGTCCTGTTTTTAAAGGTCCATGTTATTCTGGACTATTCCCTATTTTTGATAGATTATCCTCTTGGCCTTCCCCATTTTTATCTTGAATTTCTTCAATTTTTTAGACTTTTCTCTGTTTCCAATTCTCCAGATTTTCTGTAATTCCACATCAATTTAGTTTTATCAGGTACCCCCCCCCTTTAAAACTTCCGAATTTCCAGACCATTTTTTGATGACGTCATCATTACTAGAAGACCAAATCAAAGGACGTTCTTTTCTTCACTTTTTCCCTTTTTGGTCCGATTTTTTGTATGATTTCCTGTAGTTTTAGGATACTTGAGATTTATTCACTTTTGGGTGACTTGTACTCTGATTTTCGTGTTTTTCAGGTTATATTCCCTCATTTTTCTGTTTCAGTGAGCTCAAAAATAGGGAACTTTGGTATCATTTTCAATTCTTCACTTTCTGCACGACACTGAAAACTTCTTCATAAAAGTTATGTACTTATTAATTTTTTTCCTAAAATTTTCAGTTTTGATTGCTTTACTTATTATCAAATTTTATCCACATTTATTTCATGTCTCACTCAATCTACTGTTTTCACGTCACTTCAGATTATCAAGCCAATTTTTTTCCGAATCAATTGCTTTGTTTGTTTTCTAATTTTTGAGATTCGCTAATTTTTTTCTTTTTTGCCCCTTTCTCCTTAAATCGCGTACCTTTTTACCTCTTAACGGCAAACGAATACTTTTTGAACTTTTCCAAAAATAGCATCACTAGTACAAAAAACCCATATGAGAAGGAGTTGTCTGACTGTTTTACATACAATTCCGTATTTTTAGCTCTCGGTCCTCCACTTTACAAATTCCGCCGGTATCGTATTTCAGTCAATTTTTCTGAATATTCACCTGTTTCAACTACTCAATTTCCCTTACACAGGTTTTTCGAAGCATTACCGTGAGCATGTAACGAAAATTGTTTCTTGTTCAGTCGACGTTAGATTCATTTTTCTAGAAATATTTCGCAGTTTCTGTATCATTGTTTCAAGAGTACTTTCATCCATTTTTCTATTCTTTTTCATACTCCAAGCCTTATCACCATACTTTCCGGAAACGAATATTTCCGCTAAAAATACTTTTATGCACTAGGTTCAACTATTTTCTGCTCCATAGAGCTCATAAGTTTATCTGATGGACATTTTATTTGATGGAAGCATAAACTATACTTCTGAAAGTGTACGTTTTTAAACAACGAAAAAAAATCTGTTTTTAAAGGTGTATGTTATTCTGGACTATTCTGAGAAATTCATTCATTTCTGTTCATAGATTTTCCACTAAAAATATTCAAAAATTTCCCCATATTTTTCATATTTTCGTTCTCTCAATCACAATTTTCTAAATTTCTTCTATCTACCGTTTTACTAACAACACTACAGATTATCAAACCAATTTTTTCCGATTCAATTGCGTTGTTTATTTTCTAATTTTTCCTTGAATTTCGCTCATAATCTTCCGTTCAAAAATACTAATACTTATTGAACTTTTCCAAAAATATCATCGCTTTTAGAAAGCTGAATAATAAGGAGTTGTCTGACTGTCTTACAGCCAATTCCGTATTTTGAGCTCTCACCCTCTAGCTTCAAAGCTAGTCCTCTAGCGATTATCCATCAGTTTTCTGAATATTAATCTGTTTCAACTACTCAATTTCGCTTACACAGGTTTTCCTAAGCATTCCAATGAACACAATGCGAAAATTGTTTCTTGTTCAATCGACGTTAGATGCATTTGTCAAGAAATATTTCGCAGTTTCTGTATCATCGTTTCAAGAGTGTTCTCATGAATGTTTCGATTTCTCGTCATACTCCAACGCCTTGTCACCATACTTTCCAGAAAACTAATATTTTTGCTAACATAGGTTTCAACTATTTTCTGTCCCATCTAACTCAGAAATTTATTTGATGAACATTTGATTTGGTGAAGTCAGAACCTAAACTAAACTTGACATGAAAATCCAGTTTCAAAACGTCCATGAAATTTCTTACATTTTCGGAATTATCCAATGCGAATTCTCTTTTGGCATTTCTCATTTAGTCCTGAAAACATGGAAGATCCGGACAAACTTTCTGCAAACTTCTTCGGTTTCCTTCAACTCATATAGCTCACACAAATCCAAAAGTGTATTAGTAACAGGGCATTCGATTTGTGCATCATTTGAACCGCCACTGCTTTTTCACCGGTACTATAAGCTTGAAATACGGTCCATTATTTCATCTTTCTGTGTTTTTTCCATTATATCAACCTCAATGCTGATACTACTGAACGTCCTACTGAACGCATTTTCACCATAATTTCCGAAAAACTGATATATAGGCTAACAATTCTTTCATGCACTGGGCTCAGCTATTTTCTTTTCCATCTAGCTGAGCAATTTATTTGATTAACATTTCATTTGATGAAAACTGAAACTGAACTTGCTGACATGAAAATCCAGTTTCAAAACGTTCATGAAATTTTTTACATTTTCGAAATTTCTAATGCGACATTGCTTTGCATTTTTCATTTAGGCAGAAATCTTGGAAGATCCAAACAAACTTTCTGGAAAGTTGTTCGGTTTCCTTCAACTCATGTAGGTCACACAAATCCAGAAGTTTGTTGCTATGGCTTTCGATTCGTGCAAAATTTGTAACGCAACTAATGTTTCACTGGAACTGTAAACTTGAAATATGGTCCATAATTTCATTTTTCAGCACTTTTTCCAATAAATCAACCTCAACGCTAATTTAATATATTTTCTGTTGCATACAGTTTTCATAAGCTGTCATTTCTACAATAGGTTCAGTTCAATCTCCTTTTCTCAATTTCAGTCTCATTGTCACCATTTTCCACAAAAATTGTATGTTTCTGCTATGGCAGATGAAACTACTGAACATCGTATTGTCATTGAGTACCAAGTTGAATATAGAATAGCCTCAATTGTTTTATTTTCGGTTTCAAAACAATAATAATGCCACTATTTTTTGTATAGGAAATATTGTGTATGTGAAATTCAATGTCAGCACTAAAATTTTAACGTTCGATGTGTCCATTCGCTCATCTCCGTGTCTCACTCCCAGATTTTCTGTATTTTTCATTTTTCGTTTTCTCTCATACTCTCCCACTCGCAAATTTCAAAATTTTCCAGATTCTTGACAATTTTTTGATGACGAAATCAGAAGGCGTTCTTTTCTTCACTTTTTCCCTTTTCGGTCGGATTTTTTGTAGGATTTCCTGTAGTTTTAGGATTTTTGGGATTTATTCACTTTTGGTTGTCTTGTACTATGATTTTCGCGTTTTTCAGGTTCTTTTCCCCCATTTTTTTCTGTTTCAGTGGGTTCAAAATAGGGAGCTTTGGTATCATTTTCAATCCGATTGCTTCACACGATCCTAAAAACTTTGCCATAAAAGTTAGTAGTTAGTAGTTTTTTGTAAAATTTTCAGTTTCGATTGCTATTCTTATTATTAAATTTTTGTCCGCATTTAATAATGTCTCGCTTACTACCATTTTTCTCAAATCATTTCAGATTATCAAGGCAATTATTTTCCGATTCAATTGCTTGATTTATTTTCCAATTTTTCCTCAAATTTTGTTCATCCGTCTCATTTCTCTTTACCACTGAATGACAAACGAATACTTATTGAACTATTCCAAAATCATCGTCCCTATTAGAAAACCATATAAGAAAAAGTTTTCTGACTGTCTTACAGTCAAATCCGTATTTTGAGCTCTCGCCCTCCAGCTTTGAAGCTAGTCCTCTAGCGGTTTTCAACCAATTTTCTGAATATTCACCTGTTTCAATTCTTTAATTTCCTTCACACATGTTTTCCGAAGCATTACCATGAATACCTAACAAGAACTGTTTCTTGTTCAATCGACTTACATCCATGTGTCTAGAAATATTTCGCAGTTTCTCTATCATCATTTCAGGAGAATTTTCATCAATATTTTAGTTTTTTTCCCACTGCAAAGCCTTGTCACCATACTTTCCGGAAAACTGATATTTTCGCTAAGAAAGGCTTCATGCACTGAGTTCAACTATTTTCTGTTCCATCTAGATCAGAAGTTTATTTTATGAACATTTGATTTGGTGAAGACAGTAAGCTAAGTTTGTTGACATGAAAATCCAGTTTCAAATTGTCCATGAAATTTCTAACATTTTCGGAATTTCTAATGCGACCCTTGTTTTTGGCATTTCTCATTTACTCCAGAGAACTTGGAAGATCCGGAAAAAACTTTCTGCAAAGTTCTTTGGTTTGCTTCATCTCATACCGGTCACACGAATCCCAAAGTGAATTAGTAGCAGCGCCCTCAATTTGTGCACCATTTGCACCGCAACCGCTTCTTCACTGGTACTGTAAACTCAAAATACGGCCCACCATTTCGTTTTTATGTGCTTTTTACAATGTATCAACCTCAGTGCTGCTTTTAAATATCTTCTGTTTCATATAGTTTTCATAACTTGTCATTTCTACAATAGGTTCAGTTCAGTCTTCGTTTTCTCATTTCCAGCAGTCTCCTTTTCATCCTTTTCAACAAAAATTGTATGTTTCTGCTATGCCATATAAAATTACTGGACATCGTATTCGCATTGAGAGTTTTGGCTTCATTACAATAATACTGGCCACTATTTTTGCATAAGAAGTATTAAGTAAATGTGAAATTCAAAGTCAGCACTAAGTTTTAACGTTCGATATGTCCATTCACTAATCTATGCGTCTCACTAACCAAAAAACTTACATTATTAATTATTGGAGATCTTCTGAGACATCTTACGCATTTTGTTTTGGGTTCTATTTTTCTGATAAAAAACTAGGATCATTCAGAAATGATGAGCAATTTTTGCCCCGCAAACTCGATGGATGTTGTTATCAATATGAATTTTTTATGATCAACTGGGAATGGATACTATCTGAATTAGGAAAACTCTTGGAACATACATAATATTTCTGTTTGTGATTGTTTTTATGATTCAGCATAACATTCAAGTTCAATAAAGAGAACTCTTCGCATTCTCAAAAATTGTAACATTTCGCTGCGAAAAGTGAAAATTTAATATGGTTCCCTGTTTCATTAACTGCACTTATAAGCATAAAATGAGAAAGTCATAATGCCTGATACCCATGCTGTCTCTGACATTAAATCCAGGTGTCTAGTAAAAAAGTAAATAATTCTGCATTCTCCTTGGCAGCCAGTTTTATAGGGTTTCCTGTAGCTTTGAGCGATATATTTTCATTTTTAGGTATTTCTCCCATTTTTTTTCAGTTTTAAGAAGTTGATATTTTAGAACTTTGGGTACCTTTACAATTGTTCTTTTTCTTGCGTCGGTTCTGCAAGTTTGTTCCGAAAAATATTTTTTTTTATTAAAAATCTGTTTTATTTCGCAATTCTTTTTTTGGTTAATTTTCCTATACTCAAGGTTTCCCTAATTTAATGCCATGCTGGTAGTGTTACGGGCTTTTTTTTCCAATTTTCAATGTTTCACAACGATCAGAATTTCTAGAAAAAATGTCATGGATGCTACGACTTCTTTTCTCTTTTAGTATTTCTACCAATAGCATTTCCTCAAAATAGGATCCCTGAATTCCCATTTTCAAACTTTACTCCTCACATTTAACCCAATTTTTTCTCAGTTTTCAAATCTTCATTTATTCACCCACCATCATCTCAGATAATCCGTACGTTTTTTCTATGGGTGCTAGTTTCATTATAAAAAGTTATTATTCTAAGAATGCGACCTCTTTACATGATCAAATTTGGGTTTTCAAGCTTTTTGAAGATGCTGATTTGTCTGTTTTACCTCTGGCTTGCATTACCTTTTCTACTGTATTTTGTGTTTCAGAAAGTTCGTAACTTTGAACACTCACACCAATCCTTGATTCCTGATTCGGGGTTGTATTCTGTTTCTGACACTCTTTCTCACCGGAATAACTTTTCGGGTACAATCGGTTTGCAAAGATCGTTTTTTATTTTTAAATTACTAGTCGATCTTATGTTCTGTCTTTGCTTCTTTGTTTAGTACAGTATTTCCTGTTTCGTCTTCTAAGTATGTTCAGTAACTATTTTCAGCCATGCTTCGTTAGTGACATTTTTTCCGTTCCTCCAGTACTGGTTTGACAATACAGGGTGGCCCATAAGTATGTAGACTCATGTTTTTACGGTTTTTTCGTAAACTAGTGATCTGAAGTTTGGAATTTTTATAGTCTAGTGTTGCCTAGTTAGTGGGCAATAGACACAAAAGGGTTCAATATCCTAAGTCATACCTGAGTTCTAAAATTTTCTAGAATGTGAAAGAAAAAAATTGTCGGTGCGCCGCGCCTGTTTTCTAACTTCTGGGGTCATAGTTTCAGTAACGCTGAAAGGATGTATGTAAAATTTGGCACTTAGTACAACAAAATATTCAGCTAGACATAAACAAAAAACTGAAACAGTATCTGAATATTTTCGGCAGATAGAGCATGTTTTGTACCATCAACATAAAACGACTAAAAACTACGTAATTTTACTTTCTTCAAATTTTTTTCACTTGAGAGATTCTGAACGCCCATTTTGCTTTGAAGTTCAGTTTAATTCTGTTAACAACGTTATTAAATTAAAGGTTTCACTATTCCCCTGCTCTCAAGCTGGAAAACAGAGATTGAAAAATGACCAATTAGTACTGTGCGGCGCACTCAAAAAGTCGAAGATGTGAACGGCTATGGCTCAGCCATTTCTTGATTAAAATTGGTGGAAATACTCATTTATCATCATGAACTATTTGTTCACATGCTGCAAAAATCGTTTTGCTGAATTATTAGCATGGATCCGTCAAACGTCCATTCGAAAAAAGGCGATTTCAGTACAAATTCAAGAAAATCGTGGTATCCATAGATCAATCAGCCATAAAAATTGATGGGGGCTGTATGACAAGTAGTGGATGAGCAGACAATTTTACAAAGAACTCTATTATCCATTTCAGTTGGAATTTCTGAAATAAATCACCCGACAACAAAGCAGCTGTCTTTGGAAAAAATTCTACATACTTATGGGCCACCCTGTAATTTCTGTTTACAATAGTTTAGATTGAAGTACGATTCAAATTATAGAAAAACAAATCCGAAGATAATACCATACCCGAAATCGGCCCGATTTATTAACCAACTTTTCTCAGTTTCCCTATTTCTATAAGTTCGATAAAGTTGTTATTTCTCAGTTTGTAGATTATTGACAAATTACCTCCATTTTCTCTCCGTATGCGTTCCTCTTGACCACCGCTCAATCTTTTCAAATTTTCAAACTTTCCTAATGTTATCATTTACAGGTACATCATCACATTGGATTGTGTCAATGGAGTATAACAGTTTCAAGCTTCAAAATTCGAATTATTTCTCACAAGTTTTTTGGTACCACTTTCCAGTTTTCGCCACTTTTTTCTCTGTTTTGGATTTCCAGTGTAAAGAGAATCTGCTTGAATTCATATTACTGGTTATATTTTTAGTTGTCATTATCGTTGTGTGTAATGCTCAGAGATGCACGGAATTCCGTCTTCCGTCTTCCGTCTTCTGCCTTCCGTCATAAAAAATTTTCTTCCGTATTCCGTCTTCCGTCTTCCGTGTTTTTCAAAAATCACTTCCGTGCATCTCTGGTAACGCTCAAGCAATATTTTGAGATTTCAAAAATTTCTCATTTTTTCTAATTTTTTACTGTCTCTAAGTCTCCTGATGCTGTGTAACTTTTCATCATTACAGTGCTTGGAACATTTCTACTTGTCGCACCATTTTTTGATGACGCCATCACCAGTAGACGACTAAATCAGAATACGTTCTCTTTTCATTTATTTTTCTAGTTGGCAGGATTTTTCGTAGGATTTTCATTAGTTTTGGGGAGTTAGAGCTATTTTGAGGTCCTTTTTTATAATTTATAGGTGCTTTTTGATTTAAAAAAATCTGTTTCAGTAAGTTGAAATACTGTGAACTATTTTTTCATTTTCAATTCCATTTAACAGCTCTTGAGCCACACAATTTCGAAATTTAGAAAATTCTTGAATGTTCGTAATTTTCGCGGTCCAGGCCATCTGGCCGATGGAAGAATTTATCTGCCTGGCCCGATCCGTCCGACGAGGCCCACTCGGTACGTTTCTGTGAAAAAGTTTCAAAATTTACCCGTCCGACCAGTCAAAACATTACAAGTGTTTTTGTGCAAAACTTTCGGTTCCATTTACATTTTTTGTTCTCGCATTTCTACCTATATTTCGATTCTTGACGGAATTTGTTGGGCTTCAAGCTTACCATATTTACTCGTTGAAGATGCTATGATTGCTTCGTTAGCATCATTCCAATCGAAACTGTCAAAATCCTCTTCAAATTCAGAAATCTCCGATTTTCTCTCCACCTCCATTAATCAAGAACAAATCAATATCTCCCACTTTTCTCAATTAAGTTCCGACTTTTTCAACATAAATTTTCCGATTCAATTTCTTCATTTACTTCTCAATTTTTCTCGAACTTCGTTTCCAGGTAGTTGCTGTTTTGTGGAACAATGCTTTCAGATAACTCAAGCGACTGGGTATTGTTATTAGAAATCGATGACAAAAAATGGAGATCAAAGGATACCAGATTTTTTTCGATACTGAATTTGCATGTACAGTCAGTGTGTAGTCTTTCCCATTTTTGATAGTATGATCTTAAAGCCATTATTCTCAGAATAATTTGATCAATACTACCTGATCTTGTCAAGTTTTTGAAACAGATTTTCATTTTTCGATTGTTCTATATTTTTCTCGGTGTGATGTTTAGTACAATTTCCTGCAGTGGAAAGATATTTGGGCTACTTTGGGTATTCTACTTTGACTTTCATTTTTAGCAGTTTCCCCCAATTTTTTCCCAGTTTCAAAGTGTTTCTATTTCATGATTTTTTTATATTTCTACAATGGGGCTAGCTTTAGCACGAAAATCCTTTTTCTTGAACTTTGCTACCAGGTCTTTCAGTCTAAATACCGAACCCATCCGAATATCACCTTGTTACTAGAATACCGAAACAGAAGATGTTAGTATAGAGTCTGTCTGTATTTTGAGCTCTCTCTTTCTGATTTTTTAGCTACATATCTAGCGTTTTGTTGCTGTCCTTAAGATGCACCTGTTTTTGTGTCTTCAATTTGACTTTCACAGATTTTTTGAGGCATTGTGCCCAACACTATCGTCGCGATGTTTCTTGTTCAACTAACTTTGAGGAGCTTGTGGAAAGGTACTTTTTCAGTTTCTCCATCATTACTTTAGAAGTGTTTTTTCTCATATTTTGATTCGTGGTTGCCGGTAGACGCAGTGGTTTTTCAATTATTCGCGAAGAATTTACTTTTTTGCTATTAGAAGTTTCATCCACATAACCAACTTATTTTCTGTTCCTTCTAGCCCATGTTTTCCGCCAACGAATATAAAACGTTGGTTTCAATTGCAAAGGCTTCGAACAAATACATACAATATCAAACAGTTCATGATAGTTCTTGCATTATTTGATTACTACTCCACCTTTGTTTGTCTGGAAACTTCTGAAAACTTGGAAACCTATGCCAATTCTAAAAAACTCTCTTCGAAATATTACTGTTATATTATACTCATATAGCTCACCTGATCAAGTGCATTCGCTGTGCGGTTCGTCTCATTTTCCCTAAGCACTCAACTGACTTTTGCTGGTATTCTTAACTTCATGTTCATTTTAAGTTGTCCATCACTTCGTTGGCCTTCACTTTCTCCAGAATCTCAACTTTAATGCTTTCAAGTATTTCGGTTTCATAGAGTGCTCATAACTTGTCACTTCTATTTCCTCCAATCGGGTCCAATTCTGATAGTCACTGTTGTGCCATTTTCCACCAAAGTTATATGTTTCTGCCACTCCATATGAAACTTCTAAGGGGTATAATGATGTTTAAAAAGAGACTTAGATGAGAGTAATTTTAATTCGTACATTTTTGGTTTCACGGCAATAGCAATGCTATCTTTTTTGTGCATGGATGTTCCAGCGGTTGATCACCAACTTTTCCCAGTGTCATGTTTCCACCCACCATTCTTTTTATAAGTCTGTATCACTTTTTTCCTAAACTTGAAACAAATTTTACAATTTCAATTTGTTAAGATGTTCTGAATCATCTTGGACATTCTGGTTTGAATATCAGTTTTATGCTAGAAAAGTGAGATTCTTCGAAAGGGGAAAACTTGTTTATTCATTCGAAACTACAGTTTTTTTGTTAGTATGATCGCAAAGTATCATAGTCTCAACGTATCGAATAAAAGTGCATAATACCTTTTTGGGGAAGTTCTTGTTTACTGAACTAAGCCGAAATCCTTTTTTCCCAATTTTTGACTCCCTAGTTTCCTATTCTTCAAATTTTCTGTAATCTTTTTTTAGTTTTATCACGCCGTTTTCTTCTTCTTATTTTTCTTTTCGGTAGGATTTTCTGTAGTTTTAGAATATTAGGGCTACTTTTGCGTCACCTACTAGGATTTTGATGTTGCTTAGGTTTTTTATCACCTAATAAATTTTTCTATTTCAGTGAGCTGAGATTTCGTGAACTTTGGTCACATCTTTGATAGGACTTCGTTGTAGTCTAAAAAATTTTCCATGAAATTTCAGAGTTTTTGTGTGTTTTTTTTTCAAGAATTTCAGTTTCGGTTACCTTTCCAGTTACTGAATATTTATCCATATTTAATTTACGTGGCATCTCTTTTCGTTTGACGCAAGATTTTTGGAGAGCACAATATAAAATGTCAACTCAATTTTTTCAACCCCTGTTCTCTATTCTCTCACTTTTTTCAGATTTTTCAACTCAATGTTTTCCGATTCAACTTGTACATTAATACTTTCACTTTCCTTGAATTGCAATTCCACTTATCTCCAAGTGATAACTGCATATATACTGAACTCCTTCAACAATAGCATTGAAACAAGAAGCGCAAAAAGGCTGACTTTAATCCATATTTTGACCTCTCGGCCCTCTAATTCCCAGATTCCGTCTCCAGCGGTTTTCAATCAATAATTTTAATATTCATCTGTTTCATTTTCTTCATTTCACTCACACATATTTTGTATTCAACATTATTAAAGGAGATCTCTTCAGTTGCGAGTCAAATAATTTTATGTTTCACTTAGCCAAGATATTTATTTGATGACGGCAAAAAACAGTGCTAGACGTTTCTTCCGGGAAGCCAACCTGCAAAAATACAAACTTATAACTTTAGCTACAAAAGCGCCATGAAACTTCTTTAACTTTGGAATTTTTAATGCGACTTTCCATATTTTTGCCTATTAATTTTCGTTTGGAATCTGTATTAGTTTTTATTTCCAGCTTTGGTTAACTTTCTCATACTCAAGATTCCCCCAATTTATTGACATGCTGGTAGAGTTATGGGCGTCTTTTTCAATTCCCAATGTTTCATAACTATCATAATTTCTAGAAAAAGTTTTGTGGATGGTAGAAGGATCCTACTGATCGCGGAAACTATTCTGACAAAACTCTGACTGTTCTTTACTAGTTTTTCTATCCATCGCATTTTTTCCAAATAGGGTCCTGTATTCCGACTTTCACTTAGTACTTCTCATATTTAACCCTATTTTTTTTTCTCTGATTTCGAATCTTATTTTATTCATCCTCCTTCATCACAGAGAAGAGAATCAGTTCTTCTCTATCAGTGCTATTTCCAATATAGCTATGGCGTATTATTCTAAAATTGCGACATTATTGCAAGATCAAATGAAAAATGATATGCTTTAAACCTTTTTGAAAATGCAATTTTGTTGATTTTGATATACTTTTGGCTCGCACTGTCTTTTTCACTTTATTTTGTGTTTCAGAAGGTTTAGAATTTAGAGCATTCTCGTATATCGTCGGTTCTTGACTTGGCCTTTTATCACTTTTCAGAAACTCTATCTTATCCGCAAAATTTTTACTTTTCGGGTACGATAGATTAGCAAAGCTCTTTTTTTCATTTTTGGGCTTCTAGTCGATCTTTTGAATTGTGTTTGCTTGTTTGCTTACGACAGTTTTCACCTGAGTATTCTTCATATGTTTTATAGCTTTTCTCGGCCATGTTTCGATTGAGAAAAGCTTAGTATGAAACTCGTAAGTAACATTTTTATAACTTTTTTTCTGTTCCATTACTACTGTTTCAGAGACACCTTCCCGATGACTTTGATTCATCCTTTAAAATTTTGAGATCATCGGTGCTGTCTAATTGTTCATAACAGTTCATGTTTTTCATAGTGTAGATTCCAGGTCGATTCAAATGATAGAGCAATAAGTTTGCAGGTAGCGCTTCGAAGCAAAAGAATAAGCACTGTGGAAAAAGCAGTTTCAATCGGCCTATAGATTTTCATGATCTGTCAAAGGTTTGATCAAAGCATATTACTCCGTTGTAAACAAATATATACCCGAATATTTGCTCTTTACAATGGTTTGTAAAAATGTTTTCTTTTCGTTCGCTGTTTCATTAAGGTCATATTTTTCCTCTAAAACGTTGAATTTTATTGCGTCTTCATACTGTTCCAAATTTACTGAATATCGAAAAAAATCTAATCCCAGAATTTTTTGAGCTGTTCTTGACATTTCATAGGAAATTTCTAATTTCTAATAAATTCGCTTCAAAATGGACTCGTTCCAAGAATAATTTCAAACTCTGATAGTTATGAAACCTTAAAATCTGTAAATTTTCCAGAATCACTATTAATTCCTGAAAATATCAGTTTCATAAAGGCCCTGTGAGACGGTAGACTTAGAAATATTCGATAGGACTCGCTCATGTACAGGACTATATTCAGCTTTCCTCATCTAGTTTTGCGTGCCGTGTGCTAAATGTGTTGACTTTTTTTGAGTTTGCCTTCTAGTAATAGAAACGCATTTCCATAATCGACGTTTTTTATCCAAACGGTATTATAAATTCGCAGTCTTTTTGCTCACTTTAAAGGCGCATGGGCTTGTTTCCGATGATATCTCGCCACGAATAGATCCACTGCCACCTTAAAAAAGATGCGCCAGTTCTAATCTCAAGCTCGCGAATTTTTTTAGACATGGCAGTAGATCATTTCGTGGCGAAATATCCAGATAAACTAGTCCATACGCCTTCAAAGTGTGCCAACAGACAGATATATAATAGATTTTCAAAAAGCGTCGGGTCGAAATTGACCATTTTTTGGAAAATTTTTCGCACTTTCATAAATGTGACATGTGATAAGTGAAAACTTGACTTTGGTTCTATTGGCACTCCAAATAAGAAACTGTCATTCCAGTCTTTATTTCCTGTTTTGTACAGTTTTCATCACTTATCAATTTCGATTTCTTGAATGCCAAGTTGACAGACGTTCAGTTACCAATTAGCCAAAATAACATTGAAAGCTTTTTTCGCTAGTTCAGGGCAGAGGTGCGCGGAATTCCGTCTTACGTTTTCCGCCTTCCGCCTGTTTTTTCACTTCCATATTCCGTCAAAATTATTCCGGCTACTTCCGTCTTCCTGATTTTAGGGGGAAAAAATTTTTCACGCAAGTACCAAAATTTTGACTTTTTTCAATTGGAAAGTTATTATCGACTGATTTTCTGCCCTTATCTAACACTAATGTATACAGTTTTCAACATTTTTAATACTTCTAGGCCTAGACAGTCACTTCCGCCTTCCGCCTAGATTTTCACTTCCGTCTTCCGTGTTCCGCATAATAACTTTTCTCTTCTGCGCACCTCTGGTTCAGGGTAGTAGTCACAGTCTTGCTTGGTTTTTTCAGATATGAATGAAAACTTTGTAAAAGCCAAAAAAGACTTGTTCATATGTTTCGCTGCTATAACACTTTTACAGTTGATACGGAACATTTGTGAACCATCTGAAACATAATCGTTTTATCAGTACGTGATCAAACGATTATCACTAGTAGAGTGTTTCTCAATCACTTCAATTATATGGGAAATCTCTAATCATCAATATCTGTAGGATGTTGACTACCTAGAAGAAAAAACCAAGTCGATTTACCCAAACAAAAGAATACAGAATGCTGTAGGAATCTCGGAAATTTTCCTGTTTCTCAAAACTTATTTTTGAATGAATTGATTCGATACTCAATGTTACGTCTGTCTGTTTTATACTATAAACAAGCTAATACAAATTTTTCTCTGTCGTCGATGATTTATCCTTTCTTATGGTCAAACCTGGTGTCCTGTCAGCCAACACCAGACTCCTTTTCATCAGAATGACAAGTTTTCACCCTAAACCAGATTCCCAAAGACTATTCTCATTTTCCCCGCTTTCTTGGTATTTATCTTTCTTGATATTTATCTTTCTTGATATTTAATTTATTGCTCAATTGAAGAATGTTTAAATTATGACCCCTACTTTTTCCCTGTTCTCCACTCGTCACTACCGCACAATCTTCTCAAATTTTCACTATTTCCTAATGTTATCATTTTCAGATTTATCTTCACATTGGATTCGGAGAGCCGGTGATTTTCATTTTGGTACGATTTTTCGTATGAGTTTCTGTAGTTTTAAGATATCAATGAATATCTTGTACTATGATTTTGGGGGTTTTCAAATGGTTTTTCCATTTGTGTTCAGTGATCTGAGACTCTGTGAACTTTTGTTTCACTTCCAGTGAGAATCCTATGAGTTCAAAAACTTTGAATTTTTGACAATTCCAGTTTCTTTTCCTTTACTTGTTATGAAATTTCTACATTTGTTTCGATGCGTTCCAGATTATTTCTTCGAATTTTTTTGTCATTGCTTCATTCACTCGATGGTTTCCAAGACTTTCAATAGATCTTTCCAAATCGGGAAATCTCACATTCTCTCATCCCCAAACCAATTAATCAAGAATGGACCAAATCTCAGATTTTTCTAGCCATTTTTCGAACACATAGACCGATATTTTCTGATTCAGTTTCTTCATTTGTTCTCCTATTTTCCTTTGAATTTTGTTCTTGTTTCCCAGCTCTCTTCGTCTGCAAATAGCGAATGAACACTAACTAAACCCGTCCAAAAATAACCGTATTACTAGAAAACCGTATCAGAAGATTTTCCTCTAGAACCTGTATTTTGGGCTTCTTTTTTCTGATTTTCCAGCGGTACCTCTACCTTTGTTTTCAATTTATTCTCTAACAACTTCACCTGTTTCGTTTTCTTCATTTCACTTTCACAGTTTTTCCGAAGCATTTTACTCAACTCATTTTACTTAACTTTTAGTAAACTTTTACTTGTTCAATCAACCTAGATTCAATTGCCAAAAAAATATTCTCCGTTCCTTTATCATTGTTTTAGAAGTGTTTTTTCTTAGTTTTTTGATTTCACGATAGTCTACACAACATTGTTTTCCATACTTTCTAGAAATATCGATATACTTTCCCTGAGGAGTTTTTTCTACACAATCAAATAATTTTCTGTTCCTTTTCGCTGAAATTATTGTTCGGTCTTCAACCCAAAAGTATTAGGGTCGTAAAAAAATTGAAAACGCATGATCCACTACACTCCCAGCGCATTTGGACAAATAAAAGAGTTTTATTCAAAAATTCAACTAATACTGTCAGTTTCAAATAGTATTCAAACTTTCCTACATATTTGTGATTACTAATACTCATTTTCTATTTGTCAGACAAATCTCGAAATGTTAATAACTTAGACATATCCTGATATCTTTTCAAATTTTACAACTTCGTTCAATTCATATAGGTCACACGAATCTTGAAGTCTGTTTGTTCGAATTATGGATTTTTCGATTTGTGATAGTTCATATTTCCACCGATAAAAATTTGTGCTGATTTGTCAATTTTGATAGAACTTCTGGACTGCACTTTCTGTGATTACTGTGTTTTCTATTTCATAATGTTGTGAATTTTGAACACCCGCCCAAAATGTTGATGGTCACTTTTGTTTCTCCTGACACTCTGTCTTAACGCAATAACTTTCAGGAACCGATAGGTTTATGATTTTCAGTACTGCTATTGTTTCTCCTTACTTTCTGAGAGCTATCGCCTGTTTTGTATTATTCATACATATATTTTGTAATATTTCTTGGTCATGTTTACACAATGATTTTTCTTTTGGTGTCCCTCAAGGACGTGGTCAACATTCCAAGTTTCATTGAAGTGACATATTTCCTCTAAAACGTTTCATTTTATTACGTTAGTTGTACACTTTTGTGGATTTATCCAAAATTGTTCAACAAATACTATTCTCTAATTTTCTTAAGTAGCAAGAAACCACTATATACCGAGAAATACCACTCTGATGGTTATGAAAATTTGAAAACAGTAAAATATCGTAAAGAATACGCACAGATTTTCGAAAACTTTCAATTCTATAAAAGGCACAAGAGATCTTGGAAATGTTCATGTTTCGTTATTTTCGGTACTCTATCTGGTTTGCTTTATCTAGTCTTCCCAACATCAGATATTTCGATTTATTTCAGTTCCAGTGATGTATTTTCCAATGTTAGAAACTCATTGCTATAATCGATGTGCATTTTTTGGAAGATTTTTCATACTTACATGATGGAGATGCCTTCGGTTCTCTTTTCACGTCATAAAAACAACTGGCATTTTCACTGTTCTGTGCACTTTTTATCTGTAACTATTGTTGTTCTCTTGAATTCTTCGGCTGACGGAGCTATCGTATTACAGACCAATTCACAGATTTTATGCGTTTTTGATTAAGTAGCGTTTTGGATAGCCAATGTTTCTGATTTTGTTACTGTTAACAGCATCCTCAAATGTCAGTCTTCAATTTTGAAAAATGCTGTTTGCTGGAGCAACGAATATATTTTCATGACACAAAAATGAAACTATGAATTCAAAGTCTGCCTGATTTTTTCAAGTTCTCGAAACAGAGGGGTACTGTTTTAGATAGTCTGAATGTCAGAAGACGTTTTCAATTTGCAATCCTCCTCTAAATTGGCAAAAAACATAAAGAATTTCGCTGCAAAACAATGAACTCTCAACATCGCTTTCTGTTTCAAAGACTCTAGTTTCAAGCTTAGTGCGAACAAGGTACGATGCGTATGCTCTGGTTTGCCCATATTTGATGAGTCATGTATGCTAGACAAACAAGTGATAGCCACTATCTCCCGCTTCAAAACTTCCAGAAAGATCTTAATGATGAGGTCACTTTCAATAAATCAGCCCGACAAAAAACTAAAGTATGCTTACTATAGAGACTTTTTTCATACTTGCAGTTTGTTGGTATAAGTACTGTTTCATTTTGTTATTTTCCTGAGTGATTCCATTTTTTGCCATTTGTAGAGTATCACATGCGCTCAATATTTTTTCACAGAGTTGCTCGGCTAGTTCAGATATGAATCAGGACTCCGTAAAAGTCCACAGCTTAACAACAAGTGACTACTGTCTACCGAATATTTTGCACATGTGTTCCCAAATTTTGTGAACCAACTGAAACAGATTAGCACATGGTTGCTGACTACTTTTCCAGTTTCTTAATTACTTCAAATTTTTATCAATGTATAGTTTTCATTTCTCAGCGGATAGGAACTGAATAGCAAAAACAACTCCCTCTACAAAGAAAGCCACAGAATGGTTATGAAAAACCAAAATTATTTACTGTTTCTCATCGGTGATCTCTAGGCCATTAGTG
The DNA here is from genome assembly GCA_963932045.1 of Caenorhabditis sinica. NCBI lineage: Eukaryota > Metazoa > Nematoda > Chromadorea > Rhabditida > Rhabditidae > Caenorhabditis > Caenorhabditis sinica. Next base: position 24,025,662 of record OZ009940.1, read on the forward strand.
AATTTTTATACTGGGAGTACGTACGCATGTAGATGATACTAATTTTTTATTTTTACATTTTCAGTAGTTTTGTTGTCGTCAAACCTGTTGTCAGTGGGCAATATTAGTATGCCATATTTTGCGAGCATCTTCAATTCAGTATGACTATTTATTATCCGAACCCAGGTTCACAATCTGTTCTACATAGTTCTTTTGATTTTGAAATGTTTATCACGATTTATTCTTTTTCCAGTTTCACTATTCCCATTTGTTTCCCAAAATTGTGATTATTCAATTTCGAAAGTTCCCCACATCTTTCTTCCCTATGCTTTCTTCTTGACTACCGTTTGATCTATTGAACTTTCACTGTTTCCAAATTTTATCATTTTCAGGTTCATCCTCAAATTGTGATTTCTCGTTTCCGGGACATGCTGAAATTTCAAGTGCCAGTGCTTTCCTGACTATTCTTTGTGGTACCATTTTCCGATTTCTCGCCACTTATTTTCTCTGTTTTGCATTGTCAGTGTAAACAGAGTTCGATGGATTTCATATTACTGATGGCGGCAGTATTTCATGATAATCTTGACTTTGAAACTTTTCATGGTTTCTACGCCGTCATTATGTTGGAACTTGCCTCCACATTTATTAGTTCATTTGGCTTTAGTGTCACTACATTCTAAGATTTTAGCGATCAACACTACTGTAGGAAATCTAGCTTCACTTTTTAAACTTTATCTGTTTCAAATTGTTCAGAACTTTTGAAATATGTTCAGTTATCCAATGATCCTATGTTCTTCTCATACTAAATAATTACCAATGTCATCTCGACCACAAAACTTTTCGAAACTGGAAAAATTAGTTCATTTTTCATCTCTGTTCCTTCATATTTTCGTGTCCAGATCCAAAATACACCAAACAGATTATGAAATCCAAATTCAAATCCATTCATGAAAAAAAGTCCCGATCACTTCCCTGTATAAAAGCCAACAAATCATGCACATATTTTTTGTATGAGAGAATTGAACTGTGTTGCCATTATAATTTTGAGTTTCGGATTCGAAAACGACCGAGTTTTGGTTGAAATAACACACATGTTTCAACAGTTTTTACTGTTTTAAGGTTGAGACTTTATGCAGATTCTAAAGTAAGGTCGTTTTCTCCTCATTTGGTCAAAATCCGATATTTTATACGTAATTTCATACAGTTTAAGACGGAAAATCTGACAGACTCGACTTCAGGCCTACAGGGCCATGTTACACATCGGTCAAACTTATCCGATCGGGCTGATTTTTGGTATGGTGGTTACCTATGGTCAACTGATTACAAAACCGGTTAGTTTGTCAAGCTCCACCAGTTTCAGAAAAGTTAGGCCATCTGATATGTCAAAAAATAAAAATTTTTATTTTTGAAGATAGAGCCAAAATCTTTTTAGAATTGTGTTTCTTACATGTTTTTAAGCATTTTTTGTATTGGTAACTTTTTACCAACTCTACTCGAAATAGGTGAAAAATTGTGATTTTTGGTATTTTCACTCACTGTTTCCAAAAATTTTCAGTTTTTCGAAAATTAGAAAGGGTTGAAGTATAGACAACCAGCGAGTTTTTGACAGAAAAAGCAATCGCATGTTATTGTCCATCAGAAACCACCTTAACCTGAAAAATTTTTGGGGGGCCCGACCGACGACAGGCACTTTTAGGGTCCAAAATCAACATTTTCAACGTACCCCCCTCCATGGTGAAAATGGTCATGGTTTCAGAATTGGATGAAACTTAGAGAAAATGTTGTATTCATTGTATCTCACATTTATCCAAAATATTAGCATTTTTGAATGACAAGTGACAAAGTTACGGTACCTCCAAAATTTTCGGAAGGCTCAAAACTGGATGTTGAATATTTCGAGTCATTGTCAATATATTTGTGTGAAAATTCACAGAGTTCGTGGAAATGACTAGTCATATATAAATGTTGACTCAAACCAAGGAAAAAATCTTCGAAATCAATATTTCATATTAGGGGAAGTTATGAAACCTATGAGTATGAAATTTGAAAATCAGAATTGTGATGTCGGTCGATTTTCTAAAGTTTTCCTGCAGAAAACATCATTTCCACGAACTCTGTGAATTTTCAAACAAATATATTGACAATGACTCGAAATATTCAACATCCAGTCTTGAGCCTTCCGAAAATTTTGGAGGTACCGTAACTTTGTCACTTGTCATTCAAAAATGCTAATATTTTGGATAAATGTGAGATACAATGAATACAACATTTTCTCTAAGTTTCATCCAATTCTGAAACCATGACCATTTTCACCATGGAGGGGGGTACGTTGAAAATGTTGATTTTGGACCCTAAAAGTGCCTGTCGTCGGTCGGGCCCCCCAAAAATTTTTCAGGTTAAGGTGGTTTCTGATGGACAATAACATGCGATTGCTTTTTCTGTCATAAACTCGCTGGTTGTCTTCAACCCTTTCTAATTTTCGAAAAACTGAAAATTTTTGGAAACAGTGAGTGAGAATACCAAAAATCACAATTTTTCACCTATTTCGAGTAGAGTTGGTAAAAAGTTACCAATACAAAAAATGCTTAAAAACATGTAAGAAACACAATTCTAAAAAGATTTTGGCTCTATCTTCAAAAATAAAAATTTTTATTTTTTGACATATCAGATGGCCTAACTTTTTCTGAAACTGGTGGAGCTCGACAAACTAACCGGTTTTGTAATCAGTTGACCATAGGTAACCACCATACCAAAAATCAGCCCGATCGGATAAGTTTGACCGATGTGTAACATACCGAGATCGGCCTGGTGGGACATTGCGTCTTAATTAAATCTCCAATGAGCTGAGAAAACCATCTTAAAACAAAACTTTTTTATCGCGGCTTCTTCTTTTCCATTTGTTTCACCATTACTATTTGTTTCTCAATGTTTTGATTACTCAATTCTGAAATTCCACTGTTCCTTTCTTCCCTGTGCATTCTTTTTGACAACCGTTTGATCTATTCAGCTTTGACTGTTTCCAAATGATTCCATTTTCAGGTTCATCCTCACATTAGATTGGGATATGGAGTCTCTCTAGAAAATGCTGAAATTTCAAGTGCCAGAGCTTTTCTGACTTTTCTTTGTGGTATCATTTTCCAATTTCTCGCAACTTGTTTTCTCTGTTTTGCATTGCCAATGTAAAATCTTTTTGAATTCCTATTACCACTCGTAACGTTTTTCAAATGATAACCTTGATTCAGAACATTTTCATGGTTTCAACTCGGCCTCCACAATTACTAGTTCATTTGGCCTTTGTGTCGCTATATTCTCAGATTTTAGCAATCATCACTATTGTAGGAAATCTAGCTTCGCTTTTTCAACATTATCTGTTTCAAATTGTCAAGAACTTTTGAATTATAGCCAGTTATCCAATGTTCCGATTATTTCAAGGTCCTTATGGAACAGAATAATTACCAATGCCATCTCGAACACCAACTTTCCGAAACCGGGAATATTTGTCCATTTTTCATATATTTTCCTTCATATTTTCGTGTCCAGATTCAGAATACACCAAACAGATTATGAAATCCAAATTCATTCATGAAGAAAGTCCTGATCACTTCCCTGTTCCAACTCTTTGTTATTCATTGTCCAGGAAACATATATGGGCTAGATTGTTGCGGTCCATACTTCATAAAAACCAACAAATCATATAAATATGTACATATGTTTTGTATGAGAGAACTGAACTATGTTGCCAATATTATTTTGGATTTGGTATCCGAAAACGGCGGAATTAAGTTATCGAGGTATGTAACTTAACTGGTCATTCACTTAGTAATTAAAAAAAATTTAATGCTAACAAAAATCAGTTTCTTGTTGCTATTATATCTCCACGAATTCAGAGTCGTTGTTCCGTTTCTGGCTAAAACTTGTTATTGAACTTAAACGAAAATGATAACAAGATCCTACAAATTTCTCTGCTCCTGATTGTTCACAAATTTTATGCCGTTTTGATTTTTTATTACTCCATGTCGCTTAGCTAATATCCCCTTCCTTCAACTTTATATATATCAAATTCATATTCCTATTGTGCTCGGAATAATAGTACCTCAGAATCAAATCCTGTAAAAAAATTATGCCGAAAATTGAATTTCAGTACCAACCACTCCAAATTTAGCATTTCTCACGTATTCCTAGTGCTTATTGTGTTGATTGTGCTGTTCAAAAATCCAATGACAGCCAAAATATAGTTTATGAATTTATTGTGCACACTTTCAATGTTTTATGTTCCAGGAAGTTCAGAAGTTTAGTAGGGTTCCTGGATATTTGATTTGAACTCGATGTACGAATGTAAACTGAAAAGCCATGATCAAATGAAACCGTATTCTGGTCCATCCACCAATTTTTCTGTTTTTGTACCTTTGTCGGGTTTTATTAGAATTCTATTTTCTTCTTGTCTGGCATTATAAGCGACGATCATATTTACTGCTTAAAAACGGAGAGTCCAGATTTGAAACAATCGAGAAGCTGAAATTCATCCTCCTTCAATGTCTAACTATTTCTGTTGTAGTGGGTCTTTATCCATCACGGATGACAACTAGCATAATGGGAATTTCTCACAAATCATAAAAAAGTCTCTCTTTTTTATTTTTCAGAATTTCTGTCACATTTTTCATGACTTCATTCCAAGTCGTATGGCTGTGTCCAGATTTGCAACCATCGACAGAAGAACAATAGGTTCTCAAAAAAAAATACACTGAAACACAAATTTCAATGTATCAGAGAGTTGACATATTTTTGCGCTATATACATTAGTACTCTTTTGCTCATTTATTCTCGAATAATGACTCACTATAAGTAGATCCACGGGTTCATCGTTTTATTTTTCAATCATGCTAATTTTCACCTCTGGATTACCGTTTCCCAAAGTTAAAAAATACGCTATCGTTGCAAAAAAGTTATTATACTGATTTTTTCTTTTCTTGTCACTTTTTTATCAGTCTTACTTTTTCTATGCTGTTTGTATTTCTATTTCGCACTTCCGTTGTTCCCAAGAGTTTTTAACATCTCCAATGAGTCGAACGAAGCTAGCTTAGAACAAAATATTTTCAAACTATTTGTGTAACCACTCCGTTATTTTTCTCCTGTTTCAGTCAGTTGATAAGAGATCACTAAATTTTGGAAAAACGATCGTTGAAAGAAGTCTACTCCTACGGCATCATCTGAAGCAGGATTGACAACGAAAAGTACTCACTTGCAACGGGAAATGATTAGTTTTGAGTTTTTTAAGCTTGAAGTTTTCCTGTTTTCAATGGTACAAATATATCATATAAGCGTTCAGCTGTGATTCAGTGCGAAATTGGTATTTATATTATAGTCTGATTCACCTTCTCCATATAACTGCATATTCATTCATATTTGCAGTTAATATGGTGACCTAGGGATTTCCACACTATTTTCTAAAATGCTACGCTTCTTACAGACAAACAAAAATGTTTCCCTGTTTCGGATCTTCCAGGTTATGAGTTCCCACATTCAGATTTTCAGTTACAGTCTTTAAGTTTCTTCAATATACCTTTCTTCAACTTTTATTTGTTTTCTGATCTAATACTTTTCTTGGTGTTGCTAGAAGCAGGGCTGTCACTTTTCGCGGCTTGCAAGGCCGGCCGGGCCGCGGCCGCGGCCGAAAAGCCGCGGCTTTTCTCGCGGCTTTTTGCGGCTTTTTCGCGGCCTTCACGGCTTTCTGCGGCTTTTTCTAATATTATTCATTTTATTGAAAACAATTTTTTTTCAGGATATTGGGTGGGTTCGGGTCAAAAAAATGTTTATTGAAAAGAAGCACTAACTAGGTGACGGTTTTGAATTGATTAGGCTTGGCTCACCAGCTCTGCCAACTAAGAAATCCACTAAGTAGCTTTTTTTAGGTAACAAAAAATGTTCACGGGCGAAATATAATCAGGCCAAAAAAATCAAAAGCTTTTGACACACAAAAAATATGTCTGACAAGCATTTGCTCCAGGCCGCGGCTTTTCGGCCGCGGCTTCCTAATTGACGGCCGCGGCTTTTCGGCCGCGGCTTTTTGACGGCCGGCCGTACGACAGCCCTGGCTAGAAGCACCTTAGGTTGTAAGTGGACAACATGAAATCTAATTATCCACATATGTTCTATGTAGATTTTTCCGATATGGGTCTCGGAGTACGAAGTACATAGTCCAGAGTTCACTTCCAATTAAATCGATTTCAGAATTCAATTAGCTTCCGAAAATGGCAATTCATGTCAAGATCTTACATTTCTCATTTTCACCTGTTTCACATACTCAATATTGGTTTTGGGGGTAGTTGGATTTTTCAGTTTCTCAGAAAAAACGTCCGTATGTGTAATCAGCTCTTTCTCGTTTTTTTCGAAGCCATTCTCAAATTTGATGACCACTTCTCTAACATCAAAATTTCTCCATTTCATCACTGTCATAAGTGATGAATCCATTTTATTCCTAGATTTCCTAATTTCATCCACTCCCACTTCCAGAAGCCCCTCATTTGTAAGTTCCCTCATTTAAATGTATGACGATGAACAATAATAAGAGAAGAATTCCTAAATGTTTCTGACTCCCAAAGTATTTCCAGAAACTTCCAAAACAAACAACGTCATGTATGTATTTTAAATCTGGAGAGAGGGGGAAAAACAGCTAATTTTAATCTCGCCCTTGCTCAACTTCCTTGTCTCTTATTTGTGCGTCTTAGTTCTTAGCATGTTTTCAGTGGGCCAGTACCCTCATTGCCCTGATTTGGGATGTTATATGTTTCAAGATTTTGGGAAATTTAGCAGTGTGCACTCAGTTTCAATACTTTGTAAATATGGTCTTGATTGCCAGTTGAAGGTATTGTTTTCTTCTCTAAATCTAGATGTTTTTCTGCTCCCGAAGGTAACAATTTCCTTTTAAACTGAGATTATAGGACCAGCAATCGCAGAGCTGATATTTGCAAAACCAAAAAAAATAACCAAAGCTGCAGTGTCATTGCAGCAGGAGTTTTTCGGTCATCTTTTAGGAGACAGTGGAACAGAACTTTGTCTCATTTTTCAGAGAAAATTTGAGTTTTCGAAAAGTACCGGATTCAAAAAGGCATCAAGAAAATGTTTTTTGAATTTATCGCATTCGCTCGAAAAGTTTCCAAGTTTACCTTGAAATACTAACTTTTTCGACCTAATACGGACCCCTGGTGTATATATGTGTGGCTCGAGGTTAATTCTAGTTAATATATTCAAGTTGATTGGCATCCGAAGTGCTCAAAATTCCGTCTTCCGTCTTCCGCCTTCCGTCAAATTTCTCCGGATAATTCGATCTTCCGGATTTCTTGGAAGAAAAACATTTTGCGGAAGTCCCGAAATATTTAACTATTCCGAGTCAAAAAAGATTTTTGACTAACTTTCAGACCTTACCTAACACTGATGATTACGGTTCTCAACATTTTTGGTTCAAGACAGTCACTTCCGTCATCCGCCCAAATATTAACTTCCGTCTTCCGTGTTCCGTATTCTGCCAAAAAATTGTAATATTTTCACTTCCGTCTTCTGCATAGAAATGATTTTCTTCCAGTCAAACATCATAGTAGTAGTTATATAAGACTTCAAAATTATTATGACCCCTATAAAACTGAAACATTTATTGAAAATTTTCGGAAACTTCTTATTTCATATGGATGTCTAAATGTGTCGCTGTGCTTATCCACTTGTTCTCTGTTCTAGCAGACATACAAATTTTTGCCAAATATTTCATTGCTTAGGACAGAATAATGATACAGTGATTGCCGTTTCTGATTGAGTTTTGTAAAATCACAATAGCTGATAAGGACATATTAGAACAGTAACTTTTTCTTTGTTTTTACTTAGTTTTTATGTATATTGCTGATAGAGCTTCATTGATACTGAACAATCGTATAGTTCCATAACTGAACCTAGTTTTCACAATCTGAGGTTCGAAAGTTTTTGGCATGCTGATAAAATAGCCATCATTACGCAAATTGTTACTTTTTTCATTGTAAATGCTTCAAATCAGGCTCGCAAATTTTGTGTACAGGATTTTCGAAATCAGCATTGAAATCGAAAATACCACCTGTTTCATCGTGGTTTTGAAACAGTTGAATTTTTTTACAAAGCTCAATAGGTCTCCTGTTGATCCTTCCAAACAACAAGACGTATACTAAAAACTATTCATTCTTCTGGTGTGTTTATTGTTGAATGAAAAACTATTTCCATGAATTTCAAGAAACTAATCAAAGAGTCTAATACTAATCAGTTAGTCTATTACATCCACGCATTGAAAGTGACACTTAAAGATGTGAAAATCCGAACTTGGTGAAACGGGAAATCGTTCTTCACTTTCTTGATTCTTTCACTATTCTTCAATAAAAATAAGAAAGTAGTGATCGGTTAACTTGTAAGTTTCAAGTATCGTCTTCTGCTTTCTAATCTCCCTCTAGTTTTTAGACAAACTATGATTAGCAACTCAGAGTATCAATCAGTTCTGTTCCACAAGGTAGATATTTGTGATGAACTATTGATACAGTATTATGTTGCTGAAACCGGCTACAAGGCTTATTGGAAAAGTGATGGGGAAGGTTCTCTCAAGAGATTGTTCTCGAAACATGGTCATGTTTAAAAGGATAATGAATCAAAACTGAAATTCCTTGTTCGTTTTTGATTTCGCAAATTTTTGAATATTCACTATTTCGAAGTGTTCTCACAAAACGTTGTCTTGTTCTAATTATATTCGGTGAACTTCAATTTGTTCCTTTATAATAGAACAGACAAACAGTTTGAAAAAAATCAACAAGTTTATGACCTCTAAAGAGCATCAATTTTTGTAAAGTGTTAAAATATTTCTGTTTCAGAGAGTTTTCAAATATCCGTAACTTCGACATCTAGTTGATTTCTTTGAGACACTTGCATGAAATCTTTCCGTTTGTTCATCATTTTAAAGTGAGTAACGATCCCTTATGTTAGCGTTTCTGTAAAACCGCAACAGCTGAGAATGACATAGTGATGCAGTAACATTTTTCCTGTTTTCAGTGGTTCACTCATGCTCAAATAGTTGAATTTGCCCAGTGCGGCTTCGAATCGTTATACATTTTTAGTTTCAATGTTTTCATGTCAGCTGATGATAGTGAGCAATTTCATATAACATTTGCAAAGTTGAAAGATTATTGCCTGATAAAACACCTCAAAGTGTAAAAAAGGCTCAACCTACATTAGACAGTTCACCTGCTTTTGTTCTCAACTGACATCAACGAAACTGGAAACTCTTAAAAATTCCTTTCCGGATTGTGCTTCAAATTTCTCTTTTTCAGTTTCGATTGCACGCCACTAATCAGTATTCTTATAACTGCGCCTGAAATATCAACTCGATGAAACAGAGGTCATTTGTCTAGATCATACATTATCATATTGCGTGACCATTCATTATTAAGTCAAGGTGACTTAAAAATGCGTCATTTGATCTCACCCCAAAAATTGTCAACTTTTGCTGCTTTTCGAAGGTTTCATGGTGTTCACTAACAGATCATGATTCATTCATAAGTGCTTAGAAATCAGTCAAAATAGTCACTTGATGTTCGATCTGATGTCAGGTCCGCAAACCGAAGTACTGACTAGCTGACGCAAAAATGCCCTCAAGTTCCGTACTATCGTTTTCAGTAGATTCTAAGCTTATGAATTCATTTGTTATTCAGTATTTCAGCTGAAAACTTTCCTGGCTGGCAATCAGTTGAAATTGATACATTTTATTGTTTTATAAGCTCTGATTTTTGCGTACAATAATATGAGACTTGAAAAAATCTGAACTCGTTGAAACAGATATTTTAGTTTTTGAAATAATAGTATTCTGAAAACTGTTTCAAGAAGCTTGTTTGTCGTGTAGTTTTGAAGGTAGGTAGTAACAATAAGATGTACAAAGCAAATTCTGATTGTTCCTGATTTTTCTTTTACCCCCATATATTTTCTTTTCAAGACATCCAGGTGTTGTTTTTGAGAAACAATACCGTTCCAACTCCAAGTTTTGCCGACTAGTGAAATGTTTGGTCAATTCTGACATGAGTTGAGGATTAGACTCATAGAGCTGAAACTTAACTTTAACTGGGTTTCGAATATCGCAAATTGTGCTGATGTATGTCGCTCTTAAGATGAATCATCTTTGACAACTTATCATTATCATTGTAGCATTACTCTAGGCCAGAGTTCTTGGAATAATATTAGAGTTTTCTGTTGCACAGAGTTCACATGGACACTCGCAGATGTCTTTGAGTTGATAAATATAATTCAGTTGATAATCAGATAATCAGAATTCGTCTTACTTTCTCTAAGACTCGAGACGACTCTGTGATTTCCTAGTTACAACTGTTTTTTCGAGGTATTCACTGTTTCTGACAACTGATGACTTGGCAACATTTCCAACACGATAATGTGTTTGGTGCATCCATAAGCTTACGTACACATTTAAGTTGTCATGATTCCAAGCAATTTTCTCAGTTTCTTCAAGTTTTTAGAGATGATCATTATTTGGATCCTTATATATCGTAGACACTGATCTTTGCACCCAGATCACCGTCTTATGAAAGTCATGAAACATTCTTGTTTTAGAACTGATATAATGTTATCATCACTATTCAGTTTGTTATTCTATCGCGTACCTGTTCAAAAGTTAGATGAAATAATAGTTATATTCAATATGAATGACGTGAATTGGCGCAAAAAGCAATCTCAGAACTTCTCAAGTTGAATCTCGAATATTGGAAACAGGAAGGTTTTCTTCTTTGCTCACCTCTCTTGATTCACTACCGTTGGAACCTGCACACCAATATTTTGGGCAGGATGTAACAGTAATCTACCACAAAACTCCTTTTTTCCAAAACATCAGTCTTTCATACTAATTTTCACGCTTCCATAGGAAAATCTATGTTTCAGTTACATCTCATGAGAACAACCGGAAAGACTTTCCTAATCAACTGCTTATTGGGAAATATGCCTTTTGGATCTACAATTTTGTTTTAAATTTTTTTTAGCTCATTTTCACCCACCCGAGCACGGTCGGGCTGGACCGATTGCTGGTCAAGTATGTTAAAAAGTGTTATATGTCGTACTTTGAAATGTGCGTACTCGCATTCACACAATGATTCAGTGAATTTTTCAAACATTTTAACCGATTATTTAAAACTGTAAAATTTGAGTCTGATGAGTTAGTCAGTTTCCACTCGGAAACTTCTGATAAATTAGTAAACTGTTGAAGCTCCGATGGAGCTTGGATACTAGTACTCACATAATTTTCACCATTTATGTCACATATTCGTGTTTCACTCTGGTGTGATTACTGTTAGCGCTCTATCTTATTGATACTTGCGCTGTTTGATTTCAATCATAAAAATGAAGTCATTAAATCGAGAAATTATCTTACTGTTTCATCTATGCCTCAACTTTGCCTAAAGTCGACAGCGACAAAATATTATAAATTCGAATTTCCAATTTCTGCTCTTCAGCATTTTTGTTATTAGATATCCATTTTTAGGATTAAGAGTAACAGGGGAATAAGATTTTCATCTGCTTTTTCTCTTCCTCGCGGAAAATTCATGCTCGTGATATTGCTAGGTCACCTTTTCGGTAAAAATTAGCTTCCAAACTCGGTAGTTTCAATTTAGTTAGCCATCGATTAGTTAGCCTTCGATCAACCCATGTGCTGTATTCACTAAACTTGGTTTCTACTTGAAACAGTTTTTCGGACATTACTACAGTATCCCCCTACTGTCCGATAATTCCCAGTTTCTCTTGGATGTTGTAGTACTGTTTCATCTTTTCAGTTTGATCGGCCAGTAAATTTGGAGAAAACCTGTACATTGTAATAAACTTTAAAAATGTAGACATTTTTGTTTCAGTTTTTCAGTTAATTCTTTTCTTACTGTATTGCTTTTTGTCAATTCTGACTATTATAATTCAAAAACAACTTTTCTTGCAGTTACATCTGGTACATAAAATAGCTAGGTTTTTGAATGCATCAATCCCATGGTCAAGTTGTCTTCGATAAATCTCATGAATTATTTCTTGTAACAAATTTGCTCCAACATCAGCGTAGTATTTGAATTCATTATTCTGTTTCACCTCTATTGGAAATAACAAGTTTTTTGCTGGTATCGATGAATATCCCTCAACTCATTTCTAAAAGTAAGCACTATACGACGCTGATTAATACATCTAACTTGGGAATAGAGCTGTAAAACAATAAGATATTCTCTTTTCATTAAAGTCTCAATTTTGTCTTGTCATGTCTACCAGGTTCTCAAATTCACATTAGAAAAAAAAACTTTTAAAGTTTCCAATGGTTCATAATTTCAACCGTCCATTCAAAATGCGATTTGTGACAACATCAATATGGTTTTCCAGCCAGTACAAACTTTGTCGTGAAGACCCCCCCCCCCAAGTATTCTAAAGGTCAGAAGAATCTATTACGTTCTTCTACCCTTTCTGCAGTTTCTCAAAAGTGATTTCATGTTAGACCCAACGATGTGCTAATGAGTTGGTTGATTTCCGGGTATTCCCGGACTTTCCAGTTTCGAAGCCAAATTTGGCTTGAAAAGCTGTAAATCGCCAAACACAGAGGTCGCTTATTACGAAAATATAACTTAATTCTGGAGATGATTCATCATCAAAACTACAAAACATCATCCAGCTATACAAACTTGTTGAATCTGTTCAATTTTTCATTGATATTTCTGAATTCTGTTTCGTGTAGATCCTATAGGCATTGTTGATTTTCTTGGGGAGTAACCTGGACAAAATCGAAGTTCCCCTATTTTTCTCAAAGTTTCCCAGATTCAACTTCCATCCTTCCATATACTCTCGAGATCCCTACCGTTTCGTACACGCATTTTATGCACCATATTCTTTTTTTGCTCCATCATAGGCATTTTTCTCAATGCTAGCTCTGAATTTTTCGGTGCTCCTAAGCATTGTTATGCGTTCATATCGACTTCAATGGCCTTGGAATTGTAAGAATTTTTTCACACTAATTAAAAATTTCCAACTTTCGAGTGTCAATCTTTTCACTGTAACAAGGCTTCTGTAACAACGAAAAAAGTTTCAATGGGCATTATTTTCATTGATCATTTTCATTTTTCTCCACTCTTCAATGACAGAATAAGACAGCTGAAAGCCATAGAAACTGGGGAATAGCATGTTTTCATCTGTGTTTAGCTTCTCAAATGGCAATTGTGCAAGTCCGGATTGGACAAAAATTGAATTTGAAGTTTGCTTAAATTTTGTCAAATTTCAATTAACTGATCCACATTTCTTACAAATAATCATTACAACATGAAACAGTTGAATTAAACTTCATACAGAATGAAAGATTTATGTTTCTTTCCAGCTTACAACTTTCATGCAACTATGCTGTTTTTTAAATAACATAAGGGTTCCATCCGAATTCATTTAGTGATTTTGGAAATTTTATGTTATTAGACCTATGAGAGTGTCTGTGAGACCCGGGGTTCTGTTGAAATTTGAATATTATCTCTACCAGCTGAAAGAACCCCCATGGTATGCTTATTGAAAGCATATTTTCTGAAATAATGAGAACATAGAAATTGTTGACGGATTCATTATTAGGATTTTCGAACTGTACTGGGGAGGAATGCATTCTGAATTCAATGAAAACTGAAGTTTTTTGTAATAAAGGTCTACGTGAGACTCCTGCAAAAAACTATTATCCATATTCGATGATTTTGAAAAATGGCGACTTGTTTGAACGGTGTTCTGAGCAAAAAACTGCTCTCCCAATTTTCAAAACGTCATCAAAAACCTCTGTTACGGTGGCATCTTGACTGAGTACAAAAAAGCTTTTCAAAGCTTTTTAAGGTTAAAACCCGTCATGCTACGACTAGCATCAGATTTTTATCGCTTCATTTCTTCTGTTTCCAAATTATGATGAATCTGATCAGTCTGGTTCCAAGCAATATTTCCATCGTTGTAATGCGAAAAATTGACTTTTACTGTAACTCTTCGCTGATATGGCAATTATAAACTAGTAGATGCTGTTTAACGAATTATAGATCAAACTTAATAATTGACATAAATTGCTTCGAAGACTGAAACAAATGATCGAGCAGTTTTTTGAATACAACACATACATATTGTTCGTATTTCACCTGTTGTAGCCTAGATAATAGACAGTTTTTACACTACTGATCTCTAGAACTTCTGATGCTTTGAAAAATGTCTCTAATGATCTAAAATCTCTTTTGAAATCTCTTACCGTTTGTATGAATCTGTTTATTCTGATTGAACTCAATTTTGCAATTCCTGACAGAACCGGTTTAAAACAGACCAGTGCGTATTCCGTGTTACTTCCCGACGTTCATTTCCTTTTGCAACGTTTCACTGTTCCATTACTCTGTGATATGTAGATATAAGTGTATGAGCATTGATGACGTATAGTCTGTAGTTCGAAAAAATCAAAAAATTAAAGAACTTAATTGACTTGAGCCGTTCACAAAACAGTTTTTTTGTTAACCATCACTGTCTCCCAAAACGTTACAAAAACTCTTATTAGCTTGATTGAAAAGTAGTAAATTTCTCCCCAAATCCCTATCATTCTGCCAAACTTGTCATTTCCACTGCAGTTATTAACACAAAAAGTGCTATTCCTCTTTAATTGATTCTTCTTGTAGTATTGTTTTATCCAAATCTTGAATCCACAAATGAAGTCAGGACTTTGATCGACTTTTTATTTTCTTCCAGCACCATGAAGTTACCGTATTTTCTCTAATAGTGGGGCATGCCCTTCTATTATTCAACCCCCTTAAAATAGAATGTACGAATTTCAAAAATTTGTTGTAACTGTATTTCTAGAAGCAATATGTCAGATCTCTCGTACGTGGCTTGAACAACTTTCGATGAGGAATCGATTGAGACACTATTCGGTCACATGGAATTCTGAGAAAGAGCTGAATTCGTGCTCACTTGGGTGCCCTTATATTAGAGGTGCCCCACTATTAGAGTAAATACGGTATTCCTCATTAAGGAAACCTATTGTTCACTCGATGTTGGATCCACAAAAATCAGTCGTAGATATAAAAAAAAATTACTGATTTTTATAGGGGATATTATCATGATGAGTGTTAGTGAAGTGCTACTGCCGTTATTCCATTAATCTGAAAATATAAAGAAACTTTCACATGTTTCGCGCTTGTTTCAATTTATCTGATAAATCATCCTTCATGTTAAGAGTGGACATCTTAATCTTACAATCTTATAAAGAATGTTGTGTTTTCCATTTTTTTTCAAATCTCCCTGTTCCACCTACATATTTGCTTCTATATTGATTGCTGTACAGTATTCGAACATTTTTGTCTTCCTCTTGTCGCCGTTTCTATTTCCTGCCCTCTGTAACAAACTATTTATTTTCAGGCTACCCCTCGATTTTCAATATGTGTCTCCTACTTGAGTTTGTTGAGCTCAGAGCCGTAAGATTTTTTCTCTGTTTCCACAACTTCAGAAGGTTTCCTTCCGAACGCTGTGAATTATTTACTCCCTGGATTTTTTTGGTAAACCGCTTTTTTCCTTAGTTTTTATAAGTCTCCCGCTCTTGATCAGTAGTACTTCACAGTCATAACCTACAAACTAGATACAATTTCGAAGCTCTTTTTAAAGTTCATGGAGTCTTAGAAATCTTCCGATAGGAGGAAAGAGCTGCAATAAAATAGTATTCTAGTAAATGGAAACGATATCTTCACTTTTTTGTCTGATAAGTGGAAACGGAGGCTGTTCTTTATTCTCACTGTTTCAGTTAGCTTGTAAGTTAAATTAGTTAAAAAAAAAGATTGGTACAACGATGTCTTATTACCTAGAAATTAAACAATTTTTGAAAATTTCATGTTTCAAAGTACCCATTTGTGTCCTTGAATTTCTTCTAAGACACTGTTTCTTTTAATGCTTTTCTAAATTTGAATTTCTAGATTTCGCTCTTCAAAAGTTTGCTGTAACATGAACCTAAGAAGTAGACTACTAACTTTTAATATATTATGTAGGTTGCCATCTGATTTCTAATTTATTTATCTAGTATTGAATAAGAGTATGACAAGTGAAAATTAGTAAGTGAAAACTAGAAAAGCAACGGAAATATCATGTTCTTATCTACCTTTTTATTTCACCAGGCGTTACTTGTTAATCCATAAAGGCACATCAGACAACTACAATTTCAGTTTAATCGGGAATTTTCTCAGACCAGTGGACATAGCCAAATGACAGGAACTCTTACCGTGGATTTGAAACAATTCAACCTGTTCTTTTAATTTCTGGAAAACACACAGTTCTGCGAATTCCTTCCGTCATATTCCGAAAATTTTCTGTTCCGTCTTCATTTCAATCGTGTGGACATTTCTCATCGTGAATAGTTCCACTCCTTCAGCGCTTATTCACAAATTTTTTTTTTTCAAGTCTTTCGGTTTCACATATGTACATTGTTTCATAATACCCCCAAGAGTATTACAGTCTGTCGCTTTACCGATTCCATGTTTCTATGTGCTTAACTTTCCGCAAAACTCGTTCCCGCTTGAATTTCTCGAAATCAATAATTCCGTATTTTCAGGTCCACCGAAGTCCTCTACTCTGCTTGGGAGCTTGGAATCATGAGATTTTTTTCTGTTTCCACAACTTCAGAGATTTCTTCCCGATTTTTCGAGAATGTTCGGCATTCTCTTAACGTTAGTTTGATCAGCAATCAGTTTCTAAGTTCGATTAGCAATGCTGTTAATGGTTCACACCTATCTTTTTATGCTATTTCACAGCTCAAAGGAAGTTCGTGGACTCTCCAAAGTATCCAAATATGAGGAAAATCTACTTGACTGACCCTAGTACAAGAAAATGACACCAATGTCTTTCTTTATGTGATGGGGGATAAGTGGAAATGGAAACAGGTTTTTATGGCTGTTATGAACTCTTTCCTTGTTTTTTTCATATGTTTTGGGGTCGCTGTTATCAATTCTGTTTCAGGGTGGGGATAGATCTTTATTCGTTTGGGAATCATCATTGGGGTGATGAAATAGTATGCTTTCCCATGAAACTAATGTCTGAAATACTTCCGATTCGAGGGGTTTACTACTACTCTTGAAATTGATCTGTGATGTTGCATCGAACCTTCCCACATTCTTATGAAAACGAATTCCGAACTTTTTAATTTCCAGGTTTGTACCGTAACAAAAGCATAAGAAATCAGCTAGAAAATATTATATTTATGTCTATTGTAGTTACAATATCTCAATCCCTAAATATTTTTCTTTGTCCACTGAAAGCTGAATAGTGATGAAATATCAAATTTTCATTTAGTTAATGTTGCCTTCAGTTCTTCTACATGATACTGATTCAGAAATCAGTCTATAATGACAGAAGTTGATTCACAATGTTTCATTTTTTTTGGAACGCGTGTTAGTTCATCTTCGTTTGATTTTGCACCGTAAGATGTTACTGTTTGTATTAGTTGTTTTGATATACTCTCGTCGGTTGAGTTTGATGGGTAGGCGATTATCGAATCCAATGTCATGCATTTCTATTGGGATAGTGAGTTTATCTTCTCTGTTTTGACCACTTTGTAAATTACTTCCTCACTTTTCCAAAACAATTTGATGAAGTTGAATGGTCGGATAATTATGTAATTTTTTTCTCTGTCTCTCCTAGTTACTATCAGATCCTACTGTGGATTAACAATATTGTCTTCATCTTCTTCCATCGAGCAACAAAATAATATCATGCACCTTCCAGTCACCAGATAGGAGAAACACACTCATTGCTCTTTTCCAGCAAAATCCCCATTTGGGAAACCTCTTTATCTGTTTTGCTGTTACAGCTGGCTGATAACTTGGATAAGTATAAATTATGATTGGTATGATGCTCCCTTTGATTACTAGAAAACTAAACGATTTTCCGAAAATTCCCCATTTCAAAGTGTCACTATCACTCTTGAAATAGCTTTGAGGTATTCGAGTTGTACTAGATCTGCATAAATTCAAATTTCGAACTTTACGTTTCTAAAATTTATACTGAAGCATCAACATTGTAAGTAAGCTAGTCAATTTTATTGTGAATTTATTGCACATATACCCTTAAAGTTTCTAAATCATTCCTTCCTCTAGTTTTGATGAAGACAGTGGCAGCTGGAATCTGTTTAGTTTGATTGCTGGGTAGCTTTTTTCAAAAGGTTATTAGTGATCTTAAAGGAAGGCAGTTATAACGAACAACCTAATTCACTGTTTTCTATTTCAACTAGTTCAGAAAAGCTTGATTTTTCTTAATCGAATTTGATAAAGACGAGCTAGAAAAGGAAAAGAATCAGAAATATGTTGTTGGTTTTAATAATCACACTTTCTCAAATGTTATCAATGGTAGGACAATGATTCTTTAAAAATTGGTTTCAATCTTTGATAAATGAAATACTTATAAGAATGGAGTAAACGAACTCATTATAAGTTTGATAACTTACGAGACTTGAGCCCTACACAAAACAGTTTTTTTTGGTAACCATCGCCGTATTCCAAAATGTCACAAAAACTATTATTAGCTTGATTGTTGATCAGCATATTTAGCCTAAATTAATATACGAATTTGTCCGTTCTACTACGGTGTTATCACGAAAAGCACTCCATGTATACAATTGACAACGCCAGGTTGTACAGCTTTATCAAAATCTTGATTTCACAAATTCACAATCAGTCAGGACTTTGATCGACTTTTTATGCACCACAAAGATATTTCTTGCTGGGACCTATAATTTACTTGATGTTGGTTTTTCAAAAATCAGTCGTCCCTAACGGAAAAAAACATTACTGTTTCCTAAAGCTGATTTAATTCTGATAAGTATTTTAAGTTTGCTTGTATACATTTCTCTACTGTATAACTTTTCAATGTCTCATCTTCAATTGAAAGTTAGTGAGTCACCTCAAAAAAAGTTTCTACGCGGTCGCGAACGGACGCGACGAGTATAACAATTGTCCTTTTTTCCATTATGCTCCCCGATTTGCCAACTGTACTGTCCCCTTCAACTACTTTGTTGGTTATAATTGAAAATTCGCGAGATGTATGGATAACTAATTGTTTTCCATTTTTCGTATCTTCACTGTTCCATCTACATGCCTTCTATATTGAACGCTATACAGTATTTTCTTCGTGTTGTCGTTTGCATTTCCTGCTTTCTGTAACGAACAATTTATTTTCAGGTACACCTCGATCCTCATTATTAGTCTTCTACTAGAGTATGCAGAGCTCAGATTCGGGAGATTTTTTTTTTCTGTTTTCACAACTTCAAAAGATTTCTTCTCAATTTTTTTTGAACGTTAATGGAGAATTGTATATGTTTTGCGCCTATATGTGTTTTTTCTTTCTTGTTTTGTATCAGTAGCAGAGGTGCGCGGAAGAGAAATTTTTTATGCGGAAGACGGAAAACGGAAGTAAAATTTTTATGACGGAAGATGGAACACGGAAGACGGAAGTGAAAATATGGGCGGAAGACAGAAGAAGACGGAAGACGGAAGTGACTGTCTAGACCGTGAAGTACCAAAAATGTTGAAAACCGTAATCATTAGTGTTAGGAAAAGTCAGAAAATCAATCAAAAACTTTTTTTGACTTGGAAAAATCAAAAATTTTGGGACTTCCATAAAAAATATTTTCTCCCAAAAAATCCGGAAGACGGAAGTAGTCGGAAAAATTTTGACGGAATACGGAAGACGGAAGACGGATTTCCGCTCAACCTTTTTCTGTATATATCGTTGGAGGGGAAAGTAGCTAATTATTGATATTCACTAATTTCACTGCTTCATCAAGTTGTCAACATACTTCTATTTGGATTTCATCTGATCTCATACACGGTGAATTAGGCTATACATACTCACACCATGAAAATCGCCATAAAAATGTTGCAAACTTTTTCTATTTTTGCAGATTCGTGAACTGTATTTTGCAGATTCATGAAGCTAATAATTGATTTTCCCGGCAGTCCGCAATTGGTAATCTGACGATCTAAATTGAAAATATCTTTAGGTTTCCGTATATCAGTTGAATTTCTCCACGTTATCAACGGAGAATATGAATTTTATGAAAGGTGAACTTTTTGATTTCCCAAAAGACTATCAGAAATTTTTTCTGTTCTCATACCTTTTCATTGCCGCAAAATTTTGATCAGTAGTGATGGTTCCGGTGCTTCGAAAATTTTGACAGAAACTTAACAAAAAATGAACTTTTAAGAAAAATATTATGTTTCATAATCTCCTTTTTGCATCAGGAGGGGAGATAAGTCTCGTTGCCATTCTTCCGAATTCTAAATTGTTCAATTGAAATAATTGCTAATCATAACTTGTTTTCGAAATATTCTAATTTGCAAGCTACCGAGCAACACTTCTGTTTTCTCATTGTCAAATCTTTTCCTGTTTCGCAGCTGTGGTATCATTGTGTACCACCTGTTACTCGTTAATCCATTGAGTTGAGGACTATAAGACCAGAGGTGTACGGAAGAGAGATTTAGAAATTTCGAAATGCGGGATTCCGCACATCGAAATTTTAGCCAAACATAATTTGAAAAAAGACATAAAGTTCCTCGAATCAGTCTTAGCCAAAAAACAGGAAATGTTATCGTGGATTTGAAACAGCTCCAATTTTTTCCGAAGAATTTAAGAAAAAGAACACAGTCCTACTAACTTCGTTTGTGATATTTAGGAAATTTCCTATTTCGTCTTTGTTTCAAATACCTGGTTGTTTCTTATCATGAATAAATTCGTTACTTGAATCACTTTTTTCGAAAATTTCCTGTTTCACCTACAATACTTGATCTTACCCCCAAGCTCAGTGCATTCATTCTTTTTTTGTTGCCGTGTTGCTTTTATTGGTTAAACTTTCCGCAACAACTACTTCCCGTTTCCATTTTAGAAAAATACGCCTATTTTCAGATCCACTACAGCATAACTTGTCGTCAACTCAACTAGGAAGCTTGGAATCGTGAGATTTTTCTCTATTTTTTTAGCTTCAGAAAATTTTATCCCGATTTTCCTAGAACGTTCTCCTAGAATCTGTTCTTTTTGCTTAATTGTTTCTCCCTCTTTCTATCTGTCCCCAAGTTTGATCAGTAATACTGTTCATGGTTGACAACTATTTGTACATGCTATTTCATAGCTCAAAAGAAGTTGAATGATCCTTGAAAGTCTTCCATCCTTATAAAAGAACTCCAATCTTCTGCCCTTGTAGTACAAGGAAATGACAACATTGTCTTTCTTTGTCTAATGGGAATAATTAAAAACGGAAGTGTGTGACTCAAAGCTGTTATAATCCCTTTACTTTAGCTTTTCTTCCCGTTGGGGAGGGGGACCTTTTTTCTCTTCAGCATGTAATTAATTTGACATGATAGAATCATGATTGGTAAAGGATAACTCTTTGGAAAAGCACCATGAATCAGAAAAGATTTTCTGAAAATTTTCCGATCCAAAATGTCGACTTGTACTCTTGAAATGGTTTTTTAAAAATCAATTTCTCCTCTATTTCCGCATACATATGAATTCAAAAGTAATTTCCACCTTTATTCTGTGTGATGAACATTGTAAGTGAACAAGAAAATATTTATGTGTGTTGATTCGAACAATGCACCTAATTTTATTTGTTTTTCTGTTTCCTGTGTCAGAAGACATTGATATCAGGCTTTAACCTACTTTTCCAGTTGCATTTCCCTTAGTTTTATTAACATGAGCTGGATTCAGAATTCAGGGTTGTCAAAACAGGTTAAGTCGATATTTACTATTTCATCTAGTTTTTGAAAGTTCACTAGTGTGATGTCTTCCGATGGATCAGATGTTAGTGATTCCGATTCTGCAAGGCAATCAGACGAAACATCATGATTAAAATTGATAGTTCTGATCGATCAAGCGGCTAAAAACTCTTATCAAGGAACAATGCGTTAAAATATAAAACTCAGAGTCTGAACGAGACAGTCATAGGCATCGGATCAAGATTTCGTTCGTTGGAGATTCTATTTCATTACGTAACAGTTGTCAAATCCCCCAATACAGTAGATTCTAAGCTTCGAAAATATTCCTATTTCTATAAATTGTTCTAGTA
Organism: Caenorhabditis sinica; assembly: GCA_963932045.1. NCBI lineage: Eukaryota > Metazoa > Nematoda > Chromadorea > Rhabditida > Rhabditidae > Caenorhabditis > Caenorhabditis sinica. The sequence continues at coordinate 24,047,752 of OZ009940.1, forward strand.
GTGGTGCTTGTCTCGCAAATTTGATGGATCCGTTGCTTTAGTTGGACTTGGTTAGGTGTTTACAGTTACATTGTTCTTATAAAAGCTTTCGACATTCGAAAATACTATTGCGGTCATAAGATTAAGTACACTTCCGATAATAATCTTGCATTTTTTACGGTTTCATTGAGATGCCAAATATTCTTCATTTCTGCATGTACCAATTTGTAGACAACATAGATCACTATGTAAATTATTTTGACAATGGGGTTTTTGAAGCTTTCTCATAACAAAAAGTAGGCATTTTCTTTGTTACATTGAGTTAGTAAGTTTTCATTTTAGGGCAAAAAAAATTAACAAAATTTTTCCCGGATTCATAAAATTGAGAAAAACTCTCCTCTTTGGAGAGTTCGTTTCTGGTTCCACTTTTTATTCATTGGTCCAAACTGATGTTCGGTTCCCACTTCTAGTGATAAATTGTCAAGTTATATGAGCCTCAAAATTCATAACATTATGATGTCTGCATAACTACTCTCAACATGATTCATCTTTGCGTGACTATCCATCATTATCATCCAAACATGACTCCTGGTTTCTGAGTTCTCCGAAAGATGCCTCATTTTTTTGTTTCACAGAGTTGATATAGACACTCATATGTGTCTTAAAGTTGGTCTTCGGCACGTAAAATCGTCTTGCAACAAAGGAAGAACACATTTCCGAATAAAATTACAGATTCTCACACTTGATGAATTGGGTAGACTGCATAGTTTGAACAATATAAGAACAATATAAGAGCATATATACCATTTGCAACAAAAAAACATTGAACTTTGAATTTTCAAGTTTCCGCAACCCCTTCACCACTTTTGACTGAAATAGTTGATTTAAGAGTAGACTATTCGAAGCAAACTGATTGACAAAGCATATTGAAATTCCCAGTTTGCCTTTCAGTTTAGCAATTTTATGGAACATTCATGTTTTTGAGATAACTTTAATCCTCCATTCAATTTTTCAATGATTCTAGTGTGCCTCAAAGACTCTACAAACTTCACGCGTTACCATTTGAAAGTCGTACACACATCAACGATTGATGCAAAAAATGATCGCATAACTTACCATATTTTGAGAACAGAAATTTTTTTGACTGTTTCGTCAGTAATGTATCATAGTATAGTGCATTCGGATTTGATCGATATGGCGGTGCGTGTAGCTTTTACTACTTTTAGCTTGTGAATCTTGTGAGAAGCAATAAATCAAATTTTTCTGCATCATGTAACAGCGACCTATTGGAATGTTGATCTGGTTGAAAGTGTCAAATAAATTTCAAACTTCCATTAATGAACCTCTGATTGGTGGTAGCTCATTTGATCACTAGAAAGATGTATCCAGTTTTTGTATACTCTTATTGGCGTCTCCTAAACCAATAACTATTAGGGTGGTAAGAAAGTTTCTCCCGTTTTTGAAGATTTTTTTCATTCTAAGTTTCTCACTGAGCCTTGATTCAAAAAACCTAAGATATGTTGGTAGAGGGTCTACATCTCATTGGTAGTAAATGTGTAAAGTCCTAGCCCAGCTACGCCAAAACAAGAGATATGGCAGTTCGAATTACCGAGGATACCAATTTTTGTAACCTGTTTCATTTTGTAATTTTCATATAGAAGATGTTGTTGGGGTGGTTTGTGACTAAAATATTTGGAAAGAGCACGGGTTAAAATACAATACCAATACAGTTTATCAATGCCTCCTTTTATTATTAGTTTGAAATCCTCATTTGATCCGAATGCTAAATTATATCTAGCATCAGCGTAGTAAGATTTGTTCCCACTCTGGGTGGTGGGTGTTCATAAGCCTGAATTTTATCAAAATAAAATGATAAAGAGTTGTTTATTTTGCTGGTGAAATATTGAAATTCTGCGACAACTCTGAGCTCAGCAAGACTTACTCCAAAAGAGCAACATAAATTTCACCAAAAATCGAGACGTCTCGGTGTCTCCTGATTAAATAGAAATAAAAGCAGGCCTGATATTATCAGTACTTTTTCAGCACCTTATTAGCTATGCATAATCATAACAGCATAGAACCAGAACTTGCTAGTCTTTGAGAAAAAATGACAAAAGCATGCCCTAATCAAAACTGAAAATTTAGTTACTTTTCTAAAAACCATGATTTAACAGAAGATCAAAATTCCTTGCAACCACGAAGAGTAAGGTTTCTAATATTATAAGTTATCATTGCCTACTAGTATTTGGTAAATAATATAATTGGCCACAAGGAAGAAAAAGATCAGTAAAAAGAAAAAAACAGTAAAGAAAGAAATGTGTTCCAATTTTATCTTATGGAAGAACACTAATTAACCCGTACCCTCTCACGCGGGTCCTCCGTGCTTTTTTTCTATGAGTGGTTACTGTACCTACAGTAATCCTGCCGGGAGCGAGCTTTTTACAATACGCTCTTGAAGCGCTCGGATACTTATGACTACTGCCAAAATGTGAAGTGAATACCTACACTGCGAAGAAAGTTATTCAACAAACAATCTTGGACAGACACACACACACAGACAGAACTATTCCTTTAGTAAGGAGAAGATGTCGATAGTGTCATTCTTTTGCCCTAGGGCTGAAAAATGAAAAGGTTTTCCTCCCCTTTGGGCACTTTGAAAAGTCCATAAACTCTTCGGGAGTTCGAAATTTTATATGATGAAAATCAAAGTATCTGCGGATCAATATTAAGGTCTAATGATAACTAGGCGTGGCAGAAAACGAAGAAAAATTCGGAGACATTGTCTCCTAAAAGTTGTGAAAATAATTTACAATGTTGGCAAAACTGAAAAAAATAGCTCACAATTCCAAGGTCAGTGAGATGTCTATTTGAGAGCACAGAAATGTTGAAGGGGACCTGAAAATATGAAATTTAGTTACGATGTGAGGGAAAATGGTGACGATTTTCACGGAAGAAGAATCGAAAACAGATGCTGAACTTCATAAAAATCCAAAATAAAGGGAAAAGTAGTAGGTGGAACAGTGAAGTTTTGAGAACGAAGATAATGAAAACGGATAGAGTGAATAAAAAGCTAAAAAACATTTAAAATGTGAGAACCACAGGGAAAGTTATAGTAGAGTTCAGCATAACCTCGATTTCATATAAATTATCATGAACAAATGATTAACTTGAGACTCAACTCGTAATTGAAAAAAATAACTTATGATGGAGAATCGAAGCAAGAGAGATACAGAGTATTCTTATTCCTATCGTGCACAGCTCAGAGTGTACTTTGGAAAATTTGGACAGCCTAACATGGTACTTTGAGTTCGTGATAGGCGTGGGATTCACATATAATAGTATCTCAAAAGAAGTTCACCGGCGCAAATGGACACTTTAAAACAGGAAATTTAAAAAAACACTGTTCAGTTTTCTGGAATTCTTAGAACCTGTCCCATCAATCATAGTTTTGACTAATTTAATATATCAGGCAGATGAAATTGCAAAAATAAAGAATGTATGTGGTGTGACTGCGAACCACGATCAGTTCTACTGATCAAGAGTAGGGACTCATAACAGCTAAGGAAAATAACAGTTTGTCGCGAAAAGCCAGAGAGAGAATATTTTCCAGCGGTCGATATGAAATTTTCTGAAGTTAAGGAAACAGAGAAAAAAACTTGTAAGAGAGGGCAAATGATCCAACACTACATAGCATTCAATATAGAGGGTGAGTAGAACAGAGAAAGCACAAAATATAAAAAGAATCGTAGCTTTCCTTGTGAGATTGGAGTAAGAACGCCGGTCTCATCATAAAAAATGATTTGTCAGGTTAATTGAAACTGACGGAAAAACGGATGTTTATCAACCACCGATTAAAAGACAAACACTCATTATAATGAAAACAGCTTTAAGAAACAGTCATTTTTTCCTGTTACCTACGACTGCTGTTTGTAGAACCAACTGTTATCGATTGAACAATGGATCCCGGTCAGGAATAACATTATGCTGCTAGAGGAACAGAAAAAAGTTTAATCGAAGGTATAACTTCGATCGAAAAACAGAGACTTTAATGAAGGACAATCAAGTACTTATGGTTTACTGATCAATAAGGTAACGCGCATTTCGTAATAAGACCTTGGTGGAGCAGAGAAAATGTTGGGAAATTAATGAGGGTAGGGCCACATTGACTGATCTACAATCAGGCGAATAACATTTTTGTAACATTTTGGAATAAGGTGATGGTGGTCAAAAAAACTGTTTCGTGTTGGACTCAAGCCTAGAAAATTCTCTTACTTTACAATTCACTCATAGAAAATGCTTGAGGTGCATTCATTCATCGAATATCCCAACCAATTATTTATGAGTGATTGCTCTGAAAATCGGTAGCATGGGTAAAGGCATAAAACTGGCCACTTTTGAAAAGACTTGCTTTATTTTTCTTCTGGTTACCTTCGCAATAAATTCAACTAAAAAGGTAAGCATTTTTAAACTTGATTTCGGTTACTATTTATTTATGATATGACAATAAAGTAAGGTTCAAGAAGCAGTATCTTTTAGCGCATAACCACCCAGTGATCAACCAAAACAGATTTTCACTTGTCATTTTCTCAATGAAAACTAGACCAACTAGAAACTTCGGTATATGTACAGAAAATAAACTATTGCTTAATATTTGTTTACTATTAGTAGCTTATAAAGTAACCAGCTTACTTACAATGTTCCTGCAACTGAAAAACTTTGAACCGTGGAAGATGAACGGCATTATAGTATCTCAGAAAGAGTTCAAGAGCAGAAACTGACTCATTGAAACAAGAAATATAGGGAAAGTCGAAATTTTTCACGGATGAAATAATAAAGCAAGTCTTTTCAAAAGTGGCCAGTTTTATGCCTTTACCCATGCTACCGATTTTCAGAGCAATCACTCATAAATAATTGGTTGGGATATTCGATGAATGAATGCACCTCAAGCATTTTCTATGAGTGAATTGTAAAGTAAGAGAATTTTCTAGGCTTGAGTCCAACACGAAACAGTTTTTTTGACCACCATCACCTTATTCCAAAATGTTACAAAAATGTTATTCGCCTGATTGTAGATCAGTCAATGTGGCCCTACCCTCATTAATTTCCCAACATTTTCTCTGCTCCACCAAGGTCTTATTACGAAATGCGCGTTACCTTATTGATCAGTAAACCATAAGTACTTGATTGTCCTTCATTAAAGTCTCTGTTTTTCGATCGAAGTTATACCTTCGATTAAACTTTTTTCTGTTCCTCTAGCAGCATAATGTTATTCCTGACCGGGATCCATTGTTCAATCGATAACAGTTGGTTCTACAAACAGCAGTCGTAGGTAACAGGAAAAAATGACTGTTTCTTAAAGCTGTTTTCATTATAATGAGTGTTTGTCTTTTAATCGGTGGTTGATAAACATCCGTTTTTCCGTCAGTTTCAATTAACCTGACAAATCATTTTTTATGATGAGACCGGCGTTCTTACTCCAATCTCACAAGGAAAGCTACGATTCTTTTTATATTTTGTGCTTTCTCTGTTCTACTCACCCTCTATATTGAATGCTATGTAGTGTTGGATCATTTGCCCTCTCTTACAAGTTTTTTTCTCTGTTTCCTTAACTTCAGAAAATTTCATATCGACCGCTGGAAAATATTCTCTCTCTGGCTTTTCGCGACAAACTGTTATTTTCCTTAGCTGTTATGAGTCCCTACTCTTGATCAGTAGAACTGATCGTGGTTCGCAGTCACACCACATACATTCTTTATTTTTGCAATTTCATCTGCCTGATATATTAAATTAGTCAAAACTATGATTGATGGGACAGGTTCTAAGAATTCCAGAAAACTGAACAGTGTTTTTTTAAATTTCCTGTTTTAAAGTGTCCATTTGCGCCGGTGAACTTCTTTTGAGATACTATTATATGTGAATCCCACGCCTATCACGAACTCAAAGTACCATGTTAGGGCTCTTCAAAAGTTTACTGTAACATGACCATAACAAGTAACCTAGTAAATTTTGATACCCAGTATATTTGAATTTTATTTTAGCTTTCTTATTTCTCACCAGTTTTCTAGTTTTGAGTGAGAGAATTACAGGTGAAAACTATGAAAAATTGGGAAAATATCGAGGATTCGTGGGTTTTTTGTTACACGTTAGGCATCGTTGAAAGAGAAAATGGCTGATTATTGGTTTTCACTAATTTCACTGCTTCATCGACATGCCAAAATATTGGATAACATCTAATCTTATTTACAATGAAATTCAGAAGGTCACTGTCCAATTTCGATCAATTTGTGAAGATTTGTGCTTCAAAAATTGCGGCGGCAATTGAGAAAAAATACAAACTCTGCACAAAAATGTTCTGTTTCATCATCTGTTTTTTTTTGTATCAAAAGTGAAGAAATGTATTAATGGGAGGGATAACCTTTAAACAAATTTTTGAGTTTTCCTTACTTTTCTCAAATTTTTTACTGTTTTTCAACTACTCCTTCATTGTGCACTGTTATTTGTTGTTCCACAACGACACATCAGACAACAATTATAATCTAAATTTCATAATGAGCCCCTCGTATTAGTGGACTTAGCCACATAACAGGAAATCTTACAGTGAGTTTGAAATTGTTCAATTTTTCTTATCATCTACGAATTCTAATACAAAATACTCATCACGGCCTAACAATGATTGGCTGACATTTTCTAACCTTTCTGCTCAGATTTTTTGAAAAACAGATACAGTTTTACTAACTCTTTTAGAGGTATGTATTTAGGAAACTTCCTGTTCCGTCTCAATTTTAACTGTCTGGTTATTTCTTATCATGAATAAGTCCATCACTTGAATTTCACTCTCACATCATTTTTTCGAAACTTTCCTGTTTCACCTACAATGTTTGACTTCATAGCCAAGCTCAGTGCGATTCATCTTTTGGATGACATTGTGCTTTTATTGGTTAAACTTTCCCCAAAAACTCGTTCCCGTTTACATTTTTAGAAAACATTCTCTATTGTCAGATCAACTACAGCATAACTTGTCGCCAACTCAACTAGGGAACTTGGAATCGTAATATTTTTTCACTGTTTTCATAGCTTCAGTAGATTTATCCAGTTTCTTTTCTAGAATGTTCGATCGATTTTTGCTGTCGATGCATTCTGAACCTTTTTGATTTTTATAGATTCAATTGGTGGGATTACTCCTCGCTCCCCCAAGTGCAATATTTGCATTTCTAAAAAAAAAATCAAGGACACTTAACGTCTCCAGATATAGGTGGAATTCAAATTTTCCGCCAATGTATTAGGGTGGTCCATAAGTTTCTTTCGTTTCTGATAGTCAAAGTTTTATTTGCATTTCCCAGTTAGTTTGGATATCAATCACATTTATTGTTTTCAGGTCCATTTCTGCCAACAACTAATCATCTTCAACTCGGTTGTCAACCCGTACCTATACGGGTTCTTCGGACCCCATCGCCCATCTCATTCTGGTACTGGTGGTCGTCACTAACTACAGTAACCCTTGATTCCTAATTATGCAAAATCTCAACATTTTTATGATCTCATGTTTTTATTCACCAAACACATTCCCAACTGTTCCCCCTGTGACTTGTCATATCCTTTTCTGCCATTGTGATCTTCTGCCAAATTGATTCTTGAAAACGAAGTTCTACAAACATCATCTTATGAGCTAGCATCGTTGAAATTTGTTTTTCCTCCTATGAGGCTATTTTTCTGAAAAATTGTTGCAAATTTGTTCTACTGAATTATTTTCTTTTGTAATTTTGCATGCTCCATATCTAACTTCTCATCATTTTTAACGGCTTCGATTCCAAATTCGGTTCTATTTTGCACCTAATCTTGTAAAATCCCAAACTTCCAATTTCCACCTCAATTTTTTCCTCCAAAAAAACTGACATTATCCATAGTTTTTGTGACTAACATCATCACTCTCAAAACGTCAGATTCACACTTTTTTCTGCTGACTATAGTACCAAAAACCGGTGACTTTTGGTACGAAACGCAGCTGAATTTTTCAATTTTCTTCCATTTTCCCATTTTCTTCTATCAAGCTCCGCCCACTTTTTTCGTAGCGCCCCCAACCAACATTCATTAGCATTCAATCTCATTATCATTCCCAATTTTTTTTATTCCGTTTCAATTTCTTTATTTTTGATCTCAATTTCTCTTATTTTTCAGTAAGGAGTTCCTCATATTTCAAATAAGTTACAATATTTCAGATGCTCCTCCCTCCAAATCTAACCACGTCTACAATTATGTCATCAGTATCCACTTCAGAATCATTCAACACTGATGACCCCATACTGCCACCGGAGCCAATTTTGGGAGACTATGTGGAAATGTTCACTTTGGTGCTCAACTTTATAGTGTGAGCACCACCGAACTTGGCGGCCTATTCTCAGGTAGGATTTTTTTCTCATAGAGTGTTTGCTAGCCCAATATGCATATCGATCTCCATGTATTAGAAAAATTTGATTTCAGTCTCCGGTTGGCAATACTCCGAGTTGATCAAGTCTACATTGTTATCATTTGGCAAATGTCGAGCTGTGTCAGTACATCAACGCGTCAGTTGCATTTTCGACAGTCAAGAATGAAGAATTGTTCTCTAATTTCTTTTCTCTTGTCTTGTTTTTATTCCAGAGCTGGGAGTATACAGGATTTTCAAATCTACATTCTTCTCTAGTTTGTAGTTTCCCCCTCGGCTTGCTAGAAAAGCGCTGAGGGTTTATTATATAATGTTTTATCATTCTTTTTGATCAATAAAAAACTAAAAACTCCAGTTTCTCTTTAAATTGAAAGAATCCAAAGATGCAGCATACAATGCCCATGGTCAGAGAGAAGAACTAATTTTTGGAAATCAAAAAAATTCTTACTGTTGGAAAATTGAGAGATAAGAGTAGGGTCTGGGAAGTTAATCAGTATATCTTGGCAGTCATGAAGTCGAAACAATTCAACGTTTTCCAGCGAAGCATTCACCGCTATGACTCAGAAATTTGCGAAGAATACACAATTTGAACAAAAAATGTTGAAAATTGACGACAGTTTCTGTACAGAAGGGATTTTTTCAAATGGATATTCATGCTTGGGATTGACAATTTCCCAGGAAATTTTCTACTGTTTCATCATAGTTTTCTCCACCCTCTAACACCGAATTCGAATGACCATACTCACACAAACATCGCTTTAATATTTTTAGAATAAACATAATTTATTCAGCATTATATTCAAAACTGCGTCCCTTGCTTGCATTTTTCCTTTTTTTTCCCAATAGGTTCTCAAGCACTTATTAATACTTTCAACCTGATTTCGCTGCCATTAACCCATAATCCTATGCAACAGTACTCAAAATGAGCAATATACATATCAGCAGAGCTTGAAAGACCACACCCGAAGCAAGATCCGTGCCACTACTCCCAGAAGAGCGCAGCAGATGCTGAGCGAAAAAGGTGGACGCCAAAACCGCCTGAAAAAACAAAATCAATTCAGAAATGGAACGTGAGGAAAGCAAAAGTTGGAGGGGGAGGGAGATGAAAACTCGCTCTCTAGACTCCAAAGTAGAGAAATACTGACCACCTATTAATAAGAGATTCCTTGTTACTGTCAAGTAGACCGAATTTGAGAGAAAATCCAATTAATGATCGAAAAAAATATGCAATTCGAGTTCCACTGTTTCATGAGTACCGTATGAGCATGACTTTTTATCAATCTCCATTAGATTGAATGCAGTTTCCACAAAACGAGCTATTGTTTACAACAGATCACCTGAAACATGTTGATGTTGCTAGAAAGAAATTATGTTTCATATGTATTATGAAATTCATAACATAGTGAAATTTATCTCCCGCTAGTGAATATTTGACTTTCGTTAATCCTGCTTATTTTTAAATGATATTTATCAAAATTTATCTATCTCTAAGAATAGGTATTGATAATGCATGAAGCTTGCATTAATATTAATTGTTGATAGAAAAGTTTGCATTAAGGATGTATTGGAGTAATAAAGTAAGGCCGATTTTGTTGCGAAACATGCGTTGTGCTGGGCAAGGGAAACAAGAGCTTATGATCTTCTCACTAAAAATAAAACAATCTCCTTAGTTTATGATAAAAGTGAATCTGAAAAGTTTTCAGTAATTGAACTACTTGGAGGGTTGTTGGTATTTGAATTATTTAACGTTAGTTACACATTTACTGCCCGTCATCCGACAGTTTTTGATTTTCTGTCTTTATTTATAATTCTGTAGGATTTTGATATCGATTTACAACATCTATCAAAAACATGAGGCGAATACGGTGATACTGTGTTCATGACACAGAGTTTTCAGAAAATATCTGGGTGCACAACAAATTTTATTTCTGTTTCTCATAGCTGGTTTTTCGGATTTGGAAATAGTTATTTGCTGGTTAATGGGAAGAGAAATGATTTTTTGCCGAAGACGGGAGAAGACGGGGACGGAAGGGACTGTCTAGGCCTAGAAGTACAAAAATGTTGAAAACTAAAGTCATTTGTGTTGAATAAGTACTGAAAATCAGTCGGAAATAACATCAGACTTCGAAAAATTCAAAAATTTGGGACTTTTCTGAAAAAAAGACGCTAGTCGAAACATTTCGGGAACGCGGAAGACGGATGGAATTCCGCGCCAAATTTTTTTGTGCAATATGCATACAGCGCCAGAAATATGAGACTAGGAACTCAGCTTTACAACTAGCAAATTCGACAAGAATACCAAGGAAATGTCCATCCAGAAACCGGTAATTCTGGGAAAAATTTCAGTGTTTCTGATTCTTGTTATCAAAATTTTTCAAATTCAGACATCAATTTATCTCTCTTTCGTCGTACTCCACCTTATTTCACTACCTTAGAAACCAAAACCAAGGGCTCAACAACAGAGTATCACCCGAACAAAAGTTTGGTTTCCCCGAAACAAGTAATATTATTTATCGGCTATTTTCAATCCTTTTTTGTAATGAAACTAATGAATTTCGCTTGTTTTTCAGGTCACTTTTAGGTTCATCCTACCGTTGTCGAGTCCTTGCAAAGCTGTTCGAGTTTTCCGTCGACCGATTTTTCTCCACAAGTTTCTACTGTTGGAATTTATTTTCCATTCCGATGACCAGGATCGAAAAGTTTACTACAGAAAATCCTCTACTCCTGAAGTTTCGTCTTTCCCGAATGAATCTTGTTCCCACAATTTGTGAACTACTTCATAAAAAATTTAACGACTCTAACCTTGTATAAGATACAGGAAATGAATTGAGCCATAGTTGTCTGATCATCCATAAAATAGAAAAACAAACCGTTTTACAGTACCTGACACATAAGTTTCGGCGATAAAGATAGTGTTTCATTTGGTTTCTCACCAATCATATTTGCTTTGATTATTAGGGGGAACTACTGGAACTATGACAATTGCTGGAACAAATATGCATATAACAAATGAACAATTGGACCGAAACATGCCGAAACAATATTCTAACTGGATCAAGAAACATTGCATTATAGAATTGTGAAGCTTGGCATATAATTGGACTTAGAAACGAGTCTTATTTACACTTATGGTGTGAGCATAGTAATTATGGGAGCATTGCATTAATAGAATAGATGAGCCCATGGAAACCGGCAAGATTTGAAAACTATAAAAAATTAGTATCTCTGTTTTGAAGCTTCAAGATGAAGATTTTCTTGGTTTTTTAAAACTAGATTTTCCAGATATGTACATCCATATTCTACAAAGGGGCCAACTGGATTTTTCAGATTTTTTCGATATCAACTTTCTTATTCTGATATGGTTGCGATGCTTAAAGGCAATTAGTTTTTTATACATACAATCTTCTTGCATTTTGAAACATTTGATACTTTTCTGTTGCTCTAAGTTGAGAACTGGAAGCGATGAGAACGCCAATCCAATATCTTATTGAATCCGAAATTTTCGTCTTTTTTTACATTTTTGCCTCCAAAGAACACAGCGCTCCCCTTCTTTAGTCGTCTCCAAAAATAAAGAAGTAATTCCAAAAAATGAGGAGAAAATGGGGAGGGGGTAATTCATCATCTTCTTCTCAGTTCACACGTCTTTGAAAGAGTGAAATGGAATGAGGGAGATTAGCCTATACTGAGTGTTGTTCAAAAATCACGGTCCAAAATACATATCTGTCTATTTCGCAACTTTTGATGTTCCAAATTCTTACTTTTAGTTTTTTGTAAGTTCGAATTTCTAATTGCCCTCTCAAATCGTTGTTTAGTAAACCCTAGACTCTGTTCATCATTACGTCACTGCTTTCTCGTCTTCTCACAGTTTTCGTCTATTTTCTATTCATCTTGAACCCAGAAAATACACTAGAATCGCCAATCTTCATTTTTTTCTCTATGTTTTCGTGTCAATCATTCGTGGTGCTATTTTAACACTGCCAGTTTCACGAGGAGCATAAAATTTGTTGTTTTCTGAGAAGATTGATAGATTGGAATTTTACATGAAGTCCAGCTCAAATTTATACATTTTGTAGATGGACATGACGGTGATACTAAATTTCTTCAATGTGCACCATCTTTAAAATATCATCCCGATTTTTGGCGATAGCTCTCAAAGTAAGACTGCACGAGAACACAACATTCATGCTAAAAAATCAGATCAACTGAACAAAACTCAACTGAAATTTATTAAACTTTTCACTTGGAATGTCTTGTATCATAATAGTTTGATATCTGTTTCGCATCTACCTGTCATGATTTAACAATACTGATGCCGATCTCATTCCACGGAAATTTTCAGAAATTCACTGTTTCAGCTCGGCGATTTGCGAAGTTACTTTATATTTGAGTGATGACGAGGCTATGATAAGTTCCAATATAAAGCGACCTACCAAAGAATCGAAACATGACAGTAGCCTTTCGAAAAACCAAAGGTCTAATTTTGAGTTGAAAACTTTTTCATTTTCAAATTGTTTTCAAGTTAACACAGCTTTGAATATCATTACTACACAATCGTCAATATCTGTATGTTTGTCTGTCCGTTGCACGCCATAACTCAACTTCCCGTGGTCCGATTCAAATGAAACATATATAGGCCAACTTGAAATTAGCCCGAGATGATGTCAGTACTTTTTTCTTTAAAAATATCTAATTGGATATTTTCTAAAGTTCACCCTATTTCCACTATGGCGCCAAATAAACAAAGACCAGGAGGTTGTAGCCCCCGACGGGGACGAAAATCACCTGGTTTGGAATCAAGTGAAAATGACGAAAAAAATTGTTAATTCGCATTCACGGAATACTACCGTCAAACAACCACGCTATATAACAACTGGTAAAAACGGTAGATTATTTGGTTTTTTCGGAAAATCAAGTCAATGAATGACTCACTAATTTCGAAATGGAATTTAACAATGTTCTGAAACAGAGAGCACCTAATCAAGAGTAAGATGAAGATGATAGTCTTTTTTCACAAAATTGGAGTTTTGTAATAACTAACTCTTAAAATTCCTTTCTTTTGTAGCCCGCGTTTTTCCTTCTAACTTAATCCGGTTCAGAAACAGTCAAAGTTATGAAAAACTGTGGAATTTTTTCAAGATTTCTTCACTTTTGGTTGAAGTAAAAAGTAATGTCCTAACATTAGCAATAGAGTGAAAAAAATGGAAAAATATATCGTTTTGGAATCCGAATATTTTTCACAAAAAACAACTGAAATTCGATTTCATTACACTTTCAAGTTGTTTGCAAGTTATCGGATATTTTGGATGTGCCAGTACATAACCTAGACCAAAATTTTTGATAAATTATGTTTGCACTCCTGTGCAAACGTGATAAGTGAAAGAATGCTTCTAATAACCTTTATCATAGGGTTCTACAGTACACTGTAATAGGATGAATTACAGTAGCGGACCAAATAGAATACAATTACTAAATGAACCCAAACAATAATGTGGTCTTCCAGCACGTCAGAAATCTCAAGGTGTTGAAGCAGTAACATTCGTTTTCAGATAAGAGAAAGTCATAATATGTTCTATCGTCCATTCCCAAAACTCTGTTTCGCAGACTTTATACAATTACTCAAAGTCTAACTGATAGCATTTTGTAACTAACTTTCGTACGCTAGTATTGTGAACTCGAAATTTCACTACTTCAGTTCCCCTATTCAACTCAAAGCTAATGATAACAAAATTGTGCTATCATTATGGATACGATTTTTTTTTGATATTTCATTCTCATTGGAGCAAACTTTCAACTCTCTGTTTCAGTGATCTCATGTTTTATCATATTGTTTTATTCCCTGTTAGGTAGAATGTTCGATAAAACTCGCTAAATAGTAACGTTGTATTTGAATTACGTGACAATTTTTTTTTATGTCGAGATGTCCCCGTGGCCGTGTTTTTGGATCTTCGGCAATAACTGTGTTGTTTTGATCAAAGCAACATCTGCGATTCAAAAATTTTCAGATTCAACTTTCCCATTTTTCCGTACGATTCTATTGACAACTGATGGTGGAGTCAGAGGTAATTCCCTTAAAACACTTTATTCTCATTGGAGCGTAATTCCAATGTTTTTGCTGTTCCAATACCACCTACTTTAGCCAATTTTCTCTGCTTCTAACCTAGTTCTGCTAAATATAGTACCCCAATCTGCACATTTACCTCTGAAACTTGGCATATTTCACAGAATCCAAAGTTAAATTTCTACAATTTTTGCCTGTTTCGATACCACAGTAAGCTTATCAAAGCTTTCCATGAGTACTTTACAAGTTGTTCACCTCTCTAACCTTTTGTTCCGTTTCCTTCCTCAATTTTTCCAAATTCAAAAGCCAATCGGACCCGCTAACAAAAACATGTTTTATGTGAAAATTTCTCTCTTTCCGTATCTCCCCACATTTTTCATCGTTTTTATCCTTTTTTTTTTTGATTCAGAGAGGGGCTCATTCGGGTCGTTCACCCCCGTTCCGTTTTCCTCTTTTTAATGTTTTTCGGTTCTTTTCTCTCCTTTGTATCCTTGTTTTTTATTGAAATTTCCTCGTCTATTCTATTTCTATCTGGTAAATATATGTATATCCTCTTCTGTTCCAGTGATGAGCTTTTTATAATTAGATTTTCCAGCCTTCCTTATTTTCGTTTGAAGCTTTTCATAGTTGTTTTTTCAATTTAAATGAAGTTCACATCATCATCATTATCGTCTTCATCATCACTATTTTATTGGCTATTTTTGTTTTTTTTGGAAGTAAATAAATTAGTCTAGTCAATTTAGCCAGTGAGCTGGACTTTTGTTATTTTGAGCTTCCTATTACGGGAAAACCGAAATAAGAGATTTTGTTCAGGTTTGACAAGAATAGATGCTCAAAATGGACAATAATAATTTTACAACGTAGGAAAGTAATTTCATAGGGTAGTGAAACTGAAAAACTGAGATTATACTGAGAACTTCTCTGTTTGTAAACCGACATATAAATATAAGTTCACTGGAATATCTCCGATTTCTTGAAAACTATGCATATTGAAGCAACGCCTTGTTGGCGTGATAACTAATCTCCTAAAATGCAAAAATGATGCAATCAACCGCCCTGGTTTCCATCTGTTTAGGAGAAATCAAAAATTTTTGAAAAACGGCGCTTTCGAATTTTCTGTGAATCGCTGGAAAAACTTTGGAGGCCGTCTTCAAAACTAAACACTGCAATAGATCTCTGTTATAAGACACCATCAAGAGACAGTGAATTTTTGCCCAACATTGGTAACGATTCTTTCACTGTTTCATTCCTGTTTGGGATAATTCTACCTGCTAGACGAAGGTCTATTGTTTCCAAATATTTTTTATTCAGATTAGCTCTCTATTTTGGAATCGAGATTCCTAATTTTTTCTGTTTCAGTTACTTTTCATAATTTGGGTAGTTTCTTGGTGATCATTGGGCCCCGTATTGGATAGAAATACTTACTGTTTCAATTACTCTCCAAAAAGTAACCCCTGATCCGTTGTTTCCATTATGGGTTAATTGTAAGCTAAAAGGCATAGAAATCCGGTTTTATCTTATAACTCTAAATAATTTCAACTATAAGTAAAAAACTTACTGATACAGGAAGTCTTGAAGTTTTCATAATCTTTTTATGTTCAATAACGGAGTTGTAGGCAATATCGGAACCTAAAAAAGGAGAGCTACATTTCGAACAACTGTTGTAAAAATGAAATTGAAGCCCAATGAAAAAATGCATAAGATTATCAAATAAAGAACTCCAATTTTGGAAGCAAATTCTGCATAATTTCGCTTTTTTTGACAAAAAGTGAAAATGTGGATGATGAAGTATTTCTTCGTATTATGAGTATTGTATGAAATAGGCTCTCGTTGCTATTATACTCCAATTAATCGATACTTATACTAGTTCAAAACTGAAACTTTTGTGATAACGAATTACCTGAAACATGATGATGATGAAAAAGAAAAAGTTTCGAAAATTGTTTTGAGACAGTGTTCGTCTATTTAACAAAAAAAATTTACCCGTCTCACTGTGTACACATCAATAGTTTGTGAAATTTGCAATAATTCCATTAAGGTAAGCAAACGTTACTGAATGACCTTTATAGCCTGAAAAAGTAAAAATTAAGCTGATAGTGTACAGCAAAGATTGTCACTCTTGACTGAACAAAAATTACATAAACTTTGCATCTATGTAGCTAATTTTTTTTCCACACTGAATCAAAACATTCCAATGCAAGCTTTATGATAATACATAGTGAAACTGATCAATTTTGGAACTCTCGAGAAAAGCCTCTTGTAAACTCATATAAGACTGGCATACGGCCGCGTCTTTAGGAAATTTTACGTTTCAGTTGAAAGTTTGAAAATTTCCAAAAGTAGAATTTTCAAAATTTCGACGTTTTCGGTGGAAATTTTCATTTTTGAAATACATACCGCGGCTGGACGGGAACAGTCACAGCCTTCTCATGTCTGTTCTGCAAAATAAAATACCGGGCTAGCAACTTCTACGGCTATAGAGTCTGTTACCGATTCTGTATACTTTTTCCGACCAATTCTAACCACCCGCAACTGAAAATTTTCTGTTACAGAAAGCTGTTTAGTTCCAACTTTGGTTCTCTGCTTAATACGCAGTTAGACCTCTGATATCATATCCGAAAAACCGGAAATGCCTATTTTTCAACACGAAATGATTACAAAAAAGTAGACAAGTTTCACTTGTAGCCCTGTCTCAAATCGACAATAAGCAGTCAAGGGCGTGTATACAGTAATCATGCTACAGTAACGTTTTCAAACTCGAAATGGCCACAAAATATTTTCTGCAATTGACTAGTGAGAAATGTAAATTTTTGAAACCAGTTCCGTTATTTCGTTCTCCGCAACATCAAAATTAATCAAATCAAAAAATCAAATAATGGAGGTCCGGTCATAGAAAAAAAGTCCGGGATTTTCCTGGGATTACGTGGTCCCTGATTCCCGTGAGACCGGTGTCCGGAAGTAGAAAAAAAAGTCCCGGGACCTTGAAGGACCAAAATTTCATCAGATCCAAGTTTTTCATCTTATTTTTTACGCCGTTTCACTTAGTCAAGATTCAAATTAGAAAAAAACTCCCGTTGTAATCCCAGGCATTCCGAAACCCCGGATAAATTAGAAATTTTCAAATTCGAATACATATGACTCGGGGCCGCACTGGGAATGAGCATGTGATTTGAGATTGATCATGACAATATCGTTCTCGTCGTCGAAAACTTTCGATAGTGGATATGGAAACACAGTTGCAAGAAAATAATGCTCGCGAAACATTGGATTTTTGGAGAATAGTGGTGAATGTAATATTCTGCTGTTTCGCTAGTACATATCAGAAGTACTTTTTTCTGTCAGAGTAACTGATTCTAATCCGATCCTACCGTCCGTTTTTCGAAGTTTGTTAGAAGTTAGAAGAACTATTACTGTTGCCTGATAGTAATGTTGAAAGTTTACAGCACGATTGATGCTGATAGTGAAACTGACAAAATCTAAAATTTGTCATCTATATTCGAAACTAGCGGAAACTCTGGGTGGATTAGCTTCAAAAGAGGTAGCCAGAATATTATCAAGAAAGACATGGATGATAACAAAACAGCATGAAACAGCGAATTCTCGCCTAGAATTGTTATACTCTTTTCATTTTTGGCTCACCTGGCCTGACAACAAGCTTCACCGATTCCAAATGTTTTCTTCCGTCTAGCTAACCTATTGAAACTAAAACTCACAATCAGACTTTCCGGTTTCAGTGACATTTCATATTTTGAGTGGTTTCTTGATGGTCATTGGGAGCAGAGGTGCGCGGAAGAGAAAATTTTCTATGCGGAAAACGGAAGACGGAAAACGGAAGACGGAAGTGACTGTCTTGGCTTAGAAGTACCAAAAATGTTGGGAACCGTAATAATTAGTGTTAGATTAGGTCAGAAAGTCAGCCAAAAACCTTTTTCGTCTTGGAAAAATCAAAAATTTTGAGACTTCCGTGACATATTTTTTCTTCCGAAAAATCCGGAAGACGGAAGTAGTCCGAAAAATTTTGACGGAATACGGAAGACGGAAGACGGAAGTGAAAAAACAGGCGGAAGACGGAAGACGGAAGACGGAAGACGGAATTCCGCGCACCTCCGATTGGGAGCAAACATCCTGTTGAATCAAAAGTCTTACTATTCCAATTACTATACAAGATATGTACCTGTTTCGTTCATTGTTTGGTCCCCGACATGATAGTGAGCTAATTAAAACATAACTCCGTTTCATTTGTGATACATTCGAGTGACCACAACTCCGATTTTAAAAACTTTACTGATACAGTTGCATATCTTCCAAGGTGCGATAAACTTCAAAAATTAATATGCAGAAGATAATTACGATTTTCACGGTCCGAAAGTTAAGATTTTCAGCGAAAACAACGACTCCCCAAAATCCGAGAACGAGTTCTGCATAATTCTCCTGTTCCTTGTTACTGTTAACTTGACCTATATTGAGAGAAGTTTTCGTTTCACCTTTACTTAGAATGTGAGTGATAAGTTATTGTTCCTTACTGTGGGTACTGTAGGAGGATGATTGCTAGCAGACTTCAAATCATTGATTTCAATTGATGCCTTCCTTAGAGAAAGTATTGCTCGCATTAGCTTGCTAGTTAACCCCAAAAAAACATTGTTGAAACTGAAAACAGTGTGTGTCAAAACTTCAAGAAAGTGGCAAAATTTATTCCCATGGATATTCTGTAAACTGTTCTTATCGAGACTACTACACTATAGCAATTTTTAACACTGTATGTTTTACTGTCTAGACATCAGTAGTCAATGAAACAGGGAACAGTTCCATTGTAAGTACAAGAATTACTGCAAACAGCTGGAGCAAGTAAGAGCTAAGGGGGTAGAGAAAACTTTGCTACTCTCAACATCAACTGTTCAAAAAACAGTTTTTTTTGCCAAAATCTTTTAATAAACTGAATCCGATATTTCAATGCTACTTTTATAATGATAGTGAAGCTGAAAAATTTTGGAATTCTGAAGGAAAAATTCTAGTGAGGTTGCCAGTTTGAGAAAAAAAACTCTGGTATCTCCAGCATCTTTTAATGCTAAATTCATCTCGGTCTAATAGTAAGCAAGAGTGTCGGTAACCTTTGCGGTAATAGTATTAGATTTATTTTCCGACCCATTGGGACCAAATGAAACAAAGAATTTTCGAAAGTTGTTTAGTTTCAACTTTAATTTTCTGCTTATTGTTAGATAACGCCAATAGTTCATTGTTGTATTCTTCAGGGTGGGTACCTGATTTGATTTTCAATTGAATGAGTCATCAGATCATCACTAGACCGTCAAATATCATATTTGAAAAACACGACACACTTTTTTATCAACACGAAATAATTACAAAAAATAATCCTGTTCAGCCGGGTCCAATCCGCGTCGAATCGAGAATATGCAGCTAAGATCGTGTATACAGTAACCATGCTACAGTAAAGTTTTTAAACTTGATATTGCCACCGAATACTTTCTCTTATTGACTAGTGAGAAACGTCAACTGTACAACTTTGAAACCAGTTCATCTCGTGTTCCCGGGCCTGTATCAAATCAAAGTACTAAGTAATATAGATCCGGTTTTTAGAAATGCTACATTGGGATTCTCACTCTAGGTATCCTCCAGTTTTTCAGTTTCATACTGTTTTGAATTTGAATGGGAGTATTGAACTCACCAATGTATTCTCGATTAACATTTTCTCGCAGTACTGTTTCCCTGTTTTTATATTTTGTGCCGATTATGGTAGAAGCAATCTGTGGTTGAGAAACAAGTCAGACAATACGACAATACTAAAGTTTTCAGCAAACCAACTAGAAATGGTGGATTTGAAATAGAAAAATTAGGAATCGAGAAATTATTGACGATTCTTTTTTGGTAACTCTACTTCTATTTCTATTTAACTAACTCTGTGACTCTATACGGGCAGGAAAATACTCTAATTATCTATTTTTCTGGATCAACAAAATAGGAATTTCAGCATGCTTTTTGATGAAAACGTCTTTTTGTGCTATTTTTCGATTACATATGTCGATTTTTCAATTGAAATACTACTGAAATTTTCGAATTTCCTCATAAAAATAACCTACTTGAAACCGAGAATTTCTGGAAAAATACCTCCTGTTTCTTGTTCTTGTTATCAAAACCTGTCTAGTTTCAA
This sequence comes from Caenorhabditis sinica, assembly GCA_963932045.1. Taxonomy (NCBI): domain Eukaryota; kingdom Metazoa; phylum Nematoda; class Chromadorea; order Rhabditida; family Rhabditidae; genus Caenorhabditis; species Caenorhabditis sinica. Next base: position 24,068,377 of record OZ009940.1, read on the forward strand.
ACATCAATCTTCCCGTCATTTAATCTCACCATCTCATTTCCATCTCTCAAAAACCACAATTTAGGGCTTCTTTTTCTATTTTCTGTTCTCGAAAATTCATAAAAATAGACAAAAAATAAGAAACTGAGACGGGAGAAGAATTGGATTGGTGTTTGAGAAGCTGTCAGTGACGGGAGGATTTTGGTTTTTGAGTCTCTGTTATTCATTGGAAAATGAAAAAATGAAAAAGATTTTGGATTGAGAATCTAGAATCCAAAACACAAAACTCTGAACTTGAAAGAATATCAGAATCCTTCATCTCAGCATCCAAAAAGTACAAATTTCCCTCTGATTTCTGACTAATTTCTAGATTCAATCTAGAAATTTTGGAGAGAAAAAAAGAGAGAAAATTTCTACTCTTTCTCTTCAAAATAATCTAATTTCTCTATGAATCAACATTTTTCCCCTTTTTCTTTTTTCTTGTCTTTTTCTCTTTTCCTCCCTATTTTTAGATTCAGAAGACGTCGTTGACGTCTTCTGAATTCTCAGTGGATAGACAGAAAAAACGAGAAAAATAGAGACATGTGTATTAATTTCAGTTTTCTGGTCTCCTCTCCTCCATTTTTAAAGTGTGAACAAATTCGTGTAAATATTTTTTGCTTCTTCGTTTTGGCTTCAAATTTTACGTGTTCAAAATTTTCAAATAACCAAAAAAAATTTGAGGAAAAAGTTCATTTTTCACCCCCTTTCCGGTGGAAAGGTCGAACATCTATGACCTCGAAGAAAAGTGAGAGAGTGTAGAAAAAGAGAGAAATAGAGAAAGAGGAGCATTCCCCCAGGGGAAATGCCTCCATGCATCTATTATTTTTCATCTTCGACCTCGACTTTTCTGAGAGAAACTTTTTCGGTTTTTGAAAGTTTTGAAAATGAGAGAGTTTTTGTTCTATATAATTGGTTGAGTTGGTGGTTTTCAGTGCTGCGAGTTGTAATTTTTGGTTCAAAAAGTAGGTTTCTAGTGAGTTGAATTTTGAAAATTCGGGTCCAAATTTCTAATTCAAAAATGTAAAAATTTTGGTCTCAAAATGTTGAAAAAAGTCAGAACTTTCGTTCAAATTGATTGTTTAGACGATTCCATCTTCTAAGTTTTCACGGAGTTCTGTAGGGAAATGTCCTTTTTTTCCAACCAGACGGGCTCCAAACTTGGGATCCGAGTGGCAAAATTATTCGGTTTCAAAAAGTTGAAGTATTTTAAAACATTGCTGTAATTCTAATCGATCCTGTAGTTTTTGGATTCGCCTCTCAAATACCATTTCACAATAATTCATGTATTTTTCAATGTGTGTTTCAACAGCAGACAGTAAAAACAATTCCACTTTCAAAAAGTAGATGTTTGGAAAAATTTTTTCTAAAGACTAATTACCATCAGCTTGGCTCTGTTTTCGAAAATAGAGCTTTATTTCGAGTTCCAAAAACAGCGTTCCAAAGACATATGAAATTTGCAGTCAATAGATTTCCCGGTTTTATGAACTCGAAATTTAAAAAGTCAGTATGTCAGATCGCTTCTTCAACTGCTATTTCATAATTATCACTGCTGTTTACATAATTCTTCCTTTTCTTGAAGTTAATATTTCATCATTCAATATGGTCAAACTCTTTGAAATCCTCGTACAACTCGATGTTTCTGAATATCAAGATTCGTCTACCTCGTTTTTTTCCGTTTCAAATTCTTATTTTTTCTGACCATACTTTGAGTTTTATGATCCTGGAGTTCTTCCATTACATTATCACTGCATCTCTTCCATAAGTTTCGCTCCTTAAATTTTCATCTCCAGCTCCAAGAATAAGAAATTCCAAAATTTTAATGTTGCTGGATCAAAGTTTCCTTCGAACTTTGTTTTCATCACTAACGTTTTTCTCTCTTTTTTTCTGTCATTCATTTTTTATCGTATTCTAATTTAAGATCTCAGTGTCAACTGTTTGAGTTTCAAAAAGTCAACATTTATTTGTTCAAATTCACATATTCCATTCTCGCAAAAACGAGCTATATCCCAAATTTTAACTCATCTTTGGTCTTTTCAAAAGGTAAAGGTTTCAAAAAGCTGAAAAGTGTTGCAGCTCAAGTTTGAATTCGTTTTACTCCATGTTTCCTCTCCAAATTACTTTTTATTAACAAACTTAAGAAAAATTACAATTACTTCGCGCAGTTTTATTTCAATTTGTACAATAGTTTAAACTATTTTTGGTCTATTTTTTGAGTTTCCATCGTCAAATGTTTGTCTCCAGCTGTAGAATAAGAAATGCCAAGGGTTTCTTGTTTCTGGAACAAGGTTTCGTTGAACTTTTTTTCCCATCAGCAATGCTCTCACATATCGTTCGCACGTCCATTTTTTGATCACCATGACCTTATGTGGTTTTCTGTGGAAAAAAGAGAGAGCACATAAGAAGAAGAGACGCAAAGATACACTTCCCCGGGGCAATGCTCCATGTCTTTGTTCTCTTTCTGACACGTCATTTATTTTATTTTTTGTAGATTTTTCTTTGGTTTCTCGCAACCGTGAAAGTTAAGGATCTTTGACATGAGTAATCTTACTACGTCCAGTGTTAAAAATAAGGATTCGCAAGTAGAGTTTTAATTTCAAAAGTTTCGGTTTCATAAACTTCATGAACCAGATGGGCTGCGCCCCTCTAGGGCCCTTCGGGCCAACGTAGAATTTTTGAAAATGAGAAAATTGAGAAACTTTCGAAAAGTAGAAAATAACTTCGTGAACTCGTATCCCCCTCTCTTAAAATTGAAGCAACAGAATGAAGCTAAAAAAGAGGTTTTTCCACTTTGTGACCTCATTTTTTGACCAATCGAAAATCGAAACAGACGGGCATCATCATGCAGTACTTTCTGATCACCTGCCAAAATTTGAACAAAATTGGTCCGGTAGGAACTTCGCTAGAGTGAGCGAGTCCGGAACAGACAACACACAGACGGAATTTTGCGTTTATTAATAGTAAAGATACACGGCTTTTCTGTTAGCACTAATAATTATTTATTTCGGAAAAAAATATTGACCAAAAAAAATTTTCGGAAAAAAATATCTATTTGTACTCATTGAGCTATGTGAACAAGTAAATTCCGACCTCAAAATGTTCATAGCTTCAAGACGATTTGGTGAGCGAGATTTTCAGCAATTTCACTTGGGTCTTCAATGGGATGATTCGTCAATTTTGGAATTTTCACTTTTTTCATCTGCAAAGCGATCACATATGTAGCTCGAGATATGAGCTCTCAAAGTTTTATCCGGCACTACTTCTGGAGTACATTGAACGAAGAAAATTTCGAATTTTCGACTCCACTCTTTTTTTGAGAAGTGTTGGATAATATTTTCGACCTGATTGTGACTTTGAAACGACAAATTAGACTCTCTTAAAATGCACCCGAGCTGAGATATGAGTTTTCAAAGTGCGTACGATTAGTGTTGGCTCCAACTTGAGGGCTCATTACTCGAGTTACGTGATCGTTTTGCAGATACTCTCTTCGGATATCACCAATTGATTGGACGACGTCCTGGTATGCCAAATATTAGAAACTTCAAAAATGTCGTGGTCGCGAAGTCTCCTAGTTCTCAAAGTTTAATTTTTTTTTTGCTAGCAGAGACTTCTATTTGTGAAACTTGTCTTCCCATCTCACTTCATAACTGAAAATGACAACTTACCTAATATTTCTGTTCCAATTTCTCTATTTTCAAAGATGCAATTACTGTTATACAGTCGTTCGTTCTCCTCTATTCTAGCGTTGCCGCAAGCGTATTTGTTTCCTTCGACAGTCTGAGATTCTAGAAAACAGTACTGCAGTGATCAAGTTTTTTTTCACATTGCTTTTCCAGTAAGTTTTATTAAAATCCAGCCTTTGAAGTTCCCGACCACAACGTTTTTTTTCACTTTCAAACTCTCCATTTTTCTGAACAAACTTTGAATTTTTCGATTTTTTGATTATGCTAGAGAATTCTTATTTGACGAACAAATTTTCCTTTGAAATGCTCCTTTATCTCAATACACCTCACATTTCTAAAACTCACCTATGTATGTTTTATCACTATGACGTTCTGAAAAAAAAACAGACTAGCCGAAAAAAAGTCGCAGTTTTCAGTTGCACCAAAATTCTTTGTATGAAAGTCTAGCCTCATTATCCAAGAAAAAACTTACCGTATCACATTCTTGATGACTAGCAAAGCACTCTGATAGATGCAGTTAGTATAATGCCTTTGTTACATTTTCATCACGCGATTCGGGTAACGTAGTATTAAAGACAACATGTTATTTCTAGAGTGTTGCTATGTTTAAAATCAACACATTCTTACTCTCTTCTTGGATACTTAATTGTTTAATGCATCAAGATTGTAGTCAAACAATGTGTGTTTCATGATGTCCAGAAATTGAAAGTCTGTAAAGAATTTTGATATACAGAAGATTTTTTGTCTCACTTCATTCCTAGTTGCTTTCAATATTTTGGTGGAAAATTCCTGTTTAGAGTCAGAAAATTCGCAGTTTTTAATTGTTGATGAATTCAGGAACTTCTAAACTCTCATGTTTGTAATTCAACTGATTATCTCTCTTTAGACATGCTATACGTTCCATTGATATCTAGGACAAGAATCAGATTTTGCATATTGTTATTGTTTCAAGCACACTATTTTACACTGAACAACATGACAGAACTAATTCTTGTGTCGCGATTACATCACTACCCCCTTTTTCTTTGGAATAGTCTCAGTTTCAGTCTCATTGTTCGTCATCGTTACTTACTTTCTTTCAGTGTATTTTTGAGCATTTCACTGTTTCAAAAAGCTTTCTACCTCAACGGTTCAAATTAGTCGCATTGCGCGTTTATTGAAGTATTCAAATGGATGACCTTTGCCTTATAGACTTTGAGACCGGTTAGTTTTCCACGACTATATTTTCGAGAGGAATTCACCCCAGGCCAAGGCTGTCACACGGCTAGCCGCGGCTGGCCGCGGCTAGCCGACTAAAAGCCGCGGCTCGGCTAGCCGAGACGACTCGGCTTTTGGAAAGCCGAGAAAAGCCGACAAGGCCGAGCTGTTTATCGACGCTTAGTTTTTTCGCGTTTTTTGCTTAAAACTGCTGATTTTTCGAATACGAAACAAATAATTGAGGATAAAAGTAAAAAATTATGAAAAATTAATTATTATTGAGGGAGTTTGAAGCAAAAAATCAGAAATCGTCGCAATACATGCAAAATATTTGAAAAAATTTTCTGCAAAATCATGGACTAAAAAACCTTACAAATATCATAATCATTAAAAGTTTCGATAATAAAACCGGAAAAAAGTTTGAATTTCCCCTCGAAAATACCTTAGAAACTCGAAATTCATTGCGCTCCGTATCATTCGGCTAGCGCGGCTTTTCTCGGCTAGCCGAGGCTGGTGTCGGCTGGCCGCGGCTAGCCGACTCCTCGGCCCGGCCGGCTCGGCTTCGGCTAGCCGAGAGAAATTGCCAGCCTTACCCCAGGCATGTTATTTATTTCATATTTCTTAGTTTCTAGGCTACAAAATTATCATTTTTCCTGTTTCAAACTCTTCATCTTTTATCGAACAATACGATTCAACCAGTAGAGCCTTATCTTTCTCTGATTTATTTTTTTAATCTGTACTTTCGGGCTTCGCTGTTTCGATATCATTCCAAGTTTTCCAGTTTTCCTTCCTTTGTATTATGCCTTCTTTAACCTCCATTACTATTCAAGGTTCAAGATTAGCTGTTCTTACTGTTATGACGAACTGATTTTGTAATGGATCCATGCTGCTTGCAATAAGCGGTTTACTGCGATTTTTACTTTGTGTATTACAAATCGATAAAAATGCCTTCATCTGAAAAACCACAATATGGTCTAATTTCCAGAAATTCAGGGTTTCATGAATTTGTCATTTTTCCAAATTTCTCAGGAAACTTTGCTCGTCGTGCGATTGGGTTTTTTTTTAATGTAGAGTTTCTTATTTTCTCTCAATGTGACATTTAATAGTGTTTCGTTTAATGATTCTTAGTTCATTAGATGCCATTAGTTCTACACCATTCCCACCGTGATACACTGTGATATGACATAATCGCGAAACACTTATTATTTTTCCACCCATTTGCACTAACGTAAAATAACATTACTGTTTCTTGATGGTTAAGTTAATTGAGGAAATTTTCTCAGCGTCGATTTCCTAGTGTTTCGTATAAGCAAAACAGTGAAGTATCATGGAAAATGAGATGAGTAGTAAACCTTGAAAATAAGAAAGTACAATGTAACGGATACACAAATTCCAGTTACTTAGAGTTTACGAATAGAAGCTATTTCATTCGAACTAATTTCTTCAAGAGTCATTATTTCACTTCACTACTGAATGGTTTCTCAAAAAAAATTACGGTATCACAGGGTTGAGAAATCGTGGTACTTCAATTTTCGACGCTCAATTGCTTCGTTTACGTGTCTTGCAGCTTTTTCTCTCTCCACATGAACGGATATTTTTTTTAACCTTTTTGCATTAATTTCCTGTACTCATTTTTTCATTAATAGTTGAATATCAAAGATCTTACAATGAGAAATCTGCATTTCCTTGTTCACCGATTGGAGTTCAGAGCGCTACAGTAGTTTGCGATCTGGCGATTTAGATCACTCCGTGTGTAATTCTGTAATGCTAACTTTTCCGTGATCATTTCATTCTATGTTAATACTTCATTTCCGCTATTATAACTATTCCACCTGATATCAAATAAAAGTTACCGGTTCCATGAAACTGATATTTTCTTCATTTTAATGCTCACTTTAATCCATGCACAATGTCGGATTTTATATGTTCAATTCGGAGCTAAAAAGAGTAGTATAATTCCTAATCCACCATTTTTCCATAACTTCCTCTTGCTCTGATCGTTATACGGTTTCAATTACATATTATCTGCTTGCGAAATTTCCGAGTGAAATTGACTGCTTGTTAATCTCAATCTTTTGTTTCTTTTTTTGCAGTAATGCAACATCTAGACGCATAGAAATTTCTCTGAATATTATATTCATTACCAGGTTCTTCGATAATGTTTCTTCTAGAACCTATCACGATTATTGATGGTTATGCTTAAACCATCTCCCTAAAAATTACTGTATGAAATGTTTGGTATATACTTCCTAGGAACGTCATATAACGAAGGCATCGTGTAACTATTCATGAACAATCCGAGCTCTATGAAAAAGGATTCTATCAACTTTTTCGACTTTTTTATGTCTGTACCAGGATGGTTGGATTAATTTTTGTAATTTCATCGAAGTTGATACTAGATGTAGTGTTACAACGAAATCATTTGAATTCTTTATGTACCAAGGCAAGGATATTTGGAAGAAAACATTTCTTCAACGATCCGAAGAGATACAAGTGCGATTTTGCTCACTCCTTTTCAAATAATATGGAGCACTTTGTTTCCATGTGATACCATCTGTAATCATAAGCAATTGAATTATTCAAGATCGCAAAAAATGAGTTCATCTTTCACCGTTTCATCAACGGCATAAGCCATTCTAGGTGCTTTTTCGTCAATATTATTTCATCGTCGTTTACACTGATGAAAATCAGATAGTAGTTGAAATTTTTCCGAAAAAATCATGTTGTATCTTTCCTTCAACAATTGAGCTTGAAAATTTTCAGTTTCCCAAGCATGACAAAAATACCATTCGAAATCGTCAATCAGTTTGCTGGAAATGGTTTTCCTATATTTGTAGGCAAGAATTCTATTCCACGAGGAATGTTGATTTTGCAAGAAATGGTGGACATGATTCAGCAGAAGTTTCGAAAATTTCCATGTACACACGTTTATCGATATTTCGGCAGTATGCACTGTGTGATGTTTAGGTCACCCAGAATTCTTTTCATAACTTTTTTGGTTTCCAACTTTCCATTTTGCAATGAACAACAAGACAGAACTAATTCTCCCAGCGTATTGTTTTGCATCACTATCCAAAATTTCTTCGGAATATTCTCAGTTTCACTCTCATCTCCAGTTTTCCGCTTCTTAACACATAGTTTTGGTACTCCGATCATGTTTGCTACGTACTTTCCTACGCTATAATTTTGAGTATTTCACTGTTTTCATAAGGTGGTTTTTTTCATTGACTCAAATTTCTCATCAATTGATCCACCTCACGGTTTTGACATGCTGAATTATACTTCACGGTAGTGCAATCATATAACGACTCTAACTTCCAAATTTTATCAGCTTTATGAAACTGTAATTTTTCTTACAGGGACTCATTCTTTCTGATGAGTGCCTGCCTATTTGTTTCAAATGGATGTATAGCTTACAGTTTTGAGCATACAATTTAGATGGCATTTTATTTGTGTGCCCCGTTCCTTTCGTCAATGTGTCATTTTGAACTTTTACAGTTTCATATACATTTCTTATTTGAGTTCATTGACCCTATCTTATTTTACGATCAAGAAAAGTTCGTTAAATGCAGCCTGTCAGATTTTTCAACGTTTTGTTTACACAAATTTAGCTGAATATTGTACTTTAGAATCTGAGCTAGACTACTCAACACAAAAAGTTCAACTCATGAAATTGTTATTGATGATGAAATTTGGATTTTTGCCATGTATTTTCTTTTTTTGCCCTTTCATCTTGTACATTTCATTCTCTTTGTTTAACTTGATAGCAATTCAATCTAGATGAACCTTGACCTAGTATCAAATTAGTATCGTGAAGCTGAAAACCAAAATTTTTAAACTTTTTTGAAATTGTTTGCCGTTTCTTGAGGTTTTGATTAGTCTTTGTCATTTTCTAAAAGTTGATGCTTCGGTCAATTCAAAGATTATTCGTGATTTGAAATTTCACAAGAACTGAAAATTTTCATAAGAACATTAATTCCAGATTCACAAAATTCACTCTCAGAGAACTCCAGTCGGAAATCTGATTTAGCGTTCTTGTTACGAAAAATTTTAATTTCCAGATTTTTTTTCCTGAAGTTATCTGATTCTGATTCTGAACTTCCAGCATTGAAACATAACTGAATTTCTAAAATCCGGTTGGGTCCACGGTCTGATCGTGAATTGTTACGTTGCCTGTTTTTTGGATCCCTGTCTGTCTGTATTATTTTTCTACATTATTTCTCTTTCTGTTATTCTCAGAATAACATTCCAAAGTTAGGACTTAGGAAGACATTTTCAGTTTCATGAAGTGGAAAACTGAAGAGAGTGTTCATTGAAAATAATTGATAGACTTCAAAATTAGCATCTCTTTCAAATACTGAAATCTCTGTTTCTCGCTGCTCATTTTATCTAATTTTCGCAACTTCTTCTGATGTTAGCAACTTCGTGACTTCCTGCTGAGAAAAATTTCAGCCCCATTGTTATACATGTATCAACGTTTCCATTAAAAATCGAGCAACATGAAAAATACAGTTCTTTCCACCCTGATTATTTATCACTCGTTAGCTTTTCAGTACCTAGGCGATTTTGATCAGTCCGTTTCTCTTTCTGTCATACGAAATTTTCCAATGAAAGCTGACTGTTTCTTTGTTGCCACAAATTTCGGGAATTTTATCATTAATTAGTACTTGAACATTTGATCTGTCCTTTCTCTGCTTTATTTGGACTGTAAGCAGCTCCAATGATGTTTACTGTCTCAATTAGCTAACTTTGAGGGCTGGAATTCACTAGTTTTGTTGTTGTTGTGGAAATCCATGTTGCTGACTATCACTTTTTGAAAAAAATGGGCAATCATCAAATCGGAAATTTTTCACTGTTATATGATACTGATGTTTTCCAGGTAACTGGTATCTATCTAATCGGCGTTCGGTTTAGTTACGCTTTTATTATCATTTCTTTTGCAGGATGAATTCTGCAGTTTCAATTACATATCATTTGCTCATAGAGTTCACCTTTTTCTTAATTTTTTCCTCAATCTCTCTGCTTCATTAATGACCCGTCCTCTAACTTGTAGAACTTCCATGATCTTTGCCTGTTTCATCATTTTCAAGAATAAACCATTTCACGTAAATTACGGGACCAATAAGCAACGAAATTTTGAAGGTGAACATTTGATTCTCACTAGTCAATGAACGGTGACATAACAGGTCAGTAGAACGCGTTTGCATACCGTCGTTCACTGATCCCTGTGTATCCCCCGTCCTTTTGCAGTTCTCAATTTTTATGAGGCGGTAGTCCACTGTCCATTAATGCTACATTCGCTTGTCACCTGAACTGGTCATTATGAGACAGTAAGGTTTGATAGTGGCCCTTGGTTTTGTAGCCATCATTTTAGATGTCTCACTAGCATAATATTGACATCTTGTGTACCGTTTCATAAACATGTAATTTTTTAGTTTGTATCATCGTCTACACTGACTTCGACGCTCGAATTTCGGATTCTTAATGGTTTTCGTTACAGTTCTTTCACAAAGGTCACGATTTGTCGAAAGACAGTATTGAACTTATACTATCTTGTTCTCATTTTTTTCATAGAATCGTTGCTGTTTCTTGTGCTGTTTATTATTGAATTCATGTGATCGGAACCAATGAATCAGTACAATATATTTCAAAGTTTTTTTTAAATAATTTGTGCCTGTTCCTTGAAGGTTAGGTTCGTTTTTGACATTTTCAAAAGTCAATTTGAAGGATTCACCAGAACGAAAACAACATGATTAAAGTTTAGGAAAAGTATCATTTCCGAATCTAAGATTGATTAGTTGTTGCTAACACTTGGGATACACTATAGCAGAAAACAACCTTTTTCGAGTTTCAAACCATCCAATCTCATTTCCTCCAAATCCCTTTTTGATTTTTATCATGTGATTGCTTAATCGAATTTTTGATTTCCAGTACATTATAATTTTTGTCTTCTTTAAATTTCTGTTTTACATTATCTGTTAAAATAGCATTAACTCTTTTATTTGTTGCGTTGTTTCGTTACATCTCGTTCTCAAAATCGTGCTCCAATTTTCAAAAAATTCAAATTTTCTGTTTCAGGTTGGCCATGAATAGTCGTCAAATGCTTATATTATTTTAATGTGGGTTTGGTGTTCTCACGAATCTTATGAGAGTTTCCAGTGGGTTTTTCTGTTTCTCCAACTTGTGAAGAATTGAGCATTTTCTTGAAGGTTCGCGTTATTTAATTCATGATCCTGGAATTCTTCTCTTCATTATTCTTCATCTCTTTCATAAGTTTCATCTCCAGCACAAAGAATAAGAAATTTCAAAGTTTTACTGTTGTTAGATCAAAGTTTCCTGCGCCCATTTTTTCTCATCATTAATACGTGCTCCTCATTTAAAAACTTACCTATCACATTCTAGATGATTATCAAAGCACTCTGATAGATGCAGTTCGTTATTGGCTTTCATTACGTTTTCATCATCAGATTTGTCTCGAATAGCAGTATTAGAGACAACTTTTCATTTCTAGGGTGTTTCTATATTCGAAATCTAGGCTTTCTTACTCTCTTTTTTGATTGTTATGTGTTGAATGATCTACATATATGTATATCTGTCTTGGCTTCCAATAATTTGTGTTTCATGATGTCCAAAAATTGAAAGTCTGTAAAGAATTTTGTTGAACAATAGATTTTACTGTCACACTTCATTCCTAGTTGCTTTCAATATTTTGGTGGAAAATTCGTGTTAAACGTCAGAAAATTTGCAGTTTTCAATTGTTGATGAATGTAGGAACTTCTAAACGCTCATGTTCGTGTTTCTAAATTTTTTCGACTGATTATCTCTCTTTAGACATGCTATGCATTTCATTATTATTTAGAACAGGGAGCAGCTTTTGCACACTGTACTTGTTTCAAGCACACCATTTTACACTGAACAACAAGACAGAACCAATTCCTGTCTTGAAAATGCATCGCTACCCAGATTTTCATTGGAATAGTATCAGTTTCAGTCTCATCGTTCGGAGGCGTTTCTTACGTTCCTTCGGTAGCATTTTTTTAATTTTGAGTATTTCACTGTTTCAATAAGGTTTTTTACTCATCAGTTCAAATTAGTCGCATTGCGGTTCGTTGTCGACGACGATACTTTCGAAAGGAACTGACTCCAGGCTTGTTATTGATTTTTTATTGTTTTCGGTTTCCAGACAGAAAATTTACCATTTTTCCTGTTTCAAACTGGCCATTTTTCTATTGAACAACACAATTCAACCAATGCTGACTTCTCTTCAAAGGATTCCTTTTTCTTAATTTAATCTGTACTTACGGACTTCGCTGTTTTGATATCATTCTAAGTTTTCCAATTTTTCTCCGTGTGTATTACTTTAACCTCCATTACTGTTCAAGGTTCAAGATTAGATTTTCTTACTGTTACGACGAACTGATTTCTTAATGGATCCATGCTACTTGCAATTAGCACTTGGCTTTTACTTTGTACATTACGCCTCGATAAAAAACGCTTCCACCTTACAAACCACAATATGGCTTTTCCAGAAATTTTCCAGAAATGATTTCCAGAAATTCAGGGTTTCATGAATCTGTCATTTTTCTAAACTTCTCACAAAATTCTGCTCTTCTTGGATTAGTTTTTCTTATCTCATTTCTACCTCAATTCCACATTTAATAGTGTTCCGTTTTATGATTCATAGTTTATCGAAAAATCAGTTGTACACCATTCTCATCGTGATAAACTATGAAATGACATAATCGCGAAACACTCATTATTTTCCCACCCATCGGTATTTACTTAAAATAGCATTACTGTTTCTTGATGGCTAAGTAATTGGTGATATTTTCTCAGGGTTGATTCATAGAGTGCTCCGCCTAAGCAAAATATAGTGAAGTATCATGGGAAAATGAGTTCAGTAGTAAACCTTGAAAAAAAGAGTACAATGAAAAAACGGACACACAATACATTTTAGTTTCTTAGAGTTTGACGAATAGAAGCTATTTCATTTGAACTGTGAGAGTGCATATTTCACTTCACTACTGAATGCTTTCTCGCAAAAAATTACCGTTTCACAGAGTTGAGAAATTGAGGTCCTTCAATTTTCGACGCCTATTCCCACGAACCGACAATTTTGTATCGCTTTTTTTTTACTTTAAGAAAGTGTTGTTACTTCTATCATAGCAAATAGTCCTATCAATTTTTCCTGTATTCATCTTTCCATTAATGGTTGAAGATCAAGAATTTTACATTGAGAAACCTGCTCACCGATTTGAATTCCGAGCGCTACAGTAATTTGGTCAGAGATTTGACAATTTAGATCAGTCCGGGTGTAATTCTGTAATACTAAATTTTCCGTTAAGACCTCATTCTATGTTAACATTCTTCTTTTCCTATTTGAATTATAACTATTCCACCTGACATCAAATAGAAGTTACCGGTTCCATGAAACTGATATTCTCTTCATTTCAATTCTCGCTTCAATAATTGTCCAATACGTTGTATTTTACATGTTCAATTAGGGGCTACAAAGAATAGCATAATCCCTAAAATATCATTTTTCCATAACTTTCTGATTGAAGCGTTATACCGTTTCAATTACATATTATCTGCTTGCTGAATTTCAGAATGCAATAGATTGTTGGAAACTCTCAATTAATTGCTTCTTTTTTTTTGCAGTAATGCAACTTCTGGTCATATGGAAATTTCTCTGAATATTATATTTATTTCCAGTTTCTTCTATAATGTTTCTTTTAGAACTTATTACGCTTATTGATGGTTGTGCTAACCTTTCTGAAAATTACTGTGTGAAATGTTTGGTATATACATACTTCCTAGGAATGTCATATAACAATGACTCAATCCGATCAACTTTTGAAGTCACTAAAAATTTCGACAATTTCATCTTTCAAGATAACAGAAATTACTTTCATCCTTCACCGTTTCATTACCAGCATAACCCATTTTTACATTCAAATTTCCGATTTGAATATAGACGGCGTCGGTCCACAAAAGTCTCTCATATCTTCAGTTTCGTAATCACACTTTGAATAGGATCTCTCCAGACCTCATTTGATATCTCTTCTGTCCAAAGTTAGGGTTTGGGCAAAAATTTCAGTTTCATGAAGTTTAAATCTGAGTGTGTTCATTAAAAGTAATGTTCGACTCCAACTGTTTGGTTTCAAAAGTATGTGTATCTTTCAAATACTCAAATCTCTGTTTCTCGCTGCTCATTTTATCTTCTGATGTTCGCAACTTTGTTACATACTTCTTGCTGACTAAAATGTTGCCCCATTTTTATACCCGTATCAACGTTTCCATTAAAAATCGAGCAATATGAAAATAACAGTTCCCTCAACACTTCATCGTTTCTTTTCACTAATTAGCTTCCAATACCTTGACGATTTTGATCAGTCCGTTTCTCATTCTTTCATGAGATATTTTTAAAGAAAAGTTGACTGTTTCATTGTTGCCACAAATTTCGTGAATTTCGTATTTTATCATTCTTCGATACTTGAGTTTTCGATCTATCATCAAACTTCTCGGCTTTATTTGGACTGAAAGCCGCTTAAATCATGTTTACTGTCTCAATAAGTTAACTTTGAGAACTGGAACTCACTAGTTTTGTTGTTGTTTCGCTAATCTCTAATGCTCACTATCACTGTTTGAAAAAATGGGCAATCATCATTGCAGTGAAAAATTTTCCAATTTTTCACTGTTATATGATACTGATGTTTTCTAGATAACCGATATCTATCTAATCATGGTTCAATTGATCGGCGTTTCCATGAGCCCCACTGTCACATAGATAACGCTCTCCTAATCGTTTTCTTTGCTGGATGAATTCTGCAGTTTCAAGTATATATCCTTTGCTCATGGAGTTTACCAATGCATTTTTTCTTTCGCCTTGCATTCCAACCCCGTTGTTTCATAAATGACCCTTCCTATAACTTGCACAACTTCCATGATCTTTGCCTGTTTCATCGATTTCAAGAATAAACAATTTCACGTAAATTAAGTTACCTATAGGCAACGAAATCTTGAAGGGAGAACATTTGATACTCAGTCAACAGTAACCGTACATGTCAGTAGAGCGCGTTTGCACACCGTCGTTTACTGATCCCTGTGTATTCGCCGTCTCTTTGCAGTCTTTCATTTCTATTCAGCGCCATTCAACTGCACAATAGTGCTACATTCACACGGCACTGAAGTGGCCATGATGAGACAGTAAGGTTTGATAGTGGTCCTCAGTTGGGTAGCCATCATTTTAGATACCGTATTTACTCTAATAGTGGGGCACCTCTTATTGAAGGGCATCTCTAATAGAAGGGCATCTGGGCAGAGAGGTTGAAAAATAAAAGGGCACCTCCAATTGAAGGGCACCCCTAATATAAGGGCACCAGGCAAAAATTTTTCGGTTGAAAGTTTGGCGAAAATTCGAAAAATCGCGAGATTTTATTGAAGAAACTATGCATTTTCTACTGGTTCAAAGCAATTTTTCTTTGATTTCACTTGTTTTTCCTCTATTTTAGCCGCTGCTTCGCAAGTTCATAATTTTCAGCAATAGTTTCAGAAATACAAGGGCACCTCTATTTGAAGGGCACCTCTAATATAAGGGCATCCAAAAAATGGGGTTGAACAATAGAAGGGCATGCCCCACTATTAGAGTAAATACGGTATCTCACTAGCATAATATTGACATCTTGTGTACCGTTTCATGAACATGTATTCTTTAAGATTATGTATTCTATATTTATTGGGTTGGTAGCTTTTTGGATTAATAATGATTTTCTTTGAAGTTCTTTCACAAAAGTCAAAATTTGTCGGAAGACGGCATGGAACTTATCCTATTTTTTCTTGGTTTCTTCATGGAATTATTGCCGTTTCTTGTTGTTTGTATCATTGAATTCATGTGATCGGAACCAATGAATCAGTACAATATATTTCAAAGTTTTTTAAAAAATAATTTGTGCCTGTTCCTTGACGGTTAGGTTAGTTTTTGACATTTTCAGAAGTCAGTTGGAAGAATTTACCAGAACGAAAAAAAAACATATTTCAAGTTTAGGAAAAGTATCATTTTCGAATATAAGATTTTTTTTCGTTGTTGATGACATGTGGGAGACACTATATGAGAAACAACATATTTCAAGTTTCAAACTTTCGAATTTCATCTCTGTCAAAAAATGATTATTGATTTAAATCATGTGATTGATTGATCGAATTTTAGTTTCCAATCCAATTTAATTTTTGCCTTTTATTTCAATTTCATTTCTGTTTTACATTCTCTGTTGAAATTGCATAAACTCTTTCATTCGTTCTATTGACGTATACCCGTCCTCAAAATCGTACTCCAATTTTCAAAAGGTTCCAAATTTTCGGTTTCAGGTTGGTCATAAATAGTCGTCAAATGCCTCTTGTCTTAATGTAGGACTGACTTTGGGTCCATTGCAAGTTACGTTATTACAAGTCTTAAGAGAGGTTAAAGCGGGTTTTTCTGTTTTTCCAACTTGTGAAAAATTGAACATCTTCTTGAGCCCCAATAAAATATTCATGTCCAAGGTTCCAAGGTTCGTCTAATCTTTGTAGACGTACTCATTCGGTTTTAATTACTCTAGATTCACTGCCCAAAAAATCATTCTTCTAATAAACCAGATTGTGGATTTTAAGTTTTATCACGAGGTAATATCATGTTTCAAAACTTCTGGATGTTCTCTTGATTCAGTTTTCTGCTCGTTCAGTCATCGTCTGTTTAGACAAACTATCTCGTTCTCATTAGATAATAGTCTTCCAGCTGAATTGTGACAACTTTTTACTTGATTCGAGAAATTTCGGAAAAACATATTTCAAATTCTAATCAGTCCTTGTCCTATTCTGTGGAGCCAAATTTTTTCTAAAGTTTGCTGTTTTACTGTTCCGATTAATCCGGTTCACATTTTTATCTGCTGCTATATATTCCGATAGTTGACTGTTCCGCATCTCATCAAACAGAAATTTCCGGTTCCACAAAACCCATATGTTCTTTTCTTTACATGAATGGCTTTGATCATACGGCAGTTCGTTTTTTATAAGTTAACTTTGGAGCTTCAAATATACAAAATTTTCCTGGACATTGCTAGACGACATCTACCGTTTAAAAAATATGATATCTTTTGTACAAGTTTTAAATGTCACTCATAATCTTCCGGTTTTCGAATCTCATTGTGCTTTCATTTTTGCTGCAATGTGAAAATCTTGTCCTACTGTGACTTTTGCCATTTATTTTCTCACATCAATCTCTTTAAATTATACATTCGTTGCCGGTTTCTTCCATATTGTCCATTCTAAAACTTGATTTTATTATTTGAAGACCAATTCGAACTCTATTAAAACATTAAAGAAAAAAGTTTATCCAATTCCAACAAAGTCGCTCAAAGATTTGACAATTTTTTTCTGTTTCTTGATGGTTAGGTTAATTGTTGTCGTTTGCTCAAAGTTGATTCAAGCCGGGATTGATGTGCATTCTAGTTTCATTTTTATTAGAGTTAGCTCTGTTTCAAGGATATCATACTTGGCATTCAAGATATCTTTGACAGTCCTGCGAGATTAATATTGTGTAATTGACATAAATTTGATTTCGTCTTCAAGCATCAACAATTGGATCATTCAAAATATTGAAAAATTGCCTTCATTTCTACCTTATCTACTAGTTTAACCTACATATAAATTGGCCACCCGATTCATTCGTGTTTGGCTTCTTTAGGAAAACCTCTGTCAGCTTTCTTAACAAGTTCTTGTTTCTTATATTGCATTTGTACACGACAAAGTTGAAGTTATCAAATACCGTGAGTCTCATATACCTTCGGTTTTGCAATCTCATGTTAAGTGGGGTCTCCAGTCCATATTTGATCAGTTTTTGCCCCTGTGTCCTTGAACCCATTTTCAGAGATTCCAGTTTCAAAATGTCCACATTATTTTCAATACTCTAGATTAAGCTAGTTCAGGGCGAATACTCAGACTAATTTTCATTCTGTACCTTTTCTTGAACAGGATTATGCTGCTCAAGATATATCAATCTTGCGAGAAATGTTGATTTACATCAAATGCAACTATCTTTTGTTTCCAGAAAATCAGTGCTGTGCTTGTAAAAAATTTGGATTCACTGTTTCTCTATCATCATTTTGCTAAGAACCCAAGATTTTATTTCGTTTATGCGTTCTTATTTGGTTTGCCACCGTTGTCAGAGGACCATATTGCCTTTTGTGAATTGCTGAAAACGTCTCCAGGATTTTGCTCGTCAGATTAGTTACTGCGCACTGAACTACTAGGCATCATTATAGTTCTTGGAATATTTAGTGCAATAATGGAATTCCAGTTTTAAGGGGCACCATATTTTGATGATTTTAGTAAATCACTTATGCCAATTGGATGCTTATTGTGGCCAATATGATGAAAATAACTGACTCTATAAATTGGATCTGTTTCATGTTTACCATATTCTGAGGGTTGATATCCTTCAAGTAATAATTTTTTTTTCTTGGCAGCTCCCAATATTTCAATACTTTTCAGTTGCACAATGCTTTTTTGGGGGGTACTCGCTTTTGGAACTTTCTTAAATGGAACTGTTATAAAATGGAACTTTTCCTGAATTGGAACTGCGCAAAATAGAATTGCTACCGATTGAAACTGTGTGAAACAGAACTGTTACAAAATGTAACTGTCGCAAAACCGAACTGAGTGAAATGGAACTGTTACAGAATGGAACCGCAGTTATAGCGGAGCGCGTTTGCATTGCCGATTTTTTTTAATTTTCAGAAAGCCGAGCATTAAGTGTGAAAATCATGGAATAATATGAACACATGCTAAATAGAAATGTTTTCAGTTTAAAAATAAAAATATTTTCTGAAATTATATGTGTTATTTCAAGAGTTTTTATTTATTTCAAGAGTTCGCATTGAAAATTTTAATTTGAAAAATCGTTGATGCAAACGCGCTCCGCTATAACTGCGGTTCCATTCTGTAACAGTTCCATTTTACTCGGTTATATTTTTCAACAGTTCCGTTCTGTAGCTGTTTCACTTAGTTACAGTTTCATTCTACGACAGTTCTATTTTGTGCGATTCTATTTTGCGCAGCTCCAATTCATAAAAAGTTCCATTTTAAAACAGTTCCATTTAAGAAAGTTCCAAAAGCGAGTACCCCCCCCCCCCTTTTTTTGGTGTTCCGTTTCATGTGCAAATGCTAGATTTATTATGAGCAGACTGTTTTTGAATTTTAACTTTTTCGAAAAAATCGAAAAAGGGCGCTTTCTCGTTTCAATCTCATTTAGTTGGCCCAGTTTCCCTCAAAATTCTGTTTTAACTTCTGTTTTAAAGTGGTCATGTTTTGTGGATAAGCTAGCTTACACAGTTTCAAATCAAAATGTAATTTTACAAAAAATTGAATATTGAGCGAAATTTTTTGACAATCCTGCGCGTTTCAACTATTTCAGATGTAATCGTGGGCGGTTTCACTAATGAATTGGCTATTCCAGTTTGGTGGATACTGTTTCAAGGAGGACATTCGTGGATTGTTTTGTTAGCCTGTTTGGTGGACATTTAACCGCTTCCTGGTTTTCTTCTAAAGTCGAGCCAGACAAAAAATGGATATAGAACATGTTTTTGAAATGAATGCCCGTTTCATAAGGTTTGTATCAAGTTATGCTCTATGAAGATTTTGTTTCGATTTTTTAACTTTGATCCTGTTAGCTTGTTATCGTACAACAGTGTTCTTACACTTAAAAAAAAGAATACAATTAGTCCAAATATATTATTTGGACTCAAAACCAACGATTTGAGAAGATGTAGTTTTTGGTCCGATACAATGTCTCAAGAAGTTAGAGCGTTCATCGAAATTATCGAAGGATTTTTTTTGTATTAGGCCGGTAGGAATATGAGAATCCGTGCTCTAGTGCACGTGGTCAAATGGAAGAGAAAATCACACTGACTTCTTTTGCAAAAACTCTTCCATTTGACCAAATGCACGGGGAGTGCAGTGGAGCATGGATTTTCAAATTTTTACCGCCCTAATAATAATGTACGGTTTCACTGACTGCATTTGACCATATTTGTCTGCTGGATTTCAATAACTAACGTAATGAATGTTTTCTTTTACCTAACCTTTACTCAATTGAAGTGTGGTTTTTTGAATGATTTTCTTCACAAAAATTGCTGTTGAAAATCTAGATCCCTGTTTCAACCATCGCATTTATTTCATGTGAAAATTGAAGTCATTAATCGAAACAGAGTTTTGCTGAATAGTTCCGAATCTACAGTTTCATGAGATTCACTTAAGTGAAATTTCCGGACCATTTTGATAGTTCGTTCTTATCTCCAGATTGATAACTGCCTATTTTGGCTTAACCAAAGTTTCCCGTCGCAAGATGTCGACATTCTTTCCCAGCCATCTAATCAAACTAGTTTTTAAAGTATCAAGTGATATTTCGTTTGTTTAAATTTTTCTGCCAAATTTTCTGTTTCAGGTTGGTCACAGATAATCTTCAAATGTCACTAATCACAATAGGCCTGGGCTCTCCATCCGTTACATGTTCATAAATTTATGAGAGTTTCCAGTGGGTTTTTCTGTTTCTCCAACTTGGGAAAAATTGAACAGTTTTTTGAGCCATAATAGAAGGATTCTCTAATCTCTGCAGCATGTGTACTTATACTGCTACAATTTCTCTAATAGTAAAACTTCAAAACGCGGAAATATCCCGTTTCAAAACTTCAAGATTTTCTCTGTTTTTTGACTAATTGACTAATTCTTCATCATATGGATGTTCAAAATAAGAATTTCAGCTGACAAGGTTTTCGTCCTTTTGGACAGTACCTTACCTTATTTTTATGTATAAGAAGAATCTCAATTTTCTGCTTAGATATTAGCATGAGAAAATCAGGTACGTTTTTAGGTATTGGGATGGACTATTTCGTAGTACAGTGCACAACTCATTTGATTAAATGGGTGAATCTGTTATGGAATGATTTGTTGATAGTCTTACTTTTACGACATGCTCAGAAGCTGTCTCGACGTTTCTAGCCTTTTTCAAAAAATTGCTTATCAAGTGTACAAATTGCATATGAAAACCCAAGTTCAATTTTTGAAAAATCCCTAACAGGGGTGGACACTGCATTCGAGTAATTTTGTTCGCACAGTTCGATTGAGCTCAGACCTAGTCATGTCCTATTTTGTAACTCAAACATACGGACATAGACTTTCAGATAACATGATGTTGTGACCCGTGCTAATAGGGGTTAAGACTGTTTATGCAAGTATAAGTTTATTGAGAAGAAACTCAATAACAATGAACGGGGAGAGAATGGGGAATAGGCAACAGCCTAGTAGGTAGGTGGGAAGGAAGGAATGAATGGGGGGAAAACGAACGGCACTGGGGGAGAGAGAGTTTCGCGCCAAGAGAGAGCGCAGAGAAAGAGAGATAGATAAGGGAGCGCGTTTGAATATTACGCGGGAAAAATAATAATGAAATCTTTGTGATGATTAGAAACACATCACAACACCTCCCTTGATAAGAATAAGGACCGGGGGCTACAATAGAAATATGTTAATAGAACAAGAATAACATAATGATATGGACCGGGGATTCGAATATAATGTTAATAGAACAATAACATAAATCAGAAATACAAATGAAAGTATTAGATGTAAATCTGATTAGCAGATGGATCATACTGCTGGACTGGCTTCCGAATCCTGGTTGACTTCCGAACGTCCGTTGGTCCTGTAGCGGCTACTGTAGGTCCTGTAGATGACTGACTTTGTCCTCTCCTTCGGCTTGTCCCTTGGTTTCCTCCATTGACTTGAGCACTTGGTCCTGACTGAACACTGCTTCCCGATTGAACATTGGTTCCCGTTTGAACATTGGTTTGAGCTGGTACTTGCATACTGGTTTGTGCCATTTGAGCATCTTTTCCTTGATCATCTCTTTGCACAAC
Organism: Caenorhabditis sinica; assembly: GCA_963932045.1. NCBI lineage: Eukaryota > Metazoa > Nematoda > Chromadorea > Rhabditida > Rhabditidae > Caenorhabditis > Caenorhabditis sinica. The sequence goes on from OZ009940.1 coordinate 24,090,221, forward strand.
AACATCAACATCATCAGCAATAACAACATCAGGTACATCAGAAACAATAGGTACAATTGAATCATTTATCACTGACGAATCCTTTGACTGAACGGAATCTGAAATCAATGGATTAGCGTTACTTGCTGGCTCAGGCAAGTCGAAAACATCCAACATCGTGGAGACCCACGCATGCTGCTCATGCTTCGTTTGTTGATCACCCATACGCAGTTTCAACTGGTTGGCATGAACAACTCGTTCTCGGCCGTCTAATAATTTCACATAGTAGACAACTCGGCCTTGCTTCCGGATAACCGTAGCAGGTTTCCAGCTCCACACATTCATGTCGTAAACTTTTGCAAAGACAACGTCTCCAACTTTATAGTCTCTTGACTTCACTCCGTGATGTCTGTCAAACTGATCTTTCATAGCCTTCGGCTCTGAATCTTCAGCCTTGTTCAAGTGTGGAATCATCAAAGACATTTTTGTCCGCAGACGTCTTCCGAGATGAACCTCCGACGGTGTCAAACCTCCAATAGCATTTGACGGTGTTGACCGATAATGAAGTAGAAATTGTGATAAAATTTCATTTGTCACACTTCCCTCCCCTTTTAACTTTTTCAATCCTCTCTTCAGTGTATCAACGAATCTCTCCGCTTGACCATTCGACTGAGGATGAAACGCGGGAGATCGAATATGCTCAATACCGAAGTCTTGACACATTTTTGCGAACTCCTTAGACACAAACTGTGTCCCGTTGTCTGAAACAACTGTTTCGGGGTATCCGTGTTGACTAAACACTTCCATCATCGTCCTGACTGTGGACACTCCTGATATCGACTTGACGATCTTGACCTCCGCCCATTTGGATTTTGCGTCTACGACGACAAGATACCATTGGCCTTTGTCAGGTCCTGCATAGTCAATATGTACCCGTTGCCACACACGTTCCGGTGTGCTCCACGGCTGTAACGGTACTTTTCTGAGAGTCTTTCCGTGCGTTTGACAAGTATTGCATGAAGCAACTACTTTCTCAACGTCTTCGTCCATTTTTGGCCAGTATACAAACGCTCTTGCTAGCTGTTTCATACGCACCATTCCTGGATGTCCTTCGTGCAACTGTTTCAACACAGCTCTTTGAAGACTTTGTGGAACCACAACTCTGTCTGTCATCATCAAACAGTTTTGAACCACTGAAAGAGAAGTCTGGATAGCACTGAACCTTTTCAGTCGCTCATCGCACTTCTTTGGCCACATTCCTCTAGACACATACTTGATAACTTCCTGCAGAAGCTTATCCTTTTCTGTCGCCTCTTGAATGTCTTTGACACGAACCGGCAGTTTCCTGATTGCCGCGTACAACGTCTCCTCAATATCTACCTCCACTTGCGCGATTACGATATCTTCATTTTCTGTTGGAGTCTTCTGAATCATTCGTGACAACGCATCCGCTTGTCCGAAATCATCTGTCCTTACATACTCAATGTCAAAATCGTATGCCAATAGAATGGTTGACCATCTAACCAGACGGTTTTGAGAGTGTACTGGGATTCCCTTCTTGCTTCCGAAAATGGACAGCAGCGGTTTGTGATCGGTTCTCAATAAGAACTTCCTACCAAACAAGTACTTGTGGAATCTCTTAACAGCGAAAATCAGTCCTAGTCCCTCCTTTTCAATCTGAGAGTAGTTCTTCTCTGCAGAATTCAATGAACGAGCGGCATGTGCAATTGGTTTTTCAGTCCCATCGGGCATCCGATGACTGATAACCGCACCAATCCCATAATCACACGCGTCCGCGGCGACTATTATTGGCAACTTTGGTTGGTAGTGGGTGAGGTTCAAGTCTGAAGACAGAATGTCTTTCAGCTTTTGAAACGAATCTTCCTCGTTCTTACTCCACTTCCAATCGACCTCCTTGACTAAGAGTTTATCCAAAGGTCCTCGAAGAGTCTTCATTTTAGGGATGAATGCACTATAGTAGGTGATCATACCCATAAAACTTCTCAGCTCCTTCTGATCCTTCGGAGAACACATTCCCTTAATCACTTGCACTTTTTCCTCGTCCGGTCTTCGACCATCTTTGTCGATGATGAAACCCAGGAACTTGATTTTCCTTTCCAGGAAGTTACACTTTTCGAGTTTCACGCGGAATCCGTATTCTGAAATCCTTTTGAAAAGCTCGAACAAGTTCTCCGTGTGCTCAGCCTCCGTTCTACCCACGATAATAATGTCGTCCAGGTAGGCCATTACACCAGTCAGACCTGCTATCATTTTATCCATGATACGCTGGAATACCATCGGTGCTGTCTTGGCTCCAAACGGCAAGCGTTGGTACTCATACATCCCCCTATGGGTATTGATAGTACACAGTGACTTCGACTCGTCACTCAGTTCGATCTGAAGATACGCATCCTTCAGGTCCACGGTCGAGAAGTACTTTCCACCATTCAAAGTGGCAAAGACATCTTCTGGTGTTGGTATTGGATGCTCCTCATCCTCCAAAGCATTGTTGAGACCCGTCTTGAAGTCAGCACAGACTCTCAAGTCGCCTCCAGCCTTCTTTACACACACCAGCGGTGCAGCCCACACACTGTGGTTCACCTTCTTGAGAACTCCCAGACCTTCAAGTCTGTCCAGTTCCTTCTCAACTGTCTCCAATGCACCGTATGGCACTGGCCTTCTTGGTCTGTACACAGGATTTTCACCTTCCTTCACAGTAAGCACTGCCTTCTCTTTGGTACATCTCCCAAGACCTTCCATGAACACTTCCGGAAACTTATCCTTCAGTTCCTTTCGAATCGAATCTGTGTTTGAATGACTCAACGAATTGACCATCATTCCCATGTGGTAGGACATTTCAGATGACATCTGAATCCAATCCAGCCCCAACAGATTTCCATGTTCACGGACATATACATATCCTGATCCTTCTGACCCTTTCAGTGAGAACTTCACTTTACATCTACCGAGCAGTTTCAGTTCATTTCCACTTGCAGACTTGACCTTTGCTGCGTACTTTTCCAGCTTAGGCTCACCAATTTTCTGCCAATCTTCCTTTCCTATCAGAGTGATATCAGACCCAGTGTCTAATTGAAACTCAATTGATTCATCATTGACCTTCGCGGACACGAACTGCCGGATTGCATTGACCTCCATGTCATCCGCAGCAGCGCCTCCCACTATCGCAACATTCTGAGTCTTTTTAGAACCTGAAGTTCTCTTTGACTTACAGAATCTGGACAAGTGTCCGGTTTTCTGACAATTGAAGCATTTTGTCAGCTCTTGAGAGCATTCTGGCTTTTTATGACCAGACTTCCCACAGTTCCAACAACACGTATCGCTTCGAGACTGCTCTCGATTCGCTTGCTTCTTGACATTCTTTTTGTCATACGTCCTAGACTGAATCGCTTTTACTTGAGTATCACTTTGCTCCAGTTCGAGAACCACGCTGTTCTGCCTCAACTGTTTCTGCCACTCAGCGCAGAGATCGTTGAGTTTCACCTTCTCCTGTTTCTCTTCTTTTTGTTCGATGTACTTGATGAAGTAGGTTAACACCTTCTTATCCTCTGTCACATTCAAACCTCTGAGAAAGAAAAACACTTTCCAGCCTTCCGCATCAATGTCTTTCAACATTGCCGCTTCACACAACGCATTCACTTTGTTTGTGTATTCGACTGGGGACTCATCGTCGCGAGCGATGTTTATGCACGCAAACCGATGTGAGAACAGACTTTTCTTCACATCAAACATTTCCTTCAAATGCTTGATCGTTTCTTCGTACGACACTTCTCGAACTGTCTTCGGACAGATTCTTTTGGAATATTGTTCGTAGACCTCGTCTGACAACTTTCCCACGAGTAACGATACCCGATTCTCCTCCACAAGTTCTTTCCCTTCGACAGTGAATGCCGTTTCATAACGCGCATACCACTTCGAAAACGTCTTTTCAGTTTCCAGATCGAACTGGAACTGACTGATTCTTCCACCGATATCATTCATCAGTTTTGACTGTGACACACCAACAACACCACCGGCACCATCCTTCACATCTGGTTTCTTATCCTGCAATGCGGCTGTCAACGCCGTCATAGCAGACTCCTGGTTTGCAACTTGCTTTTGCATCAACTCCATCATTTGAAGAAACTGTGCGTTGTCCATTGTATATTGTGTTGAGTGCTGTCAAAGGCCTTTTCCTAATTTTTCCGATTTTTAACCGAAAAAAAAAATTCTTCAATTTCACCGAATTCTTACGAAATTCGCGTGAACAACACTTACAAAATTACCGGCGAGCGATAATTTTACTTGAAGACTTAAAAAAATACAGACCCTTCAGTCTTTTGCAGAAGAAATCACGTTTATCTTCGCCGAAACACTTTACCGCCGAAAATTGCAAAATCGGGCAGCACTTCCCCTACTTTTTACAGTTTTGGAATGCCAACAAATGCACTTTTCCACAGGTTTTTCCTTTGAAAAAGCACAAAATTTTGTCCAGGACCAGCAGGTTTTCAACCTCCAGTCACTGACACCGACGACGCGAAGATAATTCGAAACTATAGGGACTTCCTACTAGCTCGAAACCGACGTAAAAGTTTCGCGGCACGGTTTATATTCCGTCCACTACACTTTTTCCTATCAAACTTGCTTTTCGGTGGGACTACCACACGAAAAGTTCGTATTCTTGATCGAAAAGTTAGTGAAAATACAGCCAAATACCGGGGACTGTTTTCACAATATTTCGAAAATCACCAAATCAGCCAAATACTGGGGCTGCGTTTAGCAATTAGTTCGAATACTGATCGCCACTGTTGTGACCCGTGCTAATAGGGGTTAAGACTGTTTATGCAAGTATAAGTTTATTGAGAAGAAACTCAATAACAATGAACGGGGAGAGAATGGGGAATAGGCAACAGCCTAGTAGGTAGGTGGGAAGGAAGGAATGAATGGGGGGAAAACGAACGGCACTGGGGGAGAGAGAGTTTCGCGCCAAGAGAGAGCGCAGAGAAAGAGAGATAGATAAGGGAGCGCGTTTGAATATTACGCGGGAAAAATAATAATGAAATCTTTGTGATGATTAGAAACACATCACAACACATGATGTTTCACATTTTTCATTAAACTAGTTTACCGTATTTTCTTTAATAGTGGGGCATGCCCTTCTATTGTTCAACCCCCTCAAAATAAAATGTACGAATTTCAAAAAGTTGTTGTAACTGTAATCCTAGAAGCAATATCTGAAATCTCTCGTTCGTGACTTGACCAACTTTCGATGAGGAATCGATTGAGACACTTTTCGGTCACATGGAATACCAAGAAAGGGCTCATTCCATGCTCATTTGGGTGCCCTTATATTAGAGGTGCCCTTCAATTAGAGGTGCCCCACTATTAGAGTAAATACGGTAAGTTTTATTATCACCTTTTCTCGCACCTATTTTTTCTTTCGATTTATTTTTTCCAGTTTCCTTTTTTCAGTTTCCTCAACTGAGTATAAGTACCATAACACTCCTATCATTGATGGCACAGAGGTCATAAATAGTCAGTGTTCGTTGATTGTAAATTTTTGGAAATATTTCCGTTTCTCAAGCTCTGTTTATCATGCAAAAAACATTGGCATTCAATAGTCGATCTCACTTCGCAAAAATCTAAAATATTCTGAAGAGTAGTTCTTTCTTTTATGCTTCCTCTAGACTCCAAAATATTGTCTTGTTCGAAAGGTTGTGAGAATGTTGATTCCTATTTCACATAGTTTTCGAAATGGCGTCAACAAACATCAAGTTTGCGGGGTTCTGGGTTCAGCTTCCAGTTTGTGCACTTTCTGAATGTGTTTCGATATTCATTCTTTATTCATAATATTCTGTTTCAGGTTGGACATGAATTATCTTCAAATTCCACTAATCTCAATAGGTTTGGCCCTCCTGTTTCAAGTTACGCTTCCACAAACTTATGAAAGTTTCCAGTGGTTTTTTCTGTTTCTCGAACGAAATTTTCTTCCCAAGCAAAATGATGCAAATTGAACTGCAAAACGCGGAAATATACCGTTTCAAAACTTCAAGATTCCCTCTAGCTTTGTATAAAAGTAATTCTTTGTTCATAATACGAATTTCATCTGACAACGTTTTTGTCCGTTTTAACAGTACCTTACCTTATTTCAATGTATGAGAAGAATCTCAATTTTCTGTTTTGGAATAAGCACGAGAAATTCAGGTATGTTTTTAGGTATTGTGATAGACTATTCAGTAGTACAGTGCACGACTCAATTGATGGAATGAATTAATCTGTTACGGAATGATTTGTTGTTGGTCTTATTGGCGGGAATCTTGAATGAGGTTTAGCGCATATGTACCTTTGAGAAGAGCATTAGAGTAACTTTGTTCTTACAATTCGATTGAATTCTGACCTATGACTTAGTATTTCGTAACAGAAGGATACGCACATAGATTTTCAGATAACATGATGTTTCACATTTTTTAACAAACTATTTCAATTCTAAGAATCATGTTTCCTCCCAATTTATCTCAGTTTCTTCAACAAAGTATAAGTACCGTAACACACCTGTCAATGATGACACAAAGTTCACATTCTACTTTTTGGAAATATTTCCGTTTCTCAAGCTCTGTTTATCTTGCAGAAAACAATGACATCTAATTGTTTTGACATGCGTCACAAAAGCTAAGATATTCTGGAGAGCAGTTTTCTTAATTTTTACTTCCTCTAGACTCCAAAATATTGTCTTGTTCGAAAGTTTGTGAGAATGTTGATTCCCATTTCACAAAGTTGTCGAAATGGCAACAACGAGAATCGAATTTGCTAATTACTTATGCACTGTCTAAATGTGTTAGAGTATTCATTCTTAATCTTACGTTGTAACAAAATTGTCTGCTTATCGAAGTCTAGGAGTATGATATAAAGACTTCCCAAATCGAGTCAAAGTCACCGTAGTAACTCATTCAGATGCTTCGAAACGAGAAGAATAGAATGATCATGCAACAAAAAATTTCAGATTTTTTCGTCTTGATGAAACTGATACTTTTACAAAGTATGACTTTGCCATAATCGCTGTGCATTTCGCTTTGATGTTCATCCGTGCCAAAAACAGACCCGCTATCTCATAGATAACATCTTCCCCTGACTTTCTTTTTTCGGTAAAAATTCTACCGTTTCAATACCATATTATTTGCACATATTTCATTCAAACGTAGTGTCTTTCGTTTTTGCAGACAAAATCTTAATTTACTGTTCAATCATTGTCTCAAAAAAAAGGTGTCCCCGTTTTTCAAGTAACAAGGGGTTACACTGAAGGTGACTGTATTTTTTCTTCGATCAACTTTGTGATCATATTCTGTTCCTGCAATGTTGTTTCTTCTTCAATGGACCAAAACTCTCCAAACTGTCAATTTCACGAAACTGATATTTTTATTAATACAGAATTTGTCTTGATGGGTATGGTTCTAACAGGCGTTTTCTGATAATGACATTCTCGGGAAAAACTCGAGATCCGCAATTACTATATACTCCAATTTTTTTGCCACTGTACATGCTATGATCTAACGAACCATCTGTGCAATAAACGTCCAAAACCTCGGTTTCACGAAACTGAGATTTTTCCTTAATGTAAAATTTGTCTTGATTAGTACATGGTTTTTGTAGACGTTTTCTGATAATGACGTTCTCGAGGAACATGCCAGGTTCGCGATACACTATAGAAAATCGCTCAATATGTTTCACACCTTTTCTTTTTTACGGTCCTAAGTTAATTCTTTAAAAGTATTTTTCTGCATCAATATTTCTATTAGTAAGCGAACAACAAGGATCAAATTGGTTCTAATATATCTCTCAGGAATATTATCCAACTTCTCAATGAAATCGTTGCTCTTCGTCAGCTTTTTTGTCAAAGTACCTTGCCAGTACTTTGACAATTTCACATAGGCAAAAAATTGCTTGTTCTGACATGTTTCATTCTCCAAAAAAGTTTGACTGTTTCATCATTGCTACAATATTTGTACACATTATTATCTTCAATACGCAAGCCATCAAACTTTACGACAACTAAACGCGTTCTAATGAGCTAATTTTGAGACTATTTTTGTCAAGGTTTCTAGATTCTATCTAATCTACGATCTACAGTGGAATAATTTCCTTCAATGCTTCAAGTGGAGATTATTTATTCCGAAAATCAGGTTCTTGGATTTTCCTTCGCTGTGCAAGCAATGCTTCATCTGTTTTACCGTTGCACTTACTCATGATCAACTCACATTTTTTTGAAAATTCGTTGTATTTCTCTGTGATTCCTTAAACAACTTCCTCAATTGTTGCTTGTCCTAATATTCATGTTTCTTCTAGACCATACCACTGTCATCTATAAGTGGACAAAACACTCTCCCGTCTCTTCAGATGATTATGGTTTTCAGGCAATTATTATCGGTTTCAAGTTCAAAATTTCAAAACGACTCAAACTTTTCCAAACGATTTTTGAGCGAATTCTCTTCTAATTTAATGACTGATAAATTTAGATATTTATTTTTGAATGATGTTCGAGATCCATTACCTGATGCATCTGAAATCTCCTAACCTTTCGGTTTCATTCATAGTGTTAGTACAAAGTTTTTTAATTCAAAATATTAGTTAGATGAAAGGGCGACGTGAAAACATGAGAATTCAGTTACAACTCGATCGTTTCGTCGATGTTAGCTGGCAAGATCTCATAAAATAGTGTATAATGGTTATCTCAATCAAATATTGCAGTTTTGTATTACTCTCATGTAACGACTTTCTTCTGTGTTTACAGTTCTGACAACACTTATTCAGGATGATTTTCCGAAATCCTGTTACTCTCGCACATTGTCGCTCTGTAATGATGCTACATTCATTTCATATGGAAAACACTCTGATGAAACGGTATGTAACAATTAAGGCATTGTTCAACGTTTCTTCTTTAAATGCCGTTTCATGTTCACGTTATATTCCACATCACCTTCGTCATTGAATGAAGTGTCTTTTAGGTCTGGCATATATTTAATTTTCTTTTGAAAGATCCTTCGAGCAGTATAATTGTCTACACTACTGAGAGAAGGGATAGATGACTCAAAGTTTAAGCTCATAAAGTAAGTAATGTTGATTAATCTGAATTTCTGATTGTTTTTAGTCTCGATTTTTCAATGAACTTACATATATTCTTTGTTACCACCATGGCGTCTCGGACTAATGGCACTATGTTGAATCAAGCTAAAGTATGAAAAACTCAAATCTAGTTTCAAATTTTTTGTTCGGTTTAAAAATGTTTCGCCTGTTTCTTGTTGGTTAGATAAACTGTTCCCATTTTTTGCAGCTAATTGGATCAATTTGTGGTTAGCCAAAACAAATGCATGACTTTCTGCTTCGCGTGCAACAGTAATGGCACATACATAGGATGTTTACATTCGCTAGTTTACAAAACATTGGTATTACAGTAGTAGAAAACGACACCTTACAAATCTAAAAATTATCTGTTTCATCTCTTCCAGAATACTGATTTGCTTTCATCACATGATAATTTGATCATGCAGGGTATTTCCAAACAACTCCACTTTTTACTCTTTCTCATCTATTTCGCCCAACTTTACTTCTGTTCCACATTCTTTGTTAAAATACTGGTGCTTCTTTCATTCATTACTCGTTTTGTTAATTTGCTTCCATTTACAAAAAAACCGAATTCCCTGTTTCAGGTTCATCATGAATAGATGCTTTCTACCTTAATGTGGGCTTCGGTAAATCATATTAACTGATTCTTCCTATCGTTGTTGAAGTTTGTTCATTGAATTGTTCTAATCTCAATTTTTATTTTTTTTCAAGTTACAATATAGTTTTCATGAAAAAAGAAAAGAACAGTAATCATTTGAGTCAAAATTTTCCAAATGTTCACAGTTTGATGAAAGAGGTATTTTTACCATTTAAGACACGTTTCCTGAGAAAGTCGACTATCGACCAACAACCCATGTGCACAACAAAAAAATCGAACATCTTCGAATTTGTTCATAATTGATATTCTAATAGTACTAAACGCACGGATTGCAAAAATCAAGGTTTGGACCAAATCAGACGGCCCAGTGTCTAAATATAGTCAAAAAACCAAAAAAATGAAAAATTTTTCCTGAATGAGATAGAGTCAAAATCTTTTTTGTATTCAACTCCTGGTATTATTTTGAGCAGTTTTTGTGTACATGTAAACTTTTCAAGTCCGCTGCTTCCTAGAGAAAAAATTGGAAAAAGTGAAAAATTTTGACTTTTTCGGTAAAAGTTCATTTTTTGAGACGGGGACCCAACAAAACCAGAATTTTTATTTTGAAATCGGAATCTACGTTCAATTTTGGTCTAGACACACTTTGTCTGAATGTGTATCTCTGTTGCCGAAGAGGTGTATTTTCGCGTTAAACATGACAATAAGGAACATTGTATTGTTTGGATTTACGATTTTCGCGACTTAGACTTTTCGGAGGGATTCAGATATACTTTATCGTGTTTTCTGGTTGATTTTATTGTCTTTTAGCATCGTTTCCATAAGGGAGACATAGTTTCCTAACGCGTTACACTAGTTATGTACGGTACCGTGAAATGAGATATTCGGTTTTGGTTTCTGACCGGTAACTTTCTTCAAACTCGATAAATTTTGTCGAAACTTCGTGAAATAATATTAAAAGAAATCAGTATTGCATTAATTCTCCCAAAATACACTCAACTTTGAAAAATTCGAAAAATTGTGGAAATTTGTAATAACCACTGAAAACCCAAAATTTCGAATTTCAGCTATTGTCCCTCCTAGTGAGTGAGAGGATATTTCATGCATGGAAACTGACGGAAATTAACAGAAAATGTGTTTATGATCATTTTTATACTAGATACAACCGTGAAATAAGTGCCCAGGACAAGCTAGGTGGGTAAGAAAGACTTGAATCGTTGTTGGGGGTATCCGAAAAAACTGAATCATATTGTATGTCAGCTTCAGTCACAACAAAGAAAATATTGCAATTTGTAAGTTGGTACGCTGCATATAACTTGAAGTAAAACGCACATTTAGATCGTTTTCAGCCCTATGCCGAGTTACATCCACTCAAAAGGGCTAGACGCAATAGTGAAGTCCTCACAAGGGATGCTGGTTAGCTATTTTCCTGGAGTTCGGAACAACCTAATTAGTCCAAATGAACCAATGATGTGCTACAGACATGAGATGTTGACTTAGGGCTTTAGTTTAGCATTGAATCCAGTCTCGAGGTTTTAAGACAATGCTTCAGTTTTCTCGGATACCCCCAACAACGGTTCAAGTCTTTCTTACCCACCTAGCTTGTCCTGGGCACTTATTTCACGGCTGTATCTAGTATAAAAATGATCATAAACACATTCTCTGTTAATTTCCGTCAGTTTCCATGCATGAAATATCCTCTCACTCACTAGGAGGGACAATAGCTGAAATTCGAAATTTTGGGTTTTCAGTGGTTATTACAAATTTCCACAATTTTTCGAATTTTTCAAAGTTGAGTGTATTTTGGGAAAACTAATGCAATACTGATTTCTTTTAATATTATTTCACGAAGTTTCGACAAAATTTATCGAGTTTGAAGAAAGTTACCGGTCAGAAACCAAAACCGAATATCTCATTTCACGGTACCGTACATAACTAGTGTAACGCGTTAGGAAACTATGTCTCCCTTATGGAAACGATGCTAAAAGACAATAAAATCAACCAGAAAACACGATAAAGTATATCTGAATCCCTCCGAAAAGTCTAAGTCGCGAAAATCGTAAATCCAAACAATACAATGTTCCTTATTGTCATGTTTAACGCGAAAATACACCTCTTCGGCAACAGAGATACACATTCAGACAAAGTGTGTCTAGACCAAAATTGAACGTAGATTCCGATTTCAAAATAAAAATTCTGGTTTTGTTGGGTCCCTGTCTCAAAAAACTGAACTTTTACCGAAAAAGTCAAAATTTTTCATTATTTCCAATTTTTTCTCTAGGAAGCAGCGGACTTGAAAAGTTTGCATGTACACAAAAACTGCTCAAAATGATACCAGGAGTTGAATACAAGAAAGATTTTGACTCTATCTCATTCAGGAAAAATTTTTCATTTTTTTGGTTTTTTGACTATATTTAGACACTGGGCCGTCTGATTTGGTCCAAACCTGGATTTTTGCATTCTATGCGTTTAGTACTATTAACATATTAATTATGAACAAATTCGAAGATGGTCGATTTTTTTGTTGTGCACATGAGTTGTTGATGGACTCCCACAACACGTCTTAACTTTTAATATGATCGATTTATCGCAACTTACTCCTCCATTGCATTCCCAAATATCTAACCTTTATGACTTAAAATGTTACTGTCTCACCACCTGTGTAAGCTATTTTATGTTCCCACATTTCATTCTTGTTTTGGTCTGGAGTTTTCTACAAAAAAAACTTTCATACCTTACAATGTTTGACACTGTATTTGATAAATGATAACGTTGAAGTGAACATTCATAAGCAGCTAAATTTTTTCTTAAAATGTTCATTATTCCTGTTTCATGTTCTCATCTTGAATTGCACACTTTCAAATTATGTAGTAACACGAGAAAGATTAACTTCTTAAAAATTACATTGATTCCAATGCCACAAAGTTATAAAAATGACGTTACGCAGCACCTAATTGGTAGAAAATGTTCCCAAGAAAACCTGCTGTGTGTTCTTTGACTGAGAAGCTTTTTTGTTGAATTTTTTTCGCAGTTTCGCACCCGTGTGTTTATGTTTGAGCAATAACCAGAAGGATTGGAGATGTGATCTTTAATTTTATACAGCTAAAAAAATGTGTTGTTCCTCAAAGTTTATTAATCTGATTCCCAGAACGAGTGATCAATGAATGCATGAAAAGAAAATTCAAAACTAACGTTGAAGTCTCAAGCCGTTATTACATAGATTGCCATATAGTGCTGTTGCTTCTGGTTCTCGACTTTCTTTTACTATCGGAAGTTGCATATAGTCCACGTCTAGACTAGAACATGTAAATCTTCAATTTTCGAAAATTGTTACTATACAGTTTCGAAAGCTTGTCATCTTCCTGATTCACTGGTTCTGCCCGTTATTAGTAATTTCAGAGAATATCCAAGTCACTCCGGGTACCACTATTATACTAGAATAACTTTTTGTCCCATTTTGAGGTTAGCCTTCGTTAAGTTGTAAGTTCTACTGAGCCCAGTATATTTTGTAGCACATTCTACATGCGATTGGAGTGAAGAAAAATGGAACATGAATTTTGCACAGTTCTGAACAGAAATTGTTTTCTATTTATTGCAATACTTTTCAGTTTCCTGAAGTTTTCGTTGAGCAGTTTTGAAGCAGTTACTGATCAGGTCTTTCACGATTTTCATTCCAACTCAGAAATTTTTTTGACTCCCAGCAAAAACTTTTGTTTTGTTAGTTACGATTGTTTTCAGTTTTGGATTCTTCATTTTCGAGTAAACTTTTCCCATTTTCCAGTACTTCCAATTGATTAGAAAGTCTTACATTATCTTCCTGCAAGTCTCTTTTTCACTTTTCTTTCTCGATTTTTTCATATTTTTCAGCCCGATAATGTAGTGTTGAGATTGCAAGAGCCCCGTCATATTGCAATAACAATTTTCTCATTTCCTTTGATCCATATGTTACTGTTTTATGATTGCTGTAACCTACTTCATGATCTTGAGTTACATTAATTCACAGAACTATCGTCGAGGATTACTTAGGAAAATCCCTCTTGAGTTTTCCCTTCTCTATACAAAAATTGCATATGATTTATGAAAGCATTAATGAGACCGTTCAGTAAAAATAAATGAATCTTCACAACTTTTTGGTATTTCAGTTTCATGACCTCAACTTGAGTACAATCCTGATCCACGATTTGATTTTTAGACGAGACACGGGGAGCCATCAAATAAAGTACTTTTATCAGTTCGACTGAGTCGTCAATGTATTCAATCTCATCAAAAACTTCGCTGGTTGATTGTCGTCGAAGCACCTTTCTTATTATTTGAATATTAAGAGGCAATCCACCAGAGAATGGATGAGAGAATGGCATTTGGAAAAATCGTTTTAATGGAAATCTTTTTGTATTTAATGGGTGTAAAACACATAAAATTTTAAGGTTTTCGGCGTTTTAAAATTTTGGCTCCGCCCCCTCTGACTCAGAATACAAAAATCTTCCATCATTAAGATTTCCTACCTTACAGTTTCTAAATCTTGACTAATGTTTGCAGCAATCCTTGCCGTATTCTAACCACAAAACAACTTACCGTATCACATTTTTGCTGACTAGCGAAGCACTCTGATATACACAGTTTGCGATTCTCTATCCTCTCATTTTCATCATCAGATGTCGCTTTTATAGAAATAAATTTTAGGTTTTTAACTTACATGTCAACATCCTGACTGTCTTCAACTTTTTTTCGGCAAAAATCGAAGCAATTGGCTCAATAGTTCCGATCTCAAAAAACTCCCGCTTCATGAAGTTCAAAAATTCATGAACTGTAAAGAATTGTGTTAGACGGAATTTTTCATGATCTACTTCATTGCTTGTTTTTTTTTAAAGATTTTTTGGTGCACAATCAGTGTTTTGAGTCAGAAAATTATCGGTTTCATGTAGTTAATGTATGAAGCGACTTTGCCTTTCTCTAGTTGGTCACCTCAAACTCTTTTAAAAGCAAACTTGCTCTTTCTCCTGATTCATATTATACATTTCTTATTATTAGGGAACAATATGATTCAACCAGTATAATCTGTTCAAGTTTGTATGTTTTTAGCTGTTCTTACTGTTATGAGGAACTGATTTTTTGAAGGGATTCATATTACTCGTAATAGGTGGTATACTGGCAGCGATTTTTACTTACTACATTATGCCTTGACAAGTAATGCATCCGTCACATATTTTCTAATTTTCAGAAATTTAGAGTTTCATGAATCTGTCATTTTTCCAAATTTCTCTGATTTTCTTAATTTAGTTTGGGAAGACTTTACTTATTTTCCTGTACTCTCGGTATGCAGAGTTCTTTATTTCCTGTTGCATCTCCGTTTCTGTATTGATTACTTCCCGTTTCATCATGCAGGTTTTACTAGTTTCCAACAGTTCCAGAATATTGAGAGGATCCTTTCTATAGCTGGTTCACTATTAATAAGGCATTAATTATAAACAGTCATTATTCCCTACAAATTTGTACTTGAAATGTCATAATGTATCCCTGTTTCTTGATGGCTAAAAGTCGATTGGTGTCTTTTTTCTAGAATTGATTCGTAGAATGTTCAATTTTATGAGAACAGTCATGTATTAAGGCAAATTAGTTGGGCAGAAAGCGTTGAAAAAAGTGAGGAAAATATAAAGCTTCAAGCACAAAAGTTTCGGTTTCTTAGAGTTTAGAATTTTAAGGTCTTTTATTTGAACTCGTTCTTCCCACACTTTGTATTTCACTTCACAACTGATTGATTGGTTGTTTGTTCCTCCTAGAACTTTTTATTCTTAGATTCGATCTATCGAATGCGAAAATTTCCGTTTCATGCTGGTTTTTTCTCTCTCCACCTTCACAGAGTGATATTCCTTCGGCTTTTCTAGTAATCTTACATTTTTCCTGTAGTTATTTCTTTTTCAATAGTGGTATGTATATCATTGATCACACAATGAAATCTCTGAAATCCCTTGTTCTCTGCTTTGAGTTCAGAGCCCTTCGGTATGATTTTTTTTTCAGTTATTTGACGATTTTTATCAGTCTCGGTCCTATTTTGAAATGTCAGGTTTTTTGTTGAAAAAATTGACACTTCCACCGTTCCCATTAACTCTGTTCCGCTTTCCTTACTAGACCACTATGTATTTGGCCTCCAATATGGTTACTTGTCATAAAGCAGCAGTTTCCTGTTTCATGAAACTGATTATTTCTTCATCGCATGACCTGTTTTGATTATAGAAATCTTCGAAGTGCCTATTAAAGAAGTACAATCATTAAAATACCATTTTTCGTAATTTCCTATTGCTCTATGCGTTTCACCGTTTCATTCATAAATTATCTCCTCCTAGTTTTTTCAACGCAATTTTTCACTGGCTCTTTTCACTCAATTTTTTAGTTTCTTATTTTAAAGCATTTTTTCCTGAAGTCATTAATTTCGTTACCTCAATTTTATTGCCTTTCCGTTTCATCCATATTGTTTCTTCTAGAACTGATGATTCTCGTTGATTTATCTTGATAACATTGTTCTCCCTGAAAATTACTGTATCACATGGTTGGTATTCACTTTTCAGTGCCACGGCAGAGCGATAATTAGTTCCGAATTTCCAAAACAACTTCAAATATAAAAAAGTTGGACATTCAAAGTTATTCATTCAGAGATTTATCCTATATTTTCCGGTTTCTTGATGGTTTGGTTAATTGTTGTCATCTTCTTGCAGTTGCTTTGGGACGTCAAGGGTGAAAATAAAACCAATAGTATTATTGCTGAACTACTACTGTATCAAGAATATCATGACTGGGAAAATAAGATCTATTTTTCAGTCTGATGCTTTGGGTTCTTAAGATTGTTGATTTGAAGAAAGAATGCGGTATCACTTACTGAATTTGAATAAAACTGTGTGTTGGACTTCGTTGTGGATGCGGCAATTGAATCTTTCCAGATAGCAAAATTACTTTCATCTTTTACCTTTTCACCACCAAGATAACCACTTCTAGGGTCAGAATATTTATTTCCTCTGTAGTGGGCGTAATCATCTGAAATCTCTCTGCTTTCTTATTTGTTTCCCGTTTCCTCCATTTCAATATTGCACTGCAAGAATCAAAGGCTTCAGTCCACAAAAGTGTCTCATAATTTTAGTTTCGTAATCACATTTTGAATAGGATCTCCAGATCTTATTTGATATTTTATATCATATGAAACATTTTTTAAGTTTCCGGTTTCAAGATCTCGACATTATTTTTTACACTTCGAATTGAACTAGTTCCTGGATTGATAAAATGCCACTTTATATTTTCGTAAACAGCTAAATTTTCAGAAGTATGACATTTCAGTTTCCTGCTCACCGTATCAGAACCCCCAACAAACTATCATTGGTAGGATTAGATTAAATTCTCCATAATTTTTTACAGCAGCAGACAACATTGTTTGTTACTTGACGTCTGTTTATCTTGCAAGAAATTGTGGCCATTATTAAATAGAAGATTTTTGGCTGTTCTTCAAACTCAATTTGGTTTTGGAAAATAATTTAAGTTGCAATTTCAAGTGAAGGCTCATTGAATCGGTCCAAGTTTGAATTTTTTTTGTCTGAATTGTAACAGAAGTTTTCTGTTGCAATGTGTTTATGATTTGTAGATAGACTAGTTTGAACACTTACAACAATACTTTCACTTGTTCTTTGTAACAATGCTACATGCTTTCACTATATTAGATGTTTTCGTGGAAGATTTCAACAACTAATGCATGTGTGGGTTGGCTAGTTCAGTTTTCGAACGTTTTTTTACTGTATCATTAGCTGCATTAATGACTCTAACAGTCTTCGTTGCATTCGTCTTTTCGCATTGATTTGGAGATCACTGAAAAATTCAAGAGAGTGAGCACCTAACGAAATATTGCCTCAACTCCATGCGGTTTTGAAGCCAACTGACAACAGTCGGCTGCGCGGCAATATAATTTTGAGTTTCTCACTGTTTCAATAAGGCTTTTCCTCATGGGTCGCATTGCAATTTGCGGTCCTGGAATCTACTGATTACACGATGCTGCTACATGACTCATCGACTAAGTTCAGACCATCATTGTCATAACTTCCAAATGTTGCCGGTTATATATAACTGAGATTATTCCCTATGACTCAATCTCATTAATATGTCTCTGGTTGTTCCAAATTGATTGACAGCAATTTCTATAATTTCGAGAAGACAAATTAGGTTCCTGATTGATTCTTTGTTCAGTACGTTGAAAAACTCTATCTCAATTGAACATTTTGCAGTTTCAGATCAGAAATGAACACACGGTGTGAAACTGCGAAACAGTAGTAGGTTTTTGGGAACATTTTCTGCCAATTAGCTTTCAATTCTCTATTTCGAGTTTATTACATAATTTGGCAGTGGCAGCCAATATAATGTAAGTGAATGTCAATATTTCACTGTTTAAATAACTCTACTTTTCTGTAGAAGTGAGAAGAGATTGGTTCATCTACCAAACGTCATGGTTGTTTTAATCGATTGTTACTGTTTGGTTCCTATTTTATGTAACGATTCCGTTTTGCGCTGCCAGTTCTTAGAAACTATCATCCCTACTCAATAATGCTACATTCAAATTTTAAGGATGCAACCTTGATGAAACTGAATTCTTTGAAAGTGGTCTTTCTCTTTTGAGATTTTTCTTATAACTGATACAGTTTCATGTACATGTGTTAATTTCGCGTCTTCAGTTTTTTGATAATACAGTTGATGGTTCTAGATGTTTTACGAATGATCCATTCTGACAAAGAGAAAAACGCGAGAGAAACGTGTGTTGAGATTACGTTAAGAAAGTCTAAATTGAACACTCAAAACACTCAAAGAAAAACTGAGCTCTTAAAGTTTTTAATGTTGATGAAGCAGAAAATCTTATCATATTTTGTCTTGATTTTTCAATTAACTAACCTATTTTTCTATTTTCTATGACCTTACCATTTTCGATCTTTCCAGTTTCATCTCTTCCTGAATTATAATTTGATTTTTATCTTGTGATTTAACCATTCGTTGCGTTGATTAATAGTTCGCCTTTATAATCGTGCTCCAATATACTAATCCCTCAAACTTTCTATTTCAGGTTCATCATTAATGGCCATCAAATGTCTATTATCTTGGTGTGAGTTTGACGTTTCAATTCAATAAATTTTCCTCTCTGTTTCTCCAGCTTGCTAAAATTGGACGCTCTCGGTACTGTGTAATAATGTAAAAAATTGTCTTTTTTCTCTCATATTTCTCCATTTTTCGAGCATGAACTCTCAAAGTTGTAGAATTAGTGGCCTCCGAACACTGAAATATTCTTTTTTACAACTTTGATATTGATTCTAGTTTCAGATATTTCCTAATATACGGCTCATTAATAATTCGTTTTGACATTTTGACGTTGTTGACCACTTATCCTTACTGAAAGTAATCAGATTGCTTTTGTGGACGATAATAAGAATCTCAGTTCATTTAAAAGATGGATGTGCTAAGTTAGTTGATCTGATGTTCACAAACTTATACTGAAGTATTACCAGCAAACTTGTTTTGATTGGAACTCATTATCACGACTGACTGTTACAGTATACCTTCACTCCTGTCGAATTAGTACACAACTAGTCTAAATATAATATTTTGACTCTAAACTTCTGTTTCTAAACGGACATTTTTTGTACGATAAAATGTTTCAAGCAATCGGAGCGTAAAAAGCACATCTCTTGAAAAAATGGTTATAATGTACAGTTCCATGAACTACATTTGGACAATGACTGTCTGTTGATTTCAATAGTTTTAGGTATTTTGCTACCGCAATTATCTCCAGATCGTCATATCTTGCTGTTTCACTACCGACGTAACCAACTCTTCGTTCAACCAATTCATTCATTTTGGATTTTCTCGCTTTATTTGATTTACAGAAACTTTTTCTTTGTTTTCTCTATTTTCCTGTTTTTACCCTCGCATTTATTTCACGCAAAACTTGAAGTCATAGATTAACTTCAAACACATCGAAGTTTCCAGTTCCATGATGTCGGCATTAACTCACTTACTGGTTTTTCGAAGATAATCCCTTTCACTGTGGATAAAAAATTTCTCAAATTTTTGAGCTGTGATGCGCGGAATGAAATTTCGAAAGTGCGGAACGCGGAACCCGAAATATGGACCACCTGAAAGGGGTTGAAAATCGGAATTCCGCACACCTCTGGCAGTAATTACAACTTTGTTTTAAAATTTCTGAATATTCCAGTTACACGTTCCCATTTTGAATCGTACACTGCAAAACTATGTGATGAAAAGGAAACAACGAGTTACCTATTCAAAAGAAAGTGTCAGGTGCCCTTCTTACAAAAATTGCATAATGATGACACCTATCATCAAATTCGTTGAGTTTTGTCTGTCATTAAGCATTATTGTAGATGTGTACATTCGTTTAGTTAGCTTCTCAAAGTTATTTCGAATAAATTTTCTAAAAATTCGATTTCTCCTTCGTGTATTCAGTTTGTGTAGAGTCTGACCGAGCTATTAAGCTATCGATCTTTCCTTTCTCAATAAACGAATAACTCTCCATTTCTCGAAGTTTACAAAACTGATTCCCTAAGCGAATGATCATTATATCGAGAGTTTTTTGCGATTCTTTGTTTCTACTGAAAACCATAAAAACAATAGTCTACTCTTTATTCTCGAAATCTTGAAGTTTATTACAAGTCAGGAACCTGTAACATTAATGTTGAAAAATATGAGATCCTTATGCAAATTCCAGTTTCCACATGATGTGATATCAAATGTTATAGAAAAGCTTTCGATGAGAGCGAGGGAGTGTTTTCATTCTGATAATCACATTCTTTAGTGTATTTGTCTACTGTACGGAACTTGTAGATTTTTCCTGTTCCAAAACTCTCATATTTGAATGGGTTACAGACTTTAACCAGTTTTGAGTGCCTGTTTGTGTCACGTTGATTCTTCCAAAATTTTTCGTAGTTTCAGAAAGTTTTCTTTTGTTCTCCATTGTCGTGATAATTTACTCCTGGTTCGTTAAAACATAGTTTCAGTGGTGCCAACAACATATCTACCGTTTCGAGAACTTGAAATCCACTCTAAGGTTTCGTGTAAATTTAGTTTCTTGAAGCAATTCATACATTACACATTGATTAAAATTGTCAGTTGAAGGAGGATTTCCGTCAAAAATTTGTGTTGCTTTAAAATACGTAAAAATGTGCGTGGATTCCGTGCATCATAACGAAAATGCTCGAAAATTGCTCTAAAACACGAGGGCCATTGCAGTTACGGAGGCAAAATTGGCTGTGATTGACTGCCCGTGAATAGCAAATGCGCTCATTGGCTGACCCCTCCTCCCTTTTTTTGGAAAGCTCGGCCACGCCGCCGATTTTAGTATTTTGCTTATTTCGAAGCTCATTTCCAAAGGTTTAAAGCACTTTTTGAATCTTTTACTTATGATTTTCGTAAACTTCGTACATTTCAACCTACGTTGAAGCAATGAAAAATTTTGACCGTAAGGAATCCCCCGTTAAGATCAGTGCAAAATTAATTTATTTCAGTTTCAAAATCTTCATTTCAATGTAAATTTCTGCCATATTTTAGTTTGTAGATTTTGTGCAAATTATCACTCTCTCATATCTCAAAACCTAAAATTCCCTAGAAAAAACGTTCGATCTCCCGTCACTTTTTCACTTCTCTCTCCCCCCAGATTTCTTCATCTTTTTTCCAGCCTTTCCTCCTTCCTCTCCCCTCCTAGACTTCCTGTTTATTCTTCACCTCACTAGTCACTAGTGTAGTATCAAGACGGGACAAAGGAGACCAGCACAACATGCATATAATTATATCACAGATTCTGATTTCACACACCTCAGCAAGTTTGGTTTTGAAGTTTTTGAGGAAGAAAAAGTTTTCGGGGAAAACCGAAAAATTTGAATAAACAATTTTGGCTTTTTTTTAGCCTGGACCCTCTTAGCGTTCTAATAGTTCTTTTCCGCATTTTCAGTCTTTTTCTACTTTCGGACCCCCTGTTTATCCTGTTTTTGTTCTCCAAAAATGTGCGTCACAGACCTCACAAAACTCAAAAAAATTCAGAAAAAAGGATAAGAAAAAGAAAAAAGGGATCCGGAAAAAAAAACAAGGATTAGCCTTGGTCTCGACCGAAAGCTTATTTATCATGTAGAGGTTCTTTGTGAGAACATAACGGCTTTTTCTTATTCATTTTTTTCTGATAGAATTTTGAGATTTTTTGGCGCGAAATTTGAAATTTGAAGGAAGTTTTTCGATCTCTTACATATACATAGTCGGTCTAGGGCGGGGTCTTAGGCTTAGAACCTAAGCCTTTGCAGAGACTAAAATTTAGTCTCCAATTAGTTTTTCCAAAAACCAATTAAAATTGCAATTAAATTTCTTCTAGCAAAAATATTTTAATTAGACTACCAATCTAGTTGTACAGCACCCCGTATAATCCTTTGTTCTTATATGGTGCACAGATTTCTGATCATCATTATTTTCTCCCCTTTTTTCTTCTTCCCCTTTTCTTTCTGGTCCCCGCCTCCTTCTTCTCTCTGTCCCCCCACTGCTTCCGGTTTTTCAGCTGGGGCAATTTTCCCTTTCTTTTGGGACATTTTTACTTACTCTTTGAGATCTTTGTCGGAAGGAGAGAACTTTTTTTAAGGGGATTTTGTAGTTTGTTTCAATGGGGTTCTTGCCATTTTTTGACCGATGGAACTTTATTTTTTGGCTTCAAACTAAATTTTTAGATGAAAAAATAGTGTGACAAGACCAAAAAAAGAAAGCAAAAAAAGATAAGACCCACTCGGAATCGAACCCGGGTCTTCAGATTCCAAGTCAGGAGTGTTAGCCACTAGGCCGTGGAGGCGGCGGCGCCGAGGAAGAGGAATAGGCGCCACGGTCGGCGCCTAACGCGCGCTCTCCGCGGTGGACGAGCTTGCGGGTTTGGTCTAGTGGATAACACTCTCAACTGGGAATCTATAGACCAGGGTTCGATCCCCCAGGAGCCCCAAATTTTTTGCTTTCTTTTTTGAGTTCAGTCATGCTATTCAGACACCTCCAGATGGCAAATTGAGCGAAGAACCAAAACTTGTGTTTTTTGCTCCAAAAACGGCTTCTAGAGTCTGGTAACCATTGCAGCTACAAATATAATGCCCCCAGTTTGACCCTCATAAACCAAACACCTCTGTGTTTTCCAAGTTATTTTGAATTTTAGTACCCTACTTATGAAAAACTACTTCCTCACCCTTCACCATACTTTCTCAATACACTTAAAATTCTTCTGAAAACTAGCAAAACTATTATATCCGCTTCCCTTTCGAGAGACTAATCGAGTAAAAACTAGCCTCATCATCATTGCTCATCCGTCTTCTTCTCCTTCTTCTTCTCCTCTCCTCATTTTTTCTTCAACTACTAAATTATTTATACTCTTTTTGCTCCCTCTTTTCCGAAACTTTTTCTTCTTCTCATACTCGAGTTTTTACTTTTTCAAACCTTCCTTTTCTTTCAGCTCCATGGGCTCAAAAATTTCTCTTGTTTTTCCCTATTTTCAATGTTCAAATTTCATTTTGAAGGGGAGCAGGGGGACCCCCTCCCTAGACCATTAATTTTGCACTTTTTGGTTTTTACGTAGTTGTTTTTGTCTTGTTTTTCAGAAAAAGAGCACCACTTGGAAAATTGGAAGGGGGCTCCGTGAGCACTAAGAATTTCTTTTTCCGCTTGAATGAATGATTTTGAGCCTAGGAGAAGAAGAAAAAGAAAAAGACAAGGAGGCTTGAAAAAAACAAGAGAAAAGATAGGGAAGCCTTAAAATGAGAGATATGGGGAAAAATAGAAAAATTTGGAAGAGTTTCAGATGTTTTTCTGGTTTTGGGGAGTCATTTTGGAGTATAAAATTCATGAGATTTTGATTTTCTTGGCATTTCTAAATGTGTACTTTCTTTTTAAATAAAAAAGTCCTGTTTTTAAAGGTCCATGTTATTCTGGACTATTCCCTATTTTTGATAGATTATCCTCTTGGCCTTCCCCATTTTTATCTTGAATTTCTTCAATTTTTTAGACTTTTCTCTGTTTCCAATTCTCCAGATTTTCTGTAATTCCACATCAATTTAGTTTTATCAGGTACCCCCCCCCTTTAAAACTTCCGAATTTCCAGACCATTTTTTGATGACGTCATCATTACTAGAAGACCAAATCAAAGGACGTTCTTTTCTTCACTTTTTCCCTTTTTGGTCCGATTTTTTGTATGATTTCCTGTAGTTTTAGGATACTTGAGATTTATTCACTTTTGGGTGACTTGTACTCTGATTTTCGTGTTTTTCAGGTTATATTCCCTCATTTTTCTGTTTCAGTGAGCTCAAAAATAGGGAACTTTGGTATCATTTTCAATTCTTCACTTTCTGCACGACACTGAAAACTTCTTCATAAAAGTTATGTACTTATTAATTTTTTTCCTAAAATTTTCAGTTTTGATTGCTTTACTTATTATCAAATTTTATCCACATTTATTTCATGTCTCACTCAATCTACTGTTTTCTTGTCACTTCAGATTATCAAGCCAATTTTTTTCCGATTCAATTGCTTTGTTTGTTTTCTAATTTTTGAGATTCGCTAATTTTTTTCTTTTTTGCCCCTTTCTCCTTAAATCGCGTACCTTTTTACCTCTTAACGGCAAACGAATACTTTTTGAACTTTTCCAAAAATAGCATCACTAGTACAAAAAACCCATATGAGAAGGAGTTGTCTGACTGTTTTACATACAATTCCGTATTTTTAGCTCTCGGTCCTCCACTTTACAAATTCCGCCGGTATCGTATTTCAGTCAATTTTTCTGAATATTCACCTGTTTCAACTACTTAATTTCCCTTACACAGGTTTTTCGAAGCATTACCGTGAGCATGTAACGAAAATTGTTTCTTGTTCAGTCGACGTTAGATTCATTTTTCTAGAAATATTTCGCAGTTTCTGTATCATTGTTTCAAGAGTACTTTCATCCATTTTTCTATTCCTTTTCATACTCCAAGCCTTATCACCATACTTTCCGGAAACGAATATTTCCGCTAAAAATACTTTCATGCACTAGGTTCAACTATTTTCTGCTCCATAGAGCTCATAAGTTTATCTGATGGACATTTTATTTGATGGAAGCATAAACTATACTTCTGAAAGTGTACGTTTTTAAACAACGAAAAAAATCTGTTTTTAAAGGTGTATGTTATTCTGGACTATTCTGAGAAATTCATTCATTTCTGTTCATAGATTTTCCACTAAAAATATTCAAAAATTTCCCCATATTTTTCATATTTTCGTTCTCTCAATCACAATTTTCTAAATTTCTTCTATCTACCGTTTTACTAACAACACTACAGATTATCAAACCAATTTTTTCCGATTCAATTGCGTTGTTTATTTTCTAATTTTTCCTTGAATTTCGCTCATAATCTTCCGTTCAAAAATACTAATACTTATTGAACTTTTCCAAAAATATCATCGCTTTTAGAAAGCTGAATAATAAGGAGTTGTCTGACTGTCGTACAGTCAAATCCGTATTTTGAACTCTAGCCCTCTAGCTTCGAAGCTAGTCCTCTAGCGGTTTTAATCAATTTTCTGAATATTCACCTGTTTCAATTTCTCAATTTCCCTTACACAGGTTTTCCGAGGCATTAAAATCCTCACAATGTTAAGGTTGTTTCTTGTTCAATCGACGTTAAAGACATTTGTCTAGAAATATTTCGCAGTTTCTGTATCATCGTTTCAAGAGTATTTGCATCCACATTTTTGATTCTGATTCCTTGACTGCAACGTCTTATCACCATACTTTCAGGAAAACTGATATTTTTATTAACATTGGTTTCATGTACTGGGTACAACTATTTTCTGTTCCATCTAGCTCAAAAATTCATTTGATAAAAACAGTAACCAAACTTGCTGACATGAGAATCCAGTCTCAAAACGTCCATGAATTTTCTCACATTTTCGGAATTTCTAATAAGACCTTGTTTCTTATATGCCATTTCTCATTTAGTCCTGAAAACTTGAAAAATGCGGACAAACTTTCTGCGAAGTTCTTCGGTTTCCTTGAGCTCATATAGGTCACACGAATACAAAAGTGACCATTAGAACCGCGACTGGTTTTTCACTGATACTGTAAAGTTTTTACATGGTTCTTCATTTTGTTTTTCGGCGCTTTTTCCAATATATCGATTTAATTTTCGGTTTCAATACAATAATAATGCCACTATTTCTGTATGTGAAAGATTGAAATGTTAAATTCGAAGTCAGCACTAAATTTTAACGTTCGATGTGTGCATTCATTAATCTCCGTGTCTCACTAGTCAAAAACTCACAGTTTCAATTAGTCGAGATGTTCTGAATCATCTTACGCATTTTGTTTTGTTCAAAAAAAGAAAACTAGGATCATTCAGAAGTAATGAACAATTTTTGCCCTCAAAAAATGGAACTCTGTTATCAGTATGATTGCTGAGTTTTTTCCAAATCAACTAGGAATGGATACCATCTGAATTAGTGAAACTCTTGGAGATAATTTTGCTGTTAGTAATTGTCTTTATGATTCAGTAAAGCCTTCAAGTTCAATCGAGAGTACTCAAAATCGTATCATTTCGCTGCGAAAAGTGAACAGTTAATAAGGTTCTCTGTTTCATTAACTTTACTTGTAAGCATAAAGTAAGAAAGTCATAATTCTTAATCGTTGTTCGCTATGACGCCATTTAATACGGGTATCTAGAAAAAAAGTAACAAGAAGTAAATATTTCTGCATTCTCCCTGATAGTCTGTTTTGTAGGGTTTCCTGCAGTTTTAAGATATTTATTTTCATTTTTAGGTATAATATTTTCCCATTTTTTTTCAGTTTCAAGAAGTTGATATTTTGGAACTTTGAGTAGATTTACAATGGTTCGTTGTGTTGTTCTAGTTATGCGAGTTTGTTCCAAAAACATATCTATGAATATGTTTTATTCTGCAGTTCCCAGCTTTGGTTACTTTTCCTATACTCAAGGTTCCCATAATTAGTTGACATGTTGATGATGTTATGTTTATATTTTTTTCCAGTTTTCAATGTTTCACAATCCTCAGGTGTCCTAGAAGAAATTTTGTGGATGCTATGTGAATTAGACTAATCTCGAAAATTACTTTGACGAACATACAGTGGCGAGAATTGGTGAGGACACTTTTTTGTACAATCCATAACTTTGCCGAAACTACTCCAAATAACATGAAACTTCACATGGATATTACTAGATAGTTGTACAACACAGTCAGAAATTTTTGTCAACCATCCGCTACTCGTGACCTAGTTAGCTCCACAGGTATAACAGAAATCTGAAAGCCCAAAAAAAACTATTTTTCTGTGTTATTTTTTCTGAAAATTTTTTAGATGAAAATGTTGCTCACGTCCCAAATATGCATCAGAAAATGTTTGGTGCACGCGGAATGACGAGTACTCGTGTTATGTAGGTCAAGGCTGAAAACGCACTTTTAGTTTTTGAGCCCTAACTTTGCTCAAAATGGCTCAAATTTCTTCAAATTTTTACCAAAATGTTTTTTCCGAGTAGCTCCACAGAATCCATGTTAAAATTAATGTTTCTAAGAATTCTCATTTTTCGACTCTCAGGCCAATTCAAAATCAGTACTGAACTCGAAAAAATATAACGCTTTAAAAATGAAAGTTTCAACATGGATTCTGTACAGCAACTCAAAAGAAACATTTTGGTGAAAATTTGAAAGAATTTGAGCCATTTTGAGCAAAGTTAGGGCTCAAAAACTAAAAGTGCGTTTTCAGCTTTGACCTACATAACACGAGTACTCGTCATTCCGCGTGCACCAAACTTTTTCTGATGCATATTTGGGACGTGAGCAACATTTTCATCAATAAAATTTTCCGAAAAAATCACACAGAAAAATAGTTTTTTTCGGGCTTTCAGATTTCTGCTATACCTGTGGAGCTAACTAGGTCACGAGTAGCGGATGGTTGACAAAAATTTCTGACTGTGTTGTACAACTATCTAGTAATATCCATGTGAAGTTTCATGTTATTTGGAGTAGTTTCGGCAAAGTTATGGATCGTATAAAAAAGTGTCCTCACCAATTCTCGCCACTGTATGACTATTCTCTACTAGTTTTTCTGTCCAACCCTTTTTTAGGATCCCTGTATTCCCATTCTCTCACTTTACTTCTCATATTCAACCCAATTTTTTTCTCTGATTTCGAATCTTCATTTATTCACCCACCATCATCTCAGGTAATCCATCTGTTTCTAAAGGTGCTAGGTCGATTATACTGAGTGATTATTCTAAAAATGCAACCTTTTTACTTGATCAAATTGGGTTTTCGAGCATTTTTGAAGAAACTAATTTGTCTTTTTGAACTCGGGCTTGCACTACCTTTTTTACTGTATTTTGTGTTTCAGAAAGTTCATAACTTTGAACACCCACACGAGTTCTTGATCGTATTGTTTAGATTTTTTGAACCATTTATTTTGAAAACCGACTTGTTGAGAGAATATGTGCTTGTCTAGTACGAAACTCGTTAGTGACATTTTGTTCTGTTCCTCCACTACTGTTGACAATAATTTCTATTTTTAATTGTCTAGATTGAAGTACGACTCAAATGATAGAGCAATACATTTGAACACAATACCATACTTGCCCGAAAGCGGCCCGACTTATGAATCCACTTTCCTCGGTTTCCCTATTCTTATAAGTTCCACAAAGTTGTTATTGCTCAATTTGTTAATTATTGGATTATTTTCTCCATTTTTCTTCATATGCTTTTCTCTTGACCATCGCCGAATCTTTTCAAATTTTCACACTTTCCTAATGTTATTATTTTCAGGTTCGCATTGGATTGTGTCGATGGAGTATACATAATAGTTTTGAGCTTCAAAATTCGGATTATTTCTCACAAGTTTTTTGGGACCATTTTCCAGTTTTCGCCATTTTTTTCTGTTTTGGATTTCCAGTGTACACATAGAAGAGTCATTTTTGTGTTCAATGTTCAAAAGACATTTATTTGGGAGTTCGAAAAGTGCACTTTTTCTCCAGAAAAAACCCTGTTTTCGTGGGCCTATGTTTTTCTGGACTATTCACAGTTTTTTTATTGGGTAGGCAATTTTTTTAAATTAAATAAAACACTTCTTATTTTTTACAATTTTTCACTGTTTCCTAATCTTCTGAACTTGTGTACATTTTTTGCCTTACAATGCTGGATTTCGAAATCGTATTTTTGTCGTACTATTTTTTGATGACGTCGTCACTAGTAGAAGACTAAATCAGAACACTCCTCTTTTCATTCATTTTCCTAATTGTCAGGAATTTTCGTAGGATTTTCTGTAGTTTTGGGGAGTTAGAGCTACTTTGAGGTCTTGTACTTTGGTTTTCGAATTTTCAGGTGCTTTTTGATTAAAAAACTCTGTTTCAGTGAGCGGAAATTTTGTGAACTTTGGTCAAATTTTTGATAGGGCTTCACCATTTTCGAAAATCACAATCCTCGGGCCAAAAATCTCGAAATTTAAGAAAATTATTGTATCTTCGTAATTATCGCGTTCTGGGCCAGATGGGAGAATTTTCAACTGCCAGGCTCGCTCGGTACACTTCTGAAAAAAAACACATTTAATTTGCCCGCTCGGCCTGTTTGACGTTTGACACCGAACGGTCAAAAACAATTGCAAGAGTTACGGTATTTTTCTTCCAAATTTTCGGATTATATTTTCTTAACTTCTTATCAAATTTTCGTCTATTCTTCGATAACTTTCTTAAAGGCCTGGCAAAATTTTTCCTTGGTAAAAACGTAATCACTGCTTTCTTCCCATAACTATCGAATCTGTCAAAATTCTCTCTCCAAATCCAGAATTCATCTCAATTATTCTAGGTTGTTCTTTCCAAAAATGTACAATATTTTCTCACAACCACTTCAAATTATCAAGCCAATTCTTTCCGTTTCAAGTTCTTTAATTGTTTTCTGAATTTTCCTGGAATATTGCTTGTCTTTTTTTTGTTTTTTTTTCTAGCATTATTTCCAAATGTGAAACAAATACTTATTGAACTCTTCCAAAAATATCATTACTATTAATATACGAAATAAAAAGGGATTGTCTTTCTATCTTACTGTTAAATCCGTATTTTGAGCACTCGCCCTTCAGTTTTCAAGCTCCTACTATAGCGTTTTATACAATTTTTCTGAATATTCACCTGTTTCATTTTCTTCATTTCACTCACACATACAGTACCGGCCAAAAGGTTGTCAACTTTTGGTTTTTTGGCCGACGTTTTGCTCAGAGAAAACAATCCACACTAGAAGTTAGGAAGCTTCAAAGAAAAAGTAGTCAAAACTAGAGATTTTCCGAAATTTCGAAATGTTCTCATAAAAACTGTTTCTCTTGGAATTTTACGATGAAACTTGACAAATTCATGTCATTCATGTTTTCTGCCAAGTTACAAGCAAGACAAGTCATTTTGAGCAAAACGTCGGCCAAAAAACCGAAAGTTGACAACCTTTTGGCCGGTACTGTAGATTTCAAAAGCATTGCAACGAAGACAAAAGCACGATATTCCTTATTAAATCAACCAAGGTGTGCCTGTCAGGAAATTCTCCACCGTTTCTGTATCATTTTTTCTAAAGCATTTTCATCCATATTTTTTATAACTTTAATGATTAGGTGGAAGACTAGTTCTTATACGTCCCTGGGAAGTTTTTACTTTCGCCATAAAAAGCTTTATACACAGAACTTTTTGTAATTGACTCATAATTTTGTTTAATGATAGTTAGCCACAGAACCAGTCTTAGAATAGTTTTTCACAAAACCAAGATCAAATTTCAAACAAATACTTCCAGCTTCAAAAGGTTTGGAAATTTTCATATTTTCGAAACTACTAATGAGATGTCACTACCAGAGGTGCGCGGAATTCCGTCTTCCGTCTTCCGTCTTCCGCCTGTTTTTTTACTTCTGATTTTCCGTCTTCCGTGTTCCGTCAAAATTTTTCCGACTACTTCCGTCTTCCGGATTTTTTGGGAGAAAATTTTTTTTGCGGAAGTCCAAAAATTTTTGATTTTTTCAAGTTAAAAGGGTTTTTGACTGATTTTCTGACCTTTCCTAACACTAATCATTACGATTCCCAACATTTTTGGCACTTTTAGGCCGAGACAGTCACTTCCGTCTTCCGTCTACTTCCGTCTTCCGCCCATATTTTCACTTCCGTCTTCCGTGTTCCGTCTTCAGTCATAAAAATTTTACTTCCGTCTTCCGTCTTCCGTCTTCCGCATAGAAAAATTTCTCTTCCGCGCACCTCTGGTCACTACTCATCTGGCGAGTTCTTTAATCTTAGAAAATTAAATCTGCCCAGAAAAACTTTTTTCAAAGTTCTCCGGTTTCCTTTAACTCATATAAATCATCTGAATTTGGAAGTGTGATCTAATAGATACCCACATGTTTTCCTCTAAAAACAACTAACTGTTGCTGATATTCTGAACTTGAAATACGGATTCATGTTCATTTTAAGTTGTCCATCGTTTTGCTTTTTTCGCTCAACATAAACATAACAGTATGTGTCTCCTAATATTTTCTGTTTCATGAAGTTTTCATAGCTTGTCATTTCAATTTCCTCATTTTCAAATCAATTTGGATCAATGTTCGCATTTTCAACAAAAGTTGTATGTTTTCATATCAGACTACTAAACTGCAAAACATAATGTTACTAAATCAAATGTTTGTAAAATTTTGGTTTCAAGATAGTAATAAAACCTACATGGTTGCAAAAGGATGTATCGTTTCTTGAATACAAGTGACAATCGCTTCTGAATACCCAACGCATATTCTCCTGGCCATTCCATGCATTGATCACCGTCATGAATTCTTTGTTCAAAATTTCAGAAGTTTCAAACTACTTGAATATTCGAAATTTTTTTTTCTGCTGATAGTATAATCGTAAAGCAACTTCTCTTCAAATAATTAGATCTAATACTACCTGATCTTGTCATATTTATGGAACAGATTTTCACTATTCGGGATTTCTATACTTCCCTTGTGGAATTTGCTGCAGTGATAAGATATTATGGCTACTTTGGGTATTCTACATTGACTTTCATTTTTGGGAGTTTTGGGCAATTTTTTCCAGTTTCAAAGAGTTCCTATTTTATGATTCTTTGGATATTTCTACAATGGGTCTAGGATATGGACGAAAATCCCCGTTGATTTGTTTTTGTGTTTTAACAGCTTCGACCGTTTGAAAAAACAACTTTCCCGTTTTCTTTACTTTTCTTACACTCAATATTTGATGATTTTGTTGATGAGATCAATTCCAATTCGTGAGCCTCACAGTTGTCGTCATAGACTCTTCAATTCAATCAAATTGTTTGAGAAATCTCTCATAATTGTGCAACTATGAATCACCAACTATTAATTCCTCAAAATTTCAGTTTCTTGAAGGAACCATGAGACGGTAAATTTTGTCAAGTTCAACCTATACTCTTTTCACTTTTCTTCATCTCGCGTCAATCACAGTTTCACCAACATCAGATATTCTGATCTTCTGATTTGAAATCGTTAGATCAAATCTTCCGAAATCCACTATATTCACTAAATTTAGCGATAGGTTCTGCGAAAAGTGGGCTATTCATCTACGAATTTTCACATTTTCATTATAATGATATCCTATAAGTTGGAACTTTTCTCCAGTACTTGTGCCATCTCATTCATCATTTAGCTTTTTTTCCATTCCGTTGCCAATAATGATCATAAATTCAGAAATTCCCTAAATGTTCTTACTGTTTTGAATAGGTAATATATTAGTTCGATTCATTTTTTGTTACTTTGAATTTTTTTTTTTTTTTTTTTTTTTTGTTACCCGACATCCTAGAAAAAAAATAAATTTATTCCTCTTATCCGCGCACACTACACACCCCGTTAATCCACCCCGGAGCTAGACCATGCAAAAACTGAGCCTCCTAGAAGGAATGCCGTGGGTGTTTGAATTTGAGATGTCACAAAAAATCTTTATTTTTCTTATTACCTCAATTATGTTCTTAGAAACGAATCGAAACCTCCTATTTTTCTCACATTAGTTCTGACTTTTCAGCTCAAATTTTCCGATTCAATATGTTCAGAAATCTCTGAATTTATCCTTCAATTCGATTTCTTTCTGTTCAATAGGTTTCTGAGACGTACAGTTTTCTAACTTCTGAAAACAACGTTATAACCAAAAGAGCGAATCAGCAGCAATTGTCTCGAATCTGTATTTTGAACTTCCTAGCAGAGTTCGCCAAAAAATGACATTCTCAGTTTCAGTATCATTGTTTCAGAAATACTTTTCTCATATTTTTTATTTTCGCATCATTCATAGCATAAACGGAATGTCGCCATATGTACTTTCCTGAAAGATTGATATTTTGGCCTTTAATAGTTTCCCCTACAAAGTCAATTTATGTGCTGTTCCTTCTAACCCATAATTTTGTTGACGATCAGCAACAATGGTACCTCTGGCTGTACGACAAACCAAAATTAAATCTCAAACCAATACATACAGTTTCCGAGGGTCCTCAATTTTCTCACATCTGTGAAATAACTAATATGAGCGCTTTTCCATTTGTTGAGTACTGAAAACTTGGAAGCATAGGATAATTCAGTAATAATGTTGCAAGGGAATTCCTCGGACTCTTTAAAAATGATATCACAGAAAAATTGCTCTCCCGACCTGTCTGACGCACGGTCCGGGCGAGTACAAACGTTACTTTTTTCAAAAGTATTACGGTTTTTTTCAAAAATTTCGGTTTCCTTACCTTAATTGTTTTCTACCTACATTTCTATCTCTGATCCTGAAACCTTTTCTGTTTCAAGCTTATCATATTTTCTCCTCGAAAATGCTATGATTGCTACGTTTGAACCTTGCCATTCAAAACTGTCAAAAAGCTTATCCGAATTCAGAAATCTCCATTTTTCTCGCAACGTTCATTTCTAAAGAACGAATCGAAATCTCCCATTTGTCTCACAGTGGTTCAGGTTTTCCAACCCAAAATTTTCCGATACAATTTCTTCATTTACTTTTCAATTTTTCTTGAACTTCGTTTAGAGTTTCGCTTCCATGTTTCTACAAACATATACCAATCCGGTCCGAAAATCCCCTTGTTACTAGAATACCGAAACAGAAGATGTCTAGAATCTGTATTCCGAGCTCTCTCCTTCTGGTTTTCGAGCTACACCTCTAGCGTTTCGGTCAGTCGATTTTCTTAAGATTCGCCTGTTTCATGTTTTTAATTTCACTTTCACAGAGTTTTCAAAGCATTGTGTCCAAATCTAGTGTTGCGATGTTTCTGGTTCAGCTAACTTTGAGGAGTTTGTGGAAAAGTACTTTTCAGTTCCTGCATCATTGTTTTGAAGTGTTTCTTTCATGTTTTGATTTAACTGATTCTTCAATTATTCGTAAAAGATTGATTTCTTTGCTATTAGAAGTTTCATCTACATAATCAATTTATTTTCTGTTCCTTCTAGCCCATATATGTATTTGATTTCTGCCAGCGGAAGTAGAAGAAATCTTCCCTTGGTTTAACCTAGAATCGCCTGAAGTTTCAAATAAATACACACAACTTCGAATAGTTTATGGAAGTTCTCACATTATTGTGATTACTACTCCACCTTTGCTTGTCTTGAGACTTTTGAAAACTTGGAAACCAATGCTAATCATGAAAAACTCTCCCTGAAATTTTACTATTATATTCAACTCATATAGCTCACCTGAATTTGCAAGTGCAATCACTGCGTACTTTCTACCACCTTTTCCTAAACACTCAACTGACTTTCGCTGGTATTCTTAACTTTATGTTCATTTTATGTTGTCCATCACTTCGTTATTCTTCGCTATTTCCAAAATCTCAACTTTAATGATTTCAAATTTCTTCTGTTTCATAGTGTTCATATGTTGCCACTTCTATCTTCTCCGAACGGTTCCAAATCATAGTTTCAATTTTAGCATTTTCAACCAAAATTGTATGTTCCTGCCATGCCATATGAAACTTCTAGGCAATACATAGTAATGCTATCTTTTTTGTGCATGGATGTTCCAGCGGTTGATCACCAACTTTTCCCAGTGCCATGTTCCCACCCACCATTCTTTTTATAAGTCTGTATCACTTTTTTCCTAAACTTGAAACAAATTTTACAATTTCAATTTGTTAAGATGTTCTGAATCATCTTGGACATTCTGGTTTGAATATCAGTTTTATGCTAGAAAAGTTAGATTCTTCGAAAGGGGAAAACTTGTATATTCATTCAAAACTACAGTTTTTTGTTAGTATAATCGCAAAGTATTATAGCCTGAACGTATCAAGCAAAAGTACATAATATCTATTGGGGGAAGTTCTTGTTTACTGAACTAATCCAAAATCCTTTTTCCCAACTTTTCACTGTTTCCTAGGTTCCACATTTCCTGCAATTTTCACTTATTTTAGTTTGATCAGGCTTTCTTTTCCTCACTTATTTTTCTTTTCGGTAGGAGTTTTGGTAGGATTTTCTGTAGTTTTAGGATATTAGGGCTACTTTTGGGTCTTGTACTAATATTTTTCTTGTACTAATATTTTTTATACTTTTAGTGTTGTTTAGGTGTTTTTTCACTTACTTTTCTCAGTTTCAGTGAGCTGACATTTTGTGAACATTGGTCACATTTTGATAAGTCGTTTCTAGATGTAGTCTGAAAAATTTTCCAGGAAATTTTAGAGTTTTCGTGTTTTTTAAAAGAATTTCAGTTTCGGCTACTTTCCTAGTTATCGGACAATTATCCATATTTGATTGACCTAACATCTCATTTCTTTCGACGCAAGATTTTTGAAACGCTGAGTATACAATTTCAACTCAAATTTATTAAGATACAACCCCTGTTCTCTATTTTCTCACTTTTATCAGATTTTTCAACTCAATATTTTCCGATTCAATTTGTACATTTATTCTCTTATTTTCCTTGAATTCCAATATGTACTACTGTCCAAGTAATAATCGAAATCATCCAGAACTCCTCCAACAATAACATTGAAACAAGAAGAGGAAAACAGACTGACTTGAATCCATACTTTGTCCTCTCGGCCATCTAATTCCTAAGTTCCGTCTCCAGCGGTTTTCAATCAATTATTTGAATATTCACCTGTTTCATTTTCTTCATTTCATTCACACACATATTTTGCATTCAATATTTTTTGAGGACTGTTGTTTCCTGATTTACCTGTTCAGTTGGGAGTCAAAAAACTTTATGTTCCAAATAGCCAATATTTTCCTTTGATGACGGCTAGCAACAGTGTTTCAAAAGATTTAGAATTTCGAACACCATCACGAATCCTTGATTGGTGTGATTTGATCAAGTTTCCTATTTCTGACTCCGTCTTACCGGAATAACTTTTCGGGTCCGATCAGTTTTCGAAGCTCTTTTTCCATTTTTGGGCTACTAGTCGATCATATGTATTGTATTTGCTTCTTTGCTTATGACAGTTTCCACCTGTTTCGTATTTTTCATATAATTTGTAACTTTTCTCGGCTATGTTTATGTGGGAAAATATTGCGTCTAGTATGAAACTCGTTAGTGACATTTTTATAACACTTTTTCTGTTCCACTATTATTTTAGAAACACTTTCTCGATGACTTCGATTAAGTGTCTCTTATTTCAAAAAAATTTCGGTTTCTCATAGTGTAGGTTCCAGTTCGATTGAAGTGATAGAGCAATATGATAGCAGCTAACATTTTGAACCAAGGTTATAAGTACTGTGGAATAAGTTCAGTTTCAAGTGATCCATACATTTTCACGATCTGTCAAAGATGTGATATAGTAAACAAAAATATACACCTATACATATTTGCTCTTGACAATGGCTGCTTAAAGTTTTTCTCATTTTTCCCTGTTTCATTGATGTCACATTTTTCCTCTAAAATGTTGATGTTTATTGCGTACATTATTTACTCTAGTAAATTTACTGAATATCAAAAAAAGTCTATTCCCAGATTGTTTTGAGTAACTCTTTCTGACATTGCAGAGGAGATTTCTAATTTCTAATAAGTTCACCTGAAATGGACTCAAACTAAAAATTTTTTCAAATTCTGATGGTTATGAAACCTTAAAAACAGTAAATTTTCCTAGAATCACTATTAATTCCTGATAGCCACAGTTTCATGAAGGGCATATGAGACGGAAGACGTAGAAATTTTCGATGGGTTGACGTCATTATCAGAACTCTATTCAGTTCTTTTCATCGTTTCACCAGTTTCAAGCATTCTGATTTTTTTTGAGTTTCAGCTATGTGCTTTATAGTAATAGAAACTCATTTCCATAATCGACGTGCTTTTTATGAAAAATGTATTACAAATTCGCAGTCTGATAGCACACTTAAAAGGCTCATGGGTTTGTTTTCAAAGATATCTCGCCACGAATTGATCTATTGCCACGTCAAAAAAGATGCGGCTGTTCTAATCTCAAGCTTGCGAATCTTTTAAAACATGGCAGCAGATTATTTCGTGGC
This sequence comes from Caenorhabditis sinica, assembly GCA_963932045.1. Taxonomy (NCBI): domain Eukaryota; kingdom Metazoa; phylum Nematoda; class Chromadorea; order Rhabditida; family Rhabditidae; genus Caenorhabditis; species Caenorhabditis sinica. Next base: position 24,127,402 of record OZ009940.1, read on the forward strand.
AAGATATCGAGATAAACTAGTCCATACGCCTTCAAAGTGTGCCAACAGACGAATATATACGTAATAGATTTTCAAAAAAGCGTCGGGTTGAAAGATTTTTCGCACTTTCATAAACGTGATATGTGATACATAAGTTGAAACTTGGCATTGGTTCCATTTTTACTCTAAAGAAAAAAAACTGTCATTCTAATCTTTCTTTCCTCTTTTGCACAGTTTTCATCTCTTAACAGTTCCGTTTTCTTGAGTGCATATTTGGCGGTCGAAGAGGTCGAAGAGAACCCATCAGCAAAAATAACATTAAAAACTTTTTCGCTGTTTTGAATAGGTAATATTTTTATACAATTTATTATTCTTTACTGCGCTTGTTGATCGAATATTTAGTTTTCAAAAATGAGTTCCGAAATTTCTGCAGTTGGTACAATTACCTATGTATGTCTTCCACAAAACCGAGTTTTTTGTTTCATTGGGGTCAGATAATTTTTTCGTGTATTGTTTTACATCTATATCTCCGGTTCTCAGCTAACCAAGATTATTTTTTACAATTTTTCGCTTTTCATTCTGCACCAAACTGTTCAAATTTTACTTATTCTTACTGTTTTTGCACTAATTTTCTCCGGTACCCCTAAACTTCCGTTTCAAATTCATGATAATTTTTTCAAGTTGTCGAAACAGTAGTGCACTGTTTCTGATAGCCCAGATAAGCCAAAAAAATTACTATGATCAATAAGTCTTTAGAAGTGAAAGAAACACAGTATCGCATAATGAAATCTTCACATTGGTCTCTGTTTCAAAACCTCTATTTTCAAGCATCTAGCGGACTAGCTTCAATTCCAAATCTTGGTGGAATTTCTTCCTATTACATTAAATCATGTAGGCTGACTGAATTTGTTTATACGTTTTCCTACAATAATACTTTTATAGTTGATACCTGTGTACCTGTGAAACCGTCTTGTGAACCATCTGAAACATAATTTTTTGATCACCACTTGTGCAGTGTTTCTTTATGCCTTTAATATTTTGGAAAAACTCTAATCATCGATATCTGAAGGAATTTTAGGTTGACTATTTGAAAGAGAAGACCAAGTCGATTTACCCAGACCGCTATGTCAATGCTGTAGGAATCTAGAAAATCTTTCGGTTTCTCAACACTTGTTTATGAACGAATTGATTCAATACTCAATGTTTATATACTCAATGTTTTATGTGGTATACTATAAAAAATCTAATACTAACTTTTCCCAATCGTCGATGATTTATCATTTCTTGTGGTCGAACCTGGTGTCATGTCAGCCAACACCAGACTCCTTTTCACCAAAATAACAAATTATTACCCCAGACCAGATTCTCAAAGACTATTCATATTTTCTTCGCATTTCTGTTTCCCTATCTCTATAACTTTCACTATGTTTTTATTACTCAATTTGAAATCCGTTTTCAATTGTTCCCTCTTGATTACCGTTTCTAATTTTTACAGTTTCCTAATGTTATGATTTTCAGGTACATCCTCACATTGGGTTGGAACGGTCGATCTAGCTTCTTTTTATAATCGACCGGTTTATTATGGTTTCAAGCTCCAAAAGCCGGATCTTTTCCGACAATTTTTTGTGGCACCACTTTCCAACTTTTGCCACTATTTTCTCTATTTTAAGTTTCCAGTGTATAGGAGTCATTTTTGTGTTCAATAATCATGATATTGTTGTTAATTTTATTTTGTGAACTTTTTACTGTAGTTTTTCCACAGAAAAGAAAATCGTGTTTTCGGGGGTCTATGTTATTCTGGAATATTTTGAAGATTTGATTCTCCTCCATTACATGCCTGGATTTTCACCAGAAACTTACAAAATTGTTTTCATATTTTTCCATTTTTCACTGTTTTTCAGTCCCTAGATTTTTTGTATTTCTTTATCGTATCAGTTTTTCTGCCTGCTTGAATTTAACAATTTGTGGACCATATTTTGATGACTTTTTTACTAGTTGAAGAGAAGACTAAATCATAAGGCGTTCTCTTTTCATGGATTTTCATTTTTGAGAGGATTTTCTGTAGAATTTTCTGTAGTTTAAAGATATCAATACGAGTCTTGTACAATGATTTTGGTGGTTTTTTTGGTCAGTTTGTATTTTCGACGATCCCAGTTTCTTTATCTTTACTTATTCTGAAATTTCTACCTATGGTTCGATGCTCTCCTGAGTCTCTTTCGGAAATTTTTTGTCATTGTCATAATCGCTCGATGATTTCCGAGTCTGTCAATAAACCATTCCAAATCGGGAAATCTCCCAATCTCTCATCCCCAAATCAATTCCTCAAAGAATGAACCAATTTCGTTTATTTTTCTAATATTTCTTCAGACTTTTCCGACCAATATTTTCTGATTCAGTTGTTTCATTTATTCTAATACTTTCCTTTTAATTTCACTTTTTCTTCCATCTCCAAATGGCAAGCAATAACTTACTAAACCCGTCCACGAATAACAGTATCACTAGAAGAGAAGATTTTTCTCTAGAATTTGTATTTTGAGCTCTCTTCTTCTGATTTTCAAGCTGTACCTCTATCTTTCTCTTAAAGTTATTCTTTAACATCTTCACCTGTTTTGTTTTCTTCGTTTCACTTTCACAGCTTTTCCGAAGCGTTGCTTTCTCAATCCCATGAGCACGATCTTCCTTGTTCAATCAATCTAGATGCAATTGCCAAAAAAATGTTCTCCGTTCCTTCATCATTGTTTCAGGAGTATTTTTTCGTCGTTATTTGATTCCTCCAGTGAACAAACTTGTTATATATCAACCATTTCATTTTCTTTGCTCTTTTCCATGATCTCTCAAGGTTCAAATTTTCCCCAAAAATTTATTTTTGGAATTTTCGATTCTTTCTTTATTCCCTGTTTTGGTTACCTTTCTTATACTCAAGCTTCCCCTAATAACATGATAAATTCAGGAAAGGTAATTTTGAATCCGTGTTTTGAGTTTCTGGGCCTCTTTGAATTGTCAATTTTGATGAAACTTCTGGTTTTCAGTTTCTGTTATTACTGTATTTTCTATTTCATAAGGTTATGAAATTTGAACACCCGCACAAATTGTTGATAGTCCTCTTGAGCTTGTTACTGACACTTTGTGTTAACGCAATAACTTTCCGACATCTAGGTTTACGAAAAATTTTTCTAGTATTGTTTCTGCTTAATTTTTGAGAGCATTTGCTTGTTTCGTATTCTTCATGATTTTTGAATTGTTTCTCTTAGATAATGGTTCTATTTGGTGTCCAATGAAGCTGTTGTTAACATTCCCAGTTTCATTGAAGTAACATGTTTCCTCTAGAACGTTGCATTTTATTACGTTGTTCATAAATCTTGTGGATTTATTAGAAATTACAAGTTCCATTCTCTAATGGTCTTAAGTAGCTGTATCTAACATTTCATCACATCCTTCCAATTCCTTTTCGATTCGCCTCAAAAACAACTATTTATCGAAAATGCATGCCATTCTGATGGTTATGAAAATTTGAAAACAGTCAATAATTGCAAAGAATCCGTCCGAAACTTTCCGAAAATTTCAATTCCATAAAAGTACGATCTTGGAAATTTTTGATAGGTTGACGTTACTTTCGGTACTCATTCCGGTTTGCTTCATCTAGTTTTACCGACATCAAATATTCTAATTTATTTCGGTTTCAGTGATGTATTTTCCAATTTTAGAAACCCATTGCTATAATCAATACGTATCAAACTTTCATCACGGAGATGCTTTCGGTTTTCTGTTCCATTTATAGAAATAATGGGCATTTTGGCTTTTTCACTGTTCTGTGAACTTTCTATCTCTTACTATTTTTACTCCTTGAATTCATTGGTTCGTTGAGCTATCGTATTACAGACTAATTTATACCATTTTTTCGGCCTCGATTAAGTAAGTATTGAACTCATCTTTTGTTACTGTTAACAGCATCCTCAAATGTCAGTCTTCAATTTTGAAAAATGTTGTTTGCTGGAGCAACGAATGTTTTTCCATTATTCAAGAATGGTAACATTAATCCAAAGTCTGCCTGATTTTTTTAAGTTATCGAAACAGAAGGATACTGTTCCAGATAGTCTAAATGTGAAAAGTTGATTTCAAATGTCAATGCCTCCTCTATAAATATTGAAAAAACCTGAAGAATTACGATGCAAAACAATTAACTCTCTTTATTTTTCTCTGTTTCAAAGGCTCTAGTTTCAAGCTTAGTATAAACAAGGTGTGATGTTTGTCACATTTGATGCGGTCATGTATGCTAGACAAAAAAGTGTTAGACATTATCTCCCGCTTCAAAACTTCCAGAAAGCTCTTAATGATGAGGTCAGTTTCAATGAACAAATCAATCAGTGCATTCAAACTACTATATGCTTACTATAGAGACTTTTCTCATAGTTTTAGTATGTTAGCATGAACACTGTTTCATTTTTTTGTTTTCTAGATTGATTTCATTTTTTGCCACTTAAAGACATCTAACTCAATGTTTTAGTCAAATGTGCTCGGCACCTAATTTTTTTATATGTGAGTTCCCAAACTGTGTGAACCAACTGAAACAAATAAGCTCATGATTGTTGACTACTTTTCCAGTTTCTTAATAAAAAATTCTATACTGATAGTACAATTTCCCATTTTTCCGATGTTAGAAGCGTCATTGCCGTCAAACCTATTGTCATGCTTGTGAGCAAAATTAGTATGGCATATTATGCGAGCACCTTCAATTTAGTATGACTTTTATTGTCCGAACCCAGGTTCACAATCTGTTCTGTTATAGTTCTCTCTGATTTTCTCGTATTTATCACGACTCTTCTTTTTCCAGTTTCACTATTCCCATTTGTTTTCCAAAATTGTGATTATTCAATTCGAACATGCCCGGACTTTTTCTTCCCCATGCTTTCTTCTTGACTACCTTTTCATCTTTTGAACTTTGACTGTTTCCAAATGTTATCGTTTTCAGGTTCATCCTCAGAGTGGATTGCGCTGTCGTATCTGTCTCGAACATACTAAATTTTCAATTGCCAGAGCTTTCCTGATTTTTCTTTGTGGTACCATTTTCCAATTTCTCGCCACTTATTTTCTCTGTTTTGCATTGTCAGTGTAAAGAAAATCTGATTGAATTCATATTACGAAGGAAGAAGGGGAGAAATATCCATAACAATCTCGATTTAGAAAATATTCATGGTTTCAACTTGTCATTATGTTGGCACTTGCCTCCACATTTACTAGTTCATTGGGCTTTAGTGTCATCACATTCTCAGACTTTAACGATAATCACTACTGTAGGAAATCTAGCTTCACTTTTTAAACTTTATCTGTTTCAAATTGTCCAGAACTTTTGAAATGTGTTCAGTTATCCAGTCTTCCATTGATTAAAAGAGGTTTTAATTTCAAGACCCTCGTCACAGTGAATAATTACCAACGCCATCCCGAACACAACGTTTCCGAAACCGTGAAAATTTTCCCAATCTTCATATCTGTTCCTCCATTTTTTCGTGTTCAGATCCAGAATGCACCAAAAAGATTATGAAATCCGAATCCATTCATGAAAAAAGTCCCGATAACTTCCCTGTTCCAACTCTTTGTTATTCATTGTCCAGGAGACACATATGGGCTATAGAGTTGTGGGCAATATATCTTTATAAAAGCCAACAAATCATGTACATACATACATATGTTTTGTATGAGAGAATTGAACTATGTTGCCATTATTAGTTTGGATTTGGTATCCAGAGTTTCAGTCGAACATCAGATTTTTCAACAGATTTCACTTTTTGAAGGTCCAGACTCTATGTAAATTCTATCTATATTTTTGTTAAAAAACTCGATTCAGTTGGTTTGACTGTTTCACCAATATCAGATGGGAGATTGTGATGAAATTGTAACAGTTAGAACATAGTCGAAATAGCTGAACTTGTGAATTAAGGTCCTATTCTCCTGATTTAGTCAAAATCCGAAATTTTAAATGTAATTTCATACAGTTTCATTAAGTTATCATATCCACATCTGCGGTCATTCCATTGGTAATTTGAACTTTAAATTTCTGGTTGTCAGTACATGCATACAATTCATTGATCTCTATGTATTCGATCAGGGCTTGAAAATTTTCTGATATTTTCTGGCTAAAATAATTGATCCCATAATTTTTTTTCTGTTTCTGATAGTTCTTAAATTTCATACTGTTTTCATTTTCTTATTAAATTGGTATTTGCTTCTTCCAACTCCATACATATATGCCAAGTTCCTCTTTTATTGTGTTATGGGAGTGATTTCCTCAAAATGAAGTACTGCTGAAAAGTTATAAGGTTCTAGAACCTACAACTCTAAATTTGGCATTTCTCACGCATTCCTAATGCTTAGTATACAGATTGTGTTGCTCAAAAATCCAATTATAGCCAAAATAGTTTAGGAAATTAGGACGCATACTTCTGTTTTTTTTTAATGTTTCAAGAAGTTCAGAAAATTAGTAGGGTTTCTGGATACTTGATTCGAGCTCGATAACACAAATTTATACTGAAAGCCTTGGTTTAAATGGAACCAATTTCTGGTCCTTCTACCAATTTTTCTGTTTTAGTACCTTTTGAAGTTTCGGGTTTTATTGGGATTCTGTTCGCTCTGTTTTTGTTGTAGTGAGTTATGATCCATCAATAATTGATAGCAATAATAATGACCGATTGCTGTGTATAACTCTCCCTAATAAAATAAATCTAAATGAAAAACACGCTGGAACACAAATTTTCGATGTATCAAAAAGTGAACATAATTTTGCGCTAGATTCATTTCATTGGTGGTCTGCCATTGTCATCTGGAATAATGAGAAATTATAAGTTAAGCCAAGGACACATATTCCATTTTTCAAACGTGCATTTCATTCCTGGATTACCGTTTCTCAAGGTTAAAAAATATGTTGCGTTTGCAAAAAAAAACTATTACACTGAGAATTTATGTATTCTCTTGTCACTTTTCATCAGTCCTACCTTTTCTATGCTATTTGTATTTCTGTTTCGCACTTCCATTGTTTCCAAGAGACTCTATTGTGCTCAATCGGACGAGCAAGCGAGTTTGAAAAGAAAAAATTTCACACTACTCATGTAACCATTCCGTTATTTTTCTCCTGTTTCAGTCAGTTTATAAGTAGTCATTAAATATTGGGAAAACGATCGTTTGACGAGTTGCGAAATTTGACAGTAGTCCTACGGAATCATCTGCAGCAAGATTGACAACGAAAAGTACTTACTTGCAACAGGAAATTATTGGCTTTGATTTTTTAACTTGAAGTTTTCCGGTTTCCAACTGTACAGATAAAGCATATGAGCTTTCAGTTGAGATCTGTAAAATTGGAACATGATAATCTGATTCACCTACTCCATATAACTATTTTTTTATTCGTTCAAATTTGCAATAATTCGTTCAAATCAGGTGTAACGAGAGATTTGCACACTAGCTTCTAAAATGCTACGCTTTTTTACATACAAACAAACAAACAAATGTTCCCCTTTTCGGGTATTCCAGATTATGAGTCCCCAAATTCAAATTTTCGGTAATTCAGATATTGAGTTCTTTTAATCAATATAGCTTTCTTCAACTTTTTTCGATTTCTGATCTTCTACTTCTCTTGGTGTTGCTAGAAACACATTAGTATGTAAGTTGACCACTTGAAATCAAATTATCCACATATTTCCTATGTAGATTTCTCCAAAATGTACCCGATCAGGAGCTAAAGGTGCGAAGTACATACTCCAGAGCTAACTTTCCATTAATTCAATTTCAGAACTCAATTAGCTTCCGAAAATTGCAATTTATGTCAAGGTGTCACATTTTTCATTTTCACTTGTTTCACATTCTCAATATTGGTTTTGGGGGTTGAGATATTTCAATGCCATTACAGATACTATTTCTATATTCTGAAGCCAGTCTCAAATTTGATGACCACTTCTCTAGCATCAAAGTTTCTACATTTCATCACTGTCATAACTGATACTTTTATTTTAATCCTAGATTTCTGACTTCATCTTCTCCCACTTCCAGAAGCCCCCCATTTGTAAGTTCCCTCATTCATATGTATGACGATGAGCCAATAATAAATGAGAGAAATTCCAAAATGTTTCAGACCCCGAAAATGTTTCTAGAAACTTCCAAAACAAACAACGTCATGAATGTATTTCAAATCTGGACAGAAGGGGAGAAACACCTAATTTTAATCTTGCCCGTGCTCAACTTCCTTGTCTTATTTGTGCGTCTTAGTTCTTAGCATGTTTTTGGACGGCCAGTACCTTTTTCGCCCCAATTTGGTATATTTTATGTTTCAAGATTTTGAGAAATTTTGTGGTGCGCACTCAGGTGTAATAATAAGAACAACTATAATATGATTTTTTCTCTAAATCTAGATGTTTTTTTCTGCTCCCGAATGTAACAATTTCCTATTAACATTACGGGACCACTCATCGCCGAGTTGATAATTGCATATACAATTTAGGTTCCAATGTCATTGCAGTATGAGTTTTTTGTTCAACTTTCAGAAGACAGTGAAACAGAACTTTGGCTCATTTTTCAGAGAATACTGGAGTTTTTGAAAAGTACCGGATTCAGAAAGGTACGAAGAAAGCGTTTTTTAAATCCATCGTATTCAATCGAAAAGTTGCCACTTTCCTCAAAATTCTAACTTTTTGTCCTTATTCGGACCCACTTGAATATATTTTTGGCTCGATATTACTTCTAGTTAAGATATTCAAGTTGATTGGCTTCAGAGGTGCACGGCATGTGGTGTTCCGTCGTCCGGATTTTTATGAAGAAAAACAAATTTACGGAAGTCCCAAATTGTTTAGCTTTTCCAAGTCGAAAAAGATTTTAACTGATTTTCTGACCTTACCTAACACAGATGATTACGGTTTCCAACACTCATTTTCTTACATAGGCCTAGACAGTTACTTCTGCCCAAATGTTTACTCCCGTCTTCCGCATAAAAAAAATTATCTTCCGCTTTCATTGTCAGAATGGCACTAGTTCCATAAGACTTCACAAATATTATGACTCTTATGAAACTCAAACATTTTTTGAAAATTTTCTGAGGCTTCTTGTTTCAGATATGTAGGTGTCGAAATGTGCCGCTGTGCTTAACCACTAGTATTCGATTCTTGGACAACTAGCAAACATCTAACTTTTTGCCAAATATTTCATTGCGTATGACAGTATAATGATACAATGAGGTAGCCGCCGCCGATTGAGGTTCTGTAAAATACCAATAGCTGAGAAAGACATATTGGAACAGTAACTTTATTCTCTGTTTTACTTAGTTTTTATGAATATTTCTGATAGAGCGTTATTGATAAATCGATCAGCCGTGCAGTGTTTCCATAACTGAACCTAGTTTTCACTATCTAAAGTTTTCAAGTTTTTGGCATCCGCTTATTGATCGCCCGTTACCATTAGTTCCTTTTCAACTAACGTTTAAAAAAGGTCCATTTATAGTTGCAATGATTTTTTGACGATGTTGGTTCCTCTACACTCCCCAGTATTAGAAACTTTGTTCGAGGCGTTCACTGAATTGTCTACTCTATCAAACTTCCTCGTTTATTTTTCCCGTCAATAAGGTTAATAAGGTTTCGAAGCTTCAATGTTTCAATTTTTCAATCTGGCTCGCGAATTTTGTGTCACGTTTTCCGAAATCAGCATTGAAATCAAAAGTACCGCCTGTTACATCGTGGTTTTGAAATAGTTTCATTATTTACGAATCTCAATAAACGCATCCTACAACAAGACGTATACTAAAAACTGTTCAATCTTCTTGTGTGCTTAATTTTAATGAAAAACTATTTCCATGACTTTTAAGAAATTAATCAGAGTGTCTAATACCAGTCACGCATTGAAAATGACACTTGAAGTTGAGAAAATTTGAACTTGGTGAGACGGCAATCTTGCTTCTCGTTCCGGATTTTTTTCTCAATTCTTTGAAAAGCGCAAGAAAAGAGTGATAGGATAACTTATAAGTTTCAAATAACGTCTTCTGCTTCTGAGCTTCCACTAGTTTTTATGCAAAATATGATTAGCAACTCAGTGTATCAATTACTTCTGTTCCAATAAGTAGATATTTGTGATGAACTATTGATACAGTATTATGTTGCTGAAACCGGCTACAAGGCTTGTTGGAAAAGTGGCGTAGAACGTTCTTTTTAGAGAATGTCCTTGAAACATGGTCATGTTTCAAAGGATGATGAAACAGAATTATGATTCCTTGTTCGTTTTTGATTTCGCAAATTTTCGAATATTCACTCTTTCAAAATGTTCTCAAAAAACGCTGTCTTATTCTAATTCTATAATACTGCCTGCTCCAAGTTTGTAAGAACATTTTCAGTTTGTTTTGTTGTAATAAAACAGACAAACTTTTTGAAAACGAAATCAACAAGTTTATGACCTCTAAAAAGCATAAACTTTTGGAACGTCTTCAAATATTTCTGTTTCAGAGAGTCCACAAATATCCGTTGATGCTTCGACCTCTAGTTCCTCCTCGTTGCATGAAATCGAAGCGTTTTTACATCATTTCACAGTGAACTTCAGTTTGAATGAGTTTGAATAGCGTTTGAATAGCGTTTTTCTTCAGTTTGAATAGCGTTTTTGAAAAATCGCAACAGCTGAGAATGACATAGTGATGCAGTAACATTTTTTCTGTTTTCAATGGTTCACTTATACTCAAATAGTTGATTTTGCCCAGTGCGGCTTCGAATCGTTATACATTTTTAGTTTCCATGTTTTCATGTCAGCTGATGATAGTGAGCAATTTCATAGAACATTCACAAATTTGAAAGATTATTGCCTGATCACGGTATGTGCATTAGACACTTCACCTGCTTTATTCTCAACTCACATCATCGAAACTTCACAATCCCTTAAAAATGATTCTCCGGATTGTGCTTTCCAGTTTCTCTTTTTTAGTTTCGATTGTTCTGGTGTCATCAGTATTATCATAACTGCGTCTAAAAATCAACTCTATGAAACAGAGATAATTTATCTGGATCATAAATTATCATGTTGCGTGACCATTAATCATTAAGTTAGTTATAGTGACTCGCCCACTAAAGAACATTATTTGATCTCACCCCAAACAGTCAACTCTTGTTGTTTTTAGAAGGTTTTTGGCGTTAGCACTTCAGCTGAAAACTTTATTTCTTTCATTGTGGTTTAGAATCAGTTGGCGTTCATACATTTCAATGCCTGATAAATTTGTTGTCTGGGCTTATAATATAATAATATCAGGAAGAGCTAACCAATATCCTCATATTTTAAAAAACATTTGTGATGTTTTTTTTAAATAGTACTGTTTCAACTCCTAGTTTTACCGAGTAGTGAAAGTTTTGGTATATTATGAGGGCTGTACTGATCTAGCTGAAGCTTAAATTTTAATGGTTTCGAATATCACAAATTGTGATGATGTATGTTGCTCTCTCAAGATGAATCATCTTTGCGTGACAACTTATCATTATCAATGTAGCATTACTCTGGGCCAGAGTTCAGATCAACACTCGCAGATGTATATGAGGTGATCATAAGAAAACAATTTTTTTCTGAGACTCGAGACGATTCTGTAATTTCTTAGTTGCAAGTGATTTCTCGAGGTATTCACAGTTTCTGACAACTGATGAATTGGCGACATTTCCCAACGATGATAATTTCATAGAACTACTTACACCACAAAACGTAGTCAACTACATTTAAGTTGTCATGATTCCAAGCAATTTGCTCAGTTTCTTCAAGTTTTTAGAGATGATCATTATTTGGATCCTTATATATCGTAGACACTGATCTTTGCACCCAGACCACCGTCTTATGAAAGTCATGGAACATTACTGTTTTAGAACTAACTTACATAATGTTATCATCAAAGTTTTTGTTATTCTAGCGCGTACCCGTAGTCTATACCTGTTCAAATCTTAGGTGAAATTATAGTTTTATTCGAGTTTGTGCATTGATATCAGAAATTATCACAGAACTTCTCAAGCATTGGAAACAAGAAAATTTTTTACTGTTTTATGATTATTGAACTTCTTTATTTACCTCGTACATCTTTTCCACTACCGCTGGAACCCGCACATCAAAATTCCTTGCACGATGTAACAGTAATCTATCACAAAACTCATCTTTCCAAAAAGTATGTCTCTCATACCAATTTTCAAGCTTCCATGAAAAAATCAATGTTTTAGTAACACGTTGTGAGAGCAACCGGAATGACTGTTCTAATTTAAGTACTGCATATTGCGGAGAACGTTTTTGAATCTACGAATCTTTGTTTTTAGTTTTTCTAGCTCATTTTTCCCCCACCCAGGCAGGACCGAGCTGGGCCGAATGCTGGTCAAGTATGTATGTATGTCGAAAAATTTTTTAGTTTGTATTGTGTTTATATCATTCAGTAAATTCATTGAGCATTTTTACCAATTATATGTAACTGTAAGTTTTGAATTCGGTGTTTGAGTTGATACTTGTACCTTTCTGATAAATTTGTATGTTTTTACAACTATGTTCCAACTATGTATCAACTTTGCCTAATTTGGAATTTTCACTACACGTATGGGTCATCACTTGCAAAAATAAAATAACATCTACAGTTTCCGAGCGTTCGCATTGTGTAAAATTCAATTAGAAGGAAATATACAATCATTCGTATCCCATTTGTTTCCAAACGTTCGTATAGTGGGCCATTCAATTAGAATGCAATATGCAACCAGTTCGTGCCTCATTTCTCAGCGAGATGTTCAAGAGTATCCGAGGCTGTTCACGACGTCAGTTTTCTAATAATTATCAGAGTCTAATAATCTACTTTTGGTCTATTCAGCTTACAGTTTTTCAATTATGTCTTCCTTGTTGTGGAATCTGGCTACTGCTTCTCCATTTCGTGTGTCCATTTGCTGATTATCGTTTGAAGAAGATCGTGGACAGCTTCTTTCATCACAAGACTTTTATCTCTATCACTTTTTTATCACAGGTTTTTACTTTGAAATTGAAACTTTAAATTCTATTAAACAACCTAAGATTGGCTTAAAAGATATTGAGAAACTCAAGTAAAGAGAGAAATTTAATCTCTATTTCATGAATAGGGGTCCAATGAAAAAATAAGGGTCCTCTGTATCCCTCTAGTTATAATCTGCCATTAATGGTATGTTATGCTCCGTCGATAGTATACCGTATATTCGAAACACTTATTTTTACGTCCATCTTTTCGATTATTTTTCTGTTTCACCTATATATTTTCCTACCACTTTTAACGTCAATACCACTGTGTGCTTTCTTCAAAATCCGACACATTTTCCCAGTCTTTGTAACTAACTCTCTCATTTTCAGGTCCGCCTCAACACTACATATCAACCACTTGGCATCACTTGATATGGAATCGTGAGGGTTTTTGCTTGTTTTCATAATATTAGAAGACTTTTCATTAGGGTTTCTAAGAATTTGGATGTGGTTTAAAATGTGAAAAGTCACAGGATAGTTTGACGAAATTTTCTCTGTTTCTCCTAGTTTTTATAATTCATAATCACGAATACTATCACTCGTAGCAGTCTTAGCTCATATGATCTTTTATAGTCCATTAATCCAGTTCCGACAGTGGAATTACTGACTTTCTATGCCTGGTGGGGATAAGTGAACACGGAAACAGTTTTGTTTCGTGGATGTTATGATCCCCTTCTTTGTCCAATTCGTCCTATCGGATACCTTTCATTCTTGTTTTACTGTTTTAGCTGTATGATAGATTTGGGTTCATTTGGAAATCTCAATCATACTGCGGAAAATTTTGTACCAATGACAGCCCGCTGAAACTAGCTAATTTCAAGAAAAAATCCCAATTCAATGTGTCGATTTATGCATTATGTGAGCTAGTAAGTTGGTAGTTTAGTTGTCGAAGATTTTCATAAATTCAATTTTCAATTTCAGTTCTTCAAAATTTTACCTATTTGAAATCCATTTTTACGAGTAACAGGGGAAACCGTCAAAACTAAAGATTTTCATCTGCTTTTTCTCTTCCTCGATGAAATTGCTAGGTCACCTTTCTAGTAAAAATTGGCTTCCAAATTCGAGTAGTTTCAATTGAATTATCCATCGATTAACCAATCCCATGTATTTTATTTACTAAACTTGGTTTCTACTTGAAACAGTTTTTCAGACATTTCTATGGTATTTTTCAGTTTCCGATATTTTTCAGTTTCTGTTAGGTATTGTAGTACTGGCTCATTTTCTCAGTTTGATCGCGCAGTACATTTGAAGAGAACCTGTACATTTTTAGTTTACAGATCTACAAATATATAGTTTGATTCTAGTCATTAACTTCAAAAATTTAGAGATTTTTGTTTCAGTCTTTCAGTTGTTTCTTTTCTTACTGTATTGATTTTTGGCAATCCAAACTTTTTTAATTCGGAAACATCTTTTCTTGCTGTTACATCTAGTTTATAAACTAGCTAGGTTTTTGAATACACCAACCACAGCTTCATAGCAGTTTTCATAGTTTTTTCGATAATTCTCATGAATTGTTTCTTGTAACAAATTTGCTCCAGCATTTGCATAGTATCTAAAGGAATTATTCTGTTTCACCTCTATTTGAAACTAGAAGTTTCTCGGTGGTATCATTGGAGTCTTAATTTTGTCTGATCACGTCGACCAGCGTTCTCGAGTTCTTTTTTGCAAAAAAATTAACTTTTACAGTTTCCAATGGTTCATATCTTCAAGCGTTTATTCGAATAGCGCTACGCGAACTCCCGATACTCTATACGAAATACGCGATACGTCGACCTACAGTATTCTAAAGGTCAGAAGAATCTGTTACGTTATTCTACCCAGGGCTGTCGTACGGCCGGCCGAAGCCGGCCGCGGCCGGCCGTCAAAAAGCCGCGGCCGAAAAGCCGCGGCCGTCAATTATGAAGCCGCGGCCGAAAAGCCGCGGCCTAGAGCAAATGCTTGTTAGCCAATTTTTTGTGTGTCAAGGCTTTTGAATTTTTTGGCCTGATTATATTTTGCCCGTGAACATTTTTTGTTACCTAAAAAAAAGCTGCTTTGTGGATTTCTTAGTTGGCAGAGCTGGTGAGCCAAGTCTAATCAGTTCAAAAACCGTCACCTAGTTAGTGCTTCTTTTCAATAAACATTTTTTTGACCCGAACCCACCCAATATCCTGAAAAATAGTGTTTTCAATAAAATGAATAATATTAGAAAAAGCCGCAGAAAGCCGTGAAGGCCGCGAAAAAGCCGCAAAAAGCCGCGAGAAAAGCCGCGGCTTTTCGGCCGCGGCCGCGGCCCGGCCGGCCTTGCAAGCCGCGAAAAGTGACAGCCCTGGTTCTGATTGAGAGTCTTACCAAATATTAGGCTATATTTTCGAAATACGAGAGCTCGGTGTTTGACAATTTACAGCTTTTCAAGCCAAATTTGGCTTTGAAACTGAAAGGTCCGCTAATACCAAGGCCAGAAAATCGACCAACTAGCACACCGTAGGGTCTAACATGAAATCACTTTTGAGAAACTGTAATAAGGGTAGAATCAGGGCTGTCACTTTTCGCGGCTTGCAAGGCCGGCCGGGCCGCGGCCGCGGCCGAAAAGCCGCGGCTTTTCTCGCGGCTTTTTGCGGCTTTTTCGCGGCCTTCACGGCTTTCTGCGGCTTTTTCTAATATTATTCATTTTATTGAAAACACTTTTTTTCAGGATATTGGGTGGGTTCGGGTCAAAAAAATGTTTATTGAAAAGAAGCACTAACTAGGTGACGGTTTTTGAACTGATTAGACTTGGCTCACCAGCTCTGCCAACTAAGAAATCCACAAAGCAGCTTTTTTTTAGGTAACAAAAAATGTTCACGGGCAAAATATAATCAGGCCAAAAAATTCAAAAGCCTTGACACACAAAAAATTGGCTGACAAGCATTTGCTCTAGGCCGCGGCTTTTCGGCCGCGGCTTCATAATTGACGGCCGCGGCTTTTCGGCCGCGGCTTTTTGACGGCCGGCCGCGGCCGGCTTCGGCCGGCCGTACGACAGCCCTGATTCAGAACCACTAATCATCATACAGCTATACAAACTTGCTGAATCTGTTTAATTTTTCATTCATATTTTTGAATTCGATGGTACTGTAACCAGAAGAATCTGCTCTTTCTATGTGAGAGACATGCTCTGATTCCGTGTATTGTCTCAAACTGACGAATTCGTCGCGATTTTGAATTCAGGAGCGTGAAAGTTGGTTACCTCTTCGAACATGAATGGACAGTTTTCTGTTTCGTGTAGAATCTATGGGCCTTGTTAATACTCATGAGAAGTAACTAGCTGAAATCAAACGCCAAAAAAAGTTTCAACTTTCGAAGGTCCACTTTTTTTACTGTAACAAGGCTTTTGTAACAACGCAAAAAATTTCAATGGGTGTTGATTTCTTTGTAGATCGTTTTGTTCATTTTCCTTTTTCGCTACTCTTGAATGACTGAATAAGACAGCTGAAAGCCATAGGAACTGGGGGAATATCACATTCTCACCTGCGTTTAGCTCCTCGAAAGGTAATTGTGCGTGTCAGTCAGAGATGCACGGAATTCCGTCTTCCGTCTTCCGCCTTCCGTTAAAAATAATTTTATTCCGTCTTCCGTCTTCCGTCTTCCGTGTGTTTCAAAAGTGACTTCCGTGCATCTCAGATTCCGATCAACTTCCTATTTTCCTTGCTTTTTTGTTTTAATGTATTGAATTGTTGCTTTTGTAGTTGTTTTATTGTTTTTTAATAGACTTGTCGTTTTTAGAGTTCAAAAAAAGTTGTTTTGAAGAAGTTGAGTACAAATGTGTGAGTTCAAAAAAATGTTTCTACTTCCCCCTCTATTCCGTCTTCCGTCTTCCGCCACTTTTTCTATTCCTTCTTCCGTATTCCGTCTTCCGTCATAAAAAGTTCTCTTCCGTATTCCGTCTTCCGTCTTCCGTGTTTTTCAAAAGTCACTTCCGTGCATCTCTGGTGTCAGTGTTGGACAAAAGTTGGCTTATAGTTCACTCAAATTTAGTCAAGTTCCAATATTGTATCAAGTCCAATACTGAGCCATGGTTTCTTACAACCAATCATTACAACATGAAACAGTTGATTTGAACTTCCACGTCGGAATAGAACTACACCCCTAGATTTTTATGTTTCTGTGAGCTCATGTAGCAGTGGCTATCGTTTTGTGAGATGGTTGAAGACGTAGGGAACTGAAAACTTAATTCAATTTTAAGTAGGAAAACTGTCAGACTTGGGATAATCAAATTGAAGCTAGTTTCTGACAATGATTTTTGCAGTGAAGTCCTTGGTTTTACCGGTTCAGCTGTGTATCTTCAATTTTTGGTCAATTTTCTTAGTTACTATGGGTAATTTAAAAAAAAAGTATTTTCTGCTGCATTGAGTTTTCATGTGTTCTTAATCTTTGAGGGCAACAATAATTGGTTACTTGCCCCGGATTCATCAAATTGACAAAATATTCTCTTTTCTGGACTATAGTTAGTTCCCTTTTAGCATTTATGATGGTCTTCATGAACCGATTCTCAGGATGAACCCACTTCGATTTCATTAGTTTGTCCGAAGCAGCACTGCTTGTAAGATGATTCATCTTTTCGTGAATGTTCATCATTATCATCCTAAGATGGCGTTTGGTTTCTGAGTTCTCGGGAATATTTCTCACGTTTCTGCTGCACAGAGTTTATGTGAAGATTCACGCGTGTTTTTGAATCAATCTTGAGTACCTCAGCATTACAAACTTTTGACACGATCAAGTGGACTTCTGAGATCGCAAGGTCACAATTTTTTCCCCAAAACATTCTCCGTTTTTCACGATCGATAACTTTCGTTGATCACTTATTAATTGATACGACGTATGCTACCACAACTTACGAAATTTAGAAAACAGAAAAATTTTGATTGCTTCGTCATTAATGTAATTGTAGTGTAATGAAGCATTCTACAGTCAGATTTCGTCAGTGTCAGATTATTTGAAAAATGTCAATTTTTTGTAATAGGAGCTTGACTAGAGTCTCTTAAACTAAGTTCTTTACTCACTTTCCTCTAGGCTTAAGTTCCACCTGCCCCAAGTTATAAACGCTATCGGCTTCTCCAATTTATCAGATTTTGGTTACTATATTTTTTTCTGTGCCCAAATTATCATGAATCGGATCAGTGTTGTCTCAAGCTACTCATCATCATCTTTATCGTGCGCAGAATGTCTTTCGAGAAATCTCACAGTTTTTATAAGTCTGCTTATTATGAGTGAGTGGAAATCTGCGCTATTTGTATAAATTTTTGGTTCCCGATTGAGGCAAGCTAATTCGTGCTCATTCAATGCGACGTCCTAACTTTCTTTTCCTTTTGCAAAGTGTTACCGTTTCATTACTCTATGATGAATGTGAGCGCATCAGCACTGTTGATAAAAAGTTTTAAAAACACTTTACTAGACGGATATGATATATACCTAAAAGTCGTTGTACTGTTTCATCAACTTCACAATTGCACCCAGTGATAGATTCTAGCGTTCTGATTAATGACAGTAGGGTAATTTTCCAAAAAAAAAACAAGAGTTTATGGTATGAGTTTATGGTAGATATGTGGTATGCGTGGGTCTTGTACTTAACAGGGATGCTCCCCAACTGTTACCCGGGGATTTCAATGAAATATATCTCAATGGATAGTACGTTGGCTAACTAGAAAAACCCCAAAATTATAGCGGTCCATAGGCAAGTTTATAGGAATGGGAAGTGATTTTTCAAAATTTTTTGAAATTCGAATCGACCCCCTTCGAGAGACTATAACTTTGACAATTTTTCCTCAATTCTATTGAAAGTTTTTTTGTTTGAAAGCTTTTGAGTTAACAAACAAATTTTGTCAACAGAGCTAATTTCTACATGCAACCACTGACTAGAAAAAATAACAAATGTGAAGATGTCCAGTAACTTGTGTTTCAAAAAATGCCAATTTTTGGAAAAACGTCCTCGGGAGATTATGGCCATTCGCTTTCTACTCCCTAATCATGCACATATACATCTTAAAAAATAGGGGCTTGAGGCCACTTACGAGACTTATTTTGATTTTTTCAAATTTTTTTACGATGAAAATTGAAAAATTGACTGCTTCCAAAAGTGCAGGATTTGAGTTTATTTCTACAGAATAACAATTTTTCTGATCGGAAAAACTGGAATTTTCATTCATAGCCCTTTTTGAAAATTTTGAATTTTCGCAAAAAGTTCATCGTATAGGGGTACAGGGAAATCTGAAAAAAATTTGAAAAAATCAAAATAAGTCTCGTAAGTGGCCTCAAGCCCCTATTTTTTAAGATGTATATGTGCATGATTAGGGAGTAGAAAGCGAATGGCCATAATCTCCCGAGGACGTTTTTCCAAAAATTGGCATTTTTTGAAACACAAGTTACTGGACATCTTCACATTTGTTATTTTTTCTAGTCAGTGGTTGCATGTAGAAATTAGCTCTGTTGACAAAATTTGTTTGTTAACTCAAAAGCTTCCAAACAAAAAAACTTTCAATGGAATTGAGGAAAAATTGTCAAAGTTATAGTCTCTCGAAGGGGGTCGATTCGAATTTCAAAAAATTTTGAAAAATCACTTCCCATTCTTACAAACTTGCCTATGGACCGCTATAATTTTGGGGGTTTTTCTAGTTAGCCAACGTACTATCCATTGAGATATATTTCATTGAAATCCCCGGGTAACAGTTGGGGAGCATCCCTGTTTAGTTTTTCTACGTGGTTTATTTCGAAAGTAAAATTGGCTGTTCACAACGAAAGGTTCATTTAATGATCAGAAAAATTAAGCTTGCCAAGTTTGATATAGTCTTGTTACAGTTTTAGAAAGATGGATGACTTCATTGTTGTAATTGTGTACTGTGTGCTGAGTTTTTCATAGATTTGATAGTAATATCTGACCAGTTGGATATTGTCGTTGACTTCAAGATGAACTGAAAGCACTGTAGAACTAGTTGGAAGAATCCTTCGGAAGTTTCTAAGAATGACAAAAAAACCGCAGGCACTTAATCCATTTTGTGAGCAAAGACCAGATGATGGAGTTCTCGTGGAGTGAAAAACGATGTGGTCGTCTAAAAATGAAGATGAGGAGCCACAGAAAATTGAGAGAGATCACAACATTAGCTTCGCTATAAATTATCAAAACATACTTAACAATTGAAACTGTCTCGTTCTTTTCATATGTTGTTCTGAAAATGATGGTGCACTAATCAGAAAAAGGCATGTTTCTCTAGAGAGTTTCAACTCACCTGTTTGGGTCGCATTTTCCAATTACAACGGTAATTCCCAACTGTTTAGTTTTCATGATTTTGAATTTCCCGGTATGGTTATCTTTTTCTTGAAATTTAGCTTTTCTGTATTCTAAACAGATTTACTGTTTCAACATCATTTTAACTGACTTGTAATTTTGCATCGGCAATTAGTTTGACAAAATAGAAACATATTTTCGAATCTTCCCTCTTTTACTCACAACTCTTGCTTTTATCTCTAAACCCTTTGTTACTTTTCACTATCTACATCATTTTTTATTTGTTATCTTCTCGTTAGAATCGTACGATTTTTCATTTTTAAGTTAATTTTTCTACTTTCAGGTCCACCTCAACGTCTTTGTGCTCTCAGATTGACATCACTGACCTTGGGATTGTGAGCTTATTTTCTCTGTTTTCACAACGTTTTAAGTTACTTCCTCATTTTCCTAGACAATAAGACAAAGTTAAGCTGTCGGATATCAATGTAACTTTTTCTGTCTCTCCTAGTTATCATCAGACCCTACTATATTTCTCTTGGCTTGTTTATTTCCGAGCACCAAAATAAGTTCATGGACTCTCCAGTCTCCAGATAAGAGGAAGCCCCTCATTGATTGACTGCTGTGATCTTTTCTAGCAATATTCCCATTTAGCGACCTCACTTCCTTTTTTTGCTATTTCAGCTGGCTGTTGAGTTGAACTGGTCAAAGTAATTATTGATAACATGCCTTCTCCGTTTTCCATGAAACAAAACGATTTCCGAAAAGATCCCCGTTTCAAAGTATCCAGTTCTGATCTTGAACTTTTACTGGGATGCTACAGCGTCTGGGTCGTTTTTCTTGTACGAGTTTGACTTTCTGGTTTCGACTCTTCAAATTTCACTGTAACTTGTGCTTTGTAAGTAAGCTAGTAAGTCTTTATATTCATTGGTTCTGCTGTAGCTCCGACTTACTCAATGTGGGAAAAAAATGTCAGGAGGGAATCGTATTTTTTCTTCTTGATAAATAGTTTTTGCCAAATAATGCTACTTTATGAACCGTATTTTATTGGAACCAGTGCTAAGATCAATTTATGTATTCACTGTTTTCTATTTTTTCAAGCTTAAAGAGTTTAACTGTTCAATTCCATTTGATGCTGCGCAAATAAAGAATTGACAGTCTAAGGATCATCACACATTCTCAAATGTTATCGTGGGTCAGGACAATAATTCCTATAGAATTGGTTACAATATATGGTCAATGCAAATAGTGAACCCATTAAAAAGTAAACGAACTTAATTGACTTGAGCCCTACACGAAACAGTTTTTTGGTAACCATCAACGTCTTCCAAAAAGTTACAAAAACTCTTATTAGCTCGATTGTAAATAAGTAAATTTCGCCCCAAACCGTATCAATTTTCTTAACTTGTCCGTTCCACTACTGTTATTAACCCGAAACGCGCTAACTTTTCAATTGATTCCTTTTAGTTAGTACTGCTTTATCAAAATCTTGATTTCACAAAGGAAGTCAGGACTTCGATCAACTTTTTATACTTTTCCAGCACCACGAAGTTATTCTTCACAGATGAAACTAGATGTTGGATCCACAAAAATCAGTCTTAGATAACAGAAAAAAAAACATTACTGGTTCTTGAAGGAGATTTCACCATGATGAGTGTTTGTGAGCTGCTACTGCTGTTATAACGAAAACTGAAAAATTACATAAACTGTCACATATTTCGCGTTTGTTTCAATTTAGCCGCTAAATCATCTTTCATGGTAAGATTGGCCATCTTAATCTTTCTGTCTTGTAAGGGATGTTCTATTTTTCATTTTTTCAAATCTCCCTGTTCCACCTACATGTTTTCTTCTATATTGAATGATATTCAGTATTCCAGAATTTCCTCATTATCTTGTTATCGTTTCATTTTTCTGCCTTCTGTAACAAACGTTATATTTTCAGGTTACCCCTCGATTCTCATTACCTGTCTTCTACTAGAGTTTGCTGAGCTCAGAGCCGTGAGATTCTTTTCTGTTTCCACAACTTCAGAAGATTTCATCCCGAACGCTGGGAATTATTCTCTCTAGGAGTTTCCTGCAAACCAAGGCTGTCACTTTTCGCGGCCAACCGCGGCTGGCCGCGGCTAGCCGCGGCTTCTCAAAAATGAAAATTTACGTTGAAATTTTCAAATTTTCAAAAAATTAAAATTTCAAAATTTTGAAATTTTCAACTGAAACGTGAAATTTCCAAAAGCCGCGGCTTTTGACGGCCGGCCGCGGCTGGCCGTATGACAGCCTTGCTGCAAACCACAGTTTTCCTTAGTTTTTATAAGTCTCCTGCTCTTGATTAGTAGTACTTCACAGTAACAACCTATACAAACTGAACACAATTTCAAAGCTCCCTTTGGAGTTCATGAAGGCTTTAAAATCTCTAGATTTTCTAGCATGGAAACGATAGCATCACCTTTTTTGTCTAATAAGTGGAAACGGAAATATCCCTCTCAAGGCTGTTTTTCATTTTCATTTTTTCAGTTAGCTCGTAACCTAAATGGGTTGAAAGAATGATTGGTGCAATGAATTCTCATTTTCTGGAATTAAACAATTTTTCGAAAATTTCCTCTTTCAAAGTATCTATTTGTGTCCTCGAACTTCTTCTGAGAAACCGGTTTTTTATAACTTCTCCAAATATGAATTCCATTTTTGGCTCTTCAAAAGTTTGCTGTAACATGAACCCAAGAAGTTGACTGCGAACTTTTAAAATACGTTGTGTAGGCTGCTCTAATCATAATAATTTCAGATATATTATTCTACTTTTGATGGAGAGAATTACAAGTAAAAACTAGAAAAGCAACGGAAATATCATGTTCTTATCTTCCTTTTTATTTCACCAGACGTTACCACAAAGTCACATCAAACAACTACAATTTGAAACTAAATTCGTGCGTTTTCTCTATCGGACATAGCCAAATTGCAGGAACTCTTACCGTGAATTTGAAACAGTTCAACCTATTTTTTAGAATTTCTGGAAAAGCAGAGTTCTGCGAATTCCCTCCGGCATATTCCGTAAAATGTTCTATTCCGTCTTCATTTCAACTGTCTGGTAAGTTCTCACCGTGAATAAGTCCTCTAAGTAAGTCACCCAGCTTTAGCGTTTATTCTCAAATAATTTTTTTTGCGAATCTTCCTGTTTCACATATATTGTTTCATTTTACCCCCAAGAGCATTGTAGTCTTTTTCTGTTTCCACCACTTCAGAAAATGTCATCCGATTTTCTAGAACGTTTGGCTCTTTATGTCCCTTTCTTTCTATTAGCCCCTAAGTTTGATCAGCAATGCTGTTCATGGTTAACACCTACATATCTATCTATGCTATGTCATGGCTCAAAAACGTTCATGGACTCCCCAAAGTATCCAATAATGAGGAAAATCTCCTTGACTGGCCCTAGTACAAGAAATTGACAACATGTCTTTCTTTGTGTGATGGGGGATAAGTGGAAACGGAAATAGGCCTCTTATGGCTGTGATGTCCCTTTCCTTGTCTTTTTCATCTTTTTTGGGAGTCGCTATGCTCAATTCTGTTTCAAAGTAGGGATAGATCTCTATTCGTTTGCAAATCATCAATGGGGGAAAAGAAAACATTTAACTTTTGCAGGAAGCTGAAAGATTATTCTGAAATACCTCCGATTCAAGGGGTTCACTACTACCCTTGAAATTGATCTGTAATGCTGTACCGTCTATTCCATAAGTGCTTACAAAAACGAAATCCGAACTTTCGAATTTACAGATTTGGACCGTAGCAAGAGCACAAAGAACTTACTAATAGCTGGCTTGCTAGAAAATATTGGTGTCTATTCTGACTGAAGTTAGGGTATATTTCAATCCCTAAATATTTTTCTTTGTCCACTGAGAGCTGAATAGTGATGAAATATCAATTTTGCTTCCAATTCTTCTACCATGAGACAGATTCAGAAATCAGTCTAGTGTGACAGAAGGCGATACACACTGTTTTATCTTGTTTTTGAACGCGTGCTAGTTCAACTTCATCTGATTCTGCAACTGTAAGACGTTACTGTTTCTATTAGCGGTTTTATTATACTCTCGTCAGATGAGTTTGATTCATCGAATATTCCGGTACTGTATCATGCATTTTTTTTGGATAGTGAGCTTATCTTCTCTTTTGACAACTTTGTAAATCACTTCCTCAATTTTCATAGACAAACAGATAAAGATAAATTGTCAAATATTTATATAATTTTTTTCTGTCTCTCCTAGTTATCATCAGACAATACTGTGGATTAACAATATTGCCTTATTCACGAAATCAAGCACCAAAACAAGTTCATGGACTCTCAAGTCCCCAGATAGGAGGAACACACTCATTGCTCTTTTGTAGCAATATTTCCATTTGGGGGACCTCTTTTCTGTTTTTGCTGTTGCAGCTGGCTGATAACTTGAAATGGTATACCTAAATTATGATTGATATTATGCTCCCTCTGCTTACTAGGAAACTAAACGCTTTTACGAAAATTCCCCATTTCAAAGTGTCACTATCACTCTTGAAATAGCTTTGAGGTACTCGAGTTTAACTATATCTAGATAAATTCAGACTTCGAACTTTGAGTTTCTAAAATTTATACTGTAATATGAATATTGTAAGTAGGCTAGCCAATTGTATTGTGAATTCTTTGTACATATACCCTTTACATTTCTAAATGATATCTTCCTCTAGATTTGACAGTTGGAATCTCTCTTGATTGGTTGCTGGTTAGCTTTTTGAAAAGGTTATTAGTGGAAGGCAGTGATAACGAAAAACCTAATTCACTGTTTTCTATTTCAACCAGTTTAGAAAGACTTGATTTTTCTTAATCGAAAAAATTTTGACGGAAGACGGAAGACGGAAAACTGAATTCCGCGCACCTCTGACACACACCAAGATAATCACCATAAAAATGTTGAAAACTTTGCTTTTTTTTGCGGATTCGTGCACTTGCCAATAACTAGTTTTGCCAGTAGTCCGTAATAGTCCAGTTGATGATCCAGGCTAAAAATATCTTTAGGTTTCCGTATCTCAGTTGAATTCCTCCTCCACGTTATTGACAATAAGTATGAATTTTATGAAATGCGAGTTTCCTGATTTCTCTGTTTTCTAACCTTTTCATTTCCACGGTCCTTGTTCAATTTCGGTCATTTTAGTAATGGTTTAGGTGCTTCGAAAATTTTTACAAAAACTTACCGAAAAATGAACGCTCAACAAAAATATTATGTTTCATCATCTTCTTTTTGTATCAGGAGTAAAGATAAGCCTCATTGTGTCGTCCCCACCTTCCTTCAAATACCAAATCATTTAGTTGCAATTATTGCTCATCACAACTTGTCTTCGAAACTTTCTAATTTGTAAGCTTCCTAGCAACACTTTTCCGATGTTTTTCGTACGACTTTTTCTCAAATTTTTTGCTGTTTCTCAACTGTTGTTTCATTGTGTACCTCCTGTTATTCGTTAATATATTAACAAGGACACCCTTTTCAAAAAAGGCACATCAAACCAGAAATGAACGGAAGAGAGACTTTGAAAACGCGGAATTCAGCACACTTCTGCACCAGACAACAATAATTTTACACGAATCCCTAACTACCGCGAATCAGTCTTAGCCAACAGCTAGAACAGCTTATCATAGATTTGAAACAGTTCCAATTTTACCCGAGGAATTTATGAAAATGAGCGCAGTGCTACTAACTCTTTTTTTGGTATTTAGGGAATTTCCTGTTTCGTCTTTATTTCAACTGCCCGGTTGTTTCTTATCATGAATAATAAAATGAACAATGAATAAAACTTGAATCACATTAAATTCTCGAAGCTTTCCTGTTTCCCCTACAATGTTTAATTTTACCTCCACGCTCAGTACAATTCGTCCTTCACAATTGTGGATTTAGTAGACTTGGAACCGTTAGATTCATTTTTCTATGTTTTCAAAGCTTCAAAAGATTTTATCCCAATTTTCCTTGGACGTTGGGTTCTGCATCTACACTATGCATATCTGTTTCTCCCTGTTTCTATCAGTCCCTAAGTTTGATCAGTAATACTGTTCATTGTTAACAAACATCTGTATTTGTTATTTCATAGCTCAAAAAAAGTTGAATGACTCTCCAAAGTCTTCGGTCCTTATAAAAGAACTCCAATCTTCTGACAGTGTAGTAAAAGGAAATGACAACATTGTCTTTCTTTGTCTAATGGGGATAAGTAGAAACGGAAGTGCGTGTCTCAAAGCTGCTATGATCCCTTTCCTTTAACTTTTCTTCCATGGGGGGGGGGTACCTTTTTTCTCTGTTTCAGCATGTGATTAATTTGACATGATGGAATTATAATTGGTAAGTAATAAATCTTGAAGAAAGCTTTATGAATCAGAAAAACTTTTTGTACATAAATGAACAAAAAACATTTATGTGTATTGTTTCAATCGATATACCATAATTTTTATTGAATTTTCCGTGTTCTGTTGTGTGACAGCTGAAAGGGTTGTCACAACAGGTTTAATCGATATTTACTATTTCATATAGTTTCTGAAAATTCACTCGTGTGATGTCTTCCGATGCTACATGCGGATCTGACGAAAAATCACGAATAATTGCTTCAAAATCTGATATTTCCGATTGATCAAACGGCTAAACACTGATACGAAGGAACAATGCGTTAAAATATGAAACTCCAATTCTGAATCAGACAATTATAGGCATCGGAACAAGATTTTGTTCGTTGGAGATCCTATTTCATTACGTAACAGTTGTTAAATCCCAAAATACAGTAGATTCTTACCTTCGAAAACATTCCTATTTCTATAACTGCTTTTAGCAGTGGCTCTTGTCCCACAAATTTGATGAAGCAGTTGGAGTATTCGGATTTAGTTAGTTGCTTACTGTTGCAATGTGTTTATAAAAGCTTCCAAATTGTTATAAGCACAATGCAACTGTAGAGTTTTTGTGAGCAGTCTAATCTATTTAAATTACTTCGGCAAGGAGGTTATTGAAGCTTTCTCCTATGGAAAAGTAAGCATTTTTGTCACATTGAGTTTGCAAGTTTCCGTTTTTAGGGCAACAATAATTACCATATCGCGTTTCCGTTTTCCTTGATATGTAGATTCAAATAGTATTCCCGGATTCATCGATTTGAGAAAAACCCTATTCCCTGGAGACTTCGTTTCTGTATTCTTCTTTCGTATGTCTAAGCTAATGTTCCGTTCCCACTGCTAGTGATAAATTGTCAGATTATGTGGGCCTCAAAATTCATAACATTGTGATGTCTGCACAACTGCTCTCAACATGATTCATCTTTGCGTGACTACCCATCATTATCATCCGAACATGACACCTGGTTTCTGAGTTCTCCGAAAGATGCGTCATTTTTCTGTTGCACAGCGTTGATATAGACATTCACATGTGTCTTTAAGTTGATCTTGAGTCGGTAAAAAGGTTTCGCAATAAAGCATATACGTTTTCGAAAAAAAATTACACATTCTCACATTTGATGTATCGGGTAGACTACATAGTTCGAACAATAAAAAGGCATACCTCTCATCTACAACAAAAAAAACATTGAACTTTGATTTTCCACGTTTCTGCAACCCCTTCAACAGTTTTTGACTAGAAGAGTTGATTTAAGAGTAGACAATTCGGAGCAACATGATTGTATTGAAATTTCCAGTATTGTCTTTCAGATTACCAATTTTCTGAAACATTACTTTTTTGAAGATAATTAACATCCTTCATTCAATTTTCAATCATCCTAGTGTGCCTCAAACACTGTACGAACTTCACGCCAGAGGTGCACGGAAGTGACTTTTGAAATACGCGGAAGACGGAAGAGGGAATACGGAAGAGAACTTTTTATGACGTTAGACGGAACACGGAAGACGGAAGTAAAAAAGTGGCGGAAGACGGAAGACGGAAGGAAGACGGAAGGAAGACGGAATACAGGCTTGCTAGGCCCACTGTCACATCATCCTCGTCATGGGTTCATAATGACAATGGATGACCACGGATATCATGGTGTGATGGCGCAGTTATTACCAACGTTGGTTGAAGTAGAAATCTTGCTGGTTCGAGTCCTTTTTCCTTCCAATTTTTTTTTCGAAGTTAATTTTTTGAGATGCACAGAAGTGACTTTTGAAATATACGGAAGACGGAAGACGGAAGACGGAATAAAATTTTTTTTGACGGAAGACGGAATACGGAAGGCGGAATAGAAAATATAGGCGGAAGACGGAAGACGGAAGGCGGAAGGCGGAATTTTGTGCACCTCTGCTTCACGCGTTAGCATTTGAAGCTCGCATGCACAACCATGAAAAATTGATAGGAAGATTGATAACACAACTTACGAAACATTGAAAACCGAAAATTTTTGACTGCTTCGTCATTAATGTATCATAGTATAGTGCATGCGGATTTGATCGATTCAGACAAAACGTTTGTAGCTTTAACTTAATTTAACCTATGAATCTTGTGAGAAGCAATAAATCGAAGTTTTTTGCATCATGTAACAGTAATCTATTGGAATGTTGATGGGGTCAAAAGTGTCAAACAAAATTCAAACTTCCATCGATGTACCTCTGTTGTAGTGGCACCTCATTCGATCACTAGAAAGTTGTATCCAGTTATTGTATACTCTTATTGGCGCCTCTTAAACCAATAACTAGCTTTCCTCGGTAATCGTTTTCCGTGCTATCTCTCATTTCACCTGCTCCAAGTTATAACGGCTGAATCGGCTTCTCCATTCTATCTGATTTTGGTCACTACGACTTTTCTGTTTCAATATCAACATGAATTTTATCGGAATTGTTGTTCTCGCTTTTCATTGTCGACATCAGAGGTGCGCGGAAGAGAATTTTTTCTATGCGGAAGACGGAAGACGGAAGACGGAATACGGAAGTGAAAATATGGGCGGAAGACGGAAGTAGACGGAAGACGGAAGTGACTGTCTCGGCATAAAAGTGCCAAAAATGTTGGGAACCGTAATAAGTAGCGTTAGGAAAGGTCAGAAAATCAGCCAAAAACTTTTTTTGACTTGGAAAAATCAAAAATTTTGGGACTTCCGTAAAAAATTCTTTCTCCCAAAAAATCCGGAAGACGGAAGTAGTTGGAAAAATTTTGACGGAAGACGGAATTCCGCGCACCTCTGGTTGACATCCATGACTACTATTGGCCTAAATACCTATCAAATATCAGTAGATCTAATCCATCGATTCTTCTATGACTGAGGAAGAGGTAATTGAAAAGCATTCCATTAATCACTGAAGCAAAAAACAGGTCAAGTGGTTTTTGAAGAGTTCTATGTGTTTCAAAGCAAAGAAAAAGTTCACTGTTTTCATAGGTTCAGATACATATTTTGTTAAGTCGGAAAGCAATGTTCAGGGAGTCTTACTTTCTGCTATTCCAACGTGGTTTTTGAAGTAGTCACTAGCAGTCAAGAGCGGCACTCACTAGAATCAACTACGCCACATGTGATTTATCCTCATTACAGTTTCTCAAAAGCGACTTTGTTCCTTTGATGTCTACTGTTTGCTTTGTGCGTTCCTATCACACTTTGAAAAAGTTATCTATTATCAGTTGTACTAAAAATTTTCAAGTAATGTTGGGAAGTTGAAACTGCCCAATTTTTTCAGAGAGCACTCTGAACTGTACAGGATAGGAATCAGAAAACTCTGTTTCTCTCTTGCTTCAATTCCCTATCACAAGTTAATTTTTTCAATAGCGCATTGACTCTCAAACGTATCATTTGTTCATGATAATTAACTTGAAATCGAAGTTTTGCTGAATTACCTTATAACTTTTCTCGGTGGTTTGGTTCCCAAAACTATTTTCAAGCTTTTCATTCATTCTATCCGTTCTCATTATCTTCTTTCTCAAACCTTCCCTGTTCCACCTACTACTTTTCCCTTCATTGTTACTCTTACCTTGATTTTGAATTCCTATGCAGTTTTACCACTGTTTTCATTCTCCTTCCGTGAAAATCGTCACCTTTTTTCTCTCGCACCGTAACTAAATGTCTTATTTTCATGTCCACCTCAACATCTCCGTGCTCTCTAAATTAACATCACTGACCCTGGAATCGAGAGCTATTTTTTCAGTTTTGCCAACATTGTAAATTGTTTTCACAACTTTCAAGAGGCAGTAAGAAGTCACTTCTCCCTCCGGATATTTTCGTTTGTTTTCTGCCTTGCCTAGTTTCGATTAAACCTTAATATTGAACCGCATTTATTTTAAGCCTCGTCATATCCGATTTCAAAATTCCGAAGAGTTTATGTACTTTTCAAAGTGCCCAAATGGGAGGAAAACCGTTTTATTTCTCGGCCCTAGTGCGAAAGAATGACACTATCGCTCATTTTCTTCTAATGGGGGATCAGTGGAAACAACGGGAACACAATAATTTTCTTCCTTGTGGGGCCCTAGTTTTCTTTTTTTGCTGTTTGAGCTTGTTCATAAGTTGAATTAGTCAAAAGTGATTGGTAATCCGTGAAAGACGCTGTGTTGTTCATCCTTGAGACTTTCGAATTAGACTTCTCAAAGTATTTACTGTTGCATGTATATTGTAAGTGAGCTAGTTAATTTCTCAGCTTGTTTGAATGGTGTGTAATTTCTGTGCATAGACCGAAGTTTCTAATAGATCCATTTTTGATTGAGAAAATTACAAGTGAAAGTCTGTTTTGGTTGATAACTGGATGGTTATGCGCCTACAGATACTTTTTCATGAATTTGATTTCATTGAAGCCATATTATAAATGAATAATAACCAAATTAAATGTTGTCGTAAAGATTAGGAATACATAATTTTATAGTTGAATTTATTGCAAGTTAACCAGAAGAAAAATAAAGCATGTTTTCGAAAGTGTTCAATTTTATGCTAATCACCAATGCTACCGAGGATCAGGGAAATTACTCATAATTAATTTGTTGCGATATTTGATGAATGAATGCACCTCAAACAATATCTACATATGAGTTTATTGTGAAGTTAAATAACTTACTAGCCTTGAGTCCAACACGAAACAGTTTTCTTGACCACGATCACCCTATTCCAAAATGTTACAAACATTTTTTTCCAACTTTTCTCTGTTCCCCCACGGTCTTATCACGAAAAGCGCTTTACCTTTATGATAAGCGATTTCTTAGATTGGCTTTATCAAAGTCTCCGTTTTACGAGCGAAGTCATGCCTTTGATTGAATTTTTTGCTGTTACGCTAGCAGCATAAATTATTCCTTACCGGGCTCAATTGCTCACCTGATAAAGTCACAAAAAAGCTAAAAACAATAGTCGTAGCTAACATGAAAAACCATAGCTATTTCTTTGAGCTGTTTTCATCATATGTTTGTCTTCCAATAGTTGGTTACTTCATGCTACTAGGCCGAGCAATTAAAAAACTTTCGCATGTTTCTAGTTAGTTTCAATTAACCTGATAAATCATCCTTTATGATGAGACCGGAATCTCGCTTTCACAATCTTACAAGGGAAGCTGCGATTCTTTATATTTTTTGTGCTTTCTCTGTTCTACTCACGCCTTTTGCTCTGTATTGAATTCTATGTAGTGTTTGACCATGTTCCTCTCGTTGTGTTATCATTTCCATTCGCTTTTTTCTTTAACAATCCTTTTCGTTTGGGAATTATTCTTTCTTGGGATGTTTTCTGCGAGCACTGTTTTCTTTAGTTGTTATATGTACAGGCGTCCCTACTCTTGACCAGTAATACTGCTCGTGGTTCACAGTCACACCACGTAGACTACATACAATTTCAAAGCTCCATTTGGAGTTCATGAACTCTTCAAAATCTCCCGATGAGACGAAAGAGTTAGTTTAACATTCTAGTACATGGAAACGATATCGTCACCTTTTTCGCCTAATAAGTGGGAAGGGAAATATCTCTCTCAAGGCTGTTATGATGATGTTTTTGCCTTTTATATTCTTCGGTATTATTTTTTTCATTGTTGCAGTTTCAACTACCTGATACATTTAGTGAACATAGTGATTGGTAATATACGTTCTAAGTCTTCCAGAAAACTTATCAGTTTTTCAAAAATATCCTGTTTCAAAGTGTCCATTTGTGCCGGTGAACTACTGTTGAGATGCTAATTTAATTCCATGACTTTCACGAATTTAATGTTCGATGTTTAGACTCTTCAAAAGTTTACCGTAACATGGACATAACAAGTAAGCTAGTAAATTTTGATACACAGTTCATTTTAATTTCATTTCAGCTTTCTAATTTCTTATCCAGTTTTCCAGTTTTAAGCGAGAGGATTACAGGTGGAAACTAGGAAAAAAGGAAAATATCGGGGTTTCGTGTGTTTTTTGTTAAACGCGAGGTATCGTTGGATGAGAAAATGACCAATTATTGTTTCCACTAACAATGTAATTTCACTGTTTCCTCAAGTTGTCAAAAAATGTCTATTTGGATATCATCTAATCTCATGCTTGATGAAATTCCCAAAGGTGTAAAAGTTTATGCTACAAAATTTCGACTGTAATTTAACAAAAAATAGGAAGTCCCCACAAAAATTTTCTGTTTCATCATCTCTTCTTTGTATCAAAAAAGAAGATAGATCTTATTGTGAATGGAGGAATAACCTTGAAACAAATGCTGGTTGCTTTCTTACTTTTCTCAAATCTTTTACTGCTTTTCATCTGTCACTGTGCACCGCTTCGTTGATCCACCTCTGCATCAGACAACAATAAATTGAAACAAATTATCAATACCTCAAATCGGGTCTTACCCAACAAGCAGGAAATCTTATCGTGGATTTGAAACAGTTTCTCAAAGAATTTATAAAAAAATAGCATAGCTCTGCTGACTCCTTTTGTGGTATTCAAGGATTTTCCTGTTCCGGCTTAATTTTAACTTTCCGGTCATTTCTCATGAATCAGTCCATGGCTTGAATTACACTCTCACAGCACTTTTTTTCAAAACTTTCCCGTTTCACCTACAATGTTTGGCTTCATCGCCAAGCTCATATTCAGTGCGATCTTTTTCCTGCATTTATTGGTTTAACTTTAAGCAAAAACTCGTTCCCGTTTCCATTTTTAGAAATGAATTTTATATATTCAGATCCACTACAGTCGTCAACTTGTCGTCTACTCAACTAGGGAACTTGGAATCGTGAGATTTTTTCTCTGTTTTCATATCTTCAGAAGGCAAATCCGGTTTTTTCCTAAAATGTTAGGTTCCATCGTTGATCTACTCTCCTATTATCGAAAAAATAAAACTGCGACCTGGTTTCGGCTCTGTGTCGATTTACGAGGCCCCGCCCACAAAACCGTATGCAATGGTGCACCGCTCTTTGCGGAGGGATTCGATTTTGTGGGCGGGGCCTCGTAAATCGACTCAGAGCCGAAACCAGGTCGCAGTTTTATTTTTTCGATAATAGTTGATATTGATGATAATACTGAACGTTCTCCCATGCATAATATTTGCATCTCTAAAAAATTCAAGGACACTTAAAGTCTCCAGATATAGGATAGAACTTCAATTTTCTGTCAATGTAGTACAAGGAAATGACAACATTGTCTTTCTTTGTGTGATGGGGGATAAGTAGAAACGGAAAATGGGAAAAGTTATGATCTCTTTCTGTGCTCTTTTTTCTTCTTTTCTTCTGTTTCAGGATGATGATAGTTCTCGATTCGTTTGAAAATCATAATTGTAGTAAGATAAGTTTGTCGTAAAACTGAAAAATTTTCTGAAAATTCCCTGTTTCGATGTGTTCCTAATTTCCATCGAAATCTATTTGTGATACTATTGCCTCTGATTTCACTATCTCTAATACCTCTGATCTTTTCACTCCCACATTTTACTGTAACATGTAAGTAAGCTAGTTATTTCATTTTAATGCTTGCAGAAACCAAACTTCATAACCATTTGTATCAAGTTTTGACAATGAGAATGACAGGTGAAAACCATATTAACAGCGGAAATATCAGATTCTCATCTGATTTTCCAGCTGATTTTCTTAAGCTTTATTAACATGAGCTTTATTCAGAAATCAGGAATATCAAAACAATTTACTATTTCATCTTGTTTTTGAAAATTCACTAGTTTGATGTCATCCGATGGTGCGTCGGTAGTAGAAGAAAAGTAAAAACTTACTTATATATAATCCGCTAGTGGGGTCTGTCCGCTAGTGGGGTCTGTCTGTTCTTGGTCAGGATGTCCGCTTTAGTTTTCCACAAAGAGAGTTGAAGAATTTTGGCCGCGCACAAAATCGAACCATCCACCCGCGCCTAGCAGACCGCCGCGCCTCGAGAGAGACGTCTCGAGAGAGACGAGTTCACAGAATTATTTTTCACTTTTATTATAGACTTGAGTTTTCCCATTTTCAAAAAAACCGCTTGCCCGAAGGGGTGCAGACTGCGCTATTCAAGCGACGTGGTGTTGGAGGTCACATGGAATATACGAAGGGGAAGGTGAACGGGCCAGGATGGCGCAGCCATTCTGGTAACAAATAATTGCTTCAAAATCTTGATCAAACAGTTGAAAACTCTTATGAAAAAAGGATCCGTTAAAATATGAAACTCCTATTCCGAGTCAGGCAATTTTATGTAGAAAGACACAATTGTCGTCGTTTGTAATGTAACGGAAGCATAGAGTTCCTCATCAAACTTCATTCCGACGTAAAACAGTTTCCAGCTCTCCAATGCAGTAGAAACTTACTTACCAAACTATTACTGTTTCGATTATCTGTTAAAATTGACCCTCACCTATTGAACTTGATGGGAAGGTGGACAGCAGAGGTGCGCGGAATTCCGTCTTCCGTCTTCCGTCTTCCGTCTTCCGCCTGTTTTTTCACTTCCGTCTTCCGTCTTCCGTGTTCCGTCAAAATTTTTTCGACTACTTCCGTCTTCCGGATTTTTTGGAAGAAAAACAATTTCACGGAAGTCCCAAAATTTTTGATTTTTCCATGTCGAAAAAGATTTTTGACTGATTTTCTGACCTTTCCTAACACTAATTATTACGATTTCCAACATTTTTGGCACTTTTAGGTCGAGACAGTCACTTCCGTCTTCCGTCAACTTCCGTCTTCCGCCCATATTTTCACTTCCGTCTTCCGTGTTCCGTCTTCCGTCATAAAAAAATTACTTCCGTCTTCCGTCTTCCGTCTTCCGCATAGAAAAATTTCTCTTCCGCGCATCTCTGGTGGACAGTGTTGGGATATTTGGTTCCATTTTGCAAAATCTTCACTTTTAAAAATCGCGAAGTTCCGTGTTTCTACCAACCCTCTTGATTTCTGATTTATCAAAAAATTAGCCAAAGAGAAGTAAAAACTCTCATTTCTGGGGCCAAGCTGATGTTTCAGTTTCGAGAGAGTTCACAGAGTTATTTTTCCCTATTAGAAAATTTTTGAGCTCTCTCATTTTCAAAGAATTGCCCTTTGGCCCGAAATTACCCGAAGAGGTGCAGCCCGTTCGGTTTTCCAACAATCCGTAACGAACTAATCGGTGTTTGATAATTCCATGGAATATCGTTTTCACTGTTTATGTTTTTCTGTTTCGTTCATGTCCCTTGTTTCCAGTTACTTTTGCTTTCTACTTATTTGTTTATGGACTTTAACTTTCTAATGGTACATCTCACATTTTTTGCTGTACTGTCTTGCTTCTAAATTCTCGCAATTTATTATCACAGCAGTATCGAATAGGCCTAAAAGTAACTGCGTTTTCAGGAGAAGTAAATCAGAGTTTTCTTCGGATTCATCAGATTGACATAATTTTTTATTTTCTGGTGGTTTTCAGTAAAAACGTATCATTTTATCGTAAGCAAATCTAAAAAATTGAGCTGCTTATTCCAATAGTTTGTTATCATTTACCACAGTTTCATCGTCATCACAAATCGGCAATTTTTTTGTGATTTCAGTAGATCTTCACCATGTGAATCCCCCAATGTTTCAGAAAGATGATTTTAACCCATAGCGAAACAATTTCTGTTTTATCTCCAACATTTTATCAAGTGGTATCCGAGTTTTCCGATTTTTTTCCGATTTTTTCCGCTATCTTAATTACAATTTCATTTCTGGCGCAATTGAACTGGTAGGCTGATAAGTGTGCTCACGCCTTGCTGATTTCGATTTTTCAAAGAATCGAAATTTTTGAAACGTTTTCCAGTTTCAAAAATGTCATTTTGAAACTAATAAAGCTATATTTCCAGTTGAAGAGGCAAAAAGGTTACCAAAAGTTTCGAAATTTCGTGGTATATTTTCGGCTCAGCTCGATCTACTTTTCCACTTTTTCAATTCCTTTGGTTTTCGAGCATTTTCCTTAAATTCTCTAGAATTTTCAACTATAAAAGGGTAACCCTTTTTTTTAAATTTTCAGTTTCGATTTTGGCACATATGTGCTATTCGAGATGAATTTTTGATGCTTCTATCTAAGAACTGATTTTTTCAAACAACTCTAATTTCTTGGTTTCTGGAGCATTTTTTGATCTTGAAATCCCCCAAGTTCAAGACTAGTTCACCGGAACAAACTTCATTTTTTTCTCCTGTCATATTTTCGTTTTGAAATTTGAGCTTAGTCTAGGGTTTCCCCCCTTGCCGTTTTCAATTCAAAACTTCTTCTCCCCCTATGTTTTGACTTTTCTCTCAAATTCAAGGATCCTTTTTTCCAAAAATTTTCATATTCTCCCTCATATCCTCTCTTCCTATTCAGGACCCCCTAATTCTTGGTCTCTATCCCTTTTTCCGGATGAAATTTCTGACCTTTTCTTAAATATTTTTGGAGTCCTCGAAAGGTGTGCTGATGACTGCTTACGTGACTAATTTATGCGCATAGATCAGAAATATGTATCTTCAATTTTTCCCAATTTTTCAGATCTTCGGGATTAGAGATAAGGAAAGAATGAGAGAATTAGAGAAAACTGGGGGACAGGGAGCGGAAATTTTTCGATGAATATACATCTTTTGAAGGCTGCTCTCATGCATTTCTGAATATAGAATATTGAAGTAGGGGGGGGGGGGTAGGGTCATCATTGGATAAGGGGGAGGAGAAGAAGAAGAAGAAGACGTGGATGATGAAAAAAGAGAGATAGAGATCATCAATTTTCCTGGAAATTCAAAGTTTGTGATAATCTATTTGAAATGAAAGTTGGAAATTGAACAATTTGGTAAAAACTTAATTTCACTGTTTTTCGAAGTAGAGTTTTTCGGTAGATTTTCAAGAATTTTAGTCCTTTCATTACAAGTTTCATCAAATTGAATATTCTGAAGCATTTGGAGTCCATCCCAAATTATGGAAACTGAAATTTTTTCTTCTGTTTTACGATCTAGATTTAAGGTTTGGAGTTTCCCCAATTTTGATCTCGTTAAAATTGTCTAGTTTTAAAATTTTTCACCAAATTAAAAATTTTGGGCCCAAAGCCTGATTTCGGTCACCTCACCAGCAAATTTTTTTTGCTGTCCTTCTAGCTCCAATTTCATTTGAAAATCTGTGATTTTTCGAAAATCCTAGGCAACATTTTTTCCTGTTTCGTCATGGACATTTGGAAATGGAAATTGGTATTATTTTGATTCCTCTTACGATGAGTTTTCAAAAAAAAGTTCTGGAATATTCGTCACATTTTACCCAGAACTTGTCAGTATTTTTAGAGCCCTGATCACCATCTCATGATCTCTCCTTTATCCGTATGTCTGTTTGTCCGAAACACATTTTACTTTCTATAATTTTATTCTTGCATTCTTTTTACATAGTACTCCGATTCAGTCCCGTAAAATAAGTGAAAACAGTGAAATCGAAAAATTAACTTTTCTGCTTCTCATGGGTCATAAATTTCCACACTAATGATTTTTGTGTTCTTGTCCTCGTTTTAGTCTCCATTCACTTTCTTCAAGTTCAGCACTTCCTATTCCTCTGGTTTCATTTTTTGATTTTTCAGATTTTTCATTTGAGGACTCTTTAATCTTGTACAAGCAATAGTCAATGAAAGCTCTTGACTTCTACGAGCAAGGCTCCTTAGTTTTTTATAGTCTTTACCTCTTCAAGACAGCTTGCTCTTTTTTGATGGAGAAAAAAAATATTTCGGATTTGTCTCAACAATCCACGACCATGAAGTGCCTGTTCTCATTTCTGCCTTTAATAACACCATGCTAATTTTCTCGCATTATTTTTTTCTGTTCCAGTTAGACAGTATGTATGACTGATTATCTGTCATTTTTAGTGGGTTTCCGTTCAAATCAACTCTACAAAAAAACTTTCCAGTTTCAGGGATTCTGTTTCAAGTTCAAATTTGTTTGTGTTTCAGTCATAAAAAACTTTAAAAAACATTAAAAATATTAAAAATTTAAAAAATTAGAAGGGGTCAATGTCATGGAATAATTGACATTTGAGAAAATTTTTCATCTTTCAAACCAAGATGAAACATGAAATTCTCGTGTTTGAACTAATCCTAAAGGATTTCCGATTTTCGAAGTTTCTGTTTCGACTGGTCCAGTTTAGAATTAGGCTATCTAGCCGGAGCATTTCGATGATCAAACGGTTTTCATCATTCTGGAGCCAGCCATGGAAATTTTGCTGTTTCGTTTGTTTGGTATTCGTCTTTAAACTTCTATACAATTCGGTTTGATGTTGATGTGTTGACAAATTTTTATTATCTGGAGGCTATAGTAAGAAAAAATCAACAGCTTTCTATAAGCTACCGTGATGAACTCCAAAATTTTCATCGCAGATTCGACTTTTTTTTTTGAGACGATTTTTTTGTTGTCCAGTTTCTTCAAATCTAATGCCTTTACTGTTGTGGTTTTCAGAATTCTAGAATTAGATAGACAGTTTAAAATCAAATTCTCAACGTTTTTCTTTTCGACAAATGTTAAAATGTTAAAGGCTCTGTTTCATCTTCAAAGTATAATGGCAGCTCATAGTAGGAATTTCAATATTGTTAGTATGCCTGGGGGATCTAATTGTTCATCTTCACCAATTTCATGATTTCGTGAGTTTAAGCAAATTTGTTTTTCTTGTTGATACCCTATTCTGATAGTGTTTCCAAATGTGGAACCAGCTGAAAATTCATAAAAATCCCTCGATATTTTTTCTGTTCTATCATCCCCACTTCTGAACTTTCACTCCGAATCCCTAATACGTTCTTCGTTGTTTCACACTTCATGACCTCTGATCTCCTTATCCTTGCACCCCCCCCCCTATTTTTTTCCAAGTTCATACATTCCTCCTCTTACGTGTGTGTCTATGTGTGTGCTCTCTGTGTCTCCATGAAGAGAACCAGTGTAAAGTCATAAAACTCTCCGGACCCCTTTTTCATTTGATGGGGTTGTCAAATGACAAGAACTTGAAGGAAGGGAGAGGGGACATGAGGAGAAGGTTTTTTGACATACTTACTATTAGTTTTTCAGTTTTTGCACTTGGTTTTTTTTTTGAAAGGTTGTGATGATTGTGGTGTATGAGCAAAAATTCAGCTGAAAAGAAATGCTCCGTTTCAAAGGTATGAAATTGGAAGGTTGAAATTTTGAAATCTAGTTCTGAGTCGAAATAGACCAGAAAAACATAAAGTAATATTAAACTACATATGACAGTAATATTA
This sequence comes from Caenorhabditis sinica, assembly GCA_963932045.1. NCBI lineage: Eukaryota > Metazoa > Nematoda > Chromadorea > Rhabditida > Rhabditidae > Caenorhabditis > Caenorhabditis sinica. The sequence goes on from OZ009940.1 coordinate 24,167,153, forward strand.
AACTACATATGCTAATTATTGTCAAATTCACATTTTCTTTTTAAGATCAAGATTGGGAATTGTCGGGGTTTTGAGGTCTTGTTTGAGGTTATGTATAAGAATGATGGAAACCTCCATCTTTTTGAGATGTTGAAGTTTTTATTTTCTGTTTCAACAACTTGGTTAAACTAGGCAGACAGTTTAGGAACCAGTCGTTCTTAATCAGTCCCTACTTGATAATCTATACCTAATACTTGGAACTCCAAATTGCGGTTTCAAGATCTTTGTTTCTGCAGGATCTTCCCTATTATGCGGTTCTGAAATTAAACAATTATTCAAATAAAAAAGAATTTCAAGCAATTATTTTCGGTATTAACATCTTGATATGAGAAGATGAATGTTTCATGGTCGTTTCTCTTGCTAATGTCACTTTACAGTACCAAATCTGACCTTCCTTCACCACAAACATTGAGAAAATGATAGGGTTTCTTTGAATTTAGAAAAACGAACATGGTTGATACTTTCATATCAGCATTGGGCAAAGTCTACTTTTCCCAATTTTTACATAGTCGCTGAAACTGAATTTGTTGCAATTTTTATTTATTATTGTTATTTTTTTTTCGGTTTAAATGTTCTGATATTATCATGTGAAAACGGAAGAATTGATTTTGGCTCTTTACGGTTATTCTATTGGGTAGTACTATTTTTTGTTCTTCTATGATATTTTATTCGATTCACATTATTAGTGCAAAAAACCTGATCCTAAAACATTCGCTTAACCGATGAAACTGTGATTTCTCAAAACTTAAAGAAAAAACAATTTCAAGTTGAAATCTCCGATGTGCATCACATCAGCTATCATTATTTCAAATTGTGAACTTTTTGAAGCTGTAAAAAATTTTTTCTCTGTCTCTACATGTTGATTAGAAGTTGCATTTTTCCCTGTTGATATTAAAGTTGTTGTAATCTGAAATGTAGTCAATATGTAGTCAAGAAAGAACTCGTATTCAAAAACGAATAAAATGTCTTCAGTTTCCAATTCCAAGTATAGAGCGAAGTAGTTTTTAGAGATATTATTTAACGTTAAGGATAGAATTGAAAAACTGAATTGAACGGAAAAATGTTTCCTATTTTTTGTATTTTTGTAAGTTTTGTAAATTGAATACATCACTTATCGTCAAAAAAATTAGGTGTCAAAACTTGAAAAGGTCTTGAAACTAGAAAACTGTACTTTTTTTTCTTCTCATTTTTTGGCGATGTTTCCAGTTTCATAATTCCCATATTTCTGAAACAACTTTCTTTTTCATCAGTCTCTTTTTCATCAATTAAGAAGGGATTTTTAAGGGATCTGTCAAAGCTAGCTTTTTTTATTACCCAATAATTCCCTTATCTTACTCCAGTATTTTCATTTTCGAGACTCTTACCAAGATTCTGAAACTTTCAAAAAATGTTGAAATTCACACTTTTTTCTGTTTCATATTCTTCATTTAAAGACCATGATATTTGAGTATTATTATTACCGAAGCAATCATTTTTACTTCCAGTACATTCCTTTCTTCTCACGTCAGAATCATTATCACTCATCCACTTTCTAATCCCAAGGAACCAAGGAAAAAAAAAAGGATTTCTGAAATTCCAATCCAATCTCTTCTTGATTTTCTCTCAGAAACTCAGAAATCTGAAAAAATAATCCGGCCCAATACATTTTTGTTTTAATCAAAATAAATCTCTTTCCTCAGATTAGCACCAAAATTAATCCAGTCTAATCGGTCAAAGTTGGTTTATTTCGATTTTCACCAAGTCAACATTTTTCCAATTTTCTCTCCACATTTTCTTTTTTTTTCCGGAGAAACTTGAAGACGTTAAAGTTGATGATGGAGAGATCTGAGAGCAAAAAGGGAGCCGCCTAATCTCTCTTTTTCTTTTTTTTCCGGTCCCCCTCACGTCACCTTGTCCATCTAATCCATCTCCATCTATCCGTCGCCGTCGAGTTTTTTTCTCTATTTCTATTCAATCAAGAAATATAGGAGGAGGAGGAAAAAAGTTTTTACTTTTTTTGGGGGATCAAAGGAATAGGATCAAAAAGTTGGGGTTTGGTTTTTTACTGTTCCAGGTTGGTGATGTTTGGAAAAAGTTTTGATGGTTTTTGATTTTCCGTTCATTTCTGAATCGGGGGAAAATATCATAGCAAAAAGAATGAACTACTTTTTTTTGAAAATCTGTTTCACCTATTCCATTCCACAATAGATTTTTTGAGTTGCTCCACAGAATCCATGCTGAAACTAATATTTCTAAAAATTCTCATTTTTCGACTCTCAGGCCAAATCAAAATCAGTACTGAACTCGAAAAAATAAAAAATTTTCGAAATAAGAGTTTTAACATGGATTATGTGAAGCAGCTCAAAAGAAACATTTTGGCGGAAGTTTGAAGTAATTTGAACCATTTTGAGCAAAGTTAGGGCTCAGAAACTAAAAGTGCGTTTTCAGATTTGACCTACATAACACGAGTACTCGACATTCCACGTGCACCAAACGTTTTTTGATGCAAATTTGGGACGTGAGCAACATTTTCATCGAAAAAATTTTCAAAAAAAGTTACACAGAAAAATATTATTTTTCGGGTCTTTAGAATTCCGTGGTGCCTGAAGATATAACTAGGTCACGAATTACGGATGGCTGACAAAAATTTCTGTCCTTGTTGTACAACTATCTAGTGATATCCATGCAAAGTTTTATAATATTTGGAGTAGTTCTCGCAAAGTTATGGCTCGTACAAAAAAGTGTCCTCACCAATTCTCGCCACTGTAATTGAATTAATTTTTTCTGCTCCAAACATAAGGTTTTTGGAATGAGTTTTTGTGGTTTTTTGATTTGAGCATGGGTGATCATGAGAAAAATTTACATTTTCAATTATCCCATATTGGGAATGAAGTTTGGTAGACTTTTGATGCGGAACACATTTTAGTGGAAAATTGATGAAAAAACAGAAGTTATTAATCAAAATCTGTTTCAACTGGTCAATTTGTCAAAAACATGCAGCCTTTATTTCAATATGTCCCGCGATTGTTGAAAAAAATATTAGTCAAGTAGAGCAAAATGCGCTCTATTGAGACGATTTAGATTTTTCGATTATAGAGTTCAACAAAGTGTATCTATACTTTCTCCAATATCGTTCAGAAATTTCATGTTTGTACGGTTTCAACCAGTTTTCATTAGTATCTAATTTTCAATAGAAGCTAATCCAACCTCCATTGGCTGACGTTTGTGAATGTGAAAGTCAGCACCATCGACAACAATTTTGATTTTCATTGTAATGAAGCCAAAAGATTGCGTTTGCTCACAAAATCGTTATTCTAAAAGCTTCCCTGTTGTGACAACTCCATTTAAAAATGAGATTGGATGACCATTTCGATTGGATGAGTATTGCAAGCGTGCTCTATTGATAACGATCTAAATTGTAGTATCCTATCCTTGCAGATGTTGTCTCGAGGTTTCCTGTTCCCACTTCTTCTCAAGATTACCTGGATTCTTATAGATCCGCATATTTTGAAAATATAAACGTGCACAATAGAGAAATTCTAGACTGAGCCTGAAATGATACGAAATTTGGTGAACTGCCTCCCACGTGCATAGTGCTCTGCTACAACGTCTTCTGTACATGTCAAGTTTCCGAAACCGAACATTTCTGAATTTTACAGCAGTAGATTTTCTGTTTTGTGTTTTTGGTATAAAACGAAATAATGAATATGTCTTAACTAATGTCTTAACTAATTGCCATTGAGTTTCAATGAAGAGGAAATTTCGATTTTTCACTGCTTTGAGGAAATCATTGTAAACATTACAGTTTTTTTAATCCTTAAAAATGGCAGTTTTGAAGCAGAAAATTTATGTTTCAGAAAGTCACTTTTCGAGTAAGCTTCGTTGAAATTTATTCCTCCAGGTGTCCAACAATCCTTTTGAAAAATGCTTCCAATTCGCTCCATTGAACTTTTCTTCAGTTTCACGTACTCCATTTCTAATTTCTCTATTTCCTTTTTTGTTCCATCCGCCGTTTCAAGTAGTTTTGCACCTGATCTTACAAAACGTCAAATTCCCAATTTCCACCTCAATTTTTTCTTCCAAGGAAAAACTGACGTTATCCATAATTTTTTGTGACTATCATCATCACTCTCAAAATCTCAAAATTTCACCTTTTTTTTGCTGAAAATAGTCCCGAAAACAGGTGACTTTTGGTAGGAAAAGCAGCTGAATTTTTCAATTTTCTTCCATTTTCCAATTTTCCTCAATCAAGCTCCGCCCACTTTCTCTTCGTAGCGCCCCCAACCAACTTTCATTAGCATTCAATTTCCTTTTCATTCCTAATTTTTTAACTCTGTTTCAACTTCTTCATTTTCTTATCTACGTTTCCAATTTTCAGTTTTAACAAGGATCACCACCAAAAATTAAAAATTTTCAGATGCTCCTCCCTTCAAATCTAACCACGTCTACATTAATGACGTCATCAGTAGTATCCACTTCAGAATCCTTCAACACTGATGACCCCATACTACCGCCAGAGCCAATTTTGGGGGACTATGTGGAAATGTTCACTTTAGTGCTCAATTTCATAGTGGGGGCCCCTCTGAACTTGGCGGCCTATACTCAGGTAGGGATTCTAGAAGACTCTAGAAGATTCTTTGATTCTGATTTTTCAGCTCTCCGAACGGCCCACTTCTACCCGACTCGACCTCCTAAAAAGGTCGCTAAACTACTCGGACCTTCTGGTACTATTCATTTACGTCCCATCTCGAGCTTGCTGGCTATTGACCTACGATTGGAGGGGTGGAGATGCACTGTGCAAGATTGTGAAAATGTTTCATACTTTTGCGTTTCAGGTGAGTAGATAAGCAAAGTTATGGAGACTCCATAAGATACCATAAAGCCGAATAAAATGGCTTAGGACCTCATAGGACCCGAAAGGGGTACTGTGATCCCATATGGTTAATGTGGCTCCATATGGGTACTATGACTCCATATGGGTACTTGGACCCCATATGGGTACTTTGACCCCATATGGGTACTTGAACCCATATGGGTACTTTGACCCCATATGGGTACTATGAACCCATATGGGTAATGTGACCCCATATTGACCACACTGCAATGTTTTGCATCCCTGGACTCCATACGAGCCAGATAGTCCTTTTGTAATTAAACGATATCCCCTAGAATCCCTCAGGACACCAGAAATCTTATCAGACTCTGTAAGAACCAATAGGAGCCCATGAGACCCATGACTCTATATGGGCCCGATGACACAGTATAGGTCTTGTTACCCATAAAGGGCCCCATGATTCCATTTGGATAGAAAAATCTCCTATGGTACTCATGACCCCAAAACGGACCATGGGCATTCTATAAGACACCATAGGACCCCATAGAATACCATAGGACCCCATAGGATACCATATGGCCCCATAGTCTCCTGTAGCTACCCCATACTTATTCCAACCAATTTTCAGAGCTCCTCCAACGTCATCGTATGCATCGCCGTAGACCGTCTCCTCTCCGTCCTCTCCCCATCCCATCATAGCCCAAATAAAGCTCTCCGACGAACGAAAATGATGCTCATCGTTGCTTGGATTGTTGCCCTAGTGATTTCTTGTCCTCAACTTTTTGTCTGGAGAGCCTATCTCGCGTTGCCTGAATACAATTGGTCCCAATGTCTTCAAATTTGGGAAATCGCGAGAATGGAGAACTACGGGAAACCTCAAGTGGTACCGACGTTTGATGCGGAGTTCTGGTATAGCATTCTGCATATTAGTCTAGTTTTCTGGATCCCTTGTATCATTATTATGGTGAGTATGGGTACCATACCTAAGAGAAAAAACGTGTTTTGAAAATTTCTGCTAAATTTTCGTCATGTTTTTACTGTTCAATTGGAAATTGAGTCTTACTTAAAGACAAACTGAAACAATCAAAATTTTTTTTGGAATTTTTGCCAAATTTTTGTGGGTTCTGGGCATGATTCTGATAATTTTAGTTTTGCTGATATCGAAACGTTTGACTAAATTTTAATTCTATTTATGAGCGAACTGAAACATTCAAATTTCAAACTTCCCTCCATTTTCAGCTCTCCTACATCATCGTCATCTCATGGGTCTGGATCAACTCTCGTCCCTCCATCCGTCACACGTCCTCATTCTCCTTCCACACCGGCTGCGATACGGTAGATACTGTACTAACACGAGCCTCTGAATGGAATCCTTTGAAGACGTTCTCCCGCCACGTCAACATCAAGGAGGCCGAGAAACCCATGCGTAAGGGAGGGGATCAGGAATCCATAATATGGGTTACAGAATTTCATCATAACTCCTTAGAACCCCATGATTTCCATATGGATTCTATAACTCCATATTGGTCACTTGACCCCATATAGATCCTATGACCCCATATGGATCCTCTGAGCCCATATTGGTCACATGACCCATATGGGAAGATTACCCCATATGGATCGTATGCCCCCATATGGGTCCCATGATCCCATATGGGACCCATGACCCCATATGGATCCTATGACCACATATGGGTCAAACGACCCCCATATGAACCCCATGACCCCATGAGGGTCCCATGACCCCATATAGGTTCCAGGACCCCATATGGATATGGGACAACGGATCCATTTGGGTTCTAGGATCTCATATGAAATTCATGGTACTCCAAAACATCTGGAAAACTATGGTACCTCATGGGACCTTATGGTACCTCTGCAACGCTACATGCGATTCAGTGTCTCCATATGAATACCCATGACCCAATATGAGTACCAGGACCCCATAAGGTTACCATGATCCCAAAAAACTATCAATATTTCAGCAACTCCCCGAATCGTAGTCAGCGACGAGACTGAGGTCCCCTTAACCCAACGACCTTCGATTTCTCCATCCGAAGCTTCAGCGGTTATGAGAACAGGAGTTCATACCAGCACTTCTTACAATGCCAATTTGAATCGGTAGACCAAAAATTCAAACAATTTACCTTAGTCCAAAAATCTTCAGATCCCGTGCTCTCCGTGTATCCTTCCTGCTTGTCCTGGCTTATATCATCTGCTGGCTACCGTATAATCTCATCAGTCTTATTCAGTTTTTGCACCGCGACTTTTTCGAGTCATATCTTAAACATGTGAGTTTGGAATTCATGGTCCCCATATTGGTACCATGTTCCCATATGGGTATCATGACTCCGTATAAGTCCCCATACCCCTTATGGATTAAATGTCCCCATAGGACCCCATGAGTACTCATATTCCTCCATGATTTTTCCCATTTTTCAGGTCCATTTCTGCCAACAACTAATCATCTTCAACTCGGTTGTCAACCCGTACCTATACGGTTTCTTTGGACCACACCGCCCGTCCCATTCTGGTACTGGTGGTCGTCACTAACTACAGTATTCCCTCATTAGGGGACCCCTAATTATTCAAAATCTCAAAATTTTTATGATCTCATGTTCTTATTCACCAAACACATTCCCAACTGTTCCCCCCTGTGACTTGTCATATCTTTTTCTGCCATTGTGATCTTCTGCCAAATTGATTTTTAAATACGAATTTTTACAAACATCATTTTACGAGCTAGTATCGTTGAAATTTGTTTTTCCTCCTATGAGACTATCTCTCTGAATATTTTTTGCAAATTTGTTCTGCTGAATTATTTTCTTTTGTAAATTCGCATGCTCCATATCTAACTTTTCATCATTGTCTCTTCGATTTCGAATTCGGTTCTATTTTGCACCTAATCTTGCCAAATCCTAAACTTCCAATTTCCACCTCAAATTTTTCTCCCAAAGAAACTAACGTTATCCATAATTTTTGTTACTAACATCATCACTCTCAAAGCTTCATATTCGCACTTTTTTTGCTGAAAACAGTACCAAAAACAGGTGACTTTTGGTACGAAGAGCAGCGGAATTTTCTAATTTTCTTCCAATTTCCCTTCATAAGCTCCGCCCACTTTATTTCGTAGCGCCCCCAACCAATTTCTATTGACATTCAATCTCCTTTTCATTTCCAATTTTTTACTCCGTTTCAAAGTCTTCATTTTCTGATTGACGTTTTCAATTTTCAGTACAGCGGATGCCTAGAAATTAAAAAATATTTATAATTTTCAGATGCTCCTTCCTCCAAATCTAACCACGTCTACAATTATGACGTCATCAGTAGCTTCCACCAGAATCCTTCAACACTGCTGATCCCATACTGCCACCGGAGCCAATTTTGGGAGACTATGTGGAAATGTTCACTTTGGTGCTCAACTTTATAGTGTGAGCACCACCGAACTTGGCTGCATATACTCAGGTAGGGATTTTTTCTCATAGAGTGTTTGCTAACCCAATATCCATATCGATCCTCATGTATTAGAAAAACTTGATTCCAGTCTCCGGTTGGCAATACTCAGAGTTGATCAAGCCTACAAAGAATTCATTTGGCAAACAAGGAGCTGGAGCCGGGAGTATACAGAATCTTCGAATCGGCATTCTTCTCTAGTTTTTAGATTAATTCTTTGGTTAGCTCTTGAAGATTGAGTCACTTATATATTTTTACCATTATTGAATTCCTATCCCCCTTGCCTGATATAAAAGCGCTTATATTTTATCCTTCTCTTTGATCAATAAAAGACTAAAACCTCAGTTTCTCTTTTTAAAGATTCAAAATTTAAAAATTGTAAGAATCCAACGATGCAGCATACAATGGCCAGGTAAGAGAAAAATACTAATTTTTGGAAAATACAAAATTCTTACTGTTAGAAATTTGAGAGATAAGGGTATGGTCAGGGAAATTAATCAGTGAATTTTTGCAGCAATGAAGTCGAAATGTTTCAAAGTTTTCCAGGAAAACTTTCATCACTATGAATCCGAATATTCGCAAAGGGTACACGATTTGAACGAAAAATGTTGAAAATTGACGACAGTTTCTGTACAGATTTTTTCAAATGGATATTCATGTTTGGGATTGGTAATTTCCGAGGAATTTCTCTACTGTTTCAGCATGGTTTTTTAAAGCTTCGATTTTTTGATTACCAGTACTGTCGTATTTGATTCGTTTTCATATTTATTCCAGATATTTCCGTGTTTTTTTGGGACAAATGTACAAATGTAAATTCTGCTGTTCTTTCTAGCAAGGTTGTAGAAGACAAATTATTAACTAAAAGAATCTCAAAAAAAACCTGTTACCTATCAAAACATAGAAACGGAAAACATTGCAAGTGTAAGGTCAAAGGGATCCGATTTTTTCCATTCCTTGTCTTTAATAGTTTGTGAATTCTCTTTTTGAGTCGTAAATGGATCTCGAATTAGCAAATAATCTGACACATAATATTGTACCTACAATGTGAAACCGAAAATATACTCTCAATGCTCCAATTTTTCCAGTTTCTTTTTGTTATCATATTTTCAAGAGACGATAGTGTGACGATAATCTGATGGCCATTTTCGATTTTTGTGATTTCAGAAAAACTCGGACTTTGAAGATTATCATCAAGACTGATTTACTGTGAACCACTACCATTCAAGTCGTAAATCAAACTTTAGCCGATTCTGGTCCAATATAACATTGCTTAGTGTCTAATGATTGCTGAATTACAGATCTGAAAATAACATAAAAACATACTAAACTGGGAGATAATCATGATGAATCTGTGAACCTTCATGAATCAAAACGTAGGCCTAGGAATTGAGAATGAGATTCCGGCAGGACTGCAAAAATCTGTGTAAAAGTTTTCTGTTTTAGATCTTCCAAATGGTTAACTGAGTTTTTCATCTGAAGTGCACCGCTCTGATTTCATTTTGCAGAAAACCGATAAAATTGCAATTTGGCTTTGTAAACGAGTTGGGTGTCGGAAGGAAAAAACAGGTGTCTAAAAAATAATCGAGTGCCCCACATTTTGGAAAAAATGGTGTGCTCAATTTAGAGATCGGGTGTCCAAACGGCATTTATCCACCATTGTTGGCCTGAACTTATCATATTTGTATCAAAGCAATTTCACCGGCAAAGTAACCTAGGAGCATACAATTTGAGCTATTTTAGGATTAGCTGAATTTTCTGAATTTTCAAGATTGGTGAGGTTTATGTCAGTGATCCGATGTAATTATGACTTCAAGAATGATTTTCAGGTATAACAAACCCTACTAAACAACGATCTCTTTTGAGAACAGAAAACCCAAAGTTAATGGAGCTCTGCAATACTCCATTCCGAGAATCCGAGTTTTGAGAAACATATGTGCACCCAAATTGTTTTTCTGAATAATATCGACACCCGATTTTCACGTCGGAACAGAGCGCCCCCCCCCCTTCTATAAAAAAAAATATTCTGAAGAAAACCTTTTCAATTTCTCTATATCCACAACTTTTTGAAGTTTTACAATTTTGGCAATGGTCGGTGTATGCACAGCCTTGATTAATATTTTCACACCCCGAAGATCTATGTATGTAGACCCAATGCGTTCAACATGAGACGGAATAGTTAACTTTTTGAGCGTTTGCCTCATCTCAATGTTTAATGCAGCGAGTTCAAGTTCCAGAGAAGTTTTTTCGAATGGAAGTAGAAAACTGCTCAAAAAACTGAGTGAGTGATTGAAATAGTCATTTGCTCAATGTTCTTAGTTTTTTTGAGATTTAAAATATCAGTTAATTCATCCCGGGACTATAAACTTTGATGCAGTAGCATAACACGATGCACAGAAAATTTACTGTTAGCGCTCCAAGGTAAGTTCTGGACTATTTGCTGATGGTCAATTAGCCCATTGTATGATCTGGAAAAGCGATCGAATCAAAGTTCGAATCGAGATGAGGATATCAAATAGCTGGAACATTAGAAACGTGGCTTAGCTGCTTTTCTTTGCTTGTTACTAGTCCTAGTTTAGAAAAATGTCAGTCATTTGGCTGGAAACGATAAAAACAACTATTCAAAAGTGCTTCAAGCCTTGGTTTCAACAATGCTGTCGTGGTACAATGTTTCCTGTTTCGAAAGCACAGTAAGTTTCTCAAACCGTTCCATAAGTATTATGCTAATGTTACTATCTGTTTAACCTTTCGTTTTCTTTCCTTCCTCATTTTTTTTTCAATTTCAAAAGCCAATCGGAAGCCCCGCTAAAAAAGTCATGTTCTATGTGAAAATCTCTCTTTCCGAATCTCCCCACATTTTTCGTCATTTTTATCCTTTTTTTGTGATTCAGAGGGGACTCATGTGGGTCGTTCACCCCGTTCCGTTTCTGTATTTTTAATGTATTTCGGTACTTTATTTACTCTGAATCAGTTTCCAAGGATGTAGCCAGATATATTGTATCGAAACATTGATATTTTGTGAAGTTCTAATCCCTCGAACACCATTATCGAAAAAGACATGTATTGTAACACAACAGCATGAAACAGTAAACTTTTGCAAAAAATTGTGAATTCTTGTAGTTTTTCGTTTTATTTTGTTTTATCCGACCTGAACGTAAGCTTGATTGCTTCCAAATATTTCATTCAGATTAGCTCACTATTGTGAAACCAAAATTCTGCGTTTTTCTGTTTCGTTTACTTTTCATGTTTGGAGGAGTTTCTTGTTGATCATTCGGTGTTCTATGGATCAACATCAAAAGCTTTACTGTTTATGTCATGGCAATTCCTCCTTCAATTCCTTTGATTCCTTCGGCAGTTTCAATCACTTCTCAAATGAGGGATCATGTTTTGTATCCTAGTATGCGGTACTTTACATAAGTTTTGTCAACTGAAAGACACACAATTTTAATTTATATGGATAAATCAGAACAACCACACCTCAAAACGAAAACTTCACTGATACAGCTGGTCTCAAAGTTTTCATAATGTTTTGGCTTCACATTGCGAGAATACCTCACAGAGAATACCAGTCACAGAATGTTTGGAAAGTAATGCATACATACATTTGAAAAACTATCATCCATGCCTGGCATTAAAAAGTTGAGATTTACAAAAAGAAGACCTCCAATTTTGGGAACAAGTTCCACATAATGTCACTGTTCCTGGTTGCTGTCAAGTAGACCTAATTTGAGTGACATATGATGAGTCATCGAAAAAACATGTGTGAGTGGTTGATTATTCTTCTGTTTCCTGAGTATCGTATGAGTGTGAGTTTCATCAGACATCAGTGATCCAAATTCACCGACCTTAAGAACAACCTTCACTCCCAGTGAATCACCTGAAACACGATAATGTTGGGAGAGAAAAAGCCATTTATCTCGTAAAAGTTGCGAATCTTCTTCATCTTAGCCAATTTTTTTTTTCAAAACATTTGTAAAAATATTACTTGTTCCTATATTATTTTTTATTTTTATAAATGTTCCTATATTATTTTTTATTTTTATAAATATTACTTGTTCCTAAGCATGGATAGCTCACAAAGTTTGAGTTAGTGTCACCTTTATTTCAAAAAAAATTCATGTCAATGTCTAGATTTTCTGGCAAGGATGTATTGGGCTAATGCCTGTTTTGCTGTAAAAAAATAAATCGGAGCTTGGCCTGAGTATGCGAAACTGGAACTTCACGTTAACATAAATAAAAAATTCTCCTTACTTTATGATACAAGTGAAACAGAAAAAGTTTTCATCGTCATAAGGACTCTACCTGGGAGCTTATTGGTATTTCATAGAATGATAATTCAAAGAAAGACATTCCGTTGCTGCTAATGATCTTCAGTGTTAATTAGAACTGTCGTATGTTAACGGTTATGTTCTAGTTTCCCAATGTAATTAAAACAATTTGAAACGGAACCAAAATTTTCTCCGCTCCCGGAATTCTGATTATTCTGAAAAATGAAATGTTAAGATTTCTTGTTGGTTATGGATAGTCGAAAAATAAAAACTGTTCTAATCACTCACCAAATTCCATATCATCTCTGAAACTCAATCAGATAAATGCCAGATACCATTCTATAAAAACAAGACTAGTTTGACTGATTGCAGTTAGTAATTTCCTGTAGTATTCACTCAATCCGATCGTTTTTGATGCCTTCTCTTAACCCTTGTATTATCCGTTATATTCATTGTTGAAACAACCGATAGACTGTAATTTTTCGCATTAAACATCCTGAATTTTCCACTCATCCATATTTGAGAAAGTCGCCGTTTTTCGATTTGCAATTCACTCGTATGTACAATTGAAAATATGAGCTAACAATGGTGATACTATCTTAATGAAACAGAATTTTTAGCGGATATCTGTGTGGAAAACCAATTTTTTCTGTTTTTCATAGCTGGTTTTTTCGGATTATCCAATAGTTATCTGCTAATAACTTCAAACGTACTGAAATAACGCGATAGAAATCAAAAATGGACAAATGAAAGAGTTGTGTACAAATAATTCACAGCTTCTCCATGTCCTCAATCAGCATTTTGAATTCGAAAGCTTTAGTTCCACTATATTGGCTTACAGTTTACGAATGATCGTTGAGTTATTCTTATGAAATTTACTGGTGGAAACAAAAGCTTCACTCTCTTTATGGAATTGGACTGACGACTACAAAGCAAGAAAATTTAACTTGTAGAGCAAACATTTGTGGTGCAATACAAGCATACGTGAAATGCGGGAAAAAAATAAATAAATAGCGACACTAGGAACTCATCTTCACAATAATCGTGATGTCATTACAGTAATTTTTTTTGCATTTTTTGTTGACCTGTTTCAAAATCATGAGAACTTGTTCGGATTGAGGATTGTCCAATCACAAGATCGAAATAAATACCAGAAAAAGACCACCCAGAAACCGGTAATTCTGAAAAAAATTTCCCTGTTTCTGATACTTGTTATCAAACTTTTCCACTTTCATTAGCACCACATTTACTTGGCTCAAAAACCAAAGCTCAGTGCTTCTTTTGTATTCCCTATTCTCAAAAAGGAAATCAAAACAGTTTTTTTAAACAGAAAATTCTCAACCATCACCCAAAGAAGGATTATCATTTCTCGACTACATTTTTTCCTCGCAGTGAAACTGATGAATTTTGCTAGTTTTTTAACCACTTTTTCGTTCATCTCACCGTATGAGCCAAGCTGTTTGAATTTTCCGTTGTTTAGAACGTCCCTCCGCAAATTTCTTCTGTTGGATTTTGCCAAATTATTTCCATTCCTATGATCAGGTTCGAAAAGTTTTGTGCAGATGGAACAATTTCCTAACAAATGATGTACTACTCTATGAATTATTTAACGACTTTAGCCTTGTATAAGTAACAGGAAACATATTTAACAAAGGTAACAAAGGTAACAAGGGATCATCCACAAATTAGGAAAATCGTTCTACAGTACCTGACTTCTACAGTACCTGACAGGAGTTCTAGTGATGAAGATAGTGTGTCATTCGCCCTCTCACCAATCATAATTGTGTTGATAATTAGGAGAAACTGCTGGGATTATAACATGTGTGTCTTTAATTGAAAAATTGAACTGAAATATGCCGAGCCCATATTGAGACTGCCTTTTCCGTAATGACTAGATGAGCCCGTGGAAACCGATAAGATTTGACAACTTTACAAAATGATTCAATATATTTGTTTTAAAGCTTCAAGATGCAGATTTTCTTGATTTGTTTTTCACTGGATCATTCCAGATACAGCCCTATTCTACAAAGCAACTAAATTTTTCAGATTTTTTCGATTTCAACTTCTCTATTCTAATATGATTGCGCTGCTCAAAGTTGATTATTTGATCGTACAGTTTTTGAATTTTTAAAAATTTGGTAATTTTCTGCTTCTCTGAGTTAAGAACTGTAAGCGATTGGAACACCAATCTAATACCATTGTATAATTAATTGGTTTCTAATCCAAAACTCCATTTTCGTATTTTTTTGACATTTTTGGTCTGTTCTTCGCTCCAAAGAGCACATTCTCGTTTCCTAGTCCTTTCCAAAAATAAAAAAGTATTACCAAAAAATGAGAAGAGAAAGGGGGTGATTCATCATCTTCTTCTCAGTTCACACGTCTTTGACAGATTGAAATGGAGTGAGGAAGATTAGCCTATACTGAGTGTTGCTCAAAAAACACGGTCCGATATATCTGTAAATTTTGAAACTTTTTATGTTTCACATTCTTACTATTAGTTTTTTGTGAGATCAAGTCTCTAATTGTCCTCTCATATCGTCTCTTACTAGGGAGTGTTTTGAATCGAACGTGGAGTTATGGGACGTGACTTATATCATTAGAAAGCCAAAATTTCGCTGATTCTAAACGTGTATTTTTTATCTGCCCATTTTGCCTCATGCACGAGAAATTTGGGTTATACTTTACGATTCCAGTACTAGATTGTGAAAATTTAAGTTTATTTTTTTTTCCACGTCATTTTTCACTTCTTTTTTTAAGCCTGAAAGTGGCTTCGAACCGCATTTTCTCCGCCCACAGGTAAAATGGGCAGCTAAATTTTATATATTTCGAATCAGCGAAATTTTAGCTGTCTAATGATATAAGTCACGTCCCATAACTCCACGTTCGATTCAAAACACTCCCTAGTTAGTAAATCTGAGACTCTTTTCCTCATTACGTCACTGCTTCCTCTTCTTCTCACAGTTTTTGTTTACTTTCCATTCATCTTGAACCCCGAAAATCAGTAGATCAATCATCACTTGTCGTCTCCCGACTTGTTCCCTTCCGTCCATCATTTTTGATGGTGGGCACTGCTGCCACTTTTTTCACGATGACCACAATTTTGTTGCTTTTTTAGAAAAACTGATGGAATGATAAGTGAAGGAATGTTTCTAATAGCCTTCATCATAGTATTCTACAGTATACTGAACAGGGTAAGTTACAGTACCGGATGGAATCCAAATAGAATGCAATTGCCAAATCAACCGTCAAATGGTTATGTGCACGTCAGAAATCTCAATGTATTGAAACAGTCGTTTTCAAATGAGAAGAAGTCCTAATACTTACTATCGTTAATGCCAAAAATTCTGTTTCACAACCTTCATTCAATTGCTCAAAGTCAAAATGATAGCAGTTTAGTCATTATTCTCATATTCTAGTATTGCGAACTCAAAATTTCACTACTTCAGTTCCCCTATTCAACTCAAAGTTAGTGACAACAAGCATTTTTGATACCATTTTTTGATATTTCATTCCCATTGAAGCATACTTTCAACTCTCTGTTTCAGTGATCTCATTTTTTCTTATGCTATTTTAATTTCTGTTTGGTAGAAGGTTCTACGAAAATCGCTAAATAGTAATGTTCTTACGTTAGCAGTCTGACTCATTTTTTCATTTAATGTGATGTTGCCACGGCCGTGCTTTTGGATCTTAGGCCATGACTGTTTTGTTCTGATCAAATCAACATCTGCAATTCAAAAATTTTCCGATTCAACTTTCCCATTTTTCCGTACGATTCTATTGACGACTGATGGTGGAGTCAGAGGTAATTCCCTTAAAACACTTTATTCTCATTGGAGCATAATTCCAATGTTCTTGCTGTTCCATTACCACCTATTTTAGCCATTTTCTCTGTTTATATTTTAGTTCTACTAAATACAGTACCCCAATCTGCAACTTTACCTCTAAAACTAGGCCTATTTCACAGAATCCAAAGTTGAATTTCTACAATATTTCCTGTTTCGAAACCATAGTAAGCTTCTCAAAGCGTCCCATAAATATTATTTCACTAACCGTTTGTTCTCTTTTCTTCCTCATTTTTTCAATTTCAAAAGCCAATCTGACCCCCCCCCCCCCCCCCCCGCTAACAAAAACATGTTTTATGTGAAAATCTCTCTTTCCGAATCTCCCCACATTTTTCATCATTTTTATCCTTTTTTTGGCTCATTCGGGTCGTTCCCCGTTCCGTTTTCCTCTTTTTAATGTTTTTTCGGTTTTTTTTCTTTGTATCCTTGTTTTTTATTGAAATTTCCTCGTCTTTTTCTATTTCTATCGAGTAAATATACATCCTCTTCTGTTCCAGAGATGAGCTTTTCATAATTAGATTTTCCAGCCTTCCTTATTTTCGTTTGAAGCTTTTTATAGTTGTTTTTTCGATTTAAATGAAGTTCACATCATCATCATTATCGCTGTCATCATCGTTATTTTATCGGCTATTTTTGTTTTTGGACCTAATTAAATTGGTCTAGCCTTTTTAGGACTTTTGTTATTTTGAGCTTCTTATTACGGGAAAACCGACATAAAAATTTTTGTTCAGGTTTGACAAAAATAAATTTTCGACAATAATAATTTCCCAACATCGGAAAGCATATTGATGAAGATAGTGAAACTGAACAATTGAAATTATACAGAAAACTTCTCTAATCAAAAAATCGAAACTTTTCAGATGAACATACTTATGTGCAGCAGTGTTTCGGGAGCTCATGAATCGAATTTCAAGGGCAAAATCAAGTTATTATGATGGATCGATAACAGCAAAACATTAAGATTTTGTGTTAATCTGTCTTGAAAACGTAACACTGCAACAGGAAAAATACGAAAACGTAACAGTGCATAGAACATCTCTGTTATAAGACACCATCATGAAATAGTGAATTTTCTTTCAACATTGCTAAAGTTTCTTCCTCTGCTTCATTCCTATTTTGGATTATTCTACCTGCTCGACAAAGGTCTATTGTTTCCAAATATAATATTTTATTCAGATTAGCTCTCTATTTTGAAACCGAAATTCCTAGTTTTTCTGTTTTAACTACTTTTCATATGTTTGGTAGTTTTTTGATGATCATTGGTCTCGATATCAACTCAAAGTACTCATTTTTCAACTACTCCCAAGAAAGTGGGGGCCATTTGGTCCGTCGTTTGGGTTATGGATGATTTGTAAGCCAAAATACACACAACTCACATTCAGCTTATATTTGATAACTCTGAATGTGTTCAGCAATTAAGGAAAAACTCACTGATACAGGAAGTCTTGAAGTTTTCATAATCTTTTTATGCCCAATATCGGAGTTGTAGGCAATATCGGAACCTAAAAAAGGAGAACTATATTTTGAACAACTATTGTAAAAATGACACTGAACGGTAATGTATCCCGTTTGAGGTACGGCTTTTTGGACGGGCTTTTGCTGAATAGAACAAGCATAAAAAGTTATGTAAGGAGATGGAACCTTTTTTGTAGCTTATTAACGGCCTTCGAGAAAACCAACTTTTTGTCAAAATTTCACGAAATCTGAAATTTTCATCTTCAAAGGCCCATAACTTGGTTTGTTCTCGACGGATTTTTGCAAACTAAAGTGGGTCATGAAGATAAAACATTCAAAAATGTAATTCATAAAATAATTATGTTTGATCTATTTGTGTAAAAAAGTTATTCGTCGAAAACCATGAGTGCCAAAGTACCAAGGATGGCCTAAAATTTTTTATGGAGTATAACATTTTCTGGATTCAACTTAAAATGAAAGTCCGTGTTAGATTTAGTGTAAAAATATAATTTGTTATAGGGGTAACCGTCCAAATTTGAAAAATAATTTTGATTTAATAAAATTTTATTTTGACATTTTTTGGGAAATTTAAAATTTCTCACAATTTTTGCACTGAACTTCAAAAGATTGTTTTGAAACCGAAATGTTTAAAATTTGAGCTTTTCAATAAACTTTGAATCGTAGGATTTGCCCAAGTTTGAAGCATTTTATGACCGTTTGAAGTTGGAAGCCTGATTTTGAGCTGCCCTCTGATAGTCGAAAGATGAAAATGATCCTAGAGCTTTGAAACTTTTTTTATTTTATAGATAATTCAAATACAAAACATATGGTCAACTGCAAATTTCTTCCATCTTTTAATCCTCGTTCATAAAATAGCAAAAGGGGAAAATCGCCATTCTGATGGGCTCGATATTATACTTCGCAATTTTACGAACGAGGATGAAGAGATGGAAGAAAGTTGCAGTTGACAATATATTTTGTATTCAAATTATCTATAAAATAAAAAAAGATTCAAAGCTCTAGGATCATTTTCATTTTTCGACTATCAGAGGGCAGCTCAAAATCAGGCTTCCAACTTCAAACGGTCATAAAATGCTTCAAACTTGAGCAAATCCTACGATTCAAAGTTTATTGAAAAGCTCAAATCTTAAACATTTGTTGGTTTTCTCGAAGGCCGTTAATAAGCTACAAAAAAGGTTCCACCTTCTTACATAACTTTTTATGCTTGTTCTATTCAGCATAAGCCCGTCCAAAAAGCCGTACCTCAAACGGGATACATTACCGTTGAGGCCGAACGGTAAAATACTGAAAATTATCAAATAAAGAACTCCAATTTTGGAAAAAACAGTTCTGCATAATTTCACTGTATTTTGACCAAAAGTAAAAATGTTTGTTTTTTTGTTTTTTTCCTAATGCTAGTTCCAAACTAAAACTATCGTTTATAACGAATCACCTGAAACAAGCTGATGTTGAAAAAGGAAATGTTTCAAAATTTGTTTCGAGACAGTGTTCGTCTATTTAACAAAAAAATTACCCGTTTCACTGTGTAAACATCAACAGTTTGTGATATTTGAAGCAATTCCATTGAGGCTTAGGTTCGTGAATGCATTCTAAAATCTGAAAATGTAAAAATTAAGCTAATAGTGAACAGCAAAGATTGCCACTTTTAAAAATTGGAGTCCGTCATCAATCCAAAATATTTAATGCAAGTTTTTTGATAATAGTGAAACTGAAAATTTTTGGGACTTTCAAGAAAAGCTTCTCGGGAGCTCATGTAAGATTTTCATAGCGCCAACCGCGACTTCAGAAAATCTTACGTTTCAATAGAAAATTCGCAATTTTTCAAAAGTTGATTTTTCGAAATTTTGACGTTTTCAGTGAAAATTATCATTTATGAACAACAGCGGCTAGCAGCGAAAAGTGACAGAATCGATCTCATGCCAATTTAGCAAAAAACCACCACGCTGGCAACTTCTACGGCTATTGAGTCTGTTATCGATTCAGTGAACTTCTTCCAACCAATTATGACCACACGAAACTGAGATGTTTCTGTTGCAGAAAGTTGTTTGATTCTAACTTTGGTTCTCTGTTTATTCACTGTGAACGATCCTGTTTCTATTTTGACAATTTCACTGTTAGACCGTTAAATATCGTATTCGAAAAGCATATCTAATTTTTTTCAACATAAAATTATTACTAAAAAATTCACTAGATCTGCCAATGTTGATCTACCAATATCTGCCAAGATCTGCCAATAAGCTGCCAATGTCGTGTATACCAAGGGTGTCGCACGGCCGGCCGTGAAAAAGTTGCGGCCGGCCGGCCGCGGCTTTCGAAAATCATCTGGCGGCCGGCCGATAGCCGGCCGGCCGTGAAAATTTTTTTCACTCGTTTAGAGAATGTGAATATCATTTTTTATTTCTCGGCCTATTTTTTCTCTCTCTCTGTTTTTTTCTGGATCATAAATGAACCGTGGCAACCAGAGAAGCCAGAAAGTTTCATAATTGATATTAACTCATAAAGAGTGCAAAAAAAAATACAATGAAACCCCGACGAGATTCTGCAGATTCAGAAGATGATGAGATAGATTCGACATTACGGTCCTTCTCGGAGGGAAATGTGGGTCGTGATAGTGAAAATTGCCAAGAAAATGACGAATAATCTCTCTAACTACTTAGTTTTTTTTTCTCAATTTTTTGTTAATGTGATTTTTTTGTAATCTTGGTTGATGGTTTTTTGTTCCAAAAAAAAATTTTATTGAAAAAAATTCAAAACGGCCGCGGCCGCAAAATCGGCCGTGAAAGGCCGCCAAAAAGCCGTGAGAAAGCCGCGGCCTCTGGCGGCCGGCCGCGGCCGGCCGGCCTACGGCCGGCCGTCAAAAGTGACAGCCTTGGTGTATACAGTAATCATACTACAGTAAAGTTTTCAAACTTGATGTAGCGACCGAATACTTTCTGTTATTGATTAGTGGTAAATGTACAACTTTAAAACCATTTCAGTAATGAAAAAATATCTCTGGGTTACACATGTGTCAAACCGATAGATCAGGGGGCAGGTACCCGGTTTTTATAAAAGCGATATTGGGTTTCATACACTAGCTATCCTCCATTATTTCAATTTCCTACTGTTTATATCTGTATGGAAGTTTAGAATTCGACATTAAATTATTAGTGTTAGTAGCTTTTCAGGTAATTTTCACTAGTTTTTATACTCGTAAGCTGAAAAATGAAGTTCCCGTTCTCAAACTTGTCAAGGAATTCAGCCTGTGTTATGAGATTGATAATGATAATATCGTTCTAATTTCAGGGAATATGTGAGACTGGACTTGAGAAAACAGTTCCAATAAAATGATGCTGATGAAACATTGAATTTTTGGAGAAAAGTGGTAAATGTAATCTTCTGCTGTTTTGTCAGTATCAGAAGAAATAAAATCTTCAGAGTAACTGATTCCAGACCAGTTTTGACATCAGCTAATTGTGGTTTTGGTGAGAGGTTTACTAGAGCTTTTTCGATCTTCATTAGTGAAACTATCTCCCCGTAACCGAGAATTTCCAAAAAAAGGATCTTTCACAGTAACTGATTCTAATCTAATTCGATCATCCGTTATCCGAAACGATTCTGAAAATACTAAGGTTTTCAGCAAACCAACTGGGAAATGGTGGCCTTGATACAGAAAAATCAGGAATCAAAAAACTATCAACGATGTTTTTTTTTGGTAACTCTGTACGAGCTGGAAAATACTCAAATTACTTTTATTTTCTGGACCAACGACAATTGGAATTTCATCCTGTTTCTTAATAAAAATCGTTTTTGTGCTATTCTTCGATTTTTCAACTGAAATACTACTGGAATTTTCAAATTTCCTCAAGAAAATAACCTTCCTGAAACCGAAAATTTCCAAAAAAAATCTCCTGCTTCTTGTTCTTGTTATCAAAATCTGTCAAATTTAAAATATCAATGTTCCCTTCACTTTATCTCACCCACCCCATTTCCTTCCCTCAAAAATCAAGATCTAGTGCTTCTTTTTCTATTTTCTGTTCTCGAAAATTCATAAAAATAGACGAAAAAACGGGGACGGGAGAAGAATTGGATTGGTGTTTGAGAAGCTGTTAGTGACGTGAGGATTCTGGTTTTTATGTCTTTGTTATTCATTGGAAATTAATGAAAAAGATTTTGGATTAGGATGCTAGAATCCAGAACACAAGATTCTGAAGTTGAAAGAATCTCTCAGAATCTCACAATCCTTCATCTCGAGATCCAAAAGTACAAATTTCTCTCTGATTTCTGACTAATTTCCAGATTCAATTTAGAACATCTGGAGAGAAAAGAAGAGAGAAAATTCTACTATTTCTCTTCAAAATAATCTAATTTCTCTATGAATCAACATTTTTCGCCCTTTTTTCTATTCTTCTCGTCTTTTTTTCTTTTCCTCCCTATTTTTAGATTCAGAAGACGTCGTCGACGTCTTCTGAATTCTCAGTGGATAGACAGAAAAAACGAGAAAAATAGAGACATGTGTATTAATTTCAGTTTTCTGATCTCCTCCCCTCCATTTTAAAGGTGTGAACAAATTTTTGTAAATATTTTTGCTTCTTCGTTTTGGCTTCAATTTATTCGTGTTCAAAATTTTCGAAAAACGGAAAAAATTTCGAAAAAAGTTCATTTTTCACTCCTTTTCCAGTGGAAAGGTCGAACATCTATGACCTCAAAGAAAAGCGAGAGAGTGTAGAAAAAAGAGAAAAATAGAGAAAAGGGAGCATTCCCCTAGGGGAATGCCCCCATGTATCTATTATTTTTCATCTTCGACCTCGACTTTTCTGAAGAGAAACTTTTTTCGGTTTTTGAAAGGTTTCAAAATGAGAGAGTTTTTGTTCTTTGTAATCGGTCGATTTGACGTTGAGCGCTGGGAGATGTAATTGAGGGTTAAAAAAGTTGTAGGTTTCTAGAGTTGAATCTTGAAATTTCGGGTTTGAATTTCAAATTCGAAATTGTAAATTTTCAGTTTCAAAATATTGGAAAAAAGTCGGAATTTTCATTTGAATTAATTATGGAGATGATTTTTCTTTTTCACCAGACTTTCGAGTAGCAAAATTGTCCTTGTTTGATGTTGTTTTGGTGGAGATTTTTATAATTCAAATATTTTTCAATTTGTGTTTCAGCAGCGGACTGTAAAAACATTTCCAGTTTCAAAAAGTTGATATTTAGAAACATTTTTCATTAAGAATAATTAAAAGTCTGCTTGGTACAGTTTTAGATTCAGTTTTTGAGAATGAAGCCTTATTTCGAGTAAAGGTTCCAAGGACATCTGAAATTTGAATTCGAAAGATTTCCCGGTTTTATAAACTCGAAATTTGAAAAGCTAAGGAATCGTTTCCTCCACTGCTATTTCATCATTACCACTGCTTCTCACATAATTTTTCCTTTCGTTGAAGTTAATCTTGCGACACTCGATATTGTCAAACTGTTTAAAATCCTGGTACATCTCGATTTTCCTTAATTTCACCATTCATCCATCTTGGTTTTCTTTTTCAGTTTCAAATTCTTCTTTTCTTAAAGTAACTATGATTTTAATGATCCTTTAGTTCTCCGTTTTATATTATTCTTCCCTTCAATGAGTTTTAATCCTTAAATTATCATCCCCAGTTTCAAGAATAAAAAATTTCAAAGTTTTCCTGTTGCTGGATCGAAGTTTCCTTCGGAAGTTTTTTTTTCATCACTAGGGTGTTTTCATTACTTTTTCATTTTTTCTGCTCACCCATCTTTCTGATCATATGCTATTTTAAGATTTGAGGGTCAAATGTTTGAGTTTCAAAAAGCCAACATTCATTTGCCTAAATTCACATTTTCCATTCTCAATGAATTGAGCTATTTCCCAAATTTGGACTCATCTTTGGTCTTTTCAAAAAGTACCGGTTTCATCAAGCTGAAAAGTGTTGCAGCTCAAGTTTGAGCTTGTTTTTCACAGCGTTAATCGATTACTTCTTGTTCACAAAATTTAAAAAAAAAATTACGGTTTATGGTTCCCAATTTTTGTGTTTTCAAAAACTTCGAATAGTTCCATTGACCCAGATGCTCCCCCGAATATTTCCTCAATGATTTCACTTCTGGGGAAGTGAAAACTATTTTTATACTATTTTATGAATTTCCATCCATAAATTTTCATCTCCATCTAGAATAAGAAATGTCAAAGTTTTCCTGTTTCTGGATCACAGTTTCTTCGAACGTTTTTCTCATCACCAATGCTCTGACATATTGTTCGCACGTCCATTTTTTGAAGATAATTTTGAACAGCATGTAATTTTCTATGAAAAAAAAGGAGAAAACACAGAAGAAAAAGAGACGCAAAGATACACTCCCCGGGGTAATGCTCCTTGTCTTCGCTCGCCCTCTCTGATATCCTTTATTTCATTTTTCGTAGACTTTTCCTCGGTTTCTCAAAACCGTTAAAGATAGGAGATCTTTAACATTAGTAATTTTACTTTGCCCAGTGTTCGAAATTTATATTCCAAAATGAAGATTCGAAAGTTGAGCTTTTGGCCCAAAAGTTTCGGTTTCATAATCCTTGTGAATACAGGTTCTATTAATCCTAATTTACTCGTCCAACATTTACTTTAATGTTCTCAATAAGCTGTGAGTTAGAAGACTCCGATCTCACAATGTTCATAGCTTCAAGAACATTTGGTGAGCCAAATTGAGGAATTCTCATTATAAACTATTCTCCATATTTGGGATACGATGATCCAAAATTTTCAGTTTCAGAAAGTTGCAATGTTCAGCAAATTCATTTGGATCTTCAATAGGCAGACTCGAAATTTTGAAATTTTATAATAATTAATATGCAAGATCCGAAAGGTGCGTCTGCAAAACGATCACGTAACTTGAGTTTTGAGCTTTCATAGTTGGATCCAGCGCTACTTGAAAGAAGGAAATTTCGAATTTTCGACTCAGACTTTTTTGTTCCGAAAAGTGCTTGATCTTGTTGTCAACCTGATTGTGATCTCAAAGCGACAAATTATATTTTCTGAAAGTGCATATGTGCTGAGATCTGGGTCTTCGAAGTGTCCACGAGTAGTGTTGGCTCCAACTGTGAGGGCTCATTACTCGAGTTACGTGATCGTTTTACAGATACTCTTTTCGGGTATTACCTAATAAATGAACAAAGTATTGGTATGCCAAATATTAGAAAATTCCAAAATTTCGTGGTCGCGAAGTATCCTAGTTAGTCACAATTTTATGATCTGATGTGAGTGCTAAATTTTCCAGTTTCAAGATGTAGACGATTCGATTGAATTACATTCACACTTATGTACATATTAGTTAGTAAGGTTTCTTGGGCTTGAAGTGAAGTTTGTGTGCCACATAAATGTTCAATTCATTACAATTTTGAGCTTGAAATCATCAACTTGATTTTGTTCATTCTGCTTCCGTTTTCGACGAAAATTACGGTTTCTGATACTCTATTTCTCTTTCATCGAAAATTTCAATTAATTTCATAGTCGGATTAAGTCATCTTCTAAACTTTACGTTTTGTGCTTTTTTCCAAGTTTCAAGTTCACCATGTTTCTGACCGAACTTTGACTGTCGTAACAGTTTTTTCGATCTCTCTGTTTGTTCCAACACTCCTTGTCTTAGGAATTGTGATTCTCAATCCACAATTCTAATGAGTTTATCCAAAATTCATCTGTTTGTCATAGATTCTGTCTCACTTCAGCATCGTTACCAAACCTTTCAGGTTTGAACACCTTATGTGTTTTTCTCCAAAAACAATAGATATCACTTAAAAATAAGATATGAGTTATGATCCTTAATCCCTCATTGTAAGAAATCATTTCAAAATTTTTCTATTTCTTGATCAAAGTTTGCTAACTTCTATCAGTGATTTTCCAGTGTCACAAGTTTATCATCGGTAAATTTACAAGTTTCACGATGCAGACGATTCGACCAAATTTCATCCAGATTTATTAGTTTGTTACTGATTAGGGTTGATAGAGCTTGAAGATGAATTTGTTTCCCACATAAATGTGCAATGCATAAAAATTTTGATTTTGGATTCATCGGTTTTTACAAGCTGATATGTTCTGGCGCACAAACTTGAGATCGTTCATTTTGCTCAACTTTTCGACGAAAATTACAGTTTTTGATACGCTTTTTCTCTTTACTCGAAAGTTTCAAATACTTTGTATCAGGGTCTCTCCGGAATTTTGAGATTTGCGCATTTTTCAGTTTCGAATTTTCCCTGTTTCTGACCGAATTTTGACTGTCACGGTAGGTCTTTTGATTTTTCCATGACACCTTGTCTTTTAAATTATGATTCTCAATAGACAATTCTAATAAGTCTTTCCATAACTACTCTGTTTCTCAAAGTTTCTGTTTTTTATCAGAAATGGAAATCATTCCAAAATTTTCATGTTTCTTGATCAAACTTTTTTCACTTCTATCTGCAGTTTTCTAGTTTCAACAAGCGGAGGTTTTCACTAACTTTCATCCACACTTAATCGCTTGTTACTATTCAAGCATGTTTGTATGATCAAATTTGCCAAAAGAGACAATTTATTAGAGATGACGGCTTAAATTTAAAAAAAGGTAAGAGTCTGAAATTATCGGTTTCTACAAGCTGATATGTTCTGTTGCACAAATTTGAGTTTGTTTTCACAGCCTGTTCGACTTATACAACCACATAATCACGGTTTTTGGGACTCAGTTTATCTGCACTTCAAAAATTAAAATTATTCGGTATTCGAAATGAGAGTCTTGAAAATTACGAAAACGCATGGAAGACGAAAGTGACTATTTGGGACCAAAAATACTATATAATCTATGAAGTGTAGTCTACAGTGGTTTGGTCACTCTAAGAACCTATGCGTGCTCATTTTCAAAGTGAGAGAATTGAGTTTTTGAAGTTTCTCGTCTTTCTCAAAAAATCCGAAGACGGAAGAAATCGGAAAATTTTTTACGGAACACGGAAGATAGAAGACAAAAGTAAAAAATGGGCAATCGTCGGAAGACCCAAAAAATGCCAACATCGAGTTCTTTTTTTCCTGATTCAACTTCTTCATTTTTATGAAGAAATGTTTAGATTTTTGATCCTCAATGTTCCTTTTTTTTTATTGATTCTTTTCGGTTTCTAACGGTTTTCTAAGACAGGAGTTTTTTTGTAGTTTGTGATTCGGAAAGCTTTTGTGTTACCCTTACCTCTGCTCGCCACTGTATTTTGCTTGCAGAGACTTCAGCGCCGTTTTAGTTGTGAAACTTGTCTTCCCATTTCTCTTCATAACTGAATATGCAAACTCATCTTATTTATCTGTTTCAATTTCTCTATTTTTGATGATACAGCTGATATGATCCAGTAGTCCGTCCCCATTCAATCTTTCTAATATTCGTTCGTTGCCGCAAGACTTTTTGTTACCTTCAACAGTCTGAGATTCTAGAAAACAGTACTGCAGTAATCAAATTTTTCAACATTGCTCTTTCAGTAAATTTGATTGAAATCCAGCTTTTGAAGTTCCAGACCATGACGTTTTTTTCACTTTCAAACTCTCCATTTTCTGACTAAAATTTGAAGGCTTCAATTTTGTTTTGATAATCCTTTTTATGAAATGAAGTTAAAATAATTCCTGTTTTACTATCAAATTTTCTTTCGAAGTGTTCCATCATCTCAGTAGACCTTATATTTTGAAATCTCAACCTTGTTAAATGACTATGATGTTCTGAAAAAGAACGGACAAGCCGAAAAAACATCTTGTTTGCAAATCTGGTCTCATTATCCTGAAAAAAATAACCTTATCACATACTTGATGACTATTAAAGCAATCTGATAGATGCAGTTTACCATGCGTATGACCATCAGATTTGGCACTAGCGCTGTATTAAAGACAACATTTTACTTTGGCGTCAAATAATGTGTGTTTCATGATGTCCAAAAAATTGAAAGTCGGTAAAGAATTTTGATTTAGAAGGTTTCATGTCTTCATTTCTAGCTGCATTCAATATTTTGGTGGAAAATTCGAGTTTAGAGACAGAAAATTCACAGCTTTTAATTGTTGATGAATCTAGGAACTTCTAAACTCTCATGTTTGTAATTTGTCCTTTTTTTCGACTGATTATCTCTCTATATGCATGCTGTGCATTTCATTAATATTTAGGTCAAGAAGCAAATTTCGCATATTGTTCTTGTTTCAAGCACACCATTTGACAGTGAACAGCAGGACACAACTAATTCTTGTGTCGCGATTACATCCCTACCCCCTTTTTCTTTGGAATAGTCTCAGTTTCAGTCTCATTGTTCGGAATCGTTACTTACTTTCCTTCGCTATATTTTTGAGTGTTTCACTGTTTCAATAAGGTTTCTTTCTCATCGGTTCAAATTAATCGCATTGAGTGTTTCCTGTTCCACACAAATGAAGGACCTTCGACTTATAAACATTGAGGATCTCGGTTCCTTTACCACGACCACATTTTCGAGAGGAAATCACTTTAGGCATGTTATTCATTTCATATTTTTTAGTTTCTAGGCAACAAGTTACCATTTTTCCTGTTTCAAACTCTTCATTTTCAATTTAACAACGCGGTGCAACCGGTATAATGTTCTTTAATGCCATGGTTTTTTTTCGAAGAGTCATTATATTTTTGCCGTTTCAATACCATTTCAAGCTGTCCAGTTTTCATCCCTGTGTATTACAGATCGGTTTTTTCGTTAACATCAATATTCAAGATTCAAGATTAGCTGTTCTTACTGTTACGATGAACTGATTTTTTAAAGGGTCCATGCTCCTTGCAATACTGACTCCGCATTTTTACATTGTACATTACGCCTCGCTAAAAAACACCTTCACCTGACAAACCACAATATGGTCTAATTTTCAGAAATTCAAGATTTCATGAATCTGTCAATTTTCCAAATTTCTCACGGAACTCTGCTCTTCTTGCTATATGCTAAATCTTATGCAAAGTTTTTCATCTCATTTTCTATCTCAATGTCGTTCAGTTTTATGATTCATGGTTTATCGAAAAATCAGTTCCACACCATTCTCACCTTGATACACTGTGATATGACATAATCGCGAAACATGCATTATTTTCCCACCCATCTGAACTAACGTAAAATAGCATTACTGTTTCTTGATGGCTGAGTTATTTGGGATAATTTTCTCAACGTCGATAGAGTTTCTCGGCTCTATCGGCGGAGAGCGGACCTAAATGAATACTACGGACCTAAATGAATAGAGCGGACCTAAATGAATAGAGCGGACCTAAATGAATACTACGGACCTAAGTGAATAGTACGGACCTAAATGAATACTACGGACCTAAATGAATAGTACGAGCCCAAGGAAAATGTAAGGTGCAACTATGTTGTTAAACTCGGCTATGCTGATATCCGGCTGCTTGACTTCTGGGGTTGACTGTTGTCGACCTAACCTTGTTGGCGTCGTTGTTGATGACATGATTTCCAGGGATCGTAAGATCGACATTCGTCTCTTTCTGCACTTGCCTGATTCTGCTTTTTGGAAGATTTTCTTTTGAAGTTGACGGGCAACTGACAATGTAAACTCGGCCCGAACATGCCCCGACTGCTATGTGTGACTGTAATTCTCCTTACTGTCTGGAAAGGCTTATCCGATTTGGCTGACTCTTCATTCAAGTAGAAAACTGATATCTTTGTCAGCTGACTGAGTGGTTTCTGTGGATGTTGTTACTCTAATTTTATGAATGTTGTTCTTGTTCTTCTGAATCCTCGTACAATATCATCGCCTTTCTGTGGTCTTCTGAGCTTTTTATGGATTGCCACAGCCTGCTCTCGGTTGGCGAGTGATGCAAACCAATACAAACTGCTCCGTTGTTTGAAAGAATGTGGACACTGTAGTCGGCCAATCAGGGACCATCGGAGTTGAAAGATGGATTGAGTGGTCTATGGTAACAGAAGGTCCTGGGAGACTTACAAAAATCATGATTGCAGTCGTGAGTTCCATGCTATTATGTTCCGAGTAGCATCACCAAAAGGACAATGTTGAGAGCATAAGAATTATTGTTTAACTACGATATCTACGATATTTACGATGACCCAGAAGAAAAAACTTAACGGAAAGTTTGTATTTCCGGGAAGGATAACAGGAGCCGCGGCTCAAAAACCAACATTAAAGCTTCCGAATTATCAAGGCCAGTCATCATAATCAATTTTAAGAAACGCTAGAAATTGTGTTCACTTTGGAAAACATGAATATGATAGTCAGAAAACTAGTAAAAAGTACCCATGAGTTAACTTTAAATGCTACTTATGATCTGTTAGCAGTACTCTAACAAATCAACTACTGAGTCAGGACTTCAGCGCTTTCATGAGACAAGTCAGGCGGAACAATCCTCCGACAACTAAAATGGTGAAAAAGATCGAGATCTTCTCTTTCTTCATATTGATGCCACTATGAGCATCTCAGGAAGGCTTGGGACCTTACAATTCCATGGCACCGTGTCCCTTAGGACCTTACATTTTCCTTGGGCTCGTACTATTCATTTAGGTCCGTAGTATTCATTTAGGTCCGTACTATTCACTTAGGTCCGTAGTATTCATTTAGGTCCGTACTATTCAGTTAGGTCCGCTCTATTCATTTAGGTCCGCTCTATTCATTTAGGTCCGCTCTCCGCCGATAGAGCCAGTTTCTCTACTGAGAAAAATAGTGGGGTGTCATGGGAAATGAGTTGAGTAGTAAACTCTGCAAAAAAGAAATTACAAATTTGACGGGCACACAAATTTTAGTTTCCTAGAGTTTACCAATAGAAGCTACCTCATTCGAACTAATTTCTGGGAGAGTACATACTTCACTTCACTGCTGAATGTTTTCTCGCAAAAAATTACGGTGTCACTGAATTGAGAAATCAAAGTCCTTCTATTTTCGACGCTTACTGACACGACGCGACAATTTCGTATCCTGCTGTTTCTATCTTTCACTTGAAGAAAGTATTGTTACTTCTACCATAGCAAATATTCCTATAAACTTTTTCCTGTATTCATCTTTCCATTAATGGTTGAAGATCAAGAATTTTACATTGAGAAACCTGCTCACCGATTTGAATTCCGTAATTTGCTCAAAAATTTGGCGATGAAAATAGTTTTCTCAAACATTTAGCAATTTAGATCAGTCTGGGTGTAATTTCGTAAGGTTGAATTTTCTGTTAACACCTCCTTCCAAGTTAACACTTCATTTATCTATCTGAGCTATAACTATTCCACCTGATATCAAATGAAAGTTCCCGGTTCCATGAAACTGCTATTCTCTATATTTCAATACTCGCTTCAGTTCCTGTGCAATCTGAAGTATTTTACATTTTTACTTAGTGGCTACAAAGAGTAGTATAATCACCGAAATACCACTTTTCCATAACTTCCTCTTGCTCTAATTGTTATACCGTTCCAATGACATATTATCTGCTTGCTAAATTTTCCGAATGCAATTGGTCGATGGGTTTTCTCAATCTTTTGTTTCTTCTTTTTTGCAGATATGCAACTTCTAGTCATCTGGTAATTTCTCTGAATAATATATTCATTACCAGTTTCTTCGATAATGTTTCTTTTAGAACTCATCACTCTTATAAATTGGTTTTGATTACACCTATCTGCCTGAATATTACTGTATTACATGTTTGGTAAATACTTCCTAGGAACGCCATATAACGATGGTAGAATTTATTTTTCAAGAACAAACCGAGCGCTAGGAAAAAGGTCAACTTTCGAAGTCACTAAAAATTTCGACATTTCATGTCTGTTTCGGGATGGCTGTATTAGTTGTTGTAATATTGTCAAAGGTGATACCCGATGTAATTATAGTCCTACAACAAAATCATTTGAATTAGTTCTCTACCAAGACAACGATATTCGGAAGAAATCATTTCTTCAACGATCCGAAGAGACATGAATGCGGTATTGCTAACTTCTTTTCAAACAATATTGTGCATTTCGTTTCAATGTGATTCCTCCTGTAATCATAAGTAGGTGAATCATTCAAGCTAGCAAAAATTACCGTTATTTCTCACCGTTTCAATACCGGCGTAACCCATTATAGAGTCAGAACTTTCGTTTCATCTGTGTTGGATTTACTTATTTCTTTGAAATCTCTCTCTGTCTCTGTTTTCGTTCAAGCTCCCGGTGTCTTCCATCTCATTTATAAATGGCAAAAATTGAACGCTTCAGTTCACAGAAGTGAGAAATCTCACATCTTCAGTTTCGTAATCAAGCCTTGAATAAGATTTCCAGACCTCATTTGTTAAGTCCTTGCCCCTGTGTCATAGAAATTATTTACAAAGATTGGGGATTCTTGATGACTCTATTTTTCCCCAAACTTCGTCAGTTAGTAGCGGGAATTTTTATCACAAAAGTCATTTTTTATTTTTTCTTGGACAGTTGAGCTTCAAAATTTTCAGTTTCTGACGCATGGGAAAGAAAACCTTCAAAATCTTCAATCAGTTTGTAGACTTTATTTTATTTTTATGATTGTAGGTAAGAATTCTGTTCCTCGAAGAATTGATTTTCCCAGAAATATGGGACATCATTCAACAGAAGTTTCGAAAATTTCCATGTACACACATTTATCGGTTTTTCGGAAGTATGCAATGCTTTGCGTTAGTGTAATCATTCAATGACTCCAACTTCCAAATGTTGTCGGCTTTATGAAACTGGGATATTTCTAACAGTGACTCGTTCTTTCTGATGAATGCCCGCCTATCTGTTCCAAATGGTTGTTATAGCCATTTTACAGTTTCGAGCATACAATTTAGGTGACATTTTATTTGTGTCTCATCACATCCTTAATGTATCATTTCCAATTCCAAGTTTTACAGTTTCATATACGTTTTTTATTTCAGCACATTTTACCCTTTCTCATTATTCTCATTTGATCAAATCACTCTAAAGGAAAGTTCATTATAAGCACAGTGAGACTTTTCAATTTTTTGGTTTCACCCATTTACTAAGCTGAATATCGTACTTCAGAATCTGAGACAGACCATTTGTTAATGAAATTTGGATTTTGTCCTGTTTGTTTCCTTTTTTGCTCTTTCATCTTGTACATTTCATCATCTTTGTTTAACTTGATAGCAATTCAATCTAGATGAGCATTGACCTAGTATCAAATTAATACCGTCAGGCAAAACGTCAAAATCTCAAAAACTTGTTCAAAATTTTTTGCCTTTTCTGGAGGTCTTAGTTTGTCGTTGTTATTTTCTGAAAGTTGGTCCGGTGAATGATTCCAACGTTTTCTACTTCCAACAAATTTCATGTGAACATTAATTTCTAGATTCAATAGTTTCACCTTCAGAGAACTCCAATCGGATCTCTGATCTTACGTAATTGTTACAAAAAAATTAATTTCCTAGTTTTTTCATGAAGTTATCTGTTTCTGGATCTGTACTTCCAGCCTTTGAAATTCGGAAATTATATCCGTTTCTCGCTGCTCATTTTATCTTCTGATGTTCGTTACCTTGTTACTGTTTCGCAACTGTAACGCCGCCTTATTTTTATACCTGTATCATCGTTTCCATTAAAAATCGAGCAACATGAAAAATACAGTCTTCTCCGCCCTGGTTATTTATTACTCATCAACTTTTCAGTACCTCGACGATTTCGATCAGCCCGTTTCTCCTACTGTCCTAAGAAATGTTTCAAGAAAACTTGACTGTTTCATTGTTACCACAAATCTCGTGAATGTTGTAGTTTATCATTAATTGACACTTTTTCGGATCTATCATCAAACTTCTCGGCTTTATTTGGACTGAAAGCCACTCTAATGATGTTTACTGTTTCAATAAGGTAACTTTGAGGACTGGAATTCACATGTTTTGTTATTGTTTCGCTAATCTCTAATGCTCACTATCACTGTTTAAAAAAATGGGCAATCATCATTGCAGTGAAAATTTTTCCAATTTTTCACTGTTATATGATACTGATGTTTTCTAGATTAGCAGTATCTATCTAATCTTTTTTCATCTTGGTATTCAATTCCACGTTTTCGTGAGTCACACTGTCACATGGATATCTCTCTCCCAATCATTTTCTTTGCTAGATGAATTTTGCAGTTTCAATTACTTATCATATGCTCATAGAGTTCACTTTTTCTTAATTCTTGGACTGTAGCCGAGCTGTTTTATTAATCCTTTTCTCTAACTTGTATAACTTCCATTATCTTTGTCGGTTTCAATTTCAAGAATAAGCAATTTCAGGTAAATTACGGGACCCATAGGCAACGAAATCTTGAACGGAGAACATTTGATAATCAGTGAACAGTGACATCACATGTTGGTAGAGCGCGTTTGCATACCGTCGTTCACTGGTTCCAGTGTATCCCTCGTTTTTTTTGCAGTTCTCATTTTCTATACGGCAACATTACACCGCTCAATAATGCTACATTCACATGTCACTGAAATGATTATGATGAGACAGTAAGGTTTGATAGTGGTCCTTGGTTTGGTAGCCATCATTTTAGTTGTCTCACTAGCATATTATAACTATCTTGTGTACCGTTTCAGGAACATGTAATCTTTAAGATTATGTCGTCTATACTTATTGGGTTGGTAGCTTTTTGGATTAATAATGATTTTCTTTGAAGTTCTTTCACAAAAGTCAAAATTTGTCGGAAGACGGCATGGAACTTATCTTATTTTTTCTCGATGTCTTCATGGAATTTTTGCTTTTTCCTGTTTTTTATATCATTGAATTCATTTGTCGGAACTAATAACGGATAAAATCCCATATTATCAATATAAGTCAGCACAATCTATATTTAAATTCTCTTTTTTCAATAATTGGTTTTTTGACGGTTAGGTTAGTTTTCGACATTTTCAGAAGTCAATCGTATGAATTTACCAGAACGAAAACACATGCTTATGATTTGGAGAAGTATCATTTCTGACCTCTAAGATTTATCAGTTGTTGATAACATGTAGGAGACACTATGGCAGAAACCACCATCTTTCAAGTTACGAACCTTCCAGTTTCATCTCATCCAAAATATTAACCGATTATTATCATGTGATTGTGATTGATCGAATTTTTGGTTTCCAATCCAACATAATTTTTGCCTTTTTTTCAATTTTATTTTTTACATTCTCTACTATTCAAGCATTAACTCTTTCATTCGTTTGGTCAACGATTAATCCGTCTTAAAAATTGTGCTCCAATTTTCAAAAAAATTCAAATTTTCTGTTTCAGGTTGGTCATGAATAATCTTCAAATGTTCCTAACCTTAATATGCGATGGGTCTGGGTATCAAGTTACGTTTTCAAAGTTTAAAAGGGTTTTCTGTGTTTCTCCAATTTGTAAAAAATTTCGCAGTTTCTCGGGCCCCAATCCAAGCTTCGTGTAATTTTTGCTGTCCTACTTATTCTGTTTCAATTACTCTAGATTCTTTGCCCGAACGATCATTGTTCCAATAAACAAGATGGTGGAATTTGAGTTTTATAACGCCGAAATATCCCGTTTCAAAACTTCTGGATGGTCTCTTAATTCAGTACTGATCCATTCATCGTCGGTTTTTGCACATTATCTTGTTCTCCTCAGAGAATTGCATTCCAGCTGAATTATGACAACTTTTTACGATCCGAAAAAGTTCGGAAACATTTCCCGCTTCGGACTCTTCATGAGAACTGTAGGTACTTTTTTCTGGTAGTGGGTTTGCTGTTGATGATCTTACTGTCACGATAAGTCTAGAAGCTGTCTTGTCTTTTGTTACTATGTTCACATTACTATATTTCAAATACAATGTGCACACGAAAACACAGTCAGGTTTGTAGAAAATTTTGAATGGGATCAAACAGATACTGTTCAATTCTGTACTTTCTTCGCTATTGACAGATAGAGAAGTTGATTGTTATTGCTGACTAGGTTTTGAGTTTTCATTATCACCCTTTTGTTCAAATTCTAATCAGTCTTTATCCTATTCTGTGGTGCCAATTTTTTGCTGAAATTTGCTGCTTTGCTCTTCCTATTAATTTTGTGAAAATTTCAAGCTGCCACTATTTATTTGACATATACCATCCTTCATTACACAAGAGTTTTCGGTTCCACGAAACCGATATGTTCTTTTTTACATGAATGGCTTTGATCATTTATATTTTCTCGTATGTGATAGGTTACCTTTGGAGCTTCAAATAGACGTAATTTCCCTGGACAGTGCTGGAAGCCCTTTACCGTTTTAATTATATTGTATCTTTTTCTACAAGTTTCAAATGCAATTCACGATGTTTCGGTTTTTGTTTGTCATCGTTCTTCCATTTTGCTGCATTCTAAAAATGTTGTCCTCACTCAGAGTTTTGAAAATATTTCTGCTTCTTGATGGTTACGTAATTGATGCCATTTTCTCCAAGTTGATTCCAGTTGGTGCCGTTCTACAACAAAGTCATCTGAACGAGCACTGTTTTAATAACATCATACTTGGGAGTCAAGATATCTTTGACAGTTACCACACGATGTGATGATTTAGTCGTTTAGCATTACCAATTGATTCATTCAAAATATTACAAATTGACTTCATTTTTACCGTTTATCTACTGGTTTAAGCTATAAATTGGCCACCCGATTCATTCGTATTTGATTTGTTGGATTTTTTTCTTCCATCGCATTTATATACGGCAAATTTGAAGTAGACAATCTTTGGAAGTCTCCTATACCTTCGGTTTCGCAATCTCATGTTAAGTGGGGTCTCCAGACCTTACTTGGTATGTGTTCCTGAATCCATTTTTAAAAATTATGGTTTCGAAATGTCCACATTATTCTCAACACTCATGACTAAACTAGTGCTGGAGGGTTTCTAGTTGTTCCTTTTCTTGAACAAAACTATGTTGCTCGAGATATGTCAATTTTGCGAGAAATTTTGATTGACATCAATTGGAATTTTCTTTTGTTTCCAGAAAATCAGTGCTGTGCTTGTAAATGATTTGGATTCACTGTTTCTCGATCATCATTTTGCTAAGAACCCAAGATTTTATTTCGCTTATGCGTTCTTATTTGGTTTGCCACCGTTGTCAGAGGACCATATTGCCTTTTGTGAATTGCTGAAAACGTCTCCAGGATTTTGCTCGTCAGATTAGTTACTGCGCACTGAACTACTAGGCATCATTATAGTTCTTGGAATATTTAGTGCAATAATGGAATTCCAGTTTTAAGGGGCACCGTATTTTGATGATTTTAGTAAATCACTTATGCCAATTTGATGCTTATTGTGGCCAATATGATGAAAATAACTGATTCTGTTAATTAGCTCTGTTACATGATTACTATATTCTGAGGGTTGACATCCTTCAAGTAATCCCACTCGCTCTGAACTTTTGCCAATATTTCAACATTTTTCAGTTTCGCCATGCTTTTTTGATGTTCAGTTTCATGCGCAGATGCTAAGTTTCTTCTGGACATTTTGCGCTGATTTGGTATTGAATTTCTGGAATAATTCGAAATAGGAGGCTTTCTGGTTTCAATATCATTGAGTCAGCCTAGTTGCAGTGCTTTTCTTCAAAATAGCTTTACTTGAAACGTCTGTTTTAAGGTGATCATATTTTGTAGATAAGCTAGCTTTAAAAGTTCCAAAACGAGATGCAATTTTATGAAAACTTTTGAATATAAAGCAAGATTGCGTTGTGTAAAACATGATTTCACTGTATCATTTTCTACATTAATGACTCTAACACTTGTTGTTGTATTCGTTTGGATTGAATGGCCAATGAGAAATTTTTCAAATAGTTTCCTGGAAGTCTCGTTTCATGATCTCATTTTGAATAATGACTTTTGCCGTGACATAAAAACATCAGTTGAAAATTTCGGTTCCAAAATGTTAACAATATTTTTTATACTTCGGCTCAAAATGATCCATGGAGTTCATAGTAATCTCTCGCTGTGTTTTTCTCACGAGTGCTCATCATTCTCAGAGAATACTGTCGCTTTATTTTTTTCTGTTTCTTGACCATAGTATCCGTATCGACACAAATTTTTGAGATTATGAAACGGTCTAATAGCTTTCTCTTTTTTAGATTTGGCTTTTCTTGATCTAACATTCTTGTTAGAAAATATTGGCCGGCATTCATTGTCTGTATATCATCCAGTTTAGTTTTAATGAAACATTTGGCTTGTTTTCTATCATTACTTAATGATTATTTGTTAGGTTATGATAAAACCGTGCGTCACGACATTAACTTTTCCCTGGATGTTTTCTTTAAATACAGTTTCATGCTCATATGTTTGATAACATCACATTTAATTTCTTGATGACATACCGGTTATTCTCGAAATTTTGTCTGTTTTTTAATAGATGATTTGCTGTCGCCAATCACTCGATCAATATCTCCTCGAACAAGTCATATTGATGAAACTGAACTTTCGATTAATTTTTTTTAGGAATTTCCTTACGACC
Source organism: Caenorhabditis sinica (assembly GCA_963932045.1). NCBI lineage: Eukaryota > Metazoa > Nematoda > Chromadorea > Rhabditida > Rhabditidae > Caenorhabditis > Caenorhabditis sinica. The sequence continues at coordinate 24,205,404 of OZ009940.1, forward strand.
TTTTTGGTGTTTCTTCTCTTCTAGAAAACTTCATTTTTATGGTGTAAGCTATTCACTTAGCCTACGTCGTTACTTCCCATCAACATTCTCTGTCAATTTACTGGTGGTTCTGTCATTTATAACTCGTTTTGATATCCTACTTCCATTTAAACAAGAAAAAACCGAATTTTCTGTTTCAGGTTCTTCATGAATACTCTTCAAATGCTGAATACTTTGATCTGGATTTCGGTCAACCATCGGTACTCCCACAAATTGATGAGTGCCGATTTGTTTTTTCTCTCTTTTCAAGCTTGGCTGTTACTGGACGATGTTCCGATTAGCAATTGCAATTGGTAAGCAAAGTCTTTCGATCTGACTTTTCTATGCTTTTAGCATAAACTCTTGGAGTTATAATCATCAGAACCAAAGAAATAATCTGTTTCGCAACTTTAGTATGGGTTCTAGATTTTGATGATTTCTAATCCTTGCCTATTTTCAAAATCATGATTTTTTTGACAACTGGTTTTGAAAACTTATCCGCTTGTACAGTAATCCAAGTTATTTGGATCTTCAAGAATAAGAATTTCTATTCATTTACGCTTCGAATTTTACATGAATAGTGAAGTTCCTTTACTTGCAGTTCATAAATAGGTTCTGGAAGGTAAGTGATTCACGAATAGACTTCGTTGTTGCTGTTTCAAGAAGGGCATTTGTGGAATGTTTTGTTAAATTGCCTAATGAAACTTCATCCTAATTTTCTTCTGAAGTCGAGCCAGACAAAAAATGGATATAGAACATGTTTTTGAAATGAATGTCCGTTTTATTAGGTTTGAATGATGTCATCCTTTATGAAAATATTGTTTTGATGTTAAATTTTGATCCTGTTAGCTTGTTATCGTGCAACCTTGTTCTTTCACTCTTGCCGTATAAGAACACAATTAGTCCAAATATATTATTGAGACTCAAAACTAACGTTTTGAAACAGAAGTAGTTTTTGGTCCAATACAATGTCTCAAGCAATTTGAGCGTCTAACAAAATTCTCAAAGGGTTTTTTAGCAATAATTTACGATTCCACTGACTACATTTGACCATATTTTCCTGCTGGATTTCAATAAGGCTGGCGATAAACTACCAAGTGCAATATAGCCTTTGACCTAGCAACAATTACCATCAGAGCACAATTCTTCACCGTTTCACTTCCGATGTAACCTACCTTTGGTTCAACTCATTCATTCATCCGTCGTTTTTTACTTTATTTACTTGGCGCAATGTGCTGTTCAATGTTATAGTTCCCTGTCTCTCATCGCATTTATTTCATGCAAAAATTGAAGTCATCAATCCTTGGACGACCACCGGTCCTTATCTCTAAATTGATAACTGTATATTTTGGCTCAATCAAACTTTCAAGTTGCAAGATGTCGACATTCTTTCCCAGTCATTTACTCAAATTAATTTTTAAACTCTCATAGTGGTGTTTTGTATCTTTTTTCGACAAAGCAGTCTGTCAAAATTACAATACTTTTGGTTTTTTTTCAGTTTCGTGATCATAGTTTTCATATTGTAACACATCTTCACCGATATTCTTTTTTTTTTGGCTGAATTTTCTTGCACAAGCCTTCTTGTTATCATAGCCCCCCCCCCCTTTATCAACTTTATACTTGGTACGGGCCGGACCGGGCAGCTGGACAAATGTTTACCTGCTCCGCACGGCTCGCACTGTCCGCAATTTAAGTTACAGCATTTGAAGTACTCGTTTTCAGTAATGGTATTCCAACTTTTTCAATTTTTTCTCCACTCATCAGTTTTGTCTATCTTCTTCCTGTTCCACATTCTCTGTTAAAATAGTGATTACTTCTACACTCGTTCATTGAATCGATCTTCCACTGTTTTTTAAATGGTATTCAAATTTACGAAATAGCAACTTTTCTGTTTCAGGTTCATCATGAATAGTCCACGGATGCCTCTTATCTTGATGCGCGTACGATAGTCCAATCACATGACATTTTCTCAAACATATTCGTTATTTGTAGTTGTTTTCTCTGTTTCTCCTACTTGTTAAAACTTGACTAGTTTTTCGAGTACACATTCGACGCACCGTTCTTGCTACTGTGTACTCTTTCAAAGATATCAAAGTTGTAGAACTTGTGAGCCTCAGAACACTACGTATTTCTGTTTCACAACTTTACTATTCATTCTAGTTTCAGATGTTTTCTAATCCTCCTCTCATTTCTTATTACAAGACTGCTTTTAACAACATTTTTTGCCTATCTAGGTACTGTAATTACCGGCAGAATTTTTTTTATTAGCGTTTTATTATACTACCGGTGTACCCTCATTTTGGTTCAACCATTTCGATCATAGTTTTTGTTTCGTAACACATCTCCACCGATACTGCTTGGTAGTAATATTTTAATAAATACCCAAGTCACTCCGACTACCACTACTAGCAGAGATGATTTTCTGGAAAAAAAACATTTTCAGCAAATCTTCAAGAAATGGTTTTTCTTATTTCGAGAGTGGCCCAAGGTACGTTCTTAGGGTGAACAAAGGCACTACAGGCTATACTTCCTAGACTCTTTTGCACTTTTGACTCCAAGCAGCCCCTTCTGTATTATGAGACTTTTCTAGTTCATCTTCCGTCGAAAATATTTATTTCCGTTTTCGTGCTCCGCATTTATCAAAAATCATGCATCTCTGGCTACTAAAATCACTTTTTTGTGCAATTATGAGGTTAGCCTTCATAAAATTGACATTTCTACTGAGCTCATTTTATTTTGTAGCAAATTCTCAAGCGATTGGAACATAGAAAAAATTTAAGATGAACTTTGAAAAATTTATTGACCAAATTGATTTCCAGTTCTAAGAGGATTTTGATAGGCAGTGCTTTCACGTTCTTATCATCTGAATGTGAGTCTTGCGGTAATCGTCTACTTTACGGAACTTGTAGACGCTTTGTTTCTGTCCCAACACTTTTATTATTAGAAAGGGTTACAAGCCTTAACCACTAACAGCTATATAGAATTTTTTTCGAGTTTTCGCAAGACTTTTCAGTTTTATGAAGCTTTCTTTCGTTTAGCAGTTTTGGAGCAGTTACTATTAATGTTCTATCCGCAGTGACATCTTTTGAATTGCGAATTTCAAATGTTCCCTCAACATCAGTTCTGGATTTTAGTTCAAATTCAAAAGATACTTTTGATTCCCAGCAAAAACTTCAGCATTGTCGGTTACGATTGTTTTCAGTTTCGGATTCTTCATTTTCGAGTGAACTTTTGTCATTTTTCAGTTGTTTCTATCAATGACAAAGTTTCACTTTATCATCCTTCCAGTCTTTTTTCACTTCTCTTACTCGATTTCTTCATCTTTCTCACTATCAGCCTGAGAATGTAGTGTTAAGATTACAAGAGTCCCGTCATATTCCAGTCCCAATTTTCTCCTCTCCTTTGATCTATGTGTTACTGTTTTACTATTGTTGTAATCTACTTCATGCGCCTGGTTTGCATTCACTTGAACTATCGTCGAGGATTAATTAGAAAAATATCTCCTGAGTTTTTCCTTTTCTTCATTTAAAAATTGTGTGTGATATGGAAATATTGATAAGACCGTTCATTGAAAGTAAACTTTTTTCACAAAATTTTTGGTATTTCAGTTTCATGAACTTAACTTGAGAACAATCTTGATCGACAATCTAATTTTTAGATAAGATACAGCGTTCAAAATCTCGACTAATTTTTGCACCAATCTTTGTCGTGTTCTACTCTAACGACAAAAAAAACTTACCGTATCACATTCTTGATGACTTGCGAAGCACTCTGATAAATGGAGTTTGCGATTTGCTATCCTCTCATTTTTATCATCAGATAATGCTGATAGTGAAATAAATTTTGGGTTTTTAATTCAGGGAACATCCTGATTGTCTTCAACTTTTTTTCCGGCCAAAAATCGAAACGATTGGTTCAATAGTTCCGATCTCAAACAACTCCCGCTTCATGAGGTTCAAAAATTAACAAACTGTAAAAAGTTGTGTTAACCGAAAACTTCAACGGACTACTGCATTGCTTGTATTTTCTAGATTTTTGGGTGGACAATTGGTGTTTTGAGTCAGAAAATTCTCGGTTTCCTGTAGTTTATGAATGAAGGGACTTGGCCTTACTTCCGTTGTTCTTCACCGAAGCTCTTCCAACAAACACTGAAACTAACACCAGACATTCCTCGTTTCTCTGTTTCACCGTTTATCCGTTTCCAGGCAGCAAGCTTCCCTTTTTTCCTGATTCATAATATACATATTTTTAGTGCACAATACGATTTAATTAGTATAATCATCATTAGATTAGTATAATCAGTTAGCTATTCTTACTGTTACGAAGAACTGATTTTTTGAAGGGATTCATATTACTCGCAATGGAAGGTTGTTTGCCACCGATTGTTATTTACTACATTATGCCTCCATAACATTTTTTCCAATTTCCAGAAATTTAGAGTTTCATGAACCTGTCATTTTTCCAAATTTTTCACGAAATTCTGATTTTCTTTATTTAGTTATGGTAAACCTTGCTCTTCTTCTCGTGCTCTCGGTGCACAAAATCTTCGGTTTCTGAGAGTTCTGAATCTGAAGGTCTTGTATTTGAGCTCATTCTCTCCACGGATGATATTTGACTTCACAATTGTTTGGTTGTTCCTCCTAGAACTTTTCAGTTCTAGATTTGGTTTAGTATCAAGTGCGAAAATTTCCGTTTCATCCTGGTTTTTTCCTTTCTCCACTCTTCCCAGAGTGATGTTCATTTGATTCTTTCTTGTAATCATTTCTCCAGCAATTGTGGTATATCATTGACAACACAATAAAATATATGCAAATCCTTTTAGCGCTTCGGTATGTTTTGTTCAGTTATTTGACGATTTTTATCAGTCCCTGTCCTATTCTGAAATGTCAGGTTTTTCCTTGAAAAAATTGACACTTTCACAGTCGCCCCTAACTCCGTTTTCACTTCATTATACCACTATGCACTTGGCCAACAGTAACGTTAGTTTTCATAAAACAGCAGGTCCCTGTTTTATGAAACTGATGTTTTCTTCATTAAAGTACCCGCTTTAATCGAAGAGGCATAAATCTTTCGAAAATGTTCCTGAGTGTCTACAAAGATTAGTACAATCATTGGAATACCATTTTTTGTAATTTCCTATTGCTCTAAGCGTTTTACCGTTCCAATCACTTATTATCTATTCATACATGTTTTCAACCCAATATGACCTTTTCTTTTTTTGATCTCAATTTATTGCTTTCTTATTTCGCAGCATTTTTTCCTTATGAAAATTCAGTGATTTGTTTGTACCTCAATTTTATTGCCGGTTTCTTCCATATTGTTTTTTCTAGAACTGATGACTCTCATCAATCGTTCTGGATTACATTATCCTTGAAAATTACTGTATTACATGGTTCACTTCATAATACCACTGAAAAGCGATTATTCGTTTCGATGTTCTATGCAATCCAAAATATGAAAAAAAGGAAAATATCTGATCAACTTTGAAAGTCATTCATTCAAAGATTTGTCATTTATTTTCCTGTTTCTTGATGGTTAGGTTAATTGTTGTCATTTTCTCAAAATTGCTTCGCGATGTTTGGTAGTGGAAGGATAAAACTAACAGCATTACTGAACTACTACTGTATCAAGAATATCATGACTTGGAAAACAATATCTCTTTTTCAGTCGTTTTGGGTGCCGAATTCGAAAGATCTTTACTAACCATACGAACCAAATTTTGAATGTATGTCGGCTGGTTGCACGTCATTACTTTACCATCAGTCGACCAATTCAGACATAAAATTTACACAGAACGATAGAGAATTAGTCCCTGATGATGCCCGTGTTTTTCTCTATTCAAAAACATCAATTTTGGAAATTTCGAATTTCTGCTACATGAGCTCTGCTGGTAATTGAATTGAGGAAAGAATCACGGTATCAATTACTACATTTGAATCAGAATGAGTGTAGGATATTAATGTTTTTTCGTCTTTACTCATTAGCAATATAATCATTCAAGAAAGCAAATTTCTCCTTCATTTTTTACCGTTTCACTACCGGCATAACTTATTATAAGGTCAAACTTTTCATTCCTTCTGTATTGGATGTAAGTCTCTGAAATCCCTCTGCTTTTTTATTTGTTTCCGTTTCATCCATTTCCAAATTGAACTGCAATAATTGAAAACTTCAGTCTATAGAAGTGTCTCGTATTTTCAGTTTCGTAATTACAATTTGAATAGGATCTTCAGACCTTATATGATATTTGTTTGCCATTGTATTTTAGAAAACAATTTTCAAGTTTTCGGTTTCAAGATGTGGACATTAGTTTTCACACTTTGGATCAATCTAGTCCTTTCTTGGTACAACAAACCACTTTATATTATCGTGAACAGCTGAACTTTCAGAATTACGACATTTCAGCTTCCTGCTCCCCGTATCAAAACCGCAACAAGTTTTTATTGATAGCATTATGTAAATTTCGTCATAATTTTTTAGCGTAGTTGGCAACATTGTCTGTTACTTGACGTCTGTTAATCTTGCAAACATTTCTTGCCATAATTCAATGGAAGTTTTCTTTGCTGTTCACAACGTGTGTTCATCAATGAAAATGTAACCACATTCCAAAATACAATGAGGTTTTGAAAAATAATTTATTTCACAGTTTCTCAATTTTCATTCCTACTAAACTCCCGCGATCTTGTCTGATTTGAGTCTTGACCAGAATCTAAAGCTAACCATAGACACTAAGGGGCCGCAAAAAGCTTAGCCCACAAGATTTCTAGCACCAACTCTTTTCAAGCCGGGCTTGCAGATCCTCTTGCCAAGTTCACGACAAGGCTCGCGGAGGTTTGCTTTTGAAAACGCTAGTTTTTTAATAGCTTGGCAAGGCTTGGTGGCAAGCTCTCACTGAAAATCGGATTAGTTTTTGAACACTACGACACAATTTTTTTTCGTCTCTGAATCATTGAATTTGTCCAAGTTTGAATATTTCTGTCAGTATAAAACGGAAATTTTCTGTTGCCAAGTGTTCATAATTTGCAGATAAACTAAATTGAACACTTCATATACTTCCAGTTCTTTGTGACAATGCTACGTGTTTCCACTATTTCAGATGGAATCATGGTCGATTTCTATAACTAAGACATGCATAGGTTGGCTAGCTCAGTTTTCAAACATTGTTTCACTGTATCAGTTTTTACATTAATGACTCTAATAGTCTTCGTTGCATTCGGTTGCACCTATTGTTTTGGAAATCACTGCAATTTTTTCGAGTTTTATCCGATGTCGTAATTTCAAAAGGTGGCCAATGAGAAATGGTTCATAGTTTCCTTGGCGTCTCGTTTCATGAGCTCATCTAGAATAATGATGTTGTCGTGACATAAAAACATCAGCTGAAACTTTCGGTTTCAAGATGTTAACAATATATGCATTTCTATATTACATTTATATTACATTTCGCCTCAATCTGATCTATGGAAGTTTTTTCTCCTTCCAGAGTTGTTTCTTCAGATATTCTAGTTTCACTACCATCATATCAGTATCGACCTCACGTTTTTGGAGGTTTTCTTGTGTTCTGAATAACAAAAGCTGGCAAAGTGTACTTTATTCCAGATTTAGAAACTTTTGACCTCTCATTTGACATTTTAGAAACATTTGACATTTGAGAAAATTTCAGTTACATCGAGCTTTCTTGTGTTTTTCAGTATGAATATTTTGTTTTTTACCACTAGCTGTAACTGTGTTATTCTTACAATTTCCCCGTTTCATAAACTTGAGATAAGATTCATGAATTCAGGAAAAATCAGTAGATGCACCGCACAACAAAATAAAATTTCTTGAAATTTCTAATCACTCCAAGTTCAAACACTTTTGCAATCTCAGTGGTTCATGGTGTATGTCTACTCCGAGTTCGATACTATCCGCACCAGGATGCACTTCGATAAAACACGAATATGAAAGAGTCATTTCTCGGTGAAATCTCAGCCATTTTTGGTTTTTCCACCTTCTTCCCAGAGTAAACTAACATAAACTTTTGATTTAAGTGAGCCAAGTTAGAAAGTTGTCTATTAATCAGGACACTCGTATAGTCTTTTAGTGAAAAATTTCAGTTTCAAAATGTTGAAAAATTCAAAAGAGTGAGGGCTCTCACGCTCACACCTCTTTATTTGCTGGTTAAAAAGAATACAGGAGAAAAAAGAATGTTAATACAAACTTGCAAATTCTTCAAAACATCAGTTTCACAAGCTTGATATCTAAGGATCATAACTTTTTTCTTGTTTGCTGAATTGTAAGTTTTGTGTCCATCGAGAGCAAGTTTAACACTATTTTACGTTTCTCAATCTCGATTCTTTATGATATTTTCTGAGATATTTATTATGCCTCTCCTATCTATGAGTTTTATGGAAACTTATTTTTCTGTATCGAACTCTTGATTTTCTACTGATGTACAGGATTCAAACAGTTATCTTTTCCGATAAACTGCTAAACATTTTTCTTGAAATTCATTCGATTCCAATCAAAAATATGTAACTCTTTTACGAGTAATTGTGCTGGGTTGTTTATAGTAAATTAGATATGATAATAGAGCGTGGAAAGTAGACGGCAACTGCAAACCTTCTAGAACGCGGTTACTTTTTTCGTGTACAAAAGTCTGTCATTTCATTAGTTTCTAATGTTTCAAAGGGTCTATTCTTGTTATAGAGAGTTCACCTCTCATTAGGCATTTTTTGTGAACTCTCTATTATCTTTACCATTTCATGAAACTGATAATGTTCGAAATGTATTCCTGTTTTGATGGGTCATTGGATTCCAACCAGGGTTTTTTAGGCTCGTTTGTTTGTTTTTAGTTTCATAAACTGAGGATAAGTGTTTCAGGATGGTCTAATCATTTTGGTATTCCCTTTCTGATTCAATATCTAAATGTTACTTTTTTGTTCAGGGTTATTACTTTAGTTATTGTCATCAAGTTGCCTCACTATCTTTTTTCTGATATATAGATGAAAAATGGTTCGAGTTCCCAAAAAATATCGGTTTCATACGGTCCAAAAATTGATGGGCTCTGAAGAACTATATTAGGTCCCGCATAAGGCCATCCCACTTGCTTTCTGTTCATTTTCACTGTTTGGATGTACAATAATTGCTAGAAGTCAGAAATTTTACAGTTTCAGAAAGTTTATGAAATTGGAACCTTCTAAATACTCGTGATCTTCGTCTATCTTTAAGCATGGTATCCATTTTTTTTTTATTTATTTTGGGCGAACTGAGGAAACTTTTAATAACTATTTTGTGTTTCGAATTCTCCATTTTGCACTGAACAACAAGACACAACCGATCATGTGGATTTTCCAGAACGCATCACAATTCAAGATTCCTTTACAACATTTTTGGTTTCATTTTCATTTCAAGTTTTCCGCTTTTTGACTCATAGTATTGCTACTTCCTCCTGGAATCTTGCTTATTTTCCTTCGCTATCATCGTGCCGCCGTCTTTTGTCAGTTGGCTTCAAAGGCGCATGGTGTTATTTGCGACGATATCTCGTTAGGGCATGAAAAATACGTCAGCGCGCGAGAAGGCGCAATTCGCGCCTGTTAGTTTACAATCCCGTGCTGAAGAATTTTGTGTGACCTAACTAGATATTGCATCAAATAACTCCATGCGCCTTGAAAGACAACTGACAACAGACGCCGGCGCGGCAATAAAATTTTGAGTTTTCAACTGTTTCAATAGGGTTCATGGGTTCAAAAGAGTCGCATTATTTCGAATCCTGAAAACCGTATCAATTAGGATGTAACACTGTTGAAACTGAATTCGATGACATTGATATTTTTTATTTTGAAAATTTCCATATAATTGATACGGTTTCATGTACATGTGTTTGCTTACTAGTTAGCATCACCTTCAGCTTTTTAATGGCACAAGTGTAGCATAAACGAATACATTATGCTATGGTTTACAAAAATGGTGACTCGAAATTTTGCATCCGCTAATTGATGATAGCTGGAGTACATTGTAGTAGAACAAACAACTCCTGTTATTTTTTGATCTTTCCAGTTTCATCTCTTCCTGAATTCTAGTTTGGTTTTCAACATTTGATAGTTCCAACTTAAGTGTTTCCAATCAATTACGATTTTGCCCCCTCCCCCCCATCCTCTATATTGTCTAATTTGTTTTTCAGTTTCAAATTCACTGTTAAAATAGTAGTGACTCTTTCATTCGTTGCGTTGATGATACGTTCTTCTTTAAAACCGTGCTCCAGTTCTTAAAACACTCAAACTTTCTATTTCAGGTTCGTCATTCATGATCTTCAAACGTCTCCTCTCTTGGTGTGAGTTTGAAATTCCACTTCAAATGTTTTTTCTTTGTTTCTTCAGTTTGCTAATGTTGGGCTAGTCTTTCGAGTACCCATTGTTGGCATCTGTGTACTGTCTAATATTTATAAAGATCGTACTTTTTCACTCATACTTCTCCATTTTTTGAGCATGAACTCTCGAAGTTGTAAAACTTCTAGCCTCCGAACACTGAAATTTTCTGTTTTACAACTTTGATATTGATTCTAGTTCCTGTGTTTTTCTAATTCATAGTTTGACTCCTAGTTCAACTTATGATTATTTTTGACATTTTGTCGTTATTTACCACTTATCCACCCTGAAAGTAATCAGATTGATTTTGTTGGACAAGAAGAATCATCTCAGTTTATTAAAAATTGATGGGCTAAATTTGTCACTCTGATATTTACAACATTCATCTGAAGTCTTATCAGTCACCCATTTTCAAATGAACTTGCCTTGATCCGAACTCATTATCACGATTGACTGTTACAGTAATCCTTCACCCCTGTCGAATTAGTATACAATTAGTACAAATATACTATCATGACTAAAAACTTCCGTTTCTAAACGGTAATTTTTAGTACGAAAGAATGTTTCAAGCAGTTGGAGCCTTAATTTTCGAGAAAATGTTTGCAATAATGTACGGTTTCATTGACTACATTTGGACAATGACTATCTGTTTATTGCAATAGGCAATGAACATCAATAACTTCCCACAAATGTCACCAGACCACAATTGTCACCAGAAGATCACATTTTGCTGTTTCACTACCGACATAACAAACTCTTGATTCAACCAATTCATAGCCGGTCTTCCATTTTGATTTGATTTACAGTAACTTTTTTCTCTTTTCTCTATTTTCCTGTTTTTATCATCGCATTTATTTCAGGCGAAAATTGAAGTCATCGATTTATTTAAAACATTAAAATTTCCAGTTCCATGATGTCGCCATTATCTCACTTAGTGATTTCTTGAAGATATCTCTTTCATTTTTGATTTGAAAATTTCACAAGTTTTTGAGCTGTGACGCGCGTAATTAAATTTCGAAAGTGGAACCCAAAACACGGATTGCCGAAAAGAGGCGGAACGCGGAATTCCGCACACCTCTGGCAGTAATTACAACTTCGTTTTTAAATTTGTAATTGTTTCAGTTACATGTTCCCATTTTGAACCGTACACTGCCAAACTATGTGATGGGAGAAAAATAAGAAACAGATTCCTAAAAGGATTGTTCAATAAATCAATAACATTTCTCCATTGTTTGTTTCTACTAAAAATCATACATAGACCACATTAGGCTTTTATTCTCGAATACTTGAAGTTTATCATAAGTCAAGAACCTGTAACATTAATGTTGAGACATATGAGATCCTTATCTAAATTCCAGTTTCAAAATAATGAGATATGAGATGTTATAAAAAAGCTTTCGATGAAGTTGTATCCTGATCATTAGAGTCCTTCGTGTAATTAACTATTGTACGGAACTTGTAGATCTTTCCTGTTGCAACACTTTCATATACAAATGGGTTACAGACTTTAATGAGTACAACCTCTATGTGACGTCAATTCTTTCTAAATATTTTTCAGTTTCATGAAGTTTCCTTTCGTTCTCCATTGTCGTGTTGATTTACTCTTGTTTCAGAATAGTAATTTTTAGTAGTGTCCCGGCTGAGGGCCATTGCAGACTCCGCCCCTTTTTTGATAAACTCGGCCACGGCCGCCGGAGACCTTTCGCGTGATTTTCATTTTTTCATTTCGGAGCACATTTCTGAGGGTTTTAGAGCAATTTTTGAACATTTTCAGCATGATTTTCGGAAACTGCGCACATTTTTCTATTTTTTAGAGCAATAAAAAATTTTGACAGAAAGGAATCCTTCTTTCAGATCAGTGCAAAATGTATTTATTTCAGTTCCATAGTCTTCATTTCAACGTAAATTTTTATCATGCTTTTGTTTGTAGATTTTGTTCAATTTATCACCCGTCAGATCTCAAAACCTCGAATTCCCTAGAAAAAACGTTCGATCTCTCCTCACTTTTTCACTTTTCTCTCCCCCAGATTTCTTCATATGTATTTCTTCACGAAATGTTTCAGTTTCATGACCTTAACTTGAGTACAACAGAGAAAACTTCTCATAACTACTTTGTGTTTCGAATTCTCCATTTTGCACTGAACAACAGGACACAACCGATTATGTATCCATTCATAACGTTGGTACTCAGTTTCTCATCTCAAAATATTGGTTAATTGAAAAGGTTATGTGAAAGTTCCAGATTTCTGTTTCGATTTTCTTGTTTCATCGGTGTTTTGTGACAAATTTTAACACCACGTGAAAATGTTTTTGATAATTCCAACCTCTGAAACTTTGAGCTTTGCCAATATCATATGAGTGAGGCTCAACATTCCACTTTTTCAATAACTCTACTCCCCTGTAGAAGTGAAAAGAGATTAGTTCAGCTGCTGTTCAGCTGTCATAATCAATTTCTACAGTTCTGTGCCTCCTTCATCTAACGATTCCGTTTCGCGTGTTCAGTTGTTTGAAGCTCTTGTCGCTACACAATAATGCTAAATTCAAATCTTAAGCAAGTAACTTTGATGAAACTTCATCCTATGACAGTAGTCTTTCTTATTCGTGATTTTTCTAAAAATTGATACAGTTCCATGTACATGTGTTTACTTGCAATTAGCATCTCCTCCAGTTTTGATGGCGAATTTGAAGGTTTTTTTCCAGATAATTCGAAAGAACTGTGTGAAGTATGAACAAATACATGATTATGTTTTACAGAAATGATACCTCAAAATTTTGCATCCGCATATTGATGATAACTGGATCACATTGTAGTAGAAGAAACAACCCCTGTAATTTTTTGATCTTTCCAGTTTCATGTTTTCTTGAATACTTATTCTATTTTTATAATGTGATTTGTTTCCTCCATTCGTTCCATTGTTTATACGTTCTTCTTTAAAATTGTCCCAATTTACAAAAACTCAAACTTTCTATTTCAGGTTCGTCATTCATGGTCTTCAAACATCTCTTATCTTGGTGTGAGTCTAACATTCCAGTTCAAATATTTTTTCTCTGTTTCTCCATTTTGTTAAAATTGGGCTAGTCTTTCGAGTACCCATTTATAACATCACTCGTGGTACTGGGTATTTTTTTGAAAATCCGATTTTTTCACTTTGATTTTTCTATTTTTTGAGGATGAACTCTGGAAGTTGTGGAACTTTTGGCCACCGAGCTCTCAAATTTTCTGTTTTACAACTTTCATATTGATTCTAGTTCCTGATGTTTCATAATATCAATCCATGATGATTTTCGACATTTTGACGATTTTGACCAGTTATCCACACTGAAAGTAATCAGATAAATTTTGTTGGAAAAGAACAAGAATCTCAGTTCATTCAAGAACTTGATGTCGCGAATTAGTTAGTCTAATGTCTACATTCTTCTTCTGAAGTCTTACCAGTCACCCATTTTCAAGAGAACTTGCTTTGATCGGAGCTCATTATCACGACTGACTGATACAGTAATCCTTCACCCCTGTCGGATTAGTATACAATTAGTACAAATATACTATCATGACTAAAAACTTCCGTTTCTAAACGGTAATTTTTAGTACGAAAGAATGTTTCAAGCAGTTGGAGCAAAAAAGACCTCGCAAAAATTGCAATGATGCACGGTTTCATTGACTACATTTGGATAATGACTGTCTGTTGATTTCAATAGGCAATGAACATCAATAAATCAACTCACCGCAATTATCACCATAACGTCATATTTTGCTGTTTCATTACCGACGTAACCAACGTTTAATCGAATCATTCCATTCGGTGTTCTAGCGGCATTTGATTTACAGAAACGTTTTTCCAGTTTTCTCTATTTTCCTGTTTTTACGATTGCATTTATTTCACGCTGAAAATTGAAGTCATCGATTAATTTACAAACACATTCAAATTTCCAGTTTCATGATGTCACCATTATCTCACTTATTGGTTTTTCGAAGATCATCGCTTCATTCGTTTCTGTTGATGAGTTGAACTTTCTGCGGTTGAGCTGGGAAATATTGCATTTCGGATAAAAAATTTCACAAATTTTTGAACTGTCATGCGCGAAGTGAAATATTGAAATTTCGGAACGCGGAACGCAAAAAAAAATAATTTTTCATAAAGCAATTTAGTCATTACACGCTAGACAAAATCTTCAGTTAAAGGAGGATTCCGGTCAGAAATTTGTATTGCTTTAAAATACGTAAAAATGTGCGTAGATTAAACCGTAAACCATAACGATAATGCTCTAAAATTGTTCTAAACTAAGAACGCGATTGCGACGAATGCGAACACTGTAATTGACTGCCCGTAAATAGCAATGGTGCTCATTTACAGACTCCGCCCCCTTTTTTGGGAAACTCGGCCACGGTCGCCGATTTTTATGTATTTCAAAGCAATACATTATTTTGACCGGAATCCTCCGTCAGTGCAAAACCTATTCATTTCAGTTCCATAATCTTCATTTCCAATTAAATTTCTGTCATATTTTAGTTTATACATTAGCTTCAACTTATCACCCTTCAGATCTCAAAACCTAAAATGCCCTAGAAAAAACGTTCGATCTCTCGTCACTTTTTCACTATTCTCTCCCCCAGATTTCTTCATCTTTTTTCCAGCCTTTCCTTTTTTCCTCCCCTCCTAGACTTCCTGTTTATTCTTCACCTCACTAGTCACTAGTGTAGTAGTATCAAGACGGAAAAAAGGAGACCAGCACAACATGCATATAATTATATCACAAATTCTGATTCACACACCTCAACGAGTTTGGTTTTGAAGTTTTTGAGGAAGTAAAGTTTTTGGGGAAAATTGAAAAATTGAAAAAATAATTTTTGGCACCATTTTTCTGGCCAGAACCCCTTATTATATCCTTAGTTTCCTAATAGTTCTTTTCCGCATTTTCAGTCTTTTTTCTACTTTCGAAGCCCCTGTTTATCCCCTTTTTGTCCTGGAAAATGTGCGTCACAAAACCCGAAAAAAATTCAAAAAAAAAACGGATAAGAAAAAGAAAAAAGGGGTCCGGAAAAAAACAAGGATTAGCCTTGGTCTCGCCCGAAAGCTTATTTATCATGTAGAGGGTCTCTGTGAGAACATAACGCCTTTTTCTTATTCATTTTTTTCCTGATAGAGGTCTGAGATTTGGGCGAGAAATTTGAAATTTGAAGGAAGTTTTTCGATCTCTTACGTATACAGGGCTTAGGCTTAGAACCTAGGCCTTTGCAGAGACTAAAATTTAGTCTCCAATTAGTTTTTCCAAAAACTAATTAAAATTGCAATTAAATTTCTTCTAGCAAAAATAATTTTAATTAGACTACCAATTCTTGCCCCCCCCCCCCTTTCTCCTTCCAATCTAGTTGTACAGCACCCAGTATAATCCTTTGTTCTTATATGGTGCACAGATTTCTGATCATCATTATTTTCTCCCCTTTTTTCTTCTTCCCCTTTTCTTTAGAGGTCCCCGTCTCCTTCTTCTCTCTGTCCCCCACTGCTTCCGGTTTTTCAGCTGGGGCAATTTTCCTTTTCTTTTGGGACATTTTTACTTACTCTTTGAAATCTTTGTCGGAAAGAGAGAACTTTTTTTGAAGGCTGGTTTTGTAGTTTGTTTCAATGGGGTTCTCACCATTATTTAACACATGGAACTCCTTTTATTGGCATGAAACAAAATTTTTGGTTGAAAAAATAGTGTTACAAGAACCAAAAGAGGAAGCAAAAAAATCTTGGGTCCCCTCGGACTCGAACCCGGGTCTTTAGATCACCAGTCAGGAGAGTTAGCCACTAGGCCATAGAGGCGGCGGCGCAGAGGAAGGGGGATGAGCGCCACGGTCGGCGCGCACCGCACGTTTTGTGCGGCGGGCGAGCGCGTGCTTGCGTGTTTGGTCTAGTGGATAACACTTTCAACTAGTAATCTATAGACCAGGGTTCGACCCCCAAGGGGCTTCAATTTTTTTTGCTTTCTTTTTCAAGTACAGTAATGCTATTTCGAGACCTCTATATTGAAAATTGAGCAACGAAATAAAAATTGCCAAGCGTTTTTCTCTAATACTGAATCACCGCAGCTTATTTTGCTTCATGAAGGATATATACTCTTTGGTTACGCTCCTGGCATTCAATTCAATATCCCTGTTTCTCTAAAAATAGCTACCTTGACTAAAAAAAATGTGAATTTCGGTACCCTACCCATACGAACTACTTCCTCATCCTTCTCCATACATTCTCAACATACTTAAAATTCTTCTGAAAACTATTATATCCGCTTCTTTTCCTCCCTTTCGAGAGACTAATCGAGTGAAAACTAGCCTCATCATCATTGCTCATCCTTCTTCTTTTCCCTCTTTTCCTCATTTTTTCTTCAACTACTAAATTATTTATACTCTTTTTGCTCCCTCCTTTCCGAAACTTTTCCTCCTTCTCATACTCGAGTTTTTACTTTTTCAAACCTTCTTTTTCTTTCAGCTCCATGGGCTCAAAATTGTTCCCTTGTTTTTCTATTTTTTCCATGTTCAAATTTCATTTTGAAGGAAAGCGAGGGACCCCCCTCTAGACCATTAATTTTGCACTTTTTGGTTTTTTACGTAGTTGTTTTTGTCTTGTTTTTCGGAAAAAGAGCACCACTTGGAAAATTAGAATGGGGCTCCGTGAGCACTAAGAATTTCTTTTCCGCTTGAATGAATGATTTTGAGCCTTGGAGATGAGGAAAAAGAAGAAGACAAGGAGGCTTGAAAAAAACAAGAGAAGAGATAGGGAAGCCTTAAAATGAGAGATATGGGGGAAAAATAGAAAAATTTAAGAGAGTTTCAGATGCTTTTTCTTGTTTTTTTGGTTTTGACGAGTCATTTTGGAGTATAAAATTCATGAGATTTTGGTATTCTTGAGATTTTTTTCTTAATAAAAAAGTCCTGTTTTTAAAAGGCCATGTTATTCTGGACTATTCTCCACTTTTGATAAGTGATGCATGGCTTTTCACATTTGTTTTTGAAAATACAAAACTGTTAGCATATTTCACTGTTTCCTTCTCTCCAAATTCTTTGTATTTTTCATCTTCTTCGTTTTCTCAGTCTGTTTCTTTATAAACTTTCATAACTTTCTAGATTCTTGACCATTTTTTGATGACGTCACGACTTGTAGAAGACCAAATCAGAAGGCGTTCTCTATTCATTTTTTCCCCTTTTCGGTCGGATTTTTCGTAGGATTTCCTGTAGTTTTAGGATTTTTGGGATTTATTTACTTTGGGCGTCTTGTACTATGAGTTTCGTGTTTTTCAGGTTTTTTCCCTCATTCTTTCTGTTTCAGTGAGTTCAAAAATAGGGAACTTTGGTCTCATTTTCAATCCACCTCATCTTCATCATCGGGATTCTGAAAACTTCTCCATAAAAATTACTAGTTAGTAGTTTCTTTTTGTAAGATTTACAGTTATAATTGCTTTGTTTATTATCGAATTTTTATCCACATTTCGTTAAGTATTCGCTCAAACTACCGTTTCAGATTATCAAGCCAATTTTTTCCGATTCAATTGCGTTGTTCATTTTCAATTTTTTCTTGAAGTTTGCTTATCATTCTTCTTTCATTTACCACCAAACGGCAAGTTTTCAATCAATTTTCTGAACATTCACCTGTTTCGATTTCTCCATTTGTTTCACACAGGTTTTCCGAGGCATTAAAATCCTCACAATGTTAAGGTTGTTTCTTGTTCAATCGAGGTTAGATTCATATGTCTAGAAATTTTACGCAGTTTCTGTATCATCATTTCCAGAGTATTTTCATCCATATTTTCGATTGGTTTCCTTGTCACCATACTTTCCGGGAAACTGATATTTTCGCAAACATATGTTTCATGCTTTGGGTTCAACTATTTTCTGTTCCATCTGTCTCAAAAATTCATTTGATGAATATTTTAATTAATGAAAACTGAACTTGCCGACATGAAAATCCAGTTTCAAAACGTCCATGAAATTTCTAAAATTTTCGAAATTATCTAATGCGAATTCTCTTTTGGCATTTCTCATTTAGTTCTGAAAACTTAGAAAATCCGGAGAAACTTTCTGCAAAGTTTTTCGGTTTCCTTCAGGTCATATAGATCATAAGAATCCAGAAGTGTATTAGTGACTGGGCCCTCGATTTTTGCACCATTCGAACCAGAGGTGCGCGGAATTCCGTCTTCCGTCTTCCGTCTTCCGTCTTCCGCCTGTTTTTTTACTTCCGTCTTCCGTCTTCCGTATTCCGTCAAAATTTTTCCGACTACTTCCGTCTTCCGGATTTTTCGGAAGAAAAATTTTTTCACGGAAGTACCAAAATTTTGAATTTTTCAAAGTTGAAAATTATTTTTGACTGATATTCTGATCTTATCTAACACTAATGATTACGGTTTCCAACATGTTTGGGACTTTTAAGCCTAAACATTCACTTCCGTCTTCCGTCTACTTCCGCCTTCCGCCTATATATTCACTTCCATCTTCCGTGTTCCGTCTTCCGTCATAAAAATTTTACTTCCGTCTTCCGTCTTCCGTCTTCCGCATAGAAAAAATTCTCTTCCGCGCACCTCTGATTCGAACCACAAATGATTTTTCACTGGTTACTGTAAACTTGGAATACGGTCCATTATTTTGTTTTTCTGTGCTTTTTCCAATATATCAACCTCAATGCTGCTTTCAAATATCGTCTGTTGCATACAGTTTTCATAACTTGTCATTTCTATCTCCTCCAATATGTATGTCCACTTCAATCTCCTTCTCTCAATTTCAGTTGTCTCATTGTCAGCATTTTCCACAAAAATTGTATGTTTCTGCTACACCATATGAAAATACTGAACATGGCATTGGCATTGAGTGAAAAGTGGCACTATAATAACTTCAATGGTTTGAATTTCGGTTTCAATACAATAATAATGCCACTAATTTTTGTATAGGAAATATTGTGTATGTGAAATTCAATGCCAGCACTAAAATTTTAACGTTCGATGTGTCCATTCGCTAATCTCCGTGTCTCCACCCAGATTTTCTGTATTTTTCATTTTTCGTTTTCTCTCATACTCTCCCACTCGCAAATTTCAAAGTTTTCCAGATTCTTGACAATTTTTTGATGGCGTCATCATTAGTAGATGACGAAATCAGAAGGCGTTCTTTTCTTCACTTTTTCCCTTTTCGGTCGGATTTTTTGTACGATTTCCTGTAGTTTTAGGATTTCTGGGATTTATTCACTTTTGGGTGTCTTGTACTATGATTTTCGCGTTTTTCAGTATCATTTTCAATCCGATTGCTTCACACGATCCTAAAAACTTTGCCATAAAAGTTAGTAGTTAGTAGTTTTTTGTAAAATTTTCAGTTTCGATTGCTTTTCCTTTTATCGAATTTTTGTCCGCATTTAATAATGTCTCGCTTACTACCATTTTTCTCAAATCATTTCAGATTATCAAGCCAATTTTTCTTTCGATTCAATTGCTTTGTTTATTTTCTAATTTTTTCCTTGAATTTCGCTCATCTTGTACCTCTTTATTTCCAAACGGTAAACGAATACTTATTGAACTTTTCCAAAAATATCATTACTGTAAGAAAACCAAATAAGAAAGGCTTTTGCCCAACTGTCTTACAGTCAAACCCGTATTTTGAGCTCTCCCCCTTTAGCTTAGAAAGAGCACTTAGGTTTGGTGATAGGTTTATTGAAGGTTAAATATAAGAACAGAGGTGGAGCCGCCGGGAATGGCTACTATGCACCTCTGGGTTAAGAAAGAGAAACCGAAATCTGATTTCTACTGAAATCGACGGCAATTATATAGGTGTCTGGAAGAGGGGCGGGGCTTGGGGATACAAGAAATAACGATGAGCAATGACAAAAATGATGTGATGGGAATGTGGGGAAAGAGGATAAAGGTCATCGAAGAATCCAGAAGCGAGGGCGGACTGTAGGGAGCACAGGGGACGAGGAGACCGCTGGCGGTGGAATCTTTCCAATCCGGATTTATCATCTTTAGAGACTGTGGATAACGGGGAGACGCCCGAAACCGGAAACGGCTGGAATCTTATCTGACCTGGACATGTGGATTGTCAGGAGATGGGCTCCGGAATCCATGGGAAACTGAGTCACCGAGATCAAAGTAGAGAGATCCGAAAGATCAACTCTAGAGGAAGGCTGAGGCTAATAGTAGATGACTGATTAGAGCAATTAAGGAACTAAGGGATAGCGATATCCCTTACACCTCCCCCCTTATATGAGGACCGTCCCTGGTCCTCTAAGGGAAATCAAACGTCTTATCCACCAATTGGCTTTTGATGATGGGACCGGATGCAGTTGGCCGCGGATGTGAAATTGCGAATATACAAGTCCTCAGGGAACAAGTAGATGATTCGTTCTTCAGAGAACACGGATGAGTCTCTAATGGAGCGGGAGAACTTTTGTAGATCCGGCTTCGGAGGATAACTCTTGGCAATGAAATCGATAAATTTGGAAGGGGACCGGTCAAGCTCTTTTGAGTGATCTCGGGCATATTTCAAGGTATTGTCCGCAGCAGTCGAATGGTTTTGCCGACAAGAAATCGATTTCTGAGCTTGCTCAATGGTGAACCGTTATAGACGGGTTGTACGTCACTCCCATTTTCGAACGGGAAAAATGTTTGACGAAATAGGTCACTTAAATATAACGAAAGAAGCCAGAGGCTCTGATTCACTGAGGATGTCACTAAGACAACTAGGGAAGATTAAAATCAATTAACTCCATGTGGGAGTCCTTGGCCAAGTCATCTACGTGCAAGGGGGAATCCTCTCATAGATAACTCTTGGATAGCCTCGGAGACTTCACAGAAGGGACTGAAAATGTGTTGGGATTCGTCTGGATCATTATGACCAAAGTGGCAGGAGCGATCATGAAATCTTGATGTTCAGGATGAACGGAAACAACTACGGAAGGTTTAGGAAGGGTAACCTCCAACCGGTGATATTCAGCCAGAGAGTCTACGTGGGTGGGGGAATCACCCATAGACTCTCCTTGAATAGCTTCGGAAACATCAGCGGGGTGCTCCCGCTCAGGATCTGATGTGCTGCTAGAACTGGAACTGGAGTTGAACCTCGTAGTATTATTAAGCTACGGAAGGATGTGATCTGATACTGGGAAAAATTTGAATAATGAGTTTAGACGTTTTATGAAAAGTGAAAAGCTCTCCTGGTTACGTCACTCGCTGTTGTTCGGTGGAACGGTTGGGAGAAAGCGTCAGCCAAATTCTTGGGATTCTGGCGCACTTCGGAAACAGATCGCGTGAGGCTATAATGAGGGTTCGGGGTTCGGGGTGTTAGTTAGACGTCGGAGAAGGGAGAGGTATCAATTTTGACGGGTAGTAGAGTTAGTGGAATTAGAGGAGTTAGTAGAGGTTTCGAGGAAAGATCTGGGGTTAGACGGGGTTTCTTATCTATCGAGGTTTCGGATTTGACCAGGGTTTCATTACATGCCTGATAATCTTAAGCTCGTGGTTCTATTGTTTCCGGATTTGGTTTTTGATCAAGTGGGGATGGTTAGTTGGCGATTTAGTGCTTAGATGTGCAAAGATTCGGTCTTAGAACTACCTAGATAAAAAGCATTCTTAGAGAAAACGTCGTGGAACTTGTTCAAGGAATTTTCGAGAATTTCAATCTCTTCTAGGGAAGTTTGAGTGGATGATAAGTCAATTGAGGCTGATGCTCGATATCAGGCTGAAAGGCTGACATAAAGTGAGAATCAGGGTTAGTGGTTAGTACGAATTTGGAAAGAAAGGAAATAACCTGGGAAAGTGAAGTCGTAATGAGTGGTGGGTGGATGAGTAAGGAAAAAGATACTAGGCAAGTTAAGTAGGAAGCCTTCACTTAAAGGGTTAAGAGAAAAGTCGGCATGAACTTGTGTGACTGTCACCAACTTGAGCAACTAGATCGAGTCTAGAAATTGAAGGAGGAGGATGCCAACTCGGAGTTGCGCTTGATCAAAGCGTCGACTTGGGCATTGGCTGCTCTTAACTCCTCTCTCAGCTGGGCAACTAGGAAACTATCTTCTGCGACGGCTGCTTGAACGTATCCGACGTTTCTTGACTGACGATAACTGGTGGCTGGATGATCCCTCTGTCCACACTCAGAACAGACAAAGTTTTGCTCTGGTCCGTCGCACACCATATCCGGTGAGCTTGCTGGAATAGAAGAGGCCACTGTGAGTCCTTGAGGAACAAATGTGTTTGCTTTGGCTACTTCAGAGAGAAGAACCTCAAACTTAATTGCGGAGTTGAGAGAATCCTGCAACGTTTTTGGACAACTACCTTTAACGTGAAACTTGAGATTTGGGAGGAGACCATTAGTGAAAGCTTCTTTAGCGTTTGCTTCAACAAACTCACGATTCTTGTTGGGATAGGCGCTCTGGGCTAGTTTTCTAACGCGAGAATGGAATGCATCGACTGATTCATCAAGTCCTTGGGAACACCGCTGAAGTGATTGGCGCTCCATTTCAGATCTAATAGGGTCTTGAAAAGTGATTCTGAGATGCTGCACTACTTGCTCATAAGTTGCGTCGGGGTTGACTTCTAACAACTCAGCGGCTTTGTCTCTAGCGTAATCCGTCAGGTAGGTGAGAAAGACTGCGCGCTTGCTTTCTGCGGAAAGTGGGGCCTTAGCAGCGTTCGCATGGTCATCGAAAGCTCTCAAGAAGGCGGCGAGATTCTCTTGTGGGGCGCCGGAAAATTGGGGAATGAAGCTAGTATTTTTGACTCCCAAAACACTAACAGATACGCTTCTAGACTTATACTTAGGCTTGGTGACTACTGGAAGAAGGTATGCGTTTTGGCCATTCGTAGAGGAAACGTTTGAAATGTCGGTTCTAGGACGTGAATGAGGAACTAGGGAAGGTTGATGGGTGAGACAAGAAGTGAGTGGAACAGGAGACTTCGCTGGTACATAAGAGCCAACCCTCGTCTCCTGAAACTTACGTTCCACGGCACAAGCAACTTCTGGGGTAAATGGGGCCAGATCGATTGGACTCTGCGGCGGGAATGCTACATGGGAGTCCACTGGCTGGATGGTCTGGTTGGGATCTTCGGCTGCCGCGGCGGCCGGGTCGTCGACGGGAGGGGGTTGAGCTTCGGGATTGTCACTCATCTGAAAACATTATTGGAAACGACTGCTGCTTCAGTCGGTAAATTTAGTAGCAAAAAGAAGGATGGGTTCCGTTGTGAGACCCTTCTTTTTAGGGAAGGAGCTCAAAGCGAAGAGAATTTTGGAGGTATAAAAAATTGCAGCAGAGTTTCCCACAATACTTAAATCTTAAAAGTGAACTTATTTAGACTGGAGTAAAACTATTCTCAGTAGTACAAAACTACGGCATGATAAGGACTGGAGCAATGACGGGGAGGAGGGATGGGGGTTAGTACTAACAGAAGGGGAGAAGGAAAAATGGGGAGGGGGGAAGAAGCTAATGGATGTGACTCATGCTCCCTCTTCTACTGTTTGGTGTTACACAAAATACGTATTGT
This sequence comes from Caenorhabditis sinica, assembly GCA_963932045.1. Lineage (NCBI taxonomy): Eukaryota > Metazoa > Nematoda > Chromadorea > Rhabditida > Rhabditidae > Caenorhabditis > Caenorhabditis sinica. The sequence continues at coordinate 24,229,244 of OZ009940.1, forward strand.
TTTTTTTTATTCTTTTCTGATCGATCTAATGTTGATTGTTCTATCTCACACTTAACAAAATTGGACGAGGCCTATTCAAAAACTGTTTCTCTCTTTTTTCTCACAAGTATTTCTCATATTCTCTGGCTCTCATGGATTTCTCAACACATCTGAAGGGAGCAAAAATTCAAATTCAAATTCTCGTTGACACGACTCATACTAAAAAGCTCGGAAACTAAACCCTTTGGGCCCTGAGTCTAGAAACCTAACTTACTACTACAGCCGGCTGCCAGTGTCAACATTCACTCACTCAATTATATTCTCAATTACTTCCCAAAAATTATCTCAATTATTTTCCCAAAAACAAACTCAAACTTCTCAACGGGGACGGCAGAGGTCCAATTACCTCCCCGGAACTCACTAATACATTACCTAAACATTACCTAACAGATGTGCCTTAACCTAAACTTAACTAACCTACAATTAACCTATGTCGGTGGATCGAATCTAATGAGAACTGTCAGAAGACAGTTCCCACTCGCTGCTACCAGAAAGAGCACTTAGGTTTGGTGATAGGTTTATTGAAGGTTAAATATAAGAACAGAGGTGGAGCCGCCGGGAATGGCTACTATGCACCTCTGGGTTAAGAAAGAGAAACCGAAATCTGATTTCTACTGAAATCGACGGCAATTATATAAGTGTCTGGAAGAGGGGCGGGGCTTGGGGATACAAGAAATAACGATGAGCAATGACAAAAATGATGTGATGGGAATGTGGGGAAAGAGGATAAAGGTCATCGAAGAATCCAGAAGCGAGGGCGGACTGTAGGGAGCACAGGGGACGAGGAGACCGCTGGCGGTGGAATCTTTCCAATCCGGATTTATCATCTTTAGAGACTGTGGATAACGGGGAGACGCCCGAAACCGGAAACGGCTGGAATCTTATCTGACCTGGACATGTGGATTGTCAGGAGATGGGCTCCGGAATCCATGGGAAACTGAGTCACCGAGATCAAAGTAGAGAGATCCGAAAGATCAACTCTAGAGGAAGGCTGAGGCTAATAGTAGATGACTGATTAGAGCAATTAAGGAACTAAGGGATAGCGATATCCCTTACACCTCCCCCCTTATATGAGGACCGTCCCTGGTCCTCTAAGGGAAATCAAACGTCTTATCCACCAATTGGCTTTTGATGATGGGACCGGATGCAGTTGGCCGCGGATGTGAAATTGCGAATATACAAGTCCTCAGGGAACAAGTAGATGATTCGTTCTTCAGAGAACACGGATGAGTCTCTAATGGAGCGGGAGAACTTTTGTAGATCCGGCTTCGGAGGATAACTCTTGGCAATGAAATCGATAAATTTGGAAGGGGACCGGTCAAGCTCTTTTGAGTGATCTCGGGCATATTTCAAGGTATTGTCCGCAGCAGTCGAATGGTTTTGCCGACAAGAAATCGATTTCTGAGCTTGCTCAATGGTGAACCGTTATAGACGGGTTGTACGTCACTCCCATTTTCGAACGGGAAAAATGTTTGACGAAATAGGTCACTTAAATATAACGAAAGAAGCCAGAGGCTCTGATTCACTGAGGATGTCACTAAGACAACTAGGGAAGATTAAAATCAATTAACTCCATGTGGGAGTCCTTGGCCAAGTCATCTACGTGCAAGGGGGAATCCTCTCATAGATAACTCTTGGATAGCCTCGGAGACTTCACAGAAGGGACTGAAAATGTGTTGGGATTCGTCTGGATCATTATGACCAAAGTGGCAGGAGCGATCATGAAATCTTGATGTTCAGGATGAACGGAAACAACTACGGAAGGTTTAGGAAGGGTAACCTCCAACCGGTGATATTCAGCCAGAGAGTCTACGTGGGTGGGGGAATCACCCATAGACTCTCCTTGAATAGCTTCGGAAACATCAGCGGGGTGCTCCCGCTCAGGATCTGATGTGCTGCTAGAACTGGAACTGGAGTTGAACCTCGTAGTATTATTAAGCTACGGAAGGATGTGATCTGATACTGGGAAAAATTTGAATAATGAGTTTAGACGTTTTATGAAAAGTGAAAAGCTCTCCTGGTTACGTCACTCGCTGTTGTTCGGTGGAACGGTTGGGAGAAAGCGTCAGCCAAATTCTTGGGATTCTGGCGCACTTCGGAAACAGATCGCGTGAGGCTATAATGAGGGTTCGGGGTTCGGGGTGTTAGTTAGACGTCGGAGAAGGGAGAGGTATCAATTTTGACGGGTAGTAGAGTTAGTGGAATTAGAGGAGTTAGTAGAGGTTTCGAGGAAAGATCTGGGGTTAGACGGGGTTTCTTATCTATCGAGGTTTCGGATTTGACCAGGGTTTCATTACATGCCTGATAATCTTAAGCTCGTGGTTCTATTGTTTCCGGATTTGGTTTTTGATCAAGTGGGGATGGTTAGTTGGCGATTTAGTGCTTAGATGTGCAAAGATTCGGTCTTAGAACTACCTAGATAAAAAGCATTCTTAGAGAAAACGTCGTGGAACTTGTTCAAGGAATTTTCGAGAATTTCAATCTCTTCTAGGGAAGTTTGAGTGGATGATAAGTCAATTGAGGCTGATGCTCGATATCAGGCTGAAAGGCTGACATAAAGTGAGAATCAGGGTTAGTGGTTAGTACGAATTTGGAAAGAAAGGAAATAACCTGGGAAAGTGAAGTCGTAATGAGTGGTGGGTGGATGAGTAAGGAAAAAGATACTAGGCAAGTTAAGTAGGAAGCCTTCACTTAAAGGGTTAAGAGAAAAGTCGGCATGAACTTGTGTGACTGTCACCAACTTGAGCAACTAGATCGAGTCTAGAAATTGAAGGAGGAGGATGCCAACTCGGAGTTGCGCTTGATCAAAGCGTCGACTTGGGCATTGGCTGCTCTTAACTCCTCTCTCAGCTGGGCAACTAGGAAACTATCTTCTGCGACGGCTGCTTGAACGTATCCGACGTTTCTTGACTGACGATAACTGGTGGCTGGATGATCCCTCTGTCCACACTCAGAACAGACAAAGTTTTGCTCTGGTCCGTCGCACACCATATCCGGTGAGCTTGCTGGAATAGAAGAGGCCACTGTGAGTCCTTGAGGAACAAATGTGTTTGCTTTGGCTACTTCAGAGAGAAGAACCTCAAACTTAATTGCGGAGTTGAGAGAATCCTGCAACGTTTTTGGACAACTACCTTTAACGTGAAACTTGAGATTTGGGAGGAGACCATTAGTGAAAGCTTCTTTAGCGTTTGCTTCAACAAACTCACGATTCTTGTTGGGATAGGCGCTCTGGGCTAGTTTTCTAACGCGAGAATGGAATGCATCGACTGATTCATCAAGTCCTTGGGAACACCGCTGAAGTGATTGGCGCTCCATTTCAGATCTAATAGGGTCTTGAAAAGTGATTCTGAGATGCTGCACTACTTGCTCATAAGTTGCGTCGGGGTTGACTTCTAACAACTCAGCGGCTTTGTCTCTAGCGTAATCCGTCAGGTAGGTGAGAAAGACTGCGCGCTTGCTTTCTGCGGAAAGTGGGGCCTTAGCAGCGTTCGCATGGTCATCGAAAGCTCTCAAGAAGGCGGCGAGATTCTCTTGTGGGGCGCCGGAAAATTGGGGAATGAAGCTAGTATTTTTGACTCCCAAAACACTAACAGATACGCTTCTAGACTTATACTTAGGCTTGGTGACTACTGGAAGAAGGTATGCGTTTTGGCCATTCGTAGAGGAAACGTTTGAAATGTCGGTTCTAGGACGTGAATGAGGAACTAGGGAAGGTTGATGGGTGAGACAAGAAGTGAGTGGAACAGGAGACTTCGCTGGTACATAAGAGCCAACCCTCGTCTCCTGAAACTTACGTTCCACGGCACAAGCAACTTCTGGGGTAAATGGGGCCAGATCGATTGGACTCTGCGGCGGGAATGCTACATGGGAGTCCACTGGCTGGATGGTCTGGTTGGGATCTTCGGCTGCCGCGGCGGCCGGGTCGTCGACGGGAGGGGGTTGAGCTTCGGGATTGTCACTCATCTGAAAACATTATTGGAAACGACTGCTGCTTCAGTCGGTAAATTTAGTAGCAAAAAGAAGGATGGGTTCCGTTGTGAGACCCTTCTTTTTAGGGAAGGAGCTCAAAGCGAAGAGAATTTTGGAGGTATAAAAAATTGCAGCAGAGTTTCCCACAATACTTAAATCTTAAAAGTGAACTTATTTAGACTGGAGTAAAACTATTCTCAGTAGTACAAAACTACGGCATGATAAGGACTGGAGCAATGACGGGGAGGAGGGATGGGGGTTAGTACTAACAGAAGGGGAGAAGGAAAAATGGGGAGGGGGGAAGAAGCTAATGGATGTGACTCATGCTCCCTCTTCTACTGTTTGGTGTTACACAAAATACGTATTGTTTTTTTTTTTATTCTTTTCTGATCGATCTAATGTTGATTGTTCTATCTCACACTTAACAAAATTGGACGAGGCCTATTCAAAAACTGTTTCTCTCTTTTTTCTCACAAGTATTTCTCATATTCTCTGGCTCTCATGGATTTCTCAACACATCTGAAGGGAGCAAAAATTCAAATTCAAATTCTCGTTGACACGACTCATACTAAAAAGCTCGGAAACTAAACCCTTTGGGCCCTGAGTCTAGAAACCTAACTTACTACTACAGCCGGCTGCCAGTGTCAACATTCACTCACTCAATTATATTCTCAATTACTTCCCAAAAATTATCTCAATTATTTTCCCAAAAACAAACTCAAACTTCTCAACGGGGACGGCAGAGGTCCAATTACCTCCCCGGAACTCACTAATACATTACCTAAACATTACCTAACAGATGTGCCTTAACCTAAACTTAACTAACCTACAATTAACCTATGTCGGTGGATCGAATCTAATGAGAACTGTCAGAAGACAGTTCCCACTCGCTGCTACCAGAAAGAGCACTTAGGTTTGGTGATAGGTTTATTGAAGGTTAAATATAAGAACAGAGGTGGAGCCGCCGGGAATGGCTACTATGCACCTCTGGGTTAAGAAAGAGAAACCGAAATCTGATTTCTACTGAAATCGACGGCAATTATATAAGTGTCTGGAAGAGGGGCGGGGCTTGGGGATACAAGAAATAACGATGAGCAATGACAAAAATGATGTGATGGGAATGTGGGGAAAGAGGATAAAGGTCATCGAAGAATCCAGAAGCGAGGGCGGACTGTAGGGAGCACAGGGGACGAGGAGACCGCTGGCGGTGGAATCTTTCCAATCCGGATTTATCATCTTTAGAGACTGTGGATAACGGGGAGACGCCCGAAACCGGAAACGGCTGGAATCTTATCTGACCTGGACATGTGGATTGTCAGGAGATGGGCTCCGGAATCCATGGGAAACTGAGTCACCGAGATCAAAGTAGAGAGATCCGAAAGATCAACTCTAGAGGAAGGCTGAGGCTAATAGTAGATGACTGATTAGAGCAATTAAGGAACTAAGGGATAGCGATATCCCTTACAGCTTCAAAGCTAGTCCTCTAGCGATTTTCCATCAGTTTTCTGAATATTAATCTGTTTCAACTACTCAATTTCTTTTACACAGGTTTTTCAAAGCATTACCATGAATACCTAACGAGTCCAGAAAATATTTCGCAGTTTCTCTATCATCATTTCAGGAGAATTTTCATCCATATTTTAATTTTTTTTCCTACTGCAAAGCCTTGCCACCATACTTTCCGGATAACTGAAATTTTTGCTAACATGGGTTTTATGCACGCGGTTCAACTATTTTCTGTTCCACTTAGTTGAGAAATTTTTTGATGAACATTTCATTTGATGAAGTCAGAGCACTTGCTGACATGAAAATACTGCCTCAAGACGTACATGAAATTTCTTACATTTTCGGAATTTCTAATGTGAACTTGTTTTTCATCCCGAAGTTTTCATTTTGTCCTGAAAACTTGAAAAATCCGGACAATCTTTTTGCGAAGCTCTTCGGTTTCTTTCAATTCATATAGGTCACACGAATCCAACATTGTGTTAGAAGTGGCTGTGTCATTAGTACTGTAAACTTGAAATACGGTCCAACATTTCGTTCTTCTGCGCTTTTTCCAATATATCAACCTCAATGCTAATGTAGAATATTTTCTGTTGCATACAGTTTTCATGAAGTGTCTTTTCTATCTTCTCCAATAGGTTCTGTTTAGTCTTATTCTTCTCAATATCAGTAGTCTTATTTTCAACATTTTCAACATAAAATTGTATGTTTCTGCTATGCCATATGAAATTACTGAACATCGTATTGGCATTGATTGATGAAAACTCAAATAACTTTAATGTCTTGAATTTCGTTTTCAATACAATAATAATGCCACTATTTTTTTGTATAGGAAATATTAAGTATGTTGAATTCAAAATCAGCACTAAATTTTAACGTTCGATGTGTTCATTCACTAATCTAGATGTCCCACTAGTCAAAAACTCACAGTGACAATATTTGGATATCTTTTGACTCATCTGACGCATTTCGTTTTAGGTACCATTTCTCTTCTAAAAAATAATATATTCAGAAGTAATGAACAGTTTTTGCCAATCAAAAAATGAATTCTGTTATCAGTATGATTGCTGAAGTTTTTTAAAATTATCAACTAGGAATAGATACTACCTGAATTAGTGAAACTCTCGGAACATAAATTTGCTGTTAGTGACAGTCATTATAGTTTAGCAAGACCTTCAAGTTCAATCTTTGAATTTTCAAAATCATCTTGCTGCGAAAAGTGAAAATTTAATATGGTTCCCTGTTTCATTAACTGCACTTATAAGCATAAAGTAAGAAAATCATAATGCTCGAACGTTTCTATGTTCCATTCAATCTGAGTTTCTAATAAAGAAGTAACAAATAGTAAACATTTCTGCATTCTCCTTGGCAGCCTGTTTTGTAAGGTTTCCTGTAGTTTTAAGCTATTTATTTATATTTTTAGCTATTTTTTCCTCATTTTTTCAGTTTCAAGATGTTGATATTTTGGAAATTTGGGTTCATTTATAATTGATTTCTGTCCTGCGATGGTTCTGCTAGTTTGGTCCAAAAACATATCTTGGATTTTTTTTTGCGATTCCCAGTTTTGATTACGTTCTCTATGCTCAAGGTTTCCCTAATTTATTATCATGCTTGTAGTGTTACGGGCTTTTTTTTCTAATTTTCAATGTTTCACAACGATCAGAATTTCTAGAAGCAATTTCGTGGATGCTATGTGAACTAGACTAATTTCGAAAATTATTTTGACGAACATCTGACTATTCTCTACTAGTTTTTCTGTCGAACCCCTTTTTTAAAATCGGATATCTGTATTCCGATGTTCTCACATTACTTCTCACATTTAACCCAAATTTTTTTCTGATTTGGAATCTTCATTTATTCATCCTCCATCATCTCAGATAATCAGCCCTTTTGTTTGGATGCTAATTTGATTATACTGAGTGATTATTCCGAAAAATGCGAGTTTTTTACATGATCAAATTTGGGTTTTTGAGCTTTTTTGAAAGTGATGATTTGTCAGTTTTAATTCTTCACTATGTTTTTACAGTATTTTGTGTTCCAGAATGTTCATAACTTTGAACACCCACACAAATCCTTGATCAGAGCTCATTAGACTTTTTGAACCATTTGTTTTGAAAACCGACGTGTTGAGAGAATATGTGCTTGCCTAGTATGAAATTCGTGAGTGACATTTTGTTCTGTTCCTCCACTACTGTTTTGACAATTATCTCTGTTTTTAATTGTCTAGATTGATGTGCAAATGATAGAGCAACACATTTGAAGATAATACCATACTTGTCCGAAATCGGCCCGACTTATGAACCAACTTTTCTCAGTTTCCCTTATACCATAAGTTCCTCAAAGTTGTTATTGCACAATATGTAAGTTATAGTCAAATTATCACCATTTTTCTGCTTTCCTCTTAACTGCCGCATAATCTTTTCAAATTTTCACACTTTCCTAATGTTATCATTTACAGGTTCATCCTCACATTGGATTGGGTCGATTGAGTATAATCCATAGTTTCAATCTTCAATGTTTTGGAGTTCCAGTGTATATACTATAGTCAGTTTTTGTTTAATGTTAAAGAGATTGTTTAGATTTTTCATTTGGGATTTCGAAAAGCGTTTCCACAGAAAAATGCTGTTTTTGCGGTTCTATGTTATTCTAGACGATTCACAGTTTTTATTATGTCTTCGTTCCTTTTGAATTTAACAAAAAACTTCCTATTTTTCCCAATTTTTCACTGTTTCTCAGTCTTCTGATATTGTGTAACTTTTCCTCATTACAATGCTCAAATTTTGGATTTGTCGTACTATTTTTTGATGACGTCATCACTAGTAGAGGACTAAATCAGAATACGTTCTCTTCTCATTTATTTTTCCAGTTGGAAGGATTTTTCGAAGGATTTCCTGTAGTTTTGGGGAGTTAGAGCTATTTTGAGGTCTTGTACTTTTAGAATTTTTGGTGCTTTTAATAAATAAAAAAATTCTGTTTCAGTGAGCTGAAATTTTGTGAACTTGGTTTTATTTCTAATAGGTAAAACAATCCTTCGGCCACAAAGTCTTGAAATTTAGAAATTTCTTCAATTTTTGTAATTTTCGCGTTCCGGGCTGGCCAGATGGGAGAATTTTTATCTGCCAGGCTTGACTCATACTGCCCGGCCAAGCCCGTTCGGACACACCGACCGGCCGAAAAACTACAAGCGTTACTGTTTTTTGAACAAAACTTTGGGTTCCATTTTCTCTACTTGTTATCAAATTCTCGTCTATTCTTCGATAACATTTCGAAAACCGTTGAGAAATGTTTCCCTGGTGAAAATTACATCATTGCATTTTCGTTTCTCTTTATAACTATCGAATATGGCCAAATTCTCTTTCCAAATCCAGAAATCATCTCAATTATTCTAGGTTGTTCTTTACTGAAATTCACCATATTTTCTCGTATCATTTCAGATTGTCAAGCCAATTTTTTCCGTTTCAAGTTCTTTATTTATATTCTAATTTTTCCTTGAATATGTTTTCTTTATTCTCTCATTATCTCCAAACAAATTCTCATTGAACTTTTCCAAAAATAGCATTACTATTAAAATGCCAAATTACAAGTGGTTGTCCTTTTATCTTATTGATAAATCCGTATTTTGAGCTCTCGACTCTTCAGTTTTCAAGCTCCTCCTTTACCGTTTTTATATGTACCATTGTTTTTGAATATTCACCTGTTTAATTTTCTTCATTTCACTCACACTTAGTTTTCATAAGCATTAGAATAAATACTAGAAGTACCTTATTTTTTATTATATCAACCGAGGTTCACCTGTCAAAAAATTTCCACTGATTCTGTGTCATTGTTTCCGGAGTATTTTCATCCATATTTTTAATTACTTTATTGATTCGGATGCTCTCATACATCCTTGAAAAGTTTGTACTTTCGCCATAAGAAACTTTATGCACAGAACTTGTTTTAATTGACGCATTATTTTGTTTAATGACAGTTAGCAACAGTACCATTCTAAGAATACCCTATGCAAAACCAAGATCAATATTCTGACAAATATCTACAGTTTCAAAAGGCTCAGAACTTTTGATATCTTTGAAATCACTAATGCGATGCTCTATTAATCTTGTGAGTTCTGCAACCTTGGAAAATTGAATCAGCCCAGGAAAACTTTTTTTCAAAGTCCTTCGGTTTCCTTTAAGTCATATAGGTCATTTGAATTTGGAAGTCTAATTGATTGGTCGTCCGCCTTTCTTTCTCTAAAAACAACTGACTGTTGCTGATATTCTAAACTTGAAATACGGATCCATGTTCATTTTAAGTTGTCCATCGTTTCGGTTTTCTTTGCTCACCAAGATCATAACAACAGTGTCTCTAAATATTTACTGTTTCATATAGTTTTCATAGCTTGTCATTTTCTATTTTCCTGTTTCTTCCAATTTGGCACATTCATTTTGATTCAAATTCAGCATTTTCAACAAAAATTATATGTTTCTGCTATGCCATATTAGACTGATAAACTGCAAAACATAATGCGAGCGTTGAATATGTTTCAAGAAATTTGGTTTCAATATAGAATTGACGCCTACATAGTTGTAATAGGATGTTTCGTGGATATCTAGAATAAATTTGAAAATCGCTTCTGAATACCCAACGCACATTCTCAGAGCCATCCTATGCATTTGATCTCTGTCCCGAATTATCTATTCAAAATTTCAGATGTTCTTTTTAACAACTTGAACATTCAAAAAAATTCTTTGCTGCTGATAGTATGATCCCCAATCATATACTCTTAAAATTATTACTTCTAATACTATCTGATCTTGTCAAGTTTTCGAAACCGGTTTTCACTATTCGGGATTTCTATATTTTTGGGATTTCTATATTTCCCTTGGTGAGATGATTAGTAGGATTTGCTGCAGTGTTAAAATACATATAAGGGCTAGTGTGGGTATTCTACTTTGACTTTCATTTTTGGCAGTTACGCACCAATTTATTCCAGTTTCAAAGAGTTTGTATTTCATGATTTTTTGGATTTTTCTACAATGTGCCTAGGTTTTGCACGATAATCCCTCTTACTTATTTGATATTTACTAGCTTCAACCGTTTGAAAAATCAACTTTCCGGTTGCCTTTACTTTTATTTCACTCAATATTTGTGATTAGGTTGATTAGTTAGTTCTATGATATGCTTTTTGAACTTCTAGACAAGAGCCCCACAGTTGTCGTCACAGTCTTTTCAATTCTATCACGTTCTTCGCAAAACCTCTTATAATTGATCAACTCTTGACTTGTCGACTATCAATTCCTCAAAACTTCAGTTTCTTGAGAGAAACATGAAACGGTAGATTTTGAAAAATTCAATTGTGTACTCTTTTCATTTCTCCTCATTTTGCGTAGATTACAGTTTCACCACCATAAAATATTCTGATCTTCTGATTAGAAATCGTTAGACCCTACCTTCCGGAAACCACTATATTTACCAAATATGGGCTATTTATCTATAAATTTTCACATTTTCATTATAATGATATCCCGTAAGTTGGAACTTTTCTCCAGTACTTATGCCATCTCATTCACCATTTAGCTTTTTTTTTATTCCGTTGCCGATAATGATCATAAAATCAAAAATTTCCTAAATTTTCTTGCCGCTTTGAATAGGTAATATATTAATTCGATTCATTTTTTGTTACTTTGAATCGGTTTCCGTGTCCCTTGAAAAAAGTAAATTTATTCCTCTTGTCCTCGCAAACTACACACCCCGTAAATCCGCCCCGGAGCTAGGCCATGCAAAAGCTCGGCCATCTAGAAGGAAGACGGCGGGTGTTTGAATTTGAGATGTCACAAAAAAATCTCAATTTTTCTCTTCACTTCAATTATGTTCTCATGAACGAACCAAATTCTCCCACTTCTCTCACAATAATTCAGACTTTTCAGATCAAATTTCCCGCTTCAATTTGTTGAGAAATTTCTGAATGTTTTTCTTCAATTCGCTTTCAAAAAGGTGTCAGAGGCGTACAGTTCTTCAACTTCTGAAAATAATGTTATAACTTAAAGACCAAATTAGGAGCAATCGTCTTGAATCTGTATTTGGAGCTTGGAGCTTTCCAGAAAAATTTTCCAAAAAATTACATTCTCAGTTTCTGTATCATTGTTTCAGAAACATTTTACGTTTATTTTTAATCTCCTCTTCATTCACACTGAAACGAATTGTCACCATACTTTCCTGAAAGGTTGATATTTTGGCCTCTGATGGTTTCCCCAACATAGTCAAATTATTTTCTGTTCCTCCAAACCCATAATTTTGACTGGTGATGGTTAGCAACACTGCTACCTTTTTCTTTACGACAAACCAAATATGAATCTCAAACCAATACATCCAGTTTCCAAAGGTCAGACATTTTCTAACATCTGTAAAATTACAAATATCTCCGATCTGATGAATCCTGTAAACTTGGAAGCATATGATAAATCAGTACTAATATTGCAGGGGAATTTTTCGGACTCTTCAAAAATAATATTGCAGGAAAAAGTTGCCCACTCGACTTGTCTAACCAACCGTCCGAGCGAGTACAAGTGTTACCATTTTGTTTTAAGTATTACGGTTTTTTTTTAATTTCGGTTTCCTCTCCTTTACTTGTTCTCACATTTTCACTTATATTTCGATTCTTCTTGGAATTTTTTTGGTTTCAAGCTCATCATATTTTCTCGTTGGAGATACTATGATTGCTTCGTTTCCGCTATGAATGTTAAAATCCCATTCCAAATTCAGAAATCTCCAGTTTTCTCTCCATCTTCATTACTCAAAAACGAATCAAAATCTCCATTCTTCTTAAATTAGTTCAGATTTTTTCAACCCAAATTTTCCGATTCAATGTCTTGATTTACTTTTTAATTTTTTCGAACTTTGCTTCCAGGTCCCTTCAATCTGTAAGCCAAAAAAATGCCTAAAATCCCCTTGTTACTATAATGCCGAAATAGAAGATGTTAGTCTAGAATCTCTATATTGAGCTCTCTTCTTCTGGTTTTCAATCAAGCGTTTCGTTCAGACGATTTCCATAAGATTCACCTGTTCCATGTTTTTAATTTCACTTTCACAGATTTATCGAAGCATTAAGGGGGAGTCCAATAGCGTCGCGATGTTTCTTGTACAACTAACTTAGAGGAGTTTGTGGAAAATCTTCATCATCTACATAATCACTATGTTTTCTGTTCCTCCTAGCCCATACATGTATTTGATTTCCGCCAGCGGAAGTAAAGTCGTTTTTATAACTTTAACTAAGTTCTTATTACTCAATTTATGAATTTTTGAATCATTATGCATAGTTTACTCCGTGTTCTTTCCTCTAGACCATCGTACATTCTTTTCAAAGTTTCACTGTTTCCTAATGTTATCATTTTCAGGTGGATTCTCAGATTGTATTGGAACGATTATGTCCTGAGTATTTTTTTTTTGATTTCAAGCATTAATATTCGGATCCTTTCCGACACCCTTTCCTTTTTTTCCACTTTTTTCTCTGTTTCAGCATGCTTTTTATTAATAATCATTACTTTTCTGGTGATTTCCATTATGCCGCACATCTCTGGTTACAAAACCACTTCTAATGCCTGAAGCACACTAAAAATAGAAAGTTGACATATATGGAGTTTGAGGAACAGAATAGCTCAATTAAAACAAAAAAATTAGAAGATCATGTGAATCCTAGGAGTTCAAAAACCTTGAATTTTCGACGATCCCAGTTTCTCTGTCTTTACTTGTTCTGAAACTCCGACCTATTTTTCGATGCTCTCCTGAGTCGTTGTGAGAAATTTTTCGTCATTGCTTCGTTTGCTTGGTGTTTTCCGAGTCGGTCAATAAACCTCTCCAAATCGAGAAATCTCTTATTCCCTCATCTCAAAATCAATTACTCAAGAATAAACCAAAATATCTCATTTTTCTAACATTTTCAACCCATATTTTCTGATTCAGTTTCTTCATTTATTCTCATGTTTTCCTTTGAATTTCACTTCCTTCTTTTGATTTTCAAGCTGCTCCTCCAGCTTTCTTTTTATTTATTTTCTAACATTTTCATCTGTTTCGTTTTCTTCATTTTACACTCTCAGCTTTTCGGAAGCATTGTAATCCATTCATTCAGTAAGCTGTTTCTTGTTCAATCAACCTAGATGCAGTTGCCTGAAATTATTCTCCGTTTCTTCATCATTTTTTCAAGAGTATTCTTTCTTCATTTTTTGATTTTTCCAATGACTCCTTCGACACGAATCCAGATGATCCAAAACAATTTCTAAGATCAATGTTTCCTCGGAAGTGTAAAAATCGGAAGATATTTTAATATCGCACAATGGAATCTTAACATTGGTCACTGTTTCAAAACCGCTAGTTTCAAGCACCGAGTGAACGTGCTTCAATACGGCGCGGATCATGGTTGCTCCATATTTCAATAAATCATGTAGAGAAAACAAAAAAGTAGTAGCCACTAACGCTTCAAAAATTCAAGATAATCAGCTCTTAATGATGAGATCAGTTTGATAAACAACTCAATCCCCACATTCAAACAAAAGTATGCTTACTATAGAGACTTTTTTCATACTTGCAGTTTGTTAGTATAAGTACTGTTTCATTTTGTTATTTTCTTGATTGAGTTCATTTTTTGCCAGTTGAAGAGGGACACCGTACTCCATGTTTTAGTCACAGAAGCTTGTTCAGATATGAACGAGGACTTTGTAAAAGTCCATAGCTTAACAACAAAGTGACTACTGTCTACCGAATATTTTGCACATGTGTTCCCAAATCTTGTGGACCAACTGAAACAGATTTGCTCATGATTGTTGACTACTTTTCCAGTTACTAAATGATTTCAAATGTTTTTATCAATTTCTAATTTTTGTTTCTTGACGGGTAAGAACTGACGTTGAATAGCAAAAACAATTTGCTCTACCCAGAAAGCCTCAGAACTGTTATGAAAAAACCGAAATTTTTCATTGTTTCACATTGGTGATCTCTAAGCCATTAATGAAATTCTATACTTAAGGTACGTAGCTGAAACTAATTTTTCATTTTTCCACTTTTAGCAGTGTTTGTTGTCGTCAAACCTATTGTCATGTCTGTGAGCAATATTGATATATCATAGTATGCGAACACCTTCAATTCAGAATGCTTTTTATTGTCCCAACCCAGGGTCACAATCTGTTCTAGTTCTCTCTGATTTTCTAGTATTTATCACGATTTTTTTTTCCCAGTTCCACTATTCCCATGTGTTTCCCAAAGTTTTGATTACTCTATTCAAAAATGCAAATCTTTTCTTCCCTATGCTTTCTTTTTGATTACTTTTTGATCTTTTGAATTTTTCCTGTTTCCAAATTTTATCATTTTCAGGTACTTCCTCACTTTGGATTGGAATCGCGCGTCTCTCTGGAACCTGCTGAAATTTCGATTGCCATGACTTCCCTGACTTTTCTTTGTGGTATTATTTTCCAATTTCTCGCCACTTATTTTCCCTGTTTTGCATTGTTAGTGAAAAGAGAATCTGATTGGATTCATATTACGCCGGGCTTTCTCCATGGTAATTTAGATTTAGAAACTTTTCATGGTTTCAACGCGGTCATTATATTGGTCCTTGCCTTCACATTTACTAGTTCATTTGGCTTTTTTTGTCACTACGTTCTCAGATTTTAGCGATCATCACTACTGTAGGAAATCTAGCTTCACTTTTTCAACTTTATCTGTTTCAAATTGTCCAGAGCTTTTGAAATATATTCAGTTATACAATGCTCTTATGATTTTTGCAAACCCCTTTTTATACTGAAAAATTACCAATGTCATCTTGAACACAAACTTTTCGAAACCGGGAAAATGTTTACCTTTTTTCATATCTGTTCCTTCATATTTTCGTGTCCAGATCCAGATTACACCAAGCAAATTATGAAATCCAAATCCATTCATGAAAAAAAAACCCGATCACTTCCCTGTTTCAACTTTTTGTTATTTATTGCCCAGAATACACAAATGGGCTCAATGTTCGCGGTCCACATTTCATCATAAAAGCCAACAAATCATGTACATACATATGTTTTGTATGACAGAATCGAACTATGTTGCCATTATTATTTTGGATTTGGTATCCAGAGATTTAGTCGAACATCAGATTTTTCAACAGATTTCACTTTTTGAAGGTCCAGACTCTATGTAAATTCTATCTATATTTTTGTTAAAAAACTCGATTCAGTTGGTTTGACTGTTTCACCAATATCAGATGGGAGATTGTGATGAAATTGTAACAGTTAGAACATAGTCGAAATAGCGGAACTTGTGAATTAAGGTCCTACCAGAGTCGCTGCGCGCCTCTGGCGCGTTCACCTTCCCATTCGTAGAGGCCATACGGCCTCCAGATTTTTGTCGCTTGAGTAGCTCAGTTGGGTGCGCGCCGGTCTGGTAATCTCAGGTCGCGGGTTCGATTTTGTGCGCGGTCCAAATTCTTTATCTTTCTTTGTGAAAACTAAAGCGGACATCCTGACCAAGAAACAGACAGACTCCACTAGCGGATTATATATAAGTAAGATTCTCCTGATTTAGTCGAATTCCGATATTTTATGGGTAATTTCATACAGTTTCATCAAGTTATCATATCAACTTACCCGGTCAGTCAATTGATAATTTGATTTTTGACTATCAAAAATTTTCAATTTCTGGTTGCCATTACATGCATACGATTCCTTGATCCCTATTCCATCGGTCCTTAAAAATTTTGTGATACTTTCCGGTTAAAATGATCGACCCTATGATTTTTTTCGGTTTCCACTAGTTCTCAAGTTTTGTACCGTTTTGATTTTCTAATTTTTTTAAATATCCTTTTCATCCAACTTCATATTTGCCAAATTCCCACTTCTAGTGTGTTATGCAAGTGATTTCCTCAAGATGAAATACTGCAGAAAAGGTAGAAGGAACATTAAATTATAGAACCTACCACTCCAAATTTAGAATTTCTCACGTATTCCTAGTGGTTATTGTGCTGATTTTGCTGTTCGAAAATCCTATTATAGCCAAAATAGCTTATGAAATTAGGACGCATACTTCCGGTTTTTTCATGTTTCAGGAAGTTCAGAAGTTTAGTAGCGTTCCTGGATATTTGATTTGAACTCGATGTACGAATGTAAACTAAAAAGCCATGATCAAATGAAACCGAATTCTGGTCCATCTACCAATTTTTCTGTTTTAGTACCTTTTGAAATTTCGGGTCCTACTAGGATTCTGATCGCTTATTGTCTGACATTCTAAGGGACGATCACGTTGCCTGTCAAAAAAGGAGAGTCCAGATTTAAACCAATCGAAAAGCTGAAATTCATCCTCCTTCAATGTCTAACTATTTCTGTTGTCCCACAAACCATAAAAAAAAATCTTTTTTATTATTTTTCGGAGTTTCCGTCTCATTTTTCTTGATTTTATTCCTAGTGGTATTGTATTCAAATTCTGTCAAATCGAAAGAAGAAAATTAAGTTTTCAATTAAAAGCACACTGAAACACAAATTTCAATGTATCAAAAAGTGCACATAATTTTGGATAAATTTGATAAATTTGATTGGTTATGTTTCGTTGATTTATTCGGTAGTAATGAGACAGTATAATTTGAGCCAGGGACTCATCGTTTCATTTTCAAACGTGCTTCGATTCATTCCTGGATTAACGTTTTCCAAAAGTTAAAAAATATTATATCGTTGCAAAAAAGCTATTATATTACAACAAGTTGTCACTTTTTATCAGACTTACTTTTTCTATGGTGTTTGTATTTTTGTTTCATCTCCGATAAGTCGAGCAAAGCTACCTCAAAACAAAACAACATCACACTATTCATTTAACCACTCCTTTATTTTTTTCTGTTTCAGTCAGTTGATAAGAGATCACTAAATTTTGGAATAACGATCGACATTGGCAGTTGTCTCCATATACCCACATATTCATTCAAGTTTCCAGTAAGTACTGCGAGCTAGGGAGTTGCACACTATCTTCTAGAATGCTACACTTCTTACATACAAACAAAACTAAGTTCCCCGTTTCGAATCTTCTATATTATGAGTCCATAAATTCAAGTTTCACTGTTTGAGTCATCGAAGTTTTTATTCAACAGCTTTATTCAACTTTTCTTCGTTTTCTGATCTTCTACTTCTCTTGGTGTTGCTAGAAGCACATTAGGTTGTAAGTTGACAACGTGAAATCTAATTATCCACATATTTCCTATTTAGATTTTTCTAATATACACGATATGGGTCTGGGAGTACGAAGTACATAGTCCAGAGCTCACTTTCAATTAACTCAATTTCAGAATTCAATTAGCTTCCGAAAATGGCAATTTATGTCAAGATCTCACATTTCTCATTTTCACCTGTATCCCCTACTCGATATTGGTTTTGGGGGTAGTTAGATTATTCAGTGTTACTTGAATCAGAGTTGTTTTCTCGTTTTTTTCTGAAGTCAGTCTCAAATTTGATGACCACTTCTCTAAAAGTAACATCAAATTTTTTACATTTCATCACTGTCATAACTGATTTTAATCCTAGTTTTCTAAATTTTTCCTTTCCCGCTTCCAGAAGCCCCTCATTTGTATGTTCCATCTGGAGAGAAGGGGAGAAACACCTAATTTTAATCTCGCCCTTGCTCAACTTCCTTGTCTTATTTGTGCGTAATAGTTCTTAGCATGTTTTCAGTGGGCCAGTACCCTTTTCGCCTCAATTTGCGGATGTTTTATGTTTCAAGATTTCGAGAAATTTAGCAGTGAAAACTCTTCTAATAATTGGTAAAGTATGGTTTTGTTCTATTACCTTGGTGCATAAGTCCCTACCCATTTTGATCAAAAGTTTGAACCGCTCAGTTCTCGGAGGTTTGGGCAACTATGGTTCCTACATTTTAGCATTGGTGGCTCATGCTTTCGTGTGACCTAACGCTAGTCACTCACTGTCTGATAGCTTGATTGAAGAAAGTTATAGCTCGTGAAAGAGGGCATACATTTTTCGGGTATGCTCTATAAAACTCCTGTAACTTTACGAATACTGTACTTTTCAAACTGAAATTTGGCAAATAAAACAACAACATGTTAAGTTACAATTATAAACAAACTGTACCTTTTCTCTCCTACTGACAACGTATTTATGTTCCAATTTAGTAGTCGGTAAAATCGCCAAAAAGTGATGGTTTGCAGATCCAATTTTTTGTGTTGTTTGGAATATCTAGAGGCTCAGTTGTTTAATGAAAATTTTTCTTCAAGACGGCACTACGTAATTGCAAAATATCAGAAAAATCTGAATACAGGCAGGATTGGTAGGAACTCTAACGTTTAGTACTGAAAATCGTGGTTTTCAGTGTTTTTCCCACTTTTTCTTCTTTACAAAAAATTTGAGCGGATGATTTGGTATTCGACTTCGTAGTTATATTTGTAACATTAACTACTCTTTGTGGCAATGTATGCAAAATATCAGGACATTGGATTTTGAAAGCGCCCTATCACATGTCCTTTTTCATTTCATGCGAGGAAAAGTAAAATTTCGTCCAATCTGGATTTTCCGGATAGTTACAGGTTTGAGTATGTGCATGTGAATAGCACTCAATCTTATAATCAAAATCGTACATTAACAAAAATACTCTCGACTTCCGCCAGAAAAATGGGTTCAAAACTAACCAGACCGTCAATTCGAAGTTATAGACAATGTTGGCAAAATGGCGTGCAATTCGACTTCTGAAGCTAGAAGAAATATATTGACCTGTCATTTTATAAGACCGATGATGGTCCCTCATGCCCAAAAAATTACAAATACGGGCCTCGCTCGATAACAGCAATACGCTGTTTCAAAAATGAATCACAGAAAATGGGTAGGGACTTATGCACCAAGGTAATAATTTCGTAACGGTACTAGTTCCATAAGACTTCACAATTATTATGACCCTTATGAAACTGAAACATTTCTTGAAAATTTTCGGAGACTTCTTGTTTCAGATAGGTGTCTAAATGTGTCACTGAGCTTAACCACTAGTTCTCGGTTCAAGCAAAGATCCAACTTTTTGTCAAACGTTTCATTGCAAATGACAGTATAACAGTTGCCGCCGCCATATTGAGGTTCTGTAAAATACCAATAGCTGAGAAAGACATCGTAGAACAGTAACTTTTTTCTCTGTTTTACTTAGTTTTTATGAATATTGCTGATAGAGTTTCATTGATACTGAACAAGCTTTCTTCCCAGTTTCCATAACTGAACCTAGTTTTCACAATCTAAGGTTCGAAACATTTTGGCATCTGCCTATTGGTCACCTGTTATCCCTAGCTCTTCTCAACTAACGTTTAAAAAAGGTCAATTAATAGTGGCAATGATTTTTTTGCCTTTGTTGGTTCCCCTACACTCCTCTGTATTAGAATTTTGTTCGAAACATTAACTGAGTATTGGATTCTACCAAACATCCTCGTTTATTGTTTCCATCAATAATACGACTTCGGTGCAACAAAAACTTCAATTTTTCAATTTTTCAATCTGGCTCGCGAAATTTGGCGTACACTTTTCCCAAATCCAGCATTAAAATCGAAAAAAAAACGCCTGTTTCACCGTGGTTTTGAAACAGTTGCATTATTTACAAATCTCAATAACATTCTCATGCAGACCCAAATCAAACAACAAGCATAGTGAAAACTAATCTTCTTCTGTGTTTATTTTTGGATGAAAAACTATTACCAAGACTTTTGAGAAAATCTAAACTTGGTGAAACGGGAATCTTGCTTCTTTTTCGTGATTTTTTTCTCCATTCTTCAAGAACCTTAAGAAAATTGGGATAGGTTAAGTTTCAAGTAACATATTCTGCATGTGATCTTCCACTAGTTTTCCTTCTAAATATGATTAGCAACTCAGTGTATCAATTAGTTCTGTTCCACGAGGTAGATATTTGTGATGAACTATTGACACAGTATTGTGTGGAATATATCCAGTTTTACAAGGCTCGTTGGTAAAGTGATGGAGAATGTCTCTCCAGAGACTGTTCTCGAAACATGGCCATGTTTAAAAGGATAATGAAACAAAACTTCGATTCCTTGTTCTTCATTGAATTTTCAAATTTTGGAATATTCACTCTTTCAAAATGTTCTCAAAAAACGTTGCCTTATTCTAATTCTTTAATTACTTTTCATGACACTCAAATAACCTATCTGTTTTGTCGGCCTACTGACCCCTTCAAGTTTATATGAACATCTTCAATTTGTTCCGTTGTAACAACCCAGATAAACTGTTCTGAAAACAAAATCAAAAAGTTTGTGACCTCTAAAGAGCATCAATTTTTGTAAAGTGTTAAAATATTTCTGCTTCAAATAGTCCACAAATATCCGTGGATGCTTTGACTTCTAGTTCCATTAGTTTGAAGTGAGCCTTGCATGAAATCAACCTGTTTGTTCATTAGTTCATAGTAAAAAAATTTCATATCTGATAGCGTTTTCGTAAAATCGCAACAGCTGAGAATGATATAGTGATGCAGTAAAATTTTTCCTGTTTTCAATAGCTCACTTATACTCAAATAGTTGAATTTGCCCAGTTTGCTTGATTTGTTTCCCTGTTTCCATGTCATTTTATAGAACTTTCGATAAATTGTAAGATTATTACCTAATAAAACGCCTCAAAGTGTGCCTACATTAGACACTTCACCTGCTTTTACTCTCAACTGACATCAACAAAACTGGAAACTTTCTTAAAAATTAGTTACCGGACTGTGCTTTCAAAGTTTCCTTTTTTAGTTCCAATTGTTCAGAGATAATCAGTATTCTTATAACTGCGCCTAAAATATCAACTCGATGAAACAGAGGGACGTTATCTTGATCATACATTATCATGTTGCGTGACCATTCATCATTCAGTTATTCAAAGTGACTCGCAAAGAAATTTATCATTTGATCTCACCACAAAGTGTCAATTCTTGCTGTTTTTAAAGTGTCAATTCTTGCTGTTTTTTTTACATTTCACTGTCTGATAAAGTTTGCAAACGGAGAAATAGTACCGTTCCATCTCCTAGTTTTGCCGACTAGTGAAATTTTTGGTCAATTCTCGGCCTATACTGATAGAGGTGAAACTCTAACTTTAGTGGATTTCGAATATCACAAATTGATGCATGTGACTGTCTCAAGATGGTTTATCTTTGCGTGACAACTTATCATTATCATTGTAACATTACTCTAGGTTTCAGAGTTCTTGGAAAAATATTAGAGTTTCCTGTTGCACATTGTTCACATTTAAACTAGCAGATGTCTATGAGTTGATCATAAGATAATATCATTTTTCTGAGACTCGAGACGATTCTGTGATTTCCTAGTTACAAGTGTTTTCACGAGGTATTCACCGTTTCTGACGACTGATGAGTTGGTGACATTTCCCAACGTGATAATGTTTTTGGTGCATCCATAAGCTTACGTACACATTCAAGTTATCAAGGTTCCAAACAATTTTCTCAGTTTCTTCCAGTTATTAGAGATGTTTTTTAATGAAGCTCTTTTTTTTAGACAGTGATCATTGCACCTAGACCACCGTCATATGAGAGTCATGAAACATTACTGTTTTAGAACTAATTTAATGTTATCATCAAAAATTCAGTTGGTTCTTCTAGCGCTTTCCCTTAGTCTACACATGTTCAAATGCTAAGTGAAATTATAGTTTTATTCGAGTTTGTGCATTGATACGAGAAATAGTCACATAACTTCTCAAGTATTGGAAACAGGAAGATTTTTTTACTGTTTTATCAATATTGATTTTCTTTACTCACCTCGCACTTCTGATTCACTACCGCTGGAATCCGCACACCAACATTGTGAACAGGATGTAACAGTAATCTACCACAAAACTCCTTCTTCCAAAACTTCAGTCTCTAGAATTAGTTTTCGAGCTTCTATAGGAAAATCTTTGTTCTAGTTAAACGTTATGAGAGCAAGAAGACTTTCCTAATCTACTGTTCCCTGCGAAGAATGCTTTTAGAATGTATAATTTTGTTTTTAATCATTTTTCTTGTTTATTTTTCCCGCAGCCGGGCCGATTGCTGGTCAAGTATGTCGGAGATTGTTATATTTTGAACTTTGAAATGCGCGAACTTGAGGTCAAGCAATGATTCAATGAATTTTTTCCAATATTTTTACCGATTATTTGAAACTGTAATGTAAGTTTTAATTTTGTGCTTCGAGTTTTACTTGTACCTTTCTGATAAATTTGTTGGTTTTTGAACCTCCAATGGAGATTGAGATACTAGTGCCTACCCACATAACTTTCAAAGTTTCCGTCACATTTTCGTGTTTCATCAAGCTGGGATTACTGTTAGCGCCCTATCTTCTTGATACTTGCTGTGCTACGAAATTCCAAACATACACATGACGTCATCAACTCAAGAAATTAGCTTACTGTTTCATCTATGCCTCAACTTTGACTTGTTTCGACTTTTCACAATACTCATGACTTGGAAGAAATACCATCTACAGTTTCGAAATGCTCGTATTGTGTTCCATTCAATTAAAAGGCAATGCGCAATTAATCCGTGCCTTATTTCTAAGCGAGATGTTCAAGAGTATCCGAGACTGTTCACGACGCCAGTTTTCTGATAATCATTACAATATAATAATCTATTTTCGGTCTGCTCAGCTTACAGTTTCTCAACTATGTCTTCCTTGTTGTGGCATCTGGCTACTGCTTCTCCGTTTTTTAGTATTCGCTAATTATTGTTTGAATGGGACGTGATCATCAACTGAATACAGCATAATGTCACAGTTATTCACTTTGGATTTGAAATTGTCACTTTTTATAACAACCCAAGATCGGCTTAAAATATGTTGAAAAACTTGAGTATAGAGAGAAATTTGATCTCTATTTCAGAAATAAGGGCCCAATGAGAAAATAAGGGTGTTCTGTTATAATCTGCCTGCTCATGTTATGTAATGCTTTGTCGATAGTTTTTTGTATTATATATTTGAAACACTCTTTTCTACGTCCTGTTTTCCATTATTTTTCTGTTTCACCTACATATTTTTCTTACACTTTTAACGTCCATACCGTTGCGTCCTCGTATTGCTCTTATCAAAATCCAACACATTTTCTCAGTATTTTTAACTAACTCTCTCATTTTAAGGTCCACCTCAACACTACTTATTAACCACTTGGCATCACTTGATATGGAATATCGTGAGATTTTTTCCCAGTTTTTACAACATTGTAAAATTTCTCTTTAGTGTTTCTAACCATTCGAGAGTTGCTTCTGATGGGAGAAGTCATAAGATAGTTTGGCGATTGTTTTCTGTTTCTCCTAGTTTTTGTTTTTCCTGATCACGGGTACTATCACTGAACTCACTCCTTGTGACTTACTTCATATGCTCTATTATGGTCCATTAATCTAGTTCAGACACGAAAATCTCACTTTTGATTTTTTATCTCTGGTGGGGATAAGTGGAAAAGGAAACAGTTTCGGTTTGTGGATTTTGATCTCGTTCTTTGTCAAAACCTTACCATCGGGTACCTATTATTCTTGTTTTACTGTTTTAGATAGATGATAATTTTGGATTCATTTGGAAATTTCAATTATGCTACGAAAAGAACTTTGTACATATCTAAGAAAGTCTGTTGAAACTTGGTGACTTACAAAAAAAAATTCCGATTCAATGTGTCAATTTATCCATTATGAAAACTAATAAGCTGTTATCTCGGAGGAAAATTCTGATAAATTCAAAGTTTCAATTTCGGCTCTTCAACATTTTACCTATGTATTTGAAATCCATTTTTACGAGTAACAGGGGAAAACCGCCAAAACCAAAGATTTTCATCTGATTTCTCTGTTCCACGCTGAAAAATCTTGCTCATAATATCGCTAGCTCACCTTTTTGGTAAAAATTGGCTTTAAAACTCGGTAGTTTTTATTAGTTAGCCATCCTTCGATCAACTAATGTGTTTTATATACTTGAAACAGTTTTTCCGTAGATTACTACAGCATGAGCCTACTATCCGATATTTTCCAGTTTCTGTTAGATGTTTTAGTACTGGATCATCTTTTCAGTTTGATCGGAGAGTACATTTGAAGAGAACCTGTACGTTTCTCGTTTACAGATCTACAAATCGATAGTTTGGTTCTAGTCATTAACTTCAAAAATTTAGAGCGATTTTTGGTTTCAGTCATGTTTTTTTCTTTTCTTACTGTATTTCTTTTGGCAAGTTTAATAATTTGGAAACATCTTTTCTTGCTGTTACATCTAGTTTATAAACTAGCTAGGTTTTTGAATACACCAATCACAGCTTCATAGCAGTTTTCATAGTTTTTTCGATAATTCTCATGAATTATCTGTTGTAACAAATTTGCTTCCACATCAGCGTAGTATCTGAATTCAGTATTCTTTTTTACCTCCATTGGAAATAACAAGTTTCTCTGTGGTATCTATAAAGACTTAATTTTGTCTTGTTACGTCTACCGTCGCTTTGGAATTCTTTTTTGCAAAAAAATATACTTTTACAGTTTCCAATGGTTCATAATTTCATCCGTCCATTCAAATTGCGATCTACCGCATTTGATACATTTTCAAACCGTCCATACTGAGTCGTTAACATCCACAGTATTCTAAAGGTCAGAAGCATCTATTACGTTCTTCTACCCTTATTACAGTTTCTCAAAAGTGATTTCATATTAGACCCTACGGTGTGCTAATCCGTTGGTTGATTTCCGGGTATTTGCGGACTTTCCAGTTTCGAAGCCAAATTTGGCTTGAAAAACAGTAAGTCGCCAGACACCGAGCTTGCTTATTTCGAAAATATAGCTTCGTCCTGAAACCGTCAGTTGATTAGCACCACTAAACATTATCCAGCTATACAAACTTGCTGAATCTGTTTAATTTTTTATTGATATTTTTGAATTCGATTGTACCGTAATAAGAATAATCTGTTCTTTCAGTGTGAGACACATGTTCTGATTTCAAGTACTGTCTCAAACGGTCGAATTTCTCGCGGTTATTCGCCCTTTGAAAGTTATCTCTTCAAAATGGAATTAATAGTTTTCTGTTTCGTGTAGATCGTATAGGCCTTGTTGAATTCTGTGGGGAGTAGCTTGGACAAAATCGAAGTTTCCTTATTTTTGGACTAACGATGTTTTTATGAATTTTCTCCTGTTTCTCCTAAGTTATGTTTCCGAAGTCTGCTGACC
Organism: Caenorhabditis sinica; assembly: GCA_963932045.1. Classification (NCBI taxonomy): domain Eukaryota; kingdom Metazoa; phylum Nematoda; class Chromadorea; order Rhabditida; family Rhabditidae; genus Caenorhabditis; species Caenorhabditis sinica. The sequence continues at coordinate 24,254,897 of OZ009940.1, forward strand.
AGTAGTGCTTTAATGCTATTTCCAAAGTCACTACTGCTCAGAAGGTTTTTATGATAACATGGTCTTTCTTTGTTTAAGGGGGATGAGTGGTAACGGAAACAGCTTTCTTCAATCGCTGTTATAATCTCTTTTCTTCGCTATTTAATTCTACTCATATGCTCTTTTCAAAATTAACGATTGGTTAAACAATAACTCAACAAAGCAACCTCATGAAACCGGCAGATTTTATGAGAATATTCCCCGATTCAAAGTTCTCACTTTTGCTCTTGAAATAGTTTTATGTTGCTATCTGCCATATCAACCCAACTTCCTAGTTTGGCTCCCCGTATTTCACTGTAGCATGAGTACAGTCAACAATCTTGTCAATTTTATGAATATTATCTTGTATGCAAATGGATGTACTCATTTTCATTTCTCTCCTGACTGTAGTAAGAAAATAAGAGAGCTGAAAACCATAGAAATATCAGGTTTTCATTTGCGTGTTTTTTTCGAGAGGAAGTTTTTGCTGCGGATATTGTTTTGTGCCGGTTTTAATCAAAATTGGTTGCAAAAATATTTCAGTTAGGTTTAAAGTACTAGAAATCATTCCATCATCAAATAGTTGATTTGAGCTCCAACATTGGAATAAAATCACATCCCTAGATTTTCATGTTTCTGTGAACTCATGTAGCGTCGGCTATCGCCCTATGATTTTAGAAGTGAACGGCTTAATTTTACCATTGCAGCTATGTATCTTCAATTTAAGGTCAATTTTCTGATATGTAATTAAAACAACTTATCTTCTGTTGCATTGAGTTTTCAAGATTTCTTAAGCTTTAAGGGCAAAAATAATTGCTCATAGCGTTCCAAGTTTTCTTGATGTGCATGTTCGATTTCAATGAATTCTCCCGAAATCATCAAATTGACAAAATATTCTCTTTTCCTTAGTTCCCTTTCTTAGTTCCCTTTTAGCATTTATGGTAGTCTTTATCTCTTAATCAATTTTGTGAGCAAAGAGTAGGTGATGGTGCCCTCGGGGAGGACGAAAACGATATGGTCGTCTAATACATATCCTTTCTGGAGACTTGAGAGTCCATGAAAAGTAAAACGAACCAATATTGTTAATTCACAGAAGGGTCTGATGATAAGTAGGAGAAACAGAAAAATTACATAAATATCCGAGAACCTTACGCACTTACAATGAGACTCGCTATAAATGGTCTAAACATACTTAGCAGTTGAAATTGTCTAATTTTTTTAATATATTGTTCTGAAAATGATGGTGCGCTAATCAGAAAACTTCATGTTTCTCTCTAGTTTTAACTCACCTGTTTGGTTCGCATTTTCCAATCACAATTGTAATCTCAGACTGATTATTTGTATGGTTTTGAATTTCCCGGTATCGTTATATTTTTTGAAATTTAGCTATTCTGAATTCTATACAAAACTACTGCTTCGGCATTATTGCAAGTGTCTTGTAGTTTTCCAGCGGCAATAACACGCAAATTTTCCATTTCGTAATATTTTCGAATCTTCCCTCTTTCACTCACAACACTTGTTTTTAACCCCTACCTCTTTGTTTCTCACACAGCATCTTTTACTTGTTATCGTCTCGCTAGAATCATCGAATTTATCATTTTTAAGTTAATTTTCCTATTCTCAGGTCCACCTCAACATCTTTGTGCTCTATGATTGATTTCACTGACCTTGGGGTCGTGAGCTTATTTTCTCTGTTTCCACAACTTTGTAAGTTACTTCCTCACGTTTCCTAGACAATCAATTGAAGTAAATTGCCAAATATTTATGTAATTTTTTCTGTCTCTCCCAGTTATTATCAGAACCTACTGTGGATTAACAATATTGAGATAGGTTCACCCATTCTCTTATACATACTACATCGAGCACCAAAATAAGTTCATGGACTCTCCAGTCTTTAGATAGGAGGAAACCCCTCATTGATTGACTGCTGTGATCTTTTCTAGCAATATTTCCATTTGGGAACCTCTTTTTTATTTTTGATGTTTCAGCTGGCTGTTGAGTTGGACTGGTCATAGTAATTATTGATAGAGCGCTTTCCCCTTTTTTCATGAAACTAAACGATTTTCCGAACATTCCCTGTTTCAAAGTATACACTTCTGCTCTTGAACTTTCACTGGGATGCTACTGCGTCTGGGTCTTTCTGAATTTGAGTTTTACTTTCTGGTTTCGACTCTTCAAATTCTACTGTAACTTGTGCATTGTAAATAAGCAAGTAAATTTTGATTTCATTGGTTTTGCTGTAGCGCCGACTTCCTTAACGATTTCCCCCTTATCATGTGTGAGAAAATGACAGGAGGTAATCTGTTTTTTCTTCTTGACAGATAGTTTTTGCCAAATAATGCTACTTTATGAACCACATTTCATTCAAACCAGTGATAAGATCAACTTTATGAATTCACTGTTTTCTGTTTTTTCAAGCTTAGAAGAGTTCACCTGTTCAATTCGATTTGATACTGCGGAGTTCAGAAGTTGTCAGTTGTAGGATCATCACACATTCTCAAATGTTATCGAGGGTCAGGACAATGATTCCCGAAAAATCGGTTACAACATTCGGTAAATGAAAATGCGTAAGAAGAATAAGAGGATGAATTATAAAGTTTGATAACTTTCTAGATTTGAGCCCTACACAAAACAGTATTTTTTGGTAACCATCAGTATATCCCAAAATGTTACAAAAACTCTCATTAGCTTGATTGACCAAACTTGTCCGCTCCAGTACAGTTATTAACCCGAAACGCGCTAACTTTTCAATTGATTCCTTTTAGTTAGTACTGCTTTATCAAAATCTTGATTTCACAAACGAAGTCAGGACTTCAATAGATTTTTTGTATGCTTCCAGCACCATGAAGTTATTCCTCCTTAAAGAAATCTATTGTTCGCTTGATGTTGGATCCACAAAAAGCAGTTGTGGATAACAGAAAAAAATTACTGGTTCTTCAAGGTGATTTCATCATGATGAGTTTTTGTGAACAGTTCTTGTAGTTATCCTATTGAGCTGAAAAATTAAAGAAACTTTCACATGTTTTGCGTTTGTTTCAATTTACCCGGTGAATCATTCGGACGGTAATGCATTCAAGAATAAATCTTTATCTTACAATTTTACAAAGGAAGTTGTGTTTTTTCATTTTTTTTTTTGAAACTTCCTGTTCCATCTACATGTTTTCTTCTATATTGAATGCTATACAGTATTCGAGCATTTTCGTCTTCTTCTTGTTATCGTTTCCATTTTCTGCCTTTCGTAACAAACGATTTATTTTCAAGCTCACCTCGATTCTCATTATGTGACTTCTACGAATGTTTGCTGAGCTCAGAGCCGTAAAATTTTGTCTCTGTTTCCACAACTTCAGAAGATTTCATTCCGAACGCTGGGAATAATTCCTTCTTGGTTAGGGATAATTATCTCCTGATGATTTCATGCAAGCCACTGTTTTCCTTAGTTTTTATGTATAAGTCTGCAATAGTCTAGAATTCTAGTCTATAGAAACGATATCATCACATTTCTCTGTCTAATAAGTGGCAACGGAATTATCTATCTCAAGGATGTTCTTCATTTTCACTGTTTCAGTTAGCTCGTAACCTAAATTGCTTTAAAGAATGATTAGTACGAACGTTATCTGCTTTTTTTAAATTGAACAATTTTTCGATAATTTCCTGTGTCAAAATGTCCATTTGTGTCCTTGAATTTCTTCTGAGACACTGTTTCTTTTATGGCCTTCATAATGTTAAATTTCCATTTTCGGGTATTTTTAAAAGTTTGCTGTAACATGAACCTAAGAAGTAGACTGCTAAATTTTAATAAACGTTATATGGGCTCTTATTACTGGTATCTAATTTTTTTATATATTTTTCTAGTTTTGAGTGAAAGAATGACAAGTGAAAACTAGAAAAGCAACGGGAATATCATGTTCTTATCTACCTTTTTATTGCACCAGGCGTTACCATAAAGGCACATCAGACAACTAAATTTTGAAACTAAATTTGTGAATTTTCGCTAACATTCTTAGCCAATTGACAGGAACTTTTATCGTGAATTTGAAACAGTTCAACCTGTTTTTTAGAATTTCTGGAAAACGCACAGTTATGCGAATTCCCTCCGTGATATTCTGAACATTTTCTGTTCCGTCTTCATTTCAATCGTGTGGACATTTCTCATCGTGAATAATTTTTCTCCTCACCCCGCGTTAATTCTCAAATATTTTAATTTTCGAATCTTCCTGTTTCACATATATTGTTTCATTATACCCCCAAGAGCATTACAGTCTGTCGCTCTGACAAAATTGTGTTTCTATTTGCTAAACTTTCCGCAAAACTTGTTTCCGTTCCAATTTTTCGAAATCATTATTTCCGTATTTTCAGATCCAATGTAGTCCGCTACTCTATTTGGGAGCTTGAAATCGTGAGATTTTTTTCCGTTCCCACAACTTCAGAAGATTCCCAGTTCGTTCAGTAATCAGCCTCTAACCTCCTTGATCAGTAATGCATTTCATGGTTTCCACCTATCTTTATATGCAATTTCATAGCTCAAAAGAAGTTCATGGACTCTCCAAAGTATCCAAATATGAGAAAAATCTCCTTGACTGGCCCTAGCCCTAAACCTAAAAAATGACAACATTGTCTTTCTTTGTGTGATGGGAAATAAGTGAAAGAGGAAATAGGCCTCTTTTGGCTGTTACGAGTTCTCTCCTTGTCTTTTTCATTTTTTACGGGTCCCTTTTATCAATTCTGTTTCAAGATGGAGATAGATCTTTATTCGTTTTCAAATCATCATTGACTTGAAAAAGTAATTTACCTTCGCATGCAACTGAATTTTGAAATACTTCCGATTCAAAGGGTTTCCTTGAACTAGGCTTGAAATTAATCTGTGATTCTGCGTCTCTGTTCCGAAATCCTTATGAAAACAAATCCCTTAATATTTGTTCTTTTCCTCTGAAAGCTGAGTAGTGATGAAATATCAGATTTTCACCTAATTTTCAAATTGATTTTGCCTTCAATTCCTCTACCATGGGACAGATTCAGACATCCGTCTAGAATGACAGAAGTCGATACACACTACTTCATTTTATTTTTGGACGTATGCTAGTTCAACTTCTTCTGACTTCGCGACCGTAAGATGTTACTGTTTCTATTAGCTACTTTAATACACTTTGACAGATGAGTTTGATATGAAATTCGCGAATATCAGATACAATGTCATGCATTTCTTTTGGGATAGCGAGCTTATCTTCTCCCATCAGGGTTTACAACTTAGTAAATTATTTCCTCACTTTTCCAAAACAATTTGATGAAGTTGAATGGTCGGATATTTATGTTATTTTTTGCTGTTTCTCCTGGTTATCATTAGACCCTACTGTAGATTAACAATATTCCATTTTTTGACATCGAGCCACAAAACAAGTTCATGGACTCTCCAGTCTCCAAATAGGAGGAAATCTCCTCATTGCTCTTTTCTAGGAATACTCCCATTTGGGGGACTTCTCATCCGTTTTTGCAGTTGCGGCTGGGCGATAACTTGAATTGGTAAAAATTATGATTGGTGAAGTGGGCTTTTCCGATTCTAAAAAAATGAACGATTTTCCGATTATTCCCCATTTCAAAGTGTCAATATCACTCCTGAAATTGTTTTGAGGTACTCGGATTACAAATGTTGTCGGAATAAAACAAAGTGAGACTTGGTGTTTGCGGACTTTTCAAATTTCCAAGCCAAGCTTGGTGAGCTGAAAAGTCCGCAAACACCGAGTCTCACTTCTTTATTCCAACAATATAAATCCGTATAAAGTCAGACATCGAACTTTAAGTTTCTAAACTTTATATTGTAATATGAACATTGTAAGTAGGCTAGTCAATTGTATTGCCATTCCCCAAGTACATTTATCGACGTTTCTGAATGATTCATTCCTCTAGATTTGATCAAAAGAATTACAGCTGCAATCTGTTACGATTGATTGTTGGTTAGCTTTTTTCAAAAAGTTTTTAGTGATTTTTATGAAATGCAGTGATAACGAAGAACCTAGTTTATAGTTTTCTATTTCAACCAGTTTAGAAAAGCCTGACTTGTCTAAATTTAATCCGATTATATTGAGGTACAAGAGAAAAAGAATGAGAAATATGTTGTTAGTTTTAATAGAAACACTTTCTCAAATTTTATCGAGGGTCAGGACAATGACTCCTAAAAAATAAGTTACAATAACTGCTAAACGAAAGTACGCAAGAAACGAATAGGAGGGAGAATTATAAAGTTTGATAACTTACCAGACTTGTGTCCACCATGAAACAGTTTTTTTGTCCACCATCACAGTAATCCCAAATGTTACAAAGACTCTAATTAGCTTGATTGTTGATCAGCATATTTAGCCTTAATTAATATTCGAATTTGTCCGTTCTACTACGGTGTTATCACGAAAAGCTCTCGTTTTTTGGAATCAGTGACTTGGTAATACTGATTTATCAAAATCTTGATTTCACAAACTCAGTCAGGACTTTGATCGACTTTTTATGCACCATGAAGATATTCCTTGCTGGGACCTATTGTTCACTTGATGTTGGTTTTTCAAAAATTAGTCGTACCTAACAGAAACAACATTACTGTTTCTCAAAGCTGCTCTCATTCTAATGAGTGATGCTTGTATCGCTATATTTATATTCAACTGGTTAACTTTTTCAATGTCTCATGATCACTTGAAAGGTAGTTGGTCACCTTCAGAATGTAATTTGAACATGGTATGATTATGATGGCAAAGATGAACTCTGGAAGAAAGCTCTATGAATCAGAAAAAATTTTTTCTTAAAATTTTATGATCCAAAATGTCGACTTGTACTCTTGAAATAGTTTTTTCATCAATTTCTTCTCTATTTCCGCATACATACGAACTCAAAAATATTTCCCACTTTTATTCTGTGACATAAACATTGTAAATGAAATAGAAAACATTTATGTGTATTGTATCGATCGGTCTATTTACCTCAATTTTAATTGATTTTTCCGTGTCTGGGTGTATGACAGCTGACAGCCACAAGAAGTTGAAAATATCAGGTTTTAACCTGCTTCTCCAGTTGCTTTTCCCTTGGTTTTATTACCATAAGCTGGATTCAGAAATTAGGGGTTTCAAAACAGGTTAGGTCGATATTTACTATTTCATCTAGCTTTTGAAAGTTCACTTGTGTGATGTCTTCCGATATTGCATTGCCGATCAGACGAAAAACTGACGAATAATTGCTTCAAAATCTGATAGTTCCGATTAGATTCAAACAATGTTCCCGGATTCATCAATTTGAGAAAAACCCTATTTTCTGGAGACTTCGTTTTTGTAAGCTTTCTTCTTTCATTTTGCAAATGGTTCCACTTGATTCCACTCGTTCGTTTTTGCAAAATGATGTTCTGTTCCTACTCCCAGTGATAAATTGCCAGATTATGTGGACCTCGAAATTCGTAATATTATGATGGTTGCATAACTGCTCTCATCATGATTCATGTTTGCGTGACTATTCATCAACATCATCCGAACATGACTCCTGGTTTCTGAGTTCTCCGAAAGATACCTCATTTTTCTGTTTCAGAGAATTGATATAGACACTCACATGTGTCTTTAAGTTGATCTTGACTACGAAAAATAATCTCTCCACACATTTGCATATGGAAGCCAACGTTTACGAAAAATTACGGATTCTCACATTTAATGAATCCGGTAGACTGCATAGTTCTAGCAATAAACGGGTATACCTCCCATTAATAACAAAAAATCATTGAACTTTGAGATTCCAAGTTTCTGCAACCCCTCCACCACTTTTGACTGAAAGAGTTGATTTAAGAGTAGACGATTCGGAGCAAACTGATTAACAAAGCATATTGAAATTCCCAGTTTGCCTTTCAGTTTACCAATTTTATGAAACATTCCTGTTTTTTAATAACTTTAATCCTCCAACCAACTTTTCAATGATCCGAGTGTGTCTCCAAAACTTTACGAACTTCACGCGTTACCATTTGAATGTCGTACACACATCAACGATTGATGCAAAAACTGATCGCATAACTTACGAAATTTTGAAAACAGAATTTTTTTGACTGCTTCGTCATTAATGTATCAAAGCATAGTGCATTCGGATTTGATCGAACAAGTTTCAAACTTTCATTAATGAACCTCAGTTGTGGTGGCAGCACTTTTGAGCACTTGTTGTAAACTCCAGTTGTTATAAACTCTTATGATCGTCTCTTACAAATTAATAACTACTTTCCCTCGGTGATCTTGTTCCCTGTTACCTCTCATTTCACCTGTTCCAAGTTATAACCGCTGAATCGACTTCTCCATTCTATCAGATTTTGGTCACTATGACTTTTCTGTTTCAATATCTTCATAAATCTGATCGGAATTGCATCACTGTATTTATAGGTTCAGTTACATATTTTTAAAGTCGAAGGGCAATATTATTTTGACTCTTTTGGTTATTCTAACGGGACTTTTTGAAGTAGACGCGAGCAGTCAAGGACCCCCCCCCCCCCCACCCGATGTCTAAAAATCTACGTCACATTTGATCTACCCTAGTTACAGTTTCTCAAAAGTGATTTTGTTGTTTTGATGTCTACTGTTCGCTCTTATGTTCGTATCCGACATTGAAAATATAATAGTTATCTGCTATCTGTATCAGTTGTACAAAAAACCTTCAAGTAATATTGGGAAGTTGAAACTGTCCAATTTTCCCAGAGAGCACTCTGAACTGTACAGGAAAGGAACAAGAAAACTCTGTTTCTCTCTTGCATCGATTTTCCATTATAACTTACTTTTTCCAATACGATTAGAATCTCAAACGGATTATTTGTTCATGACAATTAACTTGAAATCATGGTTATGCTGAATTCCCTTATTACTTTTCTCGGTGGTTTGGTTCCCAAAACTATTTTCAAGCTTTTCATTTACTCTATCCGTTCTCATTATCTTCTTTCTCAAAGCTTCACTGTTCCACCTACTACTTTTCTCTTGATTTTGGATTGCTATTCAGTTCTGCCTTTATTTACCTATCTTCCAATGTGTTCTATTCTCCTTCCGTGAAAATCGTCACCGTTTCCCCTCACATCGTAACTAAATTTCTTATTTTCAGGTTCACCTCAACATCTCTATACTCATCGCTGACCTTGGAATCGAGAGCTATTTTTTCAGTTTTCCCATCATTGTAAATTATTTTCACAACTTTTAAGATACAATCGGTAGTCCGTTAGGTCTCTGGATGTTTTCGTCGTTTTTCTGCCTCGCCTAGTTATGATTAGCCTTATTATTGATCCAAATTTATTTTAAATTTCATAGTATACGATTTCGAACTTCGGAAGAGTTTATAAACTTTCTTGAAGTGCCTAAATAGGAGACGGCGTTTGCTTCCTTGTGGGGCCGCACTTTTTTGCTGTTTGAGCTTGTTCATAAGTTGAGTTAGTCAAAATAGTGATTGGTTATTTGTAAAAACAAATCCAAAAAATTTCGATTCTCCCTACCTGTTTCAATGTGCCAGTTTCTGCTTTTGAACTCCTTTTGAAATACTTCCACGTTGTACATCTGTGTGACTTCTCACTTAGAATTTTCAAAGTTTTTACTGTTGCTTGAACACTGTGAGTAAGCTAGTTAATTTGCAAGATTGTTTGAATGGCGTGAACTTTCTGTACATATACCAAAGTTTCTATTTGAACTAGTTTTGATTGCGAAAATGACAAATGGAAGTCTGTTTTGGTTGATCACTGGAAAGTTATGCGCCAAAAAATACTGCATCATGAACTTTATGAAGCCTTTATGAGAACTTATTGAAGTCATATTATCAATAAGTAGTAACCGTATTGAAGTTAGAGAAAGCTTACTTGTTCAGTAGAATTCATTGCGAAAGTAACCAGAAGAAAAATAAAGTAAGTATTTTCGAAAGTGTTCAATTTTATGCTCACCACTACTAATACCGAGAATCAGGGCAATTGCTCATAAATAACTGGTTGCGATATTAGATAACTGAAATCACTTACCATTAGGACAATGAGTTTATCGTAAAGTTAGAGAACTTACTAGCCTTGAGCCAAACAGGAAACAGTTTTCTTCACCACCATCACCGTATTGCAAAATGTTACAAAAATTCTTACAATGCTCTAATGCTCGATTGTGGATCAGCCAATGTTGCCTCACTCTCATTATCTTCCCAACATTTTTTCTGTTCCACCACGGTCTTATCACGAAAAACGCTCTACCTTATTGATCATTGACTCGTGTGTCTGTTTGCTTTATTAAAGTCTCAGTTTTACGAGCGAAGTCATGCCTTCGATTAAATTTTTGATGTTCCTCTAGCAGTTATTCCTAAAGATATTACTTACCGGGATCCATTGCTGACTTGATAACAAATGAATTTAAAGACAACAATAGATAACAGGAAAAACATTGCTGTTTCCTAAAGATGTTATCGTCATAATGAGTGTTTGTTTTACAATTGCAAATGTCGTCGAGCTGCTAGGCTGAACAGTTAAAAACTTTTACGTGTTTCTCCTTAGTTTGAATTAACCTGACAAATCATATTTAATGATGAGACCGGCATTCCAATCTCACAATCTTACAAGAGAAGCAGCGATTCTTCATATTTTTTGTGCTTTCTCTTTTCTACTCACCCCTTTTGCTCTATATCGAATGCTATGCAGTGTTCGACCATGAAAACTCTCTTTGTGTTATCATTTCCATTTTCTGTCTTCAGGGACCAACTTTTTTAATACAGTTACACCTCAATTTTGATCATCTGTCTTTTATTCGAGTGTGCTGAACTCAGAACCCTGAGATTTTTTTCTCTGTTTTCTCAACTTCAGAAAATTTCATCCCGAACGGTAGGAATAATTCTCACTTTGAATCTGTGGAGCAAATCATTGTATTCCTTACATTTAGCTGTTACTCATAAGTCCTTACTCTTGATCAGTAGTACTGTTCGTAGTTCACACTCACACCACATACATCACAAACAATTTCAAAGCTCCCTTTGGAGTTCATGGATTCTTCGAAACCTCCCGATGAGAAGGAAAAAAATTATATTTCTACCCTTGAACTTGAATTTCCCAAATTCAAAGTTCCATTTTTCGACTCTTCAAAAGTTTACTGTAACATGGACATAACAAGTCAGCTAGTCTATTTCCAAGGTTATTGTCCAATTTTGATCAGTTGTGAAGATTTGGGCTTCAAAAATTTCGACAGCAATCTAGCAAAAATACGCACTCTCCACAAAAATTTTCTGTTTCATCATCTCCTTTTTTTTATCAAAAGTGAAGATGTCTCATTGCACCATGCATCTACGGGGAGAGATAACTTTGAAACAAATATTGAATGTTTTCTTACTTTTCTCAAATATTTTACTGTTTTATAACTGCCTCTATTATGCACCGCGCATTATTCGTTAATCTATAAACACACATCCGACAACAATTATTTGAAACTAGTCATTAACCTCTCGAACCAGTGGGCTTAGCAAAGTGGCAGGAAATGTTACCGTGAATTTGAAAAGTTCAATTCTTCATAACAATGATGATTTTTTAACCTTTCTGATTAGCTTTCTCAGAAAAAGACACAGTTATACTAACTCCTTTTGTGGTATTCGAGAAGTTACTAGTTCCGTCTCAATTCTAACTGTCTGGCCATTTCTTATCATGAATAAACCCATCACTGGAATACTCAACTAGGGAACTTGGTATCGTGAGATTTTTTTCTCTGTTTTCATAGCTTCAGAAGGCGAATCCTGTTTTTTCTTGAATGTTGGATCGATTATATGACCTGTTCTCCAAGTTATTATTGATGACGATATTGCACGTTCTCCCATGTACAATATTGAATCTCTAAACAAAATTAAAGCACGCAGATTGCGTTTGTGGTGCCTCCGAGCGAAGCGAGGAGGCACCACGAAGGTCACAAAAATAGTACACACTTTTCTCTCTACTCTCTTATTTTTTCTCTCTTAAAACTCAAATGTTCTGTCAATGTATGTAGTACAAGGAAATGACAATATTGTCTTACTTTGTGTGATGAAGATAGGTAGAAACGGAAATGTTTTTCGAAAATGTTATGATCTCTTTCCTTGCTCTTTTTTCTTCTTTTCTTCTGTTTCAGAATGGTGATAATTCTTGATTTGTTCGAAAACCACAATTGTAGCAATGATAAGTTATATTGAAGCTTAAAGATTATTCTGAAAATTCCCCGATTCGATGTGTTCCTAATTTTCATCGGAATCTGTTTGTGATACTAATACGTTGATTACCTGATCTTCATGAATTCCAATTACCAACTTTTCACTCCCACGTGTTTCTGTAACATGAGTAAGTAAGCTAGTTATTTCATTTCAATGATTGCAAAAACCCGCTTTCTTATTCATCTGCATCAAGTTTTGACAATGAGGCTTACAGGTGAAAACCATATGAACAGCGGAAATGTCAGATTTTCATCTGATTTTTCAGTTGCTTTTCTCTTAGTTTTATTAACATGATCTAGATTCAGAAATCAGGGATGTCGAAACAATTTACTATTATATCTTGTTTTTGAAAACTCACAAGTTTGATGTCGTCCGATTCCGCATATGTAGGTAATCGAATGGTGAAAATCACGAGCAATTGCTTCAAAATCTGATAGTTCCCATTGATCAAATGGGTGAAAACTTTTATCAAGGAATAATACGTTAAAATGCAAAACTCCCATTTTGAATTAGGTAATTATAGGTAGAAAGACAAGATTGTAGCCGTTCGTAATGCAACCAAATTATACAGTTCCTTATCAAACTTTAATCCGACGTAAAATTGTTTCCATGTCACCAACGCAGTAGAAACTTATTTTCCAAACTATTACTGTTTCTACTACCTGTTACCATTGACAATCAGCTATTGAATTTGATCGGACATTTAGTTCAATTTTACGAAATCTTCACTATTAAAAATCGCGAAATTCTGTCCGTTTTTTGCTTTGTTCTATCTCTCTTGATTTTTGATTTATCAAAAAATTAAGCCACAAAGGAGTAAAAACTCATTTTTTGGAACCAATCTGATGTTCAGTCTCGACAAAAACGAGTTCACAGAACTATTTTTCACTTTGAGAAAAATTTTCCTGTTTGCCCGAAGGGACCCAAAACGGTGCAGCCCATCTAGTTTTCATGACGAACCATTCTGAATTCAATAATTCCATGGGATATAGCTTTCAATAGTCATGTTTTTTCCGTTTCGTTCATGTCCCTTGTTTCCCGTTGTTTTTGCTTTCTACTTTCGCGTGTTTGAACTTTTCTAACTTTCTAATGCTACATCTAACATTGTTTTGCTGTAATGACTAGTCTCGAAATTCTCTCGATTTATGAGCACAGCAGTATATAGGAGCAAATAGGACGTACTGCGTTTCCAGGAAAAATGAATTAGACTTTTCTCCGGATTCAACAGATTGACATAATTTTTTCTTTTCTAGTAGTTTTCAGTAAAAAGATAATTTTTCATGGTAAGCAAATTTAACAAATTGAACGACTTCTTCCAATAGTTTGTTTTCATTGACCACTGTTTCAAGATCACCACAAATCGGCAATTTTTTTTTGTGATTTCAGTAATTTTTCATTTTCCGATGTTTCAGCTAATAGAAATAGACATATGCAGACAAAAATGTGAATCGGTTTGACTTCGAAAAATTTTTGTGCCGGCAATATCTGAAATGAAGATACATTGATAAATTCTAGCTCCATGTGAATCCACCAATATTTCAGAAAGATAGTTTTAACCCATTACAAAACAATTTCTGTTTCATCTCCAACATTTTTTCAAATGGAATCCGAATTTTCCGATTCGTTAGAAATGTTTTAAATTTCTGTTTCAATTCAACTAGTAGACTGAAAATATTAATGATGCATAAGTGTGCTCACGCCTTGCCGATCTTGATTATAAGAATTCGAAATTTTTGAAAAGTTTTCTCAGTTTCGAAGACAACATATTCAAACTAATGAAGCTAAATCTCTGATCTCAAAGTTGGAATTTCCAGCTAATCTACTTTTCCAGTTTTTCCAATTCCTGTGGTTGTCGAGCATTTTCTTCACATGCTCTCGATTTTTCAACTATAAAAGGGTACCCTTTTTTCCAAAATTTCCAGTTTCGATTTTGGCTTATATGGGCTATTCAAGCTGATTTTTTGATTCTATCTCATCTTTCTGAAGTGCTCATTTCTTCGAAAAACTCAAATTTCTACGTTCCTGAAGCATTTTTTGATCTTGAAATCCCTCAAGTTCAAAACTAGTTCACCGGAACAAACTTCATTTTTTCTTCTCTTGTCATATTTTCGTTTTGAAATTTGAGCTCAGTCTAGGGTTTCCCCTTTGCCGTTTTCCATTCAAAACTTCTTCCCCTATTCCTATTTTTTGACTTTTCTCTCAAATTCAAGGATCCTTTTTTCCAAAAATTTTCATATTCTCCTCCACATCTTTTCTTCCTATTGAGGTCCCCTAATTCTTGGTCTCTATCCCCTTTTTCCGGAAAAAATTTTTGACCTTTTCTTTTTATTTTTGGAGTCCTCGAAAGGTGTGCTGATGACTGCTTACGTGACTAATTTATGCGCATAGATCAGAAAAGATATCTTCAATTTTTCAAATCTTGAAGATTAGAGATAAGGGAAAATTGAGAGAATTAGAGTAAACTGGGGGACGGGGAGCGGAAATTTTTCGATGAATATACATTTTTTGAAGGCTGCTCTCATGCATTTCTGAATATAGAATATTGAAGTAGAGGGGGGGGGGGGGCAGGGTCATCATTGGATAAGGGGGAGGAGGAGAAGAAGACGTTGATGATGAAAAAGGAGAGATAGAGATCATCAATTTTCCTGGAAATTTGAATTTGTGATAATTCATTTGAGATGAAACATTGCTAGAAACTGCAAATCGAACTATCAGACGAATATATTCAAAATTTTCAATGTTTTCTGTAGTAAATATTTTTGCCAATTTTTCAAGCTTTTTAATCAGTTTACCACTGCGGGATTAAAGTTTTGGGAACATTTGGAATCAATACAGACTCATGGAAACTGAAATTTATTTTTCTGTTTTACCATCTAGATTTACGATTTGCAGTTTTCCCGATTTTTGATTAGTATTCTGATCTATGATTACAACTTTTCCCTTGAAATTGTCTAAATTTCGAAGTTTGAAAATTGTTCACTGAATTAAATTTTTTGGGTTCCAAAGCCTAATTTCTGTCCCCTTATCGGCAAAATCGTTTCTGTCCTTCTAGTTCCAATTTGATTGAGATATCTATGATTTTTCGAAAATCCTAGGCAAATTTTTTTTGCTGTTTCGTCATGGAGATTTGGGAATTGAAATTTTCGATAGTTTGATACCGTATACGTTTCCATTCGAACATAATCCTGAAAGTTCATCACATTTTACCCAGAATTCAGTACTTTTCGAGCGCTAAGCACTATCTCATGATCTTTCCTTTATCCATGTGTCTGTTTGTCCGAAACGCATTTTACTTTCCAAAATTTGAATTGTTTTTAGTACTACTATTCAGTCCTCATAAAATAAGTAAAAATAGTGAAATCGAAAAATTAACTTTCCTGCTTCTAGTGGGTCACAAATTTCTACACTAATGATTTCTTTGTTCATGTCTTCGCTATAAACTTCATTAACTTTCTACACGTTCAACACTTCCTCTTCGTCTGATTTCATTTTTTGATGTTTCAGATTCTTCAGTTTAGGATTCTTTGATCTTGTACAACCAATAGTTGACAAAAGCTATTCACTTCTACGAACAAAGCCCTCTATTTTTTATATTTTCTACCTCTTCAAGGAAGCTTGCTCTTATTTGATCGAGAAAAAATGTGTTTTGGATTCATCTCAACAATCCATGATCATGAATGTCTCTTCTCATTTCTGCCTTTTATGACATCTTTTCTCTGTTTCAGTTAGACGGTATGTATGAATGATTATCTGTCATTTTTAATGGATTTTCAATCAATTCGGCACTACGAAAAAATCATTCAAGTTTCAGTGATTCGGTTTCAAGTTCAAATTTTTTCTAATGTGATTTCAGTTTCTTTGTTTTTAGTGAGATATTTTGAAAATTTGAAGAGGTCAAAACCTCTATATGATTGACGTTTGAGAAAATTTGTCATCTTAAAAAAAAAAAACCAAAAAAAAAAGATATTCTAGCGTTTGTACTGATCCTGTAGGATTTCCAATTTTCAAAGTTTCTGTTTCGACTCGTCCAGTTTAGAATTAGGCTACCTACCTATGCTTATGAATGAATGGGAGTCATCATTCTGAAGCCAGCCATGCAAACTTTGCTGTTTTGCTTGTTCTGTATTCGTCACTAGCTAACTTTCATACAATTCGGTCAACTCGCTGTTTATGTCTTGACCAATTGTTATTTTCTAGAATAAAGACAAGTAGAATCCTTAATAAAAAAACCCAAAAATTTTTTTTAGGCCATTATTATGAAACCCGAATTTCCATCAAAATTCCAGCATTTTTTCTCTGTGTCAAGACGAAGGTATGGACCATCAAAACCTTCTTTATCCGTTTGTAGACGCGATTTATCCGTTTTTTTGTAAGCTAATTTTTCGCTCTCCAGTTTCTTCAAATCTGATACCATTAATATTGTGGTTTTCAAAATGTTAGAGTTTGATAGACAGTTTAAAATGACATTCTCAAGCGCTTTTCTTCGGACAAGATTTGTTGAAGACTCTGTTTCATCTTCAAAGTATAATGGCAGCTCGCTATGGGAATTTCGATCATCATCTTATCCGATTTCACGATTTCGAAAGTTAGCGAAATTCTTTCTCACTATCAGAATGTTAGAGTTTGATAGACAATTTGAAATGAAATTCTCAAGCTTTTTTTAAAAAGAGAAATGTTATTAAAGACTCTGTTTCATCCTCAAAGTATGTATAATGTCAGCTTGTTATAGGAATTTCGATATCGATATCCATCGTCCGTTCCTAATTGTTCATCTCTACCTATTTCACGATTTTGTAAGTTTAAGCGAAACTGTTTTTCTTGTTGTTACCCTATTCTGATAGTGTTTTCCAATATGAAACCAACTGAAAACTCATGGAAATCACCCGTCATTTTTTTTCTCTGTTTTATTATCCCCACTTCAGAAATTTCACCCTAAATTTCTAGTTCTTCTAATTTATTCATTTCTTATGACCTCTGATCTCCTTATCATTGCACCCCCCCCCCCCCCATCTCCTTGTTTCTTCCAAGTTCATACATTCCTCCTCCTATGTGTGTGCTCTCTGTGTGTGTGTGTGCTCCACAACGAGAACTAGTGTAAAGTCATAAAACTCTCCGGACCCCTATTTCATTTGATGGGGTTGTCAAATGACAAGAAGTTGAAGGAAGGGAGGGGACGGGAGGAGAAGGTTGTTTGACATACTTACTATGAGTTTTTCAGTTTTTGTACTTGGTTTTTTTTTTTGAAAGATGTGAGGATGGTTATGGTGTGTGAGCAAAAATTCAGCTAAAAAAGATGATTTTTCAGTTTCAAAGGCATGAAATAGGAAGGTATAAATTTTTGAAATCTAGTTCATCATCGAAATAGGTATCAAAAACATAAAGTATTTTGAAGTATTAAACTACATATGACACAGCAAATGTTTGTCAAATTCACATTTTCGTTCCTTGACCTAGATTTGGAACTGTCGGGTTTTCAAGGTTTTGTTGAAGACTATGGATAATAAGATGAAAACCTTCAATTTTTTGAGAAGGTGAAGTTTTTATTTTCTGTTTCAAAAACTTGGTTAAACTAGGTAGACAGTTTTAGAAATAGTCTATTGCCTTTTCTCGTCAATACTTGAAAACTTATTCTTAATACTTGGAACTCTAAATTGCAGTTTCAAGATCTTTGTTTCTATTGATGATCTTATTAGAACCTATTATGCGATTAGGAATTGAAAAAATTGTTCAAATAAAAAGAATTTCAAGCAATATTTCTCAGTTTCAATATCTTGATTTGAGAAGATGAATGTTATGTTTCATGATCGTCTTCGTTCAAGATTTACAGAACCAAATTGACCTGCCTTCACCACAAAAATAAGAAAATGACAGGGTTTATAGGAATTTAGAAAAACGAGCATGGTTGATGGTTATACTGAATTTGGCAGTCTACTTCTTCCAATTTTCATAAACTTGCTGAAACTGAATTTGTTACAATTTCGATTATCATTGAACATTTTTGTCCGTTTCAATGTTCTGATAATATTATGAGAAAACGGAAGATATGATTTTTGCAAGTTATTCCTTAGGTTAATACTATGCTTTGTTCTTCTACGATATTTTATTCGATTTTCAAAATCAGAGCAAAAACCTGGTCCTACAGCTTTCACTTAACCGATGAAACTATGATTTCTCAAAACTTCGAGAAAAAAAGTTTCAGTCAGAAATCCCCGATGTGCATCACATCAGATATCATTATTCCAAATTATGAACTTTTTAAAGCCGTGAAAGTTTTTTCACCGTAAAAAGTTTTTACTTTTTTGGGGGATCAAAGGAATAGGATCAAAAAGTTGGGGGTTGGTTTTTTTTTCTGTTCCAGGTTGGTGATGTTTGGAGAAAGATTTGATGGTTATTTGATTGGTTGATTTTCAACGTTCCATTTTTCTATCCATTTTTGAATCGGGGGAAAATATCATAGCAAAAAATATGAACTAATTTTTTTTGATACTCTGTTTTACCTAGTCCATTTTAGAAAAGATTCTGCTATTGGTTCATTAAACGATTTTTAAAATTATTCGAACAATTTTTGCAAGAGCGCTCTAATGAGACAGTTTTAGATCTTTTCATCATTACAGTGGAGCACACTTACTGATTCAATAACGTGTTGCATGTTTTTACGGTTTCAATTAGTTTTCATTAGTTTTTGTTCACTTTGATGAATAATAGTTCTTCCCACTAACAATTAAAAATATTCAAAATGAAAATGCGCTCTGCTGACAATTAGAATTTCGGAATTCGGAATTTACCTATATCCAAAGGGTAAGATCAGATAACTGGATTGGTACTTTCCTGATTCAAATTTATGATTTTTGGGAAGAGTTTTTGTGGTTTTTCAATTCGAGGATGGGTATTCAGTGAAAGTTGAAAAAATTAACATTTTCGATTATCCCATTTTGGGAATTAAGTTCGGTAGACGTTTCATCCGAAATTGGTTTTTAGTGGAAAATTGATGAAAACCAAGAAGTTATTCATGCAAATCTGTTTCAACTAGTCAATTTTTCAACAACATGTAGTTTTTTTTTCAATGGGTGACGCAACTGCAGAGGAAATTTATCAGTCAAGTTTAGCAAAATGCGCTCTATTGGGACGATTCAGCTTTTTCACTATTGAAAGTTCAACAAAGTGCACTTGCTATACTTTCTCCAATATCTTTCCGAATTTCATGTATGTACGGTTTCAACCAGTTTTTATTAGTATCTCACGTTTATTTCAAATTAATTCATTGCGTAAACTTTGTGAAAATGAAAATGCGCTTCATCGACAACTATTGTGAATTTCATTGTGAAAAGGCCAATAGATCGAATTTGCTTATAAAATCGTTATTTTCCAAGTTTTCCTGTTGTGACTACTCCATATAAAAATGAGGTTGAATGACCTCTTCGATTGGATAAGTATTGCAAGCGTGCTCTATTGATAACGAACCAAATTGTAGTACCCTCCCTTTGTAGAAGTTTTCTCAAAGTTTCCGGTTCCCTTTCTTCTCAAGACTACCGGGATATTCATAGTTTTTATAGTTTTTTCTGTGACGTAGTGCTCTGTTACCACGTCTTCTGTACAAGTCAAGTTTCCGAAACCGAACATTTTTGAATGTTGCATCAGGAGAATTTCCGTTTTGTGTTTTTGGTATAAAACGAAATAATTACTCTAATCAATACCACCTTCACTGCTTTAGGGAAAATATCGTTAACATTACGGTTTGTTTTATTCTTGAAAAATGGCGGGGTTGAAGCAGAAAATTTAAGTTTTAGAAAGTCAATATCCGAACAAGTTTCGTGGAAATTATACTTCCTCTTATCCGACAATCATTCTTATAATTAATGCGACCTTGCTCCATTGAACCTTTTTTCATTTCCACTTACTCTATTTGTAACTCCCTCTCTTTGTTTCTTGCTTCAATTCCAAATTTTGCTCAATTTTCCACCTGATCTTATAAAACTTCAAATTTCCAATTTCCACCTAAATTTTTCTTCCAAAGAAACTGACGTTATCCATAATTTTTTTTGACTAACATCATCCCTCACAAAATCTCAAGTTTTCACCTATTTTTTGCTGAAAATAGTCCCAAAAACAGGTGACTTTTGGTATGGAAAGCAGCTGAATTTCTTCAATTGTCTTCCATTTTCCAATTTTTTTATGTCAAGCCCCGCCCACTTTTTTCGTAGCGCCCCCAACCAACTTCCATTAGCATTCAATCGCCTTTTCTTCTCCAATTTTTAAATTCCGTTTCAACTTCTTCTTTTTTAATCTCAAGATCTTCATTTTTTCAGTATACAATTATCCATTTTACTTCAAATGAGTTACAATATTTCAGATGCTCCTCCCTCCAAATCTGACCACGTCTACAATTATGATGTCATCAGTAGTCCACTTCAGAATCCTTCCACACTAATGACCCCATACTGCCACCAGAGCCAATACTGGGAGACTATGTGGAAATGTTCAATTTGGTGCTCAATGTTATCGTGGGAGCTCCACTAAACTTAGCGGCCTATACTCAGGTAGGGTTCTAGAAGATTCTGAAATTCTGAGTTTCTGATTTTTTCAGCTTTCCGAACGTCCTACCTACCTCAAAGTTGTCTTCTTCAATTGCTATTGATACAGTTGTACTTTCTGCACAGAACGGATTGTTCATTCTCATTTTTTCTACGACACATTCTCCAAAATTCAGAGCTTCAGATTCTTCAAAAATCAATCATGTCGCCAATTTTAGAAGAATTTCAATAACTTGCATATATGTCCCATGATTTTTTGTGCAAAATGTATTGTTTGTTTTCATTATTTCGATTCGTCTATATTTTTCCTAAAAATCACTTTTATATATTTATCCTATACATTGACTCAAACTTCAATAAATGCTGGTTTTTTCATCGTTATGTTATTGGTTGTTTTCGTTTTTTGAACCCAATTAAATTGGTCTAGCCGTTTTAGACAGTGAGGTGGATTTTTGTTATTTTGAAATATCTCATTTTTGAGAGACCGAAATTTGGTAGTCTTCAGTGAATGACAAAATCAAAAATTATTCATCTATTTCTGGAAGTAGCAGAAGGGCGAAGCCGATCAGTTTTCAAGAAGCTAGCCAGAATTTTATGGTGTATTGGAAACATTGATATTGTGTGAATTTTCTGTACCTCGTCGATGGCAGTACCATTATCAAAAATGATTTGAATGATAACAAAATATCATGAAACAGTAAAATTTTGCAAAAAAATTATAAATTCTTGTAGATTTTTTGCTATATTTTGTCTTATCTGACCTGAACACAAGTGCCATTGTTTTCAAAAATTTCACTCTAATTAGTTTACTATTTTGAAACTGAAATTCAGAGTTTTTCTGTTTCGGTTACTTTTCATATTTTGAGGAGTTTCTTGATGATCATTGGGTGCTGCTATGGATCTTTATAAAAAGTTTTACTTTTTCAATCACTTCCCAAATGAAGGATCAAATTTTGTATCCTAGTATTCAGCATGTCAACTGGAATACACACAATTTCAATCCACTTGAATAACTCAGAACCACCACACCTCAAAAAGAAAACTTCACTGATACAGTTAGTCTCAAAATTTTCATGAGTTCTCGGCTTCACGTTGGGAGAGGGCCTCAAAATTTTTGAAAAGTAATACATATATTTGAAAAACTATCATCCTTCTCAGGCATCAAAAAGTCGAGATCTACAAAAGGAAGACCTTCAATTTTGGTAAATTTCTACATAATGTCACTGTTCCTAGTTACTGTCAAGTGAACCTGATTTGAAAGAAAATCCGATTGGTCCCCGAGAAAAATCGATAATGTGTTACAAGAATCCTTGGAATCTGAATATTTTTCACAAAAAAACTGAAATTTGATTGTATTACACTTTCAAGTTGTTTTCAAGTTATCGGTTATCTCGGATGTGCCAGTACATAACCTAGACCAAAATTCATGATAAATTATATTTGTATTCCTGTGATAAGTGAAGGAATACTTCTAATAACCTTCATCATAGTATTCTACAGTATACTCAACAGGCTGAGTTACAGTACCGGACCAAATGGAATACAATTACCAAATCAGCCGCAGCGTAAATAAATATGTGGTCTTCCAGCACGTCAGAAATCTTAAAGTGTTGAAGCAGTAATACTCGTTTTAAGATAAGAGAAAGTCCCAATATTTTCTATCGTTCATGTCGAAAATTCTGCTTCACAGCTTTCATAAAATTACTCGGAGACCAACTGTTAGCAGTTTAGACATAATTCTCGTATTCTAGTGTTGTGAACTCAAAATTTCACTACTTCAGTTACTCTATTCAACTCAAGGCGAATGGTAACAAAACTGTGTTATCGTTATAGATACGATTTTTTTGAAATTTCATTCTCATTGGAGGATACTTTCAACTCTCTGTTTCAGTGATCTCATTTTTTCCTTATAATCTTTCTTTTTTTGCTTTGTAGGATTCAAGAAAATCGCTAAATAGTAACGTTTCTTAAATTACGTTAGCAATCTATGTACAGTGGCGAGAATTGGTGAGGACACTTTTTTATACGATCCATAACTTTGCCGAAACTACTCCAAATAACATGAAACTTCACATGGATATTACTAGATAGTTGTACAACACAGTCAGAAATTTTTGTCAACCATCCGCTACTCGTGACCTAGTTAGCTCCACAGGTATAGCAGAAATCTGAAAGCCCGAAAAAAACTATTTTTCTGTGTGATTTTTTCGGAAAATTTTATTGATGAAAATGTTGCTCACGTCCCAAATATGCATCAGAAAAAGTTTGGTGCACGCGGAATGACGAGTACTCGTGTTATGTAGGTCAAAGCTGAAAACGCACTTTTAGTTTTTGAGCCCTAACTTTGCTCAAAATGGCTCAAATTCTTTCAAATTTTCACCAAAATGTTTCTTTTGAGTTGCTGTACAGAATCCATGTTGAAACTTTCATTTTTAAAGCGTTATATTTTTTCGAGTTCAGTACTGATTTTGAATTGGCCTGAGAGTCGAAAAATGAGAATTCTTAGAAACATTAATTTTAACATGGATTCTGTGGAGCTACTCGGAAAAAACATTTTGGTAAAAATTTGAAGAAATTTGAGCCATTTTGAGCAAAGTTAGGGCTCAAAAACTAAAAGTGCGTTTTCAGCCTTGACCTACATAACACGAGTACTCGTCATTCCGCGTGCACCAAACATTTTCTGATGCATATTTGGGACGTGAGCAACATTTTCATCTAAAAAATTTTCAGAAAAAATAACACAGAAAAATAGTTTTTTTTGGGCTTTCAGATTTCTGTTATACCTGTGGAGCTAACTAGGTCACGAGTAGCGGATGGTTGACAAAAATTTCTGACTGTGTTGTACAACTATCTAGTAATATCCATGTGAAGTTTCATGTTATTTGGAGTAGTTTCGGCAAAGTTATGGATTGTACAAAAAAGTGTCCTCACCAATTCTCGCCACTGTAACTCATTTTTAGGGTGTGATCGCCACGGTCGTGTTTTTAGATTTTCGGCAATAACTGTTTTGTTCTGATCACAGCAACATCTGCAATTCAAAAAATTTTCCGATTCAACTTTCCCAGTTTTTTGTACGATTCTACTGATGACTGATGCTCGAGGTATAAGTATCAGCAATTTCTCAAAAACTGTATTCTCATTGCAGCATAATTCCAATGTTTTTGCTTTTCCAATACCACCTATTTCAACCAACTTTCTCTGCTTCTATTCTTGTCCTGATAAATACAGTACCCCAAACTACATCTTTACCTCTAAAACTTGGCCTACTTCACAAAATCCAAAGTTAAATTTCTACAATGTTTCCTGTTTAGATACCACAGTAAGCTTCTCAAACCGCTCCATAAGTAATACACGAATTTTACAATAAATTTTACAATACTCTAACCTTTTTTTCTCTTTCCTTCCTCATTTTTTTTTTCAATTTCAAAAGCCAATCGGATCCCCCACTAACAAAAACATGTTTTATGTGCCATCTCTCTTTCCGAATCTCCCCACATTTTTCATCATTTTTATCCCTTTTTTGTGATTCGGATGGGTGCTTATTCGGGTCGTTCACCCCGTTCCGTTTTCCTCTTTTTAATGTTTTCCGGTTCTTTTTCTCCTTTGTATTCTTGTTTTTTATTGAAATATCCTCGTCTATTCTATTTCTATCTGGTAAATATATATCTTCTTCTGTTCCAGAGATGAGCTTTTTTATAATTAGATTTTCCAGCCTTACTTATTTTTGTTTGAAGCCTTTTATAGTTGTTTTTTTTTCAATTAAATTGGACCTCACATCATCATCATTATCGTTGTCATCATTGCTATTTTGTTGACTATTTTTGTTGTTCAGTATAATTAAATTGGTATATCCGTTTTAGACGTAGAGGTGGTTTTTTTATATTTCGAGCTGTCTCATCTCAAAATAGAGGCAACTATTGCAGATAAAATTTAAAATTTTTCATCTATTTCTGGAAGTACAGGTATCCGTTCGTGAATCAGTTTCCAAGGAGGCAGCCAGAATTTTATGGCGAATTGGAAACAGTGAAATTGTGTGAATTTCTGGTATCACGACGAAGCAGTACCATTATTAAAAAAGACATGTATAACAAAACAGCACGAAACAATAAATTTTCGCAAAAAATTGTGAATTTCTTGTATGTAGGTTTTGTTGTTATATTTTGTCTTATCGGACCGAAACAAAACATTAAGAAGTTCTGAAAAACCGTCATCAACACGTAACACTTCAATGGTAGATCTCTGTTATAAGACACCATCAAGAGACAGTGAATTTTCGCTCAACACTGCTAACGATTCTTCCTCTGCTTCATTCCTATTTTGGATTATTCTACCTGCTAGACGAAGGTCTATTGTTTCCATATATTTTATTCAGATTAGCTTTCTATTTTGGAATCAAGATTCCTAGTTTTTTTTTTGTTTCAGTTACTTTTCATAAGTTGGGTAGTTTCTTGATGATCATTGGTCCCGGTATCAACACAAAATACTCACTGTTTTCACAACTCTGAAAAAAAGGGGCACAGTTGGTTCATTGTTTGGCTTATGGATAATTCATAAAATGAAATACACACAACTTACATTTAGATTATATTTGATAACTCTGAATGAATGCAGCAATTAAGGAAAAACTCACTAATACAGTAAGTCTTGAAGTTTTCATAATCTTTTTATGTTCAATATCGGAGTTGTAGGCAATATCGGAACCTAAAAAAGGAGAACTATATTTTGAACAACTATTGTAAAAATGACACTGAGGCCGAATGGTAAAATACTGAAAATTATCAAATATAGAACTCCAATTTTGGAAAAAAACAGTTCTGCATAATTTCACTGTATTTTGATCAAAAGTAAAAATGTGGGTTTTTTTGTTTTTTTCCTAATGCTAGTTCCAAACTAAAACTATCGTTTATAACGAATCACCTGAAACAAGCTGATGTTGAAAAAGGAAAAGTTTCAAACTTTGTTTCGAGACAGTGATCGTCTATTTAACAAAGAAAGGTACCCGTTTCACTGTGTAAACATCATTAGTTTGTGAAATTTGCAGCAATTCCATTGAGGCTTAGGTTCGTGAATGCATTCTAAAATCTGAAAAAACAAAGATTAAGCTGATAGTGTACAGCTAAACGATTATCACTCTTGACTGAACAAAAGTTAAAGTTCGTTGTGCATCTACTTCTCACACTGAATTCAAAAATTCCAATGCAAGTTTTATGATAATAGTGCAACTGTAAAGTTTTGGAACTCTCCAGAAAAGCTTCTCGTAAGCTCATGTATGGCTAACATACGCCCAGCCGCGGCTTCTGGAAATTTTACTTTCAGTTGAAAATTAGAAAGTTTTCAAAAGTTGATTTTTCGAAATTTTGACGTTTTCAGTGGAAATTCTCATTTGTGAAGAACCGCGGCTACTGCTTTGCTTGTCGTTTGCACAATCGCGTTACCGATTCTGTGAACTTCTCTCGACCAATTATGACCACCCCGAAACTGTGAATTTACTGTTGCAGAAAGTTGTTTAGTTCTAACTTTTGATTCTCTGCTCATTGGGATAAACTTTCTTGCTTATTAGACAATTTTACTGTTAGACATTCCGATATCATATCCGAAAAACTGAAAATATCTTCTTTTTTTTCAACACAAAATGATTACAAAAATTATCCGAGTCGAATCAAGAATAAGTAGCCAAGGTCGTGTATACAGTAATCATGCCACAGCAAAGTTTTCGAACTCAATATAGGCACCGAATACTTTCTGTTATTGACTAGTGAGAAATGTACATTTTTGAAACCAGTTCAGTGACTTCATTTGGCTCGAAACTGGTTTACACCGTATCAAATCTAAAAATCAAGTAATGGAGATCCGGTTTTTAGAAAAGCTACAATGGGATTCACAATCCAGTTATCCTCCAGTTTTTCAGTTTCATACTGTTTTGAATCTGGCTGGGAGGTTCGAACTGACCGATGTATCCTGAAATTTTTTCGCTTCACTGTTTCCCTGTTTTAATATTTTGAGACGATTATGGTAGCAGCAATGAGTGGATTTGAAACAAGTCAAACATTATGACAATACTAAAGTTCTCTGCAAACCAACTGTAAATGGTGACTTTGATACAGAAAAAGTCTAGAATCAAAAAATATTAACGATGACTTTTTGGTTTCTCTGTACGGGCTAAAAATATTCCAATTATGTACATTTTTTGGACCACAAAAAAAAAGAATTTCATATTCATTCTTGATCAAAATCGACTTTTTGTGCTTTTTCCAACTACGTTAATTTTTATCAAAATGCTATTGGAACTTTTGAATTTTCTCATGAAAATAACCTCCCTAAAACCGAAAATTTTCAAAAAAATACCTCCTGTTTCTGATTCTTGTTATCAAAATCTGCCTGATTTCAAACATCAGTCTTGCCTTCCCCACCTCATTTCCATCATCCAAAAAACAAAACCAAGGGCTTCTTTTTCTATTTTCTGTTCTCGAAAATTCCTAAAAATAGACAGAAAAATAGGAACGAGAGAAGAATTGAATTGGTGTTTGAGAAGCTGTTGGTGACGTGAGGATTCTGGTATTTTATGTCTTTTGTTATTCATTCAAAATTACAAAATGAAAAAGATTCTGGATTCGGAATCTGGAATCCAGAACACAAGATTCTGAAGTTGGAAAAATCTCAGAATCCATCAGAACCTTAGAATCCAAAAGTACAAATTTCTCTCTGATTTCTGACTAATTTCTAGATTCAATTTTGAAAATCTGGAGAGAAAAGAAGAGAGAAAATTTCTACTCTTTCTTTTCAAAATAATCTAATTTCTCTATGAATCAACATTTTTCCCTTTTTTCTTTTTTCTTGTCTTTTTTTCTTTTCCTCCCTATTTTTAGACTCAGAAGACGTCGTCGACGTCTTCTGAACTCTCAGTAGATAGACAGAAAAAACGAGAAAAATAGAGACATGTGTATTAATTTCAGTTTTCTGATCTCCTCCATTTTAAAGGTATGAACAAATTCGTGTAAATATATTTTTTCTTAGTTTTGACTTCTAATTTTTTGTGTTCAAAATTTTCAAAAAACGGAAAAAAATGTTGAGGAAAAAGTTAATTTTTCACCCCCTTTCCGGTAGAAAGGTCGAACATCTATGACCTCAAAGAAAAGTGAGAGAGTTTAGAAGAAAAGAGAGAATTAGAGAAAAAGGAGCATTCCCCCCAGGGGGAATGCCCCCATGTATCTATTATTTTTCATCTTCGACCTCGACTTTTCGGAAGAGAAACTTTTTCGGTTTTTGAAAGTTTTCAAAATGAGATAGTTTTTGTTCTTTGTTTCTTTTGTTGTGGGAAAATTGTTTTCAGCGCTGCGAGATGTAATTTAGGGTTCAGAAAGTAGCTTTCTAGAGAGTTGAATTTGGAAATTTCTGGTTAAAATCTCAAAACCGAAAATTAAAATTATTTGGTTTGACAGTGTTGAAAAAAGTCGGAATTTTCGTTCGATCTAATTTGTGATGCAGTTTTTGCGGAAGCTAGGCTCCAAATTTGAGATCCGAGTGGAAAAATTGTCAGTTTTAAAAAGTTGAAATATTTGGAAAACATTGTTCTGAACAATTAGTGTTGTTGTGGTGAAGGTTTTCAAAAATTCTAATCCTTTTCAATGTGTGTTTTAGCAGTGGACAGTAAAAACATTTGCACTTTCAAAAAGTAGGTATTTGGAAAAAGTTTTATTTATACTAGTCCTCATCAGCTTGGTTCACTATTTGAAAATGAAGCCTTATTTCGAGTTGAGATTCCAAGGATATACAGTGGCGAAAAATGGTGAGGGTACCTCCAATGTTTTGTGAATAACTTTGCGCAAAATGGTTCAATCAATTTGAAATTTTGTGAAATTGTTGATGAACAATTTTGAAAACTAACTTCAGTTTTTCAAAACTCAGAACTTTTTGGTGTCTTCAGAATCATCCTCAATGTAGGCGTGACTCAAAAATCAAAAAACTAACTTTTTGTTGAGTGAAGGGAACTTTGTGATTTTTGTTGAAAAACGTTACCGGCTTTTTAAATAAACACCAAAAAAATTTTGGTTCGTTTTTGTTGGTCGGCTCCGGAGTTATGGGCGTTGGAGCACAAAATGGTATGTTTGGCTCATTGGCCATAACTTGGCTGAAAATGCTTCAATCCAGTTCAAATTTCAGGAAAATGTGTGTCTTTAGCTAATTAACAAATTTCTTTTATAAAATTTCAATTTTGAGCAAAAAAAATATTTCTCGATGCACTGACAAGGGAACCCTTTTCAAAAACCGTTTTGGAATTTTCTATAAATTGGATCATATATAGATTCGAGTGTAAGAATTCGATTGCGCTATGTGGCTACCTGCGCAAACTTCTAGAACTCGAGATATTTGGCTCCGAAATATGGTGCATTTTACACAATATCTACTTTGCGAACTGCCCTCTCCCGCCCGCACTCTCCTGTACGCCCTGTGGTCTCCTAGAAAAACAAGCACCGGTGGCCGAGTGGGTTGCACGGTCGGCCAGGAATCCTGTGGCGGGGGTTCGGATCCACTCGTGACGAATTTTGTTTTTTGTTTTTTTAAACAAGTTTTACTTGTTATTCCCAAGTTTTTAAGGCACATCGTGTGAAGTTTTCAGTTCCTATAACCACAAAAAAGATATTCTGGTGTTTCGCCGAAGTTAGATTTTTCCGAAAATCGGAGATTTCTCCATGTCCCAGATCAATCGAAAAGTGGTTATAGGAATTGAAAACTTCACACAATATGCTTTAAAAACTTGGGAAAAACATGCAAAACTTGTTTAAAAAAACAAAAACAAAATTCGTTAGGAGTGGATCCGAACCCCCGCCACAGGATTCCTGACCGGCAGTGCAACCCACTCGGCCACCGGTGCTTGTTTTTCTAGGAGACCACAGGGCGTACAGGAGAGTGCGGGCGGGAGAGGGCAGTTCGCAAAGTAGATATGGTGTAAAATGCACCATATTTCGGGGCCAAATATCTCGAGTTCTAGAAGTTTGCGCAGGTAGCCACATAGCGCAATCGAATTCTTACACTCGAATCTATATATGATCCAATTTATAGAAAATTCCAAAACGGTTTTTGAAAAGGGTTCCCTTGTGAAAATTTTCAGCAAAATTTGGCCATTACATCGAGAAATATTTTTTCGCTCAAAATTGAAATTTTATAAAAGAAATTTGTTAATTAGCTAAAGACACACATTTTCCTGAAATTTGAACTGGATTGAAGCATTTTCAGCCAAGTTATGGCCAATGAGCCAAACATACCATTTTGTGCTCCAACGCCCATAACTCCGGAGCCGACCAACAAAAACGGACCAAAATTTTTTTGGTGTTTATTTAAAAAGCCGGTAACGTTTTTCAACAAAAATCACAAAGTTCCCTTCACTCAACAAAATGTTAGTTTTTTGATTTTTGAGTCACGCCTACATTGAGGATGATTCTGAAGACACCAAAAAGTTCTGAGTTTTGAAAAACTGAAGTTAGTTTTCAAAATTGTTCATCAACAATTTCACAAAATTTCAAATTGATTGAACCATTTTGCGCGAAGTTATTCACAAAACATTGGAGGTACCCTCACCATTTTTCGCCACTGTATCAAATTTAAAGTCAAAAGATTTCCCGTTTTCACTAACCTAATATGTCAGATCGTTTCTTCAACTACTATTGCATTGTTAGCACTGCCTCTTTTATAATTTTTTCTCTTCCTGAAGTTAACTTTGCAGCGCTCGATATTGTCATATACTGTTCGAAATCCTAATACAACTCGATTTTTCTGATTTTCAAGATTCGTCCATCTTGGATTTTTTTCAGTTACAAATTCTACATTTTTCTGAACATACTTCCGTTTTTATAATCTTTCGGTTCTCCCATTATCTATTATTCTTCTCTTCAATGAGCTTCGCTTCTTTAATTAAAGTTAGGAGATCTTTGACATGTGTAATTTTACTACGTCCCGTTTTGAAAATGTGTATTCGACAGTTGAGCTTTTGGCCCAAAAGTTTCGGTTTCATAAACTTCATGAATACACGGCTTTTCTGTTAGCACTAATAATTATTTCTTTCGGAAAAAAATATTGGCTATTTTGTACTCATTGAGCAATGTGAATTAGAAAACTCCGGTTTCACAAAGTTCATAGCTTCAAGATAATTGGGTAAGCGAAATTAGGGATATGTCATTATACACTAGGCTCCAGATTTGGAATATGGTGGTATGGAATTTTCGGTTTCAAAAAGTTGCAATCTTCAGCAATTTTACTTGGATTTTTAATGGATCTTCTGAGTGCCCACCATTTGTTTTTGCTCCAACTTTGAGGGCTCATTACCCGAGTTACGTGATCGCTTTGCAGATACTCTCTTTGGATATCACTTATTATTAGAAAATCCCAAAATGTTGTGGTCTCGAAGTCTCTAGTCAGCCACAACTTCACTGTAATGAGGGCTAAATTTTCCAGTTTCAAGATGTAGACGATACAACTTATTTTCATTTATAAGTTCGTTAATCGATTGGGTTAGAATGAAGTTGAATTTTTGTTTCACACAAACTTTTAATTCATAAACATGTTGAGCTTAAAATCATCGGTTTCAACGAGCTGATATGTTCTGCTACACAAACTTGAGTTCGTTAATTCTTCTTCAGATTTTAAACAAAACTTACGGTTTTTGAAACTCCATTTCTCTTTACTCGAAAGATTCAAATTATCTCTTTCCTGGATTTTACAAAATGGGGATTTTTTCTTCAGTTTCAAGTTCTCCATTTTTCTGACCAAATTTTGACTTTTATGATACTCTCCTCGTGTTCTCACAAATGTTCCAACACTTCTTGTTTTATGAACAATGATGTTCATTCCACAATTCTAATGAGTCCTTCCAAAACATCTCTGTTTCTCAAAGTTTGTGTCTTTCATCAGCAATAAACCTTGTTTTCAAACCTTCCAGTTTGGAACACCATGACCTTATGTGTTATTTTTTTCAGTTTCAAAAACTTGATGTTTTCACTAAATTCAATCCACACTTAGTCGATTGTTACCTGTTATAAAAAAAAATTTTACGGTTGAATCTGCGAAGAGAAACAATTTTACGATCGATTTTTGCTTTGGTGGAGATATACTTCCAACAAATTTGATGAAATTATCTTTTTTTTTGCACTCTTTCTGACATCTCCACTATTTTATCTTCCGTTGCTTCTTTTTCAGTTTCTAACAGTTTTCTAAGACAGCAATTTTTTGTACTTTGTAATATGAGTTTCATTTTTGGCACCCTTCCCTCTGCTCGTCATTGTTTTTTGCTATCAGAGGCTTCAGCGCCGTTTTAATTGTAAAACTTGTCTTCCCATCTCACTTCATAACTGAATATTCAAACTTACCTTGGTTTTCTGTTGCGATTTCTCTATTTTCAATGATACACCTACTGTTAACCAGTCATCCGTTCGCCTCTATTCTATCGTTCTCATATCAGCTAGTTGCTGCAAGCGTACTTGTTTTCTTTAACAATCTGAGATTCTAGAAAAAAGTACTGCGGTAATCAAGTTTTCCAACATTGCTCTTCCAGTAAATTTTATTGAAATCCAGCTTTTGAAGTTCCCGACCATAAAGTTTTATTCCCTTTCAAGCTTTTAATTTTTCTGAACAAACTTTGAATGTTGCGGTCTTGTTTTGGTAATACAAGAAAATTATTTTTTCCTGATCGAATTTTCCTTAGAAATGTTCCTTTATCTCAACGTCAGTACACTTAAAATTTTTAAAATTCACCCGTGTCAATTCACTATGACGTTCTAAACAAAAACAAGCCAAAAATTTGAAAAATCTTGTCTCATTATCCAAAAAAAAACTTACTGTATCACATTCTTGATGACTATCGAAGCACTCAGCACTGATAGATGCAGTACGTAACGGCCACCTTAACCTTTCATCATTAGATTTGGCTCAAGGCGCAGTATTCAAGACAACTTTATATTTCTAGCTTTTTCTCTTTCTAGAGTATTGTTATGTTCAAAAACTAGGCTTTCTCACTTTATTTTTCATACATATTTGTTGAATGGTCAAAAAATATTTCAGGGTTGACGTTAAATAATGTATGTTTCATAATGACCAAAAATTGAAAGTCTGTAAAGAATTTTGATTTAGAAGGTTTCATGTCTCACTTCATTCCTAGCTGCTTTCAATATTTGGGTGAAAAGTTCGTGTTGAGAGTAAGAAAATTCACAGTTTTTAACTGTCAATGAATCTAGGAACTTCGAAACACTCATGTTTGTAAATCGGCCTCGAATTTTTTTTTGACTGATTATCTTTCTTTAGGCATGCTTTGCATTTCATTGATATTTAGGTCAAGAATGCGAATTTTGCATTTCGTTCTTGTTTCAAGCTC
Organism: Caenorhabditis sinica; assembly: GCA_963932045.1. Lineage (NCBI taxonomy): Eukaryota > Metazoa > Nematoda > Chromadorea > Rhabditida > Rhabditidae > Caenorhabditis > Caenorhabditis sinica. The sequence continues at coordinate 24,287,981 of OZ009940.1, forward strand.
ACCGTTTTACAAGGAACAACAAGACACAACAATTTCTTGTTTTCCGATTTCATCGCTTCCTACATTTTCTTTGGAATAGTCTCAGTTGCAGTATCATCGTTCGGAATCATTAGTTACTTTCCTTCGATATAATTTTGAGTTGCTTACTGTTTCAGTAATGTTTTTTCTCATCGGTTCAAATTGGTCACATTTTGCGTATCATTCTATTTATATCATATTTCTAAATTTCTAGACAACACACTTCTCATTCTTCCTGTTTCAAATTCCTCATTTTTCTATAGAACAATACGATTCAACCAGTATGTCACTAAACTTATAAAATATAGTTTTTCTCAGAGAGTCCTTACTATTGTTGCCGTCTCAATATCATTTCAAGTTATTCCTTTTCGTCTGTTTCGAGATGGTTGTATTAATTGTTATACATTTTTCAAATTTGATGCGCTTGCACTCATACGACGAAGTCATTTGAATTACATAGTTCTGTGCCCAAGACAACGGTTTTTGGAAGAAAACTTTTCTTTAACGATCGGAAGAAATACGAGTGCGGTATTGCTCACTCCTTTTTAAGTAATATTCTGCATTTCGTTTCAATGTAACTCCACCTGTAATGCAATTGAATTATTCAAGATAGCAAAAATTACCTTAATCTCTCACAGTTTCATTACCGACATAACCCATCATAGAGTCAGAAATTTCGTTTCTTTGGTATCTGATGAACGTATTTCTTTGAAATCTCTCTCTGTCTCTGTTTTCGGTCTAGCTCCCGGTGTCTTCCATTTCATTTATACTCTACAAAAATAGTAGGCGTCAATCCACAGGAGTGTCTCATATCTTCAGTTTCGTAATCACACATTGAATAGGATCTCAAGATCTCTTTTTATTGGTGCTCGGTCCAGTATCTTACGTTTAAAAATTTTTCTTAAAAAATGGGAGGCAGAGGTGCACGGAAGTGACTTTTGAAAAACACGGAAGACGGAAGACGGAATACGGAAGAAAACTTTTTATGACGGAAGACGGAACACGGAAGGCGGAATAGAAAAAGTGGCGGAAGACGGAAGACGGAAGGAAGACGGAAGGTAGACGGAATAAAGGCTTGCGAGATCCACTGTCATATGATCCTCGTCATGGGTTCATAATGACAATGAATGACCAGGGTTATCATGCAGGATGACCCAGTTGTTAACAACGTTGGTTGAAGTAGAAACCTTGCTGGTTCAAGTCCTTTCTCCTTCCGATTTTCATTTATTTTTCGAAGTTAATTTTTTGAGATGCACGGAAGTGACTTTTGAAATATACGGAAGACGGAAGACGGAAGACGGAATAAAATTTTTCTTGACGGAAGGCGGAATACGGAAGACGGAATAGAAAAAGTGGCGGAAGACGGAAGACGGAAGGCGGAAGACGGAATTCCGCGCACCTCTGATGGGAGGTTTGTGATGACTCTATAATTCTCAAAAGTTCTGATTCAGTTAGTAGTGGGAATTTTCACCACAGGAGTCATTTTGTATCTTTCCTTGTATAGTTGAACTTTAAAATTTTCAGTTTCCCAAACATGACAAGAATACCCTCCAAAATGTTCAAGCAGTTTCTTGGAAATAGTTCATCTATGTAGGTTTGTAGGCAGACATTTTGTTTTTAGAGGTACACATGTTGATTTAGCCAGAACTGGTAGATATCATTTAACAGAAGGTTCAAAAATTTCCATGTACACACATTTATCGGTTTTTCGGAAGTATGCAATGCTTTGCGTTAGTGTAATCATTCAAGACTCCAACTTCCAAAGGTTATCGGCTTTATGAAACAAACATTTTTCTTACAGTGACTCATTTGTTTTGATGAGTGCCTGCCTATCTGTTTCAAATGGATGTTATTGCTATTTTACAGTATCGAGCATACAATTTAGGTGACATTTTATTTGTTTCCCCCGTTTCTTTCGTCATTACGTGATCTGCAAATTTTACAGTATCATATCCATTTTTTTTATCAGCTCATTCGTCATACCTCATTATTCGCATTATATTCTGACTTTCAAGGAAAGTTAATTTAATGCAGCCAGTGAGATTTTTCAACTTTTTGGTTACACATATTTAGCTGAATATGATATCAACGTTTCCTTTAAAAATCGAGCAACATGAAAAATACAGTCTTCTCCGCCCTGGTTATTTATTACTCATCAACTTTTCAGTACCTTGACAATTTTGATCAGTCCGTTTCTCAATCTGTCATACAAAATTTTTATATAAAAGTTGTATGTTTCATTGTTGCCACAAATTTCGTTAGTTTTATCATTAATTGATAATTGAGCTTTTTTTTATCAGACGTTTCGGCTTTATTTGGACTGAAAGCCGCTCTAATGATGTTTACTGTTTCAATAAGGTAACTTTGAGGACGGGAATTCACTAGTTTTGTTGGCTTTTCGCTACTCTTTGGTGCTATCACTGTTTGAAAAAATGGGCAATCATCATTGCAACGAAAAATTTCCGATTTTTCACTGTTATATGATAGTGGTGTTTTCGAAATAACCGATATCTATCTAATCATGGTTCAATTGATCGGCGTTTCCATGAGCCCCACTGTCACATAGGTAACACTCTCCTCATCACTTCCTTTCCTGGATGAATTCTGCAGTTTCAATTACATCTTTACTAATAACAATCACCGATTTCCGTCTGTGAGTCTGTTTGCGCCACCTCATAACTCGACAACCAGTGGACCGATTTGGATGAAAGTTATATAGATCGACTGGAAATTTGTCTGAGATGATGCCCGTACTTTTCTTTTCTCAAAAATATCAATTTTGATATTTTCAGTATTTCACCCCATTTTCCCTTTTGGCATGCGTGGGCGGTGGAGGGCAAGGGAAGAGGGGAAGAGAGAGGCGCGAGGCGCGCGGCACCGACCGTTATGTCTACCCCTCTCACCTCACAGGTGGCATGTGTACCCGTGGTGTAGTGGTGAAGATGTTTGGGCGCCGATCGTGATACCGGGGTTCGATTCCATGAACGGAATTTGTGTTTTTTAAAAAGTTTCTGAACGTTTTCTACTTTTTTTAGATTACGAACGAGAGAGAGAGAGAGAGAGAGAGAGAGAGAGAGAGAGAGAGAGAGAGAGAGAGAGAGAGAGAGAGAGAGAGAGAGAGAGAGAGAGAGAGAGAGAGAGAGAGAGAGAGAGAGAGAGAGAGAGAGAGAGAGAGAGAGAGAGAGAGAGAGCAGAGATCTCTACTGGAAAGGAGGGGGCGGCATAATTTCGTGGAGATGGTGGTGTAGTGCTGATCGTAGATGCACGTCGTAGACTTTAAATGATTTTACTGACTTTCGTTAGTCTCAGCATTCATGCGTTTTCCAAAGATTTCACACAATTTTAAGGTGTACCGTCGAGATCGATCAACTGTATCCTGACAATTAGTAAGAGGACCCTCACGGATTCGAACCCTTAGACGATTTATGTTTTTTATTTTATTTTTCTATGAAAGAAAAAATGTGTGCGAATGATTATAGAAGTTGACACTTACGGTTTGAAGGAGTTAAAGGGCGAATGTGCTAATTTTAAAATGTGCAATTTTTGAAAATTTTTGAGATAGATCACTGCGGGCAAACGTTAATGGAAAGGTGGTGTACTTTGTAGGTCCCAAAAACGTCTCTGTCTTCAGTTATTCTAAAAGAACACGTCACAGTTTTCAACGTACAGAGAAAGGATTTGAAAGAAAAGCAATTTTCAGAGAACAAACGTGGAAATTTCGGGGATCTGTTCTTTGTACATTAAAAACTTTAACATGTTTTTAGAGAATATTTCAAGACAGAGGCGTTTGTGGAACTCAAAAAATACACCACCTTTCCAGAACGTTTGCCGATCCATGTCAAAAACTCATATTCGAAAAATTAGCACACTCGCCCTTTAAAGATAGCAAAAGCTTTTTTGGTTGGCGTCAAGATTGTCCCGAGGGCTGCCGGGTGATGTTCTTCGTATTTGAGAAAAACAGAATACGCACCCCGGGCGTGAACCAAGGGTCCGATTTTTTCCATCCGGGATGGAATCCCAAATCGTAGTTCCAAATATTTGACTGATCTCCCAGTTTTGGGGAACGAAGAATTCCAAGAGTAAAACCAACAAGTAAGATTGTATCAAAAAGTCGAGAGCTCCACGAAGAACAAAGCTATGGAAAAATTGGTTCGCAATAATAGAGCAAAGCCGTTCAGTAATTCCTTCCACAGGGTTTGGATCTTCTTTCTCCTTCTTTTTTTAAAAACGGGCAAAGCAGCAAAACCCTAACGAAGGATAAGACTAAAATTATAGCACCCGAGAGTAAGCGGATGCCAGGAGGTTGGAGCCCCCGAAGGGGGCGAAAACCGCCTGGTATCATACATTTGATAATCAGTCAACAGTAACCGTACTTGTCAGTAGAGTGCGTTTGCATACCGTCGTTCACAGATTTCTATGTATTCCACAGTCTTTCTGCAGTTTTCAATTTCTATACGACGCTATTCAACATCTCAATAAATCTGCATTCACATGTCACTGAAGTGGTTATGATGAGACAGTAAGATTTGATAGTGGACCTTCGTTTGATAGTCATCATTTTAGATGTATCACTAGCATAATATTACTATTTTTATTACGTTTCATGAACATGTGATCTTTGAGATTAAATCATCGCCTACACTGAGTCTGTGTTTTTCTCGGAATGTATTCATAATGATTTTCTTCATGGTTTTTCACAAAGGTCGCGATTTATCGGAAGATTGCACTAAACTTATCCTATTTTTATCGATTTTTTCATGAAATATTTGCTGTTTCATGTGCTTTATATCTTGTAATTCATTCGATCGGTACTAATGAAAAATCCGATTGTGATTTATAAGTTCCCTCTTTTTAATAATTTGTGCCTGTTCCTTGACGATTAGAAAAGTTTTGGACATTTTCAGAAGTCAATTTGCAGGAATTATCTAATCCCAGAACAAAAACACATGTTTAAGTTTTGGAGAAGTATCATTTTCGAATTTAGGATTTATTAGTTGTTGATAACATGTGAGAGTCACTAAAGCAGAAAGTAACATGTTTCAAGATTCAAACCTTTAAATTTTATCTCTTCCGAAATCTTTGTTGATTTTTATCAAATTTTTGATTTCCAATCCAATATAATTCCCCTTTTTCAATTTTCTCTCAGTTTTACATTCTCTGTTAAAATAGCATTAAATCTCTCATTCGATGCATTGGCGCTGCATTTTGTCTTCAAAATCGTGCTCCATCTTTCAAAAAAATTCAAATTTTCTGTTTCAGGTTGACCATGGATAGATGTCAAATGCCTTTTATCTCAATATGAGTTGGCGTTCCACAACTTACGTTTTCACAAATCTCATGAGAGTTTCCAGCGGGGTTTTTCTGTTTCTCTGACTTTGAAAGAATTGACAAATTTCTGTAACCCCAATTATACATCAGAGCGCTTATTCGGCTTGAATTTCTCTAGATTTTTCGCCATTATAACCACTCCACTATTTTTGTGTGAATCGCATACTGACTTTATTCCTTAATCACTATTCGAAATTTTGTATCCAGTGAGCTGTTCTTACTATCTCCAACTTTTACTTGCTACAAGATACCTCTATCGATAATGCCAAACACAACACCATTGCTGTGTTTTCCACTTATTCTCAGTTCCAAGAAACTGATATCTTTCCTAATTTTTCATTCATTTCGATTAGTATCTGCTGTTTGGATGAGATTCCTAAGATTTTATTGTTTGCCATAAATTATTGATCAGTCTTTGTCCTATTCTGTGATGCCAAATTTTCTGCTCAAGTTTACTGTTTTACTGTTCTCATTAATCATGTTCACATATCAATCTGCCGCTATAGAGACAATGAAGTATACCGCCTGTCATTGAACAGAAACTTCCCGTTTCACGAAACCCACATGTTTTTTTTTTCATATAAATGACTTTGATCATTCAGCTTTCCGTTTTCTGATAGGTTCACTTTGGAGCTTCGATAGACATAAATTTTCCTGGATATTGCTGAATGCCCTCTACTGTTTCAATTATATGTTATCTTTTTCTACAAGTTTCAAATGGTATTCTACATTTTCTGCCTCATTGTGCTTTCATTTTTGCTACAATGTAAAATCTTGTTCTGCTGTGACTTTTGCAGTTCATTTTTCCACACCAATTTTTATAAATTTTACATTTATTGCCTGTTTCTACCATGTTGTTTATTCTAACTATAAAACTAGATTCCATTATTTGGTGACCAAATCGAACTCTATTGAAACATTACAAGAAAAGATCTAATCAACTTTCAAAGTTGCTCAAAGTTTTGACAATTTTTTCTGTTTCTTGATGGTTAGGTTAATAGTTGGAATTTTCTCAAAGTTGATTCCAGTTGCTGCCGTTCTACAACAAAGTCATCTGAACGAGCACTGTTTCAATAACATCATACTTGGAAGTCAAGATATCTTTGACAGTTACCACACGATTTGATGATTTAGTCTTTAAGCATTACTAATTGGATCAGAAAATTAAAAATTGCCTTAATTTTTTACCGTTTATCTACTAGTTTAACATTTAAATTGGCCACCCGATTCGTTCGCATTTAACCTCTTTAGGAAAACCTCTGTCAGATTTCTTAGCAAGTTCCTGCTTCTTCCATCGTATTTAATCGTCGTATTCAAATACGGCAAATTGGAATTATCAATTACCGTGAGTCTCATATACCTTCGGTTTTGCAATCTCATGTTAAGTGGGGTCTCCAGACCATATTTGATCAGTTGTTGCCCCTGTGTCATTGAATCCGTTTTTAAAGATTACTGTTTCGAAATGTCCACATTATTCTCAACACTCATGACTAAACTAGTGCTGGAGGGTTTCTAGTTGTTCCTTTTCTTGAACTAAACTATGTTGCTCGTGATATGTCAATTTTGCGAGAAATTTTGATTGACATCAATTGGAATTTTCTTTTGTTTCCAGAAAATCAGTGCTGTGCTTGTAAATAATTTGGATTCACTGTTTCTCGATCATCATTTTGCTAAGAACCCAAGATTTTATTTTGTTTTTGCATTCGTAGGCTTTGTCACAGGACCATATTGCCATTTGTGAATTGCTGAAAACGTCTTCAGGATTCTTATCATCAGATTAGTTATTGCGCACTGAATTACCAAGCATCATTATAATTATTAGATTATTTAGTGCAATAATGGAATTCCAGTTTTAAAGCGGCACCATATTTCGATGATTTTCGTAAATCACATATGCCAATTTGATGTTTATTGTGGCCAATATAATAAAAATAACTGATTCTGTAATGTGGCTCTGTTTCATGTACACCATATTCTAAGAGTTGACAGCCTTCAAACAATAGTACTGACTTCGGACTTCTGCCAGTATTTCAATACTTTTCAGTTTCGCAATGTTTTTATGGTGTTTTGTTTCATGTGCAAGATGCTGGGTGATTGTGTAAGGACAGTTTGCGTTTTTTTTTGGATTTAATTTTTTCAAAAAATTCGAAATAGGAAGGTTTATCGTTTCAATCTCATTTTGTCGGCCCAATTTCAATGTTTTCCCCTCAAAATAACTTGACTTGAAGCTTCTGTTTTAAGGTGGCCACGTTTCGTAGATAAGCTAGGTTAAACAGTTTAAATCAAGATGCAATTTTATGAGAAATTTGAACATAACGCAAAATTGCTTTGTTGACAATATTACATCTTTTCACTATCACAGATGTAATCGTGGGTGCTTTTGATTACTAATTCATTTATGAGTTGGCTAGTTCAGTTTTCGAACGTTATTTCACTGTATCATTTTCTACATTAATGACTCTAACAGTCTTTCTTGCAATATTGGCTCGGATTGACTTTGGAGATTCCTGCACTTTCTTTCGAGTGTTATCCATTGTCGTAGTTTCAAAAGGTGGCCAATGAAAAATGGTTCATAGTTTCATTGAGCATTCGTTTCATAAGCTCATTTCGAACAATGATGTTGCCGTGACATAAAAACACCAGCTAAAATTTGCGGTTCCAAAATGTTCACAATATTTCTTATACTTCGGCTCAAAATAATCAATGAAGATCCAAATAGTTTCTCACTCTTTTTTTACGAATGCTCATCCTGTTCAAAGAATACTGTTGCTTTAGTTTTTTCTGTTTCTTGACCATAGTATCAGTGTCGACACACATTTTTTGGGATAGTGTATGGAACAAATATACCCTTCTCTTTTCCGGATTCGGCAACATTTTTTTAGTCGTTCTTGAATAAAAAAGTTAACCGACATTCATTGTCTGTATCATCCAGTTTCGCTCTAATGAAACATTTGGCTAGTTTTCTATTATTACTCAATGATGTCACATTTATTTGTTACCGACGAGGTTTTGATAAAACGGTACGTAACGACATACATTTTTTCTAACTTTCCCCTTTTAATACAGTTTCATGTTCTTGTGTTTGATAGCCTTGCATTTAGTTTTTTGATGACTTAAAGGAGGAATCCGCTCAAATTTTTTTTTTTGCTTTAAAATATGTAATAATGTGTGCTGATTGCAAAAATCATAACAAAAATTCACAAAAATCATTCTAAAACCCCGAAAATCTGCTTTGAAAACGTCATTTTTGATGCGAATCGCATTGGGCGGCCGTGGAAGAACTCAGTGTGTTTTCTCGGCCACCTAGTTCGGCCATCGCTTTTTTTCGCCAATTTGAGTGATTTTTTCAGATTTTTTCGGCTGAAACTGGATTAAAAGTTGATAATTAAATAAAAATGCATGAGAAATAAACTATTGATCCAGTTTCAGCCGAAAAAACCTGAAAAAATCACTCAAATTGGCGAAAAAAAGCGATGGCCGAACTAGGTGGCCGAGAAAACACACTGAGTTCTTCCACGGCCGCCCAATGCGATTCGCATCAAAAATGACGTTTTCAAAGCAGATTTTCGGGGTTTTAGAATGATTTTTGTGAATTTTTGTTATGATTTTTGCAATCAGCACACATTATTACATATTTTAAAGCAAAAAAAAAATTTGAGCGGATTCCTCCTTTAACGGTTGTTTTCGAAATTTTGTTTGTTTTTCATTAGATCATGAACGATGGGAACTGTCCGTTATGTGGCACGAATCACCCAAATAAAATTTTCCTCGGACAAGTCATATTGATGAAACTGAACTTTTGATCATTTTTGTTGGCGATTTCCTTACGAACTTTTTGGTGTTTCTTTTTTTTTTAGTTAGATTTATTTTTATGGTGTAAACTACTCACTTAGCCTACATACATCGATGGAAGAGTCTAAAGCATCAACAGGAAGCGCATTTATTCGAAAATCCGGCTTCAAGTTTTCGGACGAGTTCCAATATTTTTTGTCTGTTACTCGGTGTTTAGATTAATTTTTATAAATTTTATCTGTCAATTTGATGTTGAATCGATTGAATTTCTCTCTTTCTTTGAGCTGCAGAAATGACTTCTCGAAGCTTTTCACTTGCTATTTTTGAAGGCACAATAGCAGAAAACAACACCTAGCAAACATTAACTTTTTTTTCTAGTTACATACCCTTCAGAATTTTGGTTTTATTTTCGCCATTCGATATCTTTGTCGTAGTAAGTGATTCCAAAGAATTCCAATTTTCGCTCCTCTCATCTATGTTGTTAAACTATTTTTTCTGTTTCACATTCTCTGTTAAATTACGAGTTCTTCTTTCATTTATTATCATTTCTTATCTTGTTGATATCTGCAAAACATGAGTTTCCTATTTCAGGTTCATCATGAATAGTCTTCAAATGCTTTTAACTTTGAAACTGCTTTCGATCGATCATGTTAAATGATACTTCCACAAACTGATGAGTTCCGATTTGTTTTTTCTCTCTTTTCGAGCTTGCCTGTTACTGGACAATTTTCCGATTACCAATTGCATTTGGTAACCAAAGTCTTTCGTTAGCGTGTTATCGTGCGACAGTGTTCTTTCACTCTTGTCGTATTAGTATACAGTTAGTCCAAATATATTATTGGGACTCAAAACTAACGTTGAGAGACAAAAGTCGTCTCTTTACAATACAATGTCTCAAGCAGTTGGAGCGTTTAGGGAAAAACTCGAAGGATTTTTTGTAGCGATATACGGTTTCACTGACTCCATTTCTCAATTTTGTTTCGTTGGATTTTAATATATGTCTTTTTGTCGGAAGAAACTATTAGTTAGTTCAATATATTCTTTTATCATCAGAGCTCAATTCTTCACCGTTTCACTACCGATGTAACCTACCTTTAGTTGAACTTATTCATTCATGTGTTCGATATTTTTTATTCATTTCACCAAAACTGCTGTTGAAGTTCTAATTCCCTGATTCAACCATCGCATTTGTCACATGCTAAAATTGAAGTTATCAATCCTACGCCCATCCATGTTGGTTGTTAATCTGTCATTTCCAGAGGCTGAAACATGAAACAGACTGATCTGCTTACTAGTTTTCTATTCGTTCCGAATATGCTTTATTTCGTTAATATAGCAGTGACTTCTTCAATCGTTATATTGATATATCGCCTTTGAAATCGTGTTCAACTTTCAAAAAATCTCAAATTTTCTGTTTCAGGTTGGCCATGATTAATCTTCAAATGTGACTGATCTCAATGGTGGCAGTATTTGGCCTTCAGTTTCAAGTTACGTTTTCACAAATTTATGAGAATATTTTGGGTTTTTCTGTTTTTCCAACTTGTGAAAAATTTAACAATTTTTTCGAGCCCTAATTGAAGTTTCGTTGGTAGTGTTCCAATGTTCGTGTAATATCTGAGAATTTTCCGGTTTCAAAATGCTAAAAAATTTTGAGGATTCTCCTGACATTTATTCCTGCCAGTTCTACCGTGGTCCAGTTTTCAATATCTTCAGCTGCTAGAGATCAGTTTTACTACCTTGAAAAGAAAACCGATCGGTTGTCAAAATTGTTCGTTTCATCTCCCCTAGAACTCTGAATTGATTTTTTCTTATTTTACTTAGCTTTTTTGAGAGAGCGAATACAACTTTTGCATTACTCTTCAACTTCGCATAGTTTTTTATCAGTTCCACATTCTCCATTAAAACAGTAGTGACTCTTTCAATCGTTAAGTGGAAACAACTCGCTCGTATTTCCAATTTTAGAAAAATCTCGAACTTTCTGTGTCGTGTTGGCCATGAATAGTCTTCAAAATGCTTTTTGTCTATTATGTAGTTTAGTCGTCATTTAATGTTACATTTTCACAGAGTTATGAGAGTTTCCAGCTGTCTCGACACTTGTAATCTTTTTTATGGGTTTTAGTGGGTACTGTTTCAAGAAGAGCATTTGAGGGATTTTTTCACATAGTTCGATTGAGCTCATACCTAGTAATGACTTATCTCGTAACACAAGCATACGTACATTGACTTTCAGATAACATGTTTTTTTTTTATGATAAAACTAAAGTTTAATTTTTAAACGTTCCCTCCCATCTTGTTTTCTTTTGGTTTATCTTTTACAGTTTCTTATTTTTCCAGTTTCCTCAACTGAATGAGATCCAATTGTGAGGTTGTCACACTATGAAAAGCTAGGATATTCTGGAGAGCAGTTTTTCATCTTATACTTTCTCTAGATTCCAAAACATTCTCTTATTCAAAAATTGTTGCGGATGTTGTTTCTCATTTCACGAAGTTATCGAAATGACAACAACAAAAATCGAATCTGCTGTTGTCTTCAAGCTTTCAGTTTGTGCACTTTCTGAATGAGTTGGAGGTATTTATTCTTCATTTTACGTTGTAACAAACATTGTCGGCTTATCGAGGTCTAGGAATATGATGTTTCTCTAGTAACTCATTCAGATGCTATATAATGTACCCACAGTGATCATGCAACAAACAGATATCAGATTTTTTCGACTCTATGAAACTGATTCTTATCCAATGTATGACTTGCCATAATCGCTGAGCTTCTCGCTCGCAACAAATTCATCCGTGGCAAAAACAGACCCTCTTACAGATAACATCTTCCCTTGACTTTCCTTTGCTGTAAAAATTCTACCGTTTCAATACCTTATCATCTGCACACGATAAAGGCTATATCTAATTGACCACCTATGCGCTAATCTTCCAACTATCGGTTTCACGAAACTGATATTTTTCCTAATGTAAAGTTTGTCTTAATCGTTACATGGTTCTCACAGACTTACGGTCCTAAGTTAGTTCTTCAAACGTACTTTTCTGCATCAACCTATCCATTAATAAGCAAACAACACGGATTATATGGTTACCATGCGTCTCTCAGTGGTATTATCCAATTTTTCACTGTAGTCGCTGCTCGTCGTTAGCTTTTTTGTCACAGTATCTTGTCAGAACTTTGACAATTTCGATACAGGCCAAAAGTTGCTTATTCTGGAATGTTTCATTCTCCAAGAAAGGTTGATTGTTTCCCTGTTGCCACAATATTAGTACACATTATTATACACAATTCTCTGATGATTGACGAGTTCGTATGTCATCAAACTTTACGAAGCTAAACATGTCCTAATGAGCTAACTTTGATGACTAGATCTATTACGTTTCAGCGTTGTTTTGCCTAGCTACTACATATTTCTTGACACAGAGGGAGTAGGTATCATTTCAGTCAGAATTATCTAAATGTTTACAGTTCCATGCAACTGTTTTACTCTAGAGTTTCTGACTCTAATGATCTTCAAATTTTTCTTTCCAATGTTTCAAATCGAGATTATTTCTTGCGAAAATCAGTTTTCAGACTTTCCTTTGCTGTGTACGCAATGCTTCATTCGTTTGACTGTTTCACTTACCCATGATCTACTAACTGGTTTTTGGATATGCATTGTCTTTCTCCGTTTTTTCCTCAACTTCTATAATTGTTGCCTGTCCTAATACTGCATTTCTCTACTAGACCGTACCACTGTCATCAATAAGTGGACAAAACACTCTCCCGTCTCTTCAGATGATTATGATTTTGAAGCAATTATAAACGGTTTCAAGTTCAACATTTCAACTCAATTCAAACTTTTCTAAACGATTTCCGAGCGAATCTGCTCTGATAAAAAATGTGACCAGTCTTCTCTTATTTTTACGCTTGCCCTCTGGAAGTTAAAAAAAAATCATTACTGTTTCATCAGTGCTATATCATTAAACTTATATGAATAGTAATTAAACCTACGGCGACAAATTTTTCTTTAGCCTTGGTAGGAAAGTGATATCTGCTTAAAAACTTTCGGTCTGTTTCTCAGTGTTTAGATTAACTTCCATCCTTTTCAGCAGTTAATTTGTGAGTATTTTGTGAAGTCAATTTCTATTATCTTCCAGAATTCTGATTCCAGTCTGATTTTCTATTTTTTACTATTTTTTCTGCACTCATCAGTTTCCCTTATTGCTTTGTGTTTCACATTCTCTGCTAAAATAGTGATTCCTTCTACACTCGTTCATTTAATTGATTGTTTTAACACTGTTTTCGAAATTTTACCAAAATTTTCAAAAAAATCTCAATCTTTCTGTTTCAGGTACATCATCAATAGTCCACGAATGCTTCTTATCTTGGTTTGTGTTCGATATTCGACTTAAATGACATTTTCTCAATTAAATTGGTTATTTGGAGTCGTTTTAATTTGTTTGTTCTACTTTTTATTCCCAAAAAAACTTTCTCCTTGAAACTTAGCTAGCTTTTTGAGTTTCTATTATTGCCAACATTAATATTTAAAAAAACGTATTTTTTCACTCTGACTACATTTTTTTCGTGATACCAAAATATCGAAGTTGTAGAATTTGTGAGCCTCAGAACACCAAATTTTTCTGTTTTACAACTTTGCTATTGATTCTACTTTTAGATGTTTTTTTAATACTTTCCTCATTCTTTTTACAAAACTGCTTTTGACAACATTTTTTGCCTATTTATTAGTCTACTTGGACAGTAATCGTATTTATTTTGCTGTACTAGAGCCAGAAAAAGCCGCTCCTGAAACTGTTGTTTTTTTAATCATTTCCTTCTGGGGGCTAACCAGATACAGATTTTCAAAAGAAAATCCTTTTGATATATATTTCTGTTTCCTAAAGCTAGTTGAATTAATTCAGGTTTTTTTCACTACAACATTGGTATTGTGGTCCAAATATACTATTGAAACAAAAAACTTATGTTTTTTAAATGTTTTGAACAGTAAGAAAGCTTAGTGAAATTCTCAAACTTATTTCAAAAAATACAGTTTCACAGACTTCATTTAACAATGACTGTCTGTTGGATTTCAATTGTATGAGGTCGTAAGTGAATGATTCAAGCTAGCGTAATTACCACGAGAAATGCTTTTGTTACCGTTTTACTATCGGTGTTACCTCATTTTGGTTCAGCCATTTCATCCGATTGGGTCTTCTAGTTCAATCACAAGAATCTCTTTTTGGTTTCACTATATTCCTGTTTCTACCATCGGAGTGCGAAAATCGATGTTAGCAATCCACAGAATTTCATTGTTTCTTACACTTTCGATCAAATTAGTCCATGCAGTATCCCAATATCAGTGTTTCGTAACTTTTCTCAACAAATGGGACTATTAAAACTACGACAGTTTTAATTTTTTCAGTTTCGTAATCATAGTTTTGGTATTGCAACATCTCCAGCGATAATCTTTTCCTTTATACAGTTCAAACACAAACCATCATGTTTTCAAATCTTCTCCGTTTAAGGAACGTATGATCATGTTTGGCTTTTAATGAAAATTCAATCTATCCGTCATTTTTTTCCACAGCATTCCCAATTGTCCCATTCATGACCACATTGCAGGGACCATTCAGTGACAGTAATTAGAACTTTTTAAAAACTTCTCTGCTGTTTCATTTTCATGATTTGTTCTCTAACATTAGGCCAGACTATTGGATGAATTATGAAGTTTCACCTATTCGAATTAAAGGACATGGTTCCGGTTTCACAAAGTTATCAAAATGCTGACACTTTTCCTCAAATTCGCTAGGGCCAATCTGTGATTTTGATTTGTAAATTCGCATGACATGCTTTTCGAACTAATTTCGTATACTTTTTTCGCGGTTTCTCAGTCATGTTTTCAGATTTTTGCAGCGTTTGAATGTGCTGGGGTTTTCATCATCAATTCTAGGCGGTAACAAACATGCACTCTTTCTCGAAGTTCATGAATCTGGTCATAACTGAACTAGTGATTGATGCGGCTATATCTCAAAGGTCTTATTGTACTGAAAACCATATGAATTCCACATGAATTTAGGCTAATCTAATGAAAGCAAAATGTTTCATCTTCGAAAACTCCATTGATTTACTGTTCTACAAACTTTTATTATTCTACAGAAAGCAGTTGAAATTTGATTCCTAAATCGCTTGTCGAGCTTATTATGTTTCAATTTTCATTCTTGAATATTTAGAGCTATACTTGTCACGGGCCGGGCCGGGTCCTCTGAGGAAGTCTAAGTTTCGCCAATCGTAGACATTTTCATTGGCGAAATTCACTTTATTTTGGAAAAATAACTTTTTTCATGAAATTTTTTGAAAACAGATTTCCGGGCCGAGAAAGATTTTAGCGGGCTCAGACCGTCCGGCCGGTGATTTTACAAGTATGCATGTCGAGCATCCGTAACATTATAAGTGAAGTTGAGAAAATTTCATTGCCCTAATAAAATTCCAGTTTCAAAATGGTGAGATATCATTTGCTACTGAGAGATTTTCGATGGGTACGCGCATACTCCATTAGGAACAGATGAGTTTTTTGGGTTATCGCCTGCTGTGCGGAACTTGTAAATGTTTTTCTGTTTCTAAACTCTCATTACAAACATGGTTACAGGCCGTAACCAATGTTCTAGCTGAATCCGATTTTTTTGATTTTTCGCAATGCTTTTCAGTTTCAGTCTCATAAAGCTTTCTTTCATTGAGCAGTTTCGGACAGTTATTTTGCACTGAGATCTTTTGATTTATGAATTCGAAATGTTCACTTAACATCAGTTCGGGAAGTTTTTGAGGAAATATTTATCTTTGAAGTTTTTTCAGTAGTGCAGTTTCATGACCTCAACTTGAGTACAATCCTGATAAACTATTTCCAGTTACACTAAGCCAACGTTTAAGACTCCTAATACGATTTGCTGGTTGATTGTCGTTCTATCGAGTGGCCTCCCGATGTATTTTGAGTTCTATGATATCAAATCACTACGGCGATCTGAGATTGACAGTACGCAAGCGCGCTCCACAGATGTGTGACGCCACCGTTAACTGAGCATCAGACTTCAAAAAACCTCGTGAATTACGGTACCTATAGGCAGCTGCATACTGTCGTTTCCTCAGTTTTTTTTTGGCGTCATTCTTGTTCTTAATAATGATACATTCACATTTTACCAACATGGCCATGATGAAACGGTATGGAATAACAATGGTTCTTTTTTTTGGTAATAATCAATTCAGATTTGTTATAAGTTTATCATTTTGTGTACCGTTTCATGAACATGTCGTATTTTAGCTTATATCATCGTCTACATTACGTCTGTTGTACGCTTCTGATTTCCACTACACATATTTTTTAGAGGGTACGATTTGATGTTAGACGGCACTAAATGGGTTAGGACAGACTCGCAAAACGCAAAATGAAAATTTTCCAAAATTACATTCTAGAGACGTTTTCAGTGGTCCACTGACAGTGGAGATTCCCTTTTCTTCCCACAAAATTAGCAGCGAAAAATAACAGCTTTGGTTGAAATGAATTACTTTTTAGGCAATTATCATCGGTTTCAAGTTCAACATTTCGAATATACTGAAAAATTTCATATGATTCTCCGAATGTAATGATTTCTTTCAATGACTTTCTTGACTGTTCAAATCTAGGTATGAATTCTTGAATTATGATCAAGATTTATCGTAAGGTGACACCTAGAATCCAGGAAAGTTTCGGTTACATTCATAACGTTTCTACGCAGTTTCTCATTTTTTAACAATTGGTTGTTGGAAATGCAATTTCAAAATTAGATACTTCTCAGTTCCACTTTGGTAGTTTCATCTATGCTAACTGACAAGATTTGATGAACTCCCGATTTGGAATGGTTGGAATTTTTCCTACTTCATGAAAGAATGTGTACTTCTTAATAGTGAGAAGTGAAACTTTTCAGGAAGTAACTTTGATGATACGGTATCTTAGGATAGTGGTATTTTCCGAGATTTTTTGTCAACCTGTACAGTTTCATATACATGTGTTTACTAGCATCATTTCAGTTAATAGATCATAGATGGTGAAGGTAAAATAGACGGAAACCTTTTTTTGAATGATCCTTTAGAGGGTATGATTGTTTAGATAAAATATTGGAAGGCTGCAATGAAAGCTTTACGTTAAAAACAAGTTCATCAAACTGGTAATGTTGACAAAAACTGACCGTTTCATTATTTTTTGTCTCGATTTCCTAAAGAATGTTTTGATGTTTCATCTGTTCTGAAAAACTTCACTCTAATTATGGGAACCACTTACTGATTTTACGGTGATGGATCAATCTAAAACTTCAAAATATGAAACTGTCAAATCTAGCCTCAAGTTTTCAGATCGGTGCAAAACTTTCTGTTTTTGGGTGGTTAGGAGTACTGTTACATATTATTCACAGCAGTAAATTTAAACAATGAGGGCGAATTTAAAATAGTTACATGAATTCTATAAATACATGAATTCCTGTACAAAACAAATGATACCTCGGAACTTTGCATTTGTTAGTTATCAATTTGAAGTTATTGTAGCAAAAAATTCCCTCTCAAGTTTCAAATTTTCCCGTTTCACCTTTTTCAGAATCCTGATCTATTTTTAACATGCCATTGACTGATTTAAAAGCGTAGGTATCTCCAGATATTCATAAATTTTGCTCCATCATCCTATTCGCCTGAATATTTTCTATTTCACCTTCTCTGTTAAAATAGTAGTGAATCTTTCATCCGTTATGCTGTGGCTTCTATGATTTTGGTTTTTTTGAACTGTGCTCCAACTTTCAAAAAATTTCAAATTTTCTGTTTCAGGTTCGTCATTCATGGCCTTCGAATGCCTCTTATCTTGATACAACTTCTAGAGTTGCAACTCAATTCACATTTCCACATTTTTTTTCCGGGGAGTCCAGTGCTTTCTTAACTGTGTCTTCAGGTTGCCAAGAACTCACTAGTTATTCAATTAACAATAGATTAGGTGTTTTCTCTCTTTTTTCGATCTGATTTTTCCATGCGTTTTCGGTCGCCAGAGCACTATAATTGTTTCACAATTCCAACTTCAGTAGTTTCTAGATTCAGATTTTCACTGATCACTCGTTTGTGAACATTTTTGACTTATACATATCTTTTGAAGACCGTTTTCGTCGGCTTTTCCACTCAGACTTCACTCTAGTTCCTATTTCTGTATTAGAACTAAAATTCAATGTTTAGCCAATATACCAACACTTTTCAACACTCATTTCATTGCAAGAACATACGGTTCCAACGACTAAGTTTGAGAGTAACTGTTTTTGGAATTTCCACTAGTTCTGTCTTTTACCTTCTTTGTTAATTTATTCGATTGCTTGCTCATATTGGTAATATTTATACAAGAAATCTCGGTCAGCGTTTCCTATTTTCCTGTTTCTACCATCGCATTTCTTTCATGAAAAAATTGATGTTAACAATCCACAGATTCTGATGAACTTTTGCAGAACCTTTGTTAGTTTGCGATTTCATGAGCCTGACTTTTACGAGATTTTCAAGAGCATCTTCGATACTTAATTGACATATTCTATCCTACCTAACTATAACCGATACGAAAGTTCCCAGTTGCAATAGGTTCTTATTGTTTCCTACACTTTCGATCAAGTTAGTCTGTAGTTCATCATTGTCGGTTTTTCGTGACTTTTCTCGAAAAGTGAGATGTCAGAATTTCGATACTGTGGGTTTTTTTTCAGTTTCGTGATCATAGTTTTGGTTTTGTAACACATCCCCCCACCGATACTTCTTTGATTTCTCCCAAGACAAGCGCTTTGTTTCAACCTTTCCCGTTTTACGAACTAAATAATCTAGTTTCGGTTCACATGAAGTTTTAATAGATTAAGCATTTTTCAGCTTGTGAATTTCTATCCACTTCTACATGTCGCAATCCCAAATATCTTAACCTCTATGGTTTTCAATGTTACTGTCTCACCACCGGTGTAACCTACTTTATGTTCCCACAGCTACTTTATGTTCTTCATTCTTGTTTTGATCTGGAATTTATACAAAAAAATTTGCATACCTTACAATGTTTGACACTGTATTTGATTGATGAGAACTTTGAAGTGAAAATTCAATAACAGCTAATTATTTTTTCAGAAAATTTTACATTATTCCTGATTCATGGTCTCATCCTGAATCGTACACTTCCAAACTAAGTAATAAAATAAATTTACCTGAAAAGTATGTGTATTCCAATGCCACAAAGTTATCAAAATGATGCCATGCAGCACCTAATTGGTAGAAAATGTTCCAAAAAAACCTACTACTGTGTATTCTTTGACTGAGAAGCTATTTTGTTGAATTTTTTCGCAGTTTCACAGCCGTGTGTTCATCTTTGAGCAATAACCGGAAAGATTGGAGATGTGATCTTTAATTTTATACAGCTAAAAAAATTTTGAAAAATAAATTGTCCCAATTGAATTTCAGTTTCAGAGTGGTGTTATCTCAGATAGTGATAAGAGGCTTTCGTTAGGAGCTGGGTAGTTTGCTCTTTTTATCATCTGAATGTGAGTCTTACGGTAATCGTCTACTGTACGGAACTTGTTGCTGATTTGTTTCTGTTCCGCCACTTTCATTATTAGAAATGGTTACATGCCTTCACCAATGTTGTAGCAATATGGAGTTTTTTGTTTCGATTTTCGCAAGACTTTCCAGTTTCATGAAGCATGTTTTCGTTGAGAAGTTTTGAAGCAGTTACTATTAACTCCCATTCGTGTTCTGAATTATGAAGTTCAAGTGACTCCTTAACATCAGTTCGCGATTTTCATTCAAATTCAATAGCTTCTTTTGACTACTAGCAAAAACATCAGTAATGTCGGTTACGATAGTTTTCAGTTTCGAATTCTTCATTTTAAAGTAAATCTTGGCAATTTTTTCAGTATTCCTTCAAGTTTCTTTAGAACTTCTCTTTCTCGAATTCTTCATCTTTTGCAGCCGGAGAATGTAGTGTTGAGATTACAAGAGCTCCGTCAAATTGCAGACTGAGTTTCCCCCTCTTTTTTGATCTATGTGTTACTGTTTTAAAACCGGTGTAACCTACTTCATGCTCCTGGTTTTGCATTCAGTGACTTCATTTCCGACGAGGTTTAATAAGAAAATACTCATTTCGAGTTTTTTGCTTTCTATATTAAAAAAATTGCGTTTGATTCATGAAAACATTGATGAGACCGTTTATTCAAAAGTAAATAATTCTTCACGAAATTTTTGGTATTTCAGTATCATGACCTGAATTTGAGGACAATCCTGATCGGCACTTTGATTTCTAGACGAGACAAGGGAGCCATCAAATACACTCCGGTTTTCAATCCGACCGAGTCGTCAATGTATTCAGAGTCATCATACTGTTTGCTGGTTGATTGTCGTTGGAACATCTTTTGTTTTTTGTAATTTTAATGTTAAGCTCTTCTGCTTTAATTTATTGCAGTTTCACGGTTATGATTTTGGTCCAGTCATCTTGAATTTCGGGCGATAAAAAAATAAGTCCCGCTCCACGACGTTCACAAATCTGAAGCCTAAAACTGACATTCAATTTTAGCAAGATCCAATTTTTCCTTGGCCACTGGAAATATCATATACTACAAAAGTAAAAATAAATCTTCCATCATTGAGATTTCCTACGTTAAAGTTTCAAAATCTTGACTAATTTTTGCTCCAATTCTTCTCGTGTTCCAAGGACAAAAAACTTACCGTATCACATTTTGGATGACTAGCGTAGCACTCTGAGAGATGCAGTTAGTGATTGGCTATAGTGAAATGAATTCAGAGTTTTTAATTTAGTCAACATCCTGACTGTCTTCTACTTTTTTTCCGCCGAAAAATCAACACAGTTAGCTCAATAGTCCCAATCTCGAAAACTTCCGTTTCATGATGTTCAAAAATTCATAAACTGTAAAGAATTGTGTTAGACGAAGGAATGCACGAGTTACTTCATTTCTTGTTTTTTTTTTTAACCTGCTGTGTGTTCTTTGATTTAGACGCTTTTTAAATTACATTTTCGCAGTTTCACACTTGTGTGTTCCTGTCTGAGCAATAACGTAAAGGATTGGAGCATTCTTTTTTTTTAACAGTAAAAAACATTTCCTGTTCCTCAAAGTTCATTAGTCTGATCCCAAGAATGAGTGATCAATGACTTCAATTTGATCAGTTGATTATTTCCCGATTTTTCCGATTCCTTCTATTGGAAATCGAAAATACCCTTTTTTAGGCTTTTCTAGAACAAGTAAATCTTCAATTGTCGAAAATTCTTACCTTACAGTTTCCAAAACTTGGCTTATTCTTGATTTGCTAGTGCTGCTCATTGTTGGTAAGATTTCAGAGGTTATCCAAATCACCCCGGCTACCACTATGTTAAAATCACTTTTTGTCTAATTATGAGGTTAGCTTTCATAAATTTTTCAGTTCTACTGAGCTCCTCTTATTTTGAAGCACATTCTCAAGTGATTGATGTAAGAAACATACATTTTGAACAGTTGAACAGTTTTTGAACAGCGTAATCGCGGCATTCCAGTTTCAGAGCGGCTAGATGTTGGATATCACTGAGCAATTTTCGATTCGATTCTGTTGTTATTATAAACTCAGATGTTTTGGTTCTTGTTGCTGAAAATAACTATGTCACCAACAGTCCTGTTCCAACACTAATATTTTTAGAAAGGGTTACAGACCTCAGCCAATGCTGAAGCAACATAGGATGTTTTTTGCTAAACTTTTCAGTTTCATGAAGCTTTTTTTGTTGAGTAGTTCTAGAGAAGTTACTCTTGCAATTCTTCAATGTTTTGAATTATTAATTTCAAATGCTCCTTTAACATCAGTTTGGGATTTTCATTCCAACTCAGTATATTTTTGACTAGCAGCAAAAACTTTGGTTTGGTTGGTTACGATTGTTTTCAGTTTCGGATTCTTCATTTTCGAGTAAACTTTTCCCATTTTCCAGTACTTCCAATTGATAAGACAGTCTTACATTATCTTCCTACAAGTCTCTTTTTCACTTCTCTTTCTCGATTTTTTCATTTTTCTCAGCCTGAGAGAATAGTGTTCATATTATAAGAGCCCCGTTTTACAGTAATCCCAATTTTCTCCTTCCCTTTCATTGCTTCACTGTTTTACCATTGCTGTAACCTAATTCATGTTTTTAGTTTGCATTGATCACTGAGTTAGGTTTAATTATGTCGAAAAATACCTCCTGAGTTGTCCGTTTTCTATACTAGAAAATTGCCTTTGATTCATAAAAGCATGGATGAGACCGTTCAGTGCAAGTAGATAATTCTTCACGAAATTTTCAATATTTCAGTTTCATGACCTTAACTTGAGTACAATCCTGATCCACGATTTGATCGTTAGATGAGATACGTGATCCATTAAATAAACTGAGGTTTTCAGGTAGACTGAGACGTCAATGTATTCAAACTCATCAAAAAATTCGCTGGTTGATTGTCGTTTAAGCACCTTTTGCTTCTTGTTATTTGAATTTAACGTTAAGCTCTTCTGCTTCAATTTATCGCAGTTTCAGAGTCATGACTTTGATGCTGTGCTGGGTCTAAATTTGCTAGGCCAGACATTTTTTAATTTACACGATAATAAAAAAAATGTCCTGTTGCATAATATTCACAAACCTGAACCTAAAACTGAAATTCAATAGTAACCTTAAACGCTAAAAATAGCAAGTAGTACGTTTCTAGAAAACCTAAATCATCCATAATTGAGATTTCCTACCTCACAGTTTCTAAATCTTGACTAATTCTTGCTCTAATCCTTCTCTAACGACAAAACAACATACCGTATCCTATTTTTGATGACTAGCGAAGCACTTTGATGGATGCAGTTTGCAATTGGCTAGATGTTGCTTATAGTAAAATAAGTTTTTGGTTTTTAACGTAGTCAGCATCCTGACCGTCTTCAACTTGAAAATCGAAACAATTGACTCAATTATTCTGATTGGGTCTCGAAAGCTTCCGCTTCATAAAATACAAAAACTAGCAAGGTTTAAAGAATACTGTTAGACGAAGGAATGCACGAGTTACTTCATTTCTTGTTTATTTTTTTAATTTTTGGGTGCGCAATTGGAGTTTTGAGTCAGAAAATTCTCGGTTTCATGTTGTTCATGAATACAGGGATTTTACCTTACTCCCGTTGTTCACTTCCCATTTTAACAAACAATGAAACTACCACTAGACATGCTATGCATTTCCTTGTTTCTCAGTTTTCAGGCAGCAAAATTGCCCTTTTTCCTGATTCATACTATACATTTTTTAGAGGAAAATACGATTCAAACCAGTCTACTGTTCTTTTTTTCGAATGTAATTTTTCTCCAAACTGCTCTTACTGATATTGCGGTTTCAGTATCATTTCAAACTCTTCACTTTTCATCCCTGTGTAGTGGATGAAGATTTTGAAAACCATCACTGTTCAAGAGTTTGTATGTTGTTAGCTATTCTTACTGATACGAGGAACTGATTTTTTGAAGAAATTTATATTACTCGCAATAGGAGGTGTGTCTATCACCGCTTTTACTTTTTACATAATTCTTGACAAGTAATGCATCCATCACATATTTTCTAATTTCCAGAAATTCATGGTTTCATGAATTTGTCATTTTTCCAAATTTCTCTGGTTTTCTTGATATAGTTCATCAAGACTTTACTCATTTTCCTGTACTCTCGGTATGCAGAGTTCTTTATTTCATGTTTTTAATCTCCGTTTCTGTACTGATAACTTCCCGTTTCATGATACAGGTTTTGGCAGTTTTCAACAGTGTCAGCATATTGAGAGCTGAATTTCTATAGCTGGTTCACTATAAATAAGGCATTAATTATAAACAGTCATTATTCCCTACAAATTTGTACTTGAAATGTCATAATGTATCCCTGTTTCTTGATAGCTAAGTCGATTGGCGTCTTTTTTCTTGATGTCGTTTTTAGAATGTTCAATTTTATGAGAACGGTCATGTTTTAAGGTAAATTAGTTGGGCAGAAAGCTTTGAAAGAAGTGAGGAAAATATAAAGCTTCAAGCACAAATGTTTCGGTTTCTGAGAGTTCAGAATTTGAATGTCTTTTTATTCATACTCATTATTCCCACCACTTGTATTTTACTTTTCAATTGATTGCTTGGTTGTTCCTCCTAGGACTCTTGCTTCTTGGATTTGACTTATCGAGCGCGAAAATTTCCGTTTCATGCTGGTTTTTTCTTTTCTCCACTCTTCACAGAGTGTTATTTCTCCTGGATTCCTTACAGCTTTCCTGCAGATATTTCTCTATCAATAGTGTTCTATCATTAAACACGAAATAAAATCTCTGCAAATCCTTTGTTCACTGCTCTGAGTTCAGAGCGCTTTGGCATTTTGTTGAGCTATTTGACGATTTTTATCAATTCCTGTCCAATTCTGAAATGCCAGGGTTTACGTTGAAAAAATTTACACTTTCACCGTTGCCATTAACTCTGTTTCCATTTTATTATACCACTTTGTATATACTTGTCCTATGGTTATGTTAGTCTTCATAAAGTAGCACTACCCTGTTTCATGAAACTGATGTTTTACTACATTACAGGACCCGTTTTAATTGAGAGCGCGTGTTCTTCAAAAACTTTTTCTGAGGCCCTACAAAGAATAATACGATCATTAGGGTACCATTTTTGGTAATTTCCTCTTGCTCTAATAGTTCTACCGTTCCAATTACATATTATCTCTTCATGGATTTTTTTCAACCCAATTCTTGCGCAATTCTTTTCTCTCAATTTTTTGGTTCCTAATTTTGCAGCATTTTTTCATGATGAAAATTCAGTCATTAATTTTGTTTTTTTTTAATTTCAATTTTATTGCCGGTTTCTTCCAGATTGTTTCTTCTAGAACTGTCGACTTTCATCGATCGGTCATTCTCATTCTCCCAATTTCCCAAGCAAACCAAAATATGAAACAAAAAAACGGGAAAATATCCGATCAACTTTCAAAGTCATTCATTCAGAGACTTGTCATTTGTTTTCCTGTTTCTTGATGGGTGGTTTAATTGTTGTCATTTTCTTGCAGTTGCTTCTCGTGAGGTTGACTATAAGAATAAAACCGTTAGTGTTATTGCTGAACTACTACTGTATCAAGAAGATCATATTTCCAAATTAAGATCTCTTTTTCAGTCGTTTAGCGTGCCGAATTCTAAATCTTTTTACTAAATTCTATTTGTATTTCTGTTGGTTGAATCTGTCATAACTTGACAACCAGTTGACCGATTCCGATAAAATTTACACAGAACGATAGAGAATAAGTCCCTAATGATGCCCGTGTTTTTCTTTATTCAAAAATATTGAATTTGAAGATTTCGAATTTCTATTATACTACATGAGCTCTGCTAATAATTTCTATGAGGCAAGAATGCTGTATCACTAACTACATTTCAATCAAACTGTATGTTGGTCTTCAATTTTTTATCGTCGTTAATCATTAGCAATTGAATCATTCAAAATAGCCAAACTTACCTTCATCTTTTACCGTTTCACTACCGGCATAAGTCATTCTAGAGTCAGATAATTCATTCTTCCATCTTCCATTTCTTCCATCGTATACACTGCGAAAATCGAGGGCTTCACTCAACAGAGTGTCTCATATCTTCAATTTCGTAATCACAATTTGAATAGGATCTCCAGACCTTATTTGATATTTTATATCATATGAAACACTTTTCAAGTTTTCGGTTTCAAGATGTTGACATTATTTTTCACACTTCGGATTGAGCTAGTATTTTGATGGAACTGTATGATTTCGTGAACAGCTGAACTTTCAGAATTAGGAAATTTCAGTTTCCTGCTCACACTATCAGCACCGCAACAATTTTTCATTGGTAGAACATTTCATCAAATTCATCATTATTTTTTACACAGTAGGCAGCATTGTTGTCTGTTACTTGACGTCTGTTAATCTAGCAAATAATTTTGGCCATCAAAAAATGTGGTTTTTTTTTGCTGTTCACAAAACTTAATAAGGTTTTGAAAAATAATCAATGAGGTATTGCAGAAGTTCCCAGTCTCTCCATTTTCATTCCTACTAAACTCCCGGGATCTTGTCTAATTTGAGTCTTCACCAGAGTCAAAAATC
This sequence comes from Caenorhabditis sinica, assembly GCA_963932045.1. Classification (NCBI taxonomy): domain Eukaryota; kingdom Metazoa; phylum Nematoda; class Chromadorea; order Rhabditida; family Rhabditidae; genus Caenorhabditis; species Caenorhabditis sinica. The sequence goes on from OZ009940.1 coordinate 24,314,219, forward strand.
TAACCATAGACACTAAGGGGCCAAGCTCTACCAAGCAGGGCTTGCAGATCTTGTTGCTAAGTACACGTCAAAGCTTGTCGAGGTTTGCTTTAAAAAATGCAATTTATCAATAAGCTTCCCGAGACTTGCGTAGGTTCAAGCTCTCACTAAAAATCGTATTGTTTTTAAACATAACGACTCAATGTTCACTTTTAAATTATAATTGAATAAATTATTACTGAATCGGTCCAAGTTTGAATTTTTCTGTCAAAAATGTAACGGAAATTTTCTGTTGCAAGGTAGTCATTCTTTGTAGATAGAGTAATTTGAACACTTCCGGTAATTTTGCCATTTCTTATTTGAGACAATGCTACGTGTTTCCACTATTTCAGATGTAATCGTGGAAGATTTCAATAACTAACGCATCTATGGATTAGCTAGTTCAGTTTTCGAACATTGTTTCGTTGTTTCAATTTCTACATTAATGACTCACCGTTTTCAGTTGCATTAGTTGATCTAAATAACATGGTCTATGCTTGCAGTTTTATTTCCACTGCGATACTATCCACACTATGATAGACTTCGATAAAACATGAATATGAAACAGCCAATCTTCTCGGTGAAATCTTAAACATTTTTTATTTTTTTCACCCACTGCAGGGTGCAACAACATAAACTTTTGATTCAAGTGAGCCAAGTTTGAAAGCTGTCTGGTTTTTTAGTGGAAAAGTTCAGTTTCAAAATGTTGAAAAATTCAAAAGAGTGAGCACTCTCGCGCTCACACCTTTCTCCGTGCTGGTTAAAAAAATACAGGAGAAAAAAAATAGTTTTTCAAACGTGCAAATTCTCCAAAACTTCAGTTTCACAAACTTGAAATCTAAGGATCATATCTTTTTTCTTGTTCACTGACCTCCTGGTTTCTCGTCCATCGAGCGCAAGTTTATGTAACGACTCCGTTTTGCGTTTTCAGTTCTCAGCACACGAAGTCGTCACTGCTTAATAATGATTCATTCAAATCTTAAGGAAGTAACTTTGATGAAACTGCATCATATTACAGTGATCTTTCTCTTTTGCAATTTTCCTTATACATAATTGATACAGTTTTATGTACATGTGTTTACTTACAATAGGCATCACCTTCAGTTTTGATGGCGAACTTGATAGTTTTTTGCCAGTTAATTCAAAAGAATTGTGTGGAGCATAAACGAATACATTATGTTGTGTTTTACAAAAACGAAACCTCGAAATTTTGCATCCACTAATTGATGATAACTGGAGCTTATTTTAGTGGAACAAACAAATTCTGTCATTTTTTTTTTCTTTCCAGTTTCATGTCTTCTTGAATTCTAGTTCGGTTTTTATCATGTGATCTCCGCCTCGTAGAATTTCCTATATATTCGATTTTGCTCCAATCCTCTATTCTGTCGAATTTATTTTTCTGTTTCACATTCTTTACTAAATTAGTAGTGACTCCTTCATTCGTTACATTGATTATCCGTTCTTCTTTGAAATCGTGCTCCAGTTTACGAAACGATCTAACTTTCTATTTCAGGTTCGTCATTCATGCTCTTCAAATACCTCTTTTCTTGGTGTGAGTTTGACATTTGAATTCATATGTTTCTTTTTCTGTTTTTCCATCTTGCGAAAATTGGGCTAGTCTTTCAAGTATTCATTATTGACAGCGCTATATTTATTGTGTAATTTTTTTTAAAAATCAAATTTTACACCTATATTTCTCCATTTTTTCGAGTATGAACTCTCGAAGTTGTAGAACTTGTGGCCTCCGAACACTCAAAATTTCTGTTTTACAATTTTGATATTGATTCTAGTTTCAGATGCTTTCTAATTGACCCTGTTCAAGGTTCTTTTTATATTTTGACGTTCTTGACCACCTATCCACACTGAAAGTAATCATATTGATTTTATTGAACGAGAATAAGAATCTCAGTTTATTTGAAGCATTGATGTGCTAATTTAGTTAGTCTAATGTTCACAAACTTATACTGAAGTATTACCAGTGAACTTGTTTTAATCCGAACCCATTATCACGACTGACTGTTACAGTATTCCTTCACTTCTGTCAAATTAGTATACAGCTAGTCCAAATATACTATTGTGACTGAAAACTTCCGTTTCCAAATGGTCATTTCTGGTAAGATAGAATGTTTCAAGCAGTTGGAGCGCAAAGCGATTTTCGAAAAAAATTGCAATAATTTACCGTTCCATTGACTACATTTAGACAATAACTGTCTTTTCATTTCAATAGGCAATGAACATTAATAAATCAAGCTACCGCAATTACCACCAGAACTTCATATTTTGCTGTTTCACTACCAACGTTAACAACTCTTGCTTCAATCAATTTCATTTGTCGTGTCTTCTATCTTCATTTGATTTACAGAAACTTTTTTCTATTTTCTCTATTTTCCTGTTTTTACCATCGCATTTATTTCATACGAAAATTGAAGTCATCAATATACTCACAAACACATTCAAATTTACAGTTCCATGATGTCGGCATTATCTCGATTACTGTTTTTTCGAAGATATTCTGTGCGGTTGAGCTGGGAAATATTGCATTTCGGATAAAAAATTTCCCATTTTTGAGCTGTGATGCGCGGAATGAAATTTCAAAAGTGCGGAACGCGGAACGCAAAATGCGGATCGCCGAAAAGGGGCGCAACGCGGTATTCCGCACACCTCTGGCAGTAATTACAACTTCGTTTTGAAATTCCTCAATGTTTCAGTTACACGTTCACATTTTGAACCGTAGACTGCTAAACTATGTGATGGGAAAGGGAAAAACCAATTACCTACTCAACAGAGAGCGTCAGGTATCCTTGTTACAAAAATAATGGTGGTACCTAACATCAAATTCGCTAGTTTCTGTCTGTCATTAAACATTATTGCAGATATTGTTGTGTGGCATCTATTCTCGAATACTGGAAGTTTATTACAAGTCAAGAACTTGTAACACTAATGTTGAAACATAGGAGATCCTATGCAAATTCCAGTTTCAAAATCGTCAGATTTCAAATGTTATAGAAAAGAATTCTGATCATCGGAGTCTTTAGGATAATTGTCTATTGTACGGAACTTGTAGATTTTTTCTGTTCCAATACCCTAATATTCGAATGGATCACAGAATTTGACCAGATTAGCATGTCTGTATATGAAATCGATTCTTCCAAAATTTTTCTCAGTTTCATGAAGTTGTCTTTTGTTCTCCATTGTCGCGATCATTTGCTCCTTGTTTGAGGAAAAATGTTTTTGGTAGTGCCAATAACATATTTACCGATTCGAGAACTTCAAATCAACTCTAGGGTGTCATGTGAATTTACTCTTCGAATTGTACCTTTATTACACATTGGACAAAATCATCATTTCAATCCGTTCGAAAAATATTATTGCTTTAAAATACTTTAAAATACACGCTGATTCCGAAAATCTCCATGGAAATGCTCAAAAATTGCTCAAAAACATGAGCGCCATTGCAATTGCAACGAGTGCGAACGCTGTGATTGACTGCCCGTTAATAACAACCAGGCGGTTTTCGCCCCCTTCGGGGGCTCCAACCTCCTGGCTTTCGCTTACTTCTGGAAGGCTAAATGTTTCGTTTCCTTTTTCGCCGGAGTTTTCGTTTTTTTCAACTGTACATTAGAAAAAAGCGAACTACTGTGACACATTCCTCAATCATAGCGGAGCAAACCTTCTTCTATTGTCGTGTTTCCCTCGGAAAAATCGGCTGCCTGTTACCATTAGGCCTGAGACAGTTTAATCTCAGAATCTTTGACCCCTCCCCTCCCCCCCCCCCCCCCCCAAAACTGGGAGTTCAATCTTTATTAAAAATCAAACAGGATTTTGTGTAGTTATTGAAAATGCACTTTGTCCCCAACTTCAACACTGATTGAAGAAACTTCAGCGAATTTATTGCTAAAGAGAAAACGTACTGCGTCTTGTGCTTCGAGAGTTTTCGATTTTTGAGGAACGCTTACATCTAACAGGTTTTTGGAGGAAAGAGTGAATTCTAATTTTAAAAAAAGCATTCATTTCTGAAATAGCTAGTGTGACACATGCAAAGTTGTTCGGGCCACTGACACCTAAGTTATGCTTGCTACCGTATTCAAATTTCAATGATTGCAGAATTCGAGGGGTAGTATTTATGGGTGACAGATGAATTCTTGAGAAATCTCCTAAAAGAAGCATTTGAAATGTCTACATTGTGTCTACTCTGACCCAAAAATCAAGCGTTCTCTTCCGGTGTTACGCAATTTAAAAAAGTAAAGCTTAGTTCTGTTTTTATGAAAACATTTTCTCAAATAACGTGTCCATCTAAATCAATCTTGATGATCAACAAAATGCTTTCTCTGTCCTACGCAAAGTCAAAAGAGTGATAATCAACTGTAAAAAGCATTCGCTCACATGATTCTTCCTTATAAAAGAAAGCAAAAAACTTCGGCTCTCTGAGGGTTTGAACCCGCGAACCCTTTAGCCTGGATCATCTGCGCTCACCACTACACCACAATTGCATCGAACACCTGTCCTCCGCTCCAAGTAGACAACACTGCGCTGTCTCGCTCGCCTCTCCCGTACTTTCCTCCCACACACTCCAACGGGCGCCGCAGTGGAAATGGTGGTGAAATTTCGAAATTTTCAAACTTAATATTTTCGAGAAAAGAAAAACACGGGCATCATCTCGGACAAATTTCCAGTCGATCTATATAAGTTTCATCCAAATCCGTCCACTGGCAGCCGAGTTATGACGTGCGCCATACGGACTTACATACGGAATCGTCGATTGTTATTAGTAATGATGGCGTTCATTCGCTGACTCCACCCATTTTTTGGGAAACTCGGCCACGGCAGCCGATTTTCGATTTTTGCTTATTTCGGATATTTGCGGCGTTTTAGAGCAATTCTCAAGCCTTTATTATGATAATCGGAGCCTATGCACATTTTTACCTATGTAATGGTTGTTTCAATCAATTGCTCCAGTTCTGTAGTTTTTTTATGGTTTTCCAAATGGCTCCCTATTTAATACTACATTAAAGTCTTAAGAAGTAACTTTGATGAAACTGCATTCTATGATAGTGGTCTCTCTCCTTTGGGATTTCCCTTCTTTTGAGATTTTTCTTACAATTGATACATTTACATGTACATGTGTTTACTAAGCATCACCTTCAGTTTTTGATACCACATTTGATGATTCTAATTTTTTTTGTGAATGATCCATTCTGAGGACAGTTAATGGTTCTAAATCTTTTTTTTATTATCCATTCTGTAAAAAACGTTTGTTCAGACAACGTCAAGAAAATCTACAACCATTACTCAAAACTGGAGCTCATAAAATTTGTAGTGTTGATGAAGCTAAACTTCTCATTATAGTTAGTCTTGATTTTTCAATTAACTTACACATTTTCATTTTTTCATTCACAGCTGAGTTAAAATTTTCTTATTGAGCCGAAAATTCTCTGTTTGTCTCTTGGTGGTTAGAACCGTTACCATTTTTGCAGTTAATTCGAAAGAATGGTGTCGCGCATAAACGAATACCTTACGCTATGTTTTACAAAAATTGTACCTCGAAATTTTTCATCCGCTAATTGATGAAAACTGGAGCACATTGTAGTAGAACTAACAACCCCAATCATTTTTCTTCTTTCCAGTTTCATGCCTTCTTAAATTCTAATTTGATTTTTATCCTGTGATGTTCTCATCATATGCAATCAATTACGATTTTTGCTCTCTCCCCCTGTTTTGTCTGATTTGTTTTTCTGTTTCACATTCTTTAGTAAAATAGTAATGATTCCTTCATTCGTTACGTTGTTTACCCGTTTTTCTTCAAAACCGTGCTTCAAATTACAAAACTTTCAAACTTTCTATTTCAGGTTCGTCATTCATGGTCTCATGGTCAAATGTTTTTTATCTTGGTGTGAGTTTGACATTCCAATTCAATTCTTTTTTCCGTTTCTCCAGTTCGCTAAAATAGGGCTAGTCTTTCGAATATCCATTATTGGGTTCGTTTTGTATTTTTATAATACCCATTTTTACCTCATATTTCTACATTTTTCAAATATGAACTCTCGAAGTTGTAGAACTTGTGGCCTCTGAACACTGAAATTTTCTGTTTTACAACCCCACTGAAAGTAATCAGATTCATTTTGTTGGATAAGAATAAGAATCTCAATTTTTTAGGATATGTGCTGAACGTAAGTTATTTGATTTGATGTTTACAACCTTCTACTGAAGTCTTACCAGTATACTTGCTTTGATCCGAACTCATTAACACGACTGTCTGCTACAGTATTCCTTCACTTCTGTTAAATTTGTATAAAGCTAGTTTAATTATAATATTGTTACTCAGAACTTCTGTTTCTGAACGGTCATTTTTGATACGATAGAATGTTTCAAGCAGTTGGAGCGTGAAAGTCAGAACTCTTGAAAAAATTTTACAATAATGTACGGTTTCATTGAGTACATTTGGGCGATGACTGTCTGTTGATTTCATTAAAAAGAACAAATAAATGGATCTACCGCAATTACCACCAGAACGTCATTTTTTGCTGTTTCATTACCGACGTAACCAACTCTTGGTTCAACCAATTCATTCCATTGAATTTCTCTCAACTTTATTTGATTCACAGCAACGTTTTTTTCTATTTTCCTGTTTTTACCATCGCATTCATCTCACGCGAAATATGAAGTCAACAATTTACTTACAAACAAATTCAACTTTCCAGTTCCATAATGTCGTGATCAACTCACTTACTGGTTCTTCGAAGGTGCTCCTTTCTCATTTCTCTCTTGATGAATTAAACTTTGTGCGGTTGAGCTTGCATATATTGCACTTTGGATAAACGGTTTCACAAATTTTTGAAATGTGATGCGCAGAATGAAATTTCGAAAGTGGAACCCAAAATGCGGATAGCTGAGAAGGGGTGAAACGGCGAATTCAGCACACTTCTGGCAGTAATTCAAACTTGGTTTTGAAATTTCTCAATGTTCCAGTTACATGTTCACATTTTGAACCGTACACTACAAAACTATGTGATGAGTGGAGAAAAAACAATTTGAAAAAAAAAGCGTCAGGTGTCCTTGTTACAACGGTTTCATAATGATGACACCTAACATCAAATTCGCTAGGTTTTGTCTGTCGTTAAGCATTATTGTAGATGTTAACATTCGTATGGCATGCTTTTCGAAGTAATTTTGAATAAATTTTTCGCGACTTCTCCGTCATGTATCCAGTTTGGGCAGAGTCTGACCGAGCTACTATCGACTGCTATCGAGTTATAAAATCTCAATAAACTAATAATTTACTTTTCCTCATAGTTTACAAAACTGGTTCCCAAAAGGAATGTTCATTAAATTTATAACATTTCTCCATTGTTTGTTTTTACTGAAAACCATACATAATCCACAGGAATTGCTTATATTCTCGAATACTGGAAGTTTCTTATAATTCAAGAACCTGTAACATTAATGTTGAAGCAAATTAGATCCTTATGGGATTCCAGTTTCAAAACTGTCAGATTTCAAATGTTATAGAAAAGCATTCTGATTTTTGGGTTCTATCGAGTAGTTGTCCAAAGTACGGAATTTGTAGATTTTTCCTGTTCCAGCATTCACATATATGAATGAGTTACAGACTTTAACCAGTTTTGCGTGCCTGTTTGAGTGACGTCGATTCTTTCAAAATATTTCAAAGTTTCATGAAGTTTACTTTCGTTCTCCATTATCGTGATCATTTGTTCTTGTTTAAGGAAAAAATAATCTTTAGTAGTGTCCCTGCCAATAATAAATTTACCTTATCGAGTATGTACTTGAAATCAACTCTAGGGTTTCATGTAAATTTAGTCTTCAAATAGCTTCTTGATGCCGACGGAGACTATTCGCGTGATTTTGCTCATTTCAAAGCGCTTTTCCGGGATTTTAGAGCAATTTAAGTGCCTTTTTAACGTGATTCTCGGAATCTACGCACATTCTTACCTATTTTTAACAAATAAAAAGTTTGGACCGGAATTCTCCATCAGTGCAAATGTATTTCAGTTCCATGATCTTCATTTCAACGTAAATTTCTGTCATATTTTAGTTTGTAGATTTTTTTCAATTTATCACTCTCTCAGATCTCAAAACCTCAAACCCCCCCCCCCGCCAGAAAAAAAACGTTCGATCTCCCGTCACTTTTTCACTTTTCTCTCCCCAAGATTTCTTCATCTTTTTTCCAGTCTTTCCTTCTTCTCCTCCCCTCCTCGACTTCCTGTTTATTCTTCACCTCACTAGTCACTAGTGTAGTATCAAGACGGGAAAAAGGAGACCAGCACAACATGCATATAATTATATCACAGATTCTGATTTCACACACCTCAGCAAGTTTGGTTTTGAAGTTTTTGAGGAAGTAAAAGTTTTGCGGAAAATCGAAAAATTTGAATAAACAATTTTTGGGGACCACTTTTGAGTATGGAGCCCTCTTTATATCCTTAGCCTTCTAATAGTTCTTTTCCGCATTTTCAGTCTTTTTTTTCTACTTTTGGACCCCCTGTTTATCCCCGTTTTTATCATGGAAAATGTGCGTCACAGACCTCACAGAACTCAAAAAATTCAAAAAAAAAGGATAAGAAAAAGAAAAAAGGGGTCCGGAAAAAAACAAGGATTAGCCTTGGTCTCGACCGAAAGCTTATTTATCATGTAGAGGGTCTCTGTGAGAACATAACGCCTTTTTCTTATTCATTTTTTTCTGATAGGATTTTGAGATTTTGGCGCGAAATTTGAAATTTTGAAGGGAGTTTTTTGATCTCCTACGTACACATAGTCTTAGGCTTAGAATCTAAACCTTTGCAGAGACTAAAATTTAGTCTCCAATTAGTTTTTCCAAAAACCAATTAAAATTGCAATTAAATTTCTTCTAGCAAAAATATTTTTAATTAGACTACCAATCCTCGCCTCCTCTCCCCTTCCAATCTAGTTGTACAGCAGCACCCAGTATAATCCTTTGTTCTTACAGGGTGCGTAATAATTATTGCAACGCTATTTTGAAACGTCCTAACTAAGCTGAACCTCGACGAAATGTTTTGAAAATTGGCAGATTTATTGTATCAACCTAGTAAACTATTCTGACCAAGTTTGGTAATTCAGCTCCTATTTTAAGAAAAATGACATGGTGACTTCGGACTGTGACTACTCGATACATTTACGCATTAAGGCTCCTAGGAGTTTGGGGCACCAACAAATTGTCCAATGTCATTGGAATGCCAATATTTTTATCATTAAGTGTATGAAAACAATTGAAATTTGAGAAAAGTTATACAAAATTATTGTGGGAAAATGCTTCTCTGAGTTAAGGGGTAATTTCTGGCACATGCTAAAAACTGAAATTCGCTCACATTTCTACTCTAGTCACGGTCTAGATATTCGAAACATTCTGAAAATATGTTTTCGTGTTACCCTAAAACCTTTCGTTATTTTGAGAAAAAATGGAACAACCAGCTTGACTTGGAACATTTTTGTTGAGAATTTTGTAAATACACCAGATTACTTGTCACGCGCCTCCTTAATGTAAGACCTCAGCATGTTTGAAGCTACAGGAGGGGCCCGATTCTTATCAGATATACCGTAACTGTTTTGAAAAATGATAACACATATTACAATTGGTGATATCACATTGTTTCATTCCTGCTAGATAGAAATCTTGGCCGAGATGATGGGTTAAAGTTAGAACACCATTTATCTGATAACTTCACGTTTTCGCGATCATGTGGGGTGTATTCAAAGCTGGGAGTTTGAACTTCTGTTTTTAATTAAAGAAAAATGCCCAATAGTCTAAAAAAAACTAATTGGTTATACTTCCCTATCCGATAAACTCATAAAAATGCAATGTTTTGGTTTTCAAGGCACCAACGGTCATTTTTTGGTCATGAACCAGGGTTGGGAAAAACCTCATATCTCAAAAACTAAAATTCTTAACATCTCAAACTGAACTGGATTGGAATGCACTAGGATTTATTTGTATTTCTGCAAAAAATCACGTGTGTTAATCTACCAGTTCGCGTTTTGCGAGAACGTTTCTCTCTGAGACAAGGGCGTGACTAGCAGTAACCGAACCGAAGGATGTTTCGAAGCCTAAGTGGTGCCATGTTTTTATTACAAAACCAAAAATTTTAGACAATAAATTTTTGCGTTTGACAAATATATATGCCAAGTTTGGAAAGAATTGAATCTCTGTGGTCGTTTTTACACACGCTCAAAGACGTTGCAATAATTATTACGCACCCTGTATATGGTGCACAGATTTCTGATCATCATTATTTTCTCCCCTTTTTTTCTTCTTCCCCTTTTCTTAGTGGTCCCCGCCTCCTTCTTCTCTCTGTCCCCCCACTGCTTCCGGTTTTTCAGCTGGGGCAATTTTCCCTTTCTTTTGGGACATTTTTACTTACTCTTTGAGATCTTTGTCGGAAAGAGAGAACTTTTTTTGAAGGCTGGTTTTGTAGTATGTTTCAATGGGGTTCTCACCATTTTTTGACCCATGGAATTCCATTTATTGGCTTCAAGCTAAGTTTTCAGCCGAGAAAATAGTCTGTCAAGGCTTGAAAAAGAAGGCAAAAAATTTGGGGTCCACTCGGAATCGAACCTGGGTCTTCAGATTCCCAGTCAGGAGAGTTAGCCAGTAGGCCATGAAGGCGGCGGCGTCGAGGAAGGGGTATGGGTGCCACGGCCGGCGCTCACCGCGCGCTTTGTGCAGAGGGCGAGCTTGCGCATTTGGTCTAGTGGATAACATTCTCAACTGGGAATCTATAGACCAGGGTTCGACCCCCGAGTAGCACCCAAATTTTTTTCTTTCTTTTTTGAGTACAGTAATGCTATTTTGAGACCTCTAGATTGAGCAACAAAATAAAAATTGCCAACTGTTTTGGCCTAGTACTGTATTAAATCTGCTCATTTGTTTTCATGAAGGACATATAACTTTTTGCTGGCATTCAATTCAACTACCATGTTTCCCAAAAAATAGCTACCTTGACTCAAAATATATTGAATTTCGGTACCCTACTCATAAAAACTACTTCCTCATCTTTCTCCATACATTCTCAACACACTTGAAATTCTTCTGAAAACTAGCTAAACTATTATATCCGCTTCCCTTTCGAGAGACTAATCGAGTAAAAACTACCCTCATCATCATTGCTCATCCTTCTTCTTTTCCTCATTTTTTCTTCAACTACTAAATTATTTATACTCTTTTTGCTCCCCCTTTTCCGAAACTTTTTTCCTTCTCATACTCGAGTTTTTACTTTTTCAAACCTTCCTTTTCTTTCAGCTCCATGGGCTCAAAAATGTTCTTTGGTTCTTCTTTTTTTCCATGTTCAAATTTCATTTCGAAGGAGAGCGGGGACCCCCCCTAGACCATTAATTTTGCACTTTTTGGTCGTTTTTACGTAGTTGTTTTTGTCTTTTTTTTCGAAAAAAAGAGCACCACTTGGAAAAATGGAAGGGGGCTCCGTGAGCACTAAGAATTTATTTTTCCGCTTGAATGAATGATTTTGAGCGTTGGAGAAAAAGAGAAAGAAGATGACAAGGAGGCTTGAAAAAAAACAAGAGAAGAGATAGGGAAGCCTTAAAATGAGAGATATGAGGAAAAATAGAAAAATATGAGAGAGTTTCAGATGTTTTTCATCTTTTTTTTTGGTTTTGGCGAGTCATTTTGGAGTATAAAATTCATGAGATTTTGGTCTTCTTGAAATTTCTAAATATGTACTTTTATACAAAAAAAATCCTGTTTTTAAAGGTCCATATTTTTCCGGACTGTTCTCTATTTTTGATAATTCATCCTCATGGCATTCCCCATTTTTGCTTGAGTTTCCTCAATTTTTGGATTTTTCTCTGTTTCCTTGGCTCCAGATTTTCAGTATTTTTTTATATTTCTTGCTCTCTCAGTCTGTTTCACTCCAAACTTTCAAAAAATTCTATATTCTAGATAATTTTTTGATGACGTCGTCACTAGTAGAAGACCAAATCAGAAGGCGTTCTTCATTCACTTTTGCCCCTATTCGACCGGATTTTTTGTGGGATTTACTGTAGTCTTAGGATTTTTGGGATTTATTTACTTTGGTTGTCTTGTACTATGATTTAAGTGTTTTTCGGGTTGTTCTTCCCCCATTTTTTCTGTTTCAGTAAGCAGAAAAATGGTGAACTTTGGTCTCATTTTCAATCCGATTGCTTCACACGATCCTAAAAACTTTGCCATAAAAGTTAGTAGTTAGTAGTTTTTTTGTAAAATTTTCAGTTTTGATTGTTTTGCTAATTATCAAGAATTTATCCACATTTAGTTTGCATATGTCTCTATCGTTTTTCTCTAATCAACTCCAGTTTTATCAAGCCAATTTTTTCCGATTCAATTGCTTTATTTATTTTCTAATTTTTCCATGGATTTTGCTCATCGTCTCCCTCTCGAAAAAAAAACCAATACTTATTGAACTATTCCAAAAAAGGATTATTATCAGAAAACCATATAAGAAGGAGTTGTCTGACAGTCAAATCAGTATTTTGAGCTTTCGCCCTCTGAAACTACTAACTCTAAAATTGCTCTAACGGTCCACTAACGGTTTTCAATCAATTTTCTGAATATTCGCCTGTTTCAATTTCTCCATTTTTTTACACAGGTTTTCCGAGGCATTAAAATCCTCACAATGTTAAGGTTGTTTCTTGTTCAATCAACGTTAGATGCATTTCTCAAGAAATATTTCGCAGTTTCTGTATCATCGTTTTAAGAGTATTTTCATCCATTTTTTTGATTTCTCCATTATTCTCGCATTATTCAACGTCTTATCACCATACTTTCCGGCCAACTGATATTTTCGTTAACAATACTTTCATGCACTGGGTTCAACTATTTTCTGTTCCATCTAGCTCAGAAGTTTACCTGATGAACATTTTTTTGATGAAAACAGGTCTCAAACTTTCTGACATGAGAATCCAGTTTCAAAACGTCCATGAATTTTCTAACATTTTTGGAATTTTTAATGCAATAGTGTGTTTCATTAAAAAATTTTAATTTAATCCAGAAAACTTGGAAGATCCGGACAGACTTTCTGCGAAGTTTTTCGGTTTCCTTCAACTCATATAGGTCACACGAATCCAAAAGTAACCATTTCAACCGCCACTACTATTCCATTGATACTGTAAACTTGAAATACCGTCCATCATTTTGTTTTTTCTGGGCTTTTTCCAATTTATCAACCTCAGAGCTGCTTTTAAATATATTCTGTTCCATATAGTTTTCATAACTTGTCATTTCTATCTCTTCCAATATGTATGTCCAGTTCTATCTTATTTTCTCAATTTCAGAAGTCTCATTTTCAGTCTTTCTAACAAAAATTGTATGTTTCTGCTATGCCATATAAAAGTACTGAATATTGTATTGGCATTGTGGGAAAGATTCGAACTGTAGTAACTTCATTGGTTTAATTTTCGGTTTCAATATAATAATAGTGCCACTAATTTTTGTATAGAAAATATTAGGTATATGAAATTCGAAGGCAGCACTAAATTTTAACGATCGATGTGTCCATTCACTAAGCTCAGTGCCTCACTAGTCAAAAACTCACAGTATCAATTAGTGCAGATCTTCTGAGTCATCTTACGTCTTCGGTTCTGTGATATATCTTTCTACACAAAAAAAGATCATTCAAAAATGATTAGCAATTTTTGTCCCTCGAAAATATGGATCTTGTTATCAGTATGATTGCTGAAGTTTTTTATGATCAACTAGGAATAGATACTACCTGAATTAGTGAAACTCTTGGAACATAATTTTGCTGTTAGTGATCGTCTTTATGATTCTCAAAAAATTGTATCATTTCGCTGCGAAAAGTGAACAGTTAATAAGGTTCTCTGTTTCATTAACTTTACTTGTAAACACAAAGTAAAAAAGTCATAATTACCAATCTCCTAGCTCTTCAGCTCCATTTAATCCGAGTAAAAAATCTAGTAAAAAAGTGAAAAAAGTAAATATTTCTGCTTTCTCCTTGACAGCCTGTTTTGTAGGGTTTCCTGTATCTTTAAGCTATTTACAGGGTGGCTAATAATTAGTGATACTCATGTTCACGTGAACCCTGTAGCGTGGAAGCGTGAGAACTTGACCTAGTTTTTTGCACAGTTATCAGTAAACTCTATTTCAGTTTACATGTTGACTTTCAACTCATATGCTTTTTTCTTCATAGAGATACGAGCTGTTTCCTAAACCATACCATTGAATTTGAAGATTTTAGGCCAAATTAGCCAACTTTAGACGGCGTTCACGACTCTAAAATGTGCTCTAAAGAGTTGAAACTTTGTGAAGCGATTAATCAGATCTTGTTTTCCGTTTTATATTACAAATTCGAAGTTTCCGAATAAATTTTGTACATCTGTGCGCTGCCCAAAAGGATAAGACTGCACTGGCACGCGGCTTCGGAGGTCTAACTACGCTTGTTCAGATACTGATGCCTGGAGCTAGTTGGAACTCTTCAAACCTCTTCGAACAAAGTTTAAAACTTATATTGATTCTTTCAGCATCCATTAATGTGCATTTGCAATCTTGTTAACTATGAGGAAATTTTTTATGGACTAGTTTGTCTGAAATGCTCACATCAGCTGTGAGAGTTCAGAAAAATACTAGAAATCAACTGGTTTTCATCAGAGAAGCATAATTGGTTGCTTTAAAAGTTTTTGTAGTCATTTCTTATTACTAAATGTCAATTAGCCAAAGAAAAACGTTTTCAAAATGCGGAAATCGTGATTTTCGTCAAAAGTGACAAAAATTGCAGCCGTCGGCGAATTGAGGTTGCATAAGATCCGCAAGGCTCCTGTCAGTATTTCAATATCTATGGCCGCCAAATTCCTAGAACTAAAAGAAAAAGGTTTTTGAAACATTCTTACAAATGTCATTCTTGAAAATCCTCATGGAACTGGAGTTATATGTTGTCAAATTAGGACGGCGCCCGCGTGCCGAGCGAAATTTTTTTTATACAGTTTCACGTTCATAACTAGGTGCGAAATTTTTTTTTATACAGTTTCACGTTCATAACTAGGTCATATAAAAAGATTTCAAAATGAAACTTCGAAATTTCACTTGTTGGTGTTTGATGTATCACATCCTAAAATTATTTGAAAATCGATCAATAATTGACCGATTTAGGATGTTTGAAAGTAGTATCACTAATTATTCGCCACCCTGTATTCACATTTTTAGGTTCTTTCCCGATTTTTTCAGTTTTAAGAAGTTGATATTTGAGAACTTTGGATACTTTTACAATTATGCTTCGTCCAGCCGCGGTTCTGCTAATCTGCTCCAAAAACATATTTTGGAATATTTTTATTTCACGATTCCCAGGTTTCATTACTTTTCCTATACTCAAGGTTCCCCTAATTTAATGCCATGCTGGTAGTGTTTTGAGATTTTTTCCAATTCACAATGTTTCACAATCATCACAATTCCTAGAAGAAATTCCATTAATACTATACGAATTTAATGATATTCGAAAATTACTTTAACAAAACTCTGACTATTCTCTACTAGTTTTTCTGTCCACCGCATTTCCTATAAATAGGATCCCTGTATCCCCATGTTCTCATTTTCCTTCTCATATTCAACCCAATTTTTTTCTCTGATTTAGAATCTTCATTTATTCATTCCTGATTATCTCAGATGATCAGTCCTTTTCTTTGGATGCTAATTTGATTATCCTGAACGATTATTCCAAAAATGCAACTTCTTAACATTGTCCAATTTGTATTTTCGAGCTTTTTTGAAAACGCTGATTTGTCTTTTTTCACTTCTCTACTTTTTGCATGCATTACCTTTTCTACTGTATTTTGTGTTTCAGAAAGTTCATAATTTTTTAATCCTTGATCGGAGCTCATTAGACTTTTTGAACCATTTATTTTGAAAACCGACATGTTGAGAGAATATGTGCTCGCCTAGTACGGAACTCGTTAGTGAAATTTTGTTCTGTTCCTCCACTACTGTTTTGATAATTATTTCTGTTTTTAATAGTCTAGATTCAAGTTGGATTCAAATGATAGAGCAACACATTTGAATATAATACCATCATTGCCCAAAATAGGCCCGACTAATGAACCAACTTTTCTCAGTTTCCCTATTCCTATAAGTTCCACAAAGTTGTTATTGCTCAATTTGTTAATGTTTGGATTATTATCTCCGTTTTCTCCCCGTATGCTTTCCTCTTGATTACCATATAATCGTTTCGAACTTTTAATGTTTCCTAATGTTATCATTTTCAGGTTCGTCCTCATATTGGATTATGTGCTCGCGAGTTTCTGCAGCTTTATACGTTTTCTGCAACTTTATAAAGTTGCAAGCCTCAATTTTCGGATTATTTCTCACAAGTTTTTTAATACCACTTTACAATTTTTGCTATTTTACCTATGTTTCGAATTTCCAGTGGTTAGAAAAATCGTTTTTGTGCCAAATGATCATGAGATTTTGGGTTTTTATTTGGGATTTGAAAAAGTGTATTTTTTTCCACAGAAAAAATCTAGTTTTCGAAGGTTTATGTTTTCGGACTATTCTCAGTTTTTCATTAGGCCCTGTTCATCTCTTAGAATTTTTCAAATGAAAACAAACTTCCTATTGTTTTAAAATTTTTCACTGTTTCTTATTCTCCTGATCTTTGGAAACTTTCCCTCATTATATTGGACTTATATCATTGGTGGAGTTCGAAATGTTCTATTTGTCGTCTTTTTTAGGACGACATCACTAGTAGAAAACTAAATCAGAATACCTTCTCTTTTCATTTGTTTTCCTAGTTGGCAGAATTTTTCGTAGGATTTTCAGTAGTTTTGGAGAGTTAGGGCTATTTTGAGGCCTTGAACTTTAGTTTTTAGAATTTTAAGGTGTTTTTTGATAAAATTGTTTCTGTTTCAGTGAGCTGAGATTCAGTTAACTTTGATTTCATTTTCAATGATAAGTCTTCGTTCGGCCATACAATCTTGAAATTGAAAAAAATCTCAAATTTATCTGCCAGGCCCGGCCCAATCTGTCCGGCTAAGTCCGGTCGGTACGTTTCTGTGAAAATCATTCAAATTTACCCGTCCTGCCTCTCTAACACACCGACCGGCCGAAAAATTACATGTGTTACGGTTTTTTAAGCAAAGCTTTGGTTCCATTTTCTTTACTTGGTATCAAATTTTTGTCTCTTCTTCGATAACTTTGCGAAAGTCGTTGAGAAATGTTTCTTTTGTGAAAATGCCATCACTGGTTTTTTGTTTTTTTTCCCTCATAGCTATCGAATCTGTCTCTCTCCAAATCCAGAAATCATCTAAATTATTCTAAGTTGTTCTTTCCAAAAATGTACAATATTTTTTCACAACGCTTCAGATTATCAAGCCAATTTTTTCTGCTTCAAGTTCTTTATTTTTTTCTATTTTTTTTAAATATGCTTCCTTTTTCCTTCATTATCTCCAAACAAATTCTCATTGAACTTTTCCAAAAATAGCATTACTATTAAAAGGCCAAATTACAAGTGGTTGTCCTTTTATCTTACTGATAAATCCGTATTTTGAGCTCTCGGCTCTTCAGTTTTCAAGCTCCTCCTTTAGCGATTTATATGTACCATTGTTTTTGAATATTCACCTGTTTCATTTTCTTCATTCCACTCACACTTAGTTTCTTGCATTAGAATAAATACTAGAAGTACCTTATTTTTTATTATATCAACCGAGGTTCACCTGTCAAAAAATTTCCACTGATTCTGTGTCATTGTTTCCGGAGTATTTTCATCAATATTTTTATTTACTTTATGTCATAAGGGACTTTATCCACAAAATTTTTTGTAACTAACACATAATTTTGTTTAATGATAGTTAGCCACAGTATCAGTCTTAGCATAGCTTCATGCAAAGCCAAGATCAATATTCTGACAAATACCTACAGTTTCAAAAGTTCCAAAACTTTTGATATCTTTGAAATCACTAATGCAATTATCTTATTCATCTGGCGAGCTCTGCAAGCTAGGAAAATTAAATCTACACTAAAAAACTTTCTTCGAATTTTTTCGGTTTCCTCTGACTCATATAGATCACTTGAATTTGGAAGTTTGATTCCTCAGTTGAGTTTTTTATCGTTTCGTTCTCCAAAAACAACTGGCTGTTCCAGATATTCAAAATTTGAAATACGGATTCACGTTCATTTTGAATTGTCCATCGTTTCGTTTTTCTTTGCTTTTACCAAGAAATATGTAACTGTAGTGTCTCCAAATATTTTCTGTTTCATTAAGTTTTCATTGCTTGTCATTTCTATTTCCTCTAATTTCCTCCATTCGGTTTGAGTCAAATTCAGCATTTTCAACAAAAATTGTACGTTTCTGCTATGCCATATCAGACTACTAAACTGCAGAACGTAATGTACGCAAAGAACATATTGGTAGAATTTTGGTTTCAAGATAGAAATGACGCCTACATGGCTGCAATAAATGTTTTTTTTTTGATATCTAGAATAAATTTGAAAATAGCTTTTGAATACCCAACACAAATTTTTAGAGTCACCCTATGCATTGGACCTTTGTCACAATTTTTCTGTTCAAAATTTCAGAAGTTTTAAACTACGTGAACAATCGGAAAAATTTGGAACCTGTTTGATGGTAAAGCAATTTCGCGATCGGAGAACAATTAGATCTGATACATACTACCTGACCTTGTCAAGTTTTTGTAACAGATTTTCATTGTTCGGATTTTCTATGTCTCCCTTGGTGTGATGTTTAGTAGAATTTCCTGCTGTGTTAAGATATTAGGATTACTTTGAGTATTCTACTTTGAATTTCATTTTTGGCAGTTTTGCCCAATTTTTTCCAGTTTCAAAGTGTTCGTGTTTTATGCTTTCTGGATATTTCTACAATGGGTCGAGGACCAGAACAAAAATCCCTCTTGTTCATTTTTTGCCAGCTTCGACCGTTTAAAAAATCAACTTTCCCGTTTCCCTTACTTTTTTTAAACTCAATATTTGATGATTTTGTTGATGAGTTAGTGTGGTTATAATCTTCTTTTTGAACTTCTAGACGTGAGCCCCACAGTTGTCGTCACATACATTTCAATTTTATCAAGTTCTTCGCAAAACCTCTCATAAGTGTTCAACTCTTGACTCGTCGACTATCAATTCCTCAAAACTTCGGATTCTTGAAGGAAACATGAGACGGTAGACTTTGAAAAGTTCAATTGTCCACTTACTTTCATTAATTGTATTCACTTTTCTTCATCTTGTGTCAATTACAGTTTCACCAAAATCAGATATTCTGATCTTCTGATTAGAAATCGTTAGACCCTACCTTCCGGAAACCACTATATTTACCAAATATAGGAATAGGTTCTGCGAAATGTGGCCTATTTATCTATGAACTTTCACAATTTCATTATAATCATATCTCATGAATTGGAACTTGTCTCCAGTCATCGTAAATATCTCATTTTGCTTTTTTCAATTCCGTTCCCAATCAATTATCATGAAATCAAAAGTGTAATAGATCTCTTGTCGTTTTGAATAGGTGATATATTAGTTCAATTCTTTTTTAGTTAGTTTGAAGTAGTCCCTGACCGCCTAAAAAAGTATATTCATTCCCTCTTTTCCCAGCACACACGCTCCGTAAATCCACCCCTAAGCTAGGTCATGTGAAAACTCAGCCACTAGTAGGAAAATTTTGAATTTGAGAATCTCCATTTTTCTAACATTAGTTCAGACTTTTCAGCTTACATTTTCCGATTCAATATGATCAGAAATTGCTGAATTTTACCTTCAAGTCGATTCTTCGCAATCAAGTATGTATGTTCTTGAGACGCACAGTTCTCTAACTTCTAAAGACAACGCTATAACCAAGAGACAGAAGCAGAAGCAATTGTCTTGAATATGTATTTGGAGCTTCCCAGAAGAGTTTGCCAAAAAGTACATTCTCAGTTTCCGTATCATTGTTTCAAAAATATTTTTCGCAAACTTGTGATAATGGCATCATTTATGCTGGAACCGATTGTCACCATATTTTCCTGAAAGTTTGATATTTTGGCTTTTGATGGTTTCACCTACATAGTCAAGTTATTTTCTGTTCTTCCTAACCCATAATTTTGTTTGATGACGGTTAGCAACAGTGCTACCTCTGCCTGTTCGACAAACCAAATATGAATCTCAAACCAATACATCCAGTTTCCAAGGGTCAGAAATTTTTTAACAACTGTAAAATTACAAATATGAGCACTGTCCCATCTACTGAGTCCTGAAAACTTGGAAGCATACATATGATAATTCTGTAGTACTGTAGCAGAGAACTTCTTCGAACTCTTTTAAAATGATATTCTAAAAAATTGCTCGTCTGACCTGTTTGACCCACGGTCGGGCGAATAAAAGTGTTACTGTTTTTTTAAAGTATTACGGTTTTTTCTTTAAAATTTTCGGTTTCGTTATCTTTACTTATTCTCAAATTTCTGCCTATATTTCGATTCTTCTCGTCATTTTTCTGGTTTCAAGCCTATCATATTTTCTCGTCGAAGATGCTATGATTGCTTCGTAAACACCATAGCATTCAAAACTATCAAAAACCTTCTCCAGATTCAGGAATCTCCAATTTTCTCTTCAAATCCATTACTCAAGAACGAATCTAAATCTCCCATTTGTCCAACAGTGGTTCAGGTTTTCCAACCCAAAATTTTCCGATTCAATTTCCGCATTTACTTTTCAATTTTTCTTGAACTTCACTCAAACGTTCATGTCCCCTACGAATACCAAACGTATCCAAAAATCCCCTTGTTACTGAAATACCGAAACAGAAGATGTTAGTCTAAAATCTGTATTTTGAGCTCTCTCCTTCTGGATTTTCAAGCTAAACCTCTAGCGTTTTGTTCAGTCGATTTCCTTAAAAGTCACCTGTTTCATGTTTTTAATTTCACTTTCACAGATTTTTTGAGGCAATGTGCCCAATACTAGCGTCGCGATTTATCTTGTTCAACTAACTTAAAGGATCTTGTGGAAAAAGTTTCTTTTCAGTTTCTGCATCATTGTTTTAGAAGTGTTTTTCCTAGTATATTGATTTTGCTACTATTCAATTATTCGCGAAAGATTGATTTTTTTCCTATTAGAAGTTTCATCTACATGATCAATTTATTTTCTGTTTCTCCTAGCCTATATATCTACCAGGCGGTTTTCGCCCCCTTCGGGGGCTCCAACCCCCTGGCTTCACGTAAAATGTGCGAATCACAAAAGATTAGTGTAGTCATAGGAAAGAGTGATTGAGTTGATCTGTTTGTATTTTGCAGAAAAAAAACAGTTGTAATTTTTTGATTGACTTTATTGAACTAACAAACACTTTTACACAAAAACAATAAGTAAAACACAACGTAAGGGTTACAAATACTGGATGGAAAGGAAACTTTTTAATTGAGAACTTCTTTGAAAACGACATTATTCATCTTTCCGGATGGTGAATCGATTCGAACGCCTTCTTTGGTTGTTGTCCTTGAGAGAGCGACATACAGTTGTCCGTGGGAGAAAATGGGCTCCGCGATCTGTAGTCCAATCTTCTCGAATGTTTGTCCTTGGGACTTGTTGATAGTCATGGCAAAAGAAAGACGAATCGGAAACTGAAGGCGACTCATTGTGAAAGGCAGTCCTTTTTCAAAGTTTAGCTTGATCCTTGGAATGAGCACTGACTGTCCTTGGCGGGGTCCATTCACGAACATGCATTGGAGGACCTGAAAAGTAATAGTAGAATTGAAATTTTTGATTAGAAACCCACTCTTGCTCCCATATCCTGAATGACAAATCTTGTTCCGTTGCACATGGAATTTTTCACATCGAGATTCCTGAGGAGCATCACAATTGCTCCTTTTTTGAGATGGAGTTCATGCGGTGGAAGACCGGACGGTGTCATCTGATTCAGGAACTCGGTGGTGTAGTTCAGACTGTCATTGATCTCGGCGCCGTCCTTGTGACAGATCTCATCGAGAGATTTGTAAATCGATTCATTTCCTGGCATTTTGCTCAAAACCGAATTGTTGATTTCCAGGGCTTCCTTGTTTCTTGGAGTCAGAATGGCCACTTTGGCCAATTTGGTCACATCTCCAGAAGCTAGAAGATCTCCAAATACTTCTTCCGCCAAATCTCCTTCCGATTTCAAATCTTCTGGAACATCCATTTCTCCTGTCACATCTGCTCCTACTTTTCCATCTCCGATGTCTAAAAGTTCCTGTTTCCATTGGACTGCTCCTCCTGTGAGTCTCATATTGGTCTTGAGATGAAAAATTTGGAACTGGCTCCATAACTTGGACTTTTTGAGACAGTTGGCCACTTGCGCGTCGGCTCCTCCGTGGTCCATGACGGGAAGAACTTGTCGGAAGTCTCCGCCCAAAACGACGACTTTCCGTCCAAATGGTGCATCTATCTGTGTGATGTCTCTGAACAATCTATCGATGGTTTTCAGGGAAGCTTTTGGAGACATTGGAGCTTCATCCCATAAAATCATGGACACTTTCGCCAAGTTTTTGGCCATGGCAGAGTTAGGTTTCAGCAAGGAAGACTCGCAGAAGTCGCTGGTATTCAATTTGCAAACCGAAACCACTGTGCGGCCATTGGGAAGAAGGGATGCGGCAATGCCTGTCCAGGCCATCGGTAGAATCGTCAACTCCTTTCCCAAAACAATATTGGCTAAGCAGTTGTAGACGAAGGTCTTTCCACTTCCTCCCGGACCGTCTAGAAAAAAGAGACCACCATCTCCTGATTCCAAAGCAGATAGGATTGCTTCAACGGCTGCTGACTGTTCTGGATTCAGCTTTTCTCTCATCTCTTCTCCGTCCTTCTTGCACTTATCGACGTCGATTCCTTGGGCTACTTGGTCAACTCTTCTATATTGTCGGTTGATCCATTGTTTTAAGTCCCCATTCATGGCTTCCATCCGATCCATCATATCGTAGTATGCCAATGATTCGGAATCTTCTTGGGAGTATCCCTGATGTTTAAAGTCTTCACATAAGTCTTCGAGAAACCTGAAATTATTGGAATTAAATCATGTGGTAAAAACTGTAAACTCTTACTTTTCCCAAAGTTCCTCTGGATTGTTAAGAGTTTCGAATAGGAGAAGCATCACAAATAGACTTCGTAGCTGAGATGCTGAATGGAATCCAGCTGCTTCCAGAAGTGTCCTCTCATACATCTTGTCATCGGAGAGGTATCCTGCAGCTCTAGCAGCTTCCACAAAAGTTGGCCATTTGTGTCCTTCAACTGTGAGAAGATCATCGAAGCTGGTGGCTCCTTTGGTGTATAGAAGAAGTTGGCGAAGTGCATACTTCTCTCGATTCCGTGGCGAGATAAAAAACATTCTTCCCAAAGAAAACTGCTTATTGGTCCTCGGTTTCCAAGCATTTGAAGTGGAGTTCCAGGTGAAGTGTTCTGGCATCTGATGGTAGAAAAAATCTCTGGAATCCTTGAGATTCGGAGGGAAGGATCCATCCGGAAGAATGGATTCCTTGGACACCTTATTGATTTTGAACCATCCCGTCAGCTGAGTGTCTTTTTCCTTGGCTTTGTTCACAGCTGCTGCCTCACTTCCTCTTTCGAACAGGACCGTCTGATTTTCCGGGAGATGGATAGAAAGATGAAGAACCGAAACACTACGTTTCGCCATATCGAATCCGTAAAGACGATGCATCGCTTCTGGAGCACACACGAAGCGAGTGTCCAAAAATTGCTCAATCTCATCCACCACCTCCGTCTCTTTTCCATCGATAACCTTGATTAGAACTGATGCTCGAGTGGTTCCCTTATACACATACTTGTAGAGGTATTTGACGGCGGAAACTGCACCACAGGACTCCAAATTCATGTGGCAGTTATACTTTGAGATCAGCCATGGATTGTACGGAACTACATGTTCATTGGTGAGACGAACCATCTGATTTCCAATCTTAGACTCCACAAAACGATCATCACGACGCCTTCTGTAAGCGGGGTATCCATCGTCTTCTGTGGAGGTCGTCTCTCTGAATGCCTTTGGAAATTTCTTCTCGCACAATCCGTTCCTCATACATGGAGACTTTGGATTGTGAACACCGCACGGTCTGTGCATCATCAGTGTTGAGATTTTCTTGAAAAGCTCTGGATCCTCATCTTTGTTGGGAAGTTCTGCGCAAATGACATTGTCAACATCAGCGGCAGTTCTGTAAATTCAGATTTGAAAATTGAATTCTTCTAATATTCAGTTTACCTCAATTTGGATCCAGATTTCATGATGATGAGCATGTGCATGTGTGGAAGTCCTCGTTTCTGGAACTCGATAACGTAAATGTACGCTAAAACTTCTCCAAGAACATTCCGCTTGAAGAGGTCATCACAAAGCTCATCGATTTTGAGCTGAAAGACTCTTGAGACAACATCCGGGCGATCCAGTGCAGTTTGACCTTCGTAGAGACACTCTTGGATTTCCTCCCATTTTGGATTGCTTGTCATGGTCAAGAAGTAATCAGGCTTTCCATACCGGGCAACGACGGCCATGGCATCCTGATACTGTTGAACCATATCTCGTGGAGACCCTTTGTGAGAGGATGGAAGCTTGATTCTTGTTCCAACTGGTCCAGTTTCTGATCCGACGACGTAATCCTCCAGACCGGCAAGAGTTTCAGCGTGGAAAAGATTCTGATTGTTGCGAATGTAGTTCAGCCTGTTTTGCTCCACCCGAGTCCACACATCCACCACATATTGTTGGAACAACTTTCCAGCTCGGAAAAGAGGAGAGAAGTTTCTGCGAACATGGAGCAAATATGCATAGAATTCTCTCATTGTAACATTGACCTTCTTTCCTCGAGGCTTTGTATATGGAATGTTGATACTCCATCCGAACTGTCCAGTTGGGAAGAGAAGAGGATAGGTCATTGGATCACAATTTGGATCAATAACATTTATTGATCTGAGCGTTCCATCCTTCTGGTATACTGTAGTCCTTCTCTTTCCAGGGATCTCATCTTCATCGCCAACATAAACGACAGCAACTTCGTTGGCTGTGGAGTTTTGGTACCTGAAGTTTAAAATTGAAAAGAGTTATTTTGGTTTGAAAAAGTACCTCCTCTGATCATCCTGATCTCGAATTTGGAACACCATTTTCACCTGTCTCTCTGGTCTTTTCTCCTTCTCCGCTTTTTCCTTCTCTTCTTTTTCCACTTCATACATCATTCGGAACGATTTGGTATGTGGATGATGAGCTTGAAGGATATCAATAAGCTTTTCGAAGAGTTCCTTTGAACACGAAGAGTTCATTTTCCGTCCAGCCAACTCGGCAGCTGCTTGCTCCGTATCCATGATGAAAATTTGGCCAAAGTTGCGAGGCTCGTTATTTTGCGGGTGAAGATCTCCAATGTAGTGGTAGACCTGTTGATGGATTCGGAAACAATATGGTCCTCCAGGAAGCATATCGATTGTAGCCTTCATGGAAGACATCGCCAATGAATTGTTGTACTGTCTCAAGTTTTCTTTGAAGTTTTTGGACTCCTTGTATAGTTCCTGATCTTTTGAATCCTTTTTGGTCAAGTACAACTTCATCAAAGATGATGGAATGCTCTTTTGCTCTATTTTGACAGCTCCACCAATGCAACAGGAATTGAATTCTCCTTTTTGGGTGGACTCTTCTAAAAGTAGACGTGTATTATTTTTGTTTTCTTACTGAAATTTACCTTTGAAATAGAGAGCTCCACAATGAGCACACTCTAAGTTCATCCTTCCGAAGTAGTGGACATCTGGACGATGTGACGTGGCAGCAACTCCAAGAAGAGCCTGTGGACGATTACCCTTTCTTTCTCGATCAGCACTTCTTCGGACCAAAGTTTGCGCAATCGATTCTCTTGCTTTGGATGCAGCGTTCCTAGCAGCCGCTTTTCTATTCCTCTCTTTTCTCACATCATCTGACTCGACTGATCTTTGTGACGCCTTATATTCTGCATCAGAGCTCCACCTTCTTTTTTTGGTTTCTGGTGACTCCTCCGCTCTTGTCAAAGCCTTTCTGGATGTAGCAACTTTATTTCTGTCTGCCTGCAATTTCTGAGATACTTGAGCTCGTGATCTTGCTTTCTCTTCAGCATCAGCATCAAGCCTGGATCTCCTTTCTCCTTGACTTTCAGCAGACCTTCTTTGAGCGTGTTGAGCAGCGTCGATTGACTTCCGAATCTAAAAAACTGTATGCATTGAAGTATAAATGGTTTGATTACCTTTTTCTTATCCCTTTTTCTAGTTGAGTTTTGAGTCATAAGTTGGGTGCATTCGATTCCATCAACGCCTTCCGCTGTATCTGGATCATCTGAACCCTGTGACATGGTTATTTCCATCGGCACGTCCAGTGTTGAAAGCTGAGACATGATTTGGGTGGGTTCCATACTATCCGGCCTGACATCCGCCATTGATCCAATCGAGGACTGCGTCATCAATTGAGTGGGCTCGATACCTTCTGGTCCATGGTCCATCGATGCTCCCGCAGACGACTGAGACATCAGTTGAGTTGGCTCAATTCCGGCTGGGTGGTTTGATGAAGAAGTTGAAGAAAGTTGGGACATAATTGAATAATTGAATGAGATATGAGGGCTCGCCTCCGCTATTTATACCCATGACTCAGTGCTCTCGAAATTTCCAGAAGTTTCTGAAAGCGGAAAACTCTCGAAAACTTTAGAAAACATTCAGAAATATTTTACAAAACATCCCGACGAACAATGGATTTGAACCCCGGTGCGCCGCATGCCGACCGTCGATGCTAGCCACTACACCACAGAGGCGATCGACACCTTGAGAGGGAGGAGGGTACAAATAGCGGTCGGCGCTGCACACTCTGCGCTTGCCTGTTCTCCCTCTCTTATAATTTTTCTGTGGAAAAACGTTGAGAACGGGGCAAATTTAGAAAATATCAAAATTGATATTTTTGAGAAAAGAAAAGTACGGGCATCATCTCAGACAAATTTCCAGTCGATCTATATAACTTTCATCCAAATCGGTCCACTGGAGGTCGAGTTATGACGTGCGACAGACAGACAGACATACGGAAATCGGTGATTGTTATTAGTAAAGATTTGATTTCCGGCAGCGAAAGTAGAAGAACTTTTCCCTTCGCTTTACACGGAATTGCTAAAGCTTCAAACAAATACATACAGTTTCCAATAGTTTACGATAGTTCTTACTTTGTTGTGATCACTAATATTTCTTTTCGCGACTGGAGAATTCAGATAGCTTGGGAAACTATGCTGATCCTAAAAAACTCTCTTTGAAATTTTACTGTTATATTATACTCATATAGCTCACCTGAATTTGCAAGCGCATTAGGCGTTTAGTACAATGAAATCTTCACTTTAGTCTATGTTTCAAAACCGTAATTTTGAAGCATCTAGAGGACTGGCTCCAATGCCGTATCTTTATGAAGTTTCTTCATATTACATTAAATAATGTAGGCTGAATGAAAATATAACAGACACAAATTCCCGTTTCAAATTGTCCATAAATCGGATTGAAGCAATGTCAATCAATAAATAAAAATTAAATTAAACTGCTTCTGTTATATCGACCTACTCGTTTTTGGTAGTTTATTACTGTAAGCACTGTTTCATTTTGTGATTTTGTCAACTGATTTCATTTCTTGTCACTTATTGAAGGATAGTTCAAAATTACCGAAACTTTGTGAACCATCTGAAACATAATCGTTTGATAACGTTAAACACTTGTACAGTGTTTCTCAATCACTTCAATATTTTGGAAAATCTCTAATCATCGATATCTGAAGGATATTAACCTTGAAAGAGAATAACAAGTCAATTCACCAGGACAGCTATGTCAATGCTGTAAGAATCTAGAAAATCTTTCGGTTTCTCAACACTTGTTTATGAACAAATTGATTCAATACTCAATCATCAAGTTTGTGTGCGGTGTATTATACACAAGATAGTACTGATTTTTCAGAATCGTCAATGATTAATCTTTTTTTTGTAGTCAAACCTGGTGTCATGTCAACCAAAACCAGACTCCTTTTCATCAGAATCACAAATTTTTACCCTAAACCAGATTCCCAAAGACTATTCTCATTTTCTCCGCTTTTCTGATATTTATCACGACATCTTCTTTTCTCGGTTTCCCTATTCCCATTTTTATCCCTAAACTTGTTATTACCCAATTTTGTAATAAAGATCTTCACTTTTCTATGCTTTCCTCTTGATTTCTGTATAATCGTTTCGAATTTTTGCAGTTTCCAAATGTTATTATTTTCAGATTCATCCTCATATTGGATTGGGATTTCGAGAAGTGTTCTTTTTCCTCAGAAAAAAAGTCCTGTTTTTGTGGGTCTATATTCTTCTGGGCGATTTTGAAGAGTTGATTTATCCTCACCTCTCCCGTAATTTTTGCCAAAAACTTACAAAATGTTTCCCATGTTTCTCCAATTTTCACTGTTTTCCTGTCTCCAGATTTCTTGTATTTTTTTCCTAACAGTTTTCCTGACCACTTGATTTTAAAGCTTCTTAACTCGAACATGTTTTGATAACATCTTCCCTAGTAGAAAAGAAGACCAAATCAGAAGGGGTTCTCTTTATACTAATTTTCATTATTGGTAGGATTTCCCGTAGTTCAATAATGTTTGGGATTTATTCACTTTGGGGCCTTGCACTTAACTTTGATATTTCTCAAGTGGGGTTTTTCGCTTTTTCTGTTTCAGTGAGTTGAGATTTTGCGAACTTTGATCTCGTTTTTGATATTCGCTAAGCCTAAACAATTTTTCATTGAATTTTCAACAGTCTTGAATTTTTTCAAATACCGTGAAAACTGTATTAGAGCGACATGTCGTTCTATTTTTTGAAGCTCTTGAAGCATAATCTTTAAAATGCTCAGTACACTAATTCAACTTAAATTTATCAAGATCGAACCTCTGTTTTATTATACATATTTCTCACTTTTTTCAGACATTTCAGCGATCTGAGACTTTGTGAACTTTGGTTTCATTTACAGTGAGAATCCCAAGAGTTCAAAAACTGAATTTTTGACGATTCCAGTTGCTTTATCTTTACTTTTCCTGAAAATTAAACCTATGTTTTGATGCGTGCCTGCTATTCTTATCGAAATTTTTCGTCATTGCTTCATTTGCTTGATAGTTTCCGAGTCTGTCAATAAACCTTTTCAAATCGAGAAATCTCCCATTATCTCATCCCCAAATCAATTACTCAAGAATGAACAGAATCTACCATTTTTCTAACATTTCTTCAGACTTTTCCGATCAATTTTTCCTGATTCAGTTTCTTTATTTATTCTCCTATTTTCCCTTGAATTTTATTCTTTTTTCCCAGCTCTTTTCGTCTGCAAATAGCAAATGGTCACTAACTAAACGAGTCCAAAAATAACCGTATTACTAGAAAACCGAATCAGAAAATTTTCTTCTAGAATCTGTATTTCCAGCTCTCTTCTTCTGATTTTCAAGCTGTACCTCTACCCTTCTTTTTAAGTTATTTTCTAACATCTTCCCCTGTTTTGTTCTCTTCATTTCATTTTCACAGCTTTTCCGAAGCATTGCTCATTCTTTCATTTTCTGAACTTCAGTACGCGGTTTCTTGTTCAATCAACCTAGATGCAATTGTCTAAAAATATTCTCCGTTCCTTTATCATTGTGTTAGGAATTTGTTTTCTTCATTTTTTGATTCTTGCAGTGGATCGATAATACAAATTTGTTTCCCATAATTTCTTGAAAGATCGATATACTTGCCCATAGGAGTTCTCTCTACACAGTCAAATAATTCTCTTTTTCGATGATATTATTGGTCTTTCGACCGCAAAAGTGCCATTTTTTCGAATTGACACATAACCAAACTCAAAGCTCAAACTAATAGTTTCAGTCTCAAGTAGTTATTGAAAGTTCTCACATTGTGTTTGTGATTACTAATGCTAATTTTTCCTCATTAGACGAATCTTGAAAATTAGTAACTTCAAAATTTCCCGACAAACACGTTTCAAATTTTACAACTTCATTCAATTCATATAGGTCACACGAATCTCGAAGTGTGTTCCAGTTATGGGTTTTTCGATTTGTGATCCTTAATAACGCATCTGATTTTTACAGGTACTTTAAACTTTATATACGGATTCATGTTCATTTAAAGTTGTCGACCACTTCGTTTTTATTCGCTCTTTTCCTTGATCTCGAGTTCAAATTTCCCCCAAAAAAGTTTTTTTGGAACTTTCGATGTTTTTTTTTTAATTTATTCCCAGTTTTGGTTAGTTTTCTTAAACTCAAGGTTCCCTTAATAACATGATGAAGAAGTCATTTTGAATCCGTGTTTTGAGTGGCTGGGCCTCTTTGAAAGTGCTGATTTGTCAATTTTGATGAAACTTCTGGTTTGCACTTTTTCTGATTACTGTATTTTCTGCTTCATAAGGTTATGAATTTTGAACACCCACACAAATTGTTGATAGTCGGTTTGGCTTTTATTCCTGACAGTTTGTCTTAACGCAACAACTTTCCGGCACCGATAGTTTTACGCAAATTGTTTTCCATTTTCAGTTAACTTTCAGTATTGCCATTGTTTCGCCTCAATTCCTGAGAATTATCGCCTGTTTCGAATTCTTCATAATTTTTGTAATTTTTCTCTTAGACGATGGTTCTAATCGGTGTCCCTTAAATATATTGTTAACAGTCCCCGCTCCATTCTCTTTTTTTCTTGAGTAGCTGTTTCCAACATTTGATCACATCCTTCCAATTCCTCTTTGATTCGCCGCAAAATCCACTATATACCAGGAAAGCATACCATTCTGATGGTTATGAAAATTTGAAAACAGTCAAATATCGCAAAGAATCCGCATAGATTTTGAAAAGTTTCAATTTCAAAAAAAGCACATGAGATCTTAGGTTGAAGTCATTTTCAGAACTCTATTCGTTTGCTTTATCTAGTTTTACCAACATCAGATATTCTGATTTATTTCAGTTCCAGTTATGTATTTTCCAATGTTAGAAACACATTGCTATAATCGATGGAGATACAGCATTGGGTTAATTTTGAGGGATTTGACCATTTTTTGAAAAAATTTTCATATTTTCATTATGGAAATGCCTTCGGTTCTCTTTTCACTTTGTAAAAAATAACTGGCATTTTTTTATTGTTTTGTGAACTTTTTATCTCTTACTATTTTTACTCCTTGAATTCATTGGTTCGTTGAGCTATCGTATTACAGACTAATTTATACCATTTTTTCGGCCTCGATTAAGTAAGTATTGAACTCATCTTTTGTTACTGTACACAACACTCTCAAAAGTCAGTCTTCAATTTTGAAAAATCTTGTTTGCTGGAGCAACGAATATCTTTTTATGACACAAAAATGAAACTATCAATTCAATGTCTGCCTGATTTTTTCAAGTTCTCGAAACAGAAGGGTACTGTTTCAGGTAGTCGCAATGCGAAAACACGATTTCTACTGTCAATGCTTCCATTGTCTAAATTGGCGAAAAAATTGAAAAATTTAGATGCAAAGCAATCAACAATTAACATTGCTCCCTGTTTCAAAGGCTTTAGTTTCAAACTCAGTGCAAAGAAGGTGCAATGCGTATACTTTGGTTTTCCCATATTCGATGAAGTTATGCATGTATGCTAGACAAAAATATTAGACATTATCTCCCGCTTCAAAACTTCCAGAAAGCTCTCAATGATGAGATCAGTTTCAATGAATAAATCAACCCCACATTCCAACTGAAGTATGCTCACTATAGAGACCTTCTTCATACTTGCGTTGGTTAGTATAAGTACTATTGCATTTTGTTATTTTCGCGATTGATTTCATTTATTGTTACTTGTCGAAGAATATCTCAAATTTTTAGTCCCAGATGTGCTCGGCTTGTTCAAATATGAATGACGACTTTGTAAAAGTCCACAGCTTGACAAGAAACCAGCTTCTGTTTGTCTGTTTGTGATACCGAATATTTTGCATCTTCAAGGTCCCCAATCTCGTGAATCCATAAAAACAAAGCTTATACCTTTTTTACATTTTCCAATTCTAGCAGTGTTGTTGTCATCAAACCTGTCTGTGAGCAATATTAGTATGTCATAGTATGCGAACACCTTCAATTCAGTATGAATATTTCTTGTCCGAACACAGGCTCACAATCTGTTCTATTATAGTTCTCTCTGATTTTCTAGTATTTATCACGGTTTCTTCTTTTCCCAGTTTCAATATTCCCATTTGTTTTCTAAAGTTGTGATTAATCTATTCAATCGTCCACCGTATTTTTTCTTCTCTACGCTTTCTTTTTGACTACCGTTTAATGTATTAAACTTTCACTGTTTCCAAATGTTATCATTTTCAGGTTCATCCTCACATTGTATTCGGTACACGCTTCTCTCTAAAACATGCTGAAATTTCAAGTGCCAGAGCTTTCCTGACTTTTCTTTGTGGTACCATTTTCCAATTTCTCGCAACTTGTTTTCTCTGTTTCGCGTTGTCAGTGTAAAGAGAATCTGATTTAGTTTGTATTATGGATAACACCATTAGTCTATGATGATCTTGATTTTGAAACTTTACATGGTTTCAACGAGGTCATTATGCTGGCGCTTGCTTTCACATTCATTAGTTTATTTGGCTTTTGGGACATTCTCAAATTTTAGCGGTCATTACTACTCTTTATAGTAAGAAATCTAGCTTTTCTTTTTTAACTTTATCCGAAAAAAAAGTGAAAAAAAGTCCCGATCACTTCCCTGTTCCAACTCTTTGTTATTAATTGTCCAGGATACACAAATGGGCTAAATGTTCGCGGTCCACATTTTTTCAACAGTTTTCATTGTTTTAAGGTCCAGACTTTGTGTAGATTCATAACAGATTGTAATGAATCTGAAAAATTTATATTGTATAGAATTTTCCCAAATCTTGTGAACCATCTGAAAAAGATTAGCTCATGATTGTTGACAACTTTTCCAGTTCCTTAATAATTTCAAATTTTTAAACAATTCTAAGTGTCCTTTCTTGAAGGATAGCAACTGAATAGCAAAAACAATTCGCTTTACCCAGAATGCCTCAGAAATTTTATGCAAAAAACCGAAAAGCTTCACTGTTTCTCATTGGTGATCACTAAGCCATTAGTGAAATTTTTTACTAAGATTGGTGGGTGCGTTCCTGACACTAATTTTCCATTTTTCCATTGTCAGCTGCGTTATTGTCGTCAAACCTGTTGTCATTTCTGTGAGCAATATTAGTATGTAATAGTATTCAGTATGCCATTTATTGTCTGAACCCACATTCACAATCTGTTCTAGCTCCCTCTGATTTTCAAGTATTTATTTCGATTTCTTCTTTTTTCTGTTTCCCTATTCACATTTGCGATATACAGATAAGCCAAAACAATTTTTAAGAGTAATGGGTTGGACGTAATACTTTTCGAGCAAAGTGTAATGCTTTGATGACTTTTTTCCAGTTTCCCGCATTTGATGAAATTATGTAGACTAGAGAAAATAATACGATCTCCCGTTTCGGAACATCCAGAAAGCTTAGGATGTAAGTCAGTTTCAATTAGTCTCTTCACTTCTTCGAATAATTGTCTTTTTGTCATTACGACTTTGTCCCTGTTGACAGTTCGTTACTGTAGTTACTGTTTCATTTTGTGAGTTCCTCGACTGATTTCCTTCCTGGAAACGTTATCGGTGAAAATCTAGGTAAATTTAATATCATAGGCGTGATTGCTCCTGGTGTCGTATCAGTCAAAACCAGACTCCTTTTCATCAGAATGACTAGTTTTTTACCCTAAACCCGATTTTCAAAGACTTTTCTAATAATGCTCTTTGATTTTTTTATTTGAACTTTTTCTTTTCTCAGTTTCCTTATCTCTATTACTTTCACCAATTTGCCAACTTTTGGTTAGTTAATTTGTTTGATAACACTTTCCTTCTCTTTGCTTTACTCTTCACCACCATATAATTTTTTCAAATTTTTACCGTTGTGTAATGTTTTCATTTTCAGGTTCCTCCTCACTTTGGATTCGGAGACAGGCAGATCGTTTATACATTATTTTATTCCAAATTCAAAAAATAAAGGGAGATCAGAAAATCTCCCTTTATTTCAGGAGGTCATTCGGAATTTCCAGCCATTCTCCTAGTTTCACGTCCTCTCTTCTGACTTGGTCATTCCCTGTGTTTCTTTTGGTATCAAAAATTTTCCACGTGACATCCAAATTGACGCTCCATCAATGAGCACCGGGTGGTTCGAAATTGGCTTTTATCCTTATTTCTTGATTCCACGTCATCATAATTATTACTTCATACCCATATTTTACCAATTTCACCGTTTTCCAGTCTCCAGATTTCTTGTTTTTTTTTTTCTCTTATCAGTTGTCGTGCCCAATAGACTCAAAATTTCCTAATTTCGGTGCCATGTTTCGATGACTTCCTTACTAGTAGAAGAGAGGACTAAATTATAAGGCGTTCTCTTTTCATGGATTTTCATTTTTGGGAGGATTTTCTGTAGAATGTTCAATAGTTAAAAGATATCAATAGGAGTCTTGTACTATAGTTTTGGGGTTTTCTTTTGGCAGGGAAAATCCTAAGAGTTCAAAAACTTTGCATTTTCGACGATTTCAGTTTCTTTGTCTTTACTTGTTCTAAAATTTCTATCTATGTTTCGATGAGTCCACAGTCGTTTTGGGAATTTTTTCGTCATTGCTTCATTTTTTGATGGTTTCCGAGTCTGTCCATATACTTTTCCAAATCGAGAAATCTCCCATTCTCTCATCTCCAAATCAATTACTCAAAGAATGAACCAAAATTCTCCCATTTTTCTGACATTTCTTCAGGTTTTTCCTACTAATATTTTCTAATTCAGTTTCTTCATTCATTTTCCTATTTTCTTTGAACTTCACTTGTTTAATAAATCATTCTTCATCTCCGAATGGCAAGCGATAACTTGCTAAATCCGTCCAAAAATAACCGTATCACTAGAAGACCAAATCAGAAAATTTCCTCAAAAATTCTGTATTTTGAGCTCTCTCCGTCTAATGTTCAAGCTGTGCCTCCAGTCTTGTTTTCAACTTACGTTCTACCATCTTCACCTGTTTCGTTGTCTTTATTTTGCGTTCACAACTTTTCCGAAGCATTGCCTTCTCAATTCCCTCCGCACACCTTGTTCAATCAACCTAGATGCAATTGCCAAAAAAACATTCTCCGTTCCTTTACCATTGTTTCAGGAGAGAAAAAAAGATGGAATTGTCAATTCCAAGTTTGTCCAATTTTTTCAAGTTCTCGAAACAGAAAAATACTGATTCTTTTTTGTCTGAATGTTCCAAGAAGATTTCAAATGTCTATCTCGTAATTAACAAGAAACCTGAAAAATTTCGATGTAAAACAATAAACTCTCTTCATTTTTCTCTGTTTTGAAGGCTCTAGTTGCAGGCTTAGTGCGAACAAGGTGTAATGAGTCGTACTCTGGTTTTTCCACATTTGATGCAGTCATGTATGTATGCTAGAAAAAAAAGTAATAGCCACTATCTCCAGCTTCAAAATTTCCAAAAAGATTTTAATGATTGCATCAGTTTCAATGAATGAATCCTCACATTCAATGCTTACTAAAGATACTTTTTTCCATACTTGCCGTTTTTTAGTATAAGTACTGTTTCATTTTGTTATTTTCCTGATTGATTTCATTTTTGTCTATTGTACAGGAAAATATGTACATAACTCAATGTTTTAGTCACAGACATGCTCGGCTTGTTCATATACATATAAATGAGGACTTTGTAAAAGTCCAAAGCTTAACAACAAAGTGACTACTGTCTACCGAATATTTTGCACATGTATTCCCAAATCTTGTGAACCAACTGAAACAGATTAGCTCATGATTGTTGACTACTTTTCCAGTTTTTCATTTTTTTTGTCAATTTCTAGTTGTCATTCCTTGACGGATAGGAACTCGATAGCAAAAACAATTCGCTCTACCCAGAAAGCCTCAAAGCAGTTTTGAAAAAGAACCGAAAGTTTTTACCGTTTCTCATAGGAGATATCTAAACTATTAGTGAAACTCTATGCTGACATCACAAAAATACAATCTAATATTTCATTTTTCCATTGTTAGCAGCGCCGCCATGCCTGTTGTCATATATTTGTGAACACTATTAGTACGTCATAATATGCGAACACCTTCAATTCAGTATGACTTTTATTGTCCGAACCCAGGTTCAAAACCTGTTCTATTATAGTTCTCTCTGATTTTCAAATATTTATCACGACATTTTCTTTTTTCCAGTTTCACTATTTCCCTTTGTTTCTCAGAGTTTTGATTACTCATTTCGAACATGCCCGGACTTTTTCTTCCCTATGCTTTCTTCTTGACTACCGTTTGATCTATTGAACGTTTACCGTTTCCAAATGTTATCATTTTCAGATGCATCCTCACATTGTGATAACTCGTTCCCGGGACGTGCTGAAATTTCAATGACCACAGCTTTCCTGACTATTCTTTGTGGTACCATTTTTCAATGTTTTGGTAATTTTTTTTCTGTTTTGCATTTTCAGTGTAAAGAGAATCTGATTGAATATATATTATCGATAGCGTCACTACTCCATGATAATCTTGATTCAGAAACTTTTCATAGTTTCGACGCGGTCATTATGTTAGCACTTGCCTCAAGATTTTCTAGTGCCGTTAGCTTTTGCATCACTATGTACGTTCTCAGATTTTAGCGATCATCACTACTATAGGAAATCTAACTTCACTTTTTCAACTTTGTCTGTTTCAAATTGTCCAGAACTTTTGAAACATGTTCAGTTATGCATTGTTCCCATGATAATTTTAGGTCCATTCAGAACTGAATAATTACCAATGACATCTCGAACATGAACTTTTCGAAACCGGGAGTTTTTTTTTCCATTTTTCATCTCTGTTCCTTCATATTTTCGTGTTCATATCCAGAATACACCAAACAGATTGTGAAATCTAAATTCAAATCCATTCATGAAAAAAAGTCCCGATCACTTCCCTGTTCCAACTCTTTGTTATCCATTGTCCACAAGTTTTTGGTCTAGTGAAAAACTAATAGATTTTTCATACAAAAAACCAACAAATCATGCACATATTTTTCGTTTGAGAGAACTGAAGTTTGTTGCCAATGTTATTTTGAATAAGGTATCCGGAGTTTCAGTCGAACATCAGATTTTCCAAAGTTTTTACCGTTTGAAGGTCCATAGTTATGTAGATTCTATCTATGTTTTTGTGAGACAACCCGATTCAGTTGGTTTTTGATATCTGTTTCACCAATGCCAGATGGGAGATTAATCTCAGATTATGATGAATTGGTAACAGTTAGAACATTGTCGAAATAGCTGAACTCGTAAAGTGAGGTCCTATTCTCCTGATTTAGTCCAATTCCGATATTTTATGTGTAACTTCATACAGTTTTATTAAATTATCATATCAACTTCCATCGGTCATTCAATTGGTAAATTATAATTTTTAATGCCGAAAATTTTCAGTTTCTGCTTGCTATTACATGCATACGAACCTCTGATCTATATTCAATTTATTTGAAATCATTTTGATACTGCCCGGCTAAAATTATTGATCCTATGATTTTCTTTTCTGTTCCTGATAGTTCATAATTTTTATACCATTTTGATTTTCTTATTCTGCAT
This sequence comes from Caenorhabditis sinica, assembly GCA_963932045.1. Taxonomy (NCBI): domain Eukaryota; kingdom Metazoa; phylum Nematoda; class Chromadorea; order Rhabditida; family Rhabditidae; genus Caenorhabditis; species Caenorhabditis sinica. The sequence goes on from OZ009940.1 coordinate 24,351,818, forward strand.
CTTCTTCCTCCAACTCCATATATGTCAAGTTCCAATTTTTAGTGTTTTTAGTGGCTTTTGATTTCGTCAAAATGAAGTACTACTAAAAAGTTAAAAGAGAAATTGAATTCTAGAACCTACCACTCTAAATTTTGCATTTCTCACGTGTTCCTAGTGTTTATTGTGCTGATTTTGCTGTTCAGAAATCCTATTATAGCCAAAATACATAGTTTATGAAATTATGACGCATACTTCCGGCATTTTTTTTGTGTTCAAGGAGGTTCAGAAGTTTAGTAGAGTTTCTGAATATTTGATTCGAGTGCGTAAAAAAAAACTAAAAGCCATGCTCAAATGAAACCTTATTCTGCTCCTTCTATCAATTTTTCTGTTTTTGTACCTTTTGAAATTTCGGGTCTTATTTGCATTCTGTGTGGTATTTGGCGTACATTCAAAGCGATGATCATTTTTACTGGCTAAATTAAGAGAGTCCATATTTGAAACAAGCATGAAGCTGAAATTCATCCTCCTTCAATGTTGAATTATTTCTGTTGTAGTGAGTATTCATCCCTCACTGATGAAAACTAGCACAATGGGTACATCTGACAAATCATTAAACAGTCTCTCTTTTTTTGTTTTTGAGTTTCTCCGTCTCATTTTTCTTGGTTTTATTTCGAGTAAAGATTCTGTGTTAAGACTTGCAAAATCAAAGGAAAAACCTTAGCTTCTCAATTGAAAGCACAATGTAACACAAATTTCAATGTATCAAAAAGTGGACATAATTTTGCCCTAAATACATTTCATTGGTGCTCTTTCCTTCATTTATTCTCGAATAATGAGTCATTATAAGTTGAGCCACGGACTCATCGTTTTATTTTTCAATCATGCTTAATTTCACTTTTGCATTACCGTTTCCCAAAGTTAAAAAATATGTTATCGTTGCTAAAAAAGGTATTATAATGAACGTTTTTTCATTGTCACTTTTTATCAGTCTTACTTTTTCTACGCTGCTTGTATTTCTGTTTCGCACTTCTATTGTTTTCAAGAGTCTCGAAAATCTCCAATACGCTGAGAAAACCTCTCTTAAAACATAACAAGTTCACCCTATTCATGTAACCACTCTGTTATTTTTCTTCTGTTTCAGTCAGTTGATAAGTAGTCACTAAATTTTAGAAAAACGATAAACTGTGCATTGACTGTTGTAAATAGCATAGAATCATTTGTAGCAGGATGACAATGAAAAGTACTTACTTGCAACAGAAAATTATTAGCTTTTAGATTTTTTAGCTCTTGATTGAAATGTTTCCCGTTTTCAACAGTGCAAATAGAGCATATTTATGAGCTCTTAGCTGAAATCCGGTGAAAAATTGGTACATTATAATCTGATTCACCTTCTCCATATAACTGCATATTCATTCAAATTTGCAGTATTGTGCTCGAGAGATTAGTACACGATCTTCTAGAATGCTACCCTTCTTTCAAATAAACAAAAAATTTCCCGTTTCGGACCTTCCAGGTTATGCGTTCCCAAATTCAAATGTTCAGTCCTCGGTGTGGTCTTATTTTTCAATATGGCTTTTTTCAACTTTTCTACGATTACTGATTTTCTACTTTTCTTGATGTTGCTAGAAGCACATTAGGTTGTAAGTTGACTACATGAAATCAAATTATCCACATATTTCCTATGTAATTTTTTCTGTTATACACAATATGGGTCTCAAAGTATGAAGTATATAGTCCAGAGCTCACTTCCAATTAACTCAATTTCAGAACTCAATTAGCTTCCGAAAATGGCAATTTATGTAGATCTCATAATTCCCATTTTCACCTGTTTCCCATACTCAATATTGGTTTTGGGGGTAGCAGAATCTTTCAGTTTTACGGCTTTACACCATTTTTTATTTTTGCCTATCTCAGATGGTACTTCTCTAACACCAAATTTTCTACATTTCATCACTGTCATAACTGATGCATCCATTTTAATCCTAGATTTCTGACTTCATCCTCTCCCACTTCCAGAAGCCCCTCATTTGTAAATTTGCTCATTTATATGTATGACGATGAGCTATAATAAGGGAGGAATTCCTAAATGTTTCTGACTCCCAAAGTGTTTCCAGAAACTTCCAAAACAAACAACGTCATGTATATATTTCCAATCTGGAGAGAGGGGGAGAAACACCTAATTTTAATCTTGCCTTTGCTCAACTTCCTTGTCTTATTTGTGCGTCTTAGTTCTTAGCATGTTTTTAGAGGGCCAGTACCCTTTTTGTCACAATTTGGGATGTTTTATGTTTCAGGATTTCGAGAAATTTAGCAGTGTGCACTCAGGTGTAATATATGGATACAATATGGTGTTAGCTCTAAATCTAGATGTTTTTCTGCTTCTGAAGGTAACAATTTCATATTATGATTATGGGCCAGAAATCGCAGAGATGATATTTGCAAATGCAACAATGGTTCAATGTCATTGCAGTATGAGTTTTTCGTTCAACTTTTAGGAGACAGTGAAACAGAACTTTGGCTCATTTTTTAGAGAATACTAGAGGAAATAGTTGGCGTGATGGTACTAGTTCCATAATACTTCACAATTATTATGACCCTTATGAAGCTGAAATATTTCTCTTGAAAAATTTCGGAAACTTCTTGTTTCAGGTGGGTGTCTGAATGCGTCGCTGTGCTTAACCACTAGTTCCTGGTTCTTGGACAACTAGCAAACATCTAACTTTTTGCCAAATATTTCATTGCGTTTGACAGTATAATGATACAATGAGGTAGCCGCCGCCGATTGAGGTTCTGTAAAATCAAAATGGTTGAGAAAGATATATTAGAACAGAAACTTTTTTCTCCGTTTTACTTAGTTTGTATGTGTATTGGTGATAGAGCTTCATTGATACGGTTTGATCATTAATACAGTGTTTCCATAACTGAACCTAGTTTTCACTATCTAAATTGAGGTTCGGAAGATTTAATTTTTGGTTTCTCTACACTCCGCAGTATTAGAATCCTGTTTGAAACATTCATCGAAGCGTCGACTCTATCAAGCATCCTCGTGGATTGTTTACCTCAATAAGGCTTCGGTGCAAAAAACTTCAATTTTTCAATTTTTCAATCTGGCTTGCAAATTTTTGCTAGACGTTTCTAGAAATCAGCATTGACATCGAAAATCACATCGTGGTTTTGAGACAGTTGCATTTTTTACAAATCTCAATAAATGCAACCTACAACAAGAGGTGTACTAAAAACTGTTCAATCTTCTTGTGTGTTTATTTTTGAATCAAAAACTATTTCCATGACTTCAAGAAAACCAATCCCAGAGTGTAATAATCTACACGCATTGAAAGTGACACTGAAAGATGTGAACAACTGAACTTGGTGAAACGGATATTTTGCTTATCTCTCGTGATTTTTTCCTCTATTCTTCGATAAGCACAAGAAAATATTGATAGGTGAAGTTTCAAGTGACTTTTTTTGCTTGTGATCTTATACTAGTTTTCATGCAAAATTTGATTAGCAACTCAGTGTATCAATTTGCTCTGTTCCACGAGGTAGATATTTTTGATGAACTATTGACAGAATATTCTGTGGAATATGTCCAGTTTTACAAGGCTCGTTGGAAAAGGATGGAGAAGGTTCTCTCTAGAGACTGTTCTCAAAACATGGTCGTGTTTAAACGGATAATGAAAGAAAACTTCGATTCCTTGCTCGTCTTTGAATTTGCAAATTTCCGAATATTCTCTCTTTCAAAATGTTCTCAGTAACGTTGCCTTATTCAAACTCTATTGCGTGAGCTTACTTGTTTCGTTGTAATAAAACAGACAAACTGCTTCGAAAACAATAGCAACAAGTTTATGACCTCTAACCGTTCCCTTGTAAGGTGCATCAATTTTTGGAAGGTCTTGAAATATTTCTGTTTTAGAGAGTCCTCAAATATCCGTTGATGTTTCGACCTCTAGTTCTTTGCTTATAATTGTAGAGACCCTTACTTGAAATCAACCCGTTTGTTCATTAGTTCACAGAAAAAATTTCATATCTGATAGCGTTTTTGGAAACCCGCAACAGCTGAACGGTAATGTACCCCGTTTGAGGTACGGCTTTTTGGACGGAATTATGCTGAATAGAACAAGCATAAAAAGTTATGTAAGGGGTTGAAACCGTTTTTTTAGCTTATTAACGGTCTTCGAGAAAATCAACTTTTAGCCAAATTTTCACGAAATCTGAAATTTTCATCTTTAAAATGCCATAACTTGGTTTGTTCTTGACGGATTCTTGAAAACTAAAGTGCGTCATAAAGATAAAACATTCACAAACCCAATACTAAAAACAATTATGTTTCATCATTTTGCTTTAAAAAGTTATTCGTTTAAAACCATGAGTGCTAAAGTACCAAGAATGACCTAAAAATTTTTAAGGAGTAGGACATTTTCTGGATTTACCTTTGAATGAAAGACCATGTTTGATATAGTATAAAAATATAGTTTGTTATAGGGGTAACCGTCCAAATTTGAAAAATAATTTTGATTTAATAAAATTTTATTTTGACATTTTTTGAGAAATTTGAAATTTCTCACAATCTTTGCACTGAACTTTGAAAGATTATTTTGAAATCAAAATATTTAGATTATGAGCTTTCCAATGAACTTCAGATCATGCATTTAGCTCAAGTTTAAAGCATTTTATGACCGTTTGAAGTTGGAAGCCTTTTTTTGAGGTACCCTCTGGAGGTCGAAAAATGAAAATGATCGTAGAGTTTTGAATTTTTTTGCATTTTGTAGATAATTTAAATACAAAACATATTGTCAACTGCAACTTTCTTCTATCTCTTCATCCTCGTCCAGAAAATTGCGATGTATAATTCCGAGCCCACCAAGATGACGATTTTCTTCTTTTGCTATTTTATGGACGAGGATGAAGAGATAGAAGAAAGTTGCAGTTGACAATATGTTTTGTATTTAAATTATCTACAAAATGCAAAAAAATTCAAAACTCTACGATCATTTTCATTTTTCGACCTCCAGAGGGTACCTCAAAAAAAGGCTTCCAACTTCAAACGGTCATAAAATGCTTTAAACTTGAGCTAAATGCATGATCTGAAGTTCATTGGAAAGCTCATAATCTAAATATTTTGATTTCAAAATAATCTTTCAAAGTTCAGTGCAAAGATTGTGAGAAATTTCAAATTTCTCAAAAAATGTCAAAATAAAATTTTATTAAATCAAAATTATTTTTCAAATTTGGACGGTTACCCCTATAACAAACTATATTTTTATACTATATCAAACATGGTCTTTCATTCAAAGGTAAATCCAGAAAATGTCCTACTCCTTAAAAATTTTTAGGTCATTCTTGGTACTTTAGCACTCATGGTTTTAAACGAATAACTTTTTAAAGCAAAATGATGAAACATAATTGTTTCTAGTATTGGGTTTGTGAATGTTTTATCTTTATGACGCACTTTAGTTTTCAAGAATCCGTCAAGAACAAACCAAGTTATGGCATTTTAAAGATGAAAATTTCAGATTTCGTGAAAATTTGGCTAAAAGTTGATTTTCTCGAAGACCGTTAATAAGCTAAAAAAACGGTTTTAACCCCTTACATAACTTTTTATGCTTGTTCTATTCAGCATAATTCCGTCCAAAAAGCCGTACCTCAAACGGGGTACATTACCGTTGAGAATGACATATTGATGCAGTGAACTTTTCCTGTTTTCAATGGTTCACTTATTCTCAAATAATTAAATTTGCCCAGTACGGTATGGAATTGCTCTGCATGTTTTATTCCCATGTTTATAAGTGATGATAGTGAACAATTTCTTAGAACATTAATAAAGTTGAATAGCATCAGAGATGCACGGAATTCCGTCTTCCGCCTTCCGTCTTCCGTCTTCCGCCACTTTTTCTATTCCGTCTTCCGTATTCCGTCTTCCGCCAAAAGTAATTTTATTCCGTCTTCCGTCTTCCGTCTTCCGTGTTCTTCGAAAGTCAGTTTCGTGCATCTCTGATTTCCATCAACTTCCTATTTTCCTTGATTTTTTGGTTTAATGTGTTGAATTGTTGCCTTTGGTTTTGTTTTTTTGTATTTTTTAAATAAGCTTGTAGTCTCGAGTTCCAAAAAATTGTTTTGGGTTCAAATTATTGAGTTCAAAAAGTTTTTCTAGTTCCACTTTTATTCCGTATTCCTTCCGTCTTCCTTCCGTCTTCCGTATTCCGCCACTTTTTCTATTCCGTCTTCCGTGTTCCGTCTTCCGTCATAAAAAATTCTCTTCCGTATTCCGTCTTCCGTCTTCCGTGTTTTTCAAAAGTCACTTCCGTGCATCTCTGAATAGCATGATAGCACACCTCAAATATTATAAAACATCATCTGTGCATTTGACACTTCACCAGCTTTTACTCTCAACTGACATCAGCAAAACTGGAAACTCTCTTAAAATTGATTTTCCGGATTGTGCTTTCAAATTTCCCTTTTTTTAGTTTCGATTGCACAAAAGTAATCAGTATTCTCATAACTGCGCCTAAAAAATCAAATCTTCGAAACAGAGAGCGTTTGGAAAGATCTGAACTCGTTGGAACAAATATTTTTCAGTTCTCGAAGTCATCGTATCTTGAGTGCTGTTTCAGGTAGCCAGTTTTTGGTGTAGTTTTGAAGGTAACTGGTAGTGACAATAAGATGCTCAATGCAAATTCAGATTTTTTCTAATTTTCCTTCTACCCCATACTTGCTCTTTTCAAAACATCCAGGTGATGATTTTTTTTTGTACCGTTCCAACTCCTAGTTTTGCCGATTTGTAAAATTTGGGGTGAATTCTCGGTTGTACGGATAGATGTGAAACTCAAATTTTAGTGGGTTTCGAATATCTCAAATTGATGTATGTGGCTGTCTCAAGATGATTTATCTTTGCGTGACAACTTATCATTATCACTGTAACATCACTCTTGGTCTCAACGTTTTTGGAAAATATCAAACTTTTCTGTTGCACAGAGTTCACATGGAAACTGTTAGATGTTGACAAACTGATAACGTTCATCTGGTTTTTTCCAACTTTTTGTAATAATACAGGACAATCCTATTGTCTCCTAGTCGGAAGTGTGTACTCACAGTATTTGCAGTTTCCCCCAAGTGATGAATTGGTTGTATTTTCCCGACTACATTTCTCATTTCTCCTTAACTTTAGAAAGATGATCATTGTTAGGAAACTCGCTTATGTACCCGAATTGAGGTATGGCTTTTTGGACGAGTATATACTTTTTGGAAACTACAAAAAAATGTAAGATTTTCCACCGAAGGAATTTTGCTCCCTTTGCGATCTGTCCGAGAAAATCGTGTTTTTAATTTTTAGTGATGAAAAGTGAGTCGACCAACAATAAAGATTTGTAACTTTTTTCAAGCTCAACGGATTTTCAAAATCTAAACTGCATCTTATTGCCAAATAGATATCCTTTTTGAATAATAAAATAATTTCATCACATCTCATTCTTAAAAATAGTTATTACTAAAAAACGAGCAAAACAATTTTGATGACTTGTGCATAAAAAAAGATTCAACCGTTCATTTTTTGTGAAACCAGTTTTAAATGATAGAAAATGTCCAGTTTGATATAAAAACTTTGTTTTTTCACCGGGGCATGCCGTGTGTCAATGTTTTTAAAAAGGTCGAAAAATTGATTTTTTGTGATTTTTTCATTCAACTGCAATTTTCACTATGAACTTGTACTGAGGTACTAACTGAGAATTACGATATCAACTAGTCCGTTTCATGGGCTTTCAAACAAGCTATTGCTCAAAAAATTCTGTCAAGTTTGAAGCATATTATATTTGGTCTAATCTTGCAACCTGATTTGACTGTGAAGGAGATATTTGCGAAAAATGAAAATCACGGTAGAAACCTCAAACTTGTTTAAATTTGTTGGAAATGAAATATATTGACAAGTTATCAACTAAAACTTTTCTGTAGCTCTTCTCTGTAACTCAAAAACTGCGGAAACCTCTGAATTCCAAAATCGCAGACAACGATTGGAAAACTTGGAAATTTTATCGGAAGTTGAATAACTAGAGAAAAGTTTTAATTGATAACTTGTTCATATATTGCATTTTCTACAAAATGAAACAAGTTTGAGGTTTCTACCGTGATTTTCGTTTTTCTCAAATATCTCCCTCCCAGTCAAATCATGTTACAAGATTAGACCGACTAGAAAATGCTTCAAACTTAACAGAATTTTTTGAGCAACAACTTGTTTGAAAGCCCATAAAACGGACTATTTGATATTGTAATTATCAATTTGTACCTCAGTACAAGTTCATACTGAAAATTGCAGTTGAGTGAAAAAATCACGAAAAATCAATTTTTCGACCTTTTTAAAAACATTGACACACGGCATGCCCCGGTGAAAAAACATAGTTTTTATATCAAACTGGACATTTTCTATCATTTAAAACTGTTTTCACAAAAAATGAACGGTTGAATCTTTTTTTATGCACAAGTCATCAAAATTGTTTTGCTCGTTTTTTAGTAATAACTATTTTTTAAGAATGAGATGGGATAAAATTATTCTAATATTCAAAAAAGGTATCTATTTGGCAATAAGATGCAGTTTAGATTTTGAAAATCCGTTGAGTTTGAAAAAAGTTACAAACCTTTATAGTTGGTCGACTCACTTTTCATCACTAAAAATTAAAAACACGATTTTCTCGGACAGATCGCAAAGGGAGCAAAATTCCTTCGGTGGAAAATCTTACATTTTTTTGTAGTTTCCAAAAAGTATATACTCGTCCAAAAAGCCATACCTCAATTCGGGTACATTACAAGTTAGATATAATAGTGATCAGTGCATCTCGTATTCCATCTTCTGAGATTCGTGAAATATTTCTGTTTCTGCAACAACGTAGATTTCCCCATCGAAATTCAATAGTTGATTATTACTTGGTGGTACCTGCTACACTTGTTCTGACTTGTTCCGTATTCCGGATAATGTTCTTTTACATAATTATACCGAAATTGCAAATTTTTCCCAACGAAAATTAGTTTAGATGTGTTTTCTCACCTCATCTAACGATTGCAATTTTGCAATTTTCCAAAGTTCGAAGCCTAGACAATCGCTTCCGTCTTTCACCTATTTTCCACTTCCGTGCATCTCTGTACCGATAAATCCAGAATTGCGGTAAAATTTTTTACTGATCATCTGAAGTTTCGGTAGCAGGAAAATGTTTTTACTGTTTCATTATGTTAATTTCCGTATTATACTCAAGGTATATTCAATCTTGTCTTGAGGTTTGTTTCAATTATTCCTGTAAAACTATTCACTCACAGCTCTTATGATCAACCCACTACCGCAGAAAAACATTCCTCGGTGTTCTGGGCAGCATGTAACAGTAACCTATCACAACACTCCTCTTTCTAATATATCAATCTTTCACACCAATTTAGAATCTTCGATAGGGAAATCTCCGTTACCGTTACATCTTATGTGGACAGCTGGACAAATGTTTCCAATAACTCGAATCTATGTTTTTCCATTTTCCGCCAAAATCGTGATTTTTTAAATCGCTGAAAAACTTATGAGCTTCCTCCCATTTCAACTTTCTTATGCTTCATAACACCGCACGATCAATAATTTGTTTGGTCAGGATTAGGTAACAAATTCTTTCGGTCTCCGTTGTATTAAGCATAAGTGATCATTTATGTTAACGTTGTCTTTATATAGGGAAACGCAGAAACTGATATATTATTCGATGAAATTCCCCAAAATCAGTGTGACAGTTTGCAAACTATTTTTGTTGTCTGTTTTAACAAGTAGACACATGCTAGAATTCTCGACTGCCATAGTAAAAGGAGTCCTCTAATTGCCGGTTTTCAAACGGTTTTTTGATTCGAAACGTGTTTTTTGTGCTTTGAGCTATATGAACTCGACAGACCATTCAGTAAATTCATTTTCATTTTCATCGAGTGTTTGAAACTGTAAAACTTGAGTCTGATCAACTAGTCCGTCGGTACTTGAAATCTTTTGATAAATTAGTAAATTCTTGAACCACCTATGGAGATTGAGAGACTAGTAACTAACCACATAGTGTTCACCATTTTTGCCACATATTTGTGTTTCACTATGGTGTGATTACTGCCAGCGCTCTGAATCGTTGATGAATGGTAAGCCCCTCCAAATATTCACACAGTTGAAAATGTTTCCCTACTGTTCTCATTATGCCTCCGACTAATTTCGACTTTTCACAGTAATTATGGCTAGTCGTGACTTGCAAAAATCAAAGAACAACTACAGTTTCCAAATGTTCATATTGTGTGCCATTCAATTAGAAAGCAATATGCAACCAGTTCGTGACCCATTTCTTTTCGAAATTTTCAAGACTATCCGAGACTGTTCACGGCGCCAGTTTTCTAATAATCATCAGAACCTAACTATTTACTTTTGGTCTACATAGCTTACAGTTTCTTAGCTATGTCTTCCTTGTTGTGGCATCTGGATACTGCTTCACCGTTGTGTAGATTCAGCTAATTATCGTTTGAACAATATCATACCGTTTATCCAATAACTAGATGTAGCATAATGTCACAGTCATTTACTTCAAATGAAAAACTGTTTTTTTTGTCAAGCCCAAGATGGTTTAAAATTTGCTAATTCCAGTATGGAGAGAAATTTTTGCGTCTATACCGTTGTGTTCTCCGTTAGGTCACTTCGAAATCCGACGCATTTTCCCATTGTCTTTGTATTATAATAAACTCTCTCATTTTCAGGTCCCCCTCAATACCACATACTTATCAACCAACCTCTTGGCTTCACTTGATATGGAATCGTGAGGTTTTTCTTTGTTTTTACAACATTATAAGACATTTTATTAGGGTTTTTAAGCATTCGGATTTGGTTAGAAATGTGAAAAGTCATAAGATAAGTTTGGCGATTTTTTTTTCTATTTCACTTAGTTTTTATTGTTCCCTATTCATCATCAGCAATCACTGTATTTGCTTTTGGCTTACCTCGTATGTTCTCTTATAGTCCATTTATCCAGAATCATATTGCCTTTCTATGTTTGGTGGGGATAGGTGGAAACGAAAACTGCTTTGTTTTGTGGCTATTATGATCCCTTTCTTTGTCAAATTCTTCCTATTGGGTACCTTTTATTTTTGCTTTGCTGTTTCAGCTGGATGACAGTTTCGGATTCATTCAGAAATCTCAATTATACTTAAAAAAGAAAGCTTTGCATCTATGAAAGCTCGTTGAAACTTGATAATTTACAAAAAAATCCCGGTTCAATGTGTCAACTTATGCATTATGAGGTTGTTTGTTTAGTTGTTGAAGATTTTCATAAAGTCACTTTTCCATTTTCGGTTCTTCAACATTCTACCAATTTCGATATCCATTTCTACGAGTGACAGGGGAAAACTGTCAAAACTAGTGATTTTCATCTGAATTTGACTTTCTCATTGAAAAATTTTGCTCATGATATTGCTAGCTTACCATTTTGGTAAAAATTGGCTTTAAAACTTGGTAGTTTTTATTAGTTAGCCATCGATTAGTTAGCCTTCGATCAACCCATGTACTTTATTTACTAAACTTGGCTTCTACTTGAAGCAGTTTGTTCGGACATTAATATAGTATGCCCCTACTATCAGCTATTTTCCAGTTTCTGTTAGATGTTGTACTACTGACTCCTCTTTTTAGTTTGATGGGAATGACCTTGTTGGAAATTAGAAAATCCTGTACATTTTTCGTTTACCTAATCTAGAAATCGATAGTTTTATTCTTTATATCATTAACTTTAAAAATTTGAAGATATCTATTGTTTCAGTCTCCCAGCAGTTGTTTCTTTTCTTACTGTATTGCTTTTTCGCAATTCTGACTTAAATAATTCGGAAACATCTGTTTTTCCTGTTACATCTAGTACATAGAGTAGCAAGATTTTTGAGTACACCAATGACTCAACCGACTTGAGAGGTTTCTTCGATAAATATCATGAATTATTTTTTGTAACAAATTTGCTTCAACATCAGCGTAGTATCTTAACGTTAGTTCATTATTCTGTGTCACCTTTATTTGAAACTAGAAACTTTTCGGTGGTATCATTAAAGTCTCAATTTTGTCTGGTCACGTCTACCAGCATTCTCAAGTTCATATTTGCAAAAAAAAAAACTTTTACAGTTTCCAATGGTTCTTGTTTTCAACATTCTATTCGAATTGCGATATAAGAACTCTTAGACTTGGTTTTCCACACCGTGCAAACTTCGTATATCATCCACAGTATTCTAAAGGTCAGAAGACTCTATTACGTTCTTCTACCCTTATTACAGTTTCTCAAAAGTGTTTTTCATGTTAGACCATATGGGGTGTTAATTAGTATGTTGATATTCGGGAATTCGCGGACCTTACAGTTTCAAAGCCAAATTTGGCTTGAATAGCTGTAAGTCGCCAAACACCGAGCTCCCTTATTTCGAAAATATAACTTAATTTTTGGTAAGACTCTCAATCAACCACAGAACATCATCCAGCTATACAAACTTTTTGAATCTGTTTAATTTTTCATCGATATTTTTGAATTTGATGGCACCGTGACTCATAATAACCTGCTCTTTTCTGTGTGAGACACATGTTCTGATTCCGCGTATTGTCTCAAACTGACGAATTTTTCGCGCTTCTAAATTCAGGAGCTTGTCTATTCTCCCTTTGAAAGTTATCTATTCAAGATTGAATAGATCATTTTCTGTTTCTTTTAGATGCTATAGGCCTTATTGATTTTTGTGGGGAGTAACATCACATTCTATGCACTATTCTCTTTTTTATGCTTCATCACCGTCAATTTTCTCTATACTAACTTTGAATTTACCGGTGCTCCTAAACATCGGTATGCATTTACATTGACTTCACTGACCTTGGAATTGAGAGCATTTTTCACCTGTTTCCATTAATTTGTTATTTGGTATTTTTGGTATTGTTCAATGGTAGTAAGTAATAACTATGCAAACAAAATGAAACTGGAAACACATTGAAACTATTTTCCGAGAAGTTTCCGAGAAGTTTCATTTCAATGTATACACGTTTGCATTTGAAATCATAATATCTTAATACACTGTTCTATTGTTAACTCACTAATTTAAAATTCCCAACTTTTTAGTGCCCACCTTTTTACTGTAACAAGGCTTCTGTGACAACGCAAAAAAATTTCAATGGTTGTACTTTTCTTTGTAGATCGTTCTGTTCATTTTCGTTTTTCTCCACTCTTGAGTGACAGAATAAGACAGCTGAAAGCCATAGGAACTGGGGATATCATGTTTTCACCTGCGTTGAGCTTCTCGAAAGACTTTTTGCTTCTCGAAAGTGGTGCGTGTCCGCGATGCACAGAAATTGACTTTAAAGTTTGCTTAAATTTAGTCGACATCCGATCCGTTTTACTGAACCATATGGTGTCTAACAAGGAATCATTACAACATGAAACAGTTGATTTGAACTTCAACAATGTTATGGAACCACACCCCTAGATTTTTATGTTTCTGTGAGCTCATGTAACGTCAGCTATCGCCAGGAGAAATGGTTGGAAGCGTAGGAAACGAATTTAATATTACGAGGGAAATCAGTCAGTCTTGTGATAACGAAATTGAAACTAGTTTCTTACCATTACGTGAAAATTTTTTTTCATCGATGTCAATTTTCTGATCTACTTGGGCAATTGGAAATTTAAAAAAAAACGTATTTTCTGTTGCATTGTGTTTCCAAGTTTTCTTAAACTTCGAGGGCAACAATATTCATCTTTCTGCTGTCCTTATGTAAGTATTTATACTAACTGTAAGTTGATGTCCAGATTAGGCGGGTTGGGCACGCGCCTCATTTGAATGTCGAGATGAGGAGCGTATCAAAATTCATGTTATTATGTTGTCAGCATAACTGCTCCCAAAATGATTTATCTTTTCGTGACTGTTCATCATTATCATCTTAACATGACACTTGGTTTCTAAAATATCGTGAATATGTCTCACTTTTCTGCTGCACAGTGTTTATGTGAAGACTCATGAGTGTCTTTGAATTGATTTTGAATACCTCAGCTTTAATAATTTTTGACACGATCGAAGGGACATCTGAGATCGTCGCAAAGTCAAAACTGTCTACCCAAAACATTCACCGTGTATCATAATTGATAAGTTTCGTAGATAAACGAAGGATTGATATAGCAAATGAAAACACAATTTACGAAGTTTTGAAAACAGAAACTTTTTGGACTGTTTCATCATTAATGTATTTGTAGTGTACTGAATCATGGTACATTTGGATTTTATTGTGAAGACTATTTGAAAAATTGCAAATTTTGTAATGGGAGCGTGACTAGCGTCTCTTAAATAACGTGGTTTACTCACTTTCTTCTAGGCTTAAGTTCTTCCTCCCTCAAGTTATAACCACAGGATTGGCTTTTTTGTTTAATAATATTTTGATAACTATATTTTTATTTTTCTGTGCCCGAATCATCATGAATCTTATCAGCTTGGATCCAAACCGTTGGTCATCATTGTCGCCTTGGAAATTGACTTTTACTGCTACTTCATTGGCTGATATATATTGGCTGACAAAACATAAAGATTGCTCGTATTTCATCCATTGTATCCTGAATATTACAAAGTTTTTACTCATTGCTGATCTGAAGAGATTCGATGTTTTGAAAACTGTCTCATATTATTTTGAATCTTTTGCAATTTCTCACCGTTTGTTTGAATCTGTTTATTATGAGGAAGTGGAAATCCGCACTATTCTGATGAATTTTTTTGGATCCCGATCGAGACTAGGTGATTGATGCTCACTCGACTATCTAACGTTCATTTTCTTTTGCAACGTTTTACCGTTCCATTACTCTGTGATGGATATAAGTGCATAAGCATTAATGATGGATAAGCATGATAGTTCGAACATACTGTGCTATACATATGTGAACCTGCAAAAGTGTTGAACTGTTTCCTCAACTTCACAATTACATCTAGTGATGTATTCTAGCGTTCTCAGCGTTGACATTTAGCAGATTTTCAAAAGAAAAAAACTGCAGTTTCCACGACTTTATGTTTCGAACTATCCGTTCAGATGGAGATGTGGATGGAGTGAGTATTACACTTATTAGTTTTCCTACGTGATTTTTTTTTGAAAATAGCATAGGAAGTTCGGGACCAAAGTTTTTTTTTTGATGATCAGAAGAATCAACTTTGACAAGTTTGATATACGATATGGTCGTCTAAAAGTGAAGATGAGGAGCCACAGAAAAGTGATTGGTCACAATATTAGACTTGCTATAAATGGTCAAAACATACTTAGAAGTTGAAACTGTCTAATTTTTTCATATATTGTTCTGAAAATAATGATGCACTAATCAGAAAACGGCATGGTTCTCTCTAGTTACAACTCACCTGTTCTGGTGGCATTTTCTGATTACAACAGTAATCCCAAACTGATTGTTTTCCATGGTTGAATTTCCCGGTATGATTATCTATTTCTTTGAAATTTAGTTCTTCTGAATCCTATATAGCTTTCCTGCTTCGACATCATTTCAAATGACTTGTAGTTTTCCATCGTCAATAAGTTTACGATTGTTTGACGATTGTGCAGCATCTTCTCTTGGTGATTTTCTCGTCAGAATCGTACAATTTTCCATATCTAAGTTAATTTTCCTACTTTCAGGACCACCTCAACATCTCTCTGCTTTCAGATTGACACCTCTGACCCAGGGATCGTGAGCTTATTTTCTCTGTTTTGACAATTTTGTAAATTACTTCCTCACTTTTCCGAGACAATGTTGAAAATGAATGTTTCATTATTATTTATGTAATTTTTTTCTGTCTCTCCTAGTTATCATCAGACCCTACTGTGGATTAGCAATATTCCTCAATCTTCACCGGCATCTACATATAATTGTATACAGCATCGGGCTCCAAAAGAAACTCATAGGCGCTCGAAAGTATAAAACATGATAAAACCCCCTCATTGATTGATTTTCTAGCAATATTCTCATTTGGGGACTTAAATTTCATTTTTGCTGTTTTGACTGGCTGTTGAGTTGAACTGGTCAAAGTAATTATTGATATAACGCTTTCTCTGCTTCTATGAAACTAGACGATTTTTCAAAAAGTTTCCTGTTACCAAGTATTCACTTCTCATCTTGAAATGTTACTGGGATACTGTTACGTCTAGGTAACCTTCTAGTTTCTATTTTCAAAATTCCACTGTGACTTGTGCATTGTAAGTAAGCTACATAGTAAATCTTTATATTCATCGGTTTCTAGTAGCTCCGACTTCCACAATGATTTCCTAGTTATCATGTGTGAGAAAATGTTAGGAGGGAATCTGTTTCTTCTCCTTGGAAGGTAGTTTTTGCCAAATAATACTGATTTATAAACCACATTTCATTCAAACCAGTGAGTCAAACCAGTGATAAGATCAATATATGTATTCACTGTTTTCTGTTTTTTCAAGCTTAGAAGAGTTTACCAGTTCAATTCCAATTGATAGTGCAATGAGAGAAAGGTGTCAGTTTTAGGATCAACACACATTCTCAAATGTTATCGTGGGTCAGGACAATGATTCCTATAGAATTGGTTACAATATATGGTCAATGCAAATAGTGAACCCATTAAAAAGTAAACGAACTTAATTGACTTGAGCCCTACACGAAACAGTTTTTTGGTAACCATCAACGTCTTCCAAAAAGTTACAAAAACTCTTATTAGCTCGATTGTAAATAAGTAAATTTCGCCCCAAACCGTATCAATTTTCTTAACTTGTCCGTTCCACTACTGTTATTAACCCGAAACGCGCTAACTTTTCAATTGATTCCTTTTAGTTAGTACTGCTTTATCAAAATCTTGATTTCACAAAGGAAGTCAGGACTTCGATCAACTTTTTATGACGCGTTACCCGAGAAACTCGACTACCGCACTCCTGCCCATGTTCACATTTAAAAAAGTGACCATCTTCAAAATGGTTCATATTGAGCATGGTGATAGTGCTCTATGTCCAAAACACAGCAATCTAGTTTTGAGCTCAATCGGACCCCGGGGTACAAAAATATGTACAAAAAACTGAAAAATCGAAAAATTTTTCCTGATTGAGATATCAATGAGATCTTTTTTGCAACTGGTTTCTGGCATTTTTTCAAGCATTTTTTGTGTTGAAACTTAGTTTCTAACTGTCCTCTGTTCAATAGAAAAATTTCAAAAAAAGTAAAAATTTTGGACTTTTTTCAAGAAATCAATTTTTGCGGCTCGGGGACCTCATTGGACAATGAATTTTATTCCAGATTCGGAATCTACGCAAAATTTACTACTAGGCACATATAGTCCCGTTTGCTATCTCTTTCTCCGAATGGGGGTTTCTGGCCGAAATATGTGTTCAACTTGAGAAATATGGACACGCCTTTTTTTACTTTCAACTTATTTTTGTTTTTTTTTAATTTCTGCGCTAATTTTCTTTGAGTATTATGTATTTTGGCTACTGTTAATGGCACTGAGTTGTACAATCAACGCAGAATTTGTAAAAACTGTACGAAAATGCGGTTCTAAAACTCAATGCCAATTTTGGAGTACCGAATTTGTGTCTATGATTTCACGATCTCCTCCGTGTCTGAAACAAATTCAAAAGTTCTAATTTTTTGAGTGGTTAGTACCAAAGGTTGGCTTGTTTAGTTTCAATTTCCAATTCTGAGCTACACCCCTTTTTACAGACTATAAATACCACCCCAAATTGAAAAATAGTGGACTAGCGTCCCCGGCCTCCGGCCGGCTCCGCTAGACACGGGCGAGTCTCCTTAATTTTGTGCGAAGTCTATACGATGAGTATGAAGCGAGTTATGAGCGGAAAAAGAAAATTGCGTGTCTGCTGGTCCGGGGCGTTTCTCGGCCTACGGCCTCGCACCACGGCCTGCGGCCGTGTATCTCGGAGCCTTCGGCTCTCCGAACTCAGGGCCTTTGGCCCTTCGAAGGCACGGCCTGTGGCCGTGTAACTCGGAGCCTTCGGCTCCTCGAACTCAGGGCCTTCGGCCCTTCGAAGACACGGCCGGCGGCCGTGTAACTCGGAGCCTTCGGCTTCTCGAACTCAGGGCCTTCGGCCCTTCGAAAACACGGCCTGCGGCCGTGTGATAGCCACGCCTAACGAATCCGCTGGTCCGGGGCGTTTCTCGGCCTACGGCCTCGCACCACGGCCTGCGGCCGTGTATCTCGGAGCCTTCGGCTCTCCGAACTCAGGGCCTTTGGCCCTTCGAAGGCACGGCCTGTGGCCGTGTAACTCGGAGCCTTCGGCTCCTCGAACTCAGGGCCTTCGGCCCTTCGAAGACACGGCCGGCGGCCGTGTAACTCGGAGCCTTCGGCTTCTCGAACTCAGGGCCTTCGGCCCTTCGAAAACACGGCCTGCGGCCGTGTGATAGCCACGCCTAACGAATCCGCTGGTCCCAGGCGTTTCTCGGCCTACGGCCTCGCACCACGGCCTGCGGCCGTGTAACTCGGAGCCTTCGGCTCTCCGAACTCAGGGCCTTTGGCCCTTCGAAGGCACGGCCTGTGGCCGTGTAACTCGGAGCCTTCGGCTCCTCGAACTCAGGGCCTTCGGCCCTTCGAAAACACGGCCTGCGGCCGTGTGATAGCCCCGCCTAACGAATCCGCTGGTCCCAGGCGTTTCTCGGTCTACGGCCTCGCACCACGGCCTGCGGCCGTGTATCTCGGAGCCTTCGGCTCCTCGAACTCAGGGCCTTTGGCCCTTCGAAAACACGGCCTGCGGCCGTGTGATAGCCACGCCTAACGAATCCGCTGGTCCCAGGCGTTTCTCGGCCTACGGCCTCGCACCACGGCCTGCGGCCGTGTATCTCGGAGCCTTCGGCTCTCCGAACTCAGGGCCTTTGGCCCTTCGAAGGCACGGCCTGTGGCCGTGTAACTCGGAGCCTTCGGCTCCTCGAACTCAGGGCCTTCGGCCCTTCGAAGACACGGCCGGCGGCCGTGTAACTCGGAGCCTTCGGCTTCTCGAACTCAGGGCCTTCGGCCCTTCGAAAACACGGCCTGCGGCCGTGTGATAGCCACGCCTAACGAATCCGCTGGTCCGGGGCGTTTCTCGGCCTACGGCCTCGCACCACGGCCTGCGGCCGTGTATCTCGGAGCCTTCGGCTCTCCGAACTCAGGGCCTTTGGCCCTTCGAAGGCACGGCCTGTGGCCGTGTAACTCGGAGCCTTCGGCTCCTCGAACTCAGGGCCTTCGGCCCTTCGAAGACACGGCCGGCGGCCGTGTGATAGCCCCGCCTAACGAATCCGCTGGTCCCAGGCGTTTCTCGGTCTACGGCCTCGCACCACGGCCTGCGGCCGTGTATCTCGGAGCCTTCGGCTCCTCGAACTCAGGGCCTTCGGCCCTTCGAAAACACGGCCTGCGGCCGTGTGATAGCCACGCCTAACGAATCCGCTGGTCCCAGGCGTTTCTCGGCCTACGGCCTCGCACCACGGCCTGCGGCCGTGTATCTCGGAGCCTTCGGCTCCTCGAACTCAGGGCCTTCGGCCCTTCGAAGACACGGCCTGCGGCCGTGTAACTCGGAGCCTTCGGCTACTCGAACTCAGGGCCTTCGGCCTTTCGAAGAAACGGCCTGCGGCCGTGTATCTCGGAGCCTTCGGCTCCTCGAACTCAGGGCCTTCGGCTCTGCGAAGACACGGCCTGCGGCCGTGTAACTCGGAGCCTTCGGCTTCTCGAACTCAGGGCCTTCGGCCCTTCGAAAACACGGCCTGCGGCCGTGTGATAGCCCCGCCTAACGAATCCGCTGGTCCCAGGCGTTTCTCGGCCTACGGCCTCGCACCACGGCCTGCGGCCGTGTATCTCGGAGCCTTCGGCTCCTCGAACTCAGGGCCTTCGGCCCTTCGAAGACACGGCCTGCGGCCGTGTAACTCGGAGCCTTCGGCTACTCGAACTCAGGGCCTTCGGCCTTTCGAAGAAACGGCCTGCGGCCGTGTATCTCGGAGCCTTCGGCTCCTCGAACTCAGGGCCTTCGGCTCTGCGAAGACACGGCCTGCGGCCGTGTATCTCGGAGCCTTCGGCTTCTCGAACTCAGGGCCTTCGGCCCTTCGAAAACACGGCCTGCGGCCGTGTGATAGCCCCGCCTAACGAATCCGCTGGTCCCAGGCGTTTCTCGGCCTACGGCCTCGCACCACGGCCTGCGGCCATGTATCTCGGAGCCTTCGGCTCCTCGAACTCAGGGCCTTCGGCCCTTCGAAGAAACGGCCTCCGGCCGTGTAACTCGGAGCCTTCGGCTCCTCGAACTCAGGGCCTTCGGCCCTTCGAACACATGGCCTGCGGCCGTGTGATAGCCCCGCCTAACGAATCCGCTGGTCCCAGGCGTTTCTCGGTCTACGGCCTCGCACCACGGCCTGCGGCCGTGTATCTCGGAGCCTTCGGCTCCTCGAACTCAGGGCCTTCGGCCCTTCGAAAACACGGCCTGCGGCCGTGTGATAGCCACGCTTAACGAATCCGCTGGTCCCAGGCGTTTCTCGGCCTACAGCCTCGCACCACGGCCTGCGGCCGTGTATCTCGGAGCCTTCGGCTCCTCGAACTCAGGGCCTTCGGCCCTTCGAAGACACGGCCTGCGGCCGTGTAACTCGGAGCCTTCGGCTACTCGAACTCAGGGCCTTCGGCCTTTCGAAGAAACGGCCTGCGGCCGTGTATCTCGGAGCCTTCGGCTCCTCGAACTCAGGGCCTTCGGCTCTGCGAAGACACGGCCTGCGGCCGTGTATCTCGGAGCCTTTGGCTTCTCGAACTCAGGGCCCTCGGCCCTTCGAAAACACGGCCTGCGGCCGTGTGATAGCCCCGCCTAACGAATCCGCTGGTCCCAGGCGTTTCTCGGCCTACGGCCTCGCACCACGGCCTGCGGCCGTGTATCTCGGAGCCTTCGGCTCCTCGAACTCAGGGCCTTCGGCCCTTCGAAAACACGGCCTGCGGCCGTGTGATAGCCACGCCTAACGAATCCGCTGGTCCCAGGCGTTTCTCGGCCTACGGCCTCGCACCACGGCCTGCGGCCGTGTATCTCGGAGCCTTCGGCTCCTCGAACTCAGGGCCTTCGGCCCTTCGAAGACACGGCCTGCAGCCGTGTAACTCGGAGCCTTCGGCTCCTCAAACTCAGGGCCTTCGGCCCTTCGAAGACACGGCCTGCGGCCGTGTAACTCGGAGCCTTCGGCTACTCGAACTCAGGGCCTTCGGCTCTGCGAAGACACGGCCTGCGGCCGTGTATCTCGGAGCCTTCGGCTTCTCGAACTCAGGGCCTTCGGCCCTTCGAAGACACGGCCTGCGGCCGTGTATCTCGGAGCCTTCGGCTCCTCGAACTCAGGGCCTTCGGCCCTTCGAAGACACGGCCTGCGGCCGTGTAACTCGGAGCCTTCGGCTCCTCAAACTCAGGGCCTTCGGCCCTTCGAAGACACGGCCTGCGGCCGTGTAACTCGGAGCCTTCGGCTACTCGAACTCAGGGCCTTCGGCCGTTCGAAGACACGGCCTGCGGCCGTGTATTTCGGAGCCTTCGGCTCCTCGAACATATCGTCATGGTCCTTCAAAAATAAAGCAAAAGACTTTTCACATCGAAAAGAATTGAACCAACGACCCTCAGATCCTGAGCCCACAGTTCTACCATTGCGCCATTCAGTGTATACACAGGTAAAGCGGGGCGTCCCAAAAACGGGCTATCGGCGGCTGAGCAGCCGCAGGCGTCCCAACGGCGGGCTAACGGCGGCTGAGCGACCGCCGGCGGGCCGGTGGCGGGTCATCGGCGGGCCAACTACCGGTCGGCCGACAAGGAACAATTTATGGCGGATGAAGGGCGGCTCAATGGCGGATGAAGGACCGCTGGCGGCTCGGTGGCGTGTGAACACTTAATGCGTTAGGTGATGCTTACAAGGGTTTTCAACACAATACTGTTTCTAAGGGAATGTATATATATCTGGGATCCTGTTCTCATGGTTTCCAGCATATAAATGTGTTCTGGTCATCATGAACTTTAGGTTTGTTGTTTGTGAAGGAGAGACCTACTATAGAAAGCTTTCGTTTAGGTGGAAGTAATGAACAGAGATAGGTGACAATATAAAACTATTATGCTGAAAGTATTTGACTGAAATCGTGTCATTTTTGTCAGAAATTCTGGAGAAAAGTCTCAGGTGGGTCGCAGACGGGCCGCCGACGGACCGCCACTGACCAATCCGCGGTTCACTTCTCCAGGCCATGTATCGGAAACTAATCATAAAAGTTTGAAAAGTTGATTTGTTCTAATGGTCACTTCTAGAATAATTTTCCAAATCATTCTACTGACAATATCAACATTGGAGTGATCTATAACTATCCGTTCGTCAATATTCATATTTGTCAGTTTTAGAGTTTCAGGGGGAAAATGAAAACGTTACTCAAAGACATGCATTTTACAGGTTTTCTTGTCAGCAACGAATTAAGAGTTCTAATGTTTCATTTTTCTAGTTTGTCTTATTTCGCCCCCTCTGGTTATGGTAGAACTACGTTGAGGAATTCGAAAAACCGCGCTTTTCACAGTCAACGACACTCCGAAATCCCGCAACGCGCGTTGTTTAGCGTCGTAAATCGACACTAAAATGATTTTTTTGTTGCAATTTTCTTATTTTTCAAGTGTTTCACAGTGAAACTTTTACCCGTTTTTGCTTCTTTTCTCAATAAAATTTCAGACAATTTTGTCGAAAATCGCAATGTTACCGTCTTCTCGTTATGCTGTTCCATCGTTTTCCCCGTAATCCTTAAAAATTCGCATTTTCAGGCAGTTCGGGAGAGTCACTACCTCGAACGCTTCGACGCCACTTCGAAAAGAGGATTTTTTAAAGGTATGTGAATCAACACTTCTTTCAATCACAATATGTTTCTCTTCAGGTTTCGAAGTGAGTAGAGGAAGCAAGCACAAGGGAGCGACCGAGTGATCGAGCCAGGAGGCGAAAATTTTTAATTTTTAAAATTTATTGTGAAGAGGGGAAACCAAAACTTTGTGGCGTTGCAAAGTTTTGAAAGAATACGTAAGTTCATAAGATCATAATGAGAAGCAAGGAAAAAAAGAAAATTCCAAGTTCTTCTCACCAGTGCTCAAAACTACTAGAAATTTGTTATGTTTTATGGTAGATTAGCCGAAAAAAGTTCTCCATTGTGTTTTCTGCAAGTTTTATGCACTGGTGTAAAGAATTTGCATGTTTTCTTCCTGTTTTCCTGAATTTTCTCATCATGTTGTTATGAACGTATGTCTTTTTTCACAACTTTTCTGCGATGCAAAGTTCTGGATAATTTTCCCTTTCATTTTTGTATTTTTGTTGATTGTTTTTTTTTGTAATTTTGTTTCTTCTAAATAAATAATTGTTTTGAGAAACATCTGTTCTTTTTTATATCGAAAAACGAAAGTGAGTAAGGAACCGCGGTGGCTAAAATATTGCTCGGCGATTGGTTAACGGCGGTCCGTCGGCGGCTCGCCGGTTAAGCCGCTGATTGTTCGCCATGCGGCCCGCCGACGGGCCGCTTTTGGGACGCTCCGCTTTACCTGTGTACGTAGGCGGAGGAGGCAGGACAGTGACATTACTGCCGCCGTCGGGACCTCGCTCCCCTCTCTGTGCCCGTCGTCTCCTTTTCTTTCCGAAAAAACGCACGCGCTTCGGATTTGTAGGATTCGATTATGGCTCAAAATAGAGCCAGGAAAGCTTTTATCGTGCGGTTTTTTGCATTGTTCCCCTAGAAGAGATGATTTCACATGTATTGATATAAATATCCAGTGATAAATCTTGTTTTTGGTAAATTCCCCTACACTATCAAATCGGAAAAATAATAATGGTCATAACTTTACTCAAATTCAGAATCTGAAGATCCAACAAACAAATTCAGAATTAGCGCAGTTTTATCTAATGGAACCAAAAAGAAAATCTTCGAAATGTTGAAAAATGACGATTTTGCAACATTAAATTTTTGGCCTGAAAATCAGTTTTTCTTGATTTCTGAAAATTTTTTCTACTAAAAGTCTTCCAAATTTTACATAGATCGATGCAGTTTTCTATCCTACATCCGTTTTTTACGGAATATTCCAAAAATTCGAAAAACTAACAAAGTTATAGGCGAAAAACTAAAAGTGGGCGGAGCCTATTTTCGAGGAGGAAAAGCTCCACTTTTTTCGATTTTTCAAGAATATCTGGAGCAGTTTTTGAGATAAACTGATTCTCATTTGATAAACGGTTAAAGCGGTCTGATTTACATATACTCACCAAAAATCAAAACGATAGCTCCAACCGTTCTCTCAAACGAAGCGGCAGAAGCAAAATTTTCCAAAAAAACCACATTTTAAACTTTTAGGGCTCAAAATTTCATTTTGAGATAAATAATTTTTTTGAATTGCTCTTCCCTTAGCCAGCAAGTCGCCCAACTTATATTTAAAATTTCAGACCCGCAGCTCTACTCTCCGAATTATGCAACTAAATAAACCAAAAAAAATTCGAAATTTTCCAAGCCAAAATTTTTAAGAAAAAAATGAGCTTCGGCAGATTGAGCACAGCTCGGCTCAAAATCATCCAATCCCACTGTTTGTTAGTTCGCCACGGGCGGCCCTAATTGCTCTATTCAACAAAAAAAGAAACATCAAAAACGGTCGACTCCGGCTGAAGTTATTAATCGTCAAAAAGCGTGTCAAATTTTTTGACATTTTTTTGACACATTTTTCGACACAAGCTCCGCCCCTTTTCGCCGATCAAAACGAGGATGCGCATACCAACGGGATTAAGGGAGAGAAGGGGGCGGAAAAGTCCAACTTTTTTATTTTTGATCATAGACCAATAATCTTTTTTGAAATAAGTTTTTCACTTTATTTAGAGCATTTTATCAGTTGACACCTAACTTCTATCTTATCTGGATCAAGCTGAGAATTGAGAACGACTATTGAAAAAATATGTCGTCGAAGTTTCTAACAAATCAATATTTTGAACTGTATCCAACGCAGATAGAAGTTAGGTGTCAACTGATAAAATGCTCTAAATAAAGTGAAAAACTTATTTCAAAAAAGATTTTTGGTCTATGATCAAAAATAAAAAAGTTGGACTTTTCCACTATTTTTCAATTTGGGGTGGTATTTATAGTCTGTAAAAAGGGGTGTAGCTCAGAATTGGAAATTGAAACTAAACAAGCCAACCTTTGGTACTAACCACTCAAAAAATTAGAACTTTTGAATTTGTTTCAGACACGGAGGAGATCGTGAAATCATAGACACAAATTCGGTACTCCAAAATTGGCATTGAGTTTTAGAACCGCATTTTCGTACAGTTTTTACAAATTCTGCGTTGATTGTACAACTCAGTGCCATTAACAGTAGCCAAAATACATAATACTCAAAGAAAATTAGCGCAGAAATTTAAAAAAAAACAAAAATAAGTTGAAAGTAAAAAAAAGGCGTGTCCATATTTCTCAAGTTGAACACATATTTCGGCCAGAAACCCCCATTCGGAGAAAGAGATAGCAAACGGGACTATATGTGCCTAGTAGTAAATTTTGCGTAGATTCCGAATCTGGAATAAAATTCATTGTCCAATGAGGTCCCCGAGCCGCAAAAATTGATTTCTTGAAAAAAGTCCAAAATTTTTACTTTTTTTGAAATTTTTCTATTGAACAGAGGACAGTTAGAAACTAAGTTTCAACACAAAAAATGCTTGAAAAAATGCCAGAAACCAGTTGCAAAAAAGATCTCATTGATATCTCAATCAGGAAAAATTTTTCGATTTTTCAGTTTTTTGTACATATTTTTGTACCCCGGGGTCCGATTGAGCTCAAAACTAGATTGCTGTGTTTTGGACATAGAGCACTATCACCATGCTCATTATGAACCATTTTGAAGATGGTCACTTTTTTAAATGTGAACACTGTTGATCGAAGGAGTCGGGCATCACGTCTTATACTTTTCCAGCACCACGAAGTTATTCTTCACAGATGAAACTAGATGTTGGATCCACAAAAATCAGTCTTAGATAACAGAAAAAAAAACATTACTGGTTCTTGAAGGAGATTTCACCATGATGAGTGTTTGTGAGCTGCTACTGCTGTTATAACGAAAACTGAAAGATTACATAAACTGTCACATATTTCGCGTTTGTTTCAATTTAGCCGCTAAATCATCTTTCATGGTAAGAGTGGCCATCTTAATCTTTCTGTCTTGTAAGGGATGTTCTATTTTTCATTTTTTCAAATCTCCCTGTTCCACCTACATGTTTTCTTCTATATTGAATGATATTCAGTATTCCAGAATTTCCTCATTATCTTGTTATCGTTTCATTTTTCTGCCTTCTGTAACAAACGTTATATTTTCAGGTTACCCCTCGATTCTCATTACCTGTCTTCTACTAGAGTTTGCTGAGCTCAGAGCCGTGAGATTCTTTTCTGTTTCCACAACTTCAGAAGATGTCATCCCGAACGCTGGGAATTATTCTCTCTAGGTGTTTCCTGCAAACCACAGTTTTCCTTAGTTCTTACAAGTCTCCTGATCTTAATCAGTACTTCGCAGTCACAACCTCCAAGCTATATACGTACAATTTCAAAGCTCCCTTGGAGTTCATGAAGGCTTCAAAATCTCCCGATGGGAGGAAAGAGCGGCAATAGTCTAGCATTCTAGTACATGGAAACGATATCATCACTTTTTGGCTAATAAGTGGAAAAGAAAATATCTTTCTTGAGGCTGTTTCTCATTTTCACTGTTTCAGTTAGCTCGTAACCTAAATTGGTTTTAAAGAATGATTGGTACAACGCTATCTCAATATTTCCTAGAAATTAAACAATTTTTCGAACATTTCCTGTGTCAAAGTGTCCATTTGTGTCTTTGAATTTCTTCTGAGTCACTGTATATAGTTCAAGACTTTTACAAATTTAAATTTCCATTCTTGGCTCTTTTAAAAAGTTAAAACGCACAGTTATGCGAATTCCCTCCGTGATATTCTGAACATTTTCTGTTCCGTCTTTATTTTAATTTTCTGATCATTTGTCATCGTGAATAAGTCCTCTAAGTAAGTCACTCACCTTCAGCGTTCATTCTCAAATCTTTTATTTTTCGAATCTTCCTGTTCCACCTACATATTTTGTTCTACATTGATTTCTATACAGTACTTCACCATTTTTTTCGCTATCCTCTTGTTATCGGTTCCTTTTCCTACCTTCTGTAACAAACATTATATATTCAGGTTCACCTCAATTCTCATGACGTGTCTTCTACTTGAGTTTGCTGAGTTCAGAGCCGTGAGAAGCTCAAAAGAAGTTCATGGACTCTCCAAAGTATAAAAATAGAAGAAAAACCTTAACAGGCCCTAGTACCAAGAAAATGACAGCATTGTCTTTCTTTGTGGGATGGGGGATAAGTGGAAACTGAAATAGGCCTCTTATGGCTGTTACGAGTTCTCTCTTTGTCTTTTCCTAATTTTTTGGGTTCCTGTAATTAATTCTGTTTCAAGGTGGGGATAGATCTCTATCCGTTTGCAAATCATCATTGGGCTAAGAAATGAAAATTTCGCTTTTACAAGAAGCTGAAAGATTATTCTGAAATACTTCCGCTTCAAGTGGTTTACCACTACTCTTGAAATTGATCTGTGATGCTACTCCCTCAATTCCGAAACTCATATGAAAACGAGCTCCGAACTTTTCAATTTCCATTTATAAACCGTAACAAGAGCACCACAAAATAAGCTAGAAAATATTGGTGTCTATTATACTAACTGTAGTTACAGTATATCTCAATACCTTGATATTTTACCTTGTCCGCTGAAAGTTGAATAGTGATGAAATATCAGATTTTCATCTACTTTTCCAACTTTGACGTCAATTCTTCTGCCATGAGACAGACTCAGAAATTAGTTTAGAATGGCAGACGTCAATACAGACTGTTTTATCTTGTTTTTGAACGCGTGTTAGTCCAACTTCGTCAGATTCTGCGACCGTAAGATGTTACTGTTTCCATTAGTTGTTTTGATACACTCTCGTTGATTGAGTTTGATAGGTAGGTAGGGTATATAACAATATCATGCATTTCTTTTGGGATAGTGAGCTTATTTTCTCTGTTTTCACAACTTCGTAAATTACTTCCTCACTTTTCCTAGACAATTTGATTAAGTTGAATGGTCGGATATTTATGTAATTTTTTCTGTGTCTCCTAGTTATCATTAGACCCAACTGTGGATTAACAATATTGTCTTTATCTTCTTCCATCTAGCAACAAAATAATATCATGCACCTTCCAGTCACCAGATAGGAGAAAAATTCTTCATGGCTTTTTTAGCAATATGTATTCCCATTTGGGGGACCTCTTATCTATTTTTGCTGTTGCAGTTGGCTGATAACTTGAAATGGCATACCTAAATTAAGATTGATATTATGCTCCCTCTGCTTACTAGGAAACTAAACGCTTTTACGAAAATTCCCCATTTCAAAGTGTCACTATCACTCTTGAAATAGCTTTGAGGTACTCGAGTTTTACTATATCTAGATAAATTCAGACTTCGAACTTTGAGTTTCTAAAATTTATACTGTAATATGAATATTGTAAGTAGGTTAGCCAATTGTATTGTGAATTCTTTGTACATATACCCTTTACATTTCTAAATGATATCTTCCTCTAGATTTGACAGTTGGAATCTCTCTTGATTGGTTGCTGGTTAGCTTTTTGAAAAGGTTATTAGTGGAAGGCAGTGATAACGAACAACCAAATTTACTGTTTTTTATCTCAACCTGTTTAGAAAAGCTTGATATAAGAGAATTGAATTCGATAATGACGAGATAAAAAAGGAAAAGAATGAGAAATATGTTGTTATTTTTAATGATCAGACCTTCTCGAATATTATCAAGAGCCTAAAAATCGGTTTCAATAATTGGTAAATGAAAGTAAGCAAGAACGGCGTATGAGTTAATCATTATAAAGTTTGATAACTTACTATACTTGAGCTCTACACGAAACAGTTTTTTGTGGCAACCATCACGGTGTTCCAAAATGTTACAAAAACTCTTATTAGCTTGATTGTTGATCACCCAACCCCTTATTTAATATACGAATTTGTCTGTTCCACCGCGGTCTTATTACGAGAAGCGCTCTACGTTTGTAATTCTGACTTTTTATGACTCATTATCAAATTCTTGATCTCACGAATCGATCTACTTTTTATGCACACTGAAGTTATTCCTTGCTAGGACCTATCGCTCATTTGATTTTGGTTTTGGGTTTCCAAAAATCAGTCGTACCTAACAGAAACAACATTACAGTTTCTCAAAGCTAATTTCATTCTAATGAGTGTGTAAGTTTTGCTTGTCTTTTCCTAAACGTTGGAAGTCAGGTCTTTGATCAACTTTTTATACTTTTCCAGCACCACGAAGTTATTCTTCACAGATGAAACTAGATGTTGGATCCACAAAAATCAGTCGTAGACAACAGAAAAAAAACATTACTGGTTCTTGAAGGGGATTTCAGCATGATGAGTGTTTGTGAACTGCTCCTGTCGTTGTACCATTAAGCTGAAAAGTTAAACAAACTTTCCCATGTTTCGCGTTTGTTTCAATTAACATTATTAATCAATCTTTATGATAAGAGTGGCCATCTTAATCTCACAATCTTATAAGGGAAGCTGTGTTTTTTCATTTTTTCGAAACTTCCTGTTCCATCTACATATTTTTTCTATATTGATTGCTGTACAGTATTCCACCTCTTTTTGCTTTTCTCTTGTTATCGTTTCCATTTTCTGTCTTCTGTAACAAACTATTTATTTTCCGGCTACCCCTCGATTTTCAATATGTGTCTCCTACTTGAGTTTGTTGAGCTCAGAGCCGTAAGATTTTTTCTCTGTTTCCACAACTTCAGAAGGTTTCCTTCCGAACGCTGGGAATAATTCTCTCTTGTTGATGTTTTCCTTAGTTCTTATAAGTCTCTACTCTGGATCAGTAGTAATAATTTTTCAATGTCTCATTATCACTTGAAAGGTATTTAGTAGTCACCACAAAAAACGTTTCCCTCATATTTTGTCAGTAGGAACCTCTGATGGACTTGAACCTGGGGACTTATTCCTGCGAGTACCGCGCCGCAACCGGTTGAGCTACGCGGTCGCGAACGGGTGCAACGACCAGAAAAATTCTCCCTCTCCCATTGTGCTCTCCGTTTTGCCATCTGTACTACCCCCTTTAACTACTTTGTTGGTTATAACCGAAAATTCGCGTGATGATTGGAAAATGAATGGTTTTACACTATTCGTATCTTCACTGTTTCACCTTCATACATTCTTCCTGTATTGAATGTCAATGTTGATCTCCAATCGTTTGGCTATGCTGTCTAATTGCGAAAATCGTTTCCATGTTCTGCCTTCTGTAACGAACCTTTTATTTTCAGGTACACCTCGATCCTCATTATTTGTCTTGTCTACTGAAAAACAATTAGAAACGAAAATGCCTCTCTCTCAAAAATGTTATGACCCCTTTCCTTGTTATTTACGTCCCTTTGGGAATCCCTTTTTCTGTGGGTGCGGCGTTTTCATAGTTTTGCATCCGTTCGGAAACAACAGTGCAAAACAAAAGTAAATAAAATAAGATGAAACAGAGCAACTGAAGATGTCCGACTGTTGTCTCACAAATTTTCCGGATTCAAAGTGCCAACTTTGGCCACTCGGAATTTCCTCTGGACTTTATTGAAATCATCAAACTTACTATTCAAACTTTTTTTGTAAGTATTGGTGGAGGGGAAAGTAGCCAACTATAGATATCCACTAATTTCACTGCTTCCTCAAGTTGTCAAAATATTTCTATTTGGATTTTATCTGATCTCGATAAACTAAACAAGAGACACACACACCAAGATAATCACCATAAAAATGTGGAAAACTTTGCATTTTTGCGGCTTTATAAACTTGACAATAATTAATTTTTCCGACAGTCCGTAATTGTCGTGATGATCCTGATTGACAATATCTTTAGGTTTTCGTATCTCAGTTGAATTCCTCCCCGTTATCGACGAAGAATATGAATGTCAAGAAAGCCAAATTTCTTGATTTGCTCAAAAGACTATCAGAAATTTTTCTGTTCTCTTAGCTTCTCATTGCCGCGAACTCCTGATCAGTGGTAATCGTTTCGGTGGTTTGAAAATTTCGACAGAAACTTAACAAAAATGAACTTTCAACAAAAATATTGTTCCACAATCTCCTTTTCGTTTCAAAAGTAAATATACATAAGTTTCTTTGCCTCCTTTGTTTCAAGTTCTAAATTGTTCAATTGCGATTATTTCTCATCAATACTAGTTTTCGAAATGTTCTAATTAGTGATATACCTAGCAACACTTTCCCTATTATTTCTCGTACCAATTTTTCCTCAATTTTTTCTATTTCTCAACACTGGTTTCATTGTGTTCCACTTGTTATTCGTTGATACTTGAAGACGCATGCGACCCGAGATCTACGGAAGAGAGATTTCGAAAACTCGAAATGCGGGACGCGAAAAGCGGAATTCCGCCGACCTTTGCATCAGATAGCAATAATTTGAAACGAATAATGCATTACCTCGTATCAGTGGAAATATCCAACAGGCAGGAAAACGTATCATGGATTTGAAACAGTTCCAATTTTTCCCGAAGTATTCATGGAAATGAGCGCAGTGCTACTAACTCTTTTTTTTTGGTATTTAGGAAATTTCCTGTTTCGTCATTATTTCAACTACCTGGTCTTTTTTTGCCATGAATAAATTTGTCACTTAAATCACTTTTTTTTTTGAAAATTTTCTGTTCCACCTACAATGTTTGATTTTATGCACAAGCTCAGTACAATTCGTCTCCATCGCAGGCGTCGATTTAGTGGATTTGGAACCGTAAATTTTATGTTTCTCTGTTTTCATAACTCCAGAAGACTTTATCCCAATTTTCCTTTAACGATGGGTTCTGAGTCTCTCTGCTTATCTGTACCTTTTTGATCTGCTTCAGCATGTAATTGATTCAACATGAAATCATTATGATTGGTAGAGAATAACTCTGCAAGAAAGCTCACTGAATCAGAAAGTCTTATCCAAAAAGTTTCCGCACCAAAATGTCGATTTGTACTCTTGAAATATTTTTTCATCAGTGTCTCGCCTTCATCCTTATGAATTAAAAAGTACTTCCCACTTATATTCTGTGTCATGAACATTGTAAGTGAACTTGAAAACATTTATGTGTATTGTATCGATCGATATATTTACCTCAATTTTTATTGATTTTTTCGTGTCGGAGTGTGTGACAGCTGCAAGCCACAATAAATTGAGAGTATTAAGCTTGAACCTTCATTTTCCTTAACGGTAATGTATCCCGTTTGAGGTACGGCTTTTTGGACAAGACTTTGCTGAATAAAACAAGCATAAAAAGTTATGTAAGGGGTTGAAACCGTTTTTTTGCCTTATTAACGGTCTTCGAGAAAATCAACTTTTTGTCAAAATTTCACGAAATCTGAAATTTTCATCTTCAAAGGGCCATAACTTGGTTTGTTCTTGACGGATTTTTGCAAACTAAAATGGTTCATGAAGATAAAACATTCAAAAATGTAATTCTGAAAACAATTATGTTTTATCTATTTGTGTAAAAAAATTATTAATCAAAAATCATGAGTGCCAAAGTACCAAGGATGGCCTAAAATTTTTTAAGGATTGGAACATTTTCTGGATTTAACTTAAAATGAAAGCCCGTGTTAGATTTAGTATAAAAACATAATTTGTTATAGGGGTAACCGTCCAAATTTGAAAAATAATTTTGATTTAATAAAGTTTCATTTTGACATTTTTTGAGAAATTTGAAATTTCTCACAATTTTTGCACTGAACGTTGAAAGAATGTTTTGGAACCAAAATATTCAAAATTTGAGCTCTCTAATGAACTTTAAATTGTAGGATTTGCTCAAGTTTGAAGCATTTTATGATCGTTTGAAGTTGGAAGCCTGATTTTGAGGTGCCCTCGGATAGTCGAAAAATGAAAATGATCCTAGAGCTTCGAAACTTTTTGCATTTTGTAGATAATTTGAATACAAAACATATTGTCAACTGCAACTTTCTTCCATCTCTTCATCCCCGTTCGCAAAATTGCGAAGTATAATGTCGAGCCCATCAGAATGGCGATTTTCTCCTTTCGCTATTTTATGAACGAGGATGAAGAGATGGAAAAAAGTTGCAGTTGACAATATGTTTTGTATTCAAATTATCTACAAAATGCAAAAAGTTTCGAAGCTCTAGGATCATTTTCATTTTTCGACTATCCGAGGGCACCTCAAAATCAGGCTTCCAACTTCAAACGATCATAAAATGCTTCAAACTTGAGCAAATCCTACAATTTAAAGTTCATTAGAGAGCTCAAATTTTGAATGTTTTGGTTCCAAAACATTCTTTCAACGTTCAGTGCAAAAATTGTGAGAAATTTCAAATTTCTCAAAAAATGTCAAAATGAAACTTTATTAAATCAAAATTATTTTTCAAATTTGGACGGTTACCCCTATAACAAATTATGTTTTTATACTAAATTTAACACGGGCTTTCATTTTAAGTTAAATCCAGAAAATGTTCCACTCCTTAAAAAATTTTAGGCCATCCTTGGTACTTTGGCACTCATGATTTTTGATGAATAACTTTTTTACACAAATAGATAAAACATAATTGTTTTCAGAATTACATTTTTGAATGTTTTATCTTCATGAACCATTTTAGTTTGCAAAAATCCGTCAAGAACAAACCAAGTTATGGACCCTTGAAGATGAAAATTTCGGATTTCGTGAAATTTTGACAAAAAGTTGATTTTCTCGAAGGCCGTTAATAAGGTAAAAAAATGATATCACCCCCTTCCATAACTTTTCATGCCGGTTTTATTCAGCGTAGTCCCGTCCAAAAAGCCGTACCTCAAACGGGGTACATTACCGTTTAGTTTTATTACCATGAGCTGGATTCAGAAATCAGGTATGTCAAAACAGATTCAGTCAATATTTACTATTTCATCTAGTTCTTAAAAATTCAGCCGTGTGATGTCTTCCAATACTTTTCAATAGGACAAAGGTGAAAATCACAAATAATTAATTCAAAATCTGATAGTTCCGATTAGATTCGATCAATGTTCCCGGATTCATTAAATTGAAATAACACTATTATCTGGAATACTTCGTTTTTGTAAACTTGCTTCTTTCATTTTCAAAATGGTTTCACTTGATTCCACTCATTCGTTTGTCTAAACTGATCTTCAGTTCCCACTCCTAGTGATAAATTGTCAGATTATGTGGGCCCCAAAATGCATAACATTATGATGTCTGCATAACTGCTCTCAACATGATTCATCTTTGCGTGACTATCCATCATTATCATCCTACGATGACTTTTAGTTTCTGAGTTCTCCGAAAGATGCCTTATTTTTCTGTTGCACGGAGTTGATATAGACATTCATATGTTTTTTTTATCTAGAGAACGAAAAAAAATGGTCTCGCGACAAAGTTGTAAATGGCAGCTCAAATTTTTCGAAAAAAAATTACAGATACTAACACTTGATGAGTCGGGTAGACTGCATCGTTTGAACAATTTCGAATGTACCTCAAATTTACAACAAAAAGCATTGAACTTTGAATATTTAAGTTTCCTCACCCCCTTTACCACTTTTGACTGGAAGAGTTGATTCAGAAGTAGACAATTCGGAGCAACATGATAGAATTGAAATGTCCAGTTTGCCTTTAAGTTTACCAATTTGATGAAACATTACTGTTTTTGAGATAACTGAAATCCCGCATTCAATTTTTCAATGATCCTAGTGTGCCTCAAAAAAACTTTACGAGCTTCATGTGTTACCATTTGAAGCTCGTATGCACAGCAATGAAGAATTGATAGGACGAGTGATTACTTACCAAATTTTTGATCACAACTTACCAAATTTTGAAAACAGAGAAAATTTTCGACTGTTTCGTCATTAATGTATCATAGGATAGTGCCTATTGGAATGTTGATCTGGATTAAAGTGTGAAACAAATTTCAAACTTCCATCGATGATCCTTTGTTGTTGTCGTAGATCATTCGATAACTAAAAAGATGCATCCGGTTATTGTATGCTCTTATTAGCGTCTCTTAAACCAATAATTAGCTTTCCTCGGTGATCGTTTTCCCATGCTACCTTTTGTTTGACCTGCTCCAAGTTATTGCCGCTGAATAGGCTTCTCTATTCGATCAGATTTTGGTCATTATGACTTTTCTGTTTCAATGTCCTCATGAATCTGATCGGAATCGGTTTGCGCAATTATTCTAACTGTTCAATCAAACTCACTAGAATCAACTACGCCACATTTGATCTGACCTTATTACTGTTTCTCAAAAGTGACTTTATCGTTTTGATGTCTAATGTTTGCTCCTTTGTGCACATGAAAAGTAACCTTCTATCAGTTGTACTAAAAACTTTCAAGTAATGTTGGAAAGTTGAAACTGTCCAATATTTCCCAGAGAGCACTCTGAACTGCGCAGGATAAAAACCAGAAAACTCTGTTTCTCTCTTGCTTCAATTCTCCATCATAAGTTACATTTTTCAATTACGAGTTGCGTCTCAAATAGATCATTTGTTCATGATAATTAACTTTGAATCTTTCCCTGTAGTTCCCACACGTTAACTGTTTTGTAGCTTTTCATTCACTCTATCCGTTCTTATTATCTTCTGTTTCAAACCTTCACTGTTCCACCTACTATTTTTACCTTGATTGGTAATTCTATGCCGTTAATTTGCCACAGTGTGTTGTATTCTTCTTCCTTCAAAATCGTCACCATTTTCCCTCACATCGTAACTAAATTTCTTATTTTCAGGTCCACCTCAACATCTCTGTGCTCGCTAAATTGACATCACTGACCTTGGAATCGTGAGCTGTTTTCTCTGTTTTCCCGACATTGTAAATTATTTTCACAACTTTCAAGAGGCAGTAAGAAGTCATTAAAACCTTCATATATTTTCATCTTTTTTCTGCCTTGCCTGGTTATGATTAGACCTTACTATTGATCCGCATTTACTTTAAGTTTCATCATATAAGATTTCGAACTCCCCGAGAGTCTATGGACTTTTCAAAATGTCCAAATGGGAGGAAACCCCTTTTATTTTTCAGCCCTAGTGCAAGAGAATGACACTATCGACAATTTTCTTCTAATGGGGGATAAGTGGAAACTGAAACACATTTCTTTTTTGACTGTTTTCTGCATTTTTACTGATCCTTTTCTTTCTTGTGAAGTCTTACTGTTCTTTTTTTGCTGTTTGAGCTTTTTCATGAGTTGAATTAGTCAAAATAGTGACTGGTAATCCGTTAAAACCATCTATGAAAATTTTTGATTTTCCTTATATTTCCTGTTTCAATGTGCCAGTTTGTGCTCTTGAACTCCTTCTGAGATGCTGTGTTATTCATCCTTGAGACTTCCGAATTAGGCTTCTCAAAGTTTCTACTGTTGCATGAACATTGTAAGTAAACTAGTTGATTTTTAAAGATACTAATAAGTCATATAGTGTAGTTGATCTAGTTTTGAGTGAGAAAATGACAAGTGCAAGTGTGATTTTGGTTGATCACTGGGTGGTTATGCGCCAAAATATACTGCTTCATGAACCTCAATTTATTGAAACCAATGAAATTTATGAAAAATCTTTTTATTCCATCTTTTCTGTTTTATCAAGTTTAGAAAAGCTTGTTTGTTTAGTTGAATTTGATATGGCGAGAGTTTCACGACGAAAAAAGGCAAGTTATATCGAAAGTGGTCAATTTTATGCTAATCACCATTGCTACCGTGGATTAGGGCAATCACGCATAAATAATCGGTTGCGATATTTGATAACTGAAAGCGCTCAGGACAATATCTATCAGTGAATAGTGTAGTTAGAAAATTTACTAGACTTGTGTCCACCATGAAACAGGTTCTTGACCACCATCACCGTATTACAAAATGTTACAAGCAATCTTATCAGCTTGATTGATACAATGTGGCCCCACCCTCATTAATTTCCCAACCTTTTCTTTGTTTCACCACGGTCTTATTACGAAAAGCGCGTTAATTTTATGCTGCTATTGATCAGTAAACCATAAGTGCTTGATTGTCCTTCATTAAAGTCTCGGTTTTTCGATCGAAGTCATGTCCTCGATAAAACTTTTTTGCTGTTCCTCTAGCAGCATAAAATTATTCCTTACCGGGATCCATAGCTCACTTGATGACAGTTTAATTTAAAAGCAGCAGTCGTAGATAACAGGAAAAACATTACTGTTTCTTAAAGCTGTTTTCATCATAATGAGTGTTTTTCTTGCAATGGTTGGTTCGGCTGCGCTGGAAAACTGAAAAATTTAAGAAACATTTACATGTTTCGCGTTAGTTTCAATTAACCTGATAAATCATTCGTTGTGATAAGAATGGTAATACCAATCTTACGATCTTACAAGGAAAGATGCGATTCTTTTTATATTTTGTGCTTTCTCTGTTCTACTCACCCTTTTTGCTCTATATGAATGCTATGTAGTGTTCGACCATTTTCCTCTCTTTGTGTTATTAGTTCCATTTTCTGTCTTTTGTAACAAACCTTTTCGTTTCTGGAACACTTTGATCCTCATTATTTGTCTTCTAATTGTCTGTGCGGAACTCATATCCGTGAGATTTTTTCTCTGTTTTCGCAACTTTAGAAGATTTCATTTCGATCGCTGGGAATCATTCACTGTCTCTGAATGCTATCTGCAAACCGCTGTTTTCTTTAGTTGTAATACGTCCCTACTCTTGATCAGTAGCACTGCACGTGTTTCACAATCACACCACATACGCCACATACAAATATGAGGACATTCGCCGAGGAGCCGGGATCCAGAAGGGACACTTGAGTGAACGCACAGTAGTAGTTATTACCTCCGTCGGGAGATGTTAATAAATAGTTATCCCAATACCCATTCTTATCCACCATATCAGAACTTGTTCTCAACAAATATGTACTCTTCGATATCTCCTGATGAGACGAAAGAGCTGCAAAACTGACCGTAATAGTGATGTTTTTCTGGGCCTTTTATAGTCTTTGGTTCTATTTTTCCATTTTTGCAGTTTTAGTTACCTGATAAGTGATTGGTAGCACAAGTTCGATAGTGATTGGTAGCACAAGTTCTAAGATTTCAGAGAACTGAACAGTTTTTCAGCAATTTCCTGTTTCAACGTGTCCATTTGTGTTCGGGAACTTCTTTTGAGATACTATGTAAACCCCATAACTTTCACAAAAACCAAAATTTCAATTTTGGCTCTAAAAATTTTAACTGTAACATGATCATAACAAGTAACCTAGTAAATTTTGATACGCAGTGTATTTGAGACTTTCTTCACTTTTTAATTTGTGATCCAGTTTTCTAGTTTTGAGTGAGCGAATTTCAAATGAAAACTAGAAAAAGGGGAATATCGGGGTTCTATGTGTTTTTTGTTACACGTTAGGCATCGTTGGAAGAGAAAATAGTTGATTATTGGCTTCAACTAATTTCACTGCATCCAAAAGTTGTCAAAAAAGTTCAACTTGGATATCATCTAATCTCATTCTGGATGAAATTCCCAAAGTTGTGAAAATTTGTGCTTCAAAAATTTTGACAGCACTTCAGCCTAAAATACGAACTATTCACAGAAATGTTCTGTTTCATCATCTCCTTTTTGGATCAAAAAAGGAGATTGGTCTTATTGTGAATGAAGGAATAACCTTAAAACAAATGTTAATTGCTTTCTTGCTTGTCTCGAATCTTTCACTTCTTTTTAAGTGTCCATTCATTAAGCATCGCCCGTTATGTGTTAATCCATGAAGACACATCCGAAAACTATAATTGGAAACGACTTCTTGGCTCGAATTAGTGGATTTAGACACATAACAGGAAATTTTACCGTGGATTTGAAACAGTTCAATTTTCCTTATCATTTATGTATTCTGATAAAAAAAGCTCATTACAGTCTAACAATGATGAGATGACATATTCTAACGTTTTTGCTTAGCTTTCTCGGAAAAAGAACACAGTTTTACTAAATTTTTTGTGGTATTTAGGAAATCTCCTGTTCTATGCTTATTTCAACTTTCTGGTTATTTTATTGAATTAATCCATTGCTTGAATTTCACTCTCACACCACTTTTATCGAAACTTTCCTGTTTCACCTACAATGTTTGGTTTCACCGCCAAGCTCATAGCCAGTGTGATCTCTTTTTCTACTTTTTTTGGTTAAAACTACGCAAAAACTAGTTCCCGTTGTTTATATTTTCAGAAAAAAATCCTATTTTCTGATCCACTACAGCATCATCGTCTACTGAACTAGAGATCTTGGAATCGTGTGATTTTTTTTCTGTTTTCATAGCTTCAGAAGGCGAATCCCGTTTTTTCTAGAATGTTGGTATCGATTGTTGATCTATTTTCCCAGTTGATATTGATGATAATACTGAACGTTTTCCCATGTGTAATATTTGCATCTCTAAAAAATTCAAGGACACTTAAAGTCTCCAAATATAGGGTAGAACTCAAATTTTGCGTCAATGTAGTACAAGGAAATGGCAACATTGTCTTTCTTTGTCTTATGGGGGATAAGTAGAAACGGAAATGTGTCTCAAAGCTATTATGATCTCTTTCCTTGTTCTTATTTCTTCTTTTTTTTCTGTTTCAGAATGGGCATAGTTTTTGATTTGTTTGAAAATCACAATTGGTCTTGTGAAAAATACACTTTTCATATAGCTGAAACATTATTCTGAAAATTCCCTGATTCGATGTGTTCCTAATTTCCATCGAAATCTATTTGTGATACTAATACAGCGATTACCTGATCTTCATGAATTCCAATTACCAACTTAACATGAATATGTAAGCTAGTTATTTTATTTTAGTTATTGCAGAAACCAAATTTCTCACCTCTTTGCATATAATTTTGACAATAAGGTTGACAGGTGAGAACCATATTAACAACGGAAATATCAGATTTTCATCTGCTTTTCCAGTTACTTTACTCTTAGTTTTACTAACAAGAGCTGGATTCGTAAATCAGGGATGTCAAAACAATTTACTATTTCATATTGTTTTTGAAAACTCACTAGTTTGATGTCATTCGATGTCGGTTCGATAATCTCTTACCAAGGAACAATGTGTTAAAATATGAAATTCCTATTCCGCCCCCTTCTCTCCCTTAATCCCGTTGGTATGCGCATCCTCGTTTTGATCGGTGAAAAGGGGCGGAGCTTGTGTCGAAAAATGTGTCAAAAAAATGTCAAAAAATTTGACACGCTTTTTGACGATTAATAACTTCAGCCGGAGTCGACCGTTTTTGATGTTTCTTTTTTTGTTGAATAGAGCAATTAGGGCCGCCCGTGGCGAACTAACAAACAGTGGGATTGGATGATTTTGAGCCGAGCTGTGCTCAATCTGCCGAAGCTCATTTTTTTCTTAAAAATTTTGGCTTGGAAAATTTCGAATTTTTTTGGTTTATTTAGTTGTATAATTCGGAGAGTAGAGCTACGGGTCTGAAATTTTGAATATAAGTTGGGCGACTTGCTGGCTAAGGGAAGAGCAATTCAAAAAAATTATTTATCTCAAAATGAAATTTTGAGCCCTAAAAGTTTAAAATGTGGTTTTTTTGGAAAATTTTGCTTCTGCCGCTTCGTTTGAGAGAACGGTTGGAGCTATCGTTTTGATTTTTGGTGAGTATATGTAAGTCAGACCGCTTTGACCGTTTATCAAATGAGAATCAGTTTATCTCAAAAACTGCTCCAGATATTCTTGAAAAATCGAAAAAAGTGGAGCTTTTCCTCCTCGAAAATAGGCTCCGCCCACTTTTAGTTTTTCGCCTATAACTTTGTTAGTTTTTCGAATTTTTGGAATATTCCGTAAAAAACGGATGTAGGATAGAAAACTGCATCGATCTATGTAAAATTTGGAAGACTTTTAGTAGAAAAAATTTTCAGAAATCAAGAAAAACTGATTTTCAGGCCAAAAATTTAATGTTCCAAAATCGTCATTTTTCAACATTTCGAAGATTTTCTTTTTGGTTCCATTAGATAAAACTGCGCTAATTCTGAATTTGTTTGTTGGATCTTCAGATTCTGAATTTGAGTAAAGTTATGACCATTATTATTTTTCCGATTTGATAGTGTAGGGGAATTTACCAAAAACAAGATTTTTCACTTAATTCTTTCATAAATACATGTTAAATCATCTCTTCTAGGGGAACAATGCAAAAAGCCGCACGAAAAAAGCTTTCCTGGTTCTATTTTGAGCCTAAATCGAATCCTACAATTCCGAAGCGCGTGCGTTTTTTCGGAAAGGAAAGGAGACGACGGGCACAGAGAAGGGAGCGAGGACCCGTCGGCGGCAGTGATGTGACTGTCCTGCCTCCTCCGCTTACGTATACACTGAATGGCGCAATGGTAGAGCTGTGGGCTCAGGATCTGAGGGTCGTTGGTTCAATACTTTTCGATGTGGAAAGTCTTTTGCTTAATTTTTGAAGGACCATGACGATATGTTCGAGGAGCCGAAGGCTCCGAGATACAAGGCCGCAGGCCGGGCCGTGTCTTCGAAGGGCCGAAGGCCCTGAGTTCGAGGAGCCGAAGGCTCCGAGTTACACGGCCGCAGGCCGTGTCTTCGAAGGCCCGAAGGCCCTGAGTTCGAGGAGCCGAAGGCTCCGAGATACACGGCCGCAGGCCGTGTCTTCGAAGGGCCGAAGGCCCTGAGTTCGAGGAGCCGAAGGCTCCGAGTTGCACGTCCGCAGGCCGTGTCTTCGAAGGGCCGAAGGCCCTGAGTTCGAGGAGCCGAAGGCTCCGAGATACACGGCCGCAGGGCGTGTTTTCGAAGGGCCGAAGGCCCTGAGTTCGAGGAGCCGAAGGCTCCGAGATACACGGCCGCAGGCCGTGTCTTCGAAGGGCCGAAGGCCCTGAGTTCGAGGAGCCGAAGGCTCCGAGTTGCACGTCCGCAGGCCGTGTCTTCGAAGGGCCGAAGGCCCTGAGTTCGAGGAGCCGAAGGCTCCGAGTTGCACGGCCGCAGGCCGTGTCTTCGAAGGGCCGAAGGCCCTGAGTTCGAGGAGCCGAAGGCTCCGAGTTGCACGGCCGCAGGCCGTGTCTTCGAAGGGCCGAAGGCCCTGAGTTCGAAGAGCCGAAGTCTCCGAGTTACACGGCCGCAGGCCGTGTCTTCGAAGGGCCGAAGGCCCTGAGTTTGAGGAGCCGAAGGCTCCGAGTTGCACGTCCGCAGGCCGTGTCTTCGAAGGGCCGAAGGCCCTGAGTTCGAGGAGCCGAAGGCTCCGAGTTGCACGGCCGCAGGCCGTGTCTTTGAAGGGCCGAAGGCCCTGAGTTTGAGGAGCCGAAGGCTCCGAGTTGCACGGCCGCAGGCCGTGTCTTTGAAGGGCCGAAGGCCCTGAGTTTGAGGAGCCGAAGTCTCCGAGTTACACGGCCGCAGGCCGTGTCTTCGAAGGGCCGAAGGCCCTGAGTTCGAAGAACCGAAGGCTCCGAGTTACACGGCCGCAGGCCGTGTCTTCGAAGGGCCGAAGGCCCTGAGTTTGAAGAGCCGAAGGCTCCGAGTTGCACGTCCGCAGGCCGTGTCTTCGAAGGGCCGAAGGCCCTGAGTTCGAGGAGCCGAAGGCTCCGAGTTGCACGGCCGCAGGCCGTGTCTTCGAAGGGCCGAAGGCCCTGAGTTCGAGGAGCCGAAGGCTCCGAGTTGCACGTCCGCAGGCCGTGTCTTCGAAGGGCCGAAGGCCCTGAGTTTGAAGAGCCGAAGGCTCCGAGTTGCACGTCCGCAGGCCGTGTCTTCGAAGGGCCGAAGGCCCTGAGTTCGAGGAGCCGAAGGCTCCGAGTTGCACGTCCGCAGGCCGTGTCTTCGAAGGGCCGAAGGCCCTGAGTTCGAGGAGCCGAAGGCTCCGAGTTGCACGTCCGCAGGCCGTGTCTTCGAAGGGCCGAAGGCCCTGAGTTCGAGGAGCCGAAGGCTCCGAGTTACACGGCCGCAGGCCGTGTCTTCGAAGGGCCGAAGGCCCTGAGTTTGAGGAGCCGAAGGCTCCGAGTTGCACGGCCGCAGGCCGTGTCTTTGAAGGGCCGAAGGCCCTGAGTTTGAGGAGCCGAAGTCTCCGAGTTACACGGCCGCAGGCCGTGTCTTCGAAGGGCCGAAGGCCCTGAGTTCGAAGAACCGAAGGCTCCGAGTTACACGGCCGCAGGCCGTGTCTTCGAAGGGCCGAAGGCCCTGAGTTTGAAGAGCCGAAGGCTCCGAGTTGCACGTCCGCAGGCCGTGTCTTCGAAGGGCCGAAGGCCCTGAGTTCGAGGAGCCGAAGGCTCCGAGTTGCACGGCCGCAGGCCGTGTCTTCGAAGGGCCGAAGGCCCTGAGTTTGAGGAGCCGAAGGCTCCGAGTTGCACGGCCGCAGGCCGTGTCTTCGAAGGGCCGAAGGCCCTGAGTTCGAAGAGCCGAAAGCTCCGAGTTGCACGGCCGCAGGCCGTGTCTTTGAAGGGCTGAAGGCCCTGAGTTCGAGGAGCCGAAGGCTCCGAGTTACACGACCGCAGGCCGTGTCTTCGAAGGGCCGAAGGCCCTGAGTTCGAGGAGCCGAAGGCTCCGAGTTGCACGGCCGCAGGCCGTGTCTTCGAAGGGCCGAAGGCCCTGAGTTCGAGGAGCCGAAGGCTCCGAGTTGCACGGCCGCAGGCCGTGTCTTCGAAGGGCCGAAGGCCCTGAGTTTGAGGAGCCGAAGGCTCCGAGTTGCACGGCCGCAGGCCGTGTCTTCGAAGGGCCGAAGGCCCTGAGTTCGAAGAGCCGAAAGCTCCGAGTTGCACGGCCGCAGGCCGTGTCTTTGAAGGGCTGAAGGCCCTGAGTTCGAGGAGCCGAAGGCTCCGAGTTACACGACCGCAGGCCGTGTCTTCGAAGGGCCGAAGGCCCTGAGTTCGAGGAGCCGAAGGCTCCGAGTTGCACGGCCGCAGGCCGTGTCTTCGAAGGGCCGAAGGCCCTGAGTTCGAAGAGCCGAAGTCTCCGAGTTACACGGCCGCAGGCCGTGTCTTCGAAGGGCCGAAGGCCCTGAGTTCGAAGAGCCGAAGGCTCCGAGTTGCACGGCCGCAGGCCGTGTCTTCGAAGGGCCGAAGGCCCTGAGTTCGAAGAGCCGAAGGCTCCGAGTTACACGGCCGCAGGCCGTGTCTTCGAATGGCCGAAGGCCCTGAGTTTGAGGAGCCGAAGGCTCCGAGTTGCACGTCCGCAGGCCGTGTCTTCGAAGGGCCGAAGGCCCTGAGTTCGAGGAGCCGAAGGCTCCGAGTTGCACGGCCGCAGGCCGTGTCTTCGAAGGGCCGAAGGCCCTGAGTTTGAGGAGCCGAAGGCTCCGAGTTGCACGGCCGCAGGCCGTGTCTTCGAAGGGCCGAAGGCCCTGAGTTCGAAGAGCCGAAGGCTCCGAGTTACACGGCCGCAGGCCGTGTCTTCGAAGGGCCGAAGGCCCTGAGTTC
The DNA here is from genome assembly GCA_963932045.1 of Caenorhabditis sinica. Lineage (NCBI taxonomy): Eukaryota > Metazoa > Nematoda > Chromadorea > Rhabditida > Rhabditidae > Caenorhabditis > Caenorhabditis sinica. The sequence goes on from OZ009940.1 coordinate 24,396,173, forward strand.
GGAGAGCCGAAGGCTCCGAGTTACACGGCCGCAGGCCGTGTCTTCGAATGGCCGAAGGCCCTGAGTTTGAGGAGCCGAAGGCTCCGAGTTGCACGTCCGCAGGCCGTGTCTTCGAAGGGCCGAAGGCCCTGAATTTGAGGAGCCGAAGGCTCCGAGTTGCACGGCCGCAGGCCGTGTCTTTGAAGGGCCGAAAGCCCTGAGTTCGAGGAGCCGAAGGCTCCGAGTTACACGACCGCAAGCCGTGTCTTCGAAGGGCCGAAGGCCCTGAGTTCGAGGAGCCGAAGGCTCCGAGTTGCACGGCCGCAGGCCATGTCTTCGAAGGGCCGAAGGCCCTGAGTTCGAAGAGCCGAAGTCTCCGAGTTACACGGCCGCAGGCCGTGTCTTCGAAGGGCCGAAGGCCCTGAGTTCGAAGAGCCGAAGGCTCCGAGTTACACGGCCGCAGGCCGTGTCTTCGAATGGCCGAAGGCCCTGAGTTTGAGGAGCCGAAGGCTCCGAGTTGCACGTCCGCAGGCCGTGTCTTCGAAGGGCCGAAGGCCCTGAGTTCGAAGAGCCGAAGTCTCCGAGTTACACGGCCGCAGGCCGTGTCTTCGAAGGGCCGAAGGCCCTGAGTTCGAAGAGCCGAAGGCTCCGAGTTGCACGGCCGCAGGCCGTGTCTTCGAAGGGCCGAAGGCCCTGAGTTCGAAGAGCCGAAGGCTCCGAGTTACACGGCCGCAGGCCGTGTCTTCGAATGGCCGAAGGCCCTGAGTTTGAGGAGCCGAAGGCTCCGAGTTGCACGTCCGCAGGCCGTGTCTTCGAAGGGCCGAAGGCCCTGAGTTCGAAGAGCCGAAGTCTCCGAGTTACACGGCCGCAGGCCGTGTCTTCGAAGGGCCGAAGGCCCTGAGTTCGAAGAGCCGAAGGCTCCGAGTTGCACGGCCGCAGGCCGTGTCTTCGAAGGGCCGAAGGCCCTGAGTTCGAAGAGCCGAAGGCTCCGAGTTACACGGCCGCAGGCCGTGTCTTCGAATGGCCGAAGGCCCTGAGTTTGAGGAGCCGAAGGCTCCGAGTTGCACGTCCGCAGGCCGTGTCTTCGAAGGGCCGAAGGCCCTGAGTTCGAGGAGCCGAAGGCTCCGAGATACACGGCCGCAGGCCGTGTCTTCGAAGGGCCGAAGGCCCTGAGTTCGAGGAGCCGAAGGCTCCGAGATACACGGCCGCAGGCCGTGTCTTCGAAGGGCCGAAGGCCCTGAGTTCGAGGAGCCGAAGGCTCCGAGTTACACGGCCGCAGGCCGTGTCTTCGAAGGGCCGAAGGCCCTGAGTTCGAGAAGCCGAAGGCTCCGAGTTGCACGGCCGCAGGCCGTGGTGCGAGGCCGTAGGCCGAGAAACGCCCGGGACCAGCAGACACGCAATTTTCTTTTTTCCGCTCATAATTCGCTTCATACTCATCGTAGAGACTTCGCACAAAATTAAGGAGACTCGCCCGTGTCTAGCGGAGCCGGCCGGAGGCCGGGGACGCTAGTCTGAATTAGGCAATTATAGCTAGAAGGACAAGATTGTAGCCGTTTCTGGTGGAACCTCAAATCATAAAGTTCCTTATCAGACTTCATCCCGACGTAACAGTTTCGAGGTCACCAATTCAATAGAAACTTACTTACCGAACTATTACTGTTTCTACTACTTGTTAACATTGATCCTCACCTACATATGTATTGAATTTGATCCGACGGTTATTCAGATATTTGGTTCTATTTTGCTAGTAAACTTCACAATTAAAAATCGCGAGATTCCGTCAGTTTGTTGTTTGTTTTATCTCTCTTGATGTATGATTTATCGAAAAAACTCATTTTTGGGACCAATTTGATGTTACAGTGGGAAAGAAAGATAGAGAGAGAGAATTTTTGAGTTTTCTCATTTTCAAAAAACCCCGTGCCTCGAAGGGGAACCAAAGGGGTGCAGCCCATCTGTTGTTTTAACAATTCATAGAAACCATTCGGAATTTGATAATTCCATGGAATACCGCTTTCAATATTTATATTTTTCAGTTTCGTTCATGTCCTTTGTTTCCAGTTACTTTTGCTTTCTACTCAAACGGTTTTCGACTGTTCTAACTTTCTAATGGTACATCGAACATTGTTTTGCTGTAACGTCTAGTTTTAAAATTTTTTCGATTTATGAACACAGCAGTATGAGCGGATCTTCACCGTCACTGCCTTTTCGACTTTTCTCCAGATTCATCAAATTGACATCATTTCTTCTTTTCTGATGGGTTCCAGTAAAAAAGAATCATTTTATCGTTGGCAAATCTAAAAAATTGAAATTCTTATTCCAATATATTGTCTTTATTGATCACTGTTTTACCATCACCACATATCGGCAATTTTTTTTGAGATTTCAGTAGATAGTCGCTCAAAACGTCTTTTACGTCAATATCTGAAATCAAAAATGCATTGATAGATTCTAGCACCATGTGAATCCACCAATGTTTCAGAAAGATAATTATACCAGATAGCGAAACAACTTCTGTTTCATCACCAACATTTTATCACTTGGTATCCGACTTTACCGATGCTTCCGCTATTCTGAATATCTATTCTATTTCTAGCTCAATTGGACTAGTAGGCTGAAAATACTAATGCTGCATAAATGTGCTCACGCCTTGTCGATTTCGATTTTTTAAAGAATCGAACTTTTTGAAAAGTTTTCCAGTTCCAGAAACAACATATTACAACTAATGAAGCTAAATTTCTGATCTCAAAGTAGGAATTTCCAGCTCCATTTTTGGCTCAGCTCGATCTACTTTTCCACTTTTCCAATTCCTTTGGGTTTCGAACATTTTCCTCAAATTCTCTCGATTTTTTAACTACAATTTCGATTTTTGCTTATCTGTGCTATTCAAGCTCAATTTTTGATATCTTCTATTGACCTTTTGGAGAACTGATTTTTTCAAAAAAAACTAAAAATTCTAAATTTCTGGAGCATCTTTTGATCTTGAAATCCCCCAAGTTCAAAACTAGTTCACCGGAACAAACTTCATTCTTTTCTCTTGTCATATTTTCGTTTGGAAATTTGAGCTCAGTCTAGGGTTTCCCCTTGCCGTTTTCAATTCTAAACTTCTTCCCCCATTCCTATTTTTTGACTTTTCTCTCAAATTCCAGGATCCTTTTTTCCAAAAATTTTCATATTCTCCCCCATATCCCTTCTTCCTATTGAGGACCCCGCAATTCTTGGTCTCTATCCCTTTTTCCGGAAAATTTTTGACCTTTTCTTTTTATTTTTGGAGTCCTCAAAAGGTGTGCTGATGACTGCTTACGTGACTAATTTATGCGCATAGATCAGAAAAGATATCTTCAATTTTTCAGATCTTGAAGATTAGAGATAAGGAGAAAATGAGAGAATTAGAGAAGACTAGGGGACGGCGAGCGGAAATGTTTCGATGAATATACATTTTTTGAAGGCTGCTCTCATGCATTTTTGAATATAGAATATTGAAGTAGCAAGGAGGGGGGGGGGGGGCAGGGTCATCATTGGATAAGGGGGAGGAGGAGAAGAAGAAGACGGAGATGATGGAAAAGGAGAGATAGAGATCATCAATTTTCCTGGAAATTTGAATTTATGATATTCCATTTGAGATGAAACATTGCTGAAAACTGCAAATTAATTTATCAATATTTTCAAAATTTTCACTGTTTTTTGAAATAGATTTTTTCGGTAAATTTTCAAGCAGTCTAGTGAATTATTGTCAATCACCAATTATTTCAAATTGAAGTTTCTGAAGCACGTGGAGTCCATCCCACAATTATGGAAACTGAAATTTTATTATTCTGTTTTACGATCTAGATTTAAGATTTGGAATTTTGCCGATTTTTGATTAGAATGGACGAATTACTACAACTTTTCCTTTGAAATTGTCTATGTTTTGAACTTTGAAAAAATGTTCACCAAATTTAAGTTGTTGGGTTCCAAAGCCTGATTTTTGTCACCTCATCGGCAAAATCGTTTCTGTCCTTCTAGCTCCAATTTAATTAGGATATCTGTGATATTTCGAAAATCCTAGGAAAGTTTTTTTTGCTGTTTCGTCATTGAGATTTGGAAATTGAAGTTTCAGATTTTTTTGATTACGGAATTCTTTGAGCCCTGATCAACATCTTCAAATTCTTTTTGGTACTACGATTCCTTCCTCATAAAATAAGTGAAAATAGTGAAATCGAAAAATTAACTTTTCTGCTTCTAGTGGGTCACAAATTTCTACACCAATGAATTTTTTTGTTCCTAACCTCGATCTACCCTCCATTCACTTATTTAAAAGTTAAGCACACCATCTTCCTCTGGTTTCATTTTTGGATGTTTCAGATTTTTCAGTTTAGGTTTCTTTAATCTTGTACAACCAATAGTCGACAAAAGCTATTGACTTCTACGAACAAGGCCCTATTTTTTTATATTCTCTACCTCTCTAAGGCAGCTTTCTCTTATTTGATAGAGAAAAAAAAATGTGTTTTTGATTCGTATCGACAATGTACGATCATGAAATGTCTCTTCTTATTTCTCCTTTTTGAAACATCTTTTTTTCTGTTTCAGTTAAACAGCATGTATGACTGACTATCTGTCATTTTCAATGGTTTTCCGATCAATTCTACAGAAAATCTTCCCAGTTCCACTAATTCTGTTTCAAATTAAAAATTTTCTGCTTTCTGTCGTCTTTGTCTAACTAGTAAGTGAGGAATTTTAAAAATTATAAAAAGTCAATGTCACTGACAGATTGACATTTGGGAAAAGTTTTCATCTTTTTAAAATCAAATAGAAACATGAAATTCTAGTTTTTGAACTGATCCTTTACGTTTTCCGATTTTCGAAGTTTCTGTTTCGACTGGTCCAGTTTAGATAGAGGGTACCAATCCAGAGCATTCGAAAAACCAAACGGATTTTATCATTCTGAATCTGGCATGCAAATTTTTGCTGTTTCGTTTGTCCGGTATTTGTCACTGAACTTCCATACAATTCGGTCAAATCGCTGCTTATGCCTTGACCAATTGTTTTTTTTCTAGAATAAAGGCAAGTAGAATCCTTAATAAGGAAAACTCAAAAAATTTTCCTAACCCGTTATTATGAAACCCAAAATTTCATCAAAATTTCGACACTTTTTTTCTGTTTCAAGACGACGTTATGGACCATGAAAACCTTCTTTATCGGTTTTCGTCCGTTTTCGCAAACTAAATGTTTCGTTAACCAGTTTCTCTGAATCTGCTTCCATTACTGTTGTGGTTTTCAGAATGTGAGAGTTTCATAGACAGTCTAAAATAAACCTCTCAAGAAATTTTCTTTTGACAAATGTTATGAAAAATTCTGTTTCATCTTCAAAGTATAACGGCAGCTTGTTATAGGGATCCTGTTTTTCGCATCATGGTTAGCCTAATGTTCATTTTTACCTATTTCACTGTTTTGTAGGATTAGGCGAAATTGTTCTTCTTCTTGATAGATACCCTATTCTGATAGTGTTTCCAAATGTGAAACCAGCTGAAAATTTATGAAAATCACCCGATATTTTTTCTGTTCTATTATCCCCACTTCTGAACTTTCATTCTGAATCCATAATCTCTACTTCGTATTTTTTCATATTTTATGACCTCTGATCTCCTTATCCTTGCACCCCCCCCCCCCGTCTCCTTGTTTTTTGTCCAAGTTCATACATTCCTCCTCTTACGTGTGTGCGTGTGTCTATGTGTGTGTGCTCCACGAAGAGAACTAGTGTAAAGTCATAAAACTCTCCGGACCCCTTTTTCATTTGATGGGGTTGTCAAATGACAAGAAGTTGAAGAAGGGGAGGGGACGGGAGGGGAAGGTTGTTTGACATACTTACTATTAGTTTTCCAGTTTTTGCACTTGGTTTTTAATTTTGAAAGGTTGTGATGATGGTTATGGTGTAGAAGGGAAAATTTAGCTGAAAAATTTCTGTTTCTGATTTATGAAATAGGAAGGTGACAATTCTGAAATCCAGTTCGAGGCTGATATAGACAGAACAACCTAAAATATTTTGAAGTATTAAACTATATATGTCATAGCAAATTTTCGTCAAATTCTCATTTTCGTTTCAAGACCAAGACTGGGAACTATCCGGTTTCCGAGGTCTTTTTGAAGGTTATGGATGAGAAGATGAAACCTTCAATTTTTTAGAAGTTGAAGTTTTTATTTTCTGTTTCAGAAACTTGGTAGAACGAGGTAGACAGTTAAGGAACTAGTCCATTTCCCACAATTGCTATTACTTGAAAACTTATTCGTAATACTTGGAACTCCAAAATGCAGTTTCAAGATCTTTGTTTCTATTGATGATCTTATTGGAACCTGTTTTGCAAATAATCCAAAAGACGAAACATTATTCAAATAAAAACGAATTTCCAGCAATATTTTTCTGTATCAACATCATGTTTGAAGAATATCAATGTTTCATGGTCGTTCCTCATGGCACTAAACTGAAGATTTACAGTACCAAACTTGACCTGCCTTCACCACAAAAATTAAGAAAATGACGGGGTTGATAGGAATTTAGAAAAATTATCAACGTTGATGGTTATACTGAATTTGGCAAAGTCTACTCTTTCCAATTCTTACAAACTTGCTGGAACTGAATTTTTTTTCAATTTCGATTATCACTGAAATTTTTTGTACGTTTCAATGTTCTGATAATATCACGCCAAACGAAAACTATGATTTGAGGAAACTGAAATCGTCTAAATCTCCCGAAACATTTTTTGTTGGACCAGACTCTGTCTATCGCATTAGCTATCATTAGTCCTAATTATGAATTTTTTAAAGCCGAATATTTCTTTCACTGTTTCTACATGTTCATGAAAAATTGCATTTCTCTTCATTCTTAATATCGGTTAATATTTAGTCAATAGTCAAAAACATGTAAAATTAATATTTGTGACCGACAAAATTTTTCAGCTTCCAATACCAAGGAGCTAAGTAGGTCTTAGAGATATTTATCTATCGGGTAGCATAGAAAAACGTACTTGAAATTAACGCAAATATGTATTCGACTTACCGTATTTTTGAATGTTCTGTGATTTCTACAAGCCAATAATTGTTAAAAATTAGGTGTCAAAACTTAAAGACGTCTTGAAACTGGAAAACTTGTACGTTTTTTCTTCATATTTTTGGCGATTTTTCCAGTTTCAGACTTCCCATTTTTCTGAAACAAGTGAACGCTAGCATTTTATTTCTCACAAAAAATATTCCCCACTCAAACTCCAGTATTCTCGATTTCCAGAGTCTTACCAAGATTCTGAAACCTTCAAAAAATGTTGAGCTTCATACTTTTTTTCTGTTTCATATTATTCATATACATAAAGACCATGATATTTAAAAGTTGTTAACTTATATTTATCGACTCAATAGTTTTCACTTCCAGTACATTTCTTCCTTTTCACGTCAGCATCAGCATCACTTATCCACTTTTTAATCCCAAGGAACTTCTCAAAAAAAGGGTTTCTGTAATTCCAATCCAATCTCTTTTTGATCTCCATTTCACTCCCCAGAAACTCAGAAATCAAATAATCCAGCCCAATACATTTTTGTTTTAATCAAAAGAAATCTTTTTCCTCAGATTAGCACCAAAATTAATCCAGTCTAATCGGTCAAAGTTGGTTTATTTCGATTTTCACCAAGTCAACATTTTTCCAATTTTCTCTCCACATTTTCTTTTTTTTCCAGAGAAACTTGAAGACGTTAAAGTTGATGATGGAGAGATCTAGGAGCAAAAAGGGAGCCGCCTAATCTCTCTTTTTCTTCTTTTTCCCGGTCCCCCTCACGTCACCTTGTCCATCTAATCCATCTCCATCTATCCGTCGCCGTCGCGTTTTCTCTCTATTTCTATTCAATCAAGAAATATAGGAGGAGGAGGAAAAAGGTTTTACTTTTTTGGGGGATCAAAGGAATAAGATCAAAAAGTTGGGAGTTGGTTTTTTTTCTGTTCCAGGTTGGTGATGTTTGGAAAAAGTTTTGGTGGTTTTTTGGTTGGTGTGCATTAGTTGTTCCATTTTTCCATCCATTTCTGAATCGGGAGAAAAAATAATACCAAAAAGTGAATTTTTTTTTTGAAAAACTGTTTCACCTAGTCCATTTTGGAAAAGATTCTGCTAGTTTTTGATTGGTTCATTGAACGGTATTGAAATTGAACGAATAATTTTTACAAATGCGCTCTATTGAGACATTTTTAGATTTTTTCACCATTACAGTGGAGCACACTTACTGATCCACTAACGTTTTGCATGTTTTTACGGTTTCAATTAGTTTTCATAAGCTTTTGTTTACTTTCTTGAATATTCATTCATTTCCAAATATTCTATATGAAACTGCGCTCTACTGACAATTGGAATTTAGGAATTCGGAACTTACCTGTATCCAGGGGGTAGAATAAGATAATTGGATTAATTTTTTCTGTTCCAACTTTATGATTTTTGGAGTGAGTTTTTGTGGTATTTTGATTTAAGAATTGGTATCCAGTGAGAATTGAAAAAATTGACATTTTCAATTATCTCTTATTGTGAATTAAGTTTGGTAGACTTTTGATCCAGAATTGGTTTTTAGTGGAAAACTGATGAAAACACGGAAGTTATTCATGAAAATCTGTTTCAACTAGTCAGCGAACATCATATAAAAAAATGAACTTTCTAAAAAATTATGTTTCACCTAGTCCGTTTTAGAAAAGATTCTGCTACTTTTTGATCGGTCGTTTTAACGCGTTTAAAATTTTACGGATAATTTCTGCAAATGCGCTCTATTGGAAAAATTGTGGTTTTTCAAACCATTACAGCGGAGCAGACTTACTGATCCAGTAAAGTTTTTTACGGTTTCAATTAGTTTTCATCAGTTTTTGTTTACTTTGATTAATACTAGTTCTAATCCAAGGGGTAGGATAATCGGATCAATTATTTCTGTTCCATATTCATGATTTTTGGAATGAGTTTCTGTGGTTTTTTGATTTGTGGATGAATTAGTATTCAGTGAAAATTGAAAATTGACATTTTCAAATTTCTCATAATGACGTTTGGTAGAGTTTTGATGCGGAATTTCTCTTAGTGAAAAATTGATGAAAACACAAAATTTATTCATGAAAATCTGTTTCAACTAGTCAATTTGTTGACAACATGTAGTTGTTTTATCAATCGATCGCTCGCTAGAATTCTAAATCTTTCAGTCAAATTGAGCAAAATGCGCTCTATTGAGACGTTTTAGCTTTTTCACTATTGAGAGTTCAACAGAGTGCACTTGCTATACTTTTTTCAATATCGTTCCGAATATATATGCTAGTACGGTTTCAACAAGTTTTCATTAGTATCTCACTCTTAACACAAACTAATTCATGTTCTGCTGTCGAATATGAAAATGCGCTTCATCGACAATTTGTCTGAATTTCATTGTGTGAAGGCCAATAGATTGCATTTGCTCACAAAATAGCTATTTTCAAAGTTTTCCTGTTGTGACTACTCTATTTAAAAATGAGGTTGGATGACCTCTTTGATTGGACAAGTATCTATTGAAGTTGCCGAAAATTACAAGCGTGCTCTATTGATAACGCACCAAATTGTAGTACCGTTCCCTAGCAGAAGTTGTCTCAAAGTTTCCGGTTCCCATTTCTTCTCAAGACTAAAAGGATTTTTATAGTTTTGATAATTCGAATGTCGGCGGCGCAGTGCTTCTATACATGTCAAGTTTCCGAAACCGAACATTTCTGAATGTTGCTTCAGGAGATTTTCCGTTTTGTATGTTTGTTATAAAGCTAAAGACTCTAATCAGTTCAATTCGAGAAATGTATTTGCGCTCCAGTGATAATTATTGTCTTAACTAATTACCATTGTGAGTTTCAATGAACAGGAAATTCTGATCTTTCACTTTCTTGGGGAAAAGATTGAAATCATAACGGATGGTTATATTCTTTAAAAATGGCAGTTTTGAAGCAGAAAATTTATGTTTCAATAAGTCGTTTTCAGAGTAAGTTTCGTTGCAATTTATTCTTCCTCTGGCCCTACGATTATTCTTAAAAATGATGCAACGTTGCCCCATAGAACTTGTTTTCATTTCCACTTACACCATTTGTAACTCCTCCTCTTTTTTCTAGCTCCAATTCCAAAGTGCTCAATTTTGCACCTGATCTCACAAAACTTCAAATTTCCAATTTCCACCTCAATTTTTTCTTTAAAAAAAACTGACGTTATCCCTAATTTTTGTGACGAACATCATCCTCGGACTTTCACCTTTCTTTGCTGAAAATAGTGCCGAAAACAGGTGACTTTTCGTACGAAGAGCAGCTGAATTTTTCAATTTTCTTCCGATTTCCCTTCATAAGCTCCGCCCACTTTTTTTGTAGCGCCCCCAACCAACTTTCATTTGCATTCAATCTCATTTTCATTCCCTATTTTTTACTCAACTTCCTCATTTCTGACCTCAAGATCTTCTTTTTCCGGTTACGATTTTTTTTCAAAATATCTTCTTATTTTCAGTTTTCCCATATTTCAAACATGTTACAATATTTCAGATGCTCCTTCCTTCAAATCTAACCACGTCTACAATTATGACGTCATCTGTAGTATCCACTTCAGAATCCTTCAACACCGATGACCCCATACTACCACCGGAGCCAATTCTGGGGGATTATGTGGAAATGTTCACTTTGGTGCTGAATTTTATCGTGGGAGCACCACTAAACTTGGCGGCCTATACTCAGGTAGGGATTCTAGAAGATTTTGAGTTTTCGAGATATTGAAATATTGAATTTTTTTTCAGCTCTCCGAACGTCCTACCTCCACCAGGTTGGACCTCCTAAAAAGGTCCCTAAACTACTCGGACCTTCTGGTACTATTTATCTACGTTCCATCTCGAGCTTGCTGGCTGTTGACCTACGATTGGAGGGGTGGAGATGCACTGTGCAAGATTGTGAAAATGTTTCATACTTTTGCGTTTCAGGTGAGTGAATGAGCAAAATCATGGGGACCCCATAAGGCCCGGTAAGATCCAATAAGGTCGCTTAGGATCTCATAGAACCATATGACCCCATATGGGTACTGCGATCCCATATGGGTACTTTGGCCTCATATGGCTACTGTGACCCATATGGTTCTGTGACCCCATATGGCTACTGTGCCCCATCGGAGTACTATGATCCAATATGGGTACTATGGCCCTATATGGGTACTGTGACCCCATATGGGCGCTGTGACCCCATATGGGTACTTGACGCCATATGGATACTGTGACGAGACCCATGATTCCATATGGATCACAAAATCTCTTATGGTACTCATAACGGACCATGAACATTCCATAAGATTCTGAGACCCCATAAGACCTCATAGGATACCATTGAACCCCATAGTACCCTATAGCTACCCCATTCTTATTTCAACCAATTTTCAGAGCTCCTCCAATGTCATCGTATGCATTGCCGTGGATCGTCTTCTCTCTGTCCTCTCCCCATCCCATCATAGCCCAAATAAAGCCCTCCGACGAACGAAAATGATGCTCATCGTCGCCTGGATTGTTGCTCTGGTGATTTCATGCCCTCAACTTTTTGTCTGGAGAGCCTATCTCGCTCTACCGGAATACAATTGGTCCCAATGTCTTCAAATTTGGGAAATCGCGAGAATGGAGAACTACGGGAAACCTCAAGTGATACCAACGTTTGATGCGGAATTCTGGTATAGCATTCTGCATATTAGTCTGGTTTTCTGGATCCCGTGTATCATTATTATGGTGAGTAGGGGTTCCTAAAAACACAAAAAATGCTCTGAAAATTACTGTTAATTTTTCGTCATGTTTTTACTATTCTATTGAAAGTTAAGTTTTACTTATAGACAAACTGAAACAGACAAAATTTTTTCTCAATTTTCGCCAAATTTTTTTGTGGGTTCTGGTCATAACTCTTTTAATTTTTTCCACTATGAAAACTTCACTGTTTGACTAAAATAAAATTGAATTTATGAACAAACTGAAACATTAAAATTTCAAATCTCAAATTTCCCTCCATTTTCAGCTCTCCTACATCATCGTCATCTCATGGGTCTGGATCAACTCTCGTCCTTCCATCCGCCACACCTCCTCATTCTCCTTCCACACCGGCTGCGATACGGTAGATACTGTACTAACACGAGCCTCTGAATGGAATCCTTTGAAGACGTTCTCCCGCCACGTCAACATCAAGGAGGCCGAGAAACCCATGCGTAAGGAAGGGGGATATTAACACCATGATACAGGATTTCATAATTTCATAGAACCCCATGACTTTCATATGGATCCTATGAACCCATATGTGGTCACATAACTTCACATAGGTCACGTGACCCCATATGGGTACCATGACCCCCATATGGGTCAAATTGCTCCATATGGGTCAAATTGCCTCATATGGGTCAAATTACCCGATATGGGTCCCATGACCCCATGTGGCTCCGATGACCCCATATGTGTCGCATAACCCCATACGGGTCCAATGACCCCATTCGGGTCCAATGACCCCATATGAGTCGAATTACCCCAATATGGGTCAAACTACTCCATAGAGGCCAAATTACCCCATATGGGTCCCATAACCTCATATGGGACAATGGATCCATATGGGTACTAGGACCTCATATGGAGTCATGGTACTCCAAAAAAATCTCTGGAAAACTATAGTACCTCATGGGACCTTATGATCCTGATCATACCTCTGAATCGCTACAGTGTCCCATATGAATTCCCATGACCCGTTATGAGTACCAAGACTCCATAAGGTTGCCATGATCCCAACAAAACTATCAACATTTCAGCAACTCCCCGAATCGTGGTCAGCGACGAAACTGAGGTCCCCTTGACCCAACGACCCTCGATTTCTCCATCCGAAGCTTCAGCGGTTATGAGAACAGGAGTTCATACCAGCACTTCGTACAATGCGAATTTGAATCGGTAGATCAAAAGTTCAAATAGCTTACCGTAATCCAAAAATCTTCAGATCCCGTGCCCTCCGCGTATCCTTCCTGCTCGTCCTGGCCTATATCATCTGTTGGCTACCGTATAATCTCATCAGTCTTATTCAGTTTTTGCACCGCGACTTTTTCGAGTCATACCTTAAACATGTGAGTTTGAAATTTCATGGGAACCCCATAGAGTTTCCCATGAGACCCCATACAATTCCATTGAACCTCATGGTACTCAGAAACCCATATTAGTCTGATGGATCAAGTGACCCAATAAGATCCCATATTACCTCATAGTCCTCATAATTTCCCCCATTTTTCAGGTCCATTTCTGCCAGCAACTAATCATCTTCAACTCGGTTGTCAACCCGTACCTATACGGTTTCTTCGGACCACACCGCCCGTCTCATTCTGGTACCGGTGGTCGTCACTAACTACAGTATCCCCCTGAATAGGGTACCCCCTAATTATTCAAAATCTCAAAATTTTTATGATCTCATGTTCTTATTCACCAAACCCATTCCAAACTGTTCCCCCTGTGACTTGTCATATCTTCTTCTGCCATTCCACATTGATTCTTAAAAACGAAAAACAAACAAACGAAAACATTGCCATATCCATTTTTTGGATTTTTGTGTAGAGTACGCTTCCCCGGTGTTTGAATAAATTATTTTTGAACAAACTCTGTCTGGAAACCCATTATTGCAATCAAAGAACCGAAAACTTTAGCACAAGTTGGAACGGGAAAACTGGGATAGTGATGCGATCAATGAGTTTTTCAAAAAGTAAACTAAACTAACTTTACAAAACGGGAGCAAATTTTTGAACTGGATGTTTTATCATTATTAGTAATCGTTGTTCTGTCTTTACGGAATTTGTTTATAATTCGTAACTAGAATTATCAAACGCATCAGAGGACAACAAGTTTCAAAACCTGAAAATAATTCCAGCCTTTTTCTCAACCAATAGCAATGGCTCATCTGATGAGCATGTTGGTGAAATCCTCACAAACTTAATTCAACAGTGAAATTCTTATGACTATTATTCTGGTAACAGATCGATCGATTGATAGTACTCAATATTCGTAAAACATACAAACAGCTTGCAACCGAAAAATTTCGAAATACCAAATAGCAAGAGTCAAAAATTTAAATTTCACGATGTTTTTAAGAAAGATACGAATTCATAGAGATTAGTAAATGTATACTTCTTGGCTCCATATATGAATCCTATTTTCTAAATGTTGTGTGCTTTTGCTCCCTTGCAGGTTTTAGGCTACGCTTTTTGCATTTTCAAAAAAAGTTACACAGAAAAATAGTTTTTTTAGGGTTTTTGGATTTCTGCTATACCTGTGGACCTAACTAGGTCACGAGTAGCGGATGGTTAACAAAAATTTTTGACTTTGTTGTACAACTATCTAGTAACATCCAGGCGAAGTTTCATGTCATTTGGAGTAGTTTCGGCAAAGTTATGAATCGCACAAAAAATTCTCCTCACCAATTCTCGCCACTGTACTTGTATCCCGGGTTAATGAAGCCTTCGAGATGAAAGTGAAATAAAATTAAGTGTCATATTCGATCTAGCCATTCAACGATAATTAAAATTGTCAGCTGAGTCTGAATTCATATTATGTAGTTGGAACATAAATTTGCAAAATCTAGACTATGGAATGTGATGGGAACATACGAATCAAAAACCTATGTAACTATTAAGACTTTTCCAATTTTTTTTCTACCACAATCAATAAATCAAAAACCACCAAAACTCATTCCAAACATCACCAACTTGGAACACGAAAAAAAACTAACCCAACTTTTTGATCGCTCGAAAAAGTAACGACTTTTACCACCTCCTTCTATTTCTTGATTGAAAACTTTCATCGATTCGACTGGATTAAATTTGGTGCTAATCCGAGGAAAAATATTTATTTTGATTTAAACAAAAATGTATTGGACTGAATTATTTGGTTTCTGAGTTTCTGGGGAGGAGTTGTTGACGCCCAGTCTATGTAGACGGCCGCTGGTCATAGCCATTCTGGAGCATCTGCAAGCGCCGAGTCTCTCAACTCGCCAAGCGGTGGTTCAGACAAGCGGCAAGATGAGCTGTGTGAATATCTAACGCAGTTTTAGGCTAAATCCAAGTTTATTCAGGAAAGCTTTTCCTCCCGAGGAGAAAGGCGTTAAAACCTCATAAACAAGGAAACTCAATTATAGATAAAGTTTGCCGAAGAGCGGAATAAAGTCAGCGAAGGTCACGAGGACACGAACTCTGAACAGTCTCCGATGGGGCGAGGAATACAATCAAGGAATATGAAGCAAAACAATAAAATAATATTATCATCGGCTCCGGAATATCCCTCAACAACTCCCCCGTCCCCCGACCCAACTCTCTACAAACTCTGCCTATTTTAGGCCAAGCGAAGAGCGTGGGGCCGGGTACGGTGGCGGTGGGTGGCGTGTGTGTGCGTGGCGAGACCCAAGGGCGGCGAAAGTCCATGCGCCTTTGACTCTAGCGAGGAGACGCAGAGAAACAAAGACAATTACCTGTCGGGCGCTGTAACTGGGGTTAGAGTGGACGGATTTTTCCCAAATAAAATGGGAAAAATAGAGAAGGAAAAGTATAATAATATAAGCAAGGAAAACAACAGAATAAATAGCAATAAAATAGATAGATTAGCTATGGGAATAGCTAATTACCTAGATTAGGGCTAGAAGAATGTTGGAGTGGGACAGAAGAAGGCACGGGAGCCTGGGTTCTGTCAACACTCCGGGGGGCAGAGGTGCGCAAGATTCTAATCCGTGGGTGGAATGGAATTCTTGGTCTTCGCAGTACGAGGAAGGTAAGTCCGAACGCGGTTCAGTGGTGGCGAGACTCCTGGCTCAGCGAGGACAGAAGAGTCCTGACGCTCGGCTGCGCCTGATCGACTAGCAGCAGTGTTCCGGAAGTCATTCCGGCCACTGGCAGAAGTCCATCTAGAATCTCGAGGAGTAGATCCGAAGTTCGGCCTTGATTGAAAATCATTGGGAGGAGACGTTATACTCAGAGTCAATTCAAACAAATAGTCTGCAGAAGCGTCTGATCGACCAGCTATGCTCGTCGAAGGAGTGGCAACTAAAGAGACGGACTGTCTGGTCAGTTCTCGGTTACCCAAGACTGCAGGAGCGCCAGATCGACAAGCTCTGCCCAACGAGGAATTCGGGAACTGCGAGGACGGTTGTCCAGTCAGCTTCCGAGGATCCCTCTCTGCATGAGCGCCTGATCGATTAGCACTGCGAACGAGGAATTGAAAACCGCGAGGACGGTTGTCCACTCAGATTCCGAGGATCCCTCTCTGCATGAGCGCCTGATTGATTAGCACTGCGAACGAGGAATTGAAAACTGCGAGGACGGTTGTCCACTCAGATTCCGAGGATCCCTCCCTGCATGAGCGTCTGATCGATTAGCACTGCGAACGAGGAATTCGAGAACTGCGAGGACGGTTGTCCACTCAGATTCCGAGGATCCCTCTCTGCAGGAGCGCCTGATCGATTAGCACTGCAAACGAGGAATTGAAAACTGCGAGGACGGTTGTCCACTCAGATTCCGAGGATCCCTCTCTGCATGAGCGCCTGATTGATTAGCACTGCGAACGAGGAATTGAAAACTGCGAGGACGGTTGTCCACTCAGATTCCGAGGATCCCTCTCTGCAGGAGCGCCTGATCGATTAGCACTGCAAACGAGGAATTGAAAACTGCGAGGACGGTTGTCCACTCAGATTCCGAGGATCCCTCTCTGCATGAGCGCCTGATTGATTAGCACTGCGAACGAGGAATTCGAGAACTGCGAGGACGGTTGTCCACTCAGATTCCGAGGATCCCTCTCTGCAGGAGCGCCTGATCGATTAGCACTGCGAACGAGGAATTGAAAACTGCGAGGACGGTTGTCCACTCAGATTCCGAGGATCCCTCTGCAGGAGCGCCAGATCGACAAGCTCTGCCGTTCGGAGTGAATTGAAACGAATATACAGAAGTCTACGATTGTTCCGAGGAACTAGGGTTATGATTTTTTCGCACTGGAAGCCTCTTCATTCTGTGTTTCAGTCCTAGTATTACTCTACTCTTCGGCATGTCGCATTCTTGAAGAAAGATGATTACGAAGCAAGAAGATCTTGCAAAATTGAATCTCGAACTGCATCCGAGATTACTATTTTTAACCGCAACCACACTTTCCAAAAAGACATGAATTCATCACTTATGCACATCGCTATAGTTTGAAACGATAGCTTCATTCTCCAAGCGTTCATAGCAAACTCGGTCAACCATAAGTTCACGAACGGGAATTCAGATAGTTGATTCATGCGAATACGGTATACCTGAACCTTATCGAGACGTAATGACGCTTTAGAACGAACAAGCAGTCCGTTCTCGAGCACGGGTCGAAAAGAGTCGCCAATAAATCAAGAGAATTTATTGTACAGTTGATGAATGCTTCCCAGGTAGTCCTGACATACGATGATGCGAGGCCCAGCTGGACCCACGATTCCGGAAGGAACCGCAGGGTTTTTTATTTTCTCTCATTACGAGGGAAGGACTACTTAAGAATCCGCTCACCGTCATTGCTGACTGTAACCGGAGTCTTTTTCGCCCTGTTAGAGGTTATCTATGGCGTTTTAGATGAACAAACTATTCAACAATACTGCTATCAACTCGGTAGTTGGGACGGAGGAAGATCTTCTCTGCCAAGCTCTGCCCAACGAGGAATTCGGGAACTGCGAGGACGGTTGTCCGCTCAGCTTCCGAGGGTCCCTCTCTGTGGGAGCGCCTGAACGATCAGCACTGCGAACGAGGAATTAGGGAATTGCGAGGACGTGGTGTCCACTCAGTTTCCGAGGATCCCTCTCTGCAGGAGCGCTTGAACGACTAGCACTGCGAACGAGGAATTGAAACTGCGAGGACGGTTGTCCACTCAACTTCCGAGAATCCCTCATTGCAGGAGCGCTGGAACGACTAGCACTGTAAACGAGGAGTCAAAAACTGCGAGGACGGATGTCCACTCAGCTTCCGAGGATCCCTCACTGTAGGAGCGCTGGAACGACTAGCACTGTAAACGAGGAGTCAAAAACTGCGAGGACGGATGTCCACTCAGCTTCCGAGGATCCCTCACTGCAGGAGCGCTGGAACGACTAGCACTGTAAACGAGGAGTCGAAAACTGCGAGGACGGATGTCCACTCAGCTTCCGAGGATCCCTCACTGTAGGAGCGCTGGAACGACTAGCACTGTAAACGAGGAGTCAAAAACTGCGAGGACGGATGTCCACTCAGCTTCCGAGGATCCCTCACTGTAGGAGCGCTGGAACGACTAGCACTGTAAACGAGGAGTCGAAAACTGCAAGGACGGATGTCCACTCAGCTTCCGAGGATCCCTCACTGTAGGAGCGCTGGAACGACTAGCTATGCTCAACGAGGAATTGTTCACGGCGAGATGTTGTTTTTTCAGAGGTCCCAAATACGAGGAAACAAGGCAGATTGACATGTTGAATTCGAGAATGTTTCATCTCGAAGGCGTGTTGATGCAGTGAACGTCATGTAGGATCCGAATATCATGTGATACGATTTTCTGATGGACTATAACGCATATTCGAATAATGAATAGAACGATTGCTCGTTTTCACTATCAACGCTAGTTCATACTAGTCAGCCATAAAAGTTGTGCGAGTTTATCTGTGATAATGGGAAATATTGAGTATACGAGGTCTCAATACAGTGGTACGGTTTTTATTGTGTACGAATAGTAGGAAGATGACGACTATATACATAAATAGTGCATCTACCTGGGCCATAATGGTTGGATTCGAGGACTGGTCGACAACATTATCCGATCTTCTCTCCATCTGATATCAAACAATCTCAACCCCTCCTTCTGTAACGAAGAATGGGTGACGAAGGTACGAACATTGATATCAAGATGAACTAGGAGATGGGCGATCGATGTGCTGGGCACGTCGACTCTGGTCGTCACGAGGTCGTTCTCAAATCACACATCATGGAGTTCCGGTAAGCAAATTCTCTGTCAAGCTCGAGGAATACAGTTTGTCTTACGACAGCTCTCCGACTGACCGGAGCGCTATTAATTCAACGAGGATTGTCCCTGCTGTTCACGAGTATTCGGAAATTAAGAATCTCGAATTTTGCAAGCAGAAGGTACATTCGAGACAGCGATTTTGTCGCTTGATGTACACAATAAGACCCGAGTTCTCATTACACTTCACGGCCATGCGCAAGCCGAAAGGGCGGTCATGAGAGGTTTTGCAACTTGATAACCTTTTTCAGATTTCTCCGAAGGTTCCTTCGATTTCGATACCACTGGTTGTATACCAGTGTTCCGAGAGCGAAGAAAGGAGGGTCCCAGACAAATTGTCAAGGAAGAGACGAATAGTACCTAAACACCTGGCAGACACGGTTTATGTTTTCGAGTGTTCAACGATATCGGAACAACTGAACGTTGTTTCGGAAGCTATTCTCCCACGAGGAATTTCACCATCTATTCCTTATCTCTTGAATCCTTGGAAATGATCGAGATAATTGCGGTATATTGTGATAAATAGTTTCTCAGGCCATATTCTACCCCCTATTTCAAAGAGTGATGGGTTTCGGTAGCATCGAGGAGAAATGAGTGGCACGATCTTTCAAGGAAGTCATGCATTAATCTATACTCAACCGCAAGGACTCGTTCACGAGGATACAAGAATTTCTAGTTAAGGTCTATTCAAAACGGCTTTTTCGCATTGCTTTCGGTGATGCTCAATCCGAATGAACAAGATGTTCAGTCAGAACGACCATCAAGGCTGCAAATGCGCCCGAACGTCAAGCATTGCTTTCGGTGATGCTCAATCCGAATGAACGAGCTGTTCAGTCAGAACGACCACCAAGCCTGCAAATGCGCCCGAACGTCAAGCATTGCTTTCGGTGATGCTCAATCCGAATGAACAAGATGTTCAGTCAGAACGACCATCAAGGCTGCAAATGCGCCCGAACGTCAAGCATTGCTTTCGGTGATGCTCAATCCGAATGAACGAGCTGTTCAGTCAGAACGACCACCAAGCCTGCAAATGCGCCCGAACGTCAAGCATTGCTTTCGGTGATGCTCAATCCGCATGAACGAGCTGTTCAGTCAGAACGTCCACCAAAGCGCCGTAAGAATTCACTAACTAGAGATTTTTCGAGATATGCGGTGCCCAATGTAGCGTCAGGATTGACGGTCACGAGGACAAGCAGTGGTCCCGAAAGAGAGGAAATGATCGTTTACTATCCTCGATGAGCTAAACTCAGGCAGTCATAGAATGGGAAGCATCTACTGGGAATGAACCCTCTAAATGCAAGTCACTGAATAGTGTTTCTTAACGATACACCATGTTGGCGACCACACTCTCCTGCTTATTACCGTTGGCGTTTTTAGTATAATTCGAAAAAATTCGGTCATAGCGAAGAATACTTCTCTACGACTCTCTCAGGAATATACATAGTATATCCTTCGAGGAAATGATCAATTCTGGGAAGTCGTTTGTGTTCAAAGAATCGGAGCTAGTTTGAAGCGAGAGCCAATTTCTCGGTTCGAGGACCAGCACACAAAATCCTTCGAAGACCTAGGAAATGTTTCTACGAATTCCTGTAGTGAACGAGGTAGACAATGTATGTCAAATGACGATGGTACGCTCCTAATGAACGCGGTCACCGAACACCTCTGTCCACGGACAAGTTTCGTAACATTCCCAGTGATTACGCAAGAATTAATACGAGTTGCGACCGAAAGACGGTCTTGATGGCTCCGAGGAACTATCAACACAATGATTGTGGGCGAGGCAATCGTTTCCGTTTTCCCAAAGGAACTCGGATCTGCCCAAACGGAACTTTCTGTATGATTCGAAAGCGACCGTCCATAAATGATTCCTTTTAGAAACCATGCGTTGCAGGCAAGTATACACTTTCTACAACTCTCTCTCTGGATAATATTTCAATACATCGAGGAAGGGATCAATTCTATGATAACGTATTGGTCCGAATAGGGTAGAATTAGAGCAAGTTAGAGGCGAGATTGGAATCTCGGGTCAAAACTGACTCATTAAATCCTTCACCCAATTCAGATAGAGTCTCAACGAATTTCTTCAGTGACGAGGTAGACGCAGTGTTAGATCACATCGATCAATCGTTCATTAAGAACCGAATCATCGAATTCGGTTGACCTGAACTGGTCTGGTTCGAAATATGTCCTTGCTGAGGAGAACATAGGCGAATTTCGTAATACGACATGTGCGAGAGTCTCGCAGTAACGTTAGAATTGATACAAGAGGCAACCGGAAATCCGGTCCTGATGTTCTCAAGGAACAATCAGATTGATGATTGTGGCAAGCAATCGGTTCCGTTTTCCGGAGAAAACGAATCAGCCGAAACGGAGTTATTCAACATAATTGAAAGGTACCGTTTAGTGCATTCTTGCCTGGATTCATCATCGCAACACATCGAGTGTTGGCGAGGATATTGGCATGAACCCTGACTCGGTATCCATCTCGACTCACGACTTGTCGAGGCAAATACCGTGATGCCGAGGAGTAATAGCAAGATGGGACCTGGCTGGTCGATTCCTATTATCCGGACATCAAAAAGAATGCGGGTGATGTTTTATACCAAACATCTTTGGTCGTTCACACGATTTTTATGGGGAAAGGGGACGGACTGTTTGTAACACTTTCGGTATTACTTTTTGAGTACCACATCCGTAAAGGCACTAACACGAGGAGACCAGGGCAGTGAAAAATCAATTCTTCGGCCCATTCCGGACAGTTGAAAAGTTGACGAGCCACGATATGTATGTATTGTCTTATTCCGACAAGAACTGATTCTGAGGTCGTCACCTTAGACGTATCCTTGTCGTTATACGATCTTTGACATACTGTCGTTATGGCTCACTACTCAACAACATCCGAGGACAACTAAACTGTAATCCACGCTGAATCTGAATTTCGTGTCTTGGGTCACCGCGACTTTGTCGACACTAGAGTCTCGCAACTCTTTATCCCAATACAAGTATTGGATTTGCTAGCAGACTATTCACTTGGGTACCAACCAAGAATTGTTCCTTAGAGCATATGGGAGCGTCTGGTTCCGATGCTTATACTAAGACTCACACAAGAGCACTGTAACTGGTAATGGAGATCCGACGGCTAGAGATTCACGGACTAACCTCTAGCAATCGAATTCGATCAAGGTCGCAACAGTTTTTCTAAGACTTTTTTATCGATTTGGTTTACATATAGAAAACACTAATCGGTCTTCCTTGACCAGGCTTGCGCCCTTTTTGTTTTCCTGACGGACAGTTTCACTTAATAGTTTAGCGGAGTCAACCATACCCATGAAACTTGTTGTATATAGAAAAGGGGGGAATACGTCTAATTTCGATTTTCAGAATAATCTTCCACCAGGGAGTATCGAACTTGCCTGGCTTCCGATATCCGATATTTATCCCTCGAAAGCGATAATGCGATTTTTAAACTCCGAAAGTCTCTGACCTGGCGAGGGGATTTCAGAGATTTTCCGAGGACGCTAAACCGGACGACAGCTATGTGTCAGGGGAGTCGAATTTCGCACATCGAGCTCTCCTATTTGACCCATAATGCGCTTTGATATAATATCATGTCTATTCTGCGTGGAACTGATCTAGATTTCGCACACTAGATACTTATCGATTTCAACGTGATCATCATCTTGCGTCCCGTCCCAGACAGACTTCTAGAGGCATCGAGTAGATGAAATGATCAACTTTCATAATGAAAGACTTTTCTATACACTGTCTATCAATAGAGCTCGCACTCTAAAAGAATAGACTTGATCGCTTGTGTTACTGTTCGCTAAGTGTTTTGGTAAAAATTACTATAAAAGGAACATACCTCCCCTATAAGGATTGAGAGTATGCCCGATCGGCCAGCGTTAAATCAAGAATAAACATCGAATCGAGGACCGTAAGTTCCGGGGATGGAGGAACGGTTGCAAGTCAATTCGATTATCCTTAACTCTAGCAAATCGAGGAACTCTCAAGAAAGGGTTCGTGTGAGATATGGAAGCGTCCTTTTATCAGTGGTTGTAATTTGTTGTCGAGGAAACGTTAATCTACACTTGGTAGGTATCGAGGAGCAAGAGCATTAGAATATCGCACCGACGACACGTCCTTGGGAGGTGTCTAATTAAGAATTTGGTAGTACGTTTCCGGTAAGACATAGATGGCGTCTAAACGAGAACAATGAATTAACGAAAGACTAAAATTAGCGAGGAGTTCCAAGATCTTTGTCAACCGAATCGTTAACAACGATATTACTGAAACTGTGTCTCTAGAGTCTTCCGAGCATAATCCACTGTATCGAAATCGTTAGCTTGCGCTAAACACAGGCATGCCAATTTCTTCCAGTTTATACGGAATGTGTCGAAGATCGCTTCCGACGAGGAATGCCTTGGGGCGAATCGTACTACCAATCCTAATCTCAGTTCTGCAGTCGTCGATGGCCGGTTGATTGACAACTGGCAAATCGATGAACGTTATCAACGGAATTCCGAGGAATTTTTCCTTTGAATAACCATCGGAACGACGACCTGAGTACAACCGAAGATCCCGAATCATGGTTCGAAATGCTTTCGAGATGGATTCGAGACGTTCTGTAGCACACAAAACGAGATGAGATTTGGGCGAGGAATATCGGCTAATAATCAACTCTTAAATTCCACAACAAACTACAACGCATAGTAACTTTAACACCGAAAAACGAAACAGCTGGCGAACCAACAGGGGAGATCGTCCTGGGGGACGAAACTCGGGCTGCTGAATTCGCGTCTGCTTCAGCTTATCTTTTTATGAACAGTACATTAAACACAGCGATGTCATTCGTAAATGACAATTATGACTGGAAGACGTGATAATGTACACGGAGCTTCACAGGTTTTGCCGATTGTTGACTCTGGCCTACCGGCAGATGCGGCCTATGTATTTCTACTGCGGGCACACAGAGACAACTTCCGACCATGCATGAACGAGTACTTAAACTCGTGGACACACGATGTGGGGAGACGGAGATTTTTTGTAACTGAATCTCCTACAGTCCGATTTCGTAGCATTAAACCGTATCGAGGAGCCGTGATCCATGGGAGATCAGGGATGATTCGTACAAGGGAGGAAAGTAGATTCGCTTCTAACGAAAGGAATCTCACGTAGATTTCTAGGGCGACATCTACACAGTACCGGCCGGGACACATGGAATGCCGATCCGACTTCGTTCCAGTACACTATCCACCATGTTGTCATTTTCGAGTTGTCAGTTTGCCGACTCCGTAAGCAATCGGAATGTCTTACGGGCGTCTAACCATCGTTTCAACCAGCCATTTCTGATTGAAGCCGATACCGACAATCTCTAGTCACGACTGTCAGGGCGCGATTTCATTGACGTACTCATTGACGTAATTAGGTTTTCTAGAATACTCCATTTACTCGAGTGTGCTGATAAGCGGTACAATAAAAGGACGCTGGTCAGCACACAAGAGGACTTCCTTTCTTGTCTGATCTTTTCATGTAGTCTTTTAATGAATAAATAACATTCGCCTTGACTAAGGGACTTGTGTTATAATGTTCTTAAACCGCTACACAGATCATAAGCAGGAGGAATCTCATGATTCTCTCCATACGTGATCGCCTATAGAACCACCTAGTAAGGCATCTCGCATAGGTATCTACTCTGGATACCGAGGAGAAACATGATTTATTACATGGAGGTACCACCTCGCCAAATGTATACTGCATTTGGTGAACTTGGTGATCAGGCTGAGAAAGTCCAGTGGGGAAAAGTTTCTTCCTAATGAAGATACTGTCAGTACCACTATTCAACCAACAGGAGAGTCTTTTGAAAAAAAAGATACATCCCTGTTCAATATGAAGAAAAGGATGACACATGAGCTACCTCATTCAAGAGCTACGTCATTGTCAATCAACACCTCAATCTTCAATACCAAACTTTACTAGTTTTTAGCTACCTTGTGTACGTGATACTACTAAAGTCAATGAATTCCATTATAGAAGAACGCCTACCTTTTTGAAAGCTAGCCCTTCTTCCGTTTCGAATTTTTCGAAAAGCGTCAGCAACTCGGAAAATTATGCCAACGAAGAAAGTATGTCTTCTATCTGCTTGAAATTATGGCAACCTTCTTTCATAGAAGTAAAGTCAAACTTGTTCAGCATAACTCGGAGTTCTCCTAGAACGAATGTCACAATTCTCGTTCCTCCTGGAAGTAACGGATGACAAATTCCGCTTCCATAAAAGACTACCGACGTAGCTATGTAGAGTTATAATGAATCGAAGCTCTGAGTACCTGTACCCTATTTAGGGACGGCTAGAAACCGTACCAGCCTCCTCCTGTTGTGAGCTCTACAGGAGAAAAAGCCCGAAAGCTTGCTCAGAGCATCTTGAAAATGAAAATGAAAGTCATTTTCAAGGGCAATCGATCCACATCAGTGTCGAGAACTCCCTCATCTTTTTCAGTTGTTGATCTCGGAGAGACAATAACGGTAATTTTCCTGATGTGGCGAAGGCGACTGATATTCTTTGAAAGAACAAGTCATGATAACGAGCAGAGGAAAGTCATGCTCTAACTACGATTTGTGCCAGACAACATCTTCGAGTGTATATTCCAAACACCCAGACAGTGAGTCGACCAAACCGAAAAGAGAAAACTTGATCCACCATCTCCGGAGAACAAGAAATCTCTTCGCACTCAACCTCTCAAACAGATCATTGCTGTGAAAATGAGAAATGATAATTTACTTGAGAGCTAGCATCCTAGTCTTAGCAAGATCCGTGTTTCCACACAATTCATCATGCTGATGAACCCAGATGTAAACACCTTTTGCAAAATTGAGACGTGTTAGAATGTAAACTATCTGAAAAGACTCGCAGAACAGCAGAACTGATAACCGAGAGAGAGACAAACGGAATTCAGATAAGAATACGGCAGCAAACAAGGAGAGTGTACTCTACATTCCCGTTTGTAATTGCCCAGACAATTGGCCAACTTTCTTGTCTTCATCGCGGAGGAATGAGGGACTCAACAGTTTCAATTCAACTGCGTGTCCACATGCCAGCTCAACAACATCAACTGCAACATCTTGGCTTAAGGATGAGATCAACATGGATGCCGTCAACTGCCTTAAGGATTTGGACTTTTTTCGCCCGGGACGTGCTACTCGAAGGGTGGGGGATGTGGCAGTTGGTTCAACAATGGATCAAGATGGCCAACAACGAATGCAGCAAGACGACTTCAACAGTGCCACGCTATGCAATCTCTGCAAATCGTCCGCCAGAGAATGGATCGTTTTGGTTCGTCAGTGGTCAATGTCACCCAACGGATTGTTTTCTGTCAATGTGTATCAACAGATGTCAACTCAATGCGCCAGCTGATTAAGAAGAATCATTCCGATAATTTTGCTCTGTAATTCACCGTCGGATATCTTTCGCCCGGGACGTGCGTCTCAAAGGGTGGGGGATGTCAGGGCGCGATTTCATTGACGTACTCATTGACGTAATTAGGTTTTCTAGAATACTCCATTTACTCGAGTGTGCTGATAAGCGGTACAATAAAAGGACGCTGGTCAGCACACAAGAGGACTTCCTTTCTTGTCTGATCTTTTCATGTAGTCTTTTAATGAATAAATAACATTCGCCTTGACTAAGGGACTTGTGTTATAATGTTCTTAAACCGCTACACAGATCATAAGCAGGAGGAATCTCATGATTCTCTCCATACGTGATCGCCTATAGAACCACCTAGTAAGGCATCTCGCATAGGTATCTACTCTGGATACCGAGGAGAAACATGATTTATTACACGACCATTCAGAATTCGGGGTCCGAAAATATAACGATTTCTGAATGTTGCGGGAACGCCTTTCCCTATATCAAGGCCTTTATCCATTGTCCAATGAAGTATCTCTCACGAACAAGTGGAAAGGATCGGGTTTTAAGGCTCAATTGCCACCGAACCGATTTACCCCAATCCACAGCCTGTCTAGGTGCCACCTAGAGGTTTTCAGACTGCAGTTGGGTATAATGTTTTTCTCGATGCCTAAGTGAATAGCGTTCTTCTATATCACCGAGGAATCAAGAGGGGAGCGCGACTATCAGCAGCTAGTCGCTCACCCCACACGTTTCACCGATGAGAGCTCAATTACATCGAGATGATCAGACATCGGTAAAACGGTTAAAATGATCTTACCATACTATATTTCAAGTACTAGGAAGGATATCAGGTTGGTCTCAAATCCGAAATATTAGACATCCGATTTGAACTGATCACCATTGGCCTTGTCTCTTTCAAAACAAGTATATCGTTTTACTCTTGTTCGTATTTCAAGAGAAAGGGAACCGCTGCTTAATCTAGTAGACTCGATTTCCTTGCCTTTCTTGTGTTGGACTCAGGAAGAATGACGGGGATTGTATTTCAAATGCCATTTTTCCGAATGAGAAGCGAACCAGGGGAAGCGTATATAATACTCAACATGTCGGTTCGATTTCTATTCGAAACAGTCGTTCTATCACTGACACAAGAAGATATTCCGAGGACATTAATAGCGAAATTTTTGTTGACGACAGCTGAAGCAGCTCTCAAGAGTGATTCGTTAACACGCTTGGTCTCTTTATTCGGAATATAACTCAAATCGGCTATGAAAAACAATCATAACCAATCATGGAGCTATCTCGATCCCGAATCTCACGGAGGTTTCCAAACGATTCACCATGGTACTGGTCAACCACTCTTTCGTTCCTTTGTCATCGGCTCTTGTCATATAGACAAGGCTTCAATTCGAGGAACTACTCAACAATGTTTCACTATTCGCTCTTCTAAGGACGATTATCATGTGACCATCGTTCTTGCCAACTCGTTATTCATAATAATCTGAACCCAGTCCAAAACCGTATCAATGTATCATCAGAAGTCATGAGACATCCGATGAAACGAAATACTGTCGAGGACTGTGAACGATTCAATACAAATAACAAACGAAAGAATTGTCAGAGCTACCAGATAGTTTCCTATCAGGTGATATTTTTCGGAATAAAGGGGAGGATTCAACGCAAAGCGAGGACCGTGTGACGCTTACATCATTCAACAGACTGTATCGAGGAGAGGGTCATAAGCTCCGGTGCGGACGCCGCATCATGTGTTCGTTGCACTATGCGACGCCCAGACTCGGCGGTCATGAGGCTGACTCGATAATTCTATTCAATTAAATGAGTTCACTCGGGCTGGAACTCTCTTATGTCGATTCACAGGGGAATCGGCACTTGCGTGATGACGAATCACGGAGAATTCACTAAATGCAACTTGTTCTACTCGATCCATTACAAAAGGTTCTCGTCCAATTGAGCTCCGTTTGAATGAATACCGTGAAGAAATTCGAAGTTCCGATAGAATTTAGAGAAGGGTTTGTCTATGACTAGATCCCGTAGTACTCAGACAATGAACGTACTCTTCTCAGGTTACTACCGAAATTTTCGACTGATCACGGAGTTAGTTGGGAAGGGTTCCGAAACTCTCAGCGATGGGGCGGCTTGCCCATCAACTGGAAGTAACGAAATAGGTCTTACCAAGGCGTAGACAAGTTGAGTTGTGCGAGGAGTTCTACACGACTCTCTCATAGCTCAAGAAGTCTGTATAACTCGTTATCGTTACACGACAACGGCACCGACTTGTTTCGAATTATGAGAACGATGTGTTGAAATCTTCTTTTATAGTCCTGGGACTCTAGAGGGGTGACGACTAGCGAAAATGCATCGTAGACGTCGATGCAGCTAACTCCTACGATTACGCATAGAAGGGCCGCAAACTGAACAATATCAAAGACGGAATCGGAATATCAATCAACAATTTCGGAGAATGAGCTGAATCGTTTATCAGCAGTGTCCCAAAATCTCACAATAATCTAGAACGAATTTTTAAAGAAACGTTTATTAGACAATGAGAAGCCAAAGGTTAATATGTGTTGTGTTCCTCAGGTGTAACAACAGAACACAGGGTTTCCAGTAACAAGGGTTTATTCGGAGAAGAGAATAAGAGGGTAAAAACAGGACTGATCTTCCGAGAGAAGATTCCCAGAGGGAGGGGACAAAGGTGACGTGGCATACGTGGCAAATAGGGAACGATAATAATAAGGATATCGGGGGTCACGTACATAATAGTAATAAATAGATCTTTGTGGAGCATAGAAAACTCCACAACACCTCCCTACGTTAAGAATAGAGAACGGGGACAATTATCAATGATAGCGGATTGTCTTGACAGTAGGACTGAATCTGACGATTGGCTTCTTGGTCCTTTCCGATCTCCTGAGTGGCTGGGGTGTTGGTCTTGGAATGAGCGTAGTGGTGGATCTTGGCGGTGGTCCTCGTGGCACAGTAGTTGTTCCCGAAGCAGCTGTTCCCGAAGCAAGGGTCCCATTTTGAGCATTTGATCTCCCGGTAGTTGTCTGGTTGTTGTCCGTATTGTTTGATGGTGTAGTTGTCAGATTTGATGACGACTCTCTCGGATCTCTCGAACTCCCAATCACTGGTTTCATATTTCCATACAACGGCAATTCAAAAATGTCAAACATGGTGGAAATCCACTCTTCTTCCTGAGAAAGCTCTCGCTTCTCGCCACGCTTCTTGAGCTGATTGGCATGTACGGTTCTTTCGCGACCATCCGTCAACTCAATGTCATAGACCACTCGGCCTTTTCTGCTGACAATCTTTCCTGGCTTCCAGGACCATTTGTTGTTTGAGAACACTTTCGCATATACAGTGTCTCCTACGTTGAAGTTCCGTCCTTTAGCACCATGGTGCTTATCGAATTGCTCCTTCATCGGAGGATATTCTGATGAGTCGGCACTAGCATTTCGTTGTGGCATGAGCAACGACATTCTCGTTCTCAAGCGTCTTCCCAAGTGGACTTCAGCTGGGGTCAGACCTCCAAGCGCACCTGATGGTGATGAGCGGTAGTGAAGCAGAAACTGAGCCAATATCTCATTGCTCACATTTCCCTCCCCTTTTAACTTTTTCAATCCACGCTTCAAGATATCAACGAATCTCTCGGCTTGTCCATTCGACTGCGGATGAAATGCGGGTGAACGAATGTGTTCAATTCCACCATCCCGGCACATTTCAGCGAATTCTTTCGATATGAATTGCGTTCCGTTATCCGAAACCAGAGTCTCGGGATAACCATGTTGACTGAATATCTCATGCAACGTTCTAACGGTTGACATGGCAGATATCGACTTAACCATCTTCACCTCGGCCCACTTTGACTTGGCGTCAACAGCGACTAGATAGTACTGTCCGTTGTCAGGACCTGCATAGTCGATATGCACTCTTTGCCACACACGTTCCGGCGTTTTCCATGGTTCCAGCGGCACTTTCCGTGGTGTCTTCCCATGAACTTGACAAGCATTGCACATGGCAACTACTTTCTCAACATCTTCATCCATCTTTGGCCAATAAACAAAAGACCTTGCGAGTTGTTTCATTCGGACCATTCCAGGATGTCCTTCATGAAGCTGTTTCAGAACAGATTTCTGAAGACTTTCGGGTATCACGACTCTATCTGACATCATCAGACATTCTTGCACAACTGATAGCGACGACTTGATAGAACTGAATCTTTTCAACTTCTCATCAATCTTCTTGGGCCATATTCCTTTCGAGACATACTTGATAACTTCTTGCAGAAGCTTATCCTTCTTGGTCTCCTCCTGAATATCCCTCACGCGTATCGGCAATTTCCGAATTGCTGAGCGCAACGTTTCTTCTACCTCCACTTCCACCTGCGCGATGACAATGTCTTCATCCTCAGTTGGCATCTTCTGAATCATTCGCGACAATGCATCGGCTTGTCCGAAATCATCCGTTTTGATATACTCAATATCAAAATCATAGGCGAGAAGAATCGTTGACCATCTCACGAGACGATTCTGTGAATGTATTGGGATTCCCTTTTTGCTTCCAAAAATGGACAGCAATGGTTTGTGATCAGTTCTCAACAGAAACTTTCTACCAAACAAGTACTTGTGGAATCTTTTGACTGCGAAGATAAGTCCAAGTCCTTCCTTCTCTATCTGCGAATAGTTCTTCTCAGCAGAATTCAAAGAACGAGCGGCGTGTGCGATAGGCTTTTCAGTACCATCTGCAAAACGATGACTGATAACTGCCCCAATTCCATAGTCACATGCGTCTGCTGCTACGACAATCGGAACATCTTGTTGGTAGTGGGTGAGATTCAAGTCCGATGACAAGATATCTTTCAACTTTTGGAACGCATCAGCTTCCTCCTTCGTCCACTTCCAGTCGATATCCTTCATGAGCAGTTTATCCAGTGGACCACGAAGAGTTTTCATTTTTGGGATGAAAGCACTGTAATAGGTTATCATACCCATGAAACTTCTCAACTCCTTCTGGTCTTTCGGATCACACATTCCTTTTATGGGTTGCACTTTTGATTCATCCGGTCTTCTACCGTCTTTGTCGATGATGAATCCCAGGAACTTAATCTTCTTCTCCAGAAATTTGCATTTCTCCAGTTTCACACGAAATCCGTACTCGGAAATTCTTTCAAACAATTTGAACAAGTTCTCAGTATGTTCCTCCAATGTACTTCCAACAACGATGATATCATCAAGATACGCCGTGACACCTTCCAATCCAGCAATCATCTTGTCCATGATGCGTTGGAAAACCATTGGCGCCGTCTTTGCTCCAAATGGTAGACGTTGGTATTCGTACATTCCACGATGTGTATTCACAGTACACAATGACTTAGACTCGTCACTAAGCTCAATTTGAAGGTACGCATCCTTCAGATCCACTGTCGAGAAATATTTTCCGCCATTCAGTGTCGCGAAAATATCCTCCGGTGCAGGAATTGGATGGTCCTCATCCTCCAAGGCAGAGTTTAAGCCAGTCTTGAAATCGGCACAGACTCTCAAGTCTCCTCCGGCCTTCTTCACAATCACCAACGGTGGCGCCCACGCACTGTGGCCCACCTTCTTCAGAACTCCCAGATCTTCCAATCTGTCCAGCTCTTTTTCGACAACAGCCAATGCTCCGTACGGTACCGGACGCTTTGGTTTGTATACTGGTGTTGCTCCTTTCTTGACCGTCAAGATCGCTTGCTCCTTGGTGCACCTGCCTAGTCCTTCTTTGAACACTTCAGGAAATTTGTTCTTCAATTCCTCTTGAATTGATTCTGTTCCAGAATGCGTCAACGCATTCACCATCATTCCCATATGGTATGACATTTCGGATGACTTCTCAATCCAATCCAAACCCAACAAATTTCCATGCTCTCTGACATAGACATATCCGGATCCCACAGAACCCTTTAGCTCGAAGTTCACTTTGGCTCTTCCATACAACTTCAGCTCATTTCCACTTGCAGATTTCACCTTAGCAGAATACGATTCTAGCTGCGGTTTTCCGATTCTCAACCAATCTTCCTTTCCGATGAGTGTGATATCTGATCCCGTATCCAACTGAAACTGTACTGATTCTCCATCGACTTCCGCGGACACGTACTGACGGACAGAGTTCACATGAACATCTTCCGAAGCAGTTCCTCCAACTACTGCTACATTCTGAGTCTTCTTTGATCCAGAGGATCGTGACTTGCAGAACCTCGACATGTGTCCCATTCCATTACAACTGAAGCACTTCACGTCTGGTTTGGTACATTGTGGTTTTCGATGACCACTTTTCCCACAATTCCAGCACTGATCTCCACGAGAATTATCTCGTTTCGACGTTTTCTTCTTGTACTTAGTTTCATGTTTCTTCGATTGAATCGCCTTCACTGATGTTTCAGCGTTCTCCAGTTCAGTAACGACACTAGTTTGTCTCAACAACTTTTGCCACTCGGCGCATAGATCGTTGATCTTCACGGTTTCTCCTTGTTCCGTCTTCTGTTCGACATATTTCAGAAAATACGTCAGAACTTTCTTGTCTTCACTCGGATCAAGACCTCGCAACCAGAAGAACACTTTCCAGCCTTCCGCATCAATATCTTTTAACATCGCGGCTTCACACAATGCATTGACTTTGTTTGTGTATTCCACCGGTGCAATACCTTTGCGAGCGATGTTAATGCAGGCAAAACGGTGTGAGAACAAACTCTTCTTGATATCGAACAACTCTTTCAAGATATCGACCGTATCATTAAATGACACGTCCTTCCACTCCTTCGGACAGATTCTCTTTGAATACTGCTCGTAGACTTCGTCTGCCAATTTGCTCACAAGCAATGACACTCTGTTTTCATCTTTTAACGCTTCCCCTTCCACTGTGAATGCCGTTCCATAGCGAGCATACCACTTTGAGAACGTTTTCTCTTCCTCCAGATCGAATGTGAACTTTGAAATCCGACCGCCAATTTCATTCATCAGTTGAGACAAGTTCGGTCCACTAGTTAAGCTTTCTGTGTCTGTCGAAACCACGTTTTTCTCCATCGCCTTCGTCAAAATAGCCATAGACGCCTGATGCTGCTCCGCTTGAGCTTGCATTTGTTGTTGCATCAGTTTCATCATCTCCATGAACTGTTGGTTCATGTCTTTTGATGAAGTTGGGTCGTCCTTTCCCATTGCGATACGTGTTTCGGGTCACTGGACTACCGTACCTTACTCAACTGATACCAATTCCAGCAAGAATTTACGTGGAAAACCGAAAATCGAAAAATTCGAAAATTCGAAAGTCGTAAATTCTCCTTGGAAAAGGAAAAGAAATCGCAGTTCGGAAATACCAGTCGCCTCGCGAAACTGATCCTTTACGATTTTTCTTGTCACTAGAAATTCCGAAAATCCGTCGCCAAGCGAAACGGTTCAGTTTTTCAGTGAAAAATGTTCTTCTAAAGTTAGACCTAGTCTAAAACTTCAGAATTCCAGCAAATCCTCGATCGCCAATGTTGTGTTCCTCAGGTGTAACAACAGAACACAGGGTTTCCAGTAACACGGGTTTATTCGGAGAAGAGAATAAGAGGGTAAAAACAGGACTGATCTTCCGAGAGAAGATTCCCAGAGGGAGGGGACAAAGGTGACGTGGCATACGTGGCAAATAGGGAACGATAATAATAAGGATATCGGGGGTCACGTACATAATAGTAATAAATAGATCTTTGTGGAGCATAGAAAACTCCACAACAATATGTATCCGGAATTTGATCTTGACCAGTATAAGGATGTTGTCGGCTAAACCGGAAAGAGCTCGAGGAAGTGAATTGATCGTAAGAAAGCATAGAAAGAATCGAGGATTGCATACGCCTTAGAGTAGAACGAGAGAAGCCTTGGTCGAGGACCGGTTTGCTACGAATTGCTTCTAGTTCCACCTCCTCTGTATCTCGTGTCATTGTAGACGGAGACCACCAAGAGTAGGCGTTAGCTGATGTCGAGTCTTAAGTTCCTTGCGATCATTATCACAAGATTCGATTGAATTTCCGATATTCAGTTGACAACATAAGGGCGAAAATGGGATGATTAGAAATGGGCGAATGTTCCCGAGGGGGATCTATGTCGGTCAAGGATTGACGGACGGAAGATCTGTAACGGAAACTTCTCTCCACACGAGAATGCACATGTCGCATTTGGTCACAACGTTCTAAGGATTCGTATGATTCGAGTGGTCGAGGAAATCAACATTTTCACGTGAATCGTGAAACGGCCACAGTATCCGGTCTCGCCAGGTCGGAATACTGTAGCTAGCTTCCCTGGGAGAACTCAAATAGGAATCAGAACGGTTAATGACAAAGCTACAATCGAGACTCGTGGTTTCTAAAACGCCATAATCTGAATCTCCTCTCTTCGTTCATTATGGTTTTACTCGTAACAACTGTCGGAATCTATCCTGGTGATGGTTCCGTCTCGAGACTCACAAAACGTCAATAGTGACGTGCTCGAGAGGGAAGGTCACCGGAACATCAAACAGTGAATTCTCGATTTTCGAATCTACGACAGGGGGTCCGCTGCAATGACCGAGGTCATTCACATCGGAGCGGCGGTCGACTCTAAATCGAAAAGGGAACAAACGAGGAAAGGCACAATGGACGTCCGAAAGGAAATAACAAAGGAGGGGGGGGGGGGGGGGGAAGGGATAATCAGAATAAGATGAAGGTTGCCGAGCGGGACCTCAGTCAAGTCGGAAGTCGACTGGCTTAGAGATCGATCTCGGAAGTTTTCTCTCTCACGAACCTAGACACGGCACTGGCTGCTGAATTGTTGAACGATCCCTGTGTTTTCGAACGTACGAGGAACTTTGACCACGTTACAAAAACGTAAAGAAGTGATCGTTACTTCCGATCTTCTGTGGTCGGAAGGTTAACGTCCCAGGGCGGTTCGAGGATTCAAGAATTAATCAACAACTACCTCCAATGTCCAAACGAGGATCGTGGATTCTGAAACACCCATAAACTTGGTTCGGTCTATATATTCATTTCAGTCGTGCATGGAGCTCCGGTGAGTATTGATCCTCAAAACGCTCTTTATCGATGATCACGTAACAACGCTAACCAGACGGTAGCGTAAGACGAGGACTAGACAAAGAGGGATATTGAGAATGTAGGCTGATATTTCAGCAAAACTAACGTCATTGTCCTCGCAGCGACGATTGTCGCATATCGTGGAAACGACAGTCAGTCTGTACACCGAGGGCTATCAAGGGGGACTGAAACGAAAGCGACAAGAACCAAGAGAGGGGAAACGAGTGGATCACAGTAGACGGAATGGCAAATAACTGGACCCAAAATTTCGTCAAATTCTGAGTTTTCGTACTTGCGATCCACTGGAATCGGTTAGCGTAATCTAACCGAAACCATAGACTAGCATCATCCAAACGAGGAGGGAGATTGATCACTCAATCTCAAAAAACGTCGGCCACTAGCCTGATCGAGAACGAGGTCTCAATGAAACTAGAGTTGGGCGAATGATCACTCAATCGCAAGAACATCGGCCACTAGCCTGATCGAAATCGAAATTTCAATAAAACTAGAAATAGGGTGGATTGATCACTCAATCCGTGGAACATCCGGGTCTGGCCTGATCGAAACCGAAGTTTCAATGAAACCAGTGGGCGGATCGTGTTAGGATCCTTGTGAAGAATTTGCTTTTTCAATGTAGTGAATATAGAGCGGACTATGCATCATCTCAAACGTCAGCCTTAATGAAATTATGTCGATCTGACGAACGACACTTTTACGCAGATTTCAAGAAGGCGAGAATGATGCATATTCCCAAACACGTCTATACACCGAGGAAACTAAACTTGAACTGGAACTAACGAGGTTGATGACTTGAGGACGTTATCGAGGATCCGAGGATTCATCGAAGGTTTCTCGAGCCATCTGACAACCCTTATCCGTCACACTAGCCGTTCCGAGGAACGACTTTGGTCACGAACGCATGATCAATCTGTGTTCTTACGAACATTGGATTCATCGAGGGTATTTTTTCATTAGTATTAGTCACAACTTCGCTTCGCCTACATCTATCTGACAAAAAACAACACATAGTTTAACCTCTTTCTGTATTATGGTCGATAATCGCTCGGGTGAAAAGTCAGGTTTGAAACTTCGTTAAACTCAGGCTCCGGTATTACCATCGGAGGCTTCGCACATATGCCCTCTATCATCACTATTGTCTTCGGAACCTTCGAAAAGATTGGAGACAAAAGCCACGCGACGTGAATCAAGATGAACGTAGTACGGTTAACTAAGAATCAAACCGGCTAGAAATTAGCGTCAAGACTTTTCATATGAGACCGGAGTCCGAACTACCGATGTCAAGACCGAGCCATCAACTACCACTAACATACTCAGAGTTTCTATTTTACTAGAGGGAATACTTAAGGGTTGATCGACTGATTGAGGCCGCGTTAGCGAGGTCAACCAGTGACTAACTGTCCGATACTAAGACAGAATCTTAATACCTCCTTGAGTACCGGTACTCCGGGGGGACAGAGGAATCCGGATTCCTCCCTCTCCTCTCTCTCGATTCAATGATCAGAATAGTAGAAGTGTCGTGAAGCGCTACTGAATCCAATCACTGGGTTCCAGCGAGTCCACTATTATAGTAACTCTCTGAAGTCAGTGAGTAGAATCAGAACTCTACTTCCAGCTGATCTCGGGAGAGAGACCTGATCGAAGTAGCCAGCCCAACACTAAACAACTTGCATCCTCCGGAAGGGAATCCAAGGATTCGTCCCGAATTTACGAACTATAAACGCGTCTACAGTCCGAGAGATACAGACAGTTATTCAAAAAACTGTCCCTAAACTTTCACACTATCCTCTAGAAAGAAAGTAATATCCTAATAAAACAGCTGACGATAGGTCCGAGGAATGCGCTCCAAGGCCGCACATCGCCAGAGGGGGGTTGGATCGCAGATTACTCTGAAATCCGGCACCTGAATGAATCAAAACAATCCGCTTTTAGCGTGGCGCATCGTTTCAGTCGTCCAGGGTTGTTTATCTGCTATTGCGACGACTGGTCCTCTCGAGGAACCATCGGACTTCCGGCTAAACGTATCCTCCCGATTAAGCATCCGAACTGGAACAGCTATCGAGGAGAATGTTATTTAACCATATGTCCGACTATCCTCCTAGAGACCGCAACCGCCTAATATCAGACAAACAGAAAATTTTGTGGTCATTATTCTATTATTCATGCATTGTAGGGAACTGATCGGCCGAACAATATGGGCTACTCCATCTAACACTAATCAGAATGCGTCGAGTATAGAATCAGAAGTCCTGTCCGATCGCTTGATGTCTTACTTCATACTTAGGCCGCCCCTCGTACTTTTCTCAACAAACAAGCCTCAGAACTTCCGCATTTGTCTACTCAATCATACACTCCTATAGATGTCAGCAAAGTAGAACCACATCATTCGACAAATCAATTCTAAAAATGTCAACGAGTTTATTTTAGGAAACGAGGAATAGTACTCAAAACCAGTTCAACCATCATCAGTTTCGACGATGAACGAGGAACTTGTTTCGAGGATAACTAAACCAATTAAAAATAGATATTTCGTATTCGAGGAATGTTCCCACATTAGAATGGGCCTGCAGAAATCCAGGTTTCCACTCTCACAGATCCAGAAACGGTGAGCGCGAAGCATGCTGCCGAGATCGAGACCAGATAGAGAATGAATAACGAGGAGACCGAGACGAGTTCTCATGGAAACTTCCCTACTCAATACAAACTAACTATATATCCAATTGAAACAGTATAATAACACTCAACAATCAGAATAGACTAAAATAACTCGTTAACACTAACTACAAAGACTTAAGGAACAATAAAACCAGCTTCTTGTATTCTAGTTGGTACGTCAAATCACTATCACCGGCAATGCATTTCGAGGATCATCCGCGTACGAATAAAACCGAAGGTACACTGTGATTCCGAGGACAATTAATCGACATTTAATGGCCTTTTAGCCCCTCATTCTTCCGCACGACACCCGCTAGAGTACCTGGGCTCGATACCCTAACTTGTTATGTCGTGGGTTAGTGGTTTCTCCTAAAGCTGCGATCAACCCGATAGTCTTTCACGCTTAACCGAAGCCTCGCTTCGACGCTCAGACCCATAAAGGTATATAGAGTCAGCAATGATAACTCGCCACTAACCTCAACTGAATATAGTATCGAGAGTATGACCCACAATAAGATCCCAACCATCATACGATAGCCGAAACCCTACTGCTAGCCACAGTCACACTCTCAATCTACACCAAAAAGAACAACGAGGAACGTACCAAAACGCAACTATACTAGACAAGACAGGACCACTCAAGCTTCACTGAAAGTTTTCCTCGGTAGGAAAGGTTACAAGGTAGACGATCATGTCCGGCTTGTTCCCTCTCCGGGCGGAGGCCTTTTCCAGATTCACTATAGCCTTCATCAGAGATATTAATACAGTAGTAGTGGGTTCGAGTAAGTGCCCGCGCTCTCCTGAGGAAAGGATGCGGGCTAGAGGCGGTCGAGGATGTTCGTACGATAACCGCACGTTCGTGACGATAGCCAGGCGCTCAATGCTAAAACCCTGCAAGTGCTCGATAAGTCCCCGAATTAAATCGGAGACGCGACCACCTGTGGGAAGAAGATCGAGGATTCCTGGGGCTCAAACACAAACAATTACGATACATGAACAAGGATCCTAAACTTTTATCGGCGAAAGTCCTCCAAGAACCGCGGCTCTTCGACGACGATCTCCGATGCCTACTCACTCAACTACCAATGTTACTACTCTATTAACAACCCTGGCATAAAAAAGAGGGTGGGAATTAGTTATGTTTTCGTGTTCGGTAGATGTTCAACAAAAAGTCAAACAACGTTTATGAGTCAATAGTTCCGGGAGTCCATTACGAACGCCGGCTAGCGAGCATGGTATCTACTCTCTAGCTTCTGCGTAAGGGTTCTTATAGTCTGTTAATATAGTCGCGATCAACCTGGCAGCATCCTCGGTCGGGGCCCCCGGCCTCCCTGAGTTATAGCCCAAAGGGTATATAGTGTCGACTAACCAACATGACTACAGAACCACGCTAACCGGAACTTCAATGAAAATTCATCGAGGAACTAGCAAACGAAATGCAAACGGAGAACGTACCCAACCTACACTACTAACACAATTAATCCCCGACTGTCATCAATGTTTCCCGGATTCGGTATTAGATTGCGTTCGAGAAGTCCGAGAAGTTGTACTGAAGTATGCTCATAAAGATACGGAAGGTATTCCGAGACCAAATCGAGGAATCAGACTATTATCCGAGGTTTTACGAGGATACTACCGCAGATTTCAATCATTTCTTGTCAACCGTATCTTTTTTTAGAAACGGTAACAACAAACGAGGACCCCCTAAGACCTAGAACACAAGAGACAGACACGAAAATCGATAGTCACGCTTGGCGACAATACACATTTCATAGCCATAAAACTCCTCTTTTGTCCTAAGCCTATTAATAACTCAATCTATACCAAACTCGTTTCACACTGTCCGAATTACTCAAGGGTTCTCGAGGAGAATCAATGTTTCGGATATATTCCGATACCCGCGAACACTAACAATCGATCCCACGAGGAATCAATCGCAAACGTATTCACTAACACGCACATTCGTACGAGGAATCAGAATATTCCCTAGCACCAACCCTATTCCCGAAAGGTTCTGAGATTCGATAAGGACACAAAAACATTTAACCTGATGCTACATAACTGAGGTCTTCCCAGAATTGCTTCCGAGGAGCGGCCAGCTATTTCACACCAGTGCTATTGTATCCCAATGACAGTTTTTTGGCGTATTCATTTAACGAGGACCGAGTTGCTAGCTCGCTCATCGCATGGGAACCCTGACTAAGCCGTTAAAAACGACTATCGTCAGCGTTATGCACTAAGAATACGCCGCTTAGATATCACCCACTCGGAAGACTATTTCTTCAAAATGGGAAAACTCAACTTTCATCTCTCTCCTCCACTCGTCCACGTCCTGTTACGGTTCCAAACCGACCTGGGGGCATTCGCATCCCCAGGCTTTTACTACGACTCGCCCACTGCGAGGAGACCATACCGGCTCGGTTGCGGGTAATCTTCAGACTCGAGGAGCACGAAACAAGGAGACGACTACACGAGGAACACGATTGTAGAGCCTTGAGACGACCAACGAGGAATTCCATCGAAATCCAGGCGTCCACACGAGGAAAAAGCTCCAGCTCTGACAATTCCTTCGTGCACGTATCGAATCCCAGCCTCCGAGGAACCGAAAACACGACGAGGACCCCTTTTCCCGCTGGAAAAGGGCTAACAACTCTTACCCTTTGCTGAAATCGAGGATTAGAAAAATTTTCGCGCTCAATTTTAGCATTCCCGATAATTTAGCATTTTTAGAACCCTAAAAGACGGAAATTTTAGCTATTTTACTCATTTTCCGAGGAAATTTTCGAAAAATCAATAATTCCGAAATTCGAAAAATCGATTTTTTCATTCGAAAATAGCGTCCGATAACGAGGAAAAAATTCAGCGTAGCGAAAATATGGGAAAACAGTCAGTTTCGAACGATCCTACTCAATAAATCGAATTTCGAAAATTTTCGAAAATTTTCGAAAAGGTGAAAACTCAATTTTTTGCGTAGAAAGGTACTAAAATGAGCGTTTTAGGGGTTTCTAAGGGCTTAGAATTCAATTTTAATACGAAAAATCACTTTCGAAAAGCAGAAATCCCTCAGAATATCGATTTTTCGCCTAAAACTCGAAAAATCAAGCTTTTTTGGCAAAATGTAACCGAACAGCGAGGAAAAAGCGTACGAAAGCGAATAAATAGTATCAAAATTACCTCAAAATAATGTCCAAAAATCAATTCTTGAATTCGCGGCAGAAATTTCGGAATTAATCCCAAAAAACGCCACTTTTTAGCTCAAAAACGGAAATTTCGACGGGTTCGAGGATTTGGGATAGGTTTTTCGAGGAAAAGAGTTCAAAAATCAATTTTTTCGAGGAATTTTACCCTAGGAAAAAAAGAATTTCGAAAAAGAAAGTAGAATTTTGCCCAAAAATCCCCAAAAATTCTAGAATAAAATGCATTTTCC
This sequence comes from Caenorhabditis sinica, assembly GCA_963932045.1. Classification (NCBI taxonomy): domain Eukaryota; kingdom Metazoa; phylum Nematoda; class Chromadorea; order Rhabditida; family Rhabditidae; genus Caenorhabditis; species Caenorhabditis sinica. The sequence goes on from OZ009940.1 coordinate 24,437,747, forward strand.
CACTCCCACGCTCGCCGACGCAACACAGTGTCTGCGTCTCCGCGAGAGCGCACGCTCTCTCGCGTACACTCCGATCGCGGGGAGGGCAGGTGTATACTTTCGGCGCGCGGTTTGAATTTAGTTTTTCAAAGCCGGAACCAAAAATAAAGCGGAAAAAGGCGAAAAGGGTCTAGAAAAAAAGGAAATTTCGAGGAAAATGATATCTAGAAAAATCGAGCGTCTAAAATAGCACTAGAAAAATCACACAGCACGCATTTTCTCGAGGAGAAAAATACGAGAGAGAGGCAAAATCGACCAACTTGTTCGCCGAGGTCGAATTCAACGACGACGGAAATCGAGTCGGTCGATGCACCAATGTTGACGCCCAGTCTATGTAGACGGCCGCTGGTCATAGCCATTCTGGAGCATCTGCAAGCGCCGAGTCTCTCAACTCGCCAAGCGGTGGTTCAGACAAGCGGCAAGATGAGCTGTGTGAATATCTAACGCAGTTTTAGGCTAAATCCAAGTTTATTCAGGAAAGCTTTTCCTCCCGAGGAGAAAGGCGTTAAAACCTCATAAACAAGGAAACTCAATTATAGATAAAGTTTGCCGAAGAGCGGAATAAAGTCAGCGAAGGTCACGAGGACACGAACTCTGAACAGTCTCCGATGGGGCGAGGAATACAATCAAGGAATATGAAGCAAAACAATAAAATAATATTATCATCGGCTCCGGAATATCCCTCAACAACTCCCCCGTCCCCCGACCCAACTCTCTACAAACTCTGCCTATTTTAGGCCAAGCGAAGAGCGTGGGGCCGGGTACGGTGGCGGTGGGTGGCGTGTGTGTGCGTGGCGAGACCCAAGGGCGGCGAAAGTCCATGCGCCTTTGACTCTAGCGAGGAGACGCAGAGAAACAAAGACAATTACCTGTCGGGCGCTGTAACTGGGGTTAGAGTGGACGGATTTTTCCCAAATAAAATGGGAAAAATAGAGAAGGAAAAGTATAATAATATAAGCAAGGAAAACAACAGAATAAATAGCAATAAAATAGATAGATTAGCTATGGGAATAGCTAATTACCTAGATTAGGGCTAGAAGAATGTTGGAGTGGGACAGAAGAAGGCACGGGAGCCTGGGTTCTGTCAACAGGAGTTGTGAAGATCAAAAGAATTTCAGGACTCCCTTTTTTGAGAATATGGACCCTTTACGATTGATAAAAGTAAAAATGAAAAAAAATATGCAGAGTATGAAACGGAAAAAATAGCCAGAACAAGACAAAGCATTCAACAATTTTTTGACACAAACTGGCAAATTTTTCTGCTCCTAGATCTCCCCGAATTTCACCTAATGATTTGAATAGGCAATAGCTGACGTTTTGTATATGTAACCAAAAATATAAGAAGATGTTGCGAGCAGAATCTACAGCGGTTTCAAATTATGACTTGCAGATACCCGATAAGGGTAAGGACAGTTTAAAGGAGGAATCCACTCAAATTTTTTTTGCTTTAAAATATGTAATAATGTGTGCTGATTGCTGATATCGTAACGAAAATTTACAAAAATCATTCAAAAACCCCGAAAATCCGCTTTGAAAACGTCATTTTTGATGCGAATCGCATTGGGCTGCCGTGGAAGAACTCCGAAGTTTTCTCGGCCACCTGCTCTCTGCCACCGCCTTTTTTTGCCAGTTTGAGTGATTTTTTCTTGTTTTTTCGACTGAAACCCGCTTAAACATTTATTTTTTATTGAATTATCATCTTTTAAGCCAGTTTCAGTCGAAAAACAAGAAAAAATCCCTCAAACTGGAAAAAAAAGGCGGTGGCAGAGAGCAGGTGGCCGAAAAAACTTCGGAGTTCTTCCACGGCCGCCCAATGCGATTCGCATCAAAAATGGCATTTTCAAAGCGGAAAAAATTTTTGAGTGGATTCCTCCTTTAAAAGTTGTGGAAAAAGATAAATAATAAATTGGAGCTTAAAACAATTCTATTGGCTATATTAAATTTGTCTTCCCTCTTTACTTGGTATTGGAAACTGAAAAATGTATATTTTTTATTCATAAGCAACTTTGATTTTTCAAGTTTGACAGTGAATTCTGCATAAAACTAATAACAGTTCCTTATGAATGCTTAGAAGTAGACAATAAATTGCGCGTTCAAAATGTTCATAACTAGGACCACTAATATCTAATATGATGTGAGGAATCTGTTGACGGCTGACTAGAATTGTTGCCCAGATAATCAAGAGACTATAGAGTAAGTGAAATAAAGAGGATCAGGTTAGTAGGAAGATCAGGTTTAAGTAGAAGGGCCAGGTTAATAAACTAAAACTAAATGACATTTTAGAAATACAATAGATGGTACTACCTTATGGTGCAACGGTAACTAACAAAAATCAATTTTCCCGTTTTCTCATGATATTACTAGGACATGAAAAAAATGAAGACTAAAATAGTAAGAAACCCAGTTTCATAAACTTTGTAAAAAATGGAAAAGTAGACCTTGCCCAATACGGTGATAAATATTAACTGCGCTTTTTTTTCTATATTTATATCATCCTTGCTATTCTCTCAATTTTTGTGGTAAAAATAGCACGTTTGGTACTTCAAATCTTTAGTGACTCCAGTAATTCCAACTGCGCAACAACCAGGAAACATTCATCTTTTCAAATCGGGATGCTGAAACTGGAAAAAAATGATTTAAATTTTATTTTTTCTCTGGTTTCATCATGAAATACATATGTTCTGAACTGCCTATCCATAGAAGCCACGATTTTGAATAATATTTTAATTCACAAGTAATATTTTGGATTCGAGCACGTTAATATGGAACTATTTCCTAAACTCTCTACCTAGTTTCATCAAGTATTTGAAAATGAAAATATGAATTTCGACTTTTCAAAAATTGTGAAAATGTTTAATTTCCTACCCATATCCAAACAAGATCTTGGAATTGTCGGAATTTGTTAGCCTTGAAACAGTAATATATCCATTCTTATGGATATTGGCTGTTTTGCTGACAGACCAAGAAAAAGGATCACTAGATTTCAAAATTCAAAGCTCCCAATACCACGCGTTCGAAACTGAACAAATTTTCCTCTGCAAAATTTTGCTCCACTATAACCGTTATCATCAAATTAATAAGGGGTCCAGAGAGGAAAGTCTTCATGAACATTTTTAACCAATTTTTTTTGTTGATCCTTATAACATCAAGAAAATGCAAATAATTAAAAACAAACAGAATGCGAAACATTAATGTTTTAGTCCCACTGTTGAAGTTTTGACATGATTTTTCATGAAAGTTCTGTGCTTCTATAAACCTTTTCGAATGCATAGGGGTTTCAAGTTTTTGAGCAAGGATATTTTGTGATTCAAATGGGACAACTGAAGTTTCTGAAGAGCTAGCTGGACTAAAGTACATCTTGAAACAGGATCATCAATGAAAAACGTGTATTTCCCTATGAAATTCGTAGGTTGATGATCAACAACCGTAGCGAAGCATAAGCTCATCTTCAAGCTGAAGTTTTTTGAAAAATCAAAAACATTTTTTCTCTGGTTTATAAGCTCTGAAGACTAGTCAGTTTCTATTAACTGTTGGACAAAAAATGTTGAAATGACAAGACGGAAAAAAAACAGAAAACTTACAAAAATTTTGTCATCAAAACAATTGTTCCAACTCACATTTCGCTTCTAATGATAGACTTGTTGCGTTGACATTGTGTCATATTGGAAATCCCAAGCTTCTTGAGAACTTGAAACAGAACGTGACTGATCTTGGAAATCGTCGGTTTCCTGCTCCAGAATCGAGTTTGACAAGTTGTCTAGAAATACGAGACCATCAAGAAACAGTATCATTCGTTGACTTAATTCAATTATAAAACAGCTTTTTTCAGATACGCTGTCTTTTTGCAACTCTCGAACTTGGTCAAAAATATCTTTTTGAGTCTGTTTTTCAGTAAAAATTAATACAATTTCGGCGAAAAACAAGATTCATGGACTAATGAAATCAATTCTATCGAATTTTATGGAAATGGAACACGTATTTAAAATATAATAAAAATGGGTTTTTTTAAATCCGATTATTTTCAAATTTTTACCTGTTGCATTGATGTCATGTAAACACTGAATTTTCACATTATTTGCTGCACGATTGATCATAAAATTCAATATAAAATTTCGAACGCTCCAGGACGAGAATACAAACAAAAAACAGCTTCACTAGATTGTAAAATGTAAGAGCATTATTTTTAAATGATAATATGATAACAACAACGCCTATGTTCAGTTTTCACTACTCGGATACTTGGAAACTCAATAACAGTTGCTCGGTAACGGAAGAATTTTTACACTTTTCTGTTTTGCGATGTTGTATTAATCTCTTTTAGTATATTTCGCTCATTGTGTAGTAACTATTTTTCAGTGAAACATACTAAATGGTAATGGAGCAGTAATATGAATTGAGGTTCCCAAAAACTTGCAAATACTAGTTTCACAATCAGTCACGTCTTTTTAATCAAAGTTCAGTCATGGAAACCGTATGATCAGTTCAGAACCAACTTTCGGAACTAGCTTGACTCTCGTGAACATCCTTGTGGTGTTTCGCTGCAACTCACGATTGTCAGAAGCTGCAACCAGCTCAATAAATGCAACAAATTGGGCAGTGTTTACAATATAACAATTGTTCACAGGATCGCAATCAACAGTATTCTCAAAAATAAATTGTGAAAAAGGCAAAACTTCTCAGGATTAGCAACATTATACCCTACATGCCAGCATGAGAACAACAACGGCGAAAGGTGAAGCATTCGAATCGGTAAATAAATTGTTCTATTATTTCTAACTCGATGAAGAAACGGAATTATTTGTCGGGCTTTCCGTCTCAGTCTGAGTCATAAAGAAAATTTGTTATAACGTAATTTGTTACGAAACTGAAACATCAACAAGCATCGTTGGGTAAATTTCCTTCAGCTTCAGTTTATATCTGACTTTGTAGATACAGTAGAACTTGGTTTTTGTTGTCATCATTCTTCTGAAGAGTGAGAAGACTCATAAGCATTATTCCAAATTCCACCAAAAAGATGCAGTTGTAGCAAAACATACCTCTATTCCGTCTAATTACTCGTCCAATAGCAATCAAACGGTGTCAAACAGACAAGACAATCACGAAACAGTGCCTGCTGAAATTTTTCGGTTTTTTTTTTTGAAGATTTACTGTTTTATAACTTCAAGAAGTTGTGATAAGTGAGCAATTGTCAGTGGCATATATATTGTCTCTAAAAAAGCATAATTTGTTTTAGTTTTTTAATTCCGAAAAGAGTAAAAGAAAAATTTAGGAAGGAAAAAATATAGAGTCCGCCCCCTTCTCTCCCTTAATCCCGTTGGTATGCGCATCCTCGTTTTGATCGGCGAAAAGGGGCGGAGCTTGTGTCGAAAAATGTGTCCGAAAAATGTCCAAAAGTCTGTCACGCTTTTTTGACGATTAATAACTTCGGCCAGAGTTGCCCGTTTTTGATGTTTCTTTTTTTGTTGAATAAAGCAACTAGGGCCGCCCGTGGCGAACTAACAAACAGTAGGATTGGATAATTTTGAGCTGACATGTGCTCAATCTGCCGAAGCTCATTTTTTCTTAAAATTTTTGGCTTGGAAAATTTCGATTTTTTTTCGGTTTATTTAGTTGCATAATTCGGAGAGTAGAGCTACGGGTCTGAAATTTCAAATATAAGTTGGGCGACTAACTGGCTAAATGAAGAGCAATTAAAAAAAATTATTTATCTCAAAATAAAATTTTGAGCCCTAAAAGTTTAAAATGTAGCATTTTTGGAAAATTTTGCTTCTGCCGCTTCGTTTAAGAGAACGGATGGAGCTATCTTTTTGATTTTTGGTGAGTATATGTAAGTCAGACCGTTTTAACCGTTTACCAAATCAGAATCAGTCTATCTTGAAAGCTGCTCCAGAAATTCTTGAAAAATCGAAAAAAGTGGAGCTTTTCCTCCTCGAAAATAGGCTCCTCCCACTTTTAGTTTTTCGCCTATAACTTCGTTAGTTTTTTGAATTTTCGGAATATTCCGTGAAAAACGGATGTAGGATGAAAAACTGCATCGATCTATGTAAAATTTGTGAGTTTTTTAATGGAAAAATTGTTCAGAAATCAAGAAAAACTGTTTTTCAGGCCAAAAATTAAATGTTCCAAAATCGTCATTTTTCAACATTTTGAAGATTTTTTTTTGGTTCCATTAGATTTTAGGTGCCAAAGGCTCCGAGTTACACGGCCGCAGGCCGTGTCTTCGAAGGGCCGAAGGCCCTGACTTCGAGGAGCCGAAGGCTCCAAGTTACACGGCCGCAGGCCGTGTTATCGAAGGGCCGAAGGCCCTGACTTCGAGGAGCCGAAGGCTCCGAGTTACACGGCCGCAGGCCGTGTTATCGTAGGGCCGAAGGCCCTGAGTTCGAGACGGCAAAGGCTCCGAGTTACACGGCCTGCGGCCGCAGGCCGTGTCTTCGAAGGGCCGAAGGCCCTGAATTCGAAGAGCCGAAGGCTCCGAGTTACACGGCCGCAGGCCGTTTCTTCGAAGGGCCGAAGGCCCTGAATTCGAAGAGCCGAAGGCTCCGAGGTACACGGCCGCAGGCCGTGTTTTCGAAGGGCCGAAGGCCCTGAGTTCGAGGAGCCGAAGGCTCCGAGGTACACGGCCGCAGGCCGTTTCTTCGAAGGGCCGAAGGCCCTGAGTTCGAGACGCCAAAGGCTCCGAGTTACACGGCCGCAGGCCGTGTCTTCGAAGGGCCGAAGGCCCTGAGTTCGAGGAGCCGAAGGCTCCGAGTTACACGGCCGCAGGCCGTGTCTTCGAAGGGCCGAAGGCCCTGAGTTCGAAGAGCCGAAGGCTCCGAGTTACACGGCCGCAGGCCGTTTCTTCGAAGGGCCGAAGGCCCTGAGTTCGAGACGCCAAAGGTTCCGAGTTACACGGCCGCAGGCCGTGTCTTCGAAGGGCCGAAGGCCCTGACTTCGAGAAGCCGAAGGCTCCAAGTTACACGGCCGCAGGCCGTGTTATCGAAGGGCCGAAGGCCCTGACTTCGAGGAGCCGAAGGCTCCGAGTTACACGGCCGCAGGCCGTGTTATCGTAGGGCCGAAGGCCCTGACTTCGAGGAGCCGACGGCTCCGAGTTACACGGCCGCAGGCCGTGTTTTCAAAGGGCCGAAGGCCCTGAGTTCGAGGAGCCGAAGGCTCCGAGTTACACGGCCGCAGGCCGTGTCTTCGAAGGGCCGAAGGCCCTGAGTTCGAAGAGCCGAAGGCTCCGAGTTACACGGCCGCAGGCCGTTTCTTCGAAGGGCCGAAGGCCCTGAGTTCGAGACGCCAAAGGCTCCGAGTTACACGGCCGCAGGCCGTGTCTTCGAAGGGCCGAAGGCCCTGAGTTCGAAGAGCCAAAGGCTCCGAGTTACACGGCCGCAGGCCGTGTCTTCGAAGGGCCGAAGGCCCTGAGTTCGAAGAGCCGAAGGCTCCGAGGTACACGGCCGCAGGCCGTTTCTTCGAAGGGCCGAAGGCGCTGAGTTCGAGGAGCCGAAGGCTCCGAGGTACACGGCCGCAGGCCGTGTCTTCGAAGGGCCGAAGGCCCTGAGTTCGAAGAGCCGAAGGCTCCGAGTTACACGGCCGCAGGCCGTGTCTTCGAAGGGTTGAAGGCCCTGAGTTCGAGGAGCCGAAGGCTCCGAGGTACACGGCCGCAGGCCGTTTCTTCGAAGGGCCGAAGGCCCTGAGTTCGAGGAGCCGAAGGCTCCGAGGTACACGGCCGCAGGCCGTGTCTTCGAAGGGCCGAAGGCCCTGAGTTCGAAGAGCCGAAGGCTCCGAGTTACACGGCCGCAGGCCGTGTCTTCGAAGGGTTGAAGGCCCTGAGTTCGAGACGCCAAAGGCTCCGAGTTACACGGCCGCAGGCCGTGTCTTCGAAGGGCCGAAGGCCCTGAGTTCGAAGAGCCAAAGGCTCCGAGTTACACGGCCGCAGGCCGTGTCTTCGAAGGGCCGAAGGCCCTGAGTTCGAAGAGCCGAAGGCTCCGAGGTACACGGCCGCAGGCCGTTTCTTCGAAGGGCCGAAGGCGCTGAGTTCGAGGAGCCGAAGGCTCCGAGGTACACGGCCGCAGGCCGTGTCTTCGAAGGGCCGAAGGCCCTGAGTTCGAAGAGCCGAAGGCTCCGAGTTACACGGCCGCAGGCCGTGTCTTCGAAGGGTTGAAGGCCCTGAGTTCGAGGAGCCGAAGGCTCCGAGGTACACGGCCGCAGGCCGTTTCTTCGAAGGGCCGAAGGCCCTGAGTTCGAGGAGCCGAAGGCTCCGAGGTACACGGCCGCAGGCCGTGTCTTCGAAGGGCCGAAGGCCCTGAGTTCGAAGAGCCGAAGGCTCCGAGTTACACGGCCGCAGGCCGTGTCTTCGAAGGGTTGAAGGCCCTGAGTTCGAAGAGCCAAAGGCTCCGAGTTACACGGCCGCAGGCCGTGTTATCGTAGGGCCGAAGGCCCTGAGTTCGAAGAGCCGAAGGCTCCGAGGTACACGGCCGCAGGCCGTTTCTTCGAAGGGCCGAAGGCGCTGAGTTCGAGGAGCCGAAGGCTCCGAGGTACACGGCCGCAGGCCGTTTCTTCGAAGGGCCGAAGGCCCTGAGTTCGAGGAGCCGAAGGCTCCGAGGTACACGGCCGCAGGCCGTGTCTTCGAAGGGCCGAAGGCCCTGAGTTCGAGGAGCCGAAGGCTCCGAGGTACACGGCCGCAGGCCGTGTCTTCGAAGGGCCGAAGGCTCTGAGTTCGAAGAGCCGAAGGCTCCGAGTTACACGGCCGCAGGCCGTGTCTTCGAAGGGTTGAAGGCCCTGAGTTCGAAGAGCCGAAGGCTCCGAGTTACACGGCCGCAGGCCGTTTCTTCGAAGGGCCGAAGGCCCTGAGTTCGAAGAGCCGAAGGCTCCGAGTTACACGGCCGCAGGCCGTGTCTTCGAAGGGTTGAAGGCCCTGAGTTCGAGGAGCCGAAGGCTCCAAGTTACACGGCCGCAGGCCGTGTTATCGTAGGGCCGAAGGCCCTGAGTTCGAGACGCCAAAGGCTCCGAGTTACACGGCCGCAGGCCGTTTCTTCGAAGGGCCGAAGGCCCTGAGTTCGAGACGCCAAAGGCTCCGAGTTACACGGCCGCAGGCCGTGTCTTCGAAGGGCCGAAGGCCCTGAGTTCGAAGAGCCAAAGGCTCCGAGTTACACGGCCGCAGGCCGTGTCTTCGAAGGGCCGAAGGCGCTGAGTTCGAGGAGCCGAAGGCTCCGAGGTACACGGCCGCAGGCCGTGTCTTCGAAGGGCCGAAGGCCCTGAGTTCGAAGAGCCGAAGGCTCCGAGTTACACGGCCGCAGGCCGTGTCTTCGAAGGGTTGAAGGCCCTGAGTTCGAGGAGCCGAAGGCTCCGAGGTACACGGCCGCAGGCCGTTTCTTCGAAGGGTTGAAGGCCCTGAGTTCGAGGAGCCGAAGGCTCCGAGGTACACGGCCGCAGGCCGTTTCTTCGAAGGGCCGAAGGCCCTGAGTTCGAGGAGCCGAAGGCTCCGAGGTACACGGCCGCAGGCCGTGTCTTCGAAGGGCCGAAGGCCCTGAGTTCGAAGAGCCGAAGGCTCCGAGTTACACGGCCGCAGGCCGTGTCTTCGAAGGGTTGAAGGCCCTGAGTTCGAAGAGCCAAAGGCTCCGAGTTACACGGCCGCAGGCCGTGTTATCGTAGGGCCGACGGCCCTGAGTTCGAAGAGCCGAAGGCTCCGAGGTACACGGCCGCAGGCCGTTTCTTCGAAGGGCCGAAGGCGCTGAGTTCGAGGAGCCGAAGGCTCCGAGGTACACGGCCGCAGGCCGTTTCTTCGAAGGGCCGAAGGCCCTGAGTTCGAGGAGCCGAAGGCTCCGAGGTACACGGCCGCAGGCCGTGTCTTCGAAGGGCCGAAGGCCCTGAGTTCGAGGAGCCGAAGGCTCCGAGGTACACGGCCGCAGGCCGTGTCTTCGAAGGGCCGAAGGCCCTGAGTTCGAAGAGCCGAAGGCTCCGAGTTACACGGCCGCAGGCCGTGTCTTCGAAGGGTTGAAGGCCCTGAGTTCGAAGAGCCGAAGGCTCCGAGTTACACGGCCGCAGGCCGTTTCTTCGAAGGGCCGAAGGCCCTGAGTTCGAAGAGCCGAAGGCTCCGAGGTACACGGCCGCAGGCCGTTTCTTCGAAGGGCCGAAGGCCCTGAGTTCGAGGAGCCGAAGGCTCCGAGGTACACGGCCGCAGGCCGTGTCTTCGAAGGGCCGAAGGCCCTGAGTTCGAAGAGCCGAAGGCTCCGAGTTACACGGCCGCAGGCCGTGTCTTCGAAGGGTTGAAGGCCCTGAGTTCGAAGAGCCAAAGGCTCCGAGTTACACGGCCGCAGGCCGTGTTATCGTAGGGCCGAAGGCCCTGAGTTCGAAGAGCCGAAGGCTCCGAGGTACACGGCCGCAGGCCGTTTCTTCGAAGGGCCGAAGGCGCTGAGTTCGAGGAGCCGAAGGCTCCGAGGTACACGGCCGCAGGCCGTGTCTTCGAAGGGTTGAAGGCCCTGAGTTCGAAGAGCCAAAGGCTCCGAGTTACACGGCCGCAGGCCGTGTTATCGTAGGGCCGACGGCCCTGAGTTCGAAGAGCCGAAGGCTCCGAGGTACACGGCCGCAGGCCGTTTCTTCGAAGGGCCGAAGGCGCTGAGTTCGAGGAGCCGAAGGCTCCGAGGTACACGGCCGCAGGCCGTTTCTTCGAAGGGCCGAAGGCCCTGAGTTCGAGGAGCCGAAGGCTCCGAGGTACACGGCCGCAGGCCGTGTCTTCGAAGGGCCGAAGGCCCTGAGTTCGAGGAGCCGAAGGCTCCGAGGTACACGGCCGCAGGCCGTGTCTTCGAAGGGCCGAAGGCCCTGAGTTCGAAGAGCCGAAGGCTCCGAGTTACACGGCCGCAGGCCGTGTCTTCGAAGGGTTGAAGGCCCTGAGTTCGAAGAGCCGAAGGCTCCGAGTTACACGGCCGCAGGCCGTTTCTTCGAAGGGCCGAAGGCCCTGAGTTCGAAGAGCCGAAGGCTCCGAGGTACACGGCCGCAGGCCGTTTCTTCGAAGGGCCGAAGGCCCTGAGTTCGAGGAGCCGAAGGCTCCGAGGTACACGGCCGCAGGCCGTGTCTTCGAAGGGCCGAAGGCCCTGAGTTCGAAGAGCCGAAGGCTCCGAGTTACACGGCCGCAGGCCGTGTCTTCGAAGGGTTGAAGGCCCTGAGTTCGAAGAGCCAAAGGCTCCGAGTTACACGGCCGCAGGCCGTGTTATCGTAGGGCCGAAGGCCCTGAGTTCGAAGAGCCGAAGGCTCCGAGGTACACGGCCGCAGGCCGTTTCTTCGAAGGGCCGAAGGCGCTGAGTTCGAGGAGCCGAAGGCTCCGAGGTACACGGCCGCAGGCCGTGTCTTCGAAGGGCCGAAGGCCCTGAGTTCGAGGAGCCGAAGGCTCCGAGGTACACGGCCGCAGGCCGTTTCTTCGAAGGGCCGAAGGCCCTGAGTTCGAGGAGCCGAAGGCTCCGAGGTACACGGCCGCAGGCCGTGTCTTCGAAGGGCCGAAGGCCCTGAGTTCGAGACGCCAAAGGCTCCGAGTTACACGGCCGCAGGCCGTGTTTTCAAAGGGCCGAAGGCCCTGAGTTCGAGGAGCCGAAGGCTCCGAGTTACACGGCCGCAGGCCGTGTCTTCGAAGGGCCGAAGGCCCTGAGTTCGAAGAGCCGAAGGCTCCGAGTTACACGGCCGCAGGCCGTTTCTTCGAAGGGCCGAAGGCCCTGAGTTCGAGACGCCAAAGGCTCCGAGTTACACGGCCGCAGGCCGTGTTTTCGAAGGGCCGAAGGTCCTGAGTTCGAAGAGCCGAAGGCTCCGAGTTACACGGCCGCAGGCCGTGTCTTCGAAGGGCCGAAGGCCCTGAGTTCGAGGAGCCGAAGGCTCCGAGGTACACGGCCGCAGGCCGTGTCTTCGAAGGGCCGAAGGCCCTGAGTTCGAGGAGCCGAAGGCTCCGAGTTACACGGCCGCATGCCGTGTCTTCGAAGGGCCGAAGGCCCTGAGTTCGAAGAGCCGAAGGCTCCGAGTTACACGGCCGCAGGCCGTTTCTTCGAAGGGCCGAAGGCCCTGAGTTCGAGACGCCAAAGGCTCCGAGTTACACGGCCGCAGGCCGTGTCTTCGAAGGGCCGAAGGCCCTGAGTTCGAAGAGCCAAAGGCTCCGAGTTACACGGCCGCAGGCCGTGTCTTCGAAGGGCCGAAGGCCCTGAGTTCGAGGAGCCGAAGGCTCCGAGTTACACGGCCGCAGGCCGTGTCTTCGAAGGGCCGAAGGCCCTGAGTTCGAGGAGCCGAAGGCTCCGAGGTACACGGCCGCAGGCTGTGTCTTCGAAGGGCCGAAGGCCCTGAGTTCGAAGAGCCGAAGGCTCCGAGTTACACGGCCGCAGGCCGTTTCTTCGAAGGGCCGAAGGCCCTGAGTTCGAGACGCCAAAGGCTCCGAGTTACACGGCCGCAGGCCGTGTCTTCGAAGGGCCGAAGGCCCTGAGTTCGAAGAGCCGAAGGCTCCGAGTTACACGGCCGCAGGCCGTGTCTTCGAAGGGCCGAAGGCCCTGAGTTCGAGGAGCCGAAGGCTCCAAGTTACACGGCCGCAGGCCGTGTTATCGTAGGGCCGAAGGCCCTGAGTTCGAGACGCCAAAGGCTCCGAGTTACACGGCCGCAGGCCGTGTTTTCAAAGGGCCGAAGGCCCTGAGTTCGAGGAGCCGAAGGCTCCGAGTTACACGGCCGCAGGCCGTGTCTTCAAAGGGCCGAAGGCCCTGAGTTCGAAGAGCCGAAGGCTCCGAGTTACACGGCCGCAGGCCGTGTCTTCGAAGGGCCGAAAGCCCTGAGTTCGAGGAGCCGAAGGCTCCGAGGTACACGGCCGCAGGCCGTGTCTTCGAAGGGCCGAAGGCCCTGAGTTCGAGGAGCCAAAGGCTCCGAGTTACACGGCCGCAGGCCGTGCTATCGAAGGGCCGAAGGCCCTGAGTTCGAGGAGCCGAAGGCTCCGAGTTACACGGCCGCAGGCCGTGCTATCGAAGGGCCGAAGGCCCTGAGTTCGAGGAGCCGAAGGCTCCGAGTTACACGGCCGCAGGACGTGCTATCGAAGGGCCGAAGGCCCTGAGTTCGAGGAGCCGAAGGCTCCGAGTTACACGGCCGCAGGACGTGTCTTCGAAGAGCCGAAGGCCCTGAGTTCGAGGAGCCGAAGGCTCCGAGTTACACGGCCGCAGGCCGTGTCTTCGAAGGGCCGAAGGCCCTGAGTTCGAGACGCCAAAGGCTCCGAGTTACACGGCCGCAGGCCGTGCTATCGAAGGGCCGAAGGCCCTGAGTTCGAGGAGCCAAAGGCTCCGAGTTACACGGCCGCAGGCCGTGTCTTCGAAGGGCCGAAGGCCCTGAGTTCGAGGAGCCGAAGGCTCCAAGTTACACGGCCGCAGGCCGTGTTATCGAAGGGCCGAAGGCCCTGAGTTCGAGGAGCCGAAGGCTCCGAGTAACACGGCCCCAGGCCGTGTCTTCGAAGGGCCGAAGGCCCTGAGTTCGAGACGCCAAAGGCTCCGAGTTACACGGCCGCAGGCCGTGCTATCGAAGGGCCGAAGGCCCTGAGTTCGAGGAGCCGAAGGCTCCGAGTTACACGGCCGCAGGACGTGTCTTCGAAGAGCCGAAGGCCCTGAGTTCGAGGAGCCGAAGGCTCCGAGTTACACGGCCGCAGGCCGTGTCTTCGAAGGGCCGAAGGCCCTGAGTTCGAGACGCCAAAGGCTCCGAGTTACACGGCCGCAGGCCGTGCTATCGAAGGGCCGAAGGCCCTGAGTTCGAGGAGCCAAAGGCTCCGAGTTACACGGCCGCAGGCCGTGTCTTCGAAGGGCCGAAGGCCCTGAGTTCGAGGAGCCGAAGGCTCCAAGTTACACGGCCGCAGGCCGTGTTATCGAAGGGCCGAAGGCCCTGAGTTCGAGGAGCCGAAGGCTCCGAGTAACACGGCCGCAGGCCGTGTTTTCGAAGGGCCGAAGGCCCTGAGTTCGAGAAGCCGAAGGCTCCAAGTTACAAGGCCGCAGGCCGTGTTATCGTAGGGCCGAAGGCCCTGAGTTCGAGGAGCCAAAGGCTCCGAGTTACACGGCCGCAGGCCGTGTTTTCGAAGGGCCGAAGGCCCTGAGTTCGAGGAGCCGAAGGCTCCAAGTTACACGGCCGCAGGCCGTGTTATCGAAGGGCCGAAGGCCCTGAGTTCGAGGAGCCGAAGGCTCCGAGTAACACGGCCGCAGGCCGTGTCTTCGAAGGGCCGAAGGCCCTGAGTTCGAGAAGCCGAAGGCTCCAAGTTACAAGGCCGCAGGCCGTGTTATCGTAGGGCCGAAGGCCCTGAGTTCGAGGAGCCAAAGGCTCCGAGTTACACGGCCGCAGGCCGTGTTTTCGAAGGGCCGAAGGCCCTGAGTTCGAGGAGCCGAAGGCTCCAAGTTACACGGCCGCAGGCCGTGTTATCGTAGGGCCGAAGGCCCTGAGTTCGAGACGCCAAAGGCTCCGAGTTACACGGCCGCAGGCCGTGTCTTCGAAGGGCCGAAGGCCCTGAGTTCGAGACGCCAAAGGCTCCGAGTTACACGGCCGCAGGCCGTGTTATCGAAGGGCCGAAGGCCCTGAGTTCGAGGAGCCAAAGGCTCCGAGTTACACGGCCGCAGGCCGTGTCTTCGAAGGGCCGAAGGCCCTGAGTTCGAGGAGCCGAAGGCTCCAAGTTACACGGCCGCAGGCCGTGTTATCGAAGGGCCGAAGGCCCTGAGTTCGAGGAGCCGAAGTCTCCGAGTAACACGGCCGCAGGCCGTGTCTTCGAAGGGCCGAAGGCCCTGAGTTCCAGAAGCCGAAGGCTCCAAGTTACACGGCCGCAGGCCGTGTCTTCGAAGGGCCGAAGGCCCTGAGTCCGAGGAGCCGAAGGCTCCGAGATACACGGCCGCAGGCCGTGGTGCGAGGCCGTAGGCCGAGAAACGCCCGGGACCAGCAGACACGCAATTTTTTTTCCCGCTCATAACTCGCTTCATACTCATCGTAGAGACTTCGCACAAAATTAAGGAGACTCGCCCGTGTCTAGCGGAGCCGGCCGGAGGCCGGGGACGCTAGTCAATTGCAACTAAAAAAACCGGAGGAATCTGGAAACTGAAGTTCAAAAAAATCATAGTAGAAAAAATTATTGAAAAATGAAAAAAATGTGAAACTGTCTTGTTTCCAGAAGGTTTTATGAAATGTTTCATTGTCTGCTGATTCAGCTCTGCTGAACACGAAATTATGTCTATACATTAGCTTTTTCTTGCTGTTATTGTTTTAATCCTCCGGGGACGTTTGTATTATACGCGTGGTTGTTGTAGGACCAGTGAAGCTTTTCAAAAGATAACTGAAGGAATGCAGGTTTTGAAACGGGTATCAAAAAGAGCATTTTGTGCTTTCTAAGTAGGCATGTTCGAGAGTGTTCAATTTCCGTAGCGAAATCAACGGGAGAACACCTAGGACGTCAAATAGCATGCGAATCGAGGAGAGTGGCAGACATTTTTTCAATCACCAAAAGCTGATTTCTCGCTGTGTCTCCACCTCCTCGACTCTCTCACCCCCTACCACTCGACTCCGTAAATCTACGTTTGGAGTGGGAAAACACTCCGGGCATCCCTGTTTCTAATCGTTTTAAGCGATATTATTACATTATTAATCAATCACCTACAAATTCTATGACATTTCTCAACTTCTTGAAACGGAAACATTCGAAAGAATGAAATATGTACTATAGTGAAGTAAGTAACCGTTTGTGGAAATAGTGGAAAAAAAGTTTGATGATAAGCCTACACAATGTATAAAATGTTCATAGCAACTTATTCTGAAATGTCGTTTTTCAGCACCGGTAAGAAACAGAAAACATTTCGGAGCACCTAACCATTTCTCCGAAAAATTGCGTCAAGAGTAGTGCTAAAGCTAATTAGTAAGTAATGCTGAAGGCACCATATCAGAAAAAATAATACTAACACTCATAAATTTAAGAAGGGACAGGAACCCCAAAATTTCTTTATTCATGCTTTCTCGGTACCAGCATTGTTGTAAGTTTTGAAGATCTTGGATGTTTGCAATTGTTAATGGCCAGTCACAAACCATGTGATATACAGTGGAATTGCTGAGGGCACGTTTTGTTTCCGTGAATAACTTTTTGTGCTCTTCTTCAATCAGTTTTAAACTATGCATGCAGACAACGTCATCTTTCAAAAATTCAGCCAATAGGGTTCAAGAACCGAAAACAATAATAGGAGTCATAAGTGATGCTAATGGCCTAGATAAAGACCAAAAAAGGTTCTAAGGACCGAGCTACCCGACCAGAGCCGTTTTTCAACCTACATATTTTGAGAATCAGTAGGAAAAATGAACGAAGACAAGTCTAGCAATGTTTCGATCGAAATTGTGTCAGAGTTCTCGAAATTGTGGAGTACTTGAAATGGTGGTATTTTTTCTGACAAATTGCGAGTTGAAAATCAGGGTTTTGAATCAATGTTATACAATGGTTAATTTTCTTAGTCTAGACAGGGTGTGGTAATTAGAGAATGCGTATCCCTCTCTTTCAAATTTCTCATTGTTTACTGCTCTTGATGGGTATCTTCTGAACGAAATGAAAGTTATCTGCAGAATCTCGTAGTGGTTGAAGCGAAAGGAATTCTAAGCATGACTTTTGACGGCAAGTTTGGAAAATAAGCAGATTGAATGTTCGAAAAAAATTTACAAGTGAAATTAAGATTTTGAGACAGTGAAAATTTACTGAGAGCACACGGTTTTGATAATGATCGAAGAAGCAATGATAATGTTGAATACAGAATCAATACAGCTATTTGGAACAGAGGAATGCTCAAATTTCATTCAATTTTTCTGTTTCGAAAGTTCCTGAAATCTAGTTGAATTCGTGATAGCAAAACATTCATTATACGAGCTTACCCGAACTTCTTGTCATTCCTATACCTTCGTCTCTCGATTTTATCACATGCTCTTGTGATCGTGAAGAGACGAATAAAAGCTGGAATATTCAATTTTGTCACATTTTCACAGTTGAGCATTCTCCAATGTTACTACTGTTAAGAGTTCCTACATTTCTCACCAACATTGTGAAACATACATCTTTGACTCTTCATGCTTGATGTTTTAACAAATTTCAGTTGCAAGACGTTTGTATGTTTTTCGAGTAGTGTTTATTAGCAATCCGTTAGTTTCAAAAAATTTCATCTCAGAAAAATTTACTAAACTCTAGCAATTCGCAAGTTTCTTAAAAACATCATGAATTATAATTTCTGACTCGTGACCCTTGGAGTTTTGGCATTTTTCGGTTGCAAGCTGTTTTTATGTTTTACGATTATTGTGTACTATCAATTGGTTGTTATGAAATCTTACTGTGGAATGCTATGTTGCCTCTTATCAAATTTTCATCAGATGAGCCAAAAATATAAGAAATGAGAAACACTGTTGTTTTTTTTGGTTTCCAATCTTGTTTTCTACTAATTCTCACTACGAATCGTCAATAAATTCCGTAAAAATACACTAGCCATACTTTAGATTTTCATGAGATCTAGTTTTTCAGATCGTCAGAAGGTTACATGTTTTTACAGTTTCAGTTTCTCCAGATTTAAAATCACTCTGCTTCTATACTAATATTCTCTTTCCTATCGTTTCGTAGATTTCAGGATATGGAGAACGTATGCTAGTTAGTCTCTCAATACCATCATTAACGTTCAAAATTACTTTCCTAAAGAAAAAAGAAGAAGTCGGAGATTTATCTATTGATGCTAGTACTAGCATCCGGAGACAACAAGAGCATCTTTATCTGATTTACATTCGATTTAGGAAAGTCTTTGTGATTGTGAAAAATGAGAAGGAAAAAGGGGTCCTGTTTGGAATATCTTACGTGTAGAACTTGAACTCCATATGTTTTTACTGCCGCTTCGTCCGATCAAAATGGAATGAATCAATAAAAAATATGGAGTACTTGGAACTGTAGTTTTTTTTTTTCAAAAGTTCGAAAGTAAGAAACTAAAACCCGGGGATTTTCGAAGCGTTTGTAATTTTGTCTCGACAAGTTGTGGTCCGGTAATGTGTCGTTGTTCTTTTGTTGTTTCCACAAATTCTTGATTTCTGTCTTTGTGTTGTTTCTCTAAAGCAAATCTCAATTTTGTCAAAAAATGTGAATTTTCAAGTGCATTTTTGAGGAATTTCGATGCTGGCAGCAGTCAAAATCAAACATTCAACTCTAACAAGGTCTGAAAATAGTTGAAATCGTATCCTTTTTGATGAAACAAGTCTAATTTTGTGAATTTTTCACATTTTTTAATTCTACAAAAATTTTTGTACTGACGGATAATTGGAGGGTGCCGGATCATTAGAGGGTGCCGGTTTATTTTTCAAACTCATCATTTGACTGCCGGTCTATTAGAGGGTGCCGGACAATTAGAGGTGCCGGTCAATTAGAGGAAATACGGTATCTACGTTGATTTTTGTTTTTGTTTTAAAGGGGGAGTACACTAATTCCGAAACTTTGGATATTTTTATATCATTCGACGTAAAATTTCTGAGAGATCAACTATTTCTCTTGGACCCCAGTCTGAAAATCGCTCCTTAAAAAGTTATAGGCCAAAAACAGGCAAAAAATTAGTACTGAGAGTGTGCAGATTTACACGTTTTTCACTTTCAATTTCGTAGAGTGTGCAACGTGAAAAATCTGCACACTCTCAGTACTAAATTTTGACCTGTTTTTAACGTATATCTTTCGAAGGAGTGATTTTCAGACTAGTGTCCAAGAGAATTAGTTGATCTCTCAGAAATTCTACGTCGATTGGTATAAAAATCTCAAAAATCTGAAATAGTGGACTCCCCCTTTAACTGAAAGAAAATCTGATGTTTTCTCTCTGAAAAAAAAACACTCTCTTCTGTTTCAGAGAATTTGGTGTTCGCTATATTTTTTACCAGCAATAATACGTTGTCTCTGAATACCTTCCGTCAAAAAGAACGTTTTTAAACATTGAAACTATCCCATGACACAAACAATGATTATTCAACCCTAAGACAATGACAAACGGATGGTTGAAAGCAGATAAGTCATCGAAATATTTGTGAAACACGGCAAGCTTCTAGAAATTTCATTCAGCTTCATAAAATTAATAACGGAAGCTGAAAATAAACGCACTCGAACACTACTCGTCTAATAACCATCAATTATAACGGAACAAAAAATGAACCAGTGGAAACCGGGAAAAAAATGAAAAGTGTTTCAGAAATTTCATCGAAATTAAAGATCTCTACAGTTTCAGAACATTGAGATACGCATAATGCAGTTCTTTAAGACATTCCGATCGATCTCATAGTTTCAAAAATATAGCAAAATATCAGAAACATCACAGAGAAGGTTGTTTCGAACCGTGCACAAACAACCTGAAAAATCTAGAAAAAAACCACGGCCAAAGTACAAAAACACAACAATTGATCTGTTGATCTATGGACAAATCAGAAGAATGAAACTGAAAGTTGCTTTTGACTCAAAAGTTCAAAAAAATTTACCCCAAAACTGACCTCTTCCATGAAAACAACTTTAACAATTAGCGAGAAAAAGTAGGGTCTTCGAAAGTAGATAATGAAGCTGAAAGCTTACGGTACTTTGATTGGAGGAAAATGGGACTAAAATCGGGAAAGCCATTAGTGGACGTTTTGAAATCAGAGAGATTGAAAGGTGACTGCAGCAGAAGATTTTCGGAATGGCAGCACTGTTGCTTTCAAAAGTCTTAGAATGCTACTGGAACTTGGAAACTGCTATGTTTCATCAAACTTCGGTATCAGATACGCGTGTCGCCATTTTCATGACCGAGTTGTGGACAGACATTTTCAGATCTCCAAATACAGTACTTTCACGATCAATGCTTTTGAATTGTCAAAATTCGTAAGGATGCGGACGTTGAATACAAATTGCACTTTCAGTGATTGAACCGTTTTTATAAACGTGGTAAAACAGAAGTCTAATAAAAAATGACATTGAAGGAAACAGACAGCGTAGAAGAGGAGCACTGTGGAGAACTTCAACTGCAGCATTAGAACAAGAATCTGAAACAGATGACCAGAAAATTTAAATCAAACATGGAAATTTTCATATTTTGTAAAAAATCTCTAGATAAATAAATCAGTTCGAACTCGGAACTCGAACTCCTTGAAAACAGTTTGAAGCGGATAAGCTTTGACTTGCCCAATGAAGACTAGAGATGTTTGAACAATTAGACAAATTTATGTGAAACTTCAAATGCCTGTAAACTGTGCAGTACATACTGCATGCCTAAAGTTATCTTTGATCAAATGGAGGTGGTGAAACGGAAATATTTTTTCTTGAAAAGTATGACGTGCTACAAAGCTGTTTTTATGCAGATCAGGTTAATTTAGTCTGATACTGTTTAATAAAGTTTATATGCAATGCGACTCTGATCTGATGGTTTTCATGTCGAATCGATTGAAAACCGATGGGGAGGACTATTTTTTGATGGTGAGAAATTTTTGGAATGGTCACCTTTTTATTGAAGATTCGACAATTTGGTGGTAGATATACACGTAGTGAAACAGAAAAAAATTTTTCGAAGTTTTATAGATTCTTTGTAAATTTTCAGATTTCAAGAATCTTTGATACTGAGAAATCTGGAAGACTCCAGAATAGCTAGAATATTCAGAGTTTTCTAGAAGTTTTGCACATCAATCTTGTTCCAAAACTGCCATAGATGAATTGTGAATTTCGTTGGATTATTCCAAAAAATCGTTTTCACACAAAACTTTTCGATTTCAGAATAGTGATATTTTCATTAGTATGATTTACTTTTATTTTAGGTTTGTTGCACATCTCACAATTTTCAAAAAATCCCTTTTCAGCTCTCCATCGCCATCGACATCTTCACCCATACCTGGTCCCTCTCCTTGGAAGTTCAATTCTATCTTCTCCTCCCGATTCTCTACCTTCTCATCTCAAAACTTACCCCTTCCAAAATCACAATTTTCTCAACTTTGGCTCTGATTTCCTACTGTTACTCTACAGTAATCCTAACTGAAACCGAAGCCTTCAACAGCTTATTTGCCAGGTGTTGGCAGTTTTTCATGGGTTAGTATTGATTTGAAGAAATCTGTTTCAAAATCTTGCCAAAGTTTTCAGGAACTATCGTGAATTTGATTGGAAAAGTTGATCTTGTAAATTCGAAAATTGAGACCCCCATAAAATACTCCTGTCTAACTTTGATACTGTGGATTTTGGCATACCCTATCAAATCGAACTCAATTATTTCGAGGTTTGTATATAATAAGTTGGCTTGATTTAGACCGGACTGCCTGCTTTGGCTCAAAGAGCTCGAGCTGGAAACCCAAACCACCATTTTTCAAGTTTCTGATTTTTCAGACCAATCTTCACTATTTCGACATCACTTCTTATCCTACTGTCTTCTGGAGACCAAATCCTCTCACTTCCAGCTTTGACCTATTTCGGAGACATTTCTTATTCATTATACCTAATTCACTGGCCAATTTATGCATACTGGAAGCTTGTGTGGAGTGGAGGAGAAAATGAGAACTTGGAGTTATTCATAGCAATCATTTCGGCACTCATATTGGCTGTGATGAGTTATGAGAAGTTTGAAAAGTGAGTGAAAATGGGAAAATTGAAATAAAAATCAGGTTTCAAATAGGCTAGATTTTGTGAAAATTTTTTGAAACTTAGTCCGTCCACAATTCTAGGGAATTTTGAAAAATGCTGCGAAATTTGCGCTTCAATTTTTAGGATAATGTTATTTGTCAAAAAAACTTTTAATGGGGTGAGAAAACTTGGAATTATATTTCTTGCTTAACTAACTTTATTGTTCATTCACTTTTCTAGCTCTAAATATGAAATTCGTGGAACGGTTTTTTTTTTTTTGAAAATCATAAGTTTTTAAAAATAATGTTTTTCTGTTTCATATTGTCCAGATATTTGCCTTTGGCGTAATTGATAATAATAATGTGGTTAATTTTATATTGGCTTAAAAAATAAGAAGGAAAAACTCTCCAAACCTAACAGTAGTGTTTGAAAATGTTAGCAAAGAATTAAGAGAGCTCCATCATACTTCAAAAACTTCAAGAAGAATATGCAAGATCTGAAACATAAGTTTTTTTGTTGAAAATTTCAATTTTCAGTCATTATTTCTGCTTCTAGTAGTCCAAAATTCAAACTACAGTATTTACTTTTATAGTAGGGCAGCTCTATTGGAAGGACACCTTTAACATTTGGGCATCCAGAAAATGAGGTCGACCAACAGAAGGGAATTAATAATAACTTGAGAGTACTAGTCAAAATCTAGGCAGCCTGAAACATAGTTTTTTTCTGAAGAATTTCTAATTTTCCAAAATACATATTTTCTGTTTCAGATAGTTGAAAAGTGTTCTTTTCATTGAATTTCAGTAATCCTAGACGTGGTACCCTTGGAAAAATGATAATAAATAGAGCTGGATCTGCGAAAACAATATTTTGATCAACAACACCAAGGAATAGCTTACGAATTACATAACATAAAAACATTCTAATTCATCAAATATCAAAAACCGAAAACTCTTTTTTTCTAATTTCAGATGGTACCTAAAGTTGACAAACAAATCTCTCACAATACTATGTCTATCACTGCTTGTCCTCAATTTCGGTCTTTTGGAATTCGACAGAGTTCGAGATTATCTCACTGCTCCAGAAGTTGGCTCGAGGTTAGATGGACTGAATGAAAATAGGAAAATCAGTTACGGTAAATCATCGATTTTTGGGTTATGAGCTTCTCAAATTCTGAGATTCCAGAAGAAGCCATGAATTTTCACCGAGAATGGACTATCCACGACTACCGTAATCTCTACGCTCCCACTTGTGAATATGACAAAGAAGGGGGACCACTCGGGTACTGTAAGCATACGGTAAGTGGGTATACTGAAAGAGAAACTGTCATTTGGGTATACTGTAAGTACTGAGAACTGTTAGCATACTGTCAGAGTACTGTAAGAAAACTGAAGTGTTAGCATACTATAGGGAATCATACTGTAAGCATAAGTGTACTGTAAATTATGGGGAGCCTCAATTGGAATACAGTAATCCAAACCTTTGAAGGGTCTCGACACGAAAACTGGAAAATGGAAGATGATGGTAATCGGCAATAGTTGGGCTGCGAATCATGCTCGGATTTTCTATGACGAGTGTAGATGGAAATCAAAAAGTATCGTGCAGGTCTCGGAGCCGGGTACGGTATCTGAAAATTTCAAAATTTCGAAAAAAAATTTTTTTGAAAGTTCAATTTTTCAGGTTGTGACCCTCTAGTTGCTCACAGATATAATGCTGAAGTTTGTATTCCAACTTTGAAAAAGTTTGTGAAATATGTGGAAGAGGAGAAGCCAGATTTCTTGTTCATTATTTCAAGGCAAGTTTTCAAATATCGAAAAAATTTCCTATTCACAAAGCTCAAATCTACTACCAACTTTTTTAATTTTAGTATCGCTCCCACAAGAAGGTAGAATTTCAGAATTTCCGAAATTTCAGAATGATGGATGTCCGTGATCCTCTACCTCCAAATGTCACCAATTTTGAAGATGACCCTATTCTTCATTCCATGAAAATCCAGACAAATCGATTGATGAAAAACGTGAAAAATCGAATTTTCCTACTCACCCCATTTCCCGATTTCGACAGTAAAAATGTTCACAAAATTGTGGATAAAGTCAGAAATGGAGCAGATTTAGTGGAATTGGATGTGAGTCTTCAAAAATTTCAACAAAATCTTACCAAAATTTTTTCCAGAAGTCTCTAGTGCTCCACGACGGAGCTCTGGCCAGAAAAAGGTACCAAAAATTGGAATCTGAGTGCCCAAAATGTGAATTGATCGATTATAAGCCAATTTTCTACCGGAATTCGACTAAAACTTGGAGATTTTACGATGTGGAGAATTCAGGATTGAGCTATGTCACCTCGGAGAATCATTTTTCGTTTCATGGACTTGAGTTGATAAGGAGTATTTATACGGATATCAGTAAAAAGTTATGAGTTACTGTAGTTTTGATTTTGATCTCAAGATTAATAAAATTTCACTGTTTTGCACAGTTAATAAAAATGCAGATTCATTTCTCTTGAAGTGTGATGGCGTTTCTAATTGCTAAACTCTTTTGAAAATTATTATTGATGTCTTGTACGGCATTGGGCCATCTCAAAAAGGACGTTTCAAAACTGGAACTTTCAAAACCGAATGATTTACAATAGAAATTTCTCTGTAGCTATCAGGTTGCATGTTCGATTCTAATGATGATTAGAAATTTAAAAACACGAACCTACAGTAATCTGTGGACAAACTAAATGAGTAAATTGTGATGTTCCTAACGTCACATTCATCCTTCCCATTCTAAATCTGCTGCTCATTTTCTTGAATATCGACACCAAGACTAGAGTTCAAAAAAACGCAGAAATCGGCGACGATCGTCAGCAGCCCCGCGGGAGCGGAGATTCAGAGAAATCAGAAAATCGAGAGAATCGAGTGAATCGAGAGAATCGAGAGAATCGAGAGAATCAGAGAATCGCGAGACGCAGAGAATTGAGAGACGCAGAGAATCAGAGACGCAGAGAATCATAGATTCAGAGAAATCTAAGAATCAGAGATTCAGAAATATCCAAGAATCACAGATTCAGAGAAATCTGAAAGTCAGAGATTCAGAGAAATCCAAGAATCCAACCAAAGGACGACCGACCGAAACCGAGAAAACAAACAACATTCTAGAGCATTCAAGTCTAGGAGAGATTACTGTAGCACCTCCCATTGGTCGATTCTTACTGACCGTCAGTGGGTGGGCAACAGGCTTGAAGACAACGAAGAGAACGCAGAAGAAAGCGGACGGAGAGAACTACTGTAACTCAAAGTCAGTTAGTGCCGAGGACCCTGTGCCCTGGTCGGAGATGTTCATGGTGGACCGCGATCTTTTTCTTCTCTCGACCGCGGTTCACATTTCTCCGACCACTAAAAATTGATTGCTGAAACAGAATGGAAAAAAATATCACAAAATGAAAAAATTATTTGAGGGCCATGAAGTTGCCGTTGTCCGTCAGAAGTTGGTCACGACTGGAAAAAAGAGAAGCATTCGAACACTCTGCCAGAAGACGTCGAGGGAGGAAGAATCTGAAAATTGGACAATTTAGTATCTTGATTTTGAGATTTAAAATTTCAGAATTTGGAGAACCGAGTATGCTAGGATTCTTCGATTCTGCGAGTTTGTCATTTCTTTGCTCTGAGAATCACCACTAGTCCAAAATGACCCAAAAGTAGTCGAGGAAAAGGAGAGAATAGATTGAAAACAGTCGAAATTTCTAGCCTCATATCAAAACGAAATTTCCCGATCCTTTCCTCTTTTCATTTTACATTCTGGTCAGTTTCCTTATTCCTCCAGAAGACGTTGAAAGCCGCCTTCAAAAAATTCGAAACTCACCGAAATAATTTCTTCTTGGTCTTGAGATGGGCGAGATCCTTGTCGTCGTCGAACTTCGGAATTCTGACGGCTTCTTTCACTCTTTCTGACAGCGGCTAGTGATATTCTTCTTGCCAAATTCCTGCATATTCATGACACATCGTAGATTCTTCTCAGTGTTTTCTAAACTAGTCGAAAATCCGACGAAATTTGGGTAGTTGCTGACAAATGGGCAATTCTTCTTTTCTTGAGCATCTTGAAAGTGGAGAGTTGTAGATCCTTCAGAGCACTCGAAACCCTGAAAGAGAAGAGTTTACAAAAAAAAATGGAGGAACAAACATGGAATCTTTAGGTCCCAAAATCATGAAACCTCAACGTTCTAGAATCCCAAATTTCTTGACTCTCAATATCCAAGAAATCTAAAAATCTTGGAAATCTGAGATTCTAGAATCTAGGTGTTCTAGAATTCCAAATTTCCTCACCTTTTCGAATTCAAACGGTTTCCAGTTTTCTGTTTTTCTTTTTCTTTTGATTATCTAGAGCCAGGAAGAATTGTACATCTTTGAGATTTTCCTTTCGAAATCTTCAAGCTTCGTGTCCTTTGGAATTGACTTCCAGCCATTTTCTGCCTCATTCTTGATTCATCTCAACACTACAGAAGTTGAGACACCAATTTGCGGTCATCTGGAGGCGTCACGTAGTCTTGATCAAAATTCGAAAAGTCCGCAAGGCGACGAAGTTGATGAAGACGATCTTCGCTCCCTCGAAATCATCCACTTTCTTATTGACGACATCTTCGGCCACGGAGAAGACTTGGCGATCTCGGAGAGGATTTTTGGGCACATTGATAGTGACGGGTCGACTGAGGATTGGCCTGAAAAAAAAGTAGATTAATTGTGAAGAAAAAATGGTTAGAGAATTTGGTGTGCCTAAATTAGTCTACAAAAGCCTCAGAAGCCTGAGAATAGCCTGAAAAGTCTAGAAAAGCTTGGGAAAGCCTAGAAACAAACCTGGAGATGCTCAGAATAGCCTACAAAGGCCTACAAAAGCCTACAAAAGTCTTTTGTAGGCCTAGAAAAGTCTTGAAAAGCCCATTGAGGTCTTCGAAAAACTAGCAATGCTTCTAAATACTTAGCGACACCTCAAAAAGCCCAGAGAAACCTAAACGTCCACAAAAGCCTCAAAAAGTTTAGAAAACTCTGGAAAAGTCGTTAGAGGTCTTTGAAGGCCTTGCAATGCCTCGAATCACCTAGAGACTCCTCAAAGTTCCTCAAGAGGCATAGAGAAACCTAGAAAAGCCTCAAAAGGCCTAGAAAACCCAGGCCAGGCAAGAAAACTCACCTGAATCTCTTGCTCCTCCTCTTTCTCAAAATTCTCCTCATCCGCTTCTTGGTACTCAGTCGAGTGGACATCAGTGTGGCTCTTCTTCCGTCCTCACACTATCCTAAAGTCGTCGTCGCTCATCACAAATTGACCACGATTGGAGAAGACAAGCAGACATCCACACAAGAAGACATCCATGCCAGAAGGGGGGGGGGGGGGAGCACATTCTTAGACCGAGATATAGAAAAGAGCCAAAAATTTCCAATCCGAAAGATCAAGTTCAGCTCTTCCAACTGTGATACAGGCAGCAACGAGGACGTTAGGTTCACGGAACACCCGAAGGGAACGCAATCCGATATACACTCTGCTAACGTCCAACTCAGTCTTCAGAACTATCGGACCTTCCAGAATCACAAAAAAAGCTCTAAACCTTCTTCCAGAAGGGGGGGGGGTCTAGACAGACTTTTCAACAAAAAAAAGAGCCCAAAAATTTCAAATCCGAAAGGTCAAATCCAGCTCATCCAACTGTGATACAGGCAGCAACGAGGACGTTAGGTTCACGGAACACCCGAAGGGAACGCAATCCGATATACACTCTGCTAACGTCCAACTCAGTCTTCAGAACTATCGGACCTTCCAGAAGTTCAAAAAACGCTCTAATACTTCTCCTAGAAGGGGGGGGGGTCTAGATGGACTTTCAAAAAAAAGAGCCCAAAAATTTTCAATCTGAGAGGTCAAGTCCAGCTCGTCCAACTGTGATACAGGCAGCAACGAGGACGTTAGGTTCACGGAACACCCGAAGGGAACGCAATCCGATATACACTCTGCTAACGTCCAACTCAGTCTTCAGAACTATCGGACCTTCCAGAATCACAAAAAAAGCTCTAAACCTTCTTCCAGAAGGGGGGGGAGGGTCTAGATAGACTTTTCAAAAAAAAGAGCCCAAAAATTTTCAATCTGAGAGGTCAAGTCCAGCTCATCCAACTGTGATACAGGCAGCAACGAGGACGTTAGGTTCACGGAACACCCGAAGGGAACGCAATCCGATATACACTCTGCTAACGTCCAACTCAGTCTTCAGAACTATCGGACCTTCCAGAATCACAAAAAAAGCTCTAAACCTTCTTCCAGAAGGGGGGGGGGGGTCTAGATAGACTTTTCAAAAAAAAGAGCCCAAAAATTTTCAATCTGAGAGGTCAAGTCCAGCTCATCCAACTGTGATACAGGCAGCAACGAGGACGTTAGGTTCACGGAACACCCGAAGGGAACGCAATCCGATATACACTCTGCTAACGTCCAACTCAGTCTTCAGAACTATCGGACCTTCCAGAAGTTCAAAAAACGCTCTAATACTTCTCCTAGAAGGGGGGGGAGTCTAGATGGACTTTCAAAAAAAAGAGCCCAAAAATTTTCAATCTGAGAGGTCAAGTCCAGCTCATCCAACTGTGATACAGGCAGCAACGAGGACGTTAGGTTCACGGAACACCCGAAGGGAACGCAATCCGATATACACTCTGCTAACGTCCAACTCAGTCTTCAGAACTATCGGACCTTCCAGAATCACAAAAAAAGCTCTAAACCGTCTTCAAGAAGGGGGGGGGGTCTAGAGAGACTTTTCAAAAAAAAAAGAGCCAAAAATTTACACTCCGAAAGGTCAAGTCCAGTTCATCCAACTGTGATACAGGCAGCAACGAGGACGTTAGGTTCACGGAACACCCGAAGGGAACGCAATCCGATATACACTCTGCTAACGTCCAACTCAGTCTTCAGAACTTTCGGACCTTCCAGAATTCCAAAAAAAAAAAAACCCTATATGGCTCCTATTATAAAAGGGGGGGGGGTGGTATAGGTGGACTTTTCCAAAAAAAAGAGCAAAAAAGTTCCAATCTGAGAGTTCCCAACGTGACCAATGGGGAAAGCAAGTGTGCCATTTTGGGAATCGAATTTCCTTGGCACTTCGATTCTTCTCCCTCTTCCACGCCTTCTCCTAATATCGATATGGACGATGCAAACGACCGCATCCCATCTCCTCCGCTCCTTCTTCGACTTCAGAACACTGATGTTGTTGTTGGAACCATTGTCATAGTCGTCGTCCGTGTTGTATCTGGAAAAATAGAGAATTTGAAATTTTACACAATACATTTTGGCTTACTAGGGAATGATCAAAAGGTTTTGGGATGAGACCTATACCGTTCGAAAGCTGAGGTCAAGAGAACAATTTCTGTGAAAAAATTATCTGCGTCCTGATTTATTGAGCCGAGTTATGTAGGTTAGAACACGTGTTCCTACACTATTCTCTCCCCCTTATTTCCTCACATTTTCACATAAAGTAGGGAAACGTGAAATCGCAAATTTTTCCCAGAATTTTTGTGAAAAAGTGAAGAAATAAGAGGAGAGAATAGTGAATGAAAACGTGTTCTAACCTACATAACTCGGCTCAATGAATCAGGACGCAGATAATTTTTTTACAGAATTTGTTCTCTTGACCTCAGCTTTCGTACGATATAGGTCTCACCCCAAAATCTCACTGTGACTTCTGACCATTCCCTGGTTAGAAAAGTCTAAATTTCGACATAGAAAAGCCTGCGTTTTACCTTGAAAAGCTCAAAATATGGATAGACAAAGACTTCAGTGCCGGCCATAATGATAGGCTTTTCTAGGCTTCTTTAGGCTTCTTTAGGCTTCTCTAGGAGTGTCTAGGCCTGTCTAGGCTTGCCTACAGTGCCGACCATAATGATATGCCATTTACCCATTTTAAGTGCAAAACCGTCAACTTTGGGTGTCTGGAAAAGTGGTTTGGAGTATTCGTTTCAGTATGAAAATTTGGGAGTATATTAATTGTAAATAGGGCTTCAATTTTGTAGTTGACAACTTTTATCTAGCAATTTTTTCTAAAGAGATACAGTCATTTAGAAAAAAGCGCCCTATTTTTCTCAAATTTTGCACTGAGAAGTGTCGAAATTTGATGTGGCTGCGCGCTCCTGTGATTATCCCTCGAGAACAAAATGGTACAAAAAAGTGGTCAACTACAAAATTGAAGCCCTATTTACAATTAATATGCTCCCAAATTTTCATACTGAAACAACTACTCCAAACCACTTTTTCAGACACCCAAAGTTGACGGTTTTGCACTGAAAATGGGTAAATGGCATATCATTATGGTCGGCACTGTAGGCAAGCCTAGACAGGCCTAGACACTCCTAGAGAAGCCTAATGAAACCTAAAGAAGCCTAGAAAAGCCTAGAAAAGCCTAGACTATCAAACAGGCCTTGACAGGCTCAAACAAGTCTAGACAAGCCTAGAAAGGCCTACTCACCCCTTCTCATCCTCATACTCATTGTCCTTGTCTTCATCATCCACGTCGAGGTCCTTCTCCTTTTGTTCACCACGTCTTCCGCCCTTTTTGGTGTTCTTCTTCTTCGGAGGCCACTTGTCGTCCTTTTCCTCGTCCTCATCCTACTCAGAGTTGGCAATCAGACGCTTCCAGAAGACCCTCGTTCTTCTCCAACTGACGGCGACAAGTGCTGAGCATCCTATCCTTGTAAAGCACGTTTCCAAGGGACTCTTCTCCAGAATCTCTGATCTTCTTGGTGCTCTTTCGTTTCTGGAAAAATTCGGAAGTTAAATTTGGAATTCTGAAGTCTTTAGGCTCCTTCTGACGCCCTCTAAAAGACCAAAAACTAACCGGAATCTCCTACTACTCGTCTTCAGTATCCTCCTTATTGTCTTCTTCGTGCCTTCGAGGTCCTCCTCTCCAGAATCGTCATCCTTCTTGTCCTCCAAAAGTGCCTCCAAATTGTTGGTGTCCTCACCATTGATTCTTCTCAGCTTCCCAATGAGATCCGACGATGCTTTGCGTTCATCTGGAGACAGAATTCCGTCGTCCGAATCAGGATCCGAGCTTCGGAAGGCAATTGGATGGATGGCGACGAATGGTTGGGGCTCTCCATGGGAAATCAACAGATTCTTTGCTTTTGCTTCTTCAGAAGACGTCCACTTGCTTCTTCAGAAGACGTCCACTCGACGTCCACTTTTCGATGTTCGAGGGGGTACGGGGGGGGGGGGGGGCGTGATCTGGAAAAACGATGAGATTTTTTTGCTCAAAAATTTCAATTTCAAACTCACCGTTTCCTTAATTCGCCTCGTTTCCTCTCTCACATCGACTCCTCGAAGACGTTGTTGTAGTTGGAGCCATCGAATTATTGAAGAATTCGACCTGAAAAATTGAAAATTTTAGAAAAAAAATTTGGCGAAAAATTGAAGAAAATTAGACGAAAATTTACACAAAAAGGCGATGAAAAGCCGAGAAAAGCAGAAAAGACATCATTTTCAAAAAAAATTCCCAATATTTCGGCGAAAATTCGAAGAAAAACGGCGAAAAACAAGCAAGAGCGACCACTTTTAGCGAAAAAATGGCGAAAAATGAGGAAAAATGAAAAAAATGATGACAAAAACAATAACAAGTGAACTCCCGCTCAAAAATTTCGGCGGTAGATCAAACAAAAAAAATTTTCGTGTGAGTCTAAAAAAAATAGAAGAATACTTTTTGGAGGTTTATTAGTTAGATTTGGACAGCTGGAGGATCATTGAGCTCGCTGAGCAAATCAGAGCCAAAATTTAACGGGCTCTTTTCCAAAATTACAAAAAAAAAATTTTTTTTGGGTATTTGGGACTTTTCGACCTAGATTTCGCGCGAAAATTGCTGATTGTTTTTGATCTACCTTGCATTTTCGTAGCGCGCAAAATGATCGCCATTTTCATTCTCCACTCGTTTTTCCAGATTTCTCAATTTTTTTTCTAGAATCTGTGTTGTTGTTTTGATCGATTTTTTGCCGTTTCGGACCGAATTTTTTCTGGTTTTGAGGCGTAAGATGAACAGAACTCCCTGTTTTGACTATTCGGCTCATCTGACGGCTTCAAGTGATTTATTCTTCTCAGAATTTTTTCAAAACTCTCTTATTTTCCTCGAAATTTTTCACAAAATTTTCATGATTTTTGGCTTTTTCAGACCCCCAAAGTCACCGATTTTGACTCCAATGTCTCTTGTGGCTTCCGAGGCGAATGCCCCAGACCTGGCTCCCTCCATGGCACCAAAACCTTATCAAATCCGCCGTTTTGAGCAGAACGAAAAGGTATTTTTTCTTGTCTAAACATTAAAAAAAAACTGAAAATCTTGTTTCAGATGAAGCAGAAGCAGAGAGAAGAGTATCCCGAATCGGATCCTACGGAAAGCCAGGCAGCTCAAAAGAAGAAGGCCTATCGAGAGAAACAAAAAGAGCGAAAACGCCAAGAGTTTGAGCGGAAGAAGGACAAGTGTCACAAGGTTAGTAAACAGAGATTTTTGTCTTGTTTTGAGTCAAGGTTGTCAGGCGGCCAGCCGGCTGGCTGCGATTTCAGTGGAAATTTACATCTCTAACAAGCCGCGGCCAGCGGGTGACCGTCAAAAGTGACAGCCTTTTCTAGAATTCTCCTCAATTTTTGGATCAGATAAAGATGGAAAGTGTTTCTTTTCGTGGTTTATCCCCTAAAATTCGACCAAATTTGGCTTCAAATTTCCAAACATAGATTCTCTCTCTCCATTTGTGCCCTTTTCTAAGACTCCACAATTTTTCAGGCTCCTCTAGAATCGTCTGAGCTCACCGACGCGTGCCCCTTCCCGGATCCCTTCCCCATCGACAAGCGCAACGAAAACAAGGTCTCGGAGAGCGTCCATGGACAGAAGCTCATTGGAGCAACCATCGTTTTCAAGGATTCTGAAGACGTCGTTCTCAATAAGGTGAGCTTTTCAATATTTTTTCTCGAACTCTCGGATTTTCGAAATCTCTGGTTCGCTGATTCACTGATCTAAGGATCTGAGATCTCAAGGATTTGAAATTTCGTTTTTTCAGATTTTCGTTTATTTCGAAAGGTTGAGATTTTGAGGTTTCGAGATGTTTTGATTCTGAAAATCCGAAATTTTTCGAAAATCTGATTGTCTCTGTATCGTTTTCACATTGAAACTGAATTTTATTTTCAAAAAGCAAATTTGTAATTTTTTTAATTTTCAGACAATAGCCGACGATGGCACGAAGACTCTGATGGCCGGAATCGCCAAGGGTGTTACTGATTCTGGAGGTTCTGATGACGTCGTGGCGCCACGAGAAGCCGGGAAGAATCCAGAATATACAACTCCAGAAAAAGCCAAGATCCAAAATGGTCCAGAACCCCGTGAAATCACTTCCCAGCCAGCTCTTCAGATTCTGGACAAGCCAATACCAGAAGACGTCACACCAGATGCCAATTCCATCCTTGAAGACATCAAAAAATGGTGTGAAATCCGCGGACACCCAATCAATGAATTCGCCCTCAAAATTCTGGACTGTGATCCTGCCACGTACGAGAATCTTGTTGAGAAGCCGCCGAAAAGTTGGGAAAAGTCGGGAATTTGGAAGTCGAGTTTTCAAAGGATGTATAATTGGGTGAAAAATGCGTCGGAAAAGGAAAAGATTGAGATGATGGAGATGGATTTGTATCAGTTTTCGGATGGCAATGATTCAGAAGCCACGTCACCAATAGTCTCTTCTACGTGGGAGTCAAAACTTACGGAGGCACTGGCGATTTTGGAGGAATATGGAGCTTCTGGAGACGTGAGTTTTTGAAACATTTTTTTGAAACTTTTGGAAATAAATGTTGGATTCTAATTTTCCGAATTTCCAGATGTCAACCACAGCTATGCCACGCTCTCAACAGATGATGCCTAGGGGTACTCCGAGGAAAAGCCTGCTCGTCCATTCTCCAGAAGAGACGAAGCGGAGAAGACTCGAGGAAGTAGCGACGCCTTCCGGAGCTCCAGAAGACTCTCGAGGAAGAACTCCACAGTTGAAGTCGGTCTCGGCGATCCTTCAGGTACTCTATTTTCCATTTGAAAGTCTCAGCTTTTGAGGATTTTGGGGTTTTGAAATTTTGATAAATTTCAAAAATTTCATTCTGACTTTTTTCCAGTCGCCGTCTGCAACGCCACAAAAGTCTCCAGATGGCTCATTTGCGTTCTACGCGGATCTATCCGGACCACATTTCGCCGAGAGTCCTCATTCGGGAGCAGACGAGTTTCGATTGGACGTTGGCTATGTTGATTTGTCTAGAAATTACCAGGAACATTTCCGGTGCCCCACTTGTTGCACAGACATTGGATACTTTAGCAATTACGGAGATCACATTTGCGATGCTGAAGACGCCAGAAAACATTCCAAAGAAGAATCGGTCAATCAGGACAGTCGGAGAGAAGTGGTTGAGAATGTGGAAAAATTGAAGGTGCTCCCGCAGAATCCAGGATACGTCACAGATTCTGGAGACGAAACCACAATCGTCGCTGGAGGAGGATTGACCCGAAAAATCCACAAAGATCTCCTCATCTCTCGCCAGGTACGTTTGGTCAATTTGGAGTCAAGAATTTGGAAAATTTCCTGTTTCTGAAAGTTTTGTTTTTTGCAGACGGACGCCTTCGCCGACGGAGGTTTCCGACCCTTGGCAAACTCTACCATCGTTATCAGGGAAGCTGAAGCCCGCGAACACGCCAAGAATCCAGAAGATTCCAGAGGTTCTGAAGGAGGAGAAAAGTCAAATCTCTATGAGTATGTTTCTGTTTCAATATTTTCGGAAAATGAGTCACGAGTTTTGAAATGTAGAAAAAAATTTCTTGGAATTTTGGCTAAAAATTTTCCAGTTTTTTCTCGAGAAAATCGTTTCTCTTTCGCATCTTATTATTTTCAGAAGCACGAATCAGGAGCCCAGCACACCCTTCTATAACAACACCATATAAGATCCCGTC
This sequence comes from Caenorhabditis sinica, assembly GCA_963932045.1. Taxonomy (NCBI): domain Eukaryota; kingdom Metazoa; phylum Nematoda; class Chromadorea; order Rhabditida; family Rhabditidae; genus Caenorhabditis; species Caenorhabditis sinica. The sequence goes on from OZ009940.1 coordinate 24,472,293, forward strand.
TCCGGATATCAACTTTCCCTCGAAGTTTCTGGATTCTTTGATTTTCCCGCTTTGTTTCTCTGAATCTAGAAATGTCTCTTATTTCCTCTATCCGTCCATTATCAACTCATACTTCCCTTTGTGATTTGAGATTTTGAGCCACAAAAAGTGTCTATTCTCCCCATGTCTCTTGAAATATAGAGTGTTTTATCCCCCTTTTTACATGTTTTATAGCTTGAAGTTAGCCATTCTAAGTCAAAAACGCTTGTTTTTTATTCATTTTTTGCACCCTTCTTTTTCCCAAAAGTGCAAAAATTCCCTTTATATCTTACAAAACCCCTCTCCCCCAAACAAAATCAGGAGAACTTTTCTAATTTCCCTCTTTTGAAAATCTCACAATTTTTCTGGTACTATTTAAATATTGTAATATTCCGCCCGAAAATTCTTATTTTCCACATGTCCCTTTTATTTGTGTGTTTCACCTCTCAATTAGTACATTTTGTAGCTAATTTTCTGGTTTTTACATTTTTCTATCTACTTTTCTTTTGAGATTTTCAGACTTTTCTGCCCTTCTAAAAATATCAAAAATTTCCCAAATTTTCCAAAAAATGATACACACAAAAATCATTTTATGTTTCACATACCTATGAAGAAGGAATCGTTCGAGATCGCTATAATGGGATAAGACAAAACGATGAAAACGTTAAAACAGACTATTTTTGGCACTGGACGTCAATTTACTCAGTTTTTGAATAGTAAAAACGAATCGTTGGAAACACCATTGCTGATATCTTCAATGTCCCCTTTCAGATCTTTGTTTTTAGACATAGAGCGAGAAACAGATTAGTTTTCGAATCTTAGGCAAACTAGCTAAAAACTGTTTCATACCTGATATCTTCAATGCTCTTTTTCAGATCTTTGTATTTAGACATAGAGTGCCAAACGGGTTTGTTGTCGAATCTTGGGCATTTTAGCTCAAACCTGTTCCAGCTTGTTTATAGTCACAATCAATTTTTAGACTACTTGATCTAGACTTTCTGATTGTTTTACTGACGTTATCAAAGTCGAAAAATGTACAAATGTAGTACAAAAATTTGATGCCTAAATTTTCAACAAAAGTTAAATGAAATCAGAATGCTCTATTGAATTCTATTCAACTTCACTATTCATAACATAAACGGGAAACACGAAATAATTTTTGAGTCGATCGTTTTTAGTTGTTTTTATGTGAAAACAGACAAAAAGTCTACATATCAAGCCAAATAGCAATGCACCTGTAGACATGGAAAGTGTGAAACTGCTATCGAAAGTAAGAATACTTCCTGATGCATTCTCACGACTTACATGATCTTGTTAGAATACACCAGTGGAAAATTGCTCTTCTTTATCAAATAATATCTGTTCCGACGATGGCAGTATACTGAGCAAAGCTGTTCTTGACTCACTTCATCATATCATGTTCAAGAAACTGAAAACAAGTACAGTATTTGTTATGTGATTTTTGCTGCTTCATCGTGGTTCTTTCTTTGCTTCTCTCATTTTTCTAATCATTAGCATGTTTATTCTTTCCTGAAACCAAAAAAACGCAATGCTTCCAATTGTTCTGAAATAATGAGTTTGATAATTCATTTTTAGAGAAATGTTGTCGGTTAAATAATTATGCACAAAAATTGTATGTATCAAATACCTTATAGGAGTGAGGAACTCAAGGAGATTCTATTAAAACTACAAGATAGTGCTCAGACTTTTCTTATTCTTGAATTTCTGTGTACCGTTGCGATGACCCACTATGTACTGTGATTTCTTTTGGTGAGGTGCTGATATGCTGAAGCTGAAACGGTTACATTTATAAATTTCCGAAGTTGCACGTTTCAATATATTTGTATGATACATCATGCATGGATCATGTTAGTCTGGCAAATCCATTCTTGACTGTAGTTCATTTTTGATTATTTGATTGAAACTGAACTATGGCGATGCTAAATCATCGTGGTGCTGATGATCAAGCTGGAAAACCGACTTGCGCCCACAGCAGTTCCAGTTGATCTATCAATACATGACATTTTGACTGTTGTTTACGATTTCAACCCTTTGACAAGTTTCATACTTTAATCTCGAGTCAGTTCTCGCATGATTCCAGGTGGCATGAATGTCAGATTTCCCGAGAAAAACTGACAAAAGGCGTGAGAAAAATAGCTCTACAAAAAAAGCGAAAACCGTACAAAAATGAAAAGAAAAAGCAGTTCCAGTCACATATTTTTTTTAATCAAGAGTAAGTCTGAAGTCGAGTCGTTAGCTTTTCTGTGTCGAATTCTTAAAAGCAGAACAATGAAACTAATGGTTTATAGAAACTAAAAGAAAACAATTAGAGCAAGCCATGAATAAGTTCATAATGACCGCTCAAAACAGTAAAGTGATCATTCAGAACAGTTAAGAAAACAACAAATGAATCTATGACTTCAAAATCAGTAATTGCTTTCATTAAGAAAATTATAAAATGTTTTGGAATCTGTAATTTTTACATCTTTGTCGAAAAATTTCTATGATTCGTTAACACTCAGTGAATTATCTTATCATCTTGTGTTCAGTACTCACCTGGTTACCGAAACAGGTAATATTGAGGAAAGTGAAAACTCTGAAAAGACTGTATCAAGAAACAAATGTATCCGCAACTCAGTGATCCGACAACTGGATTTTCAGCTACTCAATGCTCTTGAATTGTGACAGTATGAATGTTCGAAGCGAAGTCAGCTATGTTTTCAAGATCTTTTCACGAGAGCTGCTAAAACGAAAACAGGGCTCAAGTGAACAAAAAGTTGTCAGTGTCTTGTTTAGATTTGTTGCATTTCATATTTTCATTCTATACTTATCAAGCAGAATCACTGTATCAAGAGGTTATCGAATATACACCTACTCTTATGGGTTAGTGAGTTCTTGCTTCGGTTACCGTCAGACATTCTGCTTTATAGAGAATGCATAACACTTTCTGAACAATTACAAAGTTTTGGAAAAACTAAGCAAAGTTGACATTTACTTACTGTTTTAGTGACCTAGTTTGTACTGTATTGATATTTCAGGCTATTCTAGCGTTTTTTGCGTTTTCATCTTTACAGTCTAGCTCAGCTAGTGTCTCTGACTTATTACACTGTTGCTGTATCACAGTCATGATAAAGTTCACTAAGAATACTCTAATGTGATGATTGGTTCAAAGTACTACTGTAGGGCTACAAATATCATACACACTGTGAAATCGTCAAAAATGCTGGAGTAGAATCTTAACGGATAACAACTAGAATCCATCAAAGCTGTTCTCGACTCACTTCGCCATCTGATGCTTGTGAAACTGAAAATAAGTAGAGTGATTTTTCACAGAAATTCGCTGATTCATCATTGTTGTTTACTAATCCTCTCATTGTGCTAGCCATTCGGACGCTCAAACACTGTTCAAAAAATCAGTATGGATATAAAGTAACAACGCTGGGCCATAAAAAAAACGATGCACAAAAATAATTGAATTTTTTGAATACCTGATGAAAATGAGCGATTCAAGAAGATTCTATTGGAACATCCTGATCTTGGGCTAACTATTTCCATCTTGAATTATAGTTTGGTCAAAGATTTTCACTACATGCGAACGATTTATTGTGATTTCTCCGGATGTGATGGTGATATGCCAAAGTTGAAACTGTCACAATTCTAACCTTTCGGAGATGCATGTTTCAAAATGTCGGTATGATACATTCCGGATAGAACATTTTAGTACGCCGCGTCTATTTTTTTTTATCCTGGTTGTAGTTCATTTCAGACTCTTCGATTGGATCTATGTCCAGCCATGCTCACAAACAACAGTAGCAGTAGGAATTGGTGTTCTCATGCACTCTTATTTTTGGAGCCAAGTCGATGGAAAACTGAAAAAAAACCAATTCAGTGGTTATACATTGTGATTTATTTTGATATGTCGATTCCATAATGAATAATAATAATGCGATCAGAGTTTTGGTAATCTACAATTCGTTGCCCTGTAAAAAAGTGCCATATTATTTTGATCAGATATTCTGCGGGTTGGGCCGTATTCAAAATTTGAACTGGTTTGGAACGGGTCGGACTTATGAGGTCAAACTTATTTTGTCACCTTTGTTTGAGCCTTTCCCTGTCGTGCCGCAAGTTTATCAAATCTGATTTTGATTTATATGAAGTCCTGTTTTCCGATAAAAAACTGTTCCAGGTACACTGTATTATGCCTTTTAATAATATTACATATTATGCTACCAACATTGCGATGACAACTATTCCCGCAAAATTATTTTTAATAAATCAGTGCATTAGATTTGAAATCTGATAAACAACACACAGAAAATTTAAAACAACACACTGGATATTGTGAACTACTGAAAATTTCGTATTCCATACATTAGGCTTCGAATTTCGACTAATTTTTTTGTATTGGACACGAAAAAGCGGATGAGTTGGTTTCGGAAAATAAGAAGAAAAATCGTTCGAAAAATACACCGGGAGGCTTTCGTAGAACGACACCTCTAATAGGACGCCGGAGATGTTGGGATCGGGAAAAGTGCGTTATTCATTTTTATATTGTGAAGTTGAAACTGGAGTTTTTGCTAATTTTGAGAGCTGATTCGAGAGACTGGAAAAAAGTTGAAAAATGTTACAGAATTTTTTTTTTCAGTTTCATTTATGCGACATAGGATCTTAAATGATGTTTGCAAGTATTGAGTTACAGCCATATAACGCTGCACTGTCATTTTTTCATTTTCTCAGCTTTCACATAGGTGGCTCACGAATGAAACCCTAATGGTCTGTCCATGCAGCTCCAGAATTTATTGAGTATTTCACATCATATTTCATACTCATTACTTATGAAGGTATATAATTCATTTGTCGAAATGTTGAATCAATAAAATTAACTTTCTAGCATAATTGTTTGGTCTCTACTATAGCAATCCTATTCTAAATTCAGTTCGTCATATGATGTACCATAAACTTGAAAAGTTCGGTTATGTTTAGAGAAAACTTTCTTGCTTCACTGTGATTTTTTTAATGCAGCGCATATATTTCTTGCAATCTGGTTGATATTCGTATTCTGTTTGAATCAATACATATTCACAGATAGTCTGCAGTTCACCCTTGTTTTGTGTTCTTTCAGATACATACAATCTCGGCTCCAAGACATTTCGCAATCAGTCGTTTTAAAACCAACTCACGACAATTCCGCAACTAGGAAATGTCGTTAATGGTCATTTCGCCACCGCGCTAAACCGCAACCACGCCATTTCAAAACCACACAATCTAGGAGTTTTGTAAAAAGTTCACGATTAAATCACACATTCTCCAATGTAGAACTGGAATAGTTAACCTGAAATAGTTCACAATACCTTCATCCCCTTTTTATTTTAATAAACATAAAGTGGACTGGTTCATAGTGTTGCAAAACGACTGGTTGCGAAACGTCCAGTTTTAAAATGTCTACAACGGATGACGTCAAAACAACAGAGGACGTTTCCACGTTGTCATTGTTCACTCTTTTCCCATGTCCCATAGACTTGCGCTGCGGGGATGTGTATTGTTTCCTTGCAAATCGATATAGAAAGAATCTATTGTCTTGAAGGTGGTCTCTCATCCTATTCATTCATTCATTCATTCCATCGGAACAGCCATTCTAAACTTACGGTACATCAAAACTGCTACTTTATTTTTCGTAATAAAACTATTGCGGATAGATAATGAGCTGGAACCACTAAAGATCAAGAAAATAACGGCTTCATAGGAGTTTTGAAACGGAAAATTTCGAATTTAGATGCACCTGATCCGCTCAATTCTTTCTAACTTGAAAATTGTCATTTACAAAACCACGAACCATTATTTGAGTCTGTCGAAAGAATGATTTCACTATTTCACTTCTTTATCAGCATAAGATAACAACTAGGGGAAACCGAAAAATATTCGCAAATCGTCGGTCGATTTCTCTGTTTCATGACTTCTAGATGTTTAGCTCGGATTTGAATGATAAAATGACAATTATTTTCTATCTTGTTTCACATTTCTCTGTCCACATCAAAGTCTTTTTTTAGAGTTTTCTTGTACTTAGAATGCCATATCGTAACCTCAGTCTCATTTAATGTTTTCCTACTAATTTCATATTTTAGAGCCTTAACCGAATCAATTTTAAAGCAAAAAAGCCGGCTTCATGAACTCATTATAACTGAAATATTGCAGTTTATAGACAATAGTTCTTTTTGGAGGTTTTCAATACCAAATACAAGAATTGGAGAGAATATTAGTTTTATGGTTAAAAAATTCCTATTTTGTCTAACAGTTTTGTATCGATATTGGAATTCGACCTTTATAGAGTTTTCTGAAATTTTCATAAGAAATCGAATTATTGCAAAGGCGCCCTACTCAATCACTATTTCACTGTTGTCCTACTAATGTGAAAACAACTGTAAGAAATATTGCATTTGGTGATAATTTTTCTGTTTCACAAGGTTCATGTCTCACTCTACTTTTCATTACTTACAATTCATTGTGGCAATCGATCAACATCCGTCATTATCACCACAGATATCAGATGATTCCTGTGAAACAAGTATTAGGAGGAATATGAGATGTTCATGTTCGAGCTGTTCTTAAAATTGTGACAAATTCATTGAAAATCAGTACTTGACTGCCGGTCATCCAAAAATCAAGTTTTGTTGCTCGATGAACAGCACAAACTTTTTTTACTGTTTCGGTGTCCTTATTTTTATTGTATTCTAGGCGTTTGGGTTTGATTGTCCAGTCAACCCCATTGAATAGTGTTTCACAAACCCCATGAATCTGAAAATTACCAATTTGGAAAATAACTGTCGTGAACTGACAATTCCACTATTTTTGCTATTATTCTTAAAATGTTCCACCAAGTGGTCTAACTTTCGGTATTCTATAAGAGACTGAGAATGAAAAATATTGAACAAGTCTCGACCATGAACTGATACACTGAACATCTGAAGATTTGAAACAACCTAGCAGAAACAGAAAAAAAGTTGGAAAATTGCAAACATTTTCACTGCTTCACATTTTTCAGAAAAGGGGCTGCCCATTTTTAATCAGATCATGTTCTGTGATATATTGATTTTTCAATCCATTGTGTTCCGTGATCCCCCCCCCACCCCTATAGTATTGTTATCAGAAATATTTCAATAGCAGTTATGGAAGTGTGCCAATTAAAATAATTTTGTTTGATGAACTTTGTGATACGGTGATGTTTTCCTTTTATGATGTTAAATAATCTGTGGTGATATTTGGAAGTTGGAAATTATAAGCCTACTCTTAATTTTTGTAAGTGTTACTACCTAACCAACTTCGTCAAGCCAAAATCAGTTAGATGAAACAGAAAACTAACTCAGATTTTTGGAAGTTTCCCTCTATTTCATAACTTTGAAAATATTGGTTTTTTCTAAGCGCTACCATTAAAGGAAGCAAATTTGGTTGCAACTGTTTGCTTGTCCAAAATAACCTCCGACCAAATTTGAAGCAGATAACAGTGAATAAACCGGGGTGCGTTGAGTAAGCTTAAGAAACTGACGCCGTTTTCCTGAACCCCATGAAACACAATTTATTGAGCTAGGGCATTTACGTTATACCAGGTTTCTTTTTCTGATTTTTTATTTATTTTAACAAACTAGTCATTTATCAGCTTTTCGTAAGAAAATCGGTTACATGAACTTCATGAAGCTTTAAGTTTCGATGCCACAGTGTTCTTGGATGCAAATAATATTTAGTAAGAGAGGGTCCAGAGCAACATTATTGCTCACCATCTACGGTATTATGACAAATTATCGTAATTTGATTTTCAACAAGAATTGTCCTGGATTTTTGAATCTACCAAGGTAAAAGTTAATGACGAATAACTAACACATAACATTCTCACTATTGTCAGAATACTTGTATGAAACAGTTAACACATCTGGATAGTTCTATTAAAAATGTTTCTGCTTCATAACTTTCACAACTCTGGACTACTTTAAATTACAAAGATAGTAATTACGCAAATTTGAATAGTTTTAGCATCACCGTCAGTAGATGAGTCATATCTTTTAAAGTGAGAAAAAATAGAAGATAAATACTTCCTGTTACACCAGCTCGTCAACTTTTGAACGATGCACACAGCCATTAGTGAGACTACTCTTTAAAACATGTCCAAAAGCCGAAAAGTAGCTATTCCATGAGTTCAATTTAATTTTCGGATTTATCGCTATCACTGATTCTACCGGGAAATCGACAGTCACTTGAATCAAACTATGACTCTTTCATAAACCCCATTAAACTGAAAATGTCCTGTTTGGAAGGTTTTTCTAATTTCGATTATCTTGTACTATCGCGTGAACAGTTTTGCCCAAATTTTGTAGATGCATCAGGGTTAGGACAACCTAGAATCCTAAAAAGTGATAATCAGAAAATTTATATAGTAAAATCGTATTACCAATAAATTGAACATTCAAGGAATTAAAATTCCTATTAGAAACAGAAAATTCTCCAACAAACATTCGTTGTTTCTTACATTCCAGAAATTTCATCTGTTTTCGATTGGAGCATTGGGAGTGATATGATTGATAAACCCTTTAATCAAAAATTCACCAAAATGACTTCAGCCTATTTTTCTTGTAATAAAGCAGATCCAAGATAGAGCCTTTTATTAGAAAGGTATTCGATGGAAACTGTTTCATGAACTTTGTGAAATAGCACTGTTTCATTTTTCTGAAGTACAAGAATTCCAGTGACCATTCACATTCTGAAAAGAGTATCTAGTCCTCACTTTCAAAAAGTGATACTCAGACTACATCGTCCAGCTCAAACTCTACTGATTGAAAAATAAGATGTTTCTCTTTATTTATATTTTTACAATTTCATTACTTTCATGAGTTCAGCTTGTTTTAAGCGCTGACACTAATACTAAATCCTGCAATAATCCTGTGTAATCCTGTTGGTGTGTCAACTGCAATTGCTTTCAATATCAAGTCTTGATTTTATTTTTTCTCCAAAAAGCAACCAACACCATCATTATTCAGAGATTCATTACTTAGAGTAACTAATCCAAAAAAAAGACATATGTTTCATGAACCTGGTGAAACACAAGGTTTGCAACAAAATTCACTAATACTGAAAATGTCCTTCTACTCGACAGAGTTTCCAATAGTAATTTCCTTTGAAATCAATTAGCTGTAAATCTAACAATGGAAACCATCTTCTAGAAACATAAAAATTCTCATAGCTTCCATTGCAATTTCCCGGTTTCCAAGTGAGAATAATTTTGTACTGATTTGAACACTACAGTTGAGACAACACACTGTTTTTTTCTTCGTTTCGCTCAAAAACGTCAAGCCTTTACCATAAACAGGCTCATCAGCTAGTTTTTTAATACATTTCCGGACCATATAATAGGTACAGTACGAAAAGTCGGTTTCATGATCTTCATGAAACTGGAGTTGTCCATTCTCATTTTGAAGGTCGTGCACTCTCGCTAGATATTTTGAGAACTATGTTAAAATTCTTTCGCTTTCCACATATTGTATAGAACTGCTGACAAATTAGCGAAGATTGGGTATACTGTCTCCCAACTTTTCCAATGTATCGATGATAACTTTTAGAAACAGAAAAAATAGAAATGCCTCAAAAACCTAAAATTTAGTGTTACGATTTCTAACATCAGAATGGAATGTTACTGTTACATGAATTTCACAAACATTGTAGATTTTTCGAGCAGTCGTTAGTCCTACATTCTCCTTGACAACTCCTCGCCCTATGAGCAAAGATTGCGCCGAATGTACACTAGACGGCTAAACTGGATTTTCACACATTATGATGCAGCTTTCCTGTTCCATGCCGTCTAAAATTTTGTGAGTTTTTTGAAATTACTAATATCGCAAGATAAATAGCATTTTTGACATCCGCAATTTCATGAATCCGACCAACCGGTCAACGTCACCCCTCCCCTCTTAACTTTTCAAACCTGCTTGTTTTCAAGTAAGCACAACTTTCATCTGATTCGACATCCACAAATAACTAAAGATAAAGTTTGTCAATTTTCAATCATATTGTTGTATGATTCACGAAAAAGATGAACTAGTTCAGATATTGTTCACTGTCGAAAAGATAACTGCTGGAAACAGAGAAAAATCAGATTTTTTTTTAACAATTTTCACAGTTTCACAGCTTTCAGAATTTTCCTCAGATTTGCATCTCCCTCAGTGTTAGCAGTACCTTCACTTTAAAAGTCACCAACGAGTCTCCAGAATATAGTGACTTTTGAATAGTCTATGCCGAAATCAAGCATACCTGCTTCATGATTCCCATGTAATTTTTCTTATAGTGCCACAACGAAAAAGTCACTTATTTCGAAAACAGTGATTGATACTTTGTACTGATCCGGGACTTTTCAAAACCGGTTTTCCAGAAAGTTGGTACCCAAAGATTTCAACAGAATTTTCTCTGTATCTATCAGGTTGTATAATGGATTTTGATGGCGATGTGATACTTGAAGACACCTGGATGTATCAGTAGCCTGTGGAAAAAATATAAATATGTCATCAAAATATTCCTAACGTCATATTCATCTTAGAGTTCAAAAAATTTTTTAAGCCTTCACGACGCTTCATAGTCATTCTGAAGGCTTTGAAAGTAACTCAGAATAACTGGCGAAGATTCATTATTCCCAACGATGCTTCAGTGTTTCGGACAATGATCCAAAATTCAAAATCCTTAAAAATACTACAGGAGCATTCAGGTTTCATGGGAACGTCATCTGAATATCGTTCAAAGTGCTGAAAATCTTCAGAATCTTAAAAAATTTCAAAATTTCAAAATCGAAAACTTCGATTTCTCTTCAAAAAAAAAGTTTCGTATACCACAGATAAATGAGCAGGACTGAACACCTATTGTATCTAGGTTTAAATTGTTTTTTAATTTCGTTATTGATGAAGCAAAAAATACTGTTTCAGCATGGTTATACAAGGTTCCAGAATCTGGAAGTTTTGCAAAAGTTATGAGAAAAATTCAATGTTTCACTCCGTCTATTTTTCCGTTTAGGCGTATCCTGAAAACAATCCGATCTGTATATAGATAATATTAAAAATCTTACTCTCAAAAGTGTCAGCCCAATCCTTATGTTACCAAAACGCGTTCCACTGACAAACACCGCAGTCGGAGTGCGATTTGCGCGCGCAAATAGAGAGTTCGGATGAGTGTGAGACAATTGGCATACTGTAAATCGATATTCTATACTACGTTCTTTTTTCTCTGTTTCATAGTCTTTTCTTCTGGCCTAAAAAAGCGAAAACTCAGTTTGACTAGTCCAATGAACCAACCCTGTAGACTAATGGTCGTTCACGAAATTGTAGCGTAATTTATCGATTCTCAAGACCTGATCTCTGGACCAAGATTACCTTGACCCTTTCTGGACCGTGCTTCCCGTTTCACCGTTCCCATATTTTTCTTCTCAATTTTTTAATTTGTTGCGTGGCTGAATTTTTCACTCACTTTCTCGACTCCAATTTTCCAGAAAACCCAATAACAATGACATCAGTTACCCCAATCTTCGCCGTCAATGAAACCTTAGTATGTATCTACAACCCAGTCAATCGCGAGGCCTACGAGGTGAAAATCCTGGAAATCCGAGAGAAGGACGGTCAACGAGAACTCAAAATTCACTATCTGGGTTGGAGCAAACGCCTCGATTGTTGGGTGCCCGCATGGAGACTCGTCAAGGGAACCATCGAAGAGTATCGCGAAGCTCATCCGTTGAATTAGTTTTTTTTTGCTTCGCTTTTTTTCATTTTCCAAGTTACCATCTTTACCTTGCTGAAATGAAGTACTAGCTTTTGAAAATTCTTGAATAGTTTTTTTCGGTTTCATTTAGTTGATGTCTTTACGAGATAATTCCTCTGTTTGATGAGCGAGACAGTTCGAACTCTTGTTTTGTTGTTGTTTCTAGTAACTGTTGCTAGTTGGCCCATATCAATTTCTCAGAAGACAACAGTATGTACTCTGTTTCAAATATATAACATTTTGTCAATACTAGGAAAATGCACTAATTATCTGTCTGTAAGATAATTACCAGATTCCGAGAAAAAAACAAATGTTTCTTGAACTTCATTAGTAAAGTCATAAACTTCATTTTCAATTTGATGGACGAACTGCTTTCAATACTGTATATGTAGCTTCTTACTTGCTGTTCAAAAAATACAGTATCAGGGAAGTGGTTTCAGGAATGTAGCTAGAACAGGAGCAATTGTGCCTTCAACTTGTTTCAAAACATAGGGAATAAACATAGAATAGTTTCTGTTTCTGTAACTCCATAATTTATGAACTATTATCGACCAATAATAGAACCGGTGGTCTATGTACATAAGTGGGAACCCAATTACTTTTGTGACTAGTCTCATTATCGATAGTTCGTTCTGAATAGTTCAAATGCTCATTTTAGATAATATGAAAATTGAAGTTTTCACTATCTAATAAAACGGAACAAAACTGTCTTTCATTCAAATCATCATAATACTTACACAAGGAGTGGTCAGAAGTGATCATGGAGTTTTGGCATTAGACCCATACCACTTGAAACCTGGCACTCTGAAACATTAGAATTCACTTTTAATTTCTTCCAAATAGCTATGTCTTCTGAGAAAGCTGACCTGACTATTCCTTAGTTCGACCTTAGTTAAATGAGATCTACACTATAGAAGACAATTTTTGCTATACTTACAAAAGTATTAATACAGCGAAAATTTATGTGTATATTTCCGTTGTCTCAAGAAATGTCATTTATTTTCTATGCGCGTTTTTAGCTCCTAATTCATTTCAGTCAAAAACAATCTGAAGTTGAAATCTATCGTTTTTTTATTTACAGGGAGAATCTCCTTTCAAATTTTACCTGAGCCTGTAAGCAACGCATCGCTCTCAACTCACTGCTACTGGATTTCTCAACGTCTTGAAACAGCCAATCACAAGACAAGAGTTTTTAGATGATCAACTCAGCTTTAGAAATTCCTTTTTTTTGGGATATCTTCAATGTGCCTTATACTTCACTAATCTCGAATGCTCTGTTTCAAACCATTGATGTAATACTTGGTGGATGGAGCAGGTGAGCAGAGACAATCCAATGGAAACCATTTTGTTATCTGTTCGTAACAAATGCCGGCGAGTGGCGGACCTCTTTTGCAACCATCTTTTGGTGCGTACATCTCCAGTCATTTTTCCACAAATAAAGTCGAAAGTTGAAATATAGTTTTTTTTTCCATTGAAGACGATGAATCAACCGCATCGTTCCCAAGTCCCAACTCCTGAATTTCTTAAAGTTTCGAAACAGCCAATCACAAGAAAGCAAATAAGTGTGTCCCTTAATTTTGGGCCACACGATGCAAACGAAAAATCAACGACTGTTCAGATGAATAACTCATTGTAAGCTTTGGTAGTGCTATTTTTGATGAAATTCTCGATATGGAAGCTCGTGCAATTCTCTTTTTCTTAATAATCTGTCTCAAATCGTTGATGAAACAGTTTAGTGAGAGCATGCCAAAAAAGCTCATTCAGTTTCTTTTCAGAAATGCCAGCGAAGTGCGGATTTTGAGAGACATGCACCATTCTTTGCAGGCCTAAGTTGTTGAAATTTTCAGAAATTTCGCAAGGATAGGGTTGTTGGAAATTCTCACTTTCTCGCAGCGTTGTGCCACGCACATAATTATGAAGAGACAATACGCAAAACCTATTTCATCGTGTTCAATAAAAACATCAATATTTTCTGTATCATACTGTTGGTTTAGTTTTTTGCAAGGGAGTCGCAGGCAATGATCTGTCCATATATTCAGTAAGATTTTACTATTTAAAGCAGAGTTTTCTGTATCAAGAACTTGAATTAAACGACTCCAAAATTCGTTCCTGTTGATATGGTTTGGATAGGGATACTATTTTCCCAGATGTGCTATGCACTTGTTTCAAAACCTGAATGAAAAACGAGTGCGATGTATTACTGCTGGTCGATAATTTCTGCTTCCTAACTTGCTTCTTCCTAACTGAGAGTAAGCCTTTGGTAATATCGTCAGTCCATGTTTTATAATGAAAACTATTCCAGGTGTGCTTCATAATACTTTTCAAGTCAGGAGCATCGTTTTCGAATGAGAAGAGAAATAAGATGAATATCGTTTGTTGTCAAATTCTAGTTTTCGTCACTTTTGTTTTGAAGGATAACTCATGAATCTCAAAACATTCTGTTTTACTATGGTTGATTCTCTGTTTCTCATATCTTCCCAACAGTTTTTTTTTCTTTTAGAGCCCTTTACAACACCAATGTCTCCTTTTCAAGTTACAAAAGTTTCATGACTATCCCTATCTGTCCAAATCGCGCTCTATTGAGATGCGTTGCGGTTACTGCGCTCCTAGAGTATCCCCACTCTCACTTTCATCGACATACAACAGATGGAGTCAAGACAATAGAAGGCGTTCCCACGTGGTCAGTAGTTCCATTCCCTCTCGACTTGCGCAGAATTCATATTCAGGCAATGTAGTGTATTGGTATCTTGCAAATCGATAAAATATTAGTTCACGGCCTAGCGAAAGGTCCCCTCATTTATTCACTCTAACTCCAGTAATTTTAGACTGTCTCCTGAAATTCTATGATTTTCCAATGTTTTTCCTGTTTCGTTTTCCCAATATTCCTCTCACTTTTATTCCACATTTTATTAATGGGCGATTCTAACTTTGTTCCAACCTTCACCACCGTAAACCTTAAAATACTTGTTGCTCAAAAGTTGAAAATATCGAATTATTGACCTCAAAATCGTGAGAATGCCTGTTCTTAGAAAAAGAATTGTGAAGGACAACAAGGGTCAGCTACACCGTTTGCAATTTTTTCAGTGCTCCGGAAGATTATCTTGATGCTTCGTTTATGACTTTATATGCTATTTCAGAATCAGATTATTTTTTTTTGCTTTTTGTAAAATGTTCTCTATTTCACTGTCGTTATTTTTCTGTCCCTTACACCTTTCCATCAGTTAGTAGAGCGATTCCTTTACCAAACGGCACCATTAAAGTCTGTCTGTGTTCATTCCTGCTATCTTGACAACACCATTTCCTCTATCTCCAAATTTTATTCTATTAACACTATCCTTATCCTTTCCAAACGCGCTCTATTGAGATGCGTCGCGTACTATGCACGGTTTTTGCACGCGAACGGGAAGTGTGAATGAGTGGGAGATACTACACGGACTAGACTGTGCATTATAGATCTCAGTGACATTTGTTTTTCTCTTATCTTCCCTCGGCCCAACAATCTTATTTTTTCCCAATCCCTTGTGGTCATTGTTCTCGTCCTACCCCCATTACGATCGATTCATACTTACTGGATATTTAGGTTAGATGTGTATTGTTCATATAGAGATCGATAAGTTCATGAGTTAGACGATCGTCCCATTCCCATCCTTTCATTCTATATTCAATCATTCTAGACCGTCTCCAGAAAACCAATAATTTTTCAAGGATTTTCCTGTTTCAGTTTTCTAATATTCCTCCGATTACTCTCCCTTCCTCGTTAATTTAATTCTGCCCTCTTCTCTTAAAATCGCGTAGGCTTTCCACTATTTTTAAAATGTCTTAGAACTCGAATCATCCGTTTCTGACCCCTTAATCCAAGTCTCGCCTTTGACTTTCCGTTTCAACGTGTACAAGTATTCCCACTCGCTCTGTCCAAATCGTTAGCCACAGGTTATCGTTTGCTTTTCTCACCCTCAACATTAAGCCAATTCCAGACCGTCATCATCTACCGAAAATGACCCCAAACACCCCAACCATCAACAGCAAGGACGCCTGGGTCTGCATCTATAACCCGGCCACCAACGAGGCTTATGATGTCAAGATCGTTGCTTCTCGAGAGAAGAATGGCCAAGAAGAGTTCAAGGTTCATTATCGAGGATGGAGCAAAACCAAGGACGAATGGATGCCAGCGTCGCGGCTCGTCAAAGGTACCTTGGAGGAGTATCGTGCGCTGAATCCGTTGAAGGAGGCTGAGGAAACTCCAAAGAATGGTGGAGCTGAAACTGGTTCTTCTCAGCAAGCTGGAACGGCCCCAAAGCCTTCTGAGCCAAAACCGATTGTTAAATTCAAGGTGAATGAAGCCGGACCATCTGGATCCAACGGAGCCGGACCCTCCTCAAAGCCCTCTATGTCAACGTCGGTGGTCAAGCCCAAGGCCAATGGAGCAAGACCATCTGGAGCCGGACCCTCCCAGCCAGTTGGAGCTGCGAAGACTGGAGCTGGACCCTCAACCAAGCCATTTGAGCAAAAACCGCTTAAGGTATCTGGAGCAGGACCCTCTCAGCCAGCTGGACGCAAACGCGTGATGCCGAAGCAGGAGCCGGAACCCATGGAGGAGGAGCCACAGCAGAAGGAAGCCCCAGTTTTTGCTGTCAAAGATGTTTGTCTGTGCCGCTACAGCCTAAACGATGACAGGGTATACAAAGCGACAATCCTTGAAATCCGGGAGAAAGATGGGCAGTTCGAGTATAAAGTTCACTGTTTGAAATGGAACCCTCGCTTTGATCAATGGTTCCCAGCATCGAGACTGTTCAAGGGAACAATGGTGGAGTATCTCCGGGCTCAGCTAACTAATTGATTTTTTTGTATTGTTATTTTTTCAACTATAATTACCGTATCAAGGTCAGGGTTTGTTTATGAAAAAACTTCGGCAGTCATTGATTCGATTCAGACGTTGAAGTCAACTTGCAGTTTCAAGGGTCTCATAATTGTTAAAGTCAATAGTAAGTAGCAAGTAGCCAGTTTCAACTTTCTCATTTGTTTCGGTTACATTTCATATTTGTGCTGAGGGTTGGACAGCCAATTACATTATCTCTGTATCATGAAGTTATCGAATATTGATTCACATACTCTGTTATAATTGTACCCTTGTTATTCCTCACACTTCAAGAACTTCCCATTCTGTTTTATTGTGAATGGATACATTTTTTATATATTGACAAAGTTCTGAAAAATCGAAACCAGTTTGAGAAAACACTGTTTCATTAACCTACTTTTTACTGTAAAGTTACCCCAGGCAATTCGGATTAATTTTAGATTTTCAGGTTAAACTTGGCTGAAGTAGGCACTTTTTAAAATCCGACACAACGCTTCCACTTTTGGCAATCGCAGCTTCTCGACTGCTTTTCGGTGATCTTTGACTACCTTCAAAAAAACTCCAACATCTAAAGAAACAAAACTTTTTCCAAGAATCAAACAAGTCAATATTGATGCTAGTTAGACAACCAAAAAATGATACACACAAAAATCATTTTATGTTTCACATACCTATGAAGAAGGAATCGTTCGAGATCGCTATAATGGGATAAGACAAAACGATGAAAACGTTAAAACAGACTATTTTTGGCACTGGACGTCAATTTACTCAGTTTTTGAATGATGAAAACAAATCGTAAAAAAAACACCATTGCTGATATCTTCAATGTCCCCTTTCAGATCTTTGTTTTTAGACATAGAGCGAGAAACAGATTAGTTTTCGAATCTTAGGCAAACTAGCTAAAAACTGTTTCATACCTGATATCTTCAATGCTCTTTTTCAGATCTTTGTATTTAGACATAGAGTGCCAAACGGGTTTGTTGTCGAATCTTGGGCATTTTAGCTCAAACCTGTTCCAGCTTGTTTATAGTCACAATCAATTTTTAGACTACTTGATCTAGACTTTCTGATTGTTTTACTGACGTTAT
Organism: Caenorhabditis sinica; assembly: GCA_963932045.1. NCBI lineage: Eukaryota > Metazoa > Nematoda > Chromadorea > Rhabditida > Rhabditidae > Caenorhabditis > Caenorhabditis sinica. Next base: position 24,490,032 of record OZ009940.1, read on the forward strand.
CAAAGTCGAAAAATGTACAAATGTAGTACAAAAATTTGATGCCTAAATTTTCAACAAAAGTTAAATGAAATCAGAATGCTCTATTGAATTCTATTCAACTTCACTATTCATAACATAAACGGGAAACACGAAATAATTTTTGAGTCGATCGTTTTTAGTTGTTTTTATGTGAAAACAGACAAAAAATCTACATATCAAGCCAAATAGCAATGCACCTGTAGACATGGAAAGTGTGAAACTGCTATCGAAAGTAAGAATACTTCCTGATGCATTCTCACGACTTACATGATCTTGTTAGAATACACCAGTGGAAAATTGCTCTTCTTTATCAAATAATATCTGTTCCGACGATGGCAGTATACTGAGCAAAGCTGTTCTTGACTCACTTCATCATATCATGTTCAAGAAACTGAAAACAAGTACAGTATTTGTTATGTGATTTTTGCTGCTTCATCGTGGTTCTTTCTTTGCTTCTCTCATTTTTCTAATCATTAGCATGTTTATTCTTTCCTGAAACCAAAAAAACGCAATGCTTCCAATTGTTCTGAAATAATGAGTTTGATAATTCATTTTTAGAGAAATGTTGTCGGTTAAATAATTATGCACAAAAATTGTATGTATCAAATACCTTATAGGAGTGAGGAACTCAAGGAGATTCTATTAAAACTACAAGATAGTGCTCAGACTTTTCTTATTCTTGAATTTCTGTGTACCGTTGCGATGACCCACTATGTACTGTGATTTCTTTTGGTGAGGTGCTGATATGCTGAAGCTGAAACGGTTACATTTATAAATTTCCGAAGTTGCACGTTTCAATATATTTGTATGATACATCATGCATGGATCATGTTAGTCTGGCAAATCCATTCTTGACTGTAGTTCATTTTTGATTATTTGATTGAAACTGAACTATGGCGATGCTAAATCATCGTGGTGCTGATGATCAAGCTGGAAAACCGACTTGCGCCCACAGCAGTTCCAGTTGATCTATCAATACATGACATTTTGACTGTTGTTTACGATTTCAACCCTTTGACAAGTTTCATACTTTAATCTCGAGTCAGTTCTCGCATGATTCCAGGTGGCATGAATGTCAGATTTCCCGAGAAAAACTGACAAAAGGCGTGAGAAAAATAGCTCTACAAAAAAAGCGAAAACCGTACAAAAATGAAAAGAAAAAGCAGTTCCAGTCACATATTTTTTTTAATCAAGAGTAAGTCTGAAGTCGAGTCGTTAGCTTTTCTGTGTCGAATTCTTAAAAGCAGAACAATGAAACTAATGGTTTATAGAAACTAAAAGAAAACAATTAGAGCAAGCCATGAATAAGTTCATAATGACCGCTCAAAACAGTAAAGTGATCATTCAGAACAGTTAAGAAAACAACAAATGAATCTATGACTTCAAAATCAGTAATTGCTTTCATTAAGAAAATTATAAAATGTTTTGGAATCTGTAATTTTTACATCTTTGTCGAAAAATTTCTATGATTCGTTAACACTCAGTGAATTATCTTATCATCTTGTGTTCAGTACTCACCTGGTTACCGAAACAGGTAATATTGAGGAAAGTGAAAACTCTGAAAAGACTGTATCAAGAAACAAATGTATCCGCAACTCAGTGATCCGACAACTGGATTTTCAGCTACTCAATGCTCTTGAATTGTGACAGTATGAATGTTCGAAGCGAAGTCAGCTATGTTTTCAAGATCTTTTCACGAGAGCTGCTAAAACGAAAACAGGGCTCAAGTGAACAAAAAGTTGTCAGTGTCTTGTTTAGATTTGTTGCATTTCATATTTTCATTCTATACTTATCAAGCAGAATCACTGTATCAAGAGGTTATCGAATATACACCTACTCTTATGGGTTAGTGAGTTCTTGCTTCGGTTACCGTCAGACATTCTGCTTTATAGAGAATGCATAACACTTTCTGAACAATTACAAAGTTTTGGAAAAACTAAGCAAAGTTGACATTTACTTACTGTTTTAGTGACCTAGTTTGTACTGTATTGATATTTCAGGCTATTCTAGCGTTTTTTGCGTTTTCATCTTTACAGTCTAGCTCAGCTAGTGTCTCTGACTTATTACACTGTTGCTGTATCACAGTCATGATAAAGTTCACTAAGAATACTCTAATGTGATGATTGGTTCAAAGTACTACTGTAGGGCTACAAATATCATACACACTGTGAAATCGTCAAAAATGCTGGAGTAGAATCTTAACGGATAACAACTAGAATCCATCAAAGCTGTTCTCGACTCACTTCGCCATCTGATGCTTGTGAAACTGAAAATAAGTAGAGTGATTTTTCACAGAAATTCGCTGATTCATCATTGTTGTTTACTAATCCTCTCATTGTGCTAGCCATTCGGACGCTCAAACACTGTTCAAAAAATCAGTATGGATATAAAGTAACAACGCTGGGCCATAAAAAAAACGATGCACAAAAATAATTGAATTTTTTGAATACCTGATGAAAATGAGCGATTCAAGAAGATTCTATTGGAACATCCTGATCTTGGGCTAACTATTTCCATCTTGAATTATAGTTTGGTCAAAGATTTTCACTACATGCGAACGATTTATTGTGATTTCTCCGGATGTGATGGTGATATGCCAAAGTTGAAACTGTCACAATTCTAACCTTTCGGAGATGCATGTTTCAAAATGTCGGTATGATACATTCCGGATAGAACATTTTAGTACGCCGCGTCTATTTTTTTTTATCCTGGTTGTAGTTCATTTCAGACTCTTCGATTGGATCTATGTCCAGCCATGCTCACAAACAACAGTAGCAGTAGGAATTGGTGTTCTCATGCACTCTTATTTTTGGAGCCAAGTCGATGGAAAACTGAAAAAAAACCAATTCAGTGGTTATACATTGTGATTTATTTTGATATGTCGATTCCATAATGAATAATAATAATGCGATCAGAGTTTTGGTAATCTACAATTCGTTGCCCTGTAAAAAAGTGCCATATTATTTTGATCAGATATTCTGCGGGTTGGGCCGTATTCAAAATTTGAACTGGTTTGGAACGGGTCGGACTTATGAGGTCAAACTTATTTTGTCACCTTTGTTTGAGCCTTTCCCTGTCGTGCCGCAAGTTTATCAAATCTGATTTTGATTTATATGAAGTCCTGTTTTCCGATAAAAAACTGTTCCAGGTACACTGTATTATGCCTTTTAATAATATTACATATTATGCTACCAACATTGCGATGACAACTATTCCCGCAAAATTATTTTTAATAAATCAGTGCATTAGATTTGAAATCTGATAAACAACACACAGAAAATTTAAAACAACACACTGGATATTGTGAACTACTGAAAATTTCGTATTCCATACATTAGGCTTCGAATTTCGACTAATTTTTTTGTATTGGACACGAAAAAGCGGATGAGTTGGTTTCGGAAAATAAGAAGAAAAATCGTTCGAAAAATACACCGGGAGGCTTTCGTAGAACGACACCTCTAATAGGACGCCGGAGATGTTGGGATCGGGAAAAGTGCGTTATTCATTTTTATATTGTGAAGTTGAAACTGGAGTTTTTGCTAATTTTGAGAGCTGATTCGAGAGACTGGAAAAAAGTTGAAAAATGTTACAGAATTTTTTTTTTCAGTTTCATTTATGCGACATAGGATCTTAAATGATGTTTGCAAGTATTGAGTTACAGCCATATAACGCTGCACTGTCATTTTTTCATTTTCTCAGCTTTCACATAGGTGGCTCACGAATGAAACCCTAATGGTCTGTCCATGCAGCTCCAGAATTTATTGAGTATTTCACATCATATTTCATACTCATTACTTATGAAGGTATATAATTCATTTGTCGAAATGTTGAATCAATAAAATTAACTTTCTAGCATAATTGTTTGGTCTCTACTATAGCAATCCTATTCTAAATTCAGTTCGTCATATGATGTACCATAAACTTGAAAAGTTCGGTTATGTTTAGAGAAAACTTTCTTGCTTCACTGTGATTTTTTTAATGCAGCGCATATATTTCTTGCAATCTGGTTGATATTCGTATTCTGTTTGAATCAATACATATTCACAGATAGTCTGCAGTTCACCCTTGTTTTGTGTTCTTTCAGATACATACAATCTCGGCTCCAAGACATTTCGCAATCAGTCGTTTTAAAACCAACTCACGACAATTCCGCAACTAGGAAATGTCGTTAATGGTCATTTCGCCACCGCGCTAAACCGCAACCACGCCATTTCAAAACCACACAATCTAGGAGTTTTGTAAAAAGTTCACGATTAAATCACACATTCTCCAATGTAGAACTGGAATAGTTAACCTGAAATAGTTCACAATACCTTCATCCCCTTTTTATTTTAATAAACATAAAGTGGACTGGTTCATAGTGTTGCAAAACGACTGGTTGCGAAACGTCCAGTTTTAAAATGTCTACAACGGATGACGTCAAAACAACAGAGGACGTTTCCACGTTGTCATTGTTCACTCTTTTCCCATGTCCCATAGACTTGCGCTGCGGGGATGTGTATTGTTTCCTTGCAAATCGATATAGAAAGAATCTATTGTCTTGAAGGTGGTCTCTCATCCTATTCATTCATTCATTCATTCCATCGGAACAGCCATTCTAAACTTACGGTACATCAAAACTGCTACTTTATTTTTCGTAATAAAACTATTGCGGATAGATAATGAGCTGGAACCACTAAAGATCAAGAAAATAACGGCTTCATAGGAGTTTTGAAACGGAAAATTTCGAATTTAGATGCACCTGATCCGCTCAATTCTTTCTAACTTGAAAATTGTCATTTACAAAACCACGAACCATTATTTGAGTCTGTCGAAAGAATGATTTCACTATTTCACTTCTTTATCAGCATAAGATAACAACTAGGGGAAACCGAAAAATATTCGCAAATCGTCGGTCGATTTCTCTGTTTCATGACTTCTAGATGTTTAGCTCGGATTTGAATGATAAAATGACAATTATTTTCTATCTTGTTTCACATTTCTCTGTCCACATCAAAGTCTTTTTTTAGAGTTTTCTTGTACTTAGAATGCCATATCGTAACCTCAGTCTCATTTAATGTTTTCCTACTAATTTCATATTTTAGAGCCTTAACCGAATCAATTTTAAAGCAAAAAAGCCGGCTTCATGAACTCATTATAACTGAAATATTGCAGTTTATAGACAATAGTTCTTTTTGGAGGTTTTCAATACCAAATACAAGAATTGGAGAGAATATTAGTTTTATGGTTAAAAAATTCCTATTTTGTCTAACAGTTTTGTATCGATATTGGAATTCGACCTTTATAGAGTTTTCTGAAATTTTCATAAGAAATCGAATTATTGCAAAGGCGCCCTACTCAATCACTATTTCACTGTTGTCCTACTAATGTGAAAACAACTGTAAGAAATATTGCATTTGGTGATAATTTTTCTGTTTCACAAGGTTCATGTCTCACTCTACTTTTCATTACTTACAATTCATTGTGGCAATCGATCAACATCCGTCATTATCACCACAGATATCAGATGATTCCTGTGAAACAAGTATTAGGAGGAATATGAGATGTTCATGTTCGAGCTGTTCTTAAAATTGTGACAAATTCATTGAAAATCAGTACTTGACTGCCGGTCATCCAAAAATCAAGTTTTGTTGCTCGATGAACAGCACAAACTTTTTTTACTGTTTCGGTGTCCTTATTTTTATTGTATTCTAGGCGTTTGGGTTTGATTGTCCAGTCAACCCCATTGAATAGTGTTTCACAAACCCCATGAATCTGAAAATTACCAATTTGGAAAATAACTGTCGTGAACTGACAATTCCACTATTTTTGCTATTATTCTTAAAATGTTCCACCAAGTGGTCTAACTTTCGGTATTCTATAAGAGACTGAGAATGAAAAATATTGAACAAGTCTCGACCATGAACTGATACACTGAACATCTGAAGATTTGAAACAACCTAGCAGAAACAGAAAAAAAGTTGGAAAATTGCAAACATTTTCACTGCTTCACATTTTTCAGAAAAGGGGCTGCCCATTTTTAATCAGATCATGTTCTGTGATATATTGATTTTTCAATCCATTGTGTTCCGTGATCCCCCCCCCACCCCTATAGTATTGTTATCAGAAATATTTCAATAGCAGTTATGGAAGTGTGCCAATTAAAATAATTTTGTTTGATGAACTTTGTGATACGGTGATGTTTTCCTTTTATGATGTTAAATAATCTGTGGTGATATTTGGAAGTTGGAAATTATAAGCCTACTCTTAATTTTTGTAAGTGTTACTACCTAACCAACTTCGTCAAGCCAAAATCAGTTAGATGAAACAGAAAACTAACTCAGATTTTTGGAAGTTTCCCTCTATTTCATAACTTTGAAAATATTGGTTTTTTCTAAGCGCTACCATTAAAGGAAGCAAATTTGGTTGCAACTGTTTGCTTGTCCAAAATAACCTCCGACCAAATTTGAAGCAGATAACAGTGAATAAACCGGGGTGCGTTGAGTAAGCTTAAGAAACTGACGCCGTTTTCCTGAACCCCATGAAACACAATTTATTGAGCTAGGGCATTTACGTTATACCAGGTTTCTTTTTCTGATTTTTTATTTATTTTAACAAACTAGTCATTTATCAGCTTTTCGTAAGAAAATCGGTTACATGAACTTCATGAAGCTTTAAGTTTCGATGCCACAGTGTTCTTGGATGCAAATAATATTTAGTAAGAGAGGGTCCAGAGCAACATTATTGCTCACCATCTACGGTATTATGACAAATTATCGTAATTTGATTTTCAACAAGAATTGTCCTGGATTTTTGAATCTACCAAGGTAAAAGTTAATGACGAATAACTAACACATAACATTCTCACTATTGTCAGAATACTTGTATGAAACAGTTAACACATCTGGATAGTTCTATTAAAAATGTTTCTGCTTCATAACTTTCACAACTCTGGACTACTTTAAATTACAAAGATAGTAATTACGCAAATTTGAATAGTTTTAGCATCACCGTCAGTAGATGAGTCATATCTTTTAAAGTGAGAAAAAATAGAAGATAAATACTTCCTGTTACACCAGCTCGTCAACTTTTGAACGATGCACACAGCCATTAGTGAGACTACTCTTTAAAACATGTCCAAAAGCCGAAAAGTAGCTATTCCATGAGTTCAATTTAATTTTCGGATTTATCGCTATCACTGATTCTACCGGGAAATCGACAGTCACTTGAATCAAACTATGACTCTTTCATAAACCCCATTAAACTGAAAATGTCCTGTTTGGAAGGTTTTTCTAATTTCGATTATCTTGTACTATCGCGTGAACAGTTTTGCCCAAATTTTGTAGATGCATCAGGGTTAGGACAACCTAGAATCCTAAAAAGTGATAATCAGAAAATTTATATAGTAAAATCGTATTACCAATAAATTGAACATTCAAGGAATTAAAATTCCTATTAGAAACAGAAAATTCTCCAACAAACATTCGTTGTTTCTTACATTCCAGAAATTTCATCTGTTTTCGATTGGAGCATTGGGAGTGATATGATTGATAAACCCTTTAATCAAAAATTCACCAAAATGACTTCAGCCTATTTTTCTTGTAATAAAGCAGATCCAAGATAGAGCCTTTTATTAGAAAGGTATTCGATGGAAACTGTTTCATGAACTTTGTGAAATAGCACTGTTTCATTTTTCTGAAGTACAAGAATTCCAGTGACCATTCACATTCTGAAAAGAGTATCTAGTCCTCACTTTCAAAAAGTGATACTCAGACTACATCGTCCAGCTCAAACTCTACTGATTGAAAAATAAGATGTTTCTCTTTATTTATATTTTTACAATTTCATTACTTTCATGAGTTCAGCTTGTTTTAAGCGCTGACACTAATACTAAATCCTGCAATAATCCTGTGTAATCCTGTTGGTGTGTCAACTGCAATTGCTTTCAATATCAAGTCTTGATTTTATTTTTTCTCCAAAAAGCAACCAACACCATCATTATTCAGAGATTCATTACTTAGAGTAACTAATCCAAAAAAAAGACATATGTTTCATGAACCTGGTGAAACACAAGGTTTGCAACAAAATTCACTAATACTGAAAATGTCCTTCTACTCGACAGAGTTTCCAATAGTAATTTCCTTTGAAATCAATTAGCTGTAAATCTAACAATGGAAACCATCTTCTAGAAACATAAAAATTCTCATAGCTTCCATTGCAATTTCCCGGTTTCCAAGTGAGAATAATTTTGTACTGATTTGAACACTACAGTTGAGACAACACACTGTTTTTTTCTTCGTTTCGCTCAAAAACGTCAAGCCTTTACCATAAACAGGCTCATCAGCTAGTTTTTTAATACATTTCCGGACCATATAATAGGTACAGTACGAAAAGTCGGTTTCATGATCTTCATGAAACTGGAGTTGTCCATTCTCATTTTGAAGGTCGTGCACTCTCGCTAGATATTTTGAGAACTATGTTAAAATTCTTTCGCTTTCCACATATTGTATAGAACTGCTGACAAATTAGCGAAGATTGGGTATACTGTCTCCCAACTTTTCCAATGTATCGATGATAACTTTTAGAAACAGAAAAAATAGAAATGCCTCAAAAACCTAAAATTTAGTGTTACGATTTCTAACATCAGAATGGAATGTTACTGTTACATGAATTTCACAAACATTGTAGATTTTTCGAGCAGTCGTTAGTCCTACATTCTCCTTGACAACTCCTCGCCCTATGAGCAAAGATTGCGCCGAATGTACACTAGACGGCTAAACTGGATTTTCACACATTATGATGCAGCTTTCCTGTTCCATGCCGTCTAAAATTTTGTGAGTTTTTTGAAATTACTAATATCGCAAGATAAATAGCATTTTTGACATCCGCAATTTCATGAATCCGACCAACCGGTCAACGTCACCCCTCCCCTCTTAACTTTTCAAACCTGCTTGTTTTCAAGTAAGCACAACTTTCATCTGATTCGACATCCACAAATAACTAAAGATAAAGTTTGTCAATTTTCAATCATATTGTTGTATGATTCACGAAAAAGATGAACTAGTTCAGATATTGTTCACTGTCGAAAAGATAACTGCTGGAAACAGAGAAAAATCAGATTTTTTTTTAACAATTTTCACAGTTTCACAGCTTTCAGAATTTTCCTCAGATTTGCATCTCCCTCAGTGTTAGCAGTACCTTCACTTTAAAAGTCACCAACGAGTCTCCAGAATATAGTGACTTTTGAATAGTCTATGCCGAAATCAAGCATACCTGCTTCATGATTCCCATGTAATTTTTCTTATAGTGCCACAACGAAAAAGTCACTTATTTCGAAAACAGTGATTGATACTTTGTACTGATCCGGGACTTTTCAAAACCGGTTTTCCAGAAAGTTGGTACCCAAAGATTTCAACAGAATTTTCTCTGTATCTATCAGGTTGTATAATGGATTTTGATGGCGATGTGATACTTGAAGACACCTGGATGTATCAGTAGCCTGTGGAAAAAATATAAATATGTCATCAAAATATTCCTAACGTCATATTCATCTTAGAGTTCAAAAAATTTTTTAAGCCTTCACGACGCTTCATAGTCATTCTGAAGGCTTTGAAAGTAACTCAGAATAACTGGCGAAGATTCATTATTCCCAACGATGCTTCAGTGTTTCGGACAATGATCCAAAATTCAAAATCCTTAAAAATACTACAGGAGCATTCAGGTTTCATGGGAACGTCATCTGAATATCGTTCAAAGTGCTGAAAATCTTCAGAATCTTAAAAAATTTCAAAATTTCAAAATCGAAAACTTCGATTTCTCTTCAAAAAAAAAGTTTCGTATACCACAGATAAATGAGCAGGACTGAACACCTATTGTATCTAGGTTTAAATTGTTTTTTAATTTCGTTATTGATGAAGCAAAAAATACTGTTTCAGCATGGTTATACAAGGTTCCAGAATCTGGAAGTTTTGCAAAAGTTATGAGAAAAATTCAATGTTTCACTCCGTCTATTTTTCCGTTTAGGCGTATCCTGAAAACAATCCGATCTGTATATAGATAATATTAAAAATCTTACTCTCAAAAGTGTCAGCCCAATCCTTATGTTACCAAAACGCGTTCCACTGACAAACACCGCAGTCGGAGTGCGATTTGCGCGCGCAAATAGAGAGTTCGGATGAGTGTGAGACAATTGGCATACTGTAAATCGATATTCTATACTACGTTCTTTTTTCTCTGTTTCATAGTCTTTTCTTCTGGCCTAAAAAAGCGAAAACTCAGTTTGACTAGTCCAATGAACCAACCCTGTAGACTAATGGTCGTTCACGAAATTGTAGCGTAATTTATCGATTCTCAAGACCTGATCTCTGGACCAAGATTACCTTGACCCTTTCTGGACCGTGCTTCCCGTTTCACCGTTCCCATATTTTTCTTCTCAATTTTTTAATTTGTTGCGTGGCTGAATTTTTCACTCACTTTCTCGACTCCAATTTTCCAGAAAACCCAATAACAATGACATCAGTTACCCCAATCTTCGCCGTCAATGAAACCTTAGTATGTATCTACAACCCAGTCAATCGCGAGGCCTACGAGGTGAAAATCCTGGAAATCCGAGAGAAGGACGGTCAACGAGAACTCAAAATTCACTATCTGGGTTGGAGCAAACGCCTCGATTGTTGGGTGCCCGCATGGAGACTCGTCAAGGGAACCATCGAAGAGTATCGCGAAGCTCATCCGTTGAATTAGTTTTTTTTTGCTTCGCTTTTTTTCATTTTCCAAGTTACCATCTTTACCTTGCTGAAATGAAGTACTAGCTTTTGAAAATTCTTGAATAGTTTTTTTCGGTTTCATTTAGTTGATGTCTTTACGAGATAATTCCTCTGTTTGATGAGCGAGACAGTTCGAACTCTTGTTTTGTTGTTGTTTCTAGTAACTGTTGCTAGTTGGCCCATATCAATTTCTCAGAAGACAACAGTATGTACTCTGTTTCAAATATATAACATTTTGTCAATACTAGGAAAATGCACTAATTATCTGTCTGTAAGATAATTACCAGATTCCGAGAAAAAAACAAATGTTTCTTGAACTTCATTAGTAAAGTCATAAACTTCATTTTCAATTTGATGGACGAACTGCTTTCAATACTGTATATGTAGCTTCTTACTTGCTGTTCAAAAAATACAGTATCAGGGAAGTGGTTTCAGGAATGTAGCTAGAACAGGAGCAATTGTGCCTTCAACTTGTTTCAAAACATAGGGAATAAACATAGAATAGTTTCTGTTTCTGTAACTCCATAATTTATGAACTATTATCGACCAATAATAGAACCGGTGGTCTATGTACATAAGTGGGAACCCAATTACTTTTGTGACTAGTCTCATTATCGATAGTTCGTTCTGAATAGTTCAAATGCTCATTTTAGATAATATGAAAATTGAAGTTTTCACTATCTAATAAAACGGAACAAAACTGTCTTTCATTCAAATCATCATAATACTTACACAAGGAGTGGTCAGAAGTGATCATGGAGTTTTGGCATTAGACCCATACCACTTGAAACCTGGCACTCTGAAACATTAGAATTCACTTTTAATTTCTTCCAAATAGCTATGTCTTCTGAGAAAGCTGACCTGACTATTCCTTAGTTCGACCTTAGTTAAATGAGATCTACACTATAGAAGACAATTTTTGCTATACTTACAAAAGTATTAATACAGCGAAAATTTATGTGTATATTTCCGTTGTCTCAAGAAATGTCATTTATTTTCTATGCGCGTTTTTAGCTCCTAATTCATTTCAGTCAAAAACAATCTGAAGTTGAAATCTATCGTTTTTTTATTTACAGGGAGAATCTCCTTTCAAATTTTACCTGAGCCTGTAAGCAACGCATCGCTCTCAACTCACTGCTACTGGATTTCTCAACGTCTTGAAACAGCCAATCACAAGACAAGAGTTTTTAGATGATCAACTCAGCTTTAGAAATTCCTTTTTTTTGGGATATCTTCAATGTGCCTTATACTTCACTAATCTCGAATGCTCTGTTTCAAACCATTGATGTAATACTTGGTGGATGGAGCAGGTGAGCAGAGACAATCCAATGGAAACCATTTTGTTATCTGTTCGTAACAAATGCCGGCGAGTGGCGGACCTCTTTTGCAACCATCTTTTGGTGCGTACATCTCCAGTCATTTTTCCACAAATAAAGTCGAAAGTTGAAATATAGTTTTTTTTTCCATTGAAGACGATGAATCAACCGCATCGTTCCCAAGTCCCAACTCCTGAATTTCTTAAAGTTTCGAAACAGCCAATCACAAGAAAGCAAATAAGTGTGTCCCTTAATTTTGGGCCACACGATGCAAACGAAAAATCAACGACTGTTCAGATGAATAACTCATTGTAAGCTTTGGTAGTGCTATTTTTGATGAAATTCTCGATATGGAAGCTCGTGCAATTCTCTTTTTCTTAATAATCTGTCTCAAATCGTTGATGAAACAGTTTAGTGAGAGCATGCCAAAAAAGCTCATTCAGTTTCTTTTCAGAAATGCCAGCGAAGTGCGGATTTTGAGAGACATGCACCATTCTTTGCAGGCCTAAGTTGTTGAAATTTTCAGAAATTTCGCAAGGATAGGGTTGTTGGAAATTCTCACTTTCTCGCAGCGTTGTGCCACGCACATAATTATGAAGAGACAATACGCAAAACCTATTTCATCGTGTTCAATAAAAACATCAATATTTTCTGTATCATACTGTTGGTTTAGTTTTTTGCAAGGGAGTCGCAGGCAATGATCTGTCCATATATTCAGTAAGATTTTACTATTTAAAGCAGAGTTTTCTGTATCAAGAACTTGAATTAAACGACTCCAAAATTCGTTCCTGTTGATATGGTTTGGATAGGGATACTATTTTCCCAGATGTGCTATGCACTTGTTTCAAAACCTGAATGAAAAACGAGTGCGATGTATTACTGCTGGTCGATAATTTCTGCTTCCTAACTTGCTTCTTCCTAACTGAGAGTAAGCCTTTGGTAATATCGTCAGTCCATGTTTTATAATGAAAACTATTCCAGGTGTGCTTCATAATACTTTTCAAGTCAGGAGCATCGTTTTCGAATGAGAAGAGAAATAAGATGAATATCGTTTGTTGTCAAATTCTAGTTTTCGTCACTTTTGTTTTGAAGGATAACTCATGAATCTCAAAACATTCTGTTTTACTATGGTTGATTCTCTGTTTCTCATATCTTCCCAACAGTTTTTTTTTCTTTTAGAGCCCTTTACAACACCAATGTCTCCTTTTCAAGTTACAAAAGTTTCATGACTATCCCTATCTGTCCAAATCGCGCTCTATTGAGATGCGTTGCGGTTACTGCGCTCCTAGAGTATCCCCACTCTCACTTTCATCGACATACAACAGATGGAGTCAAGACAATAGAAGGCGTTCCCACGTGGTCAGTAGTTCCATTCCCTCTCGACTTGCGCAGAATTCATATTCAGGCAATGTAGTGTATTGGTATCTTGCAAATCGATAAAATATTAGTTCACGGCCTAGCGAAAGGTCCCCTCATTTATTCACTCTAACTCCAGTAATTTTAGACTGTCTCCTGAAATTCTATGATTTTCCAATGTTTTTCCTGTTTCGTTTTCCCAATATTCCTCTCACTTTTATTCCACATTTTATTAATGGGCGATTCTAACTTTGTTCCAACCTTCACCACCGTAAACCTTAAAATACTTGTTGCTCAAAAGTTGAAAATATCGAATTATTGACCTCAAAATCGTGAGAATGCCTGTTCTTAGAAAAAGAATTGTGAAGGACAACAAGGGTCAGCTACACCGTTTGCAATTTTTTCAGTGCTCCGGAAGATTATCTTGATGCTTCGTTTATGACTTTATATGCTATTTCAGAATCAGATTATTTTTTTTTGCTTTTTGTAAAATGTTCTCTATTTCACTGTCGTTATTTTTCTGTCCCTTACACCTTTCCATCAGTTAGTAGAGCGATTCCTTTACCAAACGGCACCATTAAAGTCTGTCTGTGTTCATTCCTGCTATCTTGACAACACCATTTCCTCTATCTCCAAATTTTATTCTATTAACACTATCCTTATCCTTTCCAAACGCGCTCTATTGAGATGCGTCGCGTACTATGCACGGTTTTTGCACGCGAACGGGAAGTGTGAATGAGTGGGAGATACTACACGGACTAGACTGTGCATTATAGATCTCAGTGACATTTGTTTTTCTCTTATCTTCCCTCGGCCCAACAATCTTATTTTTTCCCAATCCCTTGTGGTCATTGTTCTCGTCCTACCCCCATTACGATCGATTCATACTTACTGGATATTTAGGTTAGATGTGTATTGTTCATATAGAGATCGATAAGTTCATGAGTTAGACGATCGTCCCATTCCCATCCTTTCATTCTATATTCAATCATTCTAGACCGTCTCCAGAAAACCAATAATTTTTCAAGGATTTTCCTGTTTCAGTTTTCTAATATTCCTCCGATTACTCTCCCTTCCTCGTTAATTTAATTCTGCCCTCTTCTCTTAAAATCGCGTAGGCTTTCCACTATTTTTAAAATGTCTTAGAACTCGAATCATCCGTTTCTGACCCCTTAATCCAAGTCTCGCCTTTGACTTTCCGTTTCAACGTGTACAAGTATTCCCACTCGCTCTGTCCAAATCGTTAGCCACAGGTTATCGTTTGCTTTTCTCACCCTCAACATTAAGCCAATTCCAGACCGTCATCATCTACCGAAAATGACCCCAAACACCCCAACCATCAACAGCAAGGACGCCTGGGTCTGCATCTATAACCCGGCCACCAACGAGGCTTATGATGTCAAGATCGTTGCTTCTCGAGAGAAGAATGGCCAAGAAGAGTTCAAGGTTCATTATCGAGGATGGAGCAAAACCAAGGACGAATGGATGCCAGCGTCGCGGCTCGTCAAAGGTACCTTGGAGGAGTATCGTGCGCTGAATCCGTTGAAGGAGGCTGAGGAAACTCCAAAGAATGGTGGAGCTGAAACTGGTTCTTCTCAGCAAGCTGGAACGGCCCCAAAGCCTTCTGAGCCAAAACCGATTGTTAAATTCAAGGTGAATGAAGCCGGACCATCTGGATCCAACGGAGCCGGACCCTCCTCAAAGCCCTCTATGTCAACGTCGGTGGTCAAGCCCAAGGCCAATGGAGCAAGACCATCTGGAGCCGGACCCTCCCAGCCAGTTGGAGCTGCGAAGACTGGAGCTGGACCCTCAACCAAGCCATTTGAGCAAAAACCGCTTAAGGTATCTGGAGCAGGACCCTCTCAGCCAGCTGGACGCAAACGCGTGATGCCGAAGCAGGAGCCGGAACCCATGGAGGAGGAGCCACAGCAGAAGGAAGCCCCAGTTTTTGCTGTCAAAGATGTTTGTCTGTGCCGCTACAGCCTAAACGATGACAGGGTATACAAAGCGACAATCCTTGAAATCCGGGAGAAAGATGGGCAGTTCGAGTATAAAGTTCACTGTTTGAAATGGAACCCTCGCTTTGATCAATGGTTCCCAGCATCGAGACTGTTCAAGGGAACAATGGTGGAGTATCTCCGGGCTCAGCTAACTAATTGATTTTTTTGTATTGTTATTTTTTCAACTATAATTACCGTATCAAGGTCAGGGTTTGTTTATGAAAAAACTTCGGCAGTCATTGATTCGATTCAGACGTTGAAGTCAACTTGCAGTTTCAAGGGTCTCATAATTGTTAAAGTCAATAGTAAGTAGCAAGTAGCCAGTTTCAACTTTCTCATTTGTTTCGGTTACATTTCATATTTGTGCTGAGGGTTGGACAGCCAATTACATTATCTCTGTATCATGAAGTTATCGAATATTGATTCACATACTCTGTTATAATTGTACCCTTGTTATTCCTCACACTTCAAGAACTTCCCATTCTGTTTTATTGTGAATGGATACATTTTTTATATATTGACAAAGTTCTGAAAAATCGAAACCAGTTTGAGAAAACACTGTTTCATTAACCTACTTTTTACTGTAAAGTTACCCCAGGCAATTCGGATTAATTTTAGATTTTCAGGTTAAACTTGGCTGAAGTAGGCACTTTTTAAAATCCGACACAACGCTTCCACTTTTGGCAATCGCAGCTTCTCGACTGCTTTTCGGTGATCTTTGACTACCTTCAAAAAAACTCCAACATCTAAAGAAACAAAACTTTTTCCAAGAATCAAACAAGTCAATATTGATGCTAGTTAGACAACCAAAAAATGATACACACAAAAATCATTTTATGTTTCACATACCTATGAAGAAGGAATCGTTCGAGATCGCTATAATGGGATAAGACAAAACGATGAAAACGTTAAAACAGACTATTTTTGGCACTGGACGTCAATTTACTCAGTTTTTGAATGATGAAAACAAATCGTAAAAAAAACACCATTGCTGATATCTTCAATGTCCCCTTTCAGATCTTTGTTTTTAGACATAGAGCGAGAAACAGATTAGTTTTCGAATCTTAGGCAAACTAGCTAAAAACTGTTTCATACCTGATATCTTCAATGCTCTTTTTCAGATCTTTGTATTTAGACATAGAGTGCCAAACGGGTTTGTTGTCGAATCTTGGGCATTTTAGCTCAAACCTGTTCCAGCTTGTTTATAGTCACAATCAATTTTTAGACTACTTGATCTAGACTTTCTGATTGTTTTACTGACGTTATCAAAGTCGAAAAATGTACAAATGTAGTACAAAAATTTGATGCCTAAATTTTCAACAAAAGTTAAATGAAATCAGAATGCTCTATTGAATTCTATTCAACTTCACTATTCATAACATAAACGGGAAACACGAAATAATTTTTGAGTCGATCGTTTTTAGTTGTTTTTATGTGAAAACAGACAAAAAATCTACATATCAAGCCAAATAGCAATGCACCTGTAGACATGGAAAGTGTGAAACTGCTATCGAAAGTAAGAATACTTCCTGATGCATTCTCACGACTTACATGATCTTGTTAGAATACACCAGTGGAAAATTGCTCTTCTTTATCAAATAATATCTGTTCCGACGATGGCAGTATACTGAGCAAAGCTGTTCTTGACTCACTTCATCATATCATGTTCAAGAAACTGAAAACAAGTACAGTATTTGTTATGTGATTTTTGCTGCTTCATCGTGGTTCTTTCTTTGCTTCTCTCATTTTTCTAATCATTAGCATGTTTATTCTTTCCTGAAACCAAAAAAACGCAATGCTTCCAATTGTTCTGAAATAATGAGTTTGATAATTCATTTTTAGAGAAATGTTGTCGGTTAAATAATTATGCACAAAAATTGTATGTATCAAATACCTTATAGGAGTGAGGAACTCAAGGAGATTCTATTAAAACTACAAGATAGTGCTCAGACTTTTCTTATTCTTGAATTTCTGTGTACCGTTGCGATGACCCACTATGTACTGTGATTTCTTTTGGTGAGGTGCTGATATGCTGAAGCTGAAACGGTTACATTTATAAATTTCCGAAGTTGCACGTTTCAATATATTTGTATGATACATCATGCATGGATCATGTTAGTCTGGCAAATCCATTCTTGACTGTAGTTCATTTTTGATTATTTGATTGAAACTGAACTATGGCGATGCTAAATCATCGTGGTGCTGATGATCAAGCTGGAAAACCGACTTGCGCCCACAGCAGTTCCAGTTGATCTATCAATACATGACATTTTGACTGTTGTTTACGATTTCAACCCTTTGACAAGTTTCATACTTTAATCTCGAGTCAGTTCTCGCATGATTCCAGGTGGCATGAATGTCAGATTTCCCGAGAAAAACTGACAAAAGGCGTGAGAAAAATAGCTCTACAAAAAAAGCGAAAACCGTACAAAAATGAAAAGAAAAAGCAGTTCCAGTCACATATTTTTTTTAATCAAGAGTAAGTCTGAAGTCGAGTCGTTAGCTTTTCTGTGTCGAATTCTTAAAAGCAGAACAATGAAACTAATGGTTTATAGAAACTAAAAGAAAACAATTAGAGCAAGCCATGAATAAGTTCATAATGACCGCTCAAAACAGTAAAGTGATCATTCAGAACAGTTAAGAAAACAACAAATGAATCTATGACTTCAAAATCAGTAATTGCTTTCATTAAGAAAATTATAAAATGTTTTGGAATCTGTAATTTTTACATCTTTGTCGAAAAATTTCTATGATTCGTTAACACTCAGTGAATTATCTTATCATCTTGTGTTCAGTACTCACCTGGTTACCGAAACAGGTAATATTGAGGAAAGTGAAAACTCTGAAAAGACTGTATCAAGAAACAAATGTATCCGCAACTCAGTGATCCGACAACTGGATTTTCAGCTACTCAATGCTCTTGAATTGTGACAGTATGAATGTTCGAAGCGAAGTCAGCTATGTTTTCAAGATCTTTTCACGAGAGCTGCTAAAACGAAAACAGGGCTCAAGTGAACAAAAAGTTCCTTGTTTAGATTTGTTGCATTTCATATTTTCATTCTATACTTATCAAGCAGAATCACTGTATCAAGAGGTTATCGAATATACACCTACTCTTATGGGTTAGTGAGTTCTTGCTTCGGTTACCGTCAGACATTCTGCTTTATAGAGAATGCATAACACTTTCTGAACAATTACAAAGTTTTGGAAAAACTAAGCAAAGTTGACATTTACTTACTGTTTTAGTGACCTAGTTTGTACTGTATTGATATTTCAGGCTATTCTAGCGTTTTTTGCGTTTTCATCTTTACAGTCTAGCTCAGCTAGTGTCTCTGACTTATTACACTGTTGCTGTATCACAGTCATGATAAAGTTCACTAAATCGAGATCATAGTGTTTAGAAATACACTTTTTTACTCAACTTTGATTTCAAATGAGTTTCGTTCCACCTTGCTATTTCAAAAACGACATGATATATAGATATTAATTTTAGCAGGTATCGTACGTTATAAAAAAGTGATATTTGGTGTATGCGAACGTTTAGATTTTCAGGCTAAGTTTGGCTTAAGTCCGCAAAAACAGAGTCTTACTCATTTTTTAACCAACACTTCAAAATCTATCTTTTTGCTATTAGCTACACAGCCAAGAAAAAATCACAAAACTGATTGCATGTTTCACATTCCTCTGAAAAAGGACTTGTTCGAGATTGTTATATTGGAACGGGACGAAGTATGGGAAGCTCTGAAACAAATATTCTTTGCTTTTGAACTTAATGTAGTCAACCATTTTAGGACACGAAGAAGTAACCGGTGGAAGCGCTCTTGCTGATATGTTGATGCTGAAACTGTTACTTCTCCCAAGAAATAAATGTCAATGTCTTGTTCCAGATCTAGGCTGTGATTCATAGAGGCGGAATGGATTTGCTCAGTAATAATGAACATTTCAGATATAAAGGGTTCCAGCTTGCTAATAATCACGATCTATTTTCTGAGCTAGTTGGTCTTAAACGTTTTTGTTGCTTCATTAACTTCTTCAGTGTTGAGGACTGCGGAAATTTATCGCAAACATTTGCTGTCTCATAGGGCTAGTTTAGTTCCTCGAGAACAATTTCGTGCTAATACTATGCTTTTGGGCACGACCGTTAAAAACAACTTTGGGCCAAAGTTTACTGTATTGAAAACTTAACTAATTTGATAACAAAATCCAATTATTCAATTTTATTCGATGTAAAAGAATTAATCAGACAATTTGTTTTTTCTTTTGAAGTTGTGTAAACTGTCTAAAAATTACAAAATTCGCTATTATCACTACTAGTGACATTAGAAAGACTGATTTTTCATGAAGTGAGCATTACCGAACAAACTTTTTTGCTAAATGTGCAACAAAGGTTGGTTACAGTGTGAATAAAGTACCAGATTCAAATGGTTTTAAACTGCAGTATTTGTTCCATGAAGGGGAACAAAAAACATCTTTTGAGACGAAGTATTGTGGAATGTCATAAAAAACAATGAGGGAATATAGAAACAAATAGACGAGCAACGCACCAGTTGATTGGGAAATAGTGAAACTGCTACCAAAAGTCGGAATATTTCCGGTTGCATTCACACGACTTAGGATCTTGAACAATAAATCTAAATAATGTTCCCGCTACAAATTGCAGTGCCACTTTTTCAGCTTTCGGCGTCTATTTCTCCGAATACTATGATGAGATGAATGGTTCAAAGTACTACTGTGGCTACGAATATCATACACATTGTGAGCCCACAAAATGTTGAGAAATGATGGAGTAGAATCGGTTGAAACAAAAGAAAGTGACTCATCAAAGTTGTTCTCGACTCACCTTCTCATCTGATGTTCGTGAAACTGGAAACTAGTAGAGTGATTTTTGACAGAATTACGCTGCTTCATTATGATTGTTTACTGCTCCTCTCATTGTTCTAACCATTCAAACTGACTTTTCTTGACTCAAACGTTGTTCTAAAATCGAATGTCTTCGAATTTATTAGGTCATTGTCATTTGCAAGAAATTATATTCATCAGAGAACTTTTGATATTATTTTGAGTTGGGTAAGCTCTCGGCTCAGTTTGGATATGATATAATAACGCTGGGTCATAAGAAACAACGCACAAAAATAATTGAATGTTTCAAATACCTGATGAAAATAAGCGAATCAAGGCAATTCTATTGGGAGTGCGAAATCTCGGGCAAATTATTTTCATTTTGAATTATGGTTTGGTCAGAGATTTTAACAAAATAAAAACCGAGTATGTATTGTGATTTCTCTGGGTGTCGTGAGGATATGCCGAAGCTGAAACTGTTACAATTCTAACCTTTCACGTTTCAATATATTGGTATGATACATGCTGGATGAAGAAGATTAGTGCATCAATTCTGGTTGTAGTTCGTTTTAGACTCATTTGATAGGAACCATGCTCACTAATAGCAATAGCAGTAGGGAATGGTGATGTCATGAATTCTTTTATTTGGAGCCGAGTCGACTGTGTGGAAAACTAAAAATTTAAAAAAAAAAAACAATTCAGTGGTATCACATTGTGATCTATTGTCATCTGTCAACTCCATAAGTTTTGGTAATCTACAATTCGTTGCTGTGCAAAAAATGCGATATTATTTCGGTCAGATACTTTGCGGGTTGGCCCGTATTCAAAATTTGAGCTGGTTCAGTACGGTTCAGATTTTTGAAGTCAAATTAATTTTGTCTACTTTGAGTCAACTTCCGAGCCGACCCGCAAGTTGATCAAATCTGGTTTGAATTGATATGAATCGTCATTTTTACAATAAAACTGTTACAGGTGCACTGTATTATGCCTTTTGAGATGCTACGAACATTACCGTGAAGATCATGTTACCAAAAATGTATTTTTAAAAAATGAGTGCATTAGATTCCAAATCTGATATTTCACAACACTGACGGTAAGTTAAGATAACTTTTTTTAGTTGCTTTAATACTGTAAACAATTATACGTTTTCGATAGTAAATTGAGAGTACTTCACTATTCATAGCGTGAAGCTGAAACAGGTATTTTTGCTGGTTTCAAGAGCTGATTCGAGAGACAGTGAAAAAGTTAGAAAATGTAGCACAACTATTGTTTCTCTCATAATCAGTTTCACTTATGCGAGATAGGATCTTAGATAATGTTTGCAAGTATTGCCTTAGATCCATTTTCAAAAATTTTGCAACACTGCCATTTTCTCAGCTTTCACACAAGTGTCTCACAACTGAAATCCTGATGTCCATGCAGCTCCAGAATTTATTGAGTATTTTACATGTTATTTGGTATTCACTGCTTATGAATGTATATCATTCATTTTTCGAAGTGTTGAATCAATGAAAGAATGATTCAAATACCAGCATCATTTTTTAGATTATGTTAATGCAAGCAATGTTATTCTTATTTCACTCCGTCATATGATATGTTCAATCTCGGCTCCAAGACATTTTGCAACTCTCGTCAATTTTGCAACTACAAAATTTTGCAACCCACATCAATTTCGGAATTACGACATTTCGCTACCGGTCATTTCACCCCCGCGACAATCTAGGATTTTTGTAGAAAGTTCACGTTAACATCACAACTTTTCAAATCTAGACTATAACCTGGAATACATAGTTCACAATACCCTCAATCCCATTCAACACTAATGAACGTAAGGTGAACTAGTTTTTAGAGTTGCAACGATTGGTTGCAAAACGTCCAGTATCAAACAATCTAGAACGGATGACGTCAAAACAACAGAAGACTCCGAAGTTTACACGTTGTCATTGTTCACTCTCTTCCCAGTACCCATCGATTTGCGCATCATCGTGTGTATTTTTTCTTGCAAATCGATATGGAAACATTACATTGTCTTGAAGGTGGTCTCTTATTCTATCCATTCATTCATTCATTCTAGATGCTCCAGGCAGTCTCCATAAAAAACAATAATTTTCCCAACTTTTTTCACTGTTTCGTTTTCTCGATGTTCCTCCCTCACTTTCCTTGGTTAGTCATTCGTGGTCAATTGGATATTTTGAAACTGCATCCATTTTCTAGTTTTTCCGAGAACCGTTTGTTAGGCTTACGAAATCCTCAGATTTTTCCGGAATGCTTTGGTACCTTCTGGAGTCTTCTATTTTTATCGAGACTCCTTCCAGAAAACTCTTAAATCCTCCAAGTGCTTCTAAAATTCAAACTTTGATCTCAAAACCCCGACTATCCCATTGTAGTTGATTTTCAGCTAATCGTTATAAAATCAATGGTTCTTGAAATTTGTTCATCTAGATAATAGTTTTCAGAAGTTTTGGAGCTTCTATAAACAGGAAAATCTGATAAATTTCAGTAACGTTTCCCCACAGTTTCAAACCGTTCTCACAAAAACCTAGATTATACCGAACTATTCACTTAATTATTTCTCAGACTAGGAAAAATTTAACTGAACTTGTGAGAGCCATTTTTACAAAAATTTTGATGCGAATCTGTTTCATATCCTTGTCAAAATAATTGATTTTTTTGAAAATTTAGTGCCACAACTGTCTATGCATCCCTACATTAGTACTACCCAAGATTTCAAAGTTTCTCTTCATCGCCGCTTTTTTCGACAAACAACAGATGACGTAGAGAAAATGGAACAAGTTCCCACGTGGTCAGTGTTGTGTTTACACCCGTTGTGTTGTCAGTAGTGACTATCGATTTTTCTTTCCATTTGGCCAAGTGTGTATTGTGAAAATCGATAAGAACATCTCATAGTCTAAATAGAGCTCCCATTCATTCAATCAGTTTAGAGTACTCCAAAAATTCGATAATATTTTTTTCTGAACAATTTTTCCTGTTTCACTTACCCGATTCAACTTTTTTTCTTCATTTACTAAATACCAGTTATTATGGTCATCCTATAATTCAAACCTTAATCTTAACTTTTCCGCCTATTTCCAGACCGTCGTCATCTACCGAAAATGTCGTCCTCTACTTCAACCTTCTCCGTCAAAGAAGATTGTGTTTGCATCGCTGACCCATCCACCAACGAGGCTTACGATGTTAGGATCGTTGCTATTCGAGAAAAGAATGGTCAAGATGAATTCAAAGTCCATTACCACGGATGGAGCAAAAGCCAAGACGCATGGGTGCCAGAGTCAAAACTGTTCAAGGGTACTTTCGAAGAGTATCGTGAGCTCTATCCATTGAAAGAGAAGACGGAGACTCCGAAAAATGGCGGGTCATCCTCTAAGCCTACGGAGCCTAAATCGGCGATCAAGTCTAAGGCCAATGGAGCTGGACCCTCATCCAAGCCAACAGTTCGAAAGTCAGTCAACGGTTCTGGAGCAGGAACCTCTCAGCCATCTGGAGCTGTGAAAACTGGAGCAGGGCCCTCCTCAAAGCCAGCTGCAAAGAAACTAGTGGTTCCAAAACAGGAGCCGGTCTCAGATTCCGAGGAGATGGAGCTTGTGCCAAAGAGCAATGGAGCTGGACCCTCCCAAAACCTGGCCAGAAAGAGCATGCGACTCAGAAATGAGGAGCCAGCTCTCTTTGGACAAGAAAAGCTCCAGGAGAGCCCTAGGCTCAATGAATCCTCCAAGAAGCGGAAGACATCCATGATGCTCTGTGATGAGGAGAATGAGGATCCTTCAAAATCAGGACCTTCCAAGAAGGGCAAGGTTGAAGTGGAGGAGGGAGAAGGGGCGGAGCTTCCTCCTAAGCCAAAGGTCAAGCTCGAAGTCGCACCACCATCCGAGTTAAGATGGCCGCAAATTGAGCTTCCTAGTGCATTAAAGACCATCTTGGCGGATGACTGTCTTCTAATGAGAAAGAATGTTTGCACCAAGGTCCCTGGGAGCTTTTCTATTGACGATATTGTAGATGAGGTGAGTTTCTTTTTTTGAAATTCACATCACTTTATTCATTTTTTCAGCACATCACACAGATGTCCAAGTTCAACCCATTTGGTTACAACATTCCTCATCCAAAGTTATCCCTTTACAAAGCCGCCGCTAGATCCATGAAGGATTATATCAACATCGCTCTTGGGTAAGCTTTCAGACCCCCGCGAAATTCAAAAATACAAACAAATTTCGTTTCAGAACCAAACTTCTCTACTCCTCGGAACGTGCTCAGTTCACTCGTTTGAAGCGTCGTAACGGAGGTAAAAACGCTTTCCGTCCATCCTCCATCTACGGAATCGTACATTTGCTCCGGCTACTGGTCAACTTTCCAAAGCTGGAAGTCCAGCCAGGATGGATTCAACATGACATTGATGTGAGTTTAAGGATTCCTGAGCTTTTTGGTAGATCAAAAATTCCTATTTTCAGATCACTATGGATGGTATCAACAAGTTTGTCGAGTTTCTGGGTCGCCACTGGGATGACTACTTCAATGGCGCGGAGGACTATGAAAATTGCACCGAGGAGAGATTCAAGGAGATTGTGGAGAATCCATAGATGTGAATAGTCAATGGATTTTGATAAACTGTTGCCGTGTTATCTGTCTTGTTTCAAACCTTTCCTGTTTTCTCGTACTTTTTTCAGCTTACGAATGATTGTTCTGTTAATGAAATTTTTTCTATTCAAGACATTTGTATGTTTGAAATTTTTAATTAAAATAGCCGAAAAAATGCCTGCATTGAAGTCACTCAACTCGTGGTGAATTTTTTTATGTTTCAAAACGTTGAGGAATAATAGCTTTGGTAATGACTTTCAATTTTATTCATGGATGAGAATGGATTGTTTACACTTACGCTGCTTAGAGACCCACTCGGAGTAAGTTGGAGTACAGTTACCTAGAATGGAGCTTCAAAACGATGCTATAGCTCGAATGATATAAGAAGAGTAGGGTTAACTAACTCTATAACTTTACTCAAATTGCGAATGATTAAGTAGTTATGATTCTAGTTGTGGGTGTCTACAGTAGCTTTATACAGTCTACGTCGTATTTAAACTGTGGATTCATTATAACTAGCCCATAAGGGAGAAAAACTATAGAGATAGAAAGGTTGTGATACTTTACGTCTAACGACAAAGAAACATAGTTGAGTGCATGCTAACCCATTAATCGTCTCACATGGAGCATGCTTACACAAAACTAATCAAGACCTTGACTGTCAGACGTTGTCACACTTAAAATCTGAAGAACCCCTGTCTCCTCCGACAACTAAAATGGTGAAAAAGATAGAGATCTTCTCTTTCTTCATATTTATGCCACTATGAGCATCTCAGGAAGGCTTGAGACCTTACAATTCCATGGGACCGTGTCCCTTGCGATCTTACATTTCCTTGGGCCCGTACTATTCATTTAGGTCCGTAGTATTCATTTGGGTCCGTTCTATTCATTTAGGTCCGTAGTATTCATTTAGGTCCGTTCTATTCATTTAGGTCCGAAATGACTTCTAAAAACGAGAGACCGGCCGTCATCTTTCGAAAAGTTCTGTCGGCCGGCAGAAAATAAATTTTTAAAAAAATTAAAATTAAAAAAAAAAAAATATATATATATATTTAAAAAAAAACCTAAAACTCACACCCAGTCTACATCATCCAGTCGAAACCCTCCTGATTTAAATCTAAAAATTTTTACTTTTGGTATCATTTTTAATGTTTCATGACTTTCATAAGATTGTTTAGTTTTACAAGATACTGTTCTGGCTTTTATTGGTTCTTCAGCTAGTGAAAAATGATTGACCAAAAAAAGGGTTAATTTTCGAAATTTTAAAAACTGATAGTTCTGGCCAATTAGGTTTCATGCACTTCAGAAAAATCGGGAAGTTTCGAAGCTTTTCAGTTAGTGTCGATAAAACGAATTGGAGAGGGAGTGTTTTTTCTGTGCAGTCACTTGTGCCGTATTTTGACAAAGTATCAGAGTGTACTCCGAATTCAGCGTAAATTATATGTTCAATCCGTGATTCCTAGAATTTCTACGTCAATTAATGCACAACTTTGTCACTGTTTTTATCATACCCTCAGGAATCAGACAAATTTTAGTAGTTTTGTGACTATTTTTTCTGTTTCATAACTTCCAGCATTGCTCCTATTGGTGGTACTACACTAGTTAGTCGTTAGCATTCTGTTGACTATCATAGAAACGCAGACATGCTACGGGCCGGGCCGGGCCGGGCCAAAATCAAAATTTTCGTTGGCCCGGGTTTTTGGAGCCAAAATTTCAGGGGTCCAAATTTTGAAGCTAACAAGATAGTAAAATCGATTTTTTCTGTTTTTTTAGAAATCGTCATTTTCTTGATATTGGAAAAATTTCTACATTATTTGTTGCATTTTTAATCCAAAAATTGTAAATTTTTGGAGAAAAGTTGAAAATTTTTTGAAAAAAAGTAGTAAAATTTTTCAAAACTTTCTCAACCGGGCCGACCGGGCCAAAATGTAGCATGTCTGTAGAAACGAAATGCGCCAGCCACTGGAAAGTTTACCCTGGATATTATCCTATTACTGTAGCTTTTTCGTGTTTCAAGTTGTCCCCAAGTTAGAAACATATTTCCTGAAGATACTATCTGCTTCATAGTTTATTGAGTTTCTCAAATTATTTGATGTCACCAATTGGTCTGAGTCAATTTCATCACAACCATTGCTCCATGATTCTTTGTTCTATGCTCCAAAACCGCGTCAACATCGCAATAGAAACTTCAGAAAATACTACGAATACTGTAGTTTTTTTTTCTGTTTTGAAAAGTTGAAGAATTAGCAATGGGTTTCTGAACTTCAATAGTTCTCGGTTAAAATCTCATTCAAACATTTCCATCCCAAGTCCTTCTGATATTTCTGGAAAAAAACTGTAAAGCATCAAAATTTTTCTAACAGAGTCTATCTTCAAATCAGAGAATCGTATGAATTTCTCGGCAAGCTCATCAATTTCCAGGGAGAGACAATAGAATTAAAGTCGCTGCACATGGAACGTTATCAGTAGAAAGTGCTCTGTACTGAATTAAGAGAACGGACTTCAACGGTTAATATAACGAACTTGATCTTGTTTTTATCGGGACGACTGTTTCAGCGACATCTAATTTCAGGAACGCTCAGATTACTATTGGCTTAGCATTTTTCGGTCTAATTTTTGATTTTTGGAACCGATGACGTCCAACTGAAGGCTGATAGTGGAAAAGTTGTATTTTTGAGAAAAAGTGAGTATTGTTGAATTATTGTTGGTGGTAACAACACTATGAGAAGTCAATACTCTGAAACTGTTTGTTTTCTTCTAATTTTTTCTGTTCAAATTACTACATGAGCAATGATCCCCTTATGGGATTTCAGTATGAGCCAATTGTTTTCAAATTGTGATATTGATGTCAAGATTTCTAATACATTTGAATGTGGAAAACCCGATTAGTGAACATGATGATCGGAACAAACTTTGGAAGCAGGGGTGCAAAGGTTGCATAAAACTATCGATAACTTGAAATATCAACATTTATCAATACGAGTGAGATATTACCAAAATTTGTAGCTGTCACATCTAGCTGTAACACATACAGTATTTTTACTGGATATGTCCCGTCGATTGCAAAAGTAATCAAGACTGTTAAAAAAAAGAAAGTTGTCACATTGATGAAACATAAAAAAAAACTTACCCAGGTAGAGGATTGTATCCGCAGCACAGGAATCATTTGGAACTTGAATTTTAAGTTGGTAATTTAGGCTATTTGATATTCCTAGGAACGCAAAAGCATTCAATAACTCATTAAACCAACAAAACTTGTTTCAAATTGTCTGTATATGAAAATTTATGATCGAAGAGAGTGTTTTTTTAGACTACACCTATTTGAACAAAATCGAGTGGTAGCAATACTGAGCAGTTACTGAAACGTACTGAAACAGATATCTTATGCAATTTGTTGTTTCAAAATGGAGTTATTGGGAAACAAAATTATATAAACATTTGTTTGCTAAATATTTTTAAGCGTCTAGATGCTCTGTTCTCAAACAGTTTTCGTCAGGATTCTTTTTTGAGCTGGTGGTAAAAACTGAAAAACTACAACTCCTAGAAAACAAAAATTCATAGTTTGAAGGTCGTGGAATTCAGCATCTCTTCAAGTATTTTGCCGTTTTACAACTGTATTTGTTTACAAAAGAGTGATAACAACATCAAAAATTAACTTTTTATGAAATACGTAGAAGAAACAGTAAACATTTCCAAAAAAAACTCACTGTTTTAAAACATTGAGGAATATCTCAAAATCCACTGATTTCTAGTTTTACAGAAATTAAGGTAATCCATTGCCATGCACCTCATTTTCATCCTTAGACTGTAATTTGTTCGCTTTTAAACAGGCGACGTGCAGTAATGTTTTCTTATCAGTGGTAAATTTTATAAACTTCCCTGTTTCAGATTTCCCATGATTACCGCCAAATCTTCTAACTATCAGTATTCACAATTCACACTATTAGTATTCAGCAATAATACACCACTCCTTGAAGAAAGAAATTTGATAGTGTGCTTTGAAAAACTGCATCGGCTTTGAGAAGAGTATCATTTTCAGTGAGTTTCCTTAGAAGTCAACTGGAGCGAACTTGAATTTACCACTTCACCGTTTCAGAAAGTCAATGTTTTTTTTCCAAAATCTAGCGGTTTTCAGTATGATTAGTTCTGTCAATATTGCTATCGTTTCAATTTTAAAGTCAGAGTTTTCTGCACTTTTTTCTGGGTTCAACAGTCAAAGAAATAGGAATCATAGTCAAAAAATTAAACTAAAATTTAACTCTGATAAATCACGACAGAAAGAAACAGAGTTAATTTTAAAGAGGTGAATGTTTCAAAATCCTCGTAACATACTCAAAGTACCGTAAAACCTGTATTAGAAGGGCCGGCCCTTCTATTGTTCGGAGGTGCTCTCGAAGGGCCCTTCTATTAAAGGGGCCCTTCAAATAGAGGGGGCCCTTTTATTTTTCGGGCTAATTTTATAAGTTAACACACGCTGTTTTTCGCCCTTTTTTCAATCAAAAACTTACTAAAAAGTACTGAAAAATATCATTTTTCAACTGAACGGTAATGCATCCCAAATGTCATCTCTGTTTTGGGCTGTGTTTAGGCTCAAAAGAATAAACATAAAAAGTTACTAACTGGAGTAAAACCGTTTTTGTACTCTGTTAGTAGTTTTCGAGATAATCGACTCTATGATTGGTTGCCATAGTAAAATTTCAATTTATGGCAGGAAGATGAAGAGATGAGAGAAAGTTGCAGTTGAAAACATTGTTTTAAATCGAAAACCCTACACGATGCAAAAAAATTTGAGTCTCTAACTTGATTTTAATTTTTTCGATTCTCTCTACCACTACAGAATCCAACCTGTGGACTTCCAGAAACCGTAACTAGCTTCAAACTCAATATTATTTAAAGCTCAATAGCGCATTTTGAAGCTGAAAACAAGGGCAATAAAGCATGATTAATCAATTTTAAACATACAGTACAAGTTCAATGTAAAAATTGACGATTTATCAAAAAATCACAAAAAAAATTTTTTTAAATCAAATCTATTTTTTTTATTCGGCCCGTTACCCCTATTTTTCTTAGTAGTTTTTTACTAAATCAAACATGCTCTATCATTTGAAAATAAATTAAGAAGATGAATTACCTCGAGGCATATTTTTATGCGTATCTTGAAACTTGGGTACTATTGGTTTTCAATCAATTATTGATTTTTGAAAATTGATAACAATTAAAACTTTACAGATTTATATTTTTCAATAGTTTATCTATACAATGCATTTTAGTTTGTAAAAATCCGAGCACAACTACCAAAGTTATGACTCTTTGAATTTCATTTTTTGAAAAATTGTAAATTTTTGGAAAAAGTCGATTATCTCGAAAACTACTAACAGAGTACAAAAACGGTTTTACTCCAGTTAGTAACTTTTTATGTCTCTTTTGAGCCTAAACACAGCCCAAAACAGAGATGACATTTGGGATGCATTACCGTTGAATTAGGTCATTTCTGGCCTGATTTTGTTCTCCCATACTGATTACTTGAGATTTTTTCAAAATTTTTGCCCAGAAAACGTCAAAAACTCCTGATTTTTTACATGCTGAAGAAGCCCTTCTATTTGAGGGGCCCTTCTATTACAGGGGGCCACTCTATTTTTCAAAGCACTTCTCAGAGGGCCCTTCTATTAGAGGGGCTCTTCTAATAAAGGGGCCCTTCTAATACAGGTTTTACGGTAAGTCAATTCTTAGCAATAGGCTTATCAAAGCCAAATATAATAGCGCTACACATTTTCTGAAAACGTTTACCAGATTCAGATGGTCAGCTTACAGTATCAAAAGATGGAATAGTGCGTTCTGATAAAAAGAATAATAGTCTACTTCTCATTTACAGATGTCATTCTTCCGATTACCTACATTCGAATGGAAAAACGAGAAAACGGGAGACTACTGAAGATAAAGATACGCATGTTCATATTACGCCCTGACGAAACAGTACTCACTGAAAAAAAAATGTCAAAACGGAAGTAATGCTTACAGTTTCAGAGTATCCATGATTGTTGTCGGTTTCTCACCTACATAACTTTTGGAATTGTGGGATTACTGCTCTGCTCTGGTTGAAAAACTGCTCTAGTAAAAGTTGTATTATTTCTGTTCCATGTGGTCAACTTATAACAATGCATTCAAGCACTAGCAATCGTCTCATAAATTTATATCCACTAAAATTCTTCAACTTTTCCAGTATTGTTTTCTGATGTACTAGCTCTTAACTAAGCCACCTAAAAATAGCACGCCTGAAAAAACCCAAAAAATCTGATGAAGTTTCACTGTTTCATAACATTCATGAATCTCTTAACATAATTTTTCAATTATTACCAAAGCAATTTTATGTGAAGATATATTCGAATTACCACTTCAAATTGCTCAGCGTTGCCTTACAATATCATAACCTGACGCCTACTGTGCTCCGTTGGTGCTACACAATTGTTGCATTTTATTTTTGATGGCTATTCTGCTGATTTTTTTCTTTTAGTCGTATTTAATTCTTTTAGTAGATCCTGTGAAAATTGAACAATGAATAGTTGTAATCCGACTCGCTTCCGCATCATAGGCAACTAGGTACCACAATTTATAACACCTAGAAGAAACAATGATTGGCAACAAGAAGCATTCACTAATAAAACAAGAGTTACAGTTTCA
The DNA here is from genome assembly GCA_963932045.1 of Caenorhabditis sinica. NCBI lineage: Eukaryota > Metazoa > Nematoda > Chromadorea > Rhabditida > Rhabditidae > Caenorhabditis > Caenorhabditis sinica. The sequence goes on from OZ009940.1 coordinate 24,521,574, forward strand.
GAACGTCCATAACTTTCAGATATTTTTTAGTTTCTAGTGTTCTCGTATACGGTCCATTAGTCAATCAAAAGTACTTTTTCTACTGATCTTCAATTTTCTCAGATTCATTTAGTCCACTTACAGTACTACTATCTATTTTACCAATCTCACTTCGAACTGAAATTCAGTTACTTTTTCAACTCTGGGATTTTCGTTCTGCTTCTTTCCTTATTACGGTAGAGGTACATCCCAAATAACACATCTTTTAAGAAATAAGACATGGGCATTAGTGCCCCCTTTTCCAAGAAACTATTTCATAAATTTCTGGACATTTGTGAATTTTTTTCTGTTTTATCTGGCTGCCAGAAATTCCCGCGGAATTCCGCCTTGATACACTCAATCCCGTACTTGGTTTTTTCATAACTTTTTCTTACTAATTTAGGTCACTTTTAATTTTTGTTTCGGTATGATTATACACTAATGAATCTTTTACACCAATAATTTTCCTGAGTTGATATAGAATGTTGTGGACATCAAGAAACGGACAAAAATGATTTTAGAAGTTAGATTTTTCTCGTTTTCATTTACTAGGTTTCAGGGTACTAGAAACGTTCTTAGTAGTACTTCTGTGCATTTAGGATTACAGTTTCTGAACATTTCGAGCTGTATTTTAGGTTCTGCTAGAAAAATTGGGAAAACTTTTTAGGTTAGAACCTGTCAACAAATTAAAATGATTATTATGTACCTTGACGACCTAATGAAATAGAGAACATTTGTTGAAAATTTGAAAACTTTTCAGTTTCATCTGGTTTAACTCTAAGAAATCCTTGACGAAGTGACGATTAGTCTTTCAGTCTTTGTACCAGATATTGGAGCAAGTTTTGGTTATTATAAGCATTAGACAATGAGTTCAAACAGTTAGCAAAGAAGTTGAAAAACTCAAAAAATAAGGAACAAAGGTCCGAAAATAGACATTTAGTGATTTTTGAGTTTCCACATTCGGCCTTATACTAGATAGTGGAACGCGGATAATAAGTTATTGGCTACATGAAACCGAGAAAAAAAAAGATATGAAAACCTAATGTTTCGTCTTGTTAATTCAAAATGTCACAATTACAAACGCTTTGATGAATCCCACAGTTTTCGTTTTCTTTTTATATGAAACATCTCGTTAATTGTTTGTTATACAAATATTGTTCTAATTGTAGAAGCAAATCGCTACCAGAATTATTGACCTGCTCAAACCGAAAAAGAAACATTTGCTCCATTCAATTAATTTTAAGTTTGTTGGAAAATGCAAACTAATTTTTCTGAAATCAGATTTCTCCAGTCAGTTAATTTTGTAAACGTTGTATATATGATGGAAGCCGATTAGATAAAGAAAGTAGTCTAGACAGTTGGAGACGTTTTGAAACGTGAAAAATTTACAAAAATGAATCAACTTTTCGGATTCAGGTACTGTGGTTCAGGGCCCCAAAATGGTCTAGTATTTGTTAACACGCCTGTAGTGTAATAGAAATTTCTTGCTGGACTTGTATACTAATTATCAACTACTAACCAAGTTTCCGTTAAAAGAAAGAAAAAATTGTCCGACTTTCTGTCTTCTCTCATGTTCTATACTGTTTTAGCAAATTCTCAGTACTGAATTTGAGTATCTTATGTGAGCTATTGTTCTGAATTTTCGAAACTTTTGTTCTCTTTTTTGTATTGTTTAGCGCTACACCATGCACAATATAATTGAGGTGTCTGAGTTTGTATAGATAATTAAAAACCTTATGAAACTGAAAACCTATCTTAGAAATGCTGGAAATTTATCGGTTTGACAAGAGACAGTGTGCTTTGAAAAATTAAACAAAGTGAATAAAACTGAAAAAATCCGAAATTTCCCTATTTCATCTAATTGTTACCAGGCGGCGTTCCGCCTTCCGCTTCCCGCAAAATTTGTTTCGATTCTTCTTTCCACCATTCGAAAAATGCTCTTTCGCTTTGCTTTGTTAGGAAGTGTTTCATTGACATTGTTCAACAATTTTCATGGCGTTTAGTGATTGTTGTTCAGATTTTCTAAAATTTCTCCAGATTTAAGAAACAACGAATCAGTTAGAAAAATGTATCTTGCTAAATACAAAATGCGTGATACTGAACAAGTTTTAATTTCCCTAAGATCGCTCTGTCTTTCCTAGTTGACATCAGAAATAAATCTGAAAATAGACAGTATCCTGATTCCATAATCTCTTAAACAGAATGTAGTTAAAATGTTTCAGGTATCTCCCATCACGAACTGGGGCAAAAAGAAATATTCATATTTGCAATGCTCTTGAAACCGGGATGAAAATTAGAAGGGTAACTAGTCACTTTTATGTTGTTTGGTAATTTTCTGATGCAACAAGTTTTCATAAGAAGTTGCCCAAAATCGTAACCAATAAGATAAACGCCCTCTTGTAAAATTCAGCTTTGAGAAAAATCCTGAAACTGAAAAAACAAAAAAAAAGAAATACAATAATCTCGGGTTTGACTTTATTGTTATTTGCACCATTTTTTCACAATTGTTTTGCTAAGGCATCATCACCAAAATTAGTCTGGGTTAACAAATTGCTAAGAAGCTAATGAAACGGAAAAAATCCTCAGCACAGATAACATTTCCAGTTTCAACTGGTTGATAGTAGGGGAAGCCTATAGTCATTGCTTATTCATTTGCGATTCCCTTTAGAACTAGAACTATTCGGAAACCCAGTTTCAACGATACATTTACACAGAACATCGCAAATATCCAGTGAAGGCATGCCAACACCTCCAAAGCGTTTTGCTCTTCTTTTCAACACCTTGCCCGACCCCAAAAGGAATCCATCGGGCCCCCTTCTGGTATTTTGGTCCTGTACATACAAACGAGAAATAGAAGTAGAAAAAAAAAGATTTTGAAACTGAAAAGGGGTCAACCCCAATACTTTTCCACTTTACTCATTTCGTGTTAATGGTTGAGGCATCGTTGACGTCATTACTGATATGATCGGGTTGGCGAGGTGGTATTATTGGTAATGAAACCTAAGCAATATTATGGAAGCTGTGAAACAGAAAATTCTAGTTTTTCTGTTCCAAGTTATTGTCATAACAGTGAGAATATCTTGCATTTGTTCTTCGTAGGGACTGTTAATGGAGTGCTTTGTATAACTACAGGTTTACACATTGACACTAAAACTGCGGTCTTTGGTCGACAGTAAAATACAGTAGTGTTGGGAGTAAAAAATTAGGTCATAGGCACTCAAGAACTTTTACTATGACAGTCATAGATGTCGAATCTTGAAAATTCATGGTTCATGGAAATCATAGAACCGCTTTTATTTTTCTTCGGATTTCAAGATGGAGTGATGTTTGTTTTTCACCTATCCTTATGTTGAGAACCATTTTTCAAAATATTAATGTGGCAGTGCTAATTTCTGCAAACTTTACTGTTCCAAATATTTCAGAAGAATCTTGGATTTTATGAACAACCGTTGTGTTATAGGAAGGAAATCTTATCTATTAATTTCTAAAATTGCTTATCACGTCCTCCAAAAAACGCGTCAACTTCACACCCAGAAACTCAACAACAAAAAATTTTCCCACAAATTGCCTCACATTTTTAATCTTTACAGTTTCAAAGAGCCCTTGAATTCTTGTCTAAAATTAAGATAGTGCTAGATTGACTCTTTTATTTAAAATTTTTTCAGAAGTTTCTGAATCTTTTTCCACAATTAATTGAAGGAAGCCCTGACAATTCTGATCAATTATTCTCTATGAATTTCCAAGTTTCAGTAAATTTTCCGATTAGCATCAACAAAGTGTTATTTTTCTAGTCTACCAGAAAATTCTCCGGTTCTATCAACAAACCGATTTGTCAAAGACTTCCTTTACATTTAAAACTGTGATTCATCAACAGACTACCTGAGTCTAGATTATACTTTTTCATGAACCCCATAAAGCAGAAAACTTCCTTTTTGAGAGATTCGTTCAACGAAATCGGTTGGGTTTCCCGTACAGAAAATTCCACAGTTTGGACAGTTTTCATGAAATTCCTGGACTTAGTGTCCTAGATTTTCATCATCTAGGAAGACTAGAATGAAACAATATAGTGCATAAGTGAAAGTCTGGAACTGATGAACTGAACATCTGATATATGGAAACTACCTAGTGGAAACAGAAAAAATTGTCAGAAAATGTTCACTGTTTTGCATTTTCGAGAATTCAACACCGTTATCAATTGTATCGATCGTGCCTCCATTCATTTTTTCTACTTCTCATATGTAACTGCCTTCTGCGAATAAACTTGTCATTAAGTAGAATCCAAAGGAAACTGTTTCTGATGTTACAAAATCCGTACTGTTTTTGAAATTATGAGCTTAGTGCACGGCTTTTATTACCTACCCAGCATCACCAAGCCAAAAACCAACTAGATGAAACAGAAAACTAACTCACATTTTTTGGAAGTTTCACTCTGTTTCATGACTTTCAGAAGTTTGATCTGTTCTAAGCGCTACCACTCGATGCACAAATTTGACACTCGGTAGTCTTGTCTAAAATCATTTCCCCCGTTTTTGCTCATCGTAAACGCTTCTAGTTTTACCTTTATAGATCAAGAAACCCACGTTAAACACAAGAGGAACCGACTTGGAGAAAAGAACGACCGTTTTATGAACCCCTTGAGACACAATTTGTTGGACTAGGGCATTGACATTGTCATTTCTGATTCCAAATTTTCTTTAGACTTGTCTTACGATAAGCGGTTCGCAAAAAAAGTCAGTTTTACAAACTTCATGAAACATTAAGTTTCGGCGGGACAGTGTTTCTTGGATGCCCTTGAATTTGAGTCAAAATCTTTGAGAGTCTAAAGCGACATTATTGATCATTATCTACGGTATTTTGACAAACTACTGTGATTTTCTCTAACATGTTTCATCATAGATATTTAGAACAATCGGTCAACTGGCAACTTTACCATGATGTATCCTCAAAATGACTGGAAGAAACAGTAAGTAATCTGAACGAATTCCGACCATTTTTCTGCTTCATAACTTCCATTTCTATTACATTTGAATGTGGTAAACCGGATTACAGAACACGATGAATGGAACAAACTTTGGAAACAGTGGTGCAAAGGTGTCGTGAAACTACTGTTAATATCAACATTTATCCTTTCGTGTGGGATATTACCAAAAACCAGCAGCTGCCATTACAAAAATTTGTAGCTGTCCCATCTAACTAAAACACAGAGATAATTTTTACTGGATACGTCCTAAAAGCAATAATGAAAACTGTTGAAACAGAAGAAAAATTGTCACATCAATAAAAAAATTAAAAAATAACTTACCCAGGTAGAGGATTTTTTTTCGCACCATAAAAATCATTTGGAACTTGAATTTTCCGCTGGTAATTCAGGTTTCTTTTGAGATTCCAAGTAATGATCGTGCATTCAATAACTCATAAAACCAATAAATCGTGTTTCAAATTGTCTGTTTATGAAATTTTATGATCCAAGCTAGTGTTTCCAATCGAGTTGACATATCCTTACAAAATCACCTAAAATTTGTATTCAGATTTCAAGAGAGATCACGAAAAAAGTACGGGGTAGCAATTATGAGTAGTTACAGAAACTGACTAAGCGATGAATGTTTTATGCAATGTGTTGTTTCAAAATTGTGTTATTGAGAAACAAAATCTGTTGTTGACTAGAAGTTCTGTTTTCAAACAGTTTCCGCCAGGATTCTTCTTTAAGCTGGTGATGAAAAATGAAGAAAAACTACTACTCCTAGAGTATAAAGGTTCATAATTTGACGACAGTGGAATTCAGCATCTCTTCAAATATCTTGCTCTTGTCAGAACACATGATGTTACAGACGAGTTATCAACATCAAAAAATACCTGTATATAAAATACCTAGAAGAAACAGTAAACAATTTCAAAAAAAAAAAAACTCACTGTTTTAAAACTTTCAGGAATCATTACTAATAACAATCACCGATTTCTGTCTGTCAGTCTGTCTGTTGCACGTCATAACTCGACTGCCAGGGGACCAATTTAGATGAAACTTATATAGATCGACTGGAAATTTGTCCGAGATGATGCCCGTACTTTTCTTTTCTCGAAAATATTAACTTTGAAATTTTCGAAAATTCACCCTATTTTCATTGTGGCGCCCGTTTGGTGTGTGTAAGGAAAGAGGAGGAGTTTCAAGTCAGCGGAAGCCAGGAGGTTTTAGCCCCCGAAGAGGGCGAAAACCGCCTGGTATCTCAAAATCTACTGATTTCTAGTCTGAGACGATCAAATGTTTCCAGTGCCATACATCTCATTTTGATCCCCGGACAATAATTCTTTTTTCATTTTAAACATGGAACTTACAGTAATATTTTTCTGCAATGGTAATTCCGGTGGCACTGACTTATTTATTGCTTTTTCAGCAGTATTTGATGAGTCTTGACTAAAAAATTTAAAATCGGATGATCATAACTCTCGTCCCACCAGAGGCTATCTAGCATAGAAAAATCGGTGATAAATTGTATAAACTTCCCTGTTTCAAATGTCCCATGATTTCCGCCAAATCTTTTAACTATCAGTACTCCGAAAACAATGATATGTGAATATCAGTCATTCAGAAATAGACAAATCTTTGAATTCAAGTCCGCTCTAGTTGACTTCTCGGGAAACTCACTGAAAATGTTACTCTTCTCAATTCCGATGCTGTTTTTTAAAATGTACTACCAAGTTTCTTTTACTTCGTTTCTCACCGTTTCAGGAAGTCAATGTTTTTTTCCCAAAAGAAAGCAGTTTTCAGTAATTACTTCCCCCAAATTTACCATTGTTTCAATTATATTGTCAGAGTGTTCTGTGCTTCTTTCTGGACAGTTGAAGAAAAAGGCATTATAGTTAAAAGTTAACTCTGAAAAATCACAACATCTGAGAGGTTAATGTTTCAAAACACTCATAACACACCAAAAATACGTCAATTTTTTGCTATGTTCTAAGAAGAATACGTCAATTCTTTGCTATATTCTCAAAGAGCACAACACATTTTCTGAAAACGTTTACCTGAATCAGGCGGTCAGATTACAGTATCAAAAAATAGATTAGTACGTTCTGATAAAAAGAATAATAGCCTACAGATGCTTCTCATTTACAGGTGTCATTCTTTCGATTATCTACATTCTGATACATAGAAGCACAAGAAAACAGGAAACCACTAAAGATAAAGATACACATGTTTATATTCTGACCAGAAGAAACAGTACTCACTGGAATATACTGTCAAAACAGAAGTAATGCTTACAGTTTCAGAGCAACTTTTTCTGTTTTGTTTTCTGATGTACTAGCTCTCAAGACATCTGAAAACATCACGCCTGAAAAAACACGAAAAAAAATTCAAAAAGTTTCCCTGTGTCATAACATCCATGAATCTCTCAACATAATTTTTCAGTTATTACAAACTCCACTTGCAGTGATAACAAAGTTTGTTTTAGTCGAATCGCATAAACTCCCTGAAAATGATTTTTCTGAGTTTCATCTGGTTTTTCTATTTTCTAAGCCCATCTGATGATCGCAGACAGTATTTGAAGGTATTATTCAGACTAGTGAGATAGCCTAAGTTTCTTAATTTGCCTTCATTCATACGTTTCCCGAACCAAAAATAACAATTTATCATAAGCAACACGAAACTTGCATATAACACACAAAAAAGAAACAGTGACAAAAATGAAAAAGTTCCTGTTTCTGAATGTCTATGATTTTCCTAAACCCTAGAAAACTCCAATGCAACTGAAAAGGCGATAAGATGATACAACGATTTACATATTTAGTCATCCTTGAACCAATAATTCCGGTTTCATGTGATCGACAAACATTGCTAATGTAACTCAGAATTTGTTTTGGTTTTTGTTGATTTCACATTATTTGTGTAACTTTATTAAGCGACCGAATTTCAAGATGTAGCTGCTATCAAACTTCACCAAACTTAGCCTGTAAATAAAAGTAAAAATTGCGGGGGAACAGTCGCTATCAACAAAGAGCCACTGCTTCAGATCATCCAGAATTGCTAAGAAATTCACTAATTCACAGTAACCATTGTTCAATGTGAGGATAAACTTGAAATACCACTTTACATTGCTTAGCGTTTCATTCAGTTTCATATGGTTTCCTTACAGTATCATAACCGGACGCCTACTGTACTCCGTTAGTGTTACACAACTGTTGCATTGAATTTTCGAAGGCTATTATGATGATTTCGTTCTTTTAGTCATCGTCATGTGCAAATGGTAGAATGATCAGTAGAAAATGATCGAAATAAAAAAAATAAGGGCTACGGTTTCAGAACGTCCATAACTTTCACATATTTTCTAGTTTTTAGTCCTCACGTGGGTCGAAAATCAGTCAATCAAAAGTGTTCCTTCTATTGATCTTCAATTTTCTCAGATTCATTTAGTCCATTTACAGTACTACTACCTATCCTACCAATCGCACTTCTATCTGAAATTGAGTGACTTTTCAACTCTGGAGTTTTCGTTCTGTTTCTTTCCTTATTACGGTAGAGGTACATCCCAAATAGTACATCTTTCCAAAAATAAGACATGGGAATGAGAGGACCCCCTTTTTCAAGAAACTATTTTATATATTTCTGGACATTTTCGATTTTTTTCTGTTTCATCTGGCTGCCAAAAAAGCCCGAGGAATTTTGTCTTGATACTCAGATCATCATATATTCAATTTTTTCATTACATTTTCTTACTGATCTCGGTCACTTCTAATTATTTTTCGGTCTGGAACAAGATTACGCTCCAAAAAAATCTTCTGAGTTGATATGGAATGTTGTAAAAAACTGAATTTTTCTCGGTTTCATTTACTAGGTTTCAGGGTATTAAAAACGTTCTTAGTAGTACTTCTGTGCATTTAGGATTACAGTTTCTGAACATTTTGAGCTGTATTTTAGGTCGTGCTAGAAAAATTGGGAAAACTTTTTAGGTTAGAACCTCTCAACAAATTGAAACGTTCACTTATGTATCTTGACGACCTCATGAAATAGAGAAAATCTGTTGAAAACTTGTGAACTTTTCAGTTTCATCAGGTTTAATTCTGAGAAGTCCTTGACGAAATGACAGTATGTGTGACAGGTCAAGAGTTGTAGCAAGTATTGGTTATCATGAGTATTATACAATGAATTCAAACAGTCAGCAAGGAAATTGAAAAGTTAAAAAAACAGGGAACAATGGTCCGACAACTAAAATGTGGTGATTTTTTAATTTCTCTATTTCAACAAAATACTGGAACGCGGATAATAAGTTAATGGCAACATGAAGCTAAGATAAAAGATACGAAAACTTAATTTTTTTGTGATTCAACTAGTCGCTATTACAAACGTTTTGATGAATCTGGCAGTGACTCGTCTACTTTGTCAATGATAAATTTTATGTAATTTCGTGCTTGGAGTATGGTTCACCTTTTGTTTCATTCAATTACAGTGGCGAGCATAAGTGAGGACACTTTTTTGTACGGTTCATAACTTTGCCAAAACTAGTCCTAACGACTTCAAATTTAGCAAGGATATTACTGGACAGTTGTACATCAGGGTCACCATTTCTTGTCAGCTGTCCGTTATCTGTGACCTAGTTATCTCTTCAGGTATCACAGAATCTGAAAACCCAAAATGTAATATTTTTCTGTGTAACAATTTTTTGAAAATCATTTCGATAAAAATGTTGCTCACGTCCCAAATATGCATCAGAAAAAATTTGGTGCACGTGGGATGGCGGGTTCTCGCGTTATCTAGGTCAAAGTTGAAACAGTACAGTTTTGTTTTTTGTCCTAACTCTGCTCAAAATGACTCAAATTTGTTCAAAGTTTTACAAAGATGTGTATTTTGAGTTTTTTAACAGAATTCACACTAAAAATTTTGTTGGGAAAAGCTCTTATTTTTGGACTCTCAGGCCAAATCCAAGTCAGTACTGAACTCGAAAAAATAAGAGATTCTCAAAATAAAATTTTCAATATTAAAGTTTTCGGGCGAGATATCGTGATCTCCGATTCGTCGCATCTTTGGCGCAGACTCTCTTTCATTTAGATCAGCATGTGGTTTTTGAATACGGTTCTGCAACTTTGGTATATACTTATTGTGACGATTATCGTTCTAGCGGGGGGAGACAATTGTTGCAAGACCTAACGAAGCGTTGAAGCGGAAGAAAAGCAAAAGTATTCACATACTTTTCTGCTTCAACTGACAACTATTGCGGGAAAATATGGATTCACACTAATCGTTCCTCTAACTTCTTTTCATGTGTCAACGTCATGTTAACAAAACCTGAAAAATAGTAGGAGCTGATGATTTGTCTGTGGCTGTCGGCTTTTTTTCGTACAGTTGCCAATGACATTGTAAGAAAATGCTTCAAATAATCAAGACTTCCGTTTTAGTTGAATATCATATGTAGTTTAGATTGGTAAGCATACAACAGTCGACCTTTCGGATTTCGTATGAAATTTGTTATGATTTTTTTTAGTAGCTGATGGTGAGACAAGTCGACTATCACATGAAAAAAATTGTGAAATTTAAAGGTATCGTGGATCCGGAAAACAACTCACTGTTTCATTTTGTTCACATCAAGGAACCCAGTTTTTTTTTCAGAGAGTTTGTTTCGCACACATCGAGGATTATTGTCTGATTGTGAGAAAGTTCAAAATTTGGCTCGGTCAACAAAATGGATTGTTACAAAGTTCATGAAACTGAAAAATCCTCAGCACAGATAGCATTTCCAGTTTCAACTGGTTTTTATTAGGGGAATCCTATGGTTATTGCTAATTATGGGATCTTCGCACGACTAGAATTGAACGATACATTTAGGTGGACAGTACATCTACAAAGCAAAGGTAACTATGCGCTCAAGCAAATAAAAACATCTTGAATCGGAAAAAAATGTTTGAAGAATACCCATTTTTCTTCGTTTCACCTAGTTTTCATAAGAAGTGTCCCAGAAAAAAATTGTTGATTGAGTGGATCTTCTGTAATGCCACAAAGCGAGGAAAAACATTAATCCTTCATAACTTAAGAAAAATGTGCTCAAAAACAAAAAAAAACATCATGAAACATATTATACGATTTTTCCTTAACAGTGTTTGGGACATGGATTAAACAAGTTTAGCTTTCGTGTTTCTGTTATTTAGGCATGGTTTTTTCACTAGTCGGTGCTTTTGTGTTGCCAGAAAACTACTATAATCATAGATACAAAAACGGTATGAAAGCCTAGGAAAGTCATGGAACAGAAAAAATTTGAAGAGAAAAAATACATTATTTTCGGCTACATCTAACTGTCAAGAGAAGTAGTCGACAGAACACACCACATCCACATCAGTTAAACTTTCGAATTTCTCTTATCGGGTGTAAATAGAGGAAACGACCACTTATTATGACTCAAACCCATACACAATTCTATGAATAATGTGAAACGGTGTTTTAAAAATGAAAGTGTGTTTCAGAATGTGCATCTATCTGTCAACTGTTCTGGTAGTTCGTTAACTTTATCATGGACATCAATACATGTTTTTTACGGGAAGTGCTCGATGTTGTAGGTTGCCATTCTCTATTTTGAAGACTACAATCTGTATATTTGGACAGTGTTACAAGAGTTTAGGACCCAGAAGGAAGTCAGAATATTCTTCAACTTAAGAATACTATTATACCAGTATCTGATAACAGTAATAATAATAGGAAAGAGCAACATTAGGAAGATTTTTACTGTTTTGAACTGTTTTTATAGCTGGCTTTTTGGAAAGCTCCAATATTGTGCACTCAATGTCATACTTACTTTTCGTTTCCAAATCAATTTCAACTATCATAGCCACGAACATATCATTATACGGTAGTAGTCGACCACTAGAAATGTTAGCTGTGTTTTGAATATCCTTTTTTAGGCTATAAGATCTATTATAATCCAAGAAAAAGAAAATGTTAGAATTCGACAACTTTGTGAAACATGAACTTTTGTATCATTGGCTTTAGTATCCTGTAATTATTGGTAATAATCGTCAAACTTGCATACTGAGAGAATGCAATTTTCACTGTTCCAGTGAGTTTTTAAAGTTCTAATTTTTGAGCAAGTGCTTACTTTGTCTTTCTCATCGTAATTGAGAAATCAAAAAACGAACCGAACATGTATCATAGAACCTAAAATAAACTGACAACGATAAAAATTGAAAGGAAACAATGATAGATTAATACAATCAGGTCATTCAAAAAATGCATTTGAAACTAGATTTCTTGTTATTTTCGAAAAAAAAAAATTGCTGTTCCTGAATCTTCATTTTCAAGATCAATTTTCAATATCTTTAGTGGTGATGTCGACCGATTCAAAGTCCCAATCTTTCAAACCCAAGTCATTGTTTATTACTGTTCAATCACCATATGGTTAGCATTCAGCTTTCAAGAGAAGTGAGAGTTCAGATTCCCCTCTAACGAAAACTTAACGAGAACGGAAGATGTATTAAATACTGTAGTTCTAGAAACATAACTGTTTTCAATGATAGAAAAATCAGTTTTTTTAAACTTCCGATCGGCTAGTCGTGTGAGATTGGGCATAAATTCCGTATCTTTCGATTTTGAGCAGATAACAACTCACTGTGAAATCAGACAACAGTAGATGAACTGAGTCAATCGAAGAAATTTTGCAGAACGCATCAATATTATACCACTCCAGGACAATCTAACTTTGAACATGAAACTGAAAATGTGTCTTCATTTAAATCTAAAATTTAGAATTTACACCGTTCCCAATGCTCTATTATTCTTTATTACTGCTTGGTTTTGTTCACTTTTCTCGTGGAGAAACGTTCACTGTTTCTTGCTTTCCAGATCCCTCAACTTTTTCAGTTCAAAATAATCGAAACAGACCCCAGATGATCTGACTCACCACATTGTTCACTGTTTCAAAGTCTTCACATTTTCATCAATTTTGTAACTCACCAGTTGTTTTTTCTATTGAATTACATTAATATCCATTTATCACAATTCCAATTTCCTGATAATTTTTTTATTTTCACCACCAGATACTGTCGCTATTACCTTGTTTCTTGTTTAGTTTCCAAATATTTTCCCTGTTTCTTAATGATCATCTTTAGCCTACTTTCTACCAGTTTACGTTAATTTTATTGAATCTTTTGTTCAATCTGCAATCACATGTTCCAGTCTCTTTGCATTTCTCGTCATCTGAATACATATCATTTTTTAGAAACTACCATCATTGTCCCGCCAACTAACACCAACACATTCTGTTCCTCATTTCAACATCTCCCTCAATCTCAAAAGTGGGCCATGGGACCCCCTTTGGGGTCTTTTTGGTCCAGTACATACAAACGAAAAAAAGTAGAAGAAGAAGACTTTGAAACTGAAAAGAGGCCAACCCCAATATTTTTCCACTTTACTTATTTAGTGCTAATGGTTGAGACGTGGTTGACGTGATTATTAATATGGCAGGCATTTTGTGGTCTGTTTTGTTTTCATGTTTTGTTTTCATGATTAAATTTTTTGTGTGTTGTGTTTGGCTTGGAACAAATTCATTGTGTTCAAAATTTTAGCCTAATAGCGAACAGGCTCGGGAAGATATGCGTCATAGAAAAAGAGGGCTCATTTTTTGGGATTATTTGGGTTTGGTCTCTTGTCCATATCTACCTTCAAGAGAGAGATTTTTCAAAGATTTTTTAGACAACTATGAGATAAACATTTGTTAACATTATGCATAAGTTATTTCTATTCATACACTTGAACTAGTGGGTTTGCCGGTAAAAGTATGAAAAAGTCGAAAATTTCGAATTTCTTCAACGTACTTCGAGCTCTTTGTCCGAAACTTTCTGGATCAATGCTAATAGTCATTACAAAATTTGTGTGCAAAAACTAATCAAAACCCTTGAGTTATCCGCTCCCCAGACAAAAAACTCGTTTTTTGTGAATATTTTGGTTATGAGCTTTTCACTTAAATCTTATCTCCTGTCCTTATAAGGTTTTCAGATATTTAAGAGATTTGGCTACAGACAGCGTATTTATTCAGTTTACTTTCTAAAAAACACTAGAAGATATTTTCTATTTTCAACAAAACCCCAGGCCGATTTTCACTTTCGGCTCCAAAAATGACACCTTGAACTATTCAGAGCATAATGATCCGAATATTGCTCCAGATATTTCTAAATTTTCAACATAATGCTTTACATCCTATCTCTTCAAAATGCCCTTAAAATAAACTTTCGCAAACATCAGCTTTCGGAATGACAGCATTTTCAAAAATGTACAAAAACTTTCGTTCCAACCTAATAAACTGTTTTTATTATTGGCTTTTATATTTGGCTCTCAATGCCTTTTGCTACCGTTTTGCGTTTTCAAATCAATTCCAGCTATCAAAGCCACAAACTTATGATAACAGTAGTAGTGGACCACTAAAAATGAAAATTGTATTTTGAATATCCGCAGTGTAGTCAGAGCATTTAATCCAAAAAAAGAAAATGTTAGAATTCGACAACATTGTGAAACATGAACTTTTGAGTCATTGTCTTTAGTATCCTGTAATTATTGGCAAAAATCGTCAATCTTGCATACTGAGAGAATGCAATCTTCACTGTTCCCGTGAGTTTTAAAATTTTCCATTTGTAACCAAACGTTTACTCTGATGGTTTTGTCGAAAGCTTCTGCTGAATTTTTTGCAATTCACCTCTTACAAAAACGTAAAAAAATTGCAAGTATTTTAATTACCGTAGTTCTAGTATAGCTGTAATCAATAGCCAGTTTTTTTAAAACTTTCGATCGACTAGTCGTGTAAGACGTATCAATATTATACCATTTCCGGCCAGTTTAACTAAGAACATGAAACTGAAATTTTTATTTGTTTCTAAATCTAAACTTCAGAATTTACACTGTTCCCTATGGTCTATTATTCTTTATTTCTGTTTGGTTTTGTTTGCCTTTTTGCAGGAATGTCCACTGTTCCTTGCTGTCTAGATCCGTTAACTTATTCAGTTCAAAATAATTGGAGTAAACCCCAGATGATTTAATAGTAAGTCAAAATATTGTTCATTGTTTCAAAATCTTCATAATTTTATCTATTTTTTAATGTTACCGCTAACTCAAGAATAACAATAATATCAGTTTAGCACAGTTCCAATTTCCTGATAATCTTGTTTTGTTTTCACCACCAAATACTGCTATCTCTTTTCATTATCAATTTCCAAATATTTTCTCTGTTCCATACTGATCGTGTACAGCCTATTTTCTACCATTCTATGATCGTTTAATGAATTTATGTTAAATCTGCAATTACTGTACATGTTCCAGTCTCTTTGCATTTTCTATCATTTTAATACTTATTATTTTTTAGAAACAACCATCATTTTCCCGCCAACAAACACCAAAACATTTCGCTCCTCTTTTCAACACTTTCTCCAATCCCAAAAGGGGGCCATGGCACCCCCATTGGGGTCTTTTTGGTCCAGTACATACAAATGAGAAATAGAAGTAGAAAAAAAGACTTTGAAACTGAAAAGAGCCCAACCCCAATACTTTTCCACTTTTCTCAACTGGGTGCTAATGGTTGAGGCGTCGTTGACATGATTATTATTAATGTGACATGGATGTCGAATTCGGCTTATTGATCATAAAATATAAACAATATTATTTAAGCTGTGAAACAGAAAATTACATCGGAAGTCGTCTAGTTTTTTCTCTGTTTCAACCAGTTATTGTCGAGTTTGATCGTAAAGTGCATTGTATATATACAGGTTTACACAATGACACTAAAAGTTGAGCAAACTGATGTTTTTGGTCGACAGTAGCATTCAGTAGTCTTGGAAGCTAAAAATATGTTCATAAGCACTCAATAACTTTCACTATGACATTCGAAGATATCTTGAAAATTCATGATTCATGAAAATCATAAAACCGCTTTCATTTTTTACTGAGTTTAAGATGGAGTGATGTTTTAATTTCACCTGTCCTCATGTTCTAAACTATGTTTTCCAAAAATTAATGTGGCGGTGTTAATTTCTGCAAACTTCACTGTTTCAAGTACTCCAGAAAATTCTCGGATTTTATAAACAACCGTTAACACAGTTAATCTCATCTACTATTTACACAATTATTTATCACGTGCTCCAGAAGCACATCAACGTCGCACCCAGAAACGCACCAAGCTCATCCCAGGCACTCTTATAATCTGCATGGTCCAAGAATTTTATTCAGACTACTGGAAAAAAGGTTTTTATTCTGACTATTGTAACCTTTCCAGTTTCAAAGAGCCCTTGAAATGTTGTCTAAAATTATGATATTGCTAGATTGACTGGGTAAAATGCTTTTTTGTTTCAAAATTTTTTATATTTCTGGATTTGAAGGATCAAGGATCATTGATTGTACCCAAAAGCTAACCCAACCAAAGTAGCCATTCTAAAACAAATGAAAGTGTTTTATACACTATATCATTCACGACTATTAAAAAATGTCTTTCATGGATCCAGAGACGTGAAAATTTTGATATTTTTTTCTCTATTTCTCAAGAGTATCATAAAGCTGTCTGTAATCGGTTAATTGTCGTTGAATATTGTGAGAAGAGTATTCAAACATGTTGAAACTGTGAAAAACCGACTGAGAGTATTCCGGCTCATAAATAATTTTTCTGCAATCTTTTTTTTAAGACGATATGGTTCTGATAATTTTGTATCTTTTGAAACCGTTTGATCATTATAGCAGAGGAAGGTAACTGTTGCAAGACTTATCGAACCGTTGAAGCAGAACAAAATCGAAAACTTCGTACACTCTTATGCTTTAACTGATAAGTATTGGGGGCAAGTATGGATTCAGACTAATTGCTTCTCTAACTTCTCTTCATGTTTCATCGTGTTAACAGAACCCAAAAAAATTGCGACCATCGATGTACCATTGGTCAATTTGACTGAACGGTCTAATAAATTGAGTCGCTTGAGGCAATTTCTGGCTAATACTGGACATTGGAGTTTTGTGACTTTTTGTTGTGATATTCGGACTCAACACATATTTATTCTTATTTGAAAGCAATGAAAATTGTTGGTCGGATACCTCCTTTTAAGTGTTTTATCTAACCTCCAATCAATCAAGGCGAAAAGAAATCTTAATCATTGAAATTATCTGGAACCCGGGATGAAAATCAGAAGGGTAACTAGTCGCTTTTAGGTCTTTTTTTTTCTGATTTATCTGGTTTTTATAAGAAGTTGCCCAAAATCGAAACCAATAAAAATAGTTTTACAAAAGACATTTTTTAGAAAAACCCTAAAACAAATTAACACAAAAGAATACAAGTAAACATCTCGTGTTTGATTTTATTGTTATTTGCACCATTTTTCACTATTGTTTTGCTGGTGCATCACTCATTAATCTAGGTTACCAAAATAGATTGCTACAATGTTCATGAAACTGAAAAAAAAATCATTAGCACAGATTGCATATCCAGTTTCAACTGGTTTTTAATAGGAGAAGCCTATGGTCATTGCTTATTCGTTCGGGATCTCCTCCATAATTGGAACATTTCTGAGAATCAGTTTTAACAATACATTCAAATAAAGGGAACAAAAATTTAGTGAAGGTAACTATGCGCCTGAGAAAATGAAGGCATCTTGAATCTGAAAAAAAATGTCCGGAGAATACCCATTTTTATTCGTTTCGTCTAGTTTTCATAAGAAGGGCCCCAGGAAAAATTGTTGATCCTGCGGAGTGTGTGTATTGTTACTGAGCGAGGGAAAATTATAAATCATTCAAAACTTGAGAAAAAATGCTCTCAAAAACAAAATAGCATCATGAAACAGACATTACGATATTTTCTTAACAGTGTTTGGGGCATGGATGGAACTTAGCGAAGTTCCGCTTTCGTGTTTCTGTTATTTAAGCATAGTTTTTTACTAGTCTGTGATTCTGTGTAGCCAGAAAACTAGATGGAAAAACAGTAGATAGACTATGAAAGTCATAGAATAGAAAAAACTTGAAGAGAAAAACTTCATTTTTTCGGCTACTTCTAACTGTCAAGGGAGGTAGTCCTTCAGATTTTTACTGGGCAGAAATAGCATTCGAAAAAATTAAACTTTGGAGTTTTTGGATCTCTCTAGAATCTGGTGTACATATGTCAAACGTCGTCTCATTATGACTCAAACACATACACAATTTTATGGCTAATGTGAAACGGTGTTTTTTTAAAAACTGGAAATTTTTTTTCTTAAAAGAATGGAAGTGTGTTTCAGAAAGTGCATCTATCAGTCAACTGTATTGGTAGTTTGTTACGGAAAGTGCTCAATCTTGTTGCCATTCTCTGATTCGAAGACTACAATCTGTACATTTGGACAGTGTTGCAAGAGTTTATTATCCAAAAGAAAGACTCACGGAATATTCTTCAGCCTAAGAAAAATATCATACCAGTATCTGAAAACAGTAATAAGCATAAAATAGAACAACATTATGAAGATTTTTACTGTTTTGAACTGTTTCTATCAGTGGCTTCTATATCGGGCTCTCAATTCCAGCCTTTTTCGATGCGTTTTCGAATTAATTTCAGCTATCATAGCCAAGGCTGGCAAAATCTCTCGGCTAGCCGAAGCCGAGCCGGCCGGGCCGAGGAGTCGGCTAGCCGCGGCCAGCCGACTCCAGCCTCGGCTAGCCGAGAAAAGCCGCGGCTAGCCGAATGATACGGAGCGCAATGAATTTCGAGTTTCTAAGGTATTTTCGAGGGGAAATTCAAACTTTTTTCCGGTTTTATTATCGAAACTGTTAATGATAATAATATTCAAAAGGTATTTTTCCATGATTTTGCAGAAATTTTTTTTAAATATTTTGCATGTACTGCGACGATTTCTGAATTTTTGCTTCAAACTCCCTCAATAATAATTAATTTTTCATAATTTTTCATTTTTATCATCAATTATCTGTTTCGTATTCGAAAAATCAGCAGTTTTAAGCAAAAAGCGCAAAAAAACCTATGCGTCGATACACAGCTCGGCCTAGTCGGCTTTTCTCGGCTAGCCTGAAGCCGAGTCGTCTCGGCTAGCCGAGCCGCGGCTTTTAGTCGGCTAGCCGCGGCCGGCCGCGGCTAGCCGTGTGACAGCCTTGATCATAGCCACAAACGTCTTATAATACGGTAGTAAAAGACTACTAAAAATGTTATCTGTGTTTTGAATATCCGCAGTGTAGTCAGAGCATTTAATCCAAAAAAAGAAAATGTTAGAATTCGACAACATTGTGAAACATGGAATTTTGTGTCATTGTCTTTACTATTCTGTAATTATATGGCAAAAATCGTCCAACTTGTATACTGACTATGAGAGAATGCAATCTTCACTGTTTCTGTGAGTTTTAAAATATCAATTCGTAAACGAATGCTTGATCTGGTAAGCTTTTGTATTACTGAGCCGCTCGTGGCTGACCCTTCCCGTGTCTTCGGCCAAAAGGCAACGTGGCAATTTAGAAATCTCCCGCAACGAAAATAAATTTTTAAAAAATTTTTGCACGTGAAAATCGACACTCCCATGCAAGAGATTTCTAAACTGCCACGTTGCCTTTTGGCCGAAGACACGGGAAGGGTCAGCCACGAGCGGCTCTGTAATAGCTGAGTAATTAGCTCGAACATGTATAGAACCTGAAATAAACTGACAACCATAGTAAACGCAATACAAACAATAATATATTAATACAACCAGGCCACTCTAACCATTCATTTGAAACTAGATTTTTTGTTATTTTCGAAAAATAATTACTGTTGCTGAATCTTCATTTTTAAGATCAATTTTCAATATCGTTAGTGGTTGTGTTGGCCCGATTTACCTTCAATGTCTCACTCTTTAACATACAAGTCATTGTTTATTCACCATATGATGAAAACATTCAGCTTTCAAGAGAATTGAGAGTTCAGATTCACTTCTAACGAAAATGTAACAAAAATAGCACATGCATTACTTTAGCTCTAGTGGCATAGCTGTAATAAAAAAAATCAGTTTTTTAAATTTTCGATCGACTAGTCGTGTGAGATTGACCATACATTCCATATCTCTCAATTTTGAGCAGATAGAAACTGGCTGTAAAATCAGTCAACAGTAGATGAAATAAGTCGCAAAGACGTATCAATAGTATACCATTCCTGTCCACTCTAATTAAGAACATGAAACTGAAAAATCTATTTTTATTTAAACGTGAAATTTAGAATTTACACTGTTTCCAATGCTCTACTATTCTTTATTACTGTTTGGTTTTGTTTGCTTGCTTTCGTGCAGATATGTTCACTGTTCCTTGTTCTCTAGATCCCTCAACTTTATCAGTCCAAAATGATTGAAGTAATCCCCAGATAATACATGGTGCGTACTAATTATTGCAACGTCTTTGAGCGAGTTTAAAAACGACCACAGATATTCAATTCCTTCCAAACTTGGCATACATAAATGTCAAACGCGAAAATTTATTGTCTAAAAGTTTTGGCTTTGTAATAAAAACATGGCGCTATTTAGGCTTCGAAACATCCTTCGGTTCGCTTACTGCTAGTCACGCCCTTGTCTCAGAGAAAAACGTTCTCGCAGAGTGCGAACTAGTAGATTAACACAAGCAATTTTAAACTAGGATATACACAAATCCTCGAGGATTCCAATCCAATTTGGTTCGAGACGTTCAGAATTTTAGTTTTGAAGATATGAGCATTTTCCCAACACAGGTTCATGAGTAAAAAGTGGTTGTTAGTGCCTTGAAAACCAAAACATGGCGTTTTTATGGAATTTCTGAGATAGGAAAGTATAACCAAGCGGTTTTTCTGAAACTATTAAACATTTTATTTTAATTAAGAGTAGAAATTCAAAATCCCGGCTTTGGATACACCCCACATTATTGCGAAAACATGCAGTTATCAGATTAATGTAGTTCTAACTTTAACCCACCATCTCGGCCAAAATTTTCATCTAGCAGGAATGAAACAATGTGATATGACTAGTTGCAATAGATGTTATCATTTTTCGAAACAGTTCCAGTATATCTAATACAAATCGGGCTCCTCCTGTAGCTTCAAATATGCTGAGGTCTTACATTAAGGAGGAGCGTGACAAACAATCGGGTGTATTTACAAAAGTCTCAACAAAAATTTTCCAAGTCAAGCTGGTTGTGCCATTTTTCCTCACAACAACAGAAGGTTTTAGGTTTACACGAAGGCATATTTTCAGAAAGTTTCGAATATTTAGACCGTAACTAGGGTACAAGATGTGAGAAATTTCAGCTTTTAGAATGTGTCAGAAATTGCCTCCTAACTCAGAGAAACATTTTCCCACAACAATTTTTAACAACTTTTTTCAAATTTCAATTTTACGGATACAATAAATATAAAAATATTAGCATTTCCATTACATTGGACTCTTTGGTGGTGCCCCAAACTCCTAGGAGCTTCTTTGCGTAAATTTGTCGAGGAGTCGCCGTCACAAGTCTTTATGTCATTTTTCTTAAGATAGGAGTTAAACTACCAAATTTGGCCAGATTAATCAATTAGGTTGATACAATAAATCTGCCAAATTTCAAAACATTTCGTCTAGTTTCAGCTTGGTTAGGACGATTCAAAATTGCGTTGCAATAATTATTACGCACCCTGTAGATAATATAATTCACCATATTGTTAACTGTTTCAAAGTCTTCACATTTTCTTCAAATTATATAATTCACCGCTCACTGCAATTTGCCAATCACAATAATATCAGTTTATCACAATTCCAATTTCCAGATAATCCTGTCTTTTTTTACCACCAAATACTGTTGCGATTATTTTTTTATTCCTGCTCAATTTCCAAATATTTTCACTGTTCCCTAGTGATCATGTTTAGCCCATTTTCTAATACCCTACGATCCTTCTATGAATCGTTATTTCAATCTTCAATTACTGTATATGTTCCAGTCTCTTTGCGTTTTTCGTCATTTGAAATACTTGTTATTTTTTAGGAACGACCATATTTTCCCTCCAAAACATCAAAACAATGAAATTTTTCCCAAAAATTTTCTGACTACTGTAATCTTTCCAGTTTCAAAGAGTTCTTGAATTCTTGTCTAAAATTAAGATATTGCTTGATTGACTCTGCCTATGTTAGACAAAAATTCTGTTTCAAATTTTTCAGAATTTTCAGAATTTAACCCACAATTAGTTGAAAGAGGCCCTGAATAAGTTATGATCAATAATGTTTCTTCAAATTTTCTAAGAACGCGCAAATATCAGCCCAGGCATTCAAGACATTCGTAAAAGTAGTTAACTCTTCCTGATTACTGTAGGCTTCCCAGTTTCAAAAAGTTATTGAATTCGCTATGAATTTCCAAAATTCAGTTGAATCGCAATTTTCTAATGAGCATCAAGAAAATGTCATGTTTCTAGTCTACCAGAAATTTCTAGGGTTCTTTCAACAAACCGATTTGTAGACAAAATACTTATAAATTCTAACTTGCTCAAAACGCGCCGAAATAACACCAGTGACTTAAATTATTTGTTTTGTAACACAGTGATTACTGCAGCTTTACCAGTTTCAAAAGCCCTCTGAATTTCAGGACTTTTTTTTAATATGCTAAAACTGTGAATGAAATGAAATTGATACTGTTCCATTATCACCACATATTTTCAATATTCTGAAATTGATTTTCTTCTGACTTTCTAGTGACTTTGGCTCTACAATAGTCTGCTTTCAAAATATACAGTAGTCATCCAAGAATACTGTAGCTGTCTAGACCCACTGATCAAAATCACTTTCAGTATGGTTTGAGTTTTTCCACTTGTTAAGATAACAATGAATTCTTTCCATATACCTTATTGTCTGATACCAATTATTTAGAAGGATCGATTGATCCATTGAGGCAGTAGTCTCTACATCAGGATTCTGAATAAGTAATAATTTCAAAAACTCTTATTATTTCTTACTTACCAGGTCAAGACAAAAAAGAGTATTACTAATCAAAGTTGGCTAAATATGTATGTACATTATGAGACAGCAAAAAATATCCAGAACTCATTCACTTTTTAAGGGTGGTTCTGATCTTGAAAATGAACTGTGCCATACATTTCTCATCTCGAAGACTTTTAATGTTGCTTGTGGTTCGTTGCCGTATCATTGATCTTCGATCCAGTTCAACCAACATAAACACATTGGAACCGTACAAATTCTGAAAGTTCAAAGTCTAGTAACACTTATCGAAGAGGTCCTGCTCATCTAACTTTTGGCTCGTATACTGCAGTCCCAGTTTTAAATGTTGAGCAGTTCTTCAATATTGTTTCCGTTTCAGTTTCAAACAATGTTAAGAGTTTGCAATGAAGTAATTCTCTATTTTCTGAAAATCCTTGCTAATATCTCCATTATCATTAGTTTCAAGTTATTCCACCGAAGCATTACTCCAATTTCGGAGTTCGAGCTTTTAAAACATTCTGCAGCCGTATCTACAAACTATTCTTTCTCAATTTTTACTAATTTTTTTCCCGTTTCTTACCCGAAGTTTCCATCAACCAGATCACTACAAATTTTGATTGAAAGACTACGTTATCTTCTTTTTCGTTCGTTCACTTTTATGCTGGACCCCTGGCTCCCCGGAGCTAGCGGCCTCCGGGAACACCAAATAACTCCCCATCTTGTCTCGAAATTTGCGGTTCATTCCGATTTGTCTCTTATTTTTACTATTTACTGCAGTATCTTCAATGTCCAGTATCCCTGACTTACAGTATTCCAGTACAAAGCTACAGTATTATATCTTCAAACTGTGACATTTTTGACATTTGTTCTCTGTTTCATCTTCATTTTTTACTTTTACCTCGTTAATTTTTTTGATCGTTTTGACAAAATACTAGTTTATAAAATAATCTACATTACTCTCAATTTCCAGGTGTCCCCCTCTCCTCTGCAAAAATCATGATGACCTCGAGTGGATGCAAGTGGATGCAAACTGAGATATGGAAACTACCTAGTGGAAACAGAAAAACTGTTGAATTAGAAAATTATCAAAAAATGCCTTGGGAGTCTTTCCATCAATTTTTCTACTTCTCATAACTGCCTTTTGCAAATAAATTTGTCATTAGAGTGTTATCCAAAGGAAGCAGTTTCCTGATATTACAAAATCCGCGCTGCTTTTGAAGGTATAGAATGTTTTTTAAGTATACATTATTTTGCCAGTACCTAGCCAACATCATCAACCCAAATACCAACTAGGTAAAACAGAAAATTAAATGTAACTCACAGATTTTGGAAATTTCCTTCTGTTTCATGACTTTCAAAAGTTTGGTCTGTTATAATCGCTACCATTGGATGAACAAATGGAAAATTGGTAGTCTTGTCTAAAATCACTTTCCTTGTTTTTGCTCATCGTAAGCGCGTCTACTTTAACCTTTTTAGAGCCAAAACTCGCTATTGTCTATTCAAAACATTGCACACGAAAATTCAAATTTGTTTGTTTGCAAACAACTTCTTAGGCTCCGCTAACTGCAATTTTTCCACTGAAAAAAAAAAAACAACAAAACAAAAAAGGGCAGAGCCTAAAAAGTTGTTTACAAACAAACATATTTGAATTTTCGTGTGCGATTTTTCGAATAGACAATATACTCTGGAAGAACCAATTTGAAGAAAAGAACTACCAATTATGAACCACATGAACACACAATTTTCTGAACTAGGGCATTTACAGTATGGAAATCATTTCTGATTTGAGATGTATTTTGGGGAATCGTCTTACAATAAGCTGTTCCCGAAAAAAGTCAGTTTTACAAACTTCATGAAACATTCAGTTTCGGCGAGACAGTGTTCCTTGGATTTCTCTTAATCTTAGTCAGAGTGTTTGAGAGTTTAGAGCCACATTATTGCTCATCATCTATGGTCTTCTGACAAACTACTGTTATTTTCTCGAACTTGTTTCATTATAGACTTTTAGAGTCACCATCGGAAAACTGCAATTTTACCATGACGTAAAACGACTGGAAGAAACAGTTAGTAATCTGAACGAATTCCGACCATTTTCTGCTTCACAACTTTGGGAAAATTGAAAATATTTGAAAAATAATAGTAGGACTACAAGAAATTCTTATTAAAATTCATCGGCGTAACTACAGGGTGGCGAATAATTAGTGATACTCATTTTTGCGTGAGCGCTGTAGCGTGGAAACGTGAGATCTAGACCTAGTTTTTTGTACAGCTATCAGTGAACTCTATTTCAGTTCACATGTGAATTTTCAACTCATATGCTTCTGTCTTCATGAAAGTGTGAGCTGTTTCCTAAACCATATCATTGTTTTTCCCGGTTTTAGGCCAAAACTGAAAACTTTAGAAGGCGTTCGCGATTCCAGAATGTGTTCTAGAGAGTTGAAACTTTGTGGAACGGTTGATCAGATCTGGTTTAACATTTTACATTACAGATTAAAACTTTGATAATGAATTTAGGATATCTGTGCACTGCCCAAAAGGATACGTTTGCACTGGCACGCGGCTTCGGGGGCCTAACTAGTCTTGTTCAGATACTGATGTCTGGAGTTACTGATCTAGCTTCAAACTCATTCAAACAAATATTAAAATTTATATTGGTTCTTTCAGCATCTATTAATGTGCATTTGCGGTCTTGCTAACGATGAGGAAATTTTTTATGGACTAGTTTGTCTGAACTGCTCACATGAGCTGTTCGACTTCTATAAAGATACCAGAAATCAGCTGGGTTTTTATCAGAGAAGCATAATTGGTTGCTTCAAAAGTTTTTGTAGTCTTTTCTTATTACAAAATGTCACTTAGCCAAAGAAAAAAGTTTTCAACCTGCGAAAATGTTGATTTTCGTCATAAGTGACGAAAACAGGAGCCATCGGCGAATCAAGGTCGCATGAGATCCGCAAGGCTTCTGTCAGCACTTCAATCTCGATGGTCGCCAAATTCCTAGAACTAAAAGAAAAAGGTTTTTGTTACATTTTGACAAAATTTCTTCTTGAAAATCATAATGGAACTGGAGTTATATGTTGTCAAATTAGGACGGTGCCCGCGTGCCGAGCGAAAATTTTTTGTAACAGTTTCACATTCATAACTAGGTCAAATGAAAAGATATCAAAATGAAACTTCGGAGTTTCACTTGTTGGCGTTTGAGGTATCCCATCCTAAAATTATTTGAAAATTGATCTATCATTGACCGATTTAGGATGTTAGAAAGTAGTATCACTAATTATTCGCCACCCTGTAGATGAGTTCAATTATAAACGAACATTCAAGCAAAGATAAAACTTCCTGTTCCACATGCTCCTAGTTTTGAACGATGTACCCAAGATTTAATGGGCTTTCAAATCAGTCTGCAAAACAAAGGGCATAAGCGTAACTGTTTCATGAGTCCGCAACGTTCTTGGACTTTTCATCGATTCAATTGGATCTACGACGTCTCGATTGATCTTTACAATTTTTGAATTCAATTCAATGCACCCCATGCAACAGAAAATATTGTATTTAGAATTTTGAACTACGGTTGAATTTGTTGGACTACCGATTTCACAGTTTGGGCTAGGTTAATGTAAATTGCACATTTAAGTGGCCTTGTTTTCAAATTTCCATGACAATAAAGACGAAAACAGAGAGTATCATAAGGTTCAACCACTAACATGCAGAATGTTCAAGAGATGGAACCTTTCTCGTGGAAACAGAAAACATGGTCAAATTAAAAATTGTCGAAAAATTTTCGCTGTTTCACATTTTCCAGAATTGAAGACCGTTTTCAATTGTAGCAATTTGTCTTGTTTTGGGAGCACAAGTGCGCGGAATTCCGTCCATAACAATGAAGACTAAAGCAGAGCATAGCTTACGGAGCAATTACAAGAATGCAGAACTGTTTCATATCCAATGTAAACTTTCTCATGGACCCTGTGAAACGGTAATTTGATGATCTTGAAGCTCTGATAGATAATAGGAAGATAGGAAACAACTGATGGAATCTTAGAAACATTTTGTATCAAAGAGTGTATTTAGCAGTTTGATTACCATGGCGTGTTGGTTTTGAATGAAAAAAGGCGGTGAGTCAGAAATTTTTTAATTTTTCTAAAATTCAAGCACGCGGAAGCAATTATCTTATCAGGTTGAATCTGATATATTATACAATCGACTCTTGCCTATTTCTGACAAAAAATCAGCTTGAAAGGTGCCTTGGCGTCAAATATGATGCATGTCCGCAACCGAAAGCACTGACACTCTTACGCAAAAACGAATACAAATCCCTCGGATTTTCCCCAAAAAATGCTGTACCGCCACCGTTAAGACGCGTTACCGGAGACACTCGACTATCGCACTACTGCCCATGTTCACATCTAAAAAAGTGATCATCTTCAAAACGGTTTATATTGAGCATGGTGATAGTGCTCTATGTCCAAAACACTACATTCTAGTTTTGAGCTCAATCGGTCCCCGGGGTACTGAGATATAGCCAAAAAACTGAAAAATTGAAAAAATTTTCCTGATAGAGATATCGATGAGATCTTTTTAGAGGGCCGGAGTAGGCACCATGATTTCACGATCTCCTTCGCGTCTGAAAAAAGTCCAAAAATTTTAATTTTTTGAGTAATTAGTACCAAAGGTTAGCTTGTTCAGTTTCAGTCTTCAATTTTCAGCTACATCAATTTTTACAGACTATAAATACCACCCAAAATTGAAAAATAGAGGAAAAGTCCAACTTTTTTATTTTTGATCATAGACCGAAAATCTTTTTTGAAATAAGTATTTTACATTATTTTGAGCATTTTATCTGTTAATACCTACCTATTATTTTTTCTGGATCAAGCTGAGAATGGAGAACGATTACTGGAAAAGTATGATGTCGAATGTTCTAACACATCAACATTTTTCAACTGGATCCGAAGCAGATAGAAGCTAGGAATCAACAGATAAAATGCTCAAAATAATGTAAAATACTTATTTCGAAAAAGATTTTCGGTTTATGATCGAAAATAAAAAAGTTGGACTTTTCCTCTATTTTTCAATTTTGGGTGGTATTTATAGTCTGTAAAAATTGATGTAGCTGAAAATTGAAGACTGGAACTGAACAAACTAACCTTTGGTACTAATTACTCAAAAAATTAAAAATTTTGGACTTTTTTCAGACGCGAAGGAGATCGTGAAATCATGGTGCCTACTCCGGCCCTCCGAAATTGGCATTGAGTTTTAGAACCGAATTTTCGTGCAGTTTTTGACCAATTCTGAGTTGATTTTACAAGTTACTGCATTTAACAGGTTCCAAAATTCGTGATACTCACAAAAAGTTTGCACAGAAATGATTAAAAAACAAAAATTAGTTGAAATCAGAAAAAAGGTGTCTCCTTATTTTTCAAGTTGAGTTCATGTTTCGGCCAAAAACCCTCGTTCGGAGAAAGAGATGGCATAGGAGACTAAATTTGCCTAGTAGTAAATTTTGCGTAGATTCCGAATCTAAAATAAAATTCCTTGTCCAAACGGGTCCCCGAGTCACAAAAATTGATTTCTTGAAAAAAGTCCAAAATTTTTACTTTTTTCGAAATTTTTCTATTTAACAGAGGAAAGATAGAAACTAAGTTTCAACACAAAAAATGCTCAAAAACATGCCAGAAACAATTTGCAAAAAAGATCTCATCGATATCTCTATCAGAAAAATTTTTTCAATTTTTCAGTTTTTTGGCTATATCTCAGTACCCCGGGGACCGATTGAGCTCAAAACTAGAATGTAGTGTTTTGGACATAGAGCACTATCACCATGCTCAATATAAACCGTTTTGAAGATGATCACTTTTTTAGATGTGAACACTGTTGATCGAATGAGTCCGGCAACACGTCTTAAGAGTCCTGCACAATGTTTTTCAGACAACGGTCATCTCGTAAGTCACTAATCTGAAGAAAATAAAACCTGTTTTCCGAACCTGGGGAAACAGAAATCGCTCTACAGGGTGGCTAATAAGTATAGGACGCTACTTTGAAATCTTCTGTCTGGGCAGCCATGAACTTTTGACATATAAAACCGATTAAATCTTGAACTTTGGTCACTTTTTAA
This sequence comes from Caenorhabditis sinica, assembly GCA_963932045.1. NCBI lineage: Eukaryota > Metazoa > Nematoda > Chromadorea > Rhabditida > Rhabditidae > Caenorhabditis > Caenorhabditis sinica. Next base: position 24,550,561 of record OZ009940.1, read on the forward strand.
TTATTTTTCAAATCGCAAACATCAAACTCGAGCGTATGCAAAAAATTTCATGCGGTTTCAAATATTTTGTACGATTTTCAGTGCAAAAATCGCCTATTTTCACAGCCTAGAATAAGAACGCATGATGTTCTTTTTTGATTAATGGCTATTTTCAAAGTTTTTTAGAGTGTTTCAATCAATTTGTGCAAATCGGTTTCCACATTAACAACCGCCAAGTAAGAAAATAAGTTCCTATAAATTTTCAGACGTTTGCTGCACCGCGGTTAAGGCTGCATTTTGTTTTTGTCATGAACCGGATTCCTAACATAGCTAACTAGGTAAAATAACTTTTAAAACATTGTTCGATAATGATACTAAGTTTTCAAACTATTTTTAATACTCTAAACTTTCTGAAAATAAAAATATAAACCTTTTCGTTAGTACTGAAAAGTTAATTTTGACGAAATTTCGGATTTTTTGCCTCTTGGCTGTTATGTTTTCTTTCATAACTATATGGAATCGTTATCAATCCTGACAATTTTTTCACAGAATTGATATAATACGTTCATAATTGGAATCCACAAGTTAGTTTGACTATTAGTTCCATTCCTGGATAGCTACGATGCTTAGAAGCCGCGGTGCACCGGCTTTTTGAAATGTTTACTTTTTCGAGGGTTTTAAAAATTCAAAGCATGCAGAGTGTTCGAAACTTAAAAAACATAAATTTTGAACCATTTTGTATCTGTGGGCAACTTGGATTCTTCAAAACCCCTCATGAAAAATTTTTCTCGGCCATCTCAAAACGTTCTATACTTATTAGCCACCCTGTAGTAACGGTACTTACATTCTCGGTGCGTTACCCACTTAAAATGACTGCTACTTATAAGGGAACTTAAAAAAGTGTATAGGAATTTTCTATAAATTGGCTCATATATATAGATTCGGATGCTGGCTTTCGATTGCACATTGCAGGAACAGATTTCCAAAATGTTGAAGATTTTTTTCAAAAGTTTTCCTGTTTCAATAAGTTGTCAAAGCTTGTGAACTAAACACCTAGTCGATTCAATTGATTCACATATTACATTATCCGATTTTTTATTGATTTTATTGATAAAGAAAAAACGGCACTGTTCTAGAACGCCGGAACGAAAATAAAATCCCGGAACGAAATAAAAAATCCTGGAATCAGAAAAAAATCCCGGAACCAAATTTTTTAGGTTACCATCGTTAGAACTGAATCATCTTCTGAGACCTTAAGAAATCTTTTGAGTGTCCAGAATACAGTATGCACCATGTAACGCCGTACGGAGGTCATAGAGAGACTCTTAACATGAACCAGTGAGAGACATAATAGTAACAAAATAATGACTTTTCACACAATTTGAGGCAAAATATGTACCTATTCGTTGAAACACTGCATTCCGGAATGGTTAGTGGTCTTTTCAGGGTCTACCCGCATTTCAGTAAACTCTTGATAAGTTCTTAAGTTTAACAGATAGGAATACTTTCAGTTATAAAAACTTATTATGCACTGCAAATCAGGTTGCTATTATATTTCATGGTTTTTCACATGTATTGAGTGATTGTGAGGAATTCAACCCAAGAAAACAAAAAAATTTGGTGCCGGGATTTTTTTCTCGTTCCGGGATTCTTTTTTCGTTCCGGGATTTTTAAATTTCGTTCCGGCATTCTTTTTTTGTTCCGGCGTTCTAGAACAGTGCCGCAAAATTTCTACTGTCAACCACAAGAAAAAAAAACGGTGAGAGTATGAAAAATATCTGAAACAGAACCACGGCCCAAACATAACAATTTCATTTTTCATTTTCATCCTCATCTCCATCTCTCCAATTTATTTTACAAGTCTTCTGTCTCAGAACGAAAAATGTCCCCGAATGGAGATAGGGGGAGGATGGAGACGATGAGTGAACTTTTTTCGTTGTGTAGAAAATGTTCATTTTCTCTTTTTTTATTTTTGCGCTTTTTTTCTTGTTTCAATGGGGATACAACAGAGGTGCGCGGAATTCCGTCTTCCGTCTTCCGCATAGAAAATTTTCTCTTTCGCGCACTTTTCGTCCACAAGATAGTGCCATATCGAACGGGTTCAAGAGCGGCCAGCGAAGTTTCATCAACTTTGTGAAACTGAAAATTTTGAATACCTGTCATGTAATGTTCAAGAATTGCAAAGTGCCTTTTTTGGAGTAGCGGAATTCCCGATTTTGACAAAGTTCGATCTCTTTTTGAATTTTTCTCATAATGCTCAGAGTATTGAGACTAGCCTGGTCGCCCGCCTCGCTCCGCTCGTCTGGGCGACCAGGCTAGTCGCGGCTTCGCCGCGGTCAGTAAATTTAACGAAAATCCTAATTAATGCGAATTCACTTGGCATTGTTAAGAATTAGTTCAATATCCATCTTCAAAATTGGATTCTACATTCTCCTCCAGTAGCTGAGAAAAATTGGCACGTGAAAATTTTTAGATTTTTTCCCATTTGTTTCGTGACCGTTTTCCACTCCAATCATTTGTTCAATCCACGTTGCCGAATGGAATCCACATAGTTTTTTCGAGTTTTGATCTCAAATGTTTTCTTCACTCTGATTTTTTTTGTGTTCTTACCCTTTTTTCTCTTCCAATTTGTACATTTCCCTCCTTTTGACCTTGATTATCATAAAGAACTTTACTTTTTCCCAATCCCTCTAACTATTTTTACAGCTGACATCCTCGTTTTTCATCTTTAAAGCTGTCAAGAGAACTTCACCAGCCAAGAAAACTTCTACTTCGCAGGTACTACAATATCTCGCTTTAAACTTTTTTCAGGTGAATTTTTCTGTTGGTCGACCAATTTGAGAATCAACAATAGAAGGGCATTGAGAAGAAATCGTTTTATTATGATCAATTGAGAGGAAATAGGAAATACGCTCAGCAAAAATGTAAGTGATAATGATTGTAACAAGTAATAGGCCAAGAGAAACAATGATGGCTTAAAAATAAAAAATGAAATTAATCTGGCTCCGTAAGTGCTTCTCGATACACCACATTTCGAATTAACATTCCTCCCAAAAAGTGGTAGTCATCTTTGTCGTTTCTCTTGTAATGCCAAAGTTTGAAATTCTCGGATCTTCTGACTCTTGACATGGCCACATACAGTTGGCCATGGGAGAAAACACTGCTGTGAAGAACCAGGCCACACTTTGAGAGAGTCATCCCCTGACTCTTGTTCACCGTACAGGCATAAGAAAGGCGGATCGGATACTGTAGTCGAGTGAATCCGCAAGAATCTGCTCCTTTTCCGGTTGGGCTCATTCTTGTCCTGTGGAGATAAACAGTTTCCGGCGATCTTGATGTTTTATTGTTCATCGTACATAAAATAACCTGAAAACATTCACTTCAAGTTGAATTTTTCAGAAACTCACGTCGTCTCCAAACTCCTTGACGGTCAATCGTGTACCATTACACAATCCATGCTCAACAGATAGATTCCTGAGAAGAACAACTTGTGCTCCAATTTTGAGGCGAAGACGATGAGGCGGCATCCCAGATGGTGTCTCTCTGGCGAAGATTTCGGGATCCGTGGAGATTCCAGTGTTCTTATCAGCCACATCCGTAGAAATGAAGACACGCTCATCTCCATCCAGCCTATCCAAAACCATCTCATTCAGTCGAAGAGCAGTTTTGTTGTCCATGGTAAGAACTGCTGCATTTTTCGTCGCTTCCACCTCATTGACATCAGGAAAAACCCATTCCACCAACTTTGTTTCAGATCGTCTTTCAATGAACTTCTCCGGAATCGCAGTCAACAGTCTCTCTGCATCAACGTATTCAGCACCATCACCAATTTTCAATATCAGTTCGGCAAACTCTGGATCTTCAATAGCTCTTTGATTTTCAGTGAGCGAAAATTTTTCGATTTGATTCCAAATTGCACTGTTTTTCAGAGTGTACCCCACCACTGCTGGTCCCTGGACTCCCTCGACAATTGGCAGAATTTGACGCCAGTCACCTCCGAATATCATCATGACTCCTCCAAAAGGTAGATCATTTTCTTTGAGATCTTTGAAAAGATTTGATGTTGACATCACAATGCGCCTATCTGACATTGAGATTTCGTCCCACATTACCGCATCCGTATTTTTGAGAGCATCTCCTGAAAATGAAAAACATCATAAATCGTTTTCAATTCAAAACAAACCTTCAGTAGTATGTGCTGCAACTCTGCATACCATATTATCGGACACCTCCAGAGGAATTGAACATTTTCGGTGAGCTGTGCATCCGTATGGTAGGAGAGAAGCGGCTTGTCCGGTATGAGCGAGACATATAACATTTTTTCCTCTGGCCTTCAGAAAATGATATATCGTTGTGTAGATGAAAGTTTTTCCAGTTCCACCTGCTCCTTCAACGAACATCATTCTTGATTTTCCAGATTCTCGGTCCATCCCAAGTGCTCTCTTCACCGCAATCTTCTGGCCCTTATTCAACTTCTTCCACATTTTCACAGCGATATCAAGATGGTCTGATTTGTTCAGTGGAACCGCTTCTGGATTATCATGGTCATCATTTGGGTCAATGCACGGTAAGTTGTCTTCATCGTACATGTCTCCTAATTCGAAATCTTGCAGCTTCATTCCGTGGTTGGCAAGAAGAAACTGAATGTGCCTCAAGGCATGAGCGATTTTCTGTTCGGAACTCCAGTTGAATCTATCCTCAACCAAATCTTCCCAATGTCTTTCGAAGAGATCAGCTGGATTGGCAGGCGCTGAATGGAGAAGAATGCTGGCAAAGAACCGTCTACACTGAACAGCGGATTCATATCGAGCAACTTCATTCAGAGCATCGTCCCACTCCTGCTCTCCGTTCATCAGTCTCCGTGCTCTCGCGGCCTCCAAACATGTGTTGTATTCAACTCCTCTATAAGAACGGAGATCCTTCCATTCTTGCGGACCAGTCACGTGTTGAGCCAAGATTCTTGTTGCCGTCAATTCCAGCCATCTGGGCTGTGGAGCTTGAATTCGTCCCAAAATACGATCCGAATAGTTTTTCTTTCGGAAAACAAACTTTTGGCTTTTCGTATCAAATTTGTAATATTTGAACATTTCGGTAAGTGTAAGATCTTGAGTAGTCCTGTTTTCCCCATGAAGTTTTTGAGGATTCCGATTTGCCTCGAACCATGCTTCCATCATGCCCTTTGATTTCTGCATCAACATCTCTTCAGCTTCTTTAGCAGATACTCCTCGTTTCACATAGAAGACGTCGTTTCCTTCTTCATGGATGTAGCCCCGATGGACTATATGGGAGCACCCATGCATCTGGAAACCGGCAATCCTCCAATATGCTTCACAAGCGGTCATCGCAGCCATATCCATCATGTATGAACAATCGTTGAGAGCAACGTAGTCTTCACCTTCAACTCCACCTGCCTCCATCATCTTCTCTGTTTCTTTTTGCCGTTGCCGAAGTTTTCCTGGATCCATATCAGCAGGTGCGAATACATTTCCTCTTAGGGTCATGGCATCAGGAGATAAATTGGACTTGTTTAGATTGTCTTTGGCTTCGAGGAGGACACGATCAGAGCCTTTGAAAATATACTTAAACATGTATTTCATGGTCTTGATCGAGGAGACAACTTCGACATTTATGTGACAGCCATATTTGAGAAGGAGATAAGGATTATGAGCCACGACGTATTCGCTTCCTGCTTCATGAAGAACTCCTCTTCTCATCAGCGAAAACTTGTGAGTAGATGTCCGTTTGTATTTTGGATAATGGTTGTCACACATTACAGTGTCAGGACATTTGTCGTGGGGAAACCCTTTGCAGCACTTCTTCCAATGATGTTTCTTTCCTTCATTACAGTAAGACGTGGGATCATTTTGGCATGGAAAATGAGTCATCAAACCCTTCACACAGTTGTAATAACGTAACTTCTGAAAAATAACTGACTTGAAATTTTTAGGTGCTGCAAAACTACTTACGTCTTCAAACTGCGGATCCGTGGAATCAGTGGGTAGCTCTGGAACTTCAGCCGAAATGATTCTGTTAACTTCTTCTGCGTTAGTGATTGGCTTTTCGAGAGAAAGAAGGAGATGGACATGAGGCATTCCTCTTTGTTGGAACTCCACGGAATATGTGAACCATTTGACAGCTCCGAATATCCCAGGCTCCCTGACCAGTTTGCCATTGAGAGTCGACGACTTTGCCTTCTTTCCCACCACGTCATCCAGAAACAGTTCCAATTTATTTTTGAAGACGTTGCACACAAATTTTGGTATATCTGCCCATTGACATTTCTCCTCTTTACACTTCTCTTTGATTTCAGCCCAATTCGGATTTCCTGTGAATGTTAGGAAGAGATGAGGGCTTCCCAGCTTGTTAGAAATAGTTACAGCCGACATCACAAGTTCCCTTTGATATTTAGCTGTTCCTGGTACTGTAGAAGGCATGGTGACCAACATCCCCAACTTTTTGGATCCTTTGAAATTGTCTCGGACCATTTTCTGGTAGAATTGGAAGACTTTATTCCGATTGGCAACTCTCGCAAACTCGGCTCGCTTGGTAGTCAACGCAGCCATTCTGGCTTCTCGGATTCGGCACGCCCAATCGATTACAATTAACTGTCCGAGTGGTCCGGCTTTCCCTTGGTAACGACATGGGATCTCTTTTCGCTCCTGAAGCACGAAATTATAGCATTCCGCCATGCTGACATGCTGACGTTGGCCAAGCTGTAAGTAGAATTATAAAATCAGTTTTGTGCTTTTTCAGATACATTTTGGACTTTAACTCCGTCGTTGTTCCTGCCCAAGGCGAGTGGCTCTGCCGAAAACTCATCTCCATAGCAAACTTCTTCTCCGATGACTTCTTCTGGTTTTTCCAAGGTGTCTTTTGATCGTTCCAGTGATAAATGTTCAATCATCGTTTCAGAGTCTCCCGATCCACCAGCTACTTGATGTTGGCGATTTGCATATGATGTATCGTGATTCTGACTTTCTCGTTCTTCTTCCTCTTCTCTGATGACCTGCTCATAAGTGTTGAAGCCATCGTTAAGAGGATTCCGCACCGGTCCATCTCCCATTTCATCGTCACTTTCCGAACCGAAAGGATTGCCAGAAACATACGGTATGTCGACTGTTCGTTTTCTTTTGTTGATGATTGGATAAACATCTCCGTTTCTCTCAATCATCTCGTAATTTGGCTGTTGACCGACGGAACCATCCATGGGGACTTCTTGAAGATCTTCGAGAACTCCATAACTTAGAATCTTGTCATCGTTCATGCTGAAATTCATTTGGTTTTTACATTTTTTTAAACCTTCAATAAAAACTCACTTTATTGGATCATCTATTTCTCCTTCCTCATCTCCTCGTTCCCCAATTTCTTGATGCTCTTCTTCACCTTTGTTCACTTGATTTGTGTCACTTTTCAGACTCGATTGGCTCTGAGTGTGACCTGAACCGGAATCCATCTCATCTACATCCATTGGTTCTGGACTTTCGCTTTCTAACTCGTCCGCAGATTTGTTCGAAATGTAGTAATCCCGTGGATTCTCTTTGGCGGATTTCAATTCTTTGATGTGAGTTTGGATTCTTGTTTGGTGACTCGGTCGAGATCCTTTTTCAGTCCATCGTGGATACTTGTGAAGGCCATATCCACCAGTACCTTCTGGATGGAATAGCGGGTACGACATTTGGTCACACAAATCGGAATAGATGGAGAGTGGCATCTGGCTTTGTCCGCTGGGATTTCTTGGATAAATCATCAAGCCACGTGGAATTTGGTCAGTGCCTTCAGAGTTGAAAGTATAGGCAACAGTAATGTATCCTTTTTCAATTCTACTGGGCCGAGCATAAACTCCCATGTGCTCTGCGAGTGCTTTCAGATCCTTCTCATCCAACTCCGTCGGTGATACTATCCGGAATCTCAATGCTCCACTCTCTGCATCTGGCTCGTCACAATCTCCTAAATATTCTATTTCCAGTTCCAACATAGACTTGAAAGAGTCGTAGAGACGATTGAACCGGTCCAGGTATTCCTGAATTTTCTCGAAAACTACCGCAAGTTTCTTGTTGCCTTTTCTCAAGAGAGCAAATCTTTCAGAAGCGATTTTTTCGTTGTCGTTTCCCAGAACGATGAAATTGGCGTATCTTGGACGGTTAGGATCGTTTGGATGGAGAGCCGATGGTTGCAGGCTAACCGTTCCACGAAGCTTCAAAGCGTTGACACCATGGGCAGCTTGTTTCACAGATGAGTTACGGACGCTGGCCATAGAGAAGGCGGCGTTTGTCTGAAATTGTGACATTGAATTTTCGATTTTCAGAATAGAAGAAACTTACAGCAATCAGCCAAAATCTGAATTTGGATTGGAAAACTTGTTCAATTTCTGGAGGAAGCAGTTTGATGGGAGGGATCCAAATAGCACCATTCTTGCAACATGATTTGACTCTTTCCATTTCGAATCCAGCGGAGCCACAGAAGTAGCACAATGAAGAGAGAGGTCCAAGATGAACACATTTCGGATAAGAACGGAACAAATTGTCGTGAGCTGGATCTGTCTCGATTTCCTTTGGGGGATCAGAGTCATTGATTTCAGGTAGATCTTCTACGACGCGACCTCGTTTCTCCATCAAAATCGCCATAAACTGATCTGCAGTATTGAGCTCTCCGTTTGGTTTCAACCAACACATGTCTACTTGTTGGAGGCAAGAATTCATCTGTCGAAAAAGTCCTGGAAAAAAGTGAGTCAAACTCCCCATTATGCGGTGATAAACTCACGATTTCTCATTGCAGTTTCGAGCCGAGCTTCATTCTGGAGATGGTTTGAGAATCTCTTGGACTTCACAGAGAGATTACAGCTTTCAACTTTTTGTAGAGCTGATAGCTTCTCGTACTCCCCTTCAACGGATTCCAGCGCTTTCAAAGCCTCTTCCAACTCCATCTTCTCTTGTCCATCGTTACAGAAATATCCATCATCCATGTGATCATAGTATTCTTTAGGATCGAAAAACATTTCATGAGGTGTTTCGATTCCAGTTTTAAATGAATCATCATTGATTTTCAGAGTCGTCATCACTTGCTCCATATTAGTTATCTGCAGCTGGATGTACTCTTTCCTGTTGTCATGCCAGTCGATAATGTTGTCGTCCACCTGAAATTTGATAATCTCCAACTGTTGGTGAAGAATGGAACTTACAAATAGTTTATATTGATCGACGCTCCTTACAAAGTGGACTTTCTTACAGGTACTGTCTGTTGATGGTGGTGTTGGGAAGAATCCAGTCCGAAGTCGACCCATTTCTTTGATACTGTCCTCAGAAATCAATAAAGTTTTTCCTTGTAGAACAAACTTCTCAAAGATGTCGTCACGGAGGCTCATGGATGTGCTGAATGGAGCGAAATCTTCGTGATATCCACGCAATTTGATGCATTCACATTTGACGGGAAGATCTGGATATTGAACTCTTTTTAGTTGTATTAAGTGTAATCTTACATTTGACTATTTTATTCCACTCTTTCAACACCTCCTTGTGCAAAAACTTCAATCTACTGGATAGTTCTTTTCGATACTGGAACTCTTCGGATTCTTCTGACAGGTCGATGTTTCCTAAATTTTGAATATTAAGTCAATTATTTCAGAATTCTTCTAACCGTCCGAGCCATCTCTATAATAAAGAATGTAGAATGAGATAATCCACAAATTTCGGAGTGCAGCATTGGATCCGCAAACATGCTCCATTGGATAGTTAAGCGATATGATTACACGTGAAGTTTTCTCATTTTTCTCAATTCCAGTTATCAGGCGAGTTGTCAGAATTCTTCCTCGAACTACATCTTGATCGAACACAAAAGGAGAAAACGGGATGGAAGTCGTTTGGCACATGATTCGATGAATTTTTCTATGAATTGAAAATTCGGGAACGGTGGGAGAAAAAATGAACAAACCTGGTTACATCGATCTCCCTCATCTTCTTTCTTTTTGTGTGACTGGATCTCAATGATCTCCAAACTAAATCTGTTCCTGGAATTGTAGTGAAGGATTCTTGCACCTTTAGCTTGCCGAGGAGATGGTCTTCAAATGTCAAATACTGATCAAGCGTCCAGGATGCCAAATCGAACTCTCTCACATAGCTGAGGTATTCAACAACCTCATCATATTCTTCTACCCGATTTGTCACAATATATATCAATTCCAGATTCGAATGCTCGATGGATTTGAAGAATGCGAAAACCGATTGGACTGCCAAAAAAATGGCTTTCTTCGGATGAACGGATCTTCCGATTCTCGGAAATCCAATGCTTCTACACCCATTTTGGTTGGCTTTGTGGAGACATGAGATGTATGTAGCTCGAATTCCAGCCTCCGTAATCAAAGTGAATTGGTTGTCCTGGACTATCGGTGCTTGAATATGCAGTTGAACTAAAACAATTTCTCGATTCACTTTTTATCAAGAACAACTCTTACCCTTGTCAGAAGCATAATGTTCTGGAACGATTTCTGGAATGGGATTTGTGGCCAGGAAGTCTACGTAATCCTCTTTTTCATCTTCATCTTGAATTCTTTTCAGGTACTGGGTTGCCAGATCTTTCGAGTTTGAGAAATCAACTGATCCGTAATGAGGGATTACAGTGCATTCCGTTTCCAATTGGAACAAATCGACCAATCCAATTCTGAGTCTGCAGCCGGAGGTGTTCATTTTCGATTTATCGTCCGACGGAGAAGGAGAGGAAATATCCATTTCAGTAGTCATGGTATCATCACTAATTTCATGTTCATCCGTTCTTGTTCTTTTCAGAGCCAGATCTTCTGCATCGATGGAGCCTTGCGAGTTGACACGTTTACGAAGAGCTTGAAGTGATTTTTCTCTTTCTCGTTGTTCTCTCTTCTTATTTGCTTCATAGTCTCGTCTTTCGGCGGCTCTCATATCCCTTATTTTTGTTTTAGATTCTGGAAGAAAAAAAACAGACATATAAACAACTGTGTCACAAACCATTCTGAGGATCTGGATTCGTTAATTTTGACTCATTTTCATCTGATTCTTTCTGTTTTGCTCTGTATTCCTTAACTTTTAGTCGGACATATTCTCTTCTTTGATCTTTTGTTGCTTCGCTGATATCCTTCTGTTTCTCGCGACTCTCCTTCTTTTTTAACCGAAGATACTCTCTTCTTTCAGCTGCCACGTCACCAGAAGCTTTATCTAAGAAATTCGAAAGTTTTTAGTTCAGAACCACCTAAAAATAAAACGTACCTGGAGGCAAACGAGATTTTCCTGTCGGCTTGGAAAGTTTCTTGGGTTTTTTGTTGATATCGTTTTTTGGCTTTGGAACCATTCAAAAAGTTTGTATTATAACGATTACTGATTCCGCCAACTGGTGATCATACTGACAGTCACATCAGATTGACGTTTTTTTTCTGGTTCATCAGCGTGGTCAATAAAAAGTATTTTTGTATTCGAAATGTGAGAATATGAGGTTCCGATGTGTGAATTTTTGCAGTAAAGAATGCAAACGGAGAAATGAAATACAGAAAACTAAAGCTGAGTCATATCAAACATTTTTGCAAATGTTCTGAAATTAACAGCATTGCATTTCAATTGTTTAAGCAGAAGAATATCTAACTTTTACTGGCCAGATCCAAACATCGATCCAAACAATACATCTTTAACAATATTCAGCAATATTTTTTCCAGAAGTGAACCTTAGAGAGCCTTGAGAAGTGATCGTTAGCCGATTCACAAACAGATCTATCTCCATACATGAATTCTTTATATATTCACTATTCCTGTCAAGTTTTCATATGTTGAACAATTCACAAAATTTATACGAAGAAAAAATTTTTTGAATGATGCAATAGACTTCACAAGGTTCACATTGTTAGGCATACCCAGCTTTGCCTCTGGGACTGCAAGGATACGAAGTGGGATCCCAAGTTCCGGATTTAAAACTTCAGATCCGAATTCTGAGCAAGCCAAAAAATGCCAGGAGAAAAAAAAGAGAAGAAAAAGAAAAGAAATAAAAATAACTGAAAATTACGTGAATTGAAAATTGTTGACATAAAATGTTTTGATGGCTGTAACTCTCCATTTTGGACGTGGGGATCTGATTTTTCATGAGCAGATAGTGCTCACAGAGATCTATCTAATTTGTAAATTTGAGACGAAAACCTCAAAAACTGACCGAGTTATGAATTAATTTCGATCGTTTTTTGGAAATTTTCAGTACTTCCAAATTGTTTACACTTTTTCACTTTCATTTGCCAAGCTATAACTCGGTCCATATTGCTCTGATTTTTTTGCTCTAAAGTGCTTCAGAAGCCCAGAGAGTTTCTCTATGCGTCCAAGAAAATTCAGTTCATTTGCTTCGATACCGGAGCAGCGACGTGACCTCAAAGTTCAGAAATGAAAAATTTGTCCAACAAATGAGAAAAGCCACGTGTTTGTTTTCCCCCATACTTTCCGAATTTAATAGAAAAGGTAGAATCGGCAGAAATATGAGCTCATCAAAACATAATATTTGAAAAAACGTCGACTAACAATGATTTTTTTTCCAATTCTTCCGTTTAAAGTTTAGATAAGATAAGATTTGCCTTTCAAAATGATTTTTTTTTAAATTTTGCTAGAAAACGTTATCAGTTGAATTAGTGGTCAACATCGGAAATCGATCAGAATTCTAAAAAGTGATCATAACAAAAAAAATTGGCTTTTTATGACGCGAACTTGTCATGGGAAGTTGAGTTTAAATACGTAACTATGTATGTCCTTACGAAAACTGGCTATGTGAGTTTTCAAAAAAGTGTACATTGACATTAAAGTGAGATATTCAAATTATTACATATACTTTGTTACTGATTGCAAATGCGCTCCATCTAGAGCAGCACAGTTGAATTGCTTTTTCTGCTATTTTTAGCTGACCTCTCTTATTACAAACCATTCGAAAGCAAAAAAAACTATGTGCAATATTTTGTATTCCAGAAAATTTTCATGTTTCATGATCTCTAGAAAATTCCAGAAAGAATATTTCTACGATAGGTGAGACTTTTATCATAGTTGTCTTTATTGACAAGAGGGGTCTATTGAGAATTGAACGATTTACTGCATAATTGTTGTTTTCTGGGTCAAGTGTGTTACAAAAACTATCTGATGATGTAATCAAGCTAACGCGCGTCTGATTAGGTACAGGCAAACTTGATAAAAACTTCTCAATGTTTCGAAACAGTGACTTTTTGGGTAGTTGAAAATTTAACTCACTTCATTCTATGATTGAAATTGATGGCAATCAGAGATTTAGAAGAAAGATAAAATATTTTTAGATTAGTCATTTTCATTTCAATAGTGAGCAGTAAGCTCTTATTTCTGGGTTTTATGTATATTGGGATAAATTTTTCAAACTTTTACTACTTCATATTCAAAACTTGTTGACTCAAATTTCTTATAAATTCAATAACAGGTGTACCTCTATAGTAGCCACATTTTCCTTCAGAATGGCCACTTCCTATCTCACGGAGTCACTTGCTGGACCAACGAGTGCCAGGGGGTCATCGTACTCGTATTCCTACGAATCACACTACGATAATCCAATTGAAGAGGAATATGAACATTTTACGAATGATGAGGGTGTACATCAGATGCAGAAGGTGAGGGTTTATTTTAAGTTTCTAAACGAAGAATTGAAAAAAGGGAAATGGTGGATGAAAAATGGGAGAGGTGAAACTGAAAAAAATTGAGAAAAATCAGAAAAAAGAAACAGTTCCAAAAAGTTCATATTTTTGGAGTCAAAGTTTCATGACTGGTGCCATCAAGGTAAAATTTCGGTATTGGTGATTCTGGAGATTTGGAAAATCTCCGAATCTTTCTGAATTTCAATTCATTTTTCTCTTTTCTCCGAAATTCCCGCCGTATGATTCTAAACCCACACTACAATATCATATCTTCATGCATAGAAATAAACAGAGAAAAACGAAAAAAAAAAAGAAGACGGAGTCAACATTTTTTGGAAACAGAAAAATGAAAGAGAAAGGAAGAGAAGAAAACTTGACAGTGTGTATGTATGGATTGACCTGATGGACAAAGTTTTATGTTATCATTTTTCTTCGGACTTTTCTTCTGATTTCTCTGAATTTTCTTCTGAGTTTTCGTCCATTCAACAGTCGAAAGACGTTGTTATTTTTTGGGAGTTTATCACAAAATTTTTAAAAATCGACCAAACAAGCATCATTTTTTTGAAATTGAACAAAAATTAAAGGGCCATAGTGAAACAGGCAAAATTCTAAACATTTTAACGATAAAATTTGTTGAAAAAACATGGGTAAACCCGAAAAAAAAATTCGGTTTCGAAACATCTGTTTTCAGAAACTCTAATTTCAAAATTTAGTGCGACCAGTCTGGGCTGAGCTTATCGTAAATTTTTGATGCTAACGTAAGGTTGAAACAAAAAACTGTATTTCCTGGTTAGTCATAAATTAGAAATAGGAAATAGTGAAAAACTGTAAAGGAGTGTTACCAGTTCGGAATCCATTGAAAACTAGCAGAAGTACTGCCGCAAAAATTGTCGCAAAAATTTCTGTTTTGAGATTGTCGGAAATCGGAAACTAACACCTGGAACCCTAATTCCGGTCATATCTTGAGAGCACCTAAAAATTAAATTTGAGAGAAGTGGAAGAATTTGAAAACGTCAGAAAAAATGTGTTTCATTTCGCTGGTATATGTATTTGAAAAAATATTTCTGAAGCAATCCCATTGCGTTGTTAACTTCAGTTCAAAATTTGAGCTTACCGAAGATTCTGAGATCCTAAAATCTATATTATGATAATTCCGTTTCAAAATGCTGCCAAAGCCTTGTCTCAGCCAGTGGTTAATCAATCTTGATGATCAAATTGTGTGAAAAAAAATGCTCATTTTCTTATCGAAATTTCATTATCATCATTGGAAGTTCTGTAGGAAAACTGAAACTTTCTCAGATTTTAAATCTCCAAATCGAAGAAGCTCTTTAGGAACTAAATAAGTAGCTTCTGGAAGCATCTGAATACTCATGGAGCATTCTCGCTAACTTTAAAGATTATGAAATTCTGAACGTGAGGCACATACACTCTCAAACCAAGAAACTATTCGACTTCGAACTGAAAATTCTAACTCTAATTACCAAAAGTTATAATAACAGAACTAGACAATCGTTATATATATATATATATATATATATATGATTTTATCCGAGGTGAAGCGCAAAGTACTTCCCATTTCTTTTGAAGTTAAATGTGGAGGACTAGAAACGTAAAAAAATTGCCGAATGAAGATTCCCATGAACATTTCCAGTTTCTTCTCCTTCAGAATTGTCTCTAATTTCGAATCTTAAGCAATGGGTCTGAAATTAATTATTGTGAGAACTTCCCCAATTTTCAGGTAACCCGTGTCACACAAGTGACCACCACACGATCTGTTCAACAAGTTCCTGTCCAATCACCCTACTCTAACATCGACTTCGATTCTTCCGGACTTCCTACACCATCTCCAGTCATCGATAGAGATCCTAGTTTAGAAATGATGGCTAGAATGGGAAATGGTAATGGACACGATTCTGAGGATCGGGCGGCGCCGCCGCCCGCACCTCATGGACGGTTTATGCACGAAGGGAATGGGGTCACTGTAGTTTTTTGTTGGTAGATAATTGGGTTACTGTAGATGCCTTTTTCAAATCTAGTAATTCAGAATCGTTGAATCTCAGCATTTGTGATCTTAACGGCCAGAATTTCAAATTCTTGGAAAAATATCCATTTGGCTCTAAGAATACCATATTTTTTACATTTCTTTGAAGTAGAGCAGTAGTTATGGGTACCGTAGTAGGAGGAACTGCATTTCAAAAGAGCTTCAGACGTCACAACCACCTCCCAGTGAAAATCCATAGATTCAGAAATCATATCACCTTTTTGAAACATTAGAAAAATTCTTCAGAAAATTAGCTGATACCAGGAAGGCTAGCTATAGTCAAGTCTGTCAGAAGTGGTAAGAAGAAATCTGAAATGCATCAATTTTTTTGGAAAATTTTCTCAGTTCCCTGAGCTCCATTCTCATCATCACTATTCGCATATTTTAATGATCATGCGCATCAACGTGGAAAAATTTGACATTTTTATCGGTGACAAATCAAAAGCGCTATCGAATTAAATCTAAAGTGTTTGAAACCTATCTGAAGCAGTGAAACTTTCGAAAATTCAAAGAGTATCCATATTTTTGACAGTCGTCCAAAGAGCCCACATTATCAAATTTTTTTTCTGTTTTTGGATGTTTTCATCTCTAGCATCAGCTTCCAACAGCGGTTGATCTGGCGCACAAAAATAATCAAAATTTATATTTGTTTTTCAAATTCTCAATTAAAATCCCATTCAAAACCCGACAGCAAGAAAACCTCCATTTTTCCAGACAGCGGAATCCCATCAGCTTCTGGTCTCATAATGTCGTTGACGCCGGCGTCGGAGAGGTTACTGTAGTTTGGAGGGCACCTCTCCAGAAGAATGGAGGTGGAGAGATTCGAGGATATCAACTACAGATGAGAGAGCTTCCCGATGAAGAATGGGAGGATATGGGTGTGGACATGTTGATCAAGGATACTTGTTGTAGAGGTTAGTTGGGGAATGTTGCTGACAGAGATCGGCTTATGTATTAGTGTGAAACTGTAGATGAGTCTAAATATGGACTAGCTGAAACTGAAAAATTACTGTAGACGACAATTGCACATAATCCATCCTTTTCTTTTGAGCTAGAATAAGACACTTTTGAAAATGTGAAAGATCTAAGAAAGTTTAGGGTTTATCTACATCCATTGCTCCTTGAATGTCCGGAAAGTTAGATATGGGTTAGTTTTAACAGTAATAGATTACGGTGGTTTGAATTCTGGGGGATCAATATATTATAATGTTGGTGAGATAATCAGGACTTCCTGGGAATTGTTCCAAAGAGATCTAGAATTTGCCCTATTCCAAAAGCGTTCTTGAATTGTAGGAAAACTGAATATGAGCTCTTTGAAACCGCAAAAAAATGATATGCCCTCGGTCAGACAATCACATATGTATTAGATTTTTCAGAATGAGCAGACAAATGAGAGCATCTTGAAACTGTAGCCTTCTTGAAGCAAAACAAAACTGAAAGTTTGGAATAGTTTGCGAATGTCAAGTGCAGAACCTCAAAGCAAATACTATAAAGGTGAACCGGTAAAGTTGACCAAGACTGTCTCAAAAAAATTTTTTCAAGATCTTGATCTAGGTTTTTTGGTTCAGTTTTGCTAGTATTTGAAAGTGAGACTAGAAATTTCTATCTTGAGATCAGTCCAGAATAATCGATAGAAACATTATCAGCTACATGAAACTGATATCAATTGTAGTAAGATATCAGAAGTTTGATGCGTCTTTTTTCTTCTCTTACTGCCAGGAAATGCTATAAGGTACTACCCGGCACTTTCCCCAGTTTCATGAATCTGAAATTTGGGGATGCTCATAATAAGATCGAAAACTTTTTCATATGCGGGGATGAATCGTAAGTATTGAACTGTTCCAATATTAAAATTTTTCACAACTATTTGAAACGTTTTTTTTCTAAATACTGCCTGGTCTAAATTTTTTTTTCATGTTAGGCTCGGAATTATCATCAAAATAGTGAAACATTTCGTAGCGCTCAAGGGATATTAGGAATCTGAAACTGACGGAAATTTTTTGGCATTCTTACATTTTGTGGAGTTAGGATTGACTTCGTGAGATTTTCTTGAAAGCACGTTGACGGGGCTCTACGACGTTTCGCCACGTACGCTTTCGAAACTGGACGATTCGCAACTCTTGTCGGTTTCGCAACTGTGACGTTTCGCAACTGAGTTTCGCACTTCGAGTGGCAAAATACTACAGTTGCGAAGTTTCCCGTTTCGAAATGTCGCGGAGCCATTTCCGTATTTTTTTAGTATTCCGGATGAAATTCAACAAATCGAGAGGAGAACATCCCTAGAAATTTTCACAGCTGCATGAAACTGATTTCACTTTTTAGTTCATCTTATAACTAATACACCGGTCCTTCTATCTAACGGCAATCATTGAAGTTTCAGTAAGATTTCGTATGACATTGTTCCAATAATGATTTCAAGTTTTTGTCTAACATTTTTCACAGCTCCATGAAACGGGAAAAAGTTGAGTTATACATATTTCGCGCACGACTTGTTCGTTCATACCAAAAGCCTCTATGTCTAGATCTCATATCCCCGTATTTGTTTAATTCTCTGAAGTCAGTTTTGGTAGTTGTTGAGAAATTAGCGCATCCGTCAGATTCGGAATCATGTCACAATTATCTGTAGAAACTTTCACATCTTCATAAAACTGATTTTTTTTTTGAAAACCTTCATAATTTGCTTATTTCATAATCATACGATAAATTATCAATTTACCTTGATGATAATAAATGATATATCAGATCTGACATTGTGTTCATGTCAAAATAACGTTCAAATCAAGATAGATTTTTGGTAAAAAAATGTTTCACAGTTTCATGAAACTGATATGTATGTGATAGGTATTATTTTTCATAGAATTAGTACATTGTAGTTAACTATTCACCCACTGTAAATGGTCAAAATGTTTATCGGATGAAGTTTTAACAAAGTTTTAGCCTTCCGATGGATTTTTGATTAAAAACTTTTTTCAGAGTTTCGGAGCGATTTTTGATCATTTTCATTATGATATTTGGAATCAGCACTAATTTTTGCGTATTTTAAAGTAAAAAAATTTGACCGGAATCCTCCTTTAATCAATTTCCTGCATAGAAAATACAGAATGTCGAAAATGTCGTTTTGAAAATTGCTTTTATTTTTCTGACAGTCAGAAATGTCGTTTTGAAAGTTATTTTATAAAATTCCAACTGTCATTTCCACCGTCATTTCTAGAAAAACGACATTTTCGATAATCATTTTACGTCGAAAATCGCTTTTTCACAAACGAATGGTATTTGATTCGGAACTCTAATAGGTAACCATATCAACAACTGAATTCTTTTTTCAGGAACTTAGGATTTAAGAACTCTGAAGAAATGCAGTATTTTCACCGACTTTGCAGATTCCGGTTTTCCTCATTTTACTGTTTTCTTGAAGTTCTAGTAGGTTTAGTAAACACGTTGAGTAATTAGCAACTCTTATTAGAAAAAGAAGAAATACTGTATAGCTGAAACAGTAGGAATTTTCGGCAAGTATCGTGTTAAAGTAGTTCAAAATAAGATAACCTCGAGGTCTAGATCTCAATTTCCTGTACTTTGTAGAATCTCTGGAGTTAGTTTTGCTAGTTTTTGTGAAATTAACTCCTACTCGAATATTTCGAAATCATACCACTATTATCTGTAGAAACTATCACAACTTCAATAAACTGATTTCATTTTTGAAAACCTTCAAAATTTGCTTGGTTCCTCATTGATCAACCGATGAATTATCAATTCATCAAGATGATAATAATTCAAGTATTAGATTTGACGTATTCTTAAAACCATGGCAAAACCAAAACCATATTTCGGCACACAAGTTTCAATGTTTCATGAATCTGAAATTTTTAGGTTTTCTGTTGACAGACTAATAAGAACGGGGAAATTGTGAGCGTTTGGCACTGAAAATACTGAATACTTCATCAGAAGTGCTTTCTGAGAACATTGATTCTTGTCATGTACGAACATATCGGCATCGCAAATCCCACTGTCCATTTTAATAACAACAATGTTTACAAACTTTTCTGAACAGTATGGTTTCTTTTGCAAATTTTCTATTGTCTCCAAAAGAACAGCTCACACATTGAAAAGCTATGTTTTTTCGCGAACTTAAGACCATTGTGAAACGGTTTTTGAATTTCGAAAGTAGTAGATCTAATTCCAGATCGCAGAATGCCAAATATAGTTTCATGGTTTTCAAATGGACTGCTTGAAAAAGTATTTTCTGGACTATTTACCTGCCAACGGACTGAGATGATGAAACCTTACCAAAGTGAACAACTAGTATTTTTTGTACTGCTCTAGAATTATTAAGAACCTGAAACAGGTCGAGATTTTGGAACAGTATCAATTGAAGTATAAGTTGCTCTCAAACAAGAAAATAAATATTTGTTTTGAACTCAAATGTGTTACAATAAACGATTCCAGTAGTCCCGTCTTCGGTTTCTTTATGCAACTTGATACATGATGAAGGGGTTCAACAAACAAAAGGAAACTTACCCTATTAGTTTTCACAGCTTCATGAAACTGATTTCAATTGTAAGTATATTTCTCAACTAATGGATGTGCGCTCTGTATCACCGATAATCACTGAGAGTTTAGAAAGATGAATTCGAAAAGTTTCCAGGAACTCGTTTATGACTTCGCCCCATTGACGTTTAAGGAAAACTGAACAAACTCAAGAACACTTAGAAACAGTTTTAAAATCTTCTAAAATTTTGTTTCCTCAATATAGCCCCAAATCATGTCCAATATTCACCAACACCTTGAAACGCTAAAAATTTCTATCACCAAATTTTTTGTATAATTTTTTCAATTAACAACGTTCTTCCCTTCTTCTTTTCCTTGTCCTAGTTCTCGGCTACTGTTCCCCTGTTTAGTCACCTGTAGTTGGAAAGAGGGACAAGATGAATCATCTTTTTGTTGTGTTTCCCTATGTTTTTTTTACAATTAGTCTTAACACACATGTATACATGCCAAGGCTGTCACTTTTCGCGGCCAGCCGCCGGCCGGCCGGCCGCGGCTTTTCAGAAATGAAAATTTCTATTGAAAACGTCAAAATTTAAAAAATTCAATTTTTGGAAATTTTCAAATTTTCAACTGAAACGTGAAATTTCCAGAAGCCGCGGCTTTTGGCGGCCGGCCGCGGCCGGCCGCGGCTGGTCGTACGACAGCCTTGATACATGCACACATGAGTACCCAAAATTTTTTTTGGTTTTTTGACTCACTCTTAAAAAATCTCCCTCTTAGAAGCCAAAGGACGGGATTTTTCACATCAACCTTCCTTCGTTACGGAGTTCAAAAAACTAACATTTTTAGTGGTTTCCTGGTGTTTTGTTCTTGGTGGTACTATTTCGTCGAAATTGAATAAAGGAAAAAGTATGAAAATTATCTGAAAAACTGGAAACCGGAAGAATTTTCATTTGGAATTCAAGTTTTTGTACGGTTTCGAAATGTACAGATTTTGAAGCTAAATTCGACTAATCAATTTGTCGCCGAAATTCCACACCAGCTTGTTTTCTCGGTTTCTTTTCAGCAAATTAGTATCAAATGCAGTATGCTTCAATGTTCTATTAGCTGAGTACAAGTTCATATAATAATTCAGTAAATTTTACGAGTTTGTTGTTTTCATAGGGAATTCAGAACTAGAAACAACCAATTAGGGAATGCATTGAATACCAAATATATCATATAGTTTTCTGTTTCCCATTCTTGTTTTTTCAAGGTTTACCTAAACAATGGTGGAACAATGACACATTTTTTCGATTCCAGTAACGTTAGAAAAAAAGAGAGGAGAAGAAAAGGGGATAATGGTAAAATTGATTTTCATAAAAATCGCATCAAGTTTACTGACTCATTGGAATGGGAAATTGTATGTTCCAAGAACTATTCGAGTCTTGTTTTCTGATTTTTGAAAAAAGCTGAACACATTATTAACTGGATCTTCACAAAGATGACAAATGTTTTCAGCAACCTGTTACGCATCCTCTCACTGACTTTCAATGAAATCCTTTAAAATTTCTAGCCTTCTTGAAACTGAAAATTTTTAGTGCTTCAAGATTTATCCTTCTGTTTCCCCACTATCCTAGTTGTCAGTAAAAATTTGGTATTTGACTGTGTTTGTAGTATAAGCAGGAAATTTTTCACAAAATTTCGAGAATTGGTCCTAGTTTTCATCTCTTGACACCGTTTTTTTAGTGAATTTCACCTACAATAGATGAAATATTGGAACTTCGTGAAACTGGGTTTTTTCAAATGTTCCCATGTTTTAAATTCTGTTTCAATAGAAGCTCAATAATTTTTCTGATTATCGTATCTCCACTATTTGTTTAGTTCCATAGTCAAATTGATGAAAATCAGAAACTGAAAGGTTTCACAAATAATTATGTTTCATTACTATCTCAATTTTCCAGACAAAACCGAGAAATAGTGCTATGTCATCTTTAAGTTCACAACTCTATTTTTACCAAAATATTCTCACACATTTACCTATACCCATCTAGTGACGTTCAAAATAGTATGTATCCAAAAAAATTGACCTTCTCATTTTCCTCATTTATTCAGTTGTCTACCTCCTTTTCCCTCTCTTTTGACCCAATGTTTTGCGGCACTCCCGCTGTGAAAAGAGAGGAGAAGAAATCAAAAAGAACATCCGACCCCTTCATTCCATCTTTTGCCTATTTTTAGTCAATTTACAGTGCATGTTCATTTTGAAAAATGAGGAGGAGAGGAGGGAAAATTTAGATATTATCTCTTGAAAATTTGGAAGTTTTTGGAAAATTGTGTTGTTTTGAAAGTTTAGTAACGGTGAAGGATGGACCGGAATTGAAATTTCTGAATAGCCTATGTTCATTTCTTGACACTGAAACTGAAACTTTTTCTTGAAAATACGGGAAAATTTGGGTTCAAGAAGAGTTTTGAAAACTTCAAGAAGAACTTTATACTGTTTCATTAACTTCCAAAAATTTAGACTAATTTAATTAGTTCAATCCCAGGTGCCGGAGACCACCGTACTCTCAAACATCACTGTTTTTGAATCTTTGTAAACCTTAATTTCTTGTTCCAAACTGCAATATCATTGTTAATTCGAATTCATATATTCAACAGTTTGACCAGGACTTATTGTCGATCTTGAAGGTTAGGAAACTTAAAGAGGTGATGAGACAGTAAAATTGCGATTCAATATTTTGGGAATTTCCTTTTTCTCAAATTGAGAGATTTCATGATCGTAATATAAGCGGTTCTTCAATCAACTAAATAGTTTCCACAACCTTCATGAAACAATAAATTAGTTTTTCTCCAACGTTAGTTTTCTTCCAATAAAAGTACATTTTTTGGAAAATATTGAAATAAAGCAAAACAAGAAGTTCTCATTAAGGAATGACCTAAATTACTAAGAATTCATGAACTCTCCAAAACTGTAAAATTTGATTATCGTTTCCATTAGTACGTTAATGAATGAATTTGACGGTTTTCCTGTTTCCGCCATCTCCCAGGATATTTTTTTTGCTCTCTTTTTGCTACTACTTCGATTATCTTATCATTTTTCGATACTGGACCGTAGGAACATTATTGGTAACGGTTTGATCGCAATTATATTTACTTCATGAAATCGAAAAAAGTGGTGTTCTGAAAACGGAACTAGAAAGCAAGTTGAACACTAGAAAGTCTCTTGGTCTATTATTGAAGATGTAGTATTTGAAAGATTTATGAATTTTCTAAAGCCGCTGAACAGTACCTGTTTCTCATAGTTCCCTAATAAAGAACCTTCAGTTTCTGACGATTCCAAATTCTGACGATTATGAAATGTAAGATAATGAATTTTATCCTCCAAATCTCATGTTTTCCTAAACATTGATTTCGGAAAATTTTCTCTAAATATGATTCGTTCCTTTCCAGAGTTTGTTGATCTTGAACTGTCTTTAGGATGTAACTCCCACTGAACATTTTTGAAAATTAAGTAGGACGCACATGCACCACATGAAACAGAAAATATCTCTGTCTCGAAATGTTGTGATAAGTAGAATTTTATATAAGGCTAGTGGTCGAGTTCTTCAGATACATTTCTCAATGATTTTCGCCATTTTTCAGGTCCATTTCTGCCAACAACTAATCATCTTCAACTCGGTTGTCAACCCGTACCTATACGGTTTCTTCGGACCCCATCGCCCTTCTCATTGTGGTACTGGTGGTCGTCACTAACTACAGTACCCTCTGATTAGAGGACCCCTAATTATTTAAAATCTCAAAATTTTTATGATCTCATGTTCTTATTCACCAAACACATTCCCAACTGTTCCCCCTGTGACTTGTCATATCCTCTTCTGCCATTCCACATTGATTCTTGAAAACGAAAAACAAACAAACGAAAACATTGCCATATCCATTTTTGGATTTTTGTGTAGAGTACGCTTCCCGGTGTTTGAATAAATTATTTTTGAACAATTTTTTCTAATATCATATGATTGCCATCAAAGACTGCATTGAAAGTTTCAGCACTAGCTGTAACGGGAAAATTCATGAAAAAGTCCGAAATGTTGAAGATTTTCTGTTTTTAGTGGTTAATGATACGGTGTAATAAACAGAAAAATGATAGTTTACTAACACAAAATTTTAGAGTTTCATTGGGTTCATATTACTTCTGAACATAGGTGGAGCCAGTAGTTGTCTTTTTTTTGTTGACTAATTGACTAATATAGAAAATTATATTCATCAAAAACATGGGAACGTTTTTACAGAGTTTCACACGATCATGGGCAAGATGATGCATATTGAAATATTCTCAAAAACGAACTTCATACAGCGCCGATACACGATTACTCGCTTTCAAAACGTCCCTATTCCGATATATTACTGTTTAAACAATTTTACATGTTCACAGGTGAAAGATTAACTCAGTGAGTGTTTTTAAAAGCCAACTAAACTAATGCACGTTTTGAAACGGGAGCACATTTTTCAACAGAATATTTTATCATTATTTGTAATCGTTGTTTTGTCTCTACGGAATTTGTTTATGATTCGTAATTAGAATTAACAAATGCATCAGTAGGCAACAAGTTTGAAAAAAACTGAAAATTATTCCAGCCTTTTTCTCTGCCTATATCAATGGCTCATCTGAAGAGTTTGTTAGTGAAATCCCCACAAATTTAATTCAATAGTGAGATTATTATGACGTGCTGAATAACAACCCATTGATAATAACCAATACTCGTAAAACATACAAACAGCTTGAAACCGAAAAATGACGAAACATCAAGGAGCAAGAGTCAAAAATGGATGTTTCACGCTGTTTTCAAGAAACATACGAATTCCTAGATTTTGGTAAATTGGGAAGTTCTAACTTTATTGTCAAAATGTTGTGTGCTTTCGCTCCCTTGCAGATTTTGAGCTATGTTTTTGCTTCATTTCGGAGAAATGGAAGAGCGTCACATGATCGGACCGGTAGAAAAAATTTTGATAAATTTTCAATGTTTTGCTTGCTAGGGAAACGTTTAAGGTGACCGTGGAGTTATGAATCGAGACCTATATCATTCGAAAGGCAATAACGAAATTAGTATAAATTTGAATTTACAGCTGCCTAAACGCCCTTTGAGCTGAGCAATTTGGGTAAAAAGTCTCATTTTTGACAAATTTAGTGGTAATTCTTCATTGGAAAAGAGAAATTTCGAATTTAACATTTCCACGTCAATTTTATGTGAGAAAAACCACTAAATTTGTCAAAAATGAGACTTTTTACCCAAATTGCTCAGCTCAAAGGGCGTTTAGGCAGCTGTAAATTCAAATTTATACTAATTTCGTTATTGCCTTTCGAATGATATAGGTCTCGATTCATAACTCCACGGTCACCTTAAACGTTTCCCTAGTTAAAATGCAAGTGCTTCACTTGGCTGAAAAAACAGAAGAAATGGAAGGCCAGCAAATTCAGGATTACAGAAAGTGGCGACAACTTGAAAAAAATAACAGTTTGAAACATGATATTTTGAACAAGCCGGGACTCACTTCTTGACTTCTTGTGACATCAGCCCATCATGAACGCATTTCCTTCTGCAGTTTTGAATTCATTTATGTTTCATCTTGTTTTTATGTCAAGCTAGTAAAGGTATTTTCCAATAAAAGAACAGTAAAAAACTAATTGTGAAAAAACATCCCTAATGGTAAGAAGCGCAGTAGCACACCCACCAAAAGTCGCAATAATCCGATAAACGAGAAACATACTTTTTTCAGTTTCACCTACTTATTGTCTACCGAAGCATTGTCAGATTTTCATTAGTTCGTCAATATAGTGGTCCCACTGATTCCGAGAATCAGTAAGAAAAATGAACAAAAACCAAGCTTCATCGAAATCGTAAAAGACCTTTCAAAATTGTGGTGTACCTGAAGCAGTGTTATTTTTTCTAACTAGAAGTAGTAAGAAGTGCAAGCTGAAAACCAAGGTTCCGAATTGTTCAATATTCTTGATGGTTATCTTCTGAACGAAATGACAGTTCTCTACAGAATCTCAAAATGATTGATGCGAATAAATTCCAAATATGACTCTTGACAGCAAGTTTTGGGAAAAAAATGAGCATATTGAATGTTCGAAAAAACAAGCAAGTGAAGTTAAAATTTTGAGACAGTGAAGAGTTTCTGTGAGCACAGGGTTTTGATCTCATGATCGAAGAAGCAGTGATCATTTTGAATACAGAGTCAATACAGCTTTTTGGAACTGAGAAATGCTCCGATTTCATTCAATATTTCTGCTTCGAAAGTTTCGGAAATCTAGTTGAATGTCAAACGGCCCTGATCGGACATTGATAAACAATTCAATTACGACAACTTTTTGAAAATTGCTGTTGCGGCCACTTTTGAAAAAAGGAAGTCTTGAGCATAGCGGAACATTAATTATGCGAGCTTACCCCCAACTTCAGCTTATTTTTGTTCCTGCGTCTCTCTATCTTTTCACATGCTCTCCTGTGATCGTGAATAGGCTAATGAAAGCAGGAATATTCAATTTTGTGAGATTTTCTCAATTTAGCATTCACCAATGTTACTACTGTTAAGAGTTCCTACATTTCTCACCAAAATTGTGAAACATGCATTTTTCACTCATTCTGCTTGATGTTTTGATAAATTTCAGTTACAAGATATTTGTATGTTTTGCGAGTAGTGTTCATTTTTAATAGGTTGTATACAAGTTTTTGACACTCTGAGTTCATAAGGACATCAAGAAAATTTAAAAATTTTCGAAAATGATATCTGTTTTCATAAAGTCAGGAATACTTTAGTTTGTATCCAACTTGGCTGACAATGAGAACGATTCGGACATTTGAAGAAATAAATAAGCTCACATATCTGATTCTAAATATCTGATATGCAAAAAATGTTAGGGTTTTATCTTTGCCCAAGGTTTGCATTTGTATGAATTGTTTCAGATTTTCCTATTTCCCGGGAGCTGGTGTTTTCCAAAGTCAATCTTGCACATTTTACTGATTCAGTGAAACAATTGTAAAATATACTGAACTAATTAACGTCTTGAAACTTGCCTTGTTCTAAGCAACTCCTGATTTGTAATTTATGCATTTGGTTTCTACGCATTGTTTGTAAGCAGATATTGCAAAAATTATTACCGTCTTGAAACTGGGTAGATTGAGAACCTAGTTTTCCTTCGTTCTCTGAAAATTCGTTTACTACTTCAGCCTTTTTTTCATCAACCGATTTTTGACACAAAGGGATCAATGTTAAGTGAGTGAATAAGGTCGCAAAATCAAAACAGAGAAACAGATAACTTTCAGAATTTTCCTGATGGAAAGAATAAATGTTTTATGCATGTTGTTTTAGTGACTGTGTATCTCATTTTTCTGTTACAATGGTTATATGTCGTATACATTTTTTTAACTAGTCAATTTCTCACCACCAAAAAAAAGACCCTTATCTAGTTTAAAAGTTTATGGCTTCACTATATGGGTTCCCTATTTTTTGAGTTCCCTATTTTTTGATACCGTGCAAAATACAACAAACCCAGATAACGCTGATTTAATGAACTTTCTGCATAGTTCATTAGTCTAATGCGCATTCTAAAACATACTTTTTTTCGAAATGACCATATGATAACAGATTATTGACCCTTTACAGTTTCACAGTGAAAATTCAAAGATGATGAAATCTATGAATTCGTTGGACCACATGACGTTCTTCCTATTATTAGAATGAAGCAGAAGATAGATGAGAAGAAGAAGCAACACTGGACAAAACTCTCGACAATAGGATTCATATGTGATACCGAAAAAATTTTTTCGTTCACCAGAACTTTGATAATCCGAAATTAGATACATACATAGAAGATTTCCTTTTGAAAGCCAAAACCAATGACATAATCATTATATGTCCGAATTCAACGACACTATGAAGATGCAAATCTATTTTGATTTGCTTCGAGTACTTTTTTTAGAGTCATGGTTTTTCACTAACAGTTTTACAGATTTCAACCAGGATTGCTGCAAGGAATCAAACATGAACATGACACAGAAATAATGCACGTTTTGAAACAGACATTTAAGAAAATATTTTTCTGCTAATTGTTGTTATGGACTCTTGATGCACTGGATCAGAGGTGCGCGGAAGCAAATTTTTTCTATGCAGAGGACACAAGGCGGAATATAAAAGTAAAATTTTTATGACGGAAGACGGAAGTGACTGTCTAGGCCTAGAAATACAAAAAATGTCGAAAACTATAACTACCTATGTTAGATTGAGTTAGATAATTAATCTAAAGCAATTTTTGATTTGAAAAAATCAACATTTCCGGGTTTTTCTGGAAAAAATTTCTTCCAAAATGACGGAAGTAGCCGGGAAATAAAATAACGAAAGAAATGGATCGATTGATCGCCAAGGAGTGCGACAAGCTTTCAACACATCATGAAACGGCAGTTGAAACAAAATTGCTGATATATATACATATATTTTTTTTGTCGTTTTCAAAATGTCGTTTTCACAGATATTTATAATAATCATAGATAACCGAAACACTTTGAGTAGAGTGTCACTATCAAATGATTCACGAGCCGCAAACGTGAACGCCGGCCAAAAGTAGATGTAAGACCGCGAGAAGTTCAACTTCAAAAATCAATAATATGAAGTAAATACAATCCTGGTAAATTTTTTTCTAACTGCCATGCAAACAGTTTGCCAATCAGCACCAATTAAAAATAACACAGTTATACATCACATGTAACAGTAACAAACGGACGCAGACTTCTTCTTATTTGATTTCTTTACACTTTTGTTTTCATTGAACCAATATGCAATTTGTGCTTATAAATAATTGTTCATCTCACGCATTGCTTGTTGACATCCGTGATTGCTTGGTAAAAAGTTCGCAGGATTAGCTGCAACACAATCTAGCCTACATTTCCTAAAGTTCTGAAACAGAAACAATTTAGCTTTTTTTTATTCCAAAAATCGCACCGGGCCATATTAACAACATTGTTTATTGCCACAAGAGTTTACCATACATCATCACGAAGTAACAAAGAGCTATAAACATGGAAAACAAGAAACACAGAAAACATTGATTAGTTACGACCTCCAATTACTGCTGCGCCCGACGATACCCCCTTGAAGATTTTCGATGCTGGCAACCATTGGTCGTAGCGACGGCTCCATCCGATCATGTGAACTCTGTACTCGAATTCCCCGCCATTCTTCCGGATCTCCTCGACTACTGCCCTGTAAGGCTTATTTCTAACCCGGCACACACATTCCTCCTGTTCCCCAAAGATTGGCTTGTTTAGTCCTATACCGATAATCAGGTTATTGGAAGATTCTAGAAGGTTCTAAAAAGTCCTACAGGCTTAAAAAACGAATAAGGGGGGGGGGCGTAACAAGAATAGGTATTGAATTTTTTTATTGGAAGAGAGAGAGAGAGGGGGGGGGGGGACAGAGAACTTGGGGTACTGGGGACGAAGAAAGACAAAATAACAGTACAACAGTTATGAATAGTCCGCCTGCTCTCGCAGTCGTTCACACTTCCAGTTTGCGCGCGCAAACCTCGCATCGACCGCAACGCGCCTTACTCAATGGAGCGCATTTTACGACACATTGTGGGGTCGATAGTTCAGTTACAAAAGATTAGAATCGGACACAAGTATATCGACATTTCAAGGCTGAGTTGAGACAAACTCATATGGCTAGGAAAAATTATTACTCGATGTTTCTTGTAGTCAAGGTTTTTCATTACTATGTAGCAAACTTCAACTGGAACAGGATAAAACTGGACCTGAAATTCCAAATAAACAGTTTGAAACATGAAATTCTGAACATGCCAGGACTCACTTTTTGTGAGATTGACCTTTAGCAATGTTACATTTTTTCGCTTTCATTATGTTTTTATGAGCTACAAGTATTTTTCATCTCTAATGAAAGCCTGTTGGGTGTTTGACAATCGTATCTTAAACGTTTATTCAAGCAATATAACCGCCAATAGTCTCAATCATGCAGTAATAGGGAAACACAAAATTTTTTCAGCTTCTCCAACTTTATATCTATTCATCAACTTTGTATCTATTACTACCAAATTTTCTTTCGGTAATCAATGTATGTAGCTACATCACAGAAGCAGTCTCTCGAATTCTAGTGAGATTACGTTTTTCGCATTTTCAACAGAAGAGTTATTCAAAAGTCAGTTTCAGTTTCTTGATATTAGCAGTCAGGTCCAACAGTTTCTACTAATAGCGCGCATCGAGTATCATCTCATTGTCAGGTTACCATATTGTTTAAGCTTATGCCGTATTTTTAGATTATGGGATACGGACAATTTTCTCGAACTTCCAAACGATTATTACCGCACAACGTGACCCTCTAAAAAACAATACGAAGAAAACGGAGATTTTTTTTTGAAAGTTATTAGTCTCCGAATACAACAAAAACTTCTAAACGGAATTCTGCATAATCTATTGAGGAGTGTTTGCAAATCGATCAAAATAAAAATATGAAAAATATAGAATACTTGGAACAGTGAAGTATTTTTCGAATTTATGAAGCTGGAAACATCTTTTTCAAGTCTTGAAAAGGTTTGGTTTCATTATCCGGATTCTTGTTTATTTCCATTGTCTCTTTTGTGTTTCTCTCTGCCTGTTATGCGTCTACTGAAAAATTGAAGTACTTTTACAGTTATCATGAGAAAATGAGAGAAATAAAGGAAAAAGCGGATCATTAGAAGTACGAAATCAGACATTAGTGTAGGAGCAAAAAAAGAGACAATGAAATTACGGCTTTGAAGCTGGAAATTTTGCGTAACGTCATTTTGTATTAGAAATTAGGGTCGAATGAAAAAAAGCAAGGAGTATCTCGAATACAAAATCAAGATAACTAGTTGGAACGGACACTGCTTTTTCTTCGAGACTCCTGACCCCATGGAAAAAGCAAAAGTCGACTTTCTTCCTCAGAGTACTGTAAAGTTCTGAAGATCCGCTATGTTATCAGTTTTAATGGTTCCAGAAATTGGAAAGATTTTACCCGCCAAAACATAATTTCTGACTCGAGCTCCTTGGTGTTTTGAGATTTTCCGGTTGCAACTTGTTTGTATTTTCTACCTCTCCGAAAAAAAAACATTCGACCCAAAGCATGAAGTTTTTAACCAAGCAGAACATACACTATGCGAGATAACACCAATTCTAGCTCATTATTACTCTTGCATCTTTGATTATAACATCCTATCTTGTCATTG
The DNA here is from genome assembly GCA_963932045.1 of Caenorhabditis sinica. Taxonomy (NCBI): domain Eukaryota; kingdom Metazoa; phylum Nematoda; class Chromadorea; order Rhabditida; family Rhabditidae; genus Caenorhabditis; species Caenorhabditis sinica. Next base: position 24,581,938 of record OZ009940.1, read on the forward strand.
TGAAAAGTTTGATGAAACGGGAATATACGATTTTGTCGTTATGTTATCATCAGAGTCTCTACGTTTCTCTCCATACACTGAGGCTAGGAATTTGCACACATCTTAGAAACATCGTGAAACATAATTTCTGACTCGTGGTCCTTGGTGTTTTGATATTTTTCCGTTACACGATGTATGTATGGGTTACGCGCAATGTTTTCTTTGATGGGCGATCATCTAACGTCACATAATAATTTTATTGTTAAATGAAATTTATGGGGAACTTCATCGGACAAGCCAGGTGTAAAAAATACGAATCAAAAACTTTTTTTTTCAGTTTCACCAATTAGTTATCGACTGATGCATCTTCTAATTTTCAGTTCTTTCCAATATCATTTTCTGACTAGACCAGCTAGGATCTCATCCGATCAAGTTTTTCACATTGTCGATAGGTAACACGGAGAACGTAGGTTAGTTAGCCTCTCAATGCCATCATTAACCTTCAGAATTTCTTCCCTCAAAGAAAAAATAAAGACGTCGGAGATTTTTCTATTGATGCTAGTAGTGGCATCCGGAAACAACAAGAACATCATTTTCGGATTTAAACTTTTTCTTTAGAAAAAGCTTTGTGATCGTGTTAAGTCAGCTAGAAAAAGGGGTCCAGTCTGGAATATCTTTTGTATGGAGTTTGAATATGAAAAGGGAATATAAACAAAAATATCATCAATGAGCAGACAAGACCAAACGTAAGGTAGCAATAAGAAAAATATGGAGTACTTGAAACTGTAGTTTTTTTTTTCAGAAGTTGGAAAGTTAGAAACTAAAACACGGGGATTTTCGGATAGTTGTAATTTTGTTTAGACAAGTTGTGGTTCAGTCATGTTGGATCATTGTTCTTCGGGAACGGAAACGATTTGAGAAATGGGTCTTATAATCAAGACGAGTATCAGAAACGGAAAATATTTTCCCCCTACTTCTTCATTTCTCACCAATGAAAATACAGTGAAAATTTTGTCCGAACGACTGCGAGATTCCCACTAATTTTAACGGGGGTAAGTATTGGAAGCATTCCCCCGAATTTTCCAACACATTCCGGTTTCAACATGTTTATATGTTTTACGCGGATTGTGTACTTTTGATCGAAGACCTTCATCCACTGAATAGAAATGGTACTGTATTACAATGCATTTTTCTGATCTTCATTACAAAAATAGAGCATTGCATACTGCTCAGAACGCCTCAGATTCTCTTGAGATCGAGTTTTTCATCTTGTCGTAAAATTAAATTGTTTACAGTTTCCGTTTCTCCATATTGAAAGAAATTATGTTTATCCACATTAAAAGACATTCTGCTACTGTACTAAAAAGCAATTCGTTTATTCCGTTCTAAATGACCTTTTCAAAAAATGGAGAAAGATCTCGGAGATTTATCTATGGATGTTAGTAGCATCCGGAGACAACAAGAACACTTTTATCTGATTGAGGCTTGAAAATCTTCGTGATCGTGAAAGATGAGTCTGAAAATAGCGGTTATGTCTGAAATATCTTTTGTAGGGGTTTGAAAACAACGCTTTCAGATCAAACGTGAGGAAGCAATAAGAAAAATATGGAGTACTTGAAACAGTGGTATTTTACCAAAAAAAATTGAGTTGACAATCTGCGGTTTTCATTCTCAATTTTTCAGATTCCAGTCGTATTTTCACTCCAAATATACAGTCTAGACAAGGTTAGGTCTTTTTGTTCGGGTCATTGTTTTCCTTCAGTTCTTCTTTTTTTTCTTTTGATCTCATCGTGATCTTCTCTGTTTTTAATTCTTATCTTCTGAACTAATGAAAGTGTTTTACTTGAATTTTGTACGATCATGAGCAAAAACTGTACAAAATGGGGAAGAGGGGTTTTTTCAGAAAACCTTAGAGAACGAGGAAGGTATCGAAAAATTGAAAAATGTAAAACAGAAACTAGGGTTTTGAAACTGTTTATTTTTCGGAAGCACTTTCGTAGTGTTATTGTTTTTTAAAAGTCAAAGTCTCGCAGATTTCCATTCCAAAAAATTTGATTCGAAAAATTGACCACTCCCTAACAAAAACAGTGAAAACGGGGTTCAAAAGGGAGAAGAGAGTGAAAAATCGGATCGAAAATCTAGAAGAAATAATGAAAATATCAAATGCAATTTTTCTGGTTCCTGGAAATCTGATGAATTCCAACCATATTCCAATCGGAGAACTACCAGTTAAAAGCAACCAGTAAGTTTTTAATGAGCATTTTGAAACTGGAAAAGTTTTTTTGAATCTCAAAAATTGCAACATCTTTGAACCTCAAATTCTCTCTTAGAACTCCAGAATCTCAAAATCTTTGTCTAGGTTCAAATTGAAATCCGATAAGAAAACAACTTTTTTCATTTTCTCCGGAAGCTAATACGTCCTAGATAAATCTCCGGAACCTTTTTCTTTATTGAATTTCATAATGACGACCGTTCTTCAAAAGCTAACTAGCCTTTCAACCTCCCTCAACTCCATGAAAAAAATAGATTTTCTCTATCTACAAATCTCGGGAAATGCTACATTTTCAAGATTGAAAAAAACGGGCAGATCCTCCTTTTTCCTCCTATAAAAATGACCCCTATTTTCAGTTTTCACACTGAAAATGACCCTTTCAAATTTCAGAAATTCATCTCAAAAGCGACAAGATTTACAAGGAATTAGAGGCATTGCTATTTTGGCAGTATTGGGATTTCATTTCTTGCCGAGATGGTTTCCAAATGGATATTTGGGAGTAGATCAGTAAGTTTCAGGAAATGGAGATGTTCGACTGAGGCCGGCCTGGTTTGACCTAAGCCGGTCTAGATGGCCTGCAGTAGTCTGAACCGGCCCAATCGGCCTAATAAACAGTGATGTAGACCGATCGAGCCCAGTTTAGGCTGGTCCGGCCCGATCTGCCTTGTGTAGTCTGATTCAGGTCTGTTGGGCCTGATTGGGCCGGTCTGGGTAAAACTTTTCCAATTTAACTAAACTTTTCCATTTTCAGATTCTTTGTATTATCCGGATTCCTGATGTCAATGTTGCTAACAACATCCGATCACGCTAAAATGACAACATCCCAATATATTCATGGGTTCTATCAGAGAAGGCTAAAAAGGATACTACCTTTATACTTCCTAGTGATTACTGTATCCATCTTGGCACTATTTTACTTTTTCCCGGATACAGCATTTGAGACGAATTTGAAATCGGGGGAGAGAGCAATGGTTTTCATGTCGAATCGATTGAAAACGGAGGGAGAGGACTATTTTTCAATGGTGAGAAATTCGTTGGGCGTAATGGAATTGAAATTCAGAAAATTTGGTAGTAGATTTGGACGTAGTGAAACAGAAAAATTTTTCCGAAGTTTTGTAGATTCTTTGTGAATTCAGAGACTCCAAGAATCTTCAATTCCAAAAGATTCTGAGCTCCTGAAAGGCTTTAAAAAATTTGGAACATGGCCAGAAGACTTCAGAAGCTTTTAGAATATTCCCAGTTTTTTTTTTTTTTCAAAAAAAAAATGTGTTCCAAAACCTCAAGAAATAAATCAAAATTTTCTGTTCACAGTTATTCTTGGGACAAATTTTCGCATATAATTTTTCAATTTCAAAATTCCCATATTTTTTTTAACATGTTTCATGTTCAATGTTTGGATCTTCCCCTTTTAAAAACCTTTTCCAGCTCTCCATCGCCATCGACATTTTCACCCATACCTGGTCCCTCTCCTTGGAAGTTCAATTCTACCTCCTCATCCCGATTCTCTACCTTCTCATCTCCAAATGTACCCCTTCCAAAATCACAAGTTTCTCAATTTTGGCTCTTGTTTCCTACTGTTACTCTACAGTAATCCTAACTGAAAACGAAGCCTTCAACAGTTTATTGGCCAGGTGTTGGCAGTTTTTCATGGGTTAGTATTGACGAAAAAAAAATCTGTTTCAAAAACTTGCCAAAGTTTTTAGGAATCATCGTGAATCTGATTGAAAAAATTTATCCCTATCCAAAAATTGAGACCCCCATAAAATACTCCTGTCTAACTTTGATACTGTGGATTCTGGCATACCCTATCAAATTGAACTCAATTGTTTCGAGGTATGTTTTAGCCAAACGTCTCGATTTAGACCGTTCAACCCGTATTGACCCAAACCACCTTTTTTTTTAAAGTTTCTCTGAAATTTCAGACCAATCTTCACTATTTCGACATCACTTCTTATCCTACTGTCATCTGGAGACCGAATCCTCTCGCTTCCAGCTTTGACCTATATTGGAGACATTTCTTATTCATTATACCTAATTCACTGGCCAATTTATGCGTACTGGAAGCTTGTGTGGAGTGGAGGAGAAAATGAGAACTTGGAGTTATTCATAGGATTTTTTGCCGGATTCGTATTGGCTGTGATAAGTTATGAGAAGTTTGAAAAGTGAGTGAAAGTGGGAAAAATTGGAAAAAATCATGCTTCAAATAGGCTAGATTTTGTGAAAATTTTTTTGAAACTTAGTCCGTCCACAATTCTAGGGAATCTTGAAAAATGCTACGAAATTTGCGCTTCAATTTTTAGGATAATGTAATTTGTCAAAAAAACTTTTAATGGGGTGAGAAAACTTATAATTATATTTCTTGCTTAACTAACTTTATTGTTCATTCACTTTTCTAGCTCTAAATATGAAATTCGTGGAACGGTTTTTTTTTTTGAAAATCATAAGTTTTTAAAAATAATGTTTTTCTGTTTCATGTTGTTCAGATATTTGCCTTTGGCGTAATTGATAATAATAATGTGGTTAATTTTATATTGGCTTAAAAAATAAGAAGGAAAAACTCTCCAAACCTAACAGTAGTGTTTGAAAATGTTAGCAAAGAATTAAGAGAGCTCCATCATACTTCAAAAACTTCAAGAAGAATATGCAAGATCTGAAACATAAGTTTTTTTGTTGAAAATTTCAATTTTCAGTCATTATTTCTGCTTCTAGTAGTCCAAAATTCAAACTACCGTATTTACTTTTATAGTAGGGCAGCTCTATTGGAAGGACACCTTTAACATTTGGGCATCCAGAAAATGAGGTCGACCAACAGAAGGGAATTAATAATAACTTGAGAGTACTAGTAAAAATCTAGGCAGCCTGAAACAAAGTTTTTTTTTTGAAGAATTTCTGATTTTCCAAAATACATATTTTCTGTTTCACATAGTCGTAAAGTGTTCTTTACACCTAATCTGAGTAATTGGAGTCGCGGTAAAATACTTTATTTTGATAATAAAGATAAAAAGTATATACCATTTTTTAGTGTTATCAAACATCAAATGGGATTTTTGGAGTGATTTTCGCAATTCCCTTTTTCATATTGACCTCACTTTTGTGATATATTTTCACCAAAAATACCGAGTGTATAAAGCTAGAGAATTACATGACCTTAAAACATCCTAATTCATCAAATATCAAAAACCGGAAATATTTTATTTTCCGTTTTCAGATGGTACCTAAAGTTGACTAGCAAATCTCTTACAATACTATCTCTATCACTGTTAGTATTCAATTTTGGTCTTCTGGAATTCGACAGAGTTCGAGATTATTTCACTGCACCAGAAGTTGGCTCAAGGTTAGATGGGCTGGATGGAAATCGGAAAATCAGTTACGGTAGGTTACTCTTTTTTATGTTTATTCTGAAATTCAAAGATTGCAGAAGAAGCCATGAATCTTCATCGAGAATGGACTATCCACGACTACCGTAATCTCTACGCTCCCACTTGTGAATATGACAAAGAAGGGGGACCACTCGGGTACTGTAGGCATACGGTAAGTGGGCATACTGTAAGAGTACTGTCATTTGGGCATACTGTAAGTACTGTAAAAAACTGAAGTGATAAGATACTGTCGGTAAACATACTGTAAGCATAAGTGTACTGTAAGTTTTAGGAAGGGTCTTAGCTAGAATACAGTAATCCCACGCATTACAGGGTCTCGACGCGAAAACTGGAAAATGGAAGATGATGGTGATTGGCAATAGTTGGGCTGCAAATCAAGGCTGTCACACGGCTAGCCGCGGCCGGCCGCGGCTAGCCGACTAAAAGCCGCGGCTCGGCTAGCCGAGACGACTCGGCTTCAGGCTAGCCGAGAAAAGCCGACTAGGCCGAGCTGTGTATCGACGCATAGGTTTTTTTGCGCTTTTTGCTTAAAACTGCTGATTTTTCGAATACGAAACAGATAATTGATGATAAAAATGAAAAATTATGAAAAATTAATTATTATTGAGGGAGTTTGAAGCAAAAATTCAGAAATCGTCGCAGTACATGCAAAATATTTAAAAAAAATTTCTGCAAAATCATGGAAAAATACCTTTTGAATATTATTATCATTAACAGTTTCGATAATAAAACCGGAAAAAAGTTTGAATTTCCCCTCGAAAATACCTTAGAAACTCGAAATTCATTGCGCTCCGTATCATTCGGCTAGCCGCGGCTTTTCTCGGCTAGCCGAGGCTGGAGTCGGCTGGCCGCGGCTAGCCGACTCCTCGGCCCGGCCGGCTCGGCTTCGGCTAGCCGAGAGATTTTGCCAGCCTTGCTGCAAATCACGCCCGGATTTTCTATGATGAATGTAGATGGAAATCGAAAAGAATCGTGCAGGTCTCGGAGCCGGGTACAGTATCTGAAAAATTCAAAATTTCAAAGAACTTTTTTTTCGAAAATTCAATTTTTCAGGTTGTGACCCTTTAGTTGCTCACAGATATAATGCAGAAATTTGTATTCCAACTTTGAAAAAATTTGTGAAATATGTGGAAGAGGAGAAACCAGATTTTTTGTTCATTATTTCGAGGTAAGCTTTCAAAAATCGAAAAAATTTCCGATTCACGAAGCTGAAATCTACTATCAAACTTCTTTATTTTTAGTATTGCTTTCTCAAGAATGGTAGAATTTCAGAATTCCCGAAATTTCAGAATGATGGATGTCCGAGACCCTCTACCCATAAACGTCACCAATTTCGAAGATGACCCCATTTTTCATTCCATGAAAATCCAGACGAATCGATTGATGAAAAATGTGAAAAACAGAATTTTCCTCCTAACCCCATTTCCCGATTTTGACAGTAAAAATGTGCACAAAATTGTCAATAAAGTCAGAAATGGAGCAGATTTAGTGGAGCTCTGGCCATAAAAAGGTACCAAAAACTGGTATCTGAGTGTCCAAAATGTGAATTGATCGATTATAAGCCAATTTTCTACCGGAATTCGACAAAAACTTGGAGATTTTACGATGTGGAGAATTCAGGATTGAGCTATGTCACCTCGGAAAACCATTTTTCGTTTCATGGACTTGAGTTGATAAGGAACGTATACACCGAAATTTGTAAAAAATTATGAGTTACTGTAGTTATAATTATGATCTCAAGATTGATAATATTTCACTGTTTTGCAAAGTTAATAAAAATGCAAGTTCATTTTTGTTATAGTCATCCGATGATTGTGGCCCGAGTGAATTGTTTTGAAAATTTTGATTAATGTCTTGCACGACTCCTGGACATCTCAAAACCGGACGTTTCCAAACTGGAACTTTTAAAACTGGACATCTCGAAACCGGACGTTTCAAAACTGGCGGTTTTCCAGAAAGTTGTCGCCTAATGATTTACAACAAAAATTTTTCAGCAGCTATCGAGTAATATTGTACTGATGACTTGAAACCACAAATCTGAAACAGTAATCTATGGATAAAATAAATATATGCCAGTGAGATGTTCCTAACGTTACATTCATCCATCCCATTCTAAATCTGCTGCAGATTTTTTTGAATATCAACACCAAAGCCAAAATTCTAAATACGCAGAAATTAGCGACGATCGTCAGAGGCCCGTGGGAGCTGAGAAAAATCCGAGAATCAGAAACGCAGAGAATGAGAGAATCGAGAGAATCAGAGGAATCAGAGGAATCAGAGGAATCAGAGGAATCAGAGAAATCAGAGGAATCAGAGATTCAGGGGAATCCACACATCCAACCACAGTATGACTGACGGAAACCGAGAAGACCATCAACATTCTGGAGCATTCTAGTCTAGGATAGATTACTGTAGCACCTCACATTGATCGATTCTTACTGACCATCTGTGGGTGAGTAACAGGCTTCAAGGGAACAAAGAAGAAAGAAGAAGAGAGACGACGAAGAAAACTACAGTAACTCAAGGTCAAATAGAGCCCATGACCCTGTTCCCTGGTCGGAGATGTTCATGGTGGACAGCAATCTATTTCTTCTCGACCGCGGTCCACATTTCTCCGACCACTGAAAATTGATTGCTGAAACAGAATAGAAAAAAGATGAAAAAAATGGAAAATGAAATTATCAGATGGCCATGATGTCGTCGGTATCCATCAGAAGTTGATCACGACTGGCGAAGAGAAACCGAGTCGAACACTGTGCCAGAAGACGTCAAGGGAGGAGGAAGAATCTGAAAAATGGGAAATTTATTATCTTTATTTTGAGATTTAGAATTTTAGAATTTGGATCCAGAGTATGCTAGGATTCTTCGATTCTGCGAGTTTGTCATTCCTTTGTTCTGAAAGCCGTCACTAGTCCAAAATGACCCAAAAGTAGTCGAGGAAAAGGAGAGAATAGATTGAAAACAGTCGAAATTTCTAGCCTCATATCAAAACGAAATTTCTCGATCCATTCCTCTTTTCATTTTACATCCTGGTCAGCTTCCTTTTTTCTCCAGAAGACGTTGTTATCCGCCTTCGAAAAACTTCAAAACTCACCGAAATCTCTCCCTCGTGGGGTATCGAGATGGGCGAGATCCTCATAGAACATCAGAATTCTGACGACTTCATTCACTCTTTCTGACAGCGACGAATGATATGCTTCTTGCCAATTTCCTGCATATTCATGACATATCGTTGATTCTTCTCAGTATCACTGAACTAGTCGAAAATCCGACGAAATTTGGGTAGTTGCTGACAAATGGGCAATTCTTCTTTTCTTGAGCAGCATGAAGGTAGCAAATGTTGTAGTGGGAGTTGTGGATTCTTTGGAGCATTCGGGAACCTGAAAACGAAAAATATTTACAAAAAAATGGAGTAAAAAACATGGAATCTTTAGGTCCCAAAATCATGGAACCTCAACGTTCTAGAATCCCAAGCTCCTAAAATCTCAATTTCCAAGAAATCTCAAATCTTGGAAATCTGAGTCTAGAATCTTAGGGTTCTAGAATTCCAGATGCCCTCACCTTTTCAAATTCAAACGGCTTTCAGTTTTCTATTTTTCTTCTTTTGATCATCCAGAGCTATCCAGAATTGTACTTCTTTAAGATTCTCCTTTCGAAATCTTCAAGCTTCGTGCCTTTCAAATTGACGTCAAGCCATCTTCTCGCTCATTCTTGTCCACTCTCCAAAAGTTGAGTCCACTCTCCTCTTGATCCACTCTCCAAAAGTTGAGACACCAATTTGCAGTCATCTGGAGGCGTCACGTAGTCTTGGTCCAAATTCGAAAAGTCCGCAAGGCGACGGAGTAGATGAAGACGATCTATTCTCCTTCGGAATCATCCAGTTTCTTCTTGACGACATCTTAGGCCACGGAGAAGAAGTTCGAATTTTGGAGGGTCCGAAGGAAGTGGGCTCATTGATTGTGACGGGACGACTGGGGATAAGCCTGAAAAAAGAGATGAATTGTGAAGAAGAAATATGTAGCCCTGAAAAGAGCCTAGAAAAGCAAAAAGCCTAGAAGACCATGGCCAGGCTAGAAAACTGACCTCAATCTCTCGCTCTTCCTTTTCCTCCATTTCCTCCTTTGCCGCTTCTTGGTATTCAGGCGAGCGACACATCAGTGTGGCTGTTCTTCCGCACTCTCATCATTCTGAAGTCGTCGTCGCTGTCCTTCGGAAGTTATCCTCGACTGGTGAACACGAGCAAAAGCGACATCCACACCAGACGACGCCAGGAGAGCGAGAAGAGTCAAGGAAGTTGTGGTGGATCTGTAAAAAAGAAAGGAGAGAAAAAGTGAAAATCATTTTTGAAAATTCTCAATTTCTAGAAAATTGGTCAAGACCAGTTCCTTCAACATGATCCAGGTGATCAATTAGGACGTAAGGTTCAGCGAGAACAAGTGCTAAGCGATCCAATATCCTCTGTCCACTTCCAGACACGTTTCCGGAACTGGCCCGACCCATCACAGCTCCACAAAAACACAAGTAAGAAAACTTCACCTGATGATAATCCATCGAAAATTGCTCTTCCTATCCATCCACTGCTTCCTACGACATGTGACAATTCAAAACTTGGTCTTCATTGACACTCAGATGCATCTTCTAGGTGTCCTAATCGAACAGAAAATCGTTCTCCTCTCTTCCATTCTTCTCATTTTCCTCCAGAATTTCAGACGCCACCTTCTGCTCATCTGTGAGACTCCGCTTCAGATTCCAGCCAAATTGCAGTTGATAGAGATGAAGACGGGCTTATTCTCATAGGATATCACTTCATAGATTGTAGTCGATCATCAGGTGTAGGTGAAGTCGTTGTTACTGGAGAAGTCGCGGTGACCACTTGTCTGAAAGAAGAGAAAAGTTAGGTTGAGTGTTTTTCGTGAAGATTTGGATTTAAGGTATTGGCTTTCCATCAAGAAAAAAGCCAATAGAAAAAAGTCAAAATAAGAAGCCAAAAGTTGATGGAAACTGATCGAAATCGGATTATAACTTGATGGATAGTTATTCGAAGTCGGTCCAGAGATTCTTAATCAAAAATCGACCGCTTCAATGGTCATTTTTAGAAGACGTAGACTAACCGGAATCTCCTCATTTTTCCAATGGAGTAGAATTCCATAACCGACGTGGCTCCGTAACGTCATCAGATTCAGAATCTTTGTAAAGTGTCTTCATGAGCTCCAGTTTTGATATGCATTCCTTGAAGATGTTGTAATACGATATTGGAGTCTGGTGAGCACGAAGAAGCAGAAGAGAAGTTGAATCAATGCTCTCTATTCTTCTCATTTGGAGAGAGCTCATCACTGGTAAACTGGATCCACGTAATCATATCGATGAACTTTCTAGACGAAGTGGTAGAGAAATCGAAGATCCAACGTCATTTGGTTATCGGATGTTGATCTCGCTCGAGGGCCAATTGAGAATCCAAAGTCGAGGAAGATATGGCCGAACACCATGCCAGAATGACGTCAAGGGAGGAAGAGGAGTCAAGGAAGATGTGGTGGATCTGTAAAAAAAGAGAGGAGAGAAAGAGTGAAAAATATGTTTGAAAATGCTCAATTTCTAGACAATGGGCCAAGACCAGTTCCTTCAACGTGATCCAGGTGATCAATTAGGACGTAAGGTTCAGCGAGAACAAGTGCTAAGCGATCCAATATCCTCTGTCCACTTCCAGATTGTCCAGGTGATCAATTAGGACGTTAGGTTCAGCGAGACCCGAAGGTAAGCGATCCGATATCCTCTGTCCACTTCCAGACGTTCCAGGTGATCAATTAGGACGTAAGGTTCAGCGAGAACACTTGCTAAGCGATCCAATATCCTCTGTCCACTTCCAGACATGTCTCGGAACTGGCTCAACCCATTAGAGCTCCACAAAACGCAAACTAACAAGAAAAACTTCACCTAATCAACTATGATCCATTGAATGGTTTGCTCCTCCTATCCATCGACTTCTCCACACCAAATGTGCCACTTCTACACCGTATCTCTTCGGGGCGCCGCGGGTACTGTACTTCTTCTCACTATCCAACACGTCCCTCTTTGTTGGATTCTCGTTGATCCTAAACTCCAGAAGCGACTTCAAAATCTGGTCTTCACCACGACCATTATTGACTTTTCCAGAATCCCCCAGGGAATTCGACGTTGGTCTTCGCTCATCTGGAGGCTAATCACCATCTTCTGAATTGAAGGAAGTGGTCCGGTCGTCATCAGGAGAGTGTTGAAGACGTGGAGGACATCCTTGGCTGGAAAAAAGAAGAATTTTTGAATATTTCATCAAAACTTTTCATGGAAATTTCGACAAATTTTTTGGTCAATTTTAGACATTTTCAAAATCCAAATTTGCTGCATTTCCCATATTTTCTTAGGAGTTCATGAAAAACTTAGAAAGAGGAGCGGAAAGCAGAAAAATTTTGATTGAAAATGTCTAAAATTTACCAAAATTTTGCAATGAAAATTGAAGACATCACAAGGTGGTCAACCACTCTACATCAGTAAGCGCGCTCCATTGAGATGTCGAAGAAAGTTCTTCGTTTCTCTACTATTTTTTCATAGAATCCTATGACAAAATAGTAGAGAGACGCAGAGTCTTCTCTGACTTCTCACTGGAGCGCACTTACTGACTTAGGGTGGTTGGCCACCCCGCGAGCCATCTGAAAATGTCACTCACCGGAATCTCTTCATTCTTCACTTCATCCGTCAAGCCGAATTTCGATTTTTCCTCTTCTCCATATCGTCTTCGTCGATTTCAGAATCCTCTTGACGTCTTCTGGTTCTTCCTCAACTCTTTTTGATCATCTGAAGACTTCAGAACGTCTTCAGAATCCAATGGGTGCGGAGGGTGGAATGGGAGGAAAAGGGGTCCTTTTTCGAGAAATCTTCATACTTCCTTTCTCGGATCTTCTGAAGACGTCGGTGGTCGTTGTTGTAGATGCCATTTGAGACACGAACTAAAAAAATGACAAGTTTTTTTTCAAAATTCTCACTTTAGAACTCACCTCATCCTTACTGTCCCTCTACTCCTCTCTCACAACGACATCTTGAAACTGTGCATTTTGTTGGGGGAGCCGGGGAATTTTTGAAGAATTCAACCTGAAAAAATGAAAATTTTCCATGGGAAAAATCAGCAAAAAACGAAGAAAAATCACGAAAATTCACACAAAAAGGATCACATGATGAGCGCAATGATGAAGACGAATTTTTAGTGACAATTTCCAAAAAAATCGGCAAAAAATTCGACGAAAAACGGTGAAAAACGAAGGAAAAACGAAGCAAACGCGAGAAAAATGGCGAAAAATGAGAAAGAATGACGAAAATGATGACAAAACAACAACTACTCTCGCACCGAAAAATTTTGGCGGTAGATCAAAAAAGTTTTTTTTGAGTGGGTCTAAAAAATGAAAATTTTTTCTTGACTTTTGTTTTTTTTGTGTATAGTAGTGAAAAAGAAGGTGTTTTGAAGAATTTTCCAAAGAATTGCATGGAAAAAATTCTGATGAAATTCGGGAAAAAATGAAATTCAAATGACGTTGACGTCGAATCAAATTTATGATCTTGTTTTTGCGTTACATGTTTTTGTCTATTTTGACCTACTCTTCAGTTTTTATACCGCGTAAGATCATCATTTTTCTTGTTCCTCTCTCATTTTCTTTAGATTTTTCCGATTTTCTTCTGATATTTCTGTTGTTTGTTTTTTTTTGATTCCCATCGAAATTCGAGATTTCTGATCGATTTTTTGTGAAAACCTCATAATTCTTCAATTTTCTTACCGTATTCAGACCCTAAAACTCTGTTATTTTCTTTTTTTCAGACTTGGAAATTAGAAGGCCCGTGAGGGACCCCCCGCCGCCCCCGCACCCAAAAAAAAATGGATTTTTTAAAAGAGGAGACTACCGCTGGCCAAACCCGTCGTTTTCTGGAGGCCTCGGATCGGAAGGATGAGCAGAAGGCGAAGGAGAGAGCCGAGTTGCTGCCTCCTGAAGAGCAGCGGATCCTCAAAAGAAAGAAGTACATGGAGAAGAAAAAGGAGAAAAGAAGGCAAGAAGCCATTGCAAAATCGGAGATTTCAGAGGTTAGTAGTTTTCTATTACCTAATTTTTGACATGAAAATTGACTATTTTTGACCCAAAGTGTTAGTTTTTCTCTTTCAAAATCACCCCAAAACAACAATTTTCCCAAAAAATTCGACCAAATTTGAAAAAAAAAATCTGGGATGCGAACAGAGATTCTCTATTTCCATCTGTGCCCTTTTCTGAGATCCCACAATTTTTCAGATTTCCCCAGCACCTTCTGAGCTTACCAACAAATGCTCCATTCTTGCCTCCACCAACACGGAGCAACAGAAAACAGCCAGCACTCCACAGGATTCAGAAGACATTGTTGGAAAGGAGGTGAGCTTTTCGAAACTTTCCGTTTCATACGGGGACATCCGGAAACAGAGACACGATTCTAGGATTCTCGTGTGCCCTTTCATACATTTGTGCCCTTTTCTAAGACTCATATTTCAGCCCTCTGAGTTGCCCGCCGAGTACACCAACGATGATACCGTCAAACCGACCGCCATGTCCGCCACTGGAAAACACGAGAGAAATAAGGACCCTGAATACGTCCGAATGCAGAAGCTCAGTGGAGCAGTCGCGGCTCCGGAATCTTCAGATGACGTCGTTTTAAATCAGGTGAGCTTTTCAATCTTTTCCTTGAATTCCCGAATTTTCGAATTCTCAGATTTTTTTGGATTTTGAGGAAATTTTTCGAAAATGTGATTGTCAGTTTCGTGTTCACATTGAAACTGAAATTTATTTTCATAATGAAAATTTCAACAATTTTGAATTTCCAGACGGAAGCTGTCAAGACGATTCTGAAGCGTGACGATTACGATGAGAAGCAGGATTGTGAAACTTCGAAATCTGAGAATCCAGATGACGTGACCACTCCAGAAGGCCCAACTCTCATGGAGGCTCCTGTTCTCAAATCTTCAGAACCCGAAATTCTCACCACCAAGAATGCTCCTCAATTTCTCAATGCTCCGACTCTGGATGACGTGACTCCAGAAGCCAAGAAGCGACAAACGATGGAGATGGAAAGGAATATGATTTCGGATGGCGATGGTTCTGAGGCCAGGAACCCAAAAAGCACTTCGGATTCTGAATCAAACCTTTCGCAAGACGAAGCGATGGCGATTCTGAAAAAATTTGGTATTGTGGAAAACGTGAGTTTTCGAAACATTTTTTATTTTAAAAAAGAAAGTGGATTCTGAACCTTCGAAATTTTAGGAAACGTCTTCATCTCGGCCACGCTGTCAACAAGAAATGCCACGAGGCACTCCCCGAAAAAGCCAGATGGTCAAATCTCCAGAAACGACAAAACGGAGAAGAATCGAGTTTGCCGTGACGCCTTCAGAAGCGCAAGACTACTCTCCAGAAGGAACTCCACAGTTGAAGGCGATCTCGGCGATCCCTCAGGTACTTTACTTTGCATTTTGAATTTCTCCGATTGTGAGGATTTTGGGGTTTTGAAATTTTTGAAAATTTTCATTCTAAAGATTTTCCAGGCCCCAAGTACTCCCTCACCATCCAAGACCGCCTCATCTGCAGATGCAAGTTTTCGCTTCGACTTCAACCTCTCCGGACCACTTTTTCACCAACTTCCCGAGTGTGATGCGGACGAATTTCAATTGGATATGGGAATTGTTGACTTGACCAGAAATGCACAAGAGCACTTTTTGTGCCCAACGTGTTACGAGGACGTCGGATTCTTTTCAAATTACGGAGATCACCTTTGTGGAATCGCCAATCTGGAAAGCGATGCTGATATCCAAAAAACTCCAGAGAACGTCAAACATGATCCCGAAGAGACAGCAAAGATTCAGGAGGATCCAGAAGACGTCAGGCTCCGGAATCATCTAAATCCCAGGAATTCAGAAGACATGGATGCTCATGGAGACGATTCCATCATTGTTGCTTGTGGAGGACTTCCGACAAAAGTCCGCCATCCCGACGGTCGCAGGGTACGTATTTTTGGTCAATTTGGGGTTGAAATTTCAAAAATTTCCTGTTTTTTAAAGTTTTGTTTTTGCAGTCCGACGCATTCAACGATGGACTATTCATGCCCCTTGCGAACTCGACAATCGCGATCAAAGAAACGGGAAATCTGAATATTCAAAATATGGTCAGAGCTGAGGACTTTGGAGAACATGGATGTGATGGAGAAGGATTCGCAGCCATGAAGAATTCAGAAGACACCAGAAAAGCCGAGGAGATCTCGAATGTTTTCGAGTACGTTTATGTTTCAATATTTTTGGTAAATTAGTCACGACTTCCTAAATTTTGAAGGAAATTTCTTGGATTTTGGAGCTCAAATTTACTAAAAATTTTCCAGCTTTTCCGGGAAAACTGTCTTTTTTCAAAAAAATAATTTCCAGATCCCGGTCACCGGAGCACAGTTCCCCTGCCTTCAACTATACCATATAGGATCCCTTCTCCGGAAATCAATCTACCATCAGAATCTCTGGATTATTTGAATTTCCCGCCCATGCTTCTCGATTTTTGGCTTAAAATCATCTAATAGCTCCTGTCTTCCTTTTTTGCTCTTACTTTGGGGATATGTAGTCCAAATTATTCCAAAACGGTGCAATTTTTGTAGAATTTGCCCTTTCCGAGTCGCAATTTGACAATTTTCCTCTTTTTTTTTGCACTTTTTCGTCTCATAACTAGCCAAAATTTTATGTAATTCCACACATTTAATATTTTCTGCTGAGCTTTAAAAATTTTGTAATATTCTGCCCCCATTTTCTGTGTTAATTTTCTTCTCAAAACGTGCCTTCTTCGCACCCCATCTCTCTTAAAAATGCCCATTTTCCAACGTTTTTTAATCCGTTTTAGTTTACTATTAGACTTCAGCCTTTTTATAGCCTTCAGCTTTTTTATAGGCCTCTTTCTTCATTTCATACATTTTCTAGACTAAGTTCACTGATTTCCAGTTTTGTCTCCCGTTTTCTGGTCAGCTTTGTGTATTCATTTCCTTGATTCTTATTGACTTTTATTGCATTCCTCCCTGCAATTTTTATCCGTTTTTGTTGATATAAAGAATACGTCATCTGAATTCTCTGCTCCCCCATATCTACCCAAAATATGTCAGAAATTTCTCGAATTTTCCATTTGTCCCCTAATGATTATTATTGTAAAGTAGTGCGTATAAAGAGATTTCTTATTTTTCCAAACCCTATTCTACAATTCCACATTTTCAGGAGAAAATTACAAAATTTCAAGTTTCAAGACATCGACAAATAAACTCAAGATTTCAGAGAAAGTGAATAAGATAAAACTTTGAATATGTATTAGGTTTTTGGGGAAACTATTCTCCAAATTCCAAAATCACGTCAACGTCATCTGAACTTTACAGTTTCTATCTGACGATTTCAGAGAAAGCGTGTTTTATAAAACATTCTGATTTAACAACAACGTCATCTGAAATCCACTGCATCTCTATGACGCCTTCAAGAAAATTTCAAAGTTCCGAGAATCTTCTAGAACCCTCTAAGATTCTTCATGATGATTCTGAATTCCTGGCAGTAATTCTGAAACAATGACGATATCTCAGAATCACTAACGATGCTTTGGTGTTTCTGAAAAAGATCCAGAATCCTAAATCCTTAAAAATACCGAAGATGCATTATGGTTATAAGTGAATGTCAACTTCGATTTTTCTTCAAAATAGTGAAATTGATGAAACACAAAAAGTTTCGTATACTACAGATAAATGGGCAGAACTGAGCACCCATTGGATCAGTTAGGTTTGAACTGTTTTTGATGATTTTGGTTTTGACGCAGTAATTGATACTTGCTTAACGTGGTTATACGAAGTTCCAGAATCTGGAACTTTTCAGAAAATTTCGGAAAAAATTTAATGTTTCACTTCGTTTACTTTGCGTTTGGACGTATTCTGAAATCAATTAAATGTGTATACGAATTGTATAAAAAATCTTGCTCTCAAAGTGTCAGCACACTCTTTATGTTACCAAAACGCGCTCCACTGACACGCACCGTAGTCGGAGTGCGGTGAGTGCGGATGAGTGTCAGACGATTAGCAATCTATATATGTATCGATATTCTCTAATACGTTCTATTTTCTCTATTTCATCGTGTTTTTCTGGTCAAAAAATCTGAAATCCGGTTTCACTTTTTCAATAATTGTTGAACCCAGACCAGATTATGATTTTACCATTTCAATTTCTACGAATTCCCAAAAATATCGATTTTCAAGTCCAAGGCTCGAATAACCACAATCTAAACGTTATCTTCTGTTACACTTTCTCCATATTCCTCTTTTCCATATTTTCATTCACTTGTTCATCCATTATCTTTTCTACAACAATTTCCAGCTATTCAGTTCTTCTCATTTTCCAGAAAACCCAATTACAATGCCACCAGCTGCTCCAACCTTTGCCGTTAAAGATACCTGCGTCTGCATTTACAACCCAGCTAATCGCGAGGCCTACGAAGTGAAAATCCTGGGAATCCGAAATAAGATCTTTTATCGAGAATACAAAGTTCACTATGTGGGGTGGAGCAAACGTTACGATAGTTGGGTGCGAGCATGGAGACTCGTCAAGGGATCCATCGAAGAGTATCGCGAAGCTCATCCGTTGAATTAATTTTTTCCGCTCCGCTTTCATTCATTTTCAAAATTACCATCTTTACTTCGCTGAAATAAAGTACTAGCTTTTTGAAAATTCTTGAATAGTTTTTTTCGGTTTCATCTAATTGATGTCTTTACGAGAAAATTGCTCTGTTTGATAGGCGAGGGCAGTTGAGGCGAACGTTGTTTTTACTTAAAAACTGTTGCTAGTTGACCCATATCAATTTCTCAGAAGACAACAGTACTCTGTTTTGAGAAAAACCACTTTGTCGATGCTAGAAAAATGCACTAATTATCTTTCTGCACGATAATTACTTGATTTTGTTCAAGAACATAAAGAAACATGTTTCTCGAACTTTGTTTGTACAGCCATAAACTTCCTTTTTCAATGCTTTGGACGATAATGCTCTTCAATACTGTATGACTACTTGTTGATGGTTCAAAAAATACAGTATCAGTGAAGTGGTTTCAGGAATGTAGCTGGAACGGGAGCAATTAATCCAGTAATAGAGTCTGTTTCTGAAACTCCATAATTTATGAACTATGTATTATTGACCAATAATAAAGCCTCTCCTGTTAGTCAAAACCCAGTTTTTTTTTAAACTAGTCTCATTATCTACATATATTCCATTGCTGGCTGCGGGAACTTTTAAACAAAATATTAGAATGAAATATTCTTTCTGAACTTATGGAGTTTTGGAAACTGTCGAAATTAGTCAATTTCTCTCTTTCGATTATCGCAGCCTTCCTCCATTTTTCCATAAAAGTTATCTACTAGTTATATTCAAATTTCCCGCTCAATTTTTAGGAGAGAGAGAGACGTAGACGGCGTAAGAAATCCTCTACTAAGAGTATCTTGGAATACTACGACACACTGTTCCAAAGAGCGCATGAAATTAGTAGGAAGTTTTTCAAAATGTTCGAAATGCATGTTGAATATCACTCAACAAGGAAAATAATAAAAAATCAAGTGTTTTGTTTCTAACAGATGGAATAAATACGCTTTCAGCATGGTTACACCAATGAGTTTGCAATGCTATATTATTATTGTAATATCTACGCAGGGCATAAAGACCACAATAATTTTTTTTAACTATTAATAGGATAAATTGAAAGTTGATTTGTTGAGCAAAATTTCAGTTTCTGTGCTATGATAAATCTGGGGCTTTTCTTAATTCTTAGTCGACTTCAACTAGATGTTTCCTGATTCATAAAGACATTGTTGTCTCAATAGAGCTCGCTTCTTCGAAAAGTTGATAACATCAGGTTGCAGCTTCGATATTGATACTTCGCTCAATTCCCAACATTATACCATGTTCTAGAATCTGTAAATGTTTGTGTCAGAAAATTGATGTTTCATTCAGTTTGGGTACCTTTCTCATTAGTACAGCTTTTTTTCAATGTGGAATTGAATTCTGTTGTTTTTCGTAAACCTGAAGAACACCACTTTTCTTTAATTCATGTCTAATGTTCTCAAGCAGATCCTTCATTTTTCGAAACACGCTCTAGTGGCATGGGCTTGCGCGCACAAACTGGGCGTTCCTGCACTCTGACATACATAATACAATACACAGTTTCACCTTCTCAATAATTTCTGAATCTAAACTTGTAGCCCAATGCTAGGAGTGTTCTATAGAAGTGTACAATAATTCCAAATTTATTGATAATCAAGATCAAAACTATGAAAAGCAGAAAGCTTTTTGAAAATGTGAACAATATACTCCGTTATACGTTTTCCATATTGTAGCTTTCAAGTTTTGCATTTATTGAGAACGTAAAATATCCCTCATTTTCAACACACAAATGTCGTCATCTCCCAACCTACGCCCAACCAATGAGTCATTGCTTCGAAATCACTGTTGCTGGATATCGTAACGTTATGAAACAGACAATCACCAGAATGCAAATAAGGGTATTCCACAACTGTGAGCAACACGAAGCAAAAGAATGACTAAAAAAAATAGCAGCTGCTTTATTGATACTTCGCTAAGTTCACAACATTTTATGATCTTCTAGAATCTGTAAACATTGATTTTCTTTAGAAAGTTGACAATTTTTCATAAACCTGATGAACATAACTTTTCTTTGATTCATGTCAGATGTTTCCAGCCATATCCTTTTTTTTCAAAACGCCCCTTTCTGGAATGGGCTTGCGCGCACAAACTGGGAGTGCTTACACTCTAAAATATTACAATACACAGTTTCGCTGTCTTAATAGTTGCTGAATCTTGACTTCTAGTACAATTAAACGAATATTCCATGGAAATGTTCAAAATAATTATTCAAATTTGTTGATAATCAACCCCAAGACTCTGGGAAGCACCGAGATTTTTTTGATGTAAACAATGTTCTCCGTTTTACGTAGTCCATATTGTAGCTTTTAAGTTTTGCATTTATTGAGAACGTAAAATATCCCTCATTTTCAACACACAAAAGTCGTCATCTACCCCCAACTTTTGCCGTTAGAGACGCCTGCGTCTGCATCTTCATTTCAGCTTATCCCAAGGCTTACGTCGTCAAAATTCTCGAGATCCAAGAGCAGGGTGATCAACAAAAGTTCAAGATCCATCAACTAGGATGTAATGCTCGTTACGACCATTGGGTGCCAACCTGGAGACTCATCGAGGTAACTATTGAGGAGTTCCGTCGGCCCATCTATCGATTTATAACTTCCTTATTCTCATTTTTCGATCTGAAAATTACCTTATCTGATTTGTTTCAATGAAGCACTTTCTCTGTTTCATTCAGCTTCTGTCCATTGGTAGCGATGAATTCCCCCGATCGTTTTTCCTTTACAGCATTCAACCATCGTGAGAATTTCGAATAGTGTAGAAAAGTGGAGTTATCGCTTAATCAAGTGTACTGTATTAACATGGTTACAGAAACAGGTTACAACGATCAATGTGAAACCAGTAGAAAATACTGTATCAAAACGATGAAAAATACAGGCAGGCACTTTCGTAAGTTAGTAGATCACCGGAACATTTGTTTACTCAATCCTCGCCAACATGATTTTTATATTGAAAATGGATCGTTTTTTTTCGAGAAAAAGTTGTTCTGTGGCTACAACTTTGAATAATGTAACGTTCGTTAATTCTAAGCAAATCAGTAGGAACCATTATGATAGCCAGATTTTGTACAATATAAAGAAACAAGTTTCTCGACCTTAGTTAGTACAGACACTGCTTCCTTCATCAATTAGCTGATTAATTTTTCTAGTTCACAATTCAGAATCTACTGTATCAGAGAAGTTGTTTCAGTAATGTATCTACCACAAGTGCAATCATGCTTTGATTTCTGTCTTTGAACACCGAGAGAGAACACGAAACATTTTCGACTACTGTATTTTCGCGGTTCATGTACTTTTATAGGCCAATAATATACACAAATAACATAATAGAAATCGAATTCGTACTAAAATCAGTATCTGCAAAGCCGACCAGATTTTACGGTACTTAAAAGTTAATAAATAGTATGCTCGATTTCTTCATTGATCCTCTGCGCCTGAGTGGGATTTTAATAAATCAAATTTGAATTCAACCCTTCTTGAATGATAACGGCAATTCAGGAAGAGTTCTGGTTGAATCATGTGGAAAATTCAAAATTGTAAACGGACGACATTTGAATAATAGGTGATAACTAAAAAAAATAGGTAAGAACTGAATGCTTCAAAAGTACTAATCTCTCCATGTGTAACTGCCTAAATCAATACGATAAAACGGGAAAGTGCTTTTTATTCTTCAGGAAAAATTCAAGAACACTAGATCAGTTTGACGTATCGTGAACAGGCGTATATTGACCACTCAAGTCTCTGATCAGATCATCTCCATGTAAAGTTTTTTGGTCACAAGTCTGAGGTATAGGAATTGATACTTTCCTTAATTCCTAAATTCATACAATGTTCGCGAAACTGTAATTGTTTTTTTAACATTGATGTTTGACGCACTTCTTTCCACTTTTCTCTTTACTTTGCTCTTCTTACAAGCGGTCATGTTTTTCATAATCTGCTATATTGTGAAATTTTGTTCGATTTGATGTCGAATCAATAAATAATTCGCTTTTTTGGGTTGCTTCTCACTCTCATCGGACCATCCTGTCTTTTTCTTTGTTTGTCTATTTCTATCCTCACATGATAAAGTTTCCAGTTTCACTCGCTCTATTAATTTTCAAACAAGATCTGTATCGTATTGGTATCTTATGTGATATAAGAGACGACGCATGATTTTCAGCATTGCGACGAATGATGCGTTGCTTTTTCAGTTTCAAAACTTCCATTTTGGTTTTCATTATTGTATCTTCAAAAAAACGTCGGCGCGCCGCAGTTGCAAAAGTGACACGCCCATTCTTGGCAAAAGCACTGAAAATGTGCGCACACAACTCCCGCGCCGCGGGTTGCAAAGAAGTGGGCGTGTCGTTTAAGCCCCGCCTCTTGCCGAGATTTTTTTGAAGAAACAATAATATAGTCTGAACGTTGAGATGTTCTGTTATTGTTATGTACATCGAAAATTTAGATTTTGTCGTCTTCAGCGTAATTAATAGTACAAAATCCACATCACTGAATTTCTGACCATTTCAAAACATTGAAGATCCGTTGAACGCTGTTTTTGTCGCTATTCTCATTTTTTGTTCCTATTGGAGTTTCGGCTTGAGACCAATACCATTCGATAGCTGACATTCTAAAACATCGCATTTCACTTCAATTTTTAGCAAGACTGTCACTTTTCGTGGCCAGCTGCCGGCAGGTTGGCCGTGGCTAGTCGCGGCTTTTGAGACGTGGAAATTAACACTGAAACTTTTTCTAGGAATGAGTTTTTTCGGTTGATAAGAAAATCAGTGAAAAAAAAAGATTTTTAATAGCTGATATAGAATCATTGTTACTGCAATTGTGAAACAAATGCACTAACAATCTCCATTTTAGACTATTACCAGATTTCGTGCAAACAAAAAAACATGTTTCTCGAACTTTGTTAGTAACCACTTAATTTTCTTTTTTAATAGGCGACTACGTAGTTCTCTCCATTCAACCTCTTGTTAGCAATTCAAAACATACAGTATAAATGAAATTGTTTAAAGAATGTTGCGAAAAAAAAGAGCAATGTTTCCATGAACTTTGTTCCAAAATAGGGGAACCGATACAGAAAAGTTTCAGTTTCTGTCATTCCATAATTGATTGATAAGGTTTTATTAACCAAAATTAATATTGCAAGCCCTGTGATTTCCATTGAGTTTGGAGCCCTATATGTACATATAGTTAACTTTCCTGAAGTTATGTCTTGATTTCTATTTTGCAGATACCAAAAATCATGCCCGCAAAGACCCCAATCTTCGCCGTCAATGAATACTGTGTGTGCATCTGTCCAGTTGATGGCAAAGCGTACAAGTCGGTGACCCTCGAAATTCGCGAAAAGGAGGAGTATTTCTTTTACAAAGTTCATTGCCTGGGATGGAATTCCCGTTACGATCAATGGTTGCCTGAGTCGGAACTATTCAAGGGTACAGTGGAGGAGTACCTAATCGCTAATTTGACTATTTGATCTTTTCTTGTTGTTTTTTACAATCTCAAAATGTTGTTATTTGTGCTCCCTTGATGAAGTCTGAAATTTGAAAATGTCTGGTCTTACATATATTCACACTCAGAATCTACCTTTGAGAGTTTTGAACCGGAATTGAACACTGAATTGTTACACAGCCGCGTGTGCTCTAAATCTGAAAATGCCAAAACAGTTTTAAGATATCCATTGCATTCGGTATTCGACGTGACTTTCATTTCGAATGATTGCAGTTTCTTCATTTTTATATGAAAACAGATTTAACTAAACAACTACTACTGTTCTTTTTTCCCATTAAATAACTGTTACATTTTGCTTTTTATGACCGTTACATATTTCTACCACTCGTTACAAAAGCTAAACTTTCAACCTAGCAATCTTTGTTCAAGAACTATTACAAGTTATCTTCAATAAAGTCTGAAAGTTGGAATGTTCTGTTTTTCCTATTTAAAAATATAATCTATCTCCAAATTTAGACGTCAGTCTGCGGTGGACGAATTGCTCTCAACTCACTGCTACTGGATTTCTCAACCTCTTGATACAGCTAATTTGAAACAGCCAATCACAAGACAAAACTTTTTGGATGAATAACTCAGCATTAGAAGTACCCTTTTTCGTGATGTCTTCCATATGGAAGTTTTTATACTTTTCTAATCTCCAATGCTGTGTTTCAAACCATTCATGTAATGCATGATGAATGGAATAGGTTTGCAAGGCCATTTCAATGGAAAGCATTTTATTTTCTCTTCGAAAAAAATGCCGGCATGAGACATTTTATGGTTAGTGTATTTTTAGTGATTTGGAAAAGTAGGACCGTATTTCTTAAACTGCAGTGTACCGCTGTATTCTTGAACGTCACATTATGTAAAATCTGTTCCAGCGTGTTTATAATTCCAAGAAAATTTTGCCACTCTGCTATTTTAACCCCTAATTTAAATCAATGTGCTTCCAGGAGTCAAAAATCCAGATGGACATTCAACAAGATTTTCTGTATCTTATTGTCAGTTTACTTCTCTGAAAGATATTTCTGGTCAATGATCGTCGAGATGATTCTTCTCTTTAAGGGAACTATGGAGTATAATCTGGTTAACTTGACTATTTTATTGTTCTTGTTGTTTTTTTTTAATCGCAAAATTATTTTGCTTGTGTTCACCAATAAAGTCGAAAGTTGAAATCTGCTGTTTTTTTCTATTTCCGATGATTACGGTACATTATCACTCCCAAGTCACTGCTCCTGAATTTCTTAACGTTTTGAAACAGCCAATCACAGGAAAGGAAATAAGTGTGTCCCACAATTTTGGGCCACAAGAAGCGAACGAAAAATCAACGACTGTTCAGATAAAAAACTCATTGTAAGCTTTAGTAGTGCTATTTTTGATGACATTCTCGATATGGAAGCTCTTAAGACTCATCTTTTCCCAATGATCTGTTTCAAATAGTTCAGGTAATACATGGTGGATGGAACAGTTTAGTGATAAAATTTCACAAGAATCATTTCTGTCTCTTTTTAGAAATGCCAGCGAAGTACGGATTTTGAGCGACATGTTATTTTCTTTGTAGGCTTTCTGTGATGAAATTTTCAGTGATTTCGCAAGGACAGGGATGTTGGGAATTCTCATTTTTAGCTAAATACATATGTATGAAGAGATAATACCCAAAAACAGTTTCAACGTGTTCATAATTTCAAGGAAACTTTGCCATTATCCAAAAATAGTTAAAGCTCAAACCAGAGTTGCGTGGATATCCAATTTCCTCATTCCAACTTCCGAGTTCTGACTTTCGTTTGCAAATTGTTCGATTTTGCGCCACTCTGGCCAGTAGAGTTCCGAATCAAATACCATTCATTTTTGAAAAAGCGATTTTCGACGTAAAATGATTATCGAAAATGTCGTTTTTCTAGAAATGACGGTGGAAATGACAGTTGGAATTTTTGAAACGATTTTCAAAACGACATTTTTGACTGTCAGAAAAATAAATGCAATTTCTAAAACGACATTTTCGACATTCTGGATTTTCTTCACAGAAAGTTGATAAACGGTGACACAAATCAGCAGAAATGGTTGTTGGCTAATTGTGTAGCTACTTCAAAGCTGTCAGTATCAATTCCGGGGCTGGCCGCGGGTCGGCCGCCGTTGTCTAATCAGGCCATCCTTTTGAAAATAAGCTTTTCGGGCTATAAAAAATCAGAGCCGTTATTTTTCAAAATCAGGAGTACCCTAACCGAGACGCAGCAGCCGGCCCCCTGACTGCCTAAAGCTTCTACCAATGTAAAACTTCAAATTCAGCCTCTTTTCCTGCTGATCTCACCGAAAATTATGAATTTATGTCATAATTTTTCCCTGAAATTATCATTTTTCGGATTAAAGTTAGAAGATGATGACGTGGTTCCACCTCAAAGTAATTTTTTCGGGTTTCTTGTTGGCAAAAATTCCAATTTTCTGTTACTTTTTCCATCCGACTATTCCGACTATTCCGACTGTTTTCGACATTTTCGACATTATCGACAATGTCGTTTTGGAATTCAAAATTTTTTTCGACAGTTTCGACATTACTGTTTTTCATTTCTGAAAAAATTTCGACATTTTCGATAGTCATTTTTAAAATACTAGTTGACGTGAACAGTAGAAATGATTATCAGTATAGACTGATTTTGTCATTTTCAACTGGCAATTCGGAACTTTACTGGCCAGAACTAAATCCAATACGCTTATAAACGTCGAAAATCAAAACAACAAAATTTTCTGTATCATACCGTTAGTTTAGCTTTTTGGGGGGGGGGGGGGGGGACTTTGTGGCAATGATCTTCCAATAGATTCATAAAGCTCAATGACCACCAGGGTTGTCACTTTTCTCAAAAAGTCGGGGTTTTTTTTCGCGGTTTTTGGCGGCCTCTTGAAATTAAAATGGCTATTGAAAACTTGGAATTTTTGAAAATCTTCACATTTTCAAAAATGTTCAACTAAATCAGAAAGGTCGCGTTCGGCCCTGCGACTGTCTTGATAACCACTATTTGTAGCAGAGTTTGCTGTATCAAGTACTTAAAAAAATAGTATCGAAATTTGGTTCCACAATTTTGTCATATAACGGAAACTATTCCAGGTGTGCTTCATAATACTTTTCAAATCAGGAGCAGCATTCCCGAATGGGAATGGAAATCAGATGAATATCGCTTGTTGTCAAATTCTAGTTGTCGTCACGTAAATATATTTTCAAGGAAAACTCATTTTTCTCAAAATATTCTGTTTCACTACGGTTGTTTCTCTGTTTCTCATATCTTACCAACAGTTTAATGGAGATTTCATAAATTCTGCATTCAGATCCTTTCATCAACCAGTCATCCGTCTAGAGCATCTGTCCGTTCTCTTTTACAACACCAATGTCTCCTTTTCAAGTTCCAAAAGTATCAACACTATCCCTATCTGTCCAAATCGTGCTCTATTGAGATGCGTTGCGGTTTTTGCGCTCATAGAATATCCCCCACTCTCACTTTCATCGACATACAACAGAAGGCGACAAGACAATAGAAGGCGTTCTCATGTGGTCAGTAGTTCCATTCCCTCTTCACTTGCCCAGAATTCGTATTCAGCAAAGGGTCCCCGTAATTCTAGACCTCAAGAAATTCTATGATTTTCTGATGTTTTTCCTGTTTCATTTTTTCAATATTCATCTCGCTTTTATTTCATCTTTTGTTCACATTACCAATTTTGTTCCGACCTTCATCACAAGTATAACCTGAACCACATCCTAGTAAACCCTAAAATAATTTTTTCTCGAAAGTTGAAAATATCGAATTATTGATCTCAAAACCGTAAGAATGGCTGTTCGTTTGCAAAAATTTTGTTAAGTGTACCAAAGGATTGGCTTGATGCTTCGTTTATGACTGTATATGCTATTTCAGAATCGGTATTTTTTCAGCAAAATGTTCTGTTTCACTGTGTTTCTTTCTCTCTTTCACACTTTTCCAGCCGTTCGACTGCACATTTTAATTCTCAAATTTCAATAATCCCAGCATTATCCTTATTTTTTCAAAATGCGCTCCACTGAGATGCGTCGCGTTCTATGCACGGTTGTGCGCGCAAACGGGAAGTGTGAATGAGTGTGAGACACTAGACGGACTAAACTGTGCATTATAAATCTCAACAACGTTTGTTTTTCTCTCATACATAGTCCCTCTGTCCAATAATCTTAATTTTTCCCTCAATGCTTTGTTTCAAAACACTAGACGACGTTTCCTTCTGGTCATTGTTCTCTCCGTGCCCCCATTACGATCGATTCATACTGACTGGATATTCAGGTTAAGTGTGTATTGTTCTTATGAAAATCGATAAAATCGTGAATTATACGATTGTCCCATATCCATCCATTCGTTTTATATTCAATAGTTCTAGACTGTCTCCAGAAAACCAATAATTTTTCAACCATTTTCCTGTTTCAGTTTTCCGATATTCCTCCCATTACCCTCCGTTCCTCGTTAACTCCAGTTTTCCCCCTTCTCTTGAAATTGCGTAGGCTTTCCACTATTTTTAAAATGCCTTAGAACTCGAATCATCCGTTTCTGACCCCCTAATCCAAGTCTCTCCAGAACTCCCCTTTCACTTTCCGTTTCAACTTGTACAAATATTCTCACTCGTTCTGTTCAAATCGTTAACCCCAGGCTTCTTTCACCCTCAACCTTAAACCAATTCCAGAACGTCATCATCTACCGAAAATGACCACCAACACCCCAACCGTCAACAGCAAGGACGCCTGGGTCTGCATCTACAACCCGGCCACCAACGAAGCTTATGATATCAAGATCGTTGCTATTCGAGAGAAGAATGGCCAAGAAGAGTTCAAAGTTCATTACCAAGGATGGAACAAAAACAAGGACAAATGGATGCCAGCGTCACGGCTCGTGAAGGGTACCTTGGAGGAGTATCGTGCGCTGAATCCGTTGAAGGAGGCTGAGGAAACTCCAAGGAATGGTGGAGCTGGAGCTGGTTCCTCTCAGCAAGCTGGAACGGCCCCAAAGCCTTCTTCTGAGCCGAAACCGATAGTCAAGCCCAAGGCCAACGGGGCAAGATTATCTGGAGCCGGACCATCCCAGCCAGCTGGATCTGTTAGGACCGGAGCTGGACCCTCCACTGAGCCATCTGAACAGAAACCGGCCAATGGCTCAGGAGCAGTACGCTCTCAGCCAACTGCAAGGAAGATGGTGCCCATGGAAGATCCAGAATCCGAACCCGAGGAGCCGGAGCCAAAGGCTGAGAGAAAGAAGGCTGTGGCCAAGAGAACCGGAGCCAAAGCCAATTCCACCTCGAAAGCTGCTGATCCACAGTCGGTGGTCCTGTCCAAGGTCAACGGAGCCAGCCCATCTGGAGCCAATGGAGCTGGACCGTCTTTCAGGCCAGCAGCTCCAGTTTTTGCTGTCAAAGATGTCTGCCTGTGCCGCTACAGCCTAAACGATGACAGGGTATACAAGGCGACAATCCTTGAAATCCGGGAGAAAGATGGGCAGTTCGAGTACAAAGTTCACTGTTTGAAATGGAATCCTCGCTTCGATCAATGGTTCCCTGCATCGAGACTCTTCAAGGGAACAATGGTGGAGTATCTCCGGGCTCAGCTAACTAGCTGATTTTTTTGTATTGTTTTTTTAAACATTGATGTTTTCATCTTTAATAAAGTCTTAAACTTGAAATGTTCTTTTTTCACATTCAGGTCAGATTTTTGAAGGCAAAGTTGAAACGTCGCGCATTAATGATATATAATTCAGAGCAAATTTTGAAAGTTTCGAAACAGTGAGAACTGAAATCTTCGTGAAATTCATATTAGCTTGATCAAAAGCAATCAAATCATCAGTGGGCCCTGTATCTAACAAAAGCAGTTTGGCAAAGTTACCTTCTTTTTTTTCATTTTTGAAGTTTTTGAAATTACTGTTTCAAATTCAGGGTTTATTTACGAAACTTTGGCATTCATCAATTCCACAACTTTGTCTCGAGATCTTTGTTTCCATTGGAGCATAATTTTTAAAATCGAAAAAAACCATGTTATATTCTTATACTCCAAACACTGAAATAAACCGAGACTAGAGTTCATGTCAATAAAATTTGCCTGTTTCATGTTTCTCATTTGTTTTTATAACATTTAATATTTGTAATCACAATCCGGAATTGACATCATTTCGACAACCTCTGTATCATGAACTTATCGAATACTGATTTACACATTCCTATGTAATTGTATCCGTATTTTTCCGTATTGTTCCAGAATATTCCATTCTGTTTTAATGTGAATGCATACATTTTTTGAAACATTGACAAAGTTCTGAAAAATCGAAAACAGTTTGAGAAAACAATGTTTCACATACCTATGAAAAAAGAATCGTTCGAGATCGCTATGTTGGGATAAGCGAAAATGTACTATTTTTAGCACTGAACGTCAATTTACTCAGTTTTTGAATAGTGGAAACAAATCGTTGGAAGCAAAAATTGCTGATATCTTGAATTTTCTGTTTCAGATCTTCGTTTTTAGACATAGAGTGCAAAACGGGTCAGTTGTCGATTCGAGCGTTCTAGCTAAAAACTGTTCCAGCTTGTTTATATTCACAATCGATTTTTAGGCTACCTGATCTGTATTTGTTCATTGTTTTTCTAACTTTATCAGAGTCGAGAATTCTACAAATGCACCACAAAATTTGCTGTTTCAATTGATTCAGTTCCCCAAGAGGATCTGCTGCTAAAATAATTATCGTTTAACTATTCCTTCACGTGTTTGCATGATCATGACAAACAACTTGGTTCAAAGTATACTGTACCGACAATTCATCTCGAGATAAATGCAAAGGAAAATGAAAATAACCGTTGTACATGTATTTATCGATGCATAGCGTAATTAACTGTTTTAACAACTTCATAAAACGCTGTTATAGTTATCTATCTAATGAGTGAAACTTAAACGTAACAACACTGATCTGCGATTTTTTCGTTCGTTAAATTAACAACAAAGTTAAATAAAGTCAGAATGGAGGCTTGTACCATATTCAAAATGGAATTGAATACTATTCAACTGCACTATTCATATCATAAAAGGGAAACACGAAATATCTTTCGATTCGAACGATTTTAGTATTTTTTACGTGAAACTAGACTGAAAGTGCAACCAAACCAAAAAATAATGCACTAGTAGACATGGAAAGTGTGAAACTGCTATCGAAAGTTAGAATATTTCATGTTGCATTCACACGGCTTACATGATCTTGTTGGATCATGAACAATGATTTTAGGTATTTTGAAGAATACACCAGTGGTAAACCTGCAATAACATCTTCTCAGCTTTCGGTGTCTACTTTTCAGAAAGATCTGATGTGATGAATGGTTCAAAGTGCTACTGATGCTACAAATATCATACACATTTCGAACTAGTGATACGATGAAAAATAATCGATATATATCGGTTCCGACAAAAAGGGTTTGAGCAAAGCTGTTCTTAACTCACTTAATCATATGATGTTAAAGAAACTGAAGAAACCATTGAAAGAATTTCGCTACTTTATAACGGTTGTCTGTCTGCTTCTTTTATTTGTCTACCTATTCGGATGTTTCTTCTAACCTCACACGTGAAAAACGCAATGTTTCAATTTGTTCGAAAATTTTTTTTAAGCGTATGAGTTTGATAATTCAATTAATCAAAGACCTGCTGTCGGTAGAAAAAATCAAATTAAAATTGTGATTTCTCTAGGTGGGGTGGTGATATGCTGAAGCTGAAACGATTACATTTTCAGCTTTTCAAAGTTGCATGTTTCAATATACTGGTATGATACATGATGTATGGAACATGTTAGTCTGACGAATTTTCTCTTGTTTGTAGCTGATTTATGACTTTTTGATTGGAATTGAACTATGGTGATGCTTAACCATAGTGAAGCTGATGATCAAGCTGGAAAGCCGATTTGCCCCACAGCAGTTTAAGTTGATTCATCAAAACGTGGCATGTTGAGTGGTGTTTACGATTTCAAACATTTGACAAGTTTCATACTTGAATCTCGAGTCAGTTCTCAGTTCTCGCATAATTCCAATTGGTGTGAGAAAAATAGCACTAAAATAAGAGAAAACCGTACGAAAATGAAAGGGAAATCAAAAACTGTTCTAATCAGAGACTTTTTTCATCAAAACTAAGTCTGAAGTCGAGTCTATTACGTAATCGGTAGTTCCTCTTAATAACGAAGTTTAACGATGTTCTCGAATTTGTAATTGTTGCATTTTTGTCGAAAAATCTAAATGTTCAGCTAGCACCTGCTCAATTATTGCATTATCTTGTGTACATTATTCACCAGGTTACCGAAACAGTTAATAGTGAGGAAAGTGAAAACTCTGAAAAAGACTGTGGCAAAAGGCAAAGGTATCCGTAACTCAGTGATCCAACAACTGGATTTTTTGCTACTCAATGCTCTCCGACTAGCTTTTGTAAACTTCTGAATGGTTATTTTCAGTTTTCAGCTAGCTGATGTATTCACCCGAAATGCTCAATTATTAACGACTGAGTCGGTTTTATTTTTCAGTTTCGTTGTTGTTTTTATTTATGATCTGATAGTTGGTCCTTTTGAGAATACTACAGTACTCTGTTTCTAGAAATACATGAGAGCGGTAGAATTTTTTTACTATCATTGGAATCTTTCCGCCCGTCTTTGTATCGTTGACCGTAAAACTGAGGATTTTCTGTGGCTACAACATTGAATGATTTCACGTTTGTCGATGCAAAGAAAATGCATTAACTATCTCTATTTTAGACAACTACCAGAATTCGTACAAGAATACAAAGAAACATGTTTCTTGAACTTCGTTAGTACAGACATAATTTTTCTCAACAGTGTGTCGATCAACTGCCTATTGGCTAACCTTTTCGTTTCTAAACGAGGGGAACAAACGCAGAAAATATTCAGTTTCTGTATTTTCATAACTTTGGATCCTTTGAAAAACAATACTTGGAGCAATCAACGACTACGGTGGCTATAAAAAACATATAATGAATAATATTGAAACAAATCACCCGGGAAATTCAAAATAGTAAACAAGGAACATTTTAACCAAACATAATTATTTTCTATATACGTTGTTACGAGTAACTTACGACCAAATTTTCTCATGTGCAATTGCTTAAAATGATACGAAAGAACGGAAAAGATTGTCATTTAATTTGCTAATAAGACGCTTTGAGAATATTGAAACCGTAGGGGCAATCGTATATTGTCCACTTGCAACTGGAATCCGAATGTTATTCACATCAGTTGTGTAGTTTTGAGGAATTCCCTCGATTCCCTACTTCATACATTGTTCGAGAATCTGTAATTTTGTGTTGGTTTTTTTGCGAATAATTCTTTGTTTCACACTCGTATTTTCTCGCTTCCTTTTACCTTTCTAGCAATTGGATAGGTGGTCATATGTTAAATTGTCAAACCCTGTTTGAAACTTAAGCCTGTTGCTCTAGTCAAGTTCATAAAATTCTGTGCAATTTCGACCGTATACAGCTCTGTCCATAATAATGAACTTTTTCAAAACGTGCTACTTCAAATTAAAGTCAAATCAGCCGTCTTCTCACCTGAGCATTGTATCGCCCCCGCCCAGTTTCGGAAGAGAGACGCAGGCAACGAGAGTTTTCAAGTAGTTCAAGAGACCAAATACAATATCAATTCGGAAATTTTTTGTTTTTTTTTTTTAAATTTGAATCTACATTCAATTATTGAATTGGAGCGATCGCGTGCATAATCGGCTCCAAAAAAATGTTCCTGGATTTCTCAACGTTATGAAACAGCCAATCACAAGGAAGCAAATAAGTCTGTGCCATAAATGAAACAAAGAAAAATAATGGCTCACAAAAAACATTTCTGATTTATGTTCCACAAAAAAAACCTCGCTGATAATTATTTGATAAAATTGTCTGTGTGAAAAAGATTATCATGTTCAAATATACTTTATTTAATGTTTCACATATCTGAGACAAAGTCGGGTTTCGATGTGATTCTATTGGGTCTTTGATATACCTCTGCTAAAACTGTTTCATTTCTCAAAAACATATTAATCTGGTCTAGATATAATAGGTTTGTTTATTAATTAGTGCATTTCAGATTGTTTTTAATCAAAATCTCTTTCTTAGGCTGCTTGATCTACACTTTTTCTCTGCTTCATTAACTCCTTCAGTGTCGAGGCAAATTTATCGAAAACATTTGCTGTCTCATAGTGCTAGTTTGTCGAAAATGATTTCCTGATAATATTATGAGTGCAGGTCCGTAAGAAACAATTTGGACCAAAGTTTACTGTATTGAAAACTTAACTAATTCGGAAACAAAATCCGCCCCCTTCTCGCCCCAAATCGCGTTGGTATGCGCCTTACCGTTTTTTCGGCAAAAAGGGGCGGAGCTTTGTCACAAAAAATGTGTCCCAAAACCTGTCACACTTTTTTGACGATTAATAACTTCGGCCGGAGTGGACCGTTTTTGATGTTTCTTTTTTTGTTGAATAAAGCAAATAGGGCCGCCCGTAGGGAACTAACAAACAATGGGATTGGATGATTTTGAGCCGAGTTGTGCTCAATCTGCCGAAGCTCATTTTTTTCCAAAAAATTTTGGCTTGGAAAATTTCGCATTTTTGGAAGTTTAATTAGTTGCATAATTCGGGGAGCAGAGCTACGGGTCTGAAATTTCAAATATAAGTTGGGCGACTAACTGGCTAAGTGAAGAGCAACTAAAAAAAATTATTTATCTCAAAATAAAA
The DNA here is from genome assembly GCA_963932045.1 of Caenorhabditis sinica. Taxonomy (NCBI): domain Eukaryota; kingdom Metazoa; phylum Nematoda; class Chromadorea; order Rhabditida; family Rhabditidae; genus Caenorhabditis; species Caenorhabditis sinica. Next base: position 24,616,526 of record OZ009940.1, read on the forward strand.
TTTTGAGCCCTAAAAGTTTAAAATGTAGCTTTTTTGGAAAATTTTGCTTCTGCCGCTTCGTTTGAGAGAACGGATAGAGCTATCTTTTTGATTTTTGGTGAGTATATGTAAGTCAGACCGTTTTAACCGTTTATCAAATCAGAATCAGTCTATCTTGAAAGCTGCTCCAGATATTATTGAAAAATCGAAAAAAGTGGAGCTTTTCCTCCTCGAAAATAGGCTCCGCCCACTTTTAGTTTTTCGCCTATAACTTCGTTAGTTTTTTGAATTTTTGGAATATTCCGTGAAAAACGGAAGTGGGATGGAAAACTGCATCGATCTATGTAAAATTTGTGAGTTTTTTAATGGAAAAATTGTTCAGAAATCAAGAAAAACTGATTTTCAGGCCAAAAATTAAATGTTACAAAATCGTCATTTTTTAACATTTTGAAGATTTTCTTTTTGGTTCCATTAGATAAAACTGCGTTGATGCTGAAATCAATTTTTGTATCTTCTTATTCTGAATTTGAGTAAATTTATGACCATTATTAGATTTCCGAACTGATAGTGTAAGGGGTTTCACCAAAAACAAGATTTATTACTTAATTCTTTCAAAAATACATGTGAAATCATCTCTTCTAGGGAAACAATGCAAAAAACCGCACGAAAAAAGCTTTCCTGGCTCTATTTTGAGCCATATTCGAATCCTACAATTCCGAAGCGCAGGCGTTTTTTCGGAAAGAAGAGGAGATGACGGGCGCAGAGAGGGGAGCGAGGTCCCATCGGCGGCAGTGATGTCACAGTCCTGCCTCCTTCACTTACGTACAGACTGAATGGCGCAGTGGTAGAGCTGTGGGCTCAGGATCTGAAGGTCGTTGGTTCAATACTTTTCCATGTGGAAAGTCTTTTGCTTTATTTTTGAAGGACCATGACGATAAGTCCGAGGAGCCGAAGGCTCCGAGTAACACGGCCGCAGGCCGTGTCTTTGAAGGGCCGAAGGCCCTGAGACCGAGGAGCCGAAGGCTCCGTGATACACGGCCGCAGGCCGTGTCTTCGAACACTTGGGCCTTAGGCCCTCGCAAAGTAAGCCTACACTCGGGCCATTGGCCCTCGCAAAGTAAGCCTACACTCGGGCCTTCGGCCATCGCAAAGATAGCCTATACTCGGGCCATTGGCCCTCGCAGAGATAGCGAACACTCGGGCCTTCGGCCCTCGCAAAGATAGCCTGCACTCGGGCCTTCGGCCATCGCAAAGATAGCCTACACTCGGGCCATTGGCCCTCGCAGAGATAGCGAACACTCAGGCCTTCGGCCCTCGCAAAGTAAGCCTGCACTCGGGCCTTCGGCCCTCGCTAAGATAGCGAACACTCGGGCCTTCGGCCATCGCAAAGATAGCCTGCACTCGGGCCTTCGGCCCTCGCAAAGTAAGCCTGCACTCGGGCCTTCGGCCCTCGCTAAGATAGCGAACACTCGGGCCTTCGGCCATCGCAAAGATAGCCTGCGCTCGGGCCTTCGGCCATCGCAAAGATAGCCTACATTCGGGCCATTGGCCCTCGCAGAGATAGCGAACACTCGGGCCTTCGGCCATCGCAAAGATAGCCTGCACTCGGGCCTTCGGCCATCGCAAAGATAGCCTACACTCGGGCCATTGGCCCTCGCAGAGATAGCGAACACTCAGGCCTTCGGCCCTCGCAAAGTAAGCCTGCACTCGGGCCTTCGGCCCTCGCTAAGATAGCGAACACTCGGGCCATTGGCCCTCGCAGAGATAGCGAACACTCAGGCCTTCGGCCCTCGCAAAGTAAGCCTGCACTCGGGCCTTCGGCCCTCGCTAAGACAGCGAACACTCGGGCCATTGGCCCTCGCAGAGATAGCGAACACTCAGGCCTTCGGCCCTCGCAAAGTAAGCCTGCACTCGGGCCTTCGGCCCTCGCTAAGATAGCGAACACTCGGGCCTTCGGCCATCGCAAAGATAGCCTGCACTCAGGCCTTCGGCCCTCGCAAAGTAAGCCTGCACTCGGGCCTTCGGCCCTCGCTAAGATAGCGAACACTCGGGCCATTGGCCCTCGCAGAGATAGCGAACACTCAGGCCTTCGGCCCTCGCAAAGTAAGCCTGCACTCGGGCCTTCGGCCCTCGCTAAGATAGCGAACACTCGGGCCTTCGGCCATCGCAAAGATAGCCTGCACTCGGGCCTTCGGGCCTCGCAAAGTAAGCCTGCACTCGGGCCTTCGGCCATCGCAAAGATAGCCTGCGCTCGGGCCTTCGGCCATCGCAAAGATAGCCTACATTCGGGCCATTGGCCCTCGCAGAGATAGCGAACACTTGGGCCTTCGGCCATCGCAAAGATAGCCTGCACTCAGGCCTTCGGCCATCGCAAAGATAGCCTACACTCGGGCCATTGGCCCTCGCAGAGATAGCGATCACTCGGGCCTTCGGTCATCACAAAGATAGCCTGCACTCGGGCCTTCGGTCATCGCAAAGATAGCCTGCACTCGGGCCTCCGGCCATCGCAAAGATAGCCTACATTCGGGCCATTGGCCCTCGCAGAGATAGCGAACACTCGGGCCTTCGGCCATCGCAAAGATAGCCTGCACTCGGGCCTTCGGCCATCGCAAAGATAGCCTACACTCGGGCCATTGGCCCTCGCAGAGATAGCGAACACTCAGGCCTTCGGCCCTCGCAAAGTAAGCCTGCACTCGGGCCTTCGGCCCTCGCTAAGATAGCGAACACTCGGGCCATTGGCCCTCGCAGAGATAGCGAACACTCAGGCCTTCGGCCCTCGCAAAGTAAGCCTGCACTCGGGCCTTCGGCCCTCGCTAAGACAGCGAACACTCGGGCCATTGGCCCTCGCAGAGATAGCGAACACTCAGGCCTTCGGCCCTCGCAAAGTAAGCCTGCACTCGGGCCTTCGGCCCTCGCTAAAATAGCGAACACTCGGGCCTTCGGCCATCGCAAAGATAGCCTGCACTCAGGCCTTCGGCCCTCGCAAAGTAAGCCTGCACTCGGGCCTTCGGCCCTCGCTAAGATAGCGAACACTCGGGCCATTGGCCCTCGCAGAGATAGCGAACACTCAGGCCTTCGGCCCTCGCAAAGTAAGCCTGCACTCGGGCCTTCGGCCCTCGCTAAGATAGCGAACACTCGGGCCTTCGGCCATCGCAAAGATAGCCTGCACTCGGGCCTTCGGGCCTCGCAAAGTAAGCCTGCACTCGGGCCTTCGGCCATCGCAAAGATAGCCTGCGCTCGGGCCTTCGGCCATCGCAAAGATAGCCTACATTCGGGCCATTGGCCCTCGCAGAGATAGCGAACACTTGGGCCTTCGGCCATCGCAAAGATAGCCTGCACTCAGGCCTTCGGCCATCGCAAAGATAGCCTACACTCGGGCCTCCATCCATCGCAAAGATAGCCTACATTCGGGCCATTGGCCCTCGCAGAGATAGCGATCACTCGGGCCTTCGGTCATTACAAAGATAGCCTGCACTCGGGCCTTCGGTCATCGCAAAGATAGCCTGCACTCGGGCCTCCGGCCATCGCAAAGATAGCCTACATTCGGGCCATTGGCCCTCGCAGAGATAGCGAACACTCGGGCCTTCGGCCATCGCAAAGATAGCCTGCACTCGGGCCTTCGGCCATCGCAAAGATAGCCTACACTCGGGCCATTGGCCCTCGCAGAGATAGCGATCACTCGGGCTTTCGGTCATCGCAAAGATAGCCTGCACTCGGGCCTTCGGCCATCGCAAAGATAGCCTACACTCGGGCCATTGGCCCTCGCAGAGATAGCGATCACTCGGGCCTTCGGTCATCGCAAAGATAGCCTGCACTCGGGCCTTCGGCCATCGCAAAGATAGCCTACACTCGGGCCATTGGCCCTCGCAGAGATAGCGATCACTCGGGCCTTCGGTCATCGCAAAGATAGCCTGCACTCGGGCCTTCGGCCATCGCAAAGATAGCCTGCAGTCGGGCCTTCGGTCATCGCAAAGATAGCCTGCACTCGGGCCTTCGGCCATCGCAAAGATAGCCTGCGCTCGGGCCTTCGGCCATCGCAAAGATAGCCTACATTCGGGCCATTGGCCCTCGCAGAGATAGCGAACACTTGGGCCTTCGGCCATCGCAAAGATAGCCTGCACTCAGGCCTTCGGCCATCGCAAAGATAGCCTACACTCGGGCCATTGGCCCTCGCAGAGATAGCGATCACTCGGGCCTTCGGTCATCACAAAGATAGCCTGCACTCGGGCCTTCGGTCATCGCAAAGATAGCCTGCACTCGGGCCTCCGGCCATCGCAAAGATAGCCTACATTCGGGCCATTGGCCCTCGCAGAGATAGCGAACACTCGGGCCTTCGGCCATCGCAAAGATAGCCTGCACTCGGGCCTTCGGCCATCGCAAAGATAGCCTACACTCGGGCCATTGGCCCTCGCAGAGATAGCGAACACTCAGGCCTTCGGCCCTCGCAAAGTAAGCCTGCACTCGGGCCTTCGGCCCTCCCTAAGATAGCGAACACTCGGGCCATTGGCCCTCGCAGAGATAGCGAACACTCAGGCCTTCGGCCCTCGCAAAGTAAGCCTGCACTCGGGCCTTCGGCCCTCGCTAAGATAGGGAACACTCGGGCCTTCGGCCATCGCAAAGATAGCCTGCACTCGGGCCTTCGGCCCTCGCAAAGTAAGCCTGCACTCGGGCCTTCGGCCCTCGCTAAGATAGCGAACACTCGGGCCTTCGGCCATCGCAAAGATAGCCTGCGCTCGGGCCTTCGGCCATCGCAAAGATAGCCTACATTCGGGCCATTGGCCCTCGCAGAGATAGCGAACACTTGGGCCTTCGGCCATCGCAAAGATAGCCTGCACTCAGGCCTTCGGCCATCGCAAAGATAGCCTACACTCGGGCCATTGGCCCTCGCAGAGATAGCGATCACTCGGGCCTTCGGTCATCACAAAGATAGCCTGCACTCGGGCCTTCGGTCATCGCAAAGATAGCCTGCACTCGGGCCTCCGGCCATCGCAAAGATAGCCTACATTCGGGCCATTGGCCCTCGCAGAGATAGCGAACACTCGGGCCTTCGGTCATCGCAAAGATAGCCTGCACTCGGGCCTTCGGCCATCGCAAAGATAGCCTACACTCGGGCCATTGGCCCTCGCAGAGATAGCGATCACTCGGGCCTTCGGTCATCGCAAAGATAGCCTGCACTCGGGCCTTCGGCCATCGCAAAGATAGCCTACACTCGGGCCATTGGCCCTCGCAGAGATAGCGATCACTCGGGCCTTCGGTCATCGCAAAGATAGCCTGCACTCGGGCCTTCGGCCATCGCAAAGATAGCCTACACTCGGGCCATTGGCCCTCGCAGAGATAGCGATCACTCGGGCCTTCGGTCATCGCAAAGATAGCCTGCACTCGGGCCTTCGGCCATCGCAAAGATAGCCTACACTCGGGCCATTGGCCCTCGCAGAGATAGCGATCACTCGGGCCTTCGGTCATCGCAAAGATAGCCTGCACTCGGGCCTTCGGCCATCGCAAAGATAGCCTACACTCGGGCCATTGGCCCTCGCAGAGATAGCGATCACTCGGGCCTTCGGTCATAGCAAAGATAGCCTGCACTCGGGCCTTCGGCCATCGCAAAGATAGCCTACACTCGGGCCATTGGCCCTCGCAGAGATAGCGATCACTCGGGCCTTCGGTCATCGCAAAGATAGCCTGCACTCGGGCCTTCGGCCATCGCAAAGATAGCCTGCACTCGGGCCTTCGGTCATCGCAAAGATAGCCTGCACTCGGGCCTTCGGCCATCGCAAAGATAGCCTACACTTGGGCCATTGGCCCTCGCAGAGATAGCGAACACTCGGGCCTTCGGCCATCGCAAAGATAGCCTGCACTCGGGCCTTCGGCTATCGCAAAGATAGCCTACACTCGGGCCATTGGCCCTCGCAGAGATAGCGATCACTCGGGCCTTCGGTCATCGCAAAGATAGCCTGCACTCGGGCCTTCGGCCATCGCAAAGATAGCCTACACTCGGGCCATTGGCCATCGCAAAGATAGCCTGCACTCGGGCCTTCGGCTATCGCAAAGATAGCCTACACTCGGGCCATTGGCCCTCGCAGAGATAGCGATCACTCGGGCCTTCGGTCATCGCAAAGATAGCCTGCACTCGGGCCTTCGGCCATCGCAAAGATAGCCTGCACTCGGGCCTTCGGCTATCGCAAAGATAGCCTGCACTCGGGCCTTCGGCCCTCGCAGAGATAGCGATCACTCGGGCCTTCGGTCATCGCAAAGATAGCCTGCACTCGGGCCTTCGGCCATCGCAAAGATAGCCTACACTCGGGCCATTGGCCCTCGCAGAGATAGCGAACACTCGGGCCTTCGGCCCTCGCAAAGTAAGCCTGCACTCGGGCCTTCGGCCCTCGCTAAGATAGCGAACACTCGGGCCTTCGGCCATCGCAAAGATAGCCTACACTCGGGCCATTGGCCCTCGCAGAGATAGCGAACACTCGGGCCTTCGGCCCTCGCAAAGTAAGCCTGCACTCGGGCCTTCGGCCCTCGCTAAGATAGCGAACACTCGGGCCTTCGGCCATCGCAAAGATAGCCTACACTCGGGCCATTGGCCCTCGCAGAGATAGCGAACACTCGGTCCTTTGGCCATCGCAAAGATAGCCTACACTCGGGCCATTGGCCCTCGCAGAGATAGCGATCACTCGGGCCTTCGGTCATCGCAAAGATAGCCTGCACTCGGGCCTTCGGCCATCGCAAAGATAGCCTGCACTCGGGCCTTCGGCTATCGCAAAGATAGCCTGCACTCGGGCCTTCGGCCCTCGCAGAGATAGCGATCACTCGGGCCTTCGGTCATCGCAAAGATAGCCTGCACTCGGGCCTTCGGCCATCGCAAAGATAGCCTACACTCGGGCCATTGGCCCTCGCAGAGATAGCGAACACTCGGTCCTTTGGCCATCGCAAAGATAGCCTACACTCGGGCCATTGGCCCTCGCAGAGATAGCGAACACTCGGGCCTTCGGCCCTCGCAAAGTAAGCCTGCACTCGGGCCTTCGGCCCTCGCTAAGATAGCGAACACTCGGGGCTTCGGCCATCGCAAAGATAGCCTACACTCGGGCCATTGGCCCTCGCAGAGATAGCGAACACTCGGTCCTTTGGCCATCGCAAAGATAGCCTACACTCGGGCCATTGGCCCTCGCAGAGATAGCGAACACTCGGGCCTTTGGCCCTCGCAGAGATAGCGAACACTCGGGCCTTCGGCCCTCGCAAAGTAACCCTGCACTCGGGCCTTCGGCCCTCGCTAAGATAGCGAACACTCGGGCCTTCGGCCATCGCAAAGATAGCCTACACTCGGGCCATTGGCCCTCGCAGAGATAGCGAACACTCGGGCCTTTGGCCATCGCAAAGATAGCCTGCACTCGGGCCTTCGGCCATCGCAAAGATAGCCTACACTCGGGCCATTGGCCCTCGCAGAGATAGCGAACACTCGGGCCTTCGGCCCTCGCAAAGTAAGCCTGCAGTCGGGCCTTCGGCCCTCGCTAAGATAGCGATCACTCGGGCCTTCGGCCATCGCAAAGATAGCCTATACTCGGACCATTGACCCTCGCAAAGATAGCGAACACTCGGGCCTTCGGTCATCACAAAGATAGCCTGCACTCGGGCCTTCGGTCATCGCAAAGATAGCCTGCACTCGGGCCTTCGGCCATCGCAAAGATAGCCTACACTCGGGCCATTGGCCCTCGTAGAGATAGCGAACACTCGGGCCTTCGGCCCTCGCTAAGATAGCGAACACTCGGGCCTTCGGCCATCGCAAAGATAGCCTACACTCGGGCCATTGGCCTTCGCAGAGATAGCGATCACTCGGGCTTTCGGTCATCGCAAAGATAGCCTGCACTCGGGCCTTCGGCCATCGCAAAGATAGCCTACACTCGGGCCATTGGTCCTCGCAGAGATAGCGAACACTCGGGCCTTTGGCCATCGCAAAGATACCCTACACTCGGGCCATTGGCCCTCGCAGAGATAGCGATCACTCGGGCCTTTGGCCATCGCAGAGATAGCGAACACTCGGGCCTTCGGCTCTCGCAGAGATAGCGATCACTCGGGCCTTCGGCCATCGCAAAGATAGCCTACACTCGGGCCATTGGCCCTCGCAGAGATAGCGATCACTCGGGCTTTCGGTCATCACAAAGATAGCCTGCACTCGGGCCTTCGGCCATCGCAAAGATAGCCTACACTCGGGCCATTGGTCCTCGCAGAGATAGCGAACACTCGGGCCTTTGGCCATCGCAAAGATACCCTACACTCGGGCCATTGGCCCTCGCAGAGATAGCGATCACTCGGGCCTTCGGCCCTCGCAGAGATAGCGATCACTCGGGCCTTCGGCCATCGCAAAGATAGCCTACACTCGGGCCATTGGCCCTCGCAGAGATAGCGATCACTCGGGCCTTCGGCCCTCGCAGAGATAGCGAACACTCAGGCCTTCGGTCATCACAAAGATAGCCTGCACTCGGGCCTTCGGCCATCGCAAAGATAGCCTGCACTCGGGCCATTGACCCTCGCGGAGATAGCGAACACTCGGGCCTTCGGCCCTCGCAAAGTAAGTCTACACTCGGGCCATTGACCCTCGCGGAGATAGCGAACACTCGGGCCTTCGGCCTTCGCAAAGTAAGCCTGCAGTCGGGCCTTCGGCCCTCGCTAAGATAGCCTACACTCTGGCCATTGACCCTCGCAGAGATAGCGAACACTCGGGCCTTCGGCCCTCGCAAAGTAAGCCTGCAGTCGGGCCTTCGGCCCTCGCTAAGATAGCGATCACTTGGGTCTTCGGCCCTCGCAAAGATAGCCAACAATTATTTCACTAATAACTCTCTTCAAACTCATCGTCTTGGTTTTACTACCATTCGAATTTTCTTCCAAGCTCAGTTCAAAAAGCTAGGAGACACGCCCGGGTACGCGGCGTAGCCGCGTCTAGCAGATTCGGCCGGAGGCCGAAGATGCTAGTCCAATCATTCAATTTTCTTATAGTACAGGACTAATCAAACAATTTGTTATTTTAAAGGCGCGTTAACTTTCAAAACTGCGAAATGCGTAATTATGGTCACTAGTCACATTAGAGAAACGTATTTTTTATGAAGTGAGCATTACCGAACAAACTGTTTCGCAAAAAACGAAAATAGAATCAAGTGTGAATAGAGTATTCGTTTCAAAAAATATTGAATATTATTAAACTGCAATATCCATAAAAAGAAGGGGATAAGGAACATCAAAACAAATAGATGAGCAACACACCAGTAGATTTGGAGATAGTGAAACTGATACCAATAGTCGGAACATTTCTTGTTGCTTTCACATGTCTTAGGGTCTTGAATATTGCATTAAATATTGCGACAAGAGTACCCGTGTTAAATTGCAGTGTCATTTTTCCAGCTTTCTGTGTCCATTATTCAGAATACTCTAATGTGATGAATCGTTCAAGGTACTACTGGGGCTACAGATATGATACACATTGTGAGCCCGTAAAACGTTAAGAAATAATGGAGTAGACTCTGTTCTGGCAACGAAAAGTTACTGAACAAAGCTGTTCTCACCTGGTCATCTGATGTTCGTGAAACTGAAGACAAGTGGAGTGATTAATGACAGAATTATGCTGCTTCATCATGGTTGTTTACTGCTCTTCTTGTTGTTCTAGCCATTCGGATCAATTTTACCTCAGGAAACGTTGTTCCAAAATCTTCTGATTTTGAATTTATGAGGTCATTGTCATGTACGAGAAATTCTACATAGATCAGATAACTTAACTAACGATAACTTTTTTGATTTTGTGCTGGCTAAGCTCTCTCGTATCAGGTTTTATATTATACAACAACACTGGGGCTCAAAAAAACGATGCACAAAAATAATTGAATGTTTCGAGTACCTGAAAAAATTGAGTCTTTTCAATATGATTTTGTTTGTCCACTACTCTCATTTCTTGAACCACTCGGATTTTGAACCACATGTGAAAAACGCAATGTTTCAATTTGTTCTGAAATCTTGATATGCTGAAGCTGAAACGGTTACATTATTAAATTTCAAAGTTGAAAAATACAGTTTTTTGTTGAGAAAACGTTCCTGTGATTTTTGTCATGCTTCTCGTAAATTTCTAGCACTTCAACTGTATTTTGTATTTCCTTCCTTATCCATATGTACTGAAATTCTGCAGCTAACCCTTGTTTTGTGCTCATTCAGATATATTCAATCTCGGCTCCGAGACATTTCGCAATCAGTCGTTTTGCAACTACGACATTTTGCAACTCACGTCAATTGGTGGCGAATCGTCCCTGTCAATTCAGATTCTCTCCACTCTCACTTTCATAGAACGGATGACGTCAAACCAACAGAAGGTGTTTTCACGTTGTCATTGTTTTACTCTCTTCCCAGTGACCATTGTATTGTGCAGACAGCGTGTGTATTGTTTTACTGCAAATCGATATGGAAACATTTTTATGTCTTGAATCTAGTCTCTTATCCTATCCAGTCATTCATTCATTCTAGATGCTCCTGACCGTCTCCAAAAAAACTTTTTTCCTATTTTTTTTCACTGTTTCGCTCTCTCTATATTTTCCCCCATTTTCCTTGGTTTTTCAGTGCCCAATCCGGAATCGGAATTTGAAAAACTTCATCAATTTTTTCCCCCAAGAACTTTTTCTTATGTTTTACTTTGGGAACCTCTAGAATCTTCTAGATTTATTGAGACACCTTCTAGAAAACACTCGAATCCTTCGAGAACTTCGAAAATCCAAATTTTGATCGTAAAACCCCGTCAAACTAGTTGGTTTTCAGCCAATTCTTATAAAATAATTGGTTTCTGAAGTTGTTGTCTAGAACATTAAATTTTGGTTTAGTCTTCAAAAGTTCTGGAGCTTCTATAAACAGGAAAGTTTGATTAATTTCAGTAACCTTTCCTTACAGTTTCGAAGATTTTGTTGCTGTTTCATATCATTGTTTTCATAATCGATTTTTTTGAAAATTTAGTCTCAATCTCGTCTGTTGGGCCCTAACCTTGTACTGTTTTCCAAGTTTCTCTCCACTGCCACTTTTTTCGATGTAAAACAGATTATTGTTGTCTTTGCACCCGTTGTGCTGTCACTAGTGACTATCGATTTTTCTTTCCATCTGGCCAAGTGGGTATTGTGAAAATCGATAAGAACATCTCATGGTCTAAATAGAGGTCCCATCCATTCATTCAGTCTTCTTGACCATCTCCAAAAACTCAATAATTTATTTTCCAAAGTTTTCCTGTTTCACTTATTCGATATTTTCCAACTTCAGTTTTTCGTTTACTAATTATTGATTTCTTTCTTCTAATCCCCTAATTCAAACCTTTTTCTTAACTTTTCCCCATTTCCAGACCGTCGTCTTCCACCGAAAATGTCGTCTTCCACTCCAACCTTCTCCGTCAAAGACGATTGTGTTTGCATCGCTGACTCAACCACCAACGAGGCTTACGATGTTAGGATCGTTGCTATTCGAGAGAATAATAGCCAACATGAGTTCAAAGTCCATTACCACGGATGGAGCAAAAGCCAAGACGCATGGGTGCCAGAGTCAAAGCTGTTCAAGGGTACTTTTGAAGAGTATCGTGAGCTCTATCCATTGAAAGAGAAGACTACGGTGACTCCGAAAAATGGCGGAGCCTCCTCGAAGCCTTCCGAGCCAAAATCGGCGGTCAAGTCTAAGGTCAATGGAGCTGGACCCTCATCCAAGCCATCAATCCAAAAGTCAGTCAATGGATCTGGAGCCGGACCCTCTCAGCCATCTGGAGCTGCAAAAACTGGAGCAGGACCCTCCTTAAAGCCAGCTGGTAGGAAGCTGGCGGTGCCAAAGCAGGATCCAGTATCCGATTCCGAGGAGGTTGAGCCAGTGCGAAAGAGCAACGGATCAAGACCATCTGGTGCCAATAGAGCTGGACCCTCCAAACCAGCTAGAAAGCAGCTCGTAGTTCCAAAACAGGAGCCGGTCTCAGATTCCGAGGAGGCGGATCCTGAGCCAATGAGCAACGAAACTGGACCCTCCCAAAAAGTGGCCAGAAAGAGCATGCAACTCAAAAATGAGGAGCCAAGTCCCTTGGCTCAAGAAGAGCTCAAGGAGACCCCTAGACTCAATGAATCCTCCAAGAAGCGCAAGGCTTCGATGATGCTCTGTGATGAAGAGAATGAGGATCCTTTGAAGCCAGGACCTTCCAAGAAGGGCAAGGTTGAAGAGGAGGAGGGAGAAGGGGCGGAGCTTCCAGAACCAGCAACCAAGTCAATTATTAAACTCGAAGCTGCACCACCATCCGAGTTGAGATGGCCTAATATTGAGCTTCCTAGAGCATTGAAGACCATTTTGGCGGATGACTTTCTTCTGATGAGAAGGAATGTTTGTACCAAGGTCCCGGCGAGTTTCTCTATTGACGACATTGTAGATGAGGTAAGTTTCTTTTTTTCGAAATTCAGGCCACTTTGAACATTTTTTTTTCAGCACATCACCCAGATGTCCAAGTTCAACCCATTTGGATACAACATTCCTCATCCTAAGTTATCCCTGTACAAAGCCACAGCAAAATCCATGAAAGACTATATCAACATTGGTCTTGGGTAAGCTGTTGGACCCCGTGAAATTCAAAATTTTCAACTTGTCTTCTTTTCAGAACCAAACTTCTCTACTCCTCGGAACGTCCTCAATTCACTTGTTTGAAGCGTCGTAACGGAGGTGAAACGGCCTTCCGTCCGTCCTCCCTCTACGGAATTGTGCACTTTCTCCGGCTTCTGGTAAACTTCCCAAAGCGGGAAGTCCAGCCAGGATGGATTCAACATGACATTGATGTGAGTTTGAGGACCCTTGAGCTTTTGGGTAGATCAAAAATTCCTATTTTCAGATCGTTATGGAAGGTATCAACAAGTTTGTTGAGTTTCTGGGTCGCCACTGGGAAGACTGTTACAATGGAGCAGAGGACTATGAAAATTGAACCGAGGAGAAAATCAAGGAGATTGTGGAGAACCCATAGAATTGAATAGTCAATGAACCTTGATAAAGTGTTGCCGTTTTTGCATACTTTTATCTGTCCTGTTTTCTCCTCATTTTTATCCATCTCAAGAATGCTTGTTCAGTTAATGAAGTATGAAAAACTAAGTTTTCTCAAATGTTGCCTGCATTGAACTCACTCCTTATCTGGTGAACTTTTGAATGTTTCAAAACAGTGAGAAATAACAACTTTGGTGTTGACTTTCAATGGTTCTTTCAGAGTCTGAAGAATGGACTGTTTTCACCATAGAAACACTGCAAACTGCTTTACTCGATTTCTGATGGAGTTATGCTGTACATGAAACGGGGCTCTCTGCAAAGCTACTTTTTTTTGTAAGTCTATTTGTTTTGTTGACTGGAGTCTGTAGTTTTGAAATTATTTTGCCAGATGACTTGAGAGATATTTTTTATTTTTAGAGATTCTGATTTTAACCTAATTTGGTTCTGTGGTCAAGACAGGAATCCCATATTCATTCACGCATTCTAGAACCAATCATTCTAAACTTTCTCCAAGAAATTTCTATTCATATTTTCATTGTTTCATTCTTCCGATATTTTTTCTACTTTCCTCACTTCTGCAATTTGTTGCATCAACCGTAATAATACCTGTATTAGAAGGGCCCCTCTGATAGAAGGACTTCTCCAGCAATAGAAAAATGAAGCGTTTTTGACGTAGTCTGGGCAAAAATTTCAGAAAAATCTCAAATAATCAGCGTTGGAGAACACAATCAGGCCAAAAGTGACATTTTTGACCACTTTTTAGTCACTTTCTGTCGGAGAAAAAAGTGAAAAACACCGAGGGTCGACTCAAAAAATGAGCCCGACAAATAAAAGGGCCCCTTTAATATTACAATCAACGACAGTCGGTTTTGACCAACTTTACATTTTATTCGATTGTGAGCCTATCCGCTGCTCAACAATAAAAAATATTGACTTTTTATGCGATTATCACTCCTCGAACTCAAAATGTTAATTCAAAAATTTTTTGCATTTCGGACTACTGTAGTTTGCGGTTCGAATTTCAAATAGGGTAGTGTCGTTTGAATTGTTGAGGCTTGCAACTTCATGAAAAATCACGATTCTGAAACTGTAACATTTTTCTAATTTTCATCATTCAGCTCATTGAGCTCCGCATGGGATTTCAGTATAAGCCTATCATTTCTGTCATTTCGATTAAATGATGTTCAACAATCGATTATCGCAAAAAGTACAATAAAAAGAACACATTTCCTTTAGTATTTCTTTAAGTGTTTGGTTTTTGATATTTTGGTGACAGCAAGTTGAAACACTTTACAATGAAACCAAAGTGAGCCATCAAAGCTAGTTTCAATAATTCCTAAAAAATCGAGCTCTTCAAATCACTCGAAAACTATAAGCCAGCTGAAACACAAAATTCGATGAACAATTTTCGAAGCTTCATGTAGTTGAGAAAAACCAACAAGTGAAGTAAATCGTTTTCATATTTCGCCTTGCAATCAAATGTTAGGAAACAGTGAGAAGCAAGGCTGTCACTTTTCGCGGCCAGCCGCGGCTAGCCGCGGTTTTTCAGAAATGGAAATTTACGTTGAAATTTTCAATTTTTCAAAAAATCTACCTTTTCTATTAAATTCGGAAAGTATGTTGGAGAACAAAAAACGTGGCAAAAATCTCCAAAAAAGTGTGAACAATTTGGAAGTACTGAAAATTTTCAAAAAAATTTCGAAATTAATTTATAACTATGTCAGTTTTTGAGGTTTTCGTCTCAAATTCACAAATTAAGTAGATCTATTTGAGCACTATCTGCTCACAAAAAATCAGATCAACAGGTCCAAAATTTAGATTTTTTTTTATCAAAACATTTTTCAAAAGTTTAACAGTTTTCAATTCCCATTTGACGTTTCACGGGATTTTGAGAATTTTCATATTTTTTGAAGATTCTTTAGATTAGTGGATCACTGAATGGAACTGATTGCAGCGCAGCCGCAACTAGCCTGATCGCCCAAACGAGCGGAGCGAGTTGGGCGATCAGGCTAGTTAAAATTTCAAAATTTTGAAATTTTCAACTGAAACGTGAAATTTCCAAAAGCCCCGGCCGGCCGCGGCTGGCCGTATGACACCCTTGGTGAGAAGCAATGGGACGATTGGAAGTTTGTACTGTTGTTCATCCAGGTGCTGGATTTCAGTTTCACTATTGGAAATTCTTTTGGATTTTTTATGTTATGTTGTGGAAAAATAGAGACGTGTTCAATCGATACAATATTGAAAGTTGCAGCATCACCAAAAACTATGTTTTTGAAACTGAAATTAGTTTTTTTAAACTATTGCTCACATTTCGAGCTATAAAAAGAGCTTTAATTTGGTTTTGATCCTTATTTCTTTCGATCGTGTCGGTTTCTATCAGAAAGTAGTGAATTATACCTTGCTACTAATGTTGGAAATCGGTCTAAACGTTCGCGTATCGAAGAACGATCAACTTGTGCAAAGAATTATGTAGCTTATGAAACAGAAGAATCTAGCGATGACTAAAAAGTTTACATTAACTCTAGGGATACTGATTTTGAAATCGCAGAAAATCCCAAATTTAGGCAAACAGGAAAAAAGGATGATCACCAATCCATTGAAAGTGCTGAAACTTATCGACCGTATGAAACAGTACCGCGAATTGAAAAATTCAAAATTTTTTCATTTTCATGATTCGCGTATCAAGAAGCTTACAACTGGCAAGAAATTGAGTTTTCAGATGCTTATTTTACATAATTCTTGAAGCCACTGATTGAAACGATCGATACATGTCTGATGTCCAAATATATCCCATTGAGAAGATCACTATCTCTATCATGCTTCTTGAGGGATTAGTACATTTTGAAACATGTTTATTTTTAAAACATCTTGTGAACTTTGCTGTTTCAAACCTTCCACTTTCAGTGATCACATTTATCAGGTCGATTTTTTGTTCAAATCGATATCAAACAAACCAAGTCACATTTTTGAGGGAAACTGATTCATGAAAAATTTGTGATATCGATTTACAGTTACTTAAATCAAATTTCGTTAATATCGAACTCCATCAACAGAAAGGGATCTGTACTAAGTTACGGGAACAAACTGGAACGATGGATACAATATAGACGTCCTTGCTTCAATCGTGAAGACCATATCAGCGACATTGAATTTTAAGGATAACGAAACGTGAGAGAGACTGGCTTGCTATTATCTTCATCACAATGTCTGGTTTTTGAAACCGGTGACTTTGAAATGCAGACTATGCAAAAAATTGAGATTTTGAGATATAGCAAACACTCGACCTGGAGCATTATTGAAGGCTTAAAAACTACGAAAAATCATGTTTCTGAAACTGAAAATGTTCTGTTTTTTTTCAAAAATTCAAAATTCGACCATCCAACGGTGCTAAAGCCATAACAACGACTTCCAAACTGAATTGTCAAAAATATGTCTCAAACGGAAACCGCCCTCGTATCAAAGATGATAATAAGAAGGGCTTACAGAAACCAACTAAAACAGGTGTCGGTCTCATGTGATTTTTTGTTTCAAAATGGACTTATTGGGGAAACACAATCCAGAAAACAGTTGTTGACTGAACATAAAAAGAACTCTGAAAAACTTACAAAAATTTCTGTGAAAACATGAAGGTTTCATCTCTATCATCTTCTGTCAGAATTCTTCTCTCTCCGGAGATGGAAAACAAAAAAAAACATCGAGACAGTGAAATTCCGCATTTCTTCAAATATCTCGGTGTTGTGAGAGCACATGCTGGAAACTATATTACAGGGAAATTGTCATAATCAAAACTATACTCGTATAGCTAGAAAAAAAGTAAGAAATACCAGAAAAAAGGTCAGAAAACGTTAAAAATAGCTTCTCCAGTACATATCTATCTTTTCCTATCTGAAGTGAGAGGAGAAAGTTCACGGCTAGGATAATAAATTTTTCGGAATTTCTCATTTTTAAGAAAACCGCCAGGATGGCGGAGCCATTCTGGTTCTTGAATAAAGACTGGAGTGTCAATTTGAATCGCAGATTGTGATAAATTGTAATTATTGTCAGGACAAATTTCCGAAAGTTGCTTTACGATGAACACTACCAAGAAGAAGCAGCTGAAAATCCTACAATGCTTTCTGATTCAATAGGAGCGTATGTTCACAAACGTTTTAAAGCTGGAATGTCTTTTTGTTATGGATTTGAAGAAAATTAGAGCTGATCATAAACAACATGGCGTCAGTGAATAACACATTTAGAATAACAGTAAAACAATCTCACATTTTTCAACAATTGAAGAGTTTCTGAAATTCGAAGATTCTGAAACCCCACAACTTGAAATTGTTCAAAAGATGTTTTTCTTGTTGCATTTCACCCTCTTACTGTACTGTAGAATGTTTGTATTTTTGTTTCAGGGGGTTGACCTACACTTCTTCCCAATTGTTACATACTATTTTTTATCAATCCTACTCCAAAATCATCCAGGCAAACATTAAATTGAGATATGCCTATCGATGTTATCATAGCTTTCCGTTACCTGACCGCTTTAGAACTAGAAGAAACAGTAAATATTCCTAAATCACAATGTGAGCCAACAATACATTTTTCCTTAAATTTCAACGTCAGTTTTTTTTTCATTTCATGTCACCGATTAACAGCACTAATTTTGTCTGTCTTGGCGTCCTTTTTCCATCGCTTCTCAATAGAAGAATTTTAAGTTAAACTGGTTCCTGGAAGACCATCAAAGTGAATTAACACATAAACTTATCTCACTTGTCAGAAACTGCAAAACTGGAAACTTTCAGTCTTATCGGAAGGGTCACTTTATCAGAACATCTCGGATTTCACTCTGATCTGATAATAATCTGTAATAATGTGTGTTAAACGATAAAATATCATTGGAGGCCCACATTACGGAATCCAATTTATACATTGTACATATTCCAGTTCCATATGGTTGGGTTATAGTTTTAAAATCTGGCACCTGTAATCCGTCAAGAGTGTGGTATAGACACATACATTGTTGGACCTATCATTGCTATAATTGCCAGCCAAGTAAAAGATACCTAGAAGTAACAGTCAATATTGTAACAAAGAACTACAGTTTCACAACATCCATAGCAATTTCAACGACTGAAAAAAATCCAGTATTCCGAGTCGACAAAAATTTCGAATCTCTTTTGATTAATTTGCTTTTGTTTCAGTTTCATGTTGTTTTTTACAGTACTAGAATCTTGCCTTAGAAATTCGTCAGACATTTTCAAAGTTTTCATTTTCTACTCATTGGTTTACATTTTAAATTAATAACAGCTTGTATGTACTACCCAATTTCCAAATATGCAAATATTTTCTGTTCACAAGCTTTGCCCCTGTGTCAATCTTCAGTAAAAGGGCAACAAATGGACATTGAAAAAGTTTTCGATACGTACCCTAGTCTACATATCTCCTTTTCTTCATCTTTGTGTTATAGCACAATACCATTTGTTGTCCTTTTGTTTTGTTTTTGTCGCCTACTTCCAGACCCCGGAAAAAGACAGATGAGCGGTAAGAGTGCATCCCATTAGTATATTTTCTGGAAGAGAGACATGGGTACTAGGGAGACACTTTTTTTCCATTTATGTACTTACTTTGTGAAGGTTTACCCGTTTCAAAGGTGTTGTTTTACAATTTTCAAAAATATTCAGATGATAGCTTGATGAATTGTGATTTTTTTGATTCTTCTGTTTCGTCTTGTTATCATAATTTGGCATGACAGTTTCTGAGCATTGTTGCCTACATTTAAGGTTATGCTGAAAAAATGGGCAGTGGTTATCTATTATTAGTAAACAGCATTTTTCGCCAATCTTGACAACCTCCTGAAATAGAAAACATCTGTAGAAAACTTGAAGGCTTCTCAGTTTCATCTGGTTTAACTGTGAGATGTCTTTGACGAAAAGATATTGCGCCTTAGCTCAGATTTTCGAGAAAGTCTTGACTATCGCCGTATTATTGCCATTAATTGAGAATAAACATCTAAAAAGGTCGAATAGAAAGTTCAGAGGAGTGTCGTTGCGAAGAGGTTTGAAATGCCGCGATTGACTAATATGCAAGTCTAATCAGTTTTTGTTCATCGCTACAAAAATTATGGCACACCTGAAACCGAAAAAAAAATCACAGGAAAAAAATCACAGGAATATTTTCTGTTACATTAGATCAGTATCTGGTGTGAAACAACAGGAAATCAGTTGAATGAAATATGTAGTTCAGACAGTCGGGAAAGTTATGAAACTTGAATAATTAGTGGAAAGTTAATCAACGTATTGTCTATTTTCCCGTGATACATTGGCGCTCTAACACAAGCCCGGCCCGCAAAAGCGAAAAGCTCTTCTATTTCAAGAAGATTTACAGCCAACGCCGAAAGCATGTGGAAAAGCGCGAATGCATCACGGAAAACCTACAGTATTTCGGTTTCATCTACTAGTGTTCAAGACACAAGAAAAGTATGAATTTGATGGTTTTATAATAGAAACATATCGTTTAAAAATAGCAGGACGGGACTCGGTTTTCTTACCAGATGAGAAGAAAACAAAAGCTGGCAATAGTGTCTTGTTTGACTTTAAATGAATATAGGGAACGAACTTATTCAAATTTCATTAAAGTGATGAAATCGAGAAATGCTGAAAAACAATAGTTTCCAGTTTCCCCTGGCTATGATCTATGTAAGGATGATTTTATAGTAATGCGGTTTTCATAAGTTTATGGGTTTATAAACAACTAAATGCAAGTACTTGATCGAATTAGAACAGTCGTGAAATCGAGAAAAAAAAGTGTCCTGTTTCGACTAATTGTCACAAAAGCCAAGCCAAACTAGCAGTAGTGTATCGCGTATATCAGCTCAAATATTTTGAGTAATTTTTGGAGTGTAGAACAAATCGGTTGAATGTATAGACCAAATCAGTTAAAACAGAATAGTTTTGTCAGTTGAAGACGTCTTGAAACCGAAATTTTCAAAAATTATATCACTTATCATGCCTGAGGTTGAGTAGTTTTTACTTTCATTGATGTAGATGTCTATCGAAATCTGAAAAAGAATAGAGACAACCTGTTAGGTGACCTTTGGAACGTAGCAACCCAATTCATGTGCTCAGATTTGTTTCACGGAAAAACGATGGTCCATAGGATTTTCCCTGTTTAATCTAACTTTGTTGCGCTGGGAGAAAAAACACTTCAAGAGAAATTCGCCTAGAAAATTAGAAGAATGGTGAAACTGGAACATTAATCATTTCCTTAGTTTCTGTTTCTTTTTATTGTTATCAGGGCCTCAGGATTTTAACGTTTATTATTTGGTCCTAACTGATATGAGTTGAAAAATCAAAGATCACTGGTTTGACAAAGTCCTAATGATGATGTGACAATTTTGTGAAACCGGAGAGAAAACAAGACTTCTTTTTTGTCATTTTTTCTGTTTCGATTGATTGTCATTAGTAGTATACCAATGATTTGGCAGTGATCACTGATAACGTTCTACCTTGATCAGATTTTTAGATATTTTTTGAGAGTAGAAACTGATGTGAAAGTGTACTCCAGAATAATTAGAATGAACTGAACTGACAATATACTAGTGACTCGGTAGTGCTCTCTCGCAACGCTGCTACATTCATTCGATTTGTTGATGGTCACTCGAAACCAATGCAAGAGTGCATTATAAAAAAATTAGAATGTCATGAAACTGGAACAAATCGATCTGAAAAAGCAATAATTCCAGTTTCACCTAACTGGTTTCAGTGTCTATGAAACTTTATGACTGCTTCTTCGCTGGAGTTTGTCTTTCAGAATAATGATCCAATTATCATAAGAAAACAGCCTTGAAAACGACTTGAGATTTCAGATGTCAAACTTGAGTTGTTCTTCTATTACAGTTTTAGGGCATCATTCTAGTTCCGACCCTGTTGACTATTATTTAACAAAGCATAATCACACGATTCTGAAAAATCCAACTGAAACTTAGAGGTTGAAACTGGAAAATCTTTGGTTTTGCAACCATGAAGTTGATTTTGTTGGATCCTCAGTACAAAGAAAAAATACCATACTTGTATAGCTGAAATGTTTCGCTTTTTCAAACTTTTTTTTTCTCAGATGTTTTACTGTTTCGGGACTTCCAAAATTCACACTGTCTTCGCAAAAATGATGGTACGTGTTTGCAAGACTTCGCACTCGCTACCAGTGACCTCAAACAAACATCATCGTAAAACTCGTTCACAAAAAACAGTTAAAAAACTATTTTTTCAGTTTCATTGTCCCTCGGATTTTTTTATAGAATACGTTCTTTAAACTTGATTGGTGCACATAAAGCAACTTTTTGGATGACAATACTAACTACACCCGTTCATTTTTTCCAAATTATACCGAGTCTTTGAAAATGAGTTATTTTTAACTCCCACTTTCTTCACTCCATTCTCTTCCTACTATCTGAGGGAAACCCACAATATAAAAGAAAAAACTTCGAGGAAGTTTTTTCTGGGTTCATGCCGTGGATTTACGAACTGAAAATATCAAACATTGTCACAGTTTCTGATAGTCTTGAAACCGAAGTTATTATTTCGATTTCTGCTACCGACTTGTCGCCATTTCAATGACTGTTTTTGGAATAGTAGTAGTTCGAAAAGCTTCTTTCCATCATTGCTAGAATGTCACTGATAATGTGGAATTGTGCACCTGTTTCGGATAGGTTTGAAACGGAAACATTAGTTCTCACAATGATTTGACTTGGTTGACTTGTTGATTACAGCTTTTTTGAACTATGTAGAGGACTTTGAAAATACATAAGGCTTGGTTACACTTTCCATTTTTGAACGAGAAATATTTCTGGTTGAAGTTTTTGAATGGCAGATGATACAAAACTGAAATTTCAAAATGATACGAACGTTTCCCATAGTCTCGAAACTGAAATGTTTTAAAAAATGACTGTAATTCATAGCAGATATTAGGGCATAAAAAAACTAAATTTTGAAAACCCATGCCAGCGCACTGGGCAAATGGAACAGAAACCACATACTGTTTTTTTTTCAAGACACTTCATTTCAGCCAAGTGCATGGGGAGTGCAGGTTTCTTAATTTTTACCGCCCTAATATCCATATTTAAGATTCATTTCGATTCATGTACTCGTTTATAGATCGGACTCACTTTTTCCTTCAGTATAGCATTAGTTTCTGACGGTATGACCCGCTAATTTTTCTCAGTTTCACAATCATGTGATTCTGAGCATTGCTAAATTTCATTTAATTTGAAGTCGAACCAGACCTCCCCAGCTCTACCTTTTCTTTGTGAATATTTACTGTTGTATCAAGTTTTTGTAATCATGTATATTCCGAAGTTATCATTTATCCTGTGGTAATAATAGAAGAGGAGAAATAGTACATACTTCCCTAACTTTTTTCTGTTTCATGAACTCCATATAGTTGTGGGGAATTATCATACATATTGAGTTGAACAATGAAATACAAAAAAAATAATGTTTGAAATCCTTCCACCCATCATTTTCTCAAGACTTGTCCAAGTTATTTCTCAAATTCAAAACATATTTTTTCCTATATTCCTGCTACCATACTTGTGATTTGCCGGCCCGGCCCGGGTCGCCCCCCCCCCCCCCCCCTAACAAGTATGCCTGCTACACTTTTTCATAAACCAGCTCTTTTTTCTTCTTCTCTTACTGCAACGCTTGCTGTTGCATGATCTCTATAACAGCTTTCTTTAAAATTTCTTGTTTGATATTGTTCTAATCTCGTATCCTCCATCCACCGCTTCATACTATCTGTATATTTTTGTATTCTTGAAATCTTCTGATTCTTGGGTCGTATTCGATAGTTTATTCAACTTTTCAGGCATTTCACACCGAAACATTTTGTTCCTCGACCTGTGATATTTCGATTTGGGAACTGTGAATCAATTTTTTTCTGTTTTCCTCTAATGATAAAGGGTTATCAGGCCATGCTATTTTGATTGGTGTCGTTGAAAACTTCGATGTCGTTGAAAATATAATTGAAAAAATCAATATCTCAAATCTTGCTTTGATTCTTGTGTATAATCTCTGACACGATCACAAAAGCTATTGACTTGCATGTTTTTTTATTTTGCAAAATGAGTTGAAGAAGCCGTGATATTTCTTTGAATATTTAGATGCCGATGGCTGTCATTAATCGACTCGGAATTACTGTTGCATAAACAATGTATTCTTAACAGCATTTTTGTCAACTTCGATCGTTGCATTGGTGTGAACTAAATTCTTAGTAATCTTCTTGACAACTTAACACAACACACTTCAAATATTTGATGGTTAGTTTTTAGCCGAAAATCGAATATCGAATTACAAACGAAGGAAGCATCATGTGTATCTAAAACCGGGAAACTAAGACACAATCCAGCAACTGTAAAATATTTTCGACATCGTAATGATTTATGAAGTTGTATCTGTTTTCCTCGTTGTTTTCGAATACTGGTCACTACTATAAATTTTTATCTTTCCGCGCTTTTTCATTCGTAATTAACATATCTCAAGAATCATAGAATTATCACACTCCTATGCGAAAAATCCTACATTTTTCTGGAAAATGTTAAGCTGAACAAACGAAAGATCAAACGTTTCTAAAGCGAACTGGTATTACAAACTCATTTAAAGAATCAGTTAACTTTTTGAGAACTTGACTTTTTTTCGAAACATCTCCAGTTCCATGAAGCTATCATAGCTGGTGAACTGAAAACCGAATCGATTCATAAAGCAATCGCAGATTTAATGCAAATTATCCTTATTAGTCATACTAGCAACTTGGTGAAAATCCTGTTACTTGTATGCAAAACTGTTCCTGATTGATCTTGAAACATTTCTGACTTTTCTCCGTTTTAGAATTTTCATCTACCTCTCAGAGCTTTACAAGGTTCCATTTCCATAGTCTTTACTGAATCTAAAAATTTCATTTTGTTGCTGAACCCAATTTTGCATTTTTGCTCTTTTTCTGAAAATTCCATGTTTGGAAGATTGAGTTTCTGGCGAATTCGAGATTTTCTAACCTGCTAACTTCAACATTTTGCCCATTTTTGTAGCATATTCGATCCCTCGCTGAATGTGACCAATTTTCCATCAGATCAGAAGATTCAATGAAGAGTTATTTTGAGCAAAACTAGCTAAAAACTCTTGATCCTTAAAACATGTTCACGGAAAGCACAATCTTTTCAGTTATTTTTTTCTGTTCCCTCAAGTTTAGAATTCTCGTTCATTTTTAAGTTTAGCACTAAGTACTTAAAATACAATTTTTTGAATTTTACTTCAAACGGAAAAGCCATTCCAAACTTACGGTATCAAAGCTACATAAATAGTTTGGTGTTTTTGTAAAATGTAGGGATTTTGTCGATGAGCTGGAACCACTGACGATCAAAAAAATAACTGGTTTATGGGAAATTCGAAACAGAACAATTCGAACTTTCCTGCTTCTGATCAGGCTCGCCTATTCCTTACCTGTCGGTTGTCATTTACGAACCCACGAAGCATTATTTGATTTTGAGGAAAAATTTTCGTTACTGGCAGCCAGCAGCTGGCTATTTTTCTTCTCTATCAGCATAACAGAACAACTAGGAAAATCCGAAAAATATTTGCAAATTGTCGGTTGATTTCGCTGTTTCATAATCTCTAGATGTTTGGGTCGTGATGAAATTTCGCAATTTCATTGTGGTTGTATGATAAAATTTCAGGAATTATATGTCTTTTTCTACTATCCTTTGTCCTATTCAAAGTCTTTTTTTGAGTTTTCTTGTACATATAATCAGAGGTGCGCGGAATTCAGTTTTCGGCCTGTTTTTTCACTTCCGTATTCCGTCTTCCGTGTTCCGTCAACACAGTCACTTCCGTCTTCCGCCCATATTTTTACTTCCGTCTTCCGCATAGAAACATTATTCATCCGCACACCTCTGCATAAAATGGCATAACGTAACCTCAGCTCATTCAATGTTTGCCTTTTGATTTCATATTTTGGAGGCGAAACCGAACTATTATTGAATTAAAAAAGCCGGTTTTATGGATTCGATACAACTGATACCTTGCAGTTTCTAAACAATCTTTTTGGTGGCTTTCATAACCGAATACAAGAATTCGAGAAAATATTAATTTCATGGTAAAAAAAGTTCCTATTTTGTCTAACAGTTTTGCTTCGATGTTGGCATTTGATCGTTTTAGAGTTTTATTGAATTTCCATAAGGATTCAAATTATTGCAATAGCACCTATCTCGACCAATTAAGACACTAATTCACTGTTGTCCTACTATTGGTAAAATAACTGTAAGAAACAGAAAATCTTACATTTGGTGATAATTTTTTCTGTTAGTCAAGGTTCATTTCTCACTCCACTTTTCATTAATTACAGTTCATATGGGATAATGCATCATTATCAGCACAGATGTCAGATGATTCCAGTGGAACAAGTATTAGGGAGATATAAGATGTTCATCTTCAAGATATTCTTAAAATGTGAAAAATTCAAAAAACCCCATGAATCTGAAAATTGCCAATTTGGAAAATGAGTTTCGTGAATTTCCATCTAAATTTTTAACCCAGTGGTCTAGCTTTCGGCATTCTATAAGAGACTTAGAAGGAAAAACTTTACAAAAACGGCACGGTACACTACTAAGAAACTGAATATCTGGGGAAGTGAAACTGCCTAGCTGAAACAGAAAAATGTTGGAAAATTGCAAAAATTTTCACTGCTTCGCATTTTTCAGAGAAGAGGTTGTTCATTTTTAATCAGATGACTCCATGTTCTGTGATACGTTGATTCTCCAATGCATAGTGTTGCAACCCATAACTTCCCATTGTATTGTTACCAGGCGGTTTTCGCCCCCTTCGGGGGCTCCAACCTCCTGGCATCCGCTTACTTTCGGGTGTGAAAAGTGCAGTATTCTCTTTCGTTAGGATTTCGCCTTTTTGACTGTACGTCAGAGGTGCGCGGAAGATAACATGTTCTATGCGGAAGACGGAACACGTAAGACGGAATTGAAAATATTAGCGGAATACGGAAGAGACTGTCTAAGCCTAAAAGTACCGAAAATGTTGGAAACCGTAGTCATTAATCTGATCAGAAAGTCTGTCAAAAATTGAAATATTGGGACTTCCGTGAAATTTTTTTTCTTCGGAAAATTCGTAAGACGGAAGTAGTCGGAAAATTTTCAACGGACGGAAGACGGAAGGCGGATTTCCGCGCGCCTTTTGTACGTAGAGCGAGAGAGAAGGAGAGAGAAGAACCAAATCCTGTGGAATTACTGACACACTCCGCTCTATCATCGCGAACCAAATTTCCTATAGCTGTGTTCTTCTTGGAGCACTCGACTTTTTGTTATAGTCATGCTTGTCAGTTTTATTTTCGGAATTCCTTGTTTCTACAAAACTGGTAGTTCAATCGAATATTCAAAACTACAATTTGGGATTCCATCCCGGATGGGAAACATCGGAGCTCTTGGTTCACGTCGGGGAGCGTATCCAGTTTTTTTCTGAGATACTGAGAACAGCACGCGACAGCCCTCTGTGCTCTAATACGGAAATCAAGTGATCTAAAGTAATCTTGATGCTCACCAAAAAAGCTTTCACTGTCGTCAACTCCCTCAAAACAGAATAGTCAACTTCGGGAATCATTCGCACAAATTTTTCTCTCATATGAAAAAAGTCAAAAACATTGAACGCCTAAGGGTTCACATCCGTAACCTCTAGCATTTGCGATCAGCATGGAATGGTATCCCCTCTTCAAGTAGAGATTTCTGCGCTTTCTCGCTCATCTTTTTTCAAAGTGGAAAACGTTCAAAAAAAAATTTTCAAAACACGAATTCATTCCCTGGCATTGAACCCGGGTATAAAGATCGGCGCCCGAACATTCGCACCACTGCGCCACGGCGGCCCATGCCAACAGGGAGGCGAGAGGAGTAGACATAGCGGTGGGCACCGCGCACCTCGCACCCCTCCCTTCCCCTTTTCTCTCGCCCTCCACCACCAACGCGTGTACTACAGTGAAGATAGGGGTGATTTTTCGGAAAATATCAAAATAGGGATTTTTGAAAAAAGAAAAGTACGGGCATCATCTCAGACAAATTTCCAGTCGATCTATATAACTTTCATCCAAATCGGTCCACTGGCAGTCGAGTTATGAGGTGGCACAGACAGACTCACACATGGAAATCGGTGATTGTTATTAGTAAAGATTGGAAAGGCACTAGCAGGTCTGTACCAATTAAGTTAGAATCTCATGTAAGCTGTTTCATGAACCTTATGAAACGGTAATGTTTTATTTTTCTGATGTTAAATAATCAGTGGTATTATTTTAAAGTTGGAAATTCTGATCCTGCTCGAAATTTTTGTCAGTATGACTGACTAACCAACAAGCCAAATAACAACTAGATGAAACAGAAAACTAACTTACATTTTTTGAAAATTTTACTCTATTTCATGACCTTCAAAAGTTTGGTTTTTTTAACCGCTAACATTGCTTGTTGATTATTCAATGCTTAGCTTTGCAACCCATAACTTACCATAGTATTGTTATTGGAAAGGCACTAGCAGGTCTGTACCAATTAAGTTAGAATCTCATGTAAGCTGTTTCATGAACCTTATGATACGGTGATGTTTCACTTTATGATGTTAGGTAATACATGGTGCTGTTTTGAAGTTGGAAATTCTGAACCTAGATAAAATTTCTGGAACCTCTACTGCCTAACAAACATCGTCAAACCAAAAACCAAATAGATGAAGCAGAAAACTAACTCACATTTTTTGGAAGTTTCATTCTGTTTCATGACTTTCAGAAATTTGATTTTTTCTAAGCGCCGCAATTGGATGATTCAATTTCCTTGGATATCTGTTGGCTTGTCCAAAATCACCTCCGGCTTTTCTGCTCATTGTGAACGCGTACCTCACGACCCCTATTGAGCCAGATAACAGAGAATAAACCGGTTGTTGAGTAAGCTTGAGAAAGTGACGCTGTTTCTTGAACCCCATGAAACACAATTTATTGAACTAGAGCGTTTACGTTATTCTAGATTTCGTTTTCTGAGTTTAGGATCTTTTTAGCAAACAGGTCTATATGAGAAAAGCGGTTACATTAACTTCATGATACATTGAGTTTCGTTGCCACAGTGTTCTTGGATGCAAATAATATGTAGTAAGAGAGAGTGCAGAAAAAATTTTTTGCTCATCATCCACTGTGTTGTTTTCATTAAGAGTTGAGTTTTTTCTAATTTTTCGATGTGTTTTCTATTCATTGGAAAGTTTTTCTAGTACAAATTGGTAAATACTCAACATTGATCAGCAGTAACTTATCAGGGATGATAGCTGCCAAAAAGTCATTTACTACAAAATTGTAGAAAATCATCTGCTCTATTGATCTTCAGTTGACCATTTTTTTCTAACTTGAATGGTTTCTGAGATATACTCATTCTTAGCAAGGACGATTTCAGAATCAACCATTTTTGGCGTATTCATTCCCAAGGGCTGAACTTTTTATTTGAAAGCGCATAACTTGCGAACCGTGAAAGATAACAAAAAACTGTCAACTGTAAATCTGTAAATTTTGAAATTTCCAACATTTTTTTAGTTGACAACTTTTTTGTATCTTCATCGGCTTCAAAGTTATGGTCTCTCAAAGTCACGTCACTCAAAATCTCAAGCCAAAATGGCCTGAGTTTTCACGGGGTGTTCGTATAATTATGACCGGTACTGTACATGTCTCTAGAATCATAAAATTGGCATACTCCTTTGCGAAAATTCCATCATTTTTGGAAAATGTTTAGAAGCACCAACGAAATTTCTATCGTTTCCAGAGCAAACTGGTATTACAAATTCATTTGAAAAATCAGTAAATTCCTGAAAACTTGACATTTTTCAAAACAGTTCCTCGTCCATGAAGTTGTCATAGCTGATGAACTGAAAACCAAATAGATTTGTGAAACGCCACCTTTCTATCCGAATCATCCCTAACGTTAGTATCATTTTCTTTTCTCTCAAGACTTGTTCAAGTTATTTCTCAATTTTGAAACAAATTTTGCCCAATATTCCTGCTACACTTCCTTAGGAATCAGCATTATTTTCTCCTTTTCTTACTGCAACGATTGCTGTTTCATGCTCGTTATATCAATTTTCTTTAATATTTCTTGTTTGAAGTTTTGTTTGCTCGTATTCTTCATCCACCGTTTCATACTATTTGTATATTTTTGTATTCTTGAAATCTTCTAATTCTTGGAGGGCCAACGCTAACACATTCCACTTTTCAATATTTCTCACCGAAACATTTTGTTCTTCGACTTGTGATATTTCGATTTGGGAACTATGGATCAATTTAGTTTTGAATTTTTTCTGCTTTTCTCTAGTGATAACGGGTTATCAGGCCATGCTATTTTGATTGGCGATATCATGCCACTGGAAATTATAGTTAAGAAAATTATTGACTTGCATGCTTTTTGTTTCATTGACTTGCATGCTTTTCATTGACTTGCAGGCTTTTTGTTCTAGAAAATGAGTTGACGAAACCTTGTTTTTTCTTGAAACATTTTGATGCCAGAATCATAGAATTGTCCCACTCCTCTGCGCAAATTTCACCATTTTCTGGAAAATTTTAAGATCCAACAACGAAACGTCGAACGCTTACAAAGCAAACTGGTATTACAA
Organism: Caenorhabditis sinica; assembly: GCA_963932045.1. NCBI lineage: Eukaryota > Metazoa > Nematoda > Chromadorea > Rhabditida > Rhabditidae > Caenorhabditis > Caenorhabditis sinica. The sequence goes on from OZ009940.1 coordinate 24,646,159, forward strand.
ACTAATTTGAAGAATCAGTAAACTTTCTGGGAACTTGACTTTTTTCGAAGCACTTCCTGTTCCATGAAGTTTTCATAATGATGAACTGAGAACCAAATCGATTTGGAAATTGCACCACATTTGATCCAGATTATCCTTAGTTACGCGTATCATTCATACTAGCAGCTTGATGAAAACTAGAGAAAAATTTTGGACTTTTTCTGAAACAGGGAAAAATGAAAATCTTGATAATTATATGGAAAAGTATTCCTGATTGATCTCGAAATTGCTGATTTTCTGACTTTTCTCAGTTTTTGATTTCTCATTTTCTTTTCTAGTTTAGAGCATCCCAAAGTTTTATTTCCATAGTTTTTACTGAATCCAAAGATTGCATTTTGTTTTTGAACCCAAATTTGCATGTTTTGCATTTTTCTTGATCTTGCTTTAATTGATTTTGAGTCTATATGAAATACAAACATAGTGAAGCATGTAAAAAATTAAGCATGCTCTATCAGGTAGTTCTGTTTCATGAACTTTGTGAAACTGAAAATTAAATCTTTCGAAGATTTAGTCCCTGTTCTTCATCGTTTTGCTCATTTTCGTTGAGTTTTTTAACCATTGTTGACCAATTATCCATCAGATCAGAAGATTCATAGAAGAGTCATTTCAAGCAAAACTAGCCCAAGAACTCCTGTCTTGAAACTTTTCAACGGGGAACATGATTTTTCAGTTTTTTTTTCAGTTCCCTAAAGTTTAGAATTCTCTTTCATTTTTAGAGATTAGCACTAGGTCCATGGAATTTTTTGCTATTCAAAACTTACGGTACATCAAAGCTGATTCAGTATTTTTTGTAATAAAGATATTGGCAATAGTGATGGACTTGGAACCACAAAAGATAAAAAATAACTGCTTTATGGGAATTTCGAAACAGAACCGGAATTTGCTGCTACTGATCCGCTCGTTTCTTTCTAACTTGAAAATTATCAGTTACGAAGCCACGAAGCGTTAGTTGAGTCTGTCGAAAGAATGATTTCACTATTTCACTTCTTTATCAGCATAAGAAAACAACTAGGAAAAACCGAAAAATTTTCGGCAAATCGTCGGTTGATTTCTCTGTTTCATGACTTCTAGATGTTTGGATCGTAGTTGAATGATACCATTAATGTTCCGTGTTGTTTCACAATCCTCTGTCCTCTTCAAAACCTTTTTTAAAGTTTTCTTGTTCTTAGCATGCTCTAACGTAACCTCAATCTCATTCAATGTCGGCCTTCTAATTTCATTTTTTGGAGCCGTAACCGAACCAATTTTCATTAAAATAATCCTACTTCATGAATTCAATACAACTGATACCTTGCAGTTTATAGACAATTATTTTCCAATAGTAATTAGAAAAGTAATTACATTTTTTGGTAAATAAGCTTCTCTTTTGTCTAACAGTTTTGTATCGATATTGGCATTTGACCATTGTAGAGTTATCTGAAATTTTCACAAGGATTCGAATCATTCCACTCTTCAAGCACTAATTTACTGTTGTCCTACTATTGTCAAAACAACTGTGTAAAACATAAAATCTTGCATTTTTTGATAATTTTTCTGTTTGGCAGGGTTCATGTCTCACTTCACTTTTCATAACTTACAATTTTGCTGATTGAGAAACATTCGTCATCATCACCAAAGATATCAGATGATTCCAGTGGAATGAGTATTAGAGGTAATATAAAATGTCAACGTTCGAGATCTTCTGAAAATTGTGAGAAATTCATCGAAAATCAGTTGTTGACTGCCGGTCATCCCAAAATCATGTCTTGTGTTTTTCGAATAACACAAACTTCTTTTACTTTTTCGGTGTCTTTGCTTGTATTGTGTCCTAGGCGTTTGGGTTTAATTGTTCATCTAACCTCATTGAATACTGTTTCACAAACCCCATAAATCTGAAAATTGCCAAATTGGAAGATGATGAACTGACAATTCCAGAGTTTTCACTATTTTCCTTAAAAAGTTTAACCCAGTGGTCAAGCTTTCCGTATTCTATATGAGGCTGAGAATAAAAATTATTACACACAGAGAGCCCGAGGAACTGATAAACTGAATATCTGATGAATTGAAACTGCCTAGCGGAAACAGAAAAAAGTTGGAAAATTGCAAACATGTTCATGGCTTCTCATTTTTCAGAATTGTTGTCCATTTTCAATCACTCCATGTTCTGTGATCAGTTGATTATCGAATCCATAGTGTTGCAATCCATAACCTCCCATAGTATTGTTATTAGAAATATTTCAATACCACATCTGGAAGTATGCAAACTAAGTTAAAATCTCATGTGAGTCGTTCGATGAACCTTATGAAACTGTGTTGTTTCACTTTTCTGATGTTAAATAATCCGTGGGGCTATTTTGAAGTTGGGTATTGTGAGCCTTCTCCATATCTTTGTAACTATAACTACCTAGCAAACATCGTCAAGCCAAAAACCAACTAGATGAAACAGAAAACTAACTCACATTATTTGAAAATTTTACTCTGTTTCGTGACTTTCAAAAGTTTGTTTTTTCTAGGCGCTACCATTGGATGAATCATTATCCTAGGCAATCTGTTGGCTTGTCCAAAATTACATTCCCCCTTTTCTGCTTATTGAAAACGCGTCCCCCACTATTCCTATTGAGTCAGAAAACAGTGAATGTACCGGATGTTGAGTAAACTTAAGAATGTGACACCGTTTTCTTAAACCCAATGAAACACAATTTATTGAACTAGGGCATTTACGTTATACCAGGTTTCTTTTTCTGCTTTAGACTTATTTCAGCAAAATAGGCGTTGGATCAGCTCTTTGTGAGAAAATCGGTCACATGAACTTCGTGAAACATTAAGTTTCTGCGTCACAGTGTTCTTCGATGCAGTCAAAGTGATTGAGAGCCTAGATCAACATTATTGCTCATCATCTACGGTATTCTGACAAATTATCGTAATTTGACTTTCAACAAGAATTGTCCTAGATTTTTCGAATCCGTCAATGTGGAAATTAATGACGAAGAACAAATACATAACATTCTCACTATTGTCAAAAAACTTGTAAGAAACAGGTAACACATCTGGATAGTACTTTGTTATTAATTTTCTGTTTCATAACTTCTACATTTCTGGACTATTTTGAATAACAAAGATATGAATTCCACAGTATCGTTTAATTCTAGAGCCGTAACTTTTCAAGAAAAAATGGAAAATAAATGCTTTCTGTTCCACCACCTCGTCAAGTTTCGAACGATGCATTTATGTAAATACTAGTGAGTCTAACTTAAGATGTCCAAAAGCCGAAAAGTAACTGTTCTATGTGCTCCAGGGAATTTGTGGATCTTTCGCTATCACTGATTTCAGATAAAGTCATTCGTATTTTCACAGTCACTGGAATCAAACAAACCCCCCCCCATTAAACTGAAAATGTCCTACATATTTGGAAGATTGGGTTAATGTCCAATACTACTAATGGACTGAATATTCGAGAGTTTCAAAATTCCTAGTGGAAACAGAAAAAATTCCGAGAAAATTTGACATTTTTTGCTGTTCCTTGACTTTTAGAAGTATTTGCCGTTTATGATTATGTCATACTGTTCTCCGTCCGGTTAGGAACTCATCAAAGTCACTCCAGCCAATCTATTAAAAAAAAAACTACAGTTGAGACAACGCACTGTTCTTTCTTCGTTTCGCCCAAAAACGTTCAAGCCTTTACCAAAAACCGTCTCATAAGCTTGTTTTTTTTTTTGAAAATAAACTTGTGGAGCATTCTACAGGTGTCGAAAAATCGGTTTCATGGACATCATGAAACTGTAGTTGCCTATTGTGATTTCGGAAGTCTTGTCTCGCAAGATTTTTTGAGAACTTGCTAATAGGCTCCCATTCTTTCGGTTTCAAGTTTATTGTATGAAACTGCTGACGAAGATTGGGGTATATTGGCGCCCAACTTTTCCAGTGTATTGACAATAACTCATAGGAACAGAAAAAATATAGAAATGCTTCAAAAAACCGCAATGTCCTTCTGATGTTTCTGGAATCTCCTCACAATTAGTCTCTAGGTCGTCCAGATACATTTTTGAAAAATTCTTCAAACTTTTCAAAAGTTAGGTCAGCCCACGCATTCAAATTATCGAAAAATTGGTAGTATACTGATTTGTCTGATTACTGCAGGTTTTCCCGTTTTGAAAAGTCCTTGAATTTTTGAAACGATTCCAGAGCAAACGATAGTTTCCAAAACAACATCACCTAAATGCTATGTTTGTAGTCTTCGAGAAATTTCTTCTATTTTTCAGAATTTTTTTAGTCCATTATGATTTCTTGAAGCTCTTTCATTTCTGTACAATTATTGACCAATTTTTGCAAAACGCCTCCAATTCCCATACTCTCTCCTAGCATCCCCACTCCCATTACCATAAGCTTCAAAAACGTGGGGGTAAAAAGATTAAAGCGTGGCCTTTCGCTTTGTTTTTCGATCAATGTTTTTCCCCAATATTGCCCGAATGTGTTCAAATTAAATAAAAGTTGGTGAAACTGAAATTTCAGGGAACTATTTTCTTAAAAGGCTCTATTTCAACATTGAGATTTCAAGACAAAAATTCGACTACAGCAGTAAAAAAACGGAACTAGCCACGATTATGAAAAATGAGAATTTTTGTGAGTTATTTTTCTCTCAAACTTTCGCTCTTCTGTCAGATGTACAATTGCTCGAGGATTGAAGCCATAGTTTATCTAACCATTGCGACTGAAAAATAATGAAAAAATCTTGTTTTATTTCTTTACTTTGTCGGAAATTTCGGGGCGGTTTGATTGCAAAAAACTGCTTTCCTGGAATGTATACTATCGTTTTGAAACTGATAAAATTTTTAAATCCCATCTTTCTTTCTTATGGCTCGTGTTTTTAAGCCTTTTCGGATAGCTCAGCAAAAACGGAAACGCTTCTTCACGAAAAAAGTTCGAGTAGTATACGGAGGAATTATTATTGAGGTCTTGAAGATTGTTGCGAGATATTGCAATAATCAAAAAAACAATGGAAGTGGTAAACTATCTGACATAATTGAAACAGAAACCCTGAATTATAGTTTACTTAGTAATGATTACCTCAGATATTAGTGCTCAGAATCAAAAGACATATCTATCATGATGAGAGTTAAGGAGGGAGAATTATAGAAATTAGGCGTTGAAACTCTCAAAACTGGAAATCTAAGAATATCAGAGAAGAGAGAACGATTCAAAACAGTGATTTCAGTAGCATAAAGTTCATTCGATATGGCATCATTCTAGAATTTTATTTATACTGCTCTTGCAGAATGTAACTACTTGATTGCCCCTGAATCTTTATTTTCAGGAAGGAAGTGACAACGTTTCTAATCAGTGATAATGCACACTGAAATCAGTAGGGCCACTTGTTCGGTCTTCCTAGTGGAATTTACTGTACTCACTAACACAGTGACAGCTCGACGTCATCCATCATACATCATAAGACGAGAAAAATCTAGACGAGGAAAATGTTGAAATTACTGTTCCACACAGTCTTGTTACATCAAAGTCCGACCAGCTTGGTAATCCTTGAGATCCAATTGAGATTCTTTCAACTTTCCCCATCAGTTGTGTATTAACTACTAAATTTGTAAAATTTTCTCAAAGCTTAAGGGGAGCCAAAATCAGAGAAAAAATTAAGCTGAAAATCAGAATTAATTGATTCTGGATTTCGATATCTCAATTGATTCTTTTCAGTAGACTTTAAACAATAAAAATATATGTGAATACTTGCAGCAATCATAAGAATTCAGATGTTTAACTGAAGTTGAAAGGAGCACTAAGTCAAAAATATTTTTAAAAGAATGATTACATTCTGAAACATATTTTTCTGGTGAAAACTCTTGTTAGCAATGTTGTTCCAAAATATTTAATTCTAGTGACCCTAATGAACATGTTGATGTTTTTTTATATCCGAAGCCGGCGACAAGATTTCCAAAAAAAATCTCATTTTGATACAGGACTGACTTTTGTGAAAAAGATAGTGAAATATACTCATCATTATTAGCACCGTTTGAGGCATTTTTTGGAAAGATTGTGAAACATGTAAATCAACATAAGCTTTAATCAACAATTGCAGAGTTTCGCTTTGTCTAAATTTTGTCTATTAAAAAATTTACCTTAACAAAGTACAATGAATCATTCAGAAAAATGTCTCACTCGCAAAAACAACTTGGCGAAATATTTTTCTAACAGAGTGCTACCTTCAAATCAGAGAATCGTATGAATTTCTCAACATGCTCGTTATTTTCCAAGAGAAGACTATAGAATGAACCCTTGTGTATAATGGTATCTATCAGCGGAAAGTGATTTGTACTAAACTAAGGGAACGGACTTGAACGGTTTATAAAGTAAACTTGATCTTGTTTTGATTGGGAAGACTACATATTTCAGTGGCATCTATCTTCAGTATTACTTCCGATTACTACTCACCTTGCTATTTTTTAAGCATTTTCTCCGTCATATTATCTATTTTTTGGAGTCGATGAGGTCAAAATGCAAGCTGGTAGTGCAAAAACTGTATTTTTGAGAAAAAAGAGTGATTCTGATGCATTGTTGAAGGGTGCAACATCATGAGAAATCAATGTTTTGTAACTGTATCTTTTCTTATAATTTTTCCTGTTCAGATTACTACATAAACTATGATCCCCGCAATGGGATTTCAATATGAGCCAATTGATTTCATATTGTGATATTGCTTTGCACATTTGTATTCCATTTGAATGTGGCAAACCCGATTATAATAGAACGGTGAACGGAATAAACTTTGGAAGTAGTAGTGCAAAAGTGACGTGAAACTATTGTTAACTGGAGATATCAACATTTATCCTTACGAGTGGGTTATTACCGAAATTTGTAGCTGTCACATCTAGCTGGAACACAGACATTATTTTTACTGGATGTGCCCCATTGTCTTCAACAATCCGAACTGTTGAAAAACAAAAGCAAGAAGAATTGTCACATTAATGAAACATTAAAAAACTTACCCAGGTAGAGGATTGTTTTCGCAAAACAGGAATCACATTCATTTGGAATTCAAATTTTCAGTTGGTAATTAGAGTTGTTCGAGATTTCCAAAAGTGATAGAGCATTCAATAATTTATGGAACCAACAAATCTCGTTTCAAATTGTCCATCTAACAAATTTTATGATCCAAGATAGTGTTTTCAATCGCGTAAACGTATCCGAACAAATACGGGGATAACAATAATGAGAAGTTACAAAAACTGTCTGAAACAGATGACTGTCTTATGCAATATTTTGTTTCAAAATGGAGTTATTGAGAAACAAACTCCTGAAAATATTTTTTGACGAAACATTATTAAGCGTCTAGATGTTCTTTTTTCAAACAGTTTCCGGCAGGATTCTTCTTTGAGGTGGTGATAAAAAATAAAGAACAACTACAACTTCTAGAAAATAAAGATTCATAGTTTGAAGATCGTGGAATTCAGCATCTCGTCAAGTATCTTGCTGTTGTAATCACACATTTTTTTACACATAAATTATCAACATCAAGAAATACATCAGTAAAGTCCAGACCAAAGAAGAAAGGGGACTTGACGAGCACTTGAAACTGAAAAGTCCTAAGAACACGTGCTGTTTCAATTTGTTATCATGAAGAACAGCCTAGGAAGCAGAGATGAGCAAAATTTCGGCTTCTTCCTTTCCGCCTTCCGCCATGGAGTAGATTTTTAAAAATTAAGTTTTGGGATTTTACGGAAAAATGCTCACTTCCGCTCATCTCTGCTAGGAAGTTCTTCTTCTTTGGCATTGTTTCATAAATCTCATGAAATTTGGTGATTGTTGTTTTTTTTCTAAAAGTTACTAAAATTTCACTAGTTAAAATAATCTTCAATAATCAACTAGTATAAATCTTCAATAATCAACAAATTAGCTAGAAAAATGTATATTGCTAAATACAGACAGCGTGATACTGAACAAATTTGAATTTCGCTAAAAACGTTCAGTTTTTCCTAGTAGACATCAGAAATTAATTTTATAATAGACAGCGTCACGATTCCACAATTCCATAAACAGAATGTAGTTGAAATGTTTTATGTACTAGAAATATACTTGAGCAAAAAAAAATGTAATAATTGTAACGATCTTGAAACCGGAACGAAAATTAGAAGGATAACTAGTCACTTTTAGGTTTTTTGGTATTTTTCTGATTCAACTGGTTTCTATGAGAAGTTGCGTGAAACCGTAACCGATGAGTTCGGTTCATTTGGAAAAATTTAGCTGTGAGAAAAATCCGGAAACTGAATTTAACACAAAAAATAGAAGTATCTCGTGTTTGATTTTATCATTTTTGCACCATTTTTCACAATCTTTTTGCTGATGAATCACAAAAATGATTAATCTATGTTAACAAAATGGATTGTTACAAAGTTTATGAAACTGAAAAAAATCTTTAGCACAGATTGCATATCCAGTTTCAACTGTTTTTTAGTAGGGGAAGCTTATGGTCATTGTTAATACATTAAGGTTCTCTACACTAATAGAATATTTCTGTAAACCAGTTTTAACGATACCTATTGACAAGGGATATGAAGACTGAATTGAGGTAACTATCCGGTCAAGCAAATGAAGACATCTCGAATCTGAAAAAAATGTCCAAAGAATACCCATTTTTATCCGTTTCACCTAGTTTTAATTGGAAGGGTCCCAGAAAAATTTTTGATCGTGCAGAATTACTGTTTTGTTACTAACCGGGGGAAAAACAATAAACTTTCAAAACTTGAGGAGAAACAGCCCTCAAAAGCAGGACAGTATCATGAAACGGACTATACGATTTTAATTTACTGTGTTTGGGACATGGATGAGGCTTTGCGAGGTTTCCCTTTCGTGTTTCTGTAATTAAAGCATGGTTTTTTTACTAGTCGGTTCTTTCTGTGTTGCCAATAATATATACAAAAACAGTAGACAGACTATGGAAGTCATGGGACAAAAAAAATTTGAAGAGAAAAAAAGTTTTTTTTCGGCTACTTCTATCTGTCAAGAGAAGTAGTCCGTCCGATTTTTATTCGGCGGAACTACCCCATTGGTTAAACTTTAGAAATTTTTAGAATCGGCTCTACATAAGTCAAGCGACGTCTCATTGTGACTCAAACTCATACACAATTTTATGGATAATGTGAAATGGTATTTTAAAAATGAAAGTGTGTTTCAGAATGCGCATCTCTCTGTCAACTGCTTTCGCAGTTCGTTGAGATCCACATATTCGGAAACTATACATGTTTGTTACGGAAAGTGCTCAATCTTGTGGGATGTCATTCCCTGATTTGAAGATTACAATCTGAACATTTAGATAGTTTTACAGACACAGAGGAAGGAAGACTTGGAATATTCTTCAACTAAAGAATATTCTCATACCAGTATCTGATAACAGTAATAAGAAAAAAATAGAGCAACATTAGGAAGATTTTTACGGTTTTGAATTGTTTCTATTACTGGCTTCTATATTGGGCACTCAATTTCAAATCAATTTCAGCTATCATAGCTACAAACTTACCATAATACGGTCGTAGTATTCCACTAGAAATGTTAACTGTGCTTTGAATATCCCTCCCGGTCAATGAGTCTAATCAAAAAAAAAAGAAGGTGTTAGGATTCGACAACATTGTGAAACATGAACTTTTGTGTCATTGTCATTAGTATCCTGTAATTATTGGCAAAAATCGTCGAACTTCCATACTGAGAGAATGCAATCTTCACTGTCCCAGTGAGTTTTTAAAGTTTCAATTTGTGAGCAAATGCTTACTCTGACCATTTTGTCATTTCTCTCTGTAATTGTGAAATTAGAAAAGCAACCCGAACATGTATCACAGAACCTGGGATAAACTGAAAACGATAATAAACGGAACTGAAACAAAAATAGATTAATTCAACCACGTCATTCTAACAATGCATTTGAAACTAGATTTTTTATTTATTTAGCAAACAAATTACTGTTCCGGAATCTTCGTTTTCAAGATCAATTTTCAATAACATTAGTGGTTCAGTCGGTCCAATATCCATTAAAGTTTCACTCTTTGAAATCTAAGTAATTGTTTATTACTGCTTACTCACCATATGATAAGCATTTTCAGCTTTCAAGAGAAGTGAGATTTCAGATTCACCTCTAAACGCGCCGAAGTAACACCAGCCACTTGTATTAGGTATTTGCTTCGTAACACAGTGATTACTGTAGCCTTCCCAGATTCTAGAAAGGAAGGTGAATACATACATATTTCATAATATTTAGAAATTCGATTCGGCTGTAAAGACATTTGCCTGATGGGTGGTTGGAATTGTGTAAAAGTTTTTACTGAAATTAAACTAAACTCACTGAAACTGAAAATTGTGATACTGTTTTCCACTATTGGAATATGTAGTGAAAAGTTGGACCATTGTTGTAAAAATAAGGTAAAAAAGAACTAGACATTTGAAAACTGTGGAAAAGGTTTCGTTAGGCTTTGAGAAATTTCGGCTTATTTTCTTCGTCTATTGTATATTGTATCGATTGTACCCTAAAGCCAACCCAACCAAAGTAGCCATTCTTGAACAGAAAAATGTTTTATATGTATATTTTACGACTTCTTTATATAATTTATGAATTCTATAAAATTTCTTTCATGGATCCAGAGCCGTGAAAGATTTGAAACTTTGATTCTTTTTCAAAAGTCTCGTAAAACTGCACTGGGAACATTGCCATTGAATATTGTGAGAGGTCTATACAGACATGTTGAAACTGTGAAAAAACGACTGAGAGAATTTCGGCTCCTAAATGAATTTCTCTTGTTTTTTTTTGTATCTACGAGTACTGCGAAGCAACCGTAAGTTTTTTGAATATGTGAATGAAAAAGAAATTGATACTGTTCCATCATCACCACATATGGCAGGAAATTATTGTGAAAGTGATATATAGATAACGACGTTTGACTTTCTTCTGACTTTCTGGTGACTTTGGCCATACGATAGCCTGCTTTCTAAATACATATATACAGTAGTCATCCAAGAGTACTGTAACTGTTTAGACCCTCTGTTTCTACTCACTTTCAGACAGGTTTTAGTTTTTCCACTTGTTAAGATACCAATAACTTCTTTCAATGCAGCTTCTCGTCTAATACCAATAAGGACTGATTAACTGATTGAGACAGTTGTCTCTAAATCAAGATTCTGAATAAGTAATAATTTCAAGAACTCCTGTTCTTTCTTACCTACCATATCAAGACGAAACTCGAGTATCCATACCATAGATTCTAGTCAAAGCTGGCTGAATAGGTACATTATAAAACGGCAAAAAAATTCAGATCTCATTCACATAGAATGGTTCTGATCCTGAAAATGAACTGTGGCCTGCAGATTTAATCTTGGAAACTATTAATGTTGCTCTTGGTTCAAAATGAGTATTGCTTTCCTTGCCATATCATTGACCTTTGATCCAGTTCAATTAACATAGACACATTGAAACCGTACAAATTTTGATGGTCCAAAGTCTAGTAACACTTATCGAAGAGGTCCTGCTCATCTAACTTTTGGTGGTATATTGTAGTCCTAGTATAAAGTTTTGGGCAATCCTCGGAGTCAATATTGTTTCCGTTTTGGCTCCAAATGATGTTAACATTTTGAAATCGTAAAATAATTATCTTCTTTCTGGATGTCTTTGCTGATTTTTCCATCATTATTAGTTTCAATATTTTATTCCATCGAAGCATTATTCCAATTTTGAAGCACGACCATTAAAATCTTCTGCAACAGTTTCTACTAACTATTCTTCCTCAATTATCAATAATTTTTTTCTGTTTCTTATCTGAAGTTTCCATCATCCATCTGGCTCCAACTCACTAATGAAATCGATTGAAATTGTTTTCTTTTCCTCCGTTTTCTTAATCTCTGGACCTTTTTCTCCCCGGAGCCATTGGACTCCAGGAGCCCCTAAGAACTCCCTATCATCAATTTTGCTCGCCAATATCTTTCCTCACCTCCCCCTCCCCCCGTTTACTCCAAATTCTTCTCTAACCACCGCATGTCAATACTCCCAATGAAACGGTTTCGAAATTTGCGGTTAATTCCGATTTGTCTCTTTTTTACTATTTGTTACAGTAGTACAAATGTACAGTATCCCTGACTTACAGCATTCCAGTACAAAACTACAGTAATCTATCTTCAAAAATGGGACTTTTTCCAACATTTTTTCCCTGTTTCATTATCTTTTTTTTCCTATCTCGTTAGCTTTTATTTGATGTGCTACATTCTGAAAAGTAATCTACAGTGCTCTCTAGTTTTAGGTTTTTTTTTTGGAAAAAACTACAGGAGATTGCGGAGACGTGAACAGTCCAGGGATTTGAAATAACTGTTTGTGCATTCCTCAGCTGTTTATCTTGTTAAGGTCAAAATTATATCTCGTTCACAGCAAGCTTCAACGAATGAAAATATAAAATTGAGATGGCTCACAGAATCCGTTTGGCTGCTCCATTTTTTAAAAATGGACCTTGAACTTTTCTTGACCATCCTTACCAGAGATGCACGGAATTCCGTCTTCCGCCTTCCGTCTTCCGTCTTCCGCCACTTTTTCTATTCCGTCTTCCGTATTCCGTCTTCCGCCAAAAATAATTTTGTTCCGTCTTCCGTCTTCCGTCTTCCGTATATTTCAAAAGTTACTTCCGTGCATGTCAAAAAATTTACTTCGAAAAATAAAGAAAAATAGGAAGAAGTAAGGACTCGAATCAGCAAGATTTCGACTTCAACCAACGTTGTTAACAACGACGCCATCCCAGCATGATATCCCAGGTCGTCCATTGTCATTATAAACCCATGACAAGGATGATGTAGCAGTGGGTCTTGCAAGCCTTTATTCCGTCTTCCTTCCGTGTTCCTTCCGTCTTCCGTCTTCCGCCACTTTTTCTATTCCGTCTTCCGTGTTCCGTCTTCCGTCATAAAAAATTCTCTTCCGTATTCCGTCTTCCGTCTTCCGTGTTTTTCAAAAGTCACTTCCGTGCATCTCTGATCCTTACCACGATTAGTAAAAAAAAAGAGAAGGGAAAATATGTGAGATAATTGAAACAGAAACCCTGAAGTATAGTCTTGAAGTACCTTGTCTTGATTACCTTGAATTTAGGATTGTGATTCAAAAAGCGTACCGATTACCATAATGAGAGGAAAGGTGGAGGAATATGGAATAAGACAACATTAGAAATCGAAAAAATATCAGACAAAAGATAACAATTCGAAACAGTGATTACAGATACATGGCGTTTGCTTGATATGAAATTTTTCTAGAATTTTAGTCAAACTGATATTTCCACATCAGTGATACAAGTTCCAGTTATTTCATTGTTCCCAAACATTTGTTTTCGGTCATGAAATGATTAAATTTTTTCATCGGTTTCTAAATAGTGATAATGCAAACTGAAATCTGTAGTCCCACTAAGCTGTCTTCCGTCAGGACCTTACTTATCATTTTCCAAAAAAAAAATTGTTGGGCAAAATGTTCGATTTGCAGTTTCATACAGTAATGTTACATCCAATTCCAGTAGACATCAATTCTTTGCGTAATGTGAGAACTTTTGCTTTAGCATTCGATTCCAAAATTGTAATTAGCATTAGCTTTTCATCGAAATATTTACAGACACCCTGAACCGAAAAAAAATGTTCCCAATGTATTTTATAAAAGTTCTATCGAATTTTCGTATCCCTGCTAATTTCACATTCAAACTTAAAGCCGGTGCTTAACGGACCACTGTCTCTATCATGTTTCTCAAAGAATGATTACATTCTGAAACATGTTTTTTTGCGAAAATTCTTGTGAACTTTGCTCTTTCAAAACTTCAACTTCAAAAATTGATTTTGAGTATGAATTCAATGCTTCATTGAACTGCTCTTCTTGTTTAGTGAATTACTTTTGGTGGTCCGTCTCACGCAAATGTTCCAACTTGTTTACTGAAAAAATCATCTAGAACTTTAGCGTGTTTTTGCGCATACGCATTGTTTTGACCTGCATTGGTATTTCAGAAGTTTTGAATGAGAAACAGAAATAGTCATGTGTCATATAATCTGTCAAGAGAATGTTATGTTCGTAGCTTTAGTTATCAATTGCGGTGTGGTGCTAATCCTAAATCGACTAGACAACTGACTTGTAACATTGAATGAGACAATTTTTGTGATTTTCGAAGCAGACACCGTTAGACTATTCCCAGAAAATTAAATTACATCAATGGATAAAAGAGCAATATTAAATGCATGTGTCATATTGAGTAAACTAACATGTAATTGAAACGGTTAGTGTATAGAACATACCTTCAACTGATATTTGATCGCATACAGATATAGGACTTATACGATATTGTTGAAAATTCCAACAACACTGAATATTATGTCTTAGAAACTGAACTTGTTTTATTTTCTGTTTAGGCTATGGCTCAACGTTTGAAGTGCCACTTCGGCTCCCGTTATCATTTATTCGGACATTCTGAATTTTGTAACTAGAAGTCTTGTTCAAAACTACTGGATGTAACCGAATAATTTCTCGTTTTTAGCAATTCTCACTGTATCCTGACTCCGAGAGATTTCACTTATGTCTGAATGTCATCACTAAGAAAGGCAGGACAATCTTGTGGACAATATTCATCGTCACTCCAGCAAAAAAGCTTGGTAAAACAAGGACTAACTAATTTGAAGAAAATGCTCACTGTTTTCTGAACCCAATGAAACACAAAATTTTCAATCAAGACACTCATACAGAATTTTTTTTCTTACTCGGCAGAGCTTCCCAAGTATTTATGCTAACCAGGTGTATGACCAATACGATCATGAAACCCTTTTCGTAACAGTGGAAACCTCCTTCTAGAAACAGAGAAATTCACCATATTGTATACTAGGTGCTCACTGTTTTCAACTGGGCTGAATTTCATTCCGATTCGAAATTCATAATTCATTGATGACAGATATTTCGCTCCCAACACTATTACTGTTGGTGAAATATTTTCGTTAGCTCGACTTTAGGTGTCAACGTGTAAACCTGTAGATATTCAAATCATTTTGTTATCAGTATTTTCGAAGAACTGATGCATAACATTCTTACTGTTATGATAATAACTGATGAAAACGGAGAAAAAACTAGACAATTTTCCGGAGCATTTGACCTTTTTACAACTTCCATAGTGATGTTCAGATACCGTGAAACTCCTAAAATTCTCTGAAAAAGTGTCTTCACCGAAGAATCAATAATAATATTACAGGCTGGTTTCATGTATTCAATACAACCGAAAATTTCCAGTTTTTGAAAAGAGTTTTTTGGTGTCTTACCAAATTAATAACAGTATTCAAGAAGACATTACACTTTTTAATAAAAAGCTTAACTTTTCTCTAGCATCGAGTCGCTTGTAGAGTTTTCTAAAAATTTCAGAAAGATTAGAATTGTTTCAATAACTCTAACTATAAGGCAGTCAACTCATGCATTAGTGTACAGATGTCCTACGGTTGCTATAATGGCAGTAAGAAACAGAAAAATGTTGAATTTTCTGATAATTTATCTGTTTCACAAACTTCATATCTTACTCCACTTTTCATAACCAATAATACGGATCGAGCAAGTTAGTGCACCTTGAAACCTGCACTACTATCGCAACGGATAACGCGTTCAGACGATTTTAGTGGAGCACGTATTCTGTCAAATATACATTTTTAAGTTTCTATTTACCGTATTTACTGTAATTGAAGCGCATGCGCCTCTATTTTTCAAACTCCCTGTCGCGGTGCGCTTCTATTGAAGGTGTGCTTCAATTAGAGGGTGCGCTTCTATTTTTCAAAGACATTTTCTGAAAAACCATACTTTGGTTAGTCACTTTTTCGCAGAGTTTTGGCTTCAAAATTGATGATATTCAATGAAAATATGTATGAAATCATGTCGAAACTTCAAAAATTACCTCTCAAAACTGTTTTGACGAGAATTTTCCTGCAAAAATATGCTTAGATTTTTCTCCGGGTGTGCTTCTATTACAGGGTGCGCTTCTACTAGAGGGTGCGCCTTTATTTTTCAAACCTAGTGCCAGCATGCGCTTCTATTAGAGGTGCGCTTCAAATACAGGTGCGCTTCAATTACAGTAAATACGGTATCCTCAAATTGCGAACTTTTTTTTTAATCAGTAGTTGATCTTTTGTATTTCTAAAAATCTAGTTGCGGTACGCCATGAACAACACAAACTTATTGGATTTTTTGAAGATCTTGATTCTATCGTGTCTTTTACATTTAGAACTGACATTTGTCTATCCACTACCTAAGTCTAGACGATACCATTTCATGAACCCCATAAAACAGAACATTTCCTATTTGAGAGATGGGCATTTTCTATTTGGGCTTACCAAACAGATAATTACGCACTCTGGACAATTTTCATGAAATTCCTGGACCCAATGTCCTAGATTTCCATCATCTAGGAAGCCTAGAATGAAACAATATAACGAACACTGCGCATCTACGACTGATGAACTGAATTTCTGAGAAATGGAAACAACCTAGTGGAAACAGAAAAAAAACGGACAAATCAGAAAATTATCAAAAAATGTACACTGTTTCGCATTTTCCAGAATTGAAGACCGTTTTCAATTGTAACAATCGCTCAACGTTTGCCTCTTCTTGTCCTCCATTCATTGTTTCTACGTCTCATAACTACCTTCTGCAAATTAACTTGCCATTAGAGTGGTTTCCAAAGGAAACTGTTTCTGATGTTACAAAATCCGTACTGCTTTTGAAATTATGTGCCTAGTTCAAATCTTGAAAACATCCACTACCTAGCCAACATCATCAAGCCAAAAACCAACTAGATGAAACAGAAAACTATCTCACATTTTTTGGAAGTTTCACTCTGTTTCATGACTGTTACAAGTTTGATCTGTTCTAAGCGCTACCATTGGATTCTCAATTTGGACAATAGGTAATCTTGTCTAAAATCGATTCCCCTGTTTTGCTCATCGTAAGCGCGTCTACTTCTACCTTTATAGAACCAAAAATCATTGCTATTCTCCGGACGAACCATCTTGAAGAAAAGAACGACCAATTTATGAACTCCATGAAACACAATTTATTGAACTAGGGCACTTACACTGTCACTTCTGATTCCAGATTAACTTTAGACGAGCCGTAAAATAGGTTTTTCGCGGAAAAGTCGGTTTTACGAACTTCATGAAACATTAAGTTTTGGCAAGACATTGTTCTTGTATGCACTTTAATTTTAGCCAGAGTGTTTGAGAGTCTAAAACAACATTACTGCTCATCATCTACGGTATTCTGACTAACTACTGTTATTTTCTCTAACTATCCACATGTTTCATCATTGATTTTTTGATGCACAAATCCAACTGGGAACTTTACCATGACGTATCCTCAAAATGACTAGATGAAGCAGTAAATAATCTGAACAAATTCCGATCATTTTTCTGCTTCACAAATTCCGGAAAACTGAAAATATTTGAAAAATATTAATAGGAAGACACTCTCATTCAATTTCATCGGCGTAACCAGATGATTTTGATGAAAAACGAACATTCAAATAAGAAAGAATGAAAGATAAATGTTTCCTGTTCCACCTGTTCATTAAGTTATGAACGATGTAGCCAAAATTTAATGAGCTCTGCTTACTAGATAGCATCACCAAAACCATAAGCGTAACTGTCCCACGAGTCCGTAACATTCTTGGATTTTTCACCGGTTCACTTTGGATCTGTTTCTTTGCAATTGATCTTCACAATCTTTCGAATCCAAGTAATACTGTTTTATGAACCGCATGCAATTGAAAATGTCTTATTTAGAAACTCGAAAGTACAGTTGAATTTGGTGGGCTATCGTTTTTACACGTCGGACTATGGTAATGGAAATCGCAAATTTATGTGGCCTAAATTTCAAATTTGCATGACAATGAAAACGAAAACAGAGCGTAGCGTACGGAACGATAACTAAAATGTAAAACGTTTGAGAGATTGAAGCTTTCTATTGGAAACAGAATAAACTTTATAGTTTCAGTGTTTTTGCTGTTTCTTGAGTTTCAGAATTCTAATCCATTCAATCATCACTAATGAAAAAAAGGCTCATTTGTTTCTGAAAGAAGTTGCGAACTTACAGTTTTTATAATAATTCTCCGTTCGTCAATTAGAATCACATACAATTTTCGAGTAAATTTAACTCTCTTCTGACTACCATGGCTTTAGTTAGTTATGAATGAAAATAGGTGGCGAGACAGAGAATGTTTAATTTAGCGGAAACTCGAGCATACTGACGTTATTGTCTTATTAAGCTGAATCTGACATGTTATGCAAATAACTCATGCCTATTTCTGACAAAAAATAAGCTTAAAAGGTGCCTCCCATTAGAATAGTATCCAATAAAAACTGTTTCATGAACTTTGATCTGTCACCTTCTGACATTGACATTTATACCTAACCTAAAACAGACCCTCAGTCTACATCGTCCATTCGAAACCCTCCTGATTTATGTAAATCAAAACATTTCTCACTTCTGGTATTATTTTTAATGTTTCATGACCTGCATAGCATTTTGAATATTTGCATTTATTGTTCGTCAGCTTGTGGACAATAATAAATCCGGAAAAAAATGCGGAAAAAACTGTTCCTCCAACCCGAAGAAACACAAAATTCTCGAAGAAAGCATTGCTATTGAATTATGTATTCGTACTGGACATAATTTCCATTTGTTCAAAAGATTTTTAACAACAACTTTGTTCGTAACTGTGAGCACTTGCTTCCTTTTTTATGGACACTTCAGTACTTACATCGTTGAATGGATTGGTAGTAAAAAACGGTTTCACACACTTCAGAAAATCAGGAAGTTTTGAGACTTTTCAGTTAGTTTTTGGATAGGGACAGTTTTTTCGTGCAGTCTGTTGTACCGTATTTTGACAAAATATCAAAGTGTACTTCGAATTTAGGTTCAATCATATGCCCATCCGTGATTTCCAGAATTTCAACGACTTTTGCTATTGCGATTCACGCCTACCATTTAATGCGCAGCTTTTCTCACTGTCTTATATCATAACTTCTAGAAGCAGAAAAATTTTCGAAATTTTTTTTCTGACAATTCTTTCTGTTTTATAACTCCCAGTATTGTTCCTCTTAGAAAATCGACGCTAGTTCCTTGTTAGTACCCTGAGGACTATAATAGAAACGAAATGCGCCAACGTCAACCTAACCACTGGAAATTTTACTCTGTGTGTTATCCGCTTACTGTAGCCTTTCCGTGTTTCGAAGGGCCCCAAGTTAGGAATATATTTTATGAAAATACTGTCTTCTCCACAGTTAAAAAAAAAATCAAATGCTTCATGAATTCCACAAGTTTCTCCAATTATTCGATGTCACCAATTGGTCTGAGTCAATTTCATCAAAACCATTTCTCCATGATTCTTTTTTAGAAAATACTATGAATACTGTAGTTTTTTTCTGTTTTGAAAAGGCGAAGAATTAGCAATGGGTTTCTAAACTTCAATAGTTCTCGGTTAGAACCTCATTCAAACATTTCCATCCCAAGTCCTTCTTATATTTCTGGAAAAAAACTGTAACATCGGAAAAAAACTGTGAAGCATCAAAATTTTCTGACAGAGTTAAATCATCAAATCAGAGAATCGTATGAATTTCTCAGCATGCTCATTCATTTTCAGGAGAAGACTATAGAATGAAAGTTTCTCCATATTGGATTCAATCAGCAGAAAGTGCTCTGTACTAAATTAGGGAAACGGACTGCAACAATTAATATAATGAACTTTATCTTGTCTGAACCGTGAAGACAATTTCAGCGGCATCTAACTTCAGGATTACTTAGTTTGCTATTGGCTCTGCAATTTCTATTATCTAATTTTTGTAACCGATGACGTCAAGGCTGGTAGTGCAAAAATTTTATTTACTAGGAAAGCTAACACCTGTTCTGGTATTGTTCAAGGTAGCAACATCATGAGAAATCATGTTTCTAAAACTGTCACTTTTCTTCAATTTTTTGCTGTTAGATACAGATTACATGTCGGTGAAAAAGTGATAATTGTCAAAATTCAACTCTGAGAAATCAGGATAAAAAGAAACAGAGTTCATCCTAAGAAGATTAATGTTTCAAAAAACTGATAACATACTCGAAATATGTCAATTCTTGATAACGTGTTTATAGCACAACATATTTTCTAAAGCGTTTACCAGATTCAGGTGATCAGATTACAGTATCAAAAGATAGAATAGTGTATTCTAATGAAAATAACAATAGCCTAATTCCCATTTACAGGTGTCAGTCTTCCGGTTATCCATTTTTGCATAGAAACACAAGAAACGGGAGCTCATTGAAAAAAAGATACGCATGTTCATATTATGCCCAGAAGAAACAGTATTCACTGAAACAAACTGACAAAACACAGTAATGCTTACAGTTTCAAAGGATCCATGTTTATTGTCGCTTTCTCACCTAATTGTTGGAACTCCGGTTTTTAAAAAAGTGTACTAGTTAAAGTTTGGTTTTTTTCTGTTCCATGTGGTTAACTTGTAACAATGCATTCTAGAACTAGCAATACATTCATATATTTTGATACACTAAAATGCTTGAACTTTCCCAGTCTTGTTTTCTGATGTACTAGCTCTTAAGACACCTGAAAATATCACACCTAAAAAACCTGAAAAAATCATGAAGTTTCACTGTTTCATAACATCCATGAATCTCTCAACATAATTTTTCAGTTATTATAAAGGCAATCTCCAGTGATAATACAAAATGCGTGTTAGTCATATTGCATAAATTCCCGGAAAATGATTTTTCCTGAGTTTCATCTGGTTATTCGATTTTCTAAGGCCATCTGATGATCGCAGACAGTAAATGACGCAATTATTCAGACTAGTGGTAAAAATTGGGGGAAACGCCGCAATTTGCAAATAGCCACTGTTTCAGATCATCCAGAATTTCTATGAAAATCACTTATTCACAGTAACCATTTTTCAATGTGAGGATAAATTTGAAATACCATTTTACAATTGCTCAGTGTTTCATTTCAGTTTCATATGGTTGCCTGACAGTATCATAACATGACGCCTACTGTACTCCGTTGGCGTTACACAACTGTTTCAATAAATGTTCGAAGGCTATTTTGCTGATTGTTTCCTTTTAGTCATCGTCCTATGAAATTTGAACTATGACTGGTAGATCATATGCCAAACGCATCATAAGCAACTAGGTACCCTAATTCATAACACCTAGAAGAAACAGTAATTGTCGACTAGAAACAGTCACTAATTAAACGGGTTACAGTTTCAGAACGTCCATAACTTTTTCAGATATTTTCGACTTGTTAGTGTTTTGTTGCAC
The DNA here is from genome assembly GCA_963932045.1 of Caenorhabditis sinica. NCBI lineage: Eukaryota > Metazoa > Nematoda > Chromadorea > Rhabditida > Rhabditidae > Caenorhabditis > Caenorhabditis sinica. The sequence continues at coordinate 24,667,505 of OZ009940.1, forward strand.
AGATAATCAATCAATCAAAAGAGTTCGTTCTATTGATCTTCAATTTTCTCAGATTCATTTAGTCCACTGACAGTACTACTACCTATCCTACCAATAGAACTTCTGTCTGAAATTCAGTGACTTTTCAACTCTGGGATTTTCGTTCTGTTTCTTTCCTTATTACGGTAGGGGTACATCTCCAAGTACATCTAGTACATTTTTCAAGGAAAGGACACGGAAATTAAGGTCCCATTTTTCAAGAAACTATTTTATAAATTTCTGAAAATTTGCGACTTTTCCTGCTTTATGTAGCTGCTAAAAAAAACCGAGGAATTTCGTCTCAATGCACCCCAGTTCATATTAATGTTAAGTTTTTTCGGTATGGTACAAGATTCAACACCAAAAATTGTTCTGAGTTAGGTTAGAATGTTGTGGACCACAAGAAGCTGACAAAAATTGTCCAAAAACGAATATTTTCTCGTTTTCATTTACTAGGTTTCAGGGTACTAGAAACGTTCTTAGTAGTACTTCTGTGCATTTAGGATTACAGTTTCTGAACATTTCGAGCTGTATTTTAGGTTCTGCTAGAAAAATTGGGAAAACTTTTTAGGTTAGAACCTGTCAACAAATTAAAATGATTATGCCCTTGATGCCCTTGAATTTGAGTCAAAATCTTTGAGAGTCTAAAGCGACATTATTGATCATTATCTACGGTATTTTGACAAACTACTGTGATTTTCTCTAACATGTTTCATCATAGATATTTAGAACAATCGGTCAACTGGCAACTTTACCATGATGTATCCTCAAAATGACTGGAAGAAACAGTAAGTAATCTGAACGAATTCCGACCATTTTTCTGCTTCATAACTTCCATTTCTATTACATTTGAATGTGGTAAACCGGATTACAGAACACGATGAATGGAACAAACTTTGGAAACAGTGGTGCAAAGGTGTCGTGAAACTACTGTTAATATCAACATTTATCATTTCGTGTGGGATATTACCAAAAACCAGCAGCTGCCATTACAAAAATCTGTAGCTGTCCCATCTAACTAAAACACAGAGATAATTTTTACTGGATACGTCCTAAAAGCAATAATGAAAACTGTTGAAACAGAAGAAAAATTGTCACATCAATAAAAAAATTAAAAAATAACTTACCCAGGTAGAGGATTTTTTTTCGCACCATAAAAATCATTTGGAACTTGAATTTTCCGCTGGTAATTCAGGTTTCTTTTGAGATTCCAAGTAATGATCGTGCATTCAATAACTCATAAAACCAATAAATCGTGTTTCAAATTGTCTGTTTATGAAATTTTATGATCCAAGCTAGTGTTTCCAATCGAGTTGACATATCCTTACAAAATCACCTAAAATTTGTATTCAGATTTCAAGAGAGATCACGAAAAAAGTACGGGGTAGCAATTATGAGTAGTTACAGAAACTGAATAAAGCGATGAATGTTTTATGCAATGTGTTGTTTCAAAATTGTGTTATTGAGAAACAAAATCTGTTGTTGACTAGAAGTTCTGTTTTCAAACAGTTTCCGCCAGGATTCTTCTTTAAGCTGGTGATAAAAAATGAAGAAAAACTACTACTCCTAGAGTATAAAGGTTCATAATTTGACGACAGTGGAATTCAGCATCTCTTCAAATATCTTGCTCTTGTCAGAACACATGATGTTACAGACGAGTTATCAACATCAAAAAATACCTGTATATAAAATACCTAGAAGAAACAGTATGCATTTCCGAAAAAAAACTCACTGTTTCAAGACATTCAGGAATATCTCAAAGTTCATTGATTTCTAGTTTTTCTTTTACTTTGTTTGCCATTGGCATGCATCTAATTTTGATCACTTCTCTGTAATTTTTTCACTTTTAAACAGGCAACTTACAGTGATATTTTTCCGTAATGGCGATTCCGGTGGCAGTAACTTTAACTTCCTCATTTTTCCGGATTTATTATTGCTTTTTCAGCAGTATCTGATGAGTCTTGACTAAAAAGATCAAAACAATGTGTTTATAGCTCTAGTGCCAACAGAGCTTATCAAGCATAGAAAAAGCGGTGATAAATTTCACAAACTTCCCTGTTTCAGATGTCCCATGATTACCGCCAAATCTTCTAACAATCAGTTCTTCCCAAACATGCATAGGTGAATATTAGTCATTCAGCAATAAACCACTCTTCGAATTCAAGTCCGCTCCAGTTGACTTCTATGGAAACTCACTGAAAATGATACTCTTCTCAAAGTCTATGCAGTTTTTCAAAGCACACCATCTAATTTCTTTTACTTTATTTCTCACCGTTTCAGAAAATCAATTTTCTCTCAAAAGTCTAGCAGTTTCCAGTAATTATTTCCGACCACAGCTCCATTGTTTGAATTATTTATTGTCAGAGTTTTCTGTTCTTTTTTCCGTGTTTCTTAAGAGTGTAATAGTGATCATAGTCAAAATTTAACTCTTAAAAATCACGACAGAAAGAAACAGAATTAATTATTTCAAGTGGTCAGCTTACAGTATCAAAGGATAGAATAGTGCGTTCTGATGGAAAGAATATTATTCTGCATCCCATTTACAGGTGCCATTCTTCCGATTATCTACATTTGCATGGAAAAACAAGAAAACAGGATTCCATTGAAAATAAAAATGCGCATGTTCATATTTTGCCCAGAAAAAACAGTACTCACTGGAATATACTGTCAAAACAGAAGAAATGCTTACAGTTTCAGATCATTCATGACTATTTTGTGTTTCTCACCATCTCTAATTGTTGGAATCCTTCAATTAAAAGAACTGCTCTAGTTAAAGTTTTATTATTTCTGTTCTATGTGATTAACTTGTAACAAGACCTTCAAGCACTAGCAATCGATTTTCAAAATCACCATCAACGCACTAAAATGCTTTACCATTTCCAGTCTTGTTTTCTGATGTACTAGCTCTCAAAACACTTAAAAAATATCACGCCTGTAAAAAACCCGAAGAAAAATCATGATGTTTCACAGTTTCATAACATCAATGAATCTCTCAACATAATTTTTCCTTTTATTCGAAGAGCGATCCAAACTTTGCCTGCAAGTAAAAGTATAAATTTTGTGGAACGTCGCTATCAGCAAAGCGCCACTGTTTCAGACCATCCAGAATTCCTATGTTATTCACTAATTCACAGTGAACTGGGTTCATTGTTAAAAAAATTGAAATACCACTTCACAATTGCTCAGTGTTTCATTTCAGTTTTTTAATAACAATCACCGATTTCTGTCTGTCAGTCTGTCTGTTGCACGTCATAACTCGACTGCCAGGGGACCAATTTAGATGAAACTTATATAGATCGACTGGAAATTTGTCCGAGATGATGCCCGTACTTTTCTTTTCTCGAAAATATTAACTTTGAAATTTTCGAAAATTCACCCTATTTTCATTGTGGCGCCCGTTTGGTGTGTGTGTAAGGAAAGAGGAGGAGTTTCAAGTCAGCGGAAGCCAAAAGGTTTTAGCCCCCGAAGGGGGCGAAAACCGCCTGGTATCTCAAAATCTACTGATTTCTAGTCTGAGACGATCAAATGTTTCCAGTGCCATACATCTCATTTTGATCCCCGGACAATAATTCTTTTTTCATTTTAAACATGGAACTTACAGTAATATTTTTCTGCAATGGTAATTCCGGTGGCACTGACTTATTTATTGCTTTTTCAGCAGTATTTGATGAGTCTTGAGTAAAAAATTTAAAATCGGATGATCATAACTCTCGTCCCACCAGAGGCTATCTAGCATAGAAAAATCGGTGATAAATTGTATAAACTTCCCTGTTTCAAATGTCCCATGATTTCCGCCAAATCTTTTAACTATCAGTACTCCGAAAACAATGATATGTGAATATCAGTCATTCAGAAATAGACAAATCTTTGAATTCAAGTCCGCTCTAGTTGACTTCTCGGGAAACTCACTGAAAATGTTACTCTTCTCAATTCCGATGCTGTTTTTTAAAATGTACTACCAAGTTTCTTTTACTTCGTTTCTCACCGTTTCAGGAAGTCAATGTTTTTTTCCCAAAAGAAAGCAGTTTTCAGTAATTACTTCCCCCAAATTTACCATTGTTTCAATTATATTGTCAGAGTGTTCTGTGCTTCTTTCTGGACAGTTGAAGAAAAAGGCATTATAGTTAAAAGTTAACTCTGAAAAATCACAACATCTGAGAGGTTAATGTTTCAAAACACTCATAACACACCAAAAATACGTCAATTTTTTGCTATGTTCTAAGAAGAATACGTCAATTCTTTGCTATATTCTCAAAGAGCACAACACATTTTCTGAAAACGTTTACCTGAATCAGGCGGTCAGATTACAGTATCAAAAAATAGATTAGTACGTTCTGATAAAAAGAATAATAGCCTACAGATGCTTCTCATTTACAGGTGTCATTCTTTCGATTATCTACATTCTGATAGAAGCACAAGAAAACAGGAAACCACTAAAGATAAAGATACACATGCTTATATTCTGACCAGAAGAAACAGTACTCACTGGAATATACTGTCAAAACAGAAGTAATGCTTACAGTTTCAGAGCAACTTTTTCTGTTTTGTTTTCTGATGTACTAGCTCTCAAGACATCTGAAAACATCACGCCTGAAAAAACACGAAAAAAAATTCAAAAAGTTTCCCTGTGTCATAACATCCATGAATCTCTCAACATAATTTTTCAGTTATTACAAACTCCACTTGCAGTGATAACAAAGTTTGTTTTAGTCGAATCGCATAAACTCCCTGAAAATGATTTTTCTGAGTTTCATCTGGTTTTTCTATTTTCTAAGCCCATCTGATGATCGCAGACAGTATTTGAAGGTATTATTCAGACTAGTGAGATAGCCTAAGTTTCTTAATTTGCCTTCATTCATACGTTTCCCGAACCAAAAATAACAATTTATCATAAGCAACACGAAACTTGCATATAACACACAAAAAAGAAACAGTGACAAAAATGAAAAAGTTCCTGTTTCTGAATGTCTATGATTTTCCTAAACCCTAGAAAACTCCAATGCAACTGAAAAGGCGATAAGATGATACAACGATTTACATATTTAGTCATCCTTGAACCAATAATTCCGGTTTCATGTGATCGACTAACTTTGCTAACTCGGTAGTTTTTTGGTATCCTCTGATCCTTCTATTTTTGTGTAACTTTATAAAGCGAGCGAATATCAAAATGTAGCTGCAGTCAAACGTGACCAAATTTTGTCTGAAAAAACATTTAGGGAAAAGTCGCTATCAGTAAAGAGGCACTGTTGCAAATCATCCAGAACTGCTAAGAAATTCACTAATTCACAGTAACCATTGTTCAATGTGAGGATAAATTTGAAATACCACTTTTCATTCCTCAGCGATTTATTTTAGTTTCATATAGATTTATTTTAGTTTCATATAGCCTTTACAGTATCATAACCTGACGCCTACTGTACTCCGTTGGCGTTACACAACTGTTGTGCTCAACTTTCGAAGGCTTCTGCTGATCATTTTTTCTTTTAGTCATCGTCCTATGAAAATTGAACAATGACTAGTTGAACCCATTCGCAAACGCATCATAGGCAACAAGGTATCCAAATTTATAACACCTAGAAGAAACAGTAAAAGCCAACAAGAAGCAGTCACTAATAAAACAAGGGCTTCAGTTTCAGAACGTCCATAACTTTCGGATATTTTTTCTAGTTTTCAGTCTTCTCAAGCACGGAATGTAAAGATGAGCGGAATTCCACTTTTCCCTGTGTTTGTCTGAATACAGAATGTATGATACTGAACAAATTCCAATTTCCCTATAAGCGCTCTGTTTTTCCTAGTTGACATCAGAAATAAATTTGAAAATGGACCCTATCCCCATTCCACAATCCCACCATTCTATAAACAGAATATACATAGTTACAAGTTTTTTTTCTGAGATCCAGTCATACACTGGGGCGAAAAGAAATCTTAATAATTGAAATGATCTTGAAACCGGGATGAAAATTAGTAGGGTAACTAGTCACTTCTAGGTTTTTCGTATTTTTCTGATTAAGCTGGTTTTTACAATGAGGTTGACCAAGAGCGAAACCAATTAGTTTCTCATGGGAGAATTATCAAAAAAGAATAGAAGTAAACATCTCGTGTTTCATTTCATTGTTATTTGCACTATTTTTCACAATTTTCTGCCTGATATGTACATCGTTAAAATTAATCTAGGTAAACAAAATGGATTGTTACAAAGTTCATGAAACTGAAAAACCCTCAACACAGATAGCATTTCTAGTTTCAACAAGTTTTTAGTACGGGAAGCATATAGTCATTGCTAATGCATTTGCCATTCTCTCCAAAACTAGAACATTCCTGAAAATCAGTTTTACCGATACATTTAGACATGGGACATGAATATTGAGTGAATGTAACTATGCGCTCAAGCAAATAAAGACATCTTGAATCTGAAAATATTTCCGACGACTACCCATTTTTTACGCTTCACCTAGTTTTCATAAGAAGGGTCTCAGGAAAAATTGTTGATTGTGCAGACTTTCGGTATCGTTACTGAGCGAGGGAAATGTTGAAACCTTCAAAACTTGAGAAAAAATGCCCTCAAAAACAAAAAAGCATCATGAAACAGACTATACGATTTTTCCTTAACTGTTTTTAGGAGATGGATGGAACTTAGCGAAGTTTCGCTTTCGTGTTTCTGTTAATTCAGCATAATTTTTTACTATTCTGTGTTGCCAGAAAACTGCGATAATTTTAATAGATACAAAAACAGTAGACAGACTATGAAAGTCAAGGATCGGAAACATTTTGAAAAAAAGTTCGTTTTTTTTTCGGCTACTTCTGACTGCCAAGAAAAGTAGTTCGTCCGATTTTCACTCGACAGAACACACCACATCGGTTAAACTTTTGAATTTCTGGAATCAGGTGTAAATAGAGGTAACGGCGACACATTATGACTCAAACCCATACACAATTTTATGAATAATGTGAAACGGTGTTTTAAAAATGAAATTGTGTTTCAGAATGTGCCTCTATCTGTCAACAGCTTTCGCAGTTCGTTGAGATCCACATATACGGAAACTATACATGTTTGTTACCGAAAGTGCTCGATCTTGTGGATTCCTATTCTCTGATTCGAAGACTACAATCTGTACGTTTGAACAGTGTTGCAAGAGTTTAGGACCCAAAAGAAAGTCTTTCAGAATATTCTTCAATTTAAAAACAGTATCATACCAGTATCTGATAACAGTAATAAGCATAAAAAAGAGCAACAGAAGGGAGATTTTTTCTGTTTCGAACTGTTTGTATTACTGGCTCAGATATTGGGATCTCAATCCTGATCTCTCACTGCCTTTCGTTTTCTAATCAATTTCAGCTATCATAGCTACAAACTTATCATAATACGGTAGTAGTAGAACTCTAGAAATAATCCAAAAGAAAAAAGTGCTATAATTCGACAACATTGTGAAACATGAACTTTTGTGTCAATATCCTTAGTATCCTGTAATTATTGACAAAAATCGTTCAACTTGGATGCTGAGAGAATGCAATCTTATGTTACTCTGATCGTCGTCAGTCTGTTATTCGGCTAGTAAGCTTCTGTAACTGGGAAATTAAAACAACACGAACATGTATCATAGAACCTGAAATAAACTGACAACGATGATAAACGAAATGGAGTCCATAATATTTTAATACAACCAGGTTATGCTAAAAATGCATTTGAAACTGGATTTTTAAAATATTTTTGAAAAAATTTCTGTTTCTGAATCTCCATTTCTAAGATCAATTTCACTATCATTAGTGGTCTCACTCTTTGAAGTGCAAGTCATTCTTTGTTACTGTTCATTCACCATATGAGTTCTAATCGCATACCTGTCATCAATAATAGAAAGACCAGTTTTTTTTTAAACTTTCGATCGACTAGTTGCGTGAGATTGACCATAAATTCTGTATCTCTCAATTTTGAGCAGATATAAACTGATTCCAACGTTAAAATCAGTCAGCAGTAGATAAAATGAGTTATTATTTGGATTTTTGCTAATTAATATTTCAACGATTTTATTTCTATAACAGTTTTTTGGAATATTAGTGGATTTGAAAAGCTTTCATTCACCACTGTTTGACTGTACACTAAAAATGTGAAATCGTTCACCAGTTTCTCACAGGTTTGAAACGGAATTATTGGTTCTCGCAATTATTCCACTTGGTCGGACATGGTTGATTATAACTTTTTGAACTATGTATGTATGTGACTTTGAAAGTACATCTAGCTTGACTACACTTCCCATTTTTCAACGAGAAATCTTTCTGTTTGAAGTTTTTCAAGGGCAGCTGACGACCAACTGAAACTTCAAAATAATACAAACGTTTCCCATAGTCTCGAAACGGGAATGTATAAAAATGACTGTAATTCATGACAGATGTTGGGGCATGAAAAAAACTAAAGATTTGAAAACCGATGCTCCAGCGCACTGGGCAAATGGAAGAGAAAAACACACCGCTTTTTTCTCAAGACACTTCACTTGACCAAGTTCACGGAGAGCGCAGGTTTCTTAATTTTTACCGCCCTAATTTCCATATTCAAGATTCATTTCGATTCATGTACTCGTTTATAGATCGGACTCACTTTTCCCTTCAGTATAGCATTAGTTTCTGACGGTATGACCCGCTAATTTTTCTCCGTTTCACAATCATGTGATTCTGAGCATTGCTAAATTTCATTTAATTTGAAGTCGAACCAGACCTCCCCAGCTCTACCTTTTCTTTGTGAATATTTACTGTTGTATCAAGTTTTTGTAATCATGTATATTCCGAAGTTATCATTTATCCTGTGGTAATAATAGAAGAGGAGAAATAGTACATAATTCCCTACATTTTTTCTGTTTCATGAACTCCATATAGTTGTGGGGAATTATCATACATTTTGAGTTGAACGATGAAATACAAAAAATAATGTTTGAAATCCCTCCACCTATCATTTTCTCAAGACTTGTCCAAGTTATTTCTCAAATTCAAAACATATTTTTTCCTATATTCCTGCTACCATACTTGTGATTTGCCGGCCCGGCCCGGGTCGGCCCTGCCCGGCCCGTAACAAGCATGCCTGCTACACTTTCTCATAAACCAGCTCTTTTTTCTTCTTCTCTTACTGCAACGCTTGCTGTTGCATGATCTCTATAACAGCTTTCTTTAAAATTTCATGTTTGATATTGTTCTAATCTCGTATCCTCCATCCACCGTTTCATACTATCTGTATATTTTCGTATTCTTGAAATCCTCTAATTGGTCCTACGCTAACTTACTCAACCTTCCTGGCATTTCTCACCGAAACATTTTGTCTCTCAACCTGTGATATTTCGATTTGGGAACTGTGGATCAAATTAGTTTTGATTTTTATCTGTTTGTCTCTAGTGATGAAGGTTTATCAGGCATTGCTATTTTGATTGATGATCTCATGCCGTTGGAAAATATAATTGAGTAAATCAATTTCTCGAACCTTGCTAAAATTCCTGTTCAGAATCCCGACACAAAAGCCCGGAGCATTGACTTGCATGTTTTTTGTACTAGAAAATGAGTTGGAAGAACAGTGATTTTTCATTGAATATTTTGATTCCGATGGCTCTCATTAATTGACCGGGGGTTACTGTTACAGAAACAAAATATTCTGAACAATATTTTTGTCAACTCCGATTCGTCCATGGGTGTGAATTCAATTGTTAGTGGTCTTCTTGACAACAACACAACACACTGTAAATACTTGATGGTCAATTTTTATCGAAACTCGAAAATAGGACGAATCATATGTATCTAAAACCGCCAAACTAAGGCACAATTGTACAACTGTAAAACATTTGGGACATCTTAATGATTTATGAAGCTGTACCTGTTTTCCTTGTTGTTCTCGAATACTGGTCACTACTATAAATTTTTATATTTTTATAGTCATTCGTAATTTACTGGTATTACAAACTCAGTTGAAGAATCAGTAAACTTTTTGAGAACTTGAATTTTTTCGAAACATCTCCTGTTCCATGAAGGTGACATAACTGATGAGCTGAGAAACAAATCAATTCTTCGATTTTCTCAAAGAATTTCTGACTTTTCTCAGTTTTAGAGTTTCCCTTTTCTTCTCTTATTCAGAGCATTCCAAGGTTCGATTTCCACCGTCTTTACTGAATCCAAAGATCGAATTTTTGCTCTTTTTCTTCTTGTTCTTGTTTCAACTGATTCTGAATTTGGATGAAACATGATGATTCAAAATTACCATGTCAAAATATGAACATGCTCAATAAAGTAGTTCTGTTTCATGAACTTTGTGAAACTGAAAATTCCATCCTTGGAAGGTTGATTTCAAAATTTTCTGACCTGCTTACTTTAACATTTTGCTCATTTTCGTTGTATTCCTTCGTTACTTGTTGACAAATTTTCCATTAGATCAGAATATTCAAAAAAAGAATAATTTCAAGTAGAACTAGCCCAAAAATTCCTGATTTCTAAAACTTTCTAATGGAAAGCACGATCGTTTCAGATATTTTCTGTTCCCTAAAGTTTAGAATTCTCCTTCATTTTTTAAGTTTAGCATTAAGATTTTTTCATTTTATACTTACGGTAGCTGCTTTGGTGTTTTTTGTAATATTATGCATATCTCCATAAAAGAGAGTGCGCGCCGAAGATTTGACATTTTGTAGAGCACGATATCTCGCCACGAAAACTTTAAAGGAGCATAACTCATTTTCAAACTGATTTTCCGTTTTTCTCAATTTTGGTCGAGTTTCAACCATTTTTTCTGATAAAATATGCCTACGATGCATGATTGTTTCGTACCTCTTGCAAAATTTTGAAGAAAAATTGCTTAAAAACTGAGAAAATCGGAAAAATCAGTTTGAAAATCAGTTATGCGCCTTTAAAGATAACGTAGCAAAAATCGTGATCTCCGATGAATCGAATCTTCGGCGCGCACTCTCTTTGATTTAGACATGAATAATAAAAACATCAGCAGTAGTGAACGACTTGGAACCACAAAAGATGAAAAAACAACTGGTTCATAGGGATTATGAAACAGAACACTTTGAATTTTGTTGCTTCTCATCTTGTTTTTTCTAACTTGACCATTATCATTTTTGAAACCACGAAGCATTATTTGATTTTGAGGAAAAACTTTCGTTGCTGACTATTTAGCTTTTTTATCAGCAGAAGAATACAACTAGGAAAAACTGAAAAATATTCGCAAATTGTCGGCCGTTTTCTCTGTTTCATGAATTCGAGATGTTTGGGTCGTGGTTGAATGATTCCATCAATGTTCCGTCTCGTTTCACAATCCTCTTTCCTCTTCAAAGTCTTTTTTCAAAGTTTTGTTTTGTAGATTGAATGCCATAACGTAACCTCAGTTTCATTCAATGTTTGCTTTTTGATTTCATATTTTGGAGCCGGAACCAAACCAATTTTCAATCAAGTAAGCCGGCTTTATGGATTCCATAAAACTGATACCTTGCAGTTTATAGACAATAATCTTCCGTCGTAAACTGGAAAACATATTACATTTTTTGGTATATAAGCTTCTTTTTTGTCTAACAGTTTCGCTTCGATTCTGGCCTTTGACTTTTGTAGAGTTTTCTGAAATTTTGATAAAGATTCAAATGATTCCAATAGCACCTAGCTCGACCAATTAAGACACTAATTCACTGTTGTCCTACTATTGGTAAAATAACTGTAAGAAACAGAAAATCTTGCACTTGGCAATAATTTTTCTGTTTTACAAGGTTAATGTCACACTCCACTTTTCAGTGCTATCACTCCACTTTTCAGCGCTTATCCACTTTTCAGTGCTTATATAAATCCGCAATTATCACCAAAGATATCAGATAATTCCAGTGGAACAAGTATTAGGGGGAAAACAAACTTTTCTAATTTGAGGTGTTCTTAAAATTGTGGGAAATCCATTGAAAATCAGTCCAAAAATCCAGTTGTGTAGTTCGAGCACAAACTTCTTTTACTGTTTCGTTGTCCTTATTTGTACTGTATTCTAGGCTTTTGGGTTTAATAGACCACCCAACCCCCTTGAATACTGTTTCACAGACCCCATGAATCTGAAAATTGTCAATTGGAAGATTCCCGAACTGCTGCTCCCACAGTTTTCACTTTTTTTTAAAATAATTAACCCAGTGGTCTAGCTTTCGGCATTCTATTAGAGACTGAGAATGAAAGATATCCCACGCACGGAGGTCACCAACTGATTAACGGAACATCTGAGGCACAGAAACTGCCTACCGAAAACAGAAAAAAGTCGGAAAATTTAAACATTTTCACTGGTTCTTATTTTTCGGAAAAGGGGTTGTCCATTTTCAATCATATCGCTCCATGTTCTGTGTTAGGTTGATTCTCCGATCCACAGTGTAGCAATCCATATTCTCCCATATTCTTATTAGAAATGTTTTAATAGCAGACTCGAGCGTGTACCAATTAAGTTAAAATCTCATGTGAGCTGTTTCATGAACGTTATGAAACGGTGATGTTTTACTTTTCTGATGTTAAATATTCCGTTGAGCTATTTTGAAGTTGGAAATTTTGAGCCTGCTCTATAGATTTGTGAGCATTACTACCAAAATATGTGTTAGTAATACTACCTAGCCAACATCGTCAATCCAAAAACAAACTAGTTGAAACAGAAAGCTAACTCACATTTTTGGAAGTTTCACTCTGCTTCATGACTTTCAAAGTTTGGCTGTTTTGTGGCTTTCAGAAGTTTGGTTTTTTCTAAGCGCTACCATTGGTGTATTCATTTACCGAGGCAATACGTTGGCTTGTCCAAAATCTCCTCCGCCCCTTCTGCTCATTGAACACGCGTCCCCCACTACTCCTATTGAGTCAGATAACAGTGAATGAACCCGATGTTGAGTAAACTTAATCAAGTGCCGCCGTTTTCTTGAACCCAATGAAACAGAATTTATTGAGCGAGGGCATTTACGTTATACTAGGTTTCATTTTTTGATTTCAGACTTGTTTTGACCAACTAATCGTACCATCAGCTCTTTGTGAGAAAATCGATTACATGAACTTCATGAAACATTGAGTTTCGGCGCCACAGTGTTCTTGAATAGGATTAAATTCTATTCAGAGTGTTTGAGTGCCTAGAGCAATATTATTTGCTCATCATCTACGGTATTCTGAAAAATTATCGTAATTTGATTTTCAACAAGAATTGCCCTAGATTTTTTAGATTTTCCATAAACTTGTAAGAAACAGTTAACACATCTGGGTAATACTTTTCCATCCTTTTCTGTTTCATAACTTTTACATTTTTGGAACACTTTTAATCACAAAGATAGGGATTCCACAAAATTAGATTACTTCAGCATCGGCGTCAATAGTTGAGTCTTAATTTTTCAAGTAGGAAAAAGTGGAAGATAAATGCTTCCTGTTCCACCACCTCGTCAAGTTTTGAACGATGCACCCAAATATCAGTTAGAGTACTTTAACACGTCCAAAAGCCGAAAAGGTTACTGTTCCATGAGTTCCATGAAATTTATGGATATTTCGTTATCACCGATTTCATTTGTCCCCTACTACTTATGACCTGAACATTCAAGGGATTGAAATTCCTATTAGATACAGAGAACACTCTAACAAACAGTCGTTGTACCTTCCAGAATATTTATCTGTTTCAGATTGGGACATTTGGAGTAATATGGTTAATAAACCCTTGAATCGAAAACTCACCGAAGTCACTTCAGCCATTTTTCTTGTAATAAAGCAGATCCAAGATAGAGCCGTGAATCAGAGGGGTATTTAAAGGAAACTGTTTCATGAACCTTGTGAAACGGCAATGTTTCATTTTTCTGAAGTACGAGAATTCCAGTGACCATTCACATTTTGAAAAGTATATCTTGTCCTCACTTTCATAGAACTCAGCTTACACCGTCCAGATAAAACTCTACTGATTGAAAAAGAAGGTGTTTCTCGTTTTTTTAATATTTTCACAGTTTTATTACTTTTATGAGTTTAGCTTTTTTTAAGCACTGACACTGGTTCCAACTTTTAGGAACGTCAACTACAATGGTTTTCAATATCAAGTCTTAATTCTATTTCATGTCCAAAAAGCAACTAACACCACTATTATTCAGAAATCCATACATTAGAATGACATACATTACAATGACAACTGTTTCGTGAACCTTATGAAACACAAGGTTTGCAACCAAAACACTTATTTTGAACATCGGGATGATTTCAACACTGAAATCGTAATAATTAACTATCTAACAGAGGAAAATATCTTCTATAAACAAAACTTTGTCATAGTTTCAATTATTTTCACTGTTTTCAAGTGGGAATAATTTCGTACTAATTTCCAAACTACAGTTTGAGACCACACGGGTTATTCGCTTTGTCTCGCCGAAAGACGTTCGAGACTTTTCCGAACACAGTCTCATCAGCTTGTTTGTTAAAAGTTGCTCATTGTGTTTCTCAAAGTCGCGTACATTAGCAAGCTTTTTTGAGAATTTAGGTTCACATTCTTTTGCTTTCAAGATTATTGATAACTGCTGACAAACTAGCGAAGATCGGTGGATCGAGGTCGGAGAACTGGCTCATAACTTTTTTAAATGTATTGACGATAACTGAGAGAAACAGAAAAAACGGTCGTCATCTTTCGAAAATTCTGTCGGCCGGCAGTACGACAGCCTTGGTGAGCTCTTCGATTAGAATAGTATTCAATGAAAACTGTTTCATGGCTTTTGTGAAGCAGGGAAGTTTGATTTTTCTGAAGTATGAAAACTTCAGAGGCTAGAACTTTGATTTGTCACACTCTGACAAGGACATATATACAGTGGCGAGCATAAGCGAGGACACTTTTTTGTAAAGTCCATAACTTTGCCGAAACAACTTCAAAGAACATGAAACTTTGCATGGGTATTACTAGATAGTTGTACAACAAAGCCATAGTTTTTTGTAAGCTGCCCACTATCCGTGACCTAGTTAGCTTCACAGGTATAGCAGTAATCTAAAACCCCAAAATATTATATTTTTCTGTGTAACTTTTTTTTGAAAATAATTTTAATGAAAATGTTGCTCACGTCCCAAATACGCATCAAAAAAAGTTTGGTCCGCGTAGGACGTCGGGTACTCGTATTATGTAGGTCAAACCTGAAATAGTGCTGTTTAGTTTTTTAGCCCTAACTCTGCTTATAATGGCTCAAATCAGTTCAAAGTTTCACCAAAAGGTGTATTTTTTGTTTTTCTACAGACTGCATGTAAAAATTGCATTTTTAATAAAGTTCAGTTTTGCGCTCCATAATGCTTTTCAAGATCAGTACAGAACTCGAAAAATTGAACTTCATTAAAAATGCAATTTTTAAATGCAGTCTGTAGAAAAACAAAAAATACACCTTTTGGTGAAACTTTGAACGAATTTGAGCCATTTTGAGCAGAGTTAGGACTAAAAACACTTACTTACAAAAAACTATGGCTTTGTTGTACAACTATCTAGTAATACCCATGCAAAGTTTCATGTTCTTTGAAGTTGTTTCGGCAAAGTTATGGACTTTACAAAAAAGTGTCCTCACTTATGCTCGCCACTGTACCTAACTTTAAACTGACACTCAGTCTACCAGTCAAAACCCTCCTGTTTTAAATCGAAAAATGTTTCTCTTTTGGTATTATTTACAATTTTTCATGACCTTTCAAGCATTTTGAATATTTGCATTTATTTGTTCGTCAGCTAGTGGACAATAATTAAACCTACCAAACAATTTCCGAAAAAAAACTGTTTCGTGAACTTAATGAAACACAGAAAGTTTCCAACGAAGGCACTGATATTGGACTATGGTTGCTTACTCGGCATATTTTTCGTCGGTTCAAAGTATTTCTAACAACAAATTCTTTCATAAATGCGAGAATTATTTTGTTTTTTTAACAGATATTTTTGATCTACCACAGTAAATGCAATAAGTAGAAAAAAAAACGGTTTCATGCACTTCAGAAAATCAGGAAGTTTCAAAAGTAAGTACATATCTTATAGAAAAAAATGTGCTGGAGAGGGACTGTTTTTTCCGTGCAGTCACTTGTGCCGTATTTTGACAAAGTATCAGAGTGTACTCCGAATTCAGCGTCAATTAAATGCCCAATCCGTGATTTTTAGAGTTTCTACGACTAGCTACAACCAAATAATGCGCAGCTTTCTCACTGTCTTGTTCATATAACCAGGCGGTTTTCGCCCCCTTCGGGGGCTCCAACCTCCTGGCATCCGCTTTCTTCCGGGAGTATTCTACTTCTTTTTGAAACAGATGGTGCTTATGCTGTGATTTCGCTTGAAAGGGGAGTGAGCCACTGATAGACTATGTCGCGGCAAACTTGTTTGAGGTTGGTAACTCGCTGCTTCTGAAATCCTAATAGCTGTCAAAAAGATCTCAATTTGGCGGATTCACTACTGTTCAGCTTGTTCTTGGAAGGTTTATGTTTCTAATAGGGGTCCAACCGGAAGTATTAAAAATTTTTGCGCATCTCCAAAATCGCTCAAAATTAGCAGCAAAGCCGTGGTACCTAGGTAGCTGAATCCCGGGGTACCTAGGTAGCTGAACCTAGGTAGCTGAAAACGGCCATGATAGTTTCTTTTCTAGGAAATTTCGCCTCATTTGAACAGTGTCTTCGGCGTTGATAGGACCTTTTTCTTTGAGTCGTTGGCTCATCAAAATAGCCTTGGACCCTGATTTCTTAATACGGGAATTCCAGAAATCCTCAAATGCCTGCGATGAAAATTCGAAGTTCTCTATTCTTTTAGAATAGTCTCCTATTACTCCGAGAGGCAGACAGAAAAGATTGTGACTTTGCGGGAATCGAACCCCGACATCTCACGTCCAAGTCAGAAGCGTTTGGTACTACGTACACCACCCGCTTCACTTCCATGCTCACTCTCAAGGAATTTACAAAAACGCGCCTCCTCTCTTGTCTCTCCAACCGTTGTCCTCCTACACACCCAACGGGCGTCACAGTGAGAATAAGGCAAAATAACGAAAAGTTCAAGCTCAATAATTTTGAGAAAAGAAAGCTTAGGCATCATCTCGTACGAATTTCCAGTTGATCTCTATAAGTTTCATTCAAATCGGTACACTGGCAGTCGAGTTATGCCGTGTACCGAACAGACTGACAGATAGAAATAGCTGAATGTTGTTAGTAAAGAAAAGATGAGGGTTAACTTCCGCTATTTATCCCCATTACTCAGAAGCCTCGAAAGCTCTAGAATCTTCTAGAAGCAGAAAAATCTCGAAAACAGTAGAGAACGTTCAGAAAAAATTTAAAAAACACCAATTCATTTTCTGGCATCGAACCCCGGTATCAGGATTGGCCCTCAAATATTCGCACCACTACGCTACGGGTGCACATGCCAGCTGCGAAGCGAGAGGGGTAGAGATAGCAGTGGGCACCGCGCACCTCGCGCCCTCTCTTCCCCTCTTCTCATCCTCTCCACCACGCGCCCACCTACAACTGAAAATGAGTTGACTTTTCGAAAATTTCAAAATTAATATTTTCGAGAAAAGAAAAGTACGGGCATCATCTCGGACAAATTTCGAGTTGATCTATATAAGTTTCATCCAAATCGGCCCACTGGAAGTCGAGTTATGATGCGCGACAAACACTCATACACACAGAATTGGTGATTGTTATTAGTAATGATAACTTCAGGAATCAGAAAAATTGTAGAAGTTTTGTGACAATTTTTTCTGCTTCATAACTCCCAGTTTTGCTCTTTCAGAGTTACAAAGGTTAGTGCCCTGTGGATTATAATAAAAACGAAATGCGCCAACGTCAACCTAGCCACTGGAAATTTTATGCTGGGTTTTATCGTATTACTGTAGCCTTTTTGTGTTTCAAAGGGCCCCCAAGTTAGAAACATGTTTTCCTGAAGAAACTGTCTTCTCTACAATTGCTTGAAAAGTAAAATGTTTCATGAATTCCACAAGTTTCTCCGATTATTCGATGCCACCAATTCGTCTCAGTCAATTTCATCACAACCATTTCTCCATAATTCTTTGTTCTGTGCTTCAAAACCACGTCAACGTCGCAATTTGCACTTAAGAAAATACGACGATTACTGTAGAAAATACGACGATTACTGTTTTGAGAATGGTAAAATAAGAATTTCTGTGAGTTATTTTTCTCTCAGGTTTTTGTTCTTTTTCCCCTTGTCATATCGCGCGAGGATTGTAGCCTAAAGTTATTTCGCCTAAAGAAACCATTTTGAAACTGAAAAATAAAATAAAAAACATTTTTTTAATGTCTTTTCCTTTGTCTGAAGTTTCGAAGCTGTTAGAACACTATGAATTGCAAAAAATGCTTTTCAGGAATTTATACCATCGTTCTGAAACTGACAGAATTACAAAACTACATCTTTCTCATGGCTCGTATATTTTTTGCCTTTTTGTATGGCTCACATTCAGGCAATTTTTTTGGATGGCTCAGCAAAAACAAAAACGTTTTTCACAAAAGACCTTCAAGTAGTATATGGAGAAATGATTGAGGTCCTGAAAAAAGGGCGATCGAAGTACAGAAAAAATCAAAAATCAAAGGAAGATGCAAACTATCTGACATAATTAAAACAGAAACCCTGAATTATACCTTACTTATTAACGACCTTAGGTATTAATGCTGAGAATCATAAGGCATACCTATCATGATAAGAGTTAAGGGAGAGAATTATAGAAATATGATGATCAAGTTGGCATCACCAGAAATCTGAAAAATATCGGAAAAACAAAACGATTCAAAACAGTGATTTGAGTTTCATAACGTTCCTTTGATATTATCATCTTTCTGGAATTTCATTCATTTTGCTCTACGAGTTCTAACTACTCAATTGCCCCTGAATCTTCATTTTCAGCAGAAAGTGGCAAACTATCTTCTACGGTTTCTCATAAGTGATAATGCAAACTCAAACCAGTAGGGCCACTTGTTCGGTCTTCCTAATAAAATTTATTGTAGTTCAACGTCATCCATCATACTTTTCAAGACGAGGAAATTGTTCAATTCACTTTTCCACAGTGTCTTGTTACATTAAAATCCAACCGGCTTGCCAATTTACGTTCTCCAAATTTTATCTCATCATTTTTCCCCCTTATCGACCACTAAATTTGTAAGGTTTTCTTAAAACTTATGGGGTGCCAAAATCAGAGAAAAAATTATGTTCAAAATCAATATTAATTGATTTTGGATTCTCGTATCTCAACTGATTCTTTTCAGCAGACTTCAAACGAAATTATTACATTCTGAAACATGTTTTCTTGGGGAATTTCTGTTGAACTTTGCTGCTTCAAAACTTCGACTTTCAGTGATAAAGTTGAACAGATGGATGCTCCCTGATTAGAAAACTGATGACCAAATTTTCGAAGCGGAGGACCAGATTTCAAATAAATGAAGATCTCACTTTGAAGAAAGACTACCTTTTGTAAAAAGATAGTGAAATCGACTCACCATTACTAGCCCCGTTTGAGACATTATTCGAAAAGATAGTGAAATGGTTAAATCAACATAAGCTTTGATCAAAAATCGCAATGTGTTGTTTCGGCTAAATTTTGTCAATTAAGAAAATTTTCCAATTAACAACTAATCATTCAGAAAAATGTCCTACTTGCAAAAGCAACTTGGCGAAACTGTAAATAATTTGAATTTTTCTAATAGAATTATATCTTCAAATCAGAGAATCGTATGAATTTCTCAGCATGCTCATAAATTTCAGGAGAAGACTATGGAATGAACCGTTGTGTATAATGGTATCTATCAGCGGAAAGTGATTTGTACTAAATTAAGGGAACGGACTGGAACGGTTAATATAATAAACTTGATCTTGTTTCAATTGTGAAGACTATTCCACTTCAGGATTTCTCAGTTGTCTGTTGGCTTAGCATTTTCTCCGTCATATTACCTAGTTTTTCTAATCGACGACGTCAAAATGAAGGCTGGTAGTGCAAGAACTGTATTTTTGAGAAAAATTAACACCTGTTTTGGCATTGTTGAAGGTAGCAACATTGCGAAAAACCATGTTTCTGAAACTGTCACTTTTCTTCTAACTTTTGCTGTTCAGATTACTACATAACCAATGATCCCTTTATGGGATTTCAGTATGAGCCAATTGTTTTCAAATTGTGATATTGATGTTAAGATTTCTAATACATTTGAATGTGGAAACCCCGATTAGTGAACACTGGGAACGGAACCAACTTTGGAAGCAGTGGTACAAAGGTGGCATGAATCTACTGTTAAGTGGAAATATCAACATTTATCAATATGAGTAGGATATTACCAAAATTTGTCGCTGTCACATCTAACTGGAACACAGAGATAATTTTTACTGGATACGTCCTAAAAGCAATAATGAAAACCGTTGAAAAACAAAAAAAAATTGTCACATCAATGAAACATAAAAAACTTCTCCAGGTAGAGGATTGCTTTTGCAGCACAGGAATCATTTGGAACTTTAATCTTCAGTTGGTAGTTTAGGTTGTTTGAAATTCCCAGAAATGCTAGAGCATTCAATAACTCACGAAACCAACAAATCGCGTTTCAAATTGTCCATCTATAAAATTGTATGATCCAAGAGAGTGTTTTCAATCGAGTGATCGTATCTGAACAAAATCACCTAAAATTTGTTTTCAGATTTCAAAAAATGTCACTGAAAAAGTAGCAATAATAAGACTAAAAAAATTACTGTCTTATGCAATTTGCTGTTTTAAAATGGAGTTATTGGGAAACAAAATCCTGAAAATGTTTGTTGATCAAAAGTGTAAAAGTTATGTTTTCAAACAGTCTCCGTCAGGATTCTTCGTTGAGGTAGTAATAAACAATAAAGACAAACTACAACTCCTAGAAAATAAAGATTCATAATTTGATGACCGTGGAATTTAGCATCTCTTTAATATCGTGCTGTTGTAAGAACGCATTACGTTACCAACGAATTATCAACATCGATAAATACCTGTATATAAAATAACTAGAAGAAACGGGGAACATCTCCAAAAAACCCACTGTTTTAAAACATTCAGGATTATCTCAAAATCCACAGATTTTTAGTTTTCATAGATTTTCCATTGCCATGCATCTCACTTTGATTTCCCGTCTGTATTTTTTTCGACTTTTAAACAAGTAACTTACAGTAATAGTTTTCCGTAACGGCGATTCCGGTTGCAGTGACTTTAACTTCTTCATTTTTCCAGAATTTTGATAGCTTTTTTCAGCAGCATTTTCTGAAAGCAGACTAAAAAGATTAAAAGACGATGATTATAGCTCCCGTTCCACTAGAGAATATCAAGCATAGAAAAAGCGGTGATAATTTTTTCAAACTTTCCTGTTTCAGATGCCCCATGATCACCGCCAAATCTTCTAACAATCAGTTCTTCCCAAACATGCATAGGTGAATATTATTCATTCAGCAATTCACCACTCTTTGAATTCAAGTCCGCTCCAGAAGACTTCTGATGAGACTCACTGAAAATGTTACTCTTCTCAATGCTGATGCAGTTCTTCAAAGCACACCTAATTTTTTTCCTAATTTCTGTTACTTTGTTTCTAAACGGGAGACCATTGAAGAAAAGATGTGCATGTTCTTATTATGACCAGAGGAAACAGTAATCACTGGAATGAACTGTCAAAACAGAAGTAATGCTTACAGTTTCAGATCATCCATGA
Organism: Caenorhabditis sinica; assembly: GCA_963932045.1. Classification (NCBI taxonomy): domain Eukaryota; kingdom Metazoa; phylum Nematoda; class Chromadorea; order Rhabditida; family Rhabditidae; genus Caenorhabditis; species Caenorhabditis sinica. The sequence goes on from OZ009940.1 coordinate 24,689,159, forward strand.
TTGTTGCCGGTTTCTCACCAGCTCTAATCTTGGAATAATTGAATTTGAAAAAACCTGCTCTAGCCAAAGTTGTACTATTTCTGTTCCATGTGATTCATTTGTAACAATGCATTCAAGCACTAGTAATAGATTCGTAGATCTCGGTGCACTGAATTATTTTAGTTTTTCCAGTATTGTTTTCTGATCTACTCTTAAGACACCCCTCTAAAAAGTAAAAATTGCCGGAAACAGTCGCTATTAGCAAAGAGCCACTGTTTCAGATCATCCAGAATTGTTATGAAATTCACTAATCCACAGTAACCATCTTTCAATGTTTGGATAAAATTGAAATACCAATTTTACATTGCTCAGTGGTTAATTTGATTTTCATATGGTTGCCTTACAGTATCATAACCTGACGCCTACTGCACTCCATTGGTGTTACACAATTTTGCATTGAATTTTTTAAGCTATTCTGCTGATTTTTTTCTTTTAGTCATCGTCCTATGAAAATTGAACAATGACTAGTTGTATTCTGATTGGCAAACTAATCATAAGCAACTAGGTACCCAAATTTATAACAGCTAAGAGAAACAGTAATTGCCAACAAGAAACAGTCACTGATAAAACAAGGACTACAGTTTCAGAACGTCCATATCTTTCCGATATTTTTTCTAGTTTTCAGTCTTTTCTTGACCAGACGTTCAATTAATCCAAAGTACTCGTTCTATTGATCATCAATTTTCTCAGATTCATTTTGTCTACTTACAGTACTACTACTCATCCTACCAATCGCACTGCTATCTGCAATTCAGTGACTGTTCAACTCTAGGTGTTTCGTTTTGTTTGCTTCATTATTACGGTCGAGGTACATCCCAAATAACACATATTTTAAGAAATAAGACATGGGTATTACAGGACCTCCTTTTTCAAGTAACTATTTTATAAATTTCTGGCCACTTATGATTTTTCTTTCTGTTTTATCTGGCTATAGATTTCTTTGGATTTGGATGTTTTTCATTTTTTTCTGCTTTGTCTGGCTTCCAGAAATGGCCGGGTAACTTTGCCTTTGGTTTTTTCAATACTTTCTCTCACTAATCTCGGCCCCTTCTAATTTATTTTCTACCAGAATGGCTACGCCATTCTGGCGCGTTCACATTTCCCTTCGTATATTCCATGCGGCCACCTCCACCTCGTCGCTCGATTAGCTCAGTGGGTAGCGCGCCGGTCTGCTAAGCGCGGGTCGGGGGTTCGATTTTGTGCGCGGCCAAAATTCTTTAACTTTCTTTGTGGAAAACTAAAGCGGACATCCTGACCAAGAAACCAACGGACAAACCCCTCTAGCGGATTATATATAATTTTCTATTACACACCAAATCTTCGGAGTTGATATAGAATGTTGTGGACCTCGCGAAACTGACAAAAATTATCCAAAAACTGAACTTTTCTCAGTTTCATTTACTAGGTTTCAGGGTACTATGTAAAAACAATTTTAGTAATTCTTGTCTGCATTTGGTACTACAGTTTCTAAATATTTTGGAGGATAAGCTAGACAAATTGGACAGATCTGATTTATCAATAAATTAACATGTTCACCTACCTTGACGACCTAATGAAATAGAGAACATCTGTTGAGAACTTGAAAGTTTTTCAGTTTCACCTGGTTTAATTCTCTAACTTCCTTGACGAAATGACAGTACGTGTACTTCAGTCTTTGGACCAGATATTGGAGCAAGTTTTGGTTATTATTAGCATTAGACAATCAGTTCAAACTGTTAGCAAAGAAGTTGAAAAGCTCAAAAAATAAGGAACAAAGGTCCGAAAATGGACATTTAGTGATTTTTGAATTTCCACATTCGGCCTTATACTAGATAGTGGAATGCGGATAATAAGTTATTCAATTATTTTTAGGTGTGTTGGAAAATGCATATTATTTTTTCTCATATTGTATTTGTAGGTGATTTTTCTCTGTCGAACCGAAACCCAATTAGGTAAAGGAAGTAGTCTAGAGATTAGTAGACATTTTGGAACATGAAAAATTTACAAAAATTTACCAAGTTTCGGTTTCAGGTACTGGGGTTCAGGGTCCCAGAATGGTCTTGTTGTCGGAATCCCTGCCCCTGGCGGGCCGACACCTTTCTGTGCGGCAGCAGAGGTTCCTACGGAGGGCCCGCCCTCCTATAGATCCTCTTAGCCTGCCATTTCTCCTTTATTCCGCACACTTTCCACTATTCCCACACGTTTCTAACCGTTCTCCCCCAAGCGAGGAATTTGAATTGCCGCGCAACGACCGCCTTCCAACGATGCTCCGCTCTCCCGCACGCGCCGCCGCCACCGGCACTGGCGACGCGTCGCGGTCGGATCGCACTATATAAGGCGGCCGCCGCACTCATTCCTTGCTGTCGCTCCGTTCGTGTAAATGCCACTCTGATCGTCTCTCCTCCCTCCGGGAGATGCTGGGACACAGAGTCGGCAAGAATGCGAGTACGCCCTCACCCCTAATGAGTAATTTAGATGATGTCGACCAAGGTTACCGTCCACTGGCCACTCCACCACTATGCGAGGACCATGAACGTACAATTGTCCACTTTATTCCCTTACATGTACCATGTTTGAGCGATAATAAATGGGTCAATGATAAACCTCTGTGTTCTGTTAATAGCACCGCTTATCCACACTGCTTACCTCTCTCTCTACAGAAAACACACACACACACACAAGAGTCAGAAATCACTCCGGCCGAGGGTCTCGAGGACCAACACCCTCTAGGCAGACCCCCGCCACAGGTCTACTGTTTGGTGACAAATCGTGATAGAAACTTTTTTCTGGACTTCTGTACTTTTATTATTAACTACTAATACAATTCTGTTCAAAGAAAGAAAACAATTATCCGTTTACTGTCATCTCTCATTGTCCATTTTGGTCTTTTTTGTATTGTTTGAAATCTAACCCAACACACGGTCATTGAGGTGTCTGAGTATGTGTAGATAATTGAAAACATCATGAAACTGAAAAACTATATGGGCATTTTGAAACATTCTACTGTTTCAAGATGTTACTAACATGAGCGAGATGATGCCAGCAGCACTATCATCACTTTGTACCGGTTTGAAAACTTTAGCATTTTTAGAAACTGATGTAGTCACGCGATCAATATAACTCAAACCCATACACAATTTCATGGATAATGTGAAACAGTGTTTGAAAAATGAAAATGTGTTTCAGAATGTGCATCTATCTGTCAACAGCTTTCGCAGTTTGTTGAGTTCCACATATGCGGAAACTATTTTATACATGTTTGTTACGGAAAGTGCTCGATCTTGTGGAAGGTCATTCTATGATTCGAAGACTACAATCTGTACATTTTGACAGTGTTGCAAGAGTTTATTATCCAAAAGAAAGACTCACGGAATATTCTTCAGCTTAAGAAAAATATCATACCAGTATCTGAAAACAGTAATAAGCATAAAAAAGAGAAAGATTTTCACAGTTAGGAAGATTTTTACTGTTTTGAAGTGTTTATATTACTGGCTTCTATATTGGGCTCCCAATTACATTCAGTTACTGCATCCCGTTTTCAAATCAATTTCAGCTATCATAGCCACAAACTTATCATAATACGGTAGTAGTAGTAGACCACTAGAAATGTTAACTGTGTTTTGAATGTCCCTATAAGGTCAGAAGACTTACTCCAAAAAAAGAAAGTGTCAGAATTCAACAACATTGTGAAACATGAACTTTTGTGTCATTGTCTTTAGTATCCCGTAATTGTTGGTAAAAATCGTCGAACTTGCATACTGAGAGAATGGAATCTTCACTGTTCCAATGAGTCTGTAAAGTTTCAATTAGGAAGCAAAAACAATTTTTCTCTTGCCTTTGGTCGCTATCTTCTGTAATTGAGAAATATAAAAACAACCCGAACATGTATCATAGATGATAAAAAGAACGGGATAATAGATTAATGCACCCAGCTCATTCTAACAATGTATTTGAAACTAGATTTTTTGTTATTTTCGAAAAAAATTACTGTTCCTGAATCTTCATTTTCAAGATCAATTTCAATAGCATTAGTTATTGTGGCGGCCAATTATCCTTCAAAGTTCCACTCTTTAAAATCCAAGTCATTGTTTATCACTGTTTACTTACCATACATATGATTAGCATTTTCAGCTTTCAAGAGAAACGAGAGTTCAGATTCACCTTTATCGAAAATAACAAGTGTATTGAATACTGTAGCTCTAGTAGCATTGCTGTCATCAATAATAAAAAAGTCAGTTTTGCAAATTTCGATCGACTAGTCGTGTGAGATTGACCATCAATTTCCCATCTCTCAAGTTCGAGCAACTGACTGTGAAATCAGACAACAGTAGATGAAAGAAGTGAATCACAGAAATTTCGCAGAACTTATCAATAGTAAACCATTCCCGACCAATCTAATTAAGAACATGAAACTGAAAAATCTATTTTTATTTAAATCTAATATTTAGAATTTACACTATTCCCAATGCTCTATTATTCTTTATTACTGTTTTGTTTTTTCACTTCTTTTTTTGCAGAAATGTTCACTGTTCCTTGTTCTCTAGATCCCTCAACTTTTTTCAGTTCAAAATAAGTAGAGAAAATCCCGGATAATCTAACTCACTATATTGGTTACTGTTTCAAAATCTTCATATTTTCATGAATGTTCGTGAATTACCGCTAGCTGACTTTGTCCAATAACAATAATATCAGATTACCACAGTTCTAATTGCCCGATAATCTTGTCTAGTTTTCACCAACAAATACTGAACTTTTCCGGCTCTATATGTATCCAAATATTTTCACTGTTCCCTACTGATCATGTATAGCCTATTTTCTACCATTCTATGATCATCTGCAAGTAAAGGTACATGTTCCAGTCTTTAGATTGAACTTATTATTTTTTAGGAACGATCATCATTTCCCCGCCACACCAACACCACCAAAACACTTTCATCCTCTTTTTAACACTTTCCCCAATCCCAAAGGTGGTCCATGGAACCCCTTTTGAATTTTTTTGGTCTAGTACATATGTACAAACGAGAAATAGAAGTAGAAGAAGACTTTGACTTTGAAAAGAGGTCAGCTCCAATACTTATTCCACTTTACCCAGCTAGTGCTGATGGTTGAGACGTCGTTGACGTGATTATTAATATAGCAGGGATGTCGTGGTCGTATTATTGGTCATGAAAGCTAGACAATATTATGGAAGCTGTGAAACAGAAAATTACATCGAAAGTTATCTAGTTTTTTCTCTGTTTTAATCAGCTATTGTCATAGCTGTGAGAAAGTTATGCTTTAATACTTCGATGATACTCATTGCAAAGTGCTCTTTTATTCTCCAAGTGTACACATTGACACTAAAACTCGAGCAAACCACGGTCTTTGGTCAACAGTAATATACTGTAGTCTTGGGAGCGAAAAGTTTGGTCATAGACACTCAATAACTGGTACTATTACATTCTTAGATGTCGAATCTTGAAAATTTATGATTCATTAAAATCATAAAACCCCTTTGGTTTTTCTACTGATTTTAAGATGGAGTGTTGTTTGTTTTCACCTGTTCTCATGTTCAGAACGATTTTTTCAAATATTAGTGTGGTGGTGTTAAATTCTGCAAACTTAACTGTTTCGAGTATACCAGAAGATTCTTGGATTTTATAAATAACCATTGTGTGATACCATATCCCATCTACTATTTCCACAATTGCTTATCACGGGCTCCAAAAACGCGTTAACGTCACACCCAGAAACTCAAAAAGTCCAAATGATATGAATGACTTCTTCGATAGGTCCTTGTGCGCATACTTGATACGGTCCGGACCGGGCCGGGCTGATGGAGGAATTTCTACCGGCCATGCCCGGTCCGGTTTTTTGGGGTCAAATTTTTTGAAATTTTCAAAGTATCGATTTTTGATTTTTTGAGCAAAAAATTGAAACTTTCAAAAAAAATTTTCTTCGAATTTTTGAAATCGGGCCGGGCCGGGCCGAAAAAATTTTTGCCTGCTCGGGCCGGGCAGGCAAATCACAAGTATGCTTGTGCTAAACTATTTTTTTTTCAACGAACCGATTAGTTAACGTCAGATGCATCATAAAAAAATGCTGACCACTGTAATCTTTCCAGTTTCAAAGAGCCCTTGAAGTTTTGTCTAAAATTAAGACATTGCTTGATTGAATTTTGTTCAAACAAAAAATTCAGTTTCAAATGTATCCTAAATTTCTGTTTTTTTTTCCACAAATATTCTAATGAGGCCCCATTACCATTCTAATCAATTATGCTTCTTCAAATTTTCTAAGAACGCGCAAATGCCAGCGCAGGCATTCAATTCATTCGAAAAGTTGTTAACTGATCACTGTAGGCTTCCCAATTTCGAACAGTTATTGATTTCGCTATGAACTTCCAGATTCCAGTAAGTCGTTCTAATGAGCATAAACAAAATGTCATGTTTCCAGTCTACCACAAATTTCTTGGGTTCTATCAACAAGCCGATTTGTTGAATGCAAAATTCATATCAATTCAGATTTTTTTTCTAACTTGCTCAAAACGCGCGGAAGTATCACCAGTAACTCGAATTATTCGCTTCGTAATGCAGTGATTACTGTTGTTTTCCCAGTTTCAAAAACTCTCTGAATTTTCAAAAAAATCTTAAGGCTCCAATAAGCCAACGGTTCAACATTACGAAAATATTTATTATGTTTCTAGTCCAGCAGAAATGTCCGCTTTTTTCGGAATTACCGATAGTTCAATGTGGTTTCCTGGTCCTCTTTCTTTACAATTTCTTGACCAACATTTGTGAAATGTTGGTCCAATTTTTCCTCCGGTTTTCTCAATATTCCTTGGATTCCCTTTGATTTTTCCCAAATTTTTCTGGATGACAGAATTTCTGATCCCAATTAGAATTGACACTTTTTCATGTGTTCTTTTCCTCTTTTTTCTCTTTTTCTGTCTCCGGCAAATTTCTAATAGGCTAACCTACCAATAGAAAGATGAGAAGCTAATAGGGTGGGAAATGTAAAAAGGAGATAACAACAAGGGTGACAAACGGGTGAAAATAGGGAACAACTGAGGTGAAGACATACATATTTTAATTATATTTAGAAATTCGATTCGGCTGTAAAGACATCTGCCTGAGTGGTGGTTGGAATTGTGTAAAAGTTTTTACTGAATTTAAACAAAACTCGCTGAAACTGACAATTGTGAACAGTTTTTTTCTTTTTCAGAATTGAAAATGTAGAAAAAGTAGTACCATTCTTGTAAAAATAAGGTTAAGAAGAGCGAGTCATGTGAAAACTGTGGAGAAGGTTTAGAGCAGCTTTGTTAAGTTTCGGCTTTTTTTCGTTAATCCTTCCCACGATCATTGTACAAGAAAGCTAAATCAACCAAAGTAGCCATTCTGGAACAGAAAAAACTCTTTTATGCACTATGTCATTAACGACTTCCTTGAAATTTCTTTCATGAATCCATGGCCGTGAAAATTTTGAAAATTTTTCTCTTTTTGAGAGAATTTCGGCTTATAAATACTTTTTCTCAAGCTTTTTTTGTTCCTTCGAGTACAGCGAAGCAACCATAGGATTTTTTTGAATGTGCTGAAACTGTAAATAAAAAGAAATTGATACTGTTTCATTATCACCACATACGGCAACTAATTACTGTGAAAGTGGTAAGAAGAGCTCATATTGGTTTAATGTTCTGAAGTTAATTTTTTTCTGACTTTCTGGTGACTTTGGCCCTACGATAGCCTGCTTTCAAAATATACAGTAGTCATCTGAGAATACTGTAACTGTCTAGACCCACTGTTCCTACTCACTTTCAGACAGGTTTTAGTGTTTCTACTTTTGTTAAGATAGTAATAACTTCTTTCAACCACCTTATTGTCTGATACCAATTATTTATAAGGGCCGATATTAACTGAGACAGTTAGCTTCACTAGTCTCTACAACATGATTCTGAATAAGTAATAATTTCAAAAACTCCTGTTTCTTCTTACTTACCATGTCAATACGAAAGCATAGTTCTCTCACCATTGTTCCTATTCAAAGCTGTCTGAATATGTACATTATGAAACAGCAAAAAACATTCAAATCTCATTCACTTTTAAGGATGGTTCTGATCCTGAGAATGAACTGTGCCCTGCAGATCTAACCTTGGAGGCTATTAATGTATCTTGTGGTTCGAAAATCGGGCGTTCGTTACCGTATCATTGACCTTCGATTCAGTTCAACTAACATAGCCACATTGAAACCGTACAAATTCTAATGGTCTAAAGTCTAGTAACACTTATCGAAGAGGACCTGCTCATCTAACATTTGGAGGTATACTGTAGCCTAGTTTAAGGTTTGGAGAAATCGAAGATAATATTGCTCTCGTTTCGGATCCAATGAATGTTAACAGTTTGAAATCGTTAAATAATTATATTCTTTCCCGATATCTTTGCTAATTTATCCATTATCACTACATTGTTTCAAACACTTATTCACCGATTCATTATTCAAATTCCGGAGCTCGATTTTTTCAAAGCTTCTGAAACAGTTTATAAAACAATTCTTCCTCAATTTTCACTAATTTTTCTTTCCGTTTCTTATCTAAAGTTTCAATCAATCAGATCACTAAAAATTTCGATTTTTTCATTATCTTTATTTTCTTTGTTCTCTTACACTCTGGACCCCTGGCTTCACGGACCAAGTGGGCTCCAGGAACCCCGAAGAACTCCCCATCATCAATCTCGCTTGCTAATATTCCGAATAAATAGGGTTCGAAATTTGCGGTTAATTCCGATTTGTCTCTTTACTACAGTATCTTCATGTACAGTATCCCTGATTTACAGTATTCCAGTACAAAACTACAGAAATCTTTCTTCAAATCTGTGACTTTATCGACATTTTTCTCTGCTTCATCTTCATTTTTTACTTACCTCGATATCTTATTTTTGATCGTGCCGATGGTGCTTCTAGTTCAAAAATTAATCTACATCACTCTCTATTTCCACGTCTCCCTTGCTATTTGCCAGGCTACTACAATGCAATAGAAGACTGGCAAACTGTAGCGGAAGAGAAATTCGAGGAAACTGCGGAGACGTGAACAGTCAAGGGATTCTAAATTACTGTTTGTGCATTTCCCAGCTTCTGTTTTTATCCCGATTTCTGTGCTGAAATTATTGTTTTCCTTTTTTAACCTCATTTTTCTTCGACTTTAATAATTAACCTTAACTGTTTATTTCGTTAATAAAGTGTCAAGGTCAAAACTATGTCTCACTCACAGCAATTTTCAACGGATGAAAATCTAGAACTGAAATGGCTCACAGATTCCGTTCGGCTGCTCCATCCTTGGTAATGGACCTTGAAGATTTTTGACCATCCTTAGCACAAATAGCAACAATCTTCACTCTTATTGGTAAATGAGTCTGCAATGTAAACTCATTCTTCCTGAACGTAGATGGTTGGGTTGGTTGAGGTCATAGTTGCCTGGGTATTAAAAAAGCAGAGAAAAATGAAAATATAAGAGATAATTGTAACAGAACATCTGAAGTATAGTCCAACAGTACCTTGTCTTGATAACCTTGAATTGAGGATTGAGAATCAAAAAGCGTATCTATGTATTACCATAATGAGAGGAAAGGTGGAAATTTATGGAATAGGGTCCCATTAGAAATTTAAAAAATATCAGATAAAAAATAACGATTCGAAACAGTGATTATAGTTACATGGCGTTTTTTCGATATGGCATGTTTCTAGAATTTCATTAATACTGTCCTAACAAGTATCAGTTATGTAACTGTTCCCAAAGTTTTGTTTCGGTCATGAAATGATAAAATGTTTTCATCGGTTTCAAAATAGTGATAATTCACACTGAAACCTGTAGGCCCACTAAGCCGTTTTCCGGTGATACAAGACCTTTCCAATCATATTCCAAAAAATTGTGTTGGGCAAAATGTTCAATATAGTTTTCATATAGTAAAAAAAATCAGATTCGAGTAGACATCACTTCTCTGCACTCTGAGTAAGCTGTTTCTATATTATTTAGCTTCGCCGATTGTATTAGATTTATCATTAAAACATTTATAAACATTCTGAACCGAAAAAAATTTTCTCACTGTATTTCATAAAAGTTTTATCGAGATTTCTCATCCCTGCTAATTTTACATATCAAGCTTAAAGCCGGTGATTGAAGAAATCACAAGAAGCTAGTTATTCAGACCTATTGACGGACCACTATCTCTATCATGTTTCTCAAACAATGATTACATTCTGAAACATGTTTTTTCTGTGAAAATTCTTGTTAACTTTGCTGTTTCAAAACATTAACTTCAACAGCTGATTTTGAGTATGAATTCAATTCTTCATTAAATTGCTCTGCTCGTATAGTGAATAATTTTTGGTGGTCTGTCTCCTGCACATGTTTTGTGTTGTTCACTGGAAAATTGTCTAGAACTTTTGCGGTATCTCACATTCGCGCATTGTTTAGGTCTGAATTAGTATTTCAGAAATGTTGAATGAGAAACGGAAACAGTTATGTGTAGGCTTCCCTGTCAAGAGAATGTTGAGTTCGTAGCTTTTGTTATCAATTGCTTAGTGGTGCTAATGCTGTATTCGCTGAATCGAATGGACAACTGGCTGGTAACATTGAACGTGGCACTTTTTTGATTTTCGAAGCCGAGACCAGTAGACGATTCTCAGAAAATTAAATTGAACATATCGATAGTATCAATATTGAGTGTATATGTCATATTGAGTAAACCAACTGAAACGGTTGGTGTATAGAACATACCTTCGATTGAAATATGATCTCATATTTGTGGAAAAAAGCCAAGAGAATAATTGCCTTGGTTTTATCTTGATCTAGTAATTATCGTTGTAAAACAGTGTATTGTTTTATCAATAAAGTCATGCACGGTAGTTATTCTAAAGATTGGCTTCTTTCAGTACCGATCCATTCAAATAACACAAGAACTAAGAGCCATCTGAAACAGATAACATGAAATTAGGTTAACATTTTTTAAACTTCTTGTAGTTGAGGAAAACGAGAAAGTGAAGTGAATCGTACCCAAACTTCGAGTTTTAATCAAAAAAGTTTTAGGATCAATCAGTAAATACCATTCCAGAAACTCCTAACGTCGGAAAAACAGTATACAGTTGCGAAATGATATATACTTGCGAAATTTCTGGTTGCAAAATGTCTCATTACGAAATGGCATGGTTACGAAATGACGTGGTTCCGAAATCTCGCAGTTGCAAAAGGGCTGATTGCGGGTTGCCGTAGTCTGCCTACAACAACTTCAGCGTTGGGATTTCAAGCTCACATGTTAGAAAGCAGTGAGAAACAGTGGGACAATTTGTTATCCATCCAGGTGCTAAAATTCAGTTCAATTACTGGAAATTGAATTTTAGGATTATAATGTTTTTATGTGGAAAAATAATGAAGGATTCATACGATACATTATTGAAAAGTTTCTAAGACATCACTAAATATCATGTCTTAGAAACTGAATCTGTTTTTGTTTTCTGTTTTGGCTATTGTTCAAAGTTTGAACTTCACAAGAAGAGGCAATGTGACTTCCGGTCATCATTCTTTCGGGTATTCTGAAGTCTGTGACCAAAAGTTTTGTATTGAGTCTGTCAAGATGATTGAAAAAATGGACTTGCAAACAAAATACTAGCACTTCTAATACAGTACCTAGTGATGATATTCTAAAAGCAAGATAACGTATACAAATTTGGGAGAGATTCGTGATCAAGCTTATTTTGATTGAACAATGAGCATTTGCACTAGATAAGTCAGTTTAATGAAGGTTCAGAACAATGTAAAGATTGATTATGAGATTATTCATAACTGAATAAGTAAAAAAACAGATCTGACGTCAGATGCAAGATCGACCGGGTCAAAAATGGTAACACTTACCGTCTATCTGAAACTGTACCTCAAGCAGAAAATACAATTAATTTCAGTTTTTTAATGGGCATTTTTAAATGTCTATAACTGAACAGACGTTGATGCCAAAGTTTTCTCAAACTCCATTCCAAACCAAATTCCCAAGAATAAATGATTTCTAAACAAAAATTGCAAAAATTCATGTTCTAAGATCGGAACAAATACTAACAAAAAAATTGAGGGCATTTATTGGAATCACGAACCAGAAAAACTACCGTTTCGAATCTGTATTCATCGGTTTTGAATTTTTTTATCTCGGTTATTTCTACATCCTACATCTCAAAATCAAAGCCAATACTTGATAAAATCACAAGTCAGATGTGCAACCAAAGTCATCAAAAAGAACACTAATTCTATCATGTTTTTCAAAGAATGATTACATTCTGAAACAGGTTTTTTTCTTATTTCATTTGATTTGAAGACCATCTTGATTTGCGAAATCCCAATTGTTTTGAAGAATATTCGCTGTTTCATCTAGTTTTTGAATTCATGTTTATCCAGAACTTATTATTGGGTGTACGATTTTCATGTGAAACTTAGTATATTGAATAGCACATTTGCTGACCTATAGAACTTATGAAATTGAATTATACAATCCAAGAAGAATTCCCTCGATATCTCTTTGATTCAAACTGAAGCTTTCTAGAGCTCATTTATTGGGTTTCAGTTCATTTTCAGCGCGCGAATTTCAGTAACCATGTTCGCAATGGAGCCCGAAATATTGCTAATACCGAATTCGTAATACGACAGAATTTCTGATCACCTGCCCCATTTTCAGAAAAATCGGTTTATTGGGGATCTCGATAGGACCGTCGACATGCAAACATACACCGAACACAAAGAATTCACGATTATTAATAGTAATGATTCTTTCATTGAATTTATTCCTGACTTTGTTCAGAACGAGGTTACTGTTTCAAAACGAGGATGTTCGTGCTAAATTTTTTCAACTTCAGTTAATATTCCTTGACTTTGGCCAATGCAAAATTTCAAAGTTTTTGTTTTGAGAGGTTTGCTCTAGAATGCTATTTCTAGTCCATTTACAGAAGTTTATGTCAGAATCGGTCGCAAGGTAACAGAAACGTTTTTTCTGTCAAATTTCAAATTGAAATTAACATTGGGAAACTGGAAAATTTATTAAAAAGAGAATGAGTTTTTATGCATATTTTTGAATTTGTTTGACAGTTTCACAATGTTCTCAAAGACTGTTCGATTACTGAAATTGCAATGGTGCGACGTCTAGCCTTTGACAAAACTAGGTTGTTCCAATATCATGTGATTTTCACATCTTTGCCGACATTTAATTTCGAAAATCTTTAGAAGCACCGACTGAAGCAAATCTTCACCGACTAATACAAGATCATGTGAAAATCGGAACAACATCTCAAATTCACACGAGGAAACAGAAAAAAAGCAATTTCACAGAATGTAGAAAAGATCGGAAGATTCAAGGAGAATTTACATGAAGGACACGAACTAGCCCAAAAAGTCCAAGTCGCTAAAACTAACTGATTGAAACCGGGAGCAACTTGTTTTTTTTCTATTTTTGTCTGTTGCACGACGTTTAAAATGGAAGCCCATTTTCTATCGTTGCACTGATAAGTTCAAACCAGCTGCTTCAGCATTTTTTGTAAGAGATCATTAGATAAACTATCAAACATTTTACAAAACTGTTGCTTCGTAAACTTCCTGAAACAGATAGCCATGTCAATTTTCAATTTGGAATATACTACTATTTCTGTTTACTGTATTTTCTGCTAACTGTAGACACAAAGTTGGAGCATTCCAAAAGATTTTCTAATCATTGTATGATTAGACTTCGTCGTGTAAATGCTTAGAAAACAAATTCAGCGGCCAATACAATACAACTGAATGAAAGCAAAAATATTAGCATACTTTTGATTAAATTTTCTGTTTCATTATTTCCTATCAATCATGACACTAACTTTTTAGTGTAGACTCTCGAGACAAGAACGAGCCAATGTTGCTTTGTCAAAGTTCATGTCCTTTGAACGGAATGAAGTGCATACCGGTATCTGTGATCAAATTTCTAATCAATAGACATGAACCTTGTGGAACCGGAATTTTTTATTTTTTTTTAATAGTTAGAGCATCCAAGATGTTTCTCTTAAAGTTAGAAATTATGTGTTTTATCTATAACCCATTCTGAATACATAATACTTCCTAGTCCCTGACGTCAAGCCAAAACTACTGAATGTAACCGAATAATTTTCGTTTTTAGCAGTTCACTGTATCATGACTCCTATAGATTTCGCTTATTTTTGAGTTTCATCATTAGAAAGGGCAGGACAATCTTGTGGACACTGTTCATCATTGCTCTAGCAACCCTTCGTTAAAATCTGTACTATCAACTAATCTGAAAAAATGCTCACTGTTTTCTAAACCCAATGAAACACAAACTTTTCAATCAAAATTTGTTTTTTAAAATCGGCAATGCTTACCCATGTATGTACGCTAACCTAGCATAAGATGAATACGGTCACGAAATCCTATTCATAACAGTGGAAACCTCCTTCTAGAAAAAGAAAAATTCTCCATATTGTCTACTAGATGTTCACTGCTTCCAACTGGGCAGAATTTCATTCCAATTCTGAATTCATAATCCATCAGTAGAAAATAAAAGTCGCTCCAAGTCTCGATCATACCATCAGTCAATTTTAGAAAGATATCCGCCCCCTTCTCTTCAACACCCCGTTGGTATGCCGCAGCCAACTTTTTTGCGCCTTTAAACGAAAAGTGTCCCAAATTTGTCCCAATTTTGTCCCAAAAAGAGCGTTATGTTTTTGAAACGTTAATTTCACCCACTTATCCTTAACCGATTTGGAAAAATTTTTTTTTGATCGATAGCCAAGTGTGGGGGATCCATCAGGTGATACAGAACAGTGGGATTGATGCACTTTGAGCCAAGTTATGCTCCGTCAAACTTTGACTTTTTTTTTCGAAAAAATTTTGGCTTGGAAATTTTGGCGTTTTTTCAGTTTAAATTGTTGGATAATTCGGGGAATCAAGCTATCGCTCTCAAATTTTGAACTAAGGTTGGAAATGTCTCTGGCTATCAGGAGCACTTTTCAAAAAAATTATATCTTCAAAACCTGATTTTTAACGGTGCTTAGTTTGAAGGGTGTCATTTTTTGCCATTTTTCGAGTTTTTCGCGTATATCTTGAGTAAAAAACATCGTAGAAATTTGATTTTTGGTGAGCATATGTAATCGGACACGCTCTATAACGAGAAAAAAACAGATTTGAAAAATATGCAAAACTGTCCGAGTTATTCCTGCAAAACCACAAAAAATTGGTCAAAAATCGAAAAAATATTTCAATTTCTGTTTTTTTCAAAATCGTTTTTCGGCGATTTCTCGAGTAATTTTGCGAACTTTTGGGTGAATTAGGTATCAAAATACGTAGAAAAAAATTACAAATTTTTTAATATAAAAATAGTTGCACTAAGTTTCAAACAAAAAATTTTATTTGGAAAAATAAGTTTTCACGTGCAAAAATTTTTTCCCCAACGATTTTTTTTTTAATTTTCGAGATTTTCTGAGGTTTTTTGGTATTTATATACGTAAAATTGGCTGTTTAATAAGGAGAAATAAAAAAAAACCGAAGTTTATCAGAAATTTCTCGAGAAAATTGGAAAAAATCGATTTTCAACGGGAAACAAAATCTTCAAACAAAGTCATTTTTTCGAAAATCGTTATTTTTGGTCCATTTTCGAAGTTCTTTTTTTTAATCGATAGATAATTTTGCGCTGATTCCAAATATGTAGGCCACACAGCCGCAGGCCGTGTCCGAGCGGCCGCAGGCCGCGAGAAATGCAGGGCCGAAGGCCCTGCCCAGTCTGGCCGACCTGAGCGAGCGGAGCGAGCGAAGGGAGGGCAGACTGGAGGCCTGATGAAGCGAACTCGCTGAGCCTGGGCCGAAGGCCCAGCAGTTGACTCGCTTATTGCTCCTATTAGTGAGAATTCTTCTTTCGGTCATAACTTCCTTCAAACTCATCGTAGAAGCTCCAAATTTCGGGAGCAAGGAGACACGCCCGGCACGCGGCGAAGCCGCGTCTAGCGGAGCCGGCCGGAGGCCGGGGACGCTAGTCCGCCTCCTTCTCTTGCACCCGGTAGGTATGCCAGTTTCGACTAAATTTAAAGGCGCATGTCAAAAAAATCTGTCAAAAAAAAGGTGATCACTTTTGACAAGCTAATAACTTCGCGGAAACTTAACCGATTTAAACAATTTTTTTTTGGACAGAATGGGCCATCCAAGCGATTTCAGAAACTTTTTATTTCATGTTATATGGATAAAAATGAGCCGAGTTATTAATGCTCAAACTTGTGTGACGGCAAAATGTCAAATTTTTGACAGGACAAAAGTGTCCACGAAATGTGTCACACTTTTGACATGCACCTTAACTTGACGGAAACTCAACCGATTTTGATGATTTTTTCTGGAAACATAGCCAAAGGAGGGGGACGGGTGGTGATGTAAAAATTATTCCGATCAGATAACTCTGAGCCAAGTTATGCTCCGCCAAAGTGGACCCTTTTTTCGAGAAAAAAGCGAGCGTTCCGGTCAATAACTTGGGTCATTGTTAACCAATTCTATTGATTTTTTGTTCAATCGATAGAACACCATGAGATCTTTCCAACCATATAAGAATTTTTCCAAACAAATAACTTTGAGCCGAGTTATGCTCATTTTCATGAAAATGTCACAAAAAGTGTGACACATCGGACAAATCGAAAAATATTTCAATTATTATTTTTTTTCGTTGCATCGTTTTTCGGCGATTTCTCGAGTAATTTTGCGAACTTCTGGGTAAATTAGATATCAAAATACGCAGAAAAAAATTACAAATTTTTTGATATAAAAATAATTGCACTAAGTTTTGAAAAAAAAATTTTATTCGGAAAAAATAATTTTCAAGTGCAAAAAATTTTTCCCCAACGATTTTTTTCTGAATTTGACAGATTTTCTGGGGTTTTTTGGTATTAAAATACGCAGAATTATTGAATTAATAAGAAGAAATAAGAAAACCCCAGAAATTTTCGCAAAATTATCGAAAAAATTGAAGAAAATCGATTTATCCGAAAAATTCAAAAATCTTCCCCAAAAGTCATTTTTTCGAAATTCGTCACTTTTCAACATTTTTCGAAGTTCTTTTTTTTAATCGATAGAGAATTTTGCGCTGATTCCAAATATGTTATTGGTTTTTTCAGATTCTCGGTATGCGCCATGCTACGCGCACGCAAAGTGGCGAAATTTCAAGTGACTGTATCTCCCTTCAATGAGCGAATTGCCCTTATTTCCATTTTTTTCACTTTTGCAAGGTTTTCCATGATTGGAAAACTATTTCGAATCAGAATTTTGTGCTGAATCTGACTATTAGTTTAGATATCAAAATTTTTCATTTGGAGTCAAGATATGCGCGATTTTCGGGTTCAGAGACGAAGGCACCAAAAAAGTTTCCCCGAATCTAATATTTCGAATATTCTTCGGTTTTCTTCCGTGAACTGTTTTGATTTCCTGGCTTCCGCTGAGATTGTTCTCCCTTCTCATTGTTCGTATCTCTAAGGACCAGAAATGGTCAACCCCAAAAAAAGTGTCAAAAGCGAGGATCAGAAGGAGCGCCACCGTAACAGTCAGAAAAGTTACAGGGAAAAAGGGAAGAGTCTCAGAGATGCCGGTACGTTTAGAATTTTGTAACAAGGAACTGTAATTTTCTCTGTAGAAACTGATAAAGGCGCATCCACGAGCCTACCGTCTCCATCGAAAAAGAAAATTAAACAATTGAGTGTTGATGAGAGGAAAGAGTACAATAAGGAGAAACAGCGGGAACATCGTGCGAAAATAAAGGACCTAGAAGAAAGAACCAAAAGTTTGCAATCATCAGATGAGGAAGATCAGGGAAGCCAAACGGGCGACAATCAGAAAAGAAAGAAAATCAAGGATATGAATGCGGAGGAACGAAGAGAGTATAATAGACAAATGCAGAGCAATTATCGTTCAAAACAAAAATCCGATGAAGGATCGCGCTTCGACTCGACAAACCCCAAGAATCTTTCAAACATTGATCAACAATCTATTCCGGAGAAACATCGGAACCTCAAATTGAGAATTGCTTATTTAGATATTCTCGATATTGAAACGGAGTGTATTGTAATTCCTTTTCATGTAAGAGAGAATCACCTAATTCGATATGATACATCATTGCATGATCAAATGTTGGAACGTTATTCGTCTTCACCTGGCACTCATGATTTTCGTAAGGAATTTGCGAGTCAAATCGGAAGTGCGAATTTGACGTGGGACAGAGTATGCCATTATACTTGGTTTGAAGGTCCAAAAAGAACAATGAGTAAGTATTTCATTAGTTTTGAAACAAACTGTGTGTTCCTTTTCAGTAACCTTTCATCTGGAGCCACCTTCTCTTGGAAACGACGATACATACGATGTACACCACGAACTACGTCTACGTGGCTCCTATCTTGCTTGTCTTGTGGAGGCTGAGAAATTGAAATGCCGAAGTATTGCTCTTCCTATTCTGGGTTACAAGATTGACAAAAGAAAGTCCATTGCTATCGGAATCCAAACAGTGTTTGCTTATATGCAGGCTGTACAAGATACAACTTTGGAGTTGATATACTTTGCTATCAAAAAACCGAAGCTCTACAAGGAAATTGGAGATTTCCTCTTTTATGTGAAGGAATTCGATTTTCAAATCTGGGATAGACGTCTCTACTTCAGTTTCGAAAAGTTGATTTTCGATAAACTTCTATCTGTCTATCATTATGCTTCAATTCCTGGAACTGATATGATACTTCGAAGTACTACAATATCACATTTGAGAGACACGCAGGTCGAAAGAGAGAACAATGTGGAGAGTCGTGATTTGTATCGGAAAAGTTTGGAGTGAGTAAAATAGTATTTTAGTCCGCATATGGATATACTTTTTCAGTGATCTTCACAAAGGATTCTCAAAACTGACAAAGATGGAAGTTGGAAAATTCGAGTTATTTACATGTGCTGCTCATGATGCGTACCGCCTTCCATCTCAACATATTCAAGTCGAACGTCTTCATCGCGATTCCTCAAATCTCAAGATCATAAGTGCTCTGGATTATGCTCGCCGTGTTTGTGGATCATATTCTGTATTGAGAGAAATATGGATTTTTTCACGGTACTTTCTGTATTTTCAAGGGGGCATATTTGGTGAGTTTAGATCATGCGAAATTCGTTACAAACTTTTATCAACTTAAGGTCGTGATGATTTCGATGTTGGAAATGAAAAGTTTGAGAAAAGAAAGAAAGAATTCCTAGAGAATATGGAATGGCACGGCAAGATTTTGAAAGAGTATAAGTGGGTGTTGTGTGGTTAGTTTATCATCTCCCATATTCATAAAAAGGGAAACTTATGTTCCAGGAAATTTCTATGATTGCAAATGCAACGATCAGAACCCGAAGATGCAACATGAGATTCTGGAACCATTCATCACGCCCTTTAGTCATCATGATGTGCTATTCGATAATCTCATTCTCTCCCAACGTTCGTTAGTCTACTGTCCTGATTCGCAATTGATCAAAAACTTTCAATCCGAGCTCAAATCATCCAAAGCGGAAACATCCAGAAAAATTTACCAATTCGTTTACACTGGTGGAACGACAAAAGTGACATTTGCTCGAGACGAGGCATCTTTTGCAGAATTGGTATGGATGTAGTCTGTGGTATTATTTTACCAAATTTTCTAAATATTTAGGAGAAAATTCGGTCAAGATGTTGGGTGGAGAATCAAGACAAAGTCTTCAAAGTACAGAAATATGTTCGCTCCAATCTGACCGAAAACCTCCAGCTACAGTATCCCTTGAAACATGATATTAGAACAATTGATTCAATGGATCCCGACTGCTTTGATTCATCATTGTCATTGGATGTCAAGAATAACGTCTATAGTAGATTCAACGAACACCTTGAATATGATCTATCTTTGGAGCGAAAATGGCGACGGTTCCTGTTTTCTGAATTTAAGGAATGGAAAGTCGACATTTTTTATGAAACAGCATTGGGCATGGACAGCAATTCTCGATTTTTACTCCTTACCAGTGATAGGATTGGAGGTCTTCTAAATTCTATCATCAGTTTATTCTACAGTTCTACATCTATCAGAGCTTTGGTTTATGCAAATGGACACAATAGAAAGTCTACTATGTCGTGGGAATTGTGGAATTTGTTTCATAAAAATTTCCGGGATGCATCGGGAGTGATGAAGCTATTGGGAGAAAAATATAGATCCGGTCAATACAAATTTGCCGAGTTGTTCAGAGCTTTTATGAAAGTAAGTTAATTTTAGTAGTTTCTAATTAACACACTGACTGATTTCAGATCATCGACACTGATATAGAAGGTAAATTCCGGATTGAAAGTCAGGAAATGCAAGGAATATGTAGTTGTGGAGAACGCTTTTACGAATACGCACCTCAACAAGATATGCCGACGCACATTGAATTCGATGGGGACTCAAATCAAGATTTTTCTAATGCTCTGAAACTGTTCCAAGAAAATCAAATCAGTGGATTCAACTGTTGCGGTATAACAGATCCGGCGACGTTTACCATCAAGAACAATCACTTCATTTTTCTTGCGTCAGCGGAAGGAGGAAGTATCACTAACTTTCCAGTCGACAAAGTAGAACTTTATGAAAGATGGTATCAATTGAGAGGTTTCATTGAGAAAAGAGCTGACGAGAAAATCATGTTATGGATCAAACATAGACGTATTTTCGAGACTGAGTGGATTGTTCTTAGAGATGATGTAATAGAGACGAAGACACAGAATCTGGATCCTCATATGGTGAAGGTGGTGGTCTACGATCGGATTGATGTTTACGATCGGATTGATGTTCCCGATCGGATTGATGTTAGGAAAGCTTCACGCTTGATTTTGAACTATGATTATTGAATTCCATAATATTCCTCTTATGAATATTGTATAAAAGAGCTATGAAGTGTTTTATTTTCATTTTCGAACTCCGTTATCGGACTTCTGGACACTGGACAAGCGAAGATTACAGGGCTTCTCTGTGTGTCTGTCAAGGGCGAGTGTCTGCGTCTCTAAATAGTGTCGCACCAGCCGACTCCTCCTCTCTGTGTGCGCGCGTGTCTGCGTCTCTCACCAGAAGCAGGCGAGAGCGCCAGACGACGAGTGTCATTCCTAATATGAGCGCGCGCGCCCCTTTTTTCTTTCACACATAACTCGCTTCAAACTCATCGTAGAGACTTCGTTCTACTACCATTCGACTCGCTATTTCAAGCTTAACAATCAGAAAGCAAGGAGACACGCCCGGGTACGCGGCGAAGCCGCGTCTAGCGGACCCGGCCGGAGGCCGGGGACGCTAGTCCGCTCCCTCTCTCTTTAAATCACGTAGGTATGAGACTCACCAATTTTTAAAGGCGCATGGGGGCGGGGTTTAGTCACAAATTTCTGTTAAAATCTTGTAGACCACTCTTTGATCGTTAATAACTTTACGAGTTTTGCTCCGATTTTCCTGATTCTTTTTTTGTTGGATAGAAAATCTTGGGGCATCCATGGATTATGTTTAAACAATAGAATATCACAACTTTGAGCAGAGTTATGTGAATTCTCCCGAAGCAAGTTTTTTTCTCCAAAATTTTGGCTTGAAAAATTTCGGATTTTTTTAGTTTAATTAGTACCGAAATTTCAGTTTTCGAGCTTTGA
The DNA here is from genome assembly GCA_963932045.1 of Caenorhabditis sinica. NCBI lineage: Eukaryota > Metazoa > Nematoda > Chromadorea > Rhabditida > Rhabditidae > Caenorhabditis > Caenorhabditis sinica. The sequence goes on from OZ009940.1 coordinate 24,710,827, forward strand.
ACTTGAAATTTCAAACTTAGCATTGTCAACTATTCAGCTAGGGAAACATCAAAAAATAAAAATTATATCTCCAAAAACAAAAATTAGAACCGTAAAAGTTTGAGGAATGCTGAAATAATGCAAATTTTCACTTTATCGCCTCCCAAGAGATAACCAGTGCTTCTTTTGACTTGATTTTCGGTATCCAGATGAAACTAACCCCGTTTTATCAGTTTTTCACGTCAGATTTGGTCTATCTCAAAAAACCTTTGAGATATCACTGAAAAACTGACAAAAAATAGGAAAAAATGAAAAAAAAATTTTGGAGGTTCGGAAAACTTTGATCGGCTGTAACTTTGTTAGTTTTGGGAAATTTCGGGTTCCGAAAAATAAGAGAGATAGAAGAAAAAAATTCTCATCGTTCTATGTAAAATTTAAAATACTTTTAGTACAAAAAATTCTCAGGAAAAGCGATATTAGAATTTTTTGGCTTGAAAAATCTTTATAACGCGTAGCATACCTACATTTTGAGCTCATTTTTGTTCTTTTTTGAGCATGTTATCACTTTGATGACACATTAATGGAATAAGTAGTTTTGTGAGGTTCCATCAAGATTGAGCCATTTTATGGACACTTTTCGATTTTTCAAGCCAAAAGTTAAATGTTCTAAAATCTTCAATTTTGGAGATATTAACCCAAAAAAGGGGAGTTCCATTTCAAAATTTTACGCTGGTTCCGAATATGAAATTTATTTTTCGATATCTTCACGTTGAAAAGAATCAAGAATTACGTGTGCCTATAACGTGTGTTAGCCGCGCATTGCGAGGCTTCATCGTGCCAAAAGGAGGGGCCGGCCGCCGCGCCCACACCCTCCTCTACGGTTCCCCACCGGCTACCCACATTGGCACCTGTGGCGTAGTGGTAGAGTTGCGGTGCCAGGTGCGGGCAGATGCGGGTTCGATTCCTTGTAGCAGCATTTCTTTTTGTTTTGTTTTTTATGGGCATTGATGTGTTCTGGAAACACTTTCAGCGATGGCCGAAGGCCAGAACCTTTGCAATCTCAAGCGAGGGCCGAAGGCCCGAGGCGTGTCTAACTTCCAGCGATGGCCGCAGGCCAGAGCCTTTGCAATCTCAAGCGAGGGCCGAAGGCCCGAGGCGTGTCTAACTTTCAGCGATGGCCGCAGGCCAGAGCCTTTGCAATCTCAAGCGAGGGCCGAAGGCCCGAGGCGTGTCTAACTTCCAGCGATGGCCGCAGGCCAGAGTCTTTGCAATCTCAAGCGAGGGCCGAAGGCTCGAGGCGTGTCTAACTTCCAGCGATGGCCGCAGGCCAGAGCCTTTGCAATCTCAAGTGAGGGCCGAAGGCCCGAGGCGTGTCTAACTTCCAGCGATGGCCGCAGGCCAGAGCCTTTGCAGTCTCAAGCGAGGGCCGAAGGCCCGAGGCGTGTCTAACTTTCAGCGATGGCCGCAGGCCAGAGCCTTTTCAATCTCAAGCGAGGGCCGAAGGCCCGAGGCGTGTCTAACTTCCAGCGATGGCCGCAGGCCAGAGCCTTTGCAATCTCAAGCGAGGGCCGAAGGCCCGAGGCGTGTCTAACTTCCAGCGATGGCCGCAGGCCAGAGCCTTTGCAATCTCAAGCGAGGGCCGAAGGCCCGAGGCGTGTCTAACTTTCAGCGATGGCCGCAGGCCAGAGCCTTTTCAATCTCAAGCGAGGGCCGAAGGCCCGAGGCGTGTCTAACTTTCAGCGATGGCCGCAGGCCAGAGCCTTTGCAATCTCAAGCGAGGGCCGAAGGCCCGAGGCGTGTCTAACTTTCAGCGATGGCCGCAGGCCAGAGCCTTTGCAATCTCAAGCGAGGGCCGAAGGCCCGAGGCGTGTCTAACTTCCAGCGATGGCCGCAGGCCAGAGCCTTTGCAATCTCAAGCGAGGGCCGAAGGCCCGAGGCGTGTCTAACTTTCAGCGATGGCGCAGGCCAGAGCCTTTGCAATCTCAAGCGAGGGCCGAAGGCCCGAGGCGTGTCTAACTTTCAGCGATGGCCGCAAGCCAGAGCTTTTGCAATCTTAAGCGAGGGCCGAAGGCCCGAGGCGTCTCTTACTAACGCCGAATATGACTTCTGAGACTGGGCCGAAGGCCCAGCATGTGGCACGCCGGGGTACGCGGCACAGCCGCGTCTAGCAGATTCGGCCGGAGGCCGAAGATGCTAGTCGTGTCACTAATTTTCAGGCACTACGGTTGCTACAATGGTTGTAAGAAACAGAAACATGTCGCATTTTGTGATAATTTCTTGGTATCACAAACTTCATATCTTACTCCACTTTTTATAACCAATACTGCTTTATGCAAGTGAGCACACCTTGAAACCTGCACTTTTATTGTCACCGTGATCGCGTTCAGTCGATTTCAGTTGAACAAGTTTTTCGCCAAATATACATTATTAAGTCTCTATCTATCATCAAATTGAGAACTTTTTTCAGTTGTTGACCTTCTGTCTTTCTAAAAATCTAGCTGTGGTAATCCAGAAACAACACAAACTTCTTGGATTTTTTCGACGTTTTTCCTCTACCTGACTATCTGAGTATACATAGATGACACTGTTTCATAAACCCCATAAAACAGAAAATTTCCTTTCTGATAAATGAGCTTTGCGTTGGGCTTCCCTATCAGGCAATTCCACAGTTTGGACAGTTCTCATGAAAATTCTGGGCTCAGTGTGCTAGGTTTAAATCATCTAGGAAGACTAGAATACAACAATATAGCGCAACAGTGAAAGTTTGGCACTGATGAACTGAATATCTGAGATATGGAAACTACCTAGTGGAAACAGAAAACATGGTCAAATTAGAATACTGTCGAGAAATGTTCACTGTTTCACATATTCCACAACTGAAAACCGTTTTTAATCGTAACAATCGTACTTTCTTGTCTTGCCTTGTGACTTTCTCCATTTATTTTTTTGCTTCTCATAACTGCCTTCTGCAAGTGAACTTGTCATTATAGTGGAATCCAAAGGAAACTGTTTCCAGATGTTTCAAAATCCGTTCTGCTTTTCAAATTATGAGCCTAAATCAAATATTGAATTTTCTACTACCTAGCCAACATCATCAATCGAAAAACCAACTAGATGTAACAGAAAAGTAACTCAAATTTTTGGGAAGTTTCACTCTGTTTCATGACTTTCAAACGTTTGGTCTGTTCTACCCTGGATCAATTTTCCGTGAGACGTAGTTTAGTTCAAAATCACTTCCCCTATTTTTGCTCATCGTAAATGCGTCTAGGTTTACTTTTATTAAGCCAAAAAACATGGAAAACCAACTCAAGAAGTACCAATTTTAAATTTTTTATGAACCCCATGAAACACAATTTATTGAACTAGGTACTTAAACTGTCACTTCCAATTTCAGATTAACTTTAGAATAGTCGTATGATCAGTTGTTCGCGAAAAAAGTAGGTTTTACAAACTTCATGAAACATTAGGTTTCGGAGAGACAGTGTTCGTATTCTTGGATGTACTTAAATTTTAGTCCGAGTGTTTGAGAGTCTAAAGACACATTATTGCTCATTATCTATGGTATTCTGACAAACTACTGTTTTGTTCTCTAACTGTCCACATGTTTCATCACAGATTTGTAGATGCACAAATTCGACTGGGAACTTTACCATGACGTATCCTCAAAATGACTAGATGAAACGGTAAGTAATCGAATTCCGACCATTTTCCAGTTTCATAACCTCTGGAAAATTGAAAATATTTGAAAAATAATATTGGACGAGACTCTTATTCAAATTAATCGGCGTAACCAGATGAGTTTAACGAGAAACAAACACTCAAGTGAGAAATAGCGAATGAGAAATGCTTCCTGTTCCACATGCTCACTAAGTTATGAACGACGTATTCGAAATTTAATCGTAACTTTTCCATGAGTCTGCAACGTTCTTGGATTTTTCACCAGTTCAATTGGGATCTGCAATTGCTAAATTGATCTTCACAATCTTTCGAATACAAGTAATATTGTTTTATGAACCGCATGCAACTGAAAATGTCTTATTTAGAAACCCGAACTACGGTTGCATTCGTTGGACTACCGATTTCACAGTTCAGACTATAGTAATGAAAATCTCAAATTTATGTGGCCTAGATTTCAAATTTTCGTGACAATGAAAACGAAAACAGAGCGTAGCATACGGAACGCAAACTAAAATGCAGAACGTTCGAGAGATTGAACCTTTCTATTGGAAACAGAAAAGAATACTTGATAGTTTGAAGCCTTGTGAAATGGTAATTTGATACTTGAAGCTCTGATAGATAATATAAGCACAGGGAGCAACTGATTGAAACTGAAAAAAACATCTCACATTTTTGAGTTCATTCAACAGTTTTCGTATTATGACTCCAGGAATCAGACAGCATTTAGAAATTTCGTGAAGTTTTTTCTGTTTCATAACTTCCAGTATTGCTCCTTTTAGTTTGAACACCGACATGATCAATCCTTTTCAAAACTAAAACAAATTATGGACATTTTGAAACATGTTACTGTTTCAATATGTTACCAATATGGTAATATGGTATAAAACTGTAGGCACTGCTAATCTCCAGGTTATGAAGCAAAATTTTTTATCCTTTGAGAATCAATTTTTATGATAACTCAACCTAGATGAAAAAAATTCGAAACGTTGAATAATTACTGTTTCCAACTGGTTTTTATTATTGGCTCCCATTCTCTATGTTCAATCTATTCGTTCCTGTGCCAAGGAACAGTGCAAGTTTTTATGATTACTAGGAATCAAAGCTCCGACAGAGCTCCACAAATCCGACATGAAAATTTTACTTTCACTGTTTCAGTGTGGTTTTGAAGCTTCAAGGTTCCAGTAGATATCAAGTGCAGCCAGTTTAGTGAGGTCCTTCAGAATTAAAAATAGGTTTTCAAAAGAAAAGTGCTTGACGCAAAATGAACTAATCAAAGACGTTGATGCTCGAAGATTGGTTCTTTGACTAAAATTAACTCACAAAATTACACAAGTTATGCATATGAAAATGAGAAATTTGGTTGTTTTCGATTCTTCATTTAGTGAGGTGTACTTCAATGCGGTTAGCCTCTTTGTTGCAATGGGTTGCTTTTAATAACTCTGTTTCCCGAGTTTTCGGAAAATCAACACAATTTTCATTACTGTTCTACACCTTCCATAAGATCAGTACTCACCTCCTAGAAGCAATAAGTCACTTGGTTGAAGAGGATTATTCAAAAAAGTAGGAGGCAGAAAACAGTTATAGTCTTCACAACACATTACTAATGACCATATCATCTATCTGAAATCAGAACTTTATGAAACATGAAAATTGAAAAGCTTACCGTTTAAAGAAAACATACTTCACTTTTCCATCTCTATCATAAAGTGTAGAGATTTTGTGAGTTTTATTGACAATCGAATCTGTATTTCTACATTATGATCAGATAGGCACTTACTGTATTTAAAACTGTAAATGGTCAGAGCAATCAAAATTTGTTCAAAAATTCACATCCGATTTTCACTGTTCCCAATTCTCCATTACAAAAATGCTTTGCAATTTCATTCGCTAATTCTCTTGTAGTCATTTTCTCTGTTACTAACATTCCAGATCTTTCAGTTTTATTGAGTAAAAGATAATCAGAAGAGTCCTCGGTCTGCTGGATAACCACAGTTTTCACTGTTTCAAATTCTTCATTTTTTCAAATTTTAAATTTCCCATCCAGAGGTGCACGGAATTCCGCCTTCCGTTTTCCGCCTGTTGTTTTCTACTTCCGTCTACCGCCTTCCGTGTTCCGTCAAAATTTTTCAGGCCTCATCTTCTACTTTTTTCAGAAGCAAATTTGTATCGTAAAAGTCCAAAATTTTTGAATTTTTTTGAATAGAAAATTATTTTGTACTTAATTTCTGACCGTATCTGACACTAATGATTACAGTTTTCAACATTGCTACTACTTCTGGGCCGTGTGCTCGCTAGAAGCAGAAAAATCATACTGCTACATAAAGTTTACATGAGTTTCTCGGATTTCGTAGTTTTTCAATTAGTTCTGCGCGTCGGATAGAAGCAGCTGCAAACACCACTATTTCAGGATATCGTCATAGGAATGCATCGAAAACTATAATTAGTAAATCATTTTCAGTGATCTCAAACAAATCTAGCTCATTTTTCTACAGTTTCTTGGAAGCTGACAAAAAGGGATTATAAAGTTTTAGCTGACAAAGCATGATTATCGTTGTACAGTAATCCGTAACAAGTGCTGTTAGCGGAACAGGAAATAACATACCTCTGAGGTCTCAAAACTTTGAAGTTTCCTCTCTAACTCAAGTTTTGACTAACTATTTTCTTCTATTGTTTTAACGTAAAGCTTTTAAGAAATTCTAAAGGTTCCTGTTTCTGAGCTTTCACAAGCTCACTATGAGAAGAACGTACGCATTGGGCTGGTGACTTGCGATTTTGGCTCCGGTATATTTTGCCACTAGTCATTTCGCAACTACGATATTTCGCAACACACGTCGATTTTGTAGCCGTGACAATTCGCAACCAAAAATTGAAAGTATTGTGAACTTCTGCAAAAATTCTGGATTTCGTGGTTTCGAAACGACTGGTTGCAAAATGTCTCAGCGCTGGGATCTCGGAGCCAAGTAAAATTCACTGGTATCACTTCTGATGGTAAAGACATTTTGAAAGTATTAATGCCAAACGGCTTTTGTTAAACTTTTTTTTGAAAGCCTCCGTGGTCAGACAAATCAAAATTGCTCGTAATTGTCTGTTTCATGATTATCTAAAACACAAAACGATTACTCTTGCGATAATCGATCGTACATATTTCGTCGGTAAATGTTCTCAAATCCATTGGATTCAAAGTTATTGTGTGTGTATAGTGGTGTGATCGACCCGGCAATCAACACAACAACTATATGACAAACTTGATACAGGAATTACTGGGACTGGAGTTCACATTTTTCACGGTTTCCTATAATGAGTCATATTTTTCTAACATTTGGTTCTTGCTGCGAGTGGAAAATCTAATGATGTTCACGTTATCCCAGATTACTGCTTCAGGAACATAGTTTCTCGCTACCAGAAGACTCGGTAGCATTTCTGTTATTCGCGACTTTCAACCATAACCGTTATGAACAATTAGTAATTAGTGTTCCTCAATTGAAAACATAATTTCCCTGTTCTGTTCACTATAATGTAATAAAAATAGCTCAAATTGAAATGAATTTTCTGTTGCTGTTAGTATAAGTTCATGAATATTGTAGTCATAAAGAACTTGAGGGATCTCAAAACTGTTAACGTTTGCTTTTTCCTCACTTAGAAACCTTCCGGTTTCATGAACATGTAGACAGGAAAATAAGCTTGTATAGTTTATCTTTTCCCTTTTTCCCCAAAGCTAACTTTTTCTTGTGTTCCGCAAACGACATATCTAGCAACAAAAGATAACAAAAATATACTGTCAATTCGTTACAAACCAATAGTTTCCCAATGATCTCTAGCTATTTGATAGTTCTTCTCGAAAAAGTTACTGTATCATGACATTAAAAAGTGGGCATTACTTCTGTTTCTGCAATGTATTCCTTTTCCAGTCGTTTCCTTACTAATCGTTTATGTACCGTGTTGCTTGTCTTTTTTGTTCTTTTTTCACTTCATTCCATCCACCCATCACAAAGCTTTGAAAACAGCACTGTTTCATGATGAGCTGAAACGGGAAGGAACAATTTCTGGGATAATGGTAGACACGTAGACCAATCATAGCTTTCCTCAAGATTCCCCATCCGGCTGCTCCACCTTGGGTAATGGATCTTGAACTTTTTTCTATCAGCCTTAACACGAATAGCAACAATCTTTCCAGCGTAAATGGGTCAGCAATGCAAACTCATTCGTCCTTGACGGCAAAAGTTAGATACAATGTTTCCGGGATCTGGTTAAAGTTGAACTTTGAGCTCTAAGTCAAACAACGAAGAATTAGGAACTAGTTGGAAAAGAAACTGAAAAACAATATGACCAACTTGAAACAGCAACTTCTTCAAGTAGAAATTGTCAAAGTTTATGCTAGATAACCTGTTAGGAATGTGCACGGAAAGTAAGGAAGCCTCATTAAAAATGAGACAGAAAAGGATTTTTTTATGCCATTTGTTGAATAGAGATGAGAGGGAGAGTGTGTGAGACTGTATAGTTTAAAGTCTTCAAAACAAACTAACTTTCTCAAGGATAGAGAATCTCATTCAGATCCGCATTATCCTAGCCATGAATTTCATGTCACATTGAAGTATGTGATCTCTCAATCGTCATAGAAACCAACTGGAACTGTGAAAAAAGTGACTTCTGCGATTGCTCATCCTAATTGAACAGACGTACCTTTCATTTTTTCTTGGTCATCAAAAACTGTCAAATGTCTTGAAAATGGCAGCCAGGAAAAAAGTGGGCTCTTATTTCTCAGTAACCCTTGAACTCAGAAAAAAAACCCAGCAAGCACAATAAAGTTTTTTGGTCCATAAGTAGACTACCAGGATCTGCAGAAATATGAAAACCAATCACCGTCCGTTCGAAAAAACAAGTATGAATACTATTGTTTCAGTTATCGTTCATTGCCATCGGAACGTTTTTTCACCAATACAGGATACAACAGTAGTAAATAGTGAACTTACACAAGAAAATACGGTAAAAATGAAACATCAAAAATCGACGAAATATATTCCAAATTCCAAACTCACATTCAGGCACCAGCAATCGACTCATAGATCTCGGAACACTGAAATACTTTAACCTTTTCAGCCTTGTTCTCTTTTCTGATCTACTAGCTCATAAGACACCTGAAAATATCACACCAGAAAGAAAACCGAAAAAAGTGTATGAAGTTTCACTGTTTCATAACATCCATGAATCTCTCAACATAATTTTTCAGTTATTACAAAGGCAATCTCCAGTGATAAAACAAAATGCGTGTTAAACAAATTCCATAAATTATCTGTTATCATAGTTATCAAATGCAACACGAAATTCGCACATAACACACAAAAAAAGAAAACGGTCTCAAAAAAAAAAAACATTTCCTGTTTCTGAACGTCTATGATTTTCTCAAACCCTGGAAATCTCCAGTGTCACTTCAACCGATTAAAATGACACAACGATATGGATATTTAGTCTTCCTTGAATCAGTAGTTCCGGTTTCATGTGGCCGACTAACAATGCTAATCCGGAATTTTTTTGGTTATTGCTAATTTTATTGTGTAACTTTACCAAGCTAGCGAATTTCAAACTTTATACAAACTTTTACCTGTAAAGAAAGTAACAAGTGAGGGAAATAGTCGCTATTAGCAAAGAGCCACTGTTTCAGATCATCCAGAATTGCTGTGAAATTCACTAATTCACAATACCCATAATCAAAGTGAAGATAAATTTGAAGTACCATGTTAGATTGCTCAGCTTTTCATTTTAATTTTATATGGGTGCCTTACAGTATCATAACCTGACGCCTACTGTACTCCGTTGGCGTTACACAATTGTTGCATTCAATTTTCGAAGGCTATAATGCTGATTTTTTTCTTTTAGTCATCGTCCTACAAAAATTGAACGATGGCTAGTTGAAATTCGAATCGCTTACGCATCATAGGCAAATAGGTACCCAAATTTATAACACCTAGAAGCAACAGTAATTGCCAAAAAAAAGTCACAAATAAAACAAGGACTACAGTTTCAGAACGTCCATATCTTTCCGATATTTTTTCTAGTTTTCAGTCTTTTCTTGACCAGACGTTCAATTAATCCAAAGTACTCGTTCTATTGATCATCAATTTTCTCAGATTCATTTTGTCTACTTACAGTACTACTACTCATCCTACCAATCGCACTGCTATCTGCAATTCAGTGACTGTTCAACTCTAGGTGTTTCGTTTTGTTTGCTTCATTATTACGGTCGAGGTACATCCCAAATAACACATATTTTAAGAAATAAGACATGGGTATTACAGGACCTCCTTTTTCAAGTAACTATTTTATAAATTTCTGGCCACTTATGATTTTTCTTTCTGTTTTATCTGGCTATAGATTTCTTTGGATTTGGATGTTTTTCATTTTTTTCTGCTTTGTCTGGCTTCCAGAAATGGCCGGGTAACTTTGCCTTTGGTTTTTTCAATACTTTCTCTCACTAATCTCGGCCCCTTCTAATTTATTTTCTACCAGAATGGCTACGCCATTCTGGCGCGTTCACATTTCCCTTCGTATATTCCATGCGGCCACCTCCACCTCGTCGCTCGATTAGCTCAGTGGGTAGCGCGCCGGTCTGCTAAGCGCGGGTCGGGGGTTCGATTTTGTGCGCGGCCAAAATTCTTTAACTTTCTTTGTGGAAAACTAAAGCGGACATCCTGACCAAGAAACCAACGGACAAACCCCTCTAGCGGATTATATATAATTTTCTATTTCTATTACACACCAAATCTTCGGAGTTGATATAGAATGTTGTGGACCTCGCGAAACTGACAAAAATTATCCAAAAACTGAACTTTTCTCAGTTTCATTTACTAGGTTTCAGGGTACTATGTAAAAACAATTTTAGTAATTCTTGTCTGCATTTGGTACTACAGTTTCTAAATATTTTGGAGGATAAGCTAGACAAATTGGACAGATCTGATTTATCAATAAATTAACATGTTCACCTACCTTGACGACCTAATGAAATAGAGAACATCTGTTGAGAACTTGAAAGTTTTTCAGTTTCACCTGGTTTAATTCTCTAACTTCCTTGACGAAATGACAGTACGTGTACTTCAGTCTTTGGACCAGATATTGGAGCAAGTTTTGGTTATTATTAGCATTAGACAATCAGTTCAAACTGTTAGCAAAGAAGTTGAAAAGCTCAAAAAATAAGGAACAAAGGTCCGAAAATGGACATTTAGTGATTTTTGAATTTCCACATTCGGCCTTATACTAGATAGTGGAATGCGGATAATAAGTTATTCAATTATTTTTAGGTGTGTTGGAAAATGCATATTATTTTTTCTCATATTGTATTTGTAGGTGATTTTTCTCTGTCGAACCGAAACCCAATTAGGTAAAGGAAGTAGTCTAGAGATTAGTAGACATTTTGGAACATGAAAAATTTACAAAAATTTACCAAGTTTCGGTTTCAGGTACTGGGGTTCAGGGTCCCAGAATGGTCTTGTTGTCGGAATCCCTGCCCCTGGCGGGCCGACACCTTTCTGTGCGGCAGCAGAGGTTCCTACGGAGGGCCCGCCCTCCTATAGATCCTCTTAGCCTGCCATTTCTCCTTTATTCCGCACACTTTCCACTATTCCCACACGTTTCTAACCGTTCTCCCCCAAGCGAGGAATTTGAATTGCCGCGCAACGACCGCCTTCCAACGATGCTCCGCTCTCCCGCACGCGCCGCCGCCACCGGCACTGGCGACGCGTCGCGGTCGGATCGCACTATATAAGGCGGCCGCCGCACTCATTCCTTGCTGTCGCTCCGTTCGTGTAAATGCCACTCTGATCGTCTCTCCTCCCTCCGGGAGATGCTGGGACACAGAGTCGGCAAGAATGCGAGTACGCCCTCACCCCTAATGAGTAATTTAGATGATGTCGACCAAGGTTACCGTCCACTGGCCACTCCACCACTATGCGAGGACCATGAACGTACAATTGTCCACTTTATTCCCTTACATGTACCATGTTTGAGCGATAATAAATGGGTCAATGATAAACCTCTGTGTTCTGTTAATAGCACCGCTTATCCACACTGCTTACCTCTCTCTCTACAGAAAACACACACACACACACAAGAGTCAGAAATCACTCCGGCCGAGGGTCTCGAGGACCAACACCCTCTAGGCAGACCCCCGCCACAGGTCTACTGTTTGGTGACAAATCGTGATAGAAACTTTTTTCTGGACTTCTGTACTTTTATTATTAACTACTAATACAATTCTGTTCAAAGAAAGAAAACAATTATCCGTTTACTGTCATCTCTCATTGTCCATTTTGGTCTTTTTTGTATTGTTTGAAATCTAACCCAACACACGGTCATTGAGGTGTCTGAGTATGTGTAGATAATTGAAAACATCATGAAACTGAAAAACTATATGGGCATTTTGAAACATTCTACTGTTTCAAGATGTTACTAACATGAGCGAGATGATGCCAGCAGCACTATCATCACTTTGTACCGGTTTGAAAACTTTAGCATTTTTAGAAACTGATGTAGTCACGCGATCAATATAACTCAAACCCATACACAATTTCATGGATAATGTGAAACAGTGTTTGAAAAATGAAAATGTGTTTCAGAATGTGCATCTATCTGTCAACAGCTTTCGCAGTTTGTTGAGTTCCACATATGCGGAAACTATTTTATACATGTTTGTTACGGAAAGTGCTCGATCTTGTGGAAGGTCATTCTATGATTCGAAGACTACAATCTGTACATTTTGACAGTGTTGCAAGAGTTTATTATCCAAAAGAAAGACTCACGGAATATTCTTCAGCTTAAGAAAAATATCATACCAGTATCTGAAAACAGTAATAAGCATAAAAAAGAGAAAGATTTTCACAGTTAGGAAGATTTTTACTGTTTTGAAGTGTTTATATTACTGGCTTCTATATTGGGCTCCCAATTACATTCAGTTACTGCATCCCGTTTTCAAATCAATTTCAGCTATCATAGCCACAAACTTATCATAATACGGTAGTAGTAGTAGACCACAAGAAATGTTAACTGTGTTTTGAATATCCTTATGGGTCAATAGGTCTAATCCAAAAAAAGAAAGTGTTAGAATTCGATAACATTGTGAAACATGAACTTTTGTGTCATTGTCTTTAGTATCCTGAAATTAATGGAAAAAATCGTCAAAATTGCATACTGAGAGAATGCAATCTTCTCTGTTCCAGTCAGTTTTTATATTATTAACTTATGAGTAAATGCTTACTCCGGCTTCTTTGTCGTTAGTTTCTGTAATTGAGAATTTTGAAAAACAACCTAAACATGTATCACAGAACTTGAAATAAACTGACAACGATAGTAAACGCAATACAAAAAATAATAGATTTAATAATAGAGAACCTGGTCATTTTAACAATACATTTGAAACTAGATTTTTTGTTAGTTTTGAAAAAAAAATACTGTTCCTGAATCTCCATTTTCAAGATAACTTTTCAATATCATTAGTGGTACTGTCGGCCAAATATCCATCAATGCCCCACTCATAAAAATCCAAGTCATTGTTTATTACTGTTCACTCACCATATGATTAGCCTTCTCAGCTTTCAAGAGAAGTGCAAGTTCAGATTCTCCTCTAACGAAATTAGCAAATGTATTAAATACTGTAGTTCTAGTAACATAGCTGTCATCAATAATAGAAAAGCCAGTTTTATAAACTTTCGATCGACTAGCCGTGTGAGATTGACCATTAATTCCGTATTTCTCAATTTTGAGCTAATAGCAACTGACTGTTAAATCAGTTCAACAGTAGAAATTGAAGAAATCTCACATATCAATATTATACAATTCCCGACTAATCTAACTAAGAACATGAAACTGAAAATATATTAGATCAAAAATTTAGAATTTACATTGTTCCCAATAATCCATCAATTTCTTATTGTTGTTTGCCTTTGTTTGCGTCTTTTCTTGCAGAAATGTTGACTCTTTCTGTTCAAAATGATCGGAGGAAATCCCAGATAATCTAACTCACCATATTGTTCACTGTTTCAATGTCTTCACATTTTCATCAAATTTTGTGAATTATCGCTTACGTTCACTGTTCCCCACTGATCATGTTTAGCTTGTTTTCTACCATTTTACGATAGTTCTGCTGAATCTTTCTTTCAATTTTCAATTACTGTATATGTATGTTCCAGTCTCTTTGCATTGCTCATAATTTGAAATACTTCGGATATTTTAGGTACTAGCATAATTTTCCCACACCACCAAAATTTTTTGCTCCTCTTTTCAACACCTTCCTTAATCCCAAAGGTGGTCCATGGAACCCCTATGCACGGCATCCTCGATCGGAAATTCAAATTTGAAAAATCAAGAAATTTTTCCCGTGAACTTTAGAAAAGAGTGAATAGTCTGGACTATGTTAAGTATTAACCTGGATATCAGCAGGCATGTCATCTGTAGCTATTTTTTGAAGAGCCAGACATCATGGCAATGTTTTTCTGATCATTTTGAACCTAAACTTGCCTATACCAGCAATACTCGATTTGAAGATCTGTTGACTCGAAATATTCAAGCCAACATAACTGGGTTTGGGATGACCTACATAACTTGAATTTTATGTCAGGGTGTAGGTCTTGATTGTGCCTACAATTTAAACTGGGCCGATTTATGAAACAGGTCCTTAAAATTTTTCTAGGTCCAGAAAACTAAAATTTCAGTGCATTTTTCAGGCAAACTTTGAGGCAACATAACTCAGTTTGCGTCAGACCTCCAGTGACAATTTTTACGCTGGGAGATAGCTGACGGTTTTCTGAACAACTTAAACTGGGCCGATTTTTCAATTTTTGCTTTGTATTCAAGTTATGACCGATTTCACGCATTTTCAGTACTAATTTTCTCTAACTTTTTGAAATACTCTCTCGCTTGAGAGAGTCCAGAGAAAGAGAGAGACGTGAAACGTATTTCCGATCGAGGATGCCGTGCTATGGGGTTCTTTTGGTCCAGTACATACAAACGAGAAATAGAAGTAGAAGAAGAAGACTTTGAAACTGAAAAGAGGACAACCCCAATACTTTCCCACTTTTCTCAACTGGGTGCTAATGGTTGAGGCGTCGTTGATGTGATTATTCATATGACCGGGTGGTTGACATTATTGATCAAGAATCCTCAACTATATTATGGAAGCTGTGAAACAGAAAGTTACATCGGAAGTCATCTATTTTTTTTTCTGTTTCAATCAGTTGTTGTCATAACAGTGAGAATGTTATGCATTAATTATTCGAAGAGACCGAAAAATTTGGTCACAGGCACTCAAGAACTTTCACTATGAGATTCATAGATGTCAAATTTTGAAAGTCCCGCTTTAATTCCTTTAATGATTTTAAAATTGAGTAATATTTGTTTTCACCTGTCCTCATGTTCAGAGCGATTTTTCCAACTATTAATGTGGCGGCTTTAATTTTTGCAAACTTTACTGTTTCGAATACTCCAAAAAATACTTGGATTTTATAAACAACCGTTGCTTCATATATAAGGCCATCAACTATCTCCAAAATTATTTATCACGTGGTCCAAACACGCGTCAACGTCACACCCAGAAACTCAAAAATTCCAAAATGATATGTATCACTTCATCGATGAGTTCTTGCGCTCAACCATTCATTATTCTGTTTTTTCAACTAAACCATTAGTTAACGTCAAATGCAGGAAGATTCTGATCATTTCTGATTTCTGGAATCATCCCAGAATGCACCAAAGTTAGCTCAGGCATTCGTATTATCTGCATGGTTCAAACGTTCAGACTACTGTAATCTTTCCAGTTTCAAAGAGTCTTCGAATTCTTGTCTAAAATTGAGATATTGCTGGTCTGACTGTATCAAGTGATTTAGACAAAAAGTTATGTTTCAAATTTTTCTGAATTTTCTGAATGTTCTCCACAATTAATTGAAAAAGGTCTTGATACAATTTTGATCAATTATGATTTTTCAAATGTTCTAAGAACGCGCAAACGTCAGCCCAGGCATTCCATTTATTCGAAAAAGTTGTTAACTGATCTTTCTGATCATTGTAGGCTTCCCAGTTTCAAAAAGTAATTGAATTCACAACGAATTTTCAAGTTTCAATAGTTTTTCCGATTAGCATCAACAAAATGTTATGTTTCTAGTCTGCCAGAAATTTCTTGGGTTCTATCAACAAACCGATTGGTCGAAGAGTTATAGAGAATGGAATTAAAAAAGGGAGATAACAACAAGGGTGGAAAAGGGGGTGAAAATAGAGAACAAAGGAGGTGAATACATAATTTCGTTATATTTAGAAATTCGAATCGGCTGTAAAGACATTTGTCTGATTGGTGGTTGGAATTGTGTAGAAGTTTTTACTGAACTTAAACTAAACACACTGAAACTGACAATTGTGAGACTGTTTTTTTCTTTTTCATTGTTTGACTATGTAGAAAAAAGTCGAACCATTTTTGTAAAAAATAAGGTCAAGAAGAGTCATGTCAAAACTGTTTAAAAGGTTTCGATCAGCTTTGTTAAATTTCGGCTCATTTTCTTCAGGTACGACCTCGTTGATTGTACCCGAAAGCTAACCCAACCAAAGTAGCCGTTCTGGAACAGAACAAATGTTTTATACACTGTGTCATGAACGACTTCCTCGAAATTTGTTTTATGGATCCAAAGCCGTGAAAATTTTGAAACTTTTTTCTCTTTTTCAAGAGTCTCCTAAAACTGTCCTTGGGTTATAAAAATAGTAACATTAAAATTGCCATTGAATATTGTGAGAGGTGTATTTCAAAATGTTGAAGCGGCGAAAAAGCGACAGAGAGACTTCCGGCTCATGACTAATTTTTCTCTAGTTTTTTCTTTATGTGTGCGATAGAAAATCTAGCGTAGCAATCGTAGAATTTTTTGAATATGCTGAAACTGTGAATGAAGAAGAGATTGATACTGTTTCATTATCACCACATATGGGAACAAATTATTGTGAACGTGGTAGGAAGTCTTGATGATGCCCATCAGTTCAATTTTCTGAAGTTAATCTTTTCTTCTGACTTTCTGGTGGCTTTAGCCCTACGATAGCCTGCTTTCTAAATATAAAGTAGTCATCCAAGAATACTGTAACTGTCTATACCCTCTGTTCCTACTCACTTTCAGACAGGTTTTAGTTTTTCACTTGTTAAGATAACTTCTTTCAATACATCTATTGACCGATTGATACAATTATTGACCAATTGAGACAATTAGCTTCAATAGTCTCTACATGAGGATTCTGAATAAGTAAACATTTTCAGAACTCTTGTTATTTCTTACTTACCATGTCAAAAGGAAAATAGACAATTCCTACCATAGTTTCTAGTCGAAGTTGTTTGAATATGTAAATTATGAAACAGCAAAAAATGACATTCAGATTTCATTCTTTTTTAAGGTTGGTTTTGATCCTGGAAATGAACTGTGCCCTGCAGATCTAATCTCAGAGACGATTAATTTTGCTCTTGGTTCGAAATTCGGACGTTCGTTACCGTACCATTGGCCTTCGATCCAGTTCAACTAACATAGACACATTGAAACCGTACAAATTCTGATGGTCCAAAGTCTAGTGACAATTATTAACAAGGACTTGCTCATGTAACTTCTGGGGGCGGGGGTATACTGTAGTCCTAGATTTTTGATTTTGAAAAATTCTTGAAGTCAATATTATTCCCGTTTCGGTTTCCATGGATGTTAACGATTTGAAATCGATCAATAATGCTTCTCTTCCCGGAAGTCTTCGGTACTTTCTCCATTATCATTAGTTTTAATAATGTTATTCCAATTCCGGATCTCAACTTTTAAAACCATCTGCAACAGTTTTTACAAACTAATCTTCCAATATTTTCAGCAATTTTTTGTCGTTTCTTATCTGACGTTACCATTAACCATTTGGTGCCAACTCCCTCATTTTCCCAATAAAAATCTTCGTTTTCTTCTTTTCCTTCGTTCTCTTACACTCAGGACCCCTGGGTCCTGGAACCCCGAAAAACTCCCCATCATCAATCTTGTTCGCTAATATCGTTCCTCCTCCCCAACCCCTTTTCACTCGAAGTACTTCTCTTTCCACCAATTGTCAATCAAAACTCCCAATGACTCGGGTTCGAAATCCGCGGTTAAATCCCATTTGTCTCTTTTTTTTGTTATTTACCACAGAATCTTCAATGTACAGTATCCCTGACTTACAGTATTCCAGTACTAAACTACAGTAATCTATCATCAAAGCGGTGACCTTTTTTGACATGTTTATTCTGTTTCACCTTCATTTTTTACTTTTACCTCGTTAGTCTATTTTTGATCGATTTCGCGTACTAAGCGTTTCAATTTTTTAAGTAATCTACGTTACTCTCAATTTCCAATGCTCACAGGATCCATTCGGCTACATCAATTTTGATACCTTGAATTTATGTCTGAAAATCAAAATCAAAATCAAAAAGCGTACTTATTGCCATGGGGAGAGGAAAGGAGGAGAATAATGAAGATATTCTAGCATTAGAAGTGACAACATTAGAAATCTAAAAAAAGATCAGATAAAAGATAACAATTCGAAACAGTGATTATAGATACCCCCTCACTAAACTCTGTTGAATATTAGGCCCCCTATACATATATTGGGATGTTTTATAATCCTCTCTGACCACTGTTCGAAATCTAAAAATTACGGTTTTGACATCTCCGTCTACAATGGTCCACTTGAATTACAGTCCTCTTTTGAAAACTGTGGTCTAAAATTATATTGAGATACTTTGCTAGTTCACATCAATTACATATGTTTACTGTCGCAGAATCCAAAAGTTACTGTTTCAACTCCTACGTAAAACCGTTGTGGAAAATAGGTTAGAAAACGGTGGATGAGTCCGGTTCCCTGAGTTGCATTTCCTTTTACTGCCAAGAGTTGACTTGGGTCGTTGAGTGAAGGCGATTGTGCTGGTATTTCGCAATAAGACATGAGTTGGCTTTACACGGCTTTATTCGCTGGTATAGACTCCCGAAGGGAGGAATATTAGCTGGTACAGGAATCAAGGGGGAGAGAGCGGTGCTTCGAGACGAAACACACGCTCACATGCTGGTAGGGGAACAATTAGTGGTGACTGACGAGTGTGAGTGGTGATAATGACGCAAACACTCTCTCGCGGTGAGACGCAGAGAAGGCGCGAAGAGGGAGTGAGCGGAGTGTCGTAGCGGCATCGCGGAGTGTCGTTGGCGGCAATTTGAATCGACGCTTTTGGCGGTGATTTGAATTGTTGTTTCCGAGATGTACATTTCCCGTTGTTGACATTTCCTCGAAATGCACGATGTCCCGGACAGCAAGCTGGTGACATGAATAATCCCAGTTGATTCCTTGAATGTGTGAATATTCCAGATGGGTTGTATGACGTGAATGTTAGCGAATGGTTGAGTTGATTGACTTGAGTGAGCACGTGTTGAGCCTTGAACGTTAGTGAGAGAGAAACTACTAGATAGATGAAGCTTGTCTAGTAAAGCTGCTTCTTTACATTCTCGGAATGATAAGGAAGACTTGAGGACTAAACTGCCACTCTGGACGGTTTAGTCATGTGAGTCTGAGACGCAAGTCTCAGATGATCCGGATCGTGGTATTCCATGGGAATATCGCGACATTGGGGGGGGAGGAACCTAACATTTGCGCAAGACACAATGTTAGGTTGGTCGTTTGTGACTTTGCTTTCCGGGGAAGGCTCGGTCTCGCACGATTTTGTTGTCCTGATGGCTGGTGTGGACTGGGTTCGGCTACCTTCTTCTTGGTGGCTGCCTCGACGACCTTTGACTGGATATCCTGTTGGTTGGCTAGCTTTGTGGCGGATCTGGTGACCCGCTTGTCGTCGCTGGTAGATGACTTCTTGGTTGAAGTTTCCTTGACTGAAGACTCCTTCTTTGAAGACGAATGTTGTGACGATTGCTTTGGAACAACTGAAGACTCCTTCTTCGGCGGTTTATGTGACGATGACTGATTTTCAAATGAAGACCCCTTCTTCGGCTGCTGCTTACTTGAAGACTCCTTCTTTGACGATCGTTTGCTGGCAGAAAGAAAATCCTGGTCGTTGACTGACTTCTCCTGGTCGTTGCTCCTACGCTTAGCTTTTCCCCTGTAGTTGTCTGACTTCTCCTGGTCGTTGCTCATATCCTGAACTTCTCCCCTGTCGTTGTCTGACTCACGGCTTGTCCTCCTTTTGCTGGCACGCTTCTTCTTGTCCTTGGATCCCGGCGGTCTTCCTCTCCTTTTCGGCGAAGAATCTGCTGGTACTGCTACGACTGTTGGACAAGATTCCGCGGCTTGTGGTGGCTTGATCTTCAGTTTGTCTTCTTCATTTTGCTTGAAGTATCCCAAGTCCTCGAGTGGAATTAGGTGACAAACTGCTTTCTCCAACTCGCTGGTGCCTGCTCTTACCATGACTGATTGAATCTCTCCTCCGATTGTCCTTTTGATGCTGGTGATTACTCCTATTGGCCATTTGAGACGTTTTGTAGGTGTAGAATCGATCAAAACGACGTGTCCAATCTTCGGTTTGACTCTAGCGTGAGCTTTGTTCTTCGGTGTAAACTCCCTGAGTGTCGTGAAGTACTCCTGAATGAACTGTTGCCATATTTCGTTCTTGATCTTCCCAAGTTCCTCCAGATAGTTACGGCTGTATTGCTCAATCTGGTACGGTTTTGCGTGTTGGAACTGAGAATCCGTCCTTTCTGGCATTGCGAGTCGTACATTTGGCATTATGAAGTCCATCGGTGTTAGTGCTGGTGAGTCGAAGCAATCCTTCTTGTTTGGAGTGATAGGTCTCGAGTTGAGAATACCTTCTGCTTCGATGATCATGGTCTCCAGCTCCAAAAACGGCAGTGTCCTTGACCCTATCGTTTTGTGGATTATGTTCTTGACGAGGGCAACCAATCTCTCATAGATTCCACCCATCCATGGGGATAGAGGTGTAATGAGCTTGATCTCAATCTCATTTTCGGCCATGTAGCTGGTGAGAGTCTGGCTGGTATTGACGAGTTCCTTCAAGTCCTTGTTCATCATCCTGTAACCAAGTTTGAACTGGGTCCCGTTGTCGCTGAGAATGCTTTTCGGAACTCCTCTCCTCGATGTGTAGCGTCTGAAGGCGTTGATGAAACCAATAGTGCTGTTGCTAGTAACTAGCTCAAGGTGGACTGCTCTCGTTACGAGACATGTTACTAGAAGTACCCAAGCTTTTCCTGTGATTTCAGGCGTGATCTTGTAGCTGAGTGGACCGAGATAGTCTAAGCCCACATTCTTGAATGGTCCTTCTAGCGTAGTCCTGACTGCTGGTATCTCCTCCGTGTATGGATACTGGTAAGGTAGTCCATGCTTCTTTTGGCAAGTGAAGCAGTTTTTCCTTACTGTTGAGACGACTGAATTTATTCCTTGTATCCAATACTTCTTCTGGATTGCGCAGACGACGTCCTTGACTCCTTGATGACACAACTGCTTGTGCATGTCCCATACGATCTTCTCAGCTAGTGGATGCTTGCCGACAATGGCGATGGGTGTTTTCATTTCGCTGGTGATCCTTTGGTCTGTGGCTCTGCCGAGTCTTGTACGTCTCCTCCAGATTCCTTCTTTTTTGAAGAAGCGATCGGAATTTGTTTTATCCAACTGTTGACCATTTTGATTCGCGTCCATGTAGTGATCATGGATGATGTATTCTTTGGCAACTTGTCTCTTGGCTACTTCGTCCCTGCTGGTATCGGCTTCGCTGAATGCTCTCATCGTTCGTCCTTGATAGATGTATTCGGACTCCGGATGTCTGCGGTTCCTTTTGGAGATGAGGGTGTGGATAAACTGCAGCGCTTTGGTCATCCTTGACGTTAGAGTTATGAAGCTATTCGTCCGTTCGTATGGCACGCGTGATGAATAACTGTAGCGGTACTCCTTGCTGGTCTGAAGGCTGTTCATTTGGATATCTTTAGGAACTGTCTTAATGATCCCAAGCTGTGCAGCGTATTCGCGGAAGGCGTATGGATCTGCTGGTGTTCCATCCAGTTTCGAGGGCCAGAATTCTTCGGTTTTCTTCAGAAATTCTGGACCGTCGTGCCAGAGTGTGCTCCTTTGAAGATCCTCCATCGAACATCCTCTGGTGGCTATGTCAGCTGGATTGGCATCTGTTGGAACGTATCTGACGTTGACTTCAGCGTTGTGAGTTGTCCTGAGCCTCCCGAAGTTCTCGTGAATCGATTGTACTCGATTTGAGACCCATCTTGATCCTGCAGTGCTGGTAGTCGGGCTGATCGTCCAGTACAGTGTGATGGTACTGTCACTGAAGTGTGTGACCTTCTTGAAGTCGAGTCGCAGCTCCTTTGCTAGTGTTACTGCTAGATTGGTTGCAAGTTCCAGTGAGATTAACTCCATCCGCGGAATCGTGAATGCTTTCGCGTTGGATTGTGGTTTGATCTTTGACTTGGCCATGACGAGTTTGCTGGTGTAGACTCCGTTTCCGAGATCGTAACGAACGTATCCGCAGGCGGCGTAGTGCTCCTTGGAGGCGTCCGAGAATAGAGTCAGCTCAACATTTTTGTAGTCGTAGTCTCCGATCAAACGTCGTGGAATTTCGTACTTCTCGCTGGTAAACTGCTTCTTGATCTTGTTCCACCAATTATCCAGTTCTTGCGGAAATGGTGTATCCCAATCTAGTCCGAGTTCCCAGCATCTTGCGTTCAGTGACTTGGACTGTATTAGCAGTGGTATGATGAGTCCACATGGATCGTAGTTGGATCCCTTGAAGGCTGCTAGCATCCTTTTCGTTGGAGTTCCGGCTGGTGGCTTGGCAACTTTGATGGAAATTGTATCTCGTTCGCTGTCCCACCAATGACCTAGAAGCTTGCAGACTTTGCCCTTGGCCCGATCCTCTTCCTTGATCTTCTCTACCGTATCTGGATGATTGACTTGAAATTCCCGAAGATTCATGTGCATTCCTCGGAATTTGGCTTTTCCTTGCTGGTAGAGCGAGTAGAGTTCCTTCTCGTCGTCGCTGGTAAAGAGAACGTTATCGACGTACAAATTATCGAGTATCCTCTTGTTGATTTCCTCTGGCTTGTCATCCATGTACGCATGAATGGTGACTTGAAGAAGAAATGGCGAGCTGGAGATGCCGAATGGAAGTCTGGTGAATCGGAAGATTTGGATGTTAGCTGGTGTTACGCCTTTTTCTGGATCCTTTAGCCATAGGATTCTGAGCATGTTCCTTTGGTCCTTTTGAAGCCGTACTTGATGGAAAGCTTTCTCTATATCTGAGACCATCAGATATTTCCCAAGCCTTGATCTCATGATGATTCCTGGGATTGAATTGAGAAGCGCTGGTCCTGGAAACATGCAATCGTTGACCGAAAGTTCTCCTTTCATTTTGGCTGATGCATCCGTGACAATCCGCATCTTCGTTGTTTCAGAGTCTTCTTTGAAAACTACTGAGCATGGCATGTATGAAGGCGGTCCGTCGTCGTCCATTGCTGGTGTTACTCTCTCGAGGATCCCTGATCTCAGTTGCTCCTTGATACCTTTGTGGAAGGCGTATCGCAACTCTTTGGTCTTGAGTTTATTACAGTAGAGGCTGCTCAACCGTTTCAGCGCCAGAGGGTAGTTCCCGCCAAGGAACTTTTCTCGTCCGTTGAGTGGGAATCTGACGTAGATCTTGTTTTCCTTATCCCGGACTGCTGACTCCTTGAATCTTCTTATGAGCTCGTTGTCGTGGTCCTCTTTTGTCTGGACGACCGTTGGATTCTCGATTCCCAAGTTGGCTAGGCTGGTAGATTGCTCGTATAGCTTTGCAAGCTTGATGTTGGTGACTGGTCAGTGTGACGACTTTGGGTCGGTGATTTCTTGGTTGTAATCATCTGTCTCCCAGTCGATGATGGTGGATCCTTCTTGCATGAGGTTAACTTGAATCCTTTGTGGGGAAGCTGGTAGTAGCACTCCAGATTCCGTTGGTGGTACGAACACGTAACCCACGAGCATTCTCTCTATTGTCCTTCCACTGGGAAGATCGTACGAGATGACCTTCTCCAGCTTCTTCATTGTAGAGATCACGTTGTTACCCAGTATGAGATCGATTGGACGTCCATCGGCTTGGTTTAGATGATATGGTTTTGGTAGTTTGATGCGTTGTTGGTTGATGTAGGCGATGTCGGCTTTGGAGAAGGCTGGTTTAGCGAATCTCGTTGTCATCTTGTCGAAGCTGACTGCATCCATTTCCCATACTTTTCCTTGGAGATCTTCGATCTGTAGTCTGTAGTATGTGCACCAGTCTCTTTTTGTTTCGGATACAAATCCAGTGAACTTGATCTTCCGTTGTCCTACCGCTGGTAAATTTAGTCGTAGTGCTGCTGCAGTAGAGATTACTGAAGATTGAGCTCCTGAGTCCACGAGAGCTGTTAGTGTTTCTCCTGCTGGTGTTGTTAGCAAGATGAATGGTAGTTTTACGTCCTCGTCGGTGATGTTGGTGACGATGACGTGTTGCGTAGTATTCCCGACGTCCTCTGGTGGTGGGTCGTCGAGTCGTGCTTCACGCATGATGCGTTGGAGTTCCTTGTCCGCTTGATCACCCAGTGCGAAAGCCTCACCATCCGTGGTCCTCTTCGGTGTCGCAGTGTACGATTCCGATTTGGATATTGCTGGTGGCTTGGGTCCCGACCGCTTGAAATTGGCTCTGGTCCTCCTTTTTGAGTTGTTACATGACGTGGAAGCTGGTGTTGATGATCTTGAGGGGGGCGTCTGTGAATGAAGACGTGGAGGTGGTGAAGATGAGGAGTATCTAGAACTCGGGGGTTTCAGCCCCATCATCCCGAAACAACTGAATTTCAAGTCCGGCATCGTCGTAGAGATCGTATTCTTGAAGGAAGGTGTTGATCTTGACTTTGTCGGTCTTCGAGTTGTCGCAGTGTCCCGAGAAGTGTTTGCATTGACAATGGAAGCAACGGAAGCGAGAGAGACATTCTGTGGTCGGATGCTGGTTGCTCAAGCAATTCCCGCAGAGTTTGTTCTTCTGGACTTGTTCGAGCTTCTTGTTGACTGGTAGCTTGCACTCGACGGCAGAGTGGTCATCCTTTCCACAGTAGGCGCACGGCATCGTTCTGCATGGTGGTTGGAAGCCTCTCACGCGTTTCCACGATCCTTTCTTCTCGAATGATCGGCTTCTTCTCTCCTGGTCTCTCTGCTGGTATCTGCGATCCTTCTCCATCTTGTTGACGAAAACTTCATCAGTAGCTGCTGGTGTGGTCCTCTTGCGAAGACGTTCCTCGCTTCGTTTGTCGGCGATGAGTTCGTAGGCGAGTTGGAGCAGCTTGTCGAAGGTATCGTTTCCTTTCAGGTACTTTCTGTTAACCTTGCTTCGCATGAACGCTGGTAGCTTGTCGATGAAGTCCCGAAGGAAGTAGTGATCGTCGACCTGGATGCCCAATGCTTTAAGGCGATAGGCCTTGTTGGCGAAAGAATTGAGTCCTGACTCCATGTTTTCCACGTTATCCTCCTTGATGTGGAGAGTTTTGACGGCGTCGAGAAGAATCTCTTCTTGGATGGAGTTTCCGTTGTATTGGCGGTCCATGTTCCTGAGCAGTATTTGATAATCCTCGGCTGAAATGCTGGTTGATTGCATCTCCTCCTTGGCTTTTCCTTCCAGAAGACTGAGCAAGATGGTCTGCTTGATCTCCGGAGTGAAGACTGCTTTATCGTGCACCATGGTACGGAATTTGCTCATGAAGAGAGCGTAGTGGCAGGTGTCTCCTGCGAACTTCTCCATGACGTTCATGACGGCTGTCATTTCGGCGGCTGCAGATGCTGGTGGGTGGGCTTGAGGAGATGGGATGTCCTTCTGGACATTTTGGCGCTGGTATGAAGAAGTTGATCCTCCGTAGCGATCGTCGTTGAGTCCGTTGTTGAATCCACGAAGTCCGCTGGTAGAGGGCGCTTGACTTTGAGAACGGCGCTTCTCTTTCTCCTTCATCTCGTCGACTGCAATAGCCATCCTGTTCAGGGCCATCTGGAATCCATTACGATCCTCCGTATGTTCCTTCTGCATGCTTTCTATCTTGTTGATGACTCCGCTGGTAATGTTCTTCACGACGTCAAGAAGCTCCACGTGCTTCTGGTCTTGAACCTCATGACGATGGTCTAGGCCCAGGTCCTTTCCCGCAACTCTGGCGGAACGGTTACCCAAACTTTCGACCGTCTCAATTGGTTCGATGGAAAGACGTCCGTTGTTTGCTCCTGCGGAGCGACCTCTGGTATTGTGCTGATGAGTTACCATTGGTCTTGGCACGTGAGTGCTGGTGGCTGGTGGTTGGCCTGTCGCATCTGTGAACTGGTCGACTGATGCTGGTAGACTTGCTGATGGTCCTCCTTGGCTGATGTCCTTCGGCGGTCCTTCGAGCAAGTTTTGAATTTTCTCAATGAGCGTGGTGATGGATTCACGCACTTGATCGAATTCGTTCTTCACCATGAGGTGATTCTCCATCTCCTTGCGACAAGATCCGTCGGTCTCCTCGGCTTCCTCGATTTCCGGATGCTGGTGGAAGAAGGCGTCGATGTCACTCTTGATGGCGTCGAGCATGTTGAGTTTCTCCAGGAGCGTAGCTTGAGCACTACGCATCACTTCATGTCCCTCTGGACGGAGATCCGGCTGGTAAATGGCTTCGACTTGAGCAAGAGTTGCTTTGGACCTTCTTGGTGACGATGGTTTTGAGACCTTGTAGCGGGTGGTGATGGGTAGACATCCTGATGATGGTTGAGCGCTGTGTATGGCTGGTACACTTAATTATCCCTGCAAGAATTCGAGACATTAGTATTGTGGTGGGAGCTAAGCTCCACACCTCGGTAACACACGCGCTTTGACTGGAAGTTTTAGATTTTTGTTTAACGTCTTCTCCCTCTTACCATAGGGAAAGACGAGTAAATTGAATTTTATGGATCCCCCACTTACTATTAAGGGATGGTCTTTTGGGCTTACTACCTTATTATAAACGGCCAGTAGTTAACTCCTCTAGATGGCCCATAATACCTGTACAGCGATATTATGCTATTCCCTGAAGATGAATTTGGGTCCGAGAATAGGAGAGACCCGTCGAGATATACAGCTCGACCCCTGTCCCAGGAAAGCAGTCTTACGATTACTGCTCCGCGATGGAGGGTGTACGCCTTGGCTCCCACCGCGTCTTGTTGATCCCGGGGAGCTCCAACAGCCAGTGAACGAGTCCCGATCCAGAGTTTGTCGATCGTAGGTATGTGACTCCACGTAACGTCCTTATCCGTCCGGTCCTATGTGCCGCTCACTTCCCGCCAGGTAGAAATTGGAGCTCGGTTTTTGCTGTTTTGATGACTACTTTCAGCATAGTGGACTCAGGCTGGTGTATTGATGTGATCCTTCGCTTTCAGATACATCTGCCATCCTATTCCTTGTAGTTTTACCTGAATTCGTGATGCGAGATTAGATAGGGGTCCCTGGGTAATCACCCGCCGGCGATTTTCCCAGAGGGCTTAAAACACTAGTTTTGATTTTGATGTTAGACTAGTGGGGCATGATTTTTAAACCTTACCTTATTTTATCGCGCAAAAACAGAATAGAGGGTGCACTCTTTTAGAGCCGCGTCCGTCTAATTCTATGCAATCTTTCAGTCGCTCGTGGTGTTACCGAGGTGGGAACAGACAATAAGACAGTTGAAGAGATAGAAAGAGATAAGAATTGCAGGTTAAGAACCCGTACAATAGGACACTTTGAATAACACATAGCAGCACATTAGTCTTTTCATTCAGATAGATATTGGTGTTTTGATACCGTGATTATTAGTCTTCTTGCTGGTGGTTGCTACTGACCTTTGCGAGGCTTTCGCTTGAACAACTTGTCGAGCATGACTCCGGCTGGTGGTACTTCACTGTCGTCCTTCTGCTCCTCCTCCTTCTGCTTTTGCTCCTGCTTCTCCCGATCCTCCTTCTTTTTCCGTGCTGCTTCCTCAGTGTACTTGAGCTGGCAAAGTAGGAGATGGTGTTTGTTGGCTTGACAGTTTTTCCCTTTGCAGAGCTTGTTGATGTTGACCTTCAGGTTGGTGCACTCGCTGGTATCATGCCACGAAAGGCACTCGATGCATCGTCCTTGTTCTTCGATCAGCTTTCGTCTTGCGTCGGCAGTCTGGTACTGTTCGCATGCTGAGGCGCCATGTGTTCCTTGGCAGAAGTAACAGCCTGTTTTGTTGAGTTCTGGAATTTTGTTCGGTCCTCTGACGGCCAAAGCTGTTCCTTGTTGTTGTGATTCCTCGAGCTTGTTCTGCTGGTACTTGACTCTTTTGGCCAACTCCACGACTTCCTCAATTTCCCTCTCGATCTCCTCGTCTCTCTGGTCATAGGCGTCCTTGAGCTCCTGATACATGAAGGAGATTTGATTGCATACGTCTT
The DNA here is from genome assembly GCA_963932045.1 of Caenorhabditis sinica. Taxonomy (NCBI): domain Eukaryota; kingdom Metazoa; phylum Nematoda; class Chromadorea; order Rhabditida; family Rhabditidae; genus Caenorhabditis; species Caenorhabditis sinica. The sequence goes on from OZ009940.1 coordinate 24,738,895, forward strand.
TGAGCAACTCCATCGCGATTTGTGTCGGCTGGTGTTGGCTGCTGACGATGTTGACCAGTCGACGTTGCTCCTCAGCATCTCCTCGTTGTGCTGCTCTGACGATTCTCTGGTACGTGATGGGTGTTCCGTCGGTGTCGACCACTTCTGGATCCTCGTAGACCGTCCACTCCTCTTCGTTATTAGTACTTGACGCTGGTATTGGATCCGACGTCGTGACTTCCAACTCAGCAGAGATTCTCAACTGGTCGCTGGAAACAACGAGATCCTCGATCCCGCTCTGGGGCGCGGCTTCGTCGTTGATCCCTGCTAACAGCTGGTCCTCATTGTATGTGTGTCTGCTGGTGGTTCCTTCTTGGGATGGTTCCTCCGGTGGAATGTGGATGACGTCCATCTGCAGAAGTTGTTGTTGTTGGTCCGTTGAAGAAGAGTGATGAAAGAGAGGGAGAGATATAAAATCGGAATCAAACCGATGTGAGGGGTTGGGATAGAAGATAAGCAGTTAACTGGTGTTTTACTTCATTAGCGAGAAAGTAAGACAAAAATAGGTTAACAGAAGAAGACATTGACTCGGAGTTCGGTGATGTGAGATCGGTCCTAGTCCTAGTGATGCTGGTGTCCTCCAGAGGTTCCGGCTCCGTTTGTCGAAGCTTGTTCTTCGTCGGTGGATGGTGCTGGTACGTCGACAGTGAACAGCTTGGTGGTGGCTTCCATCATCCGGTTGACGACGTTGGCCATGATGTTGATCTGTTGCTGTAGACGTTTGTCCTCCGATCCAGTTGATTTGATGACTTCGTCAATCTTGCTGGTGACGTCACGGCTGACTCCCGTCACGATCTGGATGTTGGTCTGGATGATCTGCATGTTGTTGAGAAGGCGATATGTGACCTTCGCATGCTCTTCTTCCATTTCCTTGATTCTCGCTTCGAGATGAGCGATTCGATCGTCGTTGTTGGTGACGGTGACATCTGGATTCGAAACTCTGCTGGTAGACTCCGTAGGTGGTGTCGACGACATCTTCGTTGGTTCTAGAAAGAAAGACTGTGTGCTATGGTTAGTGTACGCTATTGGGCAATATCACGGTTAAAAGAGTACGAGTGGTGAAAGAGTAAGAGAAGAGAGTAGGCTGAGACAAGGGGATAAGGAGAAGAAAATGTTGCATCTGTAATCGCGCATAATTTATGGTTCAGTGGATTTTGATGAAGAAAGTTTTGAATTTAGTCTACGCTTAACCCTTGAAACACCTAAACTGCTATCTGCCTCAATCGGTAGACGGCCTGGCACTTAAAATTGAGCTGCCGGCGCTAGTCTCAACGCGTTACCACGTCGCCCTTGTCCAAGGGGCCCGCGATGAAGACAGCAGTATGTACCGACTTCCACGGTTCCGCGCCACGATGCGGAGTGTACAAACATGAGTTTTGTTACAGATTTTGACGAATTTTGCGTTAAACTTAGCTGACGAAGCGCTCCCGAGCTCTTCCTTTCGATTGCTCATGCTTAGCACGAACGACCGGCCAGAGGGCTCTCCGAAGCCTTTTGTCCACTTTGAATAGATCATTGCTGGTAGAACTCGTAGTTGGCGCCAAAATTGATCAGATCTCGACGCTTCCTTCAGAATTCCTCCACGTCCGTTTGCTGGCGACATCCGAACGCTGCTCCGACGTCTTCTCCGCGCAAAAAACGACAAATCCTCGACTGAATTGCTCCCGATTCCTTGCGATCGCTGTTATACGAACCGTTTGCCGACGGCTCGATGATCGCTGGTAACCGCGCCAATTTTTCGTTGAATTTCCGATCCGAGTGATTACGAAATCCATTGCTTTTGACTCGAGTATCGGCTCCAATGACACCAATTCCCTAGGCCATCCGACGCTGGTACTCGAACCGCTCTGGGCTCGACGAGACTCAGTGTCTCTAATACCGGTCGATGCACCATGTGGAAAATAGGTTAGAAAACGGTGGATGAGTCCGGTTCCCTGAGTTGCATTTCCTTTTACTGCCAAGAGTTGACTTGGGTCGTTGAGTGAAGGCGATTGTGCTGGTATTTCGCAATAAGACATGAGTTGGCTTTACACGGCTTTATTCGCTGGTATAGACTCCCGAAGGGAGGAATATTAGCTGGTACAGGAATCAAGGGGGAGAGAGCGGTGCTTCGAGACGAAACACACGCTCACATGCTGGTAGGGGAACAATTAGTGGTGACTGACGAGTGTGAGTGGTGATAATGACGCAAACACTCTCTCGCGGTGAGACGCAGAGAAGGCGCGAAGAGGGAGTGAGCGGAGTGTCGTAGCGGCATCGCGGAGTGTCGTTGGCGGCAATTTGAATCGACGCTTTTGGCGGTGATTTGAATTGTTGTTTCCGAGATGTACATTTCCCGTTGTTGACATTTCCTCGAAATGCACGATGTCCCGGACAGCAAGCTGGTGACATGAATAATCCCAGTTGATTCCTTGAATGTGTGAATATTCCAGATGGGTTGTATGACGTGAATGTTAGCGAATGGTTGAGTTGATTGACTTGAGTGAGCACGTGTTGAGCCTTGAACGTTAGTGAGAGAGAAACTACTAGATAGATGAAGCTTGTCTAGTAAAGCTGCTTCTTTACATTCTCGGAATGATAAGGAAGACTTGAGGACTAAACTGCCACTCTGGACGGTTTAGTCATGTGAGTCTGAGACGCAAGTCTCAGATGATCCGGATCGTGGTATTCCATGGGAATATCGCGACAACCGTACTTAATGGAAATTTTGTGATCGGAAGTTCATTTTCTGTATTTTCAGTTATCATAATTTCGGCAAAAAAAATTTGCAAAAAAAATTATACTGCTACATGAAGTTTACATGAATTTCTCGTATTTCGAAGTTGTTCAATTGGACGAGCGCGGTATCAGCTGTAACTTTCAAAACATCACTGTTGGTGGATCATAGCGGGATATAATGGCACTGAATCATAAATCCCGCGTCTTCAGAGACCCTATGTTTTAGTAAATATCATATTAACAATATATTCTCATTAACGGCGATTGCTAATCATGTTGTTCCCTCTGAAAATGAAGATAAAGAACAACCCTTTGGGGACTTTTTGGTCCCTTACATACAAACGAGAAATAGAAGTAGAAGAAGAAGACTTTGAAACTAAAAAGAAGCCAAACCCAATACTTTTCCACTTCACTCATTTAGTGAGGAGTGTGAACGTCACATTATTGCTAATGAAACATAAACAATATTATGAAAGCTGTGAAACAAAAAATTATATCGGAAGTCTGGTAGTTTTTTCTCTGTTTTAATCAGTTATTGTCATAAAAGAGATGAAGTCGGGCATTAGTGCTTTGAAGATTCTGTTAGTAAAGTGTTTCTATCCACATGCAAAACACAAAAATTGGAACTCGTTTCTCAGTTTTGCATAAATTTTGGCAATCTGTATCTCAAAAGGACCGCAACTGTATTAGCTTTAATTTGTATAAAACTTTGATCAGTCACGTTTTTATGTTTCTTCATATAGAACTTGTTCATTGTAAAAGTAAGATACGCATTGGGTGAGCGACTTAGGATTTTAAACAATTCTGTGGAATTGCTTCTGATGGTGACGTCTTTTGTGAAAAGTTTTTTAGTTTAAAACAACACTTTCTTGAGAAGTCGCGTAAGATTTAAAACCGGTTGGAAACTGAAAAAGTTTCTTATCGCTTTTGATTCGAAAACCTCCGTGGTTACACGAATCAAATTCGCTCAAAAGTGTCTGATTCATGAATAGCTGAAACAGTGAAAGATTATTCTTGCGATAGTCGATTCTCATCGTTCTCCAAATATTCTCTAAGCTATTGAAATTCGAAATATACTGTATCAATGAGCGGACGCTCAACGGATCAGCACGGTAGCAAACACGACGGCTATATGGCAAACATGATACTGCGACTGAAGTTTACATTTTTCACTGTTTTCGATCCATCATATTGTTCTGACGTTTGATTCCCGAAGCAATAAGGCTAAGATAAAATTAAGAAAACTTACAGTTTCAGGAACTTGGTTTCCCCTACGGCTACCAAAAAAATTTGTTTCATTTTGGTTGTTCCTCAACTTCTATTCAGTACTGTTATGAACATTCAATAATTATTGTTCTTCAATTGCTGAGTATAGTGTGGCAATAGTCAATTAAATTTATATTACCTACTTTAGTAGTGAAAAACTACCGTTTTCCTATCCTAATTTTTCACAAGTTTTCCGTCGCCAGTGATACGAGAGTCGGTTTTGATCTTTAGCTATCAAGTATTTCAACTTGTTCAACGTACATAACAAGCTTCACGGTTCTGCTACCTTGGGTGGAAAACTTAAGAGCAGTACGGAAAGAGCTGCGACTTTCGATCGGAGCTATATATTTTATAAAATCCTATTCACACCATCTCTAGGGTTCTCTCAAAACCTAAAATATTGCGGTTTCAAGTTGTCATCAAAGTCATGCATGTTCTTCAGAATTTAGTTTTAGGAATCATTGAATAGGCATGAAAGTATGTTCAAATCTTATTGTTCTCAAGGAAAACGGAGTTTTTTTCTGTTCCAATACCGGCATATCAAAAAAAAAAAAATGATGACAATAGTAGACGTGATGGTTTAGGTTACAAATCTATTCTTCCACAATGAACTCTAGCTATTCGATAGTTTTGCTCGAGAAAATTTTTGTATCATAACATCAAAAAAAGGGCATTGGTGTCCATAGCTCTGATTCCACATCATTTCCGAGATTCATTATCTATTTTTTTTCTTTACACTTGCTTTATCATCCTTTTTTTGATACTCTGTTTCTTGCATATCTCTTGGTTTTATCTACCTGAAGGATTTTTCCACCAATCGTAAGTTTTTGAAAATATCACTCCTTCATGATGAGCTGCATAAATTTTTGGGGCTATAACCGTCCAAACAATTTTTGTCAGTTACACTATCTATATGGGAAAAATGAAGCAGAAAAATGTTAATTTACGTTCACATACATATTTTCCTGTTTCCGACTGTTTGTATGACTTTTTTGACTCATGATAGATAGTTTTGATCATTTTCTTACATTAGACTTAATCTCTTGTATCTAGCTCTCCAAAAACTTGTTTTGGCTATTCGATTTGTGCCGTTGGTGATTTTATTTCGCTACCTTTTTTCGATGCTCGTTTTAAAAGGTTGGTAACTAGGATTTTTAAATTGATGAAGCAATATTGTGGGTGTCCCTCAAACTAAGATGTTGCGAAAAAATGTATACCGTTTCCTCATCTCAATTTTCTATCAGATATTTTACTTCTTTAGTCTTGTCTTTCCGGTCGAACAATTTTTCTGTTTCATGATTTACTAGAGAAACTCCCAAATCAAAAGATTTCGATTCTCAAGCGCAACTCAACGCGATCTTCATATCATTGTTCATCTGATTTCACATACTTTCTCCCTGTAACTGATTCGTTCTACTCCGTCTACTGACTCCACTAAGAACAATATGTATTGTTTCATGGAGCTTATTACTGTATCAAATTCTTCGATCGTTCTCTCATTTTTCTATATCTTAGCAACTCCCATTACTTTTGATGGATTCATGAAGACCGTGCAGCAGAGATTACAATAACTAACATCTGTTTTTGAGATAGTGTTTTGTTGGTCTTCACGTTAGTTTCAAACCGCTACATGGCGAGAAAATGTATGTATACTATCACTGAAACTACCATTAATTAGAGTAGGAAGCTGTTGAGCACATTGCTTCCTCTCCAAAAAATGTAAAATAATCAGTTCATTTTTCCGCCAATTAACACGGTTTCAATGACATGAAAAATTTCAAAATTCTATAAATCACTGCTAGTATGCACTTTTGAGCATTTTGACTTCTATCAAGCTAGTTTATTGTTTCATGCTGTTTTGAAGAAACTCATGAATCCACATATTTCGATTCTCCATCTTCATTCTTTTGTTCGTGCGATTTTATTTTTTCTCCCAGTAACTGAATTGTTCTGTTCTGTCTATTGGCTCCACTAAAAGTACTGTTAACTATTTCTAATACATAGTTAATTACCCTTTATGACTTTTTTGAAAATCAAAAATGTTCTTTTTGTTTCATTGACAATCTCGATCCTTGGATAGTTTTATGGTGGCCGTGAAACAGAGTTAACTTCATAGAAAATCAGTGGATTTTTGCGGTTTCGTTAGTCTCAGCATGTCTAATTTCACCGACCTTCTCCGTGCACAAGTCGTAGAAACTAGTTTTTGATAGCATTTAATGCTATTCCATATAATTGCTTGGGTGTCATCTAGGTATCCAAAAATGCTTATTACTGTTTCCTGATGTCCACAAAATAAGAGTGGTGCTACAAGTTTTGATTCCAAATTGGTAACCTTTATCAACAAGAACAATAACTGTACTGATATCTGGATAAGTGTTTCTCCTGATATTCACAACCCTAGTGAGATAGTTGTATTCGTTTGATTATTCTTAAAGAGCATTTATTTCAATGATTTTTCTGTTCCACGGTGTACGCGTTAGTATAGAATACGGTGTTGAAGCTAATGGGACTTGTGTGATCTGTGCTAGAAACTGAAACACTCTTGCTAACTATAACCTGGATTTAAAACAGTTACGCGTTTACTATTTCATGACATTCACAAGATTCTTAAATTTTCGAATATTTTGCTTTTACTGTTTATAGTCCTCAATATTTCCTCCATTTGTTGAAAATTTTCATTCGTTTTCAGATCTAAATAATTTTAATCCAGTTTCAAATATATTCTCAAATTCAGAGTTTACCATTTCAAGACTATCAGAACTTGCATAGAAAGGAGTAAACATCAATCGAAGCCATTCTTTTGTTCTGGTAAAAAAGTAAAGAAAATGTTACGTGAATACATGATTTTGAGAGAGGTTCTGTATCACTTTTTCCTATTATTGCTTTTTCACCCAAAAAAATGTGCGACTCTCCAGTTCCTTTTTTGAGATATTGTTGGTTGGTGGAGTTAAAGTATTGCTCTCAAAAATTTCACTATAGCAGCATATGGATAGCACTGTTTTTTACATGTGTGATACCACAAAATTTTTCTAAATTGTTCCCATTTTTTGACAGTTTTCACTGTTTCATAATGGTCTCGAAAACTTTAGTTTCTACTGCTCCATAATGGGAGGAGTTTACATTCAACTCCATTTTCACTGTATCACCGGCTCCAAAAAAGATCCAGAGCCATTGGAAACGCAATCGAACTTCAGTATTTTGGCTCCTAGAACTCTGACTTTCTCCTCAATTATACCTTTAAAATGACCATATATCAAAGACCACTGTAATAACTCACGAAACACTGCATCACCTCTTCATGAAGTTCAAAACATTTTCTGCTATATTAATCCAAGGTCGTCTTTGTTTTCAAAAAACTTTTTTTTTTGACTGTTTCAATGAGCCCAGAACTGTTGCAAAAAATAATGACATTTCCAATTGTGGTGTCGTTTACTACGTCCATTAGCCCCTAAAACCTCATCCCTCTCCTTTTACCCAAATTTTAAGCACTTTTCCATAACCCCCCGGGATTCCCCCTCCCAGCCTGCTCTTCCGAAATTGTTTGTTTAATTAAAATTAGCTATTTGTGACACACAAACAGGTAAAAGCCATGCCTTTTCTCATCAGTGTGTAAATCATTTTCTGGAAGTTTCATTAGTTTTTTGGGAGGGTTTTGTGCCTAGGACTCAGTTATTCCCATTGGAAGACACTGGGATGACCTGTTAGGGGGTCCTTTTTTTTGAGGATACTGGGGTGGATTTTTTTTGGAGCAGAACATGACAGAACCGGAACGAACTACTTTAGACATTTTCATTGAGTTTGAAACTTGAGACGCAAGTTTGACACCGTTTTCTAGTCAACTAGTACTGTATCTTTATTATATTGCTTGTGTTAGTCGAATCGCTTTGCAATTGGAAAGATCTCATTCTGAGCAAAATTATAAACTTTTTGAAACCGAAAAATCTGTTTTTTCAGGAGATCAATTTTTCCATTTTTTTCCTGTTTTAGATTACCCATAACTGTGTTTCATTTTGGAAGTTAGCGCTAATCAGTAATCACTTGTTTTGTTGGATTTCACTTCGCGGTTTCTTCTCGAATCACACAAATCTGTAAAGTCTAAACGAAACTTTAAGTTTGACACTGGAGTTTTTGGTTTTGCAATAATTAAACGCGCTCTATTGCTAACGTGACAAAGATTTGAACGTTTTTCGGCTTTCCGTCGTTTTTCAAGGTCTTGAGTCTTTATGTAGTAATAGTGAATTGTCCACAAGGAGTACACGAGGCCTCAAAACCTGGAAAAAAAACGGTAGGAAAGCTGAAGTTAGCAATAGAGCTCGTTTCAACATTGAAAAAGGAGAAAATCGCCAATGCAAGGTTTATGGAAAAGAACGAAAATCACGCACTTTTCCTCGTCAGTTGCCAAGTAACTGATTGTATATTCTTCATCTTGAGGAAAATCTAAGCACTATATGAAACTGAAACATATGGATAAGGCGAAGTGTCTTGTTTTCGGATTTTGCTGTTTCTGGACGTCCAAAACTCACACTATGTCGGGAAGTCGGCCATGACTTATACTAGTGATCTCAAATCAAAAAAAAAACCATGAAAGTCCCCCGCAAAAAAAAAGTCTGATGATATGTTTTTTTTTTCAGTTTCAATGTCTTTAGATTTGATTGTTCTTTTCATTTCAATGCTAGTTAGTCGACCGCCTCTGGTTAATCCAAAATCTGGAAAATTTGCACTTTTTAAACTCCCACGTTTTGGAGAGACCCAATCTCTGCTTCTCTTTGCCCCAGCTCGATCCATCCTCAACTTTCCAAGGAGAAACCCCAAAATTAATCCATCTTTTCCTGACTTCCCATTTATTACCCACCCGAAATCCTCTATAATATTGTCTCTTCTTTTACCTTTTCCAACCATCGTTTCACTAAAACTTTAGAAAATCTTCAATGTTAGTCATAGTCTTGAAACCTAAAATTTTTCACTTATATATTTGTATTTTCGCTGCTAGTCAAAATTTCCTTTTTTTTTTAGTCGTAGATTTGAACATATGAGATTTCTTCATTTCAGCTCGAGGATTACTAAAAGTATGGAGACTTTTCGTTCTGTTTCTAATAGTTTCGAAATTGAGCTTTTCATTCTCACAATATTCCAACTGCTTTCTTTCATGGTTGAATCTAGCTTATTCGAACTACAACTGACTTCAAAAGTACATCTAGCTTGATTAAATTTCCAATTTTTCCTGCCTGTCGTGGACCAGTTCGGATTGGGCCAAAGCCAATCCGAGTCGATTTACGTCAAGTGTCAGAACTAGAAACCTCTTTTGTGAAGTTGTCGTAGAAATGACGGTTAATGAACTAACATTTCAAAATATTTTACTGTTTTTCATAGTTTTGAAACTGAATCATCTCATTATTTCTGTGATTCATTCATCGTAGCAAAAAAAAATTCCAAATTCCTTCTGATTCATGTACTCATTTTCGGACCGGACGTATTTTTTCCTTCAGTATGACTTCTGCCTGCTCGCATAGTTCACTTACTTATTCAGTTTTAAATTATTGATAAATTTTGTACCTTTCAAAATTTCATTTGATTTGAACTGAACGTCCACCTTGATTGGCGAAATTCTAACTTTTTCAAGAATATTCACTGTTTCATCAAGTTTTTGAAATCATATCCATTCAGAACTTATTATTACATGCGTGGATTTTTCATTGGCAAGATCAAGAATTCTGTCAGTTCAAAATTTCCCCGTTTCTGCTTGCTGCCATATAATTACTTCCTAGCTATTCGCTGTTCTTGTTGGCTATCTTACATCTAGAACTTCCATACATAAAAATCAATTTTGCGGACCAATATCATCTCGGAAAATGGAAAACATTGAATGTTCGAACCCAACAAAATTAGTCTACGACCCACTTTCTACGATCTCTAGATATGAAGGATCTCCTGTTTTTTTCCGATGGTTTCATTTGGAGCTCATGCTTCTTTAAAATGTACTGAAAATATGTTAAAAAAAGTTGTCCGTTTCTCATAGTTTTGAAACTGCATACATTTGTCTGGGAGATTAGTAGTCATCTTGCGCTCGCTTGGATTCATTGAGATTGAGTTCACTTTAAAGACCACCAATCGACAATTACTGCCGTTATCTATTTTTTCTGACATTTTTGGAGCCGTGAGCTTTTCCGATTTCAATGTTATGATTTTAGTTATTTTCGGTTTCACACTTTTGAAATAGTTTGGTCTTACCTGGCACACTTGATTCCCGTCATTTGTATTGCAATAATTGTTGTCTTCACGGTTTCATCTAGGTTTTGAAGTCTTTCACAGAAATGGGTCAATGATACACTGGTTGCTACTACAGCCTTCATATTACTGTAATTTTAAGGTACTGTAGCTATTTCCTCCTTATCTCAAATTCGAAATTCCCCCTGTTTCCCGATGCCGTAAAAAACTCTGAGCCTACTTCTTCAACACTTTGAGTTTCACCTATTCATTCTGAAAATGCCTCAAATACTTACGAATCATATTGATTCATATAACATTTTAGTGAGCCATAAAGAGTGCAAAGAACTGAAAAGTGTGTTCCATATTTGTCTAGATTTTTATGCAACCGTTATGATTGCTATCAACTAGAACTAGAGAAGCAAATTTATGAGTTTTTTTTCTGAAAGCTAAGAAGTATCTTTTTGTTTGTTTGCACTTTCTCGTATGGAGTAATGTTATGACAATCATAAAAGAAGAGTGAAAGTTCAAACTTTTCAAGGGTTTTTTTCTGTTCCATGAACTCTATGTGCTGAAGTGGTTAGAAACTTTCACATTCATGCGTATGAACTTGGAATTAAAATATCATTTTCATAATTTCGAGACATATTCAGTCGAACATCATTTTCTGAAAACCTGTCTCGATCCACACCCTTGAATCCGGTTTTGTTGAAAAAATGCTGAACTTTAGGGAATTTTTTTTTCTTGTTCGTTATTAGTTTATGTTTCTCGATCTTGTTATGCAATTTTTCGAAATTCCCTCCGTTGGTTCTCCATCTGTTCATTTCAAATTTGATAACTTCGCTTTCAATCAAATATTTTCTGTTTCACTCTCTCCGTATTGTTCTTTTTCAATAACTTTCCGCACTGTTCAAGATTTTCTTATGGATTAATATACTCAATCTTACAGGAATTTCGAATCAAAACTCTCCCTCTCGACCGGTGATACTTCAAGCTGAAAACTTCAAAGCTCTACTTTTTTTTGACATATTTATCCTGTTCTGCCTTGGTTTTTGATACGAACCTTATATGGACAAAATCGATTGGTTCTGTGGAAACACCGTGCTAATGTTTAGTACCATCAAAGCAGAAAAGTTTCTTCATTTGGCTTGAATTTTTAGTAGTTTCAAGAATTAAATCGTGATTCATTATTTTTCTGGGGTTTCGATATAGAAAAAGAGTCGGAAAAACAGTAATTTTACCTCTACTTTGTTCAGAATGAGATAACTGTTGCAGAGCGAAAGTATTTTTAAAAATCTTTTCAAAGTATTTCAGTAACCGTCGTTTTCCCTGCCGTTCAACTAGAAACATTTCAAACAAAGAAAAAACGTAAAAGTCCTAATTTTCCAACTGAAACCATCAATTTGTTACAGTAAACTTTGAAAGAAAACACTGAATTTTCAAAGCTATGTTTTGAACTTTTTTAGACTATTTCAATTTGGAGTCTCAGTGATGCAGCACCCTTTCAACTGATAAAAATAAGTTATTTCAAGATTATGTAAGTTTCAAAATCATTCCCCAAAATGAACATTTTTTGTGAATGTTTTTGTTGAAGTACAGAACATGGAACGTATTAGAGTGAATTTTCGGTAAAAACGCACATTGAAAAACAGTATAATTTCCGAATATTTCGGTTTTTTATTTATTCCGTTTCATAAAGCTGTCAAAGCTCGTGGACGGAACACCTAATCGATCTGTGTATCGAAAGTTTATTTCTAATCCAAATTAACTTCAATTAACTTCAACAACATCGGTCTCAATTCCGACAAAAAATAGTACAAGATTAAACAACTTTCTGAAATAGACTTATGGCCCAAACATAAAGGAAAAATATGGATAAGTCGTCCTAATTGCCCCAATTTTTTCAACTTCGAACTTTTTTCTCAGTTTCAAGTCTTTGATTTTACCTCTCAAATTCAAAGCACTTTAATCAGGATATTGTTGCGCACTTACTAAAAAGTTTTAAAATTTTATGTTCCAAGTTCCAAGTATTTCTCGGAAGTTTGCATTTCTCTTACTGATCTTTCTCTCTCCTAATTCTCTCTTTCAAAATAGATAACAAATCTAGAATCTATTTCTTCTTGCACTTTTCCTCTCCTCCAGTCAGTCCATCAAACCTCCCTTATTTTAATTTCCTTCTCCCCCCCCCCCTTTTTTTTGAGTTTTTTGCTATTGTTCTTGTTTCAACGGTTCTAGAATCTAAAAATTCAATGTAAAAATCAATGATGTTGGTATTCAGGTGGTAATGACCTAGTGACCAGGTGGTTCTGTTTCATGAACTCTGGAAAACTGAAAACTTTCATTTGTAAGATTCACAGGATGATTTCTTAACGTTAGCTGCACATTTCTAATAGAATTATAGACCCAGGGTGGTCTAGTCTCTCGAGTTTCAAAAACAGTATGACTATTGAAAAATTGGTAGGAATTCGTTGATGAACCTGTTTTTCTCTAGATTCAAACTTTCTAGTGGAAATCGAAAAGTTTAGTCTTGTGTTTTCTGTTTCTTGGTGTTTAGAATACTCTTCTGTTTTCAATCATAGCAATGTTAGCCATTTTTCGAATATGACTAGTAACTTATTAGAATAGCAAAAGCGCCAAAATCACTTCAGCTTTTTAGTATGAAAATGCTATGAAGATGCGAAACAAATCATTGATTTTGAAAAACTGATGTTTCGTGTACTCTATGAAACAGAAAATCGTTCCTATTTTCAATTCGAACTCCTCTTTTGTTCGTCTGCTTACTGGAATTTTCTGCTCACTGTACATAGACACAAATTTGAAGAATTCTTTTTTTTTTGCGATTTTCTGGAATCTGAAACATATTATTTCGGATTTCGTCTCGTAAATTCTCAGAAACAAGTTTTTTTTAGCGATGAAATAATACAAGTGAATGAAATTGAAATGATTAGCAAACTTTTGTTTATATTTACTGTTTCATGACTCTGATAGTAAGAAGATTGCCTCGTTCTTGAATGACACCAGTAGGTAGGCTTATACTGATCCCAATCACATCTAACCTGAATGAACGTAAACGAAATGTTCAGTTGCGAAATGACATTTTTGCGAGGTGTCGCGGTTGCAGAATGGACATGATGTGCGAAACGTCGTAGTTGTAAAATGACTGTTGCAAAAAGTGGGGAAGCCGATAATCAAAACCTTGTCAAGTTCATTTGATCCGCCAGATTAACCTAGTGAAAAAAACGTGTTGGGGCTAATGTTATCATTTCATAATTCAGAAAGTTCTCAAGTTTTGAACACTCGATTTGAAAATTTTTAGAGCCATAATTCCCTCATAGTCTAAATCTACAGATCCACAAGATTCAGAAAAATCTTTGCATTTTCGATATCCCTAATCAGATATAAGCATACAGTTCTTAAATGACTATTTCTTCTTAACATCACTGTCATCTAGCTGATTTTGTTTCATAGACACCATGAAACTGAAAATGACGTTCTTACAAGATTCTTACAAGACTTACAAGATTACAAGATTTAGTTAGATTATGTACGTGGACTATCAGGTACCCTTAAAATCTCGGACGCTTGCTCTCCTAGTTTTTCGTACTTTATTAAAAGACTGAGTGTTCGAAAATGTGCAAGACGATGGGAGAATCGTGCGATTACGCGCAGTGTTCCTAGAGGTTGAAACTTCCTGATGGAAACTGAAAAGTTCTGAAATTTTCGCTATTTTATGATATTGATAGTTCTCGTCTGATATCCTTCATGACACTGACTTTTTTCTTGATTAAAAATCTCAAATCAAAACGCGCCAAGGACGTTTCCAAGTTCGTCAATGCAATGCAAATAGTTCACTATCAAAATGGGACTCAATAGAAACTGTTTCCTGGACGTTTTGAAACCGGAATCTTTCGATTTTTTATTGTTCGAGAATCCGAGTTTTCTAACATTTGAAATTCTGTGCTTCATCCAATACCAATTTAAATATTAATATTACCTAGTCCCTAACGTCAAGTCAAAAACAACTGGATGTAACCGAATAATTGTTCGTTTTTAGCAGCTCTTACTGTATCATGACTTCTACTATTAACGCTTTTTTTGAATGTTGTCATTAAGACCATGGTGAATATTCCTCCATCTGCCGGTCCCGTAATAAGTATGCCCGCAACACTACAATTTTCTGAAATGTAAATAATAGCTCTCGCGTAAACAGCTCACAGACTACTGTACAGTTATTCTTCCGTTTTCAAAAAATGGTTGTAAGAAACGGAAAAAGCTGACATTTTGCGAAAAATGCTTCACTGTTGTTTGGAAACTTGGGAAGCTCGTGGAAAACATTTTGGGGGAAACCTGTGTATTTCTTGTTTTCAGTTCCATGAGATCAAGAAGTTTTTCAATTTTCCGATATCACAGATACCATTCTTTCTTCTTGTGGTTTCTCATTTTTCTACTTGAATCTAGGTGATACTGTTTCATTACCTCCAAGAACCTGATAAATGCCTGTTTGGAAGATTTGCATGTAGCTGTGTTTTGTGAACTGACAATTTCACAGTTTTGACGGCATTCAGTAGATATGTTTCAATAGAGTGGTCTTGTTTTTTCTTCTTAAAAAATGATCACCGTTTTTTATTTTTGAGAATTGCCCTTTGTTTCCGAACGTATCACTTCTGGTGTGGTAGCTTCTAAAATTAAATACGCGTTATCGGAGTTAAAATATTCTCCTTGTTTTCAGTTCGGAATACACCGCTTATTTGATTCGAATAAAAAAAACTATCTCATGAACCTTGTAAAACGAGATGATCATCCTTTCTGATGTTAGAAACTCCGTTGCGCTATTTGAAGTTTGAAACTATGAGCCTAGTTTCAATTTCTGGAAACTTTACTACCTAACCAACATCCTCCAGGCAAAAACCAACTAGTTGAAACAGAAAATCAAAGCACATTTTTGGAAGGAGTTTCACTCTGTTTCATGACTTTCACAAGTTTCGTTAGTTCTGTTCATTTCCAGCCGTCATCCGTTTTTAGGCGTTTCCGAATACATGAATAGTGGTGAGCCAACATCAGAATCCGACTAGACTTTTGAAGTCAACTATGCTGTGTTTTGGATAAACTCTTGTTCTTAAAAACTCTCAGTTTGATCGTGAATCAAAGTGTGAAAGTGTAAAAGTCTGAATCACCGCCATGAAACCGGAAAAATTTTCTGTCTCAAGAGGAACGTTTTTCGGTGTCTGATTATGGAAATTCAATATGGTAGCATCTGAAGTGACTACTGAAATAGGCTGAAAAATTTACAAGACATCAGTCTACAATGGTCTCATTTTCGGTATAAAAACATAGATTGCTATGGTAACTAACTTAGGAAATCTAGTTCAATACTAAACCTTTCATCTGAAACAGTACCAAAAACTTAAAATTCATGGGATTTTTTTCAGTTTCAGAGTCTTGACTTTCAATTTATGTTTTTGACGTTAACATTTGTTGATTTTCAGAACTGAAACTATGGGTAACACATTGTCCCAGATGCAAATCACAGCTTTTGAATAACCTTCTAGAAACTGAAAAATTTTCCAAAGTAAAAGTTTTCAAATCAGATTTTTTCCTCGGTTTCACTCTCCTCATTTTCGTGTTAGTCTCTGTGAAATTTTTCGATTCGGACCTTTAATTCGGACGTTCAACTTCTCTAAGTACAAAATCAAGTACAAAATCCACTAAACCACCACACAGTCCTTCTTCTCCGGTGAATAGTTTTTTTGCTGTCTTGTTGTCTGCGTCTCTAGCTCAAACTATCTCGGAGTTTTCTTCCGATCGGTGGAGGTGGTATTGGGAGATGTTTTTCCTTTATTGTTTCTGTTTCTGGAGGGGAATGATTTTTGTTGGGAATTTTTTCTACTAATTTGATTTTCAACATACAGCTTGCTAGAAGTACGCAGTTTTATGGAAAACTGGAAACTGAAATTTTGTAATTTTTTGTATTTTAGGCCGGGAATAAAATTATGGTAGTGACTAGAATTCTGTTTACAGAATACCCTATTTCCTGAACTTCAGATATATTCTCATTTTTTCTAAGGAGTACTGCCTGAAGTTGAGCAAAGTGTATTTTTTTAATGATTTTGAGGTTATAGAACACTGCTAGAGAAAATTTTCGAAATTTCAGGCAGTTTTGGAATGATAAGTACTGTAACACCAAAATTTACGGTTTTTCAAAGTTCAGAAAAATTGAGCATCCTTTTCGCAAACGATCTTGGAAGCGTTAATCTCCTAATGGTATTTATTTGAATCTCAAATGATGCTCATCAGTCTCAGTTACTCATCAATTTCCAAAGTGCTCATCCATACTTTTGCTGTTTTCAATAGTGCACTAGTACTCATAACTCATTTTTTGTCAGTTCATTCACTATTAGTGGTTTATCCGCTGTTATGAAAATGTTCGAAGTCGTAGGAGTCTTACTCATCAGGAAACATAGAACAAAATTTTTCTCAATTACGGAATATTCCATTGAATTTTTGGGTTTTCCTGGTACCTTGTGAAACATCTGTGTAACGGTTTGCTTCTTGTTTGGGGAAGATATAATCAAATATTTTTATCAGTTTTGGAACCTTTATGAATTCTTAGAAACTGGGATGTTTCCAATCCCGTGCTGTACTTCTGAGCTGACCAGCTATATTGTGAAGTTTTGGGTACATGTCTAGTTGTCCTTTTGGTGTCAATTCCTGTATATTTGAAATTCGAATTTCTATTGGAACCCGAAATTACACGAAAATTAATTTTTGTTCCCAGAAGTGCTCAATAACTGGAATTTTCTTTCTTTGGTGATAAGTTTGATCCTCTCATGAAAACAGATGATTTCCACTACTTTTCTGTTTCTAGAGATTTGTATGAGTGGTCCAATTTTAGAGAATTCAGTATCCAGAGTCCCTAGACTTGATAAATTTCCTGCTTCTGAAACTTGACATTAGCACTCCGTTCTGGATAAATTCAGTTCTCCAAGGCGCTATAACTGATCTTCAAAGTTTTTTCCTGCTTCAATACTGTGATTTATAAATGTTGTACTTCTAATTCATAAGTCTCTGTTTATTTTTTCGTCAAAAATTCTAGTGATTCCACACTTCCACCTCGAATCGTTAAATCATCGCCAACTTCTATGTTTTTCGGTTTCTGGAACTTGAGAAAGCTCGCGCACTTTGAAGTTTCAATTATTCGTAACGAAAACAGTTCATATTTCTGTAGCTACAGTAATTTAAAAAATTTTATTGGTACTATCTTCTCGGTTTCACTACTGTAATTCATATATCTGACATCAACTCATAATTAGGATATGTCATTTATTGCATGACACCGTTTGATAACTTGACTCATCCTCTGAGTTGCACACCATTCTGCGATTTTCTTCCTACTTTTTCAGTTTCAGGTACCCCATATGAGACACTATGCTAGATTTCAATAATGACTTTCAACGAAATTTCCGTTTCATCACGTTTTCTCGAAGACCTAGAAGTTATTGATTGCAATTTTGTGTTTTCCTTTTGTTGCCCAATAAGAATTTGTTAGAATTTTTCACTACAGTACATCAGACCTTGGAAGTAAGGAAAGTCAACGTATTTTGCTATACTTCACTGTTTCTTAACTATGCCATAGGCACCACTGAACTCAAATTTTCAATAATCCAACAAACTGTGTACGCCTTCAAAATTACATTATTTCATCAATTTTGCCCTGATCCACACCCTTTTGAAAAGGGGCCTTTTCTTGAACCTTGCACTCATTCCGTTTGCAATTATACTCTTTCTTGAAGCCGTAGTTATGCCACTGTCTCTGTCTCACTGTAGAAGTCACAGCCTTCTAAACTTCAAAAATCCATTTCGACCATCTCCCCGAAAGGAACGCGTTTTTTCTACCTCCCCTTGCTTCTCCCTATAATTTACCTACTCATGATTTTCTCCTGTTTCCCTCTCCTCCTTCTTAGCCGAATTTATGGATGTGTTTATTTATTTTTTGCGTTCCTTTTTTTCTCTTCTGCCCTACAAAAAAATCCAGTTTACACCACACCTTTTATGTGTGTATTTATGTATACATTCCTCCATTTTGAGTGGACCGAGTACAATCAATTCTAGTGCCATTTCTCCACTTTTCAGTATTATTTATGGTTTACATTAGGGGTGGTCACACTATTTGAGTTTTTGACATTTGTTAGATATTGGGTTAGGTTGTTCTGATGAAAACTGAAGGCACTTTCCTAGTTTAGCGGTCCCATGAGAGTTTTACGGTCCCATAGGATTTTCACGGTCCCATAACATTTTCACGGTCCCATAGGACTTTCACGGTCCCATAACTTTTTCACGGTCCCATAACATATTCACGGTCCCATAGGATTTTCACGGTCCCATGGAGCCCCTGGCCTATAATAGCCATCCTTTCTAGCGAAGAACGGTCCAAGATGATGAGAATGTTCCCTGTAGTGTGGCCTTGAGAAGCACTTCAGAAGCAACGCTTTCCTGACTTTTGTCAATTTCTGAACATCAGCCTTTTCATATCAGAATTTTTGAACCTGACTACCTATTATTGAAGATTAAAGCTAAACATTCCTACAAAATTGGGTTATATCCGTTAGATCCTATGTCCCATCATGAGTATGTGAGCGAATGACCCGCGAGAGCGAGTGGTCATTTGGTATGTGCTATAGTCTATAGCAGATAGGAATCAAGCATATTCATTGATGGCTGCAATAACTTTGATAACGTCTTATTGCTAGTACAAAATGATAGCTTCAAGTCGTTCACTTTGTGGGTAACCTCAAGTCATTAGCAATGGCACTGGGGTTGTCCGCTACTGCTTTTATGAGAATTATGTGGTTCATAGATGCAACTACGTTACCTAATATATCCTTTAAGCTATTGTGACTAATGTGATCATTTGATGGCTGTGCTGATTGTGTGTAATTCCTGTTGCGGGTCTCCTTGCAGATGCCATGGCAACATTTTGTGCCATTTCGGGTTCCTCAACTCATTGAGCACAATAGGCTCAACCACTGGCAGTACCACTAACAAGATCAGAAAGATCGCTTGCGGACAGCCATGGTAATCAAAGCGTTCATGGTTGTCTTCATAAGACAACTGTCATTCTGACCAGTGGTTTTCAATGACTCATAACTAGACTAAACCCACAAGAAAGAAAAAATGAGATAAGAGAACGCAAATCAATTATTGAAACCAATGAGACTCTTCGTTATAATGAAGTTCTTCGGGAGAGGATTTACCATGTAAGTCATGGTATCGTAAATAGTCTTGGAGCAAATGCCAATAGCTCACTATATTATCTAACTTGGTTTTACACCACACACACGAAAATACCACTCTATCTAAGATGTGTTTCTTCCTGGTTCGTGGGAACATTCTTATCATCTTGGACCGTTCTTTGCTAGAAAAGCCGGCTATTATGGGCCAGCGCTCCATGGGACCGTGAAAATCCTATGGGACCGTAAAAGTCCGATGGGACCGTGGAAATACCATGGGACCGTGAAAATGTTATGGGACCGTGAAAGTCCTATGGGACCGTGAAAATGTTATGGGACCGTGAAAATCCTATGGGACCGTGAAACTCACATGGGACCGCTGAACTAGGAAAGTGCCAAACTGAAGAAATCCTTCATTGAAAGTAAAAAATCTATGTTTCATGATGTGTATTTTGAAACTTGGATTTTGAAAATTTAGTCCGTACAAGATTTATGTAAGCATTTTATGGACCTTCGACTGAAATTAGGTTGATTTTCTGTATCGAAATGTTCACTTCTTCATACAGTTGAGCAGAAATTTTGATGGTACCAGAAGATAATATTAACTTGCACGACTTTTTCATATATTAATGTTGTACAGTCGATACAATTAGGAACATAAATGCATTTTTAGGTGTATAGTAATGTTTTGAAAAACGCCAATAAAAATTGCAAATTTTTCGGCAGAATTGACATAAAATTTCTGCTACAAGAAGTCCATTTTAAGGTTTCAAAAAGGTGAAATACTAATGCTTGTAGGGTACTTCGAGTGACAATTCAAGATTCTCAGCGTTACTATTTGTTTTGTAGTTCCTGTAACTTTGAAGTGCAGAATAATGAGAGTTACTGTATCAATGATACAGCAGTTTTAGACAATTTCGAAAGTTTTCATTATTTACAAATCATGAATGAAAATCTGAGCAACAAATTGAATGCGCACACTAGAGGTTTTAGTCTCTGTTAGTTTGTTTCTTGGGAACAACATCAAAATGTCCAATGCATTTCTTTAACAGATCAAATGGAAACCATGCAACTTTGGAATTTTTCCGTTTTGGATTGTGCAGTTAAAATAGATTTCGAAACAATATTTGATTAAAGAGTGTTATCGAACCTTATAAGCACATTTTTCTATATATTGTGGTCTAAAATTGACACATTCGAGAAACATTTTGTGTCAAAAATAGTGATAATCAGAACGAACTCTTTAGTTTCGAGCATGCACTGTTCGTTATTACAGTCTCAAGACGCCTAGAGTTATGCGGACTTCATGAAATTGTATTATTTCTAAATTCCCTGACTCATTCTCATTATGACTCTTGGAGAATTAATGTAAGAGGATTGCTTGGGTTGACCCCCTCTCTAATTTTCTCATTTATTCTGGATCGTTCCCAAGAGTATTATCGTTTCAAAATTATCGAAAATAATGGCAGCGTTTTGAAACAGTGATACATTCTTATTCCAAATTTGAATTCACTATAGATTTGGCTACAATATTCATCATTTAGTCGTTCTTGAATAGGACAAAACTTTCTGAATCTCTCAAATTAATCAACATTCAGAAACTGAGAACAAGTTTTACTGTTTTTGGGACTCTATTTTCTGGTACAATTTTTCAGTAACTAGTACTCCTGCCATTTGTTGAGCCCCGTATTACATTGGAAGGTACTGTTACCTTTAAAATTCCTGTCCGCTTTAATACTTTCATTCTAGAAATGGTAATTTTGTACTTTCTTGGATATTCTAATTCAAAACTGAATTTTGAGCGATGAGGATGTACAGATTTTAATGAAATCATAAAGAATCGGCAGAAATATGAGGTCATCGAAACATAAACATAAGGAAAGAAATAGAATTCGAGAATTGACTAATGTCGTTTTTACCGAATCTTCTGTTTCGTGTTTCACAGTTATCAAGATGCATTATTACACTACTGATGAGAAATTGAACACTAATGCTCTCAAAATGTTTGCTACCATTAATATAAAGATTCCAAACTGTGAAGTTTTCGACAAAAGCTGGATGGTAAAAATCTTACCCAATGCTCCCTAAGATTATTGTCAAAGATCCGATGATTCTGAAACCGTCACCATTCTAGAAGCTTTTCTCGAAAAATCTTACT
Organism: Caenorhabditis sinica; assembly: GCA_963932045.1. Lineage (NCBI taxonomy): Eukaryota > Metazoa > Nematoda > Chromadorea > Rhabditida > Rhabditidae > Caenorhabditis > Caenorhabditis sinica. The sequence continues at coordinate 24,760,507 of OZ009940.1, forward strand.
GTTTCTTATTGACATTGACTTTACTGGAGTTTGTTGGCAGATGCTGGAAAATTGGGGGAAATCATTGGAAAATCATTGGAAACTACTACTTTTAATGGTTTAGTAGCTTTCCTTGCTTCAAATTGTGACGATATGAACAGGGATCCATCTCCACCAAGACAACTTCTGATTTCCAACGTTTCTCTGCTACTTGTAACCGTAATCCGCAATCAAAGTTTTACCGGTTTTCATCACTTCATTTCTCCGTCCTTTTAGGCTTTTAGTGGGATCCCCATGACCACTAATTCATCACCAATATTTTTTTCCAGTTTCTTCTGGTCTTCAAGTTTCAGCTCAAATATATGCCACTGATAGCTTGACTAATTCTCGTCCATATTTTCAGCACAGTCCCCAAGGAGTCGGTACCGCAGGAGTGGCTCGTCGAGAATCAGGTCGTCGATCCAGAGTGAGTTTTTCTTCACAATTTTTTGGTATTATTGTTGGTGGGAAACTGTGGAAACAACTTGAAAACGAGTGAAAAATATATCGGTTACAAGAACACCATAAAGTTGGTCAACATCTTCGAAAGACAATAACCTTGTGGCTTTTTTGCGTACACTGATATTGAATTGACCGTCAAACTATTCTGTCGTAGAAAACACGAGGAATCTAATGGTTTCGAAACATTAAAAAGTTTGAAAATCGAGAAAAAACTCTGATCCATGCACAATCTCTGAACAATTCTCACCACATAGCAATCCTGAAAATGACGTCTTGAAACATTGAAATGTTTGAAAAAAAATGTTCCCCGAACCTTCTATACTTTTCCAATGAAAAAAAGTAACTTTTCTCCGATGAGAGTCACCCTCACCCTTGAAAACCAGATGTTCCAAGGTGCTAGAGACCAGGGCCTAGCCCCCAGCTGGTCTTGGTGTCTCTTTTTCGCATCCATTCGTCTCACTTTTTTTGAAAAAAAATTACTCCTACTAGTAATGAAATGAGAGTTCTCAATCACCAGTTTAACTAATTATTTTAATAAATATCTCTAGGATACTACGCTCATGAAACATAACATTTTAGAGCTTTACATGGTTTGTAATTTGATTGCAATCAGAATCAAAGAAAACCGTTTCAGAAAGTTGTTAACAGCGAGGCGAAACTGCGTAATTTCGCTTCTTACGAGGGAAACTTTTTCAGAACTTGTACTATTTTTACTACGTTTTCTGGGTTTTCGTGATCTTGAAATTGAAAAGATTGACTTTTTACATATAACTTGAAATGAGCATGAAACTTGAGTTCAATACTTTTTTATGACCTTTCCGAAACTTGTTATTTTGATTTTTTGAACTCACTATCATCTACATTTTTTACATTCAGGAAAAAGTGATAACTATGACCTAGATGGCAATAAGCTCCCGAATACTTCCAGTGTTAAGAACAAAAATTCGTTGGAAATTTGAGAAAAATCAATGTTACGAAGTGTACATTTATCACAATCTCATAGGCAATTTCAATACACACGATATAAACACACATTGAAAGTGATGAAAAATGCGCTATAGTGATAGTATTGGTGATAATATAGAAAATGTTGAATTCAAATCACTCGTTTACTTCAGAACCTCGTAAAACAGTATCTCAAGTATGTTAAAGGTAGATAGTAACAATGAAAATTGTGTTTCACAAACTTTATTAAATTGGATAGAGTCCATTATGACAATTCTTGACTGGCTTCCAAGACTACATAAATGTTTATCGCTAGTACGCAGTGAACTCTCACGTGGACCACGCAACAGGAAGTTACTGTACTTACCTTATGTCTGAAACTGAGAGGCTCCAATGATGAGACAGAAAATTTCGATGTTTCAGAGACATCATGAACGTTTTTATCGGCGGTTCTTCGACAATGTTCACCATGGGACCAGAGTTACTAACCAGTTTTTTGAAGTTACTCTTATCACAAGCCTCTACTTTTGTTATGACGAATCGAAAAAATGCAACATTTTCGATTTTTTTTTGAAAATCTTCGCTGCTTCATGAACTTAATTTAGGTAAACTTTGTTAGTTTGTTATAATGCTTCTCAGTTTTCGCCATCTGTAAGCGAATAAACTAGTCGAAATATTTTGAATTCCAGGAAATTTTCATGTTTCATGATCTCTACATAACTCCAGAAAGAATTTTTTCTACGATCTGTGAGACTTTTGTTGTATCTGGTTTCATTGACAAGGGCGCTCTAATGAGAATTCACCAATTTATTACATAATTGTTATGTTTTCTGAGCCAACTGTATTACAAAAACTATCTGAAGATGGAATTATTTTTATATCTTGCGCCTTTGGATTGGTACAGGCAAACTTGTTCAAAACTTTTCAATGTTTTGAAACAGTGACTCGTGGGGTAGTTGAAATTTGAAATTTGTGGCAAATCGATAAATTTTGAGATTGAAGCAAAAACAGAATTCCCCTGTTTGTCATCAATTGAAAATGGGAAATAGGGATATTTTTGAAATTGTCTGGGACTGTTACCAGTTTGGAATCCATTGAAAACAAGCAGAAGAATGTTGCAAAAATTTCTGCTTTGAGATTATCGGAAGTTGGAGACGAACACCTGGAACCCTAATTTCAATTTATTTCGAACAAGTTTGATTTGAGAAATGCGCAAGCGTATGAAAACTTCAGAAACAAATGTAGTTTCATTTCGCTGGTATTTTTGAAAAAATATTTCTGGAGCAATCCCAAGTTTTCAAGCGTAAATCTGAGCTCATCAAAGATTATGAGATCCTAAAAACTATGTATATTATAAAAATTCCGTTTCGAAATGCTACCAAGATCTCGTCTCCAGTCAAAAATATTTAATTTTGATGACCAATTTGTGTTAAAAATAAGTCAGTTTCAAAATGCCTATGTTTTGATCAAATTCTCATCATCATTTGACATTTGGTGCAAAATTTTGACTTTCTCAGGTTTTCAATCTCCGGATTGAAGGAGCTCTTTGGGAATTCAATAGAAATTTGGTTGCTTCTGGAAGCATCTGAAGGCTCATGGAGCATCTGGCAAAGTTTTAAAGTTTCTGAGATCTTGAACATGAGGCACATGCACTCTCAGACCCAGAAACTTTTTGACTTCGAACTGAGAATTCTAATTCAAACTACCAAAAGTTATAATAACAGAATCAGATAGTTGTCCTATAGTATTTTATATGAATTGAAGCTGATCACAGTACTTCCTATTTTTTTTTGAAGTTAAAAGTGGAGGACTAGAAACATTAAAAAATTACAGAAATCCTATGAAAATTTTCAGTTTCTCCTCCTTTAGAATTATTTCTAATTTCGAATCTTAAACATTTCTTCTGCGGCAATGGTATGAGAATTTCCCAATTTCCAGGTAACCCGTGTCACAAAAGTGACCACCACACGATCGGTTCGACAAGTGCCCGTCCAATCACCCTCCTCAAACATCGACTTTGATTCTTCCGGACTTCCTACACCTTCTCCAGTAATAGATAGAGATCCCAGTTTAGAAATGATGGCTAGAATGGGAAATGGTAATGGTCACAACTCTGAGGATCTGGCGGCGCCAGCACCTCATGGACGGTTTATGCATGAAGGTGAGTACTGTGGGAATGGGTGTTACTGTAGTTTTTCGTTGATAGATAGGGAACTAATAGCGTTACTGTAGATGCCCTCTTCAAATCTAGAAACGTTTTAGAATTCGTGATTTTTACGGCCAGAATTTCAAGTTCTGATCGGAAAAAAACATAATTTGCGGTTTTGAGAAGCCCATATTTTTATATATTTCTTTGAAGCAGTAGTAATGGGCCCGGTACTAGAAGAAATCGCTTTTCGATAGAGTTTTAAACGTCATTACCCCGACCCAATGCAAATCCGTCGATTCAGTAATCATATCACCTTTTTGAAACATTAGAAAAATTCTTCAGAAAATTTAGCTGTTACCTGTATTCTAAGGAAAGTTAGATATAGTCAAGTCTGTCAAAAGTGGTGACAAGAACTCTGAAAATTATCATTTTTTCAAAATTTTTCTCAGTTTCCAGGGCCTCATATACATCATTTCTGTTCAAATATTTTAGTTATTGAGGAAGCCATCGTGAAAAATGTGATTTTTTTGATTTCGAGTGACAGGTTAAAGCACTATCAAATCATATGTAAACTGTTTGAAATCTATATGAAACAGTGAAACTTTCGAAAATTCAAAGAGTATCCATATTTTTGTTGTCCGAAGAGCACACATTATCGAATGTTTTTCTGTGTTTGGATGTTTTCATCTAGCATCAGATTCCAGTAGCGGTTGATCAAGCGAGGCAAACCGGTGCAACATTTTCTGTTCCTAATGCACCTGACTTGAAGGCAAACTGAAAACTTAACAATCAAAAGAAGACTTTAAATTTTTTAAGACAGCGGAATTCCATCAGCTCCCGGTGTCCCTGATGTCGTTGACGCCGGCGTCGGAGAGGTTACTGTAGTCTGGAGTGCACCCCTCCAGAAGAATGGAGGAGGCGAGATTCGGGGATATCAACTACAGATGAGAGAGCTTCCCGATGGAGAATGGGAGGATATGGGCGTGGATCAGTTGATCAAGGATACTAGTTGTAGAGGTAGCTTTTGTTGTTTGTGGTATTATCGGTGCGAAAATGTAAATGAGTCTAAAAATAGACTAGTTGAAACTGAAAGAGTACTGTAGACGCCAAATGCACATAAATATATCAATAAAATCCTCTTAGCTTGAGCAAAAATAAGACACTTTTGAAAAACTGATATAATCAAGAAAGTTAAAGTATCGACATCCATTGTTCCTTGAATTTTCGGAAAGTTAGATATGGATAAGTTTGAACAGTAATTGGTTACGATGGTTCGAAGTTTGGGGGATCGATATTCTATGTATAGGTTGGGAAATAATCAGGATTTCCTGTGAATTATTCCGAAGAGATCTACAGTTTCTCCCCTATTTTGATAGCGTTCTTGAATTGTAGAAAAATTGAATATGAGCTATTTGAAACTGCAAAAAAAAAGGATATACCCTGAGTCCGACGACCACATATTAGATTTGTCCGAAATGAGCAGACGAATAAGAGCATCTTGAAACAGTAGACTTTTTGGAGCAAAACGGAGCTGAACATTTTGAATAGTTTAGTGTCATATGTAGTACATCAAAGCAAATACTTTAGAGGTGAAACGATAAAATTGATCAAGACTGTCTCAAAAAAATTTTTCCAGATCTTGATCAAGTTTTTTTTGAAAATGAGACCATCACTCTGAGCGATCATACCAGAATAAGCAGTAGAAACTTTCACAACTTCATGAAACTGATATCAATTGTAATAAGAAATAAGAATTTCAATTCGATTCTCGTTTCAATTGCTTATCTAGCTACAAAAAAACTGGTATAAGACCCAAATATTTCCCAGTTTCATAAATCTGAAATTTTATGAGGTTCATTTTTTACCCACTTTTTGATTATTTGTCCTAGTCGAGTATGAAAAATCCAAATACTGTAATTGTTTTTATTCTCTATCAAAGGGATGTTGATGAAATTGAAAACATTTTCATGTTCACAAGTCAAATTCACAAGCATTGAACTATTCCAGTATTTTAAAAATTTGCAACTTTTTTTAACGGCATTTTTTTTTTCATAATATTTTACTCGTTTGAATTGTTTCATATGTATTAGCCTTCGTATTATCTTCGATTCAGTAAAATATTTCGTAGTGCTCAATGCATATGAGGAATCTGAAACTGTTGGAAATTTTTTTGGAGTTCTTACGTTTTGTGGAGTCAGGATTGGTTTCATAAGATATTTTTGAATACATATTGAAAGGAGCATTCCAAAAATGAATCAAGACATATACTTACTAACTGAAACTGTATAACTCTAACTATTGGAAGGCAAATTTTCACTTGAATGAGAGAAGCATGACCTACTTTGCACTCAAATTTTCTCTATTATATGTTTCTAGTAGTTGCATTATTTGTTGAAATAGGGACCGTATGCAAGATGCGATGAATCAAGAACATAGCATCCCTAGAAATTTTCACAGCTTCATGAAACTGATTTCACTTGTTAGTTCATCTTACAACTAATCAACGTGAGATTCCATGTATTGGCAATCATTGAAGTCTCAGTAAGATTGCGTCTCCCATGCTTCTACCAATGATTTCAAGTTTCAGTCTTTCATTTTTCACAACTCCATGAAACGGGTAAACTTGAGTTATATTTCGCGCACAAACTGTTCGTGCATACCAAAAGCCTCTAGGTCTAGATCTCAACTTCCTGTATTTGACTGATTGTTTAGAACCAGTTTTGTTAGTAGTTCATGAGAATTTTGAGACTTTTGATTCAAGCAGCCGTAGGATTGTCTTTCTTAACCCACCCAAAATTTTGACAACTTTGTAAAACCGTAATGTTTTTTTTTGCTAATTCGCCACCAGCTCGTAGATTGACTGCTCAGAATATTTTGCAATATTAAGACCATTTCGAAACGGTTGTAAAAGTTATTCCAGCTGCTCAGGATGTCGTTGATTCTTTCGGAATTTTCATTTAGACTTTCCGATTTTGAAAAAAGTGACAAATTCAATTTGCTCCTTATCGTTTTGACATACCAGGAAAGATTGGTATGGAGTAGTTGGAACAGTAACAATCGGAAATACATTAACACCTAGAATCGAAATTTCTCAAGCTTGCAAAGGGAAAATGGAATTTAAGAAACTGATAATTAATTAGCGTTCGAAAGTGGGACGCCCGCTTTTCGGGGACGTCCCATTTTCCGGGACGGGGCTCGTCCCCGACCCTTTTGAGTGGGACGCGGGACGTCCCATTTCGTCCCATTTCGAACGCTATAATTAATTATAAAAAATTCAGAATATTGAGGCTTCCCAAACTGACCTACTCATTTGAGCATCTGGAAACAGTGGACTTTTTTAAACCAACAAAGGCAAATATCTAAACAAATGTTTTAAATGAGTGCAATCCTTTTGTTGTATTTTAGATATTGACTGTATTCAATAGTAATGACTACAACGTTTTCGTTTTTCTATCTGACTAACTATGCTAAGTACCCATACCAACCACTGAATTTTTTTCATGAACTTTACATATGAGAAATCTAAAAACATGCAGTATTTTTACCGACTTTTAAGATTCCAGTATTCCTGATTTCAATTTTTATCTTGAGATTCTTGTAGGTTTCGTCCACTCGATGATGCTATAGCAACTCTTATTAGAAAAACAGCAAAAACTGTATAGGTGAAACAGTAGGAATTTCCGGCATGTATCGTGTTAGAATAGTTCAAAATAAGATAACCTCTAGGTCTAGATCCCAATTTCCTCTACTTGGTAGAATCTTTCGAGTCAGTTTTTTTGTCGATTTTGTGAATATGTAAAAAGCTGTGGAATCACACAACTATTATCTGTAAAAACTATCACAGCCTCATGAAACTGATTTTACTTTTGAAAATCTTCAACATTTGCTTTCTAACTATGAATTTTCAATTTATCATGATGATAATAATTCAATATTACATTTCAAATATCCTCCTTTAAATCATCACAAAATAAAATCAATTTTCAGTAGACATTTCTCACAGTTACGTGAAGCTGAGATTTTTAGGTTTCCTTTGGACAAACTATTATAATTGGAACATGACTTTGCAAATTGATAGAGTGTTACACTGAAAATTGTGAAATCTTTATCAGAAGTGCTTTCTGAGACATTGATGCTTGTCATGTCTGAACCAATCGGCCGCGTACTGTCATTTTTGAACTACAACAATGCTTACAAACTTTTCGGAACAGTATCATTTTTTTGCAAACTTTCAAGCGTTTCCAAAACATACAGCTCAAACACTGAAAAGCAAGATTATATAGAAATTATATGGCCATTGTGAAACATTACTTGAATTCCGAAAGTTGTTCATGCTCACTATGATCCCTTTCCTCGATTTTTACACACTTTTATGTGTAAAATCATCATTAGATAGAGAAACATACATTGGTTTTCTTGAGTGATACTGATGGTTTTTGTGGGTCAAGTTTGCCAATAATTAATTCTTGCAATTATTTTTCTGATTTTTTCGCTGTAAAAACGTTATCAGATAAGGCAATCAGAAATCTTCCGTAAATCAGAATTCTGAAAAGTGATCAAAATTTCAGAAGTTATGGGAACTGAAAAGTTTGGCTCAGAATTTCGTACATTCTTTTAATATGCAATGCTTTCTGGAATCTCAAATCATCAAGAATCCCAGAGCTAGAACTCAACGGAAATTTATAAGCTCTTTGAAAATGTTTATCATGAAATTAAGTAAACGTACCGCAATCAAAACTCTATCAAAATTTGATTAAATCCCTCAAATTAATCAACTTTCAGCAACTGAAAACTGAGAAAAATTTTACTGTTTTCGGTACTCCATTTTTGGGTGCAATTTTTCAGTAACTAGTGGTCATATGCTTTATCAGATTACAATCTGTTAAACATCGAAAAGTACGGTTACCTAAACTGGTCCGCTTTGATCCTTTGTTTCTAGAATTTTTCATTTTATACATTTTCGGATATTCTAATTCAAAACTGGGTTCTGAGAGATCAATATAATGCCCGATGTTCAATGAATTTACAAAGAATCGGCACAAATATGAGCTCATCGAAACAGAAAAAAAGGGAAAAAATAGCGTTCTGAAATTGACTAACGTTGTTTTACCGAATTTTCAGTTTCGCCTTCAACAGTTATCAAAATGCATTATAACATTAATGATGTGTAATGTATATTGATAATCTCGGAATGTTTGCTCACTTCATTCTAAAGCTAAAAGTCTCCAAACTTTGACGTTTCGACAAAAGTTTCTCACCCAATGCTCCCTTAGATTACTCTTAGAGATATCATGATTCTGAAACCGTCACTATTCTAGAAGCATTTTTCGAAAATCTTACTGTTTCTTATTGTCATTGACTTTATTGGGGTTTGTTGGACAATGCTACCATCATTTGAAAAAATGGGAAAGTTGTTGGAAAAAGCTTCTTTTAATGGTTTAGTAGTGTAGCCTGCCATACTCCAAATTCTGATATTATCAACAACGATTAAATGGATCTGACCATCACAACTTCTGATTTCTAATGTTTCTCTGCTACGCGCAACAGTAATCTTCGATATAATGTTCATCCGTTTTATCACTTCATTTCTCCGTCTTTTTAGGCTTTTATGGGATTCCTATTACCACACATTCATCACCAAAAAATTTTCCCAATTTTTTCTGGTTTTCAAGTTTCAGCTCAACTCTGTCCACTGATGTTCCGTTGATTCTTTATACTTTACTAATTCTCTTCCATTTTTTCAGCACAGTCCCTAAGAAATCGCTACCGCAGGAGTGGCTCGACGAGAATCAGGTCGTCGATCCAGAGTGAGTTTTTCTTCAAAATTTTTTGGGATTACTTTGGATGGGAAACTGTGACAAAACTTGAAGTTGAATGAAAAAATAATCGGTTGCAAAAACACCAAAAAGTTAGTCAAAATTTTAGGAAAACAATCGGTATTAGACTTTTATCATTACACTGCTTTTAGATTGATCGCCGAACTGTTCTGTTGTAGAAGTCATACGGATTCTAATGGTTTAGAAACCGTGAAATTTTTTGAAAATAGAGGAAACGCTGTGAGCCATACCCTATCACTAAACAATCTACAAGAATCTATCAATTCTAAAAATGACTCACTGAAACATTGCATTTTTTCCAGTCAATTTTTTTCCCAAACTTTCTATACTTTTCGAATGAAAAAATTGTAACTTTTTTGCGATGAGACTCACCCTTAACCCCCATCACCAGATGTTCCAAGGTGTTAGGGGTCAGGGTCTGGCCCCCAGCTGACCTTGATGTCTCTCTTTTGCATCCATTTGTCTCAAATTTTTAAGAAATAGTTTTACTCCTACTTACAAGAAGACGACTAATTCCTTTAATAATATCACAGGATACTACGCTCATGAAACATACAATTTTAAAGTTCTAGTTGGGAAGTTGATCGAGCTCAGAATCAAATAAGACGGTTTCAGAAGGTTGTTATCACTGAGGCGAAACTGGTTAATTTTGCTTTTAACAGAAATAATTCTAGAACTACCATTATTCATAACGTTTTCTGGGTGGACAGTAACTATGAAAATTGTGTTTCACAAACTTAACTAAATTGGATAGAGTCCACTATGACAATTCTGAACGGGTGTACGGACTCCATGAATGTTTATCGCTAGTACGCTTTAATAGATTGGAATCTCTTGGACCACTGCCACAGGAAGTCACTGTACTTACGTTGTGCCTCATACTAGAAGCCTCCAATAATGAGACAGAAAATTTCGATGTTTCAAAGACATCATGAACGTTTTTTCAGCGTTTCTTAGAGAATGTTGAAGGCATTGAGTTGAGTTACTAACCATTTTTTCGAAGTTACTTTAGTCAAGTTGATTATATATCAATGCAAGTCACAAGCCTCTAGTTTAGTTATAATGAACCAAAAGCAGTAAAATTTTAGATTCAAAATGCGAGAACGATATAATGCAACATTTTCGACGTTTTTTTTTTTTTAAATCTTCGGTGCTTCGGGTATTCAAAACCATTTGAGACAGCAATTATTTTGATACCAAGTCTAGCGTGCATCTTATTTTGAATACTGACGAGAATAAGTTTTATGTTTCACTTAACATATGTATATCTTTTCAAAAAAAAGTGCACTCCATCTAGAACAGCACAGTTGAATTGCTTTTTCTGTTATTTGTTAGCAGTCCTCTCTTATTATAAGACATCTGAAAGCGAAAAAAATAGTCGAATTATTTCGAATTCCAGGAAATTTTCATGTTTCATGATCACTAGAAAATTCCAGAAGGAATTTTTCTACAATCGTTTAGACGTTTATCATGGTTGTCTTTATTGACAAGGGCGCTCTATGGAGAATTGTCCAATTTAATGCATTATTATTATGCTTTTTGAGCCAAATGTGTTACAAGAACTATCTGGAGATGGAAGTACAACAATCGTCCTTTTTATTAATTACAGCCAAACTTGCTCAAAACTTTTCAATGTTTCGAAACAGTGACTTTTGGGGTAGTAGAGATTTCCGCCCATTTCATTTTCTGATTGAAGTTAATGGCAATCGGAGATTTAGAAGAAAGATAAAATGTTTTTAGATGAGTCAGATGAGGGATTTCAATAGTAAGCAATAAACTCTCATTTCTTTGTTTTATATTGGGATGAGTTTCTCAAGCTTTTACTACTTCATATTCAAAACTTCTTAACTCAACTTTCCACGAATCAATCAATCGAGATCCGGGATAACCTTCCAAAATAGTCCCATTTCAGACTGGCCACTTCCTATCTCACGGATTCACTTGCTGGACCAACAAGTGCTAGAGGGTCATCGTACTCGTATTCCTACGAATCACACTACGCTAATCCACCGGAAGAGGAATATGAACATTTTACGAATGATGAGGGAGTACATCAGATGCAGAAGGTGAGGGTTTCTTTTGAAATTCGGATGAAAGGATTCATTGAAAAATGAAAAATAGTGGATGGAAAATGGTTGAGGTGAAACCGAAAAATTAAGAAAATCAGAAGAAAAAACAGTTCCAAGAAATTGATATTTTTGGAATCAAAGTTTCATGACTGGTTCTACGTCTGTCAAACTCGGTTATTGGTGATTCTGGAGATTTGGAGAATCTCAGAATTTCGCAGTTTCAATATCATAGAAAATGGTCTCCCACTTTTTCAAATGACCCTGATGTTCATTCCATTTTTCTTATGACTTTTTGAGGGTTTTTGAACGTTTAGCGTCATTTTTGTAATTCGAAGTTTTGAGTTCGAAAGTCTAACATAAAAAGGATTCGCATTGATTAGTCATAAGGACCAAATTTAGATGAACATAGTGAAACAGTTAATTTTTAAGAAATTATGGTGACTTTTAAGTGAAAGTGACTCAAAATCAGATAGTAAAAAAACTTCTATTTTTGAGACAAATCTTTGCAACATTTTTGCTGCTCCCAATTCACCTGATCTTGATCTTGGGCATCCCCAAGCAAAAATGTGATAAATATTTTGATTTCGAGTGACGAATCATATAAAATCTGATTGAATCAAATCTAACATGTTTGAAATCCACCTGAAACAGTGAAACTTTCGAGAATTCAAAGAATATCCATATTTTTGGCAGTCGTCCGAATAGCTCACATTATCAATTTTTTTCTGTTTCTGGATGTTTTCATCTAGCATTAGATTTCAGTAGCGGTTGATAAAGCAAGACAAATCTTTGCAACATTTTCTGTTCCTAATGCACCTGAATTGAAGTCAAACTTAAAACTAAATAATCGAAGACTTGTTTATTTTTCCAGACAGCAGCATTCCATCAGCCTCCGGTATCCCTGATGTCGTTGAGGCCGGCTTCTGAGAGGTTACTGTAGTCTGGAGTGCACCCCTCCAGAAGAATGGAGGAGGAGAGATTCGAGGATATCAACTACAGATGAGAGAGCTTCCCGATGGAGAATGGGAGGATATGGGCGTGGATCAGTTGATCAAGGATACTAGTTGTGGAGGTTGATGGCGGAATTATTTGGAGAGAATCTACTTGACACACTGGCAAAAAATGTAGTTGAGTCTAGATATGAACTAGTTGAAACTGGAAAAGTACTGTAGACACCAATTGCACATAAATATATCATTAAAATTATCCTAGTTTTAGCAAAAATAAGACGCGTTTGTAAAAGCGAAAATTCAAAGAAAGTTACGTTGATCTGCACACATTGTTCCTTGAATGTCCGGAAAGTTAGATATCGATTAATTTGAACAGTAATAGATTACGGTGGTCCGAAAGCTGAGGGATCGATATTCTATAAGGTCGGGAAGATAATCATGACTTCCTGTGAATTATTCCAAAGAAATATACAGTTTTCACTGCCCAAATAGTTTTCTTAAATTGTAGGTAAATTGAATATAAGGTGTTTGAAACTGCACAACATTGTAGGCCCCATCTGCCACATATTAGATTTTTTCGAAATGAGCAGACGTATTAGAGCATTTTGAAACTGTAGCCGTTTTGGGGGCAAAACAGAGCTGACGATTCTGAATTGTTCGCGAATTTGGAAATTCATATATGTTACCAAAAAGCAAATACTTTGAAGATGAATCGGTAAAGTTGACCAATACTGTCCCAAATAAATATTCCAGATCTTGATCAAGTTTTTTTGAACGTGAGACCGTCATTCTATATAGATATGTATGTAATAGATCATATCAGAAAAGCAATAGGAACTTTCACAGCTTCTTGAAACTGATATCAATTTTATTATGATATCAGAATTTCGATTCGGCTATTTTGTTCTCTAGCTGCGAGAAATTGTTATACATAAAATACTGTCCAGAAATTTTATGAGTTTCATGACTCTGAAATTTTATGAGTTTCATTTTTTAATCACTGTTGTTGGTCCGTCCTAATGAATGATCTGTGAACAACCCAGACACTGCCATTGTTTTTATTTTCTATCAAAGGGATGTCCATGATAAAATCGAAAATTTTTTCATAGATATCAACGAGCAGAATTCCAGCATTGAACTATTCCAATATATCAATAATTTACAACTTTTTGAAACAGTATTTTTTCATAATAGCTGCCTGGTCTAAATTTTTCATAGTAGCTATTTGCACTAATTTCTGGTATCATTTGAAGCGCAGTATTATAATTCGTAGTGCTCAAGGAATATGGGGATTCTGAAACTGTCGGAAATTTTTTTTTTGGTATTCCTACATTTTATGGAGTCAGGATTGTTTTCATGAGATTTTCTTGAATACATGTTGACGGGGCTCTGCCAGTCACTTTGATTAGTGAAATGTCACAGTTGCGAAGTTTCACGTTTTGAATTGTCGGACAGCCGTTGACAGGAGTATTCCGAAAGGGAATCAGAACATATACTTTCTAACTGAAACTGTATAAATCCAACTATTGCAAGGCAAATTTTCACTTGAATGAGAGAAGCATGACCGGACTCAAATTTTCTCTACTTGAAATATGGACCGGATGGAATATTCGAAAAATCAAAAACAGAACATCCCTAGACATTTTTCACAGCTTCATGAAACTGGTTTCACTTGTCTATTCATCTTACACCTAATAGTCCTGTTCTTTAATGTAGTGGTAATTATTGAAGTTTCAGTAAGATGTTGTCTCTCATGGTTCTACCAATGATTTCAAGTTTCAATATTTCATTTTTCACAGCTCCATGAAACGGGAAAAAGTTGAGTTATACATATTTCGCGCACGACTTGTTCGTTCATACCAAAAGCCTCTATGTCTAGATCTCATATCCCCGTATTTGTTAAATTCTCTGAAGTCAGTTTTGGTAGTTGTTGAGAAATTAGCGCATCCGTCAGATTCGGAATCATGTAACAATTATCTGTAGAAACTTTCACATCTTCATAAAACTGATTTTTTTTTTGAAAACCTTCATAATTTGCTTATTTCATAATCATACGATAAATTATCAATTTACCTTGATGATAATAAATGATATATCAGATCTGACATTGTGTTCATATCAAAATAACGTTCAAATCAAGATAGATTTTTGGTAAAAAAATGTTTCAAAGTTTCATGAAACTGATATGTATGTGATAGGTATTATTTTTCATTCAATAGAATTAGTACATTGTAGTTAACTATTCACCCACTGTAAATGGTCAAAATGTTTATCGGATTAATGTGTTCATGAGAATTTTGAAAAGCATCATTCAACCAGCGAACTGTTATTTTTAACGAGCCCAAACAAGTGACAACTTTCTAAAACAGTAGTGTTTTTTTTTTGATAATTTTCTGTTAATTCGACACCCGTTGCTATAGTGACAGCTCTGATTATCTTTCAGTCTTAAGACCATAGCGAAACGGTATTTACATTCTAAAAGTTATTCCAACTGCTCAGGATGTCTTTGATTCTTTTGGAGTTTTCATATAGACTTTCCTATGTTGATCAAGTATACAAGTCAACTCATTGTTTCGAAATACCAAGAAAGATTGATATGGACTAGTTGAAACAGTAATAATCGAAAATAGATTTTTTCATCAGATTGAAATTCCTCAAGCTTGGAAAGGGAATACATATTGACTTTACGAAACTGATATTTAATGTTAAAAAAACCACAAAATAGGTTTTCCCGAACTGACATACTTATTTGAACATCTTGAAACTGTGGACCTTGTTAACAAACAAAGGGAATTTTTTTTCATTTGTTTAAAGTAAATTGTATTTTCAATAGTGCAAAGCTCTTGTTGCATTTTAGATATCGACTATATGAAATAGTAATGACCGCAGTATTTTCGGTTTCGCTATCTGACTAACTAGGATAGGTAATAGAGTTCCGAATTGCAATTTGAAAATGACAAAATCAGTCTATACTGATAATCATTTCTACTGTTCACGTCAACTAGTATTTTAGAAATAACTATCGAAAATGTCGAAATTTTTTCAGAAATGAAAAACAGTAATGTCGAAAATGTCGAAAAAATTTTTGAATTCCAAAACGACATTGTCGATAATGTCGAAAATGTCAAAAACAGTCGGAATAGTCGGAATAGTCGGATGGAAAAAGTAACTGAAAATAAGAATTTTTGCCAACATGAAACCCAAAAAAAATTTCTCGAGGTGTAAACACGTCATCATCTTTCAATATTTATACAAACTATTATAGTTTTAGAGGAAAATAAGACCAGAAAATCCGGATTTTGGATCCGATGAGCAAGAAAAAAGACTTTGAATTTGAAGTTTAGTATTGGAAGAAGTTACAAAATTAGGGAGTTTTTTCGGTCACCGCATTTTCAGCTATTTTTCATCATTTTTTCAGGGTTTTTCTAGCAAAAAATGCTGAAGTTTTAACAAAGTTTTAGCCTTCCGATGGATTTTTGATTAAAAACTTTTTTCAGAGTTTCGGAGCGATTTTTGATCATTTTCATTATGATATTTGGAATCAGCACTAATTTTTGCGTATTTTAAAGTAAAAAAATTTGACCGGAATCCTCCTTTAATCAATTTCCTGCATAGAAAATACAGAATGTCGAAAATGTCGTTTTGAAAATTGCTTTTATTTTTCTGACAGTCAGAAATGTCGTTTTGAAAGTTATTTTATAAAATTCCAACTGTCATTTCCACCGTCATTTCTAGAAAAACGACATTTTCGATAATCATTTTACGTCGAAAATCGCTTTTTCACAAACGAATGGTATTTGATTCGGAACTCTAATAGGTAACCATATCAACAACTGAATTCTCTTTTCAGGAACTTAGGATTTAAGAACTCTGAAGAAATGCAGTATTTTCACCGACTTTGCAGATTCCGGTTTTCCTCATTTTACTGTTTTCTTGAAGTTCTAGTAGGTTTAGTAAACACGTTGAGTAATTAGCAACTCTTATTAGAAAAAGAACAAATACTGTATAGCTGAAACAGTAGGAATTTTCGGCAAGTATCGTGTTAAAGTAGTTCAAAATAAGATAACCTCGAGGTCTAGATCTCAATTTCCTGTACTTTGTAGAATCTCTGGAGTTAGTTTTGCTAGTTTTTGTGAAATTAACTCCTACTCGAATATTTCGAAATCATACCACTATTATCTGTAGAAACTATCACAACTTCAATAAACTGATTTCATTTTTGAAAACCTTCAAAATTTGCTTGCTTTCTGATCAAACGATAAATTATCCATTAATCTTGATTATAATAATTTAGACATTAAATTAAACATATTCACATAAAGATAATCCAGTTATCAAAATCAAGTTTCAGTACACAACTTTCACAGTTTCATGAAACTGCGATTCTTGGGATTTTTGTTGACAGACTAATGTGAACATGGTTTTGGAAACTTGAAAGCATTTGGCATTGAAAGCGCTGAAAAAAAAAGCTCCGTTACGTTTTCATATTTTATGAGCAATATTATGATTGCTGTTTGTCGATTACGCAGTGCTATTTTTAAAACACTCTCATAGTAATCAACATCCTGAAACTGTATTGTTGTTTTCTCAAATTTTCTCTTGTTTTCACATTAATCAGCTAATTACCACTGTAGAAGGTGTTTGCACATCTCCAAGCAGAATTCTCGTAATTTGAAAAAAAAAACAATCTTTAAAAAGTGAAAGATTTAGAAAAATATGTTGGTCTTCGCCCAGTGTTCCTTAAATGTCAGGAAAGACAATGATTAGTACACGGAACAGAAACTTCCCCATATGGAAGGAAGAATATGAGTATTTTGAAACTGGTAATTTTTCAATAGAAAATCTGCAAATTTTAAATAGTACCAAGATCGAATATTATTTTGGAAGGTTAGAAGATGTGATTATAGACTGTCTAAAACGGAAAAATTACATTTTCTCTTTGAGTAGTTTGCAACTCTTACTCTAACAATAGCAAATACTGTACAGCTGAAACAGTAGAAATTTTGGCAGGTATCGTGTTAGGGTAATTCAAAATAGAGGAACCCTTAGGACTAGCTCTTGATTTTCTATATTTTGTGGGTTCTCGGGAGTTAGTTTCGTTAGTTTCTGTGAAATTGAGATTTTCAATGCTATCATATCATTATTAACGAAAGAAACTTTCACAGCTTCATGAAACTGATTTTATTTTTTTTAACCTTAAAAATTTGGTTCCTCATTGATCAACCGATGAATTATCAATTCATCAAGATGATAATAATTCAAGTATTAGATTTGACGTATTCTTAAAACCATGGCAAAACCAAAACCATATTTCGGCACACAAGTTTCAATGTTTCATGAATCTGAAATTTTTAGGTTTTCTGTTGACAGACTAATAAGAACGTGGAAATTGTGAGCGTTTGGCACTGAAAATACTGAATACTTCATCAGAAGTGCTTTCTGAGAACATTGATTCTTGTCATGTACGAACATATCGGCATCGCAAATCCCACTGTCCATTTTAATAACAACAATGTTTACAAACTTTTCTGAACAGTATGGTTTCTTTTGCAAATTTTCTATTGTCTCCAAAAGAACAGCTCACACATTGAAAAGCTATGTTTTTTCGCGAACTTAAGACCATTGTGAAACGGTTTTTGAATTTCGAAAGTAGTAGATCTAATTCCAGATCGCAGAATGCCAAATATAGTTTCATGGTTTTCAAATGGACTGCTTGAAAAAGTATTTTCTGGACTATTTACCTGCCAACGGGCTGAGATGATGAAACCTTACCAAAGTGAACAACTAGTATTTTTTGTACTGCTCTAGAATTATTAAGAACCTGAAACAGGCCGAGATTTTGGAACAGTATCAATTGAAGTATAAGTTGCTCTCAAACAAGAAAATAAATATTTGTTTTGAACTCAAATGTGTTACAATAAACGATTCCAGTAGTCCCGTCGTCGGTTTCTTTATGCAACTTGATACATGATGAAGGGGTTCAACAAACAAAAGGAAACTTACCCTATTAGTTTTCACAGCTTCATGAAACTGATTTCAATTGTAAGTATATTTCTCAACTAATGGATGTGCGCTCTGTATCACTGATAATCACTGAGAGTTTAGAAAGATGAATTCGAAAAGTTTCCAGGAACTCGTTTATGACTTCGCCCCATTGACGTTTAAGGAAAACTGAACAAACTCAAGAACACTTAGAAACAGTTTTAAAATCTTCTAAAATTTTGTTTTCTCAATATAGCCCCAAATCATGTCCAATATTCACCAACACCTTGAAACGCTAAAAATTTCTATCACCAAATTTTGTATAATTTTTCCAATTAACAACGTTCTTCCCTTCTTCTTTTCCTTGTCCTAGTTCTCGGCTACTGTTCCCCTGTTTAGTCACCTGTAGTTGGAAAGAGGGACAAGATGAATCATCTTTTTGTTGTGTTTCCCTATGTTTTTTTTACAATTAGTCTTAACACACATGTATACATGCCAAGGCTGTCACTTTTCGCGGCCAGCCGCCGGCCGGCCGGCCGCGGCTTTTCAGAAATGAAAATTTCTATTGAAAACGTCAAAATTTAAAAAATTCAATTTTTGGAAACTTTCAAATTTTCAACTGAAACGTGAAATTTCCAGAAGCCGCGGCTTTTGGCGGCCGGCCGCGGCCGGCCGCGGCTGGCCGTACGACAGCCTTGATACATGCACACATGAGTACCCAAAAATTTTTTTGGTTTTTTGACTCACTCTTAAAAAATCTCCCTCTTAGAAGCCAAAGAACGGGATTTTTCACATCAACCTTCCTTCGTTACGGAGTTCAAAAAACTAACATTTTTAGTGGTTTCCTGGTGTTTTGTTCTTGGTGGTACTATTTCGTCGAAATTGAATAAAGGAAAAAGTATGAAAATTATCTGAAAAACTGGAAACCGGAAGAATTTTCATTTGGAATTCAAGTTTTTGTACCGTTTCGAAATGTACAGATTTTGAAGCTAAATTTGATTAATCAATTTCGAGCACGAATTTCCCATTGCATTGTTTTCTTGGTTTCTTTTTAGCAAATTAGTATCAAATGCAGTATGCTTCAATGTTCTATTAGCTGAGTACAAGTTAATATAATGATTTAGTAAATTTTACGAGTTTGTTGTTTTCATAGGGAATTCAGAACTAGAAACAACCAATTAGGGAATGCATTGAATACCAAATATATCATATAGTTTTCTGTTTCCCATTCTTGTTTTTTCAAGGTTTACCTAAACAATGGTGGAACAATGACACATTTTTTCGATTCCAGTAACGTTAGGGGATAATGGTAAAATTGATTTTCATAAAAATCGCATCAAGTTTACTGACTCATTGGAATGGGAAATTGTATGTTCCAAGAACTATTCGAGTCTTGTTTTCTGATTTTTGAAAAAAGCTGAACACATTATTAACTGGATCTTCACAAAGATGACAAATGTTTTCAGCAACCTGTTACGCATCCTCTCACTGACTTTCAATGAAATCCTTTAAAATTTCTAGCCTTCTTGAAACTGATAGTGAATATTTTCGGTGATTCAAGGTTTATCCTTTTGTTTCCCCATCATCCTAGTTGTAAGTCGAAATATAGTATTTGACTGCGTTTGGAGTATAAGCAGGAAATTGTTCCTAGTTTTAATTATCTCTTGACACCCAAGTTGTATTGAATTTCTCCTACAATGTATGAAATTTTGGGACTCCATGAAACTGGGTTCTCTCAAATGTTCCGATGTTTTGTCTTCTGTTTAAATAGTAGCTCAATAATTTTTTTGATTAACGTATCACCACTATTGGTTCAGTTCCATAGTCAAATTGATAAGAATCAGAAACTGAAATGTTTTACAAGTAATTATGTTTCACTACTATCTCAATTTTCCTGCCAAAACCTTGAAATTTCGCTGGCTCATCAATGATATCAGAAAGTTCACAACTTCATTTCTACACAAAAAATTCTCACACATTCACCTTTACCCATCTAGTGATGTCTAAAATAGTATGTATCCAAAAAGTTTGACTCTCTCATTTTCCTCATTTATTTTGTTTTCTACCTCCTTTTCCCTCTGCTTTGCCCAATGCTTGTGGCACTTCCGCTGTGAAAAACAGAAAAGAGGAAAATTGAGAAGAACATGACCCCTTCATTCCCTCTTTTGTCTTTTCTGGTCACTTTACAGTGTATGTTCATTTTGAAAAAGGAGAAGGAGACGAAGGAAAATCTAGATCGTATATCTTGAAATTTTGGCAGTTTTTAGAAAATTTTGCTGTTTTGGAAAGTTAAGAAATTTACGGTCGAGGATGGGAGTTTAGTCTGAGTCATTTGCATTTGCATGTACGTTTGTGTCTGAAATGAAACTTCCGAGTAGGCAGCGTTAATTGCTTGACTCTGAATCTAACACTTTTTATTGAAAATAGTGGAAAATAGAATTTCGAATTCGAAGGTGGATTTTTCTCTCTGTTCCATTGACTTGCGAAGATTTAGACCAATTCAATTGGTTTTGATCCCTCGAGCGTGAGACTTCAGTATTTTCAAATATCACTGTTGCTCCAAATTGCAATTGCATTTTTTCTTTTTTATGAATTCATATTTCGAACAACTACGGGACTCAGTAGCTAAATCAAAGCTTTTGAAACTTATAGGGATGATGAGACAGTAAGATTGCGATTCAATGTTTGGGCATTTTCATTTTCTCTAAATGAGATATTTAATGATCGTGATATAATTACTTTATCAATTAATTAAATCGGTTCCAGAACCTTCAAAAAAAGTATGTTTAGATGCAAAATTAGTGGGCTCGTTGAATATTTTTAGAGATTACTGAAATGAAACAAAACAAGAAGTTCTCATTAAGGAATGACCTAAATTACTGAGAATTCATAAACTTTCCAAAACTGTGAAACTTGATCACCGTTTCCATTAGTATGTTAACGAATAAATTTGACGGGTTTCCTGTTCCTCTCATCTCCCAGTTTAGTCTTATTTTTTGCTCTATTTTTGTTACTATTCCGATTATTTGAACCGTAGGAACACCAATGGTAACAGTTTGATCAGAATCACATTTACTTCATCTAATTGAAAAAAGGGGTGTTCTGAAAAAGGAACTAGAAAGCAAACTGACCACTAAAACGTTTCGCGGTCCATTATTGAAGATGTAGTATTTGAAGGATTCATGAATTTTCTGAAGACACTGAAAAAGTTCCTGTTTCTCATAGTTCCCTAAAAAAGCAAATTACAGATTTTGACGCTTCCTTCTTTTTTCCTGTTTTAAGAAAATATATTTTATCCACCAAATCTCCTGTTTTCCTAAACATTGATTTTATGAAATTTTCTCCGAATATGATTTGTTCCTCTCCAGAGTTTGTTGATCTTGAACTGTCCTTAGGATGTAACTTCCACTCAACATGTTTCAAAACTAAGATGGATAAACATGGACCTCATGAAACAGGAAATATCTTTATTTCGAAATGTTGTCATAACTAAAATTTTATTTAACTAATGATAGAGGTTAGTAGCTATATTGATCTATTTTCTCTAGCGGGAAATTCCGGAAAAAACAAAAAGACTAATAATAGTCAAAAGTTTAGCACTGAAAGTAGAGACTGTGAAACTGAAAAGTTCCATGTTTCAAGTAGTTGACAAACGGCAGGATCATTTAATTTGACAGTAATCCCGCTTTGGTTTCTACAAGTTTCCCAGTACATAAAATTTATCAACTCGACTCGAATAACCCAATAGATTTTCGCAATCATGATACATTTTTTACACTATGATACAGTAATTTCCGATTTTTGACAAGAAATATTCAGTTTCACTAACTTTTCAAATTTGGAGGCATTTTTGAAACTCAATTCACTCTCGGATTTTTATTATTGTCATTAAAGTTCGCTCGAAAATGCAAAAAAAACGCACTGAATGTTGTCTTTCCTCTCATTATTGGCCTTTAGAAACCGAATAGTTTGCTCCAAATATTTTCAACTAGAAATACTAAAAAGCAAATTTACCAGTTTCAAATTGTCGTTTAGAATTGAGCAGTTTTAAATGTTTCAGTTGTTCTTTGAATGGACCGAACTAAAACTTTACTACCTGAAAGTCTTCAGGATAGTTTTCTTTCTTTCTCTTTGTGCTATAGTCAAATTGTTACTCTGTTTGTAAATACAGTATTCCTCAGAATCTTACAGTACTCTCAACCTTCAGGTCTCCTTCCCCAAAAAGCGTCAATGAAGCAGAGGACTGCGAAGGTGTTATCAAGGAGAGATTCAAGAAGATTGTGATATAGTCGATGGATTATTGATTACTGTTTGTGCATTTTCCAGCTCGTGTGAACCTGTTTTTACAAATCCTGAAGAGAATAACTTGAATCGTTTTTCTTGTTAATGAAGTGCCAAGATCAAAATTTTCATTTATCTCATTCACATCAAGCTTCATCGTATGGGAATTTGAAATAGAACTGGATCATAGAATCTGTCCGGCTGCTCCATCTCTGATAATGGGCTTGAACATTTCTTGGCCATCATTCTCTCGAGAAACAACGGTTTGATCATCGTAAAAATAGCAAACCAGATTCGATGACCGCTACACAGATCGATAAAAAGTTAAACTGAGCTAATAAATGCTAACAATTTTTTCTGTTTTTGATGCAAGATGCAAGATGCTACGGCCGTGATGGGCCGCGGCCCTCAAGGGCCGAGAGGCCGGCCGGCCGCGGCCTTGAAGGGCCGCGAAATCTGACAGCCCTGTTGGTGTAGGAATAGTCAAGTTTTCAAAAAACTTCTAGAAAACATGAATCCGCACGCAAGACTGGGTACAGAGATGCGCGGAAGAGAATTTTTTCTATGCGGAAGACGGAAGACGGAAGACGGAAATAAAATTTTTATAACGGAAGAAGGAACACGGAAGACGGAAGTGAAAATATAGGCGGAAGACGGAAGTAGACGGAAGACGAAAGTGACTGTCTAGGCCTAAAACTGCAAAAATTGTTGGGAACCGTAATCATTAATGTTAGGAAAGGTCAGAAAATAAGTCGAAAATCTTTTTCGACTTGGAAAAATCAAAAATTTTGGGACTTCCGTAAAAAAAAATTCTTCCGAAAAATCCGGAAGACGGAAGTAGTCGGAAAATTTTTGACGGAATACGGAAGACGGAAGACGGAAGTGAAAAAAACAGGCGGAAGACGGAAGACGGAAGACGGAATTCCGCGCACCTCTGACTGGGTATAATTCGTTAGTAAGATTCTTTGTGAGTATCATGAAACAGAAAGTGCTGGATTTTGAACAAAGAAGTTTCTTTTGAAGTTTCCATTTTTACTGTTTTGGAATGTTTATATTGCCCACAGATAGAGTAGTAGTTAGTCATACTATCGTTGAAATGTCGGTAAATACTGGTCAGATGAAACACGGATACAGTGAATGTTCCGGGTGCTTACGGTTTTACAAATGCGAGATGAAATATTGCAGAGAATTGAAGTGGAATCCGTGGGGACTATTTGTGGGTGATGAGCAACTCTTTTTTTTGGAGAATCCCAGGTCCTCAATGAATATCAATGTAATGAATATACTCCCCCCCCCCCCCCCCCCACGTGAGCAAAAGGCACCACCCACTTTGTTTAAAGTTTCAAGGAATTCCACAACTTTCAAAAAAAAAACCACTGTTTCTGACCTATTTGAACATCACATCAGATAGAACTGTTATACCGTAAAAATTGGGCAAACACTCTTTGACTACACCACTCTTTGACTACACCCACTCTTTGACTCCACTTTCTCTTTGACTACACATGCTCTTTGACTACACTTTTCTCTTTGACTACACTTGTCTCTTTGACTACATGTTCTCTTTGACTTCACTTTTCTCTTTGACTTCACTTTTCAAGATTTGAAATTGCTCATTTTTCTGAAAATTAGGCTTAGGCAAGGTTTTAGAAGTACTCTATTACGTGCACAGTCAGCTGACCGGGCCTTCCTAAGCCTGATTTCCGTAAAAGAAGCGCAAATTTAGCAAAATGGAATTTGAAAAAGTGTAGTCAAAGAGAAAAGTGAAGTCAAAGAGAACATGTAGTCAAAGAGACAAGTGTAGTCAAAGAGAAAAGTGGAGTCAAAGAGACATTGGAGTCAAAGAGAAAGTGGAGTCAAAGAGTGGGTGTAGTCAAAGAGTGGTGTAGTCAAAGAGTGTTTGCCTAAAAATTGTATTAGAGCGACAACTTTATTAGAACGACACCTCTAATAGAACGACATCAAATTAGAGATTTGAAAAATAGACCGACAGCCTTTAATAGAACGACACTTCAACGAAATTTTCAACAAAAATTTTCGCATGTAATTTGAAGTTTTCAGCGCTTTTTCTGTATAGTGGTACACGACTTGTGCCTTGTGTCTTTAACTGCCTCAATTCACATCGAAAATATGCTGGATCAACTAAAATACTCAAAATTTGAGACTTTTCATGAAATCAGGCTTTGAAATTTGACTAATTTTGTTGTCTGGGATGATGAAAATCTACCGAGGCCGTTTTGGAAAATCTGAGAAAAATCATTCAAAAAATAGACCGACAGGCTTTAGTAGAACGACAGCTTCTAATAGAACGGCAACAAAAATCTATTCGAAAAATAGAACGACATGTGGCTCTAATACAGTTTTTACGGTAATTTAACGAGCAATTCCATCAGAAACAATTAAGTCATACTCCCCGCAGAAGCATGTCAATTTGTGTTCTTGAATAACAAGAGCTGCATTGTGATGAAGGTACATAGTAGTGCTTAAGCGAAAACCAATATAAAAATTGTAATAAAATGAAGGACTAGTTTTCCGTTTAATGGTAAACCGTATGGACGAATAGCAAACCTTGGTCTACACGTTTTCTTATCAATGCCATGAAACTGGGAAATAGTTACTCGAAAGGCATAAAGTTGTATCCAGCTCTAAAAATGAAAAATGCGGACATGCGGACTTGAGGGCACACGTTTGAGTTCTACCTAGCTAAAAAAGGTTTTCTTCTTCAACTAGTCCTAATTTAGAGTTTGTGCGTACATTCAGCGTTCCGGTTCACATTCTATGTAGCAATTTTGATAAAATAATTAGAGGTGATAAAGCAATCTTTCAAGATGCTCAATTCAAGGTTTCTTGCACAATAGACAATGGTAAACAAAGAATTTCTGTTCAGAAAGTTGCTTTTTTTCAAGCCCGTTTCGTTACGGTAGCCATATGTAGGTTGGTCAGGGACAGCATGCAGAAACTGAGGATCATTGGTTGATAAGGTTTTGTCACCGTCATGAAGCAGAAAACGTTGGTTTTCGAATAATGTGATTTTTGGTGTTTTACTGTTTCGGAATCTTTACAATGCCCACCTAAGCAAATTCAAGGGAAGGGGGTTCCTTAATCTTCGAAAAATTTTTATTAGGTTGGCCCGAAAGTTTTTGACCATACTTGTTTCGTCGTCTAACTTTCTTTGAAATGGAGTCAGAGGGAAATTGTTTTAGTAGTAGATAGTCAAGACTCTTGTATAGCGATACTTAATAATCTCCAGTATTGGAACCTCTCTCATAATGAATAACAGGCTTGTCACCAGACCAGTACATTTTCAAGGTTCAAACCATGTGACTTCCACTGTTCATATCTTCATTCAGAACAAAGTTCTCAATAAGGTTTTGTGATGTGTTGATGTACAACTCTTTCTCATTAAATGGCAACCAAAATTGATAATTTAGAGACTGCTAGATTGGAGATATTGTTCAAAAACGATGAAA
The DNA here is from genome assembly GCA_963932045.1 of Caenorhabditis sinica. NCBI lineage: Eukaryota > Metazoa > Nematoda > Chromadorea > Rhabditida > Rhabditidae > Caenorhabditis > Caenorhabditis sinica. Next base: position 24,786,670 of record OZ009940.1, read on the forward strand.
AACGGAAAAATGAGTTTTTTCGTTGAATTCTCGAAAGTTGACAGTCAAACTTTATTGAAACAGTTTTAGTATAATTTAAAACTTCTATGCAGAATTTCAGTCATATCGAAGCCGATTCATAGCTCTTAGGTCAAAAAGTGTGTTTTTGCCTACATTTGAGATATCCTGCTTTTGCGTTCGATTGTAGCTCAAACTGCTAAAACTGCACGCATTTGTCTGAATTTATCAGAAAAAACAGTTATGATGTTCTTTTCTTTGCTTGTCAATTTGTGAGTGGTTACCTCAATTTATGACAAAACTCTAAGCCCTCGAACATCGTATGAGCCCAAAATGACGGTTCGACATCTTCTACTCATAACTTAAAGCAAAAGTTAGGCACACTTATGAAAATATGGCGACGAATAATTCTATTCTAGCCAATTGTAATGCACAAAAAATCAATCGCAAACTTACACCCTTACTTCCGCGCGAGGCGATTGATTAATGGTCAAAAACTTTCGGGCCAACCTATAATTGTCATTTGACTATTAAAATAAGAACAGAAAACTGAAACTATTATAATTCAACCGTGGCTATATTCTTATTTGATTTGCTCAAAGATACATAGAAGAAGGGAAAACATGTTGTTATCTTCCTGTTGCCTAGAGAGAATACACTGTAACTGTCTGTTATCTGGTCTTCAAGCAATTATTATGAAACACAAATACTTGACAGACTTGAGAGGATTTCCAATTTTCTAAAAAATCACAGCTCTTGATACTGTTGAAGAACACCTTGGTAAAAACTATGCTCATTTATCAGAAGTTACATCGTTATAACTAGCAATAAAAATCTACGTTCAAAGAATGATAATTCTTCTTGATATTGTTTGATAGGTTCATTTTCGATAAATATTAAAAACGAAACGTCATTGTTGCCAAAGGTCACGGTTTCGAAACTTCCAGTTAAAATATATCAGAATTGCGAAATATTCAAGTTGGGGAATGACGATGATACCAGATGACTAGTTGCGAAGCCTCTAGTTTCAAGATAGCTTATTAGTTACCAAATATCCGAGTTGCCAAATGTCACAGATCCTCAATCTCAGAGTTGTCGAATATCCGAGAAGGCGTCACAATTGCCAATAATCCTAGTTGAGAAATGACCCTGTTGCCAAATGTCAGTTCCGGAAATTCTGAATTGCAAAATTGTTCAGTTGCAGAATGTCTCTGCGGCCAGAAGTCAAAAAAATAAACGGCTTAGTTTCGAAACGTCTAGTTTCAAAGCGACCAGATGGGAGAAAGCTATGTTCTCCGTTTCAAGTTACTCATTTTTTATCTGAATTGTTATCGAAATCAATTCATGACGATTAGGCAAGAACAGCAATTATTGGTTTTGGAATTCGGGGGGAATGCGAAAATATAGAATAGGTCTATGAAACCGGAACATTTGATATTGAAGAAAAACTTGATGATTCCTACTGTTTTGATTGCCCGGTTGTTTTTTCTTTGAAATTGTTGTTTTCTGATGTGAACTTCTTATTACAGCGTATTGAATCGAATCCACAGAATCCATCGATGAAAATTGATCTGTCCGTTACCTTAATACTTCAGTGGAACACGAATTCACAAAATAGTTATCATGTTTTTCTCATTTTCGAGGCATTTATATGAATTGTTGGCAAACATCCTAGAGGCATTCTAGATACTAAATATTGAAACTGTTCTTCAAAATTTCATCAAATCTCGGATCAAACTCTACGTCGTTTCTCACAAGTTTGTCAGGGTTTCAGCCAATTTCAATGCAGTTAGATCGCATAATTGAAAAATATTGGTATGAATGTTTTTCAATAACTTTGATAAAACAGGAAATATTGTTGAGAACTGAACTTTTTTGTTCTGGCTGTCTGTAAAACTTTATTGAACTCAAGATGGTTTATCAGCGATGGGTGAGTAAACAGTTGGAATGTTGCAAAATTGGTGAACTAAAGAGAGCATCAAATTGAAGGATATCTAATTTGGCAAAAATTACAAAATTCCTGAAGCAGAAAATAATGTATTTCTTGTTTGTTTCGAAAGTTTTGATTCATTTCTAATTTATTTTCTAGTTATTGAGTTTTTCGAATTCTGTCAGATTCATAATGCGATAATGAAACTGAAAAGTTTGATTCAAATTACTGAACTTCCAAAGGATTTCTGGGCGGTTTATAAACTTTTCGTTAACCATTCAAAGTTCCTACAGTTTCACAAATATGAAAAAAGTTAACAGACAATTCAATTTTCTTATAGTGGGCATTCTGGCCATTCGAATTTTCCCTGGAGACTGCATTTACTTCACTCATAGTAATGCTTGTCTTAATTGCGATCTGGGCTTTATGGCTTTAGGCTTTAGGTTTTATGTGGATACCGGTTTTAACCTCAAACATCAGAATGCAAACTCCATAACAACTTCATGTAACAGAAAAATAGATCTCAGTTTATCTTCGAAAATCGTCTTATTTTTAAACTCTTCCAGATTCAAATTCAAAAGAGAATGATCCTTCAACTATTTTCCTTTTTCCAATGATTGCCACGATGGTCAAAACAAGAGAGTAATCGCGCTCTACTGATAATAGACACTCTCGTTAGCAGATTTTCCGACTTTTCCAAAATAAGAAAACTGTGCCGTAATGTGGCAGCGACTCCTCATTCTTGAAAAGTTTTAATCAATTTTTTCTGCTTCAAGTGGTCAGTAAGTTTTAAAAAGTTATTCCGTTACTCGTTCTTGTTAAAATAAATTCTAGTTCTTTGAGATTTACTGAAAACTTCAGTTTCTCCAAAAAATCCGGAAGACGAAAGAAACTGAGTGACTGGAACGACTGAATTTTTTAAATTGGTATGTAAAAAATCAGAGTTTCGAAACAGCATTGTTGCAAATAATCATAATTACGACATTTGCTTGTTCTAGTTGCCGAATGTCCTCTTCCAAATCGCCCATTTGCAAAACCTCAGGGATTCGGACTGAAAAGTTACTGAAAAGAAATGTCTAGTTGCAAAACATCCTGTTGCAAAAGTACAGAGTTACCAAATGTCCAGTTGCCAGATGGTTGCCAAATGTCGCAGTGGCCAAAAGTCAAAGTTGCGAAATGGCTTATTTTCAAAACGTCTATTTTTGAACCGACGAGTTGCAAACAATCAAAGTTGCAAAATGTCCTAGTTGCGAAAAGTCATTTTTCACCGTTTCAAGTTCTTCATTTTTCATCATAATTTCTATGAAGATCCGATTTTCTGAGTGATCGCGAACTCTGGAATAAACGTCTCAAAAGTACACCTGAAAATCTGAAAATTGAAAACTACAGTAGTCTACAGTAATCTAGATTCATTCTTCTTCTTCGTGAGAGACATAAAGAGCGAAAGAGCAATTGGGACGGTGGGAAAGGGAAAAACGATTAGGCACAAGAACAAAGAGCAATTTTTGAGGGAGACATTTTTTGGTTTTGGAATTCGGGGGGAATGCAAAAATATAGAATAGATAAAGAACAATATAATCGAAAATTCAATAGGTGGGATTGGGGGAAAATTTTTCTCTAGATACCGGTTTCTTGTCGGGACAGAAAAATGCAAATAATTTTTTTTGGAACAAATTTTCAGGAAATTTTGAGCATAGAAAGTGAAAGAAAGTGAATTTGGGGAAGGGGGTATCAAAGTGAGCCTAAAGTGGGCGGAGCCTAAACCCAACTATCATCTACAGTATTCCCTCCTCGGGGTGAGGGTTGTTTGTGGACCGATGCGTAGACTGGACCTCCCTCCCGGGGTACTTGATCGTAGCGACGTTGGATGGTTTGCGAGGTGGCCGACGCCGGTCGGGTACTCGGAGCTACAGTAGTCGGCGGACGATATGGGTGGTCCATGGTACCGTAACCGCCGCCCGAGGAGAGGGTCTCGTCGAGATTGTGCATTGATGGACGCTCTTTGCCTTGCGAGGAGATTGGGCGGGCCAGTGTGGAGGAGTCGCCTCTGGAAAAATGGGAAAATTAGAAGGGTCGAGAAATGATCCTAATGTTGTCTAAAAGTGGTCTAAAAGTGGTCTAAAAGAGGTCTAAAAGAGGTCTAAAGCCTCTCTAAAAGCAGTCAAAAAGCGGTAAAAACCTCACCTTCTCGCAGTGCCCGAGTAGAAATCCGACTCTTTGAGACCGGAACGTTTGAATCCGTCGTGAAGCTCCTTGTGCTGCCACATCACGTACAGTACTTGACTGGCATATTTGCACACACGATGCGAGTATGTTGGGTAGGAGCGGGACAGGGCACGCAGTTTGTCGGTACCTGGAAAATTGGATGGATTAGAGGGGTCTAGAAGAGTCTAGAAGAGTCTAGAAGGGTCTAGAAGGGTCTAAAAGGTTCCAGAATGTTCTAGAAGCTTCTAGACGCCTCTAGAACCCCTATATCTCCAAATCTCACCTTTCAACTCATGCACATCCTTGGTGTAGGCCGCCGAGCTGCGCACAATTTCGAACAAGATTCCCAGCACTGCTCCAATCGTCTGATCCGAGACAGCATTGCGACGTGGGCTGCCGGGTTCCGGAAGTTTCTCCAAGAAGTCACGAAGCGCGTATTTTCCTGAAACTTTTTGAGCGGTGAAAATTTTGGAAAAAGTTTTTGCGGTTTTGATTTTGACATAAAAATCGTTAAGTTATATGTCATTGATAGTGGGTTGCTTTCAGACTCGAAATTCATCATAAAAATGCAAATGCGCTCCGATGTACTACCAGTTGGAATGATGCAAATGCGCTCTATTGGACTAGTTTGGCTATCAGTTAAAAATGACATTGAAAATGCGCTCCAGTGCACTTGTGATGCAAACGCGCTCTATCGAACAAAATGATTATGCAAGTGCGCTCTACTGAACTTTCAGCTTTGCCTAAAGAAACGTGGTCTATCACACTGCCAGCTGGAATATCACAAACGCGCCCCACTGCAAAATTCAAAAATTCAAAGAATTCCAGTTACAAATTTGGCATAATTTTCAGAGTTTCATTAAATATGAATTCAAATTCTTGAGACAGTGAATCTTGGACATAGCTATGCAAGTGTGCTCTATTGTAAGCTCAGCGAAAGAAATGTGAATGCGCTCTACTGGACAATGCGATCTATCGTGGTGAAATGAGTATGCAAGTGCGCTCTACGGAACCTCCAACGATGCAAACGCGCTCTATTCGATTCTTAGGCTCATCCAAAAAAACAGGAGTATGCATATGCGCCCCATTGAACCGCCCCCAAAAACTAACCAATCAACTCTCGATTCCTCGGATCAATCGCCAGATTCCTCAACGCCGTCGCCACAGCGCACACGACAAAGTCCTCGGGCAACCGTATCAACTCCACAAGCACAGGCAGCCCCTTCTCCACTCTAACCGCCGCCCGGACCTCTGCAGAAGGTGGAAATTGGCACGCAGCCAGGTTTTGAATGGCTCCAGCCGATGCTTCAAGGGTCTCAATGTTGGAGCTATCCTGGAGCAACTTCAAGTAGAGTTTGACGACGTGCGGTTGCCAAAGAAGCGATGGTCCGGTGACAATGTTCTTCGGATTCTTCTTATCCTTCTTATCCTTCTTGGGCTCTTTCTCCTTCTTTTTTGGCTTGGGGGACGCGGCGTGCTTCATATTCTTCGAGTTGAGATGCGCGGCGGCTGGATCGTAGTTCGGGTCGACAACCTCTTGGATACGGTAGCTCAAATTTCTCAGGAGACATACTGCATTCTCCACCGTCGGCGTGTCAACCTGATTGCGTTGTATGGAGTGGGTTAGGAAGTGTACGAGGGCTTCAATGAGGTTTGGGACATCTCTAAGACGCCTCCGAGCAGTTTGAGATGCTGCCGAGACGTTACGAAGGATCCCCGTGGAATTTTTGAAGATAGTAGAGCCAAAGTGTTTTGATGGGTCAACTCCATTGGTAGTAGAGAACACTGGAGCAATCACCTGTTGGCTTAGAATCTCCGTTGCCGACTCGAGAATCACCGGTTTCAGCATATCCGCCGAACTCAGATTCCACAACGCCGCCGTCGCCTCCTCCTTCACCGATGCGTCGTGGGTGGTCCTCAAAACTTCGGCCAAGTGTCGCACCCCATCGGCTTCCATTACCGCCATCTTATTCGCGTCGTTTTCCTTTCCAAAGCTCAAATTTTTCAAGCAGGCGCATGCGTTTTTCTGGATTCGTGGAGTGTCTGAGCGGAGCAGGGCGATGAGTTTTGGAATGCCACCGTACTCGCGAGTCTCTTCTTTGATGAGATTGTCAGAGTAGGTCAGGTGTTGAAGGTAGCCGGATGCGTTGAGTTGTTTGTCCTTGTCTGTGGAGGAGAGGTACTCGATGACTTCCTTGAGGGACGGGTCGCGCCATTGGACTGCAAAATTGTTGATTAAAAATGTGAACTTTTGGGGTAAGGAGGTAGGAAGTGCGCTCTATTGGATTTCTGAGCAAATGCGCTCTATTGGACTTTTAAGCAAATTCGCGCTATTGGACTTCTAGGCAAATGCGCTCTATTGGACCTCTAAGCAAATGCGCTCTACTAGACAAAAAGAGATAGGTATTCAAATGCCGTGTATCGTACCTCTATCAAATATGATCGCGACTAAGCAAGTGCGCTCTACCGAACTATTTTGCTTGTGATTTTGCAAGGCGCTCTACCTAACAACTTTTTTCCTGATTCAATATGTTCCTATTTTTAGAAATTTCAGATCAAAAGTCGATAGAAGTTCCAATGCGTTTCTTCACAAAATTTTGAATGGTCTATGAAAATGCGCTCTCATGAACTGCTTGCTGTGCAAATGCGCTCTATCGGACAAGAAATCTGGGCTGTGGTAGTGCACTCAACTGAGAAAAAAATTTGCGAATATGATGTAAAATTATTTTCTATTTCAGTGTGCTTATGTTTTCAAGGAATATGCAAGTGCGATGTTCTTTGAATATTGAAATTTTGATTAAAAAGTGCGCTCTATTGTACAACCTTACGACTTTATAAACACTCTCCAACGACCCCACTATGCAAACGCGCCCCACCGAAAACTATGCTATCTCATACCATTATTATTGGCTCTCCTCAATGGTGGTGGTGAGTCATCCCTCTCGGGAAGTGGTGGCGACTCTCGAACCATTTCCTCCTGGAGCAACGGCACGGCTCCGAATCTCTCAGCTTCGACGTACTTGGCGTGAATGTCCTGGTGACCAAGGTTGGGCGAGTCGAGGGGGTCCAGGCGGTCTGAAAATGGGGAAAATTTGAAAATTGTCTCTAAAGTTTAAGTGCTACTAGATGCTAATGAAAAGTCAAAAAAGTCAAAAAGAAACATTCAATTCCCTAATAATAGAAGTTCTGATAACAGAAAAAACGAAGATAAGAAAAAAAGATGACTCACTTGCTGATGACTGTTGAATGTGCACAAACTCCGACGGTGGGCTCGCCGCCGAGCATCCCGATGCATTATGAGCAAGTACACGGAACTGATAGTCGTGGTCGAGAATCAGATCGCCGACCGTCATCTTACACGCGAACACCGGCTGATCGTTGACCTTGTACCACCGATCATCCTGTTGCAAATCGCGAAACTCGACATCGTATCCCATAACTGGCAGTTGACTGTGTGCCGGCAGCCAGCAAATCGTAATCTTGTCGCCGTCGATTTCCATGAATTCGGGCGCTTCTTGCATTTCGGGCACCACGCGGAGAGACGACGCACGACCCATTGGACGGAGATGAATGATGTCGGAAGTCTCGGATGGTGGCGAGGAGATGCCGTCGATGATGGAGCACACGCAGAATTCGTAGGTCGAGTTGCGACGAAGGCCTTCCACTGGAAAATAAGGAAGTTTAGAAAATTGAAGTTTTTGCATGTGTTATCGGCACTGGAATCCTACTCAAAAGTCATAACTGCTATCATAACCTAGAAAAAACCGAAAATTTTTCTGCAAAAATAATCATAGCTGAGAATCCAAAATGTTTTCTGTAGGTTAGGGCCGCGGAATGAAAACCCATTAAGATAAAAGAAAACTGCTCCAAACTTTGCATGTTGATGAATCAGAAAATTTCTGAGCTTTTCGATTCTGAAAAGAAACACTTCTGGCAACTGTGGACAACCGGATTTGAGAACACAAGCTTCCAACGAGCTGACCATTAACCATTGTTCATAAATTTAAAAAGTGAGAACTTTGGAAACTAGTCGAAACCGAAAAAAAAGGAGGAATCTTTCCGTTGTGAAGTAAATTTGAAAAATCGAGTTAAATCAAAGTTTTCTGTTTCGTTTAGTCCTATTGTAAAGTTCAAGAAACTAGAAATCGTTGTGACAGCGATAGAGGTTGGCTTGAAATTCAAGAAAAACGCAGACATCCGGAATTCTTGGAACACAGATGGACTATGGTAGTCTTCACAACCGCGATGGCAACAAACACATTCCAGAAGTGAACTGAAATTGACAATTTCAGCTAGCTCTAATCTAGGACATGAAACTAAAATCGTTTTTCGAGCAAACTCAAATTATATCAAAATAAAAAATCATGAAAATGAGGACATCTGGACACGGGGATGTGCTAAAAACTCATCGATAAATCAAAGTTTACCGTTTCAACTAGTCCTAATCTAGAGTACAAGAAACTGGAATCATTAGTTGAATGGATTTATCAAGTTTAAGATTCCAAAAAAAGCGTCATTGCGGACAGACAGAGGTCGTGAAAGACCGTGAGAACGCTAGGCTAATAGAAGGATAGGAATGGAAGATCACTTACAAGCTACCCCTACTATCTGGGTCATGTTTAAAGGCGCATATGGTACCATATAGACTATGAATTTCCGTCGAACTAGCTCAAAGTACGGTATTCGTGTCGAGACCCAGCCTATGTGCCTTTAAAGTTTTGATCTGAGCGCTGATAAGAATTTAATGTTTCTAGACCACTAGACTAACACGAAAAATAGCCTAAAAAAAGCACCAATGACCAATTCTCACCTTGTATCCCATTCTGCACAATCGGATCATAATTCGCCGTGTGCCACGTCGGATCGCCCACTTCTCGATACTCGACAATGTAGCCGGCCATCTCGGCACTCGGCGCCCACTCCAACTTGACCCAATCGTCGCCCGCCTCGACCATTTGTGGTTGTCCGGGTGGCATCACACTGTCCGAGATCTTCCTCGCTGGGACACTTCGCTGTGGTGCCGCTGGTCGAATGGCGACGCCTCCTGACGAGAGACTCGGGTGTCCCAGACCGTCTTGATTCTTGCCACGCACACGAAACTCGTAGACACCGTTCGGACGGAGCGATTCGACGGTGAACATTGTGTCCTGGAAAATGGAAAGGGTTAAGGAAGGTCTAGAAGCAACCTAAAAGGGGTCTAAAAGTGGTTTAAAAATGGTCCAAAAATGGTCTAAAAATGGTCTAAAAGTGATCTAGAAGCGTTCTAAACGTGGTCTAGAAGTGGTCTAAAACTTTTCTAAAATCGGTCTAGAAGGGTCTTACCTGAACCAATTGCTCGTTGGCGATCATCCAGTCGCGACTACCGTACACGCGATACTCGACTTGATATCCTTGCGGCGGCGAGGAGTGCACGTCGGCCGGTGGTGGCGTCCACTCGAGCAGCACACCTTGACCGTCCACTGCGATGACCGTCGGTCGGCCGGGAGCCAGTGGCGCGCCGGCGGCTGAAAAAATATGGATTAGTTTATCTATGAATCGTTTGTTCCAGAATTAGTTTTTGCTGTTTTCACAAGTGCATATGGACCTGGTGAAAGTGCAAAAAATAATAAACAGGAGGTGACGGAAAGTACGAATAAATAAGGCTACCTAAGTATAAGCCGGGGAGCCTCATATCTCCCAGGGCCCTCTAGACCTTCTTGGACACTCTAAAAACTCCTAGGACACCCTATAGTACCCCTAGGACCCCTAAACCCCCTAAAATAAGCACTCACACGTGGCCAGATCGTTCTCGCTGATCGGAATTTTTGCGGGTAGCGACGCGTTCGACGTGGGTCCGAATCCGGTTCTTCCGTAGGCCGACACTCGAAATTGCACCTCGTGCGACGTCAGATTGGTTACTGTAACAAGGAGAAGATAAGGGTAATTAAAAAAGGAATAATAAGGTTTAGATGGTGAAAAAGTAGGAAATTTGAGCCTAAATAGTCAAATCTTGGTCTAGAAGAATCAGTGGCTAGTCCACGGTATTCAGACTCAAAATAGGAAATTAGCGCAAATTAAAAACCGTGAATTACTCTGAGAGTTCCCGGGTAGATCAAACAATGAAAGTGAAACCGAAACATTTTTTACATTTTTTCACACTTTAAAATATTTTTTCGAAGTCTACAGAGACCTAGAGGCCCAAATTTCAGGCCTGCTTGAACCTAACTAAGCCTATTTTGGCCCAATTTTCCCCCAACTAACCTTCCTCATCAACCATCTCAAGTTCAGCAAAACTTTGATGGTGCTCATGGTGCTCCGTGAGCTCCCGATGACGTTCTACTAGCATCAGAAGTGAATTTTAGAGGGTCGATCAAAAAATTTTCGGATTCTTACAAATAGGTCAAATTTGCAAGACTACCGAGAGGAAAGGACAGTGAGATCCTTATCTCTGCACTTTTCTACATTTCCCTCATTTTGAGGAGACGAGAGCCGAGAGAGAGTGTGGTAAAACGAGATACGCAGAGAAAATGTGTTATGTTATAAACAAGATGGCATCCGGAGATAGTACCTAGGAAAAGAGGAAGGAGGAGAGGAAAAGGTCAGATTTTCTGAGAGGGCCCTAGAGGTAGTGAAAAGGAAAACTAGGTGAAAACTTTGGAAATTTTCCGGTTTCAAAATGCGCATTTTACCAGGAAAGCCTGATATTTAGCACTGGGTCCCTTCTAATAAGGCTAAAATAGCCAAAAAACTAAAAAAAACTCATGAAAACCTCCCGAGAAACGCGAAAAATCAGCTGAAAACAAAACAAGAATGAATGAAAAATGAGGTCACGGAGAGGAATGGGAGAGAGAATGAAATTTTGACCTCCAAAAGTGGTAGATCAAAAAAATTAAAAGTAGATCAAATTGAAAATTTTCAAAAAGAGTTGAAAGTTTATGGAGAATTTGAAACTGGAAATTTGAAACTTCGGCTTCTAAAATTTTGATTGCGAAAAAATGAAAAATCTTTTGGGTTTCAGAATGTTGATTTGAAATAGGCGGGAGAACAAAATTTAGTGATCATCCGGATTTATTTCGCAATTAAGGATAACTTGGGGTTATTTTCCTCGGATTAATCTCAGAAAACTAATTTCGAATTCACAGAGATAGTGAAACCACGGTGAATTTTTCGCAACGCGTTTTGAATTGCTATTTTTCGCGCTCAAATTTCTACAGTAAGATTTCTACCGTAAGCGTCTCTTCATTCAGCACGCTATTCCACTGGTAATAGCGTGCTGAACGAAGAGACGCATAACCTGCAGATCTTACTATTGTCAGCTGCGCGCGAAAGTGTGAAATTCAAAATACGTCGCGAAAAATTCACCGTGTGAAACCGAATAGGTTTTTTTCCAACAGTCGGAAATTACTGTATCATGTTGTTATAAAAAATGATTGGAAAAATATAGTAGCTAGTGAAGTTGTTTTGCTAAATATTATGTACTGAAAAATCTGATTATCCATGACCGTAAACTAACAAATGGTGAAGTTCCTCAATTTAATCACTTACTGGAAACATGAAAATTTCTCAGTTTTGCTGTCTCTACTTTTGATACTGTATTTTTGATTGTTATTCAGCTTGAAATACGGTGTTTTCATGAATGACTCTTTCCCGCAAAAGTGTGGCTAGAGAACTCTATCACTATGCTCATGAAAATTCTACTGATTTCAATATTTCAAAACGGGGTTTTACTGTTTCATAATGTTCAAAAGAGTATGTTCAGATTTGCGAATACAATAGCTTTTGAAAATGATCCTTGAATTTGTAAGGTGAACGAGTAATAAAATAAGGAATAGTCGCCAAAATTAAGGTTTTAGAAGCATTGAAGATTTGGGATAAAGTATGTTATCGTATTCACAAAAGAGAATGAAGGAAGCGTCAAGATCCGGAATAAGGTTATTTTGAGCACTATTAGAAACATCAACATTTTTCAGCGGTTTCAAAAAGTTCATGAAGCCTTCATAAATTCTTCAATACTAATCGAAGAGTTATAGTGTCTCTCGCTACTTTACCTGAACACCAGAAGTACGCGGAAGATAATGTTTTCTATGCGGGAAACGGAAGTAACTGAATAAGCCTAGAAGTACTGAAAACGTTTTAGAGAGTTAGAAAGTTCATGTTTCCATGATTTTTGGAAGTGCGGAGAACGGAAAAGGGATGATAAATTTTGGCAGAACAGGGAAGACGGAAATCTGTGCACCTCTGATGAACACCCATTTTTTCGATTTCATGAGGTTAATATAATCCCGACCAAATTGCTACTATTGGTGCTCCTGCGATTCAGATTCGAAAAGATAATCAGAAAATCAAATTAGTAGCACAAATATAGAGAAAGAAAAAACAATCCTGAAGGTGAAAACGTTGTAGCTCCATATAAAAACTGAAACCTTTAAAAATGTTCAAGTCTCAAGGACAACTCGAAACTGTAATTTTTGCCTTTAGTGGAAAATTTTTAGAGCAAAACTTTGAGTTTCTAAATGCCAATAAGAAGATGAGAAACAAAATTTAGCACTACTTTTGAATTTTTGAGCAAACTTTAATGATAATAATAGAAATCCGAAAAGGGATTTAATTAGAAAAATGGCTTCAAAATTGAAAAGTTAGTAAAACTGAAGATTTTCGTCCAAAATCGGAAGTTACTGTATCATGGTGTTATAATAAATGAATCATGATTCCGAAAACCTAGTTGATCATTAGTAGAGCTGATAAATTATAATTACTGTAAAACAGAGATAAATCACATACAGAATGCCGACAAATTGAAGTTCCCAAAATTTGTCAACTACTTGAAACTTGGAATTTTTTCAGTTTCACTGTCTCTAGTTTCAGTACTAAACATTCGACTATTATAAGTCTCTTTGTCGTTTCCAAAATTTCCCTATAAAGCAAAAAAGAACAATATGTATAAAAATCTATTGTTTAAAAAACTCTATCACTAGCCTCGTACAAAATTCTATTTACTTATCACAACATTTCGAAACATAGACATTTTCTGTTTCATGAGGTTCAGGTGCATCCAACTTATTTTCGAAAAATGTTGGGTGGACAGTCAAAAACTGGAATTGCTTTGTTAGAGAGCTATGAGAAACAGGAAATTTTTCTGCGGCTTCAGTAAATTCATAAATTCTTCAAATACTATATCTTCAATAATATACAAAGAGACTATCCAATGTTTAGCTTGCTTTCTAGTTCATTATTTAGAAAACCACTATTTCAATTTCATGAAGTAAATAGGATTCTGATCAAACTGTTACTATTGGTGTTCTTATGGTTCAGTATAACAAGATAATCGAAAAGCAAAAAAAGCGCAAAAAACAGAAGAATCGTCAAATTTATTCCTTAAGGAACTAATGGAAACGGTGATAAAGTTTTCAGTTTTGGGAAGTTTATGAAATTTCCGTTATTTAGGTCATTCTTCAATCAGAAGTTTTGTTTGTTTTGCTTCATTTCAGTATTCCCTTAAAAATGTAACGAACCCACTAATTTTGCATCTAAACTTACTGTTTCATGACGGTTCTGGTAACCGATTTAGTTAATTGATGAAGCGCTTATATCAGGATCATTAAATATCTCAATCTGAGAAAATGAAAATTCCCAAACATTGAATCGCAATCTTACTGTCTCATCATCTCTATAAGTTTTTAAAATTTCATGTTAGCCACTTGACGTTCGCTATTTGTTGCTAAACATATGAATTCATTTCAAAAAGTAACAATGAAATTGCATTTTGGAGCAAGAGATTAAGGTTTACAAAAATTCAAAAACAGTGATGTTTGAAAATGCGGTATTTGAGGCAAGTAGGATCGAAACCAATTGAGTTTGTTTAAATCTTTGCAAGTTAATGAAACCGGGAGTAAAATAGACCTTGAAATTTTAAATTCAATATTCCACTATTTTCAAGAAAAAGTTTCCGTTTCAGTGTCAAGAAATTAATGTTGACTACTCGAAAAATTCAGTATCGCAAACAATGGAAAAACAAAAAAGAGTCAAACTAAACTCCCATCCTCCATCGTAAGTTTCAAATCATTAAAAAACAGCAAAACTTTCCTAAAACTGCCAAATTTTCAAGAGATAATATCTAAATTTTCCCTCTTCTCCTCCATTTTCAAAATGAACATACACTGTAAAGTGACCAAAAAAGGCAAAAGAAGGAATGAAGGGGTCGGATGTTCTCCTTGATTTCTTCTTTCCTCTTTTTTCACAGCGGGAGTGCCGCAAAACATTGGGTAAAGAAGAGGGAAAAGGAGGTAGAAAACTAAATAAATGAAGAAAATGAGAAGGTCAAACTTTTTCGGATACATACTATTTTAGACATCACTAGATAGGTATAGGTAAATGTGTGAGAATTCATTTTGGAAAAGAATATTGCTTCTTTAACGAAATTTCCGGTTATTGGCTGAAAAGTTAAGATAATAGGGAAACAGAGAAAAATGTCCAGGAAAAAGTTTTCAGTTTCAGAAAGCTTAGGAATTCAACACTTAACCTAGAGTTTCAGTGGGAGAGCATTGGTTTGAGAGAAAATCAATTTCCAAGCGTTGGCTGATGATTTTCCGTTTAACGGATATCATAAACTTGGAGCGATTTTTATGAAATTAAGTAAGATTTGAAATTCAAGATCCGAAAAAGTTAGTAGAAACGTCATTCGACTCAAAACGTCAATGATAAGTTGACTTTTTGGCAAAATATGAGCTACTAGTGAAACTGAAAAAATGTGTACTGTTTCAGAATCTTCAGAAATTTATCATATTTTTGTGAATTTCAGTTTTTTAACTGCTTACTATTTTCGTTATTTTCTTGAATTCAGTGCTAGCGCCATATGTGTGTTGGCGCTCCACAACAATCAGTGGTCAAAATATTTGCATGGGCCTCACTAGACATTGGAGGACGAATTTTTTGATCCTCTTGGCTAGTGAGACCTGCGTAAATATTGGCTGGAAAATCGACAAGAAGAACCATCTACCTAAAAATGCTCCAAGAAATATGCACATTTCGAAACAGAGAAAACTTGAATTTCTCGTTAAAAATGTTTACAGTTACCCTTAGTTCATTTAATTTTTAAGGTTATTTCTTGCATATTGAATTCGTGGTGACTTACTATATCACCATGAAAAATACAGAAAAATAAGACATTTTCAGTTTCCGTGACCCCATAAACTTGTTCATTATTGAATACCGGCACTAGGCGGAAAGACTGAAAATTGAGATCAAAACCAAAAACTCCCGATTTCGCCTCATTTTTCGAGCCAGATTCTCCCTATTTTTTCAATAAAGTGAGTCAAAAAACCAAAAGAAAACTGTGGATGCTCTTGTCTGTCTGTGTGCATGTCAAAATATGTGTGTTAAGACTAAAGAAAAACATAAAGAAACACAACAAGAAGGTGATTCATCTTGTCCCTCTTTCTAACAACAGGTGACTAAACATGGGAACAGTAGCCAAGAACGAGGAGAAGAATAAGAAGAAGGGAGAAACTTTGTTAATTGAAGAAATCACAAAAATTTGGAATAGACAAATTTTAGTGTTTCAAGGTGTTGGTGAATATCGGAGATTCTTTGGGGTGATATTATTTCAAGAAACTTTTGCAATTGGGCGTCCACAGTACTTTTTCAGTTTTAACTAGTCCATACAGTGGCGAGAATTGGTGAGGAGAATTTTTTGTACGATCCATAATTTGCCGAAACTAATCCAAATGATATGAAACTTTGCATGTATATCACTAGATAGTTGTACAAAATAGTCAGAAATGTTTGTTAACCATCCGCTGCTCGTGACCTAGTTAGCACCACAGGTATAGCAGAAATCTAAAAACCCGAAAAAAAAACTATTTTTCTGTGTAATTTTTTTTTGAAAATTTTTTTATGAAAATGTTGCTCACTTCCCAAATATGCATCAGAAAAAGTTTGGTGCACGTGGAATGTCGGGTACTCGTATTATGTAGGTCAAAGCTGAAATAGCACTTTTTGTTTTTGAGCCCTAACTTTGCTCAAAATGGCTCAAATTCCTTCAAATTTCCACCAAAAAGTTTCTTTTGAGTTGTTCCACAGAATCCATAGCAAGATTAATATTTCTAAGATATCTCATTTTCCGACTTTCAGGCCAATTCAAAATCAGTACTGAACTCGAAAAAATAAAAAGTGTTCAAAATGAGAGTTCCAACATGGATTCTGTGTGGCAACTCAAACGAAACATTTTGCTGATAATTTGAAGGAAATTAAGCCATTTTGAGCAAAGTTAGGGCTGAAAAACAAAAAGTGCTGTTTCAGCTTTGACCTACATAACACGAGTACCCGACATTCCACGTGCACTAAACTTTTTCTGATGCATATTTGGGACGTGAGCAACATTTTCATCAAAAAAAATTTCAAAAAAAATTACACAGAAAAATAGTTTTTTTCGGGTTTTTTGATTTCTGCTATTCCTGTGGAGCTAACTAGGTCACGAGTAGCAGATGGTGAACAAAAATTTCTGACTATTTTGTACAACTATCTAGTGATATCCATGCAAAGTTTCATATCATTTGGATTAGTTTCGGCAAAGTTATGGATCGTACAAAAAATTCTCCTCACCAATTCTCGCCACTGTATCTAGACTCATCTACATTTTGGCACCAATACACCCTCAACAGAAACAAACCAACCTCTACAACTAGTATCCTTGATCAACTGATCCACACCCATATCCTCCCATTCTCCATCGGGAAGCTCTCTCATCTGTAGTTGATATCCTCGAATTTCGCCTCCTCCATTCTTCTGAAGGGGTGCACTCCAAACTACAGTAACCTCTCCGACGCCGGCGTCAACGACATCAGGGACACCAGGAGCCGATGGGATTCCGCTGTCTGAAAATTAAAAGTCTTCAATCGATTGTTGAGATTTGAGTTTGACTTCAATTCAGATGTATTAGGAACAGCGAAAATGTTGTAAAGATTTCTTGGCGTGATCAATCGCAACTGGTATCTGATACTAGAGATCAAAACATCCGAAAACAGAAAAAATTGATAATGTGGGCTCTTCGGACGACCGCTAAAAATATGGATACTTTTTGAATTTTTGAAAAATTCACTGTTTCAGATAGACTTCAAACACTTTAGAATTGACTCTTGATAGTGCTAGTGATCCATCATTGACCATTAAAATATTTGAATAGTAAAGATGAATATGAAGGTCTAGAAACTGAGAAAAATTTCGAAAAAAATGATAAATTTCAGAGTTTTTCTAACCACTTTTGGCAGACTTGACTATACCTAACCTTCCTTAGAATCCGAGTATCAGCTAAATTTTCCGAAGAATTTTTCTAATGTTTCAAAAGGGTGATATGATAACTGAATCGATGGATTTGCACTGGGTCGTGGTTGAGAAGTCTGAAGCTCTTTTGAAATGCTGCTTTTTCTAGTACGCCCATAACTACTGCTATTTCCAAAACATGTATACAAATATGGGTTTCTCAAAACCGCAAATTACAAGTTTTCGATAATATTTAATTTGAAATTCTGGCCCAAAAATTACAAATTCTAAAACGTTACTAGACTTGAAGAGAGCATCTACAATAACGCCTCTAGGTCACTTTCTATCAACGAAAAACTACAGTACCCCCATTCCCCACAGTACTCACCTTCATGCATAAACCGTCCATGTGGTGCGGGCGGCGGCGCCGCCCGATCCTCAGAATCGTGTCCATTACCATTTCCCATTCTAGCCATCATTTCTAAACTGGGATCTCTATCTATTACTGGAGATGGCGTAGGAAGACCGGAAGAATCAAAGTCGATGTTTGAGTAGGGTGATTGGACGGGCACTTGTCGAACCGATCGTGTGGTGGTCACTTTTGTGACTCGGGTTACCTGGAAATTGAAAGAAAATTTGAGAGCTAAATGACTCGATCCGATTGTTGTAAGTATATTCTGACAAAGAAGTGAAGTTGGGGAAACTGAAAATCTTCATGAGATTTCTGTCATTTTTTAATGTTTCTAGTCCTCCACTTTTTACTTCAAAAGAAGTGAGAAGTACTGCACTGGTGGAACCATGAAAGTCAAAATTTTGAATCAAATATCGAATGATGATGATGATTCGATCAAAACATGAGCATTTTGAAACTGACATACTTTCTACACAATTCGGTTATCAACATTGAGTATCCACTGACTGGAGACACGACCTTGACATCATTTTGAAACGGAATTCTCATAATTTAGATGTTAGGAGCTCAGAATCTTCGAGATTTGAACTGATGTTAACAACTCACTAGGATTGCTCCAGAAATATTTTTTCAAATATACTAGCGAAATGAAACAAAAATGTTTTCTGAAGTTTTATTTTTTGTGCATCTCTCGTAGTCAAATCAGTCTTGTTAGGCACTCTCAGTACTGGAATTAGGGTTCCAGGTGTTAGTTTCCAACTTATGACAAACTCAAAACAGAAATTTTTGCGACATACTTCTGATAGTTTTCCGTGGATTCTTGACTGGTAACATTCCTATACAGTTTCAAAAATTTCACTATTTCCAATTTCCTTTGACGTTGGTCATTTCATGAATAACAAGGGAAAACTGTTTTTTTTTCAAACTTTTCGAAATGATCGCACTAAATTTTGAAATTAGACTTTATGGTGGTTTTGAAACCGACATTTTTCTTAAAGTTTTTCACCCATGTTTTTTCTACAAATTTTATCCTAAAAAAAACTTTAAAATTTTTCCTGTTTCACTACGGTCCCTTACTTTCGGTTTCATTTCACGAAAATGTTTTTTGCATTCTGTTGACTTCTTAAAAATCCTAAAAAAATTAAAAATCCCAAAAACGTCTGGTGTAATGAACAAAAACCCAGAAGAGAATTCAGAAGAATCAATGGAAAAAAATGAAAAAGAAGACGTCGTTTTCGTCCGTCGTCAATGATATTCCGAAGAAAAATGATAACATAAAACTTTGTCCATCGGGTCAATCCATACATACACACTGTCAAGTTTTCTTCTCCCCCTTTCTCTTTCATTTTTCTGTTTCTCCAAAATTTTTCTCCGTCTTCTTTTTTTCGTTTTTATCTGTTTATATCATCTATGAATGATGATGATGATATGATATTGTAGTGTGTGTTTAGAATCGGGAATTTTAGAGAAAAGAGAAAAATGGAGAAATCAGAAGACGTCAGAGAGGGGACATCAGGGTCATTTGAGAAAGTGGGACCCATTTTCTATGATATTGAAGTTTTGAAGGAATCTGAGATCTTCCAAATCTCCAGAATCACCAATAATCCAATTTTACCACTAAAGGAACCAGTCATGAAACTTTGACTTCAAAAATATGAACGTTTTGAAACTGTTTTTTTTCTGATTTTTCTCAAATTTTTTTCAGTTTCACCACTTCCATTTTCCATCCACTTTTTTCTTTTTTTCAATTCTTCCTTTAGTCTTATTATTAAAAAAATAAACCCTCACCTTCTGCATCTGATGTACCCCCTCATCATTCGTAAAATGTTCATATTCCTCTTCTGGTGGATTATCGTAGTGTGATTCGTAGGAATACGAGTACGATGACCCTCTGGCACTTGTTGGTCCAGCAAGTGACTCCGTGAGATAGGAAGTGGCCATTCTGAAAAAATGAGACTGTTTTAGAGGGAGTTTTCATCAGATCTCGATTGAATTTATGAGAAATTTGAGTTAAGAAGGTTTGAATATGAAGTAGTAAATATTTGAAAAACTCATCCCAATAGGAAATTCAGAAATTTTAACTACCCCAAAAGTCACTGTTTCGAAACATTGAAAAGTTTTGAGCAAGTTAGCCTGTACCTAATCCGAAGAACGATTGCTAAACTCTATCTTCAGATAGTCTTTGTAACACACTTGGCTTAGAAAATATAATAATTATGACCTAAATCGGCCAATTCTCAATAGCGAGATCTTGTCAATAAAGACGGTTTTGATAAATAACGGTGAGACTCTATCATAGAAAAAATTCTGTCTGGAATTTTCTAGAGATTATGAAGCATGAAAATTTTCTTGGCATACAAAATATTTCGACTAGTTTATTCGCTTACAGTCACTTTTTCGGAAAATTCATCGTCAGAGAAACATGAACCCTATTCTCGGCTTGTTGGAATTTGATTTGGTATCAAATTAATTACTGTCTCATATAGATGTTAATTGTAGGCAACCAGTACACAAAACAATAAATTGTAAAGTAACAGCGGTTTAATCTCAATGGAGCGCTTCGGTTTGTTTTATAGACACAAAAAGACTGAACAATTATAACAAACTAACTTCGTGTACCTAAATGAAGTTTGTGAAACAACTAAAATTTTCCAACAGGACAAAAATGCTATACTGTTTTAGAAGGTCCTTATTAAAAAGTGTGAATTGAATTCAACATTGTCATCAATATCCTTATTATTATCAATACCGCGCATTTTTTGTTACTTTCAATGCTTGAATGTCATGTGGGTGCTGGAATTGTATGTGAGTTTGCGGTAAATGTACGCTTCGAAATATTGTTTTTTTTTCAAATTTCCAACAAATGGTTCTGCTTAACACTGAAAGTATTGGGGAGCTTACTGCCATCTGGGTAGTAGTTATCCCTTTTCGTGAATCTAAAAAATATAAATGATCAAAAAAAGGTTCGAAAAACCAAAATAGCCAGTTTCCGTGAGGTCATAAATAAGTATTGAAACTCAACTTCCATTGCAAGTGCGTTATTAAAAGCCAATCTTTTAAGTTTCAGAATCCCGAAAACACAGAAAACGTTATTCAAAATAGTACCAGTTCTACAGAAGTTTCCCGCGAAAGAAGCAAAATTAAGCAGTTTCGTCTTGGTGATAACAACTTTCTGAAACCGTCCTCTTAGATTCGATCAACTTCCAAACTAGAGCTCTAATATTTTATGCTTCATGAGCGTACTATCCTAGTGATTATCATTACTAATAACAATCACCAATTTCTGTCTGTGAGTCTGTCTGTCGCACGTCATAACTCGGCATCCAGTGGACCGATTTGGATGAAACCTATATAGGTCGACTGGAAATTTGTCTGAGATGATGCCCGTACTTTTCTTTTCTCAAAAATATCAACTTTGATATTTTCGAAAAATCAACCCCATCTCCACTGTAGTGCACGCATTGGTGGTGGAGGGCAAGAGAAGAGGGGAAGGGAGGGGAGCGAGGTGCGCAGTGCCCACCGCTATGTCTAACCCTCTCGCCTCGCTGTTGTCATGTGGACCCGTGGCGTAGTGGTGCGAATGTTTGGTCGGTGATCGTGATACCCGGGTTCGATGCTAGGAAATGAATCGCTGTTTTGTAAAAAGTTTCTAAACGTTTTCCACTGTTTTTGAGAGTTTTCTCCTTCTAGAAGATTCAATGGGTTTAAATAGCGGAAGCTCATAATAGAAATGAATTAGTTTGAAGTTTTTTGTTATTTCGCATTATTATTTCTGTGACGCCCGTTGGATGTACAGGAGGAACTAAAGGGAAAGACAAGAGAGAAGGCGCGTTTTTGTAAACGCCTTGAGAGTGAGCATAAGAGTCAAACGAGTGGTGTAGTGACGAACCCTTCTGACTCGGGCGTGGATGTCGGGGTTCGATTCCCGCGAAGTCAGAATCTATTCTTTTTGTTGTTAGCCGCTGTAATAGGAGACTATTCTACAGTGCTAGAGAACTTTGAAAGCGCACAATTTTCAACGCTTTGTGGGTTTTCGCATGTGAGTCTGTTTCCTGCCTTTCATAACTGAAATTCCAGTACTAAGAAATCAAGGTCAAAGGCTATTTCGATGAACCGACGACTGAAAGAAAAAGGTTTCATCTTTCATGCCCGATGGATTAATATACAGTACCGGCAAATAGTATATGAACCTTTGGCATTTTCAGTTGAGATACGTCAACTTTGGGAGTCTGTCAAAGGATGATAAACTTGACCGTTTCACCTGAATCTTTTTGAGTGTATACATGAACTCTAGAACTCTACTTTTGTAGTTGACAACTTTTTTATACGACCTCTTCTGAAGATGGTGTGTCTCTTTAATGTGGTGCGATGCCACATTTCTGCATTTTTAGTGCAATTTTTACCGTTTATAGGGTCTTCTGCGTTTCACGATCCACATCATCTCTAAAAGAGGTCGTATAAAAGAGTTACCAACTACAAAAATAGAGTTCTAGAGTTGATGTATACACCCAGAAAGTTTCAAATCAAACGACCGTGTTTAACATTTTTTCCAGACACCCAAAATTGAAGTGTTTCAACTGAAAACAGCAAAAGTTAATATACTATTGACCGGTACTGTACATAGGTACCCCGATTTTGTTGCAAAATTCCAGAGTTTTCGGAAATACGTGCGCAAAGTGTTTTAATAATTCCGGTTGGACCCCTATCAGAAACCTAAACCTCTCAAAACCTGACTTTTCTCGCATTGTCCATTTCCGACATTTGATTCTGAATTACATGTTTGGAAGTTTCACTTCATTGCAACTCTGCGCCGAAACGGGAACATAGAGAACAATCTATTAAGAAGCAGCAGGCTAGCAACTTCAATGTAGTTTTAGTCGCAATACAGCCCATCAGTAGCACATGCCTTAAAAAAAGCGAAATCAGAGCTGCGGCGCCATCTGTTTCAAAAGAAGTAGAATACACCCGAAAGAAAGCGGATGCCAGGAGGTTGGAGCCCCCGAAGGGGGCGAAAACCGCCTGGTACTAATAACAATCAACAAAATCTGTCTGTGAGTCTGTCTGTCGCACGTCATAACTCGACTGCGGATGGACCGATTGGGATGAAAGTTATATAGATCGACTGGAAATTTGTCTGAGATGATGCCCGTACTTTTCTTTTCTCAAAAAAATCAACTTTGACATTTTCGAAAAATCACCCCCATCTTCCCTGTAGTACACGCGTTGGTGGTGGTGGGCGAGAGAAGAGGGAAGGGAGGGGAGCGAGGTGCTCAGTGCCCACCGCTTTGTCTACCCCTCTCGCCTCGCTGTTGGCACGTGCACCCGTGGTGTAGTGGTGTGGATGTTTGGTCGCGGATCGCGATACCCGGGTTCAATGCCAGGAAATGAATTGATGTTTTGTAAAAAGTTTCTGAACGTTTTTCACTATTTTCGAGAGTTTTCTGCTACTGGAAGATTCTAGAGCTTCTGAGAAATGGGTATAAATAGCGGAAACTTATCTTCATCTTTTCACTAATAATATTAAGCTATTTCTGTATTTTGTACGTCATAACTCGATTGCCAGTGGACCGATTTGAGTGAACCTCATAGAGATCGACTGGAAATTTGTCCGAGATAATCTTTTCACGCAATTAATAAGTTTGAACTTTTCGTTATTTCGCCTCATTTTCACTGTGACGCCCGATGGGCGTGTAGGAGGAACTAGGGGGAGAAAAAAGAGAGGAAGCGCGTTTTTGTAATCGCCTTGAGAGTGAGCATGGAAGTGAAGCGGGTGGTGTAGTGACGAACGCTTCTGACTCGGACGTGAGATGTCAGAGGTTCGATTCCCGCGAAGTCGCAATCTTTTCTTTTCTGTTGTATGCCTCCCGGAGTAATAGGAGACTACTAATGTGCTAGAGAACTTTGAAAGCGCAAAACTTCATCGCGTTGAGGGTATCTGCATGTGAGTCTGTCTCCTGCCCTTCATAACTGAATTTAGAGTACTACGAAATTAAGGTCAACGGTTCAAGAACCGACCACTAAAAGAAAACGTTTCTTCTTTCATGGCCAATGGATTAAGATACATGAGTACCCCGGTTTGTTGCAAAGTTTGAGCGATTTTGGAGATACGTGCGCAAAATATTTTAATAATTCCGGGAGGACCCCTATTAGCAACCTAAACCTTTCAAAACCTGACTTTTCTCGCATTTTCCATTTCCGACTTTTGATTCTGAATTTCTTTTCTGAAAGTTTCACTTCATTCCAACTCTGCGCCGCAATGGAAACATAGAGAACAAGCTAAATAGAGGTGAATTCGTCAAAATGTGATCTTTTGACAGTAATAAGGGATTCAGAAGCAGGGAATTAACAACCCCAATAAAGTTTTAGCCACAGATACAGGCTATCAGTAGTGTATGCCATTTTCGATTCAGCGAAATCACAGCATCGGCGCCATCTGTTTCAAAAAGAAGTAGAATACACCCGGAAAAAGCGGAGGCCAGGGGGTTGGAGCCCCCGAAGGGGGCAAAAACCGCCTGGTATGTATTAGGGTGGAAAGAAAGTTTCTCCCGTTTTTGAAGATATTTTTTGTTCTAAGTTTCTCAATGAGGCTTGATTCAAAAAACCTAAGATATGTTGGTAGAGAGTCTACATCTCATTGGCATTAACTGTATAAAGTCCTGGCTCAGCTACTCCAATGCAAGCGTTTTGGCAGTTCGAATTATTGATGGTACAATTTTTTGCGACCTGTTTCATTTTTAAATTTTCATGTAGAAGATGCTGTTGGGCAAGTTTGTAACTAAAATATTTGGAAAGAGCATGGATTAAAATATAATACCATTATAGTTTATAAACTGTTCCTTTTAGAATAAGCTCGAAATCCTCATTTGATCTTCATGCTAAATTATACCTATCATCAGCATAGTAAGATTTGTTCATACTCGGGGTGGTGAGTGTTCATGAGCCTGAATATTATCATAATAAAATGATAAAGAGTTGTTTATTTTGTTGATAAAATGTAGGCATTCTGTTTCAACTCTGAGCTCAGCGAGACTTACTCCAAAACAGCAACCTAAATTTCGCCAAAAATCGAGACGAATCGGGATCTCCTGATTGAATAAAAATAATAGCAGACCTGATTTTATTTGTACTTTTTTAAAATCTCATTAGCTATGCATATTCATGAAGGAATAAAACCAGAACCTCACAGTCATTGAGAAAAAATGACATAAGCATGCTCTAATCAAAACTGAAATTTCAGTTACTTTTCTAAAAACCATGATTTAACTGAAGATCAAAATTTCTTACAACCACGAAGAGTAAGGTGTCTAACATTATCAGTCATCATTGTCTACTAGTATTTTGTAAATAATACAATTATTTTCAAGAACATTGGTTGATGAGCAAATCCAAGCCATCGCTTCAAAGTTCATCGATCGCCATTCAGAGCGAACCTAGAGATGGAGTCCAAATTTCTCAAGAAAACCCTAATTCGAGAAAATCTTTTTTGTGTGATAAAGGAAATTTTATGTTAATTAAAAATTATCATTGCTTTTAAAAATTTCAGTTTTCTCAAGGGTGGAGTTCTTCGAGAACAAAACCATACACCAATAACTACCGTGACGGAGATTAGAAAAAGTTGTCTTACAGGCGAGGAAATCAAATGAGCTACACGGTAAAATAGTATCACACTGCTATTGAGTGACTCATCAAAATCCACAAAAAAAATTTGTATCAAAGTCTAAAACTAGGTAGGAAATCAGGGCCCAAGTTGTGGCATCCAAAACGGGAGAAACTTTCTTTACACCCTAATATGATTTGACAAATTAGTTGAAATGGTGATGGAGAACTCTCATTTCTTTGTTAGTAGAAGAAAAATGTTTTCCAAAATTCGAGACAAATGGATGCGAAAAAGAGACACCAAGGCCAGCTGGGGGCAAGACCCTGGCCCCTAGCCCTTTGGAACATCTGGTGTTGGGGGTGAAGGGTGAGTCCCATCGCAAAAAAGTTACAATTTTTCATTGGAAAAGTATAGAAAGTTCGGGGAAAAAATTTCTAGAAGTTTTCAATGTTTCAATGAGTCATTTTCAGAATTGATATGTGGTGGAAATTGTTCCGTCATCTGTTAGTAGTCGTTTAAAACGATTTATCAATTTTCAAAATTTTCACTGTTTCAAAACCATTAGAATCCGTATGACTTCTACGACAAAACAGTTTCACGGATATTTGAACGCTTATAGAAAAATTGTCTAAAGATTGTCTTGCAAAGACGTTGACCAAGTTTTTTTTTTGGAAAAAAGAAACTCACTCTGGATCGACAACCTGATTTTCGACGAGCCACTCCTGCGGTACCGACTCCTTGGGGACTGTGCTGAAAAATGGAAGAGAATTAATCAGTTCACGTGATGTTAATCAAAGGCATAGATTTGAGCAGAAACTTGAAAACCAGAAGAAACTGGGATAATTTTCGGTGATGAATTAGTGGTAATGGGGATCCCATAAAAGCCTAGAAGGACGGAGAAATGAAGTGATGAAACGGGTGAAAATTTGATTGAAAATTACGGTTACAAGTATCAGAGAAACGTTAGAAATCAGAATTTGTCCTGGTTCGAATCGATTTTGTTGCGGTTGATATTATCACAATTTGAAGCAAGGAACGCTACTAAACCAATAAAGGAAGCATTTTCCAACAGATTTTCCATTTTTCCCTATAACTTCACTATTTTCCAACAAACCCCAAAAAAGTCAATGACTATAAGAAACAGTAAGATTTTTGGAATGATTATGGTTTCAGAATCATGGTATCTTTAAGAGTAATCTTTGTGATCATTCAGTCGCAGCTTTTGTCGAGAACTTCAAAGTTTAGAAACTTTTAGTTTCAGATTGAAGTAAGAAAATTTTTCGAGAGCTTTAGTATATTTATTTGCCCATTAGTAGAGTGATAATGCATCTTAATAATTGTTCATCACGAAACAGAAGATTCGGTAAAAACAACGTTAGTCAATTTTCGCATACTTTTTTTTTCCATTTTTCCTGTTTCGATGAGCTCATATTTCTGCCGATTCTCTATGATTCCATTAAACAAGAGATGAGACTCCTAAAATCCAGTTTTGAATTAGATAGCCGGAAAAGAATAAAATACAAATTTCTAGAAACAAAGGATCAAAGCGGACTGGAATGATTAGAGAACAGTACTTTTCAATGTTTAACGGAGTTTTAACTAATCTCAGGAGCAATAGTTACTGAAAAAATTGCACCGAAAATGGAGTTTCAAAAACAGTAAATTTGTTCTCGGGTTTCAATTTCTGAAAGTTGGATTAATTTGAGGGATTTAGAAAACTTTTGATAGATATCCCGCCCATATAGAGTACGATTATGTAGTAAGAGAAACCGAAATATCAGAAAAGCAAAAAGTGACTAAAAGTGACAGAAAATACAATCGAGAACCAGTGAACTGTTCTAAGTTTTCAGTTTCTAGAAATTCACAAATTCACCAAACTCCGTTAGTGGAACTTCTGACCCACTGCCTTATCAGAACTTCCAAAATTATCCAGCTTCAACAACTTTTCAACTTTTGGTCACATTTCAGTGTTCTGATATGCATCACTTGGACAGGCTAACCTAGTAACGCTTTTCAAAGCAAAAAACCGGAAAAATCTATCTCAAGGTAAATCTTATCAATCTAAATGTCGAAAACCATCAGTATCACTCAAGAAACCAATGTATGTTTCTCTATCTAATGATGATTTCACACATGAAAATGTGTAAAAATTGAGGGAAGGGATCATAGTGAGCAAGAACAAGTGTTTTCTCTCTTTCCGATTTTTTTCTCATTTTCTCTGTGTCTCTCTCTCCGGAAAACTTTTTCCTGAGATTGAAAAAGAGAAAAACGGGGAGGAGAAACATCAGAAGAAGAAAAGAAAAGGATGAGCACAGCGGAAATTGAAAAAGTAAGGGAAGGGTCAAGACCCGTGAAATTGTATGGCGCATGTTTTTTCTATGTGTGTGTGCTCGCGGAGCACATAGGATTTGGGATGATGATGGGAAATCGACACGGAAATTGAATTAGAACTTGGTCAGAGGGAGATAAAAATAGAGATGCAGGGATTTTTTATGCTTTTCGAGGTAAGCATGGAATTACTGTTTCAAAAAGTTCAGAAATTTGGTGGAGATTATGAAACTGTACTAGTCGACTGGTAAAAAATGACACCGTACAACCTAAAAAATGAAATTGACGAACAAGTCTAGGATGAATAATGATAAAAATCTAGAAAATTTAGGTTTTGAAACTGTGATTTTTACAAACCATTTCACAGACACTGATCGGAAGGAAAATGGAAATTCGAGTTTGAAACCGTACCAGGAGAACCAATATTTTCTAAATTATTGAGCTCAATTTTACAACTAACTAAAACAGAAATCACTAGTCTTCTAGTTTTCACATTCAGAATGCAGTTCAAAATATATGAATCTTGAAATTACTAGTAAAACTAGAAATCGTCAAGCTATACAGAAGTCTTGGTACAGTACGTTCTCAAACCTGCACATCAAACTTCCCAGGATCGACATTAATGAACCTCGTCTAATTTGTGCTTACAATTAGGCTAGTTCTGATCAACTAAAGTTTTCAAGGGATTACTGCTGCGACACGTTTACATTATTATGTTAATTTAGAAAATGTAATTATTCTGTTTTATATGTTTGAAGTTAAGTTCCAAAACTTGAGTTTTCTGCCAACTTTATCTGAACTGAGTCTCAAAATTACGGAAAATTGGGAATTGAAGAACGATGAAAGGATGAAAAATGTAGCCAAGTTTATTGAAATCAAATATGGAATAGGAATGTATTACTGTCTCAAAACGCTGTCATTATTTCTGATAATTTTGAAACGATAGTCAAGCCGGGGACAAAGTAGAAAAATTTTGCAATTAGAGAGTGGGTTTGCATTCCTTTTTCGTCAGCCAATGATCTTACGTTAATTTTCCTAGAATCATAGTGAGAATAAAACAGGGAATTCAGAAATGATACAATTTCATGAAGTCCACATAACACTAGGCGTTTTAAAACTGTACTCCGCAAACATATGATGAAGTTTAATCCTGTAAAACACTGATGTGTTTGTACTGATTATCACTACTTCTGAAAAAATATCTTACCAAAATTGATTGATTTCAGACCCCAATATATAAACAAATGAGCATAGAGCCATTCAATCAAAGATTGCTTCAAAGTCTATTTCAACTGCACAATTCAAAACGTAAAAAATCAGAAGTTTTATGGTTTTTATGCAGTCTATACAATGATTCAATTGGATTGTTTTGTGTTGATCCCAAGAAACTAACTAACAGAAACTGAAACCTCTAGTGTAAACATTCAATTTGTTGCTCAAGTATTAATTCTAAAAAAAGAGAAGAGTGATATCTTTTGAAATCGTCTAAAATTACAGTAGCAGTGATACAGTAATTTACTATAGCCTGCACATCAAAGTTACAGGAACTACAAAACAAATAGTAATGCTGAGAATCTTGAATTGTCACTTATGAAATCGAATTCCCTCGAGTATTAGAATTTCACCATTTTGAAAACTGAAAATGGACTTCTTATAGCAGAAATTTTATGTCAATTCTGCCGAAAATTTCATAACTTTATAACACTTTTCGATACGTTTCTCCGTATTATTCACGTTGAGCATATTGATGCTCCTAATTGTATTGTCTGTACAACAGCAACATGAAACATGAAAAATCGTGCAAGTGCTATGCTCGTACTATTAGTATTTCTTCTCAACTGTATGGAGAAGTGAACTTTTCGATACAGAAAATCATCCTAATTTTTGTCCGAAAAGACCAGAACATTTTCTAAATTTCAATTAGAACACGAAAAATCAACTCAAACAAAACTGCCTTTCGTAAATTTCCACTTTCAAAAAGCACATTTTGAAACGGAAAAATTCATTTTCAGTCTTCAAAATACCTCCCATCTGTGCCTAGCAAATGTCAAGAACTCAAGTAGTGTGACCACCCCTAATGTAAACCATAAATAATACTGAAAAGAGGAGAAAGTGCACTAGAATTGATTGTACTCAGTCCACTTAAAGTGGAGGAATGCATACATAAATACACACATAAAAGGTGTGGTGTGAACTGGATTTTTTCAGAGGAAAGGGGAGAAAAAAGGAACGCAAAAAGTCAAGGAACACCTCCATAAATTTGGTTGAGGAGGAGAAGGGGAAAAAGGAGAAAATGATAAGTAGGTGAATTATAGGGAGAAACAAGAGGAGGTAGAAAAGAACGCTTTCCTTTGGGGGTAACGGTCGAATTAGATTTTTTAAATTATGAAGACTGTGATTTTTACAGTAAGACAGAGACACTGCTATAACTACAGTTGAATTAACCGAGATGATTGCAAACAGAATGAGCTCAAAGTTCAAGAAGAGGGGGTGGAACAGGAAAAAATTAATGTAATATTGTAATTATGAAGGTGTACACCGTTTGTTGGATTATTGAAAATTTGAGTTCAGTGGTGACTATGGCATAGTTCAGAAACTGTGAAGTATTGCAAAAATTGACTTGAAAGTAATGGAGTCGATAGGTTATTCAAGTAACTGTGAAGGCTTATAATTTATCTTCTTTAAAGGTCTAGAAATAGTAGTAGTTTTAAAAATTGTAGAGATTTGCTAGGATTCCAAGTCTGTAAAACAGGAACCGAAAATTGTATTAGTGATTCGAAAAAACAGAATACTGATTATTGAAACTTCAAAATGCACGAGCATTTTGGAGTTTCAGAAACCGAAACACTTATGTATATGTAGATGATTTGACGATTCAAATTGGAAGTCTGGAGTTACTAGAATTTTCGACGAAAGACCTGAGCAACTGAATTTATCCAGAACGGAGTGCTAATGTCAAGTTTTGGAAGAAGGAAATTTTTCAAGTTAAAGGACTCTGGTAGTTGTGGACAAAAATGTCAAGAAATCTGATTTGGCAAGCGTGGCTGGACAAAAAATGATGCTTACATCAATGATCATCGAACAATCACCGAATGCAGAAAATACAAACATTGTCCACTTTTTGGAACGGGAAGTTTTTGATATAAAAGTGTTGGGGCCAAATTGAAACTCGTGTTTCAAAAGTAAAGGTGGACACTGAACGGAAAATAAACTTATTACCAAAGTAGGGAACACAAAATCAATTTATGTGAAATTTCGGGTTCCAACAGAAATCAGAATTTCAAAAGTATAGAAAGTGACACCAAAAATGACAATGAGGCATGAACCCATAACTTCACAATTTAGCTAATCATCTTCGAAAAACAGCTAGGAATTGGAAAAATTCCGGTTTCGAAGAACTCATGAAGGTTCCGAAGCTGATAAAGATTTTGATTGGCAATTCGCAAAACAAGGAGAAAAATGCCTACCAGAAATTTCACAAGGTACCAGGAAAACCCACAAATTCAATGGAAAATTCCGTAATTGAGACAAATTTTGAACTATGATTCCTGATGAGTAAGACTCCTACGACTTCGAACTTTTTGAACGCAAACAGCGGACGAACTGACAAATGATGGAACTATGAGTACTAGTGCCCTATTGAAAACAGCAAAAATAGCGATAAACATTTTGGAAATTTATAGAAGTTACAGAGACTGATGAACATCATTTGAGATTCAAATAAATATCACACGGAGAAATGCCAAGATTATATCTCAAAAATATGCTCAATTTTTCGTAAACTTTGAAAAACCGTAAATTTTGTTTTTTAGTCCTAATTATCCCAAAACTGACTAAAATGACGACAATTTTCTCTACCAGTGGTCTATAACCTCAAAATTTCGAAAAAATACACATAGCACAGCGTCAAGCAATACTCCATAGAAAAAACGAGGAAATATCTGAAGTTCAAGAAACAGGGTATTCTGTAAAACTAATTCTAGTCACTACCATCATTTTATTCTCGGCCTAAAATGCAAAAAATGTCAAAATTTCAGTTTCCAATACTCCATAAAAGTTTGTACTTTGAGCAAGTAGCAGTTATACTTCGTTATGAACTTCAAAAAAAAAAGTCCAAAAAAGTTCCCAAAAAATGCCCCTCCAGAAACAGAAACAATGAAGGAAAAACACCTCCCAATACCTCCTCCACCGATCGGAAGAAAACCCCCCGAGATAGTGTATCAGAGCTAGAGACGCAGACGACTAAAGAAACAAAAAACCATTCGCCGGAGAAGAAGGAGTGTGTGGTGGTATGTGTGTATGTTGAGTTTGATGGTATTGGGGGGGGGGGGGGGGGATAGGTAAGCAAACAATGACACGATGGAGAAGAAGAAGAGGAAATACAGGGAAGGAAGGGAGTATGGAGAATGAAGAGATTTTAGAGAAAAAGCAAGGGGGACATATGGAAAGTGCGAAAATGATGAGCCATTATACTTCTCTATAGACAGGGCAGATGGGGTCAGTAGATGCTTTTTTAGTGGATTGTGTACTTAGGGAAATATAATTTCCGAATTGAAAGGCACTATTAAAAAACTTCACAAAGCCTACGGCGAAATGAGGAGAGTGAAACAGATGAAAAATAGGATGTGGAAAACTTGTAGTTTCGAAAAATTTCCATTTCTAGAAGGTTACTCAATGGCTGTGATTGGTATCTGGAACAATATTTTGGCCCTTAAACTTGAAATATGTGTTCTAGTTCAGCTATAAAATATGCGACGAATATTAACGTCAAAAAAAACTAAAAGTGAAAAAAAAGACTCTGAAACTGAAAAAAAATCCCTTGAAATTTAGGTTTTTGGTACTGTTTCAGATGGGAAGTTTAGAATTGAACTAGATTTCCTAAGTTAGTCACTGATGAGTTAGACGTTCTTATACCAAAAATGAGACCATTATTGAATGATGACTGGTAAATGTTAGAGATTGAAAAACGTTCATTTTGAGACAGACAATTTTTTCTGTTTTATGATGGACATTCAGACTTTGACACTGTCACACTTTGACTCACAATCGTTGTCCACATGTGAATTTATAAGAATAAGAGTTTCTCCAAAACACAGCATAGTTATCTTTAAAAGTCAGACAGAATTTTGATTTTAGCTTGAAAGATCCATGATTTGCAGAACGCCTAACAACGGATTACCGCTGGAAATGGAGGGTGAGAAACTGAAAATTTCCAGTTTCAGAGTGTTGACTTTTCTCGAAAGGTAGAGCACTGGAGTTTCAATACCGATTCCATTGTATGCATTTCTAAATTGAATAAAATAATTGGATTCTATCTAAAATATGCAGATTCTGAAACAATTAAACAATAATAAATTTTCTGGTTCAGAACCCTCATATCAGACTAACTAGAGAAAAAGTGACCGATTAATCCAATGTACAAGAATTGTATTTATGTGATCTCAGATTATAAAGAGCAACAAATCAAAATTAATGAAATTCATATACTTCTTCGCCCAAGAGTACCAGCTATCTTGATGATTATTAATTTGCTTTGTCAAGAATCTGAAACATGGCTTTTCACTATTTTAAGGTGTATTGATCAAGAGAAAAAGTGACGTTCAAATCAGACTGGCATAGTTTAAGCCATTAAGAAACCAACTTGAAACTGTAAAATTCTAAAGTAAGTAATCTTATATCAGATTTTCAGGTTGCAATACTACTCAGACACATCTGACAACAAAATTATTACCACGAGGAGACAGTAACTACAAATTTCCCTGAATATTTCTAGATATCAGAAAAACAAAATGAGGAGGACTATTATGCGCATTCCGATGATACCTAGAGCATTGAGGCTTAGAAACAGTGTGAAAATTAAAAAAAAAGCTGTTTCAAAAAGCTTATATAGGTAGAACTTTTCGAAATGAAATCATTGTGAGGTGAAGTCGGTTAGTCGTCTGAAATTAATTACACACTCAGTCTCTAAAAATTGTCAGAAGTTGGTTGAAACTACGCGAAAACCAGAAAAAAAGTTCAAAAGAACCATACCAACCAATATCACTAATATCAACAATGCTTTCATCTGCACTTCTCAAAAGTGTGAAGCTGAAAATGTTCTGTTTCTTACTGTCTCTTATTCGATGCAACAACACTGAATTACAATTTGATTCCGACATATCGAGAATAAACTATCTGAAACAGCACTTTTATTTGGAATGTGTCATGATAATCAGGATATAGGTACAACACAGTCATCAAATGTGAAACTCAATAACTTTCGTTCTTCCCAACATACCTACCTAACCTCGAAATGATTAATCACTAACAGAAAACAGTAACCTTCCACAACCAGAAAAATCTCAGTCAAAAGGAAAACAAGAATCCAAGGAAACGACAAAAGTCATCTCCACCTCCTCCTCGTGTCCGTATTGTAAAGACACAGAAACAACCTCTAATTCATCCAATTCAATCTCCCATGTTCCGATTTTCCGATGAATCTCTTGCTTCCCTTCGAGGACGTCCATCCCCCTTCATCCTCACACCTTTTTTCCCTCTCCCTCTCTATTTCTCTTCTCTCTAACCATCACAAATCTCTCCCTCCTCCTCTCTGCGTCTCTCAATCTCTCACCGAATCTTTTCAGAATGCCAAGATTCGGGTGAGAGTGCGAGAGACGCAGAGAGAAAGAGATGGAGACATTGTTTTATGTTTTGTTTACAAGAGATATGGTTTGTTAGAAGAGAGAAAGAGAGAGAGGGAGAGAGAAGTGTGTGTGCGCATACTCTTACTCACACATATGATGAATACCCCCGGCCCGCTCTTTCTCTGTATATTCATCTGTTTTGTCTCTGTCTGTGTGAATGAGAATGGTCGTTCATTTCCGCAGGAAATGAACGAGGAGGACAGATAGAAGAGAAGAGGGGGAGGTGAACTATGACGACATCTTTATTAGATAATGGACCAATTTTATGAGGGTCTGGTGGGCAAAGTGGTCTGTAGTCGGACAAAATTATGATCTACCATAGAAAGATTTCAGTTGGTACTGTACTTTTTATTTCTAGACAATAGAGATGGGGTACTGTAGCTTGAATAGCTATTACCAACCACTAAATCTTCTTACAGTAAGGTACTGAAGATCATAGCTGACTACTGTAAAACGTTGCGGTTTCGATGGCATGTCAAACTTTTGTCCGTTCTCAATTTATACTGATAAATCCTCTAGAATCATTATTACTTTGGCGCTAATCTTAATACAGCCCTGTAGACGCAATTCAGCTAAAAAAAAGGTTTACTACGGTAATCTACTAATTAAAAGCTGTCAATAAGTGAACATTATAACAATCCCGGATACTTGAAGGTGCAGACTACAGGGGATTTTAGTTCACAACTTAACATTTTCTATTTCACCACATTGCTAAATTGTAATTGGGAATAGTCTATCATTGGCTTCTTCACATTTGCGACAGTCCTACTTTATCACAAAACTTTTCTTTACTATGTTTGCTTCATTGAGTTTTTCAAGTTCCAAAACTGACCCCTCTCTACCCAAAAAGTGTCTGTTAAACGGAGCTCAAGCACACATTTACCCTCCTTTTTTGTCGGTAGATGTTCAAAGCGACGACGTTTTCAAAGAACCATAAGAGAGGAGGAGGGGTCGGATGACCCCTCCTTATGTATACAGATTAGGTGAAAAACGGTTAAGATGTGGAAAAGAGGGAGGGGGGGGTCGAATATTTGGATAGTAGATGCAAGCATGTACTATGCAAAAGGGACCATTAAATTTGGGAGGAGAATGTGGGAAATTGCGATCTAAAAGAACTACTATAGCGCCGCCGTCCGTTGTCCGTTGACTTTAAAGGCGCATGGAGTTATTTTAGACGATATCTCGTTGGGGCACTAAAATGTGTCATGATATTACGATGGACTGATACACGCGAAGTGCGCCTTCTCGGGGGTTGGCGCATTTTTCGTGCCCTAACGAGATATCGTCTGAAATAATTCCATGCGCCTTTAAAGTCAACTGACAACGGACGGCGGCGCGATAATAGATAAAAATGCATATAATTTAGCAACAGAGCCTCCATCCTATCATTTAAAATTTGAACAAGTCTAGTTCCATGTGGAAACTGGTACTGGAACATTTCATATTTTTTCCCCGGGCAAAAAAAGAAGAATAACTGATAGTTCCAAGTTTTGCGGTGAGAAAATACACGTTACGGAACAGAAAGATATGGGTTCAGTGTCCGTTTTGAATTATTTAAACGATTATTGACTCATGCGTTGAAAACATACATATCAGCAGTTCGAAATAGTGAAATCTTTTGATTTTTTCATTTAATTGCTGATTTGTCGACTTGATGGAAGGATGAGTGGAAATTGATCAAATTCACTAAAAATATGAACTTCGGGATACAGTAATTTTTTCTTTGAAATAAATGGCTTTGGAATTGTTCAGCAATACAGTGCAATTCAGAAAACACAAAAAAGTATATGTTGCTTCGAATAACGCAAATTCTTCCGTCAATATTAATTAAGAAATAGTTGGATACTTACCAACGATTCTAAACAGTACAAAAAATACTCTCAAAAATTTGGCTAGATTACTGTCCAACAACTCTAGTTCCGGTTGATTTACACCTCAAAAAGTGGAGTCCGCTCGTTTTCAATGATACGGAAAGGGATAAACACACATAGACATAAACCATCCCGATTCGGTTCTCTGGGTTATTAATGACAACAATAAACATTTTGTAGACCTCAACTAAAAGAAGAGGGTTAAATAGAGAGACGCAGAAAAAAAGGGGGGACATGAAGAAATTAATCCGATTCAGTTTAACCAAAGCGGGCGAGGTGTTTGTGCTTTTTTGAGGGTGTTAATCGACCATGAAAACAGGAAAAACAACAAGAAAACGCGTCCTGGAGTCCGAAAAATCCGGGAAAAGTACTAAAAAAGATATGACCCTGATGAAATATGAACTCTAGACCATTAGATCCATAGTCAGGGCTCTTACTTCCTCACCCTCAACAAAAAGAGCAAAAAGGATTTGGACCCCATCGAGTTTGAACCAGTGACCCCCTGATCACTAACCAGAGTTACTATCCACTATACCATCCTCCACAAAGAAAGCAAAAAGGATTTGGACCCACTCGAGTTTGAACTTAGGACCTCTAGATCCATAGTCTATGCTACTAACCCATACACCATCCTCCACAAAATAATAAAAAAGGATTTGGACCCCCTCGGACTCGAACCCTTGATCACTTGTACCTTAATCCCCCTCACTACCCACTGAGCCAGCCACTCACCTCACAAGTGTGTTGATCTGTTCGGAGGTGTACACCTCCTTCTTCCGCATCGTCCTCCTTCCGGTTCCACCTTCCGAGGTGGCTCCGCCCCACTCGGAGCCGTCGGCCTCGGTACCCTCCTCGGGAATCGGCTCCATTTCTTGCATCCATCCCGAGGTCATCATGATGTTTTTTGGGGGGAGGGGGAACCTGGAAATTGAGAATACTGTAAGATTCTGAGAAGTACTGTCGACATAAAATGGACACAGTATTGAAGAAAAATTAGAGAGGTAACGGTAAAAAACGAAGATGAAACATTGAAAAATTTAGAAAAAATGGCACAATTTTGATGATAGATTATTGTAGTTTCTTGCTGGAATACTGTAAGTTAGGGATCCAGTAGACAAGAAATAGTTAACATTGGAGAAAAAATTGAAAAACCTCAAATTTCGAACCCCATTTAGTGTGAGTTTTGATTGACAATTGGTGGTGGTTTGAGTGAAGGGGAAGAAAATGAGTAGAAGATATTAGGGAGCAAGATTGATGATGGGGAGAGTTCTCCGGGTTCCTGGAGCCCACTGGCTCCCGGGAGCCAAGTGTCCAGAGTGTAAGAGAACATTTAAAAAATGAAGAAAAGGAGGATATCGAATCAAAATTTGTGGTGATCTGGTCGATGGAAACTTTAGATAAGAAACGGGGAAAAATTAGAGAACATTGAGGAAGATTTTATTTTAAATTGAATCTGTTTCATAAAGGTTGTATAGGTTGAAGTTTCAAATTTGATTTGATAAAGATATTTTTCCATTTCTATACACTGGAAACTACAATTATCTTGGTTTTTCAGGGTCTCTAAACATGTACACCATAACGCCCTCAGATGTTAGATGTGCAGGTTCTCAACGACCAGGGTCACTAAAGTTCATGTCATCATAATTAATGCTGTTTCAATGAGTTCATGTTATTGTAGCTAGATCTGGGAAAAACGATAAATTATGCGACTTGATTACAGTTTTAAAACAGGAACAACAGTATGCCACAAACGTTGAACGGCTTATTTTTATGAGCAAAATTATTTATACCATTGGTACATGGAGTTTTTACTGTTTCAAACCCCTTATATTCAACTTACTAGGTTTGATTCCACAATTTGTAATCGCAATCAATTTGTAATCTCAAAAGTTTGTAAATAAATAGAAAAAAGCATGCTTCTCAGTTTTCAAATCCTGGTCAAATTACTAAAACTTATTTTCTCGATCTTGGGAATAATTGGTAGAAGGAACAATTAGTTGAAAATAGTCATCCCTATCTTAGCAAGGTGAAACACTAAAATTTGCCTGAGAGTAAATAGTAACGGGGATTCTCCACAGATACAGTACTCCTGGGGAACTACGGTAAAATTATACTTTATGCCAAAGCTGTCATACGGCCAGCCGCAGCCTTAGCACTTTTCAAATTTCATTTGGAAATTGGAGAATTTAAAAACAGAATTTTCCATATATTGACTTTTTCAGTGAAAGTTTCCATTTCTGAAGAGCAGCGGCCGGCCGCGAAAAGTGACAGTCTTGCTTTTGGGTTTATAAGCCCTGTAAAATAAAATAAAAAACAACTTCAAGACATTGGGATTACCATGGACTGGACTCGTTACTTTTAGAATAATTTGTTGACATATGACGAGATGCTGGAACAGTATAATTTTTTCATAGTTTCAATAGGTCAATAGTATTCTTAAAATTTCTTCGCTGAACTCCCAACCGTACACTCTTCACTAAAAATGAGAACTAAACTTATTCAAATATCAAGATTTTGTTAGTTATTTTTTCACAGTTTCAACATGGTCACTTAATTTACAAGAAATCGTTACCTTTAATTCGAAGGGTTTCCAATTTGAATCATCATATTCCAAAAAAAAACAGGAAACAACGATAATTTTCCATTTTCTTAGTTTCATAGAGGTTACCTCAGTCGAAATATCATCAGGCCACAATGTTCTATCTGTCTTGAGAAGGAAAGAACCACAATTTGAAAGGAAAACTTCAGAAACGTCTTAATTTTTACAGTTTCAACATTGCTAGTTATACTCCACCTCATTCTTACTATAGTGATCGGTCTCTACTCATCAAAATTATGAAAATAAAAGTTTTCAGGAGAGCTGTTTTTACAATTGTGGACTATTCTGGTTACAATTGGACTTGGCAAACATGTTGACCATCACCACCATCAAAATAAATGAATAAAATGAAAATAGGCATTTGCTTGATATTTCGGAGCAATCCAGAAAAGAAATCAAAACTTGAGAAAGCTGATGAAAATATCTTTTTCCAACAGTTCCAACATGGCTAGTTATATTAGCTCATTTTGACAACAATTATTAAACACGCATCGAAATCTCAATTAGAAAAGAAATAGTTATCAAAGAAGTTTTTTAACCAAAACTATCAGTTTCGCTGAGTCCAATTCAATTTCAGCTTATTTTTTCCATAATGGATCAGACGCTTCACGACTAAAATGAAAAATATATATTCGCTTCTCTTGTTCTCTATTTTCACCCCTTTTCACCCTTGTTGTTACCCCCTTTTTACCTTTCCAACCCTATAATTTTCGCATCTCTCTATAGGGGTAGGTTAGCCTATTCGAAATATGCCGCCGACAGAAAAAGAAAATCAAAAAAGGGGAGAAGAACACATGAATATGTGACAATTTCAATTGGGATCAGAAATTCTATAAACCAGAAAATATTGAAAAAATCATGGAGAATCTGGATGGAGAAGATTAAGATGGTTTGACACCATAAATGATGACTAAAAAAAGTATTTTTTTATCGTTTTTAATTGCGGAGAACTTGAGTTTTGGATTTTTCCCACTTTTGCCTACTATTTGAAACAGCGAAATTGACAAAAATTAGTGGGAAAAATCGGAGGCAGATGAAAGAAAAATCTCAAAGAGATTTAGAGTTCACTGGTTCACTAACACAAAATGAGATATCGAGAGAGAAAAAGAGACGCAGAAAGCAAAAGGGAAAAAAGACGAAAAAATCTGAGTGAAAAAGTGTTCGAAAGAGCGATGTGCACCTGCTTGCCAATGTGTGTTGCATTTCCGATCGGGGAAAAAATCGAGGAGAAAAAAATGATTGAAAAACAAAGGGAAAGGACACCCCCTATTCTTTTTTTAACCCCTACTTTTTGGGGGTTATGGGAATGGGAATGGGGAGGAAATTTGGAGAGGGTATGGGAGAGGGGAAGGCGGTTGGAATCTAGGCGCGTATTCGGGATAATTGAAGAAACATAATTTATCAGAATTATGTATAGGAGGACCACCGATCACTGATTGTGGGAAAAAATCGCGAAATTTTTTGAAGATAAGAAACAGAAATTTTGAAGTGAAAATGTGTCGGATAGTTTGAAACTACGAAGTACATCAATTTTTCGATACTTTCCGATACTGAAAATGATGCTGTAATCAAAGAAATCAGTGCAGTACCTTATTGCTAGATAGAAGAAATAATTCATCATAATTGTGTTGGAATAACCTACGACGGATACTGGAAAAATCCAAAAACTTATAGACGACTAGAAACCTAACAATTTGATGATATTCACCAGGATTCTAGCGAAGTATTGAAATTTTGGATTTTATTTGGAAATTTAAAAAGTGTTTGAAACTGGAAACACTACTATTGTCAGAAAAAATCAGCATATTACCATACGGATAATACGAGTGCCTGTGGGTGACATTGGCGCGTTTCTGATAAATCGGAGAAACGAAATTTATTAGAATTGTATTGAGATCGCCTACAGATTCATAACAAAAAATTCCGAATTTTTCTGGAATTTTTGGGACGTACATTTTTCAATGAGGTCGAAGTGGATAAGCTCTATTGAAATTTGGCAATTCATATCAAATTTACTGACTTTTCAAAACAGGAAAATCTAAAGTACTCATAGTTACATTGGCATGTTTTCGGAAAAATTGAAGAAATCAGAGTTTATTAGAATTCTGATGCCTTTCGCATTGAATCATTGCTTTCTTACAAAAGTTTGTCACAATTTTGAAACAGAATTTTTGAAAAAGTTTTTTTTCGTCAGTGACAGTGCATTGGAAGTATGAGATTCTTCTAAAATTTAAGGGTATTTCGAAACTGGAAACACTGCTGTAGTCAGAAAAAATCAGACTACTATCTCACAAAAAATTTGGGTGTCTGGGGTGTCGGTGGCGCGTTTTCAGAAAGTTTGAAAACATCAGAGTTTATAAGAATTGTCGCAAAGTCGTAGTGAACTAGTGGAACTATTTGGGACAAATATATTGGAGATTCATGAACTTTTTGAAACTGGAAGTTCTATTGTAATAAGAGAAATAAATAAGAAAAATTCGATTGACGGGGGGCTGATTCTGGTGCGTTCTGGCAAAAATTCCAGAATTCAGACTTGATTAGAAATATGCAATGTGTGACTTTAACTAATCGGTTAGTTGAAGAAATAAAAAAATGTCTCGAATATTCTAAACAGATTTTTACAATATTGTGATTTTTATCAGTATATTTTGATGGACGAGCATTCCATTGAAATGTTACATTCTGATGATAATTCATGGACTTTTCGAAACAGGAAAATCTGCTATAATCAGACTACTGCATAAGGGAAAATCACAGTGGTTGGTGACGTTGTCACGTTTTTGGAACGTAGAAGAAGGAATTGTGAAGAAATGGTAGTAGCGAAAATAAAGACAACGAATTGGTGATATCGAATAACCCGAGATTTTTCTCAAACTAATGAAACAGTTGAAACATGTAACAATATCTCAAAAACTAGTTTAACAGTCTAGTGCGCTACATAGGTCTAGAAATTTGCGAAGAAGCATGAACTTGTCTGTTTTACATTCATCTAGGTTACATGTGATTGGGATCATTATAAGGCTATCTACTGGTGTCATTCAAGAATGAGCCAATCTTGTTAAAGTTATGAAACAGTAATACTAAACAAAAGCTTTCTAATCATTTCAGTTTCAGTCAGCTGTATTATTTCATCGCTAAGAAAACAACTTATTGTTGAGAATTTACGAAGTTCAAAATCATAAGTTTCAAATCCCAGAAAATTGCATAGAATTCTCCGAAATTGGGCCTACAGTAAGCAGAATATTCCATTAAGCTGACAAAAACCGAATAAGAGTCGATTCCGAATTGAAAATTGAAATGGATTTCTGTTTCATAGAGCTCACGAAACATAAATTGTTTGGAAAACATCGATTTGTCAGCTCTATTTTCAAAGCATATGCTTACTAAGGAAACTGAAGTGACTTTGACGCTTTTGCTATACCAATAAGTTTCCAGTCCACGTTGGATAATTGCTAAAATTGCTATGATTGAAAACGGAAGATCATTCCAAAATACCAAGAAACAGAAAACAGAATAGTAAACTTTTCGATTTCCACTCGAAAGTCTGACTCTAAGAAAAAGCAGGATCATGGACGAATTGTCTTACCAGGTTTCCAATAGTCATACTTTTTTCAAAATTTGAGAGACTAGACCACTCTGAGTCTATAATTCTATTAGAAATGTGCAGTTAATGATTCATCCTGTGAATCTTCCAACTGAAAGTTCTCAGTTTCTCAGTTTTTTAAAAGTTCATGAAACAGAATTACTTCCATAAGCATATTTTTATTCTGACAGAGCCTACTTTCTATATATGTAGCATTTAGATTCTAAACCCGTTGAAACAAGAACAAGAGCAAAAAATGCAAAAAAAGAGAATGCACATTTTTTTCTACACAACGAAAAAAGTTCACTCATCTTCCTCCTCTCCCCCTCTATCTCTCTTTTTTGTGCTCTTCAAAAACTTCAAAGCACTGACCATCCCCTTCTCCCGACGGGGGGCCTCTAGAGGGCCCCCCCCCCCTCTCGAATGCCGAAAAGCAGGCATAAATTCAATAAAAATGTGTGTCCTCTGTCTCTTGAGCAGAACGAAAAGTGTCGCCTGAGGCGACACTTTTCGTTCTGTTAAAAGAGAGAAAACTCGTAAAATAGTTTAGTGAGATGAGGATGAAAATGAAGAGTTTAGTGGGGGGAATGGAGAAGGAAATTAGAAGATGGGAGGTTTGATGGACTGACTGGGGGGAGAGGAAAAGTGCAAGAGGAAGGTTCTAGATTTGTTATCTATTTTGTAAGATAGACGTCTAAGGAAGGGGGTAGTGGGAAAAATGCAAATTTCCGAGAAATACTTGGAACTTGAAACATGAAATTTTCGAGTTTTTTAGTAAGTAATAACCCGGATCTTGATTAAAATGCTTCGAATTTGAGAGGTAAAATTACCCATTTGAAACCGGGAAAAAAGTTTGAAATTGAGAAAATTGGGAG
Organism: Caenorhabditis sinica; assembly: GCA_963932045.1. Lineage (NCBI taxonomy): Eukaryota > Metazoa > Nematoda > Chromadorea > Rhabditida > Rhabditidae > Caenorhabditis > Caenorhabditis sinica. The sequence goes on from OZ009940.1 coordinate 24,829,986, forward strand.
CAATTAGGACGACTTATCCATATTTTCTCTTCATGTTTGGGCCATGAGTCTGTTTCAGAAAGTTGTCTAATCTTGTACCATTTTTTGTCGAAATTAGGATCACGGCTACCTTATCGAAACATCGAAATTAATTTGGATTAGATATTAACTGCAATCGACTTACAAATCGGCTACGTATTCCGTCCATGGGCTTTGACTGTTTTATGAAACATGAAAACTTTCGAGAAAAAACCAAAATATTCGGAAATTACACTGTTTTCCAATGTATTTTTACCAAAAAATCACTTTTCTACGTTTAGTTTCTTCTGCTTTAACGAAAAAATTCACAAAAAAGGTCCATTTTATCAGAAATCTTGAATCTTCCACAATCTTGAAATAACCTATTCTATCAGTTGAAGATCTCAGCATCACTGACACTCCAAAATTTTGAACAGCCTTTGAGAACATCAGGGAATAGTCGAAAATTGAAAATATCTAGTAAAAATTGAAAATACCCAGTGTCATTTCTTTGAAAATTTTTAGTTTCAAATTGCTGATTTAAGTTTGAAAAGTTGGACCTTCATGATTTCATTCAAGTTAAATGATAAAATACTCCTCAAACCTTATTCTGAACAAAGTAGAGGTAAAATTACTGTTTTTCCGACTTTTTTTCTATATCGAAACCACGAAAAAATGATGAATCATAACTCAACGTCAATTCTATGCCTTGAAACTTCTAAAAATTCAAACCGATTAAAGAAACTTTTTGGTTTTGAAGGTTCTAAGAATTAGCACGGTGTCTCCACAGAACCAATCGATTTTTTCCACTTATGGTTCGTATCAGAAACCAAGGCAGAACAGGAAAAATATGTCAAAAAAAGTGATGACTTTGAAAATTCCAGCGCGAATTATCACCGGTCGAGAAGGACAGTTTCGATTCGGAGTTCCTGCAAGATTGATTATATTTATAAATTTCGGACAGTAACGAAAGTTATTGAAATAGAACAATACGGAGAGAGAGAAACAGAAAATATTTGAATGAAAGCGAAGTTATAAGACTTGAAGTGAAAAGACTGACGTTGCGAACCACCGAAGGAATTTCAGGAAATTGGATAACAAGATCAAGAAACATAAAACATTACAGAACAAAAAGAAAAAACGATTCCCAAAAGTTCAGCATTTTTTTAACAAAACCGGGTTCAAAAGTGTGTAATAATTGAGACAGGTTTTCAGAAAATGATCTGTTTATAAACCTACGAATGTGAAAATTCCCAACCACTTCAGCATATAGAGTTCATGGAACAGAAAAAAAAACATTGAAACGTTTGAACGTTCCCACTTCCTTTATGATACCCATAAAATTACTCTATGCGAGGAAGTACAAACAAAGAAAAAGAGACTTCATAGCTTTCAGAAATAAAACTCATAAATCTTCTTCTCTAGCTCTAGTTGATAGGAATCAAACGGCTTCATAAAAAAAAACTAGACAAATATGACACTAACTTTACTGTTTTTACGACTTTTTACCACATTTTTTGAAAGTTATATGGGTCAATATAAGTGTGGTTAGTATTTTAGGCACTTCAAAATCTATCAGAAAATAAACTATAGAAAAATAAGATTGCAAATATATTGAAATATAGGGAAACAGAGGAAATATTGAATTTGAGTTATTGAAGAAAAGTGACAGAATCTTGGAATTAAAGTTGTAAAGAGGTATCACCGAGCGATTAATCGCGAGGCGTATTTTTGAAAATCTTTCAAAACATAGATGAAGCAGAGAAAAAAGAGAATACTAAGAATGAATGACTATATTTTCCAAGGATCAGAAAGGAATGTGGGAGTATTTCAAAACTAATGCTCTCACTCCATAAGTTCCCAAATTCAAAACTATGAGAACCAGTGAAAATGGTCCCCTATTTTCACTTTTCGTTTAATAGTCTCAAAAACAGTGACACTTCACAAATAGAAATGTTAGAAAATAGGGTCACAACCTTCCTTCATTTCTTTCTCCTATTTCAACTCATTTTTTCACTCTAATAGGATTGATTTTGGTCAGCAAAAAAAGCATACAGAGTTCAGGAGAGGGATTTTCGAAGGCACAATGATAAGTTTTCAATAGACATGATTTCGAAACCTTGATAAAACAGTGAATATTCACAAAGAAAAGTTAGAGGATGTCTGGTTCGAAATCAAATTAAATAAAATTTCACAAGATTCATTTCCACAAGAAAACGAAACTGGAAACTTAAGTGTAGTATTTCAGTAGCTGAGGGCATACTGAAGGAAAAAAAGCGTCCGATCCAAAAATGAGTACACCAATCTGATAGAATTAGTAATGGGCACTGGAATTTCAAAATTGTAATAAACTCTGTGGCATCAATTACAACTGTATTGAAAAGCTTCTGTTTCAAAACTATGGGAAATTGTGAAAACATTTTGAAATTTTAGTTCAGCGTTGGTACCGGTTGTTTAATAACTTCGAAGCTTGGTATCTTGGTAAGAACTTTCATTGAGCTAGAAATCCTTTCAAGTTTCAAAACTATGACAAACGGGGGAAAAAATTCAATTCTTAATTTTCAGTTCGCTCAAACTAGTTAGAGAGGCCAGCGGCACTTTTCAAATTCCTCAAGTTTTCAAAATATGTTTTAAAACCTCCAAAAAGTGTACTAAAATCCAAAAAAAATATCAGTTTCAAGACTATGAGAAACTGTGAACATTTTTGAAATTGACAATCAAAATTCTCAAAAAGTAACTTCCAACTTCCAAGTTCTAGAAAAAAAAGTGTTGAAAAAATATAAAAATCCAACTATCCAACTAGTAGAATAAGCAAAACCAAAAGTAGACGATGAAACCTGAGAAGGGGGTCCCCTTCCCTGGGGTCCCCTTCAGAAGTGTAGTCTCTTCTGAAGGGACTTCTTTGGAAAAGTGGATTTTTCGGAGTTGGAAAAAGTAAAAGAAGAGACAATATTATAGAGGATTTCGGGTGGATAATAAATAGGAAGTCAGAAAAAGATGGATTAATTTTGGGGTTTCCCCTTGGAAAGTTAAGGATGGATAAAACTGGGGAAAGGAGGAGCAGAAATTGGGACTCTCAAAAATGCGGAAGTTCAAAAAGTGCAAATTTTCAAGATATTGAATAAACCAGAGGCGGTCGACCAACTAGCATTGAAATGAAAAAAAAACAATCAAATCTAAAGACATTGAAATGGAAAAAAAATGCGTTTTTTTTAACTGTTTTTTGCGGGTGACTTTCATGGTTTTTTTGATTTGAGATCACTAGTTGAAATAAAAAAATTTCCATCGTTTTTGCGGAGAAATATTGTCAATTTTGGACGTCTCGAAACAGAAAAAATGGCCGAAAACAAGAAACTTCACCATATCCATATTTTTCAGTTTCAGGTAGTGCTTAGATTTGTCTCAAAGTGAAGATTTGACAATACGACAAGTTGAGAACCAGCGAGTCAAAGTTGAAAATAAATTTTCGTAACTGGGAAACTAAAATATTTCCCGGTTTCTGAATGGAAGTTTGACTTGGATTTTTCAGAATGTGTGATTAGATTTTCTTCTTCTCCTTATATACCTTAATTTTCATTTTTTCAATTTTACAACGCGCTCTATTGCTAACATGGGTAGCCTCGAGTACTCCTTGTGGACAATTCACGATTACTTCATGAGGACTCAAATTCTTGAAAAACGACGGAAAACCGAAAAATGTTCAAAATTTTGTCAAGTTAGCAATAGAGCGCGTTTCATTATTGCAAAACCAAAAACTCCATCATCAAATTTCAAGTTTCATTTAAGCTTTACAGATTTGTGTGATTCGAGAAGAAACTGCAAAGTGAATTCCAGCAAGAAACCCAATTAACGCTGCTAAAATGTATCAGAGTTATGAACAATCTGAAACAGGAAAACATTGGAAAAATTGAATATCCTAAAAAACAGATTTTTCGCTTTCAAAAAGTTTATAACTCTGCTGAAAATGAGATATTTACAATAAGGATGCTGTACTTGTTGACCAGAAAAAGTTGTTAAATTTGCACAAACATTGACTTCATGATCCTTATCAAGATTTTTAGACTTTGAGAGACATCGAAAAAAAATCGGTTTCAAACGGTTCACATTCCTGGTAACAGACTTTTGGACTTCAATAAACTCTCATAGAGAAAAGGAGAAAATAAATAAAAACGAGAAAAAGTACCTCTCCCCATCATTCCACCAACTAATCCACCGCAGTACTCTCAAAAAAGTACCCCCCCCCCCCCTTAAAACTCATCCCATGGTCTTCCAAAGGGAAAAAAATGAGTCCAAAAACCCTCCCAAAAAACTCAAGAAACTTCCAGAAAATGATCTACACACTGATGAGAGAAGGCATGGCTTTTGGCATGCCTTCTCAAGTACATGTATACATGTGCTCCTCTTCTCATTCCTTCACTTTTCTCTGTTTGTGTGAGGGTCGATGTAGTGGAAGAAAAGTAGCAAAGCTCTGAGGGGGGGGGGGGGGGGTGATGTTTGTGTGTCACACATAGCAAATTTTAATTAAACAAACAATTTCGGAAGAGCAAGCAGGGAGGGGGGAAGACCCCGGGGGGTCATGGAAAAGTATTTGAAATTTGGGTAGGGGGAAAGTGATGAGATTTTTTGGGGTTGATGAAGACGTAACAATGAAATGACTGGGAATTTCGTAATTTTTGAAACAGTTATGGGCTCATTGATACAGTCAAAAAACTATTTTTTTTTGAAAACAATTAGAGGTTGGATTAATCAATATAGCTGAAAAAGGTTTTGAACATCATAACGAGGTGAAACAGTGTTTCGGGAATTATTCTCGAGTTCCTGTGGTCATCGATATATGATCATTTAAAGGTACAAACTAGGAGAAAGTTATAGCTGCTAAATCCTAAGACATTGAAAAGATTGCGTTTCCAATGGACCTGGTCCTTTTTTGGACACTTTGAGCAAGAACTAAACTTACTGTATCAATGCTTTTGAAGAACAAATGCGCTAAAAACTTCAAAATAAACAAAGGACCGATCATAGGATATTAGAAACTAAAGACTTTGACACCATTGTGAAACAGTGAAAACTGTCAAAAAATGAGAACGATATTTAGAAAGATTTCGGGGTATCACACATGTACAAAACAGTGTTATCCATATGGTACTGTCAAGGTTGTGATGCTTTTGGATTCGCGAACTTCAGAAATTCTTTATTGTATTGGTGAAACTGTGATTGAGTTATAAAAATCAAAAAGTCAATTGCCGACTGCGCGTTACAGTAAAATTTCCGAGATAAATATTTGAATTCCACCGGAAGAAAAGCGTAAATCAGAACTATGTACCTCAAATTTAAAAAAAAGCTGAAGGTTCAGAAACAAAACACTTTTAGAGATGATCAAAAAATCAGATGGTGTAACCTGATAAACAAAATAACTTATGATTGTTATGAAGATCAGAATGTAATGGTACAGTAATCATTTTTATGATTCTAACACAGTTTTTTTGCTGATTTATCTAAGCATTGTTAGGATAACCATGAAGCGGAAAAGGGTTACCAGCAATGTCTTCTTTGGTGAAATATATAAAACCTCGGGTATAATGACATCTCAATTATGTCTGGAATAGTGTGTTGCATTTTTATGAAAAGTGTTACAGAACCTTTTTCCAAAATCATAAATATCGTAACAGGTTTTACTTGCTTTCAGCCAAAATTAAGTGAAGTTTGCTCTTTTCTGTGCAAGTTCTGAAAGTCTTGAAATGGTGAACTCTAAATTTGGGAAATTGTATGAAGCTAGATAAGAACTATTCAGGTTTGAAAAATAATCAAAGTAGTGAACACCCAAAGACAATTCGGAACTTTTCGAGATGCATTGGAACTTTTTAGTGAGAGAAAAGAAACACAAATCAAAGCAAAAGATTCGAAAATTTATGAATCATGTCAACGTTATGAAACCGTAAACAGATAACTATTTTCGCTCCAGGTTACAGTTAGCATAAGTGTTTCAGTTTATAGTAAACGTAAGAACAATTCTATTAGCTTCAACATCGTATTCTATACTAACGGCTACATCATGGAACAGAAAAACAAAAGAAAATAAATGCGCATGAGCTCCATAGGAATAATCAAACAAATGCAACCCAGGAGTTGTGAACATCAGGAGAAACACTTGTGACTAGAGTTATTGTTCTCGTTGAATAAAGTGACGATCTAAGAAAAAACAAAACTGGGAGCATCACTCTTATTTTGTGTACATCAGGAAGCAGTACTTAGCATTTTTGAATACCTTGATGACACCCAAGCAATCATGTGGAACAGTATTTAGTGCTAATAAAAACAATTTTTTTAGACTTTTGAACGCAGATAAAATTAGATAAGCAAAAAATGATTATGACTTTTTGAGACTAATGAAGCAGCAAATATTTGCTGGTTTTCAGTAAAGTTAACTCTGTTTCACGGTCATTATAAAACTATCTGAAAGATTGAAATTGTCAAAAAATTGAACATGAATAGAGTTGATAATCGAAAAAAAGTTATAAACAATAATGTTATATACAGTACTTCGCTATTAGAAATAGCTAACAATACTTTTAGTGGAGTCAGTAGACGGAGCAGAGCAATTCAGCTACTGGGAGAGAAAATTAAACACGACTATGAAGACTTCAAATCGAAATCTGTGGATTCATGAGTTTCTTCAAAACAACATGAAACAGTGAACTAGATTGATAGGAGTAAAAATGTTTCAAAGTGCCATCCCGCAATGAATAGTATTTAATGCATTTTGAAATTTTTTGATGTCATTGAAACTGTGTTAATTGGCGTAAAGGCTTATTCCAATTAGTGATACCTTCAGATATAGTATACATTTGTTCACCATACTTGGAATAAACGTGAAGACCAACAAAACACTATCTCAAAAACAGATGTTAGTTACAGAAATCTCTGTTAAACGGTCCTTATGAATCCATCAGAAGTAGTGGGAGTTGCTAAGTAGCAGAACTGTGATAATTTAAACAACTAGGTTTCAGACCTTTGATGCTTGAATGGATGAAATAAAAATAAGTGATTTAAAGTTGAGGTGAGGAAACGGTATGCATTTTTTAACATCTTAGGTGAACCACAACATTGCTCCATCGATTTCACAATTCTAGTTACGAACTTTTAAAAACAGTAAAGTATTGAAGTCAGCCAGAGCAATGTAATGAGCAACCACCCGAATCGAATAGAAAGAACTAGTTTTTCGAGAACTAGAAACAATACTTTGAGCTTAATGTAACAAAATGGTCAAATCGATCAATGACAAGTCGAAAAAAGTGATACAAACAGTTGGAAACAGTTAAAAAATGTGAACGTAAATTAACATTTTTCTGCTTCAGGTTTCCCATCTAGATTGTGTAACTGACACAAAATTGTTTGATTAGTTATCGGTTGTAGAGTAACAATAATTACGAATGGGAAAAGCTAGGCAAGTACCATAGCGAACCAGACTATGGTCCCCAAAAATACGCCCTCTTTAACCCCAAACCTAGTTAGCAAAACTGTGATATTTGCTATGTTGAAACACTTGAAAGCTGATAATTAAGTGTACAAAATCAAGCGTCGAATCCATGGTAACCGCAAACTTGTAAAAAATTGTTTTACTATCCTTACCGTTGAAGAACACTAATTACTGAATGTTCATAACAGTAATGTATGGAAGTCGAGGAATAAACAGACTGAAACAAATCTTTTGGACTACATAGTAAGTGAAACCAAGTTCCTGAAAATGTCAGTTTTTGTGATTCCAACTTTGTTCGGCCCATTGCTTCTGGATTCAAACGTCAGAGCAATATGAGCGATCTAAAACAGTGAAAAATTTGAACTTTAGTCGCAGTAATTCCTGTTTCAAGTTTGTCATATAGATTTCGTGTTTGTTACCGTGCTGATCGGTTAGCTATATTCTCAAAGTCATAGATACAGTACGCTTCAAATTTTAATGGCTTAGAGATTATTTGGTTAAAGAACAGACTATCGCAAAAATAATCTTTCACTGTTTCAGCAAATCATGGAGCAGACATTTTTGAGCAATTTTGATTAAAGTGGCTACGAAGGTTTTCAATTTAAAAGAAAATGATAAGAAACTTTTTCAGTTTCCAATCGGTATTAAATTTTGCACGACTTCTGAAGAAATGGTTTCACAGTCGCCGTTCTAGATTGAGTAACATTCAAATAGTGGCTGTTCAAAGCATAAGATAAAGAGAATATCTCAAGACACTGAAACCGTAGAGATTCCATATCAGACTCCTTATAAGTGTAGGATAAATTTGTGCCAATGACTGACCTCCATAACTTGTCAAATGAGCAATGAGAAATACAGCCTGTTTTTTGATTTCTCACTATTTCAACTAATCTACTGTTTCGCTAACATCAGGACCTGGGGATGACTGTACAACGATAATCATGTTTCTGTTTTTCAGTTAACTACATATGAACTATAAAAACATGAGGGCAGTTTCGACGCAAAACTGAAGCAGAAGCTTTAGGAAAAAGAATCGATGACAAATTCGGGATGATTATAATTGAGGGACAAATCATAATAGCAAAACTGCAAGTTCTTAAATTTAAAAGAACCATTCTTTGAGAAAGACATCTGGTCGAAAATAGAAGTCATGAAACCATATTCTTTAGATTTAATGATGCATTAACGGTGAGAACTTTAAAAAGCCAAACGATTGCTTGAGCAATATTGAAGCTTCAAAATATCAAGGTTTGAAAACAGAGACTTTTGCGATATTTTGAAATGGAACACATTTCCTTTTTTTCAATCTTCGTTTTCGATGAGGAGAAACATAATCAGCACTTTTCGGTATCAATGGGAACACGATGTTAATATGATATTAACCAAAAAATAGAGCGGCTAAAGACGCCGAATTTATCGTTCATTCCCAACATGTCCCGCTATGATCCCCAAACAGTGATGCTTTGAAAGTTGCAGCTAGTTTCACAGACCACGCTCGACAAATTGAAAAACTTCGAATTACGAGAAATTTATGTGAGTTTCATGTAGCAGTATAATTGTCCTGTATTCACTAAGCCATATGTAATTAAGAAAAAACAGAAAACTAAAACAAATTCTGAGGTAATGGTTGTCTCAAATGTGAGCTAGGGAAACTAGGACATTTTACTCTGAAGTTAGCATAAGTTAAGTTCCAATTTGAGTATATCGAAGTTATGATGATTGAAGTACAGACCTACAAAAACTACAAAATTTTCATAAACTACGGTTTCACGTAGAAGTTGAAACTGTAAATTATGGATTCTAAAACAGTAAATACTGGATGTAAACCAGCAAAGTATCTCAATATAATTTTAAACCCCAGTTTTCCAAAGAGTACTGTAATTCGAGTGGACCGTTCTAGACTTAGAAGGAAGTACTGCTACTATATTAGCCTGGTTCACTAACATGAGAAAAAATCACCACGATGAATCAGAAATTCAATGGTTCCATTTTGAAAAGATCTTGAGGATACATTTAATGGAAGTTAATGCTGAGTCTTAGTTCTACAAAAATTACCATGACCATGATATAGTAATGATGAAATTACAAACTGTCAATTAGAGATCAGTGAGAAAGGGAAAGGAAAAAAAAATCTGAACTACTGGAAACAGTGACAGTTTTTAGAAACCCATCCGAAATGGGAAAAATCAAGTTAAATCTTCTTGACTGAAAACTTACAATTATGAAAACAAATGTATTTCTTCATTTGATACAATTCTGAAAGTGTAAAAAAATCAGCTACATTTCCCAGTTTCAAACAGCAGAAAAAGTTAGAAGAATAATTAATGAAAATGATTCAACCAAGGTTTGGTTTATATGTTGAGAAGATTATTCACAATCGATCTTAACCCCGGAACAGTAATTATTCCTCCCGTTTCGAAGTAGTACCAATTTTTCAGAAAAATTTCGATGTACTGATTAGCCTCTCATCCTTTTCAAGAAACAATCTTATGATATCGAATTCAAAAAGGATCACCATGCGATTGGTATTAAAAAATTTCAATGACAGTATTCCGATGTCATGGAAATGATGGAAAATGGAGAAAGACCCGGTGCACGATCGCCAAGTTTCCATAAATGCCGGTCACATGGAGATGTTGAAACCGTAACATTAACATTTCGGACAGTAGCCATAAAAATTCAGGACTAACAATTATCGCAAGTTAAATTTACGTTCCCAGTTTTCAACAGGGTTTTGTCATTCAAAGGGACTTTGAATTTGGAAGTGTGTTTAGAAGATGCTGCTACTTTATTAGCGTGGTTCAATTAAATGAGCAAAAATCATTACGATGAATAAGAAAGTTGGTGATATCACTTTGTGAAGAGCGTTTGGATAAATCAGGAAATGCGGTACCAAGAAACCAACGTTGATTCTTAGTTCTACAAAAGTTACCATATATTTGATACAGTAATGATAAGATTAGAAACTATGAAAGTCAGAGATGAAGTAATGAAAAGGGAGAAAATTCACTTTTAGATAAACTATTGGAAACGGAAACAATTTTTCGAACCCCTTAGCATAGAGAATTGAGGAAAACGGAAAAAGACTGAGAAAATCGTCTTATTTGGAGCCTGCCAATCATGAAAAATTTGTGTGGATTCGTGTTGATAATATAGTGGGAATAGTGAAAAGAAGGGAAAGTTGTTCATATTTTTCAGTTTTATGTAGAAGCAAAAATTTGAAAGTTCAGTGAATCCTATTCAAATCCAGACCCCCAACAAATATATGAGCTCAAATGAAATTTAAAATGTGTCGAACACCGAAATTGAGACTACATTCCTGTAGCATTTTCGGTTTCATTATCATGAAAAATACCGACGGTTACACAAATTGTTAATGAATGAAAAAAATGGCACTTTACTATAATAACCAACAGAAACCAAAAAAATTAGAGCCCAATATAAGGTAAATTAATGAAGACCAGGCCTGAAAATCCAAAACCAAGTACAAGAACCCGAAATGGACACGAAAAGAAAATGGAAATAATTAGAAGACGAGGGTGGAAATTGAAAAGTGGAGGAAAACTGAGGGACAGGGGGGGGGGGGGGGGTGAACAGGAGGAGTAGTGTCTGTGCATATCCTATGAGCTCCACCACATGTTCACACAGTCAATTAGACTTTGAAACGGGGGGGGGGGGGGGTCCCCCCTTCCCCTTTTCTGAGAAAGGGAAGGGTAATTAATTGGAATAAATTAGGTTGGTTGAGAAAGGACTATGAAGGAAAAGGGGAGGGGTCGTAGTAGGGGTTTTTGAAATTTTCCAAAAAACTGATTATGAGGTCCAAAAAGGTCCTGACAAGCCCGTTTAAACTGAAAATAGCCAAATATCTGGATTGGGGGAGGGGGTGCTACGGGTTTATCAAATACGCCGGGAACATCTCCAGAATATATTTACTAATTGAAACAGTAACACTTTTTTAAAGTCAAACTAGATATACAGTTAAAGACTATAGAAACCTTAGAGACGCAGAGAAAAATAGGGAAAACCATGTAAAAAGTCACAAATCCCATCCCATTCTCACTTGAAACATACTGTTTCTGTTCTAATCTTCTTCTTTCCGCCGGGAGAAGAGAAAAAGAACATAAGAACATACAAGATTTACCAACACACCACTTAACACACTTTTAACTCTTCCTCCCCCCTTTTTCTTGCGTTTTTTCTCTGCGTCTCTCAATTCTTGTTACTCTCTCCAAGCAGGAGGGGGAGACTGGAGAAGGGGTATACTTTGAGGAACTGTAACTCAAGATATAATGAAGATATTGAAAAGTTGTCAATTGCAAAAATGTAGCAAATTTTATGTTAATCAATTTTGTAGTTGACAACTTTTTGATAACTCCCATGATTTCAGAGATACAGGCGTTTAAAGTTAAGCCACTCCCCATCCCCCACTGAAGGAGGAGTAGAAGGCCGCCACTCCCTTTTTCTCCTGTGGTGGTGGAAGAGAAATTTAACTTTGAACACCCATATTTTAAGACTTACTGAAGCTATCAAAAAATAGTAAAGTGCAAAAATAATGAGCATGAAATTTTGTATATTTTTGTAGTTGACAGCTTTTTTATATTTGTCCTGGTTCTAAAGATACAAGCGTTCAAAGTTGGGCTACCCCATCCCCCACTGAAGAAGGAGTAGGAGGGGCCTCCTCCTGTAGTGGTGAAAGAAAAAGTCAACTTAGAAAACTCATATCTCAAGACTGACTGAAGCTATCAAAAAGTGGTAAATTGCAAAAATGATAAGCGTAAAATTCTACACATTTTTGTAGTTGACAACTTTTTGATAACTATGATGGTTCTTGAGATACAGGCTTCAGAAAAAGGGTTCCTTTTTTCTGTTTTCTCTTTCTCTCTCTCTCTCTCTCTCTTCCCTTCAGAGGACCTAAGAACATTGCCTAATAATGACAGATTAGCCAGCTGTGAGGTTCCCCCTATAGATCCAAATTCCGTGAAGAGACATAGACGAGAGGAGAGATAATCTATTCTGACATGATGATGTACTTGAAAATTGGTGTAAGAGGGGAGGAGAGAGTTCACATTTGGTTCTTAGGGGGCCTAGTTTGGAGGAGTTTGGAGCAACATAATGAAAGTTACGGAGGGGGGGGGGGACCCATTAGGTTTTTAGGAAGAAGAGAGGGGGGGGGGGGTAATTAGTACTTAAGGAAGTGGAACAAGAACAAGGACAGAAATGCGAGAAAATGAAGGAGAAGAAGACCGGAGGTCCCTTAGAATGCATGTTTCCAGGAATCTCCAAATCGCAGGATCAAAAAACGGAAACTGGGTGAACTGGAACGTCAAATTTTCAAGTAGAATTGATAGTACTGTGCTAACGTATCAGGAAAGGATCGATTGACAAAACATGAATCTTAAAAAATGGAGTTGCTGCAGCAGGAGTTTCATATAATACCAGTTAGTGTTTGAATTATCAGCTATGAAGGTGAAATACGGAAATAGAGAATTCGCCCAGTAAAAGTAACCAAATCGTTCCTCAAATAATGAGGTACTGTAACCGCCAACAAATTTAGACTCCGCCTACTTTTATTGTTGCTTTTTTTGTTAAAAATATGGTTACGGTGAGCTGAAAGTTCTCAAAGTTGGTGGAATGATCTTTCCCAAATCATACAAAATATATGACTTTGCTGTTACAGGAAGTTCATGTATCATACTGGAATATCTGTAGAATGATTTGAATTGAATAATAGCAAAACGGCCCACTCCAGACACGCTGTACTTGTTCTCATAGTCAATGAAGACCGAAAAGGGGTGTTCAAATTTGGCTTCGGCCACTTTTTATTGAAATTTGAGAGTAAGATTGACTAATTTTCGAAATTCACTGGATCGTACAACACAATTCGAAAATAATAACTTTCTGTAACACTATATTGTGAAAAAAGTTGAACATCTTTTTTGTATTAGTGTACCAGATAAACGAGAGATTCAAAGAAAATTATATAGAAATATCAGAAAATTGTAACTTTTTTTGTTCGATTTTTGACTTTGCTGTATCAAAAACCTTATAACAATCATAGGATTTTTTTCGCAAACTGATTGGTCCAACAATTCCTCAGCAGAAGCTCCTTTACAAAAAAGAAAGTATCACCAAAAAAGAAGAAGGAAGAACTTCTCTTCCTCTAATTTGATTATTCATGCTCCACTGCTCTTTTTGCTCTTTTGAGCAAAAAGAGATAAAAGAGCAATAAAAAAGGACACCAAAATAAAAAATTAAGGAAAAAATGAGAGAAGAAGAAAAGCTAGCTAATTTGAAATTCTTACCCGTTCCAAGTTCAACAGAAATGGAGAGTAAGGGAGAGGAAGAATTGGTGAATAATGAATTTATACAAGATTTGGACTGTGAAAAACTATGTTTAGAAAAAAATTGACTCGAACATGAAGACTATAAACTTTGGAAACCAAATGAAAGAAACAAAAAATTGACTATTTTCATAAAGAAGGTCTTGTAAAAACACTAATAAACTGGAAGAATGAGAACCTCGAGGATCTCAAAAGACGAATTTCTCTTCTGAAACAATCTAGTTGTAACTGCCAATGATTTGAAAAAATTAGTAGTAATCAGGGATTTTGCAAATGGAAATTCACTAAAAATATCGTTCTTCTTATCATACTGACACAGAAATTCGCTTGATTTTCGACTTTACTGTATCACAATTCCCATAGCAACCACAGGATTTTTTGCAGACTGATTGTACGAACTTAACTTCACCAGAAACTCCAGAACAAAAAAGTAAGTATCATCAAAAAAAGAAGAGGGAAGAACTTCTCTTCCTCTGATTTGATTATTTATGCTCCATCGCTCTTCTTGCTCTTTTGAGCAAGAAGAGATAAAAGAGCAGTAAAAAAGGACACCAAAATCTAAAATGAAATGAAAAATGAGAGAAGAGGAAGATAGGCTAATTTGAAAATCTATCCCGTTCCAAGTTCAACAGAAATGGAGAGAAAGGGAGAGGAACTTTGGTGGATGAGCAAATGATATGACATCTGAACTGAAAAAATTGAATTTAGAAGGAAACTAACTGAAAAAAATTCAAAGATTTTGGCAAGAAAATATAACTGGAAAATGTCTGAAATCCAGTATCTCCAGTTTTCTTAAATATCTAAAATAGTTTAAAATTATATGTGCGAAGAAATTTCTAAAATAACCTCTTCGTGTTTGTACAAATCACTGCTCGAGAATCTCAGAAAACGCATTTTTTTTCTGAAACAATCTAGATGGAACAGCCAAAAATTTTGAAAAATTAGTAGTAGTGAGGGCCTTTGAGAGTGGAAATTCGCTAAAAATCTCATTCTAAACAGTTCAATGGCACAGAAAATCACCAAAATTAAACTTTTTTCGACAAGAAATTTTAACAATTTGAACAAGAAAAGTTGGTCCTCTTCTTCTCATAAGAGCCACAGCCATAAAAGCCCAAAGAGCCCCCAAAGCAAAGAGCAATAATAATGATGAATAAATGCAAATTTCCCCTCTTCTCGAGGGAGGGGTGGACCCCCTCCCTCCCGAAAAGGGAACATGCTTCATGTTCCCTCATATAGAGCACCCCCAGGCTTTTCAACACACAGATGCTCATAGTGTGGAGTCCTCTCCCCCAGTCCTTTCCTCCTTTCCTGTCTATGTCTCTTTTTCCGTTTATGGGGGGGGGGGGACCCCCCTCCTCAGAAGGAGAAGAAGAAGAAGACGTAGTAATGCTATTCACGTCGAGGATCGATAAGTAGAGAGGAGGGGGGAGGGACAACGTTGTTGTCTTCTTCTTCTTCTACTTCTCGTTTGTATGTGTGGGACCAAAAGGACCCCCTTTGGGATATAGGAAGGTGTTGAAAAGTGGAGAAAAGTTTTGATGTTTTCATAGTTCTTGGTGGTTTTTGGGATGATGGAGTTTTGGAAATTTTAGAGGCTCTGAAAGATTGACAAGTTTTGAGGTTGTTGAAGATGATGAGAAATATGGAATGGAACCACAAATTTTAAGGTTATGTAATTAGAAGGGAGGATTTATCGATAGGTGATTGAATCTAGGGTTAATATGAAAAGTAGGGAACAGTGAAAATTCTTTTGAAAATTGAACTTAAGAAAATATACATAGTTTCCCTACTGTTAAGCAGTAAAAATAAGGTAAATTTGTCAGGAGAGAAAAGAACAGTAATGAACCGATATTTTTAGGGGACTAGGAATGCGTGAACGAGCTACAGTAACCGGCAATTTAATTAATTTGATGAAAATATTTTATGAAAATGTGAACAATTTGAAACAGTGAACCGTGATATGGTGATCCAGATGATCTTAGGACTATTCCGATTATTTGGAACTGTAAGAAGCTAAACCGTGAAGAACGTAGCAAATGAAGTAGAAATTGCAGTTTTATAATAGAGCATTGGGAACAGTGAAAATTCCAAACCTTAGATTATAAAAAGACAAATTTTCAGTTTCATGTTCAAGTTAAGTTAGCATAGAATGGTAAACTATTGATACCTCATGTGACGTTTCTTTGATTGACTTATTTCTTCTACTGTCGACTATTCTTACTTAAAACTAAACTCCGTTACTATCTACTCAATATTGAGGGGTACAGAATTTATTGCATATTTTAAAATTTAAAATTCAATTAAATTTTTTCATCTTCAAATAAATCGAAAATTAATTATCTAAATCTTACAAAATTCTAAACTTTATGATCGAAACGAAACAGTGAAATATAACTTTTTGAATAGAAAAGTTTTCCAAGGTTCAAACTAATTGTCTTTCCTAGTTGAGTGTGAATTATGTGAAAGAATGATAACAGTCAAAAAAGTTGACTTGATATTTGTTAGCCAAGGAGTCGGAGGTATTGCTGGGGATCATAATGCAGCGTATCCACTAATCACATTGACGTACATTGCAATGAATGAAAAATCAGAAACAGCTGAGTTTTAAAAAATCATTCTCCTATTTTATTTACCCTCAGTTGGAAACCGTGTTGTTGAAAAGAGAAGAAAAGTTGTGATGTTTTCATAGTTCTTGGTGGTTTTTGGGATGAAACTCTGAAAGATTGGCAAGTTTTGAAGATGCGGAAATGATGAGAAATATGGAATGGCAACACGAATTTTAAGATTATGTAATGTAGCACCGATTGAAGGAATATTGATAAGTGTATCGAATCTAGGGAAAATATGAGAACTGGAAAACAGTGAAAAAATATTGAAAATTGATTTGAGGAAGATATATGTAAATTTATCAGGAAATAAGAGAACAGTGATAACCCGATATTTTTAGATGATTGGGAATGCCCAAAAAAGTAAGTAAGTAATCGGTAATTTACGAAATTGGCTGAAAATGTGAAGAAATTGAAACAGTGAACAATATGGTGAGTCAGATGATCTGAGACTATTCCGATTATTTTGAACTAAAAAATCTGACCCAAGAAGAGCTAAAGCAAATGAAGTAGAAATTGCAGTTTTAAAATAGAGCATTGGGAACAGTGTAAATTCAAAAATTTTAGGATTAAAAATGACAGATTTTCAGTTTCACGTTCTTAGTTAGACCAGATGGGCTGCGCCCCTCTGGGGCCCTTCGGGCCGACGTAATTTTTTTGAAAATGAGAAAATTGGAAAATTTTCGAAAAGTGGAAAATATCTCCGTGAACTCGTCTCTCCCTCTCTCAAAACTGAAACAACAGAGTGGAGCCAAAAATGATGTTTTTGCGACATTGTGGCCTCATTTTTTGATATATCGAAAATTGAAATAGACGGGCATCATCCAGCAGGAATTTCTGATAACCTGCCAAAATTTGGAAAAAATCGGTCCAGTGGGATCTTCGCTAGAGTGAGCGAGTCCGGAACAAACAACACACAGATGGAATTTTGCGTTTATTAATAGTAAAGATTGGTCTGGAATGGTATAATATTGATCATTCCTGTGCAATTTCTTCGATTGACTTTTTTCATCTACTGTAGACTATTCTTATTCAAAACAATAGTGAGTTGCTATCTGCTCAATATTGAGAGGTAAAGAATTAATTGTATTTGAAATAAATTATCGAAAACTAAAAAAAAAAACTTTAAACTTTAATAGAAACGAAACAGTGAAATTTAATTATTTGAATCGAAAAGTTATTGCAGACTTTAACTAACGGCCTTTCATAGTTGAGTGTGAAATATATGAAAGAATTAGAACAGTCAAAAAAATTGACGTGATTTTTTGTTAGCCAAGGAATCAGAGTTATAGCTGGGCGTTATAATGCATCGCATTCATTAATCACATTGAAGTAGCTCGCAATAAATGAGGAATCAGAAACAGCCAAATTATAATAAATCATATTCATTTTCGTATTCTCTGTAATTGTGTGTATGATACCCTCAGTTAGATACCGAAACTCCGATCATCTATGTATCTTTAAAATCAGTTCATTCAAGTTCTGAGAGACATTTCTGGGCATTTTTTGTCCGAAAATCATCTACTAATTTTGAAGAGCGTGCAAAAAATTACGATGAAATGAAAGGAATGGATATCTCTCTTAACTTTGAAGATTCAAAGCAATACTGTAACAGTGAAAGCTACATACATATATAAGTCGGATTTCAGAACATTAGTTGGAAAAGGAGTTATAAATTTTCATAGACAAAGATACCAGTTAAGGGAAACTGGAATTAGTTGTTTTTCATATCTACTTGTTCCAGTTTCGGGACATTCCTATTTTTCTAGAACGCACGCTTCCATTAGTTCCACTACTAATGTTAATCTGTTAAAACAGAAAAGAAATATCTTTTTCCGGCTTCACAATTGTATCATAATAAAATTTCGTTTTGAACTAGTACTGGTTCATCTTTTTTAATTAACAAAAATGTAAATCAGTTGGTATCAAATAATTCAGTAAAACTCCAAAGTCCCTGATGACAGTAAAACGAAACAGAGACTCAGGTGATGATTCATTTTTCGGTTTCATGGTCTTACTAACTTTTTGGACAAACTTCTCTGCTGATCTGTGATTTTTTTAAAATGCGACAAAGTTTCATTTAACCGGGAAAATTCCATGAGTCATCGTATTTTCGCGAGGTAATAAACAAATCCAGCAAATAGTGAACTTCTCTTTTTTTCAGTTTTAGAGATTCAATAAATTTTGTAGAAAATTTCTTCCAATAATGAAGCCAACGGTTTTCTCGGTTCACAAAACAGAAGTCCCCACTCCCTTTGAGATCTCAAAAAAGTGTAGTCGATGCCAGTAAGAATTACTCATCATAGCTGTTCATATTATGCAGTTCACTTTTTTTGAAAGAACTTCATAACATCGGAAGAATCTTTTCGGTTTCAAGACGTCTTCAACTGACGAGACTATTTTCTTTCACTAATTCTTCGACGATTCACCGAATAATTCTCCAAAAGATACGGGAACTGTACCGAAACAGGTACTACTAGTTTGTCTCTGTTTTTGTGGCAATTTGTCTAACTGAATAACAAAAAACAAAGTTTTCGGTTGCATTGGTTCCATAACTTTTACAGCAATGAGTTGTTTTTGATACAAGCTTAATATAATCCAAAAACCCAAAGAATGTACCACAAGGAAGGAAAAAAATTACTGCGAGATTTATAAAAACATTGCTAATGATGACAAGTTGAGCCATATTATAATTGTTTTTGTCACTTTTTTCATTGCTTAATGAGTTATTCAAGGTTCTAGATTATTCTCAACTAATCTATTTATACAGATTTAGCCTAGTTAAAAAAACAGGTTCGAAATTTTTAGAACCGACAAAGGATTGGATCTACCACATTTTTGTCTTGGACGTCTCAGAATTGAACCAGATGAAACTGAAAAAATTTAAAATTCTAAGCAAATTTTTCTGTTTTGCAAAGTTATCAATCTAGTCGAAAGTTTTGTTTTACTAATTCAAAGCCAGTATCCCGATCAACGAATACATGACTACTAGAAGCGTTCCTGGTATCTCGAAAGAAAGTAAAGAAACCATAGTCTTTAGAAGGAATGTTCGGTTTCATGAGGTTCTTAATTTGAAGTTAACCGTTCAAAAGTTATTATGAAAAATAAAAAGCTTTGCTGCAAAAACAAAAACAAAAATCAATTACTGCTAAAGTTCTTTTGATACAATCAAAACTATAGTCAGACTTTAAAATTAATGAATCCAAAAAAGTTAAAATTTATCTGAAAAAAAAAATTTCAGTTTTATTATTCTCACAACTTTCTAATACATATATGCTCATGAATCAATTGTTCTTTGACAAACTCCACATAAAAATTCTTCTAGTACTTATGTGTTTCTCTTCCAGAAAATGTGCTATAGAGGCGCATCCTGACCGCCCATTTGCCCTATTTTCGGTCTAGGTTAGGATAGTGCAACAAGAGAAACAAAAGGACAACAAATGGTAGTGTGTCATAACACAAAGATGAAGAAAAGAGGGTAGACAAGGATATGTATGGAAAATAGTTATAAATCAAAAAGACACTAGAATAGGAAATGTATACACAAGTGGTGGTCCCTAGAGGGAAAAGAGGCCAGGGGTAGAGAAAAGAAAATGACGGGTTTTGGTTGGACTTTTTGCATGTGCATCTGTTGCTCTTTTACTTGGGAAGGGGTAAAGTTTGCAGACATGAAAATAGTGATGCTTTGAAGTTGGGTTATATGTATAATAAGTCGTTAAAAAATGAATGGAAAAAAGCAGCATAATGGAAAAACACGAAACCATCGGCAAAGCGCAATTGTTGGGAAAATATAGACTAAATGTACCATATGAAACTGAAATGATTGAAAAAATGAAATTATGGGAAACGAGACTGGAATCGTTAGGAAATCGTGGAGGCTCAAGCGGGATCGTCATTGCTGTGAGTGGATAATAGCACTGTAAGTCGATCGCATGAAACTGAAACAAAAAATTGGGCAAAGAAGACATATTCTGAACCCGATTCCGGGTGAATTTTTGATGATAAATGATGATAATCTTTCGATATATATCGAACTTTCCCCTTTCCTTCGATGAATATTGTTTTCTCTCTCAAGATGTAGCCATTGTAAATATTATATCATTTTGAAGGCTTTAGGAACATCTGTGCCAAATGTCAAGATAATCGGACATTGCACACCAAAATTACACGTCAATAAGTAAAGGGACACCCACCATCTAAGACAAAGAGATTGCAGGTGTCAGATTTTTAGACTGTAAACCAACCATATGAAACTGGGATAATATGTATGTACAACTGGAATACCCATACACCTCCGGCTCCAACGATATTTCATCCCTTAGTGCGTGTCATTACAGATCATTAGATTTTGGAGAAATCATGCATGTTGCAAAACAGAGATCCTTTCATAGCAGCGAATTATTGTAAGTTTTTTGCAGTCATTGTTCCCAATTCTCCATCATTCGAATTTAAACATTGTCCATACAGTAGGGGCAGCTTGTAAGTTATCTTAATTTTATTCCAATCCTTCTATTAGCCTAGTTTTCTTACAATCATTCACGGCTTCTGCCTGTCCGCGATGTCCGCTTTTTTTTGGAATCTTGAACTGGAAACGAAGTGTAAACTAATGATTTCATCTTGTGTACTCTAGATTAGGACTAGCTGACACGTTGAACTTTGATTTTTCGATTAGTTTCATAGAACGTTCATTAGTATATCCCCGTGTCCGGACGTCCTCATTTTTTATAATTTTTTAACTCGATACAACCTGAATTCGTGCGAGCAACGGATTCAGTTTCATGTCCTAGATTAGAGCAAGCTAAAATTGTCAGTTTCAGTTCACTTCTGGAATTTGTTTGTTGCCATAGCGGTTGTGAAGAGTTCATCATAGTTCATCTGAGTTTTCCGGAAATCCGGATGTCCACGATTAGTTTGGTTTTTGAAGCATAGTAGAATTAGAAAATCTAATTTTGACAGTAGGGTCTTCCATCTGCATGTCTCAGAAATCCAGATGTCCTTTCTTTCTTACAATTTTGAGACCTTTCATTTCTGGAAATTCTAACATTTTTTGCGGTTTCGACTAGTTTGTAAAATTCTCACTTTTCACTTTATGAACAATAATGAATGAGTATTCTTCCTTCCAACAGGTTTTCACATCTTTAGTCGATTTGATGCTCTTCCACTAAAATCGTAGAAACGTATCAAATTGTATAGTTTTTGACTTTTTCTCAAGTCATCATTTTGTTCAGTTTCATCCAGGTATTATCAGTAGTTGAGATTAAGCGTCTATGTTAATTTTTCCGGAAAACCTTTCAGGACTTCGTTTTTTGGTGACGATCTTTTCCAGTGTCAGTTAGGTCACATGAAGTTGTTTTCATTTCGTTCAAATTGATTTCTCCCCATTTCAACAATCATGGAATTTGTTCAACTTTTCAGTTTCACCTATGTTTTATTTTTGGAAAGTGTTGCTTATTATAGTCTGTATAGAACCCGAGTCGGATAGTTTCAAATCAGAACTTCGAGTGAAATGAAAAATGTCTAGTTTCAACTATGTTAGTTTAGTGAGTACAGTATCTGTTCGAGAATTTTCTGGCCATATCTCAGAATTTTCAATTGCCAAGTTCTCCTGAACATAACTTTTTTATGACTAGGTTTACAATCATCAATTGTAAATTTCAAAGTTCAAAAAAAAATGTTCTGTTCTAATTAGGCTATATCCATCGGGGATACATTGCATTACAATCCTCCAACCAGTTTTCTATTACTCAAAAAAATTAAAGTTTCCGTTTGTCTGTTCATCCCTCTGTCCTGATGTCCAAGTTCAACCCGAATCAAACGGGATCTAATCTAGATTTCAAAAATTGCCACTTGTAAATTTAGACAAAATTCGCCTCCGACACTTCCCAGAAGTGTTCTTTTTTCTGAATCGAAACGCTAAAAAATTTTCTGATTCATCACAATGCCAAGTTTTGAGAAATGTCCTTTAGGCTTGATGCATTCCGTCCTTCAGCTGTTGACTACATGCAACCGTTCTGGATCAGTGATTACGGTCCTTTGTGTTCCAAGAATTTCATGAGATGTCGTAACTGGGATTTTTTCATTTAGCATGTTCTATTTAGAAACGGCCACACGTTTTTAGTCTTTCTAAAAAAATTCCGGTTTCTTCTAGGTCATGATAGCAGTTACAATTTTTAGTAACATTACGTAAGGCTCGAAAATTTCATTCTTCCAAATTTCCTTCATTTCAATGGATGGTCTTTGTCGCAACTCGACCTACGAATTCTGCGTGTGCTCCATCATCGACGTCATCTCCTCGCCACCATCCGAGACTTCCGACATCATTCATCTCCGTCCAATGGGTCGTGCGTCGTCTCTCCGTGTGGTGCCCGAAATGCAAGAAGCGCCCGAATTCATGGAAATCGACGGCGACAAGATTACGATTTGTTGGCTGCCGGCACACAGTCAACTGCCAGTTATGGGATACGATGTCGAGTTTCGCGATTTGCAACAGGATGATCGGTGGTACAAGGTCAACGATCAGCCGGTGTTTGCGTGTAAGATGACGGTCGGTGATCTGATTCTCGACCACGACTATCAGTTCCGTGTACTTGCTCATAATGCATCGGGATGCTCGGCGGCGAGCCCACCATCGGAGTTTGTGCACATTCAACAGTGAGTCTTTTTTCCCGACAAGAAACCGGTATCTAGAGAAAAATTTTCCCCTTCCCCATCTATTGAATTTTCGATTGTTTTTTATCTATTCTATATTTTTGCATTCCCCCCGAATTCCAAAACCAAAAAATGTCAATTGCTCTTTGTTCTTGTGCCTAATCGTTTTTTCCACACTCTTCCCAATAGCTCTTTTGCTCTTTATGTCTCACTCAAAGAAAAATGAATCTAGATTACTGTAGACCAAGGCTGGCAAAATCTCTCGGCTAGCCGAAGCCGAGCCGGCCGGGCCGAGGAGTCGGCTAGCCGCGGCCAGCCGACACCAGCCTCGGCTAGCCGAGAAAAGCCGCGGCTAGCCGAACGATACTGAGCGCAATGAATTTCGAGTTTCTGGGCCATTTTCGAGGGGGAATTCAAACTTTTTTCCGGTGTTATTATCAAAACTTTTACTGATAATAATATTTGTAAGGTTTTTATTCCATGATTTTGCAGAAAAAATTTTCGAACATTTTGCATGTACTGCGACGGGTTTTAAATTTTTGCTTCAAACTCTCTCAATAATAATTAATTTTTCATAATTTTTCACTTTTATCATCAATTATCTGTTTTGTATTCGGAAAATTTCTCGGCTTTCCAAAAGCCGAGTCGTCTCGGCTAGCCGAGCCGCGGCTTTTAGTCGGCTAGCCGCGGCCGGCCGCGGCTAGCCGTGTGACAGCCTTGCTGTAGACTAATGTGGTTTTGAATTTTCAGCAGTTCAGAGGTGGCTTTGGCGAGTTTCTTGCAGAATTTGCAGAACCGGACGCGCTCAGAGTATCGAATTTTCATAGAAATTCCGATAAAAATGAAGGTCTTGAAACGGTGAAAATTGAATTTTCGCAACTAGGACATTTTGCAACTTTGATTTTTTTCAACTCGCCGTTTCAAAAATAGACCATTTCGCAATATTGACTTTTGGCCACTGCCACATTCGGCAATCATTTTGAAACTGGACGTTTGTTAACTTTGTACTGTTGCTACAGGATGTTTTGCAATCAGACGTTTCTTTTCTGAGGTCTTGCAATAGGGCGATTTGGAACAGCACATTCGGCAACTAGAACAAGCAACTGCTGTTTCGAAACTCTGACTTTTTACAAACCAGTCTTAGCAATGCCAGTTTTTCCGCCACTAATACTATTCGCAATTTCGGTACTTTGCAACGCTGGCTATTCGTAACTGGATGCTTCGCAACTAAACATTTTCGAAACTAGGACATTCTGCAACTGGACGTTTGATAACTAATTGTAAGGTTTGAATTCAAAGTGTTATTTATGGGAGAATTTCGCAACAAAAAATCATAACCATTTTCACGGGAAGCAATGGAATAAATACTGATCATTATTTTTTCAACTTACTCACCACTTGAAGCAGAAAAAATTGAGTAAAACGTTTCAAGAATGAGGAGTCGCTGTCACATTACGGCAGAGTTTACTAGTTTTGAAAAAGTCGGATAATCTGCCAATGATACCGTCTGTTATCGATAGAGCGCGGTTGCACCTTCTTACTTTCACCATCATGGCAATCATTGTAAGAAGAAAGATAGCTGAAACATCATTCTCGTATTTCTAAATTTTATCTTTAATATGAATCTGGAAGTGTTTAATAGTAAAACATTTTTTGAAAAAGAACAAATAAGATCTATTTTTCAGTTACATGAAGTTGTTATGAAGTTTGCATTTTTGTGAGTTGATCAGTTATGGAGATGAATCGGTTTATAAATGTATATCGAGATGTGACTGTGTCTGCAGCACCTAAATTTATTTACGGATATCCCGCAAAACACCAATCACTTACTGAACAATGGCTTCGTTACCAAAAGGTATAGAAACCGCCCAAAAATCCTTTGGAAGTGCAGTAGTTTGAATCAAAAATTTCAGTTTCATTATGGCATTATGATTCTGGCAGAATTCGAAAACTCAATAATTTGATCATTCATCTAGGAACAAAAATAAATCAAAATTTTCGAAATGAACCGAAAAATACACCATTTCCTGCTTCATGAATATCGTAACTTTTGCCAAATTAGATATCCTTCAATACGATAGGTTCCCATGTTCGCCAATTTCGCAACTGTTTACTTAACCATCGCTGATAAACCATCTCGAGTTCAATGAATTTTTACAGATAGCCAGAACAAAAAAGTTCAGTTTTTAACAACATTTCCTGTTTTATCGAAGCCATTAAAAAACGTTCAAACCCATATTTTCCAATCTTGCGACTATAATCTCAAAATGCAGCATCTAACTACATTGAAAATAGCTGAATCCCTATCAAACTTGTGAGAAACAACGTAGAGCTTGATCCAAGATTTGATGAAATTTTGAAGAGCAGTTTCTCCCAGTAATGCCTCTAGCATATAAACAACAATTCATATAATGGCTCAGAAACTGAGAAAAACATTATGACTTTTTTCTAAATTCGTGTTCCACTGAAGTATTAAGGTAACGAACAAACCAATCTTACACAATCTGTGCTGCGGATGTAATGCAATACGCAGTAATTAGAAGTTCACATCAGAAACATCAAGGCTAACGATTTCAAAATAAAACTAAATGAGACCATCTAAAAAGTAGGAAGCCTCAAGTTTTTCATGCACACTGCCTGTTTCATGGAACTGTTAAGAACGTACATAATTCAGAATAAATGTTTTGAATGATTTATAGTTTGGTTCAAGCAACGTTCCACTTTAGGCCCCGCCCACTTTTAGGCTTATTTTATTATCCCCACTCCAAATTCACTTTCTTTCACTGCTCAAAACTTCCTCAGAAAAGTTTGTTCCAATAATTTTTTTTTTGCATTTTTCTGTCCTCACAAGAAACCAGTATCTAGAGAAACATGTTTTCCTTCTCCCCACCTATTGAATTTCCATTATATTGTACTTTATCTATTCTGTATGTTTGCATTCCCCCCCCCCCCCCCCCCCGAATTCCAAAACCAAAAAATGTCTCCCTCAAAAATTGCCCTTTGTTCTTGTGCTTAATCGTTTTTCCCCTCCCAGCTTCCCAATTTCTCTTTTGTTCTTTATGTCTCTCTCGAAAAAGAAAAATGAATCTAGGTTACTGTAGACTACTGTAGTTTTGGATTTTCAGGTTTTCAAGTGCACATTTGGCAACTTTAATGGAGATTTTTTTTTTGAAAAAGACACTTTCCGAATAGATTTTGATGAAAATTCAGATAAAAAAGAACTTGAAACAGTAAAAATAGGTTTCTCGAAACTTGGCCATTCCGCAAATTTGACTTTTGGCGTTTGTAACTGAGACATTCCAAAACTAGGATATTCTGCAACTGGACGTTTTGCAATGAAATATCGTAACTACACAAATGCCCAACTAGATATTGCGAAGCCGGGTCGTTTCCCAATAAGAACATTTTGCAACTGGGCAATTTGCAACTAAACTTTCTGGAACCTTGTCATTTTGCAATTGGGCCGTTTTCAAGGATTTCTTGTGATTTCAACGTAGACTTCTTTGTGAGACAACAAAAAAATTATATCAGTTTCGTCCAAATGCGCAAAAACAGAATCGATAACGAACACATCTTTCCGCACTTACTTACCACTTGAAGCGGAAAAAAGTATAGTAAAACATGTCAAAAATTAGGAGTCATTGTCAGGTTACAACTACTTTTTTTTCAAAACTTGGTACTCTGCTAATGTAGTCTGCTAACGAGGGCGTCTATTGTCGATGACGTTTGGTTGTATAGCATCGGGCTTGAAAAAATATGAAAGCAGTTGTTGAGATAAAATGGCTAGAAATCAACCACATTTTCACTCAGAGCTTCATATCTTGAACATGAAACAAGACAAGTTGAAAAGAAAAGTTGAGCGAAAAAAATAAAAAATTCATCATTGTTGCTTGTCCGGATTTGAAGGAGTTTGCGATTACGTGAGTTCTCCAGTTCACGTTGTTGTTAAAATCAAATGCAACGACATATCACTATTTCTGTGGCACCATTTAGATTTAGAGAAACCTAGATTAGCAGCCAGATTAGAATAAGATGAGTTACTTTTTTTACTACTGTTTCGAGATCTTCAGATTTTCCCCGGATCCATCTGTGGTCGATTGAACTCTATACATGGGGGCATTTAAGATAAATCAAATCAACATGAATTAATACGCAAACATAATTCAAAACTCTACGGACTCACAAATGTAACAAGAATGTTATAAAACGAATCTTATGAAAAAAAATTGCGAAAAAGAAGCTAAACTTGGTGAAAGCACAACTAAATCTGTTTCAATGGGCTGTTAGTATTCTTGTTACGTTCGTTAGGCAGTATGAGTTTTGCATGATGCTTGCGTAATTGTTTGTGCTGGTTAAATCTATGTTTCATGGTTCCTCGGGTATCATGGTTTAATCAATCACATCTCGGTTCGGAAAAGATACGAGAATCCAGTAACAGTAAAAAGAAGTAAACCAAATCAGTTATTGAACTGGAATTTTCAGTTTTATGGCTTTGATAAAAAACATGTTAACCGAATTTCACTGCTCTTTCAATACGATAGCTAAAACGGTGAATTAATTATTTTTTCATGTTTGAATGAATTGTGAAGAATTAATTATTACAATAATTTATTTTTGTTCACAAGTATCCTTAACAGTAATTTTTTAGAAAATTGGAGTATTCAGTTTTAAATTGAAATGATACAACTAAAACAATGAGATCCTACTGTAGCGGTTTAATTGAAAGTTTTCACAAATCCCAACTTTGATCGGGTGATTATTGATAAATTTATTTATAGACCATATTTATAAAGAGCTTAGAACAGTAAGAAAAACAACTATGTGCATGTTTGTTTCAAGGACAGTGTATTTCGACGCTGAAAAAAGACTCAAAATTGTTCTTAGGCACATAACATTTATTTTTATTTTTTTATATCACCATTACTGAATCCACACGGCGAATTATGAGTCTAGATTTTCATTCTGATGTAACATCGATGTTTCTTAAGCTTTGAGATATAGTTGATTACTATGAATTTTCAGAAAATTGTTTCGACTGTTTCGACACGTTTTGAAGGCCCCAGCTAGTACCTTTATTAACAATATGTTGCTCAGTGTCTTTTTGGGTATTGTATGCGCTTTTAAACAAGTTCTAGATGCTAGGTGGAGCCATCAAGAGCCTTTATTTGCTTAAGGTTTACACAGTCCCAGTAAGCTCTGTCTATGTCCACATTTTTTTAATTCTGGGCTTATTTAGTTGAAGAACGATTCTTGTAACGATTTCCAGTTCTATGATCTCTAATTTAGGACTAGTTGAAAAGGCAAATTTCGACCTGACTCCAAGCTTTTCAAAATCTAGAGCTCGATTTTGATAACGCGGCGTAAAAAAGTTAATCTACCAATTTTCAGTTTCATGAGCACTAGAATAGGACTACTTGAAGTAGGGAAATTTTGATTGTCTGTTATAATCATAGGATAGTTTATACAGCTTTGATAATGTGTACAGTTTAGCTCATCACTGTGTCATGAAGATCCGGATATCCGCTTCTCTTTTGTAGTCTTATTAGGATGAAGTCGGAAAATCAACTAACGATTTTTCAGTTTCCTGAGCTCTAGAATAAAAGTAGTTGAAATGGTAAGCATTGCTTGTTGATGCGTTGTAGAGAAAACATTATTACATGCATTTGTAAGAGCAAGGATTCAGTTTCATGAAGTCTAGATTGGAACTAGTTGAATTAAAACGATTTGATGAATTCGGTGTACTTGTGAATTCTCATATCAGCTGATGACAGAAATCCATCCACGTGTCCGGAATTCCGGATGTACACGATTTATTTCAATTTGACTAATAAAACTATCGTTTTTTAACAATTTCCATCTTCTTGAACTCTAGTTTAGGACTTGTTGAAATGGCAATTTTTAATTTCAAGACATGAGTCCCCCATATCCATCGGTGTACCCTTATGCCCGTACGTTTTCACATTTTTCATCATTTTTAAGTCGAAAACAACTCAATTTCGCTAGATGGACAATTTTCAGCTTTTTGGACTTTAGACTTTTTTCATTTTAACTTCAGTGCATCCTAATGTGTTTCCTCATTTCCGGATTCTGGCATTTTACGTGCGTTTTTTGCTTGATAATGCCATCGGTCGAAAAACAATTTTCAGTTTCTTGAACTTTACACTAAGATTAATTGAAACCGCAATTTCATTGTTTCCTCGAAATCCTGATTTTTTTATTTTTAATGCATTTTGAGCATGATATAATCTAAACTTGTTGGTCCACCGATTTTCAGTTTCATAAACTCTAAAATGTGGTGATTAGTTGAAACATGTAGTACATCATTTGGCGGTCCATCTCAGTTACCTTGGCGTCATAAAAGGCCTTCTGTGTGCCTTCAATGTCCGGATATCCACAATTTCCATCAATTTGAAGCTTAATGAAAACCTATCGATGAATGATTTTCCGTTTCTCAAACTCTGTTTTAGGACTAGTTGAAATTGGGAGTATTGATCAATTGTGTGTTTTTGGCAATCTTCATTCTTATGACGGGAGTCTTCATCTGATCTCTGTACCCCTATGTCCAGATTTTTCATTATTTTCAAGTTCCGATAGAGCTTAATGAACAATTTTCAGTTTCATAAACTCTAGAATGTGGTGATTAGTTGAAATATGTAGTGCATCTATTAGGGGTCTATCTGATAGTGAGTTACCATGGCGCCATAAAAGCCAATCTGCGTGTCTTCAATGTCCGGACAATTTCCCTCGATTTCCAGCTTATTTAATGTTAGCACAAGAACCTCTCGATGAATAATTTTCTGATTCTCAAACTCTGTTTAAGGATTAATTGAAATCGGGAGTTTTGATCAATTGGGTGTTTTCTGGCAATCTTCATTCTTATGACGTGAGTCTTCATATGATCTCTGTCCCCCCATGTCCAGGTTTTTCATTATTTTTGAGTGGGATAAAACTCAGTTTCGAGTGATTAATAATTTTCAGTTCTATGGACTCTTCACTAGTTGAAATCGTAGATTTCAATGAGCGGATAATATCCCAGCGGCCTATCCCATCTAGTCTTGTTAGGGTAGTTCAGTTGTTGCTCCGGAAATCCAGATCTCATTTTTTGTGGTTCATAGGCACTTTGTAGAGAAAAATGCTGAACACTGAATTCGCAGTTTCGACTAGTTTTTAAAGTTGCCACTCGCACCTTTACAAACAATAGCTCTTGAAGGCGAAAATCCAGTATTCAAAAATATAGAACTGTAGCAGCTTTGAAAACTAGAGATGTCAATGTATTGAGTGAAAATTGTTCCGTTTCGCATAAGTGCTGTCAGTACACAGAATCGCGATTTTCAGTTCATCTCCCCTATAGTCTTGGAAATTTTCAGAATAGGTTTCTCCAATCCTGTACTTTTTTTCTCATTTTGTGATCGGTGTGGCCATAATTTTGAATATATCACCTTAGAAGAGTGTGGTCGAGTTTTTGCTGTTTCAGTTAGGTTACATGACACTTACAAACATTTTCAGATATTGATCGATCTTCATATAATTTTTGTGAAAAGTTCATATTTCTGTATAAAAAATTCATATGTTTCATCCAGGTTGTATTGCTAGTCAAAGCTATTTGTATTATTACCCAACCCCGGTTCTTACCTTAACAACTCGAAAAGTTTTGTCTTTCTGCTTCTGTTCTAGCCTGGATAAGAATATAGTGGTTTGAATGACTCCTGTGACAGGAGTCCTGTCGGCAAGCTCAGAAATTCACTGATTCATAGGCATGGGAATTTTCGAGCAACTTTCCTTTCTCTTAATGGGGTTGCTCTATTGGTAGCTATGGAGTTCAGAAAAAATTTTGAGTCCAAAATTATGGTTACTTTTGCTGTTTGAATTTTATGTGATATTGTAACTCAGGTGTTTTAACTTGGAGTTTTTTAGAAAAGCTTTCAGTCTTTCAGGAAAGTTGTTTTTTTCTGTTTCTTCGAAGTTATGATCGCAGCTACAATTTTTAAACAAGATTCGAAGGGCTCTAGCAAAGCATCAATTTTCTGAACTTCCTTTTTTCGGTGGAAGGCGTTTGTCGCAACTCGACCTTCGAATTCTGCATGTGCTCCATCATCGACGGCATCTCCTCGCCGTCGATGATAGAGCACTCTATCGTGTATCTGAATTTCGTTTCCCGTACTTGGCTCAAACAGGTCTAGTGAGCTCTGCCTGTGTTTCTTGGAACTCTGAATGTACGCATTGTTTCTCAAGTTCTATCTAATTGAGCGGATTTAACAAATTTCAGTATTACGAACTCTAAATTAGGACTAGTTGAAATAGCAAACCTTTTTTTTGCTACGTAGTATTGAAACGTGTGTCCTCAAGTCCACATGTCTGCATTTTTTTAGAACTGGATGAAACTTTATGCATTTTGAGTAACGATTTCCCAGTTTCATAACATTAATAAGGAAACATGTAGACCAAGGTTTTCTACTCATCAAAGCGGTTAAAAAACAGAAAATTTGTCCTCTTATTATATTACATAAAAGATTTTCACACTGGTTTCTTTTTGTTTTTAAGAGGCGATGTCCCAGAAAGTCGAGTTCAGGCCTACAGGGCCATGTAACACATCCCCCAAACTTATCCGATCAAGCTGATTTTTGGCATGTAGGGTCCTTGGGCTGATGTAAGTAAAATACAATTTTCGAAATTAGGCTCCGCCCCTTTTACACAAACTTACACCATCTAATAGGTCAAAAAATAATTTTTCTCAGTTTTCGAGATAAACTCAAAATTCTTTCAGAAATGTATTTCTGGCATGTTTTTGAGCATTTTTTGTGTTGACTACTACATCTCAACTCTATCGCATCATAAAGAAAATTTTGATTTTTTGTAAAATTTCAGCATTTTTTTCGGAAATCATCGTTTTTCACCATATTGAAGTATAGCGGGCCAACGAGTTTTTATCAAAATTATGATTCCCAGATATCGGTTTACTATAATAAGTTTTGAACTCTTTGGTTACTCGGTGCCTACTATGTTTTTTTGGCCTCGGAACACAGTTGGTTCGGAAAATCATCAACTTTGAGGTCTCAAATCTAACCGTTTTTACCATATAATTGAAAGGGAATCAACATATTTGAACTTTTTAGACCTTATATCAAAGTTTCCAATCAATCCCTGGTGAGGATAACTCGATTCTGAAGATTTAGAAATTTTGAAAATTTTCTTCAAAAATTTTTTTCCACCGTTTTCATTTTTTCTACTTTTTCGGAAAATTTTACTATAGCGGGCCGCTGAGTTTTTGCTTGAATTTGAGACTTCAATATGTCACTCATCAAAATTGATACTAAAACTTATCAAATCTCAGTGCCTCATATGATTTTTCGATCATTTTGTCCATTCGACCCCTCAAAATCAACGTACCCCCCTCCATGGCAAAAAGTGTTCAAAAATATTTTTGTCTCAGAATTGAACAATTTTTTGTACTGTTGTTGTTTATACTATGGAGCATTTGCTCACCAATTTTCAAGCTATTCCAAGCAGCCCGCAGCTCAGGATGACAGTTTGAAAAAGTCGATTTTGGACTCTTCATGAGACGTTTTTCAATTTATCTAACTACGTAATAAGTAGTTTAAATTGCTTGAAAATTGGTGAGCAGATGGACCACGGTATAGACAACAATTATACAAAAAACTGTTCAATTCTGAGACAAAAATATTTTTGAACACTTTTTGCCATGGAGGGGGGTACGTTGATTTTGAGGGGTCGAATGGACAAAATGATCGAAAAATCATATGAGGCACTGAGATTTGATAAGTTTTAGTATCAATTTTGATGAGTGACATATTGAAGTCTCAAATTCAAGCAAAAACTCAGCGGCCCGCTATAGTAAAATTTTCCGAAAAAGTAGAAAAAATGAAAACGGTGGAAAAAAATTTTTGAAGAAAATTTTCAAAATTTCTAAATCTTCAGAATCGAGTTATCCTCACCAGGGATTGATTGGAAACTTTGATATAAGGTCTAAAAAGTTCAAATATGTTGATTCCCTTTCAATTATATGGTAAAAACGGTTAGATTTGAGACCTCAAAGTTGATGATTTTCCGAACCAACTGTGTTCCGAGGCCAAAAAAACATAGTAGGCACCGAGTAACCAAAGAGTTCAAAACTTATTATAGTAAACCGATATCTGGGAATCATAATTTTGATAAAAACTCGTTGGCCCGCTATACTTCAATATGGTGAAAAACGATGATTTCCGAAAAAAATGCTGAAATTTTACAAAAAATCAAAATTTTCTTTATGATGCGATAGAGTTGAGATGTAGTAGTCAACACAAAAAATGCTCAAAAACATGCCAGAAATACATTTCTGAAAGAATTTTGAGTTTATCTCGAAAACTGAGAAAAATTATTTTTTGACCTATTAGATGGTGTAAGTTTGTGTAAAAGGGGCGGAGCCTAATTTCGAAAATTGTATTTTACTTACATCAGCCCAAGGACCCTACATGCCAAAAATCAGCTTGATCGGATAAGTTTGGGGGATGTGTTACATGACGATTTTGGCTTTCTGGGACATCGCCTCTTAAGCACTTCGACATTCATCACAATACAGATCTTGTTATTCAAGAACACAAATTGACTACGGTGATAAAGATCATGAATCAATTGCTTCGTCCAGATTTGTTCGTTTAATTATAACAACTCTAACTGATGTGATGTTCAAAAGTGTTAGAAACAGTAATTGTTTGAAAAATTCTGGAATTCCTAGTAACTTTTCAAACGCAAATTTGTGGCGATAATTCAGGTAGAGCCCCTCACTCAGTATAAAATGTGTGGTGACTTTTTGATCGATGTGGGGGGCTGTACTTAGGTTAGTTTTGGGGGTTTTCATACTAGTCACTTCAAGCTCTGCGTACAATAGTTACAATGGAAATGCGCAATGTTCCAGAAAAAATCTTAATGAACACAGCGAGTAAAAAATTGAACTGTTCAAAATCATTGAACAAATCGAAAGGATTCAATTTCAATTCTCAGTTTCAATTTTCTACTTTCATCTCGCATTTGTGAAATGGTAAGCCCTCACTGCACTACATATATGTAGATGATACTAAAATTACAAAACAGTAAAAACGAAAAATATTTTGTTCAAAACAAGAATATTCAGTTTCATAATACTAACAAAGAATCTTACTTACCAATTATAACCAGTCCTGAGTGTCGGATTTGTGTTTTCTAGCAGTTTTTTGAAATCTTAATCATTGTCTTCTATACACACCAATCAATCACCCAACAATGACCTCATCAAATACTGAGGTACAGAAACAGGTTTTAAAAAACGAAGCAAATGAAGCTCTGTCAACTAGCATTCATTGTTTCCTATTTACCTCTACTATACAATAAACATTAAATTGAGCATCTTGAACGATTACTGTATCATGTTCTCTAGTTATCTCATCAAAATTGCTGCTGCAATAATGAAGTATTCTCATATTTTTTGAACATCTCTTCTGTGCATCTCTTCTTACCTTTCAAAAAGGAGACAACTATAATATATGCTTTTAATTGAAATTTTGTTGTTTTCCGTGTTTGAGCAAAAGCTTTACATTGAAAATCTATCAATAGTACAAGTTTCAAAATGGATTTGCTTAATGAAGTGTTTAGTTTTTCCTGCCTTTCATCAGATTTCATGCAAAACACGCGAATCTTCGTGAATCAGTTTTACAATTAAAAACACAACTTTTTCCAGTTTCATCAATGTTATTTCTTTGGGTTTTTTTCAATTTTCTTTAATTTTATCATTGACTGTAAAAGTTCCAGTAATTCCCTCATACTTGGTTGCAATCTTCATGGAATTAGATGCCTTTTTTGTTTTATGACTATGGGAATTTCGTGAGGAGTTTAGCCGGGTATTACTGATAAAATGCGGAATTCTTTTTAAATCATAACAATCAGAAACGGAGAAATATTGGTGACTAAAAAAACAAATGCCTGAAGAACAATAAACATTATTTCCAAGTCAGGGCGATCTTCAAAAGTATCATGAGCAGTATTTTTTATCTGAGAATTCCTGAAAATCATCAAAAATTTGAGACAGTTGAAAACAGATTCGCACAAGGATAACAACACAAGACACAAATATAGTGACCAATAAAAGTTTCCCGACCCTTTTCACATTTGTGAAACTGTATTAATTTTGAATGAGAATACAGAAAGTGACCTTACATCGAGTTGTCTCTGTTTCGGAGTCATCTTCAAGTTTTGAAGAATGGGATGAAGATCAATCAAAGTACAGCACCAGCAGTGAAAATCCTTTGAATGTACATCAATCAAAAATGTTTTGTTTCATGGCACTGATAAGGGAAGATATGATTATATGTGTTCATTGTTGCCTTTATATCAATTTTGAACCAATAATTTATCCAAAATTTAAACAGATACTCCACATACGTATTTCTCAAAAATGAAAATTTCCTACGCTAACCGGGCAAAAACAACAATTTTCTGCTTCACGAATACCGTAACTTTTGACATGTTAGATATCCTGTAATACGATGAACTCTTCTGATCCCCATTTTTGCAACATTTCAACTGGTCCCTCGGTCATCAATGAACACATATTTTCCATTTTTTCTACCGATGAAAAGGAAAGTGAAGTTGAAATCAGCGAGAGGTACAAAATGAGCTATGATTTGATAAAACGTATTGAGATCTGGAAGTTTTATGGTTGGTTTTCTGAAAAAGCGATAACCTGGATTTGTCATATGAGAGAGCCTCCCTACATCAGATTGCAAATTTCATATGTTCTCTCACCTTTTTTACTGTTTCATCGTCTATGTTTTACTTTTTACCGATAGTAACTCATATTGCTCAAATTGTGAAGATGGTACAGAAATATCAACACTACCAATGCCTCTCTATTAGAGAATAGCTACAAATCGTCTGAAGCTTTTTATAGTTGTGAAATATGACAACTCAAACTAAAATGGAAAATTATTATTAGCAATGATCATTCGGAAAGTTTGAGCATTCCTGAAAAGGCTTGAAAGAAATTGTTTCTTTTCACTCACTTCAAATTCTGCGAACGAAGAACAACAGTACTTGAACTATTATCATATGTTAGAATTATCATTTGTTGTGGCTTCGCTCTGAAAGATACGATGATATCGGAACAGTAAAAAATATTTGGAAAGTTCATTTTTCACCAAACACTTGCCATTTCATGTAAGCTATTTGATGAATCCCAACCTTCTCCATTGGTCTGAAAGGTATCTGGTGATAGTTTCAAAAATCTCAAGCTCATCAGGTCACATTCACAATATCTCAAAGAAACGCCGTTGAATTAGTTAGAGTTTTGAGGAAATTTCGAAGAAAACGCATCTAGCTGTAGAATTCATTTTCACTTTCTTCACTTTTTATTTTCAATTCACTGCCTCTCGCATGTTTGCCAATAATACGAGAACGGTTAAAGATAAGAACAAACCTTTCAAACATTTGTGTTATACTGAAGTATTAAGATAACGAGCAAACCAATCTTCAGCAATGGGAGCGGTGGATTCATATTTAGTAGAAGATGTTTCAAAAAACTTTTAAGCGAAGGATTTGATAGAAATGGAAAGACGGTCTTCTAAACAGAAGGACTCTGAAAATTAAAAATTTTTTAAACTAAAATTTCCTGTTCTATGAGAGATAAAGGATCATACAAACCAAAGTTTGTCAGTATGCATTCCATATTTCGTAAGCCGACCAAATGCTGTACATATTTTCAGAAGATTGTATCAAAGCATAAAAAATTGATCAAAACATCAAATTTTCGGTTTCATAGACCTTGTAACTTGGGGACTTTTCACTTTTTTTTCAATAGAATGCTGACGAAGAACCGTTACTTACCTGTACAATTCACAGAAAAGACAGCAGAATCGGTAATATTGCAACACTTTTCTCCTCTGTTCTCTCACACAAGATTCATTTCACTTTGCATTTTTGTTTGGGTAAGACATAAGTCCAAGTCCATCTTCTCAGTACTTCGTTTGTTTAACGACTGTAAATATAAAAGTACAGAAACGTACTTACTTTTACTTACGCATTCTTTCTCAAGTTCTATCGAATTGAGCGGATTTAACGAATTTCAGTATCAAAAACTTTAAATTAGGACTAGTTGAAATAAGAAACCTCGATTCGGCTAGGTGAAATCCAATCGTGTGTCCATAAGTCTATATATCCGCATGTTTCATTTTTAGAGCTGGATACAACTATGGAATTTGAGTAACAATTTCCCAGTTTCATGGCATTGATAAGGAAACATGTAGACCAAGGTTTGCTACTGATCCAAACGGTAGCCCATTAAACGGAAAGTGAGTCTTTTTATTATACTACATCAACATTTTTTCTGACTTGTGTGGTTTGCCGACAAGTAATTATTTTTTCATTAGATTGAAATCTACTTTGATTTCATTTTTTAATACAGCTCTAATATAGGAACGCCATAGCCTTTCCTTCAATTCCGAATACTCATTTGTTTCCGTTTCTGATAGTTGTGATTTAGAAAGAAAACCGCATTTTATCAGTAATACCTGCCTAAATTCAACACCAAAATCCCATTGTCATAAGACATGAAAGACATCATTGGAAATCCTATGAGGTTTGCAACCAAGTATGAGGTAATAACTGGAAAATAAGCCTTTGAACTTCTTATTAAAGAAAATTGAGAAAAACACAAACTTATAATATTGATGAAACTGAAAAAACTGTGTTTAAAGGATGATTTTCAAAGGTTCGCGTGTTTTGCATGAAACGTGATGAAAGACATCAAAAACTAAACATTTCAGTAAGCAAATCCATTTTGAAACTTGTACTATTGTTACAATTTCAATGTAAAGCTTTTGTTTAAACACAGGAAACCATAGAACTGCAATTAAAAGCATATAGTCCTCTCGATTTTGTAACGAAACCTGAGTTCATGCACAGAAGAGATGTTCGCAAAATACTGGTATATTGCAGCGCGGTATTAATGAAGCAGCGATTTTGATAAGATAATTAGAGGACATGGTACAGAAATTTTTCATGATGCTCAATTCAATGCTAAATGACATAGATGAAGTACCCAACAAAAGTTTCTCGACCCTTATCACATTCGTGAAACTGAATGAATTTAGAATAAAAATACATAAAGTGACCTAACATCGTGATGCCTCTGTTTCTGCATCATTTTAAAGTTTCGAAGAATGGTCTGAATATCAATCCAGGTACAGAACCAGCAGCAAAAATCTTTTGAATGTACAGTAATCAAAACCTTTTTGTTTCATGGTATTGATAAGGAAACATGCTATTCTATGATTTCATTATCGCGATTCTATGACAGTGCAATGATGAATCTATCATTCATCCAAAAATTAAACATACATATACTCCACATACATATTTCCCAAGAATAAAATGAAAACTTCCGATGGGAACCGGAAAAAAACAATTTTCTGCTTCACGGATAACGTTACTTTTGCCAAATTAGATATCCTGCAATAAGATGTGCTTGTGTGATCCCCATCACTGCAAAATTTCCACTGCTCCCTCGGTCATCAATGTACACATAACCATTTTTCTACCGAGGAGAGGAGAAAAAGAAAGTGAAGTTAAAGGCAACGAGAAGTACAAAACAAGCTATAATTTGAAAAAAACGTATCGAGATCTAGAATTTTTTCCATTGGTGTAATCGAAATTTAGAACTTTTGACTATAGTGAAGCAACTCGATTCTGATAACAACCACGATGGTTTTCTGAAAAAGCGAACCCATGTATCTATCACATCAGAGAGCCTGAAATCATCAGATTGCAAGTTTCAAATTTTTCTCACCTTCTTTACTGTTTCATCGTCTCTGTTTTACTTTTTACCAATAGTGTTTGAATTGGTTGATATGAAACACTGATATGGTCTATCTATCAGGAAATACCTACAAATCGTCTATATTTTTCAAGCCGATCAGATGATGTACATAATTCTAGAAGAGTGTATCGAAACATAAGAAATCAATCAAAACATCAAAGTTTTCGG
Source organism: Caenorhabditis sinica (assembly GCA_963932045.1). Lineage (NCBI taxonomy): Eukaryota > Metazoa > Nematoda > Chromadorea > Rhabditida > Rhabditidae > Caenorhabditis > Caenorhabditis sinica. The sequence goes on from OZ009940.1 coordinate 24,869,064, forward strand.
TTTCATATACCTATTAACTTGGGGACTTTTCTCCGTTTTTAATAGAACGTCTGCATAACACAGTTACTTATCTGTACAATTCACCAGAAAGATAAGAATCGGTAATATTGCAATACTTTTCTCCTCTGTTCTCCCACACCAAACCCATTTCACTTTGCATTTTTGTTTGGGTAATACATAAGTCCAAGTTCATCTTCTCAGTACTTTGTTTGTTTAACGACTGTGAATATAAAAGTACAGAAAAGGGGGAAAGTGCGACTCAATGTCCATAGAAATATTTGTGTTCCACTGAAGTGTTAAAGTACTTTCAAACCAATACATATTCATCAATCGTAATGGCCAGAGATGCACGGAAGTGACTTTTGAAAAACACGGAAGACGGAAGACGGAATACGGAAGAGAATTTTTTATGACGGAAGACGGAACACGGAAGACGGAATAGAAAAAGTGGCGGAAGACGGAAGACGGAAGGAACACGGAAGGAAGACGGAATAAAGGCTTGCAAGACCCACTGCTACATCATCCTTGTCATGGGTTTATAATGACAATGGACGACCTGGGATATCATGCTGGGATGGCGTCGTTGTTAACAACGTTGGTTGAAGTCGAAATCTTGCTGATCCGAGTCCTTACTTCTTCCTATTTTTCTTTATTTTTCGAAGTAAATTTTTTGACATGCACGGAAGTAACTTTTGAAATATACGGAAGACGGAAGACGGAAGGCGGAACAAAATTATTTTTGGCGGAAGACGGAATACGGAAGACGGAATAGAAAAAGTGGCGGAAGACGGAAGACGGAAGGCGGAAGACGGAATTCCGTGCATCTCTGGTAATGGCATACCAACAAATAGCTAAGATGGTGCTACTCCGGAACAAGTGATTTTTATGTTGCACTACACAGTAAGTAGAAGAGCACTTTAAAATACGTTGAAGATTATAATTGTGAAAGAAGAACAGACAGACAATAAACCATCTGAATATTTCCCAACCTGAAATTCCCTGTTTCATGAATATGATGAAAAAACATATATGCCATTGTTCGGCGATAGGTACTTGCCAAAGAGACTAAGAAAATTTTGAACCTTCTAGAATTTGAAGACATCTTGAATTAAGAGAATATAAAGTTCAGCCTTTTTACACAGAATTTTCATAGTTGTGGTCTTTCAAAATCGACAAAAAGCGTATTAGGTTTTACATCGTCGTTTTTCCGTCTAATTTCCTATCGCTCTGTATAATTTTCATCAAATTTGGTTCATCGGTAGTTGAGTTGCAAGATAATAGACTATAATAGCCGTTAGTAAAATTATCTTTTTTCCCACAGTACGCTTCAAACTCTTTATTCTGAAGCCGTCATAGTCAACATTTCCTCGTAAACCAAAATAAGGATCTACTCCAAAAAATTTCCTCTCAATCTGTACAATTTTCATCAAATTTGGTAGACTAGAAGCTGAGTTATTCCGTGTTTAAGACACATATAAATACATAAAAATCTTAAGTGAGAATAAGTCCCTAAAATATGTAGGACTGCAAACTTGATAAAAAGATCAAAGTGGTCTTTTTCGCTTGATCTTATTGTCTGTTTCATTGTCTCCATTTCACTTTAGAAATTAACGTTGTTCACTTCCTTTCTAGTCTTTGTTAGGTTTCATGAACTCAATAACTTTAGGTGTTCGCAATGTTCCTTAATCATGCATTGCATTATTCCTTTCCTCCTTTTTTCCATACACTATCCATTCCACTTTGCATGCTCGTTTGGGCAATAATAAGATTTTCCCAGCGCTTTGATTGTCCAACAATAGTAAATACAAAAGTACAGAAGCGGGAAAAAATGATGACCCTGTCAAATATTTGTGTTCCACTTAAGTATTAAAGTAAGAAATAACTGATTCTATTAATTAGTGTATGCAAAAACGACGAAACTACAAATCAAGAATACCTAAGCTGGCGGTGTTCCGGACTCCGGAGCAAGTGATTTTCGTGTTGCACTATACAGTTAGTTAAAATGCAAATCAGAACTTCTGATTCAGAATCCGTCAAAATTGATATTTCAATGGAAATGAAAAGAGGTTTTCCAAACAGTAGAACTCTCGAAAAACGTGGTTTTTGGAAACAAATACTCCTGTTTCGTGAAACTCATAGAAGGGCATGCAAACAAAGGTTTTTCAGTGGGGTCTTCTTCTGACTGTCGTTGGTAAGAAAATGAAATAGTCAATAAGTTCCAAACGGATAAGTTGATGAACATAGCTCCAAATAAATTCATTGTGAAAAAAATAAACGTTTCTGCTTCATGAACCCAGTAACCTGGGAACACTTAACTTTTTTTTCAATCTGACCGGTTAGAGACCCTCTTGTTTATACACGTCGCAGAGAAAACATTAGTATCATTGCAAAGCTTTTCTACTTTTACACAATTTGTATTCAATTTATCATGCCCAAAGTTCATCTCAGCATTTTGTCTATATAACAACCGTCAATGCAAATGTACAGAAACGGTAGAAAAATGATGACATATTCGAAAAATTTGTGTGCCACTGACTTATCAAAGTAACCAACAAACTGAGATTCAACAATGTTCATGTCAAGAGAAAAAACGACAGTAGCTATTCCTGCGTCGTTTACTTCTCCTGCCACGCTTCAAAATTTGTTGAAAAGTATATTTCGATAAAAATAGAAAAACCTTTCTAAACAGTGAGAACCGTCAGAAGTATAAGTTTTCGAAAAAAAAACAGTTTCTATTTCATGAAACTCATAAAAGAACATACATACCAAAGATTCTCAGTATGATTTCTTTTTTGACAACATTGCTATCAGTAAGAAGACAAACTGTATTTTCCAAAACAATCACATGCTATGCATATTTTCAAAATAATATATTGACCCAAAAAAATTAAATAAAACTTGTTATTCCCGGTTTCGTGAACTCAATAAGTTTGGGAGCTTCAAATTTTCTGTAATGGGACCTGTGTGCATATATGTAGCATGAACAGCAGAGAAGTTCTTTAAAAATGGTTTAAAAGTGCGAAAATCCGAGATTTATCGTTTCAGAGAGCAGATTCAGTATCATCTTTCTGTAAAATTAAAAAGACTACACGTTTTCAAAATTGACTAAAGACGTTCGGGGGCTTCGAAAAATAATGCGTAAGTTGCTACAGCATCGTTGAAGAAAAAACCAAGAAATGAAGAGCATGTTCATAGAATATCCTTCCGATCTGTGTAATTTTTATTTGAATTTGACAACGGATAGTTGTGTTATAAAACACCAAAGATAAATCGTTATTCCAAGTAAAATATAGACGTGTGTTACAAACACTTACTATTTCATGAAACTCATAAAAGAATATGCATTTCAATGTTTCTCAGTTTCAAACCTCTTTGACGAACATTGATGTCTGTAAGAAGACAGTATTTTCCAAACCGATCACATGCTGTACATATTTTCGAATTTTACATAAAAATGGAATAAAACCTATTTCCGGTTTCGTGAATTCAATAACTTTCGTTGCTTCACATTTTCTGTAATCAAACGTCGGATGGATCGTTCACATTGCATTCACAACAGAGAAGTCCTTTAAAAAGATGGGTAATTCCTAGATTCTTTGAGTTTCATCATTTCAGAGTCAGGTTCAGCCCCATTTTTCTTTATAAACACAAAAACTGCAGTTTCAGAAAACTGAGGAAAAACGCTTGAGAGCCTCGAAAAATGATTCATCGCCGTTGACATCCTACAATTGATATTGATGATAGATGTATTAGTCTGCATTTTTTTGAAAACCAAAAAATAAAGAGCATCTCTATAGAATTTCCTTCCGATCTGTTTAGTTTTTATTAAAATTGGGGACCTTGTAGTTGAGTTATGAGGTAACAAAGATAGATCGTTACATCCGCTAGCAGAGTGATGCAAAATAAAAAATAGACGTACATCAGAAAATCACAAGAAAAAATGAGCCCCCAAAATACAATTGCAAATGTGAAAAGTGTTTTTTCAACTATTTCATCGTCTCCATTTCATTTGTCAAGAAAAGTGCTTCTCACTTTTTTCTCAAATCGCTTTTCGGTTTCATGAACTCAATAATTTTCGGTGTACGTAATGTTTTGTAATAGGGCCCATTCTTGTATTTGGCGACAAAAATTCTGGGAATTTCGAATCTTCCAGAATCTTCGGGTTTCATAATTTCAGAGCATATCATATTCAGCCTCGCTTTTTACAGAAAAATTGGGAAAATTTCTGTTTCACCAGGTCGCCAAGTAATGCCTAGTGTTTCAATAAATAATATGAGCGCGGTAGCTACTTCACGATGAATGAAGTTTTTCAAAAATGACCAAAGTGCACCTATGATGACGCAAAAATTAACATTTTCACAAAAATCAAAACAGCATCGTTATCTTCGATTAATTTTTGTTCAATTTGTGTGATTTTCACCGGAAATGCTTCACTGAAAATATAGTGAAGAGGCACCAAGGATAGCAGTTAGTAGCATTCTCTTCCTTTATACGGTTATGGTCCAAACTCTTGATTCTGAAGACGTCATAGTCAACATTTCTTCGAAAACCAAACAATAAAAAGAATCTCCGTACAATTTCCTTCCAATCTGTATAACTCTTAAAAAGCTTGGTTACCTGGCAGTCGAATTATGCCGTGTAAAAAAGAGATACACATTGGAAAATCACAAAAAACGTCCATAAAACGAGATTTCAGATGCGATAAAAAAAGTCAAAGTGTTTTTTCCTTGATCTAATCCTTCATTTCACTTTATACAAAAAAATTTGCCTCATTTTTAAAAATTCGCCTTTCGGTTTCATGAATCTAGTAACTGTGAGTGCTGGAACAGTCCTGCAGTGGGGCCTTTTTTCGTTCGGGCATACCGAGTTAATAACAGAAAAAGTGGTCAGATGTTTACTGAACGTTCGAACTGCGCATCTCTTTGAATCTCAGGACTTCAGAATTTCAGAATCTATGAGGGTTCGGGACTACTTCTCTCAACAAAACTACAAACATTGCAGTTTCTACAGTTTATCAAATAACGAAAAATGTTCCCCACTCTGTTCTCAAACCACTTTTTGGTTTCATGAGGTCAATAACTTTGGATTCCGAAATGTTCCGTAATGGATCATCTGTTGGATTAGACATCGTAACTAATACCAAATACGGACCAAATTCTGTATGTGTCTTATGTCAGCGTTCACAGTTTCACAAGATAAACACGCCAGGATTATTTTCCGAAAAATTTCCTATCATTCTTTTCATCAAAATCGGTTCACTAGGAGCTTAGTGTCAAAGATTGAATCGTGTCAAAGATTGAATCTTATCCAAAAAACCGCAGTGATACAAGTCTCCAGAATGGGGCTGCAAACTTGATAAGAAGATTAAAATGTTCTTTTTTCCCTCGACCTAATTAACTGTTTTATCGTCTCCGTTTCACTTCACACAAAAACATATGCCTCATTTTTTTCCGCCTGTCGGTTTCATGAATCTAGTAAATTTGAGTGCTTGAACAGTCCTGCAATACGGAAGATATGAGTGTCGGGACCACTTTTCTTACAAAATTACAAACATTACAATTTCTACAGTTTGTGCTTCGACAAATGATTCACAAGTCAATGTGTCTACGTTGAAGTGCAATCTTACTTATATATATTCCGCTAGAGGGGTTTGTCCGTTGGTTTCTTGGTCACGATGTCCACTTTTGTTTTCCACAAAGAATGTTAAAGAAATTGGTCCCGCACAAAATCGAACCTGCGACCGGAGATTACCAGACCGGCGCGCACCCAACTGAGCTACTCAGGCGACAAGAGTGTGGTGGCCACATGGCCTATACGAATGGGAAGGTGAACGCGCCTAAGGCGCGCAGCGACTCTGGTATATGAAAATTAGGATAGATGACGTTCCAGTCAATATTTCTTCAAAAACCAAGAAATGAAGAGCATCTCCATAAAAGTTCCTTCCAATCTGCATAGTTCAATTCAAATTGGGGAACTCGTAGTTGAGTTATGAGGCACCAAAGATTGAAAAGTATCTTGGAGTTATAACAAGCTAAAGAGAGATGTACACTAGGAAATCACCAGTGAAAATAAGCCACCAAAAAAAGTAACCAGAAAAATCTTCCCTACTTTTTTCTCAAATCGCTTTTCGGTTTCATGAACTCAATACATTTGGATGTTCGACATGTTCTGTAATTGGCCATCTTGTGGACCATCCATCTTTACTTATACACAATACGGATCGAACTCTGTATGTGACTTTGTTCACAGTATCAGAAGAATAAAAATTATTTCTGGAACATTTCAAATCACTCTATACAATTTTTGTCGAAATCGGATCAAATTGTTATTTGTTCTTTTAACTAATTAACCGTTTCATCGTCTCAATTTCATTTTCCAAAAAAAATTTTTCACTTGCTTATCGAATGTTTTCGGTTTCATGAACTCGATAACTTCGGGTGTACATAATGTTCTGTAATGAGACGGCTGTAGAAAACGCAAAATAAGTTGACCAAAAAACTCGTCGTAAATCAACTGGAAATTGTGAACCTTCTACCATCCTTGAGACTCACTAGTCAGTTTGAATGAAGTTACTATAAATTACCGACCTGCACCTCTGAAGAGTTAGCAATTTGCATGAATCGAAAAATCATCGTTATCCCCATCAAATTTCCTATCGACCTGTATAATATTCATAAAAAAAGTTTTTAGAATTTCAACAATAAACAATGTTTCCATTCAATTCCATTTCCTATTGATTTATATGATATTTCTCAAATTTGGTCCTCTAAAAGCCAAGTTTTACCGTGTTGTATTTTGAAGTACACACAGAAAAGACCAATCAAAAAAGTTCCCAAAATGAAGTTACAAACTTGATAAGAAGATCGAAGTGTTCCTTAAGTCTCATCTAATTAACGGTTTCATTGCCTCCATTTCTCTTTCCACATATAATTTCCCTGATTCCTTCTCTTCCAACACTATCATCATCCCCAAATCGTCCACCAAACCAACCTCATACACCATCCCTAAAATCGAAATTTAGAAGATTCTAGAAGACGTCGAAATGATCCTCATATAACCAGAAGTACCCCCGTATACCTTGCAGAAGACGTCGTCAAGGAGGGGGTGACCGTCCATTTTATGATTATTTTATGGGTGTGTTTTGGGTTCGGCGATGACTGTTGTTGCGCGAAAGTGAGGAGAGAGGAGGATGACCAATAAAAATGGACAATTGGGGAATGGTATGAGAAAAAGAGGGACAGATAGACCACGTGGAACTAGATAAGAAGAAATGGAGGTCGAACATCCAAAATGGTGAAAAAGTGGGCGGAGCTTAGATTTTGGGGTTTCAGTTTCAAAGGGTTTAGTTTTGGAGGAAAGGTATTTTGAGGTAGTTAACATTTTTCGTCATGAAACATTTTTGAACATCTCCAGGAGAGTTAGAGCCCCGCCTACTATTGGGTTTCCAAGTTTTTTTGGTTACGGTTCCAGACAGCCTTGGTCTAGAGGACAACTTAGAAATTTTTAGTAGGTCTTCTGCATTTTTACATTTTCATTTTTGTCGTGGATCATTTTTCAAGAAGTTCGATCCTTTCCTTGACTCGTGATCCTCAATTCTAAAAAATAGCTCGAAAAATTAACCAAACATTGTGAAAAAATTTAAAAAATTTTCTGCTTCCTTCTGTTATTAAACTGTAACTCATTCTTTTTCAATAATTTCCATACTAGTGATTCAATTACTAAGAACAATATTCAGTGCTCAAACAACATTATGCACATTCCTTCTCTCTTCGTCGACCCATTCTCTCCGCTTCTGGAGCATCCAACGGAGCAACGTGCCAAAAATGTGGCACATGCACCGAAAAGACCATGCAACTTGACAAAAGCTGAGAAGATGGTAGGCCTAAAAAGTCAAAATATTTAAAAAAATTACTTTTTCAACCGCCACATTTTTGGGCACTCGCATGGGAGATATTGATTCAGTCAATTTCGGGTAGTCAAATTAATTTTGGTAGAGATTGGACAAATTTTGAAAAATTTTGAAAAATTAGGGGGTCCGAGTTCAAAAATTCACTTTTTCAACTTTCCGTTTTTTGGAGATTTCTTTGCGAAATTTTGATCGACAGTAGATTTCAGCTAGTCACATCAATTTTGGTAGAAATTGGATCATTTTTGAAAATTTCACCCCACAGAAGGCCCTAGAGCCCTGTAATAGGTGTCCATTAAAAAAGACCTTACACAAAATGTCCCGCGAAATTCAATATTTTTCCCATTTCCAGCTCGCCGTGCGCAATGCTCTCCGCTACATTCCAAAAGAGCATCATGCTCTTCTTGCTCGGGAGTTCGCCGAGGAGCTCAACACCTACGGCCACATCTATGGATACCGTTTCATGCCGAATTTTGATCTACATGCTCCACCAGTCTCGGAAATTGGCGCCAAATGCGAGAAGGCGTCTGCAATTATTCTGATGATTCTGAATAATTTGGACAAGACGGTGGCCCAGTTTCCACAGGAATTGGTGACCTACGGAGGAAATGGACAGGTTTTTAGGTGAGATATAGTGGATCATTTTTAGCCGAGATTACTGTAATGTTTGTTACAGTAACTGGATTCAATTCCGCCTTGTGCTCCGCTACCTCTACACCATGACGGATTCCCAAACCTTGGTCTTATATTCTGGACACCCTCTTGGACTCTTCCCATCCACCCCGGACTCCCCCAGAATGACAGTAACCAATGGAATGGTAGGATTATCCTTGGAGCGTACTTGCAATATTCCCAATTTTGAAAAAGTTTAGATGATTCCCAGCTACAGTACCAAGGAGCTCTATGACAAATATTTCGCACTGGGGGTGACACAATATGGCCAAATGACCGCTGGAAGTTTTTGTTATATTGGACCACAAGGAATTGTGCATGGAACTACGGTAGGTGGAGAGTCATGGCTTTTCTATTGGAAAAGTTTATCCTGGCAATGCTTTCAATGCGTTTCTAAAAAAATTGGGAAAAATTGCAGTTGCAGGAAACTGTTATTTTAACATGATTTTTTTCATTGTCGGTAATCCCGGTATCTTTTCTAAAACAAAATTGACCGATTTTGTTAAATCTCGAAAATTAAAGTTCGAATTTTTCTGAAGAAATGTTCAGTTTCGTTATCAACATGTTAGAACAGAAGAATACAGCAGTTTATTACTTCAGCGGAGTCAATTCATTCGTGTTATTACCTTAGTGAACTTCAAAAAATCGCATATAAAACATCTGTGAATCCTTTCATTTTTAAGAATTCCACTTTTTTTTAGGAAGATCACTTTTTTTATGAACTCACTGAAAATCTTCTCATTTCTATAAAAAATCTCAGATTCAAGAAACTGACATTTTAATTATTTTTTGTGGAAAATATTATGTCTTCGAATTACGGACTCATTTTTTCACACCCCCCCCCCCTTGCTGAGGTGCCCTAAAATAAATGAGTAGAGCAACCTGGATTTTCAGAATAGTCCTAAATGTTTTTTGAAAATCTGATTAAAAATTTGAGAACGCTCCTCATAATGAAATATTCTGATTCTACAAGTAATTTCAGTTTCATGAAACAGATATCTCAATGAATTTTCGTTCAAGATCAATTCTTCGATCGCGCACTGCAACCCAGAAATCACTAATTTGTTCTGCACAGAAACCCCGAAATTTCAAACAATTTCGGGAAAGGAATTTGAAAATGAATCTATATTGACATTATTTCCAAGACAAAAGACCAACTTATTTCGGTTTCATGAAACTGACAAAGTTTAATGTGTTAGAAGCAATTTCAATAAATAAAAGGAGAAAATAAAAGGCAAATAATAATCTGCATAATTAGCTAGTCTGAAAACCACATTTTTCAAACATAAAAAACCGGTTTCATGATCTTCACATGTTCTGATATTTTTAGTCATTCTCAATTTATCCCACATTAGTCCTTCAACATTCAAACGTTTCCAGATCACCGTCCTCAACGCTGGTCGTCGTATGGGATTGTCCTCATTGGCTGGAAAAGTGTTCGTCACCGCAGGCCTCGGTGGTATGAGTGGTGCTCAACCGAAAGCAGCCAAAATAGCTGGCTGCATTGGAGTTATTGCTGAAATCAGTGAGACGGCCTTGTTGAAAAGACATCAACAAGGATGGTTGGATGTTTATTCGAAGGATTTGGAGGAGATTGTACGGTGGATAAAGGAGTATCGGGAGAAGAAAGCGGCGATTAGTATTGGATACTTGGGGAATGTGGTGGATTTGTGGTGAGTAGAAGTGGAAGTCGACCATGGATTGGGTGATTTGAAAATTGAGAAAACTTGGTACCATATTGAAACAGAAAAAATTTGCTCATTATAATGTCAAGTGAACTGGTGCTCTGGCCCTTTAGTTCTCAAAAATCACTAAAAGTTTTTGCATTTTTGGTAACCGGAAAACCTTGTTGAATTATTGCGTAGAATTGACCACGTCGAGCAGAACAATGGATTTCTGGAGTAGATTATAGTAGCTGCCTTCAAATTACTAATAAACCAAAAGTTCTTGGACATTTCTGACCATTTTGTAACAGAAAAAAATAAGATCGATGTAGAATTGAAAATTTTATGAAGTTCATAAAGTTCCACCCAGATTTTGAGAAATGGTCAGAGTTATCAAAGTTTCCGTTACGAAACGGCTTAGTTGCCAAATGACCCAGTTGCGAGATGGCTTAATTGCTAAATGATAAGGCTGCCTAAAATTAAGATTTTCACAACTTCCTAGTTGCAAAATGACCTAGTTTCGACTTGTAAAATTTCGTAAGGTCAAGTTACAAACGACCATTTTCACTGTTTCAGTATTATCATTTCCCGTCAGAATTTTAATCGAAATTCGATACACTGATTGTCACCGGTTAAAATCGATAGTAGTCAAAATATAGCATCAACTAGTGATACCTGTGAAAAAGTGTGTAAATTAACAGTACTGTGGAAACTGGAATTTTATCAACTTGGCTTTAAACAGCTTAATTTTCTCTCAATTTCTCTCTTGATTTCATTATTGCAGTTTGCAAACTTCTATAGCACATGAGTTAGCATTTTTGTTGAAAATTGTTAATAATTTCAGTAAAAAGAGTTCCAAGCACACATTGAACACATTGAACAAGAAAGCACAGAGCTTATACAAAAACAAGTGGAAACGGTGATGCATCTTGAAGTAGTTTTTTTTATTATTGAGCAAAAAGTAGTATTCTTCCTAACTTATCGGGTTATCAGGTTTTCCATAATTTACTGTAACAATATGTCACTTTTTGATCCGAAATTGTTCGTTACATGTATGACCCAATTAGTGAGATATCTCGGTTTCCATTTTTGCTATCTCACTTTCAAACTTCACAGAAAAGTCTATGGTATCATCAATCGAAAACAGTTTCTAAAAAAATTTAAAAAATTACTGTTTCTTAATGTTCACAAATTCAATCAGCACCTCAATCTAGAATGGCCTCTTTATTCCAAATGGCCTATCTTTCAGGGAACGCCTTGCCGAAGAACCCGAGTGCCTCGTGGAACTTGGCTCCGACCAAACCTCTCTTCACAACCCCTTCCTCGGAGGCTTCTACCCCGCCGGTCTCACTTTCGAAGAATCTAACGAGCTCATGACCACGGACCCCGCGAAATTCAAAAAGTTGGTTCAGGACTCGCTGATTCGTCAAATCAACGCCATTGACAAGATCGCTGCCAAGGGAATGTATTTCTGGGATTATGGAAATGCGTTCTTGCTCGAGTGTCATCGCGCTGGAGCGAATTTGCTGAGGGAGGATGCTCAGGATGACAAGTCGTTTAGATATCCGAGTTATATGCAGGACATTATGGGGTGAGCCTTTTGGGGAACGCTTAGTTTCATATAAATCCATATTTTCGTTTTAATTATTTTAGGTTCTAGATAATTTGTGAAGTCTTAGAAGCAATATTATCTCGAATTTTTTCTGGAAAAATCTGTTTCATGAAACTGAAACCTATGAAGTTTTTGGGAAAAACATTTTTTTTTGGGCTGATTGGGTCATTTTAGGCATGAAGTTCTGTCTAGGCCTCCTGGCCTCCCATTTTTGCAAAAAATGTCATATTCCAGAGACATCTTCTCCATGGGATTCGGTCCATTCCGCTGGGTTTGCACTTCTGGAAAGCCGGAAGATCTGAGACTCACTGACCAGACCGCCTGCAAGATTATCGATGAGCTCAAGGATTCGAATGGTGGGTCTTAGAAAATGCGCTCCATTGATAACTTTCATTTTAAAAAATTGGACCACTCCTAGAATATGGAAACGCGCTCCTCTGCTAGGCTAGAAGACGTTCCTAAAATGAAAATGAGCTTGCATACAATGCAACGGCGCTCCATTGACATTTCCAAATCATACTTCATTTTTTCAGTCCCCGAATACGTCAAACAACAGTATCTGGACAACAAGAAGTGGATAGAGGAAGCTGAGACAAACGAACTTGTCGTGGGATCCCAAGCAAGAATACTGTACTCGGATCGAGCTGGAAGAGTTGCTTTGGCATCCGCTTTTAACGAATTGGTGAAATCTGGAAAGGTGTCCGCTCCAATTGTGATTTCCCGAGATCATCATGATGTGTCTGGAACGGATTCTCCGTTCAGAGAGACATCCAATGTCTATGATGGAAGTGCTTTTACAGCGGATATGGCCGTGCAGAATTGTATTGGTGAGTAGGGTTGCCAAATGGCGAAGTTGCCAAATGGGGAACTTGCCTATTGTTCCAGTTTTTATATCTCACAGTTGCGAAACGACACAGTTTTCTTACGTCTCATTTTCCAGGTGACTCCTTCCGCGGCGCCACTTGGGTGGCCCTCCACAATGGAGGTGGTGTTGGATGGGGTGACGTCATCAACGGAGGATTCGGATTGGTCCTCGACGGCTCTTCTGATGCCGCCCGTCGAGCTGAGGGTATGTTGAATTGGGATGTTCCAAATGGAGTCGCCCGTCGTTCGTGGTCTGGAAATGCGAAAGCACAGGAAGCCATTCGTCGTGCTGAGCAACAAGTCGATGGAATGAGAGTGACTCTTCCAGTGGAAGCCGATGAGGAATTGTTGAAGATGTTGGAGTTTTGATTTTATGCTTTTATAATTTTGAGAAGAAGTACTGTAACTGCATGATATTTTTGATATTTGGGAATAAATGGTGCTGGGCATGTCTCCTTTCTTTTTACTGATTCGAATAAATGTTAAGTTTTCTCTTTCTATGATTCAAGTACTATTCGAGGCGTTGGGCATTTTTTAAAATAATGTTTCAGGCTGTTGATTTATGTATGAATCACTTCTCCGGATATTCACTCCTAAATAGCCAAGCACGAAAAAGACGTATTTTTAATGTGAATTTTGGAGCGATAGTTTCCAGTGTGAAAAGGCAACATTTTCATAAAGAGTTCGAGAACATGAAAAAAAAACAATCAGGCAGTTCACTAGAAAAAATAGATGCGTTACATCTTTCAATATCCAATTTTTCAATGTTGTGAAGTATTTTTCCATAAAATCATTCTACTATTGTTTTTAAAAAAGTTGGACTTTTTTTCTTAGTTTCATGGAACTGTATTATATTCGATTTGTCGAAAATGTACGCTGATTTCCAGGGCTCAAAAAAACGTAGTTGTTGAATTTTCTTTCGTACACCTCTTATATAAAAAAGCCAAACAAGGTCATGATTTTTTGTCGATAACCGATGGACACATCATGTTCTGAAATCATCTGAAAATCTTATGAAAACTTTGCGATAACTGATCATCGTTAGTTCGTAGAAAACCTCGGGAACATTCAAAATTTTCAGTTTTATGAGGCGGAAATTTTCCTGATTTCTTGAATTTTTTTATACTAGTTCAACGATAGGGTTGAGTTCCAGGGCCAATAACATAAAACTCTACTTGCCTATTTTTCTTATTCCACTTTCAAACTACTTTTCCGAGACAAAAAACCGAGACAAAGAGAGTGAAAAGGTGAATGGAATTTCATGAATCGTCACAAATCCCAGAATTTTTTAGCCAACCTCTTTTTTCACTATTTGTTCTGTTCTTTATACAAAAAATGTCAGTTTCATAAAACTGAGATTATGTAAAACCTTATAATTATTTTGCATAGCCACAAACAAAATAAAGTTTGAAAAATGCTTCTGCAAACCTGGACGTATCTGAGCGTAAATTTATCGCATTGAATTTATTCAATGTTTGGTACCCTATTTATTACCCTTTAATTAAAATCGTTTCAAATTTCATCAGAATATCAGTTTTGCGAAACTGAAATGTTGAGAAACATTTTCAGTGCTAATAGCATTTATTTTCCGATCTATTTCTATTTCTATTTCTATTTATTCAGCCAGTTTCAAAGAATAGTAAGAAAAGTTCTCTTTCAAAAACTATGTTCTTCTGTTTCTTGCTGGAGCCATCAGGTCTTGCCAATCTTTCTTCGGACCACGTGCCACTCTCATCCATAGAACACCAGGGATTCCAGCGTCTTGGAGCCTCTCCTTGAAGTCGTCCTCCCATCTTTGCAATGGCCGGCCTCTTTCTCTCCGATTTTCCAGTGGGCACCATTCCGCGATCTTACGTGACCATTTTCTTCCTTCCGCGTTGGCAACTTTCCATCCCCAGTTCATTTTCCTTTTCCATGACAAATCCGATACACGTGGCAATCGTGTCCTCTTGGCAATCTCCTCGTTTCGAATTCTGTCCAGACGGGTAACTCCCATCATAGATCGCTCTATCCGCCGTTGATTTTCCGATCATTAATCCTTTAATTTTTATTTAAAAAAAATATCAGTTTCATGAAACTAAAATTATTACAAGTGATAGAACAACTCCACTATTGCGTTTCGGCTTGTGAAATCAGTTTCTTTCAAGTTAGAAATGCCTCTAAATATAAGGTCAGTTTAAAATAAATATATTGAATATTGGCTGCATAACCTGGTTTATTTCTATTCACGGCTTCTCTGGATAGTCTAGATCTTATCTCAAAACGTTTCCATAAAAATCACGACAATTCAGTTTCACGAAACTGAAATTTCCTCATTTCGTAAACCAAAGCAGTTCCGAAAATAATTGCGCTTCTTCAGATTACTGTACTTGACATTCTCCGCGTCTTATGCTGATTTTAACTGTACGTTCAATAGTAATCAAGTTGCCTATAAATTAAAGTTATTTAGTCTAAAAACAAAATTTTTCACAAAAATAACCGGTTTCATGAACTTGAAATTATCTATTATTTTTATTCATTCTCAATTAACCCCAAGCTAGTTCTTCAACATCTAAACCTTTCCAGATCACCGTCCTCAACGCTGGCCGTCGTATGGGATTGTCCTCATTGGCTGGAAAAGTGTTCGTCACCGCCGGTCTCGGTGGTATGAGTGGTGCTCAACCGAAAGCAGCCAAAATCGCAGGATGCATTGGAGTTATTGCTGAAATTAGTGAGGCTGCCTTGTTGAAAAGACATCAACAAGGATGGTTGGATGTTTATTCGAAAGATTTGGAGGAGATTGTACGGTGGATTAAGGAGTATCGAGAGAAGAAGGCTGCGATTAGTATTGGATACTTGGGCAATGTAGTGGATTTGTATTGAGTGGAGAACACGGTGACCCATTGGGTAGAACTAAAATTTATTCGAGATTCCAGACAAACAGACACACAGGCATACAAAATTTTGGCAAGACTACCAAACAGTCTACTAGAAAATGAGATACTTTTTGATTTTTAACACTTTTTGGAAACTGATCATTTTTGTGAAGTCTGTGTAGAAGTGATCATATCTAGGTACATGTGAGGTGAATTCTATAAAATTGACTGAAGATTATTGTCAACCAATGGATAAATTTTATCGAGGGTTGATGCCAATTAGACACAGCAGAAAAAAACCAGAACAGGAAGAAGCCTAGACCTTTATCAAAACCATAAACGAGAAGGAATCAATATCGATTCTTCCCAATTATGTTTACGACTTCAGTGTTCTTGACTCTCAAACAAGCAACTTTTTCAATTTCAGTCATTTTTTCATAACAATCTGTAACTGCATTTTTTTTTCAATTGCTTTGGAAGCGGTAACACTTTTAATATCTGTGTGATGTGTCTTGTTGCTATTTCTGTCCTCAGAAAAACTCCACTATAACTGACCCTCAACGTCCCATGTGTTGGCAAGAACAATAACTCAGTTTCAAAATAACTTTCACCAAACGAAAAACGAATTCTTACTAACTAAAATAATTGAAACAAATTACCGGACATGATGAAACTTTCAAAGTTGAAAAAAAGCAGAAATGAATTTGGGGATCCAATGACCATTTATTGCCATATTTTTCGTACGACCTGAGCAAAAATACCACGGACTGGCAAGGAGTTTTCTCAAAGCAACTTATTGAAGTCATGGAACCGAAAACATTTTGAAAAGTCAATTTTACATCAATTCTTTTCTCGGAGATTTTTATCATTTCGATTCTGTCTTGAAAGTCTATTGACCTCATTGAATGCATTTAGCGAGATTCGATTTCCACGGGCTACTTGCAACTTCTTGTGTTTCTTTAATTACATAAAACTCACATTAATGATTTACGCAAACCCAGCGACAATTATTAATAAGGAGTCGGAACGGATACAAAAACATGCTAAAACGGGAAGTTTTGATATCATTCTGCTTAATTGATGAAATGTATTACTGTTCCGCATCTATCATAGCAATGAATGCTGGTTTTGGAAATATTGACTGTTTTGTCGAAATGAAGAATTTGTATCTAAATTTGTATCTAAGAGGTCAATGCTTTGAAACATGTCTCTTTCATTTCCGATACCAACTTTTTTTGAGTATACAGTATATAGGAGAATATAATTGACACTTAAATCTATTTTCGTTATTATCAAATGGACGAAACTTCTAAATATATTAATTTCGAAATATATTCGAAATAAGTTGAGTATGAGTATTTGTTTACTTTTTATATTAGGTTGAACGGAAAGTTTTTGACTTTATCGATGCGTCATTTTGAAACTTTTGTTGTAAGAGCAAGCAGGCAGTTAGATTAACTAGGGGTAATTTATATTGTTCATCAATTCTTGTACTTGTTGCAAATTCATTTTGGTTATGCCCGCTTATAGCTTGCTCTTGTAACTCCTTTGCAAAACGGCGCAGCTCTAAGAGAAAATGGAGTAAAATTTTTTAATCCTAAAATTTTGACAGACTGAGTTTGAAAATGTAAGGTTTTAAAGTTTTTACATGATTAGAAAACATTCAATATCATGATCAAAAAAACTAGATGCAGTTTTCTCTATCCCTTAAGAAGTTACGAGCTGAGCCGTGTCATCGATGCCGACAAAAAACCCCCTCAAACATCGTGTTGTGATTTTAGAGGAAGTGATTTGATCAGGCGGAAAAGTATCAGAACTTGAAGCATAAGTTGTTTATTGTTTATTAACACAATAAAAATGAGATCCATACATTTGCTCATTGAGAAAAACTTCAACGCTTTTAGTGGCAGTTTTGGTGAACATGACTTTCGTGAAATTTTCAAACATTTTTTCAAAACATTCAAATTTTCTCCGTAATTTTTCACATTTTGATATAGTTTGGAGTTTGTTGGGGAAGACATAGTGCAGCCACATAGGCTGATTTAATATCATAGTCCTTCAGCTAGCCCTTCTAGAGATATATTTACAAAACTACGGAATTTGACTATGGTAATAACTTCTTCCGCTAACTCCCACATAGGTATTCCAATCACTCCGAAATTTCGGCATCATTCTATCAATATTTTGTCCTTTGACATACTAATAAACCTAGATTCTTTGCCTTTCTATCTGTGAGAAATCATGATCGAAACTTTTATCTTCAAAGCTCTGGCGGTGCTTGATATTGCTTGGAGGGTTACAACGCTGAGGAACTAGGAAGATAACTTTTTTGTATTTGTTAATAATTACAGATGATATTAATCGTTATCGATAAAGTATCAGCCCACTGAAGCTCAAGGTCTCGATGAACGGGGTCATCCAAAACTGTATACGAAAAACTGCCACCTTGAGGTTTTCCGCCCGTTTTCTCTCTATGTGAAGCGGGAAGTGGTGGTACACCAAGTGCTTAACAATAAAGAATGGACAATGTATCAGAACACAATAAAAATTGCTCAAGACCCTAATGAGCAGAAAAAAATGTTGTCGAAAATTTAGTCAAAAAAGTCAAAAACTTTCCGTTCAACCTAATAGATCGAACAGCCATGACACTAGTGAGCAAAAAAATTACCGAAAGTTTAACATCGTTCTGAAACCGATAGTTGTCACAAATTTTTCCGCCTGATTTAGTAATAAGCGTAAAATTATTCAATAAAGTTTGATGTATAATACTTCTACATATACATACTTCTATGTATACATACTTCTATGTATACTTCTATGTATACATATCAATACGTTCCACAAATCGTTGTTGAATAATTCTCACAAAAATGTTCGGAAACAAAAGCACCATGAAACCGTTCAAAGGTTTTAAAAAGTTGGTTTATTTTAGTTGTCGACTCAAGTTATTGAAAATTAGTTTTCTCAAAGTGAACTGATGATGCCGTAGAACCGAACAGTTATGTTGTTCTTGTGTTTCCATTTTCTCAACTTACAAAAAAAAGAAATCAAAACCGGTTTGTACGACTATTGAAAGTTAAAATTTGGAACGAGTAATGAAACATGCTGAAACGGTATTCGTTCAAAAATTAGTCGCTGCCAATAGATAACAAGTATTACTGCTCTTGAGCCATCATAATCTGCCGTTCCAAAAAAAAGTGCTTCAATGATTCAAAAATGTTGTTTCCTACTGTATTTGAATTTATATCAGTTTTCAACGGTTTAGTAACAAATCGGTATCGGCTATTTTTCTCTATTCAACTTTTGAAATATTCCATGGAGCACCTCGCCGACGAAACCCGATTGTCGAGCTTCGTTCCGACCAAACTCCCATCAAAGTATAGAAACGAGAAACCTCGAAAACTTTTGAAATTTGAAACAGAAGAACAAATTTGATTTTCCAGCTCGTGTCACACTGAACCATGTTCCGAGCAAGAGTGAGTTGGTTTGGTTTATTGTACTCGAGGTGTTTCTTTCCTTCTATTGGCAGCACCTTATCGAATGATCACGGCCAGGATGTCGGAAATTTCAGTATTGTCCAGAGAGCATAAGAAAAACGTTCTAGTGCAAGACGAAATGCAACAGAAGAGATCTGGTGAGGTTGAATCAGAGGATGATGAGGTCGAGGAGCGGTCTGTTGCCGGTCGTTGAGGTAAATACTCACATAGGCTACAACGGTGAAGATGTTTGTGGAGTTGTGCCAGATAGTCAGGAAACCGGGGTGAGATTCCAGTTGATAAAGATAGAGCAGACAATCGCAAAATGGAAAGGATCAAACCTTGTGAAATAGATCGAAATTCTCAGTTTCATAAAACTGAAATTGTTTTGGATTCTCGGAATTTTTCTGCTTTCGTTTTCGGCGCTACTGTATATTGCTTCAAGAATCCTTGGTTCAAACAAATCTTCAAAATGATTCAATTTTTTATGGGAGGAGGTGATGAATATGACCCAAAGGAGGATGAACTCGTGGGGCAAGTTGTCGTGGAGCCAGATTTGCCTATACATAGCTCTGAGAAACTTACGAGGGATAGGTGATTGGAGGAGTTGCATAGCTAGTGAATGAGATTCCAGATGATCAAGATGGAGCAGAAGATGAGATATTGGCAAGATAGGATGATGAAACTGTAGAAGATCGAGGATGAAACAAGGAGGTTGAAAATAACCAAGGCAACGATTCTAATGAAAAAAGTTCAAAATTTTCAGTTTCATGAGTAGCTGGGGACAGAGGAACTGAAGAGTTGCAAACACAGTGGATGCGGTTGGAGTAGCCGAAGAAGATGCAGAAGATGAGTCGGTAGGGATAGCAAGAGTTGGAGATGAAAATGAGGAAGAGAGCGGGATTCTAGATGAAAATTATGAAGAAGGTGAAGTAGGAGGAGGGGCGTGCACGAGTACAAAGACAAAAAAAGCTAGCACATGGACATGGTGAGTGATGAGGTAACAAAGAGACGCGATATTACGATTCTTAGAATGTTCTATAAGAAAAAAAACTTCATGATACTGAAATTGATCCAGATTTTTTGAGTACTTTTAGAGTCCGCACCGTTTACACTTTGACCAGAGATGCACGGAAGTGACTTTTGAAAAACACGGAAGACGGAAGACGGAATACGGAAGAGAATCTTTTATGACGGAAGACGGAACACGGAAGACGGAAGAAAAAAACTGGCGGAAGACGGAATACGGAAGGAAGACGGAAGGAAGACGGAATAAAGGTGGAACTAGAAAAAATTTTTGAACACACTCATTTGAACTCAACTTCTTCAAAACAACTTTTTTTGAACTCTAAAAATAACAAGTGTATTGAACAAAACAATAAAACATCAACAAAAGCAACATTTCAACACATTAAAACAAAAAAGCAAGCCAAATAGTAAGTTGATCGGAATCTGAGATGCACGGAAGTCAATTTTGAAATATACGGAAGACGGAAGACGGAATACGGAAGACGGAATAGAAAAAGTGGCGGAAGACGGAAGGCGGAAGACGGAAGACGGAATTCCGTGCATCTCTGACTTTGACTTTCTCGGAGAGCAGATAATTAACAACATTCTTCAACAAAGATGAATATTAGAGCTTTTTGAAACAGTTTCAAGAAGTTCATAAAATGTTGAACTTTTGACCTTGAATGTTACTCGAGTATTCATCGTTACACTAATCAACGTTTTTTTCCTCAAAAATACCATATTCTTGAACCGATTACTGCTTCAGGGAGTTCACATCATAACAAGTGTACAAGTATCGCCACTAATCTTGACGGTGCCCGATTATCTGAGAAAAAATGTCTATCGTTCAATTTCGTATGAACTGTGATATTTCCCATAGCGATATTTTCCTGTTTTAACAACTTTACATATGTACTTCAACAGCATTTTCCGTGATAATTTGGCAATTAAAAGCAGTTTATCAAACATAGTCTATGTTCTCATTCAATGGTTGATTCCGAGTGCAAAAACAATGATAATCTGTATGTTGTTCAGTTATCATATAACGAGGGATCCTCTGTAAAGTTGATTTTTCTCGGAAAGTACTGTCATCTGAAGAAAATTTTGCAGATAGGGAGAGTGGAAAAATGCGCCATCCTAAATAACAAATCTGAAACCTATAAAAAGTGAATCAATAAGGGAGGGTTCAGTTCTGATCCCCGTATTCTGATCCTGGTATTAGATAACCAAGCACAATACAATGGCTGTCACCCCTATATTCACTGTTATAACATTGTATAACAAAGAGCAATTCGAATAGTCTCAAAAATTAACCTAATTTTTTAAAAAGTAGTGGAAACATGAAAACATGTTACATCAATTTACTGAAGTTTCTGTTTCACTATCATCAATTGTGGTAGTTCAAAAATTTATGAAATTTGAATTTTTGAAATTGAATTGAGCACGTCTTACCATGAATTTATTTCACAGCATTTTTCATAACTCTTTCATTTTTTCAAACACACATGATGATAAAAATATTAAAAGACTCAATGACGGCGAGACAGAGCTATTAACGTAGGTTAACAAAATTATTTCCTAGGAAAACGAAAAAAAAACACTACTATAACCAGATTATTCACTCCCTAAATTTGTAGTTACAGTGGCGGAAAATGGTGAGTGTCACTTTACTTTTCGTTTCATAACTCAGACGATAGTTGTCCAATCGATTTGAAATTTTGCATGTGTAATGAGAAAACATTCTGAAATAAGCATCTAGTTTTCTGAAATTCAAATTTTACTCAGTGCTACAGAATCGAGCCAGATGTAGGCGTCACTCGAAATTGAAAAAAATAACTTTTCCAAAAATCAATGAATCATTTTAGTTTTTGAGTATTATAATTAAAAGTGTTCAAGTACTCACCAAAAAAATTTTGGTCCGAGTTGGAAGGTCGGCTCCGGAGATATGGAGCTCGGAGCACTAAATGCTCTGTTTGGTTCTTGGCTCATAACTTGGTCAAAATCAATCGAATCAAAATCAAAATTTGGCAAAATGTGTATCCTTGATTGCTGAACAAAACCATACCAGGCGGTTTTCGCCCCCTTCGGGGGCTCCAACCTCCTGGCATCCGCTTACTCTCGGGTGTTAAAAGTTTAGTGTTCTCTTTCGTTTGGGCTTCGTCTTTTCGTCCGTACGTAAAAAAAGAAGATAGAAGAAATCTTTTGGAATTACTGAAACATTCTGCTCTATCATTGCGAACCAATTTTTATAGCTGTGTTTTTCTTGGAGCACTCGACTTTTTGTTGCAATCGTACTTGTCGGTTATATTCTTGGATTTCCTTGTTCTCCAAAACTGGGAGTTTACCGTATTTCCTCTAATTGACCGGCCGGTCTATTTTCCAATGTGTCAATTCTGACGCGGAGTCGAAAATTGTACGAAAATAGAAGAAATTGTACGAAAGTAGGACAAACTATGCTTATGTGTCGTGTGCATTTGTGTCAGAGTTGGAAATTTCATTAATTTGCTTAGGGACGGTTAATGGGAGAGTGCTGGATTCAAAGATACGATTAGGGATTCCAACCCGGATGGAAAAAACCGGACCCTTGGGTCACGCCAGAGAACGTATTCTGTTTTTTGGAAATTCGGAGAACAATACGCGGCATCCCTCAGAGCTTCTGACCATTTGGAATTTCTAGATAGTGTCCACTCTATTCCGAAAATTAAATGATCTAAAGCAAACTTGATGCTCGTCAAAAAGCTTTTGCTGTCGTCAACTCTCTCAAAACAGCAATAGCCAATTTCAGGAATCCTTCGCACAGCATTGTTTATTCATATGAAAACATAGTAAAAACATTGAACGACTAAGAGTTCGAACCTCTAAAATCTGCGAGCACTACACCACCATCACCACAAAATGGTGCCCTTTTCCAGTAGTGATCTCTTCTCTAAAAAAAAGAGTGGGAAAAGTTCAGAAATTTGTTACAAAACAAAAAATCAATTCCTGGAATCGAACCCGGGTATCAATATCTGCGCCCAACATGCGCACCACTACACCACCGGTGTTCATGCAAACGGCGAGTTGAGAGGGGTAGACATAGCGGTGGGCACCGCGCACCTCGCTCCCTTCTCTTCCCTCTTTTCTCGCCCTCCACCACCCACGCATGCGTTAGAGTGAAAATAGGGTGAATTTCAAGAAATTTCAAAATTTATATTTTGAGAAAAGAAAAGTACGGGCATCATCTCAGACAAATTTCCAGTCGATCTATATAAGTTGTGGCGCCCCTATGGGGAGATAACTCCACTTTAACCCGCTGGTTAGAGGTGGTTAGGGCGAGAACATGGTTTAGCAACACCCTCTAAGGGTGGTTCAGTACTACGAGGGATGAGCGGTGCGAATTCTACACAGTTTTACCTTACAACTCATTTATTATACTACGAGGGAAGTACAATAAACAAGTGAGAGAAACAAGGGGGAGAAAATAAAGTGAAAGAGTGTATCACTCCAACGTGAACGCACTCTGGGGGAATTAGGAATGTTGGCGCGGAGGAGATGCGCGAAGCAGTCATACCCTCATGCAACCAACAGACTGAATGATTTCAGGCCAGCGGCGACGACAGGTGGGCGCGGAAGACGCAGCTCAACTACGGTCACTCTCGTTTCCTGTGTGCACGTCGTGGCGAGACCCGTTGGCTGCTGCGCATATGGTGGAGCGTACGAGACGCAGACATAACGCGCGCGGTGGCAGCCTCTGTGTTGTAGGATGAGAGACGCAGAGAAAGGGTGTCGACGTGGGTGGTCCTCGGTCGGCAGCAGGCAGGCAGCAGGCAGACGACAGACAGGCGGGGTGATAGAGTGCGAGACGCAGCATGGCGGTCGTGGTTAGACGGTTCCTCCCCATGTGCTTGCAACTTGGCTTGTGAATGAGTGTATTCTCTACCGAAAGGAAGGAGAATACATGAGAAAAGACGAAAGGAATAAACAGGAAGAATTTATAGGGAAATAAGAGAGGTTTCTGTGGCAGGGGAAGGCACGGGAGCCTGGCACCTGACAACACTCTCTGGGGTCAGAGGCCGAAACTTCCATCACGTAGTGAGAAGAAGTTAGCACTCGATAGGACAGGGAGAGAAGCTCGGGCTCGGAGGATGGTTGCGGGATTCATGGTTCGGTCGAAGCCAAAGAATCATGACGTGGATCAGCGCCAGAACGTCTAGCTGATCTGCCAGTTGAGATTATCAGGGGAATAGAGTCACCCTAGAAAATCTGATCCATTGCAACGTTATCCAGTTTGGATTTGTGTTGACTGAACGGTGTTCTCATTGGAGGATGATGCTTGTGCGACGTGCCGATCCGCAATCAGCAGATGCGCCAGAACGTCTAGCGCTGCTCTTCGGGGAACTCCAGGTTCAGCAATGCGCCAGAAC
Organism: Caenorhabditis sinica; assembly: GCA_963932045.1. Taxonomy (NCBI): domain Eukaryota; kingdom Metazoa; phylum Nematoda; class Chromadorea; order Rhabditida; family Rhabditidae; genus Caenorhabditis; species Caenorhabditis sinica. The sequence continues at coordinate 24,893,524 of OZ009940.1, forward strand.
GTCAAGCATTGCTTTGCAATCCGATCCGTGATTAGCAGATGCGCCAAAACGTTTAGCACTGCTCTTCGGGGAACTCTAGGTTCAGCAATGCGCCAGAACGTCAAGCATTGCTTAGTCAATGCACCAAACTATGCCGTTCCGTGATTGGCAGATGCGCCAGAACGACTAGCTCTGCTCTTCGGAAGTCTCGTTCGAGGGTCTATCCAGATTGAGCAGATGCGCCAGAACGTCAAGCATTGCTTTACGATCCCGATCCGTTATTAGCAGATGCGCAAGAACGACTAGCACTGCTCTTCGGGGAACTCTAGGTTCAGCAATGTGCTAGAACGCCAAGCATTGCTTTTACGATCCCGATCCGTGGTTAGCAGATGCGCCAAAACGTTTAGCACTGCTCTTCAGGGAACTCTAGGTTCAGCAATGTGCCAGAACGTCAAGCATTGCTTCTACGAATACTGTTGGGGATATTCAGGGCGGCGTACGGATGGACTGAGAACTGACTTCGGGTCGACGCACCAAAAGGGGGGTGGAATCTGATGATTCTCCTTATTAATGCACCAAATAGGAATGTGATCCTTGTCGATGTACCAAATAAGATTGGGATCTTATTATTAGTTGAGCATTGTGAGTCTTGACTCTCGGTTCCCTTTCTTCGTGGTGTTTATTCAAAACGGCAGAGTACATTGATCAATACGGTGAGGAACCGATTGAAAGGCTGTAATCGGCCTTGTTGTGGAATCTAATAGATTCGTGTTCACTGAATATTCAGGAACTGTTCTCGTCATGGACGAGGGATAGAAATACTGATCTGATGGAGTAGTATGGTTCAATTGGATTGGAGACGATTTTGGTAATCCATTCTCTGGTGCGGAAAATTCAGCTGTTGACTGAGCACGTACGAGAAGCCAAAGTGACCACACATTTTCCGATAGAATCAGAATCTTGTTTTGCGACGGATTGAGATGTCCAAGTACATCATGTTAATCCTGTGTCTCCAAGACACTCGTCCTTTTCCCTTTAAACGACTCCTTTTTCTCAGTTCTGAAGAAAATGGAAGGGATGAAGATCTTTGGTACAATTAGAATGAAACTTCCGGACGGAAATATGGTTTCAGTGATGGATTTTTGAACAACTCGAAACTCGAAGTTGTCATGGGAATGGTTGAACAGTCTTTTGGTAGTGTATCTCAACCGGGAACTTCTCTTTACCAAGGTTGGGTAGTAGAAGATGGGAATAAACCCTTGATGGGGTGTATCAAAGTGGGAAATTCTCGTTTCCGAGATTGTATTCCTGACACACATCCAGACCGGGAATTGCTGCACATGACAAGAATTGCGGTCTCGCTTGTTACTAATGTTATCTAATGATAACGTTCTTCTGGTGTCTGCAGAGCACTGCCACAACGCCGTATAGAAGATTTTTTGCAAGTAATTTGCACTGTCAACATTACCAAGGATTTTGATGTTTCTCAGTGAAGACATCAGGTATATGATCCGAGGGACCATATGGAAGAATGCAGTGGGCGAATCTGCTTTATCAGGCTCTTTGGGCCCGAAACCGGCCCCGTGACATTTAATCAGAGCCCCCGCAGGGGCCACGAAAAAATGGCTTAGCATATGGACGTCTTCTGGATTTACTCCCTTTCGAGGGCTTTTTTCCGTTCGAAGAGGCATGATTGGCGACTCCTTTGTTTTCACAGTAGTTCTGTTTTGCCTTCTGCTTGATAAGATCATCCGGCTGACGCTGGCACGTTGTTTTGTTACGACGTTTGCCTTTCCTTGAGCGAGGAAGATTGGTCGAGGTGGTAGCAGTATGCATTACCGTTTCCTCTGACTTTATCTGTCGGCGTCGGTTTCCGGACTTCGGATCTTCGGGATTTTGCAACGACGAACTCATTGGTTTGTCTCGAGTCACTAATTGTCCACCAGAAGTATCCGGTGATGATTCGAGGTCCTTGAGTTGGCATTCGGATGCCTTGTGTCTGTTTGACGTGCAATAAATGCACAATTCGTTAACAGCACAATACTGCTTGCGGGTATGGAATTCGCATTGGATGAGACTGTGTCCTCCTCCACATGCTGGGCACAGCGCCTGCGTCGAGGGTACAGGACGTCTCTCGGGCTCATGACTGAGGATCCGTGGAACAGGTTGCCTAACCTCTTCATATTGATATTCCTCGTGACGAGGGTGATGATGACCATTGAAGCCATTTCTATCAAATTGAGCGTTTGGCGGAACATAGAGCAAAATGAACGATGCATCATGCTGTTCATCATGAAGATCGTAATCTTCATGATCTGACAACCTTGTTACGAGGGATTCATTAGAATCAACAGGGTTGTTGAGGTCTTTGCGCACATTGGTCACTTCGTACGAGAAATTTTGCATCTCCTGATGAGATAACTCGTTGTCGAATGGGAACAAATGGTCCTTGAGGATTGATTCCATGTTGACAATGGCTTCCTTGATCTGGGTGACGGTGTCCTCTCGTGGTTCTTCGGCAAACCATCCGATAACCACATCGCGAAGAGAAGACCGTTCGTTTGGTGATAAGGTCAAATCCAAGTTCTCGATGATATCAAGAAAATGGTGATCCGTTTCGATCATTGCGAGGGTTGCCATATTCTCCTTCCGGAGTTTGTCGATTTGGTTCAATTCCAAATTGTTTCCGAGTGGATGCTCGATGTAGACTCGGGTCATTCCAAAGTTCTCGGTGTAGGATCGAGTCTTTCTAAGGTTCGTGGAAGCCTTAGTGAAGGCTCGAGTGATTGCTCTCCGAACGTTGTTGGAAGCTCGGATGAAGTTCCGTGATGCTTCACGTTGAAGAGGCTTGACTGGATGCTGATCCGAGGTGTTCGGTTGCAGTCCAGATGGTTGTCTGGTACTAGACATGGTTGTTGTTCACACGATTGATAGCTAAAACAAAGAAAATTAGAGTGGGGGGATCAAGAAGGGCAAGGATAGGGGGTTTAAATGGGGGTAAAAAACAAAAGGTTTTAAACAAAGTTTGCGATTCTTGAGCGAGAATTTCCTGGCAGGCATCATCCATCTCCGCGAAAGATCGAATCTGACATTTCCAGTGGGCGTTACTTCTGGGACAGTTCTTTTCGCTCGGGATTTAGATTTGCCAGGGAGCTACGATACGTTGTATTGAGGCAAGAACTTATCACAAGGTTCATGACGCCTTAAGACGAATCCTCACTTGGATTATTAGACAACGTCCATTATCGTCACTGCTCTCTAGCAAACCACTTTTAAATCACTGTATTCCTTGTGCGGGTGATACTGGATAACCGAGTGGTGGGAAAAGTTGTCGGAACTGCTTGAAGGTTTCCCGAGGTGTGTGGTCTGCTAATCCGCAGCGTTCCAACACTGAGCCTCGCAACTCCATTGGGGGGAACCATAGACGTGAGAATGCTATGGTGGCAGTTATGGGTTACCATTCCATAATACCGGTCATGCAACAAATAACTAGGGATTCAACCCGTGCAGTTCTTTGTGCGACAAATAGCCAGGGAATCATCCCGTACAACTCTTTGTCCTACTGAGATCCTCCTCATACATCACTAATAAGTACTACTAGCAACATATCGGGCCGACTAAAGCGTTAGGAAAACAGGTCTCGAATTTACCACGGAGCTATCAAACTTGTCTGGAGTTATCTTAGTCCTTAGGCATCCATCGAGGGACACTCTACTGGTAGGAGTTTCGGAAATTGTCATATATGTTTCCAGTATATGCTCACACAATTTCCTAGCTCGGTCAAAGGCGTAGAAGATTGAAGTCTTCTCTTCCACTTTTACCGATCTGTTCGGTCGCTTTATGATGGTTCCCCATCAACCGCGGTGGATCCTTCCGGGCGAAAAGACTCTTACTTTGACCAGACGATATGTTTCCATACCATCCATTCACCCCATTACAGTCTCACGGGACTACCATAGATTGGGCGTATGCTAAGGTTTTATTTGTTTATACTCGGTTTTATTCCGAGTTCGTGTGAAGTGGGAGAACGTGTTAACTTAAGTCACTAGTACCATTAGTGACTCGGTCCGATATAATTGTTAATTAGAGCCGGGATTGGTCCGCTTTGACACTCTATTACTCAAAACTGGCGATATTCTTGCGACTAGAATACCGATACGGGTTTACGTTCCAAGGGCTCTACGCATTTGGCTATTCATGCTAGAGTTGTTCCCGAGGTTACCGCTCCTTCCAGCTGGCCGGAACAGACCTTATATCGTATGTGAACAGATAAACCGGTTACATGGATGAAGATATGGAGATCCTAGGCTCCAAGACAGCTGTCACAAGATTCAAGCATATCTTCTGTACACCACTGAAGGCTCTCTGACTCCACTCACACTATATGTTATCTCATGACGTTGTAGCTTTAAGTTTCAGGACAAATGTTGTTTTACAAGGACCACATCCCCACGATGGATGGTGGCTGTTAATTTTTCGCACATTTCTTTTATGCTTCACTACTCTCGTTTTTTACGAGGAGCTTCTGTTGGAATTCTGTGAAGGACCGGAAATGCTCCGATGAAGACCCATGTGTCATTCATTTTGGAACGGTTGTAACACCTTGAAAAACTTGTCCGTTTGTGCGAGGGGGTTTATACGGCCACGAAACGAGTACTCTTCTTTTAAAATAGATAGATTTTCTTCGTTCGCCGAACCTCTCTCTTAACCAGACAAGACTGGAACAACGCAATTAGACCACGAGATATCATAGTTATTCAAAATAAAAGTTACTTTCATGCTGCTAATTTAGCATGATTTCACAGTTGAGTCGGATTATAGTCCAAGGATGTACTCATAGAATATCCAGGGAATACGACCACCTTCTTTTGAAAGGTGCTATTTGCTTTTCCGTTCAATTTACATTTGATATTTCGCTGCAACATTCATGTTCTGATAGCATTCGAACATTACGGTTGACACTTCCAAGCCACAGGTACTGTTTATCAAATGATGGTGTCTATCCCAACTCACAGCAACAAATATCTACTGCTTCAGTCAGGTACGTGGGCTCAGGCAGGCTCACACGTAGTTACCGGTCGGAGGACGCGACCTTTCCAACCTTAGTCGATAACTCAACACCGGGTGTCAGTATCCAGAATTCAAATCCAAACTTCCGAAGCGATCGAATACTTCTTCAGTTCTTCACTAAACTCCTTCTCTAACAAGACATGCACAATTACTTAAAATTATGGATGACTTTCAAAAGATTGCCTTAATCTATCATTCTTTTTGAATACGTTTCCTTCTATGAGGGTAGGTGTACATCGTGCGAACAGCGCTGCAACCACATATTCAAAATCGAATCTCATGACACATAATACAGAATACGCTTCACGGTTCGATCCCGACCGTGCTCCTCCGAGAAATGATATACATTAAGGTATTTGCATATGTTCACCGCTTCGTCTCTCTTATCAGGTAGAGGGGAGACGGCAGAAATCAAGCTAGGCTATCAATCCTAATCACTCAATCCTTCACCTAGTCAGGAGCCACCTGACATCATAGTTCCGGAGTTGAGTAGTCACTAGCCGTCCATTGCTGGATACGGACTCGACAACAGTAATAGTGATCAATTATTACAGTTTTTCTCTATCTGTTACTGCCATTCAGTTGAAACGACTCACCAAAAATCGTTTTCAAGGAATTCGAGAACATTAGAGAAGTGATTTGGATAATACATTATCCAGAAATATAAAGAGCAAATCATTGTGAATTGAACTCTTTCTTCCACTAAGCCGTCAATGCAAACCAATCTTGAGGAATAATCGATGGCTGGGGACCGAAACCAATCTTCTGTCATAAATGACGTTCTTCATGATTTGGACCAATTGGCTTTATCGTTTACGCTATATGATCTGGTTCGAGATCAGCTGACTAAACAGGCAAGAGATATGACGATCCATGTATCGTTTTCGAACTATCTCTCTATTCCAATTCCACACTATTTCGATTGCCTGCTCATAGCTTTCAGAAACTTTATCAACGTGGGAAGAAGTTGATTACCCGGGATAATTGGCTATCAAGGGATTTACTGTCAACAACATGGGATATTCAGACTAGAAGACTGCCATCAGAACTTCTCCTTGCTTCACGGAACGTAGAAGTCAAGTTGTCTAAAACACCATTGTCTGAGATCAAACTTCAGAGAAGCTTAATCATTCGAGGTTTCGCCTAAAGAGGCCGTGAAGGTCATAAGCCCAATTTCCTTTCATTCATTATCCAGGTTTGTCACGTCTGAATTATAAATGTCTAGTCCTTGCTGAAACCAAATTACCACAACGTAATTCAGAACCGAGACTTATGATGCCTAACGAAGAAAACATTTTTGAATCGGAAGTCGTAATGTACTAACCGAAAAATGCTTTTGAATCGTCGCCGATTCAGTGTGAAACGAATAGCACTCATTTCACTAGTTTATTCTCTTTCTCTTTTATGAATGCGAATTTGATCAGGTTTAGTTGACTTCATCTTTTCTTTCTACATGTCTGAACGTTCTGTGAGAAGCTTCTACCACTATTTATGATTTAAATCATAAATCCACGCGAGGTGGTCACTCACTTCAAGAACTATCCAAGTCTGTTTCCAGAAGAAGACTTTTCGGACAATGGTACTTTTAAGTGATCCGTTGACCTAGACAACTAAGCGTACCGAAAACCGGTACTCCATCACGCCTTTGCACCAATCCAGATACTCAGAGTTTCCTAATCATGGAAGAGGGAGTAACTTTAAGAACATCGGGTGTTCTTTCGGATCTGATAGGTGGCAAGGGTATTCTTACTGCATCTTACTGGACCATGGGAGCGTGTGAATGCACGCTCCCGGGGGCCAGAGGGTTTTCGGAACTAGTTTTACACTCTCTTCGAGTTGTTGTCTCTGATTCGAGGGAATCGGAGCTGCACTAACGCTTATCTCCATTTTCACCTTGAGTCATTACGACTTCAACCTACTTCGCCTGCAATAGACGTATCGTTCAAATGCATTATAGGGAACGGAAGTACTCGCCAACCTCTATAGAACGACAAGAGACTAGTCCTACTGGCACCTACAGAAAACATAAGACACGTATTATCTCTAATTCAAAGAAACTGAACTCGAACGAAATGTCCGGGCAATTGCCGTCTGGTCTCCAGAATATGATCAAGTATAATACGTCCTATCAACTCCTCAAAACTCCTTCCTATCCAGGAGTTACTATCAACACATGACAGGCCGACTAATCTAATCTTGACTAACCAAGATCATCATAACCAGAGGGGGGTTCGGAAAATTGAATCACTCCAATAACCTACCATCGAACCACTCGATGGTTTTCTTGTCTGATTTAGCGAGGGAGAAGTCCAAACGGGCTGGAACTTCCCCGGCTTGGGAGCTCAGCTCATACCAAACACCGATGATTCTCTGATTAACCCAAGCTTCTTAATCAAGCGATCAAGGGAAATGGCAGTATTACGTGTCATTCCTACACTCTTCCAGAAACTCAAACGTCATGGTTAAACAGTTCTTCCGAATCAACAACACTCCTCAGAACAAGAATTGCGCAAATTCTGCCTCGAAATCTGCACGACCGCGAACTTGTGTGAGTAAGTAGAAACGGTTCTTCTATTTCTGCTCGTCTAGTTCACCTGCTACGATAAGATCGGAATGTCAGCCCGATCGTGGGCACCCTGCTAATGCAGTATCCCACATCTGACACTCGTTTCCTACCGCTAGGCAGAGTACAACTTGACAGCGAAGAAACCGAACACTTAGTATTCTCACACTCCTTCATGCAAATCATGTCTTATGAATTGGAACGAGGTCTCATGTGTTTTTTGGAAAGTGTGGCTTTACCCACTTAATGTGCCTCCACACTAACGTATCTGACCCCTTAGTCTACACAAGACAAGAAGGGAGATCAAAACAAGAGTCTTCTTTTAAGATGGTGTCAAGCTGGCGACCCTGCCCCGGCCACCCAACATCACGCTGGGCCATGGTGGCAGATCCAAAGGCTCGTCCTACCAAGAAAGGATCTCAAGTTTATCACACACTTGCTTTTTCAGAAAAGGCTTGCCCAGCGGCTACACCTAATCCTAATCTGAGCAAGGAAAGATACACCAGCTTTGCTACAAAACTATCCTTACTCACACAGAGCAATTTACTCATACAAAAGCTAGACCAGGTAGACTAATGCGAATACCAATGGTTACATCGGCTCAGGCATGTAGCTTTCTACGGCACACTACATACGGTTAAAGACTAGAGGCGGGTTGAACATCATGGGCAACTGAGTCGCCTAGTTCAGGTGGCCAGATCGAAGGGAAACTACAGAGAGACATCCTTCTAGTCTGATTTGCTTCAGACTGTAATCTTTCCACCTATATCACGTCTTATGATCATCTGCTGACACGTTAAACGGAACCCCTAAGGGTAAGTTCTTCTCTCATAAGCGGATCGTCGCAAAAGACATTCATAAATGAAGCTTCGCTACCACTTTGTTTGGCTGGGCATATACGAATTTTGACTGGGGTGCTCAGTATGTCTAAGTGAGGAGGGGCTTTGGATCGGTGGGCTGACAGGTCCGAGTGACTGGTTTGCGACAGTCAGGAAATCTCATTGGAAAAGCGAAAGACGAATCGGGAGTATCGGATCGGGTGTTCCTATTGCGAGGGGACATTGGCCACATACGACACTATTCTTCCTCGAATGGAGCGATGACGACTTGTGCGAGGGGATGACAAGAGTGTATCCTTGAAGGCTTGCTTCATCTCGACTTGACAGAAAAAGAGGGGTGCGTCGGATCCAATAAGTGACATCATCAATCCAATTGTGACATCATCCATCCATCGGGTAAAGTTTGACCACATCCTTCCAATGCTTTCCGAGTCTCCATGTCACTTCCTAGCCACCACTTCCTAAGCAAATACTCCTCGTACATTCATAGAATGGTACTGCGAGGGAGATCATACTGTCCAGTGCCACCAAAGAACCATGCCAAACAATAAAGAGAGAGAGAGAAAGAACTTCGGAGGGAACACTCCGTACCGTAATACTCAAACTCGTAATTACCCGGTCTCAATTCCTAATAAAGTTGCCGTTTTACGGGTATCAACTCTATCAGGCGAGCGGGACAATAAGCTTCTGTTCTAAACCCCTACTTTGGCCGGCTTTTTAGGGCTCCAGACCATTTTGGTACGAGAAGAACTCCACTCTTCCACACCTCACTCACTTAATCCGATGGGCTTTTTAGGGCTCCACACCGTTTCAGCAAGCTCAATGTGGGTTCGGCACAAGAGAATGAACTCGTTGAGCTATACTTTGAGTTCTTAATGAGCATGAGAAATCGCAGGGAAAGACTATGATATGGATGGAGAAGGCCCAGTGCCAACTCCCTTCATGAGACAGCGGATCTCATGGTAAACGCCCGTCCGTGTTCTCTTGCTGATATCCCGATTCTACCATTCAAACTCTTTTATTACCCGGTCTCCAAACGCTTCAGGTGTTAGCTGAACGAGGAGCGGGACAACAAGCTTTATTTCTTTCTCCCGTACGCGGCGCCGGTTTTAAGGGCAACTTCTCGGGGGTCCAGAAATCTCCACTCTTCTTCGCCTGCCTGCCGTACTAAGGTGGGCTTTTTAGGGCTCCACACCGGTTCGGGACAGACAGGGAAGGTACACAAGACATTGGCATCAAGTGTATGTTTCGAGTTTCTACGGGCACAAGAGACACGTCTGAAGACGCACTAAGAGGACGCGAAGTGAGGCCCATGCCTACACTTCTTCATGATGTAACATCATGACGGATTGCTACAACCCATGCCTAATGGTCGCTCATTACTGATTTGAACTCGTAAATTACCCGGCCTCATTCTACTTCGGTTGGTTTTTCAGGGCTTAACAACCTTTTCGAGGAGCGGGACAACAAGCTTTATCTCTTTCTCCCGTACGCAGCGCCGGTTTTAATGGCAACTTCTCGGGGGTCCAGAGATCTCCACTCTTCTTCGCCTCCCTGCCGTACTAAGGTGGGCTTTTTAGGGCTTAACCACCTTTTCGGGACAGAGAAGGAAGGAAAAAGGGCAGTAAAACTTACTGCTACGAGTTCGCACGACACAAAAATAGCATGGGGAGACTTCTATCCGAGGGATGCAGCAGCTGGATCGCTACCACCACTCTCTAACAATCGCTCATTGATTGTTTTGAACTCGGAATTTACCCGGTCTCTTTCTACTTCGGCTGGCTTTTTAGGGCTTAACAACCTTTTCGAAGAGCGGGACAATAAGTTTCTTTCCTTTCAACCCGTACGCAGCGCCGGTTTTAAGGGCAACTTCTCGGGGATCCGGTACTCGAAAACTCTTCTTCGCCTGCCTGCCGTACTAAGGTGGGCTTTTTAGGGCTTAACCACCTGTTCGGGACAGACAGGGAAGGAAAAAAACAAGACAGCAAAACTTACTGCTTCGAGTTCGCACGATTCCAGAGTGTCGGTGGAGCTGTAGATCCGTGGAGCCCGATTTTCCGATCTTTCCATGTGCAAATTATCTAGCTTCTCATCCAATTAAGGAAAGAGGCCGGCGAAGGGCGACACCCCCTTAGCCCCACAGCAAGCTGTGAGGTACCGACTGAAAAGCGGGCGACTGGTCCAACCAGTCAAGCCCTTGCTAGATAATTTGCGGAAAGGGTTTCGAAATCCTCATCTGGCCGGATTCCCTATCACTAGTCTCCTATTGTACTCCCGAGGGCAAAACTGTGATCAAGGAAATTCGCAAAAACGCTCAGTTGCTAAAAACGACCAGCTGGTTCGCCAAAATTTGTATAGAAAACACTGGGAGGAAATTTTCAACAAAAATTGAATCTCAGGGTCGATGCACCAAATGTGGCGCCCCTATGGGGAGATAACTCCACTTTAACCCGCTGGTTAGAGGTGGTTAGGGCGAGAACATGGTTTAGCAACACCCTCTAAGGGTGGTTCAGTACTACGAGGGATGAGCGGTGCGAATTCTACACAGTTTTACCTTACAACTCATTTATTATACTACGAGGGAAGTACAATAAACAAGTGAGAGAAACAAGGGGGAGAAAATAAAGTGAAAGAGTGTATCACTCCAACGTGAACGCACTCTGGGGGAATTAGGAATGTTGGCGCGGAGGAGATGCGCGAAGCAGTCATACCCTCATGCAACCAACAGACTGAATGATTTTAGGCCAGCGGCGACGACAGGTGGGCGCGGAAGACGCAGCTCAACTACGGTCACTCTCGTTTCCTGTGTGCACGTCGTGGCGAGACCCGTTGGCTGCTGCGCATATGGTGGAGCGTACGAGACGCAGACATAACGCGCGCGGTGGCAGCCTCTGTGTTGTAGGATGAGAGACGCAGAGAAAGGGTGTCGACGTGGGTGGTCCTCGGTCGGCAGCAGGCAGGCAGCAGGCAGACGACAGACAGGCGGGGTGATAGAGTGCGAGACGCAGCATGGCGGTCGTGGTTAGACGGTTCCTCCCCATGTGCTTGCAACTTGGCTTGTGAATGAGTGTATTCTCTACCGAAAGGAAGGAGAATACATGAGAAAAGACGAAAGGAATAAACAGGAAGAATTTATAGGGAAATAAGAGAGGTTTCTGTGGCAGGGGAAGGCACGGGAGCCTGGCACCTGACAACATAAGTTTCATCCAAATCGGCCCACTGAAAGTTGAGTTATGAGGTGGCACAAACAGACGGACAGACAGAAATCGGTGATTGTTATTAGTAAAGATTTTGAAGAGGCATTCTATGAAACAACTGAGACCGACCGGGCACACTTTTTCAAAGTTATTTTTTATGGCTATTATTATGTGTGCAGACACGGTTAAGTCTCTAATGTACATTAAATCAGTTTTCCTTCAACCCCTTACCGTAATGACCGAAATTCGCCAATTTTCAGCCAAAATTTTCAAAAATTTTCAAAAAAATTTCTGTGAGAGCTATCAATAAAATCTTTTTTGAAACTGTTAGCTGACATTATTTCAAACATTTTATCTGTTGACAACAAATTTGTAACTCCGCTATTAAACTTACAAAATGGTCCATCATTATGGCGCAAAATTTTCTTGACCTAATTTTCTGACTTTTTCGACCGTCCTGAAAATTTTTTCAACTACGTGAGTCGAGATTTTTTGATATTAGCGATATCAACTCTCGAGACGTCTACACTAAAAAAATCTTCCCTGGTTTCTGGTTGTCTTAAAGGCGATCCAGGTCAAAATGTGTACCCAACTTCAAACATTTCAACTGGACCTAATTCACGTAAACACACTTCTAGCCAACCGATTCGAATAAAACTTTCAGACTATTTTTTGCTTAGAATAATAAGTAACTCCACAAATTTTCAGTCATTTTACTTTTCTTTTCATGAAATTATTAACGATCGAAAAATTGGTGTTGATTGTTTGTGTGACTATACTGTTTGTGCTCATTGACATGCTAGAGATTTAGTTATAAAGTGAATAGCCTTTTATTTTAAAGCTAATTAATTTATGTTTTCAGTCAACTCTCAAAAAACAGCATAATATCAATTTGGAAAAAGTTGAAGGCCACAATGCCACCCCAAGCTATAACTTCTGCAAAACGGGTTTCCAAGAAGAATTTAATAGTTTAATGTGAGCTAATTGATGCACATTAGATTTAATTGTATTTTTTTTTTCTAAACACATTGTTTCCATAAACAGAGTCGAAGAAAATTCTCGAAAATATGGGTCTATTTAAAACTCACTCCCGCAGGTAATACCAATTTTTCGATCGTTAATAATTTCATGAAAAGAAAAGTAAAATGGCTGAAAATTTGTGGAGTTACTTATTATTCTAAGCAAAAGATAGTCTGAAAGTTTTATTCGAATCGGTTGGCTAGAAGTGTGTTTACGTGAATTAGGTCCAGTTGAAATGTTTGAAGTTGGGTACACATTTTGACCTGGATCGCCTTTAAGACAACCAGAAACCAGGGAAGATTTTTTTAGTGTAGACGTCTCGAGAGTTGATATCGCTAATATCAAAAAATCTCGACTCACGTAGTTGAAAAAATTTTCAGGACGGTCGAAAAAGTCAGAAAATTAGGTCAAGAAAATTTTGCGCCATAATGATGGACCATTTTGTGAGTTTAATAGCGGAGTTACAAATTTGTTGTCAACAGATAAAATGTTTGAAATAATGTCAGCTAACAGTTTCAAAAAAGATTTTATTGATAGCTCTCACAGAAATTTTTTTGAAAATTTTTGAAAATTTTGGCTGAAAATTGGCGAATTTTGGTCATTACGGTAAGGGGTTGAAGGAAAACTGATTTATTGTACATTAGAGACTTAACCGTGTCTGCACACATAATAATAGCCATAAAAAATAACTTTGAAAAAGTGTGCCCGGTATAGTGGTGTCATGCTCAGTGCATACATGGAATGTCTCTGAAATTCTAATTTTGAGTAAATTTTTTTTGATCCATGTACAGCGCCTCATTTGGTGCAGTATGGTCAATACATCGAGAAAAATTTTTTTGTTCGAAATTAGAATTTCAAAATATGTTTTTGTTCAGCAATCAAGGATACACATTTTGCCAAATTTTGAACTTGATTCGATTGATTTTGACCAAGTTATGAGCCAAGAACAAAACAGAGCATTTAGTGCTCCGAGCTCCATATCTCCGGAGCCGACCTTCCAACTCGGACCAAAATTTTTTTGGTGAGTACTTGAACACTTTTAATTATAATACTCAAAAACTAAAATGATTCATTGATTTTTGGAAAAGTTATTTTTTTCAATTTTGAGTGACGCCTACATCTGGCACGATTCTGGAGCACGGAGTGAAATTTCAATTTCAGAAAACTAGGTGCTTATTTCAGAATGTTTTTTCATTGCTCACGCAAAATTTCAAATTGATTGGACAATTATCGTCTAAGTTATGAAACGAAAAGTAAAGTGACACTCACCATTTTCCGCCACTGTATGTAAGTCTGTCTCGCTTCTGAACTGATTTTTTTATTTTTGTCATAGTTCAATCACAAAGTTTCGACGGAGCACACTTGTCTTTACGAATCTAGAGAAAAAATCAGTTTTTCAGTAAAAAATTTTCTGTTTCAGTTTGTCATCATATTTCTTTTAAAAATGCATCGGTAGTTACTAGATGATACAAAAATTAAGTATATAATTCAACGTACCGTTTCTTCAATTTCAGCAATACTGGAGAAGTCATCGGTGCAAGTTAAGTTAGGAACAATAAATGTATCTAGGCTTGTAATCCTGGTAAATTTTTTATCGTAAACCAATTCAATAATGACAGTTTCATGGGATTCATAGCAGCTGTTACTTATCTTGCTTTCCAATGTGATCGCTTTATCCCGCTCTTTTCTTGCTCTTTTCATGAAAAAAATGATGAAAACAGTCATCACTAAGGACATTAACAAACAGTCCAAAAATTTTCGTTTCTTTTCCTTTTTTAGAAGCCTAGTTCTAGAAAAAAAACGTTAAAATTTTTGCTAAAATTCGATTCAATTTTTGCTGTTTTGAATTGGGCTTATGTATGAAACACAAGGTTAACAAACTGATAATTGGTCGATCCATGCCGAAGAGGAATAGAGAAGAGATGAACAAATTTATGGCAGAATCGAGTTGGTATCGCCGGTTTTCATTAGTTCAATAAAAGTAGGGACCGAAAATAGCTGTAGCATTAGTCATTTTCATTTTCCGGAAATATTTATCAACTTCATGAAACATTGATTTTCTATTCTCAATATGTGGGATCTCACACTATTATTATAAAAAATTAGCAAGGAATTCTTGGGTAGAGATGATCGCGTGGCTCTGAAATAAAAATTGTAAAATACTTCAAGACAATAAATGGCATTTAAAGTACATAAATTACTCGTAGAAACATGATTTTGAAAAAAAGCTCTCAATTATGGTCATGCTTACGAAACCGCCTGAGAATTGCCTCTCATACAAAATCCAACATGTTACAAGCTTCACGAGACAGAAAATATTCTTCAGGCATCACTTTTGTAAACCGAAGTACTGTTATCTTTTGAATAATTTTGACTGTTTCCCGTTCTTGGTTAATATCAAAGAATTGAGAATTATCCGATATCCAAAATTTTTGTGATACATTGATTAACTACAAAGAACGGCATCTTCAAATTTTAGTCTCAACTTTTGAAAACATTTGGAATATCCCAGTCAAGCCTTTGAAGAGTGTATACGCGATTATTGCTATTGGGAAGCAAAATACAGAACATATTTTTAAAGCAGTCAAAATAATAGCGTGAGATTCTACATATTGAGAGTAGAAAATTCAATGTTTCATGAAGTAGATGAATATTTTGGGAAAATGAAAATGACTATTACCACTCTTTGATGATTTTCAAGCTTTATATCTCAAAAAAATCTGCGAAATCAGCCATTCTATGGTGGTGGATGTATAAACCTGAAACAGTTGCAGACGGCACATACTCTTTCTTTTTGGGATATCTCGATTAATTTTTTAGATAGACCTTCAAGCTCAGTCGGCCTATGTAATTTTTTCTCTTGATTCCAACTTCAAAAAAACCACTCATTAGTTGCACTGGTTCCAAAGTTACGACTTGAAACTAGGGTGAACGAATGAGCCAGAAACGCACTGAATTTTTCCCGTTTCTCTTCGTTGGTAATTTTGAATCACCGAACGTGACTGTAGTGTATTCATAAAATGGGCTTCTGAATTTGCCTTTCATTTTATTTTAATAGAATATTCTGACAATGTTCACAAATTACCAACAATCAAACGAAACTTCTTCATAAACAGATATTAGGATTCAATTTTTATTGTAATAGAATAAAAACCGTCATCAAACGTACTTATAAACTTTAATTTTTTCAATGGTTCATAACCTTCAGAAATTTGAAAATCGTCTAAATTTGGATTAGGCCTTATATTTCTGCTTGAATATTTGGATTCCGAAAACTCATTTCGGAGATCACTAAATTTGTGGTAGTTTCAGAGAATTCGAGGGTTTTCAGATGAAGAGGTGTGGACTTTTCTGTTAAAGAGACGGATCGGAATCTGAAGGAGAATAGAAATCTGAAAAAAAATGTTTCGAAGTTTTGATTTTAGAGGTAATTTTCAAAAGGATAACTGGTCAGTGTTCCATTTCTTCTTGATTAGTTATGATCTTAAAATGAAACAACGGTATCATATTAAAAAAAGCTGCATTTTGAACCGTTTCAAAAAGTTGATATGGTTTTTCGATTTTTGTCGAAAATATTGGGGGCTTCATTTTCGTTCCGCATATTTTTCGAAATCGTTACGACTTTGGAAATAGTGTCACCTTTGCACTAACCCTGGATCTATTTTTTCAGCTTCAAAACATCCATGAAATTGAGAAAAAATTATATTTTCAATGCTAACAAACATATTTCTTTTGGAAAATAGTGGCTTTGGCTTTCTTTACCATTTTTACGATTTCAAAGAGTAAAAATGTAATATGAAACGCTCGATATTCAGTTCCATATTCCTGAATTTAGGTGCACGAATTCTTTCCCACAATTTTCGAAATCTTTATGAGCGGGGTCTCAGAAATTAGCAGCAAAAATATTCTAAGGAAAATCGAGAACAACCAAATGATGAACTAGAGCTTCTCAGAATAATTTGAAAATCTTTACTTTTTGAAACTGTTTCAGGAAGTTCAGAAACTTGTGAAGTGCATACTTTGGGTATTGATAGAATTTTAAGCTCGTTGTGTTTTCTAGTAAATTTGAGCAGTAAATGCTTCTTCGTAGCAGTTTTCTATTCTCAATTTTCATGGCTTCTTTCTGACTAAATGGCATGTTCTTACGAATACATCATTTTCTAAATGAACCTATACTGCGATTATCATCGCACAAGTTACTTTACAGAGTTTCTGGAGTTTCTGAAACTGTTTCAGATAGCTCATAAATTGTTACATGTTTTGCCCTGTGCAATCCGTCAGCCAACGCGTTATCATTAAAAGGAAAAATATATATCATGCTTAAGGTCAATTTATGTTTCAATTACCCAATAATTTTTTTAAGTATTATAACAAAAATGTTCCTAAAATTGGCCCATTCAACTCGCCTACTGAAATTCGGTTTGGAAGTTTTGGCACTTCTGTACCATTTTTTTTATTATTTAAGTTGATAATAACTTCAGTTAGTTGTATGTGAATCTGATAGATGGTTCGGAGTGAGTAAAAAACAGTTTTTTGGGCTGAAACCTTCACTTACATAACTCAACGCTATTTTTTTCAGTTCCGAAGCATCCATTTTCTTGATAAGAATTCTATTTCAATGATCACAACAGATTTTGTGTGGTATTTTTGTTATTAGAGATATCATTTTGATTGTATGCGATTTGCGTTTAAAGTAGTGTGTTTCGTGATTTTAACATTTTTTCAATATTTCAAATTGTTACAAAATGAAATCCAATTTTCTCTATTTACTGTTAGTGTGAATGCATACACATGTACAATATCAATAACCTCGTCAACACGGCTTCAAATATGAAAACAAAACTTCTCGAAAAACACCGAATAAACTTGAGATTCATTACCTGAACATTAGTAAATAGTGACTACTACACTTCTTTTAAAAATAACTCAATTCTGACAATATCACTAAAGCCATCTTTGCAGTTTCAAAACCTCCATAATTTTCAAGAGTATTCATTTTACGTGTTCGCTGCATTTTGGACTCACGGCAAACAATTCTGGAAATTTCTCCAAAACCGCAAATTTTCCATGGAAGAATCTACCGATCAATATAAAGAGTTCTAAAAACATTTATGAAGTTTCTGAAACTGTATCGAGTAGCTCATTTAATTTTTTGATTTTCCAATTCTCTGTCACAAGCCATTGTAAAAAAATTCCCAAGAAAACTGTGTATGTTTCAAGACAAGATTCTGTTTCAGTTGCTCCATAATTTTCAACAATCCTAACAAAAATATTCGTATGTTCGAGATTGACTTATTCAGCTTGTCAAAAACATTCTGATAGAAAATATTTCCACTTTTAAATCATGTTTTACCTGCTTCAAATGGTTTCTAGGCGCAATTAGATATAGGTTTATCAAGGGTGATTGTTGACGTGGTCCACAAACTCTACTGTTTTAAAACGTGCATAATTATTCTAGACTTTTTCACTAAATGATTGTTGATTGACAATGTTAAAAGTGCAACATTAAAATCACACATCTCCAATTAGCTTTCAAGTACTCCAATATAACTTTTTGTACAGCAGAGGACAGTCCGTGAGTCATTTTTCGTAAATTGTTGTAATCCAATAGTAGTAAATGAGTTGGTTGGAGAAACAAGTTACTAGAATTTACATGACCTTACACTAACTATGAAACATTAAATATACTATTTTGAATGTAGTACTTTGATATAGTTAGTTCTTATCGTTTACAAAATATGTCTATAGTACAAGGTGCACCCCTAGATTCTTTGTTACCAATGTTGGTAGGAAATAATGTTTAAACACATTGAACTTTTCTGTTATCACTTCTTGTTAACTGTATGGCGAGAATGCTCGGGTTTGCTTCATTTTCTCTTCGAGCTGAACCCGATTACAAGTTGTTTTAAAAAAGACACCGTACCATATTTTGTTACGGTGGCCATTGAAAATGTGTTAGTCGTGGCAAGACCAACTTGTATGCCCGTCTTCAAATACCGACCGTGAAATATTAGGTTGTCCCAGAAGTTTTCTACCATAAATGTTTTTCTTTGCTATTCTTTTTGGGGTTGTCATCCGGTTAAGGCCTTTTGTTATTGGGTTGCTGATGAGTGTTTGATGCTAGAAAATAGATTTAAGTTAGACCGCGTCTCCCTCTCTCAAAGAAAATGTTACGTTTCTGAACAGGTCAGATTTGAGATTTGAATTCGCCATCTTCGACATATGTCTATCAAACTTCTGGAAAGTTTCAATAAGATATGGTAATCTGTATGTTGTTGCCCAACTATCCTTCTTTCATATGGACAGTAACATAAAGCACCTATGCCAGCGAGCGCGGGTTTGTAACCAGAAATACGTAAAAATCGGATTTTTTGGTTTTCTTGAGTCTCATGCAAATTTATGAGGTCATGTTTTAGTATTATACTTCTACATTAATTTGTGACTTTGTGTGTTAAAATTTTTCAAAACTGGTCCTTCTCCACAAAAATAGAGGAATACACCGATTTTTTGGTAAAAATCCTGAAAGGGAGATTTCGACTTGAGCTCACCCCCTGCCCTTCATTGGAAACCAAACTGAATGAAACTGAGTGAAATTACAGAATAAATATTTAACAACATTTTCTGAAAAGGTTGGGCATTTTCATCTACATTCAAAGAAATACCAGACATTTGGAGACCCGTGACCCTAAAAATGACCCCTACCGTTCTTCGAGACATAACTCACAACTCTCAAGTAACAATGAGCTAGAAAGTTGCATACAAATGTCTTATTTATTTGGCAAAAAAGTCCACACATAACTTGTCCAGCACCACTCTATTCCTTTCTGAGACGACGAACTCATTTATGGTAGAATACTTATGGGACAACCTAATATTATTCAGAAACAATTAGATGGAATTCTTGGAGAGAGATAATTGCGTGGCTCTGAAACAAAAATTGTACTGCTTCAGGTACATATCTTGCATCGAATGAGATACTTTTCGACAATAACTGGCATTCGAAGTAAGCTATTAGTCAAACCATGATTTTGAAGAAAGAGCTCTCAATTATGCTCATATTTACGACATCTAGTGACAATTGCCGCGTTCACAAAATCGACATGTTACAAGCTTAATGGGACAGAAATTTTTCAGGCGTCACTCTTGTAAACCGAAGTACTGTTCTCTTCTGAATAAATTCGACTGTTTCCCGTTCTTGATTAATATCCCAGAATTGAGAATTATCTAATTCCTCAAGTTTTTCATAAATACATTGATTTACTACAAATAACGGCGTCCATAAGTTTCCGTCTCAAATTTTGAAAACATTTGGAATATCCCTGTGAAGCCTTCAAATAGTATACAGCGATTATTGCTATTGAAAATCGAAATACAGAACATATTGATAAAGCAGTCAAAATAATAGTGTGAGATCCCATATTTTGAGAGTAGAAAATTCAACGTTTCATAAAGATGATAATTATTTACGGAAAATGAAAATGACTAATGCTTCACCTGCTTACTCCAAAAAAAAAACTAGCTCTTTCCTAAGTTCTGTGACCGACATTTGAACTTGTGTTTGAACTGGTGATCCATATAGAATGGTCCACCTGCTGAGTCAAACAGCGAAAAGTCGTGAAAACCTATTTTACCATGTTTTCAGTAACATGAGAATCATTTCCAAGCTTTAGATCTCAAAAAAACCTGCGAAACAGCCATTATATGGTGGTGACCGTATAAACCTGAAACGGTTGCAGACGGCACATTTTCAGTTTTTTTGGGATATCTCGATTAATTTTTCAGGAACGACTTTCAAACTCAGTCGGCATATAACAATTTGTGCCCCGATTCCGATTAAAAAATAATCTACTAATTACTTACACTGGTTCCAAAGTTACGACTCAAAACTATGGTTAACGTATAAACCTGAAACGCACTGTATGTTTTTCCGTTTCTCTTCGTTGGTAATTTTAGTTCCCCTAACGTGACTGTAGTTAAATTGTGAACTCTTGGCTTTCATTTCAGCTCAATGGAATTTAATTGCCATGTTCGCTAATTAACAACAAGCAAACTAAACTTGTTCATAAATTGTGATATCAGGATTCAATTAATTTTGTCATGTTGTTTTGTTTTGATAGGACCTAAAATTTCATATTTTCATTTTCATAGGACCGAAGCTTCAATCATGCGCACTGTTTTTATCTTCTCCACTACACAACATACTACTTCAATGAAACATTAACGTTATGAAACTACATTCGACTGATTGAGTTTTCTGTTTTTCCTTAATTTGAGGTTTTTAAAGGGCGGGGAGTAGCGGAATCAATGAAGTCAACTTTCGAATCACCAAGAATAACATTCTAGTCGGCAAGAAGAATGAATCGATGATATTTTTAAACAATCATGGTAAGGAGCAGGAAACTGGACGTTTCGTCATCTGTATTTAACTCGAGTTCATAATTTTGATGACTATATGCTTGTTTCTCGGAGTGGGTCATTGGAATTAGATTTGTCAGTAAACTCCGCATTTTTACACCTATTCAAAACAGTTTCAAAAAGTTCATTTGGTTTTCAGTTTTTTGTCGAAACCATTAGAAATCCGATTCTGTTTTCAGAGTTTTTGAAAATTGGTACGATTTTGAGTCGATGGTTACATCTTTTATTGGAACATAGAACTATCACTCACAATTATAACGAAGCCTCACTAGGGAACCACTCGAACTGGGGGATGGAAATATACTACGAAAGTGGTACCATTGGAAAGAAGACAGTTTGAAATGAAGATTGCAAGAAAAAATTTCTGCTAAATAAGATCGGCAGACGGGAAACATGTCTTCTGAAGTTTGCAAATTTTAACGTTACTTTTTGCTTTTCCTCTCCGCTTTTCCTCGGATTTCCACCGGGATTTTCCCTGATTTGCGCGCATTACTCTATGCCCTCCTACCCTCAATAAAAATGTCGAGTTGTGGCCGAGTGGTAGAGTGGGGGCCCAGTGAGCGGTAGGTTGGTGGTTCGATTCCTTTCGCTGCCAAACCTTTTTTTGCGAACCTTTTAATGGATGCGGCAATTCGGCATTCATTAGGTGCCTACGATGTGCCGAATACATCTGCTTCGACCATTTTATCGTCTTTGATAAACATTTGTGCCCTTTCCCTTGATTTGATTCATTTATTGTTGTTTCATGTTTCTTTTGATTTTTAAATAAATAATTGTAGATTGCGATAACTTTTTCTTCGAATTTCTGTACATCCGAAAACTCAAAAAAAAAGAAAAAAAAGGATTGGCAGCGAAAGGAATCGAACCACCAACCTACCGCTCACTGGGCCCCCACTCTACCACTCGGCCACAACTCGACATTTTTATTGAGGGTAGGAGGGCATAGAGTAATGCGCGCAAATCAGGGAAAATCCCGGTGGAAATCCGAGGAAAAGCGGAGAGGAAAAGCAAAAAGTAACGTTAAAATTTGCAAACTTCAGAAGACATGTTTCCCGTCTGCCGATCTTATTTAGCAGAAATTTTTTCTTGCAATCTTCATTTCAAACTGTCTTCTTTCCAATGGTACCACTTTCGTAGTATATTTCCATCCCCCAGTTCGAGTGGTTCCCTAGTCAGTAGCTTTTATACATAGAAAAGGGGGTGGAGTTTTAATATAGGAAGATGTGGGGGATAGGAATGTAAAGAAGAGGAAACAATATATATCAGGGAGCAAAGGGGAAGTGCAATATAGATCAAACGATTATGATCAAAATGGTACCTCGGGTTCATTAAAGTCTTCCTAAAAATCCTAAAGTTTGTTTCTTTTGAGTTTTACAACATGCACTTCCTGTTCTTGTTGGACTCACTGCAAACAATTCAGGAAATTTCTCCAAAACCGCATACTTTGAATGAAAGAACTACATACACAACAACATAAAGAGTTCTGAAAACAATTATGAAGTTTCTGAAACTGTATCGAGTAGCCTATAAAATTTTTTGATCTTTGTCCAGACCAATTCCTTGTCACAAGCCATTGTAAAAAAATTCCGTTTCAGTTACTTCATAATTTTCAACAACCCTAACAAAATTGTTTGATCTTCGGCTGACTTATTCAACTCGCCAACTAATATTCAGATAGATAATGTTTCCACTTTTGAATCATGTTTTACCTGCTTCAAATGGTTTTTAGGCGCAATAAGTTATAGTTTAATCAAAGGTGATTGTCGTCGCAGTCCACAAATTCTACTGTTTTAAAAAGTTCATAATTATTCTAGACTTATTCACTAAATGATGAATCCAAGTACTCCAATATAACTTTTTGTGCAGTATACCCAATTTTTGTTGATCCTTTTTGAGGTGCTTCGAAATAGGACACTTGTGAGATTCACACCTTCAATATTGTCAAGAAGGCAACTGTCGCTGCTCTGAAAAATAACTAAATTCTGATGAATCACTACGATCTTTCTTGCGATTCCAAAAACGTCATATTCTTCATAAATTCTTGAGCAGCCAATTCTTCCTTGCAGCAGCTTCCTATTATCATTCTGTATATCTTGTTCCTGACTAAATAAAACGTGAGGTACGAATTTATCAAGGCACTAGTTACTTCACAAAACTTGAGGAGTTTCTGAAACCGTGTCAATGGGTTCAAAAGTTAGCAAAAGAGCAATTCCCGAAATAAATTTCACAATAATTTTCAAGCTATGTTCATGAAAATAATTGAGTGTCCTAGTGACATAATTTAACACAACTACCAATATTTCGATTGGAAGTGGGCTTACTACTGAATCGTATTCAAGCTGGTTCAAAATTTTTTGGCTCAATAAGTTGTACGTTGATCGAAAAAATGGTTAGATGTAAGTGGAACGCAGTTGTAAAAAATGATAAACAATCTTTCCTGTTTCAAACAGTTTATTATTCCTGAACTCACCAACCAAGGAATTATAGGTCGTTTTTTGACAATTTATGAGTATGCTTTCAAATCTGTTTCTCAATTTTCTCAACCAACATGAACACCTTCAATTTTTCAATTCATTTTTTTTTCTTTTTCATCAAGTCGAGAATTATTGTAAAATTTTTCACTGGTCAGTGGTGGACAAACACAACATTCCAAAACAACTCAAAATAATATTAACTTTTTCTGTAATCGCAAAACAACTGTCTGGACAATTAGCGTTAGTTTGCATCCGTTTACTGGTTAGTTTTTTTCTTTCTTCTAATATGATAACAATGAAAATGTAGATTTTTCTCAGAATCGCACTGAAACTATGGAAGTGTGCGCACAGTGCAAGTTGCCCAAGTGAATAGAAGAAAAGCAACACAACCTGTACAAATAAGGCTTCAAATATGAACACAAAATCATTTCAAAAACACCGAATTACACCGAATACACATGTTATGAAAACAATGAATATCTCTCTTACTTGAAACCGTTTCAAAAAGTTCATAGAAGTTTTGAAATTCAATGCCTGAACATTAGAATAATGTAACTACCACACTTCTCTGAAAAATAACTCCATTCTGACAATATCACTACAAAATCTTTGCAGTTTTAAAACCTTCATTATTTTCATGAATATTCATTCATGTGTTTGCTTTTTAAATATTGGCTGACTGCAAACAATTCTAGAACTTTCTCCAAACCCGCACATCTTGACTGAAGAAACTATACAACAATAAAAAGAGTTCCAAAAACAATTGTGAAGTTTCTGAAACTGTATCGAGTAGCTCATAAAATTTTTTAAATTTTTGCCTAGACTAATTCTCTGTCACAACCCATTGTAAAAAATTTTCAAGAAAACTGTGTATTTTTCCAGACAAGATTCTGTTTCAGTTACTCCATAATTTTTAACAATCCTAACAGAAATGTTCCTGTGTTCGGTTATTGATTGACATATTCAACTTGCCTATTAACATTCAGATAGAAAATTTTTCCACTTTTGAATCATGTTCCACCTGCTTCAAACGGTTTCTGGGCGCAATTAGTTATAGGTTAATCAAAGGTGATTGTTGCCGCGATCCACAAACTCTACTGTTTTATAAAGTGCATAATTATTCTAGAATTATTCACTAAATGATAGGTGATTGATGCCTAGCGATGCGAAATTAAATCCACACACCTCCAATTAGTTTCGAAGTACCCCAATATAGCATTTTCTATAGTATAGGACTGTCCGGGAGTTATTTTTCGCAAATCGTTATATTTCCAGTAGTAAAGGAGTTCGGTGAAAAAAACAAGTTACTAAAATTTACCAGGCCTTACACAAAATATAAAACATCATACATACTATTTTGAATGTAGCACTTTGTATGTAGTTCTTATCATCTACAGTATATGCATATAATACTAGGTGTAGGAAATCGAAATCTTCTTTACGGTGGTCATAGAAAATGCTATGATCGTAGCAAGCCAGTTTGCGTAATAAGTGTTCCATCTGCCAACTTTTCAAGAAACCTAATTTAAACAGATTAGATTTTCTCTCCCTTTAAGAACTTGCCTATTTTCAAAACCATGTTAATTCAAAATATATAGGTTGTGTTCCTTAGAATTATAGTAGTCAGAGGCATCATTTTTAGCGTGATATTGCTATGAGCAAGTTGTGGGATCTCAGACCGAGAATGGCTATCAGTTATATCAAACCCAATTTTCGTTGATCATCCTAGTTCAGTATCTTCAAAATTGACACAAAAGAGGATTGAAAAGGTTGAAGTTAATACACTTGTCAGGAAAAAAATGGCATATCTCTAATTTTTGAAACTGTTTCAGAATGATCATACAAGTTATGAGATTCACACCTTGAACATTGTGAGGTAGGCAACTGTCGCTGCTGAAAAATAACTCACTTCTGATGATTTCCCTATTATCATTTTTGCGATTTCAAAAACGTCATATTGTCCATAAATTCTTGAGCGGCCAATAATTGTTCGTAATTGTTAATATTCTCATTCTTTGTATTTTGTTCCTGACTAAATTAAACGTTTGGTACATAGTTTAACACAAATACTAATTTATTGATAGGAAATGTGCGTTTACTAATGAATCGTATTCAACCTGCTTCAAATATTTTCTAGGCTCAATTAGTTGTAGGTTAAACGGATAAATAGTCAGGTGTGAGTGGAACGCAGTCATAAAAATGATAAACCATCATTCCTGTTTCAAATAGTTCATTATTCCTGAACTCACCAACCAAGGTAATCGGCAAGAAGTTTGTTTCTCAATTTCGAGTTTGTTTCTCAATTTTCTCAACCAACATGATCATCCTAATTTTTTCGATTCATTTTTTTCTTTTTCATAAAGCCCAGAAAAATTGTAAAATCTTTCACTAGTCAGTGTTGGACGAACAAAACATTCCAAAACAACTCACCTCGTATTAGCATCCAGGTACTCCAATTCCAGGTAATCCGTGAACTTTCTGAACAGTATGGGACAGTGTGTCATTTTTCAGAAATTGGAGAAATCCAGAAAAGGTTAGGAAACAAAGCTGTCATATGTTCCAGTAGAAAACAAGCACTCATCTTTTGAAATCCATTCTTCAAACTTCTTAAAACGAAAATCTGGATTTTTTTGATTTTGAACCCTGACAAATGACATTAATATCATCAATCACCTATCATTTAGTGAATAATTCTAGAATAATTATGCACTTTATAAAACAGTAGAGTTTGTGGATCGCGGCAACAATCACCTTTGATTAACCTATAACTAATTGCGCCCAGAAACCGTTTGAAGCAGGTGGAACATGATTCAAAAGTGGAAAAATTTTCTATCTGAATGTTAATAGGCAAGTTGAATATGTCAATCAATAACCGAACACAGGAACATTTCTGTTAGGATTGTTAAAAATTAT
This sequence comes from Caenorhabditis sinica, assembly GCA_963932045.1. Classification (NCBI taxonomy): domain Eukaryota; kingdom Metazoa; phylum Nematoda; class Chromadorea; order Rhabditida; family Rhabditidae; genus Caenorhabditis; species Caenorhabditis sinica. The sequence goes on from OZ009940.1 coordinate 24,919,994, forward strand.
GGAGTAACTGAAACAGAATCTTGTCTGGAAAAATACACAGTTTTCTTGAAAATTTTTTACAATGGGTTGTGACAGAGAATTAGTCTAGGCAAAAATTTAAAAAATTTTATGAGCTACTCGATACAGTTTCAGAAACTTCACAATTGTTTTTGGAACTCTTTTTATTGTTGTATAGTTTCTTCAGTCAAGATGTGCGGGTTTGGAGAAAGTTCTAGAATTGTTTGCAGTCAGCCAATATTTAAAAAGCAAACACATGAATGAATATTCATGAAAATAATGAAGGTTTTAAAACTGCAAAGATTTTGTAGTGATATTGTCAGAATGGAGTTATTTTTCAGAGAAGTGTGGTAGTTACATTATTCTAATGTTCAGGCATTGAATTTCAAAACTTCTATGAACTTTTTGAAACGGTTTCAAGTAAGAGAGATATTCATTGTTTTCATAACATGTGTATTCGGTGTAATTCGGTGTTTTTGAAATGATTTTGTGTTCATATTTGAAGCCTTATTTGTACAGGTTGTGTTGCTTTTCTTCTATTCACTTGGGCAACTTGCACTGTGCGCACACTTCCATAGTTTCAGTGCGATTCTGAGAAAAATCTACATTTTCATTGTTATCATATTAGAAGAAAGAAAAAAACTAACCAGTAAACGGATGCAAACTAACGCTAATTGTCCAGACAGTTGTTTTGCGATTACAGAAAAAGTTAATATTATTTTGAGTTGTTTTGGAATGTTGTGTTTGTCCACCACTGACCAGTGAAAAATTTTACAATAATTCTCGACTTGATGAAAAAGAAAAAAAAATGAATTGAAAAATTGAAGGTGTTCATGTTGGTTGAGAAAAATGAGATCTCACAAACTTTTCAATTATTCAAAAAATTTAAAGAAATTCTGTATGAAATATTCGACTAAGATTCTAAAAAGAATCGGGAACCAAGAACTTTTGAATTTATATGTGTTCAAATGAGCTGGTCAGATAGCGTAGGCATAATAAATACTGAACACTCCCGTCGCTTTGGTGCCTTGAACAGGTTTGACAAAAAGTACTCCTTGAAAAACTGAGGGTGTTTTATACCGATGGGTATCTCAGGAAATCAGCGGGAGTGGCAAAATGTTTTTACATTTTTCAAACACTAATACTTTCAGCATATTACTATTACATTTTTCAGTTTCCCTCTGTTTCATTTCATTATTAGCGAAATGCAAGTAGGAAACCTACTCAAAAGGCAAAAAAGTTGAACTTACACTTTCGTCCCTGTAATTTTGACTATGCCCGATAAAAGAGTTTCGTTTTTATTTTTGTACAGTAATATGTTATGGCTAACAACTGGCAAAAAATGAGAAAGATATTGCTTCCCCAAGCTGAGTTATGAGTATTCAAACTTGACACATTAGAATGCCAAGGGACTTATGACTCAACCTAATAATTCAGAGGAAATCGAATCGTATATTGTTTTCACTATTTACAACATGAGTTTGCAATTGAGCAAGTTTTCAACACATTTTTCAATTATTACATTAATCAATTGTGACATTTAGCAACTGTGCCATTTCTTCACATATCGAAACCGCAATATTACTGTTTCCTGAACCTTATTTCAATAACATTGAGCAGCAAGAGTTAGTCCATGTGGGATAGCCCTAAGTATTTGCAATTATTGATTTGAAAAAATACAATTCTACAGCCATGGTCCATATTTTAATTGATTCACTGTATTTTCTACTCACACACGGAATACATATTATCAAATTTTTCACAATCATATTGTTAATGCACTATGTGAAACATTATAGATTTATCAAAAATTTAATTCGGTCAATATATGACAAGAGGTTCCTCTACCTCTTCATCAGAAAAAAAAATTGCCGTACGAAATGCATTCGCATTGATGACAGACAGCAGAACCATCCTAAATAGAACATCTGAAACAGATATCGACTGTTTTCAAATAGTGGTAAAAGACGTAGCAATTTCATCGTCTGATAATCGTGATATAAAGAGAATAAAGTGATTAACCCTGCAGCCTTAAAATCACTTCTATCATTTACGAGAGCAAACGGCAATCCAAACATATTCAAAAATAAACCAAGCTTTTTTAAAAGTATTGGAAACAGGCAGCTATTGTGTCACCATTAATCAAAAGCTCTGTTTCATTATCATTAGTTCTGGCAGATTTGAAACTGAAAAATCAGTTTTTCCATCTCACTCCGATCTCATTGTATGGCCGACAAACATGTTTCAAAAAGTTCATGTAGATTTGGAGTTTTCTCATTGAATAATATCAGATTTATTCATAAATTCTGTCACTTTTCAAAAAGAGAACTCTGGGTATTTCAGTGATTATTGAAGCTTGTCGGAGATGAAAAAATGGTGTCGGATTATCAACAAAAAACGACAAATGGCAATAATTCGCATTAGTTTTGTATTTCAACAACTGCACATCCTGTTAAAGCATTTTTTCTTGATAATTGTGATAAGTATACGTGATGAAGATGGGAATAATAAATTGATCAATGGCAGCAAGGCAACGCTATTAACAAAATCATGATCTATTAGCATGTAAAACAATTAAAATCAAAACCAGATGCTCCGAAAGCCTCAGCTTGTGAAATAGAAATAAGGACCGAAAATAAATATGAAAAAAATTATCGCAAACAGTGCATGATACACTTTCTCTTTCCTTCTTCTTCGTTGCTTAGCCATTCTTTCAGAATTCAGAGGAGTATCTTCAGAATCCAAAATGTTGGGAGTAGGAGTTTCCAACGGAGCAAGGTCTTCAGGAAGGTCCATGTCTTCTGTTAAGACCACTTTCAACACAAAATACGAGTTTCGGTCCTGTGATTGGATTCCATAAATGAGAAGCTTTGAATCCAAGTCTATTGGGATTGAGAGGAAGCTGAAAAAAAGTTAAATGATCCCAAAAATACCAAAAATTAGTCGGCAAAAAACAGATCTACAATAGGGTAATATATAATTCCGTTTCAACTCCAGCAATACTGAAGAAGCCATATTTGGTGTAAGTTATGAACAATGAGTGTATCTAGGCTTGTAATTATGGTTTAATGTTTTTAATCGTAAACCAATTCAATAATTACAGTTTCATGGGATTCATGACAGCTGTTACTTATCTTGCTTTCCAATGTGATCGCTTTATCCCGCTCTTTTCTTGCTCTCTTTATGAAGATAGTCGTCACAAGGGACAGTTCAAAAATTTTCGTTTCTTTTCTTTTTTTCAGAAGACTAGTTCTAGAAATGACAAATAACTTTGAAATTTTTGCTAAAATTATGTTCAATTTTCCTGTTTTGAATTGCGCTGATCTATGAAACACAGAGTTAAAAAACTGATAGATGATGAACCCATGCCGAAGGAGAATAGAGAGAAGAGGAACAAATTTATGGCAGAATCTAGATGGTATTGCGGATTTTCAATGATTTAAACAAAATGAGAGGCCAACCTTGAATAACTATTAGCAAGAACGAGAGAGGCATTAGTCATTTTTACTTTCCTGAAATATTTATCAACTTCATGAAACATTGAATTTTCTATTCTCTATATGTGGGATTTTACACTATTATTTTAAAAAATTAGAAGGAATTCTTGGTTAGAGATGATCGCGTGGCTCTGAAACAAAAATTGTACTGCTTCAGGTACATATCTTGCATCGAATGAGATACTTTTCGACAATAACTGGCATTCGAAGTAAGCTATTAGTCAAACCATGATTTTGAAGAAAGAGCTCTCAATTATGCTCATATTTACGACATCTAGTGACAATTGCCGCGTTCACAAAATCGACATGTTACAAGCTTAATGGGACAGAAATTTTTTCAGGAGTCACTCTTGTAAACCGAAGTACTGTTCTCTTCTGAATAAATTCGACTGTTTCCCGTTCTTGCTTAATATCCCAGAATTGAGAATTTTCCAATTCCTCGGAGGTTTCTAACATATACATTGATTTACTACAAATAACGGCGTCTACAAATTTTAGTCTCAAATTTTGAAAACATTTGGAATATCCCTGTGAAACTGTTAGAAGAAAAGAATCAGTCATTTTCATATTTCGAAAATATTTATCAACTCTTTGAAACATTGAATTTCCTACTCTTATGTGGGATCGCCCACTATTCTGTTGATTGCTTCACCAATATGTTACGTATTTCGATTTCCAATAGGAAATTTAATGTTTCATAAAGTTGATACATTTTTTCGGAAAATGAAAACGACTATTGCCCTCTCCTGCTGACCCTCTTTATTCAAAAACTTGCTCATTTCTAAGTTCTGTGACCGAGATGGTGGATGTATAAACCTGAAACGGTTGCAGACGGCACATTTTAAGTTTTTTTTTGGGATATCTCGATTAATTTTTTAGGTACGGCCTTCAAAGTCTGTCGTCATATGTAACTTTGTGCCCTGATTCCGATTTCAGAAAAAATCTACTCATTACCTACACTTGTTCTTAAGTTAGGACTCAAAACTAGGGTGAACGAATAAACCTGAAACGCATTGTCTGTTTTCCCGTTTCTCTTCGTTGGCAATTTTTGTTCTCCTACCGTGATTGTAGTTAATCACAAAATAGAAAAAGAATTCCTGAATTTGCCTTTCATTTCATTTCAATGGAATATTTTTGCAATGTGCACAAATTGCCAACAATCAAACTAAAATTCTTCATAAACTGTGATATTAGGATTCGATTTTCATTTTGATAGGGCCAACGCCGTCTCCATCCGCACTGTTGTTAATTTCTCTACTACACAACTTACTACTTCAATGAAACATTAATCTTATAAAACTGTATTTGCCTGATTGAGTTTTCAATTTTTCCCTAATTTAAGGTTTTTTGTAAAGTTTGGGATAGCGAAATCAGTGAAGTCCATTTTCGTATCTAGTAGAAGAATGAATCGATTTTTAATAAACAATCACTGTAAGGAGCAGAAAGCCGGACGTTTCGTCATCTGTGTATAACGTTCAAATTTTGATGATTATTTGCTTATTTCTCAGGGTAAATCACTGGAATCAGATTTGTCAGTAAATTCTGCATTTTCTTACCTATTTGAAACAGTTTCAAAAAGTTTATATGGTTTCTAGGTTCTTGCCGAAAACATTGTATAACTCATATCTGTATTGAATTTTCTTGAAAATTGGTACGACTTTGAGAATGATAACGCCTTCCCAAAAATCCTAAAGTTTGTTTCTTTTCAGTTTTACAACATGCATATATTTCAAGAAATATAAACCTGAATTAAATTGGCTTTCTTGTACATTGTTACTATTTCAAGGTGTGAAAAAGTCATATTAAATGTTTGATATTTAGTGCCAGTTTTCTGAATTTAGATGTACGAATTCTTGCTCACAATTGTCGAAATCTTTATGAGCGGGGTCTCAGAAATTAGCACTAAAAATATTCTAAGGAAAATCGAGAACAACAAAATTATTAACTAGAACTTCTCAAAATAATCTGAAAATCTCTACTTTTTGAAACTGTTTCAGAAAGTTCATCAAGTTGTGAGATTCATACCTTGGACAATTTTTCCATTTGAAACATTTCATATATTCTGATAAATTTGAGCAGTCAATGCCTCTTCGTAACAGTTTCTTATTCTCAATTTTCATAGCTTCTTTCTGACTAAATGGAATGTTCTATACGAATATATCTAATTTTCAAAATGAAACTATACTGCGTGATTATCATGGCACAAGTTCTGGAGTTTCTGAAACTGTTTCAAATAGCTCATAAATTGTTACATGTTTTAGTCTGTTAATTTTATCAAGAAATGGGGAAAGATATATCATATTTGAGGTCAATTTATGTTTCAATTACCCAAAAAATTTTTCAAGTATTCTAACAAAAATGTTCCTTATCTTGGCCCTGATGGCGCATTCAACTCGGCTACTAAAATTCGGCTTGGAAGCTGTGGCACTTTTTCAGAATTTCTCTGATTTAAGCTGATAATAACTTCAGTTAGTTGTATGTGAATCTGGTAGATGATTCGGAGTGAGTAAAAAACAGTTTTTCAGACTGAAAACTTCACTTAACAATAGTTTGTTTTCTGTTCCAATGCATCCATAATTTTTATCTAAAAAATTCTATTTCAATGATCACAATCACGTACAGGTTTTTCAAAGTAATTTTGTTATTAGAGGTACCATTTTGATTGTATTCAGTTTGCCTTAAAAGCAGTGTGGTTGCTGATTTTTACAGAAATTTTTCACTTTTTCAAACTGTTAAAAAATATAGTGCAATATTTCCTATTTAGTATGTATACAAATATGACTTCAACTATGAACACAAAAATTTTGAAAACACCGGTTTGAATAAACTTGTTATAACAACTGTGAATATCTTTCCTATTTTAAACGGTTCCAGGAAGTTCATAGAACTTGTGAGATTCAGTATCTGAACATTGGTTAATTTGAACAACTATGAAAACTTCTTTAAAAATAACTCAATTCTGACAATATCACTCAAACCATCTTTGCAGTTTCAAAACCTTCATAATTTTCATGAATATTAATGCTCTCAATTCGTATTGGGATCACGGCAAACAATTCTAGAATTTTCTCCAAAACCGCACATTTTGACTGAAGAAACTACACAGCAATATAAAGAGTTCTAAAAAAATTTATGAAGTTTCGGAAACTGTTTCAAATAGATCATAAATTGTCACATTTTTTGCCCTGTGCAATGTATCTACTAATTCTCCTTCACAGCCATTGTAAAAAAAATTCCCAAGAAAACTGTGTATTTTTCAAGACAAGATTCTGTTTTAGTTACTCCATAATTTTCAACAATCCTAACGAAAATGTTCGTGACTTCGGTATATGACAGATTTATTCAACTTGCCTACTTACATTCAGATAGGAAATATTTCCAATTTTGAATCATGTTTTACCTCCTTCAAATGGTTTCCAGGCGCAATAAGTTATAGGTTAATCAGAGGTGATTGTCGACGCGGTCCACAAACTCTACTCTTTCAAAAAGTGCATAAGTATTCTAGACTTTTTCACTAAATTATTGGTGAATGTCGAAGTGCAGCATTAAAACCACACACCTCAAATTGAAGTCCAAGTACTCCGAAGTAACTTTTTGCACAGTATAGGACAGTCCGGGGGTCATTTTTCGCAAATTGTTGTAATTCAGAAGTAGTAAATGAGTTGGTTGGAAAAACAAGTTACTAGAATTTACAGGACCTTACACTAACTATGAAACATTAAATGTACTATTTTGAATGTAGTACTTTATATGTAGTTCTTATCATCTACAGTATATGTATATAATACTAGGTGTAGGAAATCGAAATTTTTGTTACGGTGGTCATAGAAAATGCTATAGTCGTGGCAATAAGTGGTTCATTCGCCAACTTTTCAATTAACCTAATTAAAACAGCAAACATTTTCTGTCCCTTAAAGAACATGTCTATTTTCAAAATAATATTAATTCAAAATATATAGGTTGTGTTCCTTCAAATTATGGTAATCAGAGGCATAATTTTTATCGTGATATTGCTATGACCGAGTTCTCGGATCTCAGACCAAGACTATTATTTCGATCACCCCCAATTTTCGTTGATCCTATTTGAGGGCTTCAAAGTTTGACACTAAAAATGTTTGAAAAGTCTGAATTTAATTCACTTTTCAGGAAAAGATGACCTATCTCAACTCTTTGAAACGGTTTCAGAATGATCATAAAACTTGTCAAATTCAAGCCTTAAACATTGTCAATCTGAAAACTGTTGCTGCTCTGAAAAATAACACAATTCTGATGATTTCACTATGATCATTTTTTGCGATTTCAACAACGTCATATCATCCATAAATTTTTGAGCAGCCAATGCTCATTCTCTGCACCTTGTTCCTAACCAAATTAAACTTAAGGCATGAAGTTATTGAAGCACTAGTTATTTCACAAAACTTGAGGAGTTTCTGAAACCGTGTCAATGGGTTCAAAAGTTAGCAAAAAAGCAATGCCTGAGACTAATTTCTCAATAATTTTCAAACTATGTTCATGCAAAAAACTAGAGTGGCCTGACATACTTTAACACAAATACCAATATATTGATAAGAAGTGTTTTTACTACAGAATCGTATTTCAGCTGCTTCAATTTTTTAGGCTCAATTAGTTGTAGGTTCATTGGATAAATAGTTAGGTGAAAGTGGAACGCATTCCAATAGTTCATTATTCCTGAACTCACTAACCAAGATAATCGGTGATTTTCATATGTTTACTAACCTGGACAGGATTTCAGACAATTGATGAGTTGCTTTCAAATCTGTTTTTCCATTTTCTCAACCAACATGATTATCTTAAGTTTTTCGATTCATTATTTTTCTTTTTCATAAAGTCGAGAAAAAATGCAAAATCTTTTACTAGTCAGTGTTTAGACGCGATTTGGAAAAACAACTCACCTCCTATTATCTCCCAGGTACTCCTATTCCAGGTAATCCTGACACTTTCTGATCAGTATATCGGACAGAGCGAGTGTCATTTTTCGGAAATCGGAGAATTCCAGTAATAGTTATAAAGCAAGGCTGTCATACGGTCAAACCTTCCATCGAAGAGAAAACAAACACTCATATTTTGAAATTGGGTTTCCAAACTTCTCAACACGAAAATCTGAAATTTATTGATTTTGAGCGCTGGCAATTGACAGTAGTATTTATTTTTCCGCTGAGCACTAGAGCTGAACTGTTTTCCATTCTGATGCCCACCGTTGGAAACGTCCCAACACACGTATGTGTCTGTAATGTTGAAACAACTGTCTGGACAAATAGCGGTAAATTGGGTCAACCAAATTAACTAATTTTTTTTTCCTTTCTTCAAATATCATGACAATGAAAATGTAGATTTTTCCTGAATTGTATCGAAACGATGGCAACTCTTCAGCAATAAACTGGTGAGTCATTCGATTTAAAGTCATACATTAGAAACTGTGGATAATAGATTTCTGAAGTTTTAGAATCTCGAGAGATCAAAGTGTATCAAGGAGAAATCTCTTTCAAAACTTCTAAAGGCAAAAAAAAAAAACAAACTAGATTTTTCAGCTCGCCAGGTGAGGGGTCATTTTTTACGAGCTAACGTTAAGTTGTGCTTAGTGATTCCCACTGGCCAAAGAAGCGGAGCAGAGAAGATCTGGTAAGGTTGAAGCAGAGGATGATGAGGTCGAGGAGCAGGCTGTTGCCGGTCGTGGAGAGAAATGCTCATAGAGGAAACAATGGTGAAGATGTTCGAAGAGTTGTGCGAGATAGTCAGGGCCGTGAGATGAGATTCCAGTTGATAAAGATAAAGCAGAAAATGAACGATAGGCAGGATCGGAAAATGGAAATGAAGAATATCGAGGAGAAAATGAGGAGTTCGAAAATATTCAAGATGCTGAAAAACGAGAGAACGTAGCTCCAAACCAGAAATAGCACGAAATTCTCAGTTTCGTGAAACTGAAATTGTTCTGGATTTTTCGAAAAATATTGCTCTATCTTCAACGCTTGTTGGTAAAGAAAAACCTTTAAAATTTCTCAATTTTTCATAGAAGGAGGTGATGAAGAGGACCCAGAAAAGGATGAACTTGTGGGGCAAATTGTAGTGGAGCCAGATTTGTCAATAGCTCAGAGAAACTTGCTACATGTAATTGGAGGAGCTGCAGAGCTCGTGAATGTGATTTCAATTGAAAAGACAGAAGAGCAAAAAGCAGAATATCGTATAAGAAAATACAAGCTTCACGAAACTGAAATTATTCCAAATTTTCTGAGTGCTGTTGGAGACCGAACCGCTTACATTACGATGGATGCCCCTCATCCACGAACATTTCCTGTTTATGAGTTCAATTTTATAGATGGTTTGTAGTCGATCGAAACTTCTAAAAACTTTCAGGTGAACATTTAAGTTTTGAGTAGAAGTGGCTGAAAATCATTAATGGGGAGGTAACCAAAACCAACGTTGATTTTTTTCAACTGAGATCCTATGTTTTCAAGTTTACAATCAACAACACACAGTCCCAAAACTTGAACGGAGGTCTTTGCATTTTTCGAACTATCACAACTAGATGGAACAGTCTTTTTTAAAAATAAATTTTAATCGAACGGTTGTCACTCCACTCCATCAGTCAAGGGTGGACACGGCTACACAAGAGCAAACCCACAAAGTGAAACTTTGTTTAAAAAAGCGAATTGCCTAAGAGAATAAAATATTTGATATTCAATCAACTTGTGTGGTTTTTGGTTCAGAAAATTTTCTTCAAAAATGACGAAAGGCCAAAATACGTTTTGAAATTCCGAAGACATACGACATGTCCATTGTGACATTTGGCAACTGTGTCACTTTTTCACATATCGAAACCGTACTATTTCTTTTTCCTCTACCTTGTTTCAATAATATTGAAATGCTGGAGGTGTTTGGTGTAGATAATTTTAGCATCCACACATACTCACAATCAGAAAAATAGACACGATTAAGATACCATTGTCTAAAAGTCAAAAATTCAACAAAATAAGGTAATTGTAACTTCAATGTAACTATCATAACTTTTTAGAGTAAGAGAAATTTGCAACACCAACAGTCACAAAAAGAACTTCGTTTTTTGAAAAGTAATCAAGACAGACAATAATTATGCTTTTTGCCCATTAATATCACTGTTTTATGATGATTGGTTATACCATGAGTAAAACAGAAAAAACAGTGAGTTTTCTTTATTTATTGGTTTTATTCCTGTGTTACTAGCTTGCAACCACCGTCCAAAAGACATTAACGGAAGTCTTCGTTTTGGTCATAACAAAAGCTGTTTCACGGCGAACCTCGGCCGGCCGTGACTGTCTTTCTTTTACTGTTAACTACCGTAGGAAACTTTTCAAAGAAAACTAAACCAGAGGAAAAAAACTAAACCAGAGGAAATTAAATTGTACATACTTGTGATTTGCCTGCCCGGCCCGCAAATGCCCGGCCCGTCGGCCCGCCTTGAAAATGTTTTTCAAATTTTTGGGAATTTCGAGAATTTTTTTAAATTTTTTTTTTCCAAAAAACTAAATTATTTTTTTGTAATTTTGTCCTAAAAAAATTCCAACAACATTCAAAATTAGGTCGAAAAATACACCTTCATTATCATTGCTAAAAACTGGCACTTCAAAATTTTGAACTACCATTGCGGGCAGACGGGCAGATGCGGGCCGGGCCGGGCAGGCGAAAATTCTTCCATCTGCCTGGCCCGGCCCGTAACAAGTATGAAATTGTATATTGTTTTCACTATTCACTACATGGATTTGCAATTGAGCAAATTTACAAAGCATTCGACAGTAATGGCGATCTTCCATTGTAACATTTGGCAACTGTGACATTTCTTCACATATTGCAACCGTACTATTAATGTTTCCTGAACCTTGTTTCAATAACATTGAGCAGCCAGAGTTAGTTCGTGAGGTGATAACCCCGAGTATTTACAATTATGGATTTGACAAAAAAAAACTACTCTGCAGTTAAGCTCCGTATTCTAATTGTTTCACTGTATTTTCGACGCACACACGGAGAGTATATTCAAATGTTTCACAAACATATTCCTAATGCACTATGTGAAACATTACAGATTTCTCAAAAATTTAATTCGGTTAGCATATGACAAGAGGTTCTCTGTAAAGCTACCTATTTCTCAGAAAAAAAAACCGTCATACGAAGAAACTTTTGCGTTCGCATTGATGACAGAAAGCTGAACAATCCTAAATAGAACATCTGAAACAGATATCAACTGTTTTCATGAAGCGGTAAAAGTCGGAGCGATTTCATCGTCTGATAATCAGATATTAATAAATTGATCACCCGCAGCCTCAAAGTTACTGCTCTCATTTACCAGAGCATACGGCAATCCCAACATATTCAAAAACAAATCAAACTTTTTGAAAAGTATTTGAAACAGACAGGCATCGTACTACTATTTAACAAAAGCTCTGTTTCACGATCATCACTTGTAGCAGATGTGAAATTGAAAAATCAGTTCATACATCTCAATGAGAAGTCATTTATGTATATGGCCGACAAACATGTTTCAAAAAAGTTCATGTAGACGTGGAGTTTTTCCTTTGAATAATTTTCTGATTTAGTCATAATGTTTTTGAATTAAAAAAAAGAGAACTCTGGGCGTTACAGTGATCCTTGAAACTTGACGGATGTCGGATTGTATATGTACAGGGTGAGGAATAAGTATGGAGCCAAATTTGAAACAACGCCAAATAGGCAAATTGGAAGATATTCTCTTGAAACTTCGTGGTAATAATACGTAAACACGAAGCATTTCTGTGCCTAAGTTTTACGGCAAACGATGCACTCTCCTCCAAGTTATAGACCTAAATATCTGGAACTAGAGGCACCTCTTGACACGGGCCTTTTTTCGGAAACAATACCGTCCTACGTTGAGCAGAACAGAGCTAGAAAGCTCAAATTTTGAGAGAATGTAGTTCAATTATTCAGTTTTATAAAATTTAAATTGCAACAATATACCGCCTCATTACATTAGCGAAAAACCTATCTAACCGAAGTGTGTTTTTTCGACTTTTTCAATTTGATTTGCCACAATTTTGAATTTTTGAAAATACTTCTGATTTTTGAGGTCATGGTGCATCAAAACTTATGATTGATATAAAAAGATAATTCCTTGTTTTTTCTGGGCAGAAAGTCCACCTGTTACACTTTTACCTAATTGCGATTTGAGGCAAAATCAGTCAAATTAGTCAAATTTGACAAAGATCGTTACTACACCTCGGTAGCGAAATATTTTCAAAAAATTCTTTTGTCACTGAAAAGCCCAAATATACAATAACACAACATCGTAATTTCATAATCTTGTAGCCACTCAAACGGTACCAAGTTTCATTTGACTGAATGTGGCACTAGGTGCGTACCAATCAGAGGTGCGCGGAAGAGAATTTTTTCTTTGCGGAAGACGGAAGACGGAAGACGGAAGTAAAATTTTTATGACGGAAGACGGAACACGGAAGACGGAAGTGAAAATATAGGCGGAAGACGGAAGTAGACGGAAGACGGAAGTGACTGTCTAGGCTTGAAAGTTCCAAATATGTTGGAAACCGTAATCATTAGTGTCAGAGAAGGTCAGAAAATCAGTCGAAAATAATTTTCGTCCTGAAAAAATTCAAAATTTTGGTACTTCCGTGAGATTGTTTTTGTTCCAAAAAATCCGGAAGACGGAAGTAGCCGGAAAAATTTTGGCGGAACACGGAAGACGGAAGACGGAATTAAAAAACAGGCGGAAGACGGAAGACGGAAGACGGAAGACGGAATTCCGCGCACCTCTGGTACCAATATGTAAATTATATGTAAACAGAAGCCCTGTTTCATTATCATTACTTCTGGCAGATTTGAAACTGAAAAATCAGTTTTATCGTCTGATTGGATTTGTATGGCCGACAAATATGCTTCAAAAAGTTTCTGTAGATATGGAGTTTTGTCATTGAATAATTTCCTGATTAATTTGTAATATTTGCGAATCTTCAAAAAGAGAACTCTCGGTATTTCAGTGACTATTGAAACTTGACGGATGTCGGATTGTATATATGAAAAACGAGAAAAGGCAAACATTCGCAATAGTTTTCTATTTCAACAACTGCACATCCTGTTAAAGCATTTTTTCTTGATAGTTGTGATAAGTATACGTGATGAAGATGGGAATAATAAATTGATCAATGGCAGCAAGGCAACGCTATTAACAAAATCATGATCTAGTAGCATGTAAAACAATTACAATCAAAACCAGATGCTCCGAAAGCCTCAGCTTGTGAAATAGAAATAAGGACCGAAAATAAATATGAAAAAAATTATCGCAAACAGTGCATGATACACTTTCTCTTTCCTTCTTCTTCGTTGCTTAGCCATTCTTTCAGAATTCAGAGGAGTATCTTCAGAATCCAAAATGTTGGGAGTAGGAGTTTCCAACGGAGCAAGGTCTTCAGGAAGGTCCATGTCTTCTGTTAAGACCACTTTCAACACAAAATACGAGTTTCGGTCCTGTGATTGGATTCCATAAATGAGAAGCTTTGAATCCAAGTCTATTGGGATTGAGATGAGGCTGGAAAAAACAAATAATACATGACCCCATGACCCCATGACCCCATGACCCCATGACCCCATGACTCCATGACTCCATGACTCCATGACTCCATGACTCCATGACTCCATGACTCCATGACTCCATGACTCCATAGTACCCCATAGTACACTATGACCTTATCTAAAACTTACTTTTCTACAGTATCCTGACCTCGAACTCCATCGTATTTCTTCTTGACTTTTCTCAAAATCTCTTCGACACCATCATTCTTTTTTTGCATCATAAACATCGACCCGATTTCCTTCTCACTATCCAACCAAAAGTCAATAATCTCCATAACAGAATCATCTCGAATTTCGTAATTTTCCAGGACTACAATTTTATTTCTCAAAGTTATCAAGTGATTTTTACTTAGGGTTCCGGTAATGACAAGTTTCTCAGCCGACTTGAAAGCTTCAGATTCAAAAACTTTGGCGGAAGGAGAATGGATTTTCAGGGACTTTAATGGAAAGCTTGAGGTGTGTAAAAGTGTCAAAAATCTGTGAAAATCTGCTTTTCCAATATCTAGATTTTGAATTTTCAGTTTTGGAAAATCTAGAGGGAGTCTTAAAATTTGAGATCCATAAACTTCGATCTTCAAACTTTCAACATGCACCTCTTTTCTATCCCCTAACAAAACTTGATTCATTTTTCTAACAGCTACAGGAATTGCGGTTCCTCCTGGGATAAGCCTACAAAATCTTCGATTTTCGAAATGAAAAATAATGTATATTTTTAATGGTTCATAATCTCCAGAAGCTAGAAGATCTCCAAATTCTGGTTTTGTTCTAACGTTGCTGGCATAATGATCCGATTCCGGTGCGATTTCATATTGGAGATCATTGAGTTTGGTGGAGTTTTCAAAGAAGTCGAGGGTTTTCAGATGGAGAGGTGTGGATTTTTCTGTTGAAAATATGGATGGACAGCGAGAGGAGAAGATGAGTCTGAAAAAATTTGTGTTTCTAAAATCAATATATATATAATAAATCAACTTTCTGTAATTCCTTTATTAAATATTTTTGCTAAATAAAGACAAATAGTTCATAATTCCTGAACTCACCAACCAACATGATCATCTTGAATTCCTCAAGTCAATTTTTTCCTTTTCATAAGGTCAAGAATTACTTTAAATTATTTCACTGGGTAGTCGTCGATGTTTGGCAGAAGCTCACCTCCTATTAGCCTCCATGTACTCCAATATAACTTTTTGTACAGCATAGGACAGTCCGGGGGTCATTTTCTTTCTAATTAATAGGCCGTCCTAAGAATTGAAAAAATATATAGGCACTAATGGAAAAGCAGCAAATTGATAAAAGTCTCCTGGTCTTATGCCAACCATGAAACATCAAAAATAGTATTTCCAATGGACCTCTTGTTAGAGAAAGTTCTTATCATCTACAAAATGTATGCTTGTTGTACTGGCCCCTCCTAGTCAGAGACAGTCCTACTATCATTATCTATCATTAACTAGGTCACCAATATTTACACAGTGTGCCTTTCCTCTTTTGTTGTTTCATGGTTGGCATAAGACCAGGAGACTTTTATCAATTTGCTGCTTTTCCATTAGTGCCTATATATTTTTTCAATTCTTAGGACGGCCTATTAATTAGAAAGAAAATGACCCCCGGACTGTCCTATGCTGTACAAAAAGTTATATTGGAGTACATGGAGGCTAATAGGAGGTGAGCTTCTGCCAAACATCGACGACTACCCAGTGAAATAATTTAAAGTAATTCTTGACCTTATGAAAAGGAAAAAATTGACTTGAGGAATTCAAGATGATCATGTTGGTTGGTGAGTTCAGGAATTATGAACTATTTGTCTTTATTTAGCAAAAATATTTAATAAAGGAATTACAGAAAGTTGATTTATTATATATATATTGATTTTAGAAACACAAATTTTTTCAGACTCATCTTCTCCTCTCGCTGTCCATCCATATTTTCAACAGAAAAATCCACACCTCTCCATCTGAAAACCCTCGACTTCTTTGAAAACTCCACCAAACTCAATGATCTCCAATATGAAATCGCACCGGAATCGGATCATTATGCCAGCAACGTTAGAACAAAACCAGAATTTGGAGATCTTCTAGCTTCTGGAGATTATGAACCATTAAAAATATACATTATTTTTCATTTCGAAAATCGAAGATTTTGTAGGCTTATCCCAGGAGGAACCGCAATTCCTGTAGCTGTTAGAAAAATGAATCAAGTTTTGTTAGGGGATAGAAAAGAGGTGCATGTTGAAAGTTTGAAGATCGAAGTTTATGGATCTCAAATTTTAAGACTCCCTCTAGATTTTCCAAAACTGAAAATTCAAAATCTAGATATTGGAAAAGCAGATTTTCACAGATTTTTGACACTTTTACACACCTCAAGCTTTCCATTAAAGTCCCTGAAAATCCATTCTCCTTCCGCCAAAGTTTTTGAATCTGAAGCTTTCAAGTCGGCTGAGAAACTTGTCATTACCGGAACCCTAAGTAAAAATCACTTGATAACTTTGAGAAATAAAATTGTAGTCCTGGAAAATTACGAAATTCGAGATGATTCTGTTATGGAGATTATTGACTTTTGGTTGGATAGTGAGAAGGAAATCGGGTCGATGTTTATGATGCAAAAAAAGAATGATGGTGTCGAAGAGATTTTGAGAAAAGTCAAGAAGAAATACGATGGAGTTCGAGGTCAGGATACTGTAGAAAAGTAAGTTTTAGATAAGGTCATAGTGTACTATGGGGTACTATGGAGTCATGGAGTCATGGAGTCATGGAGTCATGGAGTCATGGAGTCATGGAGTCATGGAGTCATGGAGTCATGGAGTCATGGAGTCATGGGGTCATGGGGTCATGGGGTCATGGGGTCATGGGGTCATGTATTATTTGTTTTTTCCAGCCTCATCTCAATCCCAATAGACTTGGATTCAAAGCTTCTCATTTATGGAATCCAATCACAGGACCGAAACTCGTATTTTGTGTTGAAAGTGGTCTTAACAGAAGACATGGACCTTCCTGAAGACCTTGCTCCGTTGGAAACTCCTACTCCCAACATTTTGGATTCTGAAGATACTCCTCTGAATTCTGAAAGAATGGCTAAGCAACGAAGAAGAAGGAAAGAGAAAGTGTATCATGCACTGTTTGCGATAATTTTTTTCATATTTATTTTCGGTCCTTATTTCTATTTCACAAGCTGAGGCTTTCGGAGCATCTGGTTTTGATTGTAATTGTTTTACATGCTACTAGATCATGATTTTGTTAATAGCGTTGCCTTGCTGCCATTGATCAATTTATTATTCCCATCTTCATCACGTATACTTATCACAACTATCAAGAAAAAATGCTTTAACAGGATGTGCAGTTGTTGAAATAGAAAACTATTGCGAATGTTTGCCTTTTCTCGTTTTTCATATATACAATCCGACATCCGTCAAGTTTCAATAGTCACTGAAATACCGAGAGTTCTCTTTTTGAAGATTCGCAAATATTACAAATTAATCAGGAAATTATTCAATGACAAAACTCCATATCTACAGAAACTTTTTGAAGCATATTTGTCGGCCATACAAATCCAATCAGACGATAAAACTGATTTTTCAGTTTCAAATCTGCCAGAAGTAATGATAATGAAACAGGGCTTCTGTTTACATATAATTTACATATTGGTACCAGAGGTGCGCGGAATTCCGTCTTCCGTCTTCCGTCTTCCGTCTTCCGCCTGTTTTTTAATTCCGTCTTCCGTCTTCCGTGTTCCGCCAAAATTTTTCCGGCTACTTCCGTCTTCCGGATTTTTTGGAACAAAAACAATCTCACGGAAGTACCAAAATTTTGAATTTTTTCAGGACGAAAATTATTTTCGACTGATTTTCTGACCTTCTCTGACACTAATGATTACGGTTTCCAACATATTTGGAACTTTCAAGCCTAGACAGTCACTTCCGTCTTCCGTCTACTTCCGTCTTCCGCCTATATTTTCACTTCCGTCTTCCGTGTTCCGTCTTCCGTCATAAAAATTTTACTTCCGTCTTCCGTCTTCCGTCTTCCGCAAAGAAAAAATTCTCTTCCGCGCACCTCTGATTGGTACGCACCTAGTGCCACATTCAGTCAAATGAAACTTGGTACCGTTTGAGTGGCTACAAGATTATGAAATTACGATGTTGTGTTATTGTATATTTGGGCTTTTCAGTGACAAAAGAATTTTTTGAAAATATTTCGCTACCGAGGTGTAGTAACGATCTTTGTCAAATTTGACTAATTTGACTGATTTTGCCTCAAATCGCAATTAGGTAAAAGTGTAACAGGTGGACTTTCTGCCCAGAAAAAAACAAGGAATTATCTTTTTATATCAATCATAAGTTTTGATGCACCATGACCTCAAAAATCAGAAGTATTTTCAAAAATTCAAAATTGTGGCAAATCAAATTGAAAAAGTCGAAAAAACACACTTCGGTTAGATAGGTTTTTCGCTAATGTAATGAGGCGGTATATTGTTGCAATTTAAATTTTATAAAACTGAATAATTGAACTACATTCTCTCAAAATTTGAGCTTTCTAGCTCTGTTCTGCTCAACGTAGGACGGTATTGTTTCCGAAAAAAGGCCCGTGTCAAGAGGTGCCTCTAGTTCCAGATATTTAGGTCTATAACTTGGAGGAGAGTGCATCGTTTGCCGTAAAACTTAGGCACAGAAATGCTTCGTGTTTACGTATTATTACCACGAAGTTTCAAGAGAATATCTTCCAATTTGCCTATTTGGCGTTGTTTCAAATTTGGCTCCATACTTATTCCTCACCCTGTACATATACAATCCGACATCCGTCAAGTTTCAAGGATCACTGTAACGCCCAGAGTTCTCTTTTTTTTAATTCAAAAACATTATGACTAAATCAGAAAATTATTCAAAGGAAAAACTCCACGTCTACATGAACTTTTTTGAAACATGTTTGTCGGCCATATACATAAATGACTTCTCATTGAGATGTATGAACTGATTTTTCAATTTCACATCTGCTACAAGTGATGATCGTGAAACAGAGCTTTTGTTAAATAGTAGTACGATGCCTGTCTGTTTCAAATACTTTTCAAAAAGTTTGATTTGTTTTTGAATATGTTGGGATTGCCGTATGCTCTGGTAAATGAGAGCAGTAACTTTGAGGCTGCGGGTGATCAATTTATTAATATCTGATTATCAGACGATGAAATCGCTCCGACTTTTACCGCTTCATGAAAACAGAGTTGTAAATCACCGCCAAAACCGAAAAATTCCCTTTTGCGAAAATCATTGGAAAAATGAGCAATAATACGTTTGCGAATCTTCTGACAATCGATTGAGAAACAGATTTGAAAATTTCGCACACTTATTAATTGTTTGAAATCCGGCAATGATTTTAATGATTGCAATTAAAATTGGCGTATGATTACCTTGGTTGGTGTGTTTGGGAACAGTGTGTATTCTCGAGACGGTCTCGAGAAAAATCTCGAGAAAATTCTCGAGAAAATTCTCGAGAATTTGCTCGAGAATATTCTCGAGAGTATTCTCGAGAGGCTCTCGAGAATGTCTCGAGACACTCTCGAGAATATTCTCGAGAATTTCCGAGAATTTTCTCGAGACATTCTCGAGAATTTCTCGAGAAAATTCTCGAGAATCTTGCTAAACACTGCGCGCTGCGTCATTTCGGAGTTTCGTTGTTGTTTACTTTCGTGTAACTTTCGTGTAAAAAAACAACGACACTCCGAAATGACGCAGCGCGCGTTGTTTACCAGGATTCTCGAGAATTTCTCGAGAATATTCTCGAGAAAATTCTCGAGAATCGTCTCGAGAATTTTCTCGAGAATTCATCGTCTCGAGAATGATTCTCGGGAATTGTCTCGAGAATTTTCTCGAGAATTTTCTCGAGAATATTCTCGACATGGCGATTCTCGAGAAAATGTTTCTCGAGAGCACACACTGTTTGGGAACTATAGACTTTTCGAGACAGGAAAGATTGCTCATTTCTTCCTGGTTATTGTTCTAATTGGCTGAATTTCGAACAAATCGAACTGACTATGAACGACTAATGCCGGAAGTTATGAACAATTTGAAATCGTAAAAAATGAGATGAATAGGAAAAACACTTGCTTGCTAAATTTTTGTTTCTCGAAATAAATAAGAAATTAAAATTGAAGACAAGAATATTTTTGTGAAGATAATAATCTAATTTGAAGAGTCATTGAATGATCAATGCAGGAATCTAAAAAATTCATGAACTTTCTGAAACAGTTTTTAACTGGATATTCTCAGAAACTTTGATATCCAAATGCTGTATGCGAAACAACTAGCAAGTCTTGAAGGATTCTGAAAATATCCAGTTATAAAAACTGTTTCAGAAAGTTCATGAAATTTTTAGATTCCTGCATCATTCAGTGATCCCTCCTGGGTAAAATTTTCTTATTTTCAACCTCATCTCGATCCCAGTGGAATTTGAATCTAAGATCCTCATTTATCCAATCACAGGTCCGAAAATTTTATTTTTTAATGAAATTAGTTCCTGTTGATGGCATGAATCTTTCTAAAGACCTTATTCTGTTGAAAGCACCAACTCCGAAAATTACGGATTCTGAACAGGCTCTCTGAACTCTGAAACGACGTCTACCCAACAAAGTGAGGATGGAAAGGATACTTGTACAATTCTACTTCTTCACAAGCAACCAGGACCTTCTTGTCGACCGGATAACATAAAATGATAACAGAAATATTCAATATGTTGTAACATTATTTTACCAACATTGATAACAAGAGAAGAAAAGCACAGTGTGTAAATATTGGTGACCTAGTGGATGATAGACAATGATAGTAGAACTGTCTCTAACTAGGAGGGCCTAGTACTACAAGCATACACTTTGTAGATGATAAGAAATGTTTTTAGCAAGAAGTCCATTGGAAATAGTATTTTTAATGTTTCATGGCTGGCTTATGACCCGGAGACTTTTATCAATTTTCTGCTGTTTCATTACTGCGTCCATTTTCTTTTAAATTCTTTGGAGAGTCTACCAATTAGACAGAAAATGACCCCCGGACTGTCCTATGCTGTACAAAAAGTAATATTGGAGTACTTGGAGGCTAATAGAAGGTGAGCTTCTTCCATACATTGACTACTACCTAGTGAAATAATTTAAAGTAATTATGGGCATTATGAAAAAGAAGAAATTGACTTGAGGAATTCAAGATGATTATGTTGGCTGGTGAGTTCAGGAATAATGAACTCTTTGAAACACGAAGGATTAATTATCGTTTTTATGACTGTGTTCAACTTAAGCCTAATCATCTATCAGATTAGTCTACAACTAAATTAGCCTAAAAAATTGAAGCAGTTGAAAAGTGATTCAGTAGCAGAAACACATCCTATCTTATTATTAATATTCTTGTAAAACTATGCCAAAATACTCGATCATTTTCATAAACATAGTTGAAATTTATGAGTTAATGAGACAAGAATTAATCTAGGAGTTTGCTCTGTTGGTGATTCAGTGTTCTTGACGAAAAATCGCAAGGTTTTATGAACTCATTGAAACGGTTTCAGAAACTCTAGAAACTTTGTGGAGTTACTCGTGATCTTGTTATTTCATATGAAACGTTTGATTCAGTGAGAAAATAATGGAAAGTCCCATACTTGGCAAAAGGGGACAGGCTGGAATTTTTGATTTTTATGATTTTTCTCAATAGGGATTTACCATTTTTCAGTGAGCTTTTTGCAATCGGATTTAGCTTACAACGGCGCAATGTTCTGAACAAATTCCTCGAAAAGATGTGAACTGTTTGAAACAGTTTCAACAATTTCTCAAGTTTTCTGAAGTGCCTTGATAATCATCAGAATTGAATTACTTTTTTAAAAGAAAATGGCGAACAACGTTCAAGGTTTGAATCTCAATTTATATGAACCTCTTGGAACAGTTTCGAAAAGTGAATATAGTCATTCATTTCTTAGCAAGTCGTTTTGACTTTTACATTTCCTTCGAATCACATTCAATGAAAATCTAAAAACTATACCAGCTTTTTGATACAGTTTCAATTAGGTTAAAAATGTGGAATTTTCTGAAAAATTTTATTGAGCAAAAATCATTGAAGAAAGTTTGTTTCTTCTCTATATTAATCTTAGAACACACAAATTTTTTCAGACTCCTCTTCTCCTCCCGCTGCCCATCTATCTCTTCAACAGAAAAATCCACTCCCCTCAATCTAAAAACCTTCCACTTTTCTGAAATTATCGTTTAACAGTTTCAAATTATCGTTTAACAGTTTCAAATTGTTCATAAGTTCGTCCAGTCATTGGTAGGACAATCGTTGAAAGATATCAGTGAATAAAAAAATTATCAACTTTTTCAGTTTTAAGCTTTCCATATAAACCCGAATTTTTTTCCAACTTCAATAAGTTTTCGTAGAGTGATGCTCGTAGGCTGAAATTCACATTATACGTTGTGACAACTCACCTTCTATTTGCCTCCAAGTACTCCAATATAACTTTTTGTACAGTATAGGACAGTCCGGGGGTCATTATTCAAAAATTGATGGAATACAGTAATAAAAATAAAAAGTGAATAGACAACGTGAATTGCTAGTAAACAAAATATGTAATTTATCAGGTCTTACTCTCACCTTGAAACATAAGCATAATATTCTTGCAGGACCCACTAGCTCTAGATAGTTATTTTTAGAAACAATATAACGGCATCCCTAGTTAGAGACAGTCCTTCTATTATTGTCTATCATCGACTAGGTCACCAATATTTACCCACTGTGCCTTTCTTCCCTAGTTATTAGTGTTGGTCAAGCAATGTTACAAAATATCGAACTTTTCTGTTATCATTATCTGTTATCGGGTAGTCGAGAAAGTTCTGGTTTGCTTGTATTTGTCTGTCCTGACCCTGCTCATGTGTATGTTTAACGGCGCATACCGTATTCTTTTACGGGCGACATTCTTCTAGAAAACATTGGAAGATGCATTTTCACATTAATGTTTGTTCTCATTGGTGCCACATTCGAAATGATAAAATCATTTTGTTCCTTTCTTGTAAAGGAATCAGAACATGTAAAATTTTCGAAACTGTTTCAGAAAGTTAACTTAATTTTGAGATTCTTGTTGCAATCGTTCCTCTCTCCGTTCTACTATAAAAAACTGAATTCTAACGATTTTATAAAAAACACCTTCGCGATTTCAAAAATTTAATAAGTTTTGTGAATTCTCAAACAAACAGTGCGTGTGTCCCATTTATTGTAGACTCTTGTTAATAATTATTCTTAACAAATGTTTTTTTTTTGGGAACTGTTTCAAATAGTTTCAAAAAAGGTGAGACTTTTTTGTCTAACAATTTTTCAGGGAGACAGGCTATAAAAATTCTGAGAAATTTCATTTTTGAGGTGAGTTGTGTCCGTTACCCAATAACACTGCATCATTTTTATGAAAATGTTCCAATCATCCTTCGAAATTTAACTCGACCACCAAAGTTCAGAGAAAAAATGTTTCCTCCTATTATTACAGTTTCAGATAGTTCATAATAGTAATGGTCTGTTTGATATGTCACTTGTAGTATAGTTTCCGGTTTTAAGCTTCAAAGAATCCATAACTTCAAGGCAATCATCAATCAAGTTTATATTCTGTGCTCTTCTTTGCGTTCACAAACTTTCTACTGTTTCAAATAGTCTACAATTACGATAAATTCTCCCACTAGGCAATTCTCTCTCTCTGCCGGTAGCTCCTATTAACCTCCATGTACTCCTATATAATTTATCAAACACAAGGCATAGAAAATAGAAAAGTAGATTGACCCTGACTCAAAAAACCATACAATGGAACTGACCTTACTCTATTCCGGCGTATCCATACTTTTTTTAGTGCTCCCCCTAAATACTAATAACCACTTTTTCATTATCAACTAATAACTATAACACTAATATTTGAACTGTTACGTTTGACAAAATCAAAAGTTTCGATACTGTTTCACATAGTTCATACAGTGTTGAGTTTCTAACAAATAACAATGAGGATCTATTTTTCAACGCCACTAAATTGACACTCGCCAAAAATTTTTACAATTTCATTCATTTCATAATTGTGAGAAAAAGTTTGCGGTTCAGTGTCTGAGTCGAAGAAGACCTTCTTGAGTCGAATCTTGACGGGAACCTTGATTTACCCGATCAAGTTTACGTCATTCTAGCGAAATTCCTTAACGGATCTGAATATCCAAACTTTTAGAAACCAAAAGGTTTCCAAAAGTTTATAAGATTTTGTGATTTACGTTTTGACCAATGAGTTTGGGTGAAACTTGTCCAAAGGAGTCAATTCTGTCAATTCCACAGAAACCGAACATTGCAAAACTTTTGTGAAACTTTCAGCACATTGGTCATCGGAAAAAAGCAAAGCAGGATTTCTGATAAGCGGGAAGTGAAAACAAAAAAATTTTGGTGCTGAGTGGGCTGAACACATGGCTGAACACAAGTCTGAACACATTTTCTCCTAAAAAACGAACAGAGTCGTGTGAAAGGTCTCAAATTTGTTCTTTTTTCTGGTTTTTCTGGTGTTGAAATTTTTTCTCATGCTTCATTTCACGGTGCGTTTCTATTTATTAGAATCTCTGTCCACAAATATCTCCTGACAAGCCACTCACCGGGCGTTTAAAAAATGGACTCTAGGAGAGCCTCGCAAAATTTAAAAGCTTGCTTGGTAGCAAAAACTACATATGCTAGAAAAATTCATGACCAAATCTGAAAGTATGAACTTTCAGATGCTGTTTCAGAATGTTCATGTAACTTCGAGGTTCTAGAATACAGCATTCAAACACTGATGGTATTATCTCAGATGAACACTAAATTTTGAGGATTTCACTGACTGAAATCATCTTTGCAGTTTCAAGAACTTGCAAATTTCCAGAAACTTCTGAATAGTCAATACGCCGTGAGTTGCAGAACTGGTCTTGAATAAATGCTAGATATCCTTGGAACAATATATTTTGTTTTTTAAATTATTATGTAGTTGATGAAACTGTTTCGAAAAGCTCATAAACTTTGGAAGGTTTTGTCTGGAACAGTTCTTCATTGGTTCCTTTGATCCGTCTACTAGCATTTAGCGAGAAGTAGTTTTCACTTTTCACCCATTCTTCACAGATTCAAATTGTTAATAGGTTCATTTAGTTGAAGGTCGATCCATTACTTTCCTTCGAGTTAGTTGAAACAATGAGTTGCTAGAAAATATAAATAAAATTTTACCATTTCAAAAAGGTCAGAATTACCGAGTATAGCAAGAAAACCTGATTTCGCGTCTTCCAAGATTTCAAAATGTTTCAATTGTTTCAAAAAGACCAGAACTGAGATACTTTTTCCCACTAGACACTAATAGAACAAACTGTGACAATACATTGTGACAACTCACCTCCTATTTGCTTCCATGTACTCCAATGTAACTTTTTATACAGTATAGGACAGTACGGGGGTCTTTTTCTGTCTAACTGACATACCCTCATAGGATTTGTAAAGAAAACATAGAAATGAACAAAGAGGAAGCGTACTGATAAAAGTTTCCTGGTCTTATGCCAGCCATGAAACATCAAAAATACTATTTTCAATGGAAATCTTGTTAAAGACAGTTCTTATCATCTACAGAGTGTATACTTGTAGTATTAGGCCCTCCTAGTCAGAGACAGTCCTACTAGCATCGTCTGATATTAACTAGGTCACCAATATTTACACATTGGCCCTTTTTTTCCGATTGTTATCAATGTTGGTCAAATAATGGACAAATGTTACCGTATCATTCACGTGAAATATTCGCTCTGAAAAATGTGAAAAAGCGGTATGTCGCTTGCACAGTGAACGGAAACGTGCTCATTTCGAGACATGCAATCTGAAATCTGGGAATAAAAATGGCATCAAAACGACAACTTTTAGAAAAAAGAAGATTTCATCATCGTCATCAACTTTCATAACCAATTTTCTAATGACCTGCTCACTCTTATAACCTTTATGAAACAGATCCCACAAACATATAATACAAAGAAGAAGGTGTGACTAGACCTAGACTACTGATAAGTTTCTAAACTAGCCTTTGTCTCTGAGCTTTCTAATTAGCCCTCACCATCATAAATTTCATTACAATAATGTGTCAAAATAATGTATCATTGTCAGTCCGCATTAAATCCTTATCTCATATTTATTATCAGTCCCTGTCGTCCTCATAGTGCTTTTCTAAGTTCATACATATTTCATAGCAGTTTGGAGAAAGATTAATCATCGTTTTATTTAGTGCAACAGATCGCATGTTCTGAAATTTATGATGCATATGCAACGGAAATTTAAGTTTTCTGATCAAATTTACTTTAACATGGCTAACAAGTACCTTTCTGTTTCAAATTGCACAGAATTTTGTAATTTTTTTTATAAAATCGTTGACTTAAACATCAATGCGGAAAGTTTTGAAATTGAAAAAGGGCGAAGCTTAAAGGGAAGACATTTGGAAAATGTTCATTTCCTAACTGTGAAGTCGTGTGGTTGTCTTGGTTTTTAAGCAAATTAGTTGATTCCTTCTGGATCTAGAGAAAAACTTTCTTCGCTTCTGAAGCACTTTTGAACAAAAAATTGGTTGAAGAATACGACACACCGAAGAAACACCGTTTCATGTTCCTAATATTAAAATGTTATGAGGTCAAAGAACGATTTTGTCCATCTCTAACCCCTGATACTTTATAGATACCACGGTATTACTGTCACCCTATGAAATATTGATAATTGGAAATCGCGGATAATCCGACATGCTACGGGGCGGGTCGGAAAAAAATCTCAACACTAGCGATATTCCTGTTTTGGGTTGCATATACGCTCAAGAATGTTATTTAAGGTTTTTTGTACACTATTAACGTTTCTCTTTTTAAATATTCATTACGACCTTCTAAAATTTATAAAATTGTTTAGGGAACATATAAAACCTTTCCAAAATCAACAAAGATAAGAAATGTGAAAATTGAGAGTTATTTGAAACGGTATGCAATTTTTCGGATCAGTTTTGACTTAAGGCTAGATTTGGCTTAATTTGTGATAGTAATATTTTTCTGTTCCATTTAGATTAACATGTATTGATCGCCAACTGATACCCCTGAATTTTTTTGAAGTATGCATAATTCGAACCTACCCATAGATGTAAGAAACCCTGTGAAACAATTTTTTTTGAGGAGCCCCCCTTCCCGAGATATGCCGCCTCCTAGATTTTCGCGTGAGATGGGCCTCCGCAGACTTTGACGGGTCATAACTCTGGTCAAAATTATCCAATCAAGATGTTTAAAAAACCAAAATGTGTGAAATCTTCTTGTCTTTCAAATAATAACAGAACAAAAAGTTGAAAAAATGTCTTGAATGCTGAAAATTGTAAAAATGTAAAAAATGTCAATCCCAAATATTTTTCCAACCCAATAAACTTTATGGGACTATGACCAGAAGAAAGAGCATCTTTGATTCAGTATATAGTCAAAAAATCAGGATAGGTTTATCGATCATTTTTTGAGAAAAATTAATTTTTTTCGAAAAAAAATTTTTTTTTGAGAAATTTTTTTTCAAAAACGTTTCAAAATTATCTTTTCTTTTGTTGTTTTGTTGATTCTGAGTATAAATAATATTAAATTGCATCAGGATTCATCAAAGACCTGATATAAAAGAAGAACACATATGAGAATTTATGTTCTACGAGTTTTGGAAATCCAGGTCTTTGATGAATCCTGATGCACTTTAATATTATTTATACTCAGAATCAACAAAACAACAAAAGAAAAGATAATTTTGAAACGTTTTTGAAAAAAAATTTCTCAAAAAAAAATTTTTTTTCGAAAAAAATTAATTTTTCTCAAAAAATGATCGATAAACCTATCCTGATTTTTTGACTATATACTAAATCGAAGATGCTCTTTCTTCTGGTCATAGTCCCATAAAGTTTATTGGGTTGGAAAAATATTTGGGATTGACATTTTTTACATTTTTACAATTTTCAGCATTCAATACATTTTTTCAACTTTTTGTTCTGTTATTATTTGAAAGACAAGAAGATTTCACACATTTTGGTTTTTTAAACATCTTGATTGGATAATTTTGACCAGAGTTATGACCCGTCAAAGTCTGCGGAGGCCCATCTCACGCGAAAATCTAGGAGGCGGCATATCTCGGGAAGGGGGGCTCCTCAAAAAAAATTGTTTCACAGGGTTTCTTACATCTATGGGTAGGTTCGAATTATGCCTACTTCAAAAAAATTCAGGGGTATCAGTTGGCGATCAATACATGTAAAAAAAAACTGCCATTCCATTCATAGAGTATTGAGGCAGTGGAATGTCCTGAATCTGGAATAGTACCAGTGTTCCGTTTCCGTGATTTTTGTGACAATTTTCCCCCAGATAGTTTCATGGCCGTGCTACTGTTGTACCCAGGAAAGGCTGTCGTACTACCGGTCGCGGCCGGTTTTCAATATCATCAAACTAGGCAGGTCCTTGAGTTTGCCAGTTGAACATTTTCTAGAAATTTAGGACTCGGTAATTTCGCCCATGGAGACCACACTTCTTCAATAAAGTTTCACGAAATGTTCACGTAAACCGAGTTATTCTTCCTTCACAAACTTTCTCCTCAGTACTAAACGCTTCGCGTGAAATCGCATTTCTCAAACCAGTGTCGAAATTACCCATTACTACCGCTTCATGTTCTTAACTTTACTAGGCTATAAGAATTTAGAAACAGTAATCCAAAGGCTCTCTCTGCATGATAAGACAAAAACTACAAATATAGTGATGGCCGATTCTTACCATCCAACACATTTATAATCACTATAAACAGAGACCAGATGTAGCAGATCCATCAATTGGTTCCACTTATCCATCACAAACAATTATCTTTTTAGGTTCCGAAACAGAAAATTCGGTGGCATGGACAAAATTTTCCTGTAACGAGTTTCCCATAACTTCATAAGGCACATGTCTTAGGCAGTGAATCGGAAGTGTGTGTTTTCAAGAATCATCGACTATCTCAGCATCACAATCATCGCTCTTCACTGCTTCTAGTATTATTAGAAGCTCAAGAAGTGCTCAAATTTTAACTTCACATCGTCTGATGTTCAGTCTAGTGGCCGGAAAGGAACTATGTTTCGAAGAGAATTCGATTAGGACCGTTTTACTTCCCTTACATCAGTGTTCTATGTGTGATATCTAAAATTATTTCCGATGTTAGATTTGAAAATGAGAAGGTTTTATTGATCGGAGACTATACTGTGATCAATAGAATCTAGCTATCTGACACAAGT
This sequence comes from Caenorhabditis sinica, assembly GCA_963932045.1. NCBI lineage: Eukaryota > Metazoa > Nematoda > Chromadorea > Rhabditida > Rhabditidae > Caenorhabditis > Caenorhabditis sinica. The sequence goes on from OZ009940.1 coordinate 24,949,359, forward strand.
TAACAAATCATATGAAGCAGTGAAAGATCCTCTTAGGTAATCTACAGTAGCACCAATTTCACAGTCCAATTTATTTGCATGCTATCAACTTTTTAGAAATAATAATCTTTCTTCATCCAGGAAGAAAGTGAAATAGAAACTAGTGAGCTATTTGAAACGGTATGAAAATTTTCCGATTAGCCCTGATGAGACTAGTGGTTAAATTTAATAGTCATATTTTCCTGTTTTATATTCACTAAAACTATGTATAAAATTAGGTTCCATTGTAGCTCAAGTTGTCAGGGTATAATGTTGATGGAATGGTATATAAATATTGAGCTGTGTGATAACATGAATCTGGAACAGTACCAGTTTTCCGTTTCCGTTTTTTCTTTTTTGTGACTGTTTTTCTTACCCAGATATTCTCCAATTCGTACTTGTATGGTGTCCAGGAATGCCATCATTCTGCTTTCTCGATAATTACCGCTTCATGTTCCTAACAATACTACTATGAGATTTTTGGAATAGTGCGCGTTCGTTGTTCGTATGTTTTTATTACTCCTTCCTCACATAATCAGACAAGTGCTACAGAAAAAATTTTGCACAACTGTGTTTGTTCACTGTTTCAATTCCCTAACATTACCAAGTTATGGTTAACCGAAATTGATACGTTGTTCAATACTTGCCTTCAATTCTACAAACGATTTCGAATTTTTCTTTTTTTTTAAAAGATTATTTCATGTCCGTACTATCGTTGTAAACATAACCACTCACATTACTCACTTGGAACAAATACAGTTTTACTTTCTTAATATACTTACGTTGTTCGAAAACGAAAACAGTTATTGATCCTTACTCATTTGTTCCACTGTCTTTCAAACACTCGATACTCTTTGGGGCATGCTACTATCATCATCATTCAACGGTATTCTGATATGATGATATTGAAAATTAGACTAGAGTACGTCCGTGCGAAATTGCTTCATTGTGAAAAAATTACTGTTATGAGTAATTTGTAACAGGCGATGTTTCTTAGCTTGTGATTCTTATCCTTCATTCAGCCTCCCCCCTCCCAAATTGTTTGCAAATTCCTCTCTTCTTCACTAGTTCTCCCGCAAATGCAGTAGTACACGAATCACCTACCAATAAATCTCAAGTATCTGAAACTGAAAATCTGTTATGATCAAATACTATTTTTTCTGTTTCGATTTTCTATCAATTCCACATGTTGCTGTTTTCTTTCAATCTCGCATTCTGACTTGATTTGTTCTTCTCAAACCTCTTCGAGTATCTTTCTCGTTACAATCTCAGAATAGTAATAGCCACTTGGCATTGGTACTCCGAATACTCCGAGAAGTCCAACCAAACATTTTTGAACCAGTAAATCTTGAAATATTTTGTTTAAATTTAGGTAAGATATTTCCTTTTTTTTATTCGCGCAGTTGCTAAATCTAGACTTCCGTATCTTCTTATATTCTCCCAAGCATTAAAATGGAAAGAATGTGAACAAGAAAACTAAAAAAATACGAATTCACTTCCCTGATTATCTGTCTAATGAGTGACATTAAGCAGTACATCTTTATTTTTCTAATCCAAAAATAGGAAGTTTTAATTGAGTTGAGCAGGACCTGTGGCCATCGAGTTCGGGGGTCCAATCAGCAAATTTTCCGTTTCATGTTCTTCATATCTTGCTCATAATGTTCAGTTATCAATTCTTAGAAAATTTTCAAGATAATATCGACAAGGATGACCAGTCTGTCCGACAACTGCTTGGCATCCAGTACAAATAAATCAATTTTACGAAGCAGTAAAAAATGCACTAGCTTTTCAATAATTCGCAGTTTCACCACGTTCCTATTTTATTATGTTTTGGGGGTCCTAATCACTTAGATCCTGCCCAAAAACTGAGATATTTTCAAGTTCACTGATACTTTTTGAATCCAATTCACACTTTCTTCTCTGTCTTTCTGCAATCACTATGTAAATGCATTATGTAGATTCTAGTTGGTTTTTTTTTATCATTTACCTATTATCAATATTTATCTCCAATTTGTATGGTTATTTATAAGCACTATTCGGAAAGGGTGGCAATCATTTTCGCCGTTCAACACCAACCTATTGAGCATTATTTTCATTTTTGTTTTGTGTGCATGCAGAATTTTAGAGCAGAAAGGACCGAATTCATAATACAAATTTCTACATCCCAACTTTCATATGAAAGTAGTGAAAATGGAAAAAATCTCATTAAGATCATATAGCGGAAATTTTGGAGTGGAGGAAAAGGGAAATTTTAAAAACATTAATCAAAAGAGATCCAAGAATTACTAGAGAAGCTTGTAGGGTTAGTCAAATACAACAATGCTGAAATCGAAATAAAAATTTCCAGTTTCAGTACTGAAGTGTTGCTGAAATGATTTTTGAGTTGATTGATAGGTACGATTTGGTCGGATGTTTCAATATTTTTCTCGAATTATCAGGTGGAGTGTTATCTTTCGAGCGATGCGAAATAGCTACTACCTTAAAGTATCATGTGTCATTTTCATAAGAAATTTAACAAAATATAGCATTGATCTATTGTTTCAGCCTTAACCAACTCTTGAGAGTGGTTTCCAGCCACTCTTAATTTTTTCAGATTCTTCACGTTTTTAATACTGTGTAAGTATCAACGTTCCAATTAGTTTCCGTTATCGACTAGCAAGAACCAAGCAATATCCAATTGTTTCATTTTCAAGTCTTTCCAAGCAATGACCAAAACCCCTGGACCCCAATTTCAAATACAGATTCAAAGACGATACACCAGATGTCATGTTTGTGGTGACCAATCAGCTTTGTCCCGAAATGAAGTGGTCGCATGTTATGGATGTTTGGGTGTTTTTAGGAGATCTGTACTAGAGTTTAGGCTGACATTGAATTATGCATGCAGGAATAGAGGGAATTGTGTTATTAATATTTGTGAGTTTTCGAACAACTTAAAATCGACCATGAACAATATTAGAATAGTTTTCATTGACTATGAGGACTTTGAAACAGTATACTGTGCAGTAAAGTTTTTGAAAAACTTACAAAGAACAACTTTTTTTCTTATAAACATCCTGTTTTCCGGTTTCTCTATTCCGGTTTCTCTATATTTGTGAGCATTTGGACAAAAATGGGGAAGCATGAACGACTTCGAAATAGTTTTCATTGAATATGGAGACTTTGAAACAGTATACTGTATACTAAAGTTTTTCTCAAAAATTAACAAAAACGAAATATTTCTTTTTTTCTTTTTCCTGCCATCCGGTTTTTCTTCAAAAATATCACAGTCCTGCATGAGTCAAAGATCTCCTCAATTTCCAAAATCTTCCAGACAACAGGAACCAATGCAAGTGTAGAATGAGGAGATGTTAGGCAATTGGAATAGATTGTGAATCTGCTTTTCAATTCTCCACCGAAGAAGGAAGAAGGGAAGGTGTCAACTACAATAGGACTTTCTGGGCAGGGTATGGAAATACGAAAAAGTTGAAACTATAAAATTTATAACGAAAATGATAATGGTTTTTGAAATGAATAGTTGAAATAAATTAATGTTGCAGAACTGTGATAAATTTTGGTACTGTTTGGAAAATGTAGTCTTTCAATAAAAAGGATTCCTTTCATGTCATTTGCATCAGATTTCGTGATGTTTATGGAACGAGAAACAAAACACGAATCATGTGACTAACCTCTCGATAGCCATAAGAAGCTTCATTGAAATGTAAAAATTGGAGTTTCCAAAGACTGAGTAATTTTTGATAAACTGTTTCAAGTCATTCATATTGTGGGTTTTTTTGTGTCTTTGTTAATTTCTTTTTGTTACGATCCACAAAAAAGAAAAATTTCAGAAAATCTCAAAAAACTCGATTCATATAGGTTCTTATGGTGAACAGAGCACTGTACATTCCCTAGGTTTTTTAAAGTTATTTTGGTTCCAAAAAGTCCCTTCCGTCTTCCTTCCGACTTCCACCTTTCGGGTCGGCTGTCGTTCCAACTTTCGTATTTACAAAAATAACTTCCAGCCACCTCCACTGTCAACTTATGCATGCACATACTGCTTCTGATTTGTTATACAGCAGTTCTATGAAGATCTTGAAATTGTAATTGTTTTCTTTCATTTCCGTATCTTGTTATTTCTTGGAAAAGTCTGTTGTTTCCAAACAAGATTTGTTTTCGAAGAATTCTGAGTCTCTCCTATATTCACGAGAAATTGTTTCGCAGTTTTCACATCACCTTTTTATCGAAACAATGCAACGGTCGCTTTCTTTAAAGAAATTCTATAAACCATAAAATTTCTCTGCTTCACACTCGTCACATAAAATTTTCAGGAATGAAATATTAATAATCGACTTTGATAAATAACATCAACTGTTTGCTTGAACGTGTCATCACCGCGATACCTGAAAATCCTAGAACTTTAACTAAAATGTTCAAACGTCTAACAGTTCTGTTTCAAATTCGTTATCTAAGTTTTTCGTGAAGAATCAGAATGAGTCCAGCTTGTTTTTTTGGAACGATTCGACAAGAATTTGATTTCAATAACCGTTGCTTTTCTTTCAAGGACCCCCTAAAATTTTTCAGTTTCTTAACGTTCTTAACACGGTGAACGTTATCATTCCTCTAATAAGGCATTAGTTGTGTCTTCCGTCATAAAATTCTTACTACCGACTTCTTCCGTATAAAAAATGTTCTCTTTCGCGCACCTCTGGCTGGGTTGAACTACATTTACAAACGGAATTCCAATATATGTAGACGATGCCGAAGATGTCATGTTTGTGGTGACCAATCTGCTGCTTTACGAAGCGAAGTGGTAGCTTGTTATGGATTTTTTGCGAGGTCTGTCTAGGCGTTTAGACTGGATTATGTATCCAGGAGTAGAAGGAGTTGTATTAATACTTGTGAGATTATCACGAAAAAGTGGATGGAATGACTTGGACATGATTTTTCATTAAAAATTGGGACATTGAAACATTAAACAATCTTCAATTTGAAATGAATCATCTCACAATGAACTTTTGCGTTTTTTCCTCATGAATTCGGTATCTGAAACATTGGTTTTTCTTCAAGAATATGAGAATCCCACCGGTATTTCGATAGCGGAGAAAAAAGAAAGGAAGGTGTCAACTACGATATGACTTTTTGAGAAGAGTTTAGGAATACGAGCAGATCAAATATTTAAATAAGCGCCACCTGAGGTTTCGAATGGTATTTAAAAATTTATTGCTGAAATAAATGTATTGTAATGAATAGTGAAAAATGGACGTTTTGAAAGAACATGCACCTTTTCTCTGTTCACAACTTTTGTCTCCTCACATTCACAAGCAAAAACATAGTCGTTGAAACATAAAAAAGGTGCCGAACTGAGATTGAAATCTCTACTACATGTGTTAAACTTTCAGATTTTCAACAATTTTACAGAAGATAGTATGGTACTAATATTGCTTCTTTTTTTTTGAAAGAATAGGGGAGGGAAAATTATTTACCATGAATCAAATTTCAAATTTTCAAACGAACGAAGTGCAACAACGACTAGACTCTGAGCATTCTAGGCCAGGCATAGGGACTATGGAACTGTAATTTGTGTTTTCAAATTCTAGTCAAAACTCAGAACAAATAGAATGATGACGCGGGGGAACTAGTTACGAAAACTTTAAATCAGCAAACAATAACACCTCGTAACAGGCAATTTTGGAAACGAAATCTGACGAAAATCGACCTTCAATGTAGTGGAGGCTTTTCACTTGTTCATAATAAAAACTACCAGTTTATCGATTCTACTGCTTCACTGACTTATTTTGAAAGTTTTATGAAGATTGCGTGAAGTCACTGCTTCACGTTTGTCACTCAAGGTAGTTCTGGATAATGTAAAACAGTGCTTCCTTCATAGGTTGAAGTAAATCAGAAGAATTCACGACTTGTTCAGTTTCTGCTAACACATCTGATTGAGAGGCTTCAAAGGTACTGTAAAACAGTTTCATGAGGATTAGCTGCACACATTTCAGCAAAAACCATTTCAACTTCTCTACATGTTATCTTCAAGTTAGCCAATTGTCACTAATTTGTCAATGCTCCGATGTTCATATCTTAATATGCTCAAAAAGCGTTTTTACAACCTTGAAATTTGTCTAATTTTTTTAATAACCCATGAGTTTCTGTGTTCGTAGGAAGGCAACCGTCAAAATTTAGCCGTGTAAAAATTTTAGGAAGAAAATGATTTTTTTTTTGTTTTTTATGTTTGTTCACCAGTATCATTAAGAACCACATAGTACAAAAAGAATAAGAATAACTATTGTGAAAAACATTTCCGTTTTTCCATGTTCTTAACTTTAAAAATATATTCCTTTCCTAGTGTTCGATCGATCCTATACTTGAATTGCTATGAAATCACTGATGTCCCGATGTCATCAAGATTTTTCATCAAAGTTATAAAACAGTAATCCCATTTGGTCAATCCAATGAAGCGTTCCCTTTCTTTTATTATTTTTTGCTAGAGCTCAACGTCAGTTCCTATGAATGAGTTATGATTTCTTAAAAATACATATAGAAATTTCAAACACATGAAACCTGAATATGGCTGATTTACTTCCATCAAATGAATGCATTGTGTCAAATGTCCACCAGTACATCATTTTCATGGTGGTATATTCATCAAGAACATGAAAACGCTTTATTAAATAAAAACAGTCAACATATTTCTATTTCGAATCTATAACAAAGAATTCAAATTTCCCAAATTCCATGCAGTTTTAGGTAGAAAAGATTAACAGAAGTTTCCCTACATCAACTACCGTATTTCCTCTATTTGACATTCACCTCTAAATGTCCGGCACCCTCTATTAGACCGGCAGTCAAATGATGAGTTTGAAAAATAGACCGGCACCCTCTAATAATCCGGCACCCTCCAATTATCCGTCACTAACAAAATTAATTAATTTTCCAAAAACTTTATGAACTCACAAAATAAATCATACTTTGTTTAATTTTCACACAATTTGGACGAACTTCATGTTTCTAGAACAGTTTCTGATCATTTTAGAGTAAAATTTTCTATTTCCCTTGCTTTCCGCACTAAAAAATCCTCGAAAGTTAGCTTGAAAACTCAAATTTTTGTTGAAAAAATAGAAATTGTCTATTCACTTCTTGGGATTTTGACACTTCGAAAAATAGACCGGCACCCTCTAAATGTCCGGCACCCTCTAATAGACAGGCACTAAAATAGACACATCGAAAAATAGACCGGCATGCCGGTCAATTAGAGGAAATACGGTAATTATCAAGACAATGAAATAGTTTCTGATTTCGCAGAATTTGAAAACTTCTCTGCTGCACATTCCTCACATAAAATGTTCAGGAACGGAAATAATAGTACACGTTTCATTCTTCTAGATCCCGTATATGTACATATGTACATACATATGTACATCCGGTTTCAACGTTGATATCCATTTACTGCTGTCCCGTGTCATCAAGACTTTTCATCAAAATTGTAAAACAGTAATCCCATTTGATTAATGCAATGAAGCCTTCTCTTTTCTTTACTATTTATGCTAGAGCTCTGTTCCTAATCATGGGTCATAATTTCATGAATACACGTTTAGCCATTTCGAACACATGTAACCCGAATATGGCTGATTCGGTCAGAAAAATGCTTCGTTTCAAATGTCCATGAGTGCATCGTTTTTCATGATGGTATATTCATCAAGAGCATGAAACAGTTTTATTAGAGAAACAGTCAAAATATTCCTATGCCAAATCTTTCAATTCAAAATTCAAAAATTCCTTACAGTTTTAGGGCGGAAAGATTAACGAATTCCCTACATCAACTAATCATGAAGGCATGAAATTTGTAGTTCCAGATCTCGAAGATGACACGAATTTCACTAACTCTCTGCTTCATATTCCTCACATAAAAGACTCAGAAACGAAAGTAATAGTAAACGTTTATTCCAGTATATGTTTGAGTGGTTCGCCAAATTCTGAAAATCCAAACATCAGAAGACTTTGTTTATGAGAAATCCGCAAAAGTAATACCTAATTTTCTTTATATGGAACTTAAACCTGGATGTCACTTCGAAATACTAACTAAGAGCACCACGATTTCTCAGTCTCCTAATGTTATTATCACTGAATTCGTATTTTCTACCCAATCAGTTTCTCTATTTCTGCTACTGGGCTCTGTCAACATGCCAGACAGTATTTCAATGTTTTTTGCCCAGGTCCCATTTTCCCACACAATATCCACAACCCCAGGACCCCTATGTATTTCATATACAAGTACAATGAAGAAGCCCAAAATGTCATGTTTGTGGTGACCAACCCTCTCTTTCTTGTAACAGAGTGGTCATCTGTTATGGATGTTTGGGACTCTTCAAGAGATCTGTCCGGGAATTCAGACTGGATTATGTGTGCAGAAATAGAGAGAATTGTGTTAATAATATTCGTGAACTTAATAAGAGGACGATTACGAGAACGAACTTTGAAATGATTTTCAATGGAAAATAGAGCACGTGGTACAGTTACAAATCTTAACTACCACCTCAAAGAAACCACCAGATTCAAGCAATCTTCCATCTTAGAAATCCAGATTATGAAACACAAATTTTTCTTCAAATGTTAGAGTTCTAGAAAACCACCTGCGCATCCAAAATTTGTCTCAAAAGTCTTCTAAACTTCCCATTTCTTCTAAACAACAAGAACCAATGCAGGCACTGTAGAATGAAGTTTGGGACTATGGGTGCAGGAATAGAGGGAATTGTGTTATCAATATTTACGAGTTTCTGAAGTAGGATAAGTGTAAACAACATCGAAATGGATTTTATTGAATATGGAGACTTTGAAACAGTCCGCCATCTGCAAGAACAAACCCTCTCGCATTAAATTTCTCTTCTTCTCGATTTAAAAATCCGGAATCTGAAACACTGATTTTACTTCAAAAATATCCAAGTCCTGACAGAGATACCCTAACATTGGAGTCCCACTCCGTGACATTTTTGGGAAAGTCAAAACATTATTAAATTTTATACTTTGTTTAGTAGGAATTGTCCTCATAGCTTGGAAATTCGAGTACATTACTACAGGCGGACATAAAACAGAACCTTATTATTTTGAATTTCAGAGCTTCGTGCTCAAAGCATCTGAAATTCTGGTTCCTGTACTGTAACAGCTATCGAAATTTTTTTCGAAAAGGACAATTGATTTCGCCCTTTCTGTGATGAAATGGCATCTTGAAAAAGATAGTCTCGAGAATCAAAGCTTACAACAAGAATGATTACTACAGATCGAACAGCAAAGAACCTAAATAGGGATGGTTATAGGAATCATGAAACATTAATAATTACGAACATGTATTGGTCTTGGTGTATATACATAGACATTATGTTACGAAATTATCACTAGCATGCGCCTGAATGACTGACTGTATCCATACTTTTACACCAAAAAAATACAGATTTCAAATAGTAATTTACATATTGAAAACATTTTCGGATTCTCAATCCGATTGGTGCATTATCTATTATTCATGCACTAACTAGTTAGTCAATCAGATTATCCGTTTCAAGTAGTTGATATATTTTCAATTCCTTAACTTGCCTTACTGCTCCAGCCCCGGATTCGTCGCATATTTCCGTTCTCAAAGTTAATTTAAAATAGTACCGTTTCACATTCCCAACATGATTACTTCATGAGAAAAATGGAACAGTGTCTTTGCGCGTGTTGCTTGTTCAAAACTTGCCCCCAGCACCTGAAACTGTTTTTAATAGCGTCCGAAAAGGGACGAAATGGGATGTCCCGCGTCCCACTCTTTTCAACTTCCACTAACTGTGTGCACAGATAAAACCGGTTGAACACATTTCTCACAAAGCGACTTCAAGGTTTCGAAATTGAACATTTAGTCTAATTGACAGATTTTTGGGATGCTGTGGCGTCACATTTTCATTATTTTCATTTTCATTATACACTGGTTCACTTCCCTTACATCACTGTGTTATGAGTGACATGCAACAGTATTTTCGTTCAGGTCAAAATGAAAAGCTTCAAATGATTTCAACAGTAATGTGATGAGAAAGTGCTAATTAAGAAAGAAAGTGTTGTCACTGACATCCAATACAAGTTTATCAATTTTCCACAACCGTAAGCTTAGTGCAGTTTCTAAGAATTTAAGTTACACTATTTTGGTATTAATCAATGCACCAATACGCAATTGATGAACTCATTGGTGCTCGAGGAAATGTTCTAGTTGCCTATCTATCCTTATTTATTTCTTTTAGTATTCTTCTCTGTGTCTCTACAATATCCTGTACTATTTCCCATCTCTCGATTGGTATAGTTTTGCGCACTGAAGAAAGGGACAATCATTATCGCCACCCCTCACGAACGTAGTCATCATTACGCCTAATTTGCGGTTTTACATGCAACATGTCAGAAAATAAGTTTTCTAGTGAAACGCTTTATATGATATTCCAAATTCCAGATTTTTTCAATGGATATGGTGAACGTGAAAAAATCACATTATCGTCAGCTAGTCAATTTTTTAGAATATAGGAGTTAAAAATTCGGAAATTACTGATGTGCCAGATATCAACATATTACTTACTTAGGAAGTTAGGAAGCTTAGGCTGGTCAAAAATAACATCACTGAAATCGAAAAAAAATCCGTTTCAGTACGGATGTTTCCCACAAACGATTTTTTTCAAGTTGATACGATGGTGCTCCAAATGAGTTTTCTCCTACGTTCATCTGATTCAGAAGTGTGAAGTTTTTTTTTGACTTCATGTATCACGGTGATTTTTTCCTACCTTTTAGTGGAACGTTTCATTGGTTAGCTCCGCCCCATTTTGGGATGTTAGGTCACGGCCCTGCTGCTTCTTAGTCCCCGGCCGCCGCCGTCAAAATGTTATTTTCTCTTCCATTTATTTTTAAGACATGTTAGAACCATTTTTAACAGGGAAGATGACCTACGATTGTCACCGAAATTCACCTATAGATAGAGAATTAAATTTCAAAGAAAAAACTGCAAGCCGATTGGGACAAACTGGGAACTTTTTTTGAGATATTCCTGCTCAACGTTGCGAAGCGGGTGATGGAAGAGAAATTAACACTACGTTTTTGAATTCCCGCCGGCGGGAATTCAAAAACCGCCTTTTCCTGGCCTAGCTTTCTCCAATTTTCGTGGCCGTGTAAACCAAAAAAAAAGTAGGAAAAAAATCACCGTGTGTATTGCAGTTTTACGGAAGATTACAACATGCTACTGCTTCACATTTTTTATATAAAATCTTCCTCATGGCGGTGAAATAGTTGACTTATTTTTCGTCTTTTCTGGTCAACTTTGGGTGTTTTCAAGTCTAGAGAGTTTCAGACTTTTTTGCTTTCTTCTATTTTTCCGATTCAGCAACACAGTAACTGTTCCATGTTCCTCACGAAAAACGTTATCAAATGTTTGAAATCGTTTTATTGATCTCGCCGTGTAAAGACTTAATGGAAAATGAAAGAAATACTAGATTCAAGCAATCTTCCATCTTAGTAATCCAGGTTATGGAACACCAATTTATATTCAAAAAATTCAAGTCCTACCAAACCATTGACGCATCAGATTTGCTTCGAGTTTTGAAAGAAGGTCGGTCAATGGGTGAGTTATTCAATCTAAACAGAAAACTTATCATCATCATCTGCTTTTTTCCCCATCATAGCTGTTCCCTAACTATGTATATTCTGGCTTTTATGATTTTCGCTGGATTACCTATTCTCCCGTACTCTTTTTTCTCTCCCCTTACAGTTTAGTGCTGTAATTTGCGGGAGAGGTGAAAACCTTATCAGCATTATTTCCCTTTTTATGCTCTGTGTACATTCATCGTGAATGATCAAAGGAATATTGAGAGCTCATTTTCAGATTTCCTATGATGATGATAAAACTGTAAAATACTGATCATCCAAAAATTTTCAGTAAAGCGGAAATAAATTTCGTGTTTCATCGTCATACCGTAGAAGCTGGTAAAAGTGATTTAGTATAACCATACTGTATCGGGAAAAAAAACTATGTTTCAGTACTGAAGATTTCCTCAAATTATGTTCCTCACATTGACAGATATAAATTCGATATTACAGTGCCATCTCCTACGTTTCCCAGATTCAACAATCTGATATTTGCTTTTCCGTTAAATAGAGTGATAAGAAAAAAGTCGTTAAGCAGAGATAAACGCCATTCCGTCTTCCATGTTCTGCCAGAATTTTTCCGGTTTCTGCCGTATTCCGGATTTTTCGGAAAATCAAAAAAAAATTCAGAAAGTCTCAAAACACAAAGTTCTCTCAACTCAAAAGTCAAACCAAAAAGGTTCTTCAGGTGAACAGAGCACGTAGACTTTCTTCCCTGAACTGTTTAGTACTTGTGGTTCGTTTTCTTTAAGATCCAATCACTGCTTTCCTGTTGTAATCAAGAATTTATATCAAAGTTGCAAAACAGTAATCCCATTTTTTTTTGTGCAATTGAAGCCTTCTAATTTCTCTATTTTTGCTAGAGTTCGAATATTACTGATTCACTTCAGTTACATGAATGCTTCATTTCGAATGTCAATTAGAACATCGATTGTATTAAAATATTGCATGGTAGTGCAAATAGTGATTTTAAAGGTTTCGAGTGTCGTTTCCTTTCCAGGTTGTTAGAGTGAACAGAGCACGCAGTCTTCATTCCTGGTGGGAACCTCATTTTGCGAGCCCTTTCACCGTTTTAGCATTTTATTATTTTTCTAAATACCGAAGAGAACTGTTGCACTTCAATCACATTAGGCATTCATCAAGAGTATGAAACAATTTCACTTTAATTAACTGTGGTAACATTTCTGTTTCAAATCTCCCATTAATTTCCTTGTAATACTCTTCGTAGCTTGGCTGGTCGTCTTTTCTCCACTTTGCATTAAAATTCTCAAAAAATAAACCCAATTTTCGCACAGTTTCAAAATATTTACCTGGCATTTTCTTGGCACGTATGGAGCAAAAAACCACTAGTCTTGAATCAGGTGTTCATGAGACATGCTGCCTCCAACTAATTGCAGCATTCGAACAATTCTCAGCTTCACATTCCTCACATAAAATAATCAGGAACGGTGCAATTAAATATCAAAGTTGAACTCTCTAGATGTGTGAGTGATTGCCAAGTTCTGAATGTCCTAACATCAGAAAACTTTGTTTATGAGGAATCTGAAATAGTAATAACGGTTTTCCTTTTTATTGCACTTAAATCTGGATGTCACTTCAAAACACTAACTAAGAACACCAAGATTTCTCAGTTTCTTAATGTTTTTATCACTGAGTTCGTATCTCTTTTCTAATCCTTCAACTGCATAGACTTCTTTCACACGCAGTATTTCAACTATTTTTTTCTCAAAGTTATTTTGAAAGGTTTTTCCTTTTTTCAATGTTTTGAACACTTGGTGGATATCATTTCCCTAATTCATTCTTGATGAAAGGAATTTAGAAACAGCGTTCCAATATTTTTATTCAAGGTCCCCTCAAGATGTCCGACCGTCCAGAACTCCTATATCGCAGCCGAAATCAAAGAAGAAGAAACCCACGATGTCATGTTTGTAGTGACCAACCCGCTATGTTTTTTAATATAGTGGTCGCCTGTTATGGATGTTCGGGATTTTACAAATGATCAATCTGCAAATTTGGACAGGATCATGTTTACAGGAATAGAGGGAACTGCGTTATTAATGCTTGCGAATTTTTGAAGAGGAGCAGGGGGTCGAACGACTTCCACATAATTCCTTCTCAAAGATAGAGATTTTGAAATAGTGAACATTTTCAAAAGTTTACAACAAAAACATATTACCTCTGGAGATTTTTTTCTTATGAAAATTCAGCTTCTGAATCTTCGGTTCTCTTTTAAAATATGAGAGTCCTACCAGACTATCTTAGTTAAAATTTCCATATTTCTCCAGGAAGTGAAAGGGGGAAGGTGTCAACTACAATAAGACTTTTTGGATGGGGTCTGGGAATACGAGGAGAACGAATCTAGAATAAAACGTTTCGATATCGTTATTGATTCTCTTACGCTATCCCGGAAAAAAACCACTTCTACGCCATACACGATCGATAATACTCCTGTTAAACAGAAAAATTTGAAGAATGTTTATGATTTTGAAGCACAATAATTTGCTCAATTTGCTATGAAGGAATACTATCTTGATTTATTGAATACTATCTTAATCTATTTCGAACTGTCAAAAAATAGCATCTTGAAACAGGGAATCTTAAAAACCAAAATTTTCGCACATATTGAATGAAGTAAAAAAATCTGACATACACAAAATCTCTGAGCAGTCTCTCTTCAGTAAAACAATCACTCTTGCTATCAAGCAAGAGTGAACTCAATAATTTCTATATTGTGGATTTCCTCAATTAGATGCTAACTGTGCTGATACAGGTGTAGGAGTCATGAAAACGTTGTGCTAACTTTGAATGTATCGGCTAAGTACTGTAATTGAGAATTCAAACGGAGCGAACAGCTGACTGGGAACAAATGGTTGTAGTTCAATATCAGACTACTTTGAAACAGTACCAATTCTAGCAAATATTGACTTTCTCTATTCAAAGTCATTTCTCAACAGGATTCCATTCAACAATTAGCTCACTACCAAACTTTCAGTCTGAAATGATGTTTTAATAACCGGTAGCATTCTGATGCCGTCCAAAAATGAATATGGTGTATGAAGCAATCATTGTTCACAAATCATTTCGTACAGTTATGGTACAGAACATATCGTATTCTTATAACAGGAACTGAATAAGCAGAGTTTAACAAAGTGCCATGTAATAAAAATGTTAGCGGGGATATGATCCGACACTCTAAAACAGGAAGGGTCTAACAGAAATCATATGGACGGTTTCAGTGACAAAGTATGAAATGGCAAAATAGGTCAGAAGAACAATCAATATTTGCAACTTCTCCACTTCGACATGAACTTTGTGAAACTGAAAACTCATTTAAATAAAAGTGGAAGTTTATAATACAATCAACAGCGATTACAGCAGTAAAGTAAGCGAAGACAACTTTCTTATGATCCTGACATAACCGTACCTTTTAATGTAACCAGTACTTCTCCCAATATTTCGAAACCATGTGAAATATTTGGAATTTTTTAAATTAAACATTGGACTGATCGAGTAATTTTCTAAGCTAATAAAAACATGCGGCATAGTGGAGTGTCGTTGTTTTTCAAGCTGAAAAGCTCGCTTATGGATAGTATTCGTTTTTTCGGTTGATAGGCTGATGGTATTCGATGAAATATAAAGCAATTCTTGGAAGCGACAGGCAATACGTATCACTGTTTCAGTTACTTGGGAACAAAGGTATAATTTGACGTGATCCAATTCGTTTCTGATAAATCAATCGCAATGTTTACCAATAGAACGTATCATAGAACGTATCAATCCTGTAGAATTATTTATTGGTTCTTGGACAGAAGATACCGTAATCTTGTAACAAAAACTACTTATAAACCTCGAGATTGATTAACTTCAACTTTTGTAAACATTAACTCGAATTCAGGATTTGGGAAAAGTTTATTAGAAGCAGTATGAATGATGAGATAAATGCAGCCAGGATACAGCATTTGTCCTTCTTCTCAGCAGTTCATGAGTTTAAGAAAGCACTGCTCATTGTTGATGTCAGACTCGGATATCAGTATTATGAAACCGTATAGATATGAAAAAGTCAGTAATCTGAGAAGCAGTATACTGATATTTTGTCAGCAGAGACTAGGATTATATGATACCTGACGTTGAGATTAACTAAGTAATTCGTTACTGAGAGAGAGTAGCTTGAATCCAATTCAACACTCTGAAATGGGGGAGAGCGTTACAGTAGGAGAATGGAAACTGACATCAAGTTGGCTAGGATCCGGAGATCGGCTATCTTCATTTTCTACCAGACGAATCCACGATAAAATGATCACACAAAACATTGACTTTTACATAAACTCGGTGAAACTGAAAAGAAACTCATGTTAAGGAAAAAGTAAGTCGTACATGCAATAGGAGGAGATCAGTGAAGAATGCTGATGGTGAGAAAACTGGTTAATTGTGTAGTAGTTGAAGCAGGAAAGTCCTGTAATTTCTAGGCTATTATATCGAAATGTGATGGATACTCTCTACGTTGTTTTGGTAAATTTTGCTAGCAAAAAAAAGTCCATTGTCACACCATCTTTTGTACTAAACATGCAAATTTTTATGAGAATGATGAAACTGTTTTTTTCAATTTGTGGGTAGAAGCTGATAGGAACTATGCCTTGGGTTATTATCCATTTACGAGCTATGAAGCCTTCTGAAGAACGACGACAAGATTCCGTTGTGCTTCTGTAGTTACTGTAATTCACTGTGAACTCTTGCGGCGTAGTAGAGTATCGTTGTTGCAGAGACGTAGTCGAGTATCGTTGTTGCGAGACCATTTTGGGAAGGCCAAATTCTCATTCAGAGACCATTTTGGGGAGGCCAAATTCTCATTCTCTTTTGTACTGAACATGCAAATTTTCATGAGAATGATGAAACTGTTTTTTTCTTCCATTCGTGGGTAAAAGCTGTTTGGAATTATGCCTTGGGTTATTATCCATTTAAGAGATATGAAGCCTTCGGAACAACTACAATGACACTCCGCTGTGCTTCTATAGTTCAAGCCCCTGACTGTAGAAATTTCCTGTATTTGTGTATACCTCGAGGAATAGTAGAGTATCGTTGTTGCGGAGACTAGAAATCTAGTGTATTGATCATTTTTGTATTGCGGTTGAAAGTTTGGATTGATTGATAATATGACAAAAGTTTTGGATTCGATAATCTATGTTTTACTGTTTCTGTTACATGAGAGAAACTGTGAAACGTTCCGAGATTCAATGAAACGATAGAGGAGCTAGAAGACCTTCTCCCAGTAAGTCCACTGACAAGACTTGACAAGTTGAAACATAATACTTTCAATTGAATGTATTACATTTTCAATACTGTTAGATGGTAAGTCTTTAGCAATTAAGAAAACAATGACATGGCGCTAAAATGGCATCTTATCTTATGCCACATCACAAATCCATGACTCGAACTGGAAGTATTCTCATCGCACTATTAGTAAGATGTAGTTCTCTTTGAATTAAGTTGAAAAGTATATAAAATGGAAAATGATCATGACATTTTACTTTATGAGCATTTTAATTTTAGGAGGAGCACATTTGAAATGAACAGTCGGGCTGGGATCTACTACGATTGACCTCTCATTCAACTAGTCATATTATGAGGATCATGAAACAGGACGTTGGATATTCTTAATGATTTTTATCAGAGGTATCAAATAGTTTTCAACAATATACTATGCATCCCAAGAATTATGTTCCCAAAAGATGTTTTTGTAATAGAAGACAACGAGGATTTGAAGACTCACTAAAAAGAAAATGCAGTTTGATTTCCAACAGAAGATACTTAGGACTTATAGCAGTAACTATAAACTTCTAGATTAACTTCATAGCATTTTATGGCAACAGTGAACTAGCGTAAGTATGATTCAACGCTGTGAAATGGGTAGTATTATTATTAAAGAGCAAATTCTGCGTGTCCGTTGGTGGTCCTAGCGCAGTCACTACAGGACCGATAATGTTTGAAATCATATATATGAGGTTTACGCTTGTTTTAGTTTTTCGGCGGGATTTTGTGAGATAGGTCAACATTTACTTCTGAAGTACATATGAATGGAGAGTTAGCGAGAAAAGTTCACGGGCAGTAGAATGAAAGTTTTAAAAATTTCCATTTCTAAAAAATCCAGCCATTCTGGTGAACTATTAGTGAAGTTGGTGCAACTGAAACTTTTTGTTAACTTGTCCTGGAACCTGTTTCACATGTTTCAGAAACATGCTAATCTTTTCTGGAAATCAATGATTTGAAATTAAGCCATAGCTAGTGGTATTTGTTTCAAATACATAAACTAGAAACCGCGCGGGAACCATTAATCTGAGCAATCGTAATCAAATTTTTTCCGTTTCGAAACCGAAGTAAATTTTTGGGTTTCTATGTAGGTAATACTGGAACTCCTAGTCTAAATTCATAACTAAAATAAATATTACCGAAAATTGGTTATATACAAGTACAAAAAATCATTTATTTTACATAATTCATGATTATTTCATACTGTCATTAGGAACCACTCAAGAACAAGCAAAACTATATTTATTTAATTACCTCTCATTTATCAACGTTCAGAAACAGTAAAACATTTCCTAAGAAAGAAATGTTCCAGAAGTTTTGTAAAAAGCCATGCCTCTGACGAATTCTTTCGAAGGTAATATTGGTACATCAGCTGAAATTTGAAAATTTCAATCGCGCTCTATTGATAACATCTTTTAGTAGTCACGAGCTCATCAATTACTTTTGTACAGCTGTAGCAGAATTGAGAATGATCTGACACACTAAAAAGATGTATTTGATTCATCCACACCCAAGGAATTGCTCAATCGCCGCATGAGTATGTTTTATGAGTACAATGAAACGTTTTTGTGTGCAAGCTTAAAACTTTTCATAGACGCTATTTTCGTTTGGCACACAAAGCTATTTCTTCAAAAGTTTTAGACTATTAGTGAAGTTTTCGCAACCGAAACTGTTTGATAACTTGTCCTGGAACCTGTTTCACATGTTCGACGAATATACATCTCTTTTCTGAAATTCAATAATTTGAAATTAAGCCATATCAAAACAAACACCATATTTTTTATTTAATTACTTGCAAGTGAGATCCAGATTTTTTTAAATTCATGAACTAGAAACAACTAATGCTATACAGAAAACATCAATCCGTACACCTGTAAACACTTTTTCCCCGTTTCGGAACTGAAGTAAATTTTCAAGCTTCTATGAAAAATATTACATGGAAACGGTCAGGAGTGACCCGCGAGTTTTGCTTTGATATTTTGCGGATGAGTAAGCCTGACCTACAATAGTACAATGGTAAATTTATAGCGGCACTCTTCAAGGAAGTTATTCAACTTTTTACATTTTTTGAAAATTTTTTGACCGACAGCAATCAAACGATCATAACTTTTTTTATTTTTCATCCAAACTGGTTGATCTTTTTTGCAACTGGTAGAACATGGATATGCGTACATAATTGCGAATATAATTAGTTGTCAATGTTACAGAATTTAAATGGCCAATGGAGAAACTAAAGATTCCATGTCTGTGGTGACCAATGGGCTACATATGTCCCGTAACGGAGTGATCGCTTGTTACGGATGTTTGGGACTATGGGTGTAGGAATAGAGGGAAATTTGTTATCAAGGCGCTGGGAAACAAAATTGAAATATATGTTAATGAATATAGAGACTTTGAAACAGTGCGCAATCTGCAAAACCGAATCAACAATTTTGTATTAGATTTCTGCCTTTCTCATTTCAAAAATCCGGAATTAGAAGCACGGGTTTTACTACAAAATCATCAGAGTCCTGGCTAATTTCACTTTATATCAGAGCCATCTCAAAAATCTCCTCAATTTTCCAAATTTTCCAGACAACAAGAACGAATGAAAGCACTGCACTCGAATGAAAAAATGTTTGACAATTGGCATGGATTGTGAATCTACTTTTCAATTTTTTACCGTAGAAAAAAGAAAGGATCCTTAGAAATCTTTGTTCAGGAAAACAATCTGCGCTAGTAATACCTCATTTTCTTTTTATGGCCCTCAAACCCCGATGTCACTCCAAAACACTAACTAAGAACACCAAGATTTCTCAGTTTCCTATTGTTCCTAACACTGAGTTCGTATCTCTTTTCTAATCCTTGACCTGCATAGTTGTCTATTACATGCAGGATTTCAATGTTCTTTCTCCAAGTTATTTTGAGGGATTTCTCCGTTTCTCACTGTTTTGAACACTGGGTGCGAATCACTTCCCTAATTCGTTCTTGATCGAAGGAATTTAGAAACAGCGTTCCAATATTTTTATTCAAGGACTCCCGAAGATGTCCGACAATCCAGAACTCCCATATCACATGCGAAATCAAAGAAGAAACCCAAGGTGTCATGTTTGTGGTGATCACGCGCTATGTCCCGAAAGGGAATGTTCACATGTGGATGTTTGGGATTTTACAAAAATCACTCTGGGAATTTGGACAGGGTTATGTTTCCAGGAATAGAGGGAATTGTGCTTTTAATATTTTTGAGTTTTCGGACGAAAAAGTAAGAAAACGACTTCAACATAATTCCTGGTCAAAGATAGAGATTTTGAAATAGTCAACATTTTCAAAAATTTACAAAAACAACATGGTAGCTCTGGGAGCTTACTCTTATAAAAATGCTGCTTCTGAAATCTCGGTTTTTATCGAAAATATGAGAATTCTACCAGACGGTCTAATCGTGAGACTCAACCCATGAATCGTTCTAATTTTCTTATTTTTCCAGTCAATAAAAACCAATGCAGGAACTGTAGAATGAAGAGATGTTTGGCAGTCTGAATGGATTGTGAATCTGCTTTTCAATTTGTCACCGAAGAAAAAAGAAGGGGAAAGTGTTAACTACAATTGAATTTTTGGGGAAAGTATGGAAATACAAGGAGATCGAATCTATAAAAAAAGTTTTCGATATCTTTATTGACTTTTGAAGTGAACTGTAAAAATGGATCTATGTCTATCGCGGAATAACCACTTCTGCAGCATACACGAACGAATATGTCAATGTTGAAACAAAAAAAAATATGAAAAATGTTTATGTTACCGAAGCACAAAAATTTTCTTAATTTACTATGATGGATTGGCAGCGAATGAGCAACGGATCATTTATTTACAGGTGTTGAAGTTCTAGTGAAAGAACAGAAAAACTAATAAAACGCTAGTTAGAGATGGACTATCTTAATCAATTTCGAACTGTCAAAAATGACGTCTTGAAACTGGGATTCTCGATAACCAAAACTTTTGCACATTTTGAAGGAAGTTGACATAAAATCTCTGAGCATTCTCTCCTCAGTGAAACAATCACTCTTGCTATTCAGCAAGAATGAACTGAGTAGTTTTGACACCATGGGCCTGCTTAATTAGATGCTAACTGTGCTGATAAAGGTGTAGGGATCATGAAACAGTGATGCTAACATTGAATGTCTCGGCTAAGTACTGTAATTGAGAATTCACACTGAGCAAACAATTTACTGGGAAAAAATTGTTGTAGTTCTCAATCAGACTACTTTGAAACAGTACCCATTCTAGAAAATATGGGCTTTTTCAATTCAAAGTAATTTCCCAACAAGATCAAGCACAATTATTATCTCACTACACCAATTTTCAGTCTAAAATGATGTTTTAATAACAGTTAGGATTCTGATGCCACCCTAAAATGAATATGGTACCAGGCGGTTTTCGCCCCCTTCGGGGGCTCCAACCTCCTGGCATCAGCTTATTCTCGGGTGTTAAAAGTGTAGTTTTCTCTGTCATTAGGGTTTCGCCTCTTTGACTGTGCGTAGCGCGATAGAGAAAAAAATAGAAGAACCAAACCCTGAGGAGAGAGAGGAACTAATAGCTGTGCTATTCGTGGAGCATTGGACTTTCTGTTACAATCATACTTGTTGGTTTTATTGATGGAATTCTTTGTTCCCCAAAACTGGGTGTTCAATCATTTATTCAAAATTACGATTAGGCCTTCCCTCCCGGATGAAAAAATCATACCCTCGGTCCCCGCCCGAGAGCGTAACCTGTTTTCTGAGATACGGAGGACAGCACGCGACAGCCTTCAGGGCAATCTTGATGCGCACCAAAAAGCTTTTACTGTCTTTAACTCCCTCAGAACGTAAGTGTCAACCTCAGTAATCATTCACACACGGAATGGTGTCCCCTCTTCAAGTAGAGATCTCTGCGCTTTCTCGCTCGCCTTCAAAAACAGTGGCAAACGTTCAGAAATTTTTTACAAAATACTATTTTGATTCCTGGAATCGAACCCTGGTATCGGGATCGGCGCCCAAACTTCCGCACCACTGCGCCACTGGTGCACTTGACAACAGCGAGGCGAGAGGGGTAGACATAGCGGTGGGCACCGCGCACCTCGCTCCCCTCTCTACCCTCTTCTCTTGCCCTCCACCACCCACGCATGCGCTAACGGGAAAATGGGGGTGAATTACAGAAAATATCAAAATTGATATTTTTGAGAAAAGAAAAGTACGGGCATCATCTCAGACAAATTTCCAGTCGATCTATATAACTTTCATCCGAATCGGTCCACTGGCTGTCGAGTTATGATGTGGGACAGACAGACTCACACATGGAAATCGGTGATTGTTATTAGTAAAGATATGCAGTAGTTTATCTCTCAAAAACCATTCCGTACAGTTATGGTTCAGAAAATACCGTAATTTTGTAACAGGAACTGTACAAACGAAGTTGACCATGAACATATTCGCGGTGATATGATCCAATACTTTAAAATGGGAAGAGTGTAACAGAAATCATATTGATTTTTTTAGGGACAAAGTAGAAAATGGGAAACTCCTTGTGTAGTAGACCAGACAGGATAATGATTGCAAAAGTCTATCACGTTAATGTTCCGAATCGGTACAATAAGATGACGAAATCAATAATTATTTATTCTTTTTTTTGGACACGTCATCAGTAGATATTTATGTAGGTTATCAGTTTTCATCAGATAGACTAGATCGCGCAATATATGCATAACTCTTCCACTTTGACATGAACTTTGTGAAACTGAAAACTCATTTGAATAAAAGTGGAAGTCGATAATGCAATCGACAGCGATTACAGCAGTAAAGTCAGCGGAGACAACATTTCTTATTTTTCTGACATAACCGTATCTTTTCATCTAACGAGTACTTCTTCCAATATTTCAAAACCATGTAAAACATTGAATTTTTTGATTGATTATTGGACTGGTCGAGTAATTATCCGAGCTAATAAAGACATGCGGCATAGTGGAGTGTCGTTGTTTTTCAAGCTCAAAAGTTCGTTTATGGATAGCATTCGTTTTTTTCGCTCATAAGTTTGCTTTGGCTTATGGTATTCGACAAAATATGAAGCAATTCTAGAACGCGACAAGCAATAGGTATTACTGTTTCTGTTACTTGGGAACATCGGTGTTTCTTTACGAGATTCAATCTGTCGATTTTGCGTGTCCGGACAGTCTAGGCGATACCAACGTGAACAGTAAAAATTGACACCCGATGGAAGTAGTAGCTCCAACGCACTAAAAAGTTGCGGTTTTCATTCAATAACTTGAAGGATGTATTATATGAAGTGAGAAATGTTTTGAAAAGATTTACTTGGCCAGCATTTCTGGAATTTTAGTTATCTTTCTCCGCGACCCGTGATTGGTCAAAATATTTAAAATTAAAAGTTTTATGACGATTTCACACAGGAACTCCATTAACCGCTCGTTCATCTAAAGCAATTATGAGGATTATGAAACAGGCAGAATCCGATTTTAATGCGTTTTTTTTTAAAGTAGGAACATTAGCAGATAATCTAAACTCTAGAAAGACTATCTTGTAACACATGACATAAAATTGTTGGTCGATTCCAACAAAGTAATAAGAGGTTAAATAAAGTTAATATGATAGAATCAACAAGTGGAGTACATCGATACTATGACATGAAAAACATTATACAGTAATACTGACTTTGAATTTCCGGAGCAATCCCTGAACAAGTAAACCGACAATTAAATGAGTCAAAAATGATGGTACCAGCAAATAATGCAATCTTGAAACAGTTTTCACACACCGCCTTAAGTTCTGAATGCTAAGAGTTTCCGTTTGCAAGATTCGACATCAGATTCAAAATTGAACTTGCTTCCGAGTTCTCAAAAAATTATGATATTGTAACAGCAGATATTTTGACGAGATCAAAGCTGTCACTTTTAGCGGCCTTTTGAAAAATGAGTTTTCAGATTCTGGTACTTCAACCGCAATGTTTACCAATGCTGCCAGATTTGGTATATCAATATCATGGAACGGTATAAATTCAACATAATGATTTGTTGGTTCTCGGATAGAAGATACCGTAATCTTGTAACAGTAACTACTTGTAAACCTCGAGATTGATAAACTTGAACTATTATAGTTGGATCCGATTAAGGATTTGAGGGAAGTTTATTAGAAGCAGTATGAAAGCTAAGATAAAGTTAGCCAGGATTCCGCATTTTTAGGTTCGCTCACTACCCAATGTCAGGGTTGATGTCAGACGCGGATATCAGTATTATGAAACTGTAAAGATATTAAAAAATCAGTAATCTGAGAAGCAGTACACTGATTTTATGTTAGCAGAGAACAGGATTTTGCAATAAGAATTATGATACCTAAAGTTGAGATTAAAGGAGTATATGGTTACCCAATGAGACTAGCTTGAATCCGATTCAACACTTTGAAATGTGGAGAGCGTTACGGTCAGGCAAATGGAAGCTGCCTTGAAATCAGCTACTATCCCAAGATCGATTACTTTCATTTTCTACCAGGCTAACATCGCGTACGCAATGATTACACAAAACATTCACTTTGGCGTAAACTCTGTGAAACTGAAAAACTCGTGTTAATGAAAAAAGAACTTTTTCATGCAATAGATATCAATGAAATTACATAGTGAAGTATGCTGAGACAACTGATTATTTGTCTAATAGTTGAAGCAGGGATGTCCTGGAATTTTTAGGCAATCATACCAAAATGTGACGGACACTCCCTACATTGTCTTGATAAATTTAGCTGGCGAAAAGCCCCGCATTTTTCTATATTTTCATCAAATTCAAATTTTAGCGAAAAATGAAAAATCTTCGGTTGAGCATTGAAGAGTTGTAGTTATTGCGGAAACTAATCGATATTTTAAAGAAGTGAAGAATATTGTGAAGTGACTCGAACCGTCCCATCGTTTTCTGTACTCGACATGCAAATTTTTATGAGAATGATGGGCTCTGTATGCTTTAACGGGGTCAATGAGAATTAACAGGGTCAATGAAAATAAACGGGGTCAATGAAAATAAACGGGGTTAATGAAAATAAACGGGGTCAATGAAAATAAACGGGGTCAATGAAAATTAACGGGGTCAATGGGAAGTTATGTATATAAAGTGATGACTTAACATCATTTGTTTGAATTTTGTGTCCCTGTGGTCTCTAGCCTAGTTTCATTAGACATTCATGCTTTCTACGATGGCAGAAAGGTTTTCAATGGTTGTTGTGAACTTTGAGGAGATTACTGCTTCTAGTGATCATATGTTTTATTTTCAAGATCATATTTTTATTTTGAGGATTGTAATTTTATTTTGAAGATTTTTTATCTCCCTCTTTTTTTGACGTATGTTACTTCACTATCTCACAACACTTTACCGTGATAATCAAATCGATGAAGTGTCAGAATCATCAAAAGATACGAGCAGGAGAGCAGAACTTCAAGCAAAATTGCAAAGTGTTGAGCGCCGCCTTGTTGACCTTATTGATGACTGGGATTCTTCATCAAGTGATTTCAATTTAAGAAGTCAACAGGAACACAGAGAATGCAGTAATCTCCACAAAGTACACAACAACCATTGAAAACCTTTCTGCCATCGTAGAAAGCATGAATGTCTAATGAAACTAGGCTAGAGACCACAGGGACACAAAATTCAAACAAATGAAGTTAAGTTATCAGTTCATATACACAACTTCCCATTGACCCCGTTAATTTTCATTGACCCCGCTAATTCTCATTGACCCCGTTTATTTTCATTGACCCCGTTTATTTTCATTGACCCCGTTAATTCTCATTGACCCCGTTAAAGCATACAGAGCCGAATGATGAAACTGTTTTTTCTTCAATTTGTACGCAAAAGCTTATGGGAATTACGCGTTGGGTTATTATTCATTTACGATCTATGAAACCTTCGGAGCAACGAAAACAACATTCGATTGTTCTTCTATAGTCTAATCCGCTGACTGTAATTTACTGTGAACTCTCGCGGCATAGTATAGTATCGTTGTTACGGAGACGGATTATTTTTGTATTACGGTTGAAAATTTGCTTTGCTTGATGACATGACAAAAATTTTCTAGTCGATAATCGATGTTTTACTGTTTCTGTTACTTGGGAAAAACTGTGTAATTTTTCCAAAATTCAATACTGTGACTACAAACAACCTTTGCTAGAACAACTGGAAAATCTTCTCCCAGAAAGTCAACTGAAGAGAATTGACGATTTGAAACATAATACTTTCACCTGAATGGATTGCAGTTTCAATGCTTTCAGACGGTAACTCTCTGACAGTTAAAAATAATAATTCACCCGGTTGAATGTCATCTTCTCGTATTTCACATTGTAAACACATGACTTAAGCTGGAAGTATTCTCATATCATTAAGCTGTAGTTCTCATTGAATGAAGTTAGAGAGGATATGAAATGGGAAATGTTCATGGAATATTACTTTACGAGCATCTTTATTTGAGGAGGAGCTTGTTTTAGATGAACAGTTTATGAAGTAAAGTTCTCTGCTTCCATTAGCCGCCTATTCAGATTGGAGGTGTGCGGAATGCGAAATTCCGCACATCTCTGGTGTCGTTCGTTAATATTATCGTGTTTCATATCACAAAGTCAATACGTTCACTTGCAAACAAGTTACAAAGAATTTTGAGTGTTTCCCAGAAGTCCCATGTACCGTACTGCTACTTGTTCAACAAAGAAGTTTGCTATACTTCGAAGTAGGCATTCATGCTAAAATTATAAGAAACAAACATATTACCACAAAATGGTCTCTTACAAGTACAAAAACTTTTTTTTTTTCAACATGTCATTAGGATTCTCTCAAGAACAACTTCAACTGTATTTATTTAGTTTCCTGACATTTATCAACGTTCAGGAACAGTAAAAAAATTTTTGAAGAAAAAAATTTTCAAAAACTTAATAAGAAGCCATGTCTCTGAAAAGTTAGCTACTAGAAGATATTGGAGCACCAGCTGAATTTTTTAAAATTTTCAATTGCGCTCTATTGATAGCATGGTTAAAATTGGAATTTTGAGGTTAGGCACACCTGGTGTACCCTTTGTGGACATCTCTTATTAAGATTGTTAACAAGGAGTACACAGAGCGGCGTCAAAGTGGGAATGTTGAATTATAGCCGTCAGTGCTCCCAATTTTTAATATGTTTCAGATTCTTGTCAAATCAAGTCGCCATTTTCAGACATTAGTTCGGAAGATCCATCTTCTCGTTTTCATTAATATTACATATTTTACTAGTTTACGGCACATCGAAACCGTTTCTTAAACTGTGAGGAAAGAAGCTTAAAACCATCCTCACTGGAGGAAAGAAAAAAAATATAGCAGAGCGTGGTCGTTATGGAGGATTGAATATCGATACTGAGAATCGGCTCATGTTACCTATCACAAACTCAGCAATTTTGCAAGACTCACTGCATCGATCATCATCTGCCTCGACTATTTTCCTTTGGTATAAACTAGGATTTCGGCAAAGCCCGTGGAGAACAATGAACTAATCGAAAACAGACATTTTGAAAATTTTTACTTAATGGGTTACTGTTCCAATGATGTTAAATGATAACTTCCTAACATTTCAAAAACTAATGGGTAACAGTTAAATTCAGCGTATTCCATGTCACAAACACAAAACGCTCATCTGAAAAAAGTTATCAAGAAGTTTGAGTTTATCCAAAAAAAGCCCCTGTGCCGTACTTCTACTTGTTCACTACACAATTTTTAAATCGATTCGATCAGCTGATTTGCATTCCACATTCAGCAAATTTGAAGGGAAAATGAAATCGGAAAAGTCCGAAATCCCAGTTATCACTGTTTCAGATACTCGTCAAATTTCCGGGGTTAGTATGTTCCAATAGTAATGGGTTAATCAACTGTTTCATGCTGATGTCATGTTCTAATAGTCACAAGCTCCTCAATCTTCGCAGTACAGCTGTAGAAAACATTGAGAATTATCGAACACACTAAAGAAAACCATTGCACAGTTATAACCATGGCATTTTTAAGAATTCAATGAAACGTTCTTGTGTGCAAGCTTTTAAATTTGTCATAGACACTATTTTCGTTCAGAACACAAAGATATTTCTGCAGAAGTTTTGAACTAGTAGTGAAGTTTTCTCAACTGAAACTGTTTGATAACTTGTCCTGGAACCTGTTTCACGTTTTCGACAAATATACTAATCTTTTATGGAATTCAATAACTGTATGTCAATGATTTCAAAATAAATACTATACCTGAACTACTTGCATGTGGTGTTCAGATTTTTTTCATATGACCTAGAAACTACATGCGGAAAACATCAATCCGTACAACCGTAAACACATTTTTCTCCGTTTCAAAACTGAAGTAATTTTTCAAGCTTCAATGAAAAATATTATATACCGTATTTACTGTAATTGAAGCGCATGCGCCTCTATTTTTCAAACCCTCTGTCATGGTGCGTTTCTATTAAAGGTGTGCTTCAATTAGAGGCTGCGCTTCTATTTTTCAAAGACATTTTTTGAAAAATCATATTTTTGTTGGCCAATTTTTCACACCGTTTTGGCTTTAAAATTGGTGATTTTCAATGAAAATGTGTATGAAATCATGTCAAATGCTCAAATCTTTACTTTTAAGATAGTTTTTTAACAAGATTTTCCTGCAAAAATGTAGTCAGCTTTTTTCTGGGTGTGCTTCTATTACAGGGTGCGCTTCTACTAGAGGGTGCGCCTCTATTTTTCAAACTCAGCTCCAGCATGCGCTTCTATTAGAGGTGCGCTTCAAATACAGGTGCGCCTCAATTACAGTAATTACGGTAAGTATTCTCGGATTTATGCTATAATCATAATAAAGAACAATGTTCGAAATCATTATCCGAAAAAGCAAAAAGTCAAATCATCGACTTAAATCACGTTAACTTCCGATTATCTAAATTTTTTTCATTAATTTTCATAACATCAGTCAGAGAGCTAAAGAGAATAACTGCTTCAAATTTCTCATAAGAAGGCTTTACTGAGAATATATAACGTTTGTTTGACCATAATTTCTCCTTCTTTCATTTTGACCATCCAAGAGACTTAGTTTTTGATTCCCACTGAAATTTTGTAGAGCCGGTTTCTTTGCTATCAGCCCTAAAAACTATGTTGACACGCAAAAAGCCCTTGAAATACTCCAAATTCATACAAACTTTTTTTCGGTTTCCTGTTGTTGTCATGTTTGAACCTGCATAATTCCTCACGCTGCTCTTAATCTTTCTTCGCGCATTTCCCATATATTCATAAAAATTTTTCCGAAAATTTGAAACACTTCAAACATCTAGGATGCTGTCTCACTTTTGTCATATAAAATACTTCTGAAAAAATGTAAATCAGTGATTCCTTAAAACGCTGAACTACTTTGGAGAGTGATTGGCTGATTCAGATTCTGGAAACATTCATTAACTTTTAAAGTTTGAAGGGTACTGTAAAACAGTTCGATGTGGATCAGCATAAATTTAAACATAAACTGTTTCAAATTTACCACTTTTTCGAAAATTGCCAGTTCTCAATGTTACATTGTTCAATTGGTCAACGGAAACATCCAAGATGCCATGTCTGTAGTAACCAACCGGCAATGTCTTGTAACGGAGTGGTCTCTTGTTTGGGACTATGGAAAAAGGAATAGAGGGAATTTTGTCATCAATACTTGCGGCTTTCTGGAAGAAGATACCTGGCTGGCAACGACATTGAAATGGATGTTATTGAATATGTAGACTTTGAAACAGTGCGCAATCCGTAAGACCTAATCAACAATATCGTATTAAAAATTCTGTCTTTCTTGTTTAAACAATCCGGAATGTGAAACACTGGTTGTACTTAAGAAGTATCAAGTCCTGCCTGATTTTTTCACTTTACATTAACCCCTTCCGAAAAATCACCTCAATTTTCCAAATTTTCCAGACAACAAGAACAAATGAAAGCACTGTACTAGAATGAAGAAATATATGGCAATTGGGATGATTTGGCAATCTACTTTTCAGTTTTTTACCGAAGAAAAAAGTAGGAAAGGTGTCAACTACAATAGGGCGTTTTGGGCAGAATATCGGAACACGAGGAGCTCGAATGTTTAGTGGTTCTTGCCCGACAGCAACAATGTTTTCCAAAATAAAAAGTTGACCTTTATAAAATATGAGAATGTGAAACATTTTAAAAACTTTGCGGTTATTCATCATGGAAGTCAGTACTTATTATTTCCCATGAACAGGAGCGAAAATCTTGATATTAAAACAGATAACAATTTCCGAACGTGCTTTTGTATGAAATTCTATGCAGTCCCAATTTCACATAAAAGGATGGTAGCAAACGGATAACGTCAAAAATGTCCAAACGGCATTTTGAATCAGAAAGTCAGGAAAATCGAAACTGACAACACTTTGACCTTTTTTACACAGATATTTTCTGAAATATCTAACAGGGAATCTCTAAAACCAAAACTTTTGCACATATTGAATGAAGTTGGCAAAAAATCTCTTAGCAGTATCTCCTCAGTCAATCAATTACTCTCCTCAATACAATAATTACTCATGCTATCCAGAAAGAGTGAACTCGATAATTTCGACGTCGTGGATTTTCGTTATTAGATGCTAAAAGTTCTGACAAATGTATGGTGGTCCAGAAACAGTGATGATAACTTTGAATATGTGGGGGTAAGTACGGAAGTTGGGAACGAACCCCGAGCATATAATTCACTGGGAACAAGATTTGAGAACCATGAAACCCATTCTAGCAAATATTGGCTCACAAGAATTGTCTCACTGCCAAAATTTCAGTCTTACATAGTGTTTCAATAACAAGAATCATGGACAGTAAGACAGTAAACCATTGACATTATGATAGCAAGATAACAGTAAGATTTATGGAGTTTTGAAACGAACATGTAATAGCATTTTTCCATTTTTATTTGATGCTGGTTAATTTCACCCAAAACATATTTTTGATATCAGATTTTTTCATATGTATTACATGTTAGAAAGAATCATTCAACACAGTTATGGTGTAGAAAATACCGTAATCATGTAACGGAAACCACATAAACAGAGCTTAACTGGATACCATGAAGATATTGACGGTGATATGATGCAATACTCAAAAATGAGAAGCGTGTAACAGTAGAATTATTGATGGTACTTTGAGATGAACTTCGTGAAACAGTAAAACTTATTTGGAAAAAATTGGAAGTTGATAAAACTTTGTCAGCGATTACAGAGGAACAGTAAGAAGAGACAATGTTTTATTTGAGTACATGGTCATTGGAACTGAACATGTGTACAACATTCAATTTTAATAGAGCAAAGAAGGAGATACCGATATCAGACGATCATCGTGATCCAAGAAGAACTTTTTCACAATCTACGTATAACCGTATTTCTTAAATTAAGATACAACTCTTCCCAATGTTTCACAATCATGTGAAATATTTTGAATATTTGAGATAAAATATTGGAATAGGATTATCCAAGAACAATTATTATTCAAGTTAATAAGGACATGCGGTATAGCGGCATGTCGTTGTTTTTCAAGCTCAAAAGTTGGCATATGTATAGTAATCGTGTTACAGTTGATAGATTTGTTTTCATTGATTATATTTGATGAAAGATGACAAAAAAGTTAGGAATCGATTATATGTTACTACTGTTTATGTTAGGTATTAATGTTTATGTTTCCTTGGAAAAACTGTATAATTTGATGAGATTCAATCCGGTCAGTACTGTCTGAACTAGGTATAACAAAGTGAACAGTAACATTTGACACCAGATACTCCATAGTTTCTACTACCACTATTTTCTCTAATAATGAGATATACCCTTCTATTCTTGTACCCCCTCAATGCAAAATACCCCAATTTCGGAAATTAGCTGTAACTAAAGTTACAGAGATTAACTGAGTGTTGAGTTAATGTATCTCAACGCCAAGTGCATTTTACTAACGGGCTTATGATTGAACACTCTAAAATTAGAAGAGCGTAACAGTAGGAAAATGGAAGTTCACGAAAAATCTGCAGGCGTTCTAAATTCTCCTTAAAGGGGTACAGAAGTATTCCAGAAAGTTGTGATTTTTTCATATGGATCGACTCAGCTTGTTGTAGACAAGAAAAAATCCTCTTGGCGATATGTCTGAAAATTGACCTAAATTGAGTTATTCACGTTCAAAGTCCCAAAAATCGGGTTTTGTGGTCCTCTTTTCACGGAGGACCACAGAAATTTTCCACGAATATTTTCCACTAAAAGAGGACCACAAAACCCGATTTTTGGCACTTTGAACGTGAATAACTCGAATTAGGTCAATTTTTAGACATATCACCAAGAGGATTTTTTCTTGTCTACAACAAGCTGGGTCGATCCATATGAAAAAATCACAACTTTCTGGAATACTTTAGTACCCCTTTAATTTTCAAATGGAAAACCCCACTACGTAGTGACATCACAAATCTTTTATACTCACAAAAACCTTGTAAAACGGAAATCTTATCTTACTATTATTAAAGAGCAAATTCTGTCTGTCCGTTGGTGCCAAAATTATTCCACCGGCTCTAGCTCAGTCCCTACTGGACCGATTTTGTTCAAAATTGTATGTATTGATCAGAAATTTTTTGAAGATATTGCCCTTCTACTTTTTTAGGCGTGGCTTTGAGAAATAAGGTCAGAAGACGTCAAAAACATCAATCCCAATACATATCTACCTTTTCCTTTCTGAAGTGTGAGGAGAAAGTTCACGGCGAGGATAATAAATTTTTCGGAATTTCTCATTTTTAAGAAAACCGCCAGGATGGCGGAGCCATTCTGGTTTTCATTAAAAGTGGAAGTTGATAATACAAACGTCAGAGATGATAAAATTAGTAAAGGCAGATTTAAAATGCTAACTTGTGAAATCGTTGAAACCGGAACGACCTGGAATATCTGGGTTATCAGATCGAAATATATAAGGGTGGCTCTATACATTGTTCCTATCAAGTCCCGCATGCAAAACGTGATTTTTGTGGGCCACATTTTTTTCATAATTTCCACGAATTCAGAAACTTATGAAATGTGGAAATAGTTTCGGTTGAACATTGGGTTGTAGTTATTGCTAGAACCAATTGATCAGCTTGACGAAATGAAATATGATGCTAGATTAACGACCCCACTGTCGTTATACCTGGCATAACAATTTCTAATGAGCATGGTGAAACTGCTTTTTTTTCGTTTATTGACGAGCTTCAAAGCCTTCGGAAACAACGACACTCTACTGTGACGTTGTTTCATAGTCCAAATTCCAAGTGAAAGACGTTGACAGTAATTCACTGTGAACTCTTGCGACATAGTGAATTATCGTTGTTGCGGAGCCTTGAAATTTTGTGATTGAATGATTTTGCATTACGGTTGATAGCCTTGGATTGTTCGATGAAACAAAAGATGATTAAAATGTTGGGGTCATTAATCGATGTTTTACTGTTTCTGTTACTTGGGAAAAACTGTGTAATTTTGGAAAATTTAATGCCGGTGTAGCTATTAGAAATAAAAAAAACTGCTTCCAACAAAGTCATTGGCGAGGGATAAGATATTGAAACTTCCAACTAAACGTATAAATGTTTAATCCTGTCAGATGGTAACTCTCTGACAATTCAAAAAATAATCATAATCCTAAATCCATGTCTTAAAGTATTCCCAACCCACTTAGATGCAGTTCACATTCAATTACCTTGAAAATGATTTGAAATGGGAAATGTTGATAAAACTATAATTCGCTAATATTTTCATTTGTACAGTATTGATTGTCATTGCTATTTTTTATATCAAAAGATTGAAAATGAATAGTTCATTCGCGATCCAGCGATACCATAATTATGTTCTTTCACCCAGGATAGTTATAAGACACACTCTCCCAGAGGTTCGACCATAGTCCTATTGGCCTACGTACAGAAAAATCGAAGTGAGCCAAGTGTTTTCATACTATGCATAGTAGTTACATATGAACATCTAAGGTTTGTGACATGGTCCCCATTAGGCTCCGCCCACTTTCAGATGACATATGCATATGTTGACGAAAAAAATTTTTTTTTTCTTTGTTGAGTTATCGACCTAAACTTACCGTAATATTACTCTAGGCACTAATTCAAGCTTTTTTTGTATTCAGGTCAAAAAATTTGATCCATGCCTTCAAGAAGAAAAATTACGATTTTTCTCAATTTTCATGAAAATTTCCAAAAAATCAACTTTTCCAGAGCGGGGACCATATGAAGCCAGCGAGATGAGCTCAGATTCAGATTCTGCGCGTAATTTTACTTCAGAAAAACCGTACCTGGTTCTGAAGTCGGGGGACTCATCATGTGAAAAAGGTGGAAATATGAAGTATGTTCAGCCAAAATTCATGTGGTCCCCCCTGTTGAAAAAAAGTCGAAGGATTCCAATCAGCCCCAAATTTTGTTCATAGGCAATACTACTCAAGACAAATATTAGCTGGAAATATAACGTTTCACTCGTGTATTTCCTTTGAGTTATAGCGCTTCAAAAACTCACAGTGCGTGAAAATTGAGATCCTCTAAAATCGCTCATAAAATCACATTGAGTCCCCTGATACCATTAGCAAATATTGGTTTTCTGATACCAAATTTCATTTTAAATTCAAATTTATAAACAATAGCTTGGCTTTCTATGGTCTCCGACACAGAAAAAATGCATTCTTGTGACCAACTAATTCCCACTTGGAGCAGTCACGTTCCTTCCGCTTAGAATTTATCGGTAACGTTTTTTATAGTCACGAAAATAATTAATTCGAATTCATTAGACAATTTCCAAATGGACATCATCTTTAAAATATTTGAAGATATCGAAATTTTTGATTTACAACGAGTTTCTTGAGACTCTTTCAAAATTTTGCGCCACAATTAGTGAATCCTTTGAAATCAGAACATCGTTTGACATTATATCTGTGAACATTAAACAAATGAAGCATAAGTATCTAATAAATTCGAATTAACTATTTTCGTGACTATAAAAAACGTTACCGATAAATTCTAAGCGGAAGGAACGTGACTGCTCCAAGTGGGAATTAGTTGGTCACAAGAATGCATTTTTTCTGGGTCGGAGACCATAGAAAGCCAGGCTATTGTTTATAAATTTGAATTTAAAATGAAATTCGGTATCAGAAAACCAATATTTGCTAATGGTATCAGGGGACTCAATGTGATTTTATGAGCGATTTTAGAGGATCTCAATTTTCACGCACTGTGAGTTTTTGAAGCGCTATAACTCAAAGGAAATACACGAGTGAAACGTTATATTTCCAGCTAATATTTGTCTTGAGTAGTATTGCCTATGAACAAAATTTGGGGCTGATTGGAATCCTTCGACTTTTTTTCAACAGGGGGGACCACATGAATTTTGGCTGAACATACTTCATATTTCCACCTTTTTCACATGATGAGTCCCCCGACTTCAGAACCATGAACGGTTTTTCTGAAGTAAAATTACGCGCAGAATCTGAATCTGAGCTCATCTCGCTGGCTTCATATGGTCCCCGCTCTGGAAAAGTTGATTTTTTGGAAATTTTCATGAAAATTGAGAAAAATCGTAATTTTTCTTCTTGAAGGCATGGATCAAATTTTTTGACCTGAATACAAAAAAAGCTTGAATTAGTGCCTAGAGTAATATTACGGTAAGTTTAGGTCGATAACTCAACAAAGAAAAAAAAAATTTTTTTCATCAACATATGCATATGTCATCTGAAAGTGGGCGGAGCCTAATGGGGACCATGTCACAAACCTTAGATGTTCATATGTAACTACTATGCATAGTATGAAAACACTTGGCTCACTTCGATTTTTCTGTACGTAGGCCAATAGGACTATGGTCGAACCTCTGGGAGAGTGTGTCATAAGGGTTATGAAACAGGTAGTATTGGTTGATTTTTATATGATTTTTGAACTACCTCAGGACAACTAGCGAATGAAATTCTACATTATAGTGTGCATCCCAAGAATTAGCTTTCCTAGAGATGACCTCTTCACAGAGGAAATTTCATTAGGACCGAAAGATTGAATGAACGAAATTTTGAAACGTTGCTCCGCTTTCTTTTTCGTATCTATCGCAGGATAATTACACAAGTTTCATGACGTATTTTAATATCAATGCTATGAAACGGCTAACGAAAAAACGAATCTTCCAACAAAAGATACCGGTGTCCTGTAGCAAGTACTACATATAAGCTCTCAAACGAACCGAATAAAAAGTTATGACAACAATTGATTAGCAGAAATATGTTTCAAAATCCTTAAATGGAGAAAGTGTAGCAAAGAGCAGCTGAGGTTCAAAAATTTATCATAACTTTTTAAATTTTTGATTGGGCAGACAATGGCTATAGCAGTAAAGTGAGCAAAAATACACATTCATTAATGGACGCTTTGAAATCGGAACTTTTCAAGGACTCTCTGAAAAACAGAACGATATAGTTGGTGGTTGCTATCCGTTTCACATCCAAAGCAAATGTTCAAACAGAAAAATCTCAACCGTATTTTTGAATCGAATATAGAATATTCTCACCGTTGCATTACCATGTAATAATTTGTCCATTCTCTGGTTGAAGAGTGTTACTGCGTCAAATCAAAGAGATGATACTTTATGAAGAATCACTTTAGTTATGCACGTCATAGCGCTCTTCCTTTCATTTCCAGAAAGGTAAGATGTAGTAGGAAGAACTGCATAGAGCAAATAGTCAGAAATTAAGTTCCTTGATCATATGATTTGCAGTCCATATTCAGCAAATTTGAAGGGAAAGTGAAAGCGAAAAAGTCCGAATTCGCAGTTATCACTGCTTCAGATACACGAGCAACTTTCCTGGATTTGTATGTTCCAATATTTGAGTTTAAATTTACTGTTTTATGATGATGTCATCTTCTAATATTCACAAGCTCATCAATCAATTGGGTACTTTTGTTGGAAACGTTGGAAATAATCTGACACACTGAAACTTTGCTTAGCACCCAAATAATTGCTCAATCATTGCCATAGCACTTTTTATGAATTCTGTGAAACAGGAAGTTTCTTAGAATAACTGGTAAAACTCACCATATTCACTTTTTTCGTTCACAATTCCAAACGATTTCTGCAAAAGTTATGGACAATTTGTACAACTTGTGCAATTGAAGCTGTTTTCTAACTTTCCTGAAAACCTGTTTGACATTTTTGAGAAAGAGGCAAATTTTTCTCAGGAAATCAATGAAAATCGATCATTTTCACTGTCCACGTCGCATGGCTCGTGACAGTAATCATCAATTTTTTCTCCGTTTCGAAACTGAAGTAACTTTTCAAGTTCGTATGAAGAAGTATTATACTTTGATGAAAGGATTTATCAGAACACAAAAAATACTGTACAAACTGCCGAAAACACTGAAAGCCCAGTACTCAACACAAATAACGTTCATTTTTCATCATTCATATTTTTCTCACTAGGACCTTTTATGCAACCGATCAGTGTATTTTTTCAGTTACTTATCATTTATCAATGTTCAGAAACTGACAAAAAAGTTCTTGAAGAAATAATTGTTCCAGAAATTTGGTAAACAAACATGTCGCTGAAAAACGGTACTAGACTTTTGTACTTGTCGCGGGCACGTCTCATACGGATCTTCCACGAGGAGTACACGCATCAAGAATTTTGCTTTAGGGTCATGTTGTCAGTGGAGCGCAGTTAATATTTGTCAACATCCAAGGGTATACAAGAAGAGCTCCAAATGTTTCATGTAACCTGTTTCAGATACTTAGCAAATAGAATCACAATTTTTGAAATTCAGTAAATACCAATCACATACTTGGTTGCAAAATGTCCAGTTTCGAAATGTCCAGTCACAAAATGTCTTGGCTGCAAAATGTCGGGGTTGCGAAATATCGTCGTTACGAAACAACCGGTTTCGAAACGTCCAGTTTTGAAATGTCTTGGTTGCAAAATGTTAGAGTTGCGAAATGACTGGTTGCGAAATGTCCAGTTTTAAAATGACCCATAGCCAGAAATCTAGAAGAAAAACTCCTTCAAAAAAGATCACGTTTCAAAATCTTTTTTCCTTTTTCTGTAATGCCCCATAAAAAAGGTGTGACCTTTCCACGTCATCATATTTCCCCATACAAAAACCCGCCAAATTCAAATCTTCCCCTCAATTCTAAATTTTTCCTCAAATTTAAACTGAACACTCAACGGATCTGTATTCCAAATCTACAACAATGTCTAAGTGTCTTCTTCCGAATCTTCTCTTCGTCGTCGTCATCGCCTTCTGGAGCACTTCCGTCGTCGACGCCTACAACAACTACTACAACAACAATGTGACACCGACTCAGGAACAGGCAGCAGTCGCCGCATGGATTATCATTCTCTGTGTGATCGGAGGAATCTGCATCTCGGCTGCCATCGCTGGAGCCATCTTCATGATGAATCGACGAAGAGCTGATCAGGTTTTGGTTGTTCGTTAGGAAAAGAGAAGGATGGATGGATGATGAGAAAGTGAACAAATCTTGATTTCTTTAACTGGATTTGAATGAAGTGATTATTGATTAAAAAATTTTGTAACGTTTCGAGTTTTGCATAAGTTGGGACATTTTCCTCTTTTTTTTGTGTCAAGTTTTAGTACCCAAACCCATAGATGAATGTATTTCGAAGTTGAGAAACTAGACCGTCCTTCCATCGAAAAATCTGAAAAGTCACGAAATTTCACAGCTTCATGAAATTGACATTTTCGCATGATTTTCAGAACTTTTATTAGATTGATTCCTCTTTCGATTCTGAGATTTTTTCGAGGTTCTGAAGGATTCTCCGATTCTCACAGATGTTCTAAGATTCGGAAATTCTGAAACTTCGTAGAGAAAGGAAATTTCCGCGCCCTCTAGGCTGTTTCAATGGCTCCGTGACATTTCGCAACTCACGTCGATTTTGCAACCACGACAATTCGCGACCAAGACATTTCGAAACTGGACGTTTCGCAATCAGTCGTTTCGCAACTTTATAAACTTGTCTTCTTCCCGTTCGCTTAGGCTGTATGATTGAGAGTACTGTGAAATGGCGTAATTTTGAAATATTGATATGCTGTGGATTCTGATTATTCTGAGATTCTGATTATTCTGTAAAGGATTCTGAGGACTCTGAGATTCTGTAACGCTGAAATTCGAGAAGTAAATATGTATCTTTTTATTTTTCTAGATTCTTTGAAATCTATATATATCTTACCAGCGGTATTATAAAAAGCTATAAAAACAATAAATTTCTAATTATTCAAATTTTCTAGCACATTTGACACCGAAACCTACAAATAAAAAATTTCAAATCTCAAATTGTGGAATTGCTAACAAGGGGGCCTATATGTGGGAGTAAATTTGGAGAAGAATTATTTAGCAAGAAGAGTAGACATATCACTGGAAACCAATGATGGAAATGACAATAAATGTCTGAAAATGAATGGGGTCTGGGGATAAAAGAAATTAAATTGGTCAATAAAAGTCCTAGAAAGCTCAGAAATTTGATAAAATAAGAAATTAGGATTTTCACAGGACAAAAATTTCTCATAAACATTCTCATAAAGATATCTCATAATCACAGTTAGTTTCCGGGGGGACATAGAAATATAGGGCAACCCGAAGGTAGGGGGTAGTATGCCTGGTTTTTTTGAAAGGAGACCAGCAACTCCTGAAGTGTAGAGCAATCCTATGCCTGGCCAAGATTGGCGCTTGCTGGACCTTCTGCGTCGACGATTCCTTGATAACCTCCAAGCCGATTCATCTTCTGAAAATAGGTATTTTCAGTTAAAAGATTCAGAATCAAGAATTTTCTCACCAACGCCAATTCGTCGTCCTTCTCTCTGTTCCACCCGCAGGATATCGCTTCTTGCTTGAGAAGACGGCAAGCCTCTTCGGTGAGCACCTGGAAGATTGAAGTATATATTTCGACGAGGAACGAAATAGAGAAAATTCTCAAAATCAGAGATTCTAGAAAATTCTTAGATTCTCTGACCAGTCAGAGTCACAAAATTCACTGTCCCACCACTTTGGCAAGTAAGAGAAAACTAACTTTTTCCGTCCTGAATCTGGCCTTGCCGTTTGAGTACGCCGCCGCAATTCGGTCTTCAAGTCCACATGAAATCATCCAGTTTTTATCAAGGTGCTTGGTGGCACCTGGTTGAGATTCCACGTGGTTGGCCAAGAGGCACAAACGGACCAGCTCCTTATTGCTCATGGCATGGTAGAGGGCGTTGAATCTATTCGTCTGTAATAGGAACAAAATTATATGTCAAGTCAGGTACCGCGAGAAATTTTGAGGAGAAAAACAAACCATAGCGGTGTGGCAGAAAATTGACACCCACGAATGCATTGGGTTGTTGAAGAGAAGGTCAGTGCTTCTATGGACTTCCACTTCAAATGTGGCGATAAAACGCTTCGCACTTTGGTTTCGAAAAATTGATGTTCTAGCTTTGAAGAGCGTCCAACGGCTTTTGTCGATGCTAAAAAATGAGCATTATTCCCAAATTTGAAAAATGAGTGGAATAACTCACCCGAATCTGCTCTCGAGTTCAGTGGCAGCTCGTTGGACATTTGCGATGGGGAAGAACATAATCAAAACCTTCTGGATTGGTGGTCGCGGAACTCCTGGCAGGCTCTGAAGGATCGTAGTGGAACGGGCTGCGAGCTGAAAAAAATCATAATTGAAGGTTTAAAGTCTGAAATTCTAAAGATTCCCTAATCTACTGAAAAGTTATTTGAAAATTGAGAGTCTAGAGTCTCCAAAAATTCAGAATTCAGAAATATTTTGGGACTCACAAATACCTCAAAAGCTATCAGTGACCACTAATTCTGAGAGTTCTATGTTTGAAATCTACAGGCTACTGCCGGACTCAAATTCAGAAATTCAAAGTACCGTACCTCATCCGAACTCAAATCTTTCAAGTCCGTCGTATAGGCCGAATAATCAGATTTCTCTGTTGGGATGGTGCAAGAAGAGGTGGCAGGTGCGTCCACGCGTGATTTTTTCTGAAAAGTAAAAAATGGATAAGAGTGAAATTTGTAGATTTTCCTTACCATGGGAACATCGGAATCTAGCGAACTTTGACGCTTCTGGGAAGTTGCCAGGTTCTCAGGCCTGGCTCCTGGATCCTCTCCAGTCAACTCCTCGCGTTCCAAATTCGCATTATTGTTCACATTTCCTTGTTCAGATTCAATGAGAGTCAAACTTCGTTCTCCATCGGTTACCATATCTACATCACTGACATCATTCTCGTTGTTGTTGATCGGTGCTGGGAGGTTTGGTGATGGCGAAGCTGCGGCAGGTAGCACGGACGATGACTCATCTGGCGGTGAATTCCTTAGAGATAAAGGATCAGTGGGCGGCAGTCCCGATTCTGGAGGTCCACTGAGGTCGGGGGCAGAGAGAGTTGACGCAGATTGTGGTGGGACAGCAGGCGGCAGTCCAAATGATGGATGTCCCGGGAGGTCAGATCCAGAAACTGTTGGTCCAGAATGCGTATTGCGAGTAGTCGGCGGTCCCGGAACCAGATGCCCAGGGAGGGCGGAGTCCGAGAGATTTGAGCCTGACTGTGGATTCTCCGATTGGGCAGAATCTCCGGTCCCTGGATACGTTTCATTATCTCTCATCGGCTGTGAAGGCGTGAAACCAGACGTCATATTCGGTGGTGCTGGCATTGGAATCGGGGAGTCACGAGGATTCATCGTATTTCCGAATGTAACCTGAAAAAAAGAAGAGCTCACAGAAAAAACCCGAGAAACCTAGAAGATTCTAGAGGATTCCGAGATTTTCTGAACACTCAGAATCACAGAATTTACTGTCCCACCACTTTGCCAAGTAAGAAAAAACTAACCTACTCCGTTTCTTTGTTTGAACGATGATGGAAGATTGCATTGACTCGATTGGTCTGTAATAGGTATAGAATTAATTTTCAAGTCATTCCGGGAGAGATTTTCGATTTCGAAGAGAAAAAAAGAATTCACTGAACTTTTATTTGCGAAAACACAAAAAGTCATTGGAAAACTAAAACGAAGGCAAAAATGAGGAAAGATTCACAACGAACATGGTTGAAAGCTGGAAATCGAGTCCAAAAAATCGGTTGCTGCCGCGTTTCGGGATAACTTTTAAATTTCCGCCCATAGATCAAAAATGAATTTTGAAAAGTGGGCCTGCAATTAAAAAAAATTATTACTGTTATTGCCAGTTGTGATGCGGCGGTTATCTTGATTTTCTCCAGTGTTCCAGTATAAGAAATTGTTCAGTTGGTCTCCGTTATCATCCATGGTGGTTCTGATGTATCAGAAGAAGATGTTGGCTATGGAGTTGTAGCCAATGGCAAGTAATCGAACGCAAGAATTTTCCCCGATTTATGTTCGTCGTGAACTTCTCGTGGACAACTCAAATGGAGATTTGGCGTTGACAGAGTTTTTGAGTAATTTTTTTATTAGACATTGGGAATCTTAGTATTAAAAAAATATTTAACAAGCGCTGTTTGAAAAAACTAAATTTCTCCGTTTAGAGGTGTTATCAAAAACCGACATGATCGCCGATAATTATTGGTGGCATAATCCCAAGGTAGATTCTAAAGGGGCAATTTGACACTGTCGTAGCAGCTAATCAAGTTGACAAATTAAACTTGCGCCAATGAACCGCGGATCATTTCAATTTGAAATGGGATCTTTCATGTGAACACAGTGAAGCGGAAATTGTTAGTTTCTTTTCTGTTATTTCGGTAAATTTTGAATTTCAGGTGGACTCGGAACTGTCTTTGCGTTTCAAAACCACCATGATTGATGCATTTCTAGCTCTGATAGATTAATGTATCGCTGTAGATTTTCTGGATTTCACACTGAGATTTTTGACTCGGCTAAGCTATTTTGCAAACTTCCGAAACAGTTCATTTTTATGAATAGGTAATAAAAGGCAGATAACAATTAATATTCACATATAATAATAAATAATTCTGACACATTAGTCAATACACACGATCTCCAAAAAATTAAAAATTTGCTGTCACATTACCTTCGACTAAATAACAAGACACTAACTCTTCAATTGGTGATATAGACCTTTTTTTTACCAAATTGAGAATTCATTTCCAAGTCAGATGCGTGCAGCGTTAACATACTAAAATGGAAACACATGAAACGAGTTTTTTCAACACAAAAACAAAAGGCGATTCATTAAGAATTTCCCAAGATGAAATCGATCAAAAATGTCCCCTTGACAATAATCTGAATTCTTGGATTGCTATTTCTGGTTAAAAAACGGTTTTTTCGGCTCCGAGACATTTCGCAACCAGTCGTTTCGCAACCACGAAATTTCGCAACTCACGATAATTTTGCGATTACGAAATTTTCCTACCAGTCATTTTGGCACCGCGGGGGTCGCGAAATCTATGTATGTGAGTTGTAAAATGTCGTAGTTGCGAACTAACTAGCGGTGAAATGTCCCGGAGCCGTTTTTTCTGTTAGTCGATAAAAATTGGAGAGTGTCAGTGATTTTAATTTGAAAATGAGTAATACATGTGAACACTATGAAATGGGAATTTTAGTATTTCTATTTTCTTAACTTTCCCTACTACCTTTATGTCGTAAAACCTTTGCGGTTTCCCGCATTTCTGACTCCGATCAATTAATGACTATTTCAAGAACCTCGGTGTCTGATGAGTTTTGAAACTTCCAGTGGTTTTTTGAGTCTTTGCATGTTCAATCTTTATAGGAGTATTCTAGTCAAAACTTTTTATTGTTTCAAATTACGTAAAAATGTGCGCTGATTCCGAAAATCTTAGCAAGAATGCTCAAAAAAAATTTCAAATCTCCAAGTTCAAATCTCCCCTCTCAATTCTCAATTCAAATTTAAACTGAACACTCAACGGATCTGTATTCTCAAATCTACAACAATGTCCACGTGTCTTCTTCCGAATCTTCTCTTTGTCGTCATCGCCTTCTGGAGCACTTCCGACGTCGACGCCTACAATAATTACTACAACAACAATGTGACACCGACTGCCGAACAGACAGCAGTCGCCG
The DNA here is from genome assembly GCA_963932045.1 of Caenorhabditis sinica. Classification (NCBI taxonomy): domain Eukaryota; kingdom Metazoa; phylum Nematoda; class Chromadorea; order Rhabditida; family Rhabditidae; genus Caenorhabditis; species Caenorhabditis sinica. Next base: position 24,993,335 of record OZ009940.1, read on the forward strand.
CATGGATTATCATTCTTTGTGTGATCGGAGGAATCTGCATCTCGGCTGCCATCGCTGGAGCCATCTTCATGATGAATCGACGAAGAGCTGATCAGGTTTTGGTTGTTCGTTAGGGAAGGAGAAAAATGGATGGATGGTGAGAAAGTGAACGAATCTTGATTTCTTTTACTGGATTTGAATGAAGTGATTATTGACATAAAAAATGTGTTCTGTTTTGAGTTTTGCATACGTTGGGACAATACAGCAATTGTAGATTATGAAAAAGAGATCTAGTAATTAATTTTACACAAAATCATAAGCCCTTAGCATATTTGACACTGAATGCAATCTACAACACAATTTGAAAACTCAAGTTAAGAATTGAAAAATTACTATTATAAAAAGTCAATATATTGAGCACCTACATATTAAGAATTATTTGGCAAGAAAAGTAGGCATATCAATAAAAATCAATGAAAAAATGACAATAAATATGTCAGAAAATCTCAGCCAACTCATCGTCATTCTCGCTTTTCCACCCGCTGTCGATTGTTTTTTGTCTGAGAAGTGCGCAACCTTCTTCGGAGAGAACCTGGAAGATTGAAGTATATATTCTGACAAGAAACGAAATAGAGATGATTCTCGAAATCGGAGATTCTAGAATATTCTAAAAATTCTCTGAACTGTCAGAATTACAAAATTTACTGTCCCATCACTTTTGTAATTAAGAGAAAACTAACCTTGTCCGTTCCACATGATATCTTCCAATCCTTGTCAAGATACTTACGTTTAGTGGCATCTGGGTGAGCCTCAACATTCATAATTGGCCAGGAGACATAGACGGACCAGCTCTTTATTGCGCATGTGATGACAGAGCCCATTCGATTAGTCTGTAATAAAAAGTTCAGAGATTCCAAAAGATTCTGAGACAGTCTCTGTACAGTCAGAATCACAAAATTTACTGTTCCACAACTTTGACAAATAAGTGAAAAACAAACCATAGCGGTACCCATGAGTGCATCGTGTTATTAGACATCAGATCAGTGTTTCTCTCGATTTCCACTCGGAAGGTTGCGATGAACCGCTTGCCGCCTTGGTGCCAAAAAATCGATGTTCTTGCCTTTAAGAGTTTCCATCGGCTTTTGTCGATTCTAAGAAATGTACATTATTCTCAAATTTGAAGAATGAGTGGAATAACTCACTCAAACCTGTCCTCGAGTTCAGTGTGAGCTCTTTGGATATTCCAGTTCGAAAATATATTAAAAATTGAGGGTTTTTCTAAAGATTCCCGAATTCTGAAATTTTCTAATCAATCAGACAGAATTTACTGTCCCACCACCTTCCTAAGTAACAAAAAACAAACTCCAGTTCAATGAGAGCTTTTTGGATATTTCTGATTGCGAAGTACATAACGTACATCGTCTGAGTTGGTGGTCTCGGTACTCCAGGCATAGTCTGCATGATCTGCGTGGAATAGGCCGCGAGCTGAAGAAAATCTCTGTATGTGGCGATGAAGCGTTTTCCGCTTTGTTGAAACGAAAGGTACACAAGAACAAAACCGTCGGCCCCACTGTAAAGCAACCGTGATTTTAGGCCAGAAAACGGGGCCTCAAAGGCTTTAAATTTCCGCCAATAGAACAATTATATATACATACATTCAAAAGTGGGCCTGCAATTTGGAAAAGAAGGACTAGGAGTTGTTTTTTTTACAGTCAGAATCACAACATTTTCTGTCCCACCACTTTGCCAAATCTCAGGCCTTGTTTCTGTATCTCCATTCCTCATCGCCTTCCCAATCGAATATGTTTCAGCAATTTGATCCGGGAGTCTACAAGAAAATTTCCAATTCTTGTCAACGTGCTTGGCGGCACCTGGGTGGGCCTCAATGTGGTTGGCCAGGAGACAGAGTTGGACCGACTATTTATTTGTCAGGTGGTGAAATATGGCGTTGAACCGATTTGTCTGTAATAGAAAAGTCTGAGATTCCATAAGATTCTGAGACAGTGTCAGTACAGTCAGAATCACAAAATTTACTGTTCCACCACTTTGACCAGTAAGAGAAAACTAACCTACTCCGTTGAATGTATCGTGTTATTAAAAATGAGATCCGCCTGCCTTTCGATACTCACTCGGAAGGTTGCGATGAACCGCTTTTCGCCTTGGTGTCAAAAAATCGATGCTCTTGCTTTGCAGAGCTCCCATTGGCTTCTGTCGATTCTAAAAATGTAGATTGTTCTCAAATTTGAATAATGAGTGAATAACTCGCCCAAATCTGTCCTCGAGTTCAATGAGGGCTCTTTAGACATTTCTGATTGGGATAAAACATCACAAAAACCGTTGGAGTGGGTGGCCTTGGCACTCCAGGCATAGTCTGCAGGATCTGCGTAGAACGGGTCTTAAGCTGACTAATCCTCTGAATATGACAATAAAGTGTTTTTCGCTTTGTCGAAACAACGCCAATTGTTGCAAACGCGCTCCACTGCAAAAACAACTATTTGCCTTGTTTTGCCCAGCTTTCACCCCAGTGTAGCGCACCATTCGATGTCGCTGCAGAGACCCAGACTCACTGGAATTTTCTTGTTTCATGATACTGATATGTCTGCATTAGTCAGTAACTATGTATTGTCGTGTACGCAGATTAATCTGAACTTTTGGCTTGGAGAATGCATGAAGTCGAGGTCATTGGATCTTTAGGCATTGCTCCCTCTGAAAGGTCAAACAGACATTGCTTCCTCTAAAAGGTCAAACAATTTACATCAGTCAAATTTGAAGATATTCTTCACCGACTCAGGAAGGTTTGACCCGGAGGCATGTTGACGTTTCATTGAAGAAGCCATGCTCTCCGACCTGGCTCCTGCTCTCTCGCCATGCTCGCTATCATCCTGAGGATTGCTCAATTCATCATTATTACTGTTATCGACAGTTGTGAAGTGGCGGTTATCTTGATGTTTTCTAGTGTTTCTGTATTAGTATTGTTCAGTTGGTCTCCGTTATTATCCATGGTGGTTCTGATGTATCAGAATAACATGTTGGCTATAGAGGTGTAACCAATGGCGAATAATCGAACGCAAGAATTTTCCAGATTAATCTTCGTCGTGTATTTCTCGTGGACAACTCAAATTTAGAATTGGCGCTGAGATAGTTTTAGAGTAAACTAACTCTTCAATTGTTGAAAGATTCCAGTAGATTTTTAAGTTAATTTGAGAATTCGTTTCCAAATCAGATGCGTGCAGCGTTAACATACTCAAGTGGAAATCCATGAAACGAGTATTTCGAAGACAAAAGCAAAATGAGATTCATTGAGTTTTTCCCAAGCTGAAATCGATCGAAAATATCCCCTTGACAATAATCTGAATTCTTGGATTATTATTTCTGGACAGACAGGAACAGCAGTTTTTCTGCTCCGAGACATTTCGCAACCAGTCATTTTTCCAACTTCGACATTTCGCGAACGCGACAATCCGCAATCACGTCATTTCGACACCCCGAAATCCAGGATTGTATATGAAAACATTCGGGATGTTTTTCCCACTGACAATCTCATTTTGGGCAAATCTCATATTGGTAATATGAAACAGTTCATTTTCAGCAGTTGCACAAGCATCGGCGAAACGAGAATTGTGAAAACAAATTCAAAACGCGGAATGTTTTTCAGATAAAACCGATGAGAATTGAGAGTTTCCTTTCCACAATAATCTGAACACCGGCACCGGTGTCAGGATGCGAGAATATGTTCACTGTGAAACAAATGCGGATATGTATGATTTATGGACTCTCTTAAGGTTTGATAGCGTTAGGCAAATATATGCAGTTTGAGAAGACTTCTGTAGGATTCAAATAAGTATCAGAACTGTTGCAAAGGAATACGGATCTATTTATATTTGATATAAGAAACGGTATACTGTGAAAGTGAGAAGTATGTATGTATTGGTGTCTGCATTATATTCTGAGAAAACTTTATGTTTCAAATTGGTCATTAGTTTTTGAAACTTCAATGGTTTTCGATTTCACTTCGATTCATGTTTCAGCTACTCGTATACTGTGTGAACGACAAATCGATCGAAAATTCTACAGGGTTTGGGAACAGAAGTCAGCTTTTGAGCCCATTTGAAAAAGTTAAGCCTTTCTGAAAATTAATCATTCACAAGCAGTTTTTCAAAAATACCGTTTCAGATGGCTCATGAAGTTTTGCGTTTTGGGGTTACAGAACTATGGCGGCATTCAAGTATTCACTTTTCTCAACAATGACAGTAACAAGATGACCAAGCGAATCTATATATATACCATACCGTATATAACAACAAATTAATACAGTAATTTTACTATTAGCTCTTGTGATGTGAACAGACTGTTTAAAAACGTTTGCTGATTCAAATCGGTGACTAGTTTTTGAAATTTACCTGACGATGATTGTTTTTGTATTTTCTTTCAGAGAAATCGAAGTGGGGAAAATTTTGCAAAATAATGAGACTGCCATTGCTTACATGGAAAATGAAGCTATTTATCTCACATCTCTGAGACCGAAATCAAACTTATTACCTGAATGTTTTTTTTTCAGTTTTTTGATTCCTTGTTTTCGAGGGTTTTCTATCATCTAGTTTACTTTGAGATCCGCTCGCCAAAACTACCTTACGTTTCATAATTCTTTTGCAATCGAGTTTCAGTATTTGAACCCAGAAAAAAAGTTCCCGATTCAAAGAGGTTTCTTGATTTCTAAGTTTCACCTCGAGGTAATGATTATGAATAGAGTCGTTTAATATTAGTGTGAGACCGCGCTGTTTGCTTTTTGCGGGACGGTCATTGAAGTTTTTAGAGATAATGATAGGTTAGTGAATTTGGAGTCTTACTGTTTCAGGTATCTCATTTAGCTCTTAGTATGTTTTTTCTTTGATTATTATGATTGAGAATGTACTATGGTGATTCGAATAAAAGAGAGTTCGGGCTGAAGATCCGAAAATTTTGTGCCAGCGATCTCACACAGGTACCAACTGTTAATTTCAATCCGATTTTTAAGTATCAATCCTATTTTTAAGGAAAATAATAACTTGTAACTTTTTCAAGTTGAATGAAACGATTATTGTTCCCATGGAAAATGTACATGTTTACCTCTCAACTATGAAACAGAAATCAAAAGTTTTGATGATAATCGCTCTGATCCAAACTGGTTGCTAGCTTAACACGATTTTCGTCCAGAGTTGCGCGGATACTCACGGGATCAAAACACCTTGGATCAGTAAATATTTTCATTTTTAAACAGAAATTCAAATTTGTAATTATGATTTTGGTGAAATGCTCTGAACTTTCAATGAAGATGTTGTACTTCATCACGGCTATTTTGTAGTGTCATTCGGAAATTCATCGCTTATGAGTCGTAATGAATGTTATTACCATCTCATTGAAACAGTAATTATGAAGAGCTTGCAGGCCATTCAATGTCTCAATTGAAAACGAACTTTGTTATGTCGACTATTCGAAACAGAACTTTTTTGCATCTTTAGCAAAACTAGTTTTTCTCATCACTCGATACTTTCCCATATATTCCTGGAAAAGTTGAGAACAATAATAAAGAATCTGGAACCGATTCAAACACAATGATTGTTACCTAGAGGTATGCAGTAGTACATCTTATAAGTCTGAAACAGGGAGTAATAATTTTGAAGATTCAATAAAACTCACCACATTTTCCTGGTTCTCGGTTTCAAATTGGTGGTAAGGTTGATTGAACCTATTACTGATTGATATGAAGAAAACATCGTATTCTAGTTTTAGTTCAAGTTTTATCGATTTGTTCAGCAAAGTTGGATGAATCTCCTATAATTGCTCATACCAAAGAGCTATGAAAGATTTTGTACTCATAATGTAGAACAGTGTGAGCATTTGAACACTACAAGTCATTCTGACCTCTCATTCTGTTTTTGAATGTTTTGACCGGATGACAACCCCGGAAAGCTGATAAAAAGATCAATGTAGTCACAATTTGCTTTTATTGCCGGAATATAGTCATCAATTTAGGATGATATGCATGACGATACTGCTCGCATCAAAAATAGAAAATGTTTCTGTTTTCAAATTTATTGACCAGGACTAACGATTTTCAGAACTGACTGTTTCAAACAGTCCATGTTTCTTTGTCGTCTTGTTATGCCGTTGCTAACATTAGATCCTATTCCGAAATAGTTTGTATGGACTAACATAAATTAGCCCCGTCAAGCTTGTGTGAGTATACTACAACAGAAACTTTATTGAATATCAAATCGTAAAAAGCATTTCGAAAGTATGATTCCGATTCGTATTGGTCAATGAATTTTGATGAACAGATCCTATTTCAGAACCGTATTGTTGCTTACTTTCAGGTAGTGAACTAATACTGATACGAAAACTGTAAAAACTTTTTTTTGAAAAGATGAGTTTAGAATATTCCGCATCAAGCAGTAGTATCGAGAGCACTTCAGACCACGCAGTTACAAGTTTTGACATCCCTAAATTTTTGAAAAATTTTCAGTGTCAAGTCAGACATTTCTCTCTTTTATTATTCGCAGTATTATTGTCGTCTTCCTTTGAGATGTCATCACAGTGTTTATGCAAGCAATCAGACAGATTTAGCAACGTTTTAATTGTTGTTCTAATAGGACATCGACACGTTTTTACCAAAATTTCGAAACTAATGTTTTTTGATTGATTTTTTTAGAAAAACTATAAACTATGTGAAGATCATCAATTTTCAGAACAACACAAACTGACTGTTTCTAATAGATCACTTATCACTTTGAATCTCTTGATATCATTCAATGATTGCGTCCATCATCAGCATTTTCTAATTCTTCCTATAACCAATCAGCTCAAGTTCACACAGATGAAGACATCAAATCAAAATTTCCCAATCATAAAAATGTTGAATATGAAACAGGCACAAAAAAATGTATTTTCTGTCTCGAGAAGGTTTCATGTTCAGTGGCATTGCCCATTATTTAATGAATTTAACAGGTTCGTGACCCAATGAGTAAAAGTTTCAAATAGAATATTGACAGAAAAGGAAATTTATTGAATTTGAGGCTACTTTTTTCGATTTTCGTCGTTTTTGGAAAATTTGACAAAAATTCACCAACTTTTTCAAAATTTGGACCATTTATTTCTGACCGCAAAATTTCCGTGCGACATTAAACTAACAAATATTTGAGTATTGATCTGTTAGATGTGAAACAGATGCGCATATAATTTTTTTCATTTCAGAAAAGACTTCATTTCTAAAAACAATTGGAAACTGAAAATTCGTCCTCAAACTATCTCCATTGATAAAATAGTTTTTAAAATTTTAGGTACCTGCATCCCTATGTGCAAACCAATTTTGCTCTCCGAACGCGGGCAGAATTGTTGCAAAGGAATACGGATCAATTTATCCCTCATATTGGAAACGGTAAACTGTAAAAGTAAGAAGTATGCATTGGTGTCTTTCAAAAAAAGACATATTTCACAGTTTCAAGTAGCTATCTTTACTGTGAAATCTTGTCGACAATTGATGCTCCCACGGAACTGTGCCAATTGAATCCAAAACGCACGAACTATCGGAACATGATTAATCCGATCGACCACAAACGGTTCATCTCATACCAGTGAAACAGGCACATGAAGACTTCCAAACATCTTTTTGAGAAACTTCAAAACAAATTACTGCTTCCTGAAGGTTTCATGTTTCCTGGTGTCTGCTACTGCTACTAATTGATCATAAGTTTTGGCAATTTTATCACCATGTACATAAATAGTCTTATCGAAACGCTTCAAAGCCAAATAACACCATTTTCTAGAAAACACATTCTCAAAATCTCCCCTTCAGTAGCTCCCAATGAGATTGTCTTGTATCAACTCTTTTCGAGAAAAGTCCACATCGAGAATTAACTTCTAGTTGATGAATCACTTGTTTGAGTTTTCACCCAAATTTTTCTGTTTTTACACTTTGTCAAAAATTGTAGGCTACATGGCAATTACCAGTAAACGAATTGTGCTAGCATCTTTCAACATGGAAACTAATCAGTTATCATTATTAAAATAATATTCAATGTTTAACCAAGTTCCATCCAGACCAGTGAAAGATAAGGTGATTCTGAAGTAGAGAACTTTTGAAATATTTCTAATTTCTTCCGCTACGGTCTTGTCAGAAAGTTGTCATTAGAGCAGATTTCAGTTGGTTTACGAAGGTTTAAAAATTTTCACAATCCCGAGATATATGTTTGATCAATCAACTTCTATCGAACCCTGCTCTAATTGAGTACATTAAAAAACAGTAACATTTCTCAAGAAAACGGGGAAAACTTTTCTGTTTCATTTCGTTACAAAAACTATGCGGAAATCAATTTGGACAGTTTGGACATTTTTCGAAATTCACCTGACGCTTTCAGAACTTTTTTAAAACACTCTGGAACTTTCTACTACCATATTCGATGTTTAGTAATTTTTTTAGAATCAGTGTTATTTTTGTTTCCTCAAATTTAATAAATGTGCTGAAACTTTGAACAAATGTTTTATTGGTTGTATTAAAATACTGATTTTGAAGTTTTGGCACTTTGATTTTTGCAAGGTATTGTAAGTACCGTTAAAGGACTGAATTCGACTAAAAAATCAGCATTTGAAAATATTGAGAACAAACAAATGAACTAATAAAAGCAACATAGCTAATGCACAATGTGTGCATTCAAAAACTGTAACTTTTCGAAACTTTCCGATTTCCAATAGGTTACTTGTTTTGAAGGCTTTTTATTAGTTAGTTTTTTTCCAGCTAGCGAAAGAGAAATGAGCACACTTTGAAACAAAAAAATTTGATGAGGACAGCAAAAAGATTTTTTGACTATTCCTCGATATTCCTCATCATGTTATTCTCACGTACTATAATGTGTTTGTTCACTAATAAAAATGACGTTCAGAAAAACGCCTGATTAAAGTAAATTGTATCGTCACAAATCAACCCAAATCGACACAGATATACATATTAATTCACATGAACCCATTGAAACAGTTACTTGATAGCTTTGAAAATAATACAGTCAGATAAAACTGAAAAAATTTGTCTAATTCAAACTGGCCACAAGAATCTGTAATTCTAACTTGGAAATAGTAGATCTAATTTAGTATGAACAGGAGAAATTTGAAAGAAAATATTCTGCTCGACTTTTATTCATCAACATGAAACACATAACGACTTCAGCTTTTCAAGAATTAGAGAAGTTTAATGGAAAGATTTCACTGTTTCGCTTTTAAAAGAAATCCATGCAGAAAGCAAACCAGGTGTTCCTGAAGTTCATCTTGCTGAAATTTTCTCAGTTCTCCATGTTTCCTATGAGGAAATTGACGTGAATCCAATTTTTTGATCTGTTTGGTACCAAATTTACGATGTGTCTGAAATTGAGAATTTTCTTTTTCACTGAAATTTTTTGTGTTAAAGAACTCATTTTATTTAAAGATTCTTGATTGGAGGGTTGAAGATTGATCAATGAAACACGCGATACGAAGTAGAGGATAAATCAAGCTCACTCAATTTCTCCAATTTGATAAATTCTGGGGCGTGTAAAAAAGTTACACCCATCGGAATGTTTAAATAAAACTTTCTGAACAGGAAATCTATATGTGAATATAACATTGGGCTTTCATTGGTTTTCAAAACACCAGGTCTTGCCACTTTCGAAGAGTTAGCTTTTCTTTGGAAGAATGTTTAGCCAACATTAGATTCTGTGGGAGACTTGCCGTAATCAAATTTAAATGAGTTCTACAGAATGATCAACTTACGTTAAAATGGTCCATTTAAAATTATGCCATAGAAACAGAAAATCAAAAATTGTGTCTGGCGTTTTTTAGAGGAGTTGAGATGCTCCAATAAATTATGCTGCTGTTGAAACGTCAGACAGCCTTGATACATAGTTTTTTGATTATATGTGTGAAAAACTATCATTTCTATGAAAAACGAAGATAGTTACTGGCACGAAAAATTCTCATGTTTAGCGAATATAGTTTCTTTTTGCTAGAGTGAGTAGTTAGTTCCTCGGAGATTATGTTCAGTACCTAAAAATATGGATGATACAGTACCAATTTGTTAATCTAGCTTGGAAACACAATTTGAAACAGAAACTTCATGGCATATCAAGTGGTGAAAAGCATTTCGAAAGTATGAGTCTTATTCGTATTGGTCAATGAATTTTGATTGACACATCCTATTTCCGAAAAGATATCGCCGCTTACTTTCAGGTAGTTAACTAATACTGATAGGAAAACTAAAAGAAGTTTTGGTTTTGAAAAGCTCAGTTGAAAATATTCCGCATTAATCAGAAGTATAAAGCTTTTCAGACCACGCAGTTACTATGTCCAAAGTTTTGGCACTCCTAATTTTTTGAAAAATTTTCTGTTACAAATCGAACGTTTCTCTCTTACATCATTTGCGGTATTATTGTCGTCTTCTTGGCTTCACAATCACAGTGTAATACAACCAATCAAACAGGCTAAGAAATTTTTTACCCATTGCTCTAATAGAGCATCGACGCGCTTTTACCGAAATTTTGAAACTACAGTTTTTTGATTAATTGTTTGGAAAAAGTCTAAAGCATTGTGATGATCATCAACTTTCAGAACAATACAAACTGCCCGATTCAAATAGGCCACTTATCTCTTTGAAACTCTTGATATTGTTCAACGTTTGAAAAACCCATAGAAATGTCTTCAGCATTGTCAAATTCTTTCAATAAACAATGAGATCAAATCAAAGCAAAACAGAGCTGAGTATGGCACCAAAACAGAATTTTCTAATCATACAACTGGTACATATGAAACCGGCACAAAAAACTAATTTTCTGTCTCAAGAAGGTTTCATGTTCAGTGACATTGCCCATTTCTTAATGACCCGATCAATTGAGTTGTTTTTTTCTTGTTTATTGATAGACACCCACAGTAGTGCATGAAGTAGAAAAATTAAAGTTCAATTTACCCGTGTCTCTTGGCATCTGTGAATCCGTAGCAACTATTGTAATTTGAAAATGGATCGAAAGAATTGTGTCCATGGAAAATTGGCATATTTACCTCACAACTCTAAAACAGGAATCCAACTTTTCGATGGAAGTTGCTCTGTTTCAAACTGGTGTTACAAAGGATGAAAACTTTACAAATGAGAACTCTCAACTAATAATAACCGAGTAAAGGAGAACTGCAACAAATGTGCATTTTATAAAGGAAAATTTGATGTTTTTGAAGAAATAAAAAGCCGGCCGCCGGCCGTCCGTACAACACATTTGCCTAGAGGTATGAATAAGTACTTCTCATAAGTCAGAAACAGCGAGTAATATAAGGAAACTCCAATAAAATTCACAAGTTTACAATTTTTGCTGTTTCAAATTGGTGGCAAGTTTGCTTCACTTCATTACTGACTGATAAATGGTACTTCAACTATGAATCACTTTCTAATTTCAGCTCAAGTTCCGCCAATTTGTTTCGATTCGCTGGACGAAAGTTCTAACAGCTCATACTGACAAGCTACATAATGTACTTTTGTACTCAAAATGTCAAACGATGGGAGCATTTAAACACTATGAGCGTTACTTTATCAGACCTCTCATAAGACCGGATGATAGCCCTGTGAGGCTGATAAAATAATTAATGGAGTCACAATTGACATTCTTTAGAATCTGCCTCGCATTACCACTGAAGTAATATACAGTATATTGCTCATACTTGACACAGAAACTTATTATCTTTTTTCAAATTTGTTCGCCTAACTGAAAGATTTTCAGAAGTGACGGTTTCAGACAGTCCATGTTGGTTTGTCACCTTGTTGTGCGGTTGCTAATCATCACAGCTTGTTGATTTGATATCCTTAAATGTTTTGTTACAATTGAATTGTAGCGAGGAATTGTTTCAATGGGAAATGGGCATTTTTACCTCACAACTCTGAAACAAGATTCCTACTTTTCGATGGAAATTGTTCTGTTTCAAACTTGTTGCTAGCTTATCACAATTATGTCTTTAACCAGGTTTGCGCGAATACTCATCAGATCAAAATACCATAGAATAATAAATATTTTGATTTCTAAAGAGAAATCCAAATTTGCAATTACGAATTTGGTGAAATGATCAGAAGTTTCAACGAAGATGTTTTACTTCAATACGGCTATTTTGTAGTGTCATTCGGAAATTCATCGGTTATGAGTCGTAATGAATGTTATTACCATCCCATTAAAACAGTAACTGTGAAGAACTTTCAGGTTGTATAGTCTCCATTGAAAATGAACTTTGTTATGTTGACAATTCAAAACAGAAGTTTTTTTGCTTCTTCAGCAAAGTTAGTTTGTAGCATTTCCGAAGTGTTTGATTTTCTGACAATAAATATTGTTTCGAAAGGTTTACTTCATGTCTCGTTTTCATTATTACTCGATAGTTGATCATAAGTATTTTCTGGCAAAAGTTGAGAATAATAATTAAGAATCTGGAACGGGTATGTTTAACCGCAATGATTGTCACCTAGAGGTATGAATCAGTACTGTTTAAAAATCTGGAACAGCAAGTAGCAACTTTGGAAATTTCAATAAAACTCAACACATTTTCCTGGTTTTCAGGTTTCAAATTGGTCGTAAGTTTGCTTCAGCTTATTACTGACTGATAAGCATAGCCCACAGTATGGTACCTCAAGTTCTATCGATTTGTTTAGCAACGTTGGACAAACCTCCTATTATTGCTCATACTAAAAAAACTACGTAAGAGATTTTGTACTCATAATGTAGAGCAATTGGAGTATTCAAATAGTACTAGCGCTACAAACCGCTCATTCTGTTTTTATATGTTGTGACCGGATGAAAGCTGATAAAATGATGAATAGTCACAATTTGCTTTTAATCTCGGTCTGTCAATATCATTAAAATAAAATGGCATGTATGACGATATTGCTCGAATCGAAAACGGAGAAAGTTTTAGTTTTAAAATTTATTGACCAAGACTAACGATTTTCAGAACTGACTGTTTCAAACAGTCCATGTTTCTTTGCCATCTTGTTATGATGTTGCTAACTGCTCATGACTAGATCCTAATACGGAAAAGCTCCCATTGACTTCAATTAACCCCGTCTAGCTTGTGTGAACATATTGAAACAGAAATTTCATGGCATATCAAGTGGTAAAACGCATTCCGAAAGTACATTCCATTTCAGAAAATTATTGCCGCTTCAGGTAGTTATCTAATACTGATAGAAAAACTGAAAAATGTTTTTGTTTAGTTTAGAATATTCCGCATTATACAGAAGTATAAACCACTTCAAACCACGCAGTTACAAGTTTTGACATCACTAAACTTCTGAATATTTTTCAGTATCAAGTCGGACATTTGTGTCGTATACTATTTGTGGTGTTATTATTCCTTTGGATACGATCACAGTGTTAATGCAACCAATCACACCGATTTAGCAACGTTTTTCTCTAATTCCTAAAGAGGGCATACACACGCTTTTGACGAAATTTCGAAATTACAGTTTTGTCAATAAACTTCGTGCGTCAACTTTCAGAAACAACACCAGCTGACCGTTTCAAATAGACCACTTATCACTTTGGACCTTTGGACATCATTCAACGATTGGAACCAAACATTCTTCAGCATTGTCAAATTCTTTCAATAAAAAATCAGGCCAAATTAACGCGCACAGAAACTGACGATCAAAACAGAATTTTCTAGTCATACAACTGTTGAATATGAAACAGGCTGAAAAAATTGATTTTAGCTCTCAGGAAGTTCATATATTCAGTGGCATCTCCCATTTTTTAATATGAATAAAAGGTGTATTTTTTGTTTGTTTACTGATACACGCTTGCAAGGATGCGCGAAGTAAAAAATTAAAGTTCAATTTGACCCGTGTCTCTTGGCATCTGTGAATCCGTAGCAACTATTGTAATTTGAAAATGGATCGAAAGAATTGTGTCCATGGAATATTGACATATTTACCTCATTGGGAAATTTCAAGAAAAATCACAAATTTTTAATGGTTTTCGGTTTCAAATTTGTGCCAAGTTTGCTTCACTTCATTACTGACTGATAGGTGTTCTCCAGCTACAAATCGTATTCTAGTTTCCGCTCAAGTTTCGCCAATTTTTTTTTGCTTTGTTGGACTATTTTCAAACACTATAAGCATTACTTCATCAGACCGCTCATCATGCTTTTTATTGTTGAAACCGGATGATAACCCCGTGCGGCTGATAAAATAATGGAGACACAATGAGTATTTTTAGCTTAATCCACCTCGCGTTACCACTGAACTAATTCGAAAGGAATGAGTATATTGCTCAAACTTGACACAGAACCTTATTATCTCTTTTTCACATTTCTTCGCCAAACGGAAAGATTTTCAAAAGTGACCGTTTCAGACAGTCCATGTTCTTTTGACCACTTGTTATGCTGTAGTTGACTTTTCATAATTAGATCCTGTTCCGGAATAGCTCGTATTGACTTTAATAAATCTTGTGTGAACATATTGAAACAGATACTTGCTGGCTATATACAGTAGTTATTGAAATTTACGAAATTTGAGTACAATTCTTATCGGTCAATGAATGCTGAACGATTTGTCGTGTCACCACAGTGACTTAGTAGTTGTGTACTTACGCTGATTGGGAAACTGTAAAAACTGTGATTGTTTTCGAAAGTTCAGTTCAAAGTAACCGTGTTAGGATTCCCTAGAACTCGATTGTGTGATTAGAAAATAACTTGATTGGAGTTTTTTCCAGATAAATTTATTTGCTGAAGTGGAGAAAAGAAGAAGAATACCAATCTGTGCAAGATAATCTGTTCAATTTGCATGTCGCGTTTTAAAATCTTTGCATTGATAGCATATGATAGTTGCCAAATGTTCCGATTCCTGGATCAAGAGGTACATATGTGATAAATAATTTTGCTATTATAAGGTTAAATTTATCCTTCATATTAGAAACGGTATACTTTGAAAGTAAGAAGTATGTATTGGTGTCTTTCAGAAAGACATGTAATTGACAGTTTCGAATAACGAACTTAGCCATTCAGTTTTGGTTAGCGTTTGATGCTGATACAAACTGTGTGCCGATTGAATCCAAATTTCAGACATAACGGAGTATGATTAATCTCATCAACCACAAACCGGTACATCTCATACAAGTGAAACAGACGCATGAAGACTGTCAAACATCTGTTTTCAGAAACTTTGAAATAAATTACTGCTTCCTGAATGTTTCATGTTTCATGATTTCTGCTACTGCTACTAACTGATCGCAAGTTTTGCTTATGTGCAATTTTATTACCATGTGCTTAAATATTCCTATGAACAAATGTTTTATTTGTTGTATTATAATACTGGTTTTGAAGTTCTGGCACTTTGATTTTTGCAGCAAAGTATTGTACAGTTAAAAATCAGTACTTGAGAATATCAAGAAGAGAAAATGAACAAATCAAAGCAACATAGCTAATGCACTCAATGTGTGCATTGAAAACTGTACTTTTTTTGTAACTTTCCGATTTCAAATAGGTTACTTGTTTTTGAAGGTTTTTATTGTCTAGTTTTTTTCCAACTCATTTCGCTTTATTGAAGACAAAAGGGTATTTCTCAATACATCTCAATTGCTTGAAACAGAAACCGTTTGAGAGTTTTTCATTAAAAGTAGATTGAAAAATTTTGCTTCATGTTATGGGTTTTATTGCAGGCTTATTTGATCAATCCATCGGTCATCAAGATATGTATGAATTGTAGTGTTGAGTCGAATTTTGTACTAATTATAGCAAATTGGCAACAATCATTTGATCTCATCACCATGAAACAGAAGCATTACACTCAAAAAACTCAATAATTTATGAAAAGTTTTTTTCTGTTCCGCTTTGATGAGAAATCCAGGACAAAAGCAAACCAGATGTTTCTGAAAACAAATATTTGTTCGGATTTGTTGTAGATTTCTATTTTTCCTGTTCAAAACAAGTGGCTTCCTTGCGGCAGTCGCTATGGTATAATTTTTACCGTAAAAGTTGATAAGTATTATTATATTGTGATGCTTTTGAATCATAACAGTTTCGCATCTTCCGAAAATTTTCTGTTCCGAATAGTTGATTTGAACAGAATCTTCTGGGGATTGTGCTCAATTTTGGGAATGATTTGCTTTTTTACCCATTTCTTCAACTGGGTATTGGGAGAATTGAATTTACTAGATTTTGATCTATGTTTGGAAGAGTGTCTGGGTTTTCAACTATCGAAAGAAAAATTAGCACACTTCGAAACAAAAAATTCGTATATATGTACATAGATGAGATCAGCAAAAACAGTTTTTGACTATTCCTCGATATTCCTTATCCAGTTTCTTTGGTTTACTGTAATGTATTTGCTCACTAATTGCAATGACGTTCAGAAAAAATGCCGCACTAGAATTGGTTAGTCTCGTCCATCTTCTGTCTTCCGCCTATTTGTTCACTTCCGTCTTCCGTCTCCGGTTTTCCTTGTACTTCAAAAGTCACTTGCGTGGATATCTTATTTGAATGGTTACAAATTAGTACAGTTGCATGTACATATAAATTTTCATGAACCCATTGAAACAGTTATTTGATAGTTTTGAAAATAATACAGTCAGATAACACCTGAAAAATTTGTCCGATTCAAACTGGTCGGAAGAATCGATAAGTAATTCTAATTTAGTATGGACAGTAGAGAATTGAAAGAGAACATGGTGCTCGACTTTTGTTCATCAAAATGAAACACATATCGACTTCGGCTTTTCATGAAGTAGAAAAGTTTTGAGGAAAGATTTCACTGTTTCGATTTCAAAAGAAATCCACGCAGAAAGCATACCAGGTGTTCTGAATATCATTTTGTTGAAATTTTCTCAGTTCTCCATGTTTCCTGTGCGGAAATTGACATGATTCCAATGTTATGATCTCTTTGGTACCGAATTTACGATGTGCTGAGAATTGTTGATTTTCACTGACATTTTCTGTTGTAAATAACTAATTTCATTTATTCTTGGTTGAAGTGTTAGTACTAACATTTGCTTGATCCATAAAACTCGCAAGAATTAAATTAGGACAAATCCAATTTAGGCAATATTTCCGGTTTGATACCTATTGTGACACTTAAGCAACCGTTACATTCATCGGAATGTTTCTATAGAACTTTCTGAACGGGAAATCTATATGTTGATGTAAACATTATCCGACTATCATTGGTTTTCAAAACACCCCGTTTTGCCAGTTTCAAAGCGTCAACTTTCCTGGTAGAATAATTAGGTAACATTAGAAAAAATCTTTGATAGATTTGACCTAATCAAATAAAGACAGTTTTTCGCCGAATAATCAACTTTAGTTAAAACGGACCAGTACAACTGAAGTCATAGAAGCAGAAAATCAAAAATTGTGTCTGTCGTTTTTAAGAAGAATTTTCGATGTTTCAATAATTATTATGCAGCTTCTGAAACGTCATTCTCTGATTGTAGGTGTGAAAAATTAACATTTTAAAAAATCGGAAACATTTTACTGTGCCCAAAAATGCTCATGTTCAGCGAGTATAGTTTCTCTTTGTTCGAATGAATGGTTCCTTGGAGATTATGCTCAGTACCTAGAAATATGGATGGTATTTGTACCAATTTGATAAGCTAGCTTGGAAACACAAATTCACGATAATCTGAAAGTTATGTGTTACTTTTTCAATTCAGTTTTCCTATTTTATTGGTTTTGACTATCCCTGTTTCAGGTTGATCGTTTTATTTAATTATTTTTTTCATTCCTCAATGAATTTTTTGGACATTTTCTTTCTATACTAATAATTACATTGATTCAGCAAGGATTGTATTGCCTTCATTGAACATGGGCACATTAATGTCAACCATTGGAAACGGTATTTTTGTATTAGTTTTACGTGAGGCATTGTTGCTTTCAGACTCTTTCAAATTATGTTAACTAGGGATTAGTCAGACATCGATCTGACCTTTTTCGTCGAGACCTATACCATTCTAAAGCTCAGGTTAAACCATTTCCAAAAATATAGTTTGTTGTTGCCCTCGAGGGCTGTAATCCAACTTATACGTATAGTTCTGATTTTCCAGTTTTTAATAGTGAAATCAACTGAAAACGTAAAACTTGTGGCACGAATAAGTTGGGTCAGATCACTTGAGGGCAACAACAAATCATATATTTCGAGATAGTTTAAACTGAGCTTTCGATTGGTTTAGGTCTCAATGGAAATGGTCAGATCGGTGTCATTTCCTAGTTAATACGATAAAAGAGACAAAATGATTCACGTAAAACTCTTACGAAAATACCGTTTCCAATGGTTGTTATTAAAGGGTCCATGTGCAATGAAGACAATACGTACGCATAAGACATTTTCATTAGCAATAAAGCTCACCTACGAACAAAGAAAGTGATGCTTTTGAAACTGAAATTTTATGTCCACATTCCAGAATAAAATTCTCGGTTCTTGAAAATAGTTACTGCTTCAAGAATGGCACAAATTTGCTGTTCGACAGAAGGGTGAGGTTAATTTTAAAAAGTTAATTTAAAAAAAGAATAGCATCCAGTTAACATAAGACAAATACAAAGTTCTACCATTTTCCTTTCTCTTTTTGAACTAAAAACACTGTTTCTGAATCTCGGCTTTAACTTTTTCCTGATGAGATCGTGTAATCACGGATTGCAGCAATCAAAGCTAGGATTTTGACTCTCGCAAAGTATATACATATAAATTTTTCAATCATAAAAACAAAAAACTCGATTAATGACCTCATTTACTCGCGGAACCAAACTATCATCAAACCCGAAATCAAATAAATTTGAAAGCAGCTGAAATTTAGAAAAACGAAAAACTAATTTTTTTCGATTAAATTTTGGTTAGAAAACAATAGTGAGTATCAACGACAGATCAACATTCTACTACTCTAGTTGACAGTTGGGTCTACTCTAGTTGACACCTTTCAAAAACAGTAAAATTTTTCCAACAAAATTGACTTTTCTGTTTTGTATCGTTCCGAAAATAATAGATAATCCACATATTTCAATTATGGACGCTTCCCATTTCAAACCGCAAAATCTCGATATCATTTTTTTTACCTATGGCTTGTTAATTTTCTTATAGGGATATCTGAAGATTGTTATCAACTTTTTGATAATGAATTCACAGAGAATTTGAAACCGAAAAATTTGACTTTTTTACAGTTACTTTTTCCTTCAAAGATGATCCTTCCTGATAACATCTTATCTCTCTCCCAGCCCTTCAAATTTTCCTGATTTCCCTCTATTTCCCAATAATATCCACTTTGGATCCTTCTTATTCTTCTTCAAATCTTCTCCAAATCTACCTCTTCAAAAATGTTCAAACTCTTCTCCTCCTCAATGCTCCTAATCCTCTTCATCATCTCCACCTGTATTACTGTAGTCAACGCTGAGGAGCTCACTAACGAAGGAAAATGGGTCGTCATCATTATCTGCATTGTCATTGGTCTTGGAATTTCGTCGTCGGCTGCCGGTGGATTCGCTTTTATGATGATGAGACGGAATCGTGGTGGTGATCAGGTGATGGTGGTTCGTTAGATGGAAACAAGGATCGATGGAAATGAGAAAAGGGAAACGATGTGAAAAAGTGAACTTTCGGTATTTGAGAATGAATAAATTTGGGCTTTTCTGTTTTTGATGATTTTTAGACACCTTCAGGGTTTGTTAGAATCTTTCAGAATTCTTTCAATTTCTTTGGAATCCTTATTTTGCTTGTGAATTCTGGGGACCATGGATGTTTTTTGGAGATATCCGTCCTAGTCAAGTTTTTGATCTACCTGCCATTTTTTCACTTCAATTGAAAAGAAGGAAAATTTCAAGTGAATAACTGGTTTTTTAACTGTCTTGAAGTATGCATATCTTCTTCAGTTTTTGAGTTTGTCGTTCTGTTTTTTGGATAAATTCTCCTCTATCGATCGGTAGAATAAAAATCACCGGAAATACTCTTCTTGTGCACATTGAGAAACTGAGAATTAGCATTTTCAACAAATGCTACAATTCGAAAACTTTTCGAATCTGGTGTTCCGGTTTATTCCAGTTTGTAAGGCCCAGACTCTGATGGCTCCTTTCAAAACCGGAATCACTTGTGCTCCGAAAACTGATAAGAAATTCCATGATGTGAAAGAGCAAAAAAGTTTCAAGCAAACATTTTTTATCATTACCCCAGGCAAAACAAAAATTTTACAAAAAAATTGTGTTACTATGTTGACACCGTACCGATCAGATGTGAGATTCGACCCATCACTAATCACAACATTTGGAAACAGCCAAAAAATGTTTGGAAATATGATGGAATTTGATTTTACGGTTTTCAAATCAACACATTAGTGAAACATTTTCGTTGAAAATAATATTTCGGATGTCGGTGCTTCCTCACAGTAAGTAAAATTAAAAAATAACAAACACTTTGAACCAAAAAATCACAAAAAGTGGAGATAGACCTAGGAACGAATAGTAACAAAAGTTGGTAATCACATAGTCAATGCGAAACACTAATCGTTTTCCAGGAATAATTATGAAAACTATTATATGAAATCGCCATAAATCAAGAAACGAACATCAACAGGAACGAAGAGAACAAAACACTATTTTTTTTAAGTTCAGAATTTCCGTTTCAAAGTGCCCAGATTTACTATTCCAACTCAAATCAAAATGATCCACGGCATACCTCAATTTGTTCCTCAATCGAAATAAAGTCACTAATATCCCAATGCCACTATTCAAAGGCGCATACAGTACTTCAGACTACATGAAAGACTCTGGAACTACCTATGTCCCGGAAAATCAAAACTAAAAACACCTATTTGAAACAGGAACTTCCCCATACAGTTTCCTTTAAAATTCCAAATATTTTGTTCTATAATGGTGGCCATTGTGAATAGATTAAGGACAATACTACCATCAGAAAAAAACAAGACTTTCAAAACTCATTTATTCATCTTTATTTCAAAAAGAGTGAGAGTATCCATAGAAGTGTAGTTTTTCTTTATCCGTGTTTTCCAATTATCCATCCATCAATCCTCCTCCTAATGCACGACCATAACCTGTCCCTGATTACTGTTCCTCTTCCGCATCATATAGAAGAATCCGCCTGCTCCGATTGCCGAACAACTGATCAACACTCCGACGATGACGCACACCCACAGTAAGACGGCAGCATTGTATTCCTCCTGAGTGTAGGCGTAGACCGATGAAATGAGAAATGAGTAGAGGAAGATGAGTTGATTGAAATTCATGTTCTGTTGATTTGAGGGATAGAGAAGAACTTGAATTGAAATTTTTGAAAGAGGAGGGTGTTGGGGGATATACCTCATTTTTGAATTGGATCTGGGAGATCGAGATAAGCAGAAAAACGAGCTCCTGGAACCATGAATCTCGAGAAAAACTCTTATCTTTGAACTTGATCTGGAAGAAAAAATTATAAGAAAAAATTTCCCAACATTTTCCGAAGAGTCATTTTCAAGAGTACAGTCATTTCCCAAAATTTTCTCATTATAAAATCTCGAAATCTACAACAAATGTCCACGTGGATTCTTCCTATTATCTTCTACATCTTTTTCTTCTCTTCTTCCTCATGGATTACTGTAGTCAACGCCGAGGAGCTCACAGAGAATGGACGAGTGGTCGCATGGGTGATTGTCATTTGTTGTGTGGTGGCGATTTGTTTGATTGGTGGAATTGGTGGAGGCATTTGGTTGATGAAGAATCGAGGAAGCAGGAATCAGATGGTTGTGGTGCAGTAAAGGAAGAGGAAGGAGGATGGGCATATTGAACTAAAAATGGGTGTTTTGGAGATCAATAAAGCTACTTTTTCATGAAATTTATGACATTTTCTTTACATTATCATCTTGAATTCTTATCGATTCTAGATAATAGTACTTTGAAACAGCAAATTTGAAAATCGTCACAAAAAATATGAACAAGTTGGTTCCTAAATTTTCCAAAAATAAAGTAAAATTCCCGTTTAACAAACTCCAAAAAAGCTAGAAATTTTTTGAACAACTTACTTTCTGTGGTCTAAGCATTCGAGCACTTATTATTGGTCTCAGCACGACTACAGTTCTTCTCATGTATTTCTGGATTAGTTTAATGTTTCTTTATATGGTTCACTGTGGATAATGAGAATTGGTGGAACAGGATAAACATGCGGTACTAAACCAATCAATCAGACACTTTCAATTACTTGCCTGTCAAAACAGTGATTTTTGTTTTAAAACTGAGTATTTTATTTGACCTATTCAATTATTATTTTAAAACTTGGTTGTAAATTATTTCGAGAAATTCAAGGGCTATATCGTTCTCGAGAATTGAATGTTTCGAATTGGCAGTATCTTGGAGAACTACATAATTGACATTCATAATTTTTCTTATGGGCCGGAATCTCAAAAAAAGAGGTTCTGATACTTGACTTTATTGAGAATTCGAGACTTTTGGTCAAATCCTATTTGAATTAGATTTTAAAGGAATCGAGTTCACACTGAGTTAACTAAAAGTTCCTGGCAAAATAGACAACTAGAAACGGATCAAAAAAACAAAAAGTAGATGCTTTTTGAAGTTTTTCATTTACTGTGACCATTCGCAGAAAGTCTTCTTGCCAGCCATAAGGAAGGACCTAAAATGTCTTCTCGCGAGACTTTTCCTACATTTCCCGCTAAGTTTGCAATAGTCTCGATTTGAGGGAGTGAACTAGATTGTGTTTCAAAAACTTAAATTACTAGCTCACAGAAACAGCAATTTTCAAAACGTGTAGCCTCTAAAATATCGATGTGTTAGCTGAATGTTAGTTTCGGTTTCAACTCATCTGTGAGAGTAATTACTTATGGATTCAACATTTCTAATTCATAGCATCATGACACAGAAAAGATTAGACACTATAGAGTTTCAATTATTTCTTGTCAAACGTTAGTTATCATAAGTTCAGAATACAGTTGATCAAAGGCTGAAAAATCGGGGGAAGCAGGAATCATCTGGTTGAGAAAAAAGAGGAAGATGATGGATAGTTTCAACTGTAAAAGTGAATTGGAGATCAATAAATCATCACGTCTTTTACATTTTCTACATTTTACGTCATTTGAATATTCGTGGATTAATCATATTCAGCCGATTGTTTTCGGAGATAGTTGTTTCCAGATCAGAGCGTTATGAAATAGTAGAATTTGTTATGCAATATTACTGTGTTTTGTGAGCAATCAGACTCCACTAAAGTTTCTAAAAATCTTTAGACATACTTTAGAAAATATTTTTCAACGTTTCTCATTGTCCAGAAACTCTAATGTTTTGGAAGGACAATTGCTTGTCTGCTCGGATTGTTTCCAGGATTACTCATGACTTAAGCAAAACTACAGTGAATGCTGTTTTTTGCTGCTACTCTGATGTCAATGTGTTCAAACAGTCAAAAAATCGTTCAAAAAGCTTTCAAAAAAGGAAAGGGGGCATTCAAGCGATACCGTATAAGTAGGAATTGTGGATTGTAAAGTTTCAAGTACTGCATCGGTGATTCAGTCATTGTGAATACTAGCCTATTGAAACTGTAAACTCATTCAAAAATAAGTGCATTGTTTGGAAATATATGTATCGATTTCGATGTCTTATGGGTAGTTTGGTTCTTTGGTGATAACAGAGAATCATTGCTTCGGAATTTTGACGTTTCAGATTGATAGTAACTTGATACAGAGTATTTCAGAAGCGCTTTTCTTATCGCACTTTTATATTTTCATAAGTATAAGAATTACAATAATTTTAAAAAAACTGTTTCTGCAGCTCTGTTAAATTTTAACCTTTCTATGATCAATTCCTAACAGTGACGGTTTTTCGTTTTGCATTACAATAAACTTTCTTGAAGACACAAGGAATCTTTTTATTTTATTTTAACAACTCAAGTGATTTGTTCATCGATACAGTGACAAAAGTACAGATGGATGTTCTTCATCGGACCACAGATTCAAAGACCGAAGTTTAAACGATTATCGAGTATCTTCAATTTTCTAATCTTGCTTTCTTTAACGGCTCGGATGAAAATTGTTCCACAATTTATTAGTACGCCATTGAAAACTTCCGGAAACGGAAAATTTTTAGCAGCTGAGATACATTTCTAACAGTATCACAGCAAAACGCTATATAACATTCCCTTAATATGACAGGAACTAGAGCTTGATAAAAATAGACAGGTAGAAACAGGGAGAAGTTAACATTTCTGTTTCAAGTCCATCATGATTCAGAAATTTAAACTTCAATTGACAATCGGTAGGAAATCCATAATAGAAGAAAGCTTCCAGTTAAAAAAATCGTAGAAGAATGAGATATTCGAGATGAAAGTGGTCAATAAAAAATACAGTATACATTTCAGAAAAATATGCACACTAGCCTGTTTCAGTACCATCAAAAATCAGAATGTTTCAAACAACGATAGTTCCAAGTTTCTTTTGTCCTGAATGAACGTTTCTTCACGAAAAAAATGTTATGTTTCGAAATGCTGTTTTGTTTGGATTGTTTTTATGAAGCTAGTGGAAAGACGACAACTTCCTCAAATAACTTTACCCATCTTTGCAATATCTCTATGACGACAATAGTTGTTTCAGCTAGTAGCAACAGTAGTTTAAGGCAAGGCAAATAAACGCACCAACTGGAAAAAATTACTTTCGCGAAAAATACACCATGACCGACACCTTGAAAATGTTATCAATGGAGCGCATTTCCTACAATGAATCAAGGCTAACAATAAACTTAATATTCTGCTTATCACAGAAACTACAGAAACCGAATATTACCGTTTTCCACATTCCATAAGAATTCAGGGGTGTCGTGTAAAATGGTAATGTCCTCCCTGTTGTTGACTTTTTTACAGCTTAATTTACTGTTGAATGTTCATGACACAGATTTCTTACATCTAAAAGGGAACAGGTTTCGATCATCTAAGACGGCAGCATTGTATTCCTCTTGAGTGTACGCGTAGACCGATGAAATGAGAAATGAGTAGATGAAGATGAGTTGATTGAAATGCATGTTCTGTTGATTTGAGGGACTGAGAAGAACTTGAATTGAAATTTTGGAAAGAGGAGGGGTCTAGGTGATACTCCTTATCTTTGAACTTGATCTGGGAGATCAAGATAAGCAGAAAAAAGAGCTTCTAGAACTCTGAATCAAGAAGAAAACTCATAAACTTTGTGTGGATCATCAACTTTCAGAACAATACAAACTGGCCGTTTCAAATAGGCCACTTATCTTTTTGGAACTCTTGATATCATTCAAAGATTGGAACCAAACATTGTTCAGCATTGTCAAATTCTTTCAATAAACAATCAGATCAAATCAACGCACGTAATACTAATGGCATCACCATCGAAACAGAATTTTCTAGTCATACAATTATTGAATATTAAACAGGCACAAGAAATAAACTTTCTGTCTCAAGAAGGTTACATATTCAGTGACATTTCCCATTTTTCAGTTTCCAGTAAAAGTTCCACACCAGAGTTGCGCGGAGTTCTGACTTTTGTCTTCCCACTTGGAAGTTGATTTTTCAAACTTTGACAGAAAAGGAAATTTACTGAATTTTGAGGCTATTTTTTCCGATTTTGTGTTGTTTTCGGGAAAATTTGCCAAAAATTCACCACCTTTTTCAAAATTTGAACCATTTATTCCGACCGCAAAATTTCCGTGCGACATTAAACTAACAAATATTTGAGTATTGATCTGTTAGATGTGAAACAGATGCGCATTTTTTTTTCATCTCAGAAAAAAACTTCATTTCCAAAAACACTTGGAAACTGATATTTCATCCTCAAACTATCCCCATTGATAACTTAGTTTTCACCATTTTTGATACCTAGATCCAACTCGGAATTGTTGCAAAGAAATACGGATCAATTTATCCCTCATATTGGAAACGGTATACTGTAAAAATCAGAAGTATGTATTGGTGTCTTTCAGAAAAATACTTACTTGATAGATTCAAGTAGCTATGTTCACTGTGAATTCTCGTCGGCACTTGACGCGGTGATGGAACAGTGTGAATTGAATCCAAAATTCGGACATATAGCGGACTACGATCAATCCGATCGACAACAAACGAGTACATCTCACACCAGTGAAACAAGCTTAGAAAGACTTTCAAACATTTTCAGAAACTTCGACAGAAATTACTGTATCCTGAAGGTTTCATGTTTCCTGGTGTCTGCTAATGGTACTAACTGATCACAAGTTTTGCTTATGGACAATTTTATCACCATTTACATGAAATTCTTATCGGAACTCTTCAAAGTCAAAAATATGTACCATATTCTAGAAGGTAGATTTTCAAAATCTTGCCTTCAAAAGTTCCCAATGGGATTGTCTTGTATCACAACACTTCGAAAAAAGCCCACATCGAGAATTGAAAATTAACGTCAATGAACCTATGCCGAATTGCTTTTTTTTGTGCTTACACAATTTTTTCAGTTTTTACACCTTGTCAAAAATTGTAGACTACATGACTATAGACAGTGAAGGATGTAACTGAACATGCATTGTCCAGTAAATTATAAGAATTAGTCAATGATATGTTTAGCCAATTGCTTTTTACATTATTGAAAGTCAAGGTGATTCAGAACAGAGGTGCGCGGAATTCCGTCTTCCGTCTTCCGTCTTCCGCCTGTTTTTTCACTTCCGTCTTCCGTATTCCGTATTCCGCCAAAATTCTTCCGACTACTTCCGTCTTCCGGATTTTTGGGAGAAAAAAAATTTCGC
The DNA here is from genome assembly GCA_963932045.1 of Caenorhabditis sinica. Classification (NCBI taxonomy): domain Eukaryota; kingdom Metazoa; phylum Nematoda; class Chromadorea; order Rhabditida; family Rhabditidae; genus Caenorhabditis; species Caenorhabditis sinica. The sequence continues at coordinate 25,020,041 of OZ009940.1, forward strand.
GGAAGTCCCAAAATTTTTAAATTTTCGAAGTTGAAAAAGATTTTTGACTGATTTTCTGACCTTTCCTAAAACTAATCTTTACGGTTCCCAACATTTTTGGCACTTTTAAGCCTAAACAGTCACTTCCGTCTTCCGTCTACTTCCGTCTTCCGCCCAAATTTTCACTTCCGTCTTCCGTATTCCGTCTTCCGTCATAAATATTTTACTTCCGTCTTCCGTCTTCCGTCTTCCGCATAGAAAAATTCCTCTTCCGCGCACCTCTGATTCAGAAGTAGAGAACTTTTGAAATGTTTCAAATTTCTTCCGCTTCGGGCTCGACAGAAGGTTGTCATTAGAACAGGTTTAGTTGGTTGACACACATTTCCACAGTTTCAATCGAACCCATCAACTACTATTGAGCATTACTGTAGTTGAGCACGTTCAAAAACAGTAACTTTTAAAGAAAACAGAGCAAATTTTCTGTTCCATTTTATTCAGAAAAACTAAGCGGAAATCAATTTGGAGAATGTATTCAAGTGTTTATCTACACGAACTTTGCCGAATTTTTCAAGGCTTCTTCAGAATTTTACAGAACGTTCTGCATTTTTCGAAGTTTACCTGACGCTTTCAGAGCCTTTCTACACACATCTACGTTCTGCAACAAAAAATGTACGTTGTTCGATGTCTAGCGTTCTCCAGAATCAGTGTTAATTTTGTTTCCTCAAATTTAATGAATGTGCTGAAACCTTGAACGACTGTTTTATTGGTTGTATTAAAATACTGATTTTGAAGTTCTGGCACTTTAATTTTTGCAAAATATCGTTAGCACAGTTGAAAGACTAATTTCGGCTTAAAAAATCAATACTTTAAAAAATCGAGAACAAACAAACGAACTAATCAAACCAACATATCTAATATATCTGAACTCAATGTGTGCATTTGAAAACTGTAATTTTTTGAAACTTTCAGATTTCAAATAGGTTACTTGTTTTTAAAGGTTTTTATTGTCTAGTTTTTCTGAGGCACCTTTCCACGGTCAATTTTAATGAACTTCAAATGAATGAAGTAGAATTAGATCAAACCATACTCATTTCTATTTTGAATATGAAATCGTTGCTTACTTTTTATTAAAAAGTTTATATTGATTAAAGAAGAAAGGGCACTTACCAGTACTTCTCACTTGCTTGAAACAGAAACCGTTTGAGAGTTTTTCATTAAAAGCAGTTTTAAAATTTTTTCTACATTTTATGATTAACCCTTGGTATTGAGTCAAAACTGACAACAATCATTTGATCTGACCAGTCTGAAACAGAACCTGTATAGCAAAAAGCTCAATTATTTTATGAAAAGTTTTTCTGCTCCGCTCTGATGAGAAATCCAGGACGAACACAAATTAGATGTTTTTGAAGAACATACTTGTTCAGATTTGTCTAGATTTCTATTTTCTTGTTCAGAAATTGCGGCTTCTTTGCAGCAGTCGCCATGGTATAATTTTTACTGTGAAAGCTGCTAAGCATGTGATATATTTTTGATGTTATTGAATCATAAAAGTTCTGCATCTTCCAAAAGTTTTCTGTTCTGAATAGCTGATTAGAACATATTTATTTTGGGGATTGTGCTCATTTTTGGGAATTATTTGCTTTTTTACCTATCTTTTCAACTGGATATTGGGAGAATTGATTTTACTGGATTTTATCTATTCTTGGAAGAGTGTCTGGCATTTCAACCATCGAAAGAAAAATGAACACACTTCAAAACAAAAAATCCGTATATTGATGAGAACAGCAAAAATAGTCTTTTACAACTCCTCGATATTCCTTATACAGTCATTTTGTTGTACTGTAACGTGTTTGCTCACTAATAGCACTGACGTTCAGAAAAAAATGCCGGACTAAAATTATTTATAGTGTCACGAATTAACACAGATGTGCATATGAATTCACATGAACCCATTGAAACAGTTACTTGATAGCTTTGAAAATAATACAGTAAGATAAAATCCAAAAAATTTGTCCGATTCAAACTGGTCGGAAGAATCGATCAGAAATTCTAATTTAGTATGAACAGGAGAAACTTGAACGAAAATATGGTGCTCGACTTTCGTTCATCAACATGAAACACGTATCGACTTCGGCTTTTCATGAAGTAGAAAAGCTTTAGGAAAAGATTTTACTGTTTTGCTTCTAAAAGAAATCCACGCAGAAAGCAAATCAGGTGTTTCTGAAGAGTACATTATGAAATTTTATCAGTTCTCATGTTTCCTGTCCAGAATGTTGATGGTGGCCGTCACAATGTTATGATATGTTTTGGAACCGAACTTACGATGTCTCTGAAACTTGAAAATTTCGATTTTCGCAGAAATTTTCTGTTTTAATTCACTCATTTTATTTAGAGATTCTTGGTTGAAATGTTAGTATTTCGTTCTGAAGTTGTGAAATCTGTTATACTGAATATTGGAAAAATCAAACTGACTCAATGTCTCCGTTGTTAATAATAATTTTGACACGTAAGCTATCGTTACACTCATTGGAATGTTTATATAAATCTTTTGAAACGGGAGCTCTAAAACTGATGCAAATATAATATTGGACTATTATTGGTTTTCAAAACACCATTTTTTTGCCAGTTTCAAAGAGTTAACTTTCCTGGAAGAATATTTGAGTAGCATTTGATATCTTTAGGACGTTTGATGTAATCGAAACAAGACAGTTTTTTGCTGAACAATCAACTTTAGTTAAAACGGACCTGTACAACTGAAGTCATAGAAGCAGAAAATCAAAAAATGTGTCTGTCGTTTTTAAGAAGAATTTTCGAGTTACCAATAATTATTATGCAGCTTCCAAAACGTCATACTGCCAAGAAACATACTTTTCTGATTGTAGGTGTGAAAAACCAACATTTTAAAAAATCGGAAACAAGTTACTGTGCCCGAAAGCTCTCATGTTCGGCGAGTATAGTTTCTTTTTACTTGAATGAATGGTTCTTTGGAAATTATGCCCGGTACCTAGAAATATGGATGACACAGTATAAATTTGTTGAGCTAGCTTGGAAACACAAATTCACGAGAATCTGAAAGTGCTGTGTAACTTTCTCAATTCAGTTTTCCTATCCTATTGGCTTTGACTGTCCCTGTTTCAGGTTGATCGTTTGCTTTATTTATTTATTTCATTCCTCAATAAGTACTTCTTTGCTGCTTCCTTTCTATGCTAATAATTAGTTATTCCCAGCAGGCAACGTATTGTCTTCATTGACCATGAGCCCATTGATGTCAACAATTGGAAACGGTATTTTTGTGAAAGTCTTAGGTGAAGGAAGCATTGCTGCTTTCCGACTTTTTATTCAACTAGGGTCTGACCTTTTTCATCTAGACCTATACCATTCGAAAGCTCAGATTGAGCCATTTTCAAAAACAAAGTTTGTTTTTCCCCTTGAGGGCTGTAATCCAAGTTATACTTGTCACAAGTTCCGATTTTTCAGTTTATTTTTTATAGTCAAATCAGCTGGAAACGTAAAACTTTTTTGGTTCAGAGAACTTGAGGGCAAGAACATATTTGGGAATGCTTTAAACTGACTTTTCGAATGGTATGGGTCTTGATGGAAAAGGTCAGATCGGTGTCACTTCCTAGTTACTACGAAAGAGTCGAAGAGCAACAATGCCTCACGCAAGACTTTAAAAAACCGTTTCCAATGCTGACATTAATGGGCCCATGTTCAATGAAGACAATACGTAAGCTTACGACATGTTCGATAGCAATACAGACTACGTATGAACAAAGCAAGTAATACTTTTGAAACCGAAATTTCATGTCCACATTCCAGAATGAAATTCTTGACTTTTGAAAGTTTACTGCTTCGAGAAGGGCAAACATTTGCTGTTTGATAGAAAGTCGCAGTTAATTAAAGAAGGTTAATTTAAAAAAGAATAGTATCCGGTCAATATAAGACAGATACAAAGTGCTACCATTTTCCTTCTTTTTTTAACCTAAAACACTGTTTCTGAACCTCGCCTTCAATTTTTTGTTATGAGAGCGTGTAATGCAAGCAAAGCAATGTTAACTCTCGGAAAGTATACATTTTTTAATCATGCAAACAAACAGTCGATTAAAGATACATATAGTTTGCTAGGAAAACCGAACTATCACCGAAGGTAAGGCTAATTTTATTCGAAAACAGCTGAAGTTTTGGGAAATCAAAAACTAATTTTTTCGATTCATTTTGTTAGAAAGCAATAGTAAGTATCAACGACAGATCAACATTTATCTGGGTCTACTCCAGTTGACACCTTTCAAAATATTAAAGATTTTCCAAAACAAGTGACGTTTTTGTTTCGTATCGTTCCAAAAATTATACATAAATCCACATTTTTTCATTAGTCATGCAAAATAGAGAGACTCCCTATTTCAAACCGCAAAATCTAGAAATTCCATTTTTCCACTAATGGCTTGTTAATTTTCCTTCTTTTTTGGTCTTGATATTGTTACCAACTATTTGATAATGAATTCATGAAAATTTTGAAACCGAAAAATTGCGTTTTTCAGTTAGTTTTTTCCCCCAAAAATTACCCATCCAGCAGGGCTGTCACTTTTCGCGGCTTGTGAGGCCGGCCGGGCCGCGGCCGCGGCCGAAAAGCCGCGGCTTTTCTCGCGGCTTCCTGCGGCTTTTTCGCGGCCTTCACGGCTTTCTGCGGCTTTTTATAATATTATTCATTTCTTTGAAAACTATTTTTTTTCAGGATTTTGGAAGGATTCGGGTCAAAAAATTTTTTATTGAAAAGAAGCACAAACTAGGTTATCGTTTGTGAACTGATTAGGCTTGGCTCACCAGATCTGCCAACTAAGAAATCCACAAAGTAGTCTTTTTATGTAAGAAAAAAATGTTCACGGGCAAAATATAATCAGGCCAAAAAATTCAAAAGCTTTTGACACACACAAAAAATGGCTAACAAACATTTGCTCCAGGCCGCGGCTTTTCGGCCGCGGCTTCATAATTGACGGCCGCGGCTTTTCGGCCGCGGCTTTTTGACGGCCGGCCGCGGCCGGCTTCGGCCGGCCGTACGACAGCCCTGCCATCCAGATAAGATTTTCATTCATTTTTTCTGTTAATTTTTCATGTTTACTATCTTTTTCTCCAAAGATGGCCCTTCCTGATAAGATCGTATTTCTCTCCCAACTCTTCAAATCTTCCCATTTTCCCTCTATTTCCCATTAAAATCTACTCTGGATCCTTCTTCTTTTTCTTCAAATCTTCTCCAAATCTACCTCTTCAAAAATGTTCAAACTCTTCTCCTCCTCAATGCTCCAAATCCTCTTCATCATCTCCACCTGGATTACTGTAGTCAACGCTGAAGAGCTCACTAACGAAGGAAAATGGGTCGTCATCATTATCTGCATCTGCGTTGGTCTCGGAATTTCGGCATCGGCTGCCGGTGGATTCGATTTATGATGATGAGACGGAATCGTGGTGGTGATCAGGTGATGGTAGTTCGTTAGATGGGAAGAGGGATCGATGGATATGAGAAAAAGGAAACGATGTGAAAAAGTGAACTTTCGATAATTGAAAATGAATAAATTTGGGCTTTTCTGTTTTTGATGATTTTTAGACACCTTCAGGGTTTGTTAGAATCTTTCTGAATCCTCTCAGCTTCTTTGGAATCCCCAGATTTCTTGTGGATTCTGGGGACCATGGAAGTTTTCTTGGAGAGATCTGGCCTAGTCAAATTTTAGATCTACTTGCCATTTTTTTAAACTTCAATTGAAAATAAATTTAAAAAAAGCAAGTGAAAAGCTGGTTTTTTACTGTTTCAAACTCTACAAATATTTCTCAGTTTTTGTGGTTTTCGTTTGGTTTACCGGATTGATGCACTTCTATCAAAATGAGTTTGGAAATGTATAGCTTTATTGCGTTTGTTCGTATTAATAAAATCAACGGAAATACACTTCTTATCCACATTGAGAAACTGAAAATCAGGATTTCTAACAAATTCTATAATTACAAAACTTCTCGATTCTGGTGTTCCAGTTTATATCGGTTCGTAAGGCCCGCAAAAAGTCAAACTTATCAGGAGTAAAATGCAATCCATCATTGATCACAACATTTGGAAACAGTCAAAAAATGTTTGATATTATGATGGAATTATATTTTACTGTTTTCGATTTAGCACATTTGTGAAACATTTTCTCTGAAAATAATAGGACGTGGGTAGTACGTTGAAAAGTAATAAGAAAACATTTCGAACCAAAAAATCACAAAAAGTGAAAATAGTGCTAACAATGATATAATTTTAAAAAATTGGTTATCACATAATCAATGCGGAACACTAATCACTTTCCAAGAATTATTTTAAAAAGGTATCTTCCGAGTATTCAAATTTACTGCTCCTCACTAAAAATTGGCTGATTTGTTACTAATTTTCGATAATTTTATAAACTGTCATAATTTCTAGAAGGCGCATGCAGCAATTACATGTATTCGTCGCCAACTGATTCCCCTGAATTTTTTTGAAGTATGCATAATTCGAACCTACCCATAGATGTAAGAAACCCTGTGCAACGATTTTTTTTTTGAGGAGCCCCCCTTCCTGAGATATGCCGCCTCCTAGATATTCGCGTGAGATGGGCTTCCGCAGACTTTGACGGGTCATAACTCTGGTCAACATTATCCAATCAAGAAGTTTTAAAAACCAAAATGTGTAAAATCTTCTTGTTTTTCAGATTAAAACAAAACAATGTACAGAACCTTTGTCTTGAATATTGAAAATCGTGAAAAAGTGGAAGGTGTCAATCCCAAATTTTTTTCCAACTCATTATATTATATGGGACTAAACCCAAAAGAAAGAGCACCTTTGATTTAGTATACATTCAAAAAATCAGGGTAGGTTGTCGGTCATTTTCGAGAAAAAAATTAATTTTTCCAGAAAACAGAATTTTTTTGAGAATTTTTTCTCAAAAACGTTTCAAAATCTTATTTTCTTGTGATATTTTGTTGATTCTGAGTATTTATAACATTTATATGCATCAGGATTCATCAAAGACCTGAATTTCCAAAACTCGTAGAACATAAATTCTCATATGTGTTGTTCTATGATATCAGGATGTTGATGAATCCTGATGCATATGAATGTTATAAATACTCAGAATCAACAAAATATCACAAGAAAATAAGATTTTGAAACGTTTTTGAGAAAAAAATTCTCAAAAAAATTTTGTTTTCTGGAAAAATTAATTTTTTTCTCGAAAATGACCGACAACCTACCCTGATTTTTTGAACGTATACTAAATCAAAGGTGCTCTTTCTTTTGGGTTTAGTCCCATATAATATAATGAGTTGGAAAAAAATTTGGGATTGACACCTTCCACTTTTTCACAATTTTCAATATTCAAGACAAAGGTTCTGTACATTGTTTTGTTTTAATCTGAAAAACATGTGAACATTGAGAAACTGAGAATTAGGATTTCTAACGAATTCTATAATTCCAAAGCATCTGGATTCCGGTGTTCCGGTTTATTTCAGTTCGTAAGGCTCAGAGTCTCCTGGCTCCTTTCACACCCTAAATCACTTATGCTCCGAAACTGTTCATAACTTCCATGATGTGAAAGAGCAAAAATGTTTCAAGCAAACATTTGTTGCCATTACCAAAAATTGTCATCACCAAAAAGCGAAAATTTGACAAAAAATTGTGTTCCCCCAGTTAATACTCACCAATCAAATGTCAAATTCAACCCATCACAAATCTCTACATTTGGAAACAGTAAAAAAAATGTTCGATACTATGATGGAATTGTATTTTACTGTTTTCAAATTAGCACATTTTTGAAACATTTTCGCTGAAAATAATTGTTCAAGGTGTCGGCGCTTTCTCACAATAAGAATTTAAAAAATAACCATTTTGAGTCGAAAAATCACAAAAAGTGGGAAGAAAACAGCGAATAGTAACAGAAGTTGGTAATCACATAGCCAATGCGAAACACTAATCATTTTTCAGGAAACGATATAAAAAAGAGCATTTTCAGAGAATTCAGATTTACTGCTCCTTACTCAAGATGGACTGATTTGTCACCAATTTTCAATAATTTTAGAAATTGTCATAATTTTCTTGCCCGCCATCAAGGGCGCAACTAGAAGGCGGATGCAGTAATTAGTAAAATGATTGTTGGAAACTTTGAAACCGCCACAATCCCAACACTTCTAAAGGATTCTGATGAGCTTTGAAAGATTCATTTTTCTTGGGTTTCATGTTTCACAGCAATATTTGAATGCATAACTTGAAGAATAATTCAAGGACCACCTCCGCACAGAAGTAAATGATAGTTCTGAAACTTTGAATTAGTTTCACCAATTTTTTACCGTTTCGATGGGTCTGAATTTCGCCTAGACTTGCTACCTATGTCGATGAAATTTGAGAATAGGCAAATTTGAAAAACTTGAAAAGAAAACGGCAGATTCTTACTGGCTCAAGAACAGAAAATGTACCACCTTGAGATTCTGGTATTCTACCCTATTCTAGTTTGTAAGCATCAGAATTTTTTTCACACCCGAAATCACTTGTGCTCCTGAAACTGTAAATAATGGAATCATGGTACAAAATGGAAGCATGGTACAAAACAGCGAAAACTTTTAAAGGAGGATAGTCGAAATTTGTATTGCTTAAGACTACTTAAAAATTTGTGCTGATTGGAAATATCATAGTGAAAATGCTCAAAAATCGCTTGAAACCCTAAATACCAGCTATCTTTTATTACTTTTTCAGGATTATTCCTGCAGAAGATGCGGGAATATTAACTAATTCTCAGCTTTCCGATTGATTTTGCTCTGAATGACAAGAGAAAAAACGGTGTAGAAGATAACAAGAAGAATCAAAGACATTGTTGAAGATTTCAAGATTTTATGATGATTAGTTTTAATGATTAGTATTTTATGATAATTGTTTTTAGGTGGGCCGAGCGAGGTTTCACTGATGTGATATTCAACCCATCACTAATCACAACATTAAGAAAAAGTCAGGAAATTGTTTGGTATTATGATGGAATTTTTATCAACTCGTCCCAAAGAATTTATGTTGACCCGTTGCAAAAAATTGTCCTTCTCAAATTTCCCTAGTAACCTATTTCTTTAATCAAAAATTTGCGAGAAAGCCGAATCTTTAATAATCTCGGTATAACGAAAATACTGAAAAACCACAAAAGTTGGTAACTAAATAGACAACTAGAAACACAAAAACTAACAGATAAAAAGACACAAACTCAGTTTCAACTAGTTGACATTTTCTTGGCCACTATTGAAGATCCAGTTTGAAGGCGCATGCAGTATTTAGTAAAATAATTAGAAATAATGATGAAGTATATGAGAATCAAAACAAGACAAACCAAGAATTTCAAGTGTCCAAAGAGAAACAGAAAAATGTACCCAAAAACCATACAATTTTTGTGTCAAATGGTTCAGATATACTGTTCTTTCAGACTAATCGGGTAACTTGTTTCTGAAGAAATATGTATAAAAACCAACACAGATTTTTTGTCGATTCTCAAGGGACTAGTTTAAAGGTGCATACAATGTCTAGTGAAATTATTGCTGAAAACTCTAAAACCCCCATAAATCAAAAAAGGACAAACAACAGGTACCAAAAAAACAATTTGAAAAATCAAAATGTTTACAGAAATAATCCTTGATTTCATATTTGAATATTTAGGCTTGGTTCTTCGGCGTTTGGAACAAAAATCTACATGCATGAGTCACAAGTTTTCTAATAAGGGTCCCGTTGGAAGACGCATGCAGTACTATGAACTTGACAAAAAGGTGAACAAGACAGAAAAGACTATGGAACTCCAGTATGAGGCTTTGTTAGGACCAAGAAATAGGTAAAAAGACGACACCGATGTGGAAGATAATATACAATCCAAAGCACCTATTTGAAACAGGAACTCTCCCGGATAGTCATATTCAGAATGCTAGTTTTCTTCTGTTTCGAAATGTAGAAAAATTTCATTATTTTGGTTTACATTAATGATGTCGCTTCTTTCGCAGCAAGACAGAAAACCGTAAAAGTTTTAAAAATACTCAATTATTCAAATTTCTACCAAAAAGAGAGTGAGAGTATCCATAGAGGTGTAGTTTTTCTTGATCCGCGATTTCCAATCGTTATCGATCCTCCTCCTTCTAATGCACGATCATAACCTGTCCCTGATTACTGTTCCTCTTCCGCATCATATAGAAGAATCCGCCTGCTCCGATTGCCGAACAACTGATCAACACTCCGACAATGACACACACCCACAGTAAGACGGCAGCATTGTATTCCTCCTGGGTGTACGCGTAGACCGATGAAATGAGAAATGAGTAGATGAAGATGAGTTGATTGAAATTCATGTTCTGTTAATGTGAGGGACAGAGAAGAACTTGAATTGAAATTTTTAGAAAGAGGAGGGGTCTAGGGGGATATACCTTATCTTTGAACTTGATCTGGGAGATCAAGATAAGCAGAAAAAAGTGCTCCTGGAACTCTGAGTCTAGAGATAAAACCTTATCTTTGAACTTGATCTGGAACAAAAATTTAAGAACAATCTTCCCAGAATTTTACGTCCAAGCTTTTTTTCAGGAGTACTGCCATTTCTCAAAAACTCATCAACATCATAAAATCTCGAAATCTACAACAATGTCCACGTGGATTCTTCCTATTATCTTCAACATCTTTTTCTTCTCTTCTTCCTCATGGATTACTGTAGTCAATGCCGAGGAGCTCACAGAGAATGGACGAGTGGTCGCATGGGTGATTGTCATTTGTTGTGTGGTGGCGATTTGTTTGATTGGTGGAATTGGTGGAGGCATTTGGTTGATGAAGAATCGAGGAAACAGGAATCAGATGGTTGTGGTGCAGTAAAGAAAGAGGTTGGATAAGTTGAGCTGATAATAGGTGTTGGAGATCAATAAAAATTACTTTTTCATGAAGTCTTGCTCACAGTGAATCAGTTTTGATAAATGGAAGTTTCTACAAAATGACATATTGAAACGGCAAATTTGAAGATATTCACTGAATTTACAACAACAGGTTGGTTTTCAAATTTTCCAAAAAATAAAGTTTAATTCCCGTTTATCAAACTCCAAAAAACTTGAAATTTTTTGAGAAATTTACTTTTGTCGGTCTGTCTTTCTGGGTTAGTTTAATGTTTGTTTATATGGTTCACTGTATGAATCACTGAACAAAACATTTGGACGGTGAGAATTGGTGGAATATGAGACATCGTAGAACTGAACCAACCAATTAGGCACTTTCAATTACTTGCTTGTCAAAACAGTGATTTTAATTTTAAAACGAAGCATTTTATTTCACCTAGTCAATTATGACTTGAAATCTTGGTTGGAAATTATTTTTAGCAATTACAGGGACGGATCGTTTTCGAAACTTGACTGTTTCTAATTGTTAGTAAGTTGAAACCTTAAACCTCCACAACACTTTGGTTATGACTGTCCAAGTGTTGAGAATCTCAGAAAAAAAATGAAAATTAGTGTTTGTTTTCTCTGTTTCTTGATTGCAATTGAAAATGCAAGGATATTTCTGTTAAATGTCGTTCTTTGAAGTTATTCAATACGAAATAGATATAGACCCTTAAGCAAATTAAATGCAAAGTTCCTGGCAAAATAGACAACTAGAAACGGTTGAAAAAAGTAAAAATGGAAGACTTTTTCATAACTTTTCATTCACTGTTACCATTCACAAAAATTATCTTTTTGATTGTCCATTAAGATATTCACTGTTCTACGATTAGCGTTTGGCTAAGAAAACGCAATAAGCTCATTAACACAAAGTCGAAACGTGGTGTTTCTGAAAATTCATAGATTTCATTCACCGATGTTCTGCCTATTGTATTGTAACCGCTTAGCGTTTAGATAACAAGGGTTTCACAATGAAAACTCGACTAGCCACATATTTTCGTAGAATTGCAGTATAACGAGAAGCAAGTATCTATAAAATAATAAATTATCTTTGTTCAGTTCCTCATACTAATGTTAAAAAACAGAAGAAAGGGAAAAAGAAGGAAAAATTGCTGATAGTTCATAAGCAAGTGGACCTCAAAAGATTTTGAAGGCAGTATTATAGAATTTCAGTTTCTAATCGTTGACAAAAACGAGCTTTTTGAAAGAAAAATTACTCAACATCAATTATTTTTTTCATGTGGTCAGTCTTGTTCAGTGCATATCAGTGAATTCATTTTTCTAGCTATCGTCTGATTGCGAATAACTATTCTCTCGAATTTCCTCCAACATTTTGACAAAAATATCATGTTTCTCATACCCCAAAAATAAAACAATAGATATGAGATTAGTAGTATAATTGAGTAATATGTCTTTCAAAATGTTCGTTCCTGTCGACGATGAGAAACTTGAAACATTTCCCGAAATGACCATTTTCCGAGGTCCACCTGCTTATGAACTATCAGCAATTTTTCCTCCAAAATTCACTCTGAGTCCCTTATACTACGTAGATTCTTGATTCAGAAATCCCATTTCAAAACTTCCATAGATAATGAAATTTCCCCTTTTCAATGATGTCACCAGAATCTTTGTGACTACTGAACGCATGTTCACATAATATCGTGATCTCTGCTATAATTATGAGCAAACATTCAGGAAGAAATTGCGATATCAGCCACATCTCTCTTCATGTCCAGTTATATACCCAGTAAAACTTTGAACATTTATCGCACTGCCGAAAGCCGTGGCTTTGCATATTGAACTAATATCGCAAGCACTATATTCCTGTGGTGACCTCGATAAGTTGCCCGATCAGCCACTACCTACTTCGTGGCGACATACATACCCAATGAAACTTTGAACATTTTTCGTCAATGGAGTGCGATTTCAGAGACTCTTACAGCTGCGAGTCAAATGAAGACTTCTGTGTAATCTGTTAATGAGAAAGTCAAAAACATTTCAGTTTCTTACATTCCAAAAACAGAGTCGTGAAATTGAAATAGCACTGCTTGGCACGATTATATTCCAACACTCTTATCGAATTAACCACAAAATGTTTATGTTTGTCACACTTTTGAAAATGGGAAGTTTGATCCAAGAGTTGATAGAACTTGTTATCTCTGGATTTGGTAATTTTTTTAAATTCAAAAACTCCCTCGATCACAGTGAGGAAGAAAAGATTCGGGGAAAAACGCAGTGAGAAACATCAAGAAGTTAGTGAGGTTGTCTTCAATATTCTTATTTTTCTTTATTAAACGGCTCGGATGAAAATTGTTCCACAATTTCCTACTACGCTAATGAAAACTTTCAGAAACGGAAAATTTTCAGCACCTGTCTAACAGTCTCACAGAATAAGGCTAACATGCCTCCAATATGTCAGAAACAAAAATTGATAGAAATAGACAGGTAGAAACAGGGAAAAGGGAGAAGACACATTTTCTGTTTCATGTTCATCATTAATCAGAAGTCTGAACTTCAATTGACACTCGGTGTGGCAAATAATTGGAAGTCACCAAACTGAAATCTAGAATACATAGTATAAACCTTTCCAGTTTCATTAAAAAACATTTAGAAGAATGATATTGCATATAACACTGGTCAATAATAAAGACAGTATTCATTTCAGCATAATAAATGCACTTGCCTGTTTCAGTAGCATCATAAGTTAGAAAGCTATGTTTCAACCAACGATAGTTCCCATGTTTTATTTTGGTTCTCAATCAACGTTTCTTTTCTTCACAAGAAAATATCTTGTTTCAAAATGCTGTCTTCTTTGAGTAGTTTTTATGAAGCTAGTGGGAACAATGTAGTTTTTTTTTAAAATAACTCTGCCCATCTTTGCAATCTCACTATAACGACAATAGTTGTTTCAGCTAGTAACAACAGTAGCTTATAGCAAAGCAATAAACGCACCAACTGAAAAAATTTCACTTCCGCGAACCGACACCTTCAATAATGTTATCAATGGAGCGCATTTTCGACAATAAATCAAGGCTAACAATGAACTAATTGTTCTGCAGATTGTTTGAATTTGTCGTTCATCTAACATACTGAGAAAAAAGTTTTCTGTTTCTGACACCCCAGAAATGGAACAATAGAAATGTGAGACTAGTAACTCTTGAATCTTCAACTCATCTCTATTGACCATTCGAGTCCGTTTACTACAGAGACTCTCGATTTAGGACACCCATATTAAAATTTTCATAGAACATGAAGGTTTTCCTGTAAAATAATGTAAGCACTCCTAGACCTTTGAAGTGAATCTTATGTTTTCAAAAGCTAGGCTTACGCTGAAACTCTGAAGCCAGGTCTATCGCACTGCCGAAAGCCGTGGCTTTGCATATTGAACTAATATCGCAAGCACTATATTCCTGTGGTGACCTCGATAAGTTGCCCGATCAGCCACTACCTACTTCGTGGCGACATACATACCCAATGAAACTTTGAACATTGTTTGTCAATGGAGCGTATTTTCTGACTCTCTTTCTCTTCCAGGTGAAATAAGGGAGATATCAGTATGATCTGGTAATGCAAGTTTCAAGATGTTTCTGTCTCAGGATTAGCTTTTTCTAAGTACTAGAGTAGCACAATGTTAGATGTAACTCACTATCAGTAATAACAACAATAGGAAACAGAGAAAATGGACACTGATTGACAAAGAATGAACAGGGTGACGACTGGAAATTGATGTGTGAAGCCAACCGAATATGACCGTTTTTCACATTCCATAAAAATTTAGCGGTGTCGTGTAAAATGTTAATTACTTCTCTGTTGTTGGATATTTTACAGCCAATTTTTCTGCTGAATCCATGACACATACTTTTTTACATCGCAGAAACATTTCTAATTACCTTTACCGCTCTTGCTGTTACCACATCATCTGTTTCATCTAATGATGCAGTACCTTCAGTGATAGAATTTTTGAACGAATGACTATCTCGAAACATCTCCACAAACATACACCATAAAAAACCGGTGAAGTTTTTCAACGGGGATTTTCTAGGTCATCAGAACGTTAGGAATGCCCGAAGGTGAAAATGGCCTAACTTTTGCTTTTTTTTAATTTCTAGCCCAGGAAAAGCTTATGATGGCCTAACTTTCCATTAGTTTGGATTTCTAGGCCATCTCGGGGTTTTTAGTCTAACTTACGTTTTCCAATGTGAAATCAAGGTTAACAATAAATATCAGTATTTACATACGGTTTGAAAGCGTATTACATTTCTCACGGATTTGAGTCAGCATTCTGACTGAAAATTCTCTGCTTCTCATATTCCAGAAAAATAGAGTTGCAATGAGGGGCTAGTCTTTGACCGTGAAGATGATTATTAAAATTTTTGCTTTACATACATAGATATGCAATGATTTTTGTTCAATGGCTCTCTTCATGTTTAAGTAATCGATGTAAATGTTCCTGTTTCGAATAGAAAGTTTCTCCATTTGAAATTTTCAGAACAACATTGAAACCACAGTATTTGTCGAAACTGTCGAAAATTGATGAGTTGCAAAAATAACTCGCTTCCCATATCAGCCACATCTCTCCTCATGACAACATACGGATCCAACGAAAAAGGTTTAACAAATCCGCAAATGAAGTCTCACTTCTAATACCAAGCCTATTCTCAGAATTAGTCAAAAAATTTCCGAAAGAGGCCCTTCCAGATCAGGTGTGATGTTCGATATTCCATGATCATAACACTTGGTAACAGTAAAAGAAATCAGGAAATATGTTTTTACTGTTTTCAAGTTGAGACATAAATACACCGTGCTTATTGAAATCATTCTTTTGAACCTGGTATTTGCTGAATGTGAGATCACACAGAATAAATTGGCCAAACAAGTACAAGCCTTTGAAATAAGCAAACAATGCATTTCAACAGAAGTCGGTAATAAAATGGTCAGCACGAAACATAAAATAATTCCTGGACCTTTTACTAAAAGTTCAGTTTCGAATGGTTCAGATGTACGTTTCCTAATCAAACCAGACTGACAAAGAAAAACAGAATAATTTCCCTGGGAACTTGAAAGAAATAGCGGTTCCAGATTGTTCAGATCTACTATTGTTTCTCAAATTGCAATAATCCCTGAACGATAAGTGAGTCCCCCATTAAACAGAATACAAGTGGAATAACAGAAAAGGCAATGGAACAACATCATGGAACCCTGTCAAGCACACGGAGGGATTTACGCCTTTGGATGATAAACTGGATGATCGTTGCTTTTGTGATGAATTGAAGACGATCCATCAAAAACTATTGAAAAGTTTCAAAAGTTGAAAAGAAAACCACCTATTTGAAACAGGAACTTTCCAGGATACCTTTATTTGAATTCTACTTTTTCCTCGGTTTCCAAATGGTGGCAAATACTGGTCATTCTGGGTTAAGATAATTGTCGTGGCATGTTCAATTGTAAGGTTATTTATTCACATTTCCATTAAAAAAAGAGTGAGAGTATCCATAGAAGTGTAGTTTTCCTTTATCCGTGGTTTCCAATCGCTTTGAATCCTCCTCATCCTAATGCACGACCATAACCTGTCCCTGATTACTGTTTCTCTTCCGCATCGTATAGAAGAATCCGCCTGCTCCGATTGCCGAACAACTGATCAACACTCCGACGATGACGCACACCCACAGTAAGACGGCAGCATTGTATTCCTCCTGAGTGTACGCGTAAACCGATGAAATGAGAAATGAGTAGATGAAGATGAGTTGATTGAAATGCATGTTCTGTTGATGTGAGGGACAGAGAAGAATTCGAATTAAAATTTCGGAAAGAAGAAGGATCTAGGGGGATATACCTTATCTTTGAACTCGATCTGTGAGATCAAGATAATCAGAAAAAAGAGCTCTTGGAACTCTAAATCTAGACGAAAAAAATCTTATCTTTGAACTTGATCTGGAACAAAAAAATTTTGAGAAAAAATTTTCCAAAATTTCACATACAAGATTTTTTACAGGATTTTCCGTCATTTCCCAAAATTTCCTCATCATAAAATCTCGAAATCTACAACAATGTCCACGTGGATTTTCCCTATTATCTTCTACATCATTTTCTTCTCTTCTTCCTCATGGATTACTGTAGTCAACGCCCAGGAGCTCACAGAGAATGGACGAGTGGTCGCATGGGTGATTGTCATTTGTTGTGTGGTGGCGATTTGTTTGATTGGTGGAATTGGTGGAGGCATTTGGTTGATGAAGAATCGAGGAAGCAGGAATCAGATGGTTGTGGTGCAATAGCGGAAATGAGGAGGAGACGATGAAATGTTTGAACTGAAAATGGGTGTATTGGAGATTAATAAATTTTTTAGATCGATATTCTTAATGTTTGATAAATAGAAGTTTTTACAGAATGACACTGTGAAACAGCGAATTTGAAGAGAATTTCCCTGATTTTATGAACAAGTTGGTTCTTAAGGTTTCCAAAAATAAATATAAATTCCTGTTTCTCAAACTCCAAAAAACTTGAATTTTTTGAGCAGCTTACTCTTTATGGTATACAATTCTCTACAAGCTGTAAGTTATTTTTTGAAGGCTCATGTATACATACTAGCACCTATTATTGGTCTCAGCACGACTACAGTACTTTTTATGTCTTTCTGGATTAGTTTGATGTTTTTATATGGTTCACTGAATGAACCAATCAACAAAACATTTTGACGATGAGAATTGGTGGAATAAGAGACATATGCAGCCAAAACACCGAACCAATCAATCAGACACTTTCAATTACTTGCTTATCCAAACAGTGATTTTAATTTTAAGACGGAGCATTTTATTTGACCTATTCAAATGTGACTTGAAATCTTGGTTGGAAATTTTTTTGAGCAATTTGAAGGACACATCATTCTCAAGAATTGAATTTTTTCTAATGGAAAATATCTGCATCTACCGTCAATAAAAAATGCACTGTTCTCCAATTAGCTTTTTTTTGTAGAAATGTAATGAGCAAAATGACGAAAGAAAATAGTACGCTTTTCCGAAATTCAAGAGTTTATGGAACGGCATCGCCGAAACTTATTGTCTTGCACCTACAAAGTTTCTTGATAATACGTTTTTAAAACAGAGTTTTTTGATAAAAATTCGACGAGCCCATGTTTTCGTAAAATTGGAATACACCGAGAAATAAAATACTGATTCTTACTGTTCTTAAAAAATCGAATGTTTTAAATGTTTTAGTATTGTTTTGATAGTTTATAGACTGTTTTATTTTAATTGCCGAGTATTCTACTCCGTCATCTTTGAATTCAGGCACACTTCTCCTTACTAGTGTTATGAAAAAGTAAATTTGGGGACAAAACTGATGTGTTCATGAGCAACGGAACCTCAAAAAGTTGAACTCGGCAGTATAGAATTGCAGTTTCTCGTGGTGCACAAAGACGAAAATTTTTATAGAAAAATTACTTAATTCTTTTTTTCGAGTGGTCAGTCTTTTTCAGTGAATAATCTTCTTTATTCCACACGGCTACAGTAGTTTGCAGTCTTTCCGTGTTACTTGGACTTTGTGCTGTAAAACTGTACGCAAACCTGTCAAAATTAGGGCCGCGGCCTCTGCCGTGAGTAGGCCGCCGTGTTCATATCGGGCCGTTGTTTCGAGAAGAATATTTTTGGACCAAAAAGCCCAGGGCCGCGCAGTCGCTATGCTTCTCCATAGTTGGAAACGCAATAACCGAAATTCCGGAGCCGGCGGTCTTAAGCTAAATTGTGTTTCAAAACTAATAATAACTAGCTCATAGAAACAGCAATCTTAAAAATCGATTTTGGTATGTTAGCTGAATTTCATTTTTAGTTCGAAATCTTTTGAGAGAAACAGTACTTCCGGATTCAATACTTCTAATTCATAGCATCATGACACAGCGAAAATTATTAGCAATTCTAGTTCTACAGATAGCGATTAGTTAATGAGTACGAGAATCACAAAAGTCCCAATAATTGAGATACTGTTTCTGAGACACCATAAAGTTTAAATTGTTTTTTGTCCAACTTTAGTTATCATAACTTCAGAATACAGTTGTTCATAAGCGGAAGAATTCGGAGAAGCAGAAATCAGATGGTTGTTGTGCAATAAAAGAAAATTAGAGGTAGATGGTGGATGATTCCAACTCAAAAATAGGTGAATTTGAGATCAATAAATCGTAACGTGTTTTATATTTTCTACTTTCAGTGTCGATAATAAAATCGATCAATCAGGATGAGCGAATCGTTCTCGAAGATATTTGTTTCCAGATGGGAACATTATGAAATAGTATAATTTTTATGCAATATTATTGTATTTTGTGAACAATCTGACTCTACAAAAGTATCTAAAATCTGAAGACATACTTCAAAAAAGATATTTATTCCGTTTCTCATCGTCCAGAAAACATATTTTGTTCTGGCAGAATAATTTTTTGGTGGATCTTCACTACTTTTAATTTATGTTCAAATGCACAGTCTTACTGGCTTCAGCATGAACTGGTAGTTGTTTTTTTCTACTATTTTGAGATCCGTATGCAATCAAAAATTCATGAACGTTTTCTGTTTTTAATCAAAAAATACAGTTTCAAACTGTCAACAATAGCTCCATAAAGTGAGGTTACACAATAATACCATGAGCTTTTGATCAAAATTGACATAACTTCCCAACTTTCACATTCTTCAATTATCGAACCGTCGGACTTTGTACTGAAATGCAGAACTTCTCTTTTCTTTTTGAAATCTCATTTTGTTCATCACCTTATTTTAGCCCTGTTAATTGAAAACATGAAGATCTTGAAACCGAATTTTCATTTATTTTTTCTTAAAGAAGTAAACTATTCATGAATTGTTTATATATTGACATGAATCGATACAGAATGTAGCATTTCTCTTTTCTTTTTAAAATCACATTCCGTTCAGTTGGGGCAACATTAATGCGGTTAATGGAGACAATTCGAACTCATATCAGGTGTGAAAATCAATCCACCATTGATCACAACATTTGGAAACAGTCAAAAATATTTGGTTTTGTGGTGGAATTTTATTTTACTGTTTTCAAATTAGCACATTTGTGAAACATTTTTGCTGAAAATAATAGGACGTGGGTGGTACGTTGAAAAGTAATAAGAAAACATTTCGAACCAAAAAATCACAAAAAGTGAAAATAGTGCTAACAATGAAATAATTTTAAAAAATTGGTTATCACATAGTCAATGCGAAACACTAGTCACTTTCCAGGAATTAACATAAAAAGGGCATCTTTAGAGTATTCATTCAAATGTACTGCTCCTAACTCAAGATAGGCTGATTTGTTAGCAATTTTCGATAATATTATAAACTGTCATAGTTTTCTTGTACGTTATCAAGTGCCCAACTTAGAAGGATGATTGTTGAAAACTATGTAATCGCCCTAAATCATGAACCCACTATCAACAGAAACAAAGAGTAACAAAAAATGAACGAAGAGAAACAGAAATTTTTTTTTTTTGAGTTCAGAGTTTCTGTTTTAAAGTGCCCAGATCTACAATTCCATCTCCAATCAAAATGATCCTTGGCACACCTCATCTTGTTCATCAACTGAAATAAAGCACTAGAAGTATAATCCACTAATCTCCTAAACGTGGTCATGTTCAAAGGCGCATAAAATACTGATAACCACAAATTGGAGTTCAAAAAAGGACTCTGGATCCACCGTATGTCCCAGAAAATCAAAACCAAAATACTTCTTTGAAACAGGAAAAAAAAACTGTCAAAACTCATTTATTCACATTTCTACTAAAAAAAGAGAGTGAGAGTATCTATAGAAGTGAAGTTTTTCTTTATCCGTGTTTTCCAATTATCCATCCGTCAATCCTCCTCCTAATGCACGACCATAACCTGTCCCTGATTACTGTTCCTCTTCCGCATCATATAAAAGAATCAGCCTGCTCCGATTGCCGAACAACTGATCAACACTCCGACGATGACGCACACCCACAGTAAGACGGCAGCATTGTATTCCTCCTGAGTGTACGCGTAGACCGATGAAATGAGCAATGAGTAGATGAAGATGAGTTGATTGAAATGCATGTTCTGTTGATGTGAGGGACAGAGAAGAACTTGAATTGAAATTTTGGAAAAGGGAGAGGGATCTAGGGGAACTCCTTATCTTTGAACTTGATCTGGGAGATCAAGATGAGCAGGAAAAAGAGCAGTCATTTCCCAAAAATTTATCTTCATCATAAAATCTCGAAATCTACAAGAATGTCCACGTGGATTCTTCCTATTATCTACTACATCATTTTCTTCCCTTCTTCCTCATGGATTACTGTAGTCAACGCCGAGGAGCTCACAGAGAATGGACGAGTGGTCGCGTGGGTGATTGTCATTTGTTGTGTGGTGGCGATTTGTTTGATTGGTGGAATTGGTTTGGTTGATGAAGAATCGAGGAAGCAGGAATCAGATGCAATAGAAGATGAGGGAGCAGAATGGATAGTTTGAACTAAAAATGGATGTTTTTGAGATCAGTAAAATGTACTTTTTCATGAATTTTTCCAAATGTTTTCTTCACAACATCGTCTCAAATTCCTAAAGATTCTAGATAAAAGCACATTGAAACAGCAAATTTGAAGAGAAGTTCCCTGAGTTTATGAACTAATTGGTTCCTAAATTTTCCGAAATAAAATAAATTCCCCGTTTATCAAACTTCAAAAAAGCTTGAAATTTTTTCGTTATTTACTTCTGTTTGTCCACCAATACTCTACAAAATCTAAGTAATTTTTTGAAAGACCATGCATACATACTAGCACTTATTATTGGTCTCAGCACGACTACCGTACTCCTGATGTCTTTCTGGGTTAGTTTAATGTTTGTTTATATTGTTCACCGTATGAACCATTAAATGAAACATTTTGACGATGAGAATAGTTGGAATAGGATAGACGTGCAGCCGATGTACTGAACCTATCAATCAGTACTTTCAATTACTTGCTCATCAAAACAGTGATTTTAATTTTAAAACGAAGAATTTTATTTGACCTATTCAATTATGACTTGAAATATTGGTTGAAATTTAACAGTAGCGATTGCAACGACTAATAGTATTCAAAAATGTAATGCTTCCAATTGAAAGCATCTTGAATCCGGAAACCTCCAGAACATTGCATTGGTCAAACGTTGAGGAGCGGGAACAAGATTGTGTTTCAACACTTTATACATATTACTAGCATAGAAACAGCAATTTTCAAAACGCCTCTAAAGTACCGATTTTGATGAGTCAGAACGTTTGGAAGTATCATTACTTCTGGATTCAAAGCTTCTACTTGATTACATCATGGCACAGAGAAAATTGTTAGCAAATCTGTTTCTACAGAGAGCGATCAGTTTATAAGTACGAGAATCGCAAAAGTCGCATAAATTGGGATACTGATTCCGAGACACCGTAGAGTTTTAGTTGTTCTCGTCAAAATTATCATAAGTTCAGAAAACAGTTGTTCAAAGGCTAAAAAACAAGGAAAGCAGGAATCAGATGGTTGTTTTGCAATAAAAGAGAATCAGAGGAAGAAGATGGATAGTTTGAACTGAAAAACCTGAATTGGAGATCAATAAATCGTAACGTTTTTTATATTTTCTACTTTCAGTGTCGATGATAAAATCGATCAATCACGATGATCAGATCGTTCTTGGAGATATTTGTTTCCAGATGAGAACGTTATGAAATAGCACAATTTTTTATGTAATATGTCTGAGTTTTGTGAACAATCTGACTCCATAAAAGTATCTAATATCTGGAGACATACTCCAAGAAAGATATCTCTCCCGTTTCTCATCGTCCACAAAACATATTTTGTTTTGGAAGAATAATTTTTTGGTCGATCATCACCAGTTCTTATTCTTGCTTGAATACTCACTCCTGGCTCCAGCATGACCTGATAGTTGCTGTATTTTTCTATTATTTTGAGATCCGTATGCAATCAAAAATTCATGAACGTTTTCTGCTTTTAATCAAAAGTTACAGTTCTAAACTGTCAAGAATAGCTCCATAAAATGAGGTTACGCATTAATACCATGATCTTTTGATCAAAATCCACATAACTTCTCAACTTTCACATTCTTTAATTCTTGAATCGTCGAGCATTGTACAGAAATGCAAAATTCCTCATTACTTTTTAAAATCCTTTTTGTTCAATGAAGCATTGTCTTAGTTTTGTTAATTGAAAACATCAAAATCTTGAAACCGAATTTTCATTTATTTTTTCTTAAAGGGAGAGTAACCTTTTCATGAATTTCCCATATTTTGACATGAATCGATACAAAATTTCAAAAGAAGAAGGAATTTCTCTTGGAGCAAAGTCTGAAAATGACTCTGAACAAAGTTACTGGCCCTCAAAGTTTCTAATTTTAAGCAATTTAGGCGATTCCTGGTCCCCCTCCGGAACCGTTTCTCATGTTGAATTTTTCGAGTGAAAATGTCCTGGAGGGGGCCAAGAATTGCCGATTCAAATCAAAATTGCGCATCATCTAAAACATTTGAGAACATGTAACTTTGTTCAGAGTCATTTTCAGACTTCGATGTTTGAAAATGAATAAACTTGGATATTCCTTTTTTACCTGTACCTTCAGAACACATTGGAATTCTTCCGATTCTTCAGAACTCGAAATTGTCTAGAGATGATGCTAGGCTTTTGAAAGTAACCATAGATAGTCCTTGATAACAAACTTCATACTTTTGAAGTTTTAGCTCTGTTCCAAAATCGGAGGCCCATAAAAAAATCGGAGGCCCATGGCAGAATCGGAGGCCCAACGCAGAACCGGAGGGTCATGGTAGTTAGAGTATGTGCATTTTCATAAATGTGGAAAATCTTCCCTACATGCAGCCGGAGTAGTGCATAAGCCTGAAAACATGTTGTAGCTACATGATGCGCAAAGTTCTTTAACTATTTTTTTTTCATTCAGTGCTCATTATATCAGATCTTTTTTTAAACATTTATTAGATCGAATATATACAAGTTAACAAAAAATATATACATGTAACAAATATTACAAATATTACAATTATATACATGAATACTATTCCAACTATTCGGGGGTTTTAAAGAAACTAAACTCTGTTACATCAACTAAACCTATAACCCGAAATTGATTCCCTAATTTAAAGTCCATTCTATGTGAGAAATATTTATGCCAATAATCATTTAATACTATCTGAAAAAATGACAATAATATCAGATTATAGAATAGAACCAACCTCAAATCCACTTTCCCGTATATATATTTTGAATCTAAATAAAGATAATTTACTAATGACTAGTTTCCTTCTTTCCTCTATATCAAAAAGTCCGTTCTGAAACATAGCATTGAAAACAAAAGCCTGAAAACAAAAGCATGCATTAAGGAATGTAGATTAAATGACTTACATCTTCTTGGGGTCTAATACTTATGTGTAATGGGCGACAAACTAGTGAATTACTACAAAGTATTTCTAAGTCGAATCTGAAAACAAATATGATTAGGTGATACGGAAACGGTATACTCGCCTACTAGTATAATACGCTACAACCTGAATTTCTGAACCTATCTCTAAATCTATCTGTTTAATAAATGTATTGATCGTTTTTTCGTTATCTGATGGCAAAACCACTACCTGAAAAAATGTCGTCACATGAGGAACATAGAAATTTAACTTACTTTAGGTAACTTATTATCACTAAAAGGGTAGCTAATCCCTTTACTGAGAATCTCTAGTACAAAAATAGAAATAGAGTGCCAAACAGAACTGCAGCTACCCTCCTCCCCATTGTTGCTAAATACGTTGAGCCAGGTAACACATTGAAATCAATTTGGAAATAAAAAGAGGTGAAAGATTTTTAATTTTTTAAGATTTTTTATATTTTTTAAAGCCCCACCAGGTTTCTACTCCGTTCGAATAGCTCTTACTATCATTTTCAGGCACTCCGTTTGTCACTTCGACTGCGTCACAGTTGGCCTACTCTGCCACCCCTCACCGACGACGGGGTCATAAATCTACTCCCCAGCCTGCATCCTCGATACCATCAACATTCACATCCACTACATTCATACCTCCCTCAACATCAAGCAGGCGACGTGGTCACAGAACATCCACTATTCCTACGACTGGTACTTCTCTTTCGACCAATATGGCTGCGTCCCCTTCACCAGTAATTACGTCATCTACTGCTGCGTCACCTGTGTTTACAACCTCCTCCTCACCTCTTCAAACCACAACAAAACGACGTGGTCACAGAAAATCCACTGTTCCATCAATCACAACTTCCTCTTCTACGACTCCATCGTTGTCTTCTTCCACATTCTCTCTTCCGCCAACATCTGCATCTTCACTATCTACATCAACAATAGTCTCTCCGACAACAACTAGACGAAGTGGCTACAGATCATCCACTATTTCTACTGTTTCTACACCTACTATTACAACTCGATTGCCGTTTATATCTACATCCACTCTTTCGTCTGCAGTTTTTACAGCCACAACTTCTATTCCATCTTCTCAAACAACAGCTAGGCGACGTGGTCCGAGAAAATCCACTGTTCCATCTGCCGCCACCTCTCCCACCATAACGGCCACTGCGTCTACATCTACGATCTCTCTGTCATCGGCTGCCACTTCAAAAGTAACATCAACAGTCACGACTCCTTTCCAAACAACTACAATCAAACGAGGTGGACGCAGAACATCTACCAAGTCTTCTACTACCCCCTTCTCTTCTTCAACTTTCACTAAAACTACGAGAGCTAAACCTACTAAAACTACTAGTTATACAACTAAAAAACCACAAAATAAATTAACTACTACAAAGCCATCGACATATCATAGCCCCACTAACCCGCCTACAAGATCAAAACAATTGACAACAGGTCGCCCCACAACGACGAAGAAAACGAAAACATCCCCTTCGAGTTTCACACTCAAACCCCCTACAACCCCGAAGCCTCCAAAACTTCCAAAGATGCCCAAGGCGCCCAAAGTACAAACTGGCAAAGGTGGATAGTTATTTTCTATTTTTGTTTTCTTTAACAATTCTCCACATATATATGTCACTTAACTCGATTTAATAAATTTTTTTAAAAGATCTGATATAATGAGCAATGAATGAAAAAATATTTAAAGAACGTTGCGCATCATGTAGCTACAACATGTTTTCAGGCTTATGCACTACTCGGCTGCATGTAGGGAAGATTTTCCATATTTATTAAAAAGCACATACTCTATCTACCATGACCCTCCGGTTCTGCGTTGGGCCTCCGATTCTGCCATGGGCCTCCGATTTTTTTATGGGCCTCCGATTTTGGAACAGAGCCGAAGTTTTTTCAATAGTTCTTATAGATTTTAAGTTTCAAGGCAAAATTTGAAAAAAAATGCAGAAGTCATTCTAGTGCAATCACTTCAGCAAGATACATCACTACACTGAAACAGTGAATTTACAAAACTTTTTTCACTGTATCGGTGAGACGAGATTGATGATAAGGAGACTTCGTATCGACTCCTTTTCTGCATTTCATCTCAAAATGCAGATGGACAATGACTGTTTGAATAAGAAATAGAGATGTTAAAGATCATTTCTAAACAAAACAAAAGTTTCCCGAATTACTTTTCATAGGCACATTAGGAAACGGGGCATTTTTATAACTATTTGTGAGTTTTTGAGAAATTCTGAGAGATTTTTGTTTTTGGTGTAACTAACTAAAGCAAATCCAAGCCTTGTCAATATTAAGAATAAATTGAATCCATCGACAGGAGCTCTATCAGATGTGCAATTAAAACCACCATTGATCACGACATTCAGAAACAGTTCAAATTTGTTTGATATTTTCTCAAAATAAAAGTTTACTGTATTAAACTAACGAACAAGGGAGACATATTGACTGAAATTAATGGAGCCTGTTTCGATATTTCTATGAGCTAAAGAGCAGACTGAAAAAAAAGTAAAAAAGCAAGTGGCCCATGAGAAACAAAACAAAAATGTTCAAGGAGTTCTATAAAAAAATTAGTTTCGAAATGTTCATATCTACTTTTCATTTCTCAAACAAAACTGTTCTTCCGGAAAATGTTAAAACTTTTAAAAATATTGTCGTATGAACTACTCCAAGACTAGATTGAAAGGAACTATGAAAAACTAAAAACCTACTTGAAACAGAAAAGTGTTTGAAAAATTGTGCGAAATTTCGATTTCAAAGTGTTCAGAAATACTATTTATTTTTCAGTTGAAATAGTGCTACCTCTTCTGGGTTATCATTCGAAATAATAGCACACTCCCAGAACCGTGAATCTAGAGGAAAAACCTTATCTTTGAACTTGATCAAAAGAAAAAAATTTCAAGAAAAAATTTCCCAGAATTTTCCGAAGAGTCATTTTCAAGAGTACGGTCATTTCCCAAAAATTCATCAACATCAAAAATTTCGAAATCTACAACAATGTCGACGTGGATTCTTCCTATTATCTTCAACATCTTTTTCTTCTCTTCTTCCTCATGGATTACTGTAGTCAACGCCGAGGAGCTCACAGAGAATGGACGAGTGGTCGCATGGGTGATTGTCATTTGTTGTGTGGTGGCGATTTGTTTGATTGGTGGAATTGGTGGAGGCATTTGGTTGATGAAGAATCGAGGAAGCCGGAATCAGATGGTTGTGGTGCAGTAGAGTCAGAAGAAGGAGGATGAATGTATTGAACTGAAAATGGGTGTTTTCAAGGTCAATAAAAACATTTTCACATGAAATCTGTCGAGTTTGTCGTATATCAGCTTTGATAAATAGAATTTTTTTCTTCAATTTTCCAAAAATAAAGATGAATTCCCGTTTTGCGAACTCCAAAAAAACTTGAAAAATTTTTGAGAAATTTACTTTGGTTGGTCCACCTTAGTAGGAGACAGAGTAGGAGACAGACGGTGAACCGAACCAATCAATCAATCCGTATTTTCAATTACTTGCTCATCAAAACAGTGATTTTTACTTTAAAATGAAACATTTTATTTGACCTATTCAATAATTCTTTGAAATCTTGATTGGAAATTATTTTCAGAAATTACAGGGACGACTCGTTTTCGAATATTGACTGTTTCTAATTGTTAGTAAGTTGAAACCTTAAACCTCAACAACTTTTTGGTTATGACTGTCCAAGTGTTCAGAATCTCCGAAAAAAATGAAAATTAGTGTTTGTTTTTCTGTTTCTTGATTGCAATGAGAATGCAAGGATATTTTTGTAAAATGTTATTAGTCTTAAAGCAAACTTAATTCTAAGTTTCTGTGGAAATAGACAACTTGAAACGGTTGAAAAAAGTAAAAATGGAAGATGTTTTTCATAGTTTTTCATTTACTCTAACCATTCACAGAAAGTATCCGTATCGATCGTCTATGTGAAGATTTACTGTTTTACGATCAGCTTTTGCCTGCCAAAACGCAATAAGCTCATTAATACAAGGCGGCGTTCCCAAAAATTCATAGATTTCATTCACCGATGTTCTGCCTATTGTATTGTAACCGCTTAGCGTTTAGATAACAAGGGTTTCACAATGAAAACTCGACTAGCCACATATTTTCGTAGAATTGCAGTATAACGAGAAGCAAGTATCTATAAAATAATAAATTATCTTTGTTCAGTTCCTCATACTAATGTTAAAAAACAGAAGAAAAGGAAAAAGAAGGAAAAATTGCTGATAGTTCATAAGCGAGTGGACCTCAAAAGATTTTGAAGGCAGTATTATAGAATTTCAGTTTCTAATCGTTGACAAAAACGAGCTTTTTGAAAGAAAAATTACTCAACATCAATTATTTTTTTCATGTGGTCAGTCTTGTTCAGTGCATATCAGTGAATTCATTTTTCTAGCTATCGTCTGATTGCGAATAACTATTCCCTCGAATTTCCTCCAACATTTTGACAAAAATATCATGTTTCTCATACCCCAAAAATAAAACAATAGATATGAGATTAGTAGTATAATTGAGTAATATGTCTTTCAAAATGTTCGTTCCTGTCGACGATGAGAAACTTGAAACATTTTCCGAGGTCCACTTGCTTATGAACAATCAACAATTTTTTCTCCAAAATTCACTTTGAGTCCCTTATACTACATAGATTCTTGATTCAGAAATCCCGTTTCAAAGTCTATGGATAATAAAGTTATTCCTTTCCAATGAATTACCCGCAGAATCTGTGTGAAAACTGGGAGCATAGTCACATAATATCGTGATCTCTATTTTAATGTTGAGCAAACTATCGTGAAGCTATTACGTTATCAGCCACATGCTTTTTATGTCCACTTACATACGCAGTGAAACTTTGAACATTTTTTGTCAATGGAGCGCGATTTCAGACTCTCTTACAGACGCGAGTCAAATGAGGGACGTCAGTGTAATCTGTCAATAAGTCACAATCTTATTGAATTAACCACAAAATGTTTCTGTTTGTCACACTCTTGAAACTGAAAAGTTCGATCCTAGAGATGAGAAGTTGTGATCTCAGAACTTGGCACTGTGTTTTCTTTATCAGAAATTCCCTCGATAGCAGTGAGGGAAAAAGGGTTCGGAAAAAGGTGAATTACTACGTGGCTCTTAATCACAGATACTCTTAGTCGAAATTTTGGGAAATACTTTCTCAGATAATTCTAAAACTATTAGGACAGTGTTCTAAGCTTCTTAGCAATTGAGCAATAGGGGAAAAACTCTGTAATCAATTTGCTTCCCTTGTCCTCAATTTTCTTATTTTCGTTTTCGTGCTACGAACTCTTAATACGCCATTGAAAACTTCCAGAAACGGAAAACTTTCAGCGAGTGAGAAACCTGTCTAACAGTTTCCTAGCAAAAAACTAACATGCCAATATGACAGAAACTGAAGTTTGATAGGAATAGACAAGTAGAAACAGGGAAAAGACACATTTTCTGTATCAAGTTCATCATGAATCAGAAGTCTGAACTTCAATTGACAATCTTTCGAAGTCACTAAACTGAAATCTATAATAGATCAAAGCTTTTCCAGAAAAAAAATCGTGGAAGAATGAGATGTTTGGAATAACAGTGGTCAAAAACGAAGACAGTATTCATTTTAGGATTATTTGAACAATAGCCTATTTTAGTGCCATCATAAATCAGAGAGCTATGTTTCAAACAACGATATTAACGAGTTATTCTTGATTCCCAATCTCCACGAGTGATTATCTGATGTTTCAAAATGCTGCCTTCTTGGGTAGTTTTTTATGAAGCTATTGTAACTGTAACATTTTTCTCAAAATAACTCTGTCCATCTTTGCAATATCACCGTGACGACAACACTTGAAAAACAATGACTTCAAGGCTAACAATGAACTAATTATTCTACACATTTATCGAATTTGTATTTCGTCCAACATAGTGACAAAAAAGTCTTCTGTTTCTTACGAGGAGCTCACAGAGAATGGACGAGTAGTCGCATGGGTGATTGTCATTTGTTGTGTGGTGGCGATTTGTTTGATTGGTGGAATTGGTGGAGGCATTTGGTTGATGAAGAATCGAGGAAACAGGAATCAGATGGTTGTGGTGCAATAGAGAAAGAGAGAAGAATATGATGAATTGTTTGAACTGAAAGTGGCTGTTTTTGAGATAAATAAAGCTACTTTTTCTAATGAAATTCATCAAATTATTTGTTTTTTTCATTATCATCTGGAATTCCTGAAGATTCTAGATAATAAGACTTTGAAACAGCAAATTTGAAAATCGTCACTAAATTTATGAACAAGTTGGTTCCGGAATTTTTCAAAATAAAGATAAATTTCCGTTTCTCAAACTCCAAAGAAGATTGAAATTTTCTGAGCGATTTACTCTTGTGGTTTACCATACTACTCTACAAGTTGTAAGTGATTTTTGAAGGCCCATGTATACAAAGTAGCACTTATTATTGGTCTCAGCCCGACTACAGTACTTTTCATGTCTTCATGGGTTAGTTCAATGTTTGTTTATATGGTTCATTGTATGAATCATTAAACAAAACATTTTGACGATGAGAATTGGTGGAATATAAACACTAAAGCCTGAGAACTGAATCAATCAATCAGTACTTTCAATCACTTACTTATCAAAACAGGGATTTTAATTTTAAAAAGGAGCATTTTATTTTACCTATTCAATTATGACTTGAGATCATGGTTGGAAATTATTACTAGCAATTTTAAGGACATCTCATTCTCGAGAATTGAATCTTTCCAATTGAAAAAATCCGCATCTATCGTCAATAAAAGGATTTACTGTTCTCCAACTAGTTTTTTTTTTCTGTGTAAATGCGATGAGCTCATTGAACTCATTGTGATGCAACTTCTATTTTTTTCAGATAACAAGGCTTATACCGTAAAACCTCTAATAGAAGGGCACCTCCTATTGAAGGGCACCTCCAATACAAGGGCACCTCGAGAGCGTAGATGAAAAATATAAGGGCACCTCCAATAGAAGTGCACCCCCATTAGAGGGGCACCCTCAAAGGCTGTTTTTGTCTGAATTTGATTAGAATAATCAAAAAATAAGTTGATTTTTCGTAGAAATTATGCATTTCTGGCTGGTAAAAACATAATTTTTATGATTTCGTTCGATTTTTTCCCAAATTTTAACTAATTTCTCGTTAATCTGTTTTTATCTGCAACAGATTGAAAAATATAACGGCACCCCCAATGGAAGGGCACCTCCAATATAAGGGCACCTCGAGAGGGCAGTTGAAAAATAGAAGGGCATGCCCTTCTATTAGAGGTTTTACGGTAGATTGTTTTATTTTAATTGCTGAATCTTCTCCTCCGTTATTTTTCAATTTAGGCACAGCTCTACTTACTAATGTTTCGAAATAGTGAACTTTGGAGGATGAATTGCTGATAGTTCATAAGTAAACCTCAAAAAGTTTGAACTCAGCAATAAAGAATTTCTTTTTATCGTCGTCCACAAAAATGAAAATTTTAAAATAAAAAATACTCAACTGGTTTTCTCCGCGTTGTCAGTATTCTGGAGCCGATCGTCATAAACTAAATTGTGTTTCAAGACTAATAATTACTAGCTCATAGCAACAGCGATTTTCCGAAGATGTATTGTCTCTTCAAAAAAAATGTCAGCAAGAGGCGAGGCTTAGAAGTCACGTTTCGATTCAAAATTTATAATTTCAATGGTTACGTGAACTGTTTTTTTTTCAAAAACCACGTCATTTCTTCCCGACGTTTTCCTGAAGAGACAATAGCCTTTAACGTATCGATATCGATGTGTTAGCTGAATTTCATTTTTCGTTTCAGAAACTTTTGAAAGTGTCATGACTTCTGAATTCAATATTTCTAATTCTTAGTATCATGACACAGCGAAGATTATAAGCAATTCGCGTTCTACAAAGCGATTAGTTTATAATTACGAGAATTGCGAAAGTCCCGATAATTGGGATACTGTTTCTAGAGCAGCATAGAGTTTCAATTGTTTCTTGTCAAACGTTAATTATCATAAGTTCAGAATACAGTTGTTCAAAGGGCGAAGAATTCGGGGAAGCAGGAATCGGATGGCTGTTATGCAATAAAAGAAAATCAGAGGAAGATAATGGATAATTTCAACTGAAAAAGTGAATTGGAGATCAATAAATCATCACGTTTCTGATATTTCTACTTTTTGCGTCATTTGAATATTCGTGGATTAATAACGGTGAACAGATCGTTTTCGGAACTTGTTGTTTTCAGATGAAAGCGTTATGAAATACACTGCTCGACATAAATATAGATCCACTCAATATTTGGAGTTTATCAGAAAATTGGATGAAGGATAGAAACGGTTCACCCATCAAATATAATCATATTTTAGAGTGGTTTGATTGCACTGCTTTTAGTCTAAGTGTTTGCAACGATTCCCGAAAAAAGTCGAAATTCGTCAAAAATCGAAATTGACAATTGGACATAAATATAGATCCACCCATTATAACTTGTTGCCCTGAGCAAATATGGGCATTAAACATAAAAAACTAAAATTCTGGCCTAAAATTGAGTAAGACTATGAAAAACACCAATTGGGTTTAGTTGAAAAATTTTTCACTGTAGAAGTTTTTATCTTTTTAAACTACTGAAATGTGCATGGTAATTTTATCGTCATTTAACTTTCGAGCAAAGACTGTTTTGGGCTAGAAATTTACGGAAATATGCTCGAATTGGTCGTTGAGCTTGTTTAGGCGCAAATTCCAACCATGCACTACTCGGAAACTCTGTTTATCCTGCACCAACTCACATTACGAAAGTAATGAGTTCCATCGGGCTCAATGTAAATTTCGGTGTAGAGTTCTTTCAGTGGATTTTTTTGCTGAAAACTGTGTTATGACGAAGTTTCAACGTATTTCAATAGTTACTCACACAAGTGCTACAAGTTAGACCCCTCAAGAGTCATTTGATGATTTTTTTGCAGAAATATTTTTATAACATGGGTTTTGGAGCAGGAACAGAATTTTGAAGCACCGTGTCCGGTATTATCAGTTTTAAAATACTTTCTTGTTATGCGTTCTTGATTCTAAACAGCTTTTCTCGTCTCCAACAAAGTTGGCAACAACCATCTTTTGCCTCCAGTGTGTGTTAATGGAGTTCTAGCTGATCAATTGAGTTTTGAGGGGTCTAACTTGTAGCACTTGTGTGAGTAACTATTGAAATACGTTGAAACTTCGTCATAACACAGTTTTCAGCAAAAAAATCCACTGAAAGAACTCTACACCGAAATTTACATTGAGCCCGATGGAACTCATTACTTTCGTAATGTGAGTTGGTGCAGGATAAACAGAGTTTCCGAGTAGTGCATGGTTGGAATTTGCGCCTAAACAAGCTCAACGACCAATTCGAGCATATTTCCGTAAATTTCTAGCCCAAAACAGTCTTTGCTCGAAAGTTAAATGACGATAAAATTACCATGCACATTTCAGTAGTTTAAAAAGATAAAAACTTCTACAGTGAAAAATTTTTCAACTAAACCCAATTGGTGTTTTTCATAGTCTTACTCAATTTTAGGCCAGAATTTTAGTTTTTTATGTTTAATGCCCATATTTGCTCAGGGCAACAAGTTATAATGGGTGGATCTATATTTATGTCCAATTGTCAATTTCGATTTTTGACGAATTTCGACTTTTTTCGGGAATCGTTGCAAACACTTAGACTAAAAGCAGTGCAATCAAACCACTCTAAAATATGATTATATTTGATGGGTGAACCGTTTCTATCCTTCATCCAATTTTCTGATAAACTCCAAATATTGAGTGGATCTATATTTATGTCGAGCAGTGTAGTAAAATTTGTTGTGCAATATTATTGTGTTTTGTGGGCAATCAGACTCCATGAAAGTTTCTAAAAATCTTGAGACATACTTTTGAAAATATTTTTCGATGTTTCTCATCGTCCAAAAACTCTAATGTTTTGTTTGAAACGAAAGGACAATTGCTTTTTTAATTGTTTTCGAGTTTACTTTTGACTTAAGCACAATTACAGTAAATGCAGTTATTTTGTTACTCTGATGTCAATGTGTATGAATCCTTCAAAAAGTATAGACATTCCAGTGATACCGTTTGTTTAATGTAAAAATGGGTAAAATGGACAAAAATAATGACTCAAGAACTGCATCGGTGATACAGTCATTTCAATTAATAGCCTATTGAAACTGTAATCTCATTTATAAAAAAGAACATTGTTCGGAAATACATGTATCGATTTCGATGACTTATGGTTAGTTTGATTCTTTGGTGATAACAGAGAATCATTGCTTAGAAATTTTTACGTTTCAAATTGATAGTATCTTGATACAGAATAGTTCCGAAGCGCTTCTCTCATCCCATCTACATTTTTCAGGAGTATAAGAATAACAACGATTTAAAAAAATTAACTGTTTTTGAAGCTCTATAAAATTTGAACTTTCTTATGATCAATTGCTAAGATTGACGCTGCTTTTGCTTTACATTACAATACATTTTTTCAAGACACATTCATTCGTACGCATCGAATTTGTATAATTATGGGCTGATCATCTTTTTTTCAAGCTGTGATTACATGGAATTATTGTTTTTTGATTTTAACACTTCAAGTTATTATTCATCAATACAGTAACAAAAGTACATAAAGATTTTCTTCATTTGACGATAAATTCAGAGACCAAAGTTTCATCGATTATGGAGTATCTTCAATTTTCGAATCTTGCTATATTTAACGACATGATGTGTGAAGCCAATATCAAAATTTGTATTGGTTTCCCAGTCTTGCTAACTCAATAGAAAACTCACAGAAACCGAATATTACCGTTTTCCACATTCCATAAGAATTCAGCGGTGTCATGTCAAACGTTCATTTCTACTTCGTTATTCTATTTTTAACAGTTAATTTTACTGTTGAATGTTCATGACACATACTTTTCACAGCGGAAGAGCAAAAAAGTTTGGAGCTTTTAACGTTGCTGAGAAATCAAATGTTCAATTGACAGCTCTTCGAGACGGCAACATAAAAATCGAGAATATCGTTTGAAACTAATTATACTTCATTCATAATCGTTAGTTGATCTTAGTCGAAACAACGTTTTTTTAAATTCAATGTTCCTAATTGATAGTGTGTTGGCACAGGATATTTAATTAGTGCTTATAGAATCACAAGGAATTATTCAATATCACCAGAAGAGTCCGAATCTGAAATTATCAAGTTACTGTTTAGAAGACCTCATAAAAGTTGGAGATTTTCCAGGTAAAACATAAAACTATGCGGGGATCTGTGAGTATATACATACATATCTAACGGAAGGAACATTGGCTTATCAGATAATGAATTCCAATTACTAGTTTTCTTAATACTACTGAACATAGTTTGCATGATTTTTGTTCTACCAAGTTGTGTTCAATAATGTAAGCGGTGTAGCACGAGACTCAGATGTCACTCTGAAAATTGAACTTCAGTTTTACCGACAGTAGGAAACAGCACAAATATCCATCAAATCACAATCTTATTACAATCTAAAATCGGCCTAATTCAAGAGATTTTCATACAGTTTTTTTTGCTCGGTCTACTGAATGTATCGTTTTGGAGAAGCCATAGTTTCCAGTCAACATTGTTTCGGAATATTAAAATTATATATACCGTATTTTCTCTAATAGACCGGCATGCCGGTCTATTTTTTGATGTGTCCATTTCAGTGCTGATCTATTAGAGGGTGCCGGACATCTAAAGGGTGCCGGTCTATTTTTGAAGTGTCAAAATCCCAAGAAGTGAATGGACAATTTGAAGTTTTTCAACAAAAAATTGAGTTTTCATGCTCATTTTCGAGGATTTTTTAGTGCTGAAAGCTATGGAAATAGAAACTTTTATGCTAAAATGATCCGAAACTGTTCCAGAAGCATGAAGTTTGTCAAAATTCTGTGAAAATTGAGAAAAATAAGCTTTATTTTGTGAGTTTATGAAGTTTTTGGAAACTTCATTGATTTTGTTAGTGACGGATAATTGGAGGGTGCCGGATTATTAGAGGGTGCCGGATTATTAGAGGGTGCCGGTCTATTTTTCAAACTCATCATTTGACTGCCGGTCTAATAGAGGGTGCCGGACATTTAGAGGTGCCGGTCAAATAGAGGAAATACGGTAATACATGAAAATGACAAAGAATTCATAACCAAACGAACCTGGAAAACTTTGATAGACAATACGGGTAGAATTTCTGAAAATTGTTAAATCTGGGAAACGATGACAGCAAGAATCGGTAGGTAATTTGATAAGTTTCGGTTTTTTATTTGGTTTTTAGGTGTTGGTTACAACAAGATTTTATCAATCACCAATTTCAACAAGTCAATTGAAAACTAGCAGAAACGTTAAACTTTTTTCAGCTTACCAAAAAAAAGGTTAGAAAAGTTTTTTATGTGTCCGAACATTGGGAAAACTGGAACTTCTAAATAATAGATAGAATGCAACAAAAAGAAATCTCCGAAATTATTTTTTTTTCCGATATCCTGTTTCAATACCATCATAAGATAGGTAATTTTAATAGGCAATCACTGATCGTTGTGAACGTAGATGTACCAATTGAACGTTTGTCAAGTTTTTATATGACAATGAAACAGAAAGGTTCGCTATCATGAACAATGATCAATCAATATTATCGGTTTTACATTGCTTACATATTTTTAATGAACTTCGTTTTTTTTAATGCACTTCGGTTATCATGTGCCTAATTTTTCTCATTTTGAAGTTTTCATTAACGGGATCAAGTGCTCGTGGTTTGGTGTGCCATTCGTCTAGATGGCGATTATGGTGGATGTTGGTTTTCAAGATCGTTTTTCTCCTGCGAAGTTTCCTACTCGTCTGCATACTGATCAAGATAAATGGAATGGGACCATCAATACAGTAAATAAGAAGTTTTAGTTTATCATCCAGTGTCAAGTTCACATTGATCGCTCGTTGTCGGAAACTTTATGACGGAAGTAAGAAACAGATAATTTGTCTCTTCACTTCTTGTCTTCATTTCCTGGTCTATTTTGTTTAATCAATGCTCCACAAATTCCTAATCGGCTATTAAAAACTTCCTTAAAACTTCCTGCATTATTCTTAAAGTATTTTATTTGTCCCCACAAAAATGCATCATTGCCAAAACAGTCAGAAATTGTATCAATGGGGCGCATTTTCTGCAAGCAACCCATGCTAACAATGAACTCATTTTTCTACCTACTGCTAAGAATTTGTATCCCCTTAGTTTTTCGTTCAACATACTGTCAAAATAATTTTCTCTTTCTGACACACCAGAAACAGAAAGATCGAAATAGGCGTGTAGTTATAATATGTTGAACATTACACTTTTGTCGTCTAATTACTGGTGGAGTCGTATTCATGTTGATATCGTCTTATGGAATCCGTAAATTTTGAAAAATGAGTCAATTAGATGAGCTTCGATTCGAGTCCCTTTTACTACACAGATTGTTGATGTAGGACTTCTGTTTCAGAATTTTCATATATTTGATAAGATATATGTTTAATGTCGTCAAGATTATAAAAACAATTTCAACTGTTTCACATTGCTCAATTATCAAATTTTTCTGAATCACAGTTGTCAGTTATGTGTGGTCGCATCATATCTTTTTATTTTAGATATCTTCGGAATCTGATTATCAAAGTTGTATCGAACATTCTTCAGTTATAAGCCTCCTTGGTTTGCATTGAGATCGGAAGATGAAAAATATGCATTTAACTTGGAAAATTTTTACCCGTGTCAAAATGTTTTTATCAGTACTATCGGGTCGTGGAAAACTAATAAGCGAGCAATTATTTAGGTTTTATCATCATTTCAATCAATTCATGTTATGTTTATAACACTTATGACAACGGGAAACTTTGAGATGCGCTCTGATTAATCCACTTCTCAACTTTTCCATTTTCAGAGTGTCCATATCAAACTTATCAAGAAGGTGAATGTTGATCTGTCTTTTGTAGTTTTTCCATAAATGAGGTGATTAATTTCCTTGCTTCTCTGATTATCTCCTGGTATTGATACTGGAAAAACACAATAACTAAATGCAAATGTACCTATGTATGTACATAACTCTTCAACAAAGATTCCCATAGAACTCAATTTTTTGCTTAATTTTAATGTGAGTTAATACAGAGAATACACGCCAAACTAATCTTCTGGTGATAAAGCTGATTGAATAATTGATGCATGACCTAAAACTGTCTGTTCAACCTAATAGATCAGCTTCCGTTCGAGTCCCTTGCCTCACATAGATGGTTGATTTTGGACTTCCGCTTCAAAACTTTTACAGTGGCGAGAATTGGTGAGGACACTTTTCTGTACAATTCATAACTTTGCCGAAACTAATCCAAATGACATGAAACTTTGCATGGATATTACTAGATAGTTGTACAACACAGACAGAACTTTTTGTTAGCCATCCGCTACTCGTGACCTAGTTAGCTTCACAGGTATAGCAGAAATCTAAAAACCCGAAAAAAACTATTTTTCTGTGTGATTTTTTCTGAAAATTTTTTGATAAAAATGTTGCTCACGTCCCAAATATGCATCAGAAAAAGTTTGGTGCACGTGGAATGTCGAGTACTCGTGTTATGTAGGTCAAAGCTGAAAACGCACTTTTAGTTTTTGAGCCCTAACTTTGCTCAAGATGGCTCAAATTCCTTCAAACTTTCACCAAAATGTTCCTTTCAAGTTGCTTCACAGAATCCATGCTGAAATTAATATTTCTAAGAATTCTCATTTTTCGACTCTCAGGCCAATTCAAAATCAGTACAGAACTCGAAAAAATAAAACGCTTTAAAAATAAAAGTTTTAACATGGATTCTGTGAAGCAATTTAAAAGGAACAATTTGGTGAAAGTTTGAAGGAATTTGAGCCATCTTGAGCAAAGTTAGGGCTCAAAAACTAAAAGTGCGTTTTCAGCTTTGACCTACATAACACGAGTACTCGACATTCCACGTGCACCAAACTTTTTCTGTTGCATATTTGGGACGTGAGCAACATTTTCATCAAAAAAATTTTCAGAAAAAATCACTCAGAAAAATAGTTTTTTTCGGGTTTTTAGATTTCTGCTATACCTGTGAAGCTAACTAGGTCACGAGTAGCGGATGGCTAACAAAAAGTTCTGTCTGTGTTGTACAACTGTCTAGTAATATCCATGCAAAGTTTCATGTCATTTGGATTAGTTTCGGCAAAGTTATGAATCGTACAGAAAAGTGTCCTCACCAATTCTCGCCACTGTATAAGTTTTCATAAGAGGTCTGATCAATGATGCTTCCGTCGAAGTTTTTCTGTTTGAATGCTGGGAACATGGATAGAAAATATCGTAATCACTATATAATTATTGTGTAGCCTAGTTATATACTCATCAGACACTATCTTCTTCATGTCAAATTACATATCCAATGAAGCATGAATGTATTTTTTTAGTGAAGTCTATTTTCTAACTCTTTTTTGGCCGCAGGTAAAATTATGCAGTGAGAGAGTTGAATGCTCAGGCAATAAAAAAGTTTCATGATGTTTCTGTTTCTCACGTTCCAGAAACACAAAAAAATTTTGGGTTTTTCTGAACATAGTTTTTCTACCATTGCGATCCAAGGTACCTATCAACATTTATCGGATTCCACTCTAGTTGACACTTTTGAAAAACAGTCAAATTTTTCCAAAAAAAAAGTGTCTTTCTGTTTCGTATCGTTGCAAAAAATTTAACAAAAATCCTATTTTTCATTCGTTGACGAAGATAGAGGGACTCCCGATTTCAAACCGCAAAATCTAGATTTCCCATTTTTTAATCAATGGCTTGTTAATTTTCTTGCTTTAGATCACTGAAGATTGTTATCAACTCTTTGAACCCAAAAAATTACATTTTTCAGTTAGTTTTTCCAAACAATATGATATTTTCTGATAAGATCTTATCTCTCTCCCAACTCTTCAAATCATCCCAATTTCCCTATATTTCCCAATAAAATCCACTTTGGATCCTTCTTCTTCTTCAAATCTTCTCCAAATCTACATCTTCAAAAATGTTCAAACTCTTCTCCTCCTCAATGCTCCAAATCCTCTTCATCGTCTCCACCTGGATTACTGTAGTCAACGCTGAGGAGCTCACTAACGAAGGAAAATGGGTCGTCATCATTATTTGCATTTGCGTTGGTCTTGGAATTTCGTCGTCGGCTGCCGGTGGATTCGCTTTTATGATGATGAGACGGAATCGTGGTGGTGATCAGGTGATGGTGGTTCGTTAGATGGAAAGAGGAATCGATGGAAATGAAAAAAGGAAACGATGTGAAAAAGTGAACTTTCGATAATTGAAATTGAATGAATTTGGGCTTTTCTGTTTTTAATGATTTTTGGACACCTTCAGGGTTTGTTAGAATCTTTCAGAATCCTCAGACGTCTTGAGAATCCTGTCAATTTCCTCGGAATCCCCAGATTTCTTGTGAATTCTGGGGACCATTGAAGTTTTCTTGGAGAGATACTAGCCAAGTTTGTTATCTACTTGCCATTTTTTACTTCAATTGGAGATGGAAATTAATTCAATCGTTAGAATAAAAATCAAAGTAAATACTTTTCTTGTGCACATTGAGAAACTGAGAATAAGGATTTCTAACAAATTCTAAAATTTCAAAACTTCCGAATTCTGGTGTTTCGGTTTATTTCAGTTCGTAAGGCCTTGACTCTCATAGATCCTTTTATACCAGGAATCAATTATGCCCCTAATAACTATCCTTATAGAAAACAGCAAAATTTTATTGAACTTTTTTTTGTTTTGACCAGTACCCCAAACCAAACAAAACTTTACTATTACAACTACAACAATTCGATCTCATTATCATGTGTAAAAACCACTCCACCACTGATCACAACATTTGGAAACAGTCAAAAAATGTCTGGTATTTTGATGATCTTCTCCTTACTAAAGGAATAGTTCTGTGTGTCTGTCTGTCCAAGATTGTTCGTTGAATAACTTTCTTAGCAGTGCAGGTATTTATTTCAAATTTTGGCAACAGTCATGAGTATCCGAACGCTTCAGAAGCGTATTGTAAAAAATTCTCTCCCGGCAAGATTACTGTAGGTACAGTAACCACTCATAGAAAAAGCACCGAGAACCAGCGTGAGCGGGTACGGGTCCACTACTATTTTACTGTTTTCAAATTAGCAGATTAGTGAAAAATGTTTTGCTGAAAATAATAGTTCGACTGCCGGCTTTACTAACAGTAAATATTTTAAAAAA
The DNA here is from genome assembly GCA_963932045.1 of Caenorhabditis sinica. NCBI lineage: Eukaryota > Metazoa > Nematoda > Chromadorea > Rhabditida > Rhabditidae > Caenorhabditis > Caenorhabditis sinica. The sequence goes on from OZ009940.1 coordinate 25,061,618, forward strand.
TAAGAAACATTTTGAGCCAAACAATCACAAAAAAAAGTATAGAATACTAACAACGAATAGTGACAAAAGTTGGTAATCACGTAGTCAATGCGAAATGCTAATCATTTTCTAGGAATTGACATTTAAAAAGTGCATTTTCAGAGTATTTACATTTACTGCTCCTTACTCAAAATAGGCTGATCTGTTACCCAATTTTCAAAAAAATTTTAAACTATCATATTTTCTTGTCCGCTATCAAGGGCCCAACTAGAAGGTGCATTAAGTAATTAGAAAAATGATTGTTAAAAACTATGAAACCGCCATAAATAAAAAAACGACGATCAACAGGAATAAAGAGGAACAAAAAATGACCAAAAACACTATTTTTTAAAGTTCAGAATTTCCGTTTTAAAGTGCCCAGATCTGCTATTTCAACTCAAATCAAAATGATCCATGCCTCGCTTCACGTTTTTCCAAAACTGAAATAAAGTCACTAATATCCCAAACATGGCACTATTCAAAGGCGCATACAGTAGTTCCGACTACATGAAAGACTCTGGAACTACCTATGTCCCAGAAAATCAAAACCAAAAACACCTATTTGAAACAGGAACTTTCCAGAACAGTTTTCTTTTACATTCCAACTATGTTTCCGGACAAGTACTAGAATCAGAATAAACAATACTTTCAAAGCTCATTTATTCACATTTCTACCACAAATACAGTGAGAGTATCCATAGAAGTTTAGTGTTTCTTTATCCGTCATTTCCAATCGCTAATCCATCCATCAATCCTCCTCCTAATGCACGACCATAACCTGTCCCTGATTACTGTTCCTCTTCCGCATCATATAAAAGAATCCGCCTGCTCCGATTGCCGAACAACTGATCAACACTCCGACGATGACGCAAACCCACAGTAAGACGGCAGCATTGTATTCCTCCTGAGTGTACGCGTAGACCGATGAAATGAGCAATGAGTAGATGAAGATGAGTTGATTGAAATGCATGTTCTGTTGATGTGAGGGACAGAGAAGAACTTGAATTGAAATTTTGGAAAGAGGAGGGGTCTAGGGGGTACCCCTTATCTCTGAACTCGATCTGAGAGATCAAGATAAGCAGAAAAAAGAGGTTCTAGAACTCTGAATCTAGACGAAAAATCTTACCTTCAAACTTGATCTGGAAGAAAAAAATGTAAGAAAAAATTTCCTAGAATTTTCCGTCCAAGCTTCTTTTTCAGGATTACAGTCATTTCCCATAATTCAAATCATCATAAAATCTCAAAATCTACAATAATGTCGACGTGGATTCTTCCTATTATCTTCTACATCTTTTTCTTCTCTTCTACCTCATGGATTACTGTAGTCAACGCCGAGGAGCTCACAGAGAATGGACGAGTGGTCGCATGGGTGATTGTCATTTGTTGTGTGGTGGCGATTTGTTTGATTGGTGGAATTGGTGGAGGCATTTGGTTGATGAAGAATCGAGGAAGCCGGAATCAGATGGTTGTCGTGCAATAGAGAAAGAAGGGGAAGACGATGAAATGTTTGAATTGAAAATGGGTGTATTGGAGATCAATAAATTGACTATTTCATGAAGTCTTGCTCACAGTGAATCAGTTTGGACAAATAGAAGTTTCTACATAATAATACTTCGAAACAGCAAATGTGAAAATATTCACTAAATTTATGAAGAAGTTTCTGAATTTCTCTAAAATTAAATTCATGTTTCTCAAACTCCAAGAAACTGGAAATTTGTTGAGCAATTTACTCTTGTGGTTTACCATACTACTCTGCAAGTTGTAAGTAATTTTTTGAAGACCCATGTATACATACTAGCACTTATTATTGATCTCAGCACGACTACAGTACTTCTCATGTCTTTCTGGATTAGTTTAATGTTAATTTATATGGTTCACTGTATGAACCATTGAGAAAAACATTTGAACAATGAGAATTTGTGGAAAAGGATTGCAGCCAAAGGACTGAACCAACCAATTAGGCACTTTCAATTACTTGCCTGTCAAAACAGTGATTTTTGTTTTAAAACTGAGTATTTTATTTGACCTATTCAATTATTATTTTAAAACTTGGTTGTAAATTATTTCGAGAAATTCAAGGGCTATATCGTTCTCGAGAGTTGAATGTTTCCAATTGGAAGTATGCTGAAACTGGAAACTCACCCAGCACTACATAATTGACATTCATAATTTTTCTTATGAAGATCTCAGAAATATGAAATAACGAGGTTATGTTACTTGACTTTATTGAGAATTCGAGACTTTCGGTCGGATCATATTTAAATTCGATTTTTAAAGAATCAATTCGACACTGAGTTAACTAAAAGTTCCTGGTAAAATAGACAACTAGAAACGGATAAAAAAGTAAAAGTTTTTCAAAGTTTTTCATTTACTGTGACCATTCGCATAAAGTATCCTTGCCAGCCATAAAGAAGAACTTATGTAGAGTGTCGTCTCGCGAGACTTTTCTCACATTTCTCGCAACGTTGGCAATAGTCTCGGTTTGAGGGAGTGAACAAGATTGTGTTTCAAAACCTTAAATTACTAGTTCATAGAAACAGCAATTTTCAAAATGTGTTTCTCCAAATGTATCGATTTTGATGTGCTAACTGAATGTTACTTTTAGTCTGAACGTTCTAATTGAAAATCATTAGAAGTGGATTCAATATTTCTACTTGATAGCATCATGATACAGAGAAGATTATTAGCAATTCTAGTTCTACAGATAGCGATTAGTTTATGAGTACAAGAATCGCGGGTCCCAATAACTGGGATACTGTTTCTGAGACACCATAAAGTTTTAATTGTTTATTGTCAAGTGGTAGTTCTCCTCCGTTCACAAAACAATTGTTTAGAGGCTGAAAAATCGGGGGGAAGCAGGAATGAGATGGCTGTTGTGCAATAAGAGAGAATCAGAGGAAGAGGATGGATAGTTTGAACTGAAGGTGAATTGGAGATCGATAAATCCTCACGTGTTTTATATTTAGGGACCACCACGCGTGAGGGGAGGGGCGTTCTGATTTTTCATCCGTTTCACTTATCGAGGATTTGATGGCTCATAAGTCGCCTCAAAATAGGCCAAAATGAATGAAACTTTTCTGACTTATGTATTTGATCCTATATAACTGATGTATCAAAAAACATATTTGTTTTAGACCCTTCAAAGGTTAAAAAATGCGAAGAAAAGTTTTCAACGATTAATTTGACCTAGTTTTCAATCGCGTTCGCTTGAAATTCTGCAATATTTATTAACTTCATCATTTGTAGAAGCGATCCGTGTAATTAGATTTCTATTCCTACCGTGCCCGTGATATGAAAAATTAGGTCAAACTTCGCATATCACTGCACTCTGATTGAGCAAAAATTTATTTTTTTGAAGATACCAAAAGTTTTAGCAGCTCATATAATAACATGGTGCAAAGTTTTGGAGCAAAAGGTCTTAGAAGAAGGAAGTTAGAGGCAAAAGTAGATGCATATGCAGAGGCAGTATCAGTGTTTGCAGTTTTTCTATGCCTAGTTGAGAGCGTTCGCTTGAAAATTTTATATCTACCTTTTCTATTAAATACGGAAAGTATGAGGGAGAACAAAAAACGTGGCAAAAATGTCGAAATTCCGACAAATTTTTCATTTCTGAATTTCGAGGTCACGTCGCTGCTCCGTTTTTGCAGCAAATGAGCTAATTTTTTTGGGCTAATAGAGCAACTCTCTGGGCTTCTGGAACACTTTTAAACAAAAAAATCCAAGCATTATAAACCGAGTTATAGCTCGGCAAATGGAAGTGAAAAAGTGTTAACAATTTGGAAGTACTGAAAATTTTCAAAAAATTTTTGAAATAAATTCATAACTCGGTCAGTTTTTGAGATTTTTGTCTCAAATTCACAAAATAGATAGATCTATTCGAGCACTATCTGCTCACAAAAAATCAGATCAACAGGTCCAAAATGGAGAATTACAGCCATCAAAACACTTTTCAAAAAGTTGACATTTTTCAATTTCCATTCGACTTTACACGAGATTTTGAGAATTTTCATATTTTTTGAAGATTTTTCAAATCAGTGAATCATTGAAGGTAACTGATTGCGGCGCAGCCGCAACTAGCCTGGTCGCCCAGACGAGCGGAGCTCGTCTGGGCGACCAGGCTAGTCATTATGTGTAAAATTCAATTGGTCGCAACTTTTCAGTTGATCACTTTTTGATCCGACCGTGCCCGTGTGTCGAAACAGGTCATTTTTTACCTTCTCCAGTACATTTTCTATACAAAAAGTTATTTGCAAGAGGCTCTCTCTACTGTAAAAAAGGAGAAACGTGAAAAAATATTTTTGTTTTCTTCTTTTTTCGCTTTTTTAAGCTCCGCCCACTGGATGAATTTTAGTTATGATTACAAGGTGACTAATTGACTTGTATCTCAGTAATGAGCCAACATTTTTGCGTAAAAAATCGTCATCATACTTCTATCAACCTACATGACAAAATGACGTCAAAAAATTTAGGAAAATATGAGTTTTATCAGACGCTTGGTGGTCCCTATTTATATTTTCTACTTTTTGCGTCATTTGAATATTCGTGGATTATTCACGGAGAACCGATCGTTCTCGGAAATAGTTGTTTCCAGATGAGAGCGTTATGAAATAGTAGAATTTTTAGGTAATATGTCTGTGTTTTGTGAGCAATGAGACTCCACGAAAGTTTCTAAAAATCTTGAGACATAGTTCAGAGAATATTTTTCAACGTTTCTCATCGTCCAGAAATTCTAATGTTTTGAAAGGACAATTGCTTGTCTGCTCGGATTGTTTCCAGGATTACTCATGACTTAAAGGGGTAAAGGGGCTAAAGTGATTTTTTAAGTATTGATATTTTTACATGGATCGACTCGGCTTGTTGTAGACAAGAAAAAATCCTCTTGGCGATATGTCCAAAAATTGACCTAAATCGAGTTATTCACGCTCAAAGTGCCAAAAATCGGGTTTTCCGGTCCTCTTTTCACACGTAGAAAAATTTGCACTGAAAAGAGGACCGGAAAACACGATTTTTGGCACTTTGAGCGTGAATAACTCGATTTAGGTCAATTTTTGGACATATCGCCAAGAGGATTTTTTCTTGTCTACAACAAGCCGAGTCGATCCATGTAAAAATATCGATACTTAAAAAATCACTTTAGTACCCCTTTAAGCACAACTACAGTGAATGCTGTTTTTTCTGTTACTGCGATGTTAATGTGTTCAAACAGTCAAAAAATCGTTCAAAAAGCTTTCAAAAAAGGAAAGGGGGCATTCAAGCGATACCGTATAAGTAGGAATTGTGGATTGTAAAGTTTCAAGTACTGCATCGGTGATTCAGTCATTGTGAATACTAGCCTATTGAAACTGTAAACTCATTTAAAAATAAGAGCATTCTTTGGAAATATATGTATCGATTTTGATGCCTTTTGTTTAGATTCTATCATGATTACATAGAATTATTGATTTGAAATTTTTGCGTTTCAGATGGAAAGTATCTTGATACAGAATATTTCAGAAGCGCTTCTCTCATCCCATCTACATTTTTCAGGAGTATAAGAATAACAACGATTTTAAAAAAATTAACTGTTTTTGAAGCTCTATAAAATTTGAACTTTCTTATGATCAATTGCTAAGATTGACGCTGCTTTTGCTTTACATTACAATACATTTTTTCAAGGCACATTCATTCGTACGCATCGAATTTGTATAATTATGGGCTGATCATCTTTTTTTCAAGCTGTGATTACATGGAATTATTGTTTTTTGATTTTAACACTTCAAGTTATTATTCATCAATACAGTAACAAAAGTACATAAAGATTTTCTTCATTTGACGATAAATTCAGAGACCAAAGTTTCATCGATTATGGAGTATCTTCAATTTTCTAATCTTGCTATATTTAACGACATGATGTGTGAAGCCAATATCAAAATTTGTATTGGTTTCCCAGTCTTGCTAACTCAATAGAAAACTCACAGAAACCGATTATTACTGTTTTCCACATTCCATAAGAATTCGGCGGTGTCGTTCAAAATGTTAATCTTCCCTCTGGTGTTCGAGTTTTACAGCTAATTTTACTGTTGAATGTTCATATCACACATTTTTTACTTTATCAGAGCAAAAAAGCCACAATTGATTCCATCATCCAATGTAAGTTGGTATGCAGTTGACAGCTCTTCAAAACGGCAACGTAAAAATAAAGAATACCGTTTGAAACTAATTGTTCTTCATGCATAGACGTTAGTGGGTCTTTAGCCGAAACGACGTATTGTTTTCGAAAATTCATTGCTCCAAATTGATAGTATGTTGGCACAGGACATTTTAGTAGTGCTTGTCAAATCACAAGGAGTTATTCAATATTACCAGAGTCAGAATCGGAAATCATCAATTTACTGTTTAGAAGACTTCATAAAAATTGAAGATTTTCCAGGTAAATTATTATACGAGATATTGGCTTATCGGGTCTTGAATTTCTCTTTCTAGTTATGACAAACCCACTGCACATAGTTTGCATGCTTCTTGTTCTCTGTTCAATAATGTAAGCGGCGTTGCACGAAACTCAAACATGTATCAGTGCATATCAGTGAATTCGTTCATCTGGCTATCGTTTAAATGCAAATAATTATTCCCTTAAGTTTTCTCAGACATTCTGACAAAAAAGTATCATGTTACTCATACCCCAAAAATAGATAAATAGATTTAAGATACCACTGTACAATGGAGTAATGTACATACTTATCAAAATTTTGATTTTTGTCGACGATCAGAAACCTGAACATTTTTCCGATGTCCACCTGCTTATGAACTATCAGCAATTTTTCCTCCAAAATTCACTCTGAGTCCCTTATACAAAATAAATTCTTGATTCGAAAATCCCGTTTGGAAACTTCCATAGATAATGAAGGTTTCCCTGTCCAATGATTTCACCTCTAAATCTTTATGACATCTGGAAGCATACTCACATAATATCGTGATCTCTATTTTAATATTGAGCAAACTATCGTGAAGCTATTGCGTTATCAGTCACATGCTTCCTAATGTCCAATTACATACCAAGTGAAACGTTGAACATTTTTTGTCGATGAAGCGTAATTTCAGACTCTCTTACAGCCGCGAAGTCGAATGAGGAAGGTTTGTGTATCGGACAGTTTCCGAGATTCTTAGCAATTGAGCAGTAGGGGAAAAACTCTGTAATCAGTTTGCTTCACCTGTCTTCAATTTTCTAATCTCCAGTTTGTACAGTTCGTATCGTACATATTATTCCACAATTTCCTATTACGCCATTGAAAACTTCGAGAAACGGAAAATTTCCAGCAGCTGGGAAACCTGTCTAACAGTGTCACAGAAAAAAGCTAACAAGACCCCAATATGACAGGAACTAGAACTCGATAGAAATAGACAGGTAGAAACAGGGAAAAGACAACTTTTTTGTTTCAAGTTCATAATGAATCAGAAATCTGATCTTCGATTAACAATAGGTCGAGGAATCATTCGAAGTCACAAAACTGACATCTATAACAGAAGAAAGATTTCCAGTTTCAGAAAACAAAACTTGTAGAAGAATGAGATGTTCGAGATAACAGTGGTCGACAACGATGACTTTATTTCAACATTATACATATGTACTCTAGCCTGTTTCAGTACCATCATAAATCAGAAAGCTATGTTTCAAACAACAATACTCCTAAATTTTTTTGTTCTCAATGAATGCTACTTCACGAAAAAACATGTTATGTTTCAAGATGCTATCTTTTTCGGATAGTTTTTGTGAAGCTAGTTCGAACAAGACAATTTCTTCAAATAAGTCAGCCCAACTTTGAAATCTCATTATAACGACAATAGTTGTCTCAGCTAGTAGAAACAATAGCTTATGGCAAGGCAATAAACAAACCAACTAAAACAATTCACTTCCGCGAAAAATACACCATGACCGACAGTTTCAAAAATGTTATCAATGGAGCACTTTTTCTTCAATAAATCAAAACTAACAATGAACTTATGTATCATTCTGCTCATTGTTTGAATTTGTCGTTCATCCAAAGTACTGACCAAAAAAGTCTTCTATTTCTGATACTTCATAAAAGGGAACAATAGAAATATGATCACTGGCTTTTCTTTTTTATGCTCATGCAATCTTTTATAATCCGAGAATCAAGCCTGTTACTTTTGAAGGCCGGCCGTGAGCCGGCCGGCCGCGGCCGGACAAAAAACCATCAGCCATCATTACAAAAAAATCACATGAACGAAAAATTGAAAAAAAAAGAAAAACTAAGTAGTTAGAGAGATTATTCGTCATTTTCTTGGCCATTTTCACTATCACGACCTACATTTCCCTCCCAGAAGGACCGTAATGTCAAATCTATCTCATCATCTTCTGAATCTGCAGAATCTCGTCGGCGTTTTATTGTATTTGCACTTTTTCTGAGATAATATCAATTATGAAACTTTCTGGCTTCTCTGATTGCCACGGTTCATTTTTTGGTCCAGAAAAAAGCAGAGAGAAAAAATAGGCCGAGAAATAAAAAATGTTACTCCCATTCTCTAAACAAGTGAAAAAAATTTTCACGGCCGGCCGGCTATCGGCCGGCCGTCAGATGAATTTCGGAAGCCGCGGCCGGCCGTGCGACACCCTTGTCGAGAATTAAAAAAAAATACATAAATTAGACTAGTTGGCATTCGAGGCCTTTGTACTACATGGATTCTTGAAAGTACAGCCTTGCTGGAAGCCTTATAAAATAATAGACCTGTTGTACAACTATTCTGAATGAAGTCGTCAGATCAGCCACTTGCTTATTCATGGCGACATACATGCCCAATGAAACTTTGAACAATGTTTGCCACTGAGACCAATTTTCTGACTCTCTTTCACTTTCAACTCGAATAAGAAACAGATCAGTATGATCCAGGTAATGTAAGTTTCAAAATGTTTCTGTTCACACGAGTAACACAATGTTAGCTGTAACTTGATAATAACAACAATAGGAAACAGACAAAATGGACTCTGATTGACAAAGAATGAACAGGGCGAAGACTGGAAATTGAAGTGTGAAGCTCGTGGAACCAAACAGTGATTGACTTCAAAGTCTTTATAACTCAATTGAAAACTCACAGAAACCGAATATTACCGTTGTACACATTCCATAAGAGATCAGCGGTGTCGTGTAAAATGTTAAATCCATCTATATTGTTCGATCTTTTACAGCTAATTTTACTGTTGAATGTTCATGGCTAATTTTTTTTCTTCGCAAGAGTAAAGAAGAAGAACGTTCGGTTCATTGAACGTATGTGAGAAATCAAATGTTCAATTGGCAGCTCTTCAAAACGGCAACAAAAAATTGAGAATACCGTTTGAAACTAATTATTCTTCATTCATAAACGTTAGTTGATCTCAGTCGAAAGGACACATTGTTTTCAAACATTCAATGTTCACAATTGATCATAACGCAAAAGACTTTACTAGTATTTATTGAATCGTCGATTGGTTAATTTATAATGTCAGAATTGCAAGAATCTGAAATCACTGTTTCGAAGACTTCATATAAGTTGGAGATTTTGCAGGTAAAATATTATACGACCCGATGATGTTGCACCATAACTAACGGGAAGAAAATTGTCTTGTCAAATAATGCGTTTCTATTTCTAGTCTTGTTACAACTACTGCACATAGTTTGCATGCTTCTTGTTTTAGCGAGTTGTGTTCAATAATTTAAGCAGCGTTGCACGAGACTCAGATATTTACTCTGAACATTGCTTTCAGTTTGAACAACAGTTGGAAACAGCAAGAATATCCATCAAGTTCAGCTCTGTATGTGAATAGATATCATATTGTTCCGGATCCTAAAACGAATTATTTAAGAACTTTTTTGAACAAAAAAATGTGCCAAAATAAGATAATTATTCACGGATGGATCACTAACATTTGCAAAACTGAAACTTGATAAAATTCAACAATTAGAAACAGGCGAAAGTCATCAAAGTTAGGGCTATTTTTCTGTTTTTTCGAGTTTTCTTGTCTCGAAACGATTATGAACCAAAATTTCGAATAAGAGACAATGTCTGCTCTAAACTTAGTGATTGAAAATATGAAATGATATTATTGTGACAATTTCGAAACAGTGAGATGAACTGACTGGTATTGAAAACTTCAAAATTAGATTTCTGGTGGCACTGCCTCTGAAAATATCTTTGTTGAAAACTCGAATTAAAGGATGCTATGAGACAGAGAATGTTGATCCCGCGTTTCTTCCTCATGGATTACTGTAGTCAACGCCGAGGAGCTCACAGAGAATGGACGAGTGGTCGCATGGGTGATTGTCATTTGTTGTGTGGTGGCGATTTGTTTGATTGGTGGAATTGGTGAAGGCATTTGGTTGATGAAGAATCGAGGGAGCAGGAATCAGATGGTTGTGGTGCAATAGAAGAAGATAAGAAAAGGATGGAATGTTTGAACTGGATAGGGCTGTGTTGGAGATCAATAAATAGTACATTTTTGAATTTAATTTCATTGTTTCGGATGTTCTAACAATCTCCACTCGAGTTATCTCAAAATGATATGTCCTCGAAACTAAAAATTTTCAAGCTGTATTTTTTGTACTCATTGAATGTACCGTTATAAAAAGCTACAGTACCCAATTAACAAGGGTTTGAAAGTGTTAATTCATCACAATAAAATCATAGCCTTACAAACTTGAAAATATTTATTTAATTTCTGTTTTTCGAAGGCCGTGAAAAATAATGAAAGTGTTTCAGGAAGTAATCCATCTGACTTGTTCGCTTTGGAATTCTTTCTCTATCGTTGGTATTGTTTAAAGGTGCATGCTTACAAACCTACATTTATAATACTAGTCTACGCATGAATACAGTAGCATTGCATAACTTTCTCTGATAGTTTAGCGTTTGTCCATGTATGCACCTTTCAATCGAGAATTTCGGCTTTTTTGAAAGACTGTAGATTTTGACGAAAGAATGATGCAAGCACTGAACTGAGAAATTAACACTGTTAATTAGGAGCTTTTCGGAACAGTAATTCAATCTTGAAAGGGGAGTATTAAATGAAGATTCCGGTCAGAAACTTAATTTTTTTTTAATGTGAAAATATGTGGGCTGATTCAGAAATTCATAATGAGAACGCTCAAAAATTTCTCAGAAACCCCGAAAATCTTCTCCGGAATAAGCAAAAATCACACGAATCGTCTCCGTGGGCCGTGGCCCAGTTTCCCAAAAAAGGGGCGGAGTCAGCCGATGAGTACTATTGCGTGCAACTTTGAATAAAGAGTTGTGATATTCATGAAAGACAGGCAATGGGAAAAGAAAAAAAGAAGAACACACACTGAACTAATGAGCCAATACTTTCATTTACCAGCTTATCGGAACAGTAATTTTTTTCTATATTAGCGGGGCATTAAATTAAACTGAGTTACCTGTGACTATTATTAGAATGTTCAATGTGGAACTCAATCTAAATCGCAAGCTAACCTCGTCAAAACGAGTTACACATTATTTTCGAAAATTCAATGTTTCATATTGCTTATTCGAAAAGCTTTAGGAGAGTTTGGTTCATTGGTACCGGAAGTGCACAAATCCAAATAATCCGTTTTCTGCTACCGAGTCTCCATAAAAATGTTCAAGGCAAACATTTTGTGATTTTGTTCGAAAAAAAACGGAAAATAGTGAACTTTACAGCGCACCCCTATTTCAAGACTACTGTATATCTAGATTATAGTGCACAAAGCTGTGGCCTTCATAGCAGAACCCATAGATGATAGATGTAAAATTTTAGTTTGTTAACTGTCATGTCATTGCACTAACTACTCTGAGAATTGAATCTATATGATGATGACGGCAGGAAAAGGTAGGTAATTTAATTAGTTTCGGTTTTTAGGTCTCCATTGTCTTTGAACTCGATCAATCGCCAATTTCAGTAAGTCGATTGATAACTAGCAGAAACGCTAAACATTTTTCAGCTCACCAAATAAGATGTGAAGAATTTTTTATGTGATCCGAACCTTGGGAAAGCTAGCACTTCTAAATAATAGACAGTATGTAACAGAAGGGAATCCACAAAGATGTAACTATTGCTTTCGATATCATGTTTCAATACCATCATAATATAGTTCCCAAAATTTTAATTGGCAGTCACTCATCCGCAGAAGTACCAAGTGAACGTTTGTTTGTTTTAGATGACGTGAAGAAACATAATTTTCTAGCGACAGTTTTCAAAGAGAAAACGAAATTTTGTCCCAGTCGGAAACCAGCGGAAAGCAGTATGACTGAAGTAACAAATGCATGAAGACATTGTGGACGTGTCAAAATTTTCTCATTGTTTTTTCCATCTCTACTCTTTCGATTTGACTACGATAGTTTCATCTAGTGAGAACAGTAGCTTGAAATATTGCTTCAAAAAGTAATTGAAAGCATATTCATCTCCACAAACATACATCCTTATCGAAACAGTAAAACGAAATTAAGCAACAGTTACGTTTAGCGCAGCTGTTAACGTATTCTACATGAAGCTCAAAACGAATTCAAGTCTAAACTTCCTCTTGGAATCCGTGGATTTTGAAAACAAGGATATCCTTTTTAGTTACAATTCAACTCTCTTAGCACATAGGAAACTCGCAATCGGAATACCGTTTCGAATACTTGATAGATAATGAAGGTTTCACTTATTCATGATTCTTGAGTTCTGGGCAATATTAGTTGAACCGTTGGAAAATTATTCATGTTATGAATGAAAATTTTTCAACCAAATTTATGTTTAGCAAAGTCAATTTGCACATCAATTTCTACTTTTTTCATTGTTAAATACATTGACAATGAAACATTAGGATTATCCCTTATCAACGGAACACGATTCCAAATAAGTCATCAATACATCTGTATATTCTAGCAGTAAACAAAACCGCGGATACGTGATCTAATGAAATACAATTTTTATTATCTTATTTCACACATTCCAGAAACATGAAGAGTAAAACGAAAAGACTAGTGTTAATGACATAATTGCAATTTTCAAATTAAAATTTGGTTCCTTTATTAAAATTTGGTTTTCTTGCAGTCAATCTGAAAAAGGATCAGCCAAAAAATTTTTTCTGTTTCTCACGCTCCAGAAGTACAGAAATTGCATTCAAAAGACAATAGTTATCTCAAACGTTTGTAAACTACTAGAACTCATTGGAAGGTCTCCGTTTCCCTATTTCCATATTGACTGAATACGCCTTCTGCAGATGGTTCGATCTTGTTTTCAATCGGATAACGGCACAACTACTCCAGTAAACCAGACAATTAGCGATGTTTTCAAGTTCACAATGTTCTTTGCTCCCAAAATCGGTATATTTTGAATTTTTCGACTTTCCTGCCGTTTTTTCTAATTTGATGCTTTGTGTAAGTCACGTAAATAGGCTACAAAGACTACACAATGTCTCAAACCCTGAAAAAACAATGCCAAGAAAGTATAAAATGCAAATGATAGCAATGTTAGCGATAGAGCACATTCTAACATTCAAAAGACAATGAGAGATTGAGCGTTGTTATTCGTGCTGATAATTGTAAACATGTTAATAAAACAAGAAAGTTTGGAATTTAAAAAAATGTAGACCTAAGACATCAAAAATAGCATTATTTGAATTTACCTTGTTTCCGTCACAAAACACTGACCAATCACTTTATAAGCCTAGGGCAGCTATTGAAAACTAACAGAAACATGAAAAAATGTCTACACATTTTTGGTTGCAAGTTTCTGTTTCAACATCCTTATCTAGCATAACAATGTTGTTCAATCAACAGCGAGCTATAATGATAGGGAAATTATGATGGGAAAGAAGAAATCCTCTGTTTCCAAATGTGCACTTCTTCGTTAGAGACTACGTCAGCTCACTTTAGTGGTTTCTCATATTTGACTATTTCCGCGCAATCCCTCGTTTCCAACAATGCAACACCTTCCCTAGCTAAACGTTATGCACTTTCTAACAAAACCAACAACATTAGATTTAAATTTTCAGTTTATGTATTATCCAACCGATTGATCACTCGTAGAACAGAAACTTTGATATGACGACAGTAAGAAACAGATACTAAAAAGTTAAGCAATGGTAACTTGATTCACTAATTTGCCTTCTTTGCCTTTATTCTCCTGATCTATTTTGTTGCATGGGTTACGAATCGTTCCATCAATTTCCAATAGGCAATTGAAAATTGCCGGAAAAAATGAGCAGAGGATATCTCACTAGCAGTAAGACACAAACTGAAGCTTGTTACACTTAGGCAGTAAAAAACAGTAAAAAGTCAAACTTTCTGTTTCGAAATCATCATGAAGCAAAGTCTGAACTTCAATTGACGATCCGTGGAACAACCCCGTTTCTGAACAAACTAAAATCGAGAAGAAACTTTTCCGGTTACAGAGAGAAATTGGTAGAAAAATGATTCATTTGTGATTGCAGTGGTCAATAACTAAGACAGTACTGAATTCAGCATAACACCCTTGTCTGTTTCAGTACCATCATAAATCAGAAAAAATGTTTTGAACAGCGATATTCCGAACAGCGATATATTTTGTTCCCTATAAAAGTACCTTCACGGGAAATCATGTTATGTTACGAAATGATGACTTACCCGCTTAATTTTTATGAAGGTAATTTTTATTTTATGAAGTCACTGTGTCAACTTTTTCAGATATTTCTGCCAGTCTTAGCTTTTCCAATGCAGCAACAATAGTTGTTCTAGTTAGTAGAATCAGTAACTTATGACAGTACAGGTAAAGGAACCACCGAAGAAATTTTTATCTCCACAAAAAATACATAATTATCGAAACAGTCAAAAATTTTATCAGTGGGGCGCACTTTTCTACATCCAATCCAGGCAAAACAATTTTTCTGCGCATTGTTTTGAATCTTGCTTTTGCACCAACATTTTGACCGAGAAGTTGTCTGTTTCTCATACCCCTGAAACAGAGCATGATTGGAAATTGCACATGGTTTTTTTAATGCACCTGACGGACTACTGGTTATCAAAGTTGTATTCATGTTCATAACGCAGTTTAGAATCCGTGAATTTTGATAAAATACGTCAATTAGATGACTTTCAGAACTTTCATAAATGTTTGAATATCAGTTCAATGACGTTTTTATTGATGATAAAGTATTATAGTTAAAGAAGACATTCTAATTTTTCAAATGAATTGTAGCGAGATCGTTTCCATGAAAAATGGACATATTTACCTCACAATTCTGAAACAGGAATTCGAATTTTTTAAATTACGAGTTTAGTGAAATGCTCTGAAGTTTTATCGAAGATGTTCCACTTTAATACGGTCATTTGGTTTCGTATATCTGAACGTGAAGTTCATTCGAAAAGCCTCATCGAATAATTTAGAATTTACCCCCACATTTTTACCATACCATAAAAACAGCAATTATACGAAACCTACAAAAAGCGCGTATTGTCTTTACTCAACATGAAATTGTGATGTCGACATTTCGAAACAGAAATTTGTCAGCATCTTCAACAGTGCTCACATTGTTACTCAAGTTTTATTTTCTGAGAATTAAGACAGTTCCGAACATTTACTTCATTTCCAGTTATTCACATCAGCCGAACTTTTTTCTGGCAAAGTTGAGAACAATAATCAAGAATCGGGAATCCGTAAAACCACAATGTATTGTTACCCAGAGGTATAAATTATTACTTTTTATGAATCTGAAACTGTGAGTAAAAAATTTTGAAGTTTCAATAAACATCACCAAATTTTCCTGGTTTTCCGGTTTCAAATTTTGGTAAGTTTGCTTCGCCTGATTACTGATTGATAGGAAGTGAACATCGTATTCTTGTTTTAGCTCAAGATAAAGCGTACCAAACTTTCCTGGTTTTCTGTTTCAAATTGGCAGTATGTTTTCTTCACTTTATTACTGACTAATGGGTCTACTCTAGTTTTAGCTCAAGTTCTACTGATTTGTTTAGCAAAGTTGGATAAGTCTCCTATAATTGCTCATACTAAAGAGTCATATAGGAGATTTTGAAATGTAGAACAATCGGAACATTCAAACACTACTATTGTCAATTCAAAAAAATCGCACATAGAATTTGAGACGTGGATTTTGTTTGCTTTTTATTAAGCTCCGCCCACTTTCACGTTTCTGTTGTTGTTTTCAATTTTTAGTGGAAAACGTGAAGGTGGGCGGAGCCTAATAAAAAGCAAACAAAATCCACGTCTCAAATTCTATGTGCGGTTTTTCTGAATTGACAATAGCGCTACAGACCGCTCATTCTGTATTTGATTATTGTGACCGGATGTTAACCACGGAAAAGTGATAAAATGATCAGTGGAGTCACAGTTTCTTAAACCGGAATCTACATCTGATTTATTGTCATCAAAATATGATGGCGTGTAAGACAATATTGCTAGAACCGAAAACAGGAAAAGTTTTAGTTTTCAAATTTATTGACCAAGAATAACGATTTTCATAACTTACTGTTTCAAACTGTCCATGTTTTTTGCACTCTTGTTATGCAGTTGCTGGCATCATAACACTTAATTAAGCTTCAACTAGATTACGATTCATCTTGACCCATCAGTCAGTAATAGGGTAAAGCAAAGATACTACCAATTTGAAACTGGAAAACACTAGAAGTTTGTGAATTTCCTTAAAAGCTTCAAACATTATTACTCCCTGTTTCAGACTTATAAAAATAAATAATTCACACCTCTAGGTAACAATAGTTTTGGACCAACGGATTCCAGATTCTTCATTATTGTTGTCAACTTTTGCCAGAAAATATGTAACTATCGAGTGATGAGAAAAACTAGAAATAAAGTGAACCATTTGAAACTGTCTTAATTCTCAGAAAAGAAAAAACTTGAGCATTTTCAAGAAGCATAAAACTTCTGTACCGAATTGTCGCCATAACAAAGTTCATTTTCAATTGAGACATTAGATGCCCGGAAGCATTCAATAATTACTGTTTTAATAGCATGTTAAGAATGTGCGTTAGATTCAAATTTTTTAGTAGAGTTTTAAGTTTTTGAAAAAAATTTACAACGACCCGTGATTTTCAGATATACAATACCAAATAGCCGTATTGAAGTACAAATTTGGATTTTTGTTTTGAAATCAAAATATTTACTGCTCCATTGTATTTTATCCGCCGGGTATCCACGCAAAAGTGGCTGAATCGAAAAGTGTGTAAAGTAAGCGAAGAATTCGAAACAGAGGAAAATCTATCGAACATTTGGATTCCTGTTTCACAGTTGTGAGGTCAATATGTCGATATTTCATGACAACAATTCTCGCAACAATCCACTTGAAAAATCACAAATTCATTTTTTACTTGAAAAGGTAATCGTAGCCTGTCGGAGAAAATATCATCGCTTCACGAACTATCCAAAAACTGAATTAAAATTCAGAAACTGGGAGTTCTCCAAAAGTGTTGTTCACTTCAAAGGCAGAAATTGGAAAAGAACTTTGTTACATATGCCGACAATTCGGAACAGAAGTTTTTTGCTTCTTTAGCAAAGTTAGCTTGTTGCATTCACGAAATTTTTGATTTTCTGACAATAAGGACTGTTTCGAATGGTTAACTTCATTTCTAGTTTTTTTATTACTTGATAGTTGCCCATATTTTCCGGCAAAAGTTGAGAACAGCAATCAAGAATCTGGAATCGGTTCTACATCAATGATTGTTACCAAGAGGTATGGATTAATACTTTCTATAAATCTGAAACAGCGAGGAATAATTTTCTAGACCTTTAATGATATTCACAAAAGTTTTAATGGTTTTCGGTTTCAAATTGGTGATAAGTTTGCTTGAACGTATTACTGAGTGATAGGTCGTGGTCACCGATTCTAGTTTAGGCACAAGTTCTATTGATTTAATTAGCAACGTTGTACGGATCTCCTGTTTTTGCTCATACGAAAAACCTACATAGATCATAGATTTTGAAACGTAGACAAATGGGAGCATTCAAACACTACAAGCGATACAGACTGCTCATTCTGTTTATGATTATTGTGACCGGATGATAAGCCCGGAAAGTTAAGAAAATGGTGAATATTTTTACTTTTACTACCGGTGCCCATCCAACATTGAAATAGAATGGCATGTATGACGATATTGCTCGAATCGAAAACAGAAACCTTTTAGTTTTCTAAATTTATTGACCAAGACAAATGATTTTTAGAACTGACTGTTTCAAAAAGTCCATGTTTCTTTGTTATCTTATTATGCCGTTGCTAACCTCTCCAGATCCAATTGCTCGCATTGACTTGAATTACTCCCGTCAAGCTTCTGTAAACATATTGGAACAGAAACTTTATGGAATATCAAGTGGTAAAAAGCATTTCGAAAGTATGTGTTCAGTTCGTATTGCTCAATGAAATTTGATCGACACATCCTATTTCAGAAAAGTATTGCCACTTACTTTCAGGTTGTTAATACCGATAGGAAAACTGAAAAAAAGCTTTTGTTTTGAAAATATCAGTTTAGAATATTCCGCATCAAAAAGTATAGAGCACTTCAAATCATGCGGTTACTATGGCCAAAGTTTTGACACCCTTAAACTTTTGAAACATTTTCAGTATCAAGTCGAACGTTTCTCTCTTATATTATTTGTGGTATCACTTACTTATCATCACAGTGTAAATGCAACTAATCGAACAGATTTAGCAACTTTTTATTTGTTTCCCTAATAGGGCATATTTTACCGAAATTTTGAAACTACAGTTTTTCAATTGATTGTTTGGAAAGACTCAATAAATTTCGTGAGGATCATCAACTTTCAGAACAACACAAACTGACCGTTTCAAGTAGACCACTTTTCTTCTTGGAACTATTGATACCATTCAACGATTGGAACAGAACATTCTTCAGCATTGTCAAATTCTTTAAATAAACATTCAGATCAAATTAACGCACATCGTAAATTTTGATGGTATCAAAACATTTAATTTTCTAGTCATACAATTGTTGCATATGAAACGGTACAAAAAAAGTAAATTTTCTGTCCCAAGAATGTAACAAGTTCAGTGGCAATGCCCATTTTTTCAATCAACACCTCCATTGAGTATGAGTTCCAAATGGAAAGTGACACACCAGAGTTGCGCGGAATTCTGAATTCCGACTTAGAACTTGATTTTCCAAATTTTGACAGAAAAATTAAATTTATTGAATTTTGAGGCTGTTTTTTCCGCTTTTTCTTCGTTTTTGGGAAAATTTGCCAAAAATTCACTAACTTTTTCAAAATTTGGACCATTTATTCTGACCGAAAAATTTCCGTGCTACATTAAATCAACAAATATATGAATATATATATATATATATCTGTTAGATGTGAAACAGATGGGCATATAATTTTGTTTGTTTCAGAAGACGCTTCATTT
This sequence comes from Caenorhabditis sinica, assembly GCA_963932045.1. Classification (NCBI taxonomy): domain Eukaryota; kingdom Metazoa; phylum Nematoda; class Chromadorea; order Rhabditida; family Rhabditidae; genus Caenorhabditis; species Caenorhabditis sinica. The sequence continues at coordinate 25,080,985 of OZ009940.1, forward strand.
CTAAAAACACTTGGAAACTTAAATTTCATCCTCAAACTATCTCCATTGATAACATAGTTTCTAAAATTTTGGATACCTGGATCCTATGGACGTGTAAAGGAATTATGCATCCAGAACGCACGCAGGATTATTGCAAAGGAATACGGATCAATTTATCTCTCATATTAGAAACGGTAAACTGTGAAAGTGAGAAATATGTACTAGTGTCTTTCAGATAGACATGTTATTGACAGTTTCGGATAACAATCGTTACTGAATTCTTGTCGCTACTTGATGCTGATACGACTGTGTCAATAGAATCCAAAACGGGCAACATAGTGGACCATGATTAATCCGATCGACCACAAACCGTTACATCTCATACCAGTGAAACAGGCCCATGAATACTTTCGAACATCTGTTTTCAGAAGCTTTGAAACAAATTATTGTTTCCTGAAGGTTTCATGTTACCTGGTTGTTGCTACTGCTGCTAATAAATCACAAACGATGGAAAGTTTTGCTTATGTGCAATTTTATTACCATGTACATGAAAAATCTTATCGAAACGCTTCAAAGCCAAAGAATACCTTATTCTAGAAGGTACATTTTCAAAATCTTGCCTTCAAAAGCTCCCAATGAGATTGTCGTGTATCACCACTTTTTGGGAAAAGTCCACACCGAAAATAGAAAATAAACGTCTAGTTAATGAAGCTTTGCCGAATCACTTGTTTGAGTTTGCACCCAATATTTTCAGTTTTTACACTTTGTCAAAAATTGTAGACTACATGGCAAAGACCAGTAACAGAATTGCGCCAGCATTTTTCAACATGAAACGTGATCAGTTGTCATTATTACTATGCAATGTTTAGCCAAGTTCTTTTCATAACAGGGAAGGTTAAGATTTCTGAAGTAGAAAACTTTTGAAATACTTCAAATTTTTACGATTATGGTTGATCAGAAATTTGTTATAAGGCAGGTTTTAGTTGGTTTACAAGTGTTTTCAAGCTTTCACATTCCAGACGTCTCAAAATGGATCTATCAACTTCTATCGAACCCTGCTCAACTTGAGCACATTAAAAAACAGTAAAATTTTTAAAGAAAATATAGAACATTTTTCTGTTTCATTTCGTTCAAAAAACTACGCGGAAATCAAATTGGTCAATGTATTCAAGTATTTATCTACACGAACTATGCCGAATTTTCTTAGACCGCTTCAGAATTTACTATCAGAACGTTTTATAATAGCATTTTTTGAAATTCACCCGAAGCTTTCAAAACTTGTTGAAGCACACAACTTTCTGAAATTTTCTACTCCCATCTATGTTTTACAACAACAAATGCACCACTTTCGGAGTCTGAGAATTCCCGAGAATCAGTGTTATTTTTGTTTCCTCAAGTTGAATGAATGTGCTGAAACATTGAACAAATGTTTTATTGGTTGTATTCAAGTACTGATTTTGAAGTTTTGGCACTGGATTTTCGCAAAGTATTGTTAAAAGTACAGTTAAAGGACTAATTTCGGCAAAAAAATCAGTATTTGAGAATATCGAAAAGAAATAAATGAACAAATCACAGCAACATAGCTAATGCACTCAATGTGTGCAATTAAAAACTGTAACTTTTTGAAACTTTCCGATTTCAAATTGGTTACCTGTTTCTAAGGATTTGATTTCATGAAACTGTATCGTGTGAAAAAAAAGCTTTCATGAACAGAGCCGAGCTATTTTTGCTAGCAAGGTTAGATACTAGGAACACGGGTCATGCATCGAAAAATCAGAAAATTCGCACGATATTGCAGTTTCATGAAATCGAAATCACTGGGTGACTTTTGAATCTTTTGATGGTTCATCGGATCGAGACTCGAAGATTCTGAGATTTTGAGATTGTTGGATGCCAACTTCTGGTGGAAGATGTAATCGTTGAAACCACGTTTCTCTTGGAGAGTGAATTCCCGAAAACAAAAGTAAATGCCCCTAAAATCTTTGCTATTTCGAAATCTCGACACTCCCATTTTCAAACAGGTAATATAATTTTGGGACACTGTGAAGAACTTGCTGACAAATGAAAATTTTGGGCAGATAAAAACGGTTCCGAGCAGACGAAATGTTATAATCCGTTTGGTACTACGTTTACGTGAATAGGAAACTCTCTGAATCTCCAGGAAAGTTTTTCTGTTTCGAATAGTCAATTTGAACAGAGGTTTTTGATGTTTGTGTTCATACTGGTTTTTTATGACAATATCCATCTTTTCAACTGGATATTGGAAGAATTGAATTCAATGGATTTTATCCATTCTTGGTAGGGTGGCGGTCATTCCAACTATCAAAAAAGAAATGAACACACTTCTAAACAAAAAATTCTTATATTTATGAGAACTGAAAAAACAGGTCTTGACTATTCTTCAATATTCCTTATCCCCTTATTTTGATGTACTGTAATGTATTTGCTCACTAATTGCAATGACGTTCAGAAAAAAAGCCGAACTGATTTGTTTCGTTACGAATTAACATAGATGTACATATTTAGCATGAACAGTATAGACTTGAAAGAAAATGTGCTACTCGACTCTCGTTCATCAACATGAAACACATATCGACTTCAGCTTTTCACGAAGTCGAAAAGTTTAACGGAAAAATTTCACTGTTTCGTTTTTAAAAGAAATCCATGAAGAAAGCAAGTCAGGAATTCTGAGGCGCTCTTGTTGAAATTCTTTCAGTTCTCCATGTTTCCTGTGTTCAGATTGATGCAGTCTCAATGTTAAAATCTGTTTGGTACTAAATTTACGATGTGTCTGAAACTTGAAATTTTTGATTTTCACTAAAACGTTCTGTTTTAAATAACTCATTTTATTCAGAGATTCTCGGTTGAAGTGTTAGTTTTTCGTTCTGGGGCTATAAAATCTGCTATACTGAAAACTGGACAAACCAAACTCACTCAATTTCTCCGATTCGATAATAATGTTGACACCAAGGTTACCGTTATCGGAAAGTTTATATCAACCTTTCGAAACGAGAGCTCTGTAACTGATACAAATATAATATTGGACTATTATTGGTTTTCAAAACACCATGTTTTCCCAGTTTCAAACAGTTAACTTTTTCTGTAAGAATATGTAGGAAGTATTGCAGCATTTGCAGCATCTGTGATCGATTTGACGTGATCAAATAAAGACCTTTTTCCGCTGAATAATCAACTTTAGTTAAAACGGACTAGTACAAATGAAGACATAGAAGCAGAAATTCAAAAATTGTGTCTGTCGTTTTTAAGAAGAATTTTCGTTTTTCCAATGATTATTATGCTTCTTCCAAAACGTCAAACTGCCAAGATACATACTTTTCAGACTGTATATTTAAAAAACTAACATTTTTATGAAATACGAAAAAAGTTACTGTGCCCAAAAGTTCTCATGTTCAGCGAATATAGTTTCTCTTCTCTTTGTTCGAATGAAAAGTTCCTTGGAGATTATGTTCAGTACCTAGAAATATGAATGATATAATACCAATTTCTTAGGCTAGCTTGGAAACACAAATTCACGATAATCTAACGTTAACTTTCTCAGTTCAGTTCCTCTTTCATATTGGCTCGGACCAATCACTGTTTCAATTTGATCATTTGATTCTTTTTATTTCTGTGCTAATGATTACTTATTTCCAGTAAGCAATGTATTGTCTTCATTGAACATGGGCTCATTAATGTTAACCATTAGAAACTATATTCTTTGTAAAAGTTTCACGTGAAGCATTGTTAGTTTCAGATTCTTTCGTATTATCTATGTAATGCTCAGAAGCCGATCTGATCATTTCCATCGAGACCTATACCATTCGAAAGGTCAGATTAAACTATTTCCAAAAAAAAAGCTTGTCTTTGCCATCGAGGGTTGTGATCCGACTTATATGTGTCACAAGTTCCGATTTTTCAGTTTATATTTTTTTATAGTAAAATCAACTCAAAAAGTGAAACTTGTGGCACGTATAAGTTGAGTAAGAGCCCTTGAGGGCTACAACAAGTCTGGAAATTGTTAAAACTGAGCTTTCAAAGGGTACAGGTCTCGATGAGAATGGTCAGATCGGTGTCATTTCCTAGTTAATACAAAAGAGTCGGAGAGCAACAATGCTTCGAGTAAGACTTTTACAAGAATACCGTTTCCAATCGTTGTCATTAATGGGCCCATATGCAATGAAGACAATACGTAAGCGTACGAAATTTTCAATAGCAATACAGCTCACATACCAACAAAAGTAAGTGATGCTTTTGAAACTGAAAATTTATGACCACATTCCAGAATAAAATTCTTGGTTTTTGAAAATTGTACTGCTTCAAAAAAGGCACAAATTTGCTATTTGATAGAAGGGCGATGTTATGGAAGCCGGAATGAATAGTATCCAGTTAATTATAAGACAGGTACTAAAATTCTTCCATTTTTCTTCTTTTGTGACAAAGAAACGTTGTTTCTAAATCTCGCCTTCAACTTTTTCCTGATGAGATCGTGTAATCATGGACTGCAGCAATAAATGCAAGGATTTCAACTCTCGCAAGGTATACATTTTTTCAATCATAAAAACAAAATGTTGGTTAATGACATAATTGTTTACTTGGAGAACCAAATTATCGTGAAAACAAGGTCAAGATAAGTTCATTTAAAAACAGCTGACATTTTGAAAAATAAAAATCTAATTTTGCCGATTCATTTTGGTTTAAAAAAGTAAAAATTTTTGGTTGTTCTGAACTTAGGATTACTACTTTTACAATTCCGAACGTATCAACGGCATCAAAATTATCGGGTTCTACTCTAGTTGACACCTAGTACTAAATAGACGAGAATCACACAGACTCTCGAATATTTAGTATAAGATGAAAAAGAAGGAAAACTACGGGAAAACTAGACGAAACTAGTGAAACCTAAGAAAACCTAAGGAAAAGACACTAAAACTAAGGCGAAACACACTAGAAGACAGTTATTTAGAGCTATTAAGATTTATTACTCAATTTTAATGCAAAAACAAGGAGAAAGATACAAAACTATCACTCAAGGACAGCCAAAAGAGCGGAAAAACCTAGGGAAAACAAAGGAGAACAAGAAACTACGGTTCACGTCACCACCCGGCGACGCCGCAGAAATCAAGACCGAATGAAATTTGTAACAAAAACAGCAGCGAGAGCGAATTCGCGCCGAGTTTTAGCGCCAGTGCGACGGAGCGCGCTTGCGTTTTCTACAGTAATGCGGGAAAAGTTTTAGACTTTATGGATTTCAGAGCACTTTTCGATGATAAAAACCGGTCAGAACCGGACATCACCGGGCTTTTCAAATCCTCCCTTACTGGTAGAAGAACTCAGATAAAGCTGTATGGATTGTCACACAAGGGTTTAGACATGATAAAGAGCTTGAGAATAGATGAGGCGATAAGAGATAAATCGGGAACCTAAACTCAAGATATCGTAGACCTAACCTTATGGTGTGGGTTGGATAAAAATATAAGAAATTATAAAGATATGGGGTACAAAAATGCATTAGGGGTAGGTAGAAATAGAATATGAGGGTAATTATACAATAAGGTGGATAATTATGTGGGATGCAACCCAAAAAGAAATCGTGATAAAGATAATTATTACGAAAATGTGACTGTTGTTGGAAATTTGTCAGTGCACATCGAAGACGTGGTTGCTCCATGTAGCTGTACTTGGCACATGAAGACCTTTCCATTGTATCCTGTTGGCATACTGTAGATGACATGGCATTGGTGGATCTTTGCGCGGTTGGTACTCGTGTTGAACATGGGTGTCGTTGACGTTGATAGATGGATCCGGTGGATGTTTCCTTGGGTACGGTTCCTTGTTGATTCGAATATCCTTGATGTCACTCCAAAGATTTGAATCTGGATCCTTCCTTGGACGAGGTTCTTCGTGAAGTCTTCTCAAACTGTTCTCACTGCAGAATTGATCTGAGTCACTGACATGCTGATCATTCGATACAGATGTACTTCTTTCATGATAGTTGGACTCAACTTTCTCAAAGTCTATATTCGACTGAGTTGGCGGATCTGTTCTCGGACGATGTTCCTCCTGCATACGACGTCTGATCTTCTTCTGAATATCAACGCCACAGGCGACATCACCGTGTTTTTTAAATCCAGTCTTTTGGGGACTTTTTAAGGTATCCTCTTTAATGTTGGATGTATCATGATCATGCAAAACCATGTTCTGAATACTATCAGAATTTTCGAAGAAATCCTTTTGTTTTGGTAACCTGTACGACTTCTGTAGAGAACCTACACATATTACAATGTCTTCAGATCTTTGTTCCATTTGGTCAAACTTCTTTTCATTCGTATCAGTGAATCTAGAATTACCTTCTGATTCTTTTACAACAATTTGATTATCCATATCCAATGAACATGGATTATTATTCTCTTTTGAATGTTCTTCAAACACTTCACAAGACTGTTCAATCAATTCCTCACGGCTCTCGTTCAGAACATTGAAACCTTCTATTACAACTTCTGTAACTTCTTCCTCCACTCGGACATCAAACTGATTTTCATACACTTGTTTATCGACTTCCTGAGGTGGTTCAACAATTTCCAACCAAACCTCATCAATATCCAAGATCACATTCTCATGTGTGCTTACTGTCGGGCATCCCTGAACACATCCCGTGTCAGTATGTCTCTCCCCACAACACCCCATGATAACATTCGAATCCTCTGCAGTTCCTTTAGCAGATTCTTCACAACGAATTATTGCTCCAGACTGATTCCCATACACATTGATGTAATCCTCCTTCGCAAAATCTTCATCAGTTACGACTTGTCCTTCATTTAGAAGACCATTTACATTACTGTAATCATACAGTTTCCTTTCTGACTTCATTCCGACTGGAATCTCCATCACAGTATTATTCGTATGTTTATTGGAACTAAACAACGGAAAACACGACTTTTCATTCAAATCTATCGTTCTGAAATCATCTGAATCCTCAACTGTTTGTACAGAAATCGAAACATTTCTATTCCTGTTAACTTGTTCCTCACTACTGATAACACGAATTTTAGAATTTGCAACATCAATACTTTCTTTCAGCAACATATTCTGAGCTTCCAGTTCAGCGCATTTCTTTTGATATTCTTCAAGTTCAGATTTTTGAGCCATGAATTTTCTCAAAAGTTGATGATGCATCTTTTTGTATGTTTCAAATGACTGTTTATAACCAAAACTAGAGTCACGATCTTTATCGGCAATTTGAAATTCCTCTTCCAATTCTTCAATTGTGATGATTCCTTTCTTCTTGAACAAATAGTCTGAAAATTTCAACTCGCAATCAACCTTCCGATTGTGCTCGTCTCTTTCTTCTTTCCATTTGGTACTGGTCCATTCCGATGCTTTTTGAAAAGCTCCGAACAATTCACTCACATATTCTTCATTTTCCATTGAAATCTTCATCAGTGGTTTCAACATGTGATTGATTTCGTTTTCTGATAAACCTGTATACATCTGGAAATTTTCATTTGTCTTTCGGAATGCCATTTGACTTCTGATTCGTCTCGACACGACCTCTTTTTCACAAATCTCCTGCAAATTACTGCTTTCAACTAGCTGATGTGTCGGCGGCGGCGAATTGTTGCGCAACGAAGACGATTGTGATTTTCCATCATCATCGAGAATGAATTCTGTTGAAATCGACATTTCTACACTACTAGAGCATACACCGATTGATATCGATTCACTTTTAGCACTAAATCACAAAAATTTTCTGCGAAAATTTGAAATTTTCACTCAATTTTTTCGATTTCAAAAATCAATTTTTGAAATTTTTAGTCCAGAAAATCCGTGATTTTGCGACGAAAATCGAGTAGAATCGTTGAATCCGACGATTTGAATCTGAAAATCCACTTGAATTCACTTGAAATCGAATTGATGATCTTTGGCGCCAAAATGCGAATTCACTGAAAAATCCTGAAAATCCCAGCAAAAACTCAATTTCCAGTCTTCCAATCGATTCAAATATGCTAATTTCCTCTTGAAACACTTTCAACAGTGCCAAATATTGATTAGCAGAACGAATTATCAATTTCCGATGACAATGAACGAATTCCGATAACGAAAACGCTGATTTTGGCTCTTTTTAGCACAAAATTACTGAAATTTCCGTCAAATTCGATGAATTTCGGTCAAAGAGCACTCAACTACTCTGAAACAGCTGTTTTACTCCTATTTGTTATTTTGAATAACAAAAAACCTGATTCAAATTGATGAAAATCGAAAAAATCGCCAGAAAATAAAATTTCTGAAGCGAAAATTGAAAAATTCGGAGTGGCGAACGCAGTCAAATTTTGCACTTTTTTCGACGAAAATTTACAATTTTCGTGGCAAAATCAATCGAAAAATGACCAAAATCTTGTGAATAACTACACAAAATCTGATTTTTCAAGTAATTTTTCAGGTTTCTCTTGCAAAAATTATGCAAAAAGAAGTGAAAAATTCGATATTCTGGCGCCAAAATCGAAAAATTCTCCCGAGGGAAAATCGACTTTCACAGCACGAGAATTTCAAATTTCTCTGTCACCGCTCGTGAAATACACAAAAGTACCACGAAAAGCAATGAATTCACAAAATTACTGAAAATTTACAGCAAAAAGTGAAGAGAAACCGTAAAAATCACTCGGAAATACCAGTCGCCTAGCGAAACTGATTCTTTGCGATTTTTGTCACTAGAAATTCCGAATATCCGTCGCCGAGCGAAACGGTTCAGTTTTTCAGTGAAAAATTATTTTTTAAAGTTAGACCGAGTCTAAAACTTCAAAATTTGAGCAAAACAAAGCGGAAAACGAGAGATTTGGCTATTCGGTTCGGCCCCCAAGTACTAAATAGACGAGAATCACACAGACTCTCGAATATTTAGTATAAGATGAAAAAGAAGGAAAACTACGGGAAAACTAGACGAAACTAGTGAAACCTAAGAAAACCTAAGGAAAAGACACTAAAACTAAGGCGAAACACACTAGAAGACAGTTATTTAGAGCTATTAAGATTTATTACTCAATTTTAATGCAAAAACAAGGAGAAAGATACAAAACTATCACTCAAGGACAGCCAAAAGAGCGGAAAAACCTAGGGAAAACAAAGGAGAACAAGAAACTACGGTTCACGTCACCACCCGGCGACGCCGCAGAAATCAAGACCGAATGAAATTTGTAACAAAAACAGCAGCGAGAGCGAATTCGCGCCGAGTTTTAGCGCCAGTGCGACGGAGCGCGCTTGCGTTTTCTACAGTAATGCGGGAAAAGTTTTAGACTTTATGGATTTCAGAGCACTTTTCGATGATAAAAACCGGTCAGAACCGGACAACCTTTCAAAAGCAGAAAAACTTTTCCAAAAAAGGAACATTTTCTGTTTCGTCTCGTTGTGAAAATTATACATAAATCCACATTTTTTCAATTATATTTCAATTATTACACTACAAACGCTACAGATCACTCATTCTGTTTTTAGTTATTGTGATCAGATGATAATCCTGGAAATCTGATAAAATGATAAATGGCGTCACAACTTGCTTTTATTACCGGAAGCTATGCTCACATTGTCACTAAAATAGGTTGGCATGAATGACTATATTGCTCGAATCGAAAACAGAAAAAGTTTTTGTTTTCAAATTTATCGACCAAGACTAACGATTTTCAGAGCTGTCTGTTTCAAACTGTTCATGTTTCTTTGCTATTTTTTATGCCGTTGCTAAACGATCAAGAAGTGTTAGATAAAATTACAGCTCCTGTTCTGAAAAGCTCATATGGACCTAAATTACCTCCCTAAATTTTTGGAAAATTTTCAGTATCACGTCGGACATTTGTCTCTTGTATTAATCGCAGTATTATTGTCGTTTTCCAGACTTTACCATCACAGTGTTAATGCAACCAATCGAACAGATTTTGCAGTTTGTTTTATCTAATTCCTGAATAGGGCATTGGAAGCAAAACAGAATTTTCTAGTAATTGAATTATTGAATCTGAAACGGTACAAAAAAGTACATTTTCTGTCTCAAAAAGGTTACATGTTCAGTAGCACTGCCCATTTTTTTAATCAACACCTCCATTGAGTATGAGTTCCAAATGGAAAGTGACACCCCAGAGTTGCGCGGAATTCTTAATTCCAACTTCCCACTGAGAAGTTGATTTTTCAAATGTTGATAGACAAGGAAATATATTGAATTTTAGGCTATGTTTTCAGATTTTGCGTCGTTTTTGAGAAAATTTGCCGAAAATTCGACGATTTTTTCAAAATTTAGACAATTCATTATTGACCTCAATATTCCCATGAAAAATTAAATCAACAAAAATATGAAGAAAAATCTGTTAAGTCAAAATTTCAAAAAAAATCAAGTCAAAATTTTACGGTTCAATTTATCTCCCATATTGGAAACGGTATACTGTAAAAATCAGAAGTATGTATTGGTGTCTTTCAGGAAGACATGTATTTCACAGTTTCAGATAACAAACTTTACCTTTCAATTTTTGATAGCGTTTGATGCTGATATGACTGTGTCAGTTAACAATAGTTTCAAGACTTTCACAATCCCAAAATTTCGATCAGACAAATCAGCTTCTATTGAGCCTTGCTGTAGTTGAACACATTCAAAAACAGTAACATTTTCAATGAAAATAGAGAAAAAATTTTTGTTTCATTTCGTCCCAAAAAAATACGCGGAATCAAGTTGGGCAATCTTGATATTTTACGAAGTTTTCCTGACAGTTTCAGAACTTTTCAAAGCTCACAACTTTCTGGAACTTTATACACCCCTCTATGTTTTACATCGAAAAATGCACCATCTTCTAAGTATTCTCAAGAATCAGTGTTATTTTTCTTTCCTCAAGGTTAATGAATGTGCTGAGCTAATTTCGGCTAAAAAAGTATTTGAAAATGTCGAGAAAATAACGAACTAATTGAAACAACACAGCTCATGCACTCAATGTGTGCATTTTATATGACGCATTCGAAAAAGCAATGTTTCAAAATTCTGTCTGTGAAGTGAAAAACATGTTTGGAGAACTTTCAGTTTTTCAATATTTGGTGAAGCGATGATTTTTTTAAGGACAAAAATAATTTTTGATTTTTCATGGATTGATCTTACAACTGCTTCCATGGAAAATTGACATATTTACCTCACAACTCTGAAACAGAAATCCGATTTTTCGACGGAAATTGCTATGTTTCAAATTGGTTGTTAGCGTAACACCATTTTCGTCTTAACCAGAGTTGCGCGGATACTCAACGGATAAAAGTATCATGTATCAGTAAATATTTCGATTTCTACACAGAAATCCAAATTTGTAATTACGAATTCGATGATATGCTCTGAATTTTAAATAAAGATATTCTATTATACTTCAATACAGCTTTTTGGTATTTTACATTTGAAATTCACAGAGTCGTTGTAAATTTCATTCAAAAACTTATCACACTCGTAATAACTTTGAATTTATCAAGTATTTTTACCATAACATTCAAACAGTAATTATGAAAAGCTTTGGGGCATCTAATGTCTCAATTGAAAGTGAACTTTGCTATGTCGACAATTTGGAACAGAAGGAATGGTTTCCATGGAAAATGAACAAATTTACCTCACAACTCTGAAACAGGAATCCAACTTTTTTATTTATTTAAGTTGCACTGGTTGCTTGTTTGTCACACTTTTATTGTTAACGTCGTTTGTGCGTATTAAAGCACCATGGATCAGTAAATATTTTGATTTCTAATCAAAAATCCAAATTTGTATTCACAATTTGGTGAAATGCTCAAAAGTTTCAGATGTTCCACTTCAATACGGCTATTTAGTAGTGTGTTTCCGAAACGCATCTGTTATGAGTTATAAATGTTATTACCATCCCATTTAAAGAGTAATTATGAAGAGCTTCCGGGACGATTACTAATATTCTCAATTGAAAACAAACTTTGTTATGTCGACTATTCGAAACAGAAGTTTTTTGCATCTTTAGCAAAACCAGTTTTTCTCATTTCTCGATAGTTTTTTTTCTGGCAAAAGTTGAGAACAATAGAATCTGGAATACGCAAGTCCACAATTATTGTAAGCTAGAAATATGAGTAAATCTGATAAGTCTGAAACAGCGAGTTATGATTTTGGAATCTTCAATAAAACTCACCTAATTTTCCTGATTTCCGGTTTCAAATTGGTGGTAATTTTGCTTCACCTTATTTCATACTGATGAGTCGATATGAATCGTAATCTAGTTTTAGCTCAAGCTTTATCGATTTGCTCAGCAACGTTGGGCGGATCTCCTATTTTTGCTCATACTAAAATCATAAAAAACAACATAGTAGATTTTATATTCATAATGTAGAACATTGGGAGCATTCAAACGCTACAAGCGCTACAGACCGCTAATTCTGTTTTTGAATGCTTTGACCGGATGATGACCCCGGAAAGCTGATAAAATTATCAATAGAATCAAGATCTATTTTTGCGGCTTCATCATTAAAATAGAATGGCATGTGTGACGATATTGCTCGAATCGAAAACAGAAAAAGTTTTAATTTTAAATTTATTGACCAAGACTAACGATTTTCAGAACTGACTGTTTCAAACAGTCCAAGTTTCTTTGCAATCTTGTTAGACCGTTGCTAATCTCTCAGAAGCAGATCGGTTTCGGAATATCTCGTATGGACTTAAATTATCCCAGTCGCCGCCTGTGTGCACGAAAATATCAGCGATCAATTGAATATTGTTCATATATGTATGATTCAATTGAAAAAGCAATGTTTCAAACGTCTGTCTGTGAAGTGAAGAACATTTTTGGAGAATTTCCGGTTTCTGAATTTCAACTTAGTTATTGCATCTTTGGTGATGCAATGATATTCTCTCACACAGCTTACCGTGACTTTTTCAACAAAATGAAGAATCTGTAAGTTTACAAACCTATTGAAAAGGGAATTGCTTCCTTGGAAAATGGACATATTTACCTCACAACTCTGAAACAGGAATCCAATTTTTCGATGGAGATTGCTCTGTTTCGAACTGGTTATTTGCTTGGCACAATTTTCATTTTAACTAGTCTTGTGCGTATACTCATCGAATTAAAATACCTTTTCTTTGATTTCTTCACAGAAATCCAAATTTGTAATTACATCTTTGGTGAAATACTCTGAAGTTTAAATGAAGATGTTCTAATTCAAAAAGGCTATTTATCATGTATCTGAAACTCACTAATTCGTTATAAATGTTATTCGAAATTCTGGAGATACACCGAATAACTTTGAATTTACCACACATTCTTACCATGCTAGTGAAACAGTAATTATGAAGAGCTTCCGGGATGATTACTAATGTCTCAATTGAAGACGAACTTTTCTATCTCGACAATTCGAAACAGCAGTTTTTCGCTTCTTTAGCCATGTCAGTTTGTAGCATTCACGAAATGTTTTCATTTTCTGATATAGGGATAGTTTCGAATGGTTTACTTCATTCCTAGTTTTTTCATTACTCGATAGTAGCCCATATTTTCTGGCAGAAGTTGAGAACAATAATAAAGAATCTGGAATGCGTAGGTCCCCAATTATTGTTAGCTAGAAGTATGAGTGAATCTGATAAGTCTGAAACAGCGAGTAATGATTTTGGAATCTTCAATAAAACTCACCTAATTTTCCTGATTTCCGGTTTCAAATTGGTGGTAAGTTTGCTTGAACGTATTACTGACTGATCGATAGTTTATATCGCATACTAGTTTTAGCTCAAGTTCTATTGATTTGTTTAGCAACGTTGGACGAATCTTCTATTATTGGTCATACTAAAAAACTACATAAGAAAATGTTAGATGAAAAACAATGGAATCATTCAAACACTACAAGCGCTACAGACCGCTCATTCTGTTTTTGATTGTTGTGACCGGATTATAACCCCGGAAAGCTGATAAAATGATCAATGGAGTCACAGTTTGCTTTTATTACCGGTGCGGCATCGTCATTAAAATTGCATGGAAGGTATTACAATATTGCTCGAATCGAAAACAGAAAAAATTTTAGTTTTCAAATTTATCGACCGAGAATAACGAATTTCAGAGCTGACTGTTTCAAACAGTCCATATTTCTTTGCAATTTTGTTATGCCGTTGCTAATATCTCAGAACCAGAATCTGTTCCGGAATAGCTCGAATGGACTAAAATTACTCCGGTCAAGCTTGTGTGAACATATTGAAATAGAAACTTCATGGCATTTCAAGTAATAAAAAGCATTTCGATAGTATAATATGAGTCCGATTTGTATTGAACAATGAATTCTGATCGACACATCCTATTCAGAATAGTATTGCCGCTTCCAGCCAGTTATCTAATACTGATAAGAAACTGAAAAAAAAAACTCTTTTGTTTTGAAAAAATCAGTTTCAACTTTTGATCTGCTGCCCCAATATGGCATCGACACGCTTTTACTGAAATTTCGAAACTAAAGTTTTTCGATTAATTGTTTGGAAAAACTCTTTAAACTTTGTGAGGATCACCAACTTTCAGAACAACACAAACTGACCGTTTCAAATAGGCCACTTATCTCTTTGAAACTCTTGATATCAGTCAACGTTTGAAAAACCCATAGAAATATCTTCAGCATTGTCGAATTCTTTCAATCAGATCAAATTAACGCACAGCGTAAATTTTGATGGTATCAAAACAGAATTTTCTAGTCATACAATTGTTGAATATGAAACAGGCACAAAAAATGAATTTTCTGTCTCAAGATGGTTTCTTGTTCAGTGGCATTGCTCGTTTTTCAATAGCTTACCGGGTTCGTGATCCAATGAGTTAAAGTTCCAAATGGAAAGTGACACTTATTCTGTCAGAGCTTTATTTTTTGCCCGATCTGCAAGAAAAAAAAAAGAATTCGATCGATTGAATATTGTTCATACAGCTCTATTGTTCATGAATATTGTTCATATTATCGCGCCATCAAAAAAGCAATTTCTCAAAATCTGTCTATGAAGTGAAGAAAATTCATCAAGTATTGCAATTTTCAAGTGAATTGAACTTACAATTGTTTCCCTAAAAAATGGACATATTTACTTCACAACTCTGAAACAGGAATTCAACTTTTCGTTGGAAATTGCTCTGTTTCAAACTGGCGGTACAAAGGATGAGAACTTTACAAATGAGAACTCGTAACAAATTATAACCGGTTGAAGAAGTTTTGAAGAAATGAAAAGCCGGTCGCCGGCCGTACGACACCCTTGCCCAGAGATATGGATTAGTACTTCTCACAAATCAGAAACAGCGAGTAATAACTTTAGCATTTTCAAAAAAATCGCAAATGTTTCATTGTTTGCGGTTTCATATTATTGATAAGTTTGCTTCATTTTATTACTGTTTTGATTCGTTGGGCGAAAATTCTGCTTTGTTCATACTATAATAAAAAGCTACATAAAGTATTTTGTACTCAAAATGTCGAGCAATGGAAACATTCAAGCACTATAAGCGTTCATTTATCAGACCGGTCATTCTGTTTTTGATTGTTGTGACAGGATGATAACCCCGTGAGGCTAATAAAATAATCAATTTTCAGCGGAATTCGAACCTCGTGTTACTACTAAAGAAATTTGCAATGAAAGAGTACATATATTGCTCAAACTTGAAACAAACAAAAACTTGTTTTTGTCACAATTCTCCACCTGGATGTAACATTTTCAAAAGTGACCGTTTCAGACAGTCCATGTTGTTTTGGGCACTTTTTATGCCGTTGCTAACGTCTCACAATCGGCTAGACAAAAAACCAATTCCGGTTCCGGAATAGCTTGTATTGAGTTAAATAAACCTTGTGCGAACATATTGAAACATATACTTGCTGGCTATATACAGTAGTTATTAAAATTTACGAAATTTGAGTACAATTCTTATCTGTCAATGAATGCTGAACGATTTGTCGTGTCATCATAGTGACTGAGTAGTAGTGTACTTACGCTGATTGGGAAACTGAAAAACTGTGATTGTTTTGAAAAGTTCAGTTTAGAATATTCCGCATTGAACAGTAATATAGAGCACTTTAAACCACGCAGTTACTATGGCCAAAGTCTTGGCATCCCCAATTTTTTTTGAGAATGTGCAGTATCAGTATAAGTATCAAAAATTTAAAAACCATATTTTTAACGGTAGCATTGTTTTCTCGTGGATTATATTATCGTGTTTGTGCAACCTATTAAAGACATAGCATTATACTATTACCCTAATTGAACATCGGTTAGTTTATATCACAATACTGAAACTTGAAATCGAATAAATCTTTGGAAAAACCTTTCGATTTTGTAAGGATCACAAAGTTTTAAAACAACGCAAACTGACCGTTTCAGGAAAGACATTCATTTCTCTGCATTTCTTGATGCATAATTTGGCATTATCATTCATTTTTCGGAAAATTTTTTAGAATAGCGAGATTGTTCCAATAATTAATTGGCTCAAGTTAATCGACAGTAAAAGCACGTTCCATCGAAACAAAAAACTTCAGTCATTGAAATGTTCACTTAGAAACAGACATAAAAATTAATTTGCTTTTTGCTATCACTCGTCCCTGACTGTTATTCCTACCGAGCTACCTCATCCGGCCGTTAGCCTTACTATTCTATCCCCCATCACTCTTCAGTTGTCTTCCCCCATTCCAAAGCACTTCCTATGGAACATAAGCCACTGAACCACACCTCTCTCCTATTGAACCATCCAAACAAGTAAATAAAGGGATCGGAAGATAACAAATGTTCATTCACACTGCTTATCCAACGCATCAATCAGTTTCAACGTACCCGTCGGGCAGGGAGTCTCACCAACTCATTAACCGACTCGCGACAATTGGAGTTTTTTCCCAGATACATTTAATTGGTAAAGTGGAGAAAAGAAGAAGAATAGCAATCTATGCACGATAAGCTGTTCAATTTGAATTTCGCGTTTTAAAATCTTTGCATTGATAGCATATGATAGTAGCCAAATGTTCCCAATCCTGGATCATGAGGTACATATGTGATAAATAATTTTGCTATTATAAGGTTCAATTTATCCTTCATATTAGAAACGGTATACATTGAAAGTCAGAAATATGTATTAGTGTCCTTCAGTCCTTCAGAAGTGTCCTTTAGAAGGCTTCAGATAGACATGTATTTCACAGTTTCAGATAACAAACTTAACATTTCAATTATTGATAGCGTTTGATGCGGTGACAGAACTGACTCAGTCAATAGAATCCAAAACGTAGCAGATAGCGGAGCATGATTAATCCGATCGACCACAAACCGGTACATCTCATACCAGTGAAACAGGCTCATAAAGACTATCAAACATTTTCAGAAACTTTGACAGAAATTACTGTGTCCTGAAGGTTTCATGTTAACTGGTAGTTGCTGCTGCTACTCATAAATCACAAGTTTTGCCTATGGACAATTTTATCACCATGTACATGAACAATCTTATTGGAACTCTTCACAACCAACATTTTTTACCATGTTCAAGAAGGTACATATTCAAAATCTCGCTTTCAAAAGTTCACAATGCGATAGTCTTGTATCACTGCTTTTGGTAAAAAGCCCACATCGTGAATTAAAAATTAACGTCTAGTTGATGAACCTTTGTTGAATCACTTGGTTTATTTTTCACCCAATTTTTTTTCCGTTTTCTCACTTTGTCAAAAATTGTAGACTACATGGCAAAGACCAGTGAAGGATGTAACTGAACATGCATTGTCCAGTATATCATAAGAATTAATCAATTATATGTTTAGCCAAGTACTTTCTATACTACTGAAAGTTAAGGTGATTCTGAAGTAGAGAACTTTTGAAATATTTCAAATTTATTCCGCTTTGGGTTGGTCAGAAAGTTGTCATTAGAGCAGGTTTCAGTTTGTTGCCATTTGTTTTTAAAATTTCACAATCAAGGAGTATTGATTGAACCATTAAGCTTCTATCGAGCACTGCTGTAGTTCAGCACATTCAAAAACAGTAACTTTTTTCAAGAAAATATTTTTTTTTTCTGTTTCATTTCGTTCAAAAAAGTACGCGGAAGTCCAAATTTTTCGATAACAAGTGAATTGAATCTTTTCTCGATTTAGCCAATTTCCTGAAAAATGTTCTGGCTACCACTTACGCACAACAGATTGTAATCAATCACAAACAAGTGTATGAAGATTTGGCTCCCCGACGTTTTGCAACCGTGACATATCGCAACTATGAAATTTTGCACCTGTACATTTTGTACCTGCGAGAATCAGCGGCCTGTCATTTTGACAAATCCCTGTTTCACGTTGCACGTTTGATTCATTTTTTCATTCCTCGATGAGTTGTTTCTGGTTTTCTTTCTTTCTATGCTAATAATTACTTTGTTCCAGCAAGCAAAAAATTGTCCTCATTGAACATGGGCTCATTAATGTCAACCATTGGAAACGGTACTTTTGTGTAATTCTTACGTGAAGCATGGTTGCTTTCCGACTATTTCGAATCAACTAAGAAATGACACCGATTTGACCTTTTCCATCGAAACCTATACCATTCGAAAGCTCAGATTGAACCATTTTCAAAAAAAAAAAGTTTGTCTGCACCCTCGAGGACTGTCATCTAACTTATACATACGTATAGTTCTGATTTTCCAGTTTTTTAATAGCGAAATCTACTGAAAAAGTGAAACTTGTGGCACGTGTAAGTTGGTTTAGATTACTTGAGGGTAACAACAAATCATATATTTAAAGATGGTTTAAACTGAGCTTTCGATTGGTATAGGTCTCGATGAGAATGGTCAGATCGGTGTCATTTCCTAGTTAATACGAAAGAGTCGGAAAGCAACAATGCTTCACGTAAGACTTTTACAAAAATACCATTTCCAATGGTTGACATTAATGGGACCATGATCAATGAAGACAATACGTACGCGTATCCAATAGCAATACAGCCCACATACGAACAGAAGTAAATGTTACTTTGGAAACCGTAATTTTATTACTACATTTCAAAATAAAATTCTTGACTTTTGAAAAGTTTACTACTTCGAGAAGGCCATGAATTTGCTATTTGATAGAAGGGAGAGGTTAATTGGAGCCTAAAAGAATAGTTTCCAGTTAAAATAATACAGGTACAAAAGTGCTATTATTTTTCTTTTTTCAAACTAAAAACAATGTTTCTAAATCTCGCCTTTAACTTTTTGTTATGAGAGCGTGTAATGCAAGCAAAGCAATGTTAACTCTCGGAAAGTATACATTTTTTAATCATGCAAACAAACAGACGATTAAAGATATAGTTTACTACAGGGTGGCTAATAATTAGTGACACTCATGTTCACGTGAACGCTGTAGCGTGGAAACGTGAGATATTGACCTAGTTTTTTGCAGAGTTATCAGTAAACTCTATTTTAGTTTACATGTCAACTTTCAACTCATATGCTTTTGTCTTCATAGAGTTACGAGCTGTTTCCTAAACCACACCATTGGATTTGCAGGTTTTAGGCCAAATTTGCCATCTTTAGACGGCGTTCACGACTCCAAAATGTGCTCTAGAGAGTTGAAACTTTGTGGAACAGTTAATCAGATCTTGTTTTCCGTTTTATATTACAAATTTAAAGATTCCGAAGAACTTTAGTATATCTGTGCGCTGCCCAAAAGGATAAGATTGCACTGGCACGCGGCTTCGGAGGCCTGACTACTTTTGTTCAGATGATGATGCCTGGAGCTAGTTGGAACACTTCAAACTTAGTCAAACAAAGTTAATGACTTAAATTGGTTCTGTCAGCATCTATTAGTGTGCATTTGCGGTCTTGTTAACGATGAGGAAGTTTTTTATGGACTAGTTTTTTTTTTCTTTTCTTTTCTTATTACTAAATGTCACTTAGCCAAAGGAAAAAGTTTTAAACCTGCGGAAATAGTGATTTCCGTCAAAAGTGATGAAAATAGCAGCCGTCAGCGAATTGAGGTTGCATAAGATTCGCAAGGCTCCTGTCAGTATTTCAATCTCTATGGCCACCAAACTCCTAGAACTAAAAGAAAATGGTTATTGAAACACTCTGACAGAATTTCTTCTTAAAAATCCTGATGGAACTCGAGTTATATGTTGTCAAATTAGGACGGTGCCCTCGTTCCAAGCGAAATTTTTTTCAGACAGTTTTACGTTCATAACTAGGTCAAATGAGAAGATATCAAAATGAAACTTCGGAATTTCACTTGTTGGCGATTGAGGTATCCCATCCTAAAATTATTTAAAAATCGATCAATAATTGACCGCTTTAGGATGTTTGAAAGTAGTATCACTAATTATTCGCCACCCTGTAGGAAAACCGAACTATCATCGAAACCAGGTAATTCATTAGAAAACACCAGAAATTTTGAAAAAGAAAAATCTAATTTTGCCGATTGATTTTTGTTTGAAAAAGTAGTGAGTAGTAAAGATTATCGGTTGCTCTGAACTTAGGTTTTCTACTTTTACAATTCCGAAGTGCCAAGAGTTATCAACATTTATCGGGTTCTTCTCTAGTTGACATCATTCCGAAATAGTGAAATTTTTCCAAAAATGGAACATTTTTCTGTTTCGCATCGTTCCAAAAATTAGACATAGATCTTCATTTTTCATTCGTTGACGAAGTTATGGAGACTCCCTTTTTCAAACTGCAAAATCTAGATTTCCCTTTTTTTACCAATGGCTTGTTAATTTTCTTGCTATAGATTTCTGAAGATTGTTACCAACTCTTTGATAATGAATTCATCAACATTTTGGAACTAAACAAATTTCGTTTTTCAGTTACTTTTTCCTTCAAAAATGACCCTTCCAGATAAGATTTTCATTCATTTTTTCTGTGAATTTTTTATGTTTACTATCATTTTCTCCAAAGATAATCGTTCCTGATAAGATCTTATCACTCCCCAACCTCTGATATCTCTTCAACTTTCCCTCTATTTCCCAATAAAATCCACTTTTGGATCCTTCTTCTTCTTCTTCAAATCTATCTCCAAATCTACCTCTTCAAAAATGTTCAAACTCTTCTCCTGCTCAATGCTCCAAATCCTCTTCATCATCTCCACCTGGATTACTGTAGTCAACGCTGAGGAGCTCACAGAAAATGGAAAATGGGTCGTCATCATTATCTGCATCTGCGTTGGTCTTGGAATTTCGGCGTCGGCTGCCGGTGGATTTGCTTTTATGATGATGAGACGGAATCGTGGTGGTGATCAGGTGATGGTGGTTCGTTAGATGGAAAGAGGGATCGATGTATAATGAGGAAAGCCTAGTCAAGTTTTTGATCTACTTGCCAGCCTAGTCAAGTTTTTGATCTACTTGCCATTTTTTTTTTCTTCAATCAAAAATAGAGAAAATTTCAGGTGCAAAACTAACATTTTACTGTTTCGAAGACTGCAAATCAATACGAAAATCAACCGAATTACTTCTTGTGCACATTGAGAGACTGGTAATTAAGATTTCTAACAAATTCTTTATGAATAAACTTCTCGATTCTGGTGTTCCGGTTTATTTCAGTTCGTAAGTCCCGCAAAAGTTCGAACTTATCAGGAGTAAAAATCAACCCATCAATAATCACAACATTTGGAAACAGTCAAAAAATGTTTGGTATTATGATGGAATTTTATTTTACTGTTTTCGATTCAGCACATTTGTGAAACATTTTCGCTGAAAATAATAGTTCGCCTGCCGGCTTTACTAACAGCAAGTATTAGAAAAGTAAGAAACATTTTGAGCCAAAAAATACAAAAAAGTCGATAACAGCGAATAGTAACAAAAGTTGGCAATCACATAGTCAATGCGAAACACTAATCATTCTCTAGGAATTATTATAAAATGGTTATATTCAGAGTATTCAAATTTACTGCTACTTACTCAAGATAGGCTGATTTGTTACTAATTTTCGAAAATTTTATAAATTGTCATAAATTTCTTGTCCGCTATCAAAGAACCAACTAGCAGGCGCATGCAGTAATTAGGAAAATGATTGTTGGAAACTATGAAACCTACATTAATCGAAAAGCGACGGTCAACAGAAACAAAGAGAAACCGAAAACTATTTTTTTGAAGTCCAGAATTTCTGTTTCAAAGTGCCAGATCTACTATTCCAACTCAAATCATAATGATCCATGCCTCACCGCAAGTAGTTCCTCAACTGAAATAAAGCACTTAAAGTATACAGGGTGCGTAATAATTATTGCAACGTCTTTGAGCGAGTGTAAAAACGACCACAGATATTCAATTCCTTCCAAACTTGGCATACATAATTGTCAAACGCAAAAATTTATTGTCTAAAAGTTTTAGTTTTGTAATAAAAACATGGCACAACTTAGGCTTCGAAACATCCTTAGGTTCGGTTGCTGCTAGTCTTGCCCTTGTCTCAGAGAGAAACGTTCTCGCAGAACGCGAACTGGTAGATTAACACAAGTGATTTTTTGCAAAGATACAAATAAATCCTTGTGCATTCCAATACAGTTCAGTTTGAGATGTTAAGAATTTTACTTTTTGAGATATGAGGTTATTCCCAACCCTGGTCATGACCAAAAAATGGCTGTTGGTGCCTTGAAAACCAAATCATAACATTTTTATGAGTTTATGGGATAGGGAAGTATAACCAATTAGTTTTTTAACACTATTGGGCATTTTTCTTCAATTATGAGCAGAAGTTCAAACACCCAGCTTTGAATACACCCCCACATGATCGCGAAAACGTGAAGTTATCAGATAAATGTTGTTCCAACTTCAACCCATCATCTCGGCCAAGATTTCTATCTAGCGGGAATGAAGCAATGTGATATTACCAATTCTAATATATGTTATCATTTTTCAAAACAGTTCCGGTATTTCTATTGAGAATCGGGCCTCTCCTGTAGCTTCAAACATGCTGAGGTCTTACATCAAGGAGACGCGTGACAAGCAATCTGGTGTATTTACAAAAGTCTCAACAAAAATTTTACAAGTTGAGCTGGTTGTTCCATTTTTTCTCACAATAACAGAAGGTGTTAGGCTCACACGAAACCACATTTTCAGAAAGTTTCGAATATCTAGATCGTAACTAGGGTACAAGACGTGAGAAATTTCTGCTTTTAACATGTGTCAGAAATTACCTCCTAACTCAGGGAAACATTTTCCCACAACAACTTTGAATAACTTTTCTCAAATTTCAATTTTTTTGCATACACTTACTGAAAAAATACTCGCATTCCCATGACATTGGACTCTTTGTTGGTGCCCCAAACTCCTAGGAGCCTTAATGCGTGAATGTGTCGAGGAGTCACCGTCACAAGTCTCTATGTCATTTTTCTTAAAATAGGAGTTAAACTACCGAATTTGGTCAGAATAGTTTACTAGGTTGATACAATAGATCCGCCAAATTTCAAAACATTTCGTCGAGGTTCAGCTTTGTTAGGACGTTTCAAAATCGCGTTGCAATAATTATTACGCACCCTGTAATCCACGAAAGACGAAAACCAAAACCAAAACCACTTATTTGAAACAGGAACTTTCCCGAACAGTTTCCTTGGAAATTCCAAATATTCTGTTCTATAATGGTGACCATTGTGAGTTGTTTCAAGACAATACTACCATCAGAAAAAAGCAAGACTTTCAAAACTTGTTTATTCAGATTTCTACCAAAAAAAAGAGAGTGAGAGTATCCATAGAAGTGTAGTTTTTCTTCGTCCGTGATTTTCAATCGTTATGGATCCTCCTCCTCCTAATGCACGACCATAACCTGTCCCTGATTACTGTTCCTCTTCCGCATCATATAGAAGAATCCGCCTGCTCCGATTGCCGAACAACTGATCAACACTCCGACGATGACGCACACCCACAGTAAGACGGCAGCATTGTATTCCTCCTGAGTGTAGGCGTAGACCGATGAAATGAGAAATGAGTAGATGAAGATGAGTTGATTGAAATGCATGTTCTGTTGATTTGAGGGAACAGAGAATTTGAATTGAAATTTTGGATAGAGGAGGGTCTTGGGGGGGGGGGGGTACTCCTTATCTTTGAATTTGATCTGGGAGATCAAGATAATCAGAAAAAATGAGCTTCTGGAACCGTGAATCTAGGGAAAAACTTATCTTTGAACTTGATCTGGAAGAAAAAACCTCGAGAAAATTTTTCCCAGAATTTCACGTCCAAGCTTTTTTTTCAGGAGTACAGTCATTTCCCAAAATTTTCTCATCTCGAAATCTACAATAATGTCCACGTGGATTCTTCCTATTATCTCCTACATCTTTTTCTTCTCTTCTTCCTCATGGATTACTGTAGTCAACGCCGAGGAGCTCACAGAGAATGGACGAGTGGTCGCATGGGTGATTGTCATTTGTTGTGTGGTGGCGATTTGTTTGATTGGTGGAATTGGTGGAGGCATTTGGTTGATGAAGAATCGAGGAAGCAGGAATCAGATGGTTGTCGTGCAATAGAGAAGAAGGGAGGAAAATGAATTTATTGAACTGAAAATGGGTGCATTGGAGATCAATAAAGCTAGTTTTTCTCATGAAATTTTTCTTACGCATAATCATCGGGAATTTCTGAAGTATCTAGATAATAGCACTTTGAAATAGCAAATTTGAAGAGAAATTCCCTAAATTTATGAACAAGTTGGTTCCTAAATTTTCCAAAAGTAAAGTTAAATCCCTGTTTCTCAAACTCCAGAAAAAAACTGGAAATTTGTTGAGCAATTTACACTTGTGGTTTACCATACTACTCTGCAAGTTGTAAGTAATTTTTTGAAGACCCATGTATGCATAATATCACTTATCGTTGGTCTCTGCACGACTACAGTACTTCTCATGACTTTCTGAGCTAGTTTAATGTTGGATTATATGTCTCACTGTGTGAACCATTAACCAAAACTTTTGGACAATGAGAAGTGGTGGAATAGGAGAGCCATGCAGCGGATGTACTGAGCCAATCAATCAGTACATTCAAATAATTGCTTATCAAAACAGTGAATTTATATTTAAAATGGAGCATTTTATCTGACCTATTCAATTGTGACTTGAAATCTTGGTTGTAAATTGTTTCGAGCAATTTGAAGGCTACACCGTTCTCGAAAATTAAATGTTTCCAATTGTTAGTAAGTTGAAACCTTAAACCTCCACAACTTTTTGATTATGACTGTTCAAGTGTTCAGAGTCTTAGAAATCTTGAAAATTAGTGTTTTTTTTCTGTTTCTTGATTGCAATAAGAATGCAAGGATTTTTCTGTAAAATGTTATTAGTCTTAAAGCAAACTTAATTCTAAGTTTCTGTGGAAATAGACAACTAGAAACGGTTGAAAAAATAATAATGATGAAAGGTGCTCCATGATTCCTCATTCACCGAATTCACTCGCAAACATGATTCGTATCGACCGTCAATGTAATTATTCACTGTTTTACGATTAGCTTTTGTCTGTAGAAATGCAATGAGCTCATTGGAGTTTAGTCGGAATCTGGTATTTATCAAAATTCAAGGAATTCATTTACTGGGTTCATCTGATACCTATCGTCTTGCGACCGCTAGGCTTTCAGATAATACGTTTTTGAAACAGAACTTTTGAAAATTTCAAATGCCAATACGATTGTTAATTTCCAATACGATTGTTAATTTCAATACGATTGTTAATTTCCATGAGAGAACAATTAAGCAGCTATTTGATTCCCAACATTATTTAAACAAAACTTGATAGATACTAACAATAAGAAACTGTTACAAATTCAGGTTTTTGAATATTTGTTTTCTGAATATCTTGTTTCAAAATCATCATGAAAACGGTCTCTAATAGTAACTATCAATTGAATCTTTTAGCCTGATACCTCTTTAGGAAGTGATGAGTTTCAGATTCTGCTGTTACCATTCCTGCACATCCACAATATCTGGAACTTTTTTCCCAGAATAGTGGGTATTTTATAGCGAAAACTGAACTATTGATGGGTACAACATTTTTCTGTTTTTCAACTTCTATAGAAATAATCAACCTTGGAAAAATTCTAGCAGCATTCTTAATTCACCTGTTTCAAAATCATTATAAAATCATCAATTCAATTTTTTGTCTTTATGGGTATTTTCTCTAAAGCTAATGAGTTTCTCACAAAATCCAAAAATCAGTTATTTCAACATTTCACAATTTTTGAGTCAGTTTGTAATTTTCGGTTTCTCTACCTCCATATGAATGTCGTAACCTCTTCGTAAATGGTAGTTTCTTCCATTTTGATTGATAAACACGAATACATCAATTACGATAACTGCATAAAACACTTTTGCAAATGATCTAATTTAAAGCAAGCGTGTATAACAGGGCAATTGATTGAAAACATGACGATGAAAAAGGAAAACTCAAACTTGATTGAACAAGGTCGATGTGCGCAATCAAAAATTGCATTGTAATTTGCTCTGTTTTGAATACCAGTGTTAACCAAATTGCATTATAAGTTCAGGGCAGCTATTGAAAACTAACAGAAACACAAAACATTCCCACACCTTTTTGGTACCCGATTTTCTGTTCCAAATATTAAACTGCCACCTCCGCTCTGACGGTTCCAAAAACGGGAGTTGCCCGTCCAATACGGAAGTTACCCGACCACTTCGAAACGGTTCCCATAATTTCCTGGAAACCGGCCTAAAGTGTTCGGGTAACTCTCGTTTTCACAGGCTATCTACCCAAAATTGCCTGAGTTTCTTGAAACACACCCATCAAAACGATCACTCGTAAAACATGAACTTGGTTATAACGACAGTATGAAACAGATTATTGTGGAAGTCAAGACAACGGCAATTTGGTTCAAAAAGTGCTTCCCTTGTCTTCAATTTTCTAATTTTCCTTCAGAATTGTTCCACAATTTCCTATAACCCTATTGAAAACTTCCAGAAACAGAAAATTTTCAGCAGCTGGGAAACCTGTCTAACAGTCTTACAGAAAAAAGGTAGAATGTCAATATGACAAAAACTAAAGCTTGATCAAAGTAGACAGGTAGAAACAGCAAAAAGTCAACTTTTCTGTTTCAAGTTCATCATGAATCAGAAGTCTGAACTTTGGTTGACAATAGGTACAACAAATCATTCCAAGTCACCAAACTGAAATCTAGAATACATAGTATAAAGCTTTCCAGCTTCATTAAAAATATTAAGAATGAGATATTGGAGATTACAGTGGTCAATAACGAAGACAGAATTTATCTCAGGATGATATGTACACTAGCCTGTTTCAGTACCATCATAAATCAGAAAGCTATGTTTCAAACAACGATAACTCAAGTTTATTTGGCTCGCAATGAATTCTTAATTTTTGTAAGGCTATTGTGACTGTGTCAATTTTTTCAAAATACTCGCATCTGATTGATAACTGATTTTTCGGGTCTTTCTCATGCTCATACGATCTTTTAGAACCCGTGAATTTTGAATAATAAGTTTCAAAATGTTTCTGTGTTAAGATTAGCTGTATCTAGGTCTTTATGGTATCACAATGTTAGCTGTAACTCGATAACATCAATAGGAAACAGAGAAAATGGACATTGATTGACAACTAACGAACACAGTGAATGCTGGACACTGATTGGTTTTCAAGTCTTGATAACTCAATTGAAAACTCGCAGAAACCGAATATTACCGTTTTCCACATTACATAAGAATTCAGCGGTGTCATGTCAAATGTTCAATTCCACTTTGGTGTTCGATTTTTTACAGCTAATTTAACTGTTGAATGTTCATGACACAATTTTTTCACATCGCAAAGGGAACAAGTTTCGGTCATCTTGATTAAAATGTAATATTCAATTGACAACTCTTCCGAACGGGAACATAAAAATTGAGAATTCCATTTGAAACTAATTATTCTTCATTCATAATTGTTAGTTGGTCTTAATCGAAACAACGTATTGTTTTCGAAAATTCAATGATCCCAATTGATAGTGTGTTGGCACAGGATATTTTATTAGTGCTTATTGAATCACAAGGAATCATTCAATATTACCAGAATTGTCAAAATCTTAAATCATCAAGTTACTGTTTCAAAGACTTTATAAAAGTTAGAGATTTTTCAGGTGAAACATTATGAGTGTCGGTTATAAGTACATATCTACCGGAAAGAATGTTGGCTTATCAGAACATGAATTCCGATTTCAAGTTTTGGCAAGGCCACAGCACATAATTGGCATGATTATTGTTCTAGCGAGCTGTGTTCAATTATGTGAGCGGCGTTAACTAAAGATATCACTCTGAACATTGAATTTCAGTTTGATCACCAGTACGAATCAGCAAGAATATCCGACAAAATCAACTGCTTTGCATCTCAACTGCCTATTCACTGGATATTGATTTGTATCTTTATACAAATTAATTAAGAACTTTCTGAAACTGTAATTTTTGTACAATTTGCCAGGAAAGTTAACAAGGTTTTCAGTAATTCCCAACAATTGTAAAACTCAAACTTGATAAAACTCAACAATTAGAAACAGGCGAAAGTCATCAAATTTAGGGTTATTTTTCTGTTTTTTACTCGTGTTTATGTCTTGGGGATAGTGATTGAATATATGAAATTGTTTGTTTTTTCTGACAATTTCGAAACAGTGAGATGCACTGACTGATAATGAAATCTCTAGAATTCGAATAATGGCGGCACTGCATCTACCTCGTGGATTACTGTAGTCAACGCCGAGGAGCTCACAGAGAATGGACGAGTGGTCGCATGGGTGATTGTCATTTGTTGTGTGGTGGCGATTTGTTTGATTGGTGGAATTGGTGGAGGCATTTGGTTGATGAAGAATCGAGGAAGTAGAAATCAGATGGTTGTGGTGCAATATCGGAAATAAGAGGGAGAAGATTTGATAGTTGGAACTAACAACGGGTGTTTTGATGATCAATAAATATTACGTTGAATTTTATTGCATTGTCTAAATCACGTTTCGCTCTATCGATCTCGATTCGAATCTTCTCAAAATATTAGATTTCTGAAACGGAACATTTTCGAGCTCTTTTGCTGCTCGGTCTACTGCTTTTGTCGTTTCGAAGAAGCCACAGTATCCAATTAACGAGGGTTTGAAAGTGTTAATTTTAACAAATACATCACAATAAAATCATAGCCTTACAAACTTGAAAATATTTATTGAATTTCTGTTTTTCGAAGGCCGTGAAAGATAATGAAAGTGTTTCAGGAAGTAATCCATCTGACTTGTTCGCTTTGGAATTCTTTCTCTATTGTTGGTATTGAAAAAAAAACCTACATTTATAATACTAGTCTACTCATGAATGCAGTACCATTACATAACTTTCTCTGATAGTTTAGCGTTTGTCCATGTATGCACCTTTCAATCGAGAATTTCGGCTTTTTTGAAAGACTGTAGATTTTGACGAAAGAATGATGCAAGCACTGAACTGAGAAATTAACACTGTTAATTAGGAGCTTTTCGGAACAGTAACTTCATCTTGAAAGCGGAGTATTGAATGTGGATTCCGGTCAAATACTTTTAATATTTCATATGCAAAAAATGTGCGCTGATTCAGAAAATCATAAGGAGAATTCTCAAAAAATTGCACTGAAAACTCTCCTAAATCAGCAAAAACCACACGAATCGTCTCCGGCGGCCGTGGCCCAGTTTCCCAAAAAAGGGGCGGAGTCAGCCGATGAGTACCACTGTGTGCAACTTTGAATAATCGAGCGGTGGTATTCATGAAAGACAGGCAATGGGAAAAGAAAAAAAGAAGAACACACACTGAACTAATGAGCCAATACTTTCAGTTACCAGCTTGACTGAAAAATTTTCAGTTTAACACACTTCAGAAAGAGAACAGCTGAAAAGAAACCCTAGTCGGGCTACTGCGCTAAATCTCTTACCGTATTCTACATAAAGCTCAAAACGACTTCGAATCTTTACAGCCTCTTGAAATCCCTGGATTTTGAAAACAAGGACAGCGTAATTATTTACAATTCAACTCTCTCAGCACATAGGAAACTTGCAATCGGAATACCGTTTCGAATACTTGATAGATAATGAAGGTTTCACTGATTAATGATTCTTGAGTTCTAGGCAATATTAGTTGAACCGTTGGAAAATTATTCATGTTATGAATGAGAGAATGAGTATCCTTCAACCTAATTTATGTCTCATAAAGCCAACCATATCATTTACTACTTTCTTCGTGATGAAATACATTATAAATGAAACATTAAGATTATCACTTATCACCGGAGCACGATTCCTAATAAGTCATGGATACATCTGTGTATTCTAGAAATGAACAAAACAACGGACCCGTTATCTAATTAAAAAAAAAACAAGTATTACTATCTATAATTGCAACCTTCAAATTAAAAGTTGGCTCCTATTGGAAGCTTTTCCAGGCTTTGCTCCTTTCTATTGAGCCCACCTTTGGGTATCTTCAAAATCTTGTCACAGAATCTTGCAGTCAATCTAAAAGCGGATCACATTCAGCCAAAACTTTTCTGTTTCTCACCCTCCAGAATTACAGAAATTGAATTCAAAAGATA
Source organism: Caenorhabditis sinica (assembly GCA_963932045.1). Lineage (NCBI taxonomy): Eukaryota > Metazoa > Nematoda > Chromadorea > Rhabditida > Rhabditidae > Caenorhabditis > Caenorhabditis sinica. Next base: position 25,111,391 of record OZ009940.1, read on the forward strand.
ATCGTTGATTTTCAAGCGTCCGCAAACTACTAGAACTCATTGGAAGGTCTCCGTTTCGCTATTTCCATATTTGCTGAATATGCTCTCTTTTGATGATTCCATCTTGCTTTTAGTTGGATAACGGCACAACAACTCCAGTGAACAAAATTATTAGCGATGTTTTCAACGTTACTATGTGACCTGTTTCCAAAATCGGTATATTCTGAATTTTGAAACTTTCCCGCCGTTTTTCTCCAAATTCGATGTTTTGCGTATATCACGGAAATAGGCCACAAAAACTACACAATGTCTCAAACATTGAAAAAAATAACGACGAGAATCCCACCAATGTAAATTATAGCAATGTTAGCGATAGAGCACGTTGTAACAATCGAAATATCGCTTATACTGAAAAATTATTATGCTAATTTATACACAATGAAGGAAAAAACGTTATCAGGGGCTGATAGATGTAAGCATGTTGATGAAGCAGCAAAGTTTGAAACTTATAAAATGAAGTAGACCTAGGACATCAAAAAATATGAAACTTATCTCTCTATAAGCTTAGAGCAGCTATTGAAAACTAACAGAAACATGAAAAAAATTCTACACATTTTTGGTTGCGAGTTTCTGTTTCAACATCTTTATCTAGCATTAGAACGCTGTTCAATCAACAATCGATGTCGGATACAAATTGGAAATAGAAAATAAAGATGGGAAATAAGAAATTCCCTGTTTCCAAATATGCACTTCTCTGTGAGAGACCATGCCAGCTCAATTTAACGATAAGTGCTTACTCAATTTTGACTATTTTTGCACGAACCCTAATTTTCAACAGCACAGCACTTTCCTCAGCTAAACAGTATGCACTTTCTTACAGAACCAACAACATTAGATTTAAATGTTCAGTTTATGTATTATCCAACCGATTGATCACTCGCAGAACAGAAACTTTGTTATGGCGACAGTAAGAAACAGATACTAAAAAGTTAAGCAATGGTAACTTTATTCACTGAATTGTTCCCCTTTTCTCATGTTCCGATCTACTTTGTTGTAATCATCGGTTACGAACTTTTTCATACATTTCCAATAGGAAATCAAAAACTTCTGGAAAAACTTCAACAAAAGTAAAATCCGGCGACCAGTCTCAAAGAAAAAAGAAAGTTGAAGGTGAAGGAGGAAGAATTGCTCGAATTACGATACAAACTGAAGCTTGTTACATTTAGACAGTAAGAAAAAGGAAAAACTCAAACTTTCTGTTTCAACATCATCACGAAGCAGAAGTCTGAACTTCAATTGACAATAGGTGGAACAAATTTTCGGAACTGGAAAAGCGGTAGTCAAGAAGAACGTTTTTCTGTATCAGAGAGAAGTTGCTAGAAAAATTGAGACATTTCTGATTACAGTGGTCAATAACTAAAACTGTATCCGATTCAGCATAATACACTAGCCTGTTTCAGCACCATCATAATCAAGACGCTATGTTTCGAACAGCAATATTCCTAGCTTATTCAACGTCAGTTCCCTATCAAAGTGTCTTCACGAGAAAGTACGTTATATTACGAAATGATGCCTCGCCCGCCTAATTGTTATAAAGGTAATTTTTATTTTATGAAGTCACTGTGTCAACTTTCTCAGATATTTCTGACCATCGTAACACTTTTATTATGACGATAATTGTTGTTGGTAACAGTACAAAGTAACAGTAGCTTACGACAACACAACGAACGCATCAACCGAAGAACTGTCCATCTTCACATGAATACATCATTAGCGAAACAGTCAAAAATTATATCAATGGGGCACACTTTTATCCAATCGAGGACAAAAATTAGATCCAATCGAGGCTAAACAATTTTTCTGCGCATTGTTTTGAATCTTGCTTTTGCTCCAACATTTTGACCGAAAAGTGTTCTGTTTCTCATACCCTTGAAACAGAGCATAGCACATGGTTTGCTCAATATATCCTACGGATTACCGGTTATTCAAGTCGTATTCATGTTCATCACATACTTTAGAATCCGTGAAGTTTGAAAAAATACCTCAATTAGATGAGCTTTCATTCGATTCCCATTTACTGCATAGCTTGTTGATTTAGGACTTCTGTTTCAAAACTTTCAGAACTTTTAGAGGATATTTGTTTCCTGACGTTCCGATCGATGATAAAGTATTATGATTAACTATATAATCCTAGCTTGTTTGAAGGTTATTTTCAAATTTGAAGTATGATTCTTCTCTGTGCGAATGCTGCTAGAAATGAATAAAATTGTGAGAAGTTTCGAGAACGAGAAATTATGAGACAAACAAGAAAAAAGCAATAAATTCTCTCTATAGATCAACAAGCAGTAATATTTTTATTTCACCTTCCCGTTTCTGGAAAGTGTGAAACAGAAACAGCATGAAAAATTTTTAATGCATGATATGTCAACTGTTTTCCTGAATCATTTGACCTACAGCCGAAAAAGAGTTAAAAAAGAAGAAAATATATTCTTGACTCATTGGGTATGTAATTCGACATGCAGAAGATAGTGGTTGATGAGAGCTCTTAAATCTGCGTAATCAGAAGTAAGCTCAACAACGCAAACATGAAACATGACAAAAACCATTTCAACTGTTTCACAATGCTCAATTATTATATTTTTTTGGATCACAGCAGTCAGTTTTGTGTGTTCACATCATATCTTTTTGTTTCAGACATCTTGGTAATCTGGTTATTAGAGTTGTACGAAACTATTATCAATTATAAGCGTCCTTGAAACGCACATTGAGATCGTAAAATGAAAAAAAAATGCATCTAACTTAGAGAAATTATACCCGTGTCAAAATGTTTTTATCACTACTATCAAAATGTGGAAAGTTAATACAGCGAACCATAATTTAGGGTGTTATCATCACAAAAGCTTCAATAAATGAGCAAGTTCATATTTTTGTTCATAACACTTTTTTTTGTTCATAGCACGATAATGGGAAATTTTGAGATGCGCTCTGCATAATCCTTCTCTCAACTTTTCCATTTTCAGAGTGTCCATATCAAAATTATCAAGATGTCGAATGTTGATTCGTTGAGCGTTTGCGTTCTTAATACGAGTTTTTTCAATGAATGAGGAGATTAATTTTCTTGCTTCTCTGTTTATATTTTGCTATCGATACTGGAAAAGTACAAAAACTAGATGCAAATGTACCTACTCTTCAGCAAAGATTCCCATAGTCTTCAAATTTTTTGCTTAGTTTTCATGTAAGTTAGTACAGAAAATACACGCCAAACTAGTCTTCTGATGATAAATTTGTTTGAATAACTGATGCATGGCCTAAAACTTTCTGTTCAAGCTAATAGATTAGCTTCCATTCGAGTCCCCTTTACCACATAGATTGTTGATTTAGGACTTCCGCTTCAAAACTTTCATAAACTTTTATAAGAGGGTCGTCTGTTCAATGATGTTTCTTCAGTTTCTTCTTTCTGAAGTTTCTTCTGTGTGAATGCTGGAAGCATACATATGTAGATAGAAAATATCGTAATCACTTTTAAACTGAGTTCAGTCGACTATTAGACACTATCTTCTTCATGTCGAATTAGATACCCAATGAAACATGAATTTAATTTCTCAACGGATCGTCTTTTCTAATTTTCTCTCAGCTACTGGTCAAATAATTCAGGTCAGCAGTTGAAAATCTGGAAACAAAAAGTTTCACTCTGTTTCTCACGTTCCAGAAACAGGAATGAGAAATAAAAAGATTACTGATTGTTTTGCTATGACAATTTATCCACAATTTTATTACAGTCTAAAACTGGCCTGATTCATAGAGCGTTCATTCAAATGATAGGGAAATCTCTATCTTAAACAAGTCAATATTTGTCCGAACTTACATATGTATCGTTTAGTGATGCATAGTACGTCTTATTGTTCAAACCATGGCGATGAAACAGTGAAAACTGAAGATCAGTGGAGCAAAGTTGACATAAAACTCTTTTTCGTGTACACATTATTCATTGATTTTTTAACAGGTAGATGCGACTTTAATACATACTCTTCAACTCTGGAAACAAATCAACAAATTTTTCTGTGTTTCACGCTCCTGCAAAGGAGATAATGAAGTGAAGATCTTGATTCATTTCCGTTTCAAACCTGTACCAATTCAAATTTGAAGGAAAGATTTGGTTGAAAGTATATTTTTCCGTGCAGCGTTTTCATAGACAAAATGGTTTGGGAAAAAACCAATAAGAAACAGGGAACATTTGGCAAGCCGAGGACGATGTTCACAATTTCATGTTTCGAATTGTGCACTGCTCTCTAATTGTAAGAGAAACATGCCAGCTCATTCTGACCTTCAAACTTTGACAAGCCCTCGACAATTCTCTTTCGAACAATATAGTTTCATAGTCTTCATTGTTTAGTGGCATGACGAAACCGGAATTTTCGACTTATCAGTTGGGCATGTTTTCGAATTTAAGCCACTTGTAGCACATCGGGTTTTTTTTTTCGAAAATGAAAGATCTGTGCCATCGACAAAGGATGGTGGGTTTTTTTTTGAGACATGGATAAAAATGACGGTAAATTTTGGAAGTATAAATATGGAAGAAAAATGGAAAAAGGGACCGGTAATTGGTAAGTCTTAGTACTTCAAAAATCGGAAGTATCGGTTTCGTCAAGTTTTCAAATGTATATTCATTTTGACTAGTTCAATGAGTACTAGAAATCTGATGCAAAAATCTCGTAATCTCAGAAGAACTCGTAATACCTGTAAAGGGAGAAATTCGATAAAGTAGAAATAGGGAGACTAACAAATTCCATCTGAAAGATTCACCATTATGAAAACTGTGAAACAAGAAACTAATTTTGACATAATTTTTTTTTTCTTAACTTGATGGTGTTAATTTTATTGTTAGTAAAGTTCAATGGGCGCCTTCCACTCATTCGAAAGATAGCTTGGATTCCTGTGTGTCTGTTTGTCCGCGAAACGTAAATGAGAAGTCACTGTTTTTATAACATTTTAGGTTACTTTTATGAACGTACGAAAACAGGAAAATTGTGGTATTCAAATCACTGTGAGACCCCATGAAACTGCAAAACGGTTAACAAAACAAATTTCCAGGCGACCTTCTGAACTCAACTTCAGGTAAAGAATCCTAAAAGTCGGTGTTTTAGGTTTTTAAGGATGTCTCGAAAAGAGCAATCTCAAAACACAGAAAACTGATTGTGTCTTGACAACTAGAGCTACAGTAAGCTAGAGCCACAGTACAACTAGAGCAAACGTGATCGACAAATATCGCTCCTCATCACAAGAGCTCCCACGGCTCATTGTCTTCAATCAAAGTGTCACATTAGAGAACTTTAAGGGCGCTTCCCTTAAACCTGTAGTCTGGAATTTTATGATGTGCAACGCTACAGTAGGACTTCAAACTTTGGTAATTAAACCATTCATTTCTCAATGAAAATCATATACAATCAAAGCAAGTAAATAGGCAAAATGTCGTTCAATACAGAGCACGTATTTATACTAAGTCTTCTCTGGGGTCTCTTCGTATCCTCGGACATTCTCAGCGTGGCTCCGCCTCCTTCGATCCAGGTATCTCTTTAATGTGCCGATATCCTTGATTAATGGTGCTGTTATCCTTTTACTTCTCTCCCAATCCTTTCGTGTTTTTGATTGACATTACACTCCGCCAACACAACTTAGGGTTGTAACAGTTGTCCTCTTTCTATCCTTACGGTTGGGAGTGCTTGATTTATGGCTGTGACCTGCTGCGCCAGTTGCTCATCCTTTGGGAAGTTGGGTACTTGATTAGTGTCTCTGACGATGAGGCTGCTGTCTCTGACGATGAGGCTGCTCCTTTGAATGAGATGACTATACTGAAAGTGAAAAAAAAATGCAAAAAAAATAGTTCTGAAACCTCGAATCTCATAAGCACCTTTGTTTTGCACAATAGATCACAAAATTTGAAATCTAGGATGGAAAACAAGGATCAAGTCATTTTCAGTCAAAAGTTTTAAAAACTCACAGTATATACAACGAATATTTTTTGAATAATCATAAGAAAAAACAAAAGCGGCAGCAATAGTTGAGCTGCCTAACAGACGACTCTATTCCACGAGTATGAGTTTGACCGTCTCTGGGTGTTCCTTTTATACCCGCTTTGGCCCCGCCCACGCCGAAAAGAGGGCCGAACCGCCTACTATGTGCTCTTGGGATATTGGAGGCGTTTACTATAGTTCCGAATTCAATTTTCACCGTAAAAAGTTTACGTTATATGGCAGAATAGAGTAACCACCAGATTCGGATAGATCTAAAAAAATAGAGTCAGAAAATAGGAAACATCACATAAGGGGGTCAGCAAAAATTTAGCGATGGGGAGCGTTTTCATTATGTTTTTAATGAGTGTGTGTGAGGTGGACTTTTTAACACAAATTATGGCAGTCATGGAGAGTGAAACATAACAACAAAAGATTATCGTGTTTCACATGGTCTAGAAACAGATGAGCTTACCTTAACGTTAGTAACATTCTCGATGTACATGTAACCAACTTAAAACTGATAAAATTGAAGCTTTTTCAAAATCACGTGCCTCTTTTTCGATGTTTCATCTAGAGCTTATTTTCAAATATATGTCAGACATTCTCATCGAAAAACTCAAGGTTAGTGTTTCTATGTAGTTGGTACAGGAAATTTTAGTAGTGCTTATTGAATCACAAGGAATCATTCAATATTACGAGAATTGTCAAAATCTGATATTATCAAGTTACTGTTTCAAAGACTTTATAAAAGTCGGAGATTTTTCAGGTAAAATATTTTGCGATGCGGTGTTATGTCCATATCTAACGGAAAAATATTGGCTTATCAGAACTTGCGTTCCTATTCTTAAACCGGATGTAATGAGGCATGTTCCCCCGATCCTTTTTAAAACCATCATGGTCATGGAACAGATATTTGTTTATCCCACCATGAGAACCCAAAGAAGAAAGAAGACATGTTCTATTTCCACATATTGTCTTGTCTGTGCGAATCCTTAAAAATTTACTGTGAATAAGATCTAACAATTTTCAAGTGTTTTCTAGGTCATCAGAAGGGTAGGAATGGCAGAAGGTGAAAATGGCCCAACTTTCGCGTTTTATGGTTCCTTGGCCAGGAATAGCTGAGGATGGCCTAACTTTTCATTACTTTGGATTGCTAGGCCATCTCGGGGTTTTCAATCTAACTTACGTTTTCGATTGTGAAATCAAGGTAAACAATAAATTCCTGCAGTTACCAACGGTTTGAAAGCGTATTACATTGCTCACGGATTTAGGTCAGCATTCTGACCGAAAATTTTCTGCTTCACATATTCCAAGAAAACAGAGTTGCAATGAGGGGCTAGTCTTTGACCGTGAAGATGATTATTTTTGTTCAATGCACGGCATCCTCAAATGGAAATAGAAATCAAATTCTTTTTCTCCCCGGGGTCACCGACCGAAAAAGAAAATTTCTCAAAATGATGGGAAATTAGCACTGAAAAATCGCCTTTTTCGCCTTATTAAATTTTAAAAGACCTATTTTAAAAATGTGCTCTATACATTTTCTAAAGCGTGTTCGACGACGTCTATTGACCCAGAAAACATGTTCCCAAGTTTGATTGGAGGGAAGTTATTTCAACTCAAATTTTTGAGAAAGTTTGAGCTGAAATAACTTATTAACGAAAATTTTGATTTTGGCCCGGCCCGGCCCGTAGCATGCCTGCTTTTGAATAATTGTGTCTGGGATATCGTATGAACCCGGCCCGGTCGGCCCGGGTTTTTGGAGCCAAATTTTCAAGGGTCCAAATTTTGAAGGTAAAATCGATTTTTTGGCGTTTTTTTTAGAAATCGTTATTTTCTTGATATTGGGAGAACTTCTACACATTTGTTGCATTTTTTACCAAAAAATTGAAAAATTTTCAAAAAAAAAGTGAACATTTTCTGAAAAAAATAGCCAAAAATTTTCTAAATTTTCTAAACCGGGCCAACCGGGCCGGGCCGGGCCGGAAGAATTTTTCCTTGGCCCGGCCCGGCCCGGCCCGCGGGCCGGGCCGGGCCGGGCCAAAATGTAGCATGTCTGTTCAAAAGGAAAAGAATACATTTTGCTACTATCTAAAAACAGTGAAAGTATGAAATCCATATCCGGGCTTTCTGTTTGTACCGTATCCTTCCGACCTGTTTTACTACCAATATGAACACAACCTAGCTTTATTCGGCTCATTTGATATTTCGCAATCCACGTCGATTCTGTAACCACGACATTTCGCAACTGAACATTTTGCAACTTTATAAAGTAGTTCAATTCTTTTCCTCTGTTTCTAGCCCTCAAGAAACAGTGGAATCACATCTAGGTGATAGTAGTAAGATTTCCTCACCTAAATATCTGTTGAAAAATGTTCGCAAAAGATTCTTCTGCTTCAAACAGTCCAGAAACAGCAAGATATATACATAGGCCTGCTATCGATCTTATTTTCATTGCATCCGTACTGCAATTAAGTAATTCCATCTTTGCTCTTCTACGGTTTCTAAAAGAATGTTTCTTTCCGTTTTAAAATGTTGTCTCGTTTCGGTTATTCAATAGAAGTTTGTTTTACAAAGCCGTCGAATTCGTATGACTCTCTTGGAATTTCCTCCTAAATTCTGACAAAAAATAATTATGTTTCTAATGATTAAGAAAAAGGAAGGTTGACACGAGGGACTAGTATGACTTTCATCCTGTGTGAGTCCTAAGAAACAAATAAATAAATGGTCAAACGTTATCTTTCTAGTTCAATACTCTCACAATTTGATTCCTGTTCCAAGAATTCCATCATGAACTATTTTGGCTCAATCATCTTTTTCTCGCTGAAAGAATCGAAGCGAAAGAAAACGAAACTATGCTTTGAGTGAACGAAGTGAACTCATTGAGCATTCTATACTGCTTTCTAAAACAGTCTTCATCGATAACTGGAAAAATTACGATTGTCTCAAAGGCCTTTGACTCTTTTTTGTAAATAACTTTAATCAATGGAGCGTACTTTCAAATATCAGTCATATTTATTCACCAAACGCATCCAGATTTGTTTTGCTAGTTTTGTATCAAAGTTTGTCAACTAAATAACGAATCCGTCAACAATATCCTCTGTTTCTCACACTTCAGAAACAGTACATCCAAATCCAAACGTTAGTATGATGGGATATCTCAACATTTCACAATTTTCGTGTTAGTTGGTAAGTCTCCGGTTTCTCTACTTCCATATTAACGTCGCAAACTTTTTGTAGATAACTCTATTTATGTGCAGATAAGTTTTCCTGTTTCTGAAGTCGCGTGAACTGAGTAGCGCAGTGAAGAGTTTGATATTAAAGAATTGCAAACTTGTACAAAACTTTTTATGAATCTGCAAGAAGTTCCGTTTTTTTATCAATGATCATTGGACGTTTTATTATAACAGAAACTGAGAGCTTTATGAATGAGCAATGAGAAACAGAAACATTTGGTATAAGTTTGGAACTTTCTTCATGTTCTAATTTTTCTTTGTTAGTTGCAATCATCAGGGTTCCCATAGTCCCAGTAGCCTATTGAAAATTTGAATAATTAAAAAAATGAAAATCAGCTTCCACTGTTTCAGCACCCTGATTAACCAGAAGTGTGCTTTCCTAGCCCTAATATGAATGGTTGATTAGCGGTTTTTTCAACATTTCTGTTTCCTAATGTGCTCATATATGCAGCGCCATCTTAGCTAATTAGCTCCCACACGTTTATCAGCTTTCCATCGGATATCCACACTATTATCTAAAATCCGGGCACCTTCAGAAGTGAGGAAGATTTATGAAAGTTTCGGGCTTCAGTAATAGGAGTAAGATCTGTAGAGTTACTATAATCAAATTACGGTAGAGCCACTGATCAGATTATGTTATCCTACCGCCTTCGGAAAAACTTGACCTTTGGAAAAACCCGGCGGAAAAACTTGCCCTGCGGAAAAACTTAGCCTTCGGAAAAACTTGGCCTGCGGAAAAATTTGGCGGAAAAACTTGACCTTCGGAAAAACCCGGCGGAAAAACTTGACCTGCGGAAAAACTTGTCCGTCGGAAAAACTTGGCCTGCGGAAAAGCTGGGCCTTCGGAAAAACTTTACCTTCGGAAAAACCCGGCGGAAAAACTTGACCTGCGGAAAAACTTGGCCGGCGAAAAAACTTGACCTGCGAAAAAACTTGACCTGCGGACAAACTTGACCTGCGGAAAAACTTGGCTTTCGGAAAAATTTGGCCTGCGGAAAAACCCGTCGGAAAAAATTCGCCTGCGGAAAAACTTGGCTTTCGGAAAAACTTGGCCTTCGGAAAAACCCGGCGGAAAAACTTGGCTTTCGGAAAAACTTGGCCTTCGGAAAAACCCGGCGAAAAAACTTGGCCTGCGGAAAAACCCGGCGGAAAAACTTGACCTTCGGAAAAACTTGGCGTTCGGAAAAACTTGGCCTTCGGAAAAACCCGGCGAAAAAACTTGGCCTGCGGAAAAACTTGGCCTTCGGAAAAACCCGGCGAAAAAAAATTGGCCTTCGGAAAAATCCGGCGAAAAAACTTGGCCTGCGGAAAAACTTGGCCTTCGGAAAAACCCGGCGAAAAAAATTGGCATTCAGAAAAACCCGGCGGAAAAAATTGGCCTTCGGAAAAACTTGGCCTTCGGAAAAATCCGGCGAAAAAACTTGGCCTGCGGAAAAACTTGGCCTTCGGAAAAACCCGGCGAAAAAAAATTGGCCTTCGGAAAAATCCGGCGAAAAAACTTGGCCTGCGGAAAAACTTGGCCTTCGGAAAAACCCGGCGAAAAAAATTGGCATTCAGAAAAACCCGGCGGAAAAAATTGGCCTTCGGAAAAACTTGGCCTTCGGAAAAATCCGGCGAAAAAACTTGGCCTTCGGAGAAAATTGGCATTCAGAAAAACCCGGCGGAAAAACTTGGGCTGCGAAAAAACTTGGCCTTCGAAAAAACCCCGCGGAAAAAATTGGCCTTCAGAAAAACTTGGCCTTCGGAAAAATCCGGCGAAAAAACTTGGCCTTCAGAAAAACTTGGCCTTCGGAAAAACCCGGCAAAAAACTTGGCCTGCGAAAATACCCGGCGGAAAGACTTGGCCTGTGGAAAAACTAGGCGGAAAAAATAGGCCTTCGGAAAAACCCGGCCTGCGGAAAACCCCGGCGAAAAACCAGATCCCGCCCGCGGCTCTCGCGCGGACGTGCGAGCGTGCGTTGGCTATGCTATACGTATATATATATATATATATATAAATAATATTATATATTATATATTATATATTATACATATATATTATATTCATATATATATATATTCATATATGTATGATATGTGGCTGTGCGGGCGTGTGAGCGCGCCCGCGTGCGGCGGGTTGGCCTTGGCGGACGCGCGACCGGCGACGCCGGCGGGCAGCCGTGCGGGCCGGCGGGCAGCCGTACGACTGGGCGACGACTGGGCGACGACTGGGCGACCCTCGCAAAAATTTTGCAAAACCCGCTCTCCGAAGCCCGAAAAATCCCCGGATTCGGCTAGCTTCCGGGCGTTCCTTCCCTCCTCTCGCCTGCATCCACTTCTCCGTCGGTTGCGCGAACCGTCGATGAAGCTTCGCTTGCCAGTGGCAGCGACCGGTGGCCGCCACCGTACTACCACCGGGGTGATAGTACGACGAGGTTCGCCGGGAGATCTACGTCTAATGTTAGGGTGGGCTGGCGCTTATATACCCACCCCTAGACGAGCGGCCGACACCTCACGGGTTCCGCGCGCCACTATGTTTTGTGTGCGTGTCTCCGCTTTCGGCACACTCTCTCGCGGTCAGACGAAAAATGGGGAGGAATCGAAGCAAATTGGGCGATTTTTTGGCCGATTTTTTCGTTTTTTCGTGCAGAAAAGTGGGTTTTAGAGTGAATTTTTGGGTTTTGAATGAAAAATTTCATTAAAAATCGTGTTCATTCAGTCTGGAAAGCGTAAAAATCGATTATTTAGTCAAAATTTCGAAAAATGGAAAAATTGCGATTTTTCAAGCTTTTCATGAAGAAAAGGAGGGTTTTTGCGTTTTCTAGAGTGATTTTTCGGGTTTTTGAGGGTTAAAATCATCAAAAATCTGGTGTTTTTTGTCTGAAAAGTAGAAAAATCGAAAAATTTTGAAAAAAATTTTTTTTTGAAAATTAAAGAAAAAATCGATTTTTCGTGTTGTTTTCAGTTGTTTTCTTCAGTTTTCCGGATTTTATTCTTCATGGAACTGTCAAAAATCGGGTTTTTTTTCGGTCTGCAAATGGAACTTCAAGAAGTGCACTTTCGATGCTTCATGTGGTGTTGTGAAGGTGATTCCTGATACCTAAACGTCTCTGAAACTCATAATTCCTCTCAAAATCTCCAAAATTCGTCCAATTTGTGTCGATATTCCATTTCCTAGTACCCAGCGAAAAACTAAATTCAAATTTTTTCCTCTTCGCGGCGTTTTCACTAGCGGAATTTCGGAGTCTCGTTGTGTTTTCTGTCTGCGTCTCCTCGAAACACACACTGTATCGTCCCTCGCTCGGCGCCTGAAAGTGTGTGAATTTTTCGATTTTCCTGCGTTTTTTGAGCGAATTATTGAGAAATCTGATTGTTTTTCAGGGTCAAACGATTCTTAAGAGCCAAGAGGAGGACGAGAAGGTCAGAATCGGAGATAAATACCGATTTCTGACCTTCAAAATGCAGAAAACCCCCCGGTCGCGCGGAAGCCTATCGCCAATTTTTCATTTTGAGGGGTTTTCAGTGCAATTTTTGTGCTAAAAATGCGTAAAAAATGTTCAGAATCGCTCAAAGAGTCGATTTATCGAAAATTTTGATAAAATCGATGGGAAATTGGCCGAGAAAATTGAGGCGAAAATGATGAAATTTCCAGAGAATTTTTTGAATTTTCAGCGATTTTGGGGGTTTCTGTACCAATTTTAGGCCAAAAATCGCTTTTAAATGGTATAAAAATGGTCTAGAGAGGTCTGAAATCACTGAAAATTCGATTTTCAAAAAAAATTTTTTTTTTTGAATTTTCCCTCTAATTTCGTCAATTTTCGACCAATTTTCATGATTTTACGCTCAAAAAATTGCAAATTTTCTCCTTTTCATTCTGACCATATCCAACATTTTTGAGGTGAGTGTCATCCGTAGGGAACCGAGCGAAGAGATTAGCCAAGTGCTCGGGTTCGTGGTGGCAGATATGATGCATCTGTCACTCGACTTGAATGCTCGGCAAACTCAATGCGTCCTTTTTAAACTTATTTTTATAAATTTCGGGTGTAAAATCGATGAAAAAAGGGAAATTTTCACATCGAAGCAGGTGAAAATGGGCTGAAAGCCTTGAATTTCCGATTTTTTAGTGATTTTCGAGCCAAATGGATTTTTCTGGAAAATCAATGGTTTTTAGTGATTCTTAGTGCTAAATTTGTCGATTTTCAGCATTTTTCAATCTACAACCTGTCATTTGGACCAACTTCAACGCGAAAATTCAGGAAAATCGTGAAAAATAAGACAAATTGGAAGTTTTCGGCCGAAATCGAAAAATTCAACGAAATTCTTCGAAAAAATTCTCAAAAGCATGTTAATAACCTTAAATATCACAAAATTCTGGTCTTGAAACCCCAAAAATCGCAAATTTCGACCAAAAATGTGGGTTTTCCTCGAAATTTCACTCAAAAACCGAAAATCAAAAAATCATTGATTTCAAACCATTTTTCGTCTATTTTAGACTCTAAATAGCAAAAATGACCGATTTTTTACGTTCCGAACACTGAAAACCAGCTGAAAATCAAGTTTTTCACCTAAAAATTCGTATTTTTCTTTGTTTCCACCTTTTTCAATTTTCCACGTCTTATTTTTCAAACTCCCGCGTAAAAGCGCGCGGCCGTGGAAGAGAAACCTCCGCTTTTCCCAAAAACTCTTCCATCTCGATTTTTCATCAATTTTTTCTTTTTTCAAGCACTTTCCGGTTTAGCAAAATGCAACGAGTGCTTTTTCGGGCTCGTAAACTGCAAAAACTAGCAGTTAGAAGTTTCAGCGATGCGAAAAATGCTGAAAAAATGGTGGAAATTAGTGAGAAATTCTTGGTTTTTGGCTTGGAAGATATCAACGATGAAAAATATTTCTTTTTAACCAATTTTTTCAGCAAATACTCAATTGGAACACTGGATAACTTTCAAGAGAATTTGCCCCGCAAAATGGCTCCAAAATGTGCAAAAATCGCAAAAGTTGTATCCGGTGGCCGTGGCCGAATTTCCCAAAAAAAGGGGCGGAATCAGCCAATGACCGCCTTTACAGTCGTGCGGCAGCCAATCACTGCGCTTGGCTCCGTCTTTTTTGGTAAACTCGGCCACCGGATACAACTTGCGATTTTTGAACATTTTGTAGACATTTTTCTGGATTTTAGAGCCATTTTCGAACATGTTCATCATGATTTCTGAACACACTCCGAACTCGATTTTCGACGTTATCATGATTACTGTAACCTACAATGATCTGACTACAGTAAGCTACAATAATCATGGTACAGTAGCCCACGCTGATCAAATTACGCTGGCCTTTCGTAATCTGATTACTGTGACCTACAGTAATTTGATTACGGTGACATACAGTAATCGGGTTACTGCAGCCTAGACTAATATGATTACTGTCACCTACCGTAATCTAATCACTGTAACCCTATAATAATCTGATTACTGTTTTCTGTAGGAATCAAATGACATCAATGTACAGTAATCTGATGACAACAAACTACCAGCAGCCTATAGGAATTTAGTTACAGAAGCCTTGCAGATCTTACTCAAGTTTCGATAACCCCAAAACTTCTCCACTCACTCAAAGGATCTCCACAGTTTTCCAATCTTCTCTTATTTTGTTCATGACTCAATTTGAAGGTTTTCTGAGCACAAAAAATAGTTATGAGCACAAAGATTATTGATGGAAATTTCATAGTTTTTGAAAATTTTGAAATTGAAAAATGATTTCTGAAACCAAACAGAACAAGGAAACTGGAATAGGATAAAAAAGCTTTATTCTGTGTGACAAGAAACAAACAAAGAATCACAAATTCAAATTTCCCGCCTTATCACAACGGTCTCTTATAACCTTCCTTCCATTCATTATATCTTCTGCCACTCTCCGCTGCCTGCAGATACTTCTCACTCCACGTCACCAATATAATATTTGTGTAATCCCTATCTGGGACAATAGTTCCCAAACGATCATCAGTTTTTCTTCGGATATCCCGACTGTCTTCCGTCATGGTGTTAATATTTCGTCCAATTATATTCCCTAGTCTGAAAGAATGAACAGTAGAATTTTGAATCAATGTATCTCAAGAACTATTAGAGTCATCAGGAAGTTGTCAACTACAAAAATATAGAGCATAAAATTTTACACATTTTTGTCCTTGATCACTTTTTGATAGCTGTTGCCGAACTTGAAATACAAAGCTTCAAAGGTAGCGCGCTTACGAGAGGTTCGCAGAAAACGAGAACACTCTTATTGGGGTTGAGTTTCTATTGTTGGTGCTTTGATTTCAAAGTACTGTATCTCAAGAACGATGCAAGCTATCAAAAAGTGGCAAAATACAAAAATGTGTAAAATATTATGCTCTATATTTTTGTAATTGATTACTTTTTATAGTTTTGTTGGTTCTTGAGATATACAGCATTGAAGCTAGCGCACCTACAAGAGAGACGCAGACAAGGAAAGCGGTCTCATTGTCGGCGTCTCTTTTATGAGCGCGATAACTTCAAAACGTTGTATCTCAAAAACGGTAAAAGTTATCAAAAAGTTATCAACTACTAAAATATAGAGCATGAAATTCCATACATTTTTGTTATTGACTACTTTTGATAGCTCTCACCCTTCTTTAGATATAGAGGTTTGAAGTCAGAGCCCCTCAATGGGATACATACAACATGAGTGTTCTCGTCGTCTGGAATGAGCGAGCTAACTTTGAAGCTCTGTATTTCAATAATGGTGAGGGCTATCAAAAAACGGTCAACTTTAAAAATATGTAAAATTTTATGATCTACATTTTTGTAGTTGATCACTTTTTTACAGCTTTGTTGGTTCATGAGATACAACGATTCAAAGCTAGCGCGCTCAGAAGAGAGACGCAGACGACGAGAGCACTCTAACTTTGTCTATCTGGGTCTCTCCTCTCTCTCTTTCTCACACACATTTTTTAAGACCATATACCAAAAACTCACCTAAAACAAGTCTTCTCATGATTCAATCCCTCCAGCATCTTCCTAAAATCCATCTTCTCGTAATTCGCCCTTTCTCTTTTTGTGATATCTCCTGTATCCCGAGTTCCCCATCTAAACTGAAGCTTCTCCAATTTCTCACCACTTTCTCCATTTACCCATTCTCGAACAAATCTGTTGATATCAGATTCCTTGATTTCTTGGTCAATTTTAAATTCCGCATATATGGTTTCAGAATGGATTGATAGATTCTTAAAATCCACCCAACTCGAGTCATCACAATGAATTATTTGGCTTCTTATAGGGGTACTGTAGTTTGCCTGAGGGCAGTATACCTTGATATGAAGTTTCTGGGAAGTGACCTCTTCTAGAAGATACTGGAGTTCTTCTGGAGAGACACGGATTCGGTCCCCAACATTCGGTGCGATTTGTAGAAATTCCAGGTTTCTGGTGAACTTCCAAATAAACATTTTTGAGAAGTCGCTCATTTCTCGTTTACATGAAAGTCGGAAATTCCCAACTTTCAAAATGCTCAAAAGATGTGAGCACAGTTTTTCCAAAAGTTGCTCTTTCGCCCTATCAGTATGATTCATGGCCTTGAAGTGTCTCTCATCTCTAACATGTTTCGCCAAACTCATCACATCTTCTCCATCAACTCTTCTAATAATCCACTCCGTTCCATTAAAGGGGTCCTTTGGGTAGTAGGCCTCAAATTTCATAATCGAGTATTCCTCATAGCCAATTGAAATTCCTGCATGGTGGGCGCCAAATGTGACATGGAAGAAATCGATGTAGAGATTGTGGAGCTCGAGGGTTCTCTTGAATTTGGAGGAGAGCATGGTGAGGTCGATTCTGGAAAAGGGGGTCTTACAATGGTATAAAGTGCAAGGCTCCGCCCACTTTTAGTGGAAGCTTTGCCTACTTCAAAAATAAGCTCCGCCCACTTCGAAAATAAGCTCCGCCCACTTCTGCATCCAATTCTATAATAAGCTCCGCGCACTTTTCCGTGGGCGGGTCTCAAAAAGTGGGCGGAGCTTATCAACCGAAATTTCATGAACGTCGCAAGTTGCACCAACTAAATTGTGGGCGGGGCATTAAAATTGGGCGGAGCTTCAAATGTGAGCGGAGCTTCGAAATGTGGGCGGAGCTTCAAAAGTGGGCGGAGCTTGTCAACTGAAAAAATTCGAAAACTTACAAGTTTTTGGGATGAATCCCCTTCAAAAGGAAAACCAGTGCAGGCGATGGAAGCTTGAGAAGAGGGATTGGTGTCGTCATTTTTTTTGCTGGAAGTTAGAAATTTGGAAGTTAGAAAGTTTGAGGAAAAATGTAGGAAAAAAACCTATGAAAACGGGGAAATAAGTGATCAAAAAAGGGAGGAGGGGGGGGGGGGGGCGCAATGGACAAATAGAGAGAGAGAGAGAGAGAGAATTATTGGTTTTTCTTTGGAAGAGGACCTTGAACAGATAATAATTATGTAACTGTTCCTATCGATCAATAGCGGTGTTTTACAATGGCGGTGTTACAGTAATCTAGTGTAAAAAGGACACCGTAATCGATTTTCGTTGTGAGACACTACTCGACATTTGGTATAGTACTCAAAGATTAGATAACGATACCGATCACACTCCTAAAAGACATAATATAGAAATTTGAATTGATGGCCTAGGATTCGCTGGCCTAGGATTTACTGACCTAGAATTCGCTGGCCTAGAATTTGCTCGTCTTGAATTTGCTCGCCTAGGATTTGCTGTCCTAGAGTATGCTGGCCTAGGATTGACTGGCCTAGAATCCGCTGGCCTAGAATTCGCTGGCCTAGGATTTGCTGGACTAGGTTCTGCTGTTCTGGGATCTGACAAAACTCGGCCATCACGATATCCAGCCTCAAAAATAGCGACACACAGGGCACCACCTGCTACCGTAACTCAAGGGAGCACAACGGATTTCCAAGCAATTCCGGATACAAGCTACCGTATACTTATACAGTAGGTTAGCAACAAAAATATAGAACATTTATAAAGTCAAAAATTCATTAAGAAAGGAAAATATGATAAGCCAATTATTGATTCCTTCCTCCCCGAAACACATTCTCGTTCCATGCCGTAAACATGATTTCCCTCCGTTTTTCCAGCTGGGTAACAGCTCCCAGAAATCCATCAGTTTTGCTCCGGATGACTCGATATTCGGAAAACATAGCGTGGTAGCCGTCGGCGATTCGTCTACGGAGTTCTTTTTGTCTGCAAAGAAAAATCATATTGTATGAATTTGAATTAGGGGTTCATGTCGGTCTGTGGATTGCTGTTTTTGGAGTCAATTTTTTGAAGTATCGATTTTCTGAGCTAGAGTCGATTTTTCAGGTATTTTGGTCAAAAACTACAACCTGTTATTTATTGACATTTCGAACTAGCTTTCGTTGATTTTGAGCGAAAAATGCAAAATTTCCAAAAAAAATTTTCGTCGCATTTTTCCTGGAAACTTACGTAAATCTCCTCTGCTCCAACTCAAATCCCTCTAGAATCTTCTCCATCTTGATATTCTTGAAGAGTCGCCACTCTTGGTCGGTTGGGTCAGTCAAACCCCAATGGAATTTGATACTCTTCAACTTTTCATTTCTTCCCTCCACCCAGTTTTTAATCAACTTATTGATGTCCGCCTCCTTGATGGTATCCCCCCGAAGAAAATGCAATTCGACGGCTTCCGAGTCAATCGAGATATTCTGATAGTCCACCCAACTGGAATTCCCAATCCGAATGTCTTTGTAATTCAGAGGGTTACTGTACTTGGCTCCATTACAGATAACCTCTAGGTCAAGTTTTGGAGTCTTTATCTCTTCTAGAATAAACTTAACGTCTTCTGGAGCCATTTTGATAGATCTGTAGTCTAGTGGTCTGACAGACAGGGACTTCAAGTTTTTGGTAATCTTCCAAAAAAAAAGTTTGGAGAAGTTAATTTCCCGCTTACAGGACAATCGGAAATCCTTGACCTTCAAAAAGCTCAAAAGATGTTTGACAACTTTCTCCAAAAGTTCCTCCTTGGCTTCACTACTCTTATTTTTGGCCATCAGAATTCTCTCTGGACACTGACGGATCAATCTCATGACGTCTTCTCCGTTGATTCTCAGAATCTTCCATTTTGCCTCCAATGGGTCCATAGGGTAGTAGGATTCGATGGTCATGTGAAATTTTGGTTCCTCGCTGACTACGGTAACATCAGTACAGAAGGCGCCAAAATTGACGTAGAGCAAGTCGACGGAGAGCTTGTGGAGCTCGAGGGTCCTCTTGAGTTTGGAGGACATCATGGAGAGGTCGATTCTGGAAAAATGGGGTTTTTAGAATAGTAAGGTTTAAGCTCCGCTCACTTTTAACGTAAGCTCCGCCCACTTTAAGGGAAGCTCCGCCCACTTTTAATGTAAGCTACGCCCATTTCTAAATTGATCTTCGCCCACTTTTAAGGTTAGCCCCGCCCATATCTCGGCTCCGGGACATTTCGCAACCAGACGTTTCGCAACTCACGTCAATTTGCCAACCACGACGTTTCGCAACCGAGGCAATCAGCAACTTCGAGAGCAAAGTTTCGAAACGTCCTGCTTGCGAATTTTCGTGTTTGCATGATCTAGATGAGTTGCGAAATGTCCCGGAACCCCACTGTTAAGGTAAGCTCCGCCCACTTTTCATGTGAGCTCCGCCCACTTTTATCGTGAGCCCAAGCGCGGCCCATGGTTTTGTAGGCGGAGCTCAAAAAGATGGGCGGTACTGAAACAGTGGGCGGTGCTTAAAAAGGGCTCCCGGACGTTTTGCAACCGGTCATTTCGCAACTGCGTCATTTCGCAACTGCGTCATTTCGCAACTTGTCATTTAGCAACTTTATAGCCTTGTTGGTTTTACTTTCATTTAGGCTATACATCAAGGTATAGTGATCATTTACAAAAACGTTGATCTTATGGTTGCGAAAAGACGTGGTTGCAAAACGTCGCAGTTACGAAATTTGCAGTTTCGAAATGTACAGTTTTCAAATGTCGTAGTTGCAAAATCGATGTGAGACCATTGTTCAAAACTTACAAATCTTCCGGATTCAGCTCCTTGAAAATTATGTCCAGTACTAGCGATGGAAGCTTGAGAAGGGGGAAGTATGGAGTCATTTTTTCGCTGGAAATTAGAAATTTTGTAATTAGAAACTTTGAGTAGGAAGAAATTCGATGAAAACAGAGAAGTAGGTGGCCAAAAAGGGCGCAACGGGCAAATAGAGAGAAAATTAAATTATTGGAAGAGGACTTTGGACAGATAATAGCTATGGAACTGTTCCTATCGATCAATATCGGTGTTTTACAATGGTGGTGTTATAGTGGTCAAGCGTACAAAGAACACCGTAATCGATTTTCGTTGTGAGACACTACTCAAAGATTAGATATTGATACCGATAGCACTCTTAGAAGACTCTCTCTAAGAAGACTATGCTATCATAGAAATTTGAATAGATGGCCTAGGATCAGCTGGCCTAGGTTTCGCTGGCCGAGGTTTCGCTGGCCGAGGTTTCGCTGGTCTAGGATTCGCTGGGCCAGGGTTCGCTGGCTTGGAATCTGACAAAACTCTGCCATGTACAGAGAGGGCAACTAGAGATAAAATATTGGGTTTCTGGGAAGAAGGCTTCTGGGAAGAGGGGGAGGGGTACACCGTAGTCAACTTTCGTGGTAAGACCATACTGACCACAGTTCAGCAACTCATAGCAGCCTTCGCGAAGAGAGTCGATATTTTCTTGGAATCTACGTTTTCAAGGATTCTTTATCTTAGCTGTTTCGGAGTTTCCCGGTCGTTTTTTCTAGCTGTTTCTAAATTTCGCTCATTTTTCTCCTAGATTTTCCTCTCAAAATCAAGATTCCCAACTTTCTAAATTTCAGTCCAGAAATGCAGAAGTCCTCCTTCCCACTTCTCAAACTCCCATTTCTAGCAATTGACAAGGTGTTCAAGATTGTCAATCCTCGCGATTTGTAAGTTTTGAAAAAATGTCGATTTTCGATACATTTTGTGTCGGGGAAAAAATTTGAAAAATGGTGAAAAAAAATCTGAAAATGTGGTGGCCGAGAAAACTCCGGGAGTTAGGCCATGGCCCAGGAGACCTTTCGGCCGAAAAAGGGTCGTTTTGAAGCAATTTTTCAGGGTTTTAAAGAGATTTTAGTGCGTTTTCACTATCATATTTAGAATCAGCACAAAATTTTACATATTTTGAAGCAAAAAAATTTTTTGACCGGAATCCTCCTTTAATAGTGGGCGGAGCTTAAACCTTACCATTCTTAGGACCCCTTTTTCCAGAATCGACCTCACCATGATCTCCTCGAAATTCAAGAAGACCCTCGAACTCCACCAGCTTTCCGTCTTCGCCTTCCACGTCATCATTGGAGCCGCCTATACTGGAATCTCCATTGAATGCGAAAAATCCATGGATATCGAGGCCTACTACCCCATGGACCCCTTCGAGCCGAGATCATGGAAAATCAGAAAAATTGATGGTGAAGACGTCATGAGCATTTCCTGTGGCTTCGAGAGAAAATTCAAGGCTAAAAACAAGACAAATGAGGCAAAAATGCAACTTTTGGAAACCCTCTGTTCTCATCTTTTGAGCTTTTTGAAAGTCGAGCACTTCAATTTTTCGTGTCGTCGGGAAATGAACTTTTCCCAACTTTTCTTTTGGAAATTTACTCAAAATCTTGGATTCCTCAAAGTCGTTCCTATCGCTGATAGTCAACTTCAGGTGTCTCCAGAAGACCTCAAATTTCTTCTGGAGGAGCTCACCACCGCCCATCTTCAACTTAGGGTGTACTGTCCCGGAACAAAGTACAGTAACTCGATCAAAAGTGAAGTCATTCATATCGACGATTCGAGTTGGGTGGACTTCAAAAATATATCGATCGATTCGGAGACCACCCACGTCGATTTTTATATCAAGCAAGAGATTGACGAATCGGATATCAATCGATTAATCAAAGAATGGATTGAGGGGAAAAGTGAGAAACTAGTGTACCTTCGATTCAGCTGGAGGAATTTTATTGGAAACTGTAAAGAAATGACGAAGAATTATGGGAAAATCAGTTTTTGGAAGATTCTCGATGGGTTGGTTCAGAAGAGGACTCAATTTACGTAAGTGTCTTTTAAAGGAGGTTTCCGGTCAAAAAATTTTATTGCTTCAAAACACGTAAAAATGTGTGTAGATTTCGAAAATCATAATGAAAATGCTCAAAAATCCCTCTAAATCTCTGAAAATGCGCTCCGAAATGTGCAAAAATCAAGAAACTGGTCTCTGGCGGCCGTGGCCGACTTTCCCAAAAAAGGGGCGGAGCCAATGAGCGCCATTGTAATTTTCGAGCAGCCATTCAAAGCGCTCGCGTTCGTAGTTGCAATGGCGCTGATTGGCTGACTCCGCCCCTTTTTTGGGAAACTCGGCCACGGCCCCCGGAGAGCATTTGCTCATTCCGGAGAGCATTTTTGGGGTTTTACAGCGATTTTTGTACATTTTCATTATGATTTTCGGAATCCACACACTTTTTTCAAGCGTATTTTAATGCAATAAAAATTTTTGACCGGAATCCTTCTCTAAACAAATTTCCTCGAAAAAGTACCAATTTTGGTTTAAAAATTTTTTCCGAAGTTGATTTTCTGGAAATGTTTCTCCGAGTAAGCCTGCTGAAAACATAAAAATTTTGAAAATTCAATTTTTGAAAATTTGAAAAATTTTCAACTGAAACGGGAATTTTACTAAAGCCGCTGCTTTCGGTGGCCGGCCGCGAAGATATTTGAATTTTCAGCTTTCCCGCCGTTTTGAAACAGCGAAACATGTTTCGGTGCGTGCGTGGACTCCTCGTGGACAATTCGACTGCAGCACGAGTTGTCCACGAGGAATCCACCCACCCACCGAAACAGGTTTCGCTGTTTTCAAAACGGCGGTAAAGCTGAAAATTCAAATTTCAGCTAATATGCGATGGAGCACGTTTCCCCTTGGGGAATATCGCTAATAATATATTCTAATTTTCAGCGACAATCAACTATTCCATCGAGGCGCCCCGTACTACAACAGCAAAAATGACCGAGATGTTCAAAGATTCACCGATGGACGACTGGCAACGATCATTCAGGATACGGCGTACTGTAACATTTCGCTCGCAGTTTGGGACGAGAAGCATCTTCGGGCAGCCAAGGAACACTTGAGAGAATTTTATTGAATTTTTGGGAATTTTGATGTTTGTTATGGGAATTTGAATAAATTAAAAAAAAAGGAAATTTAAAATAAAACTTTGACCTGGATTTGAAGACTAAAAAAAACTGATGCTACCGTATTTTGAAGGAAAATCATTGATTTGTATTTTTTTTTGCTCGAATTCTGGAGATCTTTTTTGTAAAAAAATGTTCGAAGAAAATATTTTATTTTTAGAAAAAAGAGAGAGAATTACAGTAAAAAAGCAATTTAAAAAAAAATTAAGGGTGGGAAAAGAAAAAGAGAATGAGACACACTACCGGATATCTTTTGGAGAAATGAAGGGGGAGAAAGTGGGGTTGAAAAAGGGGCGGGGCTTGTTTTTTCCAGGGAACAAAAATGGAGATTTTTGAATTTTTGGATCCAAAAACTCAAGATTTGAAAATTTTAGAGATTCAGAATACCAAAAATCCAAAATTTCAGAATTTGACGTCTTCGGAATCTTCAGAATCCTTGAAAACTCAAAAAGCTCCAGGACCCCAAAAATCTCGAAATTTCAGATTCTGACGTCTTCAGAATCCCAAAAAATCCAAAAACTCTCATCATCTGAATCCCAAAAAACAAAAACACTAACAAGTTTTAGAAGGGGGTAAATAACAGAGCAACAACATGTGGAAAACTACGAAAAAAAATTGGGAAAGGACATCTGGACAAACAGACAGAAAATGACAAGGATTCTGGAGAAAAAGTTCAGAAGACTTTGACGAATTCTGAAAAAAATTAGCAGAATCTAAAACTAAAAGAGGACAAGTTTTAAGCGAGTTTTTAACGAAATTTAAAGGAGAAAACAAACGAAAAAAAAGCAGACAAATTAGGTGAAAATCGAGGATTCGGAAATCCAGAAGACGTTGAGGATTCAGAATCCAGAAGACGTCTTCTCTAGTAGTCTTCTCCACGGGAGACGACCTCCTTCACCGTCGGACGCATCAGAATCGTGTGCTCCCATTGGGCGGTGTAGCATCCTTTGACGTCGCAGAGTGGTGGGTATGGATCGACGATTCCCTGGAAAAATCGAGATTTTTATTAGGATTTTCTAAAATCGAATTTCAAAGGACTCCGACCAAAAATTTCATTGCAAAATTTCAAATATTAGCGATTTTCCCCAAGGGGAAACGCGCTCCATCGCAAATTGGCTGAAATTTGAATTTTCAGCTTTCCCGCCGTTTTGAAAACAGCGAAACATGTTTTGGTGGGTGCGTGGACTCCTCGTGGACAACTCGGGCAGCAGTCGAATTGTCCACGAGGAGTCCACGCACCCTTCGAAACATGTTTCGCTGTTTTCAAAACGGCGGGAAAACTGAAAAATTCAAATTTCAGCCGATGTGCGATGGAGCGCGTTTCCCCTTGGGGAATATCGCTAATACGTAAAAATGTGCGTAGATTCCAAAAATCATCATGAAAATGCTCAAAAATCGCTCTAAAATCCCGAAAAATGGCTCCGAAAATAGCAAAAATCGCCCAAGTTGTATCCGGTGGTCGTGGCCGAGTTTCCCAAAAAAAAAGGTAACAACTCAGTCACGGCCACCGGATACAACTTCTGTGCGATTTTGCTCATTTCGGAGCCATTTTTTGGAGTTTTCGAGCGATTTTTGAGCATTTTCAGTTTGATTTTTGGAATCTACACATATTTTTTACGTATTTTAGAGCGATAAAATGTTTTGATAGGAGTAGTTTTTCGGCCTAAACTTGTTTAAAATTCCAGCCTTTTGGTTCTGAAAAAGTCCAATTTTTTGGTTTTTAGGTCTGAAATGGCCTAGATCTCTCGATTTCCGTCTTTCTGAAATTTCTAGGATTTCCGGTCTAAATCCTGGACCTCTAGGCCTAAAATGACCTAATTTTTCGGTTTCTAGGCCTCATATGGCCCCAGTTTCGTCGTTTTTCGGCTCAAAATCTCCGAAATTTGGTCTAAAACCCACTTTTTTGGATAAATTTTTCCGAAAAATTCTGAATCCTTCCAACGTCTTCTGATGGGAATCTAACTTTCAAAATGGTTTATTTTTCGATTTTTTGACCTAAAATGACCTAATTTTTCGGGTTCTGGGCCAAAAATGACCCTATTTCGTCGTTTTTTAGCTGAAAAATCGCCTGAAATAGGTTCAAAATGGATCTTTTTTGTTCAAAAAATTCAGAATCCTTCCAACGTCTTCTAATGGTCAATTTTTTGTTTTTCAAAAAAAGCTCTACCTTATCACACAAATCCTTCAACGACATCAAATACTTCGTCTCTCCCAAACGATCAATCCAACGACGACAGAACGCCAACGTCGAGAAGTTCTTGTCGATGAGATTCAGAAGACCCTTCGACTTCTGAAGTCTCAACGGAATCTTCTCATCGGCCAACTCGAAGTTCTTCATATAATGCGACGTCTCCATATCATCATGAACATATCCTTTTCCGGTGGATCCGAACGTTTCGATCGCGTAAATCTCGTTCTCCTCCATCTTCGTTTGCTCGCCTCCTTTGACGATCGGCACAGTTTTCCCCGCATGAATACGGTATTGAGCGATAGAGTGTCCGTTGAGATTACGGATTGGCTTGACGACGTAGGATTTTCCATTCAATTCGACTTCATGGGAGGTCATCACCTCTTCGACGACTTCTCCGACGTCGCAGAGACGAACGTCGATGCCGGATTCTTTGATTCCGGCGTTGGTGGCTTCTTTGACTGCTTCGACAAGGGGATCGAATTTTGGGTCGAAATGGACGGTGAAGGCAGAGTCGATGAGGCGGCCGCGTACGTGGATACCGTAGTCGATCTGGAATGGTTTTTGTTGGAAAATTGGAGGATTTTAGATGGTTTTGGTGCGATTTTTGGCCAGTTTTGGTGGTTTTTAGCCTAAATTGGTCCTAAAATAGCTTTTTTTCATCAAATTCGACCCCAAAATGCTCTTTTTCTGCCTATTTTCGACATAGATTGGGTCTCAGGCTTCTCTAGCAAAAATGCTTCAATCTGGAGCAATCTTAGTCGGTTTTCATCTTCAAATATAGCGTTTTTGGGTCATTTTTGGGAATTTTCATGCCAGTCCGCCTGGAACGATTTTTCGATAGAAAATTGGGGGATTTTAGATGGTTTTGGTGTGATTTTTGGACAGTTTTGGTGATCTGTAGTCGATTTTTAGCTCTTTTTCATCAAATTCGGGCCCAAAATGGTATTTTTCGACTATTTTCGACATAGATGGGGTCTAAAGCTTCTCACAGCTCTCCAGCAAAAATGGCTCAATTTGGAGCAATTTTGGCGTTCTTTTCCCAATTTTGGGTCAAAATGGCTCATTTTTGACAAATTTCTAGCCCATCCGACTGGAACTAATTTCGTTAGAAAATTGAAGGATTTTAGATGGTTTAGGTGAAATTTTTGGACTAAATTAGGCCTATAGCTTCAAATAGCTCTCCAACGAAAATGGCTCAAATCGGAGCATTTTTGAACGAAAATGAGCTATTTTCTAGCGTTTTTCATGCCAAAATCGTCATTTTGAGCCAATTTTTGACCTGAATAAAACTGCGAGCATCTCAGAGCGCTTCCAGTGAAAATGGCTCGAAATTGAGCATTTTTGGTGATTTCTAGACTCAAATTGAGGGTTTTACGGCTAATTTTGACTCAAAATTATCCATTTTTAGCCTGTTTTCAGCCAAAACTCGGTTTGGAGCATCTGCCAGCCCTCATACAGAAAAATGCCGATTTTCGGTGAAAATAGCTCAAAATGACTCATTTTTCATGATTTTTTGCACAAAATGGCTTGTTTTCAGCGGGTTTCAATTCCAAAGAATCCTTACCTTGCACACATCACCGTACTGCAATACGGTGGTATCACCGGCATTTGGGGTGTAGTGAGCGGCACAATGATTGAGAGAGCATCCAGTTGGGAAGGCGAGTCCGGCTTCCAATCCTTGTTCCTTGATGAGACGGCGAGAAGTGGTCTCGAGGCGTTCGCTGAAAGAATTTGGGGGGTTATTAGGGGAGTTTGGGGGCGTCTAAACCAATTTTTCGATCCAAATCGGTCTAAAATGGTCTGAAATGGTCCAACATGACCTGGAACCGTAAAAATCAATTTGGAGTCAATTTCAACCATTTCTAGGTCATTTTGAACCATTTTAGGCCGGATTTTGGATCAAAATACACCTAAAATGGTCTAGATTGTCTTGGAAGCGTCAAAATCAAAATTAGACCGATTTCAACGATTTCTAGGTCATTTTTAGCCAATTTTCGTTTTGGAAGCTCTATGTGGGCTCTTTCAGGCTAAATTTTCGGTCAAATTAATCCAAAAACAGTCCGAAATGAGCCAGGGGCGCCAGAGATCGTTCTAAAGTGATTTTGGGTCAATTTCACCCATTTTCATGTCATTTTGGTCCATTTTAAGCGGAATTTTACGTTGAAAATGACTCAAAACAGCTTAGAAGCGTTAGAATCGATTCTGGGTCAATTTTGATGGTTTCTAGGCCATTTTTGACCATTTTTAACCGATTTTTCGTTCAAAAAGGCGGAAACTCACCAAATCTCAATCATACTCATGCCCGGCTTAATCCAGCTCTTCACATATTTGCGAACTTGACGATGCGCCTCGGCGGATCGTCTATAATCCTGCCAGACCTCCTCATAACTGATATCCAGTGCCTTTTTCTCCTCATTTGACTCTCGATCCGTCGCGACGCGTCCGTCTTTTCCCTTCAGATAATAAGGGGTCTCGTCGATCGAATGCGGATATTTCCCATCTGGGAATTGCTCATCGATCGGCGTCATTGCGGCGATTTCGGCTTGCCACGCTTGTTTCGCGGCTTCTGGAGCTGACGCGGCTCCGTTGGCTCCGTTCGCTCCTTTTTTGCCTGGAAAAATGATGTTTTTGGTCACATTTGGACTATTTTGGTCTAAAAATGACCAATTTGGGCGTAAAATGAGTCATTTTGATCCAATTTCGGTCATTTTTAGACCAAAATGAAGCCTGAAATCTCTATTTTCCTGTGAATGGAAATTATGGTTTTTGGACGGAAAATGAAGGTTTTAGGCTCAAAATTGACCAACTTTGGTCATTTTTCCACCAAAATAACGCTAAAAAGCTCCATTTTCACTTCATATCCCTGAATTTCGACGGAAATCACCTCCAGCTCCTCCGGCAGCTTTGGCGGCGTCCTTGATAGCTTTCTTCGAGTCGGCGATGGCCATTTCGGCTAGAATGGCGTCGAAGTCCTCTTCTGGAGCGGCTGCAAAAATATGAAGCGTTTTTAGTGGGTTTGGGGTGAAATTTTGTGATTTTTGGGTTAAAATAGGCTGAAAATCATGATTTTTAGGTTAAAATCGCTTGAAAATCAAGTTTTCTAGTCCAAAATCGCTCAAAATTTATGGTTTTTGGGTCAAATTTTGCGATTTTTAGCTCTAAAATTCGATTTTCCGAGTCTCCCCAATCATTCTTACCACTCCAAAAATGGGCGTGCTTCACGAAGCGGGAGTGTTTGAACGATTTGGGGCGATAGGAGGGATAGTGGACGCGACGGACTCGGCTAGAATTGGATTTGAACGCGGCGGATGGTCCATGAGGGCGACGAGGAATCATCGAGTGGGAACATGGACAACCGCCAGCGCACGCTACAGAAAAATCATAAAGAAAATGCTTAAAAATCGCTCTAAGATTCCGAAAAATGGCTCCAAAATGAGCAAAAGTCATTTTTCGGTGATTTTGAGCTCAAAAATGCAAATTTCTGGGTATTCTCGGTCAATTTTAACTCTAAAATTCCAATTTCTCAAAGGTCACATTTTTGGTCGAAAAATCTTGATTTTTGAGCGGAAATTTCAAGTTTTTAGGTTATTTTCGACCATATTTCAACGATTTTTAGTTCGAATTTTTCGTACAAAATATAGCTCGAAAAGCTCGATTTTTAGCTCATTTTTATTCCAAAATATCAGTTTTTCTTTCTATAAAAAAACTTACCAGCCTTGGCGGCTCCTCCCTTCTTTCCTCCTTTCTTTCCGTTTGCTGGTGGCATTTTTTGTAGTTTTTGTAGTCTGTGTAGACTTTCTCAAAAGTTGTTTTTTCTCAGTTGAAAACTGAAAAAAAATTGGGGACCCTGCAATTGAGAATTAGGTGAAAATCTGGAAATTTTCGACAAAAAAAGTAGAAAAATAGAGGTATTTTACGGTTTTCAAACCGATTTTCTGGGTGAAAAATAGCAAAAAAGTAGGGAAAAAGTGAATAAAATTTAACAAAAAATAATAGAAAAAAATTTGAAACAAAAAACAATAAACAAACCGGTTATGAATAATGGAAACCCGCTGCGAAATTTTTAAATTTTTGAAAGAAAAAAATACAAATTACAAAAAAATTTACGAAACGACACAGTAATCAGGCGCTTTGAAAAATGAAGGGTTTTCAGTTTTTTCTTCAAAGTTTTGAAATATAAAACAGGAGAAAACCCCTATTTTTCAAAGCGTAAATTGGAGAAAAATGAGAAAAAAAGGGAATTTGAGCAAATTTTAGGCTAAAATATCATTTAAAAAGGTCAAAAATTGGTTATTTTTTCCTAAAAATGGTCTAAAAGTACTATTTTTCAACCGAAATATCAAAAAATCGCCAATTTTGAGATAAAATTGATCATTTTTAAGGTAAAATTGACGATTTTCAGGCCAAAATTGGTCATTTTGGGTCAAAATAGATCATTATTAGCTGAAAATTGCTATTTTTATTTTGGAATTGACGAATTTTGAGTCGAAACAGATCATTTTTAGGTCAAAATAAACCAATTTCAGCTCGAAATTCGCTATTTTGTACTTAAAATCGGTCATTTTTAGGTTGAAATTTGCGATTTTCGGCTCAAAAAAAATCAATTTTGGGTAAAAATATCTCGTTTTTAGCTGAAAATATAACATTTTCGGAAGAATTTCGACGAATTTAGCCCAAAGAAGCTCAATTTCGAGCTAAAATTCACTTTTTTCGAAGGCAAATTGCTCCAAAAGGATTAATTTCAAGTCTAAAATCGCTATTTTCGCTCAAAAATTCTCATTTTTCTCTCAAAATCCCTCAAATTTCTCAGTTAAAAAAATACATCAAAATGTTACATAACAAATAAAAAATTGAAAAAATTATTCAGATCCCTCCTCATCGTGACGACGACGAATTCGAATTTCGAAATTCCCTCGCGACGGCGTTCATGAAATCGATATAGCTCTGTTGGGCGGCCTGTAGATTCATGTTTTGCAGATATTGGGCGCCGATATTCTGGAGAATTTGGGGATTCTGATTCTGAATCCCATCGTTGACGTCTTCTGAAATTTCCTCTTCTGGAGCCTCCTCGTCCCAATATTCTTCCTCGTCCTCATCCCAGAATTCCTCCTCCTCTTCTTTCTCCTTGACATCGTCAGCCTCCAGAATCCTCACAGAATCCGTCTGAATTCCTCGAGCTTCCGATTCAGGAGCATTTTTGACGATTTTGACGTCTCCTGGAGCATCCTTGACGTCTCCAGAAGCCTTCTGGAGCCATTTTTCCTCCTCCAACGTCGTCTGAGCCTCCTGATTCTTGATTTTTCCATCTTCCAGTAGCGTCGTCTGCATCAGCCACGCGTCTTGCTCGGCGAGCCGTCGTTTGTACATGTCGACACGATAGTGGTAGATGTGGGCGGGCTCTCGCGGGGGGACCTGGAAAAATTGGAATTTTAGGGGTTTTAGGGTGAAATTTGGTCATTTTTGGAGGTTTTGGGGGTAAAAATGAGCCATTTTGAGCATTTTTGGGTTTAAAAAGAGGAATTTTGACCCATTTTTGACCGGAAAAGGAAATTTTAGTTGTTTTAGGGTGAAATTTGACATTTTTTCGGAGGTTTTAAGGATGAAAATTACCCATTCTGAGCATTTTTGCCAAACTTTGGTCTAAAATTCATCATTTTCTGGCAAAAATGGGCAATTCTAACCTACTCGAAAACTCAAAAATGGTTTATTTTTAGTCAAAATCCATCTTTCTAGGGTGAAAATCTACCAAAAAAGACGCATTTTCAATCAAATTTGAGGTGTTTGAGGTCAAAATGAGCCGATTTTCATTATTTTTTGACCTGAAAATTGTCAATTTCCGGGCCAAATTTGAGCTTTCTTGAGGTTTTTGGGGATGAATATTGAACCATTTTGAGCAATTTTTGGCTAAAATTGCACCAATTAGTCGATTTTTCAACGAATTTGAGTCATTTTTAGGTCAAAAAGGTCGATTCTTGATCAATTTTCAGATATTTAGAGTCAAAATAAGCCAATTTTCATGGTTTTTGAGTCAAAAATCACGATTTTTCGTAAATTTTCACTCAAAAATCGTCCAAATTCGATTTTTCCAAGCTCAGATACAGTGTATGGCGTAATCATTGCCGAGTCTCTATCCTCTATTATGTAGTATTGAGAGGTTGGAGAACTTTCAGAGCTTCTTCAAATCGTCATTGCTTGGGAAATTTGGAGGGAATTGCCGTTTTTAGAGCAAAAATAGTCATTTCTAGAGCAAAAATGACCATTTTTAGAGCTAAAATAGTCATTTCTAGAGCAAAAATGACCATTTTGGGGTCAAAATCTCAATTTTTCATTAAAAAACGGTTTTTTGATCAATTTTTAAGCTATTTCCGGGCCAAAATGACCATTTTGACTCCAATTTTCTGGTTTTTAGCTCATTTTTTGGTCATTTTTTAAGTTTTTTCTTGCCATTTCGCTCAAAAAATGGCTCACCACCGGTCCAATCCTCTTCAAACTCTGCTCTACACCATCCTTCTCCTTCAGTCTCTCTTTCTCCATAAAAGCCTCGAAATCCCTTCTGACCCGTGCTCGATACGCCTCCCAACTCGTCTCTTTGATCTCCACTTTGCCAACTGTCTGTCCACACGAAACCAGTTCACTCCGCTCATCGTCTCGCTTCTTTTTCCTCTCTTCTATTACCTGGAACGACGAGAAATTGAATTTTTTGGAGAAATTGGGGGTCTCGAGAGGGCGAAAATTAGCTATTTTCACATATTTCTGACCTAAACTGGGCCATTTTGATCTAATTTTGACCTAAAATGAACCATTTTGAGTATTTTCGGGCTATTTTTTGATAGAAAATGGATCATTTTGAGCTATTTCCGGTTTTAATTGGGCTAAAAATGAGGAATTTTTGGTCAAAACTGGACAATCTTTGACTTAAAATTGGTCATTTTTCGTTGAAACTACGCCATTTCCGCCGAATTTGGGTCGTTTTTCGCCAAATCTTGGAGTTTTTAGGTCAAAACTAGCCGATTTTTATCATTTTTTTGGTCTAAAAATCGTCAATTTTGGGAAGAATATCATCATTTTTCGACTATTTTTTTTGAGAAATCGTTAAAATCAGAAGATTTCAGGGTGAATTTTTTTAATTTTAGGATGATATCAGTCGAATTTTCGAGTTTTTAGGTCGAAATTAGTCAAATTTTCTGAGTTTTTAGATTAAAAATAGTTGAATTTTCGAGTTTTTGGGTTAAAATTATTCAAAATTTGATGTTTTTAAATCAAAATTAATGAAATTTTCGAGTTTTTAGGTCAAAATTAGCCGATTTTCATGAATTTTGCGCTTAAAATCACCTTCTTCCTCTCATCCTTCTCTCGTTTCCTTATTCTTCTCAGCCGCTCTTCAAACGGACATCTCATCCACGGATCCAACTCCCATGGCTCTTCACTCGTATCATAACGAGATTTGATATAGGGAATCCAGGATTCTTTCGGAATCGCTTGCTGAATTTTTTTGAGCTCTGATCGGCTATATCTGATGACGTTGTCCGGCGATTTTCTGCCCTTTTTCGAGGATTTTTGACGATTTTGAGCGGTTTTTGGGGTGTTTTGAGCTCCATTTTGCTCGGAAAATGCCCAATTTTCTGCTGAAGTTGGTGGCTTCGTCGAGGATTCAGAATCCTTCAAATTTTCCGCTTTTTCTTCTGATGACGTCGTCGTCACGGCTTCAGAATCCAAAATTCTGGGGAAGGCGTCCAAAAACGGTTCCTCCGACAAATCGTACTTGCTCGCCGCGAAAGAACGCCACTGCTCCGGAGTGAAGGCGTCACGAATATGTTGCAACTCGCCACGCATGTAATATTTCTTCTTCGCCTTCTCCCGGGTTGGGACGAATCTGAAAATAGGTGAAAAGTTAGGTTTTGGGGTTAAATTTTGGTGAAAATAGGTCAAAAATGCGATTTTTGGGTCCAGAATCGTCTAAAATGGCTTAAAAAGACGGGAAATGCTCCAGAATGACTTTTGGCTCGAAATAATCAAAATTGAGCCAAAAAATGGTCAAAAAGTGAGGGTATTCAGCCTAGAATCGTCAAAAATTACCCAAAATCACTGGTATTCGTTCTTTGAGATCAAAAATGGGCACAGAATCGTTAAAATGGGCTCAAAACCACTAAAATGACCAAAAATGTCTAGAATGACATACGGCTTATTTCGCTAGACTAGGTCTTATTTTATCCTGTTTTCAGCTCAAATTCGGTCTAAAAATCAGAAAATGAGCTCAAAATCGCTCAAAAATGAAGACACCAGAATCCAAGGGAAGATCAAAAAACTTTTTTTCTAGACACACTTTTTCAGAAAATTTGATCTACCCATAGAGTGGTAGATCAAAAATGGCGGGAAGAGTCACAATGTCTCTCGTATTATCGGCGGCATTTTTCTCATTTTGCAGTTCATTTTCTGGTCCGTTTCTCGTCAATTTTCGGTCCATTCCGCTCCTTTTTTGTCAGTTTTTGGTCCATTTCTCGTCAATTTTTGATCCATTTCTCCCCTAGAATCTTCGAATTTCTTCTACCTTTCGAGCTTGTTTTCTCCGACCATTTTTCCAATTTCCAGGAACCCGAGCGTCACTACAATACCGTCTAGGAGCCCCAGGTGCCCCCAGGACCCCTCTAGGAGAGCCCAGGTGAGTGATGAAGAAATGTGATTTGTGCTCTGTTTTTGTGTATTATTTCCAGTAGTCACCCCCTGCCTCTATGGTCAAACGATGAGGAGCACTGGGAGCAAGTGAGGACTCAGCGATTGCAAAGTTTCGAGATGTCATGGTTTCGAAACGTCTTGGTTGCCAGATGTCCGGTTTCAAAATGGCTTGGTTTCAAGTTTTCCGGTTTCGAAACGTCTTGGTTGCCAGATGTCCGGTTTCATCAGTCAGATGGCACAAGGAGATTCAGAAGACCCCCTTTCTCCAGAAGACTTTCCGAGTGAGTTTGCTCCTGCTACACCCCCCCCCCCCTTAGAAAAGTTAGCCACTCCCACCGGGGTGCACGAATCGGTCACAACTCAGAAGTTGTTCTCGTACCGAGGGTTAGATGTTAGTCACATTTTCCCGCCAAAATGTGCATAGCACTTTTCTTGTGCAGTTAGCCACCTCAACTGGGGTGCCCCATTGGTCTCTGTACCAAACGGGTTACAGTTAGTCACTTTCCAAACGGAAGGTGCCGGTGCCTATATAGTGCCGAATCGGGGCCCCCGACGGGAGGGTCCTGTGTTAGCCACCCTTATTGGGTGCACG
Organism: Caenorhabditis sinica; assembly: GCA_963932045.1. Lineage (NCBI taxonomy): Eukaryota > Metazoa > Nematoda > Chromadorea > Rhabditida > Rhabditidae > Caenorhabditis > Caenorhabditis sinica. Next base: position 25,146,282 of record OZ009940.1, read on the forward strand.
AATCGGGTCACAGCTTGATAGAAGTTGTTCGATCCGAGGGCTAGGTGTGTTAGTCACCTCTACAAAAGGTGCATTTTTCAAGAGTTAGCCACCTCAACTGGGGTGCCGAATCGGTTCACGACTCAGAAGTTGTCGAGCCGAGGAGTTAGAAGTTAGCCACCTTCACTAGGGGGTGCATAGCCTTTCAGATAGATTGCTCGAGAACTTCCCCTTTTCAACATGAGTAACTTTTTCTCGCGGTTTCGTTTTCCAGAGATCCCAATACAGTCAAGCCAAACGATGAGCGATACCGGATTCCAATGGATATGGTTGAATTTGCTGAGGAAGATGTCAGATGGTCGGAGCATAGAATCAGGAGCAGATAAATGAGTCATATGACGACATAGAGGTGAGCATGAAACCTAGAGAGTTCCAGGCTGTCAAAAATGCATCAAAATTACGGAAAATCGCCTAAAAATGAAGATTTTGGCTCCAGAATCGTCGAAATTGGCGCAAATGGTCAAAAAATAAGTAGAAATGCTCCAAGTCAAATCTTGGCCATATAAGGTCTACTTAGGCTTATCTAGAGCAATTTTTTCAGCTTTTCAGTGAAAACTCATTGATATAGATGAATTAGCCGCGAAAAATTCACCTAATCCGACTCAAATCTATCCAATAGCTCTCAATGATCGTGGAAATCGTCCATAAGAAATGGAAAATCGTATGGATCGGTCTGAAAATATGACAGAGTGTCTCTAGAGGCATTTTCGTGAATTCTGGTGCATTTTTAGAGCTATTTGACTCATTTTTGGTGCAAACTCGAGATTTTTAGGCCAAAAAAGCTAAATGGCTCACTTTTGAAGCTCCTGGGCTCATTTTTGATCCCTAAAACTCAATTTTTGGCTCAAAATAACCCATTTTCATAGTATTTTCGCTATTTTTAAATGAAAACTCACTTAAACTTGGTCTTATTCTCCGAAACCGCTTGTGGAGCTCCTGGAGCACTAGTCTTCTGCTTATCGTCGAGTTTCGCCTTCTTCAACTCTGCCAGTCGTTCTTTGAACGATTTTTTGGGTGGAAGCGCGTCGGGGTCCTTTGGAAGGGATTCTGAAGGATCTGATGGTTCTGGAGTGGCCTTGACGTCTTCTGGGGATTCTGAACGAGCTCTGACGTCTTCTGAAGCTTCCTGAAGAGCAATTTTGGAGATTCCATTGACTAGAGCTTCCGAATCCTTCAGCAACATCATCTGCTCTCTGGTGTACTTATACGACGCCTCAGAATCTCCCCTAGCCTTCTGGAGCGCTTCCACTGCCTCCTGCCGTTCGGGAACCTTCTTCAAATCGCTGGGCGCCCCTTCTGACGTCTTCTGCTCCTTGCTCAAGTCCGCAAACCACGGCAACCGCTCCCAAAAGTCCTGATTCTTCACCAAATCCGACGGCAGCATCTCAACTCCGCCTCCAGAAGCCGAAACCCTCTTCACAGTGACTTTTCCTCTATAAGCGAGCGCTGTGAATCCCCGCAACGCTTTTTCGTCCTCCAACAAAGTGACGGCTGCTCCGTGAGCACCAAAACGGGCCGCCCGTCCGATACGGTGGAAATAGGTCTCCTCGTTGGCGGCGGCGTCGACATTCACCACGAGATTCACGTTGTCGGCGTCGATTCCACGGGCGGTTAGATCCGAGGAAACCAAGATTTTGACGCGTTTCGAACGGAGTTGATCGACGGCGAGTTGGCGATCTTTTTGCGACATTGCACTGGAGACGAAGGTGACGTCGAGACCTTCGGATTTTAGATGAGTCGCGATGGGTTCACATCTGGAAAAATCAAAATTGACTGAAAATAACCAAAAATTGACTGAAAATAACCAAAAATTAGCCAAAAATGACTCAAAATTTACTGTAAATGACCTAAAATTGGTTAAAATGACCTAAATTTAGTTAAAAATGACTTATAATTGACTAAAATAGTCAAAATTAACTGAAAATCGACGGAAAGTGACTAAAAACGTCAAAAATTCACGAAAATAGAGTAAAAAAGCTCAAAAATCGCTCTAAAACCACGAAATTTGGCTCAAAAATGGTCTAGAAAAGGCGGCGCCTGATATGACTCCGCCCCTTTTTTACCTTTTCCTAGGTCATTTTTAATGGTTTTAGAGCGATTTTTGAGCTTTTTCATAGTGATTTTTGGTGTCTAGACCTGTTTTTACATATTTTAGAGCAAAAAATGGGTTAAATTGACCTAAAATTGACTGAAATCTGTCCAGAATCGTTCTCACCACTCCAGGACGTTTTCTAACCGTCTTGCGCTATTTTTAGCCAATTTTGAGTAATTTTTGTTCTGATTTCAGTAATTTTTTAGCTAAATTTGCCTAGAAACCGCTCAAAATCGCTCGAAATTGGCTCAAAATGACTTTGGCTATCTATGGGCTCCTAGAGCTGATTTTTGAGTAATTTTCCTCTATTTTTGTCCAATTTTGAGTCAATTTTCTGTTATTTTTAGTCTAAAATTACCTAAATTTTGCTAAAAATAGTTCAAAATTGCTCTCTTTTTGCTGAATTTCCCTCAAAATGACTTTGGCCATCTATAGGCTCCTAGAACTGATTTTGAGTCATCTTCCACTATTTTTGAGCAATTTTGCGTCTTTTCTGCTGAAAAATCAGTGGAAATTGGCCAAAAATAGCCTATTTTCACTCAATTACCATCAAAAACCAGTTATTTTTCGTCACTAATCAATAAACCCCGTGATTTCTCTGTTATTTATGACTTGTTTACTCACTTTGCGATTTGATCACAAAACACGAGCGCCTGAACGTATTGAATCGATTTCAGCACTTTTGTCAGTTTTTCGAGCATTGGAGAGCAATTCGGAACGACGTATTGCTTGATTCCGACGAGTTGGACGTCATCTGGAAGTTAGAAGGCGTTTAGGGGTGAAAATTGAAGGTTTTTGGTCGAAAAATGGCCTAAAATCGTGATTTTTGAGCCCGGAAAGCTGAAAAATCAACTTTTAAAGCTCTAAATGAGCTCAAAATCCAAGTTTTTGGCTTTAAAATGACGAAAAATCGAGTTTTTCAAGTCTAGATGCTGAAAAATGTATGAAAATCTCTATTTTTACTTCTTGTCATTACTAAATCCTTGTTTTTCATTTTGGAAGTCTTGGGGGTGTCTAGGCAATAAAAACACATGTTCTCGACTTGTTTTTCATCAATTTTCAGGATTTTTGCCATGTTTTCGGTGTTTTCCGTCTATTTCCAAGGTTTTTGACCCAAATTTCTCGTGTTTTCAGTGCAATTTTTCAGCTTTTTCGTCCAATTTCCTCTAGAATCCCGCACCTTGATTGAACCGAACAAGTGCCGCGTCTCGAAGGAACGTCGACAACAAATCGTCCAAATTTCGTGGATATGTGGCGGAGAAGACGGCGATTTGACGGATTTTTGGCAGCGAGTTGATGATGAGACTGGAAAATGGGGAAAAATAGACATTTAGATGCGAGAAATGGAGATTCTTGGGGTCAAAAGTGGGTTCTTTGAGCTAAAAACGAAGGTTTTTAGATGAAAAATTCAAATTTTCAAGCCCAATTTCCAATTTTTCGGCTGAAAATCCATCTTTCCGTACTTGATATCATCTCTAAAGACGTCGTAGAAGGGAAAAATGGAGATTTCGGGGTCAAAATGGCATTTTCAAGCTAAAATATGAGGTTTTTAGGACAAAAATGCAGATTTTTAGGTCAAAATTCAACATTTTTGACCGAAAATTAATCTTTCCGTACTTGATATCATCTCTAAAGACGTCGTCCATCAGTTTATCCGCCTCGTCGAGAACGAAAAAATCCACTCGACTCATGTCCATCGCTTCCATTCGAATCAGTTGAGCCACACGGCCAGGAGTGCCGATGACGATTTGGGGACCTGAAAATAAGGAAAATTAGTCGAAAAATAAGATTTTTGAGGTGAAATTTCGTGAAAATCAGCTGAATTAGAGTCGAAATGGCTTGAAAACCATGATTTTCGAGTCAAAATCGACTAAAATGGGGTTAGAAATGAAAATTGGCTTCAAAATCACCTAAATTTGTGTCCTGAGTAAAAAAATACAATTCCCAACCGAAAAATGACTCAAAAATCCGGAATTTCCGCTAAAAACCATCGAAATTTGGTTCAAAAGTCAAAAACAAGCTCTCGGAGTGAAAATTGGCTCAAAAATCACAATTTTTCATTCACAAACATTCTAAATCGGTTCCGGACTGAAAAATACGATTTCTAATCAAAAAATGGCTTTAAAACCTCAAACTTTCACTCGAAATCCTCATTTTTGTCTTTAAAAGCTCGAAAACTTACGAGTTTTCTTCAATTCAAGCACGTTGAACTTGTGGGAGGATCCGCCGACGAAGACGCTGAAAAATGGATTTTTAGGGTTCTCAGGTCAGAAATCGCAGAAAAATAGGATTTTCGCTCGATTTTCATCATTTTGAGTGGTTTTTCGGGTAAAAATCGCTACTTTGGACACATTTTAAGCTCAAACAATGATTTTTCGTTCAATTTTGGTGCTAGAGACACTCATAACGATTTTAGGTGACTTTTGGAGGTCTTGAGGGGTAAACAACGCCAAAAATAGCGTTTTTGAGGGTTTTTGAGCCTAAAAATTGCCGCAAAGATGATTTTTCGCTTAATTTTTATGATTTTCGGGTCAAAAATCGCCATTTTTTGCACTTACGACGTTCTAGTGCCAGCCTGGGACACTTTTCGCACTGTTTCCTTGATTTGTGTCGAAATTTCTCGCGTCGGCGTGATGATGACCTTCTGAATGTACGAGGCCTTCACATCCAAATTCTCAACGGCTAAAACCGAAAAAACCAGCGTTTTGCCGGTTCCTGACTTGGCTTGAACGAGCATGTCACGGCCTAGAAGGCCCACTGGAATCGCTTTCGCCTGGACTGGAGACGGGCGGTCGAATTGGCTGGATTTCAATTTTTCAAGCGTTTTCTTGCCGATCATTAGCGATTGAAAGGTGGCATCCGAGCGGACATCTATGGAACTGCCGCGGTCTAACACCTCTATTACCTCGGAGAATTCCATCTGAAAAAAGACGGAAAAAATAAAATTTATTGGTTAAAAATGGAGGAAAATAAGTGGGAATTGCGAAAAAATGAGTGAAAATAAGATGAAAATGACTTAAAAATCGGTAAATCCATATTTATCCAAATTTTGTCAATTTGGGGTCAAAAAGAGTCAAATTTTAGGATTTTCCACTCTAAAATCAGAAAAATCGCAAAATTTCACTCGGAAAATCAAATTTTTGGACAAATATGGACCCCAAATCAAAATTTTGTAAAATTTGAAATTTTCACTCAAAAACGTTTCTGGGCCAAATTTCATGATTTTGGGGTCCAAATACCTCGAATTTTCAGATTTTCCACTGAAAAATCAGAAAAATTGCGAAATTTCACCAAAAAACCCCGTTTTTTATATAAAACACAAATGTTTCATTTTCTTCGGTCAAAACTCGATATTTCGCAATTGTCCTTCAAATTTTTACTCATTTTTATCATAAAATTCATTGAAATCACCTAAAACTACCCTGGAAACTCAAGATTTCCCCTCTAAACCCCAAAATTCCGTCCTAAACTTTTTTCTCCATTTTTTGGTCTTCTCCCTCATTTTTCTTTCTCAAATCACAATTCTAGACCCAAAAAACATCGAAAATTTCAATTTTTCACCCCAAAAATCTCAAAAAACCAACTTTATACTTCAATTTTAGGCGGAAACAGCTAATTTTCGAAAAAAATCCAATTTCGGTGTGCGGCGCGGTTTAGGGGGCGGGGCTTGTGGGGAAAATTGCAAGCGCGCCGCACACTTTTTCCTCGATTTTTTAGCACGAGGCAGGTTTTGATTTTTGAATTTTTATTTTCATTATCATGTGATTTTAAAGGAAAACAGGGAGATGTTTGGGGTTTTAGAGGTTTCTAGACCAGAAAAATCGGTTTTCGGACCAAAAAATGACTAAAGTCATCGAAATTTCGGTTGAAAATAGGGACTTTTCGAAAAATACTCAAAAATTTCAAGTATAATTTTTCTTGACATTTCTTCAAGGAATTCCTCCATTTTTTCATGTTCCCAGGGTAATTCACACCTCAAAATTCGATTTTTCAGCTCAAAAAATCATGAATCTCAAGCAGAAAGTCGATAATTACGTCGCTGTCATGGAAAACATAAATGACACCGTACCCCAGGAGACTCAAGCCATTTTGGCTGAAATTGGGCGGTTGGATGAGTTGGCCAGTAAGCAATCGGACAAGGTGCAACAGTTGAAAATCGACTTCGTCGCCAATTTCGAGAAAATGACGCTTGATCAGAGGACAAAGGCTTGCGATTTGATGGAGGTGCGGAAATCGGAAGGAATTGGAGGAAATGGGTCAAAAAAGAGCCAAAATAGACCGAAAAACCTTGAAAATCGCAAAATTTCACCCCAGAAACCTCGTTTTTCAAAAAAATTTGACCTAAAATCTACTTTTTCAATTTTTAAAAAAATTAAAAAAAAAACTTTTTTTCAAAAAATAACATTTCTAGACCGAAATTCATCATTTTTCCCCGTGTTCCGGGTCAAAAAACCTCAAAAATTCCATTTTTCCCCATAAAAACCCTCATTTTTCAGAAAGAAATGCACGAAATCGTGGAATTCTCAAACAAGAAGATCGCGTTGGCCAAAGAGATGCAGGAGAAGATCAAATCGGCTCAGGAGGCTTTCGAAGAAGCGGCGAAGAAATTCGAAAAACCGCCGAAACGAGAAGTATCGTCGCCGATTGAGAAGCCACGTGGAGGCTCCAGAAGTCATCTTCATGATGACGACGACATTTTCATCAGTCCACAGTCTTCTGGAGGGGCGTCCTCTTCGGGAAAACGAGGAAGGAAGAATCGGCGGGAGCTGGAGGAGGGCGGAAATGCGGATGGCAGTGATGAGCCATTCTATTGTTGGTGTCAATTGGTACGGTTTCGGTTTTTGGGGGTCGCGGAATGATTTTAGAGGGGAATGGAGTGAAAATTCAGGTTTTTCGGTGAAAATTACCCCGGGAAAGTTGAAATTTCGACCAAAAATGACCCAGAAATTCGAAAAATTGACGGAAAATGACCAAAAAATTATTTTTAACACATGTTTTGAAAATCGAAATTTTACGGTTTTCAGCAGTTTTGGAGTGATTATAGAGGGAAATTAAGTGAAAATTCAGATTTTTCAACTTGAATTATCCCCCGCACATTAAAATTTTGACCAAAAATATCCCGAAGAAGTCAAAAAGTAGTCCAAAAATGATTTTTTTGGAAATTTTTTCAAAATCGAAATTTTATGATTTTTTGATTTTTAGGTGTTTTTAACTTAAATTTTTGGATTTTTAAGTAGGAAAATCTGATTTTTCAGTGAAAATCATCCCTAGAATCAAAAATTTGGACCCAAAATGACTCCAGAATTCCAAAAAATGGCCAAAAATGACCAAAAAATTATTTTTTACACATTTTTCGAAAATCGAAGTTTTACGGTTTTTAAAGATTTTGAATCCAATTTTTGTGTGAAAATTCAGGTTTTCCATTGGAAATCACCCCTAGAAAATTGAAATTTCGACCAAAAATACCCTCGAAGAAGCGAAAAAGTGGTCCAAAAATGGTTTTTTAGACAATTTTTTACAAAATCGAAATTTTTTGATTTTTAGGGGTTTCGGCTCAAATTTCTTAACTTTTGAGTAAAGAATTCAGACTTTTCAGCAAAAATCACCTCCAGAATCAAAAATTTGGACCCAAAATGACTCCAGAATTCCAAAAAACGACCAAAAAATGTTTTTCCAAATTTTTGAAAATCAAAATTTTGAAGGTTTTGAATTGAAATTTTTGATTTTCAAGCAAAAAATCAGAATTTTCAGCTAATTTTAACCCAGAAAACCCAATTTTGGCCAAAATCACACCTGGAAATTGGAAAAATTAGCCAGGAATGACTAAAAAAAAATTATCCAAAAAATTGAAAATTGAGTTTTTTGGGCTTTTTTAAAGATTTTAGATCTAATTTTTTCGATTTTTTGGCCAAAATCTGGTCATTTCAGCTAAAAATAACCCCAAAATTCGAATTTTTGACCCAAAATTATCATAGAAGTCAAATTTCACGGTTTTTGAGGTTTTTGACCCAGAAAATTTCAAAAAATGTCAATTTTCCACTTTTTAGAGTTTCCCGACCCAAATTTTTTCAATTTTTCCCACTAATTTTCACTCAAAAACCACCACTTTTTTTCCAGGAGCAGGCGGACGAGATGATTTTCTGCGAGAATCCGGGATGCGCTCATCAATGGTTTCATTTCCAATGCATCGGAATGGTTCAAGCGCCGAAAGGCGACTTCTACTGTACGGGGGCATGCCGTGATGCGGTTTTGGGACCGAACGGAGGAAAGAAGGCGTCGAAGAGCAAATCCAAGAAGAAGAAGCATTAATTTTTATTGATTTTTGTAATTTTTTGTGCAAAAAATTTGAAGAAAAATGAGCCATTTTGAATGATTTTTGAGCGATTTTGACCGATTTTAAGTCATTTTTTGTCAAAAATTGAAAAAAATTGGAAAATTTTGAGCCATTTTCAACGATTTTAACCAATTTTGAGCCATTTTTCTTGAAAAAAGTAGTAATTTTAAGCCATTTTCGACGTTTTTTGACTAATTTTTTGCCAATTTTGACCGAATTTCGACCCTTTTTTAATCAATTTTTCCCATTTTTTTCCAAATTTTTCAATTTTTCCCTCCCCTGAATCTCATCGAAATTTTTAAAATTTTTCTCTTTTTTACTGCATATTCCGTCTAATTTTTATAATTTTTTCTCCCAGAAACTGTTGTCCCAGTGAAAATTAAATGCATGATTTTTCTATTTTTTTTTGTATTTTTAATGGATTTTTGGCCCATTTTTAATGGATTTTTTTGCCCATTTTCATTCTTTTTTTTCTATTTTTAAAAATATTTTTTTATTCAATTTTTAGAATTTTTTAGATCTCAAAAAATGGCTGCCTCCAACGACTACTACGATGACTTGTTCTCTCCAAAAAGTGCTCCAAAAACTTCCGAATCTAGGGAAAATGAGGAAATTTTGGAGGAAAATTCAGAAGAAAATGAGCGAAAATTGTTGAATACAATCGCTTGTCCGTATAATTCGGAGCACAAAGTTAGTGAAAATTTGAAATTTTCAAAATTTTCAAAAAAAATTTTTTTTGGAATTTTCGACTTTTGAACTCAAATTTTCTGAATTTTTCAAATTTTCCAGGTCCCCATCGACGGATTCAACGCTCATATCTGGAAGTGTCGTGCGGAGCGAATGGGATTCTATCCGAATGCGTTGTCGTTGAAAAGGTAGTGATTTTTGACGATTTTAGGTCAAAAATTGGCATTTTTAAGCCGAAAAACGAGATTTTTGGTCTAAAAATGGGTTTTTTAAGCCAAAAATTCATGGTTTTTGGCACAAAATGATCTATTTTTGCCAAAAATTGATGATTTTTCTTCCAGATGCCGCTACAACATTCGTCACTTCGTCCCGGAAGAAGAGCTCTCGTTCCATGAGCTCTTTTGCAAAAACCAATACGCCGAGCTCTATGATCAACTCGAAACAGAGCCCGTCCATATGGATATCGCTGGATTCTTAGCGGCCCAGAAGCTCCAGAAGGATCTGGAAGAAGGCGACGACTACATTTCGGATGAGGAGGATTCGGATGGCGACTCGACGACGACGACGATCAAAAATCGATCGGTGACTTCTGAAGTGGAGACGTCGGATGTCGAGGAGGCGGAGCCTGATGATTTGGAGACGGCTGTGAAGAGGCTGGAGTGCTTGGAGATTATGAAGAAGAATGGGATTTCTAATTGATTTTTATTGGTTTTTTGATACTTGTGTTTTCTTGTGCATGCGAATCTCTGTGTAATAAAAATGTAGACTTTCTGAGTTTTCCGGTGTAATTTTGAACTTTTTAGGCAATTTTTCGATTCTCTGAGTTGTAAATTTGGGTTTTGAGACAAAAATTTTATTGAAAACCGCTAAAAATTGACCAAAATTGACTGAAAATGACTGGAAGGAAAAACATCTAAATTTGAGTTTTCCGGTGAAATTTCGAACATTTTCTAGCGATTTTTAGCATTTTAAAGCTGAAATTTCGATTGAATACACTAAAATTTCACCAAAAAATGTAAAAATTGCCGAAAAGACACGGGAAACTGCGATTCATCAAAATCTTGGTTTTCCATGTTTTCAGACCGAAATTTTCACTTTTCTCGATGATTTTTGGCACTTTTGAGTGAAAAATTCAATTTTAAACCCAAAAAATCGACTGAAAACCATCGAAAATCCACAAAAATCAGCAAACAAACTCTTTGCGAAAAATTCCTTCTTTCGACCTTTTTGAGCTGTTTTAGTGCAATTTTTTTTATTTTAAAGCGATTTTTGGAGCCTCTGAGCCAGAAAATTGATTTTAAACCTGAAAATTCTCTGGGAAATCTTCAAAAATTCCCGAAAAATCGCGAAATTCCCCGGAAATTCACTGAAAAAAGATGGGCGGGGCATCCTCAAGCTTGTCCCGTAAATCCACACCTACAGTAACTTTGCTCCGTGCGAGACCCGGATACGCAGGTTGTACTGCTCGATGTCATGCGCCTTTAATTTTTCTCGAATGTTTTTTCTCAATTTTTCAGATTTTTCAAATTTTCAGGTCGTTTTTCTCGAATTTTACAGATTTTTTGTATATTTTTTAGCCGAAAATTCGAATAAATAAATTAAAATTATCCTAAAATACCTAATTTTCAGCCAAATCAGTTCAATTGAACCGATTAAAATAGGTGCCAAAAATGCCACCAGCAAACGGAACGAAAGGAGGCAAGAAGGGAGGAGCCGCCGTCAAGGCTGGTAAGAAGACTTCGAGTGTTGTTAGGGTGAAAAATGAGCGAAAAATCGAGTTTTTTGGCCTAAAATTGACCCAGAAAGTCAAATATTTCCCCGAAAAGCGCAAATTTTGTATTTTCAGAAGCTCAAAAAGAGAACATTGACACTGTGCTGGCTGAGATGGCACTTCTCGACAAGAAGAACGGCGTCGATCAGCTTCCAGCTGGAGGTAGCTAACAAATTCAAAATTTCTCCCGAAAACTTCCATTTTCCAGACAACGCCACGAACGATGCTGCCGCCGCCGAACCAGCATGGCAAGCCGAGATCACCGCAATGAAGACGATCGACGAGCAGTTCCCGAATCGTTCGTATCCTCACTCGAAGGACGAGACGGTGTTCTATTTGAAGGGAAAAGACGGCAAAACCGCTGCGGATCGCGAGGGAAACGAGGAGAAGAAGTCGAAGAAAAGCTACGACAAGGTGTGGAAGGACTACAGAAAGGCTGCGGAGGCTCATCGACAAGTTAGGACTTACGTGAAGAGCTGGATCAAGCCTGGCATGAGCATGGTCGAGATTTGGTGGGTTTTCGCTTGGAATTCGTTGAGAACGACTCGAAGCCTATCTAGATCAATAATGGTGCTTCCGGGTCATTCTCAGACCGTTTGAAGCTTCTCAGACCAGTTTTTCAAGGTTTTGAAGCTTTCTAGAGCACATTTAGTCCATCTGAAGCTATTTTTCGGTCAAAAATCCGCCTAATCAACCCTATTTCCTTCAGCGATCGCATCGAAGCCGCTTCCCGCCGCTTGATCAAGGAGCAAGGATTGGAGACTGGTCTTGCGTTCCCAACCAGTGTTGCCGTCAATCACTGCGCCGCTGACTACGTCCCGAATTCTGGTGACAATACCGTCTTGCAGTACGGAGATGTGGCCAAGGTTAGAAATCCTTCGAAATTATGACATTTTGGGTTCAAAATCGCGAGAAATGAGTCATTTTGAGCTGAAATTCGTGAAGAATGAGTCATTTTGAGCCGAAATTCGTCTAGAAGAACCAGTTTGCTGTTAGAAAGCTAGGCAATGCATCTGGTTCAATTTTGACTCAAAAATAGCTTTTTTGCTAAATTTTGCCCAGAAACGTTAGAAAATCGGTTCATACTGAGTTATTTTCGCTAGAGAGCTAAATTTAGATCGAAAATCGGCTGAAAACTATCCTTTTGAGCGAAAATGCTAGATCTGAATCTGGAAAATGGCTCCAGTTTCGGCCGAGAGGTTTTGAGATGCTCCAAGTTGAGAATTAAAGAAAGATGCAATTTGAAGCTGAAATTTTGCGTTTTGAGAACGATTTTGGACAAAATATGGCTGAAAACGCCAAAAATAGACTAAAAAGGCTAAATTGCCCCTGAAAACGAAATTTTATTATTAGAAATTGTTCCAGATCCACTACGGAATCCACTCGCGCGGTCGTCTCATCGACTCGGCGTTCACCGTCTCGTTCGACCCGAAGTTCGACCCAATCATCAACGCAGTCAAAGAAGCCACCGACGCCGGAATCAAGGCATCCGGCATCGACGTTCGTCTCTGCGACGTCGGAGAGGCCATCGAGGAAGTGATGACATCACACGAAGTCGAATTGGACGGAAAGACGCTGACCGTGAAGCCGATTCGCAATCTCAGCGGACACACCATCGACGAGTACCGTATTCACGGTGGAAAGCATGTGCCAGTCGTCAAGGGAGGCGAGCAGACGACGAGAATGGAGGAGAACGAGGTGTACGCGATCCAAGTGTTCGGATCCACTGGAAAGGGACTCGTTCATGATGGTGGATTGGATGCGGGCAAATACATGAGAAACTTTCATACGGTTGAGGAGAAGATTCCGTTGAGACTTTCAAAGTCGAAGGTGCTTCTCGGACAGATCGATCGAAACTTTGGAACTCTCGGCTTCTGTCGTCGTTGGCTCGATCGTCTCGGAGAGACCAAGTACTTGATGGCGCTGAAGGACTTGTCTGATAAGGTAGGCCACGTTGGAGAGATTCTGGAGCTAATTTCGGTCATTTTGAGCAAAAAACCGCGAAATTTGAACTGTAGGATGCCAATAGCCAATTAATAGCTCACATTTCGCTCTTGTTAGCTCAAAAATACTGGATTTTTGGTTAATAATCTAAACGCTCAATTTTCCAGGGCATCATCGACCAATACGCACCACAATGCGACGTCAAGGGATCCTACGTCGCCCAGTTCGAGCACACCGTTCTGATGCGTTCGAATGTCAAGGAGGTCGTCTCGCGTGGTGACGACTACTAAATGCTTGCTTGTCATCTGAATCCCCCTCTTCTTAGTCTGTTTGTCCCCCTCTCGCTTAATTCTTGCCCCCACTTTGTTCTCTGTCACCTTGCAACCTTGTTAGTGTTATTTCTATTTTTAAGATGATTCTGATGATTTTTTTTGTTGTTGAAAATCTCGAAAATTCTAAATTTCCGGGTCCCCCCTTGACAAAAAGCTCAGAATCTCCTATTATTGCGGGCTTATCCTTTCTAATTTCTCACTTTCTCAATTATTATTTTGTGTCCCCTCTCGTCTCTCTCTCTCCTGAATTGAAATTCTGAAAAACCATAAATGTCATTCTGTGAACTATTTGATTAGGGAACAAGACGCTTTATTAACATTAGGTAGAAAATAGGAGACTTTCGAAATCCATTTAGCGATTCATATTCTGCATGCGCTCCATACGCTGACTGCGCTCCATCTCGAAACGTTCCTCACGCTCCCTGTCTTTCTGCTGCATCTCCTTCTCCTTCCAAATCACCAGAGCAAGTTCCGCATACTTTTCCACCCCACAAATAGCACCCAGAATTCCATCGATTTTACAGCGAACAACTCGATAGAAGCCTCTTCTCCGGTAGTAATGGACACCACGTCGATCGAGTTGGTCTTCGCTGAAATAAGAGAAATTAAAAAAAAAGCCTTCTGAAAATTGAAATATCGCTGATTCCAGAAATATGATTTTCATTTATTAGCGATATTCCCAAAGGGCAAACGCGCTCCATCGCCAACTTGGCTGAAATTTGAATTTTCAGCTTCTTTAAAAACAGCGAAACATGTTTTGGTGGGTGCGTGGACTCCTCGTGGACAATTCGACTGTCCACTCACCCACCAAAACATGTTTCGCTGTTTTCAAAACGGCGGGAAAGCTGAAAATTCAAATTTCCGTCAAGTTTGCGATGGAGCGCGTTTGGGCGGCCTAGTAACTTACGTAAATTCAGTCTGCTCCATTTCTAATCCCTCCAAAACTTTCTCCATATTGATCTTTTTAAATTCTTCGATATCATTGGTGGTCGCTAAAAGCGTTGCACCCCAACGGAATATAAGATTTTTCAGATTCTCATTCTTTCCCTCCGCCCATTCTTTGAAAAGTCGATTGATATCAGTCTCCTCGATTTTTTCGATAATACCAAAGTAGGCTTCAGTGGTTCCGGGGCCAATAGAAATCTCCTTAAAGTCCACCCAACTGGAATTGTCAATTCGAAACTCTTGGTGCTTCAATGGAGTACTGTACTTCATTCCAGGACAGAAGACGTTTAGGCGAATCTTCGGGGTCATGACCTCTTCTAGAAGGAACTTGAGGTCTTCTGAAGACACTGTGATCTTCTGGTGGTCCAGTGGGGTGACTTCAAGGGTCTCCAGAGTTTTGGTAAACTTCCAGAAGAACATTTTTGAAAAGTTCATTTCCCGCCGGCAGGTCACTTGGAATTCTTTGACGTTTAGAAAACTGAGAAGATGGGAGACGATGCTCTCTAGAAGTTTCTCTTTGGCGGCGAAGCTACGATTTTTGGCCTTCAGAAGTCTCTCGCACCATGTAGAACTCGCGGTGTTCGTGACTTGATTCATGACGTCTTCCCCATTGATTCGACGGATTACCCATTGAAATTGCTCCATTGGGTCCATTGGATAATAGGCTTCGATGTCCATATTCTTGTCAATGGATAGGCAAGTGTGGAGGGCTCCTAGGGTGATGTGGAAGACCTTGACGGAGACCTTGTGGAGCTCGAGGGTTTTCTTGAATTTGGAGGACATCATGGAGAGGTCGATTCTGGAAAAAAAAGGGGGTCTTAGAATGGTAGAAGTTGTGAGGTTCAAGGTCCGCCCACTTTTGATGTTTTGTGGGCACCCAGGACTGCCGAAAATTTTCGGCGAAAACCACAGGGCCGCGGTTATAATCACAATTTTGACATTGCGCCGCGGCCTTATTCACAATTTTTATATAGCGCCGCGGGCATATTCACAATTTCCATACAGCGCCGCGGCCATAATCACAATTTTTATATTGCGCCGCGGCCATAATCACAATTTTTATATTGCGCCGCGGCCATAATCATAATTCTGACATAGCGCCGCGGCCATACTCACAATTTTTATATAGCGCCGCGGCCATATTCACAGTTTTCGTAAAGCGCCGCGGCCATACTCACTATTTTTAAATAGCGCCATGGCCATACTCACTATTTTTAAATAGCGCCATGGCCATACTCACTATTTTGATATAGCGCCGCGGCCATAATCATAATTTTGACATAGCGCCGCGGTCATTATATCGATTTTTATATTGCGCCGCGGGCATAATCACAATTTTCAAATAGCGCCGCGGCCTTACTCACAATTTTTATATTGCGCCGCGGCCTTACTCACAAGTTTTATATTGCGCCGCGGCCTTATTCACAATTTTTATATAGCGCCGCGGCCATAATCATAATTTTGACATAGCGCCGCGGCCATACGCACTATTTTTACCTAGGACTGCGACCGGCCACGGCCATGCTATGTTTCTCACAGAGAGTGATCCCAACATGATTTTCTTTCTCGAAAATGATTAAGACGCATTATCTGAGAAAATCGACCACTGGTCAACTGACCATAGTCACACGAAAAAATTTTTTGTTTTGCAAATTGGCTGATATTTGGTGTGGGGATAGTACTAAATGTTAGAAATGCAAAAATGTAGTTTTTGGCCTGACTGGTCCCTCGGGTGCTTAGATATGGTCAAAAATCTGAAAAATCCAAATTTTTTTGCTGATTGAGATAATGATGAAATTTGTTCAAAAACATGTTTGTGGCATGTTTTTGAGCATTTTTTATGTCGAGGTCAACTCTCTATCTCATCTGCTTCGATCAGAAATTACTCAAAATAGAAGCGTTTTTTATCATTTTTTCCTTTGAAATGATCTTATGAAATGGGAACCCCCCAAAACGGTGAATTTTATTGTAGATTCTGAATCCTCATGAAATTTACTACAAAACCTACCTTATTTCAATTAAAATCTCTTTCACCAAAGAACGGTTTAGGACCAAAATAGGCAATTTTCAAAAAAATTTCATGGGGTCCCCCCTTATGAAAAAAATCGAAAATTTTCAAAATGCTCCAAATTGATTCTAAGAGTGGTGTCAAATATCAAAAAAACCTTATCAATCCAAATAAATTGAATTTATGGTTTTCCAGCCGCATTATGGTCCATTAAAAGAAGTTTTCGAAATCTTAGTTTTGTAGGTGCTAATGTTATCTGAGATTAACTATAGCTTTGGAAAACCCTTTTTGATGTTAGACACCACTCTTAGAATCAATTTGGAGCATTTTGAAAATTTTCGATTTTTTTCATAAGGGGGGACCCCATGAAATTTTTTTGAAAGTTGCCTATTTTGGTCCTAAACCGTTCTTTGGTGAAAGAGATTTTTATTCAAACTAGGTGGGTTTTGTAGTAAATTTCATGAGGATTCAGAATCTACAATAAAATTCACCGTTTTGGGGGGTTCCCATTTCATAAGATCATTTCAAAGGAAAAAATGATAAAAAACGCTTCTATTTTGAGTAATTTCTGATCGAAGCAGATGAGATAGAGAGTTGACCTCGACATAAAAAATGCTCAAAAACATGCCACAAACATGTTTTTGAACAAATTTCATCATTATCTCAATCAGCAAAAAAATTTGGATTTTTCAGATTTTTGACCATATCTAAGCACCCGAGGGACCAGTCAGGCCAAAAACTACATTTTTGCATTTCTAACATTCAGTACTATCCACACAACAAATATCAGCCAATTTGCAAAACAAAAAATTTTTTCGTGTGACTACTGATGATCGAGTATCTCAGGTAATGCGTCTTAATCAGTGAAATGCGGGCCTACTTGAAGCCGGCCGGCCGCTGCTGACCGCGGCCATACCTGGACCGGCGGCGGCGGACCGGCTGTGTCATAATTTCGTGGTGAGCGGAGCATGTCCAAAATCAGTTTTTAAAAGAAACTTACAAATTCCTTATATCAAGCTTATCGAGAACCATGCCGAGTGCTAGCCATGGAAGCTTGAGAAGTGGGAAGGGTGTCGCGCTCATTTTTATCTGGAAAGAAAATGAAAATTGGAGAATGACCTGACAACAGTGGCTCTAGAAAGGGGAACGATGGGGGCAAATAGAGAGAAAATATTGGTTTTTTTTAGAAGGCGGGGGGGGGGGGGGTCCCAGACAAGTAATACGGTTGGTAAGGTGTCTATCGATTGAAAAATGTAATGGCGGACAACGGTGTGGGCACACAGTAGTCAAACTTCGTGGTAAGACCATTCGGTAGATAGCAACTCATAGTAAGAAAATCGGAAAAAAATCAATCGAAAATTCTAATTTAATTCCAATTTTCGAGGTCCATTTTTCAAGTTTTTCTCAATTTCGTCGATGCTTTTGTATCTTTTTGTCACAAGAAAATGGAATTATTAAAATCCCTCAGTGGTTTGGACTCATCGTTGATTTGAAAAGAGAACTGAAATAAGCACTTGAAGAAACAGTAAAAATTACAGATAGTCTTCAAAATTCAAACACCATAAATCGATGTTTGCAGACAAGAGGCTCCGCCCACAAGTCTGCAAACACCGCGAGGGAAGTTGACTGCTTGCAATTTACCTTTGAGAAAACTGAGAAATTACGGATTTCGTAAGCCGATATGTTACATGTCTACACTAGTAGTCGTCGATAACGCTCAAGAATACCTTAAATCGAATGCAGATGAAACTAATGAATTCGTTTTTTTCTGTTTCAATTGGCTCATTTTCAGAGAAGTTTGATTTGAAAGATAATCGTAACTGAGTGCCGAATAGTTGACAAATGCAATTTTTCGTCTAACTGAAAATCATAAGAAATTTTAGAATGTAACTTTCATTTCAGTCAGTATTCATACATTTAACAATGCACAAAGACATTTTTCAGTGATGGACAATTTCAGTTTCAGATAGGATTTATTTGAATGATCAATCATACTGAATTACTTTTTCAATTCATTCAGCTAAAGTTGATAAAGAATTCAGCAAATTGATACTTTCTAGACAAAAAAAACATTATTTACTAGGTATCGTTCACTGGATATGTTCACTTGGATCTTGCTATTTTCAATCCGTTCAATTTGAGACTGTCGGTCTATTAGAGGTTTTACGGTATTTGTCGAATTCGTACACCCACTAGAATACAAACAGGGTTACATAAAGAATTTGATTTCAGAAAGTCAGCATTTTGTACTTTGATTTCACTGAATTGTTGCTTTCATGATTACAGGACTTTCAAGAGCTCTTGATAAGAAGTTTGGAAATTGGGAATCGATGACAGAGTGTTGCAACGGGGTTCAGATGGGTGGTGAGCAAGACCACTGATATAAGGATAAGACTTTATTAGGGTTTATTGAATACTCCCGACTAGAGTAAGAGTTCACGTTGGCTTCTGGTTCCTTGGTGGTTCTTCTATTCATCGGGTGGTTCCTCCGGATCCCTTCTTGGTCCTTGTCCTCGACGACTTCGTAGAATTGAAGGCTTCTTGATCCCAGCGGTGGTGGTCCTTTGGAGAAGGTGGAACTTCCTTGGACTTCGGACGAACTTCAAACTGATTGATAGAGAATCCTCGAGCATCGTTGACATTGCCACGTGTTTGATGGTCATGGAGATTAGATTTGCCGAATTGATAAGGTGACCTCGGCTCACGGAAGAAAGGCACTGTCGCCTGATTCCGGAGAGTTCACGGGAGGAATGCACTGTCGCATATTCCCGTTGGAGGTTTGAGGGTGTTGTAGATGTGAGAGGTTTTATCATAGTTGAGGAACTCCAGACAGTTGATATTGAAGACTTCTTCGTTGTGGAATACATGGGGAACCCATTTATTTCACAACACTCCACACTCGGAAACGAACTTCTTTCAGAAGTTGAACTCTTTCAATAAAGGTTGACGAATCCAACTAATAAGATGAGCAAATTTCATGTCTCGGCAACAAAATGCCGATGTAACAATAATCGTTGAGGGATGAACCGATTGCTCAGGTTTATACCGCAACACTGGGAGGCGGGGGATGAAAGAACTTCTTTAAAGTTCTTGTATTCTATTGACAATATTTCTCAAACAGAAACATTAAAGAAAAGCGAGTCTTGTAGCCAACAATTCTGGCCATAAGTTGAATACAGAAATGTACCAACGGTACTTAGATGGTCGAGTACCATTCCAATTTTTCTTATACTTTGCAACAAGCAACTGTTTGCATAAGAGTTTTCGATAATAAAACTATGTTTTCAAGCCCAATTGACTCGTTTGCTTATTATTACTTTTTTGTGACACCTCTTCGGTGAGCTGATAGATTTAACTCGATTAGTTGCAGGCCGATTGCCATTTACTTTTATAGTTTGTTCTGCGCTCAGATTTTTATGACCAATTGTTCATGAGACCGATTGTCTTAAGAGACAGGTTACTCTTTCTATCGTTAGAGCTATTCTCTAGTATTGTTTCCACGGCTTGGAAAGTATCTCGAAAAGATGTTTTTGGTTCAAGCGACTCTTGTTGCTGTTGAATACCGACTGTATTTTCATAGTTTGTTGACGAACTCAACTTGTTTTGAGTGAAGCTATTCAGAGTCGGAGGTTTGAGTCCCCCTGTTCCGAACAAACAGTTTTTGATATCTCTTCTCTGTGTTCTCAACATTTTCCTTTTCAATGTGATTGGGACAATGCCAAGAGTGATGTCGGCAATTACAGAAGCGACATCTACGCTCCGACTCACAATCCTCTGTTTTGTGTTTCTGAGAGAGACACATGGTACATCTACCTCTTTTTTTGGTGATTTCAATTTTCTTGGTAGCAGGGAGGTAACAATCTCGCGACTCGTGATTGTTGGAATGACAGAAAAAGCAGCTTTTGTGAGGTTCTTTTCCCACGTATCTCCTGCGTTCATCACTGTGACTCCCTCCGTTTTTGAAGCTCGAATAGCTTGCATTTGATCTTTTCTCCCTTTGTTCTGGGCTACTAGTTTCACCCGAACGGTGTCCCTTTTCTTTTGCTTCGTAAGCTCGTATCGAGAGTACTTTGTTGTTTGAGTGGTTTCTCTCATCTTTTGCCTTCTCCAAGGCGCCCTTTTCAGCAATCGTATCGTAAGTAAGCGCAACGAGCTCATCGAAAGATCGTTGCTGGCTTCTGTGCTTCCGGAAGATTGGTCCCATTATTGACTGAGGAAGCTTGTTGATGAATCCCTTTGTGAATAAGGCGTCGTCAACATGGATGCCTGCCGTTCGCAAGTTGCTTGCTATAATCACGAAACGATTCAAGTCTTTCTCCATTTCTTCGTAGCTGTTCTCCGAAAAGGTGTGTTTTTGAAGTTGTTCCATGTACATTTGGATGGTATCATTGGGACGGTTATACTGGCGCTCCAGGTTTGCTCTGAGCAGCTTATAATCAACTTCCGATATTTTTGTTGATTTCATAGCAGCTTTGGCTTCTCCCGAAAGGAGACGAAGCAACAACGTCTGCTTCATGTTTGTGGGAATCTCTGGGTTGTCGTGTACAAGCATATCAAAAGTCTGTATGAAGATCAAGTAATTCTCCGTGCTTCCATCAAACGGTTCAATGGAACTGGTGATGCTTGTTACCAGATTTGATGCAAGCATAGGAGACGGATTCTCCGGTGGACTCATCATCGGTAGAGTGAGTTTGTCAACTCTTTCAGTTGATTGATTCCTACCATCCAGACCCGACTGGCCAATCTCCTCTTTTTTTACCAAGATGGGTGTTTCAATGCCGAATGCATTGGTTGGAATTGCTTGTCCCAGACAATTTCTTGAATCGCGTTCCGATTCTTTCCCCTGGACCTCTGGTGACTCCGCGAATCGGACGTTCTTGTTATTCATGGCGCTTTCATGATTAATTCTTTGAATCTCCTGTAACTGGTTTACCTGGGCTTGCAATTTCTGCATTGCATCTATTATCCCGTTGTTCCATCTTGCTTGTTGCTCCTTATCCACTCGATAGCTGTTTTGCAGACTATCTACGGTAGCGATGAGCAGGTTTTGAGTCCGACAGACTTGCTCAATCTGGCGACCCCAATTATCAATCAACTCGGCACTATTCAGCGTTGACGAGGAGTGTCCTTTTGCTGAGTTGTTCTCCTCCGAATGAGTGATACTAGACCGATTGTCTCCGGATTGAGTGGATTGTGTTTTCTGTTTCGTTTCGTTATTCTCCATCATCCAGCCGTCTATGTCCGCTAAGAGGCAAACCACTCTTTCTCGCAATGGCTGGTATTCTCTCATTTCCAGATGGATTTCGAGTTCTTGCCGATTGCAAGCAAATGTCTGTTTTGGAGAGCATAGATCTGGGTTTTTCTTCATCAGATGATGAAGCTCGTTGGGCAATTCATTCAATTGCTTCAATTTTTTCTCCAACGCCCTTTTGTGTTCACCGATTGTGATACGAATTGCCGCCGAATACGGTTTCTGAAGCAACCCTTCAACTACTGTTATTACCTGTCTAGCCTTATTCAGGCTTTTTGTGCTTGACGACTTCAAGCTCTTCATTGTGGGGAGTTTGCCAGACTCCTCTGATCCAATGTCGTCTTTGTTCCGTTCCTTTACCATTCCGTTGTCCAGTGCGTTGGGTTCTCTAGTTGAGCTGTGTTGTTGCGTTGTTACGATTGTTCGTACTGATTCGTTTCGATCTTCTCATCTTAGATGGACAGTTTTTTGTTTGACCCTTGCGACCCTGGTCAATGCGTGATGATAAGCATCTATATTTTTATTTTCTCTGATGAACTTTCGATTGTTATCATGATCAGTTGACGTTCACGATTCTCCTGGTACCGGGGAAAACCGCGGAGTTACTACCTCTTTGATAACTCGGTGTCCTGGCCAGGGACTCGTTATGGCCTCGGTGTCCTGGCCTTGCTGGACTCATTACGGCCACGTTTGAATGCAACTCTGTCTTCTTAGAAGACTCTCTCTCTCTCTCTCTCTCTCTCTCTCTCTCTCTCTTGTCGACTCGGTGTCCTGGCCAGGGACTCGTTATGGCCTCGGTGTCCTGGCCTTGCTGGACTGATTACGGCCACGTTCTGCTTATCTGATTCTGACGTTTGCAACCATCTTTGTCTGGTGTTCTCGATTTTGATTATAGAGCCGACTACTCAGTTGTTTTTCCTTCTAGATCTGAATATCTTCAAAGGCTCATGCTATCCTGGATGTACATGACCACGATTCGAACTGGTTCGCGACTCCAGAGACAAATCGTTGAAAAGTGCAAACTGCTGAATAGTCACTACCATAGTTTCAGAATTTCTTGAGAAGACAATCTCTCCTTTCAGTCTGTGCTCTATTAGCCAGTGGCTCTATCGATGAATCAGCCCGAGTGGCATGATATCCGTAAATATTCCTCATATCTCGTCCAAATGACTATATGGAGTTTTGGCTAACTTTGAGCCTGATGCTCAGATTCCTGTTAATATGACAACTCGAACAGTTATTGGTGAATGGTTCAGTGGATTTCTTTCTTTTAAGCTTCCATCGTTTTCCGTCAGTGGTGCCCAAGTAGCATTATACAGTGGTGCCCAAGTGGCATTATGGACCTTTTATTCCAAAGAATGCTGTTTTTGAAGCATTTTTTCCTAACTCGTGCAGTTATTATCGGTGTTTTCAATCTCTGATTGTATTGCCCAAAATGGCATTCTCTCACGTGTGTTTGCCACATCGCCAGAAATAGGCGACCCCACACGAATCATTTTCATATTAATTTCCGAAAGAACAGAATGGTTCATGCTCCGAACGAGCGAGATTTCTTGAAAATCTTCTTGGACCCTAGACTCCGAATGAGCTGATTCTTTCCTCAATACCAGCTACTTGCTCCACCTGGGTTCTTTTCTGGCGACTCCAGATAGAATCGGTCGATGCACCATGTTGCAACGGGGTTCAGATGGGTGGTGAGCAAGACCACTGATATAAGGATAAGACTTTATTAGGGTTTATTGAATACTCCCGACTAGAGTAAGAGTTCACGTTGGCTTCTGGTTCCTTGGTGGTTCTTCTATTCATCGGGTGGTTCCTCCGGATCCCTTCTTGGTCCTTGTCCTCGACGACTTCGTAGAATTGAAGGCTTCTTGATCCCAGCGGTGGTGGTCCTTTGGAGAAGGTGGAACTTCCTTGGACTTCGGACGAACTTCAAACTGATTGATAGAGAATCCTCGAGCATCGTTGACATTGCCACGTGTTTGATGGTCATGGAGATTAGATTTGCCGAATTGATAAGGTGACCTCGGCTCACGGAAGAAAGGCACTGTCGCCTGATTCCGGAGAGTTCACGGGAGGAATGCACTGTCGCATATTCCCGTTGGAGGTTTGAGGGTGTTGTAGATGTGAGAGGTTTTATCATAGTTGAGGAACTCCAGACAGTTGATATTGAAGACTTCTTCGTTGTGGAATACATGGGGAACCCATTTATTTCACAACACAGAGTAATAAAATAATGTATGTTGTTTCCCTTCATATATTTTTTTTGGTCTTACAAATTTCAATTTACCATTCCTCGGTTCAAACTTTGATTCAATAATGGAAATAATGCATAGTCTTAGAAAACCTGAAGACATGGTAGAAATCTTTTTTCAAACTTTGTAATTTTTCGATGATTCACACACTCTTAAGAATACTGTAATCCACCACAAAGATGTTGCATACACCAAATAACATAAAAAGCAAAACACAATTTCTGTTTCGGCTAGTTGAGATATTGAATACCGGTCTCACAGCTCTAATATTTCAATGATTTTGACTCTCTAGCGAACTTGAAAAAATTAGGAAATCGTTATTCGCAAAAAAAACATTAGTATTTTATCTAGTGATACTCATTTTGCAAGCAATTACGATCCTCTTTTTGCATTACTAAATTGAGATATAATTCGAACCACAGATTACAATATATCTTAAAATCAGGCAGAGGAGTGTAACGCCTATTTTTCCATAGCTGTAAACAGCAAAACTAACACCGATCAAAATACAATTTTCTCCGTTTTAGAATGCTGCCAACACGAACAACGTATCACTTGGAACCAATTATCTCAGCATTTTTTTTCATGAAACAGATTGAGTGTTGAACTATTCCAAATTCAATTGATGTACTTTTTTGGCTGTTTTCACTTATCACTAGATTCGAAGAATAACACTAAGTCGTACTAGCATATCTGACCATGCCAAAACGGTTTCAGGCTTGTAGGAAAGAACTTTTTCAAAGTGAAAAAATTTTCAGTTTCTATTGGTTGGTTTCAATATCTTCTGACTAATGAAGTTGATTTATAGACATAATCTATCAAACAAACGGTTCCAATATTCTAAATTTTCACTGTTTCCAATAGTCCCTATCTTCCCTGTTCATTTGTTTGTTGCAATATGGTTCAAAAGTTTTGATACTTGTAAAAATAACTTCGATTTCAGATTGTCTATTTTCTCATAAGTGTACCTCATTCAGTGATTTTTTTTCGCTCGTGGTTGTTATTCAATTTCCGCTTTTGTTTGCATACATTGTAGGCGACCTGACACTCCACGGAAATGTAAGAATATTTCTGTTTCGATAACCTGATATAATGCATGAGCGTTCAAAGGGTTTAGTAAAAAGGCGATCCAACAACGCATTCAATTTTCAAAAGCACGTCTCAAAAAAATAACCTGTGTGCACAAAATAGTCAACAAAAAGCTCAAGGATTTGCACTGATTTGATGTTTTGCTGTTTCGTATTGCCAGTTTTTCTAGAGGTTTGCTCATGAAGACGGTAAAAAGACGGGAAGACAATTTATGAAAATCCAGTATTTAGTTGATTCATTGAAAGCATCAACAGGAGCTCGAGATTCTGTCTGCAGCCCCCTCCAAACATCCACAAAAATTGGAGAGTGGAAACGTTATGTTTCAGGTACTCTGTATTTCAACAGTTGTTCTTATTGAGTTGTTCAGAACCACGGACTTTTCCAAAACAATTAGGAACATTTTCTGTTTTCCAAGTTAGATATTTTTGTTTTTCATTCCCAAAATCTCAATGATTTGAAAATATGTAAAATTGATGATAGATTATATATATTGCTGATTCGAGTAGTCCTCATCTTACACAATATGTAAATGGAATCATTGAGCGAATTGAACGTTGAGCGATCATTGAGCGAGCTCTTCCCATCCTCTGAACAGTTTTCATAATTAGTTATCGCAAAATTTTTTCAAACTCAATATTTCTAAAATTTTTTATAAGATCTTGTTCTCCATGTTGACATTATGTTTTACAATTCGGAGACTCGGTTTCGAGCAGTTCATATCATCATAGTAGCACGCTTGCTCTAATAAGACATCAACACATAGAATCTTTTATTCAAACTCAAACCCCCAGAATTATCACCAAAAATAGCACCACAATAAAGTTCAATTCCATCCCACTTCTTCCCGATCCATTCCACTCATCGATTCCAAAAAACAGGGGTACTCCAACTTCATCCTCCTCATCCACATACTCCACGTCTCCTTCGAATCCATCTGAAGAATCATCTGTTTCCTCCTCAGAATCCCTTCCTTTTTCTGGTTTTTGAGTCGGGTTTCCTGGAAGTCTCGAATGCTTTGGAGCCTTTGTTGGAGATTCTGGAGATTTCGTGGTAGAAATTTTTGGGTTCGTCGTTTTTGAAGGATCATGAGTCGTTGTAGAAGGCTCTGGCGATGTTGGAGCTTCAGTAGTGGTAGTCGTGGTAGAAGGTGGCGGAGGTTGGCAGACTCCTGAGTACTCGCAAATCTTCGCAGACATATGCATCATACTGACAAAGTAGAGATTGTTGCCTTCTTTTCCATTTGGAATCGACGTCTTCATTCCAATCACCGTCGCCTTACTACTGTAGTTCAGCACCAATGGACCACCACGATCATTTGCAACAGTATAAGGTGTAGTGTACACAAATTCATCTGCTTTGTGGTATAAGATCTGAAAGTTAGAAGATGAAAAAGGCATGATCCTAGTATCCCATACATACCACTAGCTTATGATGCTTCATGATAGTATTGTCTAGTCCATAGGCATGTACTACAGTGTTAACTTTCTTCGGGACGGAGTCTGCAAAAGCGCTCTATTGAGAACATCAAGTTTAAGAACATCAAAGATTTGAGAAATACTAACCATCAGCAAGACAAGGTAGGTTCTTGGAAGTTGTCGAGGGAAGTTCTTCAACTTCCAACAAAAGTGTGCCGAACATCTCATGAAAATCACGAGCACCACAATCTGCATATGCGCGACCCTAAAGACTCAAACGTGCCTAAATTAGTTGTGCGAAAATTCTTACCCTCAAAACCTTCACATCAGACTGATTTCCAGATACCACATGTAGACTATCAACAACGTTTTGCGGCAGGTCGAGATATCTGAAAAATGCCGACTTTTGTTTAGGTTACTGTACTTCTGTAATTTTTACTTATTAGTCTCACAAGCCTTGTGGTCAATTTCTTTTCCGTTTGTCCATCTCTTGGACTCACTAATCACCACTTGTACTGACGTGAGCACGTATCTTTTGGAGATTGGAAAAGCGGCGGATTTGTGAAAAAATACGTTGTTTGTGTTGTTCAATCTGACCCAGAGAAGCCAGCTGGGGTTTTCGTAGTAGTCGAAAACTTCTCCAACTTGATTTTCGGAAGGTGTGGCTAAAATATGTCCAATTTTATATTTCCCACCCAAAAATAAACTTACGAAGAAATTCTTTTCCACAAGTCTCCAGTCTCTCTTTGTTTTCATTTTCGCTCAACCTGCCACCTTTCGACTTTCCAGATCCTTTGACTCCTCGATAGATAACAATGATACATATCAAGATTATCGTTTGTATTTTCATTTTGCAGCTATTGGCTGTTTTGATAATCAAACTTTTCAGGGAATAAAGTACTTATTGGATCCACGCGGGAGATGGGACTAATTTGATAAGACGAAAAAAAATTGCCACGAGGATCTCGTTTTCGTGATTTAGATTGCAAAAAATTGAACGTGAAACAAAACAGTTTATCTAGGTGGAATGAGACAACACTAACCATCTACTGACTATCACAAATTTAAAGGGGGAGTTCACTAATTTCTGAATTTCAGATTTTTTTTACATCAATCGATGCAGAATTAGTGCGCGGGAAATTAATTCTCTTGGAGCCTAGTCTCAAAATGCTCAGTTTTCAAAATATGGGCCAAAAACTGCTCAAAAAAAATAAACTGTCAGGGTGCACACCGCTCGAAAAACTCACGTTTTAGGGTGCAAAATTTTCTTGAGGGTGCAGATTGCCACGTCATCGAAAATTTTGCACCCTGACAGTTGATTTTTTTGAGCAGTTTTTGGCCCATATTTTGAAAACTGAGCATTTTGAGACTTGACTCCAAGAGAATTAATTTCCCGCGCCCTAATTCTGCGTCGATTGATACCAAAATCTCGAAATTTGGAATTAGTGCACTCCCCCTTTAATGGTTTCAATAATATGACATAGTTGAAACTGGAAAATTTGGGTCAATGTCAACGAATGAAAGTGATAAATACATCCAAAATAAAACTTTATTCACTCTCAAACCCACAAAACCATGACCAGAAATAACAACACAAAAAAGTTCAACTCCATCCCTCTCCTTCCCGATCCATTCCACACTTCTCGTTCAACAAACACGGGCACTCCAACTTCATCCTCCTCATCCACACACTCCACTTCTCCTTTGAATTCATCTGAAGAATCATCTTCTTCTTTCTCAGAATCTCTTCTCTCCTCTGGTTTTTGAGTCGAGTTTCCTGGAGGTTTCGAAGGTTTTGGATCCTTTGTTGGAGATTCTGGAGACTTCGTGGTAAAACTTTTTGGATTTGTGGTTTTTGAAGGATCAGGTGTCGTTGTGGAGGGCGCTGCGGTAGTTGGAGCTTCTGTAGTTGTAGTTGTGGTAGAAGGGGACGGAGGTTTGCAGACTCCCGAATACTCGCAAATAGCATCGTACAATGTGATCATACTGTAGAAGTAGACGCCGTTCTTGGAATTAGTTGGAAGCGACGTCTTCATTCCGATAACAGTTGCCTTACTACTGTAGTTCAACACCAACGGACCACCACGATCATTTGGAACATTGTAATGTGTAGTGTACACCCAACGTTTGTCTGGCGGGAACCATGTGATCTGAAAAACACTGTGACAGGGCTTAAAATTACAAAATTTTACCATGACGTTGTGATGCAGCATTTTACCCCCATCCAGTCCATAGGCATGCACCACGTCCCAGAGATTGGCTTCTGTGGTATCTGAAAATGCGTTCTATTGAGAAAATCGTTATCCGTAATGTTTACTATCAGCTAAACATGGAATCCGAGATGTAACGTCGTCCCATAGTCCTTCAACTTCCAATAACAATGGGCTGAACATCACATTGAAGTCAGTATAACCACAAACGAGGAAAAGTCGACCCTGGAAAACATTTCCGGCTCGAAAATGTCGAAGATAGGAAAAACTCACTCTCAGAACTATGGGTAGATCGCCTGGCCTATTGCCCGAATACACTAACAGGTTGTCCAGTATGTGCTTTGGAACATCGGCGTGTCTAAAGATTGCTGTAGCTCTTTGAAACTTTTGTAGTAACTTACTTATTTTTACAAGTCGTCGAATCAAATGATTCTCCGTTTATCCGCCATTTCTTATCCTCTGTCAACACGACTTGAGCGGAAGTGAACACGTGTCTTTTGGAGATGGGAAATGCGGCGGAATTTTGGAATAATGTGTTTTTCTTGTTGGTTGCGATGGCCCAGAGAAGCCAGCTGGGGTTTTCGTAGTAGTCGAATTCTTTTCCAACTTCATTCTCGGAAGGATGAGCTAGAAATCATTGAAGTTTTCAACTTCCCGCCCAAAACGAAACTTACGAAGAAACTCTTTTCCACAAGTCTCCAACCGTTCCTCGTTTTCATCACTACTCAACCTGCCACCGTTAGAGTTTCCAGATCCTACGACTCCTCGATAGATAACAATGATACATATCAAGATTATCGACTGTATTTTCATTTTGCAGCTATTGGCTGTTTTGATGATCAAACTTTTCGGGGAATAATCGTTCGGTTGGGATCCACGGATGAGATGGGACTGATTTGATAAGAGAATAAAAAATTGCCACGAGGTTTTCGTTTTCGTGATTTAGATTGCAAAAAAATCACACGTGGATCGAATAAAGTTCATCTAGGTGAACTGAGGGCTCTATACTGATTGTCCCAAACTTTACGAAATCAATGAAATGTAATAACTGAAACAGGAAACTTTGGGTCAATGCTGTAATTCAAACTTCCGAAAAAGTAATTCAAACTTCCGAAATCCAACTTTATTTACTTCCAAACTCCCAAAACCAAGACCACAAGCAACACCACAAAAAAGTTCCACTTCATCCCTTTCCTTCCCGATCCATTCCATACTTCTGGCTCAAAAAACAAGGGTACTCCAACTTCATCCTCCTCATCCACACACTCCACTTCTCCTTTGAATCCATCTGAAGAATCATCTGTTTCCTTCTCATAATCCCTTCCTTTTTCTGGTTTTTGAGTCGGTTTTCCTGGAGGTTCCGGAGGCTTTAGAGTCTTTGTTGGAGATCCTGGAGACTTCGTGGTAGAAATGTTTGGATTCATGGTTTTCGAAGGATCGGGAGTCGTTGTAGAAGGCTCTGGAGTTGTTGGTGCTTCAGTAGTGGTAGTCGTGGGTGCCGCAGTGGTGGGCTGTATCTGACAGACTCCCGAGTAGTCGCAAATTTCTTGTTGAAGTCTTCTCATACTGACATAGTAATTTCCCTCACTGTTACCAAGCGTATCCTTGCTTCCGAGCACTATGGCCTTTCCCGTGTAATTCAAAACCAACGGACCACCACGGTCATTTGAGATTGTATAAGGTGGCCAAGTGAAAACATTAGAGACGTAAATTGACGATTTGGATTCTGGATTGCCGATCTGAAACTTTCAAATGTCTTGAATATCAATATTTACAATTATTTACCTGGACTCTATGGTGCTCCATGTGCAGCTGCTGCTCATCAAATCCATAAGAATGCACTACATCTCCCGGCTTGTATTCAACAGTCTCTGCAAATGCGCTCCATTGATAAAAGTTCCAATTCTGCAAGTACTAACCATCAGCTGCACATGGAATGTTTTCCCAAATCATTGTGGGGTCGGCGACTTCCAATATCATATAAGTGAATGTTACACCGAATTGGTTGTGATTGCATATACTGAAAGTGCGGCCCTAAAAGAATAGAGGAATTTCTGGGGATACAGTACTTTGCTTGGCTAACACTTCTAACTTTAGTGGCTCCTTTCGGAGTGGTAACCAAGATATTGTCGACGATGTGTTGGGGAAGGTCGGCGTGGCTAAAACGTCGTTTTATTTCAATCGCAATTCTTCTAATCCAACTCACTTTTGCGCATTACACGTGGATGTGTCGAACGGTTTCCCATCTAGGACCCAATAGGCCCAATTATTTTTCCAGGTGAACAAAACCTGAGTGTTAGCGATAATGTGTCTTTTGGAAATTGGAAATCCAGCGGATATGGGATGTTTATGTGTGGTATTCCCGTATTGGTCCACGTAAAGAAACCAGGTTCCATTTTCATAAAAGTCGATAACTTTTCCATGTTTGTCTGTTGCGGGTTGTGCTGAAAATATAGCATATTGTTGGTGCAGAACGTTCAAAAATGAGAAGATCAAGAATTTCTAGAAAAAAAAAACTCACGAAGAAACTCTTTTCCACAAGTCTCCAATCTCTCCTCATTTTCTTCATCACTCAACCTTCCAACACTCGACTTCCCAGATCCTTTGACTCCTCGATAGATGACAATGATACATATCAAGATTATTGACTGTATTTTCATTTTTCAGCTATTGACAGTTTTGATGATCAAACTTTTCAAGGAATAATAGATTTTTTTGGGATCCACGACAATCTGATAAACCGCAAAAAATGCCACGAATCTCCCTATTTTTTTCAGATTCCACAAAACATCGAAAGCCACGTCCCTCGCTCAAAATTTATTCCTCGAAAAGTTTGATAATCAAAACAGTCAGTGGATGAGAAAATGAAAATACAATCGATAATCTTGATATGTATCATTGTCATCTATCAAAGAGTCGAAGGATCCGGAAACTCGAACCGTGGCAAGCTGAGTAATATAGAAAATGAGGAGAGGTTGAAGACTTGTGGAAAGGAGTTTCTTCGTAAGTCATTGGGGCCAGAAGTTTGGATACAGTTTACCGCTTTCATGTGGTCAGCATCGTACCGTACTCTCCCGCCGCCCGCGCCCTTTTGGCAGTTGTACAGTATCAAAAGAAGCGAGAATTCAAAAGTTCAATGATTTTCAGCTAAACCTTCCCAAGGTGTCGACGGAGAGGGATTCCACTACTACAACAATCCAAGTTGGCTACTATGGGCCACTGTAGTCGACAACAAAAACACAAAGTTCAATAAATCCACCGCATTTCCAATCTCCAAAAGACACTTGATAACTTCATCGCAAGTAGTGCTGACCAAGGATAAAGAATGGATGGTGGACGGAGGGGAGCCATTCAAAGAGACGGATTGTGTCAATAAGTGAGAATTCCTAGAAGTTCCCAAGTCATCAATTTTTTTTTCCATTTCCAGCAACGTCCATCTTCCGAAGCATATGGTGGATAGTGTGCGGGTGGTATCGGGTAGTAACTCTACGGTGAAGGTTCTAAGGGGCCTAGTCTTCTGGGCATGTGGTTATGGTGACTTCGACAAAATGTTCAGCCCACTTTTCTTAGAAGTTGAAGAAATGCCAGAAGGAACTTCCAAAAATATTCCTTGCTTGGCTGATGGTCAGTAACTTTTTTAGTTTTTGGTCTATGCAATAGAGCGTATTTTCAGACACCGTTCCAGCTCTTAATGGAACCGAAGTGCACTCCTATGGACTAGAATTGGGTATCATGAAGCATCGCAAACTTCAGGTACATTTTAAAACTTCGATGTATTATTTTCCGCGTTTTTTTAGATCGCAGGTTTCAAGGGCGTTCCTTGGGTTCACACCACAAAGTACACAGTTGAAAATGATCGTGGTGGTCCGTTGGTGTTGAACTACAGTAGTGAGGCTACTGTTATAGGAATGAAGACGTCGGATGCCACAGACAGTTCTGATGGAGTCTACTTCTATAGTATGATGAATCTGTACAATGTGATTTGCGAGTACTCGGGAGTCTGTAAAACACCGCCTACTACTACTATCCCGACTACAACAACCACCAAAGCACCAACTACTCCAGAACCCTCTACAACGACTCCTGATCCTTCGAAAACCATGAATACAAAAAGTTCCACCACGAAGTCTTCAGAATCTCTAACAAAGGCTCTGCCTACAAAACCTTCAGGAAAACCGGCTCAAGAACCAGAAAAAGGAAAGGATTCTGAGGAAGTAACAGATGATTCTTCAGATGAAATCGAAGGAGACGTGGAGTATGTGGATGAGGAGGATGAAGTTGGAATACCTTTGTTTTTGGAACCAGAAGTGTGGAATGGATTGGGAAGGAAAGGGATGGAGTTGAACTTTTTTGTGATGCTGTTTTTGGCCATGGTTTTCGGGTTTTACTAGTGAATAAAGCTGGATTTTTGACTCCGGGACGTTTTGCAACCAGTCATTTTGCAACCACGTCATTTCGAAACTTTAAAATTCAGATTTTTGTACAAGTTCACGTTGAAATAAATGATAACCTGGAATGGTACCCTCAATCACACACAGTCTGAATGAACCTGAAGAGCCTGAACCTGAATGGTGGACAACGACTGGTTACGAAATGTCCAGTTTCAAAATGTTTCAAAATGTCTTGTAAAAAATCGAAATGAGTTGCAAAATGACTTGGTTGCGAAATGTCCCGCAGCCGATTTTTTAATTGCATCTGTTTTTTTGGAATTTGAACTACGAGAGCTTCGTGGCAATTTTTTTCTTCCCTTATCAAATCAGTCCCATCACTCCGTAAATCCAACCAAACGACTATTCCTCGAAAAGTTTGATCAAAACAGCCAATAGCTGGAAAATGAAAATACAATCGATAATCTTGATATGTATCATTGTCATCTATCAAGGAGTTGGAAGATGCCAAAAGTTGACTACTGGAGAGAATGAGGAAAGATTGAAAACTTGTGGAAAGGAGTTTCTCCGTAAGTTTTTTTCAAGCGGAGGTATTCAAGTAACTTCAGTTATTTTCAGC
Organism: Caenorhabditis sinica; assembly: GCA_963932045.1. Lineage (NCBI taxonomy): Eukaryota > Metazoa > Nematoda > Chromadorea > Rhabditida > Rhabditidae > Caenorhabditis > Caenorhabditis sinica. The sequence continues at coordinate 25,179,661 of OZ009940.1, forward strand.
CCAACCCTCCCAAAGCGAAAAGGGAGCAAATTTCGACTATCCGACTAAACCAGGCTGGTTGCTTTGGGTCACTTCGAAAAATGTCAAAAATAGACTATCTCGACAATCCACCGCATTTCCAATCTCCAAAAGACACGTGATGACTTCCTCTCAAGTCGTTTTGACTTCGGATAGAACATGGTCGGAGGACGGTAAACCGCTTAATGAGTCCACCTGTGTTCCACCTGATAAGTAAGATGGTCTGAAATACAGTAATCCTCAAAATTTCTCTCTTTTCAGCTACGTGGATCTGCCAAAACACATCGTGGATGATCTGTTGGTGGAATCTGGTAATAATATTTCAGGTGTAACAGTTTTGAGGGTGAGATTCTATTACCGCGAAGTGATCTACCAATGCGATTCCAGGGCCGAGTATACCGAGCTTGTGGCTATGGTGACTTCTCGAAAATGTTCAGTCCACTTCTGTTAGAAGTTGAGGAACTGCCAGAATCGACTTCCGAAAATATCCCTTGCTTGGCTGATAGTAAGTGGATCTCAAGATCCCACGTGGTTCTCAATAGAGCGTTTTTGCAGACTCGGTCCGAGCTGAATTTAACACCGAATTGCACAGCTATGGATATAATGTTACTGATATGCAACATCACAGGCTCAAGGTATATTACTCAGCCGTTCGTGGCTGACCCTTCCCAGCGTGTTCGGCCATAGAGCAACGTGGCAATTTAGAAATCTCTCGCAACGAAAACAAATTTTTGAAAAACTTTAGCACGTGTAAATCGACACAAGATCGGCTCTTCCATGCAAGAGATTTCTAAATTGCCACGTTGCTCTATGGCCGAAGACACGGGAAGGGTCAGCCACGAGCGGCTGAGTAATAGTAACATTTATTAGGTTCGCCTAACAAAAATGGAACTTATTCAGATCAAAGAATTCACAGAAATTGATTGGGTGTACACTACACATTACAATGTTTCATTTGATCGAGGCGGTCCGTTGGTGATGAACTACAGTAACAAAGCGACAGTCATAGGATTGAAGACGTCGACTCCAATTAAAACTGAGCATGGCATCTACTTCTACAGTATGATGCATATGTACAATGAGATTTGCGAGTACTCGGGAGTGTGTAAACCTCCGCCTCCTTCTACCACAACTACAACCACAAAGGCTCCAACTACTCCAGAGCCCTCCAGAACGACTCCGGATCCTTCAAAAACCACGAATCCAAAAATTTCCACCACGAAGTCTCCAGAATCTCCAACAAAGGATCCGAATCCTCCGAAACCTTCAGGAAAACCGATTCAAAAACCAGAAAAAGGAACGGATTCTGAAAAGGAATCAGATGATTCTTTAGATGGATTCAAAGGAGACGTGGAGTATGTGGATGAGGAGGATGAAGTTGGAGTGCACTTGTTTTTTGAACCAGAAGTTTGGAATGGATCGGGAAAGAGAGGGATCGAGTTGAACTTTTTTGTGATGCTGTTTTTGGTGATGGTTTTGGGGACTTGAGAATGAATAAAGTTATAGTTTTTGGAACTGGTTTACGACCCCTGGACGTTTTGCAACCAGTCATTTCGCAACTCACTTCAATTTTGAAACTACGAGGTTTTGTCACTGGTCAATTTTTTCAGGCGTAGTTGATGACTTAGAAGGGTACTTTCAATTCCACACATAACCTAGAGGAACGTACAGTGTACAAGTTTATGATGTTGCGAAACGTCCTGTTTAAAACTGTATTGGTTGCAAAATCGACGAAAGTTGCGCAACGTCTTTCTGTCAGATAACCCAAAGCCGTTTTTCGGCTCCCGGACATTTCGCCACTAGTCATTTTGTAACTCAAATCGATTTCGTAACCGCGACATTTTGCAGCCAAGACATTACAAAACTCGACGTTTCGCAACCAGTCGTTTCGCAACTCTATTTCAGGTTATAGTCCACATTTGAAAAGTTGTGATTTTAACATGAACTTTCTGAAAAAAATCCTGGATTTCGTGGTTTCGAAATGGCGTGGTTGAGGATTGTCGCGTTGGCAAAATAACCGGTAGCGAAATTTCGTAGTTGCGAAACGACTGGTTGCAAATTATCTCGAAGCCGTTTTTTGGAATTTTAAAAACCAGAGCTTCGTGGCAGTTTTTATTTTAATCTCTTATCAACACAATTTCATCTTTCCGTGAATTCTGATTATTCCCCGAACAGTTTGATTTTCTAAACAGCCAATAGCTGCAAAATGAAAATACAAACGATAATCTTGATATGTATCATTTCCATCTATCAAGAAGTTGGAGGATCGGGAATGTCGAACGGTGGCAGGTTGAGCACTAAAGAAAATGAGGATAGATTGAGGACTTGTGGAAAGGAGTTTCCTCGTAAGTTACTTCTTGGGCGGGTAATTTGAAAATAGAGATATTTTCAGTCCGGCCTTCCGAAGGTGCCAATGGAGCTGACTTCGACTATGACAACAATCCCAGCTGGCTTCTCTGGGTTACCTGGACCGACCACAACGGCACATGGTTCAATAGATCCGCCGCATTCCCAATCTCCCAACGATACGTGTTCACGTCATCTCAAGTGGTACTTACTGGAGACAGAAGATGGACTGTGGATGAGAAACCAGTTGACAATGACGCCTGTGAGAAGAATAAGTAAGAATTACTAATACAGTAATCTCTCTGACACTTGGAGTTTTTAGGTATGTCGACCTGCCGCCAAACGTTGTGAATAGTCTACGAGTGGTTTCTGGAAACAAGAAATATGTGAAGGTTTTGAGGGTGAGACTTTCCCCCCGATCTACAAGTTTGGGGATCCGGGACATTTCGCCACTTATCATTTCGCAACTACGACATTTCGCAACTCACGTCGATTTCGAAACAGCGAAAATTCGCAACCAAGACGTTTCGCAACTTTATGAACAAGTCCACTTCACGTTCATTTGGGTTGTATGGGATTGTGTGTATTGTGGCCTATTCCAGGTTATTGTCTACATTTGAAAAGTTGTGATTTTAACGTGAAACATCTACAAAATCCTAGATTTTGTGGTTTCGAAATGACGTGGTTGCGAAATGGACGTGAGTTGCAAAGTGTCGTAGTTGCGAAATGTCTTAGTTGCAAAACGACTGGTTGTGAATTGTCTCGGAGCCCAGGTTTGGTATCGTTGAGTTTTCAGGGTCGCGCGTTCACCGTTTGTGGCATCACCGATTTCAACTTAATGTTCAGTCCATTGTTGTTGGAAGTTGAGGGGTTACCATCAACAGCTTCAACAAATATTCCATGTTTGGCTGATGGTACGTGATGTCAGTACTGGTTATTCTCAATAGAGCATGTTTGCAGACAGCATACCGGCTGACATCAGTGGTGAAGTACATGCCTATGGTTTTGACAAACTTGTGATGAAGCATCATAAACTTTTTGTAAGCGTGACTGGAAGAGAAATTATAAAAAAAAACATTTTTCAGATAAAGGAATATATCGAAGACCGTTGGGTGTACACAAATCTATACAAAGTTGGAAACGATCGTGGTGGTCCGTTGGTAATGGACTACAATGGTAAAGTCACAGTAATCGCGTTGAAGGCGCATGATCCAGTAGACGAATCAGTAGGAGTTTACTTCTACAGTATGATGAAGCTGTACAATGAGATTTGCAAGTACTCCGGAGTCTGTAAAGCTCTGCCCAATACTACTACAACGACTACAACAACCACCAAGGCACCAACTACTCCAGAACCCTCCACAACGACTCCTGATCCTTCGAAAACCACGAATCCAAAAAGTTCCACCACGAAGTCCCTAGAACCTTCAACAAAAGCTCCGAAGCCTTCAACACCTCCAGGAGAACCGACTCAAAAACCAGAAAAAGGAAGAGATTCTGAGGAGGAAACAGATGATTCTTCAGATGGATTCGAAGGAGACGTGGAGTATGTGGATGAGGAGGATGAAGTTGGAGTGCCCGTGTTTTTTGGAATCGATGAGTGGAATGGATCGGGAAGGAAAAAGATGGAGTTGAACTTTTTTGTGTTGTTTGTTTTTGTGATGGTTCTGGGGGTTTGAGATTGAATAAAGCTAGATTTTGGACTATGGGACGTTTCGCAACTTGTCATTTTGCAACCACGCCATTTCGAAACTTTAAAATTTAGATTTTTTTACAAAGATGATACATATTTTGGAACTTTTGGTGATACTTGTGAGTTGTAAAAATGAATTAAGAGTGGCACACTGGGCGAACTAAACCATATGATTAATTATCGAAAATATGGACTACTTGAAACATGTATTATTCCTGATTCAAAATCCCTGTTTTTTCGTTTATATTGAAAAACTTCTAGTAGTCCTTGTTTCTCGAATGAAAGATGGGAAAATTTGAAAACTGTTCGTCTGAAATTTTGTGCTAGTTTTCATTTACTGTGCATAAAAACCGGATAATTTTAGAATGTACCGAGCTGTTATGAATGATTTGTAAAGAAACAAAGGAAACAGAAAAGTGAAAACCAATGTAACATTCAATACGGTTTCACGATCATCATAAGTTTTCAAACAAATATTTTTGGATAATCAGAGATTTTTTTTTTTTGGATAATCAGAGTTTTGTTCTGGATTTAAAATTGTGATACATTCCATAACCATATACTCCTGCTGGGTAAAACTGATCCGCAAAGTAGTTTTGCACGGTGTCCTATACCAAAACTTGGGTTCAATGAAAAATGGTTTCTGTTTCAAGTATGTGATACAGTTCTATGATATGTGGAAGAGTCAATTCATTCTTAATTTGTGTTGGGACGTGGAAACCTTGGACACACGTCATCCCTCCGATGGCCCGATGACCTCGCGGAAGAACAGTATAAAGGAAGATAGAACTCTATAGTAAATGGTTATTCTCTGTGTAATAAAAATGTTATCTCCCAATCGGCATGGGGTAACTCATCAGTTTTCTTGTGCACTACTTGAAACAGAAAAATTTTGATGACTAGAGACCAGTTAACTATGTTTTACTGATTGAGCTATTGCACATGAGTCACATTCAAACAGGGTCGCTATTAGCTTGATTCAAATGACGAAAAAATCCAAAGATCCATGTGTACGCATGTATTGCCAAATCACTGTTACATTGTTTTTTAGTTCTCTTTGAAATCTGAAGTTACTGTTACAATGAATTGTTTCAACACCTTGACATTTTAAGGTTAGTATTATATCCATCAGCCGCCCAAACATGCTTAAAATTGTGATTGCTCATCAAAAGCCCTATACGGTACTACTGCAAACAAATGATAGAGGTCAGAAAAACAGAACCTCTGAAAGGGATATCGTGAAACCGGCTCTCTGGGATAGTTAAAAAATTGGTGAAACCGAACACAGCATAAGCAACGAAATAAGAAAGTTGTGATAAGACAAATTTCACGAGAAGAACGTATTTGCAGATTGACAATGGTGACTGATTAGTTGTCATGTCACATGACTCATGTGCACTTCACGAAACAGGAAAATATTTTCAAAAAAATTCAAAATTTTTGCTTCATGTATTCTGTTTGGATTTTTAGACTTCTACGACTTGCTACTTCTCGGCGACTCCTGATTAAGGCTGTTAAAAACACCGCTGTGGTTAAATCGGATTTGAAAATAAAATTTTTGTTCCGAAATAAACCAGGTCCGCGCAGCCGCTGTTATTTTTCATAATCAGAAGTGCCCAAACCAAAAAGATTTAACCCATTGGAAACCGACCGACAGATTCCAGTCCCTGCTATTTTATATAGTTGAAACCGAAAAATTTGTGAAAGTTGTACTTCAATAATGGTTTTTACAAAAATTATAAAACTAGCTACCAAAGTCCCGAAAATTCAATTTCATTTGAATAGCTTGTCACCTAAACTAGATCCATAAGGCAAGAAACTCAAAAAAAAATCACGCAGAACGATACTTGGGAGAAAATTGAAAAAAAACTACTGTGTCAACTAGGAGATTTAAAAAAAAGTCATATGTAGCAGTCAGTTACTTATTCCCTTGTAGCGTATCCGATTAAGAATGAAACCCCCGTCATCCATGTATGCACATGCATAGCCGATGATCTGCTGTACTCTGGTTACACGCTCTCTAATATCTGAAGTAACTGTTACAGTGAAATTTTTTTCAGAACTTGATAGTTTTATTGTTACTCATAAACTCACCAACTGCCCGAGAAATCATAATAGAGTTTTTCCAACAAAAATATTGAAACTCAAAGTGAAAGCGGGGGTACATCATAATGAAACATCAAGGTGGATAGCCTGAAAAGAGCTTTCTGAAATAGTAAAATGGGTAAAACCGAACACAGCAGAAGCAATGAAACAAGAAAGTTGTGGTAAGAGAAATTTTACGAGAATAACATTCGTCAACTTATTGACTATGGTAACTCATCAGTTGACTTGTGCACAATATGAAACATAACAATTTTGATTAGTAGAAACCAAAATGTTTCACTCATCGAGTTGAAGTATTGATAGCCTAGTCTTATTATTGCTTCCTGGTTACAAGGTCTCTGATATCTGAAATAGCTGTTACAGTGAAATTCTTTGCAATTTTCGAATGTTAATTTTGTATCCATCAACGGCCCTAGTATGCTGGACAGAAGTTTTTTTTTCCAGAAATGCAATACATACAAGCGAATTTGAGCAGCCGTCATAATAAAATATCTGAGAGGGATAGTTTGAAACAAGCTTTCTGATGCAGTAAGAAAATACATTACTAGTACAAAATGCAAAGTGAACCATGTATAGTAACTCATAAGATTTCTTGAGATTTCTTGTGCACTATATGAAACAGAACAATTTCGGTAATTCCACATATTCACACTCCTCCAACTACAGTATCCTAGACGACGACTCCTGATCCTTCAAAAAACCACGAATCCAAAAAGTTCTACCACGAAGTCTCCAGAATCTCCAACAAAGGCTCCGAAGCTTTCAAAACCTCTAGGAAAATCGACTCAAAAACCAGAAAAAAGAAGGAATTCTTAGAAGGAAGCAGATGATTTTGCAGATCTATTTTTGTTGTGTTGCTTTTTGTGAATATGGTTGCGGCGGTTCCAAAGTGAAGAAAGTTGAATTGCCGATAATTTCCATGCATTAATAAGCTAAAGATACCAGTTTCTTCTATTTCATAAAGTTGAAACCGGAAAATGTGTGATAGTTGTGCGTCAGTTAGACTTGATTGTTCCTTTACAAAAGTTTAAAAACTTGACCAAAGTTCTAAGAATTCAAATAACTCTAAAAAAATACGCGCAACAAAAATTGGAACCAATTAACGATAAGTACTGTTACAAGTAGGTGATAAGCATCTTTGATATGCAGTGGCTAGCTAATCAATACTTTGTAGCGTATTCCGGTGGAAATATTCGTAACGTGAAAAATTTATGAAAAGTTTCGAAATTTTTTGTTTGTACGTAAACTTCATTTTGGATAGTTGGGTGAGCAGAAGGTGCTCCACCGCGCGGGAGGTGAGCCAAAAAGACTGGTCATTAATAAAACCCTAGTCATCCTTGTACATGTTTATAGTTGTACTGACTCATTATTACTTTTTGTTTACAAGCTCTCTAATATCTGAAGTAGCTGTTACAGTAAGATGCTTTCACAACTGGCAATTTTCAAATGTTAGTTTTGTATCCATCAACAGCTCAAGTATGCTGAAATTAAGCTTTTTTCTTCCAGAAATGCAATAACTCCAAGCAAAGTTGAGCAGTATCGTGATCAAATCGGCATGGGGTAACTGATCAGATTTCTTGTGTTTTGGTATGACTTTAAGGTTCGAAAGTGCATAAGAATGAATTAATGAAACTTTTTATTCTTTCTCCAAGCCTAACGGTTCTCTATTAACACAAATATTCCAGCTCCAACTAAGTCATATAATTGAAACCAAAAAGTTTTAAATAGTTCTGCATCGCTATGAAAGGTAGATACTTCGCCAAACGTTGGAAAGATCGGAATGTATCGGATAACTTTTGAGACAAGCTGAACGATATGCAATGGGAATGTAACGTCGATTCCAGTTTCATGAAAATCATATTACTGGAACTGAAATTTTTCTGACGTTCCGTCTCCTTCAAAATTTTTTCCAACTACAGAGATAATTCCACTAAATGAAACTTTTCATAGCTAGGTTGTAAACAAAAAAAAGGCCAAAAATGAACAAAATGACAATTCTATTCCAAAAATTACTGTTTAACTAATACGAAATTTTTTGTGATGTTTGAGCACAGTTTAATTAACATGCGTTACAATCATGGAAAAATTTCGGACAGTACAAAATTAAAGCCGATTGATTATTTCTTATTCTATTTTCCTCATTACTTTTCTCGAAAATCTTCTAAGTAGCCCATAAAAATGCCCTTTTAAATTGCGAATTAACAAAGAACCCCTGTTCAAAATTCTTCCCTATTACCTCCTTTCACTCCTGGCTGTTTGTCGTATCTTCGTCCCCCAGCCCTCGCGGCCGCCGCGCGAGAGAGCATGGGATTAGGAGAGACGCAGACAGTAGAAATAGCACGGAGGATGAAAGAGACGCAGAGAAATAGAGTCTGCTTCTCGTTTCCATGGCATAGTGCTTCGGGAGGGGGTGCTGCTGCTTTCGGCCACTTCGATTTTTGCATGCCGGCTGCACCAAATAAGGACATTTCTTCGGATTTTTTGACAATTTTTGAATCCTGAGAAGTTGACGGTTGGAGATTTGAACGGTGTGGTTTTTTGCTCGTATTTTTTCTCCTGTGCTTGTTTGCGAGAGACGCAGAGATAGAAGAATACATAGAGAACACATGGTTTTTGCTTGTTATTTTTTCTCGCAATTGAGGATGGGTTTTTGTACTTTTTTGTACTCGGAGTGTGGAATTTGAAGATGAGATTAGGACAGGAAGGACTCGGGATGAAAAACTTGATAATTTCAATGATAATTTTGATGAAAAGTTAGGTAATTAGAGTCTTAATTATGGATCTAATATGAGAAGATTTGGATCCTAAACTGTGTTTTTTTAACTTCATTTATTTAAGAAAAGTTTTTTGCTTTTTTCAAGCCTAAATGTGACAATTTATTGGAATTTCTTAATTAGCACCTTTTCCTTCACATTTGCATTTTTCAATTACATCTTCAATTTGGTAGAATTTGAGAACCCAAATTTGAAATTTTTTATCTTCGAACTTCAGATTATCAGAATCAGAAACTCCATGACTTTTTATGCTTCATTTCTTGCCTCTTTAGTTTGATCACCCACCCTGAAGGGTATTATTAAAAAAGCAAACTTTTAGTAATGAGGGCACCTGCTCGAACAAGTGCAAGAATTGCCGCGATTCATGATCAAATGAATGAAGATGACAATACCCAAGATTCTTTTGGTGAGTTATTGGTGGCCTAGAATTCTCAATTCTAAAAATCTCAGCCTCCCCAAGGAACATCAAGCCCCATAAACGCTATCGTAACGTCAAAGACACTTGCGAAGTATGTGAAGAAGAGTCGACCGGGTTTCGTTATGGAGCGAGGACATGTAATGCCTGTGGGGTAAGTAAATTTGTACTTTTCTGTGGTCGCTTGGGGTCACGGTCGGTGACGGTTGGTCCCGGGCGGTCGGTGGCGGTCACAAGCGGTCGCGATGCGGTCGCGGTCGGTGACATGTGGTCGGAGGCGGTCACGGGCGGTCGCGGGTGGTCGCGGTGCGGTCACGGGCGGTCGCGGGCGGTCGCGGTCGGTAGCGAGCAGTCGGTGGCGGTCGGTGACATGTGGTCGGAGGCGGTCACGGGCGGTCGCGGGTGGTCGCGGTGCGGTCACGGGCAGTCGCGGGCGGTCGCGGGCGGTGACGGTCGCGGGCGGTCGGTGACGGTCGTGGGCGGTCGCTGACAGTCGCGGGCAGTCGCGGGCGGTCATAAGCGGTCGCAGGCGGTCGCAGGCTTTCGCAGGCGGTCGGAGGCGGACGGTGGCGGTCGGTGACGGGTGGTCGGAGGCGGTCGCGGGCGGTCGGAGGCGGTCGCGGGCGGTCGCAGGCGGTCGGAGGCGGTCGCAGGCGACTAGTGACGATCGATAATCTCAACTTTTCAGCAATTTTTCCTAAAATGCTCTGGCAAAACTGACATTCCTCCATGCGAGAACGAGGAGAAGTGTGTGCTCACTTTTGAGAAACGTAACAGTTGCCGTTATTGTCGATTTCAAAAGTGTTTGGCCGTCGGGATGACAGAAGGTTGGTCAAGTTTTTTGTCAGTAGAGCGCATTTTCATTTTCCAATTTTTATAGACGTAGACTGCCGCCTCCGGAAGAGAAGGTATTCGGAGCATGATGATAGTTCTGGTCCGGAATGGGACCTCTATCCATTGGATGAGAGTAGTTCCAGTTCGTCGAATGACTTGGTGGAAGGTGGGAAAAAAAGGGATCTCAATTTTAAAAAATTCGATTTTTTTAGCCTCGCCCACAAATACAGTACCCGATGAAGAAAAGGGAGTGGTTTGTGCGGTCTGTGGAGCAGAATCTGTTGGGAAGCGATATGGAGCAGAGGCTTGTAATGCGTGTGCGGTGAGTTGAATGTTGTGGGCGGTCGCGGTGTGGTCGCGGTGCGGTCGCGGTTCGGTCACAGTGCGGTCGCGGTGCGGTCGCGGTGCAGTCGCGATGCGGTTGCGTTGCGGTCGCGATGCGGTCGCGTTGCGGTCGCGGTGCGGTCGTGGGCGGTCGTGGGCGGTCGTGGGCGGTTGCTGACAATGACAATAGTTATGCAAAATAAAAGGAACATTTTCAGGACTTCTTCTTCAAATTCGGCAAGAACCCTGACCCCCGTCGCTACAAACGGAACTGCATCACAGATGGAAAATGTGTCATTAACATTGACACAAGAGCGGATTGTCCATTTTGTCGAGTTAAAAAGTGTTTGGCGGTCGGAATGGCTCCGAAAACTAATGGAGGAGTTATTGTGCTTAAACAACGACCAACACCTGTTTCGATAGACAAATCTGATGATCTTTGTGTGATCTGTGGTGATGATGCGATCGGGCTACGATATGGAGTAAGGGCGTGTAGGCCTTGTGAGGTATGTTTTTTGGTTGGGCGGTCGCGGGCGGTCGCGGGCGATCGCGGGTGTTCGCGGGCGGTCGCGGGCGGTCGCGGGTGGTCGCGGGCGGTCGCGGGCTGTCCCGGGTGGTCGCGGGCGGTCGCAGGCGATCGACGAGATCATTTTTGTTCTAAATTTCTAGGAATTCTACCATCGTATCATCTCCAAAGACCCCGATACCGTGTGCCCAACCCTCGAATGTGTCAAAGGAGAAGAAGAGTGTCACATCAATAGCATGAATCGGTCCGACTGTAGATACTGTAGATTCAAGAAATGCTTAGAAGTTGGGATGGTCAGCAATAGTGCGCCGATGTCTCAGTTTTTCAAATTTTTCGAAGCCAGGGGTGGCTTTGGCAAGTTTGAAGTTCCGATTGAGGAGGATAATGATATTCCGAGTGAGTTACAGTAGGGGGATTGTGGAGCGTCGTTTCAATATTTCAGTGTACTTCATCGACAACATCCAGATTCCAACTGTCCCCGCTGAAAACTTTTGCACAGTCTGTGGAGCGCCATCTGTAGGACGGCGTTGGGGAGTGGAGACTTGCGATCCTTGTTCGGTAAAATCTAAATTTTGTCAGATTACTGTAGTATAGGTACGGTATTCAGCAATTCTTCTACGTGACATGGCCAAATCGGCACACAGTTCAGTGCAAGACTGGGATGCAGCAATGTGTGATTACTTTGGGAACTCGGTACCACTGTAGATATTGTCGTATGCAAAAGTGTATTGCGGTCGGAATGGATTCTAGTGGTAAGTTTGGAAAATGAGTTGGTAGTGGGCGGTCGCGGGCGGTCGCTGTCGGTCGCGGGCGGTCGCTGTCGGTCGCGGTCGTTCGCTCTCGGTCGCGGTCGTTCGCGGTCGGTCGCGGTCGGTCGCCGTCGGTCGCGGTCGGTCGCGGTCGGTCGCGGTCGGTCGCGGTCGGTCGCGGTCGGTCGCGGTCGGTCGCGGTCGGTCGCGGTCGGTCGCGGTCGGTCGCGGCCGGTCGCGGTCGGTCGCGGTCGGTCGCGGTCGGTCGCGGTCGGTCGCAGGCGGTCGCAGGCGGTCGCAGGCGGTCGCAGGCGGTCGCAGGCGGTCGCAGGCGGTCGCAGGCGGTCGCAGGCGGTCGCAGGCGGTCGCAGGCGGTCGCAGGCGGTCGCAGGCGGTCGCAGGCGGTCGCAGGCGGTCGCGGGCGGTCGCGGTGCAGTCGCGGGCTGTCGTGGGCGGTCGCAAACGGTCGCAGGCGGTCGCGGGCGATCGCGGGCGGTTGCGAGGGGTTGCGGGCGGTCTGAGGTCTACAGTAATCTCACTGTATTTTCCAGGTTTCGGTACACGATCCTCACCGAAAAAACAAAGATCCGAAGATGCTGTTTTGGTCCGTTCGAGTACTGTGGATTGGGGTAACAATGAAGCAAGCAATTTGAGCCTTGATGACAGTAGTCCAGGGTCTTCGAGTGAGTTTTTGAGATTATGGTGGTGGTCTAAGATACTGTTGTCAAGAAAATTATGGCCTAGAAAATGATTTCCTCAAAATCCATGAACTAAAATTTTAGCCCCATCCTCCAGCAACTCCTCCTTTGGTCCTTCTGGTACTGGTTATGGATTCTCTAATACGGTCAGTTACAGTACTTAAAGTCAAAATAGATCTTATTTTTTTCAGAAACTAGAAACCATCATCCGATGTCATAAGGATTCTTGCGCATTTACAATGGAAAAGGTTCAAAGAATGGTCGATGAGCCATTGGTGAGTTTTTGGGGACGTGAGGGCGGGAAAGATGAAGAATATTATTGTGTTTTATATCATTTTAAAACTGAGGATTTGTTGTTTTCAAATGTGTTCAATTCATTGTTTCAGAGTAATTGAGTCTTACGAAAATTGCATTTGAAAACATGCCGTTTTTTCGTTTTTTTGTTGAAAACGTTCGTGTTTTTCAAAGGCTATTTTCTCAGCTCTCGAGGGTAATAGGGAAATGAAATTTATATTTCTAGAATCAGCAATATTTGAGCTATTCAACAATATGCATCACACATTTCTAAACTTCAGGACTTCATCAACATCCCTAACGCCCAATACATCGAAGTTTGGCGATTCTTCGCTCCCCAAATGGACCTGGAAATCCGTCAAATTTTGAGTTTCCTGCACCATATCGACATTGGAACCACCCGGAATTCAACTTTCAAAATTTTCTTGCTCCGAATTACCCGTGCTCTAACTTCAGAAGGATTGTTTCTTCAAGATGGGCGGTTCATAGACATTCAAATTTTGAATGTTCTCTTTGGAGAGCTCTTGGCAAAAAATATGCTCCAAGTTGTCAACTCTATCCGGACTCTAGGGCTCACTGATGATGATATAGCACTGTTTATAGTGCTGGTTCATCTGGAGTCTACGCCAAAATCGGGGGTCCCCTGTCCTCCTGAACGGCTTGTCAATGAGCTCCAAATGGCTCTGGAAGCCCATGTTCCGGACTTTCACACCCTCATGGGGCTTATGAAAAAACTGGAGGAGATTAGTAAGTTCTTAGGGTCAACAACTTCGCTCTACTGAACTTTTCAGATAACACCTTTCAAGGTCCAATAGTGCAATTTCTATTCAACCACCGTCAATATCTCCAACTACCGCAAGTGCTCTCTGAAGTTTTCGAAATTCCAACGGTGGTCTTGACTCCAAATCTCTTGTAAATATGCAGCATCAACTAGTGCTCATGTATATATTTTAATATCCTTCAATCAATCTCAACGTTCTCATTTTTACTGGAAATAAATTATGTAACCTTATTTGGTCTGTATGTGTATTCGAACCATCATGAAGTTGAGAAAACTTCGAAATACTTACAATTTTTTGAATTCACCAAAAATATGTATAAACAGTTTCAGGGATGAATCAAGATTCCCTAGGGGTCGATTTGGATCCTGATATAATTATTGAGGAGTATGGTAGTTCGGATTCTTGTGGTAAGTTATCGCGAACGGTCTCCGACGGTCGCTGGCACTTGCTGGCGATTGGTGACGGTAGGTGACGGTTTCAAAACGTCGCTAAAAGATGCTACTGATCGGTTATTAAAAGTCGCTCTGACGGTCCCTGGGGGTCCCAGGCGGTCTGTGGCGGTCGGCCGACGACAGTTACTCACTGTCTCTGTTTGACACTTGTCTTCGGATCCCTAAGCCAGATTTTCAGTACCTCCTCCTTCCAGTAGTCTTCCCAGAAACAAGGGCACCCAGTCAATTGACGATGATTCAGACGACATTGTTATTCTAGAGCAAGACAATTCCCCTGGTAAGACTTTCTAGTTTAAAATCATGTATTATTATACCCCAGCTTGCAGGTTCCTCTCCAAGAATACGCACCGAAAGTCTAGTCTGCGCTGTCTGTGATGACTTCACCTCAATCGATCATTACGGAGCGAGAGTCTGTGGGGCATGTGCGGTGATTACTGATTATTTTTAAATTGAATTCTTACAGTAATCATACTTCAGAGATTTTTCAAAGATCACTCTGCAAAACGTCACATTTCTCAATGTAGAGAGAATTGTGTTATCAATGTTGAAACCCGTTATGATTGTCATTTTTGTCGTCTTCAAAAGTGCTTAGCTGTTGGTATGAGGATGGATCAGAAGTTTACCTCTCAAGTTGACTATAGTGAGTTAAAAGCAGACAACTCGGCCATGATGCTTGTTTCTCAAGCTAGTTATTTACCCTCAGTTGTTCAATTCCTGACTGGTAAGACTAAACAACGGTGTATCAGAGAGGCTGTAGGATCCGGACTCAATAATAGAATGAGCATTTGTGAAAGTAGGAAACACAAAGAAACCCCCGAAAAACTATAGAGTGCTCGTATTCCCCGTTTCAAAAATGCGTCCGAAAGTTTCGTTCGATTCCCAGTCAGGCTTAGAATCCGGGCTCCGTATTACGTTATTGTTAACTAAACACATAACGTGTCTCACGGCGACAAGACGAGGCAGTTAAGGACCCTACGTGTCCGTTAGTGGCCTAAGGTCCGACAACTCGACCATACAGTTCGTGTTCTTTTAGGCAGTCACTCTCCGTCTGCGTCTTCAGATGTTCAAAGCAACAATAATACTTCTTTGGGTCCTAACCGCCTGGCTGGTGAGTTTGATCAGCGGTGTGCTGTCTGTGGGAACAAATCACTTGGCTTTTATGCTGGAATGTTTGGTTGCGTCATTTGCAATAGTAGGAAACACAAAACGGCTTCGACCATAGTCAAGAATCCTGAAACTGACGTGTTGAGAGCGGATGCACATCCAATGAAGATATATGCTGGTCATGGTGAGTTTCTTTTTTTCCGTTTACTATGTCAGTTATTTTTCCACATGTCAAACCATAATTACTCCCAGCATGCTTCTTTAGATCATAGGAAACGCGAAACTCCTTCGACTTTTATGAGAGACCCGGAAACTGGTAAACTTAGGACAAGACCGATGAAGGATTTCAGAGGCCACGGTGAGTTTCTCAGCAATCGTGACCAAGATAAACCCTTTCATTTTCAGTGATTTCTTCAAAGTCCGCATATTCCAACTGCGATGTTTGTGGAGAGCAGTACTTCGGAGCTAAAGCTTCGATTGGAGCGAATGCATGCTCTAGGTGCAGAGTAAGATAACTTTTTTATACTGCCGGCCGTGAACCTAGTAAACCATTTGTTCAGCGATTCTTCAACAAGTACGCCAATCCCGAACACAATCCTTCACAAGAACTGATATGCATTCTTGGCGGGAACTGTGAGATAAACCCGAAAACTCGAGCAATTTGCCGTGCATGTCGATTAAAAAAATGTTTTGAAGTTGGGTGGACTGCAACCTCCCAACCTTCTCCTCAGACCAAACCAGCTGAACCGATGAGTGGTAAATGTTGATGAATAAACTGAACGAAATCTTCCGCCTTCCGCTCGATACAAATCTGCCTGATCTTTCCGAACAGTCTGACAGAGAAACCGCGCTCAATCGCATTCACCGTGTCAAAAATGCGTCCCATTTTCGATCACAGCCCAGGCTTAGAATTTAGACTGCGTCTTACGTTACTGTTAGCTACGCAGAAAAAACGCAATGTGTTTCACGGCGCCAAGACGAGGCAGTCCGCAACATTTTGACGGCGTGGCTGTGTGTGTGTCTGATGCGTATTCGCCTAGTTAGTGGCCTAAGATCCGACAACTCTGCCACACATATAATTTCTTTTTAGGCAGTCACACTCCTTTTGCGTTTTCAGCTACTCAAAGCAACCACAAAAATTACAATCAAGGTCTTAATAATCCGGTTGACAAGACTGAACGCCGGTGCATTGTTTGCGGAAGTGCCGATGTCGATGCTCATCAAGCAGTGCCCGCTTGCTTCATTTGCAAGAGCATCCTACGCAATGTATTTTCGACCAGCCCAGTGAAGAATTATAGTGACCAAGGTGAGTTTTTCATAAAGATTTCATGTGAAAAAAATACTAATTTATTGATACATCATTGACGGATAGTCATTTCCAATGTGTATTCAGCTTTTCAAAGCAACAAGAATATCAATCGGGATCCCGATCTTCTCTTCTGGTTGGTAAAACTGACAAAGTAAGCGCGGTCAGCGGAAACGCAGCATCCGGTGTTCATAATAGAGTGAACGCTTGCGAGATTAGCAAAATAAATGATTTGATTTGTCTCAAGAACCTTAGGTTGGCGAACCAGGGATCGTACATTCTGTGCAAAATTACATATGTATATAACTTTTTCAGTGCGTTCTTCAAATGCTGATCTTAGCTGCGATGTTTGTGGAGAACAGTACGTTGGAAAAAAGAACAAGGTTGGAGCAAACGCATGCTCTTCGTGTAAGGTAAGATTTGTTTAGACGTACAGCAGGCCCACCGGTTGTACAATAGTCTTAATTGAACAATTGCCTAGTAAGCCAATTTTTTCAGCAATTCTTCAACAAGTACACCATTCCCGAACGCAATCCTCCACAAGAACTGTTATGCATTCTTGGCGGGAACTGTGAAATAAACCCGAGAACACGAGCTGGTTGCCGTGCATGTCGATTAAGGAAATGTTTTGAAGCTGGGTTGACTTCTAACCAGATGCCACCTCCTTGTCAAACCAATCCAGCTGAGCCGATGAGTGGTAAGTATGAAAAAGGATGCACATATGAAGCCACATCTCTAGGTTTGATGTTTTCAGAGTCGCCGCTTTTCAGTCCTCCAATTTCCCCGCTAGAAGCCGAGATAGACGTTTGCGTAGTCTGCGGAAATACAGCTGATGGTATCCACTACAGAGTGATGTCATGTCGACCATGTGCGGTAAGAGCACGCCAGTGATCATTGCTTTCTGTAGAGTTGCCAGTCGGAAAAGTCAAAAGGCACATGCTGTTACTAGATAAAAAATCTCGTTAGGACACGTAAAAGATTCAGGGCCTTTATCAGTATCATCACGTGCTGAAGTTCTTTTTGGGCCCTAACGAGAGACACATCGTGTGTTATTTTGAAATAACAGGCTTACAATCGCTGACTGTTGCTGAGGATCGCTAAGGGCTGTTGACTGTCCAAAGTATCGGTAGTCGCTGCCGATCATCGATAGTCGCTGACGTTTTCTAATAGTTAATCGCAGTTATTCGCCCAAAGCCTCAATTTTATCATGCCTATAACTCGCTTCCTCTATTATATTAACATCACAATTTTCAGAATTTCTTCAATCGATTTCGTCAGTGCCACGAATCATTCCAAACCAGACTAAAATGCGTAATTGGAAATCGCTGCGTTGCCAGTTCGTGCCCATTCTGTCGACTCACAAAATGCATGGCTGTGGGGATGCAGATTCCGGCGGAGGCTGGATGTCCCAATCCGGATAGTGAACCTTCAGCAACATCCTTAGAGGATATCATTCGATACCATAAGGTGACAAGTATATTGACAACTGATAAAATTCAAGAAGTTCTGGATAAGCCATTGGTAGGTGATTTGGTGTTAGCCGGTCGTTATTGGAACAAATCGGAACAACAGTGTACCCATTTTTTTCCATTTTCAGGAGTTTGTCAACGTTTCCTCCTCCGATGCCCTTGAAGCTTGGCAATTCTTTGCTCCTCAAATGGATGTTGAAATCCGCCAAATCTTAAAATTTCTCCACAGCATCAATAGCCTAGCAGTAGACATTTCAATGTTCAAAATCTACATGCTCCGAGTTTCCCGTGCTTTAACTTCAGAAGGACTGTTTCTCCATGATGGGCGGTTTTTAGACTACCCTATTCTAACCGTCCTTTTTGGAGAGAAGTTCGCTGCGGACATGCTTCAGATTTCCAATTCGATCAAAAGTCTGAATCTTACTGAAGACGATCTGGCACTTCTCACTTTTCTAATGATCCTGGAATCTGGTACTGTTAGCGATGAGAAGCTAGTCAAAAAGATTCTAGAGTCGCTTGAAGCAAACGTGATCAACTTTGGCACACTCATGGAGCTTACACTGAAACTGGATGAGATTAGTTAGTTTTGAGAATCCCTGCAGTTGGACACTATGTTCAATTTGTACTTTTCAGATGACAACTTCCAAAAGTATGTGATCCCATGGCTATGTGATAATAATCAGGATCTTCAACTGTCTCAAACATTCGCGGACGTTTTCGGTATTCCGATGGGAGACCTACAGGAACCTTAAACTTATTTCGATCTGAAATCTTTTACATTCCAGTCATTTCATGTGATTTTCTCAAATATCAATACATGAATGCATTTCAAAGTTCATTGAAGCTTTAAGCACCGGTTGACACCAAATAGTTAAGAAAATAGGAAAGTTCTTTTTCACTTTTCACAGTTCCTCTCACATCGAAGTTCGGCGTTATTTTTGAACTGGTTACGGTAGAATTTCTGAAAATGTTCGGTTTACTTTTCGACATCGAAAATATCTTAACAAGAACTAATCTTGTGTTCATACTAGGCAGTGGTACTGTAATTATACTATGGATACTCGATCGTCATCTTACAGCCTCCCGTTCTCTGCGTCTCTTGAGCTTACACACTCTCTCTTCCTTATAAATTGAAGTTCGCTTCTGGGAAAAAGTGAGGAAAAGTCAGTATGATCAACAGTAAGAACCATAAATCCAGGGAAATGTTATTGAGTAAGTTATAAAACAAATAGTTTATTTAGTGAGAAAATAAATTTGTCGTAAGAAATATTGAATCAGTTCATACCTCTGGATTTGCCCTAGGTATCTCAAAAACATCCGAAAAAAGTTCTGGCAGTTGGAGAGAGTTATAGTTAACACGGAGCCATGGGATGACATTGGTTTGGAAATTGAGATCTGGAAAAAATTCTCCATAGAGCGCACTTGCACAGGAATACAACTTACTGATAAGATTCAATGAGTCCAGGAGTGCCTTAAAGTTTGAAAATTTCCATTGAAGAACATTTTTTATTTTCTTACTCATCTTCTGTGCTCCCTTATTTTGAGATTTGAAAAATACCAGCACAATGAAAAGTGCTATGTCGTCATCAGAGAGATTGAGGTCCCTGATTGACTCCGAAAAGTTCACCATTTCCGCTACTAATGGCTCTCCAAGGAGGGAATTCAAAATTTCGATTTTTACGAGCCGCCCGTCTTGAAGGAGCAGTCCTGGAGAGAACAAAACTCGGGCAATACGGAGCAAGTAAATCTTGAACACGGATTTTTTGAGCATAGCGAGAGTTGGTTGGACATCAAAGCAGTTGAGATGTTGGAAGAAGTTCAAAATTTGTTGAATCTCAATGTCCATTTGAGGAGCGAAAAAGTGCCATGGTTGGTCGGTGATCGGCAAGTCGAAGAATACCTGGAGTAGACATTGTTATAAGCATACATAGAAGTTGAGAAGTCTCACCACTGGCTTCTCCATGAAGAAGTCAACTTTATCCTTTGTGAATGGGCAAGTCTCCATGTGAAGTTGTATGATATTTCCTAGTGTCTAAAACAAAACGTTTTTAACAAAATGGGAGCATATGGTTGGTCAAAAACTTACAATCTCCGTTTTAGAAATATACTCATGGTCGTGGAGGGGGTTCATAGGATACTGTTCTGGAGTGGGCGGAGCTTGAATCGGTGAGACTGGTGGATTGGGGGAAAACTTCCAAACGTCTCCAAGATGTTCAGGGGACGGAACTTGTGACGAATCTTCGGAAGAAGAATAACAAAGACTTGATGTGACAGCAATACTCGGCTTCATCCCAAGTTTAATGCACTTTTGAAGTCTACAGTATCGACATTTATTACGAGTTTCGGCAGTGATTGCACATGTTCCATTCCTGTTGCATTTTAACTGACTTTTCTGGAATCGGCAAAAAAAGTCCTGAAAGATTTTTAGGTACTACATAAACACAGATGAATATATAATTGTGGTATCTCACCTTACACCCGCCACAGGACAGTACTCCATAGTTGAGTCCGATTGCTGGAGCTTTACAAACATTACAGAGGCGAGTGATATCAGATGTCTCTTTTATCGGCCGCTGAACCGAACTTCTTCTTTGCTTCCGCGCTAAGTTCATCCCGACATTTTTACATTTTTGAAGGCGACAGAATTGACACTGCTTGCGAGTATCGGCAGTGATAACGCATGTTCCATCCCAGGTGCACTTGAATGAACTGTTCTTATATTTGCAGAAAAAACTCTGGAACTTGGCCAATAAAAAGTGTCGAATTTTTTTTTGTTATTCTTACCTCACAACCTCTGCATACGTTCACTCCATAACGAAATCTCTTCTTAGCGCCTCCACATACAGCACAGAGCTCACCAACTTGTTGGGGAATATTTGAGCTCTCACCATCTGTTGAAGAACCTATGAGTGATGTGGAGTCATCACTTAAATAAGGGTTGACATGATCTGAACACAGACTATTTTCCGACTCGATCGAGTTCTGTACAGGGGTCCATCTTTCAGTGAACGTGAAGTTATCGGGCATCATTAGCATAGTAGTGTCTGTAAAAATGATTAAGAATAAGCAAAAGACGTTAAATGAGTTGACAGGTATATGAAAGGTTCAAACTTGAGGAACATCTATACATAGCATGACATTATGAAAGAGTTTATTGTATTGAAAACAAAGAAATCAATCGTGAGCTGTTCATAACTTCTAACTGAATTGTCTTGCGGAAAAACTTTGAGATTGGTTCACAGGATGTCAAAGATTTCGGAGAAAAGTTTCGGCAGTTTTAGAGAATTATGGTTCTGACGAAGCCATGGGATGACAGTGGAGTGGAAATTTCGATCTGAAAAAACCAATACTTAGCGTAAAATTTGAACTGCAACTCACTAATAGTGTCTAATAAATCCATGAGTGCATCAAAACTAGACACTTTCGATTGAAGATAGGATTGAATTTCCTCGGCTAGCTTCTGGGTTCCTTCATCTTGAGATTTGAGAAATACCAGCACAATGAAAAGTGCTATGTCGTCATCAGAGAGATTGAGGTCCCTGATTGACTCCGCAAATTGCACCATTTCCGTTACCAACTGTTCTCCGAGGAGGGCATTCAAAATTTCGATTTTTACGAGCCGCCCGTCTTGAAGGAGCAGTCCTGCGGAAAACAAAACTCGGGCATTACGTAGCATATAGATTTCGAACATTGGTTTCTGGAGCGTTGCAAGAGTTGACTGGATATCAAAGCAGCTGAGGCGTTGGAAGAAGTTCAAGATTTGTTGGATCTCAATGTCCGTTTGAGGAGCGAAAAAGTGCCATGGTTGGTCGGTGGTGGACAAGTCGAAGAACACCTGGAGTAGACATTGTTATGAGCATACATAAAATTTGAAAAGTCTCACCACTGGCTTCTCCATGAAGACGTCAATTTTGTCCTTGGTGAATGGGCAAGTCTCCATGTGAAGTTGTATGATGCTTCCTAGTGCCTAAAACAAAACGTTATTAACAAAACGGGAGCATATGGTTGGCCAAAAACTTACAATCTCCGGTTTAGAAATATATTCATGGTCGCGGAGGGGATTCATAGGATACTGTTCTGGCGTGAGTGGAGCTTGAATAGGTGAGACTGGTGGATCGGGGGAAAGCTTCCAAATGTCTTCAAAATTTTCAAGAGGCGAAACTTGTGACGAATCTCCGGAAGCAGAACAAGAACTCGAATCCATAGCTGGACTCGGTTTCATTCCAACACTGACGCATTTTTGAAGTCTACAGTATCGACAAATGTTACGAGTCTTGACAGTGATTGCACATGCTTCATTCCTATTACATTTGAGCTGATGTTTGTGTAATCGGCGAAAGAAGTCCTGAAATATTTTAAGATAGTACATAGGCACAAATGAATATATATGTAAACGAATCCAGTGATCTCTCGAGCACAATATAATAGTGATATCTCACCTTACACCCGCTGCAGGACAGTACTCCATAGTTGAATCCGATCGCTGGAGCTTCACAAATCTTACAGAGGCGAGTAATAATTGTTTTTTTCTTCCGCATCCCTAATTTGAAGCATTTTTGAAGACGACAGAATCGACACTGGTTGCGAGTATCGGCAGTGATAACGCATGTCCCATTCCACATGCATTTGAATGTACGGTTCTTCCATTTGCAGAAAAATTTCTGGAACTTGACCGGTGAATAGTGCGAATTTTTTTCGTTTTTCTTACCTCACAGTCTCGGCATATGCTTACTCCATAGAGAAATCTCCTCTTAGTGTCCCCACATACAGCACAGAATTCACCGACGTGTTGAGAAACATTTGTGCTCTCACCATCTGTTGATGAACTCATGAGTAATGTGGAGTCATCACTTAAATCTGGGTTCATATGATCTGAACACAGACTGTTTTCCGACTCCATTGAGTTCTGTTCAGGGGTGTGTTGTTCCGCGTACGTAGAGTTATCTAGATCCATAAGACTCGTAGTGGCTGTAAAAATGATTAAGAAAAAGGTTTTAATTTTTTTTATAATGACTCATTATTAATTTCATTATTAATTTCATTATCATTTCATTATTAATGAGTGAGTGGTGTTATGGAAAATGTGCTAGTTGATTTACTATCATCGGCACGCGGAGCTTGTCGTGTTTTGGCTGGCTTAGGCTCTCCCAAAACAAATAAACGCACCTGCCATTTCCATCCGTCTCGAGCGCATCCCAACTTTGAAGCATTTTTGAAGGCGACAGAATTGACACTGGTTGCGAGTATCGGCAGTGATAACGCATGCCCCATCCCAGGGGCACTTGAATGAACTGTTCTGGTATCTGTAGAAAAAATCCTGAAATTTTAACAATAAATATGTAGAACCTATTTTTTTCGTTTTTTTTACCCCACAACCTCTGCATATGTTTACTCCATGACGAATTTGTTTCGAAGTGTCTCCACACACAGCACAGACTTCACTGACTTGTTGAGAAACATTTGTGCTCTCTCTGTTAGTCGATGAACTCATGAGTAATGTTGAGTTTTCACTTGAATCTGGGTTTGGGTTTTTTTTTTTTTTTTTTTTTTTTTTTTTCATGATCTGAACACAGACTATTTTCCGAGTCTATTGTGTTCTGTTCAGGGGTGTATTGTTCCGCGTACGTAGAGTTATCTAGATCCATAAGGCTCGTAGTGTCTGTAAAAATGATTAAGAATAAGCTAAAGACGTTAAATGAGATGACAGGTATATGAAAGGTTAAAACTTGAGGAACATCTATACATAGCATGAGATTATGAAAGCGTTTATTGCATTGAAAACAGAGAAATCAAACTTGAGCTATTCAAAACTTCCAACTGAATTCGCTTGCGACAGAACTATGAGATTGGTTCAAGGGATCTCAAAGATTTTGGAGAAAAGTTTCGGCAGTTTCAGAGAATTATGGTTCTGACGAAGCCATGGGATGACAGTGGAGTGGAAATTTTGATCTGAAAAAACCAATGACTGACCTGAAATTTGAACTGCAACTCACTAATAGTGTCTGATAAATCCATGAGTGCATCAAAATTCGACACTTTCTGTTGAAAAGTAGCTTGAATTTCCTTGGCAAGTTTCTGGTTTCCCTCATCTTGAGATTTCAGGTACACCAATACAATGAAAAATGCAATGCCACCGTCAGTCAGATTCCTGATTGTCTCCGAAAAGTGTACCATTTCCGCTACTAATTGTTCTCCGAGGAGAGAATTCAAAATTTCGATACGTACGAACCGCCCGTCCTGGAGCAGCAGTCCTGGAGGGAACAGAACTCGGGCGATACGAAGCAAGTAGATTTTGAAAATTGGTTTCTGCAGAGATGCAAGAGTTGGTTGGTTATCAAAGCAGCTGAGGCGTTGGAAGAAGCTCAAGATCTGTTGGATCTCAATCTCCATTTGAAGAGCGAAATGTTGCCATGGTTGGTTGGTGGTTGGCATGTCAAAGAATACCTGGGGGACATCGGGACAAACATATATACAGATTTGAATTAAACTCTTACCAATGGCTTATCCATGAAGATATCAGCTTTGTCCTTAGTCATTGCGCAGGTCTCTATATGAAGTTGAGAAATATGCTTGAAAGTCTGAAAGTTTTGCCTAGCTGGGCCAATAATTTTGCTAACATACCGTTGTCAGGTCACTCGACACATTTTCATTTTTCTTCTGTTTTTTCGCGTCTGAAAAGGGAAACCAGAGTTGAATTCAACAAGTTTGGGACTTACAATTAGGCTTCATCCCGACTTCAAAGCATTTTTGAAGACGGCAAAATCGACAGGAGTGAGAAGTTTTGATATTTGTGATATTTATGATACATGTCTTGTTCTTTTCGCATTTGAAAATACGATTGTGATGTTTGCCGAAGAAATCCTAAAAAGTTTTTGTTATAAACCGCAAAAGAGTTTCGTCATTCCTACCCCGCATCGTTTACAGGCACTCACACCATTACGAACTCCCTCTGGAACGTCTCCGCAGACAGCACAGACGGTGTTTGTGACCATTGACGCTGAATTTAAAGGAGGATTCCGGTCAAAAATTTTTTGCTTAAAAATATGTAAAATTTTGTGCTGATTCCGAATATGATAGTGAAAACGCTCAAAAATCTTTCTAAAACCCTGAACAATCGCTTCAAAACTACCCTTTTTCGGCCGAACGGTCTCCTGGGGCCGTGGCCTAACTCCCGGAGTTTTCTCAGCCACCTGACTCGGGCACCACATTTTCAAATTTTTCGCACCATTTTTTCCAGGTGATTCTTTTGTGAAACCCAGGTTCTTTGCGAAAATCATAAATTTTTGTTGTTATTTCACTTTTTCGTTTGGTATCCACAAAAAAAACCTGAAAAAAATTGGAAAAAAATGTGAAAATGCGGTGGCCAAGTCAGATGGCTGAGAAAACTCCAAAAGTTAGGTCACGGCCCCAGGGGGCCGTTCGGCCGAATAAAGGTCGTTTTGAAGCGATTTTCAGGTTTTCAAGGCGGATTTCGAGCGTTTTCACTATTATATTCAAAATCAGCACTAAATTTTACATGCTTTGAAGCAAAAAAAAATTTTGACCGGAATCCTCCTTTGAAAAAACTCACGTCGCCTCATCCCCACTTCGAAACACTTATCGAGACGGCACTTTTTACACTTGTTCCGAGTTTCTCTAGTCAATTTGAAATCCGATGCATGTTTACAAAAATGTTTTCCAATTTTGTTGAAGTTCCGTTTGAAGAAAGTCTAAAAATGTGAAAATACTTATCCCAGATGAATCTAGGAAATCTTACCTTGCATCCCTCACAAGTCTCTACTTCATAGTGCATTCCGGTGGAAAGGGATCCACAAACTTTGCAGAGCAAATCCTCGTTCTTATTTGATAAAGCTGGAGAATTTATATCCGATACATCGGAATTCATATCCAATAAATGAAGACTTGGACTGGTAGACTGATTTCCGTGCATATTCTGAAATTTCACTGGTGTCTTAAAGAAGGATTCCGGTCAAAAATTTGTAGTGCTTCAAAATATGTGAAAATGTGTGTAGATTCCAAAAATCATGATGAAAACGCTCAAAAATTTCTTCAAAACCCCGAAAACGCTCTCCGAAATGAGCGAAAATTACGCGAATGGTCTCCGGCGGCCGTGGCCGAGTTTCCCAAAAAAGAGGCGGGGTCAGCCAATCAGCGCCATTGCAATTATGGACGTGAACGCTTTGATTAGCTGCTCGTAAATTACAATGGCGGGTCCGCCCCTTTTTGGGAAACTCGGCCCCGGCCATTCGCTCGATTTTCGCTCATTTCGGAACGCATTTTCGGGGTTTAAGAGCAATTTTTGAGCATTTTCATCCTGATTTTCGGAATCTACATTCTTAGTTATTTTAAGGGATGAAACATTTTTTTGACCAGAATCCTCCTTTAAAATCTCACCGCACACGAATCGCATGTTTGGGCTCCGTAATGAAACCAGGCGGCTGAAGATCCACAAGCTTCACAAGGAACAACTTTCCCACTGCTCTTCTTTCCTGAACCGAGATCTTGATTTCCCATGTTGAGGTGGATCTGAAAAACAATTGGAATCTGAAAACTCGATATCAAGAAGAACGAAAAAACTAAGAAAGTCAGATTTTTGAAAGCATGATGAAAATGTGAAATTATGCATTGAAAAATAGCGAAAAAAGAGCAAAAATCATAAGAATTGGCTTAAGAAATCACATAGAACCTCGAAAAGTGGTAGGCATATATTCAAAACAAACGAAAGTGAAAGTTTTTTGTTGTCTTCTCTTTCTAGCCCTTACACACTCTCTTAGTTAGTTAGTAGACATGATCGATCCAATTTGTTGTTGAGTAATAGGCTGTTGAGGGGGGGGGGGGGGGGCGGGGGGTTAACACCATATGGCCCTCCCCCCTATTTGAATACGTAGAAGACAGTCCTGGCCTAAGACCCTACAACTCGGCCATGAAAATGTTAGGCCACAAAAATTGTTACACGTTGAATACTACTGTAATTTAAAGGAGCATAACCAATTTTCTAATTTATATTTCCATCTTTCTAGAATTTTCTTTAAGAATAACGAAATGTTCCTCATAATTGGTTATGAGTGAAAATTGATTATTACTGTAACTCTGGTGTCCCCATGACCAAGTAGACGAACCGGCTCTATCGGCGGAGAACGGACCTAAATGAATAGTACGGACCTAAATGAATAGAGCGGACCTAAATGAATAGAACGGACCTAAATGAATACTACGGACCTAAATGAATAGTACGGACCTAAATGAATAGTACGAGCCCAAGGAAAATGTAAGGCCCGAGGGACACGGTTCCATGGAATTCTAAGGTCCCAAGCCTTCCTGAGATGCTCTTAGTGGCATAAATATGAAGAAAGAGAAAATTCGGTCTTTCTCACCATTTTAGTTGTCGGAGGAGTGTACCCGACTGGCTTGCCTCATAAAAGCGCTGAAGTCATGAGAAAACTCAGTAGTTGATTTGTTAGAGTATTCTTAACTGATCATAAGTAGCATTCAAAGAGCCATCAACCAAATGAACAGTTCCTGAAGAGGCAAAACCATGCAAGTAACCAAGGAAAGAAGGTGACTTCCATCCCGAGTACCAGTAAGAATTCAACGTTAGGTCGACAACAGGAAGGAATCCACGAGTCAACGAGAAACTAGCCGAAGAAAAATAAAAACCCCTGCTTCAGAATATCCAGCTCCTGAAGGAAGACGTCAA
Source organism: Caenorhabditis sinica (assembly GCA_963932045.1). NCBI lineage: Eukaryota > Metazoa > Nematoda > Chromadorea > Rhabditida > Rhabditidae > Caenorhabditis > Caenorhabditis sinica. Next base: position 25,207,248 of record OZ009940.1, read on the forward strand.
GAAAGATCCGACACAAGTAGGTTCTGATCCTGACTTGGCAAAGTGTCTCACCTGAAAAGGGACCACATCGGTCTTCTAGTTGATTGTTTCTCTACTACGAAATGTGTTCTACTCCCACCAAAGGAAGGCACAGCACTCACTTAATCCAGTTACAACGTTGAGCACCGCTGGTACCAAAATCTTTGATAAGAATCATTGTTTCAACTGCAATATTCATGGTATTTTATGCCTCGGCTGGATAAAAGCAAAACCCAGAAGAAAAAAACTTAACGGAAAGTTTGTATTTCCGAAAAGGATAACAGGAACAGTGGCTCAAAAACCAACATTAAAGCTTCCGAAGTATCAAGGCCAGTCATCATAGTCAATTTTAAGAAACGCTAGAAATTGTGTTCACTTTGGAAAACATAGAATATGATAGTCAGAAAACTGGTGAAAAGTACCCCTGAGTTATCTTTGAATGCTACTTATGATCAGTTAACAATACTCTAACAGATCAACTACTGAGTATTCTCAGGACTTCAGCGTTTTTATGAGACAAGTCAGTCGGAACACTCCTTCAACAACTAAAATGGTGAGAAAGATCGAGATCTTCTCTTTCTTCATGCTTATGCCACTATGGGCATCTCAGGAAGACTTGGGACCTTACATTTTCCTTGGGCCCGTGCTATTCCTTTGGGTCCGTAGTATTAATTTAGGTCCGTAGTATTCATTTAGGTCCGTAGTATTCATTTAGGTCCGTAGTATTCATTTAGGTCCGTACTATTCATTTAGGTCCGTTCTCCGCCGATAGAGCCGACGAACCTTAGGTGAAATTTGACTTATATTGAAATATTGATAATAGCAAAAAATCTACGACATTCCACGGGATTCTGGAGGGTACTGGAAAATTCTGAAGGTGGATTTTCAAGAGAGACTTCTCATCTCGATGAATGATCTATCTCAATAAACCAAAATTTTGAACTTGAATTTTCTTTGAAAAATCAGTTTAAGGAGGTTTAAATTTTTAGTGCTATATTAGAAATTTTTCAAAACAACTTTGAAATTCTGAGGGAGAGGAGGGGGAGGAAAAGATTCTGAGATTTTTAGAGATTTTGAGGATTCTGGGGGTTCAGAGGATTCTGAGATTCCTGGAGATTTTTTCGTCTTCTCCTCACCGCCAATTTGAACCACAATAATCTCTTACATATTGGCACTCTTCTCTTAATCCAGCCAAATCTAGACAGGTGAGAGGGGGGGGGGGGGGGGCGCAAGGTGTACGGACCCCCATCTGGTCTCTTCTTGTACATCTATAGATCAATATCCCAGCGATAGAGTGTGTAGGATGAGGAGACGCAGATAGTCCATCCATCTCTTTTGCGGTATATAGAGGGTCCCATTTTCGATTTTCGACCTTTTTTGTTAATTTTTTTTTGTGGAATTTCGCAGAAAAAAAGAGGTTAATTTCTAATTTTCGGAAATCGTTCGAGTTCTTACACAGATTTTCCATATTTTCGAGTGGAAAAGAATAAAAATATTAATTTTCTAATATCAAATATCGATAAATTTTGGTTTTTTCGGGTCTTCTAAATAGTTTTTGTCACAAAAAATTGTGGTTATCTTCACAATTTTAGGTGAAATTTTCAAGTTTTAGCTAGTCCTTCAAAAATTTTTTTCAAAGAAATTCAATATTTTTCTCCATTTTTGTTTGGGAAATTTCTCGATGTTTTCCAAAAAAGTTTACTTTTTCACTTTGTTCTCAAGTTTTGCATCAAATTCCCAACTCATTAATCCTCTGATAACTTTCAAAGTTTCATCATTTTTCAGTTCCCCCCCCCCCCCTAAAAAATGGACTATCAGGACTATCACTATTACCATAACGACCCAAATCTATTGGATTTGGACGATAAAATGGTCTGTTTTTTCAAAAGTTCCAAATTTTTATATCAGGTTTCCAGGATAACAACATCGACTACAACTCCAATCAAACGAATTCTTCACAGTATTTTTCTAATTTTGAACCTGAATACAGTCAAGAGTTTCAAAATTATACGGATGAACAATATAGTGATTACGGAGGCGATTACAGTACTTCGAGTAAGTATTTGGGGGAATTAACATAAGATAAAAAGGTGACCTAGAAAACCTTTAATAGTTTACTATGCCCTATTTTGAGCAGTGATAGGTCTTGAAAGACGAATTGTATACCACTTGAAAGCGGAAAATTTGCTAATTTCAAATATATATTTTTTATTTTTCAATCTTTTCTGAGCGTTGAAAAAATCAAAGTCAAAACTTAGATTACACAATCCAACCCGATGAAAGACTGGATTATGGAGAAGTATCGGATTCAAGGCCCATTAAAAGTATGTTTTAAAAGTTGCAGACCTTCTAACAAAACCGAAAACTATTCAAATTTCAGCACCTCCTCCTCCAAAGGAACCCCTGAATTCCAACAAAATCTGTGTAATTTGCGGTACCGATTCTATTGGAAAGCGTTATGGAGTAAGATTATGCAGAAGTTGTGAGGTATGAATAATTTATCCACTTGCATCAATTACCACAAAATCTTCTAGGAGTTCTTTCGCCAGTACCGTGACCGTTCACTCAAATGCGAAAAGAGAAACGCGTGCGTCATCAATGCCAGAACACGCAATCAATGCAAATTCTGTCGACTTCAAAAGTGCATCAGTGTCGGGATGAAGTCAGTTTGTGAGTTTAGAAAAAAAAAGAAGGGCTGTTGAGCAGGACCCCATTTTTTTGGTCATAAACAACCAAAAAATGACAGCACAAATTCGGCGAAGTTTTACGAAAATTTAGCAACTTTAGATAGAGAAAATGGAATATTCCGATTTTCAAATTTTCGGAATTCGGAACTTTCGGAATATTCCGAGTTTTCAATTTTCGGAACTTCGGAATTTTCAGAATTTCGATAATGGTTGTTTTTCGATACGTTTTCAACTTTTCGACGAATTTTTCGCCTGCAAAAACGGCTCATTGCTCAAAACGCATAAGGAAGACTTTAAAATCATTGAAATTTTGATTCGATAAAGATAAAAAATGTAAATTGACACATGCAAAGTTGTTGAAACCAAAAACTTTTATTCCGCCTTTTCCATCGGAATGTTCCGGTCGGAACTTGGTTCCGAAATTTTTCGTTCGGAATATTCCGACCGGAATTTAGTTCCGAAAATTTTTTCTCGGAATATTCCGGTCGGAATTTGGTTCCGAAAAAGGTCGGAATTTTCGGAATTTTCGGAATTTCCGAATTCCGTTCCGCACACCCCTGTTGCGAAATGACCGGTTGCAAAACGTCACGAAGCCCATATTACAGCTTTGAAAATAGATTAAAACTTTGCTTCTTATCAACATTTTCAGACGATAGAACAAAACAGAGGGGTAACGTTTCCCGACAACATCCGGCTTCACAAGCTCCACCTTTTCAAGAATTGGGCGTACCTGAAGTCAACTTACAATACAATTACGACCATGGCTACAATAATGTAATGGAAATGGTAAGGTTTCGTGAAAAGCAAGCTAAACTTTCAAACTTTCAAACATTCAATTCGTGAGTTTCAGGATCAACTTACCGATGAGGAGTATGAACCAGATAGTCACCTTGCTCAGAGACCTCCAGCACCTTCTCAAACGGAACCAAATCATTCTGGAGACACTTGTGTTGTTTGTGGATCTTCAGCGATTGGCACTCGTTATGGTGTGAGATCATGCAAGGCTTGTGCGGTATGAATGATATCGCATTACCATTTACTTACCCAAAATTTTTTTAGGACTTCTTCAGCAAATCCCACGACCAACAGTTCAAATGTCAAGAGAATGATGCATGTGCTATCATGTTCAAAACTCGAAACAAATGTCGTTCGTGCCGACTTCGAAAGTGCTTCAAAGTCGGGATGATGTTTAGATGTAAGTTATCTCAATTTCGAATATAAAATTTCGACATTTAATTTCAGACAAGCTTGAAAAGGAATCATCAGAACCTGATCAAACCTTGCCCGACAGTTTCGCACAGACTCCGCCCACTGAATATCTTCCGGAGACCCATATGCTTTACCAAGATAGTCCAGTTTACGCTATTCAAGCTCCGCCTCCTTGTGACGACTACGACTACAGTTATGAAATGGAGATGGTCAGCTTTCGCAAAATCAAAATTTTAACAAATTTCAAACTTCAGAATGCGCTTACCGATGAAGAACTGGACTACGAAAATAAATTGAATTCAAAATCAGTGGTGCCTTCCAAGCAGATAGCCGATCTCTGCAAAGTTTGTGGATCCCCAGCGAACGGATATAATTATGGTGTGCTGTCCTGTAATCGGTGCAGGGTGAGTTTACACTTTTCGACTAGAACTTTAATAAAAATTTCAAAATTTCCAGCGCTTCTTTCAAAAAAACTCGAGCAAAAAGTGGTATTGTTGCCACTCTTCGGATATCAAGCTCACTCTAGGAGCTCTGAATAAGTGCATCAAGTGTCGTCTCGATAAGTGCTTCGAAATGGGAATGAGACGACGTGAGTTTTTCAAAGGAGGATTCCGGTCAAAATTTTTTTTTTTGCTTAAAAATATGTAAAACTTTGTGTTGATTTCAAATATGATAGTGAAAACGCTCAAAAATCTTCCTAAAACCCTGAAAAATCGCTTCAAAACGATCCTTTTCAGGCCGAACAGTCTCCTGGGGCCTAACTCCCGCAGTTTTCTCGGCCACCTGACTCGGCCACCGTATTTTCAATTTTTTTTCACTCAGCAAGCGCTGGGCAGCAAAATAAATTTATGAAAATTGTCCCAACTCTAGACCCGGTGTAGAATTATCATAATCAAATCAAGCTATAGCATATTTCAATTCCAGCGTCGATGGATCCAGTGGACAGTTGCCTTGTCTGCGGAGACGTTGCGAAGGGATATCGCTATGGAGCGAAATCTTGCAAATTTTGTGGGGTAAGAGTAAAAGTCGAGTGTGTACCGTTTACGCAATTTTTAAAGGATTTCTTCCACAATTATCACAACCAACGGCTCGAATGCGACGAAAACCAATCATGCGTTATCACTGTCAAAACTCGCCATCATTGTCGATTCTGTCGACTTCAAAAGTGTTTTAGGGTTGGGATGAGGTTTAGTGGTAAGTTCTTTATTATTGAGTTCAATTTTGAGGTAGCCATGTGAGCGACAAATTATTTTTCAGACATGGGCATAAAACAGAAGGGCGCTGCTGCTGTATCGAGAACACCATTAGGTTCAACCCTGCCAGCTCCGCCCATGCAGCACCTAGAAACTACTGTACCTCAGGCTGCGTTTACCGATGAAGGCCTAGAATATGGGCAAACAACGAATTGGGAAAGCCAGGGCAATTTTGATTCTACGCTTTGTGAAGTTTGCGAAGCTCCAGCGACCGGATTCAACTATGGAGTGCAGACCTGCGTGGGGTGTAGGGTGAGATTTCCGAAGTTATCTTAAGATGAGAAATTTCAAATTTTCAGGCCTTTTTTCGTCGCCATTCCAACCGAATTGGAAAACTGTCCTGCAATCATTCTTCGGGTCTGGAAATCACTGTAAAAACTCGAAAAAAATGTATCAAGTGTCGTCTCGATAAGTGCATTGCGTTGGGGATGAGGCCGCCTAGTGAGTTTTTGTGCGATGGAGAGCATTTATTATCCATTCGCCGTGCGGTAAGCCTATTTGGTACGACACTCCGCAGTTCAAATTTTATAAACTTTGAACTGCGGAACAGCGGAGTGTCGCACCAAATAAGCTTACCGGGCGGCGAATGGATAATAGTTCATTCTTGAAATTTAATTTCAGTCGAAGCCAAAAAACCGGAGCTGTTGCCTGGAGAGATACGGCAGAAGCAGAGAAAATCTTGCTTATTGCAAAACCGATTAGCTACGGTATGTTTGAGGAACTGCTTGAGGGAACAAAAGCAAGATTTTTATACATATAGCAAAATGTAGAACTCAATGAGCTTCACAAAACCATGTTTAGATAAAAAAGTTACCATTTTTGCGAAAAGCATCGTTCGCCCCAACCCCAGCTTCTAGCCAAAAAAATGCACCACTAATGTCCTTTATATCGTTTTTTAAATCTAACTTTGCTCTACATTTCGGTTCTACGTTTGCCTGAGAAATCAGAGAAAGATAATAGCCCTTCAAAGTTTCAGACATTGCAAAGTATCACTCAACTTCACATGGAGACATGTTCATTCACTAAAGACAAAGCTGAAATTTTACTAGAGAATCAAGTGGTAAGTTAAAAGTACCGATTGAGGTTTCGAAGTCGCCTTCCACACAGGGTCGCAACACAGTACATCGATTTGAATTTGCGCGCAATTTTCCGGGTGCGGCGCGGCGACTCACAGTACAGCTTTTAACTGCTGGAAAGGCTGGCACGCTGCCAAATCTGAAAGCTGGCAAGCGGCCGAATTGAAAGTGCAACAAAGCGCGTTTCTGCGATGTACCGTCGTGCGACCCTGTGCTTCGCAGATCGACAGCGGACTGTGCAATCCGGCTCGATTGCTTAACCGTCACGTCGACAGCAGCTTTGCACTTTTTTGAGTTAAACTAAAAAATGAGACGAGGAATGAAAGATGCAGTTTTTTGGTAGTCCCGGTCGACCATCAGTCTTGTCGGTCGGCGGACGTTCTTGAACTCCCCTTCCAGACGTAACCCTTGATCCCGATTTTCACCCAGGTATTCTTCGACATCCCAACCACCGACCAAGCTTGGAATTTTTTCGCTCCTCAGATTGAAATTGAGATCCACCAAATCTTGGACTTCTTCCAACGTCTCAACTGCTTCGACGTCCAACCAACTGTCGCCATGCTCCAGAAACCGATATTCCAAATTTACTTGCTCCGTATTGTCCGAGTTTTGTTCGCTCAAGGAATGCAACTCCATGATGGGCGGTTTGTAGAAATCAAAAATTTGAATTACCTGTTTGGAGAAGAATTGGTAGCGGAAATGATCCAAATTTCGGAGGCAATCAGAAGCCTGAACCTTCTGGATGATGCCTTGGCCTTATTTATAGTACTGGTGTACCTTGAATCTCAAAGTACGCCGGAAAAAAAGCTAGTTTCGGGGATTCGAATTTCCCTTGCTTCAAAAGTGAAAAGTTTCGAAGAACTCATGGCCTTGATACCTCGACTGGACACCATCAGTAAGTTTTTATTTAATGCAACTGCGCTCCATGGAACTTTTCAGATAACAAATTCCAAACTATTGTTGTCCAATGGCTTCGTGAAAACCATAAGGCACTCCAACTTCCTGAACTTTTCTCAGAAGCTTTTAATATTCCAAGGACCGATCCAAAAGTATAAAAACGAGAAGATTGGAATAGAAGTGCTATGTACTGTATGATTACTTTTCTCCAGTAATAAAATTGATAATTTTGTATTAATTTCATGTTCTTTCTAAGTTTTCAACATCTGATACACCATGCGATTATTATTTTTCTTGCCTAATTTTAGGTAAGTTTCTGAACTTATTTTTGACGTTATTCTTTTCAAGTATGTTAAAAAATCATATTTCAACCTAATCATCGGAACCCCGCTCGCATTATCAAGACTTTTTTCAACAACAGAAATCACAAATCTAAAACAGAAAAATTTTGCTAAAATTTGTTTCATCTCCATCAGTAAGTGCATTGAATAAATGTTTCTAGTAGTTCTTGGATGTAGTCACCAATATACGAAAAATGACCTACCTGGAAAGAAAGAATTTGGAGAGCTCTTCAAAATTTGTGTATTGTCAAAATAAAAAAGAAAGTGAGGGTCGGTGATTGCGGACTTTTAAAGATCACCAAGCCATGCTTTGCTTGAAAACTTGAAAAGTCCGCAAACAACGACTCTCACTTTGGTTACTCTGACAATAAACAGATTACTGTTTTCGATCAATCGTTGTACCACTAATCACCTTTTCCGCTCCCTCTCTCTTTAAATCACGTAGGTATGAGACTCACCAATTTTTAAAGGCGCATGGGGGCGGGGTTTAGTCACAAATTTCTGTTAAAATCTTGTAGACCACTCTTTGATCGTTAATAACTTTACGAGTTTTGCTCCGATTTTCCTGATTCTTTTTTTGTTGGATAGAAAATCTTGGGGCATCCATGGATTATGTTTAAACAATAGAATATCACAACTTTGAGCAGAGTTATGTGAATTCTCCCGAAGCAAGTTTTTTTCTCCAAAATTTTGGCTTGAAAAATTTCGGATTTTTTTAGTTTAATTAGTACCGAAATTTCAGTTTTCGAGCTTTGAACTTGAAATTTCAAACTTAGCTTTGTCAACTATTCAGCTAGGAGAACATTAAAAAATAAGAATTATATCTCCAAAAACAAAAATTAGAACCGTAAAAGTTTGAGGAATGCTGAAATAATGCAAATTTTCACTTTATCGCCTCCCAAGAGATAACCAGTGCTTCTTTTGACCTGATTTTCGGTATCCAGATGAAACTAACCCCGTTTTATCAGTTTTTCACGTCAGATTTGGTCTATCTCAAAAAACCTTTGAGATATCACTGAAAAACTGACAAAAAATAGGAAAAAATGAAAAAAAATTTTGGAGGTTCGGAAAACTTTGATCGGCTGTAACTTTGTTAGTTTTGGGAAATTTCGGGTTCCGAAAAATAAGAGAGATAGAAGAAAAAAATTCTCATCGTTCTATGTGAAATTTAAAATACTTTTAGTACAAAAAATTCTCAGGAAAAGCGATATTAGAATTTTTTGGCTTGAAAAATCTTTATAACGCGTAGCATACCTACATTTTGAGCTCATTTTTGTTCTTTTTTGAGCATGTTATCACTTTGATGACACATTAATGGAATAAGTAGTTTTGTGAGGTTCCATCAAGATTGAGCCATTTTATGGACACTTTTCGATTTTTCAAGCCAAAAGTTAAATGTTCTAAAATCTTCAATTTTGGAGATATTAACCCAAAAAAGGGGAGTTCCATTTCAAAATTTTACGCTGATTCCGAATATGAAATCTATTTTTCGATATCTTCACGTTGAAAAGAATCAAGAACTACGTGTGCTTATAACGTGTGTTAGCCGCGCATTGCGAGGCTTCATCGTGCCAAAAGGAGGGGGAGCCGGCCGCCGCGCCCACACCCTCCTCTACGGTTCCCCACCGGCTACCCACATGGCGCCTGTGGCGTAGTGGTAGAGTTGCGGTGCCAGGTGCGGGCAGATGCGGGTTCCATTCGTTGTTGCAGCATTTCTTTTTGTTTTGTTTTTTATGGGCATTGATGTGTTCTGGAAACACTTTCAGCGATGGCCGCAGGCCAGAGCCTTTGAAATCTCAAGCGAGGGCCGAAGGCCCGAGGCGTGTCTAACTTTCAGCGATGGCCGCAGGCCAGAGTCTTTGCAATCTCAAGCGAGGGCCGAAGGCTCGAGGCGTGTCTAACTTCCAGCGATGGCCGCAGGCCAGAGCCTTTGCAATCTCAAGCGAGGGCCGAAGGCCCGAGGCGTGTCTAACTTTCAGCGATGGCCGCAGGCCAGAGCCTTTGCAATCTCAAGCGAGGGCCGAAGGCTCGAGGCGTGTCTAACTTCCAGCGATGGCCGCAGGCCAGAGCCTTTACAATCTCAAGTGAGGGCCGAAGGCCCGAGGCGTGTCTAACTTCCAGCGATGGCCGCAGGCCAGAGCCTTTACAATCTCAAGTGAGGGCCGAAGGCCCGAGGCGTGTCTAACTTTCAGCGATGGCCGCAGGCCAGAGCCTTTGCAATCTCAAGCGAGGGCCGAAGGCTCGAGGCGTGTCTAACTTCCAGCGATGGCCGCAGGCCAGAGCCTTTGCAATCTCAAGCGAGGGCCGAAGGCCCGAGGCGTGTCTAACTTTCAGCGATGGCCGCAGGCCAGAGCCTTTGCAATCTCAAGCGAGGGCCGAAGGCCCGAGGCGTGTCTAACTTTCAGCGATGGCCGCAGGCCAGAGCCTTTTCAATCTCAAGCGAGGGCCGAAGGCCCGAGGCGTGTCTAACTTCCAGCGATGGCCGCAGGCCAGAGCCTTTGCAATCTCAAGCGAGGGCCGAAGGCCCGAGGCGTGTCTAACTTCCAGCGATGGCCGCAGGCCAGAGCCTTTTCAATCTCAAGCGAGGGCCGAAGGCCCGAGGCGTGTCTAACTTTCAGCGATGGCCGCAGGCCAGAGCCTTTGCGATCTCAAGCGAGGGCCGAAGGCCCGAGGCGTGTCTAACTTTCAGCGATGGCCGCAGGCCAGAGCCTTTTCAATCTCAAGCGAGGGCCGAAGGCCCGAGGCGTGTCTAACTTTTAGCGATGGCCGCAGGCCACAGCTTTTGCAATCTCAAGCGAGGGACGAAGGCCCGAGGCGTGTCTAACTTTCAGCGATGGCCGCAGGCCACAGCCTTTGCAATCTCAAGCGAGGGCCGAAGGCCCGAGGCGTGTCTAACTTTCAGCGATGGCCGCAGGCCAGAGCCTTTGCAATCTCAAGCGAGGGCCGAAGGCCCGAGGCGTCTCTTACTAACGCCGAAAATGACTTCTGAGACTGGGCCGAAGGCCCAGCATGTGGCACGCCGGGGTACGCGGCACAGCCGCGTCTAGCAGATTCGGCCGGAGGCCGAAGATGCTAGTTGGAACAGAAAATGTGGAAAGTTCGGACGAATTTTATGCATACAAGTTAAAATTAAAGTTTATGAGAAACAGAACAGTTGAGGGCTCTTTGAAACTGGCTAATTTAGATAATCTGTGAAACATTTTATGGCGTTTTGCTGTCAAAAAGTGTCAAGGTATTTCAAGGAAGTTTGATGAGGGGAGTGTCATGAATTTCATTAAATGAAATATTTCACAGTTTCGATACAGTAGTAATTGGGGAATGTTTCACTGTTAGCCCAGTAGTAGTACTAAATAGACTAGAAATTGATATTTTGGACTTATTTTTCGAGGTTTATGTTTCATATTGCATATTATCTTTAGATTCGAAATAGAAAGAACCGACTGCTCCTTCATTTCGACTAACATTTGAACTTTCGAAAGTTTGCTTGAAATGATAACATCTCATTTAATGACTGTTTCATCATATGAGTTTCAGAACTTCACTTTTTTGAAATTCCATCTAATTCGACCATGTATTGGAATTCTTTTCAACTTTATAGTTTATTGCCGTTCTTCTTGATGATCATAATGAAAAAACTGTTTCCACTTGTTGGTTTATGATAGTGATGAAACTGGAGGTAAAGGATTTGGTGGTGCTTTCATTACGATACTGTATTGTAATTCAACAATTCATCACGAAAAAGTGACGAATGGAGTTTTTGTCATTAAGATGAATTGTGTGTTCTCCAAAGTCTTTGAGATTCCTTACCAGGGAATGGTCAGAACTGACCGTGGCCTTTTGATATGAGTGATATCATGGTTGCCCTCCTCCCTCTGTAAAAATGTGGTAGAGTGGCCGAGGGGGTAAGAGGGATGCTCTTCATGCACAAGGGCTGGGTTCGATTCCAATGCAGTGATAATTTTTTTTCTTTTTTTGATTGGCTTCAAAAAGTTCTCGATTCAAACATTAACACATATTCATGAAACACACTAGAAAAAATAAGAACAGGAGAGCAAGAATCATTGATATGAGCACAAATGCTGCTTGGTGATGATGATTGTGGCGCGCAAGGGGAGTTTTTGGGAGGGATGGAGGCTCTGAAAGTAAGGAGGAAGCCGGAAAATCAATGCATTTTGGTACCATTTCTGAGCAAAGATATCTCGGCTCTCAGATGCCCGCGGCAAAAACAGAAAATTGATTCTGAAATCCCGTTGTCTCCTCTTTCGAATGATGTATCACTCATATCAAAAGGCCACGGTCAGTTCTGACCATTCCCTGGTTAGACTAATCTAAGAGCATAGCCAACAGCCAACTCAAGAATAATCACACCGTAGTCTGTGAAAAACATTCATTTTTATCGACTACACACTAAAATGCACATACAGAAATATGAAAGCAAATAAATTTGAAAACAAAGAGCATGAAGAGATTTTAAAATGGAAACATTGAACAGTGTGGATCACATCCTATGAATCGGTGTTACACTAATTACCAGTGCGGAACAGAGAATGCGTAAAAGAAGTTACCGTTGGGAGAAACAGGAGATTCAAGTATTACACGAAGCATTACACATACATATTTAAAGCTATGCAAGAAGATGAGCAATTGATACAGTTTTGACACAGGGTGTTTAGGCATCTTCATTCTTTTCCTCCACCCCGCCCTAGAAGTCTTAGTGCTTGAGCAGCACGCTCCTCTGGTGACATTAGAACCTGCAAAACGGTAACAATGTTATCCAACATCACTGAATCAATATTTTACCAGTGGCTCCCCATGCGGCGTTGTGAATATGTACCTGCCGTTATCGTTCACACCAATTCTACAACCGTCAGGCAGGAAAGTGTTGAAGCCAAGAACAAGATTCGGGGTGGCATAGAGAAGCTCGGCAACTTGTTCTATAACGTCCGAAGTATTAACGATTCTGAAAATTGGAATTGGATATATGTTGTATGGGATAGTTGTGATAAAAATGAATAGTACTAATGGTCTTTGAGGGCCTCCACACCGGTCTGAGAGCGCCGGTATGAGAACGCGCCGCACAGACGTGTGACGTCACCATTGACTGAGTATCAAACTTTCCACTATTAAGAATTAGCTGCCTGTAGGCACCGTAATTTGCGCAAAACTGTTTATCACTAAAAAAGTGTGATACTCAGTCAACGGTGACGTCACACGCCTGTGAAGCGCGTTTGCATTCGGGCGCTATCAGGTCGCTGAGGGCCTCTGAAGTATGTGAAAGGGCTCTCATTAACGTTGAAAGGCCCATATCAGTTGCAGGGTCCCATCCGAAACGCGGCCCTTTAACTGATATAAGGCCTCTCAACTCAGATGGGGCCATTCAACTTTAATGGGACCCACAAACTCTTGCTCAGACCCAAAACACACCTTCCCGCTCTGTACTCCTTCATTATTCCCAGAAAGCGCTGATAAACGATTGAATTCTCTTGGAATGTCTGCTTAATCAACCTCAAATATTGAAGTGCCTCATCTACACGTGGTGGCCGTCGTTCCGCAGCGGCCGCTGGTTGATGTGCTGCTCCTCCTGGACCATCTCTTCCGTTTTCTTGAGGTTGTGGTTGAGGATTCGGATTTTCTTCGAGTGGTGGAGATGGAGATGGGGGATCGACTTCTGGATGGATCCCAGGCTGGACTTGTGGCGGAGCAACTGGCACAGCACCTAGTTCTGGTGCAACTGATGGCGGAGGTGTTGGTGGTTGCTGAAACGCAAATGAAATTGACTTGATGATCAAAAGTGAGCATTTACAATGGCGAAAAATGAAAGTAATGTCACTTTACTTATCGCTTCATAATTTGGAGAGCTCCGACCAAAACTTTTCATCGAAATACGTAAAAATGTCCGTAGATTCCTCGTTTTTTTTCACGATGGTTTCCACGTTGGTGTAGGAGTGGGCAATTTTTTCAAAATGGTTGCAAGTTCAACGTCTGGCGACTGGGATGTATTCGTGCAAGAAGGTTCCAAACTTTTTTGTGACTATCTCTTCGAAGCGTTACGAGAACACAATCTAATTGGTCTAGTGAGTCAAAGTATCAAAATAGCAGGAGAGAAGAAGGTCCGTGATAGAATAAGAAAGCAGAAAAAGTTGTGGAAGAAGAGACAAGCCCAAGTTCAAGAGGATAGAAAGGAGAAAACGAGGAATCGGAGGAAGGCCAGACAAGATCGGAGGAAGAATTCGAGAAGGTGGAGAAGACGAATTCGGCAGAAGCTTCGACTTTTCCAAAACATCTTCTGGGTTCGACCGAGGATCGAATCGAGCCTTCTACTTGTGGCCAAGGATCACAAAACGACTCATTGGCTGCTTCCATCGCAGTTTTCTAAAGCTCCAACAAAGAGAAAAAAAAGATGAAATGCTCGAAATGTGACGACAATCCACGGAAGTAACTTGAGGAACACGGACAAATTAGATGGACTTTTGGCTAGAATGGAACTATTTCACGTATCTCGCATGCGTATTTGAATAAATAAATAAATAAGATTGCAAAAATCATAAGGAAAATGCTCTGAGATCACTTTAAAACCCCGAAAAATAGCTCCGAAATGAGCAAATTTGCAGAATTTGTATCCGGTGGCCGTGGCCGAGTTTCCCAAAAAAGGGACAGAGTCAGCCAATGCGCAGTTCTGCGATCACTGCGCTCGGCTCGCCTCCTTTTTTTTAGGAAACTCGGCCAAGGTCACCGTATACAACTTCTGCGAGTTTTTGCTTATTTCGGAGCCTCGGGTTTTTAGAACGATTTTTGAGATTGTTCATCATGATTTTTGGAATCGACGTCGGATTCCTTTAACGTTTCGATGGGGCTCACCTGTTGCTCTTGCAGTGCCTCCCCTCGATGCTGGACTTCATTCAACGCATGTGCCATTCGAACATGGAGACCAGCTGGAGTCACTGGAGGAGATGGCTGCTGCTGCTGCTGTCGAAGCATCTGTTGCCTAAGTTGCTCCGCTTGCATGATGTTATCAATTTGTCTGTGCATTTCCATTTGTCTCTGCATGGCTTGTTGCCTTCGCTGCTCATATTGTCTTTGCATCTCCTGTTGCATTTGAATTAATTGTAGCTGTTGTTGTTGTTGAAGTTCAGCTTGATAACGTTCCAAGACTTCCCGATTTTGTTGAACTTGCTGTTGATCTTGCTGTTGTTGTTGCTGTTGAAGTGAAAGGGCTAAAAGATGTTGGAGCATGGGGTTCTGTTGAGCCTGCTCTAGAAAAAGAGCGTGTTGACGATGTAAAGGAGATTGTAGATGCTCCTGTGCCTGAGCTTGGGCTTGCTGTGCCGCATCGTTTTGTGGTTGCTGATGCTGAAGAGGGTTTCCGCCGCCTGCTGGAGGTATTTGTCCGTTGTTCATTCTGAAAACCAAACATTTTTTTCATTTTTTGTGATATTTTCAGTTTTGCAAACCGCGCTCTGTCGTTATTATGGAGGATAAAACAGGAATTTGGGTTCAATATGGTTAAAAAACGGTTTGAACATTGCGAAATCACGTGGCCCAGGTTTTCAATTTCTAGGCCACCACCAAAGTTCTAAGCCACGTAAATTTAGCCGCTAGGAGCACACAACGTCCCTGAACCCGGAAAAAACGACAAGAAAACCGAAAAATCAAATGTTCGCGATGTTAGCGATAGAGCGTGGTTTACATGATATTGAAAATCCGAGTGGTAATTGACGATAATGATTAAGAAATTCATAATTATCAGATTTGGCGATTTTCGGCCCGGTTGAGAAAACATCTATATCTTTTTTCCTAAAACCTTTATTTTTTTTTGGTTATTATGATTTTTTTGGTTATTATGCAACAAAAAAACTATCGAAAATTTTTGAAAATCGATAAAACTAAGATTTCTAGGGAAAAAAACGCAAAAAATTGATTTTCGCTTCGAAATATTGATCTTAAATTTTTTAAATTTTTAGATTTTGAGATTTATCGAAAATTGAAATTCTCACACAAAAAATAATGCTGAAAAATATTCTCAAAAACTTGCTGCAGGACAAAAATGAAAATTTTCGTCAACCAAAAAAAAACCGATAAATTCGAAACTTTGCAAATATCGCTTTTCAGGTTTGATTCAGAGAGAAAATTTTTTCTTGTAAAAACAATGTTCCATCGACGTAAACCAAATCTTTAATTTTTTAAACTTTGAACTTAAAAATTTTCATTCCTTTTGATTCAAAATAAGAAAAATGATGCCGAGGAATGATTCGAATTCCGCATGTGTTCCTGCCGTTTTTTGCCTGTGTTCTCGCCCGTCTCTCACTCTCTCGCCAGTGCAAACCGAGCGCGCTTGCGCGCATCCGATAATTTCGCATTTTTTTGCCCCGCCTTCCAGAAAAAAGAAAGTTTACAGTACATTGGGGAAAGTTACAGTACAATGGGGAAAGTTAGACACAGACAGAATTTAGGATTGGTAATAGTAGAGACTATTATAATCCCAATCGAATACTCAAAAAAAACACACACACAAAAATCGTTTTGCAGCGCACGGGTACCGAACCCAACACCTCACGCGTTACCACCCACCAGACATGCTACATTTTGGCCCGGCCCGCGGTCCAGGCCGGGCCGGGCCAAGGAAAAATTCTTCCGGCCCGGCCCGGCCGGTTGGCCCGGTTGAGAAAATTTTGAAAATTTTTGACTATTTTTTTCAAAAAATTTTCACTTTTTTTCAAAAAATTTTCAATTTTTCGGTTAAAAATGCAACAAATGGTGTAGAAGTTCTCCCAATATCAAGAAAATAACGATTTCTGAAAAAACACCAAAAAATCGATTTTAGCTTCAAAGTTTGGACCCCTGAAATTTCGGCTCCAAAAACCCGGGCCGACCGGGCCGGGCCAACGAAAATTTTGATTTTGGCCCGGCCCGGCCCGGCCCGGCCCGTAGCATGTCTGCCACCCACCCTCCTACCGCTCTCACCACTCGGCCGTAAACTGAAGAGAGAGAGAGAGAGAGAGAGAGAGAGAGAGAGAGAGAGAGAGAGAGAGAGAGAGAGAGGAAGACGAGCGGGAGGGTGATGAATGTTTTGTTGTCGGAATGATGCGGGTCACTGAGTGTACATCGCTGCCCGCAGGCTCGTCGGACTGTGTTTTGCATCGGAGAGAGAGGGTCCTCCAAAGGTCGTCTACAATAGAGTACACGAAATGAAGAGATCATTTGCATGTGGTACATTGGGTGACCCGCGCGCTTTCTTTCCTCTCATTTCTCCCTCCAAGACAACTAACTGAACGGATGTCGACATATTTTTTATTGATTTTCTTCAAATTCTAATATTCCTTTGTATTCCGGAACTTTCCATGACGATTATCTGAATTATTGTCGGAAAGTTCCTTTTGATTTTTCTAGATTTTCGATTTGAGTGGTGATGAATGAAAGGTGAGTTTTTTATCGTTTTTTGAATCGCGATCAGCGAGTTATGTCACGGCGGTTATGTCACGGCGGTTTTTCTGCAGACACTAGAGTTTTGGGAATAGTTAACCGAAAAAAAGTCTGAAAATTTTAGATTCTTGCAATCATTAGAAGTTTCCACGAAATATGGAATTCCGAAAAGATTTTCTATTTTTTCATATATTCAGCAAAAAACCAATGTTCTAGAAGAGATGAGGAGTAGATATTGCTGTACTAAGTAAATTAATAAATTGTTAAAATAATACTTTAATAAAATTTTGTGCTGATTCCAAATATGACGGTGACAAGGCTCAAAAATCTCTCTAAAACCCTGAAAAATCTCAGTTTTTCGGCAAAACGATCTCATGTGGCCGTGGCCTAACTCCCGGAGTTTTCTCGGCTACCTGACTCGGCCACCACATTTTCAGATTTTTTTCCATCATTTTTTCAGATTTTTTAATAGTGAAAACCAAGTTTTTTTGTAAAAATCATAAATTTTTGTTGTTATCATGATTCACATTTTCGTTTGGTTTTCACAAAAAGAAACTGAAAAAATGGTGAAAAAAATCTGAAAATGCGGTGGCCAAGAAAACTCCGAGATTTGGGCCACGGCCCCAGGAGACCGTTCGGCCGAAAAAGGGCAGTTTTGAAGTGATTTTTCAGGGTATTAGAGCGATTTTTGAGCGTTTTCACTATCATATTCGGAATCAGCACAAAAGTTTACATATTTTGAAGCAAAAAAAATTTGACCGGAATCCTCCTATAAAAAAATTTGCAGAACTTGCTGGACCCATGATACGTAAGGCAATGGATGATCCTAACGCGGCTGCAGAACAAGCATATCCAGTGATAGAAGGAGAAGATGATAGTCGAAAGAAAATGAGGACTGAGCTGAGAAATACCCACTATGTATGCCTTTTTCCGAGTTTATCAGTATTGATCATATAATAATGGTTTCAGAAACGTATTTGTTTGGCCCATCCGATATTGGGAAAGGCGTTGAGAGCCAAAAGACATCTGTTCTCATCAACATCATCTTCGAGGTCTTCTACACATGAGGTAAATTTCCATTTCCATTTTTGACTCATTGAAAAAAACAAAGAAAAAAATGTTCCCAATTTAAGGGATCCGAGATGTCACGATTTTTGAAGCTCCGCCCACTTTTGAGGTCTGAAATTTCACGATTTTGGAAGCTCCGCCCACTTTTTTGGGTCCGAATTTTCATGATTTTCGAAGCTCCGTCCACTTTAAGGGGTCTGAAATTTCATGATTTTTGAGTCTCCGCCCATTTTTTGGGGTCCAAAATTTCACGATTTTCGAGGCTCCGCCCGCTTTTAAGGGTCTAAAATTTAACGATTTTCAAAGCTCCGCCCATTTTTTGGGGTTCGAAATTTCACAATTTTTGAAGCTCCGCCCACTTTTAGGGGTTCGAAATTTCATGATTTTTGAATCTCCGCCCATTTTTTTGGGGTTCAAAATTTCATGATTTTTTAGTCTCCGCCCATTTTTTGGGGTTCGAAATTTCATGATTTTTGAAACTCCGGCCAATTTGTTGGGTCCCGAAATTTCATCATTTTTTGAAGCTCCTCCCACTTTTAGGGGTCCAAAATTTCACGATTTTTGTAGCTCCACCCACTTTTAGGGGTTTGAAATGCCACGAATTTTTAAAGCTTTGTCCACTTTTAGGGATCCGAAATTTCACGATTTTTGAAGCTCCGCCCATTTTTAGGAGTCCGAAATTTCATGATATTTGAAGCTCCACCCACTTTTAGGGGTCCGAAATTTCACGATTTTTGAAGCTCCGCCCACTATTAGAGGTCCGAAATTTTACGATTTCCGAGGCTCCGCCTACTTTTAGGGGTCTGAAATGTCACGATTTATGAAGCTCCGCCCACTTTTAGGGGTCCGAAATTTCATGATTTCCAAGGCTCCGACCACTTTTAGGGGTCTGAAATTTTATGTTTTTTGAAGCTCCGCCCATTTTTGGGTTCCGAAATTTCACGATTTTTGAAGCTTCGCCCACTTTTAGGGATCCGAAATTTCAAGGTTTTTGAAGCTTTGTCCACTTTTAGGGGTCTGAAGTTTCACGATTATTGAAGCTCCACCCACTTCTAGATGTCCGAAATTTCACGATTTTTGAGGCTCCGCCCACTTTTAGGGTCCGAAATTTTACGATTTTTTAAGCTCCGCCCATTTTTAGGGGTCTGAAGTGTCATTATTTTTGAAGCTCCGCCCACTTTTAGGGGTCCGAAATTTCACGATTTTTGATGCTCCGCCCACTTTTAGGGGTCCAAAATTTCTCGATTTTTGAAGCTCCGCCCACTTTTATAGGTCCGAAATTTCTCGATTTTTGAAACTCCGCCCACTTTTAGGGGTCCGAAATTTCATGATTTCCAAGGCTCCGACCACTTTTAGGGGTCTGAAATTTTATGTTTTTTGAAGCTCCGGCCAATTTGTTGGGTTCCGAAATTTCACGATTTTTGAAGCTCCACCCACTTTTAGATGTCCGAAATTTCATGATTTTTGAAGCTTTATCCACTTTTAGTCTATAGACTTTTTTTCAGAATGAAGAGCAACATCCCAATCAGGAACAACATTCAAAAGATCTCAACATCAGTGTGAGTTTTGAAGCATCTAAACCCTTCTGAGAAAACCACTTCTATTCAGTTTGATGACGTTTCCGAGATCCGGGAAGTTGATGTTCTCCAACTCCTAAAAACTCAATGTTTCCTTCGATACGACTATACCGAATGGAATGTGAGTTGCCATCAATTTTTTTTGGAATTCCTCTTATGAGACGTTCTTGAGATTACTGTTGTTGCTAAGAATATTTTGCGATTCAATCAAGAAATTTCAATTGTTTCTTTTCAGACAGAAGAAGTTGAACAATTTGTAAAACTGTTCTTGATTGGACCTGACAACCGCGATTTGGTTCTGAAAATGAGGAGAGAAAAGCTGAACGGAGAGCGTTGCTCTACTTCGTGTGCAAAGGAGAACTCGAGCCGTATGGTTTTGATGAGAATGATCAGTATACTCTGATCCAAGAACTCTCAATTTCAATTAATTTATGACAATTACTCTACACATAAATTTTTATTATTGAAGCTCTTTCTTTGCTCTATCAGATTCTGTTTAGATTTCACGATTCGGACGGATATTCGCAAAGTTATGAGTCGGCAAATATTGTTCTTTTTACTATTTTTTCGTGCAATCAGTGTCGATTTAAGACAAGTTTGATATTTTCAAGGCTTTGCTGACTAGTTAGATACTTGTACATAGGAAATAAAAAACCCATTAAAAATACCCTTTGAAAACAAGTCGCAAAGTTATTAGCACCAGTTGGACACAGTAATCTTATTAGTTTTTTTTCATTTATGTGAAAAAATACATAACTACATCATTAGAATGCCCAAATCAAACTCATCAACACTCTTTCAAAACTGAAATGTTTTTCTTCAAAATTTAACAAAATGTTTTAATTTCATTTCCATGTTCGATTTATGAGACAAGAAGCACTTTGGTGCGAAACTTTTAATTATTTCAAAATATAATGGTGTGATGGGTCCCCATTCACGAATATTCAAATAATATTTTTCCTTTTTTAAAGTATGCAAACGCGCTGTCTTAGACTCTCACTTTTCTCTATGTCTCTCAGTGTCTATCGCGATCTATCGTTTTTGCCAACTTTTCCATTTCTTCTACAACATTTAAAAAACAGTATTATTTTTTATATGTATCTGTGCTTTAGTTTTATCTGTTTTAAGTAGGTCTTATTTTTGTTTCATGAAAACTGTGATCATTGTGACCGAAACACTGGTACTTTCTCGGAAATATTTATTCAATTTCCTTCCCTTGAGCCAAAAAGAGCATAAATCAATCCACAGTACACAATCCCTTTTTCTTTTTTCTCCCATCAGAACATTTGGATCCAGGTTTTCCATGAATGTAGTCCAGTGGGGTGAAGGTGTTTCTGGAAAAGAAATTACGGTAGCCATATGCTATCTAACAGCTGGACGAGAATGCAAACGCGCTCCATTGAACTTCAAGCATACCACTCGAAAAAATAGCGAATTTTCAATAGAGCACACTTGCTTCTCTTGGACAACAGTACAACGCACGCGCGCCCCATTGAACTCCAAAACCAGCCAGTCCGATAGAGCGCACTTGCTTACCTCCCACGAAAAAAACTCACCTCGGTCCACTCAAGCACACCCCCTTAATCTCGATTCCATCATTTCTACTGCACGGCTCCAAAATCTCAGCACACGCGAATCCAGTCTGTCCAGGAGCCCCAAGGCCTCCAAGTAGTCTCAAAATCTCTTTATCCTGATTTTCGCGAGGTAGATCAAAAAGGATTTTGTCCATGATTTTCTTGTTCGGAGCCACGCTGACCATGTAATCGGGACCATCTTCCATGGAGTGGCACGAGGTTATTTGGGTTTCGGCGATTTGTTCCAGGTGGTAGTCCCAGGTCTGGAAAATGTGATTGCTCTCAATGGAGCGCACTTGCAATTTGACACCTTTTGGCACTAAAAAGTAGATCAAATTCTTAACAGTGTGCACTTTCAACTATACAGTAGTCCTGTTGCAAGCGCGCTCCACTAGACTGTCATTTTTAGAGCCAAAACGTAGGTTAATTTCTCGATAGAGCGCACTTGCAAAACCAAAATTATGGCTGTATTAACATTGATTCAACTGCGCTCTATTGAACAAATTTCGCGTTTAAATTTCTCTCAATAGAGCACACTTACCAACTCATTCATATTCGCGATATTCCTCTCTTTTGCTATTTTCCTTCGCAGCTTGTTGATTGCGTAGATCATTGGCATCGTGTCGGATTCTGAAGCGCCTTGAAATTCCAGAAGAGAGAATTCAGATGACGTGGAGATGAGAAGCAGGAAGAAAATATTGAATTTCATTCTTGGAGAGAAATTTTGAGAGTACCACACGGGAAAGTTTTGGAGAATTTAGAAGATCTTATCAGGAGAAAAAGTTACGGGGAGGTTGAAATCGAAAAAATTGGAATTGAATTTTTGAGATTTTTAGTATTTGGAGTCTGAGAATCAGAGAAAGTATTCAGATAATTAAGATTTCCACAGTGACATAGCTAGTCATAGTTATGCATAATGTTTCATTATGTTTTAATGCATAAAACGTATACCACTAATAATGTAAACCTTCTGAAACTGATTTTTTCAAAGAAATTTCTGTTTCAAAACTTTGGTTTTATAAGTAGATTAGTAATCGAGATGATTATTTGAAATACCGGTACATAAATTTTTATAAAATCATACTCTACTGGCAGTATTCTGAATCCATGTCACTTCAAATGGCCATAACTGAAGAGAGAAGTGAGGAAGAAGGACCCCTTATCTATGTGTAGCAATAAAGAGTGTTTACAATGAGAGAGGGAAAAGGGGCGGGGTCTCAAAAAAGTGAATGAGGTTACTGTAATTATCACATTTTGCACCATACATCACATTTTGGTCCTGATATGCCGTCCCTGGAATTTGGCTCCTGGAGACTTATGTAAAAAATTTACTGAAGAATCAGCTGCATCAAATTTATTGGCTCTCAAAACATGTAGACGAATCAGTAAGTTTATTTCATGAAACTAATAGAAAACATAACCTTGAGCATTTTCTATGGAGGGAATTATACTAACAGCTGAGAATGTTGCTATCATCACTTTAACAGACAGCTGCTAACAGTAATATTTTCGAAGCTTAAATTTTTTATCTTGATGTTTCAATACAATTGTTTTTGTCTTACATGAATAGTAATTCATGTTACCAGCCTTATGTTCTAACATTTAAACATCAAGAAAAATATATCTTGAAAAAAACGATAAGAACTGCAGGAGTCCAGATAAATGAAGTACTTTAAACATGCATTTGATAAAGAAGTTATTCGTTCAGTTTTGATAGCCGATGTACATTTAGTTTATCTCAAAACTAAACATTAATTAACTCATCAAAACGTATAATTGCTCTGAACCCAGAACCAACGACACCTAACCAATTTACTGGAATCGCATTTGGATTATTTGAATACAGAATGCAAAATAATGATCCGCCAGCCGCAGTCTCATTGGTACACATGAATCAAACTAAACTTTATCACATTAATGAAACTGAAAAATTTCTCAAGGATCGTCAGTATCTCTTCTTGACAATCAGCACTTTAAAAAACATTTCAAATCTTTTTCAGCTCCGGATAGCCTATGTAACTTTCTCTAAAAACAGTAAATACAGTAAAATGTATAGAATTCAGATCCTAGAAAATTATGACTCTAATGAGTGAAACTATCAACGTCCAAATAAATGAAGTACTTGAAACATGCAATTGAAAAGAAGGGCTTCGTTTACTTTCGGCAAGCAATGTACATTTGGTTTATCTCAAAACGATACATTCATTGATCCATCAGCAAATCACTATTACATTGTTATACGCTAAATCAAGTTCAACCTTATCACATTAATGGAACAGAAGAATTTCTCAGGGTTCATCAGTATTTCCTCATAAAAATCAACACTTTAAAAAACAATTCAAATCTTTCTGAAGCTCCGGAAAACCAATGTTACCTCTCCTAAAATCCCCAAATACAGTAAATTGTATCTTCATTGATAATATGATAACACAGGATGGGTGTATTCTCTTACCGTAGCAAAGTTCGTGGTACTGTGATGATTTTATTGGACATCTGATAATATAAGAACATGAAGCATCATTAATAGTTTATGAAGATTCAACACGGTTTTATTAGATCCGAAACAGCAGAACCAAATTTGCCATGTTAAGAAAACCGTAAAACTTGCAAGATTTTTTCATTGAAATTCAGTTTTCAAGGGAAAAAATCATCTTACGTCTATTTTTTAATACTGGAATCAAGATTCAAAAAAATCACAAAATGACTGTTTCGATTAATCCGTTTATACAGATAGTAAATTTCAAGATACTTCTTCTTCATTAGTCTTGTCTAAACAATAAGAAAATCACTTTATTAGTCATTATAGCGCCTCTGCGACCCGTAAGAAAAATAGCAATTTAAAAAAATCCCCATAATTAACAACAAATCATTAAAACTATTAACTCTGATCAGCTCCTTTGAAAAACTTTTGACACCTATTGGAGTCCACAAAAATGTCATCAACACCACATGCTCCTCTGTCTGGGCCGTCGTTGAGGCATTCGAAGGAGAGCTGAAAATTTTGAGATTTCCGAAATTACAGTGAAAATTAGAAATTTTCCGAGGATTCCAATGTGCCTAAATTGAGTTCTGAAGGTAGCCTAGAACTGATTTTAGGTCGATTTTAAGATTTATGGACAAAAAATATTTGAAGTCAAAATTTTTTAAAAAATTGTCATAAATCAACTTCTAGACCACTTTAAGCCATGAACTCAAGCTTATTCGGTTTCCCATTCATTTTTCAAAAATTTGATCTACACCCCAAAAAACTTGATCTACCCACCGTTTGCGTATTCGCCGGACACGTTACCGTCTTCCTCAACCAACTCCGATGCCCCCGATAAAGTCCTTGTTCAGTTTCCAGTGGACAGTATCTGTCACAACATATTCTGAGACGCAGTCCTCGGGTTCCTTCAAAAATTCGAAGTCGAATTTTCGTTGAAGTTGGTGATAGGATCAGAGGAATCGATAAGATTCCAGCTTGTTGGGGTTCCAGGAAGACAGCGGCAAAATGAAGGTTTCGGGAAGAGTAGGTGGCTGAAAAATAGGAAGAGTTCGGTGGAGCGCACATGCATAGTGCGACATTGAAGATACATAAAAAGTCTAGTAGAGCGCACTTTCCCTAGTAGTCCTGTAGAGCGCACTTTCACACTTTCGCTTTAAAGATAGACAAGAAGCTCAGTAGAGCGCACTTGCACAGTCAAATTTAAATAAAGAATGATAGTTCAGTAGAGCGCACTTGTAAAGACTAGCACTATAAGTAGACTAGGATTTCAACAGAGCGAATTTCCGAAGTAGTCCAGTAGAGCGCATTTGCATTATCATGTTCAGTTCAATAGAGCGCACTTTCCACAACTCACGTCCAATATCAATCTGCTTCTGACGCTCCGCCCTTCGCCCCGCCCATATGCTCCATGCTCGGAAGGTATACGGTAGTAGATCATCTGCGATATTTGAGGGCTCCGCGAGCAGGTCATCGGAGAACTGAGATTCTCGTTTTTGACGAATTTGAAGATTTCGACTTTTTGAAAATCGGAAACGAGTAGTCTCATCATGAGAGGATTCGTAGTTGCAGAGGTCGGCTGGAAAATTATTGAAAAATTTTGAAAAATTTCAAATCTATGAATTTGAATTTCTTATCAGGAGAAAAATTTACAGGGAGGTTGAAATTGAATTGTTGAGTTTTCAAAGTTTCAGAAGGCCTAGAAGGAACTCAGAATCTCAAAAATCTCACCTTTCTCAAAATCACATTGAACATTCTTGCAAATCTTCTCCTCCTCCTCGGCTGGTCTGAAAAATAAAAATAAAAATATCGAAATTTTCTAGAAAAAGGGGTCCCCATTCTGGTTAGTTTCGTTAATTTTCAACACCAAACTTTTTCAGGAAATTTACAAATTTTCAACAAAAAAATTTCACCTCTCTTCTGCTAGTCGAATTTCTTTTTCTGCTCTACTGTAAGTCATTTTAGTGTATTAGGCTTACAGTAAACAAAATGAAAACCACAGTAATCCAAGTGATCATTACTGTAAGTGCTACAGTAATCCAAGACTCAAAAATTTTCATAAAAACTCACAGTTTCACAATATCCTCATGTAGCATATCAATGAGTTCATGGACAGTTTCGGATTCAGAATTCTGGGATTCTGGAGCAGCGAGAGGTCTTCTGACTGGCAAATGCATCGCCGCCAATTGAGATGGGCGCGGTTGACGTACTGTAATTTTGATGAGAATTTGAAAAAAGTTGAAAAAATTATGTAATTACCCAAAATCGTTGGTCTCATTGTGGGCGGAGCCAATGGTACAATTGGTAGTGGGCGTCTGTGGACGGCCACAGCGACAGGTTGACGGCCAAATTTGTCGATTTTGGCGACGAATGGGACAGTGAGGACGGGCTGAAAATGTGGGAATCAGTATTTCAGAATATTGGAATCCATCCTAATATGAGAATCCTAAAATTTCGAAAATTCAAAAAAAAAACGTTTCGGTTTCAAAAAGTTTGTAATTTTTTCGAGCGATCTGGGATATCAGTTAGTAGTATATTAAATAATTTTTCCAATATTTTATAACTTCGAATGGTTTTGGCTAACATTAACACGATTTTTTTCGAATGTTGAAGAAATTTTGGGCAAAAATTACCAATATTTTCTGAATGTTGGTAATTTTTGCCTAGTTTTCTAAACTGTCAATAGTGTTGGAATCAGATTGAAAATAGTTAATCTCATTGATATCGCAGGAAATCTAGAATCTTCAGGAATCGGTAGTTTCCTGGATAAGAAATACAGGAAAATAGGACACTTTGGTGTTCAAACTGGAGTTTCCTGTTTCATCAACTTCACAATTTTACCAAATTCACTGAGAAAGCGATTGGGTGATGGATCATTCTATAACTTCATAATTCTTTGAATTCATAGTACATCTTATTTTTCGGTTTCAAAACATTGTTATTCTCCCTACTTGTTTCCTTGGAACAATTATCCGTTAATTTTCATATCGATATTTTTTCACAAGCTCTGCTAACCAAAGTTCATCAATTTTTCAACCTGTTGACTACATATTTTCTGTTTCCAAATTACTGTATTGTTACCGATTATTTCTGAAAAATACTGCGGTCAATCTAGTCGGATTTACTTAAAAAGAAAATTTACAGTTTGAAAAACATACTATTTTTCTATATTTTTGATGCTTTCATGTTTTTCATTCACTCGGTCTAGAATCAAAAAACAATTTCAAATTTCTAAAACTAACCTCCACAATCTCCGCAGTCTCCTGAAGATGTCCAGTTTTCTTATTGAAATCGATGAAATTGTTCCTAATAACCACATCCGATGGAGAGATGATTTCAAAGTTCTTCTTCGGAATCTTGCTCTTCTTGTGCAATTTTCTCTTCATCATGGACCATCCTGGACCTTTTTTCAATGTGATTGACTTTTGGTTGAGGACTTGACGGACGGCAGAAGACAATTCGGAAAGGTCAGAAGCAGCTGAGAAGGGTGATGGTGTGTGGGGACGGAAGTTGTCTGGAAGTTGAGTCATTTTTAAAGATTCTGGACCCTTCTAGAAGGTGATGGAAGGTTTCAGAATAGTATATAAGACTACAGAAACTTCAAAATATAAATTTTTAGAAATTTGGACTTCAGGAGATTCTGAATTTTTTTAGAATTGAAAATGCTGTGATCTCTGATATTTTTTCTGTTATTCGTGATGAAACGATCAAATTCTCCAAAAATTATTATAAAAAATCGACTTTTCGAAACAGAAAATTTTTAGACTCGGGATATCAAAATTTTCTGAGAGATTCTGAAATTCATTTTCTCTGAAATTTTCACCAAAACTTTGATCTCGAAACCGAATTATTCTTCCAAAAAAATTTCCACCGAAAATAACTCACTTTTCTGCAACAAATCCAATGCATGATTCTCCATCTTCTCTGCTATCTTCTTCTGCTCATTGAGTAGATCAAATAATAGTGCTCTGGATTCCGAAAGCGATAGTAAAATCTCAATTTTCGCTATCAGTTTTCGCTTTTCTTCGAGGTCCAGTTCCAGTTGGGCGATCTGAAAAATGAAATATAATGGGGAGAAAAATGCAATTGCGCTTTATTGAGACTCTTAATAACTCATAACGTTGATATTAATAAATTCACAAGAATTTCCAAAAAATTCATGAACATTCTGAAACCGGGAAAAATTTGAAAAACTCACATCATTCTCCTGATGCTCCACCAAATCTGACGCCTTCTGGATTACTGTAGCAACGTCGCCAAGCCCGAGGGATAGTGACATTTTTTGAATTTGAGGAAGACTCTGAAAAAAGGAGTCCGATTTTTGAAAAAAAATTCAAAAAAAAAAAAATTTTTTCGAAAATTTGGTTTACGGCTACATTATTTTCAGGTTCTTTGATAACGTAGTGGCAAAACTAACAATTCAAAAAATTCAATTCTTTTTCAAATTCTTACCAAAGTATGTGCATAAACTTGTGAGCACCTCTGGGCACTTTTTGATCTACCATCATCGTTCATTTTTGAAATTTTGTTGATTTCCTCATCGATCATTTTGACGTCTCGGATTTGCTGAAAAGTTGGAATTTCATAAATTTTAAGAATCTCAGATTTCTTTTGAATCTCAACAAAAAAAATTACCTGCTCAAACTCTTTCTGATACTCCCGACGAGCCTTGTTCATGATTCCACGATCTCTGAAAAAAAATTGTTGAAGTAAATGCGCTCTATTGAACATTTTTTTCAATTGTGAGTTGTTGGCCGGTAAGTGCGCTCTATTGACAACATTTGGAAAATTCAAGTTTTTTTGATAATATTCTTACTAATGACTATTTTCGCTAAACTTAAATCATTTGTCAGTAAGTGCGCTCTAATGATAAACCACATTGAATTGATGGTTATGGTAAGTAAATGCGCTCTACTGATAATCAGTGTCAGAAAATGCGCTCCATCGCACTGGTAAGTGCGCTCTATTGAGAATTCCACCCCCTGTTAGTAGAAGTGGCTTACTTTTCCATTCCACCATCTCCCCACGCCGGCAACTCCATATCCACACTATTGACTTCCATTTTGGGCTCCGTGAGCCCATGCGGTCCAATTGGTTGTACAGTAGTCCTTTGCAAATATGGATTTCCCAAAGGCATCATTTTCACAGTCTCCGATGATAAAGCCGATGGGAACATTGGTGGTTTGTAGGCTCTTTGGTTGATAGTTTGAAGTTTGGTTCCGAAAATTCCAACTTTTGAAGTGGGCATATGGACTGGGACCACCTTAGGCTTGACTGGCGGTACTGTAGTGTTTTCCAAAATAAGATATTTTGATCTACCATGGGGTACAGTAGGTACAGTGGGGTCTTCCAAAACTTCAATATTTTTTGAAACTGGAATATTTTTCACAACTTCCGCCGATGAGCCAAAGGATCCTAGAGCACTTGATGCCCCCGTATCTTCTACAGATTTCTCTCCATCATCAGCGAAAAAAGTTTCGATTTGATCTACCAATGTGGGGTACGGTATTCCCGGTTTTTCAGGGCGTGTCGATGGGGGTAACGTTGGTCCAATGGGTTCCGAGAATCCAGGAGGGGACCGCCCAATTCCAAAGTGGGCGGGGCCAAAGTCGGATAGCTCTAGGAGCCCCAAAGGGGCGGAGCCTGAGTCAAACGATCCAAGGGGTCCCGAAGGTCTCGTGGAGACGGAGCCCGAGCCAGGGGGTCCCACGAGCTCTCCAGATGGCGGCAAGGGGGCGGAGCCTATTCCAAAAGTGGGCGGAGCCTCTGGACCCCTTTTACTTCCAAAGGACCCCGGTGGGGAACCCCTGAAGATTCCGAAATCTCCAGAATCTTGGGGTCCTGAAGAACTTGGCACTGAGCCAAATGCTCGGGGGCGATTGTGGGCGGAGCTTCCAGGAGGGGAGCCAAAGATGTTGGATTTTTCCGACTCGGAAGACGTCAGAATGGATTCTGATGATTTTTGGATTCCGAAGGATTCAGGAACTTGAGAATCAGAAGACGTTAAATTTTGGGAATCTGGAGCTTCTGAAGACGTCGTCACCAATTCCTTGCTGAACGTCTCCTCCACATAATCCATGTTATTTTCAATTCCAGATGGCGTCACCATATCTTCTGAAGCCGTAACGTCTTCAGATTCTTCATCGTCCTGGAATTCAGATTCCTCGATGTCTTCTGGATTCTCGATATCATCTGAAGTTGCGACGTCTTCAGAGCCATCTGAATCCGAAGCAACGACTTCTTCTTTCTCCTCTTCCTTGTCATCTGGAGACATCACGTCTTCTGAATTCAAATTCAAACTCTCCGAATTTGAATTCTGATTCTGATTCTCCACGTCTTCTAGATTTTGAATTTCCTCACTTCTGAAGGGTTCCGGTGTCGTTGGTCTTACAGGACCAGACGTCGTCAGGGATTCAGAGTTTTCAGAATTTTTCAAATTCTTTTTGGCGCCAAAAAATGGAATCTGGACTTGATCCGGGTAGCGGAATAGGTTGGTGGCTGGTTGGGAATCTGGATGGGATCCAGATGAGTGAAAAGAAGACGTCGGAAGGATGTGTTGAGGGAGTGGGGATTCTGGAGACGTCGTGGGGGATTCTGGAGTCGTTGGGGATTCTGAATTCGTCGTTGGCATCTCAAAGGGGTCCCTCTCCATCTCCTCTTGCTCCATCTGAGGCTTTCTCCATGGTGTGGCAACTGGAACTACAGTAGCCCCAAAGTGGGCGTGGCCTAAATCCATGGCTCCATCATTAGGTCCAGGTTGGATTTGCGACTGACTCAGCAAGGTTGGACCATTGACAATTTGAGAATTCGAGAAATTCCGGGGGCGTGGCCTTGGCACATTGAGCATTGTGAGCTCTGGAATTTGTTGATTTCTTGGAAGGGGCGTGGCGTCGTCGATTTTCAGCGTGGTTACTGTAGCATCCCTCTGATATTCATGGGTTACTGTAGTCCTCGTGGTGGGACCCAAAATCTCAAATAGGGAAGGTGGACTTTTAAAAGCGTCCCTGATAGCGTTTTGGATTTCTGCTAGCTGGCTTTTTGGTGATACTGTAGTTGCGGGTACTGTAGTCGTAGGGGGTACTGTAGCCAAGATTACTGTAGTCGTTGGGGGTACTGTAGGTGCTGACGTCATCAGAGAAGTTGGTTCAGGAGTTGAGGACGTCATGGAGATGTCCACAAAGTTCTCATCGTCAAATTCAGAAGCTTCGGAGTTTTGGGAAATGTCTTGGAACTTATCAGGGGCTTCGAAGACATCCACGTCGATTTCTTGGATTTCAGAAGACGTCGACGTCGTCATAGAAGTCGCTGAAGTGGATGGAGGAGCCGGCGTGGTGGAGCTGAAAAGTGTCTATGGTTAGTACTTAGTAAATGCGATCTAATGCAAATTTTGAAAATTTTGAAAAATTTCTCGAAGCTGTCCCCAAAATACTAACCTCGCCGCCTTCAACACCTTATTCTTCTCGTCCATCATGCGATGCCATTTTTCCTTCAAAGATCTATATGTCCGTTGCACTTCAATCAAGTCCTCCATGAACTTGTCGGGCTTTTTCCCGATTTCCGCGGTTGGTTTCGGCGAGAGTTCTGAAAAGAAACCACTTGACACTCGGTTATGAAAAGATCAAACGCCTTTCTCCCCTTTTCCTGGTTCCGCAACATGCGCAATAGGGCGTCTTAAGATGACCTCCACCCAACGGGGGAGTGGGGAAAGAAAGCAAAAAAGAAAAAAAAGAATCTGCGTTCGGGGGAAATCGAACCCCCGTCGAATGCTTGGAAGGCATCCATGCTGACCATTACACCACGAACGCGCAGCGAGAGAAAAAAGGTGGACGGCGTATAGGAGAGTGGGGGAGGCGGCTGCTGGAGAGGCGCGGAAGGGGGAATGTGGGGAGAGGAAATTTCTCATTTTTTGTGTGTGTATAGAAAATGGGGGCGCGTTTCAGAAAAAAACATAAAAATCTTACCTTTAACAGAATTGCCTTCCAACAAAAACTTTTCTATATCATTTCCAGTCTCCGCAGAAGTCTTCGGAGCACTTTGAACCCGATTTATAAGGTCTGAAAGGGTGAAAATTCACTTTTAATTTTGCAGGCCAAAAAACTTACATAGAGATAATACAAATTGGATTAATTGAGTTTTCATCTTGATTATTTGGCAAAATCCATTAAATATTGAGTCGTGAAGGGATAATATTGGGTCTCGAAGCGAAAAAGGGGACCTGAAAATGGTACAGTAATCTTGGGAAAAATGGGTAAAGGAGAAGTGAAAATAAGTGAAAATAAAATGGGAAAGTTTCTCTAGGAAAATTAAAGGATTAGTCTCCTCATCTGACCTCCACAACACTGTCAAGTGAAGACGCTTTGACTATTCTTCAACGCGAAAAATATCTCCGAGAAAGTGGGCGGAGCCTAATTTCCCCGAAAGTGAAAATTTCGCTATTCCTAAAAAAAGGGTTCCCTTATTCGGGTATCCGTTTTATTATTTTCACCCTATTTTTATTTTCATTTTTCACTTTTACCTTTTCGGAGATTTTCACCTAAATTTCGCGCCTTTTTTCAGTTATTTTTTTTCTCCGAGAATTTTTCGGATTTAGAGATGTCGTCGCGTATCTCGCGACGACATCTCGAACATTTTTGAGTGGGTGAAAAGGAGGAGAAAGTGAAATTTTGGAAATTGTTATTTTGGCTAAAGAGAGGGCTAACCGGAGTTTCATGTTTTGTAGGTTGATTTGGATACGAAGGAATTTGAAACTTTCAAAATTAATAAAAAAATCGGTTACATAATCTTAACAATGGCATGTACATTTTCAAAGAATAATCAGATCTTCTTCAGATTTTCAGAATCCTCAGAATCGCTCATAAACTATTGAAATCCTGTGTCTAAAAACTTTCTGTTTCGAGCCGTTTTTTAATAATATTTTTGGGAGAATTCGATGGTTTCATCGTCAATATCAGAAAAATCTCAAAATCTCAGAATTCTTCCGAATCTCGAATTCCTTTAAAAAATTTCAGTTTCTAAACCTCAATAATATAGTATCAATATCAATTATTTCACTTTTATTTTCAAGAGGCAATTTTCAAACAAGTCTATGTGAATAGTAGATCGGTCGCGAAGTTCCTGTGTTTTGTGAAAATTTCAGTTTGGAGTTTTTTCAGAACCTTTGTGTTTTCTTGTGAGATGATTTTTCAAAGCCTGACATTTTCAAATAGGAAATTATTCGTTTTTTTGCAATTGAATCCTGAAAATCAAATATATTATTCGCCAGTATTCGCAATCTATGTAGAAAAATTCCAACGAATTTTTACCGTCTCAACTAGCTGTGAACTTTCGCAATTTTCTCTTGCTTTAGTTCTTGACGATGAAAAAAAACTTAATTTATTGAAAAGTGGACAAAAAGTATCAACACAGTTATATATAATTCCCTGTTTCGAAATCTCGATTAGCCCGCTCAAGTGAGCAGATACCGTAATAACTGTATTCAGAAATATGTAGGTGGAGTTCGCGTTTGACGTTCCTCACTTTCAAAATTCTATTCCGCACATCGCCAATTGAACATTTGGCGTTTTCTTTAGAAAATTGTAAAAATTCAGAACTCAAACTCACTGAAATAAGACATACCACGCCATCTTTCGTACACCTCTGGTTTTTGAGAATCTGCAGAATGTTTTTGTCGGTGATGAATAACAAACTAAATCTTGAAATACTTCTTGAATTTAAAAGTTATTAGAAGCCGGAAAAGTTTGTTTGAAAAGATGATGAGATCTTTTAAGATCCTCATTTAGTTATTGATAAATTTTTAACTGAATTTCAAAGAGTTGAGAATAAAGTGACATGTTTTTCAATTAACGTTTCTACGGTATACATTATTCTGATTGGATTATCATTGTCTGAAAAAACACAACATGCAATAAAAGTTAGGGTTTTCTGGTGACGTTAAAAAAATAATTTCCTGTTCTAACTGTTGTAATGAATTTTT
The DNA here is from genome assembly GCA_963932045.1 of Caenorhabditis sinica. Lineage (NCBI taxonomy): Eukaryota > Metazoa > Nematoda > Chromadorea > Rhabditida > Rhabditidae > Caenorhabditis > Caenorhabditis sinica. Next base: position 25,240,823 of record OZ009940.1, read on the forward strand.
GTTCTCCAATCTAGTCGTTGTGTCAAAAGGAAACACGTCTAGTTACAATAATCACAATCTTCGGAACTATCAATCATCGGTTCAACTTATGATCTCGCGACAATATCACTAGTGTCTTCAAAATTTGACTGAAGTTAACCAGCAGAAACAGCAATATTCAAAAACTGGAGTAACTGGAACTGCCTGTTCCATTTATCCCTACGCTGCTGGCTTTGTTCAATATAACGGCTCCAAGACATTTCGCAACCCGTCACTTTGCAACTATGACAATCCGCAACCACGTCATTTCGAAACCACGAAATCAACGATTTTAGTAGAAAGACCAATGCAAATATACCACCAGTATCTTAAAAATGCGACCGAAGTTAACCATCAGAAGCAGCAATCTTTGAAAACTGGAAAAACTGGAGCGTTCTGTTCCATTTACCCCTACGCTGTTGGCTTTTTTTGCAATATAACTGTTGCTCTCAATGTTCTCCTCAACAAAGAAAATATGCTTGTCAGAATCTATGACATTGTTTGCCACTTCAGTTTCATGGACACCATGAATCCATCTCAGAATTTCACTCTCTCCTAAGAATCCTAGAGTTATTTACAGAGAATTTCAGCCTTTGTTGGATTTATTCAACCTCTCCTACATACGTGTTATTAAAAAACCAAATGACCTCTTTACCAAGTCCCAAAAACCGATAATCGTGAAGTAAATTTCACTGATCCATTGATACCTAACATACATAATCATTTTTATCACAAATATGAAACTGAAAAAGTGAGATTCTTCTCAATTTTTCCCTGTCTCAAATGACTATAAATTTTGGTGATTTTTTAAAGCATCAGTTATTTTCGTAGATTCTCATGGAAAATTTGACTCCGTTTTTCTAGAGATAGCGTAATTAGTTAACAAAGTTCCCTAAAATTTCCAATTTCAAAACCATGATTATTGCACGTGAGTTGGTTCACATCTATTAGTCCTTTTTTGAGGTTGGTTTTTTGCCCTTGTATGTATAATATTATCCAAACGAATATGCGTCAACTACTAAATAATATAATTGCATCCCTATTACAAACCAACATGAAATAGTAATTTGAATAGCAGGTAATCTGAATACGTTTTTAATGAATCATTACATTGAAAAAGTGAAGACTATTCTTAAAAACATAAAGAAACAGTAAAAATTTAAATGAGAATCGTGATTCTAGGGACAAAATAAATCATAACACTCGGTTTCATAAAACCAGTAAACTTGTGAATAATCCTCAAGATCAATATGTTTCTAATTTGGGCTGATCACTTTGAGAATGTCGATGACGACCTGAATAATTCCGTATTTCTTAAAGATAGTGTACAACATTCATTCGATGAACGGCAGACTGCAGTAAAGTAATTGGAGATTCGAAAAAAATGTGTTTCAACCTGTTATCTTGAAGTGTCAGCTCCAAATCTAGAAATTGTTTCGAATTTTCTCCATTGTATTCACCTTCCAAAAAATTCTAGTACCGTAAAATAAAATGAAATGGTTCGATTACATTTTCATGAACCCCATAAAACCGATGAAAAATTTCATATTGACTTCCGCTCCGTTTAGGTGATTACATAACATTAAGAATATGCAACGAATTCGATCCTAATAACAGTTGCCAATCTGAAAATTCGATGGAAACAAGTTTGCTTTTTGTGTTCTGAGTTTTTTGCTTTTTGTGTTCTGAGTGCTTACATGCGTGAAAAGAGCGTTAGCTTGTATTGAAAATGAAATGTCAAGGAACAATGTGCAAAAATTCATAGTTTTTATTGGGTCTAACTGTTTCAAACAATGCATGTCTTCGAGAACATTTTCATGCGGCAGTGCGTTGGCAAGAATCGATTTATCATCTCATGAAAATAGTTTCATCCGATATTCAAACCATAGACATCAGATTATCCGTTGTTTCTCTCATCTTTTCAACTACTGTTGAGTTTAAAGCAGCTGTACAGCAGGTGGACGCGAATTCGGTCTTCCGTTCTAAAATTTTTACTTCCGTCTTCCGTGTGGAAAATTTATCTTCCGCACATTTCTGCTGTACAGATCCTACGCATGCCGAATGAAAAAGGAAACTGCTCCTGGTATTTTTTCAGTATCTGTTACAGAGAAAGAAAACACTTTCATGTTTCAGGTACCTTGTTTCGCGGTGAAACTTATCATCAAGCAGTGCGCAGTCTGCCTGTAGATGAAAAACTTATTCCAGAAATCAAAAAACGCTTCCAGACGACCTAGATTATTTGGAATAATGAAACTAAAAGGACCCTTTATGTTAACGACGAGTTTCGGTTCGACGATTAGTCTGGCTAATTCTTCAAATGCCGAAACAAGAACTATGAAACAGCGAAAACTCTTGAACTTTTTCTAAAATTGGTGAAATTCCGGTATGAAACAGAGCATAATTCAGTCAGTAAGAATTTTCCTACCGCTTTTTATAGTATTCATTCGAGGCATTTTGAGACTCCGCAAGAACGACGCTCCGCTGGATTTTAAGCGCGCCTTGTTTAGCGCGGCTCTCTGTAAATCGGCATTACCGCTTTTTGAGTTTCAGTGTGTATTTCTGTGACTGCGATACCAATATTTTACTACAACCGGCTTCAGTTTTGAGAAATTCAAACTTTTTGAAACAGATTTTGTTCAATTTCATCGGTGAACTTTGTTACCCCATTCACTCGTTCCAACAAGACTTGCACTAATGAAATCGAATAAAGTTCTGCAGCGACGCTCGAATCAAAAAATCAATAAATTGAAAGTTGACATGAGTTATTGGAAACCGTAATGACAGATAATAGTAAAATATATGAGAAAATTCTAAAATATGTGCGTAGATTCTAGAATGTTACCTCCAATCTGATGATGTTTACAAAATTTTGCAGTATTATAGTTCAGTAAAATAAATAAAAATTTGAATCTCTTTGAAGCAGATGACTTCTTGAAAAGGTAGAAACCCCTTCTGTACATCACTTTTGTAGTTTGCAAAGAAGAGGACTACTCATTAATTGACTGATTTAGAATGGAAGCTGCCACTGTTTCACAGCATTCAGAAACATTGGATTTTTAAATAAATACTTGATGCAAACGACATTTACAAACTATGTGACTTCTGTGAACCTCTATTACCAAAAAGGAGTTTTCAATTCGATGAAGACAATTTATTAATTGCTCACAAAAGTCGCTCATAATACGAGGGTAATATAAGCAGAAAACAAATAGGAATATACATATTTTGTCATGTAAACTTGAGAAGCTCCGTATGTCACAAAAAGGGAAAAGTAAGCCAAATAAAGTAGCAGACCACTACCTCTGATTCTAAGCTCAAGCAAAAATGGAAATGTTGAAACATTGTTCTCGCCAAGATAAATGGTGATGTCTAACCAAAAGATAGATACTGATTAAGATAATTTCAGAAGAAAAAAATGAGCATCTTAAAAGATACGTTTTCCTAACAACAACTTTGGCTAGAAAGCAAATATCTTTTCATTGTTGTGCATGTCCACTAATGGAATACAATTATGGGTCATATATTCAACATGAGTTTAGAACAGTAATAAGTAGAGAAATGTCAAAAATGATGCCTCAAGGTTTACTGTTTTTTATAAGTTCAAAATATCGGCTGTTTAACTTTTATCGTTTGAAATCCGATATGCATTTGTCCAGTTTTTTCGGTTGTCCACATTTTGAAAACGGCAAAATATACGTTCTATGTCAACGCCTCACCAAGTAAAGAATGAGTGTAGAATACTAGAAAAATGAGTTAGAGGAAACGGTAATAACAATTGAAAAGCTTTGTGTGACACCAATAAAGTTGTCTGTTGCCGGAAAACGAGATTTTCTACTACTACATTTAGAGAGAATTAAAATACACCTTCTTGAACAACTGACACCAGGAGGTTTTCGTCCCCTTCGGGGACTCCAACCTCCTGGCATCCGCTTTCTTGTCTCTCCTCACACACCCGAAGGGTGCCACAGTGAAAATAGGGTGAATTTTCGAAAATTTCAAAATTAATATTTTCGAGAAAAGAAAAGAACGGGCATCATCTCGGACAAATTTCCAGTCGATCTATATAAGTTTCATCCAAATCCGTCCACTGGAAGCCGGGTTATGACGTACGCCGGACAGACACACATACAGAAATTGGTGATTGTTATGAGGCATTCCACATAAGAGTGGAGCACCACACAGTGGACACCCGGACAGTTTTTTCAAAGTGGTCCGATCGGGCTGATATTTTGCATGAATGTTACCCCTATTGATATTAGTACGAAAAAATATTTTCATTAGGCTCCGCCCACTTTTCAGCTGGCCACGCCCATTTTCCCCAAAAAAATCAAAATTTTTGTTGATTGAGATATCGACTAATTTCAACCGAGGACCACTTTTAGACACTTATTGAAGCATTTTGGCCATAAAAACTTCATTTTTGAAAATTTTATTTTCAGAGAAAAAATTGATTTTTTTTTGAAAAAAAAATTTTTTCCCAAAAATTTCGCATTTTTTGAATCTCTTGAAAAATTTTTTCGTTACGTCTTTCGAGATTCTATGAAAAATGGAAAGTACTAAAGTTCCTCTTTCGAATAAAAAAAAATTTGAGAAAAAATAGTTTCTCCTCAAAGGGGTTATGATCGAAAGTTTGTGTCCTTCTCTGGAAACATCAAAAATTGAATCTTTGTATGTAGTGGTCCTATCGACGTAAATTAACTTGAAACAGTTTGGCCAACTTATAAACATCCGATTTTGTCTTTAACACATCATTCCAACTCTTTTCCTTCCTAGTGAAAATAACGATTTTCCGAGCCTGGTCTTGGTATTATCAAAATTTCAAAGGAAACCTATTTTCCTGAACATTTTTTTCGTTACGTCTTTGTTTTTTAGTTTGTTTATTACAGAAAAATCTCTTACAGATTCAGAATAAATCAAAAAATTCACGAAACCGTTTCTCCTCATAGTAGTTAAGAGCACTTTTGTGCTCATAACGAACATCGGTATTATCATGAAATGTTCAATACTTCAGGGAGATGAGAATTTTTTCTTCTTCTCGTCTACTGTGTTTTTTTTTGGTTCTATTCTTTGTTTTATTTTTGTTCCATTTTGTTTTGGACCACAACGACGCATGTGAGTCTTCAAAGAAGTGCCACATGAGAGACTGCAGAGAAAACTTGTGAGAAGTCAGTTGTTCCTTTCTTTTTGTGCCCAGAACCTCAACGTTAGGCATGCTCTATAAATCTTCTCAGGAGGATACTCTTAGACTTATTTCAACATATGACGCATTTCCGAAATTTTGATGTTTTCAAAATGTAACAATGTATTCCATTTCAGATTTGAGTTTTCTTTGCACAATGAAAGTTGCATCTCTCTTCATACTGGTCTTTTTTCCACTATCTAATTCAAGACCCGTTGATCATTCCCGTCCTGCTGATGAAGTAGACTCTACTCCACCGTTGAAAAAAGCAAAAGATGAGAATTGTTTTTTCTCCCAACTCCAGAAGACCGCATATGAGACAAAGCCGCGACCAGCTAAATCTCAAGTGAGCGTTGATTGCAAGGGAAAAACCATGAGGTATTTGCATTTCAAATAAGTTCAAGTTATCGAATAAATTTTCAGAGTCTCCGATTTTTTCAAAACTTCCCTGAACCCGAAAACGGGTGAAGCAAATGCTTCCGCTCTCCTTCTCTGTCGTGGAATGGGTGAATGTGAGCTTGACTTTGACAATGCTGAGGTGGTGGAAAAATGGAAAGATGTTCCAATCTGTCAACATCACGCAGATGAGCTTTTGTTGAAATGGGGAGATTCCCACAGCCATCGCTACAACCACATTTACCGGGAGAAACATCATGGAGTCAACATTGAAAGTTGTTCAATGCCGGAAGAGCTAGCTCCCTCTCACTCACTGAGACCTTATTCAAAACTTCGTATTTTGACGATTCAAGATTCAACTGCGATTCTCAAAAATGAAGGTTTGCTTGTTCATCCCGGCATCCGTGAGTGATCCGATCCTAGTTTTTAAAAGTAAACGATTTATAGCAATCTGTAAAACACACGAAAACGAATTGGCTAAATTGATGAAAACGGACGAGCCTGCTCCCAAAAGATCGTGCTATTTCAAAAATTCTTACGCGAATCTTGATGAAGATTCATGTTCCTCTGATCCAGATGTTCTCTTTCCCCAAGCCCCATCCAAGAGTTCAAATCCTGCGGCTGATGCTGTCTACCATCTTGCAAAATATGCAAAAGTGAGCCGCGTATGTTATCCACAAAAACCGTTTTGTGATTTGGAAGAGGATTCACAGTATAGAAAAGTCTGTTCTGTCAAGAAAATGATTAATGTCGTTTTGAACGTTGCTGCCCCAACGGACGTGGAGAATCTCAGAAAACGAGTGTTCTCAAAATATGAAGATCGTGAAAACTGGAGTACAGGATCTTCAAAGTCTCTTCATGAAGTGCTGACACAAGTGAGTGCTCAATTTCTTGCCGCAAAAGACCGCCCAACAAGACTTGTGGTGATTGGGCTAGTAGCCTATCACAGGAGCCAGGAGTCACAGGAGTCAGGAGCCTATCACTGCGCTTCCACAATTTACTCATTGCAATGGATCCAGCAAGAAACGGGGATCAAGATCGACACGTATACTTTCTCAGAAGCACAGAACGGCAAAGGAGCGAGTGACCGAGCAGCTGCTCAAGTGAAGTATAGGGCGGAGAGATACGTGGCTCAAGGGAACGATATCTTGACATCAGAGCAATTTTTCCTGGCGATGACTCACGGCAAGATTTTGAACGGGTTCTCATTTCATCATGGGTCCGTAAAAACAACAAAAAAAATCATCGGCTAAGTGGACCGGAATTTCCAACCTCAACCATTTCAAAGTTGAAGACACCGGTCTCCGCGCTTTCCGTTATGGGGGTATTGGAGAGGGATCTGAATTGCCAAAAGAATCACTACTACCGAACGAAGGATCTCAATTGTTCTCCGATGCCGGATATTCGGCCGATCACGTGGACCCTGCAAAAGAAAGGCAAGCAGTTCTTGATGATACTCAGACCCAGTTTTGGTACTATCTAGAATGTCTGGGAAAAAAGACTTGCGCCGCTGAGTCGGATGAAACTCGTCCAGAAATTGATGATGCGCCTCCTAACGATGCTGTGATTGGAAATCTCTTTCCATGCCCAGAGCCTGGTTGTTCTTCCACATTCTTAAAGTACTCAAACCTAGAGAAGCATATTCTGAGAGACAAACATAAAATCTCGCCGGAAAGATTGACGTTACGTGATTATGCGCTCAAGCAATATGCTGAGACACTGGAAGAAGTTGAAAAAGATCACACTTCAATCTTTGCGAAGGACGCGCTCATTCAATTGCAAGAAACATCCGACCAGACAAGTCTTACTGAAGGCTTTGCCTTTCCCATAAAACAAGAAAGAAAGCCATTTGGTGAAAAAGTCATAAAATGGCTGGTTGCCCGTTTTGACGAAGGGTTGGCCAAAAAAGCAAAACCAATGGACCCGATGGTGGTCGCTCAAAGAATGGAAACGGAGAGGGACGCAAAAGATCAGCTGATGTTTTCTGCTGATGAAAGAAAAACGTATCGACAAATCGCTGGTTTCTTCTCTAGGCTAGCTGCTCAAAGAAGAGAAACTGGAAGGACCAAGAGATCTACAGATGAAACATGGGATTGGAAAAGCTTGGAGTACGTACCCGATGAAGATGAGCACGACGATGCTGAATGGCTGAGATGGGAAAAAGACGAAGCACGTGAAACTACAGCTGATGCATACTTCAATGAAACAGTGCATAGCGATGTGTTTGAATACTGATGTGAAATTCTTCTGTCAAAATTTTGTCGAAAAAGCAATTTATGTATGCACCACCAAGTTATCAGTCCGTTCCGAATAAAGCTGTATCATTGCAACGTTTTCTCGTAAGCAACGAGCACAAAAGTGCTCATAACTACTATGAGGAGAAACGGTTTCGTGAATTTTTTGATTTATTCTGAATCTGTAAGAGATTTTTCTGTAATAAACAAACTAAAAAACAAAGACGTAACGAAAAAAATGTTCAGGAAAATAGGTTTCCTTTGAAATTTTGATAATACCAAGACCAGGCTCGGAAAATCGTTATTTTCACTAGGAAGGAAAAGAGTTGGAATGATGTGTTAAAGACAAAATCGGATGTTTATAAGTTGGCCAAACTGTTTCAAGTTAATTTACGTCGATAGGACCACTACATACAAAGATTCAATTTTTGATGTTTCCAGAGAAGGACACAAACTTTCGATCATAACCCCTTTGAGGAGAAACTATTTTTTCTCAAATTTTTTTTTATTCCAAAGAGCAACTTTAGTACTTTCCATTTTTCATAAAATCTCGGAAGACGTAACGAAAAAATTTTTCAAGAGATCCAAAAAATGCGAAATTTTTGGGAAAAAATTTTTTTTTCAGAAAAAAATCAATTTTTTCTCTGAAAATAAAATTTTCAAAAATGAAGTTATTATGGCCAAAATGCTTCAATAAGTGTCTAAAAGTGGTCCTCGGTTGAAATTAGTCGATATCTCAATCAGGAAAAATTTTGATTTTTTTGGGGAAAAGGGGCGTGGCCAGCTGAAAAGTGGGCGGAGCCTAATGAAAACATGTGATAATACTTATATTGTTTGAGTGACCAATCCCCCAAAATATCAGCCCAATCGGATAAGTTTGAAAAATCTGTCCGGTCCTAGCTCGACTGTTATGTGGAATGTCTCTTATTAGTAATGATTATGATCGCGAAATTCACTAACTTTTCGAAACGGAGAAATTGTTCACCTTTGTTTGAAGAAATTGGTTAGTTTTAGACGCTAGTTAGCAATCATGGGAAAAATTTGAGTGAATATGTTTTCACAGTTTTTCATAGAACTTTTCGAATGACTACTCCTGAAGTGCAGATAACTTCAAGTTGGCCATCTGAAATAGTGAAATATGTAAAACAGCACATAGATTTGTTAACAACGCTTGAGATGGATAGAAATCACCGTTATTGACAAATCAAATCAAACAAAGTACGTTGTAAAAATAAATGACAGTAGTGAAACTGTTTAAAAATGAATTCGATTTCAGGTAGAAGATAACAGTTTGAGTGAGTAGTCTATCTGCTCTCAATTCACAACCTTGTAACATAGATATTTAGTTCAGACTTCAGTTTAATTAACACTTTGAAACCAGGAAAACTCATCACTTTTGGAGTTTCAAGGAATATTGCTCAAAATATTTCTATATGTATTTTTTAAAGAGATCGCTTAAACCATTTCCTCCGTTCTTTTTCCTTGTTTTCTATAATTTTTCTACAATTGTCTACGTTTCGACAATTTTGTCTAAAAACATGTTTCCCGATATTAAAATTGAGACCGGTTTTTAGTATCGCGTGTGACGAATTCATTAAGCAATGCATTTATTCACAAAAATATCTAAACCGCTCGATGCAGTATTAGTTAGCTAAGCGTAGCACTGAAATAAGAACACAGTTGTTTTACTTGGACAGGGTTATCGAAATGTAGATAGAACTACCATGCGAGCTCACATTAAAATTCGTATTCTTGATGAGCTTATCACAACATTATGAAACAGCATTACTCAAAACGTTGAGTTGCTTCATCTCAATTTTTATGAAACAACCGTGTGCTTGGGTTCACTATGATTTGTTTTCTTGCTTGAAAAGAGAGGGGCTTGAATGGGGACAAAAATGTTGCGAAAACTCGAGAAGGCGGAGCCAATCGACGTTTTTCAGTGTTGAACAAGAGGAATTTCATAAAGATGTGTTGCATCTACACCAGAGGTGCGCGGAATTCCGTCTTCCGTCTTCTTCATAAAAAATTTCTTTCGCGCACCTCTGATCTACACCACCATGTTGCATCTACCTATCAAAAATAGAATTCAAAACAGCTTTTATGGAGAAGTCGAAGCAGTGATACATTCTATATTTAGTGGCACTAGGGACTAACTCGGTAGCTAAGTCGGTTCATTTTTTGCTTTTACGGTATACATCATTTTGATTGGAATATCGTTGTCTGAAACAACATGCAATAAATTTAGAATTTTCCGATGACGTTAAAAAAAGCTTTTCCTGTTTTAAACTGCTGTGATAAAATTCTGTTTCCAGATCTAGTCGTTGTGTTGCAAAAAAATGCACATTTATTTACAATAACCACAAACTTCAGAACTACCAATCATCAGTATAACTTATAATCTCGCCACAGTACCACTAGCATCTCAAGAATTTGACAGAAATTTACCAGCAGAAGCAGTAATATTTGTAGACTGAAAAAACTGGAGCTTTCTGTTCCATTTACCCAAGGCTGTTGGCTTTTTTTTCAATATACCTGTTGCTCTCAATTTTCTCCTCAACAAGGAAAAAAAGCTTGCTAGAATCCATGACATTGTTTTTTACTTCATTGACACCACGAAACCATTTGAGAATCTCACTCTCTCCTAATTGTAAGAATCCTAGAGTTATTTGCAGAGAATTTCAGCCTTTGTTGGATTCATTCAAACTCTCCTACGTATTGTTTAAAAAACCAGATTTCCTCTTTACCAAGTCGGAACCCATTGATATAAAAGACGTGAGATTTCAAAATTTTTATTTTTGAAAACGAAATCCGCTGAAAAAGTCGTGGATTCACAATTCTGTTCCGCGGAACGGAAATGTAAAAACGGAAAAACAACGTAAAATCAAGAAAACTCTCAAGATTTTTCTAAAATTTCTTTTACCATTTTCAAAAATAAAAATTTCGAAATTTCACGTCACTTATATCCAACATACATAATCAATTTTACCAAAAATACGAAACTGAAAAAGTGAGATTTTTCTCAATTTTTCCCTGTCTCAAGTGACTATAAATTTTGGTGATTTTTAAAACTTTTGCTCTTTTTCTTATATTCAATCTGGAAAATTTGACCCCATTTTCCAAGAAAATGCATCCTTCACGAATTCACGAATTTCCCAAAAATTTCCAATTTCAAATCCATGATTATTGCACGTGAGTTGGTTCAAATTTATTAGATCTTTTTTTTCTATCTTGTTTTCTGGCTTTGCATGTATAATTTTATCTGAAGAGAATGAATGTGAACTAAATGATATTATTGCAACCCTATTACAAACCAACATGAAATAGTAATTTGAATAGCAGGAAATCTGAATACGTTTTTAATGAATCATTGCATTGAAAAAGTGAAGACTATTCTTAAAAACATAAAGAAACAGTGAAAGCTCAAATGAGGGTTCTGAGCTCTGGCCACTTGGAATCTAGTAGGGCAAGATAAATCATAAAATGCGGTTTCATTAAACCTGTAAACTTATGAATAGTCCTCAAGATCATTTTGTTTCTGACTTCATTGGTTACTTACTTTCAAAATTTAAAAATAACGATGGTGACCTGAATGATTCCGTATTTCTAAACAATGGAGTACAACATTCTTTCGATGTAAACTGCAAATTGGAGTAAAGTGATTGGAGATTTGAAAAAATGTGTTTCAACCTGTTATCTTGAAGTGTCAGCTCCGAATCTAGTAATTGCTTTGATTTTTGTCCATTGTTTTAACCTTCCAAAAAATTATATTACCGTAAACCAAAAGAGCCTTCCATTCACAAGAATTATCAAAGAAATGTCTTTCAAGCAAACTTTAATTATAACCTGTAGAAACCGTAACATTGGTGGAGATTCATGGAACGTAACATTTCTGTTTCCGGAGTGTATGAAGTAATGCGGCTGTTTGAACCCATAGTTTCTATCCTCATTTCGTTGGTATTCCTAAAAGAAGGTGTGGTGTTACATATGGTAAACATGACCTGTAAAACATGAACTTTCACAGTTGGTGAAACTTGAATTAGCAAAAATAGTTCAATTACACTTTCATAAACCCCATAAAACCGAAAAAATATTTCATATTGAATTCCACTCCGTCTACGTAACGGTGACTAACATTAAGAATATGCAATTAATGCGCTCATAGGATCAGTTGGCAATCTGAAAATTCGATGGCAACAAGGTAATTGAAATGATCAAACATGTCTAAGGGAATGATGAAAACCTCTTTGTTACACATACACCTGATTCTTTTGCTTTTTGTGTTCTGAAGGCTTACATGGATGAAAAGAGCGTTAGATTGTGATGAAAATAAAATGTCCAGATACACTATGCAAAAATTCATAGTTTTTATTGGGTCTAACTGTTTCAAACAATGCATTTCTTCGAGAAAATGTTTGTGTGACAGTGGGAAATACGACAACTTCATTCGTTGTTTTTTCTCATTTTTTCAACTAGTGTTGATGTTACAGCAGTTGTACAGCAGATGGGCGCAAATTCCTTCTCCCGTTTTTTTTCATTTCCGTTTTCCGTATAGGAAAATTTCTCGTTAGAGCGCGTGGCAAATTAAAATGGAAACTGACCTTGCTATTTCTCCACTATCTGCTACAGAAAAAGAAATATACTTTCATGTTTCATTCATCCTGTTTTACGGTGAAACTTATCATAAAGCAGTTCGCGGACTGCTAGCGATGGAATATCAAAAACTAATCACAAAAATGAATGAACGCTTGCAGACAACCTAGATTATTTGGAACTATGAAACTAAAAGGACCCTTTATGTTAACGACGAGTTTTGGTTCGACGATTAGTCTGGCTAATTCTTCAAATGCTGAAACAAGAACTATGAAACAGCGAAAACGCTTGAACTTTATCAAAAATTGGTGAAATTTCGGTATGAAACAGAGCATAATTCAGTTAGTAAGCCCATTTCATATCATCCCAAACAAGAAAAATCTTGATTGATTTTGATGATAATCAATTACTCCGTCGAATAACTTTTTCACTATGACCTCACAATATAGGATAGCCATAACAGTAAAAGAGAAAGTCAAAATTATGTTTTTATTCGAGCTCCAGAAGCTATGTGAGTTGCTAACACCTACAGTAAGCCCACCACTCACTTTCAGTGTGTATTCCTATTGTTGGAAAAATTATCAATTTTTATATTACTATGACTACAGTCGGCATCTGTTTTAAGAAATATTTAAATTTCGAAACTGTTTTTTTTTGTTCGTTAGTTAATGATTTTTTACACCACTCACTCGTTCCAACAAGACATTGCACTAATGAAATCGAATAAAGTTCTACAGCGACCCTCGAATCAGTAAATAAAAGAATTTCAAGTTGACATGAGTTATTCGAAAGCGTAATTACAGATAAGTGTAAAACATATGAAAAAATTCTGAAATACTTGGGTAGATTCTAGAATGCTACCTCCAATCAGGTAATGTTTTTAATTGGCGCTTACAAACGTTGTGAGTTCTGTAAATCTCTATTAGAAAAAAGAGTTTCAATTCGATAATGTCGACTGATGAATTGAAATTTCTCACAAACGTAGCTCATAATATGAGGGCACTAAAGCAGAAAACAAATATGAATTTTTTTTGTCATTCAAGCTTGAGAAGCTCCGTATGTCGAAAAAAGGGAAAAGTGGGCCCAGTGAAGGAAGAACCAGACTACCTTCGATTCTAAGTACGAGCAAAAATGGAAATGTTGAAACATTGTTCTTGCCAAGATGAATGATAAAGGAAAAATCTGACAAAGACACGAGATTGTTTAAGGTAATGTCAGGAGAAAAAAAATGAACATCTCGAAACATACTTTTTCCTAATGGAAAGTTGGGATAGAAAGAAAAGATTTGCGCTTTTCATTATTATTATCCATATTGTCCAATGGAATAATATTATGCGTCATACATTCAACATGACCATAGAACAGTAATAAGTAGAGAAATGTTAAGAAAGTGATGCCACAAGGTTTACTGTTTTTTTTGGTTCATAATATTGGCTGATTAACTTTAATCGTTCGGTATGTGATCTGAATTGGTGCACTATTTTACGGTTTTCCACATTTTGAAAACGGCAAAATACGAACTAAATCAAATGACGCATTCAGTAAAGAATGAGTGTAGAATAGTAGAAAAATAAGTTAGAGGAAACCGTAATAACAATTGAAAAGCTGTGTATGAAACCAATAAAGTTGTCTGCGGCCGGAAAGTGACATTTGCTACTACTACGTTTGGAAAGAGGACTGGTAGATCGCGTTGAGCAACTGACATTGCGGATCGCGAAATTTACTATGTTTCCGAAACGGAGTTATTTCATTTTTGTTTGAATCAATTGGTCAATTTTAGACGCTAGTAAGCAATTATTGCCCAAATTTATGTGAATAGTGTTCTCATAGTCTGATAAACCGATGAACCGTCGAATGACTACTCCTGGAGTCCAGATGACTTCAAATAGGCCATCTGGAGTAGTGAAATATGTAACACATCACATAGAGTGGTTGACAACGCTTAAGATGAATAGAAATCATCGTTTATGAAAACCGCGCTTACGAAGTACTTTTCAAAAGTGCTCTCACAACAGCGTACATGACAATTGTGAAACTGTATAAGAATGAATTCGATTTCAGGTAGAGGATGAAAATTTGAGTTGCCTATCTGTTCTCAAAAATTTTGCAAAAGTTCAAAAAGGCGAAGTCAATCAAAGTTTTTCAGTTGTTGAAAAAAAGCATTTCGGAAAGATGTGCTAAACTTGCCGATCAAAGATAGATTCCAATACAAGTTTTCATAGGGAAGTGGAAGCATTAAGACATTCTATATTTGGTGGCACTAGAGGCATTTTTCTTAGCTAACTCGGTTCATTTTTCACAGGATAACCGATTAGGAACCAGATTGTTCGCTGCTTCATGAGAAGCTCTTATAACAAAACCTTGTCTTCCGCTACGGTTTTTCAGAAAAGCAGAGACAGTGAGATGTTTTGATATTTCCAAATGTTCCACTTCAATGAAACTTCCACTATTTCGCAAGCATATCTGAAGTACTTGATACTGTAATTTGTATGTCTTGTTTGATAATTGGTTATTTGAACTGGAAACAGCCAAAACTTTGTTCCGTCTTTGACAAGACTATCAGTAGTGTCTACTGTAGAAGGGAACCTACCCCCTCGGAGAGTAACCCCTCCTTCTCCCTTGTGTCAACATTAGTCGTCTTCTTCTTTTGTCCCCTCCTAATAATATCCCCCTCCCCCTTGAAAAGTTCGAAATTCAAATTGTGTCAAAATTGAAAATTGTCAAAATTTGAAATTGTCAAAATTCAAATTGTGTCGAAATTCAAAATTGTCAAAATTCAAATTGTGTTAAAATTCAAAATTGTAAAAATTCAAAATTGTCGAAATTCAAATTGTGTCACAATTTCAAAAAATTCAAATTGTGTAAGTTTTGTTCTATTTGTTTTTCTTAAAATTTAAAAGTCGATTGGCTAACTACTAATTTATTAATGGATAATTAGGTTTGAAATTACATATAATACAGATTACAAAAAATACAATAAAAGATTAAAAGTTACAATTAGATTACATTAGGATAAAATACAATATAAGATTAAATATTTCGGATAAAATACAGTATAAGATTAAAAAACAATTAGATGAGAGATAAAATTACGATGAGAGATAAAAATATCTGAAAAGTTGATTTTTGAAAAGTGTTGAAAAACTTTCTAAAGGTTTTTTCTAAAGAAGCATCGAAAATTTTTCAATTTTTAATGAAATTTCAATAAAGCTCAATACGAATTTCGCCCAGACAGGTCACAGCACCCACCTGAGGAGTGGTGTGGATGATGCGGCCTGTGAAGACGACGTCGTCTTTCGGGGGTGGTACAGTGTCGGGGGTGATAGGGGAGGTGGGGGTTATAGGGCGAAGGGGTGCTGGAACCGGGTGGACCATCGGGAAGACCGGGGGGAACCACTGAAAAGTTGATTTTTGGAAAATTTTGAGAAATTTTTCAAAAGAATTTTTCTGAAGAAGTATCGAAATTTTTTTCAAAATTTTTGTAAAGATTTTTAAAAGAATTTCAAAAATTTAATACTTACAGAGTGATGACGAAGAACCGGGCGATGAAGGGGGTGCGGCACCGGGAGCATTGGGTGTGGCACCGGGAACCCCTGAAAGTTGATTTTTGAAAAGTGTTGAGAAATTTTCAAAAATATTTTTTCTAAAGAAAATTCGAAAATTTTTCTTTAGAAATATCGAAATTTTTTCAATTTTTAAAGAAATTTCAAAAATTTAATACTTACAGGGTGATGAAGAAGAACCGGGAGCATTGGGTGTGGCACCGGGAGCATTGGGCAAACCGGGCGGAGTGGCACCGGTGGGTACTGAAAGAGTTGTTTTAGAAAATGTTTTAAAAAATTACCCAAATTTCAAAATTTCCAAAATTCCAAAGTTCTAAAACTTACTGGGTAGGGGACCATAAATGGATGGGGGGAGCCGGGGCAGGGGGAGCGTGGCGAGCGACGGGTGGGCGAGCGGCCTGGCGGACGACCTGGCGGACGACAGCTGTGCGAACCGGAGCGCTACGGTTCTGTAAGAACAAAATGAGTGAGGATACAACAAAAATGGGTCAGCAAAAATGAGTGAAAAAATGTTAAACACTTACTCGATGGCCCGAATACGGGTTGAAGCGGCCGGAGGCGAGCGGGGTGGCGTACATTTCGATGGAGTGGGCAACCGGGTTCCCATAAAAACTGTAAAGAACAAAATGAGTTAATGGAAGTAAAATGTGAGTGCTTACTCTTGGGTCCAACCCACCATACATTCTAGGGGGTGGCAGCATACATCCCGGATGGAGCTTCGTCAAAGAAAATCAGAAGGTTTCAGGTTTCATTAACCCTGAAACTTTGTCTTTTATGTATGCTTTTCTCTTTTATTCTTGATCTTTGTTGGGAAGAAAAAAAAGGGGGGGGGGGAATGGAAAAGGTGAAAAAAGACTGAAATTAAATTCTGATCTGGCTAGGGAAAACTGGCTCCGGGACATTTTGCAACTACGACATTTTGCAACTCACGTCGATTTTGCAACCGCGACAATTCGCAACCAAAATTTTTCGAAACTGGACGGTTCGCAACTCTATAAACTGTTCCATTTTAGGTTCATTAAGGTTGTATGGGATTGAGGGTATTGTGAACTATTTCAGGTTATAGTCTACATTTGAAAAGTTGTGGTTTTAACTTGAACTTTCTACAAAAATCCTGGATATCAAAGTTTCGAAATGACGTGGTTGCGGATTGTCGCGATGGCGAAATGACCGGTAGCAAAGTGTTGTAGCTGCAAAATTGAATTGATTTGCGAAATGTCGTAGTTACGAAACGACTGGTTGCGAAATGTCTCGGAGCCGGAAAAATAGTTGGAAATAAAAAAAGTCTGAGTTGGTGGTCGTTCGGCGGTCGGTCTATCAATTTACTGAAGTGCACTGAATTTTGGAATAACGAGAGAACAATATTAATTCTGACATTATCAGAAGATTACACCGACGTTGACCAAAAAAATCAAAAGAGAAAAAAGTTATAATATAATTATTTCTCAACAATTTCAAAGTACACAACGTACGCCATTCCATAAGAATCATATTTCTCACTATTCACTTCTTTGAAGGATATCTGGATTTGAGCGTATTAAAAATTGTCAAAAAGGACAAAAAATAAATTAAAAAAAAAACAAAAAATAGACAGGGTTCGTACCCCGACCTCCAGATTCTTAACCAGCCATGCAAGTTCTAGAAGTTTGCGCAGGTAGCCACAAAAACCAGTCGAAAGCCCATACTTGAATCTATAAATGAGCAATATTAGAAAAAGTTTCAGATCCTATGTGAACATGGCTCCCTTGTTAGGGGTACGGTAACTAAAAATTCCGAAATTTGTATCTTCCAAGTCAGAACTCGTCACCCAACTGATCTCTAGCTCTGAAGGTGTCGCTTTGGTCTCCAATGGTGAGGGAGATACTGTAGAGAAAAATTGCGTAGTGTTTGTATTGGCCAATCATAGCGCAATTAAAGAGTGGAGATACTCAAGGAAAACCAACTTGGCTTCTTTATTGGTGTCTTATAGAAAGTAATAGGTGTTCTGTGTGGATGTTAAAAAAAATACGCTTTGTGGGAAACTGAGACTGTCTGTGTGTATCTTTGTCCGGATAACCAAATTTTGGAAATTCAAATCTTACTAGGAGTGTATTTCAACATACAGGTTAAAAAAACGCGGGCTTTCCATTTCTAGAGTCAATTCTACCACAGAAGTAACGTGAACCGAGTTATGGGTTACAAAAGTTCCAACCAGTACTTAATTTGATGTTTTTTGAGGGTCTGTAAAAAATCGTCGACTTTGGATGGCTGAAAAAAATGATTCAAAGTTGCTTTTTCTGTTTGAAAGTCTGAGAGTGTATTAATCAAACCTTACACTTTTATTTTGTATACCTGGTACTGTACATATTCTGATAGAACCCCAATCTCCGCTTCTAGAAAGTGTCAGAAAGCCTAGTTTCTTGGATCATGCGCACAGAGAAGCGCTCTCAGAATATTTAACTGTCTAAAAGTTTTGCTGCACCTAAAACCGGTCATATTAGCCACTTTCATGAAGACAGTCCAGACGAATTATAAAAAACAAATATTCTTTTAAAGCTCTATTTTACATATGACACAATAAACTAATTTTTTGAATATTCTGATGGTGAGATACAGACCCTAAAAAAACGTCAAATTGAGTATTAGCTGGAACTTCGATGGCCTATAATTCGGTTCACGTTTGTGGAATTGACTCCAGAAATGGAAAGGCCGTGGTCGATATAACCTGTACGTTGAAATACTCTTTTAGTAAGACTTGAACATTCAAAATTCGGGTATCCGGACCAAAATACACACAGACAGCCTCAGGTTCCCACAATGCGTATTTTTCTCTTTTCCGTACCAAACTCCTATGACACTCTCTATTTGAGACCAATAAAGTAGCAAGTAGGTTCTCCATGAGTACCTCAACTCCCTAATTGCGCAATACAAACACTACGCAATCTGTCTCTACAGTTACCATCTCCATCCTCCCCCCCCCCCCCCCCTCCCTTCTCCCTTGGAGACCAAACTGACCCCTGAGAACCGTCATTAGTTGAAAATGACCCCTAAATATAGTGTCATGTGTGAACACTACACCAAGCATTACGCAAGAGCCACAGGTCAGTCTCTGGGAATATACCTGTTTCCCTGACCCAACCTCCCAGCACACTGTAGACTCCGCCCACTTTTTTCTGTATAAAAGTCGCCTTCTGGGAACATTCGACATACTCTCCGTATGCGTATTCTAAGGACGACTTCTGTATAGCTGTTCGACAACTGATCTTTTTGATTTTTCGGAATTTTTTTAAGTGTAAGTTAGATATCCCCGGTAGAACTTTAATGACTAATCGTTATTTTTTTCACCACCACTTCTTCGGTTCTTTGACGAAGCTCCATCCGGGATGTATGCTGCCACCCCCTAGAATGTATGGTGGGTTGGACCCAAGAGTAAGCACTCACATTTTACTTCCATTAACTCATTTTGTTCTTTACAGTTTTTATGGGAACCCGGTTGCCCACTCCATCGAAATGTACGCCACACCGCTCGCCTCCGGCCGCTTCAACCCGTATTCGGGCCATCGAGTAAGTGTTTAACATTTTTTCACTCATTTTTGCTGACCCATTTTTGTTGTATCCTCACTCATTTTTGTTCTTCTTACAGATCCCTGGCGCCCTGTTGCGCCCTTCTGTAGTCCGTCACCACCCCCACCGCCGCCCCGCTCGCTCAACAGCTCAACCCGGTCTCCCAGCACCCCTTCCACGCCCGGCGCCGAACCCTTTTGTGGTGCCAACCACGGTAAGTATTAGAACTTTGGAAATTTTGGAAATTGGAAATTTTGGAAATTTTGGAAATTGGAAATTTCGGAATTTTGGAATTTTGGAAATTTTAAAAAACATTTTCTAGAACAACTCTTTTCAGTGGTTCCCCCCCCCCCCGGTACTCCGCCCGGTGCCGCCATGCTTCTTCCCGGTGTCGCCACACTTCTTCCCGGCGCCACCACCCCCGATCCCGGTGAACCCGGTAAGTATTTAGTTTTCGAATTTTTCTTTTTAAAAAATCGTTACAAACCTTTTGAAAAGTTTCGATACTTCTTCAGAAAAATTATTTTAAAAAAATTTTGTTACTTCTTTAGAAAAATTATTTAGAAAAATTTCTCAACATTTTTGAAAAACAATTCTTTTCAGTGGTTGCCACCACCACCCCCGATCCCGGTCTTTCACCGCCCGGTTCCGGCGCCTCCAGAATAATCACCCCCACTGCGCCTTTAACACCCGAAACTCTACCCCCACTTACCCCCACTGCTGCCCTTCCCCCACAGACCTCGCCCGGAGATGACGCCAACGGCGTCATCTTCACGGGTAACATCCTCCACACTACTCCTCAGGTGGGGGATGTTACCGGTTTGGGCGAGTTGCGCCCAGGGGGGTGGCCTTAATTTTTATCCTTTTTTTCATGTAATCCCCCCCCCCCATTTTAACCCAAAAACCCATTTTAACCCGTAAATTTTTATGTTAATCTTATTATTGTAAATTTTTATGTCAATCTAATTATTGTAAATTTTTATTGTATTATTTTATCTTGTAATTTTGAAACTTAATTACTCTCTAATAAATTAGTAGTTAAAGAATCGACTGTTAAATTTTAAGAAAAACAAAAAGACAAAACTTACACAATTCAAATTTTGACAAATTTGAATTTTCGAACTTTTCAAATTTGATTTTTGACAAATTTGAATTTTGATAAATTTGAATTTTGATAAATTTGAACTTTTCAAATTTTCGAACTTTTCAAATTTTCGAACTTTACACAATTTTTGAACTTTACACAATTTGAAAAGGAGGGGGACATTATTAGGAGGGGACAAAAGAAGGAGACGACTAATGTTGACACAAGGGAGGAGGAGGGGTATCTTTCCGAGGGGGTAGGCTCCGTTCTACAGTAGACACTACTACTATCAAAAAATCAAGAGTTTATTAAACTCATATTGAAGGTAGTTGGAATTACGAACTCATCCCTACAGTAGGAAACTGTAATTTTACTATTGCGAGCATGGTTTCTGAAATTCGCGCGCATAATTTTGAACTGAAGAGATCAAAATTTTACAAATATTTTTTCCCAATTTCGCCGTTGATCTACTCAAGTACTGAAAAGTAGCGCGCGATCGTCAAGTTTTTCCTGAGCCTCTTGGTGATTTTGCTCTTGCTCAAAGCAGATTGTTTTGCAAACTTTTCGGTTTCGAAACGTTAATATTTGTAAGGCTCTACCATTTTATCCGTTTTGATCATGAGAAGTGATGTGGAAGTCACAGTCGGAGGTGGGCGGAAAAACTTGGAATGGGGAACGTGAGAGTAAAATTTCTGAGTTAAGGTATAAAAATTGGTACATTTCTTTACGGAATTGGATTTGGAAGCTAATGTTACTTAAGTATAATCATTAAAGCTGAGAAGGATCAATCGATAGGGTAGTGATGATGATTGGAAGCGTCGACTGTTTCACAACATTCAGAAACATTGAATTTTTAAATTGTACTTTTTTTTAATTGTACTGTTACCAACTTTGTGACTTCTGTGAACCTCTATTAGCAAAAATGAGTTTCCATTCGATAAAGTCGCCAGATGAATTAAAATTGCTCACAAAAGTAGCTCATTATATGAAAGTACTAAAACAGAAAACAAATATGAGTTTTTTGTCATGTACATAATCTTGAGAAGCTCCGTCGCAATAAGGGGAAAGTAGGCCTCCATAATGGAAGATACACACTACCATTGATTCTAAGGTCGGGCAAAAATGGAAATGTAGGAACATTGTTCTTGCATAGTTGAATGGTGGAGAAAAAATCTGACCAAGATGCCGATTATTTAAGATAATGTCAGGAGAAAATAAAATGAACATCTTGAAACATGCGTTTTCCTAAAACCAAGTTGGGGTAGAAAGAAAAATTATTATTCATGTTTACCACGCAGTAATGGAATAATATTATGCGTAATACATTCAATATGACTTTTTAGAACAGTAATAAGTAGAGCAATGTCAAAAAAGTGATCCCACAAGGTTTACTGTTTTCCATAGGATCAAAATATCGGCTGATCAAGTTTTATCGCTCAGTTTCTGATAAGCGTTGGTATAGTATTTTGCGGTTGTCAATTTTTTGGAAACGGCAAAATATACGTTCTATGTCAACGCCTCACCAAGTAAAGAATGAGTGTAGAATAGTAGAAAAATGGGTTAGAGGAAACCGTAATAATAATTGAAAAGCTATGTGTGAAACCATTGAAGTTGTCTGTTGCCGGAAAGCGGCGTCTGCTACGTTTTGGAAGTGGTATGGTAGAACGCACTAAACATATAACATTGTGAATCGCGAAATTTACTGACTTTCCACAACGGAAAAATGTTTTACTTTTGTTTGAAGAAATTGGTTAGTTTTAGACGCTATAGTTAGCAGTCATAGTTAGCAGTCATGATAAAAATTTGTGAGAAAAATGCGTTCACACTTATAATCTATCGAAGGACTGCAGTTCATATGACTTCAAGTTGACCATCTGAAATAGTGAAATTTGTAAAACAGCACATAGAGTCTGTATAAAAATGAATTCGATTTCAGGTAGAGGATGAAAATTTGAGTTTCCTAGCTGCTCTCAATTCACAGCGTTATAACATATTGAGTTCAGACTTCAGTTTAATTCCTTCCGTTCTTTTTCCTGGTTTTCTATAAGTTTTCTACTGCTGTCTAATTTCAAAGATTGTGTCTCAAAACATGTTTCCAGATTATAAAATCAAGACCGGATTCTAGCAAACCTTCATTAAGCAATGCATTAAATCACAATACTATCTAAAGCGCCCGATGCAGTATTAGTTAGTTAGGTGTAGAACTGAATCATGAACTCAATTTTTTATACTTGGACAGGCTTATCAGGACGTCGAGATAACTACCATTCGGACTCACATTAAAGTTCGTATTCATGATGAGCGTATCACTACAGTGTGAAGCAGCATTTCTCAAAATGTTGAGTTTCTTCATCTCAATTTTTATGAAGCAGCCGTGTGCTTGGGTTCACTATGATTTGTTTTCTTGCTTGAAAAAAGAGGGGTTTGAATGGGGACAAAAGTGTTGCAAAAATTATAAAAGGCAGAACCAATCAACGTTTTTCAGTGTTGGAAAAGAAGTATTCCAGAAATGTGCTCAACTGGCCGATCAAAAAAAAAGGATTCAAAACAGTATTTATGGGGAAGTCGAAGCAGTGATACATTTTATATTTGGTGGCACTAGGGACATTTTTTTTAGCTAATTCGGTTCATTTTTGCAGGATAACTGAAAATGCTTGCGACAGCTTGTTTTCTGCTCCATGAGAAGCTCTTATAACAAAAAATTTTGTTCCGCTACAGCTTTTTCAGAAAAGTAGAGACAGTGAGATATATTTAATACTGCGCACGATGACATTCCAGGTTAATATCAATTGAAGTAAGAGTGAGTTGATTTAGTGTTAGAGAAAACTATGGAAAGCGATTTATACCATGTTTTTACATTTCGATTTGAGGTATTTATTAAAATATCAACAACTTCGCAAGCCTATCTAAAATACTTGATACTGTAATTTTTGTGTCTTGTTTGATAATTGGTGACTTGGACTGGAAACAGCCAAAACTTCATTCCGACTTTGACTGGGCAATCAAAATGTTGAGGGTACGTTCAAACTCGCATTGAAGTTTGTTGGAATTACGAACTCATCCATACAGTTTGAAACTGTAATTTTACAAAGTTTCATTTTCATCAGCTCGCTTCTTTGGAAGAATAGTGCGCTCGGGCTTATCATGAGTTTAGTTTTTTCTAGCCCTCTGACCGGATGATTATCACGTAAACTTGACACATTGGCTTATATAAACATCATGAAACAATAAAGTCTGAGTTTCCGTCTTTGATAGTTGCAATATCGCGAGTGAAGTTATGATTCTAATGATGCAAAGCGCATGCTCAAGCAAAAGTACGTTTACAGTGTATTTACTGAACAAATAGACCCGTGCATACTTCATCCAGGCTTCATGAAACAGGTTTTTTTTTTTGAAATTCCAGTTTCATGGGTTTCAGATTCCAATTAAAAGAAAAAACTAAATAATGGGCGTCGATTTGATGAAACTGACTCTATTTGCTCCAAAAGTGTGGAACAGAAATCTTTTATGATCGATTCTCTTAATTTGGTTCGTCATAGCTCATCTAGTCAATTAGACACTGTGATCTGAGAGATTATCGATACATTGAATCAAGATAATTGGGCTCAACACTAGAAAAACGATGTAACTGAAATGTTGAAAGAATTCGACAGGTGCATTGCTGAGAAAATTTAGAGTAATTCATACGGACAATTTGAAACCAAAATGTTTTGAATGTGTAAGTAAGTGCTTCATGAATGGTTAAAAGACAGTTTTGCTATTCATCCTATACAGTTTCGGTAGAAATACTAGAGAATATACGTTTTTTTCGAAATGTTTCATTTTCGATCACTTATTAAGAGTCAGTAATAGTGTATAACTTTGCTCATCCAGGCGCCCCACCTTGCATTTTCAACTCTCCGATATGAATCAAACTTTTTTTTCAATACTCCCCATATTGTGGTCAATTCAGTGAAGTTGATCTTTTTATATGATATCTCAAGGACCTTTCAAAACTGCAAATTTATGAAAACTTGATTCAGAATGTGACCTTATTAACTTTTGGAGTTAAATATCCGGAGTTTTGCAGTAACCTTTTTTAGAAATCAGAACTGTTCACCAACGTTTCTCAGAAAATTGTTACTGTTTCAACACCTCTATTCAAAAAAAGAATGTGCTTTTTGTGATTGAAACAGAGAACCCAAGACTTAAATAATTGCAACTCATAAAAAATACGCGAAATAAAGTTTGTCTCTGTTCCACCATTTCTACTCACACTTATCCGTTTTTTCTCTACAGTTCATTACTGGAAAAATCGTTCGCTTCCTTATGAATCATAGTCAACGCTCATTTGCTTGGCCCCGTCCTCTGCAATGATTTTGACAGAGACATGGTGGTCCAAAGTTTTCGGCGGATGCCCAACTTGTCACCGATAAAAAAGTAGCCATGGAAAAAAGTTTAATTTATGATTGTGGGTTTCAAGAACATCGTAAAGTTTGAGTGGTTCTGGTTGCGCTGATCCGGAAGCAAAAGGAGTTTTCAAGTTTTTACCACCCTAATACTTCGATGGAGGTTATTGAAGCTTATTAGAATAATGATAATACATAATGTAGAGAATGAAAATGGTTCACATGCAGGACCCCAAATTTTCATCTTACTGAACTCTTCATATAGTTCGTACATTGATTTTTTGCGAACTTATCATTCAAACCAATGTAGTTTAATAAATAACAACAACTTGAAAAGAAAAAAATTGTGGGATATTTTCGGTTTCAATAAGTTATGATGTTTGGTCGAGCTTTTCTTGAAACAATAAGCTCCTTACAATGCTTGAGAAAAACATTTCGTTGCTGAGAAAAACACCTGCGATTCTAACCACTAGGATACTGTGACCGTTGGGGTACTTGTGCGACAAGCTAATAAGAAACGCCCTGCGAGAGTAACGCGTTTCATTGATCTTACTTCCGAATGTGTACGTCTTGAAACCGAAAACTATGAAACAAAGTACAACATTTCCGGTTTCCACTTATTTTCAAATAAGTGACGTCAAATGAAAATTAGTTGATTTCGAATTGTTTAGGGTTAACAGCAGACCAATCTTGGAAAAAGCTTGTAAGTCTAAATACGATGAAGGCGAAAAATTAACTCAACTAAAATGCAGTTCATCTTTATTAAAAATATTTTCACTTAACAGTATTGTTTTTACTACCCAGATTGCAATAAAACAACTTCAATAAGTTGATTGAAAATAACCAGATAAAACAGTAATTTTCAAAAATTTCCTAGAACGGAATGCTTGAACACTATTTCTTCTACAAGGCTAGAATTCTGGCCAAGTGTGAGTCTGGATGTCTCTTTTGTTTCACTGTTTTATGAAATTCCAAGCTATCAGTTCGCACCGGATCGGGAGCGGAGGGAAATCCGAAAAGTTCCAAATTTTCGAATTCTTCCAAGTCAAATATAATTCATGACTAATTTTCTGTTCCGGGCACCTGTGGTTGGCGGCTACTTGCTTCAACCTTTTTTCAATTAATTTCTTCAGTTTCAAGTTTTTAACAAAAATGTAACGTTTGTGTCATCATCAATCGTCGATTCATTCTTAGATTCCCAGATCTTCTAACTCTCAAGTAATCGTTTAGCAAATTCTCATATAGTGGCAATGAAACGATACTGAACCAGCGTAGAACTTTTGACTGAACAACCGATATCGCTATTTCTTTCACAGTTTTATGAATCCCATGAAACAGAGAAAAACTTTAATTATGAATTTTGGTCTTGAAAAAGCAGTGAGAATGTGTCATGGCTTCGATTAGTGGAAAGTTGCTTCAGATGTTTGTACCAGTTGCAGTTGTATAGGGGAAAATATGAACGATGTGAAACGGATCAGGGTTAGAGGTTGGAGATTGCAATTTTTTCGCATTCTTTACTATTTTGTTGAGGTTTCATTAGTTATCAAGGAAAAATGTGCTGACAATTACATTTCGATTTTGCTCTTGTTCCTTCTCAAACACCTGTTACCGGGAAAAATTGTTCCGGTTTGGTTTTTTTTTGGGGTGAATTCCTATCAAATCTAGTTATTCCTCGTCTTAGTACGACCTTTATAAAAAATCATAGAAAAACACAAAGCTCCCGGCAGCAGCGTAGGTTATTGAAATGAAGAATTGAATTGCATTCAAGATTAGCCTAAGAAAAAAAAACCATATCCAGGATCACCAGAGTATCATCGCGGGAAGTTTCATCACTTAACATGGGTTGCTTAATACAGTAAAAAAGAATAGGAAGATGATGGAGAAAGTTTTGCAATGGAAAGACTCATCGACATCAGATGGAATCTAAAACACTTTCATGATATCCAGAAACAGTGAACGTTTGGATTGAATTTGATTATTCACACTTATGAGCTACCCATACAACAAAGCAATTACAAGATTGTTGTCCAACAGATTCACTGATTTCTTACAAAAACCACATAAGTTAGATCAGCAGGAGCATAAAACAAATTTGATTTCCACTGTCACTTGAATCTTTCGAAGTTGGCTTAATTGCCAACAGTTACAAAGAAGCCTAAACCGAGGAAGAAGTGAAAGGTTATAAACAGAAAAACCATCATATATAATAATGGAATAGACCAGAAATGAGCATTTTGAAACATGTTTTTCTGAAGTTGGGACAGAAAGAATAGGTTCACTCTTTTCAATCATGATGAGATTTGAGCTATGCTCCCGCTATTCACAAGTCAATGGAACAGTAGTGAGAAGAGCAATGTCGAAGAAGTGATACAAAAAGTATCAATGTTTCAAATAAAGTGAAAAATCTCGGTTGACTAACTTTTATTGTACAATTTCTGTTTTTTTTTTGGTACAGTATTTTGTCTACATTTTGAAAACGGTAAAATTTCTATTTTGAGATTTGGCCTATCCAGTAAAGAATAAGAGTAGAATAGACAAAATGAGTTATTGGAAACCGTAATATTGAAGGAAAAGTCATGAATAAAACCAACAAAGCTGTCTGTTTCCGGAAAGTGATATGGTCTAAATCTGAGTTTCAGGAGTGATGTGATCAGAATAGTACGCCGAATCAAATTAATTCTTCAAATGTCTCGTACAGAACACATTGCGGATTGTAAAGCGGAAATAAAATATTTTTCAAAATTTTGATCTCTTCAGTGCAAAATTATGCGCGTGAATTTCACAAACGGAACGCGTTTTCCCATGGAGGAATATCGCTAATACAGAGGCTTGGCCTTTTTGGTAGTTCAAAGTGAGACAGATGAAAATTACTGTTTCTGAAACATTTCAACTCCGGTAGTAAAATTGAATTTGAATATTTCTTTAATAGTGAATGGAACACATTTAAGAAATTTAGGAGGATCATTATCTTGACCAACTGCTTTGAAAAATAGCGATATGTATAAAGAAAAATAAACATCATTCGAGATTACGTTTTTGTGTGAGAAGACCAGTGTTGTGTAAGGTACTTAGAAAGGGAAATACATCCAATTGCTTAATTCTATTTTTTGAGACGCAGTGGGAAAATATATTTTTATATTTCCTGTTTCCGAATTATGAGATCTCTGCTGAAACTCTTGGCAAAGTGATCAGTAGTGATTGCTTTCCTTAATTTTATTAAATGCTTCAGGTGCATTTCAGCTAAAAAAGTATTCACTGGAAGGTCAATTGAGTGAAAAAATACTAGGTGTTATAATCATAGGAAGCTTTCCCAAGTTGTAGATCCAAACAGTGTCATGCTTGTCACCACGTAATTTGTATTAGCAAAAAAAGTTTACATTAATTACAGTTTCATGAGCCCCATGAAACCGAGAAAAGTTGTCATGTCGAATTCCGCCAAATCAACAGTTTTGAATCTAATAAATGAAAACATGCAAATACATAAGATAAATAAAATAAAATAAGGTACATATTTGGAGAAGTAAAACATGCTTAGGCAAAAAATGAAATCCTCTCTAATACAGTATTACCAAAATTATGACTTTTTATAAAATTCAGAGTTCACTTTGCTGCTGACAAATCTTATAGATAACAGAAAGTTTCACTTTAGTGGTATTACAGTAATCTCTAAGAATAAAAGACAGAAAAGCATAGTTCTTTGTAGCTAATAGCTTTTACTGTTTCAAACACTGCATTTCTTTTAGAAATTTTTCACGGGACCTTGATAGGATCAAAACTTATGGGATTAGAATTATCTGAATTAGTCGCCTTAGAAGTTCGAATCATCGGCAGCATTATGAATGAAAGTTCATATGTCAAACGAACCATTTTCTCTGATCTGCTATTGTAATTTTCGAAGCAATTTGACTATTGAAATCTTATCTTAGAAGTTATCAAAGTTTATCATCCTAACGCAGTTACGTAACTTATGCCACAGAAAACATTTCATGTTTCAAATACTCTGATTTGAAGGAAACTCTTGCAAAATCTAGTGCGGTAAGTATATTTATTGGGCTAATACCGATATGAAAACCTTATCACATAGAAGTACATAAATAAACTTGCTCAGTTAGTCTTGATTTCTTGGAATATCGAATTGGGCAGACTTGAGATCATTTCATTTATTCACTATTCAAATAATTTGGTCATAAACTAAAATAGGGATCCTGAAACATCAACATAATTTTTTGGGTTTTCTAAATTGGGTGAAATCCTGGCCTAGTACAGAACATGAGGCAATCAGTAAATAGGGTAAAGTCACCAAAATAGGATGCTCACTACAGGTAAAATTTGAAAATCGAAGTTCTGCCAAATAGAGAGATTTCATTGATCCAAATAAAGAGGAAAACAGTTTCATGACATTAAGAAACAGTGAATAACTTGACCAAAACTCTTTTAGATTTTTGAAACAGGGTCGCTTTAGGATAAATTGGGGTCTATTGAAGATATCTCATAAGATAGAAAGCTAAAACAGAAAAAGAAGTCCAAGTTTTTTAGAGTTGTCGGTTGGAATTAAAGGCGCATGGAGCTTATTGAGAGGATATCTCGTTAGGACAGTGAAAAAGCGTGAGTACCAGAGAGCACACTTGCGCGTTTTTAGTCTATTGTAGCATTGGTGACGCTATTTTTTGCCGTCACGAGACACTCACCCAAGTAACTCCGTGCGACATTAAATCCAACGGATAACAGAAATAATGGATTCGAGAAAAAAAAGACCCTCTTCATATTAATCGAAACATTTTTTGCCAGTATGAAGCAAGTAGTTGAAACTGGAAAAATTTCAAAAGTTTTTTTTGTTGATAGTCATTCATTCCCTGTGAAGAGCTCTTCAGGAAAATAGAGAAACTCTATTTATGCAGATCTTGTGTTGAGAAATCGAAGAAGCTTGCTAGCTGGTATCATAACTGTTAGATGGGAAAATGAAGGTAGAGAACTCGCTTCGGAAACCAATTATCGTACTCTGTTCTGTTCGGGAAAATATGTTCAATTCAAAACAGAGTTTATTCCGAGTGTCTTGCTTGGTTTTGTCTTTTATCTGGAATTGCAAGGAAATTTTTCAAATATCGGTTTGAGTCTTGCGGAAGAGCAGAATGATGAATTAACTCTCAAAACTGTTTTTTGAGTTCATGACACTTATGAAACCGTAGAAAAATATTTCCTTTTTGAAATTTCCCCCATTCTTAGCAACATCGATACCTTTTGTGACTAAAAGAAACACCAGGAAGCATTCTGAAATAGGGCTAGTTATCAAAAATCCGAAACCTGTGAGTAGAGACCTATATCGAATCCAACCGAATACTCAATCTCATCTAGTTCAATAAAAACCAACAATTTGAAACGGGAAAATGTCTCCAAATTTTTTTCCTGTTTCAATGAATTAAGATAATTGTAGGAGTGCTTCTTGGAGGTACTTTTATTGAAACTTGATGCAATTTTTCATTCCTCAAGAAATGATAACCTGCGGATCAAACTATTTGGGTACTTTTTCATCAGATAACTGGCGTTTATAAGCACTGAAGCACGGAAAAAACGAACCAACATTTTCTAAAAATGTGACTTTCAAATCTAGACGATCTGGAACCGAAAAATTTGTATACACAACTGTTTTTTCCAGAAGCAAGTTTTTACCAAGTTATTCAATCAAAGGAGGACGAATATCAGTTTTTCAATTTCGGTCCCTTGATACAGTTTATTGGAAACATAACAATTGTTGCAGTCTTACGAATTCTTTCTTTTCTATAATAATCATGAAATTCAGCCACTTATTTCTAAAAGTTTCAACCTCTCAAGATATACTGTAGCGAAATTTTTCTTACATTAGTCTCTTTTTCGAATCGTTATGCTCATTCCACAGAAAGATGTAAAAATGTGTACTGTTTTAAAATCTTGTCAAAGTAAAGGGTGTGCGTTTTATGATAATCTTCGTAAATCGGTTTTTCAACGGTAATGCTCCTCTACAGAATTATAGCGAAATTTAATCTTCCCTGCTGCATCATCTCTACTTATTCTTATCAGTTATATTTTGTTCATTGGGTTGAATAATACCATTGGAAACAAAAAATGAATTGCTCACATGTTTGGGTTTCAAGAAAGTGCTAAAATCTAGGTGGTTCTTACTGTGCTGATGTGGAAGTTGAACTTACGTTGAGATGAAATTCTACTTGCAATTACGTAGCGATACGAATCTTGCAATCGAATTCTCAACTCAAAGCCAAACTCCGTTTTTTTTTCGGTTTCATGCTGTTGGTAAGATTATGATTTTTCTTCATTTTCAGTTTTTTGATTTTTCAGAAACAACTTACAGTGGCGAGCATTAGTGAGGACACTTTTTTGTACGGTCCATAACATTACCGAAACTACTCCAAATGATATGAAACTTTGCATGGTTATTACTAGATAGTTGTACAGCAGGGTCATCGTTTTTTGTCAGCTGTCCGTTATCTGCGACCTAGTTATCTCTTCAGGTATCACAGAATCTGAAAACCCAAAAAACTTTTTTTTGAAAATTATCTTCATGAAAATGTTGCTCACGTCCCAAATATGCATCAGAAAAAATTTGGCGCACGTGGGATGGCGGGTTCTCGCGTTATGTAGGTCAAAGTTGAAATTGTGATATTTAGTTTTTGGGTCCTAACTCTGCTCAAAATGGCTCAAATTCATTCAAAGTTTTACCAAAACGTGTGTTTTGAGTTTCTTAACAGAATCCACACTAATCATTTTATTGGGAAAAGCTCTTATTTTTGGACTCTCAGGCCAATTCCATGTCAGTACTGAACTCAAAAAATAGAAGATTGTCAATATAAAATTTTCAATATGGATTCTGTTAAGAAACTCAAAATACACATTTCGTGTTTTTAGTCTATCGTAACATTTCTGACGCTGTTTTTTCCTCATACCCGTTCAAGTAACTCCGTGCGCCATTTAATTTAATGGACAACAGAAATAATGGATTTGAAAAAAAAACAATCACTCCAAATTAATAAAAAGACTTTTTGGAGGTAAAAAACAAGTAGTTGGAACTGGAAAACTTTCGAAAATTTATGCTTGATAGTCATTCTTTCCATGTGAAGAGCTCTTCAGGAAAATAGAGAAACTCTATTGAGTTAGATCTTGTGTTGAGAAATCAAAAGGACTTACTAGCTGGTATCATAACTGTTGGATGGGAAAATGAAGGTAGAGAACTCACTTCGGAAACCAATTATTGTGATCTGTTCTGTTCTGAAAAATGTGTCCAATTCAAAACAGAGTTTCTTCGAATTTCTAGTTTAGTTGTGTCTTTTTTTCTTGGATTGCAAGGAAATGTTTCACTTTATGGTATGAGTCTTGTGAAAGAGCACACAGATGATGAATTACCCCTCAAATCTGTTCTTTGAGTTCATGACAGTCATGAAACTGCAGAAAATAATTTATTTTTCGAAGCTTCCTCTAGTCTTAATAACAGCGATACCTTTTGTGACTAAACGAAACACCAGTAAGCATTCTGAAAGATTGCTAGTTATGAAACACCTAAACCTGTGATTATTGTGTAAGTGTTTCTTGAAGTTACTAGGTTGAAGTTACTTTCAAATTCAATAAAATTTGATTCAATTTTTCATTGCTCAAGAAATGATAACCTGCGTATCAAACTGGCTACTGCTTCATTAAAAGACTGGCGTTTCAATCAACCAAAGGACCCTATACTTTCTAAAAATTTGACTTCCAAATCTAGACAACTTGGAACCGAAAATTTGTGTTTTCAAACATTTTGTCGATAGGCGAGATTTTGTTGTTTTATCCAAGGGGACGCATATCAGTTATTCAATTTTGGTCCCTTGCTACAGACTACTAGAAATTTTTACAGTTTTACGAATTGTTACTTTTCTATAATAATTAGGAGATTCAGCCACTTATTTCTAAACTTCGACCGTTTCAACCTCTCAAGATAAACTGTAGCAAAATCTTGCTTACATTGGTCTCGACGTCCTATATGCTCATTCATTCCACAGAAAGATGTCTAAAAATGTGTACTTTCTCAAAACCTTGTCAAATTAAAGGATGTGCATTTTATGATAATATTAGTAAATCGATTTTTAAACGGTAATGCTCATATACAAAATTATAGCGAATTTCAATTTTTCCTGTTCCACCATCTCTACTTTTACTTATCAGTTACATTTTGTTCATTGGTGGTACAACTCCGTTTAAAACTAAAAGTCATCACATAAGGAACAAGAAATGAATTGCTCACATGTTTGGGTTTCAAGAAAGTACGAAACTCTAGGTGAATCTAACTTCCCTGATTCTAAAACCAAAAGTGTACTTATCAGAGGTGCGCGGAATTCCGTCTTCCGTCTTCCGTCTTCCGCCTGTTTTTTTTACTTCCGTCTTCCGTCTTCCGTATTCCGTCAAAAATTTTTTGACTACTTCCGTCTTCCGGATTTTTCAGGAGAACAATTTTTTCACGGAAGTTCCAAAATGTTGAATTTTTTCAGGACGAAAATTATTTTCGACTGATTTTCTGACCTTCTCTAACACTAATGATTACAGTTTCCAACAATTTTAGCACTTTTAGGCCGAGACAGTCACTTCCGTCTTCCGTCTTCCGTCATAAAATTTTACTTACGTCTTCCGTCTTCCGTCTTCCGCATAGAAAAAATTCTCTTCCGCGCACCTCTGGTACTTATGCTGATTTAAAGCGTTTCAGGTAGCGGGATGCGTGCAAACACTTACACTTTCAAATGTCTCATTCATTTGGGTGAAGATTTAAAGATCAAAAATTTGGAATAGCAAAAACAATTTTTTGAAAACTTTGCGGTTTCTATGTGTCAAGATATTTGGCTGATTGCAGTTTGAAGTGATCCTAGATACGGAAGTACTAGATTTGACTTTCGAAAAGTGATCATTTGAGAATCAAAATATTCGGCTACTGTAACTTTCATAGGAAAATTAGCATGGCAAGCGGTCCGTATTTACAAAGACGATGAGTAGTTGAGACTAATTTCTTCAATTTTTTCCACCGGATTCAGAGAACTTGAAACCGAAAAAGAATAGAGTACAAAACTATTGTTTTTAAAATCTCAATTTTCATTTCAGTGATGTCTGATGATGAGCTAGTTTCAAACGAGTTTCCTATTATTCCGAATTTGACGAAAAAAGTGGGCCCACAGTACCCCACATAGCTCACTTGGTTCACTTATTTTCTGGTTCTAGATTAGCTATACAATCAAATCCGATATTGTTTCTGACTGACTAGGTTTCTGTATTACGACTTCTTGGAACAGGAAAAATCGGAAGTATTGAAAATCAGAACGAGCTTTTCCAATGTTTCAAGTAGTGTTCAATTTGATGAAATTTCATATTGAGCTAATTTCTCGTGTTTGAGCTAATCCCTCTCACAAAATATTTCTTCTGAAATTTTTTCATGACCTTTTATCAAAACTAATTGCTGAGCAAGCGTGCTACTATAATTAAACTCATATATTTTAACAGAGATTAACTTCAAAGTGTTCCCTGTTTTGGAAAGTTGACAAAGCTATTACTGACTGTTTTCGCTAATTTGTTGGTTGTATCCAGAGGTGCGCGGAATTCCGTCTTCCGTGTTCTGTCTTCCGTATTCCGCCAAAATTTTTTTTTCATAAAAAATTTACTTCCGTCTTCCGTCTTCTGTCTTCCGCATAGAAAAAGTTATCTTCCGTGCACCTTTGGTTGTATCAAATACTTTCAAATACCGAGTTTTCCGTGAGCACCTTGATGATTTTGCTCTTGTGCAAAGCAAATTGTTTCACAAACTTTTTCGGTTTCGAATGGTTAATATTTCAAAGGCTCTACTATCTTGTCCCTTCTGGTTTCATTATTCAGGCTGTAAAAATAAGAAAACCTGCGCTCCGCTGCACTCCCGGTGCATTTGGTCAAATGGAAGAATTTAAAAAATCAGTGAGATTTCCCAGTGCGCTGGAGCATGGGTTTTCAACGTTTTACCGCTCTCACATCAGTTTTATATGAAATTATGTGAAAGTAACAGTAAAGATTTTTTAGAATTCATCAAGACACTCCAAATGTAACATCTAGATATTGGTAAAAACAAACAAAAAATACAGAATTAGAAATAGATTTTTCATTGTTTTAGGCAGTTTTCTTAGTCAGTGATGGTTTTCTGTTTCAGTTATGCAGTTTTAAAGATTACCTTGTTTGCAGCATGACAAACTGTGTAACTACATTTAAAATACAATTTTTCGGTTGCAAACCGTTATCATGATCTACAAGTCTTCGTGATTTCCGTTGAACAGATGCCACCTGATTGTTCTTATTCTATGAAAATTCTTGGTTTCAGCCAGCTTTTCTGTATTATCCGCCACTATTTTCCCCACTAAGAAAATTAGAGCAGTTTCAACTGTTTCAATCGGTTTTCAAATTCAGTTATGGATAATGTTTGCAGTGGTACCGCATATCCTGCATGAAAAAAATGAGATTTTCCTGTTATAGTTTGCTGCCAAATTTCTCAATTTGGTGTGATTACTAGTTGGCTCTCTATCTCCTCTAAAAACTAATAATAAGACATTTTCAAAGTTTTCGGTACCAGATGGTCGTTTTATTCAAACGGTGAACCTTTTTGTCATTGTGTGGCCGCATGTTTTGACAGTCTTCATAAGAACCTTTGTTATCAATCAGAACTTGTTCAGAGCTCGTCCTATTCGCTCAGAAAACATTTGGCTGCTTTGAATGTATTTCAAGACTGAGATGGAATTCTGCTTGCTATTTCATAGAAATACAAAACTTGCAATCAAATGCTCCGCTCAAAGCCGAATTACGTTTTTTTTTCGGTTTCAGGCTGTTGGTAGGAGTACGATTTTTCTTCATTTTCCGTTAACTCCTGATCTCCAAGACAAACTGATGCTAACAAGGGAGGTGTTTTTACACAATGGTTGAGATTTTCTCGAAAGTTTGCTCAATTGTACTATTTGACACGCTGAAAAAGATTTTGGTTCAAACCATTCAAACCGTTCAAAAATTTTTTTTGGTGAGTTTGGGGCAGCTAAAAAAACTACCATCTTTTTCAGCGTGTCGAATAGTACAAATGAGCAGACTATCAAGAAAATCTCAACCATTGTGTAAAAACACCTCCCTTGTAAGTCTTTAACAGTGATTAGCAACATGTTTTTAAAGTTAACAGGGATATAATTCAAAAACATTATGACACATAGTACAATATAACTTTTATGGGAAAGTTGAAACTGCAATAAATTATATGTATGGTTGCGATAGGGACTCGTTTCTCTAACAGTTTGGTTCATTTTTCTTCCTGTACATATCTCTGAAAATGCGAAAAATCTTGCTAATTGAAGTTTACCAGGCGGTTTTCGTCCCCTTCGGGGACTCCACCCCCTGGCATCCGCTTATCTCTTCACACACACACCCAAAGGGCCCACAGTGAAAAGAGGGCAAAAAATCGAAAATTTCAAAGTTGATATTTTTGAGAAAAGAAAAATACGGGCATCAGCTCAGACAAATTTCCAATCGATCTATAAAGGTTTCATCCAAATCGGTCTACTGAGAGTTGAGTTATGACGTGCCACAGACAGACTCACAGACAGAAATTGGTGATTGTTATTAGTAATGATACGAACTCTATGGGAGAATCAGAACTTTTGTTTTGCCGCGGATTTTCCAGAAGTGTCGACACGGCAAAAATGTTTGATATTTCGAGGATATAACAATCTGGATGAAAATGAAGATTTTGAAATCAGAATGAGTTCATTTTGTTAGGCAATGTTGTACGAATTTCGCAGAGCCAGGTGGATTTCTATCAATACATTATTCGATTACAAGTTCATATGAATTGATCGATACAGTATTAGTTGAAATTATGTTCAGAACTTTGTGAAGCAGATTAAAAGGGTGTGAAACTCTGTTTCGACTTTGACGGAGCATCAAAATCTTGGAAAGTGCATAAGATGTGTTTTAAAGTTCATGGACATGCTGAACTTATCACTATAGTATAAAACTGTAATTCTAAAAAATTCAGTTTCACATACTCGATTTCTGGGAACAATCATGCGGTCGGAGTTAACATGACTTTTCTCTGGACGAATTCTAATTTTCAGTATTGCATATACCTGTCGCTTTAGCTTTTCTTGGCAACATTGACAATATGGTAATAACAAAGTTACCGTTTCCCACAGTTGAAATATTGTGATCGTGGTTCAGAGCTCAATGAATCGAAGAAACCGGGTCAACGCTTCAAAACGTCTTTCTCTCAAGAAATTTCTAGGGATTCGCTTGACTAGTATATTCGATCTCGATTACATGAATGTGTCTAAAAAAACTGTTTTATTGACACGTTACACCATGGGTAGGTCTGAACAATACATTTATTCAATATAATCTATTCAATTTGCTGCATCTATAATATAGACATATTATGTTTATGTTTCGAATTATTGTGTTTCGTGTTATGTATATTAATTATTGTGTTATGTATATTATGTTTCGAAATCAGTTTTTTGAGGTTCTTTCTGAAAATTAGTCATTGCTGAAATTGTTCAAAACGTAGTACTAGGGGGGAAATGCTCACTATCATAGATTCTCCGATTGGAAAAGGATTCGTTGATATCGTTTGTTTATTCTCCAGCTTAACCTTGCGGGGCTCTGTGATGCACGCACTGAAAAATTTGTTTCAACATAGTTCATCTCGACTTAATAAAACTGTAATCTCAAAGATTCTAGTTTCATTGACGTGTAACTTCAGATTCTAGTGAGAGTGTAGAACTCAACATTCGAATAACGATGTCACTAGAATCTCAAAAATAACTTGAAGAATATACAATGAGTTGAAAATAGTCATTGCTGAACAAATTTAGAGTAGTTCTTAATGACAATTTGAAACTGATTAGCTTAAGTTTCAAGCATTTTATGACCGTTTGAAGTTGGAATCCTGATTTTGAGGTGTCCTCTGCATGACAACCGTGCTTAACGGTAACTCAAATTTATCCGGTTACATACTGCTTTCAAAACTTCCGAATTCATTTTTGGTGATGCTGTTGTTGCTCAGAACTAACCTTATCAAAGTTTTTTATCAGATTCAGAAAGTTATATCCACATTCACAATACATCAAGCAGTAACAAATGAGGTATGTAGACCAGTAGAAACAGAGAAAAATATAGAAATAAGAGTGAAATGTAAAACTGTTTTGAACAGTTTATAAAATCAAAAGTGGGTTACTGCTTACGTTCGTGGCATTGAATTAGTCCTAAATGATTATAAGGTTTACTTTTCCGGTTTAAAAGAGCTATCACGATTCTCAAGTCTTTCAGTCAATCAGCTGTGGCGTCATCTTTCTTACTCAGACTCGAACACGCGATGTTAGTCAGTGCAAGTTTCAACTTTTCTAGATTATTCATAATAAACTCACCGCACTCACTCATGAAATTTTTTGTCTTTGGACAACTGATAATACTACCAAACGTTCTGAAATCTAACTTCTAGACTAGCAGAAACAGGTAAGAACTACTGGAAGTAAAGCAGTATTTCTACTGTTTCGGTAAGTTTTCAAGATTAGTCATGATTTTTTCAGTGGTTTAGTGATGTCTCCATAAATTTTCAATTCTTTAATGAACAGTGGTGAAGGACAGAGTCTACAACTTTCTAACCATCTTTCTGCGACTTCCTCATTTTTACTAGGACAACTTGAAACCGAAAAGTAATCGCGAGCTAATTCTCAGAATCAAATTGTTGTATTATATATTTGGTGAAGGTAGCACGAATGCTCTAAATTTGATCTTCTAATGGCGACTGCTCGGAGGTGATAGAATTTTTTACTGTTGCAAATTGTTTATCTCAAATGGACTAAAAATTTCAAATTTACTGCCGCAGGGTTTCAACTACTAAAGCCACTTGTACATTCCGACTATTGAGTTACTGTCGCTCCACTAGGGGATAAATAATACTACTAATAGCAAAACTATCATATGGGATCTCTAAACAACATGAATTTAAAAAAACGCAAAACCTAAGAATTTTCGACGTTTCAAGTTGCTTTCATGATCACGATACTTGATTGTGAGTCATTCTGCCGTTTATATATGTATTCTTTTTGAATCTAAAAACAATAGAATACCTCACATTGAAATACAGCTAGCGTACAGTAATAACTGAACTTTCATTTTTTGACTAATCGAAACAGCCGAAAATACAAAAATATTTTCAGAATTTTCCCTGTTCTGAAATGTTTAGAAAGCTATCGATGACTTTTTTTGCTTTGCTAGTTTGGCGAATGGACGAGTTTGTTTCCCTTGCTACTAACACAAGTTTATCCGGCTTCACACTGCTTAAAAAATTTTGCTAGTTGCTTCGAATTCAGTCTTGGCGTTTTGGCACCCTCGTTGTAGCTCAGAATGTACTAAATTTTCTGTATCCGGTTTCAAGTTGATGTAATACTTCTCAACCAATTGCAATTACTAGTACGAGTCTATTTTATGTATCCCCTTAAATCTAGTTGGATACTGCATTACTCGGTGTCGAATACTCACTAATTTGTTCTGTTTCACACTGTCATGTTACACTTCTATTTTTGAATCCAGGTATTGGGTCGGAAATACACTCACCTCTTTTCTCAATTACTACAACCCTTCTGAACCCACTTAACAGTTTAAATTTTCCTTCACTAAAAAAAGCCCTGAAAGAACATTTGATTGAAAATAACCGGTTGAAACTGTCATCTTCACCGATTTGCTTGAACGGAAGTCCCGAATTTTCGGATTCTTTCAAATCAGATACTGAATGTTGTGAAATAAATGGGTTCCCCATGTATTTCCCAACGAAAGAAGTCGTCAAGACGAATTGTCTGGATTTCCTCAACTACGATCAAATATCTTCGTGACCCGTGCCGACAGGATTCGATAACAAGGCGCCGTTATCTTATCTCTAATCTCATCTCACACGTGGCAAGGTCAACGATGATCCAGGATGCCCTATCAATCAGTTTGAAGTTCGTCCGAAGTCCAAGGAAGTTCCACCCTCTCCAAAGGACCAGCACCGCTGGGATCAAGAAGCCTTCAACTCTACGAAGTCGTCGAGGACAAGGACCAAGAAGGGATCCGGAGGAACCACCCGATGAGCAGAAGAACCACCAAGGAACCAGAAGCCAAAGTGAACTCTTACTCTAGTCGAGAGTATTCAATAAACCCTTATAAAGTCTTATCCTTATGTCAGTGGTCTTGCTCACCACCCCTGAATCCCGTTGCAACACTGAAGCACTGATATCACAATTTTTTCATAGTTCCATGAACCTCATGAAACTAAGAAAAACTTTCATGGCGAATGTGAATTCCAATTTATCTGCGAGAATGAACCAAGATTCGATTAGTGGAAAGTTGCTTTAGATGTTCGTACCAGTGGCAGTAGTAGAGGGGAAAATATGAAAAATGAGAACGGGTCAGGGTTAGAGGATTAGCCGCTATGTTCTCGCATTTCTTACTGGTTCTGAGATTGCATTAGTTAATTCGGAGAAAATATAAAAAAATTAGATCTTGGTACTTCTCTGGTATTTCTCAAACATGTGTTACCGGCAAATATTTCCTGTTTTGTGTTGTCTTTTTTTGGGCGAATCTCCGCCAAATCTAGTAATCTCTTGTTATTGACAGTTTTATGAACACTCACAAAAAAAAAACAAGAAGCTCCTGGCAGCAGCATAGGTTATTGAAATGAAAAATTGAGTTGCATTCAAGATTAGTCAAAGAAACTCGTCGATTGCTAAAATAGGAACCTTGAATTCGCGAAAACGCTTCGAACTTCAGAAGAAGTAAATGACAATTTAGCATGTTTGTGATCCGACAATCGTTGCTTGAAGTATCATCACATAACATGGGTTGCCTAATACAGTAAAAAGAAGGAGGAAAATAAAGAAGATTCTCAATAACAATGGAAAGATTGACATCAGCTCGAATCCACAACCGTTTCATGACATCCAGAAACAGTGAAAATTTTAATTAAATTTGATTCTTCGTACTGACTGCTGATTCTTACAACAAAATAATTACAAGATTGAAGTCCAACAGATTCACTGATTTCTCACAGAACATCAGGAACATGAAAAAAGAGTTGGTTTCCACTGCCACTTGAATGTTTCGAAGTTGCCCTCATTGCCAACGGTTACAAAAAAGTCGTTGGTGAATCATTACAGACAGAAGATTTAATATATAAAATAATAGAAAAAGAGCAAAAATGAGTATTTTGAAACATGCTTTTTTCGTGAGTTGGGAAGGAAAGAATAGGTTCACATTTTTCAGCTGTGATACAATTTGCACTAATCAGATTGAATTATACTTGCAGCATTCAACAAGACCTTCAGGCTACTGTTAACTGAAGTAAAATCATAGAAGTGATACCACAAGTATCACTGTTTCAAAAAAGTGAAAAATATAGGTTGACTAACTTTTATTGTTCAATTTCTGTTTTTTTTTTGGTACAGTATTTTGCGTTTGTCTACATTTTGAAAACAGTAAAAAATGCGTTATAATATTTCGGCGCACTAAGTAATGAATGAGAATATACTAGATAAAATGAGTTATTGGAAATCGTGATATCGAAGGAAAAGTCATGTGTAGAACCAACAAAATTGTCTGTTTCCGGAAAGTGATATTGTCTAGAGCTGAGCTATGTAAGTGATATCATCAGTATACTATGCCGAATCAAAGTAATTCTTGAAATGTTTCGAACAACTCACACTGTGGGTTGCAGAGTGGAAAAAATATTTTGCAAATTTTTGATCTCTCCAGTGCTCAATTATGCGCACGAATTTCACAAAAGAGTTTTGCAACGGAGCGTGTTTCCCCCATGGGGAATATCGCTAATACATAGGCTTGGATTTTTGGTAGTTATAAATGAGACAGATGAAAATAACTGTTTCTGAAACGTTTCAACTTTTGCAGTTAATTTGATTTGAAGTATTTTTTCTATTGTGAATGGAAAATTTTCTATTGTGAATGGAAATTTCGTTGCGACGGAGAAGACCAGTGTTGTGAGGGGTACTTGTAAAAGGACATACATACAATTGCTTACTTCTACTTTTTTGAGACGCCGTGGGAAAATACATATAT
The DNA here is from genome assembly GCA_963932045.1 of Caenorhabditis sinica. Taxonomy (NCBI): domain Eukaryota; kingdom Metazoa; phylum Nematoda; class Chromadorea; order Rhabditida; family Rhabditidae; genus Caenorhabditis; species Caenorhabditis sinica. The sequence continues at coordinate 25,282,933 of OZ009940.1, forward strand.
TTGAAAGTTTTCTGTTACAAAATGATGAAATATCTGGTGGAAATCTTGGCAAAGTGATACGTGGTGTTTGTCTTCTACAATTTTGGTTAATCCTTCAATAGCATCTTAGCGAAATAAGTATTGACTGGAAGGTGTATTGAGTGAAAAGTTACGAGCAGTTCATGTAATCGGAAGTTTTCACAAGTTGTAGATTGTATGACTTTGAGGGTGATGTTTTTCCCCGATCTATTCCAAATAAGCAAAGAAAGTTCAATGACACTTTCATGAACCCCATGAGACCGAGAAAAGTTATTATGTTGCATTGCAGCCAATCAACGGTCTAGAATATAATCCATGAAAACATGTAATTAAGATAATTGAAATGAAATAAGGTATTTGGAGAAGTAAAACATGTTTAGGCAAGTAGTGGAAATCTTTCTGTTACAGTATCACCATAATTATGACTTTTTATAAGCTTCAAAGTTGATGTACGTGCTTTCGAACTTTATAGGTAACATAAAATTTCATTTTAGTGTAACGACAGGGTAATTTCTAGAAATAAAATACACAAAAAATAGTTCTTCGTAGCTAATAGTTTTTACTGTTTCAAACACTGCATTTCTCTGAGAAATTTTCATGGGACATTGATAGGATCGAAACTTATGAGATTAGAATTATCTGAATTAGTCGCATTAGTAGTTCAAATCATCGACAGCATTATGAATGAAAGTTCATATGTCAAACGAACCATGTTGTCTGATCTGCCATTGTAATTTTTGAAGGAATTTGGTTTTTGAAATCTTGTATAACTGAACGGTAATGTACCCCAAATGTCCTCCCGCTTTTGGCCGGACTTTAGGCTTAAAAGAACAAACATAAAAAGTTATTTAAGAAACTGAAACCGTTTTTGTAGCATATTAACGGTGTTCGAGAAAATCCACTTTTTTCGAAATTTTTGTGAAATCCGAAAATGTCTTCATAAAATAGCAAAACAGTAATATGTGCACCTTGGTAGTCTCGAAATGAAACTTCGTAATTTTTCGAGCGAGGTTGAGAAGATACGAAAAAGTTACAGTTGACAACTTGTTTTGTCTTTGAATTATCTACAAAATGCCAAAAATTTCAAAGCTCTACGATGATTTTCATTTTTCGACCTCTGGAGGGCTCCTTGAAATGGAGCTGCCGATTTCAAACGGTCATAACATTCTTCAAAGTTGTGGTAATCAAACGATCTAACATTTATTGAATAGCTGGAAGTGTCACCATTGTTAGAGTTATAAGCTCTTACAAAAACTCAAAATAGAGTTTAGGTGAAATTTTGGGTTTTTCAAAAAATGTTAGAAATTTAACTTTTTTGATCAAAATTATTTTTCTTATTTGAACGGTTACCCCTATAAGTTAAATTGTTCTTCGACTAAACCAAACATGTTCTTTCATTTTAAGCTAAATTCAAAAAAGGATATATCTCTAAAATTTTTTTATGACTTTTTTGGTACTCGGGTACCTCTGGTTTTCCCTAAATAACTTTTTTATGAAATAATTTTTATTTTGTTGTTTTCAGTATCATGTTTGTCAATCATTTACCTTTATTTTGTTTTTTAGTTTTCAAAAATCCAACAAGAATGAACAAAGTTATGCGCGCTGGAAGATGACATTTTCGGATTTCACAAAAATTTCGAAAAAAGTGGATTTTCTCGAACACCGTTAATATGCTACAAAAACGGTTTCAGTTTCTTAAATAACTTTTTATGTTTGTTCTTTTAAGCCTAAAGTCCGGCCAAAAGCGGGAGGACATTTGGGGTACATTACCGTTGAAAATTCGTGTAAATTTCGTGGGAACAAAGTCTATCATCCTAACGCAGTTACGTAACTTATGCCACAGAAAACATTTCATGTTCCAAATACTCTGTTTTGGAGCAAACTCTTTCTAAATCTAATACAATAGGCAAAGACATGAGAAACTTATCACAGAAAAGGCAATAAACTTTCTCAGTTAGTCTCATAAACTAAAATAGGAATCCCGAATCATCAAAATTTTCTCAAGTTTTCCAAAAGTGGAGTAAATTCTAGCAGAGTAGAAAATATGAGGCACTCAGTAAATAGGGTAAATTCACCAAAATTGGATGCTCACTACAGGGAAAAGATGAAAATCGAAGTTCATTTTAATAACAAAAGGAAAGTGATTCAAATAGAGAGGAAGGCAGTCTTATGACATTAACAAACAGAGAAAAATTTGACCCAAACTCTTCTAGATTATTTTTAAAGTTCGCATTAGTCTGGAGGAATTGCTGTTCATTAAGGATATCTCATAAGGTAGAAAACTAAAACAGAAAAAGAAGTCAGAGTTTCTTAGAGTTGTCGTTTGGAATTAAAGGCGCATGGAGTTTTTTTGAGAGGATGTATCGTTAGGACACTAAAAAAGCAGAAAGTATGGATTTGAAGAAATAAGGGATCTTTCTAAACGAATCAAAACTCTTTTTGCCGGTATTCAGCAAGTAGTTGAAACTGGAAAACTTTCGAAAGTTTATTCCTGATAGTCATACTTTCCCTGTGTAAAGCTCTTCAGGAAAATTGAGAAATTCTATTTATGCAGATCCTGTGTTGAGAAATCATAAAAGCTTACTTGCTTGTAACATAACTGTTAGATTGGAAAATAAAGGTAGCGAACTTACATCGGAAAACAATTATCGTAATCTGTTCTGTTCTAAATAATGTGTCCAATTCAAAACAGATTTTTTTTCCGAATGCCTTGTTTAGTTTTGTTTTTTTCTTGGATTGCAAGGAAATGTTTCACTTTATGGTATGAGTCTTGTGAAAGAGCACACAGATGATGAATTACCCCTCAAATCTGTTCTTTGAGTTCATGACAGTCATGAAACTGCAGAAAATAATTTATTTTTCGAAGCTTCCTCTAGTCTTAATAACAGCGATACCTTTTGTGACTAAACGAAACACCAGTAAGCATTCTGAAATAGGGCTAGTTATAAAAAAACTAAAACCTGTGAGTACATCACTATATCGACATCCAACCAAACACTCAATCTCATCGATAAAAAAGCAACAACTTGAAACGGGTAAATGTCAATAAAGAGATAATTATGTGAGTGTTTCTAGAAGTTACTAGGCGAAGTTAGTGTAGTATACATCAAAATTTTATCCAATTTTTCATTGCTCAAGAAATGATAACCTGCGAATCAATCTGGCTATTTAATCAGAAGGTTGGCGTTTGAAGCATTGATAAAGGAACGGAGCCACCTAACAAATTCTGAAAATTTGACTTCCGAATCTAGACAACTTGGAACCGAAAATTTGTGTTTACAAACATTTTCCCCATTGGCTAATTGTTGTATTTCCCAAGGAGGACATGTATCCGATTTTCAATTTTGGTCCCTTGATACAGACTACTAGAATCAGACCAATGTTTTATGTTTTACCAACAGTTTCTTTTCTATAATAATTAGGAGATTCAGCCATTGCTTTCTAAACTTCGACCGTTTCAACTTCTCAAGATATACTGTAGCAAAATCTTGCTTACATTGGTCTCGACGTCCTATATGCTTATTCATTCCACAGAAAGATGTAAAAATATGTACTATTTCAAAACCTTGCCAAATTAAAGGGAATGCATTTTATGATAATCTGTGTGATTTGTATATCAACGCTAATGCTATAGAATTATATGTATAGAATTATAGCGAAATTCAATTTTCCCGGTTTCATCATCTGTACTTATTCTGACCAGTTACATTTTGTTCATTGGGTTCAACAGAGCCGTTGGAAACTAAAAATACTCACACGAGGAATTATAAATAAATTGCTCACATGTTTGGGTTTCAAGAAAGTAATAAAAACAAGGTGATTCTAACTGCGCTGATTTTGGAACCGAATATTTTACATTGGTGATTTAGATCGTTTCAGGTAGCGTGATGCGTGTAAGCACTTTCACTTTTAAGTTTCTCATTCGTGAAGTTTTAAAAATCAAGAACTTGGAAAAGAAAAACCATATTTCGAAAATTTTACGGTTTCTATGTGTCAAGATACTTAGCTGATTGCAGTTTGAAGTAATCCTCAGGTCGAATAAAATTGAATTTGATTTTTGAAAAGTGATCATTTGCGAAAATACTTGGCTACTGTAACCTGCACAGAAAGATTAGCATGGCAAATAGTCAGTAGTTTCAGCACGATGAGTTGACCAGGCTCGACCAATTTTTTTTCCGGATTCAGAGAACTCTGAAACCGAAAAATTATAGAGTACAAAACTTTTGTTATTGAAATTTCAATTTCCTTTCATTTCAGTAATCTCTCATGATGAATTTGTTCCAAACGAGTTTCGTGTTATTCCTAAGTCGGCAAAAAATGTTGGCGTACAGCACCCCACAAAAAATACAGAAATTTTTTCAAAGTGTTCCCTGTTTTGGAAAGTTCAGAAAGCTATTGCTGACTGTTTTCGCCAATCCGAACTAGAGTGTCGTCTCGCGAGACGATTACAGCATGGTTCAGCTTGGTCTCGCAACTGTCTCGCATAGTTCAGCAAAGTTCAGTTCAGCATAGAGTTCAGCATATTCTCGTTCATTATTCTCTCGCAATGCCCCAGTTCAGCATTTTCTCGTTTCAGCATATTTCAGCAAATTTTCATTTCTTCCATTTCAGCATAGATTTCAGCTGAACTACGAGAATCCAGCAAAGCTGCCGTGACCCTATGTTTGTCTTTGAAAATCTGTGAAAATGTATTGCTTTTTCCAAGTTTTTATCGTGTTGGATTCTGAAAAAAGTCCACGAATTAAAAACATTCTTGAGATTTTCGCTAAAAAATTCATAAATTTTCTTCACGTCAGTTCAGCTGAACTCTATGCTGAAATGCAAGAAATGAAAATTGTGCTGAAAAATGCTGATGCTGAACTATGCTGAACTGGCCTTTGCGAGAAAATGCTGAACAAGAATATGCTGAACTCTATGCTGAACTGAACTTGCTGATCGAGAATGTGCGAATGCGAGAAAATGCTGAACCTGATTCTCGCGAGACGACAATCCGAACACGATATTCGATGCAGCATAATTTCAAATATTTTTGCATCTTGCTCAGAACAGATTATTTCACAAGCTTTTTCGGTTTCGAACCGTAAATATTTCAAAGGCTCTACCATCTCATTCGTTCTGGTGTCCTCGGAAAGTATATGAAAGTCGGAGGTGGGTGAAAGGGGGGATTCGAAAACTTGGAATGCGGAAGTAAATCGCAGTTTGACAATTGGCAGATTTAATTACAAAATTGGATATGGAAGCTAATGTTATCTGTCAACGCTGCATCAGTGCACTCGATTATCTAACGCCTTAACTCTGAAATTTTACATATTTATGAAATTTTTCAAACAATTATTCAAATTTTTATTTTGTGATGTACAACATCGAATGAATTGTGGAGACTGGAGAAACAGAAAAGACGTACAGAAACAAAAGCGACTGTTTTGAACATCTTGCAAAGTTAGTAATGATGTCGTTTTTCTGTTTAAGACTTCCAGTGTGGTTTGAACCCACGATTGAACTGTAAAATAAACTTATCCGGTTTCAAACAGTAAACACGATCCGCAACTCTTGAAAACTTCTAGACTAGTATGTAGTAACAGAACAACCAACAGAAAATTAGAACAATTTTCACTGTTTCAACATGTTTTCAAGTTCAGTTATGGCCAATGGTTGCAGTGATACAACCTGAAACATTCAGCTTATTTAAACGATTTTTAAGACTGAGATGGAATTCTGCTTGCAATTCCATAGCGATACGAAATTTGTCATCGAATGCTCAACTCAAAGCCAAATTCAGTTTTTTCCGGTTTCATGCTGTTGGTAAGAATACAATTTCTCTTCATTTCCAGTCAATTTTCCATGTCCAGGATAAACTTATGATGAGTCTTCAACACTGACTGGCAACATGTTTCAATAGTTGAAAAGGATATTTTTGAAAAATATTATGAACTCGATCCATCAAAAGAATAGTTCAATATAACTTCTATGGGAAAGTTGAAAATGCGAAAATTATTTTTCGGGTAGCGATAGGGACTCTTTTCTCTCAAAGTTTGGTTCATTTTTGCTCCTTTATCGTTGAAATTGGCAAAAATCTTGCTAACAGAACTTTTGTTTTGCCGCAGATTTTCCAGAAGTGTCGACACATCAAAATTTTCAGATATTTCGAGGGTAAAATCATGCAATTAAGATTTTAAAATCAGAATGAGTTTATTTTTTGACAATGTTGCAAAAGGCAGTCCCATCAATACATTATTCGATTACAAGTTCATAAGAAGTGATCGACACAGTATTAGCTAAAATTATGTTCATAATTTCAAAGAGCTGAATAAAAAGATGTAAAAACTCTGTTTGCACAAAGAAACACCTTCTGTAGATCAATTTTGTAGTTTGAAAAGAGCACTATAACTTGGGCCCTTTTTGTGAATTCTGTGAACTTCTATTAGCATAAATGAGTTTCGATTCTATGAAGCCGCCAGATTTTATTAAATCCTCACAAAAATATTTCATAATAAAAGGGAACTTAAACAGATAAAATATTCTAGTTTTTTGTCATGTAATCTTGAGAAGCTCCGCATGTCACAAAAAGGGAAAAGTAAACCCCTACGACGGAAGATATGGACTACCTTTGATTCAAAGTTGGAACAAATATGAAAATGTTGAAACATTGTTCTTGCCAATATAAATTGTGGTGGAAAAATCTGACAAAGATGCGTTGACTGTTTAAGATAATATCAGGAGAAAAAACAAGCATCTTAAAACATACGTTTTCCTAACAGCTAGTTTGGATAGAAAGAAAATATTTGCCCTTTTTATTATTATTCACGTTTTACCACACAGTAATGGAATAATATTATGCGACATATATTCAACATGACTTTAGAACAGTAATCAGTAGAGAAATGTCAAAAAAGTGATGCCACAAGGTTTACTGTTTCTCATAGGTTCGAATTATCGGCTTATTAACTTTTTTCAGTTAATTTCCGATGTCCATTGGTACGGTATTTCGCGGTTGTCCACATTTTGAAAACTGCAAAGTACGGTCTGTCAAATGGCATGTGAAGTAAAATAAGAGTGTAGAAATGTAGAAAAATGAGTTAGAGGAAACCGTAATAAAAATTGGAAAAGCTGTGTGTGAAACCAATAAAGTTGTATGTTGCCGGAGGGTGACATTTGCTTCTACTACATTCAGAGAGAATAAAGATACACCTTCTTGAACAACTGACATTATGGATCGCGAAATTCACTAACTTTTTAAAATGGAGAAATTTTTTGCTTTTATTTGAAGAAATTGGTTCGTTTTATAATAAGACGCTAGTAAGCAATCATGGGCAAAATTTGAGTGAATATGTTTTCACAGTTTTTCATAGATCTCGTCGAATGACTACTCCTGAAGTTTGGATTACTTCAAGTTGGCCATCTGAAATAGTGAAATATATAAAACCCCATTTAGAGTCGATAACCACACTTGTGATGAATAGAAATCACCGTTATTGACGAATAAAATCAACGGAGTACTTTTTTAGAGCGCTCCTAGAGTACATAAAAGTTGTGAAACTGTATAAAAATGAATTCGATTTCAGGTAGAGATTAAAATTTTGAGTTGCCTAGCTGATCTCAGTTCACAACGTTGTAACATTTTGAGTTCAGACTTCAGTTAAATTAACACATTGAGACTAGGAAAAGTCACCATTTGAGTGCCTAGGAATATAATACAAAATAATTATATATTTTTCATTTTGAAGGATATCCCTCAAATAATTTTCTCTGTTCTTTTGCCTGGATTTCTTTAATTTTTCTACAGCTGTCTACTTTTCGAAGATTGTATCTGAAAGCACGTTTCGAGATAATATACTCGAGACTTTTCTTACCATCTTTATCAATCTATGCGTTCGTTCACAAAACTATCTAAAGCTCCCGATACAGTATTAGTTAGTTAGGCGTAGCACTGAAACAAGAACTACATAGACAGAGTAATCAGAACGTTGAGAGAAGAAATCCCACGTTATATTAAAGTTCGCTTGCATGATGAGCTTATCACTACAGTATGAAACAGCATTTCTCAAAAAGGTGAGTTGCATAATCTCAATTTTTGTGAGACAGCCGTGTGCTTGGGTTCACTATGATATGTTTTGTTGCTTGAAAAAAGTGGGACTTGAAAGGGGCCAAAAATGTTGCAAAATTTCAAAAAGGCGGAACCAATCAACGTTTTTCAAGCATTTCACAGGTAAATGTGGAATTTCCCGATCAAAGATAGAATTGAAAACGGCCTTTATGGGAAAGTTCAAGCAGTGATACATTCTATATTTGGTGGCACTAGGGTCATTTTTCTTAGCTAACTCGGTTCATTTTTGCAGGATAACTGAAAATACCCGCGACCGCTCGTTTTCTCCTTCATTAGAAACTCATAGAACAAAAACATTTGTTTCGCTACACCTTTTTCAGAAAAGCAGAGACAGTGAGATGTTTTGATAGTTGGATATTCCGGGAATAATATCATAATATCAAGCTCTTAAAGAAAGAGTGAGTTCATTTTGATAAAGAGTGTTAGGGGAAACTATGGAGAGCGAATAGTAAGTACCTTATTTTTGCGTTCTAAAAGTGTGTTTGTCCTCTATAATAAAACATCCACTATTTCGCAAGCTTATCTGAAGTACTCGATACTGTAATTTTTTGTGTCTTGTTTGATAACTGGTGAATTGGACTGAAAACAGCCAACACTTTGTTCCACCTTTGATAGATCTATTATCGCGCCGCCATCTGCTGTCAGTTGGCTTTAAAGGCGCATGAATTTATTTCAGGCGATATCTCGTTAGGGCACGAGAAATGTGTCATGATATTACGATAGACTGATAAACGCGAAGTGCGCCTTCTCGGGGTTGGCGCATTTTTCGTGCCCTACCGAGATATCGCCTGAAATAAATTCATGCGCCTTTAAAGCCAACTGACAGCGGACGGCGGCGCGATAATATCAAAATGTTGAGGGGACATTCAATTTCGCATTGAAGTCCGTTGGAATTGACGAACTCATCCCTACAGTATGAAACTGCCATTTTACAAAGAAACTGCAAATATAGGAAAATTGGGATCAACATGTGACCTTTTTAACTTTCGGATTTGAGGATCCGGCGTTTTGTTGCAATAACCTTCTAAAGAAATCAGAACTGTTCACCACCTTTTTCAGAACGTTTTCACTGTATCACCACCTCTACTAAAATGAAAGAATGTGCTTTTCGTGATTGAAACCGAAAACCCAAGGCTTAAATAATCACAACCAGAGGTGCGCGGAAGAGAAAATTTTCTATGCGGAAGACGGAAGTAGACGGAAGACGGAAGTGATTGTCTAGGCTTAAACGTACCAAAAATGTTGGAAACCGTAATCATCAGTGTTAGATAAGGTCAGAAAATCAGTCAAAATTAATTTTCGACCTAAAAAATTTCAAAATTTTGGTACTTCCGTAAAAAAAATTTTCTTCCGAAAAATCCGGAAGACGGAAGTAGTCGGAAAAAATTTGACGGAATACGGAAGACGGAAGACGGAATTCCGCGCACCTCTGATCACAACTCATAAAACATACGCGAAATAAAGTTCGTCCCTTTTGCACTCTCTCTACTCACACTTATCCGTTTTTTTCTATTTCATTACTGAAAAAAGCGTTTGCTTCCTTATGAATTATAGTCAACACTCATCTGCTTGGCCACATCCTCAGCAACGATTTTGACAGAGGCATTGGTGTTCATAATTCGTTTGCGGATGCCCAACTTGTCTCCGATAAGAAGATAGCCCTCAAAAAATGTTGATAAATGATTGTGGGTTTTGAGGATATCGTAAAGTTTGAGTGGTTCTGGTTGCGCTGATTCTGTAGCCAATGAAGTTTGCAAATATTTACCACCCTAATACTTTGATGGAGGTTATCGAAGTTTATTAGAATGATGATAATGTAGAGGATGAACAGGACCACCTATTTTCGTTTTGCTGTACTCTTCTCATAGTTCGCTTGTTGATTTTTTGGTACCAGAACTCTTCAACATATGTAGTTTAATGGATATGAACATCTTGAAAACGAAAAAAATAATGGAATTTTTTCGGTTTCAATAAGTTCTGATGTTTGATCGAGTTTTCCTTGAAACAATTCTGCGTACTTTTGTTTGAGAGAAAACACCTGCGATTCTAACTACGAGGCTAATGTGGTCCTTGAGGCACTTGTGTAACAAGCTAAATAGAAATGTCGTGGGAAACTCTTAACAAATTTTGTTGACCTTACTTCCGAATGCAGACTACTCGAAACTGAAAAATGTGAAATTAAAAAACAAAATTTCCGGGTTCCACTTCTTTTTAAATTAGTGACGTCAAATGAAAGTTAGTTGAATTCTAATTGTTTGAGAATCAAACAAACTTGGAAGAAGTTTCTTGATCTGAATAATGCACTAGGGACAGGACGGAAATAAATGATCTGAGTTTCCTCATTCCCTTAAACTTGCGTTTAATATTGTAAAAATTATTGACTCACCAACTATTTTCACCCTAGGAACCTATATGTTCTGACTTTCGAGTTGAGAGAACCTTGATTTTTGAGACTTTCTAAAAAATTTTGACTCTCAGAAAAATCTCAGTACGAACTAGATAAACCTTGATAGCTTGATTAAAAATAACCAGTAGAAACAGTAATTTTCAAAAAGTTCCTAGAACGGAATGTTTCTGTTTCAGTTTCAGTGGGAAAATAAATTTGAAAATTATTCTGTTTCAAAATTATGAGATCTCTGCTGGAGCTCCTGGAAAGTGATGAGTAGGATTTGTCTAATTTCAGTTAATGCTTCGATACCATCTCAGCAAAGTATAAGTCTTGACCGGTAGGTCTATTCAGTAAAATGTTACTAGGAGTTCATATCATCGGAAGGTTTCACAAGTTGTAGATTCAATAAGTGCCATAATTCCCCCAAAAGTACTCAAATTACCAAAAAGTTCACTTAAACTTTCATCAACCCCATGAAAAAAGAAAAGTTATCATGTTGTGCTTGACGAGCTGGAATCCATGAAAACATGCAAATACATAAGATAATTAAAATGAAATAAGGTAATTAGAGAAGTAAAACATGCTCAGGCAGGTAATGAAATCATCTCTGTTACAGTATCACCATATTTATGACTTTTTATAAGATTTAGAGTTGAATTCCCAGTTGTTAAAACTTATAAGTACCACATAGTTTTTCTTCAGTGGTATAACAGTAATCTCTAGGAATAAAATTCACGAATACAATTCACAAGCTATTACTGTTTCAAACATTTCTCTGAGAAACTAATCATGGGACAGTGGTAGGACCGAGAACTATACAATTATCTAAATTAGTCGCATTAGAAGTTCAAATCATCTTCAGAATTATGAATGAAAGTTTATATGTCAAACGAACCATGTTGTCTGATCTGCCATTGTAATTATCGAAACAATTTGGCTGTTGAAATCTTTTGTGACTGACATTTCCTGTGAAATCTCGTAGGAGAAAAGTTTATCATCCTATCCCAGTTACGCAACTCATGCCACAGAAAAAAGTTTCATGTTCCAAATACTTTGTATTGGAGCAAACTCTTTCAAAATCTCCTTTTTTTGTGACGAAATGAAGACATCATCACAGAAAAAGCAATAAACTTGCTCAGTTAGTCTTGATTTCATTGAAACCCGAGTTTCACGTACTTTCTAGATCTTCTTTCACACTATTTTAATTTTTTGGTCATAAACTGAAACAGGGATCTTGAAACATCAAACTAGGGTGGCCAAACGGGCAAAAACCGGCGCCAATCGCCAGTTTCAATTTTTCACTGGCAACCCACGCCAAAAACAAAACTGGCGTTGGTCGCCAGTTTCATTTCTGACACTGGCGTGGCACGCCTGTTTTGCTTTTAAACTGAGGAAAATTTTAAAATTTTTGAGATAAAACTTGAAAATTTCATCAACAAGGAGTGAAAATAATTTTTTGTGTTATGAAAATGCTTCAAATATATTCAAGAGTTGATTTCCGTTGAGATTTCACCTCTTCCTTCAACAAGAAAAATTTCAAATTTTCACTTTTTCTAGAACTTTCTCCGAGGGGGCGGGGGTTTCCACGTCAAATACTATGTCAAAGCTCTTAATAGTGTTTGGGCACCATCAATATGGAATATCATTAAAAGCAATCAAGTTTGAGATTTTTGTACAGTGATCAATTGTCAATTGCTCGAAATTCTCAGAGAGTGTGTCTTAAACATCCAGCTCACTCGAGTCGTTGGAAAGTGCCGAAAATACACCCAATGCGATTTTGACTAGATTGTGGTACTGGGGTAGATTGGGGATTGTGGTCTTCTTTTTTGAAAACCAGTACTGAACGGGATACTCCGGAGTGTCCTGAACAACTGAATGAAACCCCTGTCATTCTTTTGATGTGGATGAATTTGAAAATCAACCTGAAATTCGCCCTTTTCACTTCTCGAAAAAATTTTTAAGAAGATAATCAGTTTTAAACTGGCGATAAACGCCAGTATAAATTGGAAAACCGGCGAGAAACGCCAGTTTAAAAAGAAGCAGGCAAATAATGCAATTCGCGTGAAAAATCATGGCCCAGCAAATTATCCTGGGGGACACACAACAACCCTACATCAAACATTTTTTCTAAAAGTGGATGAAATTCTGGTAAAGTACAGAATACGAGGCAATCAGCAAATGGAGTAAAGTAACCAAAATTGGTTGCTCACTACAGTGTAAAGGTGAAACTTTCATTCTACCAAAAGGAATTCATTGATTCAAATGGAAAGGAAGGCAATTTCATGACATTTAGAAACAGAGAAAAATTTGACCCAAACTCCTCTCGATTCTTAAAAAGATTCGCAAGGATGTCTTTTTAGGACACGGAAGAAGTGTCAGTACCGTAGGGCACACTTTCCGTTTTTATTCTATCGTAACATTGCTGACGCTTTTTTTTTGCCGTCACGAGACACTCACCCAAGTAACTCCGTGCGACATTAAATCCAACGGATAACAGAAATAATGGATTCGAGAAAAAAAAAGAACCTCTTCATATTAATCGAAACATTTTTTGCCAGTATGAAGCAAGTAGTTGAAACTGGAAAAATTTCGAAAGTTTTTTTTGTTGATAGTCATTCATTCCCTGTGAAGAGCTCTTCAGGAAAATAGAGAATGTCTATCAAACGGGAAGAAAATTATCGTGATCTGCTCTGTTCTGAAAAATGTGTCAAATTCGAAACAGAGTTTCTTCGGATGTCTTGTTTGGTTTTGTCTTTTTACTTTGATTAAAAGGAATTACCTCAAATGTTAGTTTGAGTTTTGCGGTAAATCCGGAAAGATGAATTACCTCTCAAATCTGTTCTTTGAGTTCATGACAGTCATGAAACTGAAAAACAATAATTTCATTTTGGAAATTTCCTCCAGTCTCAACAACAGCGTTACATCTTGTGACTAAACGAAACACCACTTACACCAGTAGGCATTCTAAAATAGGGATAGTCATAAAAATGCAAACCTATGAGTAGAGCCCTATAACGATTCCAACCGAACATTCAATCTCATCCATAACAAAAAGTAACAACTTGAAACAGGAAAATGTCTCCAAAGTTTTCTTCCTGTTTCAATGAATTAAGATAATTGTGTGAGTGTTTCTTGAAGTTACTAGTTGCGGCGACTATAGAATCCATCAGAATTTGATTCAATTTTTCATTGATCAAATTGTGGTTCTTACTGTGCTGATGTGGAAGTTGAACTTACGTTGAGATGAAATTCTACTTGCAATTACGTAGCGATACGAATCTTGCGATCGAATTCTCAACTCAAAGCCAAACTCCGTTTTTTTTCGGTTTCATGCTGTTGGTAAGAGTATGATTTTTCTTCATTTTCAGTTGTTTTATTTTTCAGGAACAACTTATGTTGAATCTTCAACACTGACAAACAACATGTTTTAACTGTTGAAAAGGATATTTTTCAAACATATTATGGAACATAGTACAACGTAACTTTTTGGGGGAAGTGAAAACTGCAATAAATTATACATCTGGTAGCGACAGGGAACTCTGTTCTCTCCCAGCTTTTTCATTTGTTGCCTGCATCACAGAAAATTTCAAAGATCTTGCTAATCAAAGTATACAATACGAGACTACGAGAACACCAGAGCTTTCATTTTGGCGCAGATTTTCCAGAAGTAACGACACAGCAAAAATGTTTTGTTACTTCGAGGGTATAACAATCTGAATAAAAATGAAGACTTTAAAATCAGAATGAGTTCCTTTTGTTAGACAATTTTGCACAAGTTTTGAAACTCAGCAAACAGGAACCCCATCAATGCATTATTCGATTACAAGTTCATATGAAGTTATCGATACAGTATTAGCTGAAATTATGTGCAGACCTTCAGAGAGCTGAATAAAAAGATGTAAAAACTCTATTTCGACTTTGGAGGAGCATCAGAATCTTGAAAACGACATAAAGATTAAAGTTCATGGGTATGCTGAACTTATCACTTCAGTATAAAACTGTAATTCTATGGAAATACAGTTTCATATACTCGTTTTTTGGGAAAAATCATGCGCTCGGGTTTTACTGTGGTCAAATTACATGAACTTGTCGTCGTGGCTTTTGTTGACAACATTGACAGTATGATAACAATAACAAAGTTTCCGTTTCCCCTAATTGAAATATTGTGATCGTGATTCAGAGTTCAATAAAGCAAAGAACAGGGTCGACGCTTCAAAACGTCTTTTCATCGAGAAATTTCTGCGCAATCGATTGTCTATATTTGATCTAAATTTCATGAATGTGTTGAAAAACTGTTTTATCGACGCGTTATTAGGACTATGGTTAGGAAATGAACAATGGGTTCGATTAAATGAATCTATATTTTTCCACTTCAGTTTTTTGAGGTTCTTTCTGAAAATTAGTCATTGCTGAAATTTTTCAAAACGTAGTACTAGGGGGGAAATGCTCACTATCATAGATTCTCCGATTGGAAAAGGATTCGTTGATATCGTTTGTTTATTCTCCAGCTTAATTTCGCAGGGTGCTGTGATGTACGTACTGAAAAATTTGTTTCAACATAGTTTATGTTGACTTTATAAAACTGTAATTTCGAAGACTCCAGTTATTTTTTGACATGTAATTTGAGGCTCCCATCAAGGTGTTGAACTGAACATTCGAATAACAATTATAGAATCCCAAAAATATCTTGAAGAATGTACAAAAAGTTGAAAGGAGTCATTGCTGAACAAATTGAGAGTAATTCTTCATGACAATTTGAAACTGAAATTGCTGTAAGGTTTTTATAAAGAACGCGGAGTAATATTGTTATTCACTCTTTACAATTTAGATAATCTTTTAAAAACAGCAAAGTATTGAAATGTTATTGAGAACAAGTAATAGCTGCAAACTGTGCTAGTCCAGACCCCTCACTTTCCAGTTTTATCTATTCAATATAAGTTGAATATTGTAGCAATGCTTAATATAGTTGTTAACAATAAGAATACTCTAATTAAACCGTTCTGTTGTAGTTCGTCAAGTGCTGGAAATATTTCCCTATTTATGGTCTTTTCAAAACTGCAAGTTTGAAAAAAATTTATCGAAATATGATTGTTCCTACTTCTTGAGGTGAACTGATAAAGAGTTTCGCCTCCAATAACGGAGGATCTTCAAGTTATTCACGTTTTTCAAAAAGTTTGTTCTGTTTCAGTACCTCTACTCAAATCAAGGAATGTGCATTTTCAAACGACTGAAAAACCCTCATCCATAACTATTTCATCGTAAAAAGGGTGCGCAGTTCGATGTCTTTTTCCCAGTTCCACCACCTTCACTTATACTCATACTATTTTTTCCTTCATTGGGTAGGTTGATCTATTACTCTCTCAACTAGAAAAACTCACTTTTCCTCAAGTGTATCATAGTCAACACTCATCTGCTTGGCTTAATCTTCTGCAATGATCTTGACAGAGACATTAGTGTCCATCCGTTGTTGGCAGGCCCCCAACTTGTCTTCGATCAGGAGGCGGACCTTAAAACACTTTTTTACATTTTGTGTTTCAATGATGCATTAAAATTCAGGTAGTTTTAGTTGCGCGATACGGTGGTCAAACATTACCGTAAAATAATTATAGGGAAGTTTAAGTACAGTGGTATGTACAAAACTTTCAGTTTCAAAATGCTAGTGAATGTGAGTTCTTATGAGAAAAATTGATGGGCGAAAAATTGATGTCTTCCAGGTCTCTCTTTCAGTTGCAAATCTATCAGCATTTTAGATTTGCTGTATCCTATTTTGCCTTGCAAATGCAGGAAAACATCCCAATCCATCAATAATTAAAGTGAGCAATTCGAAACGGACCAATTTGTTCGGTCTTTTGTTCCCTGCTTTAAGATGTTATAATATTTGAGTGAAAATTTTCTGCAGTAATCCGGTGGGAGCTTGATTCGACTTTTTGTTTCCTAAGACACCATATCCTGCTAGTCTAACTACTCGGTTACTGTAAGCCTTGGAACACTTGCATGACACGATACATAACCGTAGAATAGATATAACAAATTCAACTGCGTGGACTAGAAACTTCAGGCGAACTCAGAGCCAAAAAACGAGGAAACAAAATATAGCGTTTTTTTTTTCTGTTTTGACTCATTTTCATATCATTGACGAAAAATGCTCAGTTAGTACGACTATAAATTGCATATTTCTCGTACCTGCACATCTAATTGTCTGCGTAACTGTACCTTCCCTATTTCAATAATTGTTTTGTAGATGTAATATCCAAGTTAACCATAAAGCTCAATGGTAGCATGATTGCAAATGCGGCGATGATAGCATAACTACTCATCACAGTCGGTGAATGTAAACTACTTGAAACAGTCAAAAGGGTTCATAATTTTATCGGAATTTTGCTCTTTATTTTTAGTGTTTCAAGCTGTTTTCAATTCACTAACGGGACAAAACTTGTTCCATGCGCAAGTTACTTTTGAGTTGTTTTTTAGAAAATTGAAATACGATACGAGAAATCGGATAGTTTTTGATACCGAAAGTTTGGAAATCTTGGAAATTTGTCAGCTTCTGCAAAAAAAGATTAATCAGAAAAGTTAAATTCTCGATGCATAATATGGCATCTGAGAAACCGTAAAATTTTGAGCTTCTAACCGTAGTCATGTCATACCAGGCTGTTTTTTCCGACACTAACAACGAGAAAATAAATTTGGCTTTCTGAACACAAACTCAACAAAACCGATCAGCAATTGAAAATCCGGTCAACTCTAAAAACTGAGTTGCTACAGTACAATTTTTTTTGCGATTTCATAAATTTCATTCTATCATCAATGCTATCTCCTCCGGCATTTTAGAAATAAAAACTTCTACACTATTTTTGCACTGAAATTTGAAAGGTTATTTTCGATTCGAAATGTTCGTGACTTGCGGTTTTTAATAAGCTATAAATCGTTTGATTAGCTTAGTTTCAAGAATTTTATGACCGTTTAAAGCTAGAAGCCTGAATTTGAGGTATCCTCTCCCCGCACTCACTTATGAAATTGAAAATATTTGGTCAACAATACTATCAAACCATCGGAATTCAAACTTCTAGACTAGCAGAAACAGGTAAAAACTACGGAAAGAAACAAAGTATTTCCACTGTTTTGGTAAGATTTCAAGATCAGTTATGGTTTTTTGTTTCAGTTGTTCTGCGCAGTCTCAACGTATTTTCATTTCTTTAATGAACAGTGGTGAAACATCTACCTTTTTCCAAACATTTGCCTTTGGCTTCCACATTTTGACTATGACAACTTGAAACCGAAAAAATGAGTAATCGCGACCGAATTTTCAGTATCAAATTGTTGTATTACATTTTTGGTGAAGGTAGCACGAATGCTCCAAATTTGATTTTCAAATGACAACTGCTAGGAGCTGACAGAAGATTTTCGCTGTTACAAATTGTTTATGTCAAATGGATAAAAATTTCAAATTTACTTAAACGGCGTTCAAATACAAAAACCACTTGAAAAATTTGAATTATCTAAATTAGTCGTATTAGAAGTTCAAATCACCGGCTGCATTATAAATGAAAGTTTTATATGTCGAACAAACCATGTTTTCTGATCTGCTATTGTAATTTTCGAAGCGATTTGGCTCTTAAATTTCTGGCTGACATGTTATCAAAATCTGTCATCCTCTCGAAAGTTACGTAACTTATGCAACAGAAAAAGTTTCATGTTTCAAATACTCTGTTTTGAAACAAACACTTTCAAAATCTAGTACAGTAATTATAATTTCTATGCTAATACCGATGTTAAAACCTTATCACATAGAAGTAAATAAACTTGCTCAGTTAGTCTTGATTTCTTGAAATATCGAATTGGGCAGACTTGAGATCATTTCATTTATTCACTATTCAAGTATTTGGGTCATAAACTAAAACAGGGATCCTGAAACATCAAAATTTTCTTTATTTTTCGAATAGCAGAATATGAGGCAATCAGTAAATGAAGTAAAGTCACCAAAATTAGTTGCTTACTACAATGAAAAAGGTGAAAATCGAAGTTCAACCGAACAGAGAGAGAGAGAGAGAGTTCAATGATTCAAATGAAGAGGAAGGCGATTTCATGACATTAAGAAACAGGGAATAATTTGACCCAAACTCCTCTAGATTCTTTAAAAGTTCGCACTAGTCTGGATAAGTTGGTTTCTATTGAAAATATCTCATAAGATAAAAAACTAAAACAGAAAAAGAAGTCAGAGTTCCTTACAGTTGTCGGTTGGATTTAAAGGCGCATGGAGTTTTTTGAGAGGATGTCTCGTTAGGACACTAACAAGGAAACCATTTTCAAAAAGCTCCATAGAATTTTTTCTAAATTGGCACATAGATACAGTTTTTGACGGGCTTTCGATTGCACTAGGTGGCGTCCTGCACAAACGGCTAGAACTCGAGATATTTGGGTCAAAAGTTTCGTGCATATTCCATCACTCTTTTCTATGCCTTTCACGTGCACTATTCGGCAAGCAGCGGTGGTCGAATGGGTAGTGCGGGTGGTCGGTAATCCAGAGGTCGGGGTTCGGATCCACCTGTGGGAAATGTTGTTTTTCATTTTTTGTTACATCTAGTTTTCAACTTTTGCAAGTTTTCAGGACTTCATAGAATTGTTTTTGAGTTACTTGTGACCAAAAAATATCATCCACTATTTCGGAAGAACTTTGACTTTTTTCCAAATTTGAAATGTTTCCCATGTCCAAGAGTCACAAGTAACTCAAAAACAATTCTATGAAGTCCTGAAAACTTGCAAAAGTTGAAAACTAGATGTAACAAAAAATGAAAAACAACATTTCCCACAGGAGGATCCGAACCCCGACCTCTGGATTACCGACCACCCGCACTACCCATTCGACCACCGCTGCTTGCCGAATAGTGCACGTGAAAGGCATAGAAAAGAGTGATGGAATATGCACGAAACTTTTGACCCAAATATCTCGAGTTCTAGCCGTTTGTGCAGGACGCCACCTAGTGCAATCGAAAGCCCGTCAAAAACTGTATCTATGTGCCAATTTAGAAAAAATTCTATGGAGCTTTTTGAAAATGGTTTCCTTGTAAAGAAGCGTCAGTACCAAAGGGCATCCTTTGCGTTTTTAGTCTATGCTAACATTGTGGACGCTTTTTTGTGCCCTCACGAGATACCCTCTCCAGTATTTCCGTGCGCCATCAAATTCAATGGACAACAAAAATCATGGATTTGAGGAAATGATGGGTTTTTCCAAAATGAATCAAAACTCTTTTTGCCTATTTGAACCAAGTAGTTGAAACTGAAAAACTTTTGAAAGTTTATTCTTGATCGTCATTCTTTCCCTGTGAAGAGCTCATCAGGAAAATAGAGAAACTCTATTGATGCAGACATTGTGTTCAGAAATCAAAGAGGCTTACTAGCTGATATCATAACTGTTAGATGGGAAAATGAAGGTAGGGAACTTACATCGGAAACCAATTATCGTGATCTGTTCTGTTCTGAAAAATGTGTCCAATTCAAAACAGCGTTTCTTCGAATGTCTCTTGTCTATTTTTTTGAATTGCAAGAAATTGTTTCAAATATCTGTTTGAGTCTTGCGGAAAAGTCAATTAATTACCTCTCAAATCTGGTCTTTGAGTTTATGACAGTCATGAAACCGTAGAAAAATAATTCGTTTTTCAAAGTTTCCTCCAATCATAACATTTGCGATATCTCTTGTGACTAAACAAAACACCAGTGATCATTCTGAAATAGGAGTAATTATAAAAGAACCTAAGCTATTTTTGAAAAAACCTGAACCTGTGAGTAGAGCCCTATACCAAAATTGAAGGCAACACTCAATCTCATCTAGTTTAACAAAAATCAACAACTTGAAACGGGAAAATGTCTCCAAAGTATTCTTACAGTTTCAATAAATTAAGATGATTATGTGAGGGTTTCTTGAAGTTACTAGGTTGAAGTTACTTTCAAATTCAACAAAATTTGATTCAATTTTTCATTGCTCAAGACGTGATACCCTGCGGATCAAACTAGCTACTGCTTTATCAGAAAACTGGCGTTTTAAGCACACGACAACAACGACCCAACAATTTCTAAAAATTTGACTTCCGAATCTAGACAACTTGGAACCGAACATTTGTGCTTACAAACATTTTTCCAGTGGCGAGTTATTGTTTTCATTAAGCAGGACACATATTAGTGGTCCAATTTCTGTTAATTGATAAAGACTACTAGAAACGGCTAGTGGACACTTCGCAACCAGTCTTTTCGCAACTACGAAATTTCGCTACCGATCATTTCGTCACCGCGACAATTCGCAACCACGTCATTTTGAAACCCTGAAGTCCAGGATTTCCGAATATAGTGCACGTTAGAATCACAAAAAATGCATGCCATAGGCAAACAAGATACAACTTTACCTGAAAGTTGACAGTTTCAACCTATCAAGTATTCTGTAGCGGAATCTTGCGTAGGTACGTCTCGTGGATTCTCTCTCCTCTTAATGCTCATTCATTCCACAGAAAGATGTAAAAATATTTACTATTTCAAAAACTTGTTGAATTAAAGGGTGTGTAATTTATGATAATCTTCGTAAATCGGTTTTTCAACGGTAATGCTCCTCTATTGAATTATACCGAAATTTAATTTTCTCTGTTCCACCATCTCTACTCATACTTATCAGTTATATTTTGTTCATTGGGTAAACAAATGCCGATGGACACTAAAAACGTTCAGATGAGGAACAGGAAATGAATTTCTTACATGTTTGGGTTTCAAGAAAGTACTAAAGTCTAGGTGGTTCTAGCGTTGATGCTGGAACCTATTGGTTTTGATGGTGATTTAGAGCGTTTCAGGTAGCGGGATGCGTGTAAGAACTTCCACTTTCAAATTTCTCATTCATTTGAGTGAAGATTAAAAAATCAACAACTTGGAATAACAAAAACAACTTTTTGAAAATTCCTCGGTTTTTATGTGTCAAGATATTCAGATGATTGCAGTTTGAAGTGATCGTGAGAACGGGAATACTTTATTTTGATTTTTGAAAAGTGATCATTTGGGAATAAAATTACTTGGTTATTGTAACTTTCATGAGAAGTGGAACTGGAATTTTTAAGTGAGTGTTTACAAATGACCACGGACGGAATAGTGTTGCTATTCACTTTCTGCATTTTAGATAGACTTTTCAAAACAGCAAATCATTGAAATTTTTCCAGTGTCCATGACTTATTGAGGACAGGAATAGCTTCAAACTATGCTGAACCAGTCGCCTCCACATTCCTGTTTCGCCAATTCAATACGAGTTGAAGATTGTAGCAATGCTTAATACAGTTTTTCTCAAACAGAATACTCCAATTAGGCCGTTCTTTCTGTAGTAGTTCGTCAAGTGCTGTTAATACATATATTACTAACCAAAGTTCTTTCAAAACTGGAAATTTGAAAAAAAAACCACTCAAATTATGACTGTTCCTAATTCTCGAGATGAGTTGATGAGGAATTTGCTTCCAATAGCAAAAAACGTCCGCCTTCTACTCAAATCAAGGAATGTGCATTTTAGAATGAATGTCTTAACCATAACTGTTCCAAAAAGATGCACAATTCGATGTATTTTTATCTGCTCCACCCCTTCCACTTATACTTATCCTATTTTTTTCCTCTTTGCCTCTCTCTCACATCAAGAAAAATTCACTTCTCTTTATGTGCATCATAGCCAGCACTCATCTGCTTGGCCTCATCTTCTGCAATGATCTTGATGGAGACATTAGTTTTCATCAGTTGTTGGCGGATGCCCAGTAATGCGTATGAGGAGACTGACCTTTGAAAACGTTTTTATAATTTGTGTTTCAATGTCATAGTAAAGTGTCGGTTTTTCAATTGCGGTGATCGGCGGTCAACAAAGGTGCATACAAGTGATTTTTGAAAATAAGAAGAAGGTAGACGAAATCGGTACAAAACTTTTTATGACGGAAGAAATCGAAAAAGGCCCGAATACGAAAAAAAGAAGAAAATCGTGTTTTTTTTTGAGAATTTCTGAAACTAAAAAAACATTTTGACTGAACGCGGAATTCCTTGCACCTCTCGTGGTCAAACATAATCAGGAAGCGATTCTAGCTTCAGGTAGAGTTCCATATTATGTAAAAAAAATTCCGGTTCCAAAATTCTTGTGAATGTGAGTGAATATGAGACAAATTGATGGGAGAGATACTTCCTTCTGAAATAACTCTTTCAGTTGTGAATCACACAGTTTTGGTATGACTATATCCTTCTCATGCTGCGTGAATTATTTTAAGGAAGCAAACACCCAAATCCATCAATAATAAAGTGAGCAATTCAAAACGGGCAAAGATGGTAGAGTTTATTCCTGCTTCAAGGTGTTAAAATATTTGAGTGAGTGTTTTCTGCAGTAGTCTCCTGACAGCTCGATTTGCCTTTCCACTCTCTAAGATACCATAACCTGCGCATCTAACTATTTGGTTACTGTAACCCTTGGAATACTTGCACGACAAGATACATAATCGTAGCAAAGATATAACAAATTCAACTGCGTGGACTAGTAACTTCAGACTAACAAAGCCAAAAAACGAGGAAACAAAATAGAGCGTTTTTTTTCTGTTTCGACTCATTTTTATATCAATGAAGCGAAATTCTCAGTGAGTACAACTATAAATTGCATATTTCTGCTACCTGCACATCTAATTTCATGAGTAACTGTACCTTTCATATTTCTATAATTATTTTCTAGATGTAATATCCAAGTTAACAATGAAGCTGCTAATGACAGTGTAGCATAAATACTCACCACAATCGGTCAATGTAAACTACTTGAAACAGTCAAAAGAGTTCATGATATCATCGAAATTCTGTATTGTATTTTTACTGTTACAAGTTGTGTTCAGTTTGATGACGTTTAGTGATGTACTATTCACTTACAATAGCGACAACACCTCTCATACTTTTGAGTTGTTTTTTATTTATTTTTCTCTTGTTATTGTACATCTTTGAGGAAACGGACTATGATAACAGAGCTCATATAATTCGACTAGTAGGAACACAAAAGTAACCATAAACTTTGTTTCTTGGTATGTTCTAATATCTATCACTGACCGCTAACTTACAAATTATTCTTGCTTTACGTACTTCCGAGTTTTGTCATAGCATATTGGTGATTTCGCCCTTGCTCGAAGCAAATCGCTTCATAGGCTTTGTCGGTTTCAAAACGTTTATGTTCGCAAATTTCGATTTTCGTTTTACTCACAGTCTGGTTCAGTCGGTTTCATAAAATGAATCAAGTATTTGTGATCCCGATGTCAGCGTCCCTACGTTATTTTGAATGTTTATCTCGTCGCTGAATTATTCAAAATTACCACAAATTATTTTCGGTTCCGAGATGTTGACAAGGTTTCCATGTGGTCGGAATTATCAATGGATGTGCCCACTAGTACATGAGTACGCTGTTTTCTTACTAGAATCCAACCTAATTATGTTCACTAATATATTTTGGATAGGTGAGACGTGCAAGAAGGAAAAATAGCTTCAAAATGTTGTGTGATAGTATCTCTAAACATGCGAAAAATCTTGTCAATGAAATTTTATAACTTTATCGGTCTTCTGGTGAATCAGAACTTTTGTCTTGCCTGATATTTTCCAGGAGTGTGGACACAGCAAAAATTTTGATATTTCGAGGGTATAACATCTGGATGAAAATTAAGATTTTGAAATCAGAATGAGTTTGTTTTGTTAGACGATTTTGCACGAATTTTGTAGATCCAGGAGGGAGTTCATCATTACATTATTCGATTACAAGTTCATATGTAGTGACTGATACAGTGCTAGCTGAAATTATGTTCAGAACTTTAGGAAGCTGAATAAAAAATGTCAAAACTCCGTTTTGACTTTGACGGAGCAACAGAATCTTGAAAACGACTTGAAGATTAATGTTCATGGGTATACTGAACTTATCACTTTAGTATAAAACTTTAATTCTATGGAAATACAGTTTCATTTACTCTCTTTTTGGGAACAATCATGCACTCGGAGTTAATACGACTTTTCTGCTGTCAAATTAGAATTTTCAATATTACATAAACTTGTCGTCATGGCTTTTGTTGACAATATCTTAATAACAAAGTCTTCCGTTTCCCACTGTTGGAATATTGTGATCGTGGTTCAGAGTTCAATTAACCGAAGAACAGTGTCGACGCTTCATCTTGACTTAATAAAGCTGTATTTTCGAAGATTCCAGATCATTTGACATGTATTTAATTTGAGTCAGGTTGTTGAACTCAACATTCGAATAACAATTCTGGAATCCAAAAAATATCTTAAAGAATGTACAAAAAGTTGAAAGGAGTCATTGCTGAACAAATTGAGAGTAGTTTTCAATGACGATTTGAAACTGAAATTGCTGCAGGTTTTTTCTTTTTTTCACTGAACTCGGAGTAGTATTGTGATTTACCCTATACAATTCAAATAGGCTTTTCGAAACAGCAAATCATTAAAATTTCTCCCAAAGCCAATAATTTATTGAAGAAAAGTAATAGATTCAAACTGTGCTAATCTAGACGCAACACATTCTAGTTTTACCTATTCCATACGAGTTAAACATTGTAGTACCGTTCTGTTGTAGTTCGTCAAGTGCTGGAAATATTATCTTATCCAAGGTCCTTTCAATACTGCAAATTTGAAAAAAAAATCCACTCAAATTATGACTGTTCCTACTTCTTGAGATTAGTTGATCTGGAGTTTCGCTTTCAATCGAGTAATTCTGCTAAGTATTTCAAAAAGTCTGTCTTGTTTCCGTACCGCTACTAATATCAAGAAATATGCATTTTAGGATGAATGTCAAAAACCCCGAGTGGATAACCACAACTATTCCAACGTAAAAAAGGTGCAAAACTCGATGTATTTTTCCCTGTTCCACCATGCCCACTTATACTCATCCTATCTGTTTCCTTCATTGGGAAACTGATCTGTCAGAACTATTGTCAGAACTAGAAAAACTCACTTTTCCTCTTGTGTATCATAGTCAACACTCATCTGTTTGGCATCATCTTCTGCAATGATTTTGACGGAGACATTGGTGTTCATCAGTTGCTGGCGAATGCTCAACTTGGTTTTGATGAGGAGGCGAATCTTAGAAAACGATTTTACATTTTGTGTTTCAAGGATGGATTAAAATTCAGGTTGTTTTAGTTGCGCGATACGGTCGGTGGGCAAACGTTACCATAAAGTTATCCTAGAGAGATTCAAGTAAAGTGGTATGTACAAAACTTTTAGTTTTAAAATATTAGTGAATGTGAGTGAATATGAGAAAAATTGATGGGGCTGATTCCCGATCATTAAATAACTCTTTCAGTTGCAACTTTATTAGCATTTGAAATTTGTTGTATCCTTTTTATGGATGACAAAATTTTTAATGGAAGCAAACACCTAAATCCATCAATAATGAATGTGAGCAATTCGAAACAGGCATTGTTGTCCGGTCTTTCAATCCTGCTTCAAGGTGTTTATATATCTCAGTGAGTGTTTTCTGCAATAATGGAAGCTCGATTTAAATATTTATTTCCTGAGACAATATCTTTCTGACGATTCGGTTACTGTAACCCTTGGAATACTTGTATGACAAGACACATAACCGTAGATTAGATCTCACAAGTTCAACTGATGGACTAGAAATTTCAGACTAACTCGAAACCGAAAAACGAGAAAACAAAAATATCTTGTTTTTCTGTTCCGACTCATTTTTATATCAATGACGTGAAATGCTCAGTTAGTACGACTATAAATTGCATATTGCTGCTACCTGCACATCTAATTTCATGAGTAACTGTACCTCTCATATTTCTATAATTATTTTGTAGATGTAATATCCGAGTGAATTGGGAAGTGAAAACATAACTACTCATCACAGTTGGTAGATGTAAACTACTTAAAACAGTCATAAGAGTTCATAATTTCTTTGAAGTTCTGTCCTTTATTTTTAGTGCTTTGAGCTGTGTTTCGTTCACTAAGAGACGAAACTTTTCCATGTACGAGTTACTTTGGAGTTGTTTTTTTTTCAAAAAAAAAACATCGGATACGGGAAATCCGGTAATTTTTAAGACCGACAGCTTGGAGAATTAGGAAATCTGAAAGCTTCTGATGCAGAAGAAGAATCAGAAAAATTGAATTTTCGAAGCATAATATGGCTTTTGAGTAGAGTGTCTTCTCACGAGCATTTTCTCGCAATACTCGCAAGTGCTCGCAACTGTCTCGCATTTGCTCGTCTCGGCTCGGCTCGCATAAATGCTCGCATCGTCTCGTGCTCGCAAATGCTCGAAAATGCTCGTCTCGCAATTTCTCGTTCTCGCAAATGCTCGCAATTTTCATTTCTCGCGAATTTCGAGCAATTTTCATGCGAGTCTTGCGAGACTCGCTTGCGATCGCAATCTGTCTACGTGGCTCCAGATTTCCACAGTTTTCTTTCAATTTTTCAAAAAATTTCATTTTCTTCTATGCAACGTGGAATTTTTCCCAAAACGTGGATTCATCGAAAAAATTGACAAAAAGGAAATTTTTCGAAAAATTGAAAGAAAACTGTGGAAATCTGGAGCCACGTAGACAGATTGCGATCGCAAGCGAGTCTCGCAAGACTCGCATGAAAACTGCTCGGAATTTGCGAGAAATGAAAATTGCGAGCATTTGCGAGAACGAGAAATTGCGAGACGAGCATTTTCGAGCATTTGCGAGCACGAGACGATGCGAGCATTTATGCGAGCCGAGCCGAGACGAGTCTTGCGATTTCTTGCGAGTCTCGCGCTCGCCGAGCATTGATGCTCGCGAAACGACACTCTACTTTTGAGAAACCTTTAAGTTTTAAGATTTTGAGTTTCTTAGCGTAGTCATGTCATACCTGGCTGATTTTCCGTGACTGACAACGAGAAAAATAACAAAACGAGACATTTAGTTTTTTGAGCACACACAAGGCAGATCAGAGATTTGAAATCCGGTAACCTCTAAAAACTTAGTTGCAACAGTGCAAAATTTTTTGCGATTTCATCAACTTTGTTTTATCAACAATGCTATCTGTCGTGGCTTTTTGAGTATTCAAAATGTTCATGAGTTTTGCTTTTTAATGAGATACATATAGATCGTATGATTAGTCTATGTTTCGAGCATTTTATGACCGTAATTACATCCAGCCTTAAATATTCATATGGTACACGTTTCAGGTTTCAAGCAGTTATCAGGATTCCTAATTCTTTCAGTCAATCAGCTGTGGCGTCATCTTTCTCAAACAAAGTCCAACCCACGATGTTAGACAATGCAAGTTTTCCTTTTTCTAGGTTATTCAGAATAAACTCACCGCACTCACTTATAAAATTTTATGTATTTGGTCAACATTCAAAACTCACTAACTATCTGGATTCAAACTTCTAGACTAGCAGAAACAGGTAAGAACAACTGGTAGTAAAGCATTATTTCTACTGCTTCCGTATGCAGTGATTATACTTAATACTAATGAAATTTTGCCCGCTTTCACACTGCTTTCAAAATTCTCAAGTATTTCCGACGTCAGTCTTGGCTTCTTCGTGATGTCGTTATGTGTATTAGCTGGTATAATGGCTGAGTAGGAAAAATGAAGCGTTGTAATTCCAGTGGAAGCAAAAGTATCAACAGTTCTGAAAAATGTGTCCAGTTCATAACAGAGTTTTTTTCGAATGTCTTGATTGGTTTTGTCTGTTTTCTCGGATTGTAAGGAAATGCTTTAAATATTGGTTAGAGTCTTGAGGACTAGATGAAAACACAATGTCATCTCTTGTAACTAAACGATACGCCTTTAACGAAATTGATGAAACTGAAAAAATTGCCTTGGAAGGGGACTCATTGTGTGTGAGAACTGGAATTAGAAAAATAACTAGTCTTTCACTTACTTGGAATGACTCCCGAGTGTACCGCGGCTTATGAGCCGAATGTAGTATCATTCGAAAGAGCATAAAAAGTTTTGTAAGAATCTGCAAAGACATTTTTTGAATAGTGATTGGTTCTCAAGATACCCGACTTTTAGTGTTTTTGAGCAAAAAGTAAAACTTGCAGCTTCAAATTGTCATAACTTTTTTGAAACGTAACCAAATTTGATGAACTGAAAAGCATAATGATGTTAATTCATTGTTCTATCAGAATCTCAAAACAACCTAAATCCGAAATCTGAACGGAGCAAGTTGCTGAGCAAAGAGCACAAGTGCACCAAATGCAAGAAGTGAGTAAAAAATTTCCCAACCATACGATTTTGATGAAACTAATTTCAAATGAAAGGTCATGTTTGATTTACTCTAAAAACTTGTTCCCAGAACTGCAACGGACCCCTACGAGTTTTTATGACTTTTGGAAAAAAATATAAATTTTCAAAATTTTCAAACTTTACGAATTTGGTTAGGAAGTAAATGATTATGCTAAAATCTTTGTTGGTTTCTAAAAAATAAATACTAAGAGCTATTCAAAACCGTTTAGATCATCAATTTTGGTAAACTTTAAGCATTTCTATAGCCGTGCGAACTTTGGCGGGGGTGAGTGAGACACGTCTCTGAGAAAAGTGCCTTTATCTCTCTGGGATGATCCATAACCAGGTATGAAATTAGTTTTAAAAAACACCGCACAGTGTGTTTGTTCATTTCTGAGAGTATTAAAAAAATCGGCGCTGGAAATTTTTTTTTGACGGTATCCAATTTTTTCAATTTTACCCTATTTTCGATTTCGAAAATGGTGATAGGTAACATTTTGAAAACGTGTTCATGAAAAAGACCGTGTCTTGTTTAGTATACTCAAAAAAAATTATAAAGAAATCTCTTCATTTAGTAATAAAAACAGACGCTCCAAAAAGACATCCAAAATGTCGAAAACCCGAAAAATTGAATTTTTCGACATTTGGGTTGTCTTTTTGGAGCGTCTGTTTTTATTACTAAATGAAGAGATTTCTTTATAATTTTTTTTGAGTATACTAAACAAGACACGGTCTTTTTCATGAACACGTTTTCAAAATGTTACCTATCACCATTTTCGAAATCGAAAATAGGGTAAAATTGAAAAAATTGGATACCGTCAAAAAAAAATTTCCAGCGCCGATTTTTTTAATACTCTCAGAAATGAACAAACACACTGTGCGGTGTTTTTTAAAACTAATTTCATACCTGGTTATGGATCATCCCAGAGAGATAAAGGCACTTTTCTCAGAGACGTGTCTCACTCACCCCCGCCAAAGTTCGCACGGCTATAGAAATGCTTAAAGTTTACCAAAATTGATGATCTAAACGGTTTTGAATAGCTCTTAGTATTTATTTTTTAGAAACCAACAAAGATTTTAGCATAATCATTTACTTCCTAACCAAATTCGTAAAGTTTGAAAATTTTGAAAATTTATATTTTTTTCCAAAAGTCATAAAAACTCGTAGGGGTCCGTTGCAGTTCTGGGAACAAGTTTTTAGAGTAAATCAAACATGACCTTTCATTTGAAATTAGTTTCATCAAAATCGTATGGTTGGGAAATTTTTTACTCACTTCTTGCATTTGGTGCACTTGTGCTCTTTGCTCAGCAACTTGCTCCGTTCAGATTTCGGATTTAGGTTGTTTTGAGATTCTGATAGAACAATGAATTAACATCATTATGCTTTTCAGTTCATCAAATTTGGTTACGTTTCAAAAAAGTTATGACAATTTGAAGCTGCAAGTTTTACTTTTTGCTCAAAAACACTAAAAGTCGGGTATCTTGAGAACCAATCACTATTCAAAAAATGTCTTTGCAGATTCTTACATAACTTTTTATGCTCTTTCGAATGATACTACATTCGGCTCATAAGCCGCGGTACACTCGGGAGTCATTCCAAGTTAGGGGTTTTCCGCGAAAAGCTATTTTTTCGTTTTTGTGTTCTGTGCTTAAAGTAAGCATTTCTTAATCAGGGCTAGTTATAGAAAAACATTTTAAACCTGCAAGTGTACCACTCTATCAAACGAGGTGCCGACCGAACACCCAATCCTATCTAGTTCAACAAAAATCACCAACTTGAAACGGGAAAAGTTTTCCAAAAAAATTGTTTCCTGTTTCAATGAGTTGAGATAATTCTGTGAGTTTTTCCTAGAGTTATTTCACGCATACAATTCGATTCATCATGGCTTAAGAAAAGATAACCTGCTGATCAAGCTATTCGGCCTCTGTTTCTAGAGAAAAAAGAATTCTTGAGCATTGGTGAACCACAGAACGACCCAACAATTTCTGAAAATTTGACATGCAAATCCAGACAACTTGAAACCGAAAATTTGTATGCACTATTATTTTTGCAGATGCTTTTTCTAGTTCTTTTTTTCTCAAGCAGTCCACCTATTAATTCTCCAAACTTGACCTGTACACAACTTTGATGAAAAGGCACTGCTAAACCATGTTTTCTTGCCTTACTGTCACAGTCCTGCTGGTGATTCTTTGTGTAGGATCAACAACGTTTTTCACAGTTTCCAGTTCATATCAAATCAGTGACGTCAAATGTTGAGTCAGTGCTGCCAAGGAATTCGATCTTATCTGAACACTTACCTGCGCATCTAACTTCGTTAGTTACTGTATCACCTTATTTCGACAACATTTTTCTGAGGTAGGATTTGAAATAGCATAACTACGAACATATATCTCTATACATGGATGACTAGAAACACAAAGAATTTTTCAAGAGTTCCTGATCATAGAGAGTTTTCTAGGGTTTCAAGTCGTTTACAACTTGATGATATTTATATTTAGCTGGTATCTCTATGATCATAGAGAGCTTCAGGTAGATTTACATAAATGGAAAAAATCGCTTCCATTTGCGGCCGCGTCGCTCAGCCGGTACAAATAGGAACGCGCCCACAGGTTCAAGCCCACCAAAACCCATTTTTTCAAGAAATATGGACAACATGAAATCAAAAATGAATGTTGCAAAAACTTTTCGGTTTCACTGTGTTATGATATTTGAGTGCGTGTTTCCTGCAGTAATCATTGATGGCCCGGTTCTATATCTTTATACAATTGTATTGTAGATGTGATGGTCAAGCTGAAGATGATTCTTCTAAATTAGTGGTAGCATGACTTCTCAACACAATTGCCAAATATTAACTATTTGAAACAGTATATCAATTGACCACTTTTCGCATCATTTTCAGAAAACACTGTATTCAAAGTCTACACATTTGTCCGTTACCGTTTCTCTACCAAACTCTTCTTTCGAAGATAAAAAAGTCTCTGTGAGCAGATTATATGAAGTACAATGCTGACTAGTAACAGAGGTAGATAAGAACTTTATACTTTTTGAACTTTTTTTCCACTACTCCAATGGTTTTTTGTTTAAATTCCAGATACGTACCTGGTATTTAATTCCTGTTTTAGCCAGTTTATAAAGTGTTAAACTATTTGCATACATTGATCGATGGTTCTTTTGTCAACCACAAACTAATTCGCGTTGAATCCCTTGACTTAAATCCTCAGGTCTAGTAGAAGCCGAAAGAAAAGTTCAACCTATACAGCGGGTTTTTCAACAATTTCAAGAACTTCATAATTTCAGTAATGCTATCTTATACTTGTTTGAACGATTTATGCAAAATTTGTACATATCATTTTCCGGTTCCAAGAGGTTGATTAGGTTTTGAAATGGTTGCATATATCCGGTAAGTAAACAAATTTTTTTAACAGAGAAAAAGATAGAAATAAGAGTGAAATATATACCTAACAGTTTCGAACAGTTTATAAAGTCAAAAGTGGGTTATTGTTTACGTTAGGCGTTTTCAATTCGTTTTCAAACTAGACGGTACACGTTTCCGGTCTCAAACAGTAATCAAGAATCTTAAGTATTTCAGTCAATTAACTGCGACGTCACATTTCTTACTCAGAGTCAAATACACGATGTTAAACAATGCAAGTTTCACATTTGCTAGATTATTCATGATAAACTCACCGCACTCACTTATGGAAGTTTTATGCATTTGGTCTAATTCTAATACTACCAAACTATCTGAATTCAAACTTTTAGACCAGCAGGAACAGGTAAGAACTACTGGAAGTAAAGCAGTATTTCCCTTGTTTTGGTAAGTTTTCAAGATCAGTCATGGTTTTGTTTTAGTGTTTCAGCGTAGTCGAACGTCTTTTCAATTCTTTAATGAATAGTGATAAAGGACAAAGTCTACAACTTTCTAACCATTTTTCTGTGACTTCCTCATTTTGACTTAGACAACTTGAAACCGAAAAATGAGTAATTGCGACCGATTTTACAGTATCAAATTGTTATATTACATACATATTTGGTGAAGGTAGGACGAACGCTCCAAGTTTGATCTTTACATGACGACTGCTAGGAGCTGACAGAAAAGTTTTGCTGTTACAAAATGTTAATGTTAAATAGATAAAAGTTTCGAAGTTACTGTCACTGCGTTTCAACTATTAAAGCCACTTGTACCTTTCGGCCAGTTCTGTCGCTCCACTAGTGGATAAATTATGTACAAATAGCGAAACTATTTTATAAGATCTCTAAACAACATAAATTTTTTTATGTGCAAGACTAAGAATTTTCGACGTTCAAGTTGCTATCATGATCACGATTCTGGATGGTGAGTTATTTCTAGTATAATTTTCAGCGTTTCTTTTTTTGTTTGCATTGAAAACAAATGATATCTACAAATTATTGTAATGGAACTAGCGTACTATAATAAATGTACTTTCATATTTTGACTAATCGAAACAGTCAAGAATACAGAAATAATTTCAAAATTATTACTGTTCCGGAATGTTTAGAAGACTATCGATGACTGTTTTTGCTTTCGAATTGATGAGTCTCTTTCCCTTGCTACTAACACAAATTTATCCGGTTTCGCACTGCTTTCAAATATCGCAAGTACTAAATTTTCTGTTTGAAATTGGTCTTTTTTCATTTTGTTCTAAACTTCAGTTGCGGTCCTGATTTCCAATCACATGGTAAGTTCCTCTCGAAAATTTTCCCGTTCCAAGTTGCTGTAATACTTCTCAACCGATTGCGATTACTAGTAGGATCCGAGTCAGAGGTGCGCGGAAGAGAAAATTTTCTATGCGGAAGACGGAAGTAAAATTTTTATGACGGAAGACGGAACACGGAAGACGGAAGTGAAAATACGGGCGGAAGGCGGAAGTGACTGTCTCGGCCTAAAAGATCCAAAAATGTTGGAAACCTTAATCATTAGTGGTAGATGAGGCTAGACAATCAATCAAAAATCTTTTTCGACTTGGAAAAATCAAAAATTTTGGGACTTCCGTGAAATTTTTTTCTCCCAAAAAATCCGGAAGACGGAGGTAGTCGGAAAAATTTTGACGGAATACGGAAGACGGAAGACGGAAGTGAAAAAACAGGCGGAAGACGGAAGACGGAAGACGGAAGACGGAAGACGGAAGACGGAATTCCGCGCACCTCTGATCCGAGTGTATACCTTAAATCTGGTTGGATACTGCAGTACTTGGTCTCGAATATTCACTAATTTGAAATCTAAACATTTCTTTCTATTTGAGATTTGCAGTGTTTCCTAATCACCCTCATTTTCGACTCACTTTTCTAAAATCCACTCCTAATGACAACTATCCATGCCGAAAATATAGCAAGCTTAATTATGAATGTTAGTCAATTTTTATGTTCAAATAAAAGTGAGTATTGCGAGGAACATGATACCGTTTTAGGTAGGTATCGAAAATCGGTATATTTGAACTCGGTGGTGCAATCTCTAGATATTCTAACATGAAAGCTTTCTAAAATAATACTGGCAGTTATGTTCGGGGAGTCCACTGAAGTTGTCGTTCTTGTTTTAGAAATCTCAATAGAAATATTATGTTTCAACTTCTCTATATGTTATCGAGATAATCCGAGATAAATGATTTGACGATAGAAAGGATTCTCAAGCCCGCTAGCCATTCATAACCTAGTAAGAGCAAAGAAGGCGCTATTTGTATCGCATATGAATTTTCTCTCATTTTCTGTAGTCTGTTGGATCTTGCTGAAATTTCTTCTGGATTCCTGCTAAACATTATGATCAAGTAGCATTGTTTGAATTATTCGTTTATTAAATTATTATATCGTTGAAACAGTAATCTCAATCTAAAGATTCCGCTCATGACTTTGTATACTTATCAAAAACGTACAATTTTCGATTTCGCTGGCATTTGAGGTCTCTGAAACATCAAAAATTAGGGTGAAGCAAATAATGCCAATGAATTAACTAACTTCCAATTTTCGTTTTTTCTGATGTTTATGGCACAGTATTTTTTTAGTAAGATGTATAGGGCAAGTCATATTCTTTAAACGGGTGTTCAGAATGTGTCGTTATAATTTAGATTGAGCAATGTTGCACGAATATTGCATAACCAGTAGGGATCTAGATTTTCTCGCCGTCTAACCCATCAGAGCATTATTTGATTAGAAGTTCATCTGAACAATTCGAGGCAGTAATAGTTTTGTATTTGCTTAAAATTTTCGAAATATCACTGAAAACAAGAACGAACTTTGCTCTCACACTGGCTCATCTTAACAGTAAAAAACAATATTTTCAAATTGCAATGCAGCAACATTGAACTACCATTTGGTGCCTTGATTATTTGGGAAACACGAAACAGTAGAATAACAACTTCCATGCCTAATACTACGGTATATTTGGTTTCAGTGTTTTTGTTGTACCAATTAACTGTCCATATCCATCAATAAAAATGTAAAGGGGATATTCATCATGACTTCATGAAACTGTATCTTTAAATTTAAAAAGATAATTGTTTCATCAACCATAGTTCCGGTAGTGATGACAAGGTTCGTAGTTCTTTTTTCCATCAATGTTTTGTCTTAGCTCACAATCCATCTTTTCTACATACTGAAGAACATGCTCTATTGGTAATCATCATGTCTTCAACTATTATTTACGAATTTTCTGTTTTATCGACTTATTGTTAGAAACACGGCTATGATCAGAGTATTAGACTTACAATAAAAATTGAATGCATTGAAAAGCTTGAAATTTCAGATCAAGATGAAAACAGAGTCTGCTGAAAAACAAGAAAGTTAGTGAAAATGAGACACTAGAGAAATATACAATATTTCGGAACAAATACTCCAGAAAATCTGTACTGCTTCACTACCTCTACTCAAGGTCGGAAAATTTATCAATAATAATGATCGATCAGAAAAAAATGGGAATTTGCGAATTTTATGAAAAAAATTCTTCCGAAATATTCGGAAGACGGAAATAGTCGGAATAATTTGGATGAAAGACGGCTTTCGGCACGCCTCTGCTTTACTTCGAAATCATTCCCACATAAAAAAGTTACAAATTCAATTTTTCCCTGTTCCACCACCTCCACTCATGCTTATCCAATATATTCTTTTCAGTCGTTTTTGAAAACTTACGGCCATAAACTCAAAACACCAACATCTCCTTATGTGCATCATAGTCGACACTCATCTGCTTGGCCTCGTCCTCTGCAATGATCTTGACCGTGATATTGGTGTTCATCAGTTGTTGGCGGATGCCCAACTTGTCTCCGATCAGGAGACGGATCTCAAACAAATATTAGTCAGTTTCAAGAAAGTATTAAAGTTGGACACTGAGAGTTTCTGTAATGAGATGTTTGTATATTTCGCTTTTAGTCATTTTGCAACAACGTCATCGCGCAACTCACGTCGATTTCGTAAATACGACTGGTTGCAACCAATACATTTTCAAATTTTATAATGGACGTTCTGCAACCAGTCGTTTCGTAATAAAGTAATCGAAATTAGTAGTAATCGAAATTGACGTGAATGTGAGTTGCATAATGTCGTAGTTGCGAAACGGTTGGTAGCGAAATGTCTCTGAGCTTAGTAAACAAACTACAGATTGATCAACTTTCCGTCTTTTTTTGTTTCAAAATGCTCAAGAATTCCAGTGTATTATAAAAAATTTCGATCCGTCTTCTCTTCTACCTGCACATCTAACCTTTAAAGTTACTGTAGTTTTCCATTTCAACATTACTTTTCTGTCGGTAACGCCGGCATTTTGGGGACTAAAAATGTGAAAAACTTGAAAAAGTAAATAACATTTCGAGATTTATGCAAACCACTTTTTCAGTGTTTCAAGTTGTTTGTATTATGTGCTGAAATAGTGATTGCGTATTGTATTGATGTGGTTCATAACTAATGAGCAAATTTGAAGTTAACAATGTTGATGGTAATTTCATTATCAAATTTTTTATTGTGAACTTCATTTCCGTTTAAGGACCTCACCTCCGTAACAAATTTGTGTTGAGTCTTCAACACTGGCTCCGGTTGAACCGAGACAATGAATGACTGCGAAACCAACATGAAGAGCAACTTGTTCAGTTGCTCGCTGATCAAATTCAACTTTCCGGAGGTGGCCTGAGCAAGACCATCGTTTAGCTGTGGAGCGCGTCTGCACAGATCACCCATCCAACAGGCAAACATGTTCAATTGCCAGTTGTGCTCTGCGAGAAATTCGAATTCCATTTGAATCTCGTCGAGAAGTTGTTCACGATCGTCGAATGGCATTCCGATTTGGGCGAGTTTTTGGGCGTTTTTCCACGTGAAGAGTTTCTCGCCGATTAGTTGGGTCTGCAAATTGGATAGTTGGGATACTGAGATTCTAGCTTTTGTGAGCATGCAATATTTATTATTCATTAGTTCTAGGAATGTAAACAAATTGAAATTGACAAATTTTTTCAGCTTCAATTTTTCCATTTTGCCACAAAAAGCCAAATTTTTGTCACTGGTATTCTGTCATTGGAAAGCTCTCATGTAAAAATAAATAATAGATAACGTTCCTGGTTTTTGAGATTAAAAAGTTTGAAGATGAGAGAGTGAGGGATGAGAGAAAAGGAGGAGACGCAGAGACGAAAGAGTACTGTTCCAGGTTGTCCATTTAACAGAGATCACTGTAAGTTTAACAGAGATCACTGTATCATAGACTTACCATATAAAACTGAGAAATTTGGAAAGTCAGTTACACCTCCTCAACTGAAGGCAACTATACAAAGCTCTTTATTTTTGAGATTTTCAATTGTCAACATCATGATCAACAAATTGTTATGTGCTCATTAGTAAATACTATAGAAGACTAAACGGATCAGTAAATTTTTCTAACTTTGAGCCAAATGTGAAATTCCATTTAGGGCCTCTTGCCATACTGCCATCATAAACTTCCGACCTTGTATTAAAAGGTTCCCCTGTAAGAGCGAAGTCAAAATCCA
The DNA here is from genome assembly GCA_963932045.1 of Caenorhabditis sinica. Taxonomy (NCBI): domain Eukaryota; kingdom Metazoa; phylum Nematoda; class Chromadorea; order Rhabditida; family Rhabditidae; genus Caenorhabditis; species Caenorhabditis sinica. The sequence goes on from OZ009940.1 coordinate 25,320,655, forward strand.
CTGGTCAGAACACAAACAATGACTTGCTAAAACATAAAAAAATTGGAATGTCAAGAACACGCATATCACTAATATCTCATATTTTCAATGTTTTATCATGATCTGGAAACAGTGGTAAAAAAGGATGTTTTCTCGATTTCAAAAAAGACTAGCCACCGGCTTTCCAATCAATATGATCTCAATAGCAAACATTTTCAAAGCTACATGGTTCTGCCATCTGAACATGATAAAAATAATATATCTAGCTAGAATTCGTTCATAGGAACTATTTGAAACTCAAACTTTTCCAATGTTTTCTTTTTCACTATCATCAGAAAAAGCACCGTAAATTGAATGGTACAATACGAAGAGGTTGTGATGCTGCTTACTGTAATTGGTATTGGAAGCTGCGAAGAAATGCTACGCATTGTACAATACAAAAACATCAAAAAATTAACCCTGTTGGTGTAACAGAAAAAGAACATTCGAATTGAAAAAATAGAATGTTCTCTAAAAGTCGAATAAGTCATTGGAATGAAAAAAACAGCCACATACTGCCTTACCACCTAAAACATGTACAAATTGCAACAAATAGAAATCGAATAATCTTGTCAAGAGATCCAATCATCCGATTATTAGCTTCTCATAATTCCCACATCTTCACATGTTATGAATCTGTAAAATAGGAATACTGTTCCACTGAGCCCTCAAGTTTTTTCAAACTCCTTGTTTTTGACACTACATTACTTATGAGATAACCGATCGGTAAATATTAGTTACTACGGATCTCATCGAGATTTGAGATAGATGTCGTCATTGAAGATGTAGTCATCGTAAGTTAAGCGAATCGCGGAAACATTGATTCAAGATATCTTAACATGATTATATAACCGTAAAAAATGCTATGTTTTTCCAGAATGATAAATATCAAGGGATTGTTAGAATTCCATTAAAAGTCCTATACGAAGCATTTACCTAACAAAACCTCCAAAAAAGTGAACCAACTGTAACAGAGGAAAAATGAACACAATTGGTGCCAGAAAACCACTTATACCGAGAGTAATAACGGTCATTCTGATGAAGATCTTGTAAAACATGAGAAAAATAGACCGAAGATAGCTTGGATGGAAAATTGTCAGAGATAACAAAATTCTGAGTTGAGACAGATTCTAACAATTTTATAGAATGAGGGCCAAAACATTTTGCCAGTGAAGCGTAATTTCTCTGATCCTTCAATCGATAAGATATACATTTCTCATACTTTAACATGATCGGAAAACGGCAATAATCTTGCGGTTTCATGGTCGCTGTTATCGTTTTGTAGATTTTTTAGTTTTGTTCGGAGTGCGTCTTAACCCAACAGGATACCAAAGAAACATGAAAGAAATGTCATAAATACATAGTTTCGTTCGGAATGCGCCTTTTGCTTTATACTGACTGAAAATGATACATCTGACAACGAAACATCTAACTTGGTGAGCAGTAACTCCAAAGTATTTTTAACAAGATTTGCGCGATAGGGACTAACTACTGAATGACTGACAGAAAAAGTTATATACCATGGGATTGTAACAGAAAATTTGGGAGGTAATAAATGCGGATCCATCACCTAGTTTCCAAAATTTCGAGTTTTAGGCATGATCGCGTAACTGTAAAGTAAAGTTCCAGTTTCATGGTTTCCATTGATTTTTTTGATTTGAATAGTATCATTCCAGGAATCGCTCCATCGCTAGTCATCAAGTTTCTCTAACTTAGCATGAAAAAAGTTAGCCGGACACCCAAAAAATGAGTAAAAAGAAACCAAAAAAGATGACTAGACATAGTCTGGAAAAGGCTAAAAACACAAGCACAAAATATGGAAGAATAGTTAATCCAATGCAAACTAAAACCAGAGTTAATGGATGAGAACATTTTGAAGCTGAGAATACCACAATTATTTCTGTTTCACTATCATCAAAAAAGGTACCGTAAAACGTATAGCACAGTAGAAGGAGTCCCCTCACAGTAATTGATATTAGAATTTGCGAATGGGAACCCAACACTACCAATTGTAGATCACAGAAAAAAAAAAACAAAAATTAATCTTGTCGAGGAAGCCGAAAATATTTGTATTGAAAGTGCAAATCGTCCTCTCAGTGTCTGTCATGTTATTGGACTGGAACAAAATCTAAACCACTACTATCTAATCCCCAAATCCTCCTAAATAGCTGCTCGTGGAATCACTCAATTCTCATAGCTTTCATGTTTTGACAAGTTTGTTTTTAACGGTTCACTTATGAACAAGAAGCAGAGTATGAAATCTTCCAACTAGGTGACTGAAAGAGATGATACAGAAATAAAGGCTTTCAAACTGGAATTTTTTTCTTCGAATAAGAAAAATAAATATAGTTTTCTTCTGTATTCTTTTCTCTAAATCTTCATGCCCTCCTTTACAAGCTCTAAAATGCCCAGCAAGCTCTTCAATTCTCACCTAGAAAAACTAGCCAACCAGCCGCACTTAACAGAAAACGTGAGTGAATGAAATCTAGAACAGACATTAACGAGAAGGGCAGAAATAGATGTTATTCAAAAAGGGGAGGGCCGATTAAATTAAACGATTTCGACTTTCAAATAAAGACCACTTGAAACCGAAAAGTGTGAATCAAAATTTATCACAGTATCAAGTTGTTCTCTTGGTTATGAATGTAAATATTGAGTTAGTAGTACTATCCTAATAGGTCACACCTACACAAATAACTGAAGTTTCGATTCAGCAAAGTTCTCAAATATCGTTAGCATTATGTTAAATGTCAAGGCTCCATCTCACTAAAACCTCAACTGAAACTATGATAACATTCTCGGTATCAGGTACTCGTTAAATTTTTGAGCTGTTAATGCACGTCACTAAAATAGCATGATATTTTAACTATGTGTGGCAAAAAATGAATTCTTTCAGTTTCACAAGGTTGCATTACAAAACGTTTCCCGTTTGCGGTCAATTGGTAAGTCAAGGTTATTTCCGCACCTATTCACATCACCGAAATTTCAGAATAGAAGACATTTCTGATTTAGATGGTTTTCAAGGTGAGACAAAATTCTTGTTAAAGTGACATATCGATACTCTACCCCAACCTGAACTAAATGTCAGCTTTTCCGGTTCCAGAATGTTCTTAGCAAGCTGAACTGATGGATTTTACAGTAATTGCTTTTGATGACCTATTCAGTTTTCGAGACCTTAAAATTTTACTAACAGCGAATTAAAAAACCTACTATTCTTAAAAACTAGTTGTTACAGTACATATTTTTGCCATTTCATAAACTTCATTTTTTCAACAATAATTTTTCTCTTGGCTGTATTCACGAAAACCGTTTCCTGCAAAAGACTCATGATTTCATGACCCATCTGAAACAGAAAAATCTGCAAGAAACGTTCACATGTAAAAATAATATATTAATCAAATTTTCAATTTTCATTGCGACAGAGATCATTACGTTGTGTTGTGTGTAAAATTCTGCGTTGTTGGGGATATAATTTTGAAAAATCGGTGTCAAAAGTTCAGTGTTTTCGATGATGGGTGAAAATTCAAGATTTGCATTATGGGGTTAAAGAACTGGTAGGAAAAAGTTGGAATCGGATGAAAAATCTGGAAGAGAAGAGAGAAAATGAAGAAAGTGAGATATGATTCTAAGAGAGGAGAGGGGGTGAATGGACAGATGGATGGGAAGGGAAGTGGAATGAGGTACAGTAGTAGTGACAGTAATCTGAGAGAAAAAAGAGTTCAGTAGAGCACGCTTGCAATTGCCCAAAGCAAATAGTAGTTGTTCTCTATAGAGCGCGAATGCATTTTGTTCAATAGTGCGTACTTGAAGCAGATCCGAGAAAAGCGTGGGGGGGGGGGTTTATCAACAGAGCGCATTTCAAATTAGGAGAAGTTTAGAGAACTGAAATTACAGAAAATTATCAATAGAGCGCATTTCCTGCCGACGAGTTAGATCGGGTAATGATATTGGTTATGATAGGGGGGAGTTGAAACAAAAATGAAAAATTGTCAATGGAGCGCACTTGCAGAGACTAGGAAGATCAAGGGGATAGTGACTAGAGAAGGGATGTCAATGGGGCGCATTTACATTTTTAGAAAACCTGGGGATATTTGAAATGGTATGGAGGGCGTGCATGTCTCTTTTTAAAATGGGGGAGAAGTGAACGTTCAATAGGTAAGCAATGATGAAACTATTGTCAATAGAGCGCGTTCACAGTACTACAGTACTCATGATTATCTATAGAGCGCACTTGCGATTCTAATTCGGATAAAACTGATTGTGATGGGCATTATGGTTGTGATTATGATGATGTTGTTGTTGTTGTTGCATCATGTGCTGTTGAGACATGTCCACAAATTGCATGTGTTGTTGATCGTGAGGATGGAAAACTTGGTTTTTGAATGCGGGACCAAGAAGGGTGTCGACGTCATTGTGCATAGTGTCCATACCATTGACGTTGAGCACGTGGCCGAGTTCGTCGGTCCTGTAATTGAAAAATGGGTGTTTTCGCGATGGAGCAAGTTTTTCTTTTCTGAGAAATAGGTTACTCATAAATTGGGTGAATTCTTGAAATTTTTGCAGTTCCTAAAACATCATATTGTCGATTGATGTTTTTTCAGACGATTGGATATGTGTAATTATTTGTATTTCAAAAAATTAGTATTTAGGAGAAATGCTATATTGATACTGACAAAAAACGAGGAATATGGTTCACAATCCAATGCTTTGTTCTGAATTTTGTGATTTTGACGTTTTTCAGATTTCGTGCCTGTTTCAGAAAGTTGAAATCTGAGAATGCAAATTCGATGAGAATTCATACGAGCGATTTTGAAAATCCAAAATTCTGAAGCACTTACATCTCCATCATACTCTGATGAACTTCTCCTGGAGACCAGTCCAATTTGCTCTGAATCGACAATGGAGATGGTGAGTCTGCTCCAAACATCGAAGGAGCATTTGATGCTCGACGGAAGTTTCTGAAAAATCAAAATTTATTGAAAAATTTAAATTTCCCGCCAATTTTCCTCACCCATTGGTCTTGGCGACCATGACAATTTCACTTTGAACATAGCCTCCTGGACTGTCTGGTCCACCTATACGATGACGTTCCTCGGATTCGAAGTATCGGAGCATCTCCTCTTTGTCGAGATTTGGGTACATGTATCTGAAAAATGATAATGTTTAGAGGGAGTGCGATGGAGCGAGATTGCATTATTGAAAAGGGGTTGTCAATAGAGCAAAGTTGGTGGGAATTGAAATTTTGGATCAACAAAAACATCCGTACAATAAAAAATTGAAACAGATCACAAAAATCTCAGTTTCATGAAACATCAGAATTTCGGAATCGTGTTGAATATTCAATGTCAAAAGTTACATTCTTGCTGGAAAATGGGAAAATCAAAACCGGAAATTTTCAGATTTTTTTGAAAACGGTCGTTGAAAGTCTATACAAAATTAACCAGGTGATTCATGAAATTTTCAAACAACTCAAGGGATCCATATTTTGTAGGGCACCCCCCCCCCCCGACTATGTACAGTACCAAACTCACCGAATATCCTTCAACTGCGGACACGAGCTAATCCTACTCGCCAGACTGAACTGATCCAACTCCTTAATCGTCATCGGAGCCAAATGGAACGGAACCTTCTGTCCCTCATCATCCTGACAAACGAATCCAATGCTCACAGCACCAGTCTGCGTATCCGAGAATCTCAACAAGAAACTCGGGTGGGGACTCATCATCATGCTCTGCGAAGCATCATGCTTCGAAATGAATCCAATGCACCATCCCTCATCCCAAAACTTTAACAACTTTTGTTTTATCAATTGCATTATAGAGAAGAACCATTCCCAGAATGAGAACGGAAGCTCATCTCGCATGGCTTGTTTGGCGAAGCGGTGGAAAGTGATGGGTTTCTGATCTGCCACATTTGGCAACAACATTTTCTCACTCAAATACGCCAAATCGGTGTCGGAGAGTGGCCGACGGGCTCCGGTGAAAAGTTGGAATTTGTTACGGAGCATTATTGCCAAATTATCCCACGTGACAGCGGTGACATCAGTGGCATTTGGGTTTCGGCTGATTGAGGCAAAGGCACGGTGCCAGAGAATTGCGACTTGGGCATCGCAATCTTGAGAGCCGTGTACTGTAACCATGATTGGGAGGGAGAGGGTCCAGACATCGAGTTGTTCTTCCTGGAATGATCGAATTTGAGGGGAGATGGTATGGTTGAAGTGAAATATCAAAAGTTTTAAAGAGTTCATAACAATATCTTGATGTACAACTGTTTCAAGTTGTTATCAATATTGGTATTAGGTTTTGTGAAATGCTATTGAGATCAATCAGGAACCAACTTCTAAAACAGTATTTTTGGTTCTTGAATGATGTAGCTTATATTATATGTATTATAGCTTAGGTATACTATGTATATTGCAAAAGTTATAGAATGTAAAGAATTGATCAGATTAAATGAGAATGGCGAGGACTAATCAAGTTTCGAAAGTCAAGGTCAATTTATTATGCACGCTACAGTAATTTCTGATGTCCAGGGATACAAAATGATTTCTGTTCTTGTTTGAGGGAAAAAGCTGAAACTTTTTTAGTATGCTAATACGTCAACTGGTGGTTGCATGAATTTGGTTACAAAAATTAACACTGTTTCAGATTCATCATATGAGAAGCATCTTCAATACACTGACAATAGTCCTGTTTTTTTAACTCTTTTATTCTCAAACTTGCTACAGTATTACTAAGATGTGCAGGTATGTGTAATCATCAACGTTTCAGTGACATAGTAAGAGTTGGGTTTTATTGAAATTGGTAATGCGTTGTTCGTTTTGTTTGTTATCTCCTCTATTGCTAAATAAAGTACAGTAACAGTGTTTTTTTTAACTTTTGAACCTGATACAGTAGTCCTACAGTAGTCCCAAATTACAAATTAATAAACGTGTATTTTGGTTGCTTTCAAAATAGAGAGTAAAAATGTTGTTTCAAGTTCATGACAAGAAGTAAAAATAATTTTGCGCATTCAATAGTGGAGACAATAATTCCGTAAAAATATTATGTAAATACAGTAAGCATTATGCAGATGTGCAGGTAGTCTAGGGAAGGGGAAAGCAGACTACAGTAAGCTTTCTAGATGTGCAGGTTAGGTTATATTGAGATATCGGCTTCAATTCTTTGGAAAATGTTTCGACAAATTAGAACAGCTGTTAGAAAAGTCCCCCAAGTTGGAAACCCCCACTTTCACCATTTCCTACAGTATCTTCCTTTCAATATTTTTCTCGACCAACCACAAAAAACATAACCATCACCAACTACCAATAACAATACCAATTCCATTCACATTCAGTTTATGTTTACCATTCCGAACCCACTCGCCTTGCTCAAATTGCCCATTTGAAAGGGAGTGATATAAAAGAGCAAAGCGTATTTTTGATCCGTTGCTGCTTGTTGGACGTTGGCCTGACACTTCATATCCGATGCTCCTTTTGGTGGTGGTTTACGATGAGCAATTCGAGTGAGTTTCGAGTTGTTGAATTTGGCCGAGAGGTGACCCCTCTCGTCCATTGTCAGCTTTTCGAAGTCGTTGGAGATTGAGCCGACCGTTTTGTTGTTGCGGCTGGAAATGATGAAATTAAGAGGGCGGAGCCTATTACCTTTTGTTTAAGTTATATATTTCAGAGCATTTTAAGCAGCCCATTGAAAGCAAGCATCAAAAACGAAATGTTACTACCTTTTTATGAATAGCCCAAATCAGTAACATTTTCTATCCTGGAAAGTTTAATTTTAGCCATAACATGGTTCATTTTTGTCTTGGATCAATGAAAATAAGCGCAATTGGTTGGAAATTCAATTTTATGCCGGGTTGCAGACCGTTCCCATCAATTTTTCGAGTTCTCATGGGCACTTATGGGAATTATGATGCTGTATTGTTATTAGAAAAAGTTGCCTGTTTCATAGACCTCACTTTAGCCTTTATTATATTTTTGTGCTATTGGATACAGTATTTACACAAAATTTGACAATTGAAGGATATAGAGCGTTTACATTAAAGTACTAATTTCTTGTCAGTGTTTCACAAAGTTTGCAAAACAGTAAAGAAAGAATTCGTTCATTGAAAGCATTGAGAGTTGAGTAAGCAAATACATACTATGTACTTGAAAGAGGACTCCGGGCGAAAATGTTGTCCAAGTTTCCCAAAAAGGAACGGACTCAGCCAATGAGCACTTACGAAACATTTCCAATGACAACTCTCGGCTCCGACCCTTTTTTGGTAAACTTGGCCAAAGGTTCGTTATCGAGAACATTTAGAGTTGAGCGAGCAAATAAACATAAAAGAGCCTCTTATTGGTTATTTTGAAGAGGGACTAGCTAATGTTAACATTTTGGAACAGAAATTTTTGGGTTTAAAATTTCAAAGATGCATGCCACGACTAAATGTCCTGTATAAGGTAGTTTGACAGTATGTATGTATTCAAAACTTTAGGCTCAAATAGAATCAATAAGACAAATTAAGTCTGGAATATAACCAATTAATCGGGACTCATATCAAAAAAAAATTTTCTGTTATAATTTCTCCAGAAAAGTCGAGAGTGTAAAAGCTTTTGATAGGTCAAGCATATATGTTTGATAATCTTGGATAAAGTCAAACACTTCGAAATGTGTCTTGACAATTTCTACTGTTTCAATATCTCTACTCAAATCAAGAAATGTTAATTTTATGATATACTTCACTTAATTCAAAACCATTATCATATAAAATAAGTTTTCCTGTTCCACCTCCTCCACTGATACTGATCCAATATATTCTTTTCATTGGATCAAACTTTCCGGCATTAAACTCGAAACACTCACATCTCCTTATGTGCATCATAGTCGACACTCATCTGCTTGGCCTCGTCCTCTGCAATGATCTTGACCGTGACATTGGTGTTCATCAGTTGTTGGCGGATGCCCAACTTGTCTCCGATCAGGAGGCGGACCTGGAGAAAGTGAATACATTTGTATGTCAGTTTCAAGAATGTGATAATTTTGGATATATAACTATTCTGTAATGCGATGGATGTCCATGGGTATTTCAGTTCCAGTACTTTCTTTGGTTGAACTCACCTCCGTAACAAACTTGTGTTGAGTCTTCAAAACCGGTTCCGGTTGAACCGAGACAATGAAGGACTGCGAAACCAACATGAAGAGCAACTTGTTCAGTTGCTCGCTGATCAAATTCAACTTTCCGGAAGTGGCCTGAGCAAGACCGTCGTTTAGCTGTGGAGCTCGTCTGCACAGATCCCCCATCCAACAGGCGAACATGTTCAATTGCCAGTTGTGTTCTGCGAGGAATTCGAATTCCATTTGAATCTCGTCGAGAAGTTGTTCACGATCGTCGAATGGCATTCCGATTTGAGCGAGTTTTTGGGCGTTCTTCCAGGTAAAGAGTTTTTCGCCGATTAGTTGGGTCTGGAAATTGGATAGTTGGGATTTTGGGACCCTGAGTTTCTAGGTATTATGTTATTAATTTTTGTCCTTCATTAGTGCTGGAAATATGGAAAAGTTGAAATTGACAAATTTTTCAGTTTCAACTTTTCCATTTTGCAACAAAATACCAAAACTTTGTCATTTGTATTCGCAAATGTAATCCAAAACCTAAAAACCCGTTTCACAGTTTTCCAATTTTCTCACCTGGAGCATGGTGATAATATTGCATCCATCATTCAGTTTATTCAACACATCATTCCTCTTCTGTGCCAACAACTCATAAATCCCCGTCGCCTTTTTCTGCATCTCTGTCATTGCCTGTTTTGCCTGAAATGCCTGTTCCTGTCGTTGAGTCTGTTCGTATTGTTGAATTGTGAGCTGCATTCTTTGGAGCTCTGCGAGATCATTCACAAATCGTCCTTGAAGATCTTTACTCTCTTCCCAAATGTGATGGCATGTTTTGGAGGTGTCTGTGAGTGCCGCTTGAAGCTCCTGGGTCGATGAACCCATCATTTTTGGGTGCTGAAAATTTGGATGTTTCTTAGAGGTAGAGGAATGGTAAAAGAAGAAAAATTTGACGGAAATTAATGAAAGAAATAGGTTCCCAGGACCTCAGAGAGTCGAGATGAAGACCTTGAAAGCTCTGGTAAAAACGAAAAGGCGGGAGAGAAACGGGCAAGAGAGCAAGGGGTGGAGAGAGACGCAGACTCTCTTGCTTCTCTGCGTCTATCTAACTTTTAAGACGGTGTATCTCATTAACCGTATTAGCTAGTAAAAAGAGGTCAACTACAGAAATGTGTGAAATTTTGTGCTGATCATTTTTGTTGTTGACAGCTTTTCAATAGCTTTGTTAGTTTTTGAGATATACATATGTATAAGTTTGAAGATGAGATAGTAAGGGATGAGTGAAAAGGAGGAGACACAGAAACGAAAGAGTACTGTTCCAGATTGTCTATATTTTTGAACGCTGATTTTGAAACCAATAAATATACTTGGATCACATTCTATACACTCTAATCTCGAAAATTCTAAAATTTTTACAGAGGTATCATAGACTTGCACTATAGAACTGAGAAATTTGGAAAGTTCCACTTCCTCAAGTGAAGGCAACTATACAAATCTCAGAAAGTACGAAAAATAAAAAACGACTTCCAGTCAAAAAATTCGATAATGCTTCATATTTATCCGATTATTACGGAAAGCAGGTGGTTAACACACCTGCTCCTCTATATTTTTGAGATTTTCAGTGGTAAATGAAAGTTAAAACAGACATTCACGAGAGAGGAAGAAAAATATGTTAAGAGTGAAACACAGACAGTATGATACCAAAAGGAAATTTCAGTGAAATGTTATTAATGGAACACCAAGTGTAAAATTTGGACATCTGCAAGCAACTTGATGGAGACTAGTGCTAAATCTTGTTGTTCAAAAAGTATATGTCATATGAATTACCGATTTCTCATTTTCTGACTTTTAACATGGTTTGGAAATAGTGTGAAATGTTTCTGTTCCGCTAACTCTAGAAAAGATTGACTATTATTTTCAGTTTATTGAAAGCTCGGAAATGTCGTGCATAATGTTTCTAACAATTCTTCGAACTTAGTTTTAACCGTAAAATGAATAAAAATTATCTCTACATTGGAAGAATTTAAGCAGACAGGGACTGCAAAAAGTTAGGAAAACACACTAGCTCCAGTCGGTTTTATCGCTGTCATAAATAGAGAATAGCATAGCAAAAAGGAAGAGAATCTAATGAAACACAATACATGGAACAAGAGTAACAATAATAACAGTAATGAGTCTAAGTCTAGACACTCGAAAACAGTAACCTCAATGGATTATGAAAATGAAATATTGATGAAAAAAGTAGAGCGTCAGAATCCAAATCAAAGTCAATACGGGAAGTTGGTCGAGTCTTCTAGTTAAAACTTCAGTGAAAATAGGGCCAATGAAAAAAGATGAAGAACTAAACACTAAAATGTTTTGCATTTTTGAGATGAATTTGAAACTTCAAAGGACCTGGATACCGATTGATTTCATGAATGACCGAAATTCTAATTTCACCACTTTGAAACGGTGAAAAAGTCAGAAAATATTGCGCACTGACTGACTTCCCTCTCCTACCTGCCTCCATTTCTGTTCAACTCGAATCAGAAAAAAATTTAAAATCAGACAAAAACAAAACCCCAGTATCCGAAAACAAGCCTTGAAAACTTATCAACTCTCAATTTCTAGTCTTACCTTCCCCTTTTCTAGAGTCACTTCTGACACTAGGTGGTGGCCGGTTTGGTCTAATAGTGCATTCCCCAGAAGTCTATGTGTTCCATGAAAAAATGGAACACATAGAGAAAAAAGAGACTAGAAGAAAACCAAAAACAACATGACGTCTACAGGAGAGGTAGCCAGAATCAAGAAGAGAACAAAAATAACAAGAAAAAGAAGGAATTTGGTGGTGGTGGTGGTGGTTGTGAGAGAGTAAGTAAGCGTGGACAAATTTTTGTGGAGAGGAGAGGCGAGGAATAGAAAAAGGACATAGAAAACAAGTAGGAATATAGGGAAAAAATGAGAAAAAAGCACCTGGAAAATGAAGATTTTTAGAGGTAACCCAACCCAACATCAACTGAAAATGAAGAACTTGAAGTGAACATAAGATGAAGATGAAACATTGAAAACTGTTTAGTTGAAAATGTGAAAAAAGTTATAGAAAAAATGGAGGAAACTTCGATAATTTGGAGACAAAAATGTGAATTACTGTGTCAGATTCTCCATGAATAGCATACATATGTTTGTATATTCGGTAACATTAGGATGTATGTGTAAAAAACAGATAATTATTAAAATTTCAATAATATGATGTCATAGGAATAGGACAAGGATAATTGACTTTTTTAAAACATTATTGACAATGAAAAGACCAGTGAGCTGGACGAAAATTACAGAAACTTGTCAAGACTATGAAACCTGAAACTGTTCTCTGTTGCTACCATGTTTCAAGGCTTGGTTCACTTCGGAAGTAGTTGGTTTTAATCTGATACATTTTTTATAAATTTAGGAATTACTGACGATTGATGCAATATTTGTAGCGTTCGAAAGTGGGACGCCCGCTTTTCGGGGACGTCCCATTTCGCGGGACGGGGCTGAGCCCCGTCCCGCCGCAATGGGACGGGGACGAGCCCCGTCCCCGTGAAGTGGGACGGGGACGAGCCCCGTCCCCGCGAAAAGGGACGGGGCTCAGCCCCGTCCCGGATTATTTTTGTTGCTTTTTTCAATGAAATTTATTATTTTCAGTTATGTTTTCTCGAATATTTTGTTGTAAATTTTCGGAAAGAAAAAAGAGTTCCAAAAAGAAATAGAAAAATGGTGAAAAAGTTGTTTGAAGGTTTTCCCAGATATGTTTGATCGAGACTTCTCTTTTTGTTTGATTTCAGATGTCGAACAGTGAGTTCAAAGAGAAATGAAAGATGGTTTGTGTGAAAAATTTAATTTTCAAAGAAATAGAGGAGACAGCTCGCAAAACGCGGGGCAGAATGTGGGGCAATTTCCCTGCCGCCTTTTGTATGCCCTTGGTGGGCGCGCCCATTCGCGGCCGCGTAGCTCAGCCGGTAGTGGCGCGGTACCCATAGGAACTCGCCCACGGGTTCAAGCCCACGTAAGGTCTATATTGACAAAATATGGGACAAACTTTTTTTGAGGTGTCATACCCCCTTTGTCTCAATCAAACATATTTGGGAAAACCTTCAAACAACTTTTTTCGCCACTTTTCTATTTTTTCTTCGGAACCCTTTTTTTTTCTTCCCGAAAATTTACAACAAATAAGGTCGAGAAACAAGAACGGAATATAATAGATTTCGAAAGAAGCAAGAAAAAAATCCGGGACGGGGCTGAGCCCCGTCCCTTTTCACTGGGACGGGGCTCGTCCCCGTCCCGTTGCGGCGGGACGGGGCTCAGCCCCGTCCCATTTGAGTGGGACGCGGGACGTCCCATTTCGTCCCTTTTCGAACGCTAAATATTTGTGAGCGTAACTCTTATTCTCAAGCTATGAGGATCTACCAAATCATAGCCGACTCCAGAGATTCATGAAAACATTTTGAAACTGAAATTATTGGTTTCATAAAAACTTTGACCTATCCCTAGATTTCGAGTTGCTAGACACCATCATCGTCGCATACTGATGAAAAAAAGTGGGATAGAATTAGAATAATCAAGTTAACTAGAAATTATTGCTTCACAGACAAGTCAGACAAATAAAACTAGGTAGTAAAACAGTAAAACCCAAATTGCTAGTCATACTAATTAGTGAAGGAAGTGAAACAGGAAGCAGAAGAGCATGCTTTTCAGGAATTATTAATTGTAGAATTTTCTAAAGGCAACCTAATATGAAACTATATACTGCATTTTTTATGACAACTGTGTATACAAAAATCGTGATTAAAATAACACATTAATAATGCTCGCAAGTTTACAATTTCCAAATGAAGTTCACAGAATTGTTTCATAAGGATTGTAGGTTCTTTGAAAGCAAAAGTTTATGAAACATGTGAAACATGGGACCTTAAAGTTGGAAATCAACTGTAGGTGTTGAATTGAAGTTTCAAACCTCTAAACAGTTATCAAATTTCGGAAACCGCAATTATGTAATTATTGGCTCAGACACAAAGTTTGTCCCGAAAATATGTTTATATTGTAGAAACTACCCGAGTAGCATTAATGTCAATTTTGTGAAACTGACAACTTTGATTTGAAAAAGTGAGACTCGGCGTTTGCGTACTTGAGCCAAAGTTGGCTTAAAACTCGGAAAAGTAAGCTAACACCAAGTCTATCGAATATAAAAAATCGAATTACAATCGAATTATCAGATTCACCCATTATTTTTATAAACTTGTTGAAGCAGGAATATTCTAGAATCCTAATGTTTTTTCATGAATTTCGATCACATGAGGGAAGGGTATAGTCAAGTTGCTAACTACATAGGGAAGAAAGTGAAACTGGAAAACAAAGAGCACACTTTCAAGCACATACCAGTATGAATAGAGAGCGAGATGCTCCATTCTCAATGACAGCTGTGTGAAACCGTAACAATAACAAAAAACAGACTGAAATCGTCACTTTACTACTTCTAGATGAAAATCATGATGTAGTGTTCCATGAACAATTGCCGGTGCGAAAAAATTAAACCATCGAAACACTAAAATTTTCATGGGACCTTGATATTCTATACAAGTAATTTTGTCGGTGAATTACGGATAACAATCCATACCTGTAGAGGGAAAATCGAGCAAAGCTTGGTCTTTCGATTACGATTTCTATGAAAAAGTCTAACATTGGAATTATTAGCTTATGAATAGAACAAGACGGGTAAGTGAACATGTTGAAACTCTGAAGTTAGTAGAGAGGTTTTCTAGAAATATGTAGCTATCAATTCTTTTGGAAAAACTGAATATGTGACAAATGGAAGAAAATTATGTACTCATCGAAACACTAAAATTTTCGAAGTCCCTTTTCAATCAAATTTACAGCTGGTTAGCACTAAATGATGGATTGAATAAAAAAAGCCAGAAATTCTTCCAAGGTTTGTTGGTTAGAGGGTCATTCCTAATCGTATTACGAATTATCTCACTGGTGTTAATGATCTACAAAACGAATTGGTTGAAATTCAACTGAGGTCATGTATGAACTCATTGAAACAGAAACATGAGTTGCTTGATTCAAGTACTATTATTTTGAAAATTGAAAGGTTTCTCAAGAGTTTCTCCATGAGGCAAAAGGAGAAAAAGGAGAACCAGAAAAAATATGAAATTGGTGGCGGCACAATGCTATTATCATGAGCAGGTCCATGAAAAATTTGACGACTGATCGAAAAAAACAGCGATCCAACACTAGCCGGTGGTCTAACCTGAAGAAAAAACACATAATGGAACAGCAGGAAAGAGAGCAAAAATAACAAGAAAAAAGAGGGATCGGTGGTGATGGTGTGAGAGAGTAATTAAGCATGGACAAATTTTTGTGGAGACGGGAGAGGAGGACTAGAAAAAGGATATAGAAAAACAAGTATGAATATAGGGAGAAATGAGAAAAGAACACATGAAAATGAAGATTTTTAGAGGTAATCGAATTGAGAACTAAAAATGAAGTGTACATAAGATGAAGATGAAACATTGAAAACAAGTAGAAACGTAAAAAATAAAGTATACACAGAGAAAAAAAATGAAGGAAATTTCGATGATTTGGTGACGAAAACATGAATTACTGTGTCAGATTCTCCATTAATAACATGAATTTGGTAAATCCTTCGATCAATGGTGGGAAAATATGTTATGGCTAAAAGTTTCAAAGTATTCAATAGTTGAAGATGTCAAGGTCAATGAGAGCTTGGTCAAAATAATCTGGGCTTTAAAAAGTTTTCAGGAAATTGTATTGGAAAAACATTGAGGTGGAAAGAAATCGCTCAAGGTTAGAAAGACTATGGAACCGAGAAACATTTCCCAATCGAACCATGTTCCAAATTTGTGGACGGTAATCTTAAAAACGATATGTTGATGGCTTGCGACTTTGTTTTTTCTTTTTGAAAATTTAGCAACGTTGAAAGTTCATCCAATTCTTGTGAGCGTAACTCTTATAATCAAGATGAGGCGATGAAACAGAAAATCAGTCGTACTTAGTATTTTACCAAATCATAGCCGTTAAAAAAAACCGTAATCATTAGTGTTAGGTATGGTCAGAAAATCAATCAAAAATCGTTTTCGACATGAACAGGCGGAAGACGGAAGACGGAATTCCGCGCACCTCTGCCTTAAATATGATATAGAACTATTGACTTCGAAATAATCCACATTCATTAGACGAGGTTGTGAAGAAGTAAAACATAGCAAAAAAAAATAATTATTATGAGAAAACTTCCCAATACAACCAGCAACTTAAAGAGTCTTATAAGTTAGATGTGAAACTGCAGAAACTTGGAAAAACTAGGATTAATATGACATTTGTAAAATAACGTGAAAATCGCACCCCGATACAAATGAAGTCAATTTTATCTATTTACAGCAGTTTGTTTACTCATAGAAGTTAGCGGTAAAAAAATCAATTTTATCTGTTTCGATTAGTTTTCAAATGGAGTTAGTTTTTTGTAAACCATTGGTGAATTCATATACCTCAATTTCCAAGATGAAACAAACTTTTAAGGTTAGGCATCGTTTTCACTAATCAGAAACAAAGTTTGGATGCTAAGGCATTCTACTGAAACTTGAGTACTTGAGATGAGAATTCAGCTATTTATCTGATCAAAGCTGAATGTGATTTCACTTCATAGAGCTATAACAACAAATTGAAACTGAACATCTCGTCTTTGGACAACTGGAAATTTAATGATTATCGATATTCTTGGATATGTTAAATACAGTTTCAGCTACCTTTTTTATAAGCATGACGAATTGAAATGGTGATTTGTGCACAGTAGAGCCAAGATCAGTTCGGGTATAATTCAAATCACTAACCCAGGTTGATGAAACGGAAAACAAAAGCAAGATTTTGAAGATGAGTAATGCGGTAACAAGGAAAAAAGAGAACAGTTCCGGTTTCACCATGTCATGAACATACGAAGAAAACGGTGCCCTTTTAGTATAGAGAGACATTGAGAGAGCACATAGCGATTTCCAACTGATACCAATTCTAGGAATACCTCATTAGATAACGACAATAGGTATTTTTTGAATGATAAGGGAGAAAAATTAACATTGTGAAAAATTGACACAAAGGGAGAAATAAACTATGGAGTCTCTAAGAATGAACAAAAATTTAGAAGCTTGGAAAAATGAAAAGTTATAAAAGCGAAGATAGAATCAACACTGAAAAAATCAAAATTTCAGAGAATCCATGAAATGATAATGAAACTGTAGAAAAATAGAAGAATCAGTGAAATCGAGAAAATGGATGAAGAAATAAAGTGAAAAATCAAAGTGCCTAAATTTTGGTAATTTCTATCAACGATCAGAGGATTTTATTTCTCAGATCGATCAAATGGAGATGAAACTGTGTACTTTATGCAGAAATCAAATATCTGGCCGAAACACGGAAAATTACATTCTAAATATTCCTAGAGATGAATTCTTTACATCGTATAAATGCCACGATCGGAATGAGAAAACAGAAAATAACTCAAGGATAATTAGTCCATGAAACCGAAAATGTTTTCTGTTCCAACTAAGTTATTTTGTTTTTAGTAACAATCATTTGACTCAATAAAATATTTATGTATATAGAGGTAGTACATACAATTTTGTAGTTCCAAAGCTGGAGAATCAGTTATAAAAATGAAAGTGCTCAATAGAGGAGTTAATGTAACAGTGAACCACAGTACCAATGTCCGGTTTCATTATACTTGGAAAAAGGTTATATATTTTGTGATCAAATGGTGATGACCTACTGATATCAATTCTACATAAGAACGCCTTACTAGATAACGACGGTAGTCATATTTTGAATGATAAGAAAATAAACATTTGTGTTATGAAACTGTATTGATGGGACTGATAGTGGTGAGACAGAAGGTTGAATTTTAAAAAACCGCAAAAATTCCCACGAGAATTATCAAATAAACAATGAGAATAAGCATCAAATGGATCTATTAAAGATGTAAAGTTTCCTTGAAAACAATAAGCTTCTGAAACATAAAACACTGGATTCGTTTGAAGAATTTTTTGAAGGAGAACAGTGTAGATAAGATATCAATTAAAGAAATCTACGAAAAATAGGCTTCAAGGGTCAATTCTAAAGTGAAGTGAATACGAGAGGATCAATGTATTAAAACAATTAAAGCATATAAGCCAACATGACGAAACATGAAAGAAACATTGGCCCAAAACTGGATATTCGCTCTAGACACCAAGAATTACAACATATATGAAACAAGGCGTCACCAGCTCACTTATCGAATCTTGAGTAAATGTAAAGGTATTATGTACTCTTTGAAGCATAAAAAATTTAGATGAGCCATTTTCAACTATTAGAAGAACGAAGTACTAAAGTACTGTCTGTGAGCACCTACAATAGCTGTAAAACGGATTGAACGGCAATTTAGACCAAAAAATTTAAAAAAAAACTGTAGGTAATTTGTGAATAAGCATTTCTCAAATTCTCACTGTCAAAGTCAACAAAACAATGTTAATGGCAACTTTGTGAAACTGACAACTAGTTGCTTAATTAGATGCATGAAGTTTTGTTATTACCATAAAGGAAATCCGAGTCATTAGCTCGGAAGAGAAATTGGCCCATCTATGAACTCATTGAAACAGGAACACGAATAGTTTTCCTCAAATAGTGGTTCTTGGGGGATTCATAGGGTTTTCAAGAATGTTGAACTCATCACCGTCTCCCCGATTTGAAATTCGAACTGCAAGCTACAGTAGCCCGAAATTCGAAAAAGTTTTTACGGTGGGTCTACAGCTAAATTTGATTATTTTTTCCTGTCGTTTTTCGAGGAAAAACTTGAACCAAATTGATTTTAAAAATACAAGAACCAAGTTAAGCGTATTTTTAATGTCATTTGGCATGTGAAAAGATTAAACACTGTCTGCACTTGCGATTTTTGTTTGGCAAAATTGAAAATTTGTATCTAGTTTTTCAATTCATCATTGTTTTTAGTGTTTCATAGCTCAAAATGACCGGCGTTGAATTCTGCACAGAACTGTCGGAAGGATTTTGTGATCCGATCAGTAGTTTTCTCAAAATAATCATAAAACCGCGAAAAACTGTCGAAAAACGCAATTTTTCGCGGTTTTATGATTATTTTGAGAAAACTACTGATCGGATCACAAAATCCTTCCGACAGTTCTGTGCAGAATTCAACGCCGGTCATTTTGAGCTATGAAACACTAAAAACAATGATGAATTGAAAAACTAGATACAAATTTTCAATTTTGCCAAACAAAAATCGCAAGTGCAGACAGTGTTTAATCTTTTCACATGCCAAATGACATTAAAAATACGCTTAACTTGGTTCTTGTATTTTTAAAATCAATTTGGTTCAAGTTTTTCCTCGAAAAACGCCAGCAAAAAATAATCAAATTTAGCTGTAGACCCACCGTAAAAACTTTTTCGAATTTCGGGCTACTATAGCTTGCAGTTCGAATTTCAAATCGGGGAGACGGTGCTCATTGGAAAACGGAAACGAAAGGGTAGTAAACCTACTAATTTGTGAAGGAAGCGAAACAGGAAGCAAAAGAACATTCTTTTCAGGAATTCTTTTTATGTAGAAGCGCTTGCAGACAACAAAATATGAATCAATATACTCTACATATTTTTGATGACAACTGTGTGAAATCGTAATTAAAATAACAAATTAATAATACTCGCAAGTTTAAAATTTCCTAGTAGAGCTCACAGAAGTGTTGCACAAGCATTGTAGATTCTTCAAAATCAAACGTTTATGAACAATGTGAAACAAGGAATCTTAACGTTAGAAATCAACTCTAGCAGAAGCCTAAAAATCCTGATCCTTCAAACGTTTTTTGTCCCTGAGGTGGTCTAGTGTAGCACCGGGGGATTCTGGGGATTATATAGTTTTGGCTATCTGTAGGTGGAAGGTATATTTTGAAGTTTCAAACCTCGAACTGATTTTTCAACTTTCAGAAACCGTAATTATGTACTGAATATATCAAAAACAGGGTTGATGCCGAAATTATGTATATATTGTAGAAACCACCCACCAATATGATAAATATTGTCAAAGATTTCGAAGTAGCATTGATGACAACTTTGTGAAACTGACAAAAATTTTTTGGATTTTGAAGAAGAGAGACTCGGTGTTTGCAAACTTGAGCCAAAATTGGCTGGAAAATCTGAAAAGTACCTATACACCCAGTTCCGACAATCAAATTATCAGATCAGATTAGCCGAAATCCTCTAAAAACTTGTTGAAACAGGAACATTGGTAGTTTCATTCTAATAGTGGCATTTTAGAATCCAATTTTTTTCATTAACTTCGACCACACGAGAGATAAAGCAAAGAAGATAGTCGAATTGCTAACCAGGGAAAAGTGAAACTGGAAAAGTGAGAGCATACTTTTACGCAGTTAGTAATATGTAAAAAGACATTGCTCTCAACTGAATGTGGAGCGAGATGGCCCATTCTTGATGACAACTGTGTGGAACCGTAATTAAAATGAAAAAAAAAGCTGAAATCGTGACTTTACTAATTCTAGATGAAGATCATGATGTAGTGTTCCTTGAACAATTACCGGGATTATGTAGTGAGGGGACCGATTACGAAGTACATTAAAGTTTCTCGCTTTGCAAATATGTACATCAAGAAACAGGAAAAATGTTATGTTTAATCAACTTTTTATGAGACCTTATTCTATGCAAGGTCGATGAATTTTCAATAACAATCAATGTCTGTAAAGGAAAAATTGATCAAATCTTGGTCTTTCGATTACATATTTTATAAATCAGTCAAAAGTGAAATTATAATCTTATAGACAAGACGGGTAAGATAATATGTTGAAACACTGAAGTTAGTAGTGAGCTTTGCTAGGAATATGTATTGTTTTGTTTCATTAATACTAAATATGTAATAAATAGAACATCATTAGGTACTCATCAAAACACTAAAATTTTCGAAGTCCCTTTTTCAATAAAGTTTTCAGCGGGTATACACTCTATGGAGCATTGAAAAGTAAAAGAAAAAACATTTTTTTCAAGGATTGTTGGTTGAATAGGGTATTCCTAATCGCATTACGAATTATCTCACTGGTGTTAATGATCTACAAAACTAATGACTTGAAAATCAAATGAGCTCAGCTCATGAACTCATTGAAGCAGAAACATGAATTGATTGATTCAAGTAACACTAGTTTGATTATAGAAAGGTTTTTCAAGAGTTTCGATCGCATTCGACGAAAGGAGAAAAAAGAGAACCAGAAAAAAGATAGAATTGGTGGCGGCACAATGCTCATGTTATGAGCAGGTCAACGAAAAATTTGATGACTGAATGAAGAAAAACAGCGATCCAACACTAGCCGGTGGTCTAACCTGAAAAAAAAACACTTAATGGAACAGCAGGAAAGAGGGCAAAAATAACAACAAAAAAAAGAGGAATTGGTGGTGGTGGTTGTTGTGAGAGAGTAATGGACACATTTTTGCATGGACAAATTTTTGTGGGGACGGGAGGGGCAAAATGGATAAAGGGTATAGAAAAAAACAAGTATGAATATAGGGAAAAATGAGAAAAGAACACCTGGAAAATGAAGATTTTCAGCGGATTTTCAACAGAAATCAAGCTCAACTGAAAATGAAGAACTTGAAGTGAACATAAGATGAAGATGAAACATTGAAAACTAGTTGGAAAAGTGAGAAATAAAGTTTCTAAAAAAAATTGAGGAAATTTCGATAACTGAGAGAAAAAATGTGAATTACTGTGTCAGATTCTCGATGAATAACATGGATTTGGTTAATCCCACGACGAAAGGTGAAAAAATTTTAATGACTAAAAGTTTCAAAGTATACTGTTGTTCAAATGTGACAAAGACAATAAGAGCTTGATCAAAATAATCTGGGCTTTCGGAGGTTTTCATAACATATGTTGTATGTAAATTGAGGTGGAAAGAAAACGCTCAAGGTTACGAATGCTATGAAACCGAGAAAACATTTCCCAACCAAACCATGTTTCAAATTTGGGGTCGGTAATCTTAAAAACGATATGTTGATGGCTTGAGAATTCGATTTTTCTTTGAAAATTTAGGAACGTTGAAAGTTCATCCAGTGTTTGTGAGCGTTACTCTTATTCTTAAGATGAGGTGATGAAGCAGAAAATTATTCGTATCTGATAGGGTTCTACCAAATCATAGCCCACTCCAGAGATTTATGAAAACATCACGAAACTTGAAAAAAAACGTTTCATAAAAATTTCGACCAATCTGTAGATTTTCAGTGGTTAAACACCATCATCGTCGCATTCTGATGAAAAAAGTGGGAGAGAATTAAAATAATGAAAATGAACTTGAAATATTGGTTTGCAAATAAGTCAGCCTACTAAACCTAGGTACTGAAACAGTAACATCCCGTATTGCTTGTCAAAAAACTTGATTTGTTTTGAAAATTTGAAAATTCTACATTTCCCGTTTTATCATACTGCCAAAAGGTAACATTTTAGATGCTTGAAATAATGAATCACGATAGTCGAATAACAAAACAGAACAAATTTATGTAACCAGAAAGGTTTTCTGTATCAACCAGTTCTTAACACATGACTCTAATTTTGTCCCTTCGATAGGTCTTGTGATGCGAATGGATACAGTAAACTATTCAAGGCTCGATGGCTAAGAGAACGTTGAACTAAATCGATCAAATTATACAACCAACCTCTGCCTTCAAATTTTATGAAAGAAGCTGGAAATTTGGATCTGAAATGTGAGTCACGGAAGTCTTAGTAAAATTCAGACTTTGTTCAATTTTGTCGATTTTAGTGTCTGCGGTATGATATGAAACTATTGAATTTTGAAATAATTCACAATAGTTAGACAAGGTTGTGAAACAGTGAAACAGTGCAAAAAATATAACAATAATGAAAAGAATTTCCCAATACGTTGAGAAGTCTCTACGTTAGATGGGAAACTGTGAAAAATTGTGTTCTGTGTTCTGTTTCGACTAGTTTTTAAATGGAGTTAGTGTTTTGAAAACCACTGATGAATTCATATTTTTAAGGTTAGGCATCGTTTTCACTAATCAGAAACAAAGTTCGGTTGCTGAGGCACTCTGCTTAAACTTGAGTTCTTGAGATGAGAATTCAGCTATCGATCTGATCAAAGCCGATTCCACTTCAAAGGGCCATAACAACAAATTGAAACTGTAAAACTGGTCTCTGGAAAACTGGGAATTTCGTGATTATCAATTTCTGTTAGGTAAACACTGTTTCAGCTACCTTTTTTATAGGCGTTATGAATAGAAGTCATAATTCGGTAGCGATGGAATTAGAATCGGTTCGGGTGTAATTCAAATCCGTAAACCTAGTTGATGAAACGGAAAGCTACAGTACCAGGATGCCTGAAAAATGAGTAAAAGCGAAGTCAGTCAAAAAGGAAAAAGCAGTTCCGGTTTCAACATATTGGGAAAATCAACACTCATGTTCATCAGACGTTAGTAACAAAAATGGACCTGAAGATGACCAAAATATACCAATTCTAGGAACACCGTATTAGATAAGGGCAATATGTATTTTTAAATGATAAGAGAAGAAAATAAATATTGTGAAACTTTGACATATGGGGTCTCTAAGAATGCTCAAAAAATAAGAAACTTGGAAAAATGGAAAGTTACAAAAGCGCTTATAGAGTCAATACAAAAAGCCTAGATTGCAGAGAATTCATGAGATGTAAATGAAACTGTAGAAAAATAAAAGAATCAGTGAAATCGAAAAAATGGATGAAGAAATATAGTGAAGATTCTTCACTATATTTCTTCATCCATTTTTTCGATTTCACTGATTCTTTTATTTTTCTACAGTTTCATTTACATCTCATGAATTCTCTGCAATCTAGGCTTTTTGTATTGACTCTATAAGCGCTTTTGTAACTTTCCATTTTTCCAAGTTTCTTATTTTTTGAGCATTCTTAGAGACCCCATATGTCAAAGTTTCACAATATTTATTTTCTTCTCTTATCATTTAAAAATACATATTGCCCTTATCTAATACGGTGTTCCTAGAATTGGTATATTTTGGTCATCTTCAGGTCCATTTTTGTTACTAACGTCTGATGAACATGAGTGTTGATTTTCCCAATATGTTGAAACCGGAACTGCTTTTTCCTTTTTGACTGACTTCGCTTTTACTCATTTTTCAGGCATCCTGGTACTGTAGCTTTCCGTTTCATCAACTAGGTTTACGGATTTGAATTACACCCGAACCGATTCTAATTCCATCGCTACCGAATTATGACTTCTATTCATAACGCCTATAAAAAAGGTAGCTGAAACAGTGTTTACCTAACAGAAATTGATAATCACGAAATTCCCAGTTTTCCAGAGACCAGTTTTACAGTTTCAATTTGTTGTTATGGCCCTTTGAAGTGGAATCGGCTTTGATCAGATCGATAGCTGAATTCTCATCTCAAGAACTCAAGTTTAAGCAGAGTGCCTCAGCAACCGAACTTTGTTTCTGATTAGTGAAAACGATGCCTAACCTTAAAAATATGAATTCATCAGTGGTTTTCAAAACACTAACTCCATTTAAAAACTAGTCGAAACAGAACACAGAACACAATTTTTCACAGTTTCCCATCTAACGTAGAGACTTCTCAACGTATTGGGAAATTCTTTTCATTATTGTTATATTTTTTGCACTGTTTCACTGTTTCACAACCTTGTCTAACTATTGTGAATTATTTCAAAATTCAATAGTTTCATATCATACCGCAGACACTAAAATCGACAAAATTGAACAAAGTCTGAATTTTACTAAGACTTCCGTGACTCACATTTCAGATCCAAATTTCCAGCTTCTTTCATAAAATTTGAAGGCAGAGGTTGGTTGTATAATTTGATCGATTTAGTTCAACGTTCTCTTAGCCATCGAGCCTTGAATAGTTTACTGTATCCATTCGCATCACAAGACCTATCGAAGGGACAAAATTAGAGTCATGTGTTAAGAACTGGTTGATACAGAAAACCTTTCTGGTTACATAAATTTGTTCTGTTTTGTTATTCGACTATCGTGATTCATTATTTCAAGCATCTAAAATGTTACCTTTTGGCAGTATGATAAAACGGGAAATGTAGAATTTTCAAATTTTCAAAACAAATCAAGTTTTTTGATTCCAACTCTGCGCTGAAATGGAAAAATAGAGAACAGGATAAATAAAGATGAATCCGCCCAATCGAGCTTTTTTTCGACAGTTATAATGAATTCAGAAGCAGCGAGTTAGAAACCTCAACAAAGTATTAGCCGCGATACACATGCCTTTTTCGACCAAGCAAAATCAAAGCATCGGCGCCATTTGTTTCAAAAAGAAGTAGAATACTCCCAGAAGAGCGGAGGCCAGGGGGTTGGAGCCCCCGAAGGGGGCGAAAACCGCCTGGTGAGATTTTAACAATGAACTAGTGCGACGTCTGTCCCATTTTCCAGCACAAACTCCAGTTTCACTAACAACTTTTATATCTTGGCTTAGATTGATGAGACTAATGAATTCCCAGTATGATTCCATAGTTTCAATATGTGCCCAAACGACTGCTCATTGTCTCTGAAGAAAGCTGAATAAAGTTGAAAACCTGTTGGAACAGGATATTTTTCTGTTTTGAATTCTAAGTTTAGTCAATTAATATTTTTTTAGTTGATATTGGAGTTTTCATTGAACTTTCTCTTTGATCCAAATGTTTATCACCTCATAAAAATGACCATGAAAGAAACTTCTAGCGTTTGCGATGACCCACTGCTAACAATTTTATCAGTTTCAATTAACTTTTTATGAAATCGATAAATTCCCTTATAGTCGATCACTAACCGATTATATGCTCATTTCTCTGTTCATTTTACAGTTTCATTAACATCCCATGAAACCTTGATAATTTACATTTTTCAGTGTTCTCTCGCTTTGCCTTTTTCCAAGTTTCTACTTTTTGCGCATTCTTAGAGACCCCAAATTTTAGTTCCTCCAATGCATAATCTGCCAAAGTTTCACAATGTTTATTCTCTTCCCTTAACATTTCCTAAACTCCTTTTGTCATAGGGTGTTCCTAGAAATGGTATCAATTGGTCAACTCAGGGTTCGCCTTCGAGATTAACGTTCGATGAATAAGTGTTATTTACCCAGAATGTTGAAACCGGAACAGATATTTACTTTGGTTCCTTTTTTATTTTTTAACTCATTTTCTTAGACATCCAACTACCTGTACTTTTCAGTTTCACTAACTGGGTATCATGATTCGAATTTCAACTGAGCCAATTTGATTTTTTATAGTATCGCCCTAATTGACCCTTCAAATAATGTTTTGCCACCGAGTCACACTTTTTTGAAAATCCAAGAAATAGTTGTCAGTTTCACAAAGTTGTTATTAATGCTACTACGATATCTTTAACAATTGGCGTGAGGTGTTTACAATATAAACATATTTTCGACATCAACTTTGTTTCTGACCCATTGAGTTCATAATTACGGTTTCCGAAAGTTGAGAAATGAGTTCTATGATTGAAACTTCAATGCACCTAGCACAATAACGGGTAGTCAAAACCAGATAATCCTCAGAATCCCTCCGGTGCTCCATTAGACCACCTCAGAAATAAAAAACGTCGAAGAATCAGAATTTTAAGGCTTCTGCCAGAGTTTATTTCTAAACTTAAGATCCCATTTTCCCATTTTCTCATAAACTTTTGATTTTGAAGAACCTACAATACTTGTGAAAAACTTCTGCGAACTCTACTTCGAAATAGTAATTTGTCGCATTAATTACGTTTTCACACAGTTGTCATAAAAAGTGCAGTATATTGTTTCATATTAAGTTTTCTATTGGAGCTTGCTACTTAAAATGAAAAGAATTCTCTTTTGCTTCCTGTTTCACTTCCATCACTAATTAGTAGGTGGACTACCCTTTTCGTTTCCTTACTCCCATTCGTTCTCCATTCTAGAAAACCCTCTGAATTCCCCAAGCTCCACTTTTTAAGCAAAAGTTTTCATATTCCGGTTTCAATGAGTTCATAGATGTGCCGCTTCCTTTTCCAAGGCACTCAATTTCTAATATCGAGATAACAAAACTATATGTATGTAATTATGTAACTAATTGTCAGTTTCACAAAGTTGCCATTGACACTATTTTTTCGAATTAGACAGTCTGTAGATTAGCGGCCTATTTACAAATGACCTAATTTTTTTTCGAAATCTCTTGGTTTTAATTGCCGTTCAATCCGTTTTCCAGCTATTGTAGGTGCTCACAGACAGTACTTTTAGTACTTCGTGCATCTAATATTTGAAAATGACTCAACTAATCTAAACTTTTTATGCTTCAAAGAGTACATAATAACTTTAGATTCACTCCAGATTTGATAAGTGTGCTTGATCCCTGTTTAATTTATGTTGTAATTCATGGTGTCTGAAGCGAATATCCAACATTACGTCAATATTTCTTCTATGTTTCATCATGTTGCCTTATGCGCTTCAATTTTTTTCAAAACATTGAACGTACCGTATTCATTTGTCTTCAAAATTGGTATATTTTTCGTAGATTTCTTCTATTGATGTCCTTCCTATCTACACTTCTCTCCTTCAAAAGAATCCTCAAAAGAATCCAATATTTTCTGTTTCAGGAGCTTACTATTTTCAAGGAACCTTCTCTTTTTTGATATTTCCTTTACAACTTATGTATGTATGCTAATTGTTTATTTGAAAATTCTCGTGGGATTTTTGGCAGTTTTTAAACAAGGAACCTTCTGTCTCACCACTATCAGTTCCATCAATATACCTAGTTTCATAACACAATTTTTTAGTTTCTTATCATTCAAAATATAACGTTTGCCACTTTCTAATAAGGTGTTCCTAGAATTGATATCAATCGACCATCACTATCGAATCACGACCGGGATTAAAAATAAATAATCATTTTCCTAGCATGATGAAACCGGAACTGTTCTTTTCTGCTTTTTGTTTCCGTATTCCTCA
The DNA here is from genome assembly GCA_963932045.1 of Caenorhabditis sinica. NCBI lineage: Eukaryota > Metazoa > Nematoda > Chromadorea > Rhabditida > Rhabditidae > Caenorhabditis > Caenorhabditis sinica. The sequence continues at coordinate 25,348,766 of OZ009940.1, forward strand.
TTTTTCTTGTGAAACATGTACCAAAATTGAACATTGGGACTGTGGTTCACGGTTACATAAACTTCTTTATTGAGCATTTTTATTTTGAAAACTGATTGTGCAAGTTTCGGAACCACAAATATATATTTATGGCGATTGTTATTAGTAAAGACTATCCCTAGCATCCATAAATGATCAATTGAGTCAAATTATTAGAATAAAATAAGCTAGGTGGAACAGGAAACATTTTCGGTTTCATGGACTACTTATCCTCGAATAATTTATTGTTTTCTCATTGAGAACTGGGACCCTTTTAGTTCTAACAATTTATCTCTAGGAAATTTCAAAATGTAATTTTCTGTGTTTTTGACCAGATATTTAATTTATACATAAAGTACACAATTTCATCTCTATGTGATCAATCTGAAAAAATAAATCCTCTGATCGTTGAAAAAAATTACCAACAGTGCCTAAATATAAAAAATGTTGGTAATTTTTTTCAACGATCAGAGGATTTATTTTTTCAGATTGATCACATAGAGATGAAATTGTGTACTTTATGTATAAATTAAATATCTGGTCAAAAACACAGAAAATTACATTTTGAAATTTCCTAGAGATAAATTGTTAGAACTAAAAGGGTCCCAGTTCTCAATGAGAAAACAATAAATTATTCGAGGATAAGTAGTCCATGAAACCGAAAATGTTTCCTGTTCCACCTAGCTTATTTTATTCTAATAATTTGACTCAATTGATCATTTATGGATGCTAGGGATAGTCTTTACTAATAACAATCGCCATAAATATATATTTGTGGTTCCGAAACTTGCACAATCAGTTTTCAAAATAAAAATGCTCAATAAAGAAGTTTATGTAACCGTGAACCACAGTCCCAATGTTCAATTTTGGTACATGTTTCACAAGAAAAATGAGGAATACGGAAACAAAAAGCAGAAAAGAACAGTTCCGGTTTCATCATGCTAGGAAAATGATTATTTATTTTTAATCCCGGTCGTGATTCGATAGTGATGGTCGATTGATATCAATTCTAGGAACACCTTATTAGAAAGTGGCAAACGTTATATTTTGAATGATAAGAAACTAAAAAATTGTGTTATGAAACTAGGTATATTGATGGAACTGATAGTGGTGAGACAGAAGGTTCCTTGTTTAAAAACTGCCAAAAATCCCACGAGAATTTTCAAATAAACAATTAGCATACATACATAAGTTGTAAAGGAAATATCAAAAAAGAGAAGGTTCCTTGAAAATAGTAAGCTCCTGAAACAGAAAATATTGGATTCTTTTGAGGATTCTTTTGAAGGAGAGAAGTGTAGATAGGAAGGACATCAATAGAAGAAATCTACGAAAAATATACCAATTTTGAAGACAAATGAATACGGTACGTTCAATGTTTTGAAAAAAATTGAAGCGCATAAGGCAACATGATGAAACATAGAAGAAATATTGACGTAATGTTGGATATTCGCTTCAGACACCATGAATTACAACATAAATTAAACAGGGATCAAGCACACTTATCAAATCTGGAGTGAATCTAAAGTTATTATGTACTCTTTGAAGCATAAAAAGTTTAGATTAGTTGAGTCATTTTCAAATATTAGATGCACGAAGTACTAAAAGTACTGTCTGTGAGCACCTACAATAGCTGGAAAACGGATTGAACGGCAATTAAAACCAAGAGATTTCGAAAAAAAATTAGGTCATTTGTAAATAGGCCGCTAATCTACAGACTGTCTAATTCGAAAAAATAGTGTCAATGGCAACTTTGTGAAACTGACAATTAGTTACATAATTACATACATATAGTTTTGTTATCTCGATATTAGAAATTGAGTGCCTTGGAAAAGGAAGCGGCACATCTATGAACTCATTGAAACCGGAATATGAAAACTTTTGCTTAAAAAGTGGAGCTTGGGGAATTCAGAGGGTTTTCTAGAATGGAGAACGAATGGGAGTAAGGAAACGAAAAGGGTAGTCCACCTACTAATTAGTGATGGAAGTGAAACAGGAAGCAAAAGAGAATTCTTTTCATTTTAAGTAGCAAGCTCCAATAGAAAACTTAATATGAAACAATATACTGCACTTTTTATGACAACTGTGTGAAAACGTAATTAATGCGACAAATTACTATTTCGAAGTAGAGTTCGCAGAAGTTTTTCACAAGTATTGTAGGTTCTTCAAAATCAAAAGTTTATGAGAAAATGGGAAAATGGGATCTTAAGTTTAGAAATAAACTCTGGCAGAAGCCTTAAAATTCTGATTCTTCGACGTTTTTTATTTCTGAGGTGGTCTAATGGAGCACCGGAGGGATTCTGAGGATTATCTGGTTTTGACTACCCGTTATTGTGCTAGGTGCATTGAAGTTTCAATCATAGAACTCATTTCTCAACTTTCGGAAACCGTAATTATGAACTCAATGGGTCAGAAACAAAGTTGATGTCGAAAATATGTTTATATTGTAAACACCTCACGCCAATTGTTAAAGATATCGTAGTAGCATTAATAACAACTTTGTGAAACTGACAACTATTTCTTGGATTTTCAAAAAAGTGTGACTCGGTGGCAAAACATTATTTGAAGGGTCAATTAGGGCGATACTATAAAAAATCAAATTGGCTCAGTTGAAATTCGAATCATGATACCCAGTTAGTGAAACTGAAAAGTACAGGTAGTTGGATGTCTAAGAAAATGAGTTAAAAAATAAAAAAGGAACCAAAGTAAATATCTGTTCCGGTTTCAACATTCTGGGTAAATAACACTTATTCATCGAACGTTAATCTCGAAGGCGAACCCTGAGTTGACCAATTGATACCATTTCTAGGAACACCCTATGACAAAAGGAGTTTAGGAAATGTTAAGGGAAGAGAATAAACATTGTGAAACTTTGGCAGATTATGCATTGGAGGAACTAAAATTTGGGGTCTCTAAGAATGCGCAAAAAGTAGAAACTTGGAAAAAGGCAAAGCGAGAGAACACTGAAAAATGTAAATTATCAAGGTTTCATGGGATGTTAATGAAACTGTAAAATGAACAGAGAAATGAGCATATAATCGGTTAGTGATCGACTATAAGGGAATTTATCGATTTCATAAAAAGTTAATTGAAACTGATAAAATTGTTAGCAGTGGGTCATCGCAAACGCTAGAAGTTTCTTTCATGGTCATTTTTATGAGGTGATAAACATTTGGATCAAAGAGAAAGTTCAATGAAAACTCCAATATCAACTAAAAAAATATTAATTGACTAAACTTAGAATTCAAAACAGAAAAATATCCTGTTCCAACAGGTTTTCAACTTTATTCAGCTTTCTTCAGAGACAATGAGCAGTCGTTTGGGCACATATTGAAACTATGGAATCATACTGGGAATTCATTAGTCTCATCAATCTAAGCCAAGATATAAAAGTTGTTAGTGAAACTGGAGTTTGTGCTGGAAAATGGGACAGACGTCGCACTAGTTCATTGTTAAAATCTCACCAGGCGGTTTTCGCCCCCTTCGGGGGCTCCAACCCCCTGGCCTCCGCTCTTCTGGGAGTATTCTACTTCTTTTTGAAACAAATGGCGCCGATGCTTTGATTTTGCTTGGTCGAAAAAGGCATGTGTATCGCGGCTAATACTTTGTTGAGGTTTCTAACTCGCTGCTTCTGAATTCATTATAACTGTCGAAAAAAAGCTCGATTGGGCGGATTCATCTTTATTTATCCTGTTCTCTATTTTTCCATTTCAGCGCAGAGTTGGAATGAAGTGAAACTTTCAACAAAGTTCAGAATCAAATGTCAGAAATGGACAATGTGACAAAAGTCAGGACTTGAAACGCTTAGGTTTCTAATAGGGGTCCAACCTTTGGAACAAAACCGGGGTACCTATGTATCTGACTCCATCAGTCATGTTGGATAGAACCTCTTTCTTTGAGTCGTCAGCACATAAAAACAGCCTTGGATTTCTTAGTACTGGAAATTCAGTTATGAAGGACAGAAGACAGACTCACATGCAGAAATCCTCAAATGGCAGCGATGAAAATTGTGCGCTTCCGAAGTTCTCTATCCCTTTAGAATAGTCTCCTATTACTCAGGCAAAATAACGAAAACTTATTAATTTCGAGAAAAAAATTATCACGGACAAATTTCCAGTTGATCTCTATAAGCTTCATTCAAATCGGTCCACTGGCAATCGAGATATTACGTAAAAAAGACAGAGATAGCTGAATTTTATTAGTGAAAAGATGAAGATAAGTTTCCGCTATTTATACCCATTTCTCAGAAGCTCTAAAATCTTTTAGTAGCAGAAAACTCTCGAAAATAGTAAAAAACGTTCAGAAACTTTTTACAAAACACCATTTCACTTCCTGGCATTGAACCCGGATATCACGATCAGCGACCAAACATCCGCACCACTACGCTACGGGTGCACATGCCAGCAGCGAGGTGAGAGGGGTAGACATAGCGGTCGGCACTGCCTATCTCGCTCCCCTCCCTTCCCCTCTTCTCTTGCCCTCCACCACTCACGCATGCGCTAAAGTGAAAATGGGGGGTGAATTACAGAAAATATCAAAATTGACATTTTTGAGAAAAGAAAAGTACGGGCATCATCTCGGACAAATTTCCAATCGATCTGTGTAAGTTTCATCCAAATCTGTCAAGTGACAGTTGAGTTACGATGAGCGACAAACACTCATACAGACAGAATTGTCGATTGTTATTAGTAAAGATAGTGATGAAAACCTTTCGAAACGGAAATGACATGTCCTAGTTTGTTGGTTAAACTTTTCTAAATGCTGGAACCCACAATTTCAGGATAGGTATTCCTTAGCTTGAGAACAACATCACTGTTTATCGAAATCTACTGTCACATTAAATAAGCTGATGTAACAGGCAATCAAGAGAGCTTTCAAGAAAAGCTAACAAAAAGCAAAGAAAGACAAAAGTTCCTGTTTCTTTATACTAGGAAAACAGCGCATTTTCTGTTGGCCGTAATGGTTGCAAATCGATATCAAATCAAGGAATACCTCATTAGATACTGATGCAAATCTTTTTTTGGAAAAATAATGGAATTGTGGTGGCGAAACAACATCGGGTCACTAGAAGTGATAGTAAGAAACAAGAACAAAAAAAATCTACACTGCTTTCGGTTGTCTAAGTGATTCATTTAACCATTGAAAAAAAGTTTCCTAGAAAATAAAGGCGTCAAGAAGCAGTAAGATAACTCTGTTTCTCTAACATTTTATCGGTCATCCAGATTCTTTAAAATTGGTGGTAGTGATTTCGGCGCTGTAATATCTATGAGGAAAGGACATTAGTGTAAAGGAACCTTAATAAAAAATGATCTTCAAACCTCTCTTCAAAAGAAAATTAAACGTTGATGTTCTCAAATTATTTACAAATAATATAGGGTGATAAAACAAAATAATGGCACATCCCATGAAACCGGCAAACTTATCAAATATGAAGAGAATCTGAAGAAATTATAAGCACATTGAAACATGAAGATTGTTGATGTCTCATTTTCGATTATTAGATGAACAAAGTGTTACATCTAGGCACTGGTCATAGTTAGAAAATGGACTGAACGATGATCGAAACTAAACGTGAGATATTTCAAAAGAATTGTATGCTTGTATAGAAAAATACTATCGAATTCAACACAATAGTGTTAATGGCAACTTTGTGAAACTGACAAAACTGACAATAGATAGTCTAGCGTAACGACTATCGAACTTTATTAGATTCTCTGAATTTCTATGCACTTATTGAAACCGGAACATAATTAGTGCAAATAACTGTTTTTCCAGAATGTCGGCTATGTATGAGAGACATATGAGCGACAAGGAGCAATACGTAAAGCCAACCTACTAATTAGAAAGGAAGTGCAACAGGAAAAGTATAGTCTTCAGGAATTTGTATTGTGTGTATAGTTTCTTTTTCTACCAGCACAATATAGAGCGAGATGCTCCATTCTGAATGACAACTTTGTGAAACCGATGAATAATGAATTATATTCACGAAATTCAAACTTCTAGTAAGCGATCACAAAACGCAATATCTTCCATGATCAGATGTTTATGGAAAGTATGAAACATGAGATCCTAGAAATCATCTCTGCCAGAAAAAAAACCATAAAATCAGAATTCATCGACGTCTCTGGCTTCTGAGGTGGCCTAATGTGGCTCCGGAGAGCACATACAGTAAACAGTCTTCATTTGGAGACTGGTAATTGTATGTGTGTTGCTTGAAAGATGTCATGATTGTGAATTTTTTTCGAACCCGATTACACGTCCAATCGGAAATCTTAACTTTGACCACATTTTTCAACGTTAGGAAACCGGGAACTTTTGTTGGGAAAAGCATCTAGAAAACTTAGACTGGCAAGACAACCATGAATGCTATTCCGATAGTGTATGAGGTTTTCACAAAAAATTAGTCAGTTGATGTAGCACACTTATCAAATCTGTAATGGATTTGAGGACATTATGGACTCAATGAAACATGAAACTGTTGATGTCCCATATTCAACCAGTTTTACAACGAATGATAACGTGTACTAGAAAATGTCGAAAAATATCTCACAAGCAGTTGAGAGTGGCGAAAATGCGTTTGATTTGAAAGTACCAACGACAACAAATTGTTGAAGGAAATATCTATAGTGTTAATGTCAACTTTGTAAAATTGAAAACTAGTTGCATAGTTAGATATCTATATTTTTTCTCGATTTAGGAATTTTGAAGGATTTCAATTAGATCGAAGATCAGAAAGACTGATCTATGAGCTTGATGAAACAGGATTATGAATAGTTTTGTTCAACATATGATTTTTTTTTTTGGGAAAAACGGGAATATTCAAGCACTTTCATCATGAAACTAGAAGCGAAGAGGGTAGTCCACTTACTGATTCATGAGCAATCGCTGGTACTTCGAAATCGAGTTTGTGAGAAAAGTGAAACAAGGGGTCTCAAAAATGAACATTCGCAGAAGTCTCACAAACCAGTTTTATCGATAAAGAAAGAGGACTATTCAGACATTTTTGTTGAGATGATGTATGGGAGTTGTATGAGATATAAAATGTGTATGATTCTTTTGAAGCCAACGACACAGTGCATCAAAGTTTCCAACTTTGAAAATATTCACATTGAAAAACAGGGAAAATTTTATGTTTCATCAACTTTATATGGAACCTCGATATTCTATATAAGTGCTCGTATAGATGAATTCTGGCTGAAAATCAATGCCTGTAGAGGAAAAATCGAGCAAAACTTGGTCTTTCGATTACGATTTTTATACATAAGTTTAAAAGTAAAATTATTAGCTTATAGAACAAGACGGGTAAGCGAACTTATTGAAACACTGAAGTTAGTACTGAAATTTTTGAAGTCTCTTTTTCAATCAAGTTTATAGCGAGTAAGCACTATCTTTATTCTTATACCAGCAAAGTTGGGCGCCTGCGGCGCGATCGAGAAATTAGAAATGACATTTTGTTTTCATCGGTTTTTTTCTTCTTCCTGTTCGCAAAAGTTCACTTCAATCGATTGTAATCTTCACGCTTTTTCTAGAAATGAAAAACGGACGCGGACACCCGGACAAACGGACAGAATTAGAATCGTATTATATAAGAAAGATAAATAAATGAAGTGGGGTTTGTCATCACGTTTATTTCTTTGTCCGTCTGTCTCCACTTTTCATTTCTGAAAAAGATTCACGCTAGAAAAACTTACAGTGACCTTTCAGAAATGAAGAGCGGCGAAGCCGCGATAAAATCAGAAAAAATGAGTGGCGAAGCCACGAACCCACCCCTGATTGAAGCGCCGGAGGCGCGACAAGCAGGCTGGTGTATATCAAAGATTGAAAAATAAGAGAAACCAACAAATTTTTCAAGGCTTGTTTTTTAGAAGGGTCAGTCACGTGCGTATTATTGAAGATATCACAATGGTGTTAATGACAACTTTTTGAAACTGAAGACTCATTTGATTTGGATGATCTCACTTTCAGGAATGAATGGGATGAAATTCAAACGAGCTCATATATAAACTCATTGAAACAGAAAAGTAAGCTACTTGATTCAAGTAAGAGTATTTTGAGAATTCATAGGTTTTTCAAGAGTTTCGATCCATTTCAGGGGAACAAATCGAAGGGGGGCTGTCAAGTTGCTAATTAGGGAAGGAAGTGTAACAGTGGTTTCATCTTTCGCATAATGAAGGAGTAGGTCGAATGTAGAACGAGCTACTCGATTCTAAATCCCAACTTTGTGAAACCGATACCAAAATAAAAAACCAAGAAATGTCGTAACCTTACAACTTCTAGATAAATAAGATCATCAAATAGAATTTCAAGACCCATCGCAGGTTTTTCAAAATCGAAAGATTATGAGGAATGTGAAACGGGGGACCTCAGAAAAACTTTGAAAGAAGTCTCATCGACGCTTTTTGTTTTTGAGATGGTCCAATGTGGAACCAGAGGGGTTATGGGGTTTTCTGGTGTTAGTGAATTGTATGTGTTTCGCTGTAAAGTTGCCATGAGCATAAGTTTTTTTCAAGGGATTCCAACGGACATATTGAGGTTCCAAACACAGCACTAATTTTTCAAAGTTCGGAAACCGTAATCTTTTCGAAAAGGGACCTAATTTTAACTCTGAAGTGGGTTCATGAATGTTACTTCGGAAGTGTTTAAAGCTCATAATAGAAGAGTTGACTACATACAGTACTGAATCACAACAAAACATTTACCAAAAATCTCCTAGTCGAAACAGAAAACGTGTTGGAGCTTGAAATTCAGTTTCACAGTGCTCTTATTATTAGCGTTTTGATTGAAAAATTGCTGGAAAGGAGGGAAAAATACTTTTCGAAAAGTGGAAAATGCAAAAATACAGACTATCACTAGGCGATGGTTTCAGAAAACCAAAATAAGGGTATTGAAACAGCAGAAATTTGTCAGAAAACCAATTTTTTAACTGTTTCACTGTGTTCATAACCGATTTTCTAGTTTTCGGATACGCTCGAATTTCCATTCATTGTCTAAAGAATCTTGAATTATTTTTAAATAATCCAGTGATCCATCATTTTTCGTAATTCAACAGTCTCATTTGTGAAGAAGTGTAAAGAAGATTGTAAACTGGGACCAGATACAACGAAGAATTGTACCACTAAAATTCAGAGCAAAAAAGTCTTGAAGTTGAATTAGTGAAATTTTGAACTCAAAAAATCGAACTATGAGGCAAGAAACCGCTATTTATTTACTAATTACCTACAGTTTCCAAAGTTTACAAAATAATACGTTTTGAAAACAGAAAAAAAGGAAATTAGCAGAAAAAGCACAAGTCAGTTTTACAGATTTTATAAACGATGCTTGGATTTTAATGTACTTTTTCAGATGTGTAAGATCCAAAACATTACAACATGAAAAAAAAGAATTATGAAAAAACGCCAACGATCTCACAGATTATCTATCAAAAAGTTACCTGGAATTAATTAACACTTTGAAACAGAGACTGGAAATATCAGATCTCCAAAAATGGTGATCGCTCCACTACCAGAGGTAAGGGATCTGTTTTTTTTTTCAAAGCTGGAATTAAAGTTTGAGAGGAACGGCATTAGTGGAATCCAGCACAGAATGCGCCTACAAGTGTCGTACTTGAAAAGGGAAAAGTTAAAATTTTGGAGCTTGAGACTCTGTCTCACTATGCTCTAATGATGAGCGGTTTCATTAAAAATCTGATGACTGAGGAAGATAAAATAATATTAGAAATGGGGAAAAAGCGGATGAACTAACAATAATAATGGTCACATGTGAAGAAATCACACTAAAACAGAGAAACACGTATATCAAAATTAGGTTACTGAAAACTGTTACATTAAGTTTGTAATTGCTTTCTTACTTTTTGAATATGTTTTTATCCATAGTAAATTTGGTGACATGAATTAGCATTCTAAGACAAAAGATTACCAGCACAGGCACCAATATCATTCAAATAAGTGTTACGAGTGTTTTCAACTGAATTAAAGTCATACTTCGAACAATGGTTCTAGTAAATTTCCAAGCGGAAAAATCCTGATTTCGAAATAATGAAAAATACTGCAAGAAAATGGAAATATGAACCAAAGGATCAATCCTGGCATACTAGACAGCCTAGAGCTTCAGGTGGATTACTGATAAATTTCGGTGAAGATGATTTATTGTTTGTGTGTTACGTAAAATATGAAGTGAGCATGAGTTAGTTTTTCCCGCTTCCAACGGCTCATTGAAATTCCAAACCTCAAGCTAATTTTTCAATGTTAGGAAACCGAAATCTCTTTTTTTTTGAAAAATTATCTAGGTAATTCTGATTTGCGAGACAATTCTGCTTTTCATTTCAATATTGTTTAAGCTTTAAAATATAATTAAAAAAACGATAAGATCGATTGAATTATAATACAAAATGCGCCTGGAAGTGTCCTGCCTGAAACACAAAAATCCAAATGTAATTGCCAAATGTTTTCATGAAAATCTAATTGGTTGGTGAAACGTGAACCATTTCAAAAAGTAGTAGGTGATGCGACAACAGACAACAAACTAATACTAGCCGATGGCTTGATCGCAAGAAAGTTAACTGAGACTGCAGAAAATTTTAAAAATAGGCAGTTTATAAAAACTGTTTCACTGATATTTCAAAGAGACCATTTTTCCTAAAAAATTCAGAAAGTGTACCCGGGTCATTAGCTAAACTACAGCTACCAAGATTAATAACAAGTCGCCAAAACAGAAAATATAGAGAAGTTTCTAGAAAAATATGTTTCACTGATTTCATAACCGATGTTTCGACATTCAGACTCGTTGAAATTTGGACTATGTGAGCCATGAATGACCTAAAAATTGTCACAAAAATGGGGATAGCATTTTTAAGTACGGAATCGTTAACCCTAGTAACCAACAAGAAAAGTTCTACAAATTTTTTGACTCTTTGAAACGTAAATTTCAAAAATAATGCAGAAGATCAACAGGTTTCCAAATGTTCCAACTAGTCATTGTCAGAAGTTGCAAAGGATAACTACACTAAGAAACGGTGAAAAAAGTTCGGAAAATACTCGTTAGGTTTCTAGTGAAAAACCATCCGAAACACGTAAAAATAATTAAAAAAGGACAGATACTTCGATTTTCTTTATAATTCACTAATTCCGGAAATTTTCGATAAAGTGTCCTTTTACTGTCTTTAGGAAGTATCCAAAATTTTGACACCTTGAAAAAACAGTGAAAAATTTGAAAATGTTTGAAAATTTCCCCTTATTTTCTCCAGAAAAAATAGTAAAAATACTGCGAAAGAAGCAGAACTAGATTACCAACAACTCTCAAAGTGATAATAAGTTTTGAAAACAGAAAAAACAGTGAACCTTTCCAGAAAAAATTTATTCAGTTTTACAGATTTCATAAGCGATACTCGGAGATTTCGTATATTAGTTCTACAGGTGTCACTTTCCAAATTTCTTTACATTTTGAAACAGTGTTTGGAAAATCAGAAATTCAAAAATGGTCCCATTTTTGAATATCACTTCTCCAACTACTGAGTTACAGATCTTGTAAAGCATAACTACACTGGGAAGCAGTGAAAAATCTTTGAAATTCCTAGAAAATTTTGTAAGATTTTTAGTGGAAAAACCCTCCAAAACTCCTCAAAATAAGGACCTCTAGGAGCAGCAAAAAATAGAATTTGAAATTCCAAAAAAAATTAGCATGTTCAAATTTCAAAAAATTAACCAAAAATTCAACTTCTTCGTAATCGTAAGCTTCTAGCAACTTCTATAATGTATACAAAATTTTGTCACCTCCAAAAAACTGTGAAAAATTCGAAACTTCCCCATTTTTTCCAGAACAAAGATCAAGGTGCTCCTCCTATTGGGTAGGGGCTCACTGGAGCCAAAATAATCCGCAAAAATACGTTATATAAATCTAATGACTTGGTTACACGAGAATCACTTTAATAAGTAGTGGCAAAGAAAAACAACGAACTAATACTAGCCGATGGTTTCATTACAAGAAAGCTAACTGAAACTGCAAAACATTTAAAAAATAGGTAGTTTATAAAAACTGTTTCACTGATATTTCAAAGAGTCCATTTTTCCTAAAAAATTCAGAAAGTGTACCCGGGTCATTAGCCAAACTACAGCTACCAAGATTAATAACAAGTCGCCAAAACTGAAAATATAGAGAAGTTTCTAGAAAAATATGTTTCACTGATTTCACAACCGATGCTTCGATTTTCAGACTCGTTACCATTGGAACTATGTGAGCCATGAATGAACTAAAAATTGTCACAAAAATGGAGAAAGCATCTTGAGTAAAAAATCGAAAACCTTGGAATAAGTAATCAGTAAAAGTTGTTCGAAAATTCTTCACACCTTGAAACGGATATTTCAACAATATTGGAAATGATCAAAGCGTGGTTCAAGTACCAACTAGTCACTCTCAGAAATTGCAAAGGATAATTACATTAAGAAACGGTGAAAAAAGTTCGCAAAATAATCTTTGGGATTCCAGTGAAAATCCATCTAAAACTCGTAAAATTAATGAAAAAAGTACAGAAATTTCGAAATTTCGAAAAATTCTATAATTTCGTAAATTTTCGATTAAGTTTTCTCTTCCAACTGTCTTTAGAAAGCATCCAAATTTTTTTTTACACCTTGAAAAAACAGTGAAAAATTTGGAAATTTTTGAAATTTCCCCCATTTTTTTCCAGAACAAAGATCAAGGTGCCTCTTCTCTTATGTCTCTAGAGAGCCAAAATATTCCGGGAAAAATACGTAAACAAGGCAAAAAAAGAAAGTAACACAAAAAAAGGGAACAAGAAAAAGAACTAGAAGAAAAATAAGAAGTAGTCGTGAGAAAAGAAAGAAGAAGAAGAAAATGAAAAACAAGGGAAAATTTCGTTTTCGCTTGAATAGAAAAAAGAGAGAGAGAGAGGGAGGAAAATTTGAAATGAAAACTAATGAGCTCCTTGCTCCAAAAAGTAAGTAAAATTGGAGAAAATAGACAGCAAAAAGAAGGAAAAAAGAAACACAGAGAGAGCCAGGCATCCACTTGGAAATGAATAAGAAGCAACGGAGCACATTTCCCGAAGAAATAGTGTGCAAGGAGGAGAGACGCAGACAGTTAGACAAAAAAATTACACACACACCGACCGGCCGTCGGCCGTCCGTCGGCGGTGAGAAGGAGCAGCGGTGTGTGTTTGTGTTGATGGGGAGAGGGGGGACTCGGAGTAATAGAAGATAAGAAAAAGGGGCGGAGCTTCCCCCCCCCCCCTTTTTCTTGGGAGAAGAATGAACAATTTCGAAATACTGTATCTGGAGAAGGAGGGGAGATAGAAGAAAGGTGTCAACTACAAAAATGATCAAAATTCGGTGCTGAGAATTTTTGTGGTTAACAGTTTTAGATAGCTAATATGGTTCTTGAAATATGGTATTTCGAAATAGTGTATTCAAAGAAAGGGGGGAAGGGTTCCTCTTTTTTCATGTTTTTTTGCAACCTCAACTTTGAGGTACTGTATCTAGAGAAGGAAGCGAGATAGAAGAAAGGTGTCAACTGGAAAAGTTTTTGAAATTTGATGATAAGCATTTTTGTGGTTTACAGTTTTTTGATAGCTAATATGGTTCCTGAGATATGGTATTTTGAAATAGTATGCTCAAAGAAAGGGGAGAGGTTTCTCAGTGTTTTTTGACAGTGTTTTTTGACTCCTCGACTTTGAGTTACTGTATCTGGAGAAGGAAGGGAGATAGAAAAAAGTTGTCAACTGGAAAAGTTATTGAAATTTTATGCTGAGTAACTTTATAGTTAACAGTTTTTAGGTAGCTAATATGGTTCTTGAGATATTGTGTTTCAAAATAGTGCATTTAAAGAAAGGGGGAGAATTTCCTCCTTCTCCATTTCTGCCTCCTCGACTTTGAGGGACTGTATCTGGTAAAGGAAGAGAGAAAGGAAAAAGGTGTCAACTACAAAAATGTTTGAAAATTGATGCTGATCATATTTGTAGTTTACAGATTTTAGGTAGCTAATATGGTTATAGAGATATGGTCTTTCAAAATAGTATATTCAAGGAAAGGGAGAGAGGTTCCTCCTTCTCCAGGTTTTTTTGCATCCTCAACTTTAAGGTACTGTATCTCAAAAACCATAGAAGTTACCAAAAAGTTGCCAACTGCAAAAACTCTTAAAATTGGATTTTGAGCATTTTTGTTGTGAATAACTTTTTGATAGCTCTTATGGCTCTAGAGATACAGTGCTACAAAGCAAGAGGCGTGGAAAAAGGGGAGGGATGCCTCCCCCTTCACTGAGCCTCGTACTTTGAAGCCCTGTATCTTTATAACCATGTTTTTAAAATATGTGTAACTACAAAAATAATAAACACAAAATTTAAAACATTATTCTCGTGTTCAATATTTTTATAGCTGTAATAGTTATGAAGATACAACCCTTCAAAGTCGTGGAGCACTGAGAAATCGGTTGGGCGTTCCATCCTCTATCTCTTCTTCAGCGAGTCTCACTTTGAGCGTTGTATCTTAAAAACGATAACAGTTATCAAAAAGTTGTCAACTGCAAGAATAAAAAACACAAAATTTCAAACATTTTAGCAGTTGACAACTTTTTTCTAACTCTTTTCGTTCTAGAGATACGCGCGCCTGAAATTTCGCAGATCTCTCTCGTCGTCTGCGTCTCTCTCCCTCCCTTCCCTCTCTTTACCTCTCATGTCTACTAGTATCAGCTGATATGATATTTTGGAGGAGATTAGAGACCACAAGATCTTGATTTTGTTATCATGTGCTGTGGAGTATTTATGAGGTTTAGGAGACTTATTATTATTATGAGCTCTCTATTTTTTTCTTCTTCTTCTTGAGAGCACATGCACATGAATACGTGAGCAAGACACGACTCTGAAGGCTCAGTGAGCTCTCTGACAAGGAAGTGGAGGGAGAAGGAGCGAGGAGAAGAAAATAAGACTGGAAAACAGGGGGAAAAGCTGAAAATGGGAATGGAGGCAGAAGGGAACAAGGAAAGTTTTCTGGGGGAAGAGAACAAGGGAATTTTAGAAAAAAAGTGATTTGAAATAGATTTTTGGTATTTTAGGCGGGCAGAGGACTAGGAACAAAAATTTTGGTGTAAAAATTGGAACTTTTAGAAGCAGAGAAATGTTTTGGAGATTGAATTCTGACCTCGATTAGCTGAAATTATGTATGAAGGCTTTGAAACGGTCAACTTTTCTCGCGATTTTTGAAATTTTTCCACTTCCCATTCAAACAAACTTCGCTAACTGACATTGAGGAGATTGTGAAACAGAAAATTTAAAGAAATTCTCAAAATTTGGACTTCCGGACGAAAACGGACTTTTCGCCACACTGCCTCTCTTTTTTTAGTTTTGAGCCAACTGCAGTTCAGATATTATTAAAATTCAGTATCTTCTAGAAATATGAAGTCAAAGAAACCGTAATTTTCGGAAAAAAAATTCTACTAACAATCAATAGACCAACGAATTTCAATCACGCACTAGAGTGGAGGAATTCTAAACCAGAACCATCCACGAATACAGAGATCCTTTATTGTTACGGTTTATGCATTCGATTCATCAAATTCAAAATGAAAACCACCAAAATTATGAGAGATTTGAAACAGAAATTGTAAAAAAGTCAAGTTTATTTGTTCAATTTCAACTTGGTTTTTTATTTGATCTCACAATACAAATGGATAATCAAAGAAAATAGTCAAATAATATGACTAGGGAACACCAATACTGAATAACCACAGCAACATATTCTTGTAAATTGATTTTCACCCAGTAAATTTTATGAAGAAACAATGCCCATGTGACCTTAGAGATACGGTAACGTTTCCATGCGGTACCATAGTACGGTAAAACATTTTAAAAAACCAACCAATAACTTGGAGCAATAACACTAACAAATATCAAGTTCTTGAAACAGTACAAGAGTGGAAAGTATTTAATGAAAATGTGAATTTTTTTGGATAACGCAAGAAACACATCTTTTTGAAAGTACCTGGCAAACTGAGTTATTGAAACTGTGAAAGTTACAGTACCTCATTAAATGCAGTTTATGAAAATTCTAGAGAACTACGTTGCAAAAATTAGTAATTAGTAGGCATTCAATTGAATCCGACGACTAAATATGGCCCACAGAGAGCAAATTGGGGACTTTTCTGACGCAATAAATCTTTCTAAACTCATGTTGATTAACGGGTTTCCATGTTTGTTGTTTATTAGACTGACGTACAGCATTATTGGTTACCAAGTACATCTCCCAAAAATATCTGTTATTTGAAGCATCAATGTGACATTATTAGAAAACAGAGTTTTAGAAACAGAGTTTCGACGGGAAATTGTAGTTTTCTGTGCTTCAGCTGTGTTATTTGGTGAACATAAACTTCGAAAATCGAATATAATGAAACCTCCTTTCAATGAGTTATGTTGCTCAGGAGTTCCCAAAAAAATTTTCCCATGTTTCTTATACACGCGATATGTGTCAATCTGTGTTCTATTGGTTACCAATGCGTCTCCCAAATAATATGAGGTATTTGAAAAAGAGTTTCAGCGGAAAATTGTAGTTTGCTGTGCATCAGATGTGTTATTAGATGAACATAAACTGTGAAAAATTGTTGATCCTGCAACCCTGAAATCACATCTCTAATGAAACCTCCTTTAAATGACTGAAAATATGGCGGACCTGATACAGTAATTATCAGAACTGATTATAGAGAGATTTCCATTTTGTTGACACAAAAAAGGATATTACAAAATTGAGCGAATCATGATGAACTCAAAAATGGTTTTCCGAAACCAGAAAAAGCACAAGAAATGTTTGAACTTTCAAACTCCCATTAATATACGGTAAGTTTTTGTATATTTTGTACTTTGAGAAACAAGTAACGTTACACTTTTTAGACAAGCTTGTCACTTTGAAACAACTGAGTGGAGTCACGGTACCAATTTTGGTGGTAATACTGACTGATATTAAGGTCTTGAAACAGCATATGATGATGACAATAGAAACAGTTCACAGTCATGAAACATAAAACTGGTTCACAGAAAAAACGGCATTTCTACTTGTGAAGCTTCTGGAAGACTTTGTTAACTCGATGCAAATCTACACTAACAAAAGCGTGAAACTCACTAGTAATATCATGATGAGGTAACTGAAATGTTCTGTATTTGAATTCTGGAGAATTAATGGAAGAGAGGAAAGATGTCATTACAGAAATGAACAAATGAAATAGTTCTGCACCATTTTTGATAGCATAAATATCACAAAACAGAAGTGACAGGGCACTGAACTTAAAACTACAGCGAAACGGGAAAAAATACCGTGTTCAATTAGGTCAAAATGATGATAAACTGCTTCAAATTGCTCCTTTCACTGTGATTTGAATCCATGAAATGTTGGTATTGATAATGGTGCTCCCAATTGAGAGCTTCCTGAAAAAACTTTTGTTGATAATGATGCAATTCCTGATGTTGAAGTTCAGTTTTTTTCTGTTTCAGCTTTTATTTTTACGTAGTTCTTATTGCCTTCCAATTATTGCTTTTAACATATATGGGAGACGTAAAACAGAAATTCCACCGAAATTTTGATTTGGTGTACTGCTTCAACTTTGTATTCGAGTTGTGAACATCAGCATTTTGCACAGACCCAGGCAATCTAAACAGAACAAAAACATCAATCACATAAACACTACCGTTGTCAGCCCGACCCGCTCAGCCTGATCCGCTCGCATTGAGAGCTCAAAACCACTTATTAGATTTCTTTTGGTTTCTTCAAATTGGTTTCTTCAAATCGGTTTTTTCCAAAGTTTGTTCTAGCTCTCTAACATCCGATTAGAACCTATTTTGGCACTCAAAAAAAATGGAAGATGTGGAAAATCACGTCCATTGATATACGGTTAGGAAACATGGTTATGGGAAGTAAACGAAAATGTAAAATTCTGTATTTTGCCGTGTGATTCGTTTGAATTGAAAACAAGAAGGCAAAAAAGATTCTGATTGAAATCATTACATTCATAGCGGCCAATAAGGGCATCAAAAGGTCCTTCTGACCTCTACAAATTTCAAAATATCCATATTGTTCAAAATTCGTCCAAGCCTAGTCATGCTTATACTCATTTGAAACGTCTTGTAGTCCTGATTTTGAAAATCTAGTTAATTTGTCAATCAGCGCAACTTCCGTTGAGTTACGTTGATGATTTTTCTCTAATTATGTGTGCCCCAACCCGTGCCCTTCCTAACATTTCGGCAACACGCATCACTAGACCAACCGCCTGTCGTAACATTTTCTGCTTCTCTGCGTCTTCTGATTCTCTCTCCGCAGCCTGTCTTCATTTCGAAATGCTCATTCTAACCCTCAACAGACGTCCCGACTACCCAGATGTCCCCTTTTTATAGTTTTTAGTATCTATTTTTATCTAATTTCTTATCCGATTACGGTTAATGTTGACCTCGTGTATTGAGAGGTCTTTTCCGGCTCGGCTATTTTTTTTCGAAGAAAAGTGAATGACCAAACAAAGGTAAGAATTTTTGTTGTTGTTGTTCTTCTTTGATTTTCAAGCGTACTTTTTCATTTTTTATTAAATTTGCACTGTTTTTTTTTCTCCCAGACAACGTTTCTCTTGAATAACAAAATTTGCACATAGTCATGCTTCTAGTCACATTCTTAAGTGAAGAGAAAGTGCAGTAATAAAACTTGCAGCTGGGACGATTTTCGCAATAAAACATGAGCAGAGAAATAAATTGGTTATGGGGTTAATAAAGATCAGATTTTCGAATTTAATACCCATTTGAAAGCCCATATTTTAAATGAGTTTCAAGGATTTTATAAGCAAATAGGCTCTCTTCATCACCCCTCCCCCATGACCTCTTTTTCGAATTGTAAAGTCAAATAAGGTGCACATATTTGTATTCTGACCCTCTATTCTTCTCCCAGAGTGATTGGTGTAGCTATTTGAAAGTAATGAAGTCTCTTTACCTTCTATTGACTTTTCGTTAATTAGATCAGCAATGGCCTACGGGTTTTGATTTATGCCTAGTTCAAAGGAGGATTCCGGTCAAAAATTTTTTTACCTCAAAATATGTAAAATTTTGTGCTGACTCCGAATATGATAGTGAAAACGCTCAAAAATCTTTCTGGAACCCTGAAAAATCGCTTCAAAACTACTCTTTTTCGGCCGTACGGTCTCCTGGGGCCGTGGCCTAACTTCCGGGGTTTTCTTGGCCACCTGGCTCGTCCATCGCTTTTTCAGATTTTTATACCATTTTTTCAGGTTTTTTTTGTGGAAACCAAACGAAAAAGTGAAATAACAACAAAAGTCTATGATTTTCACAAAAAAAAAAACACCTGAAAAAATGGTGAAAAAAAATCCGAAAATGCGGTGGCCGAGTCAGGTGGCCGAGAAAACTCCGGGAGTTAGGCCACTGTCCCAGAAGACCGATCGGTCGAAAAAGGATGGTTTTGAAGCGATTTTTCAGGGTTTTAGAAAGATTTTTGAGCGTTTTCACAATCATTTTCGGAATCAGCACAAAATTTTACATATTTTGAAGCAAAAATTTTTTTGACCGGAATCCTGATAAAAAAAAAACTTTTTTGCTGTTCTCCACTCATTTTTGAAGTCCTTAGTTTCCATTATTGTACAGATTGCTTGCTTTTCAAAATGCTGTATTCATTTTTTTCCAGGAAAATGAAACCAGTTTTTCTGGTTTCTCTCTTCTTGGGCTCTTTGGCGCTCAGTGATGAGGAACGATGCCCGAAAAATGGACTCGCCATCAACCTCAAACCCGGCGACGTTCAACTTCTGGAGCCCATCATCAAGGATAGATATCGTCAAATTTTTGGAAAATGGATCGCCGCGCCTGAGTGGAAGCCAGCGAATGCATCATACCGGATGGTTGTGAGTTTTGGTGTTTGGTTTTGGCGTTATTTTCGTTATTTCATTTTCAGACCCGCCCACATGGATGTTCCAAACCCTTCCAACTTCAAATCCACGTCATGAGCAACAACATCCAAGTAGAAATTCCTGCAATGAGAAATTTCTCACTAAAGTGTGGACCAGACAGAAGCCGATCGAGTTTACCATCGGCTCGGAAGTGTATGGATCCCTTCTGGTTCGGTCACCAGCTTCAGAAGGATCTAGACAGGAGACAGTAGTTCCAACCGGTTAGTTTTTATTTGCACTTGAGAATTGTTTTCTTTCAAATTTAAATATCAGACTTATTTGATTTAACATTCGAAAGTAGTGTATGTAGTCTATTGTTTGTCGTGAGTGGAAAAAAGTTCAAACGGTATGGCCTCATTTCGGCACTCTAAGATGTTCAAAAGCATTTGAATAGAACTGTTAATGAGTAAATAAAGGAGTAACAATTTGCTTTGGCCAATATGACACTTTTGTGTGCCGCCATGATGAAATTACAAATCGAAACCTGATAGAAATCAGAAAACCTGGGAACCTACATATGTATGAAAATTGAGAATAAGCAATTCTTTCAAAACTAGGATTAGAGAAAAATCATTTTGATAGACTTGAAAAAAACGTTTCAGATTCACTGTCCTCCAAAATAGAGAAGATCTTGGATAGATCCACCACTACCAAGCCACGCAGACAAGAAGATAGAAGGACTCTAAATAGTGTATTTCCCCATCATTCGTATCTGTCCCCTGACACGGGAGAGACGACCCCATTGAACCTTTCGTTCCCCAATTTTGTTGAAAGTATAAATAGATAAATTGTGATCCTTGAATCTTTGACTTGCCGAGATCATATCTAGTATTCCTACCCAAGTCGACTCCAGTACCAAATGCAACCTTCTTAAAACAGGAAAACTAAATTAGAACTTGGTTGGGATGGAACTATTCAAAATCTTCGTGATTTTATTGGATTTTTTAGCTTTGCGTCTTTATCGAGTTTCGTACATCAACTTCAAAGAAAATAATGGATTTGAAACAGTAATCTTTGAAAAAAATACATTTACATTCATCGGATTCGCCTTGCTTATTTGTTGATCTCAGCCGTCAGAAAGGTATTATTTGATGATTACAAATACAACTCGGACGAATAAAAACGTATTTCGAATGACGATCATATTCAATATGCAGTGATACAAAACTGTTACTCCTGAACAAATGTAGATCGTGATACAGTAGTTTTCTAAAATTTCACGTGATGATTTCTGCCGTAGGTGGAAAGAAGAGTTTGAAAAAAACTGCATAAATTCAGAAGACTATTTCTTCAAAAATGAGAAAATAATTGATAATTAGCAAAACCACCATGGCGTCTATCTTTACTATTAACAAACGCAAAATTCTGTGTGTCTGTGTGTCTGTGTGTGGATATCCCACCCTAGCGAAGTCCCCACCGAACCGATTTCGCTCAAGTTTTCACAGGTCATCAGAAATTTGGTCTTAATGATGCCCGTCTATTTCGTTTTTTGAATGATCAAAAAATGAGGTCACAAGGTCGCAAAAACCTCATTTCAAGAGCAATTTGCTTTTTTTCAGTTTTGAGAGGGGAGAGAGACGAGTTCACGGAATTATTTTTCACTTTTCGAAAATTTCTCAATTTTCTCATTTTCAATTATTCCACGTTGACCTGAAAAAAAGCCGAAGGCTTTTTGGACTTCTTAGAAGGGCCGCAGGCCCTAAAAAAGCCGACGGCTTTTTTGAATTCTTAGAAGGGCCGCAGGCTTTTCGGATTTCCTAGAAGGGCCGCAGGCCTTGAAAAAAAAGCCGAAGGCTTTTTGGACTTCTTAGAAGGGCCGCAGGCCCTGAAAAACTAAAGCGAAGGTTTTTTGAACTTTCTAGAAGGTCCGCAGGCCCTAAAAAAAGCCGAAGGCTTTTTGGACTTTCTAGAAAGACCGCAGGCCCTGAAAGAAAAAGCCGAAGGCTTTTCAAATTTCTTAGAAGGTCCACAGGCCCTGAAGAAAAAGCCGAAGGCTTTTTGGACTTCTTAGAAGGGCCGCAGGCCCTGAAAAACTAAACCGAAGACTTTTTGGACTTTTTAGAAAGGTCGCAGGCCCTGAAAGAAAAAGCCGAAGGCCCGGAAAAACTAAACCGAAGGTTTTTTGAACTTCCTAGAAGGGCCGCAGGCCCTGAGAAAAGCCGAAGGCTTTTCGGATTTCTTAGAAGGGCCGCAGCCCCTGAAGAAAAAGCTGAAGGCTTTTTGGACTTCTTAGAAGGGCCGCAGGTCCTGAAAGAAAAAGCCGAAGTTTCCAGGTCCAAAAACAAGCGGACGCCAGGTGGTGGAGCCCCCGAAAGGGGCGGAATCCACCTGGTTGATAGTCAATCAGGAAACATGATTATGTGAGCTATACGAAATAGTAAAGTTCTGTAGTTTTGATAATTTTTATTTTAAGTATATGTGAATGTGTACATATATTTGAGCAGAATGTGAACGTCTAATAACTTTGGTGATAAAACTGGCAGATTTGGAGATCTAGAAACAGTACAGAAATTTTAATAAATTTCAATCTTATACCAAGTATGATATCCGGTCATGAATTCTTTGAGTAATTGAAACTAACAAAATTGCAGTGGTCTTATGCAGACAAAGAAAAAATACTATAGTCCGGAGACAAATTTTATGCTTCAAAAGTATTCTATTCAAAAACCACTTTTACAAAAATGAAGTAAATTGCAGCCATCTTGAAATCGGAAAATGATAAAAACTTATGCTAAGCTGGTCACGAATTTTGAATAATGCTTTTGAATTTGTCTTTCCAATTTTATTTTTCTTGCCATATCTACCGTATTGATCACCAATTCCAACTCCCAAGAATATAAGGGATATGAAACACTAATCTAACAACAAAAGTTATACTCTTTTTTCTGTTTCCGTTTGATCATTAGTTGACATAAAACTACCAAACTGCAATGACACGACGGTATGCTTGAGAAAAATAAAATATACATGTTCCAGAGAAATTTCAATCAACTAGCAATTTTGAGAGAATCAAAACTTCACATATAGTTAAGCCGCAACCATCAAGCCTGGACTAATAATGAACCTGATATAGTAGTTTTTTGAACTTTCTAACTGATTTTCAATTTTTTTCTAAACATAATAGCGTGAGGCCTTCTTGAAAAAACCAAAAATAAGCTTGTTGGTAAACTAATGGAAGCTTTGATGCACTTTGTAATGTGTCTCGGAAACTGTTAACAACTTCAAATAACGCATTTAAATTAATATTTTCAGTCGACAACCAGTTCAATTGATTACTAACTTCAGTTCCAAAAAATATGGGGAATTTGAAACAGTAATCTAGAAAAAGTGTTGCTTGTTTTTCTGTTTCAGTCCGGCCATTAATCGAAATTCAACTACCATAACACGAGGAACTAATGAAACTTTGAGCAAGGGTTGGAAGAAAAAATACTTAATACACAGTGGGAGTTGCGCCGACTAATACAAGTCAAAAACTGAACCCAAACCTTCAAGCCTGTACTCATGATGATTCTGATACTGTAATTCTCCCCGGCATTTTTCATAGTAAGTGGATTTTAAATTTATCTATGAAATTAGCTGCAAGTAACAAATCTGATGTAGACTGAAGGCAATCTTAAAACCGAGAAGAGGCTTGTTGGCGAACTACTCAAAAATTTGATAGATAATCCAATGACGCGCAGACCAGATATTCATCACAATTAGCAAAAGGTATGAGGAGTTCGAAACAGAAATCTAGGGATGTAAACTAAACCTTATTTTGAATGAATCACCTTGGTTTTTTTTTACAAGTAATCAGGTTTTGCGAACTTGACTTGATGAAAACGAACTTTTGGAGTACGTCATTCCAAGCAAAATGTTCCTGTTTCACCTTGGTTTTACCTGTTGACAAGCGTAGGAGGGCTAATAATATCGTATTAAGATTTTCCCAACTTGATAAGTACGAACTTCTTGTGCTCGAGAGAGCACTCTTTTTATAATTAATACAATGTTTTATAACTTCTAGATATTCCCTGTGCTGAAAATATATCCCTTTATTTCTCATGTCCCTCTTTATCTCTCACTAACAGTCTGTGGGAGGAAAGAGGGAAATCATTCTTATTGTTTTCCTCCATAGAGAGAGACGGCTCAGAAGCCCTCTCTTCTTTTACATTCTTTTATACTTATTTTCCTTTGTTTGTTCTATCTTCTCGTTCAATAGAATAAACGGTTTAATTACCCAAGTTTGAGGTGTCAACTACAACGGCGCTTGGGTTCAACCACAAGTTGAGATCTGTCTGGATCGTCAGGAGCCCTCCTAACACTCATTGGATTCGTTTATATGGTGCATTCTTGGATCTAACCTCACTGTACCGCGTGGCATCGAGACAACAAGTTTCGAAGTGCGAGCACAAAAACCAGGACCATTGGCATCAACGAAGTATCCAGTATTAAGGAGAAGACGTTTCATCAAAAAGACATCAGAAAATTTTCCAATTCATAATCGAGAGCAACTCTCTCATTCACACACACACACTCTTGTCATCATCAGGTGATAAGAGTCAAAGTCCATCCGGACAAGGAAACCGTCTGTAGCTTGGAGCACAGACAATCAGAAGATCATAAGGTCTCGCCCGTCGAGCCTCTTTTCACATTCCATCAGAAAGTGGGATTCACAACAAGTGACTCACCTCAATCAACAAATATCATCATGATGCTGACAACAGCCAGAGTACAGGTCACAAAAGCAATCCAAAGCTTGAAAACTGCCGTGGAAAATTCATCCAAAGACCTGGAGAGATGGAGGAACCTATCAGACGATCAGATTACAGCAGCATTACCCGAAATGATGAAAGAAAAGAAGCTAGTCGAACTCAAATTTGCCAGACTCAAGAAGAACATGGAAGCTCTTTACGTGGCAGCTGGTGGAAAAGCAGAAACCGAGGAGGACGACGAGGACGTTACTCAAAAAGAAGAACTTGTAGTCAAATTTGGCGATGCAATAGAAGAAGCTGCAGACTTGCTGGATAAGATCGAGATCGAAATATTCAGAATTCCAAATCGAAGTGCAGAGAGAAAGTCATCAGAAAATCATGAAAGCAGAAAACCACAACCAACACAAATCATTCAAATCGCTCAAAAGCAATTGGATCTCCCAGAAGTCCCAAAGTTTTCAGGAAACTGTTGGGAATGGGACAACTTCGTCACAATTTTTGAGGAAGTCGTTGGAAAATCAGGTCAAAGCAACATCTGCAAGATGAATCATCTACTGAATGCGCTGGAGAAGGAGCCGAGGGAGCTCGTATCAAAATTCAAGATTCTCGACAACAGTTTGCAAAACATCCATGCAGTTCTTGGCCGAAAAATATGGTAACAAGAACAAAATCATCAATCATTTGTCGGACAAATTGGAAGAAGCAGAATCAAAGTCAAAGTCTACCACTGATCAAAGAAGACTTCTCGACCAAATTTCCATTATCGTCCATCAGTTGAACAGTTTGGGAGAGCAAATTGAGACTCGACTAACAAAGAAGTTGATCATCAAGAAGTTCGATCACAGAATTCAATCACATGTTCTCAAAATGAAGCTGAAACGATTCAAAGATTCAGAAGAAAGATGGACCATCAAAGTCATACTCGATAGCATAGAGGACTTCATCAGACAGGAGGAAGAGCTCAATGAGTTTCTTCCGGAATCTGAAAAAGAAAGCGAATCATCAGAGGAATCCGATTCTACCGAAGAATCTCAATCGGACAACGAAGACGTGGAGTCCAGAAGAAGTGACGATATGGAGCCATACTGCATCTACTGCAAAGAAGACGGACATTGGTGTCAAGATTGCAGAACCATCACCAGTGCCGAGGACAGAGAAGAAATTTTGAGAGACCAAAAGAGATGTTTCAAATGTACCAAAAAGGGACACAGAGCCAAATCATGTCGATTTCCTGGATGCCGAAACTGCAATGGAAATCATCACTACACCATCTGTTTCAACGAAGAAGAATACTCCAGTAGCTTCGAAGAGGATAGTGACTCAAACAATAACCAAGTGGACAAACAGATGCAGAGAACGACAATGCTTGTGTACAGAGAACCAGTCAAAAAAGATCACAAGCAAAAGTCAACAACGAGAGAAGGTGCAAAACAGAAGAACAAAAACTTCCACGCGCCGAAAACAGAAAAATCAACGTCATTCATACCGACAATTCGAGTGATGGCGTACAATGCGAGATATGCGAAATGGGAAGCTGTTTCGGCTATACTTGACACTGGAGCCGATAAAACTTACATCAGCAAAAAATTGGTAGAGAGCTGGAAACTGCCGGTGGATGGAAAGGAAACAGTTCACAGTCGGACGTTTGGATCGTCCGCTCCAGCCAAGAAAACCTTCATCAAGTCAAGGATGTGCATTCAGCTTGGAAATCGGGAAGAAAAGCTAGAAGTGTACGCGTCGACAGAATTGGACGGAAACATTTCCAAAGCAAGTTTTTCTGATGAAGATTTGAAATACATCAAGACGAACCAACTCGAAATCAACGAGGATTCAAAAACAGAGAGAGTCAATCCACAAGTACTGATTGGATGTGACTACATTAACCAACTGCTAACAGGAGAGAGGCAATCTCTTCCATCAGGATTGCATCTCATTGGAACATCAGTGGGATTTGCGTCGGTTGGCAGATCAAGAGAATCTCCGTCAATCATCAGAGAACAATTCAAGAAGAAATTGCAATTCGTGGTGGTCAGAAGCAGCCCGGATGTTGGAAGAAGTGAAGAAAAACAACATCGTCCGTGGATCAAATCAAAAGATATCAGAAACTCGAAGACTCTTGTCAACGACCAAGGATTGGAATCAAGGCAAAACGGGAAGATGAGAAGAAAACTATTTCAAACTAAATCTTCCTCAAAACCACAACAAGTGGCGAACGTCTCGGGTCATGAAAGCCGTTTCATGAAAGCAGATTCAAAAGTGGATATCACTATCAAAAATGGATGCAATGGTTGTGAACGAGAAGCCGTTGCTGAAGTTAGGGCAAATCAAACGAACACGAAGTTGGCCAGAGTTGATCATATTTGGGCCCGGAGCCTCTCTCCAAGGAGAGATTCATACTTCAGAAAAGCCGAAACAAGGAATCATTATTCATCCTGTGCCAAAAGAAGACAGTGCCAATCAGAAAGCAGATCGACTCAAGAGAAGAAGGATATGCAGAAGAGGATTTCAGTCGAAAGATCAGATGAGTCAAGGACAAAAGACATCCCCCTTTGGAAGGAGGGCAATTCGTCCAGCAGTGGATCCAAGAGGGAAAGCTGTGAAAGGTCTAAATTCAAATACGGTTATTAATTGTAATCGTATCACCCTCATCTGTTTATGTGCACCCCCCTGACCCCAATTTCTTTCCTCTAAAAGCCGGGAATGTGCTCGAGAGAGCACTCTTTTTATAATTAATACAATGTTTTATAACTTCTAGATATTCCCTGTGCTGAAAATATATCCCTTTATTTCTCATGTCCCTCTTTATCTCTCACTAACAGTCTGTGGGAGGAAAGAGGGAAATCATTCTTATTGTTTTCCTCCATAGAGAGAGACGGCTCAGAAGCCCTCTCTTCTTTTACATTCTTTTATACTTATTTTCCTTTGTTTGTTCTATCTTCTCGTTCAATAGAATAAACGGTTTAATTACCCAAGTTTGAGGTGTCAACTACAACGGCGCTTGGGTTCAACCACAAGTTGAGATCTGTCTGGATCGTCAGGAGCCCTCCTAACACTCATTGGATTCGTTTATACTTCTAGACAAAACACCATTTTACTCTCATGGTTGAACTCATGTTGGTGTTGATACAGTAATTATTGATACTTTCCGTTGTGGTGCTTTATGTGATAATGACTCACCATCAGATCCGGTAGAAAAATTGAAATCCGAATGCAGAAGCACAAATACAGCTCTAATAGTTCATAAGCGACAGATCGGTGTTATTGAAAGTCAGAAGCTTCTAGATTTAAAAGAAGTGAAAGAAACTGTGGGCTCTAGTCCGAAACATGGGTCCCCCCAACTTTTATGGGTCCCCTTGAACTTATTTGGGTCCCCTTGAACTTTTTTGGGTCCCTTTTTGGGACGCGAACTTTTTTGGGTCCCCTCCAACTTATTTGGGTCCCCTTGAACTTATTTGGGTCCCCCTTGGAACTTGAACTTTTTTGGGTCCCCCCTGAACTTTTTTGGGTCCCCCCTGAACTTTTTTGGGTCCCCCCTGAACTTTTTTGGGTCCCTTCCCTGAATTTTTTTGGGTCCCCCCTGAACTTTTTTGGGTCCCCCCCCCCTCCAAAAAAAACTGAATTTTTTTTTTGCTTGGACTGCTCTTTTCTCATTTCCAAACTTTCATGGGCCCATTTTGAGTGGTGAACTACTTTTTTCGTTTTTACTCCAATACTCCAGTTTTTCGCTCAATTTTCATTCGAGAGCATATGATTTGAAAATGTAAAGAAAATGAGCTTGTTATCCGCGAAAAGTGATTGCATGGTCTCTATCGCAAAGAACGGTCTCTAGAATTTTAGTGGAATTACGTGTAGAATTGAATGGTCTCAATTGAAAAAGTGATTCTAACTTAGAATTGTTCCCCTCATGTATTTAGGCTTAGTAAACGCCTCAGAAGACTTCAATCGAAAATGGAAGTTAGAATGCGTTTCAAAGTGCATTTTTCGTGATTGTAGTGTTTCTGAGGCCTTTGCCTAAGCCTAAGAAAAAGGAAACGCAGCCAAAATAATTACTTATGGCTCTAAAGGCAAGAGGAAAGGTCCCAACCGCAAGAATATGTCCCATGAATTCATCATTCAATAATTATTTTGGTTGAATTCCCTTTTTCTTAGGCTTAGGCAAAGGCCTCAGAAACACTATAATTACGAAAAATGCACTTTAAGACTCATTTCAGCTTTTATATTCTATAAAGCCTAAAAAAGCCTGAAGCCTGAAAAAAGAAAACTCAAAACTAATATTCACAACGTGTTCATGTCTTGGGACCATTCAATTCTAAAATAGCTCTCTAATTTTTTAGCTCTCTAATTTTTTGAAAATTAGGCATAGTAAGGTGTAGGAGTCTATTGCGTATGTAGTAAACTAATGAGGCCTTTTTTATGTAAAAATGGATATCTTTTAAATCGATCACGAAGAAGAGCCAATGAACCAATTATCGGAAACGATCACCGAGGAAAAACAAAAACAAACTTTGGAAAACTCACAATAAACGGGAGGAAACTATGAAAACAACAACCAACAAAGCGATGTACAGGAGGCACTCCAAAATATGGATTTAGAGTCAATTTTTTGGGGCCTTTGCCTAAGCCTGTTATAAAAGAACGTTGTAAATTAATATAGGTGTAATAAAATAAACCCAGAGAAAACTAAAAATCAGGAGGTTTCTGACCAGTTATTGGCTTGAAAAGTTTGGAAAACGGCCTTTTTATGTCGAAAGTGCAGAAGACTAACTTCGATTTTTCTTATTTTTACAATTCTCAAGAAAATTGACAACGTTCTAGTATAACAGGCTTAGGCAAAGGCCTCGAAAAATTAACTCTGATTCGAAATTTTGGAGATACAAAAAAAATTTCAACTATTTGGAGGGACCCATAAAAGTTCAGGGGGGGACCCATATAAGTTTAGAGGGGGTAAAAAGGGACCCAAAAAAGTTCAGAGGGGTCCCAAATAAGTTCAGAGGGGACCCAAAAAAGTTCAACGGGGTCCCAAATAAGTTCAGAGGGGACCCAAAAAAGTTCAGAGGGGACCCAAATAAGTTTGAGGGACCCAAATAAGTCCAAGGGGACCCAAATAAGTTGGAGGGGACCCAAAAAAGTTCGCGTCCCAAAAAGGGACCCAAATAAGTTCAAGGGGACCCAAATAAGTTCAAGGGGACCCATAAAAGTTGGGGGGACCCATGTTTCGGACTAGAGCCGAAACTGTGATTTTAGAAAAGAATCTGTCCGTCAACTAGCGAATTTTGACCAAGAACCGCTAAATTGAAAACGTTATGGAACAGAATTATCCACAAATCCAGACAATCTTATTATTGTCAGCTATGTCCATGCAAAGAAGTTTTATCGATGACGAAGTATAACTCTCGAATATATGGGGAATGTGAAACAGTAGTCTATAAAATAAAGAACATATATTTCTGTTTTAGCCTGCTCATTCTCTGAAGGCGAATTTCAAAAAGATAGTCAATACATCCATTAACGAAAATACACAATCTTATGATTGAAAATTGCTTAGGCACAGCACTATTTTCGAAGAAAAAATCACGGAACCTTCGGGTAACAGAAATTTTCGAAGTATGACACTTCATGTTACTGTAGCACATGTGGAATTCACTACGCAATAACTTGGCTGGCAACACTTACAGATATGGTGTTCTTGAAACAGTACATGAATCTGAGGAAGTTTACTGAAAATGAGATGGTTTTGGAATCGACGATACAAAGTAACACATCTTTTTGGAAGAGCATTACTTAAGGAAACTGTGAAGGTTACAGTACCTCATTAAATGCAGTTTATGAAAATTCAGGACAACACATTGCATATATAAACACGTTTTAGGCATTTAGTAGAATACATATGACTAACAAATTTGGCTCCAGAGAGCAAATTGGGACTTTTCTGATGCCGAGAAACTGCTAAAACTCATGATGATCCTTTACGGGTTTCCATTTCTGTTTTTTTTGTCGATCAGCCACATGAAAATCCAATTGGTTTCCAAGCTCATCTCCCAAAAAATGCACTGTTTGCAACAGAAATCTGACATTAAAAATTCCACTCTTTTTCTTTTTCTGCTTGGTCATTAGTTGAGCTGTCATTACAGATGAACCAGTGGGATTCCGCCTCGTGGTGAAAATGATCGTCCATTCCAAAAAATTGCTCACAACCGACTGATTTTTGCTCTGATGAATTAGCGGGATACGGTAGATGTGTGGCTTAACAGTAATTGGATGGGATTTAATTCCATTGAATACCAACTTTCATTTCAAGAAAAATGAGGAATTTGTAACAGAAATCTGGCAGAAATTTTACTTGTTTCTGTTTCAACTTGGTCATTAGTTGAACTCAGATGACAGAGCTACAATTCTCGCTCCATTTGCTACAAATTCGACAAGGGAAAGAATAAGACTCAAGTCCAACTGATCTTAATCATCTGTATGAAAAAAAAAAATAGTAAACAACAATGTCTCATAACTTTCCAGTAAAAGTTAATGTTGGTTCTGGTACAGAATTTTTCTGAAGCGATTCCCCGTCTTGTTCCAAATCAAGAGCTACACTACAACTGTGCTATCAGCGGAGCGGAGTGCGTTTGCATACCTCCGCTTCTAGCTCGCTGTGGCTGTGTGACCAAATTGGATTATGTAACCTTCGAGGAACAGTGCTCTTTCAAATTCGAACCAGTTTGTCTTGCTGCAGAGCATGTACCAACACAATAATCACCAGGA
This sequence comes from Caenorhabditis sinica, assembly GCA_963932045.1. Taxonomy (NCBI): domain Eukaryota; kingdom Metazoa; phylum Nematoda; class Chromadorea; order Rhabditida; family Rhabditidae; genus Caenorhabditis; species Caenorhabditis sinica. The sequence continues at coordinate 25,380,148 of OZ009940.1, forward strand.
GTGTCTTGGGTGGTGAAGCTAGCAGATGTGATGTTCTCGGAACATTAAAAAAAATATGATTCCGTTTTTTAGTTAGGCAACTTAACATTGTTTCTAATCGACGTCCATAAACGAATTCAGTTGAATAAATGAAGACTAATGAAGTTCTTGTAACGGAAAAAGTTACAGAGAAACGTTGTTCAGAACAATATACTCTGCTCAAAAGCCGGCTGGCAGTTTTGATGGTATCAATTGAATAGCGATACTAATATTTCAAGCCTGAACTCATGTAGGCTTTGAAATAGTAAATTTCTCAACAGCTCAAGATAACAGACTCTGATGGCCGCTCAATACTTAGAAGTAAAAAAAGTGGCAATTATGTCAAGATGGGGAAACTGAAAATGATGTAATTTCTGGAATAGGGACGAGCCTAACGAAGGAAATGAAATTGCTCCTGCCAGGCAGGAATGATTTTTCAAAAGGAACTTTGACCAGAAAATTTTATACATACTTTCTACACTAAATGAATTTTGGGCAGGAACAAATCTCAATCACAATAGAATGGAGACTCAAAGTTTAGAAAAGTCTTAAAATTTAGACAGTAATCTTTCTGAAATGTATACTGAAAACTTAATATATATGTTTTATCCATCCGCGGCGTTTTGAGCCTCTTCACAACGACACTCCGCTGAACTTTCAATTCAACTGCATTCGATCATTCAAATACTAAAACAAGAAATTAAGTTCAGACAAAATAAAGGTCTCGAAACGGAAAAAAATTGGACCATAGCATGCTGAAAATTTTTTGAACGCAAGAATACGAAATTGGAGAAAAACCATACCACTAGATGATTAAAAAACCTTTATGAAACTGCAAGAATTAGGGATCTTTCAACTAGGAAATTGGTCATTCTGCCAGACTACAATTTATTTATCATGTTAACATTTAATGAATTGTATGAGATAACCATCCAACTGCACTATGTAATCAAAATCTTACTACATGAACTTCATGAAACTTTAAAAACTCGTTCCGTCTTCATCTCCCGCCATCTTCCGAATATCAAAATTGTTTCGAGAAGAAATAAGGGAAGTGAGTGAAACGCAACTATATTATTCTGCTTCACTTACATTACTCATTAAGTCAAACAGTGCCACGGGCAGTCCGGGTGGTGCTACTGTTGAATGCAAGCTTAACATTATTAGAATATGCTTTATGAAATGTGATCAAATTTGAAAATCTAGACCATCTGTCCAGTTTCAAAAGGGCGAAATGATAATCTTTTGATTATATTTAAAACTTTTGAATACATTTGCAACCAATTATTGCTCATATTCATCAATCGATCGAAACATGGAAGCCTTGTAACCGCAAAGATTGAGATAAAGGGACTGTTTCAAAATTCTGTACTAAAATGCGGATGGGGGAGAAAAACGGACACATAAAGTCTTACATGTTCACCAAAGTTAGCTAATCATTACAAAACTCAAAACCTGACAAATTGAGTTATTTGAACTGTAAAAGTTACTGTACCTCATTGAATGTAGTTTATCAGTATCTGTCAGTATCACCGAAATAATGAAACTTCTATTCAATGACTGAAAATATCGCGAACCGGACACAGTAATCATCAATACTGCTTTTAGGGAGATTTCCTTTTTTTGAAATGAATAAGAAAATCACGCAATGATAGAGATACAGGGACTGTTTCAAAATGGTTTGATAAAATGTTTAGGGGTGAAAAGAACCAATGGGGGAAGAAGAAAAAATACTCATCCTAATACTCAGCACCTGACAAATTAAGTCATTGAAACTGTGAAAGTTACAGTACCATATTAACCATAATTCATGAAAATTCAAAAAATTTGGCTCACAGAGAGCAAATTAGGACTTTTCTGATGCCGACAAACTTTTAAACTTCATGTTGATCATTAACGGGTTTCTATTTTTCGAATTTTACTTGACTATGCACAATGGAGCTCGAAATATCTGTTATTTGAAACATCAATCTGACAAGAAGTTTTGCTTTTTTTCTGTTTCACACTGGTCATTAGTTGTATTTTCACTATATTACAAAATCCGCATGTAAGGAAGAGAAGAAGAAACTCAACATTCCAACGAATGTCAATGGACTAATTGGTGTTTATAAATAATATTCTCATCATCGGTATACCACCCTCATAATGAAACTTCTATTCAATGGCCGAAAATGTGGCGAACCGAATACAGTAATCATCAATACTGCTTATAGGGAGATTTTCGTCTTGTTGAAAAAAATAAGGAAATAACAGAATGATGAACTCAAAAAAGAAATATCACAAAGTAGAAAAAAGTACCAGAAATTAGCTGAAACATATACCAGTTTCCGATTGTTAGTGGATAAATATTAATGGCTATGTAAGCTACGAGAAACAGGGAAACATTGCACGTTTTGACCAATTCATACCATTTTGGCAGAAGATGAAAATCCATGAACCATTTTGGTGGTAATACTGACTGAAAAAAAACATGAAAATGGTTCAGCATCATATGAGCAATCCCGGAAAATGTAGTCGTTTTCAGAGTAAAACTTCTGAAAGATTAGTTTGTTCAATTGTAACTATACCAATGATACTAATAAAGAGTCACTAGTAATATCATGATGAGGAAACTGAAAATGTTATATTTTTGAGATGGAGGAAGTGTTGGTATTTTGATGAATTGAGGAAAAACGGCCTCGCGACGATTTGCAACCACCAAATCCACATTCTTAGTAATAAGTTCAAGTTCAAATGAAATTTTTTCGACAGCAGATGACAAACTGGAATTGTTTATATCCCCAATCACATGTTACCCAAATTATTCAAAACTGGACTACTTTATAAAGTTGCGAAATGACTGGTTGCGAAACGTCGCGGAGCCAGGAAAACAAAACAGTTGTCACCGCCAAATTGGAAACGATTAGACGAAAAATCAGCAGAACTTTGAAACTTGTTCCCTTCGCGGATCAAATCTGACAAAAGTGCCCCAAATTTAAAGTTAATTGAAACGGGTAGAAAAGTAGTGCCGTAAAATTTAGTTTACAAAAAACTGCTCAAATTATGGATTTTTGTACTCTAGTTCCGTTGAATTTCAGTTTTGATAATGGTGATATAAATTGAGAACTTTGTGAAGAAAACTTTTGTTTGTAATGATGTGATTCCTGAAGTTGGGTTTTTCTGCGGTTCCAGTTTCAAGTGCGGGTTCCAAAATATATGGGGATCCAATAAAAACCTAGTCAACCAGTGAGGAGACAACTTTGACAATGAAGTTAAAAGATATGTATGATGTCTTCAAAACAGTATACGAATCGTAGTATATCCAATGAAAAATACCTAACATATGTAGGGATTGAAATTGTGAAAACGACAGTGGCACATCTTTATACAATGAACAAAATGTGAAGCAACATGCTGTGGCAAAAACGAGGATGCTGTAGACACGGTTAAGCGAGATGATCGTTAGCTAGAGCCAATTGTAGCCTTCCTGAACCGAAAAAAATTATAAAAACTAGGTTGGGTAGCAACTCTTCAAATTCTTCGTGACTTTTATTGAGTACCTCGGATTCCGTTTTTATTTTTTGAATTTGGGATATCAACCTCTAAGAAATTGGAGACATTTGAAACAATACTGTACTCTGCGTAAAAAATAATATACAGCTCTCTGTTTCAACAAGTTTATTTGTCATCTCAAACAACGAAACGCCGTTAATGTTCAAAATATCTGTCTTGAAAAATATACATGAAACTTACCATTCAAACGCCATTATGCAGAAGCTTCGGATAATTTAATGATACAAAAGTGGCGAACCTGAAAAAATGTTGGTCCTGATACAGTAGTTTTCTGAAATTTTACGTCTTGATTTGTGTCGTAGGTAGAAAGAGGACACTGACGTTGAACAAAACTGGATAAGGTCTGATAATGATCACCTCAAAACGTAAAAATGAAGTGATAATTAACACCAAAGATGCGTGGAATTCCGTCTTCCGTCTTCCGCATAGAAAACATTTTTATTCTCGCATCTCTGATTTGCAGAAGTGACACCTTCACCATTGATAGTCGGTAAGCAAGCATGACTATGTGAACTATGCAAAACAGTATAATTCTGAAGCTTTGAAAGTGTCTTTTTAAATAGCGAGCGTGTGTATTTGACCATGATGACACGTAAATAATTTTGATGATAAGACTGACAGATTTGAAGGTATTGAAACAGTACAGTAATAAAATAAATTCTACTTCTAAACCAAGTATGATACCCGGTCAGAAGAACCTTGTAACATGCCTTCGTAACCCTGTGAAAAACCTTAAAAAGAAAAATGCGATATTCAGTAAAGAAAGAAGATACAAGACAACTAAATTTAAAAAAAACCCACATGTTTTTTCGAATAAAGCTCAGACAATCAATGAATTTGATACAGATAGAATAAACTACAACCTTCTTGAAACCGGAAAATGTTAACAACTCCAATACAATAATGACAATGAAATTCAAATATACTGTTTCCATTTGTATTTCTTTTTGACTCAACCGGCGAAAACAATACTGATTTCCAATTCCAATTCCCAAAACTATGAGGGATTTGAAACACAAATCTAGCAGACGTTATCCTCATTTTTCTGTTTCAATTTAGTTATTAGTTGCCCGGGATTTTGCTCCGGAGGTGCACCCTCATGATATGGGATTATAAACGAAACTTCTGTAAAAGAAAACTTATTTTTCTGAGCCGTTTAGCAATTTGAGTCTATAAGTTCATTGTATTGAAACTGAACATACAAGCCGGATCTTATGCTGCTCCTGATACTGTAGTTTTGTGAACTCTTCAATTGGTTATTGATTTCACCTATGGATTCCGCATCCAAGTAACAAATCTGATACAGACAGAATACAGTAAGGTATTCTTGAAACCGAGAGTATGCTTGTTGATAAACTAATAGAAACTTTGATGCATTTTGTAACGTGTAAAGTATTCTCATAATCAAATTCCATCGCAATTCCTCACAAATATGACAACTTCGAAACAGATATCTGAGAAAATATGCCTAACTAATCTCTTTCCCTTGGTCATCTCCAAATGGCAAACGTATTGGAGGGCTAATATTAATCGTATTAGATTTTACCAGCCATAAGTTTGAACATTACAATGAATCGTTACTTTCAAATGTCGTAACATGAACGTTATGACACAGTAATTATCAGGGTTTCCCAAGTGGTGTGCTGATAAAAAACCTCGTTGATTAAAAAAATCCCGATCAACTCGAAAAATGGAAAACCAAAAACAGTAAAAGCAAAATTGCAGGTTTAAACTCCCAGTAGTACTTTATAAGCAAGTAGGATCGTGTAACCATTTGCAACTACTAGGAGTTCAGCAATATCTCAAACGATAAGGAGGATGGATATGATGTTCTCAAAACAGTGAATGATTCCAGGGATCGAGTTTTTATTAGCGAGTCTGATGTATAATGATTCAAAAATTGAAAACCTATGGGGCCAATAGGATAATCTCAGCTTTTGGAAACTGTAATCTTCTCCACTTTTACAAAAAAATGTAGAATGCTCGATTTCTTCAATAATGATGGTGCTAAATCTAGTGACCTCAAAATTGTACATGAATCGGAGAAAGGTACTCGAAATTGGTTCACTATCACTTCGGCGTCTATAACATAACCAATCGTATGATTCGAACCTAATGAATGCCTTGAAACTGGGAAGATACAGGGAGCACAGATGTGCGGAACAATAAATAGCAGCTCAATACCAGAGATGCGCGGAATTCAGTTTTCCGTCTTCCGTCTTCCGCATAGAAAAAACTTTGTTCCGCTCATCAAAAGCATAACGTAAATGCAAATTATGAAAACATCAAGAAACGGAAAAAAAGTTCCGATTTTCAAAATTAGCAAGGATTAGGACTGTGATAGATGAAACGATAACAAGTCAACTTTTATTAGAAAAGCAAGAATTTACTGAAGAAATGAGATTGCGCCTAGAGGACAAGTAGCACATGTGATCATAACGAGCTAAGTTGAAACTTTTGTGAAATAGAAAAAAAAACACGTTCCAAGTTTTGTAGGTATTGATAAGATATTGGAAGTTTGGTTTCAAATGTAAGTTTTAAAGAGTATTAACATTACTGATATACAATATTAGCTTCCAATAAATATTGGAAAATTGAAACATTTATTCCAATGAAGCGTTGATTCTGTTTACTGCTTCAACTTGGACATTAGATGATCTTTGAATTTCAAGAAATAGTTATTCGAACTTCTGACGTTGAGGTACAGTAACTAGAATTGATAAAATCACATGAACCATGATGTGCTTTCGGAGTTGAGGATGAGTTTAGCCATTTCTAGGAGCATCATGGGAGCATCATCTTAAACGTGTGACAGCCATATTTTGAATAGTGAACTGGAAACTTGATCAATCAATCGAAACATTTCTCATTCGAATATGAATACTGAAAAATAAACTCAAATTCAGAAGGAAACTAACAACTGAGAATAGAGAGGATTGAAACATCAAACCCCCAAATAGCGAATATTGTTTTATGTAAGCATTACTCGAATTAGCGGTTGAATATACTTCTGGTTAGAATAACATGTTGAAACAGTGACAGCGGAAATCTCTCCGACTAGAAAAGGAATCAACATAATAATAGAGAGCTCGTTTCACGGGCCTATTGGAAGTGCACATAATCATAAAGGATTTCAAAAATTTCGTCAACGTTAGCGCCATGAATTTGGTTCAAGTATCTAGTTTTTGCAAGATGAAATACAGATTCTAATTCACGAGCACCATCCTTTTTGTCATGGCTAAATGAATTCTATCGAGACTGTGAAACAGAAAATTTTAAAATTGGAGCAGTAACACTGAAACGTTATTTTTGCTTGAGAAGATATAAATGGCTATACAGACTTCAAGTATGGTGTTTTTCATTAACAAATTGTACAAGGGTCAAGAGGAGGAATCCCACTGAAGCTGTCATACCTATCCAACCGATGTGAAGTTTTCGAAACAGTAACATTTAGAGTGGTTATGTAGGGAGATCTACAACATTCCTGATTGTGACATTCGACGATTCGAAAATCTTTAAACAGTGAAAATCTCCGGGAAATGAAATTTCACCGATACTTCGACAAGTACATCAAACTGAGTATTCCGAAAGAGATGAAGTTTTCCAAATGGTCAGATTACAGTAAGTGAAATTGACTTGCATTGATAAGCCTTATGAAACACGAAAAATTCTTGGTTTTTCAAGATGGACTACAGCAATAGTGGTTTTCCTGAAAGTTTACTACACTCATCAAGACAATGAAACATGAAAAATTTCTAACTTTATCAGTGCCGGTAGTGAAGTTAATATAAAAAAACGAGAAGCATAATTAGGGCAGCTAATAATTTTTAATATATACCTATTATCCAGATTCAATAAAATAGTTCAACATATGGATACTCTACATGCTCTAACAACTCCAAATCTTGTAATTAACACAAACAGAGAAACCTGACCTAACAACTTTGTGATGCGACATTGAACAATATGATAGACTCGACACCGGAAATCTTGTCAGACAAGTGGAGTCGAATAACATGAGCAATACATTTATGTACTGCCATGACTGCCTCACCTTGAAAAGTTCGGACCAAGTGGATGAATTGAAAGTGTAAGGCTTTACTATTAGTGCGACTAAATTTCAAGAACATGGATCGGAGAGAAAACTCATCATTAGTTAAAAAAGAGAAACGTGTCGATAATAACAACACAACTAAACTGTAAAAGTTTTAATTCTAATGTACATATGGGAATGAAAGCAGCGGTTGGTGTTCTGTTAATTGGATAATATCAGCAGACTCAAAGAAAAGAGCAGACCAAATAAGGTCCTAGAAACAGTAACGGCACGTTGATAGGTGGAGGGTTTTTAAAAGTATGTGCTATTTCGCGATGCCTATCAGTTAAAGTGTGAAATTAACAAGTTAATGAAACTGCAAAACTTCCTGTTTTCAAAATGTTGGAAGTGTTGGAATTCAATATCAGACAAGATATTATTATCCATCAAGAAGTAGCGCCAAGTGAGTTCACGAATATAAGCGAAATCTGGCATACGGCGGATTGATGTTTCACTAGCTAGAGTGAATGAGGGTTGCACTACTATCGAGAATTCTAGAATTTCATTATGAGGATCAGAAAACAGTGAAAAAACAACTTCTATTTTTTGTTACGAGCTGAAAGCTGAAATTTACGTTTTAAAAGGATCAGGTTTGATTATTGGTGCAATACTGTCTATGAACAATAAACGGACCAAAAATGATAATGCCGAAACCGATAAAAATTGTAACACTTTTGATGACTCTTTTCGGATAACGAAAGTTGACGGATCGATTTGCTCAGAACTTCATAGAACACACAACTTTTTTTTGGAACGGAGATTTTCACATGTGTCAAATTTTTTCTGATTTTCACATGTACTTTTCACAACTGAAAACTAGCTAAGATTTATTGAATGTCTGTCTCCAGCGCAATATTTGATTTTTTAGTGACCCAGCAAGACTATCAAAGAAACATGGATCATGAAAGCCACAGAGAAACAGTATTTTTTCAAGGGTGACAATTTTCTATTTCAATGTGGAAAATGAAGAATCGTAAAAACTTGAGTGAGAAAGGCGACAGTTAGAAAGTTTTTGAAATAGTACAGGAATCTGAAAAAGTTAGCTGAAAATAGTTGCAATCATAGTTGAATATTGTTTCAAGTTTTCTCAAACCTCGTAGCACACCCACTCGAAAAAACCCAAACAAATTAAGTCATGGAAACTGTGAAAGTTGAAGTGACCGTATGTAGAAAACAAGGAGTATCACATATCGATTCCAACAGAGAAAAATATGGGAGATATGAAACAGCGAATCTGGAATATAATTTTTTGAAAAATAGTAAGAATTCGGAGCAATTATCCATGTTTCGGCAATAATTAGCTTTGAAATCTGAAAATAGCCAACATTGCCCTTTTTTGAGCAAATAGGTCTACGTATGTTCCAAACGCATGAGAAGAGTTCTCTTATAAGATGAACTTCAGGAAAAATGACTATTGAATGGTCGTCGAAGTGTTTCTGCTAAGGTTCTCGCTTATGTATCAAGACATTAAAACAGAAAATTTTCTCATGGAACACGGAAACATACTGATTGTCCTTGTTCAATTATAGGATGATCCTAGCAACCGACAGTCAAGAGAAAGCCTACAGTGGCGAATATTTGGTAAAAATGGATGCAATTGCGAATGGAATAAACCGTTATCCATTGACCGTTATCCATTGATATAACGTGTAGTTGTGCATTGACAAGATCAACTTCAGCCTAACACCTTGAACGTTAAATCCGAAAAATATGGAATATTCGAACCAGCAAACTGGATTTGGCATGTCTAGAGTGATAAACGTCATATTCCGCGTAAACTGCATCAAGTTGAGTCCCCGCATCAAATAGAACCTTTGAAACTGTAATGTCACAACTGAAGTTTTTATCGTTCACTGATCTTGACAGCACTATGAAACTGAACAATTTTCTGTTTTTGAAATGTTACAAGTGGTGTTATTCTGATGAACTCTTACTACACTTATCAAGACAATGTAACATGAAAAGTTTCAAACTTTATTAGTGACAATAATGAAACCGCAATAACGAAGCTATTACGCTATAAGTTAGTTAATTTTACACAATTCGATGCCACCAGCACATTAAATTTTAGTCCGAAGAGTCTGTAATAATGGATGTCTAGAAACAGCGAACTATGTAAATTCAAACAACTTCTATCTCCGTAATCAAAATTCCGATCAAATAGAGTTAATGAAAATGTATGGTTACAGTTGATCAGATCACGGGATAAACTTATTAGTTGTAAAAGTTAAACCTATTTAAATGATAAGACAATGAAACTGAAAAAGTTACGATTTTAGAATACAGTACGCAGCGGTTGGTGAATTGTAAAGTTGGTTATAAGTGCACTTAAATTAGCAGATTCAAGGCGAACATCAGACTATATGGGGTCCTAGAAACAGTAGCGGCACATTGACAATTGTTTTGTTCTTGAGATGCATTCATTTCGTTTCGAGTATGCATTAATCAGAGTGTGACACGTACCGATGATGACGAGATAATGAAACTGAAAAAACTTTCTGTTCTTGAAATGTGTGAAGAGGTGCAAATCAGGTAATCTATTACTAGCCATCGGATCTGATATCAACGAAAGCTATTATAAACCAGATTGAAGTTTCACTAACTTGGGTATATGAGCCCTTGGCACCACTATTGTTGAAAATTTCCTGTCTTTCATTTGTATGAGGATTGGGAACCAACAAAATGGAACTTCAAGATTTCTTGTTGTCGGCAAAAGTTGTAGCAGGTATTTCTTGCTCACCGTTGTCCATGAACAACATCCGCCAAAAAAATAAACAGTAGAAATTTTTATAAATCGCACAACTTTGATAAATTCTCAACACTTCACACCGAAATTCTATACAAAAATCACACCTTTGAAACTGAAATTTCTTCTTGTGTATCAGCTTTTCACACCCTCAGTTTTGATAGTTTAGAACAAGATGTGTCTTTTGTGTCAACAAAACTCTATTTAAAGCAGGACGATGTGCCCAAATCCAAACATCGAACGAAATTTCTCAAAAAATATAATGAGCATGTAAAACCTAGAAAAATTTTCCGTTTCACTCATAAAATTAGTTAGGCAAGACTTTGCAGAGAGTAGTAATTGGAGAAAAATACTCCCTTGTGAACTTATAATACAAAGATGATATAATATCGTGGAAAAATTTTGAAAACCCATGCTCCCCTGCAGTCTCCGTGCATTTCGTCAAATGAAAGAGTTTTATTTCAAAAGGCAGTAATGTTTTCTCTTCAGTGCGATGGAGCACGAGTTTTCAAATTTTACCGCCTAATCTACGAATACTATGTTACCAGTTTCACAATGTTAACATCAAATACTCTTACCGGCTAAGTGCAATTCTTCGTAGAACGATGTTTGAAAGTTCTGGGATACAGTGTCGCTGTGGAGAAGGTACCAATTTATGTCTTTTAGGAAATGACTCAAAAAAATTTAGCGACAAAACAAATTTTGTTTGTTTTCTTCACACGCATATCAAGATCACCTGACATTTAAAAAAACCAAAAATCTAAAAACTCAGGGGCAACAGAGCCAAGTTTTCGAAATGAATTTTTTACAAATTGCCAGTTAGATAAGCCTCTTGATCGCTACATATAGCACATTCGACTAAAACTTGGTCAGTGAAACACCAAAATTTTTAAAGTTTCAAGTTATGCATTACTGTTCTTATTAGCAATACGCTAATTTTAGGTATTCCGACATGACGATTCAGACTGATTTCAAATTTTGGTGAGTGTATGATATTCCACAATGATATACAGATACTGTATCAATCTGTGGTTCGGAATAAAGTTGCTCCAAAAATAGCAAAGATGTCACACTCAAAAATGTACCCGTTTCAGTAAAGTGATATAAGTTGTGACTGTCGCAGACTTTCATTCTTCCGAAACATCTATCGAAGTGTTTTAGAACTTTTTCAGAATAGGAGAAATGACACTACAAGCACAAATTTGGTACCCCAAAAACAAAAAACTGGCAACAGGAAAAAAATAGACAACAGAACCGGAATTCTTATCTGCTTCCACTTCAAAAACTTACTGCAACTGGGAGAAAATTATTCACAATGTAGGCCAGCATGATCAGCTTTGCAAGAAAGGAGTCTAATGAACATGACATTCAGAAACGGGAAAATTTCTTGTCCGTTTCATTTCTCTATCAAAGGTGAGAGGAAAAATCGTAAATTAATGCATCACTAGCTGCAGCTTTATTTTAAATAATTGGTTATTAGTTTGCTGAGGTTCTATTTTTGTATGAAACACCGGACAGTACTGCAAAAGCCAAACATCTAGCACGGGGAAAGAGACACAGATGACATCCTAGAATAGTCGCCAACAAATTGAAGTCGATGAAAACTGTTCTATATCTGAATCATACTTCACACAATGCGTAGAAAAGTAACGTTTAGCTGAAATTTCGAAACCTAACGAGAAGTAAAGAATGATCTTGCTTATCATTGTCAAACCAATGTAGTAAATTTTTGATTATTCTCATCTCGAAACGGGAACCTACATACAGAAATGAGAAATGATGACGGAGTTTGGGGCTTACGCTTTATGGGGCAGTGATATGTAATGATAAAAACTGGAATTTCAATCACTTTACTCTTGTTAGAAATGGAAAACAAAATTTTTTGAATGGTGACCATAAAAAGGATACGTTGCACTAATTATATTAGCAATCGACAAAGATCATGGACTTCGTGAAACGGCAAAAATACAGCCACATTATTTTGTGTTGTGGAAAGGAAAATGTGGACAAACTAGCATGCACGAAAATATTGAGACAAGAAAATTGAAGGAAAAAAACTGCGACACAATCTTTGAATGCACAAATTTAGGCTCTCATGCTTTCCAGTACTTCTCGAAACGAAAACAATGCAAACTACATAATGGCTGATAAGTATACAACGCTTTGAGACCGTTTCTTTGAATCGCCAACCTTTTCGGTCCTATGCCGTTTTGAATGGAACATATTGCAACGCTCACGCGACTATAATTAGTTGAAGTTTATTCGCCAGCTTTTTCACAAACTTCCTGAAACAGAATGAAACAGAAATCGACATTTCTGACAATTAGAGCGATCAAACGAAAACTAGTTTACTTACTAGTTAGAAGTGCCACACATGAGAGACGAATTTTGGAAAAAAAAACGGTTATAAATCTATTGACACCTCAATCTGAAAACTGAAAACCAGAAATAGACCAATCCCACTAATAAACTCTGAAAATCTACAAAGTTTTTGGACCTCGGGAAACTGTAAAATCTAAGCGAGCTCCTATGCCGAAAATTTTAAGGAAAATTATGATTTTATGGAGGGAATAAACTAATTATGTAAACTCGAATCAACTCGCTGTACCAGTTCTTGTTAGAATTCTCGCATTTTCATGAACTTTTCGAAACTGGAAAAGATGAACGAATTCAACAAAAAATGCGTTATAACGGGAGATTGACGCTTGCATTTTCGCATTTCGGAAATGTTCAGCCACGGACAATTTTGTAGAATAGTGAAGTTTTTCGTTCACTTCATTGCAAATATACAACTTCAAGAGGTTCAAGAGGGACCTGAAACTGATAAGTTAACTTTTTCTTCAAAAGTCGAAGACAAAACTTGGATAAAGGGTGAACAGTGATGATTTTTGGTTGGTAAAAACAACAAGCAAACATAGAAATTGTGGCAAAATAACTTGAAAACTTCGAAAAATAAAAAAAAAGCGTTTGAATTCCCATGGCTCGCATCAAAGTAGTTGAATTTGAATCACTCCGATTTGAACATCTCGAAACGGAAACCTAAAGTTTAAGATTTTTGGTTATCATAGCAATTGCAGGAATGAGGAATAATCAAGGAGTGTGGACCTTATGCTCTAGAGGAAAGTGCTATGTAATTATAAGACCTGAGATTTCAATCACTTGACGCTTGTTTGAAACGGCAAAAATGAAAGTTGTAAAATTAAAATTCCGGATGGGATCCAGGACTAATTAGACTGAAACTCTTCAAAATTCATGGGTTCTTTGAAACAGTAAAGCAACAAATAACGTTTTTTTCATGGTATTTTGCTACAACATGTATGCGTTGTGTTGTGAAAAAAGAAGTGTACACGAGCATGAACGAAAACAGTGAGACTCGAAGTTTTAAAAAAGTTCAGATGACGACATTAGTGCACAAAATAGTATTCTCAAACTTTCCTGAACTTTGTGAAACAGGAACAGCTAGCTTTGAATGTCACATATTTGACGGAGCACGACACACTACCACACTACCATTAGTTTGACCGCTAGCATTTTTATGAGCCCTGTGAAACAGAATGAAAAAGAAATCGACATTACTGGCTCACAGCGCGACTAAATGAGAAATTATTCGAAATTACCATTGCTGAAGAACTCATTATGGAAGGTTTTCGATATTTTGACACTTATCTGAAACTGAAGATCAAAAACGGAAAAAAAAACTATTCTGGTTCTCAGAGCAACTATATGAGAAAGTATTCAGAGAATTTACGGTTTAACTACCGATTATGGGAGCAGATTTTTCAACCAGTTGAGAGTTTTCTGAAACTGGAAAATGTAAATCGGAATGGAGTTGGTTAGCAGACTAACCTACATAGAAAATTTACAAAGTTGATGGATCTTGGGAAACTGTAACATACGAGGATCAATCTCCGGAGCGTTTTGAGCATTTTCAGAGCTGATGAAGAAAAATTCATACCAATTCTTGCTAACATCCTAGAATTTTTACAGGCCTTGAGAAACGGGAGAAATTAGGACTGGCAAGAGAAAAAAAAAATTAAAATCTGGCAAGAGAAACAACTGAACAAATAACAAACTAAAAGTTATGTATATTGCTGTGGGATATTTACATATTATGAAAGGAGGTACTACAAATCACTTAACACGTGACTGAAACTTGGAAAATATGCGAAAAATTATGCATGATTAGTATGTAGTACCAGAATTAACTCTTTAAATAATAGTTCAGAATTGTAAACTCAAATTTTCATGACCATCTCAAAACAGTATTGTCTATTTTCCCGTGATGCATTCGCGTTCTAAAACACGCCCTGGCCGTTAAAGCGAAAAGCTCTGACAGTAAATCGCCAGAAATGCTATTTTATGAAAAGAGCTTCTTGTAGAAAATTGTTACTAGATGTCACGAAATTCTACAAAAATCATGATGCTTGCGAAACTGTGAAATCTCAATAGACAGAACTATGCCATGAAGACAGAAGACGGAAGTGATGAAGGATTTCCGCGCACCTCTACCCGATACTCAAAATTCTTGACATCGACTCTGTTGGCTGTCATGCTCTGAAAACAGTAAACTATTGAGATTGAATTTCAAGGATCGTAATTTTCACCTATAGAGTTGAACATTCTAAAAGAAAATATGTGAAAAAATTAAATATGTGCAACTGTAAAATAGCAGTAGCTGAAGTTGTTGAAAACATACACAATGCATTCAATAAACAAAAAACAAGGGTCACGTCTGATCAGATTCGAGTGTGAATCTCACTAATAATGGCACGACAGTAAAACTGAACACTTTTTCATGGACCTATTGGACGGGAGGAAAATTGCACATTTTTCCTTGCGTTAAAGTAAACTACAGGTGTAGGTGTTTTTTGAACGTCATTTTCGTGTACTTTTAATATTTTGAAAAATTTTCGGTGACTTTTTCAAGAAAATATTGAAAAATTTTCTAGATCATTCTTTCCCCAATCAGACCGACCGGTCCTTTTTGGACAAATATGGCATTAGAGACAATGTGAGCAGTGGTTTTTCAAGTGTGGTTTTATGATGATACAGTAATTATTAAAATTCTCCCATGCGATGCTCTATCTGCTAGGCGATTGGAAACTTCGCTGATTAAACAAATCTGGATCATTTCGAAGAATGGAAATCTAAATGCAATGCAGCTTATATAGCAGGCAAGTAGGATTGCATAACTAACGGGAAACAGTAATCTTCGAAAGATTTATCGATCTGACAACAATCTGAATCATAAAGATGATACATATGGTGTTCTCGAAACAGTAAGTGAACACAAAGATGTTCACACAGTTCCGCATAGCAAATTTTTGCTGAAAAGTAATAAACATGGTGAGATAAGGAATCTGATTCTTGTAGCGCACCTTTGGAATGTGGTAAAATTTTGATGCAAAATAACAGGATGAAAAAAAAAACATTCTTTTGGAATTTCTATCCTCATTATCAATGTCGCTAATTTTTTCAAATAGTTCAAAGTCAATAACAACTTTCGTGATGAAGCTGTCTGATATGAAGTTCTCGGAACAGTACATAATTTATAGAAAGTTTGCTGTGGTTAGGCAATTCAATATTTGAGCCTATTGAAATAGGGTTAGGCAACACAGTTAATCGCGGGGAGTAGAGTCTTGCAGCAGGAAGTCTAGTTTCTCGGAACAATAATCAGTTATTCTCCTCTCATAAGCCTGATAAGATCAGTTAACGAGAAAGAGCTCGATTTTTGAATTTTAGTGAGAGTTGGGATTTTGATATATGGCCGAAGAGTGAAGTAAATGCGTTAGAAAAGAAAAATTAATAAAGATTTTCTGTGAAATGATTTAGCGTCTTCTTGAACAATTTCGATAATACCGAGCTAAATTGAGACTTTCGTGAAATAGAAAAATCACAAATTTTGTTGGTAACGATAAGATAACGGTAATTCTATTTTTTCAGACGGTTAAACTCAGATCGCTGAAATATTTGACTTCCTAATACATCTTTCAGAAAATAACTGGAAGTAGTACTAAAAATTCGATTTCATTTACTATTTCTGTTGGGACATAAGATGAAATTCAAATTTCTAACTGTAATGTGAAGAAAACGGTTTATAAATTTACCAATACATATAAAATCAACCACATGAACCATGGTATTTGTGTTTTCGAGGGTGAGGACAAGTTTAGCTAGTTTGAGAGCATCATCATACAATGAAAACCTGAAAAAAGTTCCGAAGCCTAATCTGGTACATGAGACAGCAAGGTTTTATTGTCTACTGGAATCTATTGTAATAAATTAGTCCGGAGAGACTGTATAGAATACTATACATACTCACAAGAAGGTTCAAACTCGGGAGGAAACTAACATCTGTAAAAAGAAAGAATAGGATCATCATATCCACAAATAGCAAAAATTGATTTGATGAAGCTAATTGGAATCTAATTGGAATTAAAATAACTGTAATGTTAATGGAAACCTAATGAAACAGGAGAATTCTCAGAAGGATTTCAACAATTTCATCAGCGTCTGGTAGTTCAAGGAGCAAGTTTTTGGAAAAGCTCATGATTCTACGACTGCAAAATGAAATAAAAATTTTGATTCCAGAGCATCATGAAACGTGACAATGAGTCATACATCAACGTCGAATTGTTTTTGTCATGGCTAAATGAATTCTTTCAAGATTGTAAAGCAGAATATACTCAAATTAGAGCGGAAACACATAAACATCATTTTTGCTTGAAAAGACAAAAATGGCTGTACAGACTCCAAGCATGGTGTTATTCATTAACAAATCGAACAAGGATCATCGTCGGAAAACGCAAAATTAAACTCTGCTAACTGATCCAACCAATGTGAAGTTTTCAAAACAGTAACTTTGGAATGGTTATGTAGCAACATTTACAACATTCTTGACATTGATTCTAGACGATTCCATCATCTTCAAACAATCAATTTTGGCTGGGAAATGAGAAATGAAGGGTACTTTGAAGAGTACATCAAACTGAGAAATCCAAACTTATGAAGTTTTCGAAACAGTCAGATTACAGTATGTGAAATTGTTAAAAACACAATGACTAGATGATTATCTAGAGTGTAAAACTTGCCTTTAATACCATGACATTGTAGATTAACCTTACAACTTGCATTGATAAGCCTAATGAAACACGTAGAATAACATCAAACTTTGAACGTGGGTACCAGAGGTGCGCGGAATTCCGTCTTCCGTCTTCCGTCTTCCGTCTTCCGCCTGTTTTTTCACTTCCGTCTTCCGTATTCCGTCAAAATTTTTCCGACTACTTCCGTCTTCTGGATTTTTTGGGAGAAAAATTTTTTTACGGAAGTCCCAAAATTTTCGATTCTTTCAAGTCAAAAAAAGCTGTTGACTGATTTTCTGACCTTCCCTAACACTAATTATTACGATTCCCAACATTTTTCGCACTTCTAGGCCTAGACAATCACTTCCGTCTTCCGTCCATATTTTCACTTCCGTCTTCCGTCTTCCGCATAAAAAATTTTCTCTTCCGCGCACCTCTGGTGGGTACCCAAGTAGTAGTGATTTTCTTAAAAGTTTACTACACTTATCAAGACAATGAAACATGAAAAGTTACAAACTTCATCAGTGTCAGTAATGAAACCGCTATAAGAAAGCGATTACATTATAAGTTCACTAATTTTGCACAATGCGATGCGTACATCCCACCAAATTTTAGTCAGAAGAATCTGCAATAATGGATGTCTAGAAACAGCGAACTATGTGAATTCAAACCACGTTTATCTCCGTAATTGAAAGTTTAGACAAAACAGAGTCATTCAAAATGCATTGTTAGAATTGATCAGATCACTTACAGTAGGAAACGTATTAGTTGTAAATAGTAAACCTACTATAAGACAATGAAACTGAAAAGGTTACGATTTTGAAATACAGTACGGTTATTGTTTTTTTTAAAGCTGGTTATACGGCACCTAAATTAGCACACTAAAAGAAAAGAGCAGATTATATGGGGTTCTAGAAACAGTAGCGGCACATTGACAATGGTTTCTTGGGAAAGATATTTTTCGGGTCTTCATCATTCACCATTGGTCAGAGTGTGACACAAACCGATAATGACAAGATAATGAAACTGAAAAACCTTCTGTTCCTGAAATGTGGGAAGTGGTGGAATTCAGGTAATCTTTTATTAACCATAGAGAAGAAGTGAGCTCACTGATATCAACGCAAGCTAATATAAAGCAGATTGAAGTTTCACTAACTTGGGTATATGAGCCCTTGTCACCAGTATTGTTAAAAATTTCAAGTCTTTCATTTGTATGAGGATTGGGAAACAGTAAAATATATTTTCAAGATTTCAAGATTTTCTATTGTTAGCAGACAAATAGATCAGGTATTTCCCATTGCTCATCATTTTCCATGGAAAACATCCACTCAGAAAAAAAATTAGCAGAAACTGAAAACTGAAAATCGCATAATTTTTGATGACTTTTCACCCTCCCAAAAAATTCTAGAAATCAATTCTCCGCGAATTTCTATACAAGAATCAAATTTTAGAAACTGGAAGTTTTTACATCTGTATCAGTTTTCTCACCCGTTTTGATGGTTAAGAGAATACTGTGTCTTTAGTAACAACAAAAACTCTTTTCTCGAATTTCGGCATTATTTCAAATTCCTAACCTCAAACGCAATTTCTCGGACAGACGATGTTTGAAATTTCCGGGATACAGTGTCGTTGTGGAGAAGGTTCAATGTATGTCTTTTAGGAAATCACTCACAAGACTTTTTCAAAGAAAAAATGCAAAATTTTAGCATTGAAAAAATATAAAAAAAATGTTTGTATTCTTCCCACGAATGAAAAGATAATCTGATTAAATTATCCGAAAGCATAGAAAAGATATTCAGAGGCAACGAAGCCGAGTTTCCGAAAAGAATTTTTCATGATCTACTACTTCGATTCGCCATAATCGCTACATCCAGCACATTCGACTAAAACTTGGTCAGTGAAACACCAAAATTTTCAAAGTTTTGATATTACGCATTACTGATGTTATTAGCAATACGCTAAATTGAGGTATTCAGACATAGCGATTCAAGACTGAGTTCTAATCTTGGTGAGTACATAATATTCCACAATGAGATATAGATACTGTATCAATCTATCGTTCGGAATAAATTTGCTCCAAAAATAGCAAAAGATGTCACACTCAAAAATGTACCCGTTTCAGTAAAGTGATATAAATTGTGACTGTCGCAGACTTTCATTCGTTGGAATATCAGAAGTATTTTAGAACGATTATTGAAATACCACTACAAACACCAATTTGGTACCCAGAAACAGAAAACTGGGAACAGAAAAAAATAGGCAATACAACCGGAATTCTTATTTGCTTCAACATCAGAAACTGACTGGGAAAAAAACTATCGACTGGGTATCCCTCAAAAATCAGCTTTAAAGGAAAGTTTCCTAATGAACATGGCATTCAACGGTAATGTACTCTAACATGGAATGATAGCGAAGTGTTACCCTTGGATTTAACTGAAAGTACTATGAATCGATAGAGCTCAAAAAGTTATGTTAGGTATCGTCAAAACTTTTTTGTGTGTGTCTCCCCCTCTCTTGATAAATGGCAACTTCCAAAATTTGGGCGAAAACTCGGCGCGGCATGTTCAAACATTTGTAACTTTGTTCAAGCGCAACCAAATTGGACAAACTAAAATGTATTCAATAGGTAATTTAATTGTCTTTAAGAACATGTAAAAATTAAAACACAAAAATGTCAACAACATACGTATTTTTTTGTTTTAATCAGAAAGTCGACTCCCAAGTCATCGCTTAAAAAAAGTTTGAACCGTGGAAACTTGATGAAAACGTTATTTTATAAAAGTCCGTACCCAAATTACTTTATAAACTTTATTTCCATAAGCGCTACCCCCTGTGTATAGGATTCTGAGCACTTCAAAATCTTAATTTTATGCAGCATGTCTCGAAAATAGTCGAATACCAATTTTTTCTCCACTAAAGCTAGTTTTAGTATGTTTTATTATTGTAAATCAAGTCTTTTTTCATTCAAATAATTTTAGATTTCATGATTTGGTCAAGTTTGAGGCAAGTTATGAACGCTCAAACAACCACTTCCAGATCCCACCTCGCGGAGGTAGACAGAAAATTTTAATTTTTAGTTTTTTCCTGTTTTTGCAGGATGTTGTTGTGAAATGAGTAATCTGTCCATTTTTAACATAAAAAGTTGATTGGGAGACATTGGAAATGTATTACAGTCAATAAATCGCGAAAAAAGGCAATAACTCTGGAATAATTTGAGAGTGGTGTGATTTTGGACGTTCTGGGAATGATTATTGTATGAAAACAACGTTGAATACACTTTCTAGCAATAATTTACTCATTTCACAACAACATTCTGCAAAAACAGGAAAAATCTAAAAATCAAAATTTTCCGTCTACCTCCGCGAGGTGGGATCTGGAAGTGGTTGTTTGAGCGTTCATAACTTGCCTCAAACTTGACCAAATCATGAAATCTAAAATTATTTGAATGAAAAAAGACTTGATTTACAATAATAAAGCATACTAAAACTAGCTTTAGTGGAGAAAAAATTGGTTTTCGACTATTTTCGAGACATGCTGCATAAAGTTAAGATTTTGAAGTGCTCAGAATCCTATACACTGGGGGTAGCGCTTATTGAAATAAAGTTTCTAGAGTAATTTGGGTACGGACTTTTATAAAATAACGTTTTCATCAAGTTTCCACGGTTCAAACTTTTTTTAAGCGATGACTTGGGAGTCGACTTTCTGATTAAAACAAAAAAATACTAATGTTGTTGACATTTTTGAGTTTCAATTTTTATATGTTCTTAAAGACACTTAATTTGTCTATTGAATACATCTTAGTTTGTCCGATTTGGTTGCGCTTGAACAAAGTTACAGATGTTTGAACATGCCGCGCCGCGATTTCGCCCAAATTTTGGAAGTTGCCATTTATCAAGAGAGGGGGAGACACACACAAAAAAATTTTAACGGTACTTAACATAACTTTTTGAGCTCTATCGATTCATAGTACTTTCAATCAAATCCAAGGGTAACACTCCGCGATCATTCCATGTAAATGATATTCCTGTTTTGGGCTGTGTTTAGGCTCAAAAGAATAAACATAAAAAGTTATTAACTGGTGTAAAACCGTTTTTGTACCCTGATAGTCATTTTCGAGATAATCGACTTTTTCCAAAAATTTGCATTTTTTCAAAAAATGAAATTCAAACAATCATAACTTTGGTAGTTGTGCTCGGATTTTTACAAACTACAATGCATTGTATAGATAAACTATTGAAAAATATGAATCTGTAAAGTTTACAATGTTATCAATTTTCAAAAATCAATAATTGATTGAAAACCAATAGTACCCAAGTTCCAACAAACGCAAAAAAGTTTGACACAAGGTACTTCATCTTCTAAATTTATTTTAAAATGATAGAGCATGTTTCATTTAGTAAAAAACCACTTAGAAAAATAGGGGTAACGGGCCGAATAAAAAAAATGGATTTGATTTAAAAAATTTTCTTTTGTGATTTTTTGATAAATCGTCAATTTTCACATTGAACTTGTACTGTATGTTTGAAATTGATAAATTACGTTTTATTGCCCATGTTTTCAGCTTCAAAATGCGCTTTAGAACAAATTCTGTAGTGGTTGCGAAAATTGAAAAAATGAAAATCAAGTTAGAGACTCAAATTTTTTTGCATTATGTAGGGTTTTTGATTTAAAACAATGTTTTCAACCGCAACTTTCTCTCATCTCTTCATTTTCATGCCATAAATCCAAGTTTTACTATGGCAACCAATCATAGAGATGAATTACAGAATATCTCAATTTATGACAGGAAGATGAAAAGATGAGAGTAAGTTGCAGTTGAAAACATTGTTTTAAATCAAAAACCCTACATAATGCAAAAAAATTTGAGTCTCTAACTTGATTTTCATTTTTTCGATTTTCGCAACCACTACAGAATCCGACCTGTGGACTTCCAGAGACCATAACTAGCTTCAAATTCAATATTATTTAAAGTTTAAAAGCGCATTTTGAAGCTAAAAACAAGGGCAATAAAACGTAATTAATCAATTTTAAACATACAGTACAAGTTCAATGTGAAAATTGACGATTTATCAAAAAATCACAAAAAAAAATTTTTTAAATCAAATCCATTTTTTTTATTCGGCCCGTTACCCCTATTTTTCTAAGTGGTTTTTTACTAAATGAAACATGCTCTATCATTTTAAAATAAATTTAGAAGATGAAGTACCTTGTGTCAAACTTTTTTGCGTTTGTTGGAACTTGGGTACTATTGGTTTTCAATCAATTATTGATTTTTGAAAATTGATAACATTGTAAACTTTACAGATTCATATTTTTCAATAGTTTATCTATACAATGCATTGTAGTTTGTAAAAATCCGAGCACAACTACCAAAGTTATGATTGTTTGAATTTCATTTTTTGAAAAAATGCAAATTTTTGGAAAAAGTCGATTATCTCGAAAATGACTATCAGGGTACAAAAACGGTTTTACACCAGTTAATAACTTTTTATGTTTATTCTTTTGAGCCTAAACACAACCCAAAACAGGAATATCATTTGGAGTACATTACCGTTCAGATACGGCAAAAAATTTTTGTCCGTTTCATTATTTTATATTAATTAATGTTCATCAGAGATCGCTTAAAAAGTTGAGTCTGGTCACATCCAACCATTGGAAGCACAGTAGTTACTCAAAATAAGTCAACTTCATGAAACCTAATTGTTTTTGCTGTTTCATCTAGTACTAAACGCACTAAAAATCAGAAGATCTTCAGCGAATTTAATAACAAAACGCGAAAGTTGAAAAGCGAGCAATTTTGAACACCTCAAACTAGAGAGTGTGCGCAAACGAGAGGGTACGAGAGAAAACGCAGATTTATGAACAATACACGATTTTATTGCTCAAAACTTAAACAATTTTGTCAATGATGACAACAAAAAGGCACTTAAAAACAGAGAGTAAGAGAAGGGAAAAATTGGTCACCTTCACAGGTGCCAACACAACTCTAGAACTGACGAGAAAGTGACAAGAAAAACAGCTGCGATTGTGAATTCGCGCCGAGAGAAGCTGAGTGCAGTAGAGTGCACTTGCATTTCTACAAGATTTGGAGTGAGTTTTTCAACTCAAAGGATTACAATCACATAGATTGGCCTTTTTGGAGATGGGAACCGGTCAGAACCGGACATCACCGGCTTTTTCAAATCCCTCCTAACAGGTAGAAATCTCGTGTGAAAGCTGTATGAGAAGTCACTTAAGAATGATAGACCGAAAGGTCGAGTTGGAAAGGGAATGATGGGGCGAGAAAAATAGTGGGGACCTAATTCTTACGAAAAATATTGATAACCTAAGCTTAATATGTGTGTGGGTGGGAGGAAAAATAGATAAACCTACAGTCACGAAAGATAAACATACTAGGCTTAATTGATAGAGAGAATTCTTAACCAGGAGCGGCAATGCTCGAATTGGCAAGAATTTGAGGGGTTGTAAGGCAAGAAACGAAGAGAAACACAAAAGTCAAGAATCAATTAGACACGCAGGTCTTAGAAATAGTGGCATGAGGGGGCAGTTAGATAATGTACACTAAAAACAAGTGCATAATAACAAGGTTGCATCAAAAAGTGATAACAATATTGAGGTGATTACAATTATTAGCAAACAATTTGAACAATAAATATCAAGACAAGACATTATTGTATCAGAGGTAGGTTTAATCTCTTGGATTTGGACGAGCCTTTGGCTTGAAGTGATATGGTTGGACTCGGCTTTTCCCTTGGATTGAACTCTTCGGCATCATCCGGCGATCCTCCTTATCCTTCTTGGCATGGTGTGCACCTCCGTTCTCCTTGAATTGGATATTCGCCACACTGCGAGAACCAGACGTGGATGGCATATTGGGGTCTACAGTCTTCTCCGGAAGGCTTTTTAGTCCAGGGATCTCGTGATTTGACATCTCCAGCAAATGCAAAACAGTTTTCCAATACTCGCTCGGCGTGCAGAATTCAGAAAACGTGTGCAAGGGACGATTGAGGTGTCCCGTCTTCTCGTCCGGAAACAGAACAAACAAAGTTCCCTCTTCTCTGACAATTCCTTTCATCAGTGGAACAAACAGCTGCATCCAGTCATAATTCACATTGGTCATATGAGTCGGCACAACGACGATTTCCATGCTCGCGGGAATCTCTTTGATGAGTGAATTCCAATGGTCCAACTCGCTTTGCTCTATGGATACGGGAGTAATTAGCAGGACAATCTTCGCTTGCTCTGACCCGCATATTGCAGATACTTCGGCACAGTGATTAGCTGATGACAACCAGTGGATCTTCGCCCTCTCGAATTTCACTGACTCTCTGGGTACTCCTTCCATCACAATCACTTGATAATCCGTCGACTTCAGAAGATCACATCCGAAGTGTTCCTTCAGCAGGTCATCTCGTACCGCGACGTATTCTTTCTCCCAGCCTTCAAGCTCCTGGCAGACGAGAGCAAGACTCGAGCATGATGACATCACTCGGAGAGCGTCTCTTGATGGCAGACTTGAAATTCCGTATATCGGTGCTTGAGTCATCAGCAGCAACTCTTTGTGATACTCAGCATTCTGGAATTTGGTGTACTTTTTCATCACATTCATCATCCGCGATAATTGAGATGGGGAGGTCGTCTTCAAAGCACTGTGTTGTGGCGGCCAAAAAAGACACGGCGTCGGACACTTACAGGTGTACATGGTGCTGCAAAGATTAATATTCTTATTATTAGAGTTTTGTATGCTTTGGATTCCGATTTTTTCCACATTTGCAACGCGCGCTTTTGCTCTCCCTTTTACAGTTTCGATAAGTGTATCTTCCATGACAGAAGGCAGAACCCTCAAATTGTCAAATGGAATTACCAACGTATCTTTCTTTGTCCCTAACAATGGAATGACAGTAGCCGAATTTTCCGAACACGATATAACACGATATGTTCCCTTCCATTTGTTGACTAGCTTTGGACATCTAGCTCCCAATTTCTCGGCGGGAATTTCAACCAACACACGACTGCCTGGTTGCGGATATTTCCTAGTTTCGGTGTTATGCTTTAAGTCAAAAAGCTTTTTGTTACGCTCCCATTCCTTTTCAGCACTTTCCCGAGCCATTTTGTGAGCTTTGTTCAACTCTTGCACCATGAGATACTTGTACTCATCGACATTTGTATATGAAATGCCAACGGCACCATCATCGGGTATTTTGAGTGGGCCCTTAGCATCACGTCCTGTCATAAGAAACATAGGTGACTCTCCGGTGGTGATATGCGCCATACTATTATACGCGAAGACTGCGAATGGAACTTGCTCATCCCATTCCATAGGGACAGCAGCTTTTTTGGCAATGATATGCATGATAGTCTTGTTGAATCTCTCAATAGCACCATTAGCTCTGCTGTTGTACCCTTTTGTCATCACATGCTGCATGCCCAGTATCTCAGCAAACTTCGTAAAATGCTCATTGGCAAATTCTTTCCCTTGATCTGTCAACAGAGTTTCTGGGACACGTCCTTCGCCCATGGCCCATCGTTCAACGAAAGCTTTCAAGACGGTGTCCGCCTTCTTATCAGGAATTGGAATTGCCTGTGCAAACTTAGTGAATAGATCAATAATGGTTAACAAATACTTGTTACCATTGGTGGACAAGCCAACCTCAATTAGATCGCATGCAACTATTTCTAGTGGACGAGAAGTTTCGTACGGTTTCAACGGAGCAACAAGCTTTGGGTGGTCATTCACACATAAGCATTTCGTACAACTTTTGACAACACTTTCAATTAGTGCTCTCATCTTTGGAAAATAGAACCTTTTACTGAGTTGTCTCATCATCTTTTCCGTACCAAAATGACCAGAGAATTGTCCCGAATGAGCCTCTTCAATGAGTTCATTGCATACCTTTCGAGGCACTACAAATCGGTTACACTCTTCCACCTCAACGTTTCTGAGTGATTTGCCAATAAGCATGTAGTCCTCCACTTGTATCTCTTTTTTCACTCCTGGAATTTTGACACTTCCTGTGGTAGCACCATTTTCCAGTAGATGAATAAGCTCTTTCCACCCTTCTTCTTCTTTGAGCAAGTCAATCCATTTGTCTGTTTCCAAACTAGATACAACTGTTGGATTTTCCTTGATTTCCGCAATTATCTTTGAGAGTTCAATGGTTTCAGTTTCTTCCATCTCTTGTGGAGTCAAAACTGGACATCCTCCCCTGCTCAGGGCATCTGCTACTGCATTAGCTTTTCCCGCAACATATACAATTTTCACATTGTATTCCAACAACTCTATAGACCATCTGAGCAGTCTGTCAGCCAATGCAGATCCCTTTAGCAAGTAGACTAATGGCTTATGATCTGTGAAGACAATCACAGGAGTACCGTAAACAATGACCTTGAATCTGCGCAAAGCATGCATCATAGCCAATGCCTCGAGATCTGTGATATGATAACGCGACTCAGCAGGACTCAACGATTTCGACATGAAAGCGATTGGGTGTTGTTGACCTTCTTCATTTTCCTGAGCCAATACAGCACCGACTCCTTTTCTAGAAGCATCTGTGTATATCAAGAATGGTCTATTACCATTGATAGCGGCATCTGCATCGGGTTGTCTGAGCACTGGTGTCGAACACATAGCACTGATCAACTTTTGAAACGCTGTTTCTTGTTCAGCATCCCATACCCATGCAGTTTTCGGACTGATAAGTGGAGTTAACGGAGAGGCGATTTGAGAGAAATTCAAAATGAATTTTCTGTAATATCCTACTAGCCCGAGAAACGACTGTAATTCTTTGACATTGGTTGGTCTATTGAAGTTTTTCATCTTCTCAACCTTCAACTCATCCGTTTTTACGCCTTCAGGAGTAATTTTATGTCCGAGATACTCCACTTCTTTCTGAGCAATTCGACATTTTTTAGCACGAAGACACATTCCACTACTTTGAACTTTCGCTAGAATCAATTTGAGATCTTCCACATGTTGTTCTATGGATTCACTTGCTACAAGCAGATCATCCACATAGACAAATGCGCACTTTCCCAACAAATCTCCAACGATGTTCTCCATAGCTGCTTGAAACAGAGCTGGCGAAGTAACCAAACCAAATGGAAGAACATTCCATTCATATAACTCACTACCAATGGCGAAAGCGGTAATTTCCTTACTCTTCTCACTCAATGGCAATTGCCAGTATCCTGCCAAACAATCCAAAGTTGAGAATACTTTCTTCCCAATCAACGACTGCAAAGTTGCTTCGATGTGTGGAAGCGGATGTGCATTGTTTCGCACTACCATATTCACTCTTCGATAATCTACACACATGCGTAAACTACTGTCTTTCTTCTTCACCAGAACCACTGGACTCGACCATGGAGATGTACTTTCTCTGATGACCTTTTGCGATAGCATTTTATCAAGAATCTGACGAATTTCCTGTCTAACAGCAAGTGGAATTGGTCGAGGTCTTTGTCTTATTGGCTTAGTATCTTCCTTGAGTTCAATATCACAAGTGACTACATTAGTCCTTCCTAATTCACTATCATCAATAGCAAAAATGTTTTGGAAATCTTGTACAACTTTCCAGATTTCATTTTCACTACCATTGATTTCTGATGGCTTCTTTAGATGTTCACACACAGTGTTCCATCTTTCTTCGGAAGGTGTATCATTGATACTCGATACCAACTCTGTGCTCTCCTCTAAACCCAATGACTGAAGATAATTTCCTATTGTTTCATGAGCCACTGCTTTGTCCTGAATCAATTCAAATCCTTCTAGCTCTCCGGTAGCAATTTTATCACCCTTTTTGAGAATGATGGCTTTACTTCCGAAATTGGACAGTTTCACCATTGCTCTACCATCTTTATCAACTTGACAGACAGACGTGGACAAACAATCGATTAGCGGTGAAATCAGACAATGAGTTTCATCGTCTTTGAATACTCCTTCAACTTGAACATCTACAACTTTAGCTGCACTGGGAACAATCCTGACATCCTGACAAACCCTGATTTCTCTAGGTTTCTCCTCAATGCTCACTTTGATACCCATTTTTTCGAATTGATCAATTCCGAGAATGATGTTGTCCCTCTCAACCACCGCAATATGATACACTAAATCTCTAGTACGAGATTGCATCGCCGTTCCAATGGTGACACGCGACAACAACTTGATTGGTTCATTGTTAGCGGTATAAACATGTGTGCGCTTTGAAGGCTCCATTTTTACACTTTTAACCCATTCTGAACCATTTTTCTCTTTGATCTCTTCCCACAGCTTTGACGGCAACAACGAAATGCAAGCACCTGAGTCTAACATCAATTCAACGTCAGCACATCCGATACGCCCATTCTCAATTCTAACTGTGGCTTTGTCATCCTCTCCATCAGGTATCTCTTTTTCAGGAACCGCAAGGATATGTTGTTCTGAAATCGATTCCACACTGGACTTTCCTGTAGCTTTCACAGCATTATCCACTTTTTTCTCTGTTGTTTTTGGGCACTGTGGAGAATAATGTCCTTTTTCATTGCAGTTGAAACAAGTAACACTTTTCAGAGCGTTTTTTCTTCTCATTTCTGGTGCATGTGAACACGTGGGCTCGTGGCAACCTTGAGCTTTACACTCGGAGCATGCTGGAAGCGCAATTTGCTTCGACATGTTTGACTCAATTGTCTTTGAACGCCATGTTTGATTTGTAGACCCATTATTTTCATTATTCACATTAGATTTTGTGAATTGATTGTTTGGAGGCATTCTCCAATTTTGCTGAGACGATGGAGTGAACTTTGCTGCTTGTGAATTATTATTCATTAGCATTGACTGTTCATTTGAAAACCCCAAAATGTTCTGCGAATTTTGAACCATTTGATTCTGCGATGATTTTCTCTTATCATTCACATTCGCATACATTTTCATGCGTTCCCGTTTCTCCTTTTGACCAACTTCAAACCGAGTAACTAATGATCGACAAACTTCATAATGTAAATGCTCTGGAACTTCCCCTAGCTTCGTGTCAACAAGAGTATACAATGTATCATCAGTTATTGCACCGAAAAGCTTGGTGGTTTTGAAAGAAGAGACTTCGGCAGGACTTGAACGACCACAAGCATACTTTGCTCCTTCATCGATTTCTAGGCAAAAATCTTCGAAAGATTGTTCAGGTTTCTTTCTCAACGCTTCCCACTTGATTTTAGCCCTTCTGTACTGATCCTCCGGAGCTACTCTCAACACGCTAGCGATTTCCGAAAGAATCTCTCTAACAGATCTTTTTCTTCTGTCTGGCAGAGTACGGAATATTTTCTGAGCTTTACCAACCAAAAACTTCGTTTCTAGAATGATGATCTGATTTTCTTCGCTGTACACACCATATTTCAATGCGAAAGACT
This sequence comes from Caenorhabditis sinica, assembly GCA_963932045.1. NCBI lineage: Eukaryota > Metazoa > Nematoda > Chromadorea > Rhabditida > Rhabditidae > Caenorhabditis > Caenorhabditis sinica. The sequence goes on from OZ009940.1 coordinate 25,410,017, forward strand.
TCGCAAATCCTTCAATGGAAACCTTGTCTTCACCATTGAACTTTGGCGGTTCCGGCAAATTCTGTTGAGCGATCATCTCACGGACAACTTGGATTTCAGAATACGACGACGACTTTCTATGCGGACCCATATCCCAGTCTTCCTCTTTGTGATAATATCCCATTGTTTTGGTGATATTGTCACCGAATACGTCTTCTTCTTCTTCTTTCTTTCTTCCGAAATACTCAAATGATTCCCTTCCCTCGCGCGGCGTTTCTTTTTCAAAGTTTACATTTTCAAAATGCATACCTGGTGAGCCGGCTTCTGGAAGTGCGAAAGTGTTCCGACTTGAGTGTCCAAAGGGGGAGATTCTTTCCTTGGTCTGAAGAGGTTGCTTGTTATTCATCAACATTTGATCGGTTTTTTGACACCTACCTATTCGACTGAACGAATTGCTCTTCTCGTTGCATTCTATCAATGTTAACTGTTTGATCAGTTGCTCATTCTTTTCTTCGAGTGCTCTGATTTTGTATCGTGCATCTCTGAGCTCGTCCTTGGTTTCACACAGTTGACTTTCCAATTGCCGACGGTGCACATGCATGGCCTGTAACGTGTTGGTTTGTTGCTTCATTTGCGAATTTTTATACTCCATTTCTTCGAAGCATTTTTGCAGATTTGTCACCGATTTTATGCCGATTTTCGCCAGAAAACTAACCAACTTATTGTCTTCTTCAGTTATCTGACGAGCGATTAACATGGAATCGTCATTTTGTGCAAATAGAGACGACTTGATCTGCACTTTTGTTCCACCATGCTGTCCGCTGATCTTCTGATTTTTCACTGTCCCAGCTGCCGACGAGAGCTTCTGCAAATAAGAAAGTTCTCTTTTTAGCGTTTTATTTGTTTCTGCAGCTTCAAAAATCATCGATTCTCTATCTGAAATCGTGATTTCCTTTTGCTCCAACTGATTCACAATTGGTTTCAGAATGATCGCAATGTGACTTTTCGAGAAATTAGCGTATTTATTTATCATTGTACTCGTCATTCGCATAGCATGGTCATCGTCTTCGCTTCGGAGCTTGTTTTCAAAAGGAAATCTTACCTCCGGCGATTCTTCTACCTCCATGGCAGCATCGAAATCTTTCAACTGATTCGGATTTGATTGACTTTGACGTTCCTTCGGTGTCGACGTGCTTGGATAGTTTTTTCCGGTTGTTCCTCCGAATTCATCTTCAAACTGTTGAATTTGAATGAGTTCTTCTTGTCGAGAAGGCGACAAGTTCGGCGATTCCAGAAGTTGCTTTTCGTCGAACTTTTTCATTGGCGAATTCCCATTTGTGTCTTCGTCCATTTTTACAACTGATTTGTTACCTGGAACAACAATTCAGCTTATTTCATTGAAGTTGACACGAGATTCGATGAGCAAATAACACGAAAATGATGAGAAAACGATCAGTAACGAAAAATCGATAATTGCTTTTCGTATGAAAAATTTATCGAAAAATGACCAAAATCTTGTGAATAATTACACAAAATCTGATTTTGCGGGTGATTTTTCAGGTTTCTCTTGCAGAATTTATGCAAAAAGACTAGCGTCTCCGGCCTCCGGCCGGATCCGCTAGACGCGGCTTCGCCGCGTGCCGGGCGTGTCTCCTTGTCCCGGGCGTTTCTCGGCCTACGGCCTCGCACCACGGCCTGCGGCCGTGTGCCTCGGAGCCTTCGGCTCCTCGGGCTCAGGGCCTGCGGCCCTTCGCAAACACGGCTTTCGGCCGTGTGCCTCGGAGCCTTCGGCTCCTCGTGCTCAGGGCCTGCGGCCCTTCGCAAACACGGCCTTCGGCCGTGTAACTCGGAGCCTTCGGCTCCTCGGTTCTCGGGCCTTCGGCCCTCGATAACACGGCCTTCGGCCGTGTGAAAGCTTTAATAAGCGAGTTCGCTTGGTTAGGCCTCCAGTCTGCCCTCCCTTCGCTCGCTCCGCTCGCTCAGGTCGGCCAGACTGGGCAGGGCCTTCGGCCCTGCGTTTCTCGGGGCCTGCGGCCCCTCGCACACGGCCTACGGCCGTGTGGCCTACATATCTGAAATCAGCGCAAAATTGTCTATCGAATAAAAAAAAGAACTTCGAAAAATGTTGAAAAATAACGATTTTCGAAAATTTGACTTTTCGGGAACTTTTTTTTCAACTGAAAAAAAAATTTTCTCGAATAAAATTTTTTTTTTCAAAACTTAGTACTATAATTTTTATATGAAAAAATTTCTAATTTTTTTCTGCGTATTTTAATACCTAATTCACTCGAAAGTTCGCAAAATTACTCGAGAAATCGCCAAAAAACGAAAAAAAATTTGAAAAAAATTGAAATATTTTTTCGATTTTTGGCCAAATTTTGTTGCCTCGTGTTTGAGAGCTCATAACTTTGCTCGTAGGTTATGGATCACGGTGTTCTAAACTGAAACACACGTCCCCCACTTTTCTAAAGCGATCAAAAAAAAAATTACAAAAATTGGTCCAGAACTCGCAAAATAGGAGAGAAGTCAAAATTGTTACATAAAACTTTTCATTTTTGTGACAAAAAAGGTCCTCGCATGCGCCTTTAAAAATCGGCCAGCCAAATACCTACGCGATTTTAAGAGAAGGGGGCAGAAGTGAAAAATTCGATATTCTTGTGCAAAATTCAAAAAATTCTCCCGCGGGAAAATCGAATTTCTCTGCACGAGAATTTCAAATTTCTCTTTTCAACACCCGTGAAGTACACAAAAAGTACCACGGAAAGTGTCAAATTCACAAAATTTACTGAAAAAATACAAGTGAAGAGAAACCTTAAAAATCACTCAGAAATATCAGTCGCCTAGCGAAACTGACTCGTCGCGATTTTTTGTCACTAGAAATTTCGAAAATCCGTCGCCGAGCGAAACGGTTCGAGTTCCAAGTGAAATTACCTTTTCAAAGTTAGACCGAGTCTAAAACTTCAAAAATATGGTAAAAACAAAACGGAAACAAGAGGTTGGCTATTAGGTTCGGCCCCCAAGTACTAAACGCACTAAAAATCAGAAGATCTTCAGCGAATTTAATAACAAAACGCGAAAGTTGAAAAGCGAGCAATTTTGAACACCTCAAACTAGAGAGTGTGCGCAAACGAGAGGGTACGAGAGAAAACGCAGATTTATGAACAATACACGATTTTATTGCTCAAAACTTAAACAATTTTGTCAATGATGACAACAAAAAGGCACTTAAAAACAGAGAGTAAGAGAAGGGAAAAATTGGTCACCTTCACAGGTGCCAACACAACTCTAGAACTGACGAGAAAGTGACAAGAAAAACAGCTGCGATTGTGAATTCGCGCCGAGAGAAGCTGAGTGCAGTAGAGTGCACTTGCATTTCTACAAGATTTGGAGTGAGTTTTTCAACTCAAAGGATTACAATCACATAGATTGGCCTTTTTGGAGATGGGAACCGGTCAGAACCGGACAATCTTCTCCGTTAGTATATTCAACACGAAAACTTTCCAATGGTATTTGTATAAATTTTGGTCAAATTTTCTTTGATCGTTGGCATTTAGGTCAATTTTGTTTTAGGCGCTTATAGGATTTCAGCCGATTTCATAAAATATGTAGCTACTGTTTCATCACCTCGACTTCAGAATTGGCACATCATTCACACAATGCATCGCCATCGCCATCCCAGTTGATATGCTAATTAGCGGATCTACGATATCTCCAGACATTAGAAGTGTATAACTTATCTAAAATAACATAGCTCTTTGATACAGACAAAACATTGTTTAGCTGTTTCTTTGTCCAATTCATGCACTATAACCTCCATTCAATACAATCGACCTATGCCACCGTAGCCATATTTTCCATTGAGAAAAAACTACAAATATTTCTAAACATATTTTCGGGAAATTTCCTGTTATGTCAGATTGATAAATAGATGTCGTTTTTATTTGGAGTGATGAGATGGTTTTATTGTAAGCTTTACAACAACACATCATTGCATATGACAACACAAATGAAGCTGGATACTGTTCTATCACTGTTTTGCAATAATTTACACATTTTCAGCAAAGTTTGTTTCTGATGTGTTTTCACAGATAGGATGTACATATTATTCCGGGAAACTGGAATGATGTTTATTGTTTTACTGTTTCGTTTATCTCATATTGAACCAAAAATCTTCAGTGATTGATTGAGGACCTTGAACTTGACTTCCTTTATACCAAAAAGGCAAAGACAAGTTGTCCATTATGATCAATATTTAAAGAAACCCACTATTTGACCCGTTAGCTTCAAGATCTAATAGAAACAAAAAATTGTAAAAAAATTGCGTTTCATGAACTTCATTACTAACCGAAACTTTTGACACTTCAGTAGGCCTTAGCTTCTCGTGACAAAACTAGCGAATGATTCAGGGAAATTCCTTTTTTTCACTTTTTTGCTAGACTCCTTTGTTCCCTATCTTTTCAAAAAAAATCCAATGAATGTAATGAACAATCGCAACATTTCAGACCCCAGACTCCAGTCCCTTCTTCCAGACAGACAACATCCACTTTTTTTGACCCTTTGCACCTGGAACACTGGAATTTCAAAAAAGTATACTTTTTTCTCTGCATCAAGTACTCCATGAACCCCTCCTACACTGTATGTTATTCAGTGCTTCTCTCTCATCCTTCTGCACATTCTTTATTATTTTGGTTTACAATCCTACCAAAAATGAGAGCATACACACAAAACTTAGTCACAAATTATGAACAATTTGAAATAGGAAAAAAAAGTTTTTGACAAAGAGAATCTAGATAACAAAGGTTTTCACCAGGTATAAATATAAGCACACAAAAATGTTAAATGTAAACATCACTTGTTGATAAAAACAACAAGCAAACCTAAAATTGTGGCAAAAAAACGATCAATAATAAAAAATAATAGATTCGTTTTGTTCGCTTTTAGCATCAAAGTAGTTAATATTGAATCACTCTCATTTGAACATCTCGAAACGGGAACCTACATACATGAATTTGAAATGATAACAGAGTTTGGGTCTTACGCTCTGGAGGACTGTGATATTTATTTATAGGAACTAGGACTTCAATCAGTTGATGCTTGTTTGAAAAGGAGAAATTATTTTGGATAATGGCAGAAAGAGACGCCGCACTAATTATACTTGCAATCGACCAAGTTCATGGCCCCGTGAAACGGCAAAAAAACAGTTACAATTAACCATCATGCTATCAATAGTATGTATATTTTGTGTTGTGGAAAGGAAAATGTGGACAAGCTAGCATGAACAAAAATATTGAGATAGAAAATTGAGGGAAAACAATTGACCTTTAATGCACAAAACAATGCTCTCAATCTTTCCTGAACTTCTCGAAACGGGAACAATGCAAGCTACAGGGTAGCTAATAAATATACAACGCTACATTGAGACCATGTTTTTGGACCGCCAACGTTTCCGGTCCCTTGCCGTTTTGAATGGAACATATTGCAACGCACAAGCGACTATAATTAGTTGAAGTTTATTCGCCAGCATGTTCATGAACTCGTTGAAACAGAATGAAACAGAAACCGACATTTCTGACTATTAGAGAAAATAAAGGAGAACTAGTTAACTTTCTAGCTAGAAGTGCCTCACTTAAGAGGCGAATTATGGAAAAAAGGCTAATATTGACACTTAACTAAATCTGAAAAAGGAAAATCAGAAATAGACCAAACTAGAGTGTCGTCTCGCGAGACGATTACAGCATGGTTCAGCTTGGTCTCGCAACTGTCTCGCATAGTTCAGCAAAGTTCAGTTCAGCATAGAGTTCAGCACATTCTCGTACAGCATATTCTCGCAATACCCTAGTTCAGCATTTTCTCGTTTCAGCAAATTTCAGCAAATGTTCATTTCTTCCGTTTCAGCATAGAGTTCATCTGAACTTCAAAAATCCAGCAAAGCTGCCGTGACCCTATGCTTATCTCTGGAAATCTGTGAAAATGTATTGCTTTTTCCAATTTTCATCGTGTTGGATTATGAAAAAAGTCCACGAATTAGAAAAAATTTTGAGATTTTCGCTAAAAAGTTTATAGATTTTATTCACGTCAGTTCAGCTGAACTTTATGCTGAAATGTAAGAAATGAAAAATGTGCTGAAAAATGCTGATGCTGAACTATGCTGAACTGGTCATTGTGAGAATATGCTGAACGAGAATATGCTGAACTCTATGCTGAACACGGTCTCCTACGTGTGAAATTTTTTTCAAATTTGTATAATTGTCTGCGTCTCTCAGAGAGAAAATACTCTCTCGCCTCTCTACTGAAATTCAGAGAGAATGGCTGTATGCTGGATTGGGACGGCTGGGAGCCAGAAAATTTTGAAAAAAATGGGGGTGACCTAAAATCAGCCCTATGTTTCGATTGATCATGGTTTCGAAGCCAGATATTGCAAGGAATCCTCTTTTCTCTTCCACCAGGTCATCATTCACCAACTTTGGAAAAATATTCAGAAAAAGTTGGAAGTGCAGTTCTGTAGAGAATGCAACTAGGATCATTTTGCACTATTTTTTGGCTCATTTGACGCATGTTGAAGCAAGTTGATTGAAGAAATAAACTGGAAGTTAGATATGACCTAATTTTGAATAGTACGTGGAAAATGTGAGAAGATGTCATTGCTAAATGTTCTACTTACACCCGAAGTCATAATTAAATAAAAAATCCTAATTTCTGATGAGTACAGAAGACGTAAGAGTTTCGAGCATTTTTCCTGCACACCTAGTTTCACTAAATTTGGAACTAGTCTCTCAGTTTTGGACTGGTTTGATTGGATGATAGCTCAAATGACAAGCATAAAATTTAGAAACTTTTTATGTGCGGATTTTTTTATACCTGGCCTAGTTCTCGAGATACAGGTGAATAAACCTCAAAAATACACGAAAAGGCTCATTTTGGAGCTTCATTGACCTGTATCTCGAGAACTAGGCCAGATATGAAAAAATCCGCACATAAAAAGTTTCTAAATTTTATGCTTGTCAATTTGAGCTATCATCCAATCAAACCAGTCCAAAACTGAGAGACTAGTTCCAATTTTAGTGAAACTAGGTGTGCAGGAAAAATGCTCGAAACTCTTACGTCTTCTGTACTCATCAGAAATTAGGATTTTTTATTTAATTATGACTTCGGGTGTAAGTAGAACATTTAGCAATGACATCTTCTCACATTTTCCACGTACTATTCAAAATTAGGTCATATCTAACTTCCAGTTTATTTCTTCAATCAACTTGCTTCAACATGCGTCAAATGAGCCAAAAAATAGTGCAAAATGATCCTAGTTGCATTCTCTACAGAACTGCACTTCCAACTTTTTCTGAATATTTTTCCAAAGTTGGTGAATGATGACCTGGTGGAAGAGAAAAGAGGATTCCTTGCAATATCTGGCTTCGAAACCATGATCAATCGAAACATAGGGCTGATTTTAGGTCACCCCCATTTTTTTCAAAATTTTCTGGCTCCCAGCCGTCCCAATCCAGCATACAGCCATTCTCTCTGAATTTCAGTAGAGAGGCGAGAGAGTATTTTCTCTCTGAGAGACGCAGACAATTATACAAATTTGAAAAAAATTTCACACGTAGGAGACCGTGCTGAACTGAACTTGCTGATCGAGAATATGCTGATGCGAGAAAATGCTGATTTCTCGAAAAATGCTGAAGCTGATTCTCGCGAGACGACACTCTAGACCAAACCCACTAATTAAGCAGAAAATGGACAAAGTATATGGACTTTTGGAAACTGTAAAATCTAAAGGAGCTCCTATGCAGAAAAGTTTGTAGTTTAAGAAAATTATGACTTTATGAAAAGAACAGACTAATGCTATAGACACGACCAAAATCGCCATACCAGTTCTTGTTAGAATTTTCGCGTTTTCATGATCTTTTCGAAACGGGAAAAGATGAATTCGACAAAAAATACGTTATACCGCAAGATTGATGCCTGCATTTTTTGATTTCGGGAGTGTTCGGCCACGGACCTTTTTTGGAGAAATTTGAAGTTTTTAGTAAGTTTTGTTCGCTGCACTGCAAATTTACTGCTTCAAGAGGTTCAAGAGGAACCTGAAACTGGAAAGTTAACTTTTTTTCAAAAGTCGAAGACAAAACGTGGTTAAAGGGTGAACGATGATAATTTTTGGTTGGTAAAAACAACAAGCAAACATAGAATTGTGACAAAATAACGTTTATTTGTCTGAAACTTCGAAAAATAAGGCAAAATAATAAAGGCGTTGTCATACCATGCATCAATGATTAAAGTAGTCAAATTTGAATCACTCTCATTTGAACATCTCGAAACAGGAATCTAAAATTCAAGAATTTTGTTTATCACAGCAACTACAGGCATGAGGAATAACTATGGAGTGTGGGACTTATGCTCAAGAAGGCAGTGATATGCAATTATAAGAGCTGGCATTTCAATCACTTGACACTTGTTTGAAACGACAAAAATAGGAGTTGTATAATTAAACTACGGGATGAGAAACAACACTAATTACCTTGAAACTATTCAAAATTCATGGACTTGGTGAAACTGCAAAGCAACAATAACGTTTTTTCATGGTATTTTGCATGTATGCTTTGTGTTTTGATAAAAAGAAGTGTATACGAGCTTAGACGAAAACAGTAAGACTCTAAATTTGAGAAAATTTGAAAAAGAGGCTTATACCTCAGTGCATAATATAGTATTCTCAAACTCTCCTGAACATCGCGAAACGGGAACAACAGAAACTAATTTTGAATGGAACATATTTGACGGAGCACAACTTCACCATTAGTTCTAGTTTGTTCGCTAGCATTTTTATGAGCCCTTTGAAACAGAATGAAAAAGAAATCGACAACACTGGCTTGCTTACAGAGCGACTGAATGAGTAATTATTCAGAAGGCCTATTGATTTCGAAACCCATTACGCAAGCAAGGTTTTCGATATTTTGACACTTATCTGAAACTGGAAATCAAAAACAGAATTAAAAAAGCTATTCTGGTTATCAGAGCAACTAAATGAGAAAATATTCCGGAGTTTTATGGACCATTTATTATGGGAGCAGAGTTTTCAACCAGTTGATAGTTATCTGAAACTGGAAAATGGAAATTGGAATGGAATTGGTTAGCAGACTAACTTATATAAAAAAATCTACAACGTTCATCTATCTTGGGAAACTGTAACATTCAAGGGTCAATCTCCGGAGCAAACTTCTGATGAAATGAAGAGGAGTACTTACCAGTTCCTGCTAGCATCCTCGCATTTTTACGAGCTTTGAGGAACAAGAAAAAGTATAATTTTGAACTGGCAAGAAGAACAGTGGAAAAAACTAGAAGTTCTAGATTCTACGAAAACTATGAAAATTATGAAAACGAAGTTCTTCAAATGACTTGACACGTGACTGAAACTTGGAAAAAATGTGAAAAAAATGCATGATTAGTAGTAGAAGCTCAACCAGCAATTGAATATTCTATTCTATCAATATTTCAGAATTGCATGCTCAAATTTTCATGACCATCTCAAAACAGTATAAAAAACGAAACGAATATAATTTCCATTTTGAGGAAAGTTGTCACTTCAAACAAGGAAGCATCTATATTTTCGGTTAAAAAAAAGAATCTAATATATTGAGAATTGCTTCCAAACAGTTGACACTTATCAGAAACTGGGAAAAGTTGAAATTTCAGTCTGCCTTAATGCAAGTTACAGGGTGGCTTTTAAGTTCGGAGACAAAAACTTTGAGCGCACGCAGATTAGCGGAAAGTGCATTTAATTGGATGAAACTTTGTAAACTTGTTTATTAAACATTTTTTAATGTTTTGGCCAAGTTTCACAACTATCTGAACATTTTTGACGAAATTATGGTTGTTAATGTGCCTATAGTTCAGAAAATTGGGCGTATTCAGTACATTGGAAAATGGAGCGGAAGACAGCTTCTATGTTCAGGATCATGGCCCGCTTTATGTTATATAAAATTTGATCCATTCTAAGCTTACTTTTACTATTTTAGTACTGTTCGAAACTTGAGAAGTGCGAGAAACCCTCTCTACAAATTGGCTTAGTTTTTTCAGGCACGCGAAATGGGAATTTCTAAGGTAGGCAACAGTTCATGAGTGGTTTCTCTGTGAGTAGTAAAAATATCGGAATTCTTTTTGGAGGGAAGTTTAATAACATTCTGGTCGTCAACTTACACTATTTCAAACTATTCACTTGTTTTCGGAGATCATGCTATGAGAGCGAGAACATGAGCCTACCTGTTCATCATTCTCGGTCATAAAAATCAATGGATTTCTTGGGAAAAGAAGTTGAAACGAGTAAATGTTACATATTTTCTTTTCTTTCAAAGTAATCTTTTAGAAAAATCATGTTTCACTGATTTCCTTTCATCTTAGATAAAGTTATTCTCAATTGTTCGGTTTAGGGTGGGTTTTGTTAAATTTTTTCACTTTTCGCTGCACCAGCGAAAATGGTAGTAACAAATCTAAAAGATGTCCAGTGGGTTCAATATTTTTCAGAAAATTTCATCAATAAATAACCAACAGGTGTAAAAGTTTTTGCTGTAATCCGACACCTGGGAGTCCCACAGTGAACCGGTGTTTCCGCGAATTACTTGCGTGCCATATCACTACTTCTCTACTTTGGTTTTTGCTCAATAACTTGGCTGAGAATAGAGCCTGAGTTTTGAAACTTGGCGTACATAATTTTGTGCGTTCAAAAAACATATGTGCCAATTTGCAGGAAAAATGGACAAAAATTGTTTTAGAAACACTACTTGAAAGTTGTCTCCGAATTTAAAAGCCACCCTGTATTGATAATATTTCGAACACATATGTCTTCCCAAAGATTCATGAACATCTTAAAACAAAATGGAAGGGATCTGAAAATGTGTGTCTGTAGAGAAACTTCCCTTCGAGAGTTCTTCAAAACACCAAAAATGCTATGTTATGATAAGAGCTTCATGTAGACGCTGTGGACTAGATGCCATGAAATTCGAGAAAGTTCATGAACTTTTCGAAACTGCAAAATCTCAATAGCCAGAACTATGACATTGTTATGAAACGCCTGGTTGAAAAATGATTGTTTCGAATGTATTCAGCAATTTTGCCGCTTCATTAAATTGTTAATTGTAATGGTGAATCTAGCACAGAAAACTTTGAAAATTTGCAAGTTTTGAATTCGATTTTCCAAGAATAAAGGAAGTCGGAGTATGCATTCGAATAATTAGAAACCTGTACGAACCATGTGAAACAGGAAAAACTTGGGATTTTTAAAAGGCAGATTCGAATCGCAGTTATCCAGTCAAAAAACCAAAATTACCGGCGATATTGAATGTCAACTTCAGGGAACACAAAGTTTATGGTCCAGATTTCCTCTTCAGACCAACTTAATGGTGAACATTGGAAAATTTATAATTACCATGATACGTGTAGTTCTGAATACAAAAGTTTGGGGTACTAAACAACGATTCAGTAATACATGTGAATTTTGATGAGGGAATATGAACATCGAGGAACAGAAAATTTTTTTATGTAAATTTAAGATTGATAAGATTGATTGATAATGAAACTTATTAGGCTGGAATTTTCTGATAGTGAGTATTATATGATTTCGGAACGGAAAGTTTTTGAAAGATGAACCCACTTATTTAAGCGTCATAACCTAGACCCAATGGCAATAAATTTGGCCATCTGACAATAAGAGTAGGAAAGCAAAACATGTTTCTTATACATGTGGGAATCCGAGATCCTGCGGACAAAACTAGATAGATGGCTGAACAGTGATTATAATCGGTGGTTTAGAAAAAATAATCTTCAGTAAATATTGAGCTGCAGAAGATTCTAGAATTGAAATAATGAAATCCGAAAAGAACCTCTAAACAATTTCGACCAAGTATGACAAAATTGAAGCCATTTTGAAACTGATAATGATGGACTAATTCGAATTTCCATTCAATCAAAGTTTTTTATGCCAGTTTTTCCCCTCTGAGAATTGCAAACTATTTTGCGATCCAAAAATACCGTAAACTTGAAAAAGAAAATTAGCAAAAAAATTTACCCGGTGTTCTGTTTTGACTCTATTATAAGTTGAGCTAAAACAACAAAGGAATAATGATGCCGTCAAACGATAAATCCAGGTAACTCCAGAAAACATAAACATGTTACTGTAGTACTATATTTTTAGTGACCTAGCAAAACTTTAAAATAAACAAGGGTCATAATAACCTTTGAGGCACAGTAATTTGTGTGACGCTTTTACACTTGGTAATATTGTAGAGCAAATAAACTGAACAACATTGTGGATAACAACACTAATGTATATGGTGTTTCTGAAACAGTATAGGAATTAGAGAGCATATTACTCGAATTGAGAAAATCTTGTTACATAAAGAACAAAGAAGCCTAACTGTTCAAAAATTTATAGAGACTGAGTAGACGAAATATTTAAAGTTGGAGTGGTCTTCTGCTGCCAATAATGAAACAAGAGTACTAATGGCATTCCAGACAGTCAAAAGATTAGAATCCCACTAACAAGTATGATTATCTAATATACGGTGAATTGAAGCGTTTTTGAAGTCAAGAGTACTTCAAAACTCTTATTCAGTTAATCATGAAGTCCAGAAAACATTCTTATCTGTATTATTACACCAGAGGGCCTGTTATTGAATATCACTTTTGACCAACCAGAAATATGGGAGATCTGAAACCGAAGTTGTGCAAAAAATTACATCAATTTTTTCTACTTCAACTTGGTCATTAGTTGAACTCAGACGAAAGGGAGATAATTGGCGGCGTAGTTCAAAAAGTTCTCTATGGGGCATATCGTGTGCACCTTTTAAACAGATTTCATCCAACAAGCTATCTTAAGAAATTGCTAACCCAAACAATGAGATTTCTCACTAAAACTTGAGCACGTGGTGCTCTTGACACCGAAATTTTCTGTATTACCTACATATGTGGTGTTCAACAATGTATGCTTAAAAAAGGCACACTGATTAAACCTGGAGAAAATTCGTCAAAGGAAACAGAGAGACATAAAAAGTTTCGGATATCGCCTTCAATAGAGAAATTGCCAGATGGGAAACAAGTAGGACCATGTAACCTTCAAGGAACAGTAGTCTGTCAAAATTGAGAAATCTGTGGTACTGTATCAAGTCGCCAGACAAGCCTTATACTGTCATGAGTGTGAAAGTTAGCAGGTATGATGTTATCGAAACAGTAAATGAATCGAATGAAGGATGCTGTTGAATCTTTGAGAAACAGTAATCTATCAATGCCAGAAAAGACTGTAGCAGTACCGAAAAAAGGCTATTGAGTGTCTTGAGTACTGAAGTTAGCATGTATGACGTTCTTAAAAAAGTAAAAATTTTTATAAAGATTACTGTTGTTCTGATGTAGTAGATCGCGACGTCTATCAGCACATTCAATTGAATATGTCAAAGCTAATGAAGTTCATGTAACGGGAAAAGTTACAGGGAGAAAAGATGTTCAGCACAGAATACCATGATCATGTTGCAACTCTTAGAAGTCAAAAAGTAGTTATAATATCAAGCTAAGGAAACTGAAATTGTTTTTTTCTTGAAAGGAAGCAGCCGCTGGAATAAGAATGAGCCTAACAAATATAAGGCGATTGCTCCTATAACAGAAAAAAACATTCTTGGTAAAAAAAATGTTGCGCCTATTATAGTTCAACAATTGTTAAAATTGCAAACTCAATTGAAACCTTCTTGAAACAGTGAGATCTGCCAAGGGTGAAACAGTGAGATCTGCCAAGATAATGGGCAATTTCTCTAATTTTGATTGTTCCAGTAGTTTTAGTGTCACCGACGAATGTTACGTGTTTATTGAAAGTCAATTCCAGCATTCATGAAAATCAGGCAGTTGAAACAGAAATCTAGTTTAAAAATCATATCACTTTTCAGTTTCTAATTGAACATTAGTTCAACCAAACGGTTCAAGCATTAGTAGTTGCTGCGGACACGGAAGATAAGCAAGAAAAAGAAAGGGTTTCACCTCATGCACTGAATGCACTTTGAGAAAGAGCAAACGTCATGCTTAGCAAAATGTTGTCTCGAAGTCTAGAAAAACATTAATTTAGAAGCAGTAATCTTTTTGCATAGAGCAATGGAAACTATGTTATATACATACATTTGCTGTTTTTAGAGCCTTTTCACAATAAAACTCCGTTGAACTTTCAATTTAACTGCGCAGTATCTATGAAGATCTTTCAAGAATTAAAACGTGAACTCAAGTTCAGAATAAAATAAAGATCTGGAAACAGTAAAAATTAAAGGACGAGTGCGGAGCATTTTTCGTATCACGAAATTGATTTTGTCTTGAGATATTCGCAAACAAAACAGCCTCTTTGCAGTCGTGTTTGACCGCATTGATCCAAATCATCACCACGCATCCGAGGAGAAAAGAATCGAAAAAAAGGTTACAAACACAATTGTGAAGATGTTTGTGTTACAGTGGAAAAATCCCAATATTTCAGAATGGACCAGCATTTTAAAGTGAATCAAATATTTGAGAATCTAAGTTAACCTTTAAGAATCATTGTGGAGAAACTGAACGAATTAGAGCAAATCAGCGAAACATCTCTAGAAAAATTTCAACGAAATTTTGAACGACGGAATTAACACAGGAACTACGTGAAGAGAAAAAAAGCAGATGTCCGTTCTCCTGGCATCAAAATTTATTTCCAAGAAAATAACAAAAGGTAGTACAACAGAACAAAATTTTTCTACTTCACTTGCATTATTCATTATGTCAGATAATGTTATAGGCAGTTGAAGTTCGCGTGTCAAAAGGTATATAAAAATATTATACATCATTACCAACATATTTGCTACTGTATTTAGATCTGAAAAACTGGACCAGATTTCAAAAGATCAAACGGACATTGTTTCGACCAAGCTTGCAACCAGTGACTCATCGAAGCCTTATATTTCTCGTGTATTTCTATCCATTGAAGCATGGTTCCCGTGTATAGAAAAGGCATCTTTGTATTTGCACTGTTTCAAAATGTTGTGATTAGAAAGTTGATGGGGGAGAAGGATTGATACATGGTATGAAAACAAGAGGGAAACCAATTTGCACATGAAAAAAGCATATTTATTCTCTATCCAGAGTCTGCTGAAATAATTGGAAAGCATGAGAAGGTGTAAAGGAACAACTACTACAAACAACAATCTTTGAAATCAAAGGCGTCATCGTGGAACCGGAGAAAATGTAGTTCTGCATGTTTTTTCAATAAGAGTCAGAGTTTCGCGGACTTCGACTTCCGTTTTCAAAATTTTTCAAAAATTTCACTTCCGCGCAACTCTGATAAGAATCTACCTTTTCGATTGAAGCATGATTGCTGCTACACAAAAAATCTCAAGGTTTCAAGTCGTACATTAGTTTTAGGTTTTTGTCATCCGCTAGTCTATGTCTAGACCGAAAACTGGCTGCAAATCAAAGTATTGCATAGACTACAAACACCGGCTCTGTCGCACATTAGCCCATAAAAGTGCATCCGAAAAAATCGAAATGTTGTTACAGTAAAAATTGTTCTGTTACAGCAAGTTGTTATAGATTGTGACGAACTCACACTTTGATGGGCCGAATTATCGGATTTGTTTCTTTGATCATCCAAATGACTAGCTTTTGGCTGAAATAACAAGTGGAAGAGAACGAATCATTCATTCAAACTTTCAGCTCGGTGCAGTCTAATTGCAACAGCGAGGCAATAGCTAGACGCTTAAATGGTATTCAGATAATGGGTATTCAGATAATATTCCGAAATCATAGCATTCAGAAACGCTAACAAATTTTCTGGTCTGTTTCGATTCATTGTCGAAAATTGGAAGGAAGATGGTGCTTCAAAGTGTTGTCTTTATGTCTCAATAGAACAGCTGTAATCATATACTACCAGGAATCTAGTAGTCGAAAAAAGACGCGGAGGCTGTGTTGCAGATGTGCGCGGAAGGGATTTTTTTCTATGCGGAAGACGGAAGACGGAAGACGGAAGTAAAATTTTTATGACGGAAGACGGAACACGGAAGACGGAAGTGAAATTTTTGGCGGAAGACGGAAGTAGACGGAAGACGGAAGTGACCGTCTCGGCCTAAAAGTGCCAAAAATGCTAGGAACCGTAATGATTAGTGTTAGGAAAGGTCAGAAAATCAGTCAAAAATCTTTTTCAACTGGGAAAAATTAAAATTTTTGCGACTTCCGTGAAATTTGTTATTTTCCAAAAAATCCGGAAGACGGAAGTAGTCGGAAAAATTTTGGCGGAATACGGAAGACGGAAGATGGAAGTGAAAAAACAGGCGGAAGACGGAAGACGGAAGACGGAAGACGGAATTCCGCGCACCTCTGCTGTGTTGTTAGCCGGAAGACTGAAGTTCATAAAACTTATGTCAAATCTACAATGTGAGAGAAACAGTGAAGATAATGATTAGTATTCATAACACGGTAAATTTCTATCAAAATTTTACAGATACTTGGACAGATTAGTAGCGCAAGAAGTAACTTCACATTACTTAACTTACTGGAACGTTTTGATTTGTTTGGCTGTTTCGTCTTTCACATTAGTAGGCACATTTCAACAATCAGTTGATGCTTCTATGCGCTCTTCTTCAGTTTTAAGGTTTCATATGCTGCAAGATTCGAAAAGTAAGAATAGGTACAAAGTTTATTATTGTATTATTATTTTCTACCAGGAACAACACAGGTTTAACATTAAAACCAAACGTGAAACCGGAGCCAAATCACAACACTCAGCAAGCTCAACTGCAACACGGTTGATGCAATACAAAAAATTCAAAGGTTCAAGTCATAAATAAGTTTCACATTACCATCATTCAGTAGTAGGACCATTTCTGGATCTTGTCTAAAAACTGATTGCTAATCAAAGTATTGCAAATACTACAATTATGGTTTCGATGGCATACTGACCCATAAATTGATATCCAAATAAAATAACAATGACGTACCCGTGAAAAATTTTCCATTACAGTACATCGTTATAGATCGTAACGGACTGGCACCTTGATGGACTGAACTTTGGGAAATCCTTTCTCCAGAATTATCGAAATTCATTACTTCAGTTGAAAAAATGGAAAAAACCAATACACAATAATTCACCTATACTTTGTACCCAAGAATAGCGTATATGAAACAGGAAGAAAATAGCAGAGGTCAACAGATTTCTACGGCATTTTGTTGGAGCATCCTTCTTGGGAAACTCAATCGAAACAATGTGTTGTAAGCAGAAGATAATATAGGAGCAGGCAGGAAATCTGAAAAGTGTTCAAACAACAAAATTTCGCGATCATCTACTAATGTCACATGGATTAGTAACTAGGAATCTTCTGTTTCGGAATAATGCGACGAAGCAAGATATGTATTAGTCGAGACGCACCCATTCAAGATGAATCTCTCAAACCAAAAATTATTTCATAAGACAACGAATAGAAACCGAATAAATTTTCGGTTGTTTTATCACTGTTTCATCGTGATTTCTACAGTTTCAGCGAAGAAATTAACGACCGTTGACTGATGAAGTTCAGAGCTACAAATTTCAAATTGACTTCATGAAACTGAAAAATATTCTTTTACTGTTCCGCTCATTTCATATACAATCGAAAATCTTTTGGGGTTAATTTGCGATCCATATTTACCATGTCGAACAAATTGGCTTGATTTATACCATAAAACATCAGTTTAAAGTTAGTGGCAGCAAAACTATTCTTGTTCAAGAAACTCTGGAGAAACTTGGGGCCTGGAACATACAATTATTTTAGAGTTTTCTGTTGATTACTGTCATTTCGTGCATTTTGATCAACTGGCTTGCTCTTAGATAAGCATTTCAGATAGTAACGTTGTAACATTAAGAACTGTTTCTGTTTCAGTGAGGTGTTCTAGTTTGTGTCTGACTTGAAACTGGATTATCGTGATATCAACATTTTACAAGTACGTTTCTCGAGCTTGCGAATTAAACTTTTTATGAAAATCTGGCCCAATGTATTTTTGACTATGTACGATTCTATGTACGATTATGTCGATTCTAAAATGAAACCAGGTTATCATTTCTCAATGCAAGTTACGAACCGTCACAGTGGCTCCGAGAGCCTTTTAGTGGTAACTTTGAAGACGAAAAATAAGTTATTATTAGAATGAAGTTCGGGAATTAACAAATGACTGATGAACAATGAAGCTTTTCGAAAAGTTTTGTGAAAAGGAAAATGTGGAAATACTAGCACGATCGAAAATATTGAGCAAGAAAATTGAGGGGAAAAAGTTGCGTGAATGCACAAAATGATGATCTCAAACTTTCCTCAACTTTTCGAAACGGGAACAATACAATCTAGATTTGAAAAGAACGTATTTTAATAATCATGTTACTCAAACTTTCTACCCATTATGAACCTATTATGGGAGTAGAATTTTTCATCAGTTGTGAATTACCTGAAACTAAAAGTGAGAATAAGAATAGCTCACAATGGGAATTCCTGATTAATTTTACTGAAATCCTACAAAAGTTATGGAGCTGGTGAAACTGTAACATCCAAGGTTCAAATAATTTTTATAGACAGCGTCCTTGAATTTCTATGAAATTTTCGGGACGTAAAAAAGTGTTTTCTAGAAATGACAAAAAAAAAACCATTAAAAAAGAGCACATAAGAAATTCTAGACCTGCGTGAGCTTCATTATTAGAAGGAGTATTTTAAATCAATTGACACTTATCTGAAACTTGAAAAATGAGAACAAAATAATGAATGAATAAGTACAAACTCGATCGAATCCCCAATCGTTCAGGATTGCATACGCAAATTTTCATAGCCTTTTCGAAACAGTATAAAAAACAAAAACTTCTGTTTGTAGCGAACCTTGTCAAATGAAGAAAAATCTGAATGATTCGATATAAGCTGTGTGCCTAATATGGATGCAGAGTTTTCATTCAGTTCACACTTATCTGAAACTGAAAAAAGCAAAACTTCAAACTGATTTCGTTGCAAGTGTCTAGATTATCACTAATAGTCGAAAGGCACTTTCTCAAACCTCTGTATATATACATTTTGAGAGAAAAATTAGAATTATCGATCAATCGAAAAACTGTCTACAACTGACGTTGAGGAAAAAAATGAATCTAGAAAATCAAGCGATCGACCTATCATGAAAGATTATTTTTCAGGTCACTTAGCGCTTATTCAAAACGGCAAAAATTGTAATCACCTATTTGGTATCAAAAGCAGCCATTTTTTGTATTTGTTCTACCTGAAACTGAAAGCTTTTTTGCGAGATCAAGGAACTTGAATTGTGAAGGGAAAATTACGTCTCTAATAAGGAACATGACGTTTGACATTTTTTGTAAACCAAGTGAAGCAGGGAAAAGTTGGGATTTTAATTGGCTGATTTGAATCGAAGTCCTACAGTAGACCAAAATTATCGACGATATTTTATGTCAACTTCCAGAAACACAAAGTTTTTCAAAATTTGAGACCCACATTTCCTTCAGACGAATACATATATTGGTGAACATTGAAACGTTAATAATAACCATGATACAGGTCGTTCTGAATTCATAAGGAAAGGCCACTTAAAGAAGAACTATGACTAAAGATTTTGATGAGAAAATATGAACATAAAGGAACAGAGAAGTTTTCATAGAAATTCAAGATTGGTTCAATAAGGAGACTGTTTTGGCTGGAATTTTTCAATTTTTGAAAATTTTGCCACGTAGAACTTTTGAAAGAAAAAACAATTCTTATACTCCAACTTCTAATGAGAACGATTATGATCATTGGTAACTAAGGTTAAAGCGTATGTGAAACTGATAAAAAACTGAAGAGTTTTTTGAAATCCGGAGTCTGCTCATTTTCAGTGGTTCTGAAGCAATTATGTAAAAGAAACAGTGAAACTCAAAAATGCATTTGCTTTCAATAATTGTTTACTGTTTCATAAAGTTTGGAAATTTACTAGTGTAAGAATCAAAACAATTCTTTGGCTTTAAAAAATTTATACCAAGAAAATCGGATCTGTATCCGACACACTAGTTCACAGCAAATCGGTTTATTATTATCATGAGCTGCCCGTACTTTGTGTTTCATTAAATTTTCCCTCATTTCCTAATTACGGATAACTAAATTTGACTAAAAAATGGAGGATTAGAAACAGATATAGGGGAATATTAGTTTATCTGTTTCGTCCTGGTTATTAGTTGAGCTAAAAATTCAAAGAGATTATAGATAGAATGAGAAAGCAATAAAACCAGGTATAACAAAAAACATAATTCTTACTCACATGTATTGATTCCCAAGTGTTACCCCTGGATTTCTTTGAAGTATGCATGATTCGAATCTACACTCAGATGTAAGAAACCCCACGAAGCCGTTTTTTGACCGGGCTCCCCCTTCTCGAGATATGCCGACCTTTAGATTTTGCGCGTGAGATGGCTTACCTCAGACTTTGAGGAGGCATAACTTTGGTCATTCTTAGTCAATCAAGATGTTCTAAAAAGCAAAATGTGTCAAATTATCTTGGCTGTCAAATAATATAAAACTGATAAAACAAAAACAACGTTATAATTACGAAAATTGAGAAATTCTGCAAGTGGCAAACACCAAGCAAGCACCAAACTCCCGACCCAACCGTTAACTTTTTTTAAAAATGCTATCAAACAAAAAAGCATGTTTGATTTAGTCACTGTGCAAAATATAAAAAAATTTGCCCGACGTTAAATAGAGAAAAATAAAATTTCGTAAAAACTTTTTTTTACTTTTTTGAAAAAGCATAAGTTTCAGAATGATGTTGTACTAATAAGTTAGCAGTTGTGCACATTATTGTATTTGTTGTATTTTCAGCTTTCTAATAAGCTACTGGACATCAAAATATCATAATTTTGACAAGTTTTATGATTGAATGAACTGAATAGGTTGAATTTAGCAAAAGTCATAAAACTCAAAAAATGAAAATGGTCATAGAGCTTCAAACTTTGTTTCATATTGTTAAAAATGTAATTTGACACAATATTGTCAACTGCAACTTTTCCCTTCTCTTCATCTTCCTGTCATAAAAATGAGATTTAGTGTTTTCCCAACCTAGGTCGGCTCGGCGCGGAAAGTCTCAATTTATGGCATGAAGATGAATAGAAGGAAAAAAGTTGCCGTTGACAATATTGTGTTAAATTACATTTTTGACAATATAAAACAAAGTTTGAAGCTCTATGACCATTTTCATTTTTTGAGTTTTATGACTTTTGCTAAATTCAACCTATTCAGTTCATTCAATCATAAAACTTGTCAAAATTATGATATTTTGATGTCCAGTAGCTTATTAGAAAGCTGAAAATACAACAAATACAATAATGTGCACAACTGCTAACTTATTAGTACAACATCATTCTGAAACTTATGCTTTTTCAAAAAAGTAAAAAAAAAGTTTTTACGAAATTTTATTTTTCTCTATTTAACGTCGGGCAAATTTTTTTATATTTTGCACAGTGACTAAATCAAACATGCTTTTTTGTTTGATAGCATTTTTAAAAAAAGTTAACGGTTGGGTCGGGAGTTTGGTGCTTGCTTGATGTTTGCCACTTGCAGAATTTCTCAATTTTCGTAATTATAACGTTGTTTTTGTTTTATCAGTTTTATATAATTTGACAGCCAAGATAATTTGACACATTTTGCTTTTTAGAACATCTTGATTGACTAAGAATGACCAAAGTTATGCCTCCTCAAAGTCTGAGGTAAGCCATCTCACGCGCAAAATCTAAAGGTCGGCATATCTCGAGAAGGGGGAGCCCGGTCAAAAAACGGCTTCGTGGGGTTTCTTACATCTGAGTGTAGATTCGAATCATGCATACTTCAAAGAAATCCAGGGGTAACACTTGGGAATCAATACATGTCACTTCTAACGATCCAGTGAAACAACAAAGTATACAAGGATCATAATATCACAGAAAAACTGTATTTTTTCGAGAGCGATACGTTTCATCACTGTAGAAGATCACGAACGATCGTTGTAACTTGAGTGAAAAAGGTCGGTGACAGTTAGAAGGTTTTTGAAACAGTTGACACACTGGAAGAGGCCACAGCATATCCGCTCGAAAAAACCAAAACAAACTAAGTCATTGAAACTGTTAAAGTTGAAGTGACCCTATGTATGTCGAAAACGATAACTCAAGGCCATTGATAGTGCAAAAAAAAAGAAAACTTCAGGCATTCAAACGTTCAGCATCCGACTAACACATTTCATTAACTAAATGTAAGCTAGGATGAATACCATCTCTTCCAAATCAAATACCAATTCCAAGACACAAAAATATGGGAGATCTGAAACTGAAGTTTAGTGGGAAATTTTGAATTTTTTTCTGCTTTACCTTGGCCATTAGTTGAACTCAGACGAGAGAGGAAGGGATCATGAAAATTTGAGCTCTGATAAACTTCACTATGGGCATATGACGCGAATTCTTAAAACAGATTTCAGTCAGATAGCTATCGATTTTACCCCAATGGTACCTCTCTCTCATGCCTGAGCATATGGTGGTCTTGATAGTTTAATTTTTGAGCTCCTTATGTGGTGTTTAATGCTGTATGCAGAAAAAAGGCATATTGAAGGAATCTGGAAAACCGCCAAAAAATGAATATCGAGAAACAGAAAAAGCATCGAATATCATCTCAAGATACTCCACGTTGCCCATTGATTTTTTGCGAGCAAATATGACTATGCAAACATCAAGGAACAGTAACTTTTCATAATTTAAAATCGGAGCATTTTATCTTCCTGTAACACATGTACCACCAAAAAAGGACATTTACTGTCTTGTGTGTGGAAGCTCGCTGGTATGAAGTTTTAGTGAATGAAAAAAGTTACAGTAAAAGAATCTGCAGAAGTTTCCTATTGTTGAGGAACTGAAAACAGTATGCTGATGTATTTTTACTATCACATTCAGTGAAATAAATGAAGGCAAATGGAGTTCTTCCACATAACTGGAAAAGTTACAAATAACGCGAAAATATGAATAAGGTTTCGCTGGAATTCAAATTGTTAAATGTGAAAAAACAGAAATAACATCATGATGTAGAAACTGAAAATGTTATGTTCTTGGAATGAATCAGTTTCTGGAACACTGATAAGTTTCACGAATGAAAGCCAATTGCTCCTGCAAAACGATACTTTCTGTAAAAATAATTGTACGTCAAACGAACAAGGAACAATTTCAATAATGGTGAACTTGATTAAAATCTTCTTGAAACCGTGAAAACTGTGTCATGATCATTTAGCAATGAAAAAATTTTCCAATTTAGTTCCTTCCGTAGTCTTAGTGTCTCTCACGCATGACTTCTTTATTGAAAGTCAATTCTTGCATTCGTGAACTATGAGACACTTGAAACAGAGATCTAGCTGAGAAATATACTCAACTCTGATAATTGAATTATCAGTTTCTAGTTGGTTATCAATACAATTCGAAATTGGAAAGTCTTGCAGTACTCAAAATCTAATGAGAAAATGTATACCTTCTACTTTAAATGTGTTTTGAGGAAGAGCAAACCTATCGATGAACAACATTGAGTCTTGAAATTAACAAACGTCTTGAGGGTAAAACGGTAATGTTTTAGGAGAGTGCAGTGAAAAGTTTTGAAAAAGTTTTGAGATGAAGAATAAAAAATTGTAGAAAAAATACACCACTAGACTCAAAAAAAAAAAACTAGTTGGCAACAGAAGAATCGGAACTTGATTTTTCGACTCGGTCTAAAATGGTTTATCACCCCGTGTACCACTATATTGTCGAAAAAAAACGTGAGACTCGGAGTTTGCGGACCTTTCAGCTCACTAAGCTTAGCATGGCTTGAAAATTTGAAAAATCCGCAAACACCGAGTCTCACTTTATTTATTCAAACAGTGCTACCAGTTCATGTATCAAGGTTACGGTAGATAAAACGTAGGACGAAAACATGACTGCAAAATCCAATCGAAATCTTACTTCATGAACTTTATGAAACATAAAAATTGATGTAACGTTATGCGCGTTTAAGTTTCAAGATTGAAGCATATGTATCAAGACAGTAAAACAGAAAATATTCTTATTTATACAATGACACATACTGGGTTTTTATTGCACAACAATAGGGTCATCTTAGCCACTGTTAGTCAAGAGAAAGCCTAGAAACGTTTTCGAAGTGCGGGTTGTGAGAATCGAATCAGCCATTACTTATTGATCCATGTAATATGTTGTAGGCAGAACAGTAACCGTTGAAAACTTTTTTCGACAATGCTCATAGTGAAACAGTTAGCTGAAACCTAGCATTCTAAGCTTGAAAAACGGGAAACGTAAATGATTTGACACGTCCAATATAGACTAACTCGTAATTTGTCAAAACTGTGTCAAGTTGAGATATCGGATCAAATGGGGTCTTGGAGACTGTAAAGTTACGGTAACTGGAAATTCCGTTAGACTACATGGATAAAACATACTGTGAAATTCACAGATGACGACAAAACAAAGAAACTGAACAATTTTCTGTTTTTGAATTCTTAGAAGTGTAGGGATTTTGATGAGCCGTACTTTGAGGAATGTCAAAGTTTCAATTTAACAAACGACTTTAATTTATGATTCTCTATATGTTGTGGCTTAGTAGATTTCACAAGAATACAAGGTTTTAATATTGCAGGTTATCTGAAATATGTTCCTTGACAAGCCTCGTGAAACATGAATAGTTACATTTAGCGTGGATTTTCACATCTTGTCATTAGTAATGTTCAGTATCTAATGAATGTATCTGGACGATGAAACAGGAATATTGCCGAAGTTTAAAAGTGGACCATTTTTATGATAAATCAACCGCGTACTTAGGATGCTCAAAGAGAAATCTTATCAAACTTGAGTACAAGATTCCAATTTTAAGAACGTTCGGAAACAGTAATCTTTTAGATTTTGAGCAACGTTTTTCTGTCGCTTTCATAAATAACTAATATTATGTGGTTCCGATTCTTGCATCCTGTCAGTTTGAAATGTAACAACATATTGAACTCTTAGCTGGTCAAGTTGGGTCGTAATCAAACCAATGCATAAATCCGATAACTTTGAAAAAACCGAGTCACTGAAACTGTGCGGCTGATAAGATACAAGCATTAGCTAATAAATTGAAAGTGCTCTCAATCACAAACTAATGAAGCTGAAAGAAATTTCGGAGCGCTCTTCCAAACATTAAAAGAAAATTTCGGGCAAAATTTGTTGTTGCTTCAACATACACACGTCAAAATGTGTTTAAATTTCAAAAAAAAAACGTGTAAAATTGTAAACTGAACCAATTTGGATAACCACCGAAAATCAAAATCTAGAAATAAAAAATGTGCCGGTTATAATCTCAGCCGCTACTTGTGCCCCATTGATCCTTTGTGAGCAAGTAGGACTGACCGGTAATGTATCCCATATGTAATACCGGTTTCTGCCCAACACTAATTCTAAAAACAATAATTTGATGACAATAAGTGCTTTTGCAAGCTTTATACAAAGTCTACAAGAAATTTACAATTTTCTGAAATTTTCGAAAAAACAGATTTTTTCAATCAAAAATATTTTTTCGGGAGCACGGTTACCCCCATTTTTTAACATGTATTTTTGTTGAATCAAACATGCTCTTTCTTTCAAATGTAGTTTGAAGAAAATTCTCCCGTTCCAAGTGATATTTTGACCCTTCTTGGCATATGACCAAAACTGGTTTTCAACTCATAACTTTTTTCTGAAAATTAATGGATTAAAAATTTTTTATGGTTCATTGTTCAATAAAGCACCATTACAATGTTTTTTTAGATTTTAGAAATCCGATCATTACTGGCAAAGTTATGCGCTTTCAAAGTTGAATTTTCCGAGTTTCGCCCAAAAATATCAAAAAATGGATTATCCAGTGAACTAGTGATAAGCTAAAAGAACGGTTACACACTCTTAGATAACTTTTTATGCTTGTTTCATCAGGTTTAGTGTTGGGCAGAAACCGGTATTACATATGGGATACATTACCGTTGAACAACCTTTGAGGAACAGTAATATTTCAAAGTTGAAAAAGTCTGTCTTAATGTATCACATGTATGTACAACGAAAAGCACACGGAGTGTCTTGAGTGGTAGATCTAACAGGTATGATGTTCTCGAAACATTAAATGACTTTGAGAAAGTTAACTGTTTTTAGGGAAAATAAAACAACACTCGCATAGAAGTATGTGGCCACATTCAGTTAAATGATGTGAGAATAATGAAGTTAATGTAACGGGCAAAGTTACAGAACTGGTTATTGGTAAAAATGGGAATGTGGAGACCAACGGTTTCAAATTGCAAAATGTCAAAAAGCAATAATTATCTCAATGTGGAGAAACTGAACTTTTTTGTTGAAAATTTAGCAGGTTCAGGAATACTGATAAGCCAAACAGAGGCAAGGAAATTTTATTCGCAAGACAGGAAATGTTCTTGGTAGGAAAAAATACCTCAATTAGAAGCCAAGCTATTATGCTGATCTGGGTGAAAGTAAGTGCTGGCCTAGAATCCGACACCGCGGCCCTGGATGTACCTCGCCGCGTAAATCAAAATTGGCACACGCCGAATGAGTGTGACCGTACTTCGCGCGCGAAAAAACTCGTTTGAATTTTCCTGAGTTTCCTCCGAATTTCAAGTGTTCTTTAATGATTTTCGGTGAATTTCAATGGATTTTTCTGCTTTTTTCGAGAAAAATAATGTATATTCGTGTCTCATAATCATTATTCATCGTTTTTTCGACGTTTGATCAGTTATTTTCCGTTTTCAGAAGCGAAAATGTCACGCCGAGAGCTCATTCACCTGCACCCAACTATCCGCACAATGTTTTCATCGATTTTCTTCATTTTTTTTATTTTTTTACGGTTAGTCGTTTCAAGAACAGATACTTTCTTCTCCGCGACATATTTTTTCAGCGAGGCTTCCAAGGCACCAAGACAAATCCAAGGAATTTCGAAGGGATTTTTACGAACGGTTAGTCACTCAATGTTCAGATATTTTCTTCTCCGCCAATTTTGTTACAGGTCACTTCGTGGTCTGGAAAAAAACTGTGAAAACAGTTAGCAGCTTCCGATTCGAGAGGCCCACAGATCAACGTCCTTCATCGTGGATTTATGAAAAAGGGAAGTGTGAAAGCAAAGAGAGAAAATAGCCATTTTTACACCAAAATCTTTTGTTTTTAATAGTTTTATTCCAGATGCTCAACGTTTATTTGTTAAAAAAGCAGTTTTATTCAAAGGTCATCATCATCATCTTCTTCCTCCATCACCACCTTGATCCCTTCTTCAATGTCAATAACATGCTCATAAGTCCACGCCATGGTTTCTGGGGTGATATTGCTTAGGAAAGCCTTTGCGCGTTGTGCGACGATATCCAGCTTATCAGTCGTTTTCCCAGTGGTGCGAAGATGACTTTTAAGCTGGTTCCAAACCAACTCGATGGGGGAAAACTGACAATGATAAGGTGGAAGTCGAACGATCTTCACACCAAGCTGCGCCGCCAATTCATCGTTGACATAGCGTCTGAGCGCGTTTCTTCCGCCACTAGATTCAATCACTGCTTGCACCTGATCCCAGAGATGATCTTTCGATGCGCTAGAACAAGGGTTCAATCCGCTTTTCGTCAAAAATTCCACAAGCGCAGGCTTATTGGAATTTTTGGTGGGAATCTGAAAACGAAAAAAATGCCAACAATTTTCAGCTGATCTCAAAACAACGACCTTCTCGACGACAGCGTTGTGCACAGAGGCGTTATCGATTACGAGAATCGCTTTTCGACCCGGTGGCGTAGCAGCTACGATGAGCGGGAGCACTTTTCTCATGTAGTCCATGTACATCTTCGAAGACATGTACTGATGATAGTCAACAAGAACCTCAGACTCCGGGCGATCTGGGTAGACTACATCGACGGAGCCTTGGAGGATTTCGGATTCTGTTGTGACTGCCAGCACAATTGCTCGTTGACCCTTGTCGCTTGCAGCGGCAAATCCTGGTCTTGGCTTCTTCAAATTTCCCATGTTTGCAATGAGATAAGGAGAGGTGTCTGTGCGATTCCATCCACGGGTCTTCGTCATGCCGTGGAAGACCCATGTCTCATCATAGTAGCAAACGAATGCACCCTCCAATCTCAATTGCTCCATCTCCTTCAAATATCTGGATCTCCAAGCTACAATATCCTCTCGAACCGTGGAAAATGGATTGAAGGTTTTCAGCTTATAGCTGTATCGAAGAGCCTTCAATTGACGGTACAGTGTCGATTCGGAATATGGATATTGATAGAGGTTCTGGAGATCGAAATGAAGAGAGTGGATAGAAAAATTCGAATCTTCCTCATAGCACTTGTCGATATGATCGGAAATCAATGCTCTCTCCTCTTCATCCAACAACTCCAGAGCTGCCAAATTGCGCTTTTTTCTGGTTTCGGTTTGCTTGGATTTGGTCTCGACGGACGCTTTTTGGTTGTAACGGATTACAGTATGTTCAACCACTCCGAGACAAGCTGCAGCCAGTTTGTTAATGTTGTTGAAGACTGTATAACAAGCGAGGGAGCCTAGTTGAAGACGGAAGTTCGAAAATTGTGTGACGACGTTTTTCACCATCTGTGTGAGACGAGCTTGGCTGTCTCCCACTGGCTTCACGACTTCTACAAATGTCATCTGATCGAGAATCATAGCGAGAGCAGTTGAAACCTAAATCGAGGAAAAACTACTGATATGCTTTCTATTTTGAATTCAATACCTCGGAATTAGTCTGTGTGGACAGACTTCTCGAGGATTCGGGAAAGTCTTCCTTCTCCGTCTGTGTCTCTTTATTTACTCCATTGTCCCACCATACTTCCCCCAGTGGTGATCTTTCAAGTTCTCTAATTTGCTCCAACGACAGTCTCGCAACAGGCAACCAAACATATCTGCCGTCGGTTCCTAGGTTTGTGAAGCGAACTCTAGCTTTCGATGGCAGTATCATTTTCCCTTAAATTTGGAGAAATGACATAGTTCAGATTGTTTTACGCTGCATGGAAAGACTGTAG
This sequence comes from Caenorhabditis sinica, assembly GCA_963932045.1. Classification (NCBI taxonomy): domain Eukaryota; kingdom Metazoa; phylum Nematoda; class Chromadorea; order Rhabditida; family Rhabditidae; genus Caenorhabditis; species Caenorhabditis sinica. Next base: position 25,439,030 of record OZ009940.1, read on the forward strand.
AACTTGATGGCTAAACGGAAAACACAGGTGCATGTTAGAATTTATCGTGTAAAAAGAATTAAAAACATAACAGAAATTCTAATGACATTATAAACTCGCAATAGTCTTCAAGAGTGGTGACGATACAGAGAGACGGGAGCTTCAGTTGGTCGAAGTGTCTGAAAAAAAAAAACGGTGCTACATTTGCAGGATTTCTTAATATACAAATGATCTAAAAAACAAAAGATTTTGGTGTAAAAATGGCTATTTTCTCTCTTTGCTTTCACACTTCCCTTTTTCATAAATCCACGATGAAGGACGTTGATCTGTGGGCCTCTCGAATCGGAAGCTGCTAACTGTTTTCACAGTTTTTTTCCAGACCACGAAGTGACCTGTAACAAAATTGGCGGAGAAGAAAATATCTGAACATTGAGTGACTAACCGTTCGTAAAAATCCCTTCGAAATTCCTTGGATTTGTCTTGGTGCCTTGGAAGCCTCGCTGAAAAAATATGTCGCGGAGAAGAAAGTATCTGTTCTTGAAACGACTAACCGTAAAAAAATAAAAAAAATGAAGAAAATCGATGAAAACATTGTGCGGATAGTTGGGTGCAGGTGAATGAGCTCTCGGCGTGACATTTTCGCTTCTGAAAACGGAAAATAACTGATAAAACGACGAAAAAACGATGAATAATGATTATGAGACACGAATATACATTATTTTTCTCGAAAAAAGCAGAAAAATCCATTGAAATTCACCGAAAATCATTAAAGAACACTTGAAATTCGGAGGAAACTCAGGAAAATTCAAACGAGTTTTTTCGCGCGCGAAGTACGGTCACACTCATTCGGCGTGTGCCAATTTTGATTTACGCGGCGAGGTACATCCAGGGCCGCGGTGTCGGATTCTAGGCCAGAACTTACTTTCACCCAGATCAGCATAATAATATCGATTGCAATACAATGGAGTCTCGAAAACTTGAAAAATCTTGAAAGTGAGACAGTAATTTTTTCGGTAAGTGCACTGGAATCTATGTTTTATCCATTCTCGGCGTTTTGAGCCTCTTCGCAACAAAACTCCGTTCAACTTTCAATTCAACTGGGCAGTGTTCAATACCAAACAGTATCGGGAAATCATCAACACATATTGGAAATTGGAAATGGAAGCCCAAGTGCCGATTCGAAGGTTCTAGCATATGTATCAAGACAGTGAAGCAGAACATTTTCTCAATGCACATAATGCAAACATTATTTGCAGTCTAGCATCTTGGAAAGATATGAAAAACTGACAACAGTAAATTTGATTTTACAGTTTAATAGTGATTCAAACCATGTTTATTGAAAATTGCATCTAGTTGAGGTCCCGTACCAAATGGGGGCTTTGAAACTGTAACGGTACGGTAGCTAAAATTGTTTGATTTCACTGACATCATGCAGGACTCACTCATTATATTAGGTTGTTCAGAAAGTTTCGACCCATTCTGAAGGTTTATCTTGTCTTTGGGCTCACAGTCGTTTCATAGTAGCCCATGACTCATAACTTTGGGGCAATAATTGAGCAACCTAGCAATAATTAAATTCTCGAATGTAAACTGCTCGCTTTGCCTGTTCGCAAAATGGGACCAAAAGTGTCAGAGTACCCGTTTTTCGGTTCTGACTCGCTGTGTTTTTCTTGCTCCAGTTCCGGTAGGATTGATCGTAAGAGCATGCAATTTTGCTACAATGTTACTCGGTAGATTATTGTTTAACGGCAATACTTCCAATCAATCAAACATTTCTGCGAACAAATTTTTGGTGGCTTGAAGCAAAAAGTAGGGAAAATGGAATTCGTGTTATTTCCAAAGCACGACGGCATAGGATATATTTTAAGAACTGATTAGAAGTGATAAAAAATTAAGTACGTCTACATGAAATCTAGTCAAACATTCGAAAACGTCTCACTCTGAAAATAAATTATCTGGAAATTTTCATACTAATTTTGGATGAAGATGATATTGAGCCTACTCTGCGTATAAAATGAAGTCTTAGTATCGCCGAACGGTGAGAAAACAAACGTGGTTGGCTTATGTAAGCTAATAACAAAGAGTTTAGCTGTTTGATACAAAAATGTTCACCTCGATAACTTTACCCGGAAAAACAAAAATTCGTGCAGAACCGGAAAACATCAAGAAACCAAGCTGAGCTCATACATTTCAATTTTTTTCAAGTTGTAAGAAACATACGACCAAACGGTTTTTTGCATTAGAAAGACCGGGAATTGTTTTATTTAGACGGATGCTTTCACATACATCCAAATCTAGCGAACACTAGGTCAACCATTTTTCACTCCATCGGTGGGGGCATTTTCCACACCTACTTTAAAAGGAATCAGTTCGGAGTAATGATGTAGGATAAAATGAAGTAAGAATTAATATTATGCAGTGCAAGTCTTTTACTCTCTAGGCAATACAAAACTTTTCTTCCTAGTTCCCTGTCCAAAGAAAAACAAACGATTTCCGGAGTGATGTCAAAATCAAGTTGACCTATTAGATTGTGCAACTTACCAGTAAGTTTTGACACTACAGGCCTGTAATGCTAGCAGAATTTTTACAGAGAGTTATCATCTATTATAAACTAAAAAGTGAAGTGACCGTATTCTTTTTTCTCGATTTAGAAGGAAACCAATTTTTTGGAAAAATGGGTCGAAACTTTCTGAACAGCCTAATAGTAGAGCAATGAAACTGAAAAAATTATGTTTTTGAAATGTAACAAGGAATGAGATCATGATGGATATTATTATGTCGAAGTTCCACTATAACAAGTTCATTGCATCAATAATTTTCAATACTTTGTGGCTTAGAAATCCACACGAATACCATCACAAGAATGGGTGCATTGAACTTGGATTAAACGTAAGACATCTTACAATTAGTTCTGCTCAGGATCAAATGAATGTATCTTGACGATAAAACGTAAATTTCTGTGACAAATTTACCATCGAAGGCCAATTAAACTTGAGTCAAAGATCCCGAAATTAATAATGTTTTGAAACAGTAAACTCTGAGAATTTGAGCAACGTTTTTTCTGTAGTTTAGACAAAAAACAAATCATATGTGGTGCCGACGAAATTTTGACATGTAACAACATCCTCCTGGGAAAATAAGAAAAATTATCGAAACGAAACAAGAATTTTCTGCTTCACTTACATTACTCATTTCCCCCAAGCACTGTTTGCAAGCTTAACAGTATCAACAGATTTCTAATTTTTTCGAATTTGGATAACTAGACCAACTTCAAAACGCCGAAATGAGATTTTTTTGAACAAATTAGAAACTAGTGATGGGGCCTTCCCAGATAGGAAAATCTGATAGGGGCCTACCATTGTTCATCTTGAACTATGATAATTCAACTATCCATCAAAATATCGATGCCTTTTAACAGAAAAAAAACTTTGATATTCTTTCAGTTTCGAAATGTTCTGATAAAATGTTAATGGGGAAGAATAACCGTTTGAACATCACTAACAATTCAAAATGACCCGCAAATAGAAAACCAAAACCTATTACGTAATGTTTAAATGCAAAAAAGGTAATAAAATATGACGCGCAAGCGCAGATTCTCGGTCTATTGAATTCTTTACCGAAAGGAACTTTTAGTATGAGTAAAGTAGTATGAGTATGCAAAACTCATTAAGTAACTGAAAAACACTGACGCCACACGAGATAATATCCCAGACATCATGAAAATGCAAGATAAATCTCCTCCGAGAAACTGGGAAAATTGAAGTTCTATGCTCTAATTTGTTAAGTTCTAAAGACTGAATGGTGGTCAGAACACTACAATAAGCACATTCAACTTAAACTTGGTCAGTGAAACACCAAAAATGTGAAGGTTTCAAACAATACATTAGTGTTCTGACTATTCCTAAACTACTGATTTCATGATTCTCATCTTCAATCAAAGCGATCTATTGTACTAGCCCATAAATGTGCATCCGAATAAAAAAGTCAATGTTGTAATATTGGAATATTTTTCTGTCACAACAAGATGCTATAGATTGGGACGGACTCACACTTTGATGAGATCTCTTTACCATAGAAACTTTGTACCTGGGAATAGCATAATTGAAACAGGAAGAAAATCGCATAGGTAGACGGATTTCTGCTACATTTTATTGGAATATCCCTCCTGGAAAACGCAGTTAAAAAACGGAGTTTGAATACGAAACAATCACATATTTAGATAATACCCCACTATCACAACACTTGGAAACGGTGAAAATTTTTCTGATCGGTTTCAATTACATAAACAAAATTTGGAAGGAAGATAGTTACATCTTCATCTCGCTATAGAAGAGGTGTACATACATAGGAGAAACCAAACATCTAGCAATCGAGAAAAGACGTGGAGACTATGCAAAATGGAAGTTAGTTGAAATACTGAAGTTCATAAAACGTGTGCCAAATCTACAATGTGAGAGAAACAGTGAAGATACTCATGAAGACTGATTAGTGTTCATTGCACAACGTTTTGTGATTAAAACTTCTCAAATTTTAGACAATATTAGAAACGCAGAAGTGACCTAACTTCTGTTCATTTGCTGATATTGACTTCTTTTCGCTGTTTCTTCTTTTACATTTATGGGCACATCACACAAACTTGTCAATCGGCGATAAATAGTAGAGACTGCTTTAGTTAGTTATATTTCGAAAACAGTTACTGTTTCTTGGTCTTGATTACAGAACGTTGACCTGCCTATCACAGTTCCGTCAATTTGAAGTCTCCTGATATAACTATCACTAACCTAAAGGTAATATACATAACTTAACTTAAAAATATTAAAAAAAACATCTTTCGCGGTTTCTATCTGAACATAAACATGCACATTTTTACTCAATTCGGTGTACGCGCATTGTTTCGAAGCTCACTTTTTTAAAAAATCTTTTTAATTATTTCTGACAGGGTATGCAAAAAATTGATATGAGAGAAACAATTTACATGAAAAAAGATGGTTAGTAAGACCTTGAAATTTTTCACATTTTCATATCATGCATTTACGCTTAAGCTTCACCATTCCCCAATTTTAATTTCAAGAGTGTCTTGGGTGGTAGAGCTAACAGGTATGATGATCTCGAAACAGTGAAAAAATCACAGAAAGTTTACTGTTGTTTGGATTCTCAAAATAGCAATTTCATCGACGTCTATGAACAAATTCAGTGGGATAAGTCAAGACTAATGAAAAGAAAAGAGAAAATCGACTTGACCATTTCCAATTGCAAACTGTCAAAAAGCAGTAATAAAGTCAAGATGTGGTAACTGAGAAAATTGTGCTTTTGAAAAGTAGAAAGGCGCCCAAATACTGAAAAGTCTCACGACGGAAAGACCATTGCTCCTGCAGAACGATATTTTTCTGTCAAAGTGATTTTACATCTATCGTGATTATGAAACAAGTTCTGTGTGTCCGTTGGTTTGTCTATCCGGATTTCATGGATCCGGCTCTAGCGCCGCTTCTGCTGGCCCGATTTTTGGGAAAGTTAGACAGTTTGGGCCAGAAATTAATCGAGAATACTGCCCGTTTTTTTTTTCAATTATTTTGTGAAACAAGGTCTTCATTAAAGAAAAACACATGGTGAACATAATTGAAACCTTCCTAAAACAGTGAAAACTCCCACTTCGTTAGGTAATGAGGGACGTCTTCAAGTTTTGTTCCTTCCGTAGTTTTGGTGTCAAAAGTGTATTGTAATTTTATTATATGTCAATTCTAGAGTACTTAACTATGGGGGGTACTTGAATCAGAGATCTATAATAGATAAAAAATTACAGTAATTTTTCTGTTTCTTTGTCTTTATTAGTTCAACAAAAGGTTCAAATATTGATTTGCACCGTTAACTTCAACCAAAAAAGGATTTATTTTCTTTAATTTTCATGATTGTTCGGCGAAAGACACAAATCTCTTGATCAGCGCAATGGAATCTCGAAGTCAGAAAAAAGCTGAAAGTGAGACAGTAATCTTTCTGAGAAGTGCACTGGAAACTATGTTTTATCCATTAACCTCGTGTTGAGCCTCTTCACAATGAAACGTCGCTGAACTTTCAACTGCTCACTAAAAAAACTCAAGTTTAGAAAAAATTAGGTGCTGGTTCACTGTTAAAATTGAAGATGAGCTATACCACTTGATTCAAAGAAGACTAGTTGGAACGGGAAAATGAGACTAGATATTATGACTCGGTCAACATCCTTTGGTACTACCATGCCTTTCGTTCGTGTGTCAATGTTACATCACGGACATCAAATTAATACGTCAAAATCGGATTAAATTAATACGGGCAATAATTGTAACAACGACCTATACTTAAAATTTTTGCTCAACATCCGTTACACAGGAGTAACCTTGCAATGGTGAAAAAGTTTTAGAAGCGGGAGTTATGAATACTTAATCAAACTTTGATAATTAAATCATTTAATATGCTGTTTGGAAAACAGTAACCTTTGAGAATTTTTATCGATAATCAATAATTTGAGAACCTAACACCTTGGACGTCGAATCTGATAGATATAAAAAATTGAAATCATAAATTTTGATTTGGCAGGGCAAGAGTGATGGTACTGGGACAGCTGCATTCAGTTGAGATTTAAGTTTTTCCTGTTGAAGTTTTAAGTCTTACGTGTTCGTCATTCGCTAACACGCTCATCTCTGATTCTTGACTGACAAATGGTTATGAGCCTAGCAAAAAGAGGGAGTTCCGTAAACACGTGCATAGAGCCGAAATTATATATTAACTTTGTGACCCGCAAAAATTGTCCTAATAAATGAAAAATCCCGTTTCAGTAGATTGATATTGATCGCGAAGGACATACGCTTTGATTGAGGTGTGGAATTCTTCTTTATAATAGATCGTTTAAAATTCCAGATTTTGGGGAACGCATACTATTCATTCAAACTTTGTACTCAGGAATAGCCTGATTGAATCAGTCATTGAAACATAAATAGCCTATCTAGCCAGATTTATGTTTTTTTTTCTGAATGGAAAATTTGTGTGAAGAACAACCTAGGAAATATCAAATTTACAGCTAATATCCCAAAATCACATCATGCGGAAACGCTAAAACATTTTCTAATCGTTTTCGATAAATTATATATTATATGAGAAATAGTGCTTTGCTGTACAGTTCTTATGTCTCAATAGAGCAACTGTAGTAATTTGGAATCTAAACTAATAGTAAGATCTTGCAATTGAGGAAAAGCGCTGAGACTATGGCGCAGAGATTAGAGATGCGCGGAAAATAAAATTTGTTCAGTGTTCTTGTGGCTTTTAGTCATCCTGCAAATTCGTTTTTCTTTTTGCACATGGTCCACAACAAATCACAGAGCAACGACAAAAAATTAGACACGGATGCAGTTGAAAATATATACATATTTCTCAAGAATTTCTGCAACTGCTTGACAAAAAATACTTACGAGACACGGAAAAAATGACAGTGTAGTTGACAGGAGCAGGCACAAAAGACGTATGGTCAAAAAGATAAGAGGGATCCATTGAAACGTGTGTATCTCTCGTTTTTTTGAGCTAGCTGAAATCGAAAAAAAAAGAGTTATTTTCAAATGAAAATTCTTTATATCTTTCATCATAGACTCAAGAAATAGGAACATTAAGTATCATTAAGTAGGAGCAATATGGATAAATGTAGTCATAAAAAAGTAGGTCTTCCTTCTCAGAATTAATTAATGAACTTTCTGTATCAGTATTAAAAGTAAATCCGAAAGTTTACATTAATAGAGCTACTATAGAGCTACGTTAACTGCGAACTGCGAAATCTTGAGAAATGGGTTTCTGTGGATAATCTTCCCGTTCTATATCCTTTTTGAAAAATTATTGCGGAGAGAACAGCAATAGTATTCTCGCCCCCTCGTGTCATTGCAAATGGATTCTCGGAAACAGAGCATTTTTAGTATCATGATGATGAGTCAATTAAACTTAGGATAAATTCGTACGTGAAGTTCTGTCTCCTTGGCAGAAAATTACCAAGTATTATGGGTGTTTGTGCTTTCTATTCAATGTCTACAAAATGAAAACTGACAAAGTTACAAATATGTACAAAGAAACAGATAAAACAGATCACAAATTCCTGAAAGTGATTATAGGAGAGTCAGCTAGCATTTCGAGTTGGGAGAACAAACACATGTATGATTGAAACTTATATGAGACTGTAATACATAGATCGGTAGCATAACTGATCACCTTAAATAAGGCTTGAAATGCAAAAGACATTACTACGTTTTCCACCGAACAAATCAGCAAAATACGATGGACGTGAAAGTGGGATCAGATTTTAGCGAATATCGTACCGCACTTCATCTCATTGAATACCATTTTTCACTTTGAAAAAAATGAGGAACTTGAAACAGAAATCAAGCAAAAATTTCAATAGTTTTTCTGTTTTAACGTGGGCATTAGTTGAAGTCAGACAACAGAGGGATAATAATCCTCTCGTTCGCTACCAACGTGACTATGCAAAGAATGAAACCAAAATTACCATCGTATTACATTTGACTTGATATCTGGAGAAGATGCGGCCATTACAGTTTATCATATAAATCAGTGTGACCTAATAATGCAGTAGATGTATCGAGTCAGTGGATCAGAACAATTTCTTATTGTAACAATTATACTGATTATTTCTGCTCAACAATAGAGTCATTCTAACCACCGTTGGACAGGAACAACCCCGCATGGTAAAAAAATTTTAGGCGTAGGAGCTACGAAGAATCAAGCTCTGATAAGTAAACCATGTAATATACTGTTGAGAAAGCAGTAATCTTGACAATTGTTTTCGATCATCGATAGTTTCGCAACCTACCACCTTGGACGCCGAACCTGATAGATATAAAAAGGGTTTTCCATTTCTAGGATAACAGAGAAAATCGATTTTATATCTACTCATTATTGAACATAGTAGTTGATCAAAAAACTTTTATGATGAAACTTTGAAATATTTTAGCAGAAAGCAATTTGCTAATCATTTCTGAGAAAATTTCAACTCTAAAATTATAGTTTAGAACCTGTGATTTCTATGTGATATGATTAAAAGCACACAAAGGGTTTCAGGTTTATTTTTTTGTGTTTGAAACTCGATGAACATTGTAAAGTGAGTGACCCCGGAATTTATAACGCGCTCATAATTATAACAGTATTGAAATGCAAAAGCAAAGCTTTATTAAAAACAAAAAAAAATTCTGCATCAATTATAACACTTATTAGGCAGATATATGTGATGTTCAATTCACGGTTGACTGGCAAAGCAAACCTTACGAGATTTTAAACAATGTACAGCATCAAATCTGCTGTGATGAGCACAGAAATATGTTGAACAGTAGAATGAAATCCGATTCCTAACATCGCATTTCTTCCTGAGGAAATCATAAACGTAAGTGAAATGGAACTGAATTCTTCTGCTTCATTTTCATTACTCAAGAAGTCCGATTATGCTATGGACAGTTAAAGTGGTGTTTACATGTGTAAAAACATGCAGCATTATCAACATATTTTCTACTATGTTCAGATATGGATAACTAGACCAGGATTCAAGAGAACAAACTGAGATTTTTTTATTCGAAACATGGATGACGTGTAACGGGAAAAATTTTTGATATTTGTACAGTTTGCTGCGATGAAAATATTGATGGGGTGCAGACCCATACTTGACAATTTACAAACTACCCAAATTCTATGAAAACAAGAGGGATCCATCACATCACTCACATTACACATTTTTATCACAGCAAACTGAACAAATGTCAAAATTTTTTTGGTTACAAGGTGTCCATGTTTCGATGGATAGATAAACACGAGCAATGGAAGACTTCGATCTTTATCGAAAGTCTCTTAAATCGGCAAACGCGAATAGGCAAAAGGTTCATCGGAACAACTACTACAATCAACACAAATTTAAGTTAAGATCAAAACCATTTTCTTGGAGCCGGAGAAATGAAGTTCTGTATGTTCTTTTTTGTTCGAGAATTCTAGTCTAAATCTGACCGAATCACAACTCTCAGTAAATTAATAAAGAAGCAAGGTTGGTGCTACACTGGCAATTTCACAGTTCCCAGTCATGCATTAGTTTTAGAGTTTTGTCATCCGTTAGTTCGCTCGTCTCTGTGTTTTGACCAAAAACAGTCTTTATATCGAAGTGTTGCAAAGACTACAATCACCGGTTTTGTGTCATACTAGCCCATACAGGTTCATCCAAAAATAAATAGCCATGTTGCAACAGTGAAAAATTCTCCATTTTGGTATAGTGTTATTGATTGTGACTGAATATACGTGGTTGATTGAAATTCTAAATAAAGCATAAGTCAAAGCTTCAGTTGATGTAAATGTCGGAAGTCTAGTATTCACTCGCAACTTGTACCCAAAAATAGCATAACTGAAACAGGAAGAACTGAACAGTATATGTGTGTCACTGCTTTTCTTTGATAGATTTGCTCCTTTGGGAAATTTATGCAAAAATGAGAAAGAAATGCAAGAACGCGGTAAGATTTTCTTCGTCTAGAAAATATGACTGGCTGAAGTTTGGGAACGAAACATCGAGGTTGAGTTTTGTTCACACTTACTATTTCTCAATAGAACGCCTGTAGTTACAAAATAAGTCAAACATCTCTCATGCTTTGTCAGTAAGTACCCCGAGGTGGGCACATAGCTACTAGTTCGTCATTTCGTCAAACTGATTACAAAATGTGGCTTTATAAAATAATCGGTAAAACTCGTTTTGATCGCAATTCATGCGATGATTAATTCAGAGCACAATATAGCAGGAATACCATTATAGTTATGGAAACTTTATCAATGAAGTCAACTTAGCGAATCAGTCATACATTTATTCGACGGTTCGCTTGTCTACATCCATGAAAACCATATAATCTGGTCGTTGCCCACGTCATAGTTCGAAGCATCAAATCAACCTACAAAAGCTGAAGTATCAAACCTAAAAAAACTTCAAGCCACATAATGATAAGATTTTCCGTTATGTCACATGGATTAATAGTCTTCGATATCTCGTGTAAAATGATGCGATGGTTTTGGTTATTTCGTTCAAAACGAATCTCTCCAATAACTTATAATTGCTTATCTCAAAACATAGAAACTGGGTAAATTTCCCTTAAAACTTACTCCATGAAACTGAAAAATGTACTTCCACTGCTTTCCTTCTCTCATATTCAAATGAAAAGTTGCTGAAATTACATGTAAATTTCCATGCTCATCATACAAAGTAAAATCGAATTCTGTTTCAGTGATATATTATGGATTTTACTGACTTTCACTGGGCTGAAATTTCTGAGAAAATTTAAATTATTCTCTCATTCCACAAGCTAGAAGACACTCTCCAACATCGGTCTAAAGCTGACAACTTTTTTTGTTCGAACTCAAAATCTTCCGGATATCTACTATATCAAACACCAACTGACAACAATCGATTTAACGGTATTTTTTCTGTTTTACGGCACATTTGAGTTTCTCAGAGAACGTGTTTTCAAACTTTTCAATGGTTGTGAAAAATAAACTTCCACGGGAATGCATTGTCAAGTATCCATAAAAATATAACTGCCTAATTTCAACTCAAGAAAACAGAAAAACTTGAAAAGTGTTATGTTTCAAAGTGCTCTGATAATTTACGTGAGCATATATTGATAATTAGCGAGATTGATCAATTGATGTACATATATTATTTACAGCTCATCATTGAATTATCGAAATTCCACAAAATGCTGAGTGGAAATCAAACAGTTTTCGACTATTATCACTATTCCACGACCATCATTAAAAGGTTTGCAATTTGTTTTCTCTAATGGTAATCCCCCAATACATAGTACGTAACAATTGAAGCTAATCAAGCGGATCGGAAAAGTAGTACTAAACTTGAACCGAGTCCCCAAAAATGAATTTGCTGAAACAGTCGAACTTTTCAAATTTTCGATTTCAAAATCAACATTGGTGAATGAAATTATGAATTAAACACTGCGCGGACAATATGCAGTAAATCCCATCATTTACTTTTTCATGTGCTCCATTAATTATCTTCAAAAAAATCTGCCTCCACTGACTGTGCTGAAACACATTCCTCCCAGAGAGACAACTCCCAACTTATTTTGAGTCTTTGTTACCGGAATTACGAAATTTGAACAAACACATCTACAATTTTTCTCTGCATCAAATACTCCATGAAGTTTTTGGAAGGTGTTATTCTTTGATTCGGTCGTCTTCTATTTTGTCCGTAAACTTTTAGCCCACAAAACTAAAAGCATCAGCACAAAAAAAATAAATTTTGTCTTCTCGTAATAGTTCAGCCTAGTTTCAAATTGTTTAATGAACTTTCTGAAACGAGAAATAATCAACAAATTTCACCGAAAAAAGACCACTTGTGAATGAGGAAATAAGCTAACTGTTCACTGATGGATGGAGCCCCATGGAAGAAAGGAATCAATTGACACTTTTGGAAACTTGGAAAAATAGGAAAACGATGAAATTTGGTACTGACCGTATTCTATTAGTTCAAATTTGTTGGCTCTTAGATTCATGAACTTTTTGAAACAGTATGAAAATGCTCCGAGGTTCTAGACTATGGAGTCACTGTATAAATTTAGAGAAATTTAAGAAAAACCTGTACTCACACATTAAGACCATAACCTAACAACTGTGAAAAGAGAAAATGACTATGTAATCTGAATAATGGACCAATCGAATGGTTTGTTCTAAATGTAAAACGTTAGAGAAACAGTGAAAATACAGATCAATACTGCTTAGCGTTCAATAAACAGTGAATTTTGATTAGTCTTTGGAATAGAAGTTTTTTTTTTCAGAAATGCAGAGTTTGATGAACATAAGCCAACGCAATGAAACCGCATTGTTTTTTTTTCGCGCTGTTTCCACTTCTACATAAATTTGACACTACGAGAATTGTTCAATACGATCCGGAAGATACGGAATACGGAAGTCGGAAGGAAGACGGAAGAGACTGTTTTGAACCGAAAGTACTAAAATGTCAAGGAAATGATGCTTTTAGTGCTTTGTTGACCTACCACTGAGGGCATCTGGGCTAAATTCCAAAATAGAAGAATTTTGTTTTTGAGATTTTCTGAAATTTTTTGTTTCTCCGAAAAAGAAACCGGAAAAATAGACGGAATTTCGTGCATCTCTCTGTGTTATGTCTATCGTCTAAATAGTTTCGAACCCAATAACAAGCAATAGCTACTGTTTCGAAAGTCTGAATTCAGAATCTTACCTATGAGAAAATCGGTAAAAGTTCCTCTGATCCAAGGTCATTAGATGATAATGTTAGTTTGAAATACATAAACGGTATCAGCTCTATCATTATAGTTTGGAAAACTATCAACTCAGCGAAACGGGCAAAACCTTTTTGACGGACTACAGCGCAACGACAGAAATTATGTATGGTTCAGAAGTTTGTCAAAGCTATAACCATCCATTACAAAAGTGTGATGCTCGAATAGATTAGTTATTAATTAGAATTTCCTTAATAATGACGCTGAAAATCTAAACAGTTTGTTAACCTTGAGAAACTGCAAAATCTTGAGAAAGGGACCTTTGTGGATAACCTTCGTTCAATACCCGTTCGGAAAAAATATTGAATCGTGAACCAGCAATCTTGCACACTGATGTAGCTACTGATGGATACTTGGAAATAAACCATTTTTTGAATTGTAATAGTCAATTAGATTCAGTGAAAATTTGTATGTAAATTTTTGTCTCGTTATTAGAAAATTAACAAGTTTTATGGCTTGTTTACAGTGTTCATTGCATAGATGCACAGAAGTAATTTTTGAAAAATACGTAAGACGGAAGTCGGAAGACAGAAACAGAATAAAAGTTTTTATAACAAAAGACAGAATACGGAAGAAAGACGGAAAAGACTATTTGGTGCCGACAGTACGAAAAAAAATCAGGAAATGTAGTCTACAGTGCTCTGATTATTTTCGAAATGAGAGAACCGAGTTTTTTTTTGATTTTCAGAAAAAAAAATTGTTTTTCCAAAAAAAATGCGGAAGACTGTGTAAGTCTAATTTTTTTGACGGAAGGCATAAGACGGAATCCCGTGCATCTCTGATTTTTTGGCTTCAAAATGAACACTGGCAAAGTTACGACTACAAGGAAGATGTGTTAGAGAGAAACTCATCGAATATAATTTTTCACTTCAACAATTATCAGGGAATTGAATCAGAAATCCAGCGAAAAATTCACTTATTTTTCTGCTTCCACTTGGGTTTTAGTTAAAGTCAGACTACAAAGGGATAATAATCGGCATGATGCTCATTCAAATCGAATCATAGTTATCAAGTGTTACCTAATGCTGAACCTGATACAGTAATTTTCTAAACTTTCTATTGTGATTTTCCATTTTGTTTGAATGAACGAGACAATCTTCAACCAAGTGAATCTGGATTACCTTCACACACCGCAATTTAAAAACTGACCACGCTAAAATGGTTACACTGATAGTCAGTAAGCTAGCATGATTATATGGGCTTCAAGAAACAGTTAGTTTAGCGAGTTTGAAAACTTCATATTACGATAGTGCCTGTTGTGTCTAGGGTGGTGAAGATCACAGGTATGAAGGTTTTTGAAATAGTGTATAAACATGCGAAAATTTGCGAATGTTGAGAAAACAGTTTGGCTTGGTCCTAATATGTATTTAGTAATCGAAAAGGAATGGACGTTAAAGTGTTCATGGTATATGTGAAGACAGTGAAACAGAAAATTTTCTGATTGAAACAATAGCATATGCAGATATATAGTGCTCAACAGCAGGGTGCACCAAACCATTGTTAGCCACGAAACGTTATTTGATGCTGAAAATTAGAAAAAGAACAAAACTAAACTCTGCTAATGGCAACATACAATATGCACTTCGCAAAACAGAAAATTTTGAAAATTTTTATGAGAATTATGTTGGGAGAAGTGGAGCAACAACCGAAGCTCTCGGAAATCGATCTTGAGAATATGAAAAATTGAGAACAGCAAATTTGATTTGGCATGCCAACAGTGATTCCTTTATTGTATCATACTGAGAACCCGCAATTAAATGGGGTCCTTGAAACTGCAAAGTCACAGTAACTGATGTTATTAGACTGTCAACTGAACATACTGTGACCTTACTAATGATGACAAGGCTAACGGAATTTTGCTGTTTTCGGAATGTAGTAACTGCTGGATTTATTTTTACTTAATAATTCTACGACGCTCCTCCTTTAAAAAAATGAAATTTCAATGGAACATTTCAAAAGATCAAAGATTCCTTCCTTCAATTGGGTCTCCGACGTTTCTTAGTCGATTTCGCAACCACGCCATTTCGCAACTCAGTAGATTTCACAACCATGTATTTTCGCAACAAAATAAACTTGCCCGACTTACGTCAATTTAGTTCATATGTAATAGGGATCACTGTAAACCGTATCAGGTTACCATCGAAATCTGGAAAATGTTCAATTCCAACGTGGATTCTTACAAAAATAAATTGTCTTATGGTTTCTGGCGTGGGTGTGAATTGGCGCTGTTGCCAAATGTACAGTTGCGAAATGTCATGGTTGCAAAATGACTGGTTGCAAAACTTCGAGGAGCCCTTTGATAACCCTACTGAGAAAAAACCTGCATTAGGTTTTTGGGTTGGATCATTGCCAACAAACGAGCAACGTGTTTTGGCTATCTAATAGTTCTCTGCAAATCAACTTTTACGAAAGAGAGTTCGATATTATGAGTGTCTGAAAACAGTAAACGCTATATGTTCAAAAAACTTTTCAATAGGGATTGCCAGTGGCTCAGGCTGACTTTTTGTTCTGAATTTTGCGACTTCTTTTCCTCGGAAAATCTATACTTTTGTTAAGACTGCCATGCAAATCTTAGTGTAGTTTCAAATTTTTAAAGTTATTGAAACAACTCAATGAAACCGGATGGCTTTCTTGTGCGGTTTTCACTTCCACATAAATACTCACACCACGATATCTATTCAATAGACACTGGGTACAATATCGTATTAATTCCATCGCAGTATAATAGTTTCAACCCACTCAATAACATGCAATAGCTACTGTTTCGTCAACCTGATATGAGAATATTATCTTCTGAGATAATCGATAGAGAAGGTGAAAGCTCAACCTTTATAAGATGATAAATTCAGATGAATCGTGAATCAAAGTCATATTTTGTCAGAAAAATGACTGAAACTCGATTGAAATTGAACGAAAACGAACAATTGGTTCGAAAATCTGTTCCCTTAAATTTTTCATGACGAGAATCTCCAATTCGCCGAATCTTTGACACGGACTCGCTTTTATTCGGATCAGTAGTATTAAATCATGTCGACTATTATAGTTATGGAAACTATCAATCGAGTCAACTCAGCGACACCGGCACACATTTGTTTGACTGTTAATTTGTCTACAACTAAAAATAGAGTACTATATATTCATTGCACAGTTGTCCTACGGTCAGGGCTGTCGCAAGGCCGGATGCGGTTGGATTTTCTTTCTTCTGATCACGGCCAAATAGCCGAAAAGGGACAGTCCCACACATAGTGATCGATTAATTAGTAGTGAATAGCGGGAATGAACAGAAGAAACAGACGGAATAAAACATGATGCCTAAGTAGCTGAACTCATCTCAAAGAAACAGAAAATTTTTTTTCGAAAGTATTTCGATTAGCTGTCGCTGGGGTGATGATCGTCCTGTTACATAATACAATTATCACTTGAAGCTGATTTTATGGTAAATTACTTTTTTATCATCTCTATTACTGATTAATTCTCTCACTAAAGACAAAACACGATCTAGTTCTCTTGTTCTGAATTCCACAAACTCGGCGAAAACTTTTAAGTGAAGCCAAAGTATTTTAATCACTTTTCTCTCTGTTTGAAGACTACTATTTGACGATTTATGAGTTTTATAACATCTTCAGAACTAATTCACAGACTGATAATACTAAACTAGGTCCGTGTCCCCAAAAACAGGTATACTGAAACAGCAGAAGTTTTCAAAGTTTCAGTTTCAAAATCAACATTAGTGAGTGAAACTCTGAACTTAACATTCTGTGAACAATGTGTCTTAAATCCCACTATTTTCTTTTACTTTTGAATTCGAAGATTCTCCACCTCCACTAAATTTGGTCCATTTTTGTTCGTCACAAACCCAGACGGAAAATCTCAAATCTTGTTGATCCTTTTCTCCTAGAACAATCGAATTCCAAAAAATTTCACTGTATACATTTTCTGCTTCAAGTGCTCCATATTCTTTTTTATTCCGTGCTTCTGCGATTTCACAACTTTTTTCGCCAAACAAAATGGAACTCCAGCAGAGAAATTATGAAGACTGGTACAAACAGCAAGATGTGACAGTCAACTATATATTTTCTAGAGAATTCATCTGCATGAATAGAGAAACAAAAACTCGACGGGAGGAGAGTGGACATTGGGAAATGGAGAGGCGCATAGAAAATGATGATGAGAAAATGATACTTGATTTTCTCTCCTATGATATTTTGTGGTTTTGGGGATGTGTAAAATAGGGGATTTGTATGTGTAGTAGAAGGAGGAGAGTAGCAAAGACATATTCAAAAGTTAGGAACAGAAAGGGAAGGAACTCTTTATTGAATCAATAGTTTCACATAGTTGCCTATATTTTTACTAACTTTCTGAAACGAGAAAAAATCAACAAGTTTTAACAAGAAAATCCACCTGTGAATGAGGAAAAGCAAACGTTTTAAGGATGATACGTCAATTTGGAAGAACGTCCAATAAAGCGATTGACACTTTTCTGAAACTTGGAAAAATGGGAAAAACGTTTGGGCTCGAATCAGTTCAGACTTGATAAAACCAATTTTCGTGAACTTCCCGAAACAATGTGAAATGAAGCTTCCAACTTTGGTTTACAGAGCAACTGCATAAGCTTGGAATAATTTGGAGGTCATCACGAGGAAGACGGATTATATTGGGAAAACTGTTCAATCAGTTGGCAGAATCCTAAAACGGTGAAAAAGTAATACTAAAACTAGATTATGAAAAGACCGGACTATTCGCTCAACAAATCCACTAATGTTATGGATCTCATGGAACTGTAAAATTAACATCCCAACGCTGACAACTTCGCTCTCTAACCTAGAATATAAAAAAGAGGAATTCCAAAATATTCCATCATTTTATTTTCTGCACCAAGAGTTTCATAAACTCTTGCTGTTTTGTTACACTGCGCTTCGTTGGACGTTCACGGATTTGTTCTTCTTTTTTCACGTTGAGCAAAACAGAGAGCATCATTACAGAAACTAGACTGGTAAAGACAGCCTAATGAAACAGCTGAAAATGTTTTCTAGATGATTCGTCTTGTCAAATAAAGTACCGTAAAACCTCTAATAGAAGGGCACCTCCTATTGAAGGGCACCTCCAATACAAGGGCACCTCGAGAGCGTAGTTGAAAAATATAAGGGCATGCCCTTCTATTAGAGGTTTTACGGTAATTAGAAGGTGAGGAAAAGATAAAGAGCAGGAAAAATGAAGAGACGCAGAGAAACCAGAGAAAAAGATGATGATGCTTTTTCTTCAATTTTTTGTCTTATTGTGTGAAATCTAGGGGACATGTTGGTACTAGAAGGCTATGAGATCAACAAAACATGCACGAAAATCAGAGATGAAACTTGAAGGGAATAAGAGGTCCGTTAGGTTTGATTGTAATAGTTCCACCTAGTTTCCCAATTTTACATTAACCTTCTGAAACGGGAAAAAATTAACAAGTTTTAACAAGAAAAACCACTGAAGGAGGAAGAAAGGTAACGTACGAATTGCCAATACGTCATCATGGAAGAACGTTGGAACTTGAAAAAAAATGAGCGGGGAACAAATCAGTTCAAACTTGATGGCTTTATATTCTTGAACTTCTCGAAACAGTATCAAATGAACTTTTGAATTTTGATTTTCAGAGCAGTTGCATAGACTTTGAGTGATTTGGACGGTCTTCAAGCGAGGGTGGATTATCTAGTGACAATTTTTCGAGTAGTTCAAACTTATCTGAAACGGTAAGCAAGAAACTAACAACAGCAAATTGCGGAGAAGAACTAGTTGCACTAGACATCTACAAAATTCAAAATTCATGGATCTCACGAAACTGTAAAATAAACATCTCAATGCTGAGAGTTTTTGCCTCAAATCTTCGGGATCGTGAGGAAGTATGCGGTTTATAACAATTTTTCAGTTCTGAATTGTTCGATGGTTCAAAACGAAGAAGATAACAGTAACATTGAGCATGTTGAACACCTGTGCGCTGTATGCACAATGTGGAACAGGGAAATTTTGAAACAATGAAAAGAATGCTACCTGCAAAAAAGTAAGTTCAAAATGTGTACGCTTTAGAACGAGCAACATCACGCTGAGCGAATTCTTCCGCTTGCGATATTTTTTGTCACCTGCCCGAAACGCAAAACGTTTCAATTTCAAGCCTTGTAGGAACTATAGATTTTCCCGATCACCTTAAAATTGAACATTGAGATCCATATGAGCACCATAAAACAGTTGAAAGAAAGCGTTGGTTTCTGAAAAAAAGAGATCTTTTGATTGTTTGGAAACATTTTAGTGAAGTGGCTCATGGAAAAAATTAGCAAAACATCTGGGTAGTTCATAATTGATAGTTAAATATAACTGTGAGCTCATCTTCAGATGAGGGGCCTTCCGAATTCAAACAAAAACCAAATATTAATAATTGAGTTCAAACAAGTCCGAAAAATACTGTGGAAATGAAACTGTGCAAATGTTAATATGTCAAGAAGAAAAATTAGTAGAAATCGCTGTAAACTAGAGGAAGTGATAATGACGAAAGTGGTGGACTAGTTTTTTTGTTACTAACAGTAATTTGGACATTTTTTCATTTGAGTATGAGGTACCCATAACAGTAATAAATTTACTGGTAGACACTGTTTTTTTCAGGGACGGCAGTGTTTCCGATCAGGGTTGCTAGCCTATTATTAATACTGAACAAGAAAAGATCCGAACACCTTGATATAAAAGTTATGCATAAATGCAGATTTTGGAACATGAAAATTAGTTGGAATTCCGTATGGTGGTCAGAGAAGGGCTGTCTTTTTTCTCAAATCGTTTGGTCCCATTGAAGAAAATGTAAAACGTTCATAAACTGTTCATTGTGAAGCAGGTAAGTTTCTGTTCCGAAATTGATTAACGAAATTCGAACATGGTCACAAAGTTGGTGCTGCACTAAAAATTTCATAGTTTCCAGTTATAATTCTAGTTTTTTCTCATCCGCAAGTACTCTCATTCCTGCATCTTGACTGAAAACTGGTTATGAACAACGCTGAGGGTTCGCTCACTAATTATTCGCATGGACTAGACTCATCAAACAGCTTATTGACAATCAAAAAATTGTCTAAACAAATGACAATACTACAACAGTGGAAAAATGTATCCTTTTCAGTAGGGAGTTATAGATTAGAACCTACTCACGCTTTAATAAGAAGTACGCACGGATTCTCGTCTAGATAATTCAAAAGTTTTCACCATAGTTGAAATACGATTAAGGAACACGCATTATTCACTCAAACTTGTCACCCAGATGTAGCCTAATTGAAACAGAGAAAATAGCCAGGGTCGACAGAATTCTGCTGCATTTTGTTGGAGTATCTCTTTTGGGAAATTCGATAAAAACAATGCGTATGAACAGAAGGTCGTATTAGATATTCAGATGATATCCCACAATCACATCACTTGGAAACGGTGAAAACTTTTCGATCTATTTCGATACAGCGAAAAACGGAAGTTCAAAAAAACTTGTGCCAAATCTTGAATGTGAAAGAAATAGAAAAGATTCTAATCAACGCTGATTAGTGTTTATTACACAGTAATTTTTTATCAATATTTCTCAGCAGCTTGAACAGATTAGAAGAGCAGAAATGATCCTAAATTTGTCAGCTCGCTGAATCTGATTACTTTTTTGCTATTTTTTTTATTAATAAGCACATTGAAAAACTAGTTGATGAATGGTGATAAAATTCTGGAGTTTTATATCGGGAATAGTTACTGTTTCATCAACATGATTACAGAATGCTGATGTTTTTTTAACAATCAAGATTTCTTAAAAGAAATGCCAAAAAATGTTTACTCCATTACTATCATAGGAGTTACCATACGAGTTACTCAACTCTACATGTAGATTTCTTCGCGATTCTTCCCTGAACATCAGTTAGCATACATTTAACTTTTTTCAGCATACCACTACTGTACCAAATCTGAAAGTGAGCTACATCGCAGATCACACAACAGAGCAAGCAGCTAATCTGAAAAGTATTTACATAACAAGGGAACCACAACACCTTGCAAGTTCAGAATTTTATGAAAATTGGTACATAGGTTGGGAATGGTCTATCTAGGCACTCCTCCAAATTTCAAGAGAATCCGCCCGCCACCCTCACTCGAGTTATTTAGGTTTTAGTGCTGAAAATGACCGTTACAGTACTAACACTAAATATTCTGGAGCGATTATCTTGACTTCTAGATGGGTTCGAACGCTGAAATCTTTTGCAAAACTCTTTGAACTAACTCTCCTTTGAAAATCGTCTAGTTTAGAGCAAAAAATTGAAATTTTTCGACCAATCGAAATATGGACTATGGTATGGATGGCCAAAATTTTCATTGTTTGTTTCAAATTGTAAGATTTATGAAGAAGAACCTTTCCTGAGAATTTTGCGAGAGATTTCACCTCTCAAAACCACCTGGAAGTCTAGATAATCGCTCTAGAAGTATGCTGAATTAGCACTGAAATGGTCAGTTTTAGCACTTAGACCTAGATAACTCGGATGAGGGTGACGGGCGGATTCTGAAATTTGGAGGAGTACCTAGATAGACCATTCCCAACATATGTACCAATTTTCATGAAATTCTGAACTTACAAGGTGTTGTGGTTCCCTTGTAAATAAAATAAAAAACAAGATGCCGTGAACATTTTCTGTTACGTCACATAAGTAAATAAATGTGCCTCTTCTGTTTGGAATAATGCGACCAAATAATTAATTAGTCAAGATGCACATGCCGTCCATAAATATATCTCTCCAGCAAAATGTAATTTCAGAAGACAACTCATAGAAACTGAAAAAATGTTGGACAACTCTGTTTTTTTTTTTCATCTCTCCCAGGTTCTCAGTGATATTAATTTGTGGTCCGTTATGAAATACTTCGACCAGTGAAAATGCTAGCAACTACACCAGTAAAAACTTTCTTCATGAAACTGAAAATCATTCTTCTACTGTATCGCTAATTTGATATTCGCGCAGTTATCATTTGCGGTCAATTTTCGGGTAATATCATCTCATACACATTGGCCAGATCTACGCAATGACAAATTAGCCAGAACTCAGGTATACCAAGACACTAAAACTAATTGATAATAAGGATTGTACGGAAAGTTGAGCATTGAAAAAAAAAATATGATTTCAGCATTTTCTGGTCTACACTGGATTATAAGGAACAAAATGTGAAATATTTTTCTTTTTTAGTACTGTTTTTGCCGACTTTTGAAATAGGGACGCTGGAACAGTAGGAACTGATTCTATTTTAGTGATGTGTTATAGAATTCGGCTGACTTGAGCCCGGGTGGTTGAAAAATCAGAATCTCAGAAGAAAAATCATTTCGAAAATTAATACAAGTTATTTTTCAGTTGACGGAAAAAATATTGATGAACCAGAACACATTGACAATTTCAAGTTGTCGATTTACTGTTTCATCAGCTTGATAACACAGTATTGAGCTCATCAAGATAATGTCACTTTCTGCTGTTTCCAAAATAAGCCTACAATTAGAAAAAGAAAAAAAATCCATAGAATGAGTAGCATATTATGTAAAACCAAATAAAATGTGACTGTAAAACTTCAACTGATTAAAACAATTTTAGCTTTTTGTCTGTTTTATCATGTCATCAAAATGTATGTTAATCAAAATGTCAAGCAATTCTGCCATTTTATGTCGATATTGTTAATTTTTTGTTTCCGAGTAGCGAAAGGATTACCAAACTTCAACGGACTTCCTTAAAATTAACTGATAGAAACAGAGAAATTTACAATGTTTTCTCCGAACTATGTATTACACTTCGAGTCTTTTTTTCCGAGATGAAAGAATAAGAAATGTCTCAAAAATATTTATATGGAGCGAGCATTACAGAACTTGAACCAAACCAAAAAAAGTCATTCAACTGAAAAGGTGAACTTGGTAAAATGGTTCACTATGTCATAGCTTTCATTAGTAACCAGCAACATTAACTTTACGGTGAATACACATCTTGAATTCTCACGGTAAACAAATTAATAACCCATCAAAACCAACTATCATCTTGCCTTTTGCACACTTTTATTACCCTCTTTCCAGAAATCCATGATTTTTTCTCTAGAATTCACTCCAGACTCCAGATCATAACTATTTCTGCCCTCTCACTTCAAGAACACTGGAAATACAAAAAAACCCATTTTTTTCTGCTTCGATTATTTCATGAATCCGTCTGTTTTTTTTTCTTTTGTTTCCAACGTCCATCTGCAAAAATGTTTTTTATTTAGCACACATACGAGCAAAACTAAACGCATCAGCATATAAACTAGAAGACGACCAGATGAAACAGCTGAAAATAGATATTTCTAGAGAATTATTTTTTCTGGTTTTCTGGTTTAGCCATAGAAAAGAAGATGGGCAATGGAGAGACGCAGAGAAACTAGGAAAATAAGGTGATGAGATTGTCGATGTTTTCTCCTATAATATTTTGTGGTATTTGGTAATGTGAAAATTAGGGGATTTGTAGAAGTACTTTGAAAGAGGATTACAGTAAACTTGCCCAAAATAGTGACTGAATCTAGGATTCGTAATAGTCCGACCTAGTTTCCTATCGTTTTATGAACTTTCTGAAACGAGAAAAATCTAACATGACTTACTAAGAAAAATCCCTTATGAATGAGGTAAAAACCAAAGTGTATTAATGGCCGAAAGTGTCAATAAGAAAGAACGTTAAATAAAACAATTGTCACTTTCTTGAAACTTGGAAAAATGAGAAAAACAATCGAGATTTGTGTCTATCTAGTATTCGGATCACATCAGTTCGAATGAAACGGTTCTTAGTATTATGAACTTTTTGAAACATTATAAAAATTCTCTGAAATTGTTGTACTATTGAGCAACGGCATAAGTTTGGTTTAATTTTTAGAACCTCGTGTGGGGATGGATTAAATGATGAGAGTATTTAATCATTTTGATACTTATCTGAAACAGTACAAAAGGAAATAATGAAAATGACAAACAGACACAAACGCGTTACCAGTTCCATTCAAAATCTGCAAAAGTTAAGGACGTTTTGAAGCTGAAAATCAAAATATTGACTTTGAGAGCATTAGGTTAGTCAGAAATCGCATGTTTCTAAAAATGGACAGTTTGAAAAAAAATCACATCTTGTGAGTTCGAGTTAGCACTATAGATTATTTTTGAAATGATTTATCATCTATTTGAAACAGAAATTTTTGAGTTTCGGATTGTTCAAAAACTGGGACCAACTGTTCGACTCAGAACTATGCATTTTGAAATTAAGTGCACTGTATAGACTACGTGAAACACGAATGATTCGATTTCTCGTCACATCATTCTATCGATTACCATTGAAAAACTTCTTTTTTCTATTGTTTGCAAACTTTCCGAAACGTGAAAATTTTCAATTCTGTATGATTTCCGGATCAATTTCAAATTGATGGCTGGAATTCTTATGAGTACAATGAAACAGGTGAAAGAAACCTTTGTTTCCTGAAAGACCTCCTTGGATAGTTGGAAAATTTGGCTCTATTCGCCTTTACGGGCCCCAAGGAAAAATTGACGGGCCCCATAAAATTGACGGGCCCCATCTCAGTTAGTGGGCCCCTTCTCAGTTGATGGGCCCCAACAAATATAGTGTCTTGAGGTACTAAAAAATATTGCGTTGAGCATAGGGAGTCATATCATGCTATTTTAAGTTGGATAGCCCATTCTATCGTTGACTTCAAAATTTGAAAAACATGTTTTTATCCACACCTTCCCATGATTCAAACTGACTTCTTTGTCTGAAAATTTGGCTTAGCTAGCTGTAAAATAGTGTATCTTGCCTGGAAATCACCGACAAGGCGTTTCCAAGCCTGATATTGCAAAAAATGACCACCAACTGAAAAAAAAGTTGTTTCATAGGAAGTTGGGAAGGCATGTTGGAACAACATCAAATCATATTTTCTATATGGTAGCAATAATTTTTAGTACCTCAAGACACTATATTTGTTGGGGCCCGTCAACTGAGAAGGAGCCCACTAACTGAGATGGGGCCCGCCAACTGAGAAGGGGCCCGTCAACTGAGATGGGGCCCGTTAACTGAGAAGGGGCCCGTCAATTTTATGGGGCCCGTCAATTTTTCCTTGGGACCCGTAAAGTCGAATAGAGCCGAAAATTTTGGAGTAATGTGTCTTCAAAACGACAGAGCTAACGAACCCCGGAACAGATGCATAACTGAAAATTAAATGAAACTGTAAGCTCAGCTTTTTTCATATTATTTTCGAACACTAAAGGAACAGGTCAACTAATTGAGATAAGTGAAGTCCGTAAAATACGGTGGACATGATACCGTATTGATCTAAATATGTCAAGAAAATAAGTCAGAGGTTTTTATAAAAATGTTAAAAAAGCGGAGTTGTCAACGCTTGTAGCATACCAACCTAGCCAATTACAAACTATGGGAAACTGTAATATTCTGTTTTAAATTTGTAAATAATTTCGGCGAGCTTGATCACTAACTCGATCAATTGTTTGTTATAAGTGTCAAAAGTATATCTATGTGAGTAAGTCCAACAAATCTCCGGTCAAATATGAGGTATTCATAACAGTAATAAATTTAGTGGTAGACACTGTTTTTTTTTGCAGCGGCAGCAGTGTTTCGGACCAGTTTACACGGTGTTAAAAGAAAAGAAAAATTTTATCCACTCCGAACCAATTCCCAACACTTTGATAAGAAGGCTATACAAAAATGCAGGTTTTGAAACGTGGAAATTCCGTATGGTGGTCAGATGGGAAAAGTTATTGTTTTGTAAAGTTTTTCCTCGCGAAACGTCTTACTGAAAAAAACGCAATTCTTTCAAATAGTAGACATTTGGAAACATGACAGTTTTGACACCAGATATGAAGCTTAAGCGGCGATGATGGAACTAAGAAATTGTACGATTTGGAAAGTTAATGAGATTCTAAAACCGTAATTCCATAGATAAATGCGCATCGGAATTATCTTTAGAATAGGAGGAACGGACGTTTCCTGAGTTCGTCAATAAAGTTCGAGCCCTCAGCTTAACGTTAGTTTCGAATTTCGTGAGCAAAGCTCTTGAGGTAAAATTTCAAGTCAAAATTTTTTAATCGTATCAATATGAGATTTGTCATTAAATAATGACATAAAGTACCAAACAACTAGACTTCTAAAAACAGAGCATGTTTGAGAATTTCCACGATTTTAGAACAATATCCTACAAATTTCGTGGGCAGAGAATAAATTTTAAAATCAAAGTTAGCATTTGTTTAAAACGTAGTATTACGTTATTGACTGCATAGATACATAGTCAAATAACATGACTTTTTGAATCCGAAATTTCTCACCATTTATTGCGGGAGTGGAACCCACTGTTTCCCAGACAATTTCTGTTGCAAACTCCAAAAACTCCTGATTCACAAAATAATTCAAAATTATCATTCAGTCATCAGAGTCTTCATTAAAAATCCCAAAATCATGTTTACTAGATTTTGGATCAGATACTTATTTGTCATTTTCTTTCTTCTCGGATTCACCCTTCTCCTCAATTTTCGGTTTCTCCTCCTCTTCCGACTTCTTCTGAATCATCTCCTCAATCTTCTCTCCTTGCCATTTCGCGCGTCTCATCGTCACATTGATGCCAGGGGGCCCAGCCATCATCGATCTTCTAATATCCTCCCGATTCTTCTTCTTGACGTCTTCTGATTTTGGAGGCACGGCAAACATTGAGCGCCTGACGGCCGGTGGGGTTATGGAATACGAAAAATTATCAATAGGGCGCGTTTGCAATAAGATGGCTTGAGATTCTCAATAGAGCGCATTTTCTACTACATATTCATGGTGATAGAACATTGCTCACTTGTAATGTACCCGAATTGAGGTATGGCTTTTTGGACGTGTATATACTTTTTGGAAACTACAAAAAAATGTAAGATTTTCCACCGAAGGAATTTTGCTCCCTTTGCGATCTGTCCGAGAAAATCGTGTTTTAAATTTTTAGTCATGAAAAGTGAGTCGACCAACTATAAACTTTTGTAACTTTTTTTTAAACTCAACGGATTTTCAAAATCTAAACTGCATCTTATTGCCCAATAGATATTCTCTTTGAATATTGAAATAATTTTATCACATCTTATTTTTAAAAATAGTTATTACGAAAAAACGAGCAAAACAATTTTGATGACTTGTGCATAAAAAAAGATTCAACCGTACATTTTTTGTGAAACCAGTTTCAAATGATAGAAAATGCCCAGTTTGATACAAAAACTATGTTTTTTCACCGGGGCATGCCGTGTGTCAATGTTTTTAAAAAGGTCGAAAAATTTATTTTTTGTGATTTTTTCACTCAACTGCAATTTTCAGAATGAACTTGTACTGAGGTACTAATTGATAATTACAATATCAAATAGTCCGTTTTATGGGCTTTCAAACAAGCTATTGCTCAAAAAATTCTGTTGAGTTTGAAGCATATTATAGTCGGTCTAATCTTGCAACATGATTTGACTGGGAGGGAGATATTTGAGAAAAATGAAAATCACGGTAGAAACCTCAAACTTGTTTCATTTTGTTGAAAATGCAATATATTGATAAGTTGTCAACTGAAACTTTTCTGTAGCTCTTCTCTGTAACTCAAAAACTGCGGAAACCTCTGAATTCCAAAATCGCAGACAACGATTGGAAAACTTGGAAATTTTATCGGAAGTTGAATAACTACAGAAAAGTTGTAGTTAATAACTTGTTGATATATTGCATTTCCTACAAAATGAAACAAGTTTTAAGTTTCTACCGTGATTTTCATTTTTCGCAAATATCTCCTTCACGGTAAAATCAGGTTGCAAGATTAGGCCGACTATAATATGCTTCAAACTCAACAGAATTTTTTGAGCAATAGCTTGTTTGAAAGCCCATAAAACGGACTATTTGATATTGTAATTATCAATTAGTACCTCAGTACAAGTTCATTCTGAAAATTGCAGTTGAGTGAAAAAATCACAAAAAATAAATTTTTCGACCTTTTAAAAAACATTGACACACGGCATGCCCCGGTGAAAAAACATAGTTTTTGTATCAAACTGGACATTTTCTATCATTTAAAACTGGTTTCACAAAAAATGTACGGTTGAATCTTTTTTTATGCACAAGTCATCAAAATTGTTTTGCTCGTTTTTTCGTAATAACTATTTTTAAAAATAAGATGTGATAAAATTATTTTAATATTCAGAGAGAATATCTATTGGGCAATAAGATGCAGTTTAGATTTTGAAAATCCGTTGAGTTTAAAAAAAGTTACAAAAGTTTATAGTTGGTCGACTCACTTTTCATGACTAAAAATTTAAAACACGATTTTCTCGGACAGATCGCAAAGGGAGCAAAATTCCTTCGGTGGAAAATCTTACATTTTTCTGTAGTTTCCAAAAAGTATATACCCGTCCAAAAAGCCATACCTCAATTCGGGTACATTACAAGTTAGTCGGAACCACCTTAGAATTGAAACAGCTTGAAAGATATGTATATTGAAGTCAATATTAGGAAACAGTAAAAATTGTTTCGCAGAAGCTTTGTTAGACTAGCTTCAATATGATACTTTCACTTAACCATATTAACTTACACCATCACTGCAGCATGCAATTTTGACTTGATTGTAGTTACTCAATGCACATTATTAAAATTTTCTTCAGTTTCTGAACGTTTATATATGATGAGCAAGATAATCACTGGGCTCATCACTGGAGTAGTAATCGGCTTAGCGTTTGGTGCATCTACTTTATTATCCATCTTCATCAAGCATAGTGGAACTAAAAAAAGCACGATGAAACAGTAGTTTTTCTGAAATGAGCATTGTATTAACTAGCATTTGAATAAGTTGTTTCATGTAGGGTGTGATGAACAAGGCATATAGAGTTCAGATAACATGAACTTTTAATTAACTTCAAATTACAATTGCAATCGATAACAAACGGCAAGACTTGGAGGAACAAGAATTGAATGTAATGGAACTTTTTATGGAGATTATGAAAGGGAACATGTTTGACTCGTACATTTCAATAATCCCTACATTCTTGATCGACTCAACAATATTTTCCGTTCGAAGTCGAACTGTTCAAAATGTAACGGGTTAACAATTGATGGGTGTCCTAGTATCATGAAAAGCTATGAGTGAAACCGAAAAATGCAAGTTGACTGAAAGTGAAATCATAGAGACTGGTTTTGCTCTTGTCAGTATTTTTTCCCAACATCTCTTTTAATGAATCCTTTATTCAGTTTTGAGATAAACAGACAAAATGAAATATCAATTTTTACAAACTTCACTGTTGTATTCTGTTATTATCACAGTAAATAACTACGTTACCCAATTCGATATGTGAATTACGACCTAGATTGTTGAGAAGTTGTTACTAGGGGAAGCAAATTGGTTCAGGCAGTAAATCCACATTTGGTGGAGTGGGGGCGGGAGATCAAAAAATGCACTGACTTTTTTGAATTTCAGTTTTCCCGCCTCTTGCAGTCGTTGGAGTGCCGTGGAGCGCACCGAACCAATTATTTTTTTTGCTTAATATTATTATTGCTCTTCGTTTTTTTCGAAATTTTGAGCGAAATTTCAGAGCCTTAACCATCATGTCAAAAAAAACCTGTTCCCCGTTTCACATGGTTTGTAAGACAACGAACAAACTGAAAGCTCAATGTTCTGTTTATATATCGAGTTACCTGTTTCCCCTAGACGAAGATATTCAAGTCAGAAGACGACAAAATTTCCAAAAGTTCCTATTTTTCTGCTTCAACACTATCACAATTTTAGTTCTTCTGAAGATTGTCTAATATGTGAAGGATAAGTCTTACAATTACTTCCCAATATCAGTGTACAGTTGACTTTGAAGTATTAGTTATGATACAGATGAAACAGAGAAATGTTTTTATTTTCTAAAAACTTTTCCAGTTTCTGACCGATTAAATATATCGACTGGTGTCGCGAGCCGGTAAATTGGCTGGTGAGGCCCCTGCTCGACGATAATGTTGTACTGATTGATGCTCTGGTTGATGTGGTTGAGAGAACAGTTTCGTAGATTTCCAACTTCCTTTATTGATAGTTTAGTGGTTCAGTTACATGCTTTGGAAGTGGAGAATATGTGACAGAGTTGGTGGGGGAAGGAATAATAGAGCTCACTAGTCGATGGAATTGACTAGTGAGGAATAATAGTGAGGGAAAAGCATACAAAAATGCTTTGGAATGGGGTGAAGACGTTAACACGTGGGTGTGAGTGGGAAGTTATAGGTGAGTAAAAAGACGAAGTGAGAAGTGAGTGAGTTTTTTGGGTAAGAGCGATTGCGAAATCGCTCGAGGCGAGGGAACAGAAAACACAAGAGAGAATTAGAGAAATCGTTGCCGCGTTCAAATATGGTTTGCCGCCATTGTCGATGGAGCGCGTTGACGTGGCCTAACATTTTCTCGTCCGCGGTCGTCGCCAATTTTCTTGTTGTTGAGACAGATTTGGGAGAAGAAGGCGAAACAATAAAGCAAATATACACTTATCAATCTGCTCTTCAAATATCAAACATGACATTCACAATATAGTAAAAGGTCGAGAATTATGCCAGTTGGCAGAGTTCGCGACAACTGGATTATCCTGGGAATTCTGTCTTGCGCTATATTTTTGCAACGCTACAAAAATACTGTTCAATTATCAGTAGCGCGCATATGTTCCTGTTTCTCAAATCTGTGTAACATGCATCGCCAGGAGATTTTCATATGAGATCTACGCCGACTGTAAAACTGTAAAATTTGAGATCATTCTGGGAATTCTGTGTTTATTCCTAGACAGTTAAGTGGATTTTCCGTTGACGTCCCAATCAACACTTGATCAAATTGATGAGAGATGGATAGAAAAATGAAATAGAAATCTTAATGTCATCACAATGTACTCTGCCATATCCAACATTGGTGAAACTGGAAATCATGCGAAGGAGACACTTTATTGGGACATGACAACTTTTTGATCTTTTAGGAAATCATCACAGTTAGATTATTTGATACATGCCTATTTTGTTCTGGCAACAAGTCCAGCTCGATAATTTAGCGTTGAACTGTGCTAAAAAATAGTTTTGGGCACTTGGTGACATTCAGTTCATCATTGTTTCATGCCCTTACTACTCCCACTTATTTTTATAAATGCCTTTGATATGATGAGGTTCAATGGTCCATCATCCTCCTGAGACTTTCGTTCCTTCAAACTGAACTAAACTTAAATTAGCAGCCAACTTTCTTGGTATGTTTATTTTTCTGTTTCCAAGGGTTCATTTTTATCCGAAGAATCATTTTCGTACATTGTGGAACCGTGGATCAACTCATTCTGATGCAACCCCAAGTGTCTACTTTTCTAATCTATGGATCAGCGAAGTATGGAGATGCATTTTAACAATTTCATCCAGAAAACTCAAGAAATATGAACTACCTGAAACAGAGAAAATTTGAAACTTTCAACAAAGAATTATCGTGTTTCATCGATATGATATTTGGAGAGTTTCTTAGCGATTTCAGTTTAATTTCAGAGAGTTTCTTAGCGATTTCAGTTTTTTGCGATTTCCGTCATATTTTTTTCTAAATTGACGAATTTGACGTAGATCGAAGCACTTTCAGTCAAGTTATTGCCGATGAGCCAAACATCCCATTTTGTGCTCCAACGCTCATAACTCCGGAGCCGACCAACCAAAACGGACCAAAATTTTTTTGATGTTTATTTGAAAAGCTGGTAACGTTTTGCAACAAAAGTCACAAAAATTCCTTCTTTCAACAAAAAGTTAGTTTTTTGATTTTCTAGTCACGCCTACATTCCGGAATATTCTGGAGCTCCGGAGCACATTTAATTTTCCAAAAACTAGGACATTGTTTCTCAGACACTCAGTAATGTACATGCAAAATTTCATAGCAATCGGACATGTTTTAGTCGGCTTTCGTATAAGAATAAGAATGTTAGAAGTGTATCAGTTTACAGTTGTCTCCGATATGTGTTATGATACAGATAAAACCGAGATTTTTGTCCACAAAATTGTTACGTTTCGGGTAGATGGAATGAAGTATGGTATCTTTTTAGGTAGTTTGATATTTTTTGTTTATTATTTTCTTCATTCATTATTTGAAAACGATGAATACTGGTCAGTTATCAATAGAGTGCACTTCATGATGAAGGGCGTTCGGAAAGTCTTGTCACTTTTTTTACGAAATATTCATGCAAGAATGTGTTTTCCACTTTTCTAGGTTCTTAAAGTATTCGTATTTCGCTTTGAAAATGGTTCAAATTTTTTGAATCGATTACAAATAATTCCTGTGAGTTTAAATTTCAAAACTGACTTTCAAAAAACATTAGAAATTTAATAGACTTCAAGATCGATTGTCAATGAACCAGAAAAGTTTGATCGAAATTGAGATTGTTTTTCAAAATCTTTTGTGTTTTGAAGGGTTGTGATAGTTAGTTTTCATAATCTCAATCTTGAGTCTTTGATTGACTCCTTCCCCAAAAATGAAAGACATTGAGAGAATCGACTGAAAAAATGTCCATAAAGATGTCCATTTAAAGTACAAAGAAAGTTGAAAATTTTAGTGTTACAGTAACAATGTTTTACATGCTGTAGAGATACAGAACTGATACGGAGATGTCGGACTAACTGAGTTTTTTGCGATATTTTACTGTAGTGCACTTCCATAGCATTATGATTTTTGTTTTTCACATTGTATAATTGATCGAAATTTTCAGTTTGGCGATTTCGCTCAAACTCGATAAATGCTATATCCAACTCGCTTTTAATACAGTAATACATTAAAATGTAGACATATTATTTGCACCGAAGAAAGACACGACGATTGTTTTTTTCATTTCCATACGATTCTTATGGAGTTGGGATAACAGTGAAAAGGAATAATAAGGTTGCAGGGATTCTCGCGACGAAGCATTGTCTAGGAATGGTTCTTCGGATGATGGCAAGTCATTGAAACATGACAAGGCTTTTCAATAGCTAATAATTTTTTTCAATGATACATAGTTTTTACAAAACGCAATATTCGATGTAAGCAACAGATTTTCAAATGAACACAATGAAACAGATGTTGTTGGAATAGCTACAGTTTCAATTGGTTTTCATAAAGCAACGTTTGATATCTCTCTCAATATTATATTGTCTCTCTTATCATTCACTGACATATGAATATAAGCTGAAGTGCCTTCAATCAATTCGGTTTCTGCTCTGACCGAGTAAGTGATACCATAATTA
The DNA here is from genome assembly GCA_963932045.1 of Caenorhabditis sinica. Lineage (NCBI taxonomy): Eukaryota > Metazoa > Nematoda > Chromadorea > Rhabditida > Rhabditidae > Caenorhabditis > Caenorhabditis sinica. Next base: position 25,472,583 of record OZ009940.1, read on the forward strand.
ATCGTAAAGACAGTTCATTGTTTACAGACGCAAGTGAATTTTTTCCCCCATTTTATCAGGTCCATTTGAAGTGAAGATACTTCAAAATACCGCTATATGATCAGCTATCGTCTCATTAATTTCAAAGATGCAGTACAAAAATAGACAATCTGAAATTTCATACCAACAATCGACTGAAAAAAGTATGAATAATACATATAAGAAAGCAATCTCAAACAGTAGCACTCTTAAATACTCATCAATGTACTTTTTCAACACCAACAACTCCATTTGGGAAGTCGTTGAAGTTTTATCATAAAACTTTCCACTTTCAATAATGTGATATGTAAGAAAAGTTTCAATTATTTTTAATGAGAGGTTTTCAGACACGAGGAAATAAATATTCTGATTGCTCTGAAAAATGCTCATGTTTCAACATAATTACTTAGCTTGTAGGAATTGAAAACTTTCCCGTTTCTAATTGCGGATTTTGACAAACCGTTCTGTGCCCAGTAGTCCATGGAAACACTGTACCGCTGTAGACCACTGTAAACAGTTCCAGAAAAAAAAGTACTGTTTTAAGATCATGATTTACAACTAGAGTACCTAAATGTTATAGTGACGGATCGGACTTTACAGGCTAAAATAACTTTTTTATAAATCCGGTTACAGAAATACGTTTTGAGTTTCGCAGATCACTTTTTGGACGATTAAGCTATCATTATCAAAAAGGTGAAACTGTTTATTCTTTCGTTTCAGCATCAAAGTCTCAACGATGAAAAATCCGTAATGATAATGGGTCTTTGCACTGGGCGGTTCTTATACCTCATTCACATTTTTCTAAAATAATTCGAACATATCTAAAGCAAAAACCATTGTCTGCAAAATTTTCAGACATTAAACTTTGATAATACGAAACAGTAAGATAACAGAAATACACGTGATTCTTTTTTAGTAAAAGAAAAAAAAAATTAGTAAAAGCATCTCATTGAAATGTTTAGAAGAAGACTGAGAAAGAGCGGAAGCTGAAACGGAAAATTAGTTATAAGTTGCTCATGGAGCAAAAAAAGCAAGAATAGTGCCTACATGACTAGAAAGTGAAGGAGATAATCAACTCGAGTCCATTGCCTGAACAAATTCAACACAGATTAAAGTAAACCCCTAGAAACCGACAAATGTATCTACGCTCTATTGAAGTGATTATTATAGAACAGAAGACTTGAAAGTGGGACAATACTGCGTTCCGATTTAGTATGAAAGTTCATAATAAATTTAAAACTTCACTGCTACAGTAATTTGGTTTATTATGTTTACTTTTTTAAAAAAGCAATAGATAAGCTGACAAGAAAAAAATTCAATTTGATGCTGTTTTGTAGTCCATGAATGGCAGTATTGCTTTTGGATAGAATCTATGTGCGCGGAAGAGAATTGTTTCTATGCGGAAGACGGAAGACGAAGACGGAAGTAAAATTTTTATGACGGAAGACGGAAGTGAAAATATAGGCGGAAGACGGAAGTAGACTGAAGACGGAAGTGACTGTCTAGGCCTAAAAGTTCCAAAAATGTTGGGAACCGTAATAGTTATTGTTAAGAAAGGTCAGAAAATTAGTCAAAAATCTTTTTCGACTTGGAAAAATCAAAAATTTTGGGACTTCCGTGATAAAAATTATTTCCGGAAAATCCGGAAGACGGAAGTAGTCGGAAAAGTTTTTGACGGAAGACGGAATTCCGCGCACCTCTGATGTACATAACCTCGAATTAAAGAAAGATGGTAAAATATAATTTTTCCAAAATATTACTGTTTTCCCACGTTTTGATGAGTACCTTCACTTTATTGGATCAGTACCTTACTCCTCAGATGTTTTGGTAACTCCCCATTTTAAACTCCTCCAAGCTTTAAAAAAATAATGATTGTTTTTCTTGGAAAGGTGAATTTCGTATTACCATAGAACTAAAGATTGGAGAAACAAAAAAATATACTCTAATGATGAAAACGTAAAATTTTCTCATGTCTCTACATTTTGATCTGAGGATTCTGCTACACGTAAAAAATTCGCTGACTAGTGAGCAATTTCACCTAACAACGAGAACTATGAGCTACTTGAAACAGAGAAACTCACTTTTAGAAACTTTCAAGAAAGAAATCTTGTGTTTCAACAATATCATATTCTAAGGGAAAGTGCTTTGAAATTTAATGTGATGTTGAAGCAATTGGATTACTCAATTCATCTGCCGACTTTCGATGTTCACCTAAAAAATTCCTTTCTCGGAATGGTACATGGTGAGGTCAAAAAGTATTGGGTTGAGAAATGCTTTTCACCTTACTTAGGAGCAACGCCAATTAGCTCAAAGTTAACCTTAATTTTTGTTAGGGTGCCGTTGAAACTGAAAAACTTGTTCATTTGATGAAACCTTTTCCTGTTTTTGATAGATGCTCAATTTTGAATTGATTTTCTTTAGATCGTTTGGTGTGCTTTCTTCCAACTATTTTTGCAACAACCACAGATGCAAAGCAGTTATCAATAGATGATGTTATGTATGTCCAAGCTTTATTAACTCGGAACTCCCCAAGGAGTGTATACGTTGATCGGAAAACTGAAAAAAATTTAGGGTTGACAACCTTGGAAGTGTTGGTGGAAAATTCGATTTCTCAATTAGTTCCGTTCCCCCAATGATGTAGAAAATTGAAGTTGCCGCTCAATTATCAATAGTGCGCATTTCTTCATGTTGCCTATGTATCTTTGCAAATTTACCGATGACCATCATGATATTTTTTCTATGACTTTTATGATAATCGAGAAATTGTAAAATTTGAGACTATTCTGTAAATTAGACTTTTGTTCCTTGGCAATCTAGATTTCCCGTTGCTTTGAGTTCCCATTGATGTCCCATCAGAACCTCTCTGATAAAGTGGATGAGATTAGTTGGAATTTAAAAAAAGAGTCTAATAATTCTCATCATGTACTATGCCATTTATGACATTGGTGAAACTGGAAATCTTGCAAAGCCGGAATTAAATTGCGAGCTCAACGTCAGGAAGCTATTATGTTTGTTTCATATATGTTTATTTTGTTGTTATCTGCTCATGAACTAAATTTTGAACTAACTGAGGATTTTTAGTAAAGTTTACGAAACTGTATAGCATTTAAATTCAGTTTTATGGTTTGAAGTGGTTGGATCGATTCACATATGTGTTTGAAAATTTTTCAGCTTCCTATAGAAAATCACTCCACTGATTGTTACGATACTGATGAATCGGGAGATTTGGTCATTTTTGGTAAACGTCTCCTGTTTTTAATAGATGATGTTGAGAACTCGAAAAATTTGCACGGAAACACTACCGTTTCACTTATCCTTTCCCCTTATGATACTTGGGAAACATAACATTTAAGAAAGCAAAATGTGGCATGGAAGCTTTATAGTTGATGTTAGTTCATCTGATTGACGTCAGTTCTGTTTCTGATTGAGGTCAGTTCTGTTAGTTTCATCTGATTGAGGTCAGTTCTGTTAAGCAGGATTTTATGTTAACAGGGAGAAACAGTAAAGAGAGAACACTGTCTACGAATACTTCTGAAAAATGCGACTTCTTATTAAAAGTGGTGGGACATCAAAAAAATTCGAAAAACGTTCACCTCATAGTTTATCAGTATTTGCAATGTTAACAAAAAAGTTAGGCTTCAAAATCTAATTTCGGTCAAAATATCTTTTGTGTTTTGAAGGGTTGTGAATTAGAGCTTTCATAAGCTTTATTCTGATAGAGTCGCAGTCTCGGTCGCAACCATGTATTCCCAGTTTAAACGCAAATGTTTCCAATATTATACTGTTTTCTCTGGTTTTCATAAATAACTTCATTTGTAGTTCAGTGTTCCATCTGATTTCATGAATGGTAAATCATCTGATGACTAATTTAGAGATGCTATCATTGTTTTATAGAGATTCACAATGTCACACCGCGCTCCATTGCTAAAATGACAGAACTTTGAATTTTTCGTTTTTTCCCATCGTTTTTTCCATCGTTTGAGATCTTTGTTTGCAATGATACCAAGGGGATTACCAAACTGTTTCACCCACAAACTAGGAATATGATCTACCAGAAACAGAGAAGTTTCGAAACTCTTAACGAAAAACTTGTGTTTCAACAATATCATATTTTGTGAAGAAGTGTACGGCAGTTCAGTTTTATGCTTTCAGGAATTGGATCACTTAAATAATCTGTCTATTTTCGATCTTCATTCGAGGAAAAGGGTGTAAAATTGAATCTGGGAGATCAATCAGAAATTATTGGACTCAAAAATGCCAACCGGTATATTTCAATAGATTTGCCATTTAGCTCAGAATCAGTTTTCGGTCGACTCCAAAGTTAGTTATGATACTGATTAAACCGAAAAATTTCTTTTGATAAATAATTTTAAAGAATGAGGTCACAAATTGAGAAAAACGCAGATTTCCATGTACTATCAGCATTTCATTTTTGGTCATAAGAAACCAAGTTCAAGGGAGATTGAAGCGATTTTTCAAAATTTCTCTATTCTGAAAAATCCGCCAGGATCGCGTAGTCATTCTATTCTACATTTATTGACAAACTGCAAAATTTTAGAGCTGACAATCCGGAAAACTCTATTTTTGGCTTGTTTTCATTTTGATTTTCCATAAGTCTCGTTCTCCCTTTGATCTCGCAATTCACACTCAATTTACGTGAAAGTTTAATAAGATACAAATTGTGGTCATCCGGAAATGTTCTGTTTTGGGAAAGCTGTGAAACGCAATTCTTTGGGAAATAATAAGGGGTCTATGAGGGAACAAATTTTTGATCCTGAACGTTTTTGCTTAGCACTATATTTTAAGTGGAGTTTAAGAAACAGTAAAATGAACAGTTTTTATCAACGAATCTTAGACGTCTATCGACTTTCCAGTAAGTGATTGATTGTTAATTAAATTCGATAGGAAACGTGCCCATTATTGTGATTCGTTCATTGCTTTATTCGCAATGTTAATGAAACGGAAATTTACTAACACTTACGTTTTTATAATTTTTATCTTTCATAGGGGTGTGATGAAGACATATCATGTGCTGCAACTTCGTTTGTTCGATGACTCCGTGAGCACATGAGTTCATTAATAACACAATGAGGAACCTGGAATGAATGATAAAAACCGTTGGTGAAGGTGCCTTCCAGTAACATCCATTGCGAGTTGATAGCGAAACAAATATCGGTGCACCTCATCTTTTGAGGAAAATGTGTAGTTCACAGAGTTCGTACTAAATTAAAAAATTTTCTGTTACAATAACAACATTTTGCAAGAAGTAAAAGGTCGAAACTGATACAACCAATTCGCTTCCGTCATTATTAGTACAAAATTAAAAGAATCGCATTTCTTAAAGGCCGCGGCCCCGGGACCCAAAACCCGGGTAATACCCGGGTACCCGGGATTTTCGAAACTCAAATACCCGGGCATACCCGAGACCCGGGTACCCGGGTACCCGAGTAATACCCGGGTCTCGGGTACCCGGGTACCCGGGTACGGGCGGGTGTAAAATCATCTTGAGTTTCGAAAAACCAGATTTTGTTCATTTCCACGTCATCAACGGTGGAATTTGGTTTTGAAAATTTTGAAAAAAGAGATTCAAAAAAGGAAAAAGACGACGATTGAAAAAAAGAAAACATCTCGCGGGTACCCGAGTAAAATCCCGGGTCCCGGGTACTTGGGTAACCGGGTAATACCCGGACCCGGGTATTCGGGTATACCCGGGACCCGGGTACCCGGGTACCCGAACTCGGGTCCCGGGTAATCCCGGGCGTGAATCTTCGGGTACGGGTATACTTACCCGGGTACACCCGGGACCCGGGTACCCGGGGCAGCGCTCTGGTATCAACACGAGATGTTTTCATTCTTTCGGTTTTTCTTCCGTTAAATGTAACATTCAACTAATTTTGAAGTAACGGATTTTGAATGTAGACGTGTATTTTGTATCAAAAAATCAACGTTGTGTTGTTTTTTTCCTTGTCAATTCAATTCCTATTGAGTTGAGATAACAGAGAAAATGGAGCAAAAATATTGTAGGAAACCAAAACGCAGATCATTGTAAAATTATGATTCTTCAATTGAAGGCAAGTTGTTGAAACATGACAAGATTTCTAAATAGATATATGGTTGAGCATCTTCACAGTCAGTGATTTGGATACACAAAAAATTAGATTTTCTTTTGAATATTGACGGTTTCAATTGGCTGTTTAATTCTCAGCTGTTTAATTCAAACAACTTCTGAACTGATGAATGTACGTTTTTCTCTACTTTTTCAACAAACCGACTTGTGCGACCGGTCTGTTATCGAATATTGTGATTGAGAATGGAATTTCAGTTGAACTATTAGGAATCTTATGAGAGTCGATGATTGTAAAAAAATGTATTGCGCCACTTATGACATCGGTAAAACTGGAAGTGTTCTGAAACGCATATATGATTGAAAAACGCAAGATCATTTATCCGAAGCTTTGAATGATAGTTAATTTCATTTGTAACGAACGAAAGTATTGTGCCAATACTTCGCGTTAACAATAGAACAAAATACACATCTTTGAGATTTCATTCTTTTATTCAGAAGAGAGAGGTCCAGATGCCGACCTCTGGGGTGTCCACAAGAGTGGAAGACTAATGTGAGTACGTCTGCTGGACTGTTCGTAAGAATAGATGGTGACGTAAATTGTACACCATGACACATTCATATTCACAAGATTCGAAATTGGTTAGCACTAGATTTCTTTTGGAGTTTGAGAAACAGTGAAGTGAGATTTTTCTTAACTTACTTTTAGTTTAGATTTTGAGCATCCTAGATGAATGCCTTCCGTTTTTCCAGAATGTGATTGTTAGTTAATTGATTTGGAAGTTCATCTGTACAATATTGTGTTTCATTCATTGCTTTATCTACAATGAAGATGAAACCGAAAAGTTTCGAAGCAGAGCGTCTTTTCAAAATCATTTGTGTTTCGAAAAGTTGTAATGTAGAGCTCCAGTATTTCTTCGACAATGTTATTTAATCGAGCCTTTTTTTCGAAATCTTATGTGTTTTGAAGGGTTGTCATATTGAATGTGAGCTTCCATGAACTCCAAACTGATTCCGCGGATGACTGAATCTTGGAAAACTTGATTACATTGATAAAAAAACTCGGAAGCTGAGATAAATGATGAAATTGTCCATAGACTAAGCCTACTGGCAATCTGATATTCGGGGTGTGCTCCATCTCTATCTCAATGCGCGCGCGTTTTTTCAGCATTGGGAGATCAAACATTCTAGACCTGCGTTCTTGAAAATTTTGATATCATAATACTAGAAAAAGGGCGCGCTCAGAGATTGAGATGGAGCGCATCGCCAACATTTTTGGAACGCTAACAATATGCATAAAAATACACATTTTCCAAAGAAATGTCTCAAAATGCTCCAAATCAGGTCGCTTTTGGTTTTGTTGAGTCTTAGAGACTACAAACTACAAGATTTTCTAAGCCTCTACAAAATCGGAAATTTTTAATTTTAGGCGAAAAATCTCGTTTTTTGCAACTCTCTCACTTTCACCTTGCCCACTGGCAACCATCGTGGCTAAACTCTTTTCCTTCATGGATCAAAATCAGGATTATCCGAAAATCAAGTGTCTCTTTCCGCAGGTTTGAGCGATGGCCTAGATTTTAAAAAGTTGGAATCCTAGGCCATCAGGTTCTCAATAGAGCGTAGAAGCTCACATGATGTCTGCTGACCTAATAAACGTCACATTTGGAAATTTAGGCCACCAACAGTATTCGGTGGCCTAGAAACCCAAAAGTGTGAAAGTTAGGTATTCGGTGGCCTAGAAAGAGTATTTCAGTATTCGGTGGCCTAGAAACCCAAAAATGTGAAAGTTAGGCCACCAACAGTATTCGGTGGCCTAGAAACCCAAAAATGTGAAAGTTAGGCCACCAACAGTATTCGGTGGCCTAGAAACCCAAAAATGAGAAAGTTAGCCCACCAACAGTATTCGGTTGCCTAGAAACCTGAAAATGAGAAAGTTAGGCCACCAGGAGTATTAAGTGGCCTAGAAACCCGTAAATGAGAAAGTTAGGCCACCAAGGGAATACGGTGGCCTAGAGACCCAAAAATGTGAAAGTTAGGCCACCTAGAGTATTAGGTGGCCTAGAAACCCAAAAATGAGAAAGTTTGGCCACCAAGAGTATTAGGTGGCCTAGAAACCCGAAAATGAGAAAGTTAGGCCAACAAGGAAATTCGGTGGCCTAGAAACCCGAAAATGAGCAAGTTAGGCCAACAAGGGACTTCGGTGGCCTAGAAACCCAAAAATGTGAAAGTTAGGCCACCACGAGTATTAGGTGGCCTAGAAACGCAAAACTGAGAAAGTTTGACCACCAAGAGTATTAGGTGGCCTAGAAACCTGAAAATGAGAAAGTTAGGCCACCAGGGGAATTCGGTGGCCTAGAAACCTGAAAATGAAAAAGTTAGGCCACCAACAGTATTCGGTGGCCTAGAAACCCAAAAATGAGAAAGTTAGGCCACCAACAGTATTCGGTGGCCTTGAAACCCAAAAATGTGAAAGTTAGGCCACCAACAGTATTCGGTGGCCTAAAAACCCAAAAATGAGAAAGTTAGGCCAACAAGGGAATTCGGTGGCCTAGAAACCCGAAAATGAGAAAGTGAGGCCGACAAGGTAATTCGGTGGCCCAGAAACCTGAAAATGAGAAAGTTAGGCCACCAAGAGAATTCGGTGGCCTAGAGACCCAAAAATGTGAAAGTTAGGCCAACAAGGGAATTCGGTGGTCTAGAAACCCAAAAATGAGAAAGTTAGGCCACCAAGGGAATTCGGTGGCCTAGAAACCTGAAAATGAGAATGTTAGGCCACCAAGGCAATTCGGTGGCCTAGAAACCTGAAAATGAGAAAGTTAGGCCACCAACAGTATTCGATGGCCTAGAAACCCAAAAATGAGAAAGTTAGCCCACCAACAGTATTCGGTTGCCTAGAAACCTGAAAATGAGAAAGTTAGGCCACCAGGAGTATTAGGTGGCCTAGAAACCTGAAAATGAGAAAGTTAGGCCACCAAGAGAATTCGGTGGCCTAGAAACCCAAAAATGTGAAAGTTAGGCCACCAAGAGTATTAGGTGGCCTAGAAACCTGAAAATGAGAAAGTTAGGCCACCAAGAGAATTCGGTGGCCTAGAAACCCGAAAATGTGAAAGTTAGGCCAACAAGGGACTTCGGTGGCCTAGAAACCCAAAAATGTGAAAGTTAGGCCACCACGAGTATTAGGTGGCCTAGAAACCAAAAAATGTGAAAGTTAGGCCGCCACGAGTATTAGGTGGCCTAGAAACCCAAAACTGAGAAAGTTTGACCACCAAGAGTATTAGGTGGCCTAGAAACCTGAAAATGAGAAAGTTAGGCCACCAGGGGAATTCGGTGGCCTAGAAACCTGAAAATGAAAAAGTTAGGCCACCAACAGTATTCGGTGGCCTAGAAACCCAAAAATGTGAAAGTTAGGCCACCAACAGTATTCGGTGGCCTAGAAACCCAAAAATGTGAAAGTTAGGCCACCAACAGTATTCGGTGGCCTAGAAACCCAAAAATGAGAAAGTTAGCCCACCAACAGTATTCGGTTGCCTAGAAACCTGAAAATGAGAAAGTTAGGCCACCAGGAGTATTAAGTGGCCTAGAAACCCGTAAATGAGAAAGTTAGGCCACCAAGGGAATACGGTGGCCTAGAGACCCAAAAATGTGAAAGTTAGGCCACCTAGAGTATTAGGTGGCCTAGAAACCCAAAAATGAGAAAGTTTGGCCACCAAGAGTATTAGGTGGCCTAGAAACCCGAAAATGAGAAAGTTAGGCCAACAAGGAAATTCGGTGGCCTAGAAACCCGAAAATGAGCAAGTTAGGCCAACAAGGGACTTCGGTGGCCTAGAAACCCAAAAATGTGAAAGTTAGGCCACCACGAGTATTAGGTGGCCTAGAAACGCAAAACTGAGAAAGTTTGACCACCAAGAGTATTAGGTGGCCTAGAAACCTGAAAATGAGAAAGTTAGGCCACCAGGGGAATTCGGTGGCCTAGAAACCTGAAAATGAAAAAGTTAGGCCACCAACAGTATTCGGTGGCCTAGAAACCCAAAAATGAGAAAGTTAGGCCACCAACAGTATTCGGTGGCCTTGAAACCCAAAAATGTGAAAGTTAGGCCACCAACAGTATTCGGTGGCCTAAAAACCCAAAAATGAGAAAGTTAGGCCAGCAAGGGAATTCGGTGGCCTAGAAACCCGAAAATGAGAAAGTGAGGCCGACAAGGTAATTCGGTGGCCCAGAAACCTGAAAATGAGAAAGTTAGGCCACCAAGAGAATTCGGTGGCCTAGAGACCCAAAAATGTGAAAGTTAGGCCAACAAGGGAATTCGGTGGTCTAGAAACCCAAAAATGAGAAAGTTAGGCCACCAAGGGAATTCGGTGGCCTAGAAACCTGAAAATGAGAATGTTAGGCCACCAAGGGAATTCGGTGGCCTAGAAACCTGAAAATGAGAAAGTTAGGCCACCAACAGTATTCGATGGCCTAGAAACCCAAAAATGAGAAAGTTAGCCCACCAACAGTATTCGGTTGCCTAGAAACCTGAAAATGAGAAAGTTAGGCCACCAGGAGTATTAAGTGGCCTAGAAACCCGTAAATGGGAAAGTTAGGCCACCAAGGGAATACGGTGGCCTAGAAACCCAAAAATGTGAAAGTTAGGCCACCAAGAGTATTAGGTGGCCTAGAAACCTGAAAATGAGAAAGTTAGGCCACCAAGAGAATTCGGTGGCCTAGAAACCCGAAAATGTGAAAGTTAGGCCAACAAGGGACTTCGGTGGCCTAGAAACCCAAAAATGTGAAAGTTAGGCCACCACGAGTATTAGGTGGCCTAGAAACCAAAAAATGTGAAAGTTAGGCCGCCACGAGTATTAGGTGGCCTAGAAACCCAAAACTGAGAAAGTTTGACCACCAAGAGTATTAGGTGGCCTAGAAACCTGAAAATGAGAAAGTTAGGCCACCAGGGGAATTCGGTGGCCTAGAAACCTGAAAATGAAAAAGTTAGGCCACCAACAGTATTCGGTGGCCTAGAAACCCAAAAATGAGAAAGTTAGGCCACCAACAGTGGTCGGTGGCCTTGAAACCCAAAAATGTGAAAGTTAGGCGACCAACAGTTTTCGGTGGCCTAAAAACCCAAAAATGAGAAAGTTAGGCCAACAAGGGAATTCGGTGGCCTAGAAACCCGAAAATGAGAAAGTTAGGCCGACAAGGGAATTCGGTGGCCTAGAAATCTGAAAATGAGAAAGTTAGGCCACCAAGAGAATTCGGTGGCCTAGAGACCCAAAAATGTGAAAGTTAGGCCAACAAGGGAATTCGGTGGTCTAGAAACCCAAAAATGAGAATGTTAGGCCACCAAGGGAATTCGGTGGCCTAGAAACCTGAAAATGAGAAAGTTAGGCCACCAAGAGAATTCGGTGGCCTAGAACCCAAAAAATGAGAAAGTTAGGCCACCAAGGGAATTCGGTGGCCTAGAAACCCAAAAATGTGAAAGTTAGGCCACCAACAGTATTCGGTGGCCTAGAAACCCAAAAATGTGAAAGTTAGGCCACCAACAGTATTCGGTGGCCTAGAAACCCAAAAATGTGAAAGTTAGGCCACCAACAGTATTCGGTGGCCTAGAAACCCAAAAATGAGAAAGTTAGCCCACCAACAGTATTCGGTTGCCTAGAAACCTGAAAATGAGAAAGTTAGGCCACCAGGAGTATTAAGTGGCCTAGAAACCCGTAAATGGGAAAGTTAGGCCACCAAGGGAATACGGTGGCCTAGAAACCCAAAAATGTGAAAGTTAGGCCATCAAGAGTATTAGGTGGCCTAGAAACCCAAAAATGAGAAAGTTTGGCCACCAAGAGTATTAGGTGGCTTAGAAACCCGAAAATGAGAAAGTTAGGCCAACAAGGGACTTCGGTGGCCTAGAAACCAAAAAATGTGAAAGTTAGGCCGCCATGAGTATTAGGTGGCCTAGAAACCCAAAACTGAGAAAGTTTGACCACCAAGAGTATTAGGTGGCCTAGAAACCTGAAAATGAGAAAGTTAGGCCACCAGGGGAATTCGGTGGCCTAGAAACCTGAAAATGAAAAAGTTAGGCCACCAACAGTATTCGGTGGCCTAGAAACCCAAAAATGAGAAAGTTAGGCCACCAACAGTGGTCGGTGGCCTTGAAACCCAAAAATGTGAAAGTTAGGCGACCAACAGTTTTCGGTGGCCTAAAAACCCAAAAATGAGAAAATTAGGCCAACAAGGGAATTCGGTGGCCTAGAAACCCGAAAATGAGAAAGTTAGGCCGACAAGGTGATTCGGTGGCCCAGAAACCTGAAAATGAGAAAGTTAGGCCACCAAGGGAATTCGGTGGCCTAGAAACCTGAAAATGAGAAAGTTAGGCCACCAAGAGAATTCGGTGGCCTAGAAACCCAAAAATGTGAAAGTCAGGCCAACAAGGGAATTCGGTGGTCTAGAAACCCAAAAATGAGAATGTTAGGCCACCAAGGGAATTCGGTGGCCTAGAAACCTGAAAATGAGAAAGTTAGGCCACCAAGAGAATTCGGTGGCCTAGAACCCAAAAAATGAGAAAGTTAGGCCACCAAGGGAATTCGGTGGCGTAGAACCGCGAAAATGAGAAAGTTAGGCCACTAAGAGAATTCGGTGGCCTAGAAACCCAAAAATGAGAAAGTTGAAGTTTCCAAGTCGAATTAGATGCGGATTGCGGCATTTGGAGTGCTCTGAATTCTGGCTTTTCTCGTTGTTGTTGTTGTTTTACTCTTCTGAATTGGGGGGTAGAGACTAGATTTATTGTAATTGAGGATTCTCATAAAGTAAAACCTAGTATCATTTTTTGGGAAATTTCACACGGGCTCTAGTTGGGATGGGAGGAAGAAAAACTTTAAACTTATGAAAACGAATGGATCTATGGAGGTGCAATAATTTAGGGTAGGGATGCAATAAATACAATTGTGATAAACATTTTTGATAAATATGGGAAAAAAGAATTAAAGATTTCGGAAGTAAAATTGGAGGTGAGGGGGGGGGGGGCTATTTGGAAAATAAATACGGTCGGGGCGAGATTAAGGACTTCAAATAAATATCATTTATAAGTCAGTTGGGGGGGGGGGGGGGGGGAATACGGAAGTAGAAAGGGGATTATGTTATGACTCATTCACAGATATTTTGGTGGATAAGAAGCAAAATTTGGATTAACTTAAGGGATAAAAGATAAGGGATAAGCGGATAAGAAATTATGAACAATTAGGGAGCTCTATAATCAATAAAAGTGACAAAATTGTGAAAGTTTACCCTATTATACAGATTATGGGGAGAAAGTAGATAAATGTCCAAGTTCAATAGATCAATTTTAGCGATTTTCAGGAAAATGAAGAATAATTTTAGATGAACAATCCTCCTAATTCGTGCTTCAGAATTCTTGACATCTGGTTTCAGTACATAAATATTATTCTAGATTCTTGAATTCTGATTTTGAAATTCTTGGTTTGACTTCTGGCGCATTTGGGGATTCTGGAGTCAGTGTTTGAGGGAAGTCGTAGTTGGTCGGAGAGATGTTGTTGTTGTGGGTGGAGGAGGCGTTTAGTCGGACTGAAAATTAATTTTGTTGAGGGGAACGAAAATTCGAATTCTCGACCATTTCAGAGTCGCTAGGTCATATCTGAGTTTCTAGGGCACATTGGGGGTTTCTAGACCACATTGTGGATTTCTCGGTCACTTTCGCGAATTCTAGGTCCCTAAGAAATTCTAGGCCATCATCAAGAATTCTAGGCAAAGTTAGGGTTTCTAGGCCATGATGGGGATTTCTAGGCCACCTGATTTCGAGGTTATCATGGAATAATGGTCGCCATGGAAAACTCTAGGCTATATGGGAGTTTTTGGTGATTTGGCGGTTTCATGGACAAATTCTAGGCCACCTTAAATAATTCTTCGCCATATATGGGTCTTCCTAAGCCATATTGGGGATTCTAGGCCATCATAGAGATTCTAGGCCATCACAAAGAATTCTAGGCCAAGCAAGGGTGTCTAGGCCATCTCGGGGGTTCATAGGCCATGATAGGTTGGTTCTAGGCCTTCCGGGGATTCTTTGGCCATACTGTCACAAACTCGAACTCACGTCTTCCTCTTCGTCCGACTCATGCCAACCAAGTCTCGACATCTCTCTTTTTACGACTTTTTGACCATCCTCGGAGAAGACCTGAAAAAAAGTGGGTTGAAAATGTTTGAAATTTCCGGTTCAAAATGCTCTATCCCAACTTGTGACCAAAAAAAAGAGGAATCCCACCCGATTTTCCGGTCACAATTTGCAATGGAACTTTCAGAAAGAACAGAAAAACTCACCTCCAGAACTCGGGCCCGGGTAAGACGGTTTCGGAACGCCTTCAAAATCAATCCCACTTGAGCACATGCGATTCTGTGGTCGTTTGGCATGGTCAGGCGGCTGTTGGGAGTCACTTCCAGATAAGTTGCAAGGGTCACTAATCGGACCAGTTCAAACGTGGAGACCGCATGGAACAATACGAACCGCCGGCTTCTCTGCAAAAAATAGAATATTAAAATTCAGAAAACGAAAATCCGAATGTGCTCCAAACTGAGCCGAAATGCCGAAGCTCCGCCCACTTTTGGAAAACGCGGCCAAGTCATTTTGGCTCGTTTTGGAGCAGATTTTCAGGACCCCAAAGCATTTTTTTGAAGTTTTCAACGCAATATTCGAATTCTACATACACTCTTACATTGGAAATCAACACAACATCAAAAATCCTAAAATTTAGAATCCAAAAGACGTCAGAATTCAAAATTTTCTAATTTTCGATTATTTGATGATTTCAAATGTCAGAATGCATGAAAACTACAAATAATACGCTGAGAAACACCAAAAATCCATCAAAATCCAGAAAATATACTCCAAACAACGACGTCGTGTTTTCCAAAAGTGGGCGAAGCTTCATTATTTTGTCTCAATTCGGTGTCCCATTTCATGGTCATTGTGCATTCTGGTGCGTTTTCAATATGTTAGTCAAAATCATATGATCCCGGAAAACAGATTTTCTGAATCCAGAAAACGGAATCCTAATGGACATCTGAAGTTTCGATTTCATCGAGAGGAAAACTTACAATTGTTGTATATCCAAAGACCAGGTGCCAAGGCTCTATTTGGGACGAGATTGGTGAGTCTCGGGAGTTTTCGATTTTTACTTGAAAAATCTTCAAATAGGATGGTTCCGTGAACGCCAGTGGGCATGGTCTCGTCTCTACCAATTGCCAGTTTTCGATGCGAACACTGGAAAAATAATCACATTTGAATATGAAAACACTCTGTACTGTAACTCACCGGAAGTGCCTATCAATGTAAGCACGAGCATCAAAGAATTTTGCAAATGGCATCGCCATGAAGAAGGCGTTGATGCTCCCATTCCTCTTTGGTGGCCGATCTGTGGTGGTGAGACGTTCGGCGGTCTCCAGAATCTGAAAAAAAGAAAAATGGTTTTTGATATCTTGGAATCCTCACAATCAGAAATTCAGATTCCGAATTTCAGTTGCTAAAACTTGAAAAATAATCAACTCACGTGTTGGTGCGTACTTATATTGTTTGGAAGTGGCATCGTGAGTGAATATGGGTTGCGATCGACCTCATTGTTGGCTGTGGCGATGTTCGATCCGGATGCCGCTCCAGCGGTTGATGTGGACGTCATCGTTTGGGCTCCAGCACTAGAGATTGTGGTCATTGGGGCTCCAGCGGTGGCATCGGTCGAAACTGGGCCTCTATCGGTGGATGTGGTAGAATTTGGGCCTCCGGCGGGGAAGACGGTCGCCGTTGGCCCTCCAGCGTTCGCATCGGTCGCCGTTGGCCCTCCAGCGTTCGCATCGGTCGACGTTGGCCCTCCAGCGTTCGCATCGGTCGCCGTTGGCCCTCCAGCGTTTGAATAGATCGAATTCGGGCCTCCATTGGTGGATGTGGCTGGATTTGAGACTCCAGCTGCGGATGTAGTGGAATTCGTGACTCCAGAAGTGGATGTGGCTGGATTTTGGACTCCGGCGTTCGATGGGGTCTCCAGTCGGGATCCAGAGGAAGATACAGATGACGTTCTTCGAGAATCGGATCCAAATCCTTGTGCTCGGTGGGCCGCAGAGCGATTTTCTGCCCGTGTCTTGCGCTGCAAAATAGAAAAAATTATCACATGTCCAACATCTTGTCAGTGAATATTGAGTGTATTGATGACAACCCAGAGTTATGGAATAAAAAATCCTCGAAATCGCTTAGAAATATCAAAATTCTACCGACGGTCTGGAATTCTCTCATTTAGCTTGACTCCCTTAAAAGCAATCAGAATTTGCCTTATGGCCTCAGAGCGTTTCAGAATAAATGGTCCAGACTGTTATATGAATTCCCAATATGCCTTCTATTTCTATTTATTTCCAGAATTCAGAAAATGAAAAGTATTAGTTCTCTTTCCTCGCTGGGGCCATGATTCTTTGCCATGACTGGTCTTGTGACTTAGAATTCCCGAAATTGTAGAAAACTGAAAAATAGGAAAACTCACACGTCGGCGTTTTCTGTCATTGATGTATCGACTGTTTTGAGCTGGAAATCCTGTGGAGAAGGACAGTTCAACATCTTGTCCGCTTCTGGACTCATTCCCATGGTCATCTTGGAGATTCTGCGGTGGCGGATTTTGTTGCTGAGCCGCTTGTTGATTTGTTGTCCCGGCAGTCCCGTCCTCTTCAAGCCGATTCTCAATCAATCCCGTTGCAATCTGTCCATTTGAAGACTGGGTGGGAACTTCTGGTTGAACGACTCGTTCTGTGCGAATCCGGGAAGAAGCGTCGACTGATGAGGATTCTGCGCTCGGAACGCGTTGATACGGATGGTGTCGAATTGGATGTTGCGCCAGGAGGGAAGGTAATCTGATGATCCTCTCTGAAAGCAGTGCGCCCGTGGTTGGATCCAAAATGCGCTCTTCAACTGAGATTTGAGATGGGTCCACGTGAAGTTGTGCGGGATCCTGAAAAAAAAAAGATTCTAGAAGAAATTTGTATTTTTTCGTATTTTTTTGTTGAAATTTTGATATTTAGAATCGTTGGCTATTTTTAATCAAAAATACATCAGAATCCAAAAATGAGAGTGCTCTAAATTCAGAAAACGTCAGATTTCTAAAATTCAAGATCTTTAGGAATTCCATGTAAAAATGGGAATCCGAAAAATTAGAAATTATGAATTTCGAAGTCTTCTGGTTCTTGAACTCTCAAACTTTCCGATTCCGATGATGTCAAAAGGGAAAATGCATGTGGATTGCAAAAAAATCCCTCGAAAGCAGACAAAACATGCTACATAACCAAAAAAACTGGCTCCAACAAAAATCGAAATGCCTTCCCCGATTCTTCAAAAAAGTGGGCGGAGCTTCAGCATTTTCGATCATTTTGACGCACATTTGCAGGGGTTCCAGCGCGTCTAATTTTTTTGTTTGTTTTTCATTGTGATAATTGAAATCTTCGCACATATTCACTCAAGAAAGAATTCAAATAAACAAAATTCAGAAGACATAAAAAACTCACAATTTTCCAATTTTCGATATTCTGACGCCTTCTTACGTAAAAATGTGGAATCTCAAATATGACATTGAAAAACACACAAAAAATGAGCTAGGATTCCAAAAATGTGCACCAAATTTTGCGGGTAATCCTCTTCTAAATCTATTTCAAAGAAAGGACTTACCGGTAGGCGTGGGCCACCCGGTGGCTGAGAATCCGATTCCAACGGCGGCGGGTTTGACATAGTCCGGTTTCCGTGGTGGATGACCGTGGCGGTACTGTAGAGACTACTGTAGAGGCTACTGTAGAGGTTACTGTAGCTAGTACTGTAGGAAGTACTGTAGGCGCGTGACCCAAATGGCTGAAAAATTTTAAGTTTTACGAGTGGACAAAAACCAAAACGACAAATCTAGATCAGAAAACAGATATTGTAAGGTTCAGAGAGAATTGAGATTCCAGAAGACGTGCAAAAATCTTACGTCGTCTGGTAAAAAAATCGAAAAAAATCATGCAAAAAGTCGGCCATCGAAAGGGACACCCCTTCTAGAATGATCTTTGAACCACTCCTATGGATTCTCATCTCTGCCTCTCTGCGTCTCTCACACCAACACTATCTCTCATTTTCTCTCTGTGTACATGGACAAAAGGGTCGGAGCGTGAAGAGCGCCTATTGGGTAGATCAATTACTGTGTGGCGAAAATAGACCGTTAGGGGGAGAGGGGGAGGGGGGTTCCCAGTGTGTGAACACAACACAGACCCACTTTTCCAATTTTTATTTATTGATCTACCCGAAAATTGTTTGGCGCGAAAATGAGCTATTGATCGACAGGTGGGATACCTGTCGCTCATTCACTTTCATTTCTCTCATTTCTCTCTCATGTGTTTTGGTTTTCAACGACTTTTTCTATCGATTTTCCAATCTTTCCAATTTCCAATAATTGTTGTCCTCCTTTTTGGTCCCCCATAGTAGTTCTCATTTTTACGTTCCCTTTTTGGATCTCCTACTCAGTGTCCTTATTATTGGTTATTTTGGCGATCCTCGAACTATAACATATTGATTTTTTGCAGGGTACAAATCGCATCACTTGGCAATCTACACCAGTGGACAGCGATCCAACGAGATGTGGATAAGGAAAGGTAAGTTTTTGGCTGGATAATGGTTAGAGGACATTGTAAATGAGCCTAATCGTTCGTGAAATGGTCCAGCTTTTTGATCAAAGGAATTGTCGGCCATTTACTATGTCCCTAGCCGTTTTTGAGATTGCCCAAGATTTTACAACGTTAGCAATGATTCATTTCAGAAGTTCGAGACGAGACGGGGTCGATGGATCCAATGGGATGGTGGCGAGACCGACGAGAGGGATCGAAGGAGATGGTGCGACGGTTGGAGCTAGAGTTGGACGAGGAGCCTGTGGAGTGTTGGAGGAGCGGGCTCCCAAACTCGTTCGAGAACGAGATGGTGTTGGTGGTGTGTGAGCACGCGTCGATGGGAGTGTGGTGTTGGGGAAGCAGCATCCCTGCCATGTCTGCTAGCAGTGAGACTGCAAAAATAGTTAGAGATAAGACATCTAGAAATGGAAAAAAGACTAGAGAAACGTTAGAACTTTTTAGTTTTTGTGCTTTTTTGTATGTATGAAAACTGATAAAAACTTAAGGATTCAGATAGAAACTAGGTTCTCCCACATATTTGAGAGTAGATAAGCTAGAGAGAACACGTGTTAGTAAGCACTTATTGCATTTTGAGTCACTTTTTAGACTTGTCCGCTTTTGGATATCCGGTCTCTTCGGAGACTGTTAAAGTACTCAGAATGTAATGTTTGCTTCAGCATGTGTACTTTTTAGTTTTTGTACTTTTTTGAATGTGAGAAAACTAAAAAAAACTTAAGGATTCAGATAGAAACTAGGTTCTCCCACATAATAGAAGGTAGTTAAACTAGAGAGAACACGTGTTAGTAAGCACTTATTGCATTTTGAGTCACTTTTTAGACTTGTCCGCTTTTGGATATCCGGTCTCTTCGGAGACTGTTAAAGTACTCAGAATGTAATGTTTGCTTCAGCATGTGTACTTTTTAGTTTTTGTACTTTTTTGAATGTGAGAAAACTGAAACAAAAACTAGGTTCTCCCACATAATAGGAAGTAGTTAAACTATAGAGAACACGTGTTAGTAAGCACTTATTGCATTTTGAGTCACTTTTTAGACTTGTCCGCTTTTGGATATCCGGTCTCTTCGGAGACTGTTAAAGTACTCAGAATGTAATGTTTGCTTCAGCATGTGTACTTTTTAGTTTTTGTACTTTTTTGAATGTGAGAAAACTGATAGAAACTAGGTTCTCCCACATAATAGGAAGTAGTTAAACTAGAGAGAACACGTGTTAGTAAGCACTTATTGCATTTTGAGTCACTTTTTAGACTTGTCCGCTTTTGGATATCCGGTCTCTTCGGAGACTGTTAAAGTACTCAAATTGTAATGTTTGCTTCAACACGTGTACTTTTTAGTTTTTGTACTTTTTTGAATGTGAGAAAACTGAAACAAAAACTAGGTTCTCCCACATAATAGGAAGTAGATAAGCTAGAGAGAACACGTGTTAGTAAGCACTTATTGCATTTTGAGTCACTTTTTAGACTTGTCCGCTTTTGGATATCCGGTCTCTTCGGAGACTGTTAAAGTACTCAAATTGTAATGTTTGCTTCAACACGTGTACTTTTTAGTTTTTGTACTTTTTTGAATGTGAGAAAACTAAAAAAAACTTAAGGATTCAGATAGAAACTAGGTTCTCCCACATAATAGAAGGTAGTTAAACTAGAGAGAACACGTGTTAGTAAGCACTTATTGCATTTTGAGTCACTTTTTAGACTTGTCCGCTTTTGGATATCCGGTCTCTTCGGAGACTGTTAAAGTACTCAGAATGTAATGTTTGCTTCAGCATGTGTACTTTTTAGTTTTTGTACTTTTTTGAATGTGAGAAAACTGAAACAAAAACTAGGTTCTCCCACATAATAGGAAGTAGATAAGCTAGAGAGAACACGTGTTAGTAAGCACTTATTGCATTTTGAGTCACTTTTTAGACTTGTCCGCTTTTGGATATCCGGTCTCTTCGGAGACTGTTAAAGTACTCAAATTGTAATGTTTGCTTCAACACGTGTACTTTTTAGTTTTTGTACTTTTTTGAATGTGAGAAAACTGAAACAAAAACTAGGTTCTCCCACATAATAGGAAGTAGTTAAACTAGAGAGAACACGTGTTAGTAAGCACTTATTGCATTTTGAGTCACTTTTTAGACTTGTCCGCTTTTGGATATCCGGTCTCTTCGGAGACTGTTAAAGTACTCAGAATGTAATGTTTGCTTCAGTATGTGTACTTTTTAGTTTTTGTACTTTTTTGAATGTGAGAAAACTAAAAAAAACTTAAGGATTCAGATAGAAACTAGGTTCTCCCACATAATAGAAGGTAGTTAAACTAGAGAGAACACGTGTTAGTAAGCACTTATTGCATTTTGAGTCACTTTTTAGACTTGTCCGCTTTTGGATATCCGGTCTCTTCGGAGACTGTTAAAGTACTCAAATTGTAATGTTTGCTTCAACACGTGTACTTTTTAGTTTTTGTACTTTTTTGAATGTGAGAAAACTGAAACAAAAACTAGGTTCTCCCACATAATAGGAAGTAGATAAGCTAGAGAGAACACGTGTTAGTAAGCACTTATTGCATTTTGAGTCACTTTTTAGACTTGTCCGCTTTTGGATATCCGGTCTCTTCGGAGACTGTTAAAGTACTCAGAATGTAATGTTTGCTTCAGTATGTGTACTTTTTAGTTTTTGTACTTTTTTGAATGTGAGAAAACTAAAAAAAACTTAAGGATTCAGATAGAAACTAGGTTCTCCCACATAATAGAAGGTAGTTAAACTAGAGAGAACACGTGTTAGTAAGCACTTATTGCATTTTGAGTCACTTTTTAGACTTGTCCGCTTTTGGATATCCGGTCTCTTCGGAGACTGTTAAAGTACTCAAATTGTAATGTTTGCTTCAACACGTGTACTTTTTAGTTTTTGTACTTTTTTGAATGTGAGAAAACTGAAACAAAAACTAGGTTCTCCCACATAATAGAAGGTAGTTAAACTAGAGAGAACACGTGTTAGTAAGCACTTATTGCATTTTGAGTCACTTTTTAGACTTGTCCGCTTTTGGATATCCGGTCTCTTCGGAGACTGTTAAAGTACTCAGAATGTAATGTTTGCTTCAGTATGTGTACTTTTTAGTTTTTGTACTTTTTTGAATGTGAGAAAACTAAAAAAAACTTAAGGATTCAGATAGAAACTAGGTTCTCCCACATAATAGAAGGTAGTTAAACTAGAGAGAACACGTGTTAGTAAGCACTTATTGCATTTTGAGTCACTTTTTAGACTTGTCCGCTTTTGGATATCCGGTCTCTTCGGAGACTGTTAAAGTACTCAGAATGTAATGTTTGCTTCAGCATGTGTACTTTTTAGTTTTTGTACTTTTTTGAATGTGAGAAAACTAAAAAAAACTAGGTTCTCCCACATATTTGAGAGTAGATAAGCTAAAAGGAACACGTGATAGAAAGCAATTATTGCATTTTGAGGCACTTTTTAGACTTGTCCGCTTTTGATTATCCGGTCTCTTCGGAGACTGTTTGAGTGGCTCAGTATGCAATGTCTTCTGAATTATGTGTACTTCCAAATTTATGTAGTCATTATGTAGTCATTAACGTCGAATGTTTGTTGATTATTTGCTTTTTATACGGATCAGGAGAAAGAAAGCTTCAACGTCAATTATGTCAATGATGTCACTGTACATTATTATCAGTTAAAAACTGGGCAATAAGATGAAGTCCTTCAAAGTCGCCAAGCAAACAAAACACGTGAGAATAGTGTCCTTTAAACACCTAGACACTGAAATCCAAGCTATTTAAATGGTGCGAGTAAACCAGATTTGCACTTAAAATATCGTTTACGATGGTTGGGATAGGCGACGTATCACTTTAAGGTGTTCCTGATTCAGATATGTGGTATTTGAAACATAAATTATTGTTTTCCATGTCATTCCAGACAGTCGATTCCGACAACGTGCAATTTTTCTTTATGAATTTGTTAGAGTCTTTAGATGTCTCAAATTTTCTGCTTCATCGTGCTTGGAATCAAAGAAGTTGTGAACGATTTTAACAAATCAACAATTATCAATATATTTCCTATCAAACTTTATCTGTTTTCCATCGTTTTCAATAGAATGCATAATGCAGGAAATGTCAGTGGGAAGTTAATGGCTTGTTGTAGTCGGAATTTCTGAAAATTGAAAATTGATTTGTTTTTGAAAATTTAGAAAAAAAAATTCAACACAAAATTTGACCTTCTCGGTGTTTACATCTTAGACTTTATTGAACTAAGTTTGACCCAAAATCCGTTGATCCAAAAGTTAACTAGTTCTTCCCAAAATATTGGCCTGGTCAAGATTGGAACGTGGTAGATCAAAACAAAAGCTTTTTTGAAATGGAAGATGAAGAAGTTCTTCCACGTTCCTTTCCGTTTCTCCTTTATGGTTTCTGGGTGAGTGGTTTTGAAATGCTACTTGAAGTTCTCAGCGGTATGGTAGTAAAGTTCACATTGGTGGCATTTTTTGGCCTTGTCCGAAGTCACATCCAAGTTATCAATCTTTCGATGATTTACCGAGGTCTGAAAATGAAATTGTTCGTTTTGCGTCTTTTCTTTTGCATTTTTCTTACCATTTTCGTATGGTAAAAAGTTCTGATGTGCTGGAGAAACATGTAGAAGAAGGTGGAGTGAGCTGATTTGCAAATGTGAAGGGACATGACGTCACTTCTCTTTTCTATTGCTCGAGCACATTTACACTTCTTGTGCGGGCTGCTCTTTTAGAGCGTCAGCAGGAATTATGTATGTGCGAGAGACTAGAGACACACGCAGCCGCCTCCCACCGAGTTGCTTTTACACTTCATTCCATCGCGTGTGACGCTTGGAGAGAGGTTGCCCATCTAGGCCTCTCTCCAATTCTCAATAAATTCATTAATGAAAACATGTTTCTAGACTAAAATGAAAAGTGAACCCTGGCACGGGTTCGTCATTTCACACAAAGATCACATTGCCAATTTTGAAAATTTTAAAAATTTGGTTTTTTCGGTTTCAAGCTGCCCAAATCAGGAACCCAAAAATTGTTCATTTATTCCTTCTCATCGGTACAATGTCCTTTTGATTTGACAGTGGATGTAGGAGTGAGAGTTTTGGGGAAGTCTTTATTTGGAACCTGGAAATTTGTTCTATGTTTATTGACAGTTTTAGCAATTTTTTACTTTGACAAAAGGTTGGAACTTTTAGTTATTAGGTTGAGTCATAAGTCTTTTGGCATTTTGGGTTAAAAGTTTGCAGTTCAGTATTTCAAAAATAAGAGAACTTATGTTTTCCATTTTTGCTTATTAGTATTGTTAACTATTTCACTAACTAATGCCAAAGTTTTGGTGATGTCGGATGTAAACCAGTGGAGATACAGCTCTCAGATTGTGCTCAACTCCAATTTCATGCATGTTGGAAGAATCGAAAATTCAGACCATTCAGCTTGTGGACAGATATGGTTTTTTTGTGAATCGGTAGCACTATGTTGATCAGTCAATTTGAAAACATAACCACAAACCAAACGGTGTCGGCTGTTTTGCAGCGGCTTCTCAAGTTTTCTTATATTCGAGAGTAGGAAGTCGTGTATACGCTTTCTCACACATCTCGCTCAGGTGGAGAGCTAAGAGTATGAAAATTGGTGTGAATATAACACTGTTCTTACATCACATAGCGTTATTGTTTCTCATAACCATCTCCTCCACAAAAGTTTTTACAGTTGCTAACCTGCAAAAATCTATGACATTGCTATTTTGCGAATTTTCTCAAGAATCCGACTACCAGCCAGCTCGGAATTTGAGCATTTTGTTTAACAGACACTATACTAACATAATTCACTACAACCAAATTAGAGTCATTCTTGACCTCAGAGAAAAAACGGGAGATCTCACAATTTTTTCAATGATTCAAAAAATTTAGTAAAATTCTGTGTGAAATATTCGACTAAGATTCTAAAGAGAATCGGAAACCGAAAACTTTTGGATTTGTATGTGTTCAAATCAGCTGGTCAGATAGCGTTGGCAAAATAAATACTGAACATTCCCGTCGCTTTGGTGCCTAGAACAGGTTTGACAAAAAGTACTCCTTGAAAAACTGAGGGTGTTTTATACCGATGGGTATCTCAGGAAATCAGCGGGAGTGGCATACATTTTTTAGATTTTTTGAACACTAGTACCTTCACCATATTACTATTACATTTTTCAGTTTCCCTCTGTTTCATTTCATTATTAGAGAAACAAAAGTAGGAAACCTACTCAAAAGGCAAAAACGTTGAACTTAGACTTTCGTCCCTGTAATCTTGACTATGCGCGATAAGAGAGTTCCGTTTATATTTTTTTGAAGTAATATGTTAGGACTAACAACTGGCAAAAAATCAGAAAGATATTGCATCTCCAAGCTGAGTTATGAGTATTCAAACTTGACCCATTAGAATGCCAAGGGACTTATGACTCAACCTAATATTTAAAGTTTCGAGCCAATCGAAAATTCCAATTACAAAAATTGGAGTTTCAAATTCATTGTTTTTGACTCTAATCTGCCGGCCTTACATTATCAATATCATTTGATTTCAAGTTGTGATCGAAATCTTCTCCTGCAACCATATCCATTTCCATAATCGAGGACATTAATCTCTGCTTCTCCAACACCACTTGGTTTCGTTCATTTTTGCTTTCATATGATTCATCCCAGAAAGAATGATCAAATGGAGAAATCGATGTCCCCTTTTCAATCCATGTCTCCTTTCCTCAAACTCAGAATTCTTATTATTTTCTGACTTTATGCTCTAAGGAATCCCTTTAAAATGATTCACAAGGGAAACTGTGCAATTGAAACAGGAAAAAAAAGTTCAGTTTCAGTCGCATCAGAACCGGGTGTACGTACTGTCAGACAGATACAATAGACATGAAAACTTGAAAGTGTCCAAATATTTAGGAAATTTAAAACGGAAAATTTTTCAATAAATTTGATGGGTGTAGGACACGTGTCAGACGTATGAGAAAAGCACCATTGCTATGTGTGCTTCTAGTTTCTTCCTGATTTCTAATGCCTGAGTTAAAACTGATTTCCACTGTTATCCCGACGCCGGGACAATTTGCAACCAAAAATGCACCATTTTTTACTGAAAATTTCTCAAAATGACCGCAAAATTTGCGATAGTTGATGACAATGACAATTGTCATTATTATGTAATTGTCAATTTTGCAAACATCGACATTTCCGGATGTTTTGAAACTTCAGGTGATAGAAATTAATCAGTTGTGAGGATTGAAAAGAAATGGTAGCCGCTCAATAAAGTCATCATATAAGTCATTCATGAAAATGAACATTTGTAGAGCTTGAAGAATTTCGCAGCCAAAAATGCGCAATTTTTTGGTGGAAACGTTTGTAAATGTTTGCAAAATTGACAATTAACAATGACAATTGCCAATATCATCAACTATTGTAAATTTTGCGGTCATTTTGAGGAATTTTTCGTTAAAAATGGTCCATTTTTGGTAGCAAATTGTCCCGGCGTCGGGATAACAGTGGAAATCAGTATTAACTCAGGCATTAGAAACCAGGAAGAAACTAGAAACACACATAAACTAGAGAGAACACAAAGCAAATGGAATGTAACACCAAGTTTTATAACAACTTATGAAAACAGAAACTTTCAAAAGCCAGAAGTGCATGTTTCACTGTGTAGATTTATATTGTTGAATGTTATTGTGGTGTCGTTGCATAAATTGAGTAACTGAAAATTCATTGAAATCGGAAAAAAGCATTGCTATAATCGTTCAGTAAATTGGAATAAAACTTATTTTTCACTGAAATTCGTAAAAAAAAGTTTATGTTTCAATGAACTATCAAATAATAATGCGATGTACTGAACACAATGCCATTGCCCGGTGAGCCGAATTCAAATAATCCCTTTAAATTGGTGCAAATTTTAGTTGTCTGATTCTCGGGTTATTTGATTTCACATAAGTTCACCTAAAAATCATTTTTCTTCTTTTTCTGTGTCCCAAATCTGTTGAAGAAAAATCAGTCGGTAACTTGTCCATTAT
Source organism: Caenorhabditis sinica (assembly GCA_963932045.1). Taxonomy (NCBI): domain Eukaryota; kingdom Metazoa; phylum Nematoda; class Chromadorea; order Rhabditida; family Rhabditidae; genus Caenorhabditis; species Caenorhabditis sinica. The sequence goes on from OZ009940.1 coordinate 25,499,342, forward strand.
TTTTTCTGAACTTCAACCATACCAAATCATGTTACTGTAACAGTGGAATTCTAAAATTTTCACACACGTTGGGTCTTACTCGTCTCTGTGCACCAGCAATCCATTACAATTTTTGTTCAAAAATGTCCAAGTTTTTGAAAACAAAAACTTCAACAACCTCGAGTCTTTGAAACATTACCAGACACCTATATGCTAACCGATTTCTTAACAATCCCTTCGAAAATAACCTGGACGAAGTGAAATGACAATAAGATCCTTTTTAACAACTAAACAAAGGACAGGGATGCCGATAATTTTTAAAAATAATCAGTTTCACCATCGAGGTAGAATTCATTAGGTCAGCGGACAAATTATAAAGTTATTTTCCTATTTTATGAACTTTCCAGTTTTGCGCTTCTAGTTTCAATCAGTTTCCTTAATTACAAGAAAGTTTATAAACTGAAAAGTACATAAAATAGAAAGTGTAAAAACAAGAAAGCACACATTGCATGTTGGATTCGAGACACTCAAACAGACTCCGAAGAGACTGGACATCCAAAAGAGGACGAGTCACAGAGGCTCAAACCCTAGTGCAATGAGTATTTCCTATTTTATGGACTTTCTATTCTATGTACCCTCTATTTTATGAACTTTCTAGTTTCTATCAGTTTCCTTACTTACAAGAAAGTTTATAAACTAAAAAGTACATAAAGTTGAAAGTGTAAAAACAAGAAAGCACACATTGCATGTCGGATTCGAGACACTCAAACAGACTCCGAAGAGACTGGACATCCAAAAGAGGACGAGTCACAGAGGCTCAAACCCTAGTGCAATGAGTATTTCCTATTTTATGGACTTTCTATTCTATGTACCCTCTATTTTATGAACTTTCTAGTTTCTATCAGTTTCCTTACTTACAAGAAAGTTTATAAACTAAAAAGTACATAAAGTTGAAAGTGTAAAAACTAGAAAATACAAATTGCATGTTGGATCCGAGACACTCAAACAGACTCCGAAGAGACTGGACATCCAAAAGAGGACGAGTCACAGAGGCTCAAACCCTAATGCAATGAGTATTTCCTATTTTATGGACTTTCTACTCGATGTACCTTCTATTTTATGAACTTTCTAGTTTCTATCAGTTTCCTTACTTACAAGAAAGTTTATAAACTAAAAAGTACATAAAGTAGAAAGTGTAAAAACTAGAAAACACACATTGCATGTTGGATCCGAGACACTCAAACAGACTCCGAAGAGACTGGACATCCAAAAGAGGACGAGTCACAGAGTCTCGAACCCTAATGCAGTGAGTATTTCCTATTTTATGGACTTTCTACTCGATGTACCTTCTATTTTATGAAGTTTCTAGCTTTGCGCTTCTAGTTTCTATCTGAATCCTCACATTCAAGATGACAGTGTTTTCTGTTCTAGATACCGGTATTTTTGTTCTAACCAAGCTATTTTTGAGTGCAACCCTATGTCTAATCATTTTCTGCAGTCTCACTGCAGGAACACAAAGCAGGGAGGCTGCTCCGCCATCTCCTCCTCGTGCCCACACAACAACGACATCATCTCGTTCTCGAACGAGGGAGCCTGCTCTTCCAACACTCCACAGGCTGCTCGTCTAACTCCTCCCACACCATCCATCGGCTTCGATCCCTCTCATCGGTTTCGCCACCATCCCATTGGCTCCATCGACCCCGTCTCGTCTCGATATTCTGAAATTAGACATTGTTAAAGTTGGATAATCAAAAATTTCAAATCCGGCTATGGACATACAAGTCAACAGGCCGAAAATTCCTTTGATCAAAAATTTAGGCGTTCCAAAGAACGATTAGTCTCTTTCACGATGTCCTCTAACCATTATCCAGCCAAAAACTCACCATTCCTTATCCACATCTCTTTGGTTCGCTTTTCACTGGTGCAGAAGGCCAAGTGATGCGATTTGTACCCTGAAAAAACAATCATCATGATTCGAGGTTCGACGAAATTAATCAATAATAAGGACACTGAAAAGGAGATCCAAAAGGGGAACGTAATAATGAGAACTACAATGGGGGACAAAAAAGGAGGACAACAATTATTGGAAATTGGAAAGATTGAAAAATCGATTTAAAAAGTCGTTACAAAACCAAAGAAAATGAGAGAAATGAGAAAAATGAGAGTCAATGATCCCACCTGTCGATCAATGGCTCATTTTCGCGCCAAAATTTTTCGCGTAGATCAATAATAAAAAATTGAAAAAGTGGGTCTATTTTGTGTTTACACAGTGGACATCCCCTTCCCCCTCTCCCCTAGAGGGTCTTTTCTCGCCAGACAGTAATTGATCTACCCAATAGGCGCTCTTCACGCTCCGACCCTTTTGTCCATGTACACAGAGAGAAAATGAGAGATAGTGTTGGTGTGAGAGACGCAGAGAGGCAGAGATAAGAATCCATAGGAGTGGTTCAAAGATCATTCTAGAAGGGGTGTCCCTTTCGATGGCCGACCTTTTGCATGATTTTTTTCGAATTTTTTACTAGAAGACGTTAGATTTTTGCACGTCTTCTGGAACCTCAATTCTCTCTGAATCTTACAATATCTGTCTTCTGATCTAGATTCGTCGTTTTGGTATTTGTCCGCTCGTAAAACTTAAAATTTTTCAGCCGTTTGGGTCTTGTGTCGGCTACAGTAGCCTCTACAGTACTCCCTACAGTAACCTCTACAGTATCGTCATCGTGTATCCAGTACGGAAAACGGATTATGTCGAGCCCTCCGCCGCTGGATTCGGATTCCCCGCCACCGGATGGACATTCCTTGCCGGTAAGTTCTTTTCTTTGAAATGGATTTGGAGGAGGATTGTGGAAAAATTTGAAGATCATTTTCGGAATTCAAACTCATTTTTTGTGTGTTTTTCTATGTGGTATTCGAAATGTCACATTTCAACTTAAGAAGGCGTCAGTATACCACAAATTTGAAAAATGTGATTTTTGACGTCTTCTGAATTCAGATGTGCAAAGATTTCGAATGTCACAATGACAAAACTCTAAAAAAAACGAGCTGCAATCCCGAAAATGTGCGCCAATGAGATAAAATGCTGAAGCTCCGCCCACTTTTTTGAAGAATCGGGGATGGTATTTCGATTTTGGTTGGAGCCAAATTTTTTGGTTATGGAGCATTTTTTGTCCTCTTTTGAAGGATTTTTTTGCAATCCATATGCATTCTCCCTTTTGAAATCATCAGAATCGGAAAGTTTGAGAGTTCAAGAACCAGAAGTCCATGTTCACATTTTTACACGGAATTCTTGAAAATCCTAAAATTTGGAGTTCTGACGTTTTCTGGATTCAGAATACTCTGATTTTTGGGTTCTGTTGTCTTTTTGATGAAAATAGCCAACGATTCTGAATATCACAATTTCAAAAAAAAAAAACTAAAAAGTACGAATTTCTTTTAGAACAATTCTTTTTTTCAGGAACCCCCAACAGTGATCCTGGACCCTTCGCAAATCTCCATCTATGAGCGAGTCCTCGACTCAACTACGGGCGCTTTACTAGCGGATCGGGTCATTAAAATCCCAATGCTCCACAAACAACATTCAATCCGACACCATCCGTACCAACCCGTTCGTCGCGAACAGTCTCCAACATCAGACAACGCTTCTCGGAATTCCACGGAACAAGTCGATCGGCCAGAAGCTTCGACCCAGTCTCCCAATGAACAGATTTTGCCGGTATTGATTGAGAATGAGCTTGGTGAGGATACGACTGCCGGGACAACGAATCAACAACCGGCTCATCAACAACATCCGCAACCGCAGAATCTTCAAGGAGAACATGAGTTGGGCAACCAACAAGAAGTTGAACAATCCGTCGAATCTGTGTCCAGAAGAATTCCCGTTCGAAGCCGACAATACTTTATCGATAGAAGACGCCGTCGTGTGAGTTTTCCTGTTTTCCAGTTTTCTAAAATTTTGGGAATTCTAAGTCATATCGAGGAGGCCCTTTCGAGAAGCCTAGACTACAATCTATGCTTGAATCTAGGCTTTTCTAGACTATTTCGTGGTTTCTAGGCCGGATTTCGAATTCTAGACTAGCTTGTGAATCCGAGGCCATATTGGAAGTTCTGATGCTACTAAGGAAAATAGGCTACATGAAAGGATTCTAGACGGTCGCTAGCTTTTCCTAGTCCACATTGAGGTTTCCAGATCATTTTTTCAATTTTAGGCCATTTTGAAGGTGAGTTGTGAATTCTAGGCCACATTGAAAATTCTGATTGCTTTTAGGGAAAATACGCTACCAATTTTGAGGATTTTCAGGCCATAATTAAAAACTTTAGGCCAATTTGAAGATTTCTAGACCATATTGCTACCTACTGGTCTATTTTGAATCATCTAGGAACCACGCGTGTATTCTAAGCCGTCATGAGTTTCTTCTACGTCTTATTAGCAAACTCTGGGTTGTCACCAATGATCTCAATAGCCATTGACAACTAGACATGTGATAATTTTTCATATTTTTCAGCGTAGACGAGCTATCAACCGCTCAGCTCTCAATCATATACGGGCACAATCTCAAACACAAGACGGGGCAACTGGGCAGTCGAATGGAGCAGCGACACCCCCACTTCATCAACCATCACATCATGGAAATATGGCTTCAAGTCCTGCTACAACAGCCAATGGTGATACAAGTCAGGGAGTAAGCCAAGTAGTGGAATCTACTGAAATGAGTGCGATCGCGTCTATTACTGGAGGCACAAATTCGACGGATTCTACAGTTGGAGGGCCAACGGCGATCGTCTCCACCGCCGGAGGGCCTAGTGGCACCACATCCATCGATGGAGCCCCAATGGCCACCGTTGACGTCGCTGGAGTCCCATCCGGATCGAACATGGCTATTACCAACAAGGATATCGACCGGAATGCATACACCCTTGCAATGCCACTTCCAAACGACGGAAATACACACCAACGTGTGAGTTGATTAATTTTTGTTTGAAATTTTGGCAACTGAAATTCAGAATCTGAATTTTTGAAATTATTATTATTCTTTTCAGCTTCTGGAGATTGCCCAAAGACTGTCCATCCCAGATCGGCCACCAAAGAGAAATGGGAGCATCAACGCCTTCTTCATGCTGATGCCATTTTCGAAATTCTTTGATGCTCGCGGCTACCTTGAGAAGCATTTAAAGTGAGTTACAGTTCAGAGTTTTTCCGTATTCTAATGTGTTTATTTTTCCAGAGTTCCCACTGGTAATTGGACGTTGATGGAGACGAGACGTTCTCTTTTGGAGTTTTCGGATTCAGACTATATAAAATTTTACCGCGTCAAAATCGAAAAATCCCGAGACTCGCCAATCTCGTCCCACCTTACTCCTTGGCACTCGGTTTTCGGGTATACAGCCATTGTAAGTTTTCCTCTCGATGAAAAAACTTTGGATGCCCATTAGGATTCCACATACCAGAAGTTCTGACGTCTTCTAGATTCAAAAAATCTGTTTTCCGGGATCTTATGACTTTCATGACCGAAACAATTGAGTCAAAATGATGAAGCTCCGCACACTTCTGGAAAACATGACGCCGTAGATTTTAGAGCATTTTTGGTGTTTCTCAGCGTATTATTTGTAGTTTTTATGCATTCTGACATTTGAAAGCATCAGATTTTTGAGTTCTGACGTCTTCTGGATTCCAAATTTTTGGATTTTCGATATTCTAATGATTTCCAATGTAAGAGTGTATGTTGAATTCGAATATTGCGTTACACTTCTAAAAAATGCTTTGAGGTCCTGAAAATCTGCTCCAAAACGAGCCAAAATAACTTGGCCAAGTTTTCCAAAAGTGGGCAGAGCTTCGGCATTTTGGCTCAGTTTAGAGCACATTCGGATTTTTGTTTTCTGAATTCTAAAGTTCAATTTTTTTGCAGAGAAGCCGGCGATTCCTACTTTACCACGCCCTATCCATCACCGAGCTGGTTCGATTAGTGTGTCTGGCAACTTATTTGGAAGTTTGTCCCAACTGCCGCCTGAGCATGCCAAACGACCATCGTGTGGCGGTTGGGCAAGTGGGATTGATTTTGAAGGCGTTCCGAAACCGTCTCACCCAGGCTCGAGTTTTAGAAGTGAGTTTTGCTGTTCTTTTTGAAAGCTCCATTGTAAATTGTGACCGAAAAATCGGTCACCGATTGTAATAGAGCTTTTTAAACCGGAAATTTCAAGAGTTTTCAATCCACTTCATTTCAGGTCTTCAGCGAGGATGGTCAAAAGGTTGTTAAGAATGAGATGTCGCAACTTGGTTGGCATGAGTCGGACGAAGAGGAAGACGTGAGTTTGAGTTTGTGGCAATGTGACCAAGGAATCCCCGGAAGGCCTAGAACCAACCCATCATGGCCAATGAACCCCCAAGACGACCTAGAAACTGTAACTTGGCCTACAATTCTTCACGATCATCTAGAATATCTATGGTGGCCTAGAATCCCCAATATGGCTTAGGAAGGCCCATATGTGGCGAAGAATTATTTAAGGTGGCCTAGAATTTTTATCATGGCCTAGAATTTGTCCTAGAAACCACCAAATTACCTATGAACTCCCATATAGCCTAGAATTTTCCATGGCGACCATTATTCCATGATAACCTCGAAATTATGGCCTAGAAAACCAACAGGTGGCCTAGAAATCCCCATCATGGCCTAGAAACCCTAACTTTGCCTAGAATTCTTGATGATGGCCTAGAAATTCGTAGGGACCTAGAATTCGCGAAATTGACCTAGAAATCCACAATTTGGCCTGGAAATTCCCAATGTGCCCTAGAAACTCAGACATGACCTAACGACTCAAAATGGCCGTGAATTCGAATTTTCGTTCCCCCTCAACAAAATTAGTTTTCAGTCCGACTAAACGTCTCCTCCAGCTACAACAACAACATCTCTCCGACCAATTTCAACTCCTCTAGCCCCTTGGCTCCAGAATCCCCAAATGCGCCAGAATTCAAACCAAGAATTTCAAAACCAGAATTCAAGAATCCAGAATAATATTTATGTACTGAAACCAGATGCCAGGAATTCTGAAGCACGAATTAGGAGGATTGTTCATCTAAATTTATTCTTCATTTCACACTTTCCCGAAAATCGCTAAAAATGGTCTATTGAACTTTGAAATATATTTCCTTGCTCCTCATAATCTGTATAATAGGGTAAACTTTCACAGTTGTGTCATTTCTTATGATTTCCCCTAATTGCTCGCTTTTTATAGACTTGGGTTTTATATTTATACCTTATTAAATTTCCCATCTTCATTGATTCCTGTGAATAGGTATGATCTCCCTTTATACTACAGTACCCCCACTTCCAATTTTAGCTCCCGAGCCTTGAATCATCCCAAATACCGAAAATGTCTACGATTCTAATTATTGTCTCCTCTTTTAACTGATTACACCTTCCCATACTTATCAGAAATCTGATTCAATAGCTATTAGTTTTCTTTATCACACCCCAATTTGTGCCATAGTAAAATGTCCCGAAAACATTATAGTAGATTATGATCTATGACAAGAAAAGGTTAAATAAATTCATCTCCTACCCCCCAATTCAGAAGAAAGAAGGACAGAATTTAGAACACTCCAAAATGCCGCAATCTTGGCTCTCTAGACTCCTTCTAATAGTAAGTCCGCATCGAATTCGACCTGGAAACTTCATAAAATTTGGAGGGAAGAATAGTTTTGGTTTTCTCGGCCATCAATTATATCCGGCGGTCTAAATTTTTCATTTTCGGGTTTCTAGGCCACCTAATACTTTTGGTGGCCTAACTTTCCAATTGTGTGGGTTTCTAGGTCACCTAATACTGTTGGTGGCCTAACTTTCCAATTGTTAGGGTTTCTAGGTCACCGAATTTCCTTGGTGGCCTAACTTTCCAAGTGTTAGGGTTTCTAGGTCACCTAATACTCTTGGTGGCCTAACTTTCTCATTTTCAGGTTTTTAGGTCACCTAATGCTCTTGGTGGCCTAACTTTCCAATTGTTAGAGTTTCTCGTTCAGCGAATATTCTTGGTGGCCTAACTTTTCAATTGTGAGAGTTTCTAGGTCACCGAATTTCCTCGTGGCCTAACTTTCCAATTGGAAGGGAGACGAGCATTTATGCGAGACGAGCCGAGACGAGACAAACCGAGACAATTGCAAGCATTGGTGATGCTGGCGAGCAGTGGCTCGCAAGACGACACTCTACTTGATACCATCTGTTCTTTACTAATCGAAAACTTTTAGTGTTTATCAATAGAGCGTATTTTTCTCTGTTTCCAGGTGTTTATTTCAACCAAGGAAAGTCATACGTAGACAATACTGATTTGCAAAGATCACATTGCCAATTCTGAAAATTTTAAAAATTTGATTTTTTAATTTTGAAATTTTGATTTTTTCTGTTTCAAGCTGCCCAAATCAGGCACCCAAAAATTGTGTGTTAATCTTGGCGAAGCCTTCATTTGGAACCTGGAAATCGGTTTTATGTTTATTGACAGTTATAGCATTTCTTTGCTTTCAACAAAAGGTTGGAACTTTTAGTTATTTAGTATTTCGAGCCAATCTAAAATTCCAATTACATAAATTAGAGTTTCGAATTCATTGTTTTTCACTCTAATCTTCCGGCCTTATCAATTCTGCTTCTCAACCACTGCTCGGTTTCGTTCATTTCTGCTCTCATATGATTCATCCCAGAAAGAATGATCAACTGGGGAAATCGATGTCTCCTTTTCGAGCGAGTCGTTGTCGTTGAGCAATTGCTATATTAATAAATTGTGACATTTATAATGTTATGAAACTTTGAAGCTCAAACAAAAAAGTTCAAACTTTGCATTACAATTTGGAAGTAAATTTTCGAAAGATTCAAAATTTTCAAGCCAGAAAATCGGATTTCATACAATTTAAAGTTTCGCAATGCTGCATAAAGGAAAACTGGGTTTGCGACCTCGAGCGAACATCGTTGATCGACTCATTATCAATGGTTTGAAAACAATGTGAATCGGAAGAATTTGAAACAAGCCGAATTTACAGAAAAAATTCCGTTTTGCTGTTATCTTTATTGAAGTTCGGAAGTAATTCAGACGATGTGTTGACTACTGGTCTTTGCTGTATGGTTGCTGCATTTTTGTTCATGAGCCCACATTTACGGAGCTGAATATATTTATACCTTTCTGGTACTGTTAATTTTTTGTCATGGTTCGTGTTATTAACATTAAAATTATTACATATATCTGAAGTCAGGTTATGAACACATAGGAAGAAAATTTCCGGTTTCAAGAGGCCCAATTAGAGAAAGTAGAATTCTGCTGCACGTAACCCGTGTGGAAATCGATTTATACTAATACCAATTGCCGTACTACTTTTCCTGTTTCAACTGTGACATATCAAATGGAGATGTGTGTTTCGTTGATTCTGATATACAAAAAAAAACCAATAAGTTTTCTAACATTGATTGTGAAGACGTTTTCTGAAATCTGAAATAAGAAAAGGATCCCATGACATGACTATTGACATGAACTGAAACTGAACTTTTTCCTGTTTCAATACGTCTTTTCTTTTGCATTTTTTTAAACCATTCTCGTTTGATGAAAGTTTTATGGAAGTACAGTTCACATTGGCGGCATTTTTTGGCCTTGTTCGAAGTCACATCCAAGTTATCAATCTTTCGATGATTTACCGAGCTCTGAAAATGAAATTGTTTGTTTCACGTCTTTTTTTTTGCATTTCTTACCATTCTCGTTTGATGAAAGTTTCTGATGTGCTAGAGAAGCATGTAGAAGGTAGAGTGAGCTGATTTGCAAAGATCACATTGCCAATTCTGAAAATTTTGAAAATGTGATTTATTAATTTTTAAATTTTTATTTTTTCGGTTTCAAGCTGCCCAAATCATGAACCCAGAAATTGTGGCCTTTCGATTTGATAGTCGATGTAGAAGTGAGAGTTTTGGAGAAGTCTTTATTTGGAATCTGGAAATTAGATCTATGTTTATTGACAGTTTTAGCAATTTTTTGCTTCCAACAAAAGTTTGGAATTTTTAGTTATTTAAAATTTCGAGCCAATCTGGAATTCCAATTCCAAAATTGGAGTTTCAAATTCATTGTTTTTGACTCCTCCGGCCTTACCCTCAATCGTATCCATTTCCATAATCGAGACCATTAATCTCTGCTTCTCCAACACCACTTGGTTTCGTTCATTTCTGCTCTCAAATGATTCATTCCATAAAGATTGATCGATCGGAACTTCATTAACAGCGAGTTGTAGCGTAATTACTGCATCTGGAAAAACGAAATATTAATAAATTGTGACAATTATAATGTTATAAAACTTTGAAGTTCAAACAGAAAAGTTCGAATTTCGCATTACAATTTGGAAGTAAATTTTTGAAAAATTCAAAATTCTTAAGCCAGAAAATCGAAAATCACAGATTTTTGGTTAGAAAATCCAATATCAACATCAAAAAATGTAAAAGCTCAACAATCAGTTCCGAATTTCAGGTCTGATGCATTTATCTAGTTTAAGCCCAAAACACACAAAAATTATTAGGCTCGAAAAATAAAACATTTAAAACGCGAGATTGAAAAATTAGTTCTAAATAGAGCACTTTAGGCCCGAAAGTCAACAATAATTTCTAAAATGTTGGAATTTCGGCCATGAAATATTCAAAATAGGCCCAGATCCCTCGAAGAGCATTAGGCATGAGAAATGAAATGAATTTCTTATATGATACCTTTGTGAATCCTATACCGTTACAGTTTTAGCATTTGATAATTGTATTCATGCAATTTATCCAACCCCTCTCCGAAAATTAGTACTTCTCTATATCGCCCCTTAATATCTATCATGTCGTCCTAACTCAGAATTCTTATTATTATCTGTTTACAACGGACGACTAACAAGTAGACAGTAGGAAACAGAGAAAAATGGAAACCCGCTCTGTTGATAATGGCAGAGAGTTGTGATTAGTAAAAAAAAACCAGAATGCATGGAGAAACTGTGATAGTTGAGATCTGAACAAGGATGAAAATTTTTGCCGAACTGAAAACTTCACTGTTACTGTAACCTGATATTTGATGTGTAGTTTTTAGCAAAGTAATTGGCGTGGTAGTAATTGGTCTTTCGGTCGCTCAGAAAACATTACATATCAAATTGAACGTATTGAGGAACGTAATAAAATCCGGAACATCGACTCGAAACCCCCGAAAACTATTTTCGTCAAAATAGTTTAAGACGGAAAATCTGTCTTGGTCGAGAATGGCCTAGAGGGGCATGTACGATATCCCCCAAAGTTATCCGATCGAGTTGATTTTTGGTATGGTAGGTACTAAGGACCAACTAAATAAAAAACAGTTTTGGTTTCTAAGCTCCGCCCCTTTCAGACGGAGAAAAATTTCTATATGCATCAAAAAATAAAATTTTTTATTTTTATAGATAGGCTTGAAATCTCTTCAGATTTGAATTTCTCGTGTTATTTTGAGCTACTTTTGTGTTGAACACTAATTTCTAGCTATTTGGGAAATACCCGAAAAAATTCATTTTTCCCAGTTTTCCAACAATTTTTCACAATTTTTCTAAATATCCCCATTTTTCGAGCATATGAACTATAGACTTTAAGCGAAGTCTTGATGGATTTTGATTTTACAGATTGTCCTCTATCAGAATATAGTCAGAAATCCCATTTAAACCGGTGGCGGGAGGGTCATTTTTGCGATTTTCCGATCCTGACTCAAAAAATCCTGAAAACAAAATTTTTGATATTTCCGTTTTTTGCCAATATTTTTAAGAGAATTGATCATATTATCCAATTTACACACAAAACACGCTGTTTGTGAATATTTTCAAGGTCCAGAAGCAGTTCTGTGCAAAACTACAAAATCGAAATTTTTCACTTCACCCGGTCTTAGTTTCGCACTTTTTTTAGATGTCAGGATGTTTCAAATTTGACAATTTCTTGATATGGAATTTATCACCAAGAAATTCTACACCAGATTCCGCTTTGGAAAAATAATAATTTCGGTGGCGTGCAAAGTTTTCTTCGGTCGAAGTAGTTCAATGTCCAAAAAAAGTTATTTTTATTACTCAACAGTTTATTGTCATGGATGTTTGAAAGCTGAAGAAAACGAGCATTTGTAATGTGTTCATGCAGCATCCGAGAAAAGAGGCTCTGGATTTTCTTGCACAGCATGAAAAATTTCATCCCACTCGTTCCAGAAAGATTCGTCCTTTAGGAATCGTAGCCAAGCCGCGTCGTCGTGTTCGTCATCCGGAACGGTGTAGACTTCAGTGTGTTGTGGCCCAGTGTGTCTTCGATGCCTGTGTGGTTTTGCTGATCGTCTCTTCTCGGCTTCCCGTGACAAAAACCCGGCAATTTGTCGGAAGTCCTTGCGTTCCTCTACTTTGAACATGAGCATTCCTTTGTCGTCCTTTTCTGTTGCCATGCGTTTTTCAATCGTCCTCGGGTCCAATCTTTTCTTTGTCAATCCTTCCTCGAAACACTTTACCAAAAAAGCTTTCACGTGTGGCTCAAATGGCTTCCTTGATTGTTTTCGTGGTAGTGCCCATCCGACATCCAACGAAGACGTTTCGGCGCTTTCTTTGAATTCGTTCAATGCATCCACCAAAGCAGGATATGTTCTTGTCTTTTGAACTTCTTCGATGTTTTTGGCAAACAGTTGGAATCAGATGTGCCCAACCAGTTATTTATAACTTACTGAAAGAGTTTCCTTTTGGACATTGAACTACTTCGACCGAAGAAAACTTTGGCACGCCACCGAAATTATTATTTTTCCAAAGCGGAATCTGGTGTAGAATTTCTCGGTGATAAATACCACATCAAGAAATTGTCAAATTTGAAACATCCTGACATCTAAAAAAAGTGCGAAACTAAGACCGGGTGAAGTGAAAAATTTCGATTTTGTAGTTTTGCACAGAACTGCTTCTGGACCTTGAAAATATTCACAAACAGCGTGTTTTGTGTGTAAATTGGATAATATGATCAATTCTCTTAAAAATATTGGCAAAAAACGGAAATATCAAAAATTTTGTTTTCAGGATTTTTTGAGTCAGGATCGGAAAATCGCGAAAATGACCCTCCCGCCACCGGTTTAAATGGGATTTCTGACTATATTCTGATAGAGGACAATCTGTAGAATCAAAATCCATCAAGACTTCGCTTAAAGTCTATAGTTCATATGCTCGAAAAATGGGGATATTTAGAAAAATTGTGAAAAATTGTTGGAAAACTGGGAAAAATGAATTTTTTCGGGTATTTCCCAAATAGCTAGAAATTAGTGTTCAACACAAAAGTAGCTCAAAATAACACGAGAAATTCAAATCTGAAGAGATTTCAAGCCTATCTATAAAAATAAAAAATTTTATTTTTTGATGCATATAGAAATTTTTCTCCGTCTGAAAGGGGCGGAGCTTAGAAACCAAAACTGTTTTTTATTTAGTTGGTCCTTAGTACCTACCATACCAAAAATCAACTCGATCGGATAACTTTGGGGGATATCGTACATAGTGTATTTGGTATTTTGGGACATCTCCTTTTAAATGTTTTTCGATTTTCTCAGAGTCCTATTTTTAACAACACCGTCAAACCAAGTAATGAGGTTTGAGTTTATGAAAACTTTATATCACAACCCTTCAAAACACAAAAGATTTTGAAAAAAAAGTTAAGTTTCGAAACTTTTCTGGTTCATTGACATTGTGAATAAAGTTATTATTGGCAATAATAATGCATCAATTGTTCTTGAAGTCTATTCAATTTCTAATATCTTTTGAAGGTCAGTTTGAAATTCTGACTCACAGGAACTCTTTGTAATCGATTCAAAAATTTTGAACCATTTTCAGTGCAAAATACCAAAACTTTAAAAACCTAGAAATTCTAGAATTCTTGCATGAATTTTCGAAAAGTGTTCGGAGTTTGTATACCAAATCCAAAAAAATGTGACAGGAATGGAGGAAAGACCGCCGAAGAAAGTGAAAAGGTTTTCCGAACACCCAATTTTATATGAGCTTCATCATGAATTGCGCTCTATTGATAACTGAAAAGTATTCATCGTTTTCAAATAATGAATTAAGAAATTCCATATCAAACTTCCTAAAAGGATTCCATTCTTAATTTTATCTATCCGAAACATGAAAATTTTGTAGAGAGAAATCTCGGTTTCATCAGTATCAGATCCAATTATGAAATCGAGCATAATCTGATTCTGTTCTTCCCCTTCTCGAAATTTAAGAAAAATATGTATTAGTAATTAGTAAACAAACATTTGGAATTCAATTTCACTCAAATTGTTTTCATGGGCGGTCGAGAGATGAAACACATACGTCAGCAAACGTAAATCGCTAAAAAATCTCCCCAAATATCATCTTGTTGAAACACGGGAATTTTTTGTTGAAAGTTTCAAATTTTCGCTGTTTCAGGCAGATCATATTCTTTGAGTTTTCGGGATGAAATTGCTTGTATGTATCCCCATAAACTTTTTCAAATCCATAAATTAGAAAAGTAGGCACTTGTGGTTGCATCAGAATAAATTTGATGTGAACCATGGTTTCATAGTGTACGAAAATGATTCTTCGGATAAAAATGAACTTTTGGAAACAGAAAGCAACATTACCAAGAAAGTTACCTGCATTTTTTATGGAGTTCAATTCGAAGGAACCAGAGTCTCAAGGGGATGGTGGGCCATTGAACTTCATCATATCAAAGTCAATTATGAAAATAAGGGGGAGTAGTAAAGGTATGAAACATAGATGGACTGAAAGTCATTTAGTGTTAAAAACTGTTTCATTAGCACAATTCAAAGCTCAATTATCGAGTTAGTCTTGTTGAGGAAACAAAATAGGCATGTATCAATTGAACTAACTCTCCGTGTTTCTTAATAGGCCGAAAATTGTCCAATCGCAAAAAAGTGTCACTTTCGCATGATTTCCAGTTTCACCAATGTTGGATATGGCAGAATGAGAATAATAGACGCTTGGTCCTTTTTTTGCAGTTTCACAGTCGGCGTAGATCTCATATGAAAATATCATGGCGATGGTTTCTGCATGTTACACGGTACACAGATTTGAAAAACAAGAACATATGCGCTCTGTTGATAATTGAACAGTATTTGTAGCGTTGCAAAAGTATAGCGCAAGACAGAATGCCCAAGATAATCCATTCGATATATTTCAGCAGTCTGAAACTGGGAAAGATTTCAGAAGAGAAAACATTTCTCTGTTTCATCAGTGTTTTAACCAATACTTCAAGTCAACTGTACACTGACACTGAGAAGCAATTGCAAATCTTATCCTTCAAATATTAGACATGCTCCAGAAGAAATGAAATTGTGATAGTGCTGAAGCCGAAAAAATGGGATTTATCGGAAATGTCTTCGCCTTCTGATTTGAATATCGTTGTCTAGGTGAAACTGGTAATTCGATGAATAAACAGAACACTAAATTTCCAGTTTTCTATGTGTTGTTTTAAGAACCTATTGAAACAGGGTACAGTTTTTTGACAACTGATTGGCGTAGTTTCAAAGTGAAAAGCACTGAAATTTCGCTCAAAAGAACGAAGATCGAGAAATCAGTTGTTGCTTAGCATTAATTGCCTTGATACTAATGATAGTTGAGGAACAGGACACTACTTCTGCTATCAGAGAAGCAGAAAATATTTGCAGAAGGTCAATATTGTGCAAAAAGACAATTCGTTCAGTGCGCTCCATGGCACTGCAGCGACTGGAAGAGGAAAACTAAAACTTAAGACAAAAGTGCTTTTTTTTTGAATTTCAGCTCTCCCGCCCCTTCCACTCAATTAAATGTGGATTTACGGAGTAAGCCAGTTTTTTTACCCTAATAGAAACTTCTCATCAATCGTTGTTATTACAGTCGATTTATTTATTTTATTCTGTATATAAAATTGAGTAACGTAGTTATTTACTGTGATAATAACAGAATACAGCAGTGAAGTTTGTAAAACGTCGTCGTTTTATTTGGTTTGCTTATCTCAAATCTAAATAATGGATTCATAAAAGAAATGTCGAAAAAAAAACGTTGATAAGTGCAAAACCAGTCTCTATGATTTCAGTCAACTTGCATGTTTCCGTTTCACTCACAGCTTTTTGTGATACTAGGACACCCATCATTAGTTCCGTTTCCTTTTGAATAATTCAACTTTGATAAAATATATCGTTGAGGGGATCGAGAATTCAAGGATTCTTCCGCGATTCTTGAAATGTACGAGTCAAACTTGTTCCCTTTCACAATCTCCAGAAAATGTTTCATTTCCATTGCATTTAATTCTAGTTCCATCACTTCTTGCCGTTCATTATCGGTATTGCAATTGTAATTTGAACTTATTTAAAAAGTCATGTTATCTGAACTCTCTATGGATTGTTTATCACACTCTACAGAAAACAACTTATTCAAAAGCAGGTTAAAACAGTGTTCATTTTAGGAAAACTACCGTTTCTACATGTTTAGATACACTAAGCTTAATGAAAATGGGTAATACGTGACCAGAAGAGATGCGCCAAACGTTAAGCCGATTACTACTCCAGTGATGAGCCCAGTGATTGCTCATCAAATATAAAGTTCAGAAACGGAAGAAAACATCAATAATGTGCATTGAGTAACTATATGCAAGTCAAAAAAAGCATGCTGCAGTGATGGTGTAAGTTAATGCGGTTTGAGTGAAAACATGATACTATTACCAGTCTAACACATCTTCACCAAAACACATTTTACTGTTTCCTAATATTGACTTCAATATATCTTTCAAGCTGTTTCAATTCTAAGGTGGTTCCGACTAAACTAACTCAAATAAAAATCGCTCAAGCTTATTATCTGCTTTGAGGCACCCTAGGCGTTCTGAACCTTCCGCTCAAACTGTTTAAAATGACTTTAATATCAATAAATTCCATATTTGCATGCATTCCTTCGATGGTCTTCACAACCTTGATAACACTAAAAATACAGTTACTTGCTCGTTCCGCCTTCTTTTGGTATTCTCTCTTGTCAATACGTCGCTCACCAGATCCCAAAGTTTTTCCATATTTTGCAATTGATTTGGTGATTTTTCGAAATTGTGAATTCTGATAGGTAGAGTCCGCTTCTATTGATGGTCCTCAATTGTCTATGATTTCGGAATCACTACACAACTAAGTTTAAATATTTTACTAGATGTAAATCGAAGTGTCCAAACAGAAAAAAAAGACAACATGAATGAAGGCTAACCACGTTGGAATCGCTGAGAATTACAATAGACCAGACATGACAATACAAAATTGATTTCTCATTATGGTTATAAAATACCGTAGTTCTCTGTTCCACAACCTTGACTTCTACTCCGCTGGTAGTTCCGTTTGATACGAGCCCTCTACGACGAGTGCGATAATCCAATGTACTGAGTAAGATTTTTAAAACATGCGGGACTCGTTTCCTCTTCCAATTGCAAACGCGGTAAATGACATAGACTATGAAAACTTGTAGAAACTGTTGTATCATTTTACTTTCCATAATTTACTCCAGTTTCCTTTGATGCCGTTTTTGCTCATCAACTAATAGCGTATCACATTACACGCGAGTTGACCTTTCAGATCCCAGACGACACCTTCAAAACACCCACTATCTTGTTGTTTCTGGTGGAAACCTGATAACTTTGAAGCCGCCTAAACCCGCTTAAAAGCAGTGATCATCTCTTGAAAAAATTTAAAATTGGAAAACAAGTCTAAATACCTACTGCTATTCATAATTTCTCTAGTTGTAAATAACATTGTAAGAACAGAAAAAAAATTGGCATCATGAATGCCGATTGTTTGCCACTTGAAAATATGATTCTTCAGACTTCCACGGAGGGATCACACTGGATAAAATAGTTGTTCACATAACAGCACATTATGACAGTAAATTTAGAGAGAATACTGTAACATTTTCTTTGTTTAAGACTAATTGTGAGCAGTGTTTTGATTTGTAGTTATTCGACGACTCCAACATACCAAAATGGAAAAAATTCGACTATAGTTTGTGTAACGGAGAGCTGATCTGCTTTCTGTTTTGGTCACAAACTTTAGTGATACCGATGAATCCATCAACGACCTACGCATTGATATATACAAACAACAGCTAACTTGAAAACCAAGTGTATCGGAGTTTTTTTGTTTGAAAGTTTGTGTTTGTTTCTGTGTGTTGGTTTGTGCTATGCCACCTAACCGAGTATCGTGTTATGCACCAATCGACCTTTCACAATCTCTTTGATACTCCAACCTACTTTGGGGAACCGTCATGGTTAGAGCCCATTTTCACGTGTCTACAGATAGAAACACCCTTTTACTGACCGGTTAGATTTTTTGTTGAAAGTTGAAATTGAAAGTTTTCACTGTTAGCCATTCTTGATAATTAACGCTCAAAAACTTGTACTGTAATACGCACTGTAATAACATACACTGTCATAACTTGCACTTTAATAAATGACAAATTCGTTTTTGAGTTGATATTTTTAAAACCTGTTCTTCATGATATTCAGTTTGTTATAGTTAATTGGGATAAGTCCCCCATCACTTTTCAAAAATTTCACAACAAACATGAAGTTACTGAAGCAGTGAAGTTTTAAATTTTATCGTAAATTTTTGTTCTCGCTCCGCTTGGACTATTACTGTCCCACCACTTCTTATGTTTTCTTTGCGAATCACAACTCTTTACCATTATCAACAGAGCGCGGTTTCTTGGTTTTTTTTTCTGTTTTCTACTGTCTACTTGAACTTGTATTGGTTATCCTCCGACAATGAGTGTTGTATTCACTTCGACGTGTCTCCTGTCAATGTCACAGTTATTCCAACCTTTTGATCCAAAACCAATACCATTCGCTAGATGATAACTTGAATAATAGATAACACATTTTCGCGGCGATCTATTAGAGATGTTCCACAAGGGGAACCAGTTATCTTGCTTGAAAAACTGTGAAAATTGCATTTTTGTTTTCATTTTGTCTCACAATTATTATTCCATCAAAAGAAATTCTTGTGACATAATGAATTTAGTAAAACCATTCACGCATATAGCATAGCGGAAAGTAAAAAAGTTTCCGAAAAATGCTGTTTCATATAGCTCACATCTGCTATCACTTTCCGGCAGTATTGATTCGTATAAGAAAAAAAAGAAATATGGATGCTTACTTTTCTTCAGTAAATTAGTCTCAGGTGTGGGTGAAAAACGCACAGATATTCCTTCAAACCGATCTCAGATATTAGATGAAAATGAAGAACATACAGATTCGACACAAGCACCAATTTTCCAAAATATGTTTCATCATGTTTATCTAATCAAAAGTTCACTCATACCAAACAATAGGAAGATCGTTTTATGCTCTTTTTTAATTTGCTAAATATATATAGTTTTATGCTCTTTTTTAATTTGCTAAATAAGTCGTGAAAAAATCCACCTCAAAATAGAAGAATCATTTATGGTATGAGCGAGGTGAGCGATTCAAATTTATGCCTAGGATGAAGGATTTCAAAGCAAAGTTGGTCATGTGCTCACCTTGGGAAGGACCTATTGAAACATTCCTCATAGGTACAATCTACAAAAGTCGATGAAATTATTGTAGTAAAGTTATTTCAAAGTTCATCGAGAGTGGTGAAAATGAAACAGAAACTTGAGTGAAAAAATTTAGAATGTGTCGCTAGCATATATCTTGATACGTTTGCCTTAAATTTGGAATATTTGGAATGCGGTTATATTTCTTGACAGTAACCAATAGAAATCATGAAGCACTTGTCAACAGCTGGAAACCGAAAAAAACGCTCTTTTTTCTAAGAAATGCTGTTTCACCTTGTTATCAAATCAACAGACCCCCGAGGAATTTTTAGTGATTCAGGACGTATGGTCACATATCTCTAAGTAAAACAATAAACCTGAGTGTTACGGTACTGCTCATCACAGCGTTACATTACAGTAATGTTTTCAAACATTCATATACTGGTTGGTGGCACTGTGTTCATGTTCATTACAAGATATCGATGAAGAAATTCGCTAACATTGTGATTTAAAGAATCCCATGTCAACGTAGATCAAATGAGTTTGGAATAGGATCACAGAATCATTATTACACCAACTCCTTCTGAATTTCAGTAATGAGGTTGCGGAAACGGTATTATTTTACGTATGAAAATCTGTTTTTGCGTTAAATTTCTCTGTTGTACTGTGCTCAGAAAATAGTTGCAGATCAGTCGACCACTAATGACGGAGGCAAATTTTCAGTCAAGTCAGAGAGCGAATTCGGAATTTTCTTTCAAACTTTTTTATGTTTTCGGGCCGGCCGGAATTTATCAAATTGGAGCTAAAATCAAAAACCAAACAATATGCTAAATTGTAGAAATAGAAAGCTATTGGGGTAGACGCTTATGAATTATTTTGTAAGCGCAGTTTCTTGCATTTGAGAATTACATTTGCATTCATTTCGATATAATTCGAGAAAGTGAATGATGTTTCACATGACATTTGAATAGTAGTCAGAAAATTGAGGACCAATTTAGCAAAAATCCCATTTGCTGGTTTCAGAATTCCAATCATTCGTTAGTAAAATTAGTGTTTTCCACCAGTTACCTTCCACTTCACAAGTACTAATCACATTCTTCTTTAACTTTTCCAAGAAACAAGTTTGCTGTAACAGTGAAGTTGTTAATTTAAGAATATTTCATGAATAAGATTCCATTCTGGATCACTGCATCTCTTTACGGATTTTTTCTCATTATATTTCACTTTGCTGTTTTCAAGGCTGTCACACGGCTAGCCGCGGCCGGCCGCGGCTAGCCGACCAAAAGCCGCGGCTCGGCTAGCCGAGACACCTCGGCTTTCGGCTAGCCGAGAAAAGCCGAGAAAAGCCGAGCTGTGTACCGACGCATAGTTTTGTCGCGCTTTTTGCTTAAAACTACTGATTTTTCGAATACGAAACAGATAATTGATGATAAAAGTAAAAAATTACAAAAAAATCATTATTATTGTGGGAGTTTGAAGCAAAAATTCAGAAACCGTCGCACTACATGCAAAATATTCGAAAAAATTTTGCTGCAAAATCATGGAAAATAATCTTGCAAATATTATTATAATGAAAAGCTTCGATAATAAAACCGGAAAAAGGTTGAATTTCCCCTCAAAAGTAGCCCAGAAACTCAAAATTCATATCGCTCAGTGTCACTCGGCTAGCCGAGGAAAGCCGCGGCTAGCCGAGGCTGGTGTCGGCTGGCCGCGGCTAGCCGACCCCTCGGCCCGGCCGGCTCGGCTTCGGCTAGCCGAGAGATTTTGCCAGCCTTGAATTTATCACAAACTCTTATTTTTACTTAGATCTCAGGGTATCCATGCCCCCATGTATTTTGTTATGATGACTCGACCACTTCCTTCGTCAGGATTTTTCAGGCAAAATTTTTTTCGGGAAAGTCCCAGATAATTGAATTTTTCCAAGCCAGAAATTCTTTTTTGTCCTGCATTTCTGAACTAAACTAACACTAATAATAACAGTTCCCAACATTTCTGGTTATTCTAGGTTTAGAGAGTCTTCCGCCCATATTTTCACTTCCGTCTTCCGTCTTTCGCATAGCAAAAACTCTCTTCCGCGCATCTCTGATTCATACAATTCTACCTTTTCTATTAAATACGGAAAGTTTTGAAATTGAAAAAGGGGCGTGGCTAAAATGTCGGAATTGTGACACTTTTTCTCATTTCTGAACTTTGAGGTCACGTCGCTGCTTGCGTTTTTGAGCAAATGAGCTCAATTTTTCTGGATGCATAGAAAATGTCTTTGGACTTCTGAAGCACTTTTCTGGGTTCAAATCGGAGTCCTGCAAGCAAAGTTATAGAGCGGGAAATACGAGTGGAAAAGTGTCAAAGTTTTTGAAGTACTGAAAATTCCCCCAATTTTTTCCGAAGAATGTTCATAACTTGGTCAGTTCTCGGTATTTTTGACCCAAATTTGAAACATTAATAGATCTCGATAAGTACTACATGCAAACTAAAAATTAGGTCACCATATAAAAAATTCAGATTTATGGCCATAAAAGTGTGAAATTTTTTCAATTTTGGTTTTTCTGATCACGTGGATACAATTTTTAATTTTCCTGTTAACTGTTTCAAAACATTTGAATTGACAAGCAAGAACTTTCCTTTTTGTTATGTGACTGTACATATTTCATCCTCATTTGCACAATGTCAGTTTCATTGGATGTCAACTGTTCTTCCAACATGTAACTTGATGTTCTGTTGAGTGGAGTACCATTTTCTCTATTTTCTGTATTGTCATTACTTATCATTTGTCGGTTATTGTCGGTTTGATATATTTCGACCACGCTTTTGAACCAGATAACTTACGTAGATTGAATCGTCATAGGTTGTGATTTGGATTTTTTATTACGAATAGAATGGTTCCAAACCCCCCAAAGAAACACAAGGGCCTTTTCAAAAAGTCCAATCTTCACAAACCCGATAATCAAGGTGGTTCTCCTACCGGTATGTTGACATCGCTTCAATTAAAAGTTACATAATCTATTTTAGTGGATTCCATGGATATTGAGCAAAATGTTCTGGAAAATGAAAAGAAGGAGTATTTTCGATTGAAAAAAAAAGAATCTCGAGAACGGCTCAAATATTCTAAGGAATCGTCTGGTATTGCTACACAAGGTAAAAATTTTCCCTTGGCACGTATTTCTCAAACCATGCAAGCGGTTCTCTTTTCAGGCTTCAAGCCATGTTTGAAATCCATGACAAAAAAAGAGCTCAAAACACATCTCACTACCTACCGAAAGAACTTGCGAGCAAAACGAAAATCGGAAAAAATGGGATCGGATGCTTTAAAAAGTGGAATTAATGAGACAGCTGAGACAATTGCGGAACCGCCAGCGGGTAATATCCATTTTTATCACCAATTTGAGTATAAATTTTTAAGAGAGTCGGAAAAAAATCAAGGAGATGAATGTGGTGGAGAAGCGCGCCTATGTGGCTGACAGCCAACGAAAACTACGGAAAAAGAAACATGCAATCATGGAACAAAGTTCTCAAATGTCTAATAACACTTCTGTTAATGAATTCAGCGAGTTCTACGTGGCTGATGGTCCTTCGAATTCCGCATCAGTTTCCGACACCCAGACAACTCGGAAACGTACAAATTCATGCGAATCAAACGTTAAAGACGATGACATTCTGAAAAAAACAAGAATCGATGAATGCGAAATCAGTGATACCATGACTACAATAACGGAAATGGTTATTTCCTCTCCTTCGCCGTCGGACGATAAATCGAAAATGAACACATTCGGCTGCAGACTCCGAATAGGATTGGTCGATTTGTTTCAATTGGAAACGGAGTGTACTGTAATCCCTCATTACGGATCAGTTGACTTCTCCAACTCGAAAGATCTGGCGACCCAACACCTGAAAAGAATTCAAGATGAAGATGAAAAAGAGGATTATGTAGATTTCCTGGCAACGAATCCAATTCCAGAAATCATACCAGAACACTATGCGTTTGACAAGGGTAAGAGTTGTTCTTCATAAAAAGTGAATAGAGGAATTGTTTTAGTTCAACTTCACATTCAAGCACCGATGGTCCAGGACAACAAATTCACTTTAATCACGGAGGCTGGCATTCGAGCTACATACATCTCATGTCTCCACAAAGCCAACCAAAATGGGTGCAGAAGCATTGGATTTCCGAGAATCGGAAGATCAGTTCATCCGAAGAAAGCCATTTTTCTGGCAATCCAATCGGTTTTTGCATTTTTCAAATCCATTGAGCATTCGAATCTGGAATTGATTTATGTTGTGACGAATCGGGTAGCAGAATATGATGAGATGGTTGAGTACCTCAGCTACGTAAGAGAGTTCGATTTTGGATCCTGGACACTCGAACAGTATCTGAAATATGAAGATCATCTTCTTGCCAAAATGAAGATGCCAGTGTCGTTCAGCACTATTCCAGGAACCGATCTGGTGTGGAGATCTTTGAGATCCAATCACACAAAGAGACAGAAGATAAAGGAGATTGATGTAACAAGGTTTGTTGAATTTCACTCCCACCGATCACAAACTTTCAATATTAAGAAAAATTCATAAAATCATGTGCCAAACAACTTCTATTCCGTTTTCTAAATTTGTGTTCGATCAAGATTCTGTCCGAGGAAGAATTCTGACCACTCGCCTGATAACTGGAATTGAGAAAAATGAGAAAACTTCACGCGTAATCATATCGCTTAACTATCCAATGGAGCATGTTTGCGGATCCAATGCTGCACTTCGAAATCTGTGGATCATCTCATTCTACATTCTTTACTACAGAGATGGCTCGGACGGTTAGAAGAAATCTGAAATGAGCGATTGACTTAATATTCAAAATTTAGGAAACATCGACCTGTCAGAAGAATCCGAAGAGTTCCAGTATCGAAAAGAACTATCCAGTAGATTGAAGTTCTTGCACAAGGAGGTGTTGAAGGAGTGGAATAGAATAGTCAAATGTAAGATTACATTTAATACAACTAAATAGAGTTCAATACCCAGATCTGCCCGTCAAATGTGAATGCATCAAATTGCGTGGATATCACGAAGATTTCGCTCCATTCAGCACATCCATGAGCCTCCGTGACGACATCTTTGAGAAGTTTGTCCTACAAGGAAAAACTTTATTGATTTCTGAGGACAGTATCAAAGATATGGGTCGACTTCGGACTGGATTCTTCCCAACACCACCATCAACAGACAGTACCTGTAAGAAAGTCCACTTTGTAAGGAGCGTCAATCAATATAAACTATTTGTAAGTTCCATTCTTCACCCAAAGTTGGAGATTATCAAATTTCAGGTGGACGACAACATTATCGACTGGCATGAGAACAGGAAAGAGTACATTCAGCTGCAGATGACTAATATGGAGCAAGTGATGACGACTCTGAAAATCAATGATGATTCATTTAAAACTGGAATCGAAACACCTCATGAAATGTTTTTCGATCCTAAAGAATACGATGATCACATGGATGATGGATATTTCTGTAACGATGGACAAGAGAAGATGGAGTTGGAAGAGGCTTTGAAAGCGATGGAATCCGCCGAAGAGGAGTACGAGAAACTATCAGCTCTACAAAAAGTTGAAAGCTGTAATCTCTCTGTGAAGTCCAAGAGATTCTCGAACCATCTTCAGAATGAAGCTCGGCTCGAAACTGCAATGAGAAATCGTGAGTTTATCACCAGCAATATGGAGAGTTTGACTCACTTTTTTCCAGGACTTTTTCGACAAATGAATTCTTGCCTCCAACAAGTAGACATGTGTTGGTTGAAACCAAACGGAGAGCTCAACACTGCAGATCAGTTTATGGCGATTTTGATGGAGAAACGAGGTCTCGTCGTAGAAGATCTACCTGAAATCAATGACTCTGATCCCCCAAAGGAAATCGAGACAGATCCAGCTCACGACAATTTGTTCCGTTCTTATCCGAAATGTGTTCATCTTGGACCTCTCTCTTCATTGTGCTACTTCTGTGGCTCCGCTGGATTCGAAATGGAAAGAGTCAAATCATGTTGCAAGAATGGTGCTATTTGGATCCCTCCCATCAAACTGCTTCCTCCAGAAATTGAACAAGTTTTCCAATCCAAATTCAGATTTTGGCTGATTGCTGTAAGTTTCTTCTATTCTGAAAATCGAAAATTCAATGTCACAATTTCAGACAAACGCCGCCTTCTCTATGGCCAGCGTCCGTTACTCATCTGTGAAACAAGCTGCCCATGGTGTCAACGCTTTGAAGCTTCGTGGAACGGTTAGCCTGCAACCATCGGCTCTCCATCCAAACGATCCGAACCGTCCAAGATATGCCAATTTCATAGTTCTGGGAAACGACAACGAAAAAATCGCTTCTGAAAGATTTGCTCTCCTGAGAAAAGGCAACAAGAAACTCGCGGTAGTTTTCGAAAAAATTCAGGAATACCTGGACCGATTCAATCGTCTCTACGACTCTTTCAAGTCTATGTTGGAACTGGAAATAGAATATTTAGGAGATTGTGACGAGCCAGATGCAGAGAGTGGAGCATTGAGATTCCGGATAGTATCACCGACGGAGTTGGATGAGAAGGATCTGAAAGCACTCGCAGAGCACATGGGAGTTTATGCTCGGCCCAGTAGAATTGAAAAAGGATACATTACTGTTGCCTATACTTTCAACTCTGAAGGCACTGACCAAATTCCACGTGGCTTGATGATTTATCCAAGAAATCCCAGCGGACAAAGCCAGATGCCACTCTCCATCTATTCCGATTTGTGTGACCAAATGTCGTACCCGCTATTCCATCCAGAAGGTACTGGTGGATATGGTCTTCACAAGTATCCACGATGGACTGAAAAAGGATCTCGACCGAGTCACCAAACAAGAATCCAAACTCACATCAAAGAATTGAAATCCGCCAAAGAGAATCCACGGGATTACTACATTTCGAACGGATCTGCGGACGAGTTGGAAAACGAAAGTCAAGAACCAATGGATGTAGATGAGATGGATTCCGGTTCAGGTCACAATCAGAGCCAATCGAGTCTGAAAAGTGACACAAATCAAGTGAACAAAGATGAAGTAGAGCATCAAGAAATTGGGGGACAAGCAGATGAGGAAGGAGAAATAGATGATCCAATAGAGTGAGTTTTTATTTAAGGTTTTAAAAAAATGTAAAAACCAAATGAATTCCAGCATGAATGATGACAAGATTCTAAGTTACGGAGTTCTCGAAGATCTTCAAGAAGTCCCCATTGATGGTTCCGTCGGTCAACAGCCAAATTACGAGATGATTGAGAGAAACGGAGATGTTTATCCAATCATCAACAAAAGAAAACGGACAGTCGACATACCGTATGTTTCTGGCAATCCTTTCGGTTCGGAAAGTGACGATGAAATGGGAGATGGGCCGGTTCGGAATCCTCTTAACGATGGCTTCAACACTTATGAGCAGGTCATCAGAGAAGAGGAAGAAGAACGAGAAACTCAAGATCACGACACATCATATGCGAATCGCCAACATCAAGTAGATGGTGGATCGGGAGACTCTGAAACGATTATTAAAAATTTATCACTGGGACGATCAAAAGACACCTTGGAAAAACCAGAAGAAGTCATCGGAGAAGAAGTTTGCTATGGAGATGAGTTTTCGGCAGAGCCACTCGCCTTGGGCAGGAACAACGACGGAGTTAAAGTCCAAAATGTATCTGAAAAAGCACAAAACTGATTTTATAATTCTACTTACAGATTGGCCAACGTCATCATGTCAGCATGGCGGAATGCTATAATTTTGTGCTTCAGGAGCGAAAAGAGATTCCATGTCGTTACCAAGGGAAAGCCGGACCACTCGGACAGTTAATTGTAATCGATTGGGCGTGTCGAATCCGAGAAGCCAGAATGGCTGCGTTGACCACCAAGCGAGCCGAGTTTGCGAGAGTTGCCAATCGGAATAAGGTCTTCCAATTCTACCAGAAAATGGTCCGAGACAATTTCAAAGGATCCAAAAAGTTGGGAATGTTGGTCACCATGCCATCTACAGTACCAGGAACAGCTAAATATCAAAGGGAACTTGTGATGTCGGCTGTCACTATCTCTAACAAGCTGGGAAGTCCTCATCTCTTCCTAACATTCACAGGAAATCCGAATTGGGCTGAAATCAAGGAGAAGTGTAAAGAAGAGAAATGTCAATGGGCAGATATACCAAAATTTGTGTGCAACGTCTTCAAAAATAAATTGGAACTGTTTCTGGATGACGTGGTGGGAAAGAAGGCAAAGTCGTCGACTCTCAATGGCAAACTGGTCAGGGAGCCTGGGATATTCGGAGCTGTCAAATGGTTCACATATTCCGTGGAGTTCCAACAAAGAGGAATGCCTCATGTCCATCTCCTTCTTTCTCTCGAAAAGCCAATCACTAACGCAGAAGAAGTTAACAGAATCATTTCGGCTGAAGTTCCAGAGCTACCCACTGATTCCACGGATCCGCAGTTTGAAGACGTAAGTATTTTTGCAGCACCTAAAAATTTCAAGTCAGTTATTTTTCAGAAATTACGTTATTACAACTGTGTGAAGGGTTTGATGACTCATTTTCCATGCCAAAATGATCCCACGTCTTACTGTAATGAAGGAAAGAAACATCATTGGAAGAAGTGCTGCAAAGGGTTTCCCCACGACAAATGTCCTGACACTGTAATGTGTGACAACCATTATCCAAAATACAAACGGACATCTACTCACAAGTTTTCGCTGATGAGAAGAGGAGTTCTTCATGAAGCAGGAAGCGAGTACGTTGTGGCTCATAATCCTTATCTCCTTCTCAAATATGGCTGCCACATAAATGTCGAAGTTGTCTCCTCGATCAAGACCATGAAATACATGTTTAAGTATATTTTCAAAGGCTCTGATCGTGTCCTCCTCGAAGCCAAAGACAATCTAAACAAGTCCAATTTATCTCCTGATGCCATGACCCTAAGAGGAAATGTATTCGCACCTGCTAATATGGATCCAGGAAAACTTCGACAAAGGCAAAAAGAAACAGAGAAGATGATGGAGGCAGGTGGAGTCGAAGGTGAAGACTACGTTGCTCTCAACGATTGTTCATACATGATGGATATGGCTGCGATGACCGCTTGTGAAGCATATTGGAGGATTGCCGGTTTCCAGATGCATGGGTGCTCCCATATAGTCCATCGGGGCTACATCCATGAAGAAGGAAACGACGTCTTCTATGTGAAACGAGGAGTATCTGCTAAAGAAGCTGAAGAGATGTTGATGCAGAAATCAAAGGGCATGATGGAAGCATGGTTCGAGGCGAATCGGAATCCTCAAAAACTTCATGGGGAAAACAGGACTACTCAAGATCTTACACTTACCGAAATGTTCAAATATTACAAATTTGATACGAAAAGCCAAAAGTTTGTTTTCCGAAAGAAAAACTATTCGGATCGTATTTTGGGACGAATTCAAGCTCCACAGCCCAGATGGCTGGAATTGACGGCAACAAGGATCTTGGCTCAACACGTGACTGGTCCGCAAGAATGGAAGGATCTCCGTTCTTATAGAGGAGTTGAATACAAAACATGTTTGGATGCCGCGAGAGCACGGAGACTGATGAACGGAGAGCAGGAGTGGGACGATGCTCTGAATGAAGTTGCTCGATATGAATCCGCTGTTCAGTGTAGACGGTTCTTTGCCAGCATTCTTCTCCATTCAGCGCCTGCCAATCCAGCTGATCTCTTCGAAAGACATTGGGAAGATTTGGTTGAGGATAGATCCAACTGGAGTTCCGAACAGAAAATCGCTCATGCCTTGAGGCACATTCAGTTTCTTCTTGCCAACCACGGAATGAAGCTGCAAGATTTCGAATTAGGAGACATGTACGATGAAGACAACTTACCGTGCATTGACCCAAATGATGACCATGATAATCCAGAAGCGGTTCCACTGAACAAATCAGACCATCTTAAAATAGCTGTGAAAATGTGGAAGAAGTTGAATAAGGGCCAGAAGATTGCGGTGAAGAGAGCACTTGGGATGGACCGAGAATCTGGAAAATCAAGAATGATGTTCGTTGAAGGAGCAGGTGGAACTGGAAAAACTTTCATCTACACAACGATATATCATTTTCTGAAGGCCAGAGGAAAAAATGTAATATGTCTCGCTCATACCGGACAAGCCGCTTCTCTCCTACCATACGGATGCACAGCTCACCGAAAATGTTCAATTCCTCTGGAGGTGTCCGATAATATGGTATGCAGAGTTTCAGCATATACTACTGAAGGTTTGTTTTGAATTGAAAACAATTTATGATGTTTTTCATTTTCAGGAGATGCTCTCAAAAATACGGATGCAGTAATGTGGGACGAAATCTCTATGTCAGATAGGCGCATTGTGATGTCAACATCAAATCTTTTCAAAGATCTCAAGGACAATGACCTACCTTTTGGAGGAGTCATGATGATATTCGGAGGTGACTGGCGTCAAATTCTGCCAATTGTCGAAGGAGTCCAGGGACCAGCAGTGGTGGGGTACACTCTGAAAAACAGTGCGATTTGGAATCAAATCGAAAAATTTTCGCTCACTGAAAATCAAAGAGCTATTGAAGATCCAGAGTTTGCCGAACTGATATTGAAAATTGGTGATGGTGCTGAATACGTTGATGCAGAGAGACTGTTGACTGCGATTCCGGAGAAGTTCATTGAAAGACGATCTGAAACAAAGTTGGTGGAATGGGTTTTTCCTGATGTCAACGATGTGGAAGCGACGAAAAATGCAGCAGTTCTTACCATGGACAACAAAACTGCTCTTCGACTGAATGAGATGGTTTTGGATAGGCTGGATGGAGATGAGCGTGTCTTCATTTCTACGGATGTGGCTGATAAGAACACTGGAATCTCCACGGATCCCGAAATCTTCGCCAGAGAGACACCATCTGGGATGCCGCCTCATCGTCTTCGCCTCAAAATCGGAGCACAAGTTGTTCTTCTCAGGAATTTATCTGTTGAGCATGGATTGTGTAATGGTACACGATTGACCGTCAAGGAGTTTGGAGACGACGTGAGTTTCTGAAAAATTAAACTTGAAGTAACTGTTTTCAGGTTATTTTATGTTCGATGAACAATAAAACATCAAGATCGCCGGAAACTGTCTATCTCCACAGGACAAGAATGAGCCCAACCGGGAAAGGAGCAGATTCTTGCGGATTCACTCGACTACAGTATCCGATCCGCCTTTCTTATGCCTGTACGGTGAACAAGAGTCAGGGGATGACTCTCTCAAAATGTGGCCTGGTTCTTCACAGCAGTGTTTTCTCCCATGGCCAACTGTATGTGGCCATGTCAAGAGTCAGAAGATCCGAGAATTTCAAACTTTGGCATTACAAGAGGAACGACCGAGATGACTACCACTTTTTGGGAGGAATGCTAATTCGGAATGTGGTGTATCGAGAAGCACTTACGGAGCCAGAATAATTTCATTTTTTATTCTTAAGCCATCATTGTTTTTCTTGGCTTATTACTTGTTACAATCATTATCACTTACATTTTTCCTGAGCGTATTTCCTATTTCCTCTCAATTGATCATAATAAAACGGTTTCTTCTCAATGTCCGTCTATTGTTGATTCTCAAATTGGTCGACCAACAGAAAAATTTGCCTGAAAAAAGTTTGAAGCGAGATATTGTAGTACCTGCGAAATAGAAGTTTTCGCTGGTGAAGTTTTCTTGACAGCTTTAAAGATGAAAAACGAGGATGTCAGCTGAAAAAATAGTTAGAGGAATTGGAAAAAGTTAAAATTCTCCATGATAATCAAGGTCAAAAGGAGGGAAATGTACAAAGTGGAAAAGAAAAAAGGGTAAAAACAGAGTGAAAAAAAACGGTTGAGATCGAAACTCCAAAAAAACAGGTGGATTCCTTTCGGCAACGTGGATTGAACAAATGATTAGAGTAGAAAAAGGTCACGAAACAAAAGTGAAAAAAACTTAACATTTTCACGTGCTGATTTTTTTCAGCTACTGGAGGAGACTGTAGAATCCAATTTTGAAGATGAGTGTAGAACTAACTCTTAACATTGCCAAGTGAATTCGCATGAATCAGGCTTTTCGTTAAATTAACTGACCGCGGCGAAGCCGCGACTAGCCTGATCGCCCAGACGAGCGGAGCGAGGCGGGCGATCAGGCTAGTCTACATATAATATATCTTATAATATTTTGAATGCAATGTATACATATATCTCTTAGACGTCGTTAGTGCTCATCTACTGAGAGTAACATGTTATTCGTGACACCTACACAGTACCTAGATTTCTGCTCATGACCTCTTTTTTATTGAACATCTCCTGTCATACAAACCACTGATTAATTCAGGAGACACACCAGAGAGCTTCCAAAAAGAGGCTCCGCCTACTTTTGAGGACCGGCTACAGGCTTAGAGACCATTTCCTCATGTCTACAGATAGCAACATCCTTATACTTGTGTTATTTTAGGATACGGTGGTATTTTCGGGATGGTTTTGGGTTTTTTATCGAATTGAAAGTTTTTACTGTTTCTCATTCTGGATAAAAATCCGCAAAGATTTGTACTGTAGTTGGCTCGTCATTTCCCCTTGAAGTTTTGTTTCAATTCTTGTCGGTTACAGTATTACGATATTCACCTTTACAATCTCACGGGTTCAATAAGAGAGGATCATATTTAATATTTGACTATCTATCCATGACTGGGCACGGGATTGATATTGAATGGGATTTCTTCAGTATTCTCAGACTGGGATTTCTCAAAATATGTCATTTTCATTATTACCAGCTACCAATAGACTCCAAAATTTCCCGTTTTTCATTCAATTTTTCAATAAAATTACCGATCTTATTAGTATTGTTTTCTCAAATGTTTCTGTTCCATGAGTTTGATATTAAAATAAAACCGAATAGGAAAGTCAATATGTGCTCTTTAAAAAAATCAACTAGATGAGCAATGTGAAATACGCTTCAAAGTTCACAAACGTTTCATCTTTGCTTAGCCTTTTTCTCCGAATTTTTATAATAAAAGGTATTTGGATCGGTTTTTGTGTCTATATCCATTCATTCAACTATTCATTGTTACTTTCGTCATTAGGCCTATATGAGAAAAATTAACAAATAGTAATGACACTTTTTTGGACGGACAATGATTGGAGCCAGATATGTGATAATGCTTATTGCAAGAACTTGAGACAGTAAAATTATGCCCGAAAATGTAGACCTTTCCTGAGTTTTTTCTCTTTCACTAACATCATAACTGCACCGACGGTTTTTGATTCTATTAGGTGACGTACATGTGTTCGTTCAAGTCTCGAGCATTTGAACCAACCTTGAACTTAATTCAAACAACATGCAATAGTTGAACACTCATCAATCAAAGAACTCCTACAAATTTTTAAAATTAAAACCAGAGAAAACAGTTATTTTTCAGCAAGAATGTCCTGTGTCATCGTGTTCATTTTCAGTGCTCTCCTCTGAAACTCATGTTCTTGTGAGTCCAAAGTAACATGAATCAAATATGAATCTGTACTTCCCAAGTGTAATCCACAAGATCACCTGTTTCACTGCTTCTGTAATTGAAAATGTGAAAAACTAGTTATGATTTCGAGGGTTTTTTGTTTCTCCATCTTGATAATAATAATGTGTCTACTAGCCGTGTAACGTGTCCTACAAAACAGAATAATAGAAATACAGTATCCTTGTGACCCAGATTCTGAATACAGTTGTTAAAGTGCCCAGTCAATACGATAGCTGTTATGCTAAATTTTTCCGTTAAACTACGCTGATGAAATGTGGAAACGGTGACCTCAAGTAGTGCTCGTCCGCTAAACATATATGAAATTTCGAACAAATGTTTGGTTTCTCATCCTTGCTAATGTCCTATATAATGTATACCATATCCTGTGGAAACATCGAATTGCCTATTAATATATACTGCGCCTTTTTGTGCACATCAGCAGGCATTTCTTGATCGTCCCATACAGTGGCAAAAATAGGTGAGTGTCACTTTACTTTTTACAGTATAACTCTGGTGTTTGAAGCCCGATCACTCTGAAATTTGGCACACATAGCATAAAAACCTTCAAAACAATATATCTAGTTTTTTGAAAATCAGGAATTTTCCTGGCCTTCAAAATCCTCCCAGATGTAGGCGTGGCTCAAAAATAAAAATAAAAACTTTTTCAAAAGTGAATGACTTTTTCTAGTTTTCGAGTATTCTGAAGGAACATGCTCAGGTACGCACCAAAAAAAAGTTTGGTGCACTTTGGTTGATCGGCTCTAGATATGGATGACGGAGCACAAAATAAGGTGTTTGGCTCATTGGCCAGGCTCAGACTGCATATTTCTTCCTCAGTTCAAAAGAGTCTAAATTTTCAAATATCTGCGCCAGGTAGACATAAGAAATTTCTGTTTCAATCATATGGTATTGGTTATACCTATGAGTCTATCAATGATAAAGTAGACATAAACGGAGCTTTGCAAAATTTGGAAGAAAATAAATCAGGCTTTCTTCATTTCAACGTTCTCATAATATTAGTCATAATATGATATTATCTTTGTTATTCAATCGCGATTTTGATATTGCAGGGCAAAAATAATTAGCGTTGAGGTGTCAGCATCAATTTACAGCTTTCCAAATTTCTTAAGCCCTCCGATCACACAAAAACTTTCAATGCTATATTTGAAAACATGGAAAAACAGAAATTTTCCAAAAAAAAAACTATGTTTCAGTGTGCTTACTTCAACTTTTCCGATTGAAAAGCTAATGATACACATCCGTCAGCTGGAGATGAAATCGGCATATTTAATCCTCCGGTATGTGACTGTGTAATCAGCTGAATCAATAATAATGATAACTGAGAGCTGAACTTCTTCAACGCTCCTCGTTTCATCAAGGACAAGTTAACAGTACCTTGAAACAGACACAAATTTTCCGAATGAACGTGTTCAAACTTTTCACACAACGAATCATGTTTCACTGGTAGTGTAATAGATAATGGTAGAGTTCGAATATGATAAACAACAGCTTAAAGTATGGAAGGATCAGCTTCAAAAAGATTGCTTACCGTACTTCACTTGTTGATTACTGTTCCTCTACATTGATGTCAGTTCGGACGATAATCTCATTCAATCGGAAGCGTATCTCTTCACTTTAAACCAATTTATGAGTTGTTGAATAGGAAATGTTCACTGATTCCCATTTCTGATAAGAAATCTCTATAAACCCGTGCTATGATTCCTTATCCAACTACTGTGAACCAATTACAACATTATGTGCTGTATCACCATTCACAAAGTAGCGTAAGCAATAATAATCTGTCAAATTCCATTTTTGGTTATCTCTCTGTATTTTGATTTTCTCAAATTTCTCAAGGTACTGTCCTTCCTATTTTGACCTCCCCGGAAGGACGCTCTTTCATGTGTACAAATTGGATTTTTGTGATACTTTTGGGGCCCTTCGGGGTTAGTGTGATGACATGGATATTTTCACTGTTTCCCATTCTTGATAACAAACTCAGACGAATTCTACTGTATTACGTCGACGGATATTTTCTTCAATTATTCCGGATACAATATTTTGGTATAAAATTATAGTAACTAGTGCAAGCAATAAACACTGTATTCTCGTTAGACCAAGAAAAAATAACTGCCTCCAGTTTGTACAGTACTATGTAGAAAAAGTGCGCTCACGTGGATTTTTCTGTTAAAAACACCTAGTTTTAAAGTTTTATAAGTGGTCAGAAGTGCTCCACTTTCCTTGAAAATTTGGGAACGTTCGTTATCCCTTTTTGGTGGAATCTCTTCTAAAGACAACGTTTTATAACAAACGTTATAATTGTTTGCATTTTTTAACTGTTTCACTGTCTCGACTTCCTTTCAATCTTTCTTCAAAAGGTCAATGACTCCGGATTTCCCATTATCTTCACTAGTTCTCCTCCAACAACCTAGATTAGTCTTCTCAGCTTATTGATCCCTAGCTCCTTCCATTAAAAAAGGACACCGATCAAAAATTTATATTGCTTTAATGTACGCAAAAAATGTGCGTAGATTCCAAAAATCATTTTAAAAATGCTTAAAAATTGCTCTAAAACCCCACGAAATGGCCCCGAAATGAGCAAAAATTGCATAAGCCGGTGGCCGTGTCCGAGTTTATCAAAAACCAGAGTCGCTGCGCGCCTCTGGCGCGTTCACCTCCTCATTCGTATATGTCATACGGCCGCCACACTTTCGTCGCCCGAGTGGCTCAGTTGGCTGCGCGCCGGTCTGGTGATCTCAGGTCGCGGGTTCAGTTTTGTGCGCGGTCCAAATTCTTTAACTTTCTTTGTGAAAAACTAAAGCGGACATCCTGACCAAGAAACAGACAGACTCCACTAGCGGATTATATATAAGTAAGATGGGGCAGTGAGGGTTTATGCAGTCGGGCGGCAGCCAATCACTGCTCTCGGCTCCGCCCTTTTTTTTGGGAAATTCGAATGCATAATAAGATTGTGACTGAGAGACTATTTTTTTAATGACCACAGCTATCCACATCACTAAAGTTGCCATTCTTTGCTTTGCTTTCAGCCTCCTTTTCTTCGTTTTATACTCAAGTTTTTCCACCGGAAACGTCCACAGGATCAGGTTGGATTACATAATATTTCTATATCACAACCCTTCAAAACCGTGAAAATTTTTTGGTCATTTTAGATTTTCAAGTTCGAAAACTTTTCGGTTCCATTGACATCGTAGATAAGGCGATGAATGACAATCGTATTGCATCTCGTTTTTCCCGATCGAATTTCCGCTTCGTAGGGTTTCCAGTTTTATCAATGTTGGAAATGGCAGAGTACATGATGAGCATAATAAACGCACTATTTCCGTAAACTTGAACAATCAAGAATCGATTAGAACAAAAACGGGGAATCAGGGTGACTGGATATCTGGATTTCCAAGGAATGAAAACAAAACTTCTAGTGTGATCTGCTCTAAAATTTCGCGGTTTCTCAATCAGCATAAACATTCCTTTGGGAAGTTTCTAATTGATCTGTACATCTTGGGCGCTTTATAGACATACGAAACATGAAGATATGCGCTCTATTGATAAATGACCACTATGCATAGTATTTCAAAAGAAGGTCACACCAACCTTCCTAATGATATCCAATTTTTAATATCATCTATTTGAAACATGAAAAGACTGCAAAAAATGGAGAAAAATTTCTCGGTTTCATCAGTATCATGATAGAAATTGAAATCAACTATAAGCTGATTTAGACAACGGAAACTTTGCAAAACCTACTATTAGCAATAGTTTTGCGCTCTATCGCTAACATGACTAATATTTTTCAGGTGTCCACGACTTATGTAATTTCTGGGAATAAGCCACGAAAGGGGCATAAACCACAACACAACGCCACAAAACATTGAAAAGAACACAATGTGAAAATGGCGATAGAACGCGATTTAGCATTGAAAGTAACGCTAATAGTAAATACTGAACTTACTGAACAAAAATCATTTCCACTCAAATTTTTAATATGGAGATTAAAAGTCTGCAGTAAAAGTACATATTCCCCTTTGAGTTTAGTATTCTGTAAAGACCTCACTAAATTTCTACACACTTTCCCACAAAAGATAACTACATTGAAACACAAAAGTTCTTTTTTGAAAGTTTCTAAGTTTCTATGTTTCAGGTATCTCATATTGCTTTTTTTAGCTGGAATTGCTTAGTAGTCTGTACGTTATTGAGGAATCCACAAATAAAAAATAGTGATATGAAGACGTTTTACGTTTTCCATCATTAGAGTATATATTTCTTGTTTCTCCAATCTAAGGAACACAAAATTCAACTTTCCCGGAAAACATTCATTATTTATCCAATGTTTTGTTTTTTTTAACTTTCAGAGCTTTTTAGGAGATCGAAAAATTGTTCAATCCCAATAAAGTCTTTCCATCGCATGATGTCCAGTTTCATCAATGTTGGATATGGCAGAGTACATGATGATGATAATAGTCGCGCTATTCCCCAATTCAACTCTCATGAATTCAATTAAGTGTATATTGGGACGTACATAAATGGAAAATCAAATCAACGGAAAATCTAGATTACCATGGGCCAAGAATGGAACTTTTACGGTCGTCATTTATAAAACTTTGCAGTTTCCGAATCAGAGGTGCGCGGAATTTCGTCTTCCGTCTTCCGTGTTCCGTCAAAATTTTTCCGACACTTCCGTCTTCCGCATTTTTTGGAAGAAAAAAAATTTCACGGAAGTCCCAAAATTTTTGATTTTTCCAAGTCGAAAAAGATTTTTGACAGAATTTCTGACTTTTCCCAACATGATCACGGTTTCCAACATTTTCGGTACTTTTAGGCTTAGTCAGTCATTTCCGTCTTCCGTCTACTTCCGTCTTCCGCCCATATTTTCCCTTCCGTCTTCCGTGTTCCGTCTTCCGTCATAAAAATTTTACTTCCGTCTTCCGTCTTCCGCATAGAAAAAATTCTCTTCCGCGCACCTCTGTTCCGAATCATCGTGAAAATTCGTGCGGAAAGCAAAGCTTAATGGATCGCAAAATCGAAAATCCCACAAATAAACATAAATGACTTGTACGCTCCATTGATAAGTGATCCAGTTCCTATTGTATAAAACAGGCAAAAAAGGCATCAAAAATAATCTACAGAGATCCCATACCATACTTCATTTATCGTAAATAGGAAAACTTTGTGAATAAAATGCCATGTTTCATCAGTAGCATAAAAAACATTGGAGACAACTGTACACTGATGTGAGCGCTGGATTGGCATTCAACAAAAAAATTTAGAATCCAATGTACTTTAATTTTCATCACAGTTTCGAGAAAGTGATTTTCATGTGCAGATATATATTTTGCACATAAGTTAAGCAATCCAATTGCTTCAACGGATTCAAAATACACGTGCTCACAAAGTTTTGAATGTTCGAAACACACGATGTTTTTGTCGAAAGTTTCCAAGATCTCTGATTCAGGTTGATCAGATTTTTTGTGATTTTTAGGTGAAATAGTTTTTTATAGACTCACATTATCTGAGCGATCCAGAGATATGGTATGGGGGACGTTTCGCAACTGTGCATTTCGCAACTATGATATTTCGCAACTACGCCATTTCGCAACAAAAAGGTTCACGCTTTCTTGAGAATTCCACGTTGAAATAAAATAGCAGATATCGATGGCAACCAGATAACGCTAGAATTATCTCTATCCCAAATGAACTAAATTAATGTAAAACAGGCTGGTTTATGTATAAAGTTGCAAATTTTTTTGGTTGCGAAATGTCGCTGTTACAAAATCATTTTTTCGCTGTTACAAAATAAATGGTTGCAAAACGTCGGGATGCCGATATGAGACTTGACTATGTTTGAAGGTGGTCTTTAATCCTAGTGATAGTGGACAGGAATGTTTCTTTAAATGAACATGGTTTTTAGTTTGATGGAGGTGGGTCTGATAGGGTTGATGGAGCACTGGATGCCATGAAACTGATTTTATTAACGAAAGCAAGTGAAAAAAGAAAAAAACATTGATGTTTCATCAAGTTTGTTTAACTTAGGAAGACTAATTCTATTAATAGGCTCGCCCTTGAATCCCAACGAAATCTTTCAAGAACTTTCAATGGAAAACTATAACGACGGTGTATGAGTTTTTGCAACTTTTAACTTAGCTCTTTTTTCCCACCGTGCCAAAGTTTGCTTTTTATATTATCAAGTAGCCTGCACTGTCTAATCATGAAGATTCTCTGAATTGTGTGTGAATCTGATGGCTACACCAAAAGTTGTGCACATTTGAAGAGCCCCGGGTCAGGGGTCCAATTTTCGGAAAACACTGTTACCATTAGTTTACAAATTTTAAATCGACGGTTTAGGTTGATTGGATGATTAAGAATGTCCTGGAATCTCTCGGCTGTAAGACCATTCTCACTCCTTGCAGAGAACTTTGGAAAACTGACCATAATTATGTTTGCTGTGAGAGTTTTGGGATAAACCAAAAAGTTGCAGAGGTTTGAATGGTTAAGAAACTTTTTTCAATCGTCATTGCACTCAAAACATTGACAGCCAAATAAAAAAAATTGCAAGCCAAATAAATTTTATTTCAGACCCCCTCTGCCCATTTTTTAAACATCCATAACTGGGCCAATAACATGTTTGAAATTTCACTCTGGATGGCTAGTCCAATAATAAAGTTATTTTGTGATTAGTTTATTTAATTTCCGTTTCTTTTTCACAAACCGTATGAAACGGATCTCCTTCTTTTATAACAGATCTATTATGAGTTGCCAATTATTATTCAGTTGCTTTGGAATATCGCTCAAGGGAACAACATTCGAAAAATTTAAAAATGTTTAGCTCTGCAAACTTCAATTTGACTGATATTTTGGTAACAGGACACTTCTGCTGATACCAGAAAAGCAGAAAATTTTGTTGAAGGGCAAAAATAATAGCAACTTCCAATCAATCTACGCCACGACAAGCCAACCTCAAATCAAACTGGGTAACATAGTAATTCTGATAAGAGCATATTATAGCAGTAAAAATTGCAAAATTTAATGTTTCACATTTTCAATTTAATTCAAAACTGAGTTGAGCACAACAATGATGAATCAATAAAAGAATAATATCTTGATAAGTGCTCTATACTTTCAGATAACCAAAATTTTGCCATTTCACTAGCAGCTTATTTTGACACTAAGACACCCATCGATAATTCTCCTTCTAATATTTTGACTCTGAACGAAAAATGTTGTTGAGTCAATCAAAGATACAAGTTACAAACGATTCTTGAAATGTACCCATCAAAGTATTTACAATTTCTACTCTCCACAAAATCGTTTTTCGCATTCAATTCTATTTCCATCACGGTTGAACCTTCATCATCAATCACATTCTGTTTGTGAAAATAAAGAATCAAATCAGCGTGCTTTCCATTCTTCGCCCATTACAGTTGACTTACAACGTCACGTTTCACAGCCTTCAGAAACAGTAGCTATTTCAGAAAGTAATGTTTTTTTTTAATGGGCTAATTTGCACCATACCTGATGAAAACGGATAACAATCGTTGAATTATAGGATCGTGGTCAGCAAAATTTGAACTACACAGATGATTCAGGCAAAAACTAAAATAAACTGATGATGAAGGCATTTTGACATCGCTCGCATTGAATTCCAATTTATTCAACACCTATTAACAACAGTAATGATTTTAGAAAAAATGATGGGTCAATTATACTATACTATGAAAACTGATAATGTGTATTCGAGAAGGTTGATAGAAGTTTTTACCGAGACAAAAATTATATTTGAATTAATGAGACGGCGGCATTTCCGATATATCCTAGCTCTCTGTTGTATCATTATCACAATTACACTTCTTCTGGTGCATGTTTAGTACAGAGTGGATTTCTCTGCTTCTTGCATTTCATCAACAAATCAAAGCAACCAATATTGAAATTTTTATTCTGAAAGTGTGTTCGACGGATAACAAATGAAAGTTTGTCATGTATTCTTTTTGGTTCATCAGTTTTTTTCTGTTTCCTACTGAGGAGAAAACGGGGCATGTTTATAATAAGCCAATTCTAATTCGCCCCCTTCGAATTAATACAGCTGCTCTGCAATATCGCTCAAAGGAGTAATTATTGAAAAATCAGATTTTGCTTTGCATAGTACCCATGATGTCAACGATAGATTCAGAACAGGACACTGCTTCTGATACCTCAGAAGCAGAAACATATCACAAATGCAATGCAACTTACTCCATCAATCTACGCCACCACAACTCTTCCAAGAATCAAACTGGATACAGCAGAAGTTTTGATACAAGCAGAATGCAACAGTGAAGTTTAACGAAAATAATGCTTCATTTTGTATGTTTATGCCAAGACTGAATAAAGCATTGATCAACGAAAATAAGGAATAAATTTTGATAGGTACCGAACCAGTCTATATGCTCTCAGCAAACCAGTATTTTTCCGTTTCACTGACAGCTTTTCCTGATACTAGGACACTCATCGACCGTTAATACGTGATCATTTTGAGCAGTTTGACTTTTAACGGCAAATTTCATTTTCTTCCAATTGTTGAGTAGGTGAGAATATCTGAAGATGTTGCCCGAATACAAATGGCACTAGTGAATTTTCACAGGCACCCAAATTAGTCAGAGGTTATTCAGATACCTACATAGGTTTTGGGAAAGAATATTAGTCTCATTCCAGATCAACAATCAATTTATGCAAATAGACGACTACATG
The DNA here is from genome assembly GCA_963932045.1 of Caenorhabditis sinica. Taxonomy (NCBI): domain Eukaryota; kingdom Metazoa; phylum Nematoda; class Chromadorea; order Rhabditida; family Rhabditidae; genus Caenorhabditis; species Caenorhabditis sinica. The sequence goes on from OZ009940.1 coordinate 25,541,065, forward strand.
GAAACCAATGAAAACAGCAAAAAACATGTTTTTTTAATTTTCGCTGATTACTGTCAATGAAAAACTATGTGACCAGTTTACAACCTCTTGGAACAGAATATTTTAACGAGTTACAAATAGTTTTGGACTAACAAAATGGGTTCCAGTTTCACCTATTTCGTTAAAAGAATAGTCGAAAGCGGGATGCTATTGGGCTAGTGGAATTCGTCGAATAACATCACATTCCGTTTCTCCCTATTCACTCAAAGATGCATGTTTCATATACGATGTTTCACTGAGACAAAGACAGTCATGTCAATAGAAAGAAGAAGAAGATCCACCTTTTTTTCTGCTTCAACATTATCATTATTTCCCTTCTTCTGGAGGTTGTTTAATTCGACTCGCTTTTGCGTTTCCTCAAAAATCAAGACAACTAATGACGTTTTGGCAGTTTTATTCTGAAAGTGTGGTCCTTCTATGAAAACTGAATATCGAATTTCCAGTTTTTCTGATTATTTCTTCAGAATCATGTGAAACGGGGCAAATCTTTTTTGATACGATGATTTCTGTTCCGAAATTTCGTTCAAAGGAACAAAGATTGAAAAAGCAGTTATTGTTTAAATTTATTGGCCATCATGTGAATGATAGTTTGGAAACAGAATAATACTTCTGATACCAGAAAAACAGAAAAAATTTACAAGGGCAATTGACTGAGCTCCACGGCACTTCAGCGACTGGAAGAGGCATAAAAGCTAAAATTCAAAAACGCAGTGATTTTTTTTTGAATTTCAACTCTCCCACCTCTTCCACTCAACCGAACGTGGATTAACAGACTGAACCAGAGTCTTTCCACTAATTGCAACTTTTCATAAATCTATTTTGATTTATTAATCAAACTGGGTAGCGTAGTTATTTTGATGAAAGCATATTGAAACAGAGAATTTTGAAAACGTTGATGTTTCAAAACTGAGCAAAACAACGATGAACGAAAATATGGAATAAGAAATCATAACTGCAAAGCCATTCTCTATGCTTTCAGTAAGCCAACATTTTTCCGTTTCACTCACATCACATTAGTAGTACCAAGGCACCTGTCGACAGTTCTTCTGCGTTATTCACTTTGAACACCAATTTTCTTGCTTTCTCGTTTGTTGAGTAGATAAATCAAGAATAAAAGTAACAAGAGTCTGGAAATTTACCTGTTGAAAGTATTTCTCTTTCACAATCTTTAGATAATTCTCACTGTTATATTCAATTAATTTTAGTTCCGTGATTTTTGGTGCGTTAGTGGGTACAGTCCATCTTGTCGTAATAATTAATCTTCTGTAAACACTCTTCAACTTGAAAGTGGTATCGTAACCAATGACCCAACATACTGAATGCATTCCAAGATTAATTCTTGTTTCCCTCCTAAGCATCGGAAATGATCTCAGATTTTCCCATTATCGTCCATAAAAGTCAGGTTTGCAATCTGACAAGGCAGACCGGGACAGGCTGAACGAATAATTCTCGGCACAGCCCTAAAAAATTTAAATTTTCGCTACTCGAGGAAATGCGCTTCGTTGCATTGGCTCTGGCACCATGCCAAAAACGCGTCCAAAAGTTTTGCTGACTGCCAACTCAAGCCAAATTTCTAGCTGCATAGCGAACGCGCACGCATCGCTTCTCAAGGCGGCAAAAATGAAATTCAAAACTAAGCAGCCTTCTCGCGATCTTCCATTGCAGTTGAATTACAACGGCATGTTTCACAGCCTTCAGTAACAGTATTTATTTCAGCAAGTCATGTTTCATCACCCTCACATTGAATGTCATATAAGAGACGTGAGATTTCAAAATTATTTTTTCTCGATTTCAATTTTAGATTTATTTAAAATTTCTGTACAAATCCATAGTTGTCCCAGGGACGACTTTGTATAAATGACAAAAACGACGTGTTTTGTACAAAGAAATGAAGAATTTTCTTTTCAAAAATCCAGAAAAAAAATTTTGAAATCACGCTTCTCTTATATAAAAAAACTTTCAGAAACGGAAAAATAAATAAATGATGAGAACAATTGTAAAATTGAAAAATGTCACAACCGAAAAAACGTTCATTCCTGTTTCATTGTCCTTGGTTAATTCGAAGTTTTTTGACTTTATAGTTCTTTGAACAACGTCCACATGTTTACATTTTTGGAAAACGAATCAACAGTGTCAATGAAAAACTATGTGCCCAGTTTGCAACGGTTTAGAACAGAAAACTTTGACCATTTACGCCAAAATTTTGAGCAACCAAATGTGAGTAGAGTAGTCGAAACCTGGTTGTTGATGAGAAAGTCAGACAAAATGCTCTAGAATTACATTTCATCTGTTCGCTCGGAAAATGCGTGTTTCATATACGATGTTTCACCGAGACGAAGATTGTCCCATTAATGAAACGATGAATTTTTCTGCTTCGACATCATCACATTCACACATTTTCTTGAGAGGGTACAGTAAAGTTTTGAAACGTAGTATCTGTCAATGAGCTTCTCTTCCATCACATCCAGAAAATCTGTTCATAGTATTTTATTCCAATTTCACTATGTTAGCATCACTCTCGCAACATACTGCATGAAGAAATTTTAATTAACTTCTGCTCTGAAAGTGGACTTGCCAGTGGTTAATTACAGCACAGTCGAAAAAGGAAAATTCATTCAATAACTGTCAAAACCAGTAGAATTTTGAAAAATAGAATGCCAGGCTTAAATCTATCATAGCCAACTTTTTTCTGCTTCATCATTATCACGATTTCACCTCTTCTGGACCATCATTAATTTTGGATGGCTCTATTACATTATACTAAAAATCAAGACTACCAACATCCGGATGTCGCACTTCTTTAACTTTCTTGTATTTTCTGTATCCATACAGTCCCTCCCGTCTTCCGTCTCCCGGGAATTTTTCCATTCCGTCTTCTGTATTTTTCAAAAATCACTGTCTTGCATCTGAAGATTTAATTAAATCCAACTTTTTTCTGTTTCCTACTTACGAACCTTGTGAAACGGGATATAATTTCATGAGGAGCAAATCCTAGCGAAGTTGTTTTGAATGGACAATGATGGAAGGATCAGATTTTGTTAAGAATTGATGTACTTTCATGAGCATATTACAACAGTGAAGTTTGACGAAAATATGGCTTCCTTTTTCCAGCTTATCTTAGAAATGATAAATTACAAATATAAGGCAGTAAGAATTAAACGGCGATAAGTGTAAAGCTAGATTCCATGCGTTCAGAAGACCAAATTTTTCCGTTCCATTAACAGCTTTTTTTCCGATAGCAAGAAACCTGTGGATCATTTTTCAGTGGCTTGAGAATTTTCTGTTTCAATCATATGGTATTGGAGATAGCTATGAGTATATTAATGATCCTGCAACTATAGATGGTGCTCTGCAAAATTGAGAATAAAAAAAAATCAGATTTGCTCCATTTCAACGTTTTCAGAATATGAGTCATATTTTTATTCTTCAATCATGATTTTGGTAGTGCAGGACAAAAATAGTTAGCGTTGAGGTGTCAACATCAGCTTACAGTTTTTCGAAGTTTTTCAGCCGGCGGATCACACAAGAACTTTCAAAACTATATTTGAGAACATGGAAAACAGAAATGGTCTAAAAAACTATGTTTTAGTGTGCTTACTTCTACCTTTCCGAATGAACAACTGATAATAAATCCTCCAGTATGTGACGTATTCTACTGAATCAGTAATAATGATAACTTCGCCTTCACTGCTTCTCGTTTCATCAAGCACGAGTTAACAGTACCTTGAAACAGACGCAAATTTCCAAATGTATGTTTTCTAACTTTTCATCGAGCGAATCATGTTCCACTGGTAGTGTGATAGATAATGGTAGAATTCGAATATGATAAACATCAGATTTGGCCATGGAAGTATCAACTTCGAAAAATGGCTTACCCACGAACCGTACTTCACTTTTTGATTACTGTTCCTCCACGCTGATGTCAGTGCGGAAGATAATCTCATTCAATCGAAATGTTTTATCATCTCGATAATCCAATTTTGGAGCTGTTGAACAGGAAATGTTCACTGTTTCCCATTTCTGATAAGAAATCTCTATAAACCCGTGATATAATGCATATATGTCCCATATGTCCCAGTTTCAACATTACTGTATCATTTCTGTAGTGTGTGCAATATTAATCTGTGAAATTCTACATATATTTGATTATCTTTCTGTATTTGGATTTCTTCAAATTTTTCTAGGTACGGCTCTTCCTATTTTGATCTTGGAAAAGCCGTGGAGTTCCCGGAAGGAGGTTATTTTATGCGGACAATTTTGATTTTTGTGATATTTCCGGAGGTCCCTTCGTTAGTGAGATTTTATGAAAGTTTTAATTGTTTCTCATTTTTGCTAACAAACACCGATGAATTGTACTGTAATACGCCGATGTAAATCTTGGTCCAATTATTCCGGATACAATATTTCGGTATAAAATCATAGTAACTAGTGGAAGTAATAAGCACTGTATTATTCCTTCACCAAGAAAAAATAACCGTATAAGAGTGTGACGTTTTTGCACTGAAACTGATGATAACGATGATAGTGATGATTTAAATTGAAACGCAATATCTGTAGAGTCCACATAATTTGTTCTCTGTTTCGTGACCTTCATTAAAATCTATCTCAATGTTTAGCAACTTTGATGGGACGTAGAGACAACCGATCCAGTAAATTTCACATGTTTCCTTTGAAGCGCTCGTCGACCCATCAGTTTCGTTTTTCTACGGTACGCTAAATACAAATTTTTCCACCGGAAACACCCAAAGGATCAGGTTGGAATACATGATATTTCTATATCACAACCCTTCAAAACAGAAAAAAATTTGGACATTTTAGATGTTGAAGTTTGAAAACTTTTCGGTTTCATTGACATTGTAGATAAGGCGATGAATGACAATCATAATTCGTCTCTTTTCTTTATCTTCAACATCAACCACTTGCTCGAAAATCGATAGGCATTTATATAATGTTCTGAAGTTACCTGTGCTAAGAAGACATCTTCACTCCACTGTTTCTCAAGCACTATTAAAAATCTAGTGTTAACTCGAATTGCGGATTTGCGAAGGAATTGGCATAAATTAAATTAACTAACTTTCAGAACTTGCTGAAACATAATTTTACTGAAAACCGCATCAATTTTTCACAAAACTCATGAATGTATTTGTAACAGCCCGAGACCCGCCACTTGCGACGTAAACAAAACTGGAAGTTTTGAACTATTGTGAATCACAACAAAATGTCAACTGCCAACCGATTCAGCGCTTGACGGCATGACAATAACTTCACTACAAACTTTTAGGAGTAGTCAATACATTAAAAGAACATCTAAAAGTTAGATATATGTCTTCTAGTCGACTAACAGAACTTACCACAAGCCTCTCAAAAACATGACATATTTGAAACACCAAAATTATCCTCTAAATATTCAAAGTTTCTATGTTCCAGGTAGCAAAAATATATTCACCCATTTTCGAATTTATTGTTCATACTCAACTTTTCGATTAAAAATTGAGTGCATGGAAAATTCAACATGATTTCATGCTGAGTTTTAAAAGTATGTTTCATTGTCTTCGTTTAACTCGAAGTAACTCGACCTAACTGATAGCATTATCATTTCACTTTTAAAAATGCACTTCAAATTTTTCAGCTGATCAGCAATGGAAACTATGTGATTAGTTAGCAATCTTTCAGTTACAAATAGTGTTGAACCAAAAAGATGTTTTCCTGCTTCACCTATGATTTCCGTAGAGTCGAATTCTATAGAGTTATTAAAATTGTCTTTACAAGCTTCCATTCATTTTCTATCTGTCCCCTTCGAAAATGCATGTTTCATATAAGAGGTTTCACTGCCATAAAAATATTCGCACTGATATGACAACGGAAGAAAATTGAATATGTGCGTAGATTCCAAAAATTATAGAGAAAATTCTCTAGAATCGATCTAAAATTCCGAAAAATCGCTCCGTAAAAAAACAAGAATTGCGAAAGTTGTATCCGGTGGCCGTGGCTGAGCTTCCCAAACAAAGGGCGACGCCGAGTGCAGTGATTAGCTGCCGCCCGACTGTCAAGAAGCTTATTGGCTGACTCCGCCCCTTTTCTTGGGAAACTCGGCCACGGCCACGGATACAACTTCGCAGTTTTTACTAGTTTCGGAGCCATTTTTTGGGATTTTAGAGCATGTTCATTATGATTTTTGGAAAAAAATCGTTCTTCGCGTGTGGCAAAAATATTAGCGTCAGCTGCATTTCCGATAATTCCTAGTTCTCTGTTTCGTCATTACCACAATTACACTTCTTTCGGTGTGTGTTTGATACGATGTAAGATTTGGTTACCTTCTTCTTCACAATTCATGTTGGAATTTTTGTTTTCTTAGTGTATTCCACTAATGACAAATGAAAGTTTGACTGAAGGACATTTTGCCACTAGTCATTTCGCAACTAAGACATTTCGTAACTCACGTCGATTTCGCAACCGTTTTTTTCTTCTGCTTACAATTCATCAACAAATCGATACAACCAATACTATGTTGTAAGTTTTATTCTCAAAGTGTGTTCGACTGATAACACATGAAAATTGGCTACATGTTCTTTTTGATTGCCCAGTTTTTCTGTTTCCCACTGATGAGCCATTCGAAACTATGCACATTTTTATAATAAGTCACTCCTCGTTCAGGTGCTCTGCAATATCTCTCAAAGGAGCAATGATTGAAAACTCAAATTTCGCTTAGTTTAGCTTCCATAATGTTAACGATAGTTTGGAAACAGGACACTACTTGTGGTACCACAGAAGCAGAAACATATCACAAAGGCAATGATAATAGCAACTTCCTATCAATCTATGCCATAATCAACGAATCAAACTGTGTACAGCAGAAGCATTGATACGATCAGGATGCAACATTGAAGTTTAACAAAAATAATGCTTCATTTTTTCTGTTTATGTTAAAACTGAATAAAGCATGGATGAACGACAATAAGAAATGAATGTTGATAAGTGCCGAACCAGTCCATATGCTTTAAAAAAACCAATATTTTCCGTTTCACTCACAGCTTTTTGTGATACTGGGACACTCCATTGATAATTATTCAGTCGCTTGTTGATGTTCTAATTTTTAACAAAAAATGTTTTGACCATTATATTATTGAGTAGGTGAAGGAAGAATGCAGGTCACAGTTGGAGCCTGAAAAACCCGAAACTCATCTACCAAAGAATTACGTTTTCATAATTTCCACAAACTCTAGTGGATTTTAATCGAATCTGATTTTGGACGAAAACGTTGGAAAAAACTTCAATTTTTTTAAAATATTAGAAGGTCCTAGCTCCGCCATATCTGATGAAAATGGATAATGACTGATAAAAATATAAGTTTATTGTTCTCAACAGAAGTTGAACTACACCAAACAATGAGCATATAACTGAAAGCAAACGATTTTGCAATTTATCGTCAACGTTAGCAAATGAATGGGAAATAAGAGCATTCAGAAACTGTGAAACATTTGAAAGGTGTGCATAGAGTACATATGAATCAAATGAAGCATAATTCATTGCTTATCGTAAAGATCTTTGACATCCGAAATATCACATTGGATCAAGTAGATGTTCAGATAACAACACGCTGAAATAAGTTCGCAATAAAAGAAATGTTTCATTGTGTTTGTTTTAAAATATTAAATTTTTTGTAAATAATTTCTTGAGATATTTAGGCGGCAAAGGTTATTAAAGCAATTCAAAAAAGTCACAATTGACGAAAAGCCGTTTAATGGAGAGCTGTAAAAAGTCTGTTTCAATTATGTGGAATTAGTGAAACCAATTAGTCTTTCAACGGTAAACTCTGGTAAACTAGGAACGATAAGTTAGCAACGGTAAATAAGGACCTATGAAATTCAAAGTAAAACGATCAGGAAGAATCAATGAAGAAATGTAAGATACGCGATAACTTCTTTATTTCAACATGTCCGAAAATGATTTGTATCCTGAGACATTAATTCCGAGGCCTCTTGCAGAAACTAAACGGAACGGAAATCGGGTAGTTGAAATTGGATTGTGGTGGCGAAACATCAAAATAGCTGTGGTTACTTAGAATGCTACATTTTGATAGTTTCATGGAATTTTAAAGAGCCGAATTATCTTTAATACATCATGGCTCACTTACAGCCCGTTAGAAACTGGAACGTATTTTCAAATGTGGGTTATCTGATATTCAAACAAAACATACATGTTTCACTATTAATGTGAAAAAGTATGATTCAATTTGAATATAATGACAAGCTTTAACAAAATGACATCAGCATAGAGTACTTCACTTTCAACTTACTGTTTTCTAACTTCATTTTCTGTCCTACTGCAATTTCAAAATGTTCAAAGGTGTAGTCCAACAGAAATCGACAGATCCAACGGAACCGTGACAAAGGACATAGAATTTGAAAACTTGTGGAAACTGCAAAATTTTTATCTTTTCTAATAGATATAGCCCTGAGTGATGTTACTGGAATCCAACACATTGCTTTTCCTTGACAGTCCTGGCAAATAACTACTGTATTTTCTCTACACCTAGAGTTTTGTACAGTATTAGTTTGTACAGTATTATGTCGAACCTGTTTCATTGTCTAGGCTTTTTTTCAATCTTCATTCAAATAATCGATAGGAGTCCAGTGCTCCAACTCTAATGGAAATTCGTGAGTGTTTTGCAAAATCTAGAACTCGATATTTGTAGCAGCCTACTTTTTTGTAGAACCTCTTCTAGAGATGGTAATGTTTTTTTGCTGTTTCACTGTCTAGATTTTTTTTCAATCTAATTTCAAATAGTCGATAAAAATGGCACATCTACTCCTCAAATGTTCTCATTTTTCTACAGTTGTTGTACAAAATTTGATGAAAACCCCTTTTTCTTCTTCCGGGTAAAAGTAAGTTTTGAATAGTAATGGAACCCAAGGCTAGATTAGCAAAATTATCCCAGAAAACTGTAAACAATTATCAAACTTTGCGGTAACAGTAATGCTATATTCAAACTCAAGATCTCGGTTTCCAATTGGTGGCGGATCACTACTATAATAGTCCTGTTTTTTTTCCAAAACCACAAATCTAGTGACATTTAACACGATCTTATCTGCTGTGAGTATCATTTTACAGATGAGTTTTCTGTTCACACACCTGAAGCACAGTAGCTAGATTTCTGCTCATGACCTCTTTCTTATTGCACATCCCCTGTCATACAAACCACTGATAAATTCAGGGGAGTCACCAGAGAGCTTCCAAAAAGAGGCTCCGCCTACTTTTGAGAACCGGGTGCAGGGTTAGAGACCATTTTCTCATGTGTACAGGTAACTTCCTTATAGTGACCCGTGGTATTTTCGGGACGGTTTTGGGCTCCTTATTGAAATGAAAGTTCTCACTGTTTCTCATTCTGGATAACAAACCCTCAAAAATTCGTATTGTAGTACAGGAATCAAAACTTCCACTTTAAATCTTGGTTTAATTCTTTTCGGTTACAATAGTGCGATATCATCTTCTACGATCCAGCGTTTTCAATAAAAATAGGATCGATAATTGACAATCTATCCATGCCTGGGCCTGGGGTTGGGGTTTAATGGGATTTCTTTGAGATTCCCAGACTAGGATTTCGTTGAAGTTTTCAAGATACTGTACTCTTGATGTAGAACCCATCCCCCAGCAATAGATGAAAGCTACCAGTGAAAACCGTTCTCAAACGACACTTATCAGTATCTCGAAACATGAATCAAATTTGAATCTGTACTTGCCACTGTAATCCACAAGATCACCTGTTTCACTGCTTCTGTAATTGATAATGTGAAGATTTAGTTATGATCAGTGGGATTTTCGTTTTGGCATCTTGATAGTAAGTGTGTGTCAACCAATCCTTTCCATTTTACGCTCTGTGTCACGTTCTACAAAACAGAATAATAGAAATACAGTATCCTTGTGACCCAGATTCTGAATACAGTTGTTAAAGTGCCCAGTCAATACGATAACTGTTGTGCTAAATTTTTCCGTTATACTACGCTGATGAAATGTGGAAACGGTGACCTCAAATGGTGCTCGTCCGCTAAACATATATGAAATTTCGAACAAATGTTTGGGTTCTCATCCTTGCTAATGTCCTATATAATGTACACCGAATCCTGTGGAAGCAGCGAACTGCCTATTAATATATACAGGCATTTCTTGATTGTCCCATACAGTGGCGAAAATATGTGAGTGTCACTTTACTTTTTACAGTATAACTCTGGTGTTGGAAGCCCGATCAGTCTGAAAATTGGCACACATAGCATAAAAACCTTCAAAGCAATATATCTAGTTTTTTGAAAATCAGAAATTTTCCTGGCCTTCAAAATCCTCCCAGATGTACAGTACCGTTCATAATTATACGAACACTACGTGAAAACTCAAGCCATTTTGGCTTGAGATTTCGAGTGGCGTGACTTTGAGAGACCATAACTTTGAAGCCGATGGAGATACAAAAAAGTTGTCAACTAAAAAAATGTTTGAAATGTCCTAATCTAAAGGTCTCTTGACGGTTTTTTGATATCTATCACGGTTCGCAAGTTATGCGCTTTCTAATAAAAAGCTTGGCCCCTGAGAATGAATAATCCAAAAATGGTTGATTCTGAAAACTAGGTGTGGCTCAAAAATAAAAATAAAAGCTTTTTCAAAAGTGAATGATTTTTTCTAGTTTTTGAGTATATCGATGGAACATGCTCAGGTACGCACCAAAAAAAATTTGGTGCACTTTGGTTGATCGGCTCTAGATATTGATGACGGAGCACAAAATGGGGTGTTTGGCTCATTGGCCAGGCTCAGACTGCATAGCTCAGACTGGCTCAGACTGCATATTTGTTCCTCAGTTCAAAAGAGTCTACATTTTCGAAAATCTGCGCCAGGTAGACATAAGAAATTTCTGTTTCAATCATATGGTATTGGTTATACCTATGAGTCTATCAATGATAAAGTAGGCATAAACGGAGCTTTGCAAAATTTGGAAGAAAATATCAGGCTTTCTTCATTTCAACGTTTTCAGAAAATGTGAGTCATCTTTTTATTCTTCAATCGTGATTGTGTTATTGCTGGGCAAAAATAGTTATCGTTGAAGTGTCAGCGTCAGTTTACAGTTTGCCGAAATTCTTCAGGCTACAGATCACACAAGGACTTTTAATGCTATATTTGAAAACATGGAAAAACAGAAATTCTCCGAGAAAAAAAAATGGTTTTGGTTTTTTCAGAGTGCTTAGTTGTACCTTTCCGAAGAAAAAACTGACAATACATCTTGAGGTGTGTGAGCGTGTACTCTACTGAATCAGTAATGATGATAACTGTAGCTGGACAATCAATCGGTATATATTCAATGCTCCTCGTTTCATGAAGCACGAGTTAACAGTACCTTGAAACAGACACAAATTTTCCAGGTGTATGTTTTCTAACTTTTCATCGAGAGAATCATGTTTCACTGGTAGTGTAATAGATAATGGTAGAATTCGAATGTGATAAAAACTTGAAGTATGGAAGTATCAACTTCAAAAAATTGCTTTCCGTACTTCACTTTTTGATTACTGTTCCTCCACATTGATGTCAGTGCGGAAGGTAATCTCATTCAATCGCAAGGTTTACTCATCACAATGATCCGAATTATGAGTTGTTGAGTAGGAAATGTTCACTGTTTCCCATTTATGATAAGAAATCTCTGTAAACCCATGCTATGATTCCACATCCGACCCATTTCTAAGTTACAACATTATGTACTGTATCACCATTCACAATGTAGCGTTTGCAATAAGAATCTGTCGTATTCGATGCTTGATTATCTTTCTGGATTTCTTCAAATCTCTCAAGGTACTGTACTTCCTACTTTGAATTGGAGAATTTGTGGAGTCCCCGGAAGGAGGCTTGTTTTGTGGAAAACTGCGATTTTGGTGAACTCCTTGGGGCCCTTTGGGGTTAGTGTGTTGATATGAAAGTTTTTTCTGTTTCCCATTTTTGATGAGAAACGATGACGAATTTTACTTTAATAGGACAATGACCAGCTAGTAGATGTCCCAGAATGGGTAAGACCAGCGGCCGTTTCGTCAACATTTTGGTCTAATTGTTTCGGATACAATGCTGACTGTTTCCCATTTTTTATAACAAACGCAGACAAATTCTGCTGTAATGCGAAAATGGTTGGCGTATTCCAATTATTCCGGATACAATATTTCTGTATAAAATCACAATTACTAGTGGAAGTATTTAGAATTGTGTTATCCCTTCACCTAGGAAAATAACTGCCTCCAGTTTGTACAGTACTATGTCGAAAAAAGTGCGCTCAAGTGGCTTTTTTCTGTTGAAAACACTAAGTTTTGAGGCCTTAAAAGTGATTAGAAATGCTCCATTTTCCTTGAAAATGTGTGATTACATTGAGAAAATCTAGAACCCCATTTTTGTTATTACTTTTTGGTAGAACCTCTTCTAAAAACAGTGGGTTATGAGAAACTTCATCTATTTTTTTTTAACATTTTTAACTGTTTCACTGTCTAGACATCCTTTTAATCTTTCTTCAAGAAATCAATATTTTTATCAAATTTCTATCCAAAACATATTTTTTCTGTTTTGGCTACTAGTTTAGACAGTTGAGAAAATGTGCACCAGAATCAATGTTAGCTAGTTTTTCCTTAATCCAAAATTATCACTGTCCTGGTAATTTTTTGTCATTTTTGTTTTATTTTGCGATTATAACTGGGTAATTAACTAAAGATGGAGATGCGTAAGTTTGCATCTAGAAATAATTTTGTACACCACTTTTATTGCTGAAATTGGATTCAAAATGTGTTTGACTTACTAGGGAATGGCTTGGACAGTCGGTGAGCTATGGGTATGATTAATACATCATTAGAAAGAGAAAATACCGTTTTTTCATATGTATCTTTTTTTGATTTCAGCAAAATGACGCAAAATCAGTACAGAGACCACATGTTTTTTTTTATGTTTCGTGACCTTCATTAAAATCTATCTCAATGTTAAGTAACTTTGATGTGCAGTAGAGACCAGCGATCCAGTAAAATTCGACTCCGCGACACTTCGCAACCGGCCATTTCACAACTGTGACAATTTGCCAAGGGTGAAAATTTTGAAAATGTCTTTAATTAAAAATGCTACGTGTGGTGAACTGTCGTAGTTGTGAAATGACCGGTTGCTATGTGTCGCGGAGCGTAAAATTCACATGCTTTCTTTGAAATATTGATCGGCGTATCAGTTTCGTTCTTCTACGTCACTCTAAATGTTGATACTGAAACAGTATGTAACATTAAAACTTCGAATTGAATACGCACTTCAAATATTATGGACTATATGAACAAATTTGGTCGATTGCTTTCTCTAGTTTTGCTTTAATGGCTGTGACTGGAGGGTATTTTTAAATGGTTCCAGCTTTCCACATCAATGAAATTGCCATTCTTTACTTTACTTTCAGCATCCTTTTTTTCGTTTCATACTCAAGTTTTGACAACGGACACAACCAAAAAATCAGGTTGGAATACATGATATCTCTATATCACAACCCTTCAAAACACACATTTTTTTCGAGAATTTTTGATTTCGGAGTTTGAAAACTTTTCGGTTTCATTGACATTGTAGATAAGATGCTGAATGACAATCATAATGCGTCCTTTTTTTTAATTAATGTCAACCACTTGCTCGAAAATCGATATGCAACTGATGCCCTAACCGGAAAAATAGAAATTTGCAGTTCGAATCATTTGCAGTCCGGGTTTTTTGCGTTGAGGAAAGAGTTGTTCGCGTAATACTCGCATTAAAATGTTATTGCGATAGGCTCCACGGTACATTGATGTAAATGCGCTCTATTAATAACAGACCAGTATCTGTAGCTGTTGCAAAAATTATTGCAAGAAAGGCACACCGAGCAAAAAAAAACTCAATATATATCATCTGACTGCAACTGGAAAAATTTCCAGAAAATTAACTTCACCGCTTCATCTGTTTCATAAGAAAGAGTCAACTGTCGACCGATTTGATAACTTTTACCCATTGATTTCCAACAATTTGAGTCCAATTCTCCTCATCCGACAAAAATGACTTTGTGCATCAAATAATTCGAAAAATTGCGTAGATTCCAAATATCACCATGAAATTGAAAAAAAAAAGCTCAAATAAATTGAAAACCTTTTTTGATCTCCCAATCGAATTTCCGCTTTGTAAGATATCCAGTTTTATCAATGTTGGAAATGGCAGAGTACATGATGAACATAATAGAAGCATCATTTCACTAAACACATAAACTTGAACAATCAAGTGTCGATCAGGATATAAACGAGAAATGAAAGCGACTGGAAATCTAGATCTCCAAGGAATAAAAACAAAACTTCCAGTGTGATCTGCTCTAAAATGTTGCGGTTTCTCAATCAGCATAAACACTCCTGTGGAAAGTTTCTAATTGATCTGCCGCCCGTAGACATACGAAACAGGAAGATATGCGCTCTATTGATAAATGATCACAAAATGTAGTATTGCAAAAAAAGTAACACGAATCTTCCTAATGAGATTCCATTATTGGGTATATTGGCGACGGGAAACCTACATTGTCTGGGAAAAAAAATAGAATTTCCAGAATGGTCTCAAATTTTGCAGTTGCTCTGTTGGCATATGACTATGAAAATCTCATGGCGATAGGCGATGTTTATAGCCTTGAGCAACAAGAACAAATGCGCTCTATTGACAATTGCACAGTATTTTTAGCTTTACAAAAATAAACCGGTTGACGGAACACTCAACTTCCCCTAGATAATCCATTCGATATATTTCACCGGTCTGAAACTGGAAAAGATTTTAGAAAATGAAAAAAAATGTCGGTTTCATCAGTATCATAACCAATACTGCAGTCAACTCTTCACTAATACGAGGCTCAAAAACGTACATAGATATTCAAATTGACAGAAAACAATTCAGAGACCAATGTTTTCTAATTAAAATCAGTAAATTCGATGCTGAGAAAGTTATTTTCATGAGTTCAAAAATTCGTAAAAAAGAGAATCAATCCAGTCACCACCACTTCTTCAACGGAATTTCAATAATCTTTCTCACGAAAAATGACATGCTGAAACATCAAAATTTTCGTGGATAATTTCAAAGTTTCTCTGTTTCCGATGGTTCATATTTTCTGTGATTTTTAGTTGAGTTAGTTCTTGTCGCCCCACAGTTTATGAAAGATCCAGATATAGTATATGAGAGCTTCACGACGTTTTGCAACTAGGTTATTGCGGTTTGAATATGTTTAGTCTTCTGCTTCAAACCAGGAAAGAGAACGTGTTTGCGATGTTTCGTACGAAATAATCAGAATGGCATAACTGACATTTTCAAAATGTTTTCGAAGTCAGACCTCGTGTAGTCAAGAGAATCCCATTTGTTATATATATCACCTATCAAAAACAGAGAAAATTTAATGAAAAATTAAAAAGTTTGTCGGTTTCATCAATATTCTAACTGAGACTGTTTTCAATTTATAGCTGATATTTGACTCATTGGCACACTTTTATCGGATTTTAACAAAAATACACATTTTTATACTGACCGAAGACGTGTCTATTATTGAAACATGATTTTAACCTCTCAAAAACATGACATGTTTGAAACACGAACATTTTTCTTTGAATATTCGAAGTTTCTCTGTTTCCGATTGTTAATAGATATTAATAGATAATAGATAATATACCCATTCTTGAATTGATCATTGTGTTGGTATTGGATACAACAACATATTTGTTAGCAATTTAACAAAACTAATACATAATTTTAATACTAAAACACCACTGACAGCAGTCTAACTCAGCTTTGTCTAAATGTCTTAAGCTCTCAAAAACATGGAATTTTTGAAAACCCGCAATTTTTTACGAACATTTTTTTTCTGTTTTAGATAGCTAATAAATTTGTATAATTTTGGAATTCATCATTACCAGGTCTGGTCCTTCAGGTACAATCTGCAGATTAACAAAAAATTGAGTGACTTGAGAATGCAACATGATTTCATGGTGAGAAAATCTGAAGATGTTGCCCCCGAATACAAATGGCACTAGTGAATTTTTACAAGCACCCAAATTAGTCAAACTAGTCAGTATTCACATACCTACATAGGTTTTGTGAAAGAATATTATTCTGAGTTCCAATCCAGGAATGAATTTATGCAAATAGACGATTATATGAAAACCAATAAAAACAGCAAAAACAACTTTTTTGCATGTCTCATTGTCTTCGTTAAATTCGATGTAGTTTGCCTTAACTGATTACTTAAGATCTAATTTAAAAAATTATTTAAAAATTCTATGCTGATCAAAACTGTCAATAGATAGCTATTCGACCAGTTTGCAACTTTTTTTTGGAATAGAATATTTTAACAAATTACAAATAGTTTTGGAGTAACAAAATGCGTTCCAGTTTCACCTATTCTGTTAGTAGAGTGGTCGAAGGCTGGTTGCAATTGTGTTCGTGAATTCGGAATAAAATCACATTTCGTTTCTCCCTACTCACTCAAAAATGCATGTTTCACATACGATGTTTCACTAAGACAAAGACAGTCATGTCAATAGAACGTAAGAACGTAAGCCCACTGCTGACAATTGACCCCGAAACTGTAGACTGAGATGTTGGCACGCTTCCTGAGGTTGTTGATGGTCCTGTGGTTCCATTTGCTGTGGATGGGGAGGGAGTGGTAGTAGTGAATAAGAACAGGGACATGGCCGGGGACTGGGATGAACTGGATGGGGATGAAGAAATTATTGTACTGCTACCAGCCTGTTGTAGTAACCGTGACACTAGACACTACCCGAGTGGTACTAGTTACTACTGATGAGCTAGTCAAAGTAGAAGCAGATGAGTTAGCTACTGTTGATGTTACTGTAGCTGTTGATGAGTTGGTGACAACTGGAGTCGTACACGTCTGGTGGTCACTACTGAAGTCGTTGAAGTCACTGCTGGTGTTATAGTGGTAGCGACAGGAGCTGTTGAAGAGTTTCCAGGTGTAGTGGTGGTCATAACTGGATCTGTAGATGGTATTACTGGAGTCGTGGTGACAATTGATCCACCTCAAGTACCTCAAGTTGCTCTTAAACTATAACTCCATCCCAGAACTTTTTTTTGAAATTAGAACGCTATAAGAGTGCTAAAATTCCATGGGACCATGAAACTCCTATGGGACCGTGAAAATCCTATGGGACCGTAAAAATATTATGGGACCGTGAAAATCCCATGGGACCGTGAAAATATTATGGGACCGTAAAAATCCCATGGGACCGTGAAAATCCTATGGGACCGTGAAACTCCCATGGGACCGCTGAACTAGGAAAGTGCCTCATTTTCCTGTTTATCTCAAAACTGAACAATCACAGATATAGGCTGTAAGAAATAAATGTTGATAGGTGCAAAGCTATCATTGCGTTCGAAAATTTAAAATTTTCCGTTTCACTAATAGCTTTTTTCCGATACCTGTCAATCATTTTTCAGTTATGTTTTGTTTGACTTGGAACGAAAAATGTCTTGCCCTTTCCATTGTTAATAAAGTGAAGGAAAGTATTCTGTTCCTCGTACTGCATCTGTCAAAAATATTTCCCTTTCGCAATCTCCACAAAACTTTTACATTTTAATTCAAATCCAGCAAAATAAGGGTCACCACTTGAAAAGATGTGTCAAAATCGAATACAATCAGACTGGATCAAGTAGAGGTTTTGATAACAACACATTAGAACAGTAAAATCCGCAATGAATAAGTATCAATTTTCTCTGATTAGGACAGGACAGTGTTTTGTAAATAATGGGTTATTGAGTTACTCAAATAGTTTGAAAGACTCTATATTTTCGAAAATCTCCCGCATGGAGAGCTGAAAACGTCTGTTTCAACTGTATGGTATTTGAGATATCTATGAGTCTATCAATGATGGGACAACGATTGGCGAACTTCTGCAAAGTTGGAAAAAAATCAGGTTTCCTCCATTTCAACGTTTTCAGAATATGAATAATCTTTTTATTCTTCAATCGTAATTTTTGTATTGTAGGGCAAAAATAGTTAGCGTTGAGGTGTCAGCATCAGTTTAAAGTTTTCCAGAGTTTTCAACCCCCAGATCACACAAGGCCTTTAATTCAATATTTGAGAACATGGAAAAACAGGAATGTTCTAAAAAAACTATGCTTCAATGTGCTTACTTGTACCTTTCCCAATGAAAAACTGATAATACACATCCGTCATCTGGAGATGAAATCGGCATATTCAACCCTCCGGTATGTGACCGCGTAATCAGCTGAATCAGTAATAATGATAACTTCGCCTTCAATGATTCTCGTTTCATCTTTTTTCAGCACGAGTTAACAGTACCTTGAAACAGACACAAATATTCCAGATGTAAATACATTTTCTAACTTTTCACAGAGCAAATCATGTTTCACTGGTAGTGTAATAGACAATGGTAGAAATCAAATATGATAAATATAAGAGCTGTAGATGGAAGTATCAAACTTCAAAAAATGGCTTGTCCACGTCCCGTACTTCACTTGTTGATTACTGTTCCTCCACATTGATATTAGTTCGGAGGCTAATCACATTCAATCTGAAGGGTTTTCTCATCGAATCCAAGTTATGAGTTGTTGAATATGTAGGAAATGTTCAATGTTTCCCATTTCTGATGAGAACTCTCTGTAAACCCATGCAATGATGCCACATCTTGTTCTGTGTGTCCCAGTTACAACATTATCTACTGTATAACCATTTACAATGTAGCGTGTGCAATAATAATCTGTCAAGTTCCATGTTTTGGAATCTCTCTGTATTTGGATTTCTTCAAATTTCTCTAGGTACTGTGCTTCATCTTTTAACATTGGAGAAGTCCTGGAGTCCCTGAAAGAAGACTTTTTGTGGAAAAATGGGATTTTGTAATATTTTTGAGGCCTTTTGGGGTTAGTGTGATGTTATGGAAGTTTTCACTGTTTCCCATTGTTGATAACAAACGCTGACAAATTGTACTGTAATACGCCGATTGTCGGAATAAACAAAGTGAGATTAGCTGTTTGCAGACTTTTAAAATGTTCAAGCCAAGCTTGGCCTAGTGAGCTGAAAAGTCCGCAAACACCGAGTCCCACTTTTTTCATTCCGACAATAGTTTCCAATCATGCAAAATATGAGGGGTCACCATCAGTTTACAGGTTTGCGAAATTCTTCAGTCTACAGATCACATAAGGACTTTCAATGCTATTTTTGAGAACATGGAAAAAACTATGTTTCCGCGTGCTTACTTTCACCTTTCTGGATGAACAACTGATACTACACATTAGAGGCGCGCGCACCTCTTCTACACATCCGTTTCTCATTTTTGATAACAGCTGCTCAAAAGTTTGTACTGTAATAGGAGAACCCTACTTGTTTCATTTTCACTGTTAGCCTTTTTTAAACTTTTTCCCAGATACAATACTTCGGTATAAAATCATAGTAACTAGTGGTAGTAATTTTACTTTCACCAAAAAAAATTACTGCCTCCAGTTTGTACAGTACTATGTAGAAAAAGTGCTTTCAAGTGGCTTTTTTCTGCGAAAAACGCATAATCTTAAAGCCTTAAAAGTGCTCCATTTTCCTTGAAAATGCGTGAGTACACTGAGCAAATCTAGATCCCCATTCTCGTTATTTCTTTTCGGAGGGAACCTCTTCTAAAGACAGTGGGTCATAACAAACTTCATGATTTTTTTTTGCATTTTCAACTGTTTCACTGTCTAGACTTCCTTTCAATCTTTCTTTAAGATACCAATATTCTTGGAATTTCCACCATTTATTGACTAGTTCTACTACAACAACCTACATTAGCCTTCCCAGTTATTGATCCCTAGCTCCTTCAACAGCCAATTGATCAAACTGAATCTTATAGTGGTCTTGATAACAACAAATTGGAACAGTAAAATCCAAAAATGAATAATTATCCATTTTCTCTGATTAGGACATGGCAGTGTTTTGTAAATAATGTGGTTATAAAGTTACTCTAACAGTTCAAAACAGTCTATATTTTCGAAAATCTGCAACATGGAAAACTGAAAATGTCTGTTTCAATCATATGGTATTGGTGATACCTATGAGTCTATCAATGATTCCTCAACGATAGATGGAACTCTGCAGAGTTTGGAAGAAGAAAGTCAGATTTTCTCCATTTCAACGTTTTCAGAATATAAGTCATCTATTTATTCTTCAATGGCGATTTTTGTATTGTAGGTGAAAAATAGTTAGCGTTGAGGTGTCAGAATCAGTTTACAGTTTTTCGAATTGCTTCAATCCGCAGATCACACAAGGGCTTTTAATGCTATATTTGAGAACATAGAAAAACACAAATTTTCCAGAAAAAATTATGTTTCAGTATGCTTACTTTTATCGTCCCGAATGAAAAACTGATAATACATCCGGGTTTACTGCTGAATTAGTAATAATGAGAAATTCCCCTTCAATGATTCTCGTTTCATCAAGCACGAGTTCACAGCAGTTTGAAACAGACACAAATTTTCCAAACGTACGTTTTCTAACTTTTAACAGAGCAAATCATGTTTCACTGGTACTGTAACAGATAATGGTAGTAATCGAATATGATAAGCATTAGATTTGGCTATGGAAGTATCAACTTCAAAAAATGACTCACCCACGTACCGTACTTCACTCTTTGATTACTGTTCCTCCACATTGATGTCAGTTCGGAGGATAATATCATTCAATTGGAAGCGTATCTCTTCACGTTAAACGAATTTCTGAGTTGTTGAATAGGAACTGTTCACAGTTTCCCATTTCTAATAAGAAATCTCTATAAACTCATGCAATGATTCCACATCAGATTCTCCAGTTACAACATTATGTACTGTATCACCATTTACAATGTAGCGTGTGCAATAATAATCTGTCAAATTCCATATTTGATTATCTCTCTGTATCTGGATTTTTTCAAATTTCTCTAGGTACTGTACTCTCCATTTTGACCTCGAAGAAGTCGTGAAGTCCCCGGAAGGAGGCTCCTTTATGTGGACAAATTGGATTTTTGTGATATTTTTGGGGTCCTTTGGGGTTTGTGTAATGATTTGGAAGTTTTCACTGTTTCCCATTTTTGATAACCAACGCGGATGAATTGTACTGTAATACCCCGATCGCTAGTTTGATCCAATTATTCCAGTTACAATACTTCGGTATAAAATAATAGTAACTAGTGCAAGCAATAAGCATTGTGTTATCCCTTCACCAAAAAAAAAAATAACTGCCTCCAGTTTCTACAGTACCACGTAGAAAAAATACGCTCAAGTGGATTTTTCTGCTGAAAACACCAAGTTTAAAGGCCAAAAAGGGGCTAAAAGTGCTCCATTTTTCTTGAAAATGTGTGAGTACACTGAGCAAATCTAGAACCCTATTTTCGTTATGACTTTTTGGTAGAACCTCTTCTACAGGGTGAACGATAATTATTGATACGCTACATTATGATTTCACAACTAAGCTGAAGCTTGATCAATTTTTTTGAAACTTTACATGTATTGTAGATATAATGTGTCCAACATTCCTGCCAAATTTCAAGTTTGTATCTCTACTCGCTGCATAGTTATGCTTATGTATCCGACAACCACCTCTTGAGAATCTGAGACAGAGCGACGCGCGTATGTCTTGGCAGCCTTTGAAAGTTTTATAACGACACAAGAACAATACTTTTGATTATATTCTATCAAAAATCATCCGAACTCTCAAATTCTAGCGGTAGGTGACAACTCCAAGCCTCTTTCTCTCCTTACTCGTCATTATTGAAATAGATTTAAAAATTCATGATTTTCGAAAAAGGGCTTGTAAAAGGAAATGTAGATTAGCTGATTTCCTGAAAGTTATGTATATAGAAGAAAACAATATCACTATTTGGTATTCAAAATGGCTAGCTCCAATTATCAACGGGGTCCATGTTTTGTAAATCGCGCGCGTGCCGAGGAGGAGTCGAGCGCGCGGGCGTTAGAAGTCATAGTTTGCCTCAAACTCAAAAATGTTACGTGAAATTTTGGCACAACAAATGCATGCGTTTCATAAATATACTGACCAAATTTTGAATAAATTGGACGCCGGGGTCGGTTTTTTTTTTTTTGGTAATACCTATGAGTCTAACAATTTTTGAGGTGAGATAGATGGAACTCTGCCAATGAAGAAAAAAGATCAGATTTTCTCCATTTCAACGTTTTCAGAATATGAGTCATCTTTTTATTCTTTAATCGTGATATTGGCATTGCAGGGTAAAAATAGTTATCGTTGCGGTGTCAGCATCAGTTTACAGTTTTCCGAAAGCTCCACGATCACACAAGGACTTTCAATGCTATATTTGAGAGCATGGAAGAACAGAAATTTTCCGAAAAAAATTATGTTTCAGTGTGCTTACTTCTACTTTTCTGATTGAAAAACTAATGATACACATCCGTCAGCTGGATATGAAATAGGCATATTCAATCCTCCAGTATGTGACCGTGTACTCAGCTGATTGTGAATCAGTAATAATCTCGTTTCATCAAGCACGAGTTTTAAAACAATACCTTGAAACAGAAACAAATTTTACAGATGAACGTTTTTTTTTAATTTTCATCGAGCGATTCCTGTTTCACTAGTAGTGTAACAGATAACCAGAATGGCTCCGCCATCCTGGCGGTTTTCTTAAAAATGAGAAATTCCGAAAAATTTATTATCCTCGCCGTGAACTTTCTCCTCTCACTTCAGAAAGGGAAGGGTAGATATGTACTGGAGTAGCTATTTTTAACGTCTTCTGACCTTAATTCTTAAAGTCATTCCTAAAAAAGGAGAAGGGCATTATCTACAAAAAATTCCTGATTGACCCATATAATTTTGAACGAAATCGGTCCAGTAGGGACTGAGCTAGGGCCGGTGGAATAATTTTGGCACCAACACACACACAGAACTTGCTCTTTAATAATAGTAAGATGGTACAATTCAAATATGATTTGTATCAGATGAGGGCATTTAATCATCAACTTTAAAAATGGCTTACCCACGTACCGTACTTGCCTTTTTGATTACTGTTCCTCCACATTGATGTTAGTTCGGAGGCTAATCACATTCAATTCGAAGGTTTCCCCCGTTACATTTATCCGAGTTATGAGTTGTTGAATAGGAAATGCTCACTGTTTCTTATTTCTGAGAAGAAATCTCAGTAAACCCATTCAATGATTCCACATCAGACTACTCTGAACCAGTTACAGCCTTATGTACTGTATCATCGATTACAATACGGCGTGTGCAATAGGAATCTGTTGTATTCGATGCACTTCGAAGAAGGCGTGGAATTCCTCGGAAGGAGGCTCTTTTATGTTTTCCCTGTTTCCCATTTTTGGTAACAAATGTTCAACTATTTGTACTGTGATTCTTCTTTTCTCCAGAAATCTGTCGAATTCCATGTTTCATAATCTCTGTATTTGGATTTCTTCAAATCTCTCAAGGTACTTTACTTTTTATTTTGACCTCGAAGAAGTTGTGGAATCCACGGAAAGAGGCTTTCTCAATCAACATAAACACTCCTGTGGGAAGTTTCTTATTATTATTTGAATGCTGGGCTCTACATAGACATAAGAAACAGGAAGATATGCGCTCTATCGATAAATGATCACTATGTGAAGTATTGAACAGAGGAAAGTACGAATGTTCCTAATGAGATCCCACTTCTGATTTCATCTATTGGAAACAGGAAATATCTGCAAAAATTAAAAAGTTTCTCGGTATCACCAGTATCATAATAAAAATTGAAATCAACTGTATGCTGTTTTAGGAACTCCAGCGGTAAATTAAAAAAAGGACTATTAGCGACAATTTTACGCTTTATCGTTAATAATTCTAAGATTTTTCAGATGTCCACAACTTATGAAATTCCTGGGAATGAGCCATGAGAGGGAACATAAACCTCAACACAAGGCCACAAAACATTGAAAAGAAAACAATGTGAAAACCGAAAAATTCATATTTTAGTCAGTAGTTTAGCAATGGAGCGCGTTTTAACATTGAAAATAACGCTAATAGTACTTACTGAACAAGTGACGAAAATCAGTTTCACTCAGATTTTTGATTTGGAGATTAAAAGTGTGCGATAAGTCTGCAAAAATCTGACTGAATTTCAATAAACTTTTCCACAGAATAAGACAATTGTGAAACACAAAAGTTCTTCGTTGAGGGGATCTCCAGTTTCACAGTCTGATATGCAGAGTCGATGGAGCACTGAACACCATAAAAATGACGTTAACAAGAGCAAGTGATAACAAAAAAATTTTCAAATTTTTGATGTTGCATCAAGTTTGTTTAACTTAAAAAAGACTGATTCTATTAATAGGCTCGCCCTTGAATCCCCAACAAAATCTTTCGAGAACTTTCAATGGAAAACTAATAGGGTGGTGCATGAGTTTCTGCAATTTTTAACTCACCTCTTTTTTCCGACCGTGCCAAACTCTGTTTTTTATATTATCAAGTAGCGTGCAATGTCTAATCATGAAGATTCTCCAAACCGGGTGTGATTCTGATGGCTACACCAGAAGTTGGGCACATTTGAAGTGCCCAGGCTCAGTGTCCGATATTCGGAAAACACTGTTACAGTTAGTCCACAAATTTTAAATCAACGGTATAGGTTGATTTGACAGTGGTTTCGTTAATGAAAGAGGTTTGAAGGGATGCGAAACATTTTTCAATAGTCGTTGAACTCAAAACACTGCACGCAAGGTTTTACCCCTTTTGCTCAAGCCATTTTTCAAACAATCATAACTTGGCCAATGACTTGTTTGAAGTATCACTCTGGAAGTCAAGTCTATTGATAACGTTTTTGTTTGATTAGTCCATTCAATTTCCGAACTTTTTTTAGAAACCGTGTGAAACGGATTGTCTTATTTTACACCTATTAATAATATGAGTAGTCCAATCTCTTTCAGTTGCTCTGAAATATCGCTCATGGGAACAACATTAGAATAATTAGAAAATTTTTAGCTTCGCAGACTGCAAACTGAATGATAGCTTGGAAGCAGAACACTACTTCTGATACCAGAAAAGCATAAAATTCGCAAAAGGGCAAAAATAATAGCAACTTCAAATCAATCTACGCCACGTCAAGCCAATATTGAATCAAGTCGGGTAATGTAGTAATTCCGATAAAAGCATATTATAACAGTGAAAATTGCAAACGTTAATGTTTCATATTCTCAATTTATTTCGAAACTGAACTAAAGAATGATGAACGAAGATATCTTGGTCTCTATACTTTCAGAAAACCAACATTTTGAAAGCAGTTTTTCGTGATATTAGGACTCCCATCGGTAGATTTAGCTTGACTCTGAACGAAAAATGTTGTCGAATCAATCAAAAATACAAGTTACAAGCGATTTTTGAAATGTACTCGTCAAAGTATTTATTTTTCTAATCTCCACAAAATCATTTTTCGCATTCAATTCTATTTCTATCACGGTTTACCTTTCTTCATCGGTCACATTCTGTTTGTGAAGATAAAAAGAAACTCGCCCATTACAGTCGACTTACAACGTCAAGTTTCACAGCCTTCAGTAACAGTAGCTATTTTAGAAAGTCATGTTTCACTGTGCTTACATGTAGCATATCTGATGAGAACGGATAATAATCGCTGGATAATTGGATCTTTGTCAGTAAAATTTGAACTACACACAAGGCGGAGCTAAAAAATATAAGCAACTGTTGATGAATTCATTCCAAAAATTTTGCCATCGCTCGCATTGAATATGAATTTATTCAAAACCCATTAACAACAGTAATGATTTTAGAAAAAAATATGGCTCAATTATACTGTTGCCTATGAAAACTGATAATGTGTACATGAGAAAGTTTATAAAAGTTTTTCACCGATACAAAAATATTTGCATCAATAAGAAAACGGAATTCCCGATAATTCCCATTTCTCTGTTTCATCATAATCATAATCGCACTTCTCCAAATGCACGTTTATTACGGAACAAATCTCTTCTGCTTACATTTCATCAACAAATCAAGACAACCAATATACCATGTTGGAACTTCTATTCTCAAAGTGTGCTCGACTGATAGCAATTGAAACTTCACTCTATGTTCTCTTTGATTGACCTGTTTTTATGTTTCCCACTGATGAGCCATTCGAAACTTTGCATTTTTTTATAATAAGCCAATCCTCGTTCAGCTGCTCTGCAATATCGCTCAAAGGAGCAATGATTGAAAACTCAAATTTCGCTTAGTTTAGCTTCCATAATGTTAACGATAGTTTGGAAACAGGACACTACTTCTGTTACCACTGAAGCAGAAACATGTCACAAGGGCAAGGATAATAGCATTTTCCCAGTTTATGCCACCACAACTCTCCCAAGAATCAAACTGGGAACAACAGAAGTTTTAATACGATCACAATGCAACAGTGAAGTTTGAAGAAAAAATGTTTCACACGGCGTCCCCAAATGTCAGTTTCAAATTTTGAAAATTTTCTGAATATGCCCGTGACCTCTCAAAATAGCACTGAAATTCTACAGATTTTGAACTAAATTGGGGTTTCCAGAGGTTACAAATTTTAATTCGAAAATCGGATTTCTACAAGTTGTAGTGCTCTGCTCTAGCTTTCTATTCATATAAAAATCGTCATTTTTGGTCGACTGCTGGTTGAGAAATCTGGGACCAAGGAATACAGTACAAATAGGCACTTTTCAAAGAATTTCTTTGGTACCCGATTTCTCAACCAACAGTCGACCAAAAATGACGATTTTTATATGTATAGAAAGCTAAAGCAGATCACTACAACTTGTGGAAAGCCGATTTTTGAATTAAAATTTGTAACGTCTGGAAACCCCAATTTAGTTCAAAATCTGTAGAATTTCAGTGCTATTTTGAGAGGTCACGGGCATATTCAGAAAGTTTTCAAAATTTGAAACTGACATTTGGGGACGCCGTGCTTCATTTTGTATGTTTATGTCGAAAATAAGTAAAGCATTGATGAACGACATTAAGGAATAAATGTTGATATGTGCCGAACCAGTCTATATGCTCTCAGCAAACCAGTATTTTTCCGTTTCACTGACAGCTTTTCCTGATACTAGGACACTCATCGACCGTTAATACGTGATCATTTTGAGCAGTTTGACTTTAAAAAAAAAAAGGCAAATTTCATTTTCTTCCAATTGTTGAGTAGGTGAGAATATCTGAAGATGTTGCCCGAATACAAATGGCACTAGTGAATTTTCACAGGCACCCAAATTAGTCAGAGGTTATTCAGATACCTACATAGGTTTTGGGAAAGAATATTAGTCTCATTCCAGATCAATAATCAATTTATGCAAATAGACGACTACATGGAAACCAATGAAAACAGCAAAAAACATGTTTTTTGCATGCTTCATGGGTCTTCGTTTAATTGGAAGTAGTCTGACGTAAAACTGATTGTCTAACGATCTCATTTTTTTATTTAAAAAAAAAACAATTTTCGCTGATTACCGTCAATGAAAAACTATGTGACCAGTTTACAACCTCTTGGAACAGAATACTTTAACGAGTTACAAATACTTTTGGACTAACAAAATTTGTTCCAGTTTCACCTATTTCGTTAGTAGAGTGGTTGAAAGCTGGTTGCAATTGGGCTAGTGGAATTCGTCGAATAAAATCACATTTCATTTCACCCTGCTCACTCAAAATTGCATGTTTCATATACGATCTTTCAGTGAGATAAAGGCAGTCATGCCAATACTCCGTACATGAAGAATCCACCTTTTTTTCTTCTTCAACATTAACACAATTTCCCTTCTTCTGGAGCATGTTTAATTGGATGAATTAGTCAATTTCTTTCTCTTATAATTCCTCAAAAGACAGGACAACTAATGACGTTTTGGCAGTTTTTCCCTAAAATGTGGTGTACGGAAAGGTTTTGAAAAACTGAATTTCCGTTTTTCTGTTTATTTCTTACCAAGTATGTGAAGGGAGTAAGGCTTTTGGACATGATTGTTTCTGTTCTGAAATTTCGCTCAAAGGAACAACGATTGAGAAATCACTTGTTGTTTAGCCGTATTGCCTACGTTTGAACGATACAGGATACTACTTCTGATACCAGAAAAACAGAAAAAATTTACAAGGGCAGTTCACTGCGCTCCACGACATTTCAGCGATTGGAAGAGGTGGGAAAACTGAAATTCAAAAAACACAGTGTATTTTTTCGAATTTCAACTCTCCCGCCTCTTCCACTCAACCAAGGGTGGATTTACGGGCTGAACAAGATTTTTCCCCTAATTGCAACTTCTCATCAATCTTCTCCGTGTCCTGGGTTCACACATCCAACTGGGTAACGTAGTTATGCACTTTGATGAGAGCATATTGAAACACAGAAGTTTGTAAAATTTTATGTTCAAAACTGTGCAAAAACATGATGAACGAATATATGGAATAAACAATTATAAGTGCAAAACCAGGCTCTATGATTTTAGTGACCCAACATTTTTCCGTTTCACTCACATCACATCAGTAGTACCAAGGAAGCTGTCGACAGTTATTCAGCTCGTTGCTAACTTTGAGCACCAATTTTCTTGCTTTTTCGTTTGTTGAGTAGATGAATCAAGAGTAAAAGTAACAAGAGTCAGGGAATTTACCTGTTGAAAGTTATTCTCTTTCACAATCTTTGCAAATTTTTTACTGTTCAATTGAATTTCAATTCCGATCTTGCTAAAATTTCTTACATTCTGTTTGAGAAGTTCAATGAAATCTCGTCAAAAAGGCTTCTGCAAATCACACTAGAATAACAACCATTTATTTGAAGGCTCGTTAAAGCAGTGAACATATTATTTAAAAAAAATAATGTTTCATCGTTTTTCCCTTGTTTACATTAAAAAACTTGAAAACGGATCAACAGTGTCAATGAAAACCTATGTGACCAGTTTGCAACGTCTTGGAACATAACATTTTAACGAGTCACATATAGTTCTGGACTCAAAAAATGCGTTCCAGTTTTATCTATTTTGTTAGTAGAGTGGTCAAAAGCTGGTTGCTATTGAACGAATTGCCGTTTATCCCTACTCACTCGAAAATTCATGTTTCATATACGATGTTTCACTGAGACAAAGGCAGTCATGCCAATAATCCGAAAATGAAGAAACCACCTTTTTTCTGCTCCAACATTATCATTATTTCCCTTTTTCTGGAGGTTGTTCAATTCGGGACGCATTTGTCTTTCTTCCAATTCCTCAAAAATCAAGACGACCAATGACTTGTTGACAGCTTTTCCCCGAAAGTGTGGTGTACGGAAAGGTATTGAATAATTGAATTTCCGCTTTTCTGTTTATTTCTCATGAACCATGTGAAACGGGGAAAAGTTTTTTGACATGATGATTTCTGCTTTGAAATTTCGCTCAAAGGAACAACGATTGAAAAATCAGTTGTTGTTTAGCAGTACTCACTACGCTTCGAATGATAGTTTGGAAACAGGATACTACTCCTGATACCAGAAAAACAGGAATAAATTACAAGGGCGAGTGCTCCACGGCACTTCAGCGACTTGAAGAGGAGGAAAAGCTGAAATTCAAAAAACGGAGTGTATTTTTTTTTACTCTCCCGCCTCTTCCACTCAACCAAACGTGGGTTTACTGACTGAACCAAAATTTTTTCCCTAATAGCAACTCTGTATCAATCTACTCTATGTCCTGGGTTCACACATCCAACTAGGTAACGTAGTTGTGTGCTTTAATGAGAGCATATGGAAACAGAGAAATTTGTAAACGTTGATGTGTCACAACAGAGCAAAACCATGATGAACGAAAATATGGAATAAGCAATTATAAGTGCAAAAACAGTCTAGATGCTTTCAGTAAACCAAACTTTTTTCCGTTTCACTTGCATCACATTAGTATTACCAAGGAACCTATCAACAGTTCTTCAGTTCGTTGTTCTCCTGCTGTTCGTTTTTTTTGAGTAGATGAATCAAGAATAAAAGTAACAAAAGTCTGGGAATGTATGTACCTGACGAAAGTACTTCTCTTTCACGGTCTTTGGAAAGTTTTTACTGTTCAATTCAATTTCAATTAAGATATGAAAAAATCGTTAATATTGGTTACATTCTGTTTGTGAAGTTCAATGAAATCTCGTCTCAAAAGGGCTACGGCTTCTGCAAATCCCACTAGAATAACAACCATTTATTTAAAACCTGGTAAAAGCAGTAAGCATTTTAGAAAAAAAATGTTTCAACGTGCTCACTTCAGTCATACCAAATGAAAAATACTGATACGACCGCCATTGACCATAATCCGCGTTGCAGTTACAACTCTTCTTCTCTTAACACTCAAACGAAGTATTTTGACTTTATAGTTCTTTGAATAACGTTCACATGTTTACATTAAAAAATGGACAAACAATAAGAGTGTCAAGGAAAAACTATGTGTCCAGTTTGCAACGTTTTGGAACAGAAAACTTCGACCATTTACGCTAAAATTTGGAACAACCTAATGTGTGTCTGTTTCACCTATGTCTTAAGTAGAGTAGTCAAAACCTGGTTGCTAATGCGTCCATCACACTGAATTCTCTAGAATTGCATTTCCATATGTTCACTCGAAAAAATGCATGTTTGGAAGATCACTGAACAGGGAATGTTGTTTAGGGGGACCCAAAGATTTTGATGATGTTTTGGCAAAAAGTG
Organism: Caenorhabditis sinica; assembly: GCA_963932045.1. NCBI lineage: Eukaryota > Metazoa > Nematoda > Chromadorea > Rhabditida > Rhabditidae > Caenorhabditis > Caenorhabditis sinica. The sequence goes on from OZ009940.1 coordinate 25,571,754, forward strand.
CACCATGGTGTAACTAGAACAACTGCAAAATATTAGGTGCCCTCTCTGAGGTTCAGAAGAAAAATTTGAATTTATATGATTTTCTGAAAATTTTGGACTCAGGATGTTTTGGACATCATAATTTTATCCGAATTCACTTTTTTCAAAAAATCTTTTCTGTATCATGTAGCTAAAGAGTTGTTCTTCAATAAAGCCTCTCGACTCAACTTACTATCGTCTACCTTAAAAGTAATAATCAGCATTGTATGTAAACCTCCCGGCCACTGTGGATCGACGGAAGACGAAGTTCCTCGCACCTCTGATTGGTAGGCTCTAATCGAGTGCAAGTTGTAAGAATATAAAATCAGAAATGTATTCTCATCATGACTTTGAACCAAATTCTGTAAACACTCTTCAACTATTAGCTGAGACATTTCTGTTACAATCTTATGGTATTAGTTATATCTATTATCGGATTTTAAAAAGTGGGAGTTGGTGTTCGCAGAAAAAAATTGCGGACTCTGAAAATAAGCACCGCCCCTTTCGGCGCAACTGCGGCACACAAGATTTGCAATGCCGCGCGCAGATTTCACTTTTTTCACATTTTTCAATTTTCGTCAGAAATTTCACAGGGTTTTCGGATATTATTGAAGCGAAATATGGAAAATTTTGTTGAATTATTGATATAATTTAAACTTAAAGCTTTTTTAGTAATAGAAGTATGTGTTTATTAGGTTCGGACAGTGTTAGGAGTGTTTATTGTGAAGGTAAAATCAAATTTATTTATGCCAAAGAAAGTTTTTTTTCAGAGCTAATTCATTTCGTCGAACTCGCTAAAATAAGAAAATTTTAACTCGCATATTCAACAACTCCTTGGAAATCCCGCGCACGTTTTGTCTGTCCATCACAGTTTTCTTCGTTGAAAATTGAAGAAAATTCGATAAATTAATTACCTAAAATCTATTTGTAATTTCACTAAACTTTTTTTCCATATTTCGCTTCAATAATATCCGAAAACCCTGTGAAATTTCAGACGAAAATTGAAAAATGTGAAAAAAGTGAAATCTGCGCGCGGCATTGCAAATCTTGTGTGCCGCAGTTGCGCCGAAAGGGGCGGTGCTTATTTTCAGAGTCCGCAATTTTTTTCTGCGAACACCAACTCCCACTTTTTTTAATCCAATAATATGAGTCTATCAATGATCAAGCAATCAACCGACGATCTGTAAAATGTGGAAGAAAAAAGCCATGTTTTCTCCATTTTTTGACGTTATCAAAATAATAATCATCTATTTATTCTTCAATCGTGTTTTTGGTATTGCAGGCCAAAAATAGTTAGCGTTGAGGTGTCACCATCATTTTACAAAATTCCTAAACTTTTCAGACCACAGATCACACAAGAATTTTCAATGTTATATTTGAGAACATGGTAAAACGGAAAATTTCGAAAAAAAATCTACGTTTCAGTGTGCTTACTTGTACCTTTCCGAATGAACAACTGATAATACATTCTCGGCTGGACAATGAATCAGCATATTCAATCCTGGTTATGGAAGTATCAATCTCAAAAAATGATTTACCGAGGTACCGTACTTCACTTTTTGATTACTGTTTCTCATCATTGATGTCAGTTCGGAAGATAATCTCATTCAATCGGAAGCGTATCTCTTCACTTTAAACCAATTTATGAGTTGTTGAATAGGAAATGTTCTCTGCTTCCCATTTCTGATAAGAAATCTCTATAAACCCGTGATATAATGCATATATGTCCCATATGTCCCAGTTTCAACATTACTGTATCATTTCTTACGGTGTAGTGTGTGCAATATTAATCTGTGAAATTCTACATATATTTGATTATCTTTCTGTATTTGGATTTCTTCAAATTTTTCTAGGTACGGCTCTTCCTATTTTGATCTTGGAAAAGCCGTGGAGTTCCCGGAAGGAGGTTATTTTATGCGGACAATTTTGGTTTTTGTGATATTTCCGGAGGTCCCTTCGTTAGTGACATGTTATGAAAGTTTTAATTGTTTCTCATTTTTGATAACAAACACCGATGAATTGTACTGAAAATCTTGGTCCAATTATTCCGGATACAATATTTCGGTATAAAATCATAGTAACTAGTGGAAGTAATAAGCACTGTATTATTCCTTCACCAAGAAAAAATAACCGTATAAGAGTATGACGTTTTTGCACTGAAACTGATGATAACGATGATAGTGATGATTTAAATTGAAACGCAATATCTGTAGAGTCCACATAATTTGTTCTCTGTTTCGTGACCTTCATTAAAATCTATCTCAATGTTTAGCAACTTTGATGGGACGTAGAGACAACCGATCCAGTAAATTTCACATGTTTCCTTTGAAGCGCTCGTCGACCTATCAATTTCGTTTTTCTACGGTACGCTAAATACAGTGCTCCACATAATGATACGCCACCCCCCGAAATTTCGGAAATCTCAAAAACAAGAAATGCCGAGAATTTATCTTTTACGGTGTAGAAAACACTCATTGAGTAAGATTTATGGGTCCCAAAACAAAAATGAACTGAAATAAAAAAAAAATGTGAAAAATCAAAATTTCCAAATTTTTCGTTTTTACCAATCCACAAAATGATACGCCACCTATCATTTTTCAATTATTTTTTGAGTTTCTTCAGTTTTTTGTAAGATTTTCAAGAAGACTGGGGTAATGGAGTGACCATTGATGCAGATTTAATCGAAAGAACGAAAATCCGTGGAAGAATGAAGAGTAAGCACCGATAAATGACCTGTCAGGTGACTTGGGTCCACGATGGCATGTTTAGGGATCGGGATATTGTTGTAACGTTTGCTATTCATCAGATTCTGGAGTAGGACGGTCCACAGATCCACTTACAAAACGTTTGGATAACTGACAACCGCGAATTTACGCACCGAACGTCGAATATTTCCCAAACATGCTTCAAGACCGAGGCTAAATCGAGCTTGTTTGTCTCTGCAGAAGCTATTCATCAGAAAATATTGAAAATCCAGTTTATCACATGAGAAATAAAGCAAAATGCACCAATGGTCATTAAGAAATATCTCAAAATTTGATTTCAATCGATGAAAAATCTTTGAAGAAAAAGGTGGAGTCGGAAGAGGATCACGGTAAAGTCCTGATTCTCTTTTTCTGGCTCCAGGCGATCTTTAACCATCGGAATTTATTCAATTTTTATGTTTTAAGAAGATAGTGTAATTATGGGGATGACTTTAACACAGAAAACATACGTAACTCCCAGCAAAACGAGGCGTCATGGTACGAACGACCATTGTTGCTCTCAGTGGCTCGCATTTTCCTTTTTTTGCGGAGGATTGGGGTCTAAAAATTTAGACACATAATACCACGATGTCAGCAGATAATGTGATAAACTGGATTTTCGATATTTTCTGATGAATAGCTCCCACAGAGACAAACAAGCTCGATTTAGCCTCGGTCTTGAAGCATGTTTGGGAAATATTCGACGTTCGGTGCGTAAATTCGCGGTTGTCAGTTCCAAACGTTTTGTAAGTGGATCTGTGGACCGTCCTACTCCAGAATCTAATGAATAGCAAACGTTACAACAATATCCCGATCCCTAAACATGCCATCGTGGACCCAAGTCACCTGACAGGTCATTTATCGGTGCTTACTCTTCATTCTTCCACGGATTTTATTTCTTTCGATTAAATCTGCATCAATGGTCACCCCATTACCCCACTCTTCTTGAAAACCTGACAAAAAACTGAAGAAACTCAAAAAATAATCGAGAAATGATAGGTGGCGTATCATTTTGTGGATTGGTAAAAACGAAAAATTTGGAAATTTTGATTTTTCTCATTTTTTTGATTTCAGTTCATTTTTATTTTGGGACCCATAAATCTTACTCAATGAGTGTTTTCTACACCGTAAAAGATAAATTCTCGGCATTTCTTGTTTTTGAGATTTCCGAAATTTCGGGGGGTGGCGTATCATTATGTGGAGCACTGTACAAATTTTTCCACCGGAAGCACTCAAAGGAACAGGTTGGATTACATTATATTTCTATGTCACAACCCTTTGAAACAGAAATGATTTGGATATTTGAAATTTCGAAGTTCGAAAAATTTTCGGTTTCATTGACATTGTAGATAAGGTGATGAATGACAATCATAATTCATATCCTATTTTGAAGCTCCAATATCGACCAATTGCTGGAAAATCGAGAGGCATTCATGTAATATTCTGAAGTTATCTGTGCTGAGAAGGCAGTTTCACTTCACTGTTTATCAAGCAAAATTGAAAATCTAGTGTTAATTTAGAAGACAAATCGGCAACGGAATGGGTATAAATCAATGAACTCACTTTCAGAGCTTGTTGAAACATCATTTTACTGAGAACCATATCTATGTTTCACAGAACTCCTATTCAGGTATGTATTTGCAACATCCCGAGTTGTGAAACCCGCCACTTGCGACGTAAACAAAACTGGAAGTTTTGAACTATTATGTATCACAACGAAAAATGGAGTCAACTGCCAACCGATTCTGCGCTTGACGGCATGACAATAACTTCACTACAAACTTTTAAGAGTAGTCAATACATTAAAAGAACATCTAAAAGTTAGATATATGTCTTCTAGTCGACTAACAGAACTTGACAAAAACCTCTTTAAAACATGGCATATTTGAATCAATAAAATTTTTCTTTGAATATTCGAAGTTTCTCTGTTCCAGGTAGCAATAATATAATCATCCATTTTCAAATTTTTCGTTCATATTGGCCGTTTTGGTGCAATTTGCTGATTGAAAAAAATGAGTGCCTTGAGAATACCACGTGATATAGAATCAAGAGTTCAGAACACATTCACACGACGCCTCCTTAGTAGACAGAACGGTAAATATCTAACTCCTGATTGCCCTGAATACCTAAAAGCCAGCGAACGCAATAAGCTGTATCAACTACAAACTCTTGAAGATCGAAGAACCGCAATTGATATGAAGATGCTTAGCAAAATGCAATTAGGAAAAGTTGATTTGGACACCAGTAACTACTTCTCTATCAGAACGCAAAGTACAACGCGTAGTAGAAACAAATTCCAATGGAATCCAGGCAAATCAAAACTTCGCCGCCACTTCTTCATAAACAGAACTCTCAGCGCAATTAAAAACTAATTAGCTTTGACAGATCGTATACTAGGTTTCCCATATCCAATCTAATTTCTATTCCATTTCCCTCCCGTTCCTTTTTCTTTCTTACTAATTCATCATCTATTTTTCTGTATCCACTACATATCAACTCTGTCTGTATTGATACTTTCACGATCACGAATCGTATTAAATAAAGATAAAGATAAAGAAAGTTTTTGAAACATGTTTCATTGTCTTCGTTTTATTCCAAGCAGTCTGACTTAACTGATTTCAAAAAATGCATTTCAAATTTTTCAGCTGATCAGCACTGTCAATGGAAAACTATGTGACTAGTTAGCAGCCTCTTGGTTACAAATAGTTAGCGTTCGAAAATGGGACGCCCGCTTTTCGGGGACGTCCCATTTTTCGGGACGGGGCTTGTCCCCGAACAGCTTCTCTGGGACGGGGCTGAGCCCCGTCCCCGTTGAGTGGGACGGGGACGAGCCCCGTCCCGAAGAAGTTTGCGACTAAAAATTTTCTCTACCTAAAAAACGAATTTTTACAGTTTTTAACGGTGGGAGTTTTGAATCAATGTGTATCATAGCAAAACATGGAGTCAACTGCCAACCGATTCTCCGCTTGACGGCATGACCGTAACCTGACTGCAAATATGTCGATGAGTTGGATAAATTAGCTCAAGCGGAGTAACAGAACTTGACATAAAGCTCTCAAAACATGGCATATTTGAAACACCAAAATTAATCTCTAAATATTCTAAGTTTCTCTGTTCCAGGTAGCAATAATATATTTACCCATTTTTGAATTTTTAGTTTGTACTGCACAGTTTGCAAATTTAAAAAATTGAGTGCCTTGAGAACGCAACATGAGTTTATGAGATTTTAAAATATGTTTCTTTGTCTTTGTTCAATTAGAGGTAGTTTGACCTAACTGATAGTCTTATCATTTCATTTTAAAAATGCATTTCAAATTTTTCAGCTGGTCAGCAGTGTCAATGGAAAACTATGTGACTAGTTAGCAGCCTTTTGGTTATAAATAGTTCCGAACCAATAAGACGTTTTCCTGTTTCACCTATGATTCCCGTAGAGTTGTTGAAACCTCGTTACTATTGAGTTATTAAAATTGTCTTTGCAAGCTTGCATTCATTTTCTATCGGTCCCCTTCGAAAATTGCATGTTTCATATAAGAGATTTCACTGCCACAAAAATATTCGCATTGATATGACAACGGAAGAAAATTGAATATGTGCGTAGATCCCAAAAATCATAATGAAAGTGCTCAAAAAATCGCTCTGAAATCCAGACAAGTGGCTCCGAATGAGCAAAAATCGCAAAAATTGTTTCCGATGGCCGTGGCTAAGTTTCCCAAAAAGGGGCAGATCCGAGCTCAGTGATTGGCTGCCGCACGACTGTCAATCACTGTAACGTGAACTGTCAGTTATCAATCCCCAAACAGTGACGACAACTGACAAAAACAATTCACGTTTTTTATACTTTTCACGTGCACCCTCAAACCGAATCAAAGCGGGTAACGTCGTAATTCTCATAAGAGCATAGTGAAACAGTAAAAATTGCAAAGTTAATGTTTCGCACTCTCAATTTATTTCAAAACTGACTTCCACTAGCAGCTTTTCGTTATACTAGGGGGCATACTTCTTCTGATAGGAGAAAATCATAAAAATTTGTTGAAGGGTCCTAAGGACCCTTCAACAACCTAGCCTGTAAGCCTAACAATAGTAATTTTCCATCAATCTACGCCACGACAAGCCAACCTCAAATCAAACTGGGTAACATAGTAATTCTGATAAGAGCATATTAAAACAGTAAAATTTGCGAAAATTTATGTTTCACATTCTCCATTTATTTCAACACTGAGCATAACAATGATGAAGGAATTGAGGAAAATCTTGATAAGTGCTGCTCTATACTTTCAGAAAACTAACATTTCGCCATTTCACTAGCAGCTTATTTTGACACTAAGACACCCATCGATAATTCTCCTTCTAATATTTTGACACTGAACGAAAAATGTTGTCGAATCAATCAGAAATACAAGTCACAAGCAATTCTTGAAATGTACCCATCAAAGTATTTACAATTTCTACTCTCCACAAAATCGTTTTTCGCATTCAATTCTATTTTCATCACGGTTTAACCTTTATCATCGATCACATTCTGTTTGAGAAGATAAAAAATCAAATCAGCGTGCTTTCCTTACTTCGCCCATTACAGTTGACTTACAACGACAATTTTCACAGCCTGCAGTAACAGTAACCATTTCAGAAAGTAATGTTTTTTTAATGGGCTCATTTGCACCATATCTGATGAAAACGGATAACAATCGTTGAATTATAGGATCGTGGTCAGCAAAATTTGAACTACACAGATGATTCAGGCAAAAACTAAAATAAACTGATGATGAAGGCATTTTGACATCGCTCGCATTGAATTTCAATTTATTCAACACCTATTAACAACAGTAATGATTTTAGAAAAAATGATGGGTCAATTATACTATACTATGAAAACTGATAATGTGTATTCGAGAAGGTTGATAGAAGTTTTTACCGAGACAAAAATTATATTTGAATTAATGAGACGGCGGCATTTCCGATATATCCTAGCTCTCTGTTTTATCATTATCACAATTACACTTCTTCTGGTGCATGTTTAATACAAAGTGGATTTCTCTGCTTCTTGCATTTCATCAACAAATCAAAGCAACCAATATTGAAATTTTTATTCTGAAAGTGTGTTCGACGGATAACAAATGAAAGTTTGTCATGTATTCTTTTTGGTTCATCAGTTTTTTCTGTTTCCTACTGAGGAGAAAACGGGGCATGTTTATAATAAGCCAATTCTAATTCGCCCCCTTCGAATTAATACAGCTGCTCTGCAATATCGCTCAAAGGAGTAATTATTGAAAAATCAGATTTTGCTTTGCATAGTACCCATGATGTCAACGATAGATTCAGAACAGGACACTGCTTCTGATACCTCAGAAGCAGAAACATATCACAAATGCAATGCAACTTCCTCCATCAATCTACGCCACCACAACTCTTCCAAGAATCAAACTGGATACAGCAGAAGTTTTGATACAAGCAGAATGCAACAGTGAAGTTTAACGAAAATAATGCTTCATTTTGTATGTTTATGCCAAGACTGAATAAAGCATTGATCAACGAAAATAAGGAATAAATTTTGATAGGTACCGAACCAGTCTATATGATCTCAGCACCCAACATTTTTCCGTTTCACTAACTGCTTTTGGTGGTACTGGGACACTCATCGATAGTTCTCAAGTTACTTCGTGAGTTTGACTTTAAACGACGAATTTCATCTTCTTTCAATTGTTGAGTCGATCGGAGCCTGAAAAACCCAAAACTCATCTACCAAAGAATATCTTTTCATAGATTTCAAAAACGTTTATTGAATTTTAGTCCAATCCGAGTCGGACAAAAACTTTGAAAAAAAAACCTCTAAAAATAATTTTAAAGCTGTTAGAAGGACTCGGCTTTTTCGCTCTCATCGCACCTATACTTACATCAACGAATTCATAAACTGATTGAAACAGCGCCTATTTTGAAAAGATCATGTGTCATCGGTTTCAGTTCCGCGATATCTTATGAAAATGGACAATTACTAATGGATAGATAAGTTCGTTCTACTCAACAGAAATTGAACTACATCAAACACCGAGCGAATAACTGGAAGCAGGTGAAGATGTCATATCGCATTTATTGTCAACGCTCGCAAATGAATGGAAAATAAGAACATTTAGAAACTGAGAAACATTTGAAAAATGGGGATGGTGAACCAGGAAACGCATTTTTCGTTGTTACTGGAACAGCTCATAGGCAAGCGCTATATCACATTGGATGAAGTAGTTGTTCATATAACAACACATTGAAACAGCAATGTGCTGGACGAAACATAGACATAAGAAACAGGAAGATATGCGCTCTACTGATAAATGATCACTGTGTGTAGTATTGCAAAGAAGATGAAATCAATGTTCCTGATGAGATTCCATTTTTGATTTCATCTAATGGGAACAGGAAAAATCTGCGAAAAGTGAACAATTTACTCGGTATCATCAGTATCATAATAAAAAGTGAAATTAACTGTAAACTGATTTACATCTTCCCCCAAAGAAAACTTTTGAAAGAATACAATTAGCAATAGTTTTGCGCTCTATCGCTAACATGACTAACAATTACTGTAATAGTAAGGTTTTTTAGGTGCCCAGGGCTTATGTAATTTCTGTGAGAAACCCACGAGAAGGGACACAAACCTCGGCACAAGGCTACAAAACATTGGAGAGAACACAATGTGAAAACCGAAAAGTTCAGATTTCAGTCATATTAGCAACAGAGCGCGTTTTAACATTGAAAATAACGCTAATAGTGAAAAGCTTACTGAACAAGTGCCAAAAATGATTTTCACTCAAATATTCGATATGGAGATTAAAAGTGTGCAATTTAGTAATCCAACACTGAGTTAAGTAATCCAAATACCTGCGAGGGTCTAACTGAATTTCTATACACTCTCCCCCTGAAAATGACAATTGTGAAACACAAAAGTTCTATGCTAAAATTTTCTAAGTTTCTCTGTTTCAGGTAGCTTATACTTCTTGTTGTTAGGTAAAGTTGTTCAGTTAACTCTTTCGAAATCCACAGATTAAAAAGCAGTGACATGAAGACGTCTTACGTTTCAATCGAGTGTATACTATGTTTCTTGTTTCTTCAATCTAGTAGATGAGGTCTTCTTTGCATGATTTCCAGTTTCACCAATGTTGAATACGGCAAAGTACATGATGAGGATAATTGATGCTTGTCTCTCATGAAACTCTCATCAATGTTGGAACGCCAATGGAAAATCAAATCAACGGAAAATCTAGATTACCATGGGCCAAAAGTTCAACTTTCAGGGTCGTCACTTATAAAACTTTTTTCAGTTTCCCAATCAGCGTGAACATTCGTGCGGGAAGCGAAGATTAATGTGGATATTGTGCTATCGACCAAAAATAATCATAAATGACTTGTGCAGTACTAACTTATCCAGTTTTTATTGCGACAAAAACCAATCTACAGAGATCCCATTCTATATTTCATTTATCCTAACAGGAAAACTTTGTGAACAAATTGATCGGTTTCATCACTATCATAAGAAAGGTTGGAGACAACTGTACACTGATGTTAGCGCTGGATTAAAATTCAACAAAAACGTTTTAGAATCCAATGTACTCTAATTTTCCACACAGTTTCGAGAAAGTGATTTTCATGCGCAGATGAAAATTTTGCGCATAAGTTAAGCAATTAAATTGCTTCATCGGATTTAATTGAATTTAATACATTTGTTCAAAGAAATTCGAATGTTCGAAAGACACGATGTTATTTTATTCAAAAAAATTTTTCAAAAATTTCGAAAATTCCAAAGATCTCTGATTCAGGTTGGTCATATTTTCTGTGATTTTCTGATGAAATAGTTCATTGGTGACCCTTCATGTAATGAGAGATCCAGAGATAAAATATGAGGGTTCAGGACGTTTCGCAACTGCAACGTTTCACAACTCACGTCGATTTTGCAACTACAACTTTTCGCAATTGTGCATTTTTCAACCCACGCATTAGTGAGAATTCCATGTTTAAATAAGAAATTTCTAGATTTCGATGGTAATGGGATAGGGTTTACAAGGATCTCTATCGCAAATGAACTAGAAGCGAACAAGTTTATAAATTTGAAAAATGGTCGGTTGAAAAATGTAGTGGTTGCGAAATGTCGCGGTTGCAAAATGACTGGTTGAGAAACGTCGAGGTGCCGATATGAGACTTGACTATATTTTTTGAGGGGGGGGGGGGGGGGGGTTTAAAGCATAGTGGTAGTGGTCAGGAATGTTTCTTTGAATGAACATGGTTTTTAGTTTGGCGGAAGCACAAGCTGATATGGTCGATGGAGCACTGAACACATAAAAATTACGTAATTGTTTGAAAGATGATATTAAATAGAAATGGAGCGTACATTCATTGTAATGGATGGTATAATTGAAACTTTTAGCGCACTTTTGGACTCCACCATATTAAAGAAGACAACTTTTTCAGGTGGTCCATGACTTGAATTCGAGTAAGACTAGTTTGATTGAAAAATTGAGAGCTGATGCCATGAATCAATTACTTGAGCCATCTCTAACATTTATTAGTTTATGATTCAAGAAGATTTAGCTGATTTGAATGTTTAACTGCAATCTTAACAATATTTTGAAAACATAACCCTTCTTCTGATACCAGAGAAGCAGGAAATTCGCTAAAAAGTAAAAATAATAGTAGTTTTCCAATCAATCTAAGCCACGACAAGTCAATAATGAATCAAACTGGGTGACGTAGTAATTCTGATAAGAGCATACTATAACAGTAAAAATTGAGAAAGTTAATGTTTCACATTCTCAGTTTATTCCAAAACTGAGCAAAACAATGATGAAGGAAAATAAGAAAAACATTTTGATAAGTGCTCTATATTTTCAGAAAACCAACCTTTGCCGTTTCACTAGCAGCTTTTGGTGACACTAAGACACCCATCGGTAGTTCTCCGTTTCTTTCAGCTGGACTCTGACCGAAAAATGTTGTTGAGTCAATAAAAAATACTAGTTACAAGGGATATTTTGAAATTTCCCGTCAAAGACTTTGACTCAAAGTATTTATTTTTCAAATCTCCACAAAATCGTTCTTTGCATTCAATTAATTTTCCATCACGGTTTAACATTCATCATCAATCACATTATGTTTGTGAAGATAAAAAATCGAATCAGCGTGCTTTCCTTACTTCGCCCATTACAGTTGACTTACAACGACAATTTTCACAGCCTTCAGTAACAGTAGCTGTTTTAGAAAGTCATGTTTCAAAGGGCTAACTTGTACCCTACCTGATGAGAACGAATAATAACGCATTGAATTTCAATAATCACTCGCATTTAATTTCAATATATTCAAAACCTATTAACAACGGTAATGATTTTAGAAAAATGATAGCTCAATTATACCGTAGCCTATGAAAACTGATAATGTGTATTCGAGAAGGTTGATAAAAGTTTTTCACCGAGACAAAAATATTTGCATCAATAAGACGACTGCACTTTCGATAACTCCTAATTCACTGTTTTATCATTACCAGAATTACACTTCTTCTGATTCACGTTTAATTCAGTTCAAATCTCTTCTGCTTACAATTCATCACCAAATCAAGACAACCAATACCCTGTTGGGATTTTTAATCTCAAAGTGTGTTCGACTGTTATCAAATGAAAATTTACTCTATGTTCTTTTTGATTGCCCAATTTTTCTGTATCCTATTGATGAGAAAACGGGTTTTATAATAAGCCAGTCCTCGTCCAGCTGCTTTGCAATAACGCTAAAACGAGCAACGATTAAAAAATCAGATTTTGCCTACCATAGCAACCATGATGTTAACGATAATTTGGGAACAGGATACTACTTCTGATACCACAGAAGCAGAAACATATTACAAGGGCAAAGGTAATCAACACTTCCCATCAACGTAAGCGATTTTTCGAACAATCAAACTGGGTTCAGCAGATGTTTTGATACGAGCAGAAGCAGAATGCAACAGTGAAGTTTAACGAAAATAATGCTTCATTTTGCCTTTTTATGTCAAAACTAAATAAAATATTGATAAGCGAAATTGAGAAATAAATTTTAATAAGTGCTGAACTAGTCTATATCCTTGGCAATCCAATGTTTTTCGTTTCACTTTCGTGAAACTAGGACATCCATCGATCGTTCTCCCGTTACTTGAGCAGTTTGACATCAAACAACAAATTTCATTCTCTCTCACTTATTGAGTAAATAAATCAAGAACACAGATCACAGTCGGAGCCTGAAAAATCTGAAACTCATCTACCAAAGATTTACTTTTTCATCATTTCCAGAAAATTGCCAATTGCATTCGATTTCAAATCGTTCACGATGAAACGTTCTGTTAAAAACGTTAGATAAGTTCATTATACTCAACAGAATTTGAACTACACCAAACACTGAGCGTATAACTGAAAACAGGCGATGGTATAATTTCGCATGTATTGTCAACACTTGCAAATGAATGGAAAATAAGAACATTTCGAAAGTGAGAAATATTTGAAAAATGTGCATGTTGTAGCTATGAACCAGGAAACGCATGTTTCGTTGCTACTCGAAAAGGTAATTGCCTCCGAAGTATCACACTGGATCGAGTAGTTGTTCAAATATCAACACACTGAAACAGATAAGTATGCAAAAAATAATGTTTCATTGTGGTTGTTTTGAAAGATAGAATTTTTTTGTGGATAATGTTTCGTACGTAATGTTTTTAGATATTTATAAGGCATAGGTTATTAAAGCAGATCAAACGAGTCATAATTGACGAAAAGCCGTTTAATGAAGAGCTGAGAAATATATGTTTCAATCATATGGCATTAGTGAAACCAACGAGTCTGTCAACGGTAAAAACGGTAAATGAAAACCTATGGAATTTGAAATAAAACGGTCAGGAAGAATCAATTAAGAAATTTAAAAAAACGCGAAAACTTCTCTATTTCAACATGCTGGGAAAGTTATTTGTATCTTTAAACATGAATTCGGTGACCTTTTGAAACAATAAACGGAACTGAAATTTTGTTTAAATTACATTGCGGCGGCGAAACACCGGAGCAGCTGTGGTTTCTTGGAATGCTACATTTTGAAAGTTTTGCCGAACTTTGAACAAGGTCAATCATCTTTAACACATCAAGGATCACTAACAGCTAGTTGGAAACTGTATTGTTTTTCAAAGGTGGGTTATCAAATATTCAAAGAAAAAATTCATGTTTCACTATCAATGTGAAGAATTATGATTCAATTTGAATACAATGATGAGTTTATTGACTCAAAATGATGACATCAGCATACAGTACTTCACTTCAACCTACTGTTTTTAACCTCAATTTCAATCCCACTGCAATTGCACGATGATCAGATCAATGAATAGAACCGTGACAAATAACAGAGAATTTGAAAACTTGTAGAAACTGCAAAATCGTTCATCACTTCAGCAAGCATACATAATGTCTTGAGTGATGTTACTGGAATCCAACACATTGTTGATTTCCTTGACAGTCTGGTTGATTTCCTTGACAGATAGGTACTGTATTTTTCCTGCACCTAGAAAAAAACTGCCTGCAGTTTGTACAGTACTCTGCCGAAAAATGGCGCTCACATGGTCAGGTTCTGTTGAAAAACTCCAAACTTTGGCAGGCCAGAAACTAGTTAGAAATGCCCAGTTGCTTTCAAAATTTGAGAGCGCACTAAGAAAGTCTAGAACTCTATTTTTGTAGTCATAAACTTTTTTGTAGAACCTCATCTAGAGATGATGTGCCATGACAAACTTCATGAGTTTTTTTTTTCAATTTTTTACTGTTTCACTGTCTAGACTTCCTTTCAATATTCCTTCAAATAATCGATATACATGATATAAGCGATTTTTACATGATATAATATACAAGATATAAGCGACCTTTCTTTATTGATTGTAGACTATGTCTCTATTATCTGGGAATTCCGAAAAATTAGATTCACATGCCTAAGAGATTACTGTCATTAGTTTGAATCGGTTTTTTTCCTCGACTGCATGCCTCCATTTTTAGGGTCCTCCTCTGGGGGACCCTTAAGTATTTACTGTTTCCCATTCTTGATAACGACTGCTCAAAATTTCTCATTAGATAACTTATAAAACTAATACTAACAATCATATCGAATCATCAAAAAACATATCAAATCATATCAGTGAAACCTATGCTCATGAAATCGGGGAGTCTTCCGGATGCGTTCCATATCCGTGAATATGCGGGTGAAGTCGGACTCTTCGTCCTCAGTGCCACTCGATCCACCCTTCTTGCTTTTCTTTGGGGTCGGAATGTTTCCCGGGCGAAACTGAGAGCATCCAATCGTGGAATAGTCAAAAGTTCGCGATGGCGGACGTTTCAGAGACGCATTGCGGAAAATTAATTATTTGAAAAATTAAAAAAGTTTGAAAAAAATTTATGTCTGAATTTTGTTCTACAATCCAAAATGCTCAATGTTTGTCAAATTTCAAAACCCGGACATATGTAGTTATTGCCCAAATACATGAAATTTCTGAGCCGAAACTGAAGATTTTGAAAAATGTCGAAAGTCATATTTACCTTCACTTGCTCATCGGCGAAAAAGCTGTGGAAATTTCTAATGTGCAGAGCTTCGGCATCTGGATCGAGGGTAGTCGCCTCCAACGGGTCGTCGAATACGGTGCTCTGAAAAAGATTTTTGAATTCATCAGAAATTGACAAATCTCGAAAAACTAAACTACTAAACAATGAAACTGAAATTAACCCAACAAAGCCTAAAAATGTCCTAAATGTGGCACTGGCCTACAATTTGCTAATACTCACCTAAAATTTGGCAAAAGTCTACTAAAAAGCCTACTAGAAGAAGGAGGGAAGGATTGATACCCAAACCTAGTCCACCAAAACCAACCTGTTGATGAAAGTTGACTGTTTTGTCACCAGCAGAAAGTGATTGTGGGAGAACGAGGACGCTTTGATTGTCCTTCGAGTCGACTTCATCGGAATTGTGGTGTTGTTGATGAGTTTGTCCCATGGATTCTTGATTCTGAAAGTTTGAAGTTTAAAAAAAGACATTTTCGGTTTCTCATGATTCAAATGATTGATACAATTTGCTCCTTAGTTTGCTGAAACCACTCTTTTCTCCTCCGATCTCGCTTCCCTTCGACTTTCGGTGATTCAGAAGACATTTTGAGATATGGGAATCTGAAAATTTCAGAATTATTATGAGTCAGAATCAAGTCGTAAGTTTTAATGGAGAAAAGAAGCAAAAATTTCATAAAAAACTGAACGCAGAGAGTAAAAAGTGACGGGCAACAGGGAAAGAAGTGGTGGAGGGGACCAGGAACCCTCCACTTAGTTTCCCGGACGAAACTCAGAGTTCTCAGTACAAAAAAAGCAGAAGAACCAAGCATCATCCGTTTAAATCATTATTCTGACTGTAATGAAGAATTTGTGTTAATTTCAGAGATATTGGTACTCGGCAACATTTTTTGTAGCTTTGTAGCTTACTTTATGGCAGATGTGAAAATCGAAAAGTGAGAGAACATTTTTCAGGGAAAATTCAATGTTTCATGTTCGTGATATTTAGTGATTACTTTTGTTAATGTTGATTGTACCAATGAATAAAATGAATTTGTGAGCCATCTGGACAAAAGAAGCACAGACTGATCCTCATGAGTTAGATTCATGGATTACTCATAACATCGAAAAACAAAGATAAAAAAGATTCGGTTCAGAAAAAGTAGAGTGTTTTAAGGGATCAATTATTATGTCATAAAAAAAATTCACTTTTCCATTCCAAAGTGTTGACTCTGAAACAGTAACCTGAACTTTTAAAAATTACCATTTCGAAAACTTCAGATGTTCCATTCGTTCGAGACATTGTTAATGTTATCAGCTTTGCCCATACCTAAATTTTTTGAAATCCGGATTTGCAAAAACAATGTCAGCTGATTGAAAACCAAAAGTTTTGACTAGATTCACATGATTCTGGTCTAACTACTAAAAGTCACATAATTTCCGTGTTTCAGGAACACGACATGTACTGCTCTGGTATAGTCTTGTTAGTTCTTCAAATTTAAATGAACTTCTGAAACAGTAGTATTTAAAAAACCACGAACACTGACACTATTCGTGTGGTAGCTGAATTGACTGAGAGAATTCTGTAAGAGCAATGAAATCACTACTTCCCTTCCAAACCGATACTTCGGTTCTGAAACTGTAACCAAAACTTAAAAAAAAATTACTGATACAGAGACATCATGCAAGATCTTGTTCTAAATAAGTATTGGTTTAGTCACCAAAACATCAAAGTGGGAGAAAAGTTAAAGTAAAATTCACTTTAAGATTACACAAAGTCTCATTGTGCTAGGTTCATTATTTATGCAGACTTTACTGTTCTTATTAGTTTTCAGATATCGTAACATTGCATTCTCTGGTAATAAGAGTGACATTTATCTGACCGCAATACTTTGATTCTGAAACAGTAACCTAATCTTCAAAAAATTACTGTACAACAGGTATTACCTTCGTGAGAGGCAACGAATATTACTCCATGAATTTGTGTTCTCTAATTTCCTGATATCCGGACAGATATTAAGACAGATTAGCCATTGAAAAACGGAAGGGTATACCTGCCCGTTGTCCTTTTGATAGTGTTCTAGAAGTGTAGAAGTTTCGAACTTTGAAAAAAATTACTTTTTCGGAATTCGCATTTTTACAAGAAGATCAATGGATTACTAATGGTGTGATTTTTGGAACTATATAGAGCTTGGAAGACAATTGGACAAACAGAAACACCGACAGACTAGAATAAAGAGCACAAAGTTGCTCATAGAATGTTTCGGACTTTTTGTTTTTAAGAGAGCTTAAGAAGTGCACAAAAAAGTTATTAACGATAACCAAGTAACTCGAGTTATCACCCATCAAAGTCTCAGTCAGCCACTAATTCAATGAATGTTTCAAGACTCATATCTCTGCTCCTAGCCACGTTTAGAATATCTAGTTTTTTGAGCTGTGCTTGGAAAAATATCCCCAACCTAATGAATTAGGTTTCCAAGACGCGTCCTAACTTGAAATACGATAGCTCAACACCTCAAGTAATCCCCTTGTCAGATTTGGGAAATGATGACTAATCATTTTCCTATCAAATCTCTCCTCATAATACTACGCTGATGAAACATGGGGGAAATTTGAGGTACATTCATATTGCTTTTTTTACATGTCAGATGAATATCACTGAAATTTCAAAACAAATGTTTGATTTCTCATCCTTGCTAATGTCCTGAAACATCGCATACCAAATCCTGTAAAAATACCGAACTTCCTAACAAAATATCCTGTTCCATTATGATCACATCTGTTCTGTTTTCTTGATTATTCGATATACATTCGTATTGACTCAATATTTTATATTGCCTCAAGTGATCAGCCGGTTGAGAAGTAAACACTTTTAATTACGAATCATTAGACAGAGAAATCAATGTTTCGAAATTCGTCGATATTGTGCGTTTTTTGATTATCAATTTTAAAATGATCCGAACTGTTAAAACTAGAGCTGAAAAATCTTTATTTATAGAATAACCAAATGAAACAGTGATCTTGACAGACAATATTTTCTGTTTCATCATGTCAGTATCTGTTTTGTCATTCAGAAACTAATATTGGTTTATAAACTTGTAGCAAACTGACACTTGTAATGATGTAAACCTTAACAAACTCAAATTTACGATACCAATTTCACGAAACCAATAGCTTGAACCCTACTCCGTTCTGAAAAGGTGCTGGTACTAAACATTCAAAATTTTTCTGTTTCATTGTCGATGTAACTTACTATAAGTAAATTTGACCGTGATAATACAAGAAATTTTTCTTCGAGTCTATTGTTTTTCTGTTCATCAATCTCAATAGTAATGCATTTTTTACCTCTTCTCAATACACGGTCAATATAGCGTTCTCAATATAACAATTTCTCATCAAATTCTCCTTTTATACTAGGCTGATGAAACACAAAAAAGTTGCGCTCAAGCAGTTCAAGAATTCACGCCTTTTTGACCTTCCAGTTGAAATTACTGCATTTCCTAAAAATTTCCGGTTTCTCATTCTTGACAAATTTTTCACCTACATTCCAAACCAATTTCTACTAAGAAGGGAATGAAAAATATTTAAATGAATATGAATGTAACACAGAATAATTTATGTTTTTATGTTTTTATAGAACTTCTACATAGAATAAAAATACTCAGCCAACAAATATCAGAAACATTGTAATTTAAAAAACAGCCAAAATATTTTGCCTTTTCATCAACTTCATAAGAGAGTTTGAGTCGTTTTATTACACAACTTTGCAATAAATCAGATTCCGTTATGGCTGATGTCTCATAAGTTTAGCTGTGATGAGATTATCGAATATCATGTTAGCTTTCAGTTCCTCAATCTCGTTACTACGGTGTTGGATCTGGACAAACAGAAACACCGACAGACTGGAATAAAGAGCACAAAGTTGCTCATCGAATGTTTCGGATCCTTTGTTTTTAAGAGAGAAAAAAGTTATTAACCAAATCCAAAAGTGCCCTCACCAATTTTCGCTTCTGTAAATCAATTTTGAATCGAAACTTTTGCACTGTTTTCTACATGATTACCTGCTTCACTGCTTCTGTAACTGATAATGTGAAAATTTAATTACGATCATCCTATAACATTTTTACGTATATTTTGCCATCTGATAGTAATAATGGGTATACATACGTACAATACTTCTTGAATTGTTTGTCCAATATATCACCGTATACCAATACAGTATCCTCGTGACTCATAAGGGAATTACTTGAGGTGTCGAGTTGAGCTTTTCCTAGAAATTCTATTGGAGACTATACTGACCTGGAGAATTCTGAATCTGCAGTCAAAATAGGAAAAATGTTTAAGTAACTCGAGTAATCAGCCATCAAAATCTCAGCCAGCCACTTATTCAGTGAGTTTTTGAAGAGTCATATCTCAGCTCCTAGGCACGTTTAGAATATCTTTTAGTTTTTTTGGCTGTGCTCGGAAAAATATCCGCAACCTAATAAAATAAGTTTCAATGATGTGCCCTAACTTGATATAGGATAACTCGACTGCTTAAGTAATCCCCTTGCCAGAGTTTTGAAACGGCGACGAATGTTTTTCCTACCGAATCTTCCCGTTATACTACGCTGATGAAACAGGGAGAAAATTTGAGGTACATTCAGAATGCTTTTTTAGAACTCGGATGAAAACCACTGAAGTTTCGAAAAAAATGTTGGGCTTCTCATCCTTGCTAACGACATGAGAAATCACTTACCTAATCGTGTGAAAACTTTGCCTAACAGAATATCCTGTTCCATTATGATCACATCTGTTCGGTTTTCTTGATTGCTCGATAGACGTAGCATTGTCTATTTTATATCGGCTCAAGGAATAAGTCTTTCGAGAAGTACACAATCATAATTACGAATCAATAGACATTGAAATCAATGTTCCGAAATTGATCAATTTTTGCGTCTTTTCTTATTTCCGAAACATTTTCAAACTCAGTTCAAATTGGAGCTGAAAATCTTTATTTATAGAATAACCGGATGAAACAGTGAATATGACAGACGATGATTTCTGTTTCATCGTGTCACTATCTGTTTTGTCATCCAGAAACTGATATTGAAGATTCGCAAAACTGTGGCACTTTTAAAAATGTAAACCGTGCGAAATTCAACTTTACAGTACCAACTTCACGAAACCAATAACTTGAACCCTACTCCGTTCTGAAAAGGTGCTGGTACTACAAATCCGAAAGTTTTCGGTTTCATTGTCTATGTAATTTACTACGAGTAAATCTGGCTGTGATCGTGCAAAATTTTCTTACTGTTCTTTGTTTTTCTGTTCCTCAAACTCAATAATAATGCATTTTCTACCTCTTCTCAATAATCGTCCCATATACGGTTCTCAATATATTATGAACACTGTGTCGTCATGGTCTAATTTCAGTCGAAATGTTTATCTTAAAACTAACATTTTCTCATAAAGTTCTCCTGTTATACGATGCTGATGAAACCTGAAAAAGTTGCGCCAAAGTATTCACATTTTCTGTATTCATACTTTTTGTAAAAATGGGTTAAATTACTGAATTTCCTCAAAGATTTTCAGTTTTTCATTCTCGCTAAAATTTCTCATTCACAATTCGAATCAATCCCGAAGCTGCAAGACAGAAAAATTCAAATAATTCAGCAGGGAATAGTGTACCTTTCGATATTTTCTTAGAACTTTTACATTGAATCGCAATTCTCAGCCAACGAATATCTGAAACACTATACTGACTGAAGAAACAACCAAAATATTCACCTGTTTCATCAACTTCATAAGAGAAGTTGAGTCGTTTTATTGCACAATCTTGCATTCGTATGTCTGCATATTCTGTTAACGCTTGTTTGCAGTATTGCTCATTTCTCCGAAGCGTCTGAACATGTCTAACTAGGGAACCATGTACACAAACGGTGAGCATTCATAAAAATGATATGCATACTTGTCAAATTACGGGCCAGCCCGCGGGCCGGCCCGGGCCGGCCCGTTTGAGCCCCCCCCCCCCGGGCTGGCCCGGGCCGGGCCGGGCCGGGCCCGCGGAAAATTTCAGGGCCCGGGCCGGCCCGCAGGGCCCGGAGTGAAAAATTTGGGCAATTTTTTTCGAAAAATTTCATGAAAAAAGTTTCGTTTTTTCGAAAAAATTGATTTTTCGTGTATGAAAAATGACTACAATTGCTGAAATGTCGCTCCGAAATTCCATAAACTTGACTATTTTACTTGAAATATCAAAACCTTGCTTTACAAGGGAACCATTTGGAACTGTAAATTCCGAATTTCTCCAAAATTTCACCTTTTGTTTGTGTCAAATGTATCTAGAACCTCCTCAAATTTTCATTCATGTATACTGACAACAATTCAGCTCTGGAATAGACCCAGAACTCGACATAGAGCCATCCAATTATCCCTACCCAGTACTACAATAGTACATTTTGCACTTTTGAGCACCCATATCTTGGCTTCAGATGTCTCCAGATGGCTCCAGATGTCGATATGAACAAATGAGAGAAGTTTGGAGAAGTTCCGAATTCACTTGGTCACACGGTTCCCTTGTTAGAAAAAAATTTTTGTACTAGGCGGGCCGAACGGGCCGAGCGGGCCGGGCCGGGCCAGCCCGCTCTACGGGCCGGGCCGGGCCGGAGGACATTTTTAGCGGGCCCGGCCCGGCCCGGCCCGTGACAAGTATGATGATATGTACCATTGGAAAGAGCATGCTTTTGAGATGTTTCGAAATGTCAGTTTTTGCGGAACGATAACTATAATAGTAGGATTGGGGTTGTAGTTTGAACATAAGAATAATCACACGTTCATTCTCGATGAAAAGTAAAGAAAACGAAACAGCGAGAAAGAGAGGAAGTCAAAAGACGATTCCCAGGCTGAAGGAGAAGAAATGATGTCCGTGGGAACGTTCTTAACATTTAGCTTCATTATTCGTGTTTCATGATTTTTATAATTTTTCTCGTTTCTTCAAGTCTTGTTTCCTTCTTTTTTCCCATGGGTACCAATAAACTCCAAAGTTTCTTTTTTGTCAGTTC
Source organism: Caenorhabditis sinica (assembly GCA_963932045.1). Taxonomy (NCBI): domain Eukaryota; kingdom Metazoa; phylum Nematoda; class Chromadorea; order Rhabditida; family Rhabditidae; genus Caenorhabditis; species Caenorhabditis sinica. Next base: position 25,594,107 of record OZ009940.1, read on the forward strand.
TTTTCAAATTTTTCTGTTTCACGAGCTTGATATCAAAAAGAATATACCATTGCCATTAATCACAAGTCGCTCAGAATTCGTCAGAGAGCAATACGAAAGCCTTCCAATTTTGGACACTTTTCATCTTCTGAAAGACCGTTTGACCGGATGTCCTTCTGCCGAGATTTGCTATAATTGGTTTGCTCGTTATGTCCGTCTGTCCGATTATCCGCAAGTCCATTATTCTCTATGCGAATAAATTTGCCTGTGGAAATGAGAAAAATACTAAACAAATACGAATTGCCGAATATTGGAGCAAGATATCTGACTGCTTATAAAAACCAGAGACAGGAAAATTTCGAACAAAAAACGTAGACCTTTCCAGAGTTTTTTATCTTTCACCAACATCATAATTGCACCGACGATTTTCGATTCTAGTCGGGAGAGCACAAGTAGTTTTTTCAAGTCACGAGCAATTGAATCAACATGGTGATTTCACTTCAAACAACATGCAATAGTTGCATAACCTGTAAAACACGAAAAATAGAATTTAGATACTCTTCATATATCAAAACACATCTACAACTTTAAAAAATGAAAACTAGAGAAAACAGTGATTTTCCAGCAAGAATGTTCTGTTTCATAGTGTTCATTTTCAGTGCTCTCCTCTGAAAATGATGATCTGGTATATTTACGGACATTTGACATTAGATTATCGAAAAGCACACCAAAAACCTGTTGCTATCGCTTTCTTCTATTAGTAACTTGAAACATGAATCAAATTTGAATCTGTACTTCCCAAGGGTAATCCATAAGATCTCCTGCTTCACTGCTTCTGTAATTGATAATGTGAAAATTTAGTTAACTAATAGTGCTCTTGCATACTCTGTTTTTTCAATTATTTGTCCACTACAATACAGTATAGAAATACATTGTTTTGTGAATCAGATTCTGAGAACTCTTGTTTTAAAGTTTTTTTAACCAACTGAACAACTCTTTTCAAAATTTACTGTTATACGACGCTGATGAAGCATGGAACTATTGTTCACTAATAATAACCCCAATCCCAAACGCCACAAAAAGGTGAGAATTTTTCGGTTTCGCATTCTCGTTATGTTATCAACTTATTGTTCAAACTGATTTCATTTACGAACACCGCAACAAAAAATAAATTGTACAACAATAATTATGCTCCTTTTTTGGTTCACATCAGCTAAATTTTCTTGACCATCCGATAAATTTTAAGGATGGGTCAAGTATTTATTCAAGGCATTGGCGGGTTCAGAAGTACACATCTATGACTATGAATCGTCAGAAACCGAAATCAAAGTTCCTAAATTTGTCTTTATTAAACCCCATCTTATTTGGCTATACACTATATATAACTAGACCAGATAACTAGACCAGAAATTTTTTAAAATTTACATAACAACCCAGTGAAACAGTGATTAAGACAACCAACGTTTTCTGCATTTTTACGTCAGTACGTGTTTTCTCATTTAGAACATAAGATCAGGTTTCCGACACACACATACAAAACGAAGTGGCACATGTTGAAATGCTTACCGTAGCAAACTCAACTTCACTAAGCCATTAGCCATTTACCAATAACTTGAACCCTACTCTGTTATGGAAAGGTTCTACAAATTCGAAATATTTCGGTTTCATTGTCTACATAAATTAACATGAATGAATTCAGCCATAATGGTGCCCATTGCACACATGCCTGACTGTTTTTTTCTGTTTCCTGTTCTTAATTTGTCAACTATCTGCATAATACAAACACTTCGTCCTCATGGTCTTAGTTTAGTCAACAATTTCTAGCACGTCACAATATCTGTCGAAACTACTGGCATGTCACATGTATATTTTTCCGGTTTCTCATTCTTGAAAAATATTTCTTTTTCACCTACAATCCCAATCAATCTACTATGTGGGTAATTAAAAATATTCAGACATATAACGATGATAGTCCTTACAATGTACGTGCTAGAGAACATTGACTGAAACGAAACTACGGCGGCACAGAATTTCCCCGTTATCCTTTGCTGATGAAACATGCGCAAATTGAGTAGAAACAGTTTATCGTTCATTTTCCAGAAGTCAAGTAACACCACAGACATCACAACAAAACATTTCGGTTTCATATTCTTGGTTAATTTTTCACCTACACTTCGAATCAATTCCGAAATTAGGTAATTAAACACACCAACAGTAATTAAATATGGCACAAAAATGCAGTCATGGCTTTCAGAATTGTTATGGGTATAATTTTCTAGCTGAATTGATAACAATTCACTATACTGCGTGATCTGATTGACCTGCTAGTTTTTCCATGGGGAAAACCAGAGAAAAGACGATAATTTAACCTTCCGATCGAATTGAAGTTTGCAGCTAACAATAAAAATAAGAACCTGAAACAGCTAATTTTTTTGTAAAATTTCCCGTACATCTGGCTCTGAATTTTGAAATCGAATTGAAAACACCACCACAAGTTCAGCATGTATGTAGTCAATTCGTATTTGTAAAAGGTCCCCTACGACCACTACTCTCGTTCAATTCAATATTTATCCTTGGATGAACCAATCACCTTATCGAGGCATGTACTGGTAATTATGATCCACTTAAAACAGTAGCTAATCATCGATGTACTTCTTGGATTGAAAGCCTCTTTTCTTGACTAAAGAATTAACGGAAACATGAAGCATTGTTGTTTTGTAGAAGTTTGTAATTCACAAACACAGAAACCTCTGAACCCAGATCTTCCTGTTTATACCTTCTTTGAGTCGTCTATCGTGAATTGATCAGTTGCGCTTCAACTTGCTCACAATATACTTTGTTACTGGAAAGGGAAAATTTTGAAGCACAATCGATGATTCAACTCTGGTCACAAATCAACAAAAACCATGCCCATCTCGATTAAAAATTTCGGCTTCTCATTCTCGTTAAATTGTTCACTTACAATTCGGATCAATTCTTCGTTTGTAGACAATTGAAACTCAGCAGAAGAAAACCTTGCACACATGTCTCAGTCGAATCCACTGCACAGACACTACCCATTGAAGTAAAAAACACTCGGCCAACTACAGTATATTTGTAAGTAATTGAAACAGGGACATTTGTCGTAGAACCATCTGACTTTTTCTCTTTCGTTCGATCTATTGACAGCGTTCAATAACTGAGTAAACTATCGAGGAATTGAACTATTCATACTGTAATTCTATTTATGAACCACCTGAAACAGTGGTCTTCTTAATATGGTAGAGACCAAAAGTGCGTTAAGAGTTTCAAGTATACCATCTATCACAATGAATCTACGCTTCATTTCTAACATCAAACTACTGTTACGGGACAATAAGATCGCCCGTCACTTTCCACTTTTCCATTTCTTATCTTCTATTCGCATAACATTAATTATTCCCATATACAAAGACCCGCCGGGCAGGCAGCTGCCCGTGCGCTTATCTACCCGTCTTTCCTCTTTCATATTCATTCTGTTGTACATACACTGGTGGGGGAGAGTGACCGTCAGGTCTCCCGTCAAAAGAAGACCATCGTCGGTCATGAGGATACTATGCATTTTCCAGAGTTGAAAGACCAAAACCCAAAATTTCTGTTTTTGTTTGTTGTTTTAATTTCAACTTTCAAGATCAATTCAGTTTCTCACTGGTTCCATTAAAAAAAATTTCACGCAGTTTTTACAGTATTTTATCACCAACTCCATTCTACGTTACGAGTCTCGATTGTTGATTTGTGACGAATTTTTTTGTTTCATGAATTTGACATCAATATAATAAATCATGATAATTAATGAAAAAATTTTTAGAATGGGCACAGTGAAAAATTACAAATCAACACCGGATCAATTCTAAAGCTCAAAAAGTTTACAAACTTCCCACCTTGGTCAGTTGTTATGGTCAGAGCGTTCATCTAATGAGATTTGGTATGTCTGGGTCGGTCTAAATCTATGTGTTCGCTTCCGAGTCCCAGATATTATCTCTGTTTGTAAGCTTATGACCTGCGGTATTACTCTCATATTCTTGGCAGGATATGAAGAACATGATGTGTGTTAAGGATAAGCAGGGATGGAAAATTAATTGAGACAAAATACCCAAAAATTTTTACTTCGGGAACCTGAGACAGTACTTCTTCGAAAAAAAAGTACACCTTTGATAAATTTATTTCTCTTTCACTAACACCATATTTGACCCGACGGTTCTCGATTCTATTTTGTGTTTTAAAAGTGGTTCGTTCAAGTCAAGAGCATTTGAATAAACCATGAGCTTTTATTCTTCAATCTCTGTTCAATAGGTGGATAATCCGAAAAACATGAAAGAAGGATGGTTGTATTCATGAATCAATTTAACCCAACCCCAACGTCATAGATGAAAACCATAAAAAATGGTAATGTTTTCAGTAAGACATTTCTGTTTCAATATGTTCATTTTCGGTTTTTTCGTTTAGAACTGATACTTACTATATACTTTAAGCTTAAGGACTAATGACATTTAACATTGGATGATCGAAAAGCACACAATTAATCCATTGTCATCGCTTTCTTCAAATGTCACTGTGTTAGTAACTGTTAGAACATAGTGGCAAGGTCAGGAGTACCCTCTAGCTGGCACAAATACTACCAAAACGTCAATAGGAGCAGCAATTACTGAGTAATGACATCTTGATGTTGAAAACGTCTATTTTTGAAAAAAAAAACCCTGTTTGGATGACAACAAATAACATTTCGTTTCAAAAATTTCTCTATTCCTACTGGCTTGGAAATCACAATAAATACATTTTAATGAACATTTGGACTAGGATAGAGTCTAACGCATTTGTGTGGCAGAAGTAAAAATTGGAAAGGGAGAAAACGGTTGTGGAACAGACAGAATCAGAGAATATTCAATGTTTCATGTTCGTGATATTCATTGGTTAGTTTTGTTAATGTTGATCATGACGTCCCAATGCATAAAATGAGTTTGTGAGCCATCTGGACAAAAGAAGCACAGACTGATCTTCATGAGTTAGGCTCAAGCATTACTCATAACATAGGAAAACAGGGATGAAAAGGATCTGGTTCAGAAAAAGTATAGTGTTTGAAGGGATCTACTTTTATGTCCTAAGTTGATTAAAAAATGGCAGTTTTCCACTCTAAATTGTTGACTTCGGAACAGTAAAAAACCTGAACTTTTAAAATTTACCATTTCGAACACTTCAGATATTCCATTCGTTCGAGACTTTGTCAATGACTCATTAGTTATCGCTCTGATTTCACTTTTCTGACATTCGGATAAGCAGAACAACTGTCAGCAGATTGAAAACCAAGAGTTTTAACTAGACATGATCCTGGTCTTACAATTAGAAGTCAAACAATTTCAAGTTCAGTGTTTCAGGATCGCGACTTGTGCTGCTCTGGTTTAGTCTCGTCCAATACTTTAGATCAGAAACAGTAACTGAAACTTTCAAAAATTACTGATTCAAAAACAACAAGCATGATCTTGTTTTAAATAAGTATTGGTTTGGCAACGACAACATCAAAAAACAGAAAAAAGTTGAAATAAAATTTACTTCAAGATAACACAAAATCTAGCGTTGTTATTTATATAGGCTTTTCTGTTCGTCTTAGTTTTCAAATATCATATCGTTGCAGTCTGATGTTCCTCTGATCCTAACCTGAAGATTAATCGTGAAGGATGGTCCCGCCGTGACTGGAGAAGACATCAGACTGCCTCTTTAAAATATGAGCAAAGTTTATACTAAAACCGTTCTGACATTTTGACAAACAGAGGCACCGACTAACTTTTATAGAAAAAAAAGTGATTAGTACAGAGATAATAAGAACAAAACTCATCTAACCGCAATACATTGATTCTGAAACAGGAACCTAAACTTCAAAAATTAGTGAAAAACAGATATTACCTTCGTCAGATCACAACAACAATAACTTCACGAATTTTTGTTTTTTTTTTTTGAATTTGGGTATTTCCTGATATCCGGACAAACAACAAGACAAATAGGTTATTGAAAATCAGAAAGGTTTCTTGAAAAAAATTGCGGTTTCTCGTTTTCGCTAAGTTTCTCAGTTACATTTTGAATCAATGCTTTCTCTGTATCGAGTTTTTGACGTTCAAAGTGCCAAAAATCGGATTTTGTGGTCCTCTTTTCAGTGCTAATTTTTCCATGTGAAATTCTCAGTGAAATTTTCAGAAAAAAGTTTTTCGATTTTTGGCACTTTGAACGTCAAGACTCGATTTAGGTTGGTTTTTATACATGTTGAAGTTTCGAGAAAAATGTTCGATTTCTCATCCTTGCTAATGTCATGAAACATCGCATATCAAATCCTGTGGAAACACCGAATCGCCTAACAAAATATTCTGTTCCATTATGATCACATCTGTTCGGTTTTCTAGATTGCTCAATTGACATAGACTCAACAGTACTCTAACCTTTACTAACCTTACCGAATCATTAGAAATAGAAATCAATGTTCCGATATTCGCCAATTTTTTAGTATTTTTTATTTAAGTAGAGCTGAAAAATCTTTATTTATAGAACAACCAGATGAAACAGTGAATATGACAGACGATATTTTCTGTTTCATCATGTCAGTTTCTGTTTTGTCATTCAAAAAAGAATATTGTGGATTCAAAAAAATTGTACCAAACTGGCACTTGTAGAAATTATTATCCGTAACAAACTGAACTTTACGGTACCAACATCACGGAACCAATAATTTGAACCCTACTCTCTTCTGAAAAGGTGCTGGTACTACAAATCCGAAATGTTTCGGTTTCATTGTCTATGTAATTTGCTATGAGTAAATATGACCATGATACCGCAGATGTCTTCCTGCTGATTGTTTCTCTGTTCCTCAATCTCAATAATAATTCATTTTCTACCTCACCTTAATCGACGGTCATACCATTCTCAATATTATATGAACACTGTGTCGTCATGGTCTCAGTTCATTCAAAATGTTGTATCGTATCCAACCTCAAGTGTAACATTTTGTCATCAAATTTTCCTGTTTTACTATGCTGATGAAATGAAAAAGTGGCGCTCAAGTTCACACTGTTTTTTTTTACAAACCAGTTAAAATTACTCAATTCAAAAATTTTCAGCTTCTCATTCTCGCTAAATTTCTCATTTACAATTCGAATCAATCCCGACACTGTAGGTAATTAAAACAGAACAAAATCTGATAATTCAGCAAGGAATAGTGTACATTTTGATATTTTTTATAGAGCTTCTACATTGAATCAAAATACTCAACAAGCTACAATTTGAAACACAGTAATCAAAAAAAAACAATCAAAATATTCTGCCTTTTCATCAACTTCATAAGAGAGTTTGAGTCGTTTTATTACACAGTTTTACAGTCGAGTGTTGTTCATCAAAATGATATGTACCATTGGAAAGAGAGCATGTTTATGAGACGTTTTGAAATGTAAGTTTTCGCGGAACGCCTTCAGAAGGCGTGATATTTTGATAGTAGGCTTCACACGTTGTTGGGTAACTGATTATTTCAAGTGTTTGAAAGTTTAAATTGCAATCATTTATTAGTAGTATTAGAATTACAGTTTGATTTTTCGAATAGTCCCACAGTCATTCATAACGAAAAGTAAACAAAACGAAACAGCATAATTTCTACTATTAATTTAACTTCAATTCAACCGAAGCTTGAAACATTGTTGATCAATTGCGCTTCATCTTGCTCACATTATACTTTGTTACTGAAACGGACAAATATTGAAGCACAAATAATGGCTCAACTCCTGTGAGACAGGAAAAATTCAAACAATAAACGCAAACTTTTCCTAAGTTTTTTCTGTTTCACCAGCATCATAATTGCACCGACGGTTTTTTGATTCTAGTCGGGAGAGCACAAGTTCAAGTCACGAGCTATTAAATCAACATGGGACTTCTAAAACTTTTTTATAATAAACCAGGAAGTGGGCGTTAAAAAAGAGCCAGGAAAGCAGAAGAACTCCTGATGTCAGAGGGACCAAAACGGATGTGGTCGTCCAAAGAAAATCAGAAATCCACAAATGAGTTTGACAGCTTCCAATGAGCCACCAAAGAAAAGTGACCGACCAAAGAAGACCATCGTCATCGGTCATGAGGATACTGTACATTCTGAAGAGTTAAAGGAGCAAAACACTTGTTCATGCACAAAGGATTGAATAATAAGTTTTTTCTGTTTTTGTTGGTTGTCTTAGTTTCAACTTTGGGGAACATATCAGTTTTCCCATGTGTATCATTCGAATTCATAAAAAATTTCACTCAATTCTTACAGTATTTTATCACTCCACTCCATTTCACATTGCGGGTCTTGATCATTGATTTTTGACGAATATTTTTTTGTTTCATGAGCTTGACATCAATATAAAAAATTATGATGATTAATGAAGAAACGATTCCAAGGCACAGTAATAAATCACAAATCATCATCGGAACCATTCTAAAACTCGAAAGGTTTACAAACTTCTTACCTTGGATCTTTTGAGATTTGTTATGTCTGATCGGGTCTGTGTCTGTGTGTCCGCATATCCGAATCCCCGATGTTATCTCTGTTTGAAAGTCTATGTGTTACCAGCGGTGTTACTCTTTCATTCAGAAATTCTTGGCAGAACATAAAGAACATGATGTGTGTTCAGGAAAAGTGTAGAAGAAAATCAAATTAAGACAAAATACCCAAACATGTTTACTTCAAGAACTTGAGACAGTGTAATTTCGAACAAAAAAGTAGATCTTTCACGAATTTATTTCTCTTTCACTAACATCATAATTTCACCGTCGGTTTTCGATTCTATTTGGGAACTTCCAAGTGGTTCGTTCAAGTCACCAGCATTTGAATAAACCATGAGCTTTTATTCTTGAACCTTTGTTCAATAGTTGGATAACTAGTTGACCCGCTCCCGCTTGCGCGGGTCCTCGGTGCTTTTTTCTATGAGTGGTTACTGTACCTACAGTAATCTTGCGGGAGCAAATTTTTTACAATACGCTCTAGAAGCGCCCGGATACTCATGACTACTGCCAAAATTTGAAATGAATACCTGCACTGCGAAGAAAGTTATTCAACAAAAAATCTTGGACAGACAGACACACAGAACTATTCCTGTAAGGAGAAGATCTGAAAAACGTGAAAAATATACCCGTCTTCAATTAAAGTAACCCTACCCCAACGTCATAGATAAAAACCATCGAAAACAGTCATTTTCCAGAGAGAAATTTCTGTTTCAATGTGTTCATTTATATTGAATAATCGGAAAGCACACTATGAATCCATTGTCATCTCTTTTCTAAAATGTCACATATTAGCAACTTAGAACATAGTGGCGAACTTTAATTGCAGCGGCAATTACCGAGTAGTGACATCTTGATGTTGAAATAATGAAAACATCGATTTTTGAAAACAAAAAACTCTGTTTGGAAAACAAAAAATAACCCCTCATTCCAAACTTTCTCTATTCGTATTGGCCTGCAAAATCACAATAAATACATTTTTATGAACATCTGGACTAGGATAGAGACTAACGCATTTGTATGATTTTACGGCAGAAGTGAAAATTAAGAAGTGAAAAAACGTTTTTGGAACATTCCGAATCAGTGAAAAATCTATGTTTCATGTTCGTCATATTAATTAATAAGTTTTGTTAATGTTGATTTGTGACGTCCCAAGACATAAAATGATTTTTTGTGACGTCTTATAATCCGTTTGCGAGCCATCTGGACAAACAGAATCACAGACTGATCTTCATTAGTTAGATTCATGCATTACTCATAACATCGAAAAACAGGGATAAAAAGGATCTGGTTCAGAAAAAGTATAGTATTTTATGGGTTCCAATTTGATGCCATGAGTGAATAAAAATAATCACTTTTTCAAGTCTAAAGCGTTGAATCTGAGACAGTAAAAACTGAACTTTTGAAAATTACCATTTCGAACACCTCAGATATTTCATTCGTTCAAGACATTGTCAATGATTCTACAGTTGCCTGTTGAACCAACCGTGAGCTTTTATTCTTCACAGCCCAATTTGCGATTTCAAAGTTGAGAACCAGGAGAAAAACATTCGGATAAGCAGAAACACTGTCTGCTGATTAAAAACCAAGAGTTTTAACTAGACATTGTGCTGGTCTTAAAACTAAAAGTCATACAATTTTTAGTTCAGTGTTTCGGGATCGCGATTTGTGCGACATGTGCTGCTCTGGCTTAATCTCGTCAGTTCTCCATTTAAATTGACATCTGAAACATGCCTTTTGAAAAAACAGCGAACACCAACACTACCCTCTTCGTAAGTGAATTAACTCGGAAAATGTTAAGAGCAATAAAAAAAGCACTACTTCCTATAACCAATACTTCGGTTCTGAAACAGTTACCGAAACTTAACAATTACTGATTCAGAGACAACATTCAAGATCTTGTTTTAAATAAATATTGGTTCGGTAACGACAATATCAAAACGGGAAAAAAATTAAAGTATCATTAAATTCAAGATTACACAAAATCTCATTTTGCTAGGTTTGTTATTAATACAGACTTTACTGTTTTTATTAGTTTTCAGATATCGTAACGTTGCAGTCTGCTGATGGATGGTGCCGCCGCGAATCAGTAGAAATAAAATAAAATCGTGACTGGAGAAGACATCAGACTGCGTCTTTGTAAAATCAGCAATGCTTATACTAGTTGTAAAACCGTTCTGACATTAAGACGAAAAAAAGACACAGACTGACTTCTGTAAAAAAAAGAATGCTCTAGTACAGAGATAATTAGAACAACACTTATCTGACCGCAATACTTTGATTTTAAAACAATAACTTAACCTTCAAAAAATTACTGAAATAATGATACTACCTTCGTCAGATCATAACGACAATTACTCCGCGAACGTTTGTTCTTTGATTTCCTGATATCGGGACAAACTACAACGCAGTTAGGTCATTGAAAATCGGAAGGGTAAACCTAGCCGTTGTTCATCTGATAGGTCCAAATGTTCAAGAAGTGTTCATTCATTCATTTATTCATTTATTCCAGTTTCAAAGAATGGTGAGAACAAAAAGTTCAATACTAATGTCTCCCTTTTCTTGCTGGGGTCATCCGGATGTTCCTGCCATTTTCCTAGTTCCTCGTCTTCTCTTTTGACCGGGTCATTGATCTTTTTTTCCACATGATCTTTTTTTCCAAAAAGTTGAGCCACGTGGTTTCCAAACTGGCGATTTATCGATGAGCACCGGGTGATTTGAAATCGGCTTCGATCCCTTTCCCATGGCTCCTCGTCATCATAATCTTTCCTTCTTGTCCAACTCCGACATCTCACCTCCACTTTCTTAGATCAAACCTTCGAGCCAAATTGGTCGTCGTTAGGTATCATCTTGAGCCACCAGGGATTCGCCAGGTCGTCGCGTCGGTGTTTTCAGGTCGGCATCGGATTCCTTAGCAATGACGTTGTGGCTACGATCCCTCCGTGCCAGGGTTCTGGGACCGGACTCCCGAAATTATCTTCGAAACAGAGAGATGAGAAAACTCACCGCCCTGCATGAAAATAAAAACGAGAATGTAATAGTCAAGAAGTGTAATAGTTTAGAAATCTGAAAAATTTTACATTTTCAGAATCAAAATTTTTGCAAGCAGATCAATCGATTACTATTGAGTTCACTGTTGCCGGTTTATTGAGCTTGTAAGACAACTGGACAAACAGAAACACCAAGAGACTAGAATAAATAGCGCCAATAAGCTCATCGAATGTTCGGATCCCATGTTTTTAAGGGAGCTTAAGAATTTTAAGAGTGCTTGAAAAAATGCTCAAAAAGTGCCCTCACCGATTCTCGCCACTGTAAAATCAATTTTTAATCAGAACTTTTGCACTGGTTTCCACAAAATCTCCTGTTTCACTGCTTATGTAATTGTGAAAACTTAGTTACGATCACTTCCTTCACATCGATGGTAATAATGCGTACACATACAATCCTTCTTCAATTTTTGTTGTTTGTTCAACACAACACAGTATACCAATACAGTATCCTAGTGACTCACAAAGGGATTACTTGAGGTGTCGAGTTGAACTTTTTCTAGGAATTCTACCGTAGACTATATTGACAAAGAGGATTTGGAATCTGTAAAGAAAATCGGTAAAACGTTTAAGTAGCTCGAGTTATCAGCCATCAAAATTTCAACCAGCCCTTAATTCAGTGAATTTTTGAAGACTCATATCTCAACTCCTAGGCACGTTTAAAACATCTCTTTTTTTGCTGTGCTTAGAAAAATATCCGCAATCTAATGAATTTGGTTTCAAAGATGCGTCCTAACTTGAAATAAGATAGCTCGACACCTCAAGTAAACCCCTTGTCAGATATTCGAAAACGACGACAAATCATTTTTCTACCAAATCTCCCCTGTTATACTACGCTAATGAAACATGGGGGAAATTTGATGTACATTCATATTAGATTTTTTTTACAAGTCAGATGAATATCACTGAAATTTCGAAAAAAAAGTAAGATTTCTCATCCTTGCTAATGTCCTAAACAATGTATACCAGTTCCTGTTGAAACACCGAATCGCCTAACAAAAAGTTCTGTTCCATTATGATCATATCTGTTCGGTTTTCTTGATGGATCGATCTACGTTGGATTATCAGTACACACTTGTGATCATGAATCATTAGACATAGAAATCAATTTTCCGAAATTTGTCAATTTTGCGTCATTTGATTCTTTAATCATTTTTTAAATCAGTCCGAAATTGAGCTGAAATATCTTTATTTATAGAATAACCGGATGAATCAGTGAACATGACAGACAATATATTCTGTCTCCTCATATCATTATCTGTTTTTTTTTTTCAGATGCCAGAAACTGATATTGATCCTAAAAATGTACCAATCTGACTCTTGTAAAAATGTTAACCGTAACAAATTCAACTACAATAAGCCACCATTTACCAATTTTATAACTTGAACCCTTCTGAAAAGGTACTCGTACGTACTATAAATCCGAAATGTTTCTTTTTTTCGGTTTCATTGTCTGTGTAATTTACTATGAGTAAATCTGGACGTGATCGTGCGAAGTCTTCTTCTTTTGTTTTTCTGTTCCTCATTCTCAATAATAATACAGTATCTACCTCTTCTCAATACACGGTCAATATTACGTTCTCAATTTATAATATTACGAACACTGTGTCGTCATGGTCTAAGTTCAGTCAAAATTTTCTGTCATATACAGTAGAAAAGCTAACATTTTCTCAACAAGTTTTCCTGTTATGCTATGCTGATGAAACATGTAACAGTTGCGCTTCAGTATTGACGATCAGTTAAAATTACTGCATTTCCTAAAAAATTTCGGTTTCTCATTTTCGCTAAATTTCTCATTCACAATTCGAATCAATCCCAACGCTGTATGTGGTAAGAAAGAAAAAAATCAGATAATTCAGCAAGGAATAGTGCACATTTTGATATTTTCTTAGAACTTCTACATTGAATCAAAATATTCTGCCATTTCATCAACTTCATAAGAGAGTTTGAGTCGTTTTATTACACAATTTGGGAGTAGTTGTCGGATTTCTCATAAAAATGATATGTACCATTAGAAACATCATGTTTTTGAGAAGTTTTGAAGTGTCAGTTTTGCGGGACGCCTTCAAAAGGCGTGATATTCGATAGTAGACATCTTTTGAAAAAATTATTTTTTCATACTTCATTAACTGAACGATTATTCGTAAGCTAAAAAAAGTAGAAGAAAACAGGAAAGGTTTGAAACAAGACAGATAAAATTATGCAAAAACGGCAACAGTTTATCAAACCCCATCCAGATTTCACATCTATGGGTTCTCCACAATCTCCTTGAATCTCTCCTCGGTGCAATTTTCATAGTCCTCCGCGCCATTGTAGTAGTCCTCCCAGTGAGCACCAAGGAACTCGACAAACTTGTTGATACCTTCCATAGTGATCTGAAAACAGGAATTTTTGATCTACCCAAAAGCTCAGGAATCCTCAAACTCACATCAATGTCATGTTGAATCCATCCTGGCTGGACTTCCAGCTTTGGGAAGTTTACCAGTAGCCGAAGCAGATGTACGATTCCGTAGATGGAGGAGGGACGGAAGGCCTTATTACCTCCGTTGCGGCGCTTCAAGCGCGTGAACTGAGGACGTTCCGAGGAGTAGAGAAGTTTGGTTCTAAAAATAAGACATGTTAAAAATTTTGAATTTCGCGGGGTCCAAAAGCTTACCCAAGAGCAATGTTGATATAATCCTTCATGGATTTCGCGGCAGCTTTGTACAGGGATAACTTTGGATGAGGAATGTTGTAACCAAATGGGTTGAACTTGGACATCTGCGTGATGTGCTAAAAAAATGAATAAAGTGATGTGAATTTCGAAAAAAAAACTTACCTCATCTACAATGTCGTCAATAGAGAAATTCGCTGGAACCTTGGTACCAATATTCTTTCTCATCAAAAGGCAGTCATCCGCCAAAATCGTCTTCAAAGCACTTGGAAGCTCAATCATTGGCCATCTCAACTCGGATGGTGGTGCGATTTCGAGTTTGACTTTTGGCTCAGAATCTTCTCCTTCCTCCACTTCAACCTTGCCCTTCTTGGAAGTTCCTGGCCTTGAGGGATCTTCATTCTCCTCATCCCGAAGCATCATGGAAGCCTTGCGCTTCTTGGAGGATTCATTGAGCCTAGGGGTGTCCTGGAGCTCTTCTTGAGCCAAGGGAGCAGGCTCCTCATTTTTGAGTCTCATGCTTTTTCTGGCCACTTTTTGGGAGGGACCAGCTCCGTTGCTCTTGGGTACTGGCTCAACTTCCTCGGAATCTGAGACCGGCTCTTGTTTTGGAACCACCATCTTTTTTCCATCTGGTTTGGAAAGTCCGGCTCCAGTGCCATTGACAGGTTTTGGCGCAGATGGCTTCGTGGAGGGTCCAGCTCTATTGGCACCGGATGATCTTGCTCCATAGCTCTTAGCCACTTGCTCCGCCTCCTCAGAATTGGATACGGACTCCTGCTTGGGAATCTTACTTCCACCTAGCTTGGAGGGTCCAGCTCCGTTGCTCTTTGGTACTGGCTCCGGATCCTCAGAATCGGATACTGGCTCCTGCTTTGGCGCCACCAGCTTTCTACCAGCTGGCTTAGAGGAAGGTCTGGCTCCAGTTTTCGCAGCTCCAGACAACTGAGAAGGTCCAGCTCCAGAGCCATTGACCGACTTTGGCGCAGAAAGCTTCGAGGAGGGTCCAGCTCCATTTGCCTTAGACTTAACCGCCGATTTTGGCTCAGCAGCCTTCGAGGAGGATCCACCATTTTTCGGAGTCTCCACCGTCTTCTCCTTCAATGGATAGAGCTCACGATACTCTTCGAAAGTACCCTTGAACAGTTTTGACTCTGGCACCCATGCGTCCTGGCTTTTGCTCCATCCGTGGTAATGAACTTTGAATTCATCTTGACCATTCTTCTCTCGGATAGCAACGATCCTGACATCGTAGGCCTCGTTGGTGGATGGGTCAGCGATGCAAACACAATCGTCTTTGACGGCGAAGGTTGGAGTGGAGGACGACATTTTCGGTAGATGACGACGGTCTGGAAAAGGGGGAAAAGTTAATATTAGGGTTGAAATTATAGGAATAAAAAAGAATGAAACCAGCAAATGAAGAATTAAAGTTGAAAAGTATCAAATAAGTGAAACAGGAAAACTTTTGAAAAAAAAAGATTATTGAATTTTTGGAGATGGTCCAGAATGATTTACTCTAAACTGAATGAATGTATGGGACCTCTATTTAGACAATGAGTTGTTTTTATCGATTTTCACAATACACACTTGCCCAGATGGGAAAAAATCGATAGACACTAGTGGCAACACAACGGGTGCAAAGACAACAATAGTCACGTGGGAATGTTTTCTATTGTCTTGATGTCATCTGTTGAATATTGAGAAAAGTGACAGTGGGGAGAAACTTGGAAGTCTTTGGTAGTACTAATGTAGGGACGCAAAGACGATTGCACTAAATTTTCGAAAAAATCAATTAATAAGACAAGCATATGGAAGATCATTGTAAAATGGCTCTCAAAAGTACGGGTACCATTTTCCTAAAGTTAAAACTTATCTAGTGGTTTGACATAATCTTGGTTTTAATTTAAACGGTTCGAAACTGTGGAAAAATGTTACTGAAATTAATCCGACTTTCTTCTTTATAGAAGATCCAAAATTTTAGAAAACTAAACCCAAATGTACTATTCTAGACAAGAACATCTAAAAATCAATGGTTTCATTCCAATATGCTGAAAACCAGCTACAATGGGTTTGTCGCGGGTTCTGAGAACAACATTTGGATATTAGATTTTTCTGGAAGGGGTCTCAATGTCTACCAAATTCTAGAGGGTTTCAAAGCATTCCAGAGAAAAATGAGGGCATGATTACTATAGAACCAAGGAAAGTAAGGGAAAACATCGAGAAAACGAAACAGTGAAAAAAAAGTTGGAAAAATATTGTTTTTTTTTTTTTGGAGACAGTCTGGAACATCTAGAATGAATGAATAAAGGGATAGGATAAGAGACCACCGTCAAGACAATAGACTGTGTTTATATCGATTTGAAGGGAAACAATACACACGTTGACTGTGCAAATCGATGGGCACACTGGGAAGACAATAAACAATGACAACGTGGAAACACCTTCTGTTGTTTTGACCTCATCCGTTGTATAGAAGTGAGAGTGGAAAGAATCTAAATTAAACGACGAAAAATGCTTCGAGAAGAAAAATTCGCTGGTATGTCGCGCGAGGCAAGACAATCGAACGCTTTTTGAGCAGAACGCCACTAGTCATTTCGCAACTCACATCGATTTCGAAACCGCGACAATTCGCAACCAAGACATTTCGAAATCGAAGCATTTTTCGTCGTTTAATCTCGATTATCTCCGTATTGGAATCTGTTCAAGCTACCGAGAACATATCAGAAACGAACCCATCTTTCCCCGTATTTTCAGAGGGCTCCAGTTGATTTTGGGAAATTTGGGATCTTGGGATGAAATGGAAATTGGCATATATTATGCAGATCTGAATTAAAGAGAGTGCGCGCCAAAGATTCGATTTATCTGAGATCACGATTTTTGCTACGGTATCTTTAAAGGCGCATAACTGATTTTCAAACTGATTTTTCCGATTTGCTCAGTTTTTAAGCAATTTTTCTTCAAAATTTTGCAAGAGGTACGAAACAATCATGCATCGAAGTCATATTTTATCAGAAAAAAATGGCTGAAACTCGACCAAAGTTGAGAAAAACGGAAAATCAGTTGGAAAATGAGTTATGCTCCTTTAAAGTTTTCGTGGCGAGATATCGTGTTCTACAAAATGTTAAATCTTCGGCGCGTACTCTCTTTTATTGAAATCGACATACATCCTCTAATGTCTCTCCATAAACACTTTTCACATCATCTGAGATTGACGGAAATCCAAAATTTTACAATTCCTACTGTTGAGGAATTCTGAAAATCGACGTCAATTTTATCGATTTCACAAAGGCCTCATTAGGAATTCCGGTGAAATGGGGTTTCAGAAACGGATGAAAATTGAAAACACGGGGCTGAGTTTTCTCCATGAATAGTCGTGTTCACATGTAAGAATCCTAAAAATCACAAATGCAACGAATTCTGCTCCGGGGGAATTCTGGAATCGACGTCGGTTTTGGCCGGTTTTCAGAGGGAAAATTTATTTTTTTGGGATTTTGGGCATTGGGCGGAGTATGACAAATTGCTGATGGACGCTATCCGACGCCGCCCGTTGACGCCTGACGCAGCCCGACGACGCCCGACGCTACCTGACGCCACCCGACGCCATCCGACTCCGCCCAACGCCATCCGACGCCATCCGATGCCGCCTGACGCAAGCCGACGACGCCCGACGCTACCTGACGACACTTCGCAGATTTGATCGAATGCCGAAGGTGCTAGTCACTGTAGTTTTGAGTTTTGATTCTAGCGAGCGCGCGCGAAATTTGAAACAGATCGCGGATGAGCAATATTCGAACTCAAAACTAGGTTGGAAATTTTTCGGTTCAGTTCATTTTTACCTAGATACTTGACTGCAAGTATGTGATTAGTTTTTTATTTTCACTTTCTGAGTTTCTAAGTGTCGGTTTTTTTTCGCCCGCTGACGCTGCGTCTTCGCATATTCCTCGCGCACACAGGTGGAAAGATAAGCAATGTAATTTGACAAACTTTAACTTAAACCAATTTTATTAAGGAAAGCTTTACTTCCAAAGAAGTCAGCATCAAAACCTTAACGGTTTAAGTACAAAGAATGAACATAAAAAATAACAAAAAAATTAATTAATCTTCGACAGCTTTCACGCCTTCTGAACATCTCTCCGACCTTCTTGCTTCTGTTGGTACGCGTCGATTCGACTTCTGTCGGAATCCATACAAATCCTTTTGGCAAGAACGAGGAGTGAGCACGAGAAAATGAGGAACACTAGAAAATGCCTAACCACCCCCAGCAAGCATACCTTGTAAGAATCATTCTGAGAGCGAAGGCAATACTATCAAACCCAACCTTGCCCTTACGGGTAGACTCTGGCAGACAGCCAAGTCGGACGCCCCCTTTAGAACGATTCTAGGAAGGCAGAAGACGGAAAAAGAGTACAGTAACTATTGAAACCTCATTAGAATCATTCTGAGAGCGAAGGCAATACTATCAAACCCAACCTTGCCGTTACGGGTAGGCTCTGGCAGACAGCCAAGTCGGACGCCCCCTTTAGAACGATTCTAGGAAGGCAGAAGACGGGAAAAGAGTACAGTAACTATTGAAACCTCATTAGAATCATTCTGAGAGCGAAGGCAATACTATCAAACCCAACCTTGCCCTTACGGGTAGGCTCTGGCAGACAGCCAAGTCGGACGCCCCTTTAAAAATATTCTAGGATGGCGGAAGACGGAAAAAGAGTACAGTAACTATTGAAACCTCATTAGAATCATTCTGAGAGCGAAGGCAATACTATCAAACCCAACCTTGCCCTTACGGGTAGGCTCTGGCAGACAGCCAAGTCGGACGCCCCTTTAAAAATATTCTAGGATGGCGGAAGACGGAAAAAGAGTACAGTAACTATTGAAACCTCATTAGAATCATTCTGAGAGCGAAGGCAATACTATCAAACCCAACCTTGCCCTTACGGGTAGGCTCTGGCAGACAGCCAAGTCGGACGCCCCTTTAGAACGATTCTAGGATGGCAGAAGACGGAAAAAGAGTACAGTAACTATTGAAACCTCATTTGAATCATTCTGAGAGCGAAGGCAATACTATCAAACCCAACCTTGCCCTTACGGGTAGGCTCTGGCAGACAGCCAAGTCGGACGCCCCTTTAGAACGATTCTAGGATGGCAGAAGACTAAAAAAGAGTACAGTAACTATTGAAACCTCATTAGAATCATTCTGAGAGCGAAGGCAATACTATCAAACCCAACCTTGCCCTTACGGGTAGGCTCTGGCAGACAGCCAAGTCGGACGCCCCTTTAGAACGATTCTAGGATGGCAGAAGACGGAAAAAGAGTACAGTAACTATTGAAACCTCATTAGAATCATTCTGAGAGCGAAGGCAATACTATCAAACCCAACCTTGCCCTTACGGGTAGGCTCTGGCAGACAGCCAAGTCGGACGCCCCTTTAGAACGATTCTAGGATGGCAGAAGACGGAAAAAGAGTACAGTAACTATTGAAACCTCATTAGAATCATTCTGAGAGCGAAGGCAATACTATCAAACCCAACCTTGCCCTTACGGGTAGGCTCTGGCAGACAGCCAAGTCGGACGCCCCCTTTAGAACGATTCTAGGAAGGCAGAAGAAAGAAAAAAAGTACAGTAGCTATTGAAACCTCATTAGAATCATTCTGAGAGCG
Organism: Caenorhabditis sinica; assembly: GCA_963932045.1. NCBI lineage: Eukaryota > Metazoa > Nematoda > Chromadorea > Rhabditida > Rhabditidae > Caenorhabditis > Caenorhabditis sinica. The sequence goes on from OZ009940.1 coordinate 25,613,966, forward strand.
AAGGCAATACTATCAAACCCAACCTTGCCCTTACGGGTAGGCTCTGGCAGACAGCCAAGTCGGACGCCCCTTTAAAAATATTCTAGGATGGCGGAAGACGGAAAAAGAGTACAGTAACTATTGAAACCTCATTAGAATCATTCTGAGAGCGAAGGCAATACTATCAAACCCAACCTTGCCCTTACGGGTAGGCTCTGGCAGACAGCCAAGTCGGACGCCCCTTTAGAACGATTCTAGGAAGGCAGAAGAAGGAAAAAGAGTACAGTAACTATTGAAACCTCATTAGAATCATTCTGAGAGCGAAGGCAATACTATCAAACCCAACCTTGCCCTTACGGGTAGGCTCTGGCAGACAGCCAAGTCGGACGCCCCTTTAGAACGATTCTAGGAAGGCAGAAGACGGAAAAAGAGTACAGTAACTATTGAAACCTCATTAGAATCATTCTGAGAGCGAAGGCAATACTATCAAACCCAACCTTGCCCTTACGGGTAGGCTCTGGCAGACAGCCAAGTCGGACGCCCCCTTTAGAACGATTCTAGGAAGGCAGAAGAAAGAAAAAAAGTACAGTAGCTATTGAAACCTCATTAGAATCATTCTGAGAGCGAAGGCAATACTATCAAACCCAACCTTGCCCTTACGGGTAGGCTCTGGCAGACAGCCAAGTCGGACGCCCCTTTAAAAATATTCTAGGATGGCGGAAGACGGAAAAAGAGTACAGTAACTATTGAAACCTCATTAGAATCATTCTGAGAGCGAAGGCAATACTATCAAACCCAACCTTGCCCTTACGGGTAGGCTCTGGCAGACAGCCAAGTCGGACGCCCCCTTTAGAACGATTCTAGGATGGCGGAAGAAGGAAAAAGAGTACAGTAACTATTGAAACCTCATTAGAATCATTCTGAGAGCGAAGGCAATACTATCAAACCCAACCTTGCCCTGACGGGTAGGCTCTGGCAGAGAGCCAAGTCGGACGCCCCCTTTAGAACGATTCTAGGATGGCGGAAGAAGGAAAAAGAGTACAGTAACTATTGAAACCTCATTAGAATCATTCTGAGAGCGAAGGCAATACTATCAAACCCAACCTTGCCCTTACGGGTAGGCTCTGGCAGACAGCCAAGTCGGACGCCCCTTTAGAACGATTCTAGGATGGCAGAAGACGGAAAAAGAGTACAGTAACTATTGAAACCTCATTAGAATCATTCTGAGAGCGAAGGCAATACTATCAAACCCAACCTTGCCCTTACGGGTAGGCTCTGGCAGAGAGCCAAGTCGGACGCCCCCTTTAGAACGATTCTAGGATGACGGAAGACGGAAAGTAACTATTGAAACCTCATTAGAATCATTCTGAGAGCGAAGGCAATACTATCAAACCCAACCTTGCCCTTACGGGTAGGCTCTGGCAGACAGCCAAGTCGGACGCCCCCTTTAGAACAATTCTAGGATGGCGGAAGACGGAAAAAGAGTACAGTAACTATGGAAACCTCATTAGAATCATTCTGAGAGCGAAGGCAATACTATCAAACCCAACCTTGCCCTGACGGGTAGGCTCTGGCAGACAGCCAAGTCGGACGCCCCTTTAGAACGATTCTAGGATGGCAGAAGACGGAAAAAGAGTACAGTAACTATTGAAACCTCATTAGAATCATTCTGAGAGCGAAGGCAATACTATCAAACCCAACCTTGCCCTGACGGGTAGGCTCTGGCAGACAGCCAAGTCGGACGCCCCCTTCAGAACGATTCTAGGATGGCAGAAGAAGGAAAAAGAGTACAGTAACTATTGAAACCTCATTAGAATCATTCTGAGAGCGAAGGCAATACTATCAAACCCAACCTTGCCCTTACGGGTAGGCTCTGGCAGACAGCCAAGTCGGACGCCCCTTTAGAACGATTCTAGGATGGCAGAAGACTAAAAAAGAGTACAGTAACTATTGAAACCTCATTAGAATCATTCTGAGAGCGAAGGCAATACTATCAAACCCAACCTTGCCCTTACGGGTAGGCTCTGGCAGACAGCCAAGTCGGACGCCCCTTTAGAACGATTCTAGGATGGCAGAAGACGGAAAAAGAGTACAGTAACTATTGAAACCTCATTAGAATCATTCTGAGAGCGAAGGCAATACTATCAAACCCAACCTTGCCCTTACGGGTAGGCTCTGGCAGACAGCCAAGTCGGACGCCCCCTTTAGAACGATTCTAGGATGGCGGAAGAAGGAAAAAGAGTACAGTAACTATTGAAACCTCATTAGAATCATTCTGAGAGCGAAGGCAATACTATCAAACCCAACCTTGCCCTGACGGGTAGGCTCTGGCAGACAGCCAAGTCGGACGCCCCTTTAGAACGATTCTAGGATGGCAGAAGACGGAAAAAGAGTACAGTAACTATTGAAACCTCATTAGAATCATTCTGAGAGCGAAGGCAATACTATCAAACCCAACCTTGCCCTTACGGGTAGGCTCTGGCAGACAGCCAAGTCGGACGCCCCCTTTAGAACGATTCTAGGATGGCGGAAGAAGGAAAAAGAGTACAGTAACTATTGAAACCTCATTAGAATCATTCTGAGAGCGAAGGCAATACTATCAAACCCAACCTTGCCCTTACGGGTAGGCTCTGGCAGACAGCCAAGTCGGACGCCCCCTTTAGAACGATTCTAGGATGACGGAAGACGGAAAGTAACTATTGAAACCTCATTAGAATCATTCTGAGAGCGAAGGCAATACTATCAAACCCAACCTTGCCCTTACGGGTAGGCTCTGGCAGACAGCCAAGTCGGACGCCCCCTTTAGAACAATTCTAGGATGGCGGAAGACGGAAAAAGAGTACAGTAACTATGGAAACCTCATTAGAATCATTCTGAGAGCGAAGGCAATACTATCAAACCCAACCTTGCCCTTACGGGTAGGCTCTGGCAGACAGCCAAGTCGGACGCCCCCTTTAGAACGATTCTAGGATGGCAGAAGAAGGAAAAAGAGTACAGTAACTATTGAAACCTCATTAGAATCATTCTGAGAGCGAAGGCAATACTATCAAACCCAACCTTGCCCTTACGGGTAGGCTCTGGCAGACAGCCAAGTCGGACGCCCCCTTTAGAACAATTCTAGGATGGCGGAAGACGGAAAAAGAGTACAGTAACTATTGAAACCTCATTAGAATCATTCTGAGAGCGAAGGCAATACTATCAAACCCAACCTTGCCCTTACGGGTAGGCTCTGGCAGACAGCCAAGTCGGACGCCCCCTTTAGAACGATTCTAGGATGGCGGAAGAAGGAAAAAGAGTATAGTAACTATTGAAACCTCATTAGAATCATTCTGAGAGCGAAGGCAATACTATCAAACCCAACCTTGCCCTTACGGGTAGGCTCTGGCAGACAGCCAAGTCGGACGCCCCCTTTAGAACAATTCTAGGATGGCGGAAGACGGAAAAAGAGTACAGTAACTATTGAAACCTCATTAGAATCATTCTGAGAGCGAAGGCAATACTATCAAACCCAACCTTGCCCTTACGGGTAGGCTCTGGCAGACAGCCAAGTCGGACGCCCCTTTAGAACGATTCTAGGATGGCAGAAGAAGGAAAAAGAGTACAGTAACTATTGAAACCTCATTAGAATCATTCTGAGAGCGAAGGCAATACTATCAAACCCAACCTTGCCCTTACGGGTAGGCTCTGGCAGACAGCCAAGTCGGACGCCCCCTTTAGAACGATTCTAGGATGGCAGAAGAAGGAAAAAGAGTACAGTAACTATTGAAACCTCATTAGAATCATTCTGAGAGCGAAGGCAATACTATCAAACCCAACCTTGCCCTTACGGGTAGGCTCTGGCAGACAGCCAAGTCGGACGCCCCCTTTAGAACAATTCTAGGATGGCGGAAGACGGAAAAAGAGTACAGTAACTATTGAAACCTCATTAGAATCATTCTGAGAGCGAAGGCAATACTATCAAACCCAACCTTGCCCTTACGGGTAGGCTCTGGCAGACAGCCAAGTCGGACGCCCCCTTTAGAACGATTCTAGGATGGCAGAAGAAGGAAAAAGAGTACAGTAACTATTGAAACCTCATTAGAATCATTCTGAGAGCGAAGGCAATACTATCAAACCCAACCTTGCCCTTACGGGTAGGCTCTGGCAGACAGCCAAGTCGGACGCCCCCTTTAGAACGATTCTAGGAAGGCAGAAGAAGGAAAAAGAGTACAGTAACTATTGAAACCTCATTAGAATCATTCTGAGAGCGAAGGCAATACTATCAAACCCAACCTTGCCCTTACGGGTAGGCTCTGGCAGACAGCCAAGTCGGACGCCCCTTTAGAACGATTCTAGGATGGCAGAAGACGGAAAAAGAGTACAGTAACTATTGAAACCTCATTAGAATCATTCTGAGAGCGAAGGCAATACTATCAAACCCAACCTTGCCCTTACGGGTAGGCTTTGGCAGACAGCCAAGTCGGACGCCCCCTTTAGCACGATTCTAGGACGGCGGAAGACGGAAAAAGAGTACAGTCACTATTGAAACCTCATTAGAATCATTCTGAGAGCGAAGGCAATACTATCAAACCCAACCTTGCCCTTACGGGTAGGCTCTGGCAGACAGCCAAGTCGGACGCCCCTTTAAAAATATTCTAGGATGGCGGAAGACGGAAAAAGAGTACAGTAACTATTGAAACCTCATTAGAATCATTCTGAGAGCGAAGGCAATACTATCAAACCCAACCTTGCCCTTACGGGTAGGCTTTGGCAGACAGCCAAGTCGGACGCCCCCTTTAGCACGATTCTAGGACGGCGGAAGACGGAAAAAGAGTACAGTCACTATTGAAACCTCATTAGAATCATTCTGAGAGCGAAGGCAATACTATCAAACCCAACCTTGCCCTTACGGGTAGGCTCTGGCAGACAGCCAAGTCGGACGCCCCCTTCAGAACGATTCTAGGATGGCAGAAGAAGGAAAAAGAGTACAGTAACTATTGAAACCTCATTAGAATCATTCTGAGAGCGAAGGCAATACTATCAAACCCAACCTTGCCCTTACGGGTAGGCTCTGGCAGACAGCCAAGTCGGACGCCCCCTTTAGAACGATTCTAGGAAGGCAGAAGACGGAAAGTAACTATTGAAACCTCATTAGAATCATTCTGAGAGCGAAGGCAATACTATCAAACCCAACCTTGCCCTTACGGGTAGGCTCTGGCAGACAGCCAAGTCGGACGCCCCCTTTAGAACGATTCTAGGATCGCGGAAGAAGGAAAAAGAGTACAGTAACTATTGAAACCTCATTAGAATCATTCTGAGAGCGAAGGCAATACTATCAAACCCAACCTTGCCCTTACGGGTAGGCTCTGGCAGACAGCCAAGTCGGACGCCCCCTTTAGAACGATTCTAGGATGACGGAAGACGGAAAGTAACTATTGAAACCTCATTAGAATCATTCTGAGAGCGAAGGCAATACTATCAAACCCAACCTTGCCCTTACGGGTAGGCTCTGGCAGACAGCCAAGTCGGACGCCCCCTTCAGAACGATTCTAGGATGGCGGAAGACGGAAAGTAACTATTGAAACCTCATTAGAATCATTCTGAGAGCGAAGGCAATACTATCAAACCCAACCTTGCCCTTACGGGTAGGCTCTGGCAGACAGCCAAGTCGGACGCCCCCTTTAGAACGATTCTAGGATGACGGAAGACGGAAAAAGAGTACAGTAACTATTGAAACCTCATTAGAATCATTTTGAGAGCGAAGGCAATACTATCAAACCCAACCTTGCCCTTACGGGTAGGCTCTGGCAGACAGCCAAGTCGGACGCCCCCTTTAGAACGATTCTAGGATGGCGGAAGAAGGAAAAAGAGTATAGTAACTATTGAAACCTCATTAGAATCATTCTGAGAGCGAAGGCAATACTATCAAACCCAACCTTGCACTTACGGGTAGGCTCTGGCAGACAGCCAAGTCGGACGCCCCCTTTAGAACGATTCTAGGATGACGGAAGACGGAAAGTAACTATTGAAACCTCATTAGAATCATTCTGAGAGCGAAGGCAATACTATCAAACCCAACCTTGCCCTTACGGGTAGGCTCTGGCAGACAGCCAAGTCGGACGCCCCCTTTAGAACGATTCTAGGATGACGGAAGACGGAAAGTAACTATTGAAACCTCATTAGAATCATTCTGAGAGCGAAGGCAATACTATCAAACCCAACCTTGCCCTTACGGGTAGGCTCTGGCAGACAGCCAAGTCGGACGCCCCCTTCAGAACGATTCTAGGATGACGGAAGACGGAAAAAGAGTACAGTAACTATTGAAACCTCATTAGAATCATTCTGAGAGCGAAGGCAATACTATCAAACCCAACCTTGCCCTTACGGGTAGGCTCTGGCAGACAGCCAAGTCGGACGCCCCCTTTAGAACAATTCTAGGATGGCGGAAGACGGAAAAAGAGTACAGTAACTATTGAAACCTCATTAGAATCATTCTGAGAGCGAAGGCAATACTATCAAACCCAACCTTGCCCTTACGGGTAGGCTCTGGCAGACAGCCAAGTCGGACGCCCCTTTAGAACGATTCTAGGATGGCAGAAGAAGGAAAAAGAGTACAGTAACTATTGAAACCTCATTAGAATCATTCTGAGAGCGAAGGCAATACTATCAAACCCAACCTTGCCCTTACGGGTAGGCTCTGGCAGACAGCCAAGTCGGACGCCCCCTTTAGAACAATTCTAGGATGGCGGAAGACGGAAAAAGAGTACAGTAACTATTGAAACCTCATTAGAATCATTCTGAGAGCGAAGGCAATACTATCAAACCCAACCTTGCCCTTACGGGTAGGCTCTGGCAGACAGCCAAGTCGGACGCCCCCTTTAGAACGATTCTAGGATGGCAGAAGAAGGAAAAAGAGTACAGTAACTATTGAAACCTCATTAGAATCATTCTGAGAGCGAAGGCAATACTATCAAACCCAACCTTGCCCTTACGGGTAGGCTCTGGCAGACAGCCAAGTCGGACGCCCCCTTTAGAACAATTCTAGGATGGCGGAAGACGGAAAAAGAGTACAGTAACTATTGAAACCTCATTAGAATCATTCTGAGAGCGAAGGCAATACTATCAAACCCAACCTTGCCCTTACGGGTAGGCTCTGGCAGACAGCCAAGTCGGACGCCCCCTTTAGAACGATTCTAGGATGGCAGAAGAAGGAAAAAGAGTACAGTAACTATTGAAACCTCATTAGAATCATTCTGAGAGCGAAGGCAATACTATCAAACCCAACCTTGCCCTTACGGGTAGGCTCTGGCAGACAGCCAAGTCGGACGCCCCCTTTAGAACGATTCTAGGAAGGCAGAAGAAGGAAAAAGAGTACAGTAACTATTGAAACCTCATTAGAATCATTCTGAGAGCGAAGGCAATACTATCAAACCCAACCTTGCCCTTACGGGTAGGCTCTGGCAGACAGCCAAGTCGGACGCCCCTTTAGAACGATTCTAGGATGGCAGAAGACGGAAAAAGAGTACAGTAACTATTGAAACCTCATTAGAATCATTCTGAGAGCGAAGGCAATACTATCAAACCCAACCTTGCCCTTACGGGTAGGCTTTGGCAGACAGCCAAGTCGGACGCCCCCTTTAGCACGATTCTAGGACGGCGGAAGACGGAAAAAGAGTACAGTCACTATTGAAACCTCATTAGAATCATTCTGAGAGCGAAGGCAATACTATCAAACCCAACCTTGCCCTTACGGGTAGGCTCTGGCAGACAGCCAAGTCGGACGCCCCTTTAAAAATATTCTAGGATGGCGGAAGACGGAAAAAGAGTACAGTAACTATTGAAACCTCATTAGAATCATTCTGAGAGCGAAGGCAATACTATCAAACCCAACCTTGCCCTTACGGGTAGGCTTTGGCAGACAGCCAAGTCGGACGCCCCCTTTAGCACGATTCTAGGACGGCGGAAGACGGAAAAAGAGTACAGTCACTATTGAAACCTCATTAGAATCATTCTGAGAGCGAAGGCAATACTATCAAACCCAACCTTGCCCTTACGGGTAGGCTTTGGCAGACAGCCAAGTCGGACGCCCCCTTTAGCACGATTCTAGGACGGCGGAAGACGGAAAAAGAGTACAGTAACTATTGAAACCTCATTAGAATCATTCTGAGAGCGAAGGCAATACTATCAAACCCAACCTTGCCCTTACGGGTAGGCTCTGGCAGACAGCCAAGTCGGACGCCCCCTTTAGAACGATTCTAGGAAGGCAGAAGACGGAAAGTAACTATTGAAACCTCATTAGAATCATTCTGAGAGCGAAGGCAATACTATCAAACCCAACCTTGCCCTTACGGGTAGGCTCTGGCAGACAGCCAAGTCGGACGCCCCCTTTAGAACGATTCTAGGATCGCGGAAGAAGGAAAAAGAGTACAGTAACTATTGAAACCTCATTAGAATCATTCTGAGAGCGAAGGCAATACTATCAAACCCAACCTTGCCCTTACGGGTAGGCTCTGGCAGACAGCCAAGTCGGACGCCCCCTTTAGAACGATTCTAGGATGACGGAAGACGGAAAGTAACTATTGAAACCTCATTAGAATCATTCTGAGAGCGAAGGCAATACTATCAAACCCAACCTTGCCCTTACGGGTAGGCTCTGGCAGACAGCCAAGTCGGACGCCCCCTTCAGAACGATTCTAGGATGGCGGAAGACGGAAAGTAACTATTGAAACCTCATTAGAATCATTCTGAGAGCGAAGGCAATACTATCAAACCCAACCTTGCCCTTACGGGTAGGCTCTGGCAGACAGCCAAGTCGGACGCCCCCTTTAGAACGATTCTAGGATGACGGAAGACGGAAAAAGAGTACAGTAACTATTGAAACCTCATTAGAATCATTTTGAGAGCGAAGGCAATACTATCAAACCCAACCTTGCCCTTACGGGTAGGCTCTGGCAGACAGCCAAGTCGGACGCCCCCTTTAGAACGATTCTAGGATGGCGGAAGAAGGAAAAAGAGTATAGTAACTATTGAAACCTCATTAGAATCATTCTGAGAGCGAAGGCAATACTATCAAACCCAACCTTGCACTTACGGGTAGGCTCTGGCAGACAGCCAAGTCGGACGCCCCCTTTAGAACGATTCTAGGATGACGGAAGACGGAAAGTAACTATTGAAACCTCATTAGAATCATTCTGAGAGCGAAGGCAATACTATCAAACCCAACCTTGCCCTTACGGGTAGGCTCTGGCAGACAGCCAAGTCGGACGCCCCCTTTAGAACGATTCTAGGATGACGGAAGACGGAAAGTAACTATTGAAACCTCATTAGAATCATTCTGAGAGCGAAGGCAATACTATCAAACCCAACCTTGCCCTTACGGGTAGGCTCTGGCAGACAGCCAAGTCGGACGCCCCCTTCAGAACGATTCTAGGATGACGGAAGACGGAAAAAGAGTACAGTAACTATTGAAACCTCATTAGAATCATTCTGAGAGCGAAGGCAATACTATCAAACCCAACCTTGCCCTTACGGGTAGGCTCTGGCAGACAGCCAAGTCGGACGCCCCCTTTAGAACGAAACTACGAAGGTAGTAGTTGGAAAAAGACTTACGCAACTCGCGAAGTCCCCGTACTATCCCATAGAAACCCTTCCCATAAACTTATGACGGAAAACAACGGAATGAACTAATTTCTAACTCCAAACCCCTAACCAAGCAAAAACTGAGAAAGAGGAAGCTACTACCGCTCTAAAAAGCGAAGCTCTTTTCCGATACCGCATTTGACTCCTCTCGCCAACCTTCCGTCTTCAACATCCTTTCGTTGTCGATCATCACCACTACGACTGTCGTCTCGGCTGTCGTCCTCGGATTGCGGAAGTTGGATCTCTGAAGAAATGATAATTTTTGTTCATCTCAATTTCAATCCGATTTTCTTTCTCACTCTCACTCACCGATTTTTGTTTGCATTTCGCGTGTCAACCACCAAGTTTGAAGATCGCAAACTGCTCTGGAAAAATAAAACTAATTTTTTTTTAATTAGTGAAGAAAAATTGACAGGTTCGAAACGGAAAAATCAGATACTCAAAGATTGAAAAAAAATCACAGTTTTTATTCGAATATTTCTAAAAATCTGATTCTTCAAAAAATCAGAATATTCGAGATTTCAATTTTCATGAGACTTTTTTCTTCAAAAATTGCTGGTTTTGAGACGAAAAACTGAGAATTTTTTAGTTTCGTAGGTTTCAAAATAAATAATTGAGGGATATAAATTCGAAAAATTAGAAAAATCGGTTGCAAAATCGATGAAAAACGGCGAAAACAGCTGCGAAAAACCGAAAAAGCAGAAAAAATTAGAGAGAAAAAATCGAAATCGGCGACAAAAAAATATCTACGCGAAAAATTTTTTTCATGGTAGATCAAAAAAATTTTAGAAAAAAAAAATTGCAGACCTCCTTTTTTGAAGGTTTCTTCCTCCTCTCTCCCCGAGGGGAGCGAGATGCACACATTCCACCACCTTTTCTACGCTCGCTGCGCATCACCCTGTCGACGCACATGTGGTGTAGTGGCGCGCGCGTTTGGCCAGTAGTTGTTCGACCATGGTTCGATACCTCTAACCTCTATTTTGTTTTTTTTCGGTATTGGTAATGTATTCTATTATTTTTTGAAGTTTTTCCTTGCTCGTATGCCATCTATCAGGCTTGGGAATAGAGTTATTTCCGTTCGCCATTCAGAATTCCGTTTTTCTTGTAATTTTCAAACCAATATTTGCTTATCCGATAGTATTTGGGGAGAATAACTTATGCGTTTGTTGACATGGAGTCACTACAGTACACCAGAATGCTCAAATTGAACCATATACTCTTCATTTCATCGCAAACACAGTAATCTATATATATTCTGAACTTACACTAACCCGCAATGCTTCAAATCCACTATATTATGCATATCTCCATAAAAGAGAGTGCGCGCCAAAGATTTGACATTTTGTAGAGCACGATATCTCGCCACGAAAACTTTAAAGGAGCATAACTCATTTTCAAACTGATTTTCCGTTTTTCTCAATTTTGGTCGAGTTTCAGCCATTTTTTCTGATAAAATATGACTTCGATGCATGATTGTTTCGTACCTCTTGCAAAATTTTGAAGAAAAATTGCTTAAAAACTGAGAAAATCGGAAAAATCAGTTTGAAAATCAGTTATGCGCCTTCAAAGATACCGTAGCAAAAATTGTGATCTCCGATAAACCGAATCTTCGGCGCGCACTCTCTTTGATTTAGACATGAATAATACATTTATTTCTAGAAATAACGCAAGTACAATAATCCATTTTATTGCTCAAATCACTGTATTCCACTGCTCCAAATGCTTTATGGAATCTCCACCTCAATACAAATACAGTAATCTTTCTATATGCTCAAACTACAGTACAATAATTCTTCCAAAATGCTCTTCGAACTCTTCTTATCTGTGCAAGCACAATAACCCATTCATATGATCCGATTAGGTTTGAAATCTCTTTAAAAAACGGCACCTTAAAGGGACACACTCGTAATTTGTCAGTTGGGTCCTACCTCGATAGTGAGATATCTCAAAATTTTGCGTTTTTCAACCAAAAGTGCGAAGGATAAGATGTAATCTGGATAAAACCCAGAAAAAATACATAAAAAGATAGAAAAAATAAAATGTATTGTTCAAAATTCACAGTTAAATTTCTCCAAAACTCTAGGGTTTTCTGGATATCTTCCATTTTTCCAATCGCCACTGTTAAGAGGCATTCCGTGTAAGATTCGGGCAACACACAACTAGTGCCCGGACAGGTTTTTTTCCAAATTTTTTCATTAGGCTCCGCCCACTTTCCAGTAAGCCACGCCCATTTTCAGTCGAAAAATCAAAATTTTTCCGGAATAAGTTATTGACGAAATCTCAACGGAAATCAACATTAGACATGTGCAAAAGTGTTTTGAGCACAATAACTAAGTTTCTGAAAAGTTTTGTTCGGGGAAAAAATTTGATCATATTTTGAGCTTTACCAAGATTTTACGGTGCAATTGGAGCATTTTGGGATACTGTAGGTATACTGTAGTTACTGTACTCTCGTTATTAATTTTGAGCCGTGCAAATATTTTTAGCTTTCGAAATTCTTTCGTTACTTTTTGTTAAAACTAACTTCTCTGAAAAAGATTTTCATCAAATTTTTAGACCCACCTCCTCAAATTTTTTTGGTATGGAGACCAAAATTTTCCAAATTTTTCGATCTTCTAATTGTTGATCTTGCCGCCGAATATATCACTATTTTACGTGTGGGGGCCATTGTCTTACTCACTCTTCTCTTTTTCTCCTCTTTTTTCTCCCTGTTTCGCCGTCATTTTTCTTCTTGATTTGGTTAATTTTTCTCCAATTATTGCCACTTTCTACCTCCGTTTTTTCCGTATTTTTCACTCATTTTCAAATCATAACTTCACGAAAGTTCCAGGTATACCGAAGAAACTCTGGCGATGGAGTCAAGCAGCAACCAAGCGGTCGGCGCACGCGACACGAGACGGGAATGGTTTGTGATGGCTCAGAAGACGAGGGAGAGGGCAGAGGTTACACCCGCGTCGGGTTTCTCGCGTTCGCAGAGGAGAAACCACAGCAGAAAGGCCCGCAAACAAAACGGTTTGGATGCCGTAGCAGCTCCAGAAATCGTGGAGGAGGTGAGCTAGTTCAAATTTTTTCCCAACATTTTCCGCTCGGAAATTTGAAAATTTGGACCGGAAATTCAGATTTTTGAATCGAAAGCCTAAATTTTGGACCTGAAAAGGGAAATTTTAGTCTTTGATATCTATTTTTTGTGAAAATTGTTTGTTTTCAAATTTAGGCCTAAAATTGAACATTTTGGGCCTGAATGTGAAACTTTCGGTCACAATTTTTTGATATCTGAGTCTAAAGTTTGGATTCTGAAAAGTCAGATTTTCAGCCGACCCTAAATTCGAAAATTTTTGATCCAAAATGTTAATTTTTGTTTCAAAATTTGAGATTTTCGGATCGCGAGTCCAGATTTTCGGGCTGAACCGGATTATGAGATGCCTAGACCTTAAAGTCAGAGATTTGGGTATCGAATTTGTAATTTTCGCCTCAAAATCTCAACAATCCAACTTCTTCAATTTTTCAATTTTTCAGATTCCTATCGAGAATGGGATCCAAGTCCCCGACGTCAACAACCAAAAAGGATCTAGTCCGCCTGCTCCAAGCGATTTGAAGGATCCAGAAGTCTCCAAAAAGGATTCCAATGTCCTCAACACCATCTCCCAGGGAGAACTTCTTTCAGATGTCGTCGCTGGAGAATCGACTATTGTGATTGAGAAGGTTGGTTTTAGTGGACTACAGTAATCTACAGTACCGGACAAAAAGATATGAACTTTTGGCATTTTCAGTTGAAAAACGTCAACTTTGGGGGTCTGCGAAAGGATGTTAAACATGATCGTTTGGTTTGAAACTCTTTGGGTGTATACATCTACTCTAGAACTCTATTTTTGTAGTTGACAACTTTTTTGTACAACTTCTTCTAAAGATGTTGTGTCCCTTCAAAGTGGGGCGTCGCCAAATTTCCGCATTTTTAGTGCAATTTCCACCGTTTTTAGTGTCTTCTGCATTTCACAAGCCATATCCTTTTTAGAATAGTTCGTACAAAAAAGTTGTCAACTACAAAAATAGAGTTCTAGAGTAGATGTATACACCCAAAGAGTTTCAAATCAAACGATCATGTTTAACATCCTTTCGCAGACCCCCAAAGTTGACGTTTTTCAACTGAAAATGCCAAAAGTTCATATCTTTTTGTCCGGTGCTGTAGGTTCTTCAGTTATCTTGAGACTAGATTTAGGCTGATTTCTAGGCAATTATAGGCCAAATGTGAACCAGTTTTGAGTCCAAATCATGGTCGTGTTTAGGCTTTTCAAGCTAATTTTAGACTACTTGGCTTCTTAGACTAGGTTCAGTCTAGTTTTTAGTCGGAATTTTCGACAATATTCGTTAGATTTTTAGCTAAATGAAGACAAATGTTGGCCAGACTTTAACACGTTTTTAAGAATCAAAATAGACTTCTCCATTTTCGAATTTTGTAGAATAGGAGTGAATAATAACATCTTATTTCCAGGGACCCTCTTCGAACGACTCCATCGTTTTGTCGAAAAAACGCTTCTCTCACAAACGGACGAATGGAGATGATAATTCCACTGATATCGAATTGTCAACGATGACTTCGCAAGAAAGAGGCGAGGAGTCTCAGCATGTCAAAGATTTCAATGAGTTTTTCCACGAGGTGAACACTCAGGTAAATAGCTTCCGACATTTTCAAAAATCTATAACATCATTTACACTTAAAAATCCTCAAATTCGAGTCAAAAATTACAGTTAATTGGCCGTTTTTGACTGAAAATTGAGCATTTTGGATTGTAGATCAAAACTGAGAGATTTCTTTACAAATATTACTGTTTCCAAACCAGTTAATTTTCCAGAAACTGGACTCCGGAGCCGACACCTCGACGACTATGGATGTCGGCAATTACTCCAAATTTGACCCGCCAGCCGCATCTACTCCAAGAAAGAAAGTCCGTGGAAGCGACTCGGAGGGATACGCTACAGTGTTCATCGATATGGGAAGAAAGAGAGACGTAGACTAAATGCACAACTTTTCCTTCAATAATGTGTCCCATAGACTTTCAATAATGTGTCCCATAGACTTTCAATAATGTGTCCCATAGACTTTCAATAATGTATCCCAAAGACTTTCAATAATGTGTCCCATAGACTTTCAATAATGTGTCCCATAGACTTTCAATAACTGTTCCTCATAGACTTTCAATGATTTTCCCCAAAACGTTTCAATGATTTTCCCCCCAAAAAAGTTTTAATGATTTTCCCCGAAAAGTTTTAATGATTTTCCCCAAAAAAGTTTTAATGATTTTCCCCCAAAATAAATCCAAATCCGTTCAAACCATCTTTTTCCTCACATTCATTCTCTGAAGCTCTTCTAGAACTACAAGTAGTGCAATTTGGTGCATTCCTGAACTTGTATACACATGTGTTTTAGATCGGACAATCGGGGGAACGTGTAGATGAACCATCCAATGTTAATGATGCAATTGGCGCATTTTAAGGTACTGTAGATGTAACAAGTTGACGGATTACTGTATTTACTTTATCACCCAATCTTCTTGAAGCATTATGTGCATTTTTCGGGTACTGATTGAGAAAGTGAATTGATTACTGTACTTGCGTAATCACGTAATCATGAATCGACGTCGATTGTACCCCATATTTTCTATGGGTTCCCGTTGATTTTGAGAAATTTGGGATCTAGGGGTGAAATGGAGATTGGTACATACTCTCGAATGTCTCTCCATAGACAGATTCTAGGACATGTGAGATTGACGAAAATTCAAAAATCATGAATTCCAACTGATGGGAAATTCTGAAAATGACGTCACTATTTGCCCGATTTTCATAGGTAATCCAAAAAGAGCAAACTACAGTAATTCGAAATGATCAAACTACAGTAATCCAGAAGCTCAAACTACATACAGTAATCGGAAAATCACACGTCAGAAAAATCCCAATAGGGATCTGATATCTACTCAAAAAATCTCTGCAAAACCTCGAATTGTCATCATCTTCGTGGCTCGAAAATCTTAAAAATCCCCTCGAATTCCAGTGAAATTTCGAATATTTCCTACTTTAGTTAAATAACCAATTCGAAAATTTCGGACAAAAAATGAGCAATCGGAAACGGATGAGCTCGGAGGCAATGATGCCTGGGAGGGGACGAAAGTCTACGAGACTTAGTTTGCCCGTGAAGACCATGGAACCGATTCTGGAGACTTCAGATGGCGTTGAGAAAAAAGAAGACGTCGAAAAAGTGGGCGGTGCTTCGGAATCTTCTGTGGAAGTGGCAAAGAAGAAGGAGAGGTGAGAAAGGGTGCCCTAACTAAATTATCAATGGAGCGCGTTTTGTCATAACCTAGTAGTCTGGACCAAAGTGCGCTCCATTGATAATAAACATTTTTCTCAATAGAGCGCGTTTCTATCTCGCTATAAACTTTATCAGAAGTGCGCTTCATTGATAACTTTTTTGAAAATCGGGTTTTCACATTGAAGCACATCTTTCGAGGTGCAAATGTGCTCCATTGATAACTTTGAAAATGCATATATTTCGTTTCAATAGAGCGCATTTCCAGAGCTATACTGTTATTGGCCTGGAAAACAACTGCGCTCCAATGATAACTGTATTTTTTTTTTCAAAGAAACTTTCTCAATAGAGCAAATTTACATACATTGAATGGGAGCATCTGCGCTCTATTGCGAATTTTCTAAAATAATTTTTTTTCTCAATAGAGCACATTTCCAGACCAGCTCCACCACCCATCCGCCGTTCACTTTTTGTGAATCACCAGAAATTGGACTCAATTTTGGAAGAAAAACCTGAATCGAAGGTTACGGTCAGAAGAGTTCGAGGAGTCAAGAAAGATCTGGAGAAGATTCAGAAGACGTCGACGAAGACTTCAGAAGCTTCGACAATTCAAAAAGAGGACTCAGATGAGGACGAGAAAAATCAGAAGACGTCGAAGCCAGAGGAAGGAAAAGAAGAATCCACTGATTGAACTGGAAGTATTGTCTGAATAGTAGATGAAGATTTTTCGTTTTTTTTTTCAAAGCATTTTTTTGTTTGAAATTTCTCAGATTTTCGGCCAATTTTCCAAGTTTTTTCAAGCTTTTCCCTGCAATTTCTAGCAAAAAAATTTAAAATTAAAAGTTTAAAAAAAAACAAAATTCAACAATTAATACGAGAAGAAACATGCAAAATCGCCTTTTTTTTTCTCAAAAAAAAATTTTTCCTCTAAATTTTTTTTGAGAAGAAACAGGCAAAATTGCATGTTTTTTAAAAAATTGTGATAATAAAACAGTAAGTGCGAAATTCGATGTTTTTCAGCAGAAAAATCGAATTTCGCACCTACTATTTTATAAAAATTTATGTTACAACAAAAACAGGAAGAAGAAATACGGGGGAAAATTGAATTTTCCGGGGTAGAAATCCCCGGATTTTGAGCAAAAATTGGCTAATTTTGGAAAATTAGGTGAAAATTAGACTTGAAATCGGAATTTTCATAGATTTCAGCTGAAATTTTGGGCGAAAATCTCTATTTCTAGGTTGTCAAGACCGAAAAATCGGTATTTTCGACCAAACATTGACGAAAATGACGAAATTTTGAGAGAAAATAGGATTTTTCGGCAATTTTCCGTCAGAAAATTCTCATTTTTTAGGATTTCAAGGCCGGAAAATCCTTATTTTTTCGTTGAAAATCGGCAAAAATGCCGAAATTCTCACCGGAAATTTTGGATTTTCGGCGATTTTCAACTATTTTGGACGAAATTTTTGATTTCCACCAATTCTTAGAGGTTTTAGGGGGATTTCTAACCCGTAAAATTTAATTTTTAGGGGCAATTAACAAGCAAATATAGGGGAAAAACCAGAAAAATACGGGAAAAATTGAATTCTTCGAGGCGGAAACCTTAAAAATCGGTTGAAAATCGAATTTTTCGTCAATTTTAGACAACAAATAGCTAAATTAGTCAAATTTCGAGCGAAAAATGACTAAATATTATCATTTTTGGGCGAAAAAAGTCAATTTTTGGCCATGAATTCCGATTTTTGGTCCAAAAAGCTCCAAATTCTAGATTTTTCCAACTTTTTTAGACGAAAATTTTGATTTTTAGCCGATTTTTAGGGTTTCCAGACCCGGAGAATTCAATTTTTTGGGTTAAAAACAACAAAAAACAAGTGAAAAATACGAAAAAATGGAACAAGAGAAAAAAAACGAAAAAAAATTGAGAGATCTATTGCCGCTTGGTGATCGTCGTCCATCCGTCGTCATCCACTACTACTTGTCGCTGGGGTCCACGTGGCTCTTGCTGGGGAAGCTCCGCCCCATCCTCTTCCTCCTCCTCGTCTTCTGGAATCTCCATATCCTCGTCGTCATCGTCGCCTTCAGCACCGCGTACCGATTCTCGTTTCGCTTTGGCCAACTCGTCGTCCGATGGGAGTTCTGGAAGAAATAAGGGGTTAATTTAGGCGAAAAATTCGAATTTCTCAGTGAAAATCGACCCAGAACACTTGTTTTTGGTCTGAAAATGGTCTAGAAATGATATTTTTGACCTAAAGCCATAAAGTTCCGAAAAATCAAATTCTGGCCAAAACTCAGGGGTATTAGGGTAAAAATGGGCTGAAAAGGCCGATTTTTTTCCTGAAACAAGCCAGAAATTTGAGATTTTGGCCTAAAATCGACCTAGACGGCCTGATTTTAGCCAACAATCTGATATTTGGCCTGGAACGTGATATTTTCGAAAAAATATAGTTTCGGACGGGTTATGGGCCGAAATTCAGGGTCCTGAGGCTTAATCGAGTCGAAAAATCCAATTTTAGGCTTGAAATTATCCTAAAAATTTGATTTCCGGCCTGAAATCCCAATTTTAGGCCCAAAATTCGAAATTTTGCGAAAATCAGCTTCTGGGCAGTTTAGGCCTGAAATTGAGGTTTTTGGGGGTAATTTTGGCTGAAAAACTCGATTTTTCATCACATCTGACTCCTATTTGCTCGCTTTGGGCCTAAAATCCAAGATTTAACACTCACTGGAGAGCAACTGCTGCAGACCCGGCTCATTTTGATTCTTGATATAACCGAAGCCTTCTAGAAGGAAGAAAGCGATCTGATAGCACGAATCGTCCTCGAGAATCAAGTCAAAGTCGTGATAGAGAATGTTCGTGAGCCACTCCTCCAACTCCTCAGCCTTCAACCCGCGCGACGTCGTCATCTGCTCACACAACACCTCCAAGAACCACTGAAAACCGATTTTATGCAAATTTCGACCTTAAAAACCCCTACCTTGTCCTTCTCCTTCGTCTCATCACCACCACACGAGTTGTCCAGTGCCAACTGATAGCCACTCCACGATTTGAGCGTGCGCGCGGTGAAATTGCGCAGCACTTCTGCGTTGATACTCATTTTTGGGTGCTGAAAAAATTTAGAAATCGAAATTTTCTTTGAAAATCATGGAAAAATTACGAAAAATGGGTGAAATTCACTGGAAATGACCTAAAAATAGGATTTGAAAATAAATAAATCATTTTACTGGCGTGTCATACGGTGGGCGAGTCCGCAAACACGCCTTTGACAATTACAATTTCGTGGCGAGACCTACTTGGCAAGGTGCCAAACGGGCACGTGACGCGACCGCAACGCGCCTCGTGGTGTCAATCTCGATTTACGGGGAAGCTTTCAAACTTCGATTTTGACGAATTTCCAATGAATTTTTGAGATTTTTCCGAAAAAACCGATGAAATAAATTATTTAGAAGAGAATAAGCCTAGTGGGATCTATGAGCGACAGCCCTAAGTCCGAGAAAATTGAGTTCGAAGACTTTCGATTTTTTGAAATTTTTAGTCTCAAAAAACCTTGTTCCGAGAGGTTTCTAGCCATGTTTTTGGGCTCAAAAAATCGGCGAGACTCGATTTAGTCGAAGTTATCGAGAAAAATCGCGAAAAATAGGCCAAAAAGTCGTCTGGGATTTTTTTAATTTTCGGTGGGAAAATTTTCAAAAAATCGGTTTTTTCTTACTTTTTCTTAGGTTTTCCGGGTTTTTTCACTTTCCTGATTTTTTGATAGGTCATTCCCGATTTTTTGAGCCCAAGTTCTCTTCCATTTTCCTTGTTTTCGGCCCTTTATGAATTCCATCGATTTTTGTCATCGCCGATAAATTTTTCTATGGTTTTTCCGTGTTTCTCTAGGTTTTTCGACTTCTAGGTGCATTTTTCCCTATTTTCTGTCATTTTCTTGCTATATAGCGCTCTTTTTGCCATTGTAATCGATGTTTTCGATGCGTTTTCCATTTTTGACACTTCCTCCTCGATTTTTCCCGACATTCTTTGCTAATTAGCCTTCTGTTCTTTATTTTATGCCATTTTCCAGCGAAAAAAGCAGTAAAACCACCCAGAAATCCCCAAAAACTCTCGAAAACAAGATTTTTCAGTTTTGGCGGGAAACTCGGAAATTTGAATTTTTGAACCGAGAATATGGGTTTTTGGTTGACATTTAACGATTTTCCGCCCACCAAAGAACTCAAATAGGTTAATAGCAGCGAAAATAAGCGATTTCGACCGAGAAATCAGGGAAATCCCGTCCGAATTCCCATAGAAGTTGATTTTTTTGAAACATAGGCTATTTCCAATGATCCTTAGCTATTTTCTTGTCTTTTGCATGTTTTTTGGCTCAGTTTCCGTTGAGAAACTCGCATTTTTCGCTCAATATTGCCTAGTTGTGACTTTTGCCCCTTCCTTTGTATCTCTGTCTGTTTTAGACCGATTTTCTCCAATTTTCGCCTTTTCCCCCTCAAAATCTTGCTTAGAAATCGATTTTTTCGCCCAGTTTTGCCTCTTTTGTTGTATATTCGCTCATTTTCACCCATTCTCTGTCAAGAAATCGCTTTTTTTCCAGGTCCTTCAACAACTATTGCATGAGACTCCAACAGCTCTAGCGCACGACCAACAGCACTTAAAACCACCATCAAAAGAAGATCTTCGATTAAAAAAATCGTCATTTTTTCTTCTAAAAATGGCTGACGACGGAGGAGGAGATGCACATAATCTTCCGCCAAACGAGGAGCTCTTCGAGCAGCAACCGGAGGAGCCAATGGATATCGGAGAGGAGGAGGCTCTAGGTGAGAAAATGACCGAAAATTTGGATTTTTCGATGGCTTTTGGACTAAAATCGAAGGATTTCGTCGAGAAATCATCAATTTCAGCCTAAAAACCATCATTTCACCCTAAAATCCCTCAAAAATGCCAATTTCCAGGCCAACAACAAGCATACGATGCACCACACACTTCTGGAGACGCCCAGCAAGGAGGAGTTGTAATGGAGGCGGAGAGATATGATGGAATGGACAATCAGCAACAAAACTACTACCAACCACCGCCACCACAGCCGAATCGCGGCGAGTTGTTCATGCCGGCGGAATACGTTGAGCCGGAGCACGAGGAGGCTGACGAGCACTTTGTCATGGATCAGGATCAGGAGCCGCCGGTGAATTTGGAGAATACGGACGCCACGATATGGGTCGACTCGTCGGATGATCACGATCCGGAGGAGCACATTCTGAGAGCCAACTTTTGGCTCACTTATAGTGTGAGTTTTATTGAGAAACGGGAGATTTAGAGCGATTTTGATACGAAATATTGCAATTGTGATGCTAAAAATGACCCTAGAAGACGCCGGAGAACCTATATATCGATTTTGCCTCATTTTGGAAGATTTGGAGCCATTTTGACTCTAAAAACGCGATTCTGCCGCCTAAATTGACCCTAGAAGCTCTCAAATCGTCTATGAGACGTCTTGAATCATATATCTCTGCTGGAAGTGATTTGAAAGAAGAATAATGAATTTTGAGGCATAAAGCTAGAAAAATGACCCGAAAATCGTTTAGCAGACGTCGGGAAACCGAATTTCATCGATTTTGAACAAGTTTTGAATGAATTGCAGCTATTTTTATGCTAAAAATGTGACTCAGGAGAGTAAAATGAGCCTAGTTGCTGCTATTTTCATTTGGAAGACGTCGGAAGCTTCAGAAGCGATTTTATGATAATCAGAAGCGAAAAATTAGCTAAGAATTGTGTAGAAGACGTCAAAAAGCCTATACCTAAGATTTAGACCACCAGATGACTAGAAACTTAGTTTTCGTTGGTAATTTCTCTTAAAAAGCTTGAATATTTGTTCTGAAACATGTAAAAATGGCATTCTTAGTCTGCAGCCTGTATAGGATCACTTTGAGTCAATTTCAGCCAATTTTTAGCTAAAAATGTATCAAACTCGATCCAAACTGGAAGAAATTAGACGAAAACTAGACTAAATTGACCTAAAATCGACCATAAGCACTTGAGATCCGTTTCAATCGATTTTAAATGATTTTCAGTCTAATTTTTTATCATTTCCAGGACCACAACTACGATCCACCAAATCCGATGGATCGCCGAGAGCTCCCATGCGAAGGACCATTTCCAGTCATCGATGGACTCGACGAGGAAGGCAACATCAGAAACCAATGGATGCCAGATGGCTACGGTCCACCGTACCGTCCGGGAAGCGAAGATGCTCTGCGAGCAGCCGCTGAGGAAGCCGAAGCCCAGGCTCAGATTCACGTACCAGTCCTTCAACCGATCCAAGATCCTCAACCAGCACATCTCCAACAACAGTATCATCAGAATTCATCAGTTTCCCATCAACAGCACCATGTCGTCGCGCCAATGCGTCAGAACATGCGCCCAATGGCCACTGCTCAGCCATATTCGATCGGAGGAAATCAAGTAGAGTATGGGGATGCACCACCACCACAACCACCACAAAGATCTCATCAGAGAGGGTGAGGGTTTGCTTTTTTCGTGAAAAATTGGGCGAAAAATCATGAAAATTCGCCATTTTTGACTGAAAAACTTGAAAAATCTCAACATATTGCTCAGAAAACTCCGAATTCGACCATTTTTGACCTAAAAACCTTGAAAATCATGAAAATTTGCTCCAGAAGCTGTTCAAAGCCTCTAACTCACGAAATTTCCCAATTTTTCCCTTAAAAACCAAGAAAACCATACAATTTTGCTCCAGGAGCATGTCATAGCTATAATAGCTGCATTTGAGCATTTTGAGCTCAAAAAAATTCAATAATTTGACTATTTTCGATATAAATTCCATTGAAACCGGTGGAAAACTACGTAAATTCCGAAAATCACGGATGAAAAATGCCTAAAATGCTCCAAAATCTTCAAAATGAGCTCAGAAATGATCAAAATGTGCATCACATGATCACTCTTGAAATCTACGCAGATTTTACATAATTCACCTTGAAAATCGAGTAAATCTTAGAATTTTAGCTTAAAAATAACGATTAACTGATAAAAATCAGGGCTACCAGCTTTCCAGAGCTGAATGGCTCATTTTTGTGCCCAAAATGACGAATTTTATCGAATTTTTGATGAAAATTAGGCTAAAACTTGTAAATTCTGATTAAAGGCTGAAATTCTATATAAAATGCTCAAAATCAGAGCTAAAAAGGCTCATTTTGGCCTTAAAATCCGCGAATTTCCCCCTAAAAATGCTCCAAATATTTCCAGCCACATGGTCGCTCCTCAACAACAATCGGCTCCACACACTCCACAATTCCGTATCGCCAACGCCAACGACTACACATCGCCGCAAGGAGTTCGCTCGATGCCAAGAGGAGGACCACCAACAGCTACCATAATCCGTTCAGGAGGCGGAGCCTATCAGCAGTCTCCTATCGTCCACCCGAATACCACTGCTCGCGTTCTTTCGATGGCTCGTCCAGGTCAACCATCACAGCCAACACCCGGGTCTTATCAGCATATCGGAGCTCCGACTCCTCAGAATCAAAGTTTGCCACGTAGAATGCCACCGCAAGTCGTTAGAGCGGGACCCGCAGAACGTATAGTTGGACCAGGAGTCGTCGCAGGACCAGCCATATCTAGACAGGGACAACCACAAGGACCACCTGGATCGAATAGCCGCCCGGTCAACGTTACCAGACCATTAGTGGAGCAACACGACTATGAGCCGGCTCCAGGAGCTCCAGGAGCCCCAGGAGGACCCCCAGGACCACCACATGCTCGCCGAGTTCAGGCAGACGTCGCGCCACACCGTATGACTCCGGAGCAGAGACAAGAGCAGTTGGCGAGACAGAGAGCTCAAGGAGCGCCGCCGATTCAGATGAGACCAATTGGAGCACAAGGAGCGCCAGGAGGAGCGTCTAGAATGATACCAGGACGTGGAAGAGTGATGGGTGTGCCGACAGGAGGAGCTCAAGGATCTGCTTCAGATGACCAAGGACAGCATTTGCTCCGCTCGCCGCCGAGAGCTCCAGTTCCCGAGCAGCACAGAAAGTTCCAGCTCAAACCACTTCCCAGTCAACAACCAGAGCACACTTCCTACGCCATTCCGATCACCAAATCGCAGAGCTCCAATGAGCATCAACTGCCCGCGCAGCTCACAGAGGATCCAGAAGACTTGCCAGTCCGCCGAACATCAGAATCCGCTGTTCAGAAGGCCGCCGCTGACACCACAACGACGCCTGGGGCAACACCGGGACGCGAGGCGCCAGAAGAGCAAGGGGGACCTGCTCCAGAAGAGCCAATGCTTCAGAAGCTCAAATCACCGGTACGTCTTCCGGTATCATCTGCATCGTCGTCGCCAGTCAAGCATCTTGGAGCAGTCGGAGCCGGAGGAATGCAGCATCTTCAGAAGCCAACGCCACCGCATCGCATGACACAGGAGGAGAAGAACGCGCACTTTGCAAAATTGGCTACGGATAAGGTGAGGATTTATTTGTGAAAAATGAGCCAAAAACCTGCCCAAAATTGCTTCAAAATTCGCAAAAATATGTGTAAACTTCAAAAAATCTCGATTGAAAAGCTCTAAAATCGCTCTGAAACCTCGAAAATTCGCATGGAAATGTTCCTTGGGCGAGATTCCCGAAAAGGGGCGGAGTCTCGCTGACTCCGCCCATTTTTCCGGGATCTCAGCTAATAATCACTTTTGGAACGTTTCGGAGCCAATTTTCAAGCTTTTTGAGCGATTTTTCGCATTTTTTATAATAATTTTTAGAGTCTACACCTATTTCTACGTATTTTGAAGCAAAAATGGGCGAAATTGACTTGAAATTGAGTGAAATCGGTCCAGAATAACAATAGGCATCTCTGGTCCGTTTTTGACCGTTTTCAGCAAATTTTCAGTCAATTTCTAATGAAAATCTTGAAAAATCGCTCGAAAACCTGAAATCTTGAATTTGAAATGGTTTATAAGCGCAAAAAGTCTCAAAAAATGCTCTAAGACCTCGAAATTTGACCTAGATATGCTCCGGAAGGGGTCCGGGCAGAGATTTCCGAAAAATTTAGATGATCTCCACCACGGACCCCATTTGAACGTCACCAAGCCGATTTTCGAGGTTTTAGAGCGATTTTTTACCTTTTTCATAATAATTTTTGGATTTGAGCCCGAAAAATGCTCCCAACTCCACAAAATCTAACTTTCCCCCCATTTCCAGGACCGTCCACCACCTCTCCAAGTGCCAGCAACATCTTCATCAGCTTCTGCCACACCAACACACGCAGGAGGACCAGCTCCAGGAGCATCTCCAGCATCTCATCATCTTCCCCATCATCCGCAAATGCTTCAGAATCCACACGCCCCACCACCACATGTTCTTCCACAACGTCATCACCAAGACGACACCCTTGCCGTCGTTCAATCCGTCTTCGATTCCAACAAACCACGTCTCCCAGACACGCCAAAGGACAAGGAGGCCATCTCGAAGATCGCCGATCAGTTGAGATTCTCGGCTGACGCCTTCACGGGGGCTTCTGGATCCTCTACAGATCATCAACGTCATCGTACGACTAGCGGAGGACCGTCGAGAGCTCAAAACTATCCACAGATGCATCAGCTTCAACATCATCCGAATCTCGACACGGAGAGAAAGAGAAATCTGTCGGGCGGCGCTACTAGATATGATGCTCAGATTCCGCAGAGTCGTCAGAATCCTCAGCAGAATCCCCAAGAAGAACCGCATCGCCCTCGCGGAAGACCAAGAGGATCCGGCGGACGCTGGGCAGATGGACAGGAGCCAATTGCTCCACATCGAGCTGCAGGAGGAGCCAGAACACTTCAACCACGGGCTCAACAAGCTCCGCCACCACAGGCTCCGCCCCCAGCAGCATCCCGTAGAAATGGAGCAACACAAAAGGACTCGGACTCGGAATCCGATGGAATAAATCGCGAGGCGGCTACTGAGAGTGCTTGGGTGATGCGCTGTCACTGCGGAATGGATCATCCCGACGGTGATACTGTCGAGTGTGAATCGTGCAAAACGTGGCAGCACATGGCTTGTATGGGTCTGACAACCGCATCGGACACGGACAACTATGTGTGTGAGGAGTGCCATCCGAGACGCTTGCCGGTGACGAGAGAGCACGCTCGACGAGTTCAGGAACAGATTATTAAGCGTATCATTGAAGCGACGAAGGCGGCGGAGAAGAAGGAGCGTCAGAAGTCGAGGAAGAGCGAGCCGGCCGAGCCGAGAAAGAGTAGAGATCAACAGGTGAGGAATTTGCGAGAAATTGACCTAAAAAGGAAGAAAATAGCTAAAAATTGACCTAAAAACCAAGAAAATCGACGAAAATTGAGCCCAAAAGGCTATATGCATCATTTTGACCCCAAAAACTTTGAATTTTTGCCTGAAACTCCTAAAAACTCTGAACAACGCCCTAGAAGCTTTGAAGTCTAAAATTCATGGAAATTGAGCTAAAAACGAGGAAAAGCGCAAAAAATTGAGCCAGAAACTTTCGAAATCGGTTTGGAGCAATCATTGATTCTGAAGTAAATTGTAGAAGCATAGAACTCAGTATTAGGAGCATTTTGAACCCAAAAACGAAGAAAATCGTGAAAAATTGGTCTAGAACTCCTGAAATTCGTCCTAGATGATCGCATTTCGTAAGTCGGAGACTTTTGATCTAAAAACGAGATAAATTGCGAAAAATTAATCCAGAAGACTCCCAAGAGTCTGAAGAACATCCTAGAAGCTTCTAGCAGACCATATGCATCATTTTGACTCCAAAAACGATGAATATCGCTGAAAATTGACCCAGGAGCCTTCAGAAGGCCATATGCATCATTCTGACTCAAAAGACTCCAAAAATGACCTAGAAAATTCAAATTTCCCGCTCTCTCCACCCATAAACAATTTGAATAATATGAGTCATCTCCCTCGTCCTTCACTTTCCCATCTCTTTGTTCGGCTTTTTCTCAATTTTCCCATAGCATATATTCAAAAACAAATAGGAGACGAACGACCTTGAGAAATTGGTTGTTTTAAACGATTTGCGATGACGGAGGGTTACTGTAGAGCAGGATTCTTTATTACCTAATCATAGGCGATTTTCGCGGTTTTTTAGTGGGAAACAGCTCAAATCGAGTGGAAAAGAGTGAAAATGCTCGCTTTTCTAGTCATTTTGAGCCAAAAATGGTGCAAAAATCACTTTTGGAGGTCTTTTTTCGGATTCCGCGCCGAAAAATCGCTCCCAGAGCCCATTTTTCATCAATTTATGGTCGTTTGGCACCGAGCCAAACCATAAAGGACGCATGGTCTAAGCCTAGAGCCCCGCGTAGCCATAGTAACCCGCGCGCGGTCGAGCGGTTTCGATTGCTCATTCCATATGCATACAGCGCTTTCTCTTCTTCTTCTGATATTAGATGTGCAGGGGGTTGATGTCTGTCGTCTCCACTAGCTGTATCGCGGCTTTTTTCTCTCTCTCCCTCTCCCTCTATGCAACGTGACAATAGATGGGCGGTGTGGTTAGTTGGCTAGCTGTTTTCCATATATATTCTCATCATATACATATCGTTCGCTTCCTCTAGCCGGTATTGCCCCCTCTAGCTATCATCAAGAATGAAAGAAGTGCTTATTCCACAGCTTCCTGATACTCCTGTTGAGGAGCACGAAGAGCAAGAGCTCCCGGAGATTGCTCCTGAGGAAGTTACGGTATCCCAGGAGGATATGGTTGGTTTTCAGGCTATAGAACTCGTCTCCAGATCCTCTAGATCGTTAAGGGACCATCTAGAGCTCTACTAGCGGGATTTTGGCTCATTTTACACCTAAAAACGGGTCAGACGGCTTCAGATTGAGCCCAGTAGCTTCAGGTCCAAATCCAGCTTCTATCATCCGATTTTCATCCATTTTGTCTCATTTTGAACCTGAAATTGAGCCGGAAAGCTATGAATTAAGTCTAGTAGCTTCACAATCTCTCATAGCCAATTTTCGGCGCTTTTGGCTCATTTTTCCGTCGAAAAAAAGAGTTAGAGACCTTCAGAATAAGCCTAGGAGCTCCAGGAGCACATACAGTCCATTTGCAAGCGTTTTGACTCATTTTATACCGAAAAATCGGCTAGAGCGCGCTAGAATCCGTCCCCGTTCCCCCTAGATCTTCAGAACACGACCACAAAGCAAAAGATCAGCTTTTCGGGCAATTTCGGCTTATTTTGGACAAAGACTCGAGCCAGAAAACTCTAAATTGACTCTAGTAGCTTTGCAAGCGTTTTGGCTCATTTTATACCAAAACAATTGTGAAAAGCATTTAGAATAACCCTCCACAATCCTAGTTAACTTCCCTTGATTTCCTCCATTTTCCAGCCATCAACATCTCGAAAATCGGCTCCATCAGCTCAACAACCAATGTCACCACAACCATCATCGTCGTCAACACTCAAACAACTCAATACCTACTCCAAAGCAGCGTCAGCTCTTCTCTCCTCGATGCCACAAACCGCCGGAGCCGACACACTGCTCGAGGATGCTCGTAATAGATGTCGCGCGAAGCGAATGTTTGTCGCCGAGCAAGTGGATGCTCTTGTGACCACAGATACCGT
Source organism: Caenorhabditis sinica (assembly GCA_963932045.1). Taxonomy (NCBI): domain Eukaryota; kingdom Metazoa; phylum Nematoda; class Chromadorea; order Rhabditida; family Rhabditidae; genus Caenorhabditis; species Caenorhabditis sinica. Next base: position 25,642,431 of record OZ009940.1, read on the forward strand.
AGCCATACGTCAAGTCATCATCGAAGTCAACGGAAGAGTCTCGATGGCCACCGAGTGCAAGAGACTTCCAGGAGGAGGAAACGGATCGTTCATGTACGATGGTTTGATGAAGGGAACCACCGGGGAGGACGTTGGCGAGCGACAAGAGCTCGTTTGTATCGACGCGAAGCAGAAGGGCAACGATTCGCAGTACACCAGAAGATCGTGCATGCCGAATTGCGTCTTGAAGCATGTGCTCGGCTCGAATGCAACGCTGGGAATAATGGTGGTGGCTACCAAGGATATAATGCGGAATGTCGAAGTGACGCTTCCCTTCGACGCCGATTGGAAGGCGTGCGAATCGCCATTACAGTGCGCGGAGCACTCGGCCAATATGGACAGCTGTCCGTTTGAGTCGGAGCGACTTCGAGCGAATATCGGCAAGATTCGAGAGCGTGAAGCGCTGGAGAAGAAGCGTCGCGATGCGGAGGAACGAATTCGGCTGGAGAACGAGGTTCGTCGGGAGCGAGAGGAGAAGAGCCGCGCCATGGAGGAGCAGGAGCGTCGGGAGCGAGAGGAGAAGCAGAAGGAGGAGGCTAGAAAGAAGCGTGAGGCGGAGAAGAAGGCGGCGGAGATGGAGAAGAATGCGAAGAAGAAGAAGGAGGAGGAGGCGGCGGCTGGATCGTCGGAGAAGGTAAGGAGCAACTTTTTTCTACCAAAAACTAGCCAGAGGTCTTTGAAATGAGCTCAGTAGCTTCTGGATCAATTTCGGCTCATTTTCGATCAAAAATCGCGTTAGAAACTTAAAAATTACCAAAGTAGCAATTTTTGAGCATTTTTTAACACCCAAAAACGGACCAAAAGGGTTCAGGTCGAGCCCAAGCCGATTTTCATCCATTTTGGCTCATTTTAAACCAAAAATTGAGCCGGAAAGCTTCAAATTGAGTCTAGTAGCTTCTTTTGGCCAGATTTCGAGCGTTCTGGCTCATTTTGAACCTAAAATGAAGCCAGAAAGCTTCAAATTAAGTGTAGTAGCTTCACGAACACACTTACCCAATTTTCGCCGTTTTTGTCTCATTTTTCGTCAAAAAACGAGTTGGCGACCTTCAGAATGAGCTTAGTAGCTTCAGAAGAATATTCATCGTCTTTTTGCCAATTTTTGAGTGATTTGGCTCATTTTGACCCTCAAAACGAGCCAAAAGGCTTAAAAATGAGTTCAGGAACTTTATAACTATTTTTGGCCAACTTTTCAGCTTTTCCATCTATTTCGGACCCCCTAAACCACCAATACACCGCATTTCAAACACTATATTCACCTATTTTCCAGCCAAAGAAGGACAAGGACACGACTGACAAGAAGAGCAAAGAGAAGTCTCCATCACCAGCAGCAGAAGAGCCAGAAGAGCCGTCGACATCTTCAAGACGTTCAGGACGTTCTCGCAAGGAGCGCAATTTGGATATCGTCGATGCACCAGGAACTCCATCATCTGATGCCAAGAATGGAAAGAGAAGTGAGTTTTTTGAGGGTTTCAAGGGCGAAAATGGTCCAAAAAATGCTATTTTTGAGCTACTTTTGGTCTAAAAGTGCTCATTTTGGTATAAAAAGTGCTTTTTTGATCCCAAAACGGCTATTTTGAGCTTTTTGAGCCCCCAAAAAGACTTCCTGACCTCCTATAACCGCTAATCTTCTTCCAGAGGGTGCTGCTACATCATCTACACCAACTGCTCCATCTTCCTCCAAACGTCATCGTCACTCGACGGATCGCGATGCTCCATCTATATCTACTCGCAAACGCGGCGCAGGCACGCCATCATCCTCATCTGGAGCCGCCGGTCCATCAGCCAAGAAGACGAAGACTAAGGAGGAAAAATCGTCGCGTTTCAATTTTAGCTCACTGAAAACTACCTTCGAGAAACTGCCCAATGGCTCAAATGATATGGATAGTGATGCATATGATCCGGCTGTACGTGCTCATCCGGCTGATCGAGGCATAACGAAGACCATGGAGAAGATCATGTCTTCTGGCAAGAAGGACGAATCGGCATTTGTGAAGACGTTGGGCGAGAGATTGAGATCGTCTGGAGCTTCGTCTTCATCATCTAGTGCACCATCTGCTAGTAGCAAGAAGAAGGAATCGGCTCAAAGAGAGAGCAGTAGCAGCAGCTCCAGAAGACGTTCGGAACATCATGAGAAGAAGAAGGAGGAGGTGGTGTCAAAGGAGAAGAAATCGGAGAAGAAGGAAGAGAAGAAGAAGGAGGAGAAGGCTTCAGAAGAGGCAGCTCCATCGACTCCACGAACGCCACGAACTTCAAGTGCTCCAAGATCATCGGAGACCTCTAGAAAGGCTCCAGAATCTACCGCTGCTTCTCCACGAAAATCGGCTCCAGAAGCTCCAAAAGCTTCTGAATCGTCGAAGAAGGCTTCAGAAGCACCAAAAGCTCCGACGACGCCAAAGAAGGCTCCAGAAGTCGGCGCTTTGCCAAAAAAAGCGGTCCTTCCAGAAGCACCACCGAAGAAGGAGACCACTGAAGAAACCTCGCCAGCAACGACTGAAGGATCTGTTGAGAAGGAGTTGGCTCCGACATCATTATCGTCTACAGCTCCAGGAGCTCCAGGAGCTGCTCCATCTGCTCCAGCAGCAGCAGCAGCCGCTGCTCCAAAGACCAAGAACAAGAAGTTGACGATGGAGGACTACAAGGCTCGTCGCTCGCAGCAGAAGGATGCTCCATCTGCTTCGGGAGCTGGATCGTCATCTGGAGTCACGACGCCATCGAGTGCTACTCCAGGAGCTCGCCGCGGATTCATTCCGAGCACCGAGGGATTGAAGGATGTTAAGGTGAGGATTAGAGAAAATCTAGGGTTTTAGGGCATTTTTGAGCTAAAAATTAAGATTTTGGGATCATTTTGAGTCATTTTAGCCATTTTGATGCTCCTAGGCTCAATTTTGAGCCATTTTAATGCTCCTAATCCATATCTCCATATTCCAGCTCTCCGCGATTCCACTCGACGACCATCCAGCCGGGAAAAACACGACCACCACCACCACAGCTCCATCTGCACCATCTTCTGCTGCTCCATCCGCTCTAAGTGCCGTCACATCGCCAAGCACTCGTTCGTCTCGTGCTCGCGGAGCACCGAGTGAGAGCAGCGCCGAAGAGCCAGCCGAGCATCAACGCTCGCTTACGGATCGCATTCGTGACATATTGGGAGGGCCGTCGACTCCGGCTCCATCTGGTTAGTTTTTGTTGGCCTTTTTTGGCTATTTTGACTGAAAAAAAGCTCTAAAATCGAAAAAATTAGGCCAAAAATGCGTCAAAATCAAGAAAATTAGGCTGAAAATGATCTAAAATCCCAAAAATGAGAGCCAAAATGCTCCGAACCAGGGAAATGGCCAAGATTTCCAAAAAGTGGGCGGAGTCGGACCCCTTTTTTGGGAATCTCGGCTATCCCCCTTTGGATCGTTTCGAAGCTCATTTTCGAGGTGTTTGGGCGATTTTTGAGCTTTTTCACAATGATTTTTGGAATCTACACACATTTCTACGTATGGGGCCCCCAAGCTCCGCCCACTTTTTTTAGAACCCAATCGGACCCCTTTTTGAACGAAAAATTTGAATTTTGGGCACTCTTTCTGCTCTAAATCGCTCAAAAAAAGCATCAGTCTAAAAAAGGGGCCCCCAAGCTCCGCCCACTTTTTTCAACCAACCTCGGACCCCTTTTTGAACGAAAAATTTGAAATTTTGGGGCTATTTTTTCATCAAAAAAAGCTCAAAAATGGCCCCTCCAAAACGAAAAAAAAAAACTAAAAAAGGGGCCCCGAAGCTCCGCCCACTTTTTCTGATCCCTTTTTTTAACGACAATTTTAAAATTTTGGCACTTTTTCCCTCAAAATGAGCTCAAAAAGACCCTCTAAATCAGTATAAATCAGTCAAGCCCCGCCCCTTTTGTCTCCCCGGACCCCCTTTTATTAACCGTATCCCAAGCTTTCAGCAACAAGTAGCACCGCCACCACTACCACCAACACCTCATCGACTCCATCAGCTCACGGAAGTCGCAAGAGTGCTCGCCCAACACGCTGGCAGCAATAATCAGGAGGACACCCATTAATTTCTCTTTCTCTTTTTCTCTGGTGTCTCTCTCTTTTTCACACAATCTCTCATCTCTGTCTTTAAAAATCATAATTGGCCCCCCTTCCTTCTATGAATCTCATCCAAATCCCCGAAAAGTCAACAACAAAAAAATTTACCCCCCTTCTCAAAAAGTGCCTTTTTCTCTCTAAGAATCTCTCGTTTTTTTTCGCATAACTAAGCCACGCCCCCTGCGCCCCTTTTTATCATTGTTGTCCCCTTAAGCCCCGCCCCCTTTAGCATCCATTTTTTTTAAAGATCTCCCCCCATCTCTCTTTACACTAAAAAATTGTTACCTCGGATAATTTCACTTTTTTGTTTTATCTGTAAGTAAGTAATGGCTACGTTTCTCTTATCACCCCCTTTCAGGAGGACCCCTTTTTAGGCTCCGCCCACTTTTTCCATAGGCTCCGCCCCCTTAAGGGGTTCACAAGTGCGCTCTGTTGAGCTCTTCTTTTTTTCTTTCTAGCCACTAAATGGTCTGTATAACCCAATGATAATTGTCCATCTCTCTCCATCTCTCTTTCCCACCCACCCTCCATTCAATGCATTATATAATTGTTCGTCTCTCCATCCATCCATCTCTCTATCTATCTTGTGTTTCTTCGATTCGCACCATCACCATTCAAACCTGTCTCCATTCATCATCCCCCCATTATCCCATCAACTATTACACCAAGATACTCTGGGAAATAAACTTGCTGAAAAGCTAAGTATTCATTTGTTTTTTTTTTTTGAAAAAGGACCGCAAGAGAAGGAGCAAGAATTTCAGAAGCAACCAATATGAAAAATAGGCTCCGCCCACTTTCAGGCACCAGTGGTGGCGAAAATTGAAAAAAGTTGTCAATGGCGCGCGATTGCATTGTGAAGGAAAAATTGAGATTTGGCGACATATCGCAACCAGGACGTTTCGAAACTGATGTCGTTTTCAGAACCACGACTTTTGGCAACTTAGACGTTTTGCAACCATGACGTTTCGCAACCAGTCAGCTCGCAACCAGTCATTTCGCAGATTTTTGGTTACTTGTGATCTGGGATTTTTCGGAAATGGTTGGTAAATTGTGAGCTCTGAAATATCGAAGTTGCGAAACGGCTGGTTGTGAAATGTCTAGTTGCGAAATGTCATGGTTGCGAAGTTTCGTAGTTTCGAAACGACGTCCCTAGATTTGTGATACCAAAAAAATATTTTTTTTCGATCTGCCTGAAATCGTGCCCTTTAAGGAGGAAATTTTTTTTTGCTGTTTCAGGTGGTTTAGAACTAGGATTCCAGTAAACACGTTTTTGATCTGCTGACAATTTACCCCAATACTCCAAGTTATCAATAGAGCGCATTTTTGTTCTTGATAAATTAGATCAGGAATTATTTCACCAGCTAGTCTCAGACTATCTCCACAGAGTGAAACATACATTTTTGAATGTTTTTATACAAAAGCCGCAAAGTTCGGGATCCCGAAGTTTCGCAAATAGTCATTTCACAACCATGACATAAAGCAACTCGGCATTTGGCAACCAAGAAATTTCGCAACTTTGTACAGTAGTCCAGTTTTCATTCATATAGCCTACACGTGATATCATAAACCAATCCAGGTTGTGATCTACTCTCCAAAAAATAAATTTGAACGTGAACTAATTATTAGTGGATTTGGTGGTTGCGAAACGTTACTCTCGACTTTACCACTTGGAAGAAGAAACTTTATTACTGTTTCAAGTGGTTAAGAATTCCAGTTTAATTGATTTGATGCGCACAAGACATATTGAACATCGCCAATTTTAACAATAGGGCGCACTTTATTGCGGGACTCAAGAAGAAGAATAAGTAGAAGTAGTAATTCATCCATCTATTCACATGTTAAGATTAGGTTAGCAATAGAGCGCAACAACATAGTGGAATGTGTGAAACTTCTACAATAATTTATAAGTGAATCATAACTGGACTTGAAGAGAAATTGAAACAGGAAAAGTTTGCGTTTTTTTTTGCGTTTTCAATGGAGCGCGTTTGCACATTTTGAGGAAAACTAGAGGTTCGGAGATGGGGACGGGGAAAGACAATTAGAAACTTCCTATCATTGAACACTGTGCCAGTTTTGAAGTTGAAAAGACACTGCAACCGAAAAATATTTGATTTTGCAGTTTTAGGAGGTTCATAACAAGAATTCCAGTATTATTGATAATTTTAGAGATTGTTACCAATCGAGCGCACATGTATTCCAAATACAGAACACAGAATTATTTGAACGAGACGTCATAGAGCAATTTGGACCAAAAGAAACAGGAGAACTTAAAAAAAATTAATGTAAAAACGCTGTTTTCCCATGTTTTCAAATAAAACTGTTACTGATCCTTTTGCTTCTGATTCATTCGTGTTTCATATCGAATAGAGCGCGTTTCCTCCAGACTGATAGCTGAATAATTAGAGCAACTATGAAATATACACTTCAATGTGTTTGCTATATTATCTAAATTATATTGTCTGTATCAGCATGTTTGTATCTGAAACTTTTCACAATTGTGTATGTTCATGTGACTTCTAACTGCGTCACTGTTGCTAAAAAAGTGATTGACGTTGTAAGAACTGACATTGAAACACATTTTTATTCAGAGCCATCAAAATACCTCATACATTATTGTGGTATAAACATTTTTCTGATAAAATGGAGCTGAAACGGAAAATTATCTTGTTTCATTGTCTAGATGTTGATTGAAGCAGGTGATTCAAGACTGTGAACAAAATAATTTGGATAAATGATAGCTTTGCCTATGAATTATAGGCTGAGCATCTCATAATGACCATTTCAACAGTTCAGAACCATGCGGTCATTTTCTGAAATTAATGGACATCGCGAACAAGACAATGCTAATGAAACAGCCCCCATAAAATAATAGCCTATCGGAACAGAAATGATTCTTTCCGGTCAAAAAATTTGTTTGCTTTGAAAAATGTAAACAATTGTGCTGATTCCAAATATCATTATAGAAGTTCTCAACAATTGCTCCAAAACCCTGAAAACCCGTTTAAAAAGGGATTTTCTGAGCAGAAAGGCTGAGAGATAAACAAAAGTTCAGTTTTCAACTCATTTGATTTGACTCAATATTTACGAAACAGCCCCCATAAAATATATGCCTATCGGAACAGAAATGATTCTTCAAACATCATCTTTTTGAATCCGATTTCCGTTCCCTTTTACAGAAGTTCAACTGTTTCAGGTTGGTGGTTTACTGGACGTATTTCATAATCAACTAGTACATTGTTTCAAATGTTTCGACTTCTTCTTCGTTCCTACTCATATTACTTCTCTGAAGTTTGAAAATTTTCCGCGTTTCAGATGGACCGTAATTTTGTTAGATTCAAAAAACGCGTTAGTAATCCGTACGATACCATAAGAGGATGAGAGAGAAAATGTTTGGCACTCCGAAGTTTCGGAACTGACATCAATTTTGCAAGCACGCCATTTCGCAACCAAGACATTTCGCAACTAGACATTTCGCAACTTTTAAAAGTAGTCCAGTTTTCATTCATAAAGGATCTATGTGATTACGGATATCATAAGCCAATCCAGGTTGTCATCTATTATACATACGTTCCAAAAAAATAGATTTGAATGCGAACGTATGCCTGTGGATCTAGTGGAAGATTGTGGCGGTAGCAAAACGACCAGTTAAGAAATGACTGGTCGCGAAACGACTGGCTCCGAAATGTCTCGGAGCCAAAACTGAAAGGACACTGACGTAAAACGTTCTTGGTTGTTCTGGACTCTATCACTTTGAGGAAGAAACTTTATTACTGTTTTACGTGGTTCATAACTAGTATTCCAGTATAATTGATTTGATGCTTGAAAGATCAATAGAAGATCGGCAATTTATCAATAGGGCGCACTTTATATCGGAGTTTACGAAGAAGTAGAAGTACTTCTTCATCCATCTATTCACATGTTAAGATTAGGTTAGCAATAGAGCGCAATTGCATAGTGTGATACCTCTTCAATCATTTATAAGTTTATTATAACTTCAATTGAGAAGAAATTGAAACATGATACGCTTGCGTTTTTCTTTTCGCGTTTTCAATGGAGCGCGTTTGCACATTTTGAGGGAAACAAAAGATTCAAAGATGTGGGAAAATGTTCTCATCATTGAACACTGTGCCAGTTCTGAAGTTGAAGAGATACTGGAACCGGAAAATCTGTTTTGATTCTTCTACAATTTTTGCTGTTTTAAGAGGTTCATAACAAGAATTCCATTATAATTGATTATTTTTTGACCCAGGCATTCTGAGTTATCAATGGAACGCACTTGTATTTCAAATCGAAGACGAACACAGGATTATTTGAACAAGACGTCATTGAGCTATTTGGATCAGCTGAAACAGAAGAACTTTGAAAAAAAATTAAATACGCTGTTTCCCCATGTTTTTAAATAAAATTGTTTCTGATCATTCTTTGCTATATCACGCTGAACCCGTTGTGTATTATGTCCAATAGAGCGCGTTTCCTTCAGACTGATAGCTGAATAATTAGAGCAATCATGAAATATACACTTCAATGAGTTTGCTCTATTATCTAACCTATATTACCTGTATCATTAGGTCTATATCTAAAACTTTTCAAAATTTTGTATGTTGATTTGATTTCGATCTGCGAAACTGTTGCTAAAAAGTGATTGACCTCATAAGAACTGACAAAACAAGAAAAATAATTTTTATTGAAAGTCATCGAAATTGCTCGAACAATATGGTGGTATAAACATTTTTCCCGATAAAATGGCTGTGAAACGGAAAATAATATTGATTCATTTTCTAGATTTTTATTGAAGCAGGTGATTCAAGACTGTGAGCAAGATAATCTTTACTATTAACAAACGCAAAATTCTGTCTGTCTGTGTGTGTGTTGTTTGTTCCGGACTCGCTCACTCTAGCGAAGCTCCAACTAGACCGATTTTTTCCAAATTTTGACAGGTTATCAGAAAGCCCTGCTGGATGATGCCCGTCTATTTTGATTTACTATTGGTCAAAAAATGAGATCACAAGGTGGCAAAAACCTCTTTTTTAGCTCCATTCTGTTGTTTCAGTTTTAAGAGAGGGGGAGACGAGTTCACGGAGTTATTTTCCACTTTTCGAAAGTTTTTCAATTTTTTCATTTTTGAAAATTTGTAAGTCGGCCCGAAGGGCCCCAGAGGGGCGTAGCCCATCTGGTTTTAAAAAACTATAAATTTGTCTGCGAATTATCAGCTAAGCATCTCATAATGGCTATTCCAACAGCTCAGAACCAACCAAAAAAGGCAATGTTAATAAAACAGGCCCCCATAAAATAATAGCCTATCGGAACAGAAATGATTTTTCAAACATAACCTTGATGTATCAGAGTTCTGTTCCCTTTTACAGAAGTTCAGCTGTTTTAGGTTGGTGGTTTACTCTGGGTATTTTATAATTAACAATCAATTTTTGACTTTTTGTTCGTTCCTACCTGTACTACTAGTTTCGAAATGTCAGGGTGCCAAAAATTGTCTCAGTCATCCTCATGTTTATCGGACGGATTACTAACGTTTTTTTGAATCTAACAGAAATATGGTCCATTTGAAACGCGGGAATTTTTCAAACTTTAGAACTGCGACATTTCGCAACTTTGTAAAGTTGTCCAGTTTTTATTCATATAGGTTATTTGTGATTATGGATATCATAAACCAATTCAAGTTGTCATCAACTTTCCAAAAAAATAGATTTGAGTGTTAACTTATTATTATGCATGCGGATTTAGTGGTTGCGAAATGACTGGTTGCGAAATGTCCCGGAGCCGAAAATTGAAACAACACTGAAGTGAAACTTTTTGGTTATTCTCGACTCTAACACTTAGAAGAAGAAACTTTTTACTGTTTTACGTGGTTCATAACTAGTATTCCAGTATAATTGATTTGATGCTTGCAAGATCAGTAGAAGATCGGCAATTTATCAATAGGTCGCACTTTATATTGGAAGTTACGAAAAAGCAGGAAAAGCAGTGGTCCTTGATCCATATATTCACATGTTGAGATTTAGTTAGACATCTTCAATCGTTTATAAGTATATCACAACTTTACTTAAGGAGAAATTGAAATATGATAAGTTTGCGTTTTTCTTTTGCGTTATCAATGGAGCGCGGTTTTGAAGTTGAAAAGACACTGCAACCGAAAAATTTGTTTTGGTTGTTCTGCAATTTTTGCTGTTTTAGGAGACTCATAACAAAGATTCCAGTATAATTGATTGGTAGTTTGTAGTTGGCGCCATCATTATCAGTTTACAATGGAGCGAATATGTATTTCAAATTGAAAACGAACACAGAATTATTTGAACAAGACGTCATAGAGCTATTTGGATCAAAAGAAACAAGAGAACTAGAAAATATTTAAAACGCTGTTTCCCCATGTTCTTAAATGAATCTGTTACTGATCATTTTTTGCTTCTGATTCTTTTGTGTTCCATATCCAATAGAGCGCGTTTCCTCCAGATTGATAGCTGAATATTTTGAGCTACTATGAACTATAAACTTCAATATATTTGCAATTTTATCAGAACAATATTACCTGTATCAGCAGTTCTGCATCTGAAACATTTCCAAATTGTGTATGTTCGTTTGATTAGCCAAACTGCTGCTAAAAACTGATTGACGTTATAAAAACTGACAAAAATTGAAACACATTTTTTTTCAAAGCCATCGAAATACGTTTTTCATTATGGTGGTATGAAAATTTTTTGTGATAAAATGGGTCTGAAACGGTAAGTAATCTTGGTTCATTTACTAGATTTTTATTGAAGAAGTTTGGGATAATTGGGAAAATTGGTAACGTTATCTGTAAATCACCAGCTAAGCATCTCATGATGGTCGTTCCAACAGTTCACCACCGAAAAATGAGAACAATGTTAATGAAACAGACCCTCATAAGATATTAGCCTATCGAAGCAGAAATGATTCTTCAAACATCACCATTATGAATCAGAGTTCTGTTTCCTTTTACAGAAGTAAAGCTGTTTTAGGTTGGGGGTTTACATAATCAACTAGGGTATAATTTCCTTTTAAACTTCGTCTTTGTTCCTACCTTTATTACTTTTCTGAAGTTTGAAAATGTTTCGCGTTTCAGATTGACCATAATTTTGTTAGATTCAAAAAAACCCGATAAACAAAAGGATGAGTGAAACAATTTTCGGCACCCTGTTTTGCAACTATCCATTTCGCAACAAAGACATTCTGCAACTAGTCATTTCGCAACCAAAAAATTTCGCAGCTAGACATTTCGCAACTTCGTAAAGTAATCCAGTTTTCATTCATATAGGCTACATGTGATTACGGATATCATAAGCCAATCCAGGTAGTCACCTAATTTCCGAAAAAAAAAGATTTGATCGTGAACTTATTAGTATGCACTTGTGGAATTGGTGGTTCCGAAATGGCGTGGTTGTGGATTTTCGCCGTGGCGAAATATCGTGGTTGTGAAATTGACGCGAGTGGCGAAATGTCGCAGCTGCGAATTGCCCGTTTGCGAAACGTTGTGGTGCCAACCTCTGTGTCAGCTTAAAAATTGAAACTACACTGACGTGAAAGACTTTGGTTATTCTAGACTCTACCGCTTTGAAGAAGCCACTTCATAACTGTTTCACGTGGTTCATAACTAGAACTTCAGTATAATTGATTTGATGTAAAGTACATTTCTGTCGCGATTGTATTCAAAGTAGTTTTCAAATTTTTTCCGTTTGTAACGAAATAGTGATACATTAATCAACGCATTGTCGGAACTGTCTACGATGGATCGGAGTAATCGCATAGTGGTATAAACGAGGACATAGTATAACACCGGAGCTAATATTATCTACCTCTGTGCCAGTATTGAAGTTGAAGAGGCAAAGAAGCCGGAAATTTATTTGGTATTTCTGGACACGGTCACTGTTAAGAAGACATTTATCGCTATTTCAATTTGTTCATGAATAAAAATTTTGTTCTCAATTCCATTCAATTGGCTGGTAGTTCATTTGTCTATTCCAAGTTATCAATAGAGCGCAGTTTTATTCTTATCGAAACAAACAGTAAATAGTTCAACTAATTTGATCCACGCTAATTCGACTGACTGAAACTGTGTTTTCATTTTCATTTTGAAAAATATTCTGTTTTCGCATGTTTTCATGGGAAGATGCTGCTGATAATTCTTTGCTCCGTTGTCTTCCTTGCCTCCAATAAAGCACGAACCTCCAGACTGGATTCTGAATAATAATTTCCACTGCTATCTGGTACAATATGTTTCCAACTGTTTTGATTTTCATGCGGTATCTTCCGTTCCCACCCGTCCATATGGAAAACTGGTCAAAATTGCTCATGTTGGTTCAATATTGTTGTCATGATAACAGAGACAGTAACATGGTACAGAAACAACATTTTCGCTTTCCACGAAATTATCAGCCAACAATCTCATAAGAGTTTCTTCTAGCTGGAATAGTGAACAACGAGATTTTCTACGTTGAAGTTGTAAGAGAATGGTTCTAAAACAGCTCTTGAAATGATACTACGTTCTTGAAACAATTTTTTCCATAATGAAGACGTTTTTTTTTCAGCTGGTAGTATAACAGTTTCAAGTTCAGCGTTTACAGTATTGAGTTTAGAATCAACTTGATTCTTCCGACTCCTTTCGCTATCCTGACCAGAACTCATGCGTCATTTTTTGATGCGTGCGAAATTTCAATGTTTCCTGCTGATGACAAGTTTTTCAGATTTGATACAACAACTTAGTATAGTGGACGATACACTACATACATACTGTGAATTTAGACTATAAGCTATTAGACGCAATTTCCGTTGCGGAGGAAAGTTTGAGATACAGAGAACTTCAGTACTGTGTCATCCATCTTATGTTCGGTCTTATTATTGCTTTCAAAGCATTCTTGATTTTTGCTAACAGGGAGAGTGAGACAAAAAATGATGCTTTATCAAGGGCATGGTATGTAGATTGAAGTTCACAATGGAGCGCAATTGCATAGTAAGAGATGCAACAATATCTCGTTCAATCTCGGACCAAAGCAGTGAGACAGAGCTAGTTTTAATTTCTATCTTCATTTCAAAATTGACAGTTGAGCGCAACTGCAGAACAGAATTTTCCTCGTTATTTGGCTACTACGCCGTTATCAACCATCCATTCACCTCTGTGCTAGTATTGGTATTGAAAAGATACTAGACCGGAGACTATTTTGGTTCTTCGTAACTCGACAACTTTATACTTGAAAGCTTCAACTGTTTCAGGTGGTTTACAACTTGGAACCCGGTTTAGTTAACTTGATCGGTTGGTGACGCCTTTATGTTTTCAAGTTATCAATGGAGCGCAATTTCTGTAGCATGAAAAAAAAAATGATTCACCCCATTAGTCCCAAACTAAGTCGACTAACTGAAACAGTTTTTCCTTTTCGAAAAAATAGTACTGTTTCAACACGTTCTTATAAAAACACTGTTACCGGTCAATATTTGATCCCGCATCTGCATCAGAGGTGCGCGGAATTCCGTCTTCCGTCTTCCGCCTGTTTCTTCACTTCCGTCTTCCGTCTTCCGTGTTCCGTCAAAAATTTTCCGGCTACTTCCGTCTTCCGGATTTTTTGGAAGAAAAAAAATTTCACGGAAGTCCCAAAATTTTTGATTTTTCGAAGACGAAAAAGATTTATGACTGATTTTCTGACCTTTCCTAGCACTAATTATTACGGTTCCCAACATTTTTGGTACTTTTAGGCCCAGAAAGTCACTTCCGCCTTCCGTCTTCCGTCTTCCGTCTTCCGCATAGAAAAATTTCTCTTCCGCGCACCTCTGATCTGCATTTATCTGCACGACTTTCTCAGATTGGTATTTGAATATTTGGGACATTAGTAAAAGTAGGACATGTTGAGATCTTTTCCAAACCATGGAAATCTATTAGGCGCAGAATAGAATACAATACCAGATCTGAAATTACCAAATGATAGAAAACAAAGCTTTATTCGAAGTTTAGGAAAGTATCACTGTAAAGACGAGTACACTTCTTATGATAACATAACTCTGAATCAGAAAATATTCACGTTTCATTGTTCTGTTTACTATTGGTATATGTACCTAAACACCGCTTATGAGGTAGGCCTACCACAAAAACTTCATTCATCTTTCTAGTTTCCCCCTGGTCTATAAATCTGGTCAGTATTGTGTCTAATGACAACTTCTCCACGTAGCTTCAAGGGTGAGTAATGATGATTTCTCGGTAGATCCAAACTGGAGCACTAACGTATTAGCTACCTAGAGTCCAGCGTCATGATACTAGCGTCTTGAAACAGGAACTATTTTTCAAGCACATCAGGCATGGAGCATTTTTTAATGGTTTCAGGTCGATGATAATTTTGATGATTAACAATAAGTTGAGTTGATTTGTTCAGCAATAGAGAGCAATTGCATAGTGCAAAGAATAATGGTTCCTCCGTATAACCTTTTCAATCGTTAATACTAGCACCCCAGTCGTTTAGCGGCAATCGCGTTCTACCAGACATTTGTCGAAGTATAACTGCTGAAAATCCAAGGCCAAATTTCATTGAAGACTTTTCGGAAATCTACTCTTCACAAGCTAAATTTTTGACTCTTCAATCATTTATCAGTTTATAATCACGTCAATTGAGGAGATAGTGAAACATAATAATTTTGGTACATTTCTTTCGAGTTATCAATGGAGCACGATTACGTTGAATAGAAAAGTTCGAAGTTTGGACAAACCGGAGAAGATCAAATCATTGAAGACTGTGCCAGTATTAAAGTTTAAAAGACGATAACACTGAAAAAAATTATCGTCGTTCTTATGAGCTAGAATGCATTGAAGAAGGAAATTTTTGCTGTTTTAGTGGGGTCATAGGTAGAATTCTAGTATAATTGATTTGATGTGTTAAACATTTGCCGTGATATACCAAATTGTCAACAGAGCGCATATGTAGCTCAAGGAGGTTCTTGCGGATTTTAGACTAAATGAAACAGGAGATCTCTGACTCATAGAAACTCTATTTCCACATGATTTTCGATGGAACTCTTACAGATCATGCTCTGATTTTTACTGATAATTTCTTATTTTTTGTACTGAAAGTCTTTGAAGCGATTACTGCAGAAATAGGAACGCTTCCCATGATAACATGGTTATGAAACAGAAAATATTCTTGTTTCCAGCATTTTGATTTATGTTGTTACAGGTGCTTAAACATTGAAAGAAAGATAACTCTAATAATGGAATGATAGGCAACACATCATTTTATTTTTCTTCGGAATTAACAGCCAGCAATCTTATGTATAATAGCTCCTTCAGGGCTGCTACCACGGAGATTTGTTTTGTGTACGTGAAGATGCAAACAGACCAATGTTTCGGGAACATTTTTTGGTATGATACTAGCTTCTTGAAACAAATTTTTTTTCAAGATTTACGACTTGGTTGATTCAGCTGAAAATTTGACTGTTTCAAGCTCAAAATTTACAGAAGATAGTCCAGGATCATCTAGTCGTTCACCCACTAGATGTGTTTTACTATCCTAACCAGAAACTAAACAACTTTTTGATATGTGCAAAATATTCTGTGTTTCAGGTTGCTGAGAATTTTTCTATTTTTTATTGTGGTCCATGGGCCGTTATTACATAGAACGAGAAGCAACTGCAGTCTTATTAAAGGTTCAGTTGAAGAGACATTGAAACATAATAAGTGTTATTTTCAATAGTATCCTCCGAATGTGGCTCATGCTCAGAGTTGGCAATAGAGTGTAATTGCAGAATAAATGGATTTCCATCAACATCTTTCACCTCTGCATCACCTTGAAAGGACACTGAAACCTAAAATTTTCGTTTTTCTGGTCACGATCACTTTGTGTAAGAATACGTATACTGTTTCAGGTGGTTCATGGACCTATTCCAATGCTATTCCATGATTATGACTTACTCCAAGTTATCAATAGAACCCAATTTCAAATGCAGTAGTTCACCAGTAGCAGTCCACGAATTAGCTATCTAGTGTGAAGGTATAATAAGTCGACTGATTGAAACTGAATATATTGTTCCACTATGAATATTGCTTTCACTAACTTCGTAAATAGATGTTGTCATTATTCAAGGTTAGGGTTGAGCAGACATGGCCGGGACGGGCAGAAATCAACATTTTTGTTGACTTTTCTTCTAGAGCGAGAATTTTTAGGGATCCAAACTTTGAAGTTAAAAAAAAACCAAAAAAAAAAGATAAAAATTATCAAAACACTAAGTAATTATTCTGCATTGAAAAGACACTAGAACGGAGACTACTTTGGCTCTTCAGGACTCGACAACTTTGTAGATAACAGCTTCAACTGCTTCAGGTGGTTTACAACTAGGAACTCGGTTTAACGAATTTGGTTTGAAGAAGATTCTTTCATCTTTTCAATTTATCAATAGAGCGCAATTTCTGTAGCATTAATTCCACGACAGAGTAGTAATTCATCCCATTAGTCTCAAGCTAACTCAACTAACTGAAACAGTTTTTCTTTCCTTTTTGGAAAAATAGTACTGTTTCAGCATGTTCTTATGTGAAACTCTTACCAGTCAATCTTCGATATTGATACTTCATTTATATTAATAGAGCACGATTTCCTCAGATTGGTTTTTGAATATATGAGAAATTAAAGTAAAAGTTGGTCATGTTGTAAGCTTTTCCAAATCAGTAATATCAATTTGGCGCAAAATAAAAAACAAGACCAGATCTGAAATGGCTAATTAATTGGAAACAAAGCTTTATTGCAAGTAAAGTTGATATGTGCGTATTACTGTAAAGACGAGTACTCTTCTTATGATAACATGATTCTAAAACAGAAAACATCCAACTTTTATTTTTCTGCTTTAAATTGGTATATGTGTCTATACACCGTCTATGAGGTAGGTCTACCAAAATACTTTTTTCATCTTTTCAGTTTCCCCTGCCCTATACATCTTGTCAGCATTGTGTCTTATGACAACTTCTCCAAGTAATTAGCTTCAAAGGAGAGGATTGTTATTTTTTTTAGTAGAACACACATTTACGGAGCACTAGAGTACTAGCGTCTTGCGTCATGATACTATCTTGAAACAGGAACTATTTTTCAAGCAAATTTGGCATAGGACACATTTTTAGGGGTTTCAGATGGATGATATGATATATTTGATGATTAACATTAAATTGAGATAAATGCTAGAATAAAGAGAAATGACGCCATGACCCAATGTAGTTTCAGACAGATTAGTTTAGCAACAGAGCGCAATTGCATAGTGCAAGGAATAATGACCATCCGCATATCCTCTTCAATCATTAATACTAGCGCCCCAGACGTTTGGCGGCAATCCCGCTCCACCAGACATTTGTTGAAATATAACTGCTGAAGTCCCAAGATCAAATTTAATTGCCGATTTTTCGGAATCTACTCTTCACAAGTGACTATTGACGTACTATCATTTGTCAATTTATAATCACGTCAATTGAGGAGATAGTGAAACATAATAATTTTGCTACGTTTTTTTCGAGTTAACAATGGAGCGCGATTGCGTAGTATATGAAAGTTCGAATTTTGGATGTAGCTGAGAAAATCAAATCATTGAAGACTGCGTCAGTATTAAAGTTATAAAGACGATAAAACTGGAATATTTATTTTGGCTCTCATGAGCTAGAGCGCAGTGAAGAAGGTAGTTTTTGTAGTCTTAGTGACTAGAATTGCAGTGCAATTGATTTGATGCGTGGAAGATTGGCCGTGATATTCCAAGTTGTCAACAGAGGGCATATGTAGCTTAAGCTGGTTCTTGCGGATTTTAGACTAAATGAAACATGAGATCTCTGTCTTATAGAAAATTTATTTTCACATGATTTTCGAAAACAATTCTTAGAGATCATGCTCCGATTTTACTGATAATCTCTCATTTTTTGTACTGGAAGTCTATTGGAGTAACGACTGCAGAAATAGGAACACTTCTCATGATAACATGGTTATGAAACAGAAAATATTCTTGTTTCCAGCATTTTGATTTATGTTGTTACAGCTGCTTCAACGTTGAAAAAAATGATAACTCTAATATTGGAATGATAGGCAACACATCATTTTATTTTTCTTCGGAATTAACAGCCAACAATCTTATGATAGCCCCTTCTGTTGCTGATCAACGAGGATTTGTTTTGTGTATCTGAAAAATACAAGTTGAACAATGTTTCAGAAATATCTTTGGATATGTTACTAGCTTCTTGTAACACATTTGTTTTCAATATTTAGAACTTGGTTGATTCAGCCGAAAATTTGACTGTTTAAGCTTAAGATTCACAGAAGATTGTCCAGGATCATCTAGTCGATCCACTTGTCTCATTTTACTAACCTAACCAGAAACCAGACAACTTTTTGTAGCGTGCAAGCAAGATTTTCTGTGTTTCCGGTTGCTGGCATGTTTGCTATTATTCATAATGGTCATTGATTCGTAATTGCATAGAAAGAGAAGCAACAATATATTGTTTCGCACCCCCCAAATCGATATCATTTGCAGTCCCATTATATGTTTAGTTGAAGAGACATTGAAACAGAAAAAGTGTTATTAGGGCGGTAAAAATTTGAAAACCCATGCTCAACTGCACTCCCCGTGCATTTGGTCACATGGAAGAGTTTTTGCAAAAAAATCAGTGTGATTTTCTCTTCCATTTGACCAGTGCGCTGGAGCACGAGTTCTCAAATCTTTACCGCCCTAATATTTTGGATAGTATCCTCCAAATATTGCTCATGTTCAGAGTTGACGAAGGATCGTAATCGCAAAATAAATTTCTATCAGTATCATTCACCTCCGCACCGTCTTGAAAGGAAACTGAAATTTAAAATTATCGTTTTTCTGGACACTATCACTTTGTATAAGAATACGTATACTGTTTCAGGTGGTTCATGAGCAGAACTCCAATAGGATTAATTTGATGAATTTGATGTTCTATCACCCATTCCAAGTTATCAATAGAGCATGTTATCAATAGAGCGCGATTACATAAACCACCGGGAACAGTTGAGGAACCAATTTGTCAAAAACAAATGGTCTAATTGGACTGATTGAAACAGAAATGGTTTTACCAAAAACTCTGCTTTCAGTTGTCTTTCTAAGCAGATGTTGCCGAGTTCTCTTTGAATTGAAAGTCGTTCATTGTTGGAACAAGAAAAATTCAGAAATTAGAAGATTCTGAAACAGTACTTTTATCTAAAGGTTCATAGCACTTCAAATTCATTGTAGCAAGTAGCAAACATTCCTCTTCACCTTCTCATACTCACTTTTTCAACCAAAGTTTGATTAGATCAGTCTTTCATTTCCAATTAACCAAAAAAATCATCTACCTAACTAAAACTTTGAAAAGCTGTGAAACCTTCAAAATCAAGATTGAACACAAGTGAATTTACAATAGCGTCATGAAGAAACTCTACTGGTTCAGTTTGGAATGTGGAGTGTAAACATTGGATACGAAACAGTGAAACTTTTTCGAAACACGGCAAGTCTTATTTCAAGTACCTTCTAGAGTTATTTCAAACGATATTTCATTTGCGATATGAATTTTTCAGTCTACCGTAATTGGCTGACACTTTTTTCATTCCCTAACGAGATATCTTTCGAAATAACTCCATGCGCCTTTAAAGTCAACTGACAACAGACAACGCTCTTGAGGCACATCTACCTATAAAAATCAGAACCTGAATAAATAACACTTTCTGTTTCAAAATCCATGATACCTTATTTGAAAAAAAATCTGTAAATGTTATGTTTTGATTGAATGCGAGAAGTATCATTGACACAATACGCCCTTTCCAAAACTTGGCATGATAAAAACTTGTTGAAACATCATTATTTTTCAGGAATCACTTTTATGATCCAACTTGTTTAATTTGAAGAAGTTGACTGTTTCCTACTCGATATTTACTGTACATGTTCCTAAATGAGATAGTAAGCCATCTATACTTATATTAGTGATTATTAAGGAATTCAGATTAATGATGAGTTTATATTAAGATCGTCTTCAGTTTTTATAGTGGTGTTCGTTTTATATTAAACAAAGCGTCATTGCTTATGGTTAATAGATTAGATTTGTCAAGGTTGTGTTTTTTGCTGTTTCAGAAGTTCCACTTGAAATGAAAGATAGCATCAAAAACATTACACAATAAACAATAAACAAAACTGAGATGTTTCAATTTAGCCGCACTTCTTGGGTAGCGATCATCAAAAGTTTCATATTCCGGAAACACAAACACTTCTCGAATAACATGACTCTAAAACACTAAAGTTTTTTTCCAAGTTCCCAGCTTGACTCGTGGGAATTACTTCAAAACAATTGATGTCATCTTCAGTGAACTATTATATTAGAAACCAAACGAAATTCAAAAGCTCTCATCAAGATATGACCGAACAATCGATCTTAATATAAAGCTTGGCATGATACAAGTTTCATGAAATGGAAATTGTTTTTCCAACGTCACTACAGGAAACCGACACTAACAAAAAAAATGCCAACAGTTTCCGAATCATAGTTTATAATGCAGAGTTGAGAATCAACTGATTTGTCCTGTTCGTGATCCGATTGCTCTTCTGCAGATATTAATTTCTTGATTATTATATCCAGCAACAGCACCAATAAAGCTATCGAGTAAAACTGTCTGAAAAGTCACCGAAAACTGAAAATCGGTGGAAACTTTTTGTTGAATAAGCTCTGTTTGAAAAAATTTCGATTTTGGTTAAATAATTTTCCCGTTTTTCATTTATAACAAAACCAGTCTTACGAACTTGATACTAGTGACAGTTGCTCAACTAATGAAACAGCCTAAACTTGACTTTCTCAAGTTTAATGGAATGAGACAGCAATGTTCATTAAGGACCTACAAACTAAACTTTTTTCTATACTCTTCTGAGTTTCGGGGGGGGGGGCAGGGAAATTAACAAGTGAAAGAGGTAACACAACAATCAACAAGGCTCAGTGACACTGCAATTTTCCGATTTTCACTTATCGACATACTGTAACTGTAAACCCTTATTGACAACCAAGCCTGTAGGTGGTCGAGGTTTTAAAATTTCTGCTTCAAACACGTGTTAATTACCGGTATTAGTGAACAAATCAGTGGTTGTGGGCCAGCCTCTTCTTTCTAGTTACTGTAACTCTGGTACACCGACGTTTCGCAACCAGTCAACTAGACCGTTTTTGTTTACTCAGGTGATATGTGATTGGGATCATTGTAAACAAATTCAGGTTACCTTCAAAATCTGAAATTTTCGATTGCCACGTGGAATTTTCACAAAAACATGTATTTTTTGGTTGCAAAACGACGTGGTTGCGAAATTGACGTTAATTGCCAAATGTCGAACCGCCTTAGATTCACAAAAGTTATTATTTCCTTTCAGAGAACATGCTCAAAAAATTCAAACTTGAGCAAAAATGACGGTTTCGGTTTAATGCAAATTGACGATTGAAAGGAAATGTGAAATCGAGTTGAGTGTTTATGCAGGGTTACGAAAGGGGTATCGAGGGAAACGCGTTTTACTGAATTGGCACAGAGTTTGGCATCGTGCCAACTGAGCTGCGTATCTCGTTACTATTAGCGGAGTCGCTGCGCATCGACGCAACGCATCACTTGGCGGGAAAAAACAAAATTTAAACTCGACTGGTCCGGTCGAGACCCTGTGCACTGGTACAATCTGTTGAATTCTGAAAAATTTTCACTGTTCTCGGAATGTCATAACAAGGATTCGTCAAAGACAAAAGTGGTTTTTTGATACAATATTTTGGCAGTCTGTTGGCACACTTTAAAGGCGCATGGACATGTTTATCTCGATATCTCGCCACGAAATGATCTACTGCCTCGTCTAAAAGATGCGCAAACTCATGATTAGAACAGCCGCATCTCTTTTTAAGTGGTAGTAGATCAATTCGTTGCGAGATATTGAGATGAGCAGGTCCATGCGCCTTTAAAGTGTGCCAACAGACTGCAAGTTTATAATATAGATGGAAAACTGTGAATGTCAATTCGAGCCATGTGCAGTCTAGCTGTTGTAGTTCCGGTGGTTTGATCAACTTTCTATTCATCAAAACCACATTCAAAATGATGGTGAAACCGAAAGTTTTTCAAATATATTATTGTTTCTGCTGGCCTATATTTTTGAGCCCGAGTATCATGTCGTTGATTATTCTCGTAATTTAAGACATGAACAGTCCTTTCATCTACTAACCACACTATTTCAACAATATCAACCAAATTGCTCCATGTGAAACTGCACAGTTGGGAAAAAATTTAGAATTTCTACTTTCTTTCTTACACTATGGACAACATTTCACTGCCACACAATGTCACTTGGGTGCACCAAAGTTCAGGTGCTGGAGTTTTTAATGCCAGTTTTCACCTAAACTATGCATAACTCAAGAATTCTGGTGGTTGTTGGGGGTTTTTCAAAAGATTTTATTTCCGCTTCAGTTTTATCACTTTTATGATGAGTTTGAATGGAAGACTAGTATGTAACTCGATGAAAAATCAAAACTCATCAAAC
The DNA here is from genome assembly GCA_963932045.1 of Caenorhabditis sinica. Lineage (NCBI taxonomy): Eukaryota > Metazoa > Nematoda > Chromadorea > Rhabditida > Rhabditidae > Caenorhabditis > Caenorhabditis sinica. The sequence goes on from OZ009940.1 coordinate 25,665,056, forward strand.
ATTTAGTGCCACTTTCCGGTCGTAGTGCACTATTTCCAATACTAATCGCTACTGTCTCGGACTATCTTATGTTTCAGAAACATGAAAAATTCTCCCAATTTTTTTCAATTATGATGGGTATCAATATCATTTGGGTTTAAAATTTTATGAACCGGTTGAGGCGAGTAGTGGTAGCTGTCTATTGGATTAAAGTTTTGTTTCCATACTGAAAGATGAAAAGCAAAACCTGTCGACAAAATACCTTGATGCATAGCAATGAATAATTACCGTACGTATTACATCAAAATACTGTTGAAATGGATGTTCTACAAAATGTACGGATTCAATGAAACCGTAATCTTGTCATCCCTCTTATACACAAATTTCCTAAATCTATTACTTTCAAGCATACTTTGGGTTGGAGCTGAAGGAGTAGGGCGAAATTAAAAACTAACTTTATTGCTCCAAAACTGCCATATGTATGACTAGTAAGTGTATGTTTTTAGTGTTAGTGAGTGGATAGTGGCCCTAAATTACGTCTCTCATGATCTTGTAAAACAGAGCAATGTAGAGCAGGACTCATACTGTATCATCATCAATGTATCTCTATCTTGCTTCGAAATCATTGTTCCATTTTCTTCACTAATTTCCTATTTACATGCTATGTGGAATGGAAAATCAATCATTATCTCGACCAGTTTCACAGAGAAAGCAACATTTACAAAATATGAGGTTATTATGAACTTGTCGAAACAGTGAATGTGTATGTTTTGACATTGCGCACAGATTATTGGCTTTGCTATGTGTCTTGATTTAAAAGATACTTTACATCAATGGATTCACCGTACTGCTAATAGTGCAATAGTGCTAAATAAACATTGAACCTGAAACAGTCACTGCTTGAAGAATAAACAACTTTGAAAAAACTGCAGAGCTCGACTGTGAGAAATTGAATAGAGCTTTGTGTAGTTCAAAATGAAAATCTAGCAACTTTCAAATTTTCCGAGCCTAGCTCCAGAATTAACGAAACGGACATTTCTGTTTTTTTTCAGACAAATTTTCAATGAAGCATAGTTGCACTCCAGAGTCTATAAAATCCGATAAATTTATGTTTCATTGTCAGCTACTCACAATTCGTTATTTTCCAGAAGTTCTTCAGTTGTTGGAGCAGTAATGTTATTGTTGAAGAAACTTTTTCGATACTTTATTAGCATATGAGTCTCTATAAATTTGGTCCTGAATCTAGCTATGAGCAGAAGAAATTGCAAATTGAAGGAGAGGATTTGGGAAGGAGATTTGGCGAACACTCTTCGGCTCTGTCTGCTTGGACAACAATTTTCTCGCTCATATGTTTCTTCTGCTCTTGTGTTACTGATAAATGACTTCACGTTTAAAGCTGGAGAAGTAATCCAGACGCGGAGAGGATTCCAGAATAGCTTCTTGAAATTGAGGTGATAGATCAGAGGTGCACGGAATTCCGTCTTCCGCCTTCCGTCTTCCGTATTCCGCCACTTTTTCACTTCCGTCTTCCGTGTTCCGTCTTCCGTCATAAAAAATTTTATTCCGTCTTCCGTCTTCCGTATTTTTCAAAAGTCATTTCTGTGCATCTCTGTGATAGATGTACATTCAATACCTGAATTAATTGACTAAATACATATATGAATAGCAAGAAGATATTCGAATTATATCTAGATGCAAGACGACTTCTGATGATAATGTGGTTCTGAAGCAGAACAGTTTTCATACAAAATAATTATTTCTTCGATTAAAAGATAACTGTAGAAAACATATTTTTTCAAAGTGCAGAGTTTTCATTACCCACTAGTTTCCCACAAAAATCTCCTGGTTACTAGCTTCTCTAGATAAATAAGAAGATGGGGTTTTGATTTGTAAGGAGAAACAGCAATGGACAGACTGCTTCTGAAACAAGTATCGGCATGATACAACTTTCAGGAAACAGCAATTATTATTCAAACATTACTTTCATGGAACGCAGATCTGTTCACTTTAGAAAACGTTCAACTGTTTCAGGATCATGATTTTTTGTAGTTTGAACATTTTTCGCGTTTCGTGAGAGTGAAAATGTTCTTGTCTTTGAAAATTGCTCGTTGCTTCGAAAGCTGGAGGGTTCAAAAAATAAGATAAGATTTGGCAATACGCAATGGAATAGTAAATCAGCAATCAAAAACCTTATCTAAAGTGTACATTATACATAGATTTGAGTTAGTAATGGAGCGCAATTGCATAGTGAAAGCCGAAGGTATATGTATTTATGTACAACTACCGATGAATCACTTTTTTCTTTGTACCAGTTTTGACCGTGAAAGAACTCTGAAACCAAAAAAACTATTGTTAGTTTTGGACTCAACCACTTTGAAGAAGATAACTTTTATTGTTTCATGTGGCTTATAACTAGAAGTTCAGTAGAATGGATTCAATCGTTGTTTGCACTTTTCCAGTTTATAAATAGGTAACTAACGTTAAAGCTCATCCAGGAGTACTCCAAAAACGTAATGCAAATATTCCATCCAGATGAAACAAGAATATTTTGACTTGTAAAAACACTGTTGTCTTATGGTTTTGTTTGGAAACGCTGCTGATATGTTTTTGATTTTTTTAAAATTACATATTTTCGAGAAGACACATCTTCTCTCGACTTTCTGATTCATAATGTAAGTGCAACTAGGTATATTCGACAACTTTGAACAAAAAATTTGACCGTTTCGAGTTCTCGATTTACGGTAACTAGTCGAGAATCAACTAGTTTATCTTTCCTTTGACTTGTTTTACTGTCTCAATCCGGAATCAAACGTATTTCTTGATGTGTACAAATTTTGAGTGTTACATATTGATGACAAATTTGTTAGATCCAATACAATAACTTAGTACACCTTCCAGAAAGACAAGAAAAAATCAAGACAGTTTTGGCGGTAAGCTACTGTAGATGACTCTCTACTGTATCGGTAATGGAATTTCTATTTTATTTTTCTGAACTTAACCATTTTTTGAATAAGAAGAGTATAATGTTTCAGATGGTTGGTAAGTAGTATACCAGTGTAATTGATATGATACGTGGAAGGATCAACACGAGCAACACTAATTTATCAATAGAGCGCACTTTTGTTCATGTATCGAAATTTATGAAGAATAAGTACTTCAACCATCTAGTCGCAAACTAACTTGACAGTCCGGAACTGATTTTTCAATTTTGAAAAGAATTTTATGTACTGTTTCGACATGTTCTTATCATAACACAGTGCTATCTATAACTTGGTTTCTTTCTCTCATGTTTGCAATAGAGCACATTTTCTCCAGACGGGCGGCCGATTTAGAAGTTCAATCAAGTGATTCATGAGTCTCTGCGTTTGCTAATTTTTCTGCATACTCTTTCAGTTTCGATTTGTCTATTTGAAACGAGGGGTATTTTAAGAATAATGGTGGTTATAGAATGACTAACATGCAGATGGTTACGAAATGAATTCCCCTAATAATTACGTTATTCCGTGTTCAGAATCTTCGTTAGCCTATGCCTTACCAGTCAACTGTTCTTTGGTAGCCTCCTTCCAAAGTTTTGAAGAAAGATAATGACTATTTTCGCAAAGTTCGATAATCAATTGATACTGAAATGCCTTATCAAACTTCTCAAAATACAAACTTCTTGAAACACATTTCTTTGATAAATATCACTTTCATAATCCAAAGTTCCGTACAAATTTGGAAAATATTAACGGTTACTCGTTCATGTCTTCAGTAAACAATGCATTTCACAATCTACTAGTAGACTGTAGGGTTGGGATCTTCTTACAGCAATGTAGCATAATTGCACTACGGATGGAAGCTAGAGAACAAAAAAATACATGGTCTGGGCTATGAATGTTTCCGGATGATAATCAATCTTTGTTAATAGAATAGTGAAACGGAAAACACTTGCTTTCAAAAGTATCCACAATAGATCGATATTAGCAATGGGGCGCTTTTACATAGCAAGAGAAGCAAGGCTACTTTGTCCTAGATTGGGGGGGGGGGACATATCGTCATCTGCAAAAGAGATCCTGAGTTTAGTTGCAAACACAGTAAAACAGGAAAAGGTTGATCTTCAAAAAATACCTACTGAATGTGCTCAATGTTCAGAGTTGATAATGTCAACTCAGATGTAGAGATTGAAACGTGGATTTTTGTAGTTTTTTATGAGGCTCCGTACCAGGCTCCGTATCTGAAGTTTCGCTGTTGTTTTCAATTTTCGGTGGTCAACGTTCCAGTGGGCGGAGTCTGATAAAAAGTGAACAAAATCAATGCTGTATGCAATTTTTTGAGTTGAAATTAGTGGAGCGTAATCGCTGATATGAATTTTGTTTGTTGTTTTTGTTTTTTATTATATCTTATAAGTTGTCATCGTTCTCCACTGCACCAGTCCTACACTTGAAAAGACACTGAAAATTGAAATTTTTTGTTTTTCTGGAATCGATCACTTTCAATAAAGAACAGTATACTGTTGCAGACGGTTCATAACCAAAACTCCCATGAGATCTATTTGATAAAAATGTCCTTTGACTACCTATTCCCAGTTATCAATAGAGCGCAATTTCATTCGCATGAACATGAGAGAATTGATTCAACTAACTATTTCTAAGATAATTCGACTGATTGAAACTGTATGTATTTTTTTTCTCAAAATTTACTGTTTCTACATGTTTTCCTAATTAGATATTGCCAAGTTCTCTTCGATTTGTTCGAATTGTTATGTTCAGTGAAAAAGACGAAGTCACTTTGTATAATCTCGAAAGAACGTATCGCCATGTATAACTTCATCATGAATGATGATACAGTGAAGCAGAAGAGGTATTCTGCCTAAAAGTATCCGAGTTAGCGATGGAGCACAATTGCATAGAGTGAGAATAAAACTGTATGATAGAAGTTTTAATTGAACACGCAATGTCTAAACTATTCGGTTCTATACCAAATTGAGAGGGCACTGAAACTGGGACTATTTTGATCATAATTCGACAATTTTGTAGATGAAAACTTCAACTGTTTCAGGTGGTTTATAACTCGGATCCCAGTTCAGTTAATTCGGTAAGTCGAAGATTTTTTCATCGTTTCAAGTTATCAATGGAGCGCAATTTCGATCGCATCAAGGGTACAAAGGAGAATTGATTCATCCCTATAAGTCCCCAACTAACTCGACTGACTGAAACAGTTTTTCTTTCATTTTTTGGAATTATAGTACTGTTTAAACATGTTCTTATAGAAAATTGTTATCTGTCAATCTTTGATTCTGGAGAGTGGTCATTGAAAGGTGACTTCAAAAAATGTTAAGCATCCTTTTTTGTGTCACTGATTTCCCGTTTCCACTTGTTCATATGGGAAATTATTCAAAGTAAGTTATGTTGAGGCAATTCCAAACTATCGAAAGGGCGCAAACCGGAAAAACCAAATCAGATCTGAAATCAACGAAAATTGAAAGCAAGCTTCATTGAAAGTTTGACAAGATTTTGCTTATTAAACAACAACATTAGAAAGAAATACACTTCTTTTAATAGCATAACTCTGAAACAGAGAAAAATCATGTTTCGCTTTCTTGATTTTTACTGGTATAGGTGCCTAAACACCGTTTTTGAGGTAGCAATATCAAACAACTTCATTCATTTTTTTTGCCTATATCTAGTTAGTCTAATATCATATGACATTTTTTCCCAGTAGTTTCAAACAAGGCTGTCACTTTTTGCGGTTAGCCGCAACCTTTCATGATAATTTACGTTGAAATTTTCAAGATACTGAAAAACCAAATTTTCAAAGATTCGCAAAATTCTAACGTGGAACATGAAAATTCCTGAAGCCTGAAGCGGCGGGCCGTATGACAGCTTGCTTTCCAAGGAAAAATATGTTTTCTTTAAAGTCTCTTTCTTTAAATTTTCCCGAAACCAAATGGTCCTGAAACAGGCCGGGACATGATACTAACGTCTTGAGACAGGAGCTATTTTCAAGAACTTCTGTCATGAACATACGCTTAAGTTGAGTTCTGCTCGCATACTGAAGAAGCTCAACTGTTTTTTTTTTCAGATTTTTGGGTACACTCCATGAAATTTAATTTCCATACATGTTTTGACTTGATTTTTTTCCCTGAGAAGACATTCAGCGTCTATTTTTCCGGTGAATTTTTTTTCAGTGTTTCACGTGGATGATAATTTTGTTGAATTGAAACACAGTTCATACATCGTTTATAGATTCATCATAGCTTCAGTTGTAGAGACAGTGAAACATAGTACATTTGCTTCATTTTTTAACATTATCAATGAAGCGCAATTGTATAGTGAATGACAGTTTAGACCTGGGAGGTGGTGAATTAGCGCATATCATTCAACATTAAGACAGTTTCAAAGTTGAAAAGCAGTAACTCTGGGACTATTGTTTTGGTTCTTCTAAGCTAGAATAAGAAGGAACAAGGTGATTGTTGAAGGTTTTTTTGCTGTTTCACTTGGTTCATAACTAGATTTTCAGTAGGATTGATTCAATGTTCAGAAGTTCATTTTAATTTTTAAAAAGTACTGTTTTGGTATGTTCTTATGATTACACGGTGCTGACCATAATTCGATTCAATCTCGGTTTGTGGGTGAAACTGCTTAAGAGGCAATGTCCCAGAAAGTCGAGTTCAGGCCTACAGGGCCATGTAACACATCCCCCAAACTTATCCGATCGGGCTGATTTTTGGCATGTAGGTTCCTTGGGTTGATGTAAGTAATATACAATTTTTAAAATTAGGCTCCGCCCCTTTTACACAAACTTACACCATCTAATAGGTCAAAAAATAATTTTTCTCAGTTTTTGAGATAAACTCAAAATTCTTTCAGAAATGCATTTCCGGCATGTTTTTGATCATTTTTTGTGTTGACTACTAAATCTCAACTCAATCGCATCATAAAGAAAATTTTGATTTTTTGTAAATTTATAGCATTTTTTTCAGAAATCATCGTTTTTCACCATATTGAAGTATAGCGGGCCAACGAGTTTCTATCAAAATTATGATTCCCAGATATCGGTTTACTATAATAAGTTTTGAAATCTTTGCTTACTCGGTGCCTACTATGTTTGTTTGGCCTCGGAACATAGTTTGTTCTGAAAATCACCAACTTTGAGGCCTCAAATCTAACCGTTTTTACTAAATAACTGATTGGGATTTGACAAATTTGAACGTTTTAGACCTCATATCATAGTTTACAATCAATCCCTGGTGATGATAACTCGATTCTGAGGATTTCAAAATTTTGAAAATTTTGCTCAAAAATTTTTTTCCACCTTTTTCATTATTTCTACTTTTTCGAAAAATATTACTATAGCGGGCCAGCGAGTTTTTGCTTGAATTTGAGACTGCAATATGTCACTCATCAAAATTGATACTAAAACTTATCAAATCTCAGTGCCTCCTACGATTTTTTGATCATTTTGTCTCTTTTAATACTCAAAGTCAACGTACCCCCCTCCATGGTGAAAAATGATCAAAAAAATTTTAGTCTCGGAATTGAACAGTTTTTCGTACAATTGTTGTCTACACCATGGACCATCTGCTCACTAATTTTCAAGCAATTTGAACTACTTATTACGTAGTTAGATAAATTGAAAAACGTCTCTGGAAGAGTCCAAAATCGACTTTTTCAAACTGTCATCATGAGCTGCGGGCTGCTTGGAATGATTTGAAAATTGATACAGTTTTTACGGTATGTGCACTTCTCAAACAGCATGATAATGAAACTGGAAAATGTTTCAGTTTTACGTTCATAACTTATATTGCAGGAAAGTCAAGATATTCAATTTTTGGGACAATTCCCGAGAACATTAACTAGAGAAAAATGAGCGCCGAAATAGGTAGTTTCAACACCAATATCTAAATAATTCGGTGGAGAACAAAAAGGGTTGTTCCGCAATTTTCAGTATTGATGAGATAGTTCGAAAAATGCTCAAATATACTCACAGAACTCGGTGTTCTCAAGGTATTTCACAATCTTTTTCAATGATGTTCCAGTGAATGATTTTGGAGAACTGTATTTGTTTGAAAAGTTCATCGGTTAGAAGATTAATGGAACAGAAAATGTTTTTCAAATTTCCCTCTTATCAGCTGGAACGTTTTTTTGAGAAAATAAAACTGTTCCATGTTCATAATTTACACACCGTCGCCAAAAGGATACCAAGTTAAACGCGCCCCGTCGCACTCGCCTTGGCGTCGTGCCAAAAACGCGTCCAAAAGTTTGGCTGCGTGCCAATCCAAGCCTAAATTTCGTCTGCGTATCGTGTTTGTACAGCCTGAGTCGCTGCGGAGCGAAACGCGACCGCGACGCAACTAAAAATTGCGCGAAAAAAAATTTGAACGCGGGTATCCCTTTGGCGACCCTGTGATTTAAAGTTTGGATTTGAGAACTAACTGATCTGTGCATCAGAATGACAATAACGGTACTTGAAAAGTAGATGAAACTGAACATATTAGCAATATTTTGGACGTTACCTCCATTGCGAACATGGTTGAAATTCAAATTTTCGGTGTTCCCGCCTTTTTTTAAAGGTTTCGAGACCTTGTGTATTTTTCGTGAGTTCTCCACGAGGAGTACACAGAGACTCAAAACCAGGAATGAAAGGTTGTAAAGTGGAAATTTTCAAATTTCGATAATTCTCGCAATGGAAATCTGTGTTAATTAAATAAAGATTTTCTCTGTTTTTCTGTGATGCTAATACCAGATCTTCCAACTATAGTCACTGTGATCGCTGTGTCCATCTTATACTTTTCCTTCTGGTGTTAGATTATCATTAGTTAAATTTCACGTTATCTGTGTTGGAGGAACATCAAGGAACACTATTCAGCTTTAGTAAAAAAAATAATTCTTCATAAGGGTAGATTACAACAAAACTTGGGTAATAGAACTCACATTACTTTGGAAAGCTATAAGGACGTCAAGAAACAGAATCTTATAATTTGAATATATTTGAGTACCAACTAATTGGCTTGTCGTATTTCAGTTGCCCTAAGTTGAGAAATGGTTTTGAACTCAAGGATTTTCAATAGTTGAAGCAAAAAAGAGCACTAAAATAGCATACATTTTCGCACCATAGGCTTTTTATTGATTACCAACTGACCCAAACAACACATACAATAATAGTGAAACAGAGAGATATCAATAAATTTGTGTTTCTCGTAGTCCTTATTCAAACAATCAATTCGTATTGATAGTCGTTGATGGTCAAGCCTCAAATTTGAGCTAAAAGTCTGTATTTGGAAAATTTTTTGAAAAAATTCTGCATTTGGAAACATTAAATTTGGATAAAGCCTGCATACTTATGGGCCACCCTGCTAGATGGTCAAAATTCTGGTGCCTCTTCTACAGTTCATGGAATTCCGCACACATTCTGCCGTCTTACATGCACTCTCGATCAGCGCACCCGTTACCTCCACCAATAGGAACGATTCAAATTTCAGACAAATATTCCGGTTTCTAGTACCTTACTTGTATATCCCACAGGCGCCAGTAGTTCGATTAGTTTGCTACGTTCCCTACGTTCAAATGAACTTTTTCAGATTCTCAGAGACTGCATCGTTGTATGAAGGCGTGAAGTTACATGGTTACCATGTATCCTTTGAAAATCAGCTCATATGCTTGAAATGCGTAAAATCGATTCCCCACTTTACCACAACTAGTTTTGTAAGAACAAGGCAACCGAGAGTTCTTGAAATAAAGTATTGTTTCTGGTGGTCTCTATTGGTGAGCATAAATTTAGAATTATTGATATCTTGTCTACATACAGAGCTGTGCACAACACAATTGTTTTGAACTTGAAAAAAAATATGCATATGCTTATAGCAAAAAACGATATCAACAGAAATGCAAAAGTAAAAATCAGTGTATTTTTCACTTTATACACAATATTTCTCTGCTTCAACGACTTGCTAAAAACGAAGAAATCGACAAAAGTGCAGTTCCGTTGTCTCTTTGTAGGTGGCTTTGTTTACAGCGCTTCTCACGTCAATTTCGCAACTGAGAAATTTGGTCACCGGACATATTGCTACCGCGTCAATCTGCAACTAAGCCCTTTCAAAACCAGCTACTTCTCATCACGTACAACCTAAATGAACTTGAAGTAATTCAGCTCATAAATATCGGAAATGACTGGTTTCGAAACACCCTATTCTGAAATTTCTCGGTTGTGAATTTGACGTGAGTTGCGAAACGCCCCGGAGCCGATTCGACGACACTAGAGATTCTCAAGTGCATTTTTTTCTGTTTCACCATGTGAATATTAATATGGGTTTCAGTGAAAGACTAATACTTCGATCACTGATCAAATATTTTTTGTTCACGGTACTTGTGTGTTTTTCCTTCGAAGGAGCATGGTACTCATTTTGTAGAAGAATAGCTTCGAGTCTATCTTTTTTCATGAAAGTCGTATAAACTACCACCTACTAATCACTAGGAACTTCTCATGTTTCAGAAACATTACAATATTTCCTCTTTATTGTCAACTATAATACGATGGATGCTCTCTACTCGTAACCTATTTTTCCAATAATACGGGGAATTTGAAACTAATTTTCAAGTTCAATTCTAACTTGGTGCTTTAATTTTTCACGATTTTCACTTTTTTCAAGAGTAAACTGGATTAAGAGCTACAAATAAGAAAATAACTGGGCCAGAATACGAAGAAGCTTGTTCACGATTCTTCTTTCAAATTTCGAGCAACAAACAATACATAATGTACGAACGAATACATGCCAAAAATGGATTACTAGTGAGAAATTTTTACGAAATATTTCAGTTTCGAATTCCTCATTTTCACAGAAGAAGTTTCTGGAGATGTTCCGTTGGCGAAACTACATAATAAAGCTAAAGCTGCAATTTTCAGATGGTCGTATTTGTAAATTCACAGCAGAATCTTAAAAACTTGCAACAACTTACAGTTTTAGTGGCACATTATTGTTGGAAATCTAGTTCTTCTTTAATTTATTTATGATCTTGATTATTTATACAAATTTTTTAAATGATGTCAGTGTGCTCCGATCCTTATCACCATACTAATAAAAGTACCAAGTCACCCTTTAGCTGTTAGTTCATTTTATATATACATAGTTACTAGTTCAATAATAAACATGATACTCTCCACAGAAGTTTCAGTTTCGAAACTGTTATATTTCATCTATGTCGATTGCTAATATGAAAAAAGGATGAAATTTTCAATTCTGCAGTGAGGGATTTCAGTAGTTCATTGAGTTCCAAACTCCAATTATGAGATTCTTGAAATTGAAAATTTCTCAGTTTCCCGGTGAACAAATGCTGACCAAGATCGGTTCCTCTAACTATAATATTAGTCCAATGTGTCTAACTGTAACATCTGATACAACTTGCTATATCCAATCTCATCAAAGTTGAGAATTTTCGAATTAGCCGTCAGAAACTCTATTACTCTATGCTATTATTAAGATAAACTTGGCAGCTTCCTAAAACATGAATAATTTCGAGAAATTTCAAAACATTTTCTAGGCAGTCAGTAGAGCAAACATTGCATTTTCAGATACTTCACTTGTACTGGCTAACTGTGAGTTTATCGATGCCAGCCATGCTTTAGTAGATCATTCGCAGTTTCAAAGTGTCCACGTTTGAGAGAGAATGTAAAATCTTGTAGTACATGGATAAAACACTTATGACTTTTAAAATTAAAGATAAAAAAGACACTACCTGGATGTTGTACAGCAAGAAATAGAAACTTCTTGAACCAGCGAAAAGTTGCCAGAGTTCTTTGCACCTAGTTTTCGATAACTGAAGGGTTGGAAGCTATTGGACTAGTTTATAGAATTGCGAAACGTCCAGTTTCGAAATATCTGGGTTGCGAATTGTTGCAGTTGCGAAATCGAAGTAAATTGCGAAATGGCGTAGTTGCGAAACGACTAGTGGCGAAATGTCCGGGAACACATTTTTTTTCACTGTCAAGCATCTACAGAAAATAGCAAAAGACAGAAAATTGCGGCCAAGTGAAAACAGTGAAGTTTGAAGATTGGCGGTAGTTACTGTTTCCAAACTGTAGTATTGGTAGTTTATAATATTTATGTTAGTTATTGATATTTTTTCGCTAGTTTTATGAACCGACAAGATTGAAATCTTTCTAGCTTAAAACACTGAGAATAGTCATCACTGATAACATTGAAACTCCAGGGGGATCTATGTTTTTTTGACTCTAGAGGGGTACTGGTCGCGATTCCCATTACAAGATTCATCATATTGGTAAATGAATCTTGAACCTGAAAGAGTAAATTCTTAAAGAATAAAAAATCGTCAAAGCAACTGTTTGAGTTTGACTGTGAGAATTTGAATAGAAATTTTTGTATGAAAAGGTCACGTCAAGCAGTAAATTGGGTTCTTTCAGAGCGTACTTCCAAGAATAACTAAACAGTAATTTTGTGCATAATTTCAAACGTTACCTTATGATTTCATTCCAGGATCTAGAAAAAAGTCAGGTTTTCATTCAAACAATTTCTGTTTTAGTTTGTCATCATTACATTCTCTTCTAGGAGTTCATCAATGGATGAAATTATCTCTTTCGTGTTTCAGCGTACCAGTTCCTACTCTCAGTTTGAAAACAATTTTGAAGGCAATTTTAGCCGTCCTACACACGCCATCGGTCATTGCTCCCGTTCGCTTTTTCATGGCTCAGCCGGTAGTGGCTCGGCACCCATAGGAATCCGTCCACAGGTTCAATCCCACCTGGGGTCCCTAACGACAAAATATGAGTCAAACTTTTTTTTTGAGATGTCCTTTCATCTTTCAACCGAGATTGAGGTAGGTTAAATTTGGTTCAAGTTATTCCCAGGGAGTAAATCTAAATTCGAATGTTGGTCACTGTAAAGACTAAAATCAGTTTCAAAAATGTGCATTGTTTGGGATGAGAAACTTCATTCAGTGAGTTGTCTCTTGTGTAATTTTTTATGATCATGTTTAAAAAAGACCAACACATACAATGTGAGGCGAGGTCAATAGTAGTGGTTATCAATTCCGTGAGAAAGAAAAACTACTCTTTTGTTAAAATTCGATGAATTATTACCGTTTCGGATTGCGCTGATTTCTATAATGCAGGCCTAACAAATGATTCATGGTTTATCGGCATCGAAGAAGAATAGAGAAAAGTTGAACAACTTCACGGCTGAATCGAGGTGGTAATTTCAATTTTTTTGAATCGGAACAAAAGATCGCAGAGGACAAACCTTGAATAGAGCGTTCAACTCGAAAGGGTTGGTAATATTCATTTTCCTTTCTCGGAAATATTTATGAACTTCATGAAACACTGAATTTTCTACTATCATTATGTGGGATCTTACACTATTACACTGCTTTACCAACATGTTCTCTATTCCGACTCCCGATAGCAACAATCGGGTCTCAGAAATCTTTAGCAGAGTGCTACAAAAGTTGCATCTGTTGCGGTTTCAGACAGTCGATAAATACTATGTCAATCGTCACATTCTGCTATATACAAAATATGCTTTTATGTAAAAATCACTTCTACCGAAACAAATCTTCTGATGTCAAAATCAATATCGATTTACCCGAAATGCACTTCGATGCTATCTGAATCAGATACTTTTTCTGTTCTAAAACATATGTACGTTTTTGTCTAAAAGTGTCACTAGAAATCAGTGTGGCTGTTTCTTATTCAGTCTTAACAGAAGAACTTTAAAAAAAAAACTCATCGAAGCAAGATCACATAATTTTGTTTGATTCGAGAACAATTTCAGCAAAACTTGAGAAGCCATATTTGCTGCAAGTTATGAACAATGACTGTATCTAGGCTTGTAATTCTGGTTAAATGTTTCATTGTAATTCAATTAATAATTACAGTGTCTAGATCTAGTCTTTTATAAATAGGGAAAGAAACGGCAATATTTTTATTGTTAGTCAAAGTCCAAAGTGATGACTATTTCCATTTAAAAAGCAAAATGGAGCGGAACATGGCCATATTGTAAGGGATGGTCAGTAGTAGTGGTTATGAATCCCTTGATACAGAAAAAATTACTCTGAAATTTTGGCAGAAGTTCAACGAAACTTTCCCGTTTTGGATTGCGCTGATGTCTAAAATTCAGAGGTAACAATCAATTATTCGTGAATCGGCAACGTAGAAAAAATTGAAAAGTTGAACAACTTCTTGGCTGAATCGAGTTCGTATTGTCGATTTTTTTTAAATCAGAACAAAATATCGCGGAGGATAAACCTTGAATAGCTATCAACTAGAAAAAGTCAGGTACTACTCATTTTTATTTCCGGGAAATATTCACCAACTTCATGAAACATTGAATTTTCTACTTTCAATATATGGGAAATCACACTATTATTTTGCCTGCTTTCCCGACATGCTTTCTATTCCGACTCTCGATAGCAAAAATCGGGTCATCGTTGTCTCAAAAATCATAAGCAGAGTACTGTGAAAGTTGAATCTGTTGCTGTTTCTCACAGTCCATGAATCCTACATATGTCAATCATCACATTCTGCTTTTTTCATAAAATATTCACTTTTACCGAAACGGATCGTTAAATTGTCACAATCAATATCGGTTCAACCGACATGCACTTCGAGACTATCTAAATCAGATACTTCTTCTGTTCTAAGACATACATTTTTGTTTAAAAGTGTCACTAGAAACCAGTATGACGGTTCCTTTTGAGTTTATTTCAACTTCTTCCTGATAGTTTTGAAATATTGGCTTATGAGAGTTTCGGAGCAAATTTTCTTCTTTTACCATTGCACAAATTTAATTTCGTTACATCATTATTTGATTGCATACTGTTTCACAATCTTAATATAGTCCATGCGATTCCATCTATATACTAATTTGATCTTTACAACTACTTTTTGTTGTTTCTTCTTGTTCACAAAGATCAAGTTTCTCAGCGAAACCGTTAAGAAGAATCAGGAGAACTCCAAAAAAAAACTCATCAAAGCGAAATCACATCATTTCGTTAGATTCGAGGAAATCCTGAGAATGTTTCGTCTTGAAAGCTGATATTTACCACGGCTGAAGTATTGAGAATTTGACAGTTTCAGCTTGTCTTCATATTTTCCGTGGATTCCGTGGATTTTTGAATCCACGGAAGAGAATGCGCTGAACTTGTAAAAAAGTGAATGGAGGTTAAAGCGAAAACAAGAACACAGCAATCATTAGTGTAGAAATTTGTGGCCCACTAGAACCAGGAAAGTTAATTTTACGATTTCACTGTCTTCACTTATCTCATGAGGATTGAATCGTAGTACTAAATAGAAAAAAGAAATTAAATTAAAATTATGGAAAATAAAACGTGTTTTGGACAAACAGACACACGGATAAAGGAGAAATCATGAGATGGTGCTCAGGTGTCAAAAATACTGAATTTTTGGTAAAATGTGATGAATTTTCCGGATTTTGTTTAGAAAGTCATCGCAAGCGGGATCAAAATATCTAAATCTTTAATTTCCAAATCTTCATGACAAAACAGCAAAAAAAAAATTGCCTAGGATTTTCGAAAAATCACAGATATCCAAATCAAATTGAAGCTAAAAGGACAGACATGATTTCGCCGATGAGGTGACAAAAATCAGACTTTGGAATCGGAAAACATTAATTCAGGGAAAGTTTTAAAGTTTGCGAAAGAGAAAATTTCAACTGAAACGTAATGAGCATCAACTAAACTAAAATGCTTGAAAATTTACTAAAAAATTCCGTGGATTCATTCCGTGGATTTTTCATTCCGTGGATTTTTCATCACGATGGGTGGTAAAAACCACAAACGCTCCCGGACCGAAAAGGACGCCAGCTACTCGGAGTCCAACAAATCCATTACTACACAACTGGATGAGTATCTTCAAAGTGATGTTTTTCTATCTAGAATTCGGGAAGCGGCCAGAGAAGATAGCCAGGAATGGTGGAGCAGAGCTATGCAAGAAATCGAGATCAATAAGAAACGGATTGAATCGCTGGAGGAAGTGGTCAAATTGCAGCAACAAGAGATCGATTCTCTAAAATCGGGACGTTTCGAATCTGAGAATATGGTGGCCGAGTCTAAGGAGAGACAACGTTCAGTCGTATTGATGCATCTCGAAGAATATCAAGGCACATCCCAATTTGAAGCTGCCAATTATACGTCGTATGAAGTGAGTAAGATTTTGAAGTTTCTCGATTTCCCTTACTCTCCCGTGACCTGCTATCGCCTGGGAAGAGTCACGAATTCTCGTCCGCGACTCATCAAAATTGTATTGCCCACCACTGCTGCCCAACGAGAACTTTTGAAAAGAGCGAAGAAGTTGAGACACTACAATACGGGGGGTCGCCCACAGCTTTTCATTAGACCATCGATGACATATGAAGAAAGAAAACGTGATTACGAAGAGCGCATGCAGAAGAGACGCAATTCCCAAGTTAACTCTTTTGATAACTCTGTTAACCCCTCCTCTTCTGATTCTGTTAACCCCGCCATTATTGCTGTTTCTATGCCTTCTCTTTCTGATAATAGCCCCTCTGCTCATCCTTCTCTTCAACCCCATGCCATCCCAGTCACTACTAACTCTCCCATTCTTACTCAAAATCGTTATCTCCCACTCAATAACCGTTCTAATGCTAATTCCCACAACAACCCCAATTCCAATTATTCCCAGATTCCTTCTAAAAATCTCGGTCACAATCCAAAAAACTAGTTGTAAGGCATCACACCCTCTCCTGGCCCCCACCCTCTCTGCACTCTCATGCAAATAGCTATGTATCTACCACACACAGTTCCATGCCCCGCAATCTCAAACTATCCCTGTTATCTCATAATATCAGATCTGTTACCGCAAACAAACTTGAGTTAAACGCTATTTTAAACCACGACAATCTAGATATTCTGGCGTTACAAGAAACTTGGCTCTCAGAAAAAATTAACTCCAATTCGTTCTGTCTAAACAATAGCTTCACTGTTTTCCGGTCCGATCGTGTAGGAAATCTACGAGGGGGAGGAGTTTGCACATTGGTCAATAACAAAATCTCTACTAATCTCGTTCTGGCTGACTGTGAAAATGGATCTTACGAGCTATTAGCTTTAGACGTTAACCTAGGCGTTACCCCTCTCCGGCTTATCAATATCTACAGAACCCCGAGTTGTAGTTTCAAAGATTCAGTGAGGTTAATGAATAAAGTTGGTGACTTAATCAATAACAGCCAACAATCTATTGTAGTAGGAGATTTTAATATAAAAGAAATCGACTGGTCCCATTGCACCCCTTCTTCTTCAACCAAATTAGGCAAATACTTTGTCGATTTCTGCCTTTCCCATTCTTTACGTCAATTCATAAATAAACCAACACGGAAAAATAACATTCTGGACTTAGTACTATCCAACACATCTTTAAGTGATTTTCGGGTCACTTCCCCAATTGGATCCGCTGACCACAACAGAATTCTCTTTTCCTTAGACTTACTAGCCGCTCCCAAAACTTCTCCAAAAATTACAGTTTGTGATTACAAAAACATGGACATTTTTGCGTGTGATAATTTTCTATCAAGTGTTGACTGGGGCTTAGTTATAAATCCTATTGCTTCTGTGGACGAAGTATACAATTCTTTCCTTCGAGTTATGAAATTCGCCTTTCAAATTTCTATTCCGACTCGCGAAATAGACCCTCAATCAGGCCCCTTACCAACATATCTTGAAAACCTCAAAAATTTAGTGGAAAGACTACATTCCATCTCTGTAGTTACAAGGCTGGCAGATGATTACATTCATTACGTCGCTGCAGCCCGCATTTATCGTGCCAAATTACTAAAATATAAAAGAAATCAGGAATTAAATCTTTTGAAAAAGAGAGGGACTAGTAAATTTTCATCGATAGCGAAACTCCTTCTGAAAGATAAAAAGTTGGAAGTCCTTGATATTTTAGACGCCAGTGGGACAGTTATTGTTACCGACCAAGATAAAGCAAACGCGCTAGCAGTTAATTTCGAAGCCCAGCATATCAACTATTCTACAAAAAACTTTTCGATCCCTCCTCAATACTCATCTTCTCAAAATATCATTCTTATAAAAGAAGAAGAGCTTTTGAAACAATTTCTGAAAGCAAAAAACTCTAGTACTACAACCTCTGATGGAATTCCATTCACATTTTTACGAAAAATTTGCCATTCAATAGTAGGTCCTCTTTGTCAAATATTCAACCTTACAATGATCAGAGGGGAAATTCCAAATCAATGGAAAAATTCAATAATTCTTCCTTTAAAAAAAATACAAACCCCCAAAAAAGTCACCGATTATAGGCCAATTTCTATTACTTCACATTTATGCCGACTTTATGAAAGATGTATACTCTCACAGTTATTATTTCACCTAGACACTATAAACTTTTGGAACCGAGAGCAGCATGGATTCAGACACAAAAGATCGACCACCTCATGCATGCTCGAATCGCTAAATGAATGGACAAGTAGCTTAGATAAAGGGGACCAAGTTGACATTATTTATTTAGACTATGCAAAAGCGTTCGATCGAGTTCCCCATGATCTACTGTTAGAAAAACTCCTGGCACTTAGTCTGAATTCACACCTATTGCAGTGGATTAATAACTTCTTAATCCAAAGAACATTCCGAGTCAGAGTCAATGACAAGTATTCGCAGCCGAAAATAGCCCAATGCGGGGTCCCACAAGGCGCAGTCCTCTCTCCTGTCCTATTTGGTATTTTTGTCAATGAGATTCCTCTTATTCTACCATCTGGAGTTCGCTGTAAGCAATTTGCGGACGATATAAAAATATACTCCGCACTGGGAAAGAACTCAACTTATAACCCTATTCATGACGCCATTGAAAAGATTTGTGATTGGTCCAGTAAAAACAAGCTGGAATTGAACAAATCTAAAACATTAGTCCTTACTCTAGGAAAATGCCATTTAGCCACACATTATGTCATAGATAATGAACCAGTGAAACGGGTTGAAGAGACTCGAGACCTTGGCCTAATAATCTCCCAGAATCTTGATTTCGTGAAACACTGGGCTACAGCTATTATTAAAGCAAATTTCATGCTTCACCAAATTTTCAACCAATTCACTAGCTCCAACAAGAGACTGATGACCTTACTTTACAAGATTTTTGTACGCCCCCTTCTAGAATACGCCACTCCCATTAGTTTTCCTCTAAAAAAGTCCACAAGTAGAGCTATCGAAAATGTTCAAAACTCTTTCACTAGAAGACTTCTTGCACGAAAAGTAGGCAGATTCTTAAGAGTAGATGATCCAGAATACAAGACAGCAGCTGAGCGAAACTCGATCTTTCAACTTCAATCACTAAGCCATAGAAGGCAAGTTTTTGACATGAAACTCTTCAATAAATTACTAACTGGTAAAATTGATATTCCCCCTTCTGATTTCTTCACTATCGTACCAGAATCCAGAACTAGAAGCAAAACCCGTTATACTTGGAGTAAATGCCGTTCTAAACTGAGACGTCACTTTTTTGTAAACAGAACATTGAGCATTGTCACCACCCAAAAACCCCTAAATTCACAATGCGCGGTATAGATCTGATATTTTTCTCATGAATAGCCAAACTTATTTGTCATCAGTACCATCATTCACCACAACTCTACCCCACATCACAATGTTACCACTCTAAAATAATGCCCTACCACCCATTCTCTTGTCCATTTTAATGTTCATTCTCATTCTTTCATGTTCTTCTGCTTCATCTATTATTGTATTCTTTTTTTTTCCCTTTAACGCACTCGAGGCGTATTCAATAAATAAATAAATAAATATTTGGTTCGTGTAATTTGCGGTGATAGAGACTTTGGATCAGAGGTGCGCGGAATTCCGTCTTCCGTCTTCCGTCTTCCGTCTTCCGCCTATTTTTTTTACTTCCGTCTTCCGTCTTCCGTATTCCGCCAAATATTTTCGGACTACTTCCGTCTTCCGGATTTTTTGGAAGAAAAAAATTTTCACGGAAGTCCCAAAATTTTTAATTTTTCCAAGTCGAAAAAGATTTTTGGCTGATTTTCTGAGCTTTCCGAACACTAATTGTTACTGTTCCTAACATTTTTCGCACCTTTAGGCCTAGACAGTCACTTCCGTCTTCCGTCTACTTCCGTCTTCCGCCCATATTTTCACTTCCGTCTTCCGTGTTCCGTCTTCCGTCATAAAAAATTTACTTCCGTCTTCCGTCTTCCGCATAGAAAAAATTCTCTTCCGCGCACCTCTGCTTTGGATGCAGAAAAGTTCTGAAGACTTATGAGCTTATGGATGTTCTACAGGAAACATTTTCTCTGATGTGCTATTCAAAATGTTCTCGAAGCTGAACTTCTTTGTAGTTTGAGGAACCTGGTCAATCGAAGCAGAGCAATTGTCAATGGAAAAAAATAAACAGGATTACACAATACCCTTCTCGTTTTTCACAAAGTTATACTACTATTTTGAAACACGCAATGATATTTTCATGATGACGATTGTTTTTGTTTTTTAATTGTTTCGATAAAAAAGATTAATGAGAAAATTCGGCACGGGGCTCGTCCCCGTCCCTCTCGAGTTTGACGCGGGACGCGCGGGACGTCCCATTTCGAACGCTATAGTTAACTTTCAATGATTTCACATAAACAATGATGAGAAAGAGTAAGCCAATACTGTTTTAGAACTAGCACATGTTGCTTGGATTTGTTTTACTATCAGTGTATGCACGACTATTGTACACCTTTGTAGTTCTCATTGGAATTTGGGAACCAATTTTTTTCTCACTTTCTACAGGTTTTTTAAACTAGTTGCGTTTGATTGATGTCAATATGTAGTAAAGACGATTTGGTAGTTTGGTATTATTGTCTAATTTGAAAACAGGAGAAAACATTTTGGCCGAAAAGTTTCTATTTTGAACTCTGCATTAGTTTTGAAAACAATTTTTGCGACATTTTACGATAATAATGCTTAAAAATACGGTATTTGTATTCTGACACTGACTTAAACAAGGTTTAGATGCGAAGTAGCCTAGACGCTCCCCCCCCCCCCCCCCCGCTCTAATGAAAATTCGCCTTTTTATTACAGTTTCAACAACGCCAAAAATTTGAGCTGAAATCTAAACCGTATTGCTCTGTATATACTATTTTAAAAATCTTTCAGTTTCGAATTTATGATTTGATGAAGAATTTCGAAATTAGATCATTGTGCACGCTCTCTATTTCTCGAAAAAATTGTCAAGATGATAGCTCGGTTCAATTAGCAATAATTTGAGATTATCGTAAACTAAATTCACCAAACCTCTGTCATACTAATCATGAAAACGATACGGATTTTTTTTAACCCAGAAAATTGAAAAACGAGAAGAATGAGGAATGGATTCGCCTGGAAGATTGTTATTTACCAGTGCTCCAATCTCAGGAAGCGTTTCCAGTTTCTACTAGTCTTTATCTCCGATTAGTTTAGAATGAAGTGATACGCGACGGCCGTGCTTGTTCACGATACAGTAAGAAAGATATCAACGACGTTTATATCTAATTCTGAAAAATCAAATAAATTTACTGATATGTGTTGAGGGACAGACATTTTAAAATATTATAATATGTATTATGATATGTATTATAATATGTCAGAGACATTTTTGAAATTGCAATAGTTTTGAAACAGACTCTCTTGAAAAGGACCTTTTGTAATCTGAATACCTCCATCGTAGGAATTTGAAAAACCTCGTATTGGTTCAAATTGATGAGCATCCTGAAAACGAGTTTTCTGGTGGAAATTTGGCCAACTTTCGACATCGGATTGCTTCTATTATGTCAATTTCCAAACATTTTTAGTGCGAACTTTAATTGTTAGAGGATTGTTTTGACTTGTGAGACTATGGAACTGTATAAAGGAAAAATCGGCGTGCCAACTTCAATTGCAGAAATGAGAACAAAATGCAACAGATTTTTCCTGTTCCGAATGATCCATGTTTTGTAGATAGATAAGCCGAAAGTATTGAGTTTTTCAATTGCTCTCCTAACCTCTGCTCTTAATATTTCCAATTTCATTTTCTCTTCAACAATTGGTGATAATGTGAATACATTACTAATTCGTGCTCGTTTCACGATAATTAGTGAAATCGATTTTGACTGGTAATTTTTGACGGGTCAGTGATACACATACACACTGTTTTTGTTGAAAAAAAACCTGGAAAACAAAACAGCAATTATCTTGAAATTTCTGTTCCAAGTTCTGCATTTGTTATGGAACTAATTTTCTTGACACTTCGACGTGCACCTCCGAAAAATTTCTTTCTTTAATTTTTGCTTTTTTAACTGTTTCGTTGGCTTAGTTTTTGAGATCGCCATCAGACTGAACTGGTGCAATAAGAGCATTTTAGGCAGTAGTGAGTGTTTTTCTTTCCAACCGTTGGCCGTTGTGTTGGAGGACTGAGCTGCCGAGAAGCACGACATTCTGAACATTTTTGTATAAACTTTATTCTTGTTATGTAAAAAACGTTTCTCCGAACACTCCTATGCATTTACAATGCTCTATAAGCTGATTTTTTTCGAAAGTATGAGTGGTAACTGGAACCAGAGCCTTTTCTTACAGGAACATCCTACTTTATATTCACAAACTAATGACACTATTTCGAAACAGGATAAAATGTATTTTTTTCGATGACAAAAGTTTTTTTAGTTGAGTTCGATTTAAAGAACCCGCTAGGATGCGAAGTCATGCACTTCTTGAAATTCTTGGTTGAGGTATTGCAGTTTCGCTATTGTTTCTTTATTTGGGTATCCATCTTCAGAAGATGATATCTTCATGGAACAATCGACGCAGAATAAATTCAACAATAATTATCAGAGGAGAATTGAAATTACCAGTACATATAAAGGGAAACAGATTTTTCCTGTTTCAAATGCTCGATATTTCATAGAGAAATGGGCAGAAAGCATTAGGTTTTTGGTTACATGCTCTTCAAATACTCTGGAAAACATAAAAACGCTAATATGTTCCCTTCCAGGATCAAAATGGTTATCTATACAAAAAAATGGTTATCTAGCCATTAGGCTACCGATTTATTACACCTGTTTCCCAAATGTGGTTTCTGTATCTAATGACAGTGTTTTTCGATTGATAGGTGATTTGCCCAAATTTTCCGGAAATTTTCGACAAGTATGCACAAATCTTTAAAAAAAATTGTGCACCAAATGTTATACTATTTTTGTTAACTATTTTGAATGCTCTAGTGAAAAATGCTTCAAACGCTATGATGCTACTTGCCTGAATTTGCGAAATAACATCAGAAATGAATTATCACTTTTCAATAACATTGATGGCTTCTATGACCTAGTTGAAATCGAAACTTTCCAAAAAAATGCACACCCAATGTGAGGCAAGCTCAATAACAGTAGTTATGAATTCCTTGAAATAGAATAATCACTTTGATTTTTTTGCTGAAAATCTATGAAAATGTTCCGTTCTGAACTGTACTGATGTCTATAATTCAAAGTTAGCAATCTATACGTCCTGCTGAAGTTCGGAAATGACTGTATCACATTCTCTGTTTAGTCTATGTCTTTTTGCAAGTGTGATATACTTCTTCTCTTATTTTTTAACTTTTAACTTCGCATATTTAATTCAATTTGGTTAAATATATTAGTGGCCAAGTGCATTCCCTATAGTACAGGTCCAGTGAACCAAAGTTCAAACAATGATGTCAGACATGCTATCCGGGCCGAGCCGGGCCGACGACGGGCCGGCGGTTTTCTCCATTTTAACATGCAATTTTTCTGTCAAATTTTATATCAAAATGTAGAACTCAACGAAATCTACAAAATGGCACCAAAACAAATTATATAAAACATCTGGATTTTTCTTTGCTGTCCGTTAAACACCCGGGCCGGGCTCAGTTAGTACCATCTTGTAGATCTCGTTGAGTTCTAAATTTTGATATAAAATTTGACAGAAAAATTGAATGTTAAAATGGAGAAAACCGCCGGCCCGTCGTCGGCCCGGCTCGGCCCGGATAGCATGTCTAAAAGATAGGACTATTATTTCCTAACAGTTCATCGAGTTCCGAGATCCGTTTATGTCATATTCAAAAGTGAAAGTTCCTCCGTTTCAATTTCAGCACATTGCGAATAAAAGTCAATAGTGTTCAGTGAGCTGTCTGCAGAAGTAATCTCACGAAAAAATATTACTCCTTCGGCAGAGTTCCATTACTAAGTTTACCATGATGTTAAGTAAACCTTGAACCTAGAACAGTTACATTTCGAAGGCCAACGAACTGTCAAGGAACTACGGAATGAACTATGAATAGATGAATAGAACCGTCTCTTTTTATTTCTTAATACTACCCAACAAATTTCCTTAGTATTAGAGCAAACTTCATAAAGCATCGAAACAGTAGTTTTGCAGTATTTTTAACATTATCACACAGAATTTCGACGATTGCATTCCAGAATCTAGGAGAAGATGGTTTTTTCAGCGAAACGTACTCCGTTTCAGCTAGTCATTATCTAGGTTCTCTTAAAATTTTATCAGTGGATCAAGAGTAAATGTACAGGGCCGCTTAAAATGAACGTACTAGATGACACGGACAGTCGCAGCTGTTATGAATTCCTTGACTCAGTAAAATAACTTTGAAACTTTTGCTGACACTTAATGAAACCTTACTGTTCTGAATAGGGCTTTTGTTTATAATGTAGAGTCCACAACTGATAATATGTAAATAAGTTGTGTCGAAGAATAGAGAGGAGGTGAAACACTTTATGGCTGAATGAAGGAGAGGTCGCCGATTTTAAGATGGGGGAGGAGTTGACCCACAAAAAGGGGGAGGAGTTGACCCACGAACAACAATGGAAAAGGGATTAGTTATTTTCATTTTCCGGAAACATTTACCAACTTCATGAAACATTAAAATTCCAAGGTTCAGTATGTGGAATTCTTCTCTATTATTTTGACTGTTTCACCAACATAACATCTATATGGAACTCTTAGTAGCAACAATCTGGCTATTATTCTTTTTGGAAATATCACCATAGCTGCGATAGTTGCGTCTGTTACTGTTTCAGCAAGTCGATAAATCCTAAGACAATCGTCACTTTCTGCTGAATCGGTTTTTTGAAAATGCCTCCTTTCATTGAATCCTGTCATTCAAAGCCAGAAACAAGCATGGTTCATCCGATATGCATTTCCAGACTATCTGAATCAGTACTCTTTCCTGCTTCAATAACAATTTTTTATCCAAAAATAGAATGCATTAGTAGCAAATTTTTGTGATTTTGCTGTTTCTGTAAGTTACATTGAAACATGATTGCTCGAATTCCCCAGTGCGAATAGGACCTATATTTGTTGGATGTATGAAGGCAAATGGATTGCTTACTGTATCACACTCTCTGTTAACAACTTGCTTTCAAAAGAAGTTTTGTTGTTTCCAACTCATCATGCTTTATTGAATACCACTGATTTCCATTATTCAGATTACCACGGTGTTACGTAAACCTCGAACCTAGAACAGTTAAATTTCGAAGGTCAACAAACTGTAAAGGAACTACGAAATGAACTAAATTTGAATAACTGAATAGGACCGTCTCATTTTATTTCTGAATTCTTCCCAACAAATTTCCTTAGTGTTAGAGCAAACTTCATGAAGCATCGAAACAGTAATTTTGCCGTTTTTTAACGTTAATACACAGTGTTTTGATGATTTCATTCCAGAATCTAAATAAATTAGTTCTTTAGCCAAACGTACTCCGTTTTAGCTAGTCATTATTTGTCTTTCCCTAAAAGATTATCAGTAGATAAAAAATATATGTACAGAGCTGCATAAGAAACTAGAAGTCAAGGTCAGTAGCAGTTGTTATGAACCCATTGACACAGTAAAAAAATATTTTGAAACTTTTGTTGACACCCAATGAAACCTTACTGTTTTGAATAGGGCTTCTGTTTATTATGCAGAGTCTACAACTGATAATATTTCGAATCAGTTTTGTCAAAGAATAGAGAAGAGTTGAAACACTTTATGGCTGAATGAAGGAGAGGTCGCCGATTTCAAAAATTGAATCAAAACGGGGTGGAGTTAACGCATGGACAATCAATGGTTGAGGCACTAGTCATCTTCATTTTCCAGAAACATTTACCAACTTCATGAAACATTGAAGAACCTAGTTTCAGCATATGAGATTTCTCTCTATTATTTTGACTGTTTCACCAACAAGACATCTATATGGCACTTTTAGTAGCAACAATACTAACTTCTTTTTCTTTTGAAGTATCACCCGGAAAGCTGTAATAGTTACTGTTGCAGCAAGCCGATAAATCCTATGACAATCGTCAAGTTCTGCTAAACTTGATACTTTAAATGGCATACTTTCATTGAATCCTATCATTCAAGGAAACAAGCATGGTTCAATCGACATGCATTTCCAGACTATCTGAATCAGTACTCTTTTCTGTTTCAATATCAATGTTTGATCCAAATGTGTCATTCGAATGCATTAGTATTGGTTCTTCGTAGCTTGTGCTTATTTTCAACTATTTGTGGTCATGAAACAACTAATTTTGTTTGTGAACGTTTTTGAGCAAATTTTTATGATTTTGCTGTTTCTGTTGTGCCGGCCGGCCTATTGGCCGTCGCCACAAGCTTTTCGAATTCAACCCCGATTTGAATTCCCTCCGAAATGAGCGCATCGCAAGCGCGCCCCAGCGACACTGCCGGGTCTCGCCGCGACAGCAGCGAAATCGAGGTTTTCTCGGCCTAAATTTGGGCCGCCCACAAGCAGTCTAGTCGTTTTCCTCACGACGATCGGTCGTATGTTGTAGTTTTCAAAAATTTCTTCAATTTTACGTCATTTTCCGAGGCAACGACCCGGAAAATACCGATTACAATAGACTTTTGGCCCAAATAGAGCTTTTCGGTGTAGATAATCTGCTTTATCTGTGATTTAGAGTCATTTATCCCCTGGAAACTCCACTCCGTTTACCTCCGCTAAATTTCTCACATTTATCCGCTAATTACTTGTGTATAATCTCAAAATAGCGAATAAATGGGTCACTGATATCAATTGTGTTAATCGTTGCATGCTTATCCGCTTATCCGCTAATTCCGTTACTTTCCGTCTTCTCTTTACAATCTCGTTCGTATTACACACACACTCGGTAGTTTTCCCTTATGAGAGCGCTCATAAGAAGGTGTGGGGTAGAGGTCTCCGACAATCTCAATGACCCCCTCAACAGTTTCTGTATGTTACATTGAAACATGATTGCTCGAATTCCTCAGTAAGCGTTAGGCCTGTATTTGTGGGATGCATAAAGACTAAATAATTACATACTGTATCACAGTCTTTATTAATTCTATCTTATTTAGCAAGTGTGATGTCTTTGAACCTTGTTTTAGTTATTCACATTGGTTGAATTTAGTAGTTGCAATAAAAGAAAGAGCAATAACCACTGAATGAAAAATCTAAAAATCTGCTGACAAAATAATAAGAACGAAACCGAAATTATGCGGGATTCAGAAGAACCAATACGAGTTATTAGCAGTTGGAAGACTAACCAGGGAGCGGCGTAGGCTTGTATATTTGGAGTTTTTCAAACTTCTATAATTTGTTCATTTCATCGTATCTAGAAGCCCTTTTAAACTATTTTTTTGCCGACCACAGGAACCAAGATGCTCGAGCTCAAAGTGCTCAATACGTTGTAATAAAAGCTCATAAAGTTCAGAAATGACTGGTTTCAAAACATCCTGTTCAGAAATTTTTCGGTTGCGAAGTGTCCGGAGCCGATTCGACGACACTAGGGATTCTCAAGGGTCTTTTTTCTGCTTCACCATGTCATTTTTAATATGGGTTTTAGCGAAAGACTAATATGTCAGTTGCTCTGTTCATCGTCCTTGTGTACTTTTTCCTTCGAAGGAGAATGTAACTCATTTTGTAGAAGCATAGCTTTAAGTTTTTCATTTTAGATTACTACCACCTACTGCTCACTAAGGATTTCTCATGTTTCAGAAACATCACAATATTTCCTCTTTATTGTCTACTATAATAGGATGTATTTTCTCTACTCGGAACCTATTTTTCCAATAATACAGTCAATGGGAGACTAATTCCCAAATTCAATTCCAGCACGGGTCCTTAATTTTTTACGATTTTCACTATTTTCAAGTATGCACTGGGCTACTGACAGTTTCAAATACGCAATAAAACATAACTGGGCCAGAATACGAAGAAACTTGTTCACAATTCATTTTTTGACATTTCGGGCAATAAACAGTTCATAATGTACAAAAAACAAGCCAAAACTGGATTACATGTGAGAATTTCTTGCAGAAATATTTCAGTTTCGAACTTCCCATTTTCGCAGACAAAATTTTCAAAATTGTTGCATGGTCTAAAAGACTAGAATATGAAAATTAAAGCTGTATTTTTCAGATGGTTGTATTGACAGATTCACCGTAGAATCTTACAAACTTGCAAAAACTGACAGTTTTTGTGACTTATTATTCTTGGAAATCTAGTTCTTCTTTAATAACTTTTTTTTCTCGGTTGATACAAATTTTATCTAATGATGTCAGTGGGCTCCGATCCATATCACCATACCAATAAAAGTACCATGTTACCCTTTCGCTGTTTATTCATTTTACATAATTGTTACTAATTCAATAATAAACATGATATTCTCTGCAAATATTTCAGTTTCGAAACTGTTACATTACATCTAATGTGAATGTCGAGTGCTTCACTGGATTCAAAATCACAAATTTCACAAAGCTATCAATTTCTGATAAGATCGTTTTACCGGCATAGTTTTTAGGTTGGTATTGTCGGATTCAAAAAGTGAGTCTTGGTGTTTGCGTACTTTTCAAATTTTTTTCATGGCAACAGAACTAACCTAGGACTTACAGTAGGCGAATCAGTAGGCAAAAACGAGGAGCTGGAAATAACTGTTTCGTCATCTCTGTATCAGATCGAGTTCTTATTTTATTCTGATGAATGGAAAATCAATTATTTGATATGAAAAAAGGATGACATTTTCTATTCTGCAGTGAGGGATTTCAGTAGTTCATTGAGTTCCAAACTCCAATTATGGAATTCTTGAAAGTGGAAATTTCTCAGTTTCCAAGTGAACAAATGCTGAACAAGATCGATTCCTGTAACTATAATATTCGTCCAATGTGTCTAACTGTTACATCTGATACAACTTGCTATATCCAAGCTTATCAATTTTGGGAATTCTCCAAGTCGTCGTCATTTGGAACTCATGTGTTATCATCAAGTAAAACTTGACAGCTTCCTAAAACATAAACAATTATAAAAGATTTCCAAACATTTTCTAGGCAGTCAGTTGATCAAACATTGCATTTCCAGATACTTCACTTGTACTGGTTAACTGTGACTTCATCGATCATTTGAAGCCGGCTATTAGTAAATCATTTGCAGTTTCAAAGTGTCTACATTTGAGAGAACATGTAACATCATGTAGTTTGCCGTTAAAATACTCCTTACTTAAGAAATTTGAGACAAAAAAGACAAACTACCTGAAAGTTGTTCAGCAAGAAATATAAACTTCTTGAAGCAGCAAAAAGTTGCCAGAGTTCCTAGCACCTAAATTTCGATAACTGCAGAGTTTGAAGCTATTCGCCGAAGAATTTATGCGTTTTTTCGCTCATTACTAGACTTAACTTTTTCTCGAAATTACCAAAATATGCTTGTCGCGCCCTAGAAATCTGGATTCGACGCATTACAGGGACACATTTTTTCAGTCTCACGCATCTCCAGCAAATAGCAATAGACAGAAAATACGGCCTAGTGAAAATCAGTGAAAAATGAAGATTGGAGGTGATTACTGTTTCCAAACTGTAGTATTGGTAGTTGACAATTTTTATGTTAGTTGTAGGTCTTTTACCATAGTTTTATGACTTGACAAGATTGACATCTTTCTAGCATAAAACACTGTGAATAATCATCACTGCTTAAATTGAAACTCTGGGGTATTTATGTGTTTTGCTCTAGGAGGTACTGCTCGCGATTCGTATTACACGATTAATCATACTGTTCAATGAATCTTGAACCTGAAATAGTGAATGCTGGAAGAATAAAAACGTATCAAAGAAACTACAGAGTTGGATTCTGAGAATTTGAATAGAGATTTTTGTATCATAAGGTTCCAACAAGCAGTAAATTTGATTCTTTCGGAGCGTACTTCCAAGGGTAACGAAACAGTATCTTTGTTATTTTTCCAAACGTTAGCTCATGATTTTCTTCCAGGATCTAGAAAAAAGTCAGGTTTTGATTCAAGCAATTTCTGTTTTAGTTTGTCATCATCACATTCTTATTTAGGAGTTCATCAATGGATAGAAATGCCTCTTTCGTAATTCAGCATACGTCTGCGTAGCTCAGCCGGTAGTGGCACGGCACCCTTAGGAATCCGTCCACAGGTTCAACCCCACCTGGGCTCCCTGTGTAACTAAACAGTAGTTTTATCATTTTTTCAAACGTTAGCTTATGATTTCATTCCCGAACCTAGAAAAAGTTAGGTTTTTTTTTTCATTCAAACAATTTCTGTTTTAGTTTGTCATCATTACATTCTTTTTTAGGAGTTCTTCAATGAATAGAAGAAATACCTCTTTTGTCATTCAGCTTACCAGTTCAAACTTTCAGTTTAAAAATAATTTTAAAATCAATTTTTCTGCCGCCTTATGTGCACGCGGTTGTCGCCCCCCCCCCCCCCCCCCCCCGTTTGCGTCTGCGTAGCTCACGTTATTCACAGGGAGTAAATCTAACTTAAATTCGAATGTTGATCACTGTAAAGACAAAAATCAATATCAAAAATGTGTCTTATTCAACAGGATTGAGAAACTTCATTCTGTAAAAAGTTTCTTCTGTCATTTTTTTAATTGTGTTTAGAAAAGGGACACTACGGTACCGCTTGACTCGACGTAGGGCAAGGTCAACAGCAGTGGTCATCAATCCCTTGAGACAGAAAAAATTACTCTGAAATTTTTGCTGATTTCTATGAAAATTTTCCGTTTTGAACTGTACTCATGTCTATAATTCAGAGTTAGCAAGTTAGTGGTATTTTCGATTTTTTTCGAATCAGAACAAAAGATTGCGGAGGACAAACCTTGAATAGCTTTCAACTATAATAGAAAGGGCTGGCATTATTCATTTTTATTTTTGGGAAATATTTACCAACTTCATGAAACATTGAATTTTCTATTTTCAATATATGGGATCTCCGACTCCAATTAGCAAAAATCGGGTCATTGTTGTCTCAAAAATCATAAGCAGAATACCGTAAAAGTTGAATCTGTTGCTGTTTCAGACAGTCCATTAATCCTATGTCAAACTTTCTGTTATATTAATACGTTTATGAAATAATAAGTTTTACCCAAACGAATCGTAACATTGTCATTATCAATATCGGTTCAATCGATATGCACTTCGAGACAATCTGAATCAGATACTTTTCCTGTTCTAAAAGATACATTTTTTCTAAAAGTGTCACTAAAAACATTGTGCCTTCTTCTTTTGACTTTATTTTAACTTTTCCCTGATTGTTTAGAAATTTCGGCTAATGAGAGTTTTGGATCAATTTTTTTCTTTTACCATTGCAGAAACATCATTTTCTTACATCATCATTAGATTACTGTTTTACAATCTTGATATAGTCCATGCGATTACATCTATATACTGATTCCGTCATTACATGTGTTGATTTCTTCTTGTTCCCAAACATCAAGTTTCTCAGCGAACTCGTAACGAAGAATCAGAAGAACTCCAAGAAAACTCATCAAAGCGAAATCACATAATATCGTTAGATTTGAGAACAGCTGAGAAAAATTCGTCTTGAAAGTTGTCACTTATCACGACTAAAGCCTTAAGAAGTTAACAGCTTCAGCTTGTTTTCATATTCAGTTCGTATAATTTGCGGTGGTATTAACCTTGGAAGTTATAGAAGGATGCAGAAAAGTTCTCCATACTCATGAGCTCAGGGATGTTATACACGAAACAATTCCCCAAATGCGCCTATGTATTCACAATGTTCCTGAAGCTGAACTTTTTTGATGTTTGAAAGACACTGGTGACTCGTAAAAAGCAATTTTTAATGGAAAGATATAAACTGGATTTCACAATACCCTACTTGATTTTCACAAAGTTATACCACTATTTTGAAACACGATATGCTATTTTTTTATGACTTCCTAAACCGAAACTGCTAATTGTTAACTTTTGATGATTTTACATACACAATATTGTTCCGAATCGATTTGATCAGATTTGATTTTTACGTGTTTTTGAATGTTTTTGATAATCAAAAATAATCGAAATTGAGGAAAATGATTATTTTGATTATCAAGAATAATCAGGAACCAGGCGGTTTTCGCCCCCTTCGGGGGCTCCAACCCCCTGGCCTCCGCTGTCTTTCGGGAGTATTTTACTTTTTTTGAAACAGATGACGCCGATGATGTGATTTCGCTTGATTGAAAAGGGCATGTGCCACTGTATCGCGGCTGAAACTTTATTGAGATTGCTAACTCGCTGCTTCTGAATTGCTTATAACTGCCAAAAATCTCAATTTGACAAATTCACCTCTATTTAGTTTGTTCTCTGTGTTCCCATATCGGCGCATAGTTGGAATGAAGTGAAACTTTCAAACATGAAATTCGGAATCAAAAGTCGGAAATGGAGAATGCGAATAAAGTCAGGTTTTGAAAGGTTAAGGTATCTCGTTTTCCCAAAATTTGCAACAAAACCGGGGTACCTTTGTATCTTAATCATGAAAGATAAAACCGTTTTCTTTTAGTCGTCGGTTCATCAAAATAGCATTTGACCTTGATTTCTTAGTACTGGAATTTCAGTTGTAAAGGGCAGGAGACAGATTCACATGCAAAAACCCTCAAAGCAATATAAGTGGTGCGCTTTCAAATCTTTTCTCTAGCTCTTTAGAATAGTCTCCTATTCCTCCGAGAGGCATACAACAACAAAAAAAGATTGTGACTTTGCGTGAATCAAACGCCTGACATCTCACGTCCGAGTCAGAAGCGTTCGCCACTACGTACACCATCCGCTTCACTTCCATGCTCACTCTCAAGCAGTTTACAGAAACGCTTCTCTCCCCCTAGTTCCTCCTATACAATCAACGGGCGACACAGAAAAAATGAGGCAAAATAACAAAAAGTACAAACTTATTAGTTTCCATTAAAGCATCATCGCGGGCAAATTTCCATTCGATCTCTATAAGTTTCAAGTCGGTCCATTGACAGTCGAGTTATGACGTACAACAGACAGACAGACATACGGAAATAGCTGAATGTTAGTAAAGGAAAGATGAAAATTTCCGCTATTTATACCCATTACTCTGAAGCTCGAGATTTTCGAGAATCTTCTAGAAGCAGAAAACTCCCGAAAATAGTGGAAAACGTTCAGAAACTTTTTACAAAACACCAATTCATTTCCTGGCATCGAACCCGGGTATCAGGATCGGCGGTCAAACATCCGCGCCACTACACCACGGGTGTACATGACAACAGCGAGGCGAGAGGGGTAGACATAGCGGTGGGCACTGCGCACCTCGCTCCCCTCCCTTCCCCTCTTCTCTCGCCCTTCACCACCCACGCCTACAGTGAAAATATGGTGAATTCTATGAAATTTCAAAATTGATATTTTTGAGAAAAGAAAAGTACGGGCATCATCTCAGACAAATTTCCAGTCGATCTGTATAGGTTTAATCCAAATCGGACCACTGGCAGTCGAGTTATGAGGTGGCACAGACAGACTCACACATGGAAATTGGTGATTGTTATTAGTAAAGATAATCATCTGATCTTTTTCGATCTTTCATTTCTTGAAAAAAGTGAAAAAAAAACGTTCAAGTTGGTTGGAAATTTTTGAAATTCGAATTCAAAGTCCACGTGGATCATCTGTTTTGGCAAAAAAATCAAAAAAATCAATCAATTTTGATTTTATTTGATTTCGATCGATTTAATCGATTAATCGATATAATCGACTTCCACGTGATCGATCACGATCAATTTCTGATTATAATCGATCGAATCAATAATCAGTCTGATTCGGAACCTTAATAAACAATAATGAGAAAAAGTAAGCCAATACTGTTTTGGAACTAGCACTTGTTGCTTAGTCTTACTATCCCTGTTTACAAGAATTTTGTAAACTTTTGTAGTTCTCACTGGAATTTGTGAACCAAAATTTTTCTCTCTTTCAACAGGTTGACTTAACTAGCTGAGGTTGGGTGGTGTCAATTACAATGGCGCTTACTAGGGGATGGTGTGAATTGACCATCGCACTTGAATATGTGATGTATATCATTGGAAAGAGGATGTTCTAAAATGTACGCTCACATTCTCAAAAACTGCTGCCGACCTCTAGCAGATGAGATATGAGCTCTCGAAGTTTGCTCTTTTTAACACACAAAGTCCCTCGAAAGTCCCCTGAAAACCACTTGAAAATCGCTCGAATGCGCGCAATAGTCTACCTTCTCAACACCGTAGTAAAAGTATGCGGCGGTGGTCTAGGGGGTAAGGCGCCTGGCTGTCAAGGGTGTCGATGCGGGTTCAATCCCGAAAGCTGTCGTTTTTCTTTTTTTTTCTTTTTACAACTTATTTTTGGAATTCCTAGTCTTTTGAAAAGTTTTTCGAATTTCTATTTTGTTTCCTGAAAGATTTTTGGCTCGAAGGAAGAAAAGCACAATTGCCTTTTATAGTGATTTTCTTCGCGCTTCATCCCTGAATAATGACTTTTCGAGCCAAAAATCTTTCAGGAAACAAAATAGAAATTCGAAAAACTTTTCAAAAGACTAGGAATTCCAAAAATAAGTTGTAAAAAGAAAAAAAAAGAAAAACGACAGCTTTCGGGATTGAACCCGCATCGACACCCTTGACAGCCAGGCGCCTTACCCCCTAGACCACCACCGCATACTTTTACTACGGTGTTGAGAAGGTAGACTATTGCGCGCATTCGAGCGATTTTCAAGTGGTTTTCAGGGGACTTTCGAGGGACTTTGTGTGTTAAAAAGAGCAAACTTCGAGAGCTCATATCTCATCTGCTAGAGGTCGGCAGCAGTTTTTGAGAATGTGAGCGTACATTTTAGAACATCCTCTTTCCAATGATATACATCACATATTCAAGTGCGATGGTCAATTCACACCATCCCCTAGTTAGTAAGTTAGTATTATTGGCTAATTTGAGAACAGAAGAAAACATTTTGGCTGAAGAGCTGATATTCTAGACTCGCTGCATTACTCTTGAGAAAAATTTCTGCGCCATTTTACGATAAGAATGTTTAGAAATACGGTATTTGTATTCTGACACTGACTTAAACAAGGCTTGGATGCGCAGTAGCCTAGACGCTTCCCCCCCCCCCCCGCTCTAATGAAAATTCGCTATATTTATCAGAGTTTCAACAACGTCAAAGATTTGAGCTGAAATCTAAACCGTATTGCTTCGTATGATTACTTTTGAAAATGTTTCAATTTCAAATTTATGATTTGTTGAAGAACTTTAGAAATAGATCATTACGCACTCTTTTCAATTTTCGAGAAAATTGTCGGTTCGATTAGCAATAATTTTATTATCGTACACTAAATTCACCAAAACTCTGTCATACTAATCATGAAAACGATCCGGTAATTTTTTAAACTCACAAAATTTGAAAACGAGGAGAATGAGCAATGCATTCGTCAGGAAGATTGTTATTCACCAGTGCTCCAATCTCAGGAAGCGTTTACATTTTCAAATAGTCTTCATTTTCGATTAGTTTAATATGGAGTAATAAGAGATTTCCACGTGCTCGAAATACAGAAGAAAGAAATTAACAACGTTCACATGTAATTCTGAAAAATCAAATAAATTAACTGATATGAATTAGGAGGCAGACACAAAAAACACAATCCAAAATATGTGTATTATAATATGTGAGAGAACGTATCAGTTATCATTTCAGCAGTTACTTTTTTGAAATTACCATAGTTTTGAAGCAGACTCTCTTGAAAAGGACCTTTTGTAATCCAAGCACATGAATCATACAAATTGGAAAAGCTTTGTATTCGTTCAAATTTAGGGGCATCCTGAAAAAGAATTTTCTCGGATTGCTTCTGTGTAATGTGCTTTTAAACTTTTTTTAGTGTGAACTTTTGTCGTTAGAGGATTGTTCTAACTAGTGAGACTAATGAGCTATAAAAAGGAAAAATCGAGGTGCCAACTTCAATTGCAGTAACAAGAACAAAGCGCAACAAATTTTTCCTGTTTCAAATGATTCATATTTTGTTGACAGATGAGCGGAAAATATTGACAGAAATCTCCCGTTTCATTTTCTTTAAAATAATTCGTGATGATGTGAATACTTTAGTATAAAGTTCTCGTTTGGCAATAATGAGTAAAATCGATTTTGACTGGTAATTTTAACAGGTCAGTAATACATCTACCGCTTTTGTTTAAAAAGAAACCTGAGAAACGAAACAGCAAATATTCTGAAAGTTCTGTTCCAAGTTCTGCATTTGTTATGGAACTAATTTTTGTGGCACTTCGACGTGCACCTCCGGAAAATCCATCAAACCTCAGTTTCAACAGTGCTGTAAGTCTAACCTATTTTCGCAGCAAATTAGTAACAATATATGAAAATAAGTTTTCAGTTTCAAGTTCCTCATTATGATTCTAGTGCATAATTTCTAACGCTTCCAGTTTTATACACGACGAAAATTCATCAAGTTCATATCTAGTGTGACACATGGATCTCTTTCTTTTTTTTGCTTTTTTTACTGTTTCGTTAGCTTGGTTTGTGAGATCGTGAGATCGGAGTGTTTTTCTTTCTACAACCGTTAGCTGTTGCAAAGTGAGTTGGTGGGCTGAGATGCAGAGAAGCACGAGATTCTGAAATAAGACAGGCATTAGTCATTTTCACTTTTTGAAAATAATTACCAACTTCATGAAATATTGAAGTTTCCATTTTCAGTTTGTGGTTTCCTTTCTATCGTTCTAACTGTTATACCAACATTTTCAATATTCCGACTCCCGCTAGCAATAATCCAGACGTCGTAGATGAACACTTTTGCTTTCTGTGAAATGTGGAATGCTCTCAAACAATTTTCTACCGTTGAATTGAATGGATTAAAATAATTTCGGATCAACTGAAATGGTCTTGAAACTAGCCAAATCAAAATTTTTTCCGTTTCAAAACCACCAACATTTTTTTCAAAAGTCTTTTTACTCTTCTATTCGAAAATGAATGAAATGCTAGATAAAATGTGCGTATTTACCCGTTTTTCATTTTAAGAAATCAAATTTCCTGTAAGAGAATTGGCGCTGAAATTTTTGGTTTTGCTGTTTCAGGAAGGTTACATTGATATATGCGTTAGAAATTCTCTATTATGATTTTTCCCACTTTTGAATATTTTTTAAATGCATTAAGACTAAACCATTACAAACTGCATCACATTCTTTGTTTAGTCTATGTCATTGTCTCTTTCCAATTTTTACTTTTACTTTCGTATTGTTAATTCACTTTGGTTGGGAGTATCTCCCATAATTTCGATACTTGTCCTAACAGTTCATTGAGTTCCAAGCTCCGTTCATGTGATATTCGAAAGTGAAAGTTTCTCCGTTTCTATGACAGCACTTTCAGAATAAAATGCAATTGTGTTCAGTGCGCTGTCTGTAGTAATAGTCTTACAAAAATTACTCCTTCTCATTATTTTTCATTTAAGCTTTTTTGGATACCAACAACGTTCCATTACTAGGCTTACCATGGTGTTACGTAAACCTTGAACCTAGAACAGCTAAATTTTGAAGGTCAACAAACTGTAAAGGAACTAAGAAATGAACTAAATTTGAATAACTGAATAGAAGCGTCTCTCTTATTTCTAAATACTTCCCATCAAATTTCCTTAGTATTAGAGCAAACTTCCTAGAGTATAGAAACAGTCATTTTGTTATTTTTCCACATTAGCACACAGAATTTCAATGATTGCATTCCTGAATGGAGGAATAATAACTTCTTTTAACCAAACGTACTCCGTTTCAGCTAGTCATTATTTGTCTTCTCCCGAAAGTTTATCAGTAGATAAGAAATATATGTACAGAGCTGGATAAGAAACTAAAAGTCAAGGGGTTCATAGCAGTAGCAGCTGCTATGAACCCCTTGACACAGTAAAAACAATGAAACCTCACTGTTTTGAATAGGGATTTTATTTATAATGCAGAGTCCACAACTGATGATAACGAAAACAGTTCAGTTGAAGAATGGAGAAGAGTTGAAACACTTTATGGCTGAATGAAGGAGAGGTCACCGATTTTCAAAATTAAAACAAAACGAGGTGGAGTAAACCTATGAACGAGCACTAGAGGTATTAGTCATATCCATTTTCCGGAAACTTTTACCAACTTCATGAAACATTGAAATCCCTAGTTTCAGTATGTGGAATTTCTCTCTATTATTTTGACTGTTTCACCAACATGACATCTATATGGAACTCTTAGTAGCAATAATCTGACCTCTTTTCTTTGAAATATTACCTCGAATCCTGTAAAAGTTGTTTCTTTTACTGTTCCAGCCAGTCGATAAATTCTATGACAATTTTTACTTTCTGCTGAACTTGATACTTTAGATTGCTACCTTTCATTAAATCCCACCATTCGAGGAAACATGCATGGTTCATCCGATATGCATTTCAAGACTATCTGAATTAGTACTTTTTTCTGTTTCAATATCAATGTTTTATCCAAAAGTGCCATTAGAATGCATTAACATCGTTTCTCGCTACATCAGCATGTGCTTATTTTCAACTACTTGTGGTCAGGAAACATCTAATTTGGTTTGAGAAGGTTTCTGAGCTAATTTTTATGATTTTGCTGTTTCTGTAAGTTGCATTGAAACGCGATTGAAAAATTCTCCAGTACGAGTTGGACCTAGATTTTGTTTGATGTATGATTTGTTCGATGACCAATTGATTAAATACTGTATACCATTCTTTGTTTAGTCTATGTCATTTTGCAAGTGTGATGTTTTTTTCTGGTTTGCTAATTCACATTGGTTAAATTTATTAGTTGCAATTAAACAATATGGGCCTTTAATTTGTCACGATTGGCACTTTTTTCAAGTGTGAACCAGATTACTGAGGGCTACAAATATCAGATACATATTATAATTTCGCCGTCTGCTGTCACCCAGTTGAAAGGCGCATGCATTTAGTTCAGAAATGGTCTCGCCACGAAAACATGGTTCCGAGACGAAAATGGGAAAAGTGTTAGTGAATTCAGAATCGCAGATTGCGATATAGTGGGAAATTTGAATTCCGAACAATTTTTGCCTAAGCCTAAGCCGTTTTCGTGGCGAGACCATCTCTGAAATAAATGCATGCGCCTTTAAACTGGGTGACAGCAGACGGCGAAATTATAATAGATAAAATACAGAACCAGAATACGAAGAAAATTCTTCGAAATTCTCTTCTCTCCTGTTTCCGAATCCTGTCTTTCTCTTGAAATTTTGGGCAACAAGCAATACATAATGTACAAAGAACATGTCAAAATTGGATTACTAGTGTAAAATCTTTTGCAAAAATATTTCAGTTTCGAACTCTCCATTTTCACAGAGAAAGTTTTTGGAAATATTATAAAAATCTTTTGGAACTTCAAACTATTAGAATTAAAGCTTCATTTTTCAGATGACCGAATTGGTAGATTCACAGCAGAATCTTAAAAACTTGCAACAATTTACAGTTTTAGTGACTCATTATTGTTGGAAATCTAGTTTTTCTTTAATAGCTTTTCAGTTTATATAAGTTTTATCTACATATTGATGTCAGAGAGCACCGATCCTCATCACCAAGTCACCCTTTAGCTGTTAGTTCATTTCATTTATTATTACTAGTTCAATAGTAAACATGATATTCTCTACAGAAAGTTCAGCTTCGAAACTGTTATATTTCATCTATGTCGATTGCTAATGCGATTACTAATACTGATTCTGATAAGTCCCTTTTACCGGCATACTTTTTAGGTAGGTAATGCTGGATTCAAAAAAGGAGGCTCGGTGGTTGCGTACTTTTCAGATGATTTTCATGGAAACAATACTAAACTAAGACTTACATTAGGCGAATCAGTAGGCGAAAAAACAAGGAGCTGGAAGATGACTGTTTCGTCACCTCTGTATCAATCGAGTTCTTATTTGGCTCTGATGATTTGACGATGCCCAGTCAGTTTTATTATTGTTCACTGCTAAACACCATCCAATATAGGTGCTATTTGGAATGGAAAATCAATCGTTCGGGTATGGAAAACTGGATGAAAATATCTACTCCTCAGACACTGGTTATAGTAGTTCATTGACTTCCAAACTCCAATTATGGCACTCTTGAAAGTGAAAATTTCTCAGTTTCCAGGGAAACAAATGCTGACCATGATCGGTTCCGTTCACTATAAAATCAGCCCAATGTTTCTAACGTCAACATCTGATACAACTTGCTATATTCATTCTCATCAAAGTTGGGAATTCTCCAAGTCGTCGTCATTCAGAACTCATGTGCTATAATCAAGTAAAACTTGACAACTTCCTAAAACATGAATAATTTTATGAAATTTCGAAAGATCTTCTAGGCAATCAATAGATCAAACATTGCATTTTCAGATACTTCACTTGTACTGGTTAACTGTGACTTTATCGATTATGTGATGTCGGATATAATTTAGTAGATCATTCGCAGTTTCGAGGTGTCTACGTTTGAGAGAGAATTTAGAATCCTGTAGTTCGTGGTTGAAATACTCATGACTTTTAAAATTAAAGACAAAAAA
The DNA here is from genome assembly GCA_963932045.1 of Caenorhabditis sinica. NCBI lineage: Eukaryota > Metazoa > Nematoda > Chromadorea > Rhabditida > Rhabditidae > Caenorhabditis > Caenorhabditis sinica. The sequence goes on from OZ009940.1 coordinate 25,705,791, forward strand.
TAAAAATTACCGTGTTATACAGCAAGAAATAAAAACTTTTTGAACCAGCGAAAATTTCCCAGAGTTCCTAGCACCTAATTTATGATAACTCCAGGGTTGGAAGCTATTGGACTAGTTTATAGAGTTACGAAACGTCCAGTTTCGAAATATCTGGGTTGCGAATTGTTGCAATTGCGAAATCGAAGTAAATTGCGAAATGGCGTAGTTGCGAAATGACTAGTCGCGAAATATCCCGGAGCCCTTTTTTTCAGTCTCACGCATCTCCAGGAGACAGCCACAACCAGAAAATTTAGCCTAGTGAGAACAGTGAAGTTTGAAGATTGGCGGTAATTACTGTTTCCAAACTGTAGTATGTAGTGATAGTTTACAATTTTAATACTAGTTTTCGTATTTTTTCCATAGTGTTATGACTTGACAAGGTTGAAATCTCTCTCAATGAATAATCATGACAAGTCGGGTTTACAAGATTCATCATTACAAGATTCATCATATTGGTCACTGAATGTTGAACCTGAAATAGTGAATGCTTGAAGCATAAAATATCTCCAAAGAAATTGTTTCAGTTTGACTATGAGAATTTGAATAGAGCCTTTCACGAATCTTGAAGCGAATCTGATTCTTTCGGAGCGTACTTCTAAAAGTAACTAAACAGTAATTTTGCCATCCTTTCAAAGGGCAGCTTATGATTTCATTCCAGGACCTAGAAAAAAGGCTGGCTTTCATTCAAACAATTTCTGTTTTAGTTTGTCATCATCACATTCTTTTTTAGGACTTCATCAGTGGGGCGATGCTCCATTCGTAATTCTGCATACCAGTTCATACTCTGAGTTTGAAAATAATTTTGATAGCAATTTTTCTGATGTTTTACATAAGCCCTCATGTTCGTTTGCGTCCGCTTAGCTCAGCCGGTAGTGGCGCGGTACCAATAGGAATCCACTCACAGGTTCGACCCCACCAAGGGTCCCTAACCGCAAAATATGAGTCAAACTTTTTTTTTTGAGATGTCCTTTCATCTTTCAACCGAGATTGAGGTAGGTTAAATTTGGTTCAAGTTATTCCCAGGGAGTAAATCTAAATTCGAATGTTGGTCACTGTAAAGACTAAAATCAGTTTCAAAAATGTGCCTTATTTAAGAGGATTGAGAAACTTCATTCCTTGAACTGCCGCTATTGTCACATATTATGATCATGCTTCAAAATGAACATTAGGGAACTTCGCCATCCAACATATTGTAAGGCAAGGTCTGCAGAAGTGCTTATGAATATCTTGAGACAGAAAAAAATTTTCTGGAATTTTTGCTGAAATTCATCGAAATCTTCCCGTTTTGGATTGCCGTGATGTCTTTAATTTTAGATTTAGCAACTGATCAGCTGGTACTGTCGATTTTTTCGAATCATAACAAAAGTTCACGGAGGGCAAACCTTGAATAGCTTTCAACTAAAACGGACCAAAACTAGTCATTTTTATTTTCCGGAAATATTCACCAAATTCATGAAACATTGAATTTTCAACTTTTAATATGTCGAATCTAACACTATTATTTAGACTGCTTTACCAACATGCTTTCTATTCCGACTCCCAATAGCAAAAATCGGGTCATTGTTGTCTCAAAAACCTTCAGAAGAATACTACAAAAGTTACAACTGTTGCTGTTACAGACAGTCCATAAATCCTATGTAAATCGTCAGTTTCTGCTGCTTGTTTCATAAATTAAACACTTTTACCGAAACGAACCGTCTGATTGTCAAAATCAATATTGGTGCAACCGACATGCACTTCGAGACAAGGCTGTCATACGGCCAGCCGCGGCCGGCCGCGGCTTTTGGAAATTTCACGTTTCAGTTGAAAATTTCAAAAATTTGAAAATTTAATTTTTTGAAAAATTGAAAATTTCAACGTAAATTTTCATTTCTGAAAAGCCGCGAAAAGTGACAGCCTTGCTTCGAGACTATCTGAATCAGATACTTCTTCTGTTCGAAGACATACGTTTTTGTCTAAAAGAGTCACTAAAAGTTGGTTCGGCTTCTTTTTTTGAGCTTCTATGCGACTGTTCGTTGTGTGTAAGCTTCAAAACTCGGCTTATGAGAGTTTCGAAGCAACTTTTCCTATTTTACCGTCGCAGAAACGTTATATCGTTCCGTCATCATCCGATTCATTCAGTTTAATGTTCTTCTGATCTGAAACATATGTACATTTTTGTCTAAAAGTGTATCTAGACTTCAGTGTGACTGGTTTTTTTTAAAGTTTATTTCAACTTTTCCCTGATAGTTCTGAAATTTCGGAGCAAATTTTCTTCTTTTACTGTTGCAGAAACATTATTTCCTTACATCATAATTTGATTGAATATTGTTTCACAATGTCAACGTAGTTCATGCGATTCCATCTATATCCTAATTTGATCTTTACAATTACTTTTTGTTGCTTCTTTTTGTTCACAAAGATCAAGTTTCTCAGCGAAACCTGTAAAGACGAATCAGGAGAATTCCAAGGAAACTCATCAAAGTGAGATCACATAATTTCGTTAGATTCGAAAACAGCTGAGAATATGTCGTCTTGAAAACTGTTACTCAGTACGGCTAAAGTCTTGAGAAGTTTACAGTTTCAGCTTGTCTTCATATTCGGTTCTTATAGCTTGCGGTGAAAGTGACTTTGGTTGAATTTTTTGAACAGGATACGTTTTTTCGAATGATGACCAGCAATATTTGATGATTCAGTTTAGAGAACCTTCTACGCGTTAAGTAATCCACTTCCTAAACCAGAACAGCTAATAGTTAACTTTCAATGATTTTACGTGAACAATAATAAGAAAGAGAAAGCTAATACTGTTTTAGAATTAGCACATGTTGCTTGGATTTGTCTTACTATCACTGTATGCATGACTATCGTACACCTCTGTAGTTCTCATTGGAATTTGTGAACCAAACTTTTTCTCACTTTCTACAGGTTGCCTTACGTAATTGCGTTTAATTGGTGTCAATAGTAAGGACGATATGGTAGCTTGGTATTATTGGCTAATATGAGAACAGAAGAAAACATTTTGGCTGAAAAGTTGCTGTTCTAGACTCTCATTAGTTTTGGAAATAATTTTTGCCTCATTTTACGATAAGAATGTTTAGAAATACGGTATTTGTATTCTGACACTGACTTAAACAAGGCTTGGATGTGAAGTTGCCTAGACGCTCCCCCCCCGCTCTAATGAAAATTCGCCTTATTGCTCTGTATATACGATTTAGAAAATTTTTCAGTTTCGAAATTGTGATTTGGTGAAAAACTTTGGAATTAGATCATTACGGACTCTTTGCCATTTTTGAGAAAATTGTCAAGATGATAGCTCGGTTCAATTAGCAATCATTTGATCATGGTAAACTGAATTCACTAAACCTCTGTCATACTAAACAGGAAAACGAAACGGTAACTTTTTAACTCACAAAATTGAAAACGAGAAGAATGAGTAATGCATTCGTTTAGAAGATTGTTATTCACCAGTGCTCCAAGCTCACTATCAGTAAGGATTTCCAGTTTCAACTAGTATTTATCTTCGATTAGTTTAATATGGAGTAATAAGAGATTTCCACGTGCTCGAAATACAGTAAGACAAAGATCAACGACGTTCCTATATAAAACTGAAAAATCAAATAAATTAACTGAAATGTATTGAGGGAAAGACACAAGAATGCAATTAACTTTTTGAAATCACAATAGTTTTGAAAAGGATTTTTGTAATCACATAAATTGAACAAATTGGAAAATACTCGTATTGGTTCAAATTTATTAGCATAGTGAAAAAGAATTTTCTGATAGAACAGCGGATAGTTTTTGTTGCATCTGTTTCTAAACTTTTTTAGCACAAACATTAATCGTTAGAGGATTGTTCTGACTAGTGAGAATAATGAGCTTTAAAAGGGGAAAATCGGCGTGCCAATTTCAACTGCAGTAAAAAGAGCAAAGTGCAACAGATTTTTCATGTTTCGAATGATCCATATTTTGTAGATAGATGTGCAGAAAATATTGAGTCTGTTCTTAGAATTTCTATTTTCATATTCTTTAAAATAATTGGTGATGATCGATTTTGGTTGTAATTTTTGAGAAGTCATACACACTGCTTTTGTTCAAAAAATCTGGGAAACGAAGCAGCAATTATTTTGAAAGTTCTGTTCCAAGTTCTGCATTTGTTAGGCGCGCGATTCAACACGTGAAGAATCTATTAAACCTCAGTTTCAATAGTGCCGTAAGTCTAGCCTATTTTTGCAACAAATTAGTAACAAATATGAGAATAGGTTTTCTGTTTCAAGTTTCTCATATGATTCTATTGCATAATTTCTAATGATTCCAACGTTCCATTACGATGTGAATTCATCAAGTACATATCTAATAAGACATATCGATTTCGTTAATTTTTGCTTTCTTTTACTGTTTCGTTTGCTTAGTTTTTGAGATCGAATTCAGACTGAACTGGTGCAATAAGAGCAATTTAGGCAGTAGTGAGTGTTATTATTTCCAACCGTTGGCTGTTGCAAAGTCAATTGACGGGCTGATATGCAGAGAAGCACGAGATTCTAAAAATTTATTAGCTTTTTTTTGTTATGTAAAAAACGTCTCTCCAGACTCCTATGCATCAACAATGCTCTATAAGCTAAACTGTTTGGAAGTTTGGAGTCTGTGGTAACTGGAACCAGAGCATTTTTAGAATGGAACGCAACGGAAACACCCTAGTTTATCATCACAAATTATGACACTACTTTGAAACATGACAATATTTTTATGTCAATAGTTTTTTGTTGAGTTCGATCTAAAGAACCCGCTAAGAAGCAAAGTAGTGCACTTCGTGAAATTCTTGGTTGTGGATATTGCAGTTTCACAATGGTTTCTTTATATTGGTATCCATCTTCAGATGATGACAAATGGAAACATTGACGCAGAATAAAATCATAGATAATTATCAGAGATTGAAATTATCAGAATGAATGGAAACAGATTTTTCCTGTTTCAAATGCTCGATATTTCATAGGCAAATGGGCAGAAAACATTAGGTTTTCGGTTACATGCTCTTCAAATACTCTGGAAAGCATGAAAACGCTAATATGTGACCTTCCAGGATAGAAGCACATCGAAATGGTTATCTAGCCATTAGGCTGCCGATTTATTACACCTGTTTCCGAAATGTGGTATAAGTCTCTAATGACAGCTTTTTTTCGATTAATAGGTGACGTCCCCAAATTTTCCGGTAGTTTTTGACAAGTATACACAAATCTTTAAAAATAACTCGAAAAGTAAGATCGAAAAGATCTCAAGACCTCAGTTTCAAGTTCTACATCAAATGTTATACTATTTTTGTTGAATATTTTGAATGCTCTTGTAAAAAATGCTTCAGTTTGTGGTTTCCTTTCTATATAGACTTTTGACTGTTATACCAACATGTTTTATATTCCGACTTTCCGTAACAATAATCTGGCTATTGCAGATGAACACTTCTGCTTTCTGCTGAAAGAGGAAGGCTCTCAAACAATTTTCTTCTGTTGAACTGACTAAATTAAAATAAGCTCGGTTCAAATGAAATGATCTTGAAGCCAACCTAAATCAAAACTTTTCTCTGTTTCAAAACCAACATTTCATTTAAAAAGAGTTTTTGAATTTATTGCGTTCTGTGCTTTGAAAACATGTGCTTATTCACCCTTTTATCGTCGTTAGAAATCAAATTAGGCTTGTAAGATCCTTGGCGCTGAAATGTTTGGTTTTGTTGTTTCAGGAAGGTTACATTGAAATATGCTTTTCAATAAACTCAATAATGACTTTTGCCATTGTTGAATGTTTGTTTAATGCATTGAGATTAAATCATTTCATACTGTATCACATTCTCTGCTTAGCCCTCCCCCGATTTAGCAAATGTGATAGATTTTTCGTCTCTTCTTACTTTTACTTCTAGTTTCGTATTGTTAATTCACTTTGGTTAAAAATATTAGTAGCCAACAAAATAATTTATTAACAATGGTACATACCCGTTAAACCAACGTTCAAACTATATTAATAGGTATAAAAGTTACTGCTTCGGCAACTTGCTTTTAAAAGTTTTGGAAGAACACTTTTTATTTCCAATGGGCCTTTTATTTCCATTCGCCAAACTTTATTGAATTCCAAGAAGTTCCATTACTAGGTTTACCATGGTGTTAAGTGAAGCTTGAATCTGGAACAGTTGAATTTTGAAGACCAAAAGACACGCAGAATTTTAATGATTTCATTCCAGAATCTAGGAAAAATTAGTTCATTTAGCCAAACGAACTCCGTTTCAGCTAGTCATTATTTGTCTTCTCCGAAAGGGTTATCAGTAGAGAAAAAAAAACATCTGTACAGGACTGCATAACATGGATTTACTAGAAGTCAGGGTCAGTAGCATCTGTTACGAATCCCTTGACATAGTAAAATAACTTTGAAACTCAAATTGCGGGCACTCAAAGAAACCGTACTGTTTTGAATAGGGCTTTTGATTATTGTGCAGAGTCCACAACTGATAATAGCGGGAACAGTTTTTATCGAAAAATAGAGAAGAGATGAAACACTTTATGGCTGAATGAAGGAGAGGTCGCCGATTTCAAAAATTGAAACAAAAGGAGGAGGAGTCAACTCATGAAACTGCAAGAGTGTGATCAGTCATATCCATTTTCGGAAACATTTACCAACTTTCTGAAACATTGAAACCCCTAGTTTCAGTATGTGGAATTCCTCTCTATTATTATGACTGTTTCACCAACAAGACATCTATATGGGTCTCTTAGTAGCAATAATACGACCCTCCTTTTTTCGAAATATCACCTCGAAAGCAGTAAAAGTTGTGTCTGTTACTGTTTCAGCAAGTCGATAAATCCTATGAAAATCGTCACTTTCTGCTAAATCGGTTTTTTGAAAATGCTTCCTTTCATTGAATCCTGTCATTCGAAACCAGTAACGAGCATGGTTCAATCAACATGCATTTCCAGATTATCTGAATCAGTATTTTTTTGTTTCAATATCAATGTTTTTTCCAAAAGTGTCATTAGAATGCATTATTATTGGTACATCAATATCAGAATTTGCTTATTTTCAACTATCTCGGAACATGAAACATCTAATTTGGCTTATGAAGGTTTCTGAGCAATTTTTTTGAGATTTTCCTGTTTCTGCAAGTTGCATTGAAACATGACTGCTCAAATTCCCTAGTAAGAGTCGGATCTGCTAAATTACATACTGTTTCATATGCTCTGTTTAGTTTATGCCACTTTGCAAGTGTGATGTTCTTGAATCAGTAACAACAGACAGAAAATTCTGCCAAGTGAAAACAGTGAGGGTTGAAGATGGAAAGTAATTACTGTTTCCAAACTGTAGTATTAGTAGTTTACAATTTTTCATGTTAATCTTATTATAACAGAGATTGATCATTAATGCTTACATTGAAACTCCGGGGGGGGGGGGGGGGGTGATCTATGAGTCTCGCTGTATGTAGGGGGGACTGGTCGACTTCGCATTACAAGATTCATCATAGTGGTAAATGAATCTTGAACCTGAAATAGTGAAGGTTTGAAGAATGAAAAAATGACAAAGAAACTACAGAGTTTGGCAGTGAAAATTTGAAAAGAGCCTTTTGCGAATCACAAACGAAATTGATGCTTTTGGAGCGTACTTCTAAAAGTAACTAAACAGTAATTTTGCCATCCTTTCAAAGTTCAGCTTATGATTTTATTCCAGGACCTAGAAAAGAGTCAGGTATTCATTCAAACAATTTCTGTTTCAGTTTGTCATCTTTACATTTTTTTTTTCGCAGTTCATCAGTGTCAGAGGTGCGCGGAAGAAAATTGTTTCTATGCGGAAGACGGAAGACGGAAGTAAAATTTTTATAACGGAAGACGGAAGTAGACGGAAGACGGAAGTGACAGTCTCTGCCTAGAAGTACAAAAAATGTTGAGAACTGTCATAATTAGTGTTAGGAAAGATAAAAAAATCAGTCAAAAATCTTTTTCGACTTGAAAAAATCTAAAATTTTGGGACTTCCGTGAAATTTTTTTCTTCCAAAAGATCCGGAAGACGGAAGTAGCCGGAAAAATTTTGGCGGAATACGGAAGACGGAAGACGGAAGTAAAAAACATATTTCATATTTCAGTTTCAAACTCCCCATTTTTTACAGAAGAAGTTCCTGAAATTGTTACGTGACTGAATTTGAAGTTGCACTTTTCAGATGGTCGTATAGGTAGATTCCCTGCAGAATCTTAAAAACTTGCAACAACTTACAGTTTTAGTGATACATTATTGTTGGATATCTAGTTCTTCTTTAATAACTTTATGATGCTATCAGTTCATACAAATTTTATCTATTGATGTCAGAGAGCTCCGATCCTTATCGCGAGACCAATAATTCCAGAAACTTCTTCTGTGAGAATAGGGAGTTCGAAACTGAAATATTTCATTTGTTGTTTCTATTTTAATAATAATAATGATACTCTCCACAGAAGTTTCAGTTTCGAAACTGTTATATTTCATCTATGTCGATTGTTAATGCGATTGGTAATGCTAATGCGACTGTATGCTGAGTCCCAAATTTCACAAAGCTATCAGTTTCTGAAAAGTCCGTTTTACGGGCATAGTTCTTAGGGAATTGTCAAATTTGAAAGGTGATGCTCGGTGTTTGCGTACTTTTCCGATTATTTTCATGGAAACAAAACTAAACTAGGACTTACAGTAGGCGAATCCGTAGGCAAAAAAACTAGGAGCTGGAAGATTACTGTTTCGTCACCTCTGTATCAATCGAATTCTTATTTGATTTTGATGATTTGACGGCCATTTTCGTTATGTATAATCAGTTCGATTATTGTTCACTGCTACAACAACTTCCAATATACAGTGCTATTTGGAATGGAAAATCAATCATTCGGGTTTGAAAAAGAATGAAAATATCTATTCCCCAGACTGGTTTTAGTAGTTCACAGAGATGCACCTCACTATTATGAGATTCTTGAAAGTGAAAATTTCTCAGTTTCCAGGTGATCAAATGACCAAGATCGGGTCCTCAAAATATAATATTAATCCGATGTGTATAACTGTTACAACTTTCTAAATCCAATCTCATAAAAGTTGGGAATTCTCCAAGTCGTCGTCATTCCGAACTCATGTGTTATCATCAAGTAAAACTTGACAGTTTCCTAAAACATTAATAATTTCGAGAAATTTCGAAACATCTTCTAGGCAGTCGATGGATCAAACATTGCATTTTCAGATACTTCACTTGTACTGGTTAACTGTGACTTCATCGATTTTTTTTCATCCCGGCTATTCCTCAGTAGATCATTCGCAGTTTCAAGGTGTCTACGTTTGAGAGAGAATGTAGAATCTTGTAGTTCGCGATGACAATTTTACCTTGAAAAATGGAACAAAACGACAGACTACCTGAATGTTGTGCAGCAAGAAATAAAAATTTCTTGAACCAGCGAAAAGTTGCCAGAGTTCCTAGCACATAATTTTTGATAACTGCAGGGTTGGAAGATATTTGTAGAAGAATTTATGCGTTTTTTAGCTCATTATTAGAGTTAAAGTTTTTCGAAATTTCACAAAATATGATTGTCGCGCTCTAGCAATCTGGATTCGACGCATTAAAGGGACACATTTTTTTCAAGTCCCACGCATCTCCAGCAAATACCAACAGACAGGAAATTCAGCGAAAACAGTGAAGGTAGAAGATTGGAGGTAATTACTGTTTCCAAACTGTAGTATGTACTGATAGTTTACAATTTTTATGTTAGTCTTCGAAATGTTTCCATTGTTCTATCTCTCTCAATGAATATCTCTCTCAATGAATAATCATGACAAGTCGAGTTCGCATTACAAGGTTCATCATATTGGTTAATCAATCTTGAACTTGAAATAGTGAAAGCTTGAAGAATATAAAAAGCGTCAATGAAACTATAAAGGGGGGGGGGGGGAATTTCTCTGAGAATTTGAATAAACCCTTTTGAATCAATCAAGCGAATTTGATTCTTTCGGAGTGTACTTTCAAGAGTAACTAAACTTCAATTTCGTCATACTTTTAAACGCTAGCTTATGAATTCATTCCAGGATCTAGAAAAAGTCAGGTTTTCATTCAAACAATTTCTGTTTTACTTTGTCATCATCACATTCTCTTTTAGGAGTTCACCAGTGAATTCTCGTGTTTTCTCATAACAGTTCATACTTTCATTTTAAAACATTTCTGAAGACAATTTTTCTGCCGCTTTACATATGCCCTCAGCCGTTTGCGTCTGCTTAACTTAGACGTTAGTGGCGCGTTACCAATAGGAATCAGGCCACAGGTTCAATCCCACCAGGGGTCCCTAACGACAAAATATGAGTCACACTTTTTTATAGCTGTCCTATCACCTTTGAGCGAGTTTGAGAAGGGTTAATTCTGGTTCAAGTTATTCCCAGGGAGTGAATTTAAATTCGAATGTTGGTCACTGTAAAGACTAAAATCAGTTTCAAAAATGTACCCTACTTAACAGGATTGAGAAACTTCATTCAGTGAACTGCCGCTATTGCAACATATTATGATCATATTTCAAAAAGGACATTGGGGAACTTCGCCATCCAACATATTGTAAGGCAAGGTCAGTATCAGTGGTTATGAATCTCTTGAGACAGAAAAAAATTAGTCTGAAATTCTTGTTCAAATTCGATGAAATCTTACTGTTTTGAATTGCGCTGATGTCAATAATTCAGAGTTAGCAACTGATGATTCGTGAATTGGCAGCATAGAATAACAAATAACAGTTGAAACACTTCATGGATGAATAGAGCTGGTATTGTCGATTTTAAAAAATCAAAACAAAACATTGCGGAGGACAAACCTTGAATAGCTTTCAAGTAGAATTGGACTAGCAATAGTCATTTATATTTTCTGGGAATATTTACCAACTTCATGAAACATTGAATGTTCCACTTTCAATATGTGAAATCTCAAACTATTGTTTTGAATGTTTACCAACGTTCTCTATTCCAACTCCCGAGAGCAAAAATCGGGCCTCAAAAATTTTCAGCAGAGTACTATAAAACTTGAACCTGTTGCGGTTTCAGACAGTCCACGAATCCTACATATGTCAATCGTCACATTCTGCACTGTTTATAAATAACTAGATGACCCGCACCCGCTCACGCGGGTTTTCATTTCATGATTCAAATTGAAGTAACATTTTTCAGATGGTCGTATTGGTAGATTCACTACAGAGGCCTACAAACTTGCAACAACTTACAGTTTTAGTGACACATTATTATTGGAAGTTTAGAAAGTCATTAATGCTGGTGGACATTACTTCCAATAATAATACTATCTGCTTTGAAAAAAATAATTGAATAAAAATTTTGGGAAAAAGTTGCAGAAATTTATGCACCACCCTAATACATATTGATGTCAGAAAGCTCCAATCCTTATCACATACCAATAAAAGTACTAAGTCACCTTTTAGCTGTTAATTCATTACATTTATTTATACTACTAGTTCAATAATTAACATGATACTCTCTACAGATAATACAGTTTCGAAACTGCCATTTCATCAAATGGGAATGTCGAGCGCCAATGAGATAAGTATGCAAAATAACAAATATCATAAAGCTATCATAAGTATTTCACCGGCATAGTTTTTAGGTAGGTATTGTCGAATTTATAAATTGAGGCTCGGTGTTTGCGTACTTTTCAGATTTTTTTATGGAAACAGTACTAAAGTAGGACTTACAGTAGGCGAATCCGCAGGCGAAAAACGAGGAGCTGGAAGATTACTGTTTTGTCACCTCTGTATCAAGAGTTCTTATATGATTCTGATCCAGTCCGATGATTGTTCTCTGCTACAACAACTTTCAATATATGTGCTATTTGGAATAGAAAATCGATCGTTCGGGTTTGAAAAAGGATGAAATTGTCTATTCTACAGGGACTGGTTCTATAGTAGTTCATTGAGTTCCAAACTCCAATTATGAGATTCTTGAAAGTGAAAATTTCTCAGTTTCCAGGTGAACAAATGCTGACCAAGATCGGTTCCTCTAACTATAATATTAGTCCAATGTTTCTAACGTCTACATCTGATACAACTTTCTATATCCGATCGCATCAAAGTAGGGAACTTTAGATGTAGTCGTCCACCAAAACTCATGTCCTATTATTAAGTAAAATTTGACAGCTTCCTAAAACATGAATAATTTTGAGAAATTTCGAAACATTTTCTAGGCAGTCAGTAGATCAAACATTGCATTTTCAGATTCTTTATTTGTACTGATTAACTGCGACTTCATCGATCATTTCATGTTGGCTAGATCTTACAATTAATAGATCATTCGCAGTTTCAAGGTGTCCACGTTTGAGAGAGAATGTAAAATCCTGCAGTTGGCGGAAAATTTTAAACAAAAAGAAAAACTTCCTGAATGTTGTACATCAATTAATAGAAACTTCTCGAACCAGCAAAAACTTGCCAAAGTTCCAAGCCCCTAATTTTCAATAACTGCAGGGTTGGAAGCTATTGGACTAGTTTATAAAATTGCAAAACGTCCAGTTTCGAAATGTCTTGGTTGCGCATTGTTTTACCCGCGCACAACTTCAGCAAGATGAAAAACTATGTTGCACTCAATGAAATAAGATGATTTTTTGTGTGTTCATAGAAATAGACATGTTCTATTCCTGCTTCAAATTTCAAAAGATTTGCTTAAGATTTGAAAAAGTTAGGTATGTCCCAATACCTTCATCACATGAGTAAGGCGCGGAATCGGGTTTTTAGTGGTTGGGAGAAGGGCTAGTAAAATTGTCTAAGAGCTTCCATCGATCAGGGATTGAGCTTTATGTGAAGTTCTACTCTGGTTTTATCAGAAAAAACAGTAATCATACTAAATTTGATACATATCTCAAAAAACGGGACCGTCGAAAATTGCAAGTTTTGCGTTGGCACGGTACTTTGAGTAAAGAAAAATAGTCTTGTCGCCTATGTCAATTTCTCGGAAATGAATAGCTCGAACACTCTGAAACTTTCAGTATACTCCGTGTAAGAGTTCTTCTACCCAACGAATTTAATTTTGACTACCTTGATGTTTGATGACGGGCGTACAGCTACAAAAAATGCACTAATCAGCATTCTGGATGGTTTTTGAGAAAATTCGGTATATTAATGTGAGAAAGGTTCCAATCAAACTGTTTTAACTGAATATACGCTTTCAAATGTTTTAATCATTTTGCAAAACAAAAATGATCCCACTGCTCATAGCAAAACCATATTTTTTCGATTTCCTATTTTTCTGGGTCATGGCGCGCCAATTTCAGAACGGAGGTAGCCACGCAAAAATGGCGAAATTCGATGTTGTAGTTGAGAAAACTGCAAAATTTTTTGATATGATGGAATCGAATATCTACTTTGCCAGCACTCCAAATTTCCAGCTTATGCTGATTATATGAACAAAACTACGCGACGCCTTCTAGCCGGCCATACAGCGTGCCTCACCAGGTCCCGCAATTGTAATGTTTTAGCTTTTAGCTTTTTTCGTGACGTGCGCACAAACTTGAAATTTTGTGACGTAAATTTTCCAAATTTCAATAAGTTGTGGTTGAAATTTCAGCTCAAAAGCTCTATTCGTTCTTTTGAACCACGTCCTCAAACATGCGCGGGTAAATAAATGTCACCCTGTACAGTTGATCAATCGACGAGCGTTTCAAAATGTCGTAGTTGCGAAATGACTAGTGGCGAAATGTCCCGGAGCCCAGTTTTTCTCCAGTCTCACGCATCTCCAGGAAATAACAATAGACAGAAAAAAGTGAAGACAGTGAAGGTTGAAGATTGGAGATAATTACTGTTTCCAAATTTTAGTATTGATAGTTAAAATTTTTTATATTAATTCAATGATTTTTTTCGTTATGTGACTCAACAAGATTGAAATCTTTCTAGCATAAATCACTGAGAATCACTGCTTACATGGAAACTCCGAATATCTCTGTGCCCTGCTGACTGGTCGTGATTTGCATTACAAGATTCATCGTAGTGGTGAAACAGTAAATCCTTGAAGAATAAAAAAGCGTCAAAGAAACTACAGCGTTTGCTGTGAAAATTGGAATATAGCCTCTTGTATAAAAAAGTACTTTCAAGAAGTAAATTTGATTCTTTCGGAGCGTGGTTCTAAGAGTAAAGAAACAGTAACTTTGCCATTATTTTAAACTTTTAATGATGATTTCATTCCAGAATCTAGAAAAAGTCAGGTATTTAGCCGAACAATTTCAGTTTTAGTTTGTCATCATCACCTCATTTTTAGGAGCCAAGTGAAAACAGTGAAGGTTGAATATTGAAGGTAATTACTGTTTCCAAACTGTAGTATTAGTAGTTGACAATTTTTATGTTAGTATTATGATTCGACACAAATTAAATATTTCTGGCATAAAACACTGAGAATAATCATCACTGCTTAGATTGTAACTCCGGAGGATATAAGTTTTTTTTTTTGACTGTAGAGGCGTACTGGTCGCGTTTCGAATTACAAAATTCATCATATTGGTAAATGAATCTTGAACCTGAAATAGTGAATGCTTGAAGAATAAAAAATGGTCAAAGAAACTACAGAGTTGGATTCTGAGAATTTGAATAGAGATTTTTGTATCATGAGGTTCCAACAAGCAATAAATTTGATTCTTTCGGAGCGTACTTCCAAAAGTAACGAAGCAGTAATTCTGCTATTTTTTCAAACGTTAGTTTACTAATTTTTCATTCCAGGATCTAGAAAAAAGTCAGGTTTTCATTCAAAAAATTTCAGTTTTAGTTTGTCATCATTACATTCTTATTTAGGAGTTCATCAGTGGATTCACGATAAGTCCTCGTAGCAGTTCATACTTTCAGTTTTTAAACTAAAAAAACAATTTCGAAGGCTATTTTCCTGCCGTTTTACATATGCCCTCGGTCGTCCGTTTGGGTAGCTCGACCGGTACTGGCACGGTACCCTTAAGAATTCGTCCACAGGTTCAATCCCACTCGGGTCCCAACTGACAAAATATGAACCAATTTTTTTCAGATGCTCTATCACCTTTAAGCACGATTGAGGTGGATAAATTCTGTCTCAAGTTATTCACAGGGAGTAAATCTAAATTCGAATGTTAGTCACTGTAAGGACTGACATCAGTTTCAAAAATGTGCCTTATTTAACATGATTGAGAAACTTCGTTCTGTGTGCTGTCTCTTTTGTCAAACCAACAAGGCAAGGTCAGTAGCAGTGGTTATGAATCCCTTGAGACAGAAAAAATTGCTCTGAAATTTTTGCTGAAATTCAACGAAATTTTCCCGTTTTGGATTGCGCTTATGTCATGCGGGGTTCTGGGTTGGCAATGCTGATAAGTTGCTAGTTGTAATGCTAGGTTGACAACTGATAACCGGAAAGTTGATGTAGTAGGAGAAAAGAGAAAAGTTGAACAACTTCATGTCTGAATCGAGTTGGTATTGTCAATTTTTTTTTTGAATCAGAACAAAAGTTTGGGGAGGACAAACTTTGAATAGCTTTTAACTAGAATAAGCGCAGTTTTAGTCATTTCCATTTTCCGGAAATATTTACCAACTTCATGAAACATTGAATTTTCTACTTTCAATATGTGGGATCTCACACTATTATTTAGACTGCTTTACCAACATTCTCTTTATTCCGACTCCCTATAGCAAAAATAGGATCAATGTTGTCTCAAAAATCATAACCAGAGTACTATAAAAATTACAACTGTTGCTGTTTCAAACAGTCCATAAATACTACATATGTCAATCGTCACATTCTGCAATGTTTATTAAATAGTAACTTTTACTGAAACAAATCGTCTGATTGCCAAAATCAATATCGGTTCAAACTATATGCACTTTGAGACAATCTGAATCAGATACTTTTTCTGTGCGAAGAAATACGTTTTTATCTAAAAGTGTCACTAGAATCAGTTTGACTGCTTCTTTTGAGGTTATTTCAACTTCTCCCGGTAGTCCCATGGTAGATAATAATCCCTTTTACCAAAAGGAATCGTCTGTTTGCCAAAATCAATATCGGTTTTATGCATTCATAATATTCTCGAAGCTGAACTTTTTTGAACTTTGTACAAAACACTGCTCGATTCCTTAACACCCTACTCTATTTCCACAAATTTACAGCACAGTATTGAAACAGGATACGTCTTTTTGAATGATGACAAGCCAAATTTCGATTCAGTTCTGAGAACACCACGGGCAAACTACGGCGAAATTCATGAACTTCATAAAACAGAACTACCTGGATGAAAAAATGTGAAGATTAACAGTTGATCACTGGCTGTTTCACTATTGTTTCTAGGTCTTGGTATCCGATTCCAGGTAATGTATGCACGTAAACGATAGGGTAACAACTAATTCTATCAGGATTCATCAGATGTAACAAAAACAACAAGATTCACTATTTTATCCACAAAAATATGATTTTTACAGTTTTTTGTCTGTTTCCGTTGCTCGTTTTTCAAAAATCATAATCAGATTAGACTAGTGAAAGAGTATTCATTATCCACTAGTTTCCCACAGAAATCTTCTGGTTACTAGCTTCTCGTTTTGATTTGAAAGCAGCAACAGAGATGGGAAGACTTCTTCTGAAACAATTCTTGTCACGATACAACTTTCTGGGAACAGAAATTATTCTTCAAACATTACTATTATGGATCGAAGTTCTGTTTACTTTTGAAAACGTTCAACTGTTTCAAGATCATGATTTTTTGGAGTTTGAACATTTTTAGCGTTTTGTGTATATGGAAACGTTGTTGTCTTTGAGAATTGCTCGTTGCTTAGAAGGCTAGAGGATTCAAAAAGTAAGGTAAGATTTTGAATTACGCTTAATAGAATAGTGAGAATCAGAACCTCATCTAAAGTATGCATTAGAGCTGCTGATTTGTTTTTGAAGTTATTTCAAATAAATATGCTCGAAACGACACCTCGAAAACTTGACTGTTTCGAGTTCTCGATTTACAGTAAGTAGCAAAAAATAAACTCGTTCGTGTTTCCTGTTGAGTTGTTTCAGTACTCCATCGTTTAAAGAGTAGAAAAAACATGAAAGATTTAGCGGTAAGCTACTGTAGTTGACTCTCGACTGTATCAGCAATGAAATTTCTATTTTATTTCTGTGAGCTCAACCATTTCTAATAAGGAAAGTATACTGTTTTAGATGGCTCATAACTTTGTAGTATGCCAATATAAACTATTGCGATGAAGATCAACCGAATAACTCTAAAATATCAATAGAGCGCACTTTTGTTCATATATCGGAATTTATGAATAAAAAGTACTTCAACCATCTAGCCGCAAGCTAACTCGACATTCCTGAACTGATTTTTCAATTTTGTAAAAAATTATATGTACTGTTTTGGTATCTTCTTATTATAACACAGTACTGTCACAGTACTTGATTTATCTTTACTCCTTTTAGAAATTTAGCACAGTTTCTCCAGACGGATGACTAATTTAGGAGTTCAATCATGTGATTCATGCGTTTTTGCGTTTTTTCAGTTTCGATTTGTCTAATTGAAACAAGGGTTATTTTAAGACTGATTGTAGTTAAATATTGAGTTGCATACAGATGGTTACCATAAAAATTTTCATAAATAATAGCCCATAATGATTACTTTATTCCGTGTTCTGAGTTTCCGTTAGCCTATGCCTTACCAGTCTCTATTATGAACTCTATTTTGATAGCCTCCTTCCACAGTTCTGAAGAAAGTGAATGATTTTTTGCAAAGTTCGATAATCAATTGATACTGAAATATCTATCAAATTTCTCAAAATACCAACTTCTTGAAACACATTTCTTATATATCACTTTTATCACTTTCATAAACCAAAGTTCTGTTCAAATTTTAAAAAAATTAACGGTTACTCGTTCATGACTTTAATAAACAATGCTTTCCACAATCTGCTATCAGACGCTAATGTTGTTCTTGTTTCAGCATTCGAGCGTAATTGCACTACAGGTGGAAGCTAGAGAACAGAGAGTTTCATGGTCTGTACTATAAATGTTTCCGGAATAGAATCAACTTTTGTTTATAGAATAGTGAAACAGAAAACACTTGCTTTAAAAAGGTGTCCACTGTAGGTCGGTATTAGCAATAGAGCGCTTTTACATAGCAAGAGAAGCAGAGCTACTTTGCACAAGGTTGGGGGAACATATCATCATCTGCAATAGAGATCAAGATTTTAGTTGAAAACCAAGGCTGTCACTTTTCGCGGCCAGCCGCCGGCCGGCCGGCCGCGGCTGGCCGCGGCTAGCCGCGGCTTTTCAAAAATGAAAATTTACGTTGAAATTTTCAATTTTTCAAAAAATTAAATTTTCAAAATTTTGAAATTTTCAACTGAAACGTGAAATTTCCAAAAGCCGCGGCCGGCCGCGGCTAGCCGCGGCTTTTGGCGGCCGGCCGCGGCCGGCCGCGGCTGGCCGTATGACAGCCTTGTTGAAAACACAGTAAAACAGAAAAAGCTTGGTCTTTATAAAATACACACTGAATGTGCCCATGTTCAGAGTTGATATTATCAATTCAAGAAATTGTGATTTTGCTATTATTCACCACTGCACCAGTCCTAAACTTGAAAAGGAACTGAAACTTGAAATTTTTTGTTGTTCTGGAATTGATCACTTTCAATTGAAAAAAAAAACAGTATACTGTTCCAGACGGTTCATAACTAAAATTCCCATAAGTTTAAATCAATGAAGTTGTCCTTCGATAACCTATTCCTTGTTATCAATGGAGTGCGATATCTTTTTCATACATCATGACGAGGAATTGATTCAACTAACTAGTTCCACGTTAATTCGACTGATTGAAACTGTATTTTTTCTCAAAATCTACTGTTTTTACGTGTTTTCATTAGTAGATTCTGCCGAGTCCTTCCCAATTTTGGACACATTCTAATTAAATTTCCATTCCTGTTTTGACTTGATTTTTCCCTGACTAGACATTCAACACCCTTTCCAATCATTTAAAGGTTTATCATGGCTTCAGTTACAGAGACGATGAAACATAGTACATTCGCTTAATTTTTTGAATTATCAATGAAGCGCAATTCCATAGCGAATGAAAGTTCAGACCTGAGAGGTGGTAAACGAGCGCATATCATTCAGCACTAAGACAGTTTCAAAGTTGAAAAAACAGTAAATCTGGATTTTTGTTTTGGTTCTTCTGACCTAGCATAATATAGAAGAAAGTAACTTTTGCTGTTTCACGTGGTTCATAACTAGATTTTCAGTAGGATTGCTTCAATGGGTGAGCTATTTGATCTGTTCCAATTATAAATAAAACGCACTTTTAGTCGCATTTCGAAATCGACGAAGTGATTCAAAAATCTAGTCAGAAGTTAATTTCGATATTGAAAAAAAATTGTTTTGTCATGTTCTGATGATAACACGGTGCTCACCATTAATCGATTCCATTTCTCTTTGTTGATCGGTAAAATTGCTTAAAGACAAAGACACAAAACTCATTATAAATTGAAGTTAGGAAAGAAGCAATTTCGCATAGCAAGAGACGGAAAGCTAATTCGTACTACATAGGTCAGGCGAACGTGAAAATATTTGCAACTCAGTTGTTCGTTTAGTCGAAGAGGCGGTGAAACAGAAGACATTCTGATCATCAAAAGTAGCCATAAATAAACTCCAGAGTTTGCTATAGAGCGCAATTGCCGCATTTAACGTTATTCGATATTTGACAACAACGTCGCAATGCCCATCATTCATGTGCTAGTATTAAACTTAAAAAGACACTGAAATTTAAACAAGTTTGTTCTGTACTCGATCACCTTTACATTAAGGAAAAGAATACTGTTGCTAGTGGTTCATGAGAGGAGTTTCAGTGGGATTCCTTTAGTGAAATCTCAATTTGTGGATTTTCGTTCTCTATAACAAGTTATTAATAGAGCAAACTTTTATGTGAATATTATAATGATAAATTAATCATCCAACTGGTCCCAAGCTCATCCGACAGATTGAAACAGATTTTTTTCACCAAAAGTACTGCTTTCATATGTTTTCAAAAGTAGTACATGTTGATGATTTTCAAAAATCTGTTCTTATCATATATTGCAGTAGAGCATTTTTTCTCGACACTGGTGTCTAATTCATGGCTCAAACTGAAAAGGGACGTATGTCTCTTTGGGCCCTCTGATCTGAAATGTGCTCGGTATACCATATTTTTCGTATTAATGATTGTCGTCACATCCAAAACTTTCCAATGCATGAAGATCCTGAAACAGAAAACATTATTGTTTTATTATCCTGAGTTATATTGATAGAGATGCTTCAGGGCAGTGGAACAGTTGCCTGCGTGATAACTTTGTCTATTATTTGCCAGTCGACTTTTTTTTCATTATGGCAAATTATTTTAACAGTTCTGAAAAAATAACAGTTTGGAATACTCCGAAGATAGGAAATATACTGTGTCTGCTACAACTTTTGACATGATGATAACATTCTGAAACGGAATTTGCTGAGCACAAGTTGATTTTTTAAAATAAAAAACATTGACTGTTTTGTATATATGTTAACTGCAACCATTAAAAAACTTACTAATCCGCAGTCCTTTGAACATTCTCATAGTGATCTTCTGAATCTACGCAATTTTTTTGCAATTTAATGACAATTTCCGAAAAATCAAAAGATTTTTTAAGATGCGCACGAAATTAGTAAATATTTTTGTCCAGAGTTGTCTAAAAAGTCCGAATTCCAGAAATATGTGCACTTCTCAAATATCATGAAAGTGAAACAGGAAAATGTTTCAGTTTTACATTCATAACTTATATTGCAGGAAAGGCAAGGTATACAATTTTGGTACACAATACCTTCCAGAACTTTAACTAAAGAAAAATAAGCGCCAAAATGGGTAGTTTCAACACCGGAATCTAGGTAACTCTTTGGAGAATGAAAAGAGTTGTTTTGCAATTTCCAGTGATGATGAGATAGTTTGCGAAATTCTCAAATATGATCATAGACCTCAGTGTTGTCCAGGTATTTCACAGTCCTTTTCAATTGTGTTGCAGTAGAATAGTCAGACTAACTGTTTCTGATTGAAAAATTGATATCTTACAAACTTCATGGAACAGAAGCTGTTTCTCAAATTTCCTTCTGATCAGCTGGAACTAAATTTTTTAGAAAATAAAACTGTTCCATGTTCATATTTTGCAGTCTGGATTTGAGAACTAACTGATCTTCGCCAGGTAACAAAGGTGTTTGAAAAGTAGATGCAACTGACCATATTAACAATATTTTGGACGTCACCTCAAAGTGATCCAGCTTGTAAAGTTCGGAAATTACTGGTTTCGAAACATCCGGTTCTAAAATTTTGTGATTGCGAAATTGACGTGAGTTGCGAAATGTCCGGAGCCGATTCGACGACACTAGAGATTCTCAATCGCATTTTTTCTGTTTCACCATGTCATTATTAATATGGGTTTTAGCGGAAGTCTACTGAATATGTCGTACAGTGTGCAAGAACTTATTTTTCCTATAATGCAGTAAATGAGAGACTAATATTTTAGTTCGTACAAATAATGTACAAAAAACATGTCAATACTGGATTACAAATGAGAATTTATTTGCAAAAATATTTCAGTTTCGAACTCCTCATTTTCACAGTAAAAGTGTCTGAAATTGTTCCATGATCCAAATTTAAGTTACACTTTTCAGATATTGGTAGATTCACTACAGAATCCTATAAACTTGCAACAACTTACAGTTTTAGCGACTCATTATTTTTGGAAATCTAGTTCTTCCTTAATATATTTATGATCTTGATTTTTTATACAAATTTTATCTAATGATGGAAGTGAGCTCCAATCCTCATCACCATACCAATAAAAGTACTAAGTCGCCCTTCAGCTGTTAGTCTATTTCATTAATTGTTACAAGATCAAAAATAAACATGATACTCTCCACAGAAATTTCAGTTTCGTAACTGTTATATTTCATCTATGTCGATTGCTAATGCGATAGGTAATGCTAATGCTACTGTATGCTGAGTCCCTAATTTCACGAAGCTATCAGTTTCTGATAAATCCGTTTTACCGGCATAGTTCTTTGGTAGGTATTGTCGAGTTTAAGAAGTGAGTCTCGGTGGTTGCGTACTTTTCAAACTTTTTTTCATGGAGAAAGAACTAAAATAGGACTTACAGTAGGCGGATCAGTTGGAAGAAAACGAGGAGCTGGAAGATTACTGTTTCGTCTCCTCTATATCAATCGAGTTCTTATTTGATTCTATTTGAGAACGGCATATTTTTCTATATACTATGAGTTCGATTATTGTTCACTGCTACAACAACTCCCAAAATACGTGCTATTTGGAATGGAAAATCTTTATTCGGCAACCAAACAATGGAAATATCTATTCTACAGAGACTGATTATAGTCGTTCATTGAGTTTCAAGATCCTCACCTCAGTATTATGGGATTCTTGAAAGTGAAAATTTCTCAGTTTCCAGGTGAACAAATACTGACCAAGATCGGTTCCTTTAACTATAATTTTTGTCCAGTGTGTCTAAATGTTACATCTGATACAATTTTCTATAGCCAATCTCATCAAATTTGGGAATTTAAATAGTAGTCGTCCACCGGAACTCATATCTTATTATTAAGTAAAATTTGACAGCTTCCTAAAACATGAATAATTTTGAGAAATTTCGAAACATCTTCTAGGCAGTCAGTAGATCAAACATTGCATTTTCAGATACTTCACTTGTACTGGTTAACTGTGACTTCATCGATTATTCGAAGTCGGCTGTATGTTAGTAGATCATTCGCAGTTCCAAGGTGTCTACGTTTGAGAGAGAATATAAAATCATGTAGTTCATAGATAAAACGCATTACAGGAACACATTTTTTTCAAGTCTCACGCATCTACAGAAAATAGCAAAAGACAGAAAATTGCGGCCAAGTGAAAACAGTGAAGTTTGAAGATTGGCGGTAGTTACTGTTTCCAAACTGTAGTATTGGTAGTTTATAATATTTATGTTAGTTATTGATATTTTTTCGCTAGTTTTATGAACCGACAAGATTGAAATCTTTCTAGCTTAAAACACTGAGAATAGTCATCACTGATAACATTGAAACTCCAGGGGGATCTATGTTTTTTTGACTCTAGAGGGGTACTGGTCGCGATTCCCATTACAAGATTCATCATATTGGTAAATGAATCTTGAACCTGAAAGAGTAAATTCTTAAAGAATAAAAAATCGTCAAAGCAACTGTTTGAGTTTGACTGTGAGAATTTGAATAGAAATTTTTGTATGAAAAGGTCACGTCAAGCAGTAAATTGGGTTCTTTCAGAGCGTACTTCCAAGAATAACTAAACAGTAATTTTGTGCATAATTTCAAACGTTACCTTATGATTTCATTCCAGGATCTAGAAAAAAGTCAGGTTTTCATTCAAACAATTTCTGTTTTAGTTTGTCATCATTACATTCTCTTCTAGGAGTTCATCAATGGATGAAATTATCTCTTTCGTGTTTCAGCGTACCAGTTCCTACTCTCAGTTTGAAAACAATTTTGAAGGCAATTTTAGCCGTCCTACACACGCCATCGGTCATTGCTCCCGTTCGCTTTTTCATGGCTCAGCCGGTAGTGGCTCGGCACCCATAGGAATCCGTCCACAGGTTCAATCCCACCTGGGGTCCCTAACGACAAAATATGAGTCAAACTTTTTTTTTGAGATGTCCTTTCATCTTTCAACCGAGATTGAGGTAGGTTAAATTTGGTTCAAGTTATTCCCAGGGAGTAAATCTAAATTCGAATGTTGGTCACTGTAAAGACTAAAATCAGTTTCAAAAATGTGCCTTATTTGGATTGAGAAACTTCATTCAGTGAGTTGTCTCTTGTGTAATTTTTTATGATCATGTTTAAAAAAGACCAACACATACAATGTGAGGCGAGGTCAATAGTAGTGGTTATCAATTCCGTGAGAAAGAAAAACTACTCTTTTGTTAAAATTCGATGAATTATTACCGTTTCGGATTGCGCTGATTTCTATAATGCAGGCCTAACAAATGATTCATGGTTTATCGGCATCGAAGAAGAATAGAGAAAAGTTGAACAACTTCACGGCTGAATCGAGGTGGTAATTTCAATTTTTTTGAATCGGAACAAAAGATCGCAGAGGACAAACCTTGAATAGAGCGTTCAACTCGAAAGGGTTGGTAATATTCATTTTCCTTTCTCGGAAATATTTATGAACTTCATGAAACACTGAATTTTCTACTATCATTATGTGGGATCTTACACTATTACACTGCTTTACCAACATGTTCTCTATTCCGACTCCCGATAGCAACAATCGGGTCTCAGAAATCTTTAGCAGAGTGCTACAAAAGTTGCATCTGTTGCGGTTTCAGACAGTCGATAAATACTATGTCAATCGTCACATTCTGCTATATACAAAATATGCTTTTATGTAAAAATCACTTCTACCGAAACAAATCTTCTGATGTCAAAATCAATATCGATTTACCCGAAATGCACTTCGATGCTATCTGAATCAGATACTTTTTCTGTTCTAAAACATATGTACGTTTTTGTCTAAAAGTGTCACTAGAAATCAGTGTGGCTGTTTCTTATTCAGTCTTAACAGAAGAACTTTAAAAAAAAAACTCATCGAAGCAAGATCACATAATTTTGTTTGATTCGAGAACAATTTCAGCAAAACTTGAGAAGCCATATTTGCTGCAAGTTATGAACAATGACTGTATCTAGGCTTGTAATTCTGGTTAAATGTTTCATTGTAATTCAATTAATAATTACAGTGTCTAGATCTAGTCTTTTATAAATAGGGAAAGAAACGGCAATATTTTTATTGTTAGTCAAAGTCCAAAGTGATGACTATTTCCATTTAAAAAGCAAAATGGAGCGGAACATGGCCATATTGTAAGGGATGGTCAGTAGTAGTGGTTATGAATCCCTTGATACAGAAAAAATTACTCTGAAATTTTGGCAGAAGTTCAACGAAACTTTCCCGTTTTGGATTGCGCTGATGTCTAAAATTCAGAGGTAACAATCAATTATTCGTGAATCGGCAACGTAGAAAAAATTGAAAAGTTGAACAACTTCATGGCTGAATCGAGTTAGAATTGTCGGTTTTTTTAATCAGAAGAAAAGTTCGAGGAGACAAAACTTGAATAGCTTTCGACATTAATTAGTCATTTCCATTTTCGGGAAATATTTATCAACTTCATGAATCATTGATTTTTCTAATTTCAATTTCTTGGATCTCACACTATTATTTTGACTACTTTATCAACATGTTTTCTATTCCGACTCCCAAAAGCAAAAATCGTGGCTCAAAAATTTTCAGCAGAGTAATATAAAAGTTGAATCTGTTGCGGTTTCAGACAGTCAGTAAACCCTACGTATGTTAATCGTCACATTCCGCTATGTTCATAAAATGAGAACTTTACCGAAACGAATCGTAACATTGTCATTATCAATATCGATTCAATCGATATGCACTTTGAGACAATCTGAATCAGATACTTCTTCTGTTCGAAGACATACGTTTTTGTCTAAAAGTGTCACTAGAAATCAGTGTGACTGTTCCTTTTGAGTTTATTTCAACTTCTCCCTCTTGAAATTTCGGCTTATGAGAGTTTCGGAGCAAATTTTCTTCTTCTAACATTGCACAAGCGTTGTTTGCTCACATCATCATCTGATAACTGTTTCACAATCTCAATTTAGTCCATGCGATTCCATCTATATGCTAGTTCTGTCTTTTTCTTTCTTCTTGTTCACAAAGATCATGTTTCTCCACGAATTTTTAAAGAAGTCTCAGGAGAACTTCAAGAATACTCATCAAAGCTAGATCACATAACTCTGTTAGATTCGAGGAAATCCTGAGAAGATTTCGTCTTGAACGCTGTTACTTACTATGGCTGAAGTCTTGAGAAGTTTACAGTTTCAGTTTGTCTTCATATTCGGTTCGTATAATTTGCGGTGATAGAGACTTTGGATGCAGAAAAGTTCTGAAGACTTATGAGCTTATGGATGTTCCACATACAACATTTCCTCAAATGCGCCTATGTATTCAAAATGATTTCGAAGCTGAACTTTTTTGAACTTTGAGGACACTGATGACTCGAAGCAGAGCAATTTTTAATGGAAAGATATAAACTGGATTTCGCAACACCCTACTCGATTTTCACAACGTTTTACCATTATTTTGAAACACGATATGCTATTTTTATGATGACCAACAATATCTGAAGATTCAGTTTCGAAAACCTACTACGCGTGAAGAAATGCACTTCCTGAACCAGTAATAGTTAACTTTCAATGATTTTACATAAAAAATGATGAGAAAGAGTAAACGAATACTGTTTTAGAACTAGCACATGTTGCTTGCATTTGTCTTACTATCACTGTATGCACGACTATTTTGTGATTAAAATTTTTTCTCACTTTCTACAGGTTGCTTTAACTAGCTGTGGTTGGGTGGTGTCAATCACATTGACGAGTATGGTGTAATTCAGAAGAAAACATTTTGGCTGAAAATTTGCTATTATTGACTCTCTGCGTTCGTTTTGGAAACAATTTTTGTGACATTCATAATAGCATAGTTAAAAAATACGGTCTTCGTTTTCTGACACTGACTTAACAAGGCTTGGAAACGAAGTAGCCTAGTCGTCCCTTTGCCATTATACTAATAAGAATTCGCTAGTAATCACAGTTCTAACAATGCCACAAGTTTGAGCTAAAATCGAAGCAGTATTACTACGTTTTTTATTTATTTTGAAAATCTTTCAGTTTCAAATTTATGATTTGGTGAAGAACTTTGGAACTGGATCATTGTTTTTGCTTTCCATTTCTCTAAAAAATATCTCGGTCCAACTAGCTCTTGTTTAATTAGCATAAACGAAATTCACCCAATCTCTGTCATACTAATCATGAAAACGATACAGTAATTTCTTTAAAGTCACAAAATTGAAAGCGAGAAGTAAGATCAATGCATTCGTCTGGAAGATTGTTATTTTCCAGTACTCCGAACATAGGAAGTGATTCCAGTTTCAACTAGTCTTTATCTTCGATTTGTTTAATATGGAGTGATGCGTGACTGAATACATCAGAGGTGCGCGGAAGAGAAAATTTTCTATGCGGAAGACGGAAGTAGACGGAAGACGGAAGTGACTGTCTCGGCCTAAAAGTGTGAAAAATGTTGGGAACCGTAATCATTGGTGTTAGGAAAGGTCAGAAAATCAGTCAAAAATCTTTTTCAATTTGGAAAAATCAAAAATTTTGGGACTTCCGCGAAAAAATTTTTCTCCCAAAAAATCCGGAAGACGGAAGTAGTCGGGAAAATTTTGACGGAAGACGGAAGACGGAAGACGGAATTCCGCGCACCTCTGGAATACATGTTCAAAATGCAGTAAGACAGAAATCAACGACGTTGATATGTAAATCTGATAAATCAAATAAATTAACTGATATGTATTGAGGATGCAGACACAATAATAGCAACTAAAATATGTGGATTAGGGGAAAAATGGATAGAATATCATTTCTCCAATTATTTGAATTCACAATGTTCTTGAAATACACTTTTTCGAACAGGGTTACTGAGAAAAAAATATGCTGAACTGGAAGAATAATAAAGGCTCAAATATGTGAGCATCCTAAAACAGTGTTCTGTTGAAACTTTCTACCTAGGATTGTGCCCGTTGCATATGTTTCAAAACTTTTTTTAGTGGGAACTTTAATCGTTAGAAGGTTGTTTTAACTGATTAGACTAATTAGCTATGCAAAGGAAAAACTTCAATAGCAGTAACAAAAACAACGTGCAACAGATTTTTCCTGTTTCGAATGATCCCTATTTTGTAGATAGATGTGCAGAAAATATTGCGTGGAAACTAACTCGTTCTCGTTTGACGATGATTAATGAAATCGATTTTGGTTGATAATTTTGGACAGGTCAGTAATACACATACATACACCGTTTTTGTTTCAAAAAATCTGAGAAACGAAACAGCAATCATCTTGAAAGTTCTGTTCCAAGTTTTGCATTTGTTAGGGAACTAATTTTATTGGCACTTTGACGTTCACCACCGGAGGCTCTATTAACTTCAGTTTCAACAGTGCCATAAGTCTAACCTAATTTCGCGGCAAATTAGTAACAATATTTCCAAATAAGTTGACTGTTCAAGTTTCTAATTATGACTCTAGTGCATAATTTCTAACGCTTTCAACGTTCCACTGCGATGTGAATCCATCAAGATCATATCTAGTATGACACGTAGATTTCTTTTTTTTGCTTTTTTCACTGTTTCGTTGGCTTAGTTTTTTAAATCGAATTGAGACTGAACTGGTGCATTAAGAACATTTTCGGCAATAGTGAGTGTTTTTCTTTCCAAAGGTTGGATGTTACAAAGTGAGTTGACGTGCTGAGATGCGGAGAAGCACGATATTCTGAAACAGGCATTAGTCATTTTCATTTTTTGAAAATATTTACCAACTTCATGAAACATTGTAGTTCTCATTTTCAGTTTGTGGTTTCTTTTCTATCATTTTAACTGTTATACCAACGTTTTCTATGTTCCCACTCTTAGTAGCAGTAATGTGGCCATCTTGGATGAACACTTTTGCCTTCCGCTAAAATTGGAATTCTCTCAAACAATTTTGTTCCGTTAAATGAATTAAAATAATCTCGTTTCAAATGAAATGGTGTTGACACCAGCCAAATCAAAATTATTTTCCGTTTCAAAACCACCATTTTCATTCGAAGTGTTTTTAGAATTTATTGAGACCTGTTTTAGAAAACCAATGTGCTTACTTAACCGCTTGTCGTCTAAAGAAATCAAGGTAGGCTTGTAAGAGCCTTGGCCCGGAAATGTTTGGTTTTGCTGTTTCAGGAAGGTTACATTGATGTATGCATTTCAAAATCTCTATTATGATTCAAAACTTTCTCCCTAATACCTAGTGCCATTACTAGGTTTACCATCGTGTTAAGGAAACCTTGAACGTAGAACAGTTACATTTTGAAGGTCAACAAACTTAAAGAAACTACGAAATGAACTAAATTTGAATAACTGAATAGAACCGTTTCATCAAATTTCCTTAGTATTTGAGCAAACTTCACGAAGCATCGAAACAGTAATTTTGCCGTTTTTTAACGTTAATACACAGTGTGTTGATGATTTCATTTCAGAATGTAGGAAAAATTTGCTCTTAATCCAAGCGAACTCCGTTTCAGCTGGTCATTATTTGACTTCTTAAAAATGTTATCAGTGGATCAAGAGTAAATGTACAGAGCAGCATATAGTTAAATTACTAAACGTCAAGGTCAGTAGAATCTGTTATGAACCCCTTGACACAGTGAAAAAACTATGAAAAATTTGCGGAGACTCACAAAGAATAGAGAAGAGATGAAACATTTTATGGCTGAATGAAGGAGAAATCGCCGATATAAAAATTGAAACAAAAGCAGGTGGAGTCCACCCATGAAAAAGCAACAGGACAAATATTAGTCATTTTCATTTTCCGGAAATATTGTCCAACTTCATGAAACATTGAAATCCCTAGTTTCAGTATGTGGAATTCCTCTCTGTTATTTTGACTATTTCACTCACTTGACGTCTATATGGGACTCTTAGTAGCAATAATACTAACTTCTTTTTCTTTTGAAGTATCACCCGGAAAGCTGTAATAGTTACTGTTGCAGCAAGCCGATAAATCCTATGACTATCGTCACTTTCTGCTTCTTCGATACGTTTATTTGCTAATTTTCATTGAATCCCATCCGCTAGGAAACAAGCATGGTTCAACCGACATGCATTCCCAGACTATCTGAATCAGTACTCTTTTCTGTTTCAATATCTATGTTTTTTTCCAAAAGCGTCATTAGAATGCATTAATATGTTTTCTTCACTACAGCAGCATGTGCTTATTTTCAAGAAGTTGTGGTCGAAACAACTAATTTGGCTTGTGAAGGTTTCTGAACAAATTTTTGTGATTTTGCTGTTTCTGTAAGTTGCATTGAACCATGATTGCTCAAATTCCCTAGTACGAGTTGGACCTGTATCCATTATAAGACTAAATCATTACATAGTGTATCGCATTCTCTGTTTAGTCTATGTCGTTTTGCAAGTGTGATGTCTTTGAACCTCGTTTTGGTAATTTACATTGGTGAAATTTAGTAGTCGCAATGAAAACACAAAAACTAACCCGCAAAAAATAATCAAAGGTTTGATTAATGATTGTTTTCAAGATTGTCTCGATTTTCGTTAAATGAATAGTAAGACAGAAAACAATGGTTCACCAAAAGTATCCATCATAGATTGGAGTTAGCAATGGAGCGAGATTGCTTAAAAAAAGGCAAGAGCATTTTGTGCAATTTCAAAGAACATCCCAATATTTGCAACCAGACCGTAAGTTTAGTGGAAGACACGGTGAAACAGAGCTAGTTTTCATTCCTTTCCTTTCTACCTTATTTCCAGAGTTGAGAGTTGAGCGCAATTGCAGAATGGGATTATGTTCGATATTTGGAACTCATTTGTTATCATTCACCTCTACACCAGTCTCAAACTTGAAAGGAAACTGAAACTTTAAAAATATGATTGTCAAACCGACTCTATGACATTGAATAAGAAAGGTATACTGTTTCAGGAGGATCGTGACTTGGGTATTAATGCAATACTCCAAGAGATCGATCGTTTATTTTCTTTTTTAATTGGGGCACTTTTATTGCCACCAGCTAACTCGACAGATTGAAGCAGATTTTTTTACTATAAATACATATTGCTTTCACATGTTTTCGTAACTAGACGTTGGGGATTTCGCTTTGATCTGCTCGAAATATATATTGCAATAGAGCACATTTTCTCCAGACAGGTTTCTGATTCATGAATGCAAGTTGTGATCAATTTGCCCTCGTGATTCTTCATTTGTCAACTTTTTTTCGTTTAGACCTATTGTCGTCACATCAAAACATTCCAATCTATGAAGATCTTGAAATAGAAAACATTCTTGTTTCATTTTTCTGATTTCTATTGGTACAGGTACTTTAGAACAGTAAATTAGATAATTGATGGAATAATAAGTTTGTCTATTATTTGCCAGTCAACTTTTTCATTTCTATTTCTATTTCTATTTATTTCCAGTGATTCAGAGAATGAAATTAAACACTATTGAGTTCTAGTCTTATATTTCTTTTCTCGCTGGGGTCATGATTCGGTGCCATTCCTTCTTATGATTTCTTGCTATTTTCATTATGAAAATTTATTTTAACAGTTCTGGAGAAAAAATAAAATCACTTTTTGTAGCCGTCGACGGGTTGACAGAGTCACTGTGTTTTTCACCAAAGATTGAGTGATACTTTCAAACCTCGCGAATTACTGTTAGTGAAAGTTAGTATCTTTCTCAACTAGTTGAAACATGTTTCAAGATTTTGATAACATCGGTGACCTAAGGCATCTACACTGAACCATTAGAAATTAGATAAAATGGAACAAAAAGCTCTCAATGTTGTTCATGTACTGGAACTCTACTGGAACTCAACACTTGTCCCTAATAAAAGTTAGACATAATACAAATCTCATAAAACAGAAATCGTTTTTCTAACATCACTGTTGGAAACCGATACTCTGTTGTCTCGAAGAAAAGTTCCGCTGTTTCAGGCTCATCTCATTTCATAACATTCTTGCTTGTCATTTGATTACTTTTTGCGAATTACAATTAGTTAATTTTGTCATAACTCAATCGGGGAAAAAGTAAATGAAGATGTTTGAAAAGCAACTGAAACTGAAAATAAGTGGCAATATTTTGCAGGATATGCTCTACTTGAATCACATAGAAACTGCCTAAGTTTGTCCTTTTTCAGTTTAATAGATTGTTCTAAGATTGTTCATTGTATACCAACGATCAAACTAAACTTTTTTTGTATACTCTTCTGAGTTTCGGGAAGCAGAGAAAATTTGAGGGCGTTTTTTTTTTCTTATAATTTAGATTAGCAATGGAGCAAAAATGCACACTGAAGAACAACGAACTCTATTCAAGTTTGACACGAAGTATTGGGTAATTGAGAAAGCAGGGAAATTTTGGAAATAGAAGCCATGGAGGGCGTATCTGTTCTGCGTAGTGACTCGTGAACTATCCGATCTTCACTTATCAGCACTATGTAACTGAAAATTTTGCTTTGAACAAATGTCAATTAACAGTGTTAATGAATACATCAGTCAGTGATTTTCTAGAATCGTTACCCATTCAGTTACAGTAACTCTATCAAATTGTCATATGTAATTTTTATCGAAATGTACATACATATACTATAAATGTCAAGGTGGAGCAAAATTTACTGTTTCAGCAGGTTTTTGTAAAAAAGTATCAAGAATTTGGGTTTAATGCAAGTTGTTGATCCACTTGATATGTCATTTGATGTTGAGTTGAACTTTCATGCAACATGTATGAGCGTGTGAACTCTGAAAACCGTATACTGTATTCAAGATGATGTTCAATGTGAAACAGCCAAGTTTGGATAAGAAAACTAATCATTAACACCGGCTATCACTGTTTCAACAACTTGATAAATAAATTGGAATACACAAAAATTCATTTATTCGACTCCTAATTTAATGCCAATTATTTTACATAAGCTCAAGAAAATATAACATTCCTTTGTTAGTTTTAAAATTCTCAATTGGTTTTTTTGCAGCTACTCCAGATTGTAAGGTTCCTAATTGATTGATGCTAACTAATTGCTTGGAATTTATCATGTTTCAGAAACATAAAAATTGGTTCCCATTTTTTTTGCCAATTACGAACGGCATAGATCTTTTTGGAGTTCGTAGGAGATGAATCAGTAGGCCGAAACTAATAACTAACTTTTCTGTTCCACCACTGTCATATGACCTAGTGTTCATTTTTATGTCTTGTTGCCTCTATATTTCGGCTCTCCTGTTTTTGTGAAACTTAGCAATGCGGAGCAGGATTCATACTGTTTCGTCGTCAATGTATCAACTCGAGGGCATAGTTGATTTAGATGAAATCGAGGATAACTTTTCCTATAAAATTTATAGGCTCTCGTTTTTTTCGACAATAGTTCATTGAGTTCCAAACCCCCAGGGGATTCCTGAAAATGAAAATTTCTCAGTTTTCAGGTGGCCAAGTGTTGACTAAGATCGGTTCCTCTAACAATGATATTAGTCCAATGTGTCTAATTGTTTCATCTGATACAACTTTATATATACAATCTCATCAGGGCTGGGAATTTTAAAAGAAGTAGCCAGTCTGAACTGATATTGTGATAGTCTAGCCACGCCCACTCCCTTCGGGAGAGGTCTCGCTTTCTCTGTGCATCTTCTCTCTCTTCTCGGGAGACTCGTTTGCCTCCCGCATATTCAGTCTTGACTAAGGACCCGAGGCAGAACACTCGTCTCGTGGATTTTCTCTTAGTATTTGATTCATAGGCCTAGTTTTATATGTTTAACATCATCCCTTTGTTTCTTGTCTAGAACATTGATTGTATAAGACTACACCATAAGATCCATTATTAATAAAGATATAAGAGAATAACCATGTTCTATGTGAGAAGAAGAAGAAAGTGGAAGGATAACAAGGTTCCCCAACAACATCAAAGGGAAAACCTTTTGTATTATCAAATGGAGGTCCCACATTGAGCTCGAAAAACGATCGCAGGATTCACTGAGAAAGTTTTGAGTGCTAATTTCCCACTTTTCTTCTCACAAGAACACCTCTAGGTAGACAAGAGGTTAGGTCCTAGTCATACTCAGCACTATTCAGTTCCATGTCACCTTGCGAAGGCGTTTACAGTGCGCGTGATCAAAAAGGGATTCAGAGTTTCCCAAGCATCAGCATTGGAAAAGAGAAGTCATGAACTCTTTTCCACACCAGTGAATCCCTCTGTTCTTATTCTACCAACAGGGCAATCCAAGGGACCCCGAGTTTTCCCTTTGTTGAAATCTACTGCGCAATCAATCGTATCTTGGTTCTAGTTCAATTAATCTGTCCCCTCTAATTTTCATGTATTCACCCCCCTAGCACCTTAGAACCTCAACTAGTAAGTTAGTTAGATTCGTTGTTGATAGTAAAGTCTAGGTTCCACTAAGATGACACCTGGTGGGAGTAGTCCCCATACGAACCAGCTCTTCACTCAGTCCGAGGTTTCCAGACCGAGGATACCAGGCAAGGCCACAAACGGGCTGAGAACCGTCACTGTTATTGAAATTTTGAATTTGAAAATATGACGCTTGTCCACGTCCGTCTAGATAATGACCATCGATCTAGAATGTGCTCGTGGCGCCTGAAGGCTTTGGAATAAGGGCCCGCCCAGGTTGGCGCAATTATGTGTAGGAAAAGGCCGTCTTTTATAACCAAGAACGATTTCGACTCAACAGCAACATGTTTCTGGTTGAACTAGCTGTCACGATTTTTGATGCTCCCCCTTCTTCAGTAGAGTCGAGATGTGAAGTCGTGAATCATATCTGTCCATTTGGTCGTGGAAAGTCGTAGTAGATTGCATTCATAAACAACTCCTCTGGCAGTCCTTGTGGCCAGAAAGGGGTCAGACCAATAAAGAAGTACGATATAGGTTGTTTACACTGGATGGCATCTCCAGGGCCTATCATCGGAAAATTTGAATGTGTAAATAGTGCGCAGCTGTCACGAAGAGATCGTTAGTAGAGGAGAGGAAACCGAGAACAGACAGGTCAATCCAAGCGGCCAAGTGGTAAACAATATGCCATACGCCCCGTCTTATCGGATTAATTTCCCCCTCGCATAATTATTAATGATCGTTGCCAGTTGCACCCTCCGAGCGACCTTCAACGGAGAAGAGAATGTGTAAACAACTCGGAAGAGAACACATCTAATTAGACAATGGAAAGAAACATCCAATAGGGACTTTCCATCTGAGAAACCATAAATTCCTCCCCCATCCTAGTTTTGATTGTATTACCACGCTCGTTTACTTTCAATTTTCTTGGAGAGCGTTTCTCTCATCCTCTTTCGTTTACCTTTCTTTTCTTCCCCAATCCATTTTTTTCCATGAAAAACCCGAACCAACATCAACATGAAAGCTGTCTGGAACAAATTGGAAACGCATCAATTCACTTGCTGAGATATGTAATGGAGCTCTGGAGTGGAACACTTGGATTAGTGCATTGTGGAATCGACAAATGAAGCCTTCGTCAGAAATGAATCTCAACACCACTCTACCGTCTTCAAAATATGGAGTCAAACTCGTCACTTTTCTTCATATGGCTCTTCGAGACTGACTATCTTTATAGAGCCAAGACTCTCTTCTGGAATGTAACCGAGATCCAATGCTTCTGTCATAGCGACGAGGACGCCGCTGCTTCTGAAACCAGAGCGGGGATGTCATAGTCCTGCTACCTCCTCCACTTCACCATGGGAACTTTGAAAACCTGATCAATTTTCAAGAAGACCATCCACCAACTGCTGATGCACTGCTCCTATTCTTTGCTGTCTCCACCAACAACTCCAAGGACCATTTCTTCACCTGCGTGTCAACAAGAACACCAACTGCGAGGATCAGTCAACAACGTGTCTTCATCTTCAAGTTGCTCGATGCACAGAGTCATTTTTTTCACTTATAAATGCTCATCTTATAGCGACGAGGACGCCGCTGCTTCTGAAATTGGAGCGGGGATGTGATAGTCTAGCCACGCCCACTCCCTTCGGGAGAGGTCTCGCTTTCTCTGTGCATCTTCTCTCTCTTCTCGGGAGACTCGTTTGCCTCCCGCATATTCAGTCTTGACTAAGGACCCGAGGCAGAACACTCGTCTCGTGGATTTTCTCTTAGTATTTGATTCATAGGCCTAGTTTTATATGTTTAACATCATCCCTTTGTTTCTTGTCTAGAACATTGATTGTATAAGACTACACCATAAGATCCATTATTAATAAAGATATAAGAGAATAACCATGTTCTATGTGAGAAGAAGAAGAAAGTGGAAGGATAACAAGGTTCCCCAACAACATCAAAGGGAAAACCTTTTGTATTATCAAAATATGCTATAACTAGGTAAAACTTGGCAGCTTCCTAAAACATGAATAATTTTGAGAAATGTCGAAACATTCTCTAGGCAGTAAGTAGATAAAAAATTTCATCTTCAGATACTTCACGTATACTGGTTAACTGCGACTTCATCGATCAGTTCATTTGCCGACTATTAGCAAATCATCCGCAGTTTCAAGGTGTCTACGTTTGAGAGAGAATGTAAGATCATGTAGTTTGGGGATGGCATACTCATTACTTTGAAAATTTGAAAAAACGAACTATCTGAACATACGCATGTTGTACAGCAAGAAATAGAAACTTCTTGAACCGGCGAAAATTTGCCAGAGTTCCTTGCACCTAATTTTTGAGAACTGCAGGGTTGGAAGCTATTTGCTGAAGAATTTATGCATTTTCGCTCATTACACTGCTGGACATAATTATAAAGCCACTTGAAAATGCTGATTTTATCAAAAATGAAGCAAAGTGAAAAAGTGGTTTTTAGATGAAATAAATACTCTAGCAGAGTACTAATTGTTGACATAAAAGCAATCTATCCATTTGCGGTCTCTTGGGGAAATCTCGAAAAATGCGAAATTTTGGTCTTTGGGAAGTGGACATAATTATAAAGCCACTTACACGACCCCAGGAAGTTTTTCTGTGGAGGTTCGGAAACGGTCTCAAACTGATGTTTATGTAATTATTAGCCCAGAACTGTCCCGTTCGCAAAATTTGAAGGCGATTGGAGCTCTTTGGAACAGTCTACAAACGATTTTCCAAAGTTTTTCATGACCCTTCATATTTCGACCCAAAACTTTTGAAAATAGTCTGAGTGTTAGAGGATTTTCATTTGATTTGTATGTTAAAAGCATGTTTAACATCTTCCATTCAAAATAGTTCCCAGAAAGCGGTCTACCATGGCCGGGCACACACTCCAAAATTGTTACCCCAATTTTGATCGGCGAGCTTTCTGTATTAGGTGGCTGCATTAGTAGTAGAAGATAGTTATTATGGAAGTTGGTATTGGGCCTTGAGTGCCATCAAATAAGCGTCTGAATGCATCAAAAAATTTTGGAGGAACTCCATCAATAAACGCTTTAGACTCAAAAACATACATGTGGTTCCTCATTAGTAAGAGGCACGGAAATTTTTACAGAATGACAATTATCATGCGAATGAGATTTTCTGTACATCTATAATCGTGTCATTATACTAAATAAGCGTCAATAAACCTAATTCCACTCTCAGAAACCCAAAATTCTGACATTAATTTTTTGATTTCCATGTATACGGGGTTGAAAACTGGATCCCTTCTTCGGCAGTCCACGTATAGGGATACATGCAATTCAAAAAATCAATGTCTCAATTTTGGAATTCTGTGAGTGGAACGAGGTTTCTTGACGCCTGTTTTCTAAACTGGCACAATTCCAGAGCTATATCAAATCTCTATCGGTAGATAATTGTCATCATGTAAAAATTTCCGTGCCTCTTACTAATGAGGAACCACATGTATGTTTTTGAGTCTAAAGCGTTTATTGATGGAGTTCCTCCAAAATTTTTTGATGCATTCAGAAGCCTACTTGATGGCTTTTAAGGCCCAATACCAATTTTCATAATAACTACCTTCTACCACTAATGCAGCCACCTTATACAGTGAGCTCACAGATCAAAATTGGTGCAACAATTTTGGAATTTGTACCTTGTCAAGGCAGGACGTTTTTAGGAATTTAATTTGAATGCAAAATGTTAAACATGATTTTAACATACAAATCAAATAAAAATCCTCTAACACTCAGACTATTTTCAAAAGTTTTGGGTCGAAATATGAAGGGTCATGAAAAACTTTGGACAATCGTTTGTAGACTGTTCCAAAGAGCTCCAATCGCCTTCAAATTTTGCGAACGGGACAGTTCTGGGCTAATAATTACATAAACATCAGTTTGAGACCGTTTCCGAACCTCCACAGAAAAACTTCCTGGGGTCGTGTAAGTGGCTTTATAATTATGTCCACTTCCCAAAGACCAAAATTTCGCATTTTTCGAGATTTCCCCAAGAGACCGCAAATGGATAGATTGCTTTTATGTCAACAATTAGTACTCTGCTAGAGTATTTATTTCATCTAAAAACCACTTTTTCACTTTGCTTCATTTTTGATAAAATCAGCATTTTCAAGTGGCTTTATAATTATGTCCAGCAGTGTATTAGACTTAACTTTTCTCGAAATTTCACAAAATATGTTTGTTGCGTCCTAGCAATCTGGATTCGACGCATTACAGGGACAAATTTTTTCAGTATCACGCATCTCCACGAAATAGTAATAGACAGAAAATTCGGTCAAGTGAAAACAATGAAGGTTGAAGATTGGAGATCGCGATTCGCATTACAAGATTCATCATACTGGTCAATGAATCTTGAACCTGAAATAGTGAATGCTTAAAGAATAAAAAAGCGACAAAGAAACTACAAAACTTGACACCGAGAATTTGAATAGCGCCTTTTTGAGCATTCCAAGCGGATTTGATTCTATCGAAGAGTTCTTCCAAGAATAAATAAACAGTAATTTTGCCATTCTTTTGAACGTTAGCTTATGACTTCATTCCAGGATCTAGGGTATGTCAGTTTTCATTCAAACAATTTCTGTTTTAGTTTGTTATTATTCCATTTTTCTTTAAGAGTTCATCAATGGATGAAATTATCTCTTTCGTGTTTCAGCATACCAGTTCCTACTCTCAGTTGAAAACAATTTTGAAGGCATTTTTCTACCGCCGTACATATGCCTTCGCTTGTCGCCCCCCGTTTGCGGCTGCGTAGCTCAGCCGGTAGTGACCCTTAGGAATCCGCTCACAGGTTCAATCTCACCAGGGGTCCCTA
Organism: Caenorhabditis sinica; assembly: GCA_963932045.1. NCBI lineage: Eukaryota > Metazoa > Nematoda > Chromadorea > Rhabditida > Rhabditidae > Caenorhabditis > Caenorhabditis sinica. Next base: position 25,744,648 of record OZ009940.1, read on the forward strand.
ACGTCAAAATATGAGCCAAACTTTTTAAAATCTATCCTATCACCTTTGAGCGAGTTTGAGAAGGGTTAATTCTGGTTCGATCTGTTCCTACGGAGTAAATCTAAATTCGAATGTTGGCCACAGTGGAGACTGAAATCAGTTTCAAAAATGTGACTTATTCAACACGACTGTGAAACTTCAATCTGGGAGCTGTTACTTTCTCATTTTTTTATGATCATATTTCAAAAAGGATATTAGAGAACACATGGAACATATTGCGCCGGTAATAGTAGTGCTTATCAATTCTTTGAGACAGAAAAAATCACTCTGAAATTTTTGCTAAAAGTCAACTAATTTTTCCCGTTTTGGAGTGCCCTAATTTATATAATTCAGGGTTAACAAGTGATTATTTGAAAATCGGCATCCAAGAAGAATAGAGAAAAGTTGAAAAACTTCATGGCTGAATCGAATGGGATTTGTCGATTTTTTTGAATCAGAACGAAAGTTCGCAGAGGACAAGCCTTGAATAGCTGTCACCAATAATGGCTGCATTAGTCATTTTCATTTTCAAGAAAATTTTTTTCAACTTCATGAAACATTGAATTTTCTACTTCCAATATGTGGGATCTCACACTATTATTTTGACTGCTTTACCAACATGATCTCTATTACGGCTCCAGATAGCAAAAATCGGATCTCAAAAATCTTCAGCAGAGTGCTGTAACAGTGGAATCTATTGCTGTTTCAGACACTCCATATATCGTATGTCAATTGTCACTACTGTTGAGCTCGATGCTTCAATTGGCTACTTTTCATTGAATCCTCTCATTCGAAGCCAGAACAAGCATGGTCCAATCGACATGCATTTCCAAACTATCTGAATCAGTACTCTTTTCTGTTTCATTATCAATGTTTTATCCAAAAGCGTCATTAGAATGCATTATTATCTTTTCTTCGCTACGGTAGCATGTGCTTATTTTCAACTATTTGGGGTCATAAAACATCTAATTTGGCTTGTGAAGATTTCTGAGCAAAATTTTGTGATTTTGCTGTTTCTGTAAGTTACATTGAAACATGATGTCTTAAATTTTCCAGTGAGACTTGGGCCTGTCTTTGTAGAATGCATTGAGACTAAATCATTACATACTGTATCACATTCTCTGTTTAGTCTATCACATTTTGCAAGTGGGATGTCTTTGAACCTTGTTTTAGTAATTCACATTAGTAAACCCCAGGACTGTCCAACGAATAGAAAAATTAAAATCTGCTAACCAAATAATAAGAACGAAACGGAAATTATGCGGGATTCAGAAGAACCACAAGAAGTAATTAGAAGTTGGATAACTGACTAGGGAGCTGCGTTGGGCTTGTAAATTTGGAGTTTTTTTTTTCAAAATTCTACAATTTGTTCATTTAACCGTATCTAGAAACCTCCGTGAACAACTGTTTGACAACCTTGAATTGGAGAATAGAGACTTTCAAGTGATGATTGTTCTCAAGATTTTCTTGATATTTGTTAACAGAATAGTGTAACAGAAATGGTTTACCAAAAGTATCCATCATAGATTGGAGTTAGCAATGGAGCGAGATTGCATAAAGAAAAAGGCAAGAGCATTTCGTGCAATTTCGGAAAATCCTCTCAATATTTGCAACTAGAGTTAAGTTGAAGAGACGGTGAAACAGAGCTATTTTTCATTTCAAAACGCATTTCCTTTCTATCTTAATTCCAGAGTTGACAGTTGAACGCATTAGCAGAATGGGATTTTGTTCGATATTTGGAAATTAGTGGCGTTATCTTTATCAGTCATCTCTACACCAGTCTCAAACTTGAAAGGACACTGAAACTTAAAAAATATATTTGTAGATCCGGACTCTATGACTTTGAATAAGAAAATTATACTGTTTCAGGTTGTTCGTGAATTGTGTTCCAGGGGTATTAATTCAATTAACTGTTGTATCAATGGAGTGCACTTTTATTTGAATATTCAATAAAAGGATCATTTAATTAAACTAGCCACAAGCTAATTCGACAGATTGAAGCAGAATTTTTTCACCAAAAATACTGTTTTCAGTTGTTTTCCTAAGTAGACGTTACCGATTTCTCTTCGATCTCTTCGAATCATATACAGCAATAGAGCACATTTTCTCCAGGCAGGTTTCTGATTCATGAATGAAATATGTGATCAAGTTACCCTCGTGCTTGTTCATTTGAACGTCAACTTATTTCCGTTTCTATCAGTTCATATGTGAAATTGTTCGCGATTGGGCTTTGATTTTACTCCAAACTATTCAATTTTTGCTGAAAACAAGACTAACACCATTTCGATTTCGATAACCAGAAAAAATCGGAAATTCCGAGATTCTGAAACAATAATTTGCTAGAAATTCTCCTGGAATGATTGTCCCATTGTCGTCACATCGAAACATTTCAATCTACATATGAAGATCTTGAAATAGAAAACATTCTTGTTTCATTTTTCTGATTTCTATTGGTACAGGTACTTCAGGACAGTGAAAGAGAATTTTGAGGTAATGATAATTTTGTCTATAACTTGCCAGTCAACGTTTTTCATTATGGCAACCTACATATTTAACAGCTCTGAAATAAACGAGATCACTTTTTGAATTCGTCGACGAGATAACTGGAAACATTTTAACTGTAATTTACCAGCTGTCTCATATTAGCCTAGTTCAACAGTTCTGTAGAAAAATGATGTCACTTTCATTATTTGAGGTTGTCGTTGACCGAGTCCACTGTTTTTTTCGCAAAAAAATGAGTGATACTAAGTTTTTGAAACAATAATTAATTATTCTTCAGATATCACTTTTATGATCCAAAACTTATGACTTGTTTAGTTGGAAGAAGTTGACTGTTTCCTACTCAATGTTTACTGTACATGTTCATAAATGAAATAGTCGTCCTCTTATTGTACTGATACATGTTATACACTGCTGGACATAATTATAAAGCCACTTGAAAATGCTGATTTTATCAAAAATGAAGCAAAGTGAAAAAGTGGTTTTTAGATGAAATAAATACTCTAGCAGAGTACTAATTGTTGACATAAAAGCAATCTATCCATTTGCGGTCTCTTGGGGAAATCTCGAAAAATGCGAAATTTTGGTCTTTGGGAAGTGGACATAATTATAAAGCCACTTACACGACCCCAGGAAGTTTTTCTGTGGAGGTTCGGAAACGGTCTCAAACTGATGTTTATGTAATTATTAGCCCAGAACTGTCCCGTTCGCAAAATTTGAAGGCGATTGGAGCTCTTTGGAACAGTCTACAAACGATTGTCCAAAGTTTTTCATGACCCTTCATATTTCGACCCAAAACTTTTGAAAATAGTCTGAGTGTTAGAGGATTTTTATTTGATTTGTATGTTAAAATCATGTTTAACATTTTGCATTCAAATTAAATTCCTAAAAACGTCCTGCCTTGACAAGGTACAAATTCCAAAATTGTTGCACCAATTTTGATCTGTGAGCTCACTGTATAAGGTGGCTGCATTAGTGGTAGAAGGTAGTTATTATGAAAATTGGTATTGGGCCTTAAAAGCCATCAAGTAGGCTTCTGAATGCATCAAAAAATTTTGGAGGAACTCCATCAATAAACGCTTTAGACTCAAAAACATACATGTGGTTCCTCATTAGTAAGAGGCACGGAAATTTTTACATGATGACAATTATCTACCGATAGAGATTTGATATAGCTCTGGAATTGTGCCAGTTTAGAAAACAGGCGTCAAGAAACCTCGTTCCACTCACAGAATTCCAAAATTGAGACATTGATTTTTTGAATTGCATGTATCCCTATACGTGGACTGCCGAAGAAGGGATCCAGTTTTCAACCCCGTATACATGGAAATCAAAAAATTAATGTCAGAATTTTGGGTTTCTGAGAGTGGAATTAGGTTTATTGACGCTTATTTAGTATAATGACACGATTATAGATGTACAGAAAATCTCATTCGCATGATAATTGTCATTCTGTAAAAATTTCCGTGCCTCTTACTAATGAGGAACCACATGTATGTTTTTGAGTCTAAAGCGTTTATTGATGGAGTTCCTCCAAAATTTTTTGATGCATTCAGACGCTTATTTGATGGCACTCAAGGCCCAATACCAACTTCCATAATAACTATCTTCTACTACTAATGCAGCCACCTAATACAGAAAGCTCGCCGATCAAAATTGGGGTAACAATTTTGGAGTGTGTGCCCGGCCATGGTAGACCGCTTTCTGGGAACTATTTTGAATGGAAGATGTTAAACATGCTTTTAACATACAAATCAAATGAAAATCCTCTAACACTCAGACTATTTTCAAAAGTTTTGGGTCGAAATATGAAGGGTCATGAAAAACTTTGGAAAATCGTTTGTAGACTGTTCCAAAGAGCTCCAATCGCCTTCAAATTTTGCGAACGGGACAGTTCTGGGCTAATAATTACATAAACATCAGTTTGAGACCGTTTCCGAACCTCCACAGAAAAACTTCCTGGGGTCGTGTAAGTGGCTTTATAATTATGTCCACTTCCCAAAGACCAAAATTTCGCATTTTTCGAGATTTCCCCAAGAGACCGCAAATGGATAGATTGCTTTTATGTCAACAATTAGTACTCTGCTAGAGTATTTATTTCATCTAAAAACCACTTTTTCACTTTGCTTCATTTTTGATAAAATCAGCATTTTCAAGTGGCTTTATAATTATGTCCAGCAGTGTAGACCTACAATTATTATCGCGCAATCCTGTTGTTGGAGGTTCTTACAAAAATGATAAAAATTTTTAGTGCTTCAGTTAGATGATGATTTGAACATTGAGAATGAAATATCGATCAAACGATAGATCAATAAAGAAAAGAAAATGTAGAAAAAGAAAAGGAAGTTTCGAACCTTTCGACGTCTGAATTACTATCATCGAAAGTTAGTACATGTGTTTCTTGACTAGTTGAAACATGTTTCAAAATTTTGACAATAAGGGTGACCTAAGGCATCTACAGTTAGAAACGAGATGAATCTGAAAAAAAACTCTCAATGGTGTTTATTTTAATTCTGTCATGTAACAATTGCCCTCAATAAAAAGTTAGACATATTACAAGTATCATGAAACGGAAGTCGTTCTTCTAATATCACTGTTGGAAACCAATACTTTTTTGTCTCGAAGAAAAGTTCCGCTGTTTCCAACTCATCTCATTTCATAACATTCTTGCTTGTCATTTGATTACTTTTCGGCGAATAATAATTTCTTCCTTTTGCCAGGGACCAATCGGGGAAAAAGTAAATGAAGATGTTTGAAAAGTCACTGAAACTGAAAATAGTTTGAGAATATTTTTTTTTATGTGCTCTATTTGAAGATATGCAAATTTTGGTTAAATAATTTCCCCGTTTTTCAGTCATCGGAATACCAGTCTTGCGAATTTGACTGCAGTGGCTCATCTATAGAAACGGCCTAAACTTGCCCTTTTTTCAGTTTAATGGAATAAGTTTGTACATTGAATACCGACAAACAAACTATAATTTTCCATAAACTCTTCTGAGTTTCGGGAAACAGGGGAATTTTTGAAGGCGCAAAAGAACGGAGCTTTTCTTGTGGTTTAGATTAGCAATGGAGCAAAATTGCACACTGAAGAACAACAAACATTGTTCAAGTTTGACACGAAGTGTTGGGTCTTTAAGGATGCAGGGAAATTTCGGAAATAGAACTCATGGAGGGCTTATCTATTCTGCGTAGTGATTCGTCAACTATCCGATATTTACTTATGAGCACTATGTAACTGAAAATTTTGCTTAACAAATGTTAATTACCAGTGTTAATGAATACAGCTGTCAGTACTTTTCTAGAATCGTTATCCATTTCAGTTACTGTAACTCTATCAAATCGTCATATGCAATTTCAAACGAAATGTACTTACACTATAAATGTCAAAATGGAGCAAAATTTGCCGTTTCAGCGAGTTTTCATGAAGAGTATTAGGAAACTGGGTTCAATACAAGATGCGAGTCGACTTCGTCCTGACAGAATTAAAGCATTAATCTGTAATTATTCAGTGGAGGTCTAATTTCCAAGAATGCTTCCGGTTTTTAGTACTTAACTTATATAGGGTTCATACATCATTAGTTATAGATAATGTCAATAATAATGTTCAATGTGAAACAGCCAAGTTTGGACAAGAAAACGGAATATCAACACCGGTTTTCACTGTTTCGACAACATGGTATAGACGTTGGAAAACACAAAAATTCAGTTTATCGACTCCTTCTGAAGCCTCTGGAGCCAATTATTTTACATGAGCTCAAGCAAATTTGATATTCTTTTGTTATTTTTAAGATTTTCAATTGGTTTTTTTTGCAGCTTCAGTTTTATCATGTTTGCTACGATTTTGAACGTGAGACTAGTATTGAGAACGATCAATAAGATTAGCTCATGGAAAATTTTGTGTCACTTCCCGGTCGTACTGTGCTACAATTCCCTATGAATAGTGAATTTTGTAAACTTTTATTGAGAGAATGTACTCCAGTTTGTAAGCTCGTACATTGATTGCTGCGAACTAATTACTTGGCACTTATCATGTTTCGGAAACATAAAAATCGTTTCCCAATTTCGTCAATCTTTTTGGAGTTCGTAGGAGCTGAAAGAGTAGGGAAATATCAATAACTAACTTTCCTGTTCCACCACTGTCATATGATCAAGCGTTCTTTTTATTATTACTGTCTTGTTGTCAAATTACGTTTCTCATGTTTTGTAAAACGGTGCAGGACTCATACTGTTTCGTCGTCAATGTATCAACCCGAGAGCATAGTTGATTCTGATGAAATCGAGGATAACTTTTCCTATAACATTTATATGCTTTCATAATTTGTCGATAAAATTGTTCACTGCTACAACAACTTCCTATATATGTACTATTTGGAATAGAAAATCAGTAATCAGTGGCTGATTGTCAAAATAAACGAGTTGGGACCTTTCTGGGATTTCTGAAAATGAAAAATTTTCAGTGTCCGGTTGAGCATATCCTGACCAAGAACACTGTGAGCAATTAAAAAATTGCATTTTCAGATTCTTGATTTGTACTGGTTAACTGTGACTTCATCGATGAATCTATGACTTCTATCTACCTAGATTATTTCCAGTTTAAAGGTGACTACTTGTGTAAAAAATCGAAAGCCTATATTTCGTAGATGACATATTTGTAACTTCAAAGGTTTGAAACAAAAAACACAGACTACCTGAACACAATCACGTTTTACAGCAAGAAATAGAAACTTCTTGAACCAGCAATAAGTTGCCAGAGTTCCTAGCACCTAATGTTCGATAACTGCAGGGTTGGAAGCTATTTTCTGAAGAATTTATGTATGCGTTCTTGCCCATTTTCACTCTTAATGCTGCCAAAAATTTACGGAAAATGTTGATCACCTCAGCAAATTGGTGTCAGGTGGCACGCCCAAGTTTAGCAATAGGGAGTTGACTCATATTAGAAATATATTTTCAACTTGAAAACATCAAAGCGTAAAAAATATGATGTCTCATGATCTAGTTGAAACAGTGAAGGTTGAAAATTTCCTGTAATTACTGTTTCCAAACTGTAGTATTAATAGTTTACAATTTTTATGTTAGTGACATGATTTTAAAATTCTTATTAATAAGTGCTTAGTGTTTCTTTACTTTGGAATCTAGAAAACGAGTTACATACCTGGTAGATGAAACAACAAAAATGTAGATCGATTTTCCATGTTCTCTTTTTTTTGGTGCTAATCGTCTTGTCGCATAATTGATCATGGCACGTCATTATTTGATTGACGAATATGCCATCTGTCTACCGTCCCAAGTTTCCCTCACTACTCTCTTCCATTCATTCCTCTTTCTGTTGCGATACCTCGTCGTCTTTATCGATTTTCAAAAAAGTTTTCTTTTTTATAATCGGTCATGCCAGTTCACCAAGGAAACATCAACGAAGCTCAGGAACCGATACTAGATAACAACACCCATGGATTATCCATTTTGATACATCTTCACATGATATTAACGGTTCCCACATTGATCTACTTATATGTAGTTGAATTCAAAGTTGAAAATATGTGGGAACTAATGTTCGATGAGCTGAAATGGGTAGTAATTGGAATACTTCTTCTGATTATTTTGAAGATTTGCGTCTCGAAAATCCCACATTTTTGGACTAGAAACTGGACCAGTTTCGTTATTGGAAGCTCTCTTTTGACATTTTTATCGATATCAGCACAGATTTTGGAGTGGTATAATGGATATAATGAGGTTGGTTTTTTGAAAAAAGCGGCTCCGAGACGTTTCGCAACCAGTCGTTTCGCAACTATGATATTTCGCAACTCACGGCCATTTCGCAACCACGCCATTTCGCAACTCACGTCAATTTCGCAACTACGACATTTTGCTACCGGTCATTTCTCCACCGCGACAACCCGCAACCACGTCGTTTCGAAACCGCAAAATCCAGGATTTTTGTAAAAAGCTAGTTTATAGAGTCGCGAAACGACAAGTTGCGAAACGTCCAGTTTCGAAATGTCTTGGTTGCGAATTTTTGCGGTTGCGAAATGTCGTAGTTGCGAAATGACTAGTGGCGAAATGTCCTAGAGCCAAAAAACAGGACCCCGTAATTCAAACGTTTCCAGATCTCCGCTATCCATTTCATTGCTCATCTCATTTTGGCAGATGTGATCTATTACGCTTTCCTCGACTCCCCAAGTCAGATATACAATTTTTTGTATGGAGAGGACTACTTTTGTACGCCATTTCTGATCGATATGGTGACGAATGTTTTTATAGTTTTGTTGGTTCGTGCGTGGGATACACCGGTGAGTTTTGTTAATTTTTTTGAATATTTGGTAGACTCAAAGTTAACTAGGAATGTCTAGAACGGTACAGGACTGCTTTGGGCCTGTTAATCTAGGTTGGTCCAGGCTAGTCGACTCCACGACACTTCGCAACCGGTTATTTCGCAACTGTGACATTTGCGTGAGTTCTTGCACAATGTCATAGTTGCGAAATGACCGGTTGCAAAGTGTCGCGGAATCAAAACCATTTTCAGGGGTTCTGGCTGTACCATCTCTACCATAACACATTCATCGCCTCCATTCTTTTTGACTTGTCATTTTTGCTCGAAGGGGATTACTATATTTTTATGGGAAATGTGTATATTGGGAAGGGAGAAGTTGAGAAAGTTTGATTTTGTGATTTTATTTATGATAAATTATTCTAAACTATTTTTCACTCAGAATACAGGAGTTCACCTTACAGTAAGAATTTGTTAGAAAAATAGGATAAGCAATCTGAACCTTTAATTGTTTCGAAATTAAACTCTAAATTCATCAGACTTCATAAAAACAACAAGATACAGCATTTCATCAGAACAAAGGTAAATTTTTTATAGCTTTTTGTCTGTTTCAGTTTCTCGTTTTCTTAAAAATCAAATTCAAGTTAGTCTAGTGATGATATAGTGAGAGATGGCTACTGTTAGTAATATTGCCTAGAAATATCGGAATCCGAAAAATCTTATTGTATAAACATATTAGCCACTTGCAAAACTCCGCCTTGTGCCAAAAGTTGGTAATTTGGCAACCAAGTGTTACTGACGTTGAAAACATAGACGAATACTGTCATATAGCTCTCTAAAAGAATGAAAGTGATACAGTAATTTTCCACGAAGTATACTTTTGGAACAGGAATTTTCACAATATCAAGCCTTATATTTTCGATTTTGAAAAATTTTAAGTTTCAACTGTCGTATATAAATAATGAGCAAAAAAATTACTGGCGGATTCAAAATATTTCTGCTTCATCATGCTTGGAAATTCTTAACTTTTCCAAGGAATCCTAGTGAATTAAACATCTTTAACTTCTCAAAACACGAATTTCGTGATCTTCAGTTCCTTCTTCAGTTCCATCTTCAGTTAGTATGTGTTCTATACAATTTTTTAAAATCCTTTTGTTATCTACCTACTCATCCAAATTGTCAGGAAACCAGAAGAATGAAGGATTACAAATTTCGAAAAAGTTTCTTCACTGGACAAAAATATTTGCTTCGGCTCACAGCATTCATCAGAACAAATCGAAGGAGGAATGTATCTGTGTTTCAACTGGATACTTTTCTTCGGATATTAGTTCTTCTGCTGTCTCCATCAACTCGGTTGGTGCTTCTGTAATGCGTAAATGATCGCCTGCTGACAACACAAATGCAACGGGCAATAAATGAATAACTATCCAATGATTGGATGGTTATTCATTTGGATTCCAATCCACAGTCTGTTCAGTTTTTATAACTACAATTTGATCATACATAATACATTTAGTTGAGATTTTGAAACTTCCTATGAAATTCGACTTTTTACAGTTTCACGGTCTTCATATTTTTTTTGTTAATGTGTCATTCTTTTAATAATATATCGATAATATTGGATGTTACGAATCGTAAAATGATCTTTTACGCTTACGGAGAAACTCCTGACTATTACTAAAATCAAAAAAATGATGTTGTCAGTTATTTTTGGAGTTGCCTTGGGATTGTGTCGCATATTCACGTTTTTTTCGTTTTCAATTACTTTATTAGGTTGGGAATTTTTGGTGTTTCATTGATGGGGCTTGCATAACTTTTTTCTATTTCGCTATTATGATATAAGTAGTACAAGTTACAAATAATAGTTCTGAAGCTCATTCAGCAGATTTTTTTCTTTCAAATCGAAAATCGAAGTTCAACTTACCTTATGATCATACAGAAAAGGAAAATTTTGAGGTTTCAAAATGTGCTGAAAATTACACAGATTTGCAAAATCTACTTTGAGCACCCACTTTCTGCTATAGTGATGAATATAATCCTAATCAATCTGGAGACTTTCAACTTCGTAGTTCTTGTATGACAGAGAAGCAATCGTTTTGATAACAAAAATTCATTTTTTAGAGCGTGATACAAAAGATCAGAAGCAGAACAAATGGCACTGTAGCTCCAAGGACGACCTTCAATCTTCCTCGATCGAATCCAATATTCCAATCGTCCTCCAGGAATTCAAGCAAATTTATCAATATCCTGAATCAGAATATGTTTGTCAGGAACATTGTATGCTCTCTGTTTTATGGAGTTGATAAGGCCAAGAAAAGATATTCTAACTTCAGTATACAAAACGAGCACAAATATCAAATCCCGAGTGAAAAAAAATCGTCAAAAGCCCGTATGACATTGACAACACGAAACTCAATCGATTTAATCATATCTGATATGACCTAAGACGAGATAAAACATCTGTCATCAGTTGTGCATTCAAATATAAACATAAATATATTCCGAAACAGATTATTCTTATCAAAGGAATATTTAAAAAAATGGTTTCAGTGGCATTGTAACTTCGAGGAATGAGGAAGTTAAATTGATGGGAATTGAGCGGAAGGTGAATCCAAAAATTTCGAAATGTTGCTATTACAGGATTCACATAATTCTTATCCGAAATCTGCAAAATTGAAAAAAACGAGTTTTGATGTTTCGACAAGTGCACAAATATGAGCAAAAAAGTTTCAGAGAATTCGACCCATGTTACAAAACACTAGTTACTATTTCAAAAAGGTGAAAAATTTGTGTTGTTTCAAAGGTATTCATTGATTGTGAGTCTGGTTGTGCGTCTACAAAATTATTTGGCTTCAACTTCAAAATCTATTGGAACGACACCGTTTGCCCTGCAAGCCCAAACGGTTCTGATAAAAGTGCATGTTTTCTGTTCTGTGATGATGACATGTATGCCTTTATTTTTTTTATTTGTGGTGATACTATGGAAAGATAGGAAAATAAATCAAGTCGTTCAAATTCACAAAATTCTACTAATCCTCGATTTCGGCTTCCTCTATTTCTTTAACGACAGCGGTTTTCTATAAAACATTCATTAAACGCGATAATAAAGTTTTCAACTTGGGCAAATGAGGCACCTAACGCACTAACAATGTTGGAAGATTCCTACTTTCTGAACAACAAAAAACAGTGAATCTTATCAAATGAACACTTTATTTCAGTTGACATCGTAATGAAGCTTTCAATTTTTTGGAATGGTGTTTGATATTTGATATGAATGTTTCAATGTCTTTAGAAGGTTGAGAGTTGCTGAACACCATTCGATAATTGGTACATCATTTCTCATTTAGTCATCCACAATTCGAAAATTAAGTTACGTTTTCTGTTTCGCTATTGTGAAATGAGTGGTGCAAGTTTCTTGCATCAATTCTGCAGAACTTAGCGTAAGTTTTGAATTTTTGTTTGGTACAGTACTCACCATCAGATAGCAAGTCTCTGTCCATAATCAACAGTACTTCTAATGGATATATACTTTGGGTCTAATTACATATACTATACCTCCATATGTTGTGATGAAACTAACGTATAATCCAAAGATGGGCTTACATTATGTTGGACTCGAAACCGGAGATTTTTGCGGTTTCATTACATACACAAGTCTACATGAACTTTTTTTTTCATAATCTTTACAGATTTGGGAGTTTCTGGTCTTGTGGAACAAGCTCATATTGAATTAATGAATCATTTTGAATCTTATAAAGTATCCCAATCAGAAAAGTAGTACATTACCTCAAAAACCATATGTGTTGGACTTTGTGTGCCGTATATATCATGAGTAAGACGAGTGACTTCCATTCGCCTCAAGTAACCTTAGTGCAACGGGAAAATCATTTGACGACAATTTATGTGTTTGGGAAGAAAATGGTAATCTAGCTAACCCGAGAGTGAGAAAGAGATGATCATTTCAAAAACATATAGACGTACCAATATTTATTCTGAAATTAAAGCAAAGTTATCAATGTCCTGAATCAGAATTGATTTCCAGAAACAATTTTTGCTCACTGTTTCAGTGAGTAGATAAGCTCAAAAAATATGGTCTACAATTCAGTGTACGGAGAAAACACGTCAATGTAGGCCCAAAGCAAGAATCTGAATCCAATTCAGATTTTATAACCAGTTTTCTTAAAACAAGTGTGACATTGACCACAATCGATAGATTAAATGGGTTTGTGATATGTGCAATGAAAAAAGAATAGTAATAAGTTGTACATTCAAGTTGCAGCGTAAACCAAAGTACTGAAACAGAAAGTCTTCTGAAAAAACGAAAAATTTCAGATTAACATCACTTTCAGTTTCCTCGTTTAGCATTGTGAATCGAGGAACTAATGATAGTCGCAGAGTCTCATAGATTATATAAATTCACAGCTGTGTTTATGAACTGGTATGATAATCAGGAAAAGTTCACTGTTTCGAAAAGTGCACTATTATGTGGCATAATATTTTCAGTCATTGTTGTTTGCCAATCAAGGAATATACATGGGATTTTTTAGCATTATTCGAGTGTCGGGATTGTTCAAATTTGAAAACTGTAACAAAGAAAATAACATGAAACATGAAATGTTTTGAAAATTCAACTTCGATCTTGGTTATCGAGAGACTTGATTTTCACATGATAACTGTTTCAACCAGTTGAAAATGGTTGTTTTTCAACTTTGAGATCGGTTGAGATGACACAACGCGCTCTGGAATTTCAACTATTCTGAAGCACTTTTTTCTGCTATGCCGTGATGACTTTATTGCTCCTACTCATTATTTTTGCTACTACAATGAAATAGATATGAAAATATAAGTAAAATTCATTCAAATTCACAAAATTCTACAAATCCTCGCTTTCGGCTTCTTCTCCTTCTTCAGCGACTCTCGAACAGCGGTTTCAAAGATCTGAAAAATTTCTAATGGCCAATACACACTAAACATTTAGGTTCTCCGATAAATTAAAAGTTATTAGAAACCGGAAAATTTCTAAAAAGTGCCGTAGCTTTTTTTCAGTTTCAAACGGTTCATATAGTTTTCAAAGATATCAAAACACTATTCGTGATCTCATAATTGTTCCCATTAGGCAGATGCTTAGTCAATTAAAAACATGAAAAATTTCGACCTTCACTAAATACTACAGTAACCTCACTACTACAGTAACCGCAGAACTACAGTAACAGATACAGCAAACCAAAAAAAGATGAAAATTCCTCACCTCCTTAACCCCCTGCCTCTCCTTAGCAGAGCACTCCAAATAAGCGACCGCCTGAATCCTATTGGCCACCCTCATTCCATGTTCCCATGTCACCATTTGCTGTCTCTTTTTCTCTAATTCTCTCACTCTCTCCTCGTTATCATTTTCCCTCAAATCCTTCTTATTTCCAACCAACACTATTGGCACTCGCGGACAGTAGTGCCTGATTTCGGGTGTCCATTTTTCGAGAACATTCTCTAGAGAATCAGGACTATCTATCGAGAAGCATATCAAAATGATATCGGTTTCGGGATATGAAAGTGGGCGGAGCCTCTCGTAGTCCTCCTGACCAGCCGTGTCCCAGAGGTCTAGTTGGATCTGGAAAAAATGAAAAATTGTAATTTTAACCATTCCGCCGACCATCGCCGACGTGGCGGTGTTCCGCGCTGGATATGTACGCCTTCCGGTGGTCACCCACTATGTGCGCGCGTAGCCTATGCGGTTGCTTTGCTGTCTATGGAGCGAGGGTCTATGGTTCGAGCCCACGTGGGGAGAAACCATTTTTTTACTTTTTTGAAAGTTCAAAACTCACAATCTTCCCATCCAGATCCATTTCTGTATAGTCCGTTTCGAATACAGTGGGAATATAGGCTTCCGGGAACTCATTACTACTAAAAGTGAGCAATAGCGATGTCTTTCCACATGCTCCATCTCCAACCACAACTAGCTGAAAATCAGGAAAAATTGGAAATAGATTACGGATTAAATCATCCCAAAAAAACTTCAAAAAAGTCAAGATTTCGAAACCGAAAAATTTGTAAAACTAACCTTCCTTCGAATCTCTGGAACTCCTCCTTTAGCCATTTTTAGAATCACTAATACCAATTTTTTTGAGAAGCCAAAAAATTTTTAGAGTGAGGAATGGAAAATCGAAAATGAGTTGTTGAGGGAGGAAGGGTGTGTCCCTCCAAAGAATGTATTTGATAAGAAGTTCAGGTTGTCAACAAGACATATTTCTGCTCGCAACCTGTATTTCGAAATTTTACGGTTTTCTTATCAAGGTGCTCTTTTGGTATGCTTCTGCTTCCACAGTGAGTCATAGAAAACAGTTTCGGACTTTTTGGACTTTTTCAGGCTTTTCAGGCTTTTCAAGCTTTTCAGGGCTTTCAGGCTTTCAGGTTTCAGGCTTTCCAGGCTTTTCAGGCTTTACAGGCTTTTAGGGCGTTCAGGCTTTTAGGGCTTTCTAGGCTTTTTGGGCTTTTTGAGTTTTTACAGGTTTTCATAGGCATTCAGGGCTTTCAGGCTTACTAGGCCGATCCTCCGAGGATTAAAAGAAAATCAAACTTTTTTCTTAACTGTAATTTTCGTTTTTTTTTTTCAATTCCCACGTGTCTTCATTTTTTTGAATTTCCACAATGTTCATTTTTTCATAAATACGTGGCCCTCACCTCTCTAGAATTGTTTTCAGTTTTCCATATTTTTTTCGTGAACCCCTAGCCTAACCTTCTGACCCTGCCCTCCTGACCCCTAGATCTTATCAGTAGAGCCGCCGGAGCTCAGAATCAAATCGAAATCAGTAATCGATAATCGATAATCGAAACTACTCGCTAGTTAGATTTGAAACTAACCAAAAAGCATGCGGTCGATAATACACACCATTGTTGTCGCCGCCGCTATTTTGAAAATCATCGATGGGCAAATCGGATTGAAAGGTTAGTGTTTAGAGGGTTTAGGTTTTAGGCTTTAGGCTTTAGGTTTTATGCTTTCAGGCTTTCAGGCCGGAAGCTTTAGCCTGAGACTCGAGGCCTGATTCTTGAGGCCTGATTCTTGAGGCCTGATTCTTGAGGCCTGAGGCTTTAGGTCTGAAGTCTGTGTTTTGGCCAAGAGGCTGCTCTCCTGCTCATTCAACTCTATATTTCTTCCAGATCCCGATCGTGTCCACAACGACCCTCCCGACTCCGCTTCCGGATTCAACCACCACTCTGGCTCGCCGGACCCCTTCTCGGACCCCACTGGACCTCCAGACTCTCCTTTTGGACCAGATGGTAATATTGTAGAATTCAATGATTCTCTGAATTCTTTTTTTATTTCAGATCCTGGCTCCCGTCTCCACCGATCCTCATTCTTCTCCAAACCGTCTTCGGACCCCTCGAACCCCTCCAGTACCGTACCAGATGGTTAGTTTAAAACTAGGACTTTCAAATTCAAATTTCCATTTTTTCCAGAACCCGCCTCCTTCGAATTCCAAAAACCACGTGGATCTTTGAACTTGCCAACCATTTATGATTCGATGCATCGTCCCGAAAATCCAAGAACTTTGAGAAGTGGTCAGATTAAGCTCGACTACCACTTGAACTCATCTAAAAGTTTTCAGCGGACACCAACGCCAAGGAGTTGATTCGTCAAATCTCGGTGATTGCTCGTATTGCAAATGGAATCGCTCTGCAAGCTGGACTTCTGAATGGAACCATTCCCATCGACGCCGCTGTAGGTGAGCTTTTGAACTTTGGAACTGTTCGCACCTCGGATATCATCAACTTTGATTCGAAAGCAGTGACCGCGCTTATCGTCAAAATTCGATCAATGAAATCTGTGTTGAAACTGAAAAGAACGTCATCCGATCAATTGAAGGATATGATTGCTACGTGGAACAGTATCCGGAAGGCTTCTCTATCCATTAAAGGCATCGATCTTTCTAACGTGTACAAAAAACTAAAAGAAGTCGATCTCAAGTTGAATTACGAAGTAGTCGAAATGTTTGATTTGCCATCACGGCTGGCAAATCGTTTGGGTGAAATTAGGTCACTGAAATTAGATCCAAATGACCAAAGCACAGCACTGTCTGCTTACACACAAATAGTGCAAGACATTAACGCTATGAAAAAAGGACTCAAATTGGCAGGAGAGCTTCGGGGTAAATTCGTCCCATTTTCCGAAATTGCAGTTGATATGGAGACTTTCCAATCTGCACAAACATTTTTTGAAGTTCTTGATATGCGTAGAAAAAACTCACCTGAGTTTGGAACCACAACCGATCGAGACGAGGCTGTACAGGAAGTAAAAGAGCATATTGCTACGATAAGCAAAATGTCTGACACGCTGAAAGCAGCTCAGCCTCAAGTATCCAATTTGCTCAACGTATTTCAATCAAGACAACTTCCGTTCCATATCAACCGAGCCTTCACAAGTGGATTTTCTCAAGGAGTTGTTCAAGTCGAGCAATTGTCAAAGGAAGTTCGTGAGCCATGGCTCGAAAGGATTGCTACTAACGATGGATCCACCAGAAAACTCGCTGATAGTCTTCAACCGATTTTTAGTGCGAGCGGGAAAATCGTTGAGCTGGATTCTAAACTGAAAGGTTTTTCTTATCCTGAGACTGTGGCCTCACTAAAAACAATCACTAGAATTGTGGACACCACGTTGAAAATCATGCCGAAAGTGGAAAATCCAGCTGAAATCCTGAGCAAATACATCGGCTGTAATAGCGAAGGTCAAACTCTAACTAGTAATGATGCCTACATAAGTGCCATGGGCTTTGCTGGGGATATTAAACATTTCTTTGATCACTATAACAAGTTTCTGGATTCAGACCTTCTGAATGAAAACTTCGGATGGTTCATCAAAAAAATAGACGATTTGATGACCCTTATGGGATTCACATCGAAAGCGGATGTTACTTGGGAGAAACTTGAAGAAATTCATGAGAAAGTGTCTACCTCACAGGAAGCAGAGCTTCTCGAAGCGTCAGCTGTCAAAATGATGGCCAAAACGGCAGGTGTAAAACGGTTCCGTATTACTAATGTCAAAGACCTAATCGCGTTACAAAAGACAGTAACCGGTTTCTTAGAATCAGATCTTGCGTTATCCGAAACGAAAGTACACAAGTGCTTAAAAGAATTGGGTAACAAGCCTGACGAAGCTTCCGATGCCTTCGATATTTTGGAAACACTACGAGAATTCGGGTCTGACGCTGATAAAATCAAGATTCTGGACAGTGTTGAAACTCTTGCAGCTAGCGTTGCATTGTTCTCAAAAGATTTGGCAAGCATTGGCTCATTACGTGAAACCATCAAGAAGCAGTCCACAAATAACACAGAAGACTTGATCAAGATGCCGGACTCAATGAGTATTTCCAAAGCTATCGGACAGACTGCTCAACAGCTTCAAGATATTTTCACATTGAATGGTTTGAGGCAGAGTGTTCCCGATTTGGAAAACATCAAGGAAGTTGTTGACGTGGAAATCAATGATATATCGGACTTGATGAAAAGAAGAAGAGTGGTGGAGAATTGGGGGAGCTATGCCCAGGATATGAGAAATCTAAAAGTAGCGATTCAGTCATTGGAGCCTTTCATAAAAGGAATGGATAAATTAAAAGTTACCAGGCTAGAAGATTACGGAAAACTCATTGAGAATTTGAAGCCGGGTCCTGATGTAAAGTTTGAAGCAGCGAAGAAATCAGAAGCTCTTGGGGACATGATTGATATCAAAGATTCAGACAAGCGGAATCTTCAGATGATAAAATGCAAGAAGACATTTGACGAACTTTCCACCCTGGATCTTCAATTCTCCAAGTATTCGTCTTCAATGAAAAGTGCACCATCCGCGTTCAAAGCTCTTGACGACTTTCTTACTCAATTTCTACGTATTGAAAGCAACGATGAAAAATCTGAAGGCAGCAGTTCCGATGCATCGAACTTGATGTAAGTTTTTTTCCATTTTCAGACCAAAAAAAACTTTATAAATTTTCAGCCTGATCATCGTCTGTTCGGTTCTCGGTGGCATTCTCCTCATCGCTGGAATCGTTGTTTTCGTGATGTGGAAGATGGGATGGGCGTGTTTCAAGCCGAAGGAAGAGCCACTTCCTCCTGATGTTATCTACAAGGATAATCGAGAAGTCATGACAAATCAACAACTTCACTTCTACATGACTGGTTATCGGTTCAGGAAACCGCTCGATTCGTACAACTTCCACTCGTCGTTGTTGAGGACTATCCTAGCTGAACAGCTCAGACCCAATTTTATGTTGTACAAGGCTATTGATCCGAGGAAGTGTCGGTGAGTTCGTCTTGGTTGCGAAATGTCCCGTTTCGAAATGGCTTGAGTTGCGAAATGTCTCGGAGCCGTTTTATGTTTGAAAATCTAAATCGTTAAAATGAAACCTTTCCAGAGATCCCACCATCAGACTGGTTCAACAGTTTGCAATCAGGTCGGTCGAATATCACGGAAATCGGATCACTTGTCGAACTGGACTCACTTTCTTCGCTCTACAGGTGGGTGGCTATACGATGTTTCGCAACCAGTCACTTTGCAACTGCGTCGTTTTGCAACCAAGATATTTGACAAATGTGCATTTCATAACCAGTCACTTTGCAACTGCGTCGTTTCGCAACCATTCACTGTGAAACTGAGTCGTTTTGCAACCAAGACATTTCATAACTGTGCATTTCATAACCAGTCATTTCACTTTTAAATGTAACGTGGACTTGTTACGGAACATTTGGCATTCGTGGTTGCAAAACGACCGGTTGCGAAATGTCGCAGTTGCAATTTGGCTGGTTGCCAATCGTCGCAGTTGCGATATGACTGGTTGCTAATCGTCGCAGTTGCAAAACGACGTAGTTGCGAAATGTCGTAGTTGCAAAATCGACGTCTGTTGCAAAACGTCGTAGTCGCGAAATGTCGTAGTTGCAGAACGTAGTGGTTGAGATATGACCGGTTGCGAAATGTCGCAGTTGCGAAATGACCAGTTCTAAAATCGTTCTGAATTTCTCAATATTCCAGGGACCCCTCTCTGCATCCGACACCCACGACGACACTGTTAACGATTTTCTGGAGTTGCTTGCCATCGAGGATCTGCGACAATGCGTCATGTTGTGTCGATTCGAGGAAGCCGGACCGGATGGAGTGATGCGAGAAGTGTGTGCCCGCTACTTTGCCGATGGTCTACACAGCCGTCTGACTTGTGGAAACGGCTTGTGGGAGGTTCACACCATGTTGCAGGAGCCATTAGAAGGAATGGCAAAAACCAAGAGAGAAGGAGACGTCACACATCGACGCTTGCACATTACTCATAAGCAGTGAGCAATGATCCGGAGAATTTTTTTGGTAGATCAAAATTTTTTTAGGAAAAAGTACGAGCCATTCTACGTCGAGCACTACCAGTACAACAATTGGGACGACAACTCGTTTCCACCAAATGGACACCAGGCGTGCTACAAGATTATGATGTTGTCCAGAAACACTTCGGTAAGCAAGTGCGCTCCCCTGCACTATACTTTGAACGCTTGTATCTCGGTCCCTAGGTGCTCTAGAGTTCTGGTTTTTGCACCAAAATGTTCAGAATTTTTTCAGAAGTTGTTTTGAAAAATTTTTAATAGTTTGCACCAAGTCACCCAACCATACGGCGTGTTGAGCTAAAATCAGCAAACGAGCTTTACCGCAGTATACTTTAAGGGCTTATATCTCGGCTCCCAGTCGACCTAGAGTTCTGATTTTTGTTCCAAAACTTTTCAAATCTCTTTGAAAGCAGTTTTTGAAATGAAACTTGTAGAATACGATCTTCCTTGAGTCCGCAAACGCGCTCTACTGGAATACTTTGCAAACTCATATCGCGGCTCCTAGGCACCCTAGAGTTGTGTTTTTTGTACCAAAATTTTCCAAATTTTCAGGGAAAAGGAATCGCCGTGCACTGCTCAACCGGAACCGGCCGTACGATGGCATTCATCGGATGCGAGTACATTGCTCAGATGGTCGACGTGGACAGCTCACTCAGTTTCGCTATGGCAGCCACGAAATTCGCCGCAACTCGTTACAACGCCATTCATTCAATCCGTCAATCGTTTTGGTTGCAATTGGGAGTGATTTTTTATCTCGGACAATTTCACGGAATGCCCACCTTGTACGGTATGCACTTTGCGGAGTTCCAGGAGTTGGCCGTCCGTTATGCCAATCATCCGGAGATTCCGAAGGACCACCAAGGCTTGATTTTTTGAATTCGACATGGAGAAAGATTTTAACTCTCTGGTTTGGTATCTTTTAATGCTTCATTCGAAAAAATCGCCTGGTTTTGATGAGAATAAACATTTGAAAATAAAACCTTTGTTATGTTTTTATCAGGAAAATCAAGAAAGCCTGAAAGCCTCAAAAATATCTTATGCTCAAGCTCAAAACATGTTTGCCCAATGAAGATTTATTAAACACCAACAAAGGATTGAAGGCAACATTCAAAGAATTTACCTGTGACGGTAATATAGTTGTCCAGAGCTAATTTCAAGAGGCTGGTTGTGTACTTTGATCTTTGTTCCGTGATGCACGAAATCTCGGCATTGCAGGCTTGAACATCTTGAGTCACCTCTGAAACAGTGATCCATTGAAAATGTTTAGAAAGACAAAAAACTATTACTATCAATGAGACCTTCTGCTTTTGGGCTGACATTGTTAAACGCGTCTTCGACAACTTTTCTCAAACAAGCAACTCTCTGAAATTGTTTTTTTGATGGATTGATACGATACATTAAAAAATCTATACTTTTCCAATAGTCAGTTGAGCAACAGCCACCTCAACGAGAGCCAAGAGAATAACCAGAACCAGAAGGAGCTTCAGTTTCCGAAGACGATGTTTCTCCCTGACCCACGTCTGCTCTTTTATTCTGAGCAATTTCAATGGAATCCCGAGTCAGAAGCGTTCCGCCCACTGTTCACAATATTATGCAGACTGATTCTCCTATAGATTTATTGGATTTTCGTTGACTATGGACACTGCGGAAATGAGAGATTCAGAGAATATTTTTGATTCAGTCGTTGGTGTTTTTGACAAAAATGTTTTTAATATTGACGCCTACGAACAGTGAGAATGGGATTCAATATGGAATGACAAAGACAAGTCGAAGCTAACAAAAATATTATTTATTATGATCGAAGGCTTTGTTGAATGACTGATGTTTGAAATTTTTTTACAACACTGCTACTGTAAAATAGATCGTTTCATTATGGCAGCAACAGAAAATCATCTTACGTTGAGCACTTTTTGGCCACTTTATGGAGTTTTGTAGCAAAAAAATCTGTCTCAAAATCATTAGTTTTTACGATTTTTTCTAAAGCCCCAGTTCCAGAAGGTTCAAATTTATGGTAGACCAATTTTTCATCATTTTCAGTGTGTTCTCATTGGAGATGAAGAATGTGGAAAGACCTCATTAATCCATACATTTTGTGAAAATGAGTTTCCCGAAAATAAACCCATGCCTATTTTTGATTTCATGTATCCCCATATGGATATTGATGGGAGGGGTGTAAGTTTTTTCAGGACCTACAGTACCGCTCAAAAGGTTGTAAACCTTTTGTTTTTCTTGCATATTTTCGTTGAAAGGTAATGGATCTGCATGAAATTTCGCATAAATTGTGATAATATGCAAATACACATTACTGCCAGGTTTTATTCAGAAACTCTGAAAAATAAACATTTTATGAAAAAATGTCAATATTTTCGAAAGACCGATTTTGGAACAAAATTTTTAAAAGTTATCAAACTCGCGATTGAGAAGGTTTGAAAGTGTAATCTT
Source organism: Caenorhabditis sinica (assembly GCA_963932045.1). NCBI lineage: Eukaryota > Metazoa > Nematoda > Chromadorea > Rhabditida > Rhabditidae > Caenorhabditis > Caenorhabditis sinica. Next base: position 25,767,218 of record OZ009940.1, read on the forward strand.
TTTTCTAATTCGTTAATGGAGGATCAAATAATACAAAAACAATAATAAACTTCAAATCGGAGCGTTATCCCGGTAGCATGAGAAGGTAGAAAAGGTACTTGAATGAGATCGGTGCATCTGATGTTCATACATCTCATATTACGAGTAGTTTCGTGGTTTTCTGGCCAAACTTGTTTACATGGTTCTTTATAGGTTTGTTCATTGAAACTAACACAAAAACCTGGAGAGACTGGCTCAGAACGATGATTATAGGGATCTGGAACCATTACTCGAATAATCAGGGTTTTCATTTTTTCCATGGTTTGTCTCACCACGCAAATCCAAGGGGAATCTATCATGATATCGTTGTTGATTTATGATTTTACAAGATAGAGGATCACATTGCTCCAAAAAGAATCATTCTAGTATTTCCCGCTGGTCAGTGCAGCTCATTAAATTTGCCGCGCCTTCATAAACAATTACCGCAAAAGCTGATCTAGTTCTGTCAGCAACTTCCCTGCATTCTAAGAGCTGGAAATCGTGTTTTTAGTTGTGTTCGACGTTGTTTCAAAATAGTTGTTCCATATTTTCTCTTTTTTTGCGCATGCCTGAACTCTCCAAGATATTTCTTTGAAATTGTCACTAGCCTTGCCGTTGGTTACATAATATCAACGGATCGCACTGACCAGCGGGAAATACTAGAATGATTCTTTATGGAGAAATGTGATCCTCTATCTTGTGAAATCATAAATCAACAGCAATAACATGATAGATTTCCCTTGAATTTGCATATTGAGACAAACCAGTGAAAAAATGAAAACCTTGATTATTCGAGTAATGGTTCCAGATCCCTATAATCATCGTTCTGAGCCAGTCTCTCCAGGTTTTTGTGTTAGTTTCAATGAACAAACCTATAAAGAACCATGTAAACAAGTTTGGCCAGAAAACCACAAAACTAATCGTAATATGAGATGTATGAACATCAGATGCACCGATCTCATTCAAGTACCTTTTCTACCTTCTCATGCTACCGGGATAACGCTCCGATTTTAAGTTTATTGTTGTTTTTGTATCATTCCACCCTCCATGCAAAAATTAAAAAAGAGATTACCCTTCCAAACCTTCTCAATCGCGAGTTTGACAACTCTAAAAAATGTTGTCCCAAAATCGGCCCTTCGAAAATTTTGAAATTTTTTCATAAAATGTTTATTTTTCAGAGTTCCTTGATAAAACTTGGCAGTAATGTGTATTCGTATATTTTCACAATTTGTGCAAAGTTTCAAGCACATCCATTACCTTTCAACAAAAATATGCAAGAAAAACAAAAGGTTTACAACCTTTTGAGCGGTACTGTAGATTTCACTAGATTTTCTGTCTTTTTTAGGTCTTCGTAGCCCCATATGACACTCTAAACTCTAATGATGAAAACTCCAAAAGGATCCGCTAATGTTCCGAATTGGTGCAATAAAATGACGAAATCGACAATCGTCGATTATCATTTTCTTAGGCACGTCAATAATCGACATTTATCGATTATCAGTTTTCGTCGAAAACAAGAAAACGACGAAAAATGATTATCGTTTTTTGTCATTTTCGTCAAAATTCGTCATTTATTGTTTTCGTCATTTTCGTCATTTTCAATAAAAAATGTGTAGATTTTGCAAAAACGTGCGAAAATTCTACTGAAAAGGTCAAATCCTTCCACGTTTTGTGACGATTTTTGACCATTGTTTTTCGTCGTTTTCTTATCTTTGACGAAATCTGACTATTGCTTTTATTGAATTTGATATCTTTTGACGAATCTGACAATCATTTATTGTTTCATTTTCAAAAACAATAAAAAATGATTATCATTTTTCGTCATTATCACGATTTATTGCAAACGACTAAAATCGATTCGGAACTTTAGGATCCGCCCACTTTCCTACCCCAAAACCGATATCTTTCTGATATGCTTTTCGATAGATAGTCCTGATTCTCTGGAGAATGTTCTCGAAAGATGGACCCCCGAAATCAGGCACTACTGTCCGCGGGTGCCAATAGTGTTGGTTGGAAATGAGAAGGATTTGAGGGAAAATGATAACGAGGAGAGAGTGAAAGAATTAGAGAAAAAGAGACAGCAAATGGTGACATGGGAACATGGAATGAGGGTGGCCAATAGGATTCAGGCGGTTGCTTATTTGGAGTGCTCTGCTAAGGAGAGAGTTGGGGTTAAGGAGGTGAAGAATTTTGAATTTTTTTCGGTTACTGTATCTTGTAATATGCGAAAATGAAACTAAGTCAAGCTTTGTAACTGGGAGCCCTTTTTTCATGAAGTTTACAACTTCACATAATTGAAGTTTGTTGAAAGATGTTAGGTGCTTGTCTAGTTCCACTCTATGAGCACAAAAGATCGACTTTCTGAAACAACAAACATCTAAGTAAGGGTCTGGAAACCACGAAAATGTTGCATATTTTTCAAGAAAAATCTTCTGTTTCTGATAACTGCCATATTCTAGAGGAACATCAAGTTTTAGTTTATTGTGTGACATATCTGTCATCACTTATTTTCATTTTTTCAGATCTTCGAATTTGCTGTTCGGGAGTCCCTCCGGAACCAAAACGCAGAAGCAACCAAAATCTCGATATTGTGAAATTATATAGAAGTTATCTAGAAGTTATAGAAGACTTGTCTGTTGTCTAAACCCAGAATGAAAAAAAACCTGAAATAAATTAATTAGATGGAACTGGAAGTTTTCAGAAATATTAGAATTGGACGAGTGTAAAAATGATACCCAAAAATCTAAAAATTTGCCGTTACATGGAAAGAAAATGTGGATTTTACATTGAACTAGAGCAATTCTAGGGTTCTAGCTGAAGTTTCAGATTCATTTAGTTTGTTCCGCCCCATTGATGTTTTGGAAATATTTCCCTGTTTTCTGATATTGATGAAACAGGTAGACTAGATTCACAATAATGAAAGAAGGTTCAATCGAATTTCTCCAAAATTTGTATCCTTGTACGACAAAGTTCTAACCAGAAGCTTATTTTCGATTACTGTATCTTGTTATTTAAATTTAGCATTTTCTAAAAAAATTCCCCGGTTTCTGATAACTTTCGTTTTCTAGGAGAGTTTCTACTTTCAGTTTATAGAAACAACCCCCATCAGTTATCGCAAGATTTGCAGAGCTTCGAATTTGCTGTTCGGGAGTCCCTTCGGAACCAGACAACGCAGAACGATCCAAAAACTCGTAAGTGTCAAATTTTGAAAAAGTTGAATAAATGTGTGTTAATTCAGAATTCATTATTTTCTAAATAAATCACATGCATGTAACCGAAAAGTAATTAAAAAATTCCAAAGCTAGAGAGGAAGCAAGGTTTGAGAGGAAGAGAAACATAGACTATGAACATCTGATTATCATAGAAAGCAGAGTCGAACGAATAAATGTTTGAAAAAATTTTCTGATTTGTCATACTGATGAAACAGTTAGACCAACTCCTCTATACTTACGCTTTGTATCATTTTCTGAAAATACAACTTCGTTTTAGGTTACTGTACCATGTTATTAAAAAATCTGCGCAATGTCAAATCATGTTTGTGGATATAACGTTGACTACGGAAAACCGACGAATTTGAAGTTGGCTAAATTTTTAGGTAGTTTAGGCCCAACATCTACAGGAAACATTGACTATCTAAAATCACCAATAACTAAATGAGGGTCTTGAAACGGCAAAAGTTAGAAGTTAGCAACTTTTCTATCAAGTTTTTCCGGTTTTTGATGACTTTTGTTTTCTAGCAAAATCTCTATTGTCAGTCAGAAAGTGTTTTCCATAAGTTAGATCCTTCGGATTTTTGAGTTTGCTGTTCGAGAATATCTTCGGAACAGACCAACGCAGAATCATCCGAAACCTCGTAAGTGTGAATTCATGCAAAAATTAATTAAATATTCATTCCTTTAAATTAACCCAGAATGAGTACATCTGCAAGAAAATTGTGTTCATGGAACCGAAAAGCTTACAATGTTTTTCGGTTCAAAAAGGCTGCTTGCTTTCAGGAAGTTCACAACTTCCCATATTTGAAGATCATTAGAATTTGTTAGGTACTATCCTAGTTTCCTGTATGGGGACGAAAGATTGACTCCAAGAAATTGCCAATTATTATACATATGAGCAATGTAAAAATATTGCCTATTATCGAGAATGATTGAGATTGAAAAATATGCGGTGTTGTTGAAACCGAAACAATTTGATGACATATTGTGAAAGATGCCTAAGAAATTCTCTTGAAAATTGTAGGAATAGATGAATACGATAGAAGGTTTCACCATTTGACTGTAAATTTGGAGAATCTGAGGAACAATAAGAAGCCAACTTAATGATTTTAACAAAAAATTTTCTGTTTTCTCATACTGATGAAACGGTCATATTTGTTTTGCTATATTTACTCCTCCATTAAAATACAAAATAGAAATTTAGAAGACTTTAAAGTCAAATTTCATCCAACTTATATTTTAATACAGCCACCGAATCCAAAGAGCACATTGAAAAGTGGGTAAGATTGCGAAAAAAGGTAGCATGCTAAAACAGAGATTTTTCATAAGATTTGAAAAATAATCATCATTTATGCATTACAAAAACCATCAAATCTAGACAAAGCCAATTATTTCTTCATTTCTTTTTGCACGAGCTCAACAATGTATCCTGTCGGACTTTGATCAGCAGTGCCGAGCACAATCTTATAAGCAACTCCAAGACCCATCTCATTAGTATACACTCTTCCTCGAATCGACGCGTTTGGGAGGAAGAAGCAGTCGCCGACGTAGAAGATCTTATCGAAGTCTTCAGTTTTTAGGTCCATGTCTGAAAAATTGGAAATGTTGGGAAGCTGAAAATACGAGGATTTCAAAGATATAAGTTGTCCACATGTAGCATCAAAATGAACTAAATTATGAGGTTTCAAAGTTGAACTAGACGAAATGAAGATTTCTCAATGAAAAGGATCAAAACTTGGCTCATTTTGCTTCAATAAATTGCTCATTTTTTCAGCTTATGTTGATGAAACTCACAGTACGCCTTATCATTAATCAGCAGACTAAGTTTTTGGGTGTTCTTCGCATCAAGAGCCTTGTTGATGGCCTCTAGTTGGTCATAGACACTCTTTTTAGCAGCAGGGTTTGGTAATTCTTCTGGCCAACTTTGGGGCCAGTAGATGGTTCCTTGAGAGATTTCCACCAAGGCTAAGAGGAAGAGGAGTACGGTAGAGGGGTGCATTTTCAGTTGAGAATGAAAAATGGGGAGAGAAAGGAGGGAGAGGAGGTGCTTTTATGCTAGGGCGGAGGGGGTGATAATCGAATTATAGGGAGTTTTCGGAGTTTTATGATGGGGTTCCCAGCAAGGGGGGGGGGGGGTTCTTGCAGGGGGGTGACGTGGAGAGGTTTCTAGGTTTTCAAGCAGAGCCGGGCGGTGTATGGAATACGGTAGCAAAGGGAGCAGGAAAGGGACAAAGTAGACGAGCAATAAGCTACTGGCCCGCCAATCGCCTGCGGCTCGACCGGCTCTCGCCCGTTTACTTCCCATTTTTTTTTAATGAGGTGACTTCAAAGTCAATGTTAGTTATTGGAGTGGGAAGAGGTCAGGAACCGGAGTAGTGGTATTGCTTTGAATCTGGAATAGGGTGGAGTTTTCAATGTCACTGCAAGAAGGATTGAAGTGAAATTTGAAGAGCACCATATATGGTCGAATTGAAACAGGAAAATAGTTTCAATTTTCAGCTAAAAAGGTCTTATCGATTCAATTAGAGAACGCATAACAATCTTTTTTATGTGGAAAGAGGTCAGGAACCGGAAAAGGGGTATTGCTTTGAACATAAAAGAGGACTGAGTCATTGAAGTGAAATTTAAAGAGCACCATATATGACTTAATTATAACAGGAAAATATGTTTACTTTTTCGGATAAATATATTTTGGTATATTCAATCAGACAACGCATAATAATTTTAATATGTTTTATTTCACGTCTTCGTAACCGAGAAAACTTGAAAAAAAAAACAATTTTTTCTGTTTCATATGCTTCATTTCACAGTTTGGGGAACCTACATGTACTGCCTTTCCTATGCCGAGTTCATTACTAAATTTTGTCTGTGTGTCCGTAACTCGACTGCCAGTGAACGAATTTGGATGAAACTCATATAGATCAACTTGAAATTTGTCCAAGATGATGGTGCCCGTACTTTTCGTCCGTTTGGTCTGTGAGAGGAAAGACCAAGAGGTTGGAGCGCTCGAAAGGGGCAAAAACCGCCTGGTTATAGATACTACATTGATTCTGAAAGGGTGACCTATCAGTCTCACTGGGAAACACTATTTCTTCTTGGTCATAGAACTCACATCAGAAAAGCAAATATACGAGACAACTTGTATTCTCGTTTTCTACGATATTTGCTGAGTATACGGTGGAGAAGACGAATAAGTCCAACTAACTGAAACTCGATGTTTCTCTAGAATATTACAGTTATCAGAAACGGAAGATTTTTCCCGGAAAGTATGCGAAATGTTTGTTGTTTCAATACCCTTATTTAAATATTAGTGGTTTTAAAAAGTCAGTCGTCTTTCATCATATAGCCGACTAGCACCTATCATCTTTCAACAAACTTCAAATTTGTAAAGTTGTAAACTTCATGAAAACAAGCTCCCAGTTACGTAGCCCAGCTCTAATACCAGCTCTAATACAGTCTAATACTCATATTTGACAAGATACAGTAACCGAAAAGTTGAAAAATGTTTCTCACCTCTTTGACCCCATCCATGGCCGCGGTTGGCTTTCCGTTTCTTTCAAAATTTCAACATCTAATTTCAAAAAAATAGCTACCAAAAGTGATATCCTTGGCTCTCACAATAAAACAACAATTTCTAGAATGCTGAACAAATTTATTAATTTCAAAATCATTAATGATTAACATCAATTCAATCATCACTGCTCCCTGGTTCTCATCAAGTACGCGATACTGTAGCCAGTCGGACTAGTAACACTTTTGGTCATCAAGATATCGTACACTTCTCCAACCGCCCGATTCGCAATTAGTTGTCCTACAATCGAGTCATTCGGCTGATGGAAACAGTCACCGATGTAGGAGATCACATTGAAGTCTTTGACTTGGAGTTGGATGTCTGAAAATTTAATATTGCCGAATTTAAAGGTGCATAACTTTTTCTTTAGAATGGTTCTTGTATCATTAAATAGCAAATTTTTTCAGCTTTTCAATTTTCTATATTTCAAAAATAATGTTCCACGATGAACCAAGTAATAATGCTTTGAAAATGAACTCATCATAGATGTAACCTTTCCATTTTAAAAACGCACAACTCTGTTCATTCTTATTTGTTCAAAAAGTTGTGTATACCATTAAATAGCTTATTCATTCTGCTTATTCAGTGATATATTTTTCACAAAAATTGTGCACAGATGACCAAAGTTATGAGCCTTCAAAGTTAGACCAGGCAAAAAAAGACCCGTTCATTTTAAAGCCCATAACTCGGCTCATTGTTTTCTGTTTCAAATAAAATTTACTTTTTCAGGTTCTCCATTTTTTATGCTTTTTTAGGTTGTTAAACTCACACGGTGAATACTCAATCAATTGATGAAGCATGGTGAAATCCTTCATGGCATAAGCGTTTTTGATGGCTGTCAGTTGGGCATCGACCATTTGAGTTGCCCATTCACTTGGGATTCCATTCGGTGTTTTTTCAATGGGTGGCACATTTGTAGTGGAATCTTGTGCTCCGTTGAAGAAGTAAATGGTCCCTTGAGAGATACAAACCAAGGCGAAAAAGAAGAGGAGTACGGTAGAGGAGCGCATTTTCAGTTGAGAATGAAAAATGGTGAGGAACGGTGGAATAGCGATGCTTTTATGTTAGGGGGTGTTAATCGAATTATTGGGAATTTTCGGAGTTTTATTGAAGGATTCCCAGGAAGGAGGGGGGGGGGCTTTTGCAAAGGGGTGACGTGGAGGTTTCTAGATTTTCAAGAATAGCCTGTCGTTGTATGGAATACGGTAGCGAAGAAAGCAGGAAAGAGGGCAAAGAAGCAAAAAAATCAAAGAAATTCAAAGGTTTGGAGACAAGATAAGAGCGTTCCCTGAAAGTTTAGAAATGTCTATCAATCGATTGTTATAACACTTCAAGCTTGCTTTCTCTAAATTTTTCGATCTTTTCACCGTTTCAGATTCTTGATTTACAGAAATCCTTCCAGCGTTCAATTACTCGTGCAACGTATGTTACAACTGTCCCTGATTAAATCTCTGTTTTTCGAACTATCGATGAAATTAATCGTCGTAACCTATCAAAAGTATAAAGTAATCTCAACAAATCTGATCTGTTAGAAACAGAAAAAAATTTACAATAATGATCTGTTTCAGGTTTCTGATAAGTTCACTACAATTAGAATTTTCATCAATTTATCGTCTGAGGTTTTGGGTCTAGTTAAAATGCGCTCTACTGGCAATCGACTAGCTAAAGAGCAGATCACTGTATTCCATTCAGAGTATTTTGATAGGAAAATGAGGTAACAGTTTCAGGAAGTTTTGAAATTCGTACAATAAGAAGCTTATGCAGTTTGTAACAGACACTTTTCTCCACAACTCTACAAGATTGTCAACTGTTTCAGGATCTTCATTTCTGCTTGCACTATTTTTTCATTCTAATTATGTTGGAAATTTTTGAACGAAACATCAATTTTATCGGTTATATAACTGCTTGACATTCAGATTCACCAATCATGAAACTATGACTTTCTCAAAAAATCTGAACTCTTCGAAACATAAAAATTCTGAGAAAATTTTCAGCATCACATTCTTGTTAAGTTTAGGATGATAGGTACCCTATCCAATTGGATTCTGGTCTGTTTTAGAATAAAGCGCTCTACTGAAAATGGTTGGAGAAAGAAGGAATTCTTTGTTTTACGACCATGGAGAAGTATGAAACGGATTTTTGGTTCTTTTGATTTCAAACAGTATGCGAACTCATTGATAATGGAGAGCATTGTGACAACACTATGTGACAAAAAATCAGTTTCAACTTGTTCCCAAAGTTGGCAAATTACTGAAAACTTCAATAATTGATCGATCCTTGACGTCAGCAATAATTTACTAATTACATACACTAGATCTGACCTTAAATGTAAATGGTAATTCAGGTGGCAGGCGTTGTGATTGGCTGCCACCGCCAGTTTTTTTGAAAACGTCTATCGGAGACAAGTTCTGCGATTTTCGCTTCTTTAAAAGCATATTTGTTACGGGCCGGGCCGTGCCGATGGAGGAATTTCTACCGGCCCGGCCCGGCCTTCTTCGAATTCTTCGAATTTTTGAAATCGGGCCGACCGACCTGGGCCGGGCCGAAAAACGTTTGCCTGTCCGGGCTGGGCCGGGCAGGCAAATCACAAGTATGTTTAAAAGCTCATTTTCGGAGTTCTACAGCAAACATTCGAAAGGCACTATGGAACAAAACACTTTCCAAATAGACAATGACTTTGTAACGGAAGATGTTCCGACAGTTAGAAGTTTAACAAAAGTATTCACATATGTACCTGAAATGTCCAACACAACACCTCTAAAGCCACAAGTATCTCAAACAAAGAATTTGAAACTGAAAAATATATGTATTATTTTCTAAATTTCCCTGTTACTGGTACATGACATATAGGAATTTGGTATTTGTAGGTAATACATACGTCGGAATTTATTCCTTTGACTCCTTTTTTCAGTGAAATTTCGAACTTGTTTTCCTGTTTCAATTGGGTGATGTACACGTAGCTCATTTTATTCCACTTTGATTCCTCTTCATTTGAGTCAGGGAAGCTCATCTCATCCTGATTTTCGATCTGTCCTTCTAAATCAAAATCAAAAACCCTTCCACGTCACCCCCCCCCCCCCTCCTCTCTTGACTCCTCCCCCATCTGGGAACCCCATCATAAAACTCTGAAAATCCCTATAATTCGATTAACAGCTCTCACATAAAAGCACCTCCTCTCCCTCCTTTTTTCACCATTTTTCATTTTCAACTGAAAATGCGCTCCTCTACCGTACTCCTCTTCCTTTTTGCCCTGGTTGGTATCTCTCAAGGTACCATCTACTGGCCCCATGGAGGGCAAGATTCGGATACCAAAAAAAGCGATCCAAAGGCTGTCGAGATTGTCTATCGTCAACTGCACGCGATCAACGAGGCCTACGCCAACAAGGATACCGAAGCGCTTAGTCATTTGATAGATGATACTGGATGTGAGTAAATGAATTGTATTGAAAAAAATGTAAAAAATAAGCTATTTAATGATGTAAGTTAAGCTTAAAACAGAGAAAAATAAGCAAACTTAGATTTCATTAAAATAGAAGCATCCTGAAGTAGGACTCATCCAATTTTAAGACATTATAACTTCGTTCATTTTATTTCAATATTGATGAAATATATACCATTTAAAAGCTAAAACAATAAGCTATTGAATAGTGTAAAAATTGAGTAACGAAAATTCAAATCAGCTAAGTTATGTCCCTTTAAAGTTTCCAAGTCATCAAAACTGGTTCATTTAACTTTGAAGCCCCATAACTTGGTTCAATTTTCTTCAATATTTTCAAATTAAAGACTTTTTGATAGCTGAAAAAATCCGTTATTCAATGATGTAAATCATGCTCAAAACGAGAGAAAATGAGCAAAGTTATGCTCCTTTAAAGTAAAAACTATTAATTTTGCAATTTCCAACTTTAAATCCATATAACTTTGTTCATTCTACTCCGACTTGGGAACAAATTACTTTTCTGAAATTCTCGCACTTTTTCTTACTATTTAATGTTATTTTCATATTTCAGATGTTGCACTCAAAGCTCACGACATTGATACTATCACCTACGTGGGCGATTGCATCTTTGGTGGAAACGTTCACGAAACTCTCTGGGCCGAAGGAGTTCATGGAAAAGTGATGACCAACCGGGGTGTTTTCTATGACATCCATATGTTCAGAGAAGATGAGAGTTCTACTGGGTACAAGATTGGCGGCTTGTTCAAATCTGCGCAATAATTTCGTGTGGTTTTTTTGGTAATAAATATGTTGAGCATTCCAGTTTTATTGTTTTTTTATAAATTTATGAAAGTCCGCCCCCTTCTTGCCCTTAATCCCGTTGGTATGCGCCTTACCGTTTTTTCGTCGAAAAGGGGCGGAGCTTTGTCACAAAAAATGTGTCCCAAAACCAGTCACACTTTTTTGACGATTAATAACTTTGGCTGGAGTGGACCGTTTTTGATTTTTCTTTTTTTTGTTGAATGAAGCAACTAGGGCCGACCGTGCGGAACTAACAAACATTGAGATTGGATTATTTTGAGCCAAGTTGTGCTCAATCTGCCAAAGCTCATTTTTTTCTAAAAAATTTTGGCTTGAAAAATGTCGCATTTTTTTTAGTTTAATTAGTTGCATAATTCGGGGAGCAGAGCTACGGTTCTGAAATTTCAAATATAAGTTGGGCGACTAACTGGCTAAGTGAAGAGCAAGTTGAAAAAATTATTTATCTCAAAATAAAATTTTGAGCCCTAAAAGTTTGAAATGTAGCATTTTTGGAAAATTTTGCTTCTGCCGCTTCGTTTGAGAGAACGGATAGAGCTATCATTTTGATTTTTGGTGAGTATATGTAAGTCAGACCGTTTTACTTGTTTATCAAATCAGAACCAATCTATCTTGAAAGCTGCTCCAGATATTCTGTAAAAATCGAAAAAAGTGGAGCTTTTCCTCCTCGAAAATAGGCTCCGCCCACTTTTAGTTTTTCGCCTGTAACTTCGTTAGCTTTTCGAATTTTTGAAATATTTCGTAAAAAACGGATGTAGGATGAAAAATTGCATCGATCTATGTAAAATTTGGAAGACTTTTAGTGGAAAAATTGTTCAGAAATTGAGAAAAACTGATTTTCAGGCCAAAAATTAAATGTTCCAAAATCGTCATTTTTTAAGTTTTTCGAACTTTTCTTTTTGGTTCCATTAGATAAAACTGCGCTGATTTTGAATTTTTTTGTTAGATCTTCAAATACTGAATTTGAGTAAAGTTATGACCGTTATTATTTTTCCGATTTGATAGTGTAGGGGAATTTACTAAAAACAAGATTTATCACTGGATCTTTAAATCAATACATGTGAAATCATCTCTTCTAGGGGAACAATGTAAAAAACTGCACAAAAAAAGCTTTCCTGGCTCTATTTTGAGCCATAATCGAATCCTACGATTCCCAAGCCCGTGCTTTTTTCGCAAAGAAAAGCAGAAAGAGAGGAGAGCGAGGACCCGTCGGCCGCAGTGATGTGACTGTCTTGCCACCTCCACCCACCTACGCGCTTAATGGCGCAGTGGTAAAGCTGTGAGCCCAGAATCTGAAGGTCGTTGGTTCGATACTTTTCGGTGTGGAAAGTGTTTTGCATAATTTTTTAAGTACCATGACGATAAGCCCGAGGAGCCGAAGGCTCCGAAACACACAGCGAAGCCCACGGAAAGCAAACAATCGAGCCTTTGGCCCTTGCAAAAAAGGCGAACTCTCGGGCCTTCGGCCCTCGCAAAGAAAGCGAACTCTTGGGCCTTCGGCCCTCGCAAAAAGAGCAAAAACTCGGGCCTTCGGCCCTCGCCAAAAATAGCGATCACTCGGGCCTTCGGCCCTCGCAAAGAAAGCGAACTCTCGGGCCTTCGGCCCTCGCAAAGAGAGCAAAAACTCGGGCCTTCGGCCCTCGCCAAAAAAACGATCACTCGGGCCTTCGGCCCTCGCAAAAAGAGCAAAAACTCGGGCCTTCGGCCCTCGCCAAAAATAGCGATCACTCGGGCCTTCGGCCCTCGCAAAGAGAGCAAACTCTCGGGCCTTCGGCCCTCGCAAAGAAAGCGAACTCTCGGGCCTTCGGCCCTCGCAAAGAGAGCAAAAACTCGGGCCTTCGGCCCTCGCCAAAAATAGCGATGACTCGGGCCTTCGGCCCTCGCCAAAAATAGCGATGACTCGGGCCTTCGGCCCTCGCCAAAAATAGCGATCACTCGGGCCTTCGGCCCTTGCCAAAAATAGCGATCACTCAAGCCTTCGGCCCTCGCAAAGAGAGCAAAAACTCGGGCCTACGGCCCTCGCCAACAATAGCGATGACTCGGGCCTTCGGCCCTCGCCAAAAATAGCGATCACTCGGGCCTTCGGCCCTTGCCAAAAATATCGATCACTCAAGCCTTCGGCCCTCGCAAAGATAGCAAAAACTCGGGCCTACGGCCCTCGCCAAAAATAGCGATCACTCGGGCCTTCGGCCCTTGCCAAAAATAGCGATCACTCAAGCCTTCGGCCCTCGCACAAGATAGCAAAAACTCGGGCCTACGGCCCTCGCCAACAATAGCGATCACTCGGGCCTTCGGCCCTCGCACAAGATAGCGATCAGTCGGGCCTTCGGGAATCGCACAGGATAGCAAACTATCTGCGTCTGTAGCTGCCGACGGCTAGAGCGCCTGATGACGAGTGTCACCCTAATATGTGAGCGTGCACCTCTCCGCTTATTTCGCTCATAACTCTCTTCAAAGTCATCGTAGAGACTTGGTTGTACTACCATTCGAATTGTCTTCCAAGCTCAGTTTAATCCCAGGCTCAGTTCAAAAAGCAAGGAGACACGCCCGGGTACGCGGCGTAGCCGCGTCTAGCAGATTCGGCCGGAGGCCGAAGATGCTAGTCCTAAAACAATACGATATTGAAGAAGAATCTGCGAACGGGAATTTTAAATAAATCTACTCACAGAGAAACAATCGAAAACTAAAGTTGGTTAATGTTCTTAAAAGCTGACTGAAACACAACTTATGCATTAGATTTTTCCTGTTCCGAAATCTTTATATCAGCCCCCCCCCCCTTTTGTTGTTCTCTCGAGGGCCTTTCGAGAGTGAAAAAACCAGATATTTTGTTGAATATTGCTGGAATCATTAAATTTAGAAACACTCTAGATGGGACCTATCAGAAATCTCTAGAGCCGAGTCCTGATATGGAACTGTTGAAACATGAGAAACTTTTTAGCATAAATTTCAAGTTTCATAATCTTTATATCAGTTGATAAGTGTAATCTTACATGCTCATGAAGGTTTTCTGATAGCATATTCTGAGAAAGCCGATACAGTTACCCATCCCCTGTCAAAAAATGTTCAGGCATTATTTGGACTTAAAATTGACACACGATACACACGGCGAATTTTTCACGACGCATTTTGAATCTCTCCCTTTCGCGCCTTTTTTCCAAAAGTAAGATCAGCAGGTTATGCGTCTCTTCATTCAGCACACTATTTCACTGCTAATAGTGTGCTGAATGAAGAGACGCATAACCTGCTGATCTTACTTTTGGAAAAAGCCGCGAAAGGGAGAGATTCAAAATGCGTCGTGAAAAATTCGCCGTGGATACAACATTCTGCGGCCTGAACTGAAAAATAAAAGGACATCATGATACAGTAACTTTTAGTTGAAAGCGGAGTGTCAAAACTTTTAGAATTTTTGTATAATAATTAGTTGAGAGATTATTGTTTTGAGTTCATTATTAAAAATATGAGTTTTCACCGAACGTGTTAAGATTACAATAATAATTTATAGGTTTACTTTTTTCTATGATCATTGTGTATTTCCTTACTCCGACCCTTGTTTGATACCTTTGTCAAGATTCAATGTTTCGACCTGATTTCATAAGCCTTCTTTTTTCAAATGCATCAATTCCAAACCAAGAATATGCTAAAATACAGTAAAACAGAATTCATTGCCTCCAGACATCGAAGACAAATGTATTGTTCTCTTCATGTCAGCTGACTGAAACACACTTTTTTTCTAGAATATTTTCCTGTTCTAGCATCTTTATATTAGCAAAAGTTTGTTGTTCAAATCAGTTAATGGGAGTTTGTTGATGATAGCCAAGCAATAGAAAACTTCTGAAATAGTTCAAGAACCTAAACCGTCGAAGGGGCCAATCATAAATTTCTACAGCCTAGACTTGATACAGAAGTTATGAAGCATGAAAGTTTAAGAAACATTTCTGACAGTGGTGAAGCATTCCAGGAGCAAAAAATAAGAACGCATATTAAAGATACCAAAATAGATACGTAATGTCAGAAAATATACAGGTGACGCCAAAAAGGGATATCGTAACGGAAGGCACTTCAAAGGTTCAAAAAATGTTTCTTGTAACGATGAATTATCTACGGTTTTAGATAGCCATTAAACATGGAACAAATTTTTGTTTGTAGTCTAACGGCATCTCATTTCGCACCCACTGCTACACCAGAAAGTTTTACTCACCGCCAAAACAATGGCAAAGTAGTAATGTTTCATGTAGCTGTTATAGGAAGCAAGTCAATTTACAGACGATAGAGTCATGGCTAGAACTCGAGTTAAAAAAATGGAGAAATTTGATGCACCGTTACAATTATTCAAAGATCATTGTTTTAGATTGCTATTATTCTAGAGAAACAACGAATGGATTGCTTCATTTCTATTCCTTCCCCATCTTTAACAAGTTCAGGCTCAGATTTCTCCATCGAGTAGATTTGCAATCGGACGGGCTGGGCTGACTATGAAAGAAAATATTTGGTTCCGTGCGTTTTCCCTTTGTTTCCTCACTAACCTAAACGTGAAGGTGGCAATCGACAAGAAATACGAAAAGTCATTGTTTGGGGTCACCGTTAATTTGCTCCTGAGTATCAAATCCTTGTTTTGTTTTTTCAAGATCTTGTACGAAAAGTTCTGTTTCGTCGAGATTGTTTTATGTTGACTTGTACTTCAGTAGCCATTATAATAGTTTTTTGAGCTACCTACATTAATAACTCGCTTTTTTCGTAAAAGAATCGCGCAATATTTCAAAGTAGTGCTGTAAGACTTGTGGTAGAAATGAAACAGTAAAACCATAGGAATATAACAATATTTTAAAAATCGAACACATTTCTTCCAACCGTAAAAAGTTGAATCTGGAAAATAAAAAGTCCCAAACCAAGTTTCTTCCGTTTCTCGATTAGCATATATTGCTGTCGATATCAACATTTTAGTGATCCGGTTAGTTTTAATAGAACTATTTTGACTTGTTGTGTTTTAGTTTTTCAAAAACCCGACGATTGTATCATTGACAATTTTCAAAAGCTTTCTGTTTCACCAACTTGTTGTAGCAGTTAAAATTTCAACTCTTTTGATTGGTTGAACTCATTTGGAGCCTTAAAATATCAAACTTGTCATGGGCTGCGCCGGGTCCGCCAAAAAAATTTACAGGATTCGGCCCGCCTAGTTCAAATTTATTATATTTTTTGAATGTGAATATAAAAGTATTTCAAGATTCTGAGCATAAATTTCAATAAAAAAAGAGGTTACACAAATGTATTTGAATCCAAAATCAAGGCTGAACAATGTAAGCAATGAATTCATTATCCAAATTTGTTGCTGATTCAATGAAGTTAATTTGAAATTTACACAGTCATATGAATAATTATACATGCTCCACAACGAAAAACGCCAACCGTCGCTACTGTTCCATCGATGCGAGTGATATCTCTGCCATCAGCGATTGATACGAAGCCCTGCCCATCAGCTCTGAAAATTTTCAAAAATTAAAGGATTCCGCTCGAAAAAATTGCCTTTATATTATGGTAAAGATACGTAAAAATGTGAGTAGATTCCAGGAATCATGACGAAAAAATTCAAAAAATTGCTCTAAAACTTCCCAAGCCAAGCCAGCCACAACTGCCACAGGCAACTTTTGTTTTTTTGCTAATTTCGGAGATCATTTTAAGGGGTTTTGAGCACTTTTGGAGCATTTTCGTATCGAGTTCCGCAATCTACGCACATTTTTACGTATTTCAGAGGAAATACAAATTTTTGACCGGAATCCTCCTTCAAGCATCCCTAAATAAAAAACGATAAAACTAAACCTTTCAAAATCCAATTTTTGTGGCTTCGACGCATCTGATTCCTTGTGATCAATCCCCTCTAGAATAGCTTCCAAATCATCTGCTCTTCTAATCATTGTCGTAAAGACCCCAAGTCCTCTGTGGCATTCCATTTTGATCCATTTTTTGAAAAACGAGTTCAAATCACGATTACTCAACGTTGGGTTAGCTAACCGAATATTAAAGCAGTCCAATTCCAAGAAATGCTCCAATTTCATCCAAGATTGTCTCCGAATTTCCAGGTATTCCCATATTTTTGGAATTCGAATAGCCACCTCACCAGTGACTTTCGAGTGGAGAATTATCTTTTTGGTAATGTGTAATTGATCCAGTAAGTATTGTACATCTTCAGGTGGGACAAAATCTTTACCGTCTAAATAAATTATGGGAATTTCTGGGAATTCCTCTTTCAACCAATTTGTAGTATCTCTGTTTCGCCAGCCAAACTGCTGCATATCGAATTCAATACGATCCAAGTTAAGATTCAAGACACTTTTCAGATACTGAAAATGATCCCTTTGTGTTTCCAGAAGGTCTTCAGCGGAAATCGATTTTTCAAAAATACAATCCCATGTCTTTCTTATATAGTAGGTTTTAATCATTCCATCTTGTGTCCAGTCCGCTGTAAACTTGTAGCGATAGATCGTTCCTGAGGTACTGTGGAGAAGGATTGCAAGATTTTCTTTGATTCGGATTTCTAAGTTGTACGGCAAAACTCGAGAGTGAAATGTCACAACTTTTTTGAGCTGACAGGATACTTTGGACATTTCGATTCTGAAATAATTCTGGGTAAAAAATAAATGCGAAAATTTTCGAGCCTACAGGATAATCTGTACATAATATTTCCCAAGAGTAAACGCGCTCCATTGCCAACATGGCTGAAATTTGAATTTCCAGCTTTCCCGACGTTTTGTTCTGTTTTCAAAACAACGAAACATGTTTTGGTGGGTGCGTGGACTCCTCGTGGACAATTCGAATGATGCCCAAGTTGTCCACGCACCCACCAAAACATGTTTCGCTGTTTTGAAAACAGAAAAATGGCGGGAAAGCTAAAAATTCAAATCTCAACCATGTTGGCGACGGTTCCCCTTGGGGAATATCGCTAATATCTATTATCGATTTTGAAATCTCTCTGGGTGAAAAACCATATTAACTCACAATTCGAAAGGGGACATCATGCTGAAAACTTCACGGACGGCTACAAATGGAAGATCAAAAAGGAAGAAGGAATAGGACATATTTGGGAAATCGGCTGAAGGTTTGGAGACAAGACTGCGAATGTATTCAGAAAATAGTATTGATGAAAATGGAACAGATTCTAGAAGAATCAGAATTGTCTCCTGGGAAACGCGTGCGCGCGCCTGTATGCGTGCGTGTATGGATGGTCATTGAAAAAAAGTAAATACGTCTAAAGTAGATACGGTATTCCCAAATTTGGGGTAATATCTGATTTTTGAACTGTTAGTAATTTCAAAATCTTGATTTAGTGCGTTGTGTGTGAAATGAATTAGCAGCAATGTTTAATGTTAACACCAACAATTTTTTTCGTAATTTCGCATGGATTCATTGGGGCTCGCAATTCTCTCCAGATTGCTCATTTTTCTTGACCAGTAAACAAACATTGCTATGTCAATTTGGACTACGAAAAAAGTTCTTCAAACCGGATGTAGAAATGTAAGCGTATCAATCTGGGACTATGGAACTTCAGAGTGTAGCGAAACCGAAAACAAAAATTTCGAAACCCACAAAGTTCATGAGTCAATATTGTTGTGACAAATTTTTTCTGGTACTTATGGATCATAACAATAGCAGTTTAAGGTGGATATTGCTAAATAGTAGATGTAATATGGTGTATTGTCTCTTTAAAAAAAAATGTCAGCAAGGAGCGTGGCTTAACCGACACGCCCACTTCTTTGCAATCCGTGGCGCGGTAGTTGTGTGCACACATTCTCAGTGTTTTTGCCAAGAAAGGGCCTGTCACTTCTGCAACTGCTGCGCGCCAACTTTTTTTCGAAGAGGGAACACTTAATAAAGATCGACGAGCAAACTAATAACAGTTCTAAAAACTTGTGAGCATACCGAAACAGATAATGGTAGATGCACTTCAACTTTGATAATTCTACTGTTCCTGAACGTTCAATTAACCAGATTCCGTGTTATTCTGACAATGGAAAAGCGGTTTTTACTAAAGCCAACCCAATCGACTTTCCAAAGGTCAAAAAAATGAATTAAGGACTTAAACCTGATTTGAAAAACTTATTTGCAGTATGTAGTGGTATTGAAATATTCTATTTTTAGAAAGTTTCAAAAAAAAGTATGGAATCAAGATCGTGAGGGGTCATTGTTTACGGTATGAAGATAAGGGAAGACATTAGAAAATCAGTATAATATTGTAGTAATTTGTAGCGGTTCCTTGGTCCTGACCTTATCATCCGCTATTAACATTTTGAACGAAAAATGACGGTGTGAAACCGTGAAAATTAGAAATGTTGTAATAAAATCTGACGTGGAGTTTCTAGGTTGTGATGCGTTTTTAGAAAACAAGTCAATTCAATTACAAACGCTATAACTTGTAAACCATTTTGCAAATTAATCTAGAAGCTAAACGTACATCTTATAACAGTAATTTCATGCTGAAAACTAGGATTCAGAACTTTTGGCATATTCGCTAAATCACAGTTTCGAGTTGCTCATTCAATGAACAAATTATTACGCAAAGTAGTGATTTATAAATTCACCGTTTCAATGAATGTACAACGCTTCCACAGCTTCCTTATTATGCCACGTCGAAACATAAATACTTCTGTGGATTAAAGATGTACGTTTTCTATTATCATACATTTGACACATAAATAAGAGTGGAAAATCGAAAGCAAAGGTATTGTGCTACTCATGAAAGCTGTGTGAAACGTAAGTTTCTCCTAAGATTTTTTCTGTTCCGGTAAATTCATAATAGTCAAGGTTGTTGTTCAACTAAGGACGCTTTGATGATGGCCAAGCAATATAGAACTTCTGGATATATTTCAAGTACCAACACCGTTTGAGGGACGAATCACAAATCTCAACAGCCTAGACTTGATAACATTAGGGAAGTTTTGAAACATGAAAGTTATGGGCAATTGAATAACAATTGGATGTTGAAGCATTCCAGTGTGTATAAATTAAGGCGAATATGCAAAGTAAAAATTTAAAACTACTGTCAGAAAATATTCAGACAAAAAAGATAGTGATACGGAAATCGCTTTCAAATGCTCGAGTCTTTGTCCACCGAAAATTCGAATCAAGTCTACAGTAAATGATCTACATGAAACATCAAATCACACCAAAACCAGACAAATTATTGATAGAACATTTTGAAGATCCAGAAAATTCGAGATTATTGCTCTAAAACTGCATCTGTAAAGAAATCAACACGATGAAACCAAAAACTTTTTTGTAATTTTAACAGAATTCCGTATACTTTTCAGTTTCAGGTAGGCCATTTTATAAGTTAGAATGTAGTTTATATAATAATTTTTCATCTGTAGTGGGTTTTCTACGAACCATTCGTTTAGAAAATTAAAAAAAAATGTGTTTGCTAACTATTTCATGAATGAATCAAGTGAATTTTTGAGGTTGGTTATGTCGTTGGTTAACTCAATCCATGAAGAGTAAACGAAAATATTTTCTGAGCAAATTGAAACAGGATTTAATTATTGCTTGAAAGGAGTTATTGTAGAGACAACCGTACTGTTTCAGATAACCATTGTCTATTGTACAAGTTTTCGTTTGTAGTTATTCGACGATTTTTTCCAATTTGATTATGCTGCTACACAAAATAGTTATTCTCATCGCCAAAACATAGGCGAAGTAGTACGGTTTTATGTGGCTGTTATAAGGAACAAATCACTTCACAGACGATACGAAGTTGCTTACAAGGAGCTTTTTTCAAATACCGTATTAGAACCTGCTGAAAATTGGTACATTGATACTTCCTGGCCTCCAGAACACGAATATCAAGTTTTCAGGTCTTAAATACAAACCGGTTTTGAATTATGATCCTTTGAAAATGAAGAAAATGAAGCCGTGAACCTCGTATTCATGTTAGCTTTGTGATACATCTTAATTTTCAAACAATAATAACTCGAAAACAGTTTATATTCGGAAGCCGCAAAACTTGATTCTTGTATTCAAGATGTCCGAAATTGCTAGAGTGACAATTTCCAGAAAGTGGTTTTCAAAAGGAACTCCCCTGTCAGAGCTCTTTAAAAAAAGTAGAGTGATTCGATGCACATTCGCAATTATTTGCCATCGTCGTCCGGTTAGAAAGATCACTGTGTCAGATTGCTATTATTCTAGGAAAACTTATGAAGGGATTGCTTCCTGTTTTCCTCATTCTCTAGGACCAGTTCAGACCACGAAGACTCATTCGGGCAGGGTTGCAATCTGACGGGCTGGCCCAGCTAGTCCGGCAGGATAAACTTCGAGGCAGGTTTTTTAAAAGTTATCTATACCAACAACTAATGAAGTTTTTTACAAGCCACACTTTAATTGTAGCCTTTCAATTTCCGGTGGCACTTGAAAAAAATTAGGATTTGAAGTAACAAAAGTTACCGTTTTTATTTGCTAGTATCATTGGTAATAAGATTAGTACATCACTGATTATCGTCTCAGCTTTTTCAGTATGATTGTGATTCAATGCCCAACAAAACTTCCCTTCGTAATATTTTGAATGAATCCTTTCGATTTATAACAATAATGTGAAACCGAAAATGTTGCCGATAGATCTTTCTACTGTTCCGACTATTGCTGTTTCTATATGCTGTCATGAGTGCATGTGATATATCATTGATCGCTTCATTAGATACCCCATTGCTGTTCTCCTGAACAACTTTTTGCGGGGATTCCGGTCACTCTTATTTTTGGATTAAGAGCAAGAATGGTAGGATGTTGAAGACGGACCTTCTAATGTGTGAGTTTGTGAAAAGATTTGGGAAATTGTCATAATTAAGG
The DNA here is from genome assembly GCA_963932045.1 of Caenorhabditis sinica. Taxonomy (NCBI): domain Eukaryota; kingdom Metazoa; phylum Nematoda; class Chromadorea; order Rhabditida; family Rhabditidae; genus Caenorhabditis; species Caenorhabditis sinica. Next base: position 25,789,098 of record OZ009940.1, read on the forward strand.
TCATAGACAAAGATAGAAACCGCATCCTATGTCATACAACAAATCGAACCAATTTCCAAAAATGTTCCTATTTCCTGTACTTATTATCCATGATCAGTTCATGATCAATGTGATACTCGTTCATAACATATTTTGGTTGATTATGATAAGGTTGGGCGGATATCCATACTCTATTCTCCTTATCTTTCATCGCTCTCATGCGACTTTGAAAATGTCTTTGATTGATAACAATGAAATGGTCGTTTATCTATCAAGTCACAGTAAACATGAAACCGTTAGGATTTTACTTGGAATCGGATCATTGGGGTATGTTTCACAAAACTGATTTCAGTCTATGATTTCGAAGTTTTGGCAATGGGTTAGAGTTATTGTTTTGAAAAACTATACTACAGATAGATAACAAGTCTCTCCAAAAATCACATTGAATATCCATGTTTCTAGGCAGTAGAAATGTATTATGCTTCTCAACCAGATAATTCATCTCATGTAATACCACTAACAATCAAAACGGTGTAGGTTTTTGCAAGCCTATTTGGAATTGAAACGTACTGAAACAAAAATTTCATAAACCTATTTTGTGGACTAGCAAAAACAGGCAATATTTTCAAAAAATTCTCTGTTTCTCTTGCTTGTTTTGAACTGTTTGTGACACGGTTTGTTATATACTCGTTTTTCACAATCATTACTATTTCCTGATGATGATTTGAAGTGATGCAATTGGCCAAGTGAATCTTGTCTGCCTCTATGACGCATAACTTTGTATTTCTTAAAATTTGGCGGCGAGACTTATTTCAATGATTAGGAACTCCTCCAGATTCGAACTTTACATTATTCGAAAAACTGAAAAAAGTTTACCGTAAGTCCTAAGTTCGTGTCAGTTCGATGTTTCCGAAACATTTGTTAGGTACTGTTTCTTTAACTATGCACAAATCGCAGGATAGGTACAAAGTATAGATAACAAGGATTGTTTTGGCTATTTGCGCATTACAATGTTCAGATACGAATTTCAATGTTTCAAGTTTCCGCCGTAAGCGTGGAGGTTTCTGTACATTTCAATAATATTCGTTCTTCCATATCCACTATCGGATTAAAAAGTGAGGCTCGATAAAAAATGTGAGGAAGTTATTTTTTCAGTTTTTGAAGACCATGTTAGTGAAATTCCGATTGACTCTGTTTTTCATTTTTGATGCACAAAACTGAAATAATAGCAACGTTGAATTATTTTGTGTTTCACTATTTTGTTGTAACAGCAAAAATATGAACTGTTTCGATTTTCTTTGCAATTTACAGGTTTTGCAATAACGAAGTGAAGCAAGTTCTAGAAAACGAAGGATTTCACAAAGCTTGAATGTTGAGAAAAATGAATATTGGGATTTTGTCTGCGGATAGATAAGCTACACGTTCATCAAGATCCAAGCATCTTGAAGCAGAAAAGTTTTACAGTTTCAATCTGTAAATAAAGAGAGGGAAGTTGCGGCAGTAAAATTTGTTAAGTGTATCCGTTAAGAACAAACCGTCCTTCATCACTCTGGAGGTACGAGTTTTATTCGTTATGAGATTTGAGATTTTTTCGGGCGTAATGTGTGAGAGAGTAGAAAGGGTTTTTTCGATTCTCAATAATCACACAGTGTTTCAAACATGTTTTAAACAAAAATCTTAACAACGAGTGATTCATCAAGAGGATCAAATCCCCCTCGATTCACAGTTACAAGTCAAGGCGGAAAAACGGAAAAAATTGATCCAAAAAGCTCCTGACGATGTTCGTGCTGTAATACCGTATACTCAACGGAGGGGGATTGCTAGAAGTTGAGCAAGACATAATCTTTGCTAATGACCAAAAACTATATCATCATGGAGGTTAACAAAAATTAAGAAAATAGGCGTCTTACCAAAATAGTGATGCAAAAATAGGGGTCGTGGAATAGCGAAATTTTTATAAGGAGGTGGTTTTTTGGTCGCAATTATTATATTGTTATTGGTAACGCCTTTTTCTTTGTTGTAAAATGAGTACTTGAAACATCAATAGTTTTTTGAAAAAGAAAAACATCGATGTCCAGTGAGCACAATGATGATCCTATGAAGAAAAGCGCAAATTATAGTCAAGGTTAGAAGAATAGCTCAGAAAATAGGTATTTCCTATTGCTTGTTCCACCACACGTATTGACGTTAACTGAAACGTTCACCTGGAAAATGGGTAGATGAAACGGAAATTTCTTAGGAATTTTCCTCCCTGAAATTTTAGTTTGCGGTTCTCGATCATTACTGTCTCTCATTTTTTACAAAATTTGTTAAAAATCTGAAAAAGTACTAGTTTTTCATGTCGTTTCAAACATAGCAACTTTTTCTTCAGGCTAATGCAACGGAGGAGCTAATATTGAAGGATGAGCTGTGGGAGCAGAAGACTTTAGAAGCGGATAACAGGGAGCAAGAAACACCATCTCCATGAATTTGTCCATCTTCATCAATGTCATCTTCTGTTTACTACTGCAAGTTAGTTGAATTTTTAAGAAGACTAATAAGGACTGAAGTAGAAATTGGTAATTCAAAAACCATCCGTTTGATGAACACCATATAAGATTTACGGGTTTTAAGAATTCTGCTGGTTTCTTCTTTATTGTTTTCTTTGTATCGTTGGGTTCTCTAAAGCGCCTCTTAATCCAGGAAAATGAAATGAGAATAGTAATATTATGTCATAGATGCAGAAATTATTATGGGGTTTTGGTTGAAACATTGAATAGGAATGCTTGAACTCAAATGAAAGATATCTCGAAATGAAACATTGTTGTAAAAATGAGATCGATTCAGATGAAAGAACACGGATTAGGACCTGAATTCTGAAATATCAACGTTTTGAAACGGAAAAATTTACGTTGTGCAATTTTTGCACCTTGGAAGCTGCATTTTTGTCTATTACTGGACAACCGAGCGGTCAATCACATAATGTTTGAAACTGCTACCGAAACCCACTATTTGAATTAGAAAGAAACGGGAATGAGTTGAGCAACGTTTCATTGCGCCAGCCTGTTCATATTATGCTCTCTTCAAAACAGAAAATGTTTTTATGTTGTCTTCAAATCAGTATCATGCTTAACTTAGCAGCCACCACAGACCTCACTTGAACTTCAAAGTGAAGTAAAACCGAAAACCAACATTTTCGAACCCTAAAAATTGATGAACCAACAGTATTGTGAAAAACTTTTTCTGATTCTTGTGGATCATAACATCAGAAGTTTAAAGTGTATATTGCTAAATAGTACATGAACCACTGAAAGTAGACACCCAGCAAGTACAGATTGGGCAAAGTAAATCATGATCTCTACGAAACAACTGAAACTCGAAGCATTATCCAAGTAGACACACTGAAACAGTTGCATTATTTTCCGGACAAGATTGTTTCTGGATGAGTTACAGTAGTGATATGATAAGCGAACTACGGTAGCATTGAACCTCATAATTTTCATTCCAAATCTAATAGGTATTTGATACTTAAAGTGTTTATTCCATTCATATTGCCTTTGATTAAAATGTTCATCTGGAAAATGGGTTGATGAAACGGAAATTTTTTACGACTTTTCCTCCCTGAAATTTTTGATAAATTTTTGTTCTGGACTACTGTCTCTTATCTCACAGTACTGTCTCTTATTTCTTATAAAACTTGTTAACGATCTGAAACGGTACTAGTTCATTGTGTCGTTTCAAACAGAGTAACTTTTTCTTTCTGGCAACCCAATAGCTAATATGGAAAGATCCGCTGAAAGAGCTGAAGAGTTTCAAAACGGATAACACGGAGCAAGAAACGCCATCTCCATTGAATTTGTCCATGTTCATCAATGACATCTTCTGTTTAATACTGCATCTGTTCACCAAATATAGCTGTAAAATAAGCTAACTTATTTTACTGTTCCACAATTGAAGTGAAGTTAGTTGAATCTTTAGGAAGACTAATAAATGCAATTAAAAAATATGTCATGCTAAAACCATCGGTTTGATGAAAACTATATAAGCTTTACGGGTTTTGTAGAATTCCGCTGGCCGCTTTTTCGTTTTTTTAAAGCTTTGTATCGTTGGGTTCGCTACGGCACCTTGTCATCCAGGAAAACGAAATAAGAATAGCGTCCAAAATGTCCAAGACGCAGAAATAATTATGGGATTTCGGTTAAAATATTGAAGATGAATGCAGAACAGAGCATTAACCGTAACCATCAAATAAAATATATCTCGGAATCAAACATTGTTGTAAAAATGAGAGTCGTCGAATGGAAGAACATGGTTAGGACCTTCATTCTAAAACATGAACAATTTGAAACGGAAAATTGATCAATTTTGGTACCTTGGAAGCTGAATTTTTGTCTATTACTGGAAAACCTAACGAAAAGGCCGATTACATAACGTTCCAAACTGTTACCAAAACCAGGCGGTCTTCGCCCCCTTCGGGGGCTCCGCCCTCCTGGCCTTCGCTTACTTCGTAAACTGTAACATAACATTTTGAGGTTTGGAAGCGTCCTTCTCAATGAATATTCAACTCTAAAACTTTTCTTCAACCGACCATGAGTAGGAAGTAGAAAAACGTATTAATGTAGCTCTGACAATTGTTCATTTGATGCTTTAGCTTCACAAAACATAAATTGAATCTTTGTTTTTTTCATCGAAATTGAAGTTCAACCTAATGTACACCCTAATGAAACAGTTTGAAAAGCATTATTTTGGGATGCTCATAACTTTTAAAAACTTTCAAATCGCGAAGAACTTGCAAAAAAAAACAAAAAACACTTTCCCTCACTCAAAAAAAGAAAAGTTCATAAAGATGGAACCGAACCCTGACCGAGTGGATCCGTACCAACCATTTCGACCACTACACCACGCGGCCGCACGGAAGAGGGGATGCCAAAGTGGTAAACATTACAGTCGGCACTGCCCTTCCTCTCCCCTTCCTCCTCCCCCTCTTTCAGTTTCTTTTCTCACGTTCCAGTGTGCAACAGTGAAAATGGGACCAAAAATCAGTATACGTCAAAGTTGAGATTTTTGAAAAAAGAAAAGTGGGGGCATCAACTAAGACACATTTCTGATCTACTGGTAGAAGTTTCATCAAAATCGGTCCAGTATGGGCTGAGTTATAGCCGCCAACAAACATACACACAGAAGGAAATCGCTGATTGTTATTAGTAAAGATCCACTATTCGAAACAGCAAAAAACCGGTAGGACTCACCCATTGTTTCATAACTCCAGCCTGGTTTTATTATGCTCTCTTCAAAACAGAAATTTTATTTTGTTGTCTTTAAATCAGAATCATGCTTAACTTAGCAGCCACCACAGTCCTCATATCAAAAAGTCAAGTGTATGAAAATTTTTTGTTCCATTTGTAACATGTTTTTCTCAGTTTTACTACCTTGCAATAAGTTCTTCATTGATGTTGAGGTTGCCATCACACTTATAGCCAACTCTACAGTAATCAGAGATGCACGGAATCTTCCGTTTTCCGTTAAAATTGATTTTACTCCGTCTTCCGCCTTCCGTGTATTTCAAAAGTCCCTTCCGTGCATCTCTGACAGTAATCAAGTTCAATATGCTCCAAGTTCGAATCACTCCAATTTTCGGTATTTCCAGTTTCTTATCGGTTTTCATAAGATGTACGGAACATATGAAACTAATCCAGTCAAATTTATATCGACTGACTGAAATAGAAAAAATAGTTACACAGTTGTCCAACATTTTTATTTTTTTCAAATCTCGCATAAAACATATGTTTCAGGTTTTATCGGGATTCACAATTCTCATCGGATTGCTCATTGTTATTGACAGTTATTGGTTAGTACAGTAACATACATTTCTACAAAAAAAACAAGTATGTTTAGACAAAAATCATCATATTGATCGCATTTTTTTGTGTGAGCACTTTTGATCGAAGAGGTCCGATAACAAGTCTTACTTCCGTTTTCCCTCTTTTGTATGCCACATAGAAAAAATCTCTTCCACGCACTTTTGAACAGGATGTTTAGGCTTATCATTGTGGACTATGGAACTTCAAAGTGCAATGAAACCGAAAACAAAAATTTCCTAACCCTAACAATTGATGAACCAACAGTGTTGGGAAAAATATTTTCTGATACTGATGGATCATAACATCAGCAGTTTGAAGTGGATAATGCTAGATAGTAGATGAACTGCTAGTAGACACCCAGGAAGTAATTGAAATATTGAATAAGAACGCTTGACCTAGCTACGGAGGTAGTTAGACATCAAATAAAGATTTCTCGGAATCAAACATTGTTGCAAAAATGAGAATCGTCGAACGGAAGAAACATGGTTAGGACCTTAATTCTGAAATATCATCGTTTTGAAACGGCAAAATTTACGTTAGAACTTTGAAAGCCTTTGACACCTTGGAAGCTGTATTTTCGTCTATTATTGGAAAGACAAATTAATTACATAACGTTCCAAACTGTTACCGAAATCCACTATTCGAAACAGCAAGAAAAGCATATCACACAACCATCGTTTCATAACTCCAGCCTAGTCTTGTTATGCTCTCTCCAAAACAGAAATTTTATTTCGCTGTCTTCAAATCAGTATCATGTTTAACTTAGAAGCCACCACAGAACTCGTATCAAAAAAGCCAAGTGTATAAAAATTTCTGTTCCATTTGTAACATATTTTTCCTCAGTTTTACTACCTTGCAATAACTTTGCGGTATATGTTGAGGTTGCCATCACACTTACAGCTAACTCTACAGTAATCAAATTTGATATGCTCAAAGTTCGAATCACTCCAATTTTCGATATTTCCAGTTTTTTATCGGGCGCAGTGCATCTCATAAGTGGCTCGGAACACGCGAAACTAACCCAGTCAAAGTTATGTGGACTGACTGAAATATAAAAAATAGTTACACTTTTAACCAATTTTTTTGAATTTCGCTTTGGAGAAATCGTTCCATGTTTTTTGGGACTTGCAATTCGGATTACTCATTGTTATTGATTATTATTGGTTAGTACAGTAACATACATTTCTACAAAAAAAAACAAGTCTGTTTAGACAACAATTACCAGATTAATCGCACTTTTCTTGTGAGTACTGTTGATCAAAGGGGCCCGATAATCAGTTTTCCGTTTTTTTTTGCGGGGAGTATAGTGGAGCAGGCATTTTCAAATTTTACCGCCCTAATATTTGATACTGCAAGAGTTTGTTCCACCACAAGTATTGACTCTGAGTGAAACGTTTATTTGGAAAACGGGTAGATGAAACGGAAATTTCTTACGACTTTTCCTCCCTGAAATTTTTGGTAAATTTTTGTTCTGGACTAGTACTGCCTCATTTTTTTAAATACAATTCGTTAACGATCTGAAGCGGTACTAGTTTTTTTGTGTCATTTCAAACATAAAAGCTGATATTTTTCCAATCTAAAGCAACCCCAGAGCTAATATTGAAAGATCCGTTGAAAGAGCAGAAGAGTTTTAGCGGATAACACGGAGCAAGAAGCGCCATCACCATTGAATTTGTCCACATTCATCAATGACATCTTCTGTTTAATACGACATCTATTCACCAAATATAGCTGTAATATAATCTGGCTTGTTTTGCTGTTCCACAATTGAAGTGAAGTTAGTTGAATTTCTAGGAAGACTAATGAAAAGAATGAAAACATTTTAGTTCGGAAACCATCGGTTTGATGAACACCATATAATCTTTTCGGGTTACTTTTTCGTTTTTTTTTTATTATTTCAACCCCCGGCTCGGTAGTTGTGTGCGCACATTTTCAGTGCTTTTCCCAAGAATGGGCGTGTCACATTTACAACTGCGGCGCGCCGACGTTTTTTTGAATAGACAATAGGAATGTTCGAAGAGCAAACTAATAATAATTCTGAAAACTTGTGAACATATCGAAACAGATAAAGTTAGATGTACTCCAACTTGGATCAGTCTACTGTTCCTGAACGTTCAATTAACCAGGTTAAGTGTTAATCTAACAATGATGAATCCATCCCAATGGACTTTCCAAAGATCAAAAAATTGAATAGTCACACTTAACGACTTGAAGTCGACTCGTCCAGAAGGTATCATCCGCTATGAACATTTTGAACAAAAAATGACGATGTGAAACAGTGAAAATTGGAAATGTTGTACTAAAATCTGACGTTGAATTTTTAGGGTGTGATGCGTTTTTAAAAAACAAGTCAATTCAATTACAGACTGTAAAGCTTGTGAATCATTTTGCAAATTAATCTAGAAACTAAAGGTACATTTAATAACAGTAAAGTTTTTGGAAACTCGGCCACGGCTACCGGATACAACTTCTGCCATTTTTTTTTCTCATTTCGGAGCCATGTGCGAGGTTTTAGAGCGATTTTTGAGCGTTTTCATTATGAATTTTGCAATCTACGCACATTTTTACGTATTTCAAGCAATAAAAATTAATAAAAGTAAACGTTGAAAAATCACAGTTTCGAGTTCCTCATACAATGTACGAATTATTACGCGAAGTAGTAATATTTGCGTAGACTAATTCACTGAATGTGCACTGCTTACACAGCCTCCTCGTCAAAACATAAATATTTCTGTGAATTTTAGATTTACGTTTTCTATTATCAAACATTTGATACACAAATAAGTACATTATGCACGAAGAATCGAAAGCAAAGGTACTGTGCTACTTATGAAAGCTGACTGAGACGTAATTTTTTTTAAAGATATTGTCTGTTCCGGCATATTCATAATAGTCAAGTTTTGTTGTTCAATTTATTTGACTTAGAATAGATGATGGTCAAGAAATTTAGAGTTTCTGAATAGAACCCAAGTACCGAAACTGTTGGAAGGACAAATCATAACTCTCAACAATCCAGACTTGATATGGAAGTTTTGAAACATGAAAGTTTAATAAAATCAATTAGCAATTGGATGTTGAAGTATTCCAGGGGCAATACATTATGGCGCATACACAAAGTAAGAAATATGAACCTATTGTCAGAAAAATTGACTGAAACCGTGGTGTTAGCTCTATCCATGTAAGAGTATACGAAAATGTTTTCTGAACAAATTGAAACAGGTATCATTGTTTCTTGAAAGGAGTTATTGTAGAGAGACGACCCTACTGTTTCAGATGACCATTATTTGTAACAAATTTTTGTTTGTAGTTGATCGACGAAGTTCTCAGCATGATTGGAGTGATTTGCATAATTGGAGTGATTGTAATAATAACATTTTCATTCTGCGATATTCCGCTAATATGAAATATATGAAACCCAAAAAAAGAGCGTGTGTGAAGATAGACAAGTAAGCGGATGCCAGGAAAAATATAAATAAGTAGTAATATAACAAAATAATTATAAATAAGTAAGATGATGAATTATGTACTGTTTCAGATAACCATTGTCTATTGAAAGAATTTTCGTTCGTAGTCATACAGTATTCTCCATTTATAACAGTTGACACCAAAAAGTTATTCTTATTATCAAAACATAGGCGAAGTAGTACTGTTTCATGTGGCTTTTATAAGAAACAAATAACTTCATAGACGATACGATTTGCTTACAATTATCGATTTTCAAATACCGTATTGGAACTTGCTGAACATTGGTACCTTGGTACTTTCGGTTCTCCTGAACACGAATATCAAATTTTTAAGTCCACAACACTAACCGGTTTTGAGTTATGATCTTTTGAAAATGAAGCCCTTAACCTCGACACATACCAAGTTTCAAAATATCATAACTCGAAAACAGTTTATATTGGGAAGCCTCAAAACTTGATTCTCGTATTCAAAATGTCCAAAAGTGCTAGAGTGACAATTTTCAGAGAGCGGTATTCAAAAGGTACTCCCTTGTTAGAGCTGTTAGAAAAAAAGTAGAGGAATTCGATGCATCGTTACAGTTATTTGCCCCTATCATCCAGTAACAAGGATTACTGTGTCAGATTGCTATTATTCTAGGGAAGCAATGGACGGATTGATTCTTGTGTATTTCCTTCCGTTTAAAACCAGTTCAGACTACGAAGACTCTGTGAGCAGGGTTAAAACCTGACGGGCTGGTCCGGCCCGTCCGGCCGGAGAAACTTCGACGCACTTCTTATTGAATTAACAATACCAATAACTTATTAAGGTTTTTTATAAGCCACAATTTAATGGAAGAATTTCAATGCCCAGTGGAACTTGAAAAAGAAATTAGGATTTGAAGTAACAAAAGTTACCGTTTCTATTTGCTAGTATCATTGGTGACAAGATTAGTATACCACTGATTCTTGTCTCAGAATAGTAAGTATGATTGTGTTTTGATTCGGTATGAAGCTCAGAATATTTTGAATAAATCCTTTTGATTTATAATTGTAATGTGTAGCCGAAAATGTTGCCGATGGATTTTTCTACTGTTCCAACTATTGCTGTTGCTATTTGTTGTTACATATGAGTGATTGTGATGTTGTTGCTCGGTTGGTCGCTTACCCCCATTGCTATTCTCCTGAACAACCTTTTGCGGAAAATCAGGTCACTCTTATTTTTAGATTATGAGCAAGGATGAGAGGAGCTTCAGGATGGACTGTTGGCAGTGGTTCCTTCTAATGAATGTGTGTGTGAAAATGCTTGAAAATCGTCATAATTAAGGCCATAGACAAATATAGCAAACGTACTCTATGTCATACAACAAACCGAATCAATTTCCAAAAATGTGTCTGTTTCCTGTGGGTATTTTGCATGATGAGTATCACTCCATAATTGATACTGCAGAGTTTCATTCATGACTTATTTTGATTGATTATGATAACGTTCGTTGATTATGATAACGACAACGTCGAATTATTGTGCGTTTTACTATTTTGTTGTAACAGCAAAAATGTTAACTGTGTTGATTGTCTTTAACAATTACTCTGGTTTTGCTACAACTAATTGAAGCAAGTTCTAGAAACTATTAATTTCACAAATCTTGACTGTTGAGGAAAACAAATGTTGGGATTTTACTTTCGGTTGGATAAGCTACTATCATCCACGTTCATCAAAATCCGAGCATTTTGAGACAGAAAAGTTTTACAGTTTCAATCTGTAAATAAAGAGAGGGAAGAATGAATTGCGGCAGTGAAATCCGTAAGCGCATTCATTACGATCAAATCATCCTTCATCACTCTGGAGTTACGAATTGAATTCGTTATGAGAATTGAGATCTTCTCGGGCGTAATGTGTGAGAGAGTACTATGGATACTTCGTTTCGAGAATCGCACATATACATGATGTTCATGTTTTAGTAACAGTTTGAAACAAAAAATCTTAACAACTAGTGATTCAACAAGCAGATCGATTTCCCTTTGATTCACAGTTACAAACCAAGGTGGAAAAACAGGAAAAGTTGTTCCAAAAAGCTCCTCGTGCTGAAATACCGTATGCTCAAGGGGGGGGGGGGGGTTGTTAGAAGATGAGCAAGACTTAATCTTTCTTTATGACCAAAAACATATATCATCATGAAGAAAATAAAAAATAACCGGAAACTAGCGTCGTACCAAAATAGTGATGTAAAAATGAGGGTCTTGGAATAGCGAAATTTTTTCAGGAGCTGGATTGTTGGTCGCAATTTTTGATATGTACTAATTGATGTTGCGTTGTTCTTCGTTGTAAAATGAGTACTTGAAGCATTGATAGTTTTTGGAAAAAAAAACTTCGATATCCGGTGAGAAGTCTGATGATCCTATGAAGAAGAGCGCAAAATAATTGTCAAGGTTAGAAGAATAGCTTAAAAAATTGGAATTTGATACTGAAAGCCCTTGTTCCACTATGAGTATTGACTTTGAGTGAAATTTTTATCTGCGAAATGGGTAAATGAAACGGAAATTTCTTACGACTTTTCCTCCCTGAAATTTTAGTTGATCTGTCGTAGTGATAGTACTGTCTCTTATTTTTTATAAATTTCGTTAACGATCTGAAGCGGTACTAGTGTTTTGTGTCTTTTCAAACATAGTAACTTATTTTTTCCAGGATAATGCAACCGAGGAACTATTATGATATTGAAGAATCAGTTGAAAGAGCAGAAGACTTTAGAAGCGGATAACACGGAGCAAAAAGCACCATCTCCATTGAATTTGTCCATCTTCATAAATGTCATCTTCAGTTTAGAACTCTATCTGTTCACCAAATATAGCTGTAAAATAATCTGACTTATTTTACTGTTCCACAATTGAAGTTAAGTTAGTTAAATTTCTAGAAAGACTAATAATTAATAAAAAGAAATTGCTCATTCTAAAACCATCGAATGAAAGTCATATTGAAAACTCCATTCTGAAATATCAACGATTTGAAACGGAAAATTTATGTTGGTCAACTTTGGAACCTAGGAAGTTGAGAATATTTGTGTATTACTGGAAAACCAACGACACAATTTTTGGAAACATCTTTGTTACTCGAGATGTGATTATTCTGACCAAATGTAACGGGAATATCTAAACTATAACAACGAAAAATCTGACTCCCCAAAGTAGTGCAAATTTGAATTTCAAGTCGATTCTAGAATTTCCTAGTTATAGAATTCGCTTAACTGGCGATTCGTTCCTTGAGCCATATCTCAAAAATGGTCCCCCAGGCAATGAGATTATTCAAAAAGATTTCCACCCAATTCAAAAAAAAGGCCGCAATTTCGCTCCTAGACAAGATGCAGCAAATCTGAGCACAGATTCGGAATCTTCATGAATTTTCCGGCCAGGAGATTAGATCAAATTCCCCCCCCCCCTTTTTTTTCTTTGTGTAGACCTACCTCTTCATTTTTCTCGTCCTCTCCCCTCTCACTTTTGATCTACTCGTATTGATTTTTGGCGCGAAACTCACCCCTTTCCTCTTTGTTCCTCTGCCACTCTCATTCTTTTCCAATTTTCTGGTGCCGAGTTGCTGTCCCTCATTTTATTGAATTTTCAGGGTTTTTTTTCAATTTTGCGAACTCGTTCCGTATTTGTTTCTATTTTATGTTCGCATTGTCGCGCCCATAATCCGTCGGGATTATTGCCGCAACCTTTTCTGTATACAATTCATGTCATTTGCTTTCTAACTCTCATTGTTCATCTAATCATTTACAGGTTTACTCATTCAGTCATCATTCAAAATCACTCGGTTACATTTCCACTCGAGACCTTTCGTAAATACCGTTCCAATGCAACCGCGCTCCACCGAACGTGCGGGGAGAATTGAATTCACCCGCACACTTTTGGCGCGAAAACACCACTCGCGAGCGGCGACGCTGCCACTCGCTCGTCACTTCTTCGCTTCTTCTCACATTCGCACCTACGATGTGGTCGTCGGTTGAGTATCCGTCGCTCTCTACGGATTATTCCCGACAACTTCCTGTGAAAGCGTCAACATCACCTTCGCTGTAAGCTAGAAGGCCTAAGACCCTGCTGTGAAGGGACACTGGGTTTACACTTATCTGTCATTCGCCAGTTACAAGCCAAGCAGACTTTCTACGCCAAGCCATCCGAAGTGTCTTCACGTCCGTGCCTTCCGTTGTGAGGAAGCCACGGTCGACGACGTCAACTACAACATAAGAGACTTCATCCCTCTTCCATCAACATCGGACCAACGTCATCGTACCGAGACGTCTTCAGATGCCCCAGCAGCGCACCAACTTGGAGTCAAGCAGCCCCAGCAAGGAACACGTCCCTAACTTACGCACCCCTTCTATTGTAACCAGGAGACCGAGAATAAATGAGTAACCCTAAATCGTGTTATTACATCCCGAACACACGGCGATAGACAGTACTATCCTTGTCCGTGATTGTTACCCACTGACACTCCATTATCACGGCGGGACATGGTGCATCGACCGGGAATCGAACCCGGGCCGCCCGCGTGGCAGGCGAGCATTCTACCACTGAACCACCGGATAATATCCCCAGCAATGGCAGAAGAGGAACCCGTTCCACCACTACCGTTGCCCCCAGCAGATGTCGTGTGCCAGGAATACTTCATCTTTCCACCGCTTGAAGACTTCAAAGAGGAATTCGCGAGACGTATCCCAGAACTGAACACCCCCGAAATCATGGAGTGGATCGATGAAAACGCAAGGACGACCATGCCAGAGCCCCAAGCAGGAGTTCCAGGAGCCGGACGTTGTGCAGTGTGCACATCAAATTGGCTCGGAATGCCAATGGAAGCCCATAATGTACACCAGTGCCCGATTCCTGTACAGTTTCGCCCGGCATTCCAAGCAATCAACACTCGCAGCATGTGTACCCAATGCCGTGGAAGGTCTGATAACCACGATCGTTGCAACGCACCGCTGGAACATTGTGCTCAGTGTCTGGAGAACGGAAAAGGACTCAGAAGACACCATCCAATGTCATCGATCTGCGTGATTCCAACAGACTGTGAAGAGGAATACTTCAACATGGAACGGAAGAAGCAGTACAGACGTAACTATCTGAAGTCCCTCCAGGAACCATTCAAGTTGATGCTCTATAACGATGAGCCACTATTCCACACCCCAGCAAATTATGACCAATTGATCGGCATAAAGGCGCTGAGAGCCACAACCAACATCTTTGGTCAAGTCGAATATGCACCGTTGCCAAGTTATCCAGGATTCGTTCCAGCCCACCAAACAGATGCCCGAGCAATGGTCGATCAGATGATTGCAAGACTCCAGGAGACGTACTACGCTACCGAAAGCCCAGGACGAGATCCTCCATCACCAGAAGTACAAGAGCAAATCCAAGCTCACAACGATGCCAAAAGAAGAAATGAGGAACGTCGTCGGGAGTGGTTGAGACAAAGACGAGAGCCGTGGGCAAGACCGGAAGCAATCAACATCGTCCAAGAACCAATGCCAGAGGAACAACATCAAGAGGAGGAAGATCCTGAAATGGAGCGTGCTGAGAACGCAGAAGTTTCAGAGTCCGAGTCCCCAAGCAGCGATGCAGAGTCCCCAAGCAGTGATGCTCCAGACAATGAAAATGCTCCAGACAATGCAAGTCCAGTCAAAAGTGATAGTGCCTCGGAATCCAGTGAGGAGCCAGAGCCAAAACGCGCTGAGAGCGTCAAGGCTTCGCCTCCGAAACCCCCAGCTAGAGCCAGTAAAACATCGTCATCCAGCTCTACGGGCAACACCGAGACACAAGTCATGGGTTCTATGGAATCCACCGAGGAGGAAATGGAACGTTTCGTGACCGACACAGTGATGACCACCAAAGGAGTCCCTACAGTGCCAGTCATCGCACCGAAGCCCAAGCTGACGTCTAGCCAACAAAGACAGAACTACGGGACCCCAGCAGTCGTTGAAGACGAAGGAGCAAAGAAGTGGTGGGACGAGAGAAAGCTGAAAGTGGAGATGATGATAAGAGTCTCCTCAGGAATTCAAAAACGTATGATGCGCAAAGCCGGAAGCAAGTTCGAGATCGTCAGATCCATCAAAGTCACCGAACCGGAACACGATCGGCGCCCATACAGAATCCTCATTCACCAGCTGAAGAAGACTGTCACCGAGATCGCCATGAAGTCGATCATCGACTACGACGACGCAATCCCCAAGCTGCAACAAGCCATCACTGGACGACATGAGTCACCGGAGTTCTTCAAGGATTCGGAAAAATGGAGCGAAGGAGGAAAGAACTGGAAGGAATTGTACTACGAACTTCTCCTCAAAATCGCGTGCTCGATCGTTGTCATCAACAAGCCAACCTATACGGAACTTTCAAAAGATTCGGATAGCAAGATCGACGTGTTGCTTGTGCCAGAGACGGTCCATATCCCCAGCTCACAATTCTACTTGGACTCCTACTACTTGCATCGTGAATATGCCTTCATGGTCTACGCCACCGCCATTGCCCAAACGCTTCCCGGATGGTAGAAGATGAAGGAAGAATCAATCCCCAGCAAATACCGGAAATACCGGTTATCATTGAACTCGAAAATTAATTCTGCTGAGAAGAATAAAGTAGAATATTGTTTATACTGTCTAGCTTAATTCTAAACCACACACCAAACAACTCTTTCAAAAATTTAAAATCTAACCAAAAAATTCAGGATTTAAAAGAAATTCAGGTTTCTCATAAAACGCGTGTAGCGACACGTATCAGTTGAGGTCTATGAATTCCGGATACATGGTCAGTCGGAAGCCAAGCAGTCCTGTCATGAGGTACCAGAAGTGACAGTTGATGGTGGAAGTTTCCGAGGAAGCCGTGTGCGTCTGCCTGCTGAGAAGGCACCACATGAGTGCATAGGAGCGCCCTCAATGAGAGGTTCCGGACGTCTTCTGCAACGAGGACGTAAAACCAGTAGCGACTGGTCCGCAACGACGTCGTGAAAGTAACGGGTCAAGCCGACAACAGCTGTAAGCGGCACGTAGGATGCAGCTGTCTGGTTACGCAACTAACCAGTAAACTTCTAAACGAATTTCCAAGACTCTCTGCTGGAGAGTTCCCCTTGTGTTCCTTTTTCAGACTTGTGTACACAGGTACAAAGTCATATTGTTATCCCCCTCATTATCTTATCTCTTGTTACCCGTCCCAGTAGGCCCCCCCCCCCATTCGTCAGAACTTAAATTCCTATTATGTATAATTACCATCGTCATTCAAATTCTCGTCAAAAGCCTGCTACCAACCAATCATCATGTCAATTCCAGGACAAGCAGAATCGCCGGTCCAAGGAAGCTGATATCCCAAGCAAGCCTAAAAGCTGAACAGTCTATGCTGAGAATGGACTGCAAAGCTATGAAAGAGTTCAAAGGACATGCAGCCAAACTCATCGGCAAAGCAATGTTCGCCTACGGCCAAACAACCGTACTTCTGAAGCTCGACAAGACGTCAAGATCCAAGTCAATCATCGTCAGAAGAAACTTGTTCCAAAATATCCTCAAGGACTGCGAATCGCTTCTCGAAGTAACGTTCGCTCAAATCAACAATACGATAGACCTCGAGGAGAACAAGAAGAACCTAAGAAAAGAAGTATGGAACTTCATGGACACCCTACAGTACGACTTCATCGCCAGAAAGCTGAAAACGTCACTAAGGCTATTGGAGCTTCGAATGGTCTGGAAAGAACCAAACGTCATCAAGTTCGCAGAACTCGAATCAACCCCAGAAGCTACCGCAGCAAAGATCTGGGAGAAAACACTCAACACAATGTTCGACCAAGATCAGGAAAAGGAGCCCCCAGCAAAGAAGCCAAAGAAGCCAAAGAAGGAGTCAGCAAAGGAGCAACTCGTCAAAGAGCCCAAAGCCCCGACAGAGAAACCCTGCCAGGAAATCAATCCGTGGAGAAAAAGTACTGCAGGAAGATGGTCACTCTCGATTCCGAAGAATCAGAGTGAGGAATTCAACGACATCGCACAATGTCAAACAAACAACGACGCCCCAGCAATGGAAGTCAAGTGCAAATCCCCCAGCATCGAGCCCAAGCAAGCCAAGGTCTTCAACACAGAAGGATGGAGACAACCGAAGCAAACAGAGCAACCAAGTTCCAAACGAGAGCAGAGGAATATGGAAGCCAGGGGAGTATCACCTGCCGAGCAGGACTTCGATCGAGGAGATACTCACCAGTCAAGTCAACGGAGTGGCGCTGAGAGCTACTACGTCGACGGACACAGCTCGATATTGGCTATGCTGGACCAGATGAACCCAATACGAGGCAATGCTGAGAATTGCCAAGTAAAGGGTCCCCTCCCCATCCAACCGATTCACAACGGCTCTGGAATTACATCGTCCGAGGAGTGCTGGATCTGCAAAGGTCACCACTTCCATCAAATCTGCCCGCTCAACCAAAGAACGTATCCAGAAGGCAGACAACCAAAACCAGGACCCCAATAGTCAGAATCGGAAGGATCATCATGTTCTACTTACCAAATTGTTATATTTACACACATGTTACACTTGCAACGAAACCGTCAAAAACCCAAGCAGAGTCCGCCAAGGAAGCTTCTCGAAGGAGGAGTGACCGAAGTGCACAATTCAACGCAAAAAGGATTCAATCAAGGATCTACAGACAAATATATCGTCACCGACAATCGTCCGAAATTCATCGTCAAAAATGGATTCAACGTAGTCAACTGTCAAGGACCGACGGATAGTACTAATCGTCAGGTCAAACAGAGACTGGAAGCTGCTGTGAAGCTGAAAGTTCTCACCTAAATAAGATCTCGAACCAAAGAAAGAACAGGTTGGACGTGATTGAGTCGCTCGAAAAACGATCCCAATCATTTTATTCAATAATAGCGTCTCAAGAACAAGCACATCCAAACTTCACCAATCGGAGCGTCGTCACGATCAAAATCTCAAACGACGTCCGATCCGAGGAGTTCTCAATCTAAATTTAGTCAAGAATTTCACCACCCCAGCATCTTCAAAAGACAAGCAGAAACAATCCATCGAAGGAAGATATGTTCGTCAATCAAGATCAATAGAACCCAAGACCAAAAGCTGTGCTGCTGTGAAGCCCAAGCGGAAGAGTAGTACAATCGTCACCAGCAAAATGTCAAAGTCAAGGCCTTCAAATGACACTGGACCGTGTTCCCCCAGCAAGTCATGGAGAATCCAACGTCAACTGCAAGGATCGTCTAACACCAAAGCAAGGATTCTTGTCTCCAAAAGCAATGGCCATGTCACCAACGCCATATGGAAAAGCCGAAAAGTCCAACACTCGGAGACGCCGGAGATCCCAGCTGCTGAGAAGCTGAAGAGCAAATAACATTCATCACGGTTTAAAACCAAAACTTTGCTCTCGGATCCCAAAGTTGGTTTTCTTCTGGCCCCCCAGTGTCGCGCCCATAATCCGTCGGGATTATTGCCGCAACCTTTTCTGTATACAATTCATGTCATTTGCTTTCTAACTCTCATTGTTCATCTAATCATTTACAGGTTTACTCATTCAGTCATCATTCAAAATCACTCGGTTACATTTCCACTCGAGACCTTTCGTAAATACCGTTCCAATGCAACCGCGCTCCACCGAACGTGCGGGAAAAATTGAATTCACCCGCACACTTTTGGCGCGAAAACACCACTCGCGAGCGGCGACGCTGCCACTCGCTCGTCACTTCTTCGCTTCTTCTCACATTCGCACCTACGATGTGGTCGTCGGTTGAGTATCCGTCGCTCTCTACGGATTATTCCCGACAACTTCCTGTGAAAGCGTCAACATCACCTTCGCTGTAAGCTAGAAGGCCTAAGACCCTGCTGTGAAGGGACACTGGGTTTACACTTATCTGTCATTCGCCAGTTACAAGCCAAGCAGACTTTCTACGCCAAGCCATCCGAAGTGTCTTCACGTCCGTGCCTTCCGTTGTGAGGAAGCCACGGTCGACGACGTCAACTACAACATAAGAGACTTCATCCCTCTTCCATCAACATCGGACCAACGTCATCGTACCGAGACGTCTTCAGATGCCCCAGCAGCGCACCAACTTGGAGTCAAGCAGCCCCAGCAAGGAACACGTCCCTAACTTACGCATCCCTTCTATTGTAACCAGGAGACCGAGAATAAATGAGTCACCCTAAATCGTGTTATTACATCCCGAACACACGGCGATAGACAGTACTATCCTTGTCCGTGATTGTTACCCACTGACACTCCATTATCACGGCGGGACACGCATCGATCTAAGCAATTTATAACATATTTTCCAGGGAAACAGCCACGCCACGAGAATCGTCTGCACCGGTGGATCGTGGGAGAGGCCCGAGCGGATAAGGTTACGGTACGTTTTTGAATATTTAGTTAAAGAAGGATTCCGGTAAAATTTTTTTTTGCTTTAAACTATGTAAAATTGTGCGTAGATTCTGAAAATGATCATGAAAATGCTCTAAAATCTCTCTAAAACCCTGAAAAATCGCTCCAAAATGAGCAAAATTCACGCAAATGGTCTCCGGGGGCCGTGGCCCAGTTTCCCGAAAAAGGGGCGGAGTCAGCCAATGAGCGCCAATCAGCGCCATTCCAACTACGGACGCGAGCGCTGTGATTGGCTGCCTTCAAACAATAATGGCGCTCATTGGCTGACTCCGCCCCTTTTTTGGGAAAGTCGGCCACGACCCCCGGAGACCATCCGCGTGATTTTTGCTCATTTCGGAGCGCATTTTCAAGGTTTTGGAGCAATTTTTGAGCACTTCGATTATGATTTTTGGAATCTACGCACATTTTTACATATATTAGAGCAATAGAAAATTTTGACCGGAATCCTCCTTTGTAGGGTTTCTGTTGGAGAAGGGGCCCCTCTAGTCGGCGTCCCTCTGTCGGTCGGTAGGCCGATGTGCGGTCGATTGTCCGGCTTTATCACCAAATAAAATTATGAACATCATTTTCTTCCAGACATCGAGAATCGCCGAAAGGAGTTGGATGGACTTCGAACGAAAGACCAAGGATCGAGACTGTTGGTGGACGATCGACGTCGAGTGGAGAGAGCTGATGGATGGCCGCGGATTTTTGTGGATTTACGAAAAAAAGGTACGTAGGTTTAATGGGTTGACATGAGCAAGAAAGGACAGAAAGCACACACATCCTACACATCTCTAGGGATTCATCAGCGAGCCTCCTTCGTGGATCTCTCGTCCAATATGGTGATTGTAAGTGCTAACGCACTCGAGCCTCCTTCGTGGATCTCTCACCGGACGATTCGATGTCTTATACATAATACATAGAATTAGAATAGAAAGCAAACATCATAAACCTCTCTAGGGAATTCATCAGCGAGCCTCCTTCGTGGATCTCTCGTCCAATATGGTGATTGTTAGTGTTAACAGCACTCGAGCCTCCTTCGTGGATCTCTCACCGGTCGATTCGATGTCTTATACATAATTCATAGAATTAGTTTGGAATTTAGATACAAACATCGTACACATCTCTAGGGATTCATCAGCGAGCCTCCTTCGTGGATCTCTCGTCCATTATGGCGATTGTTAGTGCTAACGCGCTCGAGCCTCCTTCGTGGATCTCTCGCCGGACGATTCGATGTCTTATACATAATACATAGAATGTAGAAATACGTTCCTTTCTTGCCATGTCTTTCACACCCCCCCCCCCCCACCCCCTTTCGAGATTCCAATACTCAAATAATTTTATTTTTTTCAGGTTTTTTTGGAACCGTTCTCCTGGCTCTTGTGCTCTTCTGGGAGTTGTGGTATAGGTCGTGCTCGGCGTGTGCTCTCAATAGAGTCAGCCGGCTCTTGTAGTGTTTTTTGTTAGGAGTATGGGTGGAGAAAAAAGTGTACATAAGCTTCGGGAGTTTTGTTACGGAGAAGAGGTTTCGGAAATGCTTCGAATTTCAGCCATAAAAGCGCTTGAAATTCTGAAGAATTATCGTAGTCGTTGGATCTTCTGTCTCGGATTCTGGTGTTCTAGAAGCGTTGTCTAGTGGTGGTCATACAGAATGGAGATTCCTCGATTTCCAGCCATAAAAGCGCTTGGGAATACGAAAAACTCCTGTGGCCACTGTTGAGACTAGTTGGCTTCTCTGAATTCTTTCCTGCTAGAAGATTAGAAGAATCCTATCCATCATTTGAGCTTTTGAGTCTTGAAAGTCAACTAATTCTCAGCCAGAAAGCCTGTTGAATTCATTCGCTTCTGATGTCGTTGCTTCTTCTTCATGAGTTCTGGCTCAGATTCTCGTTATCTATGGGAGCTCAGGAGACAGTATATGAGCGCCCGGGGCTTTCATTGTGTGAGTTATTCGATTTCCAGCCATAAAAGCGCTTGGAAATTCGAAGAACTCGCGTAAAAGTTGTCCAGCTTTGGCTGCTTTTTTATTTCTTCTCTATCTGCGAACCGTGTTTTCAATTTTCATTCATTTCTGAAAATCCATTTCACCGGAATCCATGATGAGGCCGTTGAAAAAGGCGAAAAAATCGACGTCATTTTCGGAATTCCCCAACAGTAGGACATTCTGAACTGGATTTTCGTCAATCTCAGATAATGTGAAAAGTGTCTATGGAGAGACATTCGAGGGTATCTGTCATTTTTCATTTCACCCCTATGTAGATCCCAAAACTCCCAAAATCAACGGGAGCCCTTTGAAAAATCGGGTAAAAATCGACGTCGATTCCAGAATTCCGCGGCGGGGGAATTATCTCAATCTGCGATTTTCGACATTCTTACAGATTCGGAATCCTCATAAAATTTCGCATCTTTTGGGCCTACTTGCGGTGGTAAATGGCCGGTTACGAAACGCCGCAGTTGCGAATTTGAAAAGAGTTGCGAAATGACTAGTTGCAGAACGTCATGGAGCCTCGAAAACGTGTTGTAGACAATCTTTTCTAATCCGTGTCACTGTTTTCTCTCTTATCTATGCTTTTTTAAAAAAAAACAAACTTGTGGAAAATTTATGTTTTATATCAACAAAAAAGCAATGCAAAAAATTTACAACAATCTCATCATAAGAGTGAAACATTGAAATTCCTCCGTCGTTTTTCATCTGAAATTTCTAAGAAAATCTAGAAGCCACATAACAAAAAAATAAGAAAATTTGTGCAACTTAGAATTCAATTCCACAAATCAAGCCTGAAGATAAAATTTCGAGAATTTCAGTTCAATTGAAATGTGAGCAATAGGCCATGCTTTAGCGGTAAAAGTCCAAGGGGAGTAGTCCATTTAATCGGGTAATATAGAAGTCCAAATAGCCCATTGTAGTCCATAGTAGTCCAATAGTCCACAAGATGCATAGTTTGAAAAAGTGCATGATATTAGGCACCAAGCATAAAAGTTCCCAGACCTAGTCCGATTTTCCAATTGTTACAGAAAAAAATAGTCCAAATCCTCAGCCTGAAAGGCTTAGGACCAAGTCCAAAAGTCCAAATTACTAGTCCAAGAATCAACAGTTTCAGTCCAAGCCCTATATAACCAGGAGGGCTGAGAAAAGGCACATACTCCAGGAGAGAAAAGTCCAAAGGTAGAATAGTCCAAGTTTCAACGAAGTCCAAGTTTAGGTCTGAAAGCCCCAAGTTCAAGTCCAAAAAATTAGTCCAAAATGTCACAAGTCCCAGTCAAAATCCGAAAAAGTCCACTAGTCGGAAAGTCGAGTCCAAGCTAAGAGTCCATAGATGAAAATGACGAGTCAATAAAGTGTTAGGCCTGATTATATTTTCTCAGGCCCAAAAAAATAATCTAAAAGAGCCACAAAATCAGGAATCCAGGGCACCCCTTTCTTCACTGCAATCGACTTCTTCTTCTTCTTCTTCTTCTGATGCCACCACACCAAAATTTGATAGCCAAGCGATACCACGAAACCATCGAGACCACCAATCGAGCCAAAAACCAACGAACACATCCTTTGGAGTCTTCGGATTCTGAAAATAAGAACAATTTATAATAGTTCCAAAAAATTAAATGTCTTCGTTGACGTCTTCTGAATACTCACCAAAACTTTTCCATTTTCTTGATTTTTTTTGGAATTCTTCATAAAATTCTGAAGCCTTCTGAGCATCTAACGACAACGTCTTCAAGATTTTCAGAATCCATGCCTCCATCTTCTTCTCGGATTCAGATTCCGACGTCAACTATTGATAATTCAGAAGACCAGGTACTCCTTGTAGACGTCTTCAACACAGCAGAATACGTCCATACTTCATTCTGGACGTTTAGAACTTCTGAAGCATCGTGAAGGCCAGTTGAGGTAGATGTGGTGAGTCCCGATTCTCCATGACGCTCGAAGATCTGAAAAATGGAGATTTTCAGAAAAAAATGCGAATAAAAGTAGTATAATTTAGGATCTCAGAACTCCAGAATTCAAGATCTCAATGAGCCAAGAAGGCTAAAATTCCAGAATCCCAAAAATTGAAGTTTCGAGATTCTAGAGATTTCTAGGATCCCAATAGAGCTCTAGAATTCTAAAATTCTAGAGTCCCAGAAATCCTGAATATCCTCACCTTATCAAGTTCAGACGTCTTCGCGGTTTTCGATTTCGAAGCCAATTTCTTCCCCACCCTTCGCCGCAACTCTCCAGAAGATTTCACGACGTCTTGCTACGACATTCGAGCGGTCCGCAGGGTACTGTAGTTGACGTAGTGTTTCTCATCTTTTCGAAATCCTCCAAACTTTTCTCAATGACATCTTCAGCCACAGAGTTGCAATTTCGGAGTCCTTGAAGGAGTACGGTGTGTCTGGTGACGACGTCTATCTCGCTTCCGAAAGGTCTTCATGCTGATCTTTGTCTTTTTCCAATGGCAATGAATCCGGATACGTTGTGCGCCAATCGAGACTTCAGATTTCTTCCGTGGAGTCGAGAATCTGGAAAGTTTTGTTTAGAAAACTAGAAAATCAAAAAATCCAATTCTCACCTTTTTAGATTGAAAATGTGTTCAATATGATCGAAAAGTCAGTAATCTTCAGCCAAGTCCCAAAGGTGTTATCCATTCCCCCCTTACTAGAGTGACCCGTGATCCTATGCATACACGGTCATAAAACAAAGCGACCTGAGCTGGGATCGAACTGGGGACACTCTCATGCGCGAGCGAGCAGTGATCAACCCGCAATAGGTCATGAGCAGTAAGGGTTCAAACTAGTATCACTCGTTCGGGGAAGAAATGCCACGGAAGCACGGTCGATAACACATTGAGACACGGCGTCAGACACTAACTAAACCCCAAAAACTTTCCCCTCTTTCAAGTTCTGTTAACCAAAATCATCCCTTCCAGAAAAAAAAGGGCCAAAAGGCCATCTGCTTCACACTATCGGCTACTATATTTCACCAACAGGTTCGTCGTCAGATGGGATCAGCGCTTCTGATTCCGTCCAGAATAATCCGACTAACAATTCAACCGCTTTTCCCTCCAGAGTGACCCCGTGATCCTATGCATACAAAGCCTCTTAAAGATCTGAGCTGGGATCGAACTGGGACACTCTCATGCGCGAGCGAGCAGTGATCAACCCGCAACAGATCAAGACTAAGTAAGGGTTCAAACTAGAATCACTCCATCAGAAAAAGAAATCGAAGTCATGAAAGGGGAGAACGTTTAACGGGGGATCATATAGGCTGCCAGCTGGGGACGTTGTCGAAAATCCGATGAAGTATCGAAATAAGCGATGTTTCCGACAATTGGGCGATTTTGGAGCATTGTGAAGGGGGCAGAAATCGGTGGATTTGGTGAAGTCTTGGAGACATCGAGAAGGTTCGTGAATCCTTGAGAACGCCGGATACCTGAAAAAAAGAAAATGCTTAGAAGAAACAGAAAAAAATCTAAAATTTTTAGATCCCATAATCATAGAAAAGTCTAAAAATTCTAGAATTCAAAAATTCCTAAATTCTGGACTTCAAGAAAATTAGGTTTCTAAAATTCTAGGGTCTTAGAATCCTTGAGTTTTTGATTTCCAGAATACTCAATCACCTAAAAATTCTCACCTTTTCCAATTTAAACCTCTTCGAGATTTCCGTTTCTTCTTCTGGTCATCTGGAGCCGGGGAGAAAGTGGCTTCTTCTTGACGCGGAGATCGTTGGAGTGTCCGCACTTCTTCTTTCTGCAGATCTGCATGTCGCAATTGTACTTGTGGGCAAGCTGACGGAGCGATGGCTCGATGATTCCTCCACGAAGACGGAGAACCAAGTGAAGAGTGGACTCTTTTTGGATTTTGTGGTCGGAACGGCATTTTTCCCTGAAAAAATATCAAAATAGAGGGGGAAATCGGCGAAAAATAGCGAGAAAAAAGCAAAAATTGATTTAAAAGACGAGCGAAACCCGTAAAAGCCCCTGAAACTGAAAAAAATTGCAAAAATTTTGAAAAAAAATCGATGAAAATTGGGCGGAAACCAACGAAAAACCAACGAAAACAATGAAAAATGAGGAGAAATGAGGAAAACAAGTGAAGAAGGTTCGAAAAAAAAATTTTGCGCGAGTAGATCAAACAAGAAATTTTGTAGATCAAAAATTTTTTTGTAAATTGAGTACTTGAAACATCGATAAATTTTGAAAAAAAACATCGATATCCGGTTAGAAGTCTGATGATCCTATGAAGAAAAGCGCAAATTATAGTCAAGATTAGGAGAATAGTTCAGAAAAATAGGTATTACTCGTATTGACTTTGATTGAAAGGTTTATCTGGAAAATGGGTAGATGAAACGGAAATTTTTTAACGACTTTTACTCTCTGAAATTTTTGGGTAGTGTTCTGCTATTGACTAGTACTGTCTCTTTTTTTAAATAAAATTTGTTGACCATCTGAAACGGTATTAATTTTTTGTGTCGTTTCAAACATAGTAACTTTTTTCAGGCAACCGAAGAACTAATATTGAAGGATCCGTTGAAAAAGCAGAAGACTTTAGAAACGGATAATACTGAGCAAGAAGCACCATCTTCATTGAATTTGTCCATCTTCATCATAGTCATCTTCTGTTTATTACTGCTTTTGTTCACCAAATATAGCTGTAAAATAATCTGTCTTATTTTACTGTTCCACAATTGAAGTGAAGTTAGTTGAATTTTTAAGAAGACTAATAAGGACTGAAGTAGAAATGGGTCATTCTAAAACCATCGGTTTGATGAACACCATACAAGCTTTAGGGGATTTTGAGAAGGGTTTTCCGCTAGTTTCTTTTCTGTTTTTCACTTTGTATTGTTGGATTCCTTTTGATCCAGGAATGTAAAATGAGGATAGTGATATTATGTCATACCTAGATGCAGAAATTATTACGGGGTTTTGATTGAAATATTGAATATGAATGCAGAACAGAGCATTAACCGTAGGCATCAAAAAAAGCTTTCTCGGAATCAAACATTGTCGTAAAAATGAGACACAAATGGAGGAGCGAATGGAAGAACATGGATAGGACCTTCATTCTGAAACATCAACGATACGAAACGGAGAATTTACGTTGATCAACTTTGGCACTTTGGAAGCGAAATTTTAGTCTATTACTAACGAATCGATCGTAAAGTTCTATTACATAACGCACTATTCGAAACAGCAAGAAACCGGAATTATTCACCCATCGTTTCATAACTCCAGCCTGGTCTTGTTATGCTCTCTTCAAAACAGAAAATGTTATTTTGTTGTCTTCAAATCAGTATTATGCTTAACTTAGCAACCACCACAGAACTCTTATTAAAAAAGCCAAGTGTATGAACATTTTCTGTTACATCAGTAACATATTTTTCTCAATTTTATATTCTCATTAATTATGCAGTCGATGTTGAGAATGCCATCACACTTACAGCTTATGTTGCTCTACAGTAATCAATTTTGATATGATCAAAGTTCGAATCACTCTAATTTTCGATATTTCCAGTTTCTTATCGGGCGAAGTCATAGTCGGCAGTATTCTAAAATGGTTCGGAACACATGAATCTAATCCAGTCAAATTCATGTAGACTGACTGAAATAGAAAAAAAAGTTACACAGTTGACCTACATTATTAGTTTTGAATTTCGCATGAAACATAATTTTCGGTATTTGTCGGGACTCACAATTCTCATCGGGGTGCTCATTGTTATTTACTGTTATGTACTAGTACAGTAATATTTATTTCTATTTAAAAAAACAAGTCTGTTTAGACAATAATCATCAGATTGATCGCTATGGAATTTCAATGTGTCATGAAACTGGAAACCAAAATTTCCAAACCCTAAAAATTGATGAACCAACAGTGTTGTGACAAATTTTTACTGATACTTATAGATCATAAAATCAGCAGTTTAAAGTGGATATTGCTAGATAGTAGATGAACTGCTGGTAGACACCCAGGAAGTACAGAATAGGCAAAGCAGAGCATAACTAAGACGAATCAACTGAAACTCGAAGCATCAACCAAGTCGACACACTGAAACAGTTGCTTTATTTTCTGAACATGATTGTTTCTGGATGAGTTACAGTAGTACCAGAGGTGCGCGGAATTCCGTCTTCCGTCTTCCGTCTTCCGCCTGTTTTTTCACTTCCGTTTTGAGAAATTGGTTGAAGACTGTAAATGTATACCAAAATTCGGTGAACTTGTTTATTTCCCTTTTTTATGAAATCTCGCAAAATGTTCTCAAATTTTTTAAAATTTCATCACGAAAAAATAATTTTCAAATTCAGTTCCTCTTATATGAATAATGAAAAAAAGAATCATTCAAAAACCATCGGTTTGATGAACACCATATAAGCTTTACGGGTTTTTGAGAATTACACTAGTTTTTCGTTCGTTATTTTCTTTGTATCGTTGGGTTCTCTAGAGCGCCTATTAATCCAGGAAAAAAAAATGAAACTAGTGATATTATGTCATAGACGCAGAAATTATCATGGGGTTTTGGTTGAAATAGTGAATATGAATGCAGAACAGAGCATTGACCCTAGACATCAAATAAAAGATATCTTAGAATTTCAAACATTATTGTATAACTGAGACACGAATGGAGGAACGAATAGAAGAACATGGATAAGACCTTCATTCTGAAACATCAACAATTTCAAACGGAAAATTCACTTTGCTCACCTTTGGCACCGCGGAAGCTGAATTTTTGTCTAAAGATTTCTGGAAACCCATGAACAGGTCAATTACATAACGTTCCAAACTGTTACAAAAATGCACTATTCGAAACAGCAAAAAACCGATACCACTCAGCCATCGTTTCATATCTCCAGTCTAGTCTTGTTATGCTCTCTTCGAAACAGAAATTTTATTTTTTTTGTCTTCAGATCAGTATCATGCTTAACTTAGAAGCCACCACACTCCTCATTATCCAAAAGTCAAGTGTATGAAAATTTTCTGTTCCACTTGTAACATGTTTCCCTCAGTTTTACTACCTTGCAATAAACCCGACGAAAAACTTGTCATTCTAAAACCATCGGTTTTATGAACCCTATATGAGCTTTACGGGTTTTGAGAATCCCGCTGGTTGCATTTTCGTTTTTCTATTATTTTGTTTCGTTGGCTTTTCTAGAACACATTTGGATCTAGGAAAACAAAATGAGAATAGTGATATTATGTCATAGATGCAGAAATCATTATGGGATTGTTATTGAAATATTGAATATGAATGCAGCACAGAGCATTAACCGTAGGCAACAGATAAAATATATCGCAGAATCAAACATTGTTTTAAAAATGAGCTGCGATTCAAATGAAAGGAGGAAGGAAACCAAATTAAATTTAGTACCTATATTCGGAAATATCAACGATTTGAAACATAAAAGTTATGTTGGTCAACTTTGACACTTTATAAGCAGCATTTTTTGTCTTTTACTGGAAAATCGAGCGAACAGATCAATTACATAACTTTCCAAACTGGTACCAAAAGCCACTATTCGAAACAGCAAGGAACCGGTAGGATTTCACGATTGTTTCATAACTTCAGTTTGATTTTATTATGCTCTCTTCAAAACAGAACATTTTATTTTGTTGTCTTCAGATCAGTATCAAGCTTAACTTAGCAGCCACCACACCCCTCATATCAAAAAAGCCAAGTGTATGAAAATTTTCTGTTTCATTTGTAACATATTTCTCTCAGTTTTACTACCTTGCAATAAACCCGACGAAAAACTTGTCATTCTAAAACTATTAGTTTGATTAACACCATACAAGCTTTACCTGTTTTTGAGAATTCCACTACTTGCTTTTTCACTTAAAATAAAATTTGTGTCGTTGGGTTCCCTAGGGCGAACTTTGATCCAGGAAAACAAAATGAGAATAGTGATATTATGTCATAGATGCAGAAATTATTATGGGGTTTTTGGTTGAAATAGTGAATAGAAACGCTTGCCCTTAAGCATCAAATAAAAAGATATCTCAGAATCAAACATTTTTGTAAAAATGAGATACGATTTGAATGGAAAAAGATGAAAGGAGAAAAGTCATATTGAATACTACATTCTGACATAACAACGACTTGAAACCGAAAATTTACGTTGGTCCACTTTGGCACCTTGGAAGCTGAATGTTTGTCTATTACTAACGAATCGATCGTAAAGTTCTATTACATAACGTTCCAAACTGTTACCAAAGCTCACCATTCGAAACAGCAAGAAACCGGTATGAGTCAACCATCTCTGCATAACTCCAATCTAGCCGTATTGTGCTCTCTTCAAAACAGAATTTTTTTTTGTCTTCAAATCAGTATCATGCTTCACTTAGCAGCCACAACAGACGTCATACCAAAAAATCCAAGTGTATAGAAATTTCTGTTCCATTTGTTACATGTTTTTCTCAGTTTAACTACCTTGCAATAAGTTCTCCATTGATGTTGAGGATGACATAACACTTACAGCTTATGTTGCTCTGCAGTAATAAAATTCGATATGCTCGATGTTCGAATCTCTCCAATTTTTTTTTGTTCGAATCACTCCAATTTCCAGTTTCTTATCGGGCTCAGTCTTAGTAGGCAGTATTCTCCAATGGTTCGGAATACATGAAACTGATCCAGTCAAATTTATTTAGACTGACTGAAATAGAAGAAAATACTTACACAGTTGACCAACATTTTATTTTTTAATTGACGCATAAAACATAATTTTCAGGTGTTATCGGTACTCTCAATTCTCATCGAATTGCTCGCTGTTATTGACTGTTATTGACTAGTACAGTAACACACATTTCTACAAAAAAAAACAATTAGACACAAATCATCAGATTGATCGCATTTTTTCGTGTGAGCACTGTTGATCGAAAGGGTCCGATAACAAGTCTTACTTCCGTTGTTCGTCTTCTGCATACCGAATAGAAAAAAATCTCGTCCACGCACCTCTGAACCGGATGTATAAGCTTATCAATGTGGACTATAGAACTTCAGTGTAATGAACCCGAAAACAAAAATTTCCAACCCCTAAAAATTGATGAACGAACAGTGTTGTGACAAATTTTTGCTGATACTTATGGATCATAACATCAGCAGTTTCAAGTGGATATTGCTGATTTGTAGATGAATTTTTGAAAGTAGACATCCAGCAAGTACAAATTGGGCAAAGTAACGCATGACTAATCTTGACGGAACAACTGAAAATCGAAACATTATCCAAGTAGACACAATGAAACAGTTGCTTTATTTTCTTGACAAGATTGTTTCTAGATGAGTTACAGTAGTACCAGAATAATTAAACTACGATACCATTGCCACGAACCTCGTTAATTTTATTCCAACCCGCACTACAGTCTCCTGTATCCATACGGTTTCTTGTATCCATACCAAAACACTTCATGAAAATTGAATATGCGCTGAAATGGAAAAACCGTAATAATACCAAAACTGAAAGTGAATTTGTGGAAATTTTATTGACTCACATACTTACGCATGTTTTTTTAAACATTTGGAAACAATGAAATCATGTAGTAGATATCGAAATTCAATATTTCAGTGGAGAGCCTCAGGTACACTAACAATAAAATAGTCTTGATTTGTAAGAATGATAATCATTGAATTAATTGATTGCAAAAACTTTGATCAAGAGAGCCATTAACTGAAACAGATTTCAAGAATTCACATCCCTTAAAGTCGTAATTGTTGAAAACTGGTTATGATTGTTTTGTGAGTTTACGGTTCGATAGTACGGCTTATGCTTTTGGCATTGCTTCTTATTCTTGCGTTTATTAAATCTCAACACTTGGAAACAGAGAACTTTTGAGGTTTTCGGAAGTAACTATTCAAATTAATCAGCAATAATGATGAGCTTGATGTGTTATCGTGATATTCAAAACATTTCGAAAGATAGATTTGTTCAAAAATTTCATGAGAAAATCGAGTTTTCATAAAAAAATCAGTACTCTTTGAGCGAAAATTGATTCAATTTTTGATCTGAAAGCCAAAAATAAGCTCTGCCTATATGTCTACTCGCCGAAACAACTGAAACTCAAAACATAACTCAAGTAGACACATTGAAACAGATGATTTATTTTCTGGATATAATTGTGTGGTGTTGAGTTACAGTACTACTAGGATGCGTAATCAGCAACAGTATCATTAGTAGGATCTCCATTTGTTCTGGTTTCCCATTATCATTACAGAATCATATGTGCCAACATTTTCCACTAATTATAGCAATGTTCCAAAACAGAAATCACCGTCACACATCTCTCATGGCTCATAACCATAGATCTAACCGTCCGTAATTTGTTTAGAAGCTACTGTCGAAATTAAAAAAGAGAGTCTCGGTATTTGCGTACTTTTCAGATTTTCAGTGGAAATTCAACTGAAAATTTAAAAGTACGCGAACCCAACTTTTATAATTTCGAGAATAGTGCTGAAGATAATAATTGTTGTATATTGGCATACGAGTATAGCATTTTGAAAAAACAAAAATTTCCAAACCCTAAAAATTGATGAGCCAACAGTGTTGTGAAAATTTTTTACTGATACTTATGGATCATAACATCAGCAGTTTCAAGTGGATATTGCTGAATAGTAGATGAATTTTTGAAAGTAGACACCCAGGAAGTACAAATTGGGCAAAGTAACGCATGACTAATCTCGAAGGAACAACTGAAACTGGAAACATCATCGAAGTAGACACACTGTAACAGTTGCTTTATTTTCTGGAAATGATTTATTCTTGATGAGTTACAGTAGTACTAGGATAAGTGAACTACGGTAGTATTTCCACGAACCTCAATTATTTTATTCCAACCCGCACTACAGTTTTTTGTATCCATACCAAAACTCTTCATGATAATAAAAAATGCGCTGAAATGGAAAAATCCTAGCAATATCAGAGCTGAAATTGAATGTTGGGAAAAACAACTAATTGACTCACATACTTACGCTTGATTTTTTTAAACATTTGGAAACAGAGAATTCATGTAGATATCGAATTTCAATATTTCAGTGCAGAGTCTCAGGTGTACTAACAATATAATAGTGTTAATTTGTGTGAGTTTCGACCGTTGAACTAATTGATTCCATATACTTTTTGATCAAGGGAATCATGTTCTGAAACAGATTTCATGATTTCACATCCCTTATAGTCATAATTGTTGCAAACTGGCTTTGATTGTTTTGTGAATTTAGGGTTCGATAGGACAATAACCATTGCTCCTTATACTTGCGTTAATTAAATCTTAACACTTGGAAACAGATAACTTCTGTGGTTTCCGGAAGTAATTATTCAAATTGATCAGCAATAATGATGAGCTTGATTTGTTATCGTTATTTTCTAATCATTTCGAAAGATAGATTTTTTCTAAAATTTCGTTAGAAAATCGGGTTCTCATTGAAAATCAGTAGTCTTTGAGCGAACATTATTTCAATTTTTGATCAGTAAGCCGAAAATAACATTTTCCTACAACTGATCTCAACGCAATGACTGAAACTGAAAACATAACTCAAGTAGGGACATTGAAACAGATTATTTATTTTCTTAATAGAATTGTTTAGTGTTGAGTTACAGTAGTACTAGGATACGTAATCAGCTACAGTATCATTAGTAGGATTTCCATTTATTCTGATTTCACATTATTCCAAGGAACGCGCATCTATGTCAACATCTTCCACTAATTATAACAATGTTCCGAAACAGAAATCACCGTTACACATCTATCATGGCTAATAATCATAGATTGAACCGTCCGTAATTTGTTTAGAAGCTATTATCGAACTTAAAAAAGTGAGGCTCGGTGTTTGCGTACTTTTCAAATTTTTTAGTGCAAATTCACCTGAAAATTCGAAAAGTACGCAAACACCAAGCATCACTTTTTTTTAATTTTGACGATAGGGCTGAAGATAATGCTTGCAGCATCATGAGTCTAGCATTTTGACAAGAAACAGTCAACTGAAGTGATGAAGTTGAAACTGTGAAAAACGTTACAAAATGTCGGGTAAGAGACAGACACATTTAGCCTACTTTTTCTCTGTTCAGATAATAGCATTTATCCCGAACATGCTTTATCAAGCTTGAGGTTTCGCAGTAAACGAGATTTCATTGAGGTGGCATTTTCGTGAGTTCCCTGTTTCAGCTTCTCCGTATTTGTTCTATTTCAGTTTAATGTTTAATCTCACTCCTTTAACATTCGACAACAGTAAATACCCCTCAAAGAATTTTAGTGGTCATTGACATTGAGACTTTGCCTACCGAATTCGCAATCGAAAACAATTTGGATTACATATTGTTATGAACAGTCAGTAACAGATAATTCAAGGTGAGAAAACAAGCCAATGTGGGGAGCACTTCTAGATAAAGTTCATAAGCCAAACTCAATGAACAGGCTTATTTATCGGTACAAAGCGTACATTCGGCTCCAAGACATTTCGAAACTAGTCATTTCGCAACTACGGTTTGTCACCACAGCGACAATCCGCAATCACCTCATTACCTGGAATGGTTTACAGTACTCTCAATCACACACATTCTATGTGAACGGGAAGAAGACATGTATGCTAAGTTGCGAAATGACTGGTTGCGAAATGTCCACTTTCGAAATTTCTTGGTTGCGAATTGTCGTGGTTGCGAAATGTCGTAGTTGCTAAATGTCTAGTGTCAAAATGTCATGGAGCTGTACATTCAGAATCAAAGTAGAACATAAGAACCTTGTGAGACTGACATATGACAAATGTCATTTTACTCCTAATCTTGTTTATTCTATATGTTTTGAGTTTGTTTCAATACTTTTGATGTACTTATCCCCTCTACTGGATTGCTCATAAAATTTCCCATTTTTCGATACCAAATTTGGCCTAAAAATTGCTTTCCTCGTTTTCAGTCGAATCTTGGCAAATCTCCTGTGAATCGTGTTCTTAAAAATTTTTTACTGCTACTCTTTTTTTTTTCACTTCAAACCCCAAAAGTTCCATGACTTTCTTTTTTTTTCTCAAAAATTCACCCTGAATTCAGGCCTGAAATTGAAATAAAAGTTTTGCTCGTCACCTAAAATGCATTGTACGCAAAAAAAACACCAAAAGTACTGTAGAACACCGCGACGACGAAATGCAGACCTCCTAATTTCATAATTATTTTTTTTCAATTTTTTCAAGTTTTTGAGCTAAAAAAGTGGATTTTCCGTCGATTTTCATGCTGTTTTCTGTGAAAATATCAATAAAAATGCGAAAAATTCATTGGTAAACATGAAAATCCCAAGAAAATCCACTAAAAACCAGAAAAATTCGAAAAAAAAAATTTACCTAAAAAAATTTTTTTTTCAGCTAAAAAAATCTTCAAAAAATTGCCAAAGCAGCCAATAAAAATGTCAGGCTGTGAGCCTCTGACAGCAGTGATGACAGTCGATAATCAGGTAAAAATTAAAAAAAAAATTTTTCGAAAATTGTTTTTTCAATTTTTAGGCCTAAAAATTCAAAATTTTATTTTAATTTTTTTCCAGACAATCCCCATCCGAACACCACCGAGAGCGACGATTCCGGAGAAAAATGTGTACTCGACGACACTCTACAATCTCATCAAAGATCTTCCGCGTAGTCAGAAAGTGTGTAGAAATTCATGAAAAATCACTAAATTTGGCCTAAAAATACCTGAAAAATAGCAGAAAATCACCTTAAAAATCGAAAAATGCATGAAATTTGACCCAAAAATGACCGATTTTGACCTAAAATTTGACCGAAAATTGAAAATTTCGAAAAAAAAATTTAAATTTAAATTTTCGATTTTAAAGCAATTTTGACTTTCTCGACCAAAATTCGAGGTTTTTAAACGATTTTCAGGTGAGAAAAGCTTGAAATTTCATATTTGACACTGAAAAATTGGAGTTTTTAGGTCAAAAATGACCATTTCGACTCAAAATCACTCATTTTGGCTCAAAAAACCTCAAATTTTCACCAAAATCCTCCAAATTTTCAGGCCGAAGTGACCTTCTACCAATCCCGCTACCACGTTCGCGCCGCCCGTCTAACCATCCCAAATTGCACCGAACAAATCCTCGTGGCCACAGATCACTGTTCTCCAAAGCAGATTATTCTCGAAATGAATGGATTTTTCTCGTTGCAAAGTGAAATCGAACGGGGTCCCATCCGTAGTCGTCCCGGAATTTTCCCCTATGATGGGCTGAAGAATGTGAAAAATGCCGAGGGTTATAATGCTGGATTTCATGATCAATTGATATGGATTGATGCGACAGAGTACGGAGATAATGCTAGTAATGATGGACAGTTTGCGAGAAGATCGTGCAGGCCGAATGCGGCGTTGAAGGTAGAAATTCGCAAGAATTTGACCCCAAAAATCGTGAAAATCGCGAAAAATTGGCCTAGAAGGATTCAGAAGACGTCAGGAGCAATCTAGCAGCTTTTTGAGCCCAAGAAGTTGAACATTACTAAAAATTAACGCAAAATTCGTTAAAAATGGAAAATTCTGGCCTAGAAAGAATCGGAAGGCGCCAGACGACGTCAGAAGCATTCTGGAAGCTTTTTGAGCCCAGAAACTTGAAAATCGCTAAAAATTGACCGAAAAATCGGTTAAAATGGATAATTTTGGTCTAGAAGGATTTAGAAGCCGTCAGGAGGATTCTAAACAATCCTAGAGCGTTTTTTGAGCTCAAAACAGGAAAAAATGCGAAAAATTAAATAAAAAATCGTTCAAATCGCGAAAACTTGGCTTAGAAAGCTTCTAAAGGCATTAGAAGGGGCCAGGATGATTCTAGGAGCTTTTTAAGCCCAGGAAATTCTAAATTGCTAAAAAATTAACCCAGAAATCGGTCAAAACGCAGAAATTTGGCCAAGGAATCTTCAGAAGCTGTCAGATGACGTCAGGAGCATTCTAGAATCGTTTTAAGCCTGAAAAGTCGTGAAAATCGCGAAAAATTGACTCAAAAACCTCTAAAAACTGACGATTTTAGCCTAGATGGAATCTGAAGGCTCTTCAGAGAGATTTTAGAGGATTCAGGAGCGTTTTTAGCTTAACAATTCCTGAAAATCGCAAAAAATTGACCCAAAAACCTTCAAAAACAAATCATTTTGGGCTTGAAAGAATCAGAAGGCGCTGGAAGACGTCAGAGAGATTCTTGAGGACTCAGGAGCCATTTTAGCGTGAAAATTAGTGAAAATCGCGAAAAATTGACCCAAAAACCTTAAAAAACAGTCGATTTTGGCCCAAAAAACTCCAGAAGACGTCAAAATCCGTTAAATGGTCTTCTGAAGGATTCTAGAGAAATTTTGAGCCATTTTCTCGTTTTTAACGAAAAATTTTGGTCTAGAAGGATTCTGAAGCTTGCTAACGGCTTCTGGAACATTCTGAATGCTCTTAGACGTTCTAGCAGCTCTTGACGTCTTCTGGCGGTCTTCTGAGTGCTCACAACACTTCTGACGTCTTCTAGAAGCTCCAAACACCTTTAGAATCATCTAGAATCCTTCTAAATCCCCCCAGAAACCTCCCTAACTTCTCCAAATTTTCCAATTTTTCCAGCACGTCATCGGCGAATTCGAGCCCCTCGGACTGGCGATCGTCGCCACAAAGCACATCAACTACGGTGATGAGATCACTTTGCCACTGGACCCCTATTGGGCGGAATCCGATCGAGTTTTGTGTTGTGTGCACCATTTGAGGTGAGAAAATCATGAAAATTGACCCAAAAATCATGAAAATTGACCGAAAAATCAAGAAAAATTACCCAAAAACCATAAAAATGACCCAAAAATCATGGAAATCGACCCAAAAGTATGAAAAATGGCTCAAAAATCATGGAAATTGACCCAAAAACCATGGAAAATGGTCCAAAAATCATGAAAAATGGCCGAAAAATCATGGAAATTAACCCAAAATGATGAAAATCGACCCAAAATTTATGGGAATCGACCGAAAAATCATAAAAATCGATCCAAAAACTATGAAAATGGCCGAAAAATCTTGAAAATTGACCCGAAAATCATGAAAATGGACTTTTTTAAACCTAAAAATCATGTTTTTCGGGTCAAAATTGGTCATTTTCGGCTTAAAAAACGAATTTTTGACCCAAAAAATTCGATTTTTGGTCCAAATTTGGTCATTTTTAGCTCAAAAATGGTCTTTTTTTTCGATTTTTAATTATTTTTAGTTCATTTTCCATGATTTTTGGCTCAAAACCCTCTAATTTTCAGAAATCTCAACTCATGTCCATTCGAAACACATCGTCGAACCGAGCACTGGAAGCGGATGGCAAAAGAGGAGGAGGAATATAAAAGACGCAATAGTACCAGATATTTCTTGGCTGGAGAGTTTAGGGTGAGAAATTTGAGCTAAAATAGTGGAAAACGACTCAAAAATGATGAAAATGGCCCAAAAATGATGAAAAATGGCCGTAAAATCGTTAATTTTGACCTAAAAATAGTGAAAAACGACCCAAAATAGACTGAAAAATGACCCAAAAAATGATAAAAAAAACGACCCAAAATCGATGAAAAATGACCCAAAAATGATGAAAAACGACCCAAAAATGATGAAAAATGACCCAAAAATGATGAAAAACGACCCAAAAATGATGAAAAATGACCCAGAAATGGTGAAAAATGACCTAAAAATAGTGAAAAATGACCCAAAAATGATGAAAAATGACCCAGAAATGATGAAAAATGACCCAAAAATGATGAAAAACGACCCAAAAATGATGAAAAATGACCCAGAAATGGTGAAAATGACCTAAAAATCGTTATTTTCGAGCCAGAAATGATGAAAAATGACCCAAAAATGATCAAATTTCATCTAAAATAGTGAAAAATTGGAAAAAATCGATTTAAAAATATCTTGGAAAGTGGGCGGAGCCTATTATAATAGGCTCCGCCCACTTTTAGAGATTCGATTTTTGTGATTTTTAGCCCAAAATTGACGATATTTAACTCAAAAATCGTCATTTTCAGGTCAAAATTGACGATTTTTAGCTTAAAATAGGTCATTTTTCCCCTAAAAATGGTCATTTTTGACTCAAAATCCCCCAATTTTCCACTTTTTCAGCGTGTCAAAGAGTTCTACAAACGCCGAAAGGAGGAAGAAGCGAGAAACGGCAGCTCCTACTACTATTCACCACTCTCAATTCGTTCTTCTTCATATTCAAAAGGACCATCTGGAGTTCAGAGAGGCAAGAGACCGCCCATTTTGATTCCACCGCATCGTCTGGTGAATGGCAGAAATGTCAAGGTTATGAAGGTAAAAATGGCGGTTTTGGAGCGAAAATTGGGCTTTTTTGGGTGAAAATTGACCTAAAAATACCTATTTTATGTTAAAAATGGTCTTTTTTGGCTTAGAGTGACATTTTTGAGCAAAAAAAGTCAAATTTAGGCCAAAAATGGCCCATTTTGAGCCAAAAAAGTCAAATTTTAGGTCAAAAATGGTCTAAAATAGCTCTAAATTCGATTTTTGCAGCCCGTCATACTCCTATCTCAACACCAGAAATTCATCAAACCACCGAATCTGACGAGAAACGACACGCCGCCGCCGGTGCTGAAAAACGCGTTTCAAATGTACCAACAACTCCATAATCAGCAGACGACGAGGCCGAAAATTCTGGTGATGCCCAGCAGAAGACTTGCGGGTGGAGCCGAGAATTTGATGATGGATTTTGAGGTGAAAATTTTGCGGATTCTGGAGAATTTGACGTCTTCTGAAGGTCCCTAGGTGTTCCAGAAGCTTCTAGATGATTCTGGAGCACTTGGAGCATCTGGAACGTCTTCTGAAGGCATCTGACGTCATCTGGAAGCTTCTAGAAGCTTCTAGAAGCTTTTGGCATCGTCTGAAGGCGTCTAGACGATTCTAGGAGCTCTTGACGTCTTCTAGAAGTTTCTAGATGATTTTTAGCTTCTAGAGGATTCTGGAGCACTAGGAGCATCTGGAACGTCTTCTGAAGATCCCTAGATGTTTCTGAAGCGTCTAGACGATTCTAGAAGGTTCTGACGTCTTCTGGAGCCATCTGACGTCTTCTGAAGTCCTTTGACTTCTTCTAGATGCTTCTAGAAGCATCTGACGTCTTCTGAAGGTCCCTAGATGTTTCAGAAGGTTCTAGATGCTTCTAGAAGCTTTTGACGTCGTCTGATGGCATCTGGCGTCTTCTAAAGGTTCCTAGATGTTCTTGAAGCTTTTGACGTCTTCTGGAGGCATCTGACGTCGTCTATAAGTTTCTAGACGAATTTTGGCTTCTGGAGGCGTCCGACGTCTTCTGAAGCTCCCTAGATGTTCCTGAAGCTTCTAGACGATTCTAGAAGCTTTTGGCATCGTCTGAAGGCATCTGACGTCTTCTAGAAGTTTCTAGATGGTAGAAGGCTTCTGAGGCGTCTAGACGATTCTAGAAGTTCTTGACGTCGTCTGAAGGCTTCTAGTTGATTATTAGCTTCTGGAGCTCACTGACGTTTTCTGAGCGCTTCCGACGTCTTCTAGAAGTTTCTAGAAGGTTTTTGGCTTCTGGAGCTCACTGACGTCTTCTGAGCGCTTCCGACGTCTTCTAAAGTCTTCTGGAGGCTCTGGTGGTCTTCTGACTGCTCAAAACACTTCTAGAAGCATCTGACGTCGTCTGGAGCTCACGGACGTCTTCTAGATGATTTTTGGCTTCTGGAGCTAACTGACGTCTTCTGAAGCTCCCTAGATGTTCTAGAAGCGATTTGGCGATTCTAGAAGCATCTGACGTCTTCTGAAGATCTCTAGCTGCTCCAGAAGGTTTTAGACGATTCTAGAAGTTGTCGACGTCGTCTGGAAGCATCTGACAGTCTTCTGGAGGCTCTGGGGGTCTTCTGAATGCTCAAAACGCTACAGAAGGCTTCCGAAGAAAATTGACGTCTTCTGAAGTCTTCTAGCTTCCCCAGATGCATCTAGAACATTCTAGAACCCCTCAAAACCCCAAAACCTTTCAAAAATCTGAAAATTTTCAGAATCCCATCGTGACGTCTTCTGCTGAATCTACGTCATCTGAAACTCCAAAACTGAATTTTTCGATTTCTCGGCTTCTGGAGACCGAACCACCACCATCACCACCTCCTCCACTTCTAATTCCATGGATGACACCACAACAACAAGGTCTTCAGAATCAGAATCCAATGACGTCATCTGATTCTGCTGCTTCGAATTCTGAATACTGTATCCAAACACCACAACCAGATGTGAAGCCCATGTCATCTGGAGACTCCATGACGTCTTCTCAGAATCAGAATCTGAAACCTCTGAATCAGAGGCTAAATCATACGACGCTGGTTTTTAAAGGATCTGGAAAGGTATGTTTTGAGCTAGAAATGGCCTGATTTGAGTCGAAAATCGTGAATTTTGCATTGGAAATTGCAGATTTTCACCTAAAAATTGATCTTTTTGAGCCAAAAATAGTCTATTTTGACCTAAAAATGATAAAATTAGTTCTAAAAATGACCAAATTTGAGTCAAAAATTATGAATTTTGAGCCAAAAATAGCGAATTTTGAGCTAAAAATGAACAAATTGGACCCTAAAATAGTGAATTTTGACCTAAAATCGGCGATTTCGAGTCGAAAATGACTTTATTTTAGTTGAAAATCGTCAATTTTGCTCTGGAAATTGCAGATTTTCACCCGAAAATTGACTTTTTTTTTAGCCAAAAAGTGTCTATTTTGACTTGAAAATGACAAAATTCGACCTGGAAATGAACAAATTTGAGCCAAAAATGATGAATTTGGACAGAAAATGTCTATTTTGAGCCAAAAATGAACTATTTTGACCTCAAAACGCTCGATTTTAAGTCGAAAATGACAAATTTTAGTCTAGAAATCGTCAGTTTTGAACTAAAACCACTTTTTTCAAGCTAAAAATGACCAAATTTGAGCTGAAAACGACTAATTTCGACCTAAAAATCGTCATTTTCAAGCAAAAATGGGCTATTTTTGTCTGAAAAACGCTAATTTTGAGCCAAAAAAACTCGGACATCCGGACACACAGACCGTCAAAAAAAACCCTTCAAAATTTGACCATAAATTACTCATTTCTACTAAAAATTAGTCAAATTTCGGCTAAGAATGACATCCGGACACCCGGACACACAGATAGACAAAAAAATCCATTTTTCAGCACGCGGAATCCTCTACAATGTCTCCAATCACCACTCCATCAACAGTATCCACCACATCCGCCACAACAGCGACTTCAGAAGCCGAATCCCCATCAGAAGCATCAGAATCCTCGCCTTCAGAATCCCGTGACGACGACGGTGACGAAGATTTTTGGGTGATGCGTTGTCATTGTGGCCTGGTGCACGAAGATGGGGATACTGTAGAGTGCGGTTCGTGCAAAACGTGGCAACACATGGCCTGTATGGGTCTCACACCGAAATCCGTCGCCGACAACGACAATTATCGTTGTGAGCAGTGCGAACCTCGAAAATTACCGCTGAGCAAGAAGGAGGCCGCAGCGAAGCAGAAGGAGATTCTGAAGCGGCTTCAGAAGACGTCAGAGAAAAATGGTGGCAAAAAATTGGCGAAAAAAGGAGCGAAAATGAGTCAGAAACGAGGGAAAATGGTCAAGAAATCGGCCAGGAAGACGAGGAATCTGAAGACGTCGGATCCGCAAATTGCATCTCATGGGTATTCGGATGCTGCACAGGCACTTCTAATGGGTTTGATGAGTGATGGAGTGGATTCTGGAGCACTTGGAGCAAATTCTGGAGCACATGGAGCACTTGGAGCAAATTCTGGAGCCCCAAGACCATCTGGAGCATCTCCGACGTCTTCTGGAGCACATGGAGCATCTGAAACGTCTTCTGGAGCATTTGGAGCCAATTTTGGAGCACTTGGAGCAACTTT
Source organism: Caenorhabditis sinica (assembly GCA_963932045.1). NCBI lineage: Eukaryota > Metazoa > Nematoda > Chromadorea > Rhabditida > Rhabditidae > Caenorhabditis > Caenorhabditis sinica. The sequence goes on from OZ009940.1 coordinate 25,831,577, forward strand.
AACGTCTTCTGGAGGTTCTAAGCTTTCTGGAGCTTCCCCGACGTCTTCTGGAGCCTTAAGACCTTCTGAAGCATCTCCGACGTCTTCTGGATCCCCAAAACCATCTGAAGAATCCCAAACGTCTTCTCGAGCTCTTGGAGCACATGGAGCAGCTTTAACGTCTTCTGGAGCATCTGGAACGTCTTCTGGAGCACATGGAGCATCTGGAACGTCTTCTGAAGTACACGGAGCACTTGGAGCACTTGGAGCAAATTCTGGAGCATCTCCGACGTCTTCTGGAGCCCCAAAACCATCTGGAGAATCCCCGACGTCTTCTGTACCATCTGGAGCCTTTCTAGCCAATTTGACGTCTTCTGGAGCATCTGGAGAATCTCCAACGTCTTCTGGAACTTCTAAGCCTTCTGGAGCTTCTCCGACGTCTCCTGGAGCATCTGGAACCGTTCTAGCCAATTTGACGTCTTCTGGAGCATCTGGAACCCTTCTAGCCAATTTGACGTTTTCTGGAGCCCCAAGACCATCTGGAGCATCTCCATCGTCGTCTGGACCCCTTCAAAACCTTTCCACGTCTTCTGAAACTTCTAAGCCTTCTGGAGCTTCCCCGACGTCTTCTGGAGCATCTGGAACCCTTCTAGGCAATCTGACGTCTTCAGGAGCATCTGGAGCATCTCCAACGTCGTCTGGACCCCCCACACGCCTTCTGAATCTCGGAAAACGTCACCGAAAACGTGCGAGAAATTTCAAAAACATGGCCGGCCTGCTAGCCACCGAATTCATTGGACCACGCCAATCCGTGATGCAAGTTCATGGTTGGGTTACTGTACCCCATGAGGTCAAGCGAAAACCAGGAGGTGTCCCCGGCATCTTCCTCTACGATGGACTTCAGAAGACGTCGTCGTCAGATTCCGAAAACAACTTCAGAATCTGCATCTCGACACGAAAACACTCGTCGGCAAGCCACATCCGTCGCTCGTGCACCCCGAATTGTGTCATGGAGCATCTTCTGAATCCCCAGAATCCGTCTGGGATTCAGAATCTCGAATTCCACATCACGTCGACGCAGAATATCGCGCGGGGCGACGAAATCACACTTCCGTTCGATTCGGATTGGAGAGAATCGGCGAAACCGTTGAAATGTGTCGAGCATTCGTTGGCTGGACAGAAATGTCCATTGAAACGAGAGAGAAAGTTGTTCAAAGCGGAAATGATGCAGATGAGACAACGAGGAAATAATGGAGAGCCGCCGAGGAAGACGGTGAAGATTGAGGTGGGAAATTTGGCGAAAAATGACCTAAAATGGGCTAAAAACGACGAAAATCGACTGAAAATAACCCAAAAACGACGAAAATCGGCTTAGAAACACCAAAATTAGCCTTAAAACTACCCAAAATAGCAAAAAATAGCCATAAAATGACGAAAGTCGGCCTAGAAACAACCAAAATTGCCAAAAAATGGCTATAAAATGACCCAGAAATGCCAAAAATCGATCTAAAATAGGCTAAAATCGCTCTAGAAGAAGCGAGAATCGATTTTCCAAGAGACAAAAAAGAGCCCAAGTTAACCTAAAAACGATGAAAATCGACTAAAAATGAGCAAAAATAGCCTAAAAACTATGAAAATCGCCCTAGGATAGCCTAAAAATGGCATAAATGCCTTATTTTGGCTATTTTTGACTCAAAAATCGCAAATTTTCCTCTGAAAATCATAAATTTTAAGCTAAAAATCATCAATTTTCACCCAAAAATGATCAAATTTCAGCTGAAAATCGACACTTTAAGCACGGAAATCTTCAATTTTGAGTCAAAAGTGTCGAATTTTGACCTAAAACAGACCGATTTTGAGCTGCCAATAGCAAATTTTTAATTGAAAATTACTGATTTTGAGCTAAAAATGGTCAAAACCCGAAATTTATCATTAAAAATCGTCGATTTTAGGCTAAAAATGACCAATTTGGAGGCAAAAATCCTCAAATTTGAGTTGAAAATCGTCATTTTTGGACATATCTCGCTCGAAAATTGCTAATTTTTGACAAAAATCGACCATTTCTAGTTAAAACTTGACGATTTTTGCTAAAATTTGACGATTTTTTGCTTAAAAATAGCTAATTTTGAGCCTAAAAAGCCTATTTTTAGGCTTTCCTAGACTATTTCCCAGTCTAAATTACTCCAATTTTTCAGCTCGACGCCCCAGAACCATCTCCATCATACTTGTTACGGGCCGGGCCGGGCCGGGCCGGGCCGGGCCGATGGAGGAATTTCTACCGGCCCGGCCCGGCCCGGCCCGGCCCGGCCCGGCCCGACCCGGCCCGGCCCGGCCCGGTCGGCCCGATTTTTTGAGGTCAAATTTTTTGAAATTTTTAAAGTATCTATTTTCGATTTTTGAGCAAAAAAATCGAAATTTTCAAAAAAAAAATTTCGAATTTTTTGAAATCGGGCCGACCGGGCCGGGCCGGGCCGAGAAAATTTTTGCCTGCCCGGCCCGGCCCGCGGGCCGGGCCGGGCCGGGCCGGGCCGGGCCGGGCTGACCCGGGCCGGGCAGGCAAATCACAAGTATGATCTCCATCAGAAGCGAGTATTCAGAATCCTTCTGCTCAGAATTTCGGCTACACGAAAATGGCGATGGGGCGCGGTTACGGTAGTATGGATTACGGTAGTGGTGGTGATGGATGCAGTAAGGAGAATAATAAGCCAATTGGTGGTGGAATCACGACTACAGCGAGATTGATTCGTCCGGATATGATGGTAAGGCTTAAAATAGGCTTTTAGGCCCAAAAATAGGCTATTTCAAGCCAAAAATCGTCAAATTTGAGCTAAAATGGCCCTTTTTAGGTCGAAACTGACGATTTTTGAGCTAGAAATCATCAAATTTAGTCCGAAAATGACAATTTTCAGCTCAAAATTGAAGATTTTTGACTCCAAATTGGTCATTTTCAGTTTAAAAATTGCAATTTTCAGGTTAAAATTAACTATTTTTGGATGAAAATTGATGATTTTGACTCAAAAATGGACATTTTTAGCTTGAAATTTGCGATTTTCCGCTGAAATTTCGTCATTTTCGGGTAAAAATTAAAGATTTTTCGCATCTTTTCTGTGAAAATTTGCGATTTTTGAGTCAAAAAACGTCAAGTTTAGGGTAGACATAGTCGATTTCAGCTGAAAATTAGCTATTTTGAGGTAGAAATGGTCAAATTTAGTCCAAAAATGACGATTTTTCAGCTTTAAATTTATGATTTTTGGCTCCAAATTTGTCATTTTTAGCTTAAAAATCACAAATTTCAGCTCAAAATTGAGGATTTTTGACTCAAAATGGACTATTTTAAGCTGAAATTTGGTCATTTTTAGGTGAAAATTGATGTTTTTAGCTTGAAATTTATGATTTTCAACTGAAAATTTGCGATTTTTGAGTCAAAAAACGTCAAGTTTAGGGTAGACATAGTCGATTTCAGCTGAAAATTAGCAATTTTTGAACTAGAAATGTTCAAATTTAGTCCAAAAATGACGATTTTTAGCTCAAAATTGAGGATTTTTGGCTCCAAATCGGTCATTTTTGGGTGAAAATTGATGATTTTCAGCTCAAAATTGACTATTCACGGGTGAAAATTGAAGATTCTGACTCAAAAATGATCGTTTTTAGCATGAAAATAGCGATTTTTAGCTGAAATTTCGTCATTTTCGGGTGCAAATTGACGTTTTCTAGCTCGAAATTGGAGATTTTTGAATGAAAAATCCGAAAATGACGATTTTCAGGTCAAAATTGACAATTTTAGGCCCAAAATTGAGGATTCTGACTCAAAAATGAACATTTTCAGCTCAAAATTGAAAATTTTGACTCGAAATTTTGTCATTTTCGTGTAAAAATTAATGATTTTTCGCTCAAAAAAAATGTGTCTTTTTCTGTGAAAATTTGCGATTTTTGCGAAATTTGCGATCAAATTTGAATAAGAAATGGTCTATTTTTGCCGAAAAATAGCAATTTTTGAACTAGAAATGGTCAAATTTAGTCCGAAAAAGACGATTTTCAGCTCCAAATTGAGGGTTTTTTGCTCCAAATTGGTCATTTTTAGCTCAAAATTGACGATTTTGACCATTTTTAGCTTAAAATTTATGACTTTCAACTGAAAATTTGCGATTTTCGAGTCAAAAATCGTCAAATTCAAGCTTGACGTCTTCTGAATCCCCAAAAAGTCCAAAAAAGTCAAATTTCCCATTTCCAGACACCCCAAATTCCACGTGCCAACCATCAACTTCCATCAATGCGTCGCTCCTTCTCCTATCCATATCCACCACCTCCACCACCACTATTCCGTCAGAATCAGAATCCTGCTCCACCAAGAATCCTGACGTCGATTTCAGAATCCTCCGCCACGGGGAATTCAGAAGAACTTCTATTGGATCCACGCATCTGGACGGGCGGTCATATGGATGAGGTCAGGGCGGAGATGGGCGGTGCGAAGAGAACGAATTCTCAGGATTCTGGAGCCACGACGTCGATAACGTCATCTGGAGCGATTACGCCTTCTGAAGTCATCATATCGTCTTCGGACGTTTTCAAGGATTCTGGAGTGGATTCTGGAGATTTCACATCTTCTGGAAGGGATTCTGGAGCTCAGGAGGCATCTGGAGCAGCCACGTCTTCTGGATGGGATTCTGGAGCTCTCAAGGAATCTGGAACGTCTTCTGAAGGTCTTTCTGACGTCTTCACTTCTGTTTCTAAACTTCTCAAATTACCAAGAACCCTCACTCTGTCAGAATCTGAAGCCACTCTATCACTCGCCCTCATGGCTTCTGGAGGCGTTTTTCCATCAATTATATTACCATCATCATCTGAATCCGATGACGTCGTCAAGTTTTCTTCTGCTGAAGACGTCGAGATGTCTTCTGAATTCGATGAAGTCACGACGACTTCTGAAGACGTCACGTCTTCTGGAATGGATTCTGAAGAGCCAGGAGTTTCGAGTAAGTTTTGTGAAAAAATTGGAGAAATTGGTGGCCTAGAAATCGAGATTTAGGGGTTTCTAGGTCACCGGGAGGTTAGAAATGGCCGATGGTAAAAATGGCCTAACTTTTACATTTTTCGGGTTTCTAGGCCAGGATGGCCTAACTTTTCATTAGTTTGGATTTCTAGGCCATCTAGGTGGACTAACTTTCCAAGTAGAAGCTGCTTTCTAGGCCACCAAATGGTTGGATATCGCCGATGGTGAAAATGGCCTAGATTTTGCAGTTTTTGGGTTTCTAGGCCACCAAATTTATATAGTCAAAGTGATGGACTAGTCTGCCACTAGTTGGATTTCTAGGCCACGGACTAACTTTTCCAATTTTTCAGATTTTCTTGGCCACCAATCGCTTTGAAATTGAAAAATTGGCAATGGCCTAACTTTCTCCATTTTTGGACTTCTAGGCCACCAAATTGCTGGAGGTGTAGGCGTGGCCTAACTTTCCCTATCACCTGATTTTCTAGGCCACCAACCGATTTGAATTAATCAGAATAGTGATGTCCTAGTTTTCCGATTTTTGGATTTCTAGGCCATGACATAAATTTTCCATTACTTGGATTCCTAGGCCACCAGACTGCTGGAGGTGGCTTAATGGATAGCCGTGGCCTAACTTTTCAATTTTTGGATTTCTAGGCCATCGGGACCTCAGGGACTAGTTTTTTCCAAAAATAGGGTTTCTAGGCCACCAAAGTCTAAAAAATTCTTCCACTTTTTTCAGCTGTACTATCTTCATCTTCTCACCAACAACAACAACAACAATAGGAATCTACATTCATAATTTTCTCATAATTGCTCTAATTGCTCTCTCCCGTACTCATTTTTGTTCACAAATTTTCTCAATTTTTATAATCAATTTTTTCCATAATTATCCCAGTTTCCCCCTATCCAATTCCGGTTTTTTTGAAATTTTTCAAATTTCCGAAAAATTTCAAAAATTGCTCAGATTTGAGATGAGCAATTTCAATTCTCCTCTAGTTGAACCCTTTGTTTCTGTATTGTCTTGCTCTAGATTTATAGAATGAAGATGTTGTTGTTGTAAAAGTCGAGAGATACATAAAAAGCATAAAAATCGGGAACAGGAATCACAGGTAGAAAGTAAGAATTTGGATGAAAAAATGATACAATTTAGGACAAAAAAAATCAAGATTAGAATTCGAAATAAACACAAAAGTGACATAAAAATTAAAAAAAAAATCAAAAAAATTTTGGCCGAAAATTTCAAAAAAACATCGAATTTTTGGATCTGTTTGGCCCAAAATTTTTTGAATTTTTGAATTTTATTTTCAAATCTCTAATTTTGAATCCTCGTCGTTGAAAAGATATGCATACAGATCCTCAACTGCGAAATCGTCCTCCTTATCATTCTCCAAAATTTTCTTCTCCTCGTCTACAGTAAGACTGATTACTGTAGTCTTGTCCTCTTCCGTTTTTTCCTCTTTTTCCTTTTCCTCCTCCTTCTCCTCCTCATTATCAGTATCCTCCGTCAAATCTACAGTAGTCGGGGTTACTGTAGCACTGCTGGAAGTGCTACTTCCAGTACTGCTCGAAGGCATTGATAGTCCAAAAGTGGGCGGAGCGAAGAGTGGAAATGGTACTGTAGGTTTTTGTTGGGGTACTGTAGTTGGGACGAGACTGTTCGGGGTTACTGTAGGCATCCATGGGTACGGTAGGGGTCCTGGAAAAGGGGGGAAATTTGAAAATTTTTTTTTGAAAAATTGGAACAAATTTCAATGTTGTTTATGCAGAAAAATTGAATTGCGGAATTTAAAATAGGTGGGAACTTCAAAAATTTGAGAGATAAAATTAATTTTTAGTTGGAAATTTTGTGATTAAAAAAATAGAAAAATTTCAAAATTTTTTGAACTTTTTTTTTGAACATTTTAAATTTTTTTAATGTAAAAAATAAGCAAAAGACATGATTTGTCCCAAAAATAGTGTTAGACTTCAGTTTTGAGTCTGAAAATCAGCGTTGAAAATTTCAATTTTATTTCAAAAAATTAGATTTTTTTCAAAATTTCAAATTTTCACAAAAGTGTCTAAAAATCGTAACATCATTAAATAAGTGTTAGGACTGTCAATTTGAGCTCAAAATTCAATTGAATTTTTGGCTCTAGTCCCAAACATGGGTCCCCCCAACTTTTATGGGTCCCCTTGAACTTATTTGGGTACCCTTGAACTTATTTGGGTCCCTTTTTGGGACGCGAACTTTTTTGGGTCCCCTTGAACTTTTTTGGGTCCCCTCAAACTTATTTGGGTCCCTCAAACTTTTGTGGGTCCCCTCTGAACTTTTTTGGGTCCCCTCTGAACTTTTTTGGGTCCCCTCTGAACTTTTTTGGGTCCCCTCTGAACTTTTTTGGGACCCGTCTGAACTTTTTGGGTCCTCTCTGAACTTTTATGGGTCCCTCCAAAAAGTTGAAAAAAGGTTTTTTTCTGTATTTTTTTTTCACAGTTTTATTTGTTTTGTTTTTACTGAAACTTTGGCGCAATAGTGGTCGGGGGGCACTCCAGAATTTCGAATCATAGTCAAGTTTACGGGGCCTTTGGCCTTGGAGAACCAAAAAATCAATCAGCAAGACATCTCGTGTGCTGTATTTATGTATCTGCCTTGTTTGAAAATCTTATTGAAAATGATGAAAATTACGTTCGGAAAATCCTCTGGATCGGAAAGTCCACCTCCGCCAAAAATGACTTATGTCTATTGTTGGAAGAAATCTCAGTATTCTATCATTGGCTCTATCGGCAAAGAATGTGTCAATCAGTGAGGTTCTATAGGCAGAAAACGATCCGAACCGCAAAAAATGGTTCCACATTTTGGGTGACACGAATTTCAGAATTGAATGGTCCCGACCACAAAGAAAAGTCCCATAAATTCATAATTCAATAATTATTTTGGTTGCATTTCCTTTTTCTTAGGCTTAGGCAAAGGCCTCAGAAACACTATAATTACAGAAGTGCATTTTAAGACCCATTTTAGTTTCCAAATTCTATTAAAGACTACTGTGGCGTTTCCTAAGCCTGAAAATATAAGGGGAAATATGATGGCTTGGGACCATTTTTTGCGGTTGGGACCATTCAATTCTGAAATGTGTGTCCCCCAAAAATTTGGGACCATTCTTTGCCTATAGTGTCTTACTGATTGACACATTCTTTACCAATTGAGCCAAAAACAGAATACTAAGATTTTTTTCAAAAATAGGCTTAGGGCGGCGCGGCGGTCTGTAAGTCGTTTTTGGTTGAGGGGGACATTCCGACCGAAAGGATATTTCCCCTTATATTTTCAGGCTTAGGAAACTCCATAGAAGTCTCTCATGGAATTTTGAAACTAAAATGCCTCTTAAAATGCATTTTTGTATTTATAGTGTTTCTGAGGCCTTCGCCTAAGCCTAAGAAAAAGGAAATGCAACCAAAATAATTATTGAATTATGAATTCATGGGACTTTTCTTTGTCGTCGGGACCATTCAATTCTGAAATTCGTCTCACCCAAAATTTCGGGACCATTCTTTACGGTTGGGGCCATTCATTGCCTATAGAGCCATCAGTCATTATCTTGGTCGCGCTTCCATTTTCTTAGGCTTAGGAAAAGGCCTAAAAAACACTATAATCTCAAAAAGAGCACTTTAAGACCCATTTTAGTTTCCAATTTTGAATTTTAAATAAAAATTGTCTTAAAAGACTTCCGTGACGATTACTACTCTCAAATAAAAATGAAGTAAAAACCGGAGTGTGTGAGTATAACGGAAAAAGTTGTTCATCACTTAAAAAGGGCTCATGAAAGTTTGGAAATAAGAAAAAAAACAGTCAAAACAAAAAAAATTTAATTTTTTTTGGGAGGGGGGAGGGGACCCATGAAAGTTCAGGAGGGACCCAAATAAGTTCAGGGGGGACCCACAAAAGTTCAGGAGGGACCCAAAAAAGTTCAGAGGGGACCCAAAAAAGTTCAGGGGGGACCCACAAAAGTTCAGGGGGGACCCACAAAAGTTCAACTTCCAGGGGGGACCCAAATAAGTTTGAGGGGACCCAAATAAGTTCAAGGGGACCCAAAAAAGTTCGCGTCCCAAAAAGGGACCCAAATAAGTTCAAGGGGACCCAAAAAAGTTCAAGGGGACCCATAAAAGTTGGGGGGACCCATGTTTGGGACTAGAGCCGAATTTTTTTCAAAAAATATATTTTACTTTTTTCAAAAATACATTTTTTAAAAATTTTCCTTACCATTTTGAAGTCCCTGTTGTCTCATCATATGCTGCATCTGCATATGCATCATCATCTGTTGCTGCTGTTGATGGCGTTGAGCCATAAAAAGTTTGTGTTGTTGGTACCTACGGAATTCTAGGTACTGTGGTGTTTGTTGCTGAGCATGAGCCCCTGATGGAGATGGAACCATTGGGTTGGGAAGACCTGGAAATATTGAAAAATGGATAAGAAATTTGGAATCAGCATGAAAAGTTGTCCTAGGACAGAAGTTGATGACAAAAAATTTTTTTTAGGAATACTGTACCCATCCCAAAATTCAAAAAAGTTCCAAAAAATGCAAATGCGCTCCACTGATAAACACGATTCTGAGATTCTGGGTACTGTACCTATCACTATTTTCAGAAAATATGCAAATGCGCTCTATTGAACTTCCCAAAAAATTCTTACCCATAGGTCCTGGCATCCATGGATTCTGACCTGGCATCACAGTTGGTGGTCCCGGTTTCATAAGCATAGGGTACTGTAGGCCTGGATGGGGGTACGGTAGTTGTCCCTGGTTACTGTAGGGGTAGGGGTACTGTAGTTCATACTGTGCCGGAAGCTGGGGGAACTGATGTGGTTGGAGTCTCTGTTGTTGCTGCAACATGGGGTACTGTACTTGAGGAGTACTGTAGTTGACTGGTGATGGTACAGTACCCTGTTGGGGGATGGGGTACTGTACTTGAGGTCTTGATGGTGGTCGTGGGACCAGGTACGGTGAGTACCGTGGATTCTGATGTTGAGGTGGGTGTGGATGGACCCCACTGCAGCTTGGGTTATGAATATGGGGATTCATGGTACCTGAAAAAATAAGAGATTGAGAAAAATAATTTTAAGAATGTTGAGAAAAAACGGAAGAAAAAAGTTGATGGCGGAAAGCTAGGCCATCATTTGAAATACGATGGTCTAGAAATCTGAATCTGTGGGAGTTAGGCCATCGATAGAAATGGGAAAAGTGGTAGCCTAGAAACCCAAACGATAAAGAAAGTTAGGCCACCACCTGAATTTAGAGAGCTGGTGACCAAGAAAACCAATAATTTTGAAAGTAAACAAAATTTTCAGTTTCGAAAAGTTGATTTTAGCACTTATTTTTTTCAAAAGTAATCGATCTCCTACAAAGATTAAAAATATTGCAAATTTGGCCAAAAGAGGTCTAGAACTGGTGGCCTAGAAATTGTGGCCTAGAAAACTCTTCTTTTAAATTTCTAGGCCATCGATCTTCGGTGGCCTAGAAAACTTAACGGAGAGAAAGTTAGGCCATCCTTGGAGTACTTAAAACTAATCATTATCTAGAAATCAAGATAAGGGAGGCATGGTGGCCTACAAAACTCAAATTTCAAATTTCTAGGCCATCGAGTTTTGATGGCCTAGAAAGCTCAACCATTGAAATCCTAGGCCATGACAGAGAATATGGTGGCCTAAAAAACTCCTGCCAGAAAAACTAGACCATGCAAAAGTTAGGCCATCATTAGAACAATGGTTATACGGTTTCCTAGGCCACTAATTTTCAGATGGCCTAGAAAACGGCACCCAGAAAAGTTAGGCCATGGCGGCCTGGAAACTAGAATTAGAAAATTCTAGGCCGTTTTTTAAAGTCTAGGGAAAGTTAGGCCATATGAGGCAGACACCAAATCTATAGAAAAAAAACGAACAAATCTTCTTAAAATGTGGTGGCCTAGAAAACTACAACCAGGGAAAACTAGTCCCCGCTATACTTGCTAGTGACCGGAAATATTGATTTCGGAAAATGATGGCCTAGAAAACTCAGATATGGTAAAACTAGTCCATCAAGATTGAATAGAAGAACCAACAAAAAACCGGAAATTTGGAGTCCAAGACACTCATACAAGGATTAAAATATCGAATTGAAAAAAAAAAATGGTGGCCTAGAATAACTCGATATCGGGATTTCTAGGCCAGCAGTTTTTTGATGATGTTGCAAAATAAATAGGCAAATAAAGTAGGAAAAAACTAGACCACTCATCACTTCAAAAATTCACACCTTCAAAAAAAATCGTAATCCTAAAAGTATCACCAATAAAACATCAGTCGACTAGAAGAGTGCCAACACCAAAGTAAACTAAGGAAAAAAGATTTTATCGATCTCCATATGCACACCTCCCCGTACTCTCCATATGAGTTTGAGTGTATGCGTGGATTTGGGTGTGTGTGTCGGTCTAAGGGAATGAGGGGTCCCCCTCTTCCTTATATGCATATGTGTGCACTATCTATGTGAGTGTGTAGGTACGCATAGTTAGGGCAAGAGAAGGGGGGGGGGGGGGGGGAGGACCACTACCCTTGGACAGGTGCCAATTGATTTCTAGAGACCCCCCGACTACATTATATTACGTCAGCACACGATTATGGCATAGATTCAAAAAAAAGGGGCGGGGCGAAGGAGGGGGGGGGGGTCCAAAGGGATTTGGGAGACAGTAGGAAAGGAAGAATCCGGCAAGTGGCTCCTTGACATTTCGCAACTGCAACCCATAATACGTCAATTTCGAAACCGAGACATTTCGCAACCGGGGTCCAAAAACAGTATGAAAGGAAGACTCCGATCAACAACTCCCTGACATTTCGCAACTAGCCATTTCGCAACCAAGACATTTGGCAACTGGATATTTTGCAGTTAGTCATTTCGAAACTTTATAAACTAGTCCAGTTGACATTCGTATAGGCTACATGAGATTGAGGACAGTGTAAAACAATCCATGTTATAATCGACATTTGAAAACATTTCAATAAATTCAAAAATTGTGGATATCGCGGTTACGAAACGACGTAGTACCCAATCGTCAAAGTGGCAAAACTACCGGTTTCAAAATGTCGTAGAACCAAAAAAGGGTACCGAAATACTGTATCAAAAATGGGGTTCGACATTCAACATGAAAAGGGGTCGCAAATACTGTTTTGCAATTACGATATTTCGCAACCCAAGTCCATTCCGCAACCGCGACAGTTCGCAACCAAGACTTTTTGAAATTCTCCTTTCTCCTTTCGACTTTCACAAAATATTCTGTTTTAACTTCCTCATATCAAGTTGCATAGATAGTTTTCAGACGATTGACATTTACGACATGAAATAATAGCATTTTCAGATATTGATGAAAATCCAGTGGAGCGCGTTTTCGACTCTAAAAAAGGAAGTCTATACGGTATCGTCTAAACCTCTGCTACCCTTTTTCTCTTCCTCACTTTCACGCAATCCTGCTAACCAACATACACCTTAGCAAGACCGACAGGGTCCCCCTTCCTTGCCGACAAAAAAGAGGGACCCTCTTTTTTGTAGACAGATGTTACCGACTGAGACGGCAAAAAGAAGAAGAAAGAGGGGGGGGGGGGTTGGGACAATCCTTCCTTATCTGATTCTCAAATGTCGGAGAGGACCCCTTAGGCTCAATACGACTGGTACATTCAAATTACTAAATAACAGACATGGTGAATTTCGGGCTCCGAGACATTTCGCAACCGGTCATTTCGCAACTACGTCATTTCGCAACCAGTCATTTTGCAACTACGACGTTTCGCAACTAGGACATTTCGTAACCACGTCATTTCGCAACCAGTCATTTTGCAACTACGACGTTTCGCAACTAGGACATTTCGCAACCACGTCATTTCAAAACCACCAAATCCAGGATTTTTGTAGAAAGTTCACGTTGAAATCACAACTTTTCAAATGTAGACTATAACCTGAAATAGGTCATAATACCCTCAATCCCATACGGCTTCAATGAACGTAAAGTGGACTAGTTTTTAGAGTTGCGAAACGACCGGTTGTGAAGCGTCCAATTTAGAAATGTCTTGGCTGTGAAATGTCGTGGTTGCGAAATTGACGTGAGTTGCGAAATGTCGTAGTTGCGAAAAGACTGGTGGCGAAATGTCTCGGAGCAATATTTCGGCAAGCTCAGTAGCATGCCTGGGGTAACCAAAAGACCAATAACACTAGACTAGATATAGCCGAAAATTCGGGAAAGGCGAAACTACTAATTAGAGACCTAGATCTTAGAATTTCTTCATGTGCTCGTGAGCTACTAACATCTACACCACATTATTTGGAATTATACTAATGATCAAAATTTGAAAAGGTGTACTTGCATTTAAGAAGGTGGATGTATATAGAGTACATGTGTATGTATGTATTTGTGACTTTTCTTTTGACTTTTCAACACAACTACAATTCCAATGGGTGTAAACAGGATTAGAGGGAAGCATATGACTTTGTACTTAAAAGTGCTCGCAGATGATTACAAGGATGTGAGCATAAAAGTGAAAAACAAGATATTTCAGTTTGAGTATAATCTCAAAAGACTAAAATAGATCAAACACATTGGACCTCTTTTTTCACTTACCGGCCAAAAAAGGGGGAGGACCGCTTGCAGATGTTCTCGCCGAGACGGGGCCACTTTGATGACGGAAAGACAAAGAAAATGGTCTTGAGAATGAACATTTATCACTGTTTTGAGGTATTTGTAAGACGTGGGAATGGAAGCACATGATAATATGATCACAGTTACCACCGGGAAACAAATTTTCCAGAATAAAAACTCAGTTACAGTTTCTCCATAAAGTTCCATGTAAAAACCATAGAATGTTAATATTGCCATTGCTGTTTCAGAACGTCCATAGAAGCGAGTGTGGAAACATGTTGTCATTCCGCACGTCTTTTCAATGCGAGATACAGTAATAAAGAACCAGTCTTTTCGCAACCATGATATTCTGCAACTACGACATTTCGCAACCAGGTCAATTCGCAACCAAAGGATACACTGTTTTTGTAAAATTCTAAATTGCTATCAGAAATTTTCAGATTTTGAAGTTTACAATGATCCCTATCCCATATAACCTAAATGAGTCAAGTTTTAATATTCCCGCAATGACTGGTTGCGAAATGTCCATTTGCCAAATGGCATTGTTGCGAAATGTCGCAGTTTAGAAAGCAGTGGTTGCGAAACGTCTGCGTGCCACATTTATCAGTGAGATTTGGATAAATGTCTAGTGGAGAGCAATTGCCGAATGGCTGGGCCGATAGGAAAGGTTCTTGAAATTGACAGTGTTTGCAGTTAAACGAAACCTAAATTTGAAAATTTCCTATTTTGATCATCTGCGCTGGCCAATAGCAAGACTTCTGGACACAAATATTTTTACTGTTTCATCAACCTCATTCAAAACTTGAGAGAAAACAATAGTCAATAAGAGTTCATTTAGCATCTCGAACTGATTCTTTTGTACCAACAGGAGGAGCCCTAGGAAAGTATCTTGCTACAAGAGTTCAGTACATCGGGATCCCGAAAATAGAATAAAAAATGATACACCATCAATCATATTACGAATTTTAAGAGGACAGACCCAGTAATGAATCCAGATAACTTCAACCGTATACCTCCACCAGGAAACAGTGAAATTGTCTCATATACCTAATTCAAGAAGAAAACTTATTTTTCAGTTTCAATCCCTTCTCAAACATACTATTTTTTATTAGTTTCTTGATTGCTTTTGTTAGATATTTTTTCCTGCTTATTCTCAAATACTGTTGTAAAAGCCGATATCCATATTTCTCAGTAAAATGGGATACCAAAGCTGAAAAGTAGCGAGAACTGACAAAGTATTGGATTTCCTTTTATTGCAAGAATATATGTAGTTTGAAAACACTACTTTAAACATTTCCATCTTCCGAACATTACTATGTTGAATCGGTGAAAAGTTTTGAAAATGTTTGCTGTTACATCTTCATTTTAACTTTCCATAAATTTTATACGCTTCAATAATGGCGTTATTCTATGACAGCAAGAATGAAATATCATTTTTATAATATTCGGTTTCCTGTTTCAAATCAGTCATAGTTTGATAACTATCTTCCAAAAATAATAATCCGAGGGCATATGTAATTACATGTGAGATGTGGAGATGAAGAGAGGAGTGAGAGAAAGGCTCCGCCCTTTCTATCTCTCCTCTCGAGAACTCCCTCTCGGAAAAGAGGAAGAAGGAGTAGTTCTTTTAGTTTTTAGATGAGTTTTCTTTTATTTTAGTTCTTAATTTATTTTAACCTCTTTTAATGTAAGTTTTTTCAGGTGATAATTTTTATTATTATTTTGTATTTAAACCTTTTTACTAACCTTTATCAATAAATTAGAATTCGTTTAAAAAGTGTTATGTTCTCCAATGTTTATGAAGAGTTGAGACTAGAGGACCTAACCAGAGGTCCTCTAACGTCTTACATACACATGAGACTTTACATCATTAACATGCTTCACTATTTGGAAAAATAAAATTTTCCGTTTCAAATTGCTTATAATCAAAAAGTTTTGCTCAGTTTCGTTCAATACCGTTCCGACCACAACATCTATAAATCCCTCTGCTCAATGTTTGATACTTCTCCACTCTCAACAGACTTTGCTTTGTACTGTTAGCAAACTGTAAAAAGGTAACCGGAAATCCAGAAATCGGATTTTGCTCCAGTGAGCATTTTCAAATATCGATATTCCAGATTCGATCGCACATTTGCGCTTTTCATAGTCCAAAGTTTACGACCTGAATTTATTACTGTTTCCTTAGCATGGTTTTTTGATAGGATCACAACTGAAGTTGATGGTTCTCAGCATCGCTGTCCTTATTTTCATTCCTCATAATGTCATGATTTTCTGTTTTGAGACATCGGTAAAAGTAAATATCCCTATCACATATAACCTAAATCAACGTAGGACGGAAACTTTCTTTAGTTGCGGAATGGCTGGTTGCAAAACGTCTTTGTTGAACTCGCGCTCCATTGGACTTTTACAAAATGTTCTGTTTCAACTTGCCCATAACAAGTTGCACAGATGGTTTTCAGACAATTGACGAGAAAAATGTATGCCACATTCTTCAATGAAATTTGGATAAATGTCTGATGGAGCGCGAATGCCAAACGGCTGGGCCGCTAGTAAGATTTTTGAAATTGACAGTGTTTGCAATAAAACAAAACCCAAATCGAAGACATTCGTATTTTCACATCATCGCCGACTTTTACTGTTCCATGAACCTCATTCAAAACTTGAGAGAAAACAAAGGGCAATGGAATAATAGCTTCCTTTTTAAACTGATTCTTTCGTATCATCAAGATCAGCCCTAGGAAATTATTTTATTACAAGAATTGAGTACATCGGGATCGCGAGTGCGCAGAACAGAATAAAAAATAATACACCAATAATCTTATTTCGTCTTTTGAAAAATCAATCACATTAATGAAACAAGACAACATCAACCTTATACCTCCACCATGAAACAGTTTCATAGTCTAACGAATCTAATTCAAGAAGTAAACTTTTTCAGTTTCAAACCGTTCATAAACATACTACTTTTTATAATTTTCTGATCGCTCCTTTTTCATATTCGTTCCCTGCTTATTTTCAAATACTATGTATGACTACCGATATCCTTATTTCAACCAAACTTCGTTTCAGTGTTGGAAAACTGGATAGAAGGAAGTGACAGTCAAGTTTACATCATTTCTTATGGAAGCTTTTAGAACTTGAACTGGTTTCTGTTTCGTTAACTTATTAAAAATAGGGAATAGGAACTGATGCTAATTGGTGACTCTAGAGAATTTCTGGCCATATAGATAAATCCTTGGAAACTAGTCTGTTTTAAGAAATCAGTAATATGGGATAGCAAACCTGAAAAGTAGTGAGAACTGACAAGTATTGAATTTTCATAAGTTGTCAGAGTATTGAACATCTACTAAGACTGCACTAATCTAATCATTACAATCTTCTGAATACTAGTATGTTGAATCGGTGAAGCTTCTAAATTATGATTCTCAAGTTTGGAAAATGTTTGCTGTTACATCTTCTTTTGAACTTTCCATCGACTTTCAATCGCGATATTGTATGACGAGCAGTAGGGTGTAATAAAAATATTATTCTTTTAATATTTGGATTCCCGTTTCAAATCGGTTATAATTTGAGAACTATCTTCCAAAAATAATAATCGTTTTGCTGGACATAAGTAGATACACATGAGACTTTACATCATCAAAATGCTCCACTACTAGGAAAAATAAAATGTTCCGTTTCAAACTGCTCATAATCAAAATGTTTTGTTTAGAGTACCGTTCTCATTGCTACATTAACCCTCTGCTCAATGTTTGATGATTCTCCACTCTTTGCAGACTTTGCTTTTCACTGTTAGCAAACTGGAAAAAGAAGATCATCCAGAAATCGGAGTTTTCTCCTGTGAAAATTCCCAAACATCGATATCCCAGATTCAATCACATCTTGCAATTTTCATAGTCCAAAGTTTGCGACCTGAATTTATTACTGTTTCGTTAACGTGGTTTTTCGAATGGATTTAAACTGAAGTTGATCGGTTGTTGCAAGGGTTCATTTCGGATTAGGCAGTATATCAAACCTCCTGAGAAAGAATCTGAAATCCAAAACTACGCATAGGCAATTTAATAGGCAATGTAAGTAGCCTGCCCAGACCGCTGTCCTAATCTACATGCCAAAACAATGCGAGGTGTTTCGTATGTGATTCTGCACATGCATATGGTTAGTCTTTCTGTATGACATGTCACCTACATCTTTCATATTAACACTGACTGTTATTGTGCCCCATTGGCGCAGTCTGTTAGCGCGTGGTACTTATAGTATATAGGGTATGCCAAGGTCGCCAGTTCGAGCCTGGCATGGGGCAAAGTTTTTTGGCTGTGTTAGGATTCATTTTTCTCCTGTTTCGTTACCCTTATTTAACTGTAGGAATAATCAAGATTCATTTTGACTGGATCTCATATATTTTATCATGGAAAACATTCGTAATTCCACATCAATACCGTCCAATAGCAAGACTTCTGGACACTAATACTTTTACGGTTCCATCAACCTCATTCAAAACTTGAGAGAAAACAAAGGGCAATAAAATTATATCATTCCTTTTAAAACTGATTCTTTCGTATCATCAAGATTAGCCCTAGGAAAGAATCTTATTACAAGAATTGAGTACATCGGGATCGCGAGTGCGAAGAATCGAATAAAAAATTATACACCAAAATCTTATTACGAGTTTTAAGAAGATAGACCCAGTAATGAATCAAGATAACTTCAACCGTATACCTCCACCATGAAACAGTGAAATTGTCTAATATACCTAATTCTAGAGGAAAACTTATTTTTCAGTTTCAAACAGTTCAGAAATTTACTACTTTTTATAGTTTCCTAATCGTTCCTTTTCACAGTTTTAGACTGCTTATTCTCATATACTGTTATAAATACCGACATCCTTATTTCAACCAAACTTTTTTTAAAATGTTGGAAAACTTGAAAAAAGGAGGTGAAATTCAAGTTTTCCGCATTTCTTATAGAAGCTTTTAGAACTCGAAATGGTTTCTGTTTCGTTAACTTATCAAAAATATTGAATTGAATTTCATTTTAATTCGCGATCTGCCCGTAGATAGAATCATGGAAACTAGTCTGTATTAAGAAATCACAGGGATTCCAAAACTGAAAAGTAGTATGAACTGACTATTCCTGGATTACCATTTACTGCAAGAATTTCACAAATCAACTCACTAATCTAAACATTTCAATCTTCTGAATACCTCTATGTTGAATCGGTGAAAAGTTTTGAAAATGTTTGCTGTTAAACCTTCTTTTGAAGTTTCCATTGGTTTTCGACGCTTCAATCTTTAGCAAATTTGTGTAACAAGCAGCAGGAAGCAATGAAAATATGATTTTCATTATATTTGGATTCCTGTTTCAAATCGGTCATAATTTGAGAACTATCTTCCAAATGGAATCATCCTATCGCTAGCATAGTTCCATATGAGACTTTACATAATTAGAATGCTTCACAACTTGACAAAATGAATCTTTCCGTTTCAAATTGTTCATAATCAAAAAGTTTTGTTCAGAATGCTGTTAGATAAATGAAATTTATCGAATCCGTCTTCTCAATTTTTGGTGCTTCTCCACTCTCAGCAGAGTTTGCTTTTCACTGTTAGCAAATTGAAAAAAGGTAACCGGAAATCCAGAAATAGGAGTTTGCTCCAGTGAGCATTTTCAAATATCGATATTCCAGATTCAACCACATCTTTGCAATTTTCATATTCCATAGTTTACGACCTGAATTTATTACTGTTTCCTTAGCATGGTTTTTTGATACGATCACAACTGAAGTTGATGGTTCTCAGCATCGCTGTCCTTATTTTCATTCCTCATAATGTCATGATTTTCTGTTTTGAGACATCGGTAAAAGTAAATATCCCTATCACATATAACCTAAATCAACGTAGGACGGAAACTTTCTTTAGTTGCGGAATGGCTGGTTGCAAAACGTCTTTGTTGAACTCGCGCTCCATTGGACTTTTACAAAATGTTCTGTTTCAACTTGCCCATAACAAGTTGCACAGATGGTTTTCAGACAATTGACGAGAAAAATGTATGCCACATTCTTCAATGAAATTTGGATAAATGTCTGATGGAGCGCGAATGCCAAACGGCTGGGCCGCTAGTAAGATTTTTGAAATTGACAGTGTTTGCAATAAAACAAAACCCAAATCGAAGACATTCGTATTTTCACATCATCGCCGACTTTTACTGTTCCATGAACCTCATTCAAAACTTGAGAGAAAACAAAGGGCAATGGAATAATAGCTTCCTTTTTAAACTGATTCTTTCGTATCATCAAGATCAGCCCTAGGAAATTATTTTATTACAAGAATTGAGTACATCGGGATCGCGAGTGCGCAGAACAGAATAAAAAATAATACACCAATAATCTTATTTCGTCTTTTGAAAAATCAATCACATTAATGAAACAAGACAACTTCAACCTTATACCTCCACCATGAAACAGTTTCATAGTCTAACGAATCTAATTCAAGAAGTAAACTTTTTCAGTTTCAAACCGTTCATAAACATACTACTTTTTATAATTTTCTGATCGCTCCTTTTTCATATTCGTTCCCTGCTTATTTTCAAATACTATGTATGACTACCGATATCCTTATTTCAACCAAACTTCGTTTCAGTGTTGGAAAACTGGATAGAAGGAAGTGACAGTCAAGTTTACATCATTTCTTATGGAAGCTTTTAGAACTTGAAATGGTTTCTGTTTCGTTAACTTATTAAAAATAGGGAATAGGAACTGATGCTAATTGGTGACTCTAGAGAATTTCTGGCCATATAGATAAATCCTTGGAAACTAGTCTGTTTTAAGAAATCAGTAATATGGGATAGCAAACCTGAAAAGTAGTGAGAACTGACAAGTATTGAATTTTCATAAGTTGTCAGAGTATTGAACATCTACTAAGACTGCACTAATCTAATCATTACAATCTTCTGAATACTAGTATGTTGAATCGGTGAAGCTTCTAAATTATGATTCTCAAGTTTGGAAAATGTTTGCTGTTACATCTTCTTTTGAACTTTCCATCGACTTTCAATCGCGATATTGTATGACGAGCAGTAGGGTGTAATAAAAATATTATTCTTTTAATATTTGGATTCCCGTTTCAAATCGGTTATAATTTGAGAACTATCTTCCAAAAATAATAATCGTTTTGCTGGACATAAGTAGATACACATGAGACTTTACATCATCAAAATGCTCCACTACTAGGAAAAATAAAATGTTCCGTTTCAAACTGCTCATAATCAAAATGTTTTGTTTAGAGTACCGTTCTCATTGCTACATTAACCCTCTGCTCAATGTTTGATGATTCTCCACTCTTTGCAGACTTTGCTTTTCACTGTTAGCAAACTGGAAAAAGAAGATCATCCAGAAATCTAAGTTTTCTCCAGTGAAAATTCCCAAACATCGATATCCCAGATTCAATCACATCTTGCAATTTTCATAGTCCAAAGTTTGCGACCTGAATTTATTACTGTTTCGTTAACGTGGTTTTTCGAATGGATTTAAACTGAAGTTGATCGGTTGTTGCAAGGGTTCATTTCGGATTAGGCAGTATATCAAACCTCCTGAGAAAGAATCTGAAATCCAAAACTACGCATAGGCAATTTAATAGGTAATGTAACTATCCTGCCCAGACCTCTCTCCTAATCTACATGCCAAAACAATGCGAGGTGTTTCGTATGTGATTCTGCACATGCATATGGTTAGTCTTTCTGTATGACATGTCACCTACATCTTTCATATTAACACTGACTGTTATTGTGCCCCATTGGCGCAGTCGGTTAGCGCGTGGTACTTATAGTATATAGGGTATGCCAAGGTCGCCAGTTCGAGCCTGGCATGGGGCAAAGTTTTTTGGCTGTGTTAGGATTCATTTTTCTCCTGTTTCGTTACCCTTATTTAACTGTAGGAATAATCAAGATTCATTTTGACTGGATCTCATATATTTCATCATGGAAGACATTCGTAATTTCACATCAATACCGTCCAATAGCAAAACTTCTGGACACTAATACTTTTACGGTTCCATCAACCTCATTCAAAACTTGAGAGAAAACAGAGGTCAATACGATGATATGATTCATTTTAAGACTGATTCTTTCGTACCATCAGGATGAGCCCTAGGAAATGAACCTGTTACAAGAATTGAGTACATCGGGATCCCGGGTGCGAATAATAGAACAAAAATGATACACCAATAATCTTATTACGCATTTCAAGAGAACAATCACAGTAATGAATCAAGATAACTTCAATCTCATACCTCCACCAGGAAACAGTGAAATTGTCTAAAATACCTAATTCAAGAAGAAAACTCATTTTTCAGTTTCAAATCGTTCATAAACATGCTACTTTTTATAGTTTCTTGATCGCTCGTTCAAAGTTTTAGACTGCTTATTCTCAAATACTGTTATATGTGAATACCGATATCCTTATTCCAACCAAATCCATTTTTTCCGGTGTTGGAAAGTTAGGAAGTGACATTCCAGTTTACCTCATTTCTTATACATAGAAGCTTTTAGAACTTGAAATGGTTTCTGTTTCGCTAACTCATCAAAAATATTGAATTGAATTTCATTTTAATTCGCGATCTGCCCGTAGATAGAATCATGGAAACTAGTCTGTATTAAGAAATCACAGGGATTCCAAAACTGAAAAGTAGTATGAACTGACTATTCCTGGATTACCATTTACTGCAAGAATTTCACAAATCAACTCACTAATCTAAACATTTCAATCTTCTGAATACCTCTATGTTGAATCGGTGAAAAGTTTTGAAAATGTTTGCTGTTAAACCTTCTTTTGAAGTTTCCATTGGTTTTCGACGCTTCAATCTTTAGCAAATTTGTGTAACAAGCAGCAGGAAGCAATGAAAATATGATTTTCATTATATTTGGATTCCTGTTTCAAATCGGTCATAATTTGAGAACTATCTTCCAAATGGAATCATCCTATTCCATATGAGACTTTACATAATTAGAATGCTTCACAACTTGACAAAATGAATCTTTCCGTTTCAAATTGTTCATAATCAAAAAGTTTTGTTCAGAATGCTGTTAGATAAATGAAATTTATCGAATCCGTCTTCTCAATTTTTGGTGCTTCTCCACTCTCAGCAGAGTTTGCTTTTCACTGTTAGCAAATTGAAAAAAGGTAACCGGAAATCCAGAAATAGGAGTTTGCTCCAGTGAGCATTTTCAAATATCGATATTCCAGATTCAACCACATCTTTGCAATTTTCATATTCCATAGTTTACGACCTGAATTTATTACTGTTTCGTTAACGTGGTTTTTTAATTGGATCAAAACTGAAGTTGATGTTTTCTCTGCATTCGTTATCCTGATTTTCATTTCCCGCAATTTCATGATTTTCTGTTTTGAGACATCGGTAAAAGTAAATATCCCTATCACATACATTTAACCTAAATCAACGTAGGACGGAAACTTTCTTTAGTTGCGGAATGGCATGGTTGCGAAACGTCTTCTTGTTGAACTCGCGCTTCATTGGACTTTTACAAAATTTTCTGTTGTAACCTTCTCATATCAAGTTGCATAGATGGTTTTCAGACAATTGACGAGAAAAATGTATGCCACATTTCTCAATGAGATTTGGATAAATCTCTGGTGGAGCGCGATGGTCAAACGGCTGGGCCGATAGTAAGATTTTTGAAATTGACAGTGTTTGCAATAGAACCAAACCCCAATCGAAGACATTCGTTTTTTCACATCATCGCCGTCCAATAGCAAGACTTCTGGATACTAATACTCTTACTGTTTCATCAACCTCATTCAAAACTTGAGAGAAAACAATAGTCAATCCGAGTTCATCCAGTATCTCGAACTGATTCTTTTGTACCATCAGATGAGCCCTAGGAAAGTATATATAAAAATGATACACCAACAATCTTATAACGAATTTTAAGAAGATAGACCCAGTAATGAATCAAGATAACTTCAACCGTATACCTCCACCATGAAACAGTGAAATTGTCTAACAAACCAAATTCAAGAAGAACAATTATTTTTCAGTTTCAAATCGTTCATAAACATACTACTTTTTACAGTTTTCTGATCGTTTGTTTTCCAAAAAAAGTGATTATCAAGTTTGAAAAATGTTTGCTGTTACATCTTCTTTTGAAGTTTCCATTGATTCTCGACGCTTCAATCTTAGCGAAATAAGGAGACAATGAAAATATTATTTCTATAAAGTTTGGATTCCTGTTTCAAATCGGTCATAATTTGAGAACTATCTTCCAAAAATAATCATCCGAGGACATCTGTAATTACACATGAGACTTTACATCATTAAAACGCTGTACTACTTGAAAAAATGAAATGTTCCGTTTCAAATTGTTTATAATTAAGAAGTTTTGTTCAGGATACCGTTAGATACTTGACGTCTATCAGATCCCAGTTCTCCATTTCCGATGCTTCTTCACTAGAAGTAAAATTTACTTTTGTAACTGTTAGCAAACAGGAAAATGGTAACCGGATATCCAGAAATCTAAGTTTTCTCCAGTGAAAATTTCCAAACATCGATATTACAGATTCAATCACACCTTTGCGTTTTTGAGAGTCCAAAGTTAGCGACCTGAATTTATTACTGTTTCGTTAACGTGATTTTTTAAATGCATCAAAACTGAAGTTGATCTGTCCACCATTCATTCTCCTGATTTTCATTTCCATAATGTGATGACTTTCTGTTTCGAAACATGTAACTCTGGATTTCTGTTTGAAAGAGTAATCATGATCTGGATCCAAATCAAAATGTTGATTTGTTAGAACCTTCGAAACCATACTTTAGGAAACTTTTAGAACTTGAAATGGTTTCTGTTTCGTTAACGTATCAAGAATATTGAATTGAAACTGATCTTAATTGGTGATTTCTTGACATATAGATAAATCTTTAGAAACTATGTAGAAATCAGAAATATGGGATACCGAAGCTGAAATTTAGTACGAACTGACGATTTCTGGATTTCCATTTACTGCAAGAGTATTTACCTTTATCCTAAAACACTAATCTGAACACTTAATTTCTCCTTATACTACTATCATGAATCGGTGAAACTTCTAAATTATGACTCTCAAGTTTTGAAAATGTTTGCTGTTACATTTTCTCTTGAACTTTCCATCGACTTTCAATCGCGACATTGTATGACGAGCAGTAGGAAGCAATGAAAATATAATTTTAATAACATTTGGATTCCTGATTCAAATTGGTTATGACCTGAGAGCTATATCTTCCAAAAATAATTATCGGGTCGCTGGACATAAGTAGTTACACATTTGCATCTTTACATCATTAAAATGCTTCACTACTTGGAAAAATGAAATTTTCCGTTTCAAGTTGTTTATAATCAAAAAGTTTTGTTCAGGAAACCGTTTTGCGACTTTTTTCCAATTCCTGTTCTCAAATGTTGGAACTTCTCCACTCTCAGCAGATTTTGCTCTTCACTGTCAGCAAACAGAAAAAGGTAACAGGAAATCCAGAAATCGGAGTATTCTCCTGTGAAAATGTCCAAATATCGATATTCCAGATTTAATCACACCTTTGTGTTAGCCATAGTTCAAAGTTTGCGATCTGAATTTATTACTGTTTCGTTTACGTGGTTTTTTGAATGTATCACAACGGAAGTTGATCGGTTGTTGCAAGGGTTCATTTCGGATTAGGCAGTAACGAACCTCCTGAGAAAGGATCTGAAGTCCAAAACTGCGCACAGGCATTGTAATAGGCAATGTAAGTAGCCTGCCCAGTTCTCTGTCCTAACCAAAACAATGCAACGTGTTTTGTATTGGATTCTCCGTATGCATATGGTAAGTCTTTGTGTATGACATGTCACCTACATCTTTCATATTAGCACTGACTGTTGTTGTGCCCCATTGGCGCAGTCGGTTAGCGCGTGGTACTTATAGTTTATAGGGTATGCCAAGGTCGCCAGTTCGAGCCTGGCATGGGGCAAAGTTTTTTTGGATGTGTTAGGATTTTTGGGTTCCAAGGAACTTTAAGGGTCCCACTATTTTTCTTCCTAAAACATCCTTATTGATGTTGAGTTTTTTGTGTTCAGATTTGAATGAATGAACAAGAAATAAGAACCACCATTTTGGGCACACAGAATCTAGAAAGATGACACAAAGTTTTTAGCTCAGCACAAAAAAACGAACGCCAGACTAGGTTTCTGTTAACCCAAAAAACAAAACTCATAGAATCTGACATTTTTCAGCTGGGATAAGAAGTTATAACTGTTTCATTGACTTTTGAAAAGTATCGAATTGAAATGGAGGTCGATGCAATATCAACATAACACTCGTAAACAAATTTCTTACCTACAGAATTCAGATCTCCTTTTCTTTTGAAATAGCTCCCCAAAGAACCTTAACTTTGAAAATTATAGTACAAAAAAGATCAGCAGGAAGATCAGAAAGTTTTTATACACTTGTTCCCTCAAAAGACGAATCACAATAAAGATAACTTCAATCGCATACCTTCATTATGAAACAGTTCAATAGCCTAATAAACCTGATTCGAGAAGTAAACTTATTGTTCAGTTTCAAATCGTTCACAAACTCGTTTCAGTACTTCTCTCGCACCGTTTTATTCTGGATGCTACTGTGATGAACCGGTGCAAATGCACACAAGTTGGAGCACAAAATAGTATTATTGCACAGTCGTCCGTTGTCAGTTGGATTTAAAGGCGCATGTAGTTATTTGAGAAGATATCTCGTTAGGACACGAAAAATGCGTCAGCATAACAAATTATATCTGAAAAAGTTTTTGTATTTTGTCGCCATGAGAATTACCAACTAGTAAGAAGTGGACCATAGACATAGTATGGGCAAGAAAATATGTAATAGACAATGTAATTATCCTGCCCAGACCTCTGTCCTAATCTACATGCCAAAACAATGCAAGGTGTTTTGTATGTGATTCTGCACATGCATATGGTTAGTCTTTGTGTATGACATGTCACCTACATCTTTCATATTAGCACTGACTGTTGTTGTGCCCCATTGGCGCAGTCGGTTAGCGCGTGGTACTTATAGTATATAGGGTATGCCAAGGTCGCCAGTTCGAGCCGGGCATGGGGCAAAGTTTTTTGGCTGTGTTAGGATTTGTGGGTCCCAAGGAACTCTACGGGTCTATTTTTCTTCCTAAAACATCCTTATTGATGTTGAGTTTTTTGTGTTCAGATTTGAATGAATGAACAAGTATTAAGAACCACCATTTTGGGTACACAGAATCTAGAAAGCTGACGCAAAGCTGAAAGCTGACATTGAAACGGCAGCGGCAGCAAAAACTTATAGAATCTGAAATTTTTTCCCTTTTCGT
Organism: Caenorhabditis sinica; assembly: GCA_963932045.1. Taxonomy (NCBI): domain Eukaryota; kingdom Metazoa; phylum Nematoda; class Chromadorea; order Rhabditida; family Rhabditidae; genus Caenorhabditis; species Caenorhabditis sinica. Next base: position 25,858,514 of record OZ009940.1, read on the forward strand.
TACCCTCATTTAACTATAGGAAAAAATATACGTTTATTTGAATCACATCTCAAATATTTTATCAATCACCTGACGATTTTAGTTCAAAATAAATGGTCAAGATTTCGTGTTTCAACAAATTAGTAAACTAGCACTCCAAATTTTAAGAATAGTGTGCAATTCGTAGAGTGAGTAACGTTTTATAATTAATTCACCTAGGATATTTCAATCTCATATCCCCAACATGAAATAGGGAAACCTTTTACTATTATGATCTTTCAGTATGTCGTCAAATCTAACGCCTAGGTACGCAAACACCACGACTTCCGTGAAAATGCACACCATCCCTATGGCAATCATCTATCGCTACAGTACAACAAACAGGGACCTCCCCCCCTTCTCTCTCGATTATTTTAAGCCCTGGTAGATCAAAAATTTCAGACCTGCTTCTCTGAAACTTTTTTTGACCTACACTCCCTACCGGGTTTGTAGGTCAAAGAAGCCCTAGTTCCCTGTTTCCCTTTCAATTATTTGTCTAGTTTCCAGTTTTTGTTTTTTTTTCCGAAATTTTCAGTGGGCTCCCTCTTTTTTAGGCTAGTAAGGCGAAAATGAGTTTTTAGGGGTTCTTAGTGGTACTGTAAATCTGGGGTTTATCAAAATCTAAAGTCAATTTTTTCCCTGTTTCTTCAAATTCATTTCCTTTGTTTTTCTTCACAATTTGTAATCATCAATTCATAATCTTTTTCAGCAATGAGTACTAACCAAAACAACGACTACTCGTCCCAACAGAATCCATTGATCGACCAAGGCCTACAGTATTTTCCGCAGGGAGTACAGTATCTCCTTCAGCACTATCAACAGTACTGTGGACGTCAGTTCGACTCACAAAACAACGATGCCCATCAACAGATGCAGATGATGCAGATGCAGCAAATGAGCCATCCCGCAGCTCAGAATGGTGAGGATTTTTTTTTCCCAAATTTCAAAATTTAGGCCTAGTTAGGCTCAAAAAGTCAAAAATGAGACCTCTAACCAGAAAGGAAATCAGTTTTAGTCTAACTCTTGGTTTTCAAGTTTTGACTCAAATTTTGAGTTTTGGCCCTCAAGACCAACTTTTTTAACCAATTCCAATTTTTTCGAATTTCAATGTTTCAGTTTCCGGATACCAAGACGATCTCAATCTTGACGAATTCGGTGTTCCAAGACCAGTCGCAACTCCACCTACAGTACTCCAGAATACTACTGGACAATATGAAGTTCAATTCATTGTTCCGAAATATGGGCAACGCCCATTCAGACTAATGAACCTGCCCACATCATCTACAGTATCCCCGTGTACTGTAGCGGTGACTGGTCCGATTGAGGTGAAACTGAAAAACGAGGAGATTTGGAAGAAGTTTGACAATGTTGTTGGAGGAAACGAAATGCTGACGACTATCAGAGGAAGGTTAGTAAACAATCTTTCGGATTTTGACCGTTTTTTGGCCGCTTTTCAACCACTTCTAGAACACTTCTAGACCGCTTTTTGACCACTTTTTGACCACTTTTAGACCGCTTATAGACAGTTTTTTGACCGCTTTTTTACCGCTTTTCGACCGCCTCTAGACCGCTTTTTGACGGCTTCTAGACCACTTCTAGACCAACCACAACCTTCAAAAATACCAAACTTTTTCAGAGACCTCTTCCCTCGCCTCGACTTTCTCATCAAAAACCTTCAAACCTTTGATTGTTACATAATTGGAATCAAGCTCCGCCGAATCAACGAGGCTCTCATGAAGCACACCAAAAAAATTGGGTGGTACGAATCTAGGGAATCTGCTGACCAAGTTCCATTGGAATCGAATGAAGTTCAAACAGTTATCAAGACTGGAGGGGACTTTATGAAGGAAGGTGTGGGCTTCGGAAACGTGAAAATCTACAATATTCAAAAGCAGATGAGATGGGGGGAGGCGCCGAGAAAGAGGAAAGCAAATGGAGAGAGTTTCTACCCAGAGAGACGGAGGACGGTGGATTTGACTTCGGCGGTGAGTTAAAAGAGGCGTATCTTGAAAACTAAAAGTGAAATTAGGAATCTAAAAAATACAAAGTGTAGGAAATTTTGCGCTTTTTACTTTTGCAATTGATAACTTTTTGATAGCTGAAAGGATTCTAGAGATATGAGCGTTTGAAGTATGACACCCCTCTAGCACCTTTTAAACTTTCAGCGCGTGTATCTCAAAAACCAGAATAGCTACTTTTATGTTGTCAACTACAGAAATGTGTAAAACTTTACGCTCTGTATTTTTGTAATTAGTAACTTTTTGATGGCTATAATTGCTCTTGAGATATTGACGCTCGACGTTAGTCAGAAGCTAGCTCCGTTGCTCCCTCCCCTCACTTCTCTCACTATTCTACATCCCCCCTCCCTAGATTTTTAGCGCTTATCTCAAAAACCAAGGTAGTTATCAAAAAGTTGTAAACTACAAAAATGTGTAAAATTTTACGGTCTATATTTTTGTAATTACCAGTTTTTTGCTAACTATAACGGTTCCTGAGATATAAACCTTTGAAGTTGGCGCGCTCTCCACATCTTACATCCCACTTCCTAGTTGTATATCTCCGTCCCTTTTCTAGCTATCGAAAAACTTCCAACTAGTACTCTATCCCAAATTTTCTCAAAATTCCTAATTACTTATTTTTCCAGCTCCTCGTCTCCACCCAATGCATCTACATGCCAATCGTCACTGTCTACGAAGTCCAACCCTGTGGAGGTCCAATGAAGAAACTCTCCGAATTCAATTTCCCAATCGCCAAATTCCATGTGGTCACCGAGTACAAGAATCCAAAAATTTGCGAACTGAAGATTCTGCACAACGATCGTGTTCCAGGGGATATCAAGAAAACATTGACGAATCCGAAGGCCACCATTTCAAAGAGGTGGAAAAATACGACGAAATCAAAGAATTCAGAAGATCCTCGACTCTCCAGAACCTGGTCCTCGGATTCTGGAACTTCTTCGATGGGCTCTTTGAGCCCTGGACTCCCTCCAGTGTCCACATGTTTGACTGGAAATCGCATGGTCTCGACTTCATCGAGTCCAACGTCTTCTGAAGGATCTCCAAGGGGTACTGTAGGACCGTCCATGGCTAAAATCGATGAAATCGATGAGATGTCATAAGAAGAATCTGATTCTCCAATTTATGCTCCAAATGAAAATCCAAAATTATTTTCTGAATAATTTTTCCCTCTTTTTGAATATCTTGATTGTTCCAATTTCCTTAAGTCTTACTACTAACTTTTTGTTTAAATTTGTTGATTTTTCCCTCCTAATTCATCATGTTCGATCTCATTTTTCCCTGTTAAATTCATCTTCAGTTCTCAATTATTTTGATTTTCTTATGATCTCTAAATTCTCCAATTTTCCCCCTTTCTAACCGTACTAATGGCGTTTTCTATTTTCTGAAATTAACATTGAAAATAATATAAGTGGAATTCATTTTTTTTCTGTTTTGATTCTATGACTTCCGGTCGAACAGAATATGAGAAAATCAGTGTGTGAACCACATTTCACAGCCAAGACATTTCACCACCAAAACATTTCACAACTGGTCATTTCGCAACCGCAACATTTTACAAACAAGACATTTGGAAATTGGACATTTCGCAACCAGTAATTTCGCAACTGCGATATTTCGCAATTCATATAAATTTTGCGACCCCGTTATCTTGCTAACACGACAATTTGCAGCCAGTCATTTTGCAACTGCGACATTTCGCAACCACAGAATTTTATAACCAAGACATTTCGCAACTTTAGAAAGAAATCCAAATTGGCGTGAGTTGCAAAAAAATGACTGGTTGCGAAATGTCCCAGATCCCAATTTTCAAGCCCAATTGTAGGAGATTGTCTGATACATACATTAAGAGAATCGAAGTAATTTCCCTGAGAACCGGTCATTTTTATTTAAATTACGGGAGCAGTCGGGGAATCGTCATTTTCGTGACCTGATATCTCCATGGCCGAGTTTTAGGATCTTAGGTCAGAACTGATTTTTATTCCTACTATAATTGTAAGTTTCCTAATCACATGTGGTATAGCTACAGTATCACAAAAGTTTTCAGAGAGCAAAAAAATTTGCTGCTCTAAATAGTTCTCAATTTTTGAACAATGTTTGACTGTCAGTTCCACAACCTTATCCTTTAGATATTTTTTTCCAGCTCTTCGAATCACTGCTCGCAGAGTAATTGAGGATCTTGAGAAGGAAACCAATCAGTAGCGATGATGCATCTTGATGTACATATTCTATATATTTTCTTCGTTTTTCAAGATCCACAGTAATCTAAAACCCCTCTCATATCATTTCGCAATGCGTATATTTGTTTCTTATGCATTATTTTCGTTCGAAATTGATGACTAATGTTTCTCACAGACACTTTTCTTTCAATCACTTCTTATTTTGCTTTGTGGAATAAACGATTTTCTAGCTGTCGTATCATTGTAATCTTTCTTTTGCCATTTCATCTTGATCATTTACATGAAGAATTTTTGCTTTTTTTCAATTTGAGAACCGATATGGCTCTATGTGCTTAAATTTGATTATGCCGGGTTCATTAAAATTTTGAAATACAAATGCAGGATTTCCAGAAGTTCAGATATATTGAGAGCAGAATGTTTGACTCTTTATAAAGCTTGATTCTTTGAATTCCCTAAAAAAGCGATTTATTTTCTCAAGTGTTTACTGTTTTTGAAACTTGTCAATTCCAGAAAAAAATGGTTCATCAGTGGTACACTTGAAGTGCTTTGATTGTTTGGATCATATTTTTTGACGATTTTTACATCCAGCAAGATGAGCATTGGAAAACAGAAACCACTTCGAATTTTGTCGTCATTTCGAAACATTTTTTATTTTTCATATTCAATTGATGACTCATTCTATCTTCACGATCCCTGATTCTCTAGGCTTGCTTTGAGAAAAATAGCACTCTCAGTATTTTCTTTCAGTTTCGTAATCTTGTTATTGTTTCAATTTTTGGATTTGTTGCAGTGACACATAAAAATTGTTTCGAAATCAATATCTTCAATTTTCAACGATTTTCCAGACTAACCTCGAATATTTTCCCAATTTCAAATGTCTCCAAATAAAAGATACGCAAACTAGATGTGCTCCCTAGTGCTCAGGTCGGTCATCTGGAACCTACCCATTTCATTTTTTTTGTTGAAACCGACATCGAGGTCTAACTCAAAATTTGAAATAAAAATGAGAATTTAAGGTGAATTCAAGTATGTTAAACTTAATCTCAGGGCCCTAAAATACTTGATAATTTTCTCCAAGTTTTTACTGTTTCTGAAACTTGTTAATTCCAGAAAAAAAAACACAAAGCTAGTAAACTTTTCATTGTTGGACGTACATATTATGGGAATAGAGAAGGTGAGCAACGGCGTTTGCGGACTTCTCAGATATTCATGCCAAGGCTTGGTAAGCTGAAAAGTCCGCAAACACCGAGTCTCACTTTGTTTACTCCAACAATACTTCATTCCTCTTGAAATCAGCTAATGGCCAATTCCAAATTACTCCCTTTCACAATGTCTACATTCCCACTCACTTTTTCATTTCGACAATACTTTTGGAGATTTCACATACGACCTCACGATCCCTGATTTCCTAGGCTTGTTTTGATAAAAATAACATTCTCACATTTTTCTTTCAGTTTCGAAATCTTGTTATTGTTTCAATTTTTCTTCCCAGCGTCTAATAGTTCAATCGTGATTTCATGCAGTGACTCATCAACATTTTTTCAAAACCAACATTCCAAAATTTTGAAGCTTTGTTTCCAGAAAGCAACCATCTCAACCAAAAGTATGCGCAAAGTAGATCAGATCCCAAGTGCTCAGGTATGTGAGTAAAATTGAGCGTAACAGTGGTTTAAAGGCGTATGAAGTATTTGATAGGTACAGTAATTATAGCCAAATTGAGAATATATTCTTTGAAGAACCGGTTCTGTGTCTGTTACCAATTGTAACGGTACTCAAACCAAATATTAACACTTTGAAAAAGGAAAAATTTCTGAATTCAGATCCTCTTCGTCGGCGATTCGCGTACCGGGAGATCATCTCTTATCAACGCCTTCACCCAGAACTATCTCTACTTCTGTGATGAAGTCATTCCAAGCACTCCGAGAACCTCTTGGATCACCGAGGTGGATGAGAAGAAGGTCAGTAATTCTCAATCATGGGCCTAGAAACATGACCTAATTACTTTAACCATGACCTTTGAACTTTAACCTTGACCTAGATTACTTAACCATGACCTTGAACCCTAAACCATAACCTAGATTACTTAGCCATTGCCTGTGAAGGACTTAACCATGAACCAGAATCCTTTAACCATGACCTAGACTCATTAACCATGACCTGAAAACCCTTCACGATGATCAAGGAATCCTAACCATGATCTACAACCCTCAACTATGACCTTGAACCCTTAACCATAACCTAGAACCCTTAACCATGACCTTGAGCGCTTAACCATGACCTTGAACCCTTAACCATGACCTTGAGCTCTTAACCATAACCTCAAGCCTTTAACCATGACCTTGAGCCCTTAACCATGACCTTGAGCTCCTAACCATGACCTTGAACCCTTAACCATGACCTTGAGCCGTTAACCATGACCTTGAATCTTTAACTATGAGCTTGTACTACCCATAATCTCTAACCATAACCCACAGCCCTCAACTTTGACCTAGATTTTTTGCAGATCTCCCTCTCAATCTGGGATGACAAACTCAAAAACGTTTACCTCCGTAACATTCCCCACAACTTTGCCTGTGTCTTCATCATCCTCTACTCGATCGACAACCCGGATTCCCTCAAAAACGTCACTAAAATCTGGGCTCCAGAAGTCAAACTTCTGGCTCCAGATGCTCAAATCATGCTCGTTGGGACCAAGACTGATGTTCGTGAGAGCTCCGCAACGGAATACATTTTGGAATTGAAGGGACAAAAAACGGTGACTTTTGAAGAGGGACAGAAGGTGGCGGAGGAGATTGGAGCATTTTGGTATTTGGAGAGTTCGACGAAGGATCGTGGGGGTGTAGAGAAAGTTGGTGAAGGTCTCGAAAATTAAACATTATGTGCACTTTCGCGTCAGCATGTCAGTTGCGGACCTGACATCATATTTGACGCCAAAAGGCTTTTTGACCGTAAGAAGCCACTTGGCGTCAAATCTGATGCCAGGTCCGCAACAACCATCGGCCGACACGCTGATGCAAAAATGCACAGAAAGTTGCCCACCAAAGAATTTTTGAATGGTTTAGCATAAAAATGGGGAAACCACACTTTTCCGAGAAAAATTGGGATATGGTGCATTTTTGCGTCAGCGTGTCAACTGCAGACCTGAAATCACATATGACGCCAAGATTCGAAACCCTTGTTTTTTCAGATCTTCCAACTCGCCGCCCGGAAAGCCTTAGAGCAACTTGAAACCAAAGCGATTTCATCTGTCAAGTATCCAATCAAGAAGTGGGATGTGAAGGCAGAAGTGAAGGAGAAGAAGAAAATCTACAACAAGTCGGAGAACACAGAAACCAAGAAGCGTTGCTTGATTATGTGAATTTTCTCAGTTAATAATTGTATGTTTTTCATTGTCTTTTTTGTTTGTTGAGTTTTCAAAACCAAACACTGAGTTTGAATTTTTGAGTAAAAAGGGAATGATGGGCATCACAATGGAGTATTATGACTTCAAAATTTCCATATTCGGATTCGTCTAAACGTCAGCATCCGTTAATTGATAATGACAAATTTATCACTCCATATATGCTGGTCCAGAAACAGAATATAATTTTTTGGTACTAAAAGTAAGCACTAAAAATCAGCTAATGGCCAATTAAAAATTACTCCGTTTCACAACCTCTATGAAACTTCGTGTTCTGATTTATTCGATATTGTGCTCTCGCTGCCAATTCTAACACTCTCTTGCATTCATCCACAAATCATCAGCAGAGTGCATTTGAACACTAAATGGAAACTGAAGAACAGATCGGGGACCATTCGAACTGGATAAAATACTGAAAATTTATAGACAGAATGAAACTGAGCTTTTATGAAAATTTTTTTACAGTTTCATTGATGTTGTATAGAATCGTAATAGCAAGATTTCCATACTGCGGGAATGATATCGAAATCATCACAAATTGAAAATTTGAAAATGATGAAGTCTTTTACTAGCATTAACGTTTTTTTTCAGAATCGGCTTAAACTGAAGACATGTATTAGAAACAATAAAATTGAACAGCGAATTGGGTCACTTTCACAGAGAATTACTACTATTACAGTTTTGCATACCTTATTTTCAACTAATAAAAAATTGAAATTTACCTATTTTTTACCAGGTTACTAAAACAACTATAATGCAGCTCCTGAAAGATTTCCGTTTCCCTAACAACGTATATGTGAAGGAGTACGAACCTCAATCGATCAGAACGAACGGTACGAAAAATGCGAGAAAATTGAGAATGTCAAAAGATTTCTAATTTCATAAACTCAGAAGCAGTAAGCCCTTTCGTTCATATTGTGCAAAACTAATAGTAATTTGGTAATGATCGAATATAAGAACTTTCTGTTCGATAAACTTTGCCGTTTTTCTGTGAAATGACTAATGGAAAGCAGACCAAATCTATGGACAACGCGAAACTGAAAAGGTTGGCAATAGAGCGCAATTGACGACCTAATCGAGAAAAACCCATCAAGTATAAACACTGATCACCGTGTAAATGAAACCCATGAGATTATATGTAAAATGCACAGCTGAAAAGTTTTACAGTTTCATAGGCATCATATAGGACCTCGATAACTAGATCGTTCGATGCCAAGTGGTCAACACGTCGCTATTTTCATTATTTTTTATTACGAGAGAATATCAACGACATCAGGTGGAAGAAACGGAAGCAAATGGATTTGACCTAGGGTTGTTGCAAAATCAGTTTCACAACATCTTCCGGTGTGATATGCTGACACAGAAAGTGGAATTTTTTCTTAGTTTCGAAAACTTGATTGGCTAATATGGCTCCTCGTAATTCCAGTTTCACAACTTCAACATTTTCGCTGTTAAAGTTAGCGATTTAATGAAACAAGACCATGCGAACGTCTTCAATTTCTTGGCATCAGCCTCAAATCATTAATAAAGCGTACTTGCACATCGGCATAAATTAGGATAAAACAACAAAACTAAACCAATTCACAGGCAAAGAACATTCACAGGCAAACCGAAACTAAACTTTGTATAAATTGCATTATAGCCAAATAGACTAACTTATAGTTCTTGCAGTTTTATTGGTTTTGTATTGGACCTGGCAAAACTTGATTCCTCGATCTGGAGACTTTACCACTTTTCATGTTTTCATTATTAAGAAAATCGCCAAAAAATTGCCTTCGTCTCCTATTCGTTTAGTGATCTTCTTCTCAAAATATGCTCGATCTGAAGTCATATATTCAAAACAGAAAACATTTGAATTTTAATTTGATTATTTTAAATTTAAATTTCAAAAAAGAAGAGAAGCTATTAGTCCGGTTAGAAAAAAGAAAAATTGGAGAATTTGGAGATCCAAAGAAAATTAAAATAATTCAAAACGGATGGTGATTTTTAGAAGTGAAAGAGAAGAAGAAGATCTACAACATGTCGGAGAGCACAGAGACGAAAAAGCGCTGTTTGATTATGTGAAATTGCTCTGTTAAGAATTGTACTACTTTTAATATTATGTTTTCGGATTTGTTTGAAGTTTTGAGTTATTGAGCATTCACTCAAAATTACGGTTTCATTTACACCGTTTATAAATGTTTTGTCGAGATTTTTCAATATGTAGTTTTCGTGAAGCTAAATAAAGTACATCGATAAAAATTTCCCGGTTGCTTCAACCTAGTTTATGTGAATTATCACCGCGTTTTTCATTGACTTGAGTCTTTTTTGTTCATTGAATTATCAAAATAAAACACTGAATTTGAACTTGTGCGCAAAAAAGAGAATGTTGGGCATCACAATGGAGTATTGTGACTACAAAATCTTCACTTTGGATTCGTCGCGTTAATTGATAATAAAACATTTATAATTCCATATATGTTGATCTAGAAACAGAATATAATTTTTTTGGGACTAACTGAAATCAACTACTGACCAATTCCAAATAACTCCGTTTCACAACGTTTAAATTGTCATTATGGAACTTCGCGTTTTGATTTTTTGATTATTTGGTTTCGTTCTGACAATTCTAACACTTTCTTGCATTCAGTCACAAATCATCAACAAAGTGCATTTGCACACTAAATTTAAACTGAAGAAAAGATAGAGAGTCTGCTGAACTGGATAAAATCTAACCACTGTAAATTTATAGACAGAATGAAACTGAGTTTTTATAACAATTTTTACAGTTTCCTTGGTGTTATAGAATTATAATAGCAAGATTTCAATACTTCGATCTGGTCCACGATTTTGAAACCATTAAAATTCGAAAATTTCAAAATAATGAACTGGTTTTTTTCTAAATCGGCTAAATCTGAAGGCATATATTGAAAACAGTAAAAAAGGACAGCGAATCGGGTTCTATATACAGAGAATAACTACTACAGTTTTGCAAACCTTACTTACCAGTTCTCTTTCATTTCAGTTTTTTGCGCCTATGAACTAATTGAAATTTATCCATTTTTACCAGCTTACAAAAACAACCATAATGCAGCTTGTAAAAGAATTCGGTTTCACTGATAACGAATATGTGATGCAGTACGAATTGCAATCGATATTCCGAACAGTCGAGGGAAATGAGAAAATAATAATTAGAAAATCAATACGCATTTTTCAAACTGATGCAAAATTTTCTTGTAGTGAGCACCTAGGCCCATGACTCGGGAAATAAACTAGAGGAAAGCAGCCCCTGCAAAACGTACGGACAACGCGAAACTGAAAGATTATTGCCTTTCGGTCGCATATGAGTAATAGAGCGCAATTGCTATCCAAATTGAATAAAACCATCTAGTACATAGAAACTCACTAAGAATAACCAGATGACTGTGTGAATCAGAACCAATGACAGTATATGGACAAGGGGAAACTGAAAACTTCTGACATGTTTACATTGATATTATTGGACTCAATAACTGGATCCCTCGATGCTAATACGCTCTGCTCATCTATCACTATAGTTGTAAAACTTCAAAACGTTGTGAACCCTTCATGCACCGACTATGAGTCACATTTTTCATAATTTTTAGCTCAAACGGAAATTTCAACAACATCTATCGAGAGATCATCCTTGAAACGTCATCTGGTTCTGATATTTTGACAGAAAAACTGTAATTTTAGTAAAATTTCAGACCTTTTTAATGCTTACAAAAATATCAGTTTCACACACTCGAAATATTACCTGTTCAATAAATTGAATCCAATTTCGTGGCGATTGATCCTTCTATATCAGAATGCTTGCTATCAGCCACAAATCATCAATAAAGCTCATTTGCAAACTGAATTGATAGATGAAATGAAAGCCAATCAAAAGAAAAAAACCTTCTAAAGTCTGTAGGCAAGGTGAAACTGAACATTTTTGGGAAGAACTTTTCACGGTTTCATTGGCATCATAGTAAATCTGAAAATCGGATTTTTTAATACCACATTCCGTCATTGCTTCTACGATTTCCGAAAAAAATTGCGAAGTTCGTTCCAGATATGTTACTGATTTGCGCAAACTGAGCTCGATCTGAAGTTATATATTCAAAACAGAAAAAATTATACTATTTTCAATTTTAGTTTCAGAAACAAGAGGAGCTATCAGTGCGGTTAAAAAGGAGAAAAATTGGAAAATCTGGAGATCAAAAGAAAATAAAAATAGTTTAAAACGGAAGATGATTCTCAGAATTGAAGGAGAAGAAGACGATCTTCAACAAGTCGGACAGCAAAGAGACGAAGAAACGTTGCTCGATTATGTGAAATTTGCTCACTATAGCTGTACAACTTCAAAACGTTGTGAGCCCTTTATGCACCGACTGGGAGTCATATTTTTCATTATTTTTATCCCGAACGGAAATTTCAACAAGATCTATCGAGACCGCTAGAGTATCATCCACGATGCGTCATCTAGTTTTGATATCCAGATAGAAAAACTGTAATTTTTATTAAGTTTTCAGACCTTTTTTAATGCATACAAAAATTTCAGTTTCGCACAGTTGAAATATTCCCTGTTCAATGGATTGAATCCAATTTCGTTCTCAGTGATATTTTATACAACAGTATATTTGCTATCAGCCACAAATCATCAATAGAGCACATTTGCACACTGAATTAATATATGAAATGGAAGTCAATTAAAAGAAACGAAACCCGCAAAAGACTATAGACAAGATAAATATGGCCATTTTGGGAAGAATTTTTCGCGGTTTTATTGGCATCGTAGTATATCTAATAATCGGATTTTTTAATAACAATTTCGTTGGGCTTGTACGATTTCCGGAAAAAAGGTGATCATCAAGATGTTACCGATCTCCTCAAAATAAGCTCGATCTAAAGTCATAAAACCAAAACAGTAAAAATTTGAATCCAACATTTATTATTGTCAAAAGGTAAATTCAAGAAAAAGAAGAGAATATTAGAACAGCTAGAATGTGGGAAAATCGGAGAATTTAGAGATCAAAAGAAAATGAAAATAATTGAGAACTGAAGATGATTTTACGGGGAAGAATGAGATCGAGAATGATGAAGTACGGGGGGAAAATGGGCAATTTTAGGCGAAAAAAGTATAGGGAAAGTTAGTAGAAAGGTCGAAAAAATTGAAACAATCAAGATATTCAAAAAGAGGAAAAAATTATTAAAAAACGATATCCTCGGATTTTCAGTCAGAGCATGAATTGGAAAAGTTTTGGGATTTGGGATTCCGTTTTTCTTATGGCATCTCATCGATTTTATCGATTTGAGCCTTATACGATCCTACAGTACTCCTAGGGCCCTCTTCAGAAGACGAAGTTGAGACCATGCGATTTCCAGACAAAATCGTGGAAACTGGAGGGAGTCCAGGGCTCACAGAGCCCATCGAAGAAGTTCCAGAATCCGAGGACAAGGTTCTGGAGAGTCCAGAATCTTCTGAATTCTTTGATTTCGCCGTTTTCCTCTTTTTCGGACTCTTCTTCGGTTCCTCCGTCAACTTCCTCTTAGTATCCCCTCGAACATGGTTGTTCTCCAGAATCTTCAGTTTGCAGATTTCAGGATTCTTGTACTCGGTGGTCACATGGAATTTGGCAACTGGGAAATTGAATTCGGAGAGTTTCTTCATTGGACCTCCACAGGGTTGGACTTCGTAGACAGTGACGATTGGCATGTAGATGCATTGGGTGGAGACGAGGAGCTGGAAAAATAAGGAATTTGAAAAATTACAAAGAGCATGCTCCATTCGAACGCTCATAACTTTAGAACGCTTACTGCAATCAAAAAGCGGCTAATTATAAAAATGCTCAGTGTAAAATTTTACATATTTTTGTAGTTGACAAAATCTCCGTAGCTTTCTTATTTTTCAAGATACGCTCCCCCGAACTTACCGCCAAAGTCAAATCCACCTTCTTCCGTCTCTCTGGATACAAACTCTCTCCATTTGGCTTTCTCTTTCTTGGCGCAGCTTCTTCCTTCTTCACTAGTTTCGGGATATTGTAGATCTTCACATGTGCAAAACTGGCACCCTCCTTCATAAGGTCTCCTCCAGTCTTGACATTTGATTGAAGTTCATTCGATTCCAAATCAATGTTATCAGCAGACTCCTTAGATTCGTACCACCCTTTGGTTTTTTGGTGCTTCATGATCACCTTGTTGATTCGGCGAAGCTTGATTCCAATGACGTAGCATCCAAACGTTGGAAGGTTTTTGAGGAGAAATTCCAGGCGAGGGAATATATCTCTGAAAAAAAGAATGAATTTTTGAAGGTCATGGTTTGTTAGTTTGGCCTAGAAGTGGAATGGAAGCAGTCAAAAAGGAGTCGAAATGCGGTTTAGAAGTGGTTTAGATATGCTTAGTGCGGTCTAGTCTATGTCAGCCAAATCGGACGTATAGTCAGGCGAAAATTGACCTAAAAGCGGTCTAGGAGCGGTCAAAGGACCGATTTTCCAGTACCAATACTATATCCCAATTTTCAAAAATTTCACTAACCTTCCGGTGATGGTCACTAGCATCTCATTCCCTCCGTCAGTGTCATCAAACTTCTTGCAAATCTCTTCGTTTTTCAACTTCACTTCAATCGAGCCAGCTTGCTCTACAGTATCCGGGGATACGGAACCTCCTCTGGATAGTGTTAGAGGTTGAGAAGGAAGGTCCATTGGTTTTAATGTGCTTGGCACATCATTAGAGATGGTGAGTTGGACTCCATATTGTCCTACAGTACTTTGGGGTACTGTAGGCGGTGTCGATCCCGCGAAGTTGCAATAACCTTGTGGATAGGTTGTCATCGATGGTGGCGTGGGGGCCGCCATTGGTCTTGGAACACCGAATTCGTCAAGATTGAGATCGTCTTGGTATCCGATAGCTGAAAAATTGGTATTTGTTGAAATTTTCTGGAATAAGCATAAAAAGTTGGTCTTTGGGGAAATTTGACCAAAACTGAAAAATTTGAGTCAAAATTCAAAAATCAATATGTGGTTTAAACAGATCTTTTTCAGGCTTTCGGGCCTCTTTGAAGGCCTAGAAATGTCTAAAAATAAAAACTGTGCCAAATTTTGGACTACGAAATCTTCCAAAAAAACCCTACCATTCTGAGCTGCGGGATGGCTCACTTGCTGCATCTGCATCATCTGCATCTGTTGATGAGTACCGTAGTTTTGGGATTCCGACTGACGTCCATAGTACTGTTGATAGTGCTGAAGGAGGTACTGTACTCCTTGTGGAGTGTACTGTAGTCCTTGGTCGATCAATGGATTCTGTTGGGAAGAGTAGTCGTTGTTTTGGAACTGTTGGAGGTACTGTACCCCCTGTGGAAAGTACTGTCTATTTTGTTGGATCAGGGGATATTGGTTGTAGTGTTGATTATTTTGGTTCGAATTCATTGCTGAAATACGGAAACGCTCAATTACTGAAATTAGAAAAAAATTGAAGAAAAAATGAATAAGAAGGAACAGAAAATATAGAGAAAAATATTGTTTTACAGTACCTACGGTAGTAAAGACCTTCAATTTCGAAAAATGGGAATGCAGTACTTATAGGACAACATATAAGAGACCCCCAGCCAAAAAATTATAGTTGACTACTTACTTACAGGGCTCCTACAGCTTCCTATTGTGTCTAGAACTCTCTTTTAAAGCCTAGATACTTCCTACAGTACCTACAGCCTCTCCACAGTACTTAAGATCAAGGTAGCCGACCGCAATCTTGAAATATTGTAAATCTAAAAAAAGGAGGGCACCCTATTGGAAATATTGGAAAAACCCCAATACTCTAAGTTTTATATAACCGGAAAACAGGGCAGATGGTTGCCATAGGGACTGGGAAGGGGCATATTGAGAAAAATGAAGACAGGGTAAGAGTGTTGGACAAATATGACTGATTGAGAGGGGAAGACTAGACAATGAGGATGGTTTTACAATACAGGTGGACGCCCTTAGGTACGGTATTGATTAAAAGGGTACGGTATACCCTTAAGTACGGTATCGATTAAAATACACGCAATGGGAAGGAGGGGACGGGGGGATTAGGTTTAAGACTGTAAGAGGGTCAACTTCCCAGAAGGCTAGTTTGATAGTGACAATGCCGCATCTACCAAGTTTGGGAGGGGACGGTGATCCCAGATGGGAGCGTGGTCTAAAAAATGACGTAATGGGCGGGTAATGTTAGGCCATGGCCTAGAAACCCTAAGGTGGAGAAAGTTAGGCCAGAGGAAAGTGAATTTGGAGAAGTTGAGTCACCATACAAAAGAAGGGGCCCTCGGATTGGATAGCCTTCAAAAGACCTAGAAAATCTCAACAAAGGAAAGATAGGCCATCTTGCTGGCCTAGAAAATCAAATATCTGGAAAGTTAGTCTTCTCACAAAACAAGAAAAAAGTTAACAGTGGCCATATTGATTATTATTTTGACACCTCACAGATTCTCACTGTGGCTTAAAAGGAAGGGGGGGGGGGGTGATCTTCTGGGCACGTATGGGGATAGTGACGTCATACGGCAGGAGGAGACAGTAGGATTACGAAATTTCAGAGAGTGTCAACAGATAATAGAGGGGACCCCCTCTCTGTTGCACTGTAACGTTTGATGGTTGTCATGGAGACGGTTGTCGTGTGTGCATGAAATTAGGGTGTTTGCGTACCTAAGATTTTGGAAGATGATGGGCAGCCCATTTTTAAATTGGTATCTTGAGAGCTTGAATTTATTGGTCGTGGTATACAGACACACATAGAAGGTTGATGCATTAAAAATTCACCAAATTTCGGAACTGGTCGTAAATGCGCTCCCTTGCGCAAACTAAACTCAGTTCACAAAATTGAGCAAGTATTGTGAAAATTAACATGATTTTCACTCCACTTTCACAGTCTGTAGTGGCTTTTGACTTGTTGCAAAGTTCGATTGGAAATGCGTAAAATTTGGAATTAAAAAAAATATACTGTTTCAATTACAAGATTTCAGGTTGTGCTCGGAATCAAGACATTAGTGACGTTTTAATTTGAAAAAGGTGTGCTTTTCCAATCATAGGTCTCTGAAATTCCAAAAGTGAAAAAGTTTGGAATGGCTAAGAAAGAGCTAATGAAAAGTTCAGCTAAGTTCAATCAATGAGATGCCGATGAAACTTTAAACTTTTTTCTCAGAATTTGCAGTTTCACAGCCTCTATAAAATTTCAATGGTTCCGATTGGGCCAATACCTCGTCTAAATACCATTGACAATCCAAGCAACGATGCTAACAGTATAAAAAAAAAGATTGGAAGAAGGGTCAGCCTAATGTGTATTTGACAGAACGTTATTCAGAATATATTGAAACTGATCACAAATTCAAATTAGCAAACCCGAATCGAAAAATTCCAATAAAACTTTTATCATAAAATGCCATCAAAACAAGTCAAATATTTAAAAAAAAATCAGTTTCACAGTGTCGACAATTTTTCACTAGTTTATTTGTGAAATATTGTAATCCTTCAATTCCGACAGCATCATCTCATCCGTATGAATGTGTGCTCCATTGATAATCTGGGTCAAAATAAAACCAAATTATTGTTGATTGGTGCAAGAATGGTCTATTAAAACACATGGCAAGTTAGGATTCCGAAAGCTCCAACTAAACATTTGATGCATCTGAAAAAAGTTAGCAAAGGTCAGCTAACCACGGAACTTGAACTGAAAGTCGGGAATCCTTCACCATTTTTTGATTTCGTAGCACACCTTAATGTTAGATGGAAGTTTCTCTGTTTCGATAATCTGGTTTCAAAACAAGACCTCAATAGAAAAATTAGTGCCTTGTATTTCATTTTGTCAGGAATTCCAGTTGATTATCGCCAATAAAAATTTGCTGAAACCTTTTTTATAAAACAATTTTCCAGTTTCTCATGGTCTATAGACTTTGACTGCTCCAGTTCAGAACAGTAATTTCCTCGATTTGTAAAATGTTGCTTTTTTCGCAAATTTGTAATAACAATTTAGCGCAATAGGATCGTTATTTTATTCGTATTCTTTTCTGTCCGAAATTTAGAGAGAACTTCATCATTTTGAAGAGTTGCGAATTTCAGAAAGTGTGCGGCAACTTAGCAAATACCTCGTGCCTGCTCATGGAGTGGGGTCTGAGCGGCATAGCCGGAGTGTCGTTGTGCCAGCAAACACTAAGTTATAGTTTTTTACATGACGAATGTATAATACGTTACATTTTTCACTAATTTTTTGAGGAACTTGAAACTGGAAATTTTTTTAACTATCCGTTACAGCACACAACGTTGATCAATGTTTTCTCATGGCGAGAGTGGATCCATGACACTCCTACGATTCCAGATGTATGTTTACCTTGTCTTCGTATCTTGCGAATTTGAAAAAAGTGTTGAAAAGGTATCTATCAATACCAACTGAAAAATAGTGCAAATCATGTGAGCTTTCTGAAACATAAAATCGTTTTTGACACTTGCACTATTTTTCATTTTTTTATAATTGGTTTTTTTTAAATAATTTGGTTTGTTATACATAGTCAAAATAGTAGCAACCTTCAAACGCTCTATTATCAGAACTTGTTGAAACAAGAAAATTTTTCCGAAACGATTTTTTATCTATTAATGGTAAATTAAATGTTAAATGGGACAGGCTCTGCAAACAGGGCCCTGATGCTCCTCCACATTATTTTTGATGTGCAAAAACGAAAAAATAATCTGATTCGAGTATGAGATGTAATTGAAATCTAATCCTCTTTTCAATTTGAATTTGTCGATTTTTGTTCGCGCATGATATTGAAATGAGAGGATGGCAGATTTTTACATTCCTTTTTTTGAAGCCACTGCTATCAAACATTGTGCAAAGATTGGTAAGCACAAATTTCAGAGAGTTTGTAAATAGACCGATAGTTTCATAGAAATTGGCTTACTTCATTTTCTAACAATTTTTCTAAAATAAAAAATTACTCGATTCCAATGCTTCTAAAGTATTGAATTCTGATAGATCACACAAAGAATTCTCAGAAAGTAATGTTTCAAGAGCATCATATTTTTGAATTAATCGGCTACATTCTAGTGAGTCGAAGTTCGATGTACCCTTATTTTTTTTGGAGAGTGGAAGCCCATTGTTAAGAAGTTCTTGTCTCGAATTCCAAATCTAGATGTGTGAACTGTTTGAGGAATTGATATACAAAATGATGATGACAGGCTGTCATTGACAGCAAATGAAAAAAAAAACTAAAAATTCTACGATTTTCTCGGTTTCAAGTACTTCACTAGTTTTCTCAGATTTTTAAAAGATCTGATGCATAATGGGTTCGGTAAATCTATCGTTAGAAATTACTGTTTCAGATTCATGTTTTCAATGTTAATTTTTTCAGGTTACAGTTTTTCGACTTTCAGTTGTTGAACCACTATATGACTCAGCTCCGCACTCCATATTCTTGATTAATTGTGCTCACAGTGATAATTCGAGTGGCGCAATCCCATGATCTCAAAAGAAGTGAATACCAAACGTTAGCGATACAGTGATCGATTTTTAAGCAAAATTTCCTGTGTTAAAACTTTGATGAATTAGTATCACAATTGGTTGATGCCAGTTCAGAAAGTTAACTGGCTGGAGCACTGTATTGAATCAATTCAATGCATAGTGAACAAATATCTTTCTTACTAGAGTTTGTGATAACAACTGATATCGTTCGAAAAAATGTATTTTAAATAGATCTTCAAAATTTGGGATAATTACTATTTCACATACTTTTGATATTCGATACTGTTCTAAGGAATTTGTTAAATGCCCAGTACTATGGTTTTTACATGAAATGTCTGTTTCAAAGACATAATTTTGTGAATGTCAAAATTTACATTTTAGTACGTGGAGCGGTATCCCGAATTCCCTATATTTTCCAAATCTAATATAAAAGTTCCACCAACTTGTTGGTCGACATTCAAAATACTTCCCAAGACTCTTTTTCACAAATTTACAACCCTTCTTTTTACAACTTCCCCCACACAATATGCAGTCATGTGTGTTTTCTTTGCGGTGATTAGTACTTTATTAGACATCCCACGGGAACGCCTTCTCATATCCAGAAACAGGTGCTCTTAGTGGTTTGGAAAAACGGTACTGTGTATAAGAAGTGGCGTACTAGGAGAGAAGATCATTATGTGACATCCCAGAGGTATTATCACTATTCAACTTCACAGTGTAAATCAAGAAGAAGAAACAGAAAATTGTTGAGTCAATTTTTCAGGATAAAATTCTCGGTTTCTTAGTGTTCATGAAGAATATCTTGAAAATCGGGAGGTGCTTCTCTACTCGCTGATATGTCACTAAAGCCGTGTGAAATTGTGTTACTTCCTAGGAGTAAACGACGGGATTCGTTTGTATTCACTAAATCAATAGAAAAAAAAACACAAAAAAAGAGAAAAATTACTGCTCCTTCATGACGATAACGTTTCAGCCGGAAACTTATGGGCTAGTGCCATTGCTACCCAAACCACAGTTATTTGCTATCAACCTTCAAAATCACTGGAAATTCAAGACCACCAAATCAGAGAAAACATCATCAAAAATTTTCCGTTTTCGATAACCGTATGTTTACAGATGAAGTGGTTTTAACAATTCGATCGTTGATTGACAAACACCGAGCTTTTCCCACTTTTTCAGAGCAAAAACTCGTCAATGGCACTCCCGTATCGCATTTCTTTCTTCTTTTTTAAAATTCTTTATGCTTCAAATTGCAATAATCAAAAATGATACAATACTCACTCAAAATGTACTGTTTCTCGAAGATCAGAAAGGTTCACATCTAATTTTCGGAACGCTTCCATTGTCAATGATATCTGCAAATATCTTCATAGATCTTCAGATATCATCATCAAATCATTTATAGCAACTACAGTAAAAATGAGACGTAATGCATTTTGGTCTGTTTTTGGTCTTAAAATTGTCAAAAAACCAAAACTTCACTGCTTCTCAGAACCCAAAAAATGTGCAATAATATGTCTTCGTATTCGGAGACATCTAATCATATGAACCTTGCAATAGTCACTAACCTCGAACAGATTCCTTGCAACAACACAGTATAATAGAATATGAGAAGAGCTTTTAAGGGTGATACCGAATTTTAAAATATTGACTGTACCTCTCCAGTTATAAAATGTTCGAGAAATTTAGTGGGACAGTTCATTCAGGGATAGTTACATTAGTTGGTATTTGCATTTTTTTGTATTCCCTGAATCTTTGAAAAAAAGATTTAGAGCACATTATGTTACTGTTCCTCAATGATAATGAAAGCTGAGCTGATGATTTTGTGACAGTCTCATATGTGCCCTCATACCAATAATTCTGTATCAGAAACTATATTTTTATACTCAAGCCATTAATGTGAAGTTGGTGAAACATTAAATTACTGTAACGTTATCCCTATGAGCCAACAAGAAATTACAAAAAGTTCAGTCCATCTCCGTTTTTTGAGTTCTCATGAGATTCCATAACTTGAAAAATCATCAGTGAGTGTGATCACCGGAAACGAATAAATATGGAGCAGGCGATACAGTGATCCCCCAAATTATCCAGATTTTTTTTTTCAAAAATACTTTACTGATTCCAATACATCATTTATCAGGTTGAAATGTCGTGTTCATCAATTCCACTCTGGTAAAGTGCGAACAACTCATTATCCGAACATATTTTCAAAAAACGATCTAAATTTCCTCTGAAAAGAAACTGTTGATGTTTCACAACTTGGATAAGAAAGTTATCAGAATATTGATAAAATGATTGATTCTCCAGGTATAATTCTTCGAAACGCGATCTAATTCCTTTTAGAAGGAAGAAATTTCACAGTTTTACTTGCTATTTCAGATCCTTGCTATAATCATATCTTCTTTTTTGTTTTGTTTGGTGACCGATATTAAGGCAATAAATATTCTGCAACACCGCGCTCTGGCGTACTGTGCAATTGGAAGTGAAAATCACACTGATTCTTTTTTCTTAAAACTCTTCCATTTGACCAAACACCCAGGGAGTGCAGTGGAGTGTAAGTTTTTTGATTGTTACTTCTCTACTAGTCTCATTAACTGATTCTATATCTTCTACTAATTGCAAATTGTATTGTTTCAAAATATTCTCGAAAACTTTACTTCTCGGTTGAATACTCGATGTCCCTCGTGTCCTTCTTTTACCACAACTTTTCCTTCAACTTTACCATTTTCGAAGCTTCTCTCAAGATTTACTAACTTATCACAGTATTCCAGATTTATGGCTAAAAACTATCATCTGTTTCGAAAAGTCCATAAAGTTTGTTTCTCGTGCCAGTGAGTCAATTTTCGGTTTTTCAATGATTTTAAAGAAATTCAATGACAACTTTGTTGAAGATAATTGCCGAAGAAAAGTGCAGTTTCACAACCATGACAATTAATTTGAGGCACCGAATCCTTTCAATTCGTCGGTCCTAGTCTTCAAACATTGTTCACAAATATCGGCACCGGGACATTTCGCAACCAAGTCATTTCGAAATTGGAAGTTTCGGAACCAGTTGTTTCGCAACTCTATAAACTAGTCAACTTTACGTTCATTAAACTTAAATTTGTGTGGGATTGAGGGTATTATGAACTATTCCAGGTTAAAGTCAAAATTTGAAAATTTGTGATTTTAACGTGAACTTTCTACAATGTCCTGGATTTTGTGGTTTCGAAATGACGCAGTTGCGGATTGTCGCGGTGGCGAAATGACCGGTAGCAAAATGTCGTAGTTGGAAAATTGACGTGAGTTGTGAAATTTCATATATAGTTGCGTAATCGACAGGTTGCCAAATGTCTCGGAGCCCAAATAAGAGGGATAGTTGTCTCCAAATTCGTTGTTTTCTTCTGAAATGAAACAAACCCAGTAATCAAATAACAATTTCTTCTGACATGTTGAAGTTTGAATTCACACCGAGTATATTCAAAAGATTATGTTTCAAAATCTTTATGTTTTCAGTTGAAATGCACGTTTCCCTAATGGGAACACTCTAATTATTGATGCACTATTCAGTGAGAATTGGAGTATGAAAACGCTGTTTAGAAGACCAGACCGAAAATATTCATTAGGTAGATTTCATTGAACCTGTACAGATTTCAAAGCACATAAGAATGACTAAAATTGAATGAAAACTCGAGTTTCAGATCAATTTTTCGGTTTCGAAGTCTGCACAAGGTTTTGGGAATTTCTTGTGGACCTGGTGGTTACGTGAAGTGATATTCACAAATCTCTGTTTCAGATTCTTCATTTGCTAGGCTCACCTTTGCTTATACCAGTTCAGTGACAAGTTGTCTGCTTCCAAAATTGTTCGAAGTTAGATTGGACAAAAGGTGTGTACTGACGGCTGTTTTTTAAGCATTTATAAATGAAAAAATGGAAACCCATGCCAAAAAAATCAGATGTCATGATTTCGAAACTGGTGGTTCCTTTGGGAAGATCATTATTGAAAAATGTGCCATCCATTTGATTCGATTATTTGGTCTAGAAAGGAGAAATATTACTTTGAAAAAATAGGCTTTCAATCCAATGATCTTCCAACAATGCACCTGAAATTATTAGGTCGTCCCGAAAGTCACCTAAAAAATTGAAACATGTATATTTTTCTTAGTTCCCGCTCGATTTTCGAATACTTTTTTTTATATTTTAAATCAAAAACTCAAGTATTTGTCAAATAAAGTATCATTAGCATTGTTAACCGCTAAAATACCGTAAACTGAGCTCGCAGAATCATGTTATTTTTTTATGGTCTGAAAATAGATTTGCCACACGGCTCTTTGTACTTGTGGCTGGTTGATATCAATTTTGCAAGATAATCTAACAACAGTCTTAACGAAAAATCGAAAAAATTTGATCCCACAATAAACGTCAAATTTAAGGCAGTTCACCAAAGATCGCACCTTCTGAAAAAGAAGTAGTAATCATTGCGGCATTTACAAGAAAACCAGTACGAGGCAGCAGGCGATCTGCTATTTCATTTGATTTTTCTATCAGTGTAGAGTACACTAGCAACGTTTTGAATGAATGTCAAATAAGCAGTAACTAAAAATTCACAATAAAAATTTTCACTCATTTTTCATGAAAAGTGAAGAATTTTTGGAGTTAACCAATATTTACATTTTCGAAATTCGAGAGGTAGAGAGAATATGAACAAAATATGTTGTTATAATGTAATAGAAAAAGGTATTCTCTACAAAATGGTTGTCGCTTTACAGTGATGCGATGCCAGTTTTCTTCAGGATCAGACCGCAAAAGTGAAAAAGTGATGAAAAACAGCCTGCCGATTAGGGGACTTGATAAGAACTTGGGAATGCGATTTCATTTAAACTTTTTTAATAGAAAATGTGTGCGATATGTCACACTTCATGTAGCGAAAAATTTGAGTTTCAACTCATGTCTTACACCATGGTAGCAACAAAAGTATAACGTCTTCAGTAGTTACTTACATCATCATTTTTTCAAGAGCTCCCCTGAAAAAATCCGAGAGCAGCTATTTTGATTCTAATGTTGTATCAAGTGTTCAAAGAGTTACTCTTACACAAGAAACTATTACCATCCCTTTGTATCAATTGTGCACAGAATACAGCGCTGTGGGAAACAAACTTTGAAAATATGCTCATCATCTTCAACCGACCACCAGTAGCTTGTGTTCGAGAGGCAGAGCATGTAGTGTGCACTAAGACAATTATCAAATGCCTGTGGTTATTGTGAATTTTAAACAAATTAGCCATGCGGCTTCTGGGTGAAAAAAAATTGTTATCAAAATTTGATTCAAAATTTAGATTACTTTTGGGACAACCTAATAGTACCATCTGAAACCGAAGATTTTTTGGAGTTGAACTGATATGAAAAACACCTACCTTTTTTCGAAAGTTCTGAGCATAAATACAGATTCCTTTGATATTTTCCAACTGAACGATCATGCCGAAGGCAAGCTCCAACTTTTCCCTAGGGACATTCAGAATCTCACCAAATGTGCTGTTCCTCAGACATGACAAAAGCATGAATAAAGATCGTGTGACAGTGTTTGGACTTATCCATTTTTAAATTAAAAATAAAACAGAACCACTTCATGAGCTATGCTTAATGTTGGTTTCAACGAGACATCCAATATTTATTTTTGAGAATCTCAATTTTACTTACTATTTCAGATTCTCAATGTAAGCATAGCATGAATTGTTGCTTCGTTCTTGCCGCAACCCGATTCTAAATCTTCTTCCAAAGAAAATGTTACTGTTTCCGACTCTTCATTAAAACATTACTTTCTGTTTGAATACTCGGTTTTTTTCGTCAGCTGTTTTAGTTAAATTTCAAATTGATTATTTGCGAAAGCAGTAAAGTTCATCCTAATTTTGACTGCAACTTATTAAACTATCCCTATTTTACAGCATCCAGCAACGAGAGTCACTCTGTTATCAAAATTATGTGAGTTCCGGTCAATCTAATGTTTCTCCAGCGAACATCTGATATTCTTGTGACATCGTTTCCAATAAAAATCTAAAACAAGTGAATACAAACGAATCCCATCGTTAACTACTAGGAACTAACAACATTTTTTACGGTTTTAGTGACATGACATCAAATTAAAAAGTACTTCCTGATTTTCAAGATATTCTTCATGGACACTAAGAAACCGAAAATTTTATCCTGAAAAATTGATTCAACACTTTTCTGTTTCTTCTTCTTGATTTTTTGTGAAGTAGAACAGTGAAAATGTTTCGGGAATTTTAAAGTAATGATTCTTTCCTAGTACGCCCCTTCTTAGACACCTACAGTACTTTCTTTTCCAAATACCACTAAAACACAAAGAGCACCTGTTTCTGGATATAAGAAGGCGTTCCCGTGGGGTGTCTAAAGTACTAATCACCGCAAAGAAGACACACCTGACTGTATATTATGTGGGGGAAGTTGTAAAAAGCGGTGTCGTAAATTTGTAAAATAGGAGAGTACATGAGTCTTGGGAAGTCTTTTGAATGCATCGACCAACAAGTTGGTGGAACTTCTAGATTAGATTTAGAAAACAAAAGGAGTAAATGGTCCACTTACTAGAATGTTAATCTTGACATTCAGAAAATTATGTATTTGAAACAGACATTTTATGGAGGGACCACAACTCATCGATTCTGTAGAACGGCATCTGATATCAGAAGTATGTGAAATAGTGATTTTTCCAAATTTTTATGATCTATTTGAAGCAACAATCAATTTTCCCGGATAGTGAAATCAAAAGCTGAACTCAAAAACTCTAGGCAGAACAATTTTTGCTTACTATGAGTTCGAGGAAGAAGTCACCTCAATTTGATTTCGATACTGACACCATTCAATTGTGATAATAATTAACCAAAGATGTGAAACAGGAAGTTTGAAAAAACTCATATGTTACTGTATCGTTGACGTTTAATATTCACTACTTTGAAACGCATGGTATTGCTTGACTCGAGTTCATATTATCCCTGTGGGCACAAATGTTAATGAATATTGAGTACGGAGATGAGATTCATGAGATTTAGCGGCATGATTTAAAGAGGACCTACTGACATGAACGAAAGTGAGCACTGAAAACATATATCTGAAACAGAGACTTGTTGCGATAATGTGGCACGTACACCCGGACGTATCTGAATCTGGAAAATCTGGGAAATATGTAGAGTGAATTCAATAAAATCGAGAAATAGGCTTCAAATATCTGACGTTAGTTTCAGTATCGGTCATATTTGTCTCGTGCCATGGACTTATCAATAGTTCAAAAAGTTGGAGCTATCATATGCGGAATTCGAAACCGTGTTTTTTTTTCTATATTTCGTCTTCCGGAAAAAGATTATCACAAGATGTCGATTGCAAGAGAAAAAATTTACGCGAACATATGACACTCCTGAAGCACTATTTTTGTAAATTCTTGGTTTGAATCTTCAAACTTCAAACTGCCAAATGCATGTACATATGCCTTGATCACTGGGTTCCTGTGATTTGAAAAGAAAACAACGGATTCTAAGCCAATGTCAAGTTAAATGCAGCTTTTCATGCGGCAAAAACTTTCAAATCGAGAAGACAACATACCGCGTGCCGGTTGTCATGTTCTTGAAACTGTTTTTAAGTTGAAGTTGAGAGATTTTTGTGTATTCGAAACGGCACCAGTTCTATAGGTATTGGTTGAAAATTAAAATAATATTTGCTGAAAAATCTTTCTTGATTCAAAACCTAGACAAATTGAATGTCAACGTTTCCCTAATCAGTGCCAAATTGCTTTCCATTACAACTATTTGCACCATTTCATAAATTTAGTTTTTCCCTATGATAATCAATTTTCTGTGTCCAGATGCCCATAATTTGGTAGTTTGCAGTTTAGACATGTTTCCAGTGAATTATATTTGTTCTTGAGCTTGCTTCTCTGGACATACATATTCCAAATCCCATCAGATGATTTACTGTTCCCATAACATGACAAAAGCATAATGTGGCAGTATCTATTTTGATAATGTGATAGTTCTAAATTTCTACATGAAAACAAAATCACTTCCTGAATTATGCTCAACATGCGTTTAAACGAAACATTCTATATCTTTTTTTAAGACTATCCCCCATTCTCCACCTTATTTGAGTGCTGATAATCGAAAAATCGAGCTTTCAGGTTCTCACACATCTCTAGATTTTACTTGCAGTTTCAGATTCTCAGTGTAAGCATGACATTTTTGTTTCTTCGTTGTTTGTGCTGAATTTAGATCTTCTTCCAACACTAAAAGTTACTGTTTCCGAATCTTCATTAAACCTTACTGTCATGGTTAGAGTTGGTCAGAATCCATTTTTGAACCTATTTTTGAACCTCAGAATCCATTTTTGAACCTACTCATTTTTGAACCTACTCTTCTATTGTTTACCAAAATTTTGAAGCTCTCAGCTAGTATCAAACAAATTCTCAACTATTTAACTTTAAGACAGTTTTTTTTTCATGAAGTTGGCTCAGAATCCGTTGCTTTCTTTTCAAATCGCAGAAAACCACTGACCAACACATACATATGACCATGCATATGGCAACTTGAAGTTTGAAGGTTCAAACCAAGAATTTAAAAAAATAGTGCTTCAAGAGTGTCATATGTTTGCGTGAATTGTTTCTTTTGTGATTTACATCTTGTTTCTGGAAGACGAAATATACAAAAAAAGGTTTCGAATTCCGCACATGATTGCTCCAACTTTTTAAAACGTTGATAAGACGATGAAACATTGTTTGAAAACATTGATCTGGCACCAAATGAATATGACCGATACTGAAAATAACGTAAGTTATTTGTGACCTATTTTTCGATTTCATTGCATTCACCATATTTCCCAGATTTTCCCGATTCGGGTAAGTCCGTGTATACATACCACATTATCGCAACAAGTCTCTGTTTCAGATTTATGTTTTTTAATACTCACTTTCGTTCATGCTAGTAAGTAGTATTTCTTCTGACATTTTGTCTTTTGAATTCACACCGAGTTTTCTCACAAGATTATGTTTCAAGATCTCCATGTTTTCAGTTGAAATGCACGTTAGGGATAAGGGAATATGAATCGAGGCATTATTCAGTGAGAATTGGAGTATGAAAACGGTGTTTCGAAGTTCAGACCGAAAATGAAAATGTGTTATGTCGCTTTCTGGTATTGGTAGATTTTATTAAACCTGCACAGTTTTCGAAGCACATGAGAATGACCAAAATAGAATAAAAACTCCAGTTTCAGATCAATTTTTCGGTTTCGAAGTCTTCACAAGTCTTTGGGGATTTCTTGTTGGCTTGGTAGTCCTTTGAAGTGATATTCACAAATCTCTGTTTCAGGTTCATCATTTGCTAGGTTCACCTTTGCTTATGCCAGTTGTTTGTTTCAAAAATGTTCAAATTTAGATTGGCCAAGAGAATGTACTGACGGCTTTTTTTGTGAAGAATTTAGAAAGGAAAGGAGGGAAACCCATGTCAAAAGAAGAACATCAGTCGTTCATGATTTTGAAACTGGTGCTTCCTTTGGGAAGTCATCATCGAAAAGATCTGCCATCCAAATGGTTCGTTGATTTGGTCTAGAAAGGAAAAACATTATTTTGAAAAAATAGGATGTCAATACACTGGTCTTCCAATAATGCACCGGAAATAAGTACCATCTGAAACCGCAGATTTTTTGGATTTGAACTGCTATGAAAAACAACTAACATTTTTTTGAATGTTCTGAGCATGCCTAGACATTCCTTTGATTTTTGCAAACTGTACGTTAATGACAAAAGGATGTGCAATAATGAAACCACTCAGCTGCTATATTCATTTGTCAAAGATTTGAAACTGGAAGTTTTGTACAAGAGGTATTTTAGTTTTAAATCTTACAGTTTCAAATCTTTGACAAATGAATCTAGCAGCTGAATGGTACAATTTACGAATCATCATTGGTCATACACTTTGTAAAAATGAAAGGAATGTCTAGGTATGCTCAGCACATTTGAACAAAAATATAGTTGTTTTTCATAGCAGTTCAACTCCAAAAATATCTACGGTTTCAGATGGTACTAATTTCAGGTGCTTTCTTGGAAAATCATTTCTTTCAAAACTAGATGAAACCTCCTTCACCGTTATGCTGCCTCCGAAAGGTTGAAGTATTCATAAAAGTCTGCACCAACGGCCACAAAAAATGCTGTTTCAAGATATTGGTATTTTTGTCTGAGTTCAAAGTTTCCTTTAGTGCACGACAAACATTGTCTATATTTCTCTGGCAGACGGAGTGAGAAATATCTATTTCGAACTGTACATGAAATGGTTCCAAATTTTTGTAAGACTGTTGGTTTTTGATAAATCCAGAAGACGAAAACGGAAGAATTTTGCCGTTTCAGATTTTCGGTATAAGCATGGTTTGTTTTTTATTTTGTTCCTCGAGCGGAAATTGGAATATAAAAATCAAAAACTTCTGCGCATTTCTGATCTCCGTACTAGAATCGATTTCAAGTCAAAAGAATATATAAAAGACTGGAGAAAAAACTCCAGTTCTGGATCAATTTTTCGATTTCAAGACCTTCCCAAGTTTTCCTATATTTCTTGTAGATCTGGCAGTGCATCTGGGCAAAACCGGAACACTTTAGTGCAGTAAATCTCTCTTTTAGAAACATAATTTGTTATACCCACTTTTATTACTTGCTGAAACAAGAAAATCTTTCGAAATCATTTTTTGTCTATTAATGGTAGGTTAAATGATAAATGGGATACGGTTTGGAAACTGGGCACTGATGTTCTGCCACATTATTTTGGATATACGAAAAAAAATCTGATTCAAATAGGAGATGTAATTGTAATTTAGTTCTATTTTTAATGCGAAAGGCGAGTTTGGTTGGAGAGAATGAATTCCAGATTTTTAAATACCTTGTTTCTGAAGCCACTGCTTTCAAACTTTATGCAAGGATTGTTAAGCACAACTTTCAGAGTGTTTGTAAATAGACCGATAGTTTGACAGAAATTAGCTCACTTCATTTTCTAACAATTTTCTAAAATTACTTAATTCCATTGCTTTTAAAGTATTGAATTCTGATAGATCCCACGAAAAATTTTCAGAAAATAATGTTTCAAGAGCATCATGTTTTTGAGTTATTCGACAACTTTTAGTTGATCGTTGTTTGACTTCGACCTTTTTTGGGAGATGGAGAGGAAGTACATTGTTAAGAAGTTTTTGTTGGGGATTCCACATCAAAATGTGTGAACTGTTTGAGAAATTGATATCCAAAATGATGATGATGACAGCAAATGAAAAAAACTAAAGAAAACAAAACGTTTTTGTGAACATCTCGGTTTCAACTACTTCACTAGTTTTCACAGATTTCTTATGAATCTGGTGTATAGAGGAAGTCTACCATAAGAAATTACTGTTCCAGATTCATGTTTTGAATGTTCTTTTTTTAAATTTCAGTGTTTTGGCTATCAATTTTTGAACCGCTATCTATCTCACATGGGACTACCCTCCCATGTCCCCCTGGAAATCGCTAGATATTTTGCATATGGCATTGTCTCGTGTGAACTAAGAAAACCCTGAAGTTTAAGCGGCGCTCTCTCAAGTTCAGAGAAATGGCAAAAGGTTGAGTGATTTTTTGGTGAAGATCGATATGCTATGCGGAAATGGTCATAACTTGCTTCATTGGTTAGATATTGTTAGGAGCTAAAGTGTGACAAATAGGAAATAAAAAGAGCTTCAAAATAGCAGTTAACATTAATTGTCTATCTTTCCCCGTTTAGTGGAAAAACTTGAATTTGTGCGAACCAAATATTTTCAGATTTTCAAAACTGCCAATTTTTGAGAATCCAGTATCGGGGGACCATACGCCGACTGTTTGTGACTATGAATAATGCACAAATACACTTTCAAAAATAGGGGTCCGGCTCGAGTTACGAAAGTTATTTCGAGTTTTACAAAAAAAAAAGTCCAAGTTGAGTTCGGATATAGATTTGAACCGTGAGCTGATTTCATTTCTTCGTCGTTTCCAATATCGAAATCTTCATCAGTTGCCTCAGGTTCCACGCGTTCACTCAAATCATCAACACTTTTGTCCGGAGATTGAATCGTTTTGTTCAGAACAGCTGAAAAAGATTGACATTGGGCAAGGAAAAGCGAGAAATTCGTTTCTATCTGCTTTCTGGACTAGGGTGGAATTGAACTTGTGGGCCCAGCACACCAAGTTCAATGCCACTACCGACTGCGCCACTCGGCCACAGACTGGTGTGCCGACCGGGGGTTAATAAGAAGCCACCAAAAATGCAGCCCATAACCTCTCGCAGGCGGTCGCTTAATCGTCCATTATTCGTACAAAATGGATAGAACTAACATTTTGCTTGATCGATCGCCTTCTTCTCTTCTCTGTCAGTGATTAGTTTTTGAGCGGTTTCAATCTCGGAGACCAAATGATTGATAATCTGAAAGTATGAGCATCCCAATAAGACGTTTTGTCGGTAGTTACTTACCGTATTTTTTGCCTTCTCAGCCTCTTGTTTTGGCTTTTTTGCGAACTTATCCTTCCTTGCCCATCGGTTCTTGATTCTTCCCATGATTGAGAAATTAGGAATGTCGAGAATAAATTCGAAAAACTGGTTTAGGCCGAGAGCGTGGGCGTATCTTCGCTCAATTTGCGTATCTAACTCTCGACACGAAAGAGATACTGTAGCGATTTGAATGTTCTGAGAAGCTTTCAGTTTTGCCGGGATTGAATGGTCATGAAGATGTAGTAAAATTCTTTACCGCAATGAACTACAACTAAAAACAATAAAATATACAAAACAGCAAAAAGGGAAAGTTTCGTTATGGTGGATTTGCATTATGAATCTTAAAAAAATAATTCAACAGCATTCCAGAGTATGGAAACTCATTTTTTCTGGGTGTAGTGTCCTTTCACACCGTATTCATCAACTTCGAAAATTTTGGAAAAATTCAGAAAAAATCGATGTATAGGTATACGTTGAAATGAAAATTTTTTTTTTGTAAAACTCGAAATAACTTTCGTAACTCGAGCCGGACCCCTATTTTTGAAAGTGTATTTGTGCATTATTCATAGTCACAAACAGTCGGCGTATGGTCCCCCGATACTGGATTCTCAAAAATTGGCAGTTTTGAAAATCTGAAAATATTTGGTTCGCACAAATTCAAGTTTTTCCACTAAACGGGGAAAGATAGACAATTAATGTTAACTGCTATTTTGAAGCTCTTTTTATTTCCTATTTGTCACACTTTAGCTCCTAACAATATCTAACCAATGAAGCAAGTTATGACCATTTCCGCATAGCATATCGATCTTCACCAAAAAATCACTCAACCTTTTGCCATTTCTCTGAACTTGAGAGAGCGCCGCTTAAACTTCAGGGTTTTCTTAGTTCACACGAGACAATGCCATATGCAAAATATCTAGCGATTTCCAGGGGGACATGGGAGGGTAGTCCCATGTCAGCTCCGTACTCCATATTCTTGAATATTTGTGCTCACAGTGATAACTCGAGAGAAGCACTCCCATGAATTCAGAAGAAGTGAATACCAAACGTTAGCGATACAGTGATCTATAATTTGGGCTAAATTTCCTGTTTTATAACTTTGATGAATTAGTATCACAATTGGCTGGTGCCAGTGTGTATAAACTGGCTTGAGCACTCTATATAATGCATAATGAGCAAATATCTTTCTTACTAGAGTTCATGTTGACAACTGAAATCGTTCGAAAAAATTCATTTCAAATAGATTTTCAAAATTTGGGAGAATTACTATTTCACATACGTTTGATATCACATACCGTTCTCCAGAATCAGTGAGTTTGTCTTTTTCAGATTTGTCTTCAGATTCTTCAGATTTTTTTTCTTCAGATTTGTTTTTTTTGCGGTGATTAGTACTTTATCAGACATCCCCACGAAAACGCCTTCTTATATCCAGAAACAGATACTCTTAAAGATTTATTGGTATTTGGAAAGACAGTATTGTAGGTTCTAAGAAGCTGCGTACTAGGAAAAAAGATCAACATGATAAATCCACGGAGACATTATCACTATTCAACTTCACAGTGTAAATCAAGAAGGAGAAACAGAAAATTGTTGAATTAATTTTTCAAAACAAACTTGTCGGTTTCTTAGTGTCCATGAAGAATATCTTGAGAATCAGGAGGTACTGCACTTGGACCTTTCCGTTCCTTAATTTTTTTTGCGAATCGGATCATGTTTTTGTCAATTTTTTCGGAAAACTCAAAATTTTTGCAAATTTTTCGATTTTTGATCTAGTTATCTTTGTAAATATCATTTCGAATTCAGTAGAAATTGTGTCAACTGACAATCTACACAGAATGAGCCCGAATTCGTACAAATAGGCATTTCGGGAAATTTTTAGAGATGACAAGAACAGCTTCGAAAACCTTACAGCGACCTCAATTTTCCTTATAACAAGTTGCTTTTTAAATTCTTCAAAAATCGGAAAAATCTGTTTTTTTAATATCGAGAAAATGTGAATCATTATATTCTCTGGAAACTAGAAATCAAGACCACCAAATACCACATTTTTCCAGATGAAGAGGTTTCAACAATTTGTTCTCTGCTAAACGAACACAAAGCTTTTCCCAATTTTTCTGAACTGAAGATCCTGTGACAGTCTCATATGTACCCTCCTACCAATAATTCTGCATGGGAAATTACATTTTTACACTCAAGCCATTAATGTGAAGTTGGTGAAACATTAAATTACTGTAACGTTATCCCTATGGGTTCACAAAGTATGTCAAAATTTTCAGTTCTTCGTCTTCGTTACTTGAGTTCTCATGAGGATCTTTTAAAACGACGTCAGTGAGTGTGATCACCGGAAACGAGTAAACATGGAGCAAGCAATACAATGAGGAGCAGGCAATATCCCCAACTTGTCCAGTTATTTTTTCTCAAAAGTACTTTTCTGATTCCAATAACATCATTTATCAGGTTGAAATGCCGTGTTTATCAATTACGTTTCGATAAAAGAAATTTCCCACATTGTAAGAACCCAACAACGAAGTTCGAACAACTTATTATCCGAACATATTTTCGACACACGATCTCGATTGCCACTGAAAAAAAAAACTTTTGATGTTTCACAACTTCGATAAGAAAGCTATCATAATATTGATAAAATAATCGAATCTCCTTATTATGTCCTTCAAAAAGCGATCTCATTCCTTTTAAACTAAAAAATTTTCACATTTTTTTCTTGCTATTTCAGATCCTTGCTATAATCGTGTCTTGTTTTGTAGCTTCGTTGATCGAGCGAGATTAGAACGGCAAATATTCTGAAACACCGCGCTCTGGCATAATGTGCAAATGGTAATGAAAATAACACTGATGCTTTTTTCTCAAAACTCTTCCATTTCCCCAATTACCCAGGGAGTGCAGTGGAGCGCATGTTTTCTGATTATTATTTCTCTACTAGTCTCAATAACTGATTCTCAATCTTCTACTAATTGGATTGTTTCAAAATCTTCTCATAAACTTTATTGCTCGATTGAATACTCGATGTCCTTCTTGTTCTTGTTTGATCACAGCTTTTAATTATACTTTACCATATTCGAAATTTCTCTCTAGATTCACTAACTTATTACAGTATTCCAGATTTATGGCTGAAAACTAACATCTGTTTCAAAAAGTCCATGAAGCTTCAGTCGATCTAACTAAAGTAATGGTTTATCAGTCGGTGAGTCAATATTCGGTTTTCCGACGATTTCAAAGAAATTCAATGACAACTTTGTTGAAGATAATTGTCGAAAAAAAGTCCAGTTTCAGAACCATGACAAAAAAATTGCTGCAACGATACCGTTCGATACCTTTCAAAGTAGGCGCTCCTAACATGGTTCACAAATATCAGGGATAGTGGTTTCTCAATTCGTTTTTTTTCTGCGGAAATGAAATAAATCCAGTAATAAAATCACAATTTCTTCTGTCATGTTGAAGTTTGAATTCACACCAAGTTTTCTCAAATAATTTTGTTTCATGATCTTTATGTTTTTAGTTGATATGCAGGGTTTCCTAATGTAATTCGATTGCAATTAAGACAGTATTAAGTGAGAATTGGAGTATGAAAAGCTGTTTCGAAGTCCACACCAGAAATGTTCATTTAAGGTAGGTTTCATCGAACATGTACAGATTTCAAAGCGCATGAGCATGACCAAAATTGAATAAAAACTCCTGTTTCAGATCAATTTCTCGATTTCGAAATCTTCACAAGTTTTTTGGGATTTCTTGATGACCTGGTGTTTCCATGAAGTGACATTAATAAATTTCTGTTTCAGGTTCATCATTTGGTTGGCTCACTTTTTGATTATGCCAGTGGTTAGTTTTCAAACTTGTTCGATTTTTCTGTTTTTCGAATTCCGTATTTTTACAGATGAAGAGGGTTCAACAATTCGTTCAGCGCTTGGATAGGACATAGCTTTTCCCAACATTTCTGAGAAAAAACTCGTCAAAGGCACTCCCGTCTAGCATTTCTTTCTTTTTTTTATCTCTGTGCTTCAAACTGCAAATATCAAAAATGATACAGTACTCACTCAAAATGTACTGTTCCTCGAAGATCAGAAAGGTTCATATCTAATTTTCGGAACGCTTCCATTGTCAATGATATCTGCAAATACCTTCATAGATCTTCAGATATCATCATCAAATCATTTATAGCAACTCCAGTTAGAATTAGACGTAGCGCATTTTTGGTCTGTTTTTGGTCTTAAAATTGTCAAAAAACCAAAACTTCACTGCTTCTCAGAACCCAAAAAATGTGCAATAATATGTCTTCGTATTCGGAGACATCTAATCATATGAACCTTGCAATAGTCACTAACCTCGAACAGATTCCTTGCAACAACACAGTATAATAGAATATGAGAAGAGCTTTTAAGGGTGATACCGAATTTTAAAATATTGACTGTACCTCTCCAGTTATAAAATGTTCGAGAAATTTAGTGGGACAGTTCATTCAGGGATAGTTACATTAGTTGGTATTTGCATTTTTTTGTATTCCCTGAATCTTTGAAAAAAAGATTTAGAGCACATTATGTTACTGTTCCTCAATGATAATGAAAGCTGAGCTGATGATTTTGTGACAGTCTCATATGTGCCCTCATACCAATAATTCTGTATCAGCAACTACATTTTTACACAAAAACCATTAATTTGAAGTTGGTGTAACATTGAATTACTGTAACGTTATCCCTATGATTCTACAAAATTTGTCAAAATGTTCGATTTATTTTTCTATTGATTCAGCGCTCATGAGGTTCTATCTTTTGAAAAAGCGTTAGTGAGTGTGATCACCAAAAACGAATAAACATGGAGCAGGCGATACAGTGATTTCTCAATTTATCCAGCTATTTTTTCTCAAAAATACTTTACTGATTCCAATACACGATTTATCAGGTTGAAATGCCGTGTTTATCAATTCCGTCTTGTTACGCGTGTTCTGGAAACATTGTAAGAATCTAGCAACAAAGTTCGTTAAAAGACGATCTCAATTGCCTCTGAAAAAAAAATTTAACAATTTATTTACTATTTCAGATCCTTACTATAATCATGCACTGTTCTGCAATTTTGTTTTTTGAGCGAGATATGAATGTGCGAAAAATATTCTGAACCACCGCGCTCTGGCGTACTGTACAAATGGAAGTGAAAATCACACTGATGATTTTTTTTTCAAAACTCTTCCATTTCACCAAATACCCAAGGAGTGCAGTGGAGCGCGAGTTTTCTAATTGTTATTTCCCTACTAGTCTCAATAACTGGTTCTGAATCTTCAACTAATTGCAAATTGTATTGTTTCAAAATCTTCTCGAAAACTTTAGGGTTGAATACTCGATGATCTTGTTTTTCACAACGTTTCATCCTATTTTACCATTTTCGCAGTTTCTCTCAATGTTGACTTCCACCCTTATTACAGTATTCCAGATTCTTGGCAAAAAACTTCCATCTGCTTCAAAAAGTCCATATAAGTTTAAGGTACACATTTGAAATTAGAATCATGGGAACTACGGTAAATGCACGGCAGTAATGCAAAACCGGCTATATCAATAAAAAACTTGGTAAATCAATTTCTTTAAATACCGGGATTCCCCCGGGAGTTCTAAAATCCCGGGGTCCCGGGAGTAAAATAAAAAATCACGTACTCCCGGGAACTCCCGAAAATTGAAAATTTTTTAATTCAAAAAATCCCGGGATTACCCGGGAGTTCACTCCCGGGGCCGCACACTGCTCTCAATGTTGA
This sequence comes from Caenorhabditis sinica, assembly GCA_963932045.1. Classification (NCBI taxonomy): domain Eukaryota; kingdom Metazoa; phylum Nematoda; class Chromadorea; order Rhabditida; family Rhabditidae; genus Caenorhabditis; species Caenorhabditis sinica. The sequence goes on from OZ009940.1 coordinate 25,895,851, forward strand.
CTCCCTACTTTATTACAGTACATATTCCAGATTTATGGCCAAAAACTATCATCTGTTTCAAAAAGTTCATAAAGTTTCAGTTGATCTAACTATGGTAATGTTTCTCTAGTCAGTAGTCAATTTCTAGTTTCTCAACAATTTCAGAGAAATTCAATGACTACGAAGATAATTGTCAGAGGAAAGTCCAGTTTCAGAACCATGACGATTAATTTGCTGCACCGAATCCTTTCAATACATCGATTCTAATCTTTTTTCAAAAATCCCAGCAATATTTGTCTTCAAACTCGCTTTTTTTCTTCTGAAATAAAACAAATCCAGTAATCAAATCAGCATTTTTCTGACTTGTTGAAGTTTGAATTCACACCTAGTTTTCTCAAAAGATTATGTTTCAAGGTCTTCATTTTTTCAGTTGATATTAACGTTTCCCTGATGAAATAGAAATGGGAGAAAAAGAAAATTTTGAAAATTTGTAAGTCGCTTTCTGTCATTTTTCGATTTCATTGAGCCTTCTGCAGATTTCGAAGTACATGACCAAAATTGAATAAAAACTCCAGTTTCAGATCAATTTTTCGGTTTCGAAGTCTTCACAATTTCTTGGAGATTTCTTGTAGACCTGGTGGTTTCGTGAATTGATATTTACAAATCTCTGTTTCAGGTTCATCATTTCCTAGGCTCACTTTTGTTTATTCCAGTTGTTTCTTTCCAAATTTGTCAAAATTAGATCGGTCAAAAGTATGTACTGACGGCTTTTTTGTGAAGCATTTAGAAACGAAAAGATGGAAACTCATGCCGAAAGAAAAAAATCAGTTGTCATGATTTGGAAACTGATGCTTCCTTTGGTAAGATCATCATAAAAAAATTGTGCCATCCGATTGGTTTGATGATTTGGTCTAGAAAGGAAACATATTGGTTTGAAAAAAAATCAATACAATGGTCTTCCAATAATGCACCTGAAATAAGTACCATCTGAAACCGCAGATCTTTTTGGAGTTGAACTGATATAAAAAACAACTACTTTTTTAGAATGTTCTAAGCATATCTAGACATTCCTTCGATTTCTAAAAACTGTACGATCACGAAGCACAAAGATTCGGTAATAAACATTCCTTTAATTTTTACAAGCTGTACGTTCATGAATGATGATTTAAAAATAAAACCACTCAGCTGCTAGATTCATTTGTCAAGGATATGAAACTGGAAGTTTTTTTTTACAAGAGTTATGTTAGTTTCAAAACTTTCAAATTCAAATCTTTGACAAACGAATCTAGCAGCTGAGTGGTTTTATTATGGAATCTGTGTGCATCATGATCGTTCAGTTCGAAAGTATCAAAGGAATGTCTAGGCATGTATGCTCAGAACATTCGAAAAAAGATTGTTGTTTTTCATAGCAGTTCAAGCTCAAACAGATCTGCGGTTTCAGATAGTACTCATTTCAGGTGCATTGTTGGAAGATCATTTAATTGACGACTTTTTCTTCAAAGCAATATTTTTCCTTTTCTAGACCGAATCATCGAATAAATTGGATGGCACTTTGTTCATCATCAGATTCAGATGACTTCCCAAAGGTCCGATGGAAGCACCAGTTTCAAAATCATGAAAACTGATTTTTTGGCATGAGTTTCCATCTTTTCATTTCTAATTGCTTTACAAAAAAAGCCGCCAGTACATTCTTTTGGCCAATCTAAATTCGAAAGTTTCTTTCAAAACTGCATTAAACCTCCTTCACCGTTAAGCTGCCTCCGACAGGTTGAAGTATATAAAAAAGCCTGCACCAACTTTCACAAAAAATGCTGTTTCAAGATATTGGTATCTTTGCCGGAATTCAAAGTTTTCTTTAGTGCTTGAAAGGTTTGGGCTAACTTTTTCTGGCAGACGGAGTAAGAAATCACTGTTTCGAATTCTACATCTAATGCTTTCCATATTTTGAAAAACCGATGTGAGTCTTTTCAATGCTTTTGCCGAGAATGGACGGGTAACTTTTGCAACTGCGGTGCGACAACGTAATGTAATGAAATTTGTAATGAAAATTTAGCGCAATAGTTTCGTTAGTTTTCGTTTCTTATTCGTATTCTTTTTTTTTGAAATATAGAAAAAACAGCGGCATTTCGACGAGTTAAAGCGAATTTCCAAAAAATGTGCGGCAACTTTGCAAATACCTCGTGCCAGGGTTGCAATAGGGTGGGGTCTGAGCGGCATAGTCGGAGTGTCGTTGTGTCTGCCAATACTAAGTACCAGTTTTTAATGGCGATTGTATGCACATAAATTTTTCACTAATTTTTTGAAGTACTTGAAACTATAAATTTGTAAAATGATCAACGTTCTCTCATTGCGAGACTGGATCAACAGTACTCCTACGATTCCAGATGTATGTATACCTTGTCTTCGTACCTTGTGAATTCGAAAATTTTTTTGAAAAGGTATCCAACTTATGAATACCAAGTGTAAGATAGTGCAAATCATGTGAGCTCTCTGAAACTTAAAATTATTTTTTGCACTTTCACAACTTCTGAAATTAGTAATAGGTTTTTATAAACATTTGAAGAGACGACTGCTGTCAGAATAGTACCAACCTCAAAAAACTCAATTATCAGAATTTGCTGAATCAGGAAAATCTTTCGAAACTATTTCTCGTCTATTAATGGAAGATTAAATGATAAGTGGGACACGGTCTGGAAGCTGAGTACTGATGGTCCTCCACATTATTTTGGATCTACAAAAACAAAAAAAATACTGATTCAAGTATGAGATGTAATTGAAATCTAATCATATTTTTAATATGAATGATGAGCTTGGTTGGCGCGTGATATTGAAAAGAACGGATTCCACTTTTTATATAACTTATTTCTGAAGCCACTGCTTTTACTTTATGCAAGGATTGGTGAGCATAACTTTCAGAGTGTTCGTAAATAGACCAACAAATTGACAGAAATTAGCTTTCTTCATTTTCTAACAATATTTAAAAAAAAGTATTGAATTCTGATAGATCCCACAAAGAATTTTCAGAGAATAATGTTTCAAGAGCATCATGTTTTTAAATTAATCGACAATTTTTTAGTTGATCGCAGTTAGAATTGAGAATTTTTTAAGGGAGTAGAAGCACTTGTTAAGAAGTTATTGTTTAGAATTCCACATCTAAATGTGTGACCTTTTTGAGGGATTGATATCCAAAATGATGTTGATAACAGAAAATAAAAAAAAAAACTAACAAAACTAAAATTTCCATGATCTTCTCGGTTTCAAATACTTCACTAGTTTTCGCAAATATCTAATACATAGATTTGGTTCACACTTTTGAAGTCTACTGTAAAAAATTACTGTTTCGGATTCATGGTTTCAGTGCTAGTTTTTTCTTGATGCCAGTGTTTGAATTTATATCATCTCCGCACTCCATATTCTTGATTAATTGTGCTCACAGTGGCATTATTAACTCGAGTAACGCAGTACCATGAATTCAAAAGAAGTGAATACCAAACGTTAGCGATACAGTAATCTATTTTTTTAGCAAAACTTCCTGTTTCAAAACTTCGATGAATTAGTATCACAATTGGTTAGTGCCAGTTCAGAATGCTAATTGGCTGGAGCACTATATCGAATAAATTCAATGCATAGTGATAAAATATCTTTCTTGCAAGAGTTCATGGTGACAACTGACTTCGTTAGAAAAAATGTATTTTAAATAGATCTTCAAAATTTGGGAGAATTACTATTTCACATACTTCTGATATCAGATTTCGTTCTACTGAATTTGTCAAATGCCAATTACAATGCTCTATCCATGAAATATCTGTTTCAAATCAAAAATTTTCTGAATGTCTAAGTTAACACTTTAGTAAGTGAATCGATCCTGGATTTCCTATATTTTCCAAATCTATTATAGAAGTTCTACCAAAATGTTGGTCGACACATTCAAAAGACTTCCCAAGACTCATGTACACATATATTTCACAAATTTACAACCCTGCATTTTACAGCTTCTCCCACACAATATACAAACAGGTCTGTCTTTTTTGCAGTGATTAGTACTTTATAGACACCCCCACGGGAACGCCTTCTTATATATAGAAACAGGGGCTCTTAGTGTTTTATTGGTACTTGGAGGGACAGTACTGTAGGTGTCTAAGAAGGGGCGTACTAGGAGAGAAGATCATCTTGCTAAAATTTTCAAAATATTATAACTATTCAATTTCACAGTGTATATCGAGAAAAAGAAACAGAAAAGTGTTGAATCAATTTTTCAGGACAAAATTCTCGGTTTCTTAGTGTCCATGAAGACTATCTTGAAAATCAGGATGTACTGTTTTAGTCGTTGCCAGAAATATCGTTTCTTCATACTCACGTCGTTATTTCCTAGTAGAAAACGATGCAATTTGCTTCTTTTCCCTAAATCAATAGAAAAAGAAAAACAAAACATACGAAGATTTACTGTTCCTTCATGACGATGAAGTTTCAGCCGGAAACTTATGGGCTAGTATCATAGCTACCGCGCCTGCCTGTTTTGTATAGTAACAGTAAGGACCCTGGTAATGCTAACATGTCCTGCTTAATAAAGTACTTGAGCGAAATAGAAGAAGATGCGGTACCCAAACCCCAGTGAGTTGCATCTTCAAACTCACTGGAAACGATTATAGAATTCAAGATCACCAAATCAGAGCTGACATCATCAAAATTTTCCGTTTTTCGAAATCCGTATTTTTACAGATGAAGAGGGTTCAACAATTCGTTCAGCGCTTGGATAGGACATAGCTTTTCCCAACATTTCTGAGAAAAAACTAGTCAAAGGCACTCCCGTCTAGCATTTCTTTCTTCTTTTTTTATCTCTGTGCTTCAAACTGCAAATATCAAAAATGTACTGTTCCCCGAAGAGCAGAAAGGTTCAGATCTAATTTTTGGAACGCTTTCAGTTTCGATATACTTGAATCATTCATAGCAACGCCAGTTAAAATAAGACGTAGTACATTTTGATCTGTTTTTGGTCTTAAATTTGTCAAAAACCGAAACTTTACTGCTTCTAAAACCCCAAAAATGTTCTCAGAAAATCTTTGCAATGATATCTTTGTATTTAGATCCATCTAATCATTGAAAGCTCAGAAAATGCAATAACCTCGAACAGATTCTATTCAACGGAACCGTAGAAAACCAGAAGAGCTCTTACGAGTGATACCGAATTTCAAAAAATTTACTGTACCTCTCAAGTTATATAATGTTTGAGAAACTTAGTGGGACAGTCCATTCAGGGATACTTACTTCAGTTGGTATTTGAATTTTTTTTGTATTACCTGAATCTTTGAGAAAACTTAGAGCACCTCATGATGTTGCTACTCCTCAATGATAATGAATGCTGGGCTGATGATTTTGTGACAGTCTCATATGTGCCCTCATACCAATAATTCTGTATCAGCAACTACATTTTTACACAAAAACCATTAATTTGAAGTTGGTGTAACATTAAATTACTGTAACGTTACCCCTATGAGTTTACAAAATATGTCAAAATAATCAATCCAGTCTCTTCAGAGCTCATGAGATTCCATCACTTGAAAAGACATCAGTGAGTGTGATCACCAGAAACGAATAAACATGGAACATGCGTTACAGTGATCCCCCCAAATTATCCAGATTTTTTCTCTCAAAAATACTTTACTGATTCCAATACATCATTTATCAGGTTGAAATGCCGTGTGCCGTGGAAGTTCGAACAATTTATTATCCAAAAATTTTTCAAAAGACGATCTTATTTGCCTCTAAATAAAACTATTGATATTTCACAACTTCGGTAAGACAGTTATCAAAATTTTTATAACTTGATGATCTCTTTGTTAATGAAGTCTTCAAAACGCGATCTAATTCCTTGTAAACTAAAGAAATTTCACATATTTACTTGCTATTCCAGATCCTTCTATAATCGTGTCTTATTTTGCAATTTTGTTCTTCGAGCGACACTAGGACAATGAATATTCTGAAACACCGCGCTCTGGCATACTGGACAAATTGTAGTAAAAATCACACTGATGCTTTTTCTCAAAACTCTTCCACTTGACCAAATACGCAGAGAGCGCAGTGGAGCGCACGTTTTCTGATTGTTATTTCTCTACTAGTCTCAATAACTGTTTCTGAATATTCTACAAATAGTATTGTTTCAAAATCTTCTCGAAAACTTTGCTGCTCGGTTGAATATTCAATGTCCTTCTGGTTTTCGTTTTAACACAACTTTTCGTCAGTGAGTCAATTTTTACGGCAATTTCAAAAAAATTCAATGAAAGTTTTGTTAAAAATAATTGTCGAAGAAAGTTCCAGTTTCAGAACCATGACAATTAATTTGCTGCACCAAATCCTTTCAGTTCACCGATTCTAGTCTGTTTTCACAAATCCCAGGGATATTTTTCTCCAAATTCGTATTTTTCCTCCTGAAATGAAACAAATCCAGTAATCAAATCGTAATTTCTTCTGGCATGTTGAAGTTTGAATTCACACCGAGTTCTCTCAAAAGATTATGTTTCAAGATCTTCATGTTTTCAGTTGATTTGAACGTTTCCCTAATGTGATTCGATAGGAATTGAGGCAGTATTTAGTGAGAATTGGAGTATGATAACGCTGTTTCAAAGTACAGACCGAAAATTTTCATTTGGTAGATTTCATTGAACATCTACAGATTTTGAAGCACATGAGAATGAGCAAAATTAAATGAATACTCCAGTTTGGAGTCAATTTATCGGGTTCGAAGTCTTCACAAGTTTTTGGGGATTTCTTGTGGACCTGGTTTTTCGGTGAAGTGATAATCACAAATCTCTGTTTCAGGTCCATCATTTCCTAGGCTCTCTTTTGCTTATGCCCGTTTTTGTTCCAAAAATTGTTCGAATTTAAATTGGCCGAAAGCACAGTGTACTGACGGCTTTTTTGTGAAGCATTTATTAATGAAAAAGATGGAAACCCATACCAAAAGAAAAATATCAGTTGTCATGATTTTGAAACTCGTGCTTCCTTTGGGAAGTCATCATCAAAAAATGTGCCATCCAATTGATTCGATGATTTGGTCTAGAAAGGAAAAAAATTCGTCAATCCAGTGGTCTTCCAATCAGTGGTCTTCCAACAATGCGCCTTAAATTAGCACCATCTGAAACCGCAGATATATTGGAGTGGAACTGCTATGAAAAACAACTATGTATCTTTTTTCGAGTATTCTGAGCATACCTAGACATTCCTTTGATTTTTAGGAAACTGTACGTTCATGACGGCTAATGATTCACAAATGAAAGAAATCAGGTGCTAGATTCATTTGACAAAGATTTAAAACAGTAAGTTTTGTACAAGAGGTATGTTAGTTTCAAATCTTCCAGTTTCAAATCCTTGACAAATGAATCTAGGAGCTGAATGGTACAATTTACGAATCATCATTGGTCATGAACGTACACTTTGTAAAAATGAAAGGAATGTCTAGGTATGCTCAGAAAATTTGAATAAAAATATAGTTGTTTTTCATATCAGTTCAACTCCAAAAAGATCTACGGTTTCAGATGGTACTAATTTTAGGTGCTTTCTTGGTAAATCATTTTTTTCAAAACTAGATGAAACCTCCTTCACCGTTAAGCTGTCACCGACAGTTTGAAGTATATAAAAAAAGCCTGCACCAACTGTCACAAAAAATGCTGTTTCAAGATCTTGGTATCTCTGCCTGAATTCAAAGTTTTTTAGTGGTCGACAGGAGTTGTCTACATTTCTCTGGCAGATGTAATGAGAAATCACTATTTCGAATTCTGCATGAAAAGGTTCCTAATTTTTGAAAGACTGGTGGTTCTTAAGATGACAGACGAATGAACACGGAAGAAGCACTTACCTACAGGGCTCTGTTCATGTATCTGTGCCGGAAGAAAAAGGAAACATTTTTACGGAAGATGGAATTCTGCGCATATCTAATCCCCGTACTAGAATCGTTTTCAAATAAACACGTAAAAATCAGCAGAAAAAACTCCAGTTCTGGATTAATTTTTTTGGTTTCAAGGTCTTCCCAATTTTTCCTAGACTTCTTGTAGATCTGGTGGTACATCGGGTCAAAATCGGAACACTTTAGTGCAGCAAATCTCTGCTTCAGATTCATAATTTGTTATGCTCACTTTTGTTCATGACAGTTCTTGTTTTCCTAGGTTTTGAACGGCAAAACCGCATCAATTTTGGTTTCATGCTTGATGACAATTTGCTCGATATCTGCGGATCACTATCGCAAACTGTCAGCAAGATTCAAATGAAGAAAAAGAAACAGAGAAATTCTTGGAGTTTTGATTTTTGTTGGTCTTCATTCTCTACAGACATTATTTTTGCAGTAGGTCAAAGTACAGTAAGCCGAGGAACCTATATTGCACTTTTTTCGTAGATAAATAAAAGCCGTCCTCATCGGGAAAGTGACAAGAGTTTTGAATAAATAAAGACTCAACGATATTGGGCATTGAGAAAAAGAAAGAGCTTTAATATGATGAAGAACCTGTGAATATTATTACTGTCAAAAATGGATACTGATATGAATACAGAGCCAGCAGAATCAGACTGGTAAAAGTGAGAATCGATAAAACAACATCAAGAAACAGGGAAGAATTTTAGAAAAATGGTACCTGCCACTGCCAGTTTCTTCGCATCTACCATGGCTTTGTTACTAAAACAATGTTAGAATTGAAATTTTTTGCGTTGGCAACATCACAGAACTGATTCTGGAAGAACTTCAAAAATTTGACATAACGAAGAAACTGTAAGAAATTACTGGAAAAGTTCAGACATCTATGTATATTATTATTCTTATGATAATCGGGTACATGAAAGCAACTTAAAAAAACAGTAATAAATAGACGGATAGTTTGAAATTTCAGAATGATGTGAATAATTTTCACAGATTGAAAGTACGATCAATAACCGTCAAAAAACAAAAATCACGAATATTTGCTGAAAATCAAAAATTTTTTGAGAATCTCAATTTTACTTACTATTTCAGATTCTCAGTGTAAACATTACATCAATTGTTGCTTCGTTCATCTCCCGCAACCTCCTGATTCTAAATCTTCTTCCAAAGAGAATGTTACTGTTTCCGAGTGTTAATTAAAATTTACTTTTTGTTTGAATACTCGATATTGTTTTGTCTTCTCTTTCAGCAGAACTACAAGTTGTTTTTTTATTTATGCCTTCAGTAAAGTTCATCCAAAATTTGACTGCAACTTTTTAGACAATACCTATTTTACAGCATCAGGCAACGAATGTCCCTCCGTCATCAAAATTCGGTGAGCTCAGGTCGATCTAATGTTTTTTTTTTCCATCGAGCATCTGATATTCTTGTGACGTCGCTTCCAAGAAAAACCTAAAATAAGTGAACACAAACAAAGCCCATTGTTTACTACTAGGAAGTAACAAAATTTTTCTCGGCTTTAGTGACATGTCAGCAAGGGGAGAATTACCTCCTGATTTTCTCAAGATATTCTTCATGGACACTAAGAAACCGAAAATTTTTTCCTGAAAAATTGATTCAACACTTTCCTGTTTCTTATTCTCGATTTACACTGTAAAGTTGAACAGTGATAATGGTTTGTGAATTTTCGTAAATTAATGATCTTCTCTTCTCATTAGACACCTACAGTACCGTCTTTCCGAATACCAATAAAACACTAAGAGGACATGTTTCTGGATATAAGAAGGCGTTCCCGTGGGGTGTCCAATAAAGTACTAATCACCGCAAAGAAGACACATCTGACTGTATATTATGTGGGGGAAGTTGTAAAAAACAGGGGTGTAAATTTGTGAAATAGGAGAATACATGAATCTTGGGAAGTCTTTTGAATTTGCCGACCAACAAGTTGGTGGAACTTTTATATTAGATTTGGAAAATATAGGGAGTTCCACTCACTAGAATGTTAATCTTGACATTCAGAAAATCATGTATTTGAAACAGATATTTCATGGAGGGGCCATCTTCAACTCACCGATTTTTTTGAACGGCATCTGATATCAGAAGTATGTGAAATAGTGATTCTCCCAAATTTTGAAAAGCTATTTGAAGCAACAATCAATCTTCCCGGATAGTGAAATCTAAAGCTGAACTCAAAAACTCTAGGCTGAAAAAGTTTTTCTCACTATGAATTCAAGGAAGTTGAAATCTGGAATTGACACCATCCAATTGTGATAATAATTCATGGAGGACGTGAAACAGGAAGTTTTAGAAAAACTTATAATATTACTGTATCGTCGACGTTTGATATTCACCACTTTGAAATGCATGGTATTGCTTGACTCGAGCTCATATTATCCCTGTGAGCACAAATGTTCATGAATATGGAGTACGGAGCCTAGATTCATGAGATTTAGCGGAAACACTAATGAAAAAGGAACTGTCATGAACGAAATAAAGTATTGAAAAACATGAATCTGAAACAGAGACTTGTTGTGATAATGTGGTATCTATACACGGACGTACCTGAATCTAGAAAATCTGGGAAATATAGTGAATCCAATGAAACCGAGAAATTGCACTAAAATAACTGACGTTATTTTCAGTATCGGTCATAATCGTCACGTGCTATGTCGACTTATCAATGTTTCAAAAGGTTGGAGCAATCATGTGCAGAATTCGAAGCCGTGTTTTTTTCATATTTCGTCTTCCAGAAAAAAGTGTAGAACTAGATGTGAATAGCAAAAAAATCAATTTACGCGAACATATGACACTCTTGAAGCACTATTTTCTGCAAATTCTTGGTTTGAACTTTTAAACTTCAAACTGCCAAATGCATAAGCATATGCGTTGATCACTGACTTTCTGTGATTTGAAAAGGAAACAACGGATTCTGGGGCAATTTCATGATAAAGTCAGCTTCTGTAATTAGAGCCCTCGAATCGAAAAGACGTTATACCGCGTGCCCCTTCTAATGCTCTTAAAACGGTCTTTAAGTTTAATAGTTGAGAGTTTTTGTGTATTCGAAACGGCACCATTTCTATAGGTATTGAGTAAAAATGAATAGATTATTTGTTGAAAAATTTTTCTTGATTCAAAACCTAGACAAATTGAATGTCAAAATTTCCCTAATCAGTGTCAAACCGGCCTTAATTTCAACCAAATTTGGCACCAAGCAACAAATTTAGTTTTTCCCTATGATAATCAATTTTCTGTGTCAAAATGTCCATAATTAAATAGTTTGTAGCTTACTGCAGTGTTGAGTAGGTCATCTCCTGGAGATCGACTGCACTATTTGAAAGTGCGAGCATACATTTCAGAACCTCCTCTTTTCGATGATACTCATGACATATTTGGACTGCATAACCAATTGGAATCTCTCCCTAGTTAGACATATTATTCGTGAATTATGCTTGCTCCCACCGTTCCCTGGACATGCATATTCTAAATCATATCAGATGATTTACTGTTCCCATATCATGACAAAAGCATAAATGAAAATAATGAGACAGTATTTTTCTTCTTCCATTGAAAAACAAAACCACTCCATGAATTATGCTCAACATTGGTTTAAACGAGACACCCAATAAATATTTATGAGATTATCCCCCATTCTCGAACTTAATTGTGTGCTGATAATCGAAAAATCCGCGTTTTCCGGTTCTCACCCATTGCCAGATTTTAATTGCTATTTCATATTCTCAGTGAAAGCATGAAATTTTTGTTGCCTCTTCGTTCACCGCAGTGTCTTCCTGATTCTGAATCTTCTTCCAACTATAAAAGTTACTTTTTCCGAATCTTCATTAAACCTTACTTTTGAGTTAGGTGTTGATATGAATCCATTATTCGATTTACTCTTCAATAGTTTACCAAAATTTTGAAACTCTCAAATTAAGCAAACTCTCAATTTTTAAAAATAAAGACAGTTTCAAGAGTATCACAAGTGGCACGCGGTATAACGTCTTTTCGATTGGAGGGTTCTATGTACTGCTTGAAATGCTGTATTGATAAATCATGCTGGTAAATCATGATATTGGTCCAGAACCCGTTTTTCCTTTTCAAATCACAAAAACCAGTTACCAACGAATATGTACATGCATTTGGCAGTTTGAAGTTTAAAAGTTCAAACCAAGAATTTACAAAAAACAGTGCTTCAAGAGTGTCATATGTTCGCGTAAATTGTTTCTTTTGCAATTGAGATCTTGTGATCAAGTTTTTTCATGAAGACGAAATATTTAAAAAAAAACCACGGTTTTGAATTCCGCACATAATTGCTCCAACTTTTTGGAACATTGATGTGAATATTTTGGCACGTGACGATTATGACCGATACAGAAAATAACGTTAGTTATTTATAACCTATTCCTCCATTTTATTGCATTCACTATACATATTTCCTAGACTTTCCAGATTTGGGTACGTCCGTGTATACGTACCACATTATCGCAACAAGTCTCTGTTTCAGATTTCTGTTTTCAGCACTCACTTTCAATCATGCTAGTTTATTCTCTTAAAATGATTTTACCGCTAAATCTCATGAATCTCTGCTCCGTACTCCGTATTCATGAACATTTGTGCTCACTGGGATAATAGGAATTCAAAAGGAGCAATACCATGCATTTTAAAGCGGTGAATACCAAACGTCAACGATACAGTAATATGATAAGTTTTTCTCAAACTTCCTGTTTCTCATCTTCTATGAATGTTTCTCATCTTCTATAAATATTATCACAATTGGATGAAGTCAGTCTCGAACTGAAATGATCAAATTGACCTTTTTCTCGAATTCATAGTGAGTAAGAATGTTTCTGCCTAGAGTTTTTGATGGCAGCTTTTGATTTCACTATCCGGGAAAACTGATTGTTGCTTCAAATAGCTTTTCAAAAATTGGGAGAATCACTATTTCACATACTTTTCATATGAGATGAATTTCTATGGAATCGGTGAATTCGTCGATCTGTTCTTTGTTAAATGGGTGTAACAAATGACTATCCATATCAAAATAAATATCAGTTTTAAGCCAATAATTTTCTGAATGTCTAAATTGAATGTACATTCAGCAGTGCTAAGTTTTATGATCAAAATAAATCAATAATTTTTGTGTTAATTGTGAATCTAATTTGGAACCTGTGAAACTGACTTTGGTTTGGGAAATTGGTTTGGTTTGGAAATTTGAACAAGCGTTTTAATAAAACCATCATCTGAGCCAGGCTGCCTCTAAAGCTTCTTGGTTCAAAAAAGTATTATACGGAAAAAAAACGTGTTTATGGGGAGTCCTTACAAGGTTCCAAAAAACTTTACATTAAAGTTGAAGTATTCACTTCTTCATGATTCCAGTAATCATATAACCAAATTTATCCAGTTTTCTTTTCTCACAAAAACTTTACTGATTCCAATACATCATTTATCAGGTTCAAATGTCGCCCTAATTAATCCTATCTGTATTGTGTGCAGCAGAGGTGCACGGAATTCCGCCTTCCGTCTTCCGTCTTCCGTCTTCCGCCACTTTTTCTATTCCGTCTTCCGTATTCCGCCTTCCGTCAAAAAAAATTTCATTCCGTCTTCCGTCTTCCGTCATCTTATTAGCTATGCATAATCACAACGGAACAAAACCAGAACTTCCTATTCCTGCAGAAGTCATTATTGTCTACTAGTATTTAGTAAATAATAAAATTAGTTTCAAGAGTATTGGTTGAGAAACAAATCCAAGCCATAAAAAAAAAGAGAAAATTTCATATCAATTAAAAATCATGATTGCGTTTTGCAATCATCATTTCTCAAGAGTAGAATTCTTCGAGAACAAAACCATACCCCAAAAGCTACAGTGACCGAGATCAGAAAATCTTGTCTCACAAGCGAGAAAAGCAAATGAGCTACACGGTAAAATAGTATCAAACTGCCATTGAGTGACTCATAAAAATCCACAAAAAAATTTGAATCGTCCCAAAACTAGTTAGAAAATCAGTGCGCAAATCGTGTCATCCAAAACGGGAGAAACTTTCTTTCCACCCTAATAGAACGTTTCATAAACTAGTCCACTTTTCGTTCATTAAGGTTGTATGGGATTGACGTGAGTTGCTAAATGTCGTAGTTGCGAAACGACTGGTTGCGAAATGTCTTGGAATCGAATATCTTATCTAAAGACTTACTGTTTCCAGAACATGACAAAGGCGGAAAGTGAACATGTGCAACGATTTTCTCTTCATCTGTTTAAGAATACCAAACGTTTTCATGATCTACATTTTACTCAACGAATACTGTTTCACAACATTGAGAAGAATGTTGTCATAATATTGATAACTTGGTGTATTGTTTGTCGTTTAAAAAATCTCAAATTGATTCTCAATCATATCAAGTTGAAAAGAAATTTTACACTATGCTAAACTACTATGCTGTTTCAGATGTTTGGTATAAGCATGGCTTGTTTTGTAGTTTTGCTTTTTGATCGCTATTTGGCTGATAAAAATATAAAAATCCCAGTGCATTGGACAAATGAACAAAAAAGAGAGAGAAAATCACACTGATTTTTTCTTCAAAATTCATACATCTGGCCAAATGCACTGGGAGTGCAGTAGAGCAGGTTTTCTGATATTTATTCATCCAATAGTAAGATTGGGTGGATCAGATTGGTTATTTTCGTTCTCTTTTCTCACCAGAAATCTTCAGTTCTACTTTCAGATGTCAACGTTTTTCTCAAGATTGACCTCTGGCTATTACAGTATTCCAGGTTCATATTTTTCCTAATGAATCAATTTTTAGAAGATTCCATGACAAAATTGATGAAGATGATTGTCAACAAAAACTCCGGTTTCAAAATCATGATAAGTGATTCACAGTACTGTTTTTTTGAATTATTTGGCTTTGACAAGAACAAATGTGTTAGCAATTATTTACAGTCTGAACTCTTATTTTCTTCTGAAATCCGATAAAACCTAAACTTGAACCAATTGCCTCCAAAATAATAAGTTTTGATGGATTACACAAAGAATTTATAGAAAATAATGTTTCAAGATGATCATATGTTTGAGTATATTGTTAGTTTTTTAGTCGGCCTCCAATTGGGAAACTATCTTTTTTGCGAAATCGATTAGGAAACCACGGTTTCGAATTCCGCATATGATTTCTCCAACTTTTTGAGAGGTTGATAGCTTCCCAAAATAAAGATCACAGCAGATGAATATGACAGATATCGAAAATAACGCCAATTTTTAAACTTGAATTCTCGGTTTCAGAGCCTTCACAAGGTTTCCTAAATTGCGTCTAGACCTGGTAGTTTCTTTTAAATTGAACAGTTCTTGCCTTTATCTAGTTGAAAACAAAACCATTTCATGAGTTATGCCCAACATTTGTTTCAACGAAACATCCAATATCTATTTTTGAGAATCTCAATTTTACTTGCTATTTCAGATTCTCAGTTTGAGCATGACATGAAATATTTCTTCATTCGTCTAGCCCTCAACCTGATTCTAAATCTTCCTCCAAAGAAAATGTTACTGTTCCCTATTCTTGATTAAAACTTTACTCTTTTTTTTGAATACTCGATGTCCTATCGTCATCTGTCTCAGCAGAATTTCAATTTTTTTTTAAATTGTGACATCAGTAAAGTTCATTCTAATTCTGACTGCAACTCATTAGACTATACCTATTTTACAGCATCCGGCAACGAAAGTCACTTCGTTATCGAAATTATGTGAGTAAAGGCCAGTCTAATGTTTTTCCAGCAAGCATCTGATATTCTTGTGAAGTCCCTTCCAAGAAAATTTGAATTAAAATTCTGAATTACTTAACCAAAAGACTGTTTCAAGAGCATCACAAGTGGCATGCAATGTAAAGTATTTTCAATTACTTGCGTAATCACGCTTTTTTTCTTTTCAATTCACAGAAAACCAATGATCACAAATGTTTTCGATAGTTTGGAGTTCGAAAGTTCCCACCAAAAATTTGTAGAAAATAAAGTTTCAAGATCATCATGAGTATACTGTTAGTTTTTCAGTACATTAATTTTTCCAACTGTCTGAGAGATTGATTGATAATAATGATGACCGCAAATGAATATGACAGATATCAAAAATATCGTCAGTTTCTGATGGAATTCTCATGACTTTTTCTACATTTCTTCCTGATCTGAGGCTTCGTTGAAATTGGAATCCTTCTTCACAGCAAGTTACTGTTTCCGGTTCATGTTTTTAATTTCTGTTTATATGCTAGTTGGTTAGTTTTTACAGTTATGGTAGACAGCTCCGTAGTCCATGTTTACGAAAATCTGTGCTTGCAGTGATAATATCCACCGTAATGAAGCAATACCATACACTTCAACGCAGTGAATATCATACAGTAATACTATTTTTTTTTGTTGAAACTTGCTGTTTCGACACTACCATGAATCATCATCACAATTGAAGGGTATTAGTAGAACATGCAATTGAATAACCCTAAAACATACATTATCAACATCGACATCATCTTTTCCAAGAATTGTTACGATTTACAGTGGCTTGAAGTATCGCCTTGAATCATCAAAACTCTACCGTCTCACATACTTCTGATTGTTCGAATTTTTTTGTGAGTTCATTGAGTAAGCGATTTATGGAGAATTTAAAAATAACTATTTTTGCGTTCTGTACTTGTCCTTAGCAAAATGGTAGTCCAAATTGCCTAAAATTGATGTTATAGTTTCACGAAGAATTGCTTCAGTGGTATCATCCTGCAATTGAGCAACTCGAATCCTCTATATTTCTCATATCCATCTTTGATTTCTTGAATTATACCACTAGTTCTCTCTAAATTTGAATTTTTGCACTCCCTTTGTGAAGTACAGCAAATTTTCAAGATGGTCAGATTGAGCGGATATTTTTTAAGGGAAAAATCAAACTTATTAAATAATCTCGAAGTTTCAGAAATCAGTTAACGCATTCCAGAACTTAGTTAAATCCTCGAATCACTTTTAAAATGTTTTTGAAATTCATATAGAGAGGCAGAAAAAGAAAAATATTTGAAATTTAAAGTGATTCTTACAATTTAACCCATGATGAGTTGCTCACGTTTAGTATCCAAAACAGGGAGAGGAGTCAATATTCAGCGGACAGAAGAATAGTAAATAATATGACCTTGTAACAGTAATTTAAAGGTTATGACCCTGTTCATGATGTAGTAATTTTTTTGTTCATTTACGTTTGTGTGGTAGACAGTGCAATTTGAAAGTAAGCACTGTGACGTGAATAAACAACTATGAGTTGGTCAATATATAAGCTGAAAAGTAATTACCCAATTAAAATAACATGATCAGTTGATGTGACCTTGTTACAGTAATCTAGTGGTTATGATCACAATGAACTGATTTTTATCGCTTTTTTTGGTAGTGTACATGCATAGATTTCTCCCTTGTTGCTAAAAAGTAAGAGAAGTCCTCAATGGAAAAGTGACAAGATTCTCGAATAAAAACCCAGAGATTAACAGGTGTTCAGGTGAACACCTAAATTTAACATCATGATGGAAGAGTGAAAACTTTCTTGTGGGACATGGGCAATGATATGGTTTTAAAGTTTATACAAGTGATATTAGACTGGTCATACTGAAAGTACATATAGCAACTTCAAGGAACAGCAAAAAAATATTGAGAAAATGTTCAGTTTCAGAATGTTCAGAAAAAATGGTTTTCCCCTCACCAGTTGATTAAGTTTAGACTACTGGAACTCTTCAAACAGGTTGTACTGCAAATGAGTAAGTGAAACTAGAGACAGCTCCCGAAAAAAGAAAATGAATTGAAGTATGTTTAACCAGACACAAAATATCAGCTTCTGAAAAAGGGAATGAAATTACTGTTAATTTACAGTTCCAGAAAGATTTCAACAAGTTGATCAATTTCTGTTAGCAATTTTCCAATTTTAGCCCTTGGTAACAATAACAAATACTCAATGTTTCACATTTGTTACAAACATTTAGCAGTAAGATAAGTAAACGTTACCACACGGATTTTAAACGGATTTCTGAATTGCACATGACCCAAAAATGGTTTCTTTTACTGACTGTTTCAGAACATTGATTCATAATAAGCTCTCTTAAATTTTCAATGGAAAATTTTGAAATGAAAAGCAATGCTTCGTGAGACAACAGTAGAGTTTTATGGGTTCTGCGAAACAATAAAGTTTTAGGAGTTTTTCAATTTTAAGACCAAAAATGGATCAAAATAGACCAACGACGACGTCTTGTTTTAACTGGAGTTACTATAAAAAATTCGAGAATTTTGAGACATTTCGCGGCCAGTCATTTCGAAACCACGAAATCTAGAGCTTGTGTAGAAAGTTCAAGTTGAAATCAAAATTTCTCAAATGTAGATGATAACCTGGAATGGTTTACAGTACTCTCAATAACACACAACCTAATAGAACGTAAAGTGGACAAGTGTACAAAGTTGCGAAACGACTGGTTGCAAAACGTCCAGTTTCAAAAGGACTTGTCGCGAAATGTCTCGGAACCG
The DNA here is from genome assembly GCA_963932045.1 of Caenorhabditis sinica. Classification (NCBI taxonomy): domain Eukaryota; kingdom Metazoa; phylum Nematoda; class Chromadorea; order Rhabditida; family Rhabditidae; genus Caenorhabditis; species Caenorhabditis sinica. The sequence goes on from OZ009940.1 coordinate 25,914,246, forward strand.
GGGTTCCAGGAAACTTCTCAGAACGATACACAGGTAAGGTGGGCCGAAGGTTTGTTTTTTTTAGGAAATGGAGGCTTTATGTGATTTTCGATTTGTAAACTGAGACTGTCTGAAGTAAAAAAATTTATTCGAAAAAGTAGATTTCAAGTGCAAAAATTTTTTCTCCGACGATTTTTGTCTAAATTCGAAAGATTTTCTGGGGTTTTTTTAGTATTAAAATACGCAGAATTATTGAATTAACAAGGAGAAATAAGAAACCCCAACAAATTATTACAATCTATTTTTGAAATTCATAAAATATTTTAATTTTTTATTTTTAATTTGACAGAAAAATATTTTTAATTTGATGAGAAGGTATCAATATTCAGCAGGCAGTAGAATAGTGAATAATGTGACCTTGTAACAGTAATTTAGAGGTTGTGATCCTGTTGATGATATAGTAATTCTTAGCTGTATTTACGTTTTTGTGGTAGGCATTACAATTTGAAAGTAAGCACTGTGATGTGAATAAACAACTATGAGTTGGTTAATATAATTTAAAATTGAAATTATTAGGTGTTCCGGTGAAAACCTAAATTCAACATCATGATGGAACGGTGAAAACGTTCTCATGGGGAATGGGCAATGATATGGTTTCGGAGCCGATACGAGTGATATTAGACTAAAAATAATGTGAATCCAGGTAAAAACTTCAAGGAACAGCAAAGAAATACCAAGAAAATGGTCAGTTTCAGAATGTTCAGAAAAAATGGTTTCCAGCTCACCAGTTGATGAGACTCCTGCTACTAGCTTTCCTAACAGGTTGTACCGCAAATGAGTACAAGAAACTAGAGACAGCTTCCGAAAAAAGGCAAAGAATTGAAGTATGTTTAACCAGACACAGGATATCAGCTTCCGAAAAAAGAAATTAAATTAATGTCAATTTACAGTTTCAGAAGGGTTTGAACCAGTTGATCAACTTCTGTCAGCAATTTTGAGATTTTTGCCCTTGGTAGCAATAACAAATACTCAATGTCTCACATTTGTAACAAACATTTAACAGTAAGGGAAGTAAACATTACGTCCCGGAAATCGAACTTATTGCTGAAATGCACATGACCCAAAAATGGTATCATTTACTGACTGTTTCAGAACATTGATTCATAAATAGCACTCTAAAACTTTCAATGGATTGTGAGCGAATTCTCCAGATTGAATTTAATCTTCTTTCTCTTCTCATTCATTTAGGCCAGTCTCAGTTTACAAATCGAAGATTATCTAAAGCCTCCATTCCCGAAAACAACAAACAACCTCCCCTTACCTGTGTAACATTCTCGAAAGTTTCCTCAAAGCCCCGGCTTCGAGACATTTCGCAACTAGTCATTTTGAAACTGGACGTAACCAGTCGTTTCGCAACTTCACAAACCTGTCTACCTTACGTCCAGTTAGGTTGAGAGTATTGTAAACCATTCCAGGTTATCATCTACATTTGAGAAATTGTGATTTCAAGAACTTTTGAACTTTCTACACAAGCTCAAGATTTTGTAGTTTCGAAATGACTGGTGGCGAAATGTCTCGGAGCCGATATCCCGTTCCCAGAAAACACAGATAACAAGAAAAAGTAGACAAATATTGCCGAAAGTTTACTGTTTTTAATCACTGATGAAAGTTTAGCAGAAAGACATTTTGACTGCTTATTTCTATAAATCTACTAGCAACTGGAATGATATAACAGAACATACTAGGTGTCAGAAAAACGGTGAAAAATGGTTGATACATTTGTCAGAAATTCTGAAGGCTCTGCAGAAAACACTTAAAACAGAAAACACAGAAAAAAAGCTTTTAGATTCGCCACTAGTATTTCACAGTTAGAAAGTATTTAGTAGGATTCGGATTTATCACTGTCTTATAATTAGCCACTTCAGTAATGACTACTTTCAAAAAAGTCAAAGTGAATTTGAGAAAGAATCAATCAGTACTGTTCAAAATTTACAACTTACACATCGGCAATCATATTTTGTAGATCTATTCAGCATTACTGTAGTAAAGTTAAAATTGGGTTAGCAGCACCAGAAAGATTTTATTGGTTTTAAGGAGTTCCCTATTGTCACTAGTTTTGAATAAATTCATTGACAGACAGAAAAAGGTTTGAATTACCAGAAATTACTGTTTCAAACAACTGATGAACGTGAGAATGCTTTCGACATTCACTGTCTGCCATGAACAATACTCACTCGAAATGCACTGTTTCTCAAATGCTATGAAGGTTCCAGACGGAAATATAAAACAATCCGACGTTTGTATTGTCACAGCATTTATAGTCACTCCAGTTAAAATGAAAACGTCGTCGATGGTCTATTTTGGTCCATGTTTGGTATTGAAATTGGAAAAAAATCACTCCCAAAACTTTACTGTTTCTCAAAACTCATGAAAATCTACTGTTATCTTGGGAAGTATTGCTTTGATGTTGGGTGTATCGAAAAAACAAAAATCTAATTATCGGGATCTCAGTAAGGTCAACAGCAGGAATAGAAATCAAGTGAGAAATCGAGCAATAGGGCGGTTAAAATTTGAAAACCCGCCCTTCAGAGCACTTGGAAAATGGAAGAGAAAAACACACGGAATTTCAAAATAAAACTTCCATTTTCCCAAGTACAGGGCGAATGCAGCATTGGTTTTCAAAATTTCACGGTCCTAGTATAAAAACAAGACGAAATACAAAAAATCTCAAAAATTAACTGATCCTCATAACTCATAAAACTTTGTGAAATGTTGTGGGGTAGTTTTTTTTTCTCCTAGATGTTGGTTCTAACCAGAATGATTGACAGAATAAAACTAGTGCCTCTAGTAATTGCTTCCATATTTCTAATTTCTTGAAAGTGTTGAAAAACTAGAGCACTCAAGAGAGTTGGTACTCCTCGATGACGACGGAGGTCAAGCAAAAATAGACAACTAATGAAAAAAACGAGAATCACGAAAACGTACTGCTTCACAATAACTGAATTTTTTTAGATGAAATTCAGGAAACATTGTGACCGCGAAATCCAGTATAATGACAAATTTGAAGAATGGAATACGTTATTTAGCAAGTCTTTGTGTTTCACGGTGTTGATTTGACTGTACTGCTAGAAATTTACTGTTACCAACTCATGATTTATCCAGTTCAAAATTATACTTATCAATCGATCCTCGTCGTCCAGCATTGTAAGCAGTTAGCAGCAGGTTTGATGTTTTTCCAACTTATTGAACGAAAAACAAAGAAGGTAGTGAATGGAATTTATTCAAATCTACTGCTATATCAATACATTCGAAGCTGCAACGTTACTATTGGTATTCTAAAAATGAATAGAGTGTTTCCCGAAACATTTTTCCTGAGTCAAAATCTAGATAAATAAAATGTTACATTTTTTCGAACAATGGAGATTATACACGGCATTCAAGCACGGCAACCCCTTCCATTAATCAAACAATCCTTATCGTATCGAATTTCGGAAGTCACACAACTTGTTTGGTGAACTTACTGCTTTAGAATTTTGGTAAAAGTATGGCAAATTTTGTGACTTTGTTCCTCATTCCGTACTGCCTTTAAATTTCCTATTTGTTTCAAAAGCTACAGTTATGAACCTTTCATTTAACTTTCCACCTTTCTGTAATTTCTGCTATGAACGATTTGTAATTTGGATTTCAATTACAACTTAGTCTTACTTAGTTACTAACTAATAGTTAGTAAAATCGGCAAAGTTTTTCCACGGAATTGATTTCAAATGGCCTCACAGCTCATGAACCGTGGACTTGGCCGGCCGCGGTTTTGAGGGACCTGGACATCTGGAAGCCCGGATGAGTAGATATCAGATTTTAGGTCTTTTTCAAGATAATTGAAAGACCACTGTGTTGAAAATGATTGCCGGTGAAAAACTCAAGTTTCACGACTAAAGTCATCACTCCTTGGTATCCACTCATATCCATTATCTCTTAAATTTATTTCTCAAAAGGTCGGAATGAGTATTCGTGGGCATTCTGATCTAGTGCAGTCCTTTTAACAATGAATGAAATCATTTTCTCACTGTTAACTTGCGTTTGACAGATTAAGGTACACATGTCTGCACCAATTGTTACAAAAAATATTGTTTCAAGATCATGTTATCTTTGCCGGAATTGACAGTTTATTATTGCGTGGCAGGTATGGCCAACATATTATTATCTAGGAGATGGAATGAGAACTCACTGTTTCGAATTCTACATCTACTGCTTTCTATATTTTGAATAACTGATTACAGTCTGATTACAGTCTTACAGCCTTGTTGAACTTTTTCTGAGATCTAGATACATATACGATGAAACATTAGTGACACAGTGACGTAACTTTTGAGCAACACTTCCTGTTTCAAAACTTTGACGAATGACCGAAAAACTTTACGGTGTTAGTAGATTAGTAAATGTGCAAGTCCTTATCGATATCATCGCCTATGCGAACTGAAATGATACGGAGAGGAAATTCAGGAAAAATCAGCGAATACCATTTTAAAACCGCGAAGATCTACCGTTTCGCATAATACTGATCATTGGTTTCTTGTTGTGAGTTCGGCGTTTCTTCTTTTTTTTTGTTCTACTTCTTTTTTTTGCGAAAAACAGGTGCTCATTCTTTATTATCACTCTCATGGAGGGGAGTACTGTAGGTGTCGAAGGAGAGGCGTACATTGAGCATGCGTCAGATAATGACTATTAGACTCATGAGATGTTACCAAACATTGAGATAGAAACAGAAACAAATCTTGAAATTTGAAGAGTTGATACTGTCGCTAATCACCCTTTTTTGAGCTCATATGAAGAACCAGTAGGTCAAAGTACAGTCAGTCTAGAAATGTGGCATAAAACTTACATTGGAAGAACTCAGCATCATTTCTTTCTGATCTTCAAAATTTATGACACATTCTCTGTGGGAATCGAGTGCACCTTCATTGACCCGTTGTACAGAAAAAAGTCAAACTGGTTTTTATTAGTTAGTATGTGGTATGGTAGGTACCCATAAACTTCTAAGAACTTTGACCCATACTTCATCTGGCTCCGCCCCCTTCTGGCTCACATATGCATATGGCCGGAGCAAAAAATAATTTTTTTTGAAGATGGTTTTTTTGATTAGATCTCATTGGAAATGAATACTGCGTATACTTTTGAGTATTTTTTGTGTTCAGCCCAAGTTTGTAACTCAATGTCTTCAAGAAGTAATTTTCACTTTTTGTTCAGAAAATCGTTTTTGATACAGTTTTTCGGCCGTCGTGTAAAAAAATTGCACCAAGAACATCGAGATTATTGCAGATTCGGAATTCTCACAAAATCTTAATCTAGAAAAATGGGTTCCGAGAAAAATTCGAGGAGGACCCTTTTTTGCTACGGGCCAAAATAGGTGATTTTTCGTGACTTTTTCATGTATCCCTATACATGATGAGTTTTCATAAAAAATTGAAAAGTGGATAAGTTGAAGCAAATGCATCATGCTTGGTGATAATGACTTTATATACACTATTGGAGGAGTTTCAGCAGTTTTCTCCAATGTTCCGCAGTGTTATGTCACTTGGAACACTTTTCTCATTATTCACCTTTTACTTCCCCCAGCAGAGAGTAAAACTGCTGAAACTCCTCCAATAGTGTATATAAAGTCATTATCACCAAGCATGATGCATTTGCTTCAACTTATCCACTTTTCAATTTTTTATGAAAACTCATCATGTATAGGGATACATGAAAAAGTCACGAAAAATCACCTATTTTGGCCCGTAGCAAAAAAGGGTCCTCCTCAAATTTTTCTCGGAACCCATTTTTCTGGATTAAGATTTCGTGAGAATTCCGAATCTGCAATAATCTCGATGTTCTTGGTGCAATTTTTTTACACGACGGCTGAAAAACTGCAACAAAAACGAATTTTTGGGAAAAAAGTGAAATTTATTCCATGAAGACATTGAGTTATAGACTTGGTCTGAACACAAAAAATACTCAAAAGTATACGTAGTATTCATTTCTGATGAGATCTAGTTTAAAAAACTATCCCCCAAAAAAATTATTTTTTGCTCCGACCATATGCATATGTGAGCCAGAAGGGGACGGAGCCAGATGAAATATGTGTCAAAATTCTTAGAAGTTCTTGGGTACCTACCATGGTAAATACCAACTAATAAAAATCGGTTTGACTTTTTTCTGTACAACGGCATCCTCGAGTTTCTCAGAGAACGTGTCTTATATCGGGAAGCAGAAACTGAGAAAAAATTGGAACTTGAAATGATTATCAAAGTTATGATTAGTTGGTCAGGGTGAAAAGAACGAAGCACTGTTAAACGAGAAGGAGACAAGGACATAATGGGCTCTTGTTACAGTAATTCAGAGGTTGTGATCCTGATCCTGATGTAGTGATTTATATGATTATTTGAGTTTTGAGAGTAGACACTGCAATTTGAAATTAAGCACGGCGCTGTGAGTAAAAAACCATAAATTGGTCGATTATTCAATAGAAATCACAAGAACAAATAACATGACCTTGTTACAGTAATCTAGTAGTTAGGGTCATGATCAAGTGATTACTGTCGCTTTGCTAGATGTGTAATGGCATACAAAAACACGTATATTGCCTTTTTTTGGTAAATGAAGGAAAGAGACTTTATTGGAAATGTGAGAAGATTTTTGAGCACCATGAAACTCGATCATATTGGACATTGAGAGAAAGAAAGAGCTTCAATATGATGTAGAATCTGTGAACATTTTTTTGTCAGAAATGGATATTGATATGACTCTAAAAAAAGATTCGGTATATTAGACTGGTGATAGTGAGAATCGATAAAGCAACTTCAGGGAACAGAGAAAAATTACCAAGAAAATGTACAGCTGCAGAAAAATTAAAAAAATGGTAACTACTACTGTCAGTTACTCCGTATATACCATGTCCCTATTACTAAAAAAATGTTAAAATTCAAATTTTCGCCTACATTAAGAAAAAGTCACCGTACTGGTTCTGGAAGAAATACAAAAGTTTGACATCGCAAAGAAACTGAGAAAATTACTTGAAAATGGATCACATCAGTTCAGCCGACTAATTATTCTTATGATAATCAGAAACATGAAAACAACTTCTAAAAACAGGAATAAATAAACACAGTTTCAGAATGATATGAATAATTTAATCAATTTCTGTTAGCAATGTGTACGTTTCATCAAAATCGTCTCAAAATGAAACTTTTGCTATTTCAGATTCATCATAAAAGTTTTGCAGTTAGAGAAGTAAACATTACGTCGTTAAAACATGGGAACAAATCAAAGAAGAAATGGGCAGTGAACAAATTTTCAGCTTCAAATTTATCATTTTGATACCTACCCGAAAAGTTCAAACAGTTTTGCTTCACAAGTCGAAAACAATCAGTGCTGGCATTTTTGAAAACAGTAAAATTTCAGCTTACTTTATTACTGTAGAATGTTTCTTGCAACCCCATTTCCGGAAAAACAGATAACAAGGAAAACTGGGCAAATATCACCGAAAGTTTACGGTTCTTGACAACTCATAAAAGGTTAGCAGAAAAACCTTGTGACCAATAATGGCTTAAACTTAATTCAAAAATTTCTGGAAATTGGATGTAAGCTCTGAAATCAAAAATGATTACTAACAGTATCGAAATTCGTATTTAACACTTTAGGCGTGTTGGTGACTAATACATCTTCTCACTTCGTTCAATCATGCTCTTTGCAAAACAGAAAAAGTTGAGAAATCATTGATAGTGAAACCTTACTGTTTCCTAGTACTTATTTGGATGGATCTCGAAATTGTGGGACAGTAATTTATTAAAATTTTCTAGCGAAAAATTTTTTTTAACTGTTTCTAGTTGCTTGTAACACTTTTGCAGACATCCTAATGACACTGTGCTGATTATTTTCGAATCATTAATTTCAGACCAACTGAACGGTAATGTACTTCGTTTGAGGTACGGGTTTTTGACCGAGTGTAGGCTCAATAGAACAAGCATAAAAAGTTATCTAAGGATTCGGAATCGTTTTTGTACCTTTTTTGTGGTTTTCGAGAAAATCGACTTTGATCAAATTTTTACGAAAATGAAAAATTTCATATTCAGATCTTCATAACTTTTTTTCCCTCAACCAATTTTTATAAACTAAAGTGCATTAAAAAGGCAAAATAATCAAGATTGTAATACAAATTAGTATGTTCCATTATCTATTTTCTGGCAAAAGTTGTGAGCCAAAAACTAAGAGCGGTCATGTTGCAACATAGGGCTAAAATTTTTATTTATATGGAAAGAGGTGTTTTTTATTGTTTCAAAAGAAAGAGCGCTTTAAGTTTAGTCTACCAAAAACATAAAAAAGGGGGGTACCCATTAAAATGAAAAAATTATATTCGATTGAAGAAAAATTTTTTTGAACATTTTTTGGAAACACTCATATTACAGCATGACTTTGTTCTGAACAACAATTATTTGTTAAAAATTTCAGCTTTTGCATAGTTTTAGCTTTGAAATGAGCTATTGAACCTTGAATAATATTAAGTTTGAAGCTAGTTATGGCCCCTGGAAGTCAACAGGGCGAATTCAGTAGTGGTTGAGAAAATCGAAAAAATGAAAATCAAGTTAGAGACTCAAATTTTTTTGCATCGTGTAGGGTTTTTGATTTAAAACAATGTTTTCAACTGCAACTTTCTTTCATCTCTTCATCTTCCTGCCATAAATCAACATTTTACTGTGGCAACCAAACATAAAGGAGAATTACAGAATATCTCAAATTATGGCAGGAAGATGAAGAGATGAAAGAAAGTTGCATTTGAAAACATTGTTTTAAATCAAAAACCCTACACGATGCAAAAAAATTTGAGTCTCTAACTTGATTTTCATTTTTTCGATTTTCTCAACCACTACTGAATTCGCCCTGCTGACTTCCAGAGACCATAACTAGCTTCAAACTTAATATTATTCAAGGTTCAATAGCTCATTTCAAAGCTAAAACTATGCAAAAGCTGAAATTTTTAACAAATAATTGTTGTTCAGAACAAAGTCATGCTGTAATATGAGTGTTTCCAAAAAATGTTCAAAAAAATTTTTCTTCAATCGAATATAATTTTTTCATTTTAATGGGTACCCCCCTTTTTTATGTTTTTGGTAGACTAAACTTAAAGCGCTCTTTCTTTTGAAACAATAAAAAACACCTCTTTCCATATAAATAAAAATTTTAGCCCTATGTTGCAACATGACCGCTCTTAGTTTTTGGCTCACAACTTTTGCCAGAAAATAGATAATGGAACATACTAATTTGTATTACAATTTTGATTATTTTGCCTTTTTAATGCACTTTAGTTTATAAAAATTGGTTGAGGGAAAAAAAAGTTATGAAGATCTGAATATGAAATTTTTCATTTTCGTAAAAATTTGATCAAAGTCGATTTTCTCGAAAACCACAAAAAAGGTACAAAAACGATTCCGAATCCTTAGATAACTTTTTATGCTTGTTCTATTGAGCCTACACTCGGTCAAAAACCCGTACCTCAAACGAAGTACATTACCGTTGAAACGCAGAACTTACAAAATTCAGAAAAAACCCGAGAAACTTCAAAAACAACTGCTTCTCAGCCATAATGAAGGAAGAGATGGAGCTCAAGGTCACTGTCAAGATAATCTAGACGATTCGGATAACACATTGGTAGAGTTCACGTCACCTATAATCCCGCTAATTTTTTCAGAACCATGGTCAAAAATTTACTGCTTTACGAATTGCATAAAGTGACAGTAATTGGCATTGGGATGCTTACTCAAGCAAAATCCACAGGGACTTGAACTGGTTTTCAGAAAACAATGGGGGAATCGGCACCCTAGTCGCATATTATCAATACTTAAACTTGCAGACTACATGGATCCAAGCTCACTATATCAAAATCAATGTCACTATTATTTTACTGCTTCTCGAGAACCGTAACTTTGGAGATATAGGCGACTTATCAATTCGTCAACTGCTTGGGCTACACAGACACAACTCTTTAGAATGAAGCGCATACACTCTATTCTTGCTTTCCTTTCTTTCTTTGTTCGATCTCCCTGCTCCATGTTAGAAATTCTAAAAATTGGACAATGCTCACTTAGAATTCACTGTTTCTCAAAGTGCATGTAGGTTCAGGGCAAATTCTTGGGGCACTCGAACTGTCGTATTTCTTGGTATATTCATAGCAACTCCAGTTGAAACAAGACGTCGTCGATAACACATTTTGTTCTATTTTTGGTCCTTGGATAGACAAAAGAAAACTCCCAAAACTTTACGGTTTCTCAAAGCTGATAAAATTCTATTGTTATCTTTTGAACCGTTGACTTTCAATTAAAACACACCTTATGGGAACGAAACGACCGTGAATTAAAAGTTTGAAGAATGGAATGCGTTAAATAGAAAAAATAGACCCTATTGATGTTACCTTTTTCTTTATCTTCATGGACATTTTATTCGAAAAAATTGGAAAAAGATTCAATAAACTTACTAAAAATCACTGTTTTCCAAAACTCATGAAAGTACAATGTTTGTTATCACGATACTATCCAAATTTATTTACAAAATTAATTATGATCAAATAAAAACTTAAATTTTCAGATTGTCTTGAAGGTCAGTTGAATTCATAACGCATTCGTGGAACGTGAAGTAAACAATTCAAAATCGACTGTTCCTTGAATCCCATGAAGGTATACATAAATTATTAATAACATTATAACCATCCAAGAAATTTCTTATTTTCAAAAAAACGGGTGTTCACCGATATTTCCGCAATATATTTTTCATAGTAAGACCCACAATTTCTAAAAAATCATTGAAAGTGACATCTCTAAACATGCTGATAACAAAACTTACTGTTTCTCAAAGACCGTTAATTTTGCTCTTCAATCCTTTCAACACTATTTCGATATCAAAGGGAAAAACTGAAATAATGAACGCGTCACCGATAGCCCAGTCTCCTCATCTGGCAATCTGATGCTAATAGAACTACTATAAAAATTACGCCAGAAATGTTCGGTTTCTCAAAGTCCATGAATGATTGGGAAACATACTAAAAACACTATCTTTTCTATAAGATCCATTTCCCGAAACAACAAACCTTCCGCTCACCTGACCTGTGTAACGTTCTCGGAAGTTTCTTTCAGCCCCAGCACCAAGACATTTTGCAACCATTTTGCAACGTCGTTTTGCAACTTCACGAGCTTGTCTAATTTACGTTCAGCTAGGTTGTGTTTTATGCTGCAAACCATTTCAGGTTATCATCTACATTTGAGAAATTTTGATTTCACCTTGAACTTTCTATACAAGCTCCAGATTTCATGGTTTCAAAATCACTCGTTGCGAAATGTCTCGGAGCCGATATCTCGTTCCCAAAAAACAAGAAAATCTGGAAAAATATAGCCGAAGGTTTACTGTTATTTGCAACTAATGACAGTTTAGCAAAAAGACCTTGTGACCGATAACTTCTCTCAATCTGGAATAAAATCACAGAAAAACTTTGGTTTCAGAAAACGGTGCAAAACTGTGTACCGCTAGAATTTTACTGTTACCAACTCATGACTTCTTTAATTCAAATATCACACTTATTAATAGATATCAGTTCTCTTGAAGTTTGACCAACTTACTGTCCGAATAACAATGAAGGTAGTAAATGGAAAATATTCAGATCCACTGCTATATGAATATATTCAAAGCTGCAACGTTTCTATGGGAACTCTAAAAATGAATAGAGTATTTCCCAAAAAATCTTTAATGATTCAAAATCTAGATAAATAAAATGTTAAGTTTTTTCGAACAGTGAAGATTTTACAGAAAACAGTAAAAATTTCATCAAGCAACCCCTTCTAGTAATCAAACAATCCTTATCATATCGAATTTCGGAAGTCTCACAATTAGTTTGATAAACTTGCTGTTTCTGATCTTCGCTAAAAGTATGGCATATTTTGTTGATTAGTTTTTTCTGTTGTTGACTACTTCTAAATCACCTATTCATTTTGAAAGTTGCAGTTTAGAACCTTTCATTTCACTTTCCACCTTTCTGTTATTTCTGCTATCAACGTTTTGTAATTTGGACTTCTCTTACAAGTTAGTGAAAACCAGCAAAATTTTATCCGGGAATTGACTGCAATTGGCCGAGGACCGGCCGTAGGCCACCGGCTTTGAAGGACCTTAAAATCTGACGGCCTTGGTGAGTATATATCAGATTTTTGATTGCATGACCACTGTGTTGAAAATGATTGCCGGTGAAAAACTCAAGTTTCACGACTAAAGTCATCAATTCGTTGGTATCCACTCGTAGCCATTATTTCTTGAACCCTTACCTAAAATGTTGGAACGAGTATTTTCGAATTCTGCATCTATTACTTTCCATATTTTGAGAAACTGATAGCAGTTTCGATAGACGATTAGTGACATTAGTGACACAGTGGCATAATTTTTGAGCAACACATCCTGTTTCCAAACCTTGACAAATTATCGAAAAACTTACCGGTTTTAGTAAGCTGTCAATATCATGGCTTATTCGAACTAAAATAATATAGTGAGTAAATACAGAAAAACCAGCTATGCTTGCAATCATTATAAAACCGCAAAGATCTACCGTCTCCCATACGTCTAATTCATGGTTCCTTGTGGAAACATTTGAAATGTTCCTATTATTTTGTTCTGCATCCTGGGTATTCAAAAGTTGCCTCACATTTCTGTCTCAAGACAATAACTTCCCTGTAGACCTATCCAAGTGGTATCCTTCTGCATTTGAGCGACTCAAATTCTCTCCATTTCACATCTAACTGTGATTCCTGTCACTAGTTCTCGCTAATTCGCCAGTCGGCACCTTCAAAGAACTCATCAAGACTCATGTACTCATGGAGTCCCCCTTCTCCCTTTTCACCACAAATTTACAACCTTTCTTTTTACAACTTTCTTCTACCGCACAATATATACAGTCAGGTGTGTGTCTTCTTTGCGGTAATTAGTACGGAAAGCGGTCTTCTGGGAACTTCTTCTTTTGCGAAAAACAGGTGAACATTTTTTATTATCTCTGTTATGGAGGGAAGTACTGTAGGTGTCGCGGAAGAGGTGTGCTCTGTCTAGGCGTCAGGTAATGTCTATTAGACTCATGAGATGTTACCAAACATTGAGATGGAAACAGAAAAAAATCTAGAAATTTCCAAAGTTGTTACTGTCGCTAACCACACTTTTTGAGCTGATATGTAGTATCAGTAGGTCAAAGTACAGTCAGTCTAAAAATGTGAGTTAAAATGTATCAATTTATCAGTATCATTTTTTCATACTGTCTTTGAAATATATATAGGGGAGCAGAAACTGAAAAAAAAATTGGAACTTGAAATGATTATCAAAATTATGATGAGTTGGTCAGGGACAATAAAGCGAAAAAGCACTATTAAACGAGAAAGAGACGAAAACATAATGGGTTCTTGTCACAGTAATTTAGAGGTTGTGATCCTGTTCATGATGTAGTGATTTTTATTTTTATTTGACTTTTGTGAGTAAACACTGCAATTTGAAATTAAGCACGGAAATGTGAATAAGGAACTATCAATTGGTTCATTGTCCAATGAAAATAACAAGAACAAATGACATGACCTTGTTACAGTAATCTAGTGGTAATGACCACGATGAAGCGAATAAAATCGTTTTGCAAGAACTGCTGTAAATTCCTACAAAAACACCTATATTGCCCTTCTTTGTCGGTAAATGGAAGAAGGGGCCTTTATTGGAAAGATGAGAAGATTTTTGAGTACCAGAAAGCTTGATCATATTGGACGTTGAGAGGAGGAAAAAGCTTCAACATGATGTAGAAACTGTGAAAATTCTTTTTGTAAGAAATGGATATAAAACCAAACAGACTTGCGAGATCAGACGGGTAATATTGAGAATCAATAAAACAACTTCAAGCAACAGCGAAGAATTACCGAGAAAATGTTCAGCTGCAGAAAATTAGAAAAATGATACCTGCCAGTGTCAGTTGCGTATCTACCGTGGCTTTGTTACTAAAGAAATGTTAGAATTCGAATGATGGCTTAAATTAAGAAAAAGTCACCCGACTGGTTCTAAAAGAATTACAAAAGTTTGACATCACGAAGAAACTGTAAAAAATTACTGGAAAATGGATCACCAGTTCAATCAACGTATTATTCTCATGATAATCAGATACATGAAAGCAACTTCGAGAAACAGGAATAAATAGACAAATAGTTTACAGTTTCAGAAAGGTGAGAATCATTTAATCAACTTCTGTTAGCAATTATCAGGTCATCATCTGCAACCTCTCTTTATGAAACTTTTACTATTTTAGATTCATCATAAAACTTTTGCAGTTAGAGAAGTAAACATTCCGTCCAGAATGTCAATCGGATTACTGTAAATCACATAACCGTAAGTGGTATATTTAAAAGCTTATTACTGTTTCCGAACATTAGTTTATCAATAGAACTCTCAAATTTTGAATAACTGTTCGTCTGGGTCATTCTAGAAATCATTGGAAAAAATGGGTAGTGAACAAATTTCCAGCTTCAAATTTATCATTTTCATACCTACCCGATGACTTCAAACAGTTTTGCTTCGAAAATCGATTAACAATTAGTGTTGTCATTTTTGAAAACAGTAAAATTTCTGATCACCTCATTTCTGTAGAAGGTGTCCTGCAACCCCATTTCCAAAAAAAAAAACAGATAACAAGGAAAGTTAGACGAATATCACCAAAAGTTTACAGTTCTTGACTACTCATAAAAGGTTAGCAGAAAAACCTTGAGACCAATAGTTGGATATAATTACTTCTATTATACAATTTCTGGAAATTGGATAACATAAGGATCCAGTAAAATTAGAAAAAAATTGGTTCGTATGTGCATTTGGCATCAGTGATTGAGATGCCAACTGTAAACTCTGAAGAAGATCATAATTTTTTACTAACAGTACCGAAATTCGTATTATAATACCTAATTCAAGCGTGTTGTATCATATGACTAACGCATCTTCTTGCTCCCTTCTCTCATGCTCTTTGCAAAACAGAAAAAGTTGAAAAAATGTGATTGACCAAAAATATTACTGTTTCCTATTACTCATTTGGATGAATCTGGACATTGTGGGACAGTAAGACTATTCTTGAATTTCAATTTATTCTAGAATTCTTGGGTGCAATAGCTAAAAGCATTGTTCACATGCAATGTGTTAGCTCCTGAGAGGACTTTTAAAAAGATTTTGCGAAAACCCTAGAAACTAGTGTTCCCGAACTCTGATGTTCAGGAAGAATGCTTTTGGCACTTCATCATTATACGCGTTCCTGATATTCCAAAAAAAATGCAATCACTGTTTCTAGTTGCTTGTAACACTTTTGGATACATACTGCTAGCACTGATTGAGTTTCAACCAAGTCTTTAATTTTAGACCCAGCAGAAGGACAGCGCCTACAAAATTCAGAATATAACCGAGATTCTTCAAAAACAACTGCTTTCTCAGACATAAGGAAGGAAGAGGTGGAGCTCATGGTCACTGTCAAGATAATCTAGACAATTCGGATAACTCTTTGGGAGAGTTCACGTCACCTATAATCCCGTTAGTTTTTCACGACCATGGCCGAAAATTTACTGCTTTGCGAATTGCATAAAGTGACAGTAAGTGGCGTTGGGATGCTTCCTGAAGGAAATCAACAAAACTTGAACTGGTTTTCAGAAAACAATGCGGGAATCGGCACCCTAGTCACACGCTATCAACACTCAAAGCTGCGAACTACATGTATCCAAGATCACTATATCAAAATCAATGCCATTATAATTTTACTGTTTCTCAAGTACCGTAACTCCTGAGGTGTTCGAGGTTTGTCGATCAATCCACTATTGGGACAGCACAGACTCTCACACAACTTTTCAGAATGAAATACGCCGCATACAGTCCAGCCTTGCCTTTTTATTCCTTCTCCCGATCTCCCTGCTCCAAAATTGAAATTCAAAAATTGGACAAGGATCACAGAAAATGCACTGTTTCTCAAAGTGGATGTATTTCTTTTTTTTTAATTTTTGGAATGCTCCAATTGACGTAAGCAATCGAATCATAATAGTAACTCCAGTTGAAATAAAACGTTGTGGATATCAAGAAACAGAAAAATTTGAAAAAATGGGATCGACCGAAAAACTACTGCTTCTTAATGCTGATTTAGATAGACCTGGAAGCTCTGGGACAATCCTCTCTTTCAACGATTGGCAATTATGTAATTCTGGAATTTTTTGGGATCTGCCGCTCCGTACAGTTTTGATATGCACAGAGTTAGCTAGAGAGATGTTTTTAAAAATCTTGCAACCCCCTAGAAACTAGTGTTCCCAAAAACTGATGTTAAGGGAGAATGCTTGTGACAGTTCCTGAAGCATTTCGTGGTGTAATGCGTTCGCTGACTAACGCATCTTCTCAATTCGGTCAATCATTCCCTTTGCAAAACAGAAAACAGTAGAAATAAAAATGGGATCGATAGAAGACTTTACTGTTTCCTAGTTCTCATTAGAGTGGATCTGGAAACTGTGGGACAGTCGGGCTTCTTTTTGAACTTCCCTATATTCTACTCTACTACTCTACTGTATTCTATTCTACTGTAGACTTGTTGGGCGGGGGCATTTTTGATATATATATATATATATATATATATATATGACCGAAAACTTGAAAAAAATTGACCGAAAACCTAACGGTTTCCTAGTACTCATTTGGATGGATCTGGAAACTGGGGGACAGTGCGATTTCCTATTGAACTCCAACTCATTCTTGAATTTTCGGGAGCAATCGCTCAGGGAATTCATGATATTTATTGAGTTAGCTGGTGAGCACCCGTAAGAAAAGCTTGCAAAAACCCTAGAAACTAGTGTTCCCAAAAATTGATGTTCAGGGAGGATGCTTGTGACACTTTGTAATTATACGCGTTCCCGATACTCCAAAAAAAAGCAATTACTGTTTCTAGTTGCTTTTAACAATTTAGTAATCATCCCGATAACACTGAAGCAATTCTCAACGTATTATTTTCCATAGACAAACTAAAACACAGAACCTACAAAATACAGAAAAAAAACCGAGATACTTCAAAAACAACTGCTTCTCAGTCACAATGAAGAAAGATGTGAAGTTCATGGTCACTGTCAAGATCACATAGGCAATTGAGATAACTTTTTGGTAGAGTTCATGTCACCTATAATCCCGTTAGTTTTACAGAACGGTGGTCAAAAATTAACTGCTTTGCAAATCGCATAAAGTGACCGTGAGTAGTGTTGGGATGCTTCCTGAAGGTAATTCACAAAATTTGAACTGGTTTTCAGAAAAGAATGGGGGAACCGGCACCCCAGTCGCATGCTATAAATACCTAATCTTGCAGACTATATAGATCCAAGATCCCTATATCAAAATCTATGCCACAATAATTTTACTGTTTCTCGAGTACCGTAACTTCTAAGGTATAGGCGATTTGTCAATGATTCTTACGTCGCATACAGTCCAGCCTTACCTTTTTATTTCTTTCTCCGATCTCCCTGCTCCTAGTTAGAAATTCTGAGAATTGGACAATGCTCACTTATAATTCACTGTTCCTCAATGTGCAGAAAGGTTAAAGGTGAATTCTTGGGGCAATCGCACTGACGTATTCCCCAATAAATTTATAGCAGCCTCAAATGAAATATGAGCTTCCAAAAGATTCGCGTTTTCTCACAACTCATAAAAAATATGTGAAATCTATTGGGACAATCCATCCGTGCTATAGATCTTGTTCATTAGTACTTGGCGGAGGTCAGAATGGGTGACAGGAACGTTAGTTACTTTAGTATTTGCCTTCTTTTTGTTGCAACTTTGAAAAAATAATAAAGCACTTTTGAAAAAATCTCATAAGCACCCTCCTAAAAATCACTCTACAGTCAAAATTAAATTTTTTCACCTAAGCCGTTTCTCTCGAATACACTAACTTAAAGTACACTGATAATCGAGGAACTAATGAAAAGACCAAAAATCGCCAACATTTACTGTCTTTCAATAACTGTAACTTTCTAGATGAAATTCAGGAAGCATTGCGAGAACGAAAACGTAAAGATTGAACAATGAAATTTGTTAAGTACATTTCATTGTATATTCTTATTCAATTGAAAAAGATACAATAAACTTACCAAAAATCACTGTTTTTCAAAACTCATGAAAGTGCAATGTCTGTCGATATCATACTATACATATTAATTAGAACTTTATTGTGGTCAAATAAAAATTACATTTTCAGATAGTCTTGAAGATCAGCTGAGGTGATATACAGATGATGAGTTCAAGGAATTAAAAACACCCAAACTCGACTGTTCCTTGAAGCCCATGAAGACTTACATACATTTCTAGTAACACTACCACTAAACAAAAAATTCCATATTCTCATATTTTCCAAAAAAAATTGTGCTCACCGATACTGCAAATATATGTATTTCTCATGTTCACTCATTTCAGGAAAAATGATCTTAATTATTTACCAAAGCTGGAAAATCCTTCATAGTAAGATTCACAATTTCTAAGAAAATTATTGAAAGTGACATCTCTAAACATGCTGACAACAAAACTTACTGTTTCTCAAAGACCGTACATTTTTCTCTCCAATCCTGTTGGCACTATGTCGTTCCCTGGTCGATGTTATTCTGAAAGTAAGAAAACTGAAATAATGAACGCGTCAGCGACAGTCATCTAGCAATCCGATGCTAACAGAACTACTATAAAAAATACACCAGTAATTTTCGGTTTCTCAAAGTCCATGACAGATCGAGAAAATACAAAAAAAAACTATTCCGAATGACAATTTATTGGCGGAAACGAGGCAACTGATACCTCATCTTTTTCGTTTTTCATTAAAAAATAGAGAAATACACAAAAGGCAGTTGCCAAGAATTTACTGTTTCTCAACGTCCATGAAGGCTAAAGCAAAATTCATACTTCAATCTTTTGATATGTTCAGCCTGTTGACATCTATAACTACTTTGTCACAATGCCTGTTCTCCAATACTGAAATCCACAAAATTGAACTTTCTGTTCTGATAATTTATGAAAATTTACTGTTCCTCAAACCCAAGAAAGCTTCCACAAAAGGTCCCTGAAACACTTACTTTGTTCTTTATTTTTTCCATCTCTCAGACCATTCCATTTCTCAGAAATGCGTCCAGCGACACCCCAGCCAAATTTTCCCTTTCCCCTCAAAATCCCTGGAAAAAAATCGCTATCCATTACCCAACGATTTTCAAATCCTTACCAAAACTAACCTAAACAAACCGGACCCCCCCCCCCCGGTCTGTTTTTTAGGGTCCCCTTGAAGATAGTTGGAAGGAGAAGAGAGACCATGTCTTTGTCATTAGGACACATTATGAGAGGGATGTCTATAGGCTCCGCCCACTTTTAGGGGGAGTAGCAGGTTCCGGTAAACGGGGAAATGTGGTAACAGTTTGGTAATCGTTGGGTAATGGATAGCGGATTTTAAAGACTTTTGCGGTTTTATGTGGTCTTCGTTAGGGAACTCTAATTTTGAGCTCTTGATATTTTCTTCAAGGGATATTCTTGAAATTTCTCAAATCGACAGTCAAAGCACTGTATGTCTCCAAATATCTCGCCCCCACATTTTTACTCCTCCAAATATTTCATATTTTCATTCATGGTTTCATGTTCCACAACCACATTAACTTTTGAAAGTCGTTATCTTGTTGATTACATAAAAATATATATATTTATTTCATTCCTTCTAAGGTGTTCGACTCCGCCCACCTGAGGGATAGGGTTCAGGTAAACATGCGATTATGGTATTGGTTCAGTAATATTTGGATAATATGTATATCGTTTGATTTTTGAGAATATCGGGTAAAATTTTAGCGGTTTCTTGTGGTTTTTATAACTGAAACCCTATAGTTCACTACAATCGGACGTCGATTGGAATATCAGTAGAATTTGCTTATCTTGTTATGTTTTCGGTTTCAGACGGTCAGTATTAGGGTCATCCTGATTTCCGTTTCGATTTTCTTGTTCCACCTAGGACTCATTAGGACATATAATTAGGCTCTGCCCATGTTTTGCGGGACTAGCAGGTTGGTTCCGTTAATAAGGCTTGGTAACAGTTTGATAATCGTTGGGTAATGGATAGAGGGTTTTTTGAAGATTTTTGCGGTTTTAAGTGGTCTTTGTTAGGGAACTCCTATTTTGAATTTGATTGATTTCCATTAACAGCTTGTCTTGAATTTTATCAAATCGACTGTCAAAATTTTATCAAATCGACTGTGTATGTCTCTAAATAACTCGTCCACATTTCCATTCATGATTTCATGTTTCACAACCACATTAACTTTTGAAAGTCGCTATCTCGTCGATTACAGTAAATTACTTACAATTTATATCATTCATATTATTCCTTCTGAGGTGTTAAGCTCCACCGACTTTGAAGGCGGTTGGGTTCAGGTAAAAATGTGATTATGGTAATGGTTCAGTATTATTTGCTTAATATAAAGTTTGATTTTTGAGTATTCCTGGTGAAATTTTAGCGGTTTAATGTGGTTTTTATATCTGCAACCCTATGGTTCACTACAATCGGACGTCGATAAGAACTCCAGTAGAATTTTCTAGTCTGTTTATTTTTTCGGCTTCAGATCGTCACTATTAGGATACTCTTGATTTCCGTTTCATTGAGATCGTACTGTGAAACATGTTCGTGTGCCACCTAGGACTCATCAGGGCATACATATAACTAGACTCCGCCCACTTTTAGGGGGACCAGCAGGTTCCGGTAAACGGGGAAGTGTTGTAATGGTTTGGTAATCGTTGGGTAATGGATAGCGGATCTTTGGAAATTAATATTTTTCGATATGTTTCGAACTTTTCTATTTTTCTGTTTTATTGCTTCTTTTTCAAAGCGAACTTCCGATGTTTTTACTGTTTAAGAAAGTCTTTATTCACATTTTCTTTTACCCTTTATCCAATTTGTTTCTCATAGAGTTACGTTTTCTTGATTTGCAAACGTTTTTCTTGTTTCAAGTTGCCTATTTATGGCAAGACTGAAACGGGTTATTTGCTTTGTTTCGAAATTGTTCGTTTATACATTTCTAGTAACACTATCACCAACGACAGAATTTTGTAACTCTCATATTTTCAAAAAAATGGGTGCTCACGGATACTTCCGCAATATACATATTTTAGCGTCAGCATATCAGTGTTTTTTTGGCATGCGGACCTGGCATCATATCTGACACCAAGGCACCTTTCTGATCTGTTTTTGGGCAGAAATAAGAAAAAGCTAGTTATGAGATTCAACTTAACATGAGAATAGCTTCAGTATACTTGAATTTCAGCAAAATCAAAAAATTGCTATCCCGCCACCTTTAATAGATGACTTGATTATCTGAAAAATTGCATGTTTCATCTTGGTTTCTTATTGATATACTGTTACAGCACCTTCGATACCATCTTCGATTAATGATCCTCGCTAAACTTTTCAGCTCTTTTCGAATTCCATTTATCTCAAAAATATCATGTATCACAATCTCCTCAATTTTCACTTTTCTTGCTCCTCCATTTGTACCTAAAGCCATTTTTCATCCCATGAGCTTACTTTGAGTAGGTAGGCTCTGCCCACTTTTATGGGGACTAGCAGATTCCGGTAAACGGGGTTTGGTAACTGTTTGAGAATCGTTGGGTAATGGATAGCAGAACTTTGGAATTCGATTTCAATGTTTGAATTAAAAAAATTGCGTTTTCAGTTAGTTCACATTAAGATCTTGTCCTTACGTGTTTCAGTAGGTCAGGCTGTGTTAATTTTCCATTTTCCTCTAGTCTCAAACGAAGAATCATTGTCCTCTGTACCATTGAAACCGGAACTTGCCAATTTGTTGAATGATTTTTCAGTTTCAGTAGGTTCGTATAGTAATTTGAATTCAGTCTGAAGCATTAATGTTCTACTATCGGAATGAGAAATACTGTTTTATTGACAAAATTAAAAATACTGAGACGCGGTTTGTGGACGAGATCCTAGTAAATCGACACAGTGCAAACACCTCAAATTTTGATATTAGCACCTATTCAATATATCTTACATCATTGCTTTGAAAACACAGTCTAGATTCTAATGAAGTTTTGGGAAGGTAGCCCATAAAAAATAGCCGTTTCAGTATTGTGTTATCAATACACCGTAATCCTAGAATATAGTATTTTAGGAATATATGATGACTTTCCCTTCGAATAATAGATTTTTTAATTGATCTTCTGTTTCGGAGCATTTTCATTTTATAAGATTTTCCTCCTTCATTAATTAGCGAATCATAACCAACTCGAGAATCATCTGAAATCATCTGTAGTTTTCTCTAACTTTTTTTTGAAATTCCCAAATTTTTATTGTTTCAAGATCCCTATATTTTTTCTAAATTTTTATATTCTCATTGAACTTGTCATTTCTCGTTCGTCTTATACAGTTCTATGTATACGTTTCTTTAGTTTTCAAAGCTTTCTAGGTTTCAAGACCTCCCAATCAAAGTATCGCTTCCTTTTTTTCTCAATCTATCGATTCATGTGTCACAAAAATTGTGTCATTTCCCAGATAATGGCAGCGGACCTCCAACAACAACTGGCTTCCGGTACCTGTCTTTACGATGCCGAGTCATTGAAGGCGTTCAATCAAATGTACAACTCGCAGAATCCATATGGAACTGTTGGTGCTGCGGTGGGGTTTGATAAGGTGGTATAACTGAAAACCTCAAGTTCTTCTGAAAGTCAAAGATGGTTTTGAAGTTGAAAATTTCTCTAAAAAGCGGTTACATTTTTTACTGTTTCAACACCTAGATAACCTACACTACAAACTTCCCGTAACAGTTCTTCGTTTCTTATTAACTCTTCCAGACCTACCCTAATGCTGCCGCTGCTTTCCCATTCTTCGCCCAACACTTTGCTCCCTACAGTACTCCAAATGCATCATCATTCTCTCCATCATCCTCCTCCTCATCAAGCTCTTCCACATCTTCCCAACACCACCCATCATCGAAAAAGAAACCCGTTCCAGTGCCATCAGATCAGAAGGATGAGGTATGTGGGAGTACTGGAATGTCGAAATTTGGCTGAACGGTAATGTACTTCGTTTGAGGTACGGGTTTTTGACCGAGTGTAGGCTCAATAGAACAAGCATAAAAAGTTATCTAAGGATTCGGAATCGTTTTTGTACCTTTTTTGTGGTTTTCGAGAAAATCGACTTTGATCAAATTTTTACGAAAATGAAAAATTTCATATTCAGATCTTCATAACTTTTTTTTCCCTCAACCAATTTTTATAAACTAAAGTGCATTAAAAAGGCAAAATAATCAAAATTGTAATACAAATTAGTATGTTCCATTATCTATTTTCTGGCAAAAGTTGTGAGCCAAAAACTAAGAGCGGTCATGTTGCAACATAGGGCTAAAATTTTTATTTATATGGAAAGAGGTGTTTTTTATTGTTTCAAAAGAAAGAGCGCTTTAAGTTTAGTCTACCAAAAACATAAAAAAGGGGGGTACCCATTAAAATGAAAAAATTATATTCGATTGAAGAAAAATTTTTTTGAACATTTTTTGGAAACACTCATATTACAGCATGACTTTGTTCTGAACAACAATTATTTGTTAAAAATTTCAGCTTTTGCATAGTTTTAGCTTTGAAATGAGCTATTGAACCTTGAATAATATTAAGTTTGAAGCTAGTTATGGTCTCTGGAAGTCAGCAGGGCGAATTCAGTAGTGGTTGAGAAAATCGAAAAAATGAAAATCAAGTTAGAGACTCAAATTTTTTTGCATCGTGTAGGGTTTTTGATTTAAAACAATGTTTTCAAATGCAACTTTCTTTCATCTCTTCATCTTCCTGCCATAATTTGAGATATTCTGTAATTCTCCTTTATGTTTGGTTGCCACAGTAAAATGTTGATTTATGGCAGGAAGATGAAGAGATGAAAGAAAGTTGCAGTTGAAAACATTGTTTTAAATCAAAAACCCTACACGATGCAAAAAAATTTGAGTCTCTAACTTGATTTTCATTTTTTCGATTTTCTCAACCACTACTGAATTCGCCCTGTTGACTTCCAGGGGCCATAACTAGCTTCAAACTTAATATTATTCAAGGTTCAATAGCTCATTTCAAAGCTAAAACTATGCAAAAGCTGAAATTTTTAACAAATAATTGTTGTTCAGAACAAAGTCATGCTGTAATATGAGTGTTTCCAAAAAATGTTCAAAAAAATTTTTCTTCAATCGAATATAATTTTTTCATTTTAATGGGTACCCCCCTTTTTTATGTTTTTGGTAGACTAAACTTAAAGCGCTCTTTCTTTTGAAACAATAAAAAACACCTCTTTCCATATAAATAAAAATTTTAGCCCTATGTTGCAACATGACCGCTCTTAGTTTTTGGCTCACAACTTTTGCCAGAAAATAGATAATGGAACATACTAATTTGTATTACAATCTTGATTATTTTGCCTTTTTAATGCACTTTAGTTTATAAAAATTGGTTGAGGGAAAAAAAGTTATGAAGATCTGAATATGAAATTTTTCATTTTCGTAAAAATTTGATCAAAGTCGATTTTCTCGAAAACCACAAAAAAGGTACAAAAACGATTCCGAATCCTTAGATAACTTTTTATGCTTGTTCTATTGAGCCTACACTCGGTCAAAAACCCGTACCTCAAACGAAGTACATTACCGTTGAAATACAGTATCTTCATTGGAGGTGCGATATCACTATAATTTACAAGTTTTGTTAATTAAAGTTTCAGTTTCAATGTCTTGAGATTAGTAGGATTAGTTTAGTTTTTGCACTTTGACGTCGCTGCCTATTAGAATACAGTAACTTCGCGTTTTCTACTGGCACCTGGGTCTCACCACGATTCGGCAATTACTAAAAAAATGGTCTCCCTTCCTATCATAGTTATCATTTCCCAGGAATACTGAAAAAAACAATACACGGATAATGGGATACGAGTAGTTCAATTGGAGGCGGTAAGCCCTTTGCAGTTGGCGGGAACTCAGCAATTTTGAATTTCAGGAAAACCAACACCTCAAGGCCTACATGTATCAGATGTACCATGAGAACATGATGATGAAGCAACAGTTGTTCCAGAAGAATGGAGGGGAAGGAGGAGGGAGTGATTTGAATTTCACTATTCCGACGTTTTAGTGTGAAAAAAAATGAAATGGATCAAATATGAAATGGATCACACCAGTTCGGACGAGTTATTATTCTTATGATAATCGGAAACATGGCATAAATTGAATTAAAGTTTCAGAAAGGTGTTAATAATTAAATCAACTTCTTTTAGCAATACGCAATCCGCAACGTCTCAAAATGAAACTTTTCCTATTTCCGATTCATCATCAAAGTTTTGCAGTTAGCTATCTTTTTCTGCGAAATTGATTAGGAAAACACGGTTTCGAATTCCGCATAAGAATTCTCCAACTTTTTGAGAAACTGATGATTTCTCAAAATGAAGATAACAGCAGATGAATATAACATATATATATATATATATCGATAATAACAATTTTTAAACTCGAATTCTCGGTTTCAAAGCCTTCACAAGGTTTCCTAAATTGCTTCTAGATCTGGTAGTTTCTTTTAAATTGCACAGTTCTTGTCTTTATCCAGTTGAAAACAAAATCACTTCATGAGCTATGCTCAACATTCGTTTTAAGGAGACATCCAACATCTATTTTTGAGAATCTCAATTTTACTTACTATTTCAGATTCTCAGTGTAAGCATGACATGAATTGTTGCTTCGTTCTGCTAGCCTCAGCCAATTCTAAATCTTCTTCCAAAGAAAATGTTACTGTTTCCGAATCTTCATTAGAACTTTACCTTTTGTTTGAATTCTCAATTTCTTTACGTCATCCTTTAATGCGGTTATCAAAATTCTGTGAGTTCAGGTCAATCTAATGTTTTTTTCCAGCGAGCATCTGATATTCTTGTGATGTCGTTTCCAAGACAACCAAAAATAAATTTCTGGATTTTTCAACCAAAAGACTGTTTCAAGAGCATCACAACTGCCGTGCAGGGTAAAATCTTTTCGATGAGAAAGACGCTGATTTTGTCAAATAACAGAAAGCCAGTGAATACAAATGCTTTTGATAGTTTGAAGTTTGAAAGTTTTCACCAAGAATTTATAGAAAATAGTGTTTCAAGATCATCATATGTTTGAGTACATTGCTAAATTTTTAGTGCATTGGTCGTGGGCTTTTCAACTTTCTGAAAGATTGATTGATGATGATGATGACAGCAAATGAATATGACAAGCATCTAAAACAACCCCAGTTTCTGATAGAATTCTCATCACTTTTTTTAGATGTCTTCTTGATCTGATGCTTCTTTGAATTTGAAATTCTTCTTCTCAGCAAGTTACTGTTTCAGGTTCATGTTTCAAATTTCCATTTGTTATACTTGTTGGTTGTCTCACGATTTTGCTGGCGCTAAATCCCTCCATATTCACAAATATTTGTGCGTGCAGTGGTAATAGCGACCCTAATGAAGCAATTCCACACACTTCAACGCAATGAATATCGTACAGTAATATTATATGTATTTTTGAAACTTGCTGTTTCGACACTACCATAATTTATTGTCCCAATGGAGAGGTATTAGTTGAAGTATTCCCCAAATAGCAATTGAATAAACCCAAAATTACCCTTTATTCACATCGACATCATCGTTTGCAAGAAGTTTTATGATTTGCAGTGGTTTGAATTATTGCCTTGAACCATCAAATATCTACCGTTTCACATACTTCTGATGTTTTTGAACTTTTTTTGTGAGTTCATTAGTGACCGATGACAAATACGAAAATAACTGGTTTTGCGTTCTGCTTCTGTCCTAAACAAAATGGTTTTCCAAATTGCCTGAAATTGATGTTATAGTTTCACGAAGAATTGCTTCAGTGGCATCATCCTGCATTTGAACAACTCAAATCTTCTATATTTCTCATATCTAACTGTGATTTCTTGAATCATGTCACTAGTTTCCGCTGAATGGCTAGTCGGCAACTTCGAAGAACTTCTCGATACTCATCTTGCACTCATCCTATCCCTCCTTTTCCCTTTCACAGCAAGTTTACAAAATTTTTACAAATTCTTTTTATCAGACAAAATACAGTCTGCTGTGTATCTTCTTTGCGGTATTTGTTAAAAGCTCACATCACTTTTACAACCTATTTTTGAAATTCATATCGAGAGGCAGAAACAGAAAAATGTTTGAAATTTGAAGGGATTATCAAAACCATGATGAGCTGATCAGTATCGAAGAATGTCAAAAAATCACTATTCAATGAGAAGACGAAGAGCAAATAATGGGATCTTGTTACAGTAATTTAGGGGTCGTGAACCTGTTCATTGTGTAGTTATTTTTATGTATGTTCATTAACGTTTTCCTGGTAGGCATTGTAATTTGAAAGTAAGCACTGTGATGTGAATAAACAACTATAACTAGATCAATCAAAAAAGCAATTTTCCAAGGGAAGTAACATGATCAGTTGATATTGCCTTGTTACAGTAATTTAGTGGTTATAATCATGATGAAGTGATTATTATCCCTTTTTGGTGTACATGCACACAAAAGCACCTGTGGTCCTCTCCCTTGTTAATAAACAAGGGAGAGGACTCCTCAATGGAAAAGTGACAAGATTCTTGAATATTTATACATATAATCCGCCTTATTATTAGATGTTCCGGTGAAGACCTAAATTCAACATCATGAAGGAACAGTGAAAATGTTCTCGTGGAAAATGAGCAATGATATGGTTTTGAAGTGAAATAACTGAAAATAATGAGAATCCAGGTAAAAAATTCAGAGAGCTGCGAAAAAATTCCGAGAAAATGTTCAGTTTCAGAACGTTCCAAAAAATGGTTTTCACCCTACCAGTTGATATGCATGCTACGATTGGATCTAAGCTTTTCAAACAGGTTGTACTGCAAATGAGTACATAAAACTAATGACAGTTTCCGAAAAAACAAAATGAATTGAAGTATGTTTAACCAGACACAGGATATCAGCTTCTGAAAAAAAAGAATAAAATTATTGTCAATTTACAGTTTCAGAAAGGTTTGAACCAGTTAATCAACTTCTGTTAGCAATTTCCCAACTTGTATCCGAGCGCTTCAAGAGCGTATTGTAAAAAATTTGCTCCCGGCAGAATTACTGTAGGTACAGTAACCACTCATAGAAAAAAGCGCCGAGGACCTGCGTGAGCGGGTGCGGGTCAACTATTACTCACTGCTTCACACTTATTACAATCATTTCACAGTAAGGGAAGTAAACATTACGTCCCGGATTTCAAACGGATTGTTGAATTGCACATGATCCAAAAATGGTTTCTTTTACTGACTGTTTCAGAATATTGATTCGCACGAAAAAGCACTCTCAAATTTTCAATGGATCGTGACATTTCGCAACTAGTCATTTTGAAACTGGACGTTTTGCAACCAGTCGTTTCGCAACTTCACCAACCGGTCTACTTTACGTTCAGTTAGGTTGAAAGTACTGTAAATCATTCCAGGTTATCATCTACATTTGAGAAATTTTGATTTCAACGTGAACTTTCTGCACAAGCTCTAGATTTCGTGGTTTCGAAATGACTGGTTGCAAAATGTCTCATAATTCAGGAAAAATCTTTTATAGTAACTTCAGTTAAGCTATGACGTCGTCTTTGGTCTATTTTGGCCCATTTTTGGTTTTAAAATGGGAAAAAAAATGACTCTCAAAACTTTACTGTTTCTCAAAACCCATAAAAGTCTACTGTTATCTTGCGAAGCATTGTTGACAATGCAATTTGTAAAATAAATCTCTCCCATCTGATCTAATGCAAGGCGAGTGCTGTGGAGCATTTATTTTTACATTTTACCGCCCTAATATAAAAACAAGAGGAAATACAAAATTTCAGAAAATGTACTGTTTCTCACAGCTCATAAAACTTTTGTGAAATCTGGTGGGACAGTTTGCTTCTACCTAGATATTGGTTCTAACCAGAATGATTGAAAGAAAAAACTAGTGCCTCTAGTCATATTTTTGTATTTCTGGAAAATGAGAAAAAACTATTAGAGCGCTTAAAATAATTGGTGCTCCTCGATGACGGTGGAGGTCAAGCAAAAGATTTGGATATAGACTCATAAGCACACGCCTGCCAATTATTCTATAATGAAAATTACATTGAAAACACCAAAATTTGTTTTTTATATTAATATTTCTATAGCCATCGACTACTAACAAAAAGAACGAAATCACGAAAATTTACTGCTTCTCTACAACTGTAATTTTTTAGATGAAATTCAGGAAACATTGTGGTATTCAGTATGATTACAAGTTTGAAGAATGGAATACGGTATTTAGCAAGCTTTTGTGTTTCACGGAGTTGTTTTGACTGCACTGCTAGAATTTCACTGTTACAAACTCATGATTTATTCAGTTCAAATATCACACTTATCAATAATTCCGGCATTTAAAAAAATTAGCAGCAGCTCTGAAGTTTGACCAATTTACTGTCCGAATAACAATAAAGGCAGTGAATGGAATTTATTCAAATCTATTGCTATATCGATACATTCGAAGCTGCAACGTTACTATTGGTACTCTAAAAATGAATGGAGTGTTTCACAAAAAAATTTTCCTGATTCAAAATCTAGATAAACAAAATGTTCAATTATTTCGAACAGTGATAAGTCTACATGATACTTAAGCACTGCAACCCCTTTTATTAATAACAATCCTTATCATATCGAATTCCGAAGGATTCAAAATTTGTTTATTGAACTTGCTGTTTTAGATCTTCGGTAAAAGTGTGACATATTTTGTTGCTTAGTTTTTCTTTGACGTTGATAACTTCTGAATATCTGTTTAATTTCAAAAGCTACAGTTTCGAACCTTTCATTTAACTTTTCACCGTTTTGTAATTTTTGCTCATTCACGAATAAACGCATTGCAATTTGAACTTTTCTGGATGAAATCGGCAAAGTTTTCCCATTGACTGCAAACGGCCAACGGCGTCGAGGGATATTGAAATCTGACAGCCTTGATGAGTAGATATCCGATTCTCGTCGATTTCGAGATGACTTCATGACCTGAGATGACCACTGTGTTGAAGATGATTGTCGGTGAAAAACTAAAGTTTCACGACCAAAATCATCACTCCTTATTATTTCTAGAATTTCCTTCTCAAAAGGTGAGAACCAGTATTTTTGAGCAATCTGATCTGGTGTATTCCTTTAAACATTGAATTAAACCATTTCTCACCGTTCAATTTCCTTTGACAGGTTTATGTATAAAATTCTGCATCAATTGTCACAAAAAAAATACTGTTACGAGATCTCGTTATCTTTACCGGAGTTGACAGTTTATTATACAGTTTATTATTCAACTACTTGTATTCTCTGGAAGATGGAGTGGGAACTCACTGTTTTGAATTCTACATCTAATGCTTTCCATCTTTTGAAAAACAGTCTGATTACAGCCATGTTGAACTTTTTCTGAGATCTGGATATACGGTGAAAAATTAGTGACACAGTGACATAACTTTTGAGCAACACTTCCTGTTTCAAAACTTTGACGAATTATCGAAATACCTAACGGTGTTAGTTAATTAACAAATGAGAAAGACTTTATAGATATTATCTCTTTCACGAACAAAATGATACGGTGAGAAAATTCAGGAAAACCAGCAATACTCGCAAATATCATTTTAAAACCGCAAAGATCTATCGTCTCGCATACTTTTGATTTGTAGTTTTTTGGTGTGAGTTCAGTTTGATTGCTGATACTTTTGAAATGTAACTTTTTTTGCATCCTGGGTACTCCAAAGTTGTCTCAAATTTCTGTATCAAGACTATCACTAGACCTATCCAAGTGGTATTATTCTGCACTTAAACGACTCACAATCCCTCTATTTCTCATATCTAACTGTGATTTCTTGAATCCTGCTACTTGTTCTCGCTTATTTGCCAGTCGGCACCTTCAAAGAACTCATCAAGACTCATGTACTCATGGAGTTCCCCCTTCCCTTTTCACCACGAATTTACAACCTTTTTACAACTTTCTTCTCACACGCACGATATACAGTCAGGTGTGTGTCTTCTTTGCGGTAATTAGTACGGGAAGCGGTCTTCTGGGAACTTGTTCTTTTGCGAAAAACAGGTGCTAATTTTTTATTATCTCTCTCATAGAGGCGAGTACTGTAGGTGTCGAGAAAGAGGTGTACGGTGTAGGAGTCCAATAATGTCTATTAGACTCATGAGATGTTACCAAACATTGAGATGGAAACAGAAAAAAATCTAGAAATTTGAAGAGGTGATATTGTCACTAGCCACCCTTTTTTGAGCCGATATGTAGTATCGGTAGGTCAAAGTACAGTAAGTCTAGAAACATGAGATAAAAATAAGGAGGAGCTCAGTATCATTTTTTCATACTATCTTTGAAATTTATATCGGGAAGCAGAAACTGAGAAAAAAATTGGAACTTGAAATGATTATCAAAATTATGATAAGTTGGTCCGAATCAAAAGAGGAATCACTATTAAGCGAGAAGAAGACGTGAACATAATGGGTTCTTGTTACAGTAATTGAGAGGTTGTGATCATGATAATGATGTAGTGATTTTTATGTTTATTCGAGTTTTGAGAGTAGACATTGCAATTTGAAATTACCGTATTTCCTCTAATTGACCGGCACCTCTAATTGTCCGGCACCCTCTAATAGACCGGCAGTCAAATGATGAGTTTGAAAAATAAACCGGCACCCTCTAATGATCCGGCACCCTCCAATTATCCGTCAGTACAAAAATTTTTGTAGAATTAAAAAATGTGAAAAATTCACAAAATTAGACTTGTTTCATCAAAAAGGATACGATTTCAACTATTTTCAGACCTTGTTAGAGTTGAATGTTTGATTTTGACTGCTGCCAGCATCGAAATTCCTCAAAAATGCACTTGAAAATTCACATTTTTTGACAAAATTGAGATTTTCGAAGCAATTTTTCAAAAAATTCGACCTTTTGAATAATAGACCGGCACCCTCTAAATGTCCGGCACCCTCTAATAAACCGGCATCCAAATGGATACTTTGAAAAATAGACCGGCATGCCGGTCAATTAGAGGAAATACGGTAAGCACGGAAACTTATCGATTGTCCAATTAAAATCAAAAGAACAAACAACATGACCTTGTTACAGTAATCTAGTGGTTATGATCATGATGAAGCGAATAATATCGTTTTGCAAGAACTGCTGTAATTTCATAGAAAAACGCCTATATTGCCCTTTTTTCGGTAAATGGAGGAAGGAGACATTATTGGAAAAGTGAGAGAATTTTTGAGAACCACAAAAATGGCGGGAAAAATTCGAACTCTCTTATTAGGTTGGTAATAATGTAAGTCAATATAGTAACTTCATGAAACAGCGAAAAATACCAAGAAAATGTTCATCTGCAGAAGATTTAGAAAAATGGTAACTGCTACTTTCAGTTACTCCGTATCTACCATGTCCCTATTACTAGAAAAATGATAAAATTCAAATGACTGCCTAGTCTAAAAGTTGCCCGAACGATTCTGGAAGAATTACAAAAGTTTGACAATACGGAGAAACTGTAAAAAATTACTGGAATATACATAGATCACATCTGTTCAACCAACTTATTATTCTTATGATAATCGGATACATGAACGCAACTTCGAAAAACAGGAAAAAAATTGGAAAATGGATCACTTCGTTCAATCATGCTCTTTGCGAAACAGAAATAAGTGGAAAACCGTATCGACCGAAAAACTACTGTTTCTTATTACTGATATAGATAGACCCGGAAGCTCTGTGACAATCCTCTTTTTCAACGTTCATCAATTATGTCTAGAGATTTTTGTATAGCTCCAGGCATTTTTAATATGTATATAGTTAGCTCACATGAAAACCCATAGGAAAAGCTTGCAAAACCCTAGGAACTAATGCCCCTAACAAACTGATGTTAAGGGAGAATGCTTCTGACACTTCCTGGAGCATATCATAGTTATACACTTTCCTAATATTCCAAAAAACAGTGAACCGTTCTCATGTTGCTGACTAACGCATCTTCTCAATTCATTCAGTCATGCTCTTTGCAAAACAGAAAAAGTTGAAAAAACATGGGATCGACAGAAAATCTTACTGTTTCCTAGTACTCATTTGGATGGATCTGGACATTGTGGGACAGTAAGACTATTCTTAAATTTCTATTTATTCTAGAATTCTTGGGTGCAATAGCTAAAAGCATTGCTCACATACAATGTGTTAGCTCCTGAGAGGACTTTGAAAAAGTTTTTGCAAAAACCCTAGAAAACACTGTTCCTAACGACTGATATTAAAGAGAATGTTTGTGACACTTCTTGAAGCAGATCATGGTTATATGCGTTCCCGATATTCCAAAAAAAGCGATTACTGTTTCTAGTTGCTTGTAACACCTTTGCAGACATCCTAATGGCACTGTGCTGATTATTTTCGAATCATTAATTTCAGACCAACTGAAACACAGAACCTACGAAATTCAGAAAAAAACCTAGATACTTCAGAAACAACTGCATCTCAGCCATAATAAAAAAGAGATGAAGCTCATGGTCACTGTCACAATCATCTAGACATTTCGGATAACTCTTTGGTAGAGTTCACGTCACCTATCCGTTGGTTTTTCACAAACTTAGTCAAAAATTTACTGCTTTGCGAGTTGCATAAAGTGACAGTGAGTGGTGTTAGGATGCTAGCTGTTCGACATCTACAGAACGTTAACTGGTTTTCAAAAAACAATGGGGAACCGGCATCCTAGTCGCATGCTATCAATGCTTAACAACATAGATCCAAGATCACTATCAAAATCAACGTCACTATAATTTTACTGTTTCTCGAGTACCGTGACTTCTAAGATATGGGCGACTTGTTGATTCGTCAACCGCCTTCACACCACATTTCAGAATAAATACGCCGCATACATTCTAATCTTGCTTTTCTTTCTTCCTTTGTTTGATCTCCCTGCTCCAAGTTAGAAATTCTGAAAATTGGACAATGCTCACTAAGAATTCACTATTCCTCAATGTGCAAAAAAGTTCAAGGCGATTTCTTATAGCACTCGAACTATCGTATTTTTTGTATATTCATAGCTGCCCTAGTGGAAATATGACGTCGTCGATAACGCATTTTGTTCTGTTTTTGGTCTTGAAATTGAAAAAAAGAAGACCAAATTTTACTGCTTCTTGAAACCAAGAAATATGCACAAAAAGTATTTGCAGCATTGTGTTAGGTTTAGTATCTCTTGATGCAAAGCTCAGAAAAGTCACTGATACCTGACGCGAGATTACTGCTTTTCTACAAACTACAGAATAGAAAACAAATAAAAATAATAATAGAGCACTTTTTAAAAAGTCTCGTAAGCACCCTCCTAAAAATAACATTACAGTGAAAATTACATTTTTGCACCTGAACCCTTTCTTTCCATTTTACTAACTTAAAGTGCACTTAACATCTGTGAACTAATGAAAGACCGAAAATAGCCAAATTTTACTGCTACTCAATGCCTGTAACTTTCTAGATAAAATTCAGGAAACATTACCAAGACGATATGCCCGTAAATTGAAAGTTTGAAAAAAGTAATGCGTTATGTAGACTCCATTGATGTTAGCTTATTCATTATTTGCATTGACAGTATATTCGAAAACAATTGGAAAAAAATACAATAAGCTTACTAAAAAATACTGTTTTTCAAAGCTCATGAAAGTACAATGTCTGTCATCACGATACTCTCCATTTTTTTAAACGGATATTTATTTGATGAAATGAATACTCACATTTTCAGATAGTGAAGTTGTATTCAGCTAGAGTTATATTCAGATAATAAGTTCAAGGAATTTCTAGAAAAACTCAAAACCGACTGTTCCTTGAAACTCATGAAAACACACATACATGTTTAGTAACACTATCAGCAACCGAAGAAATTCACATTATCATATTTTCGAAAAAACGGGTGCTCACCGATACTTCCGCAATATATTCTCATGTCCATTCATTCTAGCAAACAAAAATAATATTCATTATTTACCATAGCAGGAATACCCCTCATAGTAAGATCTACAATTTCTAAAAAATCATTGAAAGTGACATCTCTAATCATGTTGACAATGAAAATTACTGTTTCTCAAAGACCGTATATTTTGCTCTCCAATCCTTACGACACTATTTTGTTGGTTGTAACTAATCTCAAAGTAAAACATTGAAATAATGAACCCGTCACCGACAGTCCAGTCTTCTCATCTGGCAATCTGATGCTAATAGAACTACTATAAAAAATACACCAGTAATTTTCGGTTTCTCAAAGTGCACGAAGTTTCAGCGAGAATTCCAATGGCGCTGCCTTTTCTGATCATTAAGACGACAACTTATTGGTTAACTCTCTCTGGCACCTCATTGTCTTCAGTTTTTCCTCAATAAAAAAAGACAATAAAACAAAAGAAGTTGCTAAGAATTTACTGTTTCTCAAAGGTCATGAAGGCAAAAGCAAAATTAACTTTTTGATTCTGCAAGAATTGTCCAATCTATCCCTACATTGTCACTGCGCCTGTTCTCCAATACTGAAATCCAAAAAATTGAACTTTTTGTTCTGATAATTTTTGAAAAATTACTGCTCCTCAAACCCCATACAGCTTCCACAAAAAGTCACAGAAACACTCTTGCCATGTTTATTTTTCCACTTCTCAAAAAAAATCTTCATCTCCAATGACACTGTATTCAGAGCTTCAAAAATGACAATGTGTTGGCTAAAATAAGGCTACTACCACCTTATCGTTTTCATTTTTTCACTAAAAATAGAAAAATACAGAAAAGGCAGATGAATTTACTGTTTCCCAAAGTTCATAGAGGCTAAGGCAAAATTCATATCTTCAATCCTTCGAGCTTTCTATCACGGCGATTTGAATAACTATCAGTTGCGGGCGACAATTCAAAAGATACCTTACATGTCGAAAAATCGACACACATGAACCCACTTTTAAAGTAGTTTCACTCATATTTTCCAGCCTATTGTCATCTGTCGCTACATTGTCACAACGCCTGTTGTCCAATCCTAAAATCCAAAAAAGTGAACTTTCTATTCTGGTCGTTTTCAAAGAGTTACTGTTCCTCACACTCCATACAGATTCCATAAAAAGTCACAGAAAAACTTTTTATGTTGTTTTTTTTCTTCCCAGATCAAAAAATCTTCATCTCCAATCAGGTCGTTTTTCAGAGGCTCCCATGAAAAAGAAGATCGGTTTTTCAGAATGCATGAAGTTTCAGCGAGAATCCCAATGACACTGTCTATTTTAATCATCAAGACGACAACTTATTGGCTAAAATATGGCTGCTAGTACCTCATTGTCTTCAGTTTTTCCTCATTAAAAAATAAAGAAAATATGGCAGTTGCCGAAAATTTACTGTTTCTCAAAGGACATGAAGGCTAAGGCAAAATTCATATTTTCAATGATTTTATTCTTCTCAGACCAAAAGATCTTCATCTCCAATCAGGTAAGCACTGGTCGTTTTTTAGAGGCTCCTATGAAAAAAGTCCGGTTTCTCAAAGTCCATGAATAATCGGAAAAAATACTAGAAACACTATTCAGAATGACAACTTATTAACTAAAATAGGTCTACTGGTACCTCATCGTTTTCATTTTTCACTAAAAAATAGAGAAAAATACAAAAGGCAGTTGCCAAGAAATTACTGTTTCTCAAAGTCAATGAAGACTAAGACAATATTCATATTTTCAATCTGTCGAGCTCTTTCACAACACCTGTTCTCCAATACCGAAATCCACAAAAATTGACATTTTTGTTCTGATAATTTTCAAAAAACTACTGTTCCTCTCACTCCATACAACTTCCGCAAAATGTCACAGAAACACTCTCATTGTTCATTTCACTCAAAAAAAAACCGTGTCCAACGACACCCCAGCCAAAATTTCCCTTTTCCCTCAAAATCCCTGATAAAAAAGCGCTATCCATTACCCAACGATTATCAAATCCTTACCAAGACTACCCCAAACAAACCGGACCCTCTTCCCCCAGACACCCAGTTATGTATTTAGTGTCTGTTCCCCTCTTTGTCCCCTCTTTATCCAAGTAGCATACGGCCCCCCTTTTTCTTCATGTTCCCATTCCTTCCCCATGTGTGTGTCCCTAGCAACGCAACCGATTGCGCCACCCGACTTCAGAGTCCATATCAAAAGAGGTGCCGCCACACTGACGACTGTTCTGTTTTTTAGGGTCCCCTTGAAGATAGTTGGAAGGAGAAGAGAGACCATGCCTTTGTCATTAGGACACATTATGAGAGGGGTGTCTATAGGCTCCGCCCACTTTTAGGGGGACTAACAGGTTCCGGTAAACGGGGGAATGTGGTAATGGTTTGGTAATCGTTGGGTAATGGATAACGGATTTTTTGAAGATTTTTGCGGTTTTTAGCGGTCTTTGTGAGGGAACTCTTATGTTTAGTTTTTGATGTTTTGATAATTTTCTTCAACTGATATTCTTGAATTTTCTTCTACCGACAGTCAAATTACTGTATGTCTCCAAATATCTCGCCCAGATTTCCATTCATGGTTTCATGTTTCACATCCACATTAACATTTGAGAGTCGTTATCTCGTCGATTTACACGACACTGTATAATCACCTTCATATCATTCCTTCTGCTGTGTTCGGCTCCGCCGACTTTTAAGAAGGGGAAGAGTTCAGGTAAAAGTGTGATTATTATGATAATGGTTCAGTAATATTCGGGTAATATGTAGTTCGATTTTTGAGAATTCCGGGTGAAATCTTAGCGGTTTCATGTGGTTTCTATAACGGAAACCCTATTGTTCACTACAATTCGAATGCCAGTAGAATTTTTCTATTCCTGTTGTCTGTGTTTTCGGTTTCAGATGGTCACTATTTGGGTTCTCTTGATTTTTGTTTTAATAGGATTGTTATGTTTGTACTTTGAACATTTTCTAGCGAAAATAGTTAGGTTTCTCCCACTTTTAGGGAGACTTTTTAGAGGTTCTTGTTAGGGGACTCCTATTTTGAGTTTGATTGATTTCCATTAACAGCTATTCTTGAATTTTCTTCTAAATCGACAGTCAAAGTACTGTATGTCTCCAAATTTCTCGCCCGCATTTTCATTCATGATTTCATGTTTCACAACCATACTAACTTTTGAAAGTCGTTGTCTCGTCGATTTCCAGCACAATAGACTCATTTCGTATCATTTCCTTCATTTTTGAGAATTTTTTGGTGAATTTCCGCGGTTTCATGTGATTTTTATAACTGAAACCTTATGGTTCACTACAATCTGTCATCGATTCGCGTTACAGTAGAACATGCTAGTCTTGTTGTGTTTTCGGTTTCAGATGGTCACTATTAGGGTTCTCTTGATTTCCATTTTAATACAACGGTGTTGTAATAGGAACATTTTCTTGTGGCATCTAGGACTCATCGGGCATATAATTAGGCTCCGCCCACTTTTAAGGGGGACCAGCAGGTTCCGGTAAACGAAGGGTTTGTAATCGTTGGGTAATGAATAGCGGATTCTTAAGATTTTTGCGGTTTTATGTGGTTTTTGTTAGGGAACCCTTATATTGAGTTTTTGATATTTTGAGCTTTGGCTACAAAACAGATAGCCTTGAATTTTTTCAAATTGGTAGTCAAATTACTGTATGTCTCCAAATACCTCGCTAACATCCCCATTTATGATTTCATGTTTCACAACCACATTAACTTATGAAAGTCGTTATCTCGTCGATTTCCCCTCCATATCATTCCTTCTGAGGGCTCCGTCGACTTTCAAAGGGTAGGGTTCAGGTAAAGGTGTGATTATGGTAATGGTTCAATAATAGTTGGGCAAGATGTGATTTGATTTTTGAGAATTTCGAATGAAAATTTAGCGGTTTCGTGTGGTTTTTATAACTGAAACTCTATTGTTCATTACAATTCATCATCGATTTGTGTTATACGAGAATTTGCTAGTTTTGTTGTGTTTTCGGTTTCAGATGGTCAGTATTAGGGTCCTCCTGTTTTCAGTTCTAATAGAACCTTTAGGAGCGTAATGAGAATATTTTCGTGTGCCATCTAGGACACATTAGGGCATATGATTAGGCTCCGCCCACTTTTAGGGGGACTAGACGGTTGGTTTCGGTAAAAGGGGGAGTGTGGTAATCGTTGGCGGATTATGGCGGATTTTTTGAAGATTTTTGCAGTTTTTAGTGGTCTTTGTGGGGAACTCTTGTTTTGAGTTTTTGATATTCTGAGTTTTGATTTGAACAAATATTCTTGAATTTTCTCATACCGACAGTTAAATTACTGTATGTCTCCAAATATCTCGGCCACATTTCCATTCATGATTTGATGTTTCACTACCAAATTAAGTTTTGAAAATCAATTTACAGATCACTGATTTTGTGTCATTCGGTTCATATCATTCCTTCTAAGGTGTTCGGCTCCGCCCACTTTTCAGAGGAGAAAGGGGTTCAGGTAAAGGTGGGATTATGGTTATGTTTCAGTATTAGTTGGGTATTATACAGTTTGATTTTTGAGAAAATGGGTGAAATTTTAACGGTTTCATGTGGTTTTTATAACTGACACCCTATAGTTCGCTACAATCTGTTGTTGTTCTGAGCTATGCTAGAATTTGCCAGCCTTAATACATAAAATTAGGCTCCGCCCACTTTTAGGGGGACTAACAGGTTCCGGTTAACAAAGAATTTGGCAACGGTTCGGTAATCGTTGGGTAATGGATAGCAGATTTTTTGAAAAATTTTGCGGTTTTTAATAGTCTTTGTTAGGGAACTCCAATATTAAAAGTAAGTTTTGATTCACCTGTCATTCTTGAATTTTCTCAAATCCACAGTCAAAGTACTGTACATATGTCTCCATATATCATTTTAACATTTCCATTCATGATTTCATGATTTACAAACACATTAACTTTCGAAAGTCATTATCTCGTCGATTACATGAAATTTCGAGTTGATGTCATTCCTTCTGAGGTGTAGGGTTCAGGTAAAAATGTGATTATGGCAATAGTTCAGTATTAGTTCGGTAATATATAACTTAATTTTTGAGAATTCGGGGTCAAAAAGTTTTCACGGTTTCATGTGGTTTCTATAACTGAAACCCAATAGCTCACTACAATCCGACGTCGATTTGATTGAGGGATACAGTAGAACTTGCTAGTCTTTTTGTGTCTTCGGTTTCAGATGGTCACTATTAGAGTCCTCCTGATTTCCGTTTTGATAGAATCAATGTTTGTAATGAGAAAATTTTCTAGTGCCACCTAGGACTCATTAGGGCATATAATTTGGCTCCTCCCACTTTTTAGGGGGACTAGCAGATTTCGGTAAACGGGGGAGTGTGGTAACGGTTTGGTAATCGTCGAGTAACGGATAGCGGGTTTTTTTTAATTTTGCGGTTTTAAGTGGTCTTTGTTAGGGGACTCTTATCCTGATTTTTTATTGATTCCTTCAACAGGTATTCTTGAAATTTGTCAGATTAACAGTCAAAGTACTGTATGCCTCTAAATATCTCGCCCACATTTCCATTCATGATGTCATGTTTCACAACCACAGTAACTTTTGAAAGTCGTTATCTCTGCGATTTATAGAGCAATGACTTTTTATCATTATTTTCATATCATTCCTTCTGAGGTATTCGGCTCGGTCAACTTTTCAGGGGGATAGAATTCAGGTAAAAATGTCATCATGGTAATGGTTCAGTATTAGTTGGGTAATATATAGTTTGATTTTTGAGAATTTCGGGTGAAATTTTAGCGGTTTCATGTGGTTTTTATAATTGACACCATATAGTACACGACAATCGGCCGTAGATTCGAATTCCAGAAGAATTTGCTAGTCATGGTTTGTTTTCGGTTTCAGATGGTCAATATTTGGGTCCTCCTGATTTCTGTTTTAATGGAATCGGTTTTTGGCCTGACATCATATCTAACGCCAGGGCACCTTTCTGGTCTGTTTTTGAACATGAATAGGCAAAAGTTAATAGCATAACATATCACGTTCAGCTTAACATGAGTATAGCTTCAACATACTCGAGTTACAGCAAAATCAAAAACTTGCTGTCCCACCACCTTTAATTGATTATCTGAAAAATTGAATGTTTCACCTTGGTTTCTTATCGGTAGACTATTACTACGGCTTTGATTCTTCTTCATTTGGCAGTTCTCACTAAACTTTTTTTGTTTGTTTGAACCGAAAGCCATTTCTTATCGCTAGAGCATATAATGAGTAGATTGGCTTTACCCACTCTCAGATGGAGAACGGGGGTCTATAACTGTTTGGTAATTGGTTCCAAAATCGAGGTGTGGGGGGGGGGGAGTCTTATTAGTATTGGACAGACTGTATTGTTTTTTTTTCTGCACCCTGGGTACTCAAAAGTTGCCTCAAATTTTTGTTTTAAGACTATAACTTTCCGTAGACCTATCCAAGTGGTATCATCCTGCATTGAAGCGACTCAAATTCCCTTTATTTCTCATATCTAACTGTGATTTCTTGAATCCTGCCACTAGTTCTTGCTTATTTCCCAGTCGGCACCTTCAAAGAACTCATCAAAACTCATGTACTCATGGAGGCCCCCCTCTTCCCTTTCACCACAAATTTACAACCTTTCTTTTTACAACTTTCTTCTACCGCACAGTTTACAGTCAGGTGTGTGTCTTCTTTGTGGTAATTAGTACGGGAAGCGGTCTTCTGGGAACTTCTTCTTTTGCGAAAAACAGGTGCTCATTTTTTATTATCTCTCTCGTGGAGGGGAGTACTGTAGGTGCCGAGGAAGAAGTGCACTATGTGCAAACGTCAGATAATGTCTACCAGACTCATGAGATGTTACCAAACATTGAGATAGAAACAGAAAAAAATTTGAAACTTTACGAGTTGATTCTTTCGCTAACTACACGTTTTGAGCTGATATGAAGTATCAGTAGGTCAAAGTACAGTAAGTCTAGAAACATGAGATAAAATTAAGAAGAAGAACTCAATATCATTTTTCCATCCTATCTTTGAAATTTATATCGGGAAGCAGAAACTGAATAAAATTGGAACTTGAAATGATTATCAAAATTATGATGAGCTGGTCAGGATTCAAAAAAGCGAAGCACTATTAAGCAAGGAAGAGATGAGAACATAATGGGTTCTTGTTACAGTAATTTAGAGGTTGTGATCATGATCATGATGTACTGATTTTATGCTT
Organism: Caenorhabditis sinica; assembly: GCA_963932045.1. Classification (NCBI taxonomy): domain Eukaryota; kingdom Metazoa; phylum Nematoda; class Chromadorea; order Rhabditida; family Rhabditidae; genus Caenorhabditis; species Caenorhabditis sinica. The sequence continues at coordinate 25,956,489 of OZ009940.1, forward strand.
ATGTGAACTTTGAGAGTAGACTCTACAATTTGAAATTAAGCACGGTGCTGTGAGTAAGGAACTATGAATTGGTTCATTATTCAATAGAAATAACAAGAACCGCCAACATGACTTTGTTACAGTAATCTAGTAGTTAAGGTAAAAGATGAAGTGAATATTATCGCTCTCTGATTAAGTTGGTAATATTTTGAATCAATATACCAACTTCAGGGAACAGCGAAGAATCAAAAAAAAGAAAATGTTCAGCTGCAGAAAACTATTAAAAACGGTACCTGCTACTACCAATTTCTCCGTATCTACTATGCCCTTGTTACTGAAAGATATTAGAAATCAAATGATTGCCTGAGTTTATCGTTGCCGGACTGATTCTGGAAGAATTACAAAAGTTTGACAACACGGAGAAACTGAAAATATTACTGGAAAATGGATAAATCCTGTTCAGCCAACAAATTATTCTTATGACAATTGGGTACATGAAAACAACTTCGAAAAACAGGAATAAATAGACGACTAGTTTACAGTTTCAGAATGGTGTGAATAAATTAATCAACTTCTGTTAGGCACCACAACGATTTTTTCAAACGATTTCTTTCTCAAAGTTTTTGTTATCATCGCGTTCCCCATGTCGATATTAGTACATTCCCAAAAAATGTTTCCAAAATGTTCATCCGTTCCCGAGTTTCAACCTCTTTTGTAACCCCTTTTTTCCTCCATTTTCGCCAGGGGGGTTGCAGTGCGCGCGGAAAAATGGGCGGGGCTAAAAAGGGGGCGGAGCCTCTGCAAGTGTGCGGCGCAGAAATCCTACGATTTATTTTCGCCCCGCGCTGAAAAAAATGTGGCGGCTGCCGACAAGAGCCGAACACCCACCGCGCGGGCGGTGTTCCGACGCGTTATCCACTCGGCCGCCGAGGGCAAGTTGTCGCGCGAGCGACAGGGCGTTGATAAGAGTGCCTGGCCGACCGTTGTGGTTCTCCCCATGAATCCGCTCCCGTGCGGTTCCCCGCAATGATTTGAGAAGAAAAAATTATAGATTTCGGATAGAAAACATGGATTTACAAAAAAGCGCGAACTGGTGGCAAAAATCTAAAAACACTATCTGATATGAAATTTTACGCTGAATCTTCTGGTTAAATAAAAACATGCGTACTCGACCTGTATGATTTTCAAAACTCGAAATAACTACAAAATCTTTGTAGCATGGTATCGTTCGATGAGTAAAATAATTGTTCAAATAAGTCCTATGATCTTCGAAATTGAAACATAGATGCCTGTTGAGTTTTTCTACAGATCTAGCAGAAAAAAATGTAGGGTCATCGCTGAAAAAAAATTGACAATCTTGGCTTGAAGTTTGACCAACTAGTGCAAAAAAGCGCGAACTGGTAGCCAAAAACCACCATAAAAGCCTTATTCAAAATCTCAATGAGTACCTAGATCCATCATAAAAACATGCGTACCCGACTAATATGAACCATTTGTGAGCAATTTTCTTCATCCGGTTTCAGTTTTTTCAATATTTTCAAAAAACTGTGCGTTTTCATGGAAAACTGTTATGTCTAATCGATTCTACGCAGTCGATTACATAACGAGACCAAATTTCATGAAAATTGGTTCATCCAATCTCGAGTTATACGCCTTCAAACATGCCAGATACCCCCGCGGAGAAAAAATATTAGGCTCCGCCCCCTCGCGCTGCGGTGCCTAACTTCTGTTAGCAATTTTTGTCTTCATCGAAATTGTCACAAAATGAAACTTTTACTATTTCAGATTCATCATAAAAGTTTTGCGGTTAATGAGGTAGACATTCCTTGGTCTGTTTCATCCTCGAAATAATGGGAAGAAATAGGTAGTGAACAAATTTCCAGTTTCAAAATTATCATTTTTATACCTACCCTAAAACATCAAACAGTTTCGCTTCACAAATCAAATAACAATCAGTGCTGTCATTTTTGAAAACAGTAAGATTTCCGCCCACCTTATTTCTGTAGAAGATGTCCTGTAACCCCATCAAATTGTTTACTAATCGTATCGAAATTCGTTGAGCTTCGTTCAATCGGACTACTAACATATCTTCCCACTTCGTTGAATCATGCTCTTTGCAAAACAGAAAAAGTTGAAAAAATGGGATCGACCGAAAAATTCTTACTGTTTCCTAGTACTCATTTGGATAGATCTGGAAACTGTGGGACAGTAAGATTTGTATTTTTTGCGATGTTCAATTAATTGTAAAAAAGTTTGGGATTTGCCACTCCGTACATTTTCCACATGCAATGAGTTTGCTCGTGAGAAGACTTTAAAAAAATCTTGCGAAAACCCTAGGAATTAATGACCTTAACAAACTGATGTTTTAGGGAGAATGCTTCTGACACTTCGTAATAAAACGCGTTCCCGATATTCCAAAAAAAGGAATTACTGTTTCTAGTTGCTTGTAACTCTTATTTAGACATCTTGATGGCACTAAAACGAATTTTCTCTAATCATAAATTTGTGACCAGCTGAAACAGAGAACCTGCAAAATTCAGGAAAAAAAACGCGACATACTTCAAAAACAACTGCTTCTCAGACACAATGAAGGAAGAAGTAAAGCTCATGGTCACTGTCAAGATCATCTAGACTATTCGGATAACTCTTTGGTAGAGTTCATGTCACCTATAATCCCGTTAATTTTTCAAGACCATGGTCAAAAAATTACTGCTTTGCGAATTGTATAAAGTGACAGTAAGTGGCATTGGGATGCTCCTTGACCCACATCCACAGGACTTGAACTGGTTTTCAGAAAATAGTGGGGGAATCGGCATCCTGGTCGTTTGCTAACAATACTTAAACTTGCAAACTACATGGATCCAAGATCACTATATCAAAACCAATGTCACTATTATTTTACTATTTCTCAAGTACCGTAACTTCTGAGATATATGAGGTTTGTCAATTTGTTCTTCGCTTGTTAAGAACAGACTTTTACACAATATTTCAAAATGAAATACACTCTTGTTTTGCTTTTCTTTCCTCCTTTTTTTCGATCTTCGTGTTCCTAGTTAGAAATCCAAAAATTGAACAATGCTCACTAAAAGTTCACTGTTTCTCAATGTGCATAGATGCTCAAGGCAAATTCTTGGAACGCTCCGATTTTTTTTAAATCTTCGAAACCATCGAATCATTTATAATAACTCCAGCTGGAATAAGATGTCGTCGATAACGTATTTGGTCCTAAACTAGACAAAACTCTCAAAACTTTGCTGCTTCTTGAAACCAAGAAATATGCACGAAAAGTATTTACAGCATTTTGTCAGAATTAATGGTTCGAAAGCTCACAAAAAAAAAGCTCAGAAAAGTCACTGATACCTCACCGAGATTACTGCTTCTCTACAAACAGAAGAATAGAAAAATGACACGAAACTTCCGAAAAATTCATCATTTCTCACAACTCATAAAACATGTGTAAAATCTATTCGGACAGTAACCTTCTAAATATAACACTAAAGTCAAAATTACGTTTTTACACCCGAGCCATTTACTAACTTAAAGTACACATACCATCACGCAATCAATGAAAAGACTGAAAATAACCCAAATTTACTGTCTTTCAATAACTGTAACTTTCTAGATGAAATTCAGGAAACGTTGCAAAAACGATTGACACGATAATTAGACGTTTGAAGAAGGCTAACATAAGTAGACCCCATTGATGTTAGCCTATTCATTATCTTCATTGACATTTTATTCAAAAAAATAACTCACTAAAAGTCACTGTTCTCCAAAACTCATGAAAGTACAATATTTGCCATCACGATACTATCCAAATTTATTCAGAAAATTAATTATGATCAAATAAAAACTTACATTTTCAGATAGTCTTGAAAATCAGCTGAAGTTATATTCAGATAATGCATTTGTGGAACGTCAAGTTTAAAAAAAACTCAAAATCGACTGTTCCTTGAAGTCCATGAAGGCACACATACGTTTCTAGTCACACTATCACTAAACAAAAAAATCACATTCTCATATTTTCGAAAAAAACCGGTGCTCACCGATTTTTCCGCAATACATTTCCCATGTTCACTCATCCTAGCAAAAAATGTATCTTACTATTATTAAAGAGCAAATTCCGTTTGTCCGTTGGTGTCAAATTTATTCCACCGGCCCTAGCTCAGTCCCTACCGGACCAATTTCTCTCAAAATTATATAGGTCGATCAGGAATTTTTCGAGGATTATGCCCTTCCACTTTTTTAGGCGTAGCTTTGAGAAATAAGGTCAGAAGACGTTAAAACAGCTACTCCAGTACTTATCAATAGAAAGCTAGAGAAAAAAGTTCACGGGGAGTAGAATAAAATTTTTGAAATTATTCATTTTTAAAAAAGGCGCCAGGATGGCGAAGCCATACTGGTATTTATTATTTACCATAGCAGAATAACGAGTAAGATCCACAATTTCTGAAAAATCATTGAAAGTGACATCTCTAATCATGCTGACAACAAAACAACAAAACTTACTGTTTCTCAAAGACCGTAAATTTTTCTCACCAATCCTTTCAACGTTATTCCATAAGTTGGTTCAAATTATTCTCAAAGCAAAAAAACGTAAATAATGAACGCGTCACCGACAGCCCAGTCTTCTCATCTGGTAATCCTATGCTAATAGTACTACTGTGAAAATTACACCAGTATTTTTCGGTTTCTCAAAGTCCATGATTGATCGGGAAAAATATTAAAAACACTACTCAGAAAGACAATTCATTGGCTGAAACAAGGCTACTACTACATCATCGTTTTCATTTTTCTACTAAAAAATAGAGAATAATGAAAATGACAGTTGCCAAGAATTTACTGTTTCCATGAAAGCCAAAGCAATATTCATATTTTCAATCTTTTGAGATTTTTCATCTCAGCCTGATGTCATCCATCACTACTTTGTCACAACGCCTGTTCTCCAATACTGAAATCTACAACTTTCTGGTCTATTCTTGAACAGAAATAGGCAAATGTTGATAGCATAACATATCAGGTTCAGCTAATCATGAGTATAGCTTCAATATACTTGAGTTTCAGCGAAATCGAAAACTTGCTGTCCCAATTAATTGATTATCTAAAAAATTGAATGTTTCACCTTGGTTTCTTATCGATAGAATGTTACCACGGCTTCGATTCCACCATCGTTTGATCATTCTCACAAAACTTTTCAGTCAGTCTGAACTTGTCAGTTTTTTTTCAATTTCCATTTATCTCAAAAATATCATGTTTCACAATCTCCTTAATTTTTACTTTTCTTGCTTGTCAATTTGTTCCGAAGGCCGTTTACTTATCGCTAGAGCACATTTTGAGTGGATATAAATTTTCCACTTTTAAGGGGCAACAGGTTCTAGTAAACGGGGTTTGGTAATTGTCTGATAATCGTTGGGTAATGGATAGCAGTACTTTGGAATTCGATTTTTGAAGTTTGAGTGAAAAATGTTTGCGTTTTCAGTTAGTTCACATTAGGATCTTGTCATTTCGTGTTTCAGTAGGTTGAGTGTCTTAAATTCACAAATCACAAATCTGATCACAACTTTTCTTCAACTTTTTTGGTTTCTTTTGGTAATCGAAGATCACGCGATTTGTCGGTTTCAGTCAGTTCATACGTTGTATGTATACCATTAACAATTTTTGCGTTTCAGCTTGTTGTGTTAATTTTCTATTTTTCCTCTAGTCACAAACGAGCATAGTTTCCTCTGTACCAGTGAAACCAAAGTTTTACGATTTTTTGGATAATTATTCAGTTTCAGTAGGTTCATATAGTATTTTGACTTCAGACGGAAGTATTGGTGTTACTCTATTCCCAAAATTAAAAATACTGAGTCTTGTTCTGTGGGCGAGATTCTTGTAAATCGACACAGTGCAAACACCGAGTCCCAGTTTTTTAAAATTTCGATAATAGCTCCTATTCAATATATCTTACATCATTGCTTTGAAAATACAATCTGGATTTTAATGAGTTATTTGGGAGGGTAGCCCGGAAAAATAGCCGTTTCAGTATAGTGATATCAGTAGACCATAATACTACATAGAATATAGTACTAGAATATAATGTTGACTTTCCTTTTGAAAAATAGATTTGTAAATTGATCTTCTGTTTCGGAGCATTTTCATGTTTTTCCTCTCTCATTAATTAGTCGAATGTAGATGGGAACAGTGAGGTAGGGACTTCCTACTCAACTGATCTTACTAATCCGAATAAGAAAAACTAACGAAATTCACACAGAATTCCTCCACAACACTATGAATTCACTCAGAATCCAACTAAACACCGAGAGAAAACGATGAATTCACCGAAGTGAATTCAGAACACAAGGCAAGAAAGCAAAAGACGAAAAAGAAAGCAGATTTTGAATAAACAACCGTTTATTCCTCACTCAAAACAAGTGGCAACGACCACACAGAAAACCAAGGCAAAAACCTAACAAAAAGAGCAACCAGCTCTCAAAACAAAAGCAAAAAGCTTAAAAAGTGAAACCTAGGGAGAAAATGAGACAGGTCACCGTCTCGGAGCCTGCTCAACCGCTAAGAATGAGGAAAAATGTAGCCAGAAAACCCTTAAAACAGTTTTTCCCGCCGGTGCGCGCTGGGGCGCATTTGCATTGCGCACGTGTAGATAAAAAGGAGGCAATTCAAAAAGGAATTATTTAGACTTCAGAGATAAATCTCGGCCTTTTTGTGAATAAATCGGATCAGAATCCGACATCACCGGCTTTTTCAAGTCCCTCCACCACACGGCACAAACAAACGTAAAGGCATGGGATCACTGACAGAAGTGGGTGTTAGATAGGCTAGGGGGTATAACTAGACATGATAAAACACTTAGGGATGGGAGATAGACAAAAGGGAACCTATAATCTTAAGATTGTATTGCCTACTCTCAGGGGTGGGGTTAAAACTTTAGAGGGAAAATGAAAGGGGACGATCATTTGTGGAGGGGATAAAAACAAAAAGAAAATCATAGAATATCCACATTTGGATAGAACAAAATCATGGGTAATTAGACATTAATTGAATAAAACACATGGTAATTAAACAATAAGGATAATTAAACGATATTAGGTCCAATATAATCCTTGAGTGGTACTTGGGTTGAACTCGGTCGGTTTGAGATTGCAGTAGTCTTGGTGACTTCCTTATCCATGAAGATCTTATGGTGTTCCAGAGCCAGTTTCCATTGATCATACGATGGTGGATCTTTCCGCGGACTGTGTTCCTCCTTGACTCGTTTCGAACTGGCATTGTTCCAATTGAGTGACTCGGGTGACTCCTTCGGAAGATTGAATTCGGTACTTTTGATTCCAGAGTTGACAGCAACGTCTGACGATTCTTGTTGAAGCCATGACCACGTTGGATCATGTTCCTTCATATCCACAGTGTGAATCCGTGGTGGATCTTTTCTGGGACACGGTTCCTCCCGGGCTCGGCGTTCGGTTTTCTTCAGAGAAGCACCGCGACCAGCGACATCTTCCTGTTTTTGAAGTCCGGGCTTTCGAGGGAACGATACTTCTTTCACTGTGATTCCAAAGGGGACTTCCCTTCCATCACTTCTCACTTCTTTCTTCCATTCAGCACGAAATGGTGATCCTTGCTGGGACTCATACACTGGATCCTTCTCTTGCATCACATCTTCGAGCTCGAAGTTGGCATCTTGACATCTGGAAAATTTTTGATCATTACTCTTATAAGACCAGAAACTTTTTATTCGCTGCGCTGATACTTTCTCCTTCTCACAGATTTCTTTCTCATGTTCTTCATGGACCTCATTCAGAACTTCAAAACCTTTAATTACTCTATTAACCACATTCTTTCTACAAAGACCTAGCTGTTCAACGGAAACTTGTGCATTCATGGGGCAAACGATCTGAGACTTTTCAGAAGTTTCAACCTCCATGCAAAGTATACCAAACGAGTTTTCGGACTCAGTATGTTCCTCACATACGTCACCGATGTCTTGAAAATTTTCATCCGTGTCTTCTGTGTAGCATCTCTGATGGCCTTCAGATTCTCGATACTCACAGCACGCGATGGTTTCTGCAATACCTTCAGCAGAGTCTTTCTCAACAAATTGGACAGATTCTACCGCAGATCCATTAGCGGTTCTATCTTCCAACAACCCAATAACAGCCTCTCCTTGATCTAGAACACTAGTTACACTACTGTAATCTTCTAGTTTCTTATCTGACATTGTTCCCTTGGAACCTTTTGAAAAACTATCTGCATCATGACGAAGACATAGTACACCATGCAACCCTTCTTTCTTGACATCAAAACTATCAAGCTTTCCTCTTGCAATCACTTGACCCTTGCTCAATACAACGGAGTCTTTTCCGAAGTTTGAGAGTGTTAAGAATGCTCTCCCATTTTTGCCGAACTGACACACTGTAGGCACGATTTGACTGATTTCTGGGTAGATTAGACAAGAACTATTTTCCTTGACATAACCTTCCATCTGAACTTCAACAATTGCATGAGTACCCGGGATAACTTCAACATCCTGAGTTGGCCATACCGTACGTGGTTCTTCCTCAATACTCATCACAACTCCAAATGCTTCAAAGTTATTACAGCCAAGAATAACAGTCTCTCTACTAACATCTGCTACACAAATAGGAATCTTTTTAGTCCTTGAACCCATGGATGTTTCAAGAGTTACTTGGAATAACAAAGTGATCGGCTGGTTATCAGCGGCCACCACTGTTTGCAAAACAGGAGGTTCCTTTCTGATGCTTTTCTCCCACTGTTTCCCTTTCTTTTCAACGATCTTCTTCCAGAGCTTCTCAGACATTAGTGATATGCATGCACCGCTATCTATCATCAACTCAACATTCACTCCAGCAATCACTCCTTTCTCATATTTCAGACGAGGGATATCGACTGATTCAGACGTACTGACTTCATAGAGAACTGTCTTGTTTTCCAGTGTTGACACACTTTCATTCAGCGATGCGACTGGTTGTGCTGGCACAACATTTGTCTGAGCTTCTTTTCTGTTGTTTGGAAGCAGAGGACAATGAGTAGAAATGTGACCATCTTGAAGGCAGAAATAGCAATGAATAGGCCTTCTTGGCTTTCTCGGAGCTTTTGAACAATTTGGATCGTGGAAGCCTAGTTGCTTACATTCTCCACATCCTTGAAACCCTGATACACTTTCATTGACTGGACCCCCATTACTATCCATAGAAGCAGTCTGATTCTGATTCAGTTGACTCGAAAGACTCTGTTGTGGCAACGGATTAGACGAACTAAACTGATGATTTTTGTTCGACTGATTTGCCTGGTAGTTATTACTCGGCGAATTGAACCCATGCTGCTTATTATTTTTCGGAGGACCAGAAGTTTTTGGTGTCTGAGCCTTCTGTTGGCTTTTCTCCTCAACTTCATTAGAGTCTTTACTCTCCGAGCTTTCCTTTTTCTCACAACCCGACTGACGAACTTTCTTTCTTTCTTGGATACCACGTTCCATTCTAATCGCCTTTTTCCGAGCAACTTCATACTGTTCATATACTGGAACGTCCTCAATTTTGTCTTCAATCGCCGATGCCATATTCTCATGAATCGCAATTGCATTGAGCAATTTAGCAATCTTCATGGAAGAGAACTGGCGCGGACTCATACCAACGAAAGCACGCGTAGCCAACTCATCAATTGCCAAACAATAATCCTCAATGGATTGATTGTCTTTTCTCTGCAACTGTTCCCACTGATTCTTTGCTCGACGTGACTCATCTACCTCGGAAACTCTCAGCCTATCAGCCATCGCAGCCATCACAGACTCAAACGACACCTTTTCATACTCAGCAATACTCTTGAAAACTTTCAAGGCTTTTCCACTCAAGAAGTTTGCTTCCAACAGTACAACTTGTTGTTCATCTGACAAACGACCATACTTCATCTTGAATGTACGCGTGAACGCGTCCATTGAAGTCGAATTCGTCTCCGCAGAATACTTTGGAGGATCAGGCAAGCGATTTTCTGTCTGCATTTGTTGCATCATAGCAAACATTTTCATCTCAGAAGACATTCCCATATCCCAACGAGTATGATAGTGAGGTTTTCGAACAAATTTCTCCTCATTATCACCACTCCCAGTAGGTGAGAACTCGTTCAATGTATCATCGAATTTTGTGTCGCGCGCGATTTCTTTTTCAAAAGAAAACTCACGATGCGAATTCGATTTTCCTTCGGCGACCTTCTTTTCAGTTTTCGAAAAATCCGCTTCCATTCGAAGCATCTTCTCCTCCAAACTTCTCTTTTCCTCCTCGAGGAGTCCGATTTGTTGTTGAAGTTTCTCTTCAATCGTTGCATCGGCTCCACGAGTGTTGACGCTGCTTGCTCGAGCCAGCTTCGCCTGCAAATTTTCATTGAGTTTTCTTTCTCTCTTCAACTTGCTCAATTCAGTCAACTTGTTTTGCAAGTCCTCCACCGAATCGATCTCATTTTCTTGCAGAAAACTAACCATTTCGGTTATTTTTCCACCGGCTTCGAAATCTTCTTCAGTCGTCGTTGACTTTTGACTCGTCGACGGCTTCTGCAAATTTGCATCTTCATTATTCGAATCAGATGACAATTTTTTCAGATTTTCAACCAGATTTTTGTACTGAAAAATCGTCTCTTCTCGCTTATCGACAAGCTCTTCTTTCTCCACTACCAAGCCAAAAACAATCTCCACAAGCTTCGTAATGCTTGACTCAACAAGACTAGTCTTTTGCTTGATTTCGGCACGAAAATCGGCTTCAATTTTGTCATTTTTCTTCAATCTCACCTCTTTTTCAGCGATGAAGACCTCTTCTTTCGATTCCATCGCAAGGGCGACTTCTTCTTCTTTAAGACGCTCGCGTCTTTCTTCGTCGGAGTCCATTTTTCGGTCTTTTTTCGCCTGGAAAATTGAAATTTCTTGTTAGACACAACGAAAATCAACAAATTGCGAAGTGAATACAACGAGCAATGACGAAAGTTGATAAAGAACGATTAATTGCACAACAAACGATTCACAAAATCGGCGGCGACAATTTTAACACGAAAAATCGGTTTTCCACGATTTCTAACGACAAAATGTGACTTAATCAAGGTTTTGCCTTGAAATTATCACTTTTCTAGCACTATATTCGCTAAAAATCCACTCAAAACCACGAAAATCCCTTGAAAATCGCGAAAATTGGCGAAAAATTGGTGAAAATTGCAAAAATTGACGTCTCAATAGAGCGCGTTTGCACTATCGAATTCTCGAATTTTTAGCAAAATTGAACTGTCGAACAAGGTTTTGCCTTGTAAAACAGCTATTTCCAGCAAAATTCAACAAGAATTTCACCTCCAAAAATCCTTCAAAAATCGGCGAAGTCAAGTGGTAGATTCTCGCGTTTCAGGGACTACCCGAAATTTGAAAAAACAATCGGTCCTCTTTTCAGTACACAAGGGACTTCCGAGTGACTAAAAACTCCAAAAAACGGTTTGTTCGGCCCCCAAGTCGAATGTAGATGGGAACAGTGAGGTAGGGACTTCCTACTCAACTGATCTTACTAATCCGAATAAGAAAAACTAACGAAATTCACACAGAATTCCTCCACAACACTATGAATTCACTCAGAATCCAACTAAACACCGAGAGAAAACGATGAATTCACCGAAGTGAATTCAGAACACAAGGCAAGAAAGCAAAAGACGAAAAAGAAAGCAGATTTTGAATAAACAACCGTTTATTCCTCACTCAAAACAAGTGGCAACGACCACACAGAAAACCTAGGCAAAAACCTAACAAAAAGAGCAACCAGCTCTCAAAACAAAAGCAAAAAGCTTAAAAAGTGAAACCTAGGGAGAAAATGAGACAGGTCACCGTCTCGGAGCCTGCTCAACCGCTAAGAATGAGGAAAAATGTAGCCAGAAAACCCTTAAAACAGTTTTTCCCGCCGGTGCGCGCTGGGGCGCATTTGCATTGCGCACGTGTAGATAAAAAGGAGGCAATTCAAAAAGGAATTATTTAGACTTCAGAGATAAATCTCGGCCTTTTTGTGAATAAATCGGATCAGAATCCGACAAATTAGCCAATCATAACCACATCAAGAATTGTCTGAAATCATCTGTAATTTTCTCTAACTTTCAAAATAAATGTCATGTTTTTTCTATTTCAAGACCCCTATCTTTTTTCAAAATTTTTATATTCTCATTGACGTCTTTCTCCCCTCATTTGTCTTAAGCAATTCTATGTATACGTTTCTTGAATTTTCAAACCTTTCTAGGTTTCACGACCTCCCAATCAAAGTGTCGGTTCTTTTTTTCCTCAATGATATCGGTTCATGTGCCCAAAAAAAGGTGGCATTTTCCAGGTAATGGCAACGGATCTCCAACAACAACTGGCTTCCAGTACCAGCCTTTACGATGCCGAGTCATTGAAGGCGTTCAATCAAATGTACAACTCACAGAATCCATATGGAACTGTTGGTGCTGCAGTGGGGTTTGATAATGTGAGACTGAACTACGAACAAGTCATTGAAAACTTCAAATTTTTCTGAAAGTTTGAAATGGTGTTGAAGCTGAAAACTTCTCAAAAAAGCGGTCACATTTTTTACTGTTTCAATACCTAGATAACTTGCACAGCAAACTTCTTGTATCAGTGCGTCACTTCTACAGTTTCCAACTATTCCAGACCTACCCAAATGCTGCGGCGGCGTTCCCATTCTTCGCCCAACACTTTTGTATACATACTCATGGCACTGTAGCCATGATTACGAACGCAATAATTTCAGACCAGTCGAAACACAGAACCTACAAAATTCAGAAATAACCAAGATTCTTCAAAAACAACTTCTTTCTCAGGCACAATGAAGGAAGAGGTGGAGCTCATGGGCACTGTTAAGATCATCTAGGCAATTCAGATGACTCTTTGGTAGAGTTCATGTCACCTATAATCCCGTTAATTTTTTCAGGACCATGGTCAAAAATTTACTGCTTTGTGAATTGCATAAAGTGACAGTGAGTGGCATTGGAATGCTTACGTAACGAAATTCACAAAACTTGAACAGGTTTTCCGAAAACAACGAGGGAATCGGCATCCTAGTTGCATGATATAAATGTTTCACTACATGGATCCGAATCCCTATATCAAAATCAATGTCACTATTATTTTACTGTTTCTCGAGTATTGTAACTTCTGAGATATAGACGACTTGTCGATACGTCAACCGCTTGGACAGCATAGACTGTTACACAACTTTTCAGAATGAATAACGCCGCATACACTCTAATTTTGCTTTTCTTTCTACCTTTGTTTGATCTTCATGCTCCATGTTAGAAATTCCAATATTGGGCATGGCTCGCTTAGAATTTCCTGTTCCTCAATGTGCAAAAAGGTTCAAGTTGAATTCTTAGAACGCTCCATTTGTCGTAAGCGAATCGAATCGTTTATAGTAACTCCAGTTGAAATAAGATGTTTTCGATAGCGCATTTTGTTCTGTTTTTTGTCTTGAAATTGACAAAAAACAACAATATAACTTTGCTGCTTCTTAAAACCAAGAATTATACACAGAAAGTAAGTGCAGCATTGTGTTTGATTTATCATCTATTAATGTGAAGCCCAGAAAAGTCACTGACACCTCCGCGTGATTACTGTTTTTCTACAAACAGAAGAATAGAGAAAATAACATGAAACTCGCAAAAAAAGTATTTTTTACAACTCATAAAACATTTGTGAAATATATTGGGACAATCCATCCGTGCTGGAGATCTTGTTCATTAGTCATTGGTGGAGGTCGGAATGGGTGACAGGAACGCTAGTTACTTCAATTAATGAAAGACCGAAAATAACCAAAAATTTACTGTCTTTCAATAACTGTAACTTTCTGGATGAAATTCAGGAAACATTATGGGAACGAAATTACCGTGAATTAAAAGTTTGAAAAAAGTAATGAGTAAGTAGATCCCATTGTATATTCATAATTTTCATTGACATTTTACTCTAAAAAATGGAAAAAGTAAATAAACTTACCAAAAATCACTGTTTTTCAAAGCTCATGAAAGTACAATGTCTGTCTTTACGATACTATCCATATTATCTCTGCAATTTCATTAAGGTCAAAAAAACTTTCCATTTTCAGATAGTCTTGAAGGTCAGCTGAAGTTATATTCAAATGATAAATCCAGGTAATATCCAAAAAAACTCAAAATCGACTGTTCCTTGAAACTCATGAAGACATTCATACATTTTGAGTAACAATTTCTCCAGTTGAGTGACTTCACATTCTCATATTTTCGAAAAAACGGGTGCTCACCGATAATTCCGCAATATATTCTTATGTTCACTCATTCTAGCAAAAAAATTATCTTTATTATTTACTATAGCAGGATAACCCCTCATAGTAAGATTTACAATTTCGAAAAAATCCAATCTTGCTGACAACAATACTTACTGTTTCTCAAAGACCGTAAATTTTGCTCTTCAATCCTGTTGACACTATATATATATATATCATTGATTGATACTATTCTCAAAGTAAACACATTGAAATGATGAACGCGTCACCGACAGCACAATCTTCTCATTTGGTAATCCGATGCTAATAGAACTATTATGAAAATTACACCAGTAATTTTCGATTTTTCAAAGTCCATGAATGATCGGAAAAATAGAAAAAGCAGTATTTATTCTCTAAGCATCAAAATGACAACGTGTTGGCTGAATTAGGGCTACTGATACCTCATTGTTTTTTTTTTCACTGAAAACTAGAGAATGTTACAAAAGACAGATGCCAAAAATTCACTGTTTCTCAAAGTCCATGAAGGCTCAGACAATATTCATATTTTCAATCGTTCCAAGTTTCTATTACGGCGATCTGAATAAATGTCAGTTGCGGCAGCAGCAGAAAATTTAGAAAAATGATACCTGCTACTGTCAGTTACTTCGTATGTACATGGCTTTGTTACCAAAAAAGGTTAGAATACAAATGATCGCATTGCCAAACGTTCCGGGACTGTTTCTGGAAGACTTTAAAACGTTTGAATTCACGAACAAACTTTAAGAAATTACTGGGAAATGGAATACCTGTTCAACAATCAGTGCTGTCATTTTTGAAAACTGCAAAATTTCCGCCCACCTTATTTCTGTAGAAGGTTTTCTGCAACCCCATTCCCGAAAAAAAAACAGATAACAAGGTAAGCTAGATGAATATCACCAAAAGTTTACAGTTCTTCACAACTCATAAATGATTAGCAGAAAGATCTTGTGACCAATTGTGGTAAGACTTTTTTCGGCCGTTTCTAGAAATTAGATAACATTCGGTTTCAGAAAGAGTATGAAAATTGGTTCCTATGTGCATTTGACAGTAGTGATTCAGATCCCAATTGTTAGCTCTGAAATAAATCAAAAATGTTTACTAACAGTATTGAAATTCGTATTTTACAATTCTCTAAGCGTTTTGATAACTAACGCATCTTCTCACTTCGTTCAATCATGCTCTTTGCAAAACAGAAAAAGTTGGAAAAATGGGGTCGACCAAAAAACTTGCTGTTTCTTAATACTCATTTAGATGGATCTGGAAGCTCTGGGGCAGTGAGCTATTCTAACTAACAGAATTAATTGTAAAAATTTTTAGCATCTGCCGCGGCCGGCATTTTTTTAATGCATTCAGTTAGCTTGTGAGAAGACTTATTTTTAAATCTTTCAAAAACTCTTGAAACTAGTGATCCCAAAAACTGATGTTGAGGGAGAATGTCTGTGTCACTTCCGGAAGCAGATCATGGTTATATGCGTTCCCAATATTCCGTCGTTAATATGTGTACTGAATCATCTTCTTACTTTGTTCAATTATGATCTTTGCAAAACAGAAAAAGTTGTGGGACAGTAAATTTTTCAGATTGTCCAACGAAAAAATTCTGATGTTTAGGTAGAATTCTTCTGACACTTCGTAATTATACGCGCTCCCGATATTCCGAAAAAAAAATCAATTACAGTTTCTAGTTGCTTGTAACACTTATGTAGACATCCTGATGGCACTAAAACAAATTTTCTCTAATCATAAATTTCAGACCAGCTGAAACACAGAACCTACAAAATTCAAAAAAATCGAGATACTTCAAAAACAACTGCTTTCTCAGGCATAATGAAGGAAGAGGTGGACCTCACGGCAAGGCTGTCACACGGCTAGCCGCGACCAAGCCGAGAGATTTTTCCAGCCTTGCCTCATGGTCACTGTTAAGAACATCTAGACAATTCGGATAACTCTTTGTTAGAGTTCATGCCACCTATAATCCCGTTAGTATTTCACGACCATGGGCATAAATTTTCAGCTTTATGAATTGCATAAAGGGACAGTGAGTGGGATGCTTACTGATGGATATCCATAGGAACTTTTTTTTTAAATCATCATATCGAACTTCTTGAACTGATTTTCAGAAAACAGCGGGGGAACCGGCAGCCTAGTCGCATGTTATCAATACACTTAAACTTGCAGACTTCATGGTTCCAAGATCACTATATCAAAATCAATGTCACTAAAATTTTACTGTTTCTCAAGTACCGTAAGTTCTGACAAGGGAGTTCCTTGACCTCTTGAGTTGAACTTTTTCTCAGATTTGGGTCATATACTATATCAACCGTGAGAACTCCAAATCTGCAATAAAAAATAGCCAAATGTTCACGTAACTCGAGTTATGGCTGCTCAAAGTCTCAGCCAGCACTACAACTTGGAAACTTTGAGGACCCATATCTCAGCTCGTAGGAACTTCTGAAAGGTCTAAACACTTGCATTGTGCTCAGAATTGAATGTAAAACAAGATCCAGGTGTTTTCAAAACAAAAATTTTTTGAGCCAAAACTTCGACATTTTCTCACCATTTGACTGGGGAAATTTTCGATCGATTTAGGTTCGTCAGATTTTTTATTCGAAATCTGTACTTTTGGTTTCGAAACAAACCAATTGTGTTTCTAGAACACATTGAATCAGTTTAGGATACTTTGTGACTAATTTGGGTCAAGATGAGAGGAAAAATGATGGCTGAAAACATGCATTGCTTTTTGACAGATAATTCATCTGGCAAATTCCTACATGGGGCAAAAACAGCTCAAAATTGTTGCAATGTGTTCTAGAAACACAATTGATTTGTTTCCAAACCTAAAGTGCAGATTTCGAATCAAAAATCTGACGAACCTAAATCGATCGAAAATTTCCGCACTCAAATCATGGGAAAATTTCGAAGTTTTGGCTCAAAAATTTTTTGATTTGTAAACACTTGAATCTTGTTGTACATTCAATTCTGAGCAGAACGCAAGTATTTTGACCTTCCGGAAGTGACTATGAGCTGAGATATGGGTCCTCAAAGTTTCCAAGTTGTAGTGCTAGCTGAGACTTTGAGCAGTCATAACTCGAGTTACGTGAACATTTGGCTACTTTTGATTGCAGATTTGGAGTTTTCATGGTCGATATAGTATATGACCCAAATCTGAGAAAAAGTTCAACTCAAGAGGTCAAGGAACTCCCTTGTGAGGTATATGAGGTTTGTCAATTCGTCCACCGCTTGAACGTGGAGCTGCACATCATTTAATACTACGTACTATCTTTTGCCATAATACCATCAAAAAGTTTTGACCCCCTGGAACAACGTTCCCTTGTGAGATATAGGCGACTTGTCGATCCGTCAACCGCTTACACAGACGTTTACACAACATTTCAGAATGAAATACATAGCATACAGTCCAAACCTTGCCTTTTTATTCCTTTTTCCGATCTCCCTGCTCCAAGTTAGAAATTCCGAAAATTGAACAAAGCTCACTAACAATTCACTATTCCTCCTTGTGCAAGAAGGTTCAAGACAAATTTTCGGAACGCTCCACTTGTCGTAAGTTGAAATAAGACGTCGTCGATAACCCATTTTGTTCTGTTTTTGGTCTTGAAATTGAAAAAAAGAATACAAAATTTTACTGCTTCTTGAAACCAAGAAATATGCACAAAAAGTATTTGCAGCATTGTGTTAGGTTTCGTCACTAATGATGCAAAGCTCTGAAAAGTCACTGACACCTCACCGAGATTACTGTTTTCTATAAACAGAATCACTGAAAACGAGAGGAATAACACGAAATTTCCAAAAAATTCACCTTTTCTCACAACTCATAAAGCATTTGTGAAATCTATGGGGATAGTTCATACGTGCTGGAGATCTTGTTCATTAGTCATTGGCGGAATTCAGAATGGGCGACAGGAATGCTAGTTTCTTTAGTATTTGTCTTTTTGTTGTTGTAACTTTGAAAAATAATAGAGCACGTTTGAAAAAGTCTCATAAGCACCCTCCTAAAAATAACTCTACAATCAAAATTACATTTTTGCACCCGAGTCATTTCCTTCCATTTTACTAACTTAAAGTAGGCCTATCATCCACCGAATAATAAAATACCTGGAATAGCCAAAATTTACTGTCTTTCTATAACTGTAATTTTCTATATACAATTCAGGAAACGTTGTGAAATCGGCATAGAAGTTTGAAAAAGGTAATGCCTTAAGTACACTCTCATTGATTTTAGCTTTTTCATTATCATCATTGACATTTTATTCGGAAAAAATTGGAAAAAGATACAATCAACTTACTAAAAATCACTGTTTTCCAAGGCTCATGAAAGTACAACGTTTGTCATTACGATACTATCCATAATCTTTTACAAACTTTGTTTTGGTCAACAAAAACTTACATTTTCAGATAGTCTTGAAGATCAGGTGAAGTTATATTTAAACAATGAATCCAGGTAATCTCCAAGAAAAAACTCAAAATCGACTGTTCCTCGAAACCCATGAAGGCACACATATCTCTTTAATAACAGTAACAAAAAATGTCACGCTTTTCATATTTTAGAAAAAAAACATGTGCTCACCGATACTTCCTCGATAAATTTATCATTTTCACTCATTCTAGCAAAAACACTGACTTTTATTATTTACGATAGCAGGATAACCCCTCATAATAAGATCATAGTAAGATTCACAATTTCTAAGAATATAATTCAAAGTGACATCTCTAAAAATGCTGACAACAAAACTTACTGTTTCTCAAAGACTGTAAATTTTGCTCTCCAATCCTGTTGACACTATGTCGTTCCCTGGTCGATGTTATTCTGAAAGTAAGAAAACTGAAATAATGAACGCGCCATCAACAGCCCAGTCTTCTCATCTTGTAAAATGCGATGCTAACAGAACTACTATGAAAATTACTAGTGTAATCTTTTTTTTTCAAAAATTACTAGTGCAATCATTCGAACTTCTTATCTCCACTTGAAGTCATCTGTCACTATAGCGTCTTTAAGCCTGTTCTCCAAAACTAAAATCTTTAAAAATTGAACGTTCTGTTCCGATAATTCTTGAAAATTTACTGTTCCTCAAACCCCTTACATGCTCATAGTCAGAGAATGTCACAATATCACTCCTTACTACTTTTTCCACTTCTCAGACCAAAAAACCTTCATCTCCAATCATGTCAGCACTGGTCGTTTTTCAGACTCTCCTATGAAAAAAGTTCGGTTTCTCAAAGTGCATGAAAATTCAGCGAGAATTTCAAGGACACTATATATTCTGAGCATTAAGACGACAACTTATTGGATAAAATAGGGATACTGGTGCCTCATTGTCTTCAGTTTTTCCTCATTAAAAAATAGAGAAAATATGGCAGTTGCCGAGAATTTACTGTTTCCCACAGCCCATGAAGGCTAAGGCAAAATTAACTTTTTGATTCTGCAAGAATTGTCCTATCTATCCCTACATTGTCACTGCGCCTGTTCTCCAATACTGAAATTCAAACAATCGAAATTTCTGTTCTGATAATTTTTGAAAAATTACTGCTCCTCAAACCCCATACAGCTTCCACAAAAAGTCATAGAAACACTTCGAAAATGATTTCCGGTTTAAATAATTGTCCTCAGCCGTACCACCCATATTTTCCCTTTTCCCTCAAAAATCCCTGAAAAAAGCGCTATCCATTACCCAACGATTATCAAATCCTTACCAAAACTCCCAAACAAACCAAACCCTCTTCCCCCAGACACCTCGTTATGTATTTAGTGTCTGTTCCCCTCTTTGTCCTCCTTATCCAAGTGACATACAGTCCCCCTCTTTCTTCATGTTCCCCTTCTTCCCCATCCCCCCCACCTGTGTATGTCCCTAGCAACGCAACCGATTGCGCCACCCGACTTCAGAGTCCATATCAAAAGAGGTACCGCCACACTGATGACTGTCTGTTTTTTAGGGTCCCCTTGAAGATAGTTGGAAGGAGAAGAGAGACCATGCCTTTGTCATTAGGACACATTATGAGAGGGGTGTCTATAGGCTCCGCCCACTTTTAGGGGGACTAACAGGTTCCGGTAAACGAGGAAGTGTGGTAACGGTTTGGTAATCGTTGGGTAAGGGATAACGGATTTTTTGAAAATTTTTGCGGTTTTTAGTGGTCTTTGTTAGGGAACTCCTATATTGAGTTTTGATTCATTCTTGAATTTTCTCATACCGACAGTCAAATTACTGTATGTCTCCAAATATCTCCCCCACATTTCCAATCATGATTTTATGTTTCACAACCATATTAACTTTTGAAAATCGATTTGCAGATCACTGATTTTGCATCTTTCGGCTCATGTCATTCCTTCTGAGGTGTTTGTCTCCGCCCACTTTTAAGGGAGGGGGGGGGGGGGGGGTTCAGGAAGAGCTGCGATTATGGTAATGGTTCAGTAATAGTTGGGTGATATAAAGTTTAACTTGAGAATTCCAGGTGTAATTTTAGCGGTCTCATGTGGTTTTCATAACGGAAACCCTATAGATCACTACAATCTGGATCTTCCTGATTTTCGTTTCAATATAATCGTTATGATTGTTATGGAAATATTTTTTGTGCCACCTAGGACTCATTAGGACATATGATTAGGCTCCTCCCATTTTAAGCGGGACTAGCAGTTTTAAGCGGTCTTTGTTAGGGAACTCTTATTTTGCGCTTTGATGATATCTGAGTTTTTAATTCAACAGATATTCTTTAACTTTCTCAAACCGACAGTCAAAATACTGTATGTCTCAAAATATTTCGTCCACATTTCCATTAATGATTTCATGTTTCACAACCACATTAACTTTTTAAAACCCATTTACAAATCACTGGTTTTGTATTGTTAGCTTCATATCATTCTTTCTGAGGTGTTGGGCTCCGCCCACTTTTAAGGGGGGTAGGGTTCAGGTAAAAATGCGACTATGGTATTGGTTCAGTGAGAGTTGGGTAATCTATAGTTTGATTTTTGAAAATTCTGGGTGGAATTTTAGCGGTTTCATGTGGTTTTCATACCTGAATCCCTATAGTTCACTACAATCTGTCATCGAATTTCAGTAGAATTTGCTAGTCATGTTATGTTTTTCCATTAACTTTTGAAAGTCATTATCTTGTCTATTTACAGAGCACTGATTTCGTATCATTATTTTTATATCATTCCTTCTGAGGTGCTCGGCTCCGCCCACTTTTTCTCCGCCCAGTTTTTCTTTTTTTTTAACTTCAATCTGCCAAAAGACGGTATCTATTCACATTTTCTTGTATCCTTCATTTCATCTGTTTCACATTGAGCTACCTATCCCTAATTGTCAAACGTTTTTCTTGTTTCAAGTTGTCAATTTATGGCAAGACTGAAACTGGTTATTTGCTTTGTATTGAAATTTTTTCAAAAGCAGCCTTAAATTTTCCTTATCCAATCAATGTTTCTTCAAATTTTCCATCATTTCAAAAACAGAAGTCTCTGTTTTGACAATCTCCTCAATCTCCTCAATTTTCACTTTTCTTGCTAACGGACAGTGAAACTTTGGGAAAAATTTTCATCACTATTACGGTTTCCTGTGGTTATTATTGAAAGACGATCAGCACAGAATTTCAGTAGGGTTGTCGCCTTTTGCACATGAACAATAGTTTTGTTTCAGCTAGGTTTACTTATGCGTTGAGTCATTCTAAAAAGGGGGTGCATTCTGAAACTAGGAGGAAAATTAATTCGAATCATAATTTTTTTGTTCCGAAACATCCGTTTGTGTTTTTTTCAGAATTCATCTATTTGATTATTTTATCTTCAATTGATTCAAAAAGTGCTCAATTAGACCACAAGTTCAATAATTTTGCAGTCTCAGAATGTTCGTATATTGTTTCGACATTTGATATAGTCTTATTGGATTACCTAGTCCTTATGCGTAATTTCCAGTTTCTGTAAAATTGAATGTCTAGAAATCAAAGAATCTATTTCACAGCTTAAAAAAATAGTCGTTTCAGTATACTGTTATCAAGGCATCATAACCATAGAATCCAGTAACTTAAAAATATACAACACTTTTCTATTTTCTGTTTCAAAATGTTCATATGACACCTATTTCTCTAAAATTTTTGATGGAATCCAGTTTTATGCGGGAGTTTTCTATTTTTTCAAGCTATACTTATTTAATTGACAAGATACTCTTTTCACCTTCATCAGTGCTTTCCATTTTGTTTTCAGTTTCAACACCTTATTATCATCTCAATTTTTTGCTTTTAATGATTGTCAAAACGTCGAATTAATATTTAATATAATAATCCCTAAACTTTTTTTCTGCTCTCAGTTGGAGCATGTTCCGGTAAACGGGATTCGGTAACTGTTTGGTAATTGCTAGGTAACAGTTAGCGGAACTTTGTAATTCAAGTTTAAATTTTGAGTGAAATATTTTTGCATTTTCAGTTAGTTCAGATTAGGTTCTTGTCATTTCGTGTTTCAGTAGGTTGGTGTCTCATAAGTATTCTCATCAACTTTTCGGTTTCCTTGTTAATTTTTAATTATACATAATTGAAGATCACGCGGTTTGAGTTTCAGTCAGTGTATGCCTTGTATGCATATTAACAGTCTTTGTGTTTCAGCTTGCTGTGTTAATTTTCTACTATTCCTCTAGTCTCCTACGGATCATCCTTCTCGTCTGTACCTGTGAAACCGCAACATGTCGATTTTTGGATAATTATTCAGTTTCAGTAGGTTCATATAGTATTTTGAGTTTAGACGGAGGTATTGTTGCAGTTGTATGAGGGGAAATAAAAATACTGAAACTCGGTTTGTGGGCGAGATCCTTGTAAATCGACACAGTTCAAACACTGAGTTCCAGTTTTTTTTGTTCGATAATAGCCTCTATTCAATATATCTTAAACCATTGCTTTGAAAATACAATCTGGATTCTAATGAGGTTTTTGGAGGGTAGCCCGTAAAAAATATCAGTAGACCATAATATTAGAATATAGTATTTCAGAAATATATGGACGTCCCGTTCGAATACTAGATTTGTAAATTGATTTTCTGTTTCAGAGCATTTTCATGTTTTAAAATTTTCCTCCGTTATTAGTTAGACAATCATCACCAACTCAAGAATCATTTGAAATCAATAAAAAATTACCTGTAGCTTTCTCTAACTTAAAAAAATTTCATATTTTTGCTGTTTCAAGACCCTTATATTTTTTCAAAATTTTTATATTCTCATTAACGTTGTCATACCCTTACCATTTGTCTGAAGCAATTTCATGTCTTATCCCAAATTTCTCATTTTTCTATGTTTCACAAACTCCATGTATAAACAATTGTCTACTTTTTTCTTAATAGAGCGTTCGCGGCATCAAGAAATTCTGTGTCTTTTCCAGATAATGGCAACAGACCTCCAACAACAACTGGCTTCCAGTATCAGCCTGAACGATGCCGAGTCGTTGAAAGCGTTCAATCAAATGTACAATTCACAGAATCCATATGGAACTGTTGGTGCTGCGGTGGGGTTTGATAAGGTGAGATTGAAGGCAACTAAGTCACTGAAAACTAAAAATGCTACTGAAAGTTTAAGATGGTGTTGAAGCTGAAAACTTCACTAAAAAGCAGTTACATTTTTTACTGTTTCAACGCCTAGATAACTTGCACAGCAAACTTTTTATAACAATTCGGCTTAATCATTCTCACTTATTCCAGACCTACCCAAATGCTGCTGCGGCGTTACCCTTCTTCGCTCAACACTTTGCACCCTACCGTACTCCAAATGCATCATCATTCTCCCCATCGTCCTCCTCCTCATCAAGCTCTTCCACATCTTCCCAACACCACCCATCATCGAAAAAGAAGAAACCCGTTCCAGTATCATCAGATCAGAAGGATGAGGTTAGTAGGATTACTAGAAGTGGGTCTTTTGGGAATACAGTATCATAGCCTCAGTTTGGGTCTTGCCACGAAATCTGTAATTTTTACTTGTCTAGTTAACAAAAGTTTGTGTTCCAAAGTGTTGAAATTATAAGGTTATGACTAGTGATATTAGTAACACAGACACGTTCTTAAAGTACAGTACTTCAGTTTTTCGTATCATCGAGAACCAACCGTCTATATGTAATTATTATTATGTTAGGAATACTACGAGCGCCGTCGCCGCAACAACGAATCCGCTCGAAAATCCCGAGATGCTCGGAAGATACAAGACACGGATAATGGGATACGAGGAGTTCAATTGGAGGCGGTGACGCTTGGGAGTTGGCGGGAACTCAAAAATTCAAATTTTAGGAGAACCAACACCTCAAAGCCTACATGTACCAATTGTACCATGATAACATGATGATGAAGCAACAGTTGTTCCAGAAAAATGGAGGAGGCGGAGCTAATGATTTGAATTTCACTATTCCAAGCTTCTAATGTAAGAAGATGACTTCTGTTACAAGAAAAAACTGAAATAAGTGAATGCAAACGAATCCCATCGTTTACTACTGGGAAGCAACAAATTTTCGCTTTAGTAACATGTGGGCAAACGAAGCAGTACCTCCTGGTTTTCAAGATATTTTTTATGGGCACTAAGAAACCGAAAATTTTGCTTTGAAAAGTTTGACTCAACACTATTCTGTTTCTTATTCTCGATTTACACTGTGAAGTTGACGTTGAATAGTGATAATGCCTCGAGGAATTTAAAAATATGACCTTCTCTCCTAGTACGCTCCTTCTTAAACACTTACAGTACTAAGGTTCCGAATCGATTTAATCAGATTTGATTTTTACGTGTTTTTGAATGTTTTTGAACGATCAATTTCTGATTATAATCGATCGAATCAATAATCAGTCTGATTCGGAACCTTATACAGTACTGTCTCACCGTTTCTTGGACATACATAATCTAAATCATATCATATGATTTACTGCTCCCATAACATGCCAAAATAATATGACAGTTTTCGTCTTTAGTGTCTCATTTGAAAATATAACCACTTCATGAATTATGCTCAACATTGGTTTAAACGAGACACCCAATATCTATTTTTGAAGTGAGACTCTCCCCTTTTCTCCACCTTATTTGTGTGTTGATAATCGAAAAATCGAGTTTTGGGGTTCTCACACATCTCCAGATTTCAATTGCTATTTCAGATTCTCAGTGTAAGCACGGCATGTTTTGTTGCTTCGTTGTTCCAATGAAGATTTATTCTGATTCTAAGTTTTCTTCCAACTGAAAAAGTTACTGTTTCCGAATCTTCATTAAAATTTACTGTCATGGTTAGAGTTGGTCAGAATCCATTTTTGAACCTACTCTTCTATGGTTCACCAATTTTTGAAACGAACCTTCTAGAATCGATGCTTTTTGAGGTAACATTCTAGTCATCGGCCGCGACCATTCACAACCAAAACATTTCGAAACTGGACGTTTCGCAACTCCCTAAACTAGTCCACTTTACTTTCACTTTGGTTGTATGGGAATGAGAGTATTGTGAAATATTCCAGGGAATAGTTTGCATAAAACTAACTTCTAGTTTAGTTTCACTTAAAACAATCAGAGATTCGTGGAAGAATTATTTAGGTTTCCCAACAACTTCCATAATTTTCCGTCACTCTTCAGTATTTTTGAATAAGTTCAAACGCGAATGTTTAAAAAAAGACACCGAGACTATTCACAACCAGTTGTTTCGCAACTATCAAATTTTGCTACCCGTCATTTCGCCACCACGAAAATCCGCAACCACGTCATTTCGAAACTACAAAATCCAAGACTTTTGTAAAAATTTCACGTTAAAATCACAACTTTTCAAACGTAGACTGTGGACTAGTTTATAGAGTTGCGAAACTTCCAGTTTCGAAACGTCCAGTTTCGAAACGTCTTGGAATTGTCGCGTTTGCGAAATCAACGTGAGTTGCGAAAAGTCTTAGTTGTGAAATGACTAGTGGCGAAATTTCCCGGAGTCGAACAAGCGAAATATTGGCTGAGAATAACCAATGCTGACCTAGGCGGTTCATAAAAATCTAAAAATAAATAAAAACATTTTACAGTTTTCAGTAGTCTTCATCAGTCTTCATGGTTCTTCAAGAATGATTTTTCTTATTCGGAGTAACCTATTATGCATATCTAAATCAAAGAGAGTGCGCGCCGAAGATTCGATTTATCGGAGATCACGATTTTTGCTACGGTATCTTTAAAGGCGCATAACTGATTTTCAAACTGATTTTTCCGATTTTCTCAGTTTTCAAGCAATTTTTCTTAAAAGTTTTGCAAGAGATGCGAAACAATCATGCATCGAAGTCATATTTTATCAGAAAAAATGGCTGAAACTCGACCAAAATTGAGAAAAACGGAAAATCAGTTTGAACATGAGTTATGCTCCTTTAAAGTTTTCGTGGCGAGATATCGTGATCTACAAAATGTCAAATCTTCGGCGCGCACTCTCTTTTATGGAGATCTGCATAATATAGTCACTATTTTCCATAGAATACCGAAGTATTCAGGATTTTCGCTGCAAAACCCAAACCCATTAGGTGTTCCGGTGAACACCTAAATTCAACATCATTATGGAACGGAAAAAATGTTCTCGTGGGAAAGGGGCAATGATATGGTTTCGAAGCTTATGCGAGTGATATTAGACTGAAAATAATGAGAATACATGTAACAACTTCAGGGAACAGCAAAGAAATACCGAAAAAATGCTCAGTTTCAAAAAGTTCACAAAAAATGGGTTTCACCTCACCAGTTGATCCGCTTTCTACTAATGTACTTTAAGCTATTGAAACAGGTTGTACCGGAAATGAGTACGTGAAACTAGAAACAGTTCCCGAAAAAAGAAAATGAATTGAAGTATGTTCAACCAGACACATGATATCAGCTTCTGAATAAAGGAATATAATTATTGTTACTTTACAGTTTCAGAAAGGTTTGAACCAGTTGATCAGCTTTTGTTAGCAATTTTGCAATAATGTTTGCTCTTTATAACAAATACTCACTGTTTCACATTTGTAACAAACATTTAACAGTAAGGGAAGTAAACATTTAGTCACGGATGGGAAACGTATTGCTGAATTGCACATGATCCAAAAATGGTTTTTTTACTGACTGTTTCAGAACATTGATTCATAAATAGCACTTTCAAATTTTCAGCGGATTGTGACATTTCGCAACGTCAATTGAGAAGTACAACTGGGCTAACAATGAAACATTCTCCAATTATTACTGTACCGAAACTGTGAAATATTACATTCATTGATGTTCATGGTGCTATTCGCTCGTATTTTTTCAGGACAAACAACGGGAGCATATTTAATGCACTAAACTGCAGGCAATGAAAAAGACTTTTTGCAAAAGTTTTCTGTTTTGGATTTTTGTTTAGTGTTGTTGTAAAATTGTCTCGATAATACACTTCTTATTTCGATGTTTAGGTTAAAATATGATTTTTTAAAGACACACTTAAAGATGAAACTACCACAAATGGGCTCAAAAACTTACCTAGAATTAGGCACAAAATAGTAAGCGTAAGGTGTATCAGGCGCTAAAACGTTAGGAAGGACATCACTTCTCGGTATCCACTTGTAGCCATTATCTTATTTATTTCCTTCTCAAAACGTCGGAATGAGTACTTGCTGACATTCTGAATTCGTGCATTACTTTTAACATTGAATGAAACCATTTCTCACCGTTAACTTGCCTTTGACAGATTCAAGTACAGAAGTCTGCACCAAGTGTTTTAAAACATACTGTTTCAAGATCTTGTTATCTTTACCGGAATCAACAGTTTATTATTAATTGGCCGCATCTGGTCTATTCTCTGGGAGATGAAGCGATAACTCACTGTTTCGAATTCTACATCTAATGCTTTCAATGTTTTGAAAAACTGGTTACAAGAGTGAGAAAATTCAGGAAAACCAGCAGTCCTCACAAATATCATTTTAAAACCGCGAAGATCTACTGTCACACTCACTTCTGATTTTTGGTTCTTTGTGGAAATAACTGATGTGTTCCTATTTTGTTCTTTTATGATTATCGGATAAATGAAAGCAACTTCGAAAAACAGAAATAAATAGGCGGCTAGTTTACAGTTTCAGAAAGGTGTCAAACATTTAATCCACTTTTGTTAGCAATGTTCGTGTTTAGGATTCGAATGATTGTGTCATGGGTATAAAACTCTGACGTCAACCCATGTTCTAGAATTCTCTCCGATTTCGAGTGTACTGATAAGAAGTCAGTATAAATAACTTCTTGCCAGTACACTCGGGGTCGGTTTCTAATTGTCTTATCATGTTTCTTTATTTTACTACTTTAAGAACTCACATGTATTGATCGCCAAGTGTTGAGGCTTCCCTCTTCGAGCCGACCTAGGTTGGGAAATAACTAATCCTCAAATTTATGGCATGAAGATGAAGAAAAGGAAAGAAGTTGCAGTTGACAATATTGTGTTAAATTACATTTTTAACAATATGAAAGAAAGTTTGAAGCTCTATCATCATTTTCAATTTTTGAGTTTTATGACTTTCGCTTAATTCCACCAATTCTGTTCAATCAATCATAAAACTTGTCAAAATTGTGATATTTTGATGTCCAATAGCTTATTGAAAAGCTGAAATTACAACAAATACAATAATGTGCACAACTGATAACTTATTAGTACAACATCATTTTGAAACTTATGATTTTTCAAAAAAAGTGAAAAAAAAATTTTACGAAATTTTATTTTTCTCTCTTGAACGTCGATCAAATTTTTTTATATTTTGCACAGAAACTAAATCAAACATGCTTTTTCGTTTGATAGCATTTTCAAAAAAAGTTAACGGTTGGGTCGGGTGTTTGGTATTTGCTTGGTGTTTGCCACTTGCAGAATTTCTTAATTTTCGTAATTATAACGTTGTTTTTGATTCATGAATTTTACATCATTTAAAAGCCAAGATAATTTGACACATTTTGCTTTTTAGAACATCTTGATTGACTAAGAATGACCAAAGTTATGCCTCCTCAAAGTCTGAGGTAAGCCATCTCACGCGCAAAATCTAAAGGTCGGCATATCTCGAGAAGGGGGAGCCCGGCCAAAAAACGGCTTCAAGGGGTTTCTTACATCTGAGTGTAGATTCGAATCATGCATACTTCAAAGAAATTCAGGGGTAACACTTGGCGATCAATACATGTGAGTTCTTAAATTGACTCTTGTTAAAGTGTCTTAAGAAAAGAACCGCTACACCACCATGATCGGTTATGCTCTTCATCTTCATCAGAATCAGAAGATGAAGAGGTAGAACCATTCATATCTGAGGGATACAAGTCGACGTGCACCCTTCATATATTAACAATTGCGTTGTCCATAATCGCGAAACTGATTCTGGAATAATTACGAAAGTTTGACAGCACGAAGAAACTGTAAGAAATTACTGGAAAATGGATGATATTAATTAAGCGAAATTATTATTCTTATGATAATTGGATTCATGATGGCAACTTCAAAAAACGGGAATAAATAGACTGATAGTTTACAATTTCAGAAAGGTGTGAATAATTTAATCAACTTCTGTTAGCAATTTTTTGGCACAATTTAAAAATGCAACTTTTCCTATTTCAGATTCATCATAAAAGTTTGGCAGTTAGAGAAGTAAACATTACGTCCGTTGTGTACAACAAATTTCCAGCTTCAAATTTATCATTTTATACCAACGCAAAAAAAATCAAAGTGTTGCTTCACAAATCAAACAACAATTAGTGCTGTCATTCTTGAAAACAGTAAAATTTCCCCTCACGTTATTTCTGTAGAAGGTGTTTTGCAACCCCGTTCCTGGAAAAAACAAGAAAAACTAGACAAATATCACCAAAATTTGACAGTTCTTCACAACTCATAAAGGATTAGCAGAAAAACCTTGTGACCAATTGTTCGTTAAAATTCATTCTAAAATTTCTGGAAATCGGATAAGGTTTGGTCACAGAAAAGTGTGAAAATTGGTTCCTATGTGCATTTGTCAACAGTGATTCAGATTCCGAATGTAAGATCTGAAATCAAAAAATTTTACTAATAGTAGCGAAATTGGTGTTTTTTAATTCAAGCATATGGAATCATATGGTGACTAACGCATCCTCTTGCTCCCTTCTATCATGCACTTTGCAAAACAGAAAAAGTTGAAACAAAAATGGGATCGACCGAAAAAACGAACTGTTTCCTAGTACTCATTTGGATAGATCTGGGACCTGTGGGACAGTAAGGTTTCTTTTCCAACGTCAATTGAGTCCAGAATTTTTGGGCGCAATCGCTCCAGGCATTGTTCACATGCGATGTGCTAGCTCCTGCGAGGACTTTAAAAAAAGTTTTTGCAAAAACCCTAGAAACTAGTGTTCCCAAATTCTGATGTTTAGGGAGAATGTTTCTTTCGTAATTATTCGTAATTATACGCGTCCCCATCATCCAAAAAAGCGATTACTGTTTCTAGTTGCTTGTAACACTTGTACAAATATACTGATGGCACTGTGCTGATTATTTTCGAATCATTAATTTCAGACCCAGCAGAAGGACAGCGCCTACAAAATTCAGAAAATAAACCGAGATACTTCAAAAACAACTGCCTCTCGAACATAATGAAGGAAGAGCTGGAGCTCATGGTCACTGTCAAGATCATCTAAACAATTCGGGTGACTCTTTGGTAGAGTTCATTTCACCTATAATCCCGTTAATTTTTTCACGACCATGGTCAAAAATTTACTGCTTTGCGAGTTGCATAAAGTGACAGTAAGTGGCATTGGGATGCTTTCTGAAGGAAATCCACAAAACTTGAACTGGTTATCAAAAAAAAAGGGGAACCGGCACCCTAGTCGCATGTTATTACTCTTCAAATTCAACAATCTTGATTTGGTTTTATTAGATTCATCAAATCCGAACCAGCATCATCGAAACGTTACTGTTTTTCGAGTACCGTAATTTTCGAGGTATATGAGGTGTCTCAATCCGTCCACCTCCGTGAGCTGTACAGACTTTTACACAACTTTTCAAAATGAAATACACTCTTGTTTTGCTTTTCTTTCTTCCTTTGTTCAATCTTCATGATTCAAGTTAGAAATTCCAAAAATTGAACAATACTCACTCAAAATTCACTGTTCCTCAATGTGCATAAATGCTGAAGGCGAATTCTTGGGGCACTCATAATCTCAATATAGTCATAGTAACTATAGTTTAAATATGACGTCGTCGATAACGCATTTTGTACTATTTTTGGTCCTGGAATTGACAAAAAAAACATAAAATTTTACTGCTTCTTGATACCAAGAAATATACACTAAAGCTTTTTGCAGCATTTGTCAGAATTAATGGTGCGAAAGCTCAAAAAAGTCAGTGACACCTCCGCGTGATTACTGCTTTTCTACAAACCGGAAGAATAGAAAATGAGAAAACATCATGAAATTTCCAAAGAGTTCATATTTTCTCACAACTCATAAAACATTTGTGAAATCTATTAACCTCCTAAAAATAACTCTACAGTCAAAAAATACATTTTTACACCCGAGCCATTTCTTTCCAATATACTAACTTAAAGTACGCTTAAAATCCGCCAATTAATGAAAGACCGAAAATAATCAAAATTTACTGTCTTTCAATAACTGTAACTTTCTGGATGAAATTCAGGAAACGTTGAGAGAACGAAGTGAATTAAAAGTTTGAAGAAGGTAATGCGTTATGTAGTCCCCATTGATGTTAGATTATTCATTGTCTTCGTTAACATTTTATTCGAAAAAATTGGAAAAATATACAATAAACTTAATAAAAATCACTGTTTGCCAAGGCTCATGAAAGTACAATAGCTTTCAATACGATACTGCCCAGTTTTCTTTACAAACTTTATTGTAGTCAGATGAAAACTTACATTTTCAGATAGTCTTGAACATCAGCTGAAGTTATATTCAAATAATGACTCCATGGAATCACAAGTCCAATACTGAAATCCACATAAATTGACATTCCTGTTCTGAAATTTTTCAAAGAACTACTGTCCCTCAAACCCCGTATAGCTTCCACCAAAAGTCACAGAAACACTTCCGTTGTGCAGTTCATGTTGAAAAACAGCCACACTACCCATCTCTTCCCTTTTCCCTCAAAAATCTCTGAAAAAAAGCGTTATCCATTACCCAACGATTATCAAATCCTCGCCAAAACTCTCTAATGTAGACCGGACCCCCCCCCCCCCCCAGACACCTCGTAATGTATTTAGTGTCTGTTCCCTTCTTTGTCCTTCTTATCCAAGTGACATACGGTCCCCCTCTTTCTTCATGTTTCCCCCCTTTGTTAGGGAACATCTATATTGGTTTTTTGATATTTCGTTTTTATTCAACAGATATTCTTGAATTTTTTCAAATCGACAGTCAAAGTACCGTATGTCTCCAAATATCTCGTCCACATTTCCATTCATGATTTCATGTTTCATAACCACATTAAGTTTTGAAAGTCGTTATCTCGTCGATTTGCAGAGCAATTGATATACATATATGTATATCCTTCCTACTGAGGTATTCGGCTCCGCCCACTTTTCAGGATTATCTGAAAAATCGCATGTTTCATCTTGGTTTCTTATCGTTAGAATGTTAGTACTGATTCGATTACAACTTGAGATTTTTGGCCAGAAATAAGCAAAAGTTAATTGCGTAAGATATTAGATTCAGCTAATCATGAGTATAGCTTCAATATACTTAAGTTTCAGCAAAATCAAAAAATTGTTGTCCTGCCACCTTCAATAGATGACTTGATTATCTGAAAAATTGCATTTTTCATCGTGGTTTCTTATCGATAGACTTTTACTACGGTTTTGATTTCATGTTATTCGGAGACTCACTAAACTTTTCAGTCAGTTATGAACTTTTCAGTTTTTTCCATTTAACTCAAAAATATCATGTCTCTCAATGTCCTCAATTTTCAATTTTCTTGCTTGTCGATTTGTACCGAAATCCATTTTTTCTATCGCTAGAGCACATTTTGAGTAGATATGCTCTTCCCATTTCTAAGGGATTAACAGATTCCGGTAAACGGGGTTTGGTAACAATTTTGGTAGTTGCTAGGTAACAGATAACGTAACTAGTTGCTAGGTAACAGATAAACGTTAGTTTGAGTGAAGCATTTTTGCATTTTCAGTTAGTTCAGATTAGGTTCTTGTCATTTCGTGTTTCAGTATGTTGAGTGTCTCATAACTAATTTGTATCAACTTTTTGGTTTCCTTTGGTTCTTAATTGAAGATTACGTGATTTGAGTCTCAGTCAGTGTATGCCTTGTATGCAGACGATTAACAATCTTTGTGTTTCAGCTTGCTGTGTTAATTAATTTTCTCTTATTCCTCTAGTCACAAACGGAACATGCCTGCCCTCTGTACCAGTGAAACCAGAACTTGACGATTTATTGAATGATTATGCAGTTTCAGTAGGTTCATATAGTATTTTGAGTTTACACGGAAGCATTCTTGATATAGAAATTAAAAGTTCTGATACTCGGTTTGTGAACGAGATTCTTGTAAATGGACACAGTACAAACACCGTGTCCTAGTTTTTTTTTTCGATAATAGCACCTATTCAATATATCTTACATCATTGCATTGAAAATACACTATGGATTCTAATAAGGTCTTTGGAGGGGAGCCAAAAAAAAAACCCGTTTCAGTATAGTGTTATCAGTAGACCATAATACTATAATATAGTATTTTATGAATATTGACTTTCCTTTCGAAGAATAGATTTGTAAATTAATCTACTGTTTCGGAGCATACTCATGCTCCAATATTTTCTCCGTTATTAGTTAGTCAATCATAAAAACATCAAGGATTATCTGAAATCATCTGTAATTTTCTCTAATTCATTAAAAAAGCCTCATAGTTTTCTTGTTTCAAGGTCCCTATATTTTTTCTAAATTTTTATATTCTCATTGAACTTGTCATTTCTCGTTCGTCTTATACAGTTCTATGTATACGTTTCTTTAGTTTTCAAAGCTTTCTAGGTTTCAAGACCTCCCAATCAAAGTATCACTTCCTTTTTTTCTCAATGGTCGTTTTCCTCAATGGTATCCGTACATGTGTCAAAAAAGTGTCATTTTCCAGATAATGGCAACGGACCTCCAACAACAACTGACTTCCAGTACCAGTCTATACGATGCCGAGTCGTTAAAAGCGTTCAATCAAATGTACAACTCACGGAATCCATATGGAACTGTTGGTGCTGCGGTGGGGTTCAACAAAATAACAATATGGATATATTGAAGATCTAAAATTCTTCTGAAGATTTAAGATCGTGCTAAAACTCAAAACATTCCTAAAAAGCGGTCACATTTTTACTGTTTCAAAACCTAGATAACTTGCACAGCAAACTTTTTATAACAATTCGGCTTAATCATTCTCACTTATTCCAGACCTACCCAAATGCTGCTGCGGCGTTACCCTTCTTCGCTCAACACTTTGCACCCTACCGTACTCCAAATGCATCATCATTCTCCCCATCGTCCTCCTCCTCATCAAGCTCTTCCACATCTTCCCAACACCACCCATCATCGAAAAAGAAGAAACCCGTTCCAGTATCATCAGATCAGAAGGATGAGGTTAGTAGGATTACTAGAAGTGGGTCTTTTGGGAATACAGTATCATAGCCCCAGTTTGGGTCTTGCCACGAAATCTGTAATTTTTACTTGTCTAGTTAACAAAAGTTTGTGTTCCAAAGTGTTGAAATTATAAGGTTATGACTAGTGATATTAGTAACACAGACACGTTCTTAAAGTACAGTACTTCAGTTTTTCGTATCATCGAGAACCAACCGTCTATATGTAATTATTATTATGTTAGGAATACTACGAGCGCCGTCGCCGCAACAACGAATGCGCTCGAAAATCCCGAGATGCTCGGAAGATACAAGACACGGATAATGGGATACGAGGAGTTCAATTGGAGGCGGTAGGCCCTTGGGAGTTGGCGGGAACTCAAAAATTCAAATTTTAGGAAAACCAACAACTTAAGGCCTACATGTATCAGCTGTACCATGAGAACATGATGATGAAGCAACAGTTGTTTCAGAAGAATGGGGGAGGCGGAGCTAATGATTTTACGGTTCCCACTTTTTGATTATCAGTGGAGCGAAATTGCATAATTTGTTTGTCTGTATGAATTTTTTGTGTGATTGGATTAATTCAGATACAGGGAAACAAATGAAAATTTGAAAACTGTAAAAATTGAAATTTTTTTTCGAAAAAATTTTAGCTTCGCCTTTGACATATTTTTGATTTAATGCCGTGAATTTGAACGGCCGGTTGCCGAACGGACTCCTGGATATTTCCTCACTAGTCATTTCGCAACCGCGAAAATTCGCAACCAAGACATTTTAAAACTGACCGTTTCGCAACCAGTCGTTTCGCAACTCTATAAACTAGTCCACTTTACGTTCATTGTGGTTGTATGGGATTAGGGTATTGTGAACTATTCCAGGTAATAGTCTACATATGAAAAGCTGTGTTTTTAACGTGAACCTTTTACAAAATACTGGATTTCGCGGTTGCGAAATGTCGAAGTTGCGAAACGACTGGTTGCGAACTGTCTCAAAGCTGCCAAAAATGACAGCTTGAACACGCTAAAAAAAAAGTTTAAAGAATTATGCCGTGAATTTCTATTAAATTATTTTTTTCAGTCCAGTTAGTTTTTCTTCTGATAAAGATCTCCCAGATCATGTTCGAAGATAAGGAGTTCCCCCTAAACCCCTCCTCTTTTCAAAATTTCAATTCAAGTTCTTCTCTGTCCCTCACATCAACAGAACATGCTTTTCAATCAACTCATCTTCATCTACTCATTGCTCATTTCATCCGCCTACGCGTACACTCAACAGGAGATCGATAATGCCAATGTTGTACTGTGGGTGTGCATCGTCGTCGGAGTGTTGATCAGTATTTCGGGATGCGGAGCAGCCGGATTCTTCTATATGATGCGGAAGAGGAACAGTAATCAAGGACAGGTTATGGTCGTGCACTAGGAGAAGGATTAGCGATTCGAAATCACGGATAAAGAAAAACTACACTTCTATGAATACTCTCACTCTCTTTTTTGGTAGAAATGTGAATAAATGAGTTTCTCAGTTCGACAACCTTGTTCAGTTCAAAAAAAAATGAGACAAGACAAGAGCACCTGTCTTCCAGTGTTTTTTTTAAGATACAGTACCGGCCAAAAGGTTGTCAACTTTGCTCATTTTCAGTGCAAAATGGTCAACTTTGAGAGTCGGAAAAATAGGTTTCCCGTTTTTAAATTTTTTAAAAATTTTGTGGATATAGAGATCAACTCTAGAACTCCATTTTCATAGTTCACAACTTTTTCTCATATCCACTTTCTGAATAGATAGATCGCGTTGAAAAAATCTGTCTAACTTTTCTCGAAATTTACACTGAAATTTGAAGAAATTTCGGGTTGTTCACTTTCACGATACATAACTCTCCTGAAAATGGTTATGAGAAAAAGTTGTTGACTATGAAAATGGAGTTCTAGAGTCGATCTCTATACCCACCAAATTTTAGAAAAATTGAACAGCGGGAAACTTATTTTTCACACCCTCAAAGTTGACCATTTTGCACTGAAAATAAGCAAAGTTGACAACCTTGTGGCCGGTACTGTACATGCTATCCTTTCTCTTAACTTTTTGATTTCTCTAGAAACAAAGATCACATCCATACATGTCGCGGGCCGGTGGAGGAACTTCTACCGGCCTGAACTTTTCTGACGTTGAGATACGCGCTTTTAAAGTTAGAGTTCACGACATAGATGGCGATTGGTGAAGTTTTCGGGATTTTCAGGAGCATGGAAAAGTTCTGGAAATCCTAGATTTGGAATAAACACCCCTAAACAATCCGCTAGACGGATCGGCTTCCTCTACTAGGACAGTATTCAGGTGTTTGAAAAGTAAAGTTTTTGAAAAGTTTGAAGGAGTTTTGAGTGGATTTTTGAGTAATTCAGGAAAGTTTTCGGGATTCTCAGGAACATGGAAAAGTTCTGGAAATCCTTGATTTGAAATAAACACCCCTAAACAATCCGCTAGACGGATCGGCTTCCTCTACTAGGACAGTATTCAGGTGTTTGAAAAGTAAACTTTTTGAAAAGTTTGAAGAAGATTTGAGTGGATTTTTAGCTAGTTTGGTAGAGTTTTCGGGATTCTCAGGAACATGGAAAAGTTCTGGAAATCCCTTATTTGGAATAAACACCCCAAAACAATCCGCTAGACGGATCGGCTTCCTCTACTAGGACAGTATTCAGGTGTTTGAAAAGTAAAGTTTTTGAAAAGTTTGAAGGAGTTTTGAGTGGTTTTTATGTAGTTTTGGAAAGTTTTCAGGATTTTCAGGAACATGGAAAAGTTCTGGAAATCCCTTTTTTGGAATAAACACCCCTAAACAATCCGCTAGACGGATCGGCTTCCTCTACTAGGACAGTATTCAGGTGTTTGAAAAGTAAAGTTTTTGAAAAGTTTGTTGGAATTTTGAGTGGAATTTTAGCTAGTTTGGTGGAGTTTTCGGGATTTTCAGGAACATGGAAAAGTTCTGGAAATCCCTTATTAGGAATAAACACCCCTAAACAATCCGCTAGACGGATCGGCTTCCTCTACTAGGACAGTATTCAGGTGTTTGAAAATTAAAGATTTTGAAAAGTTTGAAGGAGTTTTGAGTGGATTTTTGAGTAGTTTGGTGGAGTTTTTGGGATTTTTAGGAACATGGAAAAGTTCTGGAAATCCCACATTTGGAATAAACACCCCTAAACAATCCGCTAGACGGATCGGCTTCCTCAACTAGGACAGTATTCAGGTGTTTGAAAAGTAAAGTTTTTGAAAAGTTTGTAAGAATTTTGAGTGGATTTTTGAGTAATTCAGAAAAGTTTTTGGGATTTTTAGGAACCTGGAGAAGTTCTGGAAATCCTAGATTTGGAATAAACACCCCTAAACAATCCGCTCGACGGATCGGCTTCCTCTACTAGGACAGTATTCAGGTGTTTGATAATTAAAGATTTTGAAAAGTTTGTAAGAATTTTGAGTGGATTTTTGAGTAATTCAGAAAAGTTTTTGGGATTTTCAGGAACATGGAAAAGTTCTGGAAATCCCACATTTGGAATAAACACCCCTAAACAATCCGCTAGACGGATCGGCCTCCTCTACTAGGACAGTATTCAGGTGTTTGAAAAGTAAAGTTTTTGAAAAGTTTGAAGGAGTTTTGAGTGGATTTTTGAGTAGTTTGGTGGAGTTTTTGGGATTTTTAGGAACATGGAAAAGTTCTGGAAATCCCACATTTGGAATAAACACCCCTAAACAATCCGCTAGACGGATCGGCTTCCTCTACTAGGACAGTATTCAGGTGTTTGAAAAGTAAAGTTTTTGAAAAGTTTGAAGGAGTCTTGAGTGGATTTTTGAGTAGTTTGGTGGAGTTTTTGGGATTTTCAGGAACATGGAAAAGTTCTGGAAATCCCACATTTGGAATAAACACCCCTAAACAATCCGCTAGACGGATCGGCTTCCTCTACTAGGACAGTATTCAGGTGTTTGATAATTAAAGTTTTTGAAAAGTTTGAAGAAGATTTGAGTGGATTTTTGAGTAATTCAGAAAAGTTTTTGGGATTTTTAGGAACATGGAAAAGTTCTGGAAATCCTAGATTTGGAATAAACACCCCTAAACAATCCGCTAGACGGATCGGCTTCCTCTACTAGGACAGTATTCAGGTGTTTGAAAAGTAAAGTTTTTGAAAAGTTTGAAGGAGTTTTGAGTAGATTTTTAGCTTTTAAAAACGTTTTTGGGAATCTCCGGATTATCAACAAAAAACCCCTTATTTGAACCTAACACCCCCAAATAATCCGCTAGACGGATCATATGCCACTACTAGTTCAGGCGAATCTACTCGATTCCCCCATCAGAATCCCTCGACATCGACAGGCTCTCGACACCTTCACGATCCTCACGCCTCCCATCGATCCATCACCAAACCGAAGCACGAGCCAACTGCTAACGACCAAACCGAGTCGGAGGAGAAACGAAGACCTGAAAATAGTAGATATGGAAAATTTGGAATTCAATGATAGAATGAATTTGTAAACTCTAGTTTACTATACCCAAACCTACCTTTAAGCATGAGTCGGATGTTGATAGTTGCCAAGATTGAAACCACTGGAGACAGGAGGGAGCTGGAAATTGGAAATTGAAATCGATTGAATACGATATAAATGGAATTATCGAAAAAGAGAGAAAAGGAGTGAGAATCGAAAAACGGAAAGACGAGAAATGACTGAATGAATGAGTGATGAGTTGTCTCAACGTCTTCTCTAAAAATGGGGCCTTGTACACCTGGATCGATTTTACAGGTGTGTGGATTAAGACAATAATGTTTGTGTCTCTTATAAAATCAATACTCTCTCACTATCATAAAACTCAAATTTTCAATAGAGCAAGTTTTCGGAGGCCCATAAAATGATGGCCGAATGGGGTGAATGTAAGAAGTTTTCTAGAAAAGTGACAAAATCCTTAATGTTCGAAGTAGTCAAAAAGCTTATTATCAAAAAAACAAAAGTTGGAAATCCTACAGTTTTTCTCATTTTCTTAGAGAATTTGAAAAATAACCTAGAATACCCCCAATCCTTACTGTAATCCAGAAAACTCAAAAGAGGGAACGACTATTGGAAAAACACGAAAACGGGAGCCTATTGGAGAATGGTAGAAAAGTAGAAGAGACAAAAATGAACGAATGAATGGTCTTCCAAAAACTTGGGAGAGGCGTGGGCGGGTTTATTGATCTCACACCTGGACCCACTAGTTGTAAAAACAGAGTCATATTGTCTGCGTCTCTCACCCGAGCAGCACTCTCTCACCACAGTACCCCTCCCCTATGTACCAATGGGGCGCGTGTACAACACAAATCCGGTAAAAGGGTCATCATGTACACTGGAATAGTCTTCACATAGTGAGTGGAATGCGCGCGCGGGTCGCTCCCACGTTCCCAGGAGCCTCATTCTTCTCCACATCCCCTTGTTTGTCTGGTGTTCCGATTTTTCAACGAATTCTCTTTGATCTTGCCGCTCGTTTTTTTTTGGATTCTGGAATCTTTCGAAGAGTTCTGAAGGCGTCTGAAAACATCAGAAGTAGCCTAAAAGAATTTGAAGAGCTCACAAAGTTCTGAAAAATTCTAAAGGGTCGTGAAGGATTCAGATGGGTTTAAGAGAATTTCGAAGTTTTTGCGATTCCAGTAGATTCTGTAGGCGGTTTTTCAATCTGTTTTGAACTCTTGTTGAAGGGTTTTGAGGGGTTCTGGATGATTCTGAAAAGTCTGAAAAGTTCTACTTGCTTTTTTTTCGCTTTTACTGCATTTTTCCTTCAATTTCTCTGCGTTTTGATTCCTTTTCTCCTCGATAATTCCGTTGCCTTCTTGGGCTATTTTCTCACTTTTATGCTCTTTCAACTCTAAGATTTTTTTCAGGACGGCCTCTTGT
The DNA here is from genome assembly GCA_963932045.1 of Caenorhabditis sinica. Lineage (NCBI taxonomy): Eukaryota > Metazoa > Nematoda > Chromadorea > Rhabditida > Rhabditidae > Caenorhabditis > Caenorhabditis sinica. Next base: position 25,997,179 of record OZ009940.1, read on the forward strand.
GCTCCCAGACTTGTGTAGTCATTAGCCTCGACTTTCCAGAAGTCTCCAGAGGCCTTCAGAATTCCCCGTTTCCGAAAAACCTACTGTACTCGACAGTATCTCCTCGTTTTCTGCGTTTTTGGACAGCAATAAAAGATCATCGAAATGGCTTACAACGGTATAAACGTGAGTTTTCTTCTTTCCTTGAAAATTTGAAAAGAACTTTTGGCTTCGGAAAATCCAGAACCGTCTTCTGAGAATTGTGCTCAAAATGTCCAGAAATCCACTTGAACATCGAAATTTTTCATTGCCAATTTTTCCAAATTTCAAGCTCTGGATATTTTGAACTTCAAATTTTCCGTTTTCACACTTTTTTTTGGATTCTCGAACTTCAAACTTGTTACCCAATTATTCGTTTTTCAAACTGCCAACGGTCCAAAAATGTTGGGGATGCGCGCGCTTTTTTGAGTACTAGGAGATCAAAAAATTTTTGATCTCCAAGTGCTAGAAAAAACGCGTTCGCTGAGATTGAGATGGAGCGCATTTACAACATTTTCGGAACCTTTTTAAAACCAGTAATCTGGTAGCGAGGTTCGAAGTTTAGAACTTGAAGATCAAGAAAATGCTGGGAAACTGAAAATTCGAGATTCAAAATATCCAAAAAAATGAGCTTGGTATTTGGAAAAATTTGACATGAAAAAGAAGACAAATTTCCTTCCAAAAGACATCCAGATTTTGACTAGGAAGATCCGAAAAACTTCAAAAGCATCTATAATTTTTCAGCGCCATCCTCGCCAATGGGCTCCGCCCCCTCTTCCGTCTCCATATGTGCCATTGGAAAACTTTCGCCCCGAACCATATGGATATGCTCGGGTTCCATATGCCGGCGTCTATCCAAACTTTCCACAACCAGTCCAAGTCCAATTTCCCGCCAACACCGACAACACACCATATGAGTTAGGATTTGGAGGATATCGTGGATATGGCCACGAATTCGCTGAAAATCATGACCAGTACCAACCAGCGGCAGCTATTCACAATGGACGATTTGGTGGAGATTGGAATCATGGCGGAAATCAACAAATTGGACATCATCCAAACGCAATTCACAGACTTCCCATTCAACATCGTCCGGAGTCGAATCGCCTCATCCATCATCCTTACCGACGCAGCCAACAAGAGCAATCGAATCGGCAGGAGCAGCGTGTCCGGGACCGCGAAGCCGCGCGGTTGGCAAGGAATGATCATGTTGCGAGACTGGATATACTCGACCAACAAGTGAGTTGATGTGTCGGGAGATTCTGAAAAATTTGAAAAATTCGAGTAGGATTTTTGCTCAAAATAGGCCTAATATCCAAAAAATGAGCTCAGAAACGTTCCAAAAGTAGGCTATTGACGATTTTCCAGAAAAGGGGCGGAGCCAACTTGGCTCCGCCCCTTTTTTTGGAATAACGGCCATGGTCCCTTTTGAAACATTTTGGAGCTCATTTTTCGGATTTTAGACTTAGTCTTGAGTATTTTTACTGCAATATTTGCTCTATTTTCGAACAAGAATTTTGGAGATTCTCAAATTTGAAACCTCAAAAATCGACAAAAAGTTCAACTCACATTTGCCAATTTTCAGCGACTCGAAGAGCGACGCGCTCGTCGTCAACGTCAACAGCCTCCGAATCCAGATGTAATTGAAGATGTTGAGAGACATCACGAGGTTCCGGCTCGACAAAACGCAGCAAATGGGCATGAGGGAATTGTGATTCTGAACAACGACGGACTAGGATTGAATAGAAGACTGGAAGAAGGTGTTGATGATGATGTGGATGTTATTGAGAGAGACGATGTGGAGGAAGAAGAAAACGATCGGATCGAAAATGGACGAGGCGGAGAAGGGAATCAAGATGAGACCCTTGATCAAGTCGGAATCGAGAGAATGAGAAATGAGGAGGCGGAAGGGCAGGAGGACATCTTCAATAACGCCATAATTCAGCACGATGAAGAAGATGAACGTGACGAGGAGGAGTTGGTGGATGAGGCAGCGCGAGGAAGAGCATTGGAATGGCGAGATAGAGCTACTTACACAACGACTCCTCCGCCACATATGACTCGTAGCTACCACCGATTCGTGAGTTGATTTTTGAAATTTATGAGATTCCGAGAATTTCAAAAATTTCTTCCCAAATTATTGACTTCTTCCAGCTCGTCACCCGTGCTGCGCAACTTGCCGAGGCTGAGCCGACTCCACGGGATGGTCCGATTGAGTGCTTTATTTCTGCCCAGCCAACTCGACTGACCGTCGCCGAGACGTTGTCATATATACAATTCCATCACAAGTTAGTATTTTGCCTATTAGCACAAAATCCACCAAAATGCACACCGAAACATTCAATTTTTTTCAGCATTGTCACTGACAACTGGCATCTCCACGAGACGAAACCTTCGCTTCTCAAAGGCACGGAGCCCAGCATGGAGCACGTCTTCAGAGTCACTGTCAGCCAGCGACATGAAATTCCCTTCAGTCGAGACACTTGGAAAGTCGCGCTGTGCGCGCACACTCTGGTGAGTTTCATTTTCCAACGTCTTCGAATTTCAAAATCTTATATTTCTAGTTTCCATAAAAACAACCTTATTTTTCTTCCAGATGGCTCGAAAGGGCAACATCTATCATACACTCTCCAACAGTGAGCTCGTGCGTGCCGTCGTGCTGGCCACGTGGGTCCAGGTCGTCCCGGATAGGAATCGATTCGTATCCAAGGATTATAGGAAGGCCATCGCCAGGATTGACCACTTCAGAGAGGCCTACAGAGTGCCTATGGTTCGACAGCTTCTCCAAAGTGTAAGTTTGACTTCTTTGGCCTGAAAATCGAGAGAATTTTGTGCGAAAAATCCGACAAAAAATCAAGAAAAAAACGAAGAAATGATGAGTGTCATTTTGATCTGAATTATGAAAGTTTTCTTTTCCAAAACTTTGTAGATCAAAAAATTGGTACTTTCCGACATTTTGATGATTCACGATTTTCGGTTTCAATTCGTTTTTTTGAAACAAGATTTGGTAGATCAATATTTCTAAGCTCGTCACTTTTTGGGTAGATCAAAAATTTTGAAAATTTTTTCGAATCATCGAGAAATGGGCATTTCGCAACCAATCACATCGCAACCACGACATTTCGCAACTAGACATTTCGCAACCAGTCACATTGCAACCATGTCATTTCGACTAGTTGCAAAACCTCCGCACACTCCTAGATTTTTAGTCTATTAGTAGATCAAAATTTTTCAATAAAATTTCTCGATTTTCGGCCAGCATTGTTTGAATCTTTCGAATTTCCCATCCAAATTTTGTCGTTTTTTTCAGGTGTTCAACGCCGCCGGTCTTCTCCGTCTCGCCGAAGAATACTCCTTCCTGAGCTGGTCCGAGAATTTCGAGAGGAATCATCCGGAGGCACACCGGCACGTCTGAGTCATCTATCTTCCATTCCATGCTACCTTTCTCATATCCGCTTTATGATTCATTAAGTTCTATTAGCGATATTCCCCAATGGGAAACGCGCTCCATCGGCAACTTGGCTGAAATTTGAATTTTCTGCTTTCCCGCCGTTTTGAAAACAGCGAAACATGTTTCGGTGGGTGCGTGGACTCCTCGTGGACAATTCGACTGCTGCCCGAGTTGTCCACGAGGAGTCCACAAACCCACCAAAACATGTTTCGCTGTTTTCAAAATGGCGGGAAAGCAGAAAATTCAAATTTCAGCCAAGTTAGCAATGGAGCGCGTTTCCCCTTGGGGAATAACGCTAATACCGCATTTTATTTGCATTTTTATTTGCCACTTTTTATTCATATTATAGTTATTTTTAGCTCCGAATTGTACATAATGAAAACAGAAAAATCCAATAAAAATTTTTGGATTTTCAAAATTTGTTCCAATTTTTGTTTTTCTAATTTCAGGGTCTAAAGGGTTAGAGTCTGGAAAATTTTCGGAATCTTTGGAACCTTCTGTGTGCTATAAAACCTTGATTATCAGTAGAGCGCATTTGTAACATTCGCTTATCAATGGAGCGCGATTGCAACATCTTTTATCCACAGAGCGCACTTGCAGCTTTTGGTTATCCATGGAGCGCACTTGCAACATTATCCATGGAGCAGTCCATTTTTCATCGTCGTCTTTTGACTTCTCGTCTGGAGTTCTGTGGCTTCTGAATCCGTCCCTGATCCTGTCTATCTGAATTCTGAATCGTAGAATCTTCGAACAACCATTGGGTTTCCAATACTTATTCATTTATTCTTTTTTTAGAGAAAAAAACGGGCGGGTCGGAATAAGAATAACACAGTTTTGAATTGTGAAGGAGTGAAGAAAAGAGAGAGAAATTCAAACTTTTTAAATGGGCGGAAAAAATTTTGAAATTCGAAAGAGAAAGCTATAAAAAAGAAGATGTGGGGGGAAAATGGATTGGAATATCGAGAGAGCAAATTTCGGAAATTTGAATTTACCGCCGAAAAAACTGTTTTTTGAAGGGGGGAAATTCAAATTTCAATTGGGTGGGGGAAACATTGAGAGAGAAGGAAGAGCAATTAGAATTAGAGAAAAAGAAGAAGTTGAAGGTGTAGGATGATGATGATTCTGCTTCTTTTTCTTCTTCTTTTGGTGGAGAATGTGATGTTGAGCTCGATGATGGAGGAGAGAGCAGAGGATCCTTAGAGGATCATGCATTTACTCTTCTTCTTCTTCTTTTGCTGAAGAGCTGCTTGGGTGGCTTTCTCGAAGACCTGTAATGAAAAATTAGTTGAAAATGGGGAAATTTGAGTGAAATTTGGGTTAGAATGGCTCAAAATTCCCTAAATATGGCCAAAATTGCTCAAAACTGCTCAAAATTTTCGTCAAAACACACTCGAATTGGCTCAAAACGCACCATTTTTGGAGCAAAATGTTCGAGATTTTCGAGCTCTGGAGCATTTTGAACCTTTCATTCAAATTTTGGGCCTTTTTTTTTGAATCTTTGGTGTCAAATTTTGGCGTTTTTAAGCTATTTCGCCAATTTTTCAACATTTTGAACGAAATTTCGAGCCTTTGCAGCCAATTTTTGAGCATTTTTGGCCATTTTGAGTCATTTTCAAAGCTTGAAATTTGGTTCTGAAGGCTCAAAATGGCCCAAAAAACGCGGAAAATGGCTCCAAAAACGCCAAGATGACTCAAAAAGTCTCATTTCTTTTCAAAATTAGTTTTTATTGGCTCAAAATAACTCAACATGACCAAAATCGGTCAAAAATTGGCTCCAAAAGCACGAAATTTTGCTCAAAATGCTGAAATTTTTGGCGAAATAGCTCAAAAACGCTAAAATTTGACACTAAAGACTCAAAAAGACCCAAAATTCGATTGAAAACGTTAGAAACGCTCCACAGCCATAGTTACCGAAAATGGCTTGAAAATTCTCAAAATTTGGCCAAAAGTGCTTCAAAATGGTCCGGAATAGCTCAAAAAGTGACCAATTTCGGCCAGAATGGCTTAGAATTCGAATCAGGAGGTTCAAAATGAATATAGGCGAATTTGTGTTGAAAAATGGCTGAAAAGACTGAAAATGATTAACTTTTGACTGAAAATGGGTTAAAGATTCTCTGAATTTGGTTCAAAATGAGTCGAAAATGTCGAATTTTGGCGAAAATCGACCTAAAGCCTACCCAGCTGATTCTGGCTAAAATTTCCAGTTTTGAACCGAAAAAACTTGATGTTTTCGACGAAAATCAGCTGGTGGCCGAGTTAGAGGTTTCTAGGCTATTTTTTTGAGCTTTGCTTCCATGTTTGGAGCAATATTTTAGAGATTTTTGAGTCAAATAACAGCGAAAAAATGCTTACCTCACGAATTGGAAATTTGAAAAAGAAAGCTATAAAAAAGAAGGGAGAGATGTGTTGATGTGGGGGGAAAAGGGATTGGAATATCGAGAGAGCAAATTTGAATTTACCGCCGAAAAAAAACATTTTTTTGAAGGGGGGAAATTCAAATTTCAATTGGGTGGGGGAAACATTGAGAGAGAAGGAAGAGCAATTAGAATTAGAGAAAAAGAAGAAGTTGAAGGTGTAGGATGATGATGATTCTGCTTCTTTTTCTTCTTCTTTTGGTGGAGAATGTGATGTTGAGAGCTCGATGATGGAGGAGGAGAGAGCAGAGGATCCTTAGAGGATCATGCATTTACTCTTCTTCTTCTTCTTTTGCTGAAGAGCTGCTTGGGTGGCTTTCTCGAAGACCTGCAATGAAAAATTGGTTGAAAATTGGGTAAGAATGGCTCAAAATTCTCTAAATATTGCCAAAATCGCTCAAAATTTTGGTCAAAATCTTGAAATTTGGCCAAAAATGCTTCAAAAAAGTCCGGAAAACCTAGAAAAATTGACAAAATTCAGCCGATCTGGCTCAAAATGACTATAGGAGACTTTTGGTCGAAAAATTTGCTAAAAACACTCAAATTTCGTCTAAAAACGATAAACAGTGGGAAAAAGCTGCTCCGAAGAGTCAAAACTTGCCCTTAAAATCAGTTTTTTGGCTAAAAATAGGTCAAAATGCTCTAAATTTGGTTCAAAATGAATCAAAAATGTCAAATTTTGGCGAAAATCGACCCAAAGCCTACCCAGCTGATTCTGGCCGAAATTTTTCGTTTTTGAATCGAAAAACTGGCAAATTTTGGCCCAAATCATTTGGTGGCCGAGCTAGAGGTTTCTAGGCCATTTTTGGAGCAGAATTTTTCAGATTTCGAGCCAAATCATAGCAAAAACAAGCTTCTAGGCCATTTTTTGAGCTCTGCTATCATTTTTGGAGCAAAATTTTCGAGTTTTGAACCTAAAATCAAGAAAAATCTCACCTCACGAATTCCATCCTTGGTCTTGGCAGAGCACTCCAAATAGGCGAACGCTCCAATCTGCTCGGCAATAGCACGTCCCTGCTCGGGCTTGACCGGCTCCTGCTTCATCTTGGCCAACTCTCTGACCGTCTGTGGATCGCTGCGAAGATCGCGCTTGTTTCCGACCAAAATGATTGGCACGTTCGGGCAGAAATGCCTGACTTCTGGCGTCCACTTCTCTGGAATATTCTCCAACGAATCCGGCGAGTCGATGGAGAAGCATAGAAGAATCACATTGGTATCCGGGTATGAGAGGGGTCGCAGACGGTCGTAATCTTCTTGACCAGCGGTATCCCAGAGGGCAAGCTCGACCTGCAGCAAAGGGGTGACGATTAGTTAGGTGTTCATATAATGGTAATAGGGGAAGTTTATAGCTAATTTAGATGGTTTTTCATGTATTTGCAAATTCCAAAAATCCAGACGGAAAAGCTTAAAAATCGTTCTAAAACCTCGAAAATTGGGTCAAAATGACCATGACCTCGATTTCCAAAAAATGGGCGGTGTCTGGAGCATTTTGAAGCCAATTTTCGGGGGATTTTGGAACGATTTTTGAGCCTTTCATCTTTATTTTCGAAATTGACACCGATATTCGCAATGGAGCGCGGTTTAACGCCGAAAACATCGCTAATAGCTAATCTATAACGCAGAGACTGAAATTCGACGCTTAAAGGCAGCCAAGCTAGACCTAATAGTCAAAATAGCGCAATTTTTGCGAAAAATGCGTATTTATAGCATAAAAATGGCCGAAAATCGCAAAAATTCGGTGAAAATAGCGCAGAAAATCGCATTTTCGTCGTCCAAAACGTCAAAAATCGCCAAAAATTCGCTGATAGCTAATCTAGAGCGCTCAGACAGAAAATCGCCCCTAAAACTCGGTAAAAACGGGCCTAACAGTCAAAATAGCCTCATTTTTCCCGTTTTTGCCATCTAAAATGCCAAAAACCGGCCGAAAATCGTCATTTTTGGAGCCAGTCGTCTCAAATTCGCTCTATTCCCTCGATGGGTTTTCAGCGTCGAAAATCCGTCTAAAATCGCAGAAAAAGGTCCAAAATCGCTATGCGAGTCGTCTCCCAGAGCTCTCGGCGCTGCCAACTCCAACTTTGCTCAATTTCTTGCTCATTTTATAGCGAAAATCGCTGTTTTTAGAGCCAAATTCGCTCTAGACACTCCAGGTGCTCTCATCGTCGAAAATCCGTCTAAAATCGCAGAAAAAGGTCCAAAATCGCCAGAACTTTCGCTATTTTCCATGTAAGTGTCTCCAACTCTCGATTTTTGAGGGGTCCTGGTTCTTCACAATCTTACCTGTCTTCCATCGATTTCGACTTCGGCAACGTAGTTCTCGAAGACGGTCGGCACGTACTCGGCGGGGAAGCTGTCCTTTGAGAAGACTATGAGAACACATGTTTTCCCGACGGCTCCGTCGCCCACGATGCACAGCTGGAAAAGAAAAATAGAGTTGATTTGGTGAAAAATGACGATTTTTGCGTCAATTTTGGTCATTTTGGCTCCAAAAAGCTGATTTTTTGGCTATTTTTCGACGGAAAATGCTCCTTTTCGTCAAAATCGCTCTAAAGGGGAGCAAAACGGCTCCAAACAGTTGATTTTCTCGCTGTTTTTCGCTCCGAAACACTAATTTTTCGATTTTCGAGTGAATTTTTGGTCAAAATCGCTCTTGGAGCCTCTGACCTCAATTTGGACTATTTTTAGCTCAAAATTGCTCATTTTCAATGCAATTTTCGCCATTTTTTCGATAATGAGCGCCTCATTATTTTCTCTTTTCCAATTTTTCCAATTTCTTACCTTTCGACGAATCGTGGCCATTTTTGAGCGAAGAGCGAAGAGTTGAGAGGGGAGGGCCTGTAAATTGGAGAAAATTGCTATTTTTTGTGAGAAGGAGAAGACAAAAAGGCAAAAATGAAGGGTAAAAAGAAAATGAGACAAGGAGAACGAAACTATACAGAAAAAGATGGTGGAGAAGAATGGATAGAAGGGGACCATGATCGATTTTTCACGATTTTCCAGTCAATTTTAACCATTTTTGGCCAATTTTTCGTCTAAAAACGGTTAAAATTCACTAAAATAGATCAATTTTGAGTGAAAATCGTCAAAAATCGCCTTCGCCGCTAAACACTAGTCGATAATTGGGCGCCGAGCGAAAATTGAGCTCTCAGAGCCGTTTTTCGAGTTTCCCAGTCATTTTTTCACTAAATTTTATCGAAAATGCCGTATTGCGGGGGAAAATCGCTGAAAATTGGCCAAAATCGACGAAAATTGAGCGCGGAGCCTCAATTTTCGCATCAAAATTACTGAGCGGAGAAGCGAAAAAATATGGAAAATGACGAAAACTAATCAAAAATACAGGTGGAAAATAGTGAATTTTAACGAAAATTAGCACGAAAAGTAAAAAAAAAGGATGAGAAATGACCAGAAAGCAGCGAAAACCACCCGAACCCCAATGACGAATAAACCCTATTTTTAGTTATTTTCAGTTCAATTTTACCCAAAAATTCAAAATTTTCATAAATTTTCGACCCAAAAAATAAGAAAATAAACGGAGAACAAGCCAAAAACGATGAAATAGCGAAATTTCCGAAAAATTCAAAATATCCCATTCTTGCTCAAAATCTATGTTTTTAGGTTCATTTTCGTGTCTAAATAGTGTGAAATTTGATTTTTTTCCTCGAAATTAACCCCGAAAACCATGAATATCGAGAAAAAATGGCCAAAAAACAGCCAAAACAGCCGAAATCTCTTTTTGGCCTATAAATCGAATTTTCACCAATTTTAACTGATTTTTTAATGGAAATTCTTACTTTTTATCGTTGAAAATTATATTTTTCATTATTTTTCGAACCAAAACCCAAAAAAATCGACCGAAAACGAGCTGAAAACGACGGAAAAATTACTGAAAAATTCTGAAAATTGACAAAAAATTTTCGAGCTGTGCAATTTGGCGTCATGGTGTTCACACAGTTTTAATTCCACAGTAGTCAACCGGAAAATCAAAGCGGAGGGAAGTTCAAAAAAGGTTTTTATTCATTCAAACCAGCAAAAAAATAATGACGAATGAGATGATTTCTGACAAGGGAACCCTTTTCAAAAACCGTTTTGGAAATTTCTGTAAATTGGATCATATATAGATTCGAGTGTCAGAATTCGATGTATGCCCTGTGGTCTCCTAGAAAAACAAGCACCGATGGCCGAGTGGGTTGCACGGCCGGTCAGGAACCCTGTGGCGGGGGTTCGGATCCACTACTGACGAATTTTGTTTTTGTTTTTTTTAACAAGTTTTACATGATTTTCCCAAGTTTTTAAAGCATATTTTGTGAAGTTTTCAATTCCTATAACCACTTTTCGATTGGTCTGGGACATGGAGAAATCTCCGATTTTCGGAAAAATCGAACTTCGGCGAAATACCAGAATATCTTCTCTGTGGTTATAGGAATTGAAAACTTCACAAAATATGCTTTAAAAACTTGGGAAAATCATGTAAAACTTGTTAAAAAAACAAAAACGAAATTCGTCAGTAGTGGATCCGAACCCCCGCCACAGGATTCCTGACCGGCCGTGCAACCCACTCGGCCATCGGTGCTTGTTTTTCTAGGAGACCACAGGGCGTATCACAACAGTATGAATATTGTTTCCAACGGATGATGTGCGGAGCAGGACGTCATGTGTCAAAAGTGGTCCCCCAGGCCATCTGAAAAAAGTCGTTTTTTCCAAAATTTTCCACTAATTTTACTAAAATCGCCGAATTTTTGCTCCCAGACAAGATACAGCAATTCTGAGCATAGATTCGGAATCCTCATGAAATTTCGCATCTTTTGAGCCTAAAATCAAGCCAAACGGACGACATTGACGTTTCTTAGAAAAGCCCGAAGACGCGCCGAAAAAGAGCTTACTTTTGAAGGGGAAAATGACATATTTCAGATGGTTTTTGATCATTTGAACGTGTTCCGTTTTTTGAGTCGTGATCTAGTCATAAAAGTGAACAACTTTGTGGAATAAAACTCAAAACATACACGGGCGTTCTCATTCACCACCCAATGCCCAAATATCCGAAAATCAACGGGAGGTCGTTGAGTATACCGGGAAAAGTGAGTTCATTTCTAGAGGGTTCCTCGAGGTTTGAACTGATTCCAATCGGTACATCTTCATGTAGGCATCAAAATATTAGACTTCATGGAGAAAAAACCCCAATATACCAAAATATGTCTTTTCTCACCTAACCTCCCGTTTCCCGGAATCCATGGTGAGGCCTCTCAAAAACCGGGAATGAGCGACGTCGATTCCAGAATCCCGCAACAGTAGGAATTCATGTGACTTGGATTTTTGTCAATCTCACATGACATAGAATCTGTCTATGGAGAGACATTTGAGGGTATCTGTCATTTTTCATTTCACCCCTACATCTCAAACTTCCAAAAATCAACGGGAGGCCTTTGAAAAATTGAAGAAACAAAGTTCAGTTTCAAAAAATTGCAAATGTATTTTTGGCTCCAAACCATGACAACATCATCACAGCAGTACAAATATTGTTTCCAACGGATGATGTGTGGTTCTTGATGTCATGTGTCAAAAGTGGTCCCCCAGGCCATCTGAAAAAAGTCGATTTTTCAAAAATTATCCACCAAAATCACTAAAATCGCCGCAATTTCGCTCCCAGACAAGATACAGCAAATCTGAGCATAGATTCGGAATCCTCATAAAATTTCGCATCTATTGAGCCTAAAATCAAGCTAAACGGACGACATTGACGTTTCTTAGAAAAGCCCCAAGACGCGCCGAAAAAGAGCTCACTTTTGAAGGGGGAAAATGACATATTTCAGATGGTTTTTGATAATTTGAACGTGTTCCAAATATCGAGTCGTGATGTTGACATAAAATCAAAAAACTTTGTGGAAAAAAAAGGCAAATATACTCCAATAGGTGAAACCTCAAAACTTTCCTAAATCTCTGAAAATCAACGGGGGGCCTTTGAAAATAGGGAATGAGCGACGTCGATTCCAGAATCCCGCAACAGTAGGAATTCATGTGACTTGGATTTTTGTCAATCTCACATGACATAGAATCTGTCTATGGAGAGACATTTGAGGGTATCTGTCATTTTTCATTTCACCCCTACATCTCAAACTTCCAAAAATCAACGGGAGGCCTTTGAAAATCGGGAAAAGCCGACGTCGATTCCAGAAGTCCCCGGGGCGACAGAATTCTCTCAATTTGCGATTTTTGACATTCTTACATGTGAGCAAGACTTTCTATGGAAGAAACTCAGAATGGTCATTTCAATTTTCGATCTCGACCGAATCCCCGAAATTCTCACTAGTAACGGGAGGCCTTTGAAAATTTGAAGAAACAAAGTTCAGTTCCCAAAAATTGCGAGTGGATTTTTGGCTGAAACTTTGACAACTTCATCACAACAGTATGAATATTGTTTCCAACGGATGATGTGCGGGGCAGGACGTCATGTGTCAAAAGTGGTCCCCCAGGCCATCTGAAAAAAGTCGTTTTTTCCAAAATTTTCCACTAATTTCACTAAAATCGCCGAATTTTTGCTCTCAGACAAGATACAGCAAATCTGAGCATAGATTCGGAATCCTCATAAAATTTCGCATCTTTTGAGCTTTAAATCATGGTATTTGAATAACATTGACGTTTCTTAGAAAAGCCCCAAGACGCGCCGAAAAAGAGCTCACTTTTGAAGGGGGAAAATGACATATTTCAGATGGTTTTTGATAATTTGAACGTGTTTCAAATATCGAGTCGTGATGTTGACATAAAATCAAAAAACTTTGTGGAAAAAAAAGGCAAATATACTCCAATAGGTGAAACCTCAAAACTTTCCTAAATCTCTGAAAATCAACGGGAGGCCTTTGAAAATAGGGAATGAGCGACGTCGATTCCAGAATCCCGCAACAGTAGGAATTCATGTGACTTGGATTTTTGTCAATCTCACATGACCTAGAATCTGTCCATGGGGAGACATTTGAGGGTATCTGTCATTTTTCATTTCACCCCTACATCTCAAACTTGCAAAAATCAACGGGAGGCCTTTGAAAATTTGTTTTTTTTTTTTTGGTATCAAATTGAAGCTCGTTTCACGCTCTATCGGAATCTGTTTAGATTTCTTGATTTGGTTGGATAGTCGCGGAGATATGAGTCGGCAAAAAAATCCCCAAATTCTTTTTTTTCGTTCAATCAGTATCGACTAGGATTAAGCAGGACATTTTCAACGCTTTTCCAGATAGCTAGCCATATGTTTTTGGTATCAAATTGAAGCTCGTTTCACGCTCTATCAGAATCTGTTTAGATTTCTTGATTTGGTTGGATATTCGCGGAGATATGAGTCGGCAAAAAAATCCCCAAATTCTTTTTTTTCGTGCAATCAGTATCGACTAGGATTAAGCAGGACATTTTCGATGCTTTCCCAGATAGCTAGCCATATGTTTTTGGTATTAAATTGAAGTTCTCAAACTGCTCTATCAGAATCAATTTAGATTTCTTGATTTGGTTAGATATTCGCGGAGATATGAGTCGGCAAAAAAATCCCCAAATTCTTTTTTTTCGTGCAATCAGTATCGACTAGGATTAAGCAGGACATTTTCGATGCTTTCCCAGATAGCTAGCGATATGTTTTTGGTAACTAATTGAAGCACTCAAGCTGCTCTATCAGAATCAGTTTAAATTTCTTGATTTGGTTGGATATTCGCGGAGATATGAGTCGGCAAAAAAATCCCCAAATTCTTTTTTTTCGTGCAATCAGTATCGACTAGGATTAAGCAGGACATTTTCGATGCTTTCCCAGATAGCTAGCCATATGTTTTTGGTATCAAATTGAAGCACTCAAGCTGCTCTATCAGAATCAGTTTAGATTTCTTGATTTGGTTAAATATTCGCGGAGATATGAGTCGGCAAAAAAATCCCCAAATTCTTTTTTTTCGTTCAATCAGTATCGACTAGGATTAAGCAGGACATTTTCGACGCTTTCCCAGATAGCTAGCCATATGTTTTTGGTATCAAATTGAAGCTCGTTTCACGCTCTATCGGAATCTGTTTAGATTTCTTGATTTGGTTGGATAGTCGCGGAGATATGAGTCGGCAAAAAAATCCCCAAATTCTTTTTTTTCGTTCAATCAGTATCGACTAGGATTAAGCAGGACATTTTCGACGCTTTCCCAGATAGCTAGCCATATGTTTTTGGTATCAAATTGAAGCTCGTTTCACGCTCTATCGGAATCTGTTTAGATTTCTTGATTTGGTTGGATAGTCGCGGAGATATGAGTCGGCAAAAAAATCCCCAAATTCTTTTTTTTCGTTCAATCAGTATCGACTAGGATTAAGCAGGACATTTTCGACGCTTTCCCAGATAGCTAGCCATATGTTTTTGGTATCAAATTGAAGCTCGTTTCACGCTCTATCAGAATCTGTTTAGATTTCTTGATTTGGTTGGATATTCGCGGAGATATGAGTCGGCAAAAAAATCCCCAAATTTTTTTTTTTCGTGCAATCAGTATCGACTAGGATTAAGCAGGACATTTTCGATGCTTTCCCAGATAGCTAGCCATATGTTTTTGGTATTAAATTGAAGTTCTCAAACTGCTCTATCAGAATCAATTTAGATTTCTTGATTTGGTTAGATATTCGCGGAGATATGAGTCGGCAAAAAATCCCCAAATTCTTTTTTTTCGTGCAATCAGTATCGACTAGGATTAAGCAGGACATTTTCGATGCTTTCCCAGATAGCTAGCGATATGTTTTTGGTAACAAATTGAAGCACTCAAGCTGCTCTATCAGAATCAGTTTAAATTTCTTGATTTGGTTGGATATTCGCGGAGATATGAGTCGGCAAAAAAATCCCCAAATTCTTTTTTTTCGTGCAATCAGTATCGACTAGGATTAAGCAGGACATTTTCGATGCTTTCCCAGATAGCTAGCCATATGTTTTTGGTATCAAATTGAAGCACTCAAGCTGCTCTATCAGAATCAGTTTAGATTTCTTGATTTGGTTAAATATTCGCGGAGATATGAGTCGGCAAAAAAATCCCCAAATTCTTTTTTTTCGTTCAATCAGTATCGACTAGGATTAAGCAGGACATTTTCGACGCTTTCCCAGATAGCTAGCCATATGTTTTTGGTATCAAATTGAAGCTCGTTTCACGCTCTATCGGAATCTGTTTAGATTTCTTGATTTGGTTGGATAGTCGCGGAGATATGAGTCGGCAAAAAAATCCCCAAATTCTTTTTTTTCGTTCAATCAGTATCGACTAGGATTAAGCAGGACATTTTCGACGCTTTCCCAGATAGCTAGCCATATGTTTTTGGTATCAAATTGAAGCTCGTTTCACGCTCTATCGGAATCTGTTTAGATTTCTTGATTTGGTTGGATAGTCGCGGAGATATGAGTCGGCAAAAAAATCCCCAAATTCTTTTTTTTCGTTCAATCAGTATCGACTAGGATTAAGCAGGACATTTTCGACGCTTTCCCAGATAGCTAGCCATATGTTTTTGGTATCAAATTGAAGCTCGTTTCACGCTCTATCGGAATCTGTTTAGATTTCTTGATTTGGTTGGATAGTCGCGGAGATATGAGTCGGCAAAAAAATCCCCAAATTCTTTTTTTTCGTTCAATCAGTATCGACTAGGATTAAGCAGGACATTTTCGACGCTTTCCCAGATAGCTAGCCATATGTTTTTGGTATCAAATTGAAGCTCGTTTCACGCTCTATCAGAATCTGTTTAGATTTCTTGATTTGGTTGGATATTCGCGGAGATATGAGTCGGGAAAAAAATCCCCAAATTTTTTTTTTTCGTGCAATCAGTATCGACTAGGATTAAGCAGGACATTTTCGATGCTTTCCCAGATAGCTAGCCATATGTTTTTGGTATCAAATTGAAGCTCGTTTCACGCTCTATCAGAATCTGTTTAGATTTCTTGATTTGGTTGGATAGTCGCGGAGATATGAGTCGGCAAAAAAATCCCCAAATTCTTTTTTTTCGTTCAATCAGTATCGACTAGGATTAAGCAGGACATTTTCGACGCTTTCCCAGATAGCTAGCCATATGTTTTTGGTATCAAATTGAAGCTCGTTTCACGCTCTATCGGAATCTGTTTAGATTTCTTGATTTGGTTGGATAGTCGCGGAGATATGAGTCGGCAAAAAAATCCCCAAATTCTTTTTTTTCGTTCAATCAGTATCGACTAGGATTAAGCAGGACATTTTCGACGCTTTCCCAGATAGCTAGCCATATGTTTTTGGTATCAAATTGAAGCTCGTTTCACGCTCTATCAGAATCTGTTTAGATTTCTTGATTTGGTTGGATATTCGCGGAGATATGAGTCGGGAAAAAAATCCCCAAATTTTTTTTTTTTGTGCAATCAGTATCGACTAGGATTAAGCAGGACATTTTCGATGCTTTCCCAGATAGCTAGCGATATGTTTTTGGTATTAAATTGAAGCTCTCAAACTGCTCTATTAGAATCAGTTTAGATTTCTTGATTTGGTTGGATATTCGCGGAGATATGAGTCGGCAAAAAAATCCCCAAATTCTTTTTTTTCGTGCAATCAGTATCGACTAGGATTAAACAGGACATTTTCGATGCTTTCCCAGATAGCTAGCCATATGTTTTTGGTATCAAATTGAAGCACTCAAGCTGCTCTATCAGAATCAGTTTAGATTTCTTGATTTGGTTAAATATTCGCGGAGATATGAGTCGGCAAAAAAATCCCCAAATTCTTTTTTTTCGTTCAATCAGTATCGACTAGGATTAAGCAGGACATTTTCGACGCTTTCCCAGATAGCTAGCCATATGTTTTTGGTATCAAATTGAAGCTCGTTTCACGCTCTATCGGAATCTGTTTAGATCTCTTGATTTGGTTGGATAGTCGCGGAGATATGAGTCGGCAAAAAAATCCCCAAATTCTTTTTTTTCGTTCAATCAGTATCGACTAGGATTAAGCATGACATTTTCGACGCTTTCCCAGATAGCTAGCCATATGTTTTTGGTATCAAATTGAAGCTCGTTTCACGCTCTATCAGAATCTGTTTAGATTTCTTGATTTGGTTGGATATTCGCGGAGATATGAGTCGGGAAAAAAATCCCCAAATTTTTTTTTTTCGTGCAATCAGTATCGACTAGGATTAAGCAGGACATTTTCGATGCTTTCCCAGATAGCTAGCCATATGTTTTTGGTATCAAATTGAAG
Source organism: Caenorhabditis sinica (assembly GCA_963932045.1). Classification (NCBI taxonomy): domain Eukaryota; kingdom Metazoa; phylum Nematoda; class Chromadorea; order Rhabditida; family Rhabditidae; genus Caenorhabditis; species Caenorhabditis sinica. The sequence continues at coordinate 26,014,242 of OZ009940.1, forward strand.
CTCGTTTCACGCTCTATCAGAATCTGTTTAGATTTCTTGATTTGGTTGGATAGTCGCGGAGATATGAGTCGGCAAAAAAATCCCCAAATTCTTTTTTTTCGTTCAATCAGTATCGACTAGGATTAAGCAGGACATTTTCGACGCTTTCCCAGATAGCTAGCCATATGTTTTTGGTATCAAATTGAAGCTCGTTTCACGCTCTATCGGAATCTGTTTAGATTTCTTGATTTGGTTAAATATTCGCGGAGATATGAGTCGGCAAAAAAATCCCCAAATTCTTTTTTTTCGTTCAATCAGTATCGACTAGGATTAAGCAGGACATTTTCGACGCTTTCCCAGATAGCTAGCCATATGTTTTTGGTATCAAATTGAAGCTCGTTTCACGCTCTATCAGAATCTGTTTAGATTTCTTGATTTGGTTGGATATTCGCGGAGATATGAGTCGGGAAAAAAATCCCCAAATTTTTTTTTTTTGTGCAATCAGTATCGACTAGGATTAAGCAGGACATTTTCGATGCTTTCCCAGATAGCTAGCGATATGTTTTTGGTATTAAATTGAAGCTCTCAAACTGCTCTATTAGAATCAGTTTAGATTTCTTGATTTGGTTGGATATTCGCGGAGATATGAGTCGGCAAAAAAATCCCCAAATTCTTTTTTTTCGTGCAATCAGTATCGACTAGGATTAAACAGGACATTTTCGATGCTTTCCCAGATAGCTAGCCATATGTTTTTGGTATCAAATTGAAGCACTCAAGCTGCTCTATCAGAATCAGTTTAGATTTCTTGATTTGGTTAAATATTCGCGGAGATATGAGTCGGCAAAAAAATCCCCAAATTCTTTTTTTTCGTTCAATCAGTATCGACTAGGATTAAGCAGGACATTTTCGACGCTTTCCCAGATAGCTAGCCATATGTTTCTGGTATCAAATTGAAGCTCGTTTCACGCTCTATCGGAATCTGTTTAGATTTCTTGATTTGGTTGGATAGTCGCGGAGATATGAGTCGGCAAAAAAATCCCCAAATTCTTTTTTTTCGTTCAATCAGTATCGACTAGGATTAAGCATGACATTTTCGACGCTTTCCCAGATAGCTAGCCATATGTTTTTGGTATCAAATTGAAGCTCGTTTCACGCTCTATCAGAATCTGTTTAGATTTCTTGATTTGGTTGGATATTCGCGGAGATATGAGTCGGGAAAAAAATCCCCAAATTTTTTTTTTTCGTGCAATCAGTATCGACTAGGATTAAGCAGGACATTTTCGATGCTTTCCCAGATAGCTAGCCATATGTTTTTGGTATCAAATTGAAGCTCGTTTCACGCTCTATCAGAATCTGTTTAGATTTCTTGATTTGGTTGGATAGTCGCGGAGATATGAGTCGGCAAAAAAATCCCCAAATTCTTTTTTTTCGTTCAATCAGTATCGACTAGGATTAAGCAGGACATTTTCGACGCTTTCCCAGATAGCTAGCCATATGTTTTTGGTATCAAATTGAAGCTCGTTTCACGCTCTATCGGAATCTGTTTAGATTTCTTGATTTGGTTAAATATTCGCGGAGATATGAGTCGGCAAAAAAATCCCCAAATTCTTTTTTTTCGTTCAATCAGTATCGACTAGGATTAAGCAGGACATTTTCGACGCTTTCCCAGATAGCTAGCCATATGTTTTTGGTATCAAATTGAAGCTCGTTTCACGCTCTATCGGAATCTGTTTAGATTTCTTGATTTGGTTGGATAGTCGCGGAGATATGAGTCGGCAAAAAAATCCCCAAATTCTTTTTTTTCGTTCAATCAGTATCGACTAGGATTAAGCAGGACATTTTCGACGCTTTCCCAGATAGCTAGCCATATGTTTTTGGTATCAAATTGAAGCTCGTTTCACGCTCTATCAGAATCTGTTTAGATTTCTTGATTTGGTTGGATATTCGCGGAGATATGAGTCGGGAAAAAAATCCCCAAATTTTTTTTTTTCGTGCAATCAGTATCGACTAGGATTAAGCAGGACATTTTCGATGCTTTCCCAGATAGCTAGCGATATGTTTTTGGTATTAAATTGAAGCTCTCAAACTGCTCTATTAGAATCAGTTTAGATTTCTTGATTTGGTTGGATATTCGCGGAGATATGAGTCGGCAAAAAAATCCCCAAATTCTTTTTTTTCGTGCAATCAGTATCGACTAGGATTAAGCAGGACATTTTCGATGCTTTCCCAGATAGCTAGCCATATGTTTTTGGTATCAAATTGAAGCACTCAAGCTGCTCTATCAGAATCAGTTTAGATTTCTTGATTTGGTTAAATATTCGCGGAGATATGAGTCGGCAAAAAATCCCCAAATTCTTTTTTTTCGTTCAATCAGTATCGACTAGGATTAAGCAGGACATTTTCGACGCTTTCCCAGATAGCTAGCCATATGTTTTTGGTATCAAATTGAAGCTCGTTTCACGCTCTATCAGAATCTGTTTAGATTTCTTGATTTGGTTGGATATTCGCGGAGATATGAGTCGGGAAAAAAATCCCCAAATTTTTTTTTTTCGTGCAATCAGTATCGACTAGGATTAAGCAGGACATTTTCGATGCTTTCCCAGATAGCTAGCCATATGTTTTTGGTATCAAATTGAAGCTCGTTTCACGCTCTATCAGAATCTGTTTAGATTTCTTGATTTGGTTGGATAGTCGCGGAGATATGAGTCGGCAAAAAAATCCCCAAATTCTTTTTTTTCGTTCAATCAGTATCGACTAGGATTAAGCAGGACATTTTCGACGCTTTCCCAGATAGCTAGCCATATGTTTTTGGTATCAAATTGAAGCTCGTTTCACGCTCTATCGGAATCTGTTTAGATTTCTTGATTTGGTTAAATATTCGCGGAGATATGAGTCGGCAAAAAAATCCCCAAATTCTTTTTTTTCGTTCAATCAGTATCGACTAGGATTAAGCAGGACATTTTCGACGCTTTCCCAGATAGCTAGCCATATGTTTTTGGTATCAAATTGAAGCTCGTTTCACGCTCTATCGGAATCTGTTTAGATTTCTTGATTTGGTTGGATAGTCGCGGAGATATGAGTCGGCAAAAAAATCCCCAAATTCTTTTTTTTCGTTCAATCAGTATCGACTAGGATTAAGCAGGACATTTTCGACGCTTTCCCAGATAGCTAGCCATATGTTTTTGGTATCAAATTGAAGCTCGTTTCACGCTCTATCAGAATCTGTTTAGATTTCTTGATTTGGTTGGATATTCGCGGAGATATGAGTCGGGAAAAAAATCCCCAAATTTTTTTTTTTCGTGCAATCAGTATCGACTAGGATTAAGCAGGACATTTTCGATGCTTTCCCAGATAGCTAGCGATATGTTTTTGGTATTAAATTGAAGCTCTCAAACTGCTCTATTAGAATCAGTTTAGATTTCTTGATTTGGTTGGATATTCGCGGAGATATGAGTCGGCAAAAAAATCCCCAAATTCTTTTTTTTCGTGCAATCAGTATCGACTAGGATTAAGCAGGACATTTTCGATGCTTTCCCAGATAGCTAGCCATATGTTTTTGGTATCAAATTGAAGCACTCAAGCTGCTCTATCAGAATCAGTTTAGATTTCTTGATTTGGTTAAATATTCGCGGAGATATGAGTCGGCAAAAAAATCCCCAAATTCTTTTTTTTCGTTCAATCAGTATCGACTAGGATTAAGCAGGACATTTTCGACGCTTTCCCAGATAGCTAGCCATATGTTTTTGGTATCAAATTGAAGCTCGTTTCACGCTCTATCGGAATCTGTTTAGATTTCTTGATTTGGTTGGATAGTCGCGGAGATATGAGTCGGCAAAAAAATCCCCAAATTCTTTTTTTTCGTTCAATCAGTATCGACTAGGATTAAGCAGGACATTTTCGACGCTTTCCCAGATAGCTAGCCATATGTTTTTGGTATCAAATTGAAGCTCGTTTCACGCTCTATCGGAATCTGTTTAGATTTCTTGATTTGGTTGGATAGTCGCGGAGATATGAGTCGGCAAAAAAATCCCCAAATTCTTTTTTTTCGTTCAATCAGTATCGACTAGGATTAAGCAGGACATTTTCGACGCTTTCCCAGATAGCTAGCCATATGTTTTTGGTATCAAATTGAAGCTCGTTTCACGCTCTATCAGAATCTGTTTAGATTTCTTGATTTGGTTGGATATTCGCGGAGATATGAGTCGGGAAAAAAATCCCCAAATTTTTTTTTTTCGTGCAATCAGTATCGACTAGGATTAAGCAGGACATTTTCGATGCTTTCCCAGATAGCTAGCGATATGTTTTTGGTATTAAATTGAAGCTCTCAAACTGCTCTATTAGAATCAGTTTAGATTTCTTGATTTGGTTGGATATTCGCGGAGATATGAGTCGGCAAAAAAATCCCCAAATTCTTTTTTTTCGTGCAATCAGTATCGACTAGGATTAAACAGGACATTTTCGATGCTTTCCCAGATAGCTAGCCATATGTTTTTGGTATCAAATTGAAGCACTCAAGCTGCTCTATCAGAATCAGTTTAGATTTCTTGATTTGGTTAAATATTCGCGGAGATATGAGTCGGCAAAAAAATCCCCAAATTCTTTTTTTTCGTTCAATCAGTATCGACTAGGATTAAGCAGGACATTTTCGACGCTTTCCCAGATAGCTAGCCATATGTTTTTGGTATCAAATTGAAGCTCGTTTCACGCTCTATCGGAATCTGTTTAGATTTCTTGATTTGGTTGGATAGTCGCGGAGATATGAGTCGGCAAAAAAATCCCCAAATTCTTTTTTTTCGTTCAATCAGTATCGACTAGGATTAAGCAGGACATTTTCGACGCTTTCCCAGATAGCTAGCCATATGTTTTTGGTATCAAATTGAAGCTCGTTTCACGCTCTATCGGAATCTGTTTAGATTTCTTGATTTGGTTGGATAGTCGCGGAGATATGAGTCGGCAAAAAAATCCCCAAATTCTTTTTTTTCGTTCAATCAGTATCGACTAGGATTAAGCAGGACATTTTCGACGCTTTCCCAGATAGCTAGCCATATGTTTTTGGTATCAAATTGAAGCTCGTTTCACGCTCTATCGGAATCTGTTTAGATTTCTTGATTTGGTTGGATAGTCGCGGAGATATGAGTCGGCAAAAAAATCCCCAAATTTTTTTTTTTCGTGCAATCAGTATCGACTAGGATTAAGCAGGACATTTTCGATGCTTTCCCAGATAGCTAGCGATATGTTTTTGGTATTAAATTGAAGCTCTCAAACTGCTCTATTAGAATCAGTTTAGATTTCTTGATTTGGTTGGATATTCGCGGAGATATGAGTCGGCAAAAAAATCCCCAAATTCTTTTTTTTCGTGCAATCAGTATCGACTAGGATTAAACAGGACATTTTCGATGCTTTCCCAGATAGCTAGCCATATGTTTTTGGTATCAAATTGAAGCTCGTTTCACGCTATATCAGAATCTGTTTAGATTTCTTGATTTGGTTGGATATTCGCGGAGATATGAGTCGGCAAAAAAATCCCCAAATTTTTTTTTTTCGTGCAATCAGTATCGACTAGGATTAAGCAGGACATTTTCGATGCTTTCCCAGATAGCTAGCGATATGTTTTTGGTATTAAATTGAAGCTCTCAAACTGCTCTATTAGAATCAGTTTAGATTTCTTGATTTGGTTGGATATTCGCGGAGATATGAGTCGGCAAAAAAATCCCCAAATTCTTTTTTTTCGTTCAATCAGTATCGACTAGGATTAAGCAGGACATTTTCGACGCTTTCCCAGATAGCTAGCCATATGTTTTTGGTATCAAATTGAAGCTCGTTTCACGCTCTATCGGAATCTGTTTAGATTTCTTGATTTGGTTGGATAGTCGCGGAGATATGAGTCGGCAAAAAAATCCCCAAATTCTTTTTTTTCGTTCAATCAGTATCGACTAGGATTAAGCAGGACATTTTCGACGCTTTCCCAGATAGCTAGCCATATGTTTTTGGTATCAAATTGAAGCTCGTTTCACGCTCTATCGGAATCTGTTTAGATTTCTTGATTTGGTTGGATAGTCGCGGAGATATGAGTCGGCAAAAAAATCCCCAAATTTTTTTTTTTCGTGCAATCAGTATCGACTAGGATTAAGCAGGACATTTTCGACGCTTTCCCAGATAGCTAGCCATATGTTTTTGGTATTAAATTGAAGCTCTCAAACTGCTCTATTAGAATCAGTTTAGATTTCTTGATTTGGTTGGATATTCGCGGAGATATGAGTCGGCAAAAAAATCCCCAAATTCTTTTTTTTCGTGCAATCAGTATCGACTAGGATTAAACAGGACATTTTCGATGCTTTCCCAGATAGCTAGCCATATGTTTTTGGTATCAAATTGAAGCTCGTTTCACGCTATATCAGAATCTGTTTAGATTTCTTGATTTGGTTGGATATTCGCGGAGATATGAGTCGGCAAAAAAATCCCCAAATTTTTTTTTTTCGTGCAATCAGTATCGACTAGGATTAAGCAGGACATTTTCGATGCTTTCCCAGATAGCTAGCGATATGTTTTTGGTATTAAATTGAAGCTCTCAAACTGCTCTATTAGAATCAGTTTAGATTTCTTGATTTGGTTGGATATTCGCGGAGATATGAGTCGGCAAAAAAATCCCCAAATTCTTTTTTTTCGTGCAATCAGTATCGACTAGGATTAAGCAGGACATTTTCGACGCTTTCCCAGATAGCTAGCCATATGTTTTTGGTATTAAATTGAAGCTCTCAAACTGCTCTATCAGAATCAGTTTAGATTTCTTGATTTGGTTGAATATTCGCGGAGATATGAGTCGGCAAAAAAATCCCCAAATTCTTTTTTTTCGTTCAATCAGTATCGACTAGGATTAAGCAGGTCATTTTCGACGCTTTCCCAGATAGCTAGCCATATGTTTTTGGTATCAAATTGAAGCTCTCAAACTGCTCTATCAGAATCAGTTTAGATTTCTTGATTTGGTTGGATATTCGCGGAGATATGAGTCGGCAAAAAAATCCCCAAATTCTTTTTTTTCGTGCAATCAGTATCGACTAGGATTAAGCAGGACATTTTCGATGCTTTCCCAGATAGCTAGCGATATGTTTTTGGTATTAAATTGAAGCTCTCAAACTGCTCTATCAGAATCAGTTTAGATTTCTTGATTTGGTTGGATATTCGCGGAGATATGAGTCGGCAAAAAAATCCCCAAATTCTTTTTTTTCGTTCAATCAGTATCGACTAGGATTAAGCAGGTCATTTTCGACGCTTTCCCAGATAGCTAGCCATATGTTTTTGGTATCAAATTGAAGCTCGTTTCACGCTCTATCAGAATCAGTTCAGATTTCTTGATTTGGTTGGATATTCGCGGAGATATGAGTCGGCAAAAAAATCCCCAAATTCTTTTTTTTCGTGCAATCAGTATCGACTAGGATTAGGCAGGACATTTTCGATGCTTTCCCAGATAGCTAGCCATATGTTTTTGGTATTAAATTGAAGCTCTCAAACTGTTCTATCAGAATCAGTTCAAATTTCTTGATTTGGTTAAATATTCGCGGAGATATGAGTCGGCAAAAAAATCCCCAAATTCTTTTTTTTCGTTCAATCAGTATCGACTAGGATTAAGCAGGACATTTTCGACGCTTTCCCAGATAGCTAGCCATATGTTTTTGGTATCAAATTGAAGCTCGTTTCACGCTCTATCAGAATCAGTTCAGATTTCTTGATTTGGTTGGATATTCGCGGAGATATGAGTCGGCAAAAAAATCCCCAAATTCTTTTTTTTCGTGCAATCAGTATCGACTAGGATTAGGCAGGACATTTTCGATGTTTTCCCAGATAGCTAGCCATATGTTTTTGTTATTAAATTGAAGCTCTCAAACTGTTCTATCAGAATCAGTTTAGATTTCTTGATTTGGTTGGATAGTCGCGGAGATATGAGTCGGCAAAAAAATCCCCAAATTCTTTTTTTTCGTTCAATCAGTATCGACTAGGATTAAGCAGGACATTTTCGACGCTTTCCCAGATAGCTAGCCATATGTTTTTGGTATTAAATTGAAGCTCTTAAACTGTTCTATCAGAATCAGTTTAGATTTCTTGATTTGGTTGGATATTCGCGGAGATATGAGTCGGCAAAAAAATCCCCAAATTCTTTTTTTTCGTGCAATCAGTATCGACTAGGATTAAACAGGACATTTTCGATGCTTTCCCAGATAGCTAGCCATATGTTTTTGGTATCAAATTGAAGCACTCAAGCTGCTCTATCAGAATCAGTTTAGATTTCTTGATTTGGTTAAATATTCGCGGAGATATGAGTCGGCAAAAAAATCCCCAAATTCTTTTTTTTCGTTCAATCAGTATCGACTAGGATTAAGCAGGACATTTTCGACGCTTTCCCAGATAGCTAGCCATATGTTTTTGGTATCAAATTGAAGCTCGTTTCACGCTCTATCGGAATCTGTTTAGATTTCTTGATTTGGTTGGATAGTCGCGGAGATATGAGTCGGCAAAAAAATCCCCAAATTCTTTTTTTTCGTTCAATCAGTATCGACTAGGATTAAGCAGGACATTTTCGACGCTTTCCCAGATAGCTAGCCATATGTTTTTGGTATCAAATTGAAGCTCGTTTCACGCTCTATCGGAATCTGTTTAGATTTCTTGATTTGGTTGGATAGTCGCGGAGATATGAGTCGGCAAAAAAATCCCCAAATTCTTTTTTTTCGTTCAATCAGTATCGACTAGGATTAAGCAGGACATTTTCGACGCTTTCCCAGATAGCTAGCCATATGTTTTTGGTATCAAATTGAAGCTCGTTTCACGCTCTATCGGAATCTGTTTAGATTTCTTGATTTGGTTGGATAGTCGCGGAGATATGAGTCGGCAAAAAAATCCCCAAATTCTTTTTTTTCGTGCAATCAGTATCGACTAGGATTAAACAGGACATTTTCGATGCTTTCCCAGATAGCTAGCCATATGTTTTTGGTATTAAATTGAAGCTCTCAAACTGCTCTATTAGAATCAGTTTAGATTTCTTGATTTGGTTGGATATTCGCGGAGATATGAGTCGGCAAAAAAATCCCCAAATTCTTTTTTTTCGTGCAATCAGTATCGACTAGGATTAAACAGGACATTTTCGATGCTTTCCCAGATAGCTAGCCATATGTTTTTGGTATCAAATTGAAGCACTCAAGCTGCTCTATCAGAATCAGTTTAGATTTCTTGATTTGGTTGGATATTCGCGGAGATATGAGTCGGCAAAAAAATCCCCAAATTCTTTTTTTTCGTGCAATCAGTATCGACTAGGATTAAACAGGACATTTTCGATGCTTTCCCAGATAGCTAGCCATATGTTTTTGGTATCAAATTGAAGCTCTCAAACTGTTCTATCAGAATCAGTTCAAATTTCTTGATTTGGTTAAATATTCGCGGAGATATGAGTCGGCAAAAAAATCCCCAAATTCTTTTTTTTCGTGCAATCAGTATCGACTAGGATTAAGCAGGACATTTTCGACGCTTTCCCAGATAGCTAGCCATATGTTTTTGGTATTAAATTGAAGCTCTCAAACTGCTCTATCAGAATCAGTTTAGATTTCTTGATTTGGTTGGATATTCGCGGAGATATGAGTCGGCAAAAAAATCCCCAAATTCTTTTTTTTCGTTCAATCAGTATCGACTAGGATTAAGCAGGTCATTTTCGACGCTTTCCCAGATAGCTAGCCATATGTTTTTGGTATCAAATTGAAGCTCTCAAACTGCTCTATCAGAATCAGTTTAGATTTCTTGATTTGGTTGGATATTCGCGGAGATATGAGTCGGCAAAAAAATCCCCAAATTCTTTTTTTTCGTGCAATCAGTATCGACTAGGATTAAGCAGGACATTTTCGATGCTTTCCCAGATAGCTAGCGATATGTTTTTGGTATTAAATTGAAGCTCTCAAACTGCTCTATCAGAATCAGTTTAGATTTCTTGATTTGGTTGGATATTCGCGGAGATATGAGTCGGCAAAAAAATCCCCAAATTCTTTTTTTTCGTTCAATCAGTATCGACTAGGATTAAGCAGGTCATTTTCGACGCTTTCCCAGATAGCTAGCCATATGTTTTTGGTATCAAATTGAAGCTCGTTTCACGCTCTATCAGAATCAGTTCAGATTTCTTGATTTGGTTGGATATTCGCGGAGATATGAGTCGGCAAAAAAATCCCCAAATTCTTTTTTTTCGTGCAATCAGTATCGACTAGGATTAGGCAGGACATTTTCGATGCTTTCCCAGATAGCTAGCCATATGTTTTTGGTATTAAATTGAAGCTCTCAAACTGTTCTATCAGAATCAGTTCAAATTTCTTGATTTGGTTAAATATTCGCGGAGATATGAGTCGGCAAAAAAATCCCCAAATTCTTTTTTTTCGTTCAATCAGTATCGACTAGGATTAAGCAGGACATTTTCGACGCTTTCCCAGATAGCTAGCCATATGTTTTTGGTATCAAATTGAAGCTCGTTTCACGCTCTATCAGAATCAGTTCAGATTTCTTGATTTGGTTGGATATTCGCGGAGATATGAGTCGGCAAAAAAATCCCCAAATTCTTTTTTTTCGTGCAATCAGTATCGACTAGGATTAAGCAGGACATTTTCGATGCTTTCCCAGATAGCTAGCGATATGTTTTTGGTATTAAATTGAAGCTCTCAAACTGCTCTATCAGAATCAGTTTAGATTTCTTGATTTGGTTGGATATTCGCGGAGATATGAGTCGGCAAAAAAATCCCCAAATTCTTTTTTTTCGTTCAATCAGTATCGACTAGGATTAAGCAGGTCATTTTCGACGCTTTCCCAGATAGCTAGCCATATGTTTTTGGTATCAAATTGAAGCTCGTTTCACGCTCTATCAGAATCAGTTCAGATTTCTTGATTTGGTTGGATATTCGCGGAGATATGAGTCGGCAAAAAAATCCCCAAATTCTTTTTTTTCGTGCAATCAGTATCGACTAGGATTAGGCAGGACATTTTCGATGCTTTCCCAGATAGCTAGCCATATGTTTTTGGTATTAAATTGAAGCTCTCAAACTGTTCTATCAGAATCAGTTCAAATTTCTTGATTTGGTTAAATATTCGCGGAGATATGAGTCGGCAAAAAAATCCCCAAATTCTTTTTTTTCGTTCAATCAGTATCGACTAGGATTAAGCAGGACATTTTCGACGCTTTCCCAGATAGCTAGCCATATGTTTTTGGTATCAAATTGAAGCTCGTTTCACGCTCTATCAGAATCAGTTCAGATTTCTTGATTTGGTTGGATATTCGCGGAGATATGAGTCGGCAAAAAAATCCCCAAATTCTTTTTTTTCGTGCAATCAGTATCGACTAGGATTAGGCAGGACATTTTCGATGTTTTCCCAGATAGCTAGCCATATGTTTTTGTTATTAAATTGAAGCTCTCAAACTGTTCTATCAGAATCAGTTTAGATTTCTTGATTTGGTTGGATAGTCGCGGAGATATGAGTCGGCAAAAAAATCCCCAAATTCTTTTTTTTCGTTCAATCAGTATCGACTAGGATTAAGCAGGACATTTTCGACGCTTTCCCAGATAGCTAGCCATATGTTTTTGGTATTAAATTGAAGCTCTTAAACTGTTCTATCAGAATCAGTTTAGATTTCTTGATTTGGTTGGATATTCGCGGAGATATGAGTCGGCAAAAAAATCCCCAAATTCTTTTTTTTCGTGCAATCAGTATCGACTAGGATTAAACAGGACATTTTCGATGCTTTCCCAGATAGCTAGCCATATGTTTTTGGTATCAAATTGAAGCACTCAAGCTGCTCTATCAGAATCAGTTTAGATTTCTTGATTTGGTTAAATATTCGCGGAGATATGAGTCGGCAAAAAAATCCCCAAATTCTTTTTTTTCGTTCAATCAGTATCGACTAGGATTAAGCAGGACATTTTCGACGCTTTCCCAGATAGCTAGCCATATGTTTTTGGTATCAAATTGAAGCTCGTTTCACGCTCTATCGGAATCTGTTTAGATTTCTTGATTTGGTTGGATAGTCGCGGAGATATGAGTCGGCAAAAAAATCCCCAAATTCTTTTTTTTCGTTCAATCAGTATCGACTAGGATTAAGCAGGACATTTTCGACGCTTTCCCAGATAGCTAGCCATATGTTTTTGGTATCAAATTGAAGCTCGTTTCACGCTCTATCGGAATCTGTTTAGATTTCTTGATTTGGTTGGATAGTCGCGGAGATATGAGTCGGCAAAAAAATCCCCAAATTCTTTTTTTTCGTTCAATCAGTATCGACTAGGATTAAGCAGGACATTTTCGACGCTTTCCCAGATAGCTAGCCATATGTTTTTGGTATCAAATTGAAGCTCGTTTCACGCTCTATCGGAATCTGTTTAGATTTCTTGATTTGGTTGGATAGTCGCGGAGATATGAGTCGGCAAAAAAATCCCCAAATTTTTTTTTTTCGTGCAATCAGTATCGACTAGGATTAAGCAGGACATTTTCGACGCTTTCCCAGATAGCTAGCCATATGTTTTTGGTATTAAATTGAAGCTCTCAAACTGCTCTATTAGAATCAGTTTAGATTTCTTGATTTGGTTGGATATTCGCGGAGATATGAGTCGGCAAAAAAATCCCCAAATTCTTTTTTTTCGTGCAATCAGTATCGACTAGGATTAAACAGGACATTTTCGATGCTTTCCCAGATAGCTAGCCATATGTTTTTGGTATCAAATTGAAGCTCGTTTCACGCTATATCAGAATCTGTTTAGATTTCTTGATTTGGTTGGATATTCGCGGAGATATGAGTCGGCAAAAAAATCCCCAAATTTTTTTTTTTCGTGCAATCAGTATCGACTAGGATTAAGCAGGACATTTTCGATGCTTTCCCAGATAGCTAGCGATATGTTTTTGGTATTAAATTGAAGCTCTCAAACTGCTCTATTAGAATCAGTTTAGATTTCTTGATTTGGTTGGATATTCGCGGAGATATGAGTCGGCAAAAAAATCCCCAAATTCTTTTTTTTCGTGCAATCAGTATCGACTAGGATTAAGCAGGACATTTTCGACGCTTTCCCAGATAGCTAGCCATATGTTTTTGGTATTAAATTGAAGCTCTCAAACTGCTCTATCAGAATCAGTTTAGATTTCTTGATTTGGTTGGATATTCGCGGAGATATGAGTCGGCAAAAAAATCCCCAAATTCTTTTTTTTCGTTCAATCAGTATCGACTAGGATTAAGCAGGTCATTTTCGACGCTTTCCCAGATAGCTAGCCATATGTTTTTGGTATCAAATTGAAGCTCTCAAACTGCTCTATCAGAATCAGTTTAGATTTCTTGATTTGGTTGGATATTCGCGGAGATATGAGTCGGCAAAAAAATCCCCAAATTCTTTTTTTTCGTGCAATCAGTATCGACTAGGATTAAGCAGGACATTTTCGATGCTTTCCCAGATAGCTAGCGATATGTTTTTGGTATTAAATTGAAGCTCTCAAACTGCTCTATCAGAATCAGTTTAGATTTCTTGATTTGGTTGGATATTCGCGGAGATATGAGTCGGCAAAAAAATCCCCAAATTCTTTTTTTTCGTTCAATCAGTATCGACTAGGATTAAGCAGGTCATTTTCGACGCTTTCCCAGATAGCTAGCCATATGTTTTTGGTATCAAATTGAAGCTCGTTTCACGCTCTATCAGAATCAGTTCAGATTTCTTGATTTGGTTGGATATTCGCGGAGATATGAGTCGGCAAAAAAATCCCCAAATTCTTTTTTTTCGTGCAATCAGTATCGACTAGGATTAGGCAGGACATTTTCGATGCTTTCCCAGATAGCTAGCCATATGTTTTTGGTATTAAATTGAAGCTCTCAAACTGTTCTATCAGAATCAGTTCAAATTTCTTGATTTGGTTAAATATTCGCGGAGATATGAGTCGGCAAAAAAATCCCCAAATTCTTTTTTTTCGTTCAATCAGTATCGACTAGGATTAAGCAGGACATTTTCGACGCTTTCCCAGATAGCTAGCCATATGTTTTTGGTATCAAATTGAAGCTCGTTTCACGCTCTATCAGAATCAGTTCAGATTTCTTGATTTGGTTGGATATTCGCGGAGATATGAGTCGGCAAAAAAATCCCCAAATTCTTTTTTTTCGTGCAATCAGTATCGACTAGGATTAGGCAGGACATTTTCGATGTTTTCCCAGATAGCTAGCCATATGTTTTTGGTATTAAATTGAAGCTCTCAAACTGTTCTATCAGAATCAGTTTAGATTTCTTGATTTGGTTGAATAGTCGCGGAGATATGAGTCGGCAAAAAAATCCCCAAATTCTTTTTTTTCGTTCAATCAGTATCGACTAGGATTAAGCAGGACATTTTCGACGCTTTCCCAGATAGCTAGCCATATGTTTTTGGTATCAAATTGAAGCTCGTTTCACGCTCTATCAGAATCTGTTTAGATTTCTTGATTTGGTTGGATATTCGCGGAGATATGAGTCGGCAAAAAAATCCCCAAATTCTTTTTTTTCGTGCAATCAGTATCGACTAGGATTAGGCAGGACATTTTCGATGTTTTCCCAGATAGCTAGCCATATGTTTTTGGTATTAAATTGAAGCTCTCAAACTGTTCTATCAGAATCAGTTTAGATTTCTTGATTTGGTTGGATATTCGCGGAGATATGAGTCGGCAAAAAAATCCCCAAATTCTTTTTTTTCGTGCAATCAGTATCGACTAGGATTAAGCAGGACATTTTCGAAGCTTTCCCAGATAGCTAGCCATATGTTTTTGGTATCAAATTGAAGCTCGTTTCACGCTCTATCAGAATCTGTTTAGATTTCTTGATTTGGTTGGATATTCGCGGAGATATGAGTCGGCAAAAAAATCCCCAAATTTTTTTTTTTCGTGCAATCAGTATCGACTAGGATTAAGCAGGACATTTTCGATGCTTTCCCAGATAGCTAGCAATATGTTTTTGGTATTAAATTGAAGCTCTCAAACTGCTCTATTAGAATCAGTTTAGATTTCTTGATTTGGTTGGATATTCGCGGAGATATGAGTCGGCAAAAAAATCCCCAAATTCTTTTTTTTCGTGCAATCAGTATCGACTAGGATTAAGCAGGACATTTTCGACGCTTTCCCAGATAGCTAGCCATATGTTTATGGTATTAAATTGAAGCTCTCAAACTGTTCTATCAGAATCAGTTTAGATTTCTTGATTTGGTTGGATATTCGCGGAGATATGAGTCGGCAAAAAAATCCCCAAATTCTTTTTTTTCGTGCAATCAGTATCGACTAGGATTAAGCAGGACATTTTCGAAGCTTTCCCAGATAGCTAGCCATATGTTTTTGGTATCAAATTGAAGCTCGTTTCACGCTCTATCAGAATCTGTTTAGATTTCTTGATTTGGTTGGATATTCGCGGAGATATGAGTCGGCAAAAAAATCCCCAAATTTTTTTTTTTCGTGCAATCAGTATCGACTAGGATTAAGCAGGACATTTTCGATGCTTTCCCAGATAGCTAGCAATATGTTTTTGGTATTAAATTGAAGCTCTCAAACTGCTCTATTAGAATCAGTTTAGATTTCTTGATTTGGTTGGATATTCGCGGAGATATGAGTCGGCAAAAAAATCCCCAAATTCTTTTTTTTCGTGCAATCAGTATCGACTAGGATTAAGCAGGACATTTTCGACGCTTTCCCAGATAGCTAGCCATATGTTTTTGGTATTAAATTGAAGCTCTCAAACTGCTCTATCAGAATCAGTTTAGATTTCTTGATTTGGTTGGATATTCGCGGAGATATGAGTCGGCAAAAAAATCCCCAAATTCTTTTTTTTCGTTCAATCAGTATCGACTAGGATTAAGCAGGTCATTTTCGACGCTTTCCCAGATAGCTAGCCATATGTTTTTGGTATCAAATTGAAGCTCTCAAACTGCTCTATCAGAATCAGTTTAGATTTCTTGATTTGGTTGGATATTCGCGGAGATATGAGTCGGCAAAAAAATCCCCAAATTCTTTTTTTTCGTGCAATCAGTATCGACTAGGATTAAGCAGGACATTTTCGATGCTTTCCCAGATAGCTAGCCATATGTTTTTGGTATTAAATTGAAGCTCTCAAACTGCTCTATCAGAATCAGTTTAGATTTCTTGATTTGGTTGGATATTCGCGGAGATATGAGTCGGCAAAAAAATCCCCAAATTCTTTTTTTTCGTTCAATCAGTATCGACTAGGATTAAGCAGGTCATTTTCGACGCTTTCCCAGATAGCTAGCCATATGTTTTTGGTATCAAATTGAAGCTCGTTTCACGCTCTATCAGAATCTGTTTAGATTTCTTGATTTGGTTGGATATTCGCGGAGATATGAGTCGGCAAAAAAATCCCCAAATTTTTTTTTTCGTGCAATCAGTATCGACTAGGATTAAGCAGGACATTTTCGATGCTTTCCCAGATAGCTAGCGATATGTTTTTGGTATTAAATTGAAGCTCTCAAACTGCTCTATTAGAATCAGTTTAGATTTCTTGATTTGGTTGGATATTCGCGGAGATATGAGTCGGCAAAAAAATCCCCAAATTCTTTTTTTTCGTGCAATCAGTATCGACTAGGATTAAGCAGGACATTTTCGACGCTTTCCCAGATAGCTAGCCATATGTTTTTGGTATTAAATTGAAGCTCTCAAACTGCTCTATCAGAATCAGTTTAGATTTCTTGATTTGGTTGGATATTCGCGGAGATATGAGTCGGCAAAAAAATCCCCAAATTCTTTTTTTTCGTTCAATCAGTATCGACTAGGATTAAGCAGGTCATTTTCGACGCTTTCCCAGATAGCTAGCCATATGTTTTTGGTATCAAATTGAAGCTCGTTTCACGCTCTATCAGAATCTGTTTAGATTTCTTGATTTGGTTGGATATTCGCGGAGATATGAGTCGGCAAAAAAATCCCCAAATTTTTTTTTTTCGTGCAATCAGTATCGACTAGGATTAAGCAGGACATTTTCGATGCTTTCCCAGATAGCTAGCGATATGTTTTTGGTATTAAATTGAAGCTCTCAAACTGCTCTATTAGAATCAGTTTAGATTTCTTGATTTGGTTGGATATTCGCGGAGATATGAGTTGGCAAAAAAATCCCCAAATTCTTTTTTTTCGTGCAATCAGTATCGACTAGGATTAAGCAGGACATTTTCGACGCTTTCCCAGATAGCTAGCCATATGTTTTTGGTATCAAATTGAAGCTCTCAAACTGCTCTATCAGAATCAGTTTAGATTTCTTGATTTGGTTGGATATTCGCGGAGATATGAGTCGGCAAAAAAATCCCCAAATTCTTTTTTTTCGTTCAATCAGTATCGACTAGGATTAAGCAGGTCATTTTCGACGCTTTCCCAGATAGCTAGCCATATGTTTTTGGTATCAAATTGAAGCTCTCAAACTGCTCTATCAGAATCAGTTTAGATTTCTTGATTTGGTTGGATATTCGCGGAGATATGAGTCGGCAAAAAAATCCCCAAATTCTTTTTTTTCGTGCAATCAGTATCGACTAGGATTAAGCAGGACATTTTCGACGCTTTCCCAGATAGCTAGCCATATGTTTTTGGTATCAAATTGAAGCTCTCAAACTGCTCTATCAGAATCAGTTTAGATTTCTTGATTTGGTTGGATATTCGCGGAGATATGAGTCGGCAAAAAAATCCCCAAATTCTTTTTTTTCGTTCAATCAGTATCGACTAGGATTAAGCAGGTCATTTTCGACGCTTTCCCAGATAGCTAGCCATATGTTTTTGGTATCAAATTGAAGCTCTCAAACTGCTCTATCAGAATCAGTTTAGATTTCTTGATTTGGTTGGATATTCGCGGAGATATGAGTCGGCAAAAAAATCCCCAAATTCTTTTTTTTCGTGCAATCAGTATCGACTAGGATTAAGCAGGACATTTTCGATGCTTTCCCAGATAGCTAGCCATATGTTTTTGGTATCAAATTGAAGCTCGTTTCACGCTCTATCAGAATCTGTTTAGATTTCTTGATTTGGTTGGATATTCGCGGAGATATGAGTCGGCAAAAAAATCCCCAAATTTTTTTTTTTCGTGCAATCAGTATCGACTAGGATTAAGCAGGACATTTTCGATGCTTTCCCAGATAGCTAGCGATATGTTTTTGGTATTAAATTGAAGCTCTCAAACTGCTCTATTAGAATCAGTTTAGATTTCTTGATTTGGTTGGATATTCGCGGAGATATGAGTCGGCAAAAAAATCCCCAAATTCTTTTTTTTCGTGCAATCAGTATCGACTAGGATTAAGCAGGACATTTTCGACGCTTTCCCAGATAGCTAGCGATATGTTTTTGGTATTAAATTGAAGCTCTCAAACTGCTCTATCAGAATCAGTTTAGATTTCTTGATTTGGTTGGATATTCGCGGAGATATGAGTCGGCAAAAAAATCCCCAAATTCTTTTTTTTCGTTCAATCAGTATCGACTAGGATTAAGCAGGTCATTTTCGACGCTTTCCCAGATAGCTAGCCATATGTTTTTGGTATCAAATTGAAGCTCGTTTCACGCTCTATCAGAATCAGTTTAGATTTCTTGATTTGGTTGGATATTCGCGGAGATATGAGTCGGCAAAAAAATCCCCAAATTCTTTTTTTTCGTGCAATCAGTATCGACTAGGATTAAGCAGGACATTTTCGACGCTTTCCCAGATAGCTAGCCATATGTTTTTGGTATTAAATTGAAGCTCTCAAACTGCTCTATCAGAATCAGTTTAGATTTCTTGATTTGGTTGGATATTCGCGGAGATATGAGTCGGCAAAAAAATCCCCAAATTCTTTTTTTTCGTTCAATCAGTATCGACTAGGATTAAGCAGGTCATTTTCGACGCTTTCCCAGATAGCTAGCCATATGTTTTTGGTATCAAATTGAAGCTCTCAAACTGCTCTATCAGAATCAGTTTAGATTTCTTGATTTGGTTGGATATTCGCGGAGATATGAGTCGGCAAAAAAATCCCCAAATTCTTTTTTTTCGTTCAATCAGTATCGACTAGGATTAAGCAGGTCATTTTCGACGCTTTCCCAGATAGCTAGCCATATGTTTTTGGTATCAAATTGAAGCTCGTTTCACGCTCTATCAGAATCTGTTTAGATTTCTTGATTTGGTTGGATATTCGCGGAGATATGAGTCGGCAAAAAAATCCCCAAATTTTTTTTTTTCGTGCAATCAGTATCGACTAGGATTAAGCAGGACATTTTCGATGCTTTCCCAGATAGCTAGCGATATGTTTTTGGTATTAAATTGAAGCTCTCAAACTGCTCTATTAGAATCAGTTTAGATTTCTTGATTTGGTTGGATATTCGCGGAGATATGAGTCGGCAAAAAAATCCCCAAATTCTTTTTTTTCGTGCAATCAGTATCGACTAGGATTAAGCAGGACATTTTCGACGCTTTCCCAGATAGCTAGCGATATGTTTTTGGTATTAAATTGAAGCTCTCAAACTGCTCTATCAGAATCAGTTTAGATTTCTTGATTTGGTTGGATATTCGCGGAGATATGAGTCGGCAAAAAAATCCCCAAATTCTTTTTTTTCGTTCAATCAGTATCGACTAGGATTAAGCAGGTCATTTTCGACGCTTTCCCAGATAGCTAGCCATATGTTTTTGGTATCAAATTGAAGCTCGTTTCACGCTCTATCAGAATCTGTTTAGATTTCTTGATTTGGTTGGATATTCGCGGAGATATGAGTCGGCAAAAAAATCCCCAAATTTTTTTTTTTCGTGCAATCAGTATCGACTAGGATTAAGCAGGACATTTTCGATGCTTTCCCAGATAGCTAGCCATATGTTTTTGGTATCAAATTGAAGCTCGTTTCACGCTCTATCAGAATCTGTTTAGATTTCTTGATTTGGTTGGATATTCGCGGAGATATGAGTCGGCAAAAAAATCCCCAAATTTTTTTTTTTCGTGCAATCAGTATCGACTAGGATTAAGCAGGACATTTTCGATGCTTTCCCAGATAGCTAGCGATATGTTTTTGGTATTAAATTGAAGCTCTCAAACTGCTCTATTAGAATCAGTTTAGATTTCTTGATTTGGTTGGATATTCGCGGAGATATGAGTCGGCAAAAAAATCCCCAAATTCTTTTTTTTCGTGCAATCAGTATCGACTAGGATTAAGCAGGACATTTTCGACGCTTTCCCAGATAGCTAGCGATATGTTTTTGGTATTAAATTGAAGCTCTCAAACTGCTCTATCAGAATCAGTTTAGATTTCTTGATTTGGTTGGATATTCGCGGAGATATGAGTCGGCAAAAAAATCCCCAAATTCTTTTTTTTCGTTCAATCAGTATCGACTAGGATTAAGCAGGTCATTTTCGACGCTTTCCCAGATAGCTAGCCATATGTTTTTGGTATCAAATTGAAGCTCGTTTCACGCTCTATCAGAATCTGTTTAGATTTCTTGATTTGGTTGGATATTCGCGGAGATATGAGTCGGCAAAAAAATCCCCAAATTCTTTTTTTTCGTTCAATCAGTATCGACTAGGATTAAGCAGGTCATTTTCGACGCTTTCCCAGATAGCTAGCCATATGTTTTTGGTATCAAATTGAAGCTCTCAAACTGCTCTATCAGAATCAGTTTAGATTTCTTGATTTGGTTGGATATTCGCGGAGATATGAGTCGGCAAAAAAATCCCCAAATTCTTTTTTTTCGTGCAATCAGTATCGACTAGGATTAAGCAGGACATTTTCGACGCTTTCCCAGATAGCTAGCCATATGTTTTTGGTATCAAATTGAAGCTCTCAAACTGCTCTATCAGAATCAGTTTAGATTTCTTGATTTGGTTGGATATTCGCGGAGATATGAGTCGGCAAAAAAATCCCCAAATTCTTTTTTTTCGTTCAATCAGTATCGACTAGGATTAAGCAGGTCATTTTCGACGCTTTCCCAGATAGCTAGCCATATGTTTTTAATATCAAATTGAAGCTCTCAAACTGCTCTATCAGAATCAGTTTAGATTTCTTGATTTGGTTGGATATTCGCGGAGATATGAGTCGGCAAAAAAATCCCCAAATTCTTTTTTTTCGTGCAATCAGTATCGACTAGGATTAAGCAGGACATTTTCGATGCTTTCCCAGATAGCTAGCCATATGTTTTTGGTATCAAATTGAAGCTCGTTTCACGCTCTATCAGAATCTGTTTAGATTTCTTGATTTGGTTGGATATTCGCGGAGATATGAGTCGGCAAAAAAATCCCCAAATTTTTTTTTTTCGTGCAATCAGTATCGACTAGGATTAAGCAGGACATTTTCGATGCTTTCCCAGATAGCTAGCGATATGTTTTTGGTATTAAATTGAAGCTCTCAAACTGCTCTATTAGAATCAGTTTAGATTTCTTGATTTGGTTGGATATTCGCGGAGATATGAGTCGGCAAAAAAATCCCCAAATTCTTTTTTTTCGTGCAATCAGTATCGACTAGGATTAAGCAGGACATTTTCGACGCTTTCCCAGATAGCTAGCGATATGTTTTTGGTATTAAATTGAAGCTCTCAAACTGCTCTATCAGAATCAGTTTAGATTTCTTGATTTGGTTGGATATTCGCGGAGATATGAGTCGGCAAAAAAATCCCCAAATTCTTTTTTTTCGTTCAATCAGTATCGACTAGGATTAAGCAGGTCATTTTCGACGCTTTCCCAGATAGCTAGCCATATGTTTTTGGTATCAAATTGAAGCTCGTTTCACGCTCTATCAGAATCAGTTTAGATTTCTTGATTTGGTTGGATATTCGCGGAGATATGAGTCGGCAAAAAAATCCCCAAATTCTTTTTTTTCGTGCAATCAGTATCGACTAGGATTAAGCAGGACATTTTCGACGCTTTCCCAGATAGCTAGCCATATGTTTTTGGTATTAAATTGAAGCTCTCAAACTGCTCTATCAGAATCAGTTTAGATTTCTTGATTTGGTTGGATATTCGCGGAGATATGAGTCGGCAAAAAAATCCCCAAATTCTTTTTTTTCGTTCAATCAGTATCGACTAGGATTAAGCAGGTCATTTTCGACGCTTTCCCAGATAGCTAGCCATATGTTTTTGGTATCAAATTGAAGCTCTCAAACTGCTCTATCAGAATCAGTTTAGATTTCTTGATTTGGTTGGATATTCGCGGAGATATGAGTCGGCAAAAAAATCCCCAAATTCTTTTTTTTCGTTCAATCAGTATCGACTAGGATTAAGCAGGTCATTTTCGACGCTTTCCCAGATAGCTAGCCATATGTTTTTGGTATCAAATTGAAGCTCGTTTCACGCTCTATCAGAATCTGTTTAGATTTCTTGATTTGGTTGGATATTCGCGGAGATATGAGTCGGCAAAAAAATCCCCAAATTTTTTTTTTTCGTGCAATCAGTATCGACTAGGATTAAGCAGGACATTTTCGATGCTTTCCCAGATAGCTAGCGATATGTTTTTGGTATTAAATTGAAGCTCTCAAACTGCTCTATTAGAATCAGTTTAGATTTCTTGATTTGGTTGGATATTCGCGGAGATATGAGTCGGCAAAAAAATCCCCAAATTCTTTTTTTTCGTGCAATCAGTATCGACTAGGATTAAGCAGGACATTTTCGACGCTTTCCCAGATAGCTAGCGATATGTTTTTGGTATTAAATTGAAGCTCTCAAACTGCTCTATCAGAATCAGTTTAGATTTCTTGATTTGGTTGGATATTCGCGGAGATATGAGTCGGCAAAAAAATCCCCAAATTCTTTTTTTTCGTTCAATCAGTATCGACTAGGATTAAGCAGGTCATTTTCGACGCTTTCCCAGATAGCTAGCCATATGTTTTTGGTATCAAATTGAAGCTCGTTTCACGCTCTATCAGAATCTGTTTAGATTTCTTGATTTGGTTGGATATTCGCGGAGATATGAGTCGGCAAAAAAATCCCCAAATTTTTTTTTTTCGTGCAATCAGTATCGACTAGGATTAAGCAGGACATTTTCGATGCTTTCCCAGATAGCTAGCCATATGTTTTTGGTATCAAATTGAAGCTCGTTTCACGCTCTATCAGAATCTGTTTAGATTTCTTGATTTGGTTGGATATTCGCGGAGATATGAGTCGGCAAAAAAATCCCCAAATTTTTTTTTTTCGTGCAATCAGTATCGACTAGGATTAAGCAGGACATTTTCGATGCTTTCCCAGATAGCTAGCGATATGTTTTTGGTATTAAATTGAAGCTCTCAAACTGCTCTATTAGAATCAGTTTAGATTTCTTGATTTGGTTGGATATTCGCGGAGATATGAGTCGGCAAAAAAATCCCCAAATTCTTTTTTTTCGTGCAATCAGTATCGACTAGGATTAAGCAGGACATTTTCGACGCTTTCCCAGATAGCTAGCGATATGTTTTTGGTATTAAATTGAAGCTCTCAAACTGCTCTATCAGAATCAGTTTAGATTTCTTGATTTGGTTGGATATTCGCGGAGATATGAGTCGGCAAAAAAATCCCCAAATTCTTTTTTTTCGTTCAATCAGTATCGACTAGGATTAAGCAGGTCATTTTCGACGCTTTCCCAGATAGCTAGCCATATGTTTTTGGTATCAAATTGAAGCTCGTTTCACGCTCTATCAGAATCTGTTTAGATTTCTTGATTTGGTTGGATATTCGCGGAGATATGAGTCGGCAAAAAAATCCCCAAATTTTTTTTTTTCGTGCAATCAGTATCGACTAGGATTAAGCAGGACATTTTCGATGCTTTCCCAGATAGCTAGCCATATGTTTTTGGTATCAAATTGAAGCTCGTTTCACGCTCTATCAGAATCTGTTTAGATTTCTTGATTTGGTTGGATATTCGCGGAGATATGAGTCGGCAAAAAAATCCCCAAATTTTTTTTTTTCGTGCAATCAGTATCGACTAGGATTAAGCAGGACATTTTCGATGCTTTCCCAGATAGCTAGCGATATGTTTTTGGTATTAAATTGAAGCTCTCAAACTGCTCTATTAGAATCAGTTTAGATTTCTTGATTTGGTTGGATATTCGCGGAGATATGAGTCGGCAAAAAAATCCCCAAATTCTTTTTTTTCGTGCAATCAGTATCGACTAGGATTAAGCAGGACATTTTCGACGCTTTCCCAGATAGCTAGCGATATGTTTTTGGTATTAAATTGAAGCTCTCAAACTGCTCTATCAGAATCAGTTTAGATTTCTTGATTTGGTTGGATATTCGCGGAGATATGAGTCGGCAAAAAAATCCCCAAATTCTTTTTTTTCGTTCAATCAGTATCGACTAGGATTAAGCAGGTCATTTTCGACGCTTTCCCAGATAGCTAGCCATATGTTTTTGGTATCAAATTGAAGCTCGTTTCACGCTCTATCAGAATCTGTTTAGATTTCTTGATTTGGTTGGATATTCGCGGAGATATGAGTCGGCAAAAAAATCCCCAAATTTTTTTTTTTCGTGCAATCAGTATCGACTAGGATTAAGCAGGACATTTTCGATGCTTTCCCAGATAGCTAGCGATATGTTTTTGGTATTAAATTGAAGCTCTCAAACTGCTCTATTAGAATCAGTTTAGATTTCTTGATTTGGTTGGATATTCGCGGAGATATGAGTCGGCAAAAAAATCCCCAAATTCTTTTTTTTCGTGCAATCAGTATCGACTAGGATTAAGCAGGACATTTTCGACGCTTTCCCAGATAGCTAGCGATATGTTTTTGGTATTAAATTGAAGCTCTCAAACTGCTCTATCAGAATCAGTTTAGATTTCTTGATTTGGTTGGATATTCGCGGAGATATGAGTCGGCAAAAAAATCCCCAAATTCTTTTTTTTCGTTCAATCAGTATCGACTAGGATTAAGCAGGTCATTTTCGACGCTTTCCCAGATAGCTAGCCATATGTTTTTGGTATCAAATTGAAGCTCGTTTCACGCTCTATCAGAATCAGTTCAGATTTCTTGATTTGGTTGGATATTCGCGGAGATATGAGTCGGCAAAAAAATCCCCAAATTCTTTTTTTTCGTGCAATCAGTATCGACTAGGATTAGGCAGGACATTTTCGATGCTTTCCCAGATAGCTAGCCATATGTTTTTGGTATTAAATTGAAGCTCTCAAACTGTTCTATCAGAATCAGTTCAAATTTCTTGATTTGGTTAAATATTCGCGGAGATATGAGTCGGCAAAAAAATCCCCAAATTCTTTTTTTTCGTTCAATCAGTATCGACTAGGATTAAGCAGGACATTTTCGACGCTTTCCCAGATAGCTAGCGATATGTTTTTGGTATTAAATTGAAGCTCTCAAACTGCTCTATCAGAATCAGTTTAGATTTCTTGATTTGGTTGGATATTCGCGGAGATATGAGTCGGCAAAAAAATCCCCAAATTCTTTTTTTTCGTTCAATCAGTATCGACTAGGATTAAGCAGGTCATTTTCGACGCTTTCCCAGATAGCTAGCCATATGTTTTTGGTATCAAATTGAAGCTCGTTTCACGCTCTATCGGAATCTGTTTAGATTTCTTGATTTGGTTGGATAGTCGCGGAGATATGAGTCGGCAAAAAAATCCCCAAATTCTTTTTTTTCGTTCAATCAGTATCGACTAGGATTAAGCAGGACATTTTCGACGCTTTCCCAGATAGCTAGCGATATGTTTTTGGTATTAAATTGAAGCTCTCAAACTGCTCTATCAGAATCAGTTTAGATTTCTTGATTTGGTTGGATATTCGCGGAGATATGAGTCGGCAAAAAAATCCCCAAATTCTTTTTTTTCGTTCAATCAGTATCGACTAGGATTAAGCAGGTCATTTTCGACGCTTTCCCAGATAGCTAGCCATATGTTTTTGGTATCAAATTGAAGCTCGTTTCACGCTCTATCAGAATCAGTTCAGATTTCTTGATTTGGTTGGATATTCGCGGAGATATGAGTCGGCAAAAAAATCCCCAAATTCTTTTTTTTCGTGCAATCAGTATCGACTAGGATTAGGCAGGACATTTTCGATGCTTTCCCAGATAGCTAGCCATATGTTTTTGGTATTAAATTGAAGCTCTCAAACTGTTCTATCAGAATCAGTTCAAATTTCTTGATTTGGTTAAATATTCGCGGAGATATGAGTCGGCAAAAAAATCCCCAAATTCTTTTTTTTCGTTCAATCAGTATCGACTAGGATTAAGCAGGACATTTTCGACGCTTTCCCAGATAGCTAGCCATATGTTTTTGGTATCAAATTGAAGCTCGTTTCACGCTCTATCGGAATCTGTTTAGATTTCTTGATTTGGTTGGATAGTCGCGGAGATATGAGTCGGCAAAAAAATCCCCAAATTCTTTTTTTTCGTTCAATCAGTATCGACTAGGATTAAGCAGGACATTTTCGACGCTTTCCCAGATAGCTAGCCATATGTTTTTGGTATTAAATTGAAGCTCTCAAACTGTTCTATCAGAATCAGTTTAGATTTCTTGATTTGGTTGGATATTCGCGGAGATATGAGTCGGCAAAAAAATCCCCAAATTCTTTTTTTTCGTGCAATCAGTATCGACTAGGATTAAGCAGGACATTTTCGATGCTTTCCCAGAAAGCTAGCCATATGTTTTTGGTATCAAATTGAAGCTCGTTTCACGCTCTATCAGAATCAGTTTAGATTTCTTGATTTGGTTGAATATTCGCGGAGATATGAGTCGGCAAAAAAATCCCCAAATTCTTTTTTTTCGTGCAATCAGTATCGACTAGGATTAAGCAGGACATTTTCGATGCTTTCCCAAATAGCTAGCCATATGTTTTTGGTATCAAATTGAAGCTCTCAATTTGCTCTATCAGAATCAGTTCAGATTTCTTGATTTGGTTGGATATTCGCGGAGATATGAGTCGGCAAAAAAATCCCCAAATTCTTTTTTTTCGTGCAATCAGTATCGACTAGGATTAAGCAGGACATTTTCGATGCTTTCCCAGATAGCTAGCCATATGTTTTTAGTATCAAATTGAAGCTCGTTTCACGCTCTATCAGAATCAGTTTAGATTTCTTGATTTGGTTGAATATTCGCGGAGATATGAGTCGGCAAAAAAATCCCCAAATTCTTTTTTTTCGTGCAATCAGTATCGACTAGGATTAAGCAGGACATTTTCGATGCTTTCCCAGATAGCTAGCCATATGTTTTTAGTATCAAATTGAAGCACTCAAACTGCTCTATCAGAATCAGTTTAGATTTCTTGATTTGGTTGGATATTCGCGGAGATATGAGTCGGCAAAAAAATCCCCAAATTCTTTTTTTTCGTGCAATCAGTATCGACTAGGATTAAGCAGGACATTTTCGATGCTTTCCCAAATTGCTAGCCATATGTTTTTGGTATTATACTGAAGCTCTCAAACTGCTCTATCAGAATCAGTTCAGATTTCTTGATTTGGTTGGATATTCGCGGAGATATGAGTCGGCAAAAAAATCCCCAAATTCTTTTTTTTCGTGCAATCAGTATCAACTAGGATTAAGCAGGACATTTTCGATGCTTTCCCAAATTGCTAGCCATATGTTTTTGGTATTATATTGAAGCTCTCAAACTGCTCTATCAGAATCAGTTTAGATTTCTTGATTTGGTTGAATATTCGCGGAGATATGAGTCGGCAAAAAAATCCCCAAATTCTTTTTTTTCGTGCAATCAGTATCGACTAGGATTAAGCAGGACATTTTCGATGCTTTCCCAAATTGCTAGCCATATGTGTTTGGTATTATATTGAAGCTCTCAAACTGCTCTATCAGAATCAGTTTAGATTTCTTGATTTGGTTGGATATTCGCGGAGATATGAGTCGGCAAAAAAATCCCCAAATTCTTTTTTTTCGTGCAATCAGTATCGACTAGGATTAAGCAGGACATTTTCGATGCTTTCCCAGATAGCTAGCCATACGTTTTTGGTATCAAATTGAAGCACTCAAACTGCTCTATCAGAATCAGTTTAGATTTCTTGATTTGGTTGGATATTCGCGGAGATATGAGTCGGCAAAAAAATCCTTAAATTCTTTTTTTTCGTGCAATCAGTATCGACTAGGATTAAGCAGGACATTTTCGATGCTTTCCCAGATAGCTAGCCATATGTTTTTGGTATCAAATTGAAGCTCTCAATTTGCTCTATCAGAATCAGTTCAGATTTCTTGATGTGGTTGGATATTCGCGGAGATATGAGTCGGCAAAAAAATCCCCAAATTCTTTTTTTTCGTGCAATCAGTATCGACTAGGATTAAGCAGGACATTTTCGATGCTTTCCCAGAAAGCTAGCCATATGTTTTTGGTATCAAATTGAAGCTCGTTTCACGCTCTATCAGAATCAGTTTAGATTTCTTGATTTGGTTGAATATTCGCGGAGATATGAGTCGGCAAAAAAATCCCCAAATTCTTTTTTTTCGTGCAATCAGTATCGACTAGGATTAAGCAGGACATTTTCGATGCTTTCCCAGATAGCTAGCCATATGTTTTTAGTATCAAATTGAAGCTCGTTTCACGCTCTATCAGAATCAGTTTAGATTTCTTGATTTGGTTGAATATTCGCGGAGATATGAGTCGGCAAAAAAATCCCCAAATTCTTTTTTTTCGTGCAATCAGTATCGACTAGGATTAAGCAGGACATTTTCGATGCTTTCCCAGATAGCTAGCCATATGTTTTTAGTATCAAATTGAAGCACTCAAACTGCTCTATCAGAATCAGTTTAGATTTCTTGATTTGGTTGGATATTCGCGGAGATATGAGTCGGCAAAAAAATCCCCAAATTCTTTTTTTTCGTGCAATCAGTATCGACTAGGATTAAGCAGGACATTTTCGATGCTTTCCCAAATTGCTAGCCATATGTTTTTGGTATTATACTGAAGCTCTCAAACTGCTCTATCAGAATCAGTTCAGATTTCTTGATTTGGTTGGATATTCGCGGAGATATGAGTCGGCAAAAAAATCCCCAAATTCTTTTTTTTCGTGCAATCAGTATCAACTAGGATTAAGCAGGACATTTTCGATGCTTTCCCAAATTGCTAGCCATATGTTTTTGGTATTATATTGAAGCTCTCAAACTGCTCTATCAGAATCAGTTTAGATTTCTTGATTTGGTTGAATATTCGCGGAGATATGAGTCGGCAAAAAAATCCCCAAATTCTTTTTTTTCGTGCAATCAGTATCGACTAGGATTAAGCAGGACATTTTCGATGCTTTCCCAAATTGCTAGCCATATGTTTTTGGTATTATATTGAAGCTCTCAAACTGCTCTATCAGAATCAGTTTAGATTTCTTGATTTGGTTGGATATTCGCGGAGATATGAGTCGGCAAAAAAATCCCCAAATTCTTTTTTTTCGTGCAATCAGTATCGACTAGGATTAAGCAGGACATTTTCGATGCTTTCCCAGATAGCTAGCCATACGTTTTTGGTATCAAATTGAAGCACTCAAACTGCTCTATCAGAATCAGTTTAGATTTCTGGATTTGGTTGGATATTCGCGGAGATATGAGTCGGCAAAAAAATCCTTAAATTCTTTTTTTTCGTGCAATCAGTATCGACTAGGATTAAGCAGGACATTTTCGATGCTTTCCCAGATAGCTAGCCATATGTTTTTGGTATCAAATTGAAGCTCGTTTCACGCTCTATCAGGATCTGTTTAGATTTCTTGATTTGGTTGATTATTCGCGGAGATATGAGTCGGCAAAAAAATCCCCAAATTCTTTTTTTTCGTGCAATCAGTATCGACTAGGATTAAGCAGGACATTTTCGATGCTTTCCCAGATAGCTAGCCATACGTTTTTGGTATCAAATTGAAGCACTCAAACTGCTCTATCAGAATCAGTTTAGATTTCTTGATTTGGTTGGATATTCGCGGAGATATGAGTCGGCAAAAAAAACCTTAAATTCTTTTTTTTCGTGCAATCAGTATCGACTAGGATTAAGCAGGACATTTTCGATGCTTTCCCAAATTGCTAGCCATATGTTTTTGGTATTATATTGAAGCTCTCAAACTGCTTTATCAGAATCAGTTTAGATTTCTTGATTTGGTTGGATATTCGCGGAGATATGAGTCGGCAAAAAAATCCCCAAATTCTTTTTTTTCGTGCAATCAGTATCGACTAGGATTAAGCAGGACATTTTCGATGCTTTCCCAAATTGCTAGCCATATGTTTTTGGTATTATATTGAAGCTCTCAAACTGCTTTATCAGAATCAGTTTAGATTTCTTGATTTGGTTGGATATTCGCGGAGATATGAGTCGGCAAAAAAATCCCCAAATTCTTTTTTTTCGTGCAATCAGTATCGACTAGGATTAAGCAGGACATTTTCGATGCTTTCCCAAATTGCTAGTCATATGTTTTTGGTATTATATTGAAGCTCTCAAACTGCTTTATCAGAATCAGTTTAGATTTCTTGATTTGGTTGGATATTCGCGGAGATATGAGTCGGCAAAAAAATCCCCAAATTCTTTTTTTTCGTGCAATCAGTATCGACTAGGATTAAGCAGGACATTTTCGATGCTTTCCCAGAAAGCTAGCCATATGTTTTTGGTATCAAATTGAAGCTCGTTTCACGCTCTATCAGAATCAGTTTAGATTTCTTGATTTGGTTGAATATTCGCGGAGATATGAGTCGGCAAAAAAATCCCCAAATTCTTTTTTTTCGTGCAATCAGTATCGACTAGGATTAAGCAGGACATTTTCGATGCTTTCCCAAATAGCTAGCCATATGTTTTTGGTATCAAATTGAAGCTCTCAATTTGCTCTATCAGAATCAGTTCAGATTTCTTGATGTGGTTGGATATTCGCGGAGATATGAGTCGGCAAAAAAATCCCCAAATTCTTTTTTTTCGTGCAATCAGTATCGACTAGGATTAAGCAGGACATTTTCGATGCTTTCCCAGAAAGCTAGCCATATGTTTTTGGTATCAAATTGAAGCTCGTTTCACGCTCTATCAGAATCAGTTTAGATTTCTTGATTTGGTTGAATATTCGCGGAGATATGAGTCGGCAAAAAAATCCCCAAATTCTTTTTTTTCGTGCAATCAGTATCGACTAGGATTAAGCAGGACATTTTCGATGCTTTCCCAGATAGCTAGCCATATGTTTTTAGTATCAAATTGAAGCTCGTTTCACGCTCTATCAGAATCAGTTTAGATTTCTTGATTTGGTTGAATATTCGCGGAGATATGAGTCGGCAAAAAAATCCCCAAATTCTTTTTTTTCGTGCAATCAGTATCGACTAGGATTAAGCAGGACATTTTCGATGCTTTCCCAGATAGCTAGCCATATGTTTTTAGTATCAAATTGAAGCACTCAAACTGCTCTATCAGAATCAGTTTAGATTTCTTGATTTGGTTGGATATTCGCGGAGATATGAGTCGGCAAAAAAATCCCCAAATTCTTTTTTTTCGTGCAATCAGTATCGACTAGGATTAAGCAGGACATTTTCGATGCTTTCCCAAATTGCTAGCCATATGTTTTTGGTATTATACTGAAGCTCTCAAACTGCTCTATCAGAATCAGTTCAGATTTCTTGATTTGGTTGGATATTCGCGGAGATATGAGTCGGCAAAAAAATCCCCAAATTCTTTTTTTTCGTGCAATCAGTATCAACTAGGATTAAGCAGGACATTTTCGATGCTTTCCCAAATTGCTAGCCATATGTTTTTGGTATTATATTGAAGCTCTCAAACTGCTCTATCAGAATCAGTTTAGATTTCTTGATTTGGTTGAATATTCGCGGAGATATGAGTCGGCAAAAAAATCCCCAAATTCTTTTTTTTCGTGCAATCAGTATCGACTAGGATTAAGCAGGACATTTTCGATGCTTTCCCAAATTGCTAGCCATATGTTTTTGGTATTATATTGAAGCTCTCAAACTGCTCTATCAGAATCAGTTTAGATTTCTTGATTTGGTTGGATATTCGCGGAGATATGAGTCGGCAAAAAAATCCCCAAATTCTTTTTTTTCGTGCAATCAGTATCGACTAGGATTAAGCAGGACATTTTCGATGCTTTCCCAGATAGCTAGCCATACGTTTTTGGTATCAAATTGAAGCACTCAAACTGCTCTATCAGAATCAGTTTAGATTTCTTGATTTGGTTGGATATTCGCGGAGATATGAGTCGGCAAAAAAATCCTTAAATTCTTTTTTTTCGTGCAATCAGTATCGACTAGGATTAAGCAGGACATTTTCGATGCTTTCCCAGATAGCTAGCCATATGTTTTTGGTATCAAATTGAAGCTCGTTTCACGCTCTATCAGGATCTGTTTAGATTTTTTGATTTGGTTGATTATTCGCGGAGATATGAGTCGGCAAAAAAATCCCCAAATTCTTTTTTTTCGTGCAATCAGTATCGACTAGGATTAAGCAGGACATTTTCGATGCTTTCCCAGATAGCTAGCCATACGTTTTTGGTATCAAATTGAAGCACTCAAACTGCTCTATCAGAATCAGTTTAGATTTCTTGATTTGGTTGGATATTCGCGGAGATATGAGTCGGCAAAAAAAACCTTAAATTCTTTTTTTTCGTGCAATCAGTATCGACTAGGATTAAGCAGGACATTTTCGATGCTTTCCCAAATTGCTAGCCATATGTTTTTGGTATTATATTGAAGCTCTCAAACTGCTCTATCAGAATCAGTTTAGATTTCTTGATTTGGTTGGATATTCGCGGAGATATGAGTCGGCAAAAAAATCCCCAAATTCTTTTTTTCGTGCAATCAGTATCGACTAGGATTAAGCAGGACATTTTCGATGCTTTCCCAGAAAGCTAGCCATATGTTTTTGGTATCAAATTGAAGCTCGTTTCACGCTCTATCAGAATCAGTTTAGATTTCTTGATTTGGTTGAATATTCGCGGAGATATGAGTCGGCAAAAAAATCCCCAAATTCTTTTTTTTCGTGCAATCAGTATCGACTAGGATTAAGCAGGACATTTTCGATGCTTTCCCAAATAGCTAGCCATATGTTTTTGGTATCAAATTGAAGCTCTCAATTTGCTCTATCAGAATCAGTTCAGATTTCTTGATGTGGTTGGATATTCGCGGAGATATGAGTCGGCAAAAAAATCCCCAAATTCTTTTTTTTCGTGCAATCAGTATCGACTAGGATTAAGCAGGACATTTTCGATGCTTTCCCAGAAAGCTAGCCATATGTTTTTGGTATCAAATTGAAGCTCGTTTCACGCTCTATCAGAATCAGTTTAGATTTCTTGATTTGGTTGAATATTCGCGGAGATATGAGTCGGCAAAAAAATCCCCAAATTCTTTTTTTTCGTGCAATCAGTATCGACTAGGATTAAGCAGGACATTTTCGATGCTTTCCCAGAAAGCTAGCCATATGTTTTTGGTATCAAATTGAAGCTCGTTTCACGCTCTATCAGAATCAGTTTAGATTTCTTCAATTTGGTTGGATATTCGCGGAGATATGAGTCGGCAAAAAAATCCCCAAATTCTTTTTTTTCGTGCAATCAGTATCGACTAGGATTAAGCAGGACATTTTCGATGCTTTCCCAAATTGCTAGCCATATGTTTTTGGTATTATATTGAAGCTCTCAAACTGCTTTATCAGAATCAGTTTAGATTTCTTGATTTGGTTGGATATTCGCGGAGATATGAGTCGGCAAAAAAATCCCCAAATTCTTTTTTTTCGTGCAATCAGTATCGACTAGGATTAAGCAGGACATTTTCGATGCTTTCCCAGAAAGCTAGCCATATGTTTTTGGTATCAAATTGAAGCTCGTTTCACGCTCTATCAGAATCAGTTTAGATTTCTTGATTTGGTTGAATATTCGCGGAGATATGAGTCGGCAAAAAAATCCCCAAATTCTTTTTTTTCGTGCAATCAGTATCGACTAGGATTAAGCAGGACATTTTCGATGCTTTCCCAAATAGCTAGCCATATGTTTTTGGTATCAAATTGAAGCTCTCAATTTGCTCTATCAGAATCAGTTCAGATTTCTTGATGTGGTTGGATATTCGCGGAGATATGAGTCGGCAAAAAAATCCCCAAATTCTTTTTTTTCGTGCAATCAGTATCGACTAGGATTAAGCAGGACATTTTCGATGCTTTCCCAGAAAGCTAGCCATATGTTTTTGGTATCAAATTGAAGCTCGTTTCACGCTCTATCAGAATCAGTTTAGATTTCTTGATTTGGTTGAATATTCGCGGAGATATGAGTCGGCAAAAAAATCCCCAAATTCTTTTTTTTCGTGCAATCAGTATCGACTAGGATTAAGCAGGACATTTTCGATGCTTTCCCAGATAGCTAGCCATATGTTTTTGGTATCAAATTGAAGCTCGTTTCACGCTCTATCAGGATCTGTTTAGATTTCTTGATTTGGTTGATTATTCGCGGAGATATGAGTCGGCAAAAAAATCCCCAAATTCTTTTTTTTCGTGCAATCAGTATCGACTAGGATTAAGCAGGACATTTTCGATGCTTTCCCAGATAGCTAGCCATACGTTTTTGGTATCAAATTGAAGCACTCAAACTGCTCTATCAGAATCAGTTTAGATTTCTTGATTTGGTTGGATATTCGCGGAGATATGAGTCGGCAAAAAAAACCTTAAATTCTTTTTTTTCGTGCAATCAGTATCGACTAGGATTAAGCAGGACATTTTCGATGCTTTCCCAGAAAGCTAGCCATATGTTTTTGGTATCAAATTGAAGCTCGTTTCACGCTCTATCAGAATCAGTTTAGATTTCTTGATTTGGTTGGATATTCGCGGAGATATGAGTCGGCAAAAAAATCCCCAAATTCTTTTTTTTCGTGCAATCAGTATCGACTAGGATTAAGCAGGACATTTTCGATGCTTTACCAAATAGCTAGCCACATGTTTTTGGTATCAAATTGAAGCTCTTTTTACGCTTTATCAGAGTCACATGTATTGATTCCCAAGTGTTACCCCTGGATTTCTCTGAAGTATGCATGATTCGAATCTACCCTCAGATGTAAGAAACCCCTTGAAGCCGTTTTTTGACCGGGCTCCCCCTTCTCGAGATATGCCGACCTTTAGATTTTGCGCGTGAGATGGTCGACCTGAGGCTTTGAAGAGGCATAACTTTGGTCAATCTTGGTCAATCAAGATGTTCTAAAAAACAAAATGTGTCAATATATTTTGGCTTTTAAATGATGGAAAATTTATAAAGCAGAAACAACGTTGTAACTGCAAAAATTAAAAAATTCTGGAAGCGGCAAAAACCAAGTACCCGACCCAACCGTCAACTTTTTTTGAAAATGCTATCAAACGATAGAGAATGTTTAATTTAATCACTGTGCGAAATATAAAAAAATTTGACCGGCGTTAAAGAGAGAAAAATGAATTTTCCTAAAAAATTTTTTGTACTTTTTTGAAAAATCATAAGTTTCGAAATGGCGTTGTACTAATAAGTTAGAGGTGATGCACATTATTTTATTTGTTGTAATCTCAGCTTTCCAATAAGCTATTGGACATCACAATATCACAATTTTGACAATTTTTATGATTGATTGAACTGAATAGGTTGAATTTAGCGAAAGTCATAAAACTCAAAATATCAAAATGATGATAGAGCTTCAAACTTTGTTTCATATTGTTAAAAATGTAATTTAACACAATAATGTCAACTGCAACTTCTTTCCTCCTCTTCATCTTCCTGCCATAAATTTGAGATTTAGTGATTTCCCAACCTAGGTCGGCTTGAAAAGGAAAGTCTCACGTTATGGCAGGAAGATGAAGAGAAGGAGAGAAGTTGCAGTTGACTATATTGTGTTAAATTACATTTTTAACAATATGAAACAAAGTTTGAAGCTCTATCATCATTTTGATATTTTGAGTTTTATGACTTTTGCTGAATTCAACGTAGTCAGTTTAATCAATCATAAAACTTGTCAAAATTGTGATATTTTGATGTCCAATAGCTTATTGGAAAGCTGAAATTGCAACAAATAAAATAATGTGCACTACCTCTAACTTATTAGTACAACGCCATTTCGAAACTTATGATTTTTCAAAAAAGTACAAAAATTTTTTTTGGAAAATTCATTTTTCTCTCTTTAACGCCGGTCAAATTTTTTGTATATTTCGCACAGTAACTAAATTAAACATTCTCTATCGTTTGATAGCATTTTCAAAAAAAGTTGACGGTTGGGTCGGGTACTTGGTTTTCGCCGCTTGCAGAATTTTTTTAATTTTTGCAGTTACAACGTTGTTTCTGCTTTATAAATTTTACCTCATTTGGAAGCCAAAATAATTTGATACATTTTGTTTTTTAGAACATCTTGATTGACTAAGAATGACCAAAGTTATGCCTCCTCAAAGGCTCAGGTCGACCATCTCACGCGCAAAATCTAAAGGTCGGCATATCTCGAGAAGGGGGAGCCCGGTCAAAAAACGGCTTCAAGGGGTTTCTTACATCTGAGGGTAGATTCGAATCATGCATACTTCAGAGAAATCCAGGGGTAACACTTGGGAATCAATACATGTCAGTCTAGATTTCTTGATTTGGTTGGGTATTCGCGGAGATATGAGTCGGCAAAAAAATCCCCAAATTCTTTTTTTTCGTGCAATCAGTATCGACTAGGATTAAGCAGGACATTTTCGATGCTTTCCCAAATTGCTAGCCATATGTTTTTGGTATTATATTGAAGCTCTCAAACTGCTTTATCAGAATCAGTTTAGATTTCTTGATTTGGTTGGATATTCGCGGAGATATGAGTCGGCAAAAAAATCCCCAAATTCTTTTTTTTCGTGCAATCAGTATCGACTAGGATTAAGCAGGACATTTTCGATGCTTTCCCAAATAGCTAGCCATATGTTTTTGGTATCAAATTGAAGCTCTCAATTTGCTCTATCAGAATCAGTTCAGATTTCTTGATGTGGTTGGATATTCGCGGAGATATGAGTCGGCAAAAAAATCCCCAAATTCTTTTTTTTCGTGCAATCAGTATCGACTAGGATTAAGCAGGACATTTTCGATGCTTTCCCAGAAAGCTAGCCATATGTTTTTGGTATCAAATTGAAGCTCGTTTCACGCTCTATCAGAATCAGTTCAGATTTCTTGATTTGGTTGAATATTCGCGGAGATATGAGTCGGCAAAAAAATCCCCAAATTCTTTTTTTTCGTGCAATCAGTATCGACTAGGATTAAGCAGGACATTTTCGATGCTTTCCCAGATAGCTAGCCATATGTTTTTGGTATCAAATTGAAGCTCGTTTCACGCTCTATCAGGATCTGTTTAGATTTCTTGATTTGGTTGATTATTCGCGGAGATATGAGTCGGCAAAAAAATCCCCAAATTCTTTTTTTTCGTGCAATCAGTATCGACTAGGATTAAGCAGGACATTTTCGATGCTTTCCCAGATAGCTAGCCATACGTTTTTGGTATCAAATTGAAGCACTCAAACTGCTCTATCAGAATCAGTTTAGATTTCTTGATTTGGTTGGATATTCGCGGAGATATGAGTCGGCAAAAAAAACCTTAAATTCTTTTTTTTCGTGCAATCAGTATCGACTAGGATTAAGCAGGACATTTTCGATGCTTTCCCAGAAAGCTAGCCATATGTTTTTGGTATCAAATTGAAGCTCGTTTCACGCTCTATCAGAATCAGTTTAGATTTCTTGATTTGGTTGGATATTCGCGGAGATATGAGTCGGCAAAAAAATCCCCAAATTCTTTTTTTTCGTGCAATCAGTATCGACTAGGATTAAGCAGGACATTTTCGATGCTTTACCAAATAGCTAGCCACATGTTTTTGGTATCAAATTGAAGCTCTTTTTACGCTTTATCAGAGTCACATGTATTGATTCCCAAGTGTTACCCCTGGATTTCTCTGAAGTATGCATGATTCGAATCTACCCTCAGATGTAAGAAACCCCTTGAAGCCGTTTTTTGACCGGGCTCCCCCTTCTCGAGATATGCCGACCTTTAGATTTTGCGCGTGAGATGGTCGACCTGAGGCTTTGAAGAGGCATAACTTTGGTCAATCTTGGTCAATCAAGATGTTCTAAAAAACAAAATGTGTCAATATATTTTGGCTTTTAAATGATGGAAAATTTATAAAGCAGAAACAACGTTGTAACTGCAAAAATTAAAAAATTCTGGAAGCGGCAAAAACCAAGTACCCGACCCAACCGTCAACTTTTTTTGAAAATGCTATCAAACGATAGAGAATGTTTAATTTAATCACTGTGCGAAATATAAAAAAATTTGACCGGCGTTAAAGAGAGAAAAATGAATTTTCCTAAAAAATTTTTTGTACTTTTTTGAAAAATCATAAGTTTCGAAATGGCGTTGTACTAATAAGTTAGAGGTGATGCACATTATTTTATTTGTTGTAATCTCAGCTTTCCAATAAGCTATTGGACATCACAATATCACAATTTTGACAATTTTTATGATTGATTGAACTGAATAGGTTGAATTTAGCGAAAGTCATAAAACTCAAAATATCAAAATGATGATAGAGCTTCAAACTTTGTTTCATATTGTTAAAAATGTAATTTAACACAATAATGTCAACTGCAACTTCTTTCCTCCTCTTCATCTTCCTGCCATAAATTTGAGATTTAGTGATTTCCCAACCTAGGTCGGCTTGAAAAGGAAAGTCTCACGTTATGGCAGGAAGATGAAGAGAAGGAGAGAAGTTGCAGTTGACTATATTGTGTTAAATTACATTTTTAACAATATGAAACAAAGTTTGAAGCTCTATCATCATTTTGATATTTTGAGTTTTATGACTTTTGCTGAATTCAACGTAGTCAGTTTAATCAATCATAAAACTTGTCAAAATTGTGATATTTTGATGTCCAATAGCTTATTGGAAAGCTGAAATTGCAACAAATAAAATAATGTGCACTACCTCTAACTTATTAGTACAACGCCATTTCGAAACTTATGATTTTTCAAAAAAGTACAAAAATTTTTTTTGGAAAATTCATTTTTCTCTCTTTAACGCCGGTCAAATTTTTTGTATATTTCGCACAGTAACTAAATTAAACATTCTCTATCGTTTGATAGCATTTTCAAAAAAAGTTGACGGTTGGGTCGGGTACTTGGTTTTTGCCGCTTGCAGAATTTTTTTAATTTTTGCAGTTACAACGTTGTTTCTGCTTTATAAATTTTACCTCATTTGGAAGCCAAAATAATTTGATACATTTTGTTTTTTAGAACATCTTGATTGACTAAGAATGACCAAAGTTATGCCTCCTCAAAGGCTCAGGTCGACCATCTCACGCGCAAAATCTAAAGGTCGGCATATCTCGAGAAGGGGGAGCCCGGTCAAAAAACGGCTTCAAGGGGTTTCTTACATCTGAGGGTAGATTCGAATCATGCATACTTCAGAGAAATCCAGGGGTAACACTTGGGAATCAATACATGTCAGTCTAGATTTCTTGATTTGGTTGGGTATTCGCGGAGATATGAGTCGGCAAAAAAATCCCCAAATTCTTTTTTTTCGTGCAATCAGTATCGACTAGGATTAAGCAGGACATTTTCGATGCTTTCCCAAATTGCTAGCCATATGTTTTTGGTATTATATTGAAGCTCTCAAACTGCTTTATCAGAATCAGTTTAGATTTCTTGATTTGGTTGGATATTCGCGGAGATATGAGTCGGCAAAAAAATCCCCA
Organism: Caenorhabditis sinica; assembly: GCA_963932045.1. NCBI lineage: Eukaryota > Metazoa > Nematoda > Chromadorea > Rhabditida > Rhabditidae > Caenorhabditis > Caenorhabditis sinica. The sequence continues at coordinate 26,053,776 of OZ009940.1, forward strand.
AATTCTTTTTTTTCGTGCAATCAGTATCGACTAGGATTAAGCAGGACATTTTCGATGCTTTCCCAAATAGCTAGCCATATGTTTTTGGTATCAAATTGAAGCTCTCAATTTGCTCTATCAGAATCAGTTCAGATTTCTTGATGTGGTTGGATATTCGCGGAGATATGAGTCGGCAAAAAAATCCCCAAATTCTTTTTTTTCGTGCAATCAGTATCGACTAGGATTAAGCAGGACATTTTCGATGCTTTCCCAGAAAGCTAGCCATATGTTTTTGGTATCAAATTGAAGCTCGTTTCACGCTCTATCAGAATCAGTTTAGATTTCTTGATTTGGTTGAATATTCGCGGAGATATGAGTCGGCAAAAAAATCCCCAAATTCTTTTTTTTCGTGCAATCAGTATCGACTAGGATTAAGCAGGACATTTTCGATGCTTTCCCAGATAGCTAGCCATATGTTTTTGGTATCAAATTGAAGCTCGTTTCACGCTCTATCAGGATCTGTTTAGATTTCTTGATTTGGTTGATTATTCGCGGAGATATGAGTCGGCAAAAAAATCCCCAAATTCTTTTTTTTCGTGCAATCAGTATCGACTAGGATTAAGCAGGACATTTTCGATGCTTTCCCAGATAGCTAGCCATACGTTTTTGGTATCAAATTGAAGCACTCAAACTGCTCTATCAGAATCAGTTTAGATTTCTTGATTTGGTTGGATATTCGCGGAGATATGAGTCGGCAAAAAAAACCTTAAATTCTTTTTTTTCGTGCAATCAGTATCGACTAGGATTAAGCAGGACATTTTCGATGCTTTCCCAGAAAGCTAGCCATATGTTTTTGGTATCAAATTGAAGCTCGTTTCACGCTCTATCAGAATCAGTTTAGATTTCTTGATTTGGTTGGATATTCGCGGAGATATGAGTCGGCAAAAAAATCCCCAAATTCTTTTTTTTCGTGCAATCAGTATCGACTAGGATTAAGCAGGACATTTTCGATGCTTTCCCAAATAGCTAGCCATATGTTTTTGGTATCAAATTGAAGCTCTCAATTTGCTCTATCAGAATCAGTTCAGATTTCTTGATGTGGTTGGATATTCGCGGAGATATGAGTCGGCAAAAAAATCCCCAAATTCTTTTTTTTCGTGCAATCAGTATCGACTAGGATTAAGCAGGACATTTTCGATGCTTTCCCAGAAAGCTAGCCATATGTTTTTGGTATCAAATTGAAGCTCGTTTCACGCTCTATCAGAATCAGTTTAGATTTCTTGATTTGGTTGAATATTCGCGGAGATATGAGTCGGCAAAAAAATCCCCAAATTCTTTTTTTTCGTGCAATCAGTATCGACTAGGACTAAGCAGGACATTTTCGATGCTTTCCCAGATAGGTAGCCATATGTTTTTGGTAACAAATTGAAGCTCGTTTCACGCTCTATCAGAATCAGTTTAGATTTCTTGATTTGGTTGAATATTCGCGGAGATATGAGTCGGCAAAAAAATCCCCAAATTCTTTTTTTTCGTGCAATCAGTATCGACTAGGATTAAGCAGGACATTTTCGATGCTTTCCCAGATAGCTAGCCATATGTTTTTAGTATCAAATTGAAGCACTCAAACTGCTCTATCAGAATCAGTTTAGATTTCTTGATTTGGTTGGATATTCGCGGAGATATGAGTCGGCAAAAAAATCCCCAAATTCTTTTTTTTCGTGCAATCAGTATCGACTAGGATTAAGCAGGACATTTTCGATGCTTTCCCAGATTGCTAGCCATATGTTTTTGGTATTATATTGAAGCTCTCAAACTGCTCTATCAGAATCAGTTTAGATTTCTTGATTTGGTTGAATATTCGCGGAGATATGAGTCGGCAAAAAAATCCCCAAATTCTTTTTTTTTCGTGCAATCAGTATCGACTAGGATTAAGCAGGACATTTTCGATGCTTTCCCAAATTGCTAGCCATATGTTTTTGGTATCATATTGAAGCTCTCAAACTGCTCTATCAGAATCAGTTTAGATTTCTTGATTTGGTTGGATATTCGCGGAGATATGAGTCGGCAAAAAAATCCCCAAATTCTTTTTTTTCGTGCAATCAGTATCGACTAGGATTAAGCAGGACATTTTCGATGCTTTCCCAGATTGCTAGCCATATGTTTTTGGTATTATATTGAAGCTCTCAAACTGCTCTATCAGAATCAGTTTAGATTTCTTGATTTGGTTGAATATTCGCGGAGATATGAGTCGGCAAAAAAATCCCCAAATTCTTTTTTTTCGTGCAATCAGTATCGACTAGGATTAAGCAGGACATTTTCGATGCTTTCCCAGATAGCTAGCCATATGTTTTTAGTATCAAATTGAAGCACTCAAACTGCTCTATCAGAATCAGTTTAGATTTCTTGATTTGGTTGGATATTCGCGGAGATATGAGTCGGCAAAAAAATCCCCAAATTCTTTTTTTTCGTGCAATCAGTATCGACTAGGATTAAGCAGGACATTTTCGATGCTTTCCCAGATTGCTAGCCATATGTTTTTGGTATTATATTGAAGCTCTCAAACTGCTCTATCAGAATCAGTTTAGATTTCTTGATTTGGTTGAATATTCGCGGAGATATGAGTCGGCAAAAAAATCCCCAAATTCTTTTTTTTTCGTGCAATCAGTATCGACTAGGATTAAGCAGGACATTTTCGATGCTTTCCCAAATTGCTAGCCATATGTTTTTGGTATCATATTGAAGCTCTCAAACTGCTCTATCAGAATCAGTTTAGATTTCTTGATTTGGTTGGATATTCGCGGAGATATGAGTCGGCAAAAAAATCCCCAAATTCTTTTTTTTCGTGCAATCAGTATCGACTAGGATTAAGCAGGACATTTTCGATGCTTTCCCAGATTGCTAGCCATATGTTTTTGGTATTATATTGAAGCTCTCAAACTGCTCTATCAGAATCAGTTTAGATTTCTTGATTTGGTTGAATATTCGCGGAGATATGAGTCGGCAAAAAAATCCCCAAATTCTTTTTTTTCGTGCAATCAGTATCGACTAGGATTAAGCAGGACATTTTCGATGCTTTCCCAGATAGCTAGCCATATGTTTTTAGTATCAAATTGAAGCACTCAAACTGCTCTATCAGAATCAGTTTAGATTTCTTGATTTGGTTGAATATTCGCGGAGATATGAGTCGGCAAAAAAATCCCCAAATTCTTTTTTTTCGTGCAATCAGTATCGACTAGGATTAAGCAGGACATTTTCGATGCTTTCCCAAATTGCTAGCCATATGTTTTTGGTATTATATTGAAGCTCTCAAACTGCTCTATCAGAATCAGTTTAGATTTCTTGATTTGGTTGGATATTCGCGGAGATATGAGTCGGCAAAAAAATCCCCAAATTCTTTTTTTTCGTGCAATCAGTATCGACTAGGATTAAGCAGGACATTTTCGATGCTTTCCCAGATAGCTAGCCATATGTTTTTAATATCAAATTGAAGCTCGTTTCACGCTCTATCAGAATCAGTTTAGATTTCTTGATTTGGTTGAATATTCGCGGAGATATGAGTCGGCAAAAAAATCCCCAAATTCTTTTTTTTCGTGCAATCAGTATCGACTAGGATTAAGCAGGACATTTTCGATGCTTTCCCAGATAGCTAGCCATATGTTTTTAGTATCAAATTGAAGCAGTCAAACTGCTCTATCAGAATCAGTTTAGATTTCTTGATTTGGTTGGATATTCGCGGAGATATGAGTCGGCAAAAAAATCCCCAAATTCTTTTTTTTCGTGCAATCAGTATCGACTAGGATTAAGCAGGACATTTTCGATGCTTTCCCAGATAGCTAGCCATACGTATTTGGTATCAAATTGAAGCACTCAAACTGCTCTATCAGAATCAGTTTAGATTTCTTGATTTGGTTGGATATTCGCGGAGATATGAGTCGGCAAAAAAATCCCCAAATTCTTTTTTTTCGTGCAATCAGTATCGACTAGGATTAAGCAGGACATTTTCGATGCTTTCCCAAATTGCTAGCCATATGTTTTTGGTATTATATTGAAGCTCTCAAACTGCTCTATCAGAATCAGTTTAGATTTCTTGATTTGGTTGGATATTCGCGGAGATATGAGTCGGCAAAAAAATCCCCAAATTCTTTTTTTTCGTGCAATCAGTATCGACTAGGATTAAGCAGGACATTTTCGATGCTTTCCCAAATTGCTAGCCATATGTTTTTGGTATTATATTGAAGCTCTCAAACTGCTCTATCAGAATCAGTTTAGATTTCTTGATTTGGTTGGATATTCGCGGAGATATGAGTCGGCAAAAAAATCCCCAAATTCTTTTTTTTCGTGCAATCAGTATCGACTAGGATTAAGCAGGACATTTTCGATGCTTTCCCAGATAGCTAGCCATATGTTTTTAATATCAAATTGAAGCTCGTTTCACGCTCTATCAGAATCAGTTTAGATTTCTTGATTTGGTTGAATATTCGCGGAGATATGAGTCGGCAAAAAAATCCCCAAATTCTTTTTTTTCGTGCAATCAGTATCGACTAGGATTAAGCAGGACATTTTCGATGCTTTCCCAGATAGCTAGCCATATGTTTTTAGTATCAAATTGAAGCAGTCAAACTGCTCTATCAGAATCAGTTTAGATTTCTTGATTTGGTTGGATATTCGCGGAGATATGAGTCGGCAAAAAAATCCCCAAATTCTTTTTTTTCGTGCAATCAGTATCGACTAGGATTAAGCAGGACATTTTCGATGCTTTCCCAGATAGCTAGCCATACGTATTTGGTATCAAATTGAAGCACTCAAACTGCTCTATCAGAATCAGTTTAGATTTCTTGATTTGGTTGGATATTCGCGGAGATATGAGTCGGCAAAAAAATCCCCAAATTCTTTTTTTTCGTGCAATCAGTATCGACTAGGATTAAGCAGGACATTTTCGATGCTTTCCCAAATTGCTAGCCATATGTTTTTGGTATTATATTGAAGCTCTCAAACTGCTCTATCAGAATCAGTTTAGATTTCTTGATTTGGTTGGATATTCGCGGAGATATGAGTCGGCAAAAAAATCCCCAAATTCTTTTTTTTCGTGCAATCAGTATCGACTAGGATTAAGCAGGACATTTTCGATGCTTTCCCAGATAGCTAGCCATACGTTTTTGGTATCAAATTGAAGCACTCAAACTGCTCTATCAGAATCAGTTTAGATTTCTTGATTTGGTTGGATATTCGCGGAGATATGAGTCGGCAAAAAAATCCCCAAATTCTTTTTTTTCGTGCAATCAGTATCGACTAGGATTAAGCAGGACATTTTCAATGCTTTCCCAGATTGCTAGCCATATGTTTTTGGTATTATATTGAAGCTCTCAAACTGCTCTATCAGAATCAGTTTAGATTTCTTGATTTGGTTGGATATTCGCGGAGATATGAGTCGGCAAAAAAATCCCCAAATTCTTTTTTTTCGTGCAATCAGTATCGACTAGGATTAAGCAGGACATTTTCGATGCTTTCCCAAATTGCTAGCCATATGTTTTTGGTATTATATTGAAGCTCTCAAACTGCTCTATCAGAATCAGTTTAGATTTCTTGATTTGGTTGGATATTCGCGGAGATATGAGTCGGCAAAAAAATCCCCAAATTCTTTTTTTTCGTGCAATCAGTATCGACTAGGATTAAGCAGGACATTTTCGATGCTTTCCCAGATTGCTAGCCATATGTTTTTGGTATTATATTGAAGCTCTCAAACTGCTCTATCAGAATCAGTTTAGATTTCTTGATTTGGTTGAATATTCGCGGAGATATGAGTCGGCAAAAAAATCCCCAAATTCTTTTTTTTCGTGCAATCAGTATCGACTAGGATTAAGCAGGACATTTTCGATGCTTTCCCAGATAGCTAGCCATATGTTTTTAATATCAAATTGAAGCTCGTTTCACGCTCTATCAGAATCAGTTTAGATTTTTTGATTTGGTTGAATATTCGCGGAGATATGAGTCGGCAAAAAAATCCCCAAATTCTTTTTTTTCGTGCAATCAGTATCGACTAGGATTAAGCAGGACATTTTCGATGCTTTCCCAGATAGCTAGCCATATGTTTTTAGTATCAAATTGAAGCAGTCAAACTGCTCTATCAGAATCAGTTTAGATTTCTTGATTTGGTTGGATATTCGCGGAGATATGAGTCGGCAAAAAAATCCCCAAATTCTTTTTTTTCGTGCAATCAGTATCGACTAGGATTAAGCAGGACATTTTCGATGCTTTCCCAGATAGCTAGCCATACGTTTTTGGTATCAAATTGAAGCACTCAAACTGCTCTATCAGAATCAGTTTAGATTTCTTGATTTGGTTGAATATTCGCGGAGATATGAGTCGGCAAAAAACTCCCCAAAATCTTTTTTTTCGTGCAATCAGTATCGACTAGGATTAAGCAGGACATTTTCGATGCTTTCCCAGATAGCTAGCCATATGTTTTTAGTATCAAATTGAAGCAGTCAAACTGCTCTATCAGAATCAGTTTAGATTTCTTGATTTGGTTGGATATTCGCGGAGATATGAGTCGGCAAAAAAATCCCCAAATTCTTTTTTTTCGTGCAATCAGTATCGACTAGGATTAAGCAGGACATTTTCGATGCTTTCCCAAATTGCTAGCCATATGTTTTTGGTATTATATTGAAGCTCTCAAACTGCTCTATCAGAATCAGTTTAGATTTCTTGATTTGGTTGGATATTCGCGGAGATATGAGTCGGCAAAAAAATCCCCAAATTCTTTTTTTTCGTGCAATCAGTATCGACTAGGATTAAGCAGGACATTTTCGATGCTTTCCCAGATTGCTAGCCATATGTTTTTGGTATTATATTGAAGCTCTCAAACTGCTCTATCAGAATCAGTTTAGATTTCTTGATTTGGTTGAATATTCGCGGAGATATGAGTCGGCAAAAAAATCCCCAAATTCTTTTTTTTCGTGCAATCAGTATCGACTAGGATTAAGCAGGACATTTTCGATGCTTTCCCAGATTGCTAGCCATATGTTTTTGGTATTATATTGAAGCTCTCAAACTGCTCTATCAGAATCAGTTTAGATTTCTTGATTTGGTTGGATATTCGCGGAGATATGAGTCGGCAAAAAAATCCCCAAATTCTTTTTTTTCGTGCAATCAGTATCGACTAGGATTAAGCAGGACATTTTCGATGCTTTCCCAAATTGCTAGCCATATGTTTTTGGTATTATATTGAAGCTCTCAAACTGCTCTATCAGAATCAGTTTAGATTTCTTGATTTGGTTGGATATTCGCGGAGATATGAGTCGGCAAAAAAATCCCCAAATTCTTTTTTTTCGTGCAATCAGTATCGACTAGGATTAAGCAGGACATTTTCGATGCTTTCCCAGATTGCTAGCCATATGTTTTTGGTATTATATTGAAGCTCTCAAACTGCTCTATCAGAATCAGTTTAGATTTCTTGATTTGGTTGAATATTCGCGGAGATATGAGTCGGCAAAAAAATCCCCAAATTCTTTTTTTTCGTGCAATCAGTATCGACTAGGATTAAGCAGGACATTTTCGATGCTTTCCCAGATAGCTAGCCATATGTTTTTAATATCAAATTGAAGCTCGTTTCACGCTCTATCAGAATCAGTTTAGATTTTTTGATTTGGTTGAATATTCGCGGAGATATGAGTCGGCAAAAAAATCCCCAAATTCTTTTTTTTCGTGCAATCAGTATCGACTAGGATTAAGCAGGACATTTTCGATGCTTTCCCAGATAGCTAGCCATATGTTTTTAGTATCAAATTGAAGCAGTCAAACTGCTCTATCAGAATCAGTTTAGATTTCTTGATTTGGTTGGATATTCGCGGAGATATGAGTCGGCAAAAAAATCCCCAAATTCTTTTTTTTCGTGCAATCAGTATCGACTAGGATTAAGCAGGACATTTTCGATGCTTTCCCAGATAGCTAGCCATACGTTTTTGGTATCAAATTGAAGCACTCAAACTGCTCTATCAGAATCAGTTTAGATTTCTTGATTTGGTTGAATATTCGCGGAGATATGAGTCGGCAAAAAACTCCCCAAAATCTTTTTTTTCGTGCAATCAGTATCGACTAGGATTAAGCAGGACATTTTCGATGCTTTCCCAGATAGCTAGCCATATGTTTTTAGTATCAAATTGAAGCAGTCAAACTGCTCTATCAGAATCAGTTTAGATTTCTTGATTTGGTTGGATATTCGCGGAGATATGAGTCGGCAAAAAAATCCCCAAATTCTTTTTTTTCGTGCAATCAGTATCGACTAGGATTAAGCAGGACATTTTCGATGCTTTCCCAAATTGCTAGCCATATGTTTTTGGTATTATATTGAAGCTCTCAAACTGCTCTATCAGAATCAGTTTAGATTTCTTGATTTGGTTGGATATTCGCGGAGATATGAGTCGGCAAAAAAATCCCCAAATTCTTTTTTTTCGTGCAATCAGTATCGACTAGGATTAAGCAGGACATTTTCGATGCTTTCCCAGATTGCTAGCCATATGTTTTTGGTATTATATTGAAGCTCTCAAACTGCTCTATCAGAATCAGTTTAGATTTCTTGATTTGGTTGAATATTCGCGGAGATATGAGTCGGCAAAAAAATCCCCAAATTCTTTTTTTTCGTGCAATCAGTATCGACTAGGATTAAGCAGGACATTTTCGATGCTTTCCCAGATTGCTAGCCATATGTTTTTGGTATTATATTGAAGCTCTCAAACTGCTCTATCAGAATCAGTTTAGATTTCTTGATTTGGTTGGATATTCGCGGAGATATGAGTCGGCAAAAAAATCCCCAAATTCTTTTTTTTCGTGCAATCAGTATCGACTAGGATTAAGCAGGACATTTTCGATGCTTTCCCAAATTGCTAGCCATATGTTTTTGGTATTATATTGAAGCTCTCAAACTGCTCTATCAGAATCAGTTTAGATTTCTTGATTTGGTTGACTATTCGCGGAGATATGAGTCGGCAAAAAAATCCCCAAATTCTTTTTTTTCGTGCAATCAGTATCGACTAGGATTAAGCAGGACATTTTCGATGCTTTCCCAAATTGCTAGCCATATGTTTTTGGTATTATATTGAAGCTCTCAAACTGCTCTATCAGAATCAGTTTAGATTTCTTGATTTGGTTGACTATTCGCGGAGATATGAGTCGGCAAAAAAATCCCCAAATTCTTTTTTTTCGTGCAATCAGTATCGACTAGGATTAAGCAGGACATTTTCGATGCTTTCCCAAATTGCTAGCCATATGTTTTTGGTATTATATTGAAGCTCTCAAACTGCTCTATCAGAATCAGTTTAGATTTCTTGATTTGGTTGGATATTCGCGGAGATATGAGTCGGCAAAAAAATCCCCAAATTCTTTTTTTTCGTGCAATCAGTATCGACTAGGATTAAGCAGGACATTTTCGATGCTTTCCCAGATTGCTAGCCATATGTTTTTAGTATCAAATTGAAGCAGTCAAACTGCTCTATCAGAATCAGTTTAGATTTCTTGATTTGGTTGGATATTCGCGGAGATATGAGTCGGCAAAAAAATCCCCAAATTCTTTTTTTTCGTGCAATCAGTATCGACTAGGATTAAGCAGGACATTTTCAATGCTTTCCCAGATAGCTAGATACTTGTTTTTGGTATCATATTGAAGCTCTTTTTACGCTCTATCAGAATCAGTTTAGATTTCTTGATTCGGTTGGATATTCGCGGAGATATGAGTCGGCAAAAAAATCCCCAAATTCTTTTTTTTCGTGCAATCAGTATCGACTAGGATTAAGCAGGACATTTTCGATGCTTTCCCAGATTGCTAGCCATATGTTTTTGGTATTATATTGAAGCTCTCAAACTGCTCTATCAGAATCAGTTTAGATTTCTTGATTTGGTTGAATATTCGCGGAGATATGAGTCGGCAAAAAAATCCCCAAATTCTTTTTTTTCGTGCAATCAGTATCGACTAGGATTAAGCAGGACATTTTCGATGCTTTCCCAGATTGCTAGCCATATGTTTTTGGTATTATATTGAAGCTCTCAAACTGCTCTATCAGAATCAGTTTAGATTTCTTGATTTGGTTGGATATTCGCGGAGATATGAGTCGGCAAAAAAATCCCCAAATTCTTTTTTTTCGTGCAATCAGTATCGACTAGGATTAAGCAGGACATTTTCGATGCTTTCCCAGATTGCTAGCCATATGTTTTTAGTATCAAATTGAAGCAGTCAAACTGCTCTATCAGAATCAGTTTAGATTTCTTGATTTGGTTGGATAATCGCGGAGATATGAGTCGGCAAAAAAATCCCCAAATTCTTTTTTTTCGTGCAATCAGTATCGACTAGGATTAAGCAGGACATTTTCAATGCTTTCCCAGATAGCTAGATACTTGTTTTTGGTATCATATTGAAGCTCTTTTTACGCTCTATCAGAATCAGTTTAGATTTCTTGATTCGGTTGGATATTCGCGGAGATATGAGTCGGCAAAAAAATCCCCAAATTCTTTTTTTTCGTGCAATCAGTATCGACTAGGATTAAGCAGGACATTTTCGATGCTTTCCCAAATTGCTAGCCATATGTTTTTGGTATTATATTGAAGCTCTCAAACTGCACTATCAGAATCAGTTTAGATTTCTTGATTTGGTTGACTATTCGCGGAGATATGAGTCGGCAAAAAAATCCCCAAATTCTTTTTTTTCGTGCAATCAGTATCGACTAGGATTAAGCAGGACATTTTCGATGCTTTCCCAAATTGCTAGCCATATGTTTTTAATATTATATTGAAGCTCTCAAACTGCTCTATCAGAATCAGTTTAGATTTCTTGATTTGGTTGGATATTCGCGGAGATATGAGTCGGCAAAAAAATCCCCAAATTCTTTTTTTTCGTGCAATCAGTATCGACTAGGATTAAGCAGGACACTTTCGATGCTTTCCCAGATTGCTAGCCATATGTTTTTAGTATCAAATTGAAGCAGTCAAACTGCTCTATCAGAATCAGTTTAGATTTCTTGATTTGGTTGGATATTCGCGGAGATATGAGTCGGCAAAAAAATCCCCAAATTCTTTTTTTTCGTGCAATCAGTATCGACTAGGATTAAGCAGGACATTTTCAATGCTTTCCCAGATAGCTAGATACTTGTTTTTGGTATCATATTGAAGCTCTTTTTACGCTCTATCAGAATCAGTTTAGATTTCTTGATTCGGTTGGATATTCGCGGAGATATGAGTCGGCAAAAAAATCCCCAAATTCTTTTTTTTCGTGCAATCAGTATCGACTAGGATTAAGCAGGACATTTTCGATGCTTTCTCAGATAGCTAGCCACATGTTTTTAGTATCAAATTGAAGCTCTTAAGCTGCTCTATCAGAATCAGTTTAGATTTCTTGATTTGGTTGGATATTCGCGGAGATATGAGTCGGCAAAAAAATCCCCAAATTCTTTTTTTTCGTGCAATCAGTATCGACTAGGATTAAGCAGGACATTTTCGATGCTTTCCCAGATAGCTAGCCACATGTTTTTGGTATCAAATTGAAGCTCTTTTTACGCTCTATCAGAATCAGTTTTGATTTCTTGATTTGGTTGGATATTCGCGGAGATATGAGTTGGCAAAAAACTCCCCAAAATCTTTTTTTTCGTGCAATCAGTATCGACTAGGATTAAGCAGGACATTTTCGATGCTTTACCAGATAGCTAGCCACATGTTTTTGGTATCATATTGAAGCTCTTTTTACGCTCTATCAGAATCAGTTTAGATTTCTTGATTCGGTTGGATATTCGCGGAGATATGAGTCGGCAAAAAAATCCCCAAATTCTTTTTTTTCGTGCAATCAGTATCGACTAGGGTTAAGCAGGACATTTTCGATGCTTTCTCAGATAGCTAGCCACATGTTTTTAGTATCAAATTGAAGCTCTTAAGCTGCTCTATCAGAATCAGTTTAGATTTCTCGATTTGGTTGGATATTCGCGGAGATATGAGTCGGCAAAAAAATCCCCAAATTCTTTTTTTTCGTGCAATCAGTATCGACTAGGATTAAGCAGGACATTTTCGATGCTTTCCCAGATAGCTAGCCACATGTTTTTGGTATCAAATTGAAGCTCTTTTTACGCTCTATCAGAATCAGTTTTGATTTCTTGATTTGGTTGGATATTCGCGGAGATATGAGTTGGCAAAAAACTCCCCAAAATCTTTTTTTTCGTGCAATCAGTATCGACTAGGATTAAGCAGGACATTTTCGATGCTTTACCAGATAGCTAGCCACATGTTTTTGGTATCATATTGAAGCTCTTTTTACGCTCTATCAGAATCAGTTTAGATTTCTCGATTCGGTTGGATATTCGCGGAGATATGAGTCGGCAAAGAAATCCCCAAATTCTTTTTTTTCGTGCAATCAGTATCGACTAGGATTAAGCAGGACATTTTCGATGCTTTCTCAGATAGCTAGCCACATGTTTTTAGTATCAAATTGAAGCTCTTAAGCTGCTCTATCAGAATCAATTTAGATTTCTTGATTTGGTTGGATATTCGCGGAGATATGAGTCGGCAAAAAAATCCCCAAATTCTTTTTTTTCGTGCAATCAGTATCGACTAGGATTAAGCAGGACATTTTCGATGCTTTCCCAGATAGCTAGCCACATGTTTTTGGTATCAAATTGAAGCTCTTTTTACGCTCTATCAGAATCAGTTTTGATTTCTTGATTTGGTTGGATATTCGCGGAGATATGAGTTGGCAAAAAACTCCCCAAAATCTTTTTTTTCGTGCAATCAGTATCGACTAGGATTAAGCAGGACATTTTCGATGCTTTACCAGATAGCTAGCCACATGTTTTTGGTATCATATTGAAGCTCTTTTTACGCTCTATCAGAATCAGTTTAGATTTCTTGATTCGGTTGGATATTCGCGGAGATATGAGTCGGAAAAAAAATCCCCAAGTTCATTTTTTTCGTGCAATCAGTATCGACTAGGATTAAGCAGGACATTTTCAATGCTTTCCCAAATAGCTAGCCACATGTATTTGGTATCAAATTGAAGCTCTCAAGTTGCTCTATCAGAATCAGTTTAGTTTTCTTGATTTGGTTGAATATTCGCGGAGATATGAGTCGGCAAAAAAATCCCCAAATTCATTTTTTTCGTGCAATCAGTATCGACTAGGATTAAGCAGGACTTTTTCGATGCTTTTCCAGATAGCTAGCCACATGTTTTTAGTATCAAATTGAAGCTCTTTCTACGCTCTATCAGAATCAGTTTAGATTTCTTGATTTGGTTGAATATTCGCGGAGATATGAGTCGGCAAAAAAATCCCCAAATTCATTTTTTTCGTGCAATCAGTATCGACTAGGATTAAGCAGGACTTTTTCGATGCTTTTTCAGATAGCTAGCCACCTGTTTTTAGTATCAAATTGAAGCTCTTTTTACGCTCTATCAGAATCAGTTTAGATTTCTTGATTTGGTTGGATATTCGCGGAGATATGAGTCGGCAAAAAAATCCCCAAATTCTTTTTTTTCGTGCAATCAGTATCGACTAGGATTAAGCAGGACATTTTCGATGCTTTCCCAGATAGCTAGCCACATGTTTTTGGTATCAAATTGAAGCTCTTTTTACGCTCTATCAGAATCAGTTTTGATTTCTTGATTTGGTTGGATATTCGCGGAGATATGAGTTGGCAAAAAACTCCCCAAAATCTTTTTTTTCGTGCAATCAGTATCGACTAGGATTAAGCAGGACATTTTCGATGCTTTACCAGATAGCTAGCCACATGTTTTTGGTATCAAATTGAAGCTCTCAAGTTGCTCTATCAGAATCAGTTTAGTTTTCTTGATTTGGTTGAATATTCGCGGAGATATGAGTCGGCAAAAAAATCCCCAAATTCATTTTTTTCGTGCAATCAGTATCGACTAGGATTAAGCAGGACTTTTTCGATGCTTTTCCAGATAGCTAGCCACATGTTTTTAGTATCAAATTGAAGCTCTTTCTACGCTCTATCAGAATCAGTTTAGATTTCTTGATTTGGTTGAATATTCGCGGAGATATGAGTCGGCAAAAAAATCCCCAAATTCATTTTTTTCGTGCAATCAGTATCGACTAGGATTAAGCAGGACTTTTTCGGTGCTTTTTCAGATAGCTAGCCACCTGTTTTTAGTATCAAATTGAAGCTCTCAAGTTGCTCTATCAGAATCAGTTTAGATTTTTTGATTTGGTTGGATATTCGCGGAGATATGAGTCGGCAAAAAAATCCCCAAATTCATTTTTTTCGTGCAATCAGTATCGACTAGGATTAAGCAGGACTTTTTCGATGCTTTTCCAGATAGCTAGCCACATGTTTTTAGTATCAAATTGAAGCTCTCAAGTTGCTCTATCAGAATCAGTTTAGTTTTCTTGATTTGGTTGAATATTCGCGGAGATATGAGTCGGCAAAAAAATCCCCAAATTCATTTTTTTCGTGCAATCAGTATCGACTAGGATTAAGCAGGACTTTTTCGATGCTTTTCCAGATAGCTAGCCACATGTTTTTAGTATCAAATTGAAGCTCTTTCTACGCTCTATCAGAATCAGTTTAGATTTCTTGATTTGGTTGAATATTCGCGGAGATATGAGTCGGCAAAAAAATCCCCAAATTCATTTTTTTCGTGCAATCAGTATCGACTAGGATTAAGCAGGACTTTTTCGGTGCTTTTTCAGATAGCTAGCCACCTGTTTTTAGTATCAAATTGAAGCTCTCAAGTTGCTCTATCAGAATCAGTTTAGATTTTTTGATTTGGTTGGATATTCGCGGAGATATGAGTCGGCAAAAAAATCCCCAAATTCATTTTTTTCGTGCAATCAGTATCGACTAGGATTAAGCAGGACTTTTTCGATGCTTTTCCAGATAGCTAGCCACATGTTTTTAGTATCAAATTGAAGCTCTCAAGTTGCTCTATCAGAATCAGTTTAGTTTTCTTGATTTGGTTGAATATTCGCGGAGATATGAGTCGGCAAAAAAATCCCCAAATTCATTTTTTTCGTGCAATCAGTATCGACTAGGATTAAGCAGGACTTTTTCGATGCTTTTCCAGATAGCTAGCCACATGTTTTTAGTATCAAATTGAAGCTCTTTCTACGCTCTATCAGAATCAGTTTAGATTTCTTGATTTGGTTGAATATTCGCGGAGATATGAGTCGGCAAAAAAATCCCCAAGTTCATTTTTTTCGTGCAATCAGTATCGACTAGGATTAAGCAGGACTTTTTCGATGCTTTTCCAGATAGCTAGCCACATGTTTTTAGTATCAAATTGAAGCTCTCAAGTTGCTCTATCAGAATTAGTTTAGATTTTTTGATTTGGTTGGATATTCGCGGAGATATGAGTCGGCAAAAAAATCCCCAAATTCATTTTTTTATCGAAAAAGTCCTGCTTAATCCTAGTCGATACTGATTGCACGAAAAAAATGAATTTGGGGATTTTTTTGCCGACTCATATCTCCGCGAATATCCAACCAAATCAAAAAATCTAAACTGATTCTGATAGAGCAACTTGAGAGCTTCAATTTGACACCAAAAACAGGTATCTAGCTATCTGAGAAAGCATTGAAAATGTCCTGCTTAATCCTAGTCGATACTGATTGCACGAAAAAAATGAACTTGGGGATTTTTTTGCCGACTCATATCTCCGCGAATATTCAACCAAATCAAGAAATCTAAACTGATTCTGATAGAGCAACTTGAGAGCTTCAATTTGATACTAAAAACATGTGGCTAGCTATCTGGAAAAGCATCGAAAAAATCCTGCTTAATCCTAGTCGATACTGATTGCACGAAAAAAATGAATTTGGGGATTTTTTTGCCGACTCATATCTCCGCGAATATCCAACCAAATCAAAAAATCTAAACTGATTCTGATAGAGCAATTTGAGAGCTTCAATTTGATACTAAAAACATGTGGCTAGCTATCTGGAAAAGCATCGAAAAAGTCCTGCTTAATCCTAGTCGATACTGATTGCACGAAAAAAAAGAATTTGGGGATTTTTTTGCCGACTCATATCTCCGCGAATATCCAACCAAATCAAGAAATCTAAACTGATTCTGATAGAGCGTAAAAAGAGCTTCAATTTGATACTAAAAACAGGTGGCTAGCTATCTGAAAAAGCATCGAAAAAGTCCTGCTTAATCCTAGTCGATACTGATTGCACGAAAAAAATGAATTTGGGGATTTTTTTGCCGACTCATATCTCCGCGAATATTCAACCAAATCAAGAAATCGAAACTGATTCTGATAGAGCGTAGAAAGAGCTTCAATTTGATACTAAAAACATGTGGCTAGCTATCTGGAAAAGCATCGAAAAAGTCCTGCTTAATCCTAGTCGATACTGATTGCACGAAAAAAATGAATTTGGGGATTTTTTTGCCGACTCATATCTCCGCGAATATTCAACCAAATCAAGAAAACTAAACTGATTCTGATAGAGCAACTTGAGAGCTTCAATTTGATACTAAAAACATGTGGCTAGCTATCTGGAAAAGCATCGAAAAAGTCCTGCTTAATCCTAGTCGATACTGATTGCACGAAAAAAATGAATTTGGGGATTTTTTTGCCGACTCATATCTCCGCGAATATCCAACCAAATCAAAAAATCTAAACTGATTCTGATAGAGCAATTTGAGAGCTTCAATTTGATACTAAAAACATGTGGCTAGCTATCTGGAAAAGCATCGAAAAAGTCCTGCTTAATCCTAGTCGATACTGATTGCACGAAAAAAAAGAATTTGGGGATTTTTTTGCCGACTCATATCTCCGCGAATATCCAACCAAATCAAGAAATCTAAACTGATTCTGATAGAGCGTAAAAAGAGCTTCAATTTGTTACTAAAAACAGGTGGCTAGCTATCTGAAAAAGCATCGAAAAAGTCCTGCTTAATCCTAGTCGATACTGATTGCACGAAAAAAATGAATTTGGGGATTTTTTTGCCGACTCATATCTCCGCGAATATTCAACCAAATCAAGAAATCTAAACTGATTCTGATAGAGCGTAGAAAGAGCTTCAATTTGATACTAAAAACATGTGGCTAGCTATCTGGAAAAGCATCGAAAAAGTCCTGCTTAATCCTAGTCGATACTGATTGCACGAAAAAAATGAATTTGGGGATTTTTTTGCCGACTCATATCTCCGCGAATATTCAACCAAATCAAGAAAACTAAACTGATTCTGATAGAGCAACTTGAGAGCTTCAATTTGATACTAAAAACATGTGGCTAGCTATCTGGAAAAGCATCGAAAAAGTCCTGCTTAATCCTAGTCGATACTGATTGCACGAAAAAAATGAATTTGGGGATTTTTTTGCCGACTCATATCTCCGCGAATATCCAACCAAATCAAAAAATCTAAACTGATTCTGATAGAGCAACTTGAGAGCTTCAATTCGATACCAAAAACAGGTGGCTAGCTATCTGAAAAAGCATCGAAAAAGTCCTGCTTAATCCTAGTCGATACTGATTGCACGAAAAAAATGAACTTGGGGATTTTTTTGCCGACTCATATCTCCGCGAATATCCAACCAAATCAAGAAATCTAAACTGATTCTGATAGAGCGTAAAAAGAGCTTCAATTTGTTACTAAAAACAGGTGGCTAGCTATCTGAAAAAGCATCGAAAAAGTCCTGCTTAATCCTAGTCGATACTGATTGCACGAAAAAAATGAATTTGGGGATTTTTTTGCCGACTCATATCTCCGCGAATATTCAACCAAATCAAGAAATCTAAACTGATTCTGATAGAGCGTAGAAAGAGCTTCAATTTGATACTAAAAACATGTGGCTAGCTATCTGGAAAAGCATCGAAAAAGTCCTGCTTAATCCTAGTCGATACTGATTGCACGAAAAAAATGAATTTGGGGATTTTTTTGCCGACTCATATCTCCGCGAATATTCAACCAAATCAAGAAAACTAAACTGATTCTGATAGAGCAACTTGAGAGCTTCAATTTGATACTAAAAACATGTGGCTAGCTATCTGGAAAAGCATCGAAAAAGTCCTGCTTAATCCTAGTCGATACTGATTGCACGAAAAAAATGAATTTGGGGATTTTTTTGCCGACTCAGCACATGTCACAAAAAAGAAAACAACATTAAAAAAGTTTTCTGTTTCTCAAGGGCCATATATTTTTGAATATCATCATGTTGGTGATTTGACGCCCCTCATTCGTACAAAGAATTTCTCGCATCATCTCTGAAAAATATGCGCCAGTGACATTTTTCTTTGTTTTTCAAATTTCAAATGCAAAAATAGAAAAACAAAGAAAAATAAGATCACTAAATTATTACTGTTTCTCAAAGCCCTTAGATTATGAGCAAAAATATTTCATTAGTCTGCTTCGTATGCATTTTCTAGAAAACTTTCCAATCAAAACCGGACCCCCCCCCCCCCCCCCAGACACCTCGTTATGTATTTAGTGTCTGTTCCCCCTTTTCGTCCCCTCCTTATCCAAGTGACATACGGTCCCCCTTTTTCTTCATGTTTCCCCTTCTCTCCCCTGTATGTGTCCCTAGCAACGCAACCGATTGCGCCACCCGACTTCAGAGTCCATATCAAAAGAGGTGCCGCCACACTGACGACTGTCTGTTTTTTAGGGTCCCCTTGAAGATAGTTGGAAGGAGAAGAGAGACCATGCCTTTGTCATTAGGACACATTATAAGAGGGGTGTCTATAGGCTCCGCCCACTTTTAGGGGGACTAACAGGTTCCGGTAAACGGGGGAGTGTGGTAACGGTTTGGTAATCGTTGGGTAATGGATAGCGGATTTTTTTTTGAAAATTTTTGCTGTTTTTTGTGGTTTATGTTAGGGAGCTAATATTTTTAGCTTCAGTGGTTACTCTTGATGGACATCAATTAATTTTCAGTCATATTCAAGCTGTATATCTTGTGTCACCACTACCTTGTCCTGAAAATTTTCGTTCCATCTTGTTCATAATCAGTCTTTTTTATCAAAACACATATTAGGAATTAGGCTCCGCCCACTTTAAGGGGGACTAGCAGGTCACGGCATACAGGGTTGGGATAAGAATTTGGTTATCGTTATGTAATGGATAGCAAATTTTTGGAAAACTTTTTTCAGTTTCATGTTGTCTTTTTAATGATTGGGTTACTGTTGGCTTCAGTGATTCGTTTCTGGGTGCAACATGTCTTTGCTTTTCGCTGTTTCAATAAGTTGTTATAAGAAATCGACAATTTCTAAGAACGTTAAGAACGGAGAGCTGATCATCCGTTCCGTGAAGACTTATATCTATTTCTGTTTCACTTGGTCCATTTCAATGAGTCTCAGGTTTTCAAGTCGATTCTTCTGGCAGAACTTCTTTTTCTCGAAAATTTGACATCAGCGTTGAATTTTCTTAAGCTTCCTTAAGGAAATCTCCTCATATTCTAATTTTCTATCGACTTCATTAACTAACCTTAAGTCTTAACTGATCGAATAATAAGCTCTAATTGGAAGATAGCATTCACTGGATTTGATTTTTTAACAGAAAATTTCAGTTTCATAACTATGATATTTTCATAAAACTTTAGATGTTAATGTTAGACGAAAGCGTAGGATAAGGTAACTTACAATGTTAGACAATGCAATTCAATCAGGAACGTCTTCACGAGATGCTCAAACCACAGATTGTTTGAATTATTTTCTTTTTTCGAAAAGTGATGTTACTCCGTAGTATAAAGATCAGTCACTACAATTTCAAACTTTCCTGTTTCAGTATCGCGATTTCAAATATTTATTCTCCTTTTTTTCAATAATGATTGCTTACTTGGTGCATCGAACCAATCCATTCTAGTAGACGTCTAGCTTGTAGCTTCCAAGTAACACTTATCACTTGTCAATACAAAAATTATTTGGGTTTCAGATACTTGATAAGATTCTATCTAACTCTGAAGTGGCTAGTCGGTTGCTTTTCTCAAAAGCCATTAACCCTGAGATAATTCTAGAGAACTTTTAATCTTCACATACAGTACCAGATAAAAAGGTATCATATTGGGGAGTTTTTAGTGAAAAAAGGCAACTTTGAGTGTCTGAACAAGCAGTTTAAACTCATCTAAAAAATTTGTGGGTATATGATTATGGGGTGTCTATAGGCTCCGCCCACTTTTTAGGGGGACTAACAGGTTCCGGTAACGGGGAAGTGTGGTAACAGTTTGGTAATCATTGGGTAATGAATAGCGGATTTTTTAAAGGATTTACATTTAGTAATCACTGGATTGTGAATTTTCAAGGTTTTTTTTTGTTTTAGTTGGTCCTTTAATGGCTGGCTCACTTTTGATTATATTAAGACTACGGTTTTGTTTGGGTTATGCTTTCGATTTTCGAGTTTTACTTTTTAGTCGAGTTTTACTTTTTAGTACTTTTTAGTTCGAGTTTTACTATTTAGTTTTAGTTTTACCATTTCAATAAGTCTTCATAGAAAACTGTTAATTTCTAAGGTTGATCGATTCATTTTGGATACTGTACTTGTAAAATTGGCAAGTTTTATGTATATGAAATCGGTGGTAAAGCATTTTTTGTTTCAAGTAGATGCTATTATCGCACTATTTACCAATTTCAACTTATTAAATAATAAGCCCTACCAGAAACACAAAAAAACAGATTCCTAATTCCCGGTACTTTCATCTGGGTTTGAGTCATCTGACTTGGTAACTTTGAAAAAAACTAGTATCTATATTTGACATACATATTTGATATAAATTTTTCAAAATAATGTACAGTTTCGAAACTATGATATTTCAATGCGTCGCAGATTGCCCATGTTAGTGAACGTATATGATCGAAGAAACTCAATTTTGAAATGACCTCTCCAGCAAGGTGCTCAACCCACAATTTGAACAGTCTTTCCTGATTAACATTTACTATTTCAAACCCTCATTGTTTTTAGTTTGATTCACTCATTCTCATTGGTTGGATCCACTACATTGGTTCACATTTTTGTCACTTCTTCGTTTAAACTCACTACCATTTCAAAAAAGTTCCTTTAAACTTAAATTGATGCAACTGTAACCCTTGATTTCTAAAGTTTCCCTACAAAACCATTATAGATTTTCTGTTTCAATGCCTCTATTTCAACTATGAATTTTTCTGTTTGTCGATTCGTGGTTTTTCGATCTTCCTACCAAAGAAGAGAAATAACGTCAGATTCTTTTAGAAACATTTCAACTACAGTCTTCTCATTTCATAGTTAATTTAAAACATGGAGGGTTAAAAAAAATGCCAGATACCCTTTAGAATCTTAGTCTAATCTCTGTGTTTAGCTACTGGTTTCTACTTTTTGCTTACGTAGATACAACGAATCCGTGCTAAAAAGTTCCTTTCCAAAAATGTTATTACTGTTACAGTAATGTGTTATTTCTACTTGTTGCTAAATAGTTTCTAGTTCGACTCACGTGCTCTGTACTCTTAATACCCAAGGTACCATATTTCAAATCTACCTAATTGAAGGAGTACATTCCAAAAAAAAACTTGATTCTAGCTACCAAGTAGCACTTCTCACTGCTCGAAGATGGAAAATTTATGTTTCAGAAACTTGACATAGTAATGTTTTTTTTTTCGTTCTTTAGTGCTTTGTCCGATGCTGTGTGTTTCCAATTATCTCCTTAATATGTCCATTTTCTTTCTTTGACGATTTTGTCAAGGTGCTCTTCATGCATAATTTTAGATTCTAAAAACTTTTAAACAATCACTGGTTTTGTCCCAGTTCTCTTATCTTGTCTCGATGTCACAAACTTTTATGTTTCACACTCTCCTCATTCTCCCAGCTTACTTTTTCCGTGAATATCGAAAATTTGCTATCTTCAGATAATGGCAACGGACCTCCAACAACAACTGGCTTCCAGTACCAGCCTATACGATGCCGAGTCATTGAAGGCGTTCAATCAAATGTACAACTCACAGAATCCATATGGCTCTGTTGGTGCGGCGGTGGGTCTTATGGAAATTATTGAAAACCTAAAATTTTTCTGAAAGTTTAAGATGGTGTTGAAACCGGAATCTTGACAAAAAAGCGGGCATATTTTTCACTGTTTCATCACCTAGATAACTTGATCAGCTAGCTTCCAGTAACAGTTCATCGCCTTTATGATTTGCAACTATTCCAGACCTACCCTAATGCTGCAGCCGCGGCGTTCCCCTTCTTCGCCCAACACTTTGCTCCCTACAGTACTCCGAATGCATCATCTTTCTCTCCATCGTCATCCTCCTCATCCAGCTCTTCCACATCTTCCCAACACCACCCATCATCGAAAAAGAAACCTGTTCCAGTGCCATCAGATCAGAAGGATGAGGTGAGTTAGTGTATTAAGAGAAAGAGTGGAACAAGAAGTTATTAGAAGTAAAAGTAGGGATACCGTATCATAATAAGGCTAGATGGGGTCTCAGTTAGGGTCTCACCACGAAATCAGAAAAAAATTCTCCGTATCAATACCCCCAGATCAATGAGATGATTAGACTGTCACTGATCGATCGATATTGGCGGTTAAAACTACATTATCATATCATTACTAATAACAATCACCGATTTCTGTCTGTGTGTTTGTGTGTCGCCGGTCATAACTCAGCTCATACTGACCCAATTTTGATGAAACTTTTACCAATAGGTTTGAAATGTGTCTTAGTTGACGCCCCCACTTTTCTTTTCTCAAAAATCTCAACTTTGAAAATTTCCAAAATCACCCCCATTTTCACTGTGGCAGTATAACTGATACTCTCAGAAGTAAGCAGATGCCAGGGGGTTGGAGTCCCCGAAGGGGACGAAAACCGCCTGGTTTTGACTTCAATCGGGTCCCACCACGAAAAACTAACCTTAGTCAAAACCACCATAATCTCCTTGGTTACAGAACTACTACGAGCGTCGTCGGCGGAACAACGAAGCCGCCCGTAAATCTCGAGAGGCTCGGAAGAAGCAAGACTCGGATAACGGGGTTCGAGTAGTCCAGTTGGAGGCGGTAAGTTTGAAAATTTTTCATAAAAGTGAGAAGTACAGTAATCCCGACTTCTGTTAATGACCCAATTAATATTCAAAAAAACTGAAGAACTCAAAAATAATGGGTTGCAGCAATCTATACAGTCTCAAGATTCTCATAAATTTTTGGATTTTACTAGAGACAGTGGTAATGGAATAATTGAGAAAATCGTGCTAACCGTATCTTTCCCCTTAGGATACAGTACTATTCTTGAAATCTATAGGCGGGAATTTGAAAATTAATTAATGTTTCTGAGAGTTGGTAAGTTGTAGAAGACTTTCATTTTGGAATGTAAGGTGTATACTGTTTGCAAACTAATAGGGAATAGAATTTTGAATAAATGTAGCTCTCGTTATACGAACTATCCGTTAAACTAGCAGGATTTTGAAAATTCATCTAAAAAAAGTATTACAATTTCAAGATCTTCATGAATTCTAAGGGGTTACTCGAGCAATAATTTCCATATCGGCCCCGTATGTCAAAATTTGAAAAGTTTTGGTCGATTACTACCTCTAAAATGTTTGTATTTAGAAATCATAGACTATGATTCATAGTTCAATTAAAATCGTACCCAAAAAATTTGTGTTTCTGAAAGTTGTTGTATAGTGTCAGATTGTAGCGGTTTTTAGTAAATGGATTCTTGAATTGCGTGATCAAAAAACGAAGGATTTGCGAAACCGCGGCAATTCGCCACCAAGACATTTCTAAATTGGACGTTTTGCAACTCTATAAACTAGTCCACTTTACGTTCATCAAGGTTGTATGGGATTGAGGGTATTGTGAACTATTCCAGGTTCTATCCTGCATTTGAAAAGTTGTGATTTTAACGTGAACTCTCTACAAAAAGTCTTGGATTACGTGGTTTCGAAATGTAGTAGTTCCGAAACGACTGGTTGCGAAATGTCCCGGAGCATCTTTTTGTAGCAAGACCTTCAAATAGGAGGGATTTCAAAAATTGGTATAAAGATTATTAAAGTTTCAAAATCTTCATAACTATCCAACTAGAAAGACTGAAATTTGATGAATCCTTCATACGCATATGGGTTCATTATCATATTCTCGGACACTAGAGTATTCAGATAGTTTGACCTAGTAGGCAAGAATTCAAATTTTTCGAAAAAATAAACGTTTTTCTGAGAGCTGGTAAATACCTCTAGAAACAATAGCATGCACTGATTGTTCTTCAAAAACGATCTTGATGATCTTAGTTGTCCTATGCTCATTGTTTTTTTACCAAATTTCACATTCAATTGGAGATGTCACTGCTATTGACTAATCCAACTGATTTTGCGTTCTTGAGTCTCACATGGAAAATCCCATTGATTACTTTACATGTCTCCCGTTTTTGATTTCTCGCCTCCGAGACATTCCGCAACCCGTCGTTTCGAAACCACGGATTACAGGACTTTTGTAGAAAGTTCGCGTTAGAATCACAACTGTTCAATTGTAGACTATAACCTGGAATAGTTCACAATACCCTCGATCCCATACAACATTAATGAACGTTAAGTGGACTAGTTTATAGAGTTGCGAAACGTTTCCAAATGTCTCGGTTGCGAAAACGACGTTAGTTGCGAAATGTGGTAGTTGCGAAATGACTAGTGGCGAAACTTCCCGGAGCCAAAAAAACGAAATCTTGGCTGAGAACAACCAAGTCGAAAATTTTTACAGTTTCCACTAGTCATCATTAGTTTTCATGGATCTTCAAAAACGATTTTCCTTGTTCAGTTCAACTTATACTGACTGTTTTTCATCGAGTACCGTAGTATGTATTTAGGATTTTCGCTGCAAGACCCAAATAGCAATTTTCACAATAAGACGTTCAATTGGAGTTAGCACGGTTTTTTGGCCAATCCAACTGATTTTGTGTTCTTGGGTCTCACATAGAAAATCATCATTGATTACTTTACTTGTCTCCCAATTTTGAATTTTTGGCTCCGAGACATTTCGCAACTACGACGTTCCGGAACTCACGTCAATTTTGCAACTGCGACAAGCCGCAACAACGTCATTTCGAAACCACGGACTCCAGGACTTTTGTAGAAAGTTCTCGTTAGAATCACAACTTTTCAATTGTAGACTATAGCCTGGAATAGTTCACAATACCCTCGATCCCATACAACCTTAATGGACTTGTTGATAGAGTTGCGAAATGACGGGTTGCAAAACGTCCAGTTTCGAAATCTCTTGCTTGCAAATTGCCAGAAAACCGAGTCTCCATTGTTTTCAAATCCGACAATGTTTTGATGTTATCTAAACACCATCTCCCCTTGTTCTCCCCACACCTCGTTACCCCTGCTAATCTCCGCCTTATGGTCCCCCCCCCATATTTGCCTAGGTCATATTGCGCCATTTTGAGCGGTGTGCACGGGCGGTACCGGTAAAACGGTACCGCCCGTCTGCTTAATTGATGACGCCATAACCCTAGTCACACACTTCAAAACTAGCTACGCAATAACTTTTTTGGTTTTTGATGTTTTTGAATTTGCCGCCTTCCAGGGGTGTCCTAATGAGATAACGGGTGTTGTGTTGGTAGGTAGGGGGTCTTATAGAAATGTCCAGTAGGGACCAGAAAAACATGATCTACTGATAGTTTTCAGTGAGAAATGCAAATGCGCTCCATTGAAAATTTTCAGGAAAATGTCTCAATTTGGGGTATAGGAAAGAGTAGGGACAAGGAAAACATGCTCTATTGATAACTTCCTTGCGGAAATTTCTAGGAAATGACAAATACGCTCCATTGACAATTTCCAATTTTTCAGGAAAATCAAAACCTGAAAGCCTACATCTACCGTCTATACCAGGAGAACATGATGATGAAACAACAACTTGTCCAACACTACCCGGGAGTCGTGGACCCCACTACTGCAATGCCAACTTTTTAAATGTTGTGCAATAGAGCGCACTTGGAACAAATCTCATTCTTGGTCTATCACATTTTTTTCTTCATCTTTTTTCTCCTTGAGCTTCTCCATTTCATCTCAAATTTCACACCCCCTGCCATCCCACCACCCACACTCAGAAATCATCTCATTCGTCATTATTTTTTTGCTCATTTGAATGAATAAAAACCTTTTTTTGAACTTCCCTCCGCTTTGATTTTCCGGTTGACTACTGTAACACGAAAACTGTGTGAACACCGCGACGCCAAATTGCACAGCTTCGAAATTTTTTGTCAATTTTCAGAATTTTTCAGTCATTCTTCCGTCGTTTTCAGCTCGTTTTCGGTGGAATTTTTTGGGTTTTGGGTCGAAAAATAATGAAAAATAAAATTTTCAACGATAAAAAGTAAGAATTTCCATTAAAAAGTCAGTTAAAATTGGTGAAAATTCGATTTATAGGCCAAGGAGAGATTTTTGGCTGTTTTGACTCTTTTTGGCCATTTTTTCTCGATATTCATGTTTTTCGGGATTAATTTTGAGGTAAAAAATCAAATTTCACACTATTTCGATACGAAAATTAACCTAGAAACATAGATTTTGAGCAGGAATTTGATTTTTTTGATATTTTTCGAAAATTTCATCGATTTCATTGTTTTTCGCTCGTTCTTCGTTTTTTTTCTCATTTTTTGAGTCAAAAATTGATTAAAAAATTTGAATTCTTTGAGCAAAATGCTATAAAAAATGGTGAAAATATGGTTTATGGGTCATTTGGAGGGTTTGGGTGGTTTTCGCTGTTTTCTTGGTGTTTCTCATCGGTGTTTTTTGCTTTTCGTGCTAATTTTCGTTAAAATTCGCTATTTTTCATACTTTGTAGACAAAAATAGAGCTCGAATTATTATTTTTCGGTCAAAAATGGTCCAGACTAGGAATTTCCGCAGAATTCGTGATTTTCTTCCATTCTTCATAGTTTTTGGGTATTTTTCTGCTTATTTCTTGTGTAAAATCAATTCCAGGCGATCAGACTTCTCGAAGTTTTCAATATTTTCAAGGGTTTCGGAGAAATCGAATTTTCCAATTTTCAACGATTGACGAAAAAGAAATCAGGGATTTCTTCACATTTTTCGGCTTATTCAGCCGATTCTCAATGGGAAAATCAAGAAAATTCTCTGATTTTCGTCGATTTCAGTGTTTCGGCGTGCTTCTCGGTCGTCGGTTAATGTGGGTTTTTTCACCTGGGAATCGGATTTTTGGTCTGAAAAATCTACCAAGAAGCGTGATTTCGGCTATTTCCCTGCATCGGCGCCCCACATCTTTCGTCTTCTCATCAGTTCTTCATCCGTCGAAATTCCGACTTTCGAATCTCAAAAACTCTGCAATTTCTCATAAAATGAGCATATACACATGATGCAGCATCAGCATCACAATGTGTTTCTCGTCGTGCTGCTCGTTTTTCAACATCAGAAACGAAATTAGGAATTGGCTCTTCTTCTTCTTCTGCATCTTCTTCCTCATTTCGCATAAAACAAGTTTAAGTAGAGAGAGAGAGATCGAAATCGAAATCCAGTGAGAGACAGAGAGGGAGAGCACAAAAAGAGCACATTTTCTTCAAGAGAAAACGGCGAAAAACAACACACGGGCGCTCCCCTCCTCTCCTCATTTTTCTCCCTCTTTTCTGCCTCTCTCAAATTTATGGCTTTCTCCTCCGTTGACACACACACGCAATGGAATGGATGGGAGCCGGCGGCGCGGCGCGGTCAACCGCAACGCGCCGCCCGCTCCTTCTTGGTTTTTTCATCTATCTTTGGGGACTTTTTTACTAGCTTGAATGGGTGGGAAAACGGCTCAAATTCGGTCTGAAACCGTTCGAAATGGACTTGGATATGCCTAAAAATGAGCAAAACGCGCCAAACTGGGTCAGAATCGGCTCAAAATTGATGAGAGATGCTCTAAATTCGCATAGAATGACTCTTGAAGACCTGGAATCTCTCATAGTCAGTTGACATTCCTACTGAATTTGAGCTCAAACAGCTCGAAATCATCACTGTCTGATCTAGAATTGACTCAAAATTCGATAAAGCTCGTCTGGAAACAGTGTTGAAGTGTTCAAACTAAACCAAATTCGGTCAAAATTGCCAAAAATGAGGCAAAAATTGGTCTAAAATCGCTCACGAAGCTCTGCAATTTCTTCAAAACGGCTCTAATTCTGTCAGAAATCGGTCCGGACTGCCCGATTTCGCTCTAAATTAGTCAAAATTGCCGAAAATGAGGTCAGAATTGGTCTAGAATCGCTTTCGAAGCTCTGAAATTCCTACATATCTGCTCGAAATTGACCACTTTGATACAAGAAATGACCGAGAATCCGTTTAAATGCTATCGAAACATAGCCAGAACTTTCGAAATCGCGATATTTTCACTCTAACTTGGCTAGAATTGGCTCTACATTCCTCAGAAATGGTCAAAAGCAAGTCTGAATCGGTAGAAGTCGCAAAATTTGGAAATTTCCTCATTTTCAAGTTTTCATCAGAAATCGCCAGATTTTTCCACTATCAGCGATACTTTGAACTGCAGACCATTGGAACTTTAAAGTCATTTCAGACTCTCTATTTGAACAACCTTTTTTCTCCCTTTCCACTTGGCTTATCATTTTTCTTCCCTCTGTTATCAGTTTCCTGTAGCTATTATCGGGTCAATTTCCACTTTCCGTGTCTATTTTCTCCGAGTTTTCCAGAACAATTTTTTCGAAGGTTTCTCCTTTTTTCCATTTTCCACAACTCCAGCACTCCTCCATTTTCAATAATTACATTATGCTTCAAGAAGAGCCAAAAATGATGTCACATTTTGAGAAAAGGCTACAAAAATGGAGCGAACGACGTCATCTGATTTATATTTTTGGGCGGGTCTAGCGGATGTGAATGTTTTGAATTTCAATGATATTCACAACGAAATAGCAGACGGAAAAAATGGCATTTTGAGCCATTTTCTTAAGTCATTTTCCAGCTGGAAAATCTGGTTTTCTGACATATTTTTGAGAATTCAGAAAACGTCTGGCTTCGGAATTTTGCTTATTTTCGACGCTAAAATCGGCAAAATCTAAGGTTTCGAAGACCGATTCGTCGTGATCTTATTCTGGCTGAATCAATCTAACGAGCACTTCTGGAGATTTAGAAGTCGTTGAATCTCGAAATTCTGCTTCTGGAAGCTTTGAAATTCAGAAGACGTCAAAATTCAGACAGACACTTCTGGAGAAAATTCCGCTTCAGCTCCAGAATTTGAGCTCAAAATTGACCTTGGAGCCTGAAACCTCCTTATTCGTGCAATTCAGAAGACGTCAGATCTTGAAATTCCGCTTCTAAAGGTTCCCCTTCCAGTATCTGCTATTCGGATGCTCAAAAATCGCGAAGAAGAGATTTTGGAAATTTTGGACTTTAAAAGAATCCTGAAATCTCCAGTTCCGACTATTCTAGGTCAGAATCGTCCCAGAAGACGTCGAATCCTGATAGTCTGCTTCTGAAGCCTTCCCTTCAACTTTGAATCTCGAATTTGGTTAGATTCCGCTATTCTGATGCCCAGAAGACGTCAGCATGTCTTATTCTCGAGTCCAGCTGAATTCAGAATTCTCAATTTCCTTCTGAAACCCCTTTGCTTCCTTCTTCTCTCCCTTTTCTCCCAAAAGTGAGAAGAAAAAACCAATTCCAATCGGATGACGTGTCATTTCTCTTCTCTTCTCGCTGCTTCACCATCGTCCACTCTCGGTCCCCACGATTTATCGTTTTTTTTCCTCTGCTGAAGAAGATGCTTTCAAAATATATATGTATGGAGATGGCTAGAAGAAATGTGGATGAAATGACGCCCCCCTATATATATAAAACACAGGAAAACCAAGAGAGCCGTTTCTCTCGTCTTATTTCCGAAAGATGGAAATTTGGAAATTTGACCCCTTCCCCGAGCCAATTTCCTTGTTTTATTCCTTCATCTGGATGCTTCTGGGTGACGTCTTCTGGAGATAGCTTCTGAAGACCCAAATCTATCAAGAAGATCAATTCAGGGCGACATTCATTTTTTGTGGTTCTCTTTCCGGTGGCGGGGCTTCTGGAGCAGCAATTTTTCTTCTTTTTCTCATCCCACAGAGCACAGCAAAAAAAAGTGTTATCTGAGAACCGCATCGTCGTCGTTTTTGTTGTGGTGGGGTGTTTTATGTGTTTCTTCTTCTTCTTCCTCGCTTTCTACTTCGTCGCATTTTTTGTGCGAAAAAAAAGTGAGACGAAAGAAAAGAAATTACAAAAAAAAAGAGGACGACGAGGAATTGCTCCGGAAGAGGAGAATCCCATCTCTTTGTTGAATTTCGAAGCTCCGCCCCCCCCCCCCTTTTCGAAGGAGTCATCTGGAAGAGGAATAGCTTGTTCAGGATTTCGAAAAAGCCCGAAAAATGACTAATTTGGCTAGAAAAGTCATCGAGCTCTCCCGATTCTCAGCTATCGAATATGGCTTAAAAATCAGTCCCGAGGACCCGTAACGCCATCAGAAATCTCTGACATCGTTCTGGATGCTCCAATTTTGATCAGAACTGGAAAACTGGATTCTGGTCAAAATAAGGGATATTGGGATGAAAAGAGCTCAGATTGTTCGATCTGCCAATCCCTGATCTTGGTGCCCTTTTCCACCCCCTCTGATCCCTCTAATATCCGAAAATCAATCCTCTCTGAAGTTTGCTCACACAAATTGAGCTCCCCCGTTGCCCTTTTCTTCATTTTTTCATCTTTCCTATTGACGGCATTTCGATTATTATACTGGATAATTGGAGACCTCTCCGATATCTCACGTCATCCCGGGGGTCTTCAGCATGAAAATTGAGCCAATTTCTGCTCTGGAAATTCCGCGCTTGGCACGCTGCCAAGTAGTGGTGACTAATCTCTCAAATGAACCCCCTTCAGTGTTCCAAAAGTCGTTTGTCGTAATGCAAAGGGTCCGAGAGATGAAGATAACAAGAGAAGGGGAGTGGAGAAAACGGGAGAGAAGCAGAGAAAGAAGGAGAGAGATATGACAACACAAACACAATTGATTATATGCGGAAACCCTCTTCTCTCTCTCTCCTTCCGTTTGGAAAAGAGAGAAGAACGGATAAATAGGTGCGATCATCATCATTTCTCTCTTTTCCGCCTCTCTATTCACTTCAAAAGTGACCATGACAATCCCCAATTGTCAGATTTTCTCGTTCTAGAAGGAGCCATTTCAGTGGAAGAAGTCTCCCCCTCTTCCAATTGTTTGCTTTTGGTCAGCTGTAGAAAGTGGGGTGGCATTATATTGGCTCATCTATCTCTCTTTGCTCTAACCTATCGAATCACATGGCTCTTTGGGCTTTGGGAGGCAATAAGATAGATCAATCTGGCACACTTTTCATTTCGTAATCTCTTTGGAGTAATTGCGAAACAATCGGATTTGATTAAAACTGCACAAATCCATTACTTTTTATTGGAATTTGCTATATTGCCCTCTAGGGTTGATTGGTGGTGGCCTGTCTGGAGAGCTATCGGGCCCCAGAATGGGCGTGGCGAAGGTTTCTGAAGACGTTAGTGCTTCTGAGCCAGACCTGGAAACGTTCTAAGTCGTTCTAAAGTCGCCGGAGCCCTTTTTTGAGACAAACGTGGCTTTTTAGACTCGGGGAAGGATCCAGGCTTCTAGGCTTGATTCTGAACTCCACGCATCTTCTGAAGTCCGTTTGAACATTCTAGCTAATCGGAACTCAAAAAGTACGTTTCAACGTCTTCTTGGCCAAATATAGCACTCAGAGCTTGACACTGAAGGCGCTAGAACTTCTAGACCACAGTTTTAGAATCTTCCAATTTGTTCTGAAGGCTCCAAACTTCCAGAAGTGTTCTGATTTACACCAGAGAAGGATTCAGGCTCCTAGACGTGATTTTGAGCTTCTGAAATCATCTGGAGCATTCTCACCAGCCATTTTGACACTATACTCGGCATCATTGAACTCCTGACATTTGCTGGAGTGATTCTGAGTTCACATCTTTTTTGCGGCGATTTCGAGCTTCTGGCGTCTTCTGGAGTCATCTAGACCTTCTTTCCAGTGTTTACAAACCTCTGACGTCTTCTGGAGTGATTCTGAGGAATTTAAACCGGACGAGAGTTCTCGATTTCAACGTCGTCTAGGGGGACTCTAGTGCTTAGAGCTCAAACCTAGAAAACCCCCTTAGATCTTCCTAACCAATTGCAACATTTTGCAAAGTTTGCATTCAGTCCCATGCCCTCTCCTTCTACTCTTATATGGCAATCGGTTCGGTTTGTAGTTGTCGACACACAATTTCGCCTCCAAAATGCGAAAAACGAACAAAACTAATCGCCTTCGCGTCCGCCCTTCTACTCCTTCTTCGTCCGTTTCCCTTCAGTTTTTCTGTGTTTCTCTCTCTCTGCCTTTTTACGGACACTGAGAAGACGAATACACATACATATATGTTGGAATACAACATTGGCCATTTTGGTTGGTTGTGTCCTTGACAACCGCCCGTTTCATGTCCTCTAAACGCTTTTTCGGGTGTGTTGTTTTTTAATCGACCTGCCGGCGAAGAGGAGGAGGCTGAGATTTGGAAATAAGCTACCCTTAAGCTTCCTCTTTTGGAGACGTTTTTGGGAAGGGCTTAGTGTTAATGGCGCACTTTTGTACTAGAAGTTTTGTAGTCGAATTGAATTGCGTCTGAAGACGTCGGAGCCTCCTGAGCCTCCGTATTCCGTTACAAATTCTAATAGACGTCAAGATTCTGATCGCTCAAAATACGATTTTTTTGCTATTTTTAGACCAAAGAGCCTATTTTTGGTGCTGGAGATTCAGAAGACGTCAAACTTTAATCAGAAGCAGAAGGCGAGTCCGTGCTGGATTGTATCCAAAATCTCTGTCGTCTTGACTTGAAAATCTTCGACTTCAGCGTTGGTGGCTTCAGAAGACGTTGGAGCAGGTCTTGTGGGATTCTGGAAGCTCCATGAAATTTTGAAGACGTTGGATCGTGAAAGCTAGCCAATTCAAGTCTAATTCTCCGTTGCGCTAATTTAAACTTCCGAAGACATTCGAGTTGGTATTGTGAGATTCTGTAGACTCTAGTGTTCATCTGAAGGTTCTCCAATATTCCGAAGACGTCGGAGCCTAAAGACTAGCTAATCAGACGTTGTTCAGGACCGAAGACCTTCTGAGCCCCTTCTCTCTATTCCGAATCCCAAGAAGAAATCCCAAAGATCTGAGTGAGAGCTCACTGAGCAACTAGTCCGCTCTCTAAAAATTTCGAAATTTCCCTCTTTTCCTTCCGTCGTCATCGTCTTTTTCTACCACCACCACCAAACCACCAAAATTGAACTAATGATGTCTCTTCTCTATCTTCTTTTTTCTCTCCAAAAAATTTTCGCCTGATGCCAAAAAATTGAGCGAGAGATGGAGAATTTGTACTATTTATTAGTAGTAGTAGTAGTGGTGGCAGGCTGGTGGTGGGGGCGCCCTACTGGTGGCAGAAATGAAGAGAGAGAGAGGAGTAATTTGCATTCATACGCATCTTATTGTATATAGATATATAGGATGAGGAGGCGACCCTCTTTCCTTCATATCTTTTCTCCTATATTCGAGACCCCCCTATATACACCATCTCGCATTTCGAGTTATTTTGGGCTTTTAGAGCCTGCAAAATGACCGAAGGAACTCACAAAGTTTGATGAGTACTGTAAGTACCGCCCCCTAGCGCCCCACCTCATGGGCTCTGGAAGACACAGCTCAACAAAAGAAGTTGAGAAAAAAGAAGAAGAATAATGGGTCCCCCATTTGGAGCTTCTTCTTCTAGTTGCTCCGAGCCTCTTTCGGAGCAGCTCCATCGCGCGGAAATTGAGTTTTCCACACACACACATACACCCATCCAGAAGGCTCTTGGAGACAGAAGCACAAAACGAAAAGAGCCATTTCACTCTCTTTTTTCATCATCCACTATCAAACAGTTTTCGAGGAGATCTTCCCCTCTCGGCACCACCCCAAGTGTGATTTTTCGAAGGGGGAAGTTTCCCCCCGCGAGATATGGAAAACAGTCAGCATCTCACCGGAAGACCGGTTTCAACTTGGCAGGCAAAGGGGTAGCACATAGCACCATCATCGCCGCAGCAGCCACAGCAGCCGAGGCGTCGCTCACTGTGCACACAAATAGTGAAAGAATACAGTTTTTTTTTGTTTCCGCATCGCTTTTTTGTTCCTCGCCACGGCAGAAATAATGCTATATGTGATGATGGAAGTAGTCCTATAGTGGTTGTAATCACTTTAAAATTGGTTTTCTGAAGTTCTGAGAGCTCAAAATTCGATTTTAAAAGCTCGAAATTGACCTTGAAACCCTTATTCTCTTCATCGAAATTCGATTTTTAAGGTCGGGGAGCTCCAAATTTGGCGTTTTGAGCTCAGAATTGACCTTAAAACTCTTCACAACTTCGACACTTCTTACCTCGGATTTTGGGTTTTTGCCTGAAAATTCGATTTTTTGGATTCAAGAGCTCATTCGAAGATCGAAATCCATATTTTCTCTGTGAAAATAACGATTTTCGAGTGCTGGAAGCTCTGTTTTCAGCCAAAATACTCTGATTTTCCTGGCCAAATCGACTTGAGAATCTCCCAAAAATCACCTGTTTTCCATATTCTACCTCGATTCTTGTGCAGGTTTTCAACCTATTTTTGAAGTCCAAACGCTGATAATGCGAGTTTTTATCATTAGAGCGCGCATTTTAGCCGCTATTCCCATGGCCTAAGATTCTCCAGGTTTTCATTTTCTCGGCCATCTGTCATAGCAAATGACTCATCTGTCAACAAAACCCCTCTGTTGTCACTTTTTTCTCCCCAAAACAACGGTCCTTTTTCTGCTATTCGAGATCAAAATTTTTATCATTTTCGCTCACTTTGTAATCTCACTTTTATCAGTATCACTTGGCGTCAAATATGATGCCAGGTCCGCAGAGCAAAAAAAGTGCTGACACATAGACGCACAAATGCATACACTAGCTGTACTTTCACCTTCCGATATGCTATATGATCCAATTGTGCTCATTTGTGGTCTAGAAGGTCCCTTGGCGTCAAATCCGATGCCAGGTCCGCAGAGCAGAAAAATGTGCTGACACGCTGACGCAAAAATGCATACACTGACATTCGAAAACTCGTCAGAATTGTCACTTTCGGTTTAAAAATCGTTCTTTGCTTCTTTCCTCTTCGTCCTGTCAACTCTAATCTATGTCAGTTTCCGCCTTCGAAAAAAGTACAACACGTTCGTTTGATGTTCGCCCCTTCTCCCTGTATCATCATCATCATCATCACCATGATCATTCTAACCGTTCTCTAACGGCGACGTTGTCAAGGCCGGAGGCCAAGAGGGCAAGAGGCATCTCTATCTATATCCTATCGGTCCCCCAGCCGCCCTCATCATCTTCTCTTCATGGTGTGGATGCGAAGAAAAGGGGGGCCTTTCTTCTACCAACACCAACAAGAGGGGGACACTCTCTCCCTCTTTCTCTCTGATGGCGGCATCCCCCCTCGCTCTCTCCAATCGATTATTTTTGTTTTGGAGACTGCTGAGAGCGGCCAAATGTCGCTGCTGCTGCTGTCTCTCCATCTCTCCGTTCTCTCTTTCTTCCATCGGTTCTCATCGAGGCTGTGTCGCGCCGCGCGCGCGCCCCGCTCCTCCATTTCATCAGAGAGGCAACAGAACGCTCTGCGTCTCTTCCTAACGGCTTGTGAGCGCACGGCCCCAACACTCACCAAACACACACAAGGTTACAGAGAGAGTTCTCTGCGTCTCTCGGGCCATCGTGCTATCTCTAAGCCGGCCGCCTGCTGACCGTCTGGTGTCTAACAGCCGCTAGCATGGTGTTAGGCCACTTTTTCTTCGTGAAGAGCGCACTGTGTGAGAGAAGAAGAAGGGACACACACACACACATAGCCCCATTATTGTTTTTTCTCTCTCTGCTAGCCTTTTTCTTTTCCTCTTCTTTTCTTGTCTAACGTCTAGAGCGTTCAGAATATAGTAGAAGACGTTCCAAAAGAGATTCTAGGGCTTTAAAGGGAGTCTAAAGATCTATTAGAAGATACTGGGGCTTTCCAGAGCTCTATTAGCAGCATTTGACCCGATTTGGAGGCTCTAGACCTTCTAGAAGATTCTGAAGGACTTATAGAGCCCAGGAACGTTCTAGAAGCTTCTAGAATCTTTCAGAGCTCCACTAGAAGCCCAGGAACCTTCTAGAAGCATCTGGAAAACGTTTGATACGCCTTCGAGAGGTCTAGGGGTCTTCTAGAAGTGTCTAGAATTCTCTAAACGTTCATCAGAACGCTATGCTTCTAGAAGGCGTTCCTGGGGCTTCTGGAGTCATCTAGGAGCTCCATGAGGTCTTCTAGAAGCTTCTGAAGCTTCTAGAGCTCTTTCTCCAGTTTTTGAGCAATTTCTGACGTCACAGGTCATCTGGAGGCTTCTGGAGCTCCAGGGATACCAGAACAAATGTCGAAATTTCGATTACTCATCATTGGGGATCATCACTCGACCTTTTGTTATTTTCTTGATTTTCGGTTCCCCCTTTTTCTGTCAACAAGTTCATTTCCATTGTCAACAAGTTTGATGTCCTCCTCCCCTCCCCTCCTCCGACGTCTTCTAATCCCCCATACTCATCATCCTCTTTGTCTTCGCCCTCCCTCCCAAAAAGGGGTGCCTCCTGTCGTCGTTGTCCTCATCATCATCATCATCGCCGTCTTCTCCTCCTCCTCCTCCCTTCATCATCTCAGTTTTCCTTCTTTTTTTCTAGAAGAGTTCTAGAGAGAGAAAGCGAAAAAGAGACCCCTTTTTGAATTAGATTGTGTGCCAACAGGGGGCTCCATCGTCTTTCCTCTACTACCATCTTCGTCGTCGTCGTCGCCAGCATCAGCCAGTGCTACACAGAGAGCACTAGGAGCCCCAGTAGGCTCTCTCTCTCTCTGGCCCTCGCGCGGCGACGCTTGAGACTTTTTGGAGCACAAGAAGAAGAAGACGTCTTAGAAAAGAGTTTTGTTGTGCCTCCTCCTCCCCTCCTCTGTATGCTAGAGACGTCTGCGTCTCGCTCTGTGAGCTCTCGGAGCAATAGAGCTCACCCCCGAGACGAGAGCAACAGAGAGAGAGAGAGAGAAAAGGCTCACAGAGCACACACACAGGCAGTCAGCCAGCCAACACACTATGTGTGTATGGTGTGTTCTTCTTCTGCTTTTTCGAAAATGAGACCCCCTATCTGTATAGGGAATGAGCCATGAGTTTTGGCTCATTTTCCTTGGCGAGAATTTCCAAATTCCTCTGGCCTTCTGATTCGAAAAATTGAAAATTTCGAAATAGCTAGATGGTGCATTAGAGTTCCACCATATTGCAACTGTGCTCCATTGAGAATGCCATTTTTAGAAGTCTCTGGGAACGCTGAGAACCGTTTCTAGTTGAGATTTCGAAATAATTCATTGGCTCTAGTCCCAAACATGGGTCCCCCCAACTTTTATGGGTCCCCTTGAACTTATTTGGGTCCCCTTGAACTTATTTGGGTCCCTTTTTGGGACGCGAACTTTTTTGGGTCCCCTTGAACTTATTTGGGTCCCCTCAAACTTATTTGGGTCCCTCAAACTTTTTTGGGTCCCCTCTGAACATTTTTGGGTCCCCCCTGAACTTTTTTGGGTCCCCCCTGAACTTTTTTGGGTCCCCTCTGAATTTTTTTGGGTCCCCCCTGAACTTTTTTGGGTCCCCCCTGAACTTTTTTGGGTCCCTCCAAAAAGTTGAAAAAAAATTTTTTTTTCTGTATTTTTTTTCACAGTTTTATTTGTTTTGTTTTTACTGAGACTTTGGCGCAATAGTGGTCGGGAGGGGGGGGGGGGGGCACTCCAGAATTTCGAATCAGAGTCAAGTTTACGGGGCCTTTGGCCTTGGAGAACCAAAAAATCAATCAGCAAGACATCTCGTGTGCTGTATTTATCTGCCTTGTTTGAAAATCTTATTGAAAGGTATGAAAATTACGTTCGGAAAGTCCTCTGGATCGGAAAGTCCACCTCCGCCAAAAATGACTTATGTCTATTGTTGGAAGAAATCTCAGTATTCTATCATTGGCTCTATCGGCAAAGAATGCGTCAATCAGTGAGGTTCTATAGGCAGAGAACGGTCCAAACCGCAAAAAATGGTTCCACATTTTGGGTGACACGAATTTCAGAATTGAATGGTCCCGACCACAAAGGAAAGTCCCATAAATTCATAATTCAATAATTATTTTGGTTGCATTTCCTTTTTCTTAGGCTTAGGCAAAGGCCTCAGAAACACTATTATTACAGAAGTGCATTTTAAGACCCATTTTAGTTTCCAAATTCTATTAAAGACTTCTGTGGCGTTTCCTAAGCCTGAAAATAGAAGGGGAAATAGGATGGCTTGGGACCATTTTTTGCGGTTGGGACCATTCAATTCTGAAATGTGTGTCCCCCAAAAATTTGGGACCATTCTTTGCCTATAGTACCTTACTGATTGACATATTCTTTACCAATAGAGCCAAAAACAGAATACTAAGATTTTTTTCAAAAATAGGCTTAGGGCGGCGCGGCGGTCTGTAAGTCGTTTTTGGTTGAGGGGGACATTCCGACCCAAAGGATATTTCCCCTTAAATTTTCAGGCTTAGGAAACTCCATAGAAGTCTCTCATGGAATTTTGAAACTAAAATGCGTCTTAAAATGCATTTTTGTATTTATAGTGTTTCTGAGGCCTTCGCCTAAGCCTAAGAAAAAGGAAATGCAACCAAAATATTTATTGAATTATGAATTCATGGGACTTTTCTTTGTGGTCGGGACCATTCAATTCTGAAATTCGTCTCACCCAAAATTTCGGGACCATTCTTTACGGTTGGGGCCATTCATTGCCTATAGAGCCATCAGTCATTATCTTGGCAGCGCTTCCATTTTCTTAGGCTTAGGAAAAGGCCTCAAAAACACTATAATCGCAAAAAGAGCACTTTAAAACCCATTTTAGTTTCCATTTTTGATTTTTAAATAAAAATTGTCTTAAAAGACTTCCGTGACGATTACTACTCTCAAATAAAAATGAAGTAAAAACCGGAGTGTGTGAGTATAACGGAAAAAGTTGTTCATCACTTAAAAAGGGCTCATGAAAGTTTGGAAATAAGAAAAAAAATCAGTCAAAACAAAAAAATTTTAATTTTTTTTGGGAGGGGGGAGGGGACCCATGAAAGTTCAGGAGGGACCCAAATAAGTTCAGGGGGGACCCACAAAAGTTCAGGAGGGACCCAAAAAAGTTCAGGAGGGACCCAAAAAAGTTCAGAGGGGACCCAAAAAAGTTCAGGGGGGACCCACAAAAGTTCAACTTCCAGGGGGGACCCAAATAAGTTTGAGGGGACCCAAATAAGTTCAAGGGGACCCAAAAAAGTTCGCGTCCCAAAAAGGGACCCAAATAAGTTCAAGGGGACCCAAATAAGTTCAAGGGGACCCATAAAAGTTGGGGGGACCCATGTTTCGGACTAGAGCCAATTCATTTTTTGCTGAGAAGCTCTGTGGAATCCTTCTTATTTCGAAACTTCATGATATTGTATTTGCGCTCCATTGAGAATCCTTCTGGTTGCTTCTTTCTCTCTCCATTTTCTCAATGAATCATCAGTTTTACATTGATTTTTCTACCTTTGTTTCATCCCGTTTGGCTCAATTCAGCTCGTTTTCTCCGATTCTAAAGGACTTCTGGTGCTATTATCGAAGATTCAGAAGACGTTAGATCCATGTCTGAGGACTTTTCACCAACTTGAAGCCATCTGGATGAGTTCTGGAAGGTTCCTTCTAGATTTCGAAATCTCAACATTCGAAATTTCCTGAAATTTAGACTATTCCCAGACCCTCTGATGCTTCGAAGCAGCTCCATTCCATTTTCTGAGTTTCGAAATTTCATCCATAAAATTTCCTGAAATTTGGGGATTTTTCACTTCTTTTTTACGTCTGGTAGCTTCGTTTCTCCCTCTTGGAATTCCGGATTTTCAGTATTTTTCCGACCATTTTGGACTTTTTGATGTGTCAAAATCTGCATTTTTGGGTTGTTTTCACTCTAGAAAATCGCAAAAATGCAACGTATGCCATTTCGCAACTCATGTCGATTTCGCAACCGCGAAAATTTGCCACCAAAACATTTTGAAACTAGACGTTTCGCAACCAGTCGTTTCGCAACTCTATAAACTAGTTTGGATTGAGGGTACTGTGAACTATTCCAGGTTGTAGATACATTTGAAACGTTGTGATTGTAACGTGAATTCTCTACAAAAACCCTGGATTCCGTAGTTTCGAAATGACTGGTTGCGAAATGGCCGGTTGCCAAATGACCGTTTGCGAAGTGTCGCGGGACAAAAATTTCGACTTCGGGGAATCCCAGGAATTTCCGATTCTTCCCAGACACCCCTCCCCCCATATTATTCATGTCTAAATCAAAGAGAGTGCGCGCCGAAGATTCGATTTATCGGAGATCACGATTTTTGCTACGGTATCTTTAAAGGCGCATAACTGATTTTCAAACTGATTTTTCCGATTTTCTCAGTTTTTAAGCAATTTTTCTTCAAAATTTTGCAAGTGGTACGAAACAATCATGCATCGAAGTCATATTTTATCAGAAAAAAATGGCTGAAACTCGACCAAAATTGAGAAAAACGGAAAATCAGTTTGCAAATGAGTTATGCTCCTTTAAAGTTTTCGTGGCGAGATATCGTGATCTTAAAAATGCCAAATCTTCGGCGCGCACTCTCTTTTATGGAGATATGCATAATATCACTATCATCATCATCACAATCTCCTCCGATCACTTCTGTGTGTGTGGGTGTTTGTGTTCTCTTTTCTTCTCCTCTCTTTCGCCCTCTCGTTCTATGCTTCATGTTATATGTTATCAGTATCAAAAAGCACGAAAAAATGACGTCATTTTTCTCTATTTCTCGTTTTTTCAGCTTCAAGGTTCACCCAATTCGAACGGGTTTTTCTCTATTTTTTGGGTTAAAAACGACGATTTTAAAGCAAAAAATCACAATTCGTTGCTCCATCTCCCTTTTTTTGCAATTTTTTCTACTAAAAATGACTTTTTCAGTGAAAAAAAAGCGTTAAAATCACTATTTTCAACCTGAAAATTACTATTTTCCACCAAAAAATGACCATTTTGAGGCCAAAAATCACTATTTTCCACCCAAAAATCACCATTTTCACTGTGCCCTGATCGCGGAGTACGCCAAGGCGAAAGCTGCCGTTGTGCGCACTTCGCGATCTCGTCTGCGTCTCTCGATTTCGCACACTCTCTCGTCTCACGGTCGGCGAAATTCAATTTTTCGGGTTTTTTGAGCTTTCCGAGACAAACCAAGACTGTGAATTAACATCAGGAGATAAAATAAGGTGATTCCGAATGAAAAATCAAAATAATATAAAAACAGTTTTTTGCTTTTTTTTCGAAATTTCTACATGATTTTTATAGTAAAACATATATTAGTCAAGATAACTTAGTATTTAGAGTAGTTTACCGAAGAAAAACCTGAGAAAATGTTACGGAGAACTGAAATACGCATTCAAAAAAAAAATGCGTCTCAGAAAATTTGAGTTTGACTCACGAGTACAAACTTTTGCGACCCGAATTTTATATCAAATTTTACCTAAAGACATTCTCTACAATCTGATGGTGTGCAAAGTTGGCTAAAATCTGCCGAAAACCCACAAATCTATGTTTTCTGGACGACTTTTCTTTTTTCAATGCAAATTTTTTTTGGCTCAGCAAACGCGCTCTACGGCTATACAGTGAAAAGCGAGTTGGCGCATTCCGCGTTCAGGGCACAGTGCATTTTGAAGTCAAAAATCACTATTTTCAACCCAAAAATCTCCATTTCAGACCCTAAAATCACTATTTTCAAGCCAAAAATCACCATTTTGAGGCCAAAAATCACTATTTTCAACCTCAAAATCGCTATTTTCCACCCAAAAATCAACATTTCACCCCAAAAATCGACTTTTTCACCGAAATTTCCTCCCAAAGCCATTTTGCCGCCTCGAAAATTCAAATTCCCCTCGTTTCCCGCCAAAACCTGCGACCGCCTTTCGCATCGCCGCGACGCGCTCATTCTCGCATTTCGTCTCGCTCTCATTTTCGCCTATTTTCTCTTGTTTTCGTCCCAAAAATGAAGTTTCTCCTCGATTCCAGAAGAATTTCGCAATTTTTGTCATTGAAAATCAGTTTTTCTCGAGGAAAATCCCGTTTTCCATAGGTTTTTTGAGCGAAAATCCTCAGTTTTATCGATTTTCACTTACGAAATCGTCATTTATTTTCGATTTTTTTTGTCTAAAAATCACCTGAAAAGCAGAATTCCACCTGTATTATTGAATAGTTTTCGTCATTTTCCATATTTTTTCGCTTCTCCGCTCAGCAATTTTGATGCGAAAATTGAGGATCCGAGCTCAATTTTCGTCGATTTTGGCCAATTTTCAGCAATTTTCCCCCCGCAAAATGACATTTTCGATGAAATTTAGTGAGAAAAATGACTGGGAAACTCGAAAAACGACTCTGAGAGCTCAATTTTCGCTCGGCGAAGGCGATTTTCCCTCAAAATTGACCTATTTTAGTGAATTTGAACCGTTTTTAGACGAAAAATTGGCCAGCGATAGCTAAAATTGACTGGAAAATCGTGAAAAATTGATGAAAAACGATAAGGCTCCTTGGCTTTTTCTTCAATTTTCATGATTTTTCCCCATTTCCGTAGCTTTTCCCACACTTTTCCAGTCATTTTGAGACAGATTTCTCATTTAAATGGCTTGAAAACTTCATTTTTAGCCGATTTTCGCTCGAAAATAGTGATTCTGAGCTATTTTCACCTAGAAACGTCGGAAAATCGCGAAAATTTCCAATTTTCCCTTATCAACCACACCCTTTAGTACTGAAATTGACCCTTTTCCTATCATTTCTTCCCTTTTCTGCTTTTCGAAGTTTTTTGGAAGAATTTTTAGATGAATCACCCCCTCCCCGACCCGTCTCATTTTCTCTTCTCCAATGGGGTTATGTGTCTTTCTCTCTATCGTTTTCTCTAGTTTTGGCGCCACTTTTTCTCTGTTTTCTCTGCGCTCTCTTCATTTCCCATACTCTCTCACTCACTCTTTGGGCGACGACGATGACTCAGCCAGAACATGGTTCCCCTATTCTTCTCCACCATCTTTTTTTTGTATAGTTTTGTCTTCTCCTTGTCGTCTCATTTTCTTTTTACCCGTTTTTTTGGCCTTTTTGTCATCTCCTTCTCCCCAAAAAAATAGCAATTTTCTTCAATTTACAGGCGTTCGCACGGGTGCCCTCAATCTACACCAAAGAGAGATGGCCGCGATCAGGAAGAAAGTAAGGAATTGGAAAAAAGAAGATAATGAGGCGCTCATTATCGAAAAAATGGCGAAAATTGCATTGAATATGAATGAAAATGAGAAATTTGAGCTAAAAATAGTCTAATTCGAGGTCAGAGGCTCCAAGCTCCTTGGCAGTCGATGAAGAGCGAGCTTGACCAAAAATCCCCTCGAAAATCGAAAAATTAGTGTTTTGAAGCGATTTCCGCTGGAAAATAGCCATAAAAATCAGCTTTTTGGAGCCGATTTTCCATCAAAATGACAATTTTATGCCCCCAAATTAACTCCGTTCT
This sequence comes from Caenorhabditis sinica, assembly GCA_963932045.1. NCBI lineage: Eukaryota > Metazoa > Nematoda > Chromadorea > Rhabditida > Rhabditidae > Caenorhabditis > Caenorhabditis sinica. The sequence goes on from OZ009940.1 coordinate 26,097,285, forward strand.
GTTTTTCAGCTTGTTATTGTTGGAGACGGAGCGTGCGGCAAAACTTGCCTGTTAATCGTCTTCAGCAAAGATCAGTTCCCGGATGTCTACGTGCCAACGGTCTTCGAGAATTACGTCGCCGACATCGAAGTCGATGGAAAGCAGGTAAGATTGTGAAAACGACCAAGACGGAATATTCTTCAAAAATCGAGAGTTGGAGACACTTACTTGGGAAATTGCGAAAATGCGAGCGATTTTGGACCTTTTTCTGCGATTTTAGACGGATTTTCGACGCGGAAAGCACCTAGAAAGAATACGAGACGACTGACTTGAAAAAGAGCGATTTTTGCGATATTCGACATAAAATGAGCAAGAAATTGAGCAAAGTTGGAGTTGGCAGCGCCGAGAGCTCTGGGAGACGACTCGCATAGCGATTTTGGGTCTTTTTCTGCGATTCAGACGGATTTTCGAAGCTGAGAACCCATAGAGGGAATAGAGCGAATTTGAGACGACTGGCTCCAAAAATGACGATTTTCGGCCGGTTTTTGGCATTTTAGATGGCAAAAACGCGAAAATTTGGGATATTTTCACTGTTAGACCCATTTTTACCGAGTTTTAGGGGCGATTTTTTGTCTGAGAGCTCTAGATTAGCTATCAGCATATTTTCGGCGATTTTAGACCCTTTTGGACGACAAAAATGCGAGTTCCTACGCTATTTTCACCGAATTTTTGCGATTTTCGGCCATTTTTCGCAAAAATTGCGCTATTTTGACTATTAGGTCTAGTTTGGCTGAGTCTAGACGTCAAATTTCAGTCTCTGCGCCATAGATTAGCTATTAGCGATGTTTTCGGTGCTGATCCGCGTTTCATTGCGAATATGGGTGTCAATTTCGAAAATAAAGATGAAAGGCTCAAAAATCGCTTTTTTGAGCCAATTTTCGAGGTTTTAGAGCGATTTTTGAACTTTTTTGTCTGGATTTTTGGAATCTACGCCCATTTTTACATCAAAAACATTCTAAAGTAGCTATAAACTCCCCCTATCACCATCTCTATAAACCCTTAACTAATCGTCACCCCTTTGCTGCAGGTCGAATTGGCGTTGTGGGACACTGCTGGACAGGAAGACTACGACCGGCTGCGGCCACTTTCGTACCCCGACACCGACGTCATCTTGATGTGCTTCTCCATCGACTCGCCAGACTCACTGGAGAACATTCCAGAGAAGTGGACGCCAGAAGTCAGGCATTTCTGCCCGAACGTGCCAATCATTTTGGTCGGAAACAAGCGCGATCTTCGCAGCGATCCACAGACGGTCAGAGAGTTGGCCAAGATGAAGCAGGAGCCGGTCAAGCCCGAGCAGGGACGTGCTATTGCCGAGCAGATTGGAGCGTTCGCCTATTTGGAGTGCTCTGCCAAGACCAAGGATGGCATTCGTGAGGTAAGATTTTTCTTGATTTTAGGTTCAAAATCTCGAAAATTTTGCTCCAAAAATAGCCTAGAAACCTCTAGCTCGGCCACCAGCTGATTTTCGTCGAAAACATCAGTTTTTTTCGATTCAAAAACGAAAAAAATTGACCAGAATCAGCTGGGTAGGCTTTAGGTCGATTTTTAGCCAAAATTTGACATTTATGACTCATTTTGAACGAAATTTAGAGCATTTTGACCCATTTTCCTGTCAAAAATTGATCATTTTCAGTCTTTCCAGCCATTTTTCAACACAAATTCGCCTATATTCATTTTGAACCTCCTGATTCGAATTTTAAGCCATTCTGGCCGAAATTGGTCACTTTTTGAGCTATTCCGGACCTTTTTGAAGCATTTTTGGCCAAATTTTGAGAATTTTCAAGCCATTCCCGACAACTATGGCTGTGGACCATTTCGAACGTTTTTAGTCGAATTTGTTGTTCTTTTGAGCCTTTTGAGGGAAATTCTGCCGTTGTTGAGCGATTTCGCCAAATTTTCAGCATTTTGAGCAAAATTTCGAGCATTTGGAGTCATGTCGAGTCATTTTGAGCGTACAGAAACTAATTTTGAGAAATATGACTTTATTCGTCATTTTGGCGTATTTGGAGTCATTTTTCGCGTTTTTTGGGCCATTTTGAGCCGTCAAAACCAAGTTCCAAGCTTTTCCAACCCACTGGTGTGTTTTGAGCCAATTCGAGTGTGTTTTGACCAAAATTTTGAGCAGTTTTGAGCAATTTTGGCGATATTTAGGGAATTTTGAGCCATTCTTACCCAATTTTCATCAAATTTACCCCATTTTCAACCAATTTTTCATTGCAGGTCTTCGAGAAAGCCACCCAAGCAGCTCTTCAGCAAAAGAAGAAGAAGAAGAGTAAATGCATGATCCTCTAAGGATCCTCTGCTCTCTCCTCCATCATCATCGAGATCAACATCACATTCTCCACCAAAAGAAGAAGAAAAAGAAGCAGAATCATCATCATCCTACACCTTCAACTTCTTCTTTTTCTCTAATTCTAATTGCTCTTCCTTCTCTCTCAATGTTTTCCCATTGAAATTTGAATTTCCCTCTCAAAAATGTTTTGGCGGTAAATTCAAATTTGCTCTCTCGATATTCCAATCCCTTTTCCCCCCACATCAACACATCTCTCCCTTCTTTTTTATAGCTTTCTCTTTCAAATTTCAAAATTTTTCCGCCCATTTAAAAAAATTTGAATTTCTCTCTCTTTTCTTCACTCCTTCACAATTCAAAACTGTGTTATTCTTATTCCGACCCGCCCGTTTTTTTTCTCTAAAAAAATTCTAAAAAATTTTGTTTTTTTTCTCGCTTCTAAAAATGTTTTAACAGTCCCCCCTCCCACCCATTTTTATTCATTTATTCACTAATTTTTCCGTTAAAAAATTCTCTCTTTTTTTCTTACCCGCAATCATCGCCGTCCCCCGCTCTACTTTCCTATCTTAGCTTCATATTTGTAACTGGTTTCTCTCTCCGTAAGGCGCTCTTCTGGAGCACTGGATTCTGAAGACGTCGTCTGTCTCCAGAATCTCTCATCTCCAGGGGCCCGATTAATTTAAGCCCCGCCCCCACTTTTTTTGTAACATTTTCCCTTTCTCGCGTCTTTTTATTGTTTTTTATCCTTCACTCTCTCCCCCCTGTCCACATCTTTAATTTTTCTTGAATGACAGCGCAACAAATGTTTTGTATTCTTCCTTCCCCCCACTGAAAAAGATCATCCCCCCGCGATCGGTCCCCCCAACAAACACTCTCTTCTCTCTTCCCTTCCTTCTCTCTCTCACTATATTTTATTTGTGACACGCCGTTTTCTTTTCGATTTATGTAAGGAGAAATGAATAATTATTGGAAACCCAATGGTTGTTCGAAGATTCTAGGATTCAGAATTCAAATAGACAGGATCAGGGACGGATTCAGAAGCCACAGAACTCCAGACGAGAATTCAAAAGACTCTAGAGGACCAGAAGACGTCCGACGATAAAATCCAATGTTGCAAATGCGCTCCATGGATAGCTTTAGGCATCGAAAAAATGAGCAAAAACGAGCTAGTTTTCGAGTTTGGGCTTTTCGTGGTGAGACCCAACTGAACTTTCAGACCATGCGCCTTTAAAAAATACGGTTGCAAAAAAATAGCAAATGAAATCCCGATCGCTGGGAAGCAATCAAGATCTCATTTGCTAGTTTTTAGAGATGAAAATACAAAAAAAAATGAAAATTTTTTATTGAAAATTAAACAGAAAAAACCAGCTTTTTTTCAGAAAAATTTTTTTTGGGGTGCGAAGGGGGTGGACCAGGTGTCTGGGAGGGGTCAGACCAGCTGGTCGACCAGGTGTCTGGCCGGTGGTAATTTCGCTTGGCCTCGATGCATGGCTCTATGAATAGCTCTATGAAGTAGACGGTTTCATCACTTCGCAATATCTTGTTAACTGAAGTAGTTCATCAACGGCCACAAGAATTATGACTAAATTTTTATGACCCGTGTGCAACAGTAATGTTTTCTTTAGAGTTTTTAATGTAAAATTTTCGAGCCCAAAGAGAATAATAAAGATCGATGTGAAGGGCTACAGAATTCTGTTCATTTTTAGTAGTGCACTATTGTTATAAGAATTTCTTCGCAATCTTCATTGGCTTTGAGAAACAGTAATTTATAGCAAATTTTCAGTTTTTCTGGAAACTTTTTTTTCATTCCAGGTTTGATTGTGTACCGTGTGTTATGGACTCTTTATTCGTTTTAAAACTATGCGAAGCACAAAAATTTATGGTTTTTCAACTTTTTCGGCCACTTTTCCAGTTAAGCCGGTTTTCTGGGCCGGGGACCATAAAAGACATGTGTTTTTATATTAGAATCAGAATCCTTGACAAATTTTACATTAGAATAGTTTTGTCTAGTTCCGAATTTCTTCCCCCTAAAAACACTTTTGAGGCAAAACATGCGAAATTTGAAAATTTTCAATGGGGTCCCCCCTTATGAAAAAATCGAAAATTTTGAATTTGCTCTTTTTTGATGTTGAAAGCCTTGCTCAGTCATAAATAACAGTGTCCCACAATATGGGAGCTGTATCACCGATTTCAGTAATTTTACAGTGACCTAAACTTGCATTTGTGTGAAGGGCTCCCAAGACCGTCAAATCGGACCCAGAGAGCTTATATCTCGGGAGACTGTTATTTATGGCTGAGCAAAGCTTTCAACATCAAAAAAGAGCAAATTCAAAATTTTCGATTTTTTTCATAAGGGGGGACCCCATTGAAAATTTTCAAATTTCGCATGTTTTGCCTCAAAAGTGTTTTTAGGGGGAAGAAATTCGGAACTAGACAAAACTAGTCTAATGTAAAATTTGTCAAGGATTCTGATTCTAAAAAAAACACATGCCTTTATGGTCCCCGGCCCAGAAAACCGGCTTAACTGGAAAAATGGCCGAAAAAGTTGAAAAACCATAAATTTTTGTGCTGACTGAGTTGAGTTAGCTGGTTGGCCTGAACACAAAAAATGCTCAAAAACATGCCAAAAATTGATTCCTGACACGATCCTGTCATTATCTCTTTCAAGGAAATTTTTTCATTTTTTTCGGTTTTTAGGCCATAGTTAGACACCCCCAGCACGGAGAGGGATCAAAACTGTATTTTTGTGTTATGGACACTTGGTACCATTAATATATCAAATATAGACCAAATTGGCAAAGGTCAACTTTTCTCGTGTCCGTACTGTTGATGGAGTATCTCAGGTAATGCGTCTTAAGTTTTGGCGGACTTTGAGTGACAGTTATCATTTGTTTTTTGAATATTTGCCGTCCCGACGTAAATCGACCATCACAAGAAGGCTGACAAATAATGATGTTCTTGAAAAAGCAATTGTTCTATGTCTGTCTGTAATGTGTCCCAAATTATCGTTCACTGATTTAGATTGTGAATAATTTTTACTTTATCCTTTTGATGCAAGAAGATATTTTTTTGAAAACTCAAATAGTTTTCTGTTTCCTCTTCTCGCAAAATTCACTAACAGACAAGAATTTCATTTTCATTATCTTGTCGTTTTCCTTTCTAGGCACTACTGTTGAAATATCTAACAAGACACAAAAGCATTATTATTGGAATTCAGAATTTAAAAATAGATGAAGTTTCCCAAAAAAAAAATTCCGAGTTCTAGATTTGGTCTTCAAAAACTACGTCGATCAAAGAAATGAGAAGTGCTCACAGTTATCATACATGGGAAACAGTAACCTTACAATCATATTATGAATGAATTCCGAAATTTTCCATCTGACTAGTATCACTCAAAAAAAATTATACCCACTTTACCACTTTTCTGAAACTTTACATTTACTGTAACTGATTAGTCTTTAATTCGATTATTGTGAATTTTCATCAATAAATTCGATTTGCATACTCTAATTGCTTTAAATTTCTTGCAAAACTTCCTGTTTTTTTTCTTAATATCAATGTTCATTTGAAGTTCCAGTTAGTCGACTTTTCCCAAAACAACACTTGCCCACACTTAAAAACTAGCGACGCAATAACTTTTTGGGTTTTGATGTTTTTGGAATTTGCCGCCTTCCAGGGGTCCTATGAGATAACGGGTGTTGTGTTGGTAGGTAGGGGGTCTTATAGAATGTCTAGTAGGGACCAGGAAAACATGATCTACTGATAGTTTTCAGTGAGAAATGCAAATGCGCTCTAATGACAATTTCCAATTTTTCAGGAAAATCAAAACCTGAAAGCCTACATCTACCGTCTATGCCAGGAGAATATGATGATGAAACAGCAACTTGTCCAACACTACCCTGGAGTCGTGGACCCCACTACTGCAATGCCAACTTTTTAAATGTTGTGCAATTGAGCGCACTTGGAACAAATCTCATTCTTGGTCTATCACAATTTTTTTCTTCTTTTTTCTCCTTGACACCACCCACACTCAGAAATCATCTCATTCGTCATTATTTTTTTGCTCATTTGAATGAATAAAAACCTTTTTTGAACTTCCCTCCGCTTTGATTTTCCGGTTGACTACTGTGGAATTAAAACTGTGTGAACACCGCGACGCCAAATTGCACAGCTCGAAATTTTTTGTCAATTTCAGAATTTTTCAGTCATTCTTCCGTCGTTTACAGCTCGTTTTCGGTCGGATTTTTTGGTGTTTGGGTAGAAAAATAATGAAAAATATAATTTTCAACGATAAAAAGTAAGAATTTCCATTAAAAAATCAGTTAAAATTGATGAAAATTCGATTCGCAGGCCAAAAAGAGATTTCGGCTGTTTTGGCTGTTTTTTGGCCATTTTTTCTCGATATTCCTGATTTTTGAGGTTAATTTTCGTGAAAAAAATCAAATTTTCCACTAATTCGACACGAAAATGAGCCTAGAAACATAGATTTTGGGCAGGAATTCGATATTTTTGATTTTTCGGAAATTTCTCGATTTCACCGTTTCCCGCTTGTTCTCCGTTGATTTTCTTATTTTTTGAGTCGAAAATTGATGAAAAATTTGAATTTTTCTGTAAAATTGAACAAAAATAATAAAAAAATCGGGTTTTTTCGTCATTGGGGTTCGGGTGGTTTTCGCTGCTTTCTGGTCATTTCTCATCCGTTTTCTTCACTTTTAGTGCTAATTTTCGTTAAAATTCACTATTTTCCACCTGTATTTTTGATTAGTTTTCGTCATTTTCCATATTTTTTCGCCTCTTCGCTCAGTAATTTTGATCAAATTTTCAGCGATTTTCCCCCGCAAAACGACATTTTCGATGAAATTTAGTGAGAAAAATGACTGGGAAACTCGAAAAACGGCTCTGAGAGCTCAATTTTCGCTCGGCGCGCAATTATCGACTAGTGTTTAGCGGCGAAGGCGATTTTGCTTGAAAATTGACCCATTTTCAGCGATTTTAGTGAATTTGGGCCGTTTTTAGACGAAAAATTGCCCTAAAATGGCTAAAATTGACTGGAAAATCGTGCAATAGTGATGAAAAACGATAAGGCTCCTTGGCGTTTTCTTCAATTTTCACGATTTTTCCCCATTTCCGTAGCTTTTCCCACACTTTTCCAGTCATTTTGAGACAGATTTCTCATTTAAATGGCTTGAAAACTTCATTTTTAGCCAATTTTCGCTCAAAAATAGCGAAAAAATCAATGAAAGAGCTATTTTTGCCTAGAAAAATAGCTGGTTTTGTTCTCCTTTTTGTCTCATTTTATTTTTACCCTTCATTTTGGCCTTTTTGTCATCTCCTTCTCCCCCAAAAAATATCAATTTTCTCCAATTTACAGGCATCTACGGGTGTATCCTCTCAACCTACAATGGCTACCATAAGAAAAAAGGTAAGAAATTGGAAAAATTGGGAAAAAGAATATAATGAGGCGCTCATTATCGATAAATGGCGAAAATTGCATTGAAAATGAGCTATTTTGAGCTAAAAACGGTATAATTTGAGATCAGAGGCTCCAAGCTCCTTGGCAGTCGATGAAGAGCGATTTTTACCAAAAATCCCCTCGAAAATCGAATAATTAGTGTTTTGGAGCGATTTCCGCTGGAAAATAGCCAAAAAATCAGCATTTTGAAGCCATTTTTCCCATCAAAATGACCTTTTCTACCAAATTAACTCTATTTTTCTTTTCCAGCTCGTCATTGTCGGAGACGGTGCTTGCGGAAAGACCTGCCTACTCATCGTCTTTTCGAAGGACCAATTTCCGGACGTGTATGTGCCCACAGTTTTCGAGAACTATGTGGCCGACATAGAGGTCGACACGAAGCAGGTAAGATTGTGAAGACGACCAAGACGGAATATTCCTCAAAAATCGAGAGTTGGAGACACTTACTTGGGAAATTGCGAAAATTCTAGCGATTTTGATCCTTTTTCTGCGATTTTAAACGGATTTTCGACGCGGAAAGCACCTAGAAAGAATACGAGACGACTGACTTGAAAAATAGCGATTTTTGCGATATTCGACATAAAATGAGCAAGAAATTGAGTGGAGAGCGTTGGAAGACGACTGGCATGAGAAGTAGCGATATTTCTAGCGATTTTGGGTCTTTTTCTGCGATTTTAGACGGATTTTCGACGCTGAGAACCCATAGAGCGACTAGCTTCAAGAACAGCGAATTTCGGGCTGTTTTAGGCATTTTGGATGGCGAAAAAGCGAAAATTTGAGCTATTTCGACTGTTAGAGCCATATTAACCGATTTTTAGACACGATTGTCTGTCTCAGCGCTTTAGATTAGCTATCAGCGTGTTTTCAGCGATTTCAAACCCTTTTGGACGACAAAAATGTGATTTTCTGCGCTATTTTCACCGAATTTTTGCGATTTTAGACCATTTTTATGCTATAAATACGCATTTTTCGCAAAAATTGCGCTATTTCGACTATTAGGTCTAGTTTGGCTGAGTCTAGACGTCAAATTTCAGTCTCTGCGACATGGATTAGCTATTAGCGATGTTTTCGGCGTTAATCCGCGCTCCATTGCGAATATCGGTGTCAAGGCTCAAAAATCGCTCTAAAACCCTCGAAATTTGGCTTCAAAATGCTCTCAAAGAAGGCTGACTCCGTCCACTTTTTTGAGCCAATTTTCGAGGTTTTAGAACGATTTTTAAGCTTTTCCGTCTAGATTTCTGGATTCCGCACATATTTTACATCGAAAACCTTATAAAGTAGCTATAAACTCCCCCTATCACAATCTCTATAAACCCTTAACTAATCGTCACCCCTTTTCTGCAGGTCGAACTCGCGCTCTGGGATACCGCTGGACAGGAGGACTACGACCGTTTGCGTCCCCTCTCGTACCCCGACACGGACGTGATCTTGATGTGCTTCTCCATCGACTCGCCGGATTCATTGGAGAACATTCCGGAGAAGTGGACGCCAGAAGTCAGGCATTTCTGCCCGAACGTGCCAATCATTTTGGTCGGAAACAAGCGCGATCTTCGCAGCGATCCACAGACGGTCAGAGAGTTGGCCAAGATGAAGCAGGAGCCGGTCAAGCCCGAGCAGGGACGTGCTATTGCCGAGCAGATTGGAGCGTTCGCCTATTTGGAGTGCTCTGCCAAGACCAAGGATGGCATTCGTGAGGTGAGCATTTTTCTTGATTTTAGGTTCAAAAATCTCGAAACTTTTGCTCCAAAAATGATAGCAGAGCTCGAAAAATGGCCTAGAAGCTTGTTTTTGCTATGATTATGCTAAAAATCTGAAAAATTTTGCTCCAAAAATGGCCTAGAAACCTCTGACTCGGCCACCAAATGATTTGAGCCAAAATTTCCATTTTTCCGATTCAAAAACGAAAAAAATTGGCCAGAATCGGCTGGGTAGGCTTTCGGTCGATTTTTAGCCAAAATTTGACATTTATGACTCATTTTGAACGAAATTTAGAGCATTTTGACCCATTTTCCTGTCAAAAGTTGATCATTTTCAGTCTTTTCAGCCATTTTTCAACACAAATTCGCCTATATTCATTTTGAACCTCCTGATTCGAATTTTAAGCCATTCTGGCCGAAATTGGTCACTTTTTGAGCTATTCCGGACCTTTTTGAAGCATTTTTGGCCAAATTTTGAGAATTTTCAAGCCATTCCCGACAACTATGGCTGTGGACCATTTCGAACGTTTTTAGTCGAATTTGGTGTTCTTTTGAGCCTTTTGAGGGAAATTCTGCCGTTGTTGAGCGATTTCGCCAAATTTTCAGCATTTTGAGCAAAATTTCGAGCATTTGGAGTCATGTCGAGTCATTTTGAGCCTACAGAAACTAATTTTGAGAAATATGACTTTATTCGTCATTTTGGCGCATTTGGAGTCATTTTTCGCGTTTTTTGGGCCATTTTGAGCCGTCAAAACCAAGTTTCAAGCTTTTCCAACCCACTGGTGCGTTTTGAGCCAATTCGAGTGTGTTTTGACCAAAATTTTGAGCAGTTTTGAGCAATTTTGGCCATATTTAGGGAATTTTGAGCCATTCTTACCCAATTTTTATCAAATTTACCCCATTTTCAACCAATTTTTCATTGCAGGTATTCGAGAAAGCCACCCAGGCAGCTCTTCAGCAAAAGAAGAAGAAGAAGAGTAAATGCATGATCCTCTAAGGATCCTCTGCTCTCTCTCTCCATCATCTCGAGTTCAACATCACATTCTCCACCAAAAGAAGAAGAAAAAGAAGCAGAATCATCATCATCCTACACCTTCAACTTCTTCTTCTTTTTCTCTAATTCTAATTGCTCTTCCTTCTCTCTCAATGTTTCCCGCCCCAATCGAAATTTGAATTTCCCCCCTTCAAAAAAACATTTTTTCGGCGGTAAATTCAAATTTCCGAAATTTGCTCTCTCGATATTCCAATCCCTTTTCCCCCCACATCAACACATCTCTCCCTTCTTTTTTATAGCTTTCTCTTTCAAATTTCAAAATTTTTCCGCCCATTTAAAAAGTTTGAATTTCTCTCTCTCTTTTCTTCACTCCTTCACAATTCAAAACTGTGTTATTCGTATTCCGACCCGCCCGTTTTTTTCTCTAAAAAAATTCTGAAAAATTTTGTTTTTTTCTCGCTTCTAAAAATGTTTTAACAGTCCCCCCACCCATTTTTATTCATTTATTCACTAATTTTTCCGTTAAAAAATTCTCTCTTTTTTTCTTACCCGCAATCATCTCCATGGATAATGCTGCAAGTGCGCTCCATGGATAACCAAAGGCTGCAAGTGTGCTCTGTGGATAAAAGATGTTGCGATCGCGCTCCATTGATAAGCGAACGTTACAAATGCGCTCTACTGATAATCAAGGTTCTGTAGCACACAGAATATTTTAAAGATTCCGAAAATTTTCGAGACTAACCCTGAAATTAGAAAAACAAAAATTGGAACAAATTTTGAAAATTCAAAAATGATGACTATTTGGCAAGAAAATGGTGATAATTTTGTTGGATAGACTAAGGGAAACAAACCGAAATTCTCGAGAAAAATTTGGGAAGGATAATAAAACCGGGAAACAATTTTTCAAACAACAGAAATAGATGACTTGATTTGTAAGGAAATCGCAAAATTCTGAAAATGTTGAAATCTATAGGGGGATATTTAGAAATTACACTGAAAACTCGCAATAACTTTTTGATGATATAGGGCGAAAGGAGCAAAAAATCAAAAATGATATGCTCGAAATTTTCTGGATATAATCTCAAGTATCAAATGCAAACTACGGTTGGAAGAGGGGAAATTGAACAATATTAGCAATATTCTCCAAGACGAAACGCGCTCCATCGCATACTTGGCTGAAATTTGAATCTTCAGCTTTCCCGCCATTTTGAAAACAGCGAAAAATGTTTCGATGGGTGAGTGGACTCCTTGTGGACGACAATTCTACTGCTGTCCGAGTTGTCCACAAGGAGTCCACGCACCCACCAAAACATGTTTCGCTGTTCTCAAAACGGCGGGAAAACTGAAAATTCAAATTTCAGCCAAGTATGCGATGGAGCGCGTTTCCCATTGGGGGAATATCGCTAATAGAACCTAATGAATCATAAAGCGGGTTTTGAAAAAGGTGGTATGGAATGGATGGAAGAGAGCTCAGACGTGCAACTCATCCTCCGGATGATTCCTCTCGAAATCTTCCGACCACGATAGGAACGAATACTCTTTGCCGAGACGGAGAATGCCAGTGGGGTTGAACACCTGAAAAATACGACAAAATTTGAATGGGCAATTTGAGTGATTCACACTAGCTGGCCGAAAATCGAGGAAATTTTTTTTTGAAAAATTTTGATCTACCTAGAAATAGACGAAAAATCAAGGCGTGTGGGGACGTTTCGCAACCGCGTCATTTCGCAACCGCGCCATTTCGCAACTGTGCATTTCGCAAAATGTCCAGTTGCGAAATGTCGCGGTTGCGAAATTTCCAGTTGTGAAATGTCATGGTTGCGAAATGTCTAGTTGTGGAATGCCATGGTTGCGAAATGTCCAGTTGTGGAATGTCATGGTTGCGAAATGTCCAGTTGTGGAATGCCATGGTTGCGAAATGCCCGTTTTTCGATGATTCCTCACTCTCCTTGATTTTTAGTCTATTATCGATATTTCACCTGGTTCCCTGCGCTCTATCGCAAACTTGACAAATTCAAATCGCCGCGCTTTTGCGTGTAGTCCTCACGGACAAAAGGGAAATTTTTAACACTCATTTTTTTCCCTCTTGTCCGCGAGGACTACACGCAAAAGCGCGGCGATTTGAATTTGTCAAGTTTGCGATAGAGCGCAGGGAACCAGGTGAAATATCGATAATATTTCTAGGTTAATAGATCAAAGTTTTCAAAAAAAAAACGGTCTCAATTTTCGGCCAGCAAGTTTGAATCATTCGAATTTCCCACTCAAATTTTGTCGTTTTTCCAGGTGTTCAACCCAGCCGTCATGCTGCGTCTCTCCGAGGAGTACTCCTTCTTGACTTGGTCCGAGGATTTCGAGAGGAGACATCTGGATGCACAGTTACACATCCTACTACACAGAGTTGCACTTCACTTAGACATGAAGTATCTGAATCATTGAATATTCTTAATTTTCTTGTTTCATATACTTCATTTGAAGTTGTTTCACTTTTGAGTGGCAATCATCCGATGATCCCATACGCAAATTATGCACATCAATTTATTCGAAATTGTACATTACGAGAATCAAACTCATTTATTCACATTTCTACTAAAAAATCAGGTCCATAAAAGTGTAGTTTTTCTTTATCCGTGATTTCCAATCGCTTATCCATCCTTCAATCCTTCTCCTAGTGCACGACCATAACCTGTCCCTGATTACTGTTTCTCTTCCGCATCATATAGAAGAATCCGGCTGCTCCGCATCCCGAAATACTGATCAACACTCCGACGCCGATGCACACCCAAAGTACGACGGCAGCATTGTGTTCATCCTGAGTGTAGGCGTAGGCGGATGAAAAGAGCAATGAGAAGATGAAGATGAGTTGATTGAAAAGCATGTTCTGTTGATGTGAGGGACAGAGAAGAACTCGAATTGAAATTTTGAAAAGAGGAGGGGTTTAGGGGGAACTCCTTATCTGTGAACTTGATCTGGGAGATCCTAGTTAGCAGGGGAAAAATTAGCTGGAAAAACATTTAACAGATATTCACGGGACAATTCTTTAAACTTCGTGTTTTGATCGTGTTCAGGGTGTCACTTTCGGCGGCTCCAAGACGTTTCGCAACCAGTCGTTTCGCAACTACGACATTTCGCAACTCACGCCATTTTGAAACTACAAAATCCAGGATTTTTGTAGAAGGTTCACGTTATAGTTACAACTTTTCACGTGTTGACTATAACCTGGAATAAGTCGCAATACCCCTAATCTTATGATGAATGTAAAGTGGACTAGTTTATAGAGTTGCGAAACGACTGGTTGCGAAACGGTCAGTTTCAAAATGTCTTGGTTGCGAATTGTCGCGGTTGCGAAATCGACATGAGTTGCGAAACGTAGTTGCGAAATGACTAGTGACGGAATGTCCAGGAGTTCTTTCGGAGACTTTATTTTGAAAATATGCAAATCAAAATTGAACTCAGTTAAAGTCGAAGTTAAATTTTTTTCGAAACAAAATTTCAAGTTTTACAGTTTTCCAATTTCCATTTTTTTCCTTGTATCTGATTTCATTCATTATACGAGGTTTTCGTAATAAAAATTCATATACACACAGACAAACAAGGTATTCAAATTCGCTCCATTGAAAATCAAAAAGTGGGAACCGTAAAATTCAAATCATTAGCTCCGCCTCCTCCAGTCTTCTGAAATAACTGTTGCTTCATCATCATGTTCTCATGGTACAATTGGTACATGTAGGCCTTAAGATGTTGGTTCTCCTGAAATTCAAAATTGTTGAGTTCCCGCCAACTCCCAAGGGCTTACCGCCTCTAATTGAACTACTCGTACGCCATTATCCGTGTCTTGTTTCTTCCGAGCATCTCGAGATTTACGGGCGGATTCGTTGTTGCGGCGACGGCGCTCGTAGTATTCCCAAAATAATAATAATACAACATAGACTGTTGGTTCTCGTTGAGACCAAAAACCGAAGTACTGTACTTGAAAAGTCTGTCGGAATAACTAGGCTTAACCTTCTAATCTTAACATTTTGAAACACAAACTTTTTTAGCCAGATTTGTAAAAGCTACTGATTTCGTGGTGAGACCCAAACTGAGACTATGATACTGTAGCCCAAAAAATAAACTACTAGTAAGCCTACTTACCTCATCCTTCTGATCTGATGGCACTGGAACGGGTTTCTTTTTCGATGATGGGTGGTGTTGGGAAGATGTGGAAGAGCTGGATGAGGAGGAGGACGATGGAGAGAATGAAGATGCATTCGGAGTACTGTAGGGAGCAAAGTGTTGGGCGAAAAATGGGAACGCAGCGGCAGCATTAGGGTAGGTCTGGAATAGTTACATATGACGGGACAGCATTAATGTTTGGGCGAGCTGTGCAAGTTATCTAGGTGTTGAAACAGTAAAAAATGTGACCTTTTTTAGTTAAGTTTTCAGTTTCAACACCATCTCAAATCTTCAGAAAAATTTTAGGTTTTCAATAATTTCCATAGGACCCACCGCAGAACCAACAGTTCCATATGGATTCTGTGAATTGTACATTTGATTGAACGCCTTCAATGACTCCGCATCGTATAGACTGGTACTGGAAGCCAGTTGTTGTTGAAGGTCCGTTGCCATTATCTAAAATTTGCAAAGATGCGTTATTCACGGAAAAAGGAAGCGGGGAAAATGTGGAGAATGTGAAACATAAAAGTTTGAGCTTTAAAAATCTGAGACAATATGAGACATTGTTCAGAAGTCTGCAGAATCTGAAATTGTGGCATCAAAGAGCACCTTGACAAAACTGTCAAAAAAGAGGTGTTGGATACACAAAATACACATCACTAACAAACAAAAAGAACAGTTCTATGACAAGTTTCTGAAACATAAATGTTTCATCTTTGAGCAGTGAGAAGTGCTACTTGATAGCTAGGAGTCACACATTTTTTTGGAATGTACCCCTTTAATTAGGTAGATTTGAAATATGGTAGCCTTGATAAGGACAAGTTTTCAATGGTCCCATTGAACTAGGTTCGTCGAGCAAAAAAAGTAACGTTACTGTAACAGGAACAACATTTTTGGAGAGGAGCTTTTCAGCACGGATTCGTGGTACATGCGACGTTGAGTTCAAAAATTAGAAAAAAGTAGCTAAACACAGAAATTCGACTAGGATTCTTAACGCTGCATGTTTATAATTAACCATGAAATGATAACACTGAAGTTGAAAATTTTCTAGAAGAATCTGATGCTATTTCTCTGGAGAATCGTTGGTAGGAAGACCCAATCGACAAACTGAAAAATTCACTCTTGAGAATCGTTGGTAGAAAAGCTGAAGTAGGAGAACTAAAACAGATGAAAAATTCATAACTGAAATAGAGACACTGAAACAGGAAATCTATAATGGTATGGTAGGAAACTTTAGAAATCAAGGGTTACA
The DNA here is from genome assembly GCA_963932045.1 of Caenorhabditis sinica. Lineage (NCBI taxonomy): Eukaryota > Metazoa > Nematoda > Chromadorea > Rhabditida > Rhabditidae > Caenorhabditis > Caenorhabditis sinica. The sequence goes on from OZ009940.1 coordinate 26,113,185, forward strand.
GTTGCATCAAGTTAAGTTAAAGGGAACTTTTTTGAAATGGTAGTGAGTTGGGCTAAAAAGTGACAAAAAGAATGTGAAACAATGTACTCGATCTATGGAATGAGAATAAGTGAATCTGACTAAACAAAATGAGGACCTGAAATAGCAAATGTTATTCAGGAAAGATGGTTCAAATTGCGGATTGGGCATCTTGCTGGGGAGGTCATTTCGAGATTAAATTTCTTTGATATATACATGTCGACGAACATGGACAATCTGACCCTCATTGAAATATCATAACTTTGAAACTGTACATTATTTTGAAAAATGTATGTAAAATATGTGGATACTAGTTTTTCCAGGTTTTTTAGCAGGCCAGATGACTCAATACGGATGAAAGTACCGGAAATTAGGTTAAACTGTTTTTTGTGTTTCAGGTAGATCTTATTATCGATAAATTAAAATTGGTAGATAGGGACGAGAATAGGTCTTTGAAACAGTATAAAAATCAATATAAAAATTGCCGCTCTTACAAGTGCACAGTGTGTTTTCTCGAGGCGGTCTCGAGAAATTTCTCGTGATGGCGTTTCTCGAGAAACTTTTTCTCGAGAACACACACTGCAAGTGCACCATTGGAAACACACAGCATCGGACAAAGCACTAAAGAACGAAAAAAAAACATTACTATGTCAAGTTTCTGAAACATAAATGTTTTAGCTTTGAGCAATAAGAAGTGATATTAGGGCGGTAAAAATTTGAAAATACGTGCTTCACCGCACTCGCCATGCATTTGGGCAAATGGAAGAGTTTTTTCAAAAAAGTCAGTGTGATTTTCTCTCCCATTTGACCAGTGGGCTGGAGCACGAATTCTCAAATTCTTACTGCCCTAATACTTGGAAGCTAGAATCATGTCTTTTTGGAATATACCCCTTGAATTATGTAGGTAGATTTGAAACATGGTTGCCTGGGTATTGAGAGCACAGAGCATATGAGACCAATGAACTAGGAATAGTTAGCAAACAGTAAGAACAACACATTACTGTAACAGTAATAACATTTAAGGAGGAAAACTTTTTAGCACGGATATGTTGTTTATGTAAGGTAGAAACTAGAAACCAGTAGCTAAACACAGAAATTCGACTCGACTTCTAAACGTTGTATGTTTATAATCATCTATGAAATGATAAAACTGAAATTGAAAGTTTTTTAGAAGAATCTGACGTTTTTTCTCTGAAGAATTGTTGGTAGAAAACCCGAAATACGACGAATCGGCAAACAGAAAAATTTATATTAGACATAGAGACACTGAAACAGGAAATCTATGATGGTATGGTAGGAAAACTTTAGAAATCAAGGGTTACAGTTTCATTGAGTTTAGTTAAAGGGAACTTCTTTGAAATGATAGTGCCAAGAAGACACAGAATGTGAAACAATGTACTCGATCCATGCAATGAGCATAAGTGTATCAGACTAAAAACAAGGAGGACCTGAAATAGCAAATGTTATTCAGGAAAGATGGTTCGAATTGTAGGTTGGGCACCTTGCTGGAGAAATCATTTCGAAATTAAATTTCTTCGAATCATGCTCGGAAATGGGGAATCTGAGACGCATTGGAATATCTTTGTTTTGAAACTGTACATTATTTAGAACAATTCATATCAAATATGTGGATACTACTTTTTTTCAAAGTTAAAAAGGCAGATGACTCAAGTTCAGATGAAAGTTAAAGTACCGGAAATTAGGAATCTATTTTTTTGTGTTTCAAATAGACCTTATTATTGAAAAATTAGAATTGGTGAATAGTGACGATAATACTAACTCTTTGAAACAGAAAATAACGAGCATAGAATTTACGCAAGAAAATAATGGATTGATCATCCTTAAAAATTAAAGTTGTCTTGTGAAAACTTATTGAAATAGTAGAATTCAAAAATCAAAAGCAGAACTCAACCAAAAGCAGCAATCCTAATAAAATCAAAAGTGAGCCAGCCGTAATAAGACCAACTGAAACCGTAAAAATTTCCTAAAAATCTGAAATTCAACAATTAATAAATCCTTCCGAAACTCATCTATCGGACTCTGCTAGTTCCCATTAAAATGGAAAATGAAGCCTTATCCCCAATTTGTGTTAAAAAATATTCTCCAGAATAAAAACTTTCAAAAATCCGCTACTCATTACCCAACAATTACCAAACCGTTACCAACCCTCTCCGTCACCGGACCCTGCTAGTCCCCCTAAAAGTAGGCGGAGCTTATGAACACCCCTCTCATAATCATTTCCCCACAAATTTTCATAGATGAGTCTAACGTTAAACTACATTTTAAGAATTTGAAAGTCGGCATTTCCCACTAAAAACCTCCAAATATGATACTTTTGTCCGGTACTGTATGTGAAAATGAAAAGTTTTCTAGAATTATCTCAGGGTTGACGGTTCGTAGAAAAAAGATCAGACTAGCCACTTCAAAATTAGATCGAACCTTCTCAAGTATCTGAAACCCAAATATTTTTGTATTGACAAGTGATAAGTGTTACTTGGAAGCTACAAGCTAGACGTCTACTAAAATAGATTGCTTCAATAAGTTATATGCAGCAAAATTGAAACAAAGGAGAATAGATATTTGAGATCGTCATACTGAAACAGGAAAGTTTTGAATTGTAGTGACTGATTTTTCTACTACGAAGTAACAGAACTTTTAGAAAAAAGATAAGTCGAACAATCTGTGATTTGAGCATTTCGCAAAGACGTGCCTGATTGAATTGCATTGCCTAGGTTCTGTGCATTGCCCCACACTTTCGCGCAACATAAACATCATAGTTATGAAACTGAATTTTCTGTTGTAAAATCAAATACAGTGAATGCTGGTTAGGTCTAACTGAAAAAGTTCGATTTCTCAAATCTCGACCGTAAACCGTAACCTACTATGTAGTCCCCCTTAAAGTGGGCGGAGCCTAACTTCTAATGTGTTTTAAGAAATAAAAGAGACTGGTTATGAACAAGACGGAATGAAACAATTCTAAACTTAAGGAAGTTGTGAAACAAGATATCAAATTGCAATATAACTTAAAATTTGAGAAAAACCAAGTACATCAATAGCTACACTGCAGATAAAAATAAAAGCCTCTAACATAAACCATGAGAAATCGTAAAAAGTTATCCTGAAAAATACTCTACTAAAACCGCAAAAATCTTCAAAAAATCCGCAATCCATTACCCAACGATTACCAAACCGTTAACGAACTCCCTCGTTTACCGGAACCGGCTAGTCCCCCTAAAAGTGGGCGGAGCCTATAGACACCCCTCTCATAATGTGTCCTAATGACAAAGGCATGGTCTCTCTTCTCCTTCCAACTATCTTCAAGGGGACCCTAAAAAACAGACAGTCGTCAGTGTGGCGGCACCTCTTTTGATATGGACTCTGAAGTCGGGTGGCGCAATCGGTTGCGTTGCTAGGGACACAAACAGGGGGAAGGAAGGGGAACATGAAGAAGGAGGGGGACCGTATGTCACTTGGATAAGGAGGACAAATGGGGAGAAAGACTAAATACATAACGAGGTGTATGGGGGAAGGGGATCCGGTTTGTTTGGGGTAGTTTTGGTAAGGATTTGATAATCGTTGGGTAATGGATAGCACTTTTTTTCAAGGATTTCAAGAAAAAAAGGAAATTTTGGCTGGGTTGTCGCTGTCTGGAAGGTGAAAAGATGACTGGTGTGTCGGTGGAGATGTTTTTTTTGCATGAAAATTTGTAAGAGAATCACAAGAAATACGCACTAATGAAATAATTTTTGTCGATTATCTAAGGGCTTTGAGAAACAGTAAAAATTTAATGATGTTTGTTTTTCTTCTTTTTCAATTTTTGCATTCGAAATTTGAAAAACAAAGAAAAATGGCTGGTGTGCAACTGGCGCGTATTTTTCTGAGATGATGCGAACATTTCTAGATGGAAGAGCCGTAGGATCACCACAACGATGATATTCAAAAATATATGACCCTTGAGAAACAGAAAACTTTTTAAATGTTGTCTTCTCTTTCATGTGCTTTTTTTTAGTTTCCGAGTTTGAAGAACCTATAAATGACGTGTGGTTAGTATCGCTGGGATCCTAATGTCACTTTATGAAGTTCGAGAAGCCGAAAATGTTGTATGAACTCTTTTATTGAAAACTAACTGGAAAGTTACTGTTGACACGCAATGCACCAGAGAAATATCGAAATTGTGGAGAATTGAATTGTGGAGAATTGAATAAGAGACTGTCACATGAGTTTCACCTCTTCCTTCATCACGCCTGTAAAACAGTAGTTTTTTTTTGGATTTTCTGTAATTTTTTTTTAGTTTTGTAAGTTCTATGTTTCAGGTGGTCCATAATATATTGCCCGTTGTGTATCGTATCAGCATTGACATTTAAAGTTCCACATATGCTTTATGGCCCCCTAGAAACAGTCGGTTTTATCATTAGCAATTTAGTATATCGGGAGACACTGTTATTCTAAACACATTAGAAACAAACTTGAATGTATCGTCACAAGAATTCTTCTAGACCTTCATCAGTAACGAGAAACAGTAATTTTCAAGAAATAAAAAGTTTCGAAACTTTCAGTAAATGGGAAAAATAGAGCATACAGAACAACGGCACATCTTTAGTGTTATACACTTTGTTAATCTTGCTGACCCAATTTTCACTGTTCTACAGTAATAGTAAAAAGGAGACTTCAAATTATCAACTATTGCTGCTGGACTTGTGCACACAGGGGGAAGGAAGGGGAAACATGGAGAAGGAGGGGGACCGTATGTCACTTGGATAAGGAGGAGACAAAGAGAGGAACAGACACTAAATACATAACGAGGTGTCTGGAGGGGGAAGGATAACTGGTGTGTCGGTTGACGCGTTTTTTTTTTGTTTGAAATGATGAATAATGCACTAATGAAATAGTTTTGCTGATAATCTAAGGGCTTTGAGAAACAGTTAAGGGCTTTGAGAAACAGTAAAAATTTAGTGATGTTTTTTTTAGTTCCTCTGTTTAAAGTATTTGGAGATCAGGAGTTAACATCGCTGGGATCCTGAATGTCACTTTATGGAGTTTCAGAAGACGAAAATTTTGGTATAAACTCTTTATTGAAAACTAACTGGAAAGTTACTACATATTGACACGAGTTGCACCAAAGAATTTCAAGAATTTGAATTTGCGACTGCCACATGAGTTTCACCTCTTTCTTCATCACTTTTGAAAAACAGTTTTTTTTGGGATTTTTGTGTTATTTTTTTAGTTTTGTAGGTTCTGTGTTTTAGCTGGTCAATGTCATATAGTCTGTATGGAATCGTAGCTGAATTGACATCCAAAGTTCAACATATACTTTATGGACCCCTAGAAACAGTTAGTTTCAACTCTAGCAAATTAGTATATCAGGGGACACTGTTAATCTAAACACGCTAGAAAAAAACTCTACGAAGCGTCACAAGCATTCTCCTGGACATGTACATATCAGTAATGAGGAACAGTGATTTCTGAGAAATAAAAAGTTTCAAAACTGGTTAGTATATGGGAAAAATAGAGCATGCAGGAAGACAGCACAGCCTTAGTGTTAAACACACTGTTAATCTTGCTGACCCGATTTTCACCGTTCTACAGTAATAGTAAAAATTCGACTTGCAATGGTCGACTATTGCTTCTAGTTTTTATGCATTAATAAAAGGAGTGCCTGCAACAGTTGAAATTATTGAAAATTAAGAGTTCATGAGCTTTATATTCATTTCCAATTGCCTATCCTCTGACTGTAAAACCAAAATGACAAATCTGAAACCGTAATAGTTCGCGATGCTTATTTCCAGTGAAGGGGGTCTGGTTTAGTTCGAGAGTTTTGGTAAAGATTTAGTAATGCTCAGATAGTAGCTAACGGATTTTTCAGGGAGCTTGGGGGAAACGGGAAAGTGCTACTGCGACTTTCGCTGAACCTGTACGGACATCGAGGAGCAGCAAATTCTTCAAATTTTGGAAACTTAGAAATGGGGTGTCGGCGACGCGTCTGGATTGGGAACATCCCCTCTCTGACGCCCTTGCTTGTCATCAATTCACTCCGTGGCTGTAATTGACTGAAGAATTTTAGTAGAAAATTTATGAACTTTAGAGAATAGAAATTTTTTGGAATGTTTTTCAAACTGGGTCTTCATCTTTTGGAAAGTTGCAACGAAAAAGAAAGATGAAAAATGACCTACTCCACAATATTGAGCTTGGTTTTGTCCCCTTGCCTTCATTTTCCAGCTTAACAAATAGGAGAAATCATTTGGCTGAAGTTTCGTTATCTTTGCTTTTTGAATTGTGTTTGCGTCGGATGAGCCCACTGTAGTAATAGTCTAATGACTATCAGCACTTTCATGACTTTGAGAAACAGAGTTTTCAGTAACATCCAATAATTGATTGAGATGAAACTGGTTTTTGAGAGCTGGTAACAGTGAAACTGTAACAAGAATATCAATCCAGTCTTTATGGGTCTGAATAAGAAGTAATTTACTGATGAAAGTCATAGGGATACTAGAAGATGGGTCGCCATTGGTACTGGCTTCGAAACAAATCTTCAAGGGTTTACGATTTCTAAGATACAGTAATTTTCCTGAATTTATTGTTCTGCTAATGCCACTGTTCAATTACTTGGTGAAGACTCTTGAATAGAAAATAACACGGAGAATAAATGTTAAAACTACAGTGCCCGCATTTATTTCATTGAGATAGCTCATCTTTTCTAATTGTCTCGATTTTAGGATTCCTTGAATTATTCCCTAAACTCTTTGTTTCTTTGGGTACGCAGCGACAGGAATGTTTTTGAATCTGAAAATGAAGAACCTGAAACTGCAATAATTGATAAAATATTTGGGATGTAATATTGGGCATGTAGCATAATTTGGGTAAACGATATCTGAATTTTTCAGTAGTCAGGTGCATCGCGTTCCAATTTGTAAATTTTACAGTTTCCCTACCTCTATATGTTTCTTACCATTTTTCTTTTGATGATACGCGAGTAATTCTTCTGGAACAACTGATTCTTCATCCTCATGTTCTCATAGTACAATTGGTACATGAAGGCTTTCAGGTATTTTCCTAAAAAATTTCGAAAGTTTCAAATCCCGGCAACTCCCAAGAGTTACCGCCTCCAATTGAACTACTCGAATCCCATTATACGTGTCTTGTTTTCTACTTATTGAAAAAACGAAACTAATCCTACTAATCTGAAGACATGGAAACTGAAAATTTTGTTCACAAAACTCATGAATTATAGCGGTATGGGACCTCCACAGAAAATACTGTATTTTAGCTAAATGTCGCTCTCCCAGTACACTAACTTACCTCTTCCTTCTGATCTGATGGCACTGGAACGGGTTTCTTTTTCGAAGAAGAATGGCGTTGGGAAAGTGTGCATGAGCTGGATGAGGAGGAGGAGGACGATGGGGGAAAAGATCATGCATCTGGAGTACTGTAGAGGGCAAAGTGTTGGGCGAAGGAGGGGAAGGCGGCGGCATCAGCGGAGGTTGGATAGTTCTGAAAAATGGAACACGTGGGAAAGAGTTACTATTCAAAAAAGTTTCAAGTAAACAATATCTAGGTTTTAAAACAGCAGAATGATTTTGGGATAAGTTGTGGTCCTCGCATTGTTTATGAGCAATTCGATGTTGAAATTATGTTGGACTGGAAACAGTAAAAATACTTCTAGATTCTACCGCTACGCCGTCTGTTGTAAGTTGGATTCAAAGGCGCATGGAGTGAATTGAGAAAATTTCTCTATAAGGTGTAAAAACGCATCTGAACAACGGAAAAAATTCTCGGATAGTGGCACATTGACTTTAGAAAATTCCGTTTCCAAATCTTCATATTTTACTTACAAACTATTAACTAGAATTTCATTGTAGTCACTTTTGATACTGAATTTTCACTGTTTCAGGACTATCATTAATAACGTTGATAATTCAATGTTCCATTCTAACCAGGGAACTCGCTTTGCTAACTGAATTTATCCGAATTCCCACTTGGCCGAAAACGTTCACTGTGTTTCTCAGATTCACCACTGTGCTAAAAAACCAGAAAAATTACCACTTTTAGTACGTTCTTCGCATTGGAACAATAACCGTTCTAAATAATAACTAATATCTGAAATCTTTTCAGTCTCACTTCGAAGTTAGTCTCATCTTATCAATCCCCACCGCAGCACCAATAATTCCATATAGTTTCTGTGAATAGTACATTTGATTGAACGCCTTCAATGACTCAGCATCGTAGACTGGTACTGGAAGCCAGTTGTTGTTGGAGGTCCGCTGCCATTATCTGAAGCGAATTTTCAATATTCAAGGAAAAAGTAAGCTGGGAGAATAAGGAGAATGTGAAACATAAAAGTGTTTGTACTCAAATCTGAGACAAAATCAGAGATTGTTCAGAAGTTCTCGGAATCTAAAACTGTGGCATTGAAGAAGAGCACTTTGACAAAATTGTCAAAGAAAGAATAATGAGACAATAAAGAGGTATTCCAACTCAAACGAACATATCACTAACAAACGAAAAAAATTCAGTACTACGTCAAGTTTTTGAAACATAAATGTTTCAGCTTTGAGTAGGGGGAAATTCTACTTGGTAAACTAAGCTAGTGAGTGAACAAGGAATTTGGAATATTACTGTAGCAGTGATAACATATTTGTAAGGAAACTTTTCAGCATGAATATCTGATCCTGTTTCTCTGGTGAAACCCTAATACATAGAGAGAAGGGCACAAGGAAACATTTAGTAGAACAAATGAAAAATGGACAATACTTACAGTTTTTTTAATTTCTTCAGAACAGCGCTATTATGCATATCTCCATAAAAGAGAGTGCGCGCCGAAGATTTGACATTTTGTAGAGCACGATATCTCGCCACGAAAACTTTAAAGGAGCATAACTCATTTTCAAACTGATTTTCCGTTTTTCTCAATTTTGGTCGAGTTTCAGCCATTTTTTCTGATAAAATATGACTTCGATGCAAGATTGTTTCGTACCTCTTGCAAAATTTTGAAGAAAAATTGCTTAAAAACTGAGAAAATCGGAAAAATCAGTTTGAAAATCAGCTATGCGCCTTTAAAGATACCGTAGCAAAAATCGTGATCTCCGATAAATCGAATCTTCGGCGCGCACTCTCTTTGATTTAGACATGAATAATAGACCATTCCCGAGCACAATTTCCCCTTCGAAAAAAAAGATTTTGAAAGAGAAACACTTCTTAGAATCGAGAAGTATTCCTTATTGCACAGTTTTTCGTTTATCATTACAAAGTTAACCTGCGTTTTTCGAAAATTACTTGCATTGTTTAAAATCTAATTTTTTGGAATTTTCAACTTTCTGGAACAGTGAAAAATGTAGAGATTCTTTGCATCTATTCAAAACATTTCAATGGTTTTTCTTTGGTGACCCAATTTTCGTTCATTCGAATTCACAACGATCATCGTATCTACTGAACATACGATTTTAATACAACTGAAATAGATTTCATGATTCAGTAAGCCATCAAAATGGGTTCTATTCTGAAATTTGTCCTGCTATCCATTTCCGATGTAGGAGTGTGGTTTTCCTGAGAAAAACCAATTTGTTTGAATCCTATTTTCAACTGATTGCGCTACGAATTCATTGCGATCTAGATGGATTTCAGATTACGATTTCCCCTATACATTCATTGAACTAAGTTTACATAATGAAAATTTCTTCAGCAGATTTGGTAACAAGAATTACTAGATTTATTTTTTGTACAGAAAGCAAGCTGATTCAATGATTCCTGGATGCATCCTCACAATAATCGAATAAAAAAAAAACAAATTTCCACATAAAAAATTACGATTTCTCATTCTTCAGGAAGCCAACATCAGAAGGTAAGAGATCCGCCAGACTCTATCTGAACCCGAAGGCAGACAATAGAACGGTTGGGTTCAACGAGACCAACTTCCGAAGGCAAGAGGATAAGAAATTACAGTACTAGAGAGAAAGAGAAGAGAGGAAGCCAACATCAGAAGGTAAGAGATCCGCCAGACTCTATCTGAACCCGAAGGCAGACAATAGAACGGTTGGGTTCAACGAGACCAACTTCCGAAGGCAAGAGGATAAGAAATTACAGTACTAGAGAGAAAGAGAAGAGAGGAAGCCAACATCAGAAGGTAAGAGATCCGCCAGACTCTATCTGAACCCGAAGGCAGACAATAGAACGGTTGGGTTCAACGAGACCAACTTCTGAAGGCAAGAGGATAAAAAGTACAGTACTAGAGAGAAAGAGAAGAGAGGAAGCCAACATCAGAAGGTAAGAGATCCGCCAGACTCTATCTGAACCCGAAGGCAGACAATAGAACGGTTGGGTTCAACGAGACCAACTTCTGAAGGCAAGAGGATAAAAAGTACAGTACTAGAGAGAAAGAGAAGAGAGGAAGCCAACATCAGAAGGTAAGAGATCCGCCAGACTCTATCTGAACCCGAAGGCAGACAATAGAACGGTTGGGTTCAACGAGACCAACTTCCGAAGGCAAGAGGATAAGAAATTACAGTACTAGAGAGAAAGAGAAGAGAGGAAGCCAACATCAGAAGGTAAGAGATCCGCCAGACTCTATCTGAACCCAAAGGCAGACAATAGAACGGTTGGGTTCAACGAGACCAACTTCCCAAGGCAAGAGGATAAGAAATTACAGTACTACAGAGAAAGAGAAGAGAGGAAGCCAACATCAGAAGGTAAGAGATCCGCCAGACTCTATCTGAACCCGAAGGCAGACAATAGAACGGTTGGGTTCAACGAGACCAACTTCCGAAGGCAAGAGGATAAGAAATTACAGTACTAGAGAGAAAGAGAAGAGAGGAAGCCAACATCAGAAGGTAAGAGATCCGCCAGACTCTATCTGAACCCGAAGGCAGACAATAGAACGGTTGGGTTCAACGAGACCAACTTCCGAAGGCAAGAGGATAAGAAATTACAGTACTAGAGAGAAAGAGAAGAGAGGAAGCCAACATCAGAAGGTAAGAGATCCGCCAGACTCTATCTGAACCCAAAGGCAGACAATAGAACGGTTGGGTTCAACGAGACCAACTTCCCAAGGCAAGAGGATAAGAAATTACAGTACTAGAGAGAAAGAGAAGAGAGGAAGCCAACATCAGAAGGTAAGAGATCCGCCAGACTCTATCTGAACCCGAAGGCAGACAATAGAACGGTTGGGTTCAACGAGACCAACTTCCGAAGGCAAGAGGATAAGAAATTACAGTACTAGAGAGAAAGAGAAGAGAGGAAGCCAACATCAGAAGGTAAGAGATCCGCCAGACTCTATCTGAACCCGAAGGCAGACAATAGAACGGTTGGGTTCAACGAGACCAACTTCCCAAGGCAAGAGGATAAGAAATTACAGTACTACAGAGAAAGAGAAGAGAGGAAGCCAACATCAGAAGGTAAGAGATCCGCCAGACTCTATCTGAACCCGAAGGCAGACAATAGAACGGTTGGGTTCAACGAGACCAACTTCCGAAGGCAAGAGGATAAGAAATTACAGTACTAGAGAGAAAGAGAAGAGAGGAAGCCAACATCAGAAGGTAAGAGATCCGCCAGACTCTATCTGAACCCAAAGGCAGACAATAGAACGGTTGGGTTCAACGAGACCAACTTCCCAAGGCAAGAGGATAAGAAATTACAGTACTACAGAGAAAGAGAAGAGAGGAAGCCAACATCAGAAGGTAAGAGATCCGCCAGACTCTATCTGAACCCGAAGGCAGACAATAGAACGGTTGGGTTCAACGAGACCAACTTCCGAAGGCAAGAGGATAAGAAATTACAGTACTACAGAGAAAGAGAAGAGAGGAAGCCAACATCAGAAGGTAAGAGATCCGCCAGACTCTATCTGAACCCGAAGGCAGACAATAGAACGGTTGGGTTCAACGAGACCAACTTCCGAAGGCAAGAAGATAAGGAATTACAGTATGAGAGAGAAAGAGAAGAGAGGAAGCCAACATCAGAAGGTAAGAGATCCGCCAGACTCTATCTGAACCCGAAGGCAGACAATAGAACGGTTGGGTTCAACGAGACCAACTTCTGAAGGCAAGAGGATAAGAAATTACAGTACTAGAGAGAAAGAGAAGAGAGGAAGCCAACGAGACACAAAAAAGAAGAAAACAAGAAAATGGTAGAGGATGAGTTCAGTGTTCGTCTCCATGGACTCGTGGCGATGGCGTCGGTTGTTGTCGAAGGCGTATTGATGTAGACGTTGACGTGGCTGCTGGGCGTTTGATGATTGACTGGAAAAAGAGAAGAAATTAGACTGAGTAGCTGGCATGGGGTGTCTATAGAATCGGGGTGAAAACGCAATTTCCGAGATGAAAGTAGCCTAAAAGCCATTTCCGAGGTGAAAGAAGACTAAAAGCCTGAGAGAAGATAAGCCTAGAGAAGCCTGCAGAAGCCTAGAAAAGCCTAGAGAAGCCTAGGTGAGCCTAAAAGGCCTAAAAGTCCCAGACAAGCCTTACCAAACCTAAGCAAGCCTGGACAAACCTAAAGCATAGACATGCTTAGACATGCTTAGAAAAGCCTGAAAAGCCTGAAGCCTTGAAAGCCTTAAAAACCCTAAAAGCCTGAAGCTTAGAGAAGTCTGAAGCCAAGACAAGCCTGAAGCCTAGGCAAGCCTATGAAGCCTAAAACGCTCGAAAAAGCAGAATAAACAAACACGGCGTAAAAGGCCTAAAACGCCTAAAAAAGCATAAAAAGACTGCAAAAGCCAAAAAAGTCTAAAAAGCCTAAAAAGCCTAAAAAGCCTAAAAAGCCAAAAATAGTATTTGCTCCTCACCCTTTCTCATCCTTTTACTCGTCGTCCTCATCCACACCATCCTTCTCGAGTTCCTTCTTCTTTCGTCCATCACGTCCTCCGCCCTTCTTGTTATTCTTCTTTTTTGGGAGTCACTCGTCGTCCTCATCTTCTTCAGAGTTGGTGATGTGGAGGCTCTTCTTGTTCCTCTTTTGCCTTCTGGAAAAATTGAAAAGTTGATTATTGGAATTCCGAAAATTTCAGAAGACGTCGAGGTCTTCTGCATGTAGAGAACTCACCGTAATATCTCATGGCGGCAAGTGGTTGGGGGTCTCCTTGTGAAATCACCATGTAGAGTGGGTACTGTAGGCATCAGCTGGAAAACAAAAATACAATTTTTTAAATGTCTCATGTTCACCTACCTCATCCATATCGTGCCTCGATTCTCCATCGCATGTTGACTTTTCGAAGACATTGGCTGGGATTTGAGTGGGTACGGTGGGCATCAGCTGAAAATGAAAAATGTTTTCTTCTCTTCAAAAATGTCTCATCTCTACTCACCTCATCCATTTTGTGCCTCGACTCCCCTCTCTCGGTAGCCGCCAGTTGAGAAAACTTTGATGAAATTTTTCTGAAAAAAATGAACATTCTGAAGGAAAATAATTTGGCGAGAGACGTTGAAAAATACGGGAGGATAGAAGCCAAGTTTGAAAAAAAAATCGGCGAACATATTTGCAAAAAAAAATCGATGAAAATCGATGAAAAACGGAGAAACGGCGACCGTTCGCCGAGAAAAATGAGAAAAAATGAGAAAAATCGACCGATGAAGACAACAACAAAATTGATCTACCGCCATAAAAATTTGGCGGTAGGCCAAAAAATTTTATTTTTACAGCATATGGTCCGCAAAAAATTTTATTTTTACACCACATCCGCAATGCGAACCGCGCTTCCTTTCCCTCACTCTCCTCTACACCCTGCGGGTAAAGAGAGAAACAAGCAGGAATGGCCTAGTGGTTGCATGGTCGGTCGGGGATCCGTAGGTCCGGGGTTCGGACCCGGTCTCCGTCAAATTTGTTTTTTCTTTTTTTAACACCGCTCTATTTGTTTTTTACAAGTTTTTATGGCATTTCAGTACACATTTGTGATTCTTGTTGACTTTATGTAATGGAGAACCTAGAGAAGGTCCTAAAAACACCAAAAATGAGATTTTTCTCGGCTTTCGCCAAATAGAGACCATGGAGATCTATCAATCATGTCTTGAACTCAGATTTCTTAGTTGACACGAAATGTTGGGGGATGGGGGTCCGGTTCAGCTTAGGGAGTTTTGGTAAGGATTAGGTGTTCATTGGGTAATTGATTGCGCATTTTTAGGGCAATTGGTAGAAAAGAGAAATGGGGACTTTAAATTTGAAGCCCAATGTTACTAAAGGCTTCGTTCTTATATTATGAACTTTGAGTTACAGTAATCTTTTTCTATTTATCAGTTCTCCCCGATTTTATAATTCAATCATTTTGTGTTTTCATTTCAGGAAGCTTGCAGAACAGAACCACCAGCGAAAATTCTCCATAGGCTTTACATATGATGATTGAGAAACAGTGACATTGAGAAGTGTCCAAGTGTATTTTTTCTAGACATGAGTAGGTAATTATTTATCTGGAGTGTCGCTCGCTCGACTTTTTCTCTAGAGTTCTGATTATATCGAAAATGCTGTTTCTGAAATAAGCAATGTTGTGAAAACTTCTACTGATATTTCATGAGTTTCGAGAAACAGTAAAAGGAGTAATTTCCCAGATACTTTTTTGATACCATACAGTGCGGTGGTGTAGACGCTTCCATGCCTTTGTAATAGCTTCTCATACTAAAAAAGTTCATTAAATGTCACAAAAATCATGACGGAATTTTCATCATCAGTGTGCAATAGTAATATTTTTCAGAGTTATTCAATATTTTTGAGCAGGAGCAATATTAGAGACTGATGTGACTGGAGTGTTGGATGACGCAATTCTATAAACAAATACGTAGAAAACGTCGATGATTGTCACAAGAATGTTCTTTGGAGCTCTAATGGTCATTGGAAAGCGAGCCGGGTCTATTTAGAAAAAATTTCCACTGAAAATGCTGTAGCCATGGTGTGTTTTTGGGAAACTATTTCTTTTGGACCGATTTGCTCGGAGAGTAGCGATATCGGTTCAAACTAAAATGTAATACAGAGTTCCATACCTGGACATCATGAAATCTCAATATGAAAATTGTGACATTGCAAATAAAGATTTGCTCCTTCCTTAAAGTGGAGGGTGCTATGTTAGACTCTCGCACATCGCAGATATACCCTCTCTCAATGGGTGGAAACATAGTAGAGATTCCAATCCTTCAAATTTGAAATTCTTTACTTATTGTGATTATTACTGTCTGATATTATCGCTTTCTCTATCGAGGTTTTCAATTTATAAGCATTACAATTGAGGGCATTGAAATTTGTGAAAATATTCACTTTCACGTTAGTTTTTGTGCTGAATACCCATCTTCAGGGCTGTTAAGTTTCAGTCTCATGAACCAAAAAACAACCTCTTCTCAACGCAAAAAAGATATTTTAAAAATGTATGAAATCTCGGTCAAGGAGATAAAAATTGCGACTCGGGTCAAAATTGAGTTTTACTGAAATTTGGTAGAATTTGAAAAAAAAGTTGACTTCTCTTTCCAACTGAAAATCTTTTTCAGAATCAATTTTAAGTGATATTATTGTAGTGCTCAATACTTGATATAATTCTACGACCAGTTAGCCTCCAGCCATTTATTGAAGATCCTGCTATAGAGCCCTTCAAATGATCACTATCCGAAGGGAACTATGGTGTCTACCTTTGCTTGTATTTTGGTTTCTAGCTTTGTTGTCTTTCAGATTATTATTGATTATAAAACACTTAGTTTAGGAATACCTTACAGTAGTTAACCAGACCAGCGCCCTTGACTGGCTATGTTTTTACAGCTCCAAACATATCCCATGTCAAAAGTAGGGGTCGGTTTTCAGCGTCCTACACAAAATTTGGGGGATGTTCCCCAGAAATAAAGTGGTGATATGTCATGTAGAAAAAACAATTGTGCGAAAAAATTAAAAAAAGATTTTGGGAATCGGCCAAAAATGAAAGAAAAATGACCGTCTAGAAAAAGCACATGACTTTCGGGACACACTAATAATTTCTGGTGTACCAATTAATCAAAATAAAAACAATAACCATTTTATCATCTTCGAAAACTGCTTTATTACTGTAGCTAATCAGCAACTGCTGAAAATTCATAACATCCGTTTATTACAACATATCGAAACAGTAATAATGATATTAGTCTATGATGTGTGTTATTTCTTCAAATTTTTCCTGCATTCTAAGTTTCCAAATAGGGTGTCATGAATAGAAATGAAATTTCAGTTTCATGGACCTCATAAATCCATGATAATTCTTACCAAACGCTAGAAGATCTTTTGTCGTATTCTACTCATCTGTAAAACCAATAAAAATATGAACGCCTATTCTTGAAGTTCCCAGAACACCGACTGCAGTACTAATTACTCAAGAAAAGACGATACCTGACAGTCGGAGAGTGATGAAGTTGTAAACTGGTCGTTGTAAACTTTGGCAAGAAAAAAAGAGTCCATGAGTATTGATGAGTCTTCTTTGAAGATACCGACTATGGGAGGTAAACTAGTGCTAGTGTGTTGAAATTGTTCTCAGATTTTTCAAAATGCGGCGGTCGACGGATTGACAAATCTTGCTTTTTGAACCTAAAATGATTCTTTTGAAACTTGAATATTTCTTTATTTTCATCACAATTGGAAGTTTGAAAATGTCTTAGTTTTTCTAAAATTTAGACTAAGAAAAAGACACGAATAGTAACATCGCCGCTCATTGTTGCACTCCATATTCGTTCAGAATATGACATTTCTGGAACACGAATTTTTGTAATTCAGTTCTCCAACAATTTAGCCAAGCTCTTACTATTACTGGCTTAAAATTTGAAGGCTCACAATATGACTTATCGGGAACAGGGTAAAATATTTATAAGGGAGTGTGCCATTCACACATCAAATGTGCTATTTTGCCATTTCATTATTATTGCCAAATGTCTTGTCACCAGTCCCCTACAATAAAGATGTCAGAA
Source organism: Caenorhabditis sinica (assembly GCA_963932045.1). Classification (NCBI taxonomy): domain Eukaryota; kingdom Metazoa; phylum Nematoda; class Chromadorea; order Rhabditida; family Rhabditidae; genus Caenorhabditis; species Caenorhabditis sinica. The sequence continues at coordinate 26,130,083 of OZ009940.1, forward strand.
AAATGAAATACCTGAAACCGTAAGACTTGCTAACAGTGTTTTTCTCATTCGGAAACATCTTGATGTGCTTCAAATTACGAATTCTTTGCATTGCAGTTCACGAGAGCCAACATCAAAACCACTGAACATGAAACTTTAACACTGTTGAAATAGACTTCATGATACAGTAAACCATCGAAATAGGCTCCATACTGAAAACATTCTTGCTACTCATGTGGGAGTGTGTGTTTTTATGAAATAAGTCAAAAGCTCTGTCACAAGCTTTTCTATTCATTGAGCACAGTACTTACATCCAAATACTATTTCTATTTCTCCTTCTATTATTCAATTTCCTTAAAAGTATGAGAAAGTGATACCACTCGTGAACTCATTTTATCATAGTAACACCCTATGCTCTTCATTTCTCTGTGAATTACTGTTCGTGAACTTATGAACAGTACTTTATGATGCATAATAATAAGCACCAGATTTCAAAAAAAAGTGTGCGGAGCAATAACATTATAATGATCCAAAACAACTACCAACATTCCATGATAGTAGTCTATCACAACATATCATAACAGTAATAATTTTATCTATAATGTATCTGCCATTTTTCCAAATGTTATCAGCTATCCAAGCACCATAGTTAAGAAACGCGAGGTCAAATAATATTCCAGTTTCTTGGACATCATAAAACTACATTCGCTCTAAAAATACGCTATGATAATCGAGCAATGTGTTTACTCTACTCTCCTCCAAAACCAAAGAAAATGTGAGCACCTGGTTTGAAAGAATGGGAGAAAGCTTCCAGAACACCTACTACTGCACTAATTACAGTAAAAAAGGCGATACACGGTCGGAGAGTGATGAAGTTGTAAATTGGTCGTTGTGAACTTTTGTGAGGTAAAAAGAGGCCATGAGTCTTGATGAGTCTTCTTTGAAGATGCCGACTGATGGGCGGCAATTGATGATGTGAAATGGTTTTCAGCATTCTTACAAGTATAAACAAAATAACTAATTTTTTGCCTAGAAATGTACATGTTGTAACAGAAAATTCAAAAAATATATGCACGGATGATCCATTATTTCTGCTCATGATTCCTTCTTTGAAAATGTAGATTTAGAAACAGAAATGCTTCTCAAATTTTGAAAATTCTCTCAATTGAACAACTTTGCAAATTAGTATCCTATGAATTGTTTCTATTTGTTTGGAAACTCAGATTCCTTGAAATGTCAAGTTTTCGGAAAGTTTAGATTTTCGCATCTATATGTAAATGAAATTCCGAAGGTTTCGCTTGCTTCCCATTAATTGATCATTGCACGATCATCGAAAATGTGACCTTTGTACTGTAAAAATCGGCTTCATGAAACAGTAAGCCATCAAAAATCTGATATATTCCGAAAAATTTTTTGCTACCCATTTTCAAGTAGTTTTTAGGAAAAAACCCAAAGATTTGTGTTCCAACTTGTACTCATTTTTAACTATATATGTATTCATTGCTCTCTAGGCGGGTTTCGAATTGCTCTATCGCAACATGGCCAAAACTTGAATTTTTCCGCTTTTCAATCATTTTTTTAAGGTTTTGAGGTCTCGAGTGTTCTTCGTGGCTATTTCATAAGAATCAATCAACCCTGAAAACCTGAAAAAATTATTGAAAAGCCGAAATTTTTGGCCTATTTTCTATTTCTTGAAGTCATAAATTATTTCCGAGGCCAGTTTAGAACCGATCACATTTGGCATGTCGGGATCGGGATTATCATATGTCTGTAACTGCAATTTTACGTTTATTCGTATTAAAAACTTTGATCTTATATGATAATTTTGGTGAGCACTAAGTTTTCTCAAGCATCATTAGTAGAACTGAAACACCTCAATTTTTAACAGTTTTAGGAAACTGTAATATTTTGATGGTTTTGCTTTTTTTACTCATCCTGGTTTCATAGTTCAATGCCGGTCGAGTTGTCTAGCTTTCTACTAAAAAGTACACTAAAATTTTTCAGTTTCTTGTTATCCATATTACCTCAGCTTGCCTAATTCAAAGATTCTGAAGATGTATTCGCAAACATTCCGATAGATCTGAACTTTTGGAAAAAAATGTACTGTTTCATTCTCATCATAAGTGCAGCAAAAATCTGAAACTTCAATCTGTCTCACTTCATTTTTTCGATGATAAATTACAAGTTTTTAATAAGAAAAGGTACCAAAGAATTACTGTATAGTCTAACATTTCCTCGAAATATGTCCTTGTTGAAACAGAAATTTCCCGTTTCAAAATTCCCATTAATTTTGGTCATTGTTCTCACTTTTGCTACTCGAATTTTTCTATATTTTGCCCTCCATAATATCAACCGTCAAGCCATCACCCTCTGCAAAACTTTTCGAAAATCGGAGAAACAAAACTATCAAAACTTTGCAACTTTTCCCCTCTTCCTCCGTTTTCATAACCTATCCATAAAATTTTTATCACCCCAAACTTTTCGGAAGGGTATATAACCCCTCACCATCTCCCCAAAAACCATCAGATTTCCTTCTGAACATCTTCTTCTATTCAACAATGAACGTCTACTCTGTCTTCATCTTCGCCGTCTTGGCCATCTCTTCTGCTTCTGGAATCATCAATCTCGGAGGAGGCAAGAAGTGCGGTGGTAACAATGGATACGGTAACGGTGGATACGGATCCGGAATCATCATCGGAGCACCAAAGCCAGGAGGAAAGTAAACTCTCGAATCTGATTTGATGTTGGCATCCCTTGATTTGAAATGAAGTAATTTGAGCATTTTCAAAAATGGTTTTCTTGTTCGGCTGACAATATCAATGAGACTTTGAAAAAGTCAAGTCAGACTTCCATTCGGCAGTAAATTGCAAGTTTTTGTAGTCTTATGCGACCAGATTTAGTCCGTACTCACTCAGACAAAATTTTGATAGAGGTCCATGAAAAGTTGTTGCTTCGAAAACTGATATTTAATGTTCACTGAAAGATGAGTTTTCGTAATTTCAAATACCGACGACTGAAGAACCAACTGGTTGAAATACACATGTTTCAAGTCGAGAATCTGAAAGAGTAAAAATTCTAAAATTCCAGTTCTTAGTGGGTCGGAACATTCGATAAGCAGTTTTGTGCTCTATATTCTAGTCTGTCGGCTTTTTGATTTTCCAGATGTTGCGAAAATTTGGGTTGCAGAAAATCGATGACGAGTACTCAGAGAATCTGGCTTGCAAAAAATGCAGAACCTGAAACAGTGAAATTGTTTCAGAATTCAAAAATGTTCTATTTCAATATTTCTGATTTTCAATAGTCTTTTGCTGCGTCTGTTTGTCCGAATGTCAGAGAAAATGATGGTAATGCAATAAGCTGGTCGACTGTTGATTATACAATCGATGACAATATCAGGAGTTACTGGAACAGTATAATTTTGAAGTTTAGGAAATTGCTTGTCTCCGGAGCAGTGAGTTTTGAAATGTTCGATTTCTATCTTTGCAGTAATCTTCGAGTCAATTCAGCTAACGGTGTCAGTGTTATTGACTATTGAGATTCCACGAAAAACTTATGTTTTATTGTTAGATATCTATTCTACTCGAGAGACTAAGGACCAGGAGACAGAGAGAGAGAGCAAAAACAACAGAAAATGTCAGGAACCTGAAACACTGAAATTTTTTGACTTCCAGTTGTGAAACCATCAATATGGACGTGGCTAGTTTGATGTTCAAAGATCAACGTGTTTCTGTTTGTTCGGATGACAGGAATGCAAGATGTGATTCGAATTGATAATCAACTATTGATGTCACGAATGCAAGATTTGGGGTTTTCAAAAGAGTAGTCTATTGAATTTTATGGTTACTGTTTCAGAATCAAAGTATTTGTTGAGAACTAAATAATTTACTAATCCCAAGTTTTCATTTAGCCTGTGCATCTGATTAGTTACTACAAAAGCGATGTACCACTGCAAAGTCTGAAAATGAGACTTCTTCTGATGATTTTGAAACCGAAATTTTTTAAATGATGAATGTTTCATCAAACTGTTTTCAAGGGTGAGGAAGAACTTTTTTGTTATTCCAGTTATTCCAAATGCCAACGCATCCCGATTTTCCTAGAACACGGTCTATGTTTCTATTCGTCCAGATGTCTCACAAGCTCTTATACATATTTCAATTAGCCCTGTGAACTGGATCAACATGTGAAAAAACAACCAAGGTTAGTCACAAACTTGAAACAGTGAAATTTCATTAATACGGAAAGTGGGAATGTAGGAAGGTTCGAAAGTCTCAACCATTATGAAGAACCTCACATAAATCCAAATGAAAAAGAATTCGACAAGCATCTTCGTATTGGGAAATTTTTGAGATGAGATCTCATTTGCTGTATTCAAAACAGTGACTTTTTTTCAAAAAATTGATGGTTTCCACATCAAGATGGTGCTACTCAGTTAGACATAAAGGTCTCACTATCTTGATTCTCATAAAAGCTTGTCAGTGTTTTCACTTTTTTTCCTGTCATTTCAGATGTCATAGAAGTTTCGTTTCGCGATTGACATATCACAAACATTGAATTTTTTCGCAAACGACGACGATATAGGGTTTTTGCTACAGTAATTTTTCAGAAGTTTAGATTGCTGTTTCAGAATCGAAGGATTGTTATGGAAGTTTCTTTTAAACTAATACCTGACTACCTATGGCTAGTTTTATCCTTCTGATTTTCGATGATCAGCCTGTGTGTTTGTTTGTCCGGAAGTCTGAAAGAGAGAGAGAACCAAACGCTGACGATAAACGTTCGATGTCTCAAACGAAAATAATATCTGTAGTTATTAGCACGGTAAACTTTTTGGGGTTTGTTTACTGTTTCAGAGTCAAAGGAACAGTACGAAAGTGCAAATAATTTCACTGCCACACCATTAGTAGGATCCTTTGTTATCAATCAGAAGCGTGGTCAATAAGATTGCTGATTATTACACAGATGTTTTTTTTCGAAAATCTCTAGGAAGTATCATTTGAAAAAATTTTAGGACCAACAAATCTGTCTTTGTCACAGCCTTGTTTCGAACATTGTTTCGTAGGTTGTCACGGGAACACTAGGTTACTGTTTCAAAAACTAAGTATTGATTGAGAATTAGTGGCTACATTGATTAGCAGCCCTTTGAAGTGCAAATTTGCCGGAAAATTTGAAAAGTCTGCAATCACCGAGCTTCAATTTTGAAATCCGACAATAGTCAAACTATCCGAAGTACCCTTTTCATGGTCTAACGGTGTTTTTGTATGTCACGATCTTTCAATAATAGAATGGTCTTTAAAATGTCGGACAACTGTGAATGTCACAAACGACAACGATATCCGGGGTTTTTGGTACAGTAATTTTTGTCAGATTAGATTACTGTTTCATACTCAGAGTAAAAATATTTGCAAGGATGTAGGGATGTTTTGGTTGACATTGATTGACATAATACGTCTGTGTTTCTGCTTGTCCGGATGTGAGAAAATACGAGGAGTAAACTGTGGATGTCACAAACGATGACGATATACAGGGTTATTGATACAGTAATTTTTGTCAGCTTAGGGCACTGTTTTATATTCAGAGTAGAAATATTTGCAATGGAAGTAGGGATGTTTTGATTGACATTGAACTAAGCTTCTTCGTTATCCATCGGCAAAATGTGATCAGCATTTTTATCTATGATTTTGAATGATTGTTTCAAAAAACTAATGGCCGTTAATGATTGTTAAGAACAAACAAATCTGTAATTGTCACAAACCTGAAACTGTAAAACTACTCCTGAAAATACGGCTGTGTCCGTTTTCCAGATGTCTCATAAACTTGTGTTTTATTATAGAACGGGTGATGGCGAAGGATCAACACAAACCAATTCATCAATGAAAATCATAAACCTGTAACAGCGAAATTTTTCTGATACAGAAAGTTTGTAACTACCAAGTTTTCTCAAATCTCACAATCAGCTGTTATCTCCGTATCCATCTAAACCCGACCGTCTACATTTTCGTCCAAATTTTGTTCGAACGCATTAATGACCAAGTGAATTAGTTCTGACATGAGACGCCTTTTGTGGTCTCCTGAACAGTAAGGTTTTTTTCAAAATTCAACTGTTTTAGATTCCAAGTATTAGTATAAAAGCAGTGGTCTTTTGATAATCATTATACATCAGATTTTGATTTTTGTACAGAGTGGTCCATGTTTATAATCTATTCATTGAAATCAACTGATCTGCATATAAAAACTCAAAATCTAAAACACGGAAACATTTGACTTCTAAAGTTCTTAGTTCCACAAGAAGGATAATAGTTAGCTTATTGCTACTGATCGTCCATCATCATTTCTTCATTTTTCATAGCCCAGTCATAAAATTTTTGTACCCAAAATTTTCAGAATGATATACAATCCCTCACCCTTTCCTACAAAAACCATCAGATTTCCTTCTGAACATCTTCTAGTCAACAATGAACATCTAAACTAAAAGGCTCTCAGTGATCTTAGAAATCAGTTAAATTGGAGATCAGATATTGAAATCAATAAACTAACAATATTTTATAACTCACTTTGAGTCAAGAGTCTGAAACAGGAAAGTTTCCTGGAATTCTAGGTCTTACGGTTCCAGTTCGTTAGGGGGAAACTTTGCTATAAGAGCAATTTGTAATCAAAGGAACTGCGTACAAAAATGAAAACACTGAAACACTACATTTTTTCCATGAGAAACGCTTGTTTATTTCAAGTGATTCAGAATCTATTGTGGATTGAGAAACTAACGACTAACAAAAAGAACAAAGGCAACAGCAAAAGTCGTGAATCTGAAACACTGAGTTTTTATTATTATTTTAGTAGTCAAACCACTCGAAGGGCAATGGCCAGCTTATTTTTCTTGATTTTCGAGAATCCGTCTGTGTTTCTGTTTGTCCGAATGTCGAAAAATTCAATAAATGGACTGTGGATGTCAGAAACAATAGAAATATTTAGGCTTTCTGATACAGTAATTTTTGTAAGTTTAGGTTTCTGTTGCATAGTCAGAGTAAAAATTTGCAAGAAAGTAGGGATGTTTTGATTGACGCTGAACTAAGCTTCTTTGTTATCATTCAGCAAAGTGATTTTTTAATCTTTGATTTTGAATGCTTGTTTCCAGAAGAACCGTTGTGTTTATTTCTTCTAAATTGTTGAAAAACAATAAATCTGCACTTATTACAAACCTGAAACTGTTAACCTACTCCTGAAAATCCGCTCGTGCCCCTGTTTGACCAGTAGGTTTCATAAACTTGTGTTTTACTAACAACAGTCGCCAAAGCATCAACATAAGCAAATTAACCAATCAATATCATAAACCAGAATCACTAAAAATTTTTCTGATACATAAAGTTCAAAAATGGGAATTCTTTCCAATCTCAATCATTATGTCTAAAGCAGAAATACGCGCAATTTGGTGTTCCGTCTTCCGTTTTCCGCCTGTTTTTTTACTTCCGTCTTCCGTGTTTTTCGGAAGAAAATGTTTTCAAAAAAAATCCCAAATTTTCGGATTTTTTCAGCTCGAAAGCTTTTTTTATTGAATTTTTTAACCTCATCTGACCCTAACACAACAATTTTAAACATTTTTTGACCTGATCTATATAGATCATTAATCACTAAAAATATCAAATTATTGAAGTTACTATCCAATCAATACTATCCAAATCGAATTGGCCCATTTCAAGTCAAGATTCTAGAACAGTAAAGTGGCTAAAATGGTTTTTGTTGTATGACTGATAATATGAAAACTTCCTTGAAAAAATTTAGGGCAGATCTTCATTCGGGAAAAATTGTCCGCCGTCCGTTCGTCTTTCTCCCGACAAGTTTGTGCGTGGTCCGCGACCTTACGAGGGTGTGTGTTGCGTACCGTAATCGCTACCAAAACTCTCGCCTTCGTTCGAAAGTTTTCTTCGTCCTGTGTATTCATATTAAGGCAAAATATTGATGAATGTTTTCGTCAATTTACATCCGTTGTTGGAAGGATCAACTAGTTGAAATACCCACATTTGAATTCAAGTTTCGTTTTTATGGAATTCTAGTTCTTATGGGTCCACAACATTGAGCTCGAAAGTCATTGGGTCTCAAAAAACAAGCGGTCCGAATTATTCGACAACCGAATTTTTGCTCTTTATTCTAGCCTGTCAGTGTTTATGTCTGTCCAGATGTCTTTGAAGCTCTTTTAAACTATGAATACTTTATTAAGAATCAACGGATTTGCTTAAAAAATGCAAAATCTGAAATAGTGACATTTTTTCAGAGTTCTTTACTTCTAGACTTCTAGGATATTTAAACCATCAGCAGGCTCCTGATTTTTAATGACCTATCTGTGTTGTTGTTGTCCGGATGTCAGGAAATCAGAGAACACATGTCGATGGGGTAATGGTCGATGTCTCTGGCCAAGGAATTATCAAGGGTTTCTAGAACAGTAATGCTTGGAAGATTTGGAAACTGTTTCAGAATCAAAGTATTGCATTTAGATAATCTCTATTAGTATTATTTCCTCGCATTGTTATATAATTCTGCTACATTAATTTCGATTTTCAAAAAAAAAATTAGTCAGTGTTTCTGTTTGTTCGGATGTCAGAATCGTTTTTTATAAAATTCGATTATTTTACAAGGAGCAATTCTGATGTCACCTATTTCCACCTTTCTCGTGATTTCCAATATTCTGTTTTTGTTTCTGTTTGTCCGGATGATAGAAAACTATTTTTGATTGCGAAACATGGTCAAGTATGGATTTTACCAACAATGTCGATATGTGAGGTCTCCAAAACAGTAGTTTTTGGAAATTCAGGTTACTGTTTCAAAGAGACAGTATTTGCAAGGAAGACGGATGATTTTGTTGAAGTTGAAGAACGGCTTCTTTTTTGTCAATCATAGTTTGATCAGTATAATTATCTGTGCCTTTGATGGCTTGTTTCTTAAAAGAAGTCATGCGTTTACCTAACAAATATTGTTAAGAACAAACAAATCTTGGATTGTCACAAACTTGAAACTGTAAAACCACTAATGAAAATACGGCTGTGTCCGTTTTTCCAGATGTCTCATAAACTTGTGTTTTAGTACGGACAGCTGGAGAAGAATCAACACGAACGAATTATGCAATGATTACCATAAACCTATAACAGTGAAATTTTTCCGATACAGAAAGTTTGTAACTATCAAGTTTTTCATATCTCAGCCGTTTCTTCCATCTATCGGAACTCGTCTGTTTTCAATTTTGTCCAGATGTTCTTCAAAAATCAAAGTTTCTAATAGAGAACGCATCGAGACGAAGTGTTATTTGTTGTCTACGGAACAGTGAGTGCGAGTTTCTCAAAATCCAACTGTTTCAAATTCCAAGTATTAGTATAAAATCAGTGGTCTTTTGATAATCATGCTACGCTTGAATCTATTCATTGAAAATCAACTGATTTGCATACAAAAATGCAAAATCTAAAACTCGGAAACATTTGACTGCTAAAAGTCTTAGAAGTTTCCACCAGAGGGAAAATAGTTCGCTTATTGCTATTGATCTTTAATCATCATTTCTTCATATTTCATAGCCCAGTCATAAAATTTTAGTACCCAAAATTTTCAGAATGATATACAATCCCTCACCCTTTCCTCCAAAAACCATCAGATTCCCTTTTGAACATCTTCTATTTAACAATGAACGTCTAAACTAAAGGGCTCTTCGTGACCCTAGAAATCAATAAGAATTGGAGAAGAAATGGGTCCTTGATATCAACGTACTAACCGGATTTAATAACTCTCTTTGAGTCAAGAGTCTGAAACAGTAAACTGTCCTGAAATTCTGGGTCTAACGGTTCCAGTTCTTATGGGGCAGTTCTTTTGGTCTCCATTATACCTATTTTGATTCTGATTCAAGTAACGGTCTATGTTTTCTGTTTGTCCAGATGGCAAGCAAGTTGAAAATTGTCGAACTAGTAATCGAAGATTTGCTTGCAAATATGAGGAATCTGAAACACTGAAACATTTGCCTTCTATTAATCGCAGAAGATTCAAACTACCAGAAGCACAACAGTTTGTTTATTGCTACTGATCTTCCATCATCATTTCTTCATTTTTCATAGCCCAGTCATAAAACGTTTATCACCTCAAACTTTTCGGAAGGGTATATAACCCCTCCCCCTCTCCCCAAAAACCATCAGATTTCCTTCTGAACATCTTCTCTTCTATTCAACAATGAACGTCTACTCTGTCTTCATCTTCGCCGTCTTGGCCATCTCTTCTGCTTCTGGAATCATCAATCTCGGAGGAGGCAAGAAGTGCGGTGGTAACAGTGAATACGGTAACGGTGGATACGGATCCGGAATCATCATCGGAGCACCAAAGCCAGGAGGAAAGTAAATTCTTGAATATGATTTGATGTTGATCCACTTGATTCAAAATGAAGTTACTTCAACATTCTAAGAGTGTGTTTTCAAAATTAAAAGACCTTAGAGATTATTAAAACTGAATGATTGTGGAATTATTGATACTTCGGAACTAACAAAATCAAATTAGATCATTTTAAGTCAAGAATCTGAAACAGTAAAAAACTATAGAATATTTGTTCTTAGTGGTCCTAAGAATTCGATAAGCATATTTGCACTCTATATTCTAATTTGTAGGTGTTTGTTTGTCCAGATGTCACACAAGCTCAAATATCGTTGTTGGCAATAAAAATCAACATTGTTATTGATAGACATAGGTAAATCACAAACCTGAAACATCAATATTTCACTGATTCTGAATGTTCATAAGTTTGTAATACGTTTCTCAAGTTTCAATCTAATGATCGCTTTTTCTTCAAATGTCCTTCGAATTGTAGGTTTTTTGGTTCTAACCAGTCGATTGAGGAAATTTTGAAATTAGATGCTATTTGTTGTTTCCGAAACAGAGAATTTTCTGAAAATTTACGGTTTCATAGTCAAGGTGTTGCTAGTGAATAGACGATTCACCTATTATCAAAATGACCCCGCCATTTCGACTTTCACAGAAGTTAGATAGTAGAAATTGTAAAATCTCTATGGTAATAACCGGGAATCAAATTGCCCAAATAAATGACAAACCTGAAATAGTGAAATCGATGTTGACTTTGAAGTTGAGATTTACCTTTTTCATCATCCCTGCTTTTTGACATTTACAATGCTGAACAAGGTTCAGTCCCACCGAAAGTCACTATTTGCTGTTTCACCGACCTTGGAAACTTGTGTGAGTTCATTTTGGATTGTTCTTTGTAAGATTATCTGAAAAATTACAGCAAATTTAGTTTCTCATAGGTTAACATACAACTACTGTTTCTTATTCTCGGTAAGTACTATTGCGAATTGTCTAGATACCAGATGGGCTGCGCCCCTCTGGGGCCCTTCGGGCCAACGTAAAATTTTTCAAAAATGAGAAAATTGAGAAATTTTCGAAAAGTGGAAAATATCTCCGTGAACTCGTCACTCTCACTTTCAAAGTTGAAACAATAGATTGGTCCTGAAAGTTAGGTTTTTGCCACATTGTGACCTCATTTTTTGGCCAATCCAAAATCAAAATAGATGGGCATCATGGTGCAGGAATTTCTGATGACCTGTGAAAGTTTGAAGAAAATCGGTCCAGTAGGAACTTCGCTAGAGTGAGCGAGTCCGGAACAGACACACAGACACACACACAGAATTTTGCGTTTATTAATAGTAAAGATTGCGTCGAATTTTCCCATTATGAATTTTGGATTCATTAAAATAACAAGAATACTGTTAAAGTTTCCGTTCGTACAGATGCCACACAAGCTCAAATTTTATTGTTGGTACATATTATTAACATTTTGTTATTGACAAACATATGCAAGTCCTGAAACATTGAAACTTTACTGTGAGTATTCTTCCAAGTCAATGAATGAATCAAATTGAATTAATATACTTCAAGTGAAGAGTCTAAAACTGTAAGGGGGGGGGGGGGGGGAGGTCAAGTCATTTGATTTGCAGTTTGGTGCTCTATATTCCAGTCTCTCTGTGGACTGAATTTTCACTGATTCTGAAAGTTCAATAGTGAACAGTTTCTCTTTTTAAATATTGTATGTACTTTCTTGTCGACCAGCGTATGCTTATTTTTCTGAGCATGCCCTTTTTTATGTATCAATTCTGTTTGACCCACATAATGAGGAAATTTTGAAATGAGATCTTATTTGTTGTTTTCGAAACAGAGAATTTTCTGAAAATTAACGGTTTCATAGTCAAAGTATACCTAGTGGATGAATGCTTCTCCTATTAACACGGAAACCCCGTCAGCTTAATTTTCATAAAATTTAGATTGTAATTCTGTTTGTTACAGATTTTTTTTTTTGGAAGACCGGACAAACTAATGGGAACTCACGATATCTGCAAAAGTGCACAGAATGAAACCGAAAATTCATATCATAACGTATAGAAGTTTGAAAGTTCACGCCTTCTGTTGGAAAATGGTATATATTCTCCTCATATTCCACTATCAGTCTAAGATAATGTCTGTTGTGAACTCAAAAAGTAAGACATAGGCTGATGAGCGAAGGCATTCACAAGCAATACCAGTATCCGGAGTTACCGTTACAGCAATTTTTGAAAGTTTGAGTTACTGTTTCGAGATCAAATTATTGGTATGACAGTAGTTATCCATTTGGTAGTTGTGCTACTTCTAATAAGAATCTGTTAGAAATCTGTTTGTGTTTCTGTTTATCCGCATTTCTAGAAAAATTGAAAATAGAGCATAACACAGACCATAATACCCCGGATATACCTAAATAAATTTATGTGTTCAAAAACCACTGGAGGAACGGATGGATTTCTGAAATGAGCCGTTATATCTTGAACTTTGAACTGTGATTTTTGAAAACTGGGTCACTATTTGAGAATTGGTACTAATAGCTAACATCATGATTTTTCGTTATCCTTAAGTTCATCTCGAGCCCACCTTCATCGTCCTAGAGCTTTTGCAAATATCAAATAACTTTCTGGTCAGATTAAATAGTTGGTTTAAATATGCCCTTATTTGTTGTCCTTAGAACTGGAATTTTTCAATATAAAGGAATTTTTATTACAGTTTCTATCAGTTGTCATTTGTCTGAAGTTTATTTTCTATCAATGTTGATGTCTTGAAATTTCAGGTGATAGAAGTTGATGAATTGTCAAGGTTTAATAGAAGTATCTCCGGCTCCATAAAGTTTCCCAGTTTCATCACATTCATGAAAGTGAACATTAATAGAGCTGAACGATTCCGACCAATCTTTTAAGAGAGCGAAATTTAATTGATATTATTATCCTTGGTAGATCACTGCACTTCAAATTGTAACGAATGCAATACTATCTCTCTCCAGCGAAAAACTAGTAGGAATATCATAGAAAAGTCCACATAATTTCAAACATATGATGTAGGATGACCAATGAATTTACATTTCGAACCAACATCTACAATGTCGTTGCAACAGTAATTTTTCCTGAAAAATTCACTGCTTCACTATTTCAATATGTTCTGATCTTTCTAAATTCAGTATTATCTTTGTGGTAGGCGTAGATTTTGTAAGCGTTGTCATATCAATTCTGTGAGAAAAACATAGAAAATTTGTATCAACAATCGATATTTGAGTTTATTGAGTTTGGTTTTTAATGGACAGTGGATTACTGCTGCAATCACCATTGAACTTCCTGCTACAATTGAAACAGTAATCCTTCAAAACCAAAAGAAGATAGTTTCGACAATTGCAGCGATGAGACTGCTAATGATCTTTCTAAAGAAATAACTGAATAGTGCTTTGTCTTCAAAAAGATATAAAAAAATACTGAACGGTCGTAGGAGCTCAACTCAGTATTGCAGCGATTAGTATCAAGGCTTACAAATGTGCTGAAACGTAGAATATGTATAGTCAAAATATAGAATGAACACTCAGGAAACATTCCAGTTGCTAGAACTTTCTCCTGTTTTGGGGTAGTGATGAAAGCTTGAACATAGTTCTGGTGACAGTAATTTGATGTATGTTGGTGGAAAAAATAGCTTTATTTTGTCAAAGGGAAGTTCATGTAACATTATTTTTATTTAACCTGATCGCTATTGTTAGCGTTTTTAGATGCCAAAAATGAGTACAGCGTTTTAAACTAAGTAACTATTAGAGAATTAGCACTGGTAGCAAACACCATGATTTTTTCGTTATCCTTAAGTTTAGGGTTGATTGTGGCTCCATAAAGTTTCCCAGTTTCAACACATTCATGAAAATAAACATTTATAGAGATGAACGATTACGAAAGCGAAAAGTGAACTACATAGAGTTCTTTGATCTGTATTCTGCAGTAATTGATTTTTTATCCTTGGTAGATCACTGCACTTTAAACTGTAACGAATGTACGGTTATCTTTCTCTAGCGAGAAACTGATAGGAACATCGTAGAAAAGTCCACATATTTTAAGACATATCAAACATACAATAAGCCCAACGAATTTGCATAACGAACAAAAAACATCTACCATGTAGTTGCTACCGTAATTTTTCCTGAAAAAATTACTGCTTCAGTATTTCAATATCATCTGATTTTAATGAATTCAGTATTATCTTATGTTTAGCATACTTGTCAAGCGGGCCGGCGGGGATTTTCGGTTTTTCGGATTTTTTTTCAAAAGTGAATGGAAATGGAGCTTAACTTTCTTCTGGGACCCCCCGGGCCCTTTAAATATTTATCGAATGCACTTTGTTTCATAGAAAACGGATAACTCGAAGCTGAGTTATGAGCAAGGGCCCGCGCGGCCCGGCCCGGCCCGGCCCGGCCCGGCGGGCCCTTGCTCAGAATTGGCTCATAACTCAGCTTCGAGTCATCCGTTTTCTATGAAACAAAGTGCATTCGATAAATATTTAAAGGGCCCGGGGGGTCCCAGAAGAAAGTTAAGCTCCATTTCCATTCACTTTTGAAAAAAATCCGAAAAACCGAAAATCCCCGCCGGCCCGCTTGACAAGTATGATGTTTAGGTATATTTTTGTAAGCGTTGTTATTTTTATCCTGTGAGAAAAACATAGAAAATGTGTATCAATAATCGATATTCAAGCTTGTTGAGTTTGGTTTCTGAGTGATACCGGATTACTGCTGCAATCACCGTCGAACTTTCTGCTGCTATTGAAACCGAAACCTTTCAAAACAGACATGAGAAATGATCAGTTTCAATGTGCCCACTAAAAGTTAATCAGATTTTCTCGTCTATTATGAAGTCACGATCAATCTCACAATCAAAATTTGTTGACCGAAATATCCATCGATATTGTGTTTTCTGTTTTCCAAACAGAGATTTTCCCTTGATAGACAAAATTTAAGGAAGATCGTGAGTTGAATGTTTTATTAGTGGAAGCTACTACTCACTGATTATTATCAAGAAATCACAAATCTGAACTTGTTACCAACATAAAACTGTAAAACTACCCTTATAAATACGGATGTGTCGGTTTTTCCAGATGTCTGAAAAACTTGTGTTTTACCTGAGATAGCTGCAGCAGAATCAAAATAAACAAGGCTAACCGATAAATATCACAAACTTGAAACGTCGAAATTTTTCTGAAGCAGAAAAAATCGAAGGCAAAATTCTTCTTAAGTTTCTCAAATCAGCCATTATGTCCAAATCTCTGTGATTTATTAGTCTTTAATTTTGCCCAGATGTTCTTCAAAAATCTGAATTCCGAATAGGGAACGTTTTGTGATGAGACTTATTTGTTGTCTTCGGAACAGTGATTTTTAAAAATGTATAATTTCAAAAGTTGTGATATTTTGATTTCCATCAAACCTTTTTCAATTTTCATTCAAGTTACGGTCTATGTTTTTTGTTTGATCGGCAATTTAATTAACTAGTAATCAAAGGCTTTCAATTATGAGGAATCTGAAACGCTGAAATATTTGTTTTCTAAGAGTCTCAGAAGATTCAAACTACCAAACTAGCAATGATTCGCTTAATGCTACTGGTCTTCCATCATCATTTCTCCATTTTTCATAACCTATCCATAAACTTTTTATCACCCCATACTTTTCGGAGGGGTATATAACCCCTCACCATCTCCCCCAGAAACCATCAGATTTCCCTCTGAACATCTTCTTCTTCTATACAACAATGAACGTCTACTCTGTCTTCATCTTCGCCGTCTTGGCCATCTCTTCTGCTTCCGGAATCATCAATCTTGGAGGAGGCAAGAAATGCGGTGGTAACAGTGGATACGGTAATGGTGGATACGGATCCGGAATCATCATCGGAGCACCAAAACCAGGAGGAAAGTAATTCTTGAATCTCATTTGATGTTGGCACCACTTGATTTGAAATGAAGTAATATGAGCATTCTCAGAGTATGCTCATAAAATTAAAGGACCCTAAAGATTATCGAAAACTGAAGAAATGTCAATTTTTTTGAACAGGCAGAACTAACAAAATCAAATTAGATCATTTTAAGTCAAGAATCAGAAACAGTAATAAATTATAGAATATCAGTTCTTAGTGATCCTAAGAATTCGATAAGCAACTTTGTACTCTATATTCTAGTCTGTAGGTGTTTCTGTTTGTCCAAATGTCACACAAGCTCAAATTCGTCGTCAGCAATCAACATCAACATTGTTATTGATAAACATATGTAAGTCGCAAACCTGAAACATCGATATATCACTGATTCTGAATGTTCATAAGTTTGCATTACGTTTCTCAAGTTTCAATCTGTTGATCGCTTTTTTTGTCCAAATTTAATCCGAAATGTAGATATTCGGTTATAACCTGACTATTGAGGAAATTGTGAGATGAGGTATTATTTGTTATTTCCGAAACAGAGAATTTTCTGAAAATTGACGGTTTCATGGTCAAAGTATACCTAGTAAATAGACTAATATTTATTATCAAAATGACCCGACCCAGGCTATTTTGATTTTCATAATAGTTAGATTGTAATTCTGTTTGTTACAGAGTTTTTTTTAGAGGGAAATCGTCGTACGAACTAATGGGAACTCACGATGTCTGAAAAAGTGGACATCATGAAACCGAAATTTCAGAATTTCTAGAAGTTAGAAAGTGCACGCCTCCTGGAGGACAATGACATATATTCTCCTCATATTCCACTATCAGTCTAAGATAATGTCTGTTGTGAACTCAAAAAGTAAGACATAGGCTGATGAGCGAAGCCATTCACCAGCAATACCTGTATCCGGAGTTACTGTTACAGTAATTTTTGAAAGTTTGGGTTACTGTTTCGAGATCAAAGTAGTTATGTATTTGGTGGTAGTGCTATATCTAATTCGAATCTGTTAGAAATCAGTCTGTGTTTCTGTTTGTCCATATTCCCAGAAACAAATAGAACATAACACAGACCATAGCACTCCGGATATCCTTAAAGAAAATATATTTTGGCGAGAACCTCTTGAAGAACGGAGGCTATTAAGAATTGAGCCGTTATTTCTTGTACTTCAAACAGTGATTTTTGAAAACTGGGTAACTATTTGAAAAAAAAGAACTAATAGTAAACACCATGATATGTTTGTTATCCTTAAGATCATTTCAAGTCTCCTCCATTGTTCTAAAGCTTTCGCAAAGATCATCTAAAACTTCCGGATTAAATAACTGTTTTGAACATGCACTTATTTGCTGTCAATAGAACTGTAATTGTTCAAAATGAAAGAATTTGTTTGCAGTTTCTATGAGTAGTCTTTTGTCTGATGTTCATTTTCTGTCAATATTAATTTGACAAATGATTTGAAACTTCACGTGATAGAAATTTTGAAACCAATTTTGAGGATTGATTGCAGTTCCATGAAGTTTCTCAGTTTCATCACATTTATGAAAGTGAACATTTATAGAGATGAACGATCATGAAAAGCCTCTTTATTCTAAGAAAACAAAACACGAAATGGAGTTTTTTCATCTGTATTCTGCAATAGGTGATTTTGTTATCCTTCATAGATCACTCCACTTCATACTGTAACGGAAGTACTGCTATCATTCTCTAGCGAGAAACTGATAGGAATATCATAGAAAACTCTGCATATTTTAAAAGATATACAAGGTACAACACAACGAATTCGCATTTCGAACCAACATCTACCATGTCGTTGTAACCGTAATTTTTCCTGAAAAAAATTACAACTCCACTATTTTAATATTATCTGATCTTTCTGAATTCAGTATTACTGCCGTAATATGTATATTTTTATAAGCTTTTTCATTTTTGTACTGTGAGAAAAACCTAAAAAATGTGTATTAAAAGTGAGACCCCAATCGAGCTTATTGAGTTTGGTTTTTAATAGACACGGGATTATTACTGCAATCACCATTGAAGTTTCTGCTACTATTGAAACCGAAGTCTTTCAAAACAGACCTGAGAAATAATCGGTTTCAATGTGCCCACTAGAAGTAAATCAAATTTTCTCGATTATTATAGAAACGATACCATCGGCTCAAAATATATAACTGCTAATGAATTTGGAAATACCCCTCAATTGAAGAATGACCCAGTCTTCGATGAAACATTAATAGACTGAAACCCAAGTAATCGATTCGTAAGTGGCGTTCCGCTTGCACCAAGCCTGACAAGTATGCTGAAACACAAAGTGAGGAAACACTACAGAATGCGATATCAGAAAACATCGAAGTTATCAAAACTTTTTCCTGTTTTGAAGTAGTGATGAAACCGTATGCATAGTTATGGCGACAGTAATGAAATTTTTCTATGCGGAAGACGGAAGATGGAATTCCGCGCACCTCTGCCTGTTCTGTTTTGAAACTTCAGGTGATAGAAATTAACAAATTGTGAGAATTGCACGAAATGATTGCGGCTCGATAAACTTTCCCAGTTTTATCACATTCATGAAAGGGAACATTTTTAAAGCTAAACGATAACGAAAAGCCTCTTATTCGAAGAAAACAAAATACGAACTAGAGTTGTTCCATCTGTGTTCTGCAATAAGTGATTTTGTTATCCTCGGTAGATAACTGCACTTCAAACTGTAACGAATGCACTGATATCTTTCTCTAGCGAAAAACTGGTAGGAATATCATAGAAAAGTTCACATATTTTAAAACATATGCACGGTACGACACAACGAATTTGCATTACGAACCAACATCTATCATGTCGTCGGAACCGTAATGTTTTTCCTGAAAATATCACTGCTTCACTATTTCAATATGTTCTGGTCTTTCTAAATTCAATATTATCGTAGTTATGTCAATTTTTTGTAAGCGTTGTTATTATTATCCTGTGCGAAAAACATAAAAAATGTGAATCAAAAGTGAGCCATCCATCGATATTAGAGCTTATAGAGTTTTATTTTTAATGGACAGTGGATTACTACTGCAATCACCATTAAAGTTTTTCCTACTATTTAAACCAAAGTCTTTTAAAACAGACCAGAGAAATGATCAGTTTCAATTTGGACACTAAAAGTATAACATATTTCTTCGTTTATTACCATGGAAAAAATATATATAACTGCTAAGGAATTCGAAAATACTCCTCAATTGAAGAATGACCCAGCCTTCGATGAAACGAAAATAGAATGAAACCCAGGTAATTGATTCGTAAGTGGCGTTCCTGATCGCAACAAGCCTAACAAGTAGGCTGAAACACAAAGTGAGGAAACAATACAGAATGCGATATTAGAAAAAATCGAAGTTATCAAAACTTTTTCCTGTTTTGAAGTAGTGATGAAACCTTATGCATAGTTATGGCGACAGTAATGTGGTGTATGTTGCTGAAAAACTAGTTTCATTTTATCAAAGGGAAGTTCATGCAACATTTTTAGCCTGGTCCAAATAAAAGCCTTTTTATTGCAGTTTCCATGAATAGACTTCCGATTGAAGTTCATTTTCGATCATTATTACCTGTTCTCAGAGATGCGCGGAAAAGAAATTTTTCTATGCGGAAGACGGAAGATGGAATTCCGCGCACCTCTGCCTGTTCTGTTTTGAAACTTCAGGTGATAGAAATTAACCAATTGTGAGAATTGCACGAAATGATTGCGGCTCCCTAAAGTTTTCCAGTTTCATCACATTCACGAAAGTGAACATTTATAGAGATGAACGATTTCCGACGAACCTTTTAAGAAAACAAAATACGAAATAGAGTTCTTTCATCTCTATGATTGATTTTATTATCCTTGGTAGATAACTGCACCTTAAACTGTAACAAATGCAATCGTTCTTTATCGAAAAACTATTAGGAATATTACATGAAAGTCCAGATATTCAAAACATAGGTTTACGAAATTGAGATGTCCAACGAATTTGCATAACGAACCAACATCTACCATGTCGTTGCAACAGTAATTTTTTCTGAAAAAAATCACTGCTTCACTATTTCAATATGCTCTGATCTTCCTAAATTCAGTATCATTCTAGTTATAGGGATATTTTTTTGTAAGCGTTGTCATTTTTATCCTGAGAAAAAACATGTAGAAAATGTGTATCAAGAGTGATCTTCCTTCAATATTGTTGAGTTTGGTTTCTAGTAGACTGCGGATTACTGCTGCAATCACCATTGAAGTTTCTGCTAGTATTGAAAACGAAATCTTTCAAAACAGACCCGAGAAATGATCTGTTTCAATGTGCTTACTAAAAGTAAATAAGATTTTCTCGAACGATACTTTCTCCTGTTTTGGGGTAGTGATGAAAGCTTAAGTATAGTTATGATAACAATAATCCGATGTATGCTGGTAGGAAAACTGGCTTTATTTTATCAAAGGGAAGTTCATGTAACATTACCTTTTGTTTTTTTTACCTGATGGCTATTGTTAGCGTTTTTAGATGTCATGAAAAATGGCTACAGCGTTTTCAAATATCAGAAAGTCATAAGTGTGAAATGGTGTGCTTATAGGTCAAACAGTGGTATGAGGCGATCTTAACTAAAGTTTACAGTTTCATGTAACAGAGAAGTTTTGAAATTTTAAATGAAAAATTTGATTAATATTATTGACGCTTTTGTGAAACATAGTACTGTCGATGTAAATAAATTACCGTCAACGTTTTCTGAGAAAAAAAATGAATTGATAAAAAGTTAATGATACAGAATTTTTGTTTGAAGAAGCGATAGTCGGAAGTATGAGCACAGTAATTGTCTCATCATTGTGAGTAATGTCAGCCTATATAACATTTTCGAACAAGTTTCAGTAATGACGAAAATGAATATCTGCTGTTTCACCGACCTTACAAACTTGTGAAGTTCATTTTGTATTGTTCCTTATACGATCAGCAGAAAAATAACAGCAAATTTAGTTTCTCAAAAGTGAACACACAACTCCTGTTTCTCAATCTCGAGAAGTACTATTGCGAAATATCAAGATATTGCGTTGACTTTTTCGAAATCATAACTTTTGGATTTAATTCAAATAGCAAGAGTACTGTTATAGTCCAATTACTATGTCAAAAATAGTCAAAATTTGATGAAAAACAAACAAAAAATTTAGAATTTTGTGAGAACTCAATTTTACACTCTGAATCTCCACAAAATGCTGAATCTTTAGGTCCACTTTTCATTAAGCTTTCATCATTTTAGGCCAACTAACAAGCCTTTGAAATTTCTCTGTTTTTTCAAATACTCGTTTTTCAAGTTCCAAATGGTAGATTTTTCATTTTTCTGATTCTCCGTTAAATTCTGATTTTTTAAAGTAATATTTCTCAGCGAAGTTGAGGTCGGGAGCCTTGAAAATGCTCGTTTTTCTGTACCATCTTGCTTCGCAGTTTTCGAGGAGAGCAAGAATACTGTTTTGGCTCCTGCGCATATGGTACAGATCCGGAATTATCATTAGGTAAAATTAGTTCATTTCAAGTCGAGAATCTGAAACAGTAAAATTTTCAGAAATTTCAGTTCTCAGGGTTCAAAAACAAAAGTTGCATTTATAGGTAATCAAAAGATCTGGATACAAAACATGTAAAATCTAAAACACTGGAAATTTCTTAAATTCTAATAGTCTTGCATAAGTGGATTCAAAACGAATGGAAAACGTTTGCTAGTTTCATTATCCTCTTTTTCAATTATCTGATTGTGATATTATTTCTTCGGAACTCTGAAAACGAGGCTTACTCTAAATCTGATTTCCTTCTTAACGAAGGAAATCACCAGGAATATCAGTATCCGGAGTTTCCGTTACAGTAATTTGGAGGGTTTACTGTTTTGAAATCCTTATATTATAGTATGACAATAGTGATGCATTTAGTGGTTGATCTAATTCTTACATCTGTTTGAAATCGGTCTGTGATTTGGTTTGTCCATATTAAAAAAAATATAGAACATAGCATCGTTCTTCAAGTGCGAAAGTAAAGAAACAAGATCTAATTTCTTGTTTTCGGAACAGTGTAATTTCTTTCATTAACAGTTTCAGAATCATAGTATCCTTACGAAAGTTATAAATGTTGTAATGGTCATCTATGAATGATAGTTCTCTTATGGAAATTAAGCCTATGGGTGTCTGCTTGTCTATTGTAAATTTAAAAAAATGCTTACAGAATTTTTTGAGAACTTTTTATTAAGTTTCTCCTGCGCGAGATTTCTTAAATTGACAATAGATTTCTTTTTATGAATAAGTGGCTGAGAACATTTCAATTACATAAGTTCAGAAACAAGACACTACATGTGGTTTTCGAGACCGTAATTTTTTCTGAAAGTCACTGTTTCAATAGTTTGTTTTCATCTTTAAAACTAAGCAGTTTATGATACATTTTAAAAGAAAAGTATGTATTGTGCAGAATCGCATCGCACCGAACCCAAACCGTTATAAAAAAGACAAACCTGAAATCGTGAAATTGAGCATATGTATTCCAGTAGAAAATCTTATATGAGGGAGTCGAAATATTATGCATTGTGGGAAACTTCATTACTGTTTCGGAACCAATGTTTTAAAACCAATGTGTATGAATGCTTTGATAATCACTCTGTCAGTTGTTAGACCATATCAATCTCTTTTTTCAAATTTTACAGCTTCAAAATCAAAGTATCACCATTAGATTTGTAATCTAACTATTCTAATCGTGGTAAGGACATATTTTGATATGAACATTCAAAAACAGTAATGCATGTTTTCAGAAGAGACTGGTCTTTTTTCTCAATTTTTCACAATATTAGGACGTTCGGCTGCTTGGAACTGTCAAATGATTGGATTGTAACGATAGAAGGGACACATTACTGCGGCTCCGTAAAGTTGTTCAGTTTCATCACAGTCATGAAACAGATGAAATTTACAACTAAACAAATATGATACGCCACCTTTTCCTCAATCGAACGGAATGAGAGCAGGCCAGCTTTGGGAGATGGACACTGCAGACTAAGACTTTTTTCTTTTTCGAGCGAAAAACTAGTAGGAATATTACAGAAAAGTTCAAATATTTTACATAGGATATAAGTAACACCAAACTCAACGAATTTGCATTACGAACCAACATCTACCATGTCGTTGAAACCGTAATTTTTTCTGAAAAAAACTGTTTCACTATTTCAATATGCTCTGATCTTTCTGAATTCAGTATTATCTTCGTTTCAGATATTTTTCTTGTATGTGTTGTTATTTTTATCCTGTAGAAAAGGTAGAAAATCTCTATCAAAAGTGAGACCCTCGTCAATATTTAAGCTTATTGAGTTTGGTTTTTAATGGACAGTGGATTACTACTGCAATCACAATTAAAGTTTCTGCTACTATTGAAACCGAAGTTTTTCATAACAGACATGACAAATGATCGGTGCACACTAAAAGTATATCAGATTTTCTCGTTTATTATAACGAAGATACCATCGGGTTCAAAATATTTAACTGCTAAGAAATTTGGAAATACTCCATTGAAGAATGACCCAGTCTTCAAAAAATATGAAAATACTAAACAATCGTTGGTGCTCAAAAACTATTGCTGTGGTTTGTATCAAGGCTTACAATTGTGCTGAAACATAAAATATGGTCAAAGTATAGAATGAACTTTCACGAAACATTACAGTTATTAGAAATTTCTCCTGTTTTGGGGTAGTGATGAAAGCTTAAATATAGTTATGGTGACAGTAATTTTGGTGCATGTTAGTTTTAAAAAAACTAGTTTCATTTTATCAAAGGGAAGTTCATGCAACATTTTTTTCTTAACCTGATGGCTATTGTTAGCGTTTTTAGATGTCATAAAAAATGGGTACAGCGTTTCCAAATTGCAGAAAGTCATTACTGTGATATGGTGTCGTTACAGTTTTTTACCAAAGTTCACAGTTACATGTAACAGAGTACTTTTGAAACTTTAAATTCAGATTTTGATAATGTCGTCTTGGGAATTGACACTTCCGTGAAATATAGTGATGTCGATGTTGTGGTTCAATTGAGACTTATATAAATTAAACTATAAAAATTATATAAATTAAACTCAACGTTCTCTGAGAAAAAAATGAATTGATCAAAAACTAACGATACAGAATTTTTGTTTGAAGGAACGATCATCATTGTGAGTAATCTCAGCCATCATGACATTTCGAAAAAAAGTTTCAGTCCCAGCGAAAGTCACTATTTGCTGTTTCACCGACCTTACAAACTTGTGAAAGTTTATTTTAGATTGTTCTTTGTTCGATTAGCAGAAAAAGTACAGCAAATTTAGTTTCTCGAAGGTTTAACAAATTACTCCTGTTTCTAATTCTCGATAAGTACTATTGCGATTTTTCAAGATATTGTGAAGACATTTCCGTTATGTTTCAAAATTATAACTTTTGGAAACTTTTCAAATAAGAATGCTGTTTTGGCTATTGCACATCAGATGTCACTCGTTTACATCTCTCAGTGTGTACTTTTCGTTCGTTTTCTATCAGTGACAATTCTTTTGATAGCTACCACTCTATTATCCTTGTTGTATGCCTTCCCATAAAATTGAGATAATGATTCAGTAACGTTTGGACTATTTTTGTCTAACAGTAAGACATCTATCTAGAAATTCAATTTTTTCAGTTTCAAGGACTCCATACAATGCATTCCAGAATCTATCTTCAATAGGTGAAGATAACAGTAATCACGGAAAATTCCAAGGTTTCGCAAACACCTTCCCTTATAGAGAGCCTGATAAAAGCTAGGAAACACTAATTATAACTTTGTTGAAACTGGAATCCTTTATTTTTGGATTCCGGTCAAAATTTTTAATCGCTTTAAAATCAGCAAAGGGAGTGTAGCGTTCGAAAACCATAATCAAAAAAATCCAAAAGTGCTCTCAACAACTACTGTTTCTTGTTCTCAGTAAGTACTATTGTGAATTGTCAAGATATTGCGTCGTCTGGTTCTGGTTGTTTCACGATCATAACTTTTGGACATTTTTCAAATAAGAATGCTGTTTTGGCTATTGCACATCAGATTTCCCACTTTTACGTCTCTCAGTATCAATCTAGTGTATTTTTCTATTTATGACACATGTTTTGCAAAAACCCAAAACATCTGTTCTATTATCTTTATCGTTTGCCTTTACTCAAAAATGGGATTATGATTCAGTAAATTTTAGACAATTTTAGTTGAACAGTAAAAACTCTCCTACCTTATTCTTTTCCGGACAACTTCAGAATAATACAGCATTTTCTTTCCATAGGAATTGTGGCTTCATCTTTCAAGAAATCCAAAGTTTTCTTTCAGTTTCATGAACTCCATAAAAAGTCTTACGAAATTCTTCTTCAATATGTTCAGTGTAGGAAATGGAGAAAAAAAAACAGAAAAAAATAAAGCAGTCCAAACTGAAACCTCCCTTACATCTTGAGATGAAAACCTGAAAAACGGGTTCCGCGACACTTCGCAACCGGT
Organism: Caenorhabditis sinica; assembly: GCA_963932045.1. NCBI lineage: Eukaryota > Metazoa > Nematoda > Chromadorea > Rhabditida > Rhabditidae > Caenorhabditis > Caenorhabditis sinica. Next base: position 26,155,800 of record OZ009940.1, read on the forward strand.
CGTTTCGCAACTGTGACATTTCGCCACGGGTGAGGTCCTCCACAGTGTGGCGAACTGTCGTAGTTGCGAAATGACCGGTTGCGAAGTGTCGCGGAACCGGAAAATGCTAGCAACCAGTAAAAGTTTTTTCTGTTTGAAACTTAAGACTAGCAAAAAGTTTATTTGTACTCTTCTGGTATCCTAACCCTTATTCAAAAATTTGCAGTTTTCATCCCTTCTTTTCCATTGCCTAGGGCAACAAGGCCACCTCCTTGTCTTCTAAATTCAAATATATTTGAATTTGGCGCTCTCAATCTCACGAGAAATGTTTTGAAAACCTTCCAAAGTCCGCTCTTTTTATCGCTAGTTGACCTTTTCTCTGACAGTCTCTCATTTTTCTCCAATCTCTGCCTTTTTTTTTGAATTATTGTATCTGCGTCTCTAACTCTATGTTTATCGAGTGATTCACACTATTCGATTTGCATATGTCATCGAAATTTTCTTTGTTTTATAGCTGAATTTATGGCTTCGTTTACCCAGTTTTATTGATCTTGCAAATTTTTCGTGTTCAAAATTTATGTGTTCAAAATTTATCATGAGCAATACAGAAGCTTGCTTTTGCTTTTGCTGCTCCGCGACATTTCGCAACTGCAACATTTCGCAACTGAGACGTTTTGCAACTACGACGTTTCGCGACCGGTCAAATTACATTTTCTCAAATGTAGATGACAATCTAGATTGACTTAATAGCCTCGGTCCCATGTGGTACATATGAACGTAAACGGGACCACTTTAAAAAGATGCGAAATGGCTGGTTGCGAAACGTCTTGGTTGCGAAATGTCGTGGTTGCAAAATGTCTTGATTGCGAAATGTCGGGGTTGCCAAATGTCTTGAGGAAAACAAAAAACTCATCTTCTTTTCCAGATACATTCCTGATGGAGGAGAAATCATCGACCTACCAGAATCCATTGGATCCTGTCCCTATGGAAACTGAACAAAAGGAATACCGAGGAGGACCAGTAAATGCCTATGAGAGACAAGATCAGGTGAGATTTGTCATATTTTAATTGCTTCAGCGATAGCGAGTCAAGAATTGTCCCCAACTAGTGATCTGTTGACATATGAAGATTGTGAAACTGCAGTTATTTTTTATTGATATTTGTCGTTTTCAGACAGACTCCGCTCCGACTTCTAAAGGCTTGATCACCCCAGAAGACCCAAAGACATCAATGTCAAAAGAGAAAAATTTCGATAGAATCTCAAAAACATCAAAGACAACAATTGCTTCATCTTCTCCAAGTCATTCAAATGGCCTTCGTGAAGCGGTAAGTGATACATGTACCAAATCGAAGATCACAAAAATGATGTCCGTTTCAGACTATGGCCAAAAACCAAATGGACACAGAAGCCATCGATAGAAATACGAGTCCAAATCTGCGCGTCACTGGTGCGGCGTCGGGTCCTGTGGTCAAAAAAGTGAGTACTGATACCAAAAAACCGCATGCTAAATTATCACAAGTCTAGAAAACAAGTCCCAAGGTTTCTGAAACAGCAACTTTTTGATGTTATTATGGAAAAGTGTGTATGCATTTTCGCGTCAGAGTACCAAAAATTTTCTGGCTGCGGACCTGGCATCACATTTGACGCGAAACTATTTTGAGATTTTTTGACCGCAAAAAAAGGGGAACTGGAGTAGCTAGCATACTTAGACAGAGAACCATTATTCGCTCGGGAGATTCTGCTGACAGACCGACTGTGCGATTGGTGGTCGGGCCAGGCAGTGGTCGGTTGGTCCTCTGGCCAACGGTCGGTCGGTCGGCGGTTGGTAGTCGGTGGTCGGCGGTCGGCCTGTTGGCCGGTCGCGGTCGGTCGGCGGTCGGTCGGTCGGCGGTTGGTAGTCGGTGGTCGGCGGTCGGCGGTCGGCGGTCGGCGGTCGGCGGGCGGCGGTCGGCTGTCGGTCTTGCGAATCGGTAGTCGGTGGATCCGCTGTCCACAGGTCGGCTCGATTGGTCGGATGGGTTGGCGGTCGGTCGGTCGAAGGTCGGTCGGTCGGTCGAGCCAGCCGGCGGTCGGCGGTCGGCGGTCGGCGGTCGGCGGTCGGCGGTCGGTGGTCGGCGGTCGGCGGTCGGGCGGTCGGGCGGTCGGGCGGTCGGGCGGTCGGGCGGTCGGGCGGTCGGGCGGTCGGGCGGTCGGGCGGTCGGCGGTCGGGCGGTCGGCCGGTCGGGCGGTCGGCGGTCGGGCGGTCAGCGGTCGGCGGTCGCCCAGTCGGCCGGTCGACCGATCTTTCGGCAACCGGTCGGCGAGCTACCGAGTCGTTCGTTGCTCCGTCGGGCAGTCGGTCTTTTTTGCCAACGAACAGGAAATCCTCAGTTTTAACTCAACAAACCCTGTTTCGCTATCAACGTAATAGTGCTAATATTTTGAGTTGATATTAGGGACAGCATTTTTTTAGTTTCTAACCCAATTAATCTCATCCTGAAATTTCAGACACCTCAACCATTACCAATTCTCCAAAGCTCCTTCTCTCCATTGGCTGCACAACTCATGTCCACCTTTCCCGAATCTCCATACACCACTCCCTACAGAGCCCTAAACTACGTCGAGTTGCATAGAAAAGCAGCTCCAATGAAACGAAGATCCGATTCCCTAATAATCATTGCCACCAAGAAAAAAGTCTACAAAAATGATATTATCATGGAGGCTTTTGGTGATGTCGTCTTGCCAGAGGAACTCGAGGAGAATCAGATTCCCAAGAACAATGAGCACCTCTTCAAGTACCCTCCCCACTGTCACGTTCATTGTGAACAACGAGAAGTCTTCCATATCGATATCAAATTTGATGGAAAGTACCTTAGAAGATCCTGCACCCCTAATTCGACTTTGGTGCATTTTAAGACCTCTGAAGGGCTTGTTCGTTTCTTTGTCAGGGCTACGGAGGATATTGAGATGAGGAAGGAGGTTACTGTAGGATTCGACCACGATTTTCGATTCTCGAAGGTTCCATTGAAGTGTGCACATCATAGAGGTCGTGAGGAGAGATGCAAGTTTGAGAAACATCGGAAGGTGGTGTTGAGGGAGATCGTGGGAGAGGAGTAAAAGATGAAAATTTGAAAATCTGCTGTTTCATAATGTCCATACAACCGTTTAATTTTTTTGTAAATGTTAACAATTCTTCTAGAAATTCATCATCTTTTATAACTTTTTCTGTTCCAAAATCATATTTTTTTGAAGATTTTTTGCTTTCCGCCGTTACTTTAGGAATACCCGATTTAAATAAAGCCTATGAAATTGAAATCTTTTTTTTGTTTATATGGAAAATTGTGTACCTGTTTCAAACAGTGCTTATCTATTTTGTTGTAAAATTTTTTTAATTTTTTAATTCGAATTCATTTAATGTCTTTCGAACTTTCCAGAACCTTTCCAGAACCCCCTGACACTTTTTTGAAGTTTGCCATTACACCATTTTTGACATTCCCATCTAACAATAGCTCTCAATATATGCCAATCTCATTACCGTCCGTTTAGCATACATTTAATAAGACAAAGAGCGGTCGGTGGACAATTACGAACACCCCCCCCCCTCTCTTTGCACCTCTCACCGTGGGTCTCACTTTCCAACCGATCGATTAGTTTTTTGAATGTCCTCTGCGTCTTTTTCACATTGCTCATACTGGTTAGAGCGTTAGTTGACCAGAGTCCTACCGGGATTGCTATCTTTCATTATTATCTTTTCAAACTCTATCTTTTCCCCCAAACTCTTTTTCTTGTGTTCCTAGACTTACTCGTCCAGCAACTTTCGATGGTTGTTAGAAGATGATTCCGGTAGATTTTTTTAATACGTAAAAATGTGAGTAGGTTCCAAGAATCCAAATGAAAATGCTAAAAAATCGCTCTAAAACCACGAAAAATGACTCCGAACTGAGCGAAAATCGGAGAAGTTGTATCCGGTGGCCATGGCCGAGTTTCCCAAAAAATGGGCGGACCCGAATGCAGTGATTGCCTGCGGACTGAAAAGACGCTCATTTGAGTGGCCACGGCCACCGGATACAACTTCTGCGATTTTTGCTCATTATGGAGCCATTTTTCCTCCTTTAAGTCCTTCTTTGAATTTCTCCTTTAAATGAACTTTTTCAATTCCTTGTTTGTCTTTCTAGTTTTGCGTCTTTCCAATAACCTGACCAAAACCAATTGGGTTACCTAGCCCTCAAAACGTTTTTCCAATTTCTGCTGACCAAGTGACAGCTGGTCATTTACAAGATCTTGTTGCGATCACTCTCCTAATCTTTAGATCTAGATCTAGATAGCCTGCCTTCTCCAGAACACCTCTATCCTAATCCCTTTCACGCTTGCTACTAATTACCCTATCCAATGCCCTTTGCCCACCCCCCCCCCTCCCGTTTTCCCTGAAGACAGATAACATAACCATTTCTCTTCTTGACTCTCTATTTCTTCTTGGTTTCTTCTCCTTCTCCCAGTGCTAGTGTCTGCGTCTCTTCATTTTTCAATGCTATTTTTGGTCCCCTTCTCTATTTTTTTTTCTTCTTATTTCTCTTGTTCTCCATTTTGCTAGTGAGGACGGCTGTTAGCCTTCTCTTCTCCCCCTCTCTTTTTTTATCGGTTCCTTTTTTTTTGCCTGAACGTTTCTTCTTTTTGTTTAGTGTTTGCTCCCTCATTGATTATTGGTTTTTTGACCGATATGTTCTTTGTTTTTTCTGAAATTTGCACTTGGTTTTCTTCGTTTTTAACCGCTATTTCAACGGAAATTAAGGTACTTTTTTTCAGTGAAAATGAACAACAACCGCCACTCAGCGAGAGTTGAACCAGTACGACAGCAAGGAGATGAAGATGGGGAAGATGAGTATGAAGAGAGTTTTCGAGAGACCGGACAGTATAATATGGTGAGATTTTTAATTTATGAAAAATTGAAAATTTTTGGCCTGGATGTTGACAAAAAATCATTAGAAATTGCTACGTTCAAACGGTTAAGAATGAAATATTTGAAGTTTAGACCAAAATTGTTTGAAAAAGCAAGGAATTTATTTAAAAAATACACCTAAATTGCTTAAAAAGACCACAAATTTTGAGATTCCGAAATTGAAGATTCTAATGAACTCTGAGACTTTGAAGGCTTCATTAAGAGTAAAAGAAAATTGAAAATTGTTGGCTTGAATAATAACAAGAAAATCATTAGAAATCCCGATGTTCAAATGGTTTAAAACAAAAGTTTTGAAATTTAGACCAAAATTATTGAAAAAAAAGAACAAACGAAGAATTTATTCTGAAAATACGCCTAAATAACTCAAACAGACCGAAAATTTTGAGATTCGAAAGAATTCTGAGATTTTGAACGATTCATTGAGAAAAAAAAGAAAATTGCAAACTTTTGTTTGGCTTGGATTTTAGCAAGAAAATCATTGGAAATCACTTTCAAACGGTTTGAAACAAAAATTTTGAAATTTAGACCAAAATTCTTTTAAAAAAATCGAAGAATTTACTTTAGAAATACACCTAAATTGCTCAAAAAGACAAAAAAATTGAGATTCTGAAGGATTTACTGAGAGAAAAGAAAAAGTAGCAAACTTTTGGCTAAGATATTGGCAAGAAAATTATTGGAAATCACTATATTCAACCTAATTTTTCCCTGTATTCCAGCCCTCAACTTCTACACCTCCCACCGCCACCAACAACAAATATGATCCAGGAATTCAACAATGCATCGAAGATCTCCCTATCCCTGACAGGCAGCCGAAGATCGCCAATAGACCTCCGCTGAGAGCCATGGTAGAAGCAAATTCCGGACAAGACGCAAGACTGGTGACCACAGAAAAGATCTTCCCCCATGGAACCATAATGGAAATAAATGGTCTCATCGCGGAGTTCAAGGAGAGACCATCTGATCGCCGAGGATTTTTCATCTACACTGGAATAATTCCGGAGCTCCTCGTCCTTCACCAAAACCACATTTCCGCCAATGCTCGCAAATCATGTCTCCCGAATTGCTTCATCACACACTACGTCAAGACCCCATGGGAGCCGCTGATGTTTTTGGTGAAATCTTGGAGACAAATGGAGAAAGGAGCTGAGATCATCCTTCCGTTCAGTGCAGATGACAAGAGGGATCCAACTAATGGACAGATCTGCGTCTCTCACGGAGATCACCCGTCCAGATGTCCAGAGGTAGGAGCTAGTTTTGTTTTCCTTATAAGTCAAAAACCAGTAAAGTTATGAAAAAGTAGTCAACTACAAAAATATGTGAAATTTTATGTTTTTCAATTTTGTAATTAACAACTTTTTGGTAGCTTTTATAGTTCCTGAGGTCTTGATGATTAACGAAAACCCATTCTTGTCTCCCCCTAGTGCGCGCTCTCATTGTGTGGGAACCTAGTCTTGCATGAGTCATAGCTTAGTAATTAATAAAGTTATCAAAAATTAATAAGCTACAAAAGTGTTTAACATGTTATTTTCTTCATTTTTATAATTGACTACTTTTTAATAACTCTTTTGGTTCCTGAGATATATGCGTTTGGAAATAATCACATCCGTTGTATCTCCCACTCCCCTTCTCTTCTTGTGCGCGCTCTCGATATGGATATTCCTAATCTTCTATATTTTATAACTCACGAACCAGAGGAGCAAAAGTGATCAACTATAAAAATATGTAAAATTTGATTTCTTTCAATTTTGTAGTTGACAACATTTTGCTAACTTTTGAAGTTCTTGAGAAATAGCCGTTTGAAAATAACCACATCGTTTGTAAAAACAGTTTCGGTTGTGTCAAATTTCACGCTCTTCTATTCCAGTTAACAACTTTTTGACAATAACCAAAGTTTTTTTCAGGCTCCACGCAACACCTACTCCGATGTCTATCTTCGCCGATCAAGGGAGATCAGCATCAGATCATCAGATTACTTCCCAGATGCTACCATGGACTACTATGATAAGTATATCAGTAAGCGTCTTGGGGAAAGCAAAGTGAGGAGTAGAGGAACAGTGGTTAGCAAGAATCTCGAGAAAGATGAACCAATTATGATGGTCGATGGATTTTTGGGAATGCAGGATGAGGTGGACTGGAGCACGGTGGATCACTGCAAGGTCTTTATCATCGAGAAGGCGCAGGATGATGATTCGAACTATATTTGCATGCAGCCCAAGGACAGAGATGTTCTCAAGATCCCAAGATCGTGTCAACCATCTTGCGAGCTGAGAGCCTATGTCGGTGAAAAAGGAGTCATTGCTGTTGTCACAGCGATCGAAGAATTGAAGGCAGGAGACAAGATCACGCTCCCCTTCAATCGAAATGCAATGGAGTCGAAGGTTCCATTGGAATGTGACGATCATCGACACAATCCGAGGCTATGTGAGATGGAGAAGCGTAGGATTAAGTTTCAGGAAATGGAGGCGAACATAGAGCCAATCGAAGGACTGAATGAGGTTAGCTAAATTAGGGGAAGCATTCTTTATGATTAGGTATTTTGTATCTAGATGCTTTTGGAAGTATGAAAACAGGGACTTGTATGCTCCACCCACATTTACAACAATATATTAGGTTGTCACGAAAGTCACCTAAAAATTGAAACATTTATATTTTTGGCTTTGAGAGATTATGCATCGTTCCACAACTGCGACATTTCGCAACTTTCACAGTGTCGCGAAACAACTGGTTGCGAAACGTCCAATTTCGTAATGTCTTTGTTGTGACTTGTTGCGGTTTTGAAATTGACTTGAGTTGCGAAATGTCGTAGTTGCGAAATGACTAGTGGCAACATTTCCCGGTGCCAGATGTTTCGTAGTTCCTGCTCGATTACTTGTAGGAACCTTTCTAGGCACCGTACACTTTTAGGGAACTCTAAAAATCCAGAAAAGTTATTTTGTGCTATTTCCAAATAACTCTCAATTTCAGATCGCCAACATTCCTCTGCCACCCAGCAGTCCAGATTTAGACAACTCTATCAGAATCGTGGAAGATGTCGTCCATGTATCTGAGGACCCTGATATTGTGGAAATCCCTCCGGAATCGACAAACGTGAGGAACGAAGCTGCTGATAAGGTGACCATCAAAACCCTTATCAAGAAGAAGTTTACCTTATATTTTCAGCTTCCACAAATCGAATGGTCTGAAGGATTTCGCAAGTTGCAAGAATCGATCCCTCGTACCCCAGACGCCATTCGCCTCATTGCCAAATTTCGCAGGCACGATGCTCCATGCTACGTCAGCTTCGAAGCATATGCAGCAAGACGATTCATGACAAAAGGGTCAGTTGACGAGCACCAACGGATGTTGGAAATCCGCGGTGGACAGATATTACTGAAAAGCGACGAGCACTGGAGCGAGGAAGGCTCCTTTGAAATGATTTACTGCATGAACATTGATTTGGAGCACATCTACGTGCATGCTCCAGAAAGCGACGCTCATGTGATGAGAAGATCGTGCATTCCCACTTGCAGCGTCGAGCTTCTTAGAGGAAGGGACATCGTTTTGTTTGTAAGAATGCGGAAAGCCTCGGAACAGCCCGTCGAGCTGACTTTACCCTTCAGCGACTACTCCTTTCTTTCGAAGTCCCCTTTAAAGTGTGCATTTCATGAACATGATATGAAGAATTGTAAAACGGAGAGCAGAAGGTTGGAGTTTCAAACGAAAATTTGTTCGGGAAGTGGAAAGGCTTCAACAGTCCCAACTCGCAATGATGGCTCCGACAACGGGAGGGAGTCAAACAGGATTCGAGCGGCATCGCCTGCTTTGTCGTCGTCATCGTCCACGAACAGCCGACGAGAAGCTTCGGAACGTCCCAATAATCGTAGACACGACCGTTGGAATCAGCCCACGACAAGCTCTCAGGCTCAAAAGGTCCCATATGAAGCTTTTCCCAGCACTCAACAACGTATCGATTGGAATTGGAACACTCGCAAAGCTTCAGATCTTCCGTGTAGATCTAGTAAGCATAACAACAATCGTCCCAACTACCAGCGCGGAGTTAGACCCCGAGCTCCATCTCCAGATGAATCAAATGAAGCACCTCGGCCTATCAATAATCGACGCAACTATGCTTCCGGTGCTCGTCCCAACTACCAAAACGGTGCTCCACCCAGAATTCCATCTCCAGATGAACCAAATGAAGTACCTCAGCCTATCAATAACCGTCCCAACTACAACTTGAAAACATCGAGCCCTCATCAAAACAAGGTGGGCGGTACTGAGTGGCGAGGCGCCGGAAATCCACCACCGAAAACTTACCAGGACCGTACCGGCACCGTCCAACCAAGCAATCCACCCCAAATTCATCGTGGTCGTGGAGATCATTCTGGTCAAATGCGAAGTGATACAAACTCGTCGATTTATGCTGGATCGGATTCCCGAGCTTCAGAAGCAAATGGAGTCAATCATAGAAGATACGAAGAACAGACTCACCACAAGAAGCGTCAGCAGTCGGGAGGACGATCACAATATGGGGATAGAGGGCCAAAGGAGAGACACAATGGTCGAGGATATGGAGATCGGGTAAGTATATTGACCTTTCACTAGGGAGCTGGTGGAGTTAATAGGTGTCCAAAAAAATCTGGTCACAAAAAATCAACATTTCCTTTGTGAGTAAAATTCCTATTTTGATTTCAGCCAAGACCATATCGTCAACGAACTCCCTCACCGTCAAGATCTCGGTCACCTAGCAGGAACAGCTCTCAGGAACAAGAAGATTCTGCAAAAAGAGCAAGAGGTGAAGAATCTGGCCGTCGTGGTTCTAACTCCCAAGTGAATAATGGCTCGAAATCCCGGACTCCATCACCGAGGAGGAATAACTTCCAAGCACCTGCAGTAACTCAGCCATCTGAAGGACATCGAAACAACATGGATCTAGTTCAGGTGAGTTTTCATTTGTCTTTTGAGTCTCTATGACATTGAAATCTTTGCATTCACTCCCATTTACAGACTCCCCTCGGAAACTGCTCTGCCGCCTTCATGAAATTTGCCGAGGAGAACCGAAATTCTGACCGCTTCTACCGTCCAAAGGAAACTATACAATGTCGTTACGAGTACAAGAATCATGGAATGTTTGTTACGGATCGCCACAGAAATGGCAAACCAATCATGAAAATCAAAGGAAACATCAGAATGGGAAACGAGGTCGAATGGACTGAGCGGATGTTTGCCTACGAGACCGAAAATGGAGAAGTAATCTCGGTGGAGGTTGGCGAGAAAGACCAGTCCCTCAAAATCAGAAGGTCCTGCCAACCGACTTGCAACATATCCTTGGTTCTCAGTCCCGAGATCGCTGTTTTTGTTGATGCTGGCACCATCATCAGGAACGGAGAGGCGAAAGAAATCACACTTCCATTCAATCCAAAATCGAAGTACTCTACTAGCCGATTGGTGTGTGTTGAGCATCTTGAAAATCCGGAGGACTGCCCGGTGGAGATGAAGAGAATCAAAAAAATAAATAGAAAGGAGAAGAAGATGAGAAAAAAGGAGAGAAAGAGAGAACGTACCAGGTCTTCTAGCACGGATTGTAGTAGTCACGGATCAAACTCTCGAAGGGGATCTACTCCTGGCAACAGCAACGACAAGGGCCCATCATCTTCAGAAGCCCCTTCAAACCAGTCTTCGGAGTCCAGCCGTCAAAGCTCGGTATCCCGAACGGACTCAACTTGCGGAACCCCACCAGTGATTGTGTCCAACAAGCCAACGATTTCGGAACCAGATGGAATGTTCTCCGATGCCTTCAAGAAAATTCTTCCCACACTTTGCTCACTAGAACGCTTCATTTCCCCAATCAATGTCACAGCTCACTTCAAAGATATTCGCCTCCAGAATATGGGGCTAGAGATAACCCGAAAAGATGTTAGAGTCGATGAGACAATCATGAAGTTCGTAGGAGTCTTCCGAATGCTCGATGAGGTCGACTGTAGTGATAATATGTTTGTCGTCGAGATCGAAAAACATGGAGTGATCTGCGTGGAAACAGAAGACAGCAACGCTCTCAGAATCCGTCGTTCTTGCAAGCCAACTTGTTATCTATCCCTGAGAGTTGGAGAAGAGGTCGCTCTTTTGGTGAATGCTGTTAACAAACTGGAACCAGGCGATCAGATAACACTACCATTTAATCCAAACTCCAACGAATCCATGGTCCCATTGGTTTGTGCGGAGCATCGAGACCGAGACAAGTGTCCAATGGAGAAGCAGCGGCAGAAGAATCGTCGGGCCCAGAAGGCTATAGAGGTAAGGACTTTAGTAGAGATAGCATTTCTGGCGGGCGGCAGCTATCCATTACCCAAATTTTAAAATGTCTGGGCAAAAATTGGGCAAGTAAGGGCAGACTAAAACCTAGACTTCTGGCTCATCGGATGAAAAATTACTAAATTTCAGAGTTCCTCCCCTTCCCATGTTCAGCGCAAAGCTTCAGTCTTCGATCGTATGTCTCATGCTTCCCAAGCTGACGACTTAGCTCCTTCTGCAGTAGAACCCATGGAGCAAGATCCAGCAGCCATGGAAATCTCAGAATCGGATGTAAGTCGTTTTGAACTCACGTTGGGCTAGGACTCACAGGGCTTCTTTTGGGGGAAGAAATATCAAAATCGATGTTATTTCAGGACAGAGGAACCATGTCCAGAGCCACCACAGAGTCGCAAAAAACATATCAACAGGTTTTCCCCGACTTCTTCGCTGATCAGAAGGTCAGGAATCAAGAAGGAGACTCAGGATCTTCAAACGCACTCAACTCCAATGACGCTCCAGACATCTTGAAAGAGGCCGAGGATCTTCTAAATCTCCAGAAAATGGGTCCACAACGTCCGGACAAGATTCTCGATCAACCCATCGCTTCACAATCTACTGACCTTCACGGATTTCCTCCATCTCTTGATGACGATGATGACTGGGAAGAAGTCCGAAGAAAGGATGAGTCCCCAAGATCCCCACCACCGCCAGAGGATCCTGCTCAAACAAAAACAGAGAGCGCCAGAGAAGAGCAGTTGGATGCAGAACCCACTCTGATCCATAATTCAGGTGTGGGTGGTTCTGGGACCGTCACTCCAGAGTCAAGCCGAGTTGCAGATGACGTCTCTACCGGGGCTCCAGTTGTTCCACGACTACAGTCTCCACCATGTGATCCTACACAGGCTAAAACTTCACCAGAGGCTACATTGGCTCCAGAATCTGGTGAAGCCAATGTCTCCGGTACAGTTTGCGTTGACACTTCAGAATCCAGACAAGCCATTATTCTTGTCAATGTCTCCACTGATGTTGAAGCTAATGCAAGAGCTCAATCTCCAGTTTTGGCTCAACAAGCAACTCAAAATGCGCCAGAGGCCTCCAAATTGGCACCCATCAAAAGCGAAGGATCCGAGTATTGGCTCACCGAATCTGACGAAGAAGAGATTGCGCACAGTAATAAGGGTGACATTGCCCAACGAAGGGTTACAGAAGACAGACGGAACGAGGCTGGCTCGTCCTCCGATCCGCCAGCAGTGCCTGAGAATACTCGAAAGGTAAACTTAATTTTTAGTACGCATGTTAGAAAAACTTGTATGTTTTTTCAGAGAGCTCAAGCAGAACAGGATCTGGAGAACAACAAGAAGCAGAAGAAAGAGGGCGCATATAATTTCACTGTTGTAGATGAGCAAGCTTCTATTGTACAGGATGAGTCCGCCGAGCCCTCGGTGAAAACTTTGCCCAGATTTTAAAAAATTAGACTTTGAAATAGTTTCAGACTTCCACCAAGCCAGAAGCCGCCACTACATCTGTCTCCGGCGCTATGTCACAAGACCTGGATTTAGACCTAGGAGACATGGAGCTTCCAAGACCTTCAGAAGTCATCCCACGAAGAAGAAATGGAACATGGAAAAAGAAAACCAAGTTCGGAGGAAAGCCTCGAACAGCCAAGCTAGAATTCTTAGAAGTTGTTGAAGAAGATTCAAAAGCTGTGGCGGAGCCGCCAACTCCAGCAGAAGAACCAGAAATTCCAGAAGATGTCGAAGAAGATTCGGAACCTGGAGCTCCTCCAACACAAGTAGAGAGTACTAGAAAGAGAGGCACAAGAGCGGCTGTTCCAGTTTATGTTGAGGATTCCTCTGAAAACGACGACGACTTGCCTGAAAATAAGTTCTTAAAAGCTGAGATAGTAAGATTTTTGAAATTTCGGTCAGATTTTACTTTGAAATGTTTCAGAGGAAATCAGGTCCAAAGCCAGGTTTGAAGAACGCAAAGAAATTGATGACAGAAGCACCAGCGGACACTGTTGGGGTTAGTTGAAAAACGGTTTTTATAGATTCTGGGTACTGTAGAATGCGAAATTCGCGAGCTATTTTAGCCATGTTTAACATAATATATTTCAATGTCAGTTTCACTGGTAAGTAGAAATACTCTTCCAGTTAGAAAACTTACTTAAAAAAAAACCGTCAGATATGATCCGCAACTAATAAGTGCTGACAAGAAACCAACCTATTTTCAGAACACTTTCTCCACCGCAGCCAACGAATTCATTCAAAAATTAGCCGATAACATGCCAACGGAGCCATTGGAGATGGTAGATCAATCGAACGTGCAGGCAAGGAAACAGCGGGCGACAGGCGTGAGGCGCATCATTAATGTGAACGCAATACCCAAGGATAGCCTTCTCATGGAAGTCATCGGACACGTATCGTTGGCATCAGAGACGGCCTATTATGATGCAACTTCGCTCTTCTTCTCAATGACTGAAGATGACACCATTCAAGTCCAACCAACCAACAACGCTCGATACCTCCGCCGCTCGTCCCAACCGAACGCTGTCCTGGAGTACGTCAAGGGGCCTGATAGCTTCCGGTTGTTTGTTAAAGCTAACCGGCCAATCAAACAGCTCGCCGAAGTCACCGTACCGTTTCCTCGCAACCACAGGGACTCGGATTTGGACCTAGAAGATGTGGATCCAATTTCAGCATCCAATTTTTCGGGACCTGGAGCGGGACCTGGAGCTCTTCCAACACAAGTAGAGAATACTGTGAAGCGAGGCACAAAAGCGGCAGTTCCAATTTATGATTGGGAATCTTCGGACAACGACGACGACTTGCCTAGAAATACGTTCTTAAAAGCTAAGAAAGTAAGATTTTTTAAATGTAGGGTCACAATTTACATTGAAATTTTCAGAGGAAATCAGGTCAAAAGCGAGGTTCAAAGAATGCGAAGAAATTGAAGACAGAAGCAGCAGCGGACGGTGTTAAGGTTAGTGAAAAAAGTGTTTTATGGGGTTCTGGGTACTGTAGAATGCGAAATTCACGAGATATTTTAGCTATGTTTACCATAATAAATTTCAGTTTCACTGGTAAGTAGAAATACTTTTTCAGTTAGAAAAATGCTTGCTTAGCAACCGATATGATGTCACTTCCGCAACTAATAAGTACTGACAGGAAACCAACCTATTTTCAGAACACTTTCTCACCCGCAGCCAGGGCCTTCATACAAAACTTAGCCGATAACATGCCAACGGAGCCACTGAAGATGGTAGATCAACAGAAGATAGAAGCAAGAAAACAGCAGAGGACAGGCGTGATGCGCATGATTCCCACAATCGTAGTACCAGCCAATAGCATTATCATGGAAGTCTTCGGAAACGTCTCATTGGCATCCGAGGCGGCCAACTATGATGAAACCATGCTCTTCTGCTCAATGAATGGAGAGGACACCTTCCAAGTCAAACCAACCAACAACGCTCAATTTCTCCGCCGCTCGTCCCAACCGAACGCTGTCTTGGAGTACTTCAAAGGACCTGATGGCTTTCGAGTGTTCGTGACAGCTGACCGGTCTATCAAACAGTGGGCTGAAATCACCGTACCGTTCCCTCGCAACTACAGGGAAGTCCGAGAAGTTGTTGAGAAAGATTCGAGGAATATGACGGAGCCGCCAACTCCAGCAGATGAACCAGAAGTACTAGAAGGTGTCGAAGAATATTTGGAACCTGGAGCTCCTTTAACGCAAGTAGATAATACTAGAGAGAGCGACAGAAGAACGGCTGTACCAGTTTATGATGGGCATTCTTTGGACAACGACGAGGACTGGCCTAAAGAAATGTTCGCAATCGCTGAGACGAGTGCGAAGAAATTACAGACAGAAGCACCAGCGGACGGTGTTGAGGTTAGTGAAAAAAGTGTTTTAGGGGTTCTAGGTACTGTATAATGGGAAGTGTTGGGTTATTATTATTATAGCTAATGCATTATTATATCAACTTTCAGAAGAAAGGAGGGCCGAAACCAGCTCCAATGGTGAAGATCGATGAGAGTGTTAAGGTTAGTTCTCTGCTTAGGACTTTGGAATAAGATTTCAAATTACAACCGCAAAGTTGAATTATTCTGATCTGAATAAAAGTTAGTCGTGGCCTCAGTCAGAACCAACGTATTTCCAGAACACCGTCTCAACCGCAGCCGACGCCTTCATTCGGAACTTAAGCGACAACATGCCAACCGAACCACTGGAGCTGATGAATCAGGAGAAAATACAAGCAAGAAACCTGCGCGGAACAAATTTGAGGCGCATCGTTTCGACAATCGCAGTACAGGACGGGAGCCTTGTCATGGAAGTCACTGGTAACGTCTCGTTGACATCAGAGACGACTAACAAGAATGAATCCATGCTCTTCTGCTCTACGAACAATGATGAAACCATTCAAGTCCAACCAACCAACAACGCTCAATTCTTCCGCCGTTCATGCCAACCGAAGACTGTCCTGGAGTATTTCAAGGGGCCTGATAGCTTCCGAGTGTTAGTTAAAGCTGCCCGACATATCGAAAAGCATGCTGAAATCACCGTACCATTTCCTCGCAACTACAAGGAATCAAATAAGAGGCTGAAGTGCGCTCTTCATTCGGGTAATATGGAGGAGTGTCCATTTGAGAAGGAGAGAAAAGTCCATAAAAAGGCTAACTGGTTTCCCCCTCTTCTTGTTGATTTTTCCCTATTTGTCTAAACTGTTGCTTCATCTTGTTTTCATTCCCCCTTTCTATCTCTTCATATGCCTTTTGATTTTACCTTTTTTTTCATTTTTTCATTTTCTCAAATCTCAACTTAATATTGTTGCTCCTCGGTTTTTAATTTGCTCTATTTGTTTTTTTAATATGTAAAATTTGAGCTTTTCCAGACTTTTCTGTGTGCTGTTTTTTATGAAATTTTTGATGACATTTAGATTGATAAACAAAAAATGTCCCATAGGTTTCTAAAAAAGAGCATCAATACAAAGTCATTTATTTTTCTCACAATCAGATGCAATGTTTTGAGTTTTAGTCGATGATTCTGTGTTCTTCCAATTGGTTTTTACTTCTTGTTGAGCATTGGAGAGATATTGTAGTAAATGCAATCATACCCGAGTGGACGGAGGCACTCGTAATGCTTTCTCTGCAAAATACAGTATGAAATTATCTGAAATTTTTCTGAAGTTTGAAGTTTTCTAAACCGTGTTTTACGTCAACTAAACCAGAGAAAAATGAACAGTGACTTTTCCAGAATTGGGAGATTTTTAGAATAATTCAAAAATACTTTTTTTTCTAAGTAAGCTATGAACGTTCAGGAACAATGTTAGTTGTGTTCTCACAAATTTCTCCATTAGGTAAGAGTGTCAGTCCGTGAAGATTCGTTCCGAATCTAAGATACTAGCAAAGCGGCAGAACTGCTAACATTCTTTAGGAATATGTTAGGGATGTTGCAGAAATTATACCTCTCTATGAATGCAATGGAGTGACAAAAGTTGGTAACTTTTCTTCCCAATCACTTCCAACTACCACTACCACAAAGGAGGGTACCTCGGTGATACATAAGCATGGCAGCCTTCCATGATTGAAAATACTAGGTTGAGTTCAAAATGAGAGTCGTTTTTGACTTTTTCCTAGAGGTCTAGATGTAACAAAAGTGGGGTAACTTTTCTTCTCAATCACTTCCAACTACCACTACCACAAAGGAGGGTACCTCGGTGATACATAAGCATGGCAGCCTTCCATGATTGAAAATACTAGGTTGAGTTCAAAATGAGAGTCGTTTTTGACTTTTTCCTAGGAGTCTAGATGTAACTTTTCTTCTCAATCACTTCCAACTACCACTACCACAAAGGAGGGTACCTCGGTGATACATAAGCATGGCAGCCTTCCATGATTGAAAATACTAGGTTGAGTTCAAAATGAGAGTCGTTTTTGACTTTTTCCTAGAGGTCTACATGTAACAAAAGTGGGGTAACTTTTCTTCTCAATCACTTCCAACTACCACTACCACAAAGGAGGGTACCTCGGTGATACATAAGCAAGGCAGCCTTCCATGAAAGAAAATACTAGGTTGAGTTCAAAATGAGAGTCGTTTTTGACTTTTTCCTAGAGGTCTAGATGTAACAAAAGTGGGGTAACTTTTCTTCTCAATCACTTCCAACTACCACTACCACAAAGGAGGGTACCTCGGTGATACATAAGCATGGCAGCCTTCCATGATTGAAAATACTAGGTTGAGTTCAAAATGAGAGTCGTTTTTGACTTTTTCCTAGGAGTCTAGATGTAACTTTTCTTCTCAATCACTTCCAACTACCACTACCACAAAGGAGGGTACCTCGGTGATACATAAGCATGGCAGCCTTCCATGATTGAAAATACTAGGTTGAGTTCAAAATGAGAGTCGTTTTTGACTTTTTCCTAGAGGTCTACATGTAACAAAAGTGGGGTAACTTTTCTTCTCAATCACTTCCAACTACCACTACCACAAAGGAGGGTACCTCGGTGATACATAAGCATGGCAGCCTTCCATGAAAGAAAATACTAGGTTGAGTTCAAAATGAGAGTCGTTTTTGACTTTTTCCTAGAGGTCTAGATGTAACAAAAGTGGGGTAACTTTTCTTCTCAATCACTTCCAACTACCACTACCACAAAGGAGGGTACCTCGGTGATACATAAGCATGGCAGCCTTCCATGAAAGAAAATACTAGGTTGAGTTCAAAATGAGAGTCGTTTTTGACTTTTTCCTAGAGGTCTACATGTAACAAAAGTGGGGTAACTTTTCTTCTCAATCACTTCCAACTACCACTACCACAAAGGAGGGTACCTCGGTGATACATAAGCATGGCAGCCTTCCATGATTGAAAATACTAGGTTGAGTTCAAAATGAGAGTCGTTTTTGACTTTTTCCTAGGAGTCTAGATGTAACTTTTCTTCTCAATCACTTCCAACTACCACTACCACAAAGGAGGGTACCTCGGTGATACATAAGCATGGCAGCCTTCCATGATTGAAAATACTAGGTTGAGTTCAAAATGAGAGTCGTTTTTGACTTTTTCCTAGAGGTCTACATGTAACAAAAGTGGGGTAACTTTTCTTCTCAATCACTTCCAACTACCACTACCACAAAGGAGGGTACCTCGGTGATACATAAGCAAGGCAGCCTTCCATGAAAGAAAATACTAGGTTGAGTTCAAAATGAGAGTCGTTTTTGACTTTTTCCTAGAGGTCTAGATGTAACAAAAGTGGGGTAACTTTTCTTCTCAATCACTTCCAACTACCACTACCACAAAGGAGGGTACCTCGGTGATACATAAGCATGGCAGCCTTCCATGAAAGAAAATACTAGGTTGAGTTCAAAATGAGAGTCGTTTTTGACTTTTTCCTAGGAGTCTAGATGTAACTTTTCTTCTCAATCACTTCCAACTACCACTACCACAAAGGAGGGTACCTCGGTGATACATAAGCATGGCAGCCTTCCATGATTGAAAATACTAGGTTGAGTTCAAAATGAGAGTCGTTTTTGACTTTTTCCTAGGAGTCTAGATGTAACTTTTCTTCTCAATCACTTCCAACTACCACTACCACAAAGGAGGGTACCTCGGTGATACATAAGCATGGCAGCCTTCCATGATTGAAAATACTAGGTTGAGTTCAAAATGAGAGTCGTTTTTGACTTTTTCCTAGGAGTCTAGATGTAACTTTTCTTCTCAATCACTTCCAACTACCACTACCACAAAGGAGGGTACCTCGGTGATACATAAGCATGGCAGCCTTCCATGATTGAAAATACTAGGTTGAGTTCAAAATGAGAGTCGTTTTTGACTTTTTCCTAGAGGTCTACATGTAACAAAAGTGGGGTAACTTTTCTTCTCAATCACTTCCAACTACCACTACCACAAAGGAGGGTACCTCGGTGATACATAAGCATGGCAGCCTTCCATGAAAGAAAATACTAGGTTGAGTTCAAAATGAGAGTCGTTTTTGACTTTTTCCTAGGAGTCTAGATGTAACTTTTCTTCTCAATCACTTCCAACTACCAATACCACAAAGGAGGGTACCTCGGTGATACATAAGCATGGCAGCCTTCCATGATTGAAAATACTAGGTTGAGTTCAAAATGAGAGTCGTTTTTGACTTTTTCCTAGAGGTCTACATGTAACAAAAGTGGGGTAACTTTTCTTCTCAATCACTTCCAACTACCACTACCACAAAGGAGGGTACCTCGGTGATACAAAAGCATGGCAGCCTTCCATGAAAGAAAATACTAGGTTGAGTTCAAAATGAGAGTCGTTTTTGACTTTTTCCTAGGAGTCTAGATGTAACTTTTCTTCTCAATCACTTCCAACTACCACTACCACAAAGGAGGGTACCTCGGTGATACATAAGCATGGCAGCCTTCCATGATTGAAAATACTAGGTTGAGTTCAAAATGAGAGTCGTTTTTGACTTTTTCCTAGGAGTCTAGATGTAACAAAAGTGGGGTAACTTTTCTTCCCATTCACTTCCAACTACCACTACCACAAAGGAGGGTACCTCGGTGATACATAAGCATGGCAGCCTTCCATGAGTGAAAATACTAGGTTGAGTTCAAAATGAGAGTCGTTTTTGACTTTTTCCTAGGAGTCTAGATGTAACAAAAGTGGGGTAACTTTTCTTCCCATTCACTTCCAACTACCACTACCACAAAGGAGGGTACCTCGGTGATACATAAGCATGGCAGCCTTCCATGAGTGAAAATACTAGGTTGAGTTCAAAATGAGAGTCGTTTTTGACTTTTTCCTAGAGGTCTAGATGTAACAAAAGTGGGGTAACTTTTCTTCCCATTCACTTCCAACTACCACTACCACAAAGGAGGGTACCTCGGTGATACATAAGCATGGCAGCCTTCCATGAGTGAAAATACTAGGTTGAGTTCAAAATGAGAGTCGTTTTTGACTTTTTCCTAGAGGTCTAGATGTAACAAAAGTGGGGTAACTTTTCTTCTCAATCACTTCCAACTACCACTACCACAAAGGAGGGTACCTCGGTGATACATAAGCATGGCAGCCTTCCATGAGTGAAAATACTAGGTTGAGTTCAAAATGAGAGTCGTTTTTGACTTTTTCCTAGAGGTCTACATGTAACAAAAGTGGGGTAACTTTTCTTCCCATTCACTTCCAACTACCACTACCACAAAGGAGGGTACCTCGGTGATACATAAGCATGGCAGCCTTCCATGAGTGAAAATACTAGGTTGAGTTCAAAATGAGAGTCGTTTTTGACTTTTTCCTAGAGGTCTAGATGTAACAAAAGTGGGGTAACTTTTCTTCCCATTCACTTCCAACTACCACTACCACAAAGGAGGGTACCTCGGTGATACATAAGCATGGCAGCCTTCCATGATTGAAAATACTAGGTTGAGTTCAAAATGAGAGTCGTTTTTGACTTTTTCCTAGAGGTCTAGATGTAACAAAAGTGGGGTAACTTTTCTTCCCATTCACTTCCAACTACCACTACCACAAAGGAGGGTACCTCGGTGATACATAAGCATGGCAGCCTTCCATGATTGAAAATACTAGGTTGAGTTCAAAATGAGAGTCGTTTTTGACTTTTTCCTAGAGGTCTAGATGTAACAAAAGTGGGGTAACTTTTCTTCTCAATCACTTTCAACTACCACTACCACAAAGGAGGGTACCTCGGTGATACATAAGCATGGCAGCCTTCCATGATTGAAAATACTAGGTTGAGTTCAAAATGAGAGTCGTTTTTGACTTTTTCCTAGAGGTCTAGATGTAACAAGAGTGGGGTAACTTTTCTTCTCAATCACTTCCAACTACCACTACCACAAAGGAGGGTACCTCGGTGATACATAAGCATGGCAGCCTTCCATGATTGAAAATACTAGGTTGAGTTCAAAATGAGAGTCGTTTTTGACTTTTTCCTAGGAGTCTAGATGTAACTTTTCTTCTCAATCACTTCCAACTACCACTACCACAAAGGAGGGTACCTCGGTGAAACATAAGCATGGCAGCCTTCCATGATTGAAAATACTAGGTTGAGTTCAAAATGAGAGTCGTTTTTGACTTTTTCCTAGAGGTCTAGATGTAACAAGAGTGGGGTAACTTTTCTTCTCAATCACTTCCAACTACCACTACCACAAAGGAGGGTACCTCGGTGAAACATAAGCATGGCAGCCTTCCATGATTGAAAATACTAGGTTGAGTTCAAAATGAGAGTCGTTTTTGACTTTTTCCTAGGAGTCTAGATGTAACTTTTCTTCTCAATCACTTCCAACTACCACTACCACAAAGGAGGGTACCTCGGTGATACATAAGCATGGCAGCCTTCCATGATTGAAAATACTAGGTTGAGTTCAAAATGAGAGTCGTTTTTGACTTTTTCCTAGGAGTCTAGATGTAACAAAAGTGGGGTAACTTTTCTTCCCATTCACTTCCAACTACCACTACCACAAAGGAGGGTACCTCGGTGAAACATAAGCATGGCAGCCTTCCATGATTGAAAATACTAGGTTGAGTTCAAAATGAGAGTCGTTTTTGACTTTTTCCTAGAGGTCTAGATGTAACAAAAGTGGGGTAACTTTTCTTCCCATTCACTTCCAACTACCACTACCACAAAGGAAGGTACCTCGGTGATACATAAGCATGGCAGCCTTCCATGATTGAAAGTACTAGGTTGAGTTCAAAATGAGAGTCGTTTTTGACTTTTTCCTAGGAGTCTAGATGTAACTTTTCTTCTCAATCACTTCCAACTACCACTACCACAAAGGAGGGTACCTCGGTGAAACATAAGCATGGCAGCCTTCTATGATTGAAAATACTAGGTTGAGTTCAAAATGAGAGTCGTTTTTGACTTTTTCCTAGGAGTCTAGATGTAACAAAAGTGGGGTAACTTTTCTTCTCAATCACTTCCAACTACCACTACCACAAAGGAGGGTACCTCGGTGAAACATAAGCATGGCAGCCTTCTATGATTGAAAATACTAGGTTGAGTTCAAAATGAGAGTCGTTTTTGACTTTTTCCTAGGAGTCTAGATGTAACTTTTCTTCTCAATCACTTCCAACTACCACTACCACAAAGGAGGGTACCTCGGTGAAACATAAGCATGGCAGCCTTCCATGAAAGAAAATACTAGGTTGAGTTCAAAATGAGAGTCGTTTTTGACTTTTTCCTAGGAGTCTAGATGTAACTTTTCTTCTCAATCACTTCCAACTACCACTACCACAAAGGAGGGTACCTCGGTGATACATAAGCATGGCAGCCTTCCATGATTGAAAATACTAGGTTGAGTTCAAAATGAGAGTCGTTTTTGACTTTTTCCTAGGAGTCTAGATGTAACTTTTCTTCTCAATCACTTCCAACTACCACTACCACAAAGGAGGGTACCTCGGTGATACATAAGCATGGCAGCCTTCCATGAGTGAAAATACTAGGTTGAGTTCAAAATGAGAGTCGTTTTTGACTTTTTCCTAGAGGTCTAGATGTAACAAAAGTGGGGTAACTTTTCTTCCCATTCACTTCCAACTACCACTACCACAAAGGAGGGTACCTCGGTGATACATAAGCATGGCAGCCTTCCATGATTGAAAATACTAGGTTGAGTTCAAAATGAGAGTCGTTTTTGACTTTTTCCTAGAGGTCTACATGTAACAAAAGTGGGGTAACTTTTCTTCTCAATCACTTCCAACTACCACTACCACAAAGGAGGGTACCTCGGTGATACATAAGCATGGCAGCCTTCCATGAAAGAAAATACTAGGTTGAGTTCAAAATGAGAGTCGTTTTTGACTTTTTCCTAGGAGTCTAGATGTAACTTTTCTTCTCAATCACTTCCAACTACCACTACCACAAAGGAGGGTACCTCGGTGATACATAAGCATGGCAGCCTTCCATGATTGAAAATACTAGGTTGAGTTCAAAATGAGAGTCGTTTTTGACTTTTTCCTAGGAGTCTAGATGTAACTTTTCTTCTCAATCACTTCCAACTACCACTACCACAAAGGAGGGTACCTCGGTGATACATAAGCATGGCAGCCTTCCATGATTGAAAATACTAGGTTGAGTTCAAAATGAGAGTCGTTTTTGACTTTTTCCTAGGAGTCTAGATGTAACTTTTCTTCTCAATCACTTCCAACTACCACTACCACAAAGGAGGGTACCTCGGTGATACATAAGCATGGCAGCCTTCCATGATTGAAAATACTAGGTTGAGTTCAAAATGAGAGTCGTTTTTGACTTTTTCCTAGGAGTCTAGATGTAACTTTTCTTCTCAATCACTTCCAACTACCACTACCACAAAGGAGGGTACCTCGGTGATACATAAGCATGGCAGCCTTCCATGATTGAAAATACTAGGTTGAGTTCAAAATGAGAGTCGTTTTTGACTTTTTCCTAGGAGTCTAGATGTAACTTTTCTTCTCAATCACTTCCAACTACCACTACCACAAAGGAGGGTACCTCGGTGATACATAAGCATGGCAGCCTTCCATGATTGAAAATACTAGGTTGAGTTCAAAATGAGAGTCGTTTTTGACTTTTTCCTAGAGGTCTACATGTAACAAAAGTGGGGTAACTTTTCTTCTCAATCACTTCCAACTACCACTACCACAAAGGAGGGTACCTCGGTGATACATAAGCATGGCAGCCTTCCATGATTGAAAATACTAGGTTGAGTTCAAAATGAGAGTCGTTTTTGACTTTTTCCTAGGAGTCTAGATGTAACAAAAGTGGGGTAACTTTTCTTCCCATTCACTTCCAACTACCACTACCACAAAGGAGGGTACCTCGGTGATACATAAGCATGGCAGCCTTCCATGATTGAAAATACTAGGTTGAGTTCAAAATGAGAGTCGTTTTTGACTTTTTCCTAGAGGTCTAGATGTAACAAAAGTGGGGTAACTTTTCTTCCCATTCACTTCCAACTACCACTACCACAAAGGAGGGTACCTCGGTGATACATAAGCATGGCAGCCTTCCATGATTGAAAATACTAGGTTGAGTTCAAAATGAGAGTCGTTTTTGACTTTTTCCTAGAGGTCTAGATGTAACAAAAGTGGGGTAACTTTTCTTCCCATTCACTTCCAACTACCACTACCACAAAGGAGGGTACCTCGGTGATACATAAGCATGGCAGCCTTCCATGATTGAAAATACTAGGTTGAGTTCAAAATGAGAGTCGTTTTTGACTTTTTCCTAGAGGTCTAGATGTAACAAAAGTGGGGTAACTTTTCTTCCCATTCACTTCCAACTACCACTACCACAAAGGAGGGTACCTCGGTGATACATAAGCATGGCAGCCTTCCATGATTGAAAATACTAGGTTGAGTTCAAAATGAGAGTCGTTTTTGACTTTTTCCTAGAGGTCTAGATGTAACAAAAGTGGGGTAACTTTTCTTCCCATTCACTTCCAACTACCACTACCACAAAGGAGGGTACCTTGGTGATACATAAGCATGGCAGCCTTCCATGATTGAAAATACTAGGTTGAGTTCAAAATGAGAGTCGTTTTTGACTTTTTCCTAGGAGTCTAGATGTAACTTTTCTTCTCAATCACTTCCAACTACCACTACCACAAAGGAGGGTACCTCGGTGATACATAAGCATGGCAGCCTTCCATGAGTGAAAATACTAGGTTGAGTTCAAAATGAGAGTCGTTTTTGACTTTTTCCTAGAGGTCTAGATGTAACAAAAGTGGGGTAACTTTTCTTCCCATTCACTTCCAACTACCACTACCACAAAGGAGGGTACCTCGGTGATACATAAGCATGGCAGCCTTCCATGATTGAAAATACTAGGTTGAGTTCAAAATGAGAGTCGTTTTTGACTTTTTCCTAGAGGTCTAGATGTAACAAAAGTGGGGTAACTTTTCTTCCCATTCACTTCCAACTACCACTACCACAAAGGAGGGTACCTCGGTGATACATAAGCATGGCAGCCTTCCATGATTGAAAATACTAGGTTGAGTTCAAAATGAGAGTCGTTTTTGACTTTTTCCTAGAGGTCTAGATGTAACAAAAGTGGGGTAACTTTTCTTCCCATTCACTTCCAACTACCACTACCACAAAGGAGGGTACCTCGGTGATACATAAGCATGGCAGCCTTCCATGATTGAAAATACTAGGTTGAGTTCAAAATGAGAGTCGTTTTTGACTTTTTCCTAGAGGTCTAGATGTAACAAAAGTGGGGTAACTTTTCTTCTCAATCACTTTCAACTACCACTACCACAAAGGAGGGTACCTCGGTGATACATAAGCATGGCAGCCTTCCATGATTGAAAATACTAGGTTGAGTTCGAAGTGAGGGTCGTTTTTGCCTGTTTTCTAAGATTTTGGTAACTTTGGAAAGTCTCTCAAGGTGTAACTCTAAACGCTTTTTGCGATTCTAACCCCAACCACCTCCCTGCCAAACTTGCTCTTTATCTGCTTTGGCCATCGGTTGATCCAACATCCATTGCTCCATCCATTGTTGCTCGATCCATCGAAATTGATATGAGTATCTGAAAAATCAATATTTTCAAGAGATATTGAAAAAAAGGAAATTATTGAAAAAAGAGAGGAATGGAAAACTCACCAATCGGTACGAGAGAAATGAGGTATGAATGATGAGTCTCTAAATTTCTGATTTTTCAAAGGAAGTGGGCGGCGCTTTATTGATTTTGAAGAGTGCGTAAAGGGTTCTATGTGCAACCGGATCGATGACAATAGTGGGAAAATTATGACAATAAAGATCAAAGGTACCGACTTTCTGATCTTGGTGTTTTGTACTTGCACAAAAATCAATACAGTAATCTGACCTAGTGCTGGGAAGTTGACTTTTCACAATAACGTGTTGTACTGTTTTCTGAGTTTGACAGGTCTCTAAGATGGAAGAAAAGTGGAAATACGGGACTAGATGGGGACTAATGACTAAAAATTTTGAGATGATTTTTATTTTTTTGACTAAAATTTGACAAAAAAATCTTGACTTGTTTAACTCCAAATTACTCGTCAACTCTGATTCCTCATTCCCAGTCTGCTTCAACCCCTCAAAACTGACCTGCCTAAAATTCCTTTTGTTCTGTTTTCGATCAGCCATCAGACATTGATTCTTCCCCGGTTCGCAGTTGATATGATGATTGTCTCTGGAAAATTAACAAATTAGAATTTTGAAGAAAAAATATTGATACAAAACGAGAAACTTTTGGAAAAGGGGAGAAATACAGTACCGGTCAAAAAGTTGTTAATGTTGCTCATTTTCAGTGAAAAATAGTCAACTGTTCAATGTTTTTTCAATTTTGTGAGTATAGAGATCAACTCTAGAACCCCATATTTGCAATTTACCAATTTTCCCCATGATCACTTTCTTAATATATAGATTGCGTTGAAAAAATCTGTCTCATTTTTCTCGAAATTAACATTGAACTTGGAAGAAATTTCGAGAAACCTTCTCGATACCTAACTCTTTTAAAAAGGGTTATGAAAGTCAATTATCAAAATGAAGTTCTAGAGTTGATCTCTGTACCCACAAAATTTTAAGAAAATTGAATAGCAGGAAACCAATTTTTTAGACCCTCAAAGTTGACTATTTTTCACTGAAAATGAGCAAAGTGGACTACCTTTTGGCTGGTACTGTAAAAAAGGAGAGAAAGATAGGTCACCAACTCGAAAGAGGGGTATGACAGCGAATGGATTTCTAACCAATCCAGATGGAAGTGGGCGGAGTTTTATTGATTTTATGAGTTTTTTTGCCGTTGTGAAGCGGAGTCTAGAGAATTGTTATCATTTCCCCACATTTTTCTCTTCACAATCAAAAATTGTATGCATATGTAGTATAGTGCGCCCGTGTGTTCTTCAAACAATAAAAAGTGGGCGGAGTCTGTGTGCGGCAATAAAAAGTGGGCGGAGTCTGTGGGCGGCGTCTTTTATCTACACAAACAATGGTGAGAATGTGAATACAAATGAGGTTCATTGTTCTATTTTACGACTGCCCACCATGCGGCCACTGTGTCCTCCTTCCAGATTCCATTGATTTTTTTCCTTCCGGTTTTTTCTCTCTCTCTCCCTCTTTCTTTATGTATAGTTTTGTTTGTAACCATCAATTTTCGACTTTCATCTTCTAAAATGTTGCTCTAATTTTAGACAAAATCTTTCTCTTTTTTATCCTTTTTGTGATCTCCGTACTGCTCATTTCCTTGATAGTAAAAGTCCGCTTTTTGTCACATTTCTTTTATCTCGTGCATCCTTCATTCTTCTACAGTTCCGCAGAGTTTAGCTCTATTTTTGAAACGTTGGCATTTTGTTTTACTCCGGATTGCTCACTCCCTTCAAATTTCAATTCGAGTTCGCTATGATTTTTCTTTTTTCAGCACCACCTTGCCAACTTGGTGATTTCTCGCTTCACAAGCAACTTTCGGAATGTCCAAAGGTTATAAGATGGTATGTTTTCTTTTGAAATAGCAGAACTTTTCTAACCAAATGCTGATAGAAA
The DNA here is from genome assembly GCA_963932045.1 of Caenorhabditis sinica. Taxonomy (NCBI): domain Eukaryota; kingdom Metazoa; phylum Nematoda; class Chromadorea; order Rhabditida; family Rhabditidae; genus Caenorhabditis; species Caenorhabditis sinica. The sequence goes on from OZ009940.1 coordinate 26,183,449, forward strand.
AGCTCTGAAAATATGGACTTTGGTAACACATTCAAATTCACTGCATTTTCAGAAACCTACCCATTTCATGGTTCGCAACCGATTTGCCAACTACCGTATCCGAGGATCAAATCGCCACCCGAACAATCTTCGTCAGATTATTCTAATTGATGGAACGAGAGTCGTGAGTAGATTTTTGTGCTTGAATTTCAGTTCTGGGTCTCTCATGGAGCGATATGCGAAGACCATTCAGTACCGGACAAAAAGCCATGAACTTTTGGTATTTTCAGATGAAAAACGTCAACTTTGGGGGTCTGGGAAAGGATGCTAAACTTGACCGTTTGATTTAAAACTTTTTGGGTGTAAACATCAACTCTAGAACTCTATTTTTGTAGTTGGCAATTTTTTTACAAACTCTTCTAAAAATGATATGGCTCGTAAAATTCAGAAGACACTAAAATCCGTGAAAATTGCACTAAAAATGCCGAAATTTAGCATCGCCCCACTTTAAAGGGACACACCATCTTTAGAAGAGGCCGTACAAAAAAATTGTCAACTACAAAAATAGAGTTCTAGAGTTGATGTATACACCCAAAAAGTTCCAAATCAAACGGCTATGCTTAACATCCTTTCGCAGACCCCTAAAGTTGACGATTTTCAACTGAAAAAACCAAAAGTTCATAGCTTTTGGTCCGTTACTGTATGTAGAACAAAACGACTAAAACAGAGAGAATTCCGGCCCTCTCTCTCTCTCTTTTTTTCGGGAAACGCGGGTTCAGTTACCCTCACTGGCATTTTCTTTGAAGATCTTGCTGTGAGCTATACTTTTATGCCGATCCCACACTCCGAGTCACTTTTTGATATTTTGTGTTCTGATAGTTGCTCCCGTTGTCAGACGTTTCCACAACGAAAATTAAAAATCTTTGCGTTCATAGAGACCCGCTTAGGATAAAATATTCCAGTTCATAATTCAATTCAATAAACTATTCTTTTCCAGAGAATCGAGAATTATTCTCCTCGGACAACGCAGCGGTCATCATCACCGCGCTCAGGATCAACTTTGGCAGGAGGGCAAAGGACCCAGGAATCCTCCTCAACACCATCACTTCTCTCGGCTGGACCTCCTTTGGTGATCTCCCCTGGTCACATTGGAACTTTAAGAGACACAGGAATTAACGGGAACGGAGGAATGTTGACTTCCTCTCACGAAGGTTCATCTGCCCAAAGTCTTGAAAACCTAACATCTGCCTCAAGTCTAGAAGAGACTGACACAACCATTTCTACTGGTTCGAGGCCAATGCGAATGACTCATTTTCATGAAGACTTGAGCGCAGAAGAGCGTTGCTATCAGGTGAGATTTTAATCTATATAGATATAGTTTCGCAAATTATTCTGGAATTCTCCACAGTCAGCAGTAAGCCAGTGCCTCTGACGCCCAGTTTCATAACCGCCAACTCACTCCCTTTTCATCGTTTGGACGCATGGCGCATTGGTTGAAGGCGCACCTTTCGCTTCAGTGGTCGCAGGTTCGACCCCTCGCGCCCTCAAAACATTTTTTTCTTTTTTGCTGACTCCGCAAAAATGGAGCCTGATAGTTATAAGGTCTATTCCTAATATGGAGCAGAACTCAAACAACACACGTGGCTCAGATAACCAAAGAAAACAGCGGATTTGTCTGTTTTCAGAAATTTCACGATTATTGTTTGAAATTTGATTCAAGTTAGGATAATTGTCATAATCTCAAAATTGCCAATTTTCAGATGTGGCAACGAAAATCTAATCCAACTGCTTCTCTCAACCCACAACATCAAGATCATGGAGCACCGGGCTCAACGTCAGTGTCATCTGATGTCTCCACTGGCCAATCGCCTACAGTACCTCCAACAATTAGCAGCTCTGCTACTCTTCTCATCGATATACCGCTAACCTCCGGAGAATCTCCATCCCAGTCAGCAGCACATCGGATTCTAGGCCGCCATCGAAAATCCTACGAAGTAAGTCTGGGGCCGCTTTTATCATAGCCCCTCTCCCCTCTTCCAAACGTCGGCGTGTAGCGCAATGGTTGTGTGCGCCCCCACTACTCAGGAGGGGTGGGTTCAACCCCGCGTGTTGTTTTTTATTTTTATTTTGACTTTTCAATAATTCCAAGCACATTTTACGAACATTCTGCTTGGACTTTGTGGGGTTAAATTGGGGCAATGGTCATGTCAAAATTTTTTTATTTTTCTTATTTTCAGAAATGGCGTCTGCGCAAGGATATCGTCACTGCTGTCACTGGGTCAACCATCACTACTCCAACGGCATCGCGTTTGTCGCCCAAGTTCAGAAGTCGGTCTGTTGGGGATCAGGCCGCAGTGCCTCCGAAAAGGCCACGATTAGATAATGTTCCTGTCGAACACTGCAACTCGAGCCCGGATTACGAGGTGTATTCCTATTCGTGTGCGTCGCTCGATCTGTATCAGGTATGTTGAAGAGTCTGAAAGCTTCGAAGTCTGAATTCAGTTTGTCGAAAATAGAATTCGAGGCATTTGAAATTTGAAAGAATTCAAAATTCATAATGAGAAAACGTATTTGCAGATCCGACAGCGAGCTCAAACCATTTCCGCCAATTTGCCATTAGCCCGGATGGGCTCCGTTGAGACCTATGTGATCATCAATGGATGTAGTAACGCCAAGAAGAACACGAAACAATTGGCAGAAGCATATGAGTGAGTTGCTATTCTTTGGAATTGAAGTTGAAGAAATAAAAAGAAAGTTAAGAAATTTAATTTACAGAATCAGTGCGAATGACTTGAAGTTCGTAAACTCGAGGCCGAATCTCTTCGCGGGAGGCGAACCCAACGCAGTTTGCGGCATATTTCGCTTGAGGATCGACAACACCAAGGATTTTCCCTTCACCCAAGTATCAAACTCTTGGAAGACTGTGATGAGAAGTTCCGAAATTGTACGTTTTTCTTTAAAAACTTTGGAGCCTTAATATTAAAACTTATTATTTTTTAGATCGCTCGGAAATCTTCCTTCATTTTCCACTTCATCAGTGTCTCGGAGATGCTTCGTCTTTATGTGCTCGCCACCGCCGCCGAGTTGTATCCAGTGCAATGCACACAACTTTCATCGAACTGGAAACTATCGGTTGCGATGGAGGACCTACTGATCACTGCATATCGCAACAAGAAGATAAGGGATGATGTGGAGAAGGTAAGTGAAGAACATTCCAATTTCACCGAGCAACGATTTCGCAATCTCGGCTTTTCGCAACTAACTTCAATTTTGCAACTTAGACATTTCGCAACTGTACATTTCGCAACCAAAAGTTGCGAAACGACTGGTTGTGAAACGTCCAGTTGGGAAATGTCAAGGTTGCGAAATGTCTGGTGCCCAGTCCTCAGGACGACCAACACCACGGCGCACCTAAACACCAACACTCTCATCTATCTTGTGCGGTTGCGTAGTACAGTGGTTGTGTGCGCGTTCTTCATCCCTGTGGTCGTTGGTTCGACCCCGGGAGTGGTTTTCTCGAAGCGCGGAAAGTGTGGCAGACAAGAAAATCTTACTAGCAGATGGGATGGTAATATTTTGCATAATTTCAGGCCCTCACACAAACTGGACGCCGCCGCCTTGTTCACGAAATGTTGTCGCTTGGATGGAGCCCGGAACCTGACCAGACGCCATCGGTTATCACTGCATCTGGTGCCTCGTCTTCTACAACTCCAGAGCTCCAACCACTTTGACTCCACACATTCATAACTGTTGTTTTCAAATAATTTCTTAGTTTCAATATTCTAGATTCCTCGATAACTTTTTTGTAAACATTTTTCTGATGTTCCCCAATGTTTCTATATGCCCTCATTAGACGTCCCATAAGGATTAACTTCTATACAATCCCCTAACTCATATTTTCGCCTTTTAGCTTTATTTTGAAGCCTTTTAGCTTTATTCTAGAATATTGAAGACCTTTTACATGTGAATAGAAATACATAGTCGCCCACTAGACTATACTTGACTTCATAGGTTTTTTAAAACTTTTTATGATTCAATTTATTCTTGCCTCCCCAAATATTTATAATTTATGTAACCCTTTACTCCCATTTCAATCATATAAATACTTGAAATTTTTCAACATTTTGCAATGCTGATTTTTTTTTAATTTCAGATTGGGAACTCGTGGGGGTTTCGACAACTTTTTATCAGAACTGTGGCTAACGCGCTCTATCTCAATGTCATAACGCGCGCGCTTTCTCTTGCAATGGGAGATCAAAACTTTCAGATCTGCTTTTTGATCTATTAGTGCTAAAATCAGCGCGCGTATATTGAGATAGAAGGGTTGAAAGTTGGAAATCGAGGCAAAGAAATCCTTTTTCACAGTGGAGCGTGTTTGCAACAATTGACGAGGCGTATGGAGAAGAAAACTTATATTACAATTGGTCTTGTATGGACTTTAAAGTCTTGAAATCAATTTTTCCAAACATTTTTATTACTGAAAACTTTAATCAAAGAACACAAGTTAACGAATTCATAACACATATCAATGGAATCCAGCAACCATCTTGAACGGCTCTGGGAAACTCAATAAGTTCCCTGGGTGGTACTTTCCATCAATCCATCCTCCAGGACCATTCTTCCGGATTTCCGTATGAGTAGATCTCACAGCCACATATTCTCCAGAACGGACAACCACCATGAATGCACAATTCGGAATATCTCTGGCACGTTGCTCGACTTGAGACTGCAACATCCACTCTGCATTTCTATTGTTCTGCTCTGTACGGTGTCGCAGGATCGTCTTGTTCTTGTCCAGGTCCTCTTGGAACTTTTTCATTTCGTCAGCACTTGCTGTTCTTGCTTTCTTGCTTCTGAATATGAAGACGTTACAAGCCTTCCGATCCCAAGAAGCTATAGTCTGATCTGCAGGGTGGTTGTACAACAGGCATCTGAAGGCGGACCGGCAGACAACAATGTAGAAGAGGTCGCTGAAACCATAAATAAGTATTTTTTCCAGAAAAGTTCTCACTTTGTCATAATCTTCTCCAGTCCTGCCTGGATCATATCAGCCTTCTCTGCACTTGTCTTCTCCTCATTCTTATCTTGAATCTCCTCGACAAACTGCCGAACTCTGTCAGGCCAGAAATTGTCGCCTTCCTGAAACTCATGATGGTGCTCAAAACTTGACTATTGCTTACAGTATACTCTTGCTCCCACTTCTCCGAAATTTTTTCGAATTCTCGATAGTTTTCAGCAATCTTATCGGCTCGATAGGTTCTTCCGTTTTGGAAAAGACCACTAGCGATGGATTCGAGCATCCACTGAAATGAGGAATTTGGAATTCATAAACTTTGAGTTTTCGACTTACGAATTGTGCAAAAACACCTCCAATAATGTTCTTATGAGTATTGAATGATTCCTTTGTCATCAATTTATCCGCAGTCATTGCCGACTTCAAAAAGTTGGTCATCTCATTGTTCAAAAGTTGCAATAAAGTCTGAAACATTAAGGAACTTTGAACACTCCTTCTAGTGCTCTCATACAGAATAATTACAGTAATCTGAGTCTTGGATTTTTCGACTTTCGAATTCACCTCTGAAAGCTCAACTGGTGAGTTCTTGTCGTACATTTCCCTAAAGAAGGTGGCACTTGATTCTCGAGTTTTTTCATCTTCTGCAGCCGTGATGTCAGTCCAGAATTGGCAGAGAACGGCGGCCTTGACGGCGATGTTCTGAAAAAAGCAAGGGAGAAATTCTTTTAAAATGTAGACCGAAAAATGTTACATTGTAGAAGTTGGTGGCAACGATGAAGGCTTTTAGGTCGTTGAAGTGGTTTCGCATGGAGTCGTCGAGCTGTAAGGTGCAAGTGTGCTCTATTGGAAAACTCTGGAATAGCAAGTGCGCTCTAGGGGTAACCAAGATTTTATCAAAGAACGGTGAAATAGAAAGTGTGGTCTATTGTAAATGCAGAGATTGCAAGTGCGCTCTATGGCGAATCTGAGGCTTGTAATGGTGCTCTATTGAAAACCAAAAAGTTGCAATGGTGCTCTATTGAAAATTTGAGAGTTGCAAGTGTGCTCTGTTGAGAATCTACATCTCTTTTTGTTTCTAAAAACCTCAATGCTCACCTTCTTCATGCTCACTTTCAGCTCCTTCAACTCCTTCAAAACTGGTGCATTCGCGTCATCTGCTGTCGACACAATCAGGTTCTTCACAAATAGTCCAACTCCAACAAAAGCCGCCAACTGAGGAGACATTTTACTGAAAGTGTACATCCCAACATCCGCACAATCCTTGATGGAAGTCACCACATTGACGACGTTGGTTTTGGCGTCTGAAAATTTGAATCATAAATGAGTTTTTGGCCTAAAAACAAACATACCGCTCATGTTCTCCTGTTGATAATTCAGTTCTCTGCCCCTCCATATTTATACTCAATTTTCGATACAAAGATCACAAACTTGTTTGTTTCGGGGGAATTTGTTATCTTTTGTGGTTTGATTTTTCCTCGATCGTTAAATGAAACAAACATCGTTTATCACTGAAACTTTTCTAGTTTCGAACAAAATTTTCGGTCAAACCACAAAAAATTGATAAGAATTAATCAAAAATCACACTGATCTTTGGAAATGGGCACAGTATATAAGAGAAGATAAGGGAGAAGAGAACAAGAAACAACGCTTGCATTCGAAAATGGACGATGGTGAGTTTCTTAACAGAAAATTTGGTTTCAGTTTGGATTTTTGGATCACAGGGGTCCTAAGCCCCTCAGACATTTTCCGAGATCCAATAAATCCAAAAAAAAGGTAATTTTCTAATAACCAAATCCAATTCCAGATGCAAAAACCAACGTGGCCAACTCGGTCACATCTATCAAAGATTGTGCAGATGTTGGAATGTACACGTTCAGTAAAATGTCTCCTCAATTGGCGGCTTTTGTTGGAGTCGGATTGTTTGTCAAGAACCTGATTGTCTCAACTGCACCGGATCCGAATGCACCGGTTTTGAAGGGATTAGGAGAGCTGAAAGTCGGAATTCAGAAGGTGAACACAGACTTTGCAACGATTTTCTGCTCCGAGACATTTTCAACTAACCATTTCGCAACTCACGTCTATTTTGCAATCACGAAAATTAGCAACCAAGACATTTCGCAACTTTATAAACTTGTCTTCTTCACATTCATTTAGGGTGTGTGTGCGATCGAGAGTACTGTAAACCTCTAGATTTGAAAATTTTTGATTTCTATATGAACCATTTGAAATATTCTGGTTTTTGTGGTCTCGAAATGATGTGGTTGCGGATTGTCGCAGTTGCGAAATGACTAGTTGCAAAACGTCCAGTTTTTAAATGACGTGGTTGTGGATTGTCGCAGTGGCGAAACGACCTGTGGCGAAATGTCTCGGAGCCCGGTTTTCAAATAATCGAACACTTGATTGCAAAAACATTCATTTTTTCGACAGCTCTAACGTGCTCAGAACCTTCTGGAACTGTTCTTATGAGACTGTAGAGTTATTTGCTTCAATTCCCATTAGATCACACTTACAACTTCCGAATGTCCAATAGAGCGCACTTGCAACGTTACCCCGTTTTGCAGCTCGACGAAAACATGAAAACCCGCTTCGACGACCTCAAGGCTTTTATCGTAATGCAACAGTTTCATAATGTAAGCTGCTCGAAAATTCTATTTTTCAAACGCCCGCCAATTTTAGAACATTGCCGTCAAAGCATCAGTTCTCTGCCAATTCTGGTGTGACACCACTGTCAAGGACGATCCGAAAGTTCGAGGAGAGAGTGTGAAAGTTTTCAAGGAGGCTTATGAGAAGAATTCTCCCTTGGAGCTTGGAGAGGTACGGCGGTTTATGAAATTCCAAAAAAAGACGTTCGAGATTTCAGACCTTGATGCAAGTTCTGAGCAACGAGGTGACCAACTTTTTGAAGCAAGCAATGTCGGCAGATAAATTGATGGCTACGGAGACTTTTACAAAGTGCAGGACTATGATTGAAGCGGTTTTCGCGCAATTGGTAGGTCAGAAGTTTGACAGAAATATGACTAGAGCCCTAAAATTTTTGGCCCAGCCTACGTTTGGACCCGCTTATTCTTAGTCCCCGTACACGTTCGGATCCTTTAAGTTCGATCCTTCGAATTTCCAATAGAGCGCACTTTCGACATTTTCAACAGAGCACATTTGCAACCCCGCCCATGTCTGAACACCTTACAGTTTAGGGGCATTTTAAAACTTAGTTGCACCCACGATTCATATTTCAGTGGATGTTGGAATGCTTTGCGAGCGGTCTATTCCATGACGAGGACAAATATCGGCCGAATAAAGTGCAAGAGCAATTTGGACGGTTTCAGGAGGTTGTGAAGAAGTGGGAAGAGGAGTATCAGGTAAGGAATTCGAACAAAGTTTCGGCGGGAAATCCAATTTATGAGAATAAAAGTTTAAGATCGGCAGTGACTTCTGGCCTGAAAAAGTTCGTCAGTTTGTGGAGAAGATTCAGGATGAGAATGAGGAGAAGACAAGTGCAGAGAAGGCCGATTTGATTCAGGCGGGTCTGGAGAAGATGATGACTAAGTGAGCCAATTTGAAAAGTATTGCTGGATTACAGTAACTTTCTTCAGCGACCTCTTCTACATTGTTGTCTGTCGGTCCGCCTACAGATGTCTGTTGTACAACCACCCTGCTGATCAGACTATTGCCTCCTTGGATAGAAAGTATTGTAACGTCTTCATATTTAGAAGCAAGAAAGCAAGAACAGCAAGTGCTGACGAAATGAAAAAGTTCCAAGAGGACCTGGACAAGAATAAGACAATCCTACGACACCGAACAGAGCAGAATAATAGAAATGCGGAGTGGATGCTACAGTCTCAAGTCGAGCAACGTGCCAGAGATATTCCGAATTGTGCATTCATGGTAGTTGTCCGTTCTGGAGAATATGTAGCTGTGAGATCTACTCATACTGATATTCGGAAGGATGGTCCTGGTGGATGGATTGATGGAAAATATCACCCAGGAAATATTTTCAGTGCTGGAGAGGATTTCAAGATGGTTGCTGGATTCCATTAACGTATGTTACGAATTTGTTAATTTGTGTCTTTTGATAATAGTTGTCAGTAATAAAATTTTTGAAATTTTTGATTTCAAGATTTTAAAGGCCATACAAGACCAATTGAAATGTACATGCATATGTTTTCTTCCCACATCTCATAATTTCCTATTATACTATTATATATTTGCAGTCTGTTGGCCCACTTTAAAGGCGCATGGACTTGTTTTTTTCTAGATATCTCGCCACGAATTGATCTACTGTCAAAGAGTAAGGAATGTCAGACTCAGATTACTGTAATTATTCTGTATGAGAGCACTGTCCCAGAATCTAAAAAGTGTTCAAGGTTCCTTAACGTTTCAGACTCTATTGCAACTTTTGAACAACGAAATGACCAACTTTTTGAAGTCGGCAATGACTGCGGATAAATTGATGACAAAGGAATCATTCAATACTCATAAGAACATTATTGGAGGTGTTTTCACGCCCAGTATTTGACCTACAAAGTGACCAGGCTGGTGAAAAATAAATAGAAAACATTTCGTGAAAAAAATTTTTGACCTAAAATTTTTCGAAAAATTTTTTTTTGATCTACCGCGAAATTTTTTTCTCGATTCTTCTTCGGTTGTTTTTCTTCATTTTTCCTCATTTTTCGTCGTTTTTCGTTTGTTGCTGATCGATTTTCGTCGTTTTTGCGCCGATTTTTCAGCGATTTTTCTCGAATTTTGTGTGTTTTTCCTCAATTTCATGAGATTTTATTGCTTTTTTCGCCGTTGTTTCGCTTTTTCCACTCGAAATTTCCTCTTTTTCCAGGTAAACAACATGGCGACTGCAGAAGGGTCCGACGGATACTTCAATTTTCTAGGAAGTGAGTTTTTGAGACCAAATTTCGAGCAATTTTCGACAAATTTGACCAAATTTCCGAACCTAATTTCTCTTTTTTTCCAGAAGCTGGCATCTCGAATCACAAGAAAACCAATCCACATCATCGGAGGACGATGGTGAGCAATCGAAACGAGCAATCGAGGAGAGTGCAGCGACCGGGACGACGTTTCTGGAGGTGCCGATGAATGGAAAGAAGAGACGCGTCACCAAGAAGAGAAGATTTCCCCCTCTCCCTATATGACCCCCCCCCCCCCTCATCCATTTTTTTACTGTTTCCCTCTTCCTGACTTTGACTGTTTCCTTCCATAACGAGTGTTCTGATTAGAGTCTTATGCTGATGACCTGGCGGAAGATAGGCTTTCAGTGCACTCGGCCAGTGTTCCAGTTAAGCCCCTAGCCAGGTCGCTCGCTTTTTATCAGCGGTAAAATAGGATATCACTCGGATAAGGAAGGGAACGGTTAAATTGTCAATCAGGTCGTTCTGGACGGAATCAGAAGCGCTGATCCCATCTGACGATGAACCTGTTGGTGATGAATAGTAGCCAATAGTGTGAAGCAGATGGCTTTTTGGCCCTTTTATTCTGGAAGGGGTGACTTTGGTTGACAGAACTGGAATGGGGGGAAAAGTGAACTTTTTGGATGGGAGTCAGTTTTTGACGTTTTTCTCCCATTGTGTTAGTGACCGTGCTTTTAAAGCATTTCTTTCTCTGAAAGAGTGTTCCGTGGGCCTATGCTGATTCGAAATGGCGGAAGATAGGCTTTCAGTGCACTCAGTGAGTGTTCCAGTTAAGCCCCTAGTCAGTCTCAGCGGATATAGGTTTACGGTTCACTCCGGAAGGGAGGGAATGGCTGGCACTTGGGGGATTGACTGAAAATTCTGACATTTTGGTCATATTTGGATCTTTTGGAACCATTTCTCCAATCGATGATTGTCCCATGATTTCAAGAAGAACTTCAACTTCGACTACGGATGAGAAGAAGAAGCGACAGGAAGAAAAACTGGAAAAGCAAGAACAGTTTTCAACCATTTCAAGGTTGGTTTGGGCTATTTTAAGGTGATTTTTTTAATTAACCACATTTTTAGGCTTTTGCCCAGTCGTCCCTGCTCGATTAACGCCTTCATCTGCACTCGCTCCACATCACCATACTCCACCAAGCATCCCGAAATGGCAACTTCTTCTCCGTGGCCGAACATGTTGTCAAGAAAAGTTAGGAGGATTCCGGAGGAAATTACAAACTTCCCTTTTACTCTACTACCCTGTGGACTCCTCGAAATCCGACGACGACTACGTGACGTCTCCAGAAGGGCATAAGGGACGTCGAATCATCTGAAGAATTGGAGAAGACTAGATGACGGTCAAGATATGCATCGGATTCTTGAAAATGACGACACCAGGGAGATGGAGGATTCTGAAGACCCTGGATTTTGCTAAAAGGGAGTCACGAGAGAGCCGACAAGGATGAGGAATCGGAAGACGTGTTCAATGATGTTGTGGATTCCGATAAGCCGTCTCTGAAGTCGTCACTATTTTCTGTCATCCGAAGAGTTTTGGATCCCTTGTGCTGGACTCCAGATGACCAGAAGAAGAAAAAGAAAACTTGAAGGCATTTGAGTTAATAAGGTGAGGATTTTCAAATACTCGAGGATGTCATTCCAGAATTGTAGAATATTGGGATTCTAGAATTTTGGAAGTCTAGGATTCCGGAAACCTAAAATTCGAAGATTCTAAAATTGTTTTCCTGTTTTTTTCTAAAATTAACTCATTTTCAGATTCCCGAGCTCTCTCAAGTATCAAGAGTTCTCCAATCCAACACCTTCTACGAGTCCAGATGCTCCATAAATTCCGAAGATCCCAAATGTAACGAGCATCATTCGATTTTTGATTATCGAATTCAAGACGTCTCCAACTAGTTTGAAGGAGCCCGCGACATGATCTCCCTGACAATACCCTTCTGAATTCACAAATGCTGGCGTCGTCACCTGAATCAATGGAGAAAGTGGAGGATCCGATTCAGAAGTTAACGCAGTCGATTCTAAAAAGACCGGGAGTTCTGAAGACGTCGCCGTTAGAGGCTCTCAAGAATTTATAATTCTATGAAGAACCGATTTTTTTTCTTCAAAAACTGGAAATCAAAGAGGAATTTTCGGTGAGTATTCAGATGACATCGACGATGACATGAAATTTTTTGAAACTCAATTTTCTTTTTTCAGATTCCAAAGGCTCCGAGGACTGCACTCATCGTTTCCGGCTTGCGTGGTGGCTCCGATGGTTTTGTGGAATCTACGGGAATCAGAAGACTCGGATGCGTTTGATTTCCGATTCGGTGGAACCAGAAGAAATAAGAAGATGGCTGGCTGGGACATCATGGATATTCGATTCTGTGGTTTATCGATTTTGAAGAGAAAAGAAGATTCCTTCTCCCTCTCCCTGTATGATCCCCCATCCGTTTTCCCCTTTTCTTTCTCCCCTTCATGACTTTGACCGTTTCCCTCCGTAACGAGTGTTTGTAGTTTGAGTCTTATGCTGATGACCTGGCGGAAGATAGGCTTTCAGTGCACTTGGCCAGTGTTCCAGTTAAGCCCCTAGCCAGGTCGCTCGCTTTTGATCAGCCGTAATATAAGATATCACTCGGATAAGGAAGGAAACGGTTGAATTGTCAATCAGGTCATTCTGGATGGAATCTAAGCGCTGATCCCATCTGACGATGAACCTGTTGGTGAAGAATAGTAGCCAATAGTGTGAAGCAGATGGCCTTTTGGCCCTTTTTTCTGGAAGGGATGACTTTGGTTGACAGAACTGGAAGGGGGGAAAAGTGAAATTTTGGATGGGAGTTAGTTTTTGATGTCTTTTTCCCGTTGTGTTAGTGATCATGCTTTTAAAGCATTTCTTTCCCTGAAAGAGTGTTCCGTGGGCCTATGCTGATTCGAAATGGCGGAAGATAGGCTTTCAGTGCACTCAGTGAGTGTTCCAGTTAAGCCCCTAGTCAGTCTCAGCGGATATAGGTTTACGGTTCACTCCGGAAGGGAGGGAATGGCTAACACTTTGGGGAATCGACTGAAAATTCTGACATTTCGGTCATATTTGGATCTTTCTGAACTACTTTCGATGGCTATCCGATGATATCAAGAAGAACTTCCACTTCGACTCCAGATGAGAAGAAGAAGCGATAGGAAGAAAACTGGAAAAGCAAAAATAGTTTTTCAACCATTTCAAGGTTAGTTTGGGCTATTTCAAGGTTATTTTTCTTAACTAACCTCATTTTTCAGGCAATCGCCCAGTCGCCCCTTCTCGATCAACGCCTTCATCTGCACTCACTCCAACTCACCGTACTCCACCAAGCATCCCGAAATTTCAACTTCTTCTCCGTGGCCGAAGAAGTTGTCAAGAAGAGATGGGAGATTCCGGAGAAAATCAGAAACTCTCTTTTTACTCTACTCCCCTGTGGACCTCTCAAAATTCGACGACGACTACATGACGTCTCCAGATGAGCACTAAGTGACGCCGAACCTTCTGAAGAATTGGAGAAGGCTAGATGACGGTCAAGAGACCTGCCGTTTTCCAATCCAACCAATCCAATCTTTTCCAATCCAGAAGTCAAGATGCTCCAGAAGTTCCGAAGATCCTAAATGTAACAAAAATCATTCGACTCTTGATTTTCGAATTCAAGACGTCTCCAACTAGTTTGAAGGAGCCCGCGACAAGATCTTCCTGACGATACCCTTCTGAATCTTCAAATGCTGACGTCGTCATCGGAATCCATGAAGAGGGTGGATGCTCAGATTCAGAAGTTGACTCAGTGGATTCTGAGAAGCCTGGAAGTCCTGAAGACGTCGCCGTTAGATGCTCAGAAGGATTCATAATCCTATGAAGAACCAATTTTTTCTCAAAAACCGGGAAATAGAGAGGAATTTTCGGTGAGTATTCAGAAGACGTCAACGAGGACATGGACAGTTTCTAAACCTAACTTTTTGTTTTTTCCAGAATCCGAAGGCTCTGAGAACTGCACTCATCGTTTCCGGCTCGCGTGGTGACTCCGATGGTTTTGTGGAATCCTTGGGAATCAGAAGACTCGGATGCGTTTGTTGTCCAATTCGGTGGAACCAGAAGGAAGAAGAAGACGGCTGGCTGTGGCATCGTGGAAATCCGATTCGATGGATTATCGATTTTGAAGAGAAAAGAAGATTTCCCTCCGTCTCTCCCTATATGATCCCCCATCCGTTTTCCCCTTTTTTTCTCCCCTTCCTGACTTTGACTGTTTCCTTCCGTAACGAGTGTTCTGATTAGAGTCTTATGCTGATGACCTGGCGGAAGATAGGCTTTCAGTGCACTCGGCCAGTGTTCCAGTTAAGCCCCTAGCCAGGTCGCTCGCTTTTTATCAGCCGTAATATAAGATATCACTCTGATAAGGGAGGAAACGGTTAAATTGTCAATTAGGTCATTCTGGATGGAATCTAAGCGCTGATCCCATCTGACGATGAACCTGTTGGTGAATAATAGTAGCCGATAGTGTGAAGCAGATGGCTTTTTGGCCCTTTTATTCTGGAAGGGATGACTATGGTTGATAGAACTGGAAGGGGGGAAAAGTGAACTTTTTGGATGGGAGTTAGTTTTTGATGTCTTTTTCCCGTTGTGTTAGTGACCCTGCTTTTAAAGCATTTCTTTCTCTGAAAGAGTGTTTCGTGGGCCTATGCTGATTCGAAATGGCGGAAGATAGGCTTTCAGTGCACTCAGTGAGTGTTCCAGTTAAGCCCCTAGTCAGTCTCAGCGGATATAGGTTTACGGTTCACTCCGGAAGGGAGGGAATGGCTAACACTTTGGGGAATCGACTGAAAATTCTGACATTTCGGTCATATTTGGATCTTTCTGAACTACTTTCGATGGCTATCCGATGATATCAAGAAGAACTTCCACTTCGACTCCAGATGAGAAGAAGAAGCGATAGGAAGAAAACTGGAAAAGCAAAAATAGTTTTTCAACCATTTCAAGGTTAGTTTGGGCTATTTCAAGGTTATTTTTCTTAACTAACCTCATTTTTCAGGCAATCGCCCAGTCGCCCCTTCTCGATCAACGCCTTCATCTGCACTCACTCCAACTCACCGTACTCCACCAAGCATCCCGAAATTTCAACTTCTTCTCCGTGGCCGAAGATGTTGTCAAGAAGAATTGGGAGGATTCAAGCGGAAATTAGAAACTCCCTATCTACTCTACCACCTTGTGGACCCCTCGAAATTCGACAAAGACTACAAGACGTCTCCAGAAGGTCACAAGGGGCGTCAAATCTTCAGAAGAATTGGAGAATACGAGATGAGGGTCAAGAGGTGCATCGGATTCTGGATAACGACAGCACCAAGGAGATTGATGATTCAGAAGATCCTGGATTTGGCTAGAAGGGAGTCGCAAGAGATCCGAAAAGGATGAGAAGTTTAGAGATGAGCTCCATGATGTCGATGGTTCCGATGAGTCATCTCTGAAGTGAACGCTTTCAACGTGCTGGAAGTCCTGAAGACGTCGCCGTTAGATGCTCAGAAGGATTCATTGGCCTATGAAAAACCAGTTTTTTCACAAAACCGGAAATTAGAGAGGAATTTTCGGTGAGTATTCAGAAGACGTCAACGAAGACATGGACATTTTCTAAACCTAATTTTTTTTTTCAGATTCCGAAGGGTTTGAGGACTGCTCATCGCTTCCGGCTCGTGTGGCGTTTCCGATGATTTTGTGGAATCCTCGGGAATCAAAAGAGAGAAGACAACGTCGACTTTCGAGAGGGACGCGGAGATTTTTGATTTTATGGATTTCTGATTTTTTTTGTCAGACCTGAGAAAAGATAATCAGGCCTGTAATCTGTTGGACTCGTTATTACGTGTTGGGCTACTTGACTTTCAATTTGGACTATATCTCCTGAAAAGGGGACCTTGTGGACTTTGGATTTTAGGGAAAAATGCACTTTGAAGGTGCGAAATTAGAGAATTACTGGCTGACATTTTGGACCTTTTTAACTCGGACTACCTTTTTTGGACTCGTCGACTAGAATATTGGACTATTTGATTTGGACTTGTGGACTATTGGACTACTGTATTGGATTTTCTAAACTTGGACTAATAGGCTGCCCGGCCGGATGCTTGGACTATTATTGGACTTGGACTTTGGTTTTTTTAGTTCAATTTTTGGACTATATTGGACTAGAAAAATGGGCTTCTCTCCGATTGTTTTGGACTGTTTCATTTGGACAATTTGTGTCTGAAGTTTGGGCATCTGTGGGCTTTCGAGTCTGGACTATTTTTTTGTTTGGAATTCGGACTAGAGGCCTTAATAACCAGGCTTTTAGGCTTATTTGTTGGACTTCAAATATTGGACTATTGGACTAATGGACTTGAACTTTCATGATTTTACTTTGGACTTCCTGACTTGAGCTATTTGGCTGAGACTTTGAACTATAATTCAGTTATCAAGATATTTTCAGGTCCAAAGCGATGGAAGGATTTTAATTCATTTATTTGATAAATTCTATAGCATATTTTTGTAAAATGTTTTTCGATGAGAATAAATAGTTTTAGAGAAATCAATTGAACAAAGTTATAAAACAGGAAATTCATCGAAACCCGGCGACCATCTTGAACGGCTCTCCAGCACTCCACTCATTTCCAGGATGATAATTTCCATCAATCCATCCTCCAGGACCATTCTCCCGGATTTCCGTATGAGTTGATCTCACAGCAACATATTCTCCAGAACGAACAACCACCATGAATGCACAATTCGGAATATTTGCTGCCCGTTGCTCGACTTGAGACTGCAACATCCACTCCGCATTTCTATTATTTTGCTCAAATCGGTGTCGTAGGATTCTCTTGTTCTTGTCCAAGTCTTCTCGGAACTTTTTCATTTCGTCAGCACTGGCTGATCTTCCATGTTTGCTTCGGAAAATGAATACGTTGCATGCCTTTCTATCCCAAGAAGCTATAGTTTGATCGGCAGGGTTGTTGAACAACAGGCATCTGAATGCAGTGCGGCAAACAACAATGTAGAATAGGTCTCTGAAACCTTAAATAAGTATTGTTTTTTCCCAGAAAAGTTCATACTTTGTCATAATCTTCTCCAACCCCGCTTTGATCATATCCGCTTTCTCTGCGCTCGTTTTCTCCTCATTCTCATCCTGAATCTTCTCCACAAACTGACGAATCTTGTCTGGCCAGAAACCGTCACCACCCTAAAATTCTTAATAAAACTAGTGTCCATATATTCTGCTTACCGTATACTCATCTTGCCATTTCTTTGAAATTTCTTCAAATTTGGTGCACAGTTTAGCAATTTTTCTTGCACGATATTGATCTCCATTATGGAATAATGCGCTGGCATAGCACTCGATCATCCACTGAAATTTCGTAACTGAAATCAGACCGCCTAATGAAATTTGAGTCCCTTACAAGCTGCGACAGTACTCCTCCAATCAAATTCCGATTCTTTTCAAACGTATCAACTGTCATCAATGTATCAGCAGCCATTGATTGTTTCAACAAATTGGTCACTTCATTTTTGATGAGTTGCATCAAAGTCGCTGCGAGTTGCAACGGTCCATACTTCACGTACAACTTCTCGAAAAACTCTACGGCTTCTTTTTGATCTCTCTGGTTTTTCATTAGCAGAAGATCGCTCCAAAATTGGCAGAGGGCGGAGGCTTTGACGGCGATGTTCTGAAAAATTAGTTTGTTGAAAGTGAGAAAAATCATAAGGCAATTTACGTTGTAGAAGTATTGGGCCACAATAAAGGCTTTGAGGTCGTCGAATCGAGCCTTCATCTTTTCTTCGGTCTGTAAAAAGGTGATGTTGTAATGTCACTGGTTGCAAATTATAAATTTGCAATCTGTTGGCTATCTTTAAAGGCGCATGGGCTTATTTTCGACGATATCTCACCACGAAATTGATCTACCGCCAGTTCAAAAATGAAGCGCGTATGCGCCTTTGAAGTCTGCCAACAGACTAAAAATTTATGATAACAAAAAGGAATTGAAGGCGGAATTCTTTTTGAATTTTTGCGTCAGTGCGTCGGTACTTTTTGGCTGCGGGCCAGGCATCAGATTTGACGCCAAATGGCTTAGGATTGAATTTTCAATGGCAATTGAAATCTCAGAATCCATTCAAATCTTAGAACCTTCCCCGAAGCCAATTGGCGTCAAATCTGATGCCAAGTCCGCAAGCAAAGCGGGAGCCCGCTTACCGCCCGTTTGCCGAATTCCAGACTGGTTCGGGCCCAAATATGAATTCTAACTCACAGTCTTAATATCCTTCTTCAGCTCCTTTAACTCCGTCATGATGGGCGCGTACGGATCCGGCGCAGATGACACAATTCCATTCTTGACGAACAATGCGATTCCTACGAATCCTGCCATATGCGGCGACATTTTGGCAAACGTGTACATCCCGACATCAGCACAATCCTTGATCGATGTCACCGCATGGGCAACGTAAGGTTTGACTTCTGGAAAGTGTATTATTTTGGAAGATTCAGAAGTTTCGAGGAACTCACCATCAAGATCGGCCATTGTATCAGAAGTTGTGCCTCCTACACACAGTCTTGCCTGCCCTTTTATAGTGTTTTATCATCTTGTTTGTTAACGATCTCTCGTTGAAATTTCTTATCTTTTTTGTGGTTTGGTTGAAATCAAAGACCCAAAATATTTAGAAATCTAAGATCACACCACTGATAAGAATTGACCGATGGCCAACTCGATGCTCTTATCTAATCAAATTTCATCGAAACCTCGAAACAAACAACTCGATACAGTTTAGTCGAAAGTGATCTCTGCCCATATTTCCACTATAAATACCGTGACCGGGAAACTACCATCAACCAGTGTGGAGGTGCGATGGATGACAGTGAGTTGTTACTAAGAAATTTGAAAAAATTCATTTTGACACTGAATTCCAGACGCAAAGACCAACGTCGCCAATGTGGTCACATCGATCAAGGATTGTGCCGATGTTGGCATGTACATGTTCTCCAAAATGTCACCGCAGCTTGGCGCTTTTGTCGGAGTTGGACTACTTGTGAAGAATTACATTGTTGTGGGGGCGCCCGACCCAACTGAACCGATATTGAAGGATTTGAAGGAAGTTAGAAATAGTGTGAAGAGATTGGACGACTCTATGGTTAATCATTTCAACGATGTCAAAGCCTTCATCAACGCTCAGAACTTTTATTACGTCAGTTTTTATCGCATATTATAGATATGGGTAGGCGGGCAGTGGGCGGGCGGGCGGCTCTCGGCCAGCGAGAGCTTGGAGAACGGACGACGAGCGGAAGGTCGTTTTTGGATCGTGGTCGGACTGAGTTTTTATGGCGGCGGACAATGATTGGACCGTGGGCAGACAGTGTTTGACCCGCGGGCAGACAATGTTTCGATCGTGGTGGTCGGACTGGGTTTGAATGGCGGCGGACAGTCCTTGGATCGTAGGCTGTCAACAAGTGGACAGTGGGCAAAAAACCAGACGGGCAGCTGGTGGACACTGTTTGGACAGCGTGCGGGCAGTGTTTGGATTACAGGCGGGTAGTGTTTGGACCGTGGACGGACTAGGGTTTGGACCGGGTGCGGAAAGTATGTGAACCGCGATCGGACTGTGTTCGGACCGCGGTCGGACAGTTTTTGGACCGCGGGCGGACGGAATTGGACCGCGGGCGAACTGGGAATCGGACCGCGGGCGGACTGGGATTTGGACCACGGTCGGACAGTGTTTTGACCGCGGGCGGACAGCTGACATGCATGGAGGTGTCAGCGGTCAGGTAGCGAACGGATATCCCGCGGGTAGTGGGCGGATAGTGGACGTGCAGTGACCGGCGATCTGGAGAGCTACACACGGGTATACCCGGGAAACTTTATTAATGATTAAATTGCTCTACAAACATTCCTCTTGTTTCAGAACATTGCTGTGAAAGCGGCGGTCCTCTGCGAGTTTTTCAGCGACGCTACTGAAGCGGAGGACAAGGAAAACTTCAAATCAAGTTTTGAGTATTTCCATGAAACATACGAAAAGAACTCACCCATGGAACTTGGAGAGGTATGTAATTGTAGACAATCTCCAGTATGTAGAAAAAACTTTAGATTTTGCTCCAACTACTCAATAATGAGGTCACAAATTTCCTCAAAACCGGAATGCTGGCTCACAATTTGATGACAAAAGAAGCATTCGAAGCTCAGAAAGCACTCATTGACGCGGTTTTCGCACAGCTGGTGAGTTTTTTAAGATTATTCAATTTTGCGAATTGATGAGTTTCAGTGGATGTTGGAAAGCTTTGCCAGTGGGATGTTCCATGAGGAGAATAAATGGAGAGTGGAACAAATCGCCCATCAGAGAACTCGTTTTGAGGAGGTTACAAAGGTCTGGGAGGAAGAGTACAAGGTACGTTTTGGCACACATAGAAATCCTAATAAAGGCATTCCATTGTAAATAAGTAAGTTAAAAATTCAGACCCACCCTTACTTCTGGCCTGACAAAGTCCGAATGTTTGTCGGCAAGTATCAAGATGACAATCCAAAGCAAACGATTCAAGAGTTGGCAGATGGAATCCAAAAAGAGCTTGATAAAATACTCACCAAGTAAGACTAAGTTTACAATATCTTTTTTTCAAAAAAAAAAAACTTTCAGTGACATATTCTATGTCGTTGCTTTCCACTCCTCAAGTCATCATTTCCTCTGGTGCAAAGAAGAACAAATCATCAGATCATTTGACAAAAATGGGAAAAATGTGGTCATTTTCCGAAGTGCGACAGCGAGAAACCACGGAGCAGAAGTCAGACAGATGAGAAAAGATATGGAGAAGTATATGAGCATCACTCACAAAAAAGTTTTCGGAGCCAACTGGATCGAGTGGGAAGAGATGAAGGGGTGGGCAGAGGGAATGGCCAATTGTGCAGCGATGTTGCTGATCCGCGCCAATCCGGATAATGTGACAATTCGATGCACTTCTCATGGGTTTTCCGATAAGGGACCAGGAGGATCGATGAATGGCTCGTTCAGAAAGAGCAATCAGTTCAGTGAGGCCGAGAGGTTCCAGATGATTTGTGGATTTAAATAGTGTTAAACTCCGGTTTGTCAGTATGTTGAAAAAATAAAGAGTACTTTTAATTTTTTCTTCTTGGTAATGGAAAGACTATTGATTATTAAAATTTCCCCGACTATTTCCGTCTTCCGGTTTTTTTGGAAGAAAATGTCTTTCTGACTAGAAAAAGTACGGTTTTCTACATTTTTAGTCCTTCTAACCCTAAACTGCCACTCCCGTCTTCTGTAATAAAAGTTCTTTTCCGCCTTCCGTAAAAAAATTTGATAAACTTTAAATTCAAAACGTTCTGTTTTAATCAGTCGATATTTTGCAGCAGAAACTTTAAAGTTCACTTTACCCAGTATTTAGAAATTTCAAAAAATATTTCTCTATGAGATTGTTCAACGCATTCTAACATTAAGTAACTTCTCCTCCTCATCCTTATTACCACCCATCTTCCTTATCCGTCTATTTCCTTCCTCCTCTTTTCTTATTGCCAGATATCCGCCAATTGAGAAGAAGAAGAGAAGAAGATCTTTATCTCAATTCATAACAATAAGGATGAGGAGTGCTAAAATGAGGATGTTTGTGCTTGCTATGATAATTCATAAATAGGGAGGACCCTCTTTTGGGGGTCCTTTTTGGGTCTCACTTCCGACACACATCCAGTGCCATCTGTTGCTTTTTGAACTCAGAAAGTGGCAAGAGTACGAGAACAAGAAGAAGAAGGAGGAGGAGGAGCTACGGAGGAATGGGGAAACTGAGCAGATTGTTGAGCATTTTAGATAACATTCTGAATAGTTTGCTACTAGCTTTGGATCATAGATAGAAAGAATTTCAATTAAAATCTTTACCGTTCCAGAATCATGATATGTTTTGATATAGTTTTCATAGAGCAGTAAAGTGATCAACTTTATGCTTTCCTAAAAAGTCTTCTATTACGGAAGACTTTTCTGCATATCTTATCAAGTGTGGGTTCACAATTTTCGCCAATTTTTTTTCAGAAAATCTTCCGAAGGAGACACAAATTCAGCTTTTACTCAATACATGTCAGTATTTGCAATAAAATTTTTCACAGAATTATGATTCGTCTCCACAACTTCCCCAAAAATTTCTTATATTTCCAGATGACCTTAATCCCACAATTGAATACATTGAATCACTTTATTGTTTTATTGCTGATCGGCAAAAGTAACCCTTTCCCACTCCCAAGTTAGTGAAATTATATTAACCAGATCCCAGAAGAACCCAATTGTCTGACAGCACATTCAATTGAACAAATGTGGTATGTGAAACTGCAAAACTTTGCTAACAAAAATCAACTGTATCAGTTTTATAACAGTTTCTATTAGAGGAAAAATATCTGGTAAATCCACATTTGGTTGAGTGGAAGAGGCGGGAGAGCCGAAACTCAAAAAATACACGGCATTTTTCGAATTTTAGCTTTCCAACCTCTTCCATCATCTCTTATCGCTTGTATATATTCTATAATGTTTAGTTTTACTTCCGTAGGTATATTCAGAAGTAAAATCATTAATGAATTCATGACAAGTCTCTCAGAATCTTGGTTCCCTAATTTATGCGCAAAGATTCTTATTCAGACTGAATACCTAATAATTATTCAGAGTTACCTATTGCATAATTAGTATTCAGAAGTAGGAAATTCGTCTTCATTAGCTCATTGCTAAACTTCAAGAAAAGCTCAGTTGTCTAGTTATTGGAACAGGGCAATTTCTAAAAATCAACTCAATTCGCTTCGAACGATAATATTTTTGATCAAATTTCGATCTGATTAGCATTATTTCGAAAATTTTGAAGAAAAAATCACCGTTTTGAAACTGCATAAATTTGATGATATCAAACCGTATTATCGAGTTGGGATGGATTACCATTACAGTAGTGCGAATTTCTATATTTTCACAAAAATTAAGGTTTCTGAAAGTCGTTATTTTACTGAAAATTTTTAAGTTATAGTTTGATGTTCATCGTCCCCCTCTAAATTCATTTCTTCAAAATTCTCAAAATCTTTTTTCCTACCATATTCCGCTTTTCCCTGTTCACATGGGTCACCCCACTTGTCACTTTGCATTATCAAATCTGCCATTCTCATTTTTCACACCCCCTCCCCCTTCTTTGCCTTATTTCGATTCTTCTCCTAGCCCCCCCCCCCCCCCCTCTCCTTCCGCTCCATCTCTATTGTTTTCCTTATCCTTATTCACTTTCGAGTCTCCTCCCCTGGGGACCCCCTCCCCCCTTTTCTTAGAAAAGGGATACTGTAGCAAGTGGGAAGTTTGTTATAGGCGGAGTCAAGCTACTAGCCAACTAGGAGTGCTTTCACTTTCAAGGACCTTAAAAAGAGTTAAAAATGGAGCAAATGAGCACCAATATGTCTACTTCTACAGCATTCACGGAGCCAGGAGTTCGACTTTCTATTAATTTGAGGGAGAGGTAGGTCAAATTTTTCTAAGTTTCAGGATTACGGTATCTACCTAACTTATGACGGAGTTTTTAAAAACTGGAACATTTGAACCATTCAGCATTGACACTCGTAATTTTGAAACTTCTGGAGCTTTGAAAACCGGAAAATTTTTGGATGTCTTATTTCTAACAAAGTTTCTATCGTACATCCCTTTAAAGAAACGCTGTAATTTTATTTTCCTAGGAAGAACAAGGATTGAATTTTCATTTTTCTCATAACCATATGACACCCTACTAAAATCGAAACTTTTTTTTCAAAAACTTCTTCAGCTTTGCTCTAACTTTATGCTTTTTCAGATGCCGCATGCATGACCTAAACGAGGCTCTCGACGATCTTCGTGCTGTGATACCGTATGCTCACGGAGGGTCCGTGAGGAAGTTGAGCAAGATTGCCACCTTGCTCTTGGCCAAAAATCATATTATCATGCAGGTAAGCAATATGAGGTGTGAATGAGTAATTTATAGTCGGATTTCGTGAAGGTATTGAAACTGGCGTTTCGGAAAAACATTTGAGTGAAAGTTGCGGTTTCAAGACTACAGTATCTGTCTAGGAATGCTGTACGAATAGTTATTGATCAATTTGTTGAATGATGTGAAAGTTCTGAAATCGAAATAGCAATGACGTTATATTGTAAGACACGTTCTCTGTGGGAATCGAGTGTGACACCATTGACCATTGTACAGAAAAAAGTCAAACTGATTTTTATGAGTTGGTATATGGCATGGTAGGTACCCATAAACTTCTAAGAACTTTGACCCATACTACCTCTGGCTCCGCCCCCTCAGAGGCCCCATATGCATATAGTCGACTGAAAATTGAAACATTTTTTGTGACTGTTTTTTTCATTCTTTTTGGTTAGGCGACGATAATTAGAGCATTTACACCATTTTTGTGTAGAAACTAACTTGCTAGCTACACCAGTCGGTGTAAAAATCAGACCGATTTTTGCAAAACGTTTGTTTTGGACCGAAATTTGAAAATTGTGGGAAAACGAAAGCCCGCTCTAACTAGATTCTATCAGATTCGGATTTCTCGTAAAATTTTAGTCTAGAAAAATATAGTCTGGTCAAAATTTAGGGGGGCCGTATTTTTGCTACGGGCCAAAATATGGCGATTTTCTTGATTTTTTCATGTATAGGAGTACATGAGTTATTTTTGTGTAAAATTCAAAATTGAGAGAGAGGGACGGTTTTGATAGGAAATTACGTTAAAACTAATTTTTTGTTCCTCAGCCAATTTTTAGCAGGATTCATGATTGTTTCCGGAGATGGGAGTGATTTTCAAATTTTTTGAGGTACCCCCTTTGGAGAGCACGTAACTCTGCTCATTCTCCTTCAAGTGAGACTAGCTTTTATTTTTCAAAATTAACATTAACATTGCTACAAACACCAAACAAATAAGTTAGGTTTGAGAACCTACTTGAAGCACAAAAAATGGGAATGGATATTTTTCGATACTCAGGCTATGAAAAATGATGTGTCAGCAAACGCATCCTGTCCAAATAGCTACAGTTAATTTGGCAAGTCGTCATTTTGATAACTATTATTGAATAATATGTTAATTCTGAAAAATAACAGCTAGTCTCATTTGAATGAGAATGAGCAGAGTTACGTGCTCTCCAAAGAGGGTACCGAAAAAAGTTTGAAAATCACTCCCAACTCCGGAAACGATCATGAATCGTGCTGAGAGTTGGCTGAGGAACGAGAACTGAGTTTTAAGGTAATTTCCTATCAAAACCGTCTCTCTCTCGCTCTTTTGAATTTTACCCAAAAATCATTCATGTACTCCTATACATGAAAAAATCAAGAAAATCGTCATATTTTGGCCCGTAGCAAAAATACGGCCCCCCTAAATTTTGACCAGACTATCTTTTTCTAGACTAAAATTTTACGAGAAATCCGAATCTAATAGAATCTAGTTAGAGCGGGCTTTCGTTTTCCCACAATTTTCAAATTTCGGTCCAAAACAAACATTTTGCAAAAATCGGTCTGATTTTTACACCGACTGGTGTAGCTAGCAAGTTAGTTTCTACACAAAAACGGTGTAAATGCTCTAATTTATCATCGCCTAACCAAAAAGAATGAAAAAAACAGTCACAAAAAATTTTTCAATTTTCAGTCAACCATATGCATATGGGGCCCCTGAGGGGGCGGAGCCAGAGGTGGTATGGGTCAAAGTTCTTAGAAGTTTATGGGTACCTACCATGCCATATACCAACTCATAAAAATCAGTTTGACTTTTTTCTGTACAATGGCATACTCGAGTTTCTCAGAGAACGTGTCGTAACCTTTTCGGTTTCATAATGGTAGTTTGAGCTGGCTGATTTTTCCCCAAACAATAACTCCAGTTTTTATGTTGGAAGCCCTACATTCTTTGGCCAGAGCAAAAAAGATATTCTTCAATATGTTGCTGTCATTGAAGCATTGCAGTTCTTCTTAAATTTCTCAACATTTCGAAACTGGTTTTTATAGAAATCGATGTTTTCAAAATGACAGTCTACAATAATTTATATACGAAGGTTCTTTAGGCCAAAGCAATCGAGGAGCTCACTGTTCTCGTGTCCCAGTTGAAAACTAAGAAGTCGAGTTCTGCAAACTCTTCTGAATCCGTTGGGGGCATGGAGCATCAGGAGTCATCGTCGGGAAACTTGTCGTCTTCACCAATGTCTTCTGATTGAGATGTTTGAACTTGATCCAATAAAACTCAACCATTTCACCATCTTCATGAAAAATGTATTTCTGATGCTGCAAGATGTAAATTTTGTTAAAGCACAGCGTGAAAGGAATATAGTGACGGCGACATTCTTTTTGAAGAAAAAGAAAGCAATTCGGAGTAATTTTATATTCAAAACTCGAAGTAAAGGGTAGCGAAAAAAGTGAAAAAGAGTCAGATGAGTTCCAATGGGCACATCTCAAAATCTATGATAGCTACAAGAACAATGTTAACTACAAATTATTTGGTTTTCAAGATATAGGGTATAAAATTTACTACGTTCAACAAAAAATAAGAACATTTGAATTCACAATAATTTTTGTGTCGGTAGTTAATGGTTGCTATCGTCATCATCAAACCAAGGTTTCTTTTCATCTGTAACTCAACTAATATTATTATTATTAAAAAACAGTTTTCACCTTCTTTTTCCTTCTCGATAGCTCTCTCGAAAAACGCCGAAAACAATTGGTACTCATTTTCAATTCTCTCCTGCCGAAAACTGACTCCATCATGAAGCAATCCACTGGCAAAACATTCAACCATCCACTGAAATCTCGATTATATAGTGCACGGAACATGGAAGCGTCCACAACTTACAAATTGCATGAAAACATTTCGAATAATTCTCCCGAATCCCGCCAACACTTTCTCTTTATCCATTGGATCATAGTGAATCAACATTGCAGGGTTCACGAAATGATTATCCATCATCTTTTTGAGCTTCTGAAAAATATAATCTTTCGGCAGAAATTCATATTTTTAGGCTCACATATACAAGCTCCAGGGGCGAGTTTTTGTTATAGGTTTCTCGGAAAAACTCTATCTTCAGATTCTTGATATCGTGTTCTTGTGGGTAAATGACATCTGCCATTGCTTTAATAAGAGCTGAAGCTGGCACAATGTAATTCTGAAAATTTCTGAAGTACCGATCAACCGCCAACCGCCGACCGCCAACCGCCGACCGCCAACCGCCGACCGCCAACCGCCGACCGCCGACCGCCAACCGCCGACCGCCGACCGCCAACCGCCGACCGCCGACCGCCAACCGCCGACCGCCAACCGCCGACCGCCGACCGCCAACCGCCGACCGCCGACCGCCAACCGCCGACCGCCAACCGCCGACCGCCGACCGCCGACCGCCGACTGCCGACCGCCGACCGCCGACCGCCGACCGTCGACCGCCGACCGCCGACCGCCGACCGCCGACCGCCGACCGCCGACCGCCGACCGCCGACCGCCGACCGCCGACCGCCGACCGCCGACCGCCGACCGCCGACCGCCGACCGCCGACCGCCGACCGCCGACCGCCGACCGCCGACTGACGATTTTCCACCTACCATAATATAACCCTCGTTTTGAACACTCACCTCGAATATTCCCGGTAAAGTCTTGTTTTTGAGGAGCTCATAGTATGCTCCGCAACTTTTCCACTGAAATGAAACATAGATAATTCCCTTTAAAAAAGATTTTAAACTTACAATGTCCAGATAACGGTTGAATAAGGTTTCTTGTAAGTGGTTGATAGTTAATCCCAATAGATGATCTGACTGAAAATTAAAACATTGGACGCAAATTAGAATGTGCAACATCTCACCTGATCCAGCTTGTTTCTCAACTTCGACAAGCTCACCAGCAATGGATGCTCTGGATCAACATCTGCTGGTAGGATGATAGTTTTGAGGAATTTCCCAAAATACATCAAATCAGATTCCACGGCTTTCAGGTCTTTATGGCGAAATGGGAACGAGCTATCTTTTTGGATAGATTCTGTTATTGAGGAAATGACTGCGTGAGCTTCTGAAAGAATAGGATATTATCATGGCGAAATGAATAAAAAACAGGTCTGTGATCCGACTTTTGCTGTAGCAGTCTGGAGAATCATTTTCATATCGTATGGTCAAGCTCGCAACCAGTCATTTTAAACGTGAAGTAGGCAAACTTGCAAAGTTGCAAAACGACTGGTTGTAAAACAACCAGTTTCGAAATCAGTTGGTTGCAAATTGGCGTGGTTGCGAAATGGCTAGTTGTGAAATGTCTCAGACCCATACAACAAGGTAACTCACTTTCGGTGTCCATACGGGAAAGTGTAGTTCTTATCACTGCTTAAAATTGTTCTTTACAATATTTTGTGGTAACTGATCAGTTTCACAATTGTTTATAGTAATCTCATCACATTTTCTTTCAGAGATAGTGACACTCCCATCCTTATCAGTATTTATTGCACGAGAAAATATTCATTGATAAAAAAAGACACAACAAAGACCACCAAAAGGATACAAAACTACTGATAATCCTTATCAATGCACTACAGTCTAGTAAGCAGACAAAAATGTAGGCAATAAACTACTTTTAGGAGAATAAATGAACATCAAACAAACATCGATCACTCAAATGCTGACAAAAGCAAGTAGCTTATAATTCTTGGGTCTGGCCCAGGATTAAAAACAAATTGAGCTCTGATCCACCATCCGGGCCCCCATTCGGCCACATCTGTCTTTGTAGATCTCACACCAAAGTCTTCTTCACGCAACATTCGGCGAACGAGCAAAATGAACGAGCAGTTGGAAATGGACTCTGCCTTTTTCTTGATTTCCTCATCAGTGAACCAGTCTCCGACTGCAGGTTTTTCATCCTTAAGTTTCTCAACATCTGCCTTCATTTTATCTATTTCTTCAGGTTTCGCGGTTTTTCCTTTTTTGCTACGATAAACTATAACACTGGAACCATTACGATTCAATGACGCCATCATTTGGTCGTTGCTTTTTGAGAATTTGCTGTATTCAAACTCTTCGGGGAAGGCAACAACGTAGAACATCTCGCTGAAATGAACGCAAAGTGAATATAATGAAAAATCATAGATTTTTAATACTCCGTCAGCATATCGTTAAGTCCTTTTGCAATGGTGGCTGCTTCCTTTTCAAAATTTGTCCATTTCTCTCGGTCTTGAACTCCTTCCACAAACTTTTGCACCTTCATTGGCCAGTACAATGCCTCGGTCTGTTAATTGGTTTCTCTAAGCAAAACTGCGAACACGGCTAAAATTTGAATTTTGAGCTTTCGCGCCGTTTTGTAACAGCAAAAAAGCAATGCATGTTTTGATGGGTGCGTGGACTTCTCGTGGACAACTCGAGCAGCAGTTGAATTGTCCACAAGGAGTCCACGCACCCTCTAAAACATTTTTCGTTGTTTTGAAAACATAAAAAACGGCGGAATAGCTGGAAATTCAAAGTTCAACCATATTCGCAATGGAGCGAGGAAGAATCGCTGATAAGTGTATACAACGTTTGTACTCACTCGGTATTCCTGTTCCCATTGATCTGTCGTTGTCCGAAAACTCTTCTGCTCCTCCTCCAGCTTGATTTGTCGATAAGAGTTCTCGTCGTGGAACATTCCACTGGCATAGCACTCAATCGTCCACTGGAATATCAAACATTATTTCAAGCATCTCCACTTCTGCTTGTCTCGCAGAAGAAAAAAAGTTACCAGTTGGGCGAAAACGCTGTCGATTGCACATTTCCAGCCGCGGAACGTTGCTTCAGTCATCAGTTCATCTGCTTTCATTGCCATTTTTAATGGATTCGTCTCCTCATTATCCAACATTTCTTTCAACGTCTGAAATCAACAACATCTCGCAAAAATCTTACCGTAACTTCTTACATAACCAAGCTCCACCGGGAAAATTCGAGTGTACAACGTCTTGAATAATTCGATACTCGCATGCTTTGTACTCTCGTCGGTTGGCGTCATGGTGTCAGCCATGGCTCTGCCGAGGACGGCGGTTTTCAGAACAATGTCCTGAAAATTAGATGAGTGATATTACACATTGCTTGAAGATCAACAGCACAACTCACTTTATAGAACGTATGCGCTACGATAAACGCTTTCATGTCGTTGAAATGATTTCCCGCCTTGTCGCCCAACTGAAAGATTTTTAGTTTTATGAACTTCTATCAAACGAGGAAACTTTGTTCAGCTCAAGTTTCAGAACTTTAAGCTCTTCTAAAACTGGATTCGGATCCGTGGATACGATAATGTTCTTGACTAGAAGCCCGACTCCGACAATAGCCGCCAATGCCGGGTGCATTTTACTAAACACAAACATTCCAACATCAGCGCAGTCTTTGACGGATGTTACAACAGATGAAATTCTGGCTCTCGCTGCTGAAAAACATATCGCTCTAAAAATAATTGTTCTAAAAACTCACTTTCTTCGTCCATTTTTTTGAAATCGGAAATTCCCGTCTTGCTATCCTTTCTTTTATATTCTTATCTTACACCTCTACGCAAAACAAATTTTTTTGTTACTTTCGCAACGATTTTGTTCGAGAGATAAAGACACTCCCATCATTATCAGCATTGCCCAATATAACTTCTATTGCAATTGATAACAACGAAAATTACAAGGAGATACCGGGATAGTGATAAACATTATAAATATACACAAATTTTGTGCTAAAAGTCACAAGGACATAATTATCGGGTGAGTCGACAAAGCAAAAGACAAACAACGATTGAGATGGCACAAACACACTTATCATCATCATCATACAGCAGTCCACATGCATGACATTCGATTGTTAACTGGAATTCATCTAAATATATCAGCAAATTTACTAGGTTTTTACTATTTTTATTAATTAAAAATTGACGTGCCTAGAAAGCAAACGAAGAGAGGAAAATGACGGATATTCCCGTTGATGTTTGTTTTCTCAAAGAAAACCAATTTCCACGGAAAAAGATTTTGCACTGCGTTTTCCAAAAATATAACGTTCATAAATACGGCTGAAGGAAGAGAAATGTAAATGAAAATAATGTAAAACTGACAACCTATGATAAAACGATACAATTTATTGGAGTTATTTTTCAACAACGCTATCAAAGAAGTTATCTATGGAAGTCCAGACACAATTGTATAATTCTCTCCTTTGAGTGGCGGTCCCTCATCAGATATGTATACTCCCGTATCACTCCATCCTGGTCCAAACTTGGCTATATCTGTTTTCGTCGACTCCACTGCCACACGGTTATGATCGCGAATGATAAGCAGAAATCCACAACTATCTATTTTCCTCAGAGCGATGTTTTTGACTTGTTCCGATGAAAACCACATTCCTTTCCTATCCGGTAAGTGTGTGATGTTTAGTTGCTCTTTTACATCACTCTTCATTTTCTCCAACGTCTCTTGATTTGCACTGCTGGCTGAGCGACTTCTGTAGACGATGATGTGAAATCCACCACGGTGAAGAGTTGAAAGACATTGATCGGCTTCTGCGGAGTACACCAAACATTCAATTGTGTCGGGGAAGACTGCGATGTAGAAAAGGTCGCTATAACCAAGTAATATTTAATGTTCTTCATGTCAGTTACAATTACTCTGTAAGCACTTTGCGAAGAGCTGTCTGAATTTCCACTGCTAATGGAAGAGCGGTTTCCCAGTAGTTCTGATCTTGAGTCTTCTGAACCATTTTTCGTGTTTTTGTAGGCCAAAACAGGCCTTCGGTCTGAAATCGAGGAATGAAGAGCAAAGAATGAATTTTAAAAGTTCTACAAACCCTATAGAACTTCTCCCACTCATCCGCCATTCTAGTAAAATCCTCGTGTTCTTGCTTCAGTTTGTTTGTCTTGTAAGGGTTTTCCTCGTTGAACATTCCACAGGCAAAGCATTCGACAAGCCACTGTAATATGTACCTTCCTTATATACGGTAAGTATTTCCATCTAACTCATTCAATAGTTAGAGTGCATTCTACCGCTGCTTAGATTATCCCGGTGTGTTTTTCTTCATCTTCCAATACTCACCAACTGAGTCAAAACACTCCCGATAAGCATTTTCCATTGATTGAAAGTGTTTCGAGTCATCATTTCATCAGCATGCATAGCTTTTTTCAACGGATTAGTAACTTCATTTTCCAGCATGTCTCTCAGAGTCTGAAATGGCCCGCCGCATAAACATATGAACTTCAATTTCACACTTACATATGCTAGCTCCAGTGGTGAGTTTTTTTCGTAGAGTTTGAAAAAGTAATCAAAACTAGAGTTTCTTGATTCCGTTTCCTTGCAATCAAAGGTGTCCGATATGGTTTTGCAGAGAACAGACGCTTTCACGACAATATCCTGAAAGTAAAACGCGTTTGTAGTGTTCGAGAAAGATAGAGGTATACTCTGTAGAAATATTGAGCAACTTCGAACGCTTTCAAGTCGTTGAAATGGTTTGCCATTTTATTGCACAACTGCAATAGTTAATTTTAAAAGACTTTATCTTCGATCAACTTACTGTTTTGAACTCAGTTTTCATGTTTTTCAATTCATCCAAAACTGGATTCAATTCACTTGACAAGTTCACATTCTTCACGATAAGTCCAACCCTAACAAATGTGGTTTCATTCGAGCCCAGTTTGGTAAACATAAACATTCCCTCATCGGCGCATTCTTTGATTGGAGTGATCGCATTCGTGACAGTTGTTTTTGCAGCTGAAACTTTTCTTAGTTTGGACTAGACATAGAAAAACTCACTATTTATATCCATCGTCACTAGGTTTCAACGATTTTCCTTCTTTTTTTATTTTCTTCTTTTATAGAAATTCCGATGAATAGATACATACATATGATTTTTATCACCTATCATCTTTTTGTATCTTGACCAATAGATCATGTGCGCAGGTTGTTTCCTGTTTTACGACCTTTGTACGGCAGGTTCATCGAAGGTCGGACGGAAACCGTTAGGAAGTTTTATTATGAATAGGTTTTCGGCTATAAGATTCTGATGATGATACTAATTGTAAGAGTAGATTGGTGTACACTGACAAATGTGACAATGTTCAAATAACCAATATGGATACAAGTTTTACATTTAATTTGGTTTCACAATAAATGTCCAAAACTCTGCATAATCTTTACAAGGAATGTGTAACACCTCGTCACCTCAGATTTCGATGAAACTTTGTGTATACCTTCAGGAAAGGTCCACAAGACACCTCTTGAAATTTTGGAACACGCTCGACAATTCAAGCATAGTTATGTTGGTTCAAAGTTTTAGTACTGGAGCATGTGGTTTTCTGGGTTTCATCAGTCGCGCAGTACAATTTCACCCTAGCAAGAACACCGAAACACATCGAACACCTAACCGCCCTCCTTAGTTGCTGATAATGTCGGCTTTTACAATTTACAATGTTTAGCAAAAAGTTTGAGCTTCCTAAACCTCTTGGAAGTCAAGATGATAGCTGTAGAAAACCTCATTATTAGTACTGAAATAGTCAATTTTTGCACCAAAATAAGGCTGGCAAAATCTCTCGGCTAGCCGAAGCCGAGCCGGCTGGGCCGAGGAGTCGGCTAGCCGCGGCCAGCCGACACCAGCCTCGGCTAGCTGAGGAAAGCCGCGGCTAGCCGAATGATACGGAGCGCAATAAATTTCGAGTTTCTAAGGTATTTTCGAGGGGAAATTCAAACTTTTTTCTGGTTTTATTATCGAAACTTTTAATGATAATAATATTTGTAAGATTTTTTTCCATAATTATGCAGAAAAAAAATTCAAATATTTTGCATGTACTGCGACGGTTTCTGATATTTTGCTTCAAACTCCCTCAATAATAATTACTTTTTCATAATTTTTCACTTTTATCATCAATTATCTGTTTCGTATTCGAAAAATCAGCAGTTTTAAGCAAAAAAACGCAAAAAAAACTATGCGTCGATACATAACTCGGCCTTGTCGGCTTTTCTCGGCTTTC
Organism: Caenorhabditis sinica; assembly: GCA_963932045.1. Classification (NCBI taxonomy): domain Eukaryota; kingdom Metazoa; phylum Nematoda; class Chromadorea; order Rhabditida; family Rhabditidae; genus Caenorhabditis; species Caenorhabditis sinica. The sequence goes on from OZ009940.1 coordinate 26,217,295, forward strand.
CAAAAGCCGAGCCGCGGCTTTTGGTCGGCTAGCCGTGTGACAGCCTTGCACCAAAATCAAAATAACTCAGTCGAGAGTGGCGAGCGTGTTCTGAAATTTTCAGGGATGTCTAGATAGCCCGTTCTCATCATGTCCAAGAAATTTCATCAAAATCTGAGGTGACGAGGTGTTACACATTCCTTGTTAGCATTTTTTTCGGTGTACAGGATGATGAAGATGTAAATATATATGTAAATGTAGCACTCAAAGGATTGTAAAATTGTTAGGTTTACCGTCAAACGAAATCTCAGACAAACCGTCACGCTTAAGCCACTCTCCCCGGCATCCAAAGTTGGAATTTTCCCACTGAAAACGTTGCGAGGTTCCAGCTTTTTTAGCGGTACGGTATCTATTGTTACAATCAGTTTCAATACATATCTTCCTGTGTTTCTTGATCATCTCTTTTCATGATGAACCAAGTTGACCTTGGGTTCTGATTGAAGTTTGGTCAATATTCTTGTCAGGTTTTCGGTCGGGAAATACTTATCGGAGACAAATATCTTGTGATTTCCGTTTGCTTTGATGCAACAGAATAATGGCAGATCAATGATTATAAAAAGGAAAGATTAATATCGAGTGCATTATACTACTGCTTGTCTCAATGGACACTGAAAGTAAGTTAACGTCAACAGAACATAGATTATTGTAGAAATTCTGATTTTTCAGAAGCAGAAGCTGTAATTTTGTCAATAACGGAAACTCTGAAAGAATCCCCGCGGTTTCGTTTCAGTAAATTTCACCCGAAAAAAAATGATTTCGTGTACTTTGGACTCTACATGAAGAATATCATTGTGCCGGTTGACGTTGATCCAAAATCACATCTGATGAAAATGTTGGGAACATTGCAGAGTGTGCTGCTACTGGCGAGTCTAAATATTTTTATGTAAAACATAAGAACTCTCATTTTAGTCAGACCTGGAGGTAGGCCGTCATGCAGATTATTTGCAAGAAATGCTTAACATCTGCGATCCAAAGTTGGTCAGTTGACAGAGAAACTGTCAAAATAAACACGAACAGTATTTTTCAGCTGACCGGAGAGTTTGGAAAATACTACGAGATTTTGAAAAACAAGTCAGTGCGAGAGATATTTAAGGTACGATCACTACAGCCAACGTTTTTATCGACATTTTTTCTGATCTCCCAGGAATTCATTGTGAAAATTTCAATCCTCATCCGAGCTATGTCCGATGTTATCCACCCCCAACAACACGATATCAAAAAGTTGAAGATCGACTTTTTCCGAGACACGTATAATCGCATTTCACCTCTTGAGCGTGCATATGTAGGTGTTCATTATTCCGAGAAAAAGGACACCGTTTACTTGTAGGCTCTTCATAGAATAATGGACAGCGATTTTTTCAACATTTCAAAAATGGTTCGCTTCGATCCAGTGGACACTCAAAAATTAGTTAAACGATTCGGATACGTTGTTCGCACGGTTTTTACCCAGCTTGTAAGTTATAGTCAAACTTTTCTGCATCAAATATGCATGAATTTAGTGGATGGTTGAATGCTTCGCTGCCGGCTTGGTTCACGAAGGCGGAACATTCAGAGCGGATAGAATAGAAGTGGACTATCGGGACTTTGCGAGAACCTTTGAACATGCTATAGAAAAAGAAACAATCCGTGAGTTTAACCACAGATGGATTTCCTTGCACTGCATTGACTTTCAGATTATCATCACTTTCCTGAATTCGATTCCGATTCGGATACCGAACAATAGTCCGACTCGGCAGGTTGATTTTATTGAACACTTGATGGGTTCTTTATTAAGGATGTTTTGTTTTTTAAAATCAACATCTTGTGAATAAAATCTTTATAAATTCATCTACATATAGAACTCAAATACTTTTCTAGGATCGCGTCAAGTTAAGAGAGTAAGAATAACAAATCAGACATTATTCGAGTGGATCTGGTCGCGGTTGCTCCTTGAACTCTTCATACAGCTCACCAATCTTGTTCACTTTGTACATGTGACCATCATAAAGCAGTCCACTTGAAAAACATTCTATGATCCACTGAAATGTAGGAGATTACGCGTGAAACCGTTATTCTTCTTTTTTGACATATACATATAAAGAGAGTATTTAGAAACTTACCAATTGAGTAAAAACGCACTTTGTGATAATGTTCGTATACGCGGGGCTCGCTCCATCTGACAATGCTCCGGCTAAATCAAGTTTTTCCAAAGGGCTCGTTGCACGGGCTTTAGCCATTTTTCTCAATGTCTGAATCTCATCAGAGGTAAACTTTTAAGTGTTTTCTTTGAGTTCTCTTACCAACGCCAGTTCTAATGGGGAGCTCTTATTGTACAGGTCGCGGAACACTTGAATCTTTATGTTTTTCGTGTCGTGATCTTGCGGATGAACAACATCTTTCATCAGCTCGAAAAGGGATTCAGCTTTTAGAACGATTTCCTGAAAAATAAACACTTCTATTGGATTATATTGAGGTAGTGACTTACTGTATGAAAGAATTGCATAACGTTGTGCAAGAGGTGCACTTTTAAGAGGACACACGGAGTGGCATCCTAAAAGATGTAGACATTCTTAACAACATGCAAAACTGAAAATAAACCTACTTCTGCATAACCCTTGACCTCGTTGATCCTTTGTAAAAGATTGAGACGTGCAAGCATGCCTTTCTCAAACTACAAAAATCACACATATTTTTTAAAACCCACAAAACTCTCACTTCATTTAGCTCAGCCTTCAACATCTTCAACTCATCCCATGAAGGCATGATTGTTTTGTCGCCTCGAGGAATAATGACGCTCTTCAAATAGTGTGCAACTGCGACAATTGAATCTTTGTGTGGAGCCATTGCTTCAAACATTCCCGGCGGATTTTGATTTGCAGACTTTACTGCTTCCGTCACTTCATGGATGCTCACTTTCAACTCTTAAAAAGTTATGTGGCTGGTGAGTGAATAAAAGTTTTGGAGCTCACCTTCGGTTTCCATCGAAACTAAGCAATTATAGCGCTTCTACCGTAATCAGAAAATTAAACTTGTTTAAGTACAGATTCTTATCCTAATCTCTTGAAGATAGCGGCACTCCCACCATTATCAATAAAAGAAAAGGAAAACTATACGACCAAAGATAGCGCAAGGAAAGTCATCAGACTATTGATAGCAGTTATCAATACACTATCTGTGCCGGAAATCACAAGGAAACTGCCATGGTAGGTAATGTTAATGTCGAAAATCATCTTTAGTCTTTACATCGTAAACGAAGCTCGAAAATTCCATGTGAGAACATTTCAGCAAGCGGCCGCAAGTTTTCCGAAACGTATACAGATTAATCTTAAAATGTCAAAAATTTGATGTCTAAGCTTTCGTTTTTTGCAAAGTCTTTTGTTTGAAAGAGAAGACACTCCCTTTCTTATCAATAAAACAGCACTATCAGATTTGTTGTCATGAGAGATAACTTTTCACCAAAATGGATAAAAATACAAAAACCACAGAAGAGTACAAAGCTGATGATAACAGTTATCAGCAAAAAAGTGGCTCAGTGTCAATTTTGAGGCCGGAGCCGCAGTCAAATTTCGGAGACTTCTGGAAAATATGACGTCTTCGGGAAAATCGTTTTCTTAAGAATATCGAAGCGATCGTTTGTTTTTTGGTCAACTGAAAAAAAACCATGTCTCTTTCATTTCTCAGCTCTTGCAAGTCTTCCACTTTATTCATTTAAACAAGAACGATGTGCTGGGCGAGCAATTTTTACTGACATCGATATCAACAAAGGCCACAAAAGTCCTGGTAATTGTTATCAACACACCTATTATTAGATACAGTATAGTGGAAGGATAAAACTGAGAATAACAAAGAACGATTAAGATGGAAACATACACTCTAAAAGTATTTTTAATCGAAGAAGATTCAATAGAATGTATCACTCAAATCCTGATAAAAGCAAATATGTTTGAGCATGCACTTGTGGGCCTGGCCTTCTAGCATAAGTTTCCCAGACCCACCATCCGGGTCCCCATTCGTCTACATCTGTCTTCGTCGATGCCACCCCGACTTCGTCACGAGAGCAGACTAGAGACATAAACGCACAGTTAGATATTCCTCCTGCTTTCTTCTTCACTTCTTCATCCGAAGACCAATCACCATCGGCCGGCTGTGTTTCTTTCAACTTTTCAACGTCTTCTTTCATCTTCTGCATATCTCCAGGCTTAGCATTTTTTGCTTTCTTGCTTCGAAAAATTAACACATTAGAGCCTTTTCGGTTTAGCGACGCAATTAACTGGTCGTTGTTCTTCGAAAACTTTCTGAATTCAAATGTATCGGATAACGCAATAACGTAGAACATCTCGCTGAATCAAAGTGATGTGGACAAAAATTTTCGTAGAGTTTTCATATTCTGTCAGTAATACATCATCACTATCAAACATTTTTGTCATGAAAAATAATCTTTGACAAAAGAGATAAGAAAACAAAGACATATTGCACATAATTTCAGAGAAGTACCCGGAAAAACGTTAACAAGTCCCTACCTTCAAGTTCAAGATGACAAATTTGCCAAAGGTGATGAGTTACGAAACTTGCACAAATGTGAACCCCTTCATTTATTTAATAAAACAGAATCACAGTGAAATTCCAATTAAAACTATTCAAATCCACAAATAAGATGGAAATAGTCAGAACTGAATCTCCCGTTCTGATTGAATGTTCCCCGGAACGATATTCCCGGACCGTGCTGGGACCACGCAGCAGACGTAGACGCAATAGCCACATACTCTCCCGATCGAACCAACTCCATGAATCCGCAGTTCTCAATACCGTTAACCCATCCTTTCACCTCTCCCCAGTCAATCTTCCAGCTCTCCCTTTTCAAATGTTTGACTGATCGATACTTTTGAGCCTTCTTTCTCAGCTCTCTCACAGCTGCTCCATTAGCTCTCGCTTTCTTACTTTGCCAGATGATAACTGTACAGTCACCACGGTTGGCTGAATGAATGTGCTGGCTCTCGAATCCTTCACGAGGTACTGTGGAGTGGTCGAATGAAGACCTAATGACCACCACATAGTAGACATCACTGAAAAATTTGGTCTCCATGTCTGATTTCTCAAAAATTGAAAGATTCCTACTCACTTGGTCATGATTTCGTCCAGTTTGTTGCGAATAATCTCCGCTTTCGTGGAACTGTCATCGGAAGAATGCTTCTCTTGAACGTCTTCTACAAAATGACGAATAGTCGTTGGCCAGAAACTATGCTCCGATGTCTGAAAAGGAAAGAATGAACTAATACATGTGTTCAAATCTTTTGTAATAGTTTCGGCGGGCAGAATTCGTGCGAGCGGCAGACAAGCAGCGGGCATGCGCAGTCAGCGGGCTGGCGGCGAGCTGCCGCTCGCCCAAGCTGGACACTCTAAACTTATCGGTACCTTGTAATATTCCTCATACTGCTTCGCCAATTCTTCAAACTCTTTATGTTCCTTGTCGACTTGATCTTGACGGAAAGTGTCACAATCATGGAACATGCCACTAGCAAAACATTCGAGTACATACTGAAATTATCAGAAAATGAAATACCCATAACTCAGACTCCAATCTTACCAGTTGTGTAAAAACTCCCAAAATCATCTTTTTCCACTTCTGGAACGTTTTCTTTGTCTTGAAATCGTCTCCTGTCATCGCCATTTTCAACGGATTCGTATCGTCATGATCCATAATACCTCTGAGAGTTTGTGCCATTTTCATCGGATTCGCTTTCTCATACATCTCCTTGAAAATCTTGACAGCGGTTTCGCGCTTCTTTTGATCCAACTTTTCGGCGGTGTTGCCAAAATTCTTGAGGAGAACTGAGGCTTCAACAGCATATCTCTGAAAATGGTGGGATTTTGGATGAGTGAAAAAATGAAAAAAAAAACTTCATAGAAGTCCTTGGCAACAATGAACGCCTTCATTCCGTTGAAATGCTTTCCCATAGAGTCGTTGAGCTGAAAATTTGGAGACTTGCCAACAATTACAGTAAACCACTAACCTTCTGAATCTGATGCTGAACTTCTTGAAGCTTTTCCAATACTTCTGTATTAGGATCCTGGGCAGTTGACACAGCTAGATTTTTGATAAACAATGCAACTCCGACAAAAGCTGCTCCAGCTGGGTGCATCTTGCCCATCACGTAGATAAACATATCCGAAGAATCCTTGAGAGTAGTAACAACATTTGCAATGTTGGATTTGGCGTCTGAAAGTGGTGCATAAAGTTCACATATCCGCTAAAAACTCACCTTCGATTCTCTTTTTTTCGATATCCATTTTTTCCAAATGAGTATTGATGCCCTCCGGCCCGCTCGTTTTATAGTGTGCTTTGTTACAAAGATCAGAGCGAAATTTCAAAATTTTTATCATCTTGTTTATGAAAATTATTGAGGTTGCCATAAAAATTCCACGTCGATTTTCGCTGATAAGGACTTTTGTGGTTTGGTTTAATTGTTTCGATGTTGACTGTTGGTCTCTGCCACGTTGACTAGAATGCTGATAAGAAAACTGACCATTTTCGGATACAAACAACTCGAAACTCTGATCTTTGAATAGATTGTCACTATAAAAAGAGAGAGCACAATCAGTTCAAAATCAAGGACGCTTATCAGAATGTCGGGTAAGTTCTGTTTCTTTTTTCATCGGTTAATCTTACTTTCCAGAATCCGTCAACGCTACAATCGAAGTTCTCGATGGTTGCCTTGAGGAACAGCAATTCAATTATGATCGAGTTTCAGAGAGGATTCAGGATATTGTGAATTTGGGATGGGAAGTGAGAAACTTCAATCCTGATGAGCCGATAGAAGGGTTGGAGGATATTAGAGGAAAACTTGAGCAGGTAAGGCTTACTAGGAGTTTCAGTGCGGTCCGTCAAACTGACCGGTCAGCAGTCGAAGGTCGATCGGCCGACTGATCCAAGTTTTTGCTTTCAAACCTAAAACTCATCTACATTTCGAACCATTTCATAGTTAGCTTTTCAGATGTCTTACCATTTGGACTCAAACTTCGACACCCTGAAATCTGTCATGGGGGAACACGACCAGCTTTATCAGGTAACGATTTAGAAAGGCAGAAGTTCAATTTTTTGAAACTGACAATTTGGAAAACAGTCATAACAGTCAGCTTTGGAGATCCGGCAAATCGGCCTTGGGCCAAAAAATTCAAGCGGACGACCGATGAGCGACCAATCGGTCGCGATTGCCAGATCCTCTGCCTAAAACCCAGACACAAAAATACGAAAAAAAGCAACCTTTCAGGAAATGCAAGACGCTGCTAGAAACCTGCTCCATAACATCTTGGAGAATCTAGCTTACCCAGGAGACGACAGCATCAATAATCTTGAAGGAACTGTAACCAACACTCCCGTTCTCGAACTTGCTTATGTGAGAATTTTTCATTTTCCTATAACAAATACAGAAATTTCAGAAACTCGAAACTGTACTCGAGCAAGATGTCACCAACCCGTTCAAGAACGGATCGGAAAATGACGATTTGGTTCTTCTCAACGCGATTTTCGGGGGACTTGTGAGTTATTCCAGATGGACATGTGCACTTTTGAAGTTGAATAATTTCAGCTCTTCATCGAGTCATATGTCAATGGATTACTGTCTGAAGGAGATATGTATGGTCCAGAAAAGCTTCAACAGATTGTTGAAGATTTTCATGGAGACGTGGAGAGATGGAGGAATGGGGAAGAGGAGGAAATGGATGATGTTAATTGGGAGGATGAAGATGAAGGTGGTGAAGAAGAGGAAGATAAGGATTGGGATGTAGTGGATGAGTATGAGGAGGAAGAGCAAGGAGGCGGTGAGGAAGAAGAGGAGGAACAAGGAGACGGTGAAGAAGGGAATGGAGATGATCAAGGAGAGTATCAAGAGGAGGAATACCAAGAGGAGTAGAAAACTGTAGTATACTAACCTTGTCGTTTACATCTTGAAATTTACCCATAAAGTTTGAATAAAATGAGTTCTGATCACAACGTTGTTGATATCTCGATAGTGATAAGCAAGCTAATTGCTAAGAAAATTAACTTCGATGAGCCCTCTTGTTAGTTTGAATCCTGCTAAGCCTCATCATAGGTCACATGAACTCAGGCTCATTTTTGAGCTCTCTTCAGGTTTTTTTTTGGAAGAAACTCGGCCCGACCCGTCGCAGCCCATCGGCCAGTCTTTTAGAAAATGGACGACTTTGGGCGTTGACGATCGCGTTTTTTGGGAACAACAAACTTTCCAAACATTTTCATCTCAATATTCGGAATCTACGCAACTGTTTACAATATTTAAAGAGCATTCATTTTTTGGTAGGAATACTCCTTGCATGCATGCAAAAATCACACTTTCACGAACCTCATTTAATGTCTTCCTAGAATTCATAATTAATCGTTTCTTTTTAGACTCCTCTCACAAAGGTTCCCCCCAAAAATAACTTAATTCCCATAAAACACTCCAAAAAGCCTTACACCCCTCTAAACAAAGCCCTCGTAAAGCCCCAACCAATATCCATTATCCCTCTCCGTCCTACCGACAAAAAGAGGCAAAATGAAAAACAATTCCAATTTGATTCGGTTAGCCGTTGCTCTCCGTGACAAATGATGTCCCCCCCCCCCTCTCTAAGGTCCCTCTGAGGGACCCCCTTCTCCATAAGACACCCTATCCCTTCTTTAGGTCCCCAGTCCCCCCCCCCTCCCTCTGGAAAGGGCACAAAAATGTTGTCGTCTTCTTATTCTCCCCATCCTCTATTCATCTATCCCTTCATTCCTACACTTTTCGTTTCCTCCTTATCCTCCGGACCTCCTTCTTCTCCTTCTTTCCCAATTTCTCCATCTCCATCTGCTACTCCAAAATGCATATATGAGCATGAGCATCTTCTTGCATCTCCAGATGGTCCTCTTCCTGTTGACCGAGTTTTTGATGATCTACCCCCACCACTACAACCCCAATGCCCACATCTCATAGCTCTGGTTATTAGTATGTTTGTGGTGTTGGTATTGGTTTTGCTGGTGCTGCTAGTGCTCCTGGCGTATTTCGGACGAGAAGTGATAGCTGGGAACAAGAGGAAAAGTGAGGTGAGATTTTTTTCGGTTTCGAGGTGTTCATAAAAAATGGATATAAATTAATAATCGTTGCTTTTTGACCATGAAAATATAGAACAATTTAAATCTTTCATTTTTATATTTTCGAGTGATTTCTGAGAAAATATCAGAAAAATGAGAAAATGTGCATCATTTTTATTAAAGACATCTGAAGATGATGAATCATTATAAGGTCGAATTCCCTGGAAAAATGAGGAACTTGAAACCGAACATTTTTTGTGAAATTTTTCTTTCGAAATTTTGTTTATACATATAATATTTAGGTTATGAATCAAGAAAAATCTATTACTATAGTCATAAAATCCAAAATAAGTCTTCAACCCCCATCCATTTTTTGGCTCCGCCCAATTTAAGTTTTTTGATCGGCTCCCCGACAATTCGCAATCAGTCATTTCGCAACCCACGACAATTTCGCAACTATGCCATTTCGTAATTACGACATTTCGCAACTCACGCCAGTTTCGCAACCGCGACAATTCACAATAAAGACATTTTGAAACTGGACGTTTTGCAACCAGTCGTTTCGTAACACTATAAACTAGTCAACTTTACGTTCATTAAGGTTGTATGGGACTGAGGATATTGTGAACTATTCCAGGTTATAGTCTACATTTTAAAAGTTGTGTTTTTTATACATATGAACTTTCTACAAAACTCCTGGATTTCGTGGTTTCGAAATGGCGTGGTTGCGGATTGTCGCGGTTGCGAAATGACCAATAGGGGAATTTCGTTGTTGCGAAATTTACGTGAGTTGCGAAATGTCGTAGTTGCGAAACAACTGGTTGCGAAATGTCTCGGACTCCTCCCCGACAATTTGCAACCGTGCCATTTTGCAACTATGCCATTTCGCAACTGCGACATTTCGTAACTATATGAATATGTCCGTTTTACGTTGTTTTCGGCTATATGTGATAAGGATCATTGTAAGCAATTTCATTGATTGCAATGTGAATTTTCTGGTTGCGAAATGTCGTAGTTGCGAAATGTCGAAGTTGCGAAATTTCGCAGTTGTGAAACGTCGGGGAGCCATTTTTTAAAGATACTCAATGCAAAGTTTGCAATAATCTGGTAAAATCAAAATAAGCTGAAACCTTCAAAAATTACGGAAAACTTGAAACAGAAATTTTGTGTAAAATTTTTTAAGAATATTCTAGTCTCAATTAACCAACTTGCCTAGAGTTCTGAAATCAAAAATTAGTCCATATAACCTTGATTAATCCGAAATTCGAAATTCCAGACACCCATTCAAAATGGTCTTCAGTCAAGCAATTCAAATATTCAGGACACTGAAAATCGGGACCCCAAAGAGCCCAAAGCCGAAAATTCGGAATTCGAGGACCCCCAAGACCCAGAAATCACAAAATCTATTGAGGAACCTGAACAACTATTGATGGTATCCAATGTTCAGAATTTGAAAATCGGAAAAGAATTCAATGCCAAAGTATCGATACCAGAACTAAATCTCCATATTCACTATGAACCTGAAACTGCAACTTTTGAAAAGACACCCCAAAGTTCTCCGATTTCAACATCCTCATGTATATCATCTGAAATTCTGACGGATAGTTGTTTGATGGAAGAGGAAAATGAGGATGAGGAAATTCAGCCATCACCAAAGGAGGAGATAATGACAATGAGGGAAGGTGAGGTTTTCAAATTTTTCGAAATTTTAATTACGGTTTCGGAAAGTTAGTAAATTAAGATGCAATTTTTGTTGATATTACTGTTTGGGATTGATTTTCTAAAACTCTAAAACTTGTTGGAAAAAGAAGGACAGCAAATTTAGAATTTTTCGTAAAGCTCGACTAATCAGAAATTCTAAGACTTTCAGAATCTGAGATTCTGATGATTCATCTTCAAAAGATCTTGAATCTCCAAATTTTCATGTTTCCAGCTCCCTCCTCCCTCCTGCTCCGCCCATCTTCTCTACCCGTTCACTTCTCGACGTCTTCTAATTCATCAACGTCTTCTGCCCCCTATTTCAATTTCACTCGAAAAACTCCAGATATTGAAATGCCTCGACTGATGTTGGAAGAGTTTGAAGCGTTGGATAGAAGTATTGAAAAACGAAAAATTGATATTCGGGACTTGCTGAAGAGGATCGAATCGGCGAAGAGGAGGCATCGGGTGGGTCATTTAGTTTGAGATTTTCGATTTTTTCTGTTTCAAAAACTTGTGAAATTTCGAAGTATTTTTTGAGAATCTAATCATCGAGTGGCGTCCCTAGATTTGGCAATCAGTCCTTTCGCAACGACGACATTTCGTAACTGTACATTTCGCAACCAAAGGATCCTCGTTTTTGTAAGAATTCCACTTTTGAAATCAAACATTTCAAGATGTCAATGGTAACCTGATATGGTTCACAATCATCCCTATCGCATATGAACTGAATGGTTGTAAAACGGGAAAGTTTGAAAAGTTGCGAAATGGTCGATTGCGAAATCTCATAGTTGCAAAATGACGCAGTTTCGAAACGTCAAGGTGCCATCTTATTACTTTCGTTTTTGATTTTCAGAGATTCAGCGAACACATCCAACAGGTCCAAAGGGAGCATAACATTCGATTTTAAGATGGACACAATGCAAATGCGCTCTAATCGAAAACTCATTTTTAACGGGTTTCAAATATTTCCTGCCAAAGATTTTACTGCCAATAAACATATTACATTTTTCAAATTTTTTGCTGTTTCAACATCTTGTGAGATCCGGTCTATTTCTATATGGTCAGTCGTAAAACCATAAGTAGCATTGTTTAAAAATTGGAAATTGCATCCCAACTTGGTAGTACTATCCATTGAAATTTAAGGAAACGTTGACTACTGAATCTTAGAAAAAACATTTTAAGGACATGTGTTTCACCTGGGACATGAATTCTTATAGATTTTTAGAACCAACGATAGAAGATCTCATCTTTTGGCCAAGCAGTTTTACTTTTACTCTGTGTTCTTGGCATGGTCTAGAAACCGAAAAAATTGGCTTTCTAGGCCATTTCTGGACAAGAATCTGAACAAGAGTCAAAAATCAGCTTACTGATCTAGGAGATTCTCGACCGCATATGTGCTAATCTGAATGAAAGCTTCATGAGTAAAAAAAATTTTTTGGGTTTTCAACATTTCATTTTTATGCTACATTATATTACCGAAACAAAATAACAGAAATCTTGGAGACCGTGAAATGAATAAATTGAATCGGATCCAGATGGCTTCCGAAGTTTCGGCCAACTATGCAGTGCCAGTGACCACCTGGAAATTTTTAGATGTAATGAATTTCGAAGAAAAAAAGTTTGCTGTTTCAGAGATCCCATAAGTTTTAGCTTTTACTAGGCGTAGTGATCAAGTGAAAATATATTGAAGAACATGCCAAAAAGTAGATGTGATTGACAGAGCCCACGAAAAATTGAAAACTAACTTGAAATCAGCGAAATTTCATCTTTCTAATATTAGCGATATTCCCCAAGGGGAAACGCGCTCCATCGCAATTTTTGCTGAAATTTGAATTTTCAGCTTTCCCGCCGTATTTTTCTGTTTTCAAAACTGCGAAACATGTTTTGGTGGGTGCGTGGACTCCTCGTGGACAACTCGGGCAGCAGTCGAATTGTCCACGAGGAGTCCACGCACCCATCGAAACATGTTTCGCTGTTTTCAAAACGGCGGGAAAGCTGAAAAATTTCAAAAAATTTCAAATCAAATTTCAGACAAAATTGCGATGGAGTGCATTTCCCTTGGGGAATATCGCAAATATTATTGTATTAATTTCGTTTGATAGTCTCTATTTTTGTTCTAAATTTTTCCTTCCCAACCCCCAACTCTTACCATATTTCGCATCACATTTCCTCTTCATAAAACTGGCAATCTCATTTTCGATCCCACATAATTGCAATGCATCTCCTAACATCTTCTTGGATTCTTCAATTTGTTCCATTGTCAGATTGGAGTCTTGAACAATCACATTCTCAAAACGAAGCGCTTTTTCTGCGGGTTCCCTCCATTTTCGAGACTCTTTTCTGGAAAAAATGAATGGGATTAGACTCTCAGATTTTGGAAATCTCAAAAAATAAAACTTACAATTCATCAAAGTACGTCTCATCACACTCCTCCTGTCGTTCAAATTTTTGCCTTAACTGCTTCGCCGTCAATTTTTTACCAAATCCGTTGAGTTTTAGCATTGGAAAAGTGCGCACAAACTCCCAACAATTGTTCAGAAAACTTTGTTAGGTGAGATTTTGACGAGAAGGGGTCCGCTTTGACAAGTCAAAGGTATCCAATTTCCGAAATGTTTGAAAAAAAAGACTAGGGAAAAAGATGAACGATTGTGTCTCGTGAGGTTTCAAAAGAAAAAAAGTTCATGAGGTTAGTGTAATAATGGGGAGAAGGGAAAAACTAAAAACTCTAAAAACTAGGAACGAAACCACAATAAAAGTTTTTAGTGTAAGTGAAGGGGAAGGTAATGAAGAAGAGAGCTAGACATTGAATTCTTCAATTTTCGGTGTTCATCTAGATTTCTGGCTCCAAGACATTTCGCAACTAGAAGTTTCGCAACCACGACGATTCGCCACCAAGACATTTCGCAACTGGACGTTTCGCAACTATGACATTTTGCAACTCACGTCGATATCGTAACCGCGACAATTAGACACCAAGACAATTCGCAACCAGTCGTTTCGCAACTCTATCAACTAGTCCACTTCACGTTCATTACGGTTTTAGGGAATTGAGGGTATTTTGAACAATTCCAGGTTATAGTCTACATGTGAAAAGTTGTGATTTTAACGGGAACTTTCTTCCAAAATCCTTGGTTTCGTGGTTTCGAAATGGCGTGGTTGCGGATTGTCGCGGTTGCGAAATGACCTATAGGGGAACGTCGTAGTTGCGAAATTGATGTGAGTTGCGAAACGTCGAAGTTGCGAAACGACTGGTTGCGAAATGTCTCTGAGCCGAGAAGAGCAGCGGGCCAAAAGTCGAGGGAGACGGTGGAAGGACGCCTAATTTCGACTTTTTCTAGCCTATTTTTGAATCTCAATGACTATTTTTAGTACTGAAAAATCTCTCAAAAAACCGGGTCTGAAGTCTAAAATTTATTTGTTTGAAAAAAAAGAGAAAATTGGTTTCCATAGAAAAAAATGGTTCAAAATTATGCCTTATGAAAAAAGAGAAATTCGGAGAGCAAAAAGCCAAAAAAAACTGTTAAAGCTGGATCTGTGAAGGTGAATAATAAGGGGTGGGTTGGATGTTTTAACTGGGAAAAATTGAAAATTTGGGAAAAAACTGGGAAAAAAATGAAAAAATAACAGGGAAAACAAGGTGATAAAAATCATGAAAATCAGAAAAAATTCAAAAATTCAGAGGGGGTAAAAAACCGCGGGAAATTCAAATTTTCTAGTAGTTTTTCGCGTAGATCGCCTCCAGAATCTGATTCGGCACGTCCATCGATTGGTCGTCGACGAGAACGATATCAAAGTAGTTGAGGTACTTGTCGACGAGTTTGTCAGCCTGGAATAATGGAAATTTGAAATTTTTTGAATCTGTGTGTCTGTTTGTCCGGATGTCCATTTTAGTCAAAAAATTGGGCATTTGGAGTCAAAGTCCTAAAGTACAAAAACATGTCTAGATTTCAGAAATCTCAATGAAAATGCTTAAAAATCGCTTCAAAACCCTGAAAATCGGCTCTGAAATCAGCAAAAGCGAGATACCCAAAAAGTGGGCGGAGACATCCTGGCTCCGCCCACTTTTTTGATAAGCTTGGTTTTGCTCATTTTGAAGCCGATTTTTCAGGATTTTGGAGCATTTTTTGAGCATTTTCATTGGGATTTCTGAATTTTACACTTCTTTTTGCTTGTTTTGTAGAAAAATTATTTTTCGACCGGTTATGCATTTTTAGGCATAAAATCGTCGTGGATTTTCGGCTCAAAATGACTCATTTTGAAGGTCTAGGATTGATTTTTAAGAATTTTCAGTATAAAATTCGTATTTTAAGTTCATTTTTACACATTTTGTAGCCAAAAAAAGCCAAAAAAAATTTTTTGACCAAAATCCATTTTTCCTTCTAAAATGGCTCAAAATCATCGGTTTTTGGCTTAAAATGGCTCATTTTTCGCGGAATTTTTTCTATTTTCTGTCTTTCCAAATGTCCAGATGTCCACCCTCACATCATGATTAACGAAACCAATCTTCAACGACAACTGTTCCTCCTCCACACCAACATCCATAAAAGCGTCGCCGACACTGTCTCCAAGCAAAATGACATTGCGCCGTCCGTGAATTTGCTCCGAGAATGTTCGATCCGCGGGCATCACCGATGAATTTTTGCAGAAGACGTGGATCAGGGGATCCGAGAAGGCGTTGACGTATCCTTCCTTATCGAATCCCATCATGTTCGAGACAATGTGAGTGTTGTCTTCGACTTTTCCGAATTTGTGCTTCAAATACATTTCGATGATGGTGCCGATGCCTGCGGAGAAGATAATAAAGGGCACCGAGTGGTTCGTCATCTTCTTCATCATGATGTCCGCGTTGTCTCTGGAAAAAAAAATTTTTTTGAAAAAAAATTTTTTGAAAAAATGTTTTTTGAGTTTTGGAAAAATTCGGTTAAAAAATCCAAAAAAATCCAAAAAAATTTTTTTTTGAGTCAAAAAATTTTTGTTTGGAAAATTTTTTTGGGAAAATTTTTTTTGAAAAAAAATTTTTTGAAAAAAATTTTTTTTGAAAAATTTTTTGAAAATTTTTTTTTTGGATTTTTTTTGCCTTCAAAATGTTTTTTTTTGTTGATTTTTATCAAATTTACCTCAACTGAATATTACAATGAGCCACATAGTCATCAATTGCCTGACGCTTGAAGCCTCCTTGAATGATGAGCTCGTGCGATTGTTGCCACCTGGAAATATTTTGGATTTGAATTTTTAATTTCTTAATTTTTTATTTTTCAATTTATCGGGAAAATTTGGGAAATTTTGAGCCAAAATCGAGAAAAATCGAATCAAATTGAGCAAGTTTTGAGAAACTCGGATTTGAACTCCCGCATTTTTTCCTCTCGAGATGGCCTAACTTTCTCCGACTCGGCTCTGGGGTGGATTTACGCGAAGCGTGTAGTCTGCGAGGACAAGATGAATTTTTAGCCCTTTTTTTGGGAAAAATGGAAGATTTTAGGGGGTTTTTAAAGGTTTTAAAGCCAAATTTTATGTCTTTGGGGTGAAAAAAGCAAGGAAATCGCTAAAAATGATGAATTTCATCAATTGTTGGCAAAAAACAGTTTGGAAATAAAAAAAATATTAATTCTTCCTTATTTGAGTGAAAATACTCGATTTTAAATAATTTTCAGTGGTTCTTGGCCAGAATTTTCAGTTCCAGGGGTAAAAAATTATGAAAAATTGACTAAAAACTATGAATTTCAATGATTTCTGACGAAAATCGGCTAAAAATTCGAAAAATCACATTTTTACTTTAACTGGCTCAAAACAGCTCATTTTGGCTCAAATTTTTTGAATTTTTCACTGAAAGCACTCAAATTTCACGCTTTTTCTTCCTTACCACGCCTCCATAAAAGGCACCTTCTCCTCGATGCTCAACGAGTGATCATGCTCCACCGGACCATATTTATGGTACAATCCAACAAATTTCCGGCACCACTCGGGGTTATTCGTTCCAACAGCATTATCGAACACACAATAGCACGACGAGCATCGATTTCCGGATTTATCGGCGAATCTCGATAGCGTAAAGTCGAAATCCGAAATGACCATCAGCTGGTCGGGACCACCCACGACGAATTTGGAGAGTTTGTCGGAAAGCGCTTTGATATCCTTGACATGGACTTGGGGAAGAGAGAGCAGTTGGTTTAGGTTTAGCGATGAGAGGGTCATTTTGAAGGGGAGGTTGAGCTGAAAATTGGGAAAATTTGAGAAAAAAATGGACAAAAAATTACACAAAAAGCGGAGAAAAATGCCATTAAAAATGGAGAAGAAATGGAAAAAACTGGCATCAAAAGTAGCAAAAATTCGAAAGAAAAACATTGTTAAAATGAAGAAAGAGACCATATTTTACAGATAGGAAAGTGCCGAAATTTGAAAAAAAAGAGTAATTTTGATCTAAATTAGACCAAAATGGGGCAAATCAAAGCCGGATGGATTCAGAAGGATTCAGAAGGTCTTAAAACTGAAAAATAGTGAAAAAATAGGCTAAAACGAAGAAAATCGACCCAGAACACCTCGGAAGGATTCAGAAGGCATCGGAGGGATTCTAGAAGACTTGGGAGAATTCAAAAATCGACATTTTTCAAGATGAAATTCACAAGATCTGACTGAAATCCGACTATTTTCAGTCTGCATTTGATAATTTTCATGCTCATAGTCAGAATTTTTAGTTTTTAGTGTGAAATGTATGATTTTCAGTTGAAAATACCGACCAAAAACGGCCAATTCAAAAAAAATGAGGAAGAGAACCGGATTTTCTATATGAAAAACAAGCAAGGAACTGGAATTTTTAGTACAAAATTCAAATTGGGTAAAGTTAAAATAAACTTTCAAAAATTGAGTATTTTGTGTACATTTTGTCTTTTTTGGTCCTGACCATCACTTTTTCGTTTCAAAGTTGGCTAAAATGTGAGATGATTTTCTGGCTGAAATTCGAAAATTCTGGAGAAAATCAAGGCTGGGGTTGTGCCAGTAATTGGCGTTTTTCAATGACCCATTTTTCACCGATTTTAGGTAAAAAAATCACTTAAAAACGAGAAATTTTCTCATAGTTAAGCCTATATCATCCGGTGGTGAGCTCAGTTTACAACGAGAAAAGATAGCAGAAAAAAAGATGAAAAGTTATCTTTTCTCATCTTTTTTCTTCTTTTTTCTTCCTTGTCAGAGAGATAAAGCTTGCAGGCAGGCAAGATTTTTTGAAACTTTTTTTTGAGACAAAAGGAGGAAAAATTCCAATATTCTCTACTTTGAAAAAAAATGAACAAAGAGGAAAAAGAAGCTGAAGAAGAGAGAGAACACATTTTTTCTTGTTTCTCTCTGCTTCTCTAATTCTCTCAAGCTTCATATACTCTCTCTTTTTACTACTAGTATAGGGGACTTTGCGCGGGGTGGCCTAGGATTTTCAAAGATGGAAAAAATCGAAAAATTGAGACAAATTCATGGAACTGGAAGGAAATATACACATATGAATAATATGAGCAATCGACTGAAAAAATAGAAAAAAATTACAAAAATTCAGAAGAAATTCGGAAGTCTCAGATGGCTCCATGAGGCTCCCCAGAGCTAAAACTAGGAATAAGCCTAAGCCTAAGACTAGGAGAAGGCCTAAGCCTAAGAATAGAAGAAGGCCTAAGCCTAAGACTAGAAAAAGGCCTAAGCCTAAGACTAGAAGAGGGCCTAAGCCTAAAACTAGAAGAAAGCCTAAGCCTAAGACATTTGAAAACTTGATAAAAAGTGCACCACTCCCATAAAAAAATCAATTCAAAACTTTATCATCATCACCACCCCTAGACACATTCCAGCCTATTTTATAGCTCTTTGATGCCCTTTACTTCCTCCCTTCCCCCTCTCGACCGAAACAAGCTCCGCCCACTTTTTTGCAAAAAAGTCAAAATGGATACTGCTATTTTTTTATTACGAAACATATCGCAACTGGTATGATGTCTCTCGCGAAGAGAAGACCACCCTGTGCCAGACAGTCTGGTGTCTGGCTGGGAAGGGAGGGGATATCGAAGGAGGGACGAGATTTGGATAGAGTTACGTGACTTTCTTGTTGCAAAATGAACAATGGATTACATGGGGGGAGGGCGGAGTCTCAGACAATAGACGTTCCTAAAATAATGGTGGACGATGAATTGATGTATCGGAACGTTTGACCATTAGATATAGATATAGATGGGGTTCCGAGACGTTTTGCAACAGGCGTTTCGCAACTACGACATTTCGCAACCACGTCATTTGGAAACCACAAAATCCAGGATTTTTGTAGAAAGTTCCCGTGAAAATCACAACTTTTCAAATGCAGACTACAATCTGGAATAGTTCACATGACTCTCAAGCCCATACAACCTTAATGAACGCAAAGTGGACTAGTTTATAGAGTTGCGAAACGACTGGTTGCGACACGCTCAATTTCGAAATGTCGAAACCCTTACTTGTTAGCAATTGCAAAGCCGTGCTCAAGTCGAAGCTCAACCTGGCCCATCTTTTTCTACAGACTGATGGAATCAACGAATGGTTTTCTATCTCAAATATCCTGTGGTCAGCGATTTCGAAGACTTCTAGAATCTTCTAACTAACAGAAAACAATAAAAACGCCAAGTTCAATCTTGCAACTTTTGGCTGAATCATCATAGAACTCGTTTGCACTTGTGATCTATAGATTGATGATCTGTGAACTTAGAGCCTTGAGCTTTTTATAGAAACTAAGGCTTCTATTTGGCTTTCATTCCGTCCGCAGTCCGTTTGGAATCCGTCTGCTTACGGTTTTTTAGTCTACTGTAGCTGATCCTTTGATCTTCAAACTATCAACTTTCGACTTGTCCACTAGACCATGAAATTCAGAAAAAGCGCACTTATCCAAAAAATAAGCATAGTGTCTAATGCAAAACTAGAATTGAAAAAAAAAGAATCACTGACTACAAAATTCAGTTTTCCAGCACCAGAGTACCGGCAATGCCAAACGCCAATCAACAGGATTTCGGATCAACTTTTCATGATCTACCTCCTCTTTCCAGGTCAATCGGTCAAAACACCACATGGGAAATGTATCCTTTCTCTAAAAGTCGAAAAGTCAAATCACCACTCAAAAAGCGGAGATTGAAAAATAAACTAGATCCTTCTCTCTTCCCCTACCAGTCACTGAGAGGTGGTGGCCGGTACCCCCTCCCCCAGAATAGCAGAATTTTATGGGTGATGGCGATGAATGTGATGAGGATCACTTACCCGTCTCTCTGTTATTGAGATGAGGTAAAATGGATGAAGAGCGGAGGGAAAAAAGTAAAATCAAGGTCAGGTCAGCACATCGAGAAACTTCTGTTTCCATTATGAAAAAATGAAGACCATCGAGAAGGTAATGGAGCATGGGAATGACCCATGAAAATTAGTGTACTGACTCCGGAACCTTAGAAAAGCTCCGACGTCTTCTATCTGCTCCAGATGCATTCTGACGCATTCAGAATGTTCTGAATAACGTCAAAATGTTCCAGATTGCATGTGATGCTTCTGGAGAGCTTTACATGTACCTGACGCTTCTAAAATGCTTCAATACGGCATGATGTACTTCATAGTGCTCATGACGTCTTCTAAGCGCTCCAGATGCAACCGATTGAAAAATCACGGACGCCGGAGAACGTCAGACGGGACCTGAAGTCAAGATGCTTCATGCTATCTTGGAGCCCTTCTGGATAGTCTAAAATTCTTCGGAACGGCTCAAAATATGTAGGCCGTTTGGAAAAAATAACGAGAAGATGCTCACCGTCTTGAGACTGCAAAGAAAACATTTTCTTTCTTTTCGCTTGAATGAAAAAAACGTTTTCATATCAAAATGTTCTCTTTTTTCTTCTTTTCTCTTCCACTTTTCACTGGAGTTCTGCACGAACTTTCCAAGAGGACACGACATGGTTCCTTCTTCTTCTTCTTCTTTTGATGAATTTTCTCATTTTTCAATTTACATTCATTCTGAAGGATGGGAAAAGCTTTTTTTTGCACTTCTGCAAGATTTTTTTTCAATTTTTTGCAAGATGGAAGGAGAAGGAAAAAATGAAACAATGGATAAGAGATTCTTGGAAGAAATAAGGCAAAATTGAAAATTTTCTATTGGAAAGCATCAGAGAATGATCAGAAATCTTCTGGATGAAATTGCTATAAAATACCTAAAAATGTGCGTAGATTCCAAAAATCACAATGAAAATGCTTAAAAATCGCTCTAAAACCCCGAAAATGGCTCCGAAATTAGCAAAAATCGCACAGAAGTTGTATCCGGTGGCCGTGGCTGAGTTTCCCAAAAAAAGGGGCGGAAACTCGGCCACGGCCACCGGATACAACTTCTGTGTGATTTTTGCTCATTTCGGAGCCATTTTTCTGTGTTTTAGACCGATTTTTGAGCATTTTCATTGTGATTTTTGGAATCTACGCACAAAAATCACTTCGGATCACTGATCCCAGGCCACTATTCCTTCAAAAATTACATCTTTCCTGGCCTAAAAAAGTGATGCAAAACTAGGAAAAATGGCTCAACAAAGAAAGAGCAAACGAGTAACCTATATCCCTCCTGTACTAGTATCTTGTACTTGTCTCTCTTGTCCGAGATCTTGCTCTGAGCACACAAAAAAGCGCTATTTCGAGTGTTAGGGATAGGCTTGACAATAGACACCGTGGGAAGTTTGAGGACTCAAGTGGAGGGAGTATATCTCTTACGTAATACTTGGGGTGATCTCTATTGTATTGGATAGAGATACATATAGATACATACATGATATCATAGAACAAGTAGAAGGTTCGAGAAGAACAAAAAAATATGGTTTTGGGACATTTCGAAACCAGGACGTTTCGAAACTAGGACGATTCAAAACTGAGATGATTCAAAACTGCAGACGTTTCGAAACGGTCATTTGAAAACCGGTCGTTCCAAAACCGGACGTTTCAAAACCATTACGATTCAGAACTGTGAAAGTTCCAAACTAAAAAGGAGACATTTGAAAACCGAGACGATTCGAAATTTTGAGACCGGACGTTTCGAAACCAAGAAGATTCAGCACAAGGGTCATCAAAAAACGAAGTCGATTCGGAACCGGACATTTTGAAACCTAGACGTTTCAAAACCGCGACAATTCACAAAGCTCTAGAACCGAATTTTTCAAAACCGTGACAATTCACAGCTAAGACAGTTTCGAACCGGACATTTCGAAACTGTGGAAATTCAAAACTGCTGAAAATGAAAACTACGATGTTCCATAACTGGTTCGATACCGGACGATTCAAAACTAGGACAATTCGAAACTACGACGCTTCAAAACTCCGAGAATAAAAAGCTGAGACGATTCAAAACTGGCCATTTCTAAACCGCGGTAATTCCAAAACTGGATTCCAAAACAATTTATAGTCCAAAGAGTCCAAAATCCTCGATATATTCCTGGTATTCCTTCACCTTCTTTTCCTGTAAAATATTTTCTAAATGCACCTAAAATTCACTTTTATTCAGACAGAGAATTTCACAGAAAAAATCGGAAATTTTTTGTGTTAAAAATTAATTTGAATTTTCTGGAAAAGTACGAGGGGGGGGGGGGACCAGTCACAGAGGGCGGGCAAAAAAACCGGCAAAAAATTAGAGGAGTCGGGTGGGAAATTTTGGCTATATTTTCAAGCGAGAAACTAGGAATTCGGTTAAAAAGAGAAGGATATTTCACAGAAAATGAGGGAAAAAACGCATAAAATGTTTAATAATGATAATGATAATAATCATAAAATGGATAGTAGTAGGGAAAAGAGGAATCAAATCCAAAACAAACGTGCTTATTGTTATTCATCTGTATTGATATAATGGGGGAAATGTGTGAAATTTACAGAAAAATTAAAAAAGGCGGCAATAGAGGTGATATTAGTGCAAATGGGGGTGAAAAATGGGGGAAATTTAAGCAAAAAACAACCAAAAAATTAGCTTTAAAATGCTCATTTTTAGCTAAATTTTTGGTCATTTTCAACCCAAATCTTCTAGAAAAAGGGATCCTAAACCACATCCTCGGCAAAATCAGAAGAGACCAGCTGCATGGTGACTTCTTGTTGATTCGGGAGAAGCGTTGGCTTCTGATAGAAGTGAGAGCACGCCGATGTGTTGTAGAGGTCCGAAGTGACAGATGATGGGACACGCGAGCGTTTGTAGGAGCGGTGGCTGAAAAAATCGAATTTAGAACGAAAAATGACACATTTTGATAGCAAAATTGTCAATTTTTGACCTAAAACACGGATTTCCGTTTTTTTCTGTTAAAAATCTTCAATTTTTCTTATTTTTCAGTCAAAAATTCACTAATTTGGCCAAAAATCCCTCAAAAAGCCACAAAAACTCATCAAAAACCCCCAAAAATCGCTTAAAAATCCCCCAAAAACCATTCAAATTCAAATTGCCCCGCAAAATTTTCTCGGCCGCCGGCCTAGAAACCGCGCGTGCAGTCCTCTCGGACAACCCGAAATAATTCAATTATTGGAGCGAACTCGAAGTTTTTGAGTTAAATTTGTTGGCTTTTGGTCGTTTTTCAGGTTTTTTAGGGGGAAATCGTGTTTAGGAGGCTAAAAATAAATTCTCACCGCGATTTACAACACTCTCGAACGACAAAATAGACGAGAAGGACGATGATGGCGAGAAGAGTGCAGACGAGAACATAGGAGACGCCCGGATGGGCTCTCGCGAATTCGTGCATCAGAATGTTGGCCTGGTCGAACAGCGTTTGAGGGTAGACGTCGCCTGAAAAATGAAATAGTGAAAATTGGGCTAAAATGCACAAATTTAGGCCGATTTGGGCTCAAAATGACACGAAAAAAGTCAAAAATCGCTCAAAAACACTGAAAATCGATCAAAAAAGCATTCAAAACTCGTTTTGAGCGATTTTCTACATTTTTTGGGTCTTTTTAAGTCAAAAAATGAGCTAAATCCAACGATTTTGGGTCAGGTTGGATTTCTTGCGATTTGAACCATTTTTAGTGATTTTTGATCGATTTTCGATGATTTTTGGGTCATTTTGAGCCCAAATTTGCTCAAAAATAAGCTAAAATCGCTCCAATTACCATTGTATGGCTTATCCAAATGCTCATCCGTATCATTGGAATCCGTTGGCAGATGGTAGGCGAATTCTGGTGGATGTTGGTATTCTTCGTCTTCTGGAAACTCTTCTGGAACCGTCAAATTTCCAGATTTCAAAGATGAAGAAGGCGTCGAGGCGGATGATTCGTAGAAGACGTGGCCATCATGATGTGAATCTTCATCGTCGTCATCTTCATCAGAATCCTCCTCCTCAGAATCCTCTTCAGAATCATGATGAGATGGAGAATCAGTGGGTCGATTCGCCGAGGATTCAGAAGCTCCGACGACGTAATCCTCATCATCCAAATTTCGCATATCCCCATTCTCAGTTTTGAAGATTTCCACGGGTTCTGGCTCCGGTGTGGCTTCGACTATCGTGATTTTCGGAGCATCGTTGTCATCGGAGCCACCGGTAGCGATTTGAGTGTCCAGGGCGGTGCTGAAATAGGGGAAAACTTGAGTTTTTGAGGCAAATTTTATAGAAAAATCACTGAAAATCGTCAAAAAAGGGGCTCGAAATTTGAAAGAAAGACTTAGAATCGACTTAAAATCACCGAAATTGAGCTAAAAATCACCAAAAACCGTCAATAATCGCTCAAAATGCACGAAAATCAATCAAATTTTTCCTAGACTAAAATAGTTCAAAAATATACTTATTTAGCGAATTTTGGGCTTAAAAACGCATAGTTTTGAGTCATTTTGAACCTCAAATGAGCTCAAAATGACTCAAAAAACATTATTTTGAGCTCAAAAATGGTCGAAATTGGTCATTTTGGATGATTTTAGCCTAGACACAATTTGGCTGACTTTTGAGCATTTTCAGTCATTTTTTGACCATTTTAACGCTCAAATATGTAAAAATAGGTGTAGATTCAAAAAATCGCAATGAAAAAGCTGAAAAATCGCTCTAAAACCAATTTTTGAGCATTTTCATAGCGACTTTTGGAATCTAAACGCATTTTTAGGTCTTTTAGTTCTAATTAAACTCAAAATTATCGGATTTTCGCTCAAAATGGCATTTTTCAAAGCTATTTTCTCGCTGTATATCTGTGTATCCGGATGTCCATTTTAGACCTAAAATGACTCAAAATCATCGGATTCTTGCTCAAAATGGCTCATTTTTCTTCATTTTTTCTCCGAAATTCAGTCGGTCTATCTGTTCGTCCCGATGTCTAGAGGTTGAAACAAAACCATCCGAAAACCCGTACTTTTCCTCATCGTCAAAGTGAATTTCTCCACCTTCGCCGTCTGATGGTCCTTCTGGAGAATTCTTCGGAATCAGCTCCGTTGTCTCGGCGGCGACGTCGACGACTACAATTTCTGGGATATTGGTGATGATGGGGGTAGAAGTGACGATGATGATGGCCGTTGAATTATCCGATTTTTCAATTTCTTCGCTTTCCTCGTCGCCGCTGAAAAAATGGAGAATTTGAGATGATTTTTGGGGAAAAATGGTGCAAATAATCGTATTTTTAGGTGAAAATGTGAGTTTTTGGGGTTAAAAATAGTCAAAGTAGGCGAATTTAGCTCAATTTTCGCCAAAATCGCACCAAAATATCGGATTTTAGCTTGTTTTTTAAACTATTTTGAGCCCAGACCGGGCGAAATTAGTTAATTTTGAACGATTTCGGCCTAGATAAAGCTTGAAGCATCTTGAGCCATTTTTCGTGAAAAATGGCATAATTTTTCTCATTTTGGGCTCAAATTAGCTGTTTTTGAGGTGAAAATGGTCGAAAATTGATGAAAAATGGTCATTTTATAGCTAAAATCGCAATTTTTCTGGTTCTTCGCCCTCAAAATTACTTTAGCCAATTCATAAACGAAGATTGATCGATTCCTGCAAAGAATCTTGGCTTGATGGTGGATGGATCTACTTGTGCGAAGAATGGTAGAGCGTACTCGGATTCTGAATTTTTGACTTCAGATGGCGACGTCGCATTCGTTTTTGCTTCTGAAGTTGATGATGATACTGTAGTCGTCGTGGTTGTCTTCATGGTAGTAGTAGTCGTCGTCGTGGTGGATTCAGAAGACGTCACATTCTGATTCTCGGTGATATTGTCGTTGATATTCGGCGTCAGATCCAGTTCGAAGGCGTCGGCTGATGGGAGGAGGAGCAGGGAGGAGATGGTGGTGATAGTCAGTAGGGTTACAAGCCAGAGACGAGGCATCATCTGCAAAAAATGGGAAAATTGGGAAGAAAATGGGTGAAAAATCACGAGAAATGAGGCAAAAATGAGTTGGAAACGATGGAAATATCGCCAAATTTGATGAGAATTTGAAGGAAAATCACTAAAAATGACGGAAAATCGACCAATTTTCAGAGAAAACTAGGCAAAAAATGCGAATATTCTGTCGAAATTTGATGAAAACGAGCCAAAAATCAGCTAAAAACGACGAAAGTCGACCAATTTCTAGAGAATCTAGAGAAAACTAGGTAAAAAAAAGTGAAAATTCGAATAAAAATCTGCTAAAAATGAAGAAAAATCAACGAAATTGGAGACTAAAAATGGCGAAAAAAAAGACTAAAAATAGCGAAAATTCGGTCGAAAATTGATGAAAATTGGGTCAAAAATAGGCTGAAAATAGCGATAAATCGACAAAACTCGAAGAAAAACCAGACGAAAATTGCCGAATTCGCCGAAAAAAAAAACCGAAAAATTGAGAAAAATTGACCGATTTTAGATGAGAAAAATCAAGAATTTTCACTCGAATTACGAAAAATTTCAATGGAAACTAGATGGAAAAAATGGGAAAATCTAGAAAAAATCTTTTTAAAATTTGACTCAAAATTGGAAAAACTCGAATTTTCGCAAAATTTAGGCTGAAAAACACGAATTTTCTCTTGTTTTTCGGTCTGTTTCTCACTGATTTTTCGGAAAAAAATGAATTTTTTCCCCACAGAAAGTGAAAAATCTTTAAAATTTCAATATTTTGACCTCGAAATTCAAAAAAATTCCCAAAAATTCAACCAAAAAAGATGGGCGGTCCGAAAGCCAACTCATCTGGGTCGGCTACTGTTTTTAAAGGCGCATGCAATGAAATTTGTTGTTTTTTGGGTCTCGCCACGAGTTTTCACAGTTTCTTCACTGACAATTTCTATCGAAGAAAGCGAGAAAATGTGGAGATGAATAATATGAAAAAGACCTCATTATGAATTTCTTTTTTCGTCGAGAAAAGAGAAAATGGGGAAAAAGAAGAAGAAGAAAAAAATTAATCTAATTTTCAGAAACAAAAAAGAATTTCTAGGGTTTAGAGGAAAAGAGGAAAAAATGGAGGGAAACGATGAGAAGATCTAGCATCATAACATTATATTCTTGGAATTTATTTTATGAAAAAAATCGCCTAAAAATGAGGAATATGACATAATTCATGTATTAGTCATAATTTCCTGTTTTTAGCAGTCGGAGAACAATCAGTATCAGAACTTCTAGAAATCTGCAAAAAATCAGAATCCGACGTCTTCTGAATTCCTCCAATATTCTAGGTCATATATATGAAGTTTTTCTCTACCAAAAGTGCTAATTTGAGCAAAAATTGGACCCATTCAGAATTTGACGTCTTCTGAATCCATATTGATGGTTCCAAAAGTCATGAGTCATTTCGCAACTACGACATTTCGCAACCTAGACGTTTCGCAACCAAGACACTTCAAAACTGGACATTTCGCAACCAACCGTTTTGCAACTCTATAAACTAGACCACTTTGCGTTCATTAAGGTTGCATGGGATTGACGTTATTGGGAACTATTCCAGGTTATAGACTACATTCGAAAAGTTGCGATTTTATCGGGAACTTTCTACAAAAATCCTGGATTTTGTGGTTTCGAAATGTCGTAGTTGCAAAATGGCGTAGTTGCGAAACGATTGGTTGCGAAATGTCTCGGAGCCAAAATGAAAACTTCTAGAAGATCCTACTAGACTCTCTTTCCGTCCTAAGGAACACTAAACTAAACAGGAACATATTGGGGGTCTTATACTCACAAACATATGTATTCATTCATTCTGCTCCTTCTCCTCCTCCACTCATTTTTCTTGAGAAAAAGGGACAGGTTTTCTCTCTCATTTTTCATATTTCCTCTCTCTCCCAAAAAAGGAAAAAGAGTAAAAAAAGAAGCAGGTGGCCTCCTTGACTGGTATGGCCAGATCAAAACATAGGATACCTTTTTTTTGAAAAATGGTGTTTGTTTTTTGTTCTTGTTAGACAGGCCTTGAATTCAAAAAGTCATCATGGCTTTGGCGGCATATGCATATGACAAAAGAGAGGAATTTTTTGGCTAGATTTTTTGTTATTGTTATTATGACAAATTCGAATGTTGCCAATGTTTCGAAATGGAATATGCATAGCATACGGCGGATTGAAAAATAGGCATTATGGTGAATTGAGAGGGTAGTAGAGAAACGAAAAATGGATTTTGAAAATGGGCCTCATTAAGTGTCATTCTCTTTGGTTTATGGTGCAAATTGGAAATGTGCTTGGGAGCCAGGTACTGCCGATGGGGAGTGTTGTTGAACTTCTAATGAGCATTGGGATAATGGCTCTTGGGAATGGGAAAAGGAACGATTACATCGAAGATGAAGAATCAGTTGATGAGAATTGAATTAGAATTTTCTGAACTGTGTGAAACCGATTTTTTCTTGTTACAAGAACTTCTGAAAATCGGGCTCCGGGACATTTCGCAACTAGGACATTTCGCAACTACGACATCTCGCAACTGACGTCGATTTTGCAACCGCGACTACTCGCAACCAAGACATTTTGGAACTGGACGTTTCGCAACCAGGTTATAATCAACATTGGAAACGTTGTGACTTTAACGGGAGTTTTCTACAAGAAGCCTGGATGGTTTCGTTTGAAATGACGTGGTTGCGGATAGTCGCGGTGGCGAAATGACCAGTAGCGAAATGTCGTAGTTGCGAAATTGACGTGAGTTGCGAACTGTCGGGGTTACGAAACGACCGGTTGCGAAATGTCTCGGAGCCGAAAATGACTTCGCGACGTTTCGCCAGGATCACTTTCGAAACTGTGGAATTTCGCAACTCATGTCGATTTTGAAATTGAGACGTTTCGCAACTACGACAATTTGCAACTGGACGATTCGCAACTAGTCACTTCGCAACTATTTCCGAAAATCTAGGACAGCATTGTATTTCGAGTTTACAGTATATTGTTGCACCCATTTATGATGATCCCTGTCTTCTCTCCTTTGTCTTGTTGCTCCTTTTCAATTTCAAATCGTATCCTATTCTTAACCCTAAGAATGACCTCACCACCATATCCCTCTCGTTGCTATAATCCACAAGAAAATCACCCTTCAATTACAACACCTTCTTCCGGCGGCTACCTTGTTTTCTTCCAAAATCAAACCACAGTAATCCCCTAGTAGCCAAAACTAATTACAGTGTTCACCTTTACCGTCTCCTCTCCGCAGGTGTCACCGTCATGTTTGTTGATCCAATAAAGGATTACATAACCGGCAATCGTCTCCCTTCCCCCCTAATGATCAAATGAGCCGCCCGTAATTCAACAGCGGTCAGTTAAGGGTCATCACATAGATTAGCCTCAGTGAACTATCAAATATCACTGTTTGTGTTCTCATCGGTGTTTTTCTTGGCCAGATCGTATGACTCAAAAGAATTCTAAAGATGAGCCATCTGTACACCCGGTTCATCTTTTTTCTCTATTGTTGACACTATCCTTTTCTCTTTAGAATTCCTCTTGTAAGAAGCCGTCACCCCGACGCACAGGTGTCACATCCCGGGGGAAAAGGTGACAAAGAGCAAATTGGCACTACTCACTATTCTTTAGAGACACCGGTGGTGACCCGAAAAACGATTAGCGAGTTGTGTGAGAGCAGAAGAATTTGGAGACAAAAACTTGCGCGGTGGGTGGTCGTGTAATTGGGCGGTGTGTAGGCTTGGAAGAAAGATGAGAAGAGCTTACTTGCTCATTGTTGTAAGCGGAGAAGACAATAGAGGGGAGTACAAGGAGTTTTGAGATTTGGTTTTATAGGTTAGAACTGTTATAAGGTGGTTGCGGACGTTGAAGGTCCCTGATGTAAGAAGCGGTCGGGCGGCGGCCGGCCGGTCGCTTGGGCTGTCAACGGACGGAGAAGGCAATGGACGAGAAGTTCTGAGTCTTTCGGTTTGTCATGGCTTAGAACCATTATTAGGTGGCAGCTGAGGTTGAAGGTCTCTGATGTAAGAAGCGAAGAACATGATAGTATTCAGAGAACTGTAAATCCGGCATATGGTGTCCAAATTTTTTAAAAGGTTAGATTCCCAAAAATGTTCGATGCGACGAGGATTCTGAAGACGAATCTGATATCAGATATCCTATAATCAAGAAGTTTGTTTTTAAAAAAGTCGGTCGGTCCGTTGGCCTGTAAGTTTACGGTCGGTTAGTGGACAGCGATTTTCGATGCATGATAATTGAAATCGTCTTGGGAACCCTCACAAGGGGGTTACTTGAGGTGTCGAGTTGAACTTTTTCTAGGAATTGGACCATAGACTATATTGACGAGAAATTCAGAATCTGCAATAAAAATTGGCAATGTTCCCGTGACTCGAATTATCAGCCATCAAAGTCTCAGCCAGTACTAATTTTGGTGACTTTTGACAACTCATATCTTTGCTCCCAGGCACTTTTAGAAGGTCTCATTTTTTGTGTTAAGCTCAAAATGATGCTTACAATCAAATTATGTAAATAACTAAGAATTGTCAAATTGGAACATGTAGAGATCGCAACTCTCTTATTTTTAGTCTAAACTAGTTTTTGAAACCTATACTATCTAGTTGCAGGCTTTATTCTGAGTTTAACACAAGAAACTAGACCTTCTAAAAGTGCCTGGGAGCAAAGGTATGAGTTATCAAAAATCTGCAAAATCAGTACTGCCTGAGACCTTGATGGCTGATAACTCGAGTTACGTGAACATTTTGCCAACGTTTTATTGCAGATTCTGAATCATCACGGTCAATATAGTATATGGTCCGACTCCTAGAAAAAGTACAACTAGACACCTCAAGTAACCCCCTTGTCAGACCCCTTTAACCATTTCCCAAAAACGGTAACTGGCGAAAAAAGAAGATTAACTTGTTAGAGTCAAACAGACACTTGATTGACAGTTGAAAGGCGCAAATACCGCATTGAATTTGATAATTATCTCGTTTTTCGTTTCATCTACCTTTTCTCTAGATCTTATAAGAAAGCTCTCAAGCTGGATTGCACAATCTACTCTTCAATGATAGGAAAGTACAGAATCTGAATCCTTTACATGAATCCTTTAGAATTCTCTAGAAATGTTCAAGGCCCATCAGACTTTCAGTGTCATCCTGAACCATCCGGACCTGCTCAAAATTCCTATTGTTCATTAGAATATTCTATAATCCACCTTACTTTTTCAGAATTTCCAGTTTTTTGAGAATTTTCTGGCTTGAAAAATGGAGTTGGACATCCGGACAAACAGAACGATTTTTTCTTCATTTTCCTCCGTTTTCGAGGTTTTTGGAATCCTGGAATTTTCTCATCCAAACCTCAAATCTTCATATTCGGAACCCCTTGCCCATATTCATTTTCCTCCCCCCTCCTCTATCACTTCCCTCTCCTCATCACTACACATATTTGTCGGTGTACTTGACAAATTAATTGACCTCCTCCTGTGTGTGCATCCTCTTCTCCCACACATACCATGACAAGTGGAGACTCCACATCACTCCTCTCGAGAAGCCGTTTTTTTGCATCAACAAAGGGGGTCCCCCTATCTTCAGATGGTATCTCTGTATTCTCAAGAGTACGGACGGAAGCTCTTTTATCATTTTCCGATTTTCGGCGGACCTCCTGTCTAACCATGTCAACTTTATCTAATGGAATCTCTCATAGAGGAAGTTCCCATAGAGACTAAAATGTCCATTACCACCTCTTAGTCACTCTCTTTTAGTCACCGGAAGAGGAGGAAAAGGGTGTCCTTGTACTCTCTGTGCCGATATTATTAATCCCCGCCGTTCTTTTGAGGGAGGGCGATCGTTAGAGATTTTGGGCGGCCGCAAAGAGGAGAAAAAAGTTCCCATAGATGTCAAACGATGCGAATCGGATGGGAGAGAGAGGTTGAGAAAGGACTGTATTGTTTGTGCCGGAGGAAGTGACCCAAATCGGAGTTTAGGCGATGGGAAACGGAAGGTATGAATGGATTTTGAATTGGGTTCTAGAATTTACTAGAAACCAGCAGATTGACTCTTAGAATTCAGAAATTAGGAAGTTGCGAGGTTTCGATATAATGAGGTTCCGATACTCTCACCTTCTCAAACTCTAGAAGATTTTCAGAAACTTCAGAATATCTACGATAACTCCAGATGGATACTGAAGTTCCATAACTTTTTTGGAAGCTCCTAAACCTCTGGAATATCTACAAAAGCTCCAGAACATCCTTAGAACCCTAAAAACTTTTGTATAGGCTCTAGAACGTCTTTGGAAACCTCAAACCGTTATGAGCATCTCCAGATGGTTTTTCGCAGTTTCAGAACGTCCTTGAAGCTTCAGAACCGTCTAGGAGTTTTGGTACAAACGTCTCATTCTAAGTCCCCGACGTTTCGCAACTAGCCATTTCAGAACTGCGACATTTGCAACCATGCCACTTCGCAACCATGCCATTTCGCAACTTTGTAAACTTGTCCGTCTCAATTAGATTCGATGTGATTCTGATCATTATAATTTATTTCATGTTGCCTTCGAAATCTGAACAATTTTGATTGTAAATTTTGATCGTATTCCTACAGAAACGGGGATTCTCCGGTTGCGAAATGTACAGTTGCGAAACGTACAGTTGCGAAACGTCATAGTTACAAAATGGCTGGTTGCCCTTCTTCAATTCCTACTGGTCCCTCCAACTTTTTTCGCTATTCGATTTTTTTGGTCGGCAAGACATCTCTAGATGAGCCATGTTCCTTGTTCACACTCTCTCTATTATTCTTCTTTTTATTCCTAACAACCGTAACGGATTGACACTACCAAAACACGGCTCGCACTTATTGTATAGTAATATGCATGCATGGTGATAATCTTATCGTTATGGTTGTCTTCAGCACAACGGATTATGATGGTGTCGGGGGCCTTTTTCAGATTGGTACAGGGATTAGAATGTTGGCGATGTATGGCCAACAAATGAGGGAAGAGGTGAATTCTCTCAAATAGTCCAAACTGAGTCTCCATACCTCGAATTTGAGCAAAATGCTTATTCCAAATTTCAGAAGAATTCACATGGTCTAACTAGCTTTTAGCGATCTCTATTCCTCTATCCCGAGTCTATTTTCTAGTCCCTTTCCACCATCTCCTCCCAAACTTGACCCCTCATGTTCCAGCTATTCGCTTCCCCAACCCCCCCCCCCCCCCTAATTCAATCTTTACTACAGTACTAATCCCATGGCCATGTCAGAACACCTGCGTCTGTCACCAAGTGCCCTGTGTCACGTCCCGGACAGTTTGTACACAATGCCGAGAAAAGAGCAATTATAATGGGTGCCGTGAGGAGAAGAAGAAGGAACACACCGTTCTCCCACGCTGATAGGAATACGAATCGTGATGCGGGAAAACGGAATAATTATTGTGGGAAAGGAAGCAACATAGTATTCTGCAGGTGTGGAGACGTAAAGGGCATGGGAATCGGAAGATAGCGTATTGAAGATTTGGAAATAGGATATTACTGGTATCAAATTTTCCATAAAAATAGAAAACTTCGAAAATCCGAATCTCGTATAGAAGATGTAGAATCTTCAGAATTTAAGACCCTTCCTGACCGTCTTCTAGGCTTTCTACTTCAGTCCCAGTTCTTTCAAAGCAATAGAATCCGCTCCCCGACGTTTCGCAACCAGTCATTCCGTAACTGCGACATTTCGCAACTGACGTCAATTTCGGAACCATGCAGTTTCACAACCATGACATTTCGCAACTGGACATTTAGTAATTATGTCCGTTTTACGTTCATTCAGGTCGTACATATGATATAGGGTTCATAGTAAGAAAGTTAGGTTTGCCATCAAAATCTGGAGGCTTCTTGATTGAAATGTGGAATTTTCATTAAAAACATTGATATTTTGGGTGCGAAATGACCTGATTGCGGGCTGTTGCAGTTGAAATCTCAAAGTGAGTTGCAAAATGTCGCGGTTGCCTAGTGACTGGTTCCGAAAAGTCCGAAAAGTCAAGGCGCCCCCAAATCTTTCTATCAAAACTTTCGCACCAAGACATTTTGCAACTCACTTCAATTTTGCAACTACGACATTTCGAGAAACGGTTGCGAAAAGTCCAGCCTCCTGGTTGCGAAACGTCCAGTCTCCTGGTTGCGAAACATCCAGTCTCGAAATGCCTTGGTTGCGAATTGTCGTGGTTGCGAAATGGACGTGAGTTGCGAATTTTCTTGGGTGCGAAATGTGGTAGTTGCGAAATGGTCCGGAGCCTCAACTTCCATCCCCTTCCATTTCTCCCTCGATTCCCATATCCTCCCATTGAAACCAAATACCATCTCCTTCATCTCCTCAATTACCCCTCAATAACGGTAGGGTGAAAAAGTGCGCGAAATTACGGTCCCCCCCCCCCCTCTCATCCTCTTTTTCCGCGAAAATCATCGTGTCTATAGACTATAGACCCCCCCCCCCCTTTCATCTAATAGCCTATCCCTTTTGCGGCAAGTTACCATTTCCGAAAAGAAAGAAAAAAGTCTACCGCACCCCCCTCAGGTCATTCATCTCACTAGTAGTTAGTTTCCGATGAATAGATACTAGAGGGGGGGGGGGGGCACCGTATAATTACAGTAGTCCCCTCTCATTCCACTATATTTGGACTTCCGAACAACTAGGGAATAACTTTTCCCATCCTTCTCTTCTCCCTATTCCATTTCCACACATCATTGAATATCAGTAGAGTCGTAAATCGCGGGAAAAGAGGACACCTGCTGATGCCCTTTTCATGCAGATTTTGTGTGTACATACTCTCTCTTTTGAGGAGAAAAGGCAATATTCCCACACAGTTTTTTCGTCCTCCCTCTGGTGCACCTGGCCAATTGAATGAAGAAAAGTATGGGAAAACCGTGAAATGGAGAATGAGAACCAAAATCCCAAACACAGTTGGTGGTCTGGAAAGGGCATGGGAAAGTCTGGGAAGTGAAATTTCGAATCTATGGGAAAGTTAGAACTTTGGAAAGTTACGAAATTGTCAATAGAGAGCAAAATCTGAAACTTTCTATAATTATCAATAGAGCGAAATTTATCAAAACGTTTCAGCCTTTTGTGATTTTTCGCAATATTATCAATAGAGCGCATTTGATAAGATACATTTTGAGAGGGCTCCCAGACATTTTGCAACCAGTCGTTTCGCAACTACGACATTTCGCAACCACGTCGTTTCGCAACCACAAAAACCAGGATTTTTGTAGAAATTTCACGTTAAACTCACTACTTTTCAAATGTAGACTATAACATTGAATAGTTCACAGTACCCTTAATCCCATTCAACCTTAATGAACGTAAAGTGGACTAGTTCATAGAGTTTCTAAACGACTGGTTGCGAAACGTCCAGTTTCGAAATTTTTTGGTTGCGAAATTTCGTAGTTGCGAAATGACTAGTGGCGAAACGTCCCGCCGGAGCCCTTAAGAAATCCCTAAACTTCCGAAAAGTTGTCAATGGAGCAGAATTGTCTAAAACTTGCTTAATTGAAGGCTTAGACTTGGGCAAGCCTGCTAATCTTTTGTAAGCACTTTTTTTTGCAAAATTTTTGCACATTTGGTCAAATTTTTATTTTTTCACTTTGTAAGCAATGGAGCGTACATTCTTTTTAGTCCCCAACTTCCCAGAAACCATGCGTTTGCCATGCGAAGACACAGTACACCTGGTCTATGAGTACTGTCACTAATTACCGGATAGACACCTCTAAGGGATTCCCAAGATCCGTTATCTTCAAGTTTCCCAGGCTCAGCTCTATGGTTATCTTTGAGCAAGAATAACTTATTGTAGATGGTAATTATGATAGAGAGTCTCTATTAGAGACTAGGATAAGTGTGAGAAAAAAGTGGAAAAATGACAAAAAAGGTCTAGAAAATACGACAAAAAAAGGACGAGTGAAATCCATAAGAAGACGTCTTCAGAATCCATTTCGAAATGGATTCGGCTATTAAGCTTAATAGGAAGACGACAAGAAAGAGGTTGACTTCTTCATTATGACTTCGCGAAGAATAACTGGAAATCCGGAATCTTTTAGAAAAAAGAGGAAAGTGACGGTAGAGTAGGACTTGTCTATTTGACGGGAAATTTGATTTTCGAGCCAAAATGGGATCTTTCACCCTTTGAATTTTCCGATTAGCAAAATGGATTTTGGCAGCCTAGTTTTTAAAAAATTGGGGTTCTAGGCCACAAAAAAGTTCTAGGCCACAAAACAATTTTGCATTTTAGACCATTCTAGGCTATTTTAGGCCACAAGGCTAGTCTAGGCAGTACTAGGCTATTCTGGTTTCAGGACATTTTGCAACCAGTCGTTTCGCAACTATGACATTTCGCAACCCACGTCGATTTCGCAATCACGTCATTTCGAAACCACGAAATCCAGGATTTTTGTAGAAAGTTTACGTCAAAACAGCAAATTTTTAAATGTAGATAATAACATGGAATAGTTCACAATACCCTAAATCGCATACAATATTAATGTAATCAAAGTGAACTAGTTTTTAGAGTTGCGAAACGTCCAGTTTCGAAATGTCTTGGTAGCAAATCGTCGCGGTTGCGAAATCGACCTGATTTCGAAATGTCGTAGTTGCGAAATGACTAGTGACGAAATGTCCCAGAGCCGCTATTCTAGACCATTCCAGTCCAACAAATCATCTACCTAAAAAAATTGTTGGATTGATTGTAAGACCCCGGTAGCCACATTTTGAACTTCTCCAAAATGTTTTCAGCTATCACTTTTCCACCTTTTCGAACTGTTTTTACTGTTATCAATAGAGCGAACTTACCCTCAAAAACTTTTTTCTGGTTCCCCATATACAATATGTACATAATCTTACCACATATAAATCAACTTTCTCTCCTTGACTTCTATCCTATTGCTCATCAAATAAATTGAGCTGCTCATCTCATCATCATATAGACACGTGTGCTTCTTCTCCTAAGCTCTTCAACTCTCAGCACGACTCCATTTCCTCCAGAAGCATCACCACCCCCCCCCCCCCCCAAATGAGTAGCTGTCAAATCGAATAATATGTCATCGAGTACTCATACTAGCTGACCCCCCCCCCCCCCCAGGGGGTCCCAGAGCTACATTATTACGTGATTGAAGTGATTTGCATATGGAGCAATATATGCAAATCACAGTAATCTATCTGAGCCATTGGGGATCTTGAGTACTGTACACCTGGGAAGGAAATACATTATAGTTGCGTCATGGGTGGTCCAATTGACAAATGGATTACCCTATTGTTGGCACAATAGTAGTATTTAGTTGGAGTTTACTGTGACGAAATATCCACTATCCAAGTGTGCAAATATGTTTAATAATAGTGACCTAACGATACCGGAAGTGGATTGTAGTACTGTAGATTGATGGGAAACTGGAAGAAAGGTGAACATCGACGGATAAAAACCGGCAATTCTAAAATTTTCGATGAATTTTGGCTACGAGACACTTCGCAACCGGTCATTTCGCAACTACGTAGAAATTTTAAGTTAAAATCACAACTTATCAAATTTGGACTGTAATAGTTCAGAATACCCTCAATTCCATACAACCTTAATGAACGTAAAGTGAACTAGTCTATAGAGTTGCAAAACGACTGGTTGCGAAACGTTCAGTTTTGAAATGTCTTGGTTGCGAATTGTCGCGGTTGCGAATTCTTTAGCTCCGCGACACTTCGCAACCAGTAGTTTTTCTTCGCAACCGGACACTTCGAAACCCGTTGTTTCGCAACTACGACAGTTCACGCGTGGCGAAATGTCACAGTTGCGAAATGACCGGTTGCCAAGTGTCGCGGGGCTGAATTTTTTTGTTTTTTGATAGCAGATTGTTGGCCCTGATTTTATGGCCTGAAATTCAGATTCCTAGTCTGGGTTCTGATGTTTAGAGATCTTGAAATTTTGAAGGATTCTGAGAATTTGAATGATTCCTAGACACAGAAGAATTTTGAGATTCTGAAGGTCCCTGAAATTCTGAAGGATACTGAGATTCTCATTCTAACCGTTTTTTTTTTCAAAATTTTTCACTTCCCTACCATTTTTTTCTGTTGTCAAGCAGGGGACAAATCACTGACATGAATCTCTTTCTTTCTCTCTCCAGATGACCTTTTCCCATCCTCCGTCAAACTTTTTTGTCTTCTTCCAATTCTTCTTTGTCTCCGCCATTTTCCCCACTAAATGTGAATGTGTCCCTGACTTTTCCTAATTAGCCCTATTCTCCATGCTTCAATTAGTACTGTACGGAGAGTAAGTGTGCAGATAACCGGAAGATGACCAGACCCTACTGTTGTTTCGTTGTGACGCAACAACCGGAAATTGACATGCTCCATTAACATTAGAGCGTATGTTACCAGAGGGGGGGGGGTACAGTACTCCCCCGGTAGATCTAGAAAATGAGGTGAGAACCGGCAAACAGACCATAAAAAGTCACCGACTCCTCTCGGCAAATACTTCTACTAATAGACCCCCCGTGTAAGTGATCCACTTGTGTTATTATGTGTCGGTAGGAGGTTATTCTCAAAGACTCTCTTTCTGCCTCCTGAAGCACACACGGCTGCTTGGTGTATGCCACATGGCACCCACATATGATGAACAGTTGTCAGCAGCAACAGGGGCGAAAAATAGCAGAAGCTGCTGCCCACCCAATGCTCCAATGCTCCAAGACGACATGTGTGAGCCAGAAGTTCCATTTTGTGTACTCGCAAAAATGTTATAAACGTTAAAAGTAGGCGCTACAAAAAAGCAAAAAGAGAAATGCCTGCTGCTGGAATCGAACCAGCGTCGCCACGGCCACAACGTGGAGTACTAACCACTATACTAAGCAGGCCGAGAGTGTGGGCTGCGTAGGGCGCTTATGAAGGGGAGGCGCGCTGATAGTGGGCGCGAGGGAAGGAAGGGCGGTGCTGAAATTGAAATTTGATGATGTGTGCATAAAAATTTGAAATTGGGGGGGGGGGGGGGGGTGTGCTAAGATTTTTGAAGTTTCTGAATATTGAATTTTTCAGTTCTACTGCCCAAATTGCCTATTTGAGCCTTCCACTCTCTTTTTTTGACTGTCAAACTCTACTAAATCCAAATCTCCTCTCTCTTCTCGACCCAATATTTGACCTTCCCTTGGCCTGTCTTGTCATCTTTCTTCTCTTTTTCGCCCGTTTCTCCATCCCCAAACAGATTATCTTTATTGGCTCTTATCTTCTATCTCCGTTTTCCTTCTTTACTTTTTTCTCTTCTTCTCTTCATTTCCAAGATTCCCTAATTACTAGGTGTCATGGCTACTGACCCTCCTAACGCATCATTTAGTACCCGTAATAAATCTTATGAGAAGTTACTGTCCTCACTATTTCCCGAGATGAAGTACAGTACTCCCTTATGGAAATATGGTCCCTTATAAGAAGGCAATTGAAACCCTGGAAACCTACAATACGAAACCATTCCCCCTACTAATCGTTGCCAATGTTCATGTCTCTTCCCCCATTTTCTTTTGTTACCAAAGAGTGTCTGAATAATTGATGAGAGAAGAACGACCTCCTTCCCCTCCCTTTTTGTTGCGAAGAATATGCTAATTTCTACTACTACAACCACTCTTCAAGAGGGTTTTAAACTTGAGAAGGTGACCTAAATACCTTCCTAATCCACTAAAATAGGTTTACTAATGACTAAAAAGAAAGAAAAAAGAAACTGATCTCGGGCGGGCTCGAACCACCGACCTTCTGTGTGTTAGACAGATGTGATAACCACTACACCACGAGACCACCAGGAGTGGAAGGCGGCGAGGGCGTATAGGAATGGCGGGGAGAGCGAAAGGCGCGAGCAAGTGTTGAGTGAGTGAGAGGGAAACAGAAAAATTGAAAAATGAGGGGCAATGGTATTTTTTGAATTTTTTTTCAAATTTTTGGGATTTCGGATTTTGAAAGCTTTTTATTTTTGGAATTTTATCTTTTTTTCAAATCCACCTGTTGAATCAATCCAGGTGTGCTTACCAGTTGTCTCACTATATACTCTCTTCTCCCCCTTCTTCCTAAGCTCCGCCCCTTTTCCGCCACACCCCTCCCGGCCCGTGTCCCCCCCCCCCTCTCCCTGCCTCTTCTGCCTCTCCCCATCCATACATTCTCGTAATCTATTCACTCCTCTTCAGAGTATTCCTCCTCGTCTTTCCTTCGTCTTCATTCCTCCACTACTATTACTAAAAATGGCACCAACACCAAAGTTTGGCGGACCAAAACGCATCCAGAACATCTCCGCAGCATCGTGCTCTGTGAAAAAGTCTCAAGGTTTGTAGTACTCTTACTGTATCTGACCTAAATTTCCAAACATTTTCAGCACCCTCCCCATCCTCCCAACCTCATCTGAATGGCCAAGAACGAGTGGAGCTCCGGAAACTCGAGAAACTTCTTCCAACGAGCCCAAAGAACAGCGACCCAACTGATGTTGTGCTTCGAGCAGCTTCCTACATTGACCAGTTGGTGGCCACAGTGCAAGCCAGAGTGAAAAATGGAACCCTTCCCATTGGTAAGATTTCGGTTTTCTTGAAAAATTCACTTAAGGGTCGTTGAAAACCAAAAACAATCCTGAAAAAAGAAAGCAAAAAGAAGAAAAAAGATTTCTGGAGGTATGGGGAATTGAACCCCAGCCCTCTCCCATGCTAAGGGAGCGCTCTACCACTGAGCTATACCCCCATGCGAGAAAGTGGGCAGCAGAGGGCAGTGAGGAAAGTGGCGGTTGCGGCTGTTTGGCTGTGGCGCCGCGACCCTCTCTAGGCTTCACCGTGGTGATAATGCAAATGCGCTCTAGCGAGAAAAAGCGCTGTTTTGCCTATTTTTGACGGTTTTTCGTTCTGAAAAAGCAAATTCGCTCTATTGAAACCTTCTTCTAATAAATTTCAATTTTCAGAAGCCCTTGACTCCCTTCCTCCACTATATTCCGCCTCTGTGAAGTCTTCAATTGCCAGGAGAGCAGGAACAACAAAGAAACCAAAGAGATCAATGGAGAAGAAGCGATAGATTTGGATTTTCTTCAATTTTTTCTCATTATTTTTATTTTTTCTCTGTGATCCTTTAATGTCCTCTAGTACGGGTATACACTTTGTAACATATATAAATTAGAATTCTGACTACTTCTACAGTACTTCACATGTTTGCCATACTTGTTAGTAAGAGTGTGAGAACTGTGTTTGCAAACAAACATTCCAATCTCCCGCAGAGTACTCGGGACCTCAAGATTGTCCACACATAGGTGCTGGTGGACAAAAAAGAGTGCAATATACATATACTATATGTGTCAGGTGTCATTCTGATACTTCAGAATGGGGGCCCCTTCCTGAGTTTACACAGAAAAAGTGACAGTTGTCCTCGCGACAAGTGTTCTCTTCCAAATTCTAGTGGGCGCCAAATCTTCACTAACTAATGGTCCGCGCAACTTTTTCTCTGTCTTCAACGACTTTTCTTGTTCGTGTCTCTGAGGGAAGACACGAAAACATTAATCTTCGTCTTGACGCCACACACGAACAGCGCCACAATTATCGAAGAAATTGGAACAGGTTTTCGTTGGGGGTACTATTCG
Source organism: Caenorhabditis sinica (assembly GCA_963932045.1). Taxonomy (NCBI): domain Eukaryota; kingdom Metazoa; phylum Nematoda; class Chromadorea; order Rhabditida; family Rhabditidae; genus Caenorhabditis; species Caenorhabditis sinica. The sequence continues at coordinate 26,258,935 of OZ009940.1, forward strand.
CAACTTGTCAATCCATCGCAAGAGAGACCACAATTTGTATTCAAAACTTGTGAAGATTTATGGGGGAAGACCCCAAGATGGGAAAAAATAGAATCAAAAAAAGAAAAAAAGATTTCTGGAGGTATGGGGAATTGAACCCCAGCCCTCTCCCATGCTAAGGGAGCGCTCTACCACTGAGCTATACCCCCGCACGGCTGGGTGGGCGCCCGAGGGTAGTGATAAGAGTGAGGGCGCCGGGAGGTTGATGGCGGCTTGGTGGGAGGGAGAAGTAGAGGGAAAGGATTTTGACAAGTTCGCTCTAGTGATAAAATATTGGTTTTTGGGTTATTTTCCTGGTTTTTAGAGATTTTTCATGATTTTTAATGTGAAATAGTGGGTTTTAGACAGTTTAAAGTCAGTTTAAGCTATAAAAATCATAATTTGAACCCGTTCAAATCTATTTTCGGGTGAAGTTTCTAAGTTTCCGGAGGCTTTAGTGCATTTCAAAGTTTTTTTTCCAGCTTTCTAGTAGTTTAGAGACCCGATTTCGTGATTTCGCCATCTTTTCTGTTAGTGTTTTCCCCACAATTCATCCAATTTTCCATCCCTTTCATCTCTATCTCAATTTCACCCCTTCCCCGTATCCCTTGTCAATATCCATCACTTCTGACCTAAATTTCAATAGAAACCCCTTTCGGCATTCCGCTCCTCACAAATGGAATATAACCGAAAAAAAAAGAAAATTGGGAGACCTTGGAACGATTAATTTTGATTGGATTATACGAACACCATAGAGACTCGATTGTCGGCTTTTTTTTTAGGCGGACCGTTTGCTGAGGTACCGCCGCTCCTTTCGGCGCCATACCGGTTCAAGGCTGACTTTTTGTGGATAGGTATATTATAAGTGACAGATGGCTGGTTACGGTAGACTTGGTTAAAATTGAATAAAATCCTGGAATGAAGATGGACGGTCCCCTAGGGTCTACCGCTTTTGATCTACCTTCGAAACAAAAGCATGACCGTGTACGGTGGCTTGTATATGTATACACGCAACACCTTCCGATGTCTTAAGATATGAAAACATTACGCAACTCCATACCTGTTTCGGGACTCTTATACCCAAAATATTTATGTCTTTAGCGGGTGTTGCGCCAGCTCTTCTCATCTTTCACCGACCGTTTACAACCATTCTCTTCTTCTTGCCAGCTTGCGCAACACACAGCTGGAGATAAGATTTAGACCGCTAACCACCCCCCCCCCCCCCCCCAAAAAAAGCACTAAAACTCATGGGAATAGTGTTAGCAAAAAAAGCAAAAAAAAAGGAAAAAAGATTTCTGGAGGTATGGGGAATTGAACCCCAGCCCTCTCCCATGCTAAGGGAGCGCTCTACCACTGAGCTATACCCCCACTCGGGTGGGTTGGCGCCCGAGGGTAGTGATAAGAGGGAGGGCGCCGGGAGGTTGATAACAGCTTGGAGGGGGGAGTGGGAGGATAATTTATAGGTGAAGGTGGATTTTGGCAAGTTCGCTCTATTGATAAAATTTTGGATTTTGGGGATTTCCCGGGCTTTAAAAAGATTTCTATGGTTTTTAAGATGGATTAAGGGGTTTTAGGTAGTCTTAGATCGATTTTCGGTGGGAAAATTAGGATTGAATCATATTTTTCATGAGTTTTGATCTCAATTTTCAGGTTTTCTAGAGCTTTTCGCTATTGATCCAAAATGTCGAATGAGTTTATTAAGTTGGGAGCCATAAGATATTCAAAAATAAGAAGAATAAGCCCTAATTTTTAGAAATTTCAAGGGTTCCCTAAGGGACCCAGTTTGCCTCATTTTCACTCTCTCTCTCTCCCATTTACATAACCGCAACACCCTAATTATTCAGTTTTGCAACAATTTGCCTCTTCCTTCTTTTCCCCCTTTTCGGCTTCTCCCCTATTTCCCATTTCCCATGCCAATTCGGCCACCAACAAAGAAAATTTGGAACATGTTGCATGTCCCCTTCGCGGTGCCCCCCACCGGAAAAGAAAGGCAGTGAAACGGGGCGGTAATAAACAATGAAAATGCGGTAATCGAGATGACCAAAAGGAAGAGAATACAGAGGTGTCGGCTTGTTTAGATAACTGTGTGGCCGATAGGGGCCACCACCACCTGCCAGAATTTTGGAAAGGCCATTCGTGCTATTTTATATGTCTATGGGTGTCATGTCCCTCCTGGTTCTTTGGCGGCTAATTTCGTGTCATTGTTGGGGTGGTGTTGGTAATGAAACAAATCGTTTATTCACACCTGCTATTAGGGAAATCTAACGGGCGCAATTTCCATTGATGAAACGTCGGGAATTTCGGTAAACGAGGGGCAAGAAGGGTTTTGGGGGGAAAGTCAAAAAAATTTTGGAAATTCGGAAATCTGGATAGACTAATGGACAGACAGAAAAAAACAAACACAGCAAAATACATTAATCATCTTCAAAAAAGGCTAACAAGGGAGTTACTTGAGCTGTCGAGTTGAACTTTTTCTAGGAATGGGACCATAGACAATATTGACCGTGAGGATTCAGAATCTGCAATAAAAATTGACAAAATGATCACGGCACTCGAGTTATCAGTCATCAAAGTCTCAGCCAGTACTAATTTTGCTGATTTTTGACAATTCATATCTTAGCTCCCAGGGACTTTTAGAAGGTCTAGTTTTTTGTGTTAAGCTCAGAATAATGTTTACAATCAAATTATGTAAGTAACTAAACATTGTCCAATTGGAATACGTTGAGATCGCAACTCTCCTATTTTTAGTCTAAACCAGTTTTTGAAACCTATACTATCTAATTGCAGGCTTCACTTTGAGCTTAACACAAAAAACTAGACTTTCTAAAAGTGCCTGGGAGCTAAGATATGAGTTGTCAAAAATCAGCAAAATCAGTACTGGCTGAGACTTTGATGGCTGATAACTCGAGTTACGTGAACATTTTGCCAATTTTTATTGCAGATTCTGAATCCTCACGGTCAATATAGTCTATGGTCTGATTCCTAAAAAAAGTTCAACTCGACACCTCAAGTAACCCCCTTGTGAGATTTTGATGGTTTCTTATATTATGAAATACAGACAAGTACATTACCCATCTTCAAAAAAGCTAAAAACAACATCAATCTTCAAAATCCTGTATTTTCAAAAAAAATTCTGTTTCAAATTGTTCATATTTTCGTTGACATTTTCAGTGAGGCTAGTGCCATCTCGTCAATTACTTCTTAATTTTCAGAGTTCTAGAACTTTCCTCAGACCCCTTTAACCATATCCCAAAAACGGTAAAAAACGAAAGAAGAAGATTCACTTGTTAGAGTCTAACAGACACTTGATTGACAGTTCAAAGGCGCAAATACCGCATTGAATTTGATAATTATCTCTTTTTTCGTTTCATCTACCTTTTCTCTAGATCTTATAAGAAAAGTGTATGACAACATATGTGTGAAGGGAAGGGTATAGTTATAATTATAGGTAGTGGGTACTGTGGGAAGATTTTGGAAAGGTTGAAAACGCGCTCTATTGAACTTTGGCTGACTTTTGGTGATGGGAAGCTGGAAATTGGCAATGGAGCGCACTTGAGGAAAGATTTTTGCAATGGAGCGCATTTGCTCACTTACAGTACTCCCAGACTTACAGTACTCCCAGTTTCAACAAAAAGTTCAAATAGAGCAAAATTCCTACAAACCCATTGTATACAGGTATCCATTACACTCCCCCATTGCACAATGACCTAGAATAAACATAAACTGTTCCTAAACTAGATAAGATAAACAACGTTCCCCATGTCACCTGATCCATCTAACTTTCATTGTCTCTTTCCCCTCTTCCAAGATAAAAATCCAAACGTCGACCCAATAAATTAGGTGTGGTCCCTTACCCTTACTGTCTTTGTTACGGGAGTTTATCTCAAGTGCAAATCGAGAGAGAGAAGAAGAAGAGGATTCTGTCCTTGGAGAGAAATGAAGAAACAGGTGGTAATCGTAAAAGTTTTTGGGAATTTGTTTCGAATTTTATGATAGGAGAGGGGAGTTTGAATTTCAAATCTGGGTCTGAAGAAACAGGTGGAAAATTTGAGAAGAATTGCAACAAGCGGACAAGGAAAAGTTGATTTTTACACTTGGAAACGGTTCAGAACAGCAAATGTGCCAAGTTTGCCCGGAAAACTGACTTGAAAACTGCTTCAAACTCGATTTTAATAACTTTATTCGACTTTAGACCACATAAAACCATTTAATCCACCTAAAAAACCTAGAAAATCCCCTTGAAACCATGAAAATTGACGAAATTCCAAAATATTATCAATAGAGCGAACTTGCCAAAATCCACCTACACCTATAAATTATCCTCCCACTCCCCCTCCAAGCCGTCATCAACCTCCACGCGCCCTCACTCTTATCACTACCCTCGGGCGCCCACCCACCCGTGCGGGGGTATAGCTCAGTGGTAGAGCGCTCCCTTAGCATGGGAGAGGGCTGGGGTTCAATTCCCCATACCTCCAGAAATCTTTTTTCTGCTTTTTGCTTCACTTTTCTGACCTCCCTAGTGTATTCAAACTGTTGCAATCCAACTTTTTTTGTTGCCCACTATTGTAATTGCACAATAAACCTCTTTTAGAGGATACGCAACAATGAGAAGAAGTCCATAAGCCACAATTATCCAATGGCAATTAGGGCTTAGGTGTTTGGAGTTGAGGAGACAGATTGAAATTTGAGTGTGGTCATCTTAGGATTATTTGGACAGTGTGATGTCACAGGCGTGTTTGTTGTGCAATGAACCCCCCCCCCCCCCCCCCCCCGTGGGGGGTATATCAAATAACTCTAGATAGGTGTCCTTCCCCCAAGAACCTCTATCATAATCTTGAGGGATCAGAAAGTCATAAATCCACAACTCCATTGTTTTAGTGTGATGTGTACCCTTCCATACTCCAGCTGACACAGTAATAAATATTAGTAGGTGTGTGTGCCCCTTAACTGACCCCTAATAAAAAGGGCAAACACAATAAAAGTGTCAAATTTTGTTGAGAGGCACCTGTGGACCCCTGGCCACCTGTTGAAAACATCTGATATACACACTTGCGTCACAATATTCTAATTCTGGGGAGAATTTCCTTGGGCAGGGGAGGGAAATTCTAACTAACAGACAGGTGTGAGAATTTGGTTGCATCATTGAGCCCCCAACATCTGTTCAGTACTAATTGCGAACAGTGGGAACACATCTAGGAGATTCAAAAAGGAAGCAAAAAAGAACAAAAAAGAGTTGCCCACTGCTGGAATCGAACCAGCGTCGCCACGGCCACAACGTGGAGTACTAACCACTATACTAAGTGGGCCAAGAGTGTGTGCGACTATTTCTGTTTATAAAGGCGGCAGTCGGCGCCGGCGTTCTCCTCTCTCGCGCCGCTCTCATCCCCTACGACCATCGCGTTTATCTATACCGTAGAGACAGAGTGTTGCCGGTGGTCTCGTGGTGTAGTGGTTATCACATCTGTCTAACACACAGAAGGTCGGTGGTTCGAGCCCGCCCGAGATCAGTTCTCTTTTTTTCATTTTTTGTTCGCTATTACCAATCACATATGGACAATCTGGCAGTTCCCTTATGGCGTCCAGATGCTCTATCCGCACTCCTTCAGCTGGTGCACATAAGAAATTCTGTATTTCTTTTCGCAGGCACAGGTGTGTGTGGATGTTTGAGTGTGCTTGGCAGCTTGAACCAATTTATTTCTCACTATTCTCACATAGGGTCGCCACATTTTCTTGAATTCGAAAAGCGGCACACACGTGTCACCATCTGGAACGATTATCGAAATGGGTGAGAAGTGGATAGTGGGGAGCTTTTTTTTGAGTTTTTGAAGAATTGTAAGAGGAATTTTGAAACGGTGGAAACTGGGGAGGTGTTAGGGGGTAGAGAGGAAAGATGGAATTGAAAACATCTAAAAACTGTATGGAATATTATGGAAGAGTTACCTCTGAAAATATAAAAAAGTACAGTAACTTTAATTTTTTGAAATTAAAAAAAAAAACGACTCCAGTAAACCGAATGTAATCCACCAACAATTATGACATGAATGTTAAAAGTGAAACTGTAAAAAATGTTGATATTTTTCCGCCCAGCTATTGGATTTTGGTTGGTCCAGACATACAGTACTCATAGTGTTCCCGTAAGGTTATGGTATGTTCTTCATCTTCAGCCCTTTTGTGTAATAGTGATTGGATTCGCATATGTCATTGTGATTTTCTAGAGTTTGGGATATTGCATGAATTTTACCTGGAGTTCACTTAGTTATCTTCAGCTTGACACAGAACAAGTAAAGTTTGAATTGATAGAATCTTATCTCTCATCGCTCAGGAAATCCGCTGACGGAAACAACGAAAACCAAAAGTTTCAGTTTCAGTTTTTCCGTATCAGTTTACAGTTTTTGAGAAAACTTGATCAGTATTGCGCACTAGTGAAAAATTTTTGTTTTGACTTTTTAATTTTAACATTTGAAGTTTGGTCAGTTGATAGTAGAAATTTGAGTTGAACATCAACCGCCGGCATATGAAATGTTTTTCACGAATCGTCGAGCATTCTACCCGAAAGGTGTTGGAGAATAAATTTCAGCTTCAAGATTGCCATATTTCAGGTCTATTTTTATATCTCACCGTTTTCGAAAAACTTTAAAAAAAACACTTCCTTTTCCTCATTTTTTTTCTATCCATGCAGTTCTGATATACAAACTTTTTTAGAAATACATACATTAAAAAAAAATTAAGTTTCAACATTTCCATTTTTGCGAGGATGCTTGTCTTGAATTCGATTATTGTTTTACATGTCGAGCTGTCAAATAGGAAAATAATATTAAAAATGTAACATTTCCCGTTTCAACTGTTCCAAATTTGGCATTATGAACCAAGGTGGCGTTAATGCAAGAAGTTTCGAAGTGCATAAAATCGAAAAGTTTTGTTTCAAGAGCACTGTTTTGGAGACGCATACTTCAAGGCAGAAGTAGATCATGATGATCTACATAAAATGCATTTTTGGCCTAAGATCCGCCGACTCGGCCATGACAATATCAGGCCACGTAAATGGTGGTTCCTACTGTTACCGTAATTTAAAGGAGCATAACAGGATTCTGGCCGAATTTCTCATTTTCTCAGTTTTGAGAGGCGTTGGGCATTTTTTGTGATAAAATATGACTGCTAACCTGGAAGATTTCGAAAAAAAATTTGAGAAAAATAGCTTTAAAAAGGCCAAAAATATCCTCAAAACCAGTTACGTTCCTATAACATACGTTAGCAGTTAGTGGTATCGTAGCATACAGGGCATCTGGGAGTATTACGGTAGCAATCGGTACCAGTTAGGATTAGCGACAGAGCTCTCGGATTTTAGATGGCGGTATTGAAACTGAACTTTTATTTTAATTTTTTGGAAATCACAAAAAGTTTGTATTTCAGAACTGTATGGATAGAAAAAATGAGGTGAAGGAAGTGTTTTTTCACTTTTTCGAACCCCTGATCCATAAAAAATAGACTGACTGATTTTTTAGATCACCATAATACTAAAATTTTTTCTGTTGCAACGTTCCCATATCCAAGGTTGATAAGCTCTAGAAACATTGACACTATTGAGTAGTATTTCAAAACCCCTACATTAAAATTTGAAAATCCTCCAGTCTTCTAAATTTTTCCACACCCGGTTGTCTCCATGTGTTCATTCAGCAATCTGCAGCTGTTTCTCTCTCTCCTTCTGGACAGTATATGTAATACATATGTAAAAGCTAGTCCTCCCCTTCCTTCTCTCACCATGTGTGTCTTTTCACACCAAAAACACATGGTATTCTTCGTTTTTCTTCGTTTTCTTCTAAGATATTCAGACGTATGCTGACCATATGACACTTTGGAACAGGAGGAGAGAATAGAAGGGAGGACAAAACTAGTTGCAGCTTTTTTGAATTCGGATTCAATGAAGAAGACATGTGCACTCAACATGTTCATCTGAAGTTTGGATTTCTGAAGAATAGAGTGACATGGGGAATAATGGAAATTTGGGATTCTGAGAGAAATTCTTAAAAGAGCCCTATTTTTCGGTCCCCCTTCCTCTTTGCCCAATTGAGTTGAAGTCCACCAAAATTTCAATTTTGACAAATCCTAAGTGTTCCCTTTCCTCTCTCCCCAGACCCCTTTAATACCCCATATTTTATTTCTCCAAAAGCTTTTCCTTTTGAAGAAGAAGAACGGACCCCCTCCATTTTCAAATTCGTACTAACCCTCCCCCCATCCCATCCTTTTCTTGCGCAAGCTGTGAGCCAGTTGGCTCACAGAAAGAGAGCATCCTGCTCTGAGCAAGGAGGCTCTTTGGGAACGGAAAACGCGCAGCTGTTCCGAAAAGGGGGACCCCTTTGGGGAGCTCAACTTCTGCTCCATCGTCGTCGTCGTCGTCTTCTGAAGAAGAAGAAGAAGCAGATGAAGGGAAGGAAAAAGATACATCTGTCTTTGTACTAGCTGGTGCTAGTTGGTCATTAAGAGAAAAGGGGGCCGGGTGTGAAATGGAAGAAAATGGATCAGGTGCAAAGATTCTAGAAGCAATGGAAATAGTGGGGGTAGTAAGGAGAAATAGATCTGAAAAGAAGAACCAGCTTGAAACTTGGAATGGCACTGGATTAAGTTCGAGCTGTGTACTTTGAGATTTCTTCAAATTTCTGAAATTTGGATGCTGATATGGAGAAAAGAGCAAAACATAGGGAAAGTGTCAAAAATTTATGAACACCATGAAACAGCAATTATTTAAAGTCAAAAATGAAGAATGACACTAATAATTTGAGCAATGTGAATAATTTGCAAAAAAAAACTGTTTCAAGTGCTTAGGAATTCTGATTACTTTTGCACAAATTTTAGATTTTCATATAGTGTAAACTTGGGTGTGCTAGTCATTCTATCTGATCATTAAGGGGCTGGAAAACCAGTCTGCAGGCAAAAAAAGTCTGCAGTCAAAAAATATTAACACCCTGACGGGAAAATGCACACACTTTTTTGGGGATAAGACTCTGAAAAAAACAGGCCATCACCTGGAACTTACTGTTTTGAAGAGTTGATAAAATGTGAGTCTTGTTTTTCAGGAGATAAAAACTTACCAAATTTATTATCAAAATGGTAGATTTTTTGTTTCAAGTGACCATAGATTATCCGAAAAGACAATTCCATCAAAAGTAGCAAAAAATAATTAGATTTTCATAAAATTACTGTTTCAGTATCTACATAGATTAGTGTAGTCTATTTGCTTACAGTATGCTGTTACTCATGTTGATGAGAGTGGATTAAAATGCTACATTCAAAAATTGCGGATCCTGCGTCATATTTGACGCCAATTGGAATGATTTGTAGAGGGAGCTCGTTTATGCAATTCTGGATCCGCGTGGCAGTACTTTCCTTCTGCGGACCTGGCATCAGATTTGACGTCAATTGACTTTTGAACTGATATCTTGACCGCAAAAAGACAAAAATCGGTGATTAACTAACTAGAATGAGTTAATCATATACAGTACCGACCATAATGATATTCGTCTTCGTCATTTTCAGTTGAGAACCCCGAATTTTGAATGGCTGACAAACTAATTCAAAGTGGTTATTTCTATTTGAAAATTTGAGGGCATATGAATTAAACCTTGAACTTTAACTTTGTAGTTGACAACTTTTTTGTATCTCTCCAATCAAAAAATTATGCTCAGAAACCTAAGGATGTGCCCAATTTTTCTCGATTTTTTTCGACGAGTCATATCTTGGCAGAGCGGACTTGTACAGAAAAGTTGTCAACTACAAAATGAAAATTCAAGGTTTGATTTATACACTCTCAAATTTTCAGACAAAAAAATCGACTTTGAATCACTTTTTCGGTTACCCAAAGTTGACGATTTTTAACTGAAAATGACGAAAACGGATATCATTATGGCCGCTGGGATAAAAGAGTTTGCTGTCATGATTCATTTCTAAAGATTTTTCAGTTTCAAATTTGTCATTTATCTGAAATGAGTCTTGTTAATTTCGTTTGGTGACATATTCATTTTTGAAGAATCCTCGAGAATCAGTTTCCAGTTTCAGATCCTTTATTTGTTTCTGGACATTTCTTTATCAGACAATCCGTGGATTATCCCAATTCCTTCCTACATCGACCTTTCATTTTGGCTCCGCGACATTTCGCAACTGGTCATTGCGCAACTACGACAAATTTTCAAATATTTCAAGTGGAGAAGAACCCATGCGTCAAGAAATGTCACAGTTGCGAAATGACCGGTTGCGAAATGACCGGTTGCGAATTGTCACGGAGCCTCCATTTCCTAGTTCCCAGGAGATCATTGTTCTCACGGTAATACAAACCTCCTCTATTAGGCTTAAGACTATCTTGTGATCCCCCGCCAAGTAGTAGTAGTCACTTCAAAAAAAAACAAAAGAACACCCATTCCGCCACATCTGTATTTGTATTTGTCCATAGACTGTTCCCACAAGACCATCGGCATCCTCTCCCTTTTCCCGTTATCCACCCTCTCATCATTTTCCTCATCTTCTAAGTCTCTCTCCCTCCAACACGGACTCTTCTGTCTCTCTTCCCCAGCCGGCGCGCACCTGTGCATAAAGAGGCGAAGGAGGGGGGACTTGGGGGCGTGGCCTCCTTCTCAAAGCAGCTGGGTGTACATCAGTGGTGACCCCGCCCATCTTCTGGCCACCAGACACTCACTCATCCATCCCAAGGGGGTCCCTTTGGGTGTCTTTATCCAAGTTTCCTAGACTATGGGCCCTGGATGTTGGACTGGGGTTTGAGGTACAGGGTCTAGTCTTAACTCAGCGTCTGGCCCAGAGCCCCTTGTTCAATTTTGCTAATTTCGCTCCTTTTTGTACCGCCCATTTTTTTCCAAACTTCACTTGCTTGACCTAAAAACTAAATTTCTCCAATTTTTCAGCTCCACACACACTACAAACTACAAAAATGAAATCCTCGACCACTCGCCCACCACGTGACGTCATCTCTCATGTATCACCGAAATCGCGGAAAATCAGAAAATCGACATCAGCAGAGAGAAGGGAGAAGGAAAAGGTGAGCAAATGTGATTTTTGACTAGATTTTTGAATTGGCGTGCAGATTTTTTGAGTCGGTTTAGGCCTATAACGGCTTGGATTATTTGTATTTTATAATTTTCAAAATCCACAAATTCATCGAATTAACTGAAACAAAAGAATAAGAATAAGTCAACTTTTCGAAATCGCAAGATTTTTTTGTAATTTTTTGGAGCCCTTAGGGATAGAAGACTAAAAATAAGTCCATAAAATTTAGCAACTTGTAAAGTTCTACTTTCTCACCTGTCTTTCCCATCCAAGTCCCTAGATTACCGTGGAAACAGCGGTCCTGTTTTTGTCTCACACTCTCTATTTGAGCAAAAATCTGAGTTTCTCAAAAAACTTAGTATCATTTGAAAGCTGACATTTCGCAGATTCCAAATATATAAATTTCAATGGCCTACGACAAGCAAGTGTCGAGAAAGTTGCGTTTGAAGCTTTCCTTAGTGAAAGAAAATTCAAATGCGATTTTTTCGGCGCTCTGTAATCATGAGCGGATGATAACTATATATTAGAAATCAGCGCATTTCAAGGTTTCAAATGATATAAGTTTTGACCAGTAACTCCAATTTTATACAGTCTGGGAGCGCTATAATCCTTAGAAGTCAGGTGACCCTAAACCAAGGGTCCTCGAGACTTCGCCACTGTGACATTTCGCAACCGTGACTAGTTCTAGCAGTTGCAAAACGTCTTAGTTGCGAAAGGGCACAGTTGCGAAACGTCTTAGTTGCGAAACGTCGTGGTTGCAAAAGGGCACAGTTGCGAAACGTCGTAGTTGCGAAACGCCTAAACCATTCTCCAGATCTACGATTTCTATAAATCCATGACACCCCAACTCATCACCTACTAATTCCAGGTCACCAACCGACTCCGCCAACTTGTCGCCGCTGAAGAAGACGCCGACCAATACGAACTCGTACTCGCCACCATCGCCCACATCCGAGAACTCCAAGCACAACTCTCGGGAAAAGAAAACTCCCTTCCCTCTGGCTTCGAGCACCTCTTCTCCGCATCTGCCTCGGTGAGCCCGATGTCTTCGCGACCCGAGTCTCCAGAATCCGAAGCGGAGTCAACGACGATGTCATCTGGAGACGAGTCGCCGAATTCCACGTCATCTGTCTAGAGTGGGACCATCTGCTGGGGACAGCTGGAGTCCATGGGTCCCCCTCAAAATTTTCTCTCGTTAGGAATTTTAGTTTTGTTCCCTATTTTCATCCTATTGTAAATATTGCGGGTTGTTTCTTCTTCTTCTTTCATTCTTTCTATAATAAATCTTTATAAAAAAGTACACCTGTCTTCTTTTTTTTGGAATTCACAAGTTAAGAGAGATTGGAGACGCAGACAGAGAAATTTTCAGAGCTTCATATTCTCGGTATTCGACCCGCGAGATCCATAAAATAAGACCCACACACACCTGGCACCTAAATATACAAAGACACGTACATATTTGAAGAAGAAGAGAGCCCCCTCTTTCCCATCTGGAGAGGCGAAAGTGTCTCTCTTTCCCGTTTTCCCGCTCTTTTCGGAATTTTCGGTATGTGCCAAAAGGGCGGCACTTTGCCATCCGGGCCACCTGGCTAGAGGAATTGAAGAAGAACATGGGCGGTCTGGGGGGGGGGGGGGGGCTTGGCTGAGTATCAAATGGGATTTTTCTGGAAGAAGAAAGTAGAGTTTACAGGAGTATACTGTATGCTTCAAGTCATAAGTCAACTACCATTAGACAAATTTTCATGGAAAATATACAGATCGAAAGGGAATTTCGAGATTTGGAGAACCGGAAAATCGGAGATTCTACAAAAAGTTGAGCTTGAAGTTTTAAAGGAGGACCCCGACCAAAAAATTTTATTGCTTTGAAAAACGTAAATCTCCGCGTAGAATCCAAAAATCATAATAAAATGCTCAAAAATCGCTCTGAAACCCCGCAAAACGACTCCAAAAAGAGCAAAAATCGCAGAAGTTGTATCTGGTGGCCGTGGCCGAGTTTCCCAAAAAAGGGGCGGAGTTAGCCAATGAGCGTATTTTCAGTCGTGTGGCAGCCAATCACCGCGCTCGACTCCGCCCAGTTTTTTTGGAAAACTCGGCCACGGCCACCGGATACAATTTCTGTGCGATTTTTGCTCATTTTGGAGCTATTTTGAGGGGTCTTAGAGCGATTTTTGAACATTTTTATTATGATTTTTGGAATCTACGTACATTTTTAGATGTTTCAAGGCGATAAAAATTTTTGGTCGGAGTCCTCCTTTGAAGGAGGATTCCGGTTAATCACTTTTTTCAAGTTTTTTTTTCTAGCAAAAAAGGGTGAAATATTAACAAGATCTCTGCGTTTCGTTTGACTTTAGCTAAAAAACCTGAAAAAAAATGAAAAAAGCGGAAAATGCGATGGCCGAGAAAACTCCGGCACGACCCCCCGAAGACCATTCGTGCCAGGAACCGGGTTTTTAGAGTTTCGAAGCAATTTTTGAGCATTTTCATTATGATTTTTGGAATCTACGCACTTTTTTTAGGTATGATAGACCAATAAAAATTTTTGGTCGGATTCCTCCTTTAAAGGCACATACCTCAAATCAGAAAACAGCATGCGCCTTTAAACATGCCACCCCATTTTATTGCCATTGTTCTTTCTTTTCCTTCTTCTTCTGTTGGTGCACCTGTTTAAGGAGAGAGACGCCAATGAAAAATTCCACATCATCATCGTGTTGTAACTATTTGGCAGGGGCCCCGGGGGTGGTGGGCAAAAAGACAAAAAGACACACAGGTGTCTGTGGGTGGAGAGAAGGACCAATAACATACACCAGGTGTCTTTCTTATTTTTAGGATCAGGTGCACATGTATGAGAAAGATTGAATAGAAGAGATGAGAAAACACCTGATAGTTTTCTGGGAAGGAGGAGGAGAAGATTGGAAAAACAGGTGGATGAGGAGGGGGGGGGGGGGGGGGTGACTAAATTTGGAGAACAGGTGCAGAACTCGCTTTGCTGGATTACAGAGCAGATGGAGAAGGGGGGGGGGATAGGGACAATCATAAGGAAAGGCATAACAGCTAATTTCAGGACACCTGGCTATTTGGTGGAAAAGGGTTTTTGGAAAAAAAAAATGTGAAAAATGAGAGAAGGGGTTGGAATCTTAAAATCTCACATGGGAGTTACTTGAGGTGTCGAGTTGAACTTTTTCTAGGAATCGGACCATAGACTATATTGACCGTGAGGATTCAGAATCTGCAATAAAAATTGGCAAAATGTTCACGTAACTCCAGTTATCCGCCATCAAAGTCTCAGCCGGTACTAATTTTTCTGATTTTTGACTACTCATATCTTAGCTCCCAATCACTTTTAGAAAGTCTGGTTTTTTGTATTAAGCTCAGAATCATGCCTGCAATCAAATTACAGTACCGTCCAAAAGTATATGAACTTTTTGTTTTTCGAGCGTAATTTTACTCAAACTTGAGATATCAGCATGAAACTTAGCACAGATGACGACTGTAGACATTTAAATTGATTTGTAAAGTTTCATAATAAAAAACCTAGAAAAAATAATTTTAGGGGGAAAAATCGAAAATCTGAAAAAATCCGAATTTTGAACGATATTTTTCAAAGTTCTCACTTTTGCGACTGAAGAGGTATTCGATCTAATTTTGTTTTGAAAGTTGTTTACAGAGACTTATAGTATAAAAAAATGACAAAACATCTGAAATTGGAAGACCGCCTAGGTGATAGAATATCCCCGAACAGGCATGTTGTTGGGCTTTGTCGACCACTGTCGCCCACCTGGTTTTTCAGAATATTGAATAGGGGGTTTTGGTTTTATTTGAGTTTGAAAACGTTCATCCATGTATTTGTTATACATTCATATCAAAAAATTAGTTGAATTCCTGGGAACCACTGATTTTAGAGCTTGAGAACCATATTTATCAACTTTTGGTTAATGAATTTTCTTATAGGTTTGCTCGCTATGAAAAGGAGAGAGATACTGATGGAAATTATTTAGTTTGATTGAAATTTTGCATCCTAGGAGAACATATTGGTGCAAAGAATTCACTAGTAATTCGATCCATGAGCTCCGGAGGGATCCTGGAAATGGACTACCCGTAATCTACTACCGTCAGGATATCAAAAAGAAGTTCCTCGGGTGTTTCAGTATATTTTCCAGATGTCCGATCTTGAAACAATAGATTATTGTGAGTGTCTATAATTTCTAGCGACAGTCCAATCAATTTTTGGTATTCCTCAGCAAGTTCCAACTGCTCCGGAAGCTTTCACAAAAACCGACATTTTTAGATTACGGGTAGTCCATTTCTAGGATCCCTCCGGAGCTCATGGATCGAATTACTAGTGAATTCTTTGCACCAATATGTTCTCCTAGGATGCAAAATTTCAATCAAACTAAATAATTTCCATCAGTATCTCTCTCCTTTTCATAGCGAGCAAACCTATAAGAAAATTCATTAACCAAAAGTTGATAAATATGGTTCTCAAGCTCTAAAATCAGTGGTTCCCAGGAATTCAACTAATTTTTTGATATGAATGTATAACAAATACATGGATGAACGTTTTCAAACTCAAATAAAACCAAAACCCCCTATTCAATATTCTGAAAAACCAGGTGGGCGACAGTGGTCGACAAAGCCCAACAACATGCCTGTTCGGGGATATTCTATCACCTAGGCGGTCTTCCAATTTCAGATGTTTTGTCATTTTTTTATACTATAAGTCTCTGTAAACAACTTTCAAAACAAAATTAGATCGAATACCTCTTCAGTCGCAAAAGTGAGAACTTTGAAAAATATCGTTCAAAATTCGGATTTTTTCAGATTTTCGATTTTTCCCCCTAAAATTATTTTTTCTAGGTTTTTTATTATGAAACTTTACAAATCAATTTAAATGTCTACAGTCGTCATCTGTGCTAAGTTTCATGCTGATATCTCAAGTTTGAGTAAAATTACGCTCGAAAAACAAAAAGTTCATATACTTTTGGACGGTACTGTATGTAAATAATTAAACATTGTCCAATTGGAATATGTTGAGATCGCAACTCTCCTATTTTTAGTCTAAACCAGTTTTTGAAACCTATACTATCTAATTGCAGGCTTTATTCTGAGCTTAACACAAAAAACTAGACCTTCTAAAAGTGCCTGGGAGCTAAGATATGAGTTGTCAAAAATCAGCAAACTTAGTACTGTCTGAGACTTTGATGGCTGATAACTCGAGTCGCGTGAACATTTTGCCAATTTTTATTGCAGATTCTGAATCCTCTCGGTCAATATAGTCTATGGTCCGATTCCTAGAAAGTTCAAGTAACCCCCAAATATTCGTCTTCGCCTGACTAGCCCTGTACTCACCCAATCTTAGCCATCTACAAAACATAATCCATGACGTATGTTCTCTTTCTTATGTAACCGTACTCCTCCTACTACCATAATAATCTACATCATCATCATCATCTTCTCCCAGATTACGTAACTTTTGACATACTGTACAAGTACTACTAGCTTGCGCAATTTTGAGATGGATTGACTTAGATGATATTTGATACTTTTTGGATTTGGAGGTCACTAAATTCCTACATAAAGACAATCTGGAGGGGGGAGTTGGTACAGTACTTGAGTATGAACACCTGGGTGAGAAGAGGGAACAATGAACAATAGCACTAAAAGATTTGGGCGTTGGATGATCTAGCATTTTTCAAAAAAAAAAGAAGATTCCAGCACTTCCTATGCTGAATATAGCCAGAAATTCTGAAATTTACGAAGCTTTCCTCTTATTCTCTGTTCCTGAAACGTCCCGTCTCAAACCGGTCTAAAAACGATCAAATCTTACATTTTTAGGTTTAAAAATGCTGATTTTTCGTTTAAAATGTGTTATTATATGCTTTCATATTATTTTTAATGCCTTTTGAGCTCAATTTTGCTCGAATTCCGGCGAAATTTCATCAAAATTCGCCAGAAAATCATCATAAAAATTTGAATTTCGAGCCCGCGACACTTTTCGTTGCGAGACCCATTTGCAGTTCGGAGCCAGTTTTTCAGCTTTTTCTTGCTTTTTTCGCATCAATTTTGCTCAGTTTTTGTTTCAGATTGTGTAGAATTTTTTTCTCTATCGAATGACTACCAATTCATAAAGCAAATTGCAAAAATTAGGCTGAAAAAGCTCAAAAACTAGTTGCACAGGTTACGGTAACACTTATTTCCTGTGTGTCGAATTTTCCAGCGACTGACGTGGCATTTTTGAGTCATCGCCGGTGTTTCTTTGTCATTTTTCGCAGTTTTCCAGTGATTTTTTGTCCGATTTTTGCTCAAAACACCAGTAAACATAGTTCAATTTCGCCAATTTCCCCCCATTTCATCGCCGTTTTCCACAAAAAACCCCGATTTTTGAAGAATTTTAGGCCCGAAATTCATTTTTACCTGAAAATTCATAAAATTGGGAGTTTTGCGCTGTTTCCTCGTGATTTTCGGATTCTATGCACATTTTATCATGAATATCTGCTCGTTTTTCGTCTCTTTTCGTCTCAAAACCTACTATTCCCACCAAAAACCATGATTTTCTTGCAGTAATGTTCCTCGACTACGTCAAACCATTTTGCGCCTTCGTTCCCGAAGTGTCGAAGCCCGATCGGAAGGTGCAGTTTCGCGAGAAGATGCTATGGACGGCTGTCACACTCCTCCTCTATCTCGTCTGCTGCCAAGTCCCCCTTTTCGGAATCATGTCATCCGATTCAGCGGATCCGATGTACTGGATGCGTGCAATCATGGCGTCGAATCGTGGAACTCTCATGGAGCTTGGAATCTCGCCCATCGTCACGTCCGGCATGATTATGCAGTTCCTCGTCGGCGCGAAAATCATGGAAGTCGGAGACTCACCGAAGGAGCGCGCTTTGTATAATTCCGCTCAGAAATGTTAGTAAGAACGATTTTTTAAAACATAAAATGGCTTCTGGAGGCTCCAGGTCTTGCTACACCGATTTGTGCATCATTTTCAGCCGATTTGGCATATCCAGGACGTAATTTCATTTTTTTCAGTGTTCGGAATCATGATCACCATCGGACAAGCGCTCGCCTACGTGATGACAGGCCTCTACGGACAACCATCGGAAATCGGAGCGGGAATCTGCCTCCTTCTCGTCGTCCAGCTCACCGTCGCCGGTTTCGTTGTGCTCCTTCTCGACGAGCTCCTCCAGAACGGCTATGGTATCGGATCGGGAATCTCCCTCTTCATCGCCACCAACATTTGCGAGACGATTGTCTGGAAGACGTTTTCGCCGTTCACCATCAACAGTGGAAGAGGAATCGAGTTCGAAGGAGCCGCCATCGCTCTGTTCCATCTTTTGACTGCTCGTCAGGATAAGGTTCGAGCTCTCCGTGAAGCGTTCTATCGTGGACACCTTCCAAACTTGATGAATTTGATGGCGACGGTTTTGGTGTTCGCCGTTGTTATCTATCTTCAAGGATTCCGTGTCGAACTGCCAATCAAGCACTCTCGTCAACGAGGAATGTACAGCAGCTATCCGATTAAGCTCTTCTACACTTCCAACATGCCAATCATTCTCCAGTCCGCTCTTGTTTCCAACATCTATGTTGTATCACAGGTATGTAGTCTTACATCAGCAGATTTTTTCGTTGAATATACCGTCTTTGCTTATAATCAATTTCGCAACAAATCGGCGCATTTTAGCTGCAAAGCGACCGGATGCTTCCCTATTGTCTTCTTTCGAAATCGAGATGTTACTGTCAAAAATTATGCCAAAATGTAGAGCTAGATGAGCGCCATCTACAATTTTACAATCCCAAACACTAAAGGTCTACAATTTAGTATAATTTTTGCTCGAAACATTAAAAAAAAACTATGCAAATCTTCCCTATATAAACCCCTATTTCTTTCCAGATGCTCGCTGCCAAATTCGGTGGAAACTTCTTCATCGATTTGTTCGGAACATGGTCTGGCGACGGGCAGAGAGGAATGCCAATCGGTGGACTGTGCTACTACCTCTCCCCACCACACACTTTCTCCCATATGCTCGAAGACCCTATCCACTGCATCGTCTACATCATCTTCATGCTCGGATCGTGTGCGTTCTTCTCGAAGACCTGGATCGAAGTGTCTGGATCATCCGCCAAAGACGTCGCCAAGAAGCTGAAAGAGCAAGGAATGGTTATGAGAGGACACCGCGAGCACTCGATGATCCATGAGCTCAATCGATACATTCCAACCGCCGCCGCATTCGGAGGATTGTGCATTGGAGCACTGTCGGTCACTGCTGACTTCATGGGAGCCATCGGATCGGGAACTGGAATCTTGTTGGCTGTCACCATCATCTACCAGTACTTTGAGACGTTCGCCAAGGAGCAAGCAGAGATGGGAGGACTCTCTACCATGTTTGGCTGAAGATTTTCAATTTTTGGTTAAATTTTTGTATTTATTTTTTCGGTTTGTTTTTTTTTTGTTATTATTTTCCTTTAATTACTTGTTTTTAGAGTAATAGTATTTATATCTACACCCCTTTCTCTTGCCCCATCCCCTTGTTGCATGTATTCTCCCGGTTTATAGTAGAGTAATTACTCGTTTTCATTGCATCATTCCTATAAGATTTTAAAGATTTTAATGTGAATAAAATGCACTTTTTCACTTTCTAATCCATTTACTCATTATTCTGAGAGCTTTATCTCTTAAATGTCACACTCTTCCTAATATTCAGCCTTCCCTCTTCAAACACTTTTCCTCTTTTTTTTCGATTCTCCCTCACCACTAGCAGCCGCCCCCTACATATGGCTTCTGGAGCAGACGACGATGAGGAACAGATGATGATGTTGGAGCAGAAGGGGGACCACGATAGATAAGAAAAGTAAGTAGATTTTTCACAAAAAAAAATTCTGAGAATTTATGTGGTTTTCGAATTCTTTGTGACTTAAAAAAGGACTTTTAAAAAATTTCGCTTTCAAAAATGTAAAAATTTGTGTACTTTCTGAAAACCCTTACGAAAAAGCTCGAAAACTGCTCAAAATCCTCGAAAAGAAGCTTCGAATTGAGCAAAAATCAGACGAATGGTCGCCGGAGACCATTGGTGATTTTTGATAGTTTCGAGGTTAATTTTCTCTGTTTTTGAGCAATTTTCGAGCATTTTTATTATGGTTTTCGTAATCTACACACTTTACATACTCTAGATTAAATAGTTTTTGATCGATTCCTTCCCTAAACTGGAAATCAGTTTTTAAATTTTTTTCTCTGAATTTTGAGCTCGGAAATTTCTTTGAAAAACGAAATCCCTCGAAATTTGCCTGAAAATTGTCAAAATTTTTATATTTTCGGGTAAAAATGTGTTAAAATCTGGTATTTCTTCTTTTTTCCTGCTTTTTTAATTCCATTTTGCTCGAATTCTGACAAAAAATCATCGAAAATCGCCATAAAAATTTGAATTTTCGAGCCGGCAACCCCTTTCGCGGCGAGACCCATTTGCAGTTCGGAGCCAGTTTTTCAGCTTTTTCTTCCTTTTTTCGCATCAATTTTGCTCAATTTTTGTCTGAGATTACGCAGAATTTTTTTCTCTATCGAATGATTACCAATTTATAAAGAAAATTGCGAAAATTAGGTTGGAAAAGCTCAAAAACTAGTTGCTCAGGTTACGGTAACACTTATTTCCTGTGTGTCGAATTTCCAAGCGATGACGTTGCATTTTTTGAATCATCGCTGTTGATTTTTCGTCGACTTTCGTAGTTTTTCAGTGATTTTTGTCAGATTTTTACACAAAAAACCGCAAAATTAGTGCAATTTTTCAAATTTTCACCTATTTTATCGCCATTTTCCCCTGAAAAATACCATTTTTTGGAGGATTTTCGCCCAAAAAATTTTAATTTTCTAAAAAACCTTAAAAATAGGTGTAGATTCCAAATATCGCTATGGAAAAGCTCAAAAATTGCTCAAAAACGTTGAAAATCTGCTCCGAAATGAGCAAAATGCTCACAGAATTTTCGCCCATTTTGAAGCCAATTTTCGAGATTTTCGAGCGATTTTTGAGCTTTTTCGTTGTGAAATTTGAGTTCTACACAAATTTCCACCTACTAGAACTACAAAAATGCTCGAAAATCGTTCAAAAACATCGAAAATTGGCTTCAAAATTAGGGAAACCTCGGAATTCATCGTTGAATTGTTTTGCTCATCTCAGAGCCCTTTTCGGAGTTTTTAGGCTATTTTATTGTGATTTTTGTAATCTGGGCTCATTTTTACCCATTTTGGTAGTTTTCTCGCTCTTTCTCTCAAAATATCCCCCATCTTCCATTCTTAATACTGGTTTTCTTTCAGATGTTAATCCAACTCTTCAAACCGATTTTCGCCATTCTGCCATCAGTGGAACGTCCATCTCGAAAGCTCCACCACCTCCAGAAGTTGCTCTGGACGAGCTTTGCGCTGATTTTCTTCCTAATCTCCTCCAATACCCCCCTGTATGGAGCCATGCCATCTGAGACTGCGGAAAAGATTCACTGGATGGCGTCGAGTCGCTACAGTCTCATGGCTGTGGGTTTATCGCCACTTCTCACCTCGTCCATGATCTTGCAATTCCTCATAGGATCCGGAATCCTCGAAACTGGACCCTCGCCTACGGACCGTGAAATACTCAAATCAGCTGAGAAATGTGAGTAAGAACGATTTTTAGCATAAAAATGAGTTCTGAAGGCTCCAGAACGTTCTACACCGATTTTTGCATCATTTTCAGTCGAAAAAATCACTAAACGTCCAGAAAAATCTGAGAAAGATAATAAAAACTTGCCGAAAGCGAAGAATGACTTCTGAAAACGATTCTCACACTGTTTTGGCCAAAAATTGGGAAAATTACAATTAGAATGCTTCCAAAAGGCGATTTAACACAGAAACTTGCGAGAATCGGAGAAACATGACTTCTGACAGTTTTTTCTCGGATTTTCGCAAGTTTTAGCGCTTTTTTGCCTTCCCGGTGCATTTCGATTGTGAATTACCCCTTTTCCAGTTATTTCGAGCTATTTTTCGCTGAAAACGGTGCTAAAATCGCTTCCAGGAGATATTTTGTTGCATTTCGCGAGTTTTGTTTCGATAATTTTCACATTTTTCTGGTCATGATGATGTATTTTTGACTGCAAATGATGCAAAACTGGCTGTGAAACGTCTCGGAGCCATCGAGCTACTAAAAATGATTAAAACTATCAGAAAAATGTGTGAAGACTCACATAGAGCACTGAAATGGCATCTGGGAACAATTTTCGAACCGATTTTGGCTAAAAGTACCTCAAAACGACTCGGAAACTGCGAAAATTGTGATCAAATACTTGTTCGCCGCTTCGTAGCAGTTTGATTGCGATTTTCACACTTTTCCAGTCATTTTGAGACATTTTTCGCCAAAAATGGTATGAAAATCGCTCGAGGGTCCATTGCATTGTGTTTTCTGTGGTTATTTTCACTCTTTTTCTGGTAATTTTGATGTATTTTTGGCTGAAAGCGAGACAGGAGACCTCCTAGCACCCTCTTAGTCTAAAAGACCAATAACTTCAATCTTTCAGTGTTCGGAATTGCGATCATCATTGGACAAGCGATCGCCTACACCTTTTCGGGACTCTATGGAAACCCGTCAGAACTCGGAGCAGGAATTTGTCTTCTCATCGTCATGCAGCTCTCCATCACCGGCCTCATCGTTGTCCTTCTCGACGAGCTCCTCCAAGCCGGCTATGGCCTCGGAAACGGAATCTCCCTCTTCATGGCCACAAATGTTTGCGAAACGATTGTCTGGAAGACGTTTTCGCCGTTCACCATCAACAGTGGAAGAGGAATCGAGTTCGAAGGAGCCGCAATCGCTTTGTTCCATCTGTTGACTGCTCGCCAGGATAAAGTTCGAGCTCTGCATGAAGCTTTCTATCGAGGACACCTTCCAAATATGATCAACTTACTCTCAACATTCGCAGTATTCGCAGTGACCATCTATTTGCAAGGAGTCAGAATCGAGCTTCCGATCAGCAGCCGTAACCGCCGCGGAATCAGCAGCAGCTATCCGATCAAGCTCTTCTACACGTCAAACATGCCAATCATTCTCCAGTCTGCTCTTGTTTCGAACATCTATGTAGTGTCCCAGGTATTTTTATTGGTTTTTCGGCTCCGGGACGTTTCATAGCGATTTCAGCGACGTTTTTTTCGCTTATAATACCTTAAAATGACCGGAAAAGTGTGAAAATTGCTACTAAACAGCAATTAGAAGGTAAATAAACATTGAAACCCCGCTTAAAAAGAAGAAAAGTGGCAAAAACCTTGTTTCGGTTTTGCAATCGAAAATCTCATTTCTATACCTTTTTCTTGGATTTAAGTGGGGTTTCAATGTTTATTTTCCTCCTAATACCTGTTTAGTTGCAATTTTCGCACTTTTCCAGTCATTTTGAGGTATTTTAAGCGAAAAAAGGCGCTGAAATGGCTGCGAAACGTCTCGGAGCCATTTGTTATCGATTTTTCGTCTGAAAACATGTTCTGAATTTCAGATGCTCGCATCAAAGTTCCGTGGGAACTTCTTCATCGACATCATCGGAAAATGGTCTGGCGACGGACAGAGAGGAATGCCAATTGGTGGTCTCTGCTACTACCTCTCCCCACCACACACCTTCTCTCACATGCTCGAAGATCCAATCCACTGCATCGTCTACATCACCTTCATGCTCGGATCGTGTGCGTTCTTCTCGAAGACCTGGATCGAAGTGTCTGGATCATCCGCTAAAGACGTCGCCAAGAAGCTGAAAGAGCAAGGAATGGTTATGAGAGGACACCGCGAGCACTCGATGATCCATGAGCTCAATCGATACATTCCAACCGCCGCCGCATTCGGAGGATTGTGCATTGGAGCACTATCGGTCACTGCTGACTTCATGGGAGCCATCGGATCGGGAACTGGAATCTTGTTGGCTGTCACCATCATCTATCAGTACTTTGAGACGTTCGCCAAAGAGCAAGCCGAGATGGGAGGACTCTCCACCATGTTCTAATGATCTTTCCTTATTACTTGTTTGTTTTCAGAGTAATAGTATTTATATCTACACCCCCCTCTCTCTCTTGCCCCGCCCCCTTCTTGATTGCTTTAAAATATTCTCCCGGTTTATAATTAGAAGAATAATTACCCGTTTCCATTGCATCATTCCTATAAGATTGTTGAGATTTTTATGTGAATAAAATGCACCTGAAAATTCAGAGAAATCGATCAAAAGAGCTAATCCAAGGGAAAATAAGTAGATTTTTCAATTTTTGGTCGTTTTTTGGTGAAAATCATTGAGAATCTTTGTAAAGCAATGTTTTTGACAATTCTTAATGCAACTTTTCACACTGAAAACCTAAAATTTCGCCTTTAAACCACCTGAAGTCAATTGAAATCGACATTTTTCGCCATTTCTCACAGATTCTTCAATTTTTCGCTGTTTTTTGCAGAAAATCGCTGTAAACGATGATTTTCACTATTTTCCAAGCGATTTTCATTTTTTTTAACCTGAAATTTCGCTCTGAAACCCTCCAAAACCCTCTAAAATCGACTATTTTCACTAAAAAATAATTAAAAACTGATCTTGTCCTCGCAGACTACACGCTCCCCGTAAATCCACCCCAGAGCCGACGGAGAAAGTTAGGCCATCTAGATGGAAAAAGCGCGCGAATTCAAATTCGTGTTTTTTTCAAAAGATGCTCGATTTTGCTCGATTTTGGCTCAAAACTTCCCAAATTTTTCCGAGAAAAATCGAAAATAATTAGAATTGGAAAATCAAAAAAATTTCAACAATCGCACGAGCTCATCATTCCTATTTATGCTCTTTGGTATTTCTATGTGAATAAAATGCACCTTTCCACTGACTCTTCATTACTCTGAGAGCTTCATCTTCCGAATTTTGCACCCTCCTTAATCTTCTTTCTCATTTCTTCTCATCATTCTCATCTTCAGATTTCTTTCGTCTTCAAACTCTTTGCCTCCTTTTGCAATTAGATTCTTCCTCACCACTAGCAGCTGCAGCCTACATATGGCTCCAGGAGCAGACGACGACTATGAGGAATAGGAACAGATGATGATGTTGGAGCAGAAGATGAAGCAGAAGGGGAGAGGGGGGGGGGAGGCACTCCAGAAATTCTGAGGAACAGACGGGGAGAACGGAAGAAGAAGCCGAAAACGGGGGGGGGGGGGGGGGGGGGGGACTTGAAGCAATGAAAAGTTTGAAGAGAATTTTGAAGGAATATCCAAAGAGGAGGGTCCGAAAATTTTGGAATTTGAGATCTGAAGACGTTGGAGGATTCTGAAAGATTGGTGGAATCTGCTACGGCTAATTTGGATGAAATCTGAATTTGTGGCTTTAAAGGTTTCGAGGATGATTCTGGAGACACCCGGACGTTTCGCAACCACGCCATTTCGCAACCATGCAATTTTGCAACCATGCCATTTCGCAACCATGCCATTTCGCAACCATGCCGTTTCGCAACCATGCCATTTTGCAACCATGCCATTTCGCAACTTTATAAGCTTGTCCATTTCACTTCCATTCAACTCATATGTGATAGAGATCTTTGTAAACCATATTAGGTTACCATCGAAATCTGAAAATGTCTTTTGGTTCCGAAACATCTTGGTTGCAAAATGGCGTAGTTGCGAAATGTCGTAGTTGCGAAATGTCCCAGTTGCGAAACGTCGGGGGCCATTCTTCGTTTTTGTTGTTTTTCCCCATAACATTTCCTCTTTTCTCTCAAGACCCTCACCACCTGCCATGCCGCCATTTTGTGGTAATTTCAAAGAAACTGTCTCTTTTCTTTTTTTCCATTCTTCTCACTGTTTCCCATAACCGACAGACAATGAAAAAACCACCTGCATTCCCATACACTTTTGGGGAAGGTACTTTTTTCATTCATTTTTTTTGGGGGGGGGGGGGGGGGCTTGGGAAATGGGTGAAAATTGGAAAATGGATTATTGGAAGAGTTTGAATTGAGGGACTGACAAAAACTCATTGAAAAATATCTATGAATGGGAATCTAGAAATTGGGGAAAAGTTCTAAAATGGTCCACAAAAGTGACTATCAAGATGCATTTTTTCTCTTCCTCAATATTTGTCTAATTTCCACATTCAAACCTCCCAAATCCACCTGCCAAAAATATAATTACCAGTCTTGAAACAATATTACATTTCAAAATCGTGTAGCCCCCCTTAGAGCATATGTTGTTAGCACATCTCCTAATCTCTCGAAATGGCAGGTGGTCCCATGGTGGAGGAGCTGTGTGACAGGACGGCTGGTGTTCCAGGTGCACACCAGAAGGCATATCATCTGCTCATTTTCTTTGGATTTTTGAGAGGAGAGAAAAGACAATGGACCTTCTGGTCCTGGACCAGAAGGGGACCCCCTTTTTATGGATGATGGGTATCTGGAGCTGGGTGTCAGGAAGGGATGGGCATGGGATCTACAAGAAAAATCTGTTTGTCTATCTTCCAGCATGGTGAGACTATTTAAAAACTTCATTATGACAAATTCTACATATCTACAAAATGGCTGGTTATCTACAGCATTTTCAGTGGAAAATAGTCAACTTTGGGTATCTGGAAAATGGATTCAAAGTAGTTATTTCTGTTCAAGAATTTGAGATTGGATCAAGCAAACCTTGAACTTTTCTTTTCTAGTTAACAATTTTTCTGTACAAGTCCAATCCGTCAAGATATGTTCGTCGAAAAAAAGCACTGAAATCGAGAAAAATTTGGCATCGCCGTAGGTTTCTGTGTGTAACTTTTTTGATTGAAGAGATACAAAAAAGTTGTCAACTACAAAATTAAAGTTTAAAGTTTGATTCATATACCTTCAAATTCTCAAGCAGAAATAACCACTTTGAGTTAGTTTTTCAACCACTCAAAGTTGCCATTTTTCAACTGAAAATGACGAAAACGATCTACTGCAATGGAATAACACTAGCTAGTGGTACTACATCAAATTGAGCCATGCACATCTCATTGATCAGGCTATATTCACAGCAAGACGAGCAAAGCGGGTTCTCCTCCACATTGAAGATTCGGAATCCGTATCTGAAAATTTTGACTTTTCGGAGAAGACCTAAAAAAGGAAAGGCTAACTTGGCCAATATTTGGAGCATTTTGAGCTGAGAAAGAGGTAAACCATGGATTTCGATAAAAATCTGGAAAATAAATTGTTCAGCGTTTTGAAATCCACTCATTAAACAAAAAAAAGGAGAAAAATCGGAAAATTTCGAAAAGCTTCACCTGACACACAAAGTACTCCTTTAGCAATGGCTCCAACGCCAAAAACTCTCCTCCTTCAATATCGATTTTCAACATTTCCACTTCTCGGCGGCCGGATTTTTGCAGGATTTCAGGAATTGAGATGTTCTCCGGAATTTTCCCCGAATACAAGTCTCCATTCAATTTTCGATAGTATTCTTGGGTTTCGCTGTTTTGGAGGTTCTGAATTTTTAGATTGATTTCAAAAAATTCGGCGTTTTTAAAATCCAAAAACCCACAATATCGGCTCCCAAAATTTTGCATTTTTTTCCGGTGACTTCGAAGATCTGCCTGTCAAACTCAATCTGATTGTTCAGTCCCAATGAGAGCAGTCTGAAAGTACAAAGACTACAGAGACTACAAAAACTACAAAGACTACAGAGACTACAAACTACAAATACTACAAACTACAAAGACTACAAACTACAAATACTACAAACTACAAAGACTACAAACTACAAATACTACAAACTATAAACTACAAACTACAAAAACTACAAAGGCTACAAAGACTACAAACTAAAAATACTACAAACTACAAAGACTACAAACTACAAATACTACAAACTATAAACTACAAACTACAAAGGCTACAAAAACTACAAAAACTACAAACTACAAAACTTACGTGCAATCATCCCTGACCTTCTTCGGATTACAAACATACTTCCCGCCATCTCCTTCCTCCCCAACTCTCACTTTTTCCTTACAATGAGCTTCGATTTTCACTTTTTTATAAAAATCTGAACTATTTGTTTTCTTTGAAGCATTTATCAACGCTTTCCGATTATTTGAAGCCGACAATAAGGCTATTTTTCTTAGTAATTTTGCGGAATCTGATTGGTAGATATTGGGGGAGAGGGAATCTTCATTGGATTGCTCTGGAATTTTTGAACACTGTATCATAGAAAAGTGAAAATCTCACCTATTCTGCTATACTTGAAGTAGAAAATTAAAATTAAAAGTAGCAGAATTAAGCTCAAAAATCCTGGGCTTTGGTGCATTTTGAGAATATTAAGTTTTGGCCTCCTGAAAATTTTGTGCATTATGAATATCTTTTGATTTTTTGGAGCGCTATTTGTCTTTTTCGGAGAATCCATCAAGCGATGTCTCCATGGAGAAACAATTCAGGGCTTTTTGGTCTTCTGAGCTCCAAAAAACATCAAAACAGAATAATAACAAAGCCTAAGAAAACATGGAAAATGGGAAATTTCAAGAAAATAGAATAAGATTTCGAGGTGTCTGGAGATGAAATACTGCACCTTCTCTAGTTAAACAATCATAAAATTACTGTTCCTCTCCTTTTTCTTCTGCCAAGAATGTAGTTTGATGCAAAGGTGAACATTTGATACATTGTGTTTGTCTAGTGTATTCCAGAATACAGATGAGTTTAGAAGTACACACTGTTTTATTATTGTGGGCTTCGGGACATTTCGCAACTCGAATTTGCAACCGCGACATTTCGCAACTACGACAATGCCTAACCAAGGCATTTCGAAACTGGACGTTTGGCAACCATTCGTTTCGCAATTCTATAAGCTAGTCCACTTTATGTTCATTAAGGTTGTATGGGATCGAGGGTTTTGTGAACTATTCCAGGTTAAAGTCCAAATTTGAAGAGTTGTGATTGTCACTTGAACTTTCTACAAAAATCCTGGATTTTGGGGTTTCGAAATTGACGTGGTTGCGAAATGTCGCAGTTGCAAAACGGCTGGTGGCGAAATGTTGTAGTTGCGAAATTGACGTGAGTTGCGAAATGTCTTAGTTGAATGAACGTAAAGTGGACTAGTTTATAGAGTTGCGAAACGACTTGTTGCGAAACGTCCAGTTTAGAAATGTCTTGGTAGCAAGTTATCGCGGTTGCGAAAAAGTTGCGAAACGGCTGGTTTCGAAATGTCTCGGAGCCATTTAGCCAAACTATCGATAATAATCAAATTTCTAAAATATTCTGTTACAAGACGCTTGGATTACTAATATTTCATTGGATAGCACGATTCGTACATTTCAATACGCTCATTTTTTAGTGGTAGCTTTCTTTGTAGTATTTGGCTTTTTAGTGGTCCCTTTCTTGGTGGTTCCCTTCTTTGTCGTCCCATTCAATCCCTCACACGAGCTTGCCGAGCCATCATAATACGGAGCTGAGGCCCATTCGTCTTTTGAATAGGCTGCTCGTAGTGCATAACAGGTCTCAACATCATTTAGAAGATCCTTGTGGTTGTTTTTGAAGGAAGCAAAATACGAGTTTGCACTGAAAATCCGCTGAAAAATGTCGAAATTGAAAAGGGGTCCGAGTATGAATAAGTTACCTTCAATTTCGGAAATTTGACGCTTTTCAGATTTTTGTTATTTACCACTTCGATTGTAAGTTTGTTGCCTAAAACCACCTTATAATTTTTAAGAGAAATCTAACGAAAACCTACCATCCGTCTGGACAATATTCGTTAAATTGGGGAACATTTTGAAGTTGGTGAAATTGGTTCCAGTGACATTTAAGCTTCCAAATAAAATCTTCAATGTTTTCACTTTTTTCACATCAAACTTCGCTCCAATTTTCAAATCTCCGACCAGTTCCTCACATCCTACTGTAGGTACTGTACACAATTTCTTCGTGGTTTTTGCCGGCTTGCAGGTTTTCGCTTCGATTTCGATAACTTTCACTTTTGGGTTCAGCAAAAACAGTTTGATTCGTTGGGTGTCCAGACAGAATTTGGGTTCCCAATAGTTTTTGATGGTAGACCAAATTTCACATTTTCCGGTGCATGTTACGTTCTAAAATATTTGATAAATTTGGGAGAAAAACATTAAAAGGTGTTACCTTGAACTTTGGCATGTTCAATTTCAAAAACTTGTCGTTTCCGTAAACATTGAAAGCAAGAGCATTCAGAGTGGTAAAATTTTTCCAGCCAATTTCGAGCATTTCTTTGTTATCAATTATTAGGATTCCAGTGAAATCTGAAAATGCCAATTTTTGACAAGGGGGTTACTTGAGGTGACGAGTTGAAGTTTTGCTAGGAATCGGACCATAGACTATATTGACCGTGAGGATTCAGAATCTGCAATAAAAATTGGCAAAATGTTCACGTAACTCGAGTTATCAGCCATCAAAGTCTCAGCCAGTACTAATTTGGCTGATTTTTGACAACTCATATCTTAGCTCCCAGGCACTTTTAGAAGGTCTAGTTTTTTGTGTTAAGCTCAGAATAAAGTCTGCAATTAGATAGCATAGGTTTCAAAAACTAGTTTAAACTAAAAATAGGGAGTTGCAATCCCTACATGTTCCAATTGGACAATGTTTAATTATTTACATAATTTGCTTGTAAGCATCATTCTAAGCTTAACACAAAAAACTAGACCTTCTAAAAGTGCCTGGGAGCTAAGATATGAGTTGTTAAAAATCAGCAAAATTAGTACTGGCTGAGACTTTAATGGCTGATAACTCGAGTTACGTGAACATTTTGCCAATTTTTATTGCAGATTCTGAATCCTCACGGTCAATATAGTCTATGGTCCGATTCCTACAAAAAGTTAAACTTTTTAACAAACTCCCTTGTGAGACTCTGAGAAATCAATTTTAACACAATTTTAAGTTTTAACAAAACCTCTAAACTTATGAATAAAAAAAAATATTGACCCCAATATTATGGCTCACCTGATTCGAACCTTTCCAATCCTCCCAAAAAACTAGCATTCTTAAAGTTTGTATCAAAAATTTTCAGTTCTCCAACCAAAGTTTTCATATTTTTGAAAGTGTTTGTCAGTTGTTGCATTGTTAAACCAGAGGTGTGATCAACTTGCAAAATTGAGCACACTTTGGAGCACGTTGTCGGGAATGAGCCGACATTTGTGGTGTTCAATTTTTCTGGGCGGAACACGCATTTTGCATCTGAAAATTGTCATTTTTTGAAGTACAGTTTTTGGGCTCCTGGACATTTCGCTAATTGTCATTTCGCAACTACGACATTTCGCAACTCACGTCAATTTTGCAACCGCGACAATACGCAACCAAGACATTTCGAAACTGGACGTTTGGCAACCATTCGTTTCGCAACTCTATAAACTAGTAAACTTTACGTTCATTAAGGTTGAATGGGATATTGTGAGCTGTTCCAGGTTATAGTCTACATTTGAAAAGTTGTGATTTTAACGTAAACCCTCCACAAAAATCTTGGATTTCGTGGTTTCGAAATGACCGGTTGCGAAATGGTGCAGTTGCAAAATTGACGTGAGTTGCGAAATGTCGTAGTTACGAAACAACTGGTTACGAAATGTCTCGAAGCCATGTTTTTGTGTGTACCTTACCGCATTTCTTGAATTCTTTCTCCTTCCAGTTAGCGTCCAGAGGTGATGCTAATGGAAGCAAGAAGAAGAAAGGTAACAGAAAAATAAGACCTGATTTCATATTTATCAAAAAATAAACCTGTGAAATATTTTTATGTTTATTTAGATCGCACTTTTTTTGGGGGTGGATAATCTGTTCAATCTCACACACTCGTAATGTAGTTGCGCAACATTTTGGCACGTTCCCAAAATCAATGAGAAATCAACAAACACAAAATACCGAGTGTTTTAAAGTTCACATTTTTTTCGATTTCACACTTGAACATAATCCGATCCAAATGATTCATAGAGATTTCCAGATTGAAAGATCAATAGGGCGATTTTGCAGAATAAAACCAGGGATCCTACAATTCGGCCATAGCGATATTTCGCGACTCACTGACTGTTTCCGTAATTTAAAGGAACATGATCGATTTTTTGGCTTATCGGCAAACCGCCGGGCCGGGCCGGGCCGATGGAGCATTTTCTACCGGCCCGGTTTTTTGGGGTCAAATTTTCAAAGTATCGATTTTTGATTTATAAGCAAAAAAAACGAAATTTTCAAAAAAAATTCTTCGAATTTTTGAAATCGGGCCGACCGGGCCGGGTCGAGAAAATTTTTGCCTGCCCGGCCCGGCCCGGCCTGACCCGGACCGGGCAGGCAAATCACAAGTATGCTTATCGGTCCAATTTTTTTCGGGACCACTATATGCAACGAATTGTGGCAATTGTGCTCTATTGAACAAAAATCATAACAAAATCTTCATTAACAAATTTATCATCCACTAGCTTTCTTGGTAGTCGCTTTCTTGGTGGTTGCTTTTTTGGTAGTTGGCGCTTTTTCCAATTCATCTGAAACGAATTTCTTTTTGTTTTTTCATGTCTTCAAATCAAAAACTTACAGCAAAGCAACCCGTTCACTTTTGGATTCCCCATATCGTATTCATGTAAAACATGAGCAATAGAATAGCAAGATTCTTGGGCTTGTAGAAGAGCTTTATTGTTGTTTTTGAAGACAAGAACATCCTTAGCCTTGGACGTTTTTATGTCGTAGGTGTCACAGACAATGAGCTGGAATTTTCAAAATTGAGGGGTGAGATAATGAAGGATTCTAACAAGACAAAGATATTAGCGATATATCCCTCGGGGAAACGCGCTCTATCGCAAATTGGCTGAAATTGAAATTTTCAGCTTTCCCGCCGTTTTGAAAACAGCTAAACATGTTTCGATGGGTGTATGGACTCCTCGTGGACAACTCGGGCAGCATTCGAATTGTCCACGAAGAGTCCACGCATCTACCAAAACATGTTTCAATGATTTGAAAACAGAAAAATACTTTGGGAAAGCTGAAAATGCAAATTTCAGCCAATTTCCGATGGAGCGCGTTTCCTCTTGGGGAATATCGCGAATAAAAGAAAAAAAGCTACCTGTAGTTTTGGAAAAGTAATATTGATCAACTTCTTGTTTCCTTGAATATCCATAATCAGCTTATTTTCTGAAAAAAAAAACTCAAATTATTCTGTGATCCCTACTGAACCCAAAACTCACGATTCATTTGAACAATATGAGTGAGATTTTTCAAAAATTTGAAATTGGTGAAATTCGTATTCTTCATAATGATACTTCCATATAAGATCTTCAAATTCTGCACCTTCTTCACCGCAAACTTTGCTCCAATATTCAAATCTCCGTAAAGTTCCTCACAAGTTTCCGCGGGCGCCTTACAGATTTTCGGAGTGAATTTCGCTGGGGGACACACTTTTCCATGAACTGCAAGGATGTTTTCCGGGTTGCTCAGCATAAATGTTTTTAGTTCGTCTCCAGTCACACAGAAATTTGTTGGATGATTCGTATCGATATAGATATAGGTGTTAAAACTTCCCGGGGAACTTGGACCAGCATTTTCCAGAAGTTTTGGGTCTCCACTGAATCTCATTGTCTGAAAATTTGGGGGTGACTATTTAGGTGGTCTTAAAAGTGTACCTTCAAATTTGGAAGATTCAGTTGTGTCATTTTCTTGTTGTCATAAACAGCGAAATCGATTCCACTGATATTTTTCAATGCAGTCATTCCGAGTTCTACCATTTTTGAGTTGTTGGATATAGAAATGTAATCCATTTCTGAAAAAAGTAGAGTTAAGGCAGATCGGAACTTTTCGTGTTTGCAGACAATGCATGCAATTTCACGACAATTTCTTTTTTCAAATTTTTGTGTGCCACTGCGGTCTGTCAGCGGTCAGTTGGCGGTCGGTCGGCGGCTGGTCGGCGGCCAGTTGGCGGTCGGCTGTCGGTTAGCGGTCGATCGGTGCCGTTGGCGCGATCGGCGGTCGGGCGGCGGTTGGTCAGCGCAGTCGCGGTCGGCGTAGTAGGTGCGGTAGGCGCGGGCGGCCGGCGGTCGGTCGGCGGTCGTGCGGCGGTCAGTTTGCGGTCAGTTGGCGGTCGGTCGGCGGACGGTCGGGGGTCGGTCGGGGGTCGGTCGGTTGGCGGTCGGTCGGCAGTCGGTCGGCGGTCGGTCGGCGGACGGTCGGGGGTCAGTTGGCGGTCGGTCGGCGGCCGGTCGGTGGTCGGTAGGATGTTAGCGCGGTCGGCCAGCGGTCGGTCGGTTTTAGATCGGCGGTCAGTCGGCGGCCGACTGTCGGTTAGCGGTCGGCGGTTGGTCAGCGGGCAGTCGGGGGTTGGCCAGAGCGGTCGCGGTCGGCGCGGTCGGCGCGGTCGGCGCGGGCGGCGCGGGCGGCCAACGGCCGTCGGCGGTCGGCCGGCGGTCAGATGGCGGTCGGCCGGCGATCGGTCGGCCGGCGGCCGGTCGGCGGTCGGTCAGCGCAGTCGCGGTCGGCGTGGTAGATGCGGTCGGCGCGGTCGGCGTAGCAGGCGCGGGAGGCCAACGGCCGGTCGGTCAGTAGGCAGTGCGCCGACGGTTGGCCGGCGGGCAGTCGGCGGTCAATCGGCGGTCGGCAACTTTCAACCGACCGAAGCACAATCTACTCCAACTCACCAGATTCAATCTTCTCCAACCCAGCCAGAAACTTGAGACTTGTGAATTCCGTTCCCGATACTTCGAGTCCGCCGGCCAAAGTTTTCATATTCTTAAAGGCAGTAGTAAGTTGTGGCTCGGTCAATGCTGAGTTATATTCAATAAAAAGCTTTGAGGTGCAAACTCTTGGACAAGTTGTTGGGAAGGAGCCGATAGTCTTGGAAGTCAAAACTCCAGAGGTGAAAGTGCATTTGGACTCTGAAAGTGGGAAGTGAAACGAAAAATCCAAGAAAGTTTACTGCTCACCACATGGGTCCGCAGCTAGTGAAACTCGAACTTGATGCAAGAAAAATAGCAGAAATCCGATAATATTGACGATCATCTACTTCTCTAAAATTTTCGAAAAATTTGGGGAATGAATGAACTATTCATTTATGTACCGAATCGGATTATATGTTTGAGGGCATGGGGGATTAAAATTTTGGTACTTTACCAGCACCCAAAAAATGAAGAAGAAGAGGATCAAACGTTGACCGTTAGATCAAGCAACGTGCAGTGCAGAAATAGAGGATAGATGATTCATAGAAAATTTATTGAACAAGATAAATTTTTCGAAAATAGAACTTTAGCCGGACTTTTTCGTTGTCGCTTTTTTGGTGGTAGCCTTTTTTGTGCTTGCCTTATCCAGTTTTTCTGAAACAAAACAGATAAACGAAAACAGTACACATATTGAAGGGTTCCGATCGGCCGGGAGGAGCAGCCGACCGCCGCCGACCGCCCGTCCGCCCGTCCGCCCGTCCGCCCGTCCGCCCGTCCGCCCGTCCGCCCGTCCGCCCGTCCGCCCGTCCGCCCGTCCGCCCGTCCGCCCGACCGCCCGTCCGCCCGACCGCCCGTCCGCCCGACCGCCCGACCGCCCGACCGCCCGACCGCCCGACCGCCCGACCGCCCGACCGCCCGACTGCCCGACCGCCCGACCGCCCGACTGCCCGACCGCCCGACCGCCCGACCGCCCGACCGCCCGACCGCCCGACCGCCCGACCGCCCGACCGCTCGACCGCCCGACCGCCCGACCGCCCGACCGCCCGACCGCCCGACCGCCCGACCGCCCGACCGCCCGACCGCCCGACCAACCAACAGATCGGCTCGGTCGATCAGCGGGCTGCGATCTTGCACATATCAAAACGAAAACTCACCACAAGTCATCCCATCAATGATTGGATTATCATCCGAATGTTCATACAGTGCCTTTCTTACAGCATAGCAAGATTTGACATCATCTTGTATGGATATGTGATTGTTTTTGAATGTTGCTGCGTACCATGGGACATAGTTCTTCTCATCCCAAGTGTTAGCAACGATGCCCTGAAAAATGAAGAAAAGTTTTTGACGAAATTCGTCCGTCCGGCGCCCCGTCTCCCTTTCGTACGAATTTTAGATAAACGGCGGACTACGATTTTCAACCAACCTGTAACTTTGGAAAAGCAATGCTGGTTAGTTTCTTGTTTCCCTGAACGTCAATGGCAATCTTCTCTCCTGAAAAAAGTTCCTCGAAAAATTGTCTCGCCACTTCAGCACTCACCATTCAACTGAATAATATGCGTCAAGTTTCCCAAAAACTTGAAATTCGTCAAATTCGTGTTCTTCACAATCAAACTTCCATATAAAAACTTCAAGGATTTCACTTTCTTCACTGCAAAATTTGCTCCAATATTCAAATCTCCATGAAATTCAACACAAGATTCCGCGGGGACCTTGCAAATTTTCGCAGTGGTTTTCGCGGGGGCACAAATTTTTCCGCTAGCTTGAATCTCGTTTTTTCCAGTTTTCTTGTTCTTTATGAGAGCTCTGATTTCTCCAGAAGTGATACAAAAGTCTGTCGGATGATTGTATTTTAAGTAGACGTAGGCTTCACAGTCGGCTTCAAGGCATTTGAAGTTCTGGAAAATTCAGTTGAGCCTAGTAATAAGAATGCGATACCTTTAGTTTAGGTAGATTCAGTTTTGTCAATTTAAAACTGTCATAAACTGAGAAATAGTTTCCAGTGACATTTGTCAAATTGGTCATTCCCAGCTCCACCATCTCGGTGTTGTTTTTAAATAAAACAGCGACATGACCTGAAATTTGAAGACGGCTTATGCGAAATGACAGGGTTGCGAAATGTCATGCTTGGAAAACTTCAAGGTTGCGAAACGTCACTGTTGCAAAACGTTATGGTTGCGAAAAGTCATGGTTGCGAAAAATCATGGTTGCGAAATGTCCTGGTTGCAAAACGCTGTAGTTGCAAAGCGTCATAGTTGCGAAACGTCAAAAGCCATAAAAGTACCTTCATCAAAACTAACCAGACTCAATCGTTTGCAATCCTGCCAAAAACTTGGCGTTTGTATACTTGGTATGTGTTACTTCCACCCCGCCCACTAAAATTTTCATATTCTTGAATGCAGTTGTCAATTGTTGCTGGGTCAAATTCGAAGTTTGATCTATGGAAATCTGAGAACAAACTTTGGTGCATGTTGTCGGAAAAGAGCCGATATTCTTGGATGTCAACTTTTCTGACTTGAATGTGCATTTGGGATCTGAACAACTGATTCGGGTCCTTTTCAACGGAATGAGCTTGCTCACCACAGTCTTTATTGGCAGATAGAGCAACATTGAATAGAAGGAAATGCACAAAAACCAATTTTAGAAACTTTACACTCATCTCAATAATAGGAAAAGAATGAAAAAGAAAAGAACGTATGTATGTTGTTCGAAATGTGTCAGTTTATGTACTATGGAGGGATTATCGAAATTTTTTTGCGGGGGGGGGGGGAAGACCAAAAGAGTACAATATTTATGAAATGACTCATTTATTGCATTGGGTACAATACAAAAGATCAAATTTTTAGTCCAATCTTTCAACAGCATCCTTCCATGATAGCAAATTTTCTGAAAACCTGCAAAATTAGTAGTTCTAGTATGGCTTTCCACAATCCGTTCCATCGAAGGAGAATTCCTGTAAACACTTTTTTCGCTTTAAAATACTTAAAAATGAGTACCTCACATTTTGCTACTAGTCATTTCGCAACTACGACATTTCGCAACTTATGTCGATTTAGCAACCGCCACAATTTGCAATCAAAACACTTCAAAACTGGACGTTTTGCAACCATTCGTTTTGAAACTCTATAAACTAGTCAAAAAGGGAGGAGTGTTGATAGCCTCCATGTCGTAGATCAAATGTTTTTTTAACGTGCCAATTTAAGAAGGTGCCCAGTGAATAAACTCAAAATAGACCCACTTTCGAAAAGTTTTATTTTGATCTACCCAAAAAAATTTTAGGCGCCAAAATCTGTCCGTTCTCGGGACATGTGATGACAAACACTCATTTCTCTCATTTCTTTCGTTTTTTAGGTGATTGTTGGAGGTTTTATCGAAATTGGTTTTTCAATTCTTCGGGAACTTTTTGATCCATTTCCCAATTTTCCCTTTGTATTAGGTCCCTTTTTTCGCACATAAAACTTCTTTGATCTCCCACACTCCTGCTTGCCCATTCCCCATTTTGATCTACCCGAAATTGTTTGGCGGGAAAATGTATCCTCCATCGACTGGTGGAATATCCGACTCTCATTTCTTTCGTTTTTCGAGAAATTTTTTCGGGAATCCTATCGATTTTTTGAGGGTTTTGTTTTTTCAAGGGGAACTATTATCGATTTCTGAATCATTCTTAACTCTTTCTCATTATTTGGGACCCCCCCCCCCCCCCCCGCTCTGTTTGCCCTAATGTTTTTGATCTCTCCCCGCCATTTTTGAGCATTTTTTGTAGGAAATTTTTCCCAATTGTTTTTCGATTACTCGGGACAATGTTTATCGATTTTTGAATCTTTCTCGACTCACCCCGTAGCAGTCCTCATTATTAGGTCCCCCATATCAACCCGATAATTCTTTTTTTGATCTACCACCTTCTTCTTGGCGCAAAACATTATCTCTCATTCGTCAAGCGTTACTTTCTCCGCGTGTCTGCCTCCTCTTTTGTGCTCTCGATCCTCAAACGACAATTTTTCAGGGTACCATTCACACCACATGGCCGTCTGCACCAGTGGCGCGTGGAAAATCGACGTGTGGATAAGGATAGGCGAGTTTTTGATTGTTTTATGGATAGTGGACATATTAGGAGAGCCTAGGCGTTTCCGATGGCTCTTTACAATGTCCCTAGCCTTTTGGATATTTATTTTCAACCGATTTTCAATCAATTTTTATTTCAGGTTGCGATGGGATCGAGTCGAGACGGTATGAGTCAAATGGATAGCGGATGGAGAGAGGACGGAGCCGATGGAGTCGAGGGCCGAACGAGGATCGGTGGCGAGGAAACGACTCGATTTGAGGGGAAGAAGCGAGAGGAAGGTATAAAGTTGGGCAGACACAGGAAGCTAGAATACACACAGCAAAACTACATAGCAAGCACGTAACACACATCTCTAGGGATTCACCCGAATCGCCTTTGTGGTTTGATCCGGTCTAATAGGGACCGCAGAGGTGTCTTAGACATAATATATCGAAAACAGACATTTTAGGGATTCACCCGAATCGCCTTTGTGGTTTGATCCAGTCTAATAGAGACTGCAGAGGTGTCTTAGACATGACCGATATCGAGAGCTAACATAACATACATACAACACAACAGCAATCAAGCAGGTATCCTAGGGATTCACCCGAATCGCCTTTGTGGTTTGATCCGGTCTATTAGAGGCCGCAGAGGTGTCTTAGACATAAGAAATATCGAACACAAACATTTTAAGGATTCACCCGAATCGCCTTTGTGGTTTGATCCAGTCTAATAGGGACTGCAGAGGTGTCTTAGACATAATATATCGAATAGTATACATAATATATGGAATAGTGTCTTATGAGTAACCAATAATGTTTTCAGCTTACAGCATCCAGATTTTCGTTGTGTTTCCGTGTGGCCTTTTGATCATCAGCGGGTGTGATCGGGGTTTTGCGGTTGCCCTGTGCCGCATTTTGTCCTTCCGCGCCCTTTTTGTGGTGAAATAAAGAAATGTGTCCTCCTGTATATGTATGTACCTCTTTCCCAAACTTACTACACTGCTATCCCTTCCTTTTACTCTCCTGGACTTTTTACTCACCTGGACTTCTCTATCAAAACTACTGGACTTCTCCATACCCCTAGCCAGCCTCTGAACAACCTTTCCCTCTGTTCTTGGCATACCCTTGGGCCTCCTGTCTCACTCTACGGATTCCCTAACTCAACGGACTTTCTAAATTACTGCGCTCACCAGCTACCGTACCACCTACCTTAGCACCTGCGGTACCACTTACCGTACCCTTTGCCGTAATACCTACCTTAACACCTACGGTACCACTTACCGTACCCCTTACCGTAACTCCCTATTACCTACCGTACCACCTATCCTACTACCATGGCATCTTTTGTACCTCATACTCCACCGAAACCCCCGCCCTTTCCTACTGAAAGACTTCCTCTCACTTACTATCAATTTGGACTTTGAGGACCTCTTTTGGACTATTTGGCCCTTCTTCAAGTTAAGCTACCGTACCACCAATCTTAGCACTTACGGTACCACTTACCGTAACAACTACCCCTACCGGACTCCCTACCGTACCACCTACCGTACTGCCTACCGTACTGCCTACCGTACTGCCTACCGGACTACCTTTGACTGATTTGGACTCGAAGCCGCTCATGACCCCATTGGGCTTTGGACACTATTCTTTTCCCTAGACTCTTTAAACCGGACTTTTCGCACCCCTCTTTCAAGTAAAGCTCCAGTCTATCAGCTACCGTACCTACCTATCGTACCACCAACCTTACCACTTACATACGGTACCACTTACCGTAACACCTACCCCTACCGGACTCCCTACTTTCCACCCATTCACCTATCATACCACCTACCGGACTACCTACCGTAATACCTTGGACTGATTTTGACTCGAAGCCGCTCATGACCCCATTGGGTTTTGGCCACTATCAGTTTCACTGGATCCTGTAAATCAGACTTCCCGCCCCCCCTTTTTTCCAGTAAAGCTCCCGCATACCACCTACCGTATCTACCTACCGTACCACCTACCTTAGCACCAACGGTACCACTTACCGTAACACCTACCCCAAACCAGACTCCCTACCTTCCACCTACCATACTACCTACCGTGCTACCAACCGTGCTACCGTACATGCCTATCACCTAACGTATCACTTACCCTACTACTATGACACCGTATATTTGGACTCAACACTTACCCTTAAACACCCTAATAATGATTCAGGAGTGATCAAAGTGTTCCAGTACTCCCCTCATTCTAGTAAACCTCCCGTCTACCAGCTACCGTACCACCAACCTTAACACTTACGGTACCACCTAACCTACCACCTACCGTACTACCTACATTACCTGTCTATTACCTACCGTACCACCGATCACTCACCGTTCGACCTATCGTACCTACTTACCGTATCACCTACTGCACCTACCTACTCGTTTGAACTATCTTGGACTCAGAATTGCTCATGACCCCCACTTGATTTTTAGGTATTCATGCTGTAACCAGATCCTGTATACTTCACTCCCAGGACCCATTTTTCAAGTAACCGCCTCACTGTATCATCTGCCGTACTACCTACAGTACCATCTACCGCACTCGAGACTCCCTCTCCCTTCCACTGCTGCCTTGTTTTATATTCTCTCCCTTTTTTAATCCTTGACCATCTAATTCAATTTTTCTGTACGCCACCTAAATCAACTTATAAGTATTTATGCAGCAAACATATTTTCTGTCATTGTGGACATTCTATACCTATTACCTGATCTGATCTGACTCACAATTAACAAATGCTTGCGGTCAGATTTCCTCCCTCTGTCACATCTGTCCCTCCCTTTGTTATCTAAAATCTTCTCATTGAATTCCAGAAAATGTTCGTTTCTCTCTTTATTCCTTTAATCCTAAAGACCATGTTTCTTCTTTTTCCCCTTTTTGTTCATGTGAAAAGAGGGAGGATAGTTCCAATTTTGTTGACAGCATCTTTACTTCCAACTTGCGCCTACCATGGAAGGATGCTGCTGAAAGATTGGACTATACACTTGATCTTTTGTGTTGTACCCAATTCAATAAATGAGTCATTTCATCAATACTGTACTCTTTTGGTCTTCTCTCCCGCAAAAAAAAAATTTAGATAATCCCTCCAGAGTACATAAATTCACACATTTCGAACAACATACAGTGGCGAGAATTGGTGAGGACACTTTTTTGTAAGTTCCATAACTTTGCCGAAACTGCTCCAAATGACATGAAACTTTGTATGGATATTAGTAGATAGTTGTACAACTCAGGCAAAATTTTTTGTTAACCATCCGCTACTCGTGACCTAGTTACCTCCACAGGTATAGCAGAAATCTAAAAACCCGAAAAAAACTATTTTTCTGTGTGATTTTTTCTGAAAATTTTTATGGTGAAAATGTTGCTCACGTCCCAAATATGCATCAGAAAAAGTTTGGTGCACGTGGAATGTCGAGTACTCGTGTTATGTAGGTCAAAGCTGAATTTGCACTTTC
The DNA here is from genome assembly GCA_963932045.1 of Caenorhabditis sinica. Lineage (NCBI taxonomy): Eukaryota > Metazoa > Nematoda > Chromadorea > Rhabditida > Rhabditidae > Caenorhabditis > Caenorhabditis sinica. The sequence goes on from OZ009940.1 coordinate 26,301,108, forward strand.
AGTTTGTGAGCCCTAACTTTGCTCAAAATGGCTCAAATTCCTTCAAGTTTTCACCAAAATGTTTCTTTTGAGTTGCTTCACAAAATCCATGTTAAAACTTTCATTTTTAAAGCGTTTCATTTTTTCGAGTTCAGTACTGATTTTGAATTGGCCTGAGAGTCGAAAAATGAGAATTCTTAGAATTATTAATTTTAGCATGGATTCAGTGAAGCTACTCAAAAGAAACATTTTTCTGGAAGTTTGAAGGAATTTGAGCCATTTTGAGCAAAGTTAGGGCTCAAAAACTAAAAGTGCTATTTCAGCTTTGACCTACATAACACGAGTACTCGACATTCCACGTGCACCAAACTTTTTCTAATGCATATTTGGGACGTGAGCAACATTTTCATCGAAAAATTTTTGAAAAATAATTACACAGAAAAATAGTTTTTTTTGGGTTTCTAGATTTCTGCTATACCTATGGAGCTAACTAGGTCACGAGTAGCGAATGGCTGACAAAATTTTTTGACTCTGTTGTACAACTACCTGGTAATATCCATGTGAAGTTTCGAGTCATTTGGAGCAGTTTCGGCAAAGTTATGGATCGTACAAAAAAGTGTCCTCACCAATTCTCGCCACTGTACATACATTCTTTTGTTTTTCATTTTGTTCCAGTTTACGAGATGAGTGTAAAGTTTGTAACATTGGTTTTTGTGCATTTTCTACTATTCAAAGTTACGCTATCTACCAATAAAGTCTGTGGTGAGCAAGCTCATTCCGTTGAAAAGAAACCGAATTAGTTGTTCAGATCTTAAATGCACATTCAAGTCAGAAAAGTTGACATCCAAGAATATCGGCTCTTTTCCGACAACATGCTCCAAAGTTTGCTCCAAGATTTCCATTGATCAAACTTCAAATTTGACTCAGCAACAATTGACAACTGCATTCAAAAATATGAAAATTTTAGTGGGCGGGGTGGAAGTAACACATACGAAGTATATAAACGCCAAGTTTTTGGCAGGATTGCAAACGATTGAGTCTGGTTAGTTTTGATGAAACTACTTTTATGGCTTTTTGACGTTTCGCAACCATGCCGTTTCGCAACCATGATGCTTTGCAACCATTCCGTTTCGCGATCATGAGTCTTTGCAACCATGACGTTTGAAAAAATATAATTTTATCAGAATCGGCTATGCGCCTTTAAATCACGGTAACAGTCTGCTGCATGGCCGACTTGTCAGATTTTAGACCATTACTGCCTTTTTTCTGATCACCATAACCGTCCACAAATTTCAGGCCATGTCGCTGTTTTATTTAAAAACAACACCGAAATGGTCGAGCTGGGAATGACCAATTTGACAAATGTCACTGGAAAATATTTCAAGGTTTATGACAGTTTCAAGTTGACAAAACTGAATCTACCTAAACTGAAGGTATCGCTTTTTCATTACTAGGCTTAACCAAACTCTCCAGAACTTCAAATGCCTTGACGCCGACTGTGAAGCCTATGTCTACGTGAAATACAATCATCCGACAGACTTTTGTATCACTTCTGGAGAAATTAAAGCTCTAATAATGAGCAAGAAAACTGAAAAAAACGAGATTCAAGCTAGCGGAAAAATTTGTGCCCCCGCGAAAACCACTGCGAAAATTTGCAAGGTCCCCGCGGAATCTTGTGTGGAGCTTCATGGAGATTTGAATATTGAAGCAAATTTTGCAGTGAAGAAAGTGAAATCCTTGAAGTTTTTATATGGAAGTTTGATAATGAAGAACACGAATTTGACGAATTTCAAGTTTTTGGGAAACTTGACGCATATTGTTCAGTTGAATGGTGAGTGCTGAAGTTGCGAGAGAATTTTTCGAGGGACTTTTTTTTAGGAGAGAAGATCGCCATTGACGTTCAGGGAAACAAAAAACTAACCAGCATTGCTTTTCCGAAGTTACAGGTCGGTTGAATATAGTCGTTTGCGTCCGCCGACCGCCGGGCGGCGGACCAATTTCGTCGAAAAATGTTCAATATTTTTCAGGGTATCATTGCTAACACTTGGTAATAATCACATATCGATACAAGATGATGTCAAATCTTGCTATGCTGTAAGAAAGGCACTGTATGAATATTCGAATGATAATCCAATCATTGATGGGGTGACTTGTGGTGAGTTTTTGTTTTGATCGGTGGAAGATCGCCGCCCGCTGGCCGATCGTCGACCAAGCCAATCTGTTGGTGAGTCAGCGGTTGGCGGTCGGTCGGTGGTACCTCGTTGGTCGAACAGTGCTCGGCCGGTCGGCTGCAATTCCCGGCCGATCGGAACCCTTCAAGATGTGTACTGTTTTCATTTATCTCTTTTATTTCAGAAAAACTGGATAAGGTAACCACAAAGAAGGCTACCACAAAAAAAGCGACAACGAAACAATCCGGCTGAACATACATTTTTCGAAAAATGTCGTTTCTTTCAATAAATTTTCTTGTGTTTTCACATCGCAGCAATTTATATTTCCCACTATAAACTTCACGAACATTTGATCGCTACTTGAACATGATCTATCGGCCATTGACCGTTTTTTCTCCATTGCAACAGAGTATGAATGAATGCGTTAATCCAAAGGAGGCATCAAACTAGATATAAGTACCAAAATTCACACTTTTCAAACACTTTTTGAAAGTTTTTCTATCAAATTTTCGAATCGAGATGATTAGAATTTTCCTGGCAGTTATCATCTTGATTGCTCACTTTCAAGTCTCCTATGCCGCTGATTCCGGTTGTGGTAATAATTTCAATTTTTTGCTACAAACAAAGGAAGCATTTCCGAACAAATTTCAGAAACAAAATGCACATTCAACGAAGAACACCTAACTTCGAAAAATATTGGCTCTTGGCCAAAGAGTTGCTCCAAAGTTTGCTCTCCAAAATTTTATATCGATGATAAGTCAAATTTGACTCAGCAACAATTAACAAATGCATTTCAAAATCTGAAAACTCTGATTGGCGGAATCGACATTTACAACACGAAGTTGACAAATATGAAGTTTTTGGCAAGTTTGCAGAAAATTGATGCTGGAGGTACGGTTTTTTGACACAAAGGAGGATTCCGCCAAAAATTTTCCTTGTCTTCAAATAGGTAAAAATGTGTGTAGATTCTGAAAATCACTATGAAAAAGCCCAAATGTTTCTCTAAAACCCCGAAAATGAGCTCCAAAGTGAGAAAAAACTCGTAGAAGTTGTGAAAGTTGGCGGCCGTGGCCGAGATTCCCAAAAAAGGAGCGGAGTCTACCAGTGAGCGTCATTGTTATTACGAGCATGCCTCAATGACAGACTCCGCCTATTTTTTGGGAAACTCGGTCACAGCCGCCGGAGACTACTTTTGCGATTTCTGATAATCGGGATTTTTGAGCAATTTTTGAGCATTTTCATCATGATTTCCGAAATCTACACACATTTTTTTGTATATTTTAGCACCACAAATTTTTGGTCAGAATGGTCCTTCAGAACAATTTCCCTTTTCCAGAAGGTTTTGCTGTTTGGCTTCAAGACAACAGCCAAATGGTTGAGATTGGAATGACCAACCTGACTGAAATGATTGGAGGATGGTTTACAGCATATGATAATTTCAAGATGACAAAGTTGAACATGCCAAAACTTAAGGTTGTTGAAAAAAGTGAACCTACAAAATTGATTATTTCCAGAGCTTCAAATGCAAAGGAACCGGATGCGAAGGCTACATCTATGTCAGAGAAAATCATCCGAAAAATTTCTGCATGAGCTCGAATGAGCTGCAAGCCTTTATGAACAGTAAATCAAATGAAGTTCAAGCAGAAGGAAAAGTTTGTACCCCTGCAAAATTTACTGCGAAAATTTGCAAGGCTCCAGCGGCCGCATGCGTAGAACTCTATGGAAATTTGAATATTGGAGCAAATTTTGCAGTGAAGAAAGTGAAAGCGTTGAAGTTTTTGTATGGAAGTCTGATTGTGAAGAATACCAATATCACTAATTTCAAGTTTTTGGGAAACTTGACGCAGATTGCTCAGATTGAAGGAGGAAAAGTGGGCATCGATGTGCAGGGGAACAAGAAATTGACTTCGGCGGCGTTTCCAAAGTTGCAGGTAAGATTTTTGTATTATGAGGCTTACTGCAAGTACTGTAATTGTAGTCATTGTAAAATTTACTGTAAGTCAATGCGGTCCAAAACAAAACTTCAATTATCTCTGTCTAAAATTTAGTTTCTCTAGGCAAACATTATACCAAAATGTAGAGCGCAATGAGATCGACAAAATAAGGAACATTAGTATTCGTGTTTTCAATTTTTGACTAAAATTCAAAAAATGCACAGATCCCAGGTTAACCGAATCCGGGAATAATGTACTAGAAAATTTCCGCGTTTCTCAACAACCCTTGGGTTGTTTTGCGCCAAAATGCACGGCTTTAAGAAAGACGGACATGACGTTTTGCAACAATGACGTTTCGCAACCGGGACATTTCGCAACCATGACCTTTCGCTCTCATGTCAACTATGACGCTTTGCAACTATGACGTTCTGCAACCACGTCGTTTCACAACCACGTCGTTTCGCAACGTTGATGTTGCTTCATATTAGGGCAGCAGTCTGGTGCGTCATTTTTGTGACATAATGTCGTCGCGGTCGAGTTGTCTGATCTTAGGCCAACCCTTTTTTCTTATCCCCATGGCAACGGTCGGTGCACAATTTTACCATAGCATAATCCTTACTCTTCTATTCCAAATCACCATATAGATCTCCTACTTTGGATTTCAGCGAGTCCTTGTCAACCCTTGGACCTATGTTAATAACGATTATGAATACTTCGACTCGATGATTTTCAAGAACAACACAACAACCTTTTAAAAGATACCGTCTCCTGTTACTCTCTACAATCGACGCTTTGTCAAGTTCTTCCAATTCCCAAATTTAACGGAAAAGATTGTGGTAGGCCGTGACTCATGATGAAGTCAAAGTAGAAATATCTCATTTTCAGATGAATTGTGAGCAGGGAAGATAACTGTGACAGATGTGAACAAAAATTGTGATCATTTGTGTTTTGATCAATGCAATAAATAATATTATGAGTCATCCATACTGTAGTTTTGGAGTCCCCCCGAAAAAAATGAGATAATCTAGTCCGAACAGTCCAAACTGGAGGAATCTAAACACTTTTCCGAGCGTGGAATGTCAACAAAACAAAAAAAAATACCAAAAAAGACAACTTCATTTATAGGCAGATATTCGACAAATCATGGAGACGTTTGGATGTGATCGTGGTTGACGTGGCATCCATCTCTAGAAGAGAACCTCTTCGGCAGTTGGATCGATCGAGAGTCCAACCCAGGCCTGGAAAGTTTAGAAGTTGAAAATGTTGGGATCAAGATTTCTCTTTGGCCGGGATGTTCAGATGATCGCTGGCCGACGGCGCCGACCAAGGTACCAAGGTACCAAGGTAAGGTACTGGTTGGCAAGCGGTCGGCGGTCGGTCGCAATTTTCCACAAAACTAGGAAATCCATAGTTGAGATTCAGATGAGCATAGAGGCCTCCTAGACATCCTCGATTTCCCAAACTGACCACGGCGGAGTAGGCAAGAGTCGAAGCGACGAGTACGGCGGTGTAGATGGCGTTCATCTTGGCAGATTTGGTTGGAGTACGATCGATCGATTCGATCTTGATTTGCACTGAGGATTTTCCTTCCTTTTATACCCATCGATTTGTCATCATTTTGCCTTGCCACGTGGCGAAAAGAGATGTTATCAGCAAAATGATGACAAATCGGTGGGTATAAAAGGGGGAAAATTTTTCAGTGCACATCCAAATCGAATCGATCGTACTCCAACCAACTCCGCCAAGATGAACACCATCTACACCGCCGTCTTTGTTGCCTCCACTCTTGCCTACTCCGCCGTGGTCAGTTTGGAAAATCGAAGATGTCTTGAAGCCTTCCTTGCTCATCTGAATCTCAACTATGGCTTTCCTAGCTTTGTCGAAAATTTCGATCGACCACAGCTCGACCGCCGACCGACCGCCGACCGCTTGCCAACAATCCTACCGTTTTGTCGCAGTACGGCGCAGTCAGCGGTCGGCCAGCGGTCGAACAGCGCTCAACTGAACATCCCGAATCTTGATCCCAACATCTCCAAATTCTTCATTTTCCAGGCCTGGGTTGGACTCTCGATCGACCCAACTGCCGAGGAAGTTCTCTACTAGAGATGGATGCCACGTCGCCTACCAACACAAATCCACACAATCATAACAATGACGCTAAAAATGTGCAGCTATCGGAATGAATAAATGTTGTTTTTTTGGAACCAATTTTGTTGTTTTTGTTTCGATTCAGAATCTAATTTCTCAGAATTTTTTGGATTCTTGTGTCCTTCTGAAATCGGATTTTGCAAAAACCTGAAAATTCAGCAAGTTAGAATTTTGAAACGAGCTGGAAATGCGAGTTGCGGCTCAAAAGACTACGTGGCGTTTTTTCCGGAACAAAATTTCTTCTGCATTTTCGTGTCAGCGTGTCATCTCAGATTTTCAGAAACATTTACAAGGGGGTTCAGAATCCCAGAGATCAGCAATTGCGCTCCACCGATAACCAAGTGAAGTCAACAATGAGATGATGTTCCCAGAAAAAGAACATTCAAGAAAACACTAACTTTTTTCAAAAAAACATGTTTTTGTTGATTTAACATGACATGGGGGATAAAGGTCCCCTCTTGTCTTTCGACCCTTTTTCTCTGTATCTCTAAACTCTCTTCAGATCCAATGCTCTCTAATCATCTCAAAAAATTTCAATTGGTTTTTTCTTGTGACACTTGATCTTTTCACTCTTTTTTTCTTCCTGATTTCTTGTGGACCAGCTGTTTTGGAAGGGGGTGAAATGGGGTAACGGGATGGTGGTGGTGGGAGGAAGATAGAAGAAGATAAAAAGAGAAAAGAGAAAAATGTGTTGCAATGAGAATTCCAGGTCACCAGACCTCCTGAGATCCGGCTCTCTATCTCTGAGTTTTCGCAACTTTTCTCACTTTTCGTTTTTTTCGAAAGTGTCGGATTTCAAGTTAAACTTTTGAAGGGTTCATTTTTAAAGTAATTAGGTCAATTTTTCAGATCTCAAAAACGAAAAAGCTGAGGAATAATGAGCGCAATGCTGGCCATGGCTAGGAAGAAATTGAGTTTGAGAAGGTGAGTTTTTTAAGGGAAATTTGAAAATTTGAAAAAAAAACCCTTTAATTTCGTCAAAATTCAAAATATTTCTGTTCCCATGACCTCATAAATTTTGAAAAATTTGACTTGGATAATTTTTTTGGTTTCCCTATCGAAAACAATTTTTCAACCATTTGATTGAAAAGACACCCTTTGTGTTTTGATAACTTCTTTTTCAAAAAAAATCTAGAAATCGGATATTTTTTGGGGGTGTCTGTGACCCCTTGCCTTTCTTCCTTGTCGGTTTTTTTCACACCTCTAACTTCACTTTTTTCACAACTTCAATCTATTTCTCTTCGAAATTTCTATTCTGTGATAATGAATAAAATCAACGGATTTGGCAGAAAATATTCTGCCAAACAGTTGAGGTCGAAATTTGAGCGGCAGGAGGAGTGTGATGTTTCATACAGGGTGACCCATAATTACGGAAAATTTTCTTTGAATGAGTCCAGTATAGCGCGTACTTAATTTTTTCATAAGATTTTTTGGCTGTCCAGTTTTGACAATGTGCTCAATATGTATCCAAATTTTGAAACAATTCTGAGATACTTGAGCCAAGTTATGGCACCTCAAACAGCAGCTCCCTCGACAGACAAGCAAAAATTCATTTTCAGTACATCAGGAAACGAGTCGGCACAAAAACCATATGGGTCAGATATTGTTGAACGATAGCTTAAATTCTTGTATTAGGTTTATTCAATCTAAGACACAAAATATTGTCTGACATAGTTTCCAACAAGTCCAGATACTGCTTCTCGAAAATACCTATTTTACCACAGGCACGCGGTAACGAGAATATTTCGGGTGTTTATCCTGGAAAGGCCATCATTTTAGCCATTGTGAGAATTATTGAACGAAACTCACCACAAATGCTTTGAATATTGGGTGGTACAATATAAATTAGTTTTCATTGACAGACAGTTTTCGTCGACGTGGTTATTAGGGCTCAAACATGATCACTCACTATTATGAAAACTTATCGAAAAGTGCTCTGGTTCTCTCTAGAGGGGCAACTTTCCTGATCATGTTTAACGCATAGCAATGTCATTTTACCCATGTTATAGAGTAAATTCCTTTGATTACTTCAATGCCAGCCAAAATCACAAAAAGTTGATTTTAGCATTTTGGAGGCTAAAACCTTCAAATTCAGGATGGAGACCATGCGGAGAAGAATGCTCTTAACTTTCAAGAGCAGAATCAGAGAAGGATGAACTTTCACAGTAACATTTGAGAATAGTTTAGCAATAGTTGTACCAATTTTGGCAAACGTTGAATTCATGAGCGTCACACAGGGGACCGATGTTCCCTCATGATCCTTGCGTGCCGGCCGAAGATGCGACTGCACACTTTTTTGGCCACTAACTTTTTTCAAACATGTCTTGAAGATTCAGGAGTTTGTATACATAAATTTTTGCGTTCAAAAAACTTACGTGCCAATTTTCTGCTTAATCGGTACAATAATGGGCAAAAAACACGCACCGAAAGTATTTTCCGTAATTATGGGTCACCCTGTATTTTGATGGATTGTAAGTTGAAATTTTTGAGGTTCTAATGGAAGAGCGAACGTACCATTGCAATGAAAATTTTTATCCATTTTGAGCACTAATTGAAACCGAAATTTTTGCAAAAAATTTCTTCCAAGAATAGTAGAGCCTGAGTTTTTCTAACATTCTAGAATCAATTTTATTCCAGAAAAGAGTCGCGTCGTTGGCGTGAACCACCTGAGAAGGCACTTCGCTTCGAGAATGTGATTGTTCAAGACACAAATTTGCCATTGGAACAGATTGAAGAATCCAAAAAGATGTTAGGAGATGCACTGCAATTATGTGGAATCGAAAATGAAATCGCCAGTTTTATGAAGAGAAAATTTGATGCGAAATATGGTAAGAAAGAGAGTTTGAGCCTATTACAGTACAGATCAATAATCTATGAACTTTTAGCTTTTTCATTTGAAAACCGTCAAATTTGGGGGTCTGGGAAAAGATGTTAAACTTGACCGTTTGATCTGAAATTTTTGGGTGTATACATCTACTCTAGAACTCTATTTTTGTAGTTGACAACTTTTTTGTGCGGCCTCTACTAGAAATAATATGGCTCGTGAAATGCAGAAGACTCTAATATCGGTGAAAATTGCACTGCGGTAGTTTAGCATCGCCCCACTTTAAAGGGACACACCATCTTGAAAAGAGGTCGTACAAAAAAGTTGTCAATAACAAAAATAGATTTCTAGAGTAGATGTATACACCCAAAAAATTTCAGACCAAGCTGTCAAGTTTAACATCCTTTTCCAGACCCCCAAAGTTGACGTTTTTCAACTGAAAACACCAAAAGTTCATAGATTATTGACCGGTACTGTATGTCAGAGTCACTGAGTTTCTCGAAAATTCACTAAATTTACTGAGTTTTTGAAATTGTAAAACTTTTTCTAGAACTTTTTCTTTTCCCGTTTTACTAGAAATCAAGTAAAATTTCTCCTACTTTCAGTAGTCCGAGTATCCGAGAAAATTCAAAACTTTTTTTAAAAATCAAAAAATTTTTCAGGTGGTCACTGGCACTGCATAGTTGGGCGAAACTTCGGGAGCCATCTGGATCCGATTCAATTTATTCATTTCACTGTCTCCAAGATTTCTGTTATTTTGTTCAGAGGGTAACCCTCATATTTTGAAAATGAACATTTTTTTAAAATCCGAATTTGTTTAGGATGCAACTTATAAAATACATTGAAATCATAAAAGCCTCTGAATCTTCACCAACATAATGAAACTGTAATCAGTATAACAGAAATTAAGAAAGGTTGAGTTCCTGAAGCTTTTAGTAACTCAAAATCCATATAATAACCATTTGTGACTTCCTGGGTGGGTTGAAAAGTGACTCCCAACTTATCTCCGGTCACATAAATTGGCTGGTTCAAAGTCGGAAGATTAGTGGAGGAAAATCTGAAAAAAAAGAGATCTAGTAATTCATTTGCAACTGTCAGCGACTAACAGCTACATTCGGCTCCGAGACATTTTGCAGCCAGTCGTTTTGCAACTCCGACATTTCGCAACTACGCCAATCCGCAACCACGTCATTTCGAAACCACGAAATCCAAGATTTTAGTAGAAAGTTCCCGTTAAAATCACTACTTTTCAAATGTAGACTATAACCTGGAATAGTTCACAATATCCTCTATCCCATACAACCTTAATGAATGTAAAGTGGTCTAGTTTATAGAGTTGCGAAACGGCTGGTTGCGAAACGTCCAGTTTCAAAATGTTTTGGCTGCGATTGCAAAATCGAAGTGAGTTGCGAAATGTCGTAGTTGCGAAATGTCCCGGAGCCATACAATCAGCCACTGTGAGCAACTGTCTGCCAGCGACTGTCAGCAACTTTCAGCGACAATTATTTGAAATAAAATCTTACGTCTTATTGTACACCACCACTCCTTGCCCACTCACGAAGACATTTAAGGTTGCTTTCCCATTCAAGTCGGCATCTCTAATATTCAAATAGTACTTCACTTGCTCATTGGCACCAACAAACTCATATCCAGCCTGTTTCGAACTGGGGACCCCCGATTTGTAGTATCTTGAAGCTAGGAATCCTTTCTTCCCAACATCGCACTTTTCATTATAGAAGTTGGAGTACTGTGTAAGATTTATAGTTGCTTCTCCATTGAGGACATAAGTTCGGAATTGGTTTTGGAATTTTTGAGGGAAGGAGGAAGAAGAATTTTCAAGACTGAAAAATTAAAGTAATGCAAATCTGAGATAAAGCTCACCTAAAAGATTGAATCAAATTCTCCTTCGTTTTCGTCATTCCTCCGATATACACATCTAAAGTTCCAGTCCCACCAGCAGTACTCAAATATTCTGGATCAAAACCATCCAAGGTTACTGTAGAAATAGCCGAGACCCTTCCATCCGAACCAAACATCTCCAAATTATCACAACTTCCATAAGCAGTACATGTTAGACAGCGATATTCATTAATTGATTTTGTGTTCTCAAAGTCTTGAAAAATGAGCATATTGTTCATTTGATAATGAGGTGGGAGGGGCATGAAGCTCAAAAATCTTCCACTTGAGATCATCTGTTTCTCGCTTCTCCAGATGTCGTAAGCGTTTCCCAGTATTGGAGAATTCCAGTCAGGGCCATCGTAAAATATGAAACTTTTCAAAAATTCCCCGACATCCTTGTTTTCGGGAGGAGTCACAAGAACTGATACGTTTGTTTCTGCTAGGATTCGATAGGGCGTTTTGACATTTCCTGGGAGAATTATAGGTTGGGGATTGGAGATTTTAAGGTTGAAGGATGTCGGGGTGAAGGTGGAAGGTACTAAAAATAAAACATTCAGAGATTCCAGAAGATTGTGAGAACTTACATTGATACCACCGAATCGAAAATTGAAAACGAGTACCAATTTCAAAGGTTTGAAATTTAATTTTGCCTCCGTTGGCCAATAAGAAAAACGGGATAGAGGTCCCAGAAAACATTCTGAAAAAAGTTTCAAATCTACAGTACCGGCTAATAATCTATGAACTTCTGGCATTTTCAGTTGAAAAACGTCAACTTTGGGGGTCTGGGGAAGGATGTTAAACTTGACCGTTTGATCTGAAAATTTTTGAGTGTATACATCTACTCTAGAACTCTATTTTTGTAGTTGACAACTTTTTTGTACGACCTCTTCTCAAGATGGTGTGTCCCTTTAAAGTGGGGCGATGCTAAATTTTCGCATTTTCAGTGCAATTTTCACCAATTTTAGGGTCTTCTGCATTTCACGAGCCATATCATCTCTAGAAGAGGTCGTACAAAAAAGTGTTCAACTACAAATATAAAGTTCTAGAGTAGATGTATACACCCAAAAAGTTTCAGATCAAACGGTTAAATTTAACATCTTTTCTCAGACCCCAAAGTTGAGGTTTTTCAACTGAAAACACCAAAAGTTCATAGCTTTTTGTCCGATACTGCAATTTGTTAAAATAAATTACTTACACATCTTCGTTCCCACTCTGATCTGTTATTGTCACTGGAGGTGGTTCCACCACAATCAAATTTGGCTTTACTGTGACTCGAATTTCAGCGCTGTATCCGTTGGGTACATTTATCTGAATGAAAGAAGGTCAGGTTTAAGAATGGTATACCATATGAAAACTGAAATTTCGCTGATTCCAAATTGTCAATTATTTTTAGCCCATGACTACTGGAAACTAAAAAAAATTAAAATTGAGTATCGACGCTTGAATTTCACTTTTCAAGTTCATTTGTAATTTTCTCACCCCACAGACGTCGTGGGTAAAAATGAATAATATATTTGAAATCGGCAGATTTTTTTGTATGCATTATTTCCTATATATTACCTGATAAGTACAATTATAATAATTCGGAAATAAGGGAGGGTTCCTATCGAATGTGTTTGGATAATATGTCAGCTTACTAAGATCGACAGGTGGGTTGAATGGGACATTTGGGCAGTCTGTAATATTTTTGTACTAAAATTTGAATTCCAACTCTCCAAATACCTGTACTAGAGTCCGAAAACACTGAGATAGCAAAAACCGCAAAGACATAGAGAAAACTATGAAAATGATGCATTTCGTGTGTTAGATGAATGACGATGGAGGTGAAAAAAAACCATCTTCATGCTGATAAGGTGCTTTTGACGATAGAAAATAGGGAAGGATGCGTCATTGATAATCAGACTATAGACAAATATTGGGGAGCGTAATGTGGGACCCGATTATTGACAGCGGTCTCAAGGATCGATAAGAAATTGAAGATATCACTCGGACGCAAAATTTCAAACTCGATTTTGACGAAGCACGGACAAAAAAAGCCCCATCATTTAATAGAAGCCATTCTGGATAGATATTTCTTAATTTTTGGTAGAAATAATTTTGGAATTGCTATTGTTTTTCAGGAAATACAAAAAATCAATGTTCGACTTTTTTTATTGACACTACTAAGCTAATCTCCATTGTCTATTGTTTTCTTGCCTTCTGTTCTTCATCTCCCCTCTCCCCCTCCCTCCCTGTTTGTTGTTCCATTTATTGGTTATCATTCATCGACCACCACAAAATGACCATCCCAATCTTCCTTGTCCCGCCAACTGTTCTTGTTGGAGTGCTGGAACTGATAAATGCCAGTGAGCAGTAAGTATTTCATTACAAAAAATTTATGTTCTAACTTGTTCTTTTTTTCAGAATTTCTCTTTCCCTGTGCTCCAAAAGAATCCGAGAGGTCGTAAAAACATCCAGAAGACCAAAATCGATATTGCTAACGGTTGTGAGTGATGCACAATCACGAGCAGCTATCCACTACTCTGGAATCTTACAATATATAAACGTTCTAGCAGCATTGGATATAAAAATTTGTCCAGAGTCCATGAAAAAAGACCTAGAAATTGTCAAAATTCGAAACTACAAAGTACAAGGAATTCACATTAATGGAAATTTTGTGACATTCTGGGAAGATCCCGTCTTGGGACTAAAAACCGTTACAGATTATGTCTCGGATGTTTTCAACTTGGATGTTTCTTCATTTTCCTTTTGTAAGGATACCCTATGGATGCTGGAATGGGTCAAAAATCGACAGAAAGAGCCAGTGAAGAAAATCAGTGTTCAGCATTCTATAGATGATACCATCAGCAATGAAGACTTTGATTTTGGGTTGAGGTACGGTACCTTTAGAAGAAATGAAAATCCTAAAAAAATTTCAGAAACTCTCGTCCAACACAAAGCCTCTCGATCTACGCCAAGCCTCCAGACAACTACAATTTCCCTGGAATTTTTCCAAAAATCGATGAAATTTATATTAATAGAGGACCTTGGCTAACACTGGGTGGCTTGTTGACTATGGATTCTGAAGAGATTATAGTTGGAGAGTCCAAGTTTTCCAGTTCAGACATCAATATCTATTTGAGATTTTGGATAGCTGGAGGGAATCCAAGGTTACGGTTTTTGAATTTTGAGGTGCCGTCTGTTGATGTGACGAAAATTTTTGGGCATGGATTAAAGTGGGTGTTGAATGAGGAGAAGAGGTTTTATAACAGAAGGTTAGTTTTGAATTTTAGAGTCGGAGAGCTTCTAGGTCAAGTTTGTGTACTCCGGAGTTCCTAAGGTCCAGTCCTTTAGGTACGGGCCGGAGCTGACAGGAAGAAAATTTCTCGTCTAAATAAAAAATTCAGAATCTGAAGCTGAGTTTTTCCAGCCCCTATAGAACCGAGTACATGTGTCAAGGAGGTGTCCAAATCCAACGCGACGATGGTGTCAAGGCTACAATCAACTATACTACAGTCTCATTTTATATGGTGGTCTGGTTGGACGATGTTGTAGAAGATTAATTACTGTAAAGTGAAATAAAGGATAAATTTTTAAACTTCCAGAGCGTTGCGGTCGCGTCGCGGTCTCGGAAAATCTCAAAAAATTTGATTTCAAATCTCTCGCCTGTCTTCTACAAATCACACTTTGACAAATTACACAAGATCTGAAAGTGCGGAGGAGGTTTAATCTCGGGGGGGGGGGGGGCAGGTGAAAATTTTTCATATCATCTCCCCATTGAACATCCTAAAAATATTCACTGTGCTAAAAATTTCATGAATCTATGGATGGAATTTTGAGCCAAAACAAGGATAGAAAATGTGGTCTCAATATCACTGCTGGTACCTTGCCTATAATATTGCAACAAACTTTTTTTTTCTGTTTCAAAGTGTTGTTAAAATTTTTGATATAATTTCACCGAGTAATGCCTGAACGATAGTTTTACGTCCAACAATCCTCTCTGATATGTACAATTGAACTGATATTTTACCAATATTTCCATTCGTGTCAAACTGATTGATATTTTTAAAAATGTTCAGAAAATCACTTCAACTTTATTTTTCAGATACCCCAAGTTGCTATTTTAATCTGAATTTACCAAAACATTTGACCAAAGTTTTTTCCTAACATCATATTCCTTACTTTCCCATACCTGATTCGATTATTCTCAACAATTCCATTCAACTGGAACAAATTTTTGAAATTGAAACTCAAATCAACTCCTCTAAAATTAATTCGAATCAAGAAAACAATTTGTGATCTTCCGATTCGATCAAAATTGTCTTTCTTTTTTCCTTGTCTTCTCCTTTCAATTTCCCATTTCGCCGACATCGATACACATCTAATCGAGATAAAAAATTGTGGTTGATAAGTACGAAATGTGACTGTTTACCTGTATCAATTCTCTGATTTTTAGGTTTTTTTCTGTCTCTTTTTGATTTCATTGATATCATTGGGATGTGTGATGTTAAAGGGTAACAAAGGTGAAGGTTATTCGAATCGAAATGAGACAAAACACAGAGATAAAATCGTAGATGAGAACCGGAAACTCGGAGATGATGAAGAAACAAAAAAACTGAGTTAATTGGTTTGGAGTCTAGAAGATACATTTTGAACATTGATGAAAAACTCTACATTCTCTGTTTAATTTCCCAAAATGAAATCGACTGTGCTAGCCAAAAAAGGATGCACATATGGCAATTTCAGATCGAAAAAAGACAATTTTAAGGGTTCCAGAAAGTGGGAAAGTGGTTAAAAAGAGTCCGATAGTGTCCGATAAAAATTCTTGGGTAAACATTTTTGAAATCGAAAATTTTCTTTTACGAATTTCTCCAAGAAAGATATGTGTTGGTTTTTCATTATCACTTTTTTGGTTCTTTTCCAAATCATAGCTGTTTGTAAAAAAATTTACTGTTTTTCACTCGTTTTAAAATAACTTGATATTAGTTGGGTAATGCTTCATCGACATCGGCAACTTGAACAATTGACAAAATTTGAAGATCAATTTCATTCATAAGGATTCGGAACAATAGTTTCGAACTGTCCAGGGCTGCTTGAATCTGAGTTAAATTCACACTTTTGTGACCACTCAAAAGAGAGCAATATTAGAATTTTATGACTGGCTCCGGGATATTTCGCAACCTTCCGATTTAGCAACTCTAGCCGTTTCGCAACCACAAAAGTTCGCAATCAAGACATTTCAAAACTGGACGTTTCGCAACTTTTTAATCTTGTCCACTTTAGGCTATGTCGAGCTCAAGGTTGAACTATTCACAAGAACTCTGGATTTCGTGGTTTCGAAATGACGAGGTTGCGAAATGTCGCAGTTGCGAAACGAACAGGTGGTGCACCGCTGTAGTTGCGAAATTGACGTGAGTTTCGAAACGACTGGTTGCGAAATGTCTCGGAACTGTATGCTCTCAAACAGTATGAAAATATTGGCTGACCCAAGCAAAATCGCCACACCGATTCCCGACTGAAACCAAAACTCAAAATACGAACCTCATGATACCGAATATTTTCAACTTTTTTCTTCGACTTCTAGACGGAAGGTAGTCGAACTTAAAAGTACCTGAACCCCGGGAATTCCCTTTCTATATGGACAACAAACACTCGCCCGCCATGTGGCTCCATCAAGGAAGAATAAGCAGAAACTATTTCTCTTCTTCTGTTTCCCAACTCTCCATCAACCAAGTTTTTTATCGATAAAAACAATAAAAAAAGAAAGAGAGAGGGGACACTTTGTGGTCGTTGATCCATCTTCTTCTCGATTTTCGTGTCCTTGTCGCGCCATTTCTTTTCGTCTTCTTCTATCTTTTTGATCGGTTTGATAAGAAAAGGAAAAGAAGAAGTAAAGAGAGAAACTTTTTGTAGTCTTGGGGCACAAGAAGTTTCAGAGGAAAAAAGAGAAAGAGTGTAAGAGATGGAGAGAGGGAAAAGAGACAACTAATTGATTTTGGGTGTCAAATTATCAGTAGAAGTGACACGTGCCTAATGAGCTTTTGTTCTTATGGGCTAGGAGTAAAATATAAGATTGCTACTAGCAATACATTCCTCAAGGGGAAACGCGCTCCATCGCCAATTTGGCTGAAATTCGAATTTACAGCTTTCCCGCCGTTTTGAGAACAGCGAAACATGTTTCGGTACTCCTCGTGGACAATTCGACTACCGCCCGAGTTGTTCACGAGGAGTCCACGCACCAACCAAAACATGTTTTGCCACCGACCAACTCGGCTCAATTTGTGATCTTTTGTCTCTAATTTTTTCATCTTCAAAATTTCATCGACAAAAATGTGATTGATAAGTACGAAATAAGATTGTTTACCACTAGCACTTCTCTAATATTTTCTGTCTCTTTTTGATTCCATTGATAAGTTTAATCATTTAGGGATGTCTGATGTTAAGAGTAACAAAGGTGAAGGTTATTTGAATCGGAAAAGACAAAACACAGAGATATAGAAGGAACAAAGCTAATGGGTTTGGAGTTTATGGTCTAGATTCATCTTCCAATGATTGGGCCCAAATGAAAATATTGGAATCTCAACAACTCAAAACACCATAAAACTTTAAAAATTCGAATTACACAACAAAAAGAAAGAAATTCGCTGACTTGTCTTTTTCTTGGCTCCCCACTACTCAAGATTTTCTTATTATTAGGCTGTTCAATAAGTTTCGTTACTAATCAGGTAAAAGTTCAACTGTCGCCCAATCTTCAAATATGGAGTTGGTCAACTTTATTTGTGATTCATTGTTTGTGGCAACTATCGGATTATACTTTGGCAACTTGGGCCCTCATTATCTCCAAAACCCTTTGAACGCTGGCGTGACAAGCGGCTCTAGGTCATTTTTGTCAATCTCCCGAAATCTTAAAATTTTTTTCCTAGATGTGGGCCCAAGTGAAAATCGTTTGATACATTACGTAGCACAAAGTTGAAACTACTTTATAAAACCATAACCTTAATTAGATTCCATCAAAAATTTGAGAACCATGAATTGAAAAACTATAGCGGAAACCAGTACTGTTCTGGAGGTAAAAAATGAATCCTCACAGTGCTGTCCATAGTTGGTGAAAGACTAAGACACTTATTTTAGCTGTGAAATTATCTCTGTGTTTTGATATAATAATTAAATTATTCTCCTCTGACACTGGAATGTCTTCTAACCCCAAAAACTGAACCTTACTCAATCTTTTGGGAATTTCAGGTTACGGGTCAAATATCTGCCGTCTCCCTCAATTGGCATAGAAGAATTTAATTTTCAATTATGTAAAAATTTCTCAGTTATAAAACAACTACAAAAGATTTTCCCTCGTTTATCTACCAGGGCTAGACCGCGACAAAATTGAACTCTGTGTATAAGCAAAAATTTCATCATCAGGGAGAATGTCAGGAAATTTTTTGAGTGAAATTTTTTTGTTCTTCCGAAGAGTTGAATAATTTGATTTTTGTTTTCAATCAAAGTAATATGTATGAATTTATGAATAACAGATGAGAAGATCATTCTGCATTTGGAACCACTGCTTGGCAGCTGTCGATTCTCTTTTAGTAGCATTTTTGTCAAAACAAGTGAATCTTGTTGAGTGTGTCAGGTAAATAACATGTTTTTATGTCATCATACTAAGGAATCCTTCATCTGTTAATTCCCACAAAATCGCATTTCTAGCATGACTCTAACGGAAATATGAGCGACCTTTGTAATGTCGGTCAAATTCGGAAAGCGGCGCACGAATAAACTTTTCGTATATTTTCCCCCCAGGCGTTCATCATAAAACGAGAATCAGTTTTTATAGAGTACTAGAGATACACTTTCTGATAGTCAAATAACAGCTGCCCACGAACTTCAGATGAAACGCGAACATGGCTCAAAGTTCTTACTAGAATCACTAACGTTACTTATTGAACAGCCTAATAATAAAAATTTACCTGTTCCAAACTTATGATGTTTGTGATGCAGTAAATACTTTTCAAAATACCAAAACTTTTCCTGTCCCAAAACCATGTTATCCTGGAGAAAAAACACAAGAAAAGATCTCTTATTCGCAAATGTTCCCTGAAATTTTCTGAATTCAAAATTTACAGTTTCATGAACTTGGTATTTCCGAACCCCTCTCCTGAAATTTCGATCCTCGGTCTATCCTACATTCCAAAATAGTCCCCCTGATCTTTTCGATTCGATGTGTGGTGTCTCTAGAATCTATAACAGTGTCTCTATTAAAATGACTCGTTGATAAAACTAGATTCTTGTCAGTTTTACGACTCAGTTGATTCGTACTTTTTTGTGACCGCCCGAAAAAAGAAAAAAGAAAAATGAGGTTTCAGACATCAAGGCTGTATGATTTCAAGAAAAATAGGTTAGAGGCATGGTTAGTGTCAATACCGTGAGTCAGAGTTTTATGAGAAAAACACATTTAATGTTGTTATTGAAGATTAGAAGAGACTTGCAAATTTTCATAGTGTTTTTGCAGAACTTCGACCGCGAAGAGGAATAATGGAGCATGTACAGTATCGGCCATAATGATATTCGTTTTCGTCATTTTCAGTGGAAAATCGTCAACTTCAGTTAGCTGAAAAATTGATTCAAAGTCGCTCTTTCTGCTTGAAAATTTGAGAGTGTATTAATCAAACCTTGAACTTTAATTTTCTAGTTGACAGCTTTTCTGTACAAATCCACTCTGTCAAGATGCAGCATCTTAAAAAAGATACATAGGAAAATTTCGGGCATGAAGATTGAAATCAGAAGGTTCGATATCGCGTTAGGTTTTTGTATGTAACTTCCCTAATTGAAAAGATACAAAACAGTTTTCAACTACAAAGTTGAAGTTTAAGGTTTGATTCGTACACTCTCTAAATTTCAAACAGAAATAACTATTTTGAATTAGTTTTTCAGCCAATCAAAGTTGGCGTTTTTCAACTGAAAATGACTAAAAGGAATATCATTATGGCCGGTACTGTAAATCTAACCAATCAGGATAATCCTTAGATTTCTGTGCGTAACCTTTTTTGATTGAAGAGATACAAAAAAGTTCTTAACTACAAAGTTGAAGTGCAAGGTTTGATTCATATACCCTCAAATTTTCAAACAGAAATAACTAGTTTGAATTAGTTTTTCAGCCATTCAAAGTTTGCGTTTTTCAACTGAATACTAAAAAAAAAAGTATCATTATGGCTGGTACTGTATATGTCTTACTTAGAAAATTGTGACATTCAAATTTTTTCCCTTCCCCGAATTTCCATTTTTTCAAAAAAGTTCACCCCAAATAGTTTCTAACTAAAGATCGTTTCGGGTTCCCCCTTCTTCTTATCTTGACAACAAACACATTCCCATTTTTCATCTTTTTCTCCAACCACCCTCCCCAATCAACACACTCTCTAGCCACGTGGCGCCATTGGAGAAGAAGAGGAAGAAGAAGAAAAGTTCTTCTTCTTCTTCTTCTTCTTCTTCTTCTGTTTCTTGAGACCATTAACTGATACATTTTATCAATCAACGACGGAAAGAAATTTTAAGGGAGGGGGACACTTTGTGGTCGTTGATCCATCTTCTTCTTCTCGATTTTCGTGTCCTTGTCGCGCCATTTCTTCTCGTCTTCTTCTCTCTTTTTGATCGGTTTGATAAGTGGAAGAAGAGAAGAAGTAACGAAAGAAACTTTTTGTAGTCTGGGGGGGGGGGGGGGCACAAGAAGTTTCAGAAGAGAGAATGTGAGAGATGGAGAGAGGGAAAACAGACCGAAGATAGTAAGATGATTATTTCATCTAAAATGACAACTTATCAAGAGAGTACTAAATGTGTTGATGACACGTGCTTTATGGGTTTTTGTTCTAAGAGAGTGATGGAGAGAGATTGGAGCCAGAGAAAAAAGGAGTTTGAGTTTTGGTGAACTGACAGGAACACAAAAATTAACAAAACTTTGTGGTTTTAAGTGAAGACCGGAGTGGAGCTTATACTGAAAACATGAAAAAGATTTGTTCGAAAATCAAGGATTTGAAACAGTAAGACTCCGGTCGAAAAACAAAAAAATGATTTCAGACGTCAGATTCAACGAGAATTGTCAGATTTCGGGTGGATAACTAAAAATGGCATAATGAGACAGAAAAAATAGAAAAAAAATATCATGGAAACTAGTGTTCGCGAAACTTCCCAAGAAAGCTTCCAAATGTTTAGTAAATATTTTTGATCTTTAGATTTTTCACTATTTTATTGATTTCAGAAGTTTGTATTCACAGGAACATTTCATATCACTAATAACAGTTTGAAACTTTAGGAATTTGTAGTTTTGAGGAGAAATCTAGTTTAGTGAACTGTAACTGATGGAACCAACTAGCTTTTCAGGCTTCAAAATTATCGTAAAAATGAAACAGTTACATTTTTCGAAAATGAATACCTATTCAATTCTCATAATCTCTGAATTTCTGAAAACTTTGAAGACATTCCACAAGACCCATCAGTCTGCCATTATTAGCTGACAGACTTGTAAGCATTCTGAAACCGGTAAAATTTACTTTAGAATTCTCATTTTGTTCAATTTGTTTTCGGTTTCAGCAAGTTAATAAATATTCACTATTTTTGACAGAAGAGATGACGTTCCTTTAGATTGAAGACATTCATTAATTTAAACAAGTTTTTTAGTTTTATGGGGGATTGAAGATTTAGAAAAGTTTCTAAACAGAGATAGGGTAGCTAAAAATATCGCACTCGTGAATCGCGCTCCATCGAACACTGCAAAAATCTCGCAGGCAACTTTCAGCACAAAAATTTAGCATACACTTTCAGCCTCTCATTGGATTTTTACTCAAAGAGCATCTGTAAAATATCAAATCTGACCATGTTTAGTCCGTTTTTCGAAAACAAAAATCTGATAGAGCGCAATTACAATCGAGTTGGAACGTCTGATTCAAGATGACTAAAAAATCTTGACCCATTGAAACTTTTCCAGTTTCATCAATGTGTTGAATTTTCAGAAAAATTTTCGAAGGCAATGAGACGATTTTTCAGGTCCACAACACTACCCTTTTCCAAAAACTGAAATTCTTTCCCAACTTCCATTTCTCTTCCCTTTTTCCTCTTCCGTTGTGTTCTACCCAATTAATCTGTCAATAACAGACATACTCACTAACAAATACACATTAGTACATCAGCACACACATAGAGACCCGCTTATTTTCTACTTTTCTGACAGACACACCGTCCCTAATTCCTTGTTTTCAATTTACCCATCACTGCCAATTTTCAAATTTTAGACGATTTCAGTTTTTAGTTTTTATGGTCTGGTTGTGCTGATTTTACGCCTCATTAGGTCGGTATTGGTGATGGTAGAATTTGACTTTAGACTTTGGTAGGTGGGAGATTAGAATTTGGAAAGTTAGAAAAACTATAAAATGGAGATCGATCTGATTTTCAAGACTAGCTGAAACTCAAATTTTTCGAAAAATTTTTGTGTTTGATTTCAGTGTATTTTTATGGAAGTTTGAATTCATTTGGTAGGTCGTAGTCTCTGGCTGCTAAAAATGAAACATCATGGCAGGCTTGAGGAATATACGCATATACTATTATTGCCAAAACTGCTTCCCAAGTTTCAGTACTAGTCGAAGCAGAAAATGCTATAGTGATTTATTAGCGATATTCCCCAAGGGGAAACGCGCTCCATCGCCAACTTGACAAAAATTGGAATTTTCAGCTTTCCCGCCGTTTTGAAAACAACGAAACATGTTTTGGCTGTTGCGTGGACTCCTCGTGGACAACAACATAATTCGACTGCTGCCACAGTTGTCCACGAGGAGTCCACGCACACACCGAAACATGTTTCGATGTTTTCGAAACGGCGGGAAAGCTGAAAATTCAAATTTTAGCCCAGTTGGCGATGGAGCGCGTTTTCCCTTGGGGAATATCGCCAATATCAATTTTGAATTTTTTTTTGTTTTCTGGTGTTAGTGAGCTATTTTGAGATCATTAAATGAACTAAGCCGAAATTTTCAACAACTCCTAAAATCGAGTAGCTGAAACCAGAAAATATTTTAATTTTTTTCAGTTTCAACTTCATCATTTTACACGATTTGATAGTTTTGAACTAATCTTTCGGTCGGATCCTACTCCCAACAAATTTTCATTTCTGATCACCCCGATCGAAAATTGCGTCGATTTGTTTAAAATATTTCGTCGACTCCCCACACTCTATGTCTCATAAATTGTTTATTTTTACGATTTCCAATGTCTCACTCTCCTCAAAGTTTCTCATTTTTAGAATTTAGTGTTTCATTCTCCCTATGAATTTCGGTCAGATTTCGATATTGATGATGATTACTTTTCATGTTTTTAGCTCTGAATTTGAGTCAATTTTTTTCTCTTCTAGAATCTACTACTCCTAGAGATTCTTGAGATTCAAGACCCAGAGAAACCAGTGGAAGAAAACTTTTTCTGTGACTGTGTGATTGATAAGAGAATGGAAATTTGTTTTTTCTCTTTTTTCCGTTTTAGTGTCCTAATGGATTGGGAAAGAAAAAAGTTTGACATGAGATGATGATAGAGAGAAATGGATCGGAAGATTCTACCGATTCTGAAGAAGAAAAGAAGAAAAGAAGAAAAAAGGGCAAAGTTTAGCGAAGATTTTTGATTCTCGACGGAAGAGAGAGAAAATGAGAGCGATGGGATCAAAATGTGGTGATAAGAAAAAAGCGGAGAAACGAAAAGTTTCTGTGACGAAGATCAACTTTTTTCTTCTTTCTCTTATTCTTTGGTGACGCGTTTTGTGTAATTGAGAGAAAACTTTGATGAGTTGAATGGTCAAGGTCAATGTTGGATGGAGTTTGGTTGAGGGGAAGCACGTTTTTTTTGAAGATTGGGCTCCATTGACTAGAGAATAAGGGGTGCGAAATTTGAAGATTGGCTTGGAGCCCAAATCCGGCACGGTGGCTTTGGCCTAATCCTTTTTTGAAAAGGTTTAGAGGGCACACTTACTATTAGGGAACATATGAAGACTGGCAAATATCTCCCATTAAAATTAAGATACTTTTGACAAATTTTTAAACAAAACGTAGAGCTCAATGAGAGCTACAAAACAGTATATAGAACATCAGTGTTAGAGTTCGCGATTTTTGACTGGAAGTCGTGAAGTACCTGGTCTATGGATATGGCAATCCAGACCGCTTCCAATCAAAACATGAATACTAACATTATGATGTATATATCATTTCAAATCTCACTAAGCTCTACCTACATCTTGGTATAATTTTTGTCTAGAAATTTTTTTATTTTGAACGGAAATCGGCCCGCGTCGACCCGTCTGACAAATATTAGCTAAAAATATATTTCTCTATGACGACTATCAAATGAAAAACATCAATGGTTCAACTTTGAAAACAGTCAGCATTCAGACTTCAGTGAAACAGAACATTTTTACCAAGACTATAAGTTATAGCGCAAATTTCGAAAAATCGGATCTGTGACTTTTGAAAATCTCAACATTGTATTGAAAAATAAATGATTTTAATACTAATGTTACAAGAGCTTCAGTTTGACATCACCTTGATGAAACGGAAAAAGTTGTGTTTTTCGTGAATTTCGTTTTTTATGATCAGTGACCAATTTTATAGTGTTTAAACATTCAGAACTGATTAAAAATTGGCTGAAATGAACTTAGAAAGAACTTATGAGTACAGAAACCTACCAAAAATGTATTCTGTATTTTGCCTAGCTTCTACAATTCAAAAAACTCTCAGTAAATTTTTTTAATGGCCGATTTTAACAGAATCGTATCGACTCAAATTTTTCTATACTTCAAAAATCGAGAACCAGGAACAGAAATTTTTCGAAATTTTCGGGAAAAATAGTCAGGGTTTTTTGCCATCGAGATCTTGTTTGTTTCTAGTTTCAACAGAGATATAGTAACTTCTAAATATACCCGTTCCTATAAAGACAAATTGAAAAAATTGAGCAGTTTTGATTTTTTGATTGAGGCCATAAATTTTGATCTGAAAATGTCTTGAACCTCAGAATCTCAGTCACAAAACCGTAGACTATCAATATTTTTCAGGGTGTCGATACCCTTCAGGACCTTAAAATATAGCAATATGGAGTCTCAATCTCTGATACTTACAATTTCAAAAGTCTCAGAAAAACTCAATTTTCACCTTGAAAAAAACGGAAAACCAATCAAACTAGCCACTATCACCATGATCCTTCTCACCTCTCCAACCACACAAAGAAAAGCGAAAAATCGCAATCACCGGCTACCCAAAACAACACAAAACCCCAATATCTCTTCTTCCTAGCCTCCTCTATTCTTCTCCGTTCTCTTCTCCATTCTTCATTCTCAATTCCTCCATCCCAATCTGTTTGTGTGTGTCATTGAAACTAACGGAGAAGAGAAAAAAGATCGCTTCGTCGCCTCAAAGTGGGCGGAGTCGAGACAAAAACCGATCCCGCCCACTTTTTAGTGTGCCATCGCCGCTCCCCCCTAAATTTCAATCATATAAAAGGGGAATGGGGAAACATGGGGTATACCGAAACCGCTTGGTTTCATGTTTCCTCTTTTTGAAAATAGGGTCTTAGATTTTGAGATTTATGGGGGACCCGACCTCTTTCTCTTATTAGGGGGCCCTTTATGGTCTAGAAATAGAAAAATGGAGTTATTCTTAGGAGGCTCTTATGGTCTTAGAGGTCCAATGTCCACTATTATGAATTTTGTGTTTTCTAGTGGTGACCTAGAATTCCTGATAAGAAGAAGGCTCACGTGAAAAAATCCTGACCCCCTTTTCCTATATTTTACACTTTTTTCTTCACTCCTCGGTGGCGAGGGGTGCTGGCTCTTTCTTCTTCTCTTTATCAGAGCACAAGGAGGGGGGGGGGGGGAAATGTCAAAGTGCATTAGCCAGTCGAGGGTTAGGTTCAAAAGTGTAATAGTGTGTGGTGGACTAGTGGACCCTAGGGCGAGTACTAGGAGGATGAAGAGAGCAGAAGGGTATGGGGTGATTTTTGTGGCTTTTGCAAAAAGTACACTAGATTCTTTTGATCAATGCTCATGAGGGAAAATTGATCAAAATATTGGGTATTGTTCACTTTACTAACATAATATCTCCAAGAGGAAGTAGAAAAATTTACCACATTTGTGAAACTCAAAAAATTTTTTGAACGAATTTTTTGATTTATCGAAAACTCCCGGGCTTCGGGTGAGACCATCTTTCATGAAATCCAAAGATATTTTTGTGTATTTTTGCGTTGTTCACCTGTAGTTTTGCTCTGCGGACCAGGCATCAGACCTGACGACAAATATGGTTTTTTGACCGACCGCCGATCGACCGCCGACCGATCGCCGCCCGTGGCCATCTCCATAATTTTGGTGTGAAACAGTCAAACCGGTTGGTAGGCGGTCAGGTAGCGGTCGGCCGACAAAATTCTATTTTTTTTGAACAAAAATGTTTTAGCAATTGAAAAAATTAGACAAATTTCAAGA
Source organism: Caenorhabditis sinica (assembly GCA_963932045.1). NCBI lineage: Eukaryota > Metazoa > Nematoda > Chromadorea > Rhabditida > Rhabditidae > Caenorhabditis > Caenorhabditis sinica. The sequence goes on from OZ009940.1 coordinate 26,327,523, forward strand.
TCGCTACTCAAACAACAGGTTTTGTGCTTCAAAAAAAGTGAAAAATCCTAAATTTTGAAGATCACGCCTGCGAAACTCCGTTGCTATATGAAATAGCCGATTTCAAAACATTAACTTTTTTTAAAAATTCTTTTTCAAAATTAAAATAATGAACGAGTAACACCTTCAATTTACTTCAAACTTGAAAACTACCTATAACGGAAAACTTTTCATCTAACTCTATGCAAATCTCAAAATGCTTAAGACCATAAAACTTCCAATAATGTATGCACTTTGGTCTCTAATCTCCTCCTAGTCTAGAAACTTCTCATCGGGACCCCCCCTCCCCAAAGACCAAACAATCATCATTATCATGTGTCCCCTCATCCCCCAGGTTCAAAGACCAAATGCACGTATGCATAATGCATTATCTCTAATTCTCATCATTTCGTTGACATCCTCTCCTCTCTCCCCCTCGTGACTAATTATCTAATCTTCATACCCTTATAAAAGCCAACAACCCATGGCAACGAAATCAACAAAAATCTAGACCCCCAGAACCCAATTAGAGACCACGTGACCCCAACAGAAAAGTGGGCGGAGCCAAAGTCCCAAAGAACTCTCACCACCACCAGTTTGTCGTGTACAACACAACGCCTCGCCGTCGTCGTCTTATCAAAGTACGCCCTATTTCCCCCTCCGCCCTCTCATTCTCACACACTATCTCATTATCTAAAGCTCCCCACTTTTTGTCACTATAAATACCATATCACCACCTCGCCCCTAAACATACTACTCTTCTAAACTAACACCCCCCAACTCAATTCTTGCCAAGACATGTCGCGTATGAACTTTTTTCACTTGGTACTAGAGCCCGCTAACATCCATATTTTCAGACATGGCTCAATCGCTCCGTTCGCAATTCGCCACCGACAAGCAGGTCCTTCAAAAGTTCCTGAACTTGGACCAAAAGGGCAAATACCAGGCTCTTTACATCTGGATCGATGGATCTGGAGAGAACATCCGTGCCAAGACCAGAACTTTCGACTTTGAGCCAACTGATCCAGAGAGTGAGTTTAAACCAGGGCTCGGAGTTTTTTCAGCCTAGATTACCTTTCTTGTGGGCCTAGCCGTGGGTTGAGATCCCCTGCTAGGGTTAGTGTTTCTATGTAGCAAATTGAAAAAAAAAACCGGCAATTACTGGCGTCGGGTGGACAGTAGGCAGCCGGCGGCCGGTCGGCAAGCGGTCGGCAGGCAGTCCGCAGGCGGTCGGGAGGCGGTCCGCGGCCGGTCGGCAGACAGTGGGCAGGCGGTCGGCAAGCTACGGCAGGCGGTCAGCAGGCGGTCGGCAGGCGGTCGGCAGGCGGTCGGCAGGCGGTCGGCAGGCGGTCGGCAGGCGGTCGGCAGGCGGTCGGCAGGCGGTCGGCAGGCGGTCGGCAGGCGGTCGGCAGGCAGTCAGCCGGCGGTCGGCTGGTGGGCGGCGGAGGTCTGCCGACGTACAGATGACCTGTCCCCCGACCACGGTGTGCCGCCCGGCTGCTGCCCGACTGGCCAAACTATGCTAATTAGTTCATTTCTCAGATTGACTAGTTACCTTAAGATTAGGCTAATAGTCCCAGATAACATACTTGACCTAAATTAGGTTAGTTAGCAAGTTACCCTAACTAAGCTTTCTAAATAAAAGTGATAGCCTTGAGAAGTTTATGACCGTAGCGAAGCTAATTAACCCTCGTATACCCTTCAAAACTATCTTCTTATTTTTAGAGCTCCCAATCTGGAACTTTGACGGATCCTCCACCGGACAAGCCGAGGGAGCCGACTCAGATGTCTACTTGAAGCCAGTCGCCATCTACCCGGATCCATTCAGGCAGGGAAAGAACAAGCTCGTCATGTGCGAGACCTACGATAACAAGAAGAAGCCAACTGGTCAGTTGGGTGTTTATTGATCTTGTAAAACTATCTATAAAACGACAACGTGTTGATAGGAGACACGTGAATGATTAGATGGACAGTTGAGTGATAAGGGGGATTTGAGAGAGTGTTAGAGAAAGAGAGAAAAGTGATTTGGAATTAGATCATTGGGAAATAAATGTCAGGTGCTTGTTGATAGGGATGGTGATGGTCAAGGCCGAAATTTGTTTATTGTTTTTGGAGATAACATCATTTAGATCTGTTTTTGCAAAACCTGTTCCTCTATACTTGGACATCATGGAAAGATTTTTTTGGAAAATCAGGAGTTTTTGGTTGCCTGGTTTTGAAAATAGGGTACTTTGAAAAACTAAACTCTTCCCAAAACTACCTATTCTCCAACTTTCGATCCCAGACCACCCAACACGTGTTTTTCACGAAGCCCCTTCTAAATTCCAGTGCCATCCTCAAAAAAAATGTGCTTTGAAGCTAGTTTAAACTATACACTTCCCCAATTCTCTCCTTCTCTGCGTCTCTCAAAATGTACTCTGACCCTCTAACCCGTCTAATCGGACCTCCAAATAGTTTCGATTTAACTGAGCCAAAATAATCTATTGGGTCAATATAGATGGGGGCAGATTAGATAGAAACGGGCGGTTTTAAACTCCGGGGGAAGATGATGATGTACTATGTACAGAAGGAAAGTGGTGTGGTGTTGATGACCACGAGAAAGACGAAAAAGAGAGATGATAAGAAGAACAGTGATGATAAGGGAAGGGAACAAAAGGGGAATGGTGAACTAATGGACTTTGAAATGGGGGGAATAGGTTGGCTAGACTAGGGAAAAGTGGGAAGTTTTAGACAGGACCGTCTGTGATTTGCTCGCACTCCGACCGGGTTCCGCCTGCGGTCCGCCGGCCGTCCTCGCGCCTGCCACCTGGCCGCTCAGGCTGGGACAAAAAGCAAGCGGGCGGATACGGTCGGCGGGTGGGCTGTGGTCCAAAAACTTAGCATAAGCTCTCAGGAACCCTGAAAAATCTTGAAAATTTTCAGCCACCAACTTTCGTGTCCGATGCAAGGAAGTCATGGAAAAGGCCGCCGACCAGCACCCATGGTTCGGAATGGAGCAGGAGTACACCCTTCTCGACATCGACGGACATCCATTCGGATGGCCAAAGAACGGATTCCCAGGACCACAAGGACCATACTACTGTGGAGTCGGAGCCAACAAGGTCTACGGTCGCGACATCGTCGAGGCTCACTACCGCGCTTGCCTCTACGCCGGAATCCAAATCTCGGGAACCAACGCCGAAGTGATGCCAGGACAATGGGAGTTCCAGGTTGGACCATGCGAGGGAATTCAGATGGGAGATCAATTGTGGGTCGCCCGTTATTTGCTCCAACGTGTCGCTGAGGAGTTTGGAGTGATCGCTTCGTTTGATTGTAAGCCGATCAAGGGAGACTGGAATGGAGCTGGATGCCATACCAACTTCTCCACCGAAAAGATGAGAAATCCAGGAGGAATTGAGTGAGTTTTAAAGAGTGTTTGATAAAAATTGAGTTAACTGAACTAGGTTAAAATCCTTGAAAGGTCGTAAAAATTCGTTGTCTGCGTCTCCTCTTTTCTCTCCCACCTCTTTGTAGGCGCGGTAGCTCTAAAGACGCATATCTGAATAAAGAGCAAAGCTATCGAAAAGTTGTAAATAACAAAAATTTGTAAAATTTTAAGCTCTACAATTTTGTAATTGATAGTGTTTTGATTGCTTCGTTTTGTTTTAAGATACGCGTCTGTAAAGATGAGGCGCCTTTGATACCACCCACTCTTTTCTGGTGCTCTAACTTTGAAGATGCATATCTCAAAAAAGGGCAGAGCAATCAAAAAGTTGAAAACTACAAAAATGCATGAAATTTCAAGTTCTACATTTTTGTAGTTGATAGTTTTTTGATAGCTTGAAGACTTTTGAAGATACGCGTCTGTAAAGATGAGGCGCCTTCAATACCGCCCACTCCTTCATGGGCGCACTAACTTTAAAGACGCTTATCTCAAAAAGGGGCAAAGTTACCAAAAAGTTGAAAACTACAAAAATGTGTAAAATTTCAAGACCTACAATTTTGTAGTTAATAATTTTTGATAGCTCAATGTTTTTTGAAGATACGCGTCTGTAGAGATGAGGCGCCTTAAATACCGCCCACTCTTTTGTGGTGCTCTAACTTTGAAGACGCATATCTCAAAAAGGATAAAAGCTATCAAAAAGTTGAAAACTACAAAAACGTGTAGAATTTTAAACTCTCCAAATTTGTAGTTGATAGTTTTTTGATAGCTTGCCTTATTTTGAAGATACGAGCTTTCAAAGACAAAACTTTTTCTACTCAAAAATATCCCACTTTATTGTCTGGTACAACAACATCAGTACAGTACTCTTTTCTAACTTCATTCAATTTTTCAGCGAGATCATGTCCGCCATCAACAAGCTCTCCTTGGTCCACCCACAACACATCGCCTACTACGATCCACATGGTGGAAAGGACAACGAGCGTCGTTTGACCGGACTCCACGAGACCGCCTCCATCGACAAGTTCTCTTACGGAGTCGCCTCCCGTGCCTCTTCTATCCGTATTCCACGCTCCACCGACGACGACGGATATGGTTACTTCGAGGACCGTCGTCCATCGTCCAACTGTGATCCATACACTGTGACTGGAGCCATTGTGAGAACTACATGCTTGGACGGAGCTGAGCGCAAGCTGTCGATGATGTATGTTCCAAGCCAGGCTCCAAATATCCAGAAGCACTAGAAGAATGGAGATGGTAACGGAGAATAGTGTGATAATACGAATTTCTATGCTTTTTTGATTCATTTTTTGCAAAAAAAAACACCCCGCTTTTATTGTAAAGAGATATATAAGTTTTGGATCGATGCTATTTTTATATTAAGTGTACAAATAAAAATTTGAAAAGATTTGTGGAGGTATTATTTAGATTTGCATTGATTTAATAATAACCAGACAACCTGTTAGAATGGAAAACTTAAAACTCGAGAAATTTAACATTAGCTCGAAATATTTTTTTAATGGAGATATCTGTCTAAAATCAATCAAAACCACAGGCATGTTTTTGAATGCATCTAGAAAATACATAGAAGTACTAATAGAAACATTATTGGAAGAATGATGACACTAAAACAGAAAACGAAGAAAAATACCAATTTCCAGTCGATCTATGTAAGTTTCATTCAAATCGGCCCACTGAGAGTCGAGTTATGAGGTGACACAGATAGACTCACATATAGAGTTTGTTGATTATTATTAGTAAAGATGAGCACACCTGAAAAATATGTGCGATGTCTCAAATATGCGAAATAATTTAAATTAAGCTTAAATAGTGAAAATATTATTCAAATCGAAACTCCTTATCAAAAAATTTGGTCACTGAGAGATAAAAATGTCAATCTTGAGAAATATGGAAACTTCTACCTTCAGAAATGACTGAAATCCCTACCCTTAAGACCAGTCGGCATGACACCCTTCGACGGAATTTGAAGTAGAAAAAGATTATGAAAGTGAGAGTACTGTAGTTTTTAGAGACGTTCAAAGTGTTGGAAATTCAAGTTTTTTTGAGTGATCACTCACTCCAAACTCCTCCAGGTGTCACAATCACATAGGGAGCTACCCTTATGACCAGTCGGCATGACACCCTTCGACGGAATTTGAAGTTGGAAAAGATGATGAAAGTGAGAGTACTGTAGTTTTTAAAGAGGTTGAAAGTGTTGGAAATTCAAGTTTTTTCGAGTGATCACTCGCTTCAAACTCCTCCAGGTGTCACAATCACATAGGGAGCTACCCTTATGACCAGTCGGCATGACACCCTTCGACGGAATTTGAAGTTGAGAAAGATTATGAAAGTGAGAGTACTGTAGTTTTTAGAGAGGTTGAAATAGTTGGAAATTCAAGTTTTTTCGAGTGATCACTCGCTTCAAACTCCTCCAGGTGCCACAATCACATAGGGAGCTACCCTTATGACCAGTCGGCATGACACCCTTCGACGGAATTTGAAGTTGAGAAAGATTATGAAAGTGAGAGTACTGTAGTTTTTAGAGAGGTTGAAATAGTTGGAAATTCAAGTTTTTTCGAGTGATCACTCGCTTCAAACTCCTCCAGGTGCCACAATCACATAGGGAGCTACCCTTATGACCAGTCGGCATGACACCCTTCGCCGGAATTTGAAGTAGAAAAAGATGAGAAAAATGAGAGTACTGTAGTTTCTAGAGAGGTTGAAAGTGTTGGAAATTCAAGTTTTTTTGAGTGATCACTCGCTTCAAACTCCTCCAGGTGCCACAATCACATAGGGAGCTACCCTTATGACCAGTCGGCATGACACCCTTCGCCGGAATTTGAAGTAGAAAAAGATTATGAAAGTGAGAGTACTGTAGTTTTTGAGAGCTTGAAAGTGTTGGAAATTCAAGTTTTTTTGAGTGATCACTCGCTTCAAACTCCTCCAGGTGCCACAATCACATAGGGAGCTACCCTTATGACCAGTCGGCATGACACCCTTCGACGGAATTTGAAGTTGGAAAAGATGATGAAAGTGAGAGTACTGTAGTTTTTAGAGAGGTTGAAAGTGTTGGAAATTCAAATTTTTTTGAGTGATCACTCGCTTCAAACTCCTCCAGGTGCCACAATCACATAGGGAGCTACCCTTATGACCAGTCGGCATGACACCCTTCGACGGAATTTGAAGTTGGAAAAGATGATGAAAGTGAGAGTACTGTAGTTTTTAAAGAGGTTGAAAGTGTTGGAAATTCAAGTTTTTTCGAGTGATCACTCGCTTCAAACTCCTCCAGGTGTCACAATCACATAGGGAGCTACCCTTATGACCAGTCGGCATGACACCCTTCGACGGAATTTGAAGTTGAGAAAGATTATGAAAGTGAGAGTACTGTAGTTTTTAGAGAGGTTGAAATAGTTGGAAATTCAAGTTTTTTCGAGTGATCACTCGCTTCAAACTCCTCCAGGTGCCACAATCACATAGGGAGCTACCCTTATGACCAGTCGGCATGACACCCTTCGACGGAATTTGAAGTTGGAAAAGATGATGAAAGTGAGAGTACTGTAGTTTCTAGAGAGGTTGAAAGTGTTGGAAATTCAAGTTTTTTCGAGTGATCACTCGCTTCAAACTCCTCCAGGTGCCACAATCACATAGGGAGCTACCCTTATGACCAGTCGGCATGACACCCTTCGCCGGAATTTGAAGTAGAAAAAGATGAGAAAAATGAGAGTACTGTAGTTTCTAGAGAGGTTGAAAGTGTTGGAAATTCAAGTTTTTTTGAGTGATCATTCGCTTCAAACTCCTCCAGGTGCCACAATCACATAGGGAGCTACCCTTATGACCAGTCGGCATGACACCCTTCGACGGAATTTGAAGTTGGAAAAGATGATGAAAGTGAGAGTACTGTAGTTTTTAGAGAGGTTGAAAGTGTTGGAAATTCAAGTTTTTTTGAGTGATCACTCGCTTCAAACTCCTCCAGGTGCCACAATCACATAGGGAGCTACCCTTATGACCAGTCGGCATGACACCCTTCGACGGAATTTGAAGTAGAAAAAGATTATGAAAGTGAGAGTACTGTAGTTTTTGAGAGTTTGAAAGTGTTGGAAATTCAAGTTTTTTTGAGTGATCACTCGCTTCAAACTCCTCCAGGTGCCACAATCACATAGGGAGCTACCCTTATGACCAGTCGGCATGACACCCTTCGACGGAATTTGAAGTAGAAAAAGATGAGAAAAATGAGAGTACTGTAGTTTCTAGAGAGGTTGAAAGTGTTGGAAATTCAAGTTTTTTTGAGTGATCACTCGCTTCAAACTCCTCCAGGTGCCACAATCACATAGGGAGCTACCCTTATGACCAGTCGGCATGACACCCTTCGACGGAATTTGAAGTAGAAAAAGATTATGAAAGTGAGAGTACTGTAGTTTTTGAGAGTTTGAAAGTGTTGGAAATTCAAGTTTTTTTGAGTGATCACTCGCTTCAAACTCCTCCAGGTGCCACAATCACATAGGGAGCTACCCTTATGACCAGTCGGCATGACACCCTTCGCCGGAATTTGAAGTAGAAAAAGATGAGAAAAATGAGAGTACTGTAGATTCTAGAGAGGTTGAAAGTGTTGGAAATTCAAGTTTTTTTGAGTGATCACTCGCTTCAAACTCCTCCAGGTGCCACAATCACATAGGGAGCTACCCTTATGACCAGTCGGCATGACACCCTTCGACGGAATTTGAAGTAGAAAAAGATTATGAAAGTGAGAGTACTGTAGTTTTTGAGAGTTTGAAAGTGTTGAAAATTCAAGTTTTTTTGAGTGATCACTCGCTTCAAACTCCTCCAGGTGCCACAATCACATAGGGAGCTACCCTTATGACCAGTCGGCATGACACCCTTCGACGGAATTTGAAGTAGAAAAAGATTATGAAAGTGAGAGTACTGTAGTTTTTGAGAGTTTGAAAGTGTTGAAAATTCAAGTTTTTTTGAGTGATCACTCGCTTCAAACTCCTCCAGGTGCCACAATCACATAGGGAGCTACCCTTATGACCAGTCGGCATGACACCCTTCGACGGAATTTGAAGTAGAAAAAGATTATGAAAGTGAGAGTACTGTAGTTTTTGAGAGTTTGAAAGTGTTGGAAATTCAAGTTTTTTTGAGTGATCACTCGCTTCAAACTCCTCCAGGTGCCACAATCACATAGGGAGCTACCCTTATGACCAGTCGGCATGACACCCTTCGACGGAATTTGAAGTAGGAAAAGATTATGAAAGTGAGAGTGCTGTAGTTTTTAGAGAGGTTGAAAGTGTTAAAAATTCAAGTTTTTTCGAGTGATCACTCGCTTCAAACTCCTCCAGGTGCCACAATCACATAGGGAGCTACCCTTATGACCAGTCGGCATGACACCCTTCGCCGGAATTTGAAGTAGAAAAAGATGAGAAAAATGAGAGTACTGTAGTTTCTAGAGAGGTTGAAAGTGTTGGAAATTCAAGTTTTTTTGAGTGATCACTCGCTTCAAACTCCTCCAGGTGCCACAATCACATAGGGAGCTACCCTTATGACCAGTCGGCATGACACCCTTCGACGGAATTTGAAGTAGAAAAAGATTATGAAAGTGAGAGTACTGTAGTTTTTGAGAGTTTGAAAGTGTTGGAAATTCAAGTTTTTTTGAGTGATCACTCGCTTCAAACTCCTCCAGGTGCCACAATCACATAGGGAGCTACCCTTATGACCAGTCGGCATGACACCCTTCGACGGAATTTGAAGTAGGAAAAGATTATGAAAGTGAGAGTACTGTAGTTTTTAGAGAGGTTGAAAGTGTTAAAAATTCAAGTTTTTTCGAGTGATCACTCGTTTCAAACTCCTCCAGGTGCCACAATCACATAGGGAGCTACCCTTATGACCAGTCGGCATGACACCCTTCGCCGGAATTTGAAGTAGAAGAAGATTATGAAAGTGAGAGTACTGTAGTTGGAAAGTGTTAAAAATTCAAGTTTTTTTGAGTGATCACTCGCTTCAAACTCCTCCAGGTGCCACAATCACATAGGGAGCTACCCTTATGACCAGTCGGCATGACACCCTTCGCCGGAATTTGAAGTAGAAAAAGATGAGAAAAATGAGAGTACTGTAGTTTCTAGAGAGGTTGAAAGTGTTAAAAATTCAAGTTTTTTTGAGTGATCACTCGCTTCAAACTCCTCCAGGTGCCACAATCACATAGGGAGCTACCCTTATGACCAGTCGGCATGACACCCTTCGACGGAATTTGAAGTAGAAAAAGATTATGAAAGTGAGAGTACTGTAGTTTTTGAGAGTTTGAAAGTGTTGGAAATTCAAGTTTTTTTGAGTGATCACTCGCTTCAAACTCCTCCAGGTGCCACAATCACATAGGGAGCTACCCTTATGACCAGTCGGCATGACACCCTTCGACGGAATTTGAAGTTGGAAAAGATGATGAAAGTGAGAGTACTGTAGTTTTTAGAGAGGTTGAAAGTGTTGGAAATTCAAGTTTTTTTGAGTGATCACTCGCTTCAAACTCCTCCAGGTGCCACAATCACATAGGGAGCTACCCTTATGACCAGTCGGCATGACACCCTTCGACGGAATTTGAAGTTGGAAAAGATGATGAAAGTGAGAGTACTGTAGTTTTTGAGAGTTTGAAAGTGTTGGAAATTCAAGTTTTTTTGAGTGATCACTCGCTTCAAACTCCTCCAGGTGCCACAATCACATAGGGAGCTACCCTTATGACCAGTCGGCATGACACCCTTCGACGGAATTTGAAGTAGAAAAAGATTATGAAAGTGAGAGTACTGTAGTTTTTGAGAGTTTGAATGTGTTGGAAATTCAAGTTTTTTTGAGTGATCACTCGCTTCAAACTCCTCCAGGTGCCACAATCACATAGGGAGCTACCCTTATGACCAGTCGGCATGACACCCTTCGCCGGAATTTGAAGTAGAAAAAGATGAGAAAAATGAGAGTACTGTAGTTTCTAGAGAGGTGGAAAGTGTTAAAAATTCAAGTTTTTTTGAGTGATCACTCGCTTCAAACTCCTCCAGGTGCCACAATCACATAGGGAGCTACCCTTATGACCAGTCGGCATGACACCCTTCGACGGAATTTGAAGTAGAAAAAAATTATGAAAGTGAGAGTACTGTAGTTTCTAGAGAGGTGGAAAGTGTTAAAAATTCAAGTTTTTTTGAGTGATCACTCGCTTCAAACTCCTCCAGGTGCCACAATCACATAGGGAGCTACCCTTATGACCAGTCGGCATGACACCGTTCGACGGAATTTGAAGTAGAAAAAAATTATGAAAGTGAGAGTACTGTAGTTTCTAGAGAGGTGGAAAGTGTTAAAAATTCAAGTTTTTTTGAGTGATCACTCGCTTCAAACTCCTCCAGGTGCCACAATCACATAGGGAGCTACCCTTATGACCAGTCGGCATGACACCCTTCGACGGAATTTGAAGTAGAAAAAAATTATGAAAGTGAGAGTACTGTAGTTTCTAGAGAGGTGGAAAGTGTTAAAAATTCAAGTTTTTTTGAGTGATCACTCGCTTCAAACTCCTCCAGGTGCCACAATCACATAGGGAGCTACCCTTATGACCAGTCGGCATGACACCCTTCGACGGAATTTGAAGTAGAAAAAAATTATGAAAGTGAGAGTACTGTAGTTTCTAGAGAGGTGGAAAGTGTTAAAAATTCAAGTTTTTTTGAGTGATCACTCGCTTCAAACTCCTCCAGGTGCCACAATCACATAGGGAGCTACCCTTATGACCAGTCGGCATGACACCCTTCGACGGAATTTGAAGTTGGAAAAGATGATGAAAGTGAGAGTACTGTAGTTTCTAGAGAGGTTGAAAGTGTTGGAAATTCAAGTTTTTTTGAGTGATCACTCGCTTCAAACTCCTCCAGGTGCCACAATCACATAGGGAGCTACCCTTATGACCAGTCGGCATGACACCCTTCGACGGAATTTGAAGTAGAAAAAAATTATGAAAGTGAGAGTACTGTAGTTTCTAGAGAGGTGGAAAGTGTTAAAAATTCAAGTTTTTTTGAGTGATCACTCGCTTCAAACTCCTCCAGGTGCCACAATCACATAGGGAGCTACCCTTATGACCAGTCGGCATGACACCCTTCGACGGAATTTGAAGTAGAAAAAGATTATGAAAGTGAGAGTACTGTAGTTTCTAGAGAGGTGGAAAGTGTTAAAAATTCAAGTTTTTTTGAGTGATCACTCGCTTCAAACTCCTCCAGGTGCCACAATCACATAGGGAGCTACCCTTATGACCAGTCGGCATGACACCCTTCGACGGAATTTGAAGTTGGAAAAGATGATGAAAGTGAGAGTACTGTAGTTTCTAGAGAGGTTGAAAGTGTTGGAAATTCAAGTTTTTTTGAGTGATCACTCGCTTCAAACTCCTCCAGGTGCCACAATCACATAGGGAGCTACCCTTATGACCAGTCGGCATGACACCCTTCGCCGGAATTTGAAGTAGAAAAAGATTATGAAAGTGAGAGTACTGTAGTTTCTAGAGAGGTGGAAAGTGTTAAAAATTCAAGTTTTTTTGAGTGATCACTCGCTTCAAACTCCTCCAGGTGCCACAATCACATAGGGAGCTACCCTTATGACCAGTCGGCATGACACCCTTCGACGGAATTTGAAGTTGGAAAAGATGATGAAAGTGAGAGTACTGTAGTTTCTAGAGAGGTGGAAAGTGTTAAAAATTCAAGTTTTTTTGAGTGATCACTCGCTTCAAACTCCTCCAGGTGCCACAATCACATAGGGAGCTACCCTTATGACCAGTCGGCATGACACCCTTCGCCGGAATTTGAAGTAGAAAAAAATTATGAAAGTGAGAGTACTGTAGTTTCTAGAGAGGTGGAAAGTGTTAAAAATTCAAGTTTTTTTGAGTGATCACTCGCTTCAAACTCCTCCAGGTGCCACAATCACATAGGGAGCTACCCTTATGACCAGTCGGCATGACACCCTTCGACGGAATTTGAAGTAGAAAAAAATTATGAAAGTGAGAGTACTGTAGTTGGAAAGTGTTAAAAATTCAAGTTTTTTTGAGTGATCACTCGCTTCAAACTCCTCCAGGTGCCACAATCACATAGGGAGCTACCCTTATGACCAGTCGGCATGACACCCTTCGCCGGAATTTGAAGTAGAAAAAGATTATGAAAGTGAGAGTACTGTAGTTTCTAGAGAGGTGGAAAGTGTTAAAAATTCAAGTTTTTTTGAGTGATCACTCGCTTCAAACTCCTCCAGGTGCCACAATCACATAGGGAGCTACCCTTATGACCAGTCGGCATGACACCCTTCGACGGAATTTGAAGTTGGAAAAGATGATGAAAGTGAGAGTACTGTAGTTTCTAGAGAGGTGGAAAGTGTTAAAAATTCAAGTTTTTTTGAGTGATCACTCGCTTCAAACTCCTCCAGGTGCCACAATCACATAGGGAGCTACCCTTATGACCAGTCGGCATGACACCCTTCGCCGGAATTTGAAGTAGAAAAAGATTATGAAAGTGAGAGTACTGTAGTTTCTAGAGAGGTGGAAAGTGTTAAAAATTCAAGTTTTTTTGAGTGATCACTCGCTTCAAACTCCTCCAGGTGCCACAATCACATAGGGAGCTACCCTTATGACCAGTCGGCATGACACCCTTCGACGGAATTTGAAGTTGGAAAAGATGATGAAAGTGAGAGTACTGTAGTTTCTAGAGAGGTGGAAAGTGTTAAAAATTCAAGTTTTTTTGAGTGATCACTCGCTTCAAACTCCTCCAGGTGCCACAATCACATAGGGAGCTACCCTTATGACCAGTCGGCATGACACCCTTCGCCGGAATTTGAAGTAGAAAAAGATTATGAAAGTGAGAGTACTGTAGTTTCTAGAGAGGTTGAAAGTGTTGGAAATTCAAGTTTTTTTGAGTGATCACTCGCTTCAAACTCCTCCAGGTGCCACAATCACATAGGGAGCTACCCTTATGAACAGTCGGCATGACACCCTTCGCCGGAATTTGAAGTAGAAAAAGATGAGAAAAATGAGAGTACTGTAGTTTTTAGAGAGGTTGAAAGTGTTGGAAATTCAAGTTTTTTCGAGTGATCACTCGCTTCAAACTCCTCCAGGTGCCACAATCACATAGGGAGCTACCCTTATGACCAGTCGGCATGACACCCTTCGCCGGAATTTGAAGTAGAAAAAGATGATGAAAGTGAGAGTACTGTAGCTGTTAGAGAGGTTGAAAGTGTTGGAAATTCAAGTTTTTTTTGAGTGATCACTCGCTTCAAACTCCTCCAGGTGCCACAATCACATAGGGAGCTACCCTTATGACCAGTCGGCATGACACCCTTCGCCGGAATTTGAAGTAGAAAAAGATGATGAAAGTGAGAGTACTGTAGCTGTTAGAGAGGTTGAAAGTGTTGGAAATTCAAGTTTTTTTTGAGTGATCACTCGCTTCAAACTCCTCCAGGTGCCACAATCACATAGGGAGCTACCCTTATGACCAGTCGGCATGACACCCTTCGCCGGAATTTGAAGTAGAAAAAGAAAGAGTATGGTAGTTTCTAAAGTGATTGGTACTGTTAGAGAGTCCAAAATAGAAGACTGAAAGTTTCTAATTGCAGTGGCCCGTCTGGTGAAAAATCAATATATTGGAAAATATGAGAGTGAAAAGTGGTCACCATTATTCAAAAACACTAGGCGCACAACTGATTGTAGTTACAACTATATCTTGAAAAGGGGGAGAGAAGGGGGGAATGGATCGATCGATATGGAGGGAATCGATCCGTATCCTATTGATTAGGAAGAGTGAGATTATGATTTTGAGAATGCGGAAACGTGAGAAAGTTTGTAAAAGTATGATTACTTTAGTTTCTAAAGTGAATGAGAAAGAGTGAGAAATTCAAATTTTATGAGCGATCACTCGCTTCAAACTCCTCCAGGTGCCACAATCACATAGGGAGCTACCCTTATGACCAGTCGGCATGACACCCTTCGACGGAATTTGAAGTAGAAAAAGATGAGAAAAATGAGAGTACTGTAGTTTCTAGAGAGGTGGAAAGTGTTAAAAATTCAAGTTTTTTCGAGTGATCACTCGCTTCAAACTCCTCCAGGTGCCACAATCACATAGGGAGCTACCCTTATGACCAGTCGGCATGACACCCTTCGCCGGAATTTGAAGTTGGAAAAGATGAGAAAAATGAGAGTACTGTAGTTTCTAGAGAGGTGGAAAGTGTTAAAAATTCAAGTTTTTTTGAGTGATCACTCGCTTCAAACTCCTCCAGGTGCCACAATCACATAGGGAGCTACCCTTATGACCAGTCGGCATGACACCCTTCGCCGGAATTTGAAGTAGAAAAAGATGAGAAAAATGAGAGTACTGTAGTTTCTAGAGAGGTGGAAAGTGTTAAAAATTCAAGTTTTTTCGAGTGATCACTCGCTTCAAACTCCTCCAGGTGCCACAATCACATAGGGAGCTACCCTTATGACCAGTCGGCATGACACCCTTCGACGGAGTTTGAAGTTGAAAAAAGATGATGAAAGTAGAAGTACGGTAGTTTCTAAGGGGGTTGAGATTACTAAAACTTCTAATTCACTACTCCCCGTTTCCAAACAGTCCCCTCTACGACCCCCATCTGTGCTCCATGGGCTCGACTCCCTTCGCTCTCCGCTCGCCCTCCTCTCGCTCCTTCTTCTCTCGAACCTTCTGCTCTGCTCGGCTTGCCCTGCTCCTCCTGCTTCCGCCTGGCGACTGTGTCGACGACCTGAAATTTATTAGTTTGAGAAAGTCAATAAAATATCGTTGGAACATAATAAAATAGGTCACCAAACGAGAAATGAAAAATGAGGAACACTGACCGCTCACTGTGTCCGAAAAAGGAGAGGAGCCAAGAAAAAAGTGGGAGGAGTCAAAACCATGGCGGCAACTTTTGATCTACATGGGGGGGGGGGGGTTAGTTTTACAACCTTCTGTTGTTTTTGGTATTGTCACGGCGAGGAGAAGGGACGTAATCGATTTTTAGGATGTCGAAAAGAGAAATCGGACCTAGCAGAAAGCTGGGCAACCTAGAAAACCTACTAGCGTTCCAAAAATGTTGGCGATGCGCTCCATCTCAATCTCAGAGCGCGCGCGGCTTTTCTAGCACTCGGAGATCAAAACTTTTGAAACAGCATGGCTATCATTATTTGATCTCCTAATGTTAGAAAAAGCGCGCGCATTGAGATTGAGACAGAGCGAATTGTCAGCATTTTTGGAAAGCTAGTAGAATATCTAGAAAACCTAGAGAACTTAGAAAACCTAGAGAGCCTAGAAAGCCCAGAAAGCTTAAAATGTAATACACAGGTATTTGAGATTGTAGACATTTTTCAAATCGCACTGCAATAAAAACTGGACTTTGTGGAGCCGAGGATGCTATGGATAGCAGTACCTAGTGAACAGCCAAAGTGCAAACACAGAGAAATTTGCAAAAACTAACCTTTATAAAAATTGGCATCCTGGCTTCCCAGCAATCTCCTCGCCGAACATCTGCTCGGATCCTACTGCTGTCCGTCGCTGACTGTCGAGAGATGACCTAAAAAATCAATAATTAGGGAAACACGATAGAGAAAATTATTGGAAAATCAAAATAAGAGAGGTCACCTAACGAGAAACGAAAAATGAGGAAGACTGACCACTCCAAGTGACCAAAGTGAAAAGGGGGCGGAGTCAAGAGAAAAGGGTGGCGGGCGAAGTTTGATCTACATAGAGGGGATTAAGTTTACGACCTTCTTCCTACCCCTGTGCCATTGTGTTTGGCAAGGTCATGGACGGGGGAGGAGACATTATTGATTTTTTTGCATTTTTCACCTTCTTATTGTTGGTTATTACCCCCGTCTTTGTGTTTACCTCCTTATGATTTGGGTCTTTTTCTGATATACTGTGACTTTTCCGTTGTTTCCTATGAGTAACTCACTCGTTTTCCAGGTTCTTCTACCTACAATACTTGGCGAAAAACTGCAGTATATTCAACTCGCGAATCTGCAAACAAAAAGGAGCACCAAATGTCGGGAAATCATCAAGGCGATTGGAGAAGAATCGAAAGAACGGTTGTTATGGAAAGGACTAGAATTGTGAGTTTTGAGTTTCAAGAGTTTGACAAAACGTTCTAATTAAGTGCATTTCGGGGGAGTCACATCTCAGGTCCTAGACACTTATGATAGTTCTAGTTTTTTAGATTAGCTAGACATATTTCCAAGGATTCTGACGACTTCTGAGATTTTGAAAATGCGAAACTTTCGCTCAATTTTCATAACAAACTCAACTAACATTTTTTCAGCAAGTTCGCGAAGTGATCTACGCTCCGTATACTGATCATCCACACCCGCCCCAGACCGGAACAAATCCAACGCCTACGCCACCTGAACCCAATAACGAGCGGACAAATGAGCATGGCGATACTAACGATAGCGATACTTCTGAAGACGGTGCTCATTCGGATCAAGGTCTTCAGAACTATTCCAACCGCAATAATGCGGATGATATTGATGCGTCAACTGGATACAGGAACCGTGATGACAACAACAGCAACAACAACAGTAACGATGCTCCAGATGTCGTCCCATTGTCCGTGGACAATAACTCAAATGGAATCGGGGCTGGCTCACCCAACTTGCCACTCGACTCGTCTGCACCATCCCAGCTTACTCCATCAGCAACCGCGAGCAACAAAAAGAGCAGCAAGGAGAAATACAATGAAAAACGATTGGTCAGTGAGAATTCAAACACTTTAGAACTGGAGGTGTGGATGTGCAAGATTCTGAAACTCCACATTTCTGTGTGTCCAGATTTCCGGAGATATCGAGATTTCCGACTATCCAGATTTCCGGATTTCCAGATTTCCGGACATCCAGATTTCGGGATGTTCAGATTTCTGTATATTCGGAGTCCCGGATATCCAGATATCCAGATATCCAACTTTCTATACATCCAAAGTTCAAATGTCTAAACTACTATTTATCAACCCAATCCTTTTTACAGGCATGGCTACGTCGTAACGGGATGTCTTCAGAAAATCCGCAGCATCAGTCTGGATCTGGAGGAAGAGGGGCCGGGCCTCCCAACCCGGCAACATCATCGGTCGATCGGCGAGCGTCGGATAGTGCGCTTCTGAACGCAGTAAGATTTCTAGCAATTATAGAACTTGAAAACCCAATTTT
Source organism: Caenorhabditis sinica (assembly GCA_963932045.1). Lineage (NCBI taxonomy): Eukaryota > Metazoa > Nematoda > Chromadorea > Rhabditida > Rhabditidae > Caenorhabditis > Caenorhabditis sinica. The sequence continues at coordinate 26,345,129 of OZ009940.1, forward strand.
CCTTTTCAGAAACTCCGGCGCATCGAAGTGAGCGACACCGCGCGCGAAGCAGAACAGCTCGATTTTACATTGTATACCACTGAGATTCGTGATTGGTCGCACGAAGAGGTTCGTTGTGATGATGGACTTCCGAGAGACTGATGGAAGTCTTGTATTCTTATTAAAATTTTTGCATCCAAAACGCAATCTATGATACTTTCAGCTAGCCGCCAGAGCTCAGAATGTCCAAATTACTACCAAATCGCCTCGACCACAGACGCTGACAGTGTATGTTATGCTCTATCCAGTGGTTTCTGCGGAGCTGGCCTTAAACCGTATTCAAGCTAAATTTGGGTAAGTTTAATATTCTTGGCGTTTATCATTTTCTATCATTTTCAGTGTGGATATCGAAAAGTGGAATGTGATCAGTCATCGCACGTGTCTCTTGAAAACGAAGACTGCTGATGCCAAAATAGCCACCTATCGCGTCGCGATTTCCCACCGAATGGAACTTCCATTCCTTGCAATGGAGAGTAAATGGCTTGGCACGTTCAACTTTTCCAATGAGGTGAGTACTTTACGCTATTGACTGCACTGTCGTTTCCCATCAATCTAAAAGTGCGCTTCGATTAGCTAAGAAACTCTAAAATAAAAATACTCATTTTCAGCGTCAGCGAAAATATACCATGTGGCACCACCTCACCGACTCGGAGTTATTGCGTGCTCTCCTCCTCGCCACCTACAGTGAAGTTATGCCAGATCAGACTGCCGATTTGAGTTCCGATCGGAGAGCCGCATTCGGCCAGGAGTCATTTATCCGAAAGGCGTATGGTCATGGCGTTACACGGGCCAGAGTCAATTCTGTAAGTTACTTTTTCAGTAAATGTTTAGTTTACAAGATTTTGTATCAATTTCAGTTGCTAACGACCGACGGGCAAGCGAAATTACTGCAAGAGGCAGTGGCATGCGGATGGACGACGGACGACGACGACGCCTACGGAAGGGTGAGGAAATACTAGCGTTTCAGAGATGTCGGCGATGCGCTCCATCTCAATCTCAGTGCGCACGCATTTCCTATCACTATGAGATCAAAATTTTTGAGAAAGCAGGTCTAGAAATTTTTGATCTCCCAGCGCTAGAAAAAGCGCGCGCACTGAGATTGAGATGGAGCGCATCGCCAACACGCTAGTAGTTTGGAATTGGAAATTTCTTCAATTTTCTCATTTTTTCAGAGACAAACCGAGCATTTCGAAGCTTCCGGAAACCATGGACGCTTCCCACCGGTAGAGTACCGACAGGATTAGCTGAGCATCGGCAAGGATAATGATACATTTATAACTTGATTTCAAAAATACTACCCCACTACAATCGTAGTCCCTTGAACTTTGGCCCCCGGAAATCAGAGTGGATTTTTGTATATGACTTTTCAATAATGTGCTAGTAGATTTGTTCACTACTTTTTTGCATGATAGTTAGATTTTTGTTAAGTAGGTATGTACCCTTCCCATATACTATGAGGATTTTGAATAGTGTGTAATAATATGTGTGAATAGTGTGTAGCAGCTGGAATAGCCTAGAAAGATTCATTTGGGAGTGAGGATAGTGATTTAAATAGGTTTTTTATCAATTTTTATAGAAATTTTTATGTTTGTAGAATGTTAAATAGGTTTTTAGTTGTATTCTAATAGGTTCTTGGTTCAATTTTAAATGTCCCCATATAGAGCATTAATTTATCATAACGTTTCTCCCAATTTATTCTAAAAACATGAGTACGATCAGTGAAATGAATCAAATTTTATTTTGTTTTGTTAGAAAAAATAAAGGCTTCCAAAAATCCAGATTTCCAGACTCCCAACCTTTTCTAGAAACCCATTCTGAAAAGAGAAGCCAAAAAACATCAGAATTTTTTTCCATGAAAACTTTATTCTTCAAAAAAGTGAAAACTAGAAAACATCAACATTTTTGCAAAAACAAACAATCAAAAACAGACATATTTGTCAAGATACGGGGAAGAATTTACAGATATATAGTGAAAAATAAATATTCACTGAAAATTGAGCCGAGAAATTCGGGGGGAATGGCTCAATTTGAGTACAGAAAAAACACTAGAAAATTTTAGAAAAATTCTAAAAAAAAACAAACATGTGCTAACCTTCTATCTATCAGAAAAGTGTCAAAATACAAAGAAATAGGGGGGGCATGGAAAAACGAGAAATTTGAACATTTCTTGGAAATTGGAATCGAAGATGGAATCAGATGACGTTGGGCTTCAGATGAGCAGTCTGGAAAAAGTCAAATTTTTTTAAAAGATTTTTTTTCAAAGTTCCTCACCTTAACCCTCGGAAAGTTGTCTCTTGAGTGTCCGTCTCTCCTCGAGCTTTCGATTTTCGAAAAGTTCCCGTTCGACCTCACAAATCTTGAACAACGGAATCGGATGCGGCTCCAACTGTTCGGCCAACTTCACTCCAATCTCATACCTCTCCTCGTCCGTCAACTTGTTCTTCCGACGTCTATGCGGAAGCTGTGTCACATCGATGACGTCCAACTCCTCATCCGTCAACTCATTGCTCATCCATCTTTTGATCGTCGCCTCCTTCCGAATCTTCTCAAAGTCCTCCTTCGAAATCGAGACTCCTCCATTCGCCTCCTCAATCTTTTTCCAGTCCAAACTCTTCTGAACGTCATCATCGGTGAAGACGACATCGGTGGCGGGGAACACTTTTCCCGTGAGACTACTGTAGGTTTGGCAGATGAGACAGAGGAGGGGGTCTTCTTCAGAAGACGTTGAGGACTTCAGATTCTTGTTGCAGTTCGGACACGCCCATCGGGGCTGAAAGTCGAGCGGTGCGCAGAGAGGATCACAGCATGTGCAGGATTCCGAGTTTTCGATGGAGAGGTAGTGGTTTTTGTACCTGTGATAGACGTTCTGCACTTCGGAGATGTGGTAGTTGCGCATCTGGAAAAATAGGAAAGTTAGGTTACTGTATCTTAAGATCGTCGGAATCCTAATTTCTGGACCCTGAAATCCTAGATTTCCAAACTCACACATTTCTCCTGCAACGCTCTTCTCTTCGACACACGACTCTCCAACAACTTCTCCAATCTCCGGAACTGAACCTCGGCAAGTGGCCTTGTCATCTGTGGCAACGTCTTCAGATTCTGATCGATCGTCTCCAGACTCTTCCCGAAATCGTATCCGCATCTCATCAGATTCTGAAGTGCCGTCTCAAATGGAACATGTCCTTCGTACTGTCTCCAGATGCTTCGATAGTATTCGTTTCGGCAGACGTCGTGATCGAAGACGACGCCTTCTGGAGGTCTCCACATCGGCTCATCCCGATCCTCCTCCTCGTTCCCTGGACACATCGAGTCGTCAATGGCCGCCTGATACTCTGATCCGACTCGAATCTCGGCTTTATTCCTTGCCAACATGTACTTGGATTTTGCCGTCTGACTGTTACACTTGACCAAGAGTGCCTTGTTGTTGAAATTTGGAACCATGGCGATTTTTAGTTTATTCTGTTCGCGTTTCAGGTTCTCCTCAACTTTCACTTTGAATTGGAAAGGTGTATGTCCGAGGCCGATGGGGATGACGGTTCCGCGAGCTGAAAAATTTGGCAGTTTAAGAATTGGGAACTCTGGTAGATCATAATTTCAAGGATCAAAAACTCACCAAGAACTCCGGCTCCATTGTGAAAGTTGGCCAGCAGCTCGTTGTCGTTTGTGTACGATTCTTTTTGAAGACGTCGACTCTTCCTTCTCTCGGGTTCTTCCTCCTTGACATGCTTCAGAATCAGCGATTTCTTCGAAATCTCGATGTCTTCAGAAGTCTTGAAAATCCATGTGTGCGGTGGTGACGAGTTTTCCGTGTCCGAAGAGGAAGTACATTTGATGATGGTCGTAGGAGTGATTGGAAGATGTTGGCTTCTTTGGAGCATTTTGCGACCTGGAAAATACATAATATTACATTTGGGAGGGTTATGAGACGGGATAGATCAAGGAAAAAAACAAAAAAAAAGAGATTTGCCATTCAGGGGTTTGAACCCGCGACCTCTAGATTCATAGCAAGCGCTCTCCCGCCTGTGCCATTCCGGCCGACCGGAATGTCGGTGGCAGTTCCCGTCATAAACCCCATGCACAACGCGCGGCGGCGACGGAAGATTTGAAAATTGAAACAAGCTTCCAATATCAAAATCTATATTTTCGAATTTTTACTCTCTTTTTCAACGAAATTCGCGAAAAAAAAGGTATTAGATTTTTTCTACAAGAAAAAGCATTAAAATTGCAAAAATTCGCACCCAAAAAATCCGAAATTTTCCGCGAAAAAATCGGAAAAATATACGAATTCTAGTTTTATTTTTCGAATAAAAATGTTCAAAATCTATTATTTTTCGAATGTTCTCATGAAAAACTAATAGAAAATTCGGAATCTCCGCAGAAAACTACCCCGAAAAACTGGGAAAATTGAGAAATTTCGAGTGAAAAATATTTTTGCATTTTTCGAAAAATCATTGATTTTTTTGAATTTTTGCAGTCGGCGCGAGAGGTCAAAACATGAGAAGACGAAGAAAAAACATCGAAAAATTAAGAGAATGAAGAGAAATGAGCAAAGAGTGTGGGAGAATCAATGAAAAAAATGCGAGAAAAAAAGCGAGCGCGGGAATTCGAAATTTTGTCTAAATAGAGCGCACTTGATCAGAGGTACCGGAAAACTGAAAAACCTGGAAACAGATAATAACGGAGATCGAAGATACAATTTTTTTGAGACCTTCTGATAACAATTCATAGCTGAAAATCAGCGAATTTTACCCCAGAATCGACGGATAATCGAAAATGGCATTTGACTACTGTAGAAAGTTTTGGGAGGTGGGTCTAGAAATTTATTTTTTATTTTTTCGGAATTTTCGAAAACTTCCGAATTTTGAAAGAGCTATGAAAATCGGATATTCAAATAACTGTTATTTAAAATTTTTGGGTTCTGTGTTTCCGAGAGCTTGAGTTTTCGATGGATTTTCTGTTTTTGAAAAGTTGAGGTTTTCAAATTTGGGATTTCAATCGATTTCACTGAATTTAGCTTCCTGAAAATACGAATTCTTGGAATTCTGGTATAGCATTTGGAATAGGAAAATTCTGATCAACATTTCATTTTCTCCGGAGACGTCCAATTTTAGAAATCGTCACAGTTTCGAACATCAAGATGGCAAATAGAACCCATTCTATTGTCTAGATTGGCATCTGAAAAGCTTATCCAAGCATTAAAAAGAACGTTTCCGTGACCATCCCTTCTTCCCTTTCCTACAGTAACCAATCCACGTAGATCTCTGTTTTCCCAACGAAAAAAAACTTCCGGAAGAAGCAAAATCAGTTTCCGAAATTCCCATCGATTTTCCAGAACGGATCGAATTCAAACATAGTGCGAGAATGGACAAAAGTGAGTCTACTTCTTATGAAAATTAAAAAAAAAAGCTCCTAATTTTCAGAACCTGAGCAAGCTGAGAAGAATGAGAAGAACAAACGAGAAGATCAAAAATTGAAGACAAGAGCCAAGATGGAGACGGCGAATACCGGCTGGAAGGATCGACTCTACATGCATTTCGGACAGAAAGTGGGAGTTGTGGAGAAGACAAAGTTGGAGCCGAGATTTGAGGTAATAGTCTAAAAACTTTCTTCCATTCTGAAACCAGTCGTTTCGCAACTGGACGCTTCGAAACTATGCTATCCAATAAATCCACAATTTTTTAAAACTGAAAGGTTGCGAACTATCCAGTTGCAAAGTGACCTGGTTCCGAACCGTCCAGGTGCAAAACGGAATAAGTTGCGAAACGACTGGTTGCGAAGTGTCTAGTTGCAAAATGAATGGTTGCGGAACGTCAGGGAGCTGAGCACCGAATCAAGAAAAAAGCTGGAAAATCAGATTTTTCAGAGAAACATCGAAAAACTCATCACCTACCACAACATCATCTACAAAATGGTGGACGCCATTGAGCTCCAAGTGCAGACGGATCCGAAGCTTATTGCTGAGAAAAAAGTAGTCGGTGATCAGAATCAAAATCTATGGGAGATACTCGGCGGATGGCTCAACTATTTGGCACAGTCACAGTACACTGGAGAGCACTCGGTACGGTTGGGTGGCTCTGAGACGTTTCGCAACCAGCCATTTCGCAACCGTTAAAACCGATGACAGTTGCGAAAAGTCCCAGTTGCGATATGACCAGTTGTAAAATGACCGGTTGCGAAATGACCATTCAACCTTGCGAAGTTTCGCAACTAAAAAAAATCAACTGGACATTTCGCAACCAAGACATTTCGCAACCAAGACATATCGCAACCTTTCATTTTTGTAACTGATCATTTTACAACCGTCTAGTCCCGAAATGTCATAGTTGCAAAACGACCGGTTGCGTAAAAAAATCCATAGTTCTCTTTTTTTCAGAAAATCCTCTCGAAATATAGTCAAGTGTGCGGCAAGATTTGTCTCAAGGAGATGCAAGTGCAGAAGAGAAGTCGGACATTTTCAGAAATTTGATCTACATATATTGAATTTTTCAGCAAGATCTCATCTGATCAAATCGATGAGATTGTACATTTTCGATGCTAGTGTGGAGCTCAACAGGAATGTGTCGGAGCTCAACGAGTTGTTGTTTCATATGGATGAGACACGTCATCAGGTGAGCGAGTCGTTTGAAAAGTGGGACATTTCGCAACCACGAAATTTTGGAACTTTGACTTTTCGCAGTTGCGAAATGTCCTAGTTTTGAAATGACTAGTTGCGAAACGTCTCGGATACTTTTTATCTTTCTATTGTTCAGGTGAAAAACTCGCAAACCCTTCCAATTCTGAAAGCCAATGGTAACAAGTACACGGAGTACGTGAACGCCTTCAACGACACAGCCGCCAGAATTCAGGAGTCGATCGACGAAGTAGTGACGGTCGCGACGCTTCATCAGATGGAACTTTTGAAGGTATGAAGGCTCCTGAATTGTGGATATATTTTCAAATTTCGATTTTTCAGTTCTCCCGCGAAGTGTCGGTGTTCAACGATTCAGTGTACAACTCGTTGAATGAGGTGATGCTTCGTCTCGGATATCGTATCAGTCCCAAAAAGTGATCTTTGGATTACTGTGGATTATTGTTCAACTCATTTCTGATTGCATTTTTCTTTTCGAATAAAGATTTTTGTTGAGATTGCTCCTGTTCTTGGTTCTGGGACACACTTCCCTTCCGTTATGAAAAACTCGCTCCAATAATGCAATGTTGCACTGATAACATTCTGATACTGATAACATTTATTTAAAAAGTGTTCTACGGAATATTGACTTCCCGAGACATTTCGCAACCAGCCGTTTCGCAACTGCGTCATTTCGAAACCACGAAATCCGGGATTAATGTAGAAAATTCAAGTTAAAATCACAACTTTTCAAATGTATACTATAACCTGGAATAGTTCACAATACCCTCAATCCCATACAACCTTAATGAACAAAAAGTGGACTAGTTTATTGAGTTGCGAAACGACTGGTTGCGAAACTTCCAGTTTCGAAATGTCTTGGTTGCAAAATCGACGTGAGTTGCGAAATGTCGTAGTTGCGGAATGTCGTAGTTGCGAAATGACTAGTGGCGAAATGTCTCGGCCACTTTGAAAGTGTACAGAAATTTCTATGTTCTCCTAGGAATCACATTTTTCAAAAAACCCTCACCTTTATCTACGCCCTAGACGACTGCTTCTCTTGTCGCTTCCGTAGCGCAGTAGGCAGCGCGTCAGTCTCATAATCTGAAGGTCGTGAGTTCGAGCCTCACCGGGAGCAATTTTTTTTGCTGTTTTTTTAGAAAGTTTTAACACAGTCTCATTTTATTTTTGTGACTTTTCATGACAACGATCTTTTGATTTCTGCATCTGTGCCTGATGCGACCCAGAAAAAAACAACGAATTTCAAAGTGATGCAAACTTTCAAATTTCCGTACACTACATTCATATCATGACACAATCTTGTGGAAGAAGACACTCTGTTCACAAACAACACAAATCAGGCCCAACAGAGAAGAGAAAAAGAGAGGGAGATAGGGAGAGACGCAGACAGAAAAAGACAAGAGAAACCGAAAAGTGTCCGAAAAGTGTATTGGTGTGTAGTGAACGTAGTCGATGTGCCCTATAGGAGTTTGTGGGAGAGTTTTCGGTATAAAACTGGAGTGGGAACTTTGAGAAAACAAGAAGTTTTGAAATCTTGAATTTCAATTAGTCTTATCTGAAGCATCATGGCATCCTACACTGCTCAACGTAAGTTTTCAGGATCTTTTCCAAAATTTTTGAAATTTCCAAAATGTCGAAAATCCATAGTATCGTTTTTCCAGAAGCCGAAGCGGCCCTGAAGCCAATTTTCGATGTCTACGGAAAAGCTGTTGATGATGAGAAATGGGATGTTGTTGAGGGATATTACCATCCAAATGGAGTACTCGTCCACAAGGACCACGAGGCCACCTATGGAAATAAAGGTTAGATTTTTAATGTTGTAATTTTTTTTCGAAAAAAATTTTTTAGCCATCACCGCCTACTTGGCCAAGTTCGCCGAGGGAACCGGAAAATCAGTGGCCACTATCTCAAACGCCAAATATGAGGGAGCTGGAGACTATTTGATCATTACTGCCGACTTCTCGGCGGTCACTGAAAAGGCTGGAACTGTCAAAGGGAAATTCTTGCAAATCTGGAAGAAAGAGGGAGATAGACACTTGGTCTACCATGACGAATTTGAGGTCATTGCTTAGATTTTTTCTCGTTTTTTTGTATTTGATTTTTTTGTATTCCGTATTTTCAAATGAAGTATTGGGCATTTATGTGGTTGAAACGCGATGAAAATGAAATAACAAACGAGACTTACAAAACTTGATGTGTTGAGATTTTCGAATCTGTGTTTATAGAAAAATCCGAGATTTGACGTCTTCTGAAGTTTTGACGTCTTCGAATCTTCATGACTTGAGTTTCTGCAGTTTCTGCAGTCTCTCGAGATTTTGAGGTACAGTACTGGCCATATTGATATTCGTTTTCGTCGTTTTTAGTTGAAAAACGCCAACTTTGAGTAGCTGAAAAAGTAATTCAAAGTAGTTATTTCTGTTTGAGAATTTGAGGGTATATGAATCAAACCTCAAACTTTAATTTTGTAGTTGACAACTTTTTTATATCTCTTCAATCAAAAAAGTTACGGACAGAAACCTACGGCGATGCCAAAATTTGCCCGATTTCAGTGTTAATTCTCGAAAATTGTTTAGTTTTTTTCAACGGCAAAGCGGACTTGTACAGAAAAGTTGTCAACTACAAAATGAAAGTTCAAGGTTTGATTAATACACTCTCAAATTTTCAGCCAAAAAAAGCTACTTCGAATCCTTTTTTCAGCTACCCAAAGTTGACTATTTTCCACTGAAAATGACAATAACAAATCTCATTTTGGCCGGGATTCTGGTGCCCTTTGAGTTTCTGACGTCATCAGTGTTGGGGTTTCTGAAAATCTGAAAGTCGGAAATCTTGAAATATCGGCATTCTAACTAAGACTCTTTTCTCTGCTCCGATCTCCGATTTTCACTCAAGAACCCTTCCCTCAAAAACAGTATAGTCTTTAGTTTTGATGTCATGTTTAGCCAACACTCGAGAGAACAGTGAAACCTAGACTTTTGGTCTCTCGATGTCACATCGAATTACTGTCCAACTCTTTTTGTTTGCGCCGACTCTTCTCTCTTGAATTTGAATCTAAATTTCAAATTTCCTATTCGAAATTTCAGTAATCGTTCCAATTTTAATTCTCCCCATTTCAATCAGAACCAGTTCTTCAATACAAAAATCCGTGTTTTGTGTTGTTTTTTGAGTTTTTTGACATACACAGAACTAGAGAGATAGAGATAAAAAATGATAAAAAGTGTACCTCGTGAGCGAGATAGAGAAAGGGATAGAAATTTTTGGGGCGGACAGAAGATTGAAAAATGAGTAAGAGATAAGGTCAAGAGAGATGGGCGAGTATATAACGAGAGGGGTGAACTGGAGAAAATATGATAGATTGGTTGCAGTTTTCTGTCATATTTTTGTTGAGAAGGAAGTAAAAAGAAGAAGACATGGCCTCGTTCTCTCCTGATGGTGAGTTTTGAGATTTAGGAAATTGCACATGGTATTTTTGCTAGAATAGACAGTCTTGACATAATTAGTGAAAATATTAGCAATATTCCCGAAGGGGAAACGCACTCCGTCGCAATTTGCTGGTGTTCAAGTTCCCTCGGTGTACTCGGTGTTGTCCTCGAGGAGTACACCGAGAAGCGCGGAACTTGAAAATGAGCAAATTGCGACGGAGCGCGTTTCCCCTTATGAAATATCGCTAATAGTGATAATAGATAACTAGGTAACTAGGTCAATATCAAATCAAGAAAGGGATACACCCGTACTTCAAAGTAGGATTCCGGTCAAAATTTAAAAAAAAAATAAATAAAAAGTCGTGCTGATTCCAAAGAGCACGATAGAAATGCCCAAAAATCGCTTCAAAACCCTAAAAACTCGCAATAAAAATACCTTTCTGGCTGGAATGGTCTTAGGGGGCCGTGGCGGAGTTTCCTCGGCCACCGCATTTACAGCTATTTTTCATCACTTTTTCAGATTTTTTTCCAGCAAAAAAACTAAAATATTGACAAAATCCCAGATTTTAGATTGGTTTCTGCTAGAAAAAATCCTGAAAAAGTGATAAAAAATAGCTGAAAATTCGGTGAAAACTCCTTCACGGTCCCCGGAGACCATTCGAGCCGAAAAGTATATATATATATATATATATATATATATATATAAAGCGCGTTTTCAGGGGTTTGATGCGATTTTTGAGCGTTTTCATTATGGTTTTTGAAGTCTACACACATTTTTGTGTTTTAAGGCAATACAAATTTTTGTCCGGAGTCCTCCTTTATTCCGTTTTGACCGTTTTTTTCAGAACCTTAGAATATCAGGACCTCAAGTTCTCCTTATCTGAAAACTCAAAAAATCAGAATCCCACAATCCTAAAAATTTGAAACCTTAGATTCTAAATGTCTCAGAAATCTTGAAATCTCTAAGTTTAGGGCTCCTAGTGTTTCAAAGAAAAATTCGAATCTAAGAATTTCACATCTCCAGTAACCGAGATGGTCTAAATCTCAACGACGATTTCTTAGAATTTTCGAATACCAACGTCAGAATCTCAAAATTTCAAACTTTTCAACTAATATCTGATCACACAAATTATTTTTTCAGACGCCCAAGCTGCCCTGAAGCCCCAATTCGATGCCTACTGTAAGACAATTGATGAGAAGGACTGGGATGGAGTGGCCGCTTATTACCACCCGAACGGAGTCATTGTTCAGAAAGGAAAGGAGGCTACTTATGGAAAAGAAGGTGAGAAAATAAGCTTCTATTTCAATGTTCATGATGCGCTCTACCGAAATCTGCTAAGGATTCCTTGACCCCTACAGCTAATATTTTCTTCCAAATTTGAGTCATCCCCGAAACTAACACCTTGGGAATCAAAAGTAGTTCTTGTAGTTGATTGTTCATAGTTCAAGAAATTCATAGTCTTTTGAGCCAAATCAACCCCTTACTTCATCTTTCCAGCCATGAAAAACGAGTTCATCAAGTTTGCCGAGAGCACTGGAAAATCCACCTCCACCTTCTCCAACGCCGTCTATCAAGGAACCGGAGAGTATCTTATCATCACTGCCGACTTCACGTCAGACACCGAAAAAGCTGGAATTGTCAAGGGAAAATTCTTGCAAATCTGGAAGAAGGAGGGAGATAGACACTTGATCTACCACGACGAATTTGAGGTGCTGGCTTAGAATTTGATATTGATTGGTGTATTGGTGTTTTATGATAATTTGATTTTATTTTGAAGTAATAAATGATTGTATTTTTTTGAAATTTTTTTTGAAGTATGCATAATTCGAACCTACCCATAGATGTAAAAAACCCTGTGCAATGATTTTTTATTGAGGCCCCCCCCCCCTTCTCGGGATATGCCGCCTCCTAAATTTTTGAGTGAGATGGACCTCCGTAGACTTTGACAAGTCATAATTCTGGTCAAAATTACCCAATCAAAATTTTTAAAAAACCAAAATGTGTGATATTTTCAAAAGATGTCATTTCCATTTTTTTCCAGCACATCACATTTTATGGGACTACACCCAAAAGAAAGAGCACATTGGACTTCGTATGTATTTGCAAAATTAGGGTAGCTTGTGGATCATTTTCAAGGAAAAAATTATAATTTCTTGAAATTTTTTTTTATTGAGAAATCATTACATTACTTTTTCTAGACTCTTACATTTGCGTTGAATTAGGAATTCTGAAATTTTCGAAATTTCGATTCCCCGTGATTTCAAACACTCTTCAGGACTCATCATAAGTAAGTGTGTTCGTTCGTGTCCGTACAGTTTCCCCATGACTTATTCAAAAAAAAGTGACACCAAAAAAATCTCCAAAATTTTCCCAAAAATCTGAATAAAACCTAGAATTTGCATACTGATCATGACGGGTCACATGAATAAAATTCAGTACCTGAAACTCGCATAAATTTCTCCTTTTTCCCGATTCTGTTTCATTGTACTCTTTTGTCTACCACCGAGAAACATGGTGGTGGTAATAGATTCCCGAGCCGATATGGCTCAGGAGAGGATTTTGATGAAGAAGTTGAAGTGAGTTTTCGAATATCAGATTTTTATTGATTTGGGATTTGCGCTCCATTGAGAACGTATTTTTCTGAAATTTGAATTTGCGTACTCCTCGTGGACAACTTTTGGCGGAGCATGATACCCAATGGAGTCTAAGAACCATATTATCCATCCGCCGCGCCGTGAGCCTGTTTGGTACGACACTCCGCTGTTCCGCAGTACAAATTTTCGAAAATTTGTACAACAGCGGAGTGTCGTACCAAACAGGCTCACGGCGCGGCGAATGGATAATATATCCCAGAGTTTGGCTAATTGTTCCCATATGGGGTCAATGGTACCCTTCTTGTGTTATGGTACCATAAGGTACCATATGGGCACATGGTTTCCATATGAGATGCCTGTAGGGTTGCTATACCATATGGAGTAAAAGCCACTCATTCCATGGTACCCTACTCTCACAGTACCATATGGTGATGTATGGGTCCATAGTGACCATATGGGATTACTGTAAGACCATTTTAGATTATGAGTCAGTAGTACCCATATGGTACCGCTAAGATCATTGCCCTACCTTCGAGTTGTTCGAGAGGAGTACACAATTTGGCGCTAACGCTCAAAATTCAACCAAAAATTTTTTTCAGAAAATACCACATTGGAATTCTGGTCCTCTCCGTTGTTGCAGTCATCCTCCTACTTTGGGCCATAATTGCTACAGTATACAATTTCACCGGCGGTAGACACACTGAGCACGTGGTCATTGAGCCCAGGTCAAAATCCGCGAAATTCAAGAATGCAGCGGCGGTTGCGGATTCGAATTACTGTGCGGAGATTGCGAGGTAGTCTCCAAAAAATTGTTTTGAAACAATAAAAAAGTGATTCCAGAAACATTATAATTCAAGGAGGAAACGCTGTTGATGCAGCGGTTGCTGCGACATTCTGCAATGGAGTTGTACTACCGTATGCTACGGGAATTGGGGGTGGAGATTTTATGGTAATTTATTTGAAGTGAGTTAATTTTTTGGGAATCAGAATCTAGAATCTAGAATCTCAATTTCCAGAGAAGAAAAGAAATGCGTCTTCCTCAACTCCCGGGAAACCGCCCCGGCGCTAGCCACCCAAAAAATGTACACAATTGACAAAGAGTCCGCCCAATTTGGATACCAATCCATCGGTATCCCAGGAGAGCTTCATGGACTATGGACCGCCTACAGAAAATATGGATCAAAAGTGATTCCATGGTCGGATTTAGTGATGCCAGCTGCTCAACTAGCCAAGGGATTCCCCATGCATCAGGCCATGGTTAACTATTTCGATCGGATCACAAAATATAAGGAGAGACCGGAAATTGAGGCTTTAAGAAGTCTTTACACATCAAAGTTTACTGGAGAATTCTATAAAGTTGGAGATATTGTTGCCAATTTTCCATTGGCCAAGTTATTAAGAGTCATCGCCAATTCTCAGGATCCAGTGCAGCTTTTTTATAATGGTTTGTTCCAGCTCTTGAATCCCAGACCTTCTTATTTCCTTTTAGGATCCATTGCCGACGGAATCATCCGTGAAATGTTAGCCAACGGTGGAATCATCACTATTGATGATTTGAGGGACTATGAGACTCATGTTACAGGTTGGCTCCGCCCCCTCCCCGCAAAAAATTGCGAAAAAAAAATTTGCAGAAACTCTCTACGCGGACATTGGAAAGTACAGAATGTGTGGTCCCCCTCCACCATCTTCATGGGTAATCACACAAGCGATTCCAAGAATTGTCGAAAGTTAGTACTAGATTTTGAAGTCTTGAAGTTTTGACACGGGACATTTCGTAACCGTGACAGTTACCAACTGGTCATTTCGCAACCTCAACAACCATAACAACGGACAAGTTGATAGAGTTGCAAAACGGCTGGTTGCAAAATGGCGAAACTACTTGGTTGTGAAAATACTCGGTTGCAAAATTTTTTGGTTGCGAAATGTCGTCGTTTTGAAATGTCGTGATTATTAAATGACTTGATGGTGAAATAATTTGGTTTCGAAATGACTTGGTTGCCAAACGTCACTGTTGCGAAACGTCTTTTTTGAAAAGTGTCTTTGTTGCGAAATCGACATGAGTTGCGAACTGTCACAATTGCAAAATGACTTGGTGGTGAAATGTCTTGGTTGCGAAATGACTTATTTGCATAATGACCAGTTGCGTAGTGTCTTGGTTGCGAAATGTCTTGGTCGCCCAATACCCAGTTGCGAAGTGACTTGGTGCAAAATGTCCGGTTTCAAAATTTCTCGGTTGCAAAATGACTTGGTTGTGATTTATCGTGGTTGCGAAGTGACTTGGTAAAAACTTTCAAACAATTTTCAGTGCAATACCGAGACAAGAAGATTTTCAATGATGCAGAATTCTACCATACTCTCATCGAGGCCCAAAAATTGGTTTATGGACAGAGAGGTCAACTTGGAGACTATTTGTTTTCTGAAAAATCATTGAACTTGGCCAAGAACTTGACTGATAGGTTAAAATTGGATGTGGAAAAATCAATAAAAGGTTTGAATTTTTAGAAATGTCATAAAACTGATGGCAAAGAAGATCAAGGACAAGGGACAGGATTTGGAGTATTATTTGACTTCGGGTATGTTTGCTAATAGTCGGTGACAGTTGATAACAGTTACTGGCAGTTGCTGACAGTTGCCGATAGTCGCTGACATCCGCTGACAGTCCCTGTCAGTGCTGAAGATTGCTGACAGTCGGCAACGGTCGGCAACGGTCGCTGACAGTAACTTATGGTCGCTGAAAGTTGCTGACAGTTGCTGAAAATTCCAATTTTTAGCCCCCGCTGTCCTGGATAGTGGAACTTCTCAAATCAGTGTGGTGGACGATGATGGAAATGCAGTATCTTTGACATCTTCGATCAATACAGCGTGAATACTTCAGCATCTCACTAACACAATTTCCATTGTCGAAAATTTCAGATTCGGCTCAAAAATGCTCTCAAAATATGGCTTCATCTATAACAATCAGATGGACGACTTCTCAACTCCGGGATTCAGAAACCATTGGGGATTTGATCCCACTGAAGCAAATTTTATCTATCCTGGACGTCGACCAATGAGTAGTATGAGCCCTACTGTCGTGTTCAATGTTGAGACTGGAAATGTGAAGATGGTTACTGGTGGGACTGGAGGGTCAAAGATTATTTCGGCGGTGGCGCAGACATTGATTAGAGGGTTGCTGATGGGACAGAGTGCAGCGGAAATTGGTGAGTGATGTTAAGAAAAATTCAGTCGGACGGCGGACGGCGATTTTCGGAATGGAACCCCTAGTCTTAAAATATCTCTTCGTTTTCCAGTGGAAATGCCAAGAGTCCACAATCAACTAACCCCCTTTGAGACACAGGTGGAGGAAGACTTCTCTGAGGTAATATTTTTTCAAACTTTCCAATTCAAATCTTCAAAAAAAACTTTTCCAGAAAATCCTTGAACAACTCGAAAAGGATCATGATCAAAAAATGGAGAAGACCGATGAGGCGTTGGCAATTGTGTACCCGATCACAAGGGATGGCGATGAGTATACGGTAGCTTCGGATTATAGAAGAAAGTCTGGGAACTCGCCGGCGGGATACTAAGAACAGTGGTCAGACAATTAGTGAAGCTGTGATGTGCATAAAGTTTTTGATCTTTGTCATTTTTAGGATAAGTTTAGAATCAAACAGACAACATGAATGGAAACAGTAGGACACGTTTTTTTCCGTGTCTCGTCTTATTTTGACCCATTTCCGGCGGTCGGCGGTCGGCGGTCGGTCGGTTGGGAGTCAGTGGTTGGGAGTCAGTGGTTGGCGGTCGGCGGTCGGCGGTCGGCGGTCGGCGGTCGGCGGTCGGCGGTCGGCGGTCGGCGGTCGGCGGTCGGCGGTCGGCGGTCGGCGGTCGGCGGTCGGCGGTCGGCGGTCGGCGGTCGGCGGTCGGCGGTCGGCGGTCGGCAGTCGGCGGTCGGCGGTCGGCAGTCGGCGGTCGGCAGTCGGCGGTCGGCGGTCGGCGGTCGGCGGTCGGCGGTCGGCGGTCGGCGGTCGGCGGTTGGCGGTCGGTGGTCGGCGGTTGGCGGTCGGTGGTTGGCGGTCGGCGGTCGGCGGTCGGCGGTCGGCGGTCGGCGGTCGGCGGTCGGCGGTCGGCGGTCGGCGGTCGGCGGTCGGCGGTCGGCGGTCGGCGGTCGGCAGTCGGCGGTCGGCGGTCGGCAGTCGGCGGTCGGCGGTTGGCGGTCGGTGGTTGGCGGTTGGCGGTCGGCTGTCGGTCGGTCGGCGGTTGGCGGTCGGTGGTCGGCGGTTGGCGGTCGGTGGTTGGCGGTCGGCGGTCGGCGGTCGGCGGTCGGCGGTCGGCGGTCGGCGGTCGGCGGTCGGCGGTCGGCGGTCGGCGGTCGGCGGTCGGCGGTCGGCGGTCGGCGGTCGGCGGTCGGCGGTCGGCGGTCGGCGGTCGGCGGTCGGCGGTCGGCGGTCGGCGGTCGGCGGTCTGCATTACTGAATCCCTAATGTTTACAAAGAACTGAAAGCGTACGAGATTCATGGTTCTGGAAGGGTTCGGAAAACCATCGTTCGCATAGAAGCACGACATCAGGTCTGAATCTTCGCAAAAGTAAAATTTTATAAACTTTTAGATTTTCATCAGTTTAAAATTGAACCCAGTACCTTGAAACCAAAAAAATTCGTATCTCAACCTGCAGTTAAAATTAACATCAACACCTTCAGAACCTTCAGACCAAAACAGGTTCCTTTTTCTCTCCTCTTTTCTCCTTTTTCATCATCTATCATGTTACACTTTTCTAACCCATCTGTTTTCTAGATAATCTACCTCTTCTTCACACTAACAAGTGACTTTTCTTTTCATCACTATTCTTATTTTTAGAATATCAAAAATGATATTCATCCCTTTCATACTACTGATTATTCTAAATTTTGTAAACGCTCAAGATAATGCAGCAGATTTGGAATTCTCGCCTTATGTCTTCAAGCATGTGGATATTCCATTCAAGAATGTAAGAATTTTTTGAAGACAAAAAAGAAAAAAGTCCACATTTTTTTCAGAACAACTACGCCAAAGATTGGTTCGGATCAGATGTCGCTTTGGTGCAACATCCTCTTCTAGGTGGGTACTCAGAAAAATTTGAGAATTCTTAGATTCCGCTAACCTGATCCATTTTCAGCCCCCGCAAAATCCATTAAACCTGGAAACCCTGTGTCCCTCCCAACAATTGCTCCATTAGTGGTGAAATGGTCGGATTTGAATAATGTGAAAATCAACGAACAAATCGGGCAGAATTTCGAGAAACGTGTGGATTCTCATGTTTGGTGGCCGAATAAGTAATGGATTTGCCTGTACTTTTAACAT
This sequence comes from Caenorhabditis sinica, assembly GCA_963932045.1. NCBI lineage: Eukaryota > Metazoa > Nematoda > Chromadorea > Rhabditida > Rhabditidae > Caenorhabditis > Caenorhabditis sinica. The sequence goes on from OZ009940.1 coordinate 26,363,126, forward strand.
AAAAAATACATCATGAAAAACATTTTTTTATAAAATAAAATTGTTATAAGATAACTGAAATTCAAGCAACTGGGGCTACAGATATAATCGTAAACCCAGGAATCACACTTTTCCTCCTCTCCCTTTCCTTTCTCGTTTTGAAACTTTGAATAACATATTTCCGCAGAGAATCCGAAAATATCCACAACAAATATGGGTTGATACTGGCGAACAGGTCACTGAAAAATCATAGATTTTTACTTTTCCAAAAAATTCCAATGATCCATACCTCAATGCATTATAAAAGAAGTAAAACTCATCAACAGACACCTCGAAAAGTTTCAAAGTTTTCAGAGAGAAAAAGAGCAAAATTGTGAGCTGGACACCCACAATTATAGTGCACATGATGAATAATCGTAGCTCTCTTTTTCGAATTTTTTGTTTTGAAATGGATAAACTTGAATGGGAAATTCGCAAACTTCGTTTCTTCAGTGAGTAGAAAAGATAGCAATATGCAAGAATTAGATATAGGCAGTTGAAGAAGAGAAACGCACCACCAAAAGTGAAAAATGTGGAAGTCATTTTTTGGCTGAAAAAAAAGGTATGAAGTTTTGATATTTTGAAATGTATAGATGCAGAATTTCTTGAAAAATTGAATACTTTTCTTGAGAATAGCCTAAAAAATAATGTGAATAGAGTTGTCGGCCTTTGCATTTTGAGGTGGACGGATCGAATGAAAACGGCTCCCGGACATTTCGCCACTAGTCATTTCGCAACTACGACATTTCGTGACACACGTCGATTTCGCAACTAAGACATTTCACAACTCATGCCAATTTCGCAACCACGACATTTCGCTACCGGTTATTTCACCACTGCGACAATTCGCAACCACGCCATTTCGAAAAACCGCGAAATCCCGGATTTTCGTAGAAAGTCACGTTTTCAAATGCAGACTATCACCTGGAATAGTTCACAGGACACTCAATCCCATACAACATTAACGAACGTAAAGTAAACTAGTTAATAGAATTGCGAAACGACTGGTTGCGAAACGTCCAGTTTCGAAATCTCTTGGTTGCTGATTGTCGCGGTTGCAAAAAATCGACGTGAGTTGCGAAATGTCATTGTTGCGAAATGTCGTAGTTGCAAAACAACTGGTTGCGAAATGTCTCGGAGAAAACTACAGTTTTAAGACTGTTCTCCAAGAAACTTTTCTGATTTTCATCAAATTTCGCGTCGATTTATGTATGTTTGATATCATTTTAGAAAAAAGTTCACATTAAAAACTCACTCCACAAACTTTGGAACTATCCCTCCATGTTCATTTGTTACCAAAATGGTAGAATTGAAAAATGTAAAGCAACCAATAATTAGTCCAGGGATAAATTGAATAGCAATTGCTATTTTTAGTCGGTTACCTAACCACATCTGAAAAATTTGAATATGGAAATCAGCCATCTATACCCCATACCTTCTGATAACTTTCTGGAAAATTCATTGCTGACAGCCTATTCGTTGCAAGAAGTGATACAGACATAGCTTGACAGATGCCGGTACTCCATGCTATATAAAAATAAATGTGTCCATAGACTCCATCAAGATACAAATAAAAATCAGAAAATAATCCAAACTTCGGGAACATCGCTCCAAAGTAGTTGGTGAATAGGGTGCCTAGAAAAAACTGAGATTCTGAAAAATTCTAAAAACTCTCCACATACACAAATCAATAACACCGGAACTTATGCACATTTTGAAAAACGGCGTCGCCAATTCTTCAACTCTTTTTAGTTGGGCTATCACCAAGAAAACCAAAATAAAAATGTAAAAAGGTACTGTACCAGTTACCACCACAATTTGAGCGATTTCAATAAATTTCATAAGGATTGGGAGCATTTTTGGGGACGGAATCTGAAAACTGGAAAAATTTAAAAAATGGAGGAGAAAAGGGTAAACAAAGTAGTTTAGTCATACCCTTTTCCATAATTTGAAGGTTGGGCTTACCAACAAATGTCTAGCTAAAAGCTTTTAGAAGTTTGAATCTAGTCTAGTCATTGACAACCTCAAGGAAAGAGGAAAAATGTTATTCAACTCAAATTGAACGATTATAAGCCTATCAAGCTGTGAAAAGATAAAAAATTAGGAGATTTTTTTGAATTCAAAAAAAATTCAAAGTGTGAAATCACAAAATCGTCACATACTCTTTTGAGAGTACGAAGTTTTGTTAAACTTGTGATTTTTGTGAACAACGCACAGAATATCACAAGATTTTTAATACCAGGTAAAATCTTTCCTTCCATTTCACAGCCTACAATTATTATGTTATTCAATGTTGTACTATTTTGAGGTGACATGCATTTTTGAACAAAATTTTATTGAAAGCTTTCATCCTTCCTGATTATTGCTCATCTCGTTAAGGTGCCTAAAAAGTGATACTATTCAGGTGTGTCACCATAATTATCAGTAGAGCGCCATTGCAACATCTTTTAGCAATGGAGCACGTTTGAAGCGCAGTTGCAACTAGTGTTCGCAATGGGGCGCATTTCAAACATCGACCGAGCGATAGAAATATGATTTATCGATGGAGCGCATTTGAAACTTCGGGTTAGCAATAGAGCGAAATTGCATCAGAACCTGTCAATGAAGCGCATTTGCTGTATTCTGTTAGCAACCGAGCGCGTTTGAAACATCGAGTTATCAATGGAGAAGATTTGCAAGACGAATTGTTAATAGAGCGCATTTGCAACATGCCATTTTAAGACTAGACCTTCAATAAATTCATTTATTGATGAAACTATGACTAGTTATTAATATTAATTTGATATGGTATTACATTTAACAGGCTAAAAATGATTAATAAGATTAATAAATGATGTAGACTATATTATTATTATTACATGATGATACTCTTCAACGCATCCTCCCATGGATAATCGGTGGGGACAAAGAAAGTTGGCTCAATGTTTTCTAAATCGGTTGAAAAGTTCAATGTTTCGTCGAATTCCGAAAATGGTTTGTAGATTTTTGGAGATGAAATGTGCACTTTTACTTGCTTGTATCCGTCTGAGTGATTCTGAAGAAGAACTTTGAAATTGGGGGTCTCAAAATTTCAAAAACTCACCTTCTTATACTCCTCCTTCAATCTTTTGGATCTCTCCACGTAGGGCTTTTTGTCTTCTGGACTCAAATTTTTCCAAATAGCTCCGTGTTCTTTGCAAAATTCGACCTGATTCTCCGTTTTCACTTGTTCCTCCCGTTTGGCAATAATGTATGGGTTTTTTGGATTTTTGACCTGTCTAACTGGTTTAGGTTTAGGCTTCTTTAGAGGTTTGACAACTTTGGGGGGACCCTGAAATTTAAAAATTTGAAATTAAAAAAAGGGGAGAGTTTGTACCTGCCGATGCTCCAGGAGCAATTTCTGACATTCCTCCAAAAACGGCGCCTTCTCCTCAATCGTCATATTCTTCCAGATGAGGCACAGTTTTTCGTTATTTTGCGTCTTGAGCATCGGTCCTTTCGTTTTCTTCCATAGCTCATACGCGGATGGTCGTGTGCTTACTGTAGTTGGGGTACTGTAGGATACTGTAGATGGTTTGGAGCACTGTTTCCCTAATTTGTCCGCAGATAGTCGTGTGCTTACTGTAGTTGGCATACTGTAGGATACCGTGTTTTCTTTGAATTCTGCAAATCGTTTGAGATACGGTGTCCACAGTTCATCCGCAGATGGTCCTGGGTCTACTGTCGCTGGGATACTGTAGGACACGGTAGATGGCTTGGGACATTCTCTCAACAATTCGTTCGCAGATGGTCCTGTACCTACTGTCGCTGGGATACTGTAGGATACTGTAGATTGTTTGGGATACGGTGGACTGGTTTCCAGAACAATCTTATTCTCTTTAGCCGACTCTAAATCCTCCAATGTTGGTATGAAACTTTCACAATCCATCGAGGGTACTTGTTCCGAAAGCTTCCAATTTTCCGCGACGATTTCGAAGGAATTCGGATAGTTCTGAAATTCAGAATTTTTTGAAAAGATTTCAATTTTTTTGAATATTTAAAAATGGCTGTAGATTTCTAATATCACTATGAAAAAGCTCGGAACTGTCCCTAAAATCCCAAAAATGGGCTCCGAAACGGCCCAAGGGAAGCCATTGCCAGAGTTCCCAGAAAAAGGGGCGGAGATAAATAGGCTCCGCCCCTTTTGGGCAATCTCGGCCACGGTCCTCCCCATAGACTATTTGGGAGCTCATTTTTACAGGTTTCGACCAACTTCAGAGCAGTTTCAAAATGTGACATTCAAAAGTTACATACATATTGAAATAATTTTTGAAAAATTGAAAAGTGTACCTTCCGATACTCCGACAGAATGTCATTGGGAAGATACAAACGCTTCAAATTTATCGGAGATTTTTGACGAATCATATATGGATGCGGGCGTCTGGCATAATGATGGTCCAAATTGGGTTTGTAGCATTCTAAGGATTCAGGGAATGTCTGAAAATTGGTAGATCATGAATTTTTTGATCTTGAAAATTCCTACCTCCTTATACTCCTTCAACAACTTGTAAGCCTTCTCTCGATACGGTCGTTGCTCTTCTTCTGACAATTTCGACCAAACTGCACCCAATCTTCTCGTAGAACAATCAGTTCCTTCTGTTTTTTGAATCTCGTTTCGCATACCGTACCACCAGATTTGGAAGGCGTTCGGAGGACGTTCACCGTAGGGTACTGGGTATATGGGGATGCGTTTCTGAAAGGAAATTTTTTTCAAACTTCATTTTTTTAACTAACCTGATCCCTTATAACATTTTCTGTACATGACTCCACGTTTTGGAGAGGTGTTAGTGGCTCTTCTTCTGGATATGAGCTGATGTTATTCTGAAAAAAACGGTTCAAAAAGTTTTTGTTAAAAATTTCCAACCAACCTTTATCACACTTTCTATAGATTCGTCGACTTTTGAATTCTCCAAATCCGTTGATTTCGTATGATTTGGACTGGATTTTGGCTTTTTTCGGGTCAGAGCCATCCTGGAATTAGATTTTTTTGCAAATTTACAGACTCGAGAAGCACAGACTTGAGTGGAAAAAAAAGAAAAATGGCGAAAAAATGGAAAAAACAAAGATTTCAACCCTGAACGATATGAAAATCGCGGGTGGAAAACATTAGGTAGATCAAATTTAAATTTAAAAGGTAGCAAGTTTGAAATGTTTTCGTGTAGTTCTCGTGGACAAGAGTTTTATTCATGTATTCTTACTGAAATTTCCAGAGGTTTTGTCAGTTCCCTCCGTCTCTTGTCCGGCTCCCCGTAATTTCGAAACTGGCGTTTTCGAAACCAAAAGATCTCGCATCTAACGTGAAATTCGAAACGGCGTAATTTCGAAACTGCAAGACTTTGGAACTAGCAGTTTCGAAACCGCGATGTTTCGCAACCAGCAGTTCCAAAACTGGTCGTTTCGAAACCAAATTTTGAAACTGGTGTTTTCTTGCTCAGTATCTGACATATATTCTATTCTGGTGGCGAAACATTGCGGTTTCGATATTGCTAGTTCCGAAGTCTTGCAGTTTCGAAGGTGCGATTTCTCTTGGTTTCGAAAACGTCCGTCTCTGGTCCGCCCGTCCATCATTCGTCGTTGAACTTCTCCTGAATCAAGTCTCTTTTTGTGTGTATTGAACATAATCTGAACGGCAAAAAACTCCATGCCACATGCATGTATTCAGCTTGTTGCTAGCCAGTCCTTTGGCACCTAAATTGGTGTATCGTACATTTGATCTATCCGGTTTAGCGAAGAATCTGGAAAACAACAAAAACGCGGATCACTGAAAAACTGAACTGTCGGATTACGGAGATTGCAGTCAAATAAAATCCAAGACTCTCCTGAGTTTCAAAAGTCCAGAAACAAACTTGAGGAACATGATCATTATGGGAATTCATGATTAATTTCAAACACATGTTTCGGGGAATGTCAGTGGTTTTTTTGTTGGTTTTTTGGTACTAATTTCAAAAAATTATTTTTGAATAGTAATATGTTGATGTTTTTATGTTGTCGACATTTTTTGGGAGTTGTGTTCCAAGTCAACATTAACCAAGGATTTCTTCCAATCTTCACATAATAACTTCCTTTTCGCTGAAAAAATGAAAAATGCATTTTTCCGTCTCCAAAGTGAATCGAAATGAGTGCAGTTTGAACGCTGAAAATCTCTATTCTAGTGGCAGTTAGCCAGTTTTCTTGCACCTGTTCGATTGGATATCGGAATTTTGATCTTGACATCTTTGTATCGGAAGATCTAGAAAGCTTGCATCTATAGTGAAATGTTGAATTTCAAAACCTGAGTAGTAGAATTTAATATTGTTACAGTGTTGAACTATAAAGTTTAGTTACTAATCAGCAAGCTGCAGCGGAAATTTTTGAGCTGGTGGAGCCTCTGTATACTAAAAAGTAAGGCTTCCATTTGGACAAATTTTCGTGAATGGGCTTATATGACGGACGGATGAACTTTGTCCAGAGTCAAATACTGTGCTTTTAACTATTATAGTACCGGTCAATAGAATATGAACTTTTGATGTTTTCAGTTGATAAACGTCAACTTCGGGGGTCTGGGAAAAGACGTTAAATATAGCTGTTTGATTTGAAACTTTTTGAGTGTATACATCAACTCTAGAACTCTATTTTTGTAGTTGACAACTTTTTTTTACGACCTCTTCTAGAAATTATATGGCTCGTGAAATGCAGAAGACCCAAAAATCTGTGAAAATTGCACAAAATGCGGAAATTTAGCATTGCCCCATTTCAAAGGGACCCACCATCTTTAGAATAGGTTATACAAAAAAGTTGACAACTACAAAAATAGAGTACTAGAGTTGATGTCCACAACCAAAAAGTTCTAGGTCAGACGGTCAAGTTTGAACCCTTTCCTCAGACCCTCAAAATTGACGTTTTTTTAACTGAAAACAGTAAAAGTTCATATACAGTACCGGTCAATAGTATATGAACTTTTGGTGTTTTCAGTTGAAAAACGTCAACTTTGAGGGTCCGGGGAAAGAATGTTAAACTTGACCGTTTAATTTGAAACTTTTTGGGTGTATATATCAATTCTAGAACTCTATTTTTGTATGACCTCTTCTAATGATGGTGTGACCCTTCGAAGTGGGGCGATGCTAAATTTCCGCATTTTCAGTGCAATTTTCACAGAATTTAGAGTCTTCTGCATTTCACGAGCTATATCATCTCTAGAATAGGTTGCACAAAAAAGTTGTCAACTACAAAACTAAAGTTGTAGAGTTGTTGTATAGACCCAAAAAGTTTCAGATCAAACGGTCAAGTTTGAACCCCTTTCCCAAACCCTCAAAATTGACGTTTTTCAACTGAAAACACTGTACTGTCCCTGTTCACCTTTTCCTAGTCTAATCTTGAACTGAAATCTAACTTCTCTGCTTTCTTTCTGCACAAATAGGTCAAATAATATCCCATCATTTTTTTTTCCAAACTTTCCGTAATGTTCACAAACCACCATACTAATTATCATCATCGTTTTTCATCAACCTATTTCCGAAAATCCCTCTCTCCCTCCACTACAATCTCAAAAGTGTCATCTATCCTAGATTTTTTCCCTCCGCACACCTCTAGTCCTTCTTCTCTTTTCTTGGGTATCCATTAGTCCAAGAAAATAAATGATCATGTTTTCAAGATAACGGTGGGTGGGAAGGAAAAGAAAAGGGGATATATGTGAATCCACACCCATTTTTTGGAGAAGGATTTCAGTGGAAAAAATTCGGATTTCGCGTGCGGACAGAGTATGGTGAGTTGTTGACCTTTTTCGGGATAGAGATCCGGGATTTTTGGGGTGGGATAGGTATTTAAGAGTAGTTGAGGAAGGGATATTTTCTTGATTTTGAAGGATTTTTCAAATGAGATTTATTTAAAATTTTAGGAAAACTTATTCTAGGCCCTCATTTTGATTTTTTTCCAATATCTTCAATCAAATTTTCAGAGTCTTCGTTCAAAAATGATGTACAACCAGTCCACCCTGATGACTTCTATGCTTGTGACAATATTGGTTCTAAATATTTTGAACTGTTTTACAGTATTCAAACTTGGTAAGTCTTCAGAATTCCAGAGTTTTTTTGAATCTAAGCATTTTTCTTTTCAGAACAAAAATTCGAGGGTGAAGAAGTCATCGACATTTACAACCCAAATGCCCTTCGAGATCTCAGAGGAAGATATTATTTGAATGCTGAAAAATTCTCCGCAGAGCTTTATAGAGCATCAAGAGGCATGGATTATCCTGCATTTTATCGGAAAGTGAGATTGGAGGCCTTCTGTGGAAATAAAGAAAGAATTGGGGATATTGATGATGGAGGAAAATATGTTTGCAACCCGAGGATGGTTAGGAAGGAGAATTGCACGTAAGTCAAATTTTAGAGAAAAAATAGGTTCAAATCGGAATCTAATAGAGTTATCGAAACCGAAGAAACACACTTTCCGCTGGTTTGAACTTGTCGAAAATCACTGACTTCAGCAATGCGAAATATTTATTATTAGATAATCAAGTAATTACAAATTTTACTTTAACATTGAAGAATTACTGCATTCAACTTTTGATTCCAAATCTAAACTGCCGGAAACGGTGACAATTTCGGCTCCCCGACACTTCGCAAGCGGTCATTTTGAAACTACGACAGTTCGCAAGACGCGAAATGTCAGAGTTGCGAAATGACCGGTTGCGAAGTGTCGCGGAGCCAAAATTTCTCAAAATTTCCACAATTCTGTGCCACAAGTCTCCAAGATACCTTCATCAAAAAACGGCCCAAACCAGAATTTTTCCCAGTTTTTTGCCATCTAGATTTTCACTGGAAACACGAAACCAAACCGATAAGATCAGTTTGTAGTCTCACCGAAGCCTTACACTTGTTTCTTTTTCACACTTCCCAAGTTCCTCAGATCTCCGTAAAAAATCTCCCACTAGAGTGTTCCTGGAGAAAAATTTCAATACATTGATGAAAAAATCATGTTTCCGAAAATTCGGAAAGTTGGAAGTGATGTATTCTTGTTTTGAATAATGCTCGGAAAAATGATCAAACATCGATACAGTACCGGCCATGATGATATTCGTTTTCGTCATTTTCAGTTGAAAAACGCCTACTTTGAGTGGCTGAAAAACTAATTCAAAGTAGTTATTTCTGTTTGAGAATTTTAGGGTGTATGAATGAAACCTTGAATTTTAATTTCGTACTTGACAACTATTCAATCAAAAAAGTTATGCACAGAAACCTTCGGCGATGGAAAATTTTGCTCGATTTCGTTGCCAATTCTCGAAAATTTTCGAGATTTGACGGATCATATCTTGGCAGAGCGGACTTGTACAGAAAAGTTGTCAACTACAAAATGAAAGTTCAAGGCTTGATTAACACACTCTCAAATTTTCAAACAGAAAAAGTGCCTTTGAATCACTTTTCCAGCTACCCAAAGTTGACGATTTTCCACTGAAAATGACGAAAACGAATATCATTATGGCCGATACTGTATATCCGTACTTTCTATAGAAATTGAAGTTTCGGTATCCAATTTAAAAATTCAAAGGCACTAAGATTATGATTTGTTAAGATTCTAGGGATTCGGTGATTTACATTTACAAAAAGCTCAACATCTTCAGATTGCTTTCCCTGGGTCTACACGATATGATTGTTTACGATCAACACATTACCAATGTCACCGGAGGACGGTGCAAGATTTTGGGAGCTGATAAGGTGGGCGAAATCAGTTATTTATATATTTGATTTAAATTTTTATTATTCCGCCATTACCATATCTCTATAGTCATAACTATCATAAACACTAATTCCAGGACCCTCAACAACCCAAAACCCAAGAATCCTATCAAAAACTAAACGGAGAGTTGTTCGTCGGAATGATTCCAAATGAATTGACGATTTCGGATATGATGAAGAAATCAGAAAGGCAAGATGTGGATATTCTGAAGATTGATATCGAGGGAGGAGAGTTTGGAGGATTGGAACCCTTTATTAAGGAGTATAGTGTTTGTCAGGTGAGCTAATTTATGTACAGTACCGATAATCAGAAAAAAAGAATAAGAGACCACCTGTAATCCTCAAAGTCACTAAAAGTTTGAGCAAGTTTTGGATTTCATGAGACTGCACTTTTTTGTTATTTCTCAAGTTTTTCAGATCCTTATCGAGGTCCATGGCACTCCAGCAAAACACCTCGAAATGCTTCAAGTCATGGCCAAGTAAGTCCGAAATTAGGGCTAAGAGACATTTCGCAACTAGCCATTTCGCAACTGCGACATTTCGCAACTCATGTCGATTTTGCAACAAAGACATTTCGAAACAGGACGTTTCGCAACTATAAACTTGTCTTCTTCTTGTTTATTTAGACCCTGTGTGATTGAGAGTACTGTAAACCATTCCAGGTTATCGTGTACCGTTGAAAACTTTTGATTTCAACGTATACTTTTTAAACTCTACATTTTTTGACTTCGAAATGACGTGGTTGCGAAATGTCGCAGTTCCGAAATGACTAGTTGCAAAACATTTATCTCTTCTATTTTTTCAGATACAACTTCCGCATCTTCAACGTGGACCCCAACCCTTATTGCATTAATTGTTGTGAATACAGCCTGATCAATGAGAACTGTATGGATCAATACGGTGTTGCCCCGCTGGTACCCATTGTGCCGAGAAGTGAATATTAAAAAAGAAAAAAATAGATGTATAGAATTTTTGTTAATTGCGGGTGTTTTGTCTTCGGTTTTAGTTCAAAACCTGTTTATGATTGCTTAGAATGAGTAAATAAAATTTTCGAGTTGGCGGAATTTTTTCCTGTTTCATCAGTAGTATTAACGTGCTTCCTCCGGCCGAACAGGCGATGTTCGGCCCGGAGGAAGCACGTTAATTGCTCTTTCGCGCTGTAATTGCTCTGAGGGAGCATCAAGATGAGAGACGCAGACACATCAGAGTCTTCATATTTTTATCAGAAAGTTGTATCGTATTATCATTATTATTTTAAAAGTTTTTTGAAACTTTGTTTTACCTTTTTCGCCCATACCGTGGGTGACACAAAAAAAAAGCAAGCCTACCTCCTCAACAGATTTTCACACTAAAAAATCTGTTGAGGAGGTAGGCTTGGTTCTAATTGGGTCACCAAGATTAAGGGTACAAGAAAATCGAGAGCTCCAAAACAATACGACCTACCGCGAGCACGACAAATGTTACGAATGAGCTGTTTTGAGAGTCCCCTCCCGAAAAAAGAGGGCGGAGCCTAGTCAGAAAATCATTGACCCGGAAATAATTAGTGCACATTTGTTTACCGCAAAAACACAATTGGTGTACATACAGGTTTATTGGAAAAAAGAATAGTAGATACACAAAAAGAATGACGAGCATAGAAGACATAAGATGGATGCAAGATAGGAGAAGGCCATCAAAATAAATATCTATATAGAGGGGACTTGGCTAAAATGTGGGAATCGAGAAAATTACCATTATTCAAGGCTGGAGAGAAGACCACATGGCCGGGGTGTTGTAGAGATCTGAAGACTTTCTATCCTTTGCCCGTTTGAAGCATAAGAGATCATGTTTGAAGAATTTTGTACGTCTTTGAGCGTTGAACATGGCGGCACAAATGTTGCAGAATTTGATAGCTGAAAAAATGTATCGTCAGAACATGTTTCTTTTTGTACTGAAGCTTACACAAGACTTGACAATCTTCTCCTTCTTGGGTAATGGCAGAACTTCTATTGGTTTTTCTGCAATCGGCACACAAGTGAGCAGTGAATGTTGGCTCATCAAACATGTAGAGTGGGTTCAATTTAGCTGCTTCATCACTCGGCAATCTGAGTTTCTTTGACTTCTCCGTTAGGTACTTCTGTAAAACACATAAAATTACACATTTTTGTGCAAAAAAAAAAAGCAAAACAAACCTCTCGATTTTCACGCCAAATCTGTAGAGGGGTAGGATTGGTTCTTGTGGGGCCACCAACAATAAGAGTGTCAGAAGAATCAAGAGCAATAGCAGGAACCGACATACCGCGAGCAAGACAAATGTTATGAATGAGCTGTCTTGAAAATCCCCTCCGAAAAAAAGTGGGCGGAGCCTAATCAGATAATTACATGCCAAAAGTCCAGCAAAAATAACACCAAAAACATTGTTGAAAATCAGTCGACCGTGAAATCATAAACAATAGAAACGACGTCACAGGTATCAGTATCGAAATCATTGGAGCGTAAAATTCAATTCATCAAAAACAAATTCAAACGTTCTGATCTATTGTTGGATTTCTAAAGGTATCCAAAGAAAGCATACCATCAAATTCAGCATAGACTACACAATACAAACCCCCGGCAGGGACCAACTCTGTAAAGTTGAGCCGGATGCTAAGATTTGTTAGGCGGTTCAAATCAAACATGCTACTGTCCTGGCAAACAGCAGAAAATTCAAATCCAAAAATTGTGTAGCCCTTATTGGCAAACATATCTCTGCTAATGGAATTGCAACTATGATTGCTTCGAACATGTCCCAGAGATTCTTGAAGCATAATGTAAGCTTCTATAAATTTTCTGTTCTCAAAATCCATATTCATCGGTCGTCCAGGAAAAGACATTCCACAAACATCCACTTGAATATTGTTGACACTATAGGGTTTGAAGCAGAATGGAGAAGTAGCATAAGAGCCGTTGTAGGCTTCACTAGATACTAGCCCCAGGAATAAACGTCTTGGCATCTTTGTCGTAAAAATCGTATTGGCTGGGGCGTCATAACGATGTGGATCAATGTAGAAACTTCTCACACTTGGGCAAATCATTGGATACTGTAGCTGTTTGTGCTCCAAAACAGCAGCCTCCAGAGCATTGGACATTCCATCGGTTAGATCGTATTCGTTGATTAGAGCATACACATCCGTAATGTTGAATTTGTACTTTTGAGTCCCATGTCCAAACGCTTGGATCAAAAATTCACTGCTATTCGGGTAGACTGTCAATTTGAGATTTGCTCCATTCAGTAAAACTCGAGTTTGATTCATCAAGTCTATCGAAATGTCGGCAGCCACCTGAGTTTTACCAACACCACATCGATTTAGGAATCCCTCACATAGCTCTCCAACATGTTCTTCATGGAAAAATCCAGCAGCAGATAGTGTAGAATCCTTGATATCTTTGCTGTACATTAGTACATTTTCAAAATATGCCTTGTATGCATAATTGTCAGAATTGTGATAGATTAGCTTCGAGTTTAGATGCAAATTCATAGTCTTGATGATGGAATGACCAATATTGTTGATGGGTCCATAAATTGCTTCATTTCCAGTTACCCGTTTGGGTATTGCCACCTCTTTTCCATCCAAATCGGTAATTTCATATGTGAAAATCAGTTTGCTCCGTAATAGATTTAGATATGATCTCGAATTGTTTGCCAATACAAATTCCCAGGGCCCAGAGGGTTGAAAGGCATTTTTCAGGTTCACAACAGACCATCTAGTGTTTTGCACACAAGATTGGGTGCCAGGCATCGTCGAAAAATCCAAACCATCAATGATGACATCACGAGACTTTGGATCCATACGGCTAATCATGGTGGCGAGAGAAAGTTGACTCGGTTTTTGGTATCTTGTACCAAATGAGGCTTTAGCACCTTCACACTATCCCTATTTATATTCTTTCGCTTCCGGGGTCCCGACCCCGAAAGTTCTCGAATCTTGTTGGTTGCCACATGTTTGAGACTAGTTTTCAAATCGTTTCCTTGGACCAGCTCATTGGTCAGCTGTTTACCAGCACTGACCAAATGCTTCCCGGCTGTTGATCGTAGAAATTGTGGCAAAAATGTTAGGGCGGCTCCCAAGACGCCGCCCAGACCTCCACCTCTTTGCTTTCCTCCTCGTTGATAGCGCATCCCCATAAATGGACCACCTCCAGTTTGGTGTCTCCGTAATAGTTGAGCATAGTCAATTTTTGAGAGATCGACTGGCACTGGAACCATTATAAAAACTGAATGCTACCCCTCTGAATAGTTCCTTTTATAGAGAAATCGATTCGTATCAGATTGAGCACATTTTGAAAAATGATTCTGCTACGAAAAAGACGTTTGTTGGTGTGTTTAGTGCTGATCAATTGGAGCACTTTGTACCACCACGTAAGCAGTTTGGGCTAGTTGTCAACACGGACACTAGTGACAAACCAGGCCGACATTGGCAAAGCATCTATGTTGATGAGAATAAAACTTGTCACTTTTTTTGCTCCTTGGCTGAAACCCCAAATGAACACGTTTTCAATTTTATGTCCAAGTTTCCGAAAATTGTGTGCAATCAAAACAAACAACAGCGAGCCAATCAAGTCACATGTGGAGGATACTGTATCTTTATTCAAATGATGATGGCTCGTGGGTACACTTTCAAGTCACTATGTGACCTTTTCGAAGGCATTACCAATGATGATGTGTTTATTCGCAATTTTCTCCAAAACCACGTCAGTCGTATTGTTTGACGCCGTGCCGGACGGTGACCTCTTTTTCGAGCTCTCTCAATGTCATTTTCTACCTATTGCCGCGAATGTGCTACCCATTTTGCCGATCAGTGCTCAAAACATCAACATGTTGCAATTGTGCACTATGGAATTATGCCACCAAATCCTCAAATTTCTGAAGATTTATTCTACGCCATCAATTCTCATGTCCCCCAAGTTCGTGCTCGTACATGTCCAATCTGTTTGATTCATTTTGCAAACTTGGGCTCATGTGTACTACATGTGGATGGCAGTCACCCAACACCTACTACATGCTCTCTTCTTCGACCAACCAAGGAAGCCGTCATTTATGAATGGGAGCGTCTAGTCAACACAGTCTTCCCGGGTGCATTTGAATTGGCAAGTTTTTTTTTTGTATGTAAATGTTTAAAAGTGTAACAATTTACAGTACCGCAAATCGTGGCGTAACCGTAAACCAGAACCTTCGCCTTCTTCTTCTTCTTCTGATGCTGGAGATGCATTGTATGATTCTATATTGGTCTAATAAATCATTTATACAACAATTTTTTTAAAATGCAATACAAGAATAGTGCTACCCCAATGAAAATGAATGGGTTCGCCAAATTCAGATAACAATTCAACCTTGATAGTGTCTACAGTAGTACTTCTTATTGGCAGATAGCGGGGGTAGGGTATAGTATGATGAATCATTTCACCATATTTTCCCTGGCATGGGATGACAGTCAATAGTTGGTTCTTTTGGTCACCAACAATAATGGGGTCTACAATATCGCAATAAAGATAGAGGGTGCTAACATTTCCAAAAAGATCCAAATTGTGTGGTGCTGGACCCGATTCACGTACAATTGTGTCACGGAAACCAAGAAAATAGGCACAAGATGGTTCAAACTCTACAAACAAAATATCATCTGGTCTTCGAAACTTTATGAAGATTCTATCATTCTTCTTTTCAAAGTGCAGAAAATCATTGCTACTCGTCAACATTCGAATGTCCATCTTTGTACGAATCGTTTCCAATTGCTTCAATAATTCCGCATCACGATGATTTGCGTGGACGTTTGTGGCAATCTCTCTATATTCGTTTGACAGCCGAGCCAACTCTGCGTAAGCGAGTTCCAATTCAGTGTGTACGTCTAAATTTTGCTGCTGCTGCCGTCCTGCCGCCGCAAATGCATTTGTGTTTCCGGTGATCAATTCTTGTCTGATGGTTGTATGCGGATTCAAATGGCCTTGGACAATTTGAAAATGTGTATCAATCACCTTTTGAGAGGCGTCTGTTTCATCTTTCTTCTCTTCTGGTTTTTCCTCTACAACCGGATCCTTTGGCTTCTGTCCATCTGTTTGTCCAGGCTTTTTCCCTCCAGCCGGATCTTTTGGTTTCTGGGCCACCGGTGACTGCGGCGGGGTGGCCGCCGGTGACTGTGGTGGGGTGGTCGCCGCGGGCGGCGGGGCCGCCGTAGCCACCGCGGGCGGCGGGGCCGCCGTGGCCACCACGGGTGGCGCTGGTGTTGTTGGAGTTGCTCCGCCACCATTTGCAGCAGCAGCAGCAGCAGCGTCTTCTTCTGCCTGTTTTGTAATCTTTAAAGTTGTGTTGATAACTTCTTGGTTAGCAGCATGAGTGGCCCCCGCACTCCTAGCGGCCGAGGCAAACACTTGGGTGTTGAGATCGATAGCCTGCTGTTTTGCTTTATCATCCTTTGCTTTTTTTTCGGCGGCATCAGCAGTCACTTTTGACCCATCCGCAACAATTTTCTCATCAGTAGCAACTGCTCTTTTCTCTCTCTCAGCAAAACGTTTTGCATTGCAAAGCTCTTCAGTCATATCGGGTGCTGAACGTTTACGTCGAATGTTTCCATTCAAAACTGTCAACACATCGTCAAGATTAGAGTATTGAGCAGTGGGAAAAGTCACATTGACTGGGGCCCGATTCTTGAAATGAATCCAATAGTTTAGTTCTTTGGATACATTCACAAAAGAATAGGGGTAAATGATATCGGTGGCCGCCACCAAATACTTTTCCTTTTCCAAGTACAGCACTTGTGGTAGTCGGGTCACATAGCGAGAAGACGTATTGTCAAATTGATGATTTTTCACCGAAGATGGCAGAGTAATGTAAAAATCGTCCATCACTCTGAGGGTGGATACCCTTGGGTACCCATCCCTTTTATAGTCTTTTGTAGAGTATAAAAATGCTAACACTTTTACACATGCACCCTTTTCTGAAAATGTGGATAACCAACGACACATCTTCATTGCCTGGTAAAATTGAGGAACACGACTCGCTCATTACTATAAATATCATCATTTACATTTCAATCATCATAGTTTTGTGCCCATGTCTACATCGTCTAGTGAGAAGCTAAACCCGGGATTTCAATTCCGGTTCCCGTCTCAAACCACGATAATTGGTGCAACACAATCTGGTAAAACTACTCTTTTACGCAAAATTTTGGAGAATGCGGATAAAATGTTTGAAGTGCCCATTGACAACATTTTTTGGTTCTATGGGGTTGACACTCCAAGCATTCCAAGGCACTTGTCAAAACTTCGAGCCATAGAGGGTATGCCAGATGTGGAGCTGCTGAAGCAGCACAAGGATCAACACAATATTCTGGTCTGTGATGATTTGATGAACTTTTTCGCCCGGGACCGAAAATCGCTCCATCTACTCAACGACTTGTTTTGTCTGTATGCTCATCATTTGAATTGCGCAGTCTTCAATCTGGTTCAATCGGCCTTTGCTCTACCACCAATAACTCGAAACAATAGCACCTACCTCATTTTGATGCGAAACTTGTCGGATGCTGCACAAATTAAAAACTTGCTAGTTCAACAATTTGGTCAAAAATGGCGTGGTGCCTATGAGGCCTATCAGGAAATTATGTCAAAACCATATGAGGCCATGCTCATCAACAATGACCCAATGGCACATCCGGATATGCGTATCCTTTCAAACTTTACATCTCCCTACCCAATAGCTCACGTACCCACTTGATTACAAAATGTGCAACAATGTTTAACAATTGTACATCAAATGTTTTCAAATGTCTCTCAATTGTCCCGTCTCCTTCTTCCTCCCATTTTTCATACGGCACCCTCTCCTCCCCCTATGTCTCCCCCCTCACCCTATGCACACCACTTTTTTTTTGGTACCCGATAACATTGTGATTAAAAACCTATAAATAGCTAGTGTCTTGGTGTATCAGAACCATAAAGATGGCTGCAAATCTTGCTGTGCATTCTGATTTTTTGAGACGTGTCCAAAAAACGCCTCGCTCTGCTCTAAATGATGCGTCTACTCGCGAAATAAATATTCTTGTTGAAATCATTTACAATATTCTGCATTCACAAAATGTACCACTCAGTGATGATGAAATGGGAATTCTCAAACCAATCTATTCACAGCTGATGGATATTTCGCGCACAAACAATGTGAGCGACGCCAGGAAAAGGCTATATAAGCTAACCAAAAAGCATCTGTCGGCACTCATTTTAGCAGCCTTTGCAGCAGCAAAATTATGAAACTTGTCCGGAAATATCACGTGGTCCCCTACGAGAATGGCGCAGCCATCGAGTCGGCCAAACGTTTCCTAGAATCTATACTCAAAGATTCGACCATGGACCCTTCTACCAAGAGTAGATTTTATCAAGATTTGCTATTTCGTATTCGAAACCATAAAGATATGCCAATTGTGAATGAGGAGGTGATGTCAATTGTGCGCGATAACTATGCTCGTCATATTCCCCAGTCTGGGAAACAACAAAAACCGGTGGATAACAAACCAATCCAATCCGATCAGAAACCAGTGAAAACTAGTCAAACCAACATGGAAGTCAAAATTGAAAACGAACCGGAAATGATGGAGCAAACTGAAGAGAGGATGCAGCTCAAAATTGATCCATCAATCAGTGATGAGGCATTTGGATCAAACTATGATCAACGCGATGTGAAGGCAAAAATGAAAAAGGAGCTAAAAAAGGAGCGATTCGACCCATTTTCTGACACTGCCATCAAACAAGAACCACCACACGTTGACGATGGGCGACCTTCAATTCCAATACACGCCTTGCCTCCCATGAACCCCTTCACCCCCTTCCATATGGGTGGTCCGATCCGCCCATATCATCAATTTATGGAGCACCAATATCACCCTTATGTGAAGAACGTTGTGAAAAAGAGGAAACCACCAACGTTTAGGAAAAGTGTAAAGAGACGTGCTGGAGAAGATGCGGGTAATGAGGGAAAACGGCGTAAACCGAACCCAAAAGCCCCTCCACCTAAACCGAAAAAGGCTTTCAAACGCAAAAAGAGAGACATCAAGCCAGATGTCAAACCAGACATTAAGCCTAACATTAAGGAGGAACCTGATTTCAAACCCGATATCAAACCATACATTAAAAAGGAGGAGGAGCCCAATTATTATGATCTCCAGTTCGGCATAAAAAGTTATGAGGATTCAACCAAGCCATTTTCAAAGGGTAGAGTAAAGAAGGAGTTGAAAGAAGAACCAGAAGATGATTATTGGACCACCATCAAACTTGAAGAAGCGGAAAGGCCATTTTTGAAACGAAAAATCAAGCGAGAACCAGACGATGATTATGAGCCATTGGATAAAAAGGTCAAACACACTATGGCGGAAAAGAAAAAGAAGGTTTCAACAAAGAAGACAAAACCCAAAAAGCCAGTTGTGAATCCAAAGAAACGCAAGTTGACCTCTACCCTACCCGATTTTCCGAAATCTGCTGAACCATACATAAATGGTGGTCCAGCAAAAAGGCGAGTTCAACGCGGTAAAGGGGGTGCACCCCCTGGTTCCCGCATTTACTGTAGGCTATGGAAAATGTAATGTATATAAACCGCCTGCAATTGGATGGTGGTCTCTAACAATATGGATGAAGCTATCAAAGATGCATTCACCAACGAAAAGCACCCATGTGCTTTCACTTCTGTCGAGGACGTTTTCAAATATCTCAAACCCAAATACCGTACCTTGAAAAGGGAGCACGTTGAAAAGGTGTTGGAGGATGTGGAGGCATTTACTGTACACCGCCCGGTCGTCTCCCGATTTCCACGTCTAAAAACTAGTGCTCCTGGATTGTTTTCTGATTTGCAAATGGATCTGGCCGATATGGCTAGATACAAGGATTCAAATGATGGCATTCGATTTTTGCTGGTGGTCATTGACATTTATTCTCGTCGTCTCTTTGTCCGTCCTCTCAAAACAAAAACTGGCGCCGAGGTTGCCAAGGCGTTGGAGACTGTCTTCAAAGAGATGGAGACTGAGCCAATGATCATCTATAGCGATGATGGAAAAGAGTTTTACAACTCTCAAGTCAAAAAGATGTTGGATAAACTTCATGTGAAACTAGTTTCACCAAAAAGCGAACTCAAATGTGCAGTCGTCGAAAGGGCTAACCGTACACTGAAGACGCGATTGGCAAAGTACATGTCCACGAAGAACAAGTATCGATATATCAATGTTTTGGATGATGTGGTAGCTGGAATCAACAATAGCATCAATCGTGGAATTGGAAAGAGACCAGTCGATGTGAAACCCGGTGATTTTACCATTCCATACAAACCATCAGGCTCTGCCCGCATCAAATATTCAATAGGAGATCATGTTCGGATACCTAGAAAGACTGGCACTTTTGAAAAGGGCTATGAGCAACGATGGACTCCAGAAGTGTTTGTGATCAGCAACATTGTACCTGGTAAACCTGTAAAGTACAATCTAGTTGATACACATGGTGAACCGGTGGTCGGCACATTTTATTCTCGAGAGCTGACAAAGTGCACATATGATGAGAATGCGCAATATCGAATTGAAAAGATTGTTGACGAGCGACGAGTGCGAGGAAAAAAGCAAGTCCTGGTTCGATGGGAAGGATATGGTCCTGAATTTGATAGCTGGATAGATGCGGATGGAATAATTTCACTTTAATCATTTATTATTATTATAATTAAGCAGTTGATTCAATAAAGGGGTAATCATGTACAACCTGTGTTTTTCTAAAATTCATATTTCACATTAGGGTACCCTAATATTAACACATCGAACCCTACTGTTTATTGCTCGTCCTATTACCATAATGCGGGAAAGCCTAAAAACCCAAGGGCCCGGATGGGGCTCAGAGGTATGAGGACACACCTCATATACATACATCTAACCCCTGGTGTAGATTGGGATGTGATTTCTAACGCAAAAACGTTATTTCTTATGATATTTAGCACACGGACATAAAATGTACGACTTTCCGTTGACGACTCATTGAACTCATATCCTCAATGTTTGCAAGAAAGTGCGATGATGAAATCAAAACACCACATTTGCAAACTACTTCTCACCCTTCCTCTATCTATGTATGCTGTACACCTCCACTATGCATACTGTATCAGTCTCTAGACCCCTCTATACATACTGTACTTTTTATGGTAATAGCAACAATGTGATTAGAACTATCACTCATCAGACTCGTGCTCAGAGGAGCTCGGGGTATGAGTATATGAAAAAAGGGGTACTCTCTATAAAAAAAAAGGTCGTGGGTAAGGGCACTCACCACAGAGTCTATGATGAGGGATATTTTCTATACAAAAACGTCATTATTCTGCTATGTATTAATTGCACATCAAATGTGACACCTTTTTTTTAATGCGTAGCAACTTGTTCCTATATGACTTTCTGGTGGCAACTTTATGAACTCATTTTTTCAATGCTCGCAGGTGAGTACGGTAATGGGTTCACAACCCCCTCCTATACTTTTCATATACATATCTAAATGCTCAACTATCTATACATACTGTAGATTTCCTTCCCTCACCCCTATGCATACTGTATCTGTACCCCCTCTTCTATCTATACATACTGTATTTTTTTGGTGATAGCAACAATGTGATAAGGACTATCACGCATGATACCAGGGTGCATGAGGGGCCCAGGAGACATAAAGATATGAAAAAAAGGGGTACTCTCTATAAAAAAAAAGGGGGTGGGGGCCCACCATAGAGTCTATGATGAGGGATATTTTCTATGCAAAAACGTTATTATTCTGCTATTTATCAATTGCACATCAAATGTGTCAACAATTTTTCAAAATGTATGTGAATTGTGTCATGGGTTTTTCATACCCTTTTTTCAAATTGTAGTAGTTGCAAAATGGAGAATCATGCCAGATAAAAGACACTGTTTTTATGTTTTTTACACTCGCTTTCCCGAACCCTATCATCTATCTTTCCATATGTTATCATATCATCTTCCACCCACTATCACCTATACTCTTGAATCACTTGAAGACGTACTCTCATAATGCAATTCCACCCCAGGGCCCGTTGGGCCTGGGGTGGTTTATTTTCCCGCACAAGTACATGTGAATGCCCAATTTTTGGATAGGACTACAGTATGACTTATACTTGTCGGATATGGACCTCTATGTATACATCGTTTTCACACCCAAAGTATACTGTTTTACCTCAAATGTGTATGAACATGTGTTACTTTTTTTCCTTGTGTAAAGTAATGGTGAACAGTTTGAACACTTTGATCGTCATTTATTATCATTAAGCAGTCGATTCAATAAAGGGGTAATCATGTACAACTTGTAAATTATTCAATCCATATGGGGTCAAAACACCCTCTTGGTCAAAGTTTCCCTTGTCCACCACACGTCTTAGACGTTTTGTTTGAACGACAGATTCCAATCCATCCAACACATTTGAGCCTCGTTTCATACGGAATGTTCGAACCGAAAACATTCCTGGGTTTCCATCCAATTCTTCCAACACCTGAAAAATCAACAACGTAAAAAATCCACCAAAAGGGGACCCCCTTCTCTATGTATACTGTACTTTTTTTTTTGGTGACAGTAACATGTTGATTAAAACCTTACCAGTTTTTTCATGGACGCAAAGTTGACCTTGTCGGCAGTCTCGCAATTCAATGTGATCCCCTTGGCTTTTGTTTGATGCTTTTCATTTCCTTCCTCGTCCAACATTTTGATAGAATACACCTTGGGTGCCATGGTTACAATCTCATCAATGGCATGGCCATTGGGTGTTTCATCAGTCAGCTGACCAAGTGCCTCTCCTCGTAGGTCCCCCAGCACATCTTCGCCTCGTTTTTGACGGAAAATTATCGAATCCGTATCTGAAAAGTGAATGTGTTTAAAATGGGGGTAAATTGTGAAAAGAAACTAACCACAATAAATCAAATTTTCGGGTCCGACTTTCTTCATGGCTCGATATAGTTTGATGCGGGCAGCAGATGTTGTGAGAGCTCCATATACAATGTTTGTAAACTTGCTAGTTTGCAGTGCATCTTTGGTCGGAATTCTGGATACAAGTAGATGATCATCATTCCATTCCGTGAACGATCGTGGTCTGTATCCAGGTGATGTAATAAAGTTGACAGCATCCAAAACGCTATGAATATGGTACATTTTAGCCTCAGCTTTGCTTGGATTTTGGGCAAATTTGCCCCATGTGCTATTTAAAAACAGCTTTGCCAGACTTCGGAGAGCAGGATTTTTGCCAATATTATCCTTCTCCAGATTGACCTTATCATTTTTAGCAATGGCATCAATGTGTGTTTGCTTTTCCTCGTCCGTCATGTTTTCACGTGGCCATCCAGAAGCTTCGTGCTTCATTTTGAGTAGGGGTGCCATGAAACTTTCGAAAAATCCTCCGGTAAACCACTTGTCATCCGGCCAATGCCACACTTCGTGATACTTCAAAATTTGGTAGCCTTCCTCCAGAGCCAAATTGAGCTCATCACTACACCAAGTTCCTGTCAGATATCGGTCCGAAACGCTGGTGTGTGTACACTCACCAGCACGTTTCGACTGACCACATGTTCGACATAGCACAAAGAGCAACTTTCCATCTGTTCGCATTGGTAAAACTGGGAGTGCACAATCCGATGGAGGCAAAATGTCACAAAATACTAGACCTCGATACGGTAGAGTACCGTCAATTGGATGAAAGTCGCTAGTGATCCGTTCGGGTACTCCAATTGGATAGCTGGTTCCGCGAATGTTAATGTAGGGGTAGAGGGAGCAGAAATCAAAGTACTCTATCGAATATTGAGAGCACGCCTTGACCAAACTCTGGAATTGCTGGGTCCTCCCTCCATACATTGCTAGTCTTGGTTTGAGATGAGTAGCATGATGACACTGAAAAGTGATGAAAATTGGAAAGGTTCAGAAAAGGTTTAGACTTGCATTTTTGAAAAATTTCTTCATCTCCTTGTTTTTCGACTTTTTCTCTGTGATTTCACATTCCCAAATGACATGAAGCTTGTATCCAGCGGCTCGAAGAGCCGCATCCTTTGCCATTGTTCGATCATAGAGTTCTTGCATGGTGACATTTCTGTTTCGGGGGCACTTGTCCTCTCGGTTCGGATAGCACTTTTCACAACCATGCCAAAGACATCCGTGGATTTCATAAATTTCTTCAGTGTCCATATCGTAACCATCCACATGATAACCTTTTCCGGGCGCGACAGCAGCATAGAATTCACCCTCTTTGCGAAGAGTGTGTTGAAGTCTCATATTAGGATTCTGACTCTCTAGCCACAAAAGATATTTGAGTGCATATCGCGAATTGTTCCGTCCTCCATAGCCATTTTCAGGAATATAGCCAACAACTCCATCTTCAATGTGCTCATGTTTCATAACGAACATTACGTATGAGGCAAGTGTGGATGCTTGAATAAATGGATTCCAGCCACCCATTTTTTCTTGACAGAGCTCAATGTACTTGACCACTGCTTCCATCAAGATTTGCACATCATTTTTGCAATAATCGACAATCACCTTGTCGAAATCGAATGGCTGGTCCTTGTTCTTTTCATACCAGGCAATGAGGTTTGCCCTCTCCTTTGGCGATTTGAATCGAGGTTCATAATAGTCGATGGGTGGTAGTGTGGGCAGCACTTTTCCATAATTGTCCGGATGGTTATAGAGGTAGGGGAAGATTCCTTTGGACTCGGTTGCCAAATTGAAAGCAGCTGGTAGTTGGTCCAGACGCATTGGTATGTAGCGGGCGGAATCCCGAAAATTGAGCTCATTATCCTTTTCAATTGGAACGGTCGCAGTGATAAAAGTCGAGCCAGCCATGATGAAGGTCGCGTCGCTGTCTTTACTTTTGATCATTTCCTCCAGAGTGAATACATGGTCATATCTGTAAAAATGGTCAGCATTTGAATAATTTCAACATCATCATCACTCACCGTCCACCATTATGAGCAATAACATAGGCGTTTTTCAATCGAATATCGGTTCTCAAAAAGTGCGCGAATCGCTCCAGAACGGTCCCCGAATCTCCTGGTTTCAAATTGTACGTCAGCGCCCGAATTTCTCCACAATACTCACAATTGTTGCCCATACATTTGTTGCAAATTATCTTGTAACAGATTACATTTGGAACATGTTTGACTCCAAAAGAGTCGGTGCCTGAAATTTTGTTGATTCTTCTAGAAAGGGGTCTTTTTGGGTTATACCTTTATATTCGCCTGATGAGACGACAATGCTCTCGATATCATAGAGCACCATAACCCAAGACTCTTGGAGCTTCAGCTGACGTTTTCGATTAGCAGGTGTTGGAGCGGCAAAAGAGCATTGATGATTGAGTTTAGTTTTTTGCATACAGATATTGCAAAAGTGGTTATGATTGCAAACGTGCTTCAATCTGGCATACGGTTCTTTCTCGTGTATTTTGAAGCATTTGGTACACCTAGGAAAGAACATTGTAGTTATTTGAATAAGCAGTGGGACTATATAGATGTTTTGAATAATAAAACTCACTTTTGATACACGTCACAGTATGGCCAAGCTAGCTTTGATTTTTTCTTGAGATGACGGTCGAAACAGGCCTTACTGAGAAATGTGTTGTTACACTTATCACAATGGAGTTCCTCCTTTTCCACTGGTTTGCAATCTACAGCACCACATCTTTTGCATACTTTTTGACACTTTCGTTCATGATTCTTCTTCACCAGTTTGTTGCACTTGAAACAAAAGTAAAGTTTCACAGTTGGGACAGAAGGTTTGAAGAATTCGTAGTGTCCATTAGCATAGAAGAGTGGAATAAGTCCATCGGCCTCCTTGTTGTATTCTTCAGCAATTACTGGACATGAAGTACCAGGGGGTGAATGCCAGACAACAATCTGGTAATCTTCCAAATAGTCGGCCAATCGAGCTAAATGTGTCGAATCGTGTTCCCCATCATTGTATTCAACACCAGCATCATCCAGAAGATCTAGAGCCCTATTCAATTGATCACGTGGTCGAGTGGTATCGGCCCTCTATAAAAAAGGGGTGCTCATTTTCATCTTTTTATTTTACTTTTATTCATTTATTTTTTTTGTTGTAAAAATATTTTAGAAAAAAAACTCACATTTGCTCTAGTCAAACTAATATATTGACTTTTTAATCGTTCATCTGATTGGATGTTGAAATCGGACCATATTTTTCCAAGGACCAGCGCTTTTGGAAGGCAATAACCGTTTCCGACCACATTTGGTGTTCTGAGTCCAAATTTTTTCTGTAAACATTTGAATAAAAATGAGCAAACAAGGTACAACTTACCATGATTTGCTCAGGAATGGTACCACCACGGCCTGGTTTGTTTTCACTTTTGAAAATGCGCATTGAAAGTACCATGTTTTTATCGAGTCCAAGTTCAGGGCGGTTGGCGTTGGGAGATTGGCAGTGCTTGGAAATTAGATTGATCAAAGTGGATCCATTTGCCATTCTATACGTTTTGTGCAAAATCCAGAATCCGCCATTTTCCTTATAACCTGGATGCCTCAGATTCAACCAATATCGAGTGGTTTTCAAATCGCATCCAGCTTTTTCAAGCATGTGACGGATGAAAATGTCAAAAAGGCGTCCGACATTTTTATCCAAAGGTACAGTAGTTGGGAGAAATTGCAGGTTTTTGAGTACAAGTTTTCGCGGTTTCAGCACAAGAGTTTCAGAGGTGGTGCGTACAAAGTCGGTACCATCTTGAACTTCGGCAAACTCGTTGAAAAAGTCCATCTCCTCTTGGGTGGGAAACGTTTTGCCAATTAACTCGTTGTCTTCATCATCAGAATCATATTCTTCTGAAAAAGACTTTTCAAAAGATAAAAAAGGAAGAAAAATAGTACCATCAGTGCTATCGTAAAAGTCAGCCATCTTCTAGCAGTCAATAATACAATAATGAATGAAATCATACCCGTTGGGTGTGCGTGCTCGTGCAACTTCCGGTTCATTGCGCAATTTTTATTGAGACAATGGAAACAAAAGATATAATTACAATAGAAATGTGTACAATAGAAATGTATACTCATAATTATTAGAATAACAGAATTTGAATAATAATACAGTATCTTGAAAAAGCAGTACACTTTTTTGGTGATGAAATAAACCAGACGGGTGGTGAGAGATCAGACCTGAAATACATACATGGGGTTGTGTTCTTGTAAGGTACCGGACGTCCATATACTGTGTATAGGAGCGCCGGGTTCACAATCACATTGTTGTACTGACTGGAAAAGTTTACAGCTCCCATATACTCACTGCATATATGTATAGGGGTACTGTGTATATGAGGACTACAGTATGAAAGTGAAAGGGGTGGTAGTAACAGGAAATAACTTACCGATTTGAAAATGCGCATAGAGATTTTCATTGGTTCATCCAGGGGAAAAGTATGACGGTGGCGGCGGTGTTCTTCAAACTTTCTCATCAGATAGTGTCCATTGGCTTCCAAATAGGTCTTGTGTCTTATCCAGATATCATCAGCTCGAGTGCACTCTGAATGAGTGATGTTGAACCAATACTTTGTTGTCCCCAAATTGCCTCCGGCTTTTTGGAGCATGTGGCGTATGAAGATATCAAACAGATAGCCCAAATTCTCCGCCCGCGTGATCGTTTTTGGCAAATTTTCCAAATTTTTAAATTTCCAAATTGAAGAGCACATCAGGAGAGTTACAGTTGTAGTTCGTTTAAGTTCAGTTCCGTTCGAGAGCTCTACAAAATTGGCAAGATGATCCATTTCTTGTTGAGTTGGAAAATCCCCATAATTGAACTCTTCTGAAAATTCATGTTTTCAAAAGCTCTGGGAATGTAAAATAATTACCATCAGAGTCATCAGAGCTATCGTAATTGTCAGCCATCTTGCAACAGACGATAACAGAAGAATGAGAGTGGTCAGGAATATGAGGGAAATATTTGGTGGCTACTCACGGGTCACTGCACAATTATGTTGAGACAATAGAACACTATGTATGGAAAGGGTGACGAAATACCAAAACAAAAAAAAAACATTGGGTTGGTAGGGAAAGAAACATATATTCAAATGAAAATGCAGGGGTCCACTTGGACCCCCTCTCTCTATTTGGTTGAGATTCAATCTTAATTGGTGTCGAATTCACTATCAAGATGAGATTAGCACCTCCTGTATGAATCTGCGTCTCGTGGGAAAATGTATCTCTCTCCACGAAAAGGGGTATAGAATTCTTAAAACAATAGAATGAAAAAAAGAACAATAGGCTTCCTCGAGATGGACCTCTTTGGCTCAATTTCAATTCATTTTAACATTTTTGTTAGCTAGCGGACGGTGACCTCTTTTTTGAGCTCTCAAATGTCTCTTTTTTATTCTGATTCTGAATCTAGAATGTACCCAAAGGATTTTACGGATCCAGCACCTGCGAAGGTGACTAGAAATTGGCCAGATGCCGGTCACTTTTTTCAAGACTTGGCTCTATCTCCATTACCGACTGTGGATGAGACTCAACGGATTTCGGATGATTCTTCATTAATCTTGGATTCACCAGTCAAAACGGAAAAGACAAAAGGTTTGTTTTCGACATTTTTTAGTTTTGGAATTTACAAAATGTTTCTTCAGTGAAAAAACCAGCAGCACGGCGACGTTTGAATGGAAAACAAATGATTCCAATGATAGAACCTGGATTTCAAACGGAGAAGAAGAGGAAGAAGAGAAAAAACGAGAAAGACCTGGAGCAAATGAAGAGCAAACCCAAACCGAAGAAGTGCAAGACGTTGGTAGAAGACGAAGAGTTCAAACTTGGTCATATGGAGCGATTTGTATCCGTGATGTTTTGCAAAGGATGTCAGGATGGAACTCGTTATGACGGAAAGACTTTGACGATTGATCTATGTGACCGGTGTGGTAGAAGAGCTAATAGCTTTGAATCTTTTTGAAGTGTATGTTTTTTTCTTTCTTTTTTTGCATACCATTTTTTGTGTATCTACTATTTTTCTTCCAATAAACCTGTATGTACACCAATTGTGCTTTTGCGGTAAACAAATGTGCACTAACTATTTACGGGTCAATGATTTTCTGACTAGGCTCCGCCCCCTTTTTTCGAGAGGGGACTCTCAAAACAGCTCATTCATAACATTTGTCGTGCTCGCGGTAGGTCGTATTGTTTTGGAGCTCTCGATTTTCTTGTACCCTTAATCTTGGTGACCCAATTAGAACCAAGCCTACCTCCTCAACAGATTTTTTAGTGTGAAAATCTGTTGAGGAGGTAGGCTTGCTTTTTTTTTGTGTCACCCACGGTATGGGCGAAAAAGGTAAAACAAAGTTTCAAAAAACTTTTAAAATAATAATGATAATACGATACAACTTTCTGATAAAAATATGAAGACTCTGATGTGTCTGCGTCTCTCATCTTGATGCTCCCTCAGAGCAATTACAGCGCGAAAGAGCAATTAACGTGCTTCCTCCGGGCCGAACATCGCCTGTTCGGCCGGAGGAAGCACGTTAATACTACTTTCATCGTGTCCATTAGTTCGCGTTGAATTTGAAAATTCCATTGGATTCGGTATATTTCTCAATTTCTCCTTGCCCTTGACTATTCCAGATTCTCTCCTAAAACACGAAACCAAACAGATAAGATCTGTTTCTAGTCTCCCCCAGAAGCTTCCTCTTCTCTTTTTCACACTTGCGTAATCCTTCGGATCTCCGAAAAAATCTCTCGTCAGTGTATCCCCCGGAACAAATTTCAATGCTTTCATGGATCTGGTTTTCAAAATGTCAAAGTGTTGAAAATAGTGGGGTTTTGTACCGAAGATTCCTGGCCGATCCTGATCAAATTTTCCATCTCCTGTTGAAGTTAGAATTATAAATTTTTAGGTTTCAAAAAAGTGTTATGATCATAACTTATGAAGGTGTCCCTTGAAAATGATTCCAATCATTCTGACTGACAAAAATATAAAATGTGCAAGATTTATGGGAGACATTTTTTTGCGATATTTTTGGAGGTACAGGGAGAGCATTGTTGAAATTTAAATTTGAAGATTTTCTGCCGGGTCGTGTACTCCTCGTGGACTTCTCAAATGTCGAAAATCGATTTTTTCTTTTCAATGGAGCGCGCTGTATATTCAGAAACATTGCTCAAAATTTGTTAACATTTTTTCTGTTGCAATGTGTTCAGAAATTCTGTCAGGTTTTTTTGAAAAATGTTTTAAAGAGAAAAGTAACAATAAAATAATGTCAGCATAAACACCCTTCATTCACATCACCAATATCAAAATCAATGCTAGCAATATACCAGCCCACACGGAATTTAGGATTCTTGATTCTGAAGTCTGCGATTTCGTCTCCACCAGACTAATTTTGCACATCCCATGTTCCACTGTTCCATGTTGACAGTACGCTCCACTGAAACTCAATTTTTTGAAAGTTTTGAGTCAAAATCACGGCTCCGAGACATTTCA
This sequence comes from Caenorhabditis sinica, assembly GCA_963932045.1. Lineage (NCBI taxonomy): Eukaryota > Metazoa > Nematoda > Chromadorea > Rhabditida > Rhabditidae > Caenorhabditis > Caenorhabditis sinica. The sequence continues at coordinate 26,393,326 of OZ009940.1, forward strand.
CAGCCAACCGTTTCGCAATTTCGACATTTCGCTACCGGTCATTTCGCCACGGCGACTATCAGCAACCACGCCATTTCGAAACCACGAATTCCAGGATTTTTGTAGAAAGTTTACGTTAAAATCACAACTTCTCACATGTAGACTATAACCTGGAATAGTTCACAAGACCCCCAATCCCATACAATCTTAATCAACGAAATGTGGACTAGTTAATAGAGTTTCGAAACGACTGGTTTCGAAACGTCCAGTTTCGAAATGTCTTGGTTGCGAATTGTCGTGGTTGCAAAATCGATGGGAGTTGCGAAATGTCCCGTAGCCAAAATGACTCACCGACTCAAAAAACAAATCCCCTTGGTATCCACTACCTGCATCTTCGTAAAGTACTCCGTTGTGTACTTCATAATTCCGGTACATGACTTTTCAAATTGAAAACACCCAACATGAGTCAAGTTGGGGTTGAGGACATATTCGAATCCAAATTCTTCTATGACTTTCTGGGTCTCGATCTCGTTAAAGACTTCGAAAAATTCATCGATAATCTTGGTTTTGGGCTCAGATAGAAAGTAGGTGGATTGGTTTTGTAAGTTGAGGGATTGTTCGCAGTTGGTTTGATTTTCAACGACTTTTTCCAGGTTTGGATCGTATTTCTGAAAAAATTTTTTTTCAAAACGGATCTCAGAATCTCTACTCACCAAATCACTCATACCCGGAACACTGGCTATATCTGCATACTTCTTCCGAAACTTGTTCACAGAATCCAGAATTTCCCGTCGTTGCTCAATAACCAACGATATAGTGGAGGACACTGGAAAGTAGATGAATAGCTCGGAAAGAGTTCTAAAAAGGAGCATACCGTGAAGACTCAAAACAACTCCAATAAAGCACAGATAGATTTTCATTGTCAATAGTAAAACTGAAAATGATTCGGAAACTGAAGACTGAAACTAAAATTGGATAGATGTTATCAAAGAAGCTAGAAAAACTTCAAAGATTCACGTGTATTGCAAAATTAAAGTTTGCAGATTTGTTCTTCGCAATCCGTCCTTTTGCTCCTACGACAATCCGCAACTACGCCATTTCGCAACCACGAATTTCATATTTTGCTATAAGTTACCGCTGAAATTAATGTTTTCCAAATGTAGATGACCACCTGGATTAGCTTAAAATACCCTCCAATCATATTAAACCTTTGTGAATGTGAAGTGGGGTACTTCATAGATTTACAAAATGACTGGTTGCGCAATGTCCAGTTGCCGAATGGCTTCGTTACAAGATGTCGTGGATACAAAATCGACGTGAGTTGCGAAATGACTGGTTGCGAAACGTCGCAGAGCCGTGACTCGGTGACCAACTTCACTGTGTGATGGTGAAATAGGACTACCCAATGCATGTTTTCTTCTCATTTTGAATTTACAGTGATTGATTACCCACCCCCCCCCCCCCCCCACTGATCCCTCTTGTTTGTCCCCTCAACCAGCTGCCACCCACATCGTCTTTTCTATTCATTAGATACATTTTGCATTGGTCCTGAGCAGAGGCCCTCCGGGCAGCTGCCTCAGAATACCGACTCATGAATAAAAATTCTAGCTAGATCTCATTGTAAAATGTTGCAAGTCATGAAATTCCAGATCACAGGTTCAAGGGAAAGCGCGCTTAAATTTCTCTAATGTGACACCTGACCTTTTTGTTTATTGATCATGAGACATCGACGAAATGCTTTAAACGAGCCCTCATTTTTCCAAAGCCATATGCCTAGAGCTTGACTCAGTCTCTCAGAAATTGTTAATCTATCTTCTTCGTTCCCGGGGGACGAAAACCCTCAATTTTTTTCTGAACGACGAAAAAATAAAGGAGCAAATTCCGATATTTTCCTGTCTCGCACCATGACAGATTCCGTCAACATAAAAAAATGTTCTGCCTGTGTGTTTTTTGTTCTATAAAACGCTTCTTTTTTTGTACGCCACTCTAATTTTGTTATCAGGTGCTTCTCAAATTACCGATAAATGTGTTGACAAAAAATCAGGCGACTTTGTATATAACACAATAATATATTGTCTTTTTACAGTAGTAGATGTACTAATACATTTGGCTCCGCGACACGTGACATTTCGCAACTGCGACATTCCGCAACTATGACATTTTGAAACTTACAATTTCGAAACCACGACGTTTCGAAACTGTATCATTAGTATGTTTGTTGTCAACTCTTGACACAAATGAAAGTTTTGAACTGTTTTCTTTTATTTTTGTGAAAAAATTTTCTAAGGACCAAACTACCCGACCAGAGTCAGAATCTTCTCGGAAGTCATGTCCCTCAAGACTCACTAGTCAGCTGAAACTTTTTCTGAACAAAAAAAGGTCCTTTCTTCCCCCATCTCATTCCCTAACGGCCTTCTTGCGTCTATTAGGAAAAAGTTAGAAGAAAGAAAAGAGTCCTGTTGCAAAGAGCGAGAACGATATCTCCCAAGAAGATTGAGAGAAAAGTGATGATCATTGATGTTTGTTCATTGTCGATTTCTCATGTTCCTTTTTCTCTTGTTTCCCAAACTCTTCTTTTGCACCTCCGCGTTTCCCACACCCGGTATGGGAACGTGATTTCCACCGCCTATAAATACAGGCTCATGTAGCCCTTTCTTTGCCTTTTCATCATTCTCCCCCCCCCCCCCCCCCCAATCTTTATATCTACCCAATAAACCGTCCATTTACAAGAACCCCCTTCCACGACTTTTAAAACTTCTCTAATGTGACACCTGACCTATGTTCATTGATCATGAAACATCGACAAAATTTTCTAATCAAGCCCTCATTTTTCCGAAGCCATATGCCTAGAACTTGACTCAGTCTCTCGGAAAGCGTTTACTCTAGCTTCTTCGTTCCCAGGGGACCGAAACATTAAATTTTTTCTGAACGGCAAAATAATGAAGGAGAAAAGTTCAATTCTTTCCGTCTTGCACCCTGACAGCTTCCGTCAACATCGGAAAAATGTAAGAATCTTCTCGGAAGTCATGTCCCTCAAGACTCAGTGGCTGCGCCGAGTTTCCAACGCCACAGAATCCCACGGAAGAGGAGAAATCAAAGGAGAGAAAGCACGTGGAATCCGGACGACCCAAGCCACGTCAGAAGATCAAATGTCAGATTGAACTCCTTTGATTAAATCAGTTCTAAGTTTTGCTATCAAGCAAACCAATAAAGTCTTTGTGGTTGTGAGTTTAGTGTTCTTAGTTCTCAAAGTCTGTTTCTGTCCATAGCGATAGAAATAGATAACTTGGGGGCCGAACCAAATTAGTTGTATTAGCAGAAGTCAGACGCTGGTGAAGGTGATAAGACCTGATCCGAGCTCCTTCGCTAGTAGAACTTTTCCTCAATTCGAATTCGTTTTGAGAAGAAACCTCTCGTTGACTAAAAATCAGCGTGCATATCGTTCATTCTCGGAGATCGAAGATCGAAGAGTCGGACAAATAAAAGCGGTTAGACCGTGGTGAGATACTTTGGTGAGATTTTGGTGAGATTTTGGTGAGACTCTGGTGAGACGGTGGTGTTGGTGTGGTGAGATACGGTGTTGGTGGTGTGGTGTGATATTGGTGAGACACGGTGGTGTGCAAACGGTGAGATACGGTGGTATTTGTGTGGCGAGAGACGGTGATGTCGTTGAATACGGCGAGAATGTCTAGTGAGGAGAAAATGGGGGTTGTGAGGAGTGGGGAAAGTATTCTGAATGGAAGTGTGAGTGGTGGTGGATACAGCAAGTCCTGGGCGAACCAAATGAATGAGGTGGCTCTGAAGGAGAGACGCAAGTTGGTGAAGGGATTCACTGATTTTGTGGAGTCGTCTGGGCGCATGGAGAGTGATATGTATGAGGCACTCAAGGCGGCGTGCCAAGGCAACGAGAGACAGTCAGAAGTGCTTATAGAGCCGGTGAAAGAATACTGTCAGGAGTTGCGTTCACGATTTGAAGAGCTTGGCGGAGAGAGATGGCCCCTAGAGGTCATCGGAATAATGAGGGAAAATGGAGTGAAAACGGTAGAAGAGTTGCGTGAACTCTGTGAGAAAGGTGTAGAAATGGTGTCAGGTGGCAACGTGGAGAGTTCCAAAAAGGCCCAGGATGAGTTGGCATTGTTACAAGATGCTTGGAGTCAGGAGAGAGAGATGCTGTTCAAAGAGTTGAACAAGCTGAAAAATGAGAAGAGATTGGCTGAGGAGGCTGTCTCGAAGCACAAAAAGGCGCTAAAGGAGGAGCGTGAGGCTAGTGGCGAGTTGAGAGAACTGCTCAGAAAGCAGGAAAATGAGCCTAGGAAGGGAAGACAGGACCGTGATACTGAGGAAGTTCCGGTGCCCTCGAGGTTGGAGGTGGCCAGAAAGTGGTCCACGAATAGTTCGGAGGACGAGTTCTCGATGCGCGGTAAGCCTGGAGAGTTCTCAGATAGTGAAAGAAGTTGGGGTGATGACTGGAAGAGTGGCAGAGGTGGCAGTGGTAGCGCGGGGAATGAGATCATGATGGAAATGGTCTCATCTATGGGGAGGATGATGAAGGCGTCGGCGTTGCCGGAGCCGAAGACGTTTGACGGTACTGGGGACTTCAAGGAGTTCAAGAGAGCTTTCTTGCTGAAGTACCAGCAGGTAACAGATGAAGATGATGAGCTTGTGGCTATCTTGGAGGAGAGATACCTGAAGGGAGCAGCGAAATCGTTGTTCAAGTCGTTGAGAGATAGACATGAGAGGTCTATCGCTGAGTTGTTCGTTGAGTTTGAAACGAAACTCAAGAAGAGACAGGGAGATGCTAAGGCGGAGGCTCTGCATGAGTTTGATAGGCTCCAGAGGGCTCCTGGGCAGAAGTTGTGGGAGTATCTCATTGAGGTTGAGAAGTGGTCGAAGAAGGCCTATCCGGAGGTGGGGAAAGCGACGTTGTCGCAGATGAGAACCACCAAGCTGTTGAGAGCTACGGAGGATGATGATATGTTGCAGTCGGTGCTGGTAGCAAAGCGGCTGGAGTTGCCACTGGGAGAACAGTATGATCAGTTGAAAGATGTCGTACTGCAGAGGGAGAATGAGAAGTTGCGAAAGCAGAAAGAGCGAATGGGGAGATGGAGAGATCAGGGAAACAGTGATGGTCGTCGTTCGCCTGTAGGTAGTAACGATGGTGTCCGGAAAACTGTAGGGGAGAGAAGAGATAGTGGAGCGAAAATAAAATGCTTCACTTGTGGAGGAATCGGACACATGTCTCGGCAGTGTGTGTCGAAAAGAGTCGATAAAGTGCAGATCCAAGAGGGGACTGTCAAGAATGCTGGGGTGGAAACCGTGGAAGTAGTGGAGATGTTGGGACAACAGAGACGGGTTGTCATTGATAGTGGGGCAGTCGTATCGGTGATATCGACCAGTGCCTACGAGAAGTTGAAGGCGGGGTGTCGTAACTGGGAGAAGGAAGTTGAAGTGTTCGGAAAGCCGACATTCACACTTTTGAATGCGTCGAGCTCTGAGATGAAAGTCAGGGGGCAGATCAAGATTCCCATGGTGGTCAGAGGACGGAAAGTAGGAGTAGTCTTCCAGTTGGTTCAGAACTGGGTAGATAAGATACTGATAGGAACAAATGCTTTTGAGAGCATTGGTGTTGAGTTGAAGTGGAAAGATCCAAATCGGGTGGTGAAGGCCGAGGAGAACTCGGCAGAAGTACAGTTCATTGGAGGTGAGAAGAAAGTGGAGAGACCAGGAGAGAAACTTCGGAAGGTTCCGAACGAGGTATCGGAGATACAATGCAAGAACGTTGCCCTGCGTGGAGAGAGGGGGAGAGGTGCAAGCACGGGTGACGTGGGAAAGATGTTCAAATCGGAACAATGGAGAGGATGGATTAAGAAGTCAGCTAATATGGAAATTGTGGATCCTTTGATGCCGGTTGGGAATCACAAGACACCACTCATCTTGGAGAAGTGGAATCAGAAGTCGCTGGATGGTCTTCGACAGTATCTGCGGATGGCGTTGCCAATTCATTCAACTGGATGTCAGCTGAAGAAGGATGAACAGCCAGACAGAGGATCACAATTTGGATTGAAGACGGACGTCGCTCATGGAGAAGGACACCCGATGGCCGAAAGGAGGGGGAAGTGGCTGCGCCGAGTTTCCAACGCCACAGAATCCCACGGAAGAGGAGAAATCAAAGGAGAGAAAGCACGTGGAATCCGGACGACCCAAGCCACGTCAGAAGATCAAATGTCAGATTGAACTCCTTTGATTAAATCAGTTCTAAGTTTTGCTATCAAGCAAACCAATAAAGTCTTTGTGGTTGTGAGTTTAGTGTTCTTAGTTCTCAAAGTCTGTTTCTGTCCATAGCGATAGAAATAGATAACTACTCACTAGTCAGCTGAAATTTTTTTCTGAACAAAAAAAGTTCCCTCTCCTCCTCCATTTCATTCCCTAGCGGCCTTCTTGCTTCTATTAGAAAAAAGTTAGAAAAAAAGTCCAACCATTTATCAAATTTTTTTTGCAGTAATCCTTCCCTTCCACATCTTCCTTTTCGTGAGCTTTTTGGAATTTTGTTTAGTTTTAAACCCTCCGCCTCTTTCCTGGTTTTACTGGGACGGAGGAACCATTGATCATCAGTTCCTGGCTTCAGTCAGTTCTCATGTTCCTTTTTCTTTTCTTTCCCAAACTCTTATTTTGCACCTCCGCTTTTCCCATCCCCGGTATGGGAACGCGATTCCCATCTCCTATAAATACAGGCCCATGTATCACTTTCTTAACCTTTTCACCATTCTTCCCCCAATCTTTATATCTACCCAATAAACCATCCATTTATAAGAACCCTCTTCCACGTCTTTATAGATCAAACTACCCGGCCAGAGCCAAAATCTTCTCGGAAGTCATGTGCCTCGAGCTTAGCTGAAACATTTTCTGAACAAAAAAGTTCCCTCTCTTCCCCATCCTCATTTCTGGCGGCCTTCTTGCGTCAAAATCAGAAAAAATTAGAAAAAAGAAAGAGTCCAACCATCTATCAAACTTTTTTTGCAGTAATCCTTTCCTTCCACTTCTTCCTTTTTGAGAGCTTTTTGGCATTTTGTTCAGTTTCAAACTCCCTCGAGGTCCGCCTCTTTTCTGGAGGAACCATAGGATCATCAGTTCTTGATTTCAGTCAGCTTTGTCTTACTTGGAGAACTTTAAAATTCAAAAAAATTTTCTGAACAAAAATGTTCCCTCTCTTCCCCCATCTCATTTCCTGGCGTCCTTTTTGCGTTAGAAGAAGAAAAAAGTTAGAAGAAAAAAAAAGAGTCCATTTTTTTATTTTTAAATTCCCTTGTGCCACCCCCTCAAGCTCCGCCCCTTTTTAGTGGTTGAGCTGGGTTTGGAGGCTTCAGTCATTTTTTTCTCACTTGAAGAATCTGAATGCTATTGCTTTGTCCCTCTTGTCTACACATTTATTAAATTCAATTTTTTCCAGAACCTTCCTCTTCTCGACTTCCTCCTCCAAGCAACATGACAATCAACATGATCCACCTTCTGTTGCCTACCCTCATCATTGGTAAGTTATTTGAAACTCCTTATTTTCTTATAAAATTGTTTTCTAGTCTCGATTCCATCTGTCTTCCCGTTCCTCCCATCCCAACATCTAGACAACGCCGGAACTCTCAACAAGCTGAATGAGTTTAGAAGAGGATTCGCTAAAGCTGCCGGAATCGCCAACATGCATGAACTGGTAGGGTTTCCGGAACTGATTTATTTTATATAAGAAACTTTTGAATTCCAGAAATGGGATAGCGATCTCCAAGCCTCCGCAAAAATTTTTGGCTCCTCAGTTCAAGGCCTCCGCTCCTCCCAAAAATACGAACCGTCTTATTTAAACGTGCCTGATCTCTTCATCCAGAACTTCGTAAACTACACTGCTACCCACCAAGATCAGATTCAAGTTCTCGACGGGTATTTCGGAACCGAGGACTATTTCGCCGCCGTTCTCCACCCAACCGTAACCCTCGTCGGTTGTTCACAGCTCAAGGAAAAGCTGACCGGGGAGACAATGCCGACCGCACGAAAACTAACAGGAATGAAGGAATTCGAGTTCACAACCCTCTGTGTTCTCGGCCCGAAGTGAGTTTTTTTTTTCAAAATAATTGAGTTATCGGTGTCTGCTCGGCAATCACAACTTCTCACATGTAGACTATAACCTGAAGTAGTTCATAGACACTCAATTCCATACAACCTTAATGAACGTGAAGTGGACTAGTTAATAGAGTTTCAAAACTACTGGTTGCAAAACGTCCAGTTTCGAAATGTCGTGGTTGCGAAATGTCTGCTATAGTGGAAACAAAAAAAAACGCAAAAAAGAGACAAAACAACGATAGGGAATCAAAAAATGGGGCGGCATTTTTTATCTACAAAGGGAAGGACGAAATGATATTCAGTTCTAGTTTTGATCTACTAGTTATTCCTAGTAAATAGAAAGCAGGTCTAGGATGTAAAACATAAATAAATTTTCGTTCATAACAAGGGGGTTGACAGCTGAAAATGAAATAAGAAAAATTGGTTGCTGACGCGTTTCGTGATATCTCCGAAATTTTCACTAGAGGATACTACAGGGGGTTGGTTCTGAAAAAATTCAAAAGGGTCGTTGCAAAATCCGGGAATTTAGTGAATTTCACATAACCAAAAGAAAGACGTTTATTCAAAAAATTTCAATTCAGTTATCAACAGCCTTCATCACAGTAGCTTTTTTGCACAGTCCATGTTTTCCTTTTCCATACACACATGCGGATCCAGGCTCACCATGAATACGATCTAATTCTGCTGGCTCCATGCTGAAAATGTTCAATTTCAAGATTACGGTAGAGTTGATATTTGAGGTACCACTGTGAAAAATTATTGTTTTTCATAATAGTTTTTTAAAATCTAAAGCTTTTTCAGACCTACAGTACCGGCCAATAGCATATACACTTTTGGTGTTTTCAGTTGAAAAACGTCAACTTTGGGGGTCTGTGAAAGGATGTTAAACTTGACCGTTTGATCTGAAATTTTTTGGATGCATACATCAACTCTAGAACTCTATTTTTATGTCAACTACAAAAATAGAGTTCTAAAGTTGATGTATACACTCAAAAAGTTTCAGATCAATCGAACAAGTTTAACATTGTTTCCCAGACCCCCAAAGTTGACGTTTTTTTTCAACTGAAAACACCAAAAGTTCATATACTATTGGCCGGTACTGTAGTTTTCCCGTTGTGTACTCCAAGAACTTGTCCACAAATTCAGAAGGCACTGGCTCGTAATGTGGTTGTTCTTTTAACTTTTTGGGGAGAACTACAAAAAATTAAATACTAAAATGACAAACATAAAAAAGATGTACTAAAAATATCAAAGTAATTAAAAAATGAAAACTCACTATGGTCCAAAGATACATACAGTCCCCACCGTAATCTTCTGACTTTCCAAAACTTTTGTAGCCGAGTTTTTCGTTTTTAAAGTGCAAGGCTCTGGCAAGTTTGCACATCCAACTTCCATATACAGTGGTCGGAGGACATCAGAGAAATAGTGTTTGGCTCCGAAGAAGGAGTCGGTCCGGTTGATATCTTTGAGATGCTCCGTTGTGTACTCCAAGAACTTGTCCACGAATTCAGAAGGCACTGGTTCATAATGTGGTTGCTCTTTCAACTTTTTGGGGAGAGGACAGGATCTCGCAAAGGTTTCGGCTTCCTGCTCACGGAGTTCGTTGTATTCCTGGAAATTGGGAATTCAGGGAAATTATGAAATAGTAGTACTACCAATGAGTAGATGAGCAGTAATTTTGAACAATTTTATTATGAATTCGGAATCTGCAGACATTTTAACGTATTTTAAAGCAATATTATTTTTTGACCGGAATCCTCCTTTAACAACAAGAACAGTAAAACGTTCAAGCTAGACATGCCAGAGCTCCGGACTAGATAATCTGGACGAAATTCTTCAGTCGCCGTCCGTCCCGCCCATCTCTCGACCGTCGTTCGTCCACCGGCCGTCCCCTTTCCGTCCTCATCTTGCCCATCTCTTGTCCTTTTCTTGTCCACCGTCGGTCCGTCAAGTTTTTATGGTGGTTACTGTACACAACAGAAATGACATCGTTTGTTAGTCTGACGAAAACCCAGTGGATGCCGATTTCCCGGACTTTTTGTCGGAATAACTAGAAAATATTGATCTGAATGTTATTTTCGATACTTGGCCCGAACTATTTACCGAACTTTCTCTGTCTGAATTCATTATTAATATCATCTACACCCCGAGGGATTATACTATTTGGCCAAGCCAACCAAAACACCTCTATTTTTCTTTATTACGCTTTTCTGTCTTCCCACCACTTCATTCTTCATCACAATGGAAATCTTCCAAATCTTCTCAACCCTCTACAAAAACCTGCAATTTATTCTCTTTATCATTTCCGCTACAGTAAACTCCGTTCTTTTTCTTCTAATCATTTTCAAGTCTCCCAATAGAATTGGGTCCTATCGATATTTGATGTTGACTTTTTCGTGCTATTGTTTTGTTTTTTCGTATATTACAATGCTCGCGGAGCCAACTTCCGTGGCTCACGGACAGGTTTATTTGATCTTTGTGAGGAGGGAGAATCCAGAATTTCATGATTCATGGATGCATTTTTTGGTTTGTAAGTGATGGGTGTTGTTGGTTAGAAATTTTGGAATTATTTCTCAATTTTTTGAAAATGACAAAACTGTGAACCGCGGTAGGCAGCCGGTACACAGACGGCGATTTTTGACAGTTCTTTTTTTTGTATTTTTGATCATCTGACATATTGAAACCAGTCTTCAAAAGAAAAACGTTTCCCGTCTAAACCATTATTTCCAGGCATGTACTCTACCTCAATTGGTATCCTAATGTACCTTATCTCCGTTCAATTTTTCTACAGATTCTGTCTTATTTGCAGGTAAACGATGATTTCCAGTAGTTTTTCAATATTGGAGTAATAAAATTTCAGGCCAAAACAAATCCGATTTTTTAACGGAAAATGGCTCTGTTTATGGTTTCTGGGTATCCTTTGTGTTGGTTTGAACTGGTTTCTCATGGTCAGATTTTTAGCCGCCCGGACCCCAGAAATCGAGAATGAAATGAGGTTCGGATCTCAAAAAAAGAAACTTCTTGAAACCTACAATTTTCTTTTTTAGGACCACCTTGAAATCGGAGTTCCACTTAGAAATTGAACACGTTGAGCTCATTGCAATCCAATTTTACACAAAAGTTTTTACTAGACTCGGGTTTGAAATCCAATGGAATCTTACGACGTTAGCTTTGATTCTGAATGTTGGAATTCTGATGACCGTATTCTGCACTACTACAGTATATTGTGCAGTAGAGACTTATCGAGTTTCAATAAGTAGATTGGAGCAACAAACGGATCATCATGATAGGTTTAACAATCAGATTTTCTTGGCCTTGGTGACCCAGGTAAGGGGCTGGGATTCTAGAAAACCTAGAAGTTTCTAGACGAGTCTAGAAAATTCAAGAATGTTCTAGATGTGTCTAGAAGGATCCAGAAGAGCGTAGAATGTTCTAGAGGGCTATAGAAGCTTCTGGAAAGTTCTAGAAGATTCCTGAACTTTCTGAATTCCTAACGTTTTCCAGTCCTGTATCCCAATCATCTTCATGTTCCTCCCTATCACTCTCCTCATCATAATCCCATTATTCAACTTGTCACCAAAATTTCTGGTACAGTTATCGGCTATTAGTATATCCTTATATCCTATTTTGGACCCTCTGGCAGTGCTGTTGATTGTCAGCAGTTATAGAAATGGACTCATTGGTATTGTTCTTCTATAAAAATTTGATCGAACTCCTGAAATTTTTCAGATTGCTTCCGACCGCAGAAAATTTCAGAGTACTTTCGAAAAACAATTTCAACGGTCAATGAGGATTTTGATATGGATATTTTGTGAATCATTGCCAATTTTATTCGAACTCCCTTTAAACTTCATCATTTACAACATACTAAAAAATGTTCCTCATTCATTTTTTTGGGGTGTTCCATGAAAACCGCAATGAAATTTTCTGAAAATTGCCCATTTGACTAGAAAGTGCACATTGTCCATGTATGCTTTTTACATTATGCCTCTAGCTTTGCAAACTCCGTTCTCATAATCTGGTCATTTTTAAATTCTCCTTTCGGTTCTTACCATCTTTTTTCAAAACTGAACAGGTGTGCGGACTATTGATTATCCACACTATGTTTTTTCTCCTGGGAAAACGAAGACGTGTTTATGGCCTCCAGGAGTTCCCACCATTGTATTTATGTATTCATATATTGATTTTTCTATTGTTCTCTCCTGAATTCTCTTCACATGCCCCCACCCCCCCCCCCCGAGGGGTATATAAAGGAACAGATTCATTCATTTAGTCATTCAGTTCCGGAACTGCTCATCTTTCTCTTTTATTGACTTTTCCTCCTCCCTTCCTCCTTTTACCTGTATCATCTTTCCTCTGATACAGTGCACCGGATGTCTTCCTCGGCATCCGGGACCCCTCTCCTCCTCCTCCTCTCTCTTTCCTGTATAATCTCTCCTCTGATACAGTGCACCGGGTGTCTTCCTCGGCATCCGGGACCCCTCTCCTCCTCCTCACTCTTTCCTGTATCATCTCTCCTCTGATACAGTGCACCGGATGTCTTCCTTGACATCCGGGACCTCTCTCCTCCTCCTCCTCCTCTCTCTTTCCTGTATCATCTCTCCTCTGATACAGTGCACCGGATGTCTTCCTCGGCATCCGGGACCCCTCTCCTCCTCCTCACTCTTTCCTGTATCATCTCTCCTCTGATACAGTGCACCGGATGTCTTCCTTGACATCCGGGACCTCTCTCCTCCTCCTCCTCCTCTCTCTTTCCTGTATCATCTCTCCTCTGATACAGTGCACCGGATGTCTTCCTCGGCATCCGGGACCCCTCTCCTCCTCCTCCTCCTCTCTCTTTCCTGTATCATCTCTCCTCTGATACAGTGCACCGGATGTCTTCCTCGGCATCCGGGACCCCTCTCCTCCTCCTCCTCCTCTCTCTTTCCTGTATCATCTCTCCTCTGATACAGTGCACCGGATGTCTTCCTCGGCATCCGGGACCCCTCTCCTCCTCCTCCTCCTCTCTCTTTCCTGTATCATCTCTCCTCTGATACAGTGCACCGGATGTCTTCCTCGGCATTCGGGACCCCTCTCCTCCTTCTCACTCTTTCCTGTATCATCTCTCCTCTGATACAGTGCACCGGATGTCTTCCTTGACATCCGGGACCTCTCTCCTCCTCCTCCTCCTCTCTCTTTCCTGTATCATCTCTCCTCTGATACAGTGCACCGGATGTCTTCCTCGGCATCCGGGACCCCTCTCCTCCTCCTCACTCTTTCCTGTATCATCTCTCCTCTGATACAGTGCACCGGATGTCTTCCTTGACATCCGGGACCCCTCTCCTCCTCCTCACTCTTTCCTGTATCATCTCTCCTCTGATACAGTGCACCGGATGTCTTCCTCGGCATCCGGGACCCCTCTCCTCCTCCTCACTCTTTCCTGTATCATCTCTCCTCTGATACAGTGCACCGGATGTCTTCCTTGACATCCGGGACCTCTCTCCTCCTCCTCCTCCTCTCTCTTTCCTGTATCATCTCTCCTCTGATACAGTGCACCGGATGTCTTCCTCGGCATCCGGGACCCCTCTCCTCCTCCTCCTCCTCTCTCTTTCCTGTATCATCTCTCCTCTGATACAGTGCACCGGATGTCTTCCTCGGCATCCGGGACCCCTCTCCTCCTCCTCCTCTCTCTTTCCTGTATCATCTCTCCTCTGATACAGTGCACCGGATGTCTTCCTTGACATCCGGGACCCCTCTCCTCCTCTCCTCCTCCTCTCTCTTACCTGTATCATCTCTCCTCTGATACAGTGCACCGGATGTCTTCCTCGACATCCGGGACCCCTCTCCTCCTCTCCTCCTCTCTCTTACCTGTATCATCTCTCCTCTGATACAGTGCACCGGATGTCTTCCTCGACATCCGGGACCCCTCTCCTCCTCCTCTCCTCCTCCTCTCTCTTACCTGCATCATCTCTCCTCTGATACAGTGCACCGGATGTCTTCCTCGACATCCGGGACCCCTCTCCTCCTCCTCTCCTCCTCCTCTCTTACCTGTATCATCTCTCCTCTGATACAGTGCACCGGATGTCTTCCTCGACATCCGGGACCCCTCTCCTCCTCCTCCTCTCTCTTTCCTGTATCATCTCTCCTCTGATACAGTGCACCGGATGTCTTCCTTGACATCCGGGACCCCTCTCCTCCTCCTCACTTTCTTTCCTGTATCATCTCTCCTCTGATACAGTGCACCGGATGTCTTCCTCGGCATCCGGGACCCCTCTCCTCCTCCTCCTCTCTCTTTCCTGTATCATCTCTCCTCTGATACAGTGCACCGGATGTCTTCCTCGGCATCCGGGACCCCTCTCCTCCTCCTCACTCTCTTTCCTGTATCATCTCTCCTCTGATACAGTGCACCGGATGTCTTCCTCGGCATCCGGGACCCCTCTCCTCCTCCTCCTCACTCTCTTTCCTGTATCATTTCTCCTCTGATACAGTGCACCGGGTGTCTTCCTCGGCATCCGGGACCCCTCTCCTCCTCCTCACTCTCTTTCCTGTATCATCTCTCCTCTGATACAGTGCACCGGGTGTCTTCCTCGGCATCCGGGACCCCTCTCCTCCTCCTCACTCTCTTTCCTGTATCATCTCTCCTCTGATACAGTGCACCGGATGTCTTCCTCGGCATCCGGGACCCCTCTCCTCCTCCTCACTCTCTTTCCTGTATCATCTCTCCTCTGATACAGTGCACCGGATGTCTTCCTCGGCATCCGGGACCCCTCTCCTCCTCCTCCTCTCTCTTTCCTGTATCATCTCTCCTCTGATACAGTGCACCGGATGTCTTCATCGGCATCCGGGACCCCTCTCCTCCTCCTCCTCACTCTTTCCTGTATCATCTCTCCTCTGATACAGTGCACCGGATGTCTTCCTTGACATCCGGGACCCCTCTCCTCCTCCTCCTCATTCCTCTCAGGGTTTTTCTAGTTTTTCCCTTCAAAAAAAAATTTCCCTTTCACGTACTGAGCCTCTCCGTGGCGAAAGGGATCAACAGATGCATCTGGCCAATCAGTACATCTGGCTAATCAGTACAAAACCTCTTGCTTTTTAACGTCTCATTTCATGGAGTGCTTTCTTCAGTCGTAGACTTGATCCTGATTCCCAAATGATGGGAATTATGGAATCGATTATTTGAAATGTTGGACATGTTCTCATTGCTACTCAATTCAAACTTCACTTTGGTTTTCCTTCCTTGTTTTCGGATTCTGTATGATTCTTCGAAGGATTCTTGAAGTCTTTTTAACGTCTCATTTCATGGAGTTATTTCAGCCGTAAACTTGATCCGGGAATGATGTATTCTATTATTTGAAATGTTTGACATGAAATTTGGGAATCTGGATATATGGATACATTGACGTCGGGTTATCCGGAAGTTTTGAAAATGGGAGCTCATGGCAACCTGGCGCTTGGAAATCTGCAATTTCAGAAATTGAGAATTCGTGGAAATCAGGCAATACAGGCATATGGACATTTGGAAACACGGAAAAATTGGAATTCGGAAAACTGATTGAGAGGATATCTCGAAATTTGAAAAACGTGACATCCGGACATCGGAGAGTCCGGGAATTCAGTCATTTGGAAATCTGATAGAAAAGCTCAAAACAAAATTCCCAAAAAATTTTATTCAACAAAAACACAAAAAAAGTATGCTGTAAGATTTAACTATATGGGAGGTTTTTAGGAGGGAAACATATGTGACAAAACTGTGGGGATTCATATAAAGGCAATGGGATATAGATCATGAGGTCAAGGGTAAATAATTAAGGCAATGGGGCTTTATATAATGCAATAGTGAGCATACGATTTTCGGGGAACTTTTTGCTATGAATTTGGAAAAAACTAAAAATCATAAACCAACGGATAAAAATAGCAGGAAAGACTCAAATTATCATATTTTGCAATGAGGAAGAACTAGATGAAGTAAATGGATGGAAATATGTGGTAAGGAAGTATTCTAGAAGACTAGTGCAAAGTTGAAGTAAATAATAATATAGAATCCCATAAATTACTGAATCATTTTACACATAGAACATTTTCGGTAATTTCAGAAGATACCGGAGAATTCTTCCCGAGAGATTGAAATGGTCAGAAGTTTTGGAAGGGGTAGTGGGTATTACAACATGATGGGAAACGTTTTAGGGGTGAAGTTAAACGCAATTACTTTGAAACACTTTGAAACAACAATCACGGAACCGGGTACGCTTCCATTTAGTGAAAACTGGAAGACGATCTTTCGCCCAAATCATTTGGTGAGTGGTTTCAAGGTGTTTCTAAAGAATCTGGAGGTTTCTAAAGGATTCTGAAGGATTCTCAAGAATCTCGGAAAATTCTAGAGGAGTCTGGAGCAATCTGGAATTTTTTGGAAAATTGATCAGATTGATTGTTCTGGGAGCGGTGATGGAGTGTGACCCGATGCGAAGCAGAAGCCTCTCGAAAGATTGGCGTTTAGCCGTTGTTCAAACTACGCAAATCCTGAACGGCTACTACGATCCTGAAGTCAGAGAGCGACTAAAGGCGTTCTTCAATGCATTTGCCTGGAAACGTTGCAAGATTGAAATGAAAGATTTGGAAGGAAGAGTTAGTTTGTTTTTGAGAGTTCTAGCGATATCCGTATCCTCCAGGGGTCCTAGGTTTAGGCTACAGTAGGATTCTAGAATTCTAGAAATGTCTGAAGCCATCCTGAAGATTCGGAGTTCTCCCAAAACGAGTTTTCAATCTCAAACTTTTCAGCATGTCTTTGCAAATGCAAACGCCTAAAGTACAAAAAAAAAATCTTCCAGCATTTTCCAAAAAATTCCAGATTGCTCCAGACTCCTCTAGAATTTTCCGAGATTCTTGAGAATCCTTCAGAATCCTTTAGAAACCTCCAGATTCTTTAGAAACACCTTGAAACCACTCACCAAATGATTTGGGCGAAAGATCGTCTTCCAGTTTTCACTAAATGGAAGCGTACCCGGTTCCGTGATTGTTGTTTCAAAGTGTTTCAAAGTAATTGCGTTTAACTTCACCCCTAAAACGTTTCCCATCATGTTGTAATACCCACTACCCCTTCCAAAACTTCTGACCATTTCAATCTCTCGGGAAGAATTCTCCGGTATCTTCTGAAATTACCGAAAATGTTCTATGTGTAAAATGATTCAGTAATTTATGGGATTCTATATTATTATTTACTTCAACTTTGCACTAGTCTTCTAGAATACTTCCTTACCACATATTTCCATCCATTTACTTCATCTAGTTCTTCCTCATTGCAAAATATGATAATTTGAGTCTTTCCTGCTATTTTTATCCGTTGGTTTATGATTTTTAGTTTTTTCCAAATTCATAGCAAAAAGTTCCCCGAAAATCGTATGCTCACTATTGCATTATATAAAGCCCCATTGCCTTAATTATTTACCCTTGACCTCATGATCTATATCCCATTGCCTTTATATGAATCCCCACAGTTTTGTCACATATGTTTCCCTCCTAAAAACCTCCCATATAGTTAAATCTTACAGCATACTTTTTTGTGTTTTTGTTGAATAAAATTTTTTGGGAATTTTGTTTTGAGCTTTTCTATCAGATTTCCAAATGACTGAATTCCCGGACTCTCCGATGTCCGGATGTCACGTTTTTCAAATTTCGAGATATCCTCTCAATCAGTTTTCCGAATTCCAATTTTTCCGTGTTTCCAAATGTCCATATGCCTGTATTGCCTGATTTCCACGAATTCTCAATTTCTGAAATTGCAGATTTCCAAGCGCCAGGTTGCCATGAGCTCCCATTTTCAAAACTTCCGGATAACCCGACGTCAATGTATCCATATATCCAGATTCCCAGATTTCATGTCAAACATTTCAAATAATAGAATACATCATTCCCGGATCAAGTTTACGGCTGAAATAACTCCATGAAATGAGACGTTAAAAAGACTTCAAGAATCCTTCGAAGAATCATACAGAATCCGAAAACAAGGAAGGAAAACCAAAGTGAAGTTTGAATTGAGTAGCAATGAGAACATGTCCAACATTTCAAATAATCGATTCCATAATTCCCATCATTTGGGAATCAGGATCAAGTCTACGACTGAAGAAAGCACTCCATGAAATGAGACGTTAAAAAGCAAGAGGTTTTGTACTGATTAGCCAGATGTACTGATTGGCCAGATGCATCTGTTGATCCCTTTCGCCACGGAGAGGCTCAGTACGTGAAAGGGAAATTTTTTTTTGAAGGGAAAAACTAGAAAAACCCTGAGAGGAATGAGGAGGAGGAGGAGAGGGGTCCCGGATGTCAAGGAAGACATCCGGTGCACTGTATCAGAGGAGAGATGATACAGGAAAGAGTGAGGAGGAGGAGGAGAGGGGTCCCGGATGCCGAGGAAGACATCCGGTGCACTGTATCAGAGGAGAGATGATACAGGAAAGAGAGAGGAGGAGGAGGAGAGGGGTCCCGGATGCCGAGGAAGACATCCGGTGCACTGTATCAGAGGAGAGATGATACAGGAAAGAGAGTGAGGAGGAGGAGAGGGGTCCCGGATGCCGAGGAAGACATCCGGTGCACTGTATCAGAGGAGAGATGATACAGGAAAGAGAGTGAGGAGGAGGAGAGGGGTCCCGGATGCCGAGGAAGACACCCGGTGCACTGTATCAGAGGAGAGATGATACAGGAAAGAGAGTGAGGAGGAGGAGAGGGGTCCCGGATGCCGAGGAAGACACCCGGTGCACTGTATCAGAGGAGAAATGATACAGGAAAGAGAGTGAGGAGGAGGAGGAGAGGGGTCCCGGATGCCGAGGAAGACATCCGGTGCACTGTATCAGAGGAGAGATGATACAGGAAAGAGAGTGAGGAGGAGGAGAGGGGTCCCGGATGCCGAGGAAGACATCCGGTGCACTGTATCAGAGGAGAGATGATACAGGAAAGAGAGAGGAGGAGGAGGAGAGGGGTCCCGGATGCCGAGGAAGACATCCGGTGCACTGTATCAGAGGAGAGATGATACAGGAAAGAAAGTGAGGAGGAGGAGAGGGGTCCCGGATGTCAAGGAAGACATCCGGTGCACTGTATCAGAGGAGAGATGATACAGGAAAGAGAGAGGAGGAGGAGGAGAGGGGTCCCGGATGTCGAGGAAGACATCCGGTGCACTGTATCAGAGGAGAGATGATACAGGTAAGAGAGGAGGAGGAGAGGAGGAGGAGAGGGGTCCCGGATGTCGAGGAAGACATCCGGTGCACTGTATCAGAGGAGAGATGATGCAGGTAAGAGAGAGGAGGAGGAGAGGAGGAGGAGAGGGGTCCCGGATGTCGAGGAAGACATCCGGTGCACTGTATCAGAGGAGAGATGATACAGGTAAGAGAGAGGAGGAGAGGAGGAGAGGGGTCCCGGATGTCGAGGAAGACATCCGGTGCACTGTATCAGAGGAGAGATGATACAGGTAAGAGAGAGGAGGAGGAGAGGAGGAGAGGGGTCCCGGATGTCGAGGAAGACATCCGGTGCACTGTATCAGAGGAGAGATGATACAGGAAAGAGAGTGAGGAGGAGGAGAGGGGTCCCGGATGCCGAGGAAGACATCCGGTGCACTGTATCAGAGGAGAGATGATACAGGAAAGAGTGAGGAGGAGGAGAGGGGTCCCGGATGCCGAGGAAGACATCCGGTGCACTGTATCAGAGGAGAGATGATACAGGAAAGAGAGAGGAGGAGGAGGAGGAGGAGAGGGGTCCCGGATGTCAAGGAAGACATCCGGTGCACTGTATCAGAGGAGAGATGATACAGGAAAGAGAGAGGAGGAGGAGGAGAGGGGTCCCGGATGCCGAGGAAGACATCCGGTGCACTGTATCAGAGGAGAGATGATACAGGAAAGAGAGAGGAGGAGGAGGAGAGGGGTCCCGGATGCCGAGGAAGACATCCGGTGCACTGTATCAGAGGAGAGATGATACAGGAAAGAGAGAGGAGGAGGAGGAGGAGAGGGGTCCCGGATGCCGAGGAAGACATCCGGTGCACTGTATCAGAGGAGAGATGATACAGGAAAGAGTGAGGAGGAGGAGAGGGGTCCCGGATGCCGAGGAAGACATCCGGTGCACTGTATCAGAGGAGAGATGATACAGGAAAGAGAGAGGAGGAGGAGGAGGAGAGAGGTCCCGGATGTCAAGGAAGACATCCGGTGCACTGTATCAGAGGAGAGATGATACAGGAAAGAGTGAGGAGGAGGAGAGGGGTCCCGGATGCCGAGGAAGACATCCGGTGCACTGTATCAGAGGAGAGATGATACAGGAAAGAGTGAGGAGGAGGAGAGGGGTCCCGGATGTCAAGGAAGACATCCGGTGCACTGTATCAGAGGAGAGATGATACAGGAAAGAGAGAGGAGGAGGAGGAGGAGAGAGGTCCCGGATGTCAAGGAAGACATCCGGTGCACTGTATCAGAGGAGAGATGATACAGGAAAGAGTGAGGAGGAGGAGAGGGGTCCCGGATGCCGAGGAAGACATCCGGTGCACTGTATCAGAGGAGAGATGATACAGGAAAGAGTGAGGAGGAGGAGAGGGGTCCCGGATGTCAAGGAAGACATCCGGTGCACTGTATCAGAGGAGAGATGATACAGGAAAGAGTGAGGAGGAGGAGAGGGGTCCCGGATGCCGAGGAAGACATCCGGTGCACTGTATCAGAGGAGAGATGATACAGGAAAGAGAGAGGAGGAGGAGGAGGAGAGAGGTCCCGGATGTCAAGGAAGACATCCGGTGCACTGTATCAGAGGAGAGATGATACAGGAAAGAGTGAGGAGGAGGAGAGGGGTCCCGGATGCCGAGGAAGACATCCGGTGCACTGTATCAGAGGAGAGATGATACAGGAAAGAGTGAGGAGGAGGAGAGGGGTCCCGGATGTCAAGGAAGACATCCGGTGCACTGTATCAGAGGAGAGATGATACAGGAAAGAGTGAGAAGGAGGAGAGGGGTCCCGGATGTCAAGGAAGACATCCGGTGCACTGTATCAGAGGAGAGATGATACAGGAAAGAGAGAGAAGGAGGAGAGAGGTCCCGGATGTCAAGGAAGACATCCGGTGCACTGTATCAGAGGAGAGATGATACAGGAAAGAGTGAGGAGGAGGAGAGGGGTCCCGGATGCCGAGGAAGACATCCGGTGCACTGTATCAGAGGAGAGATGATACAGGAAAGAGTGAGGAGGAGGAGAGAGGTCCCGGATGTCAAGGAAGACATCCGGTGCACTGTATCAGAGGAGAGATGATACAGGAAAGAGTGAGGAGGAGGAGAGAGGTCCCGGATGTCAAGGAAGACATCCGGTGCACTGTATCAGAGGAGAGATGATACAGGAAAGAGTGAGGAGGAGGAGAGGGGTCCCGGATGCCGAGGAAGACATCCGGTGCACTGTATCAGAGGAGAGATGATACAGGAAAGAGTGAGGAGGAGGAGAGGGGTCCCGGATGTCAAGGAAGACATCCGGTGCACTGTATCAGAGGAGAGATGATACAGGAAAGAGTGAGAAGGAGGAGAGGGGTCCCGGATGCCGAGGAAGACATCCGGTGCACTGTATCAGAGGAGAGATGATACAGGAAAGAGAGAGGAGGAGGAGGAGGAGAGAGGTCCCGGATGTCAAGGAAGACATCCGGTGCACTGTATCAGAGGAGAGATGATACAGGAAAGAGAGAGGAGGAGGAGGAGGAGAGAGGTCCCGGATGTCAAGGAAGACATCCGGTGCACTGTATCAGAGGAGAGATGATACAGGAAAGAGTGAGGAGGAGGAGAGGGGTCCCGGATGCCGAGGAAGACACCCGGTGCACTGTATCAGAGGAGAGATGATACAGGAAAGAGAGAGGAGGAGGAGGAGGAGAGGGGTCCCGGATGCCGAGGAAGACATCCGGTGCACTGTATCAGAGGAGAGATGATACAGGAAAGAGAGAGGAGGAGGAGGAGGAGAGAGGTCCCGGATGTCAAGGAAGACATCCGGTGCACTGTATCAGAGGAGAGATGATACAGGAAAGAGTGAGGAGGAGGAGAGGGGTCCCGGATGTCAAGGAAGACATCCGGTGCACTGTATCAGAGGAGAGATGATACAGGAAAGAGTGAGGAGGAGGAGAGGGGTCCCGGATGCCGAGGAAGACACCCGGTGCACTGTATCAGAGGAGAGATGATACAGGAAAGAGAGAGGAGGAGGAGGAGAGGGGTCCCGGATGCCGAGGAAGACATCCGGTGCACTGTATCAGAGGAAAGATGATACAGGTAAAAGGAGGAAGGGAGGAGGAAAAGTCAATAAAAGAGAAAGATGAGCAGTTCCGGAACTGAATGACTAAATGAATGAATCTGTTCCTTTATATACCCCTCGGGGGGGGGGGGGGGGTGGGGGCATGTGAAGAGAATTCAGGAGAGAACAATAGAAAAATCAATATATGAATACATAAATACAATGGTGGGAACTCCTGGAGGCCATAAACACGTCTTCGTTTTCCCAGGAGAAAAAACATAGTGTGGATAATCAATAGTCCGCACACCTGTTCAGTTTTGAAAAAAGATGGTAAGAACCGAAAGGAGAATTTAAAAATGACCAGATTATGAGAACGGAGTTTGCAAAGCTAGAGGCATAATGTAAAAAGCATACATGGACAATGTGCACTTTCTAGTCAAATGGGCAATTTTCAGAAAATTTCATTGCGGTTTTCATGGAACACCCCAAAAAAATGAATGAGGAACATTTTTTAGTATGTTGTAAATGATGAAGTTTAAAGGGAGTTCGAATAAAATTGGCAATGATTCACAAAATATCCATATCAAAATCCTCATTGACCGTTGAAATTGTTTTTCGAAAGTACTCTGAAATTTTCTGCGGTCGGAAGCAATCTGAAAAATTTCAGGAGTTCGATCAAATTTTTATAGAAGAACAATACCAATGAGTCCATTTCTATAACTGCTGACAATCAACAGCACTGCCAGAGGGTCCAAAATAGGATATAAGGATATACTAATAGCCGATAACTGTACCAGAAATTTTGGTGACAAGTTGAATAATGGGATTATGATGAGGAGAGTGATAGGGAGGAACATGAAGATGATTGGGATACAGGACTGGAAAACGTTAGGAATTCAGAAAGTTCAGGAATCTTCTAGAACTTTCCAGAAGCTTCTATAGCCCTCTAGAACATTCTACGCTCTTCTGGATCCTTCTAGACACATCTAGAACATTCTTGAATTTTCTAGACTCGTCTAGAAACTTCTAGGTTTTCTAGAATCCCAGCCCCTTACCTGGGTCACCAAGGCCAAGAAAATCTGATTGTTAAACCTATCATGATGATCCGTTTGTTGCTCCAATCTACTTATTGAAACTCGATAAGTCTCTACTGCACAATATACTGTAGTAGTGCAGAATACGGTCATCAGAATTCCAACATTCAGAATCAAAGCTAACGTCGTAAGATTCCATTGGATTTCAAACCCGAGTCTAGTAAAAACTTTTGTGTAAAATTGGATTGCAATGAGCTCAACGTGTTCAATTTCTAAGTGGAACTCCGATTTCAAGGTGGTCCTAAAAAAGAAAATTGTAGGTTTCAAGAAGTTTCTTTTTTTGAGATCCGAACCTCATTTCATTCTCGATTTCTGGGGTCCGGGCGGCTAAAAATCTGACCATGAGAAACCAGTTCAAACCAACACAAAGGATACCCAGAAACCATAAACAGAGCCATTTTCCGTTAAAAAATCGGATTTGTTTTGGCCTGAAATTTTATTACTCCAATATTGAAAAACTACTGGAAATCATCGTTTACCTGCAAATAAGACAGAATCTGTAGAAAAATTGAACGGAGATAAGGTACATTAGGATACCAATTGAGGTAGAGTACATGCCTGGAAATAATGGTTTAGACGGGAAACGTTTTTCTTTTGAAGACTGGTTTCAATATGTCAGATGATCAAAAATACAAAAAAAAGAACTGTCAAAAATCGCCGTCTGTGTACCGGCTGCCTACCGCGGTTCACAGTTTTGTCATTTTCAAAAAATTGAGAAATAATTCCAAAATTTCTAACCAACAACACCCATCACTTACAAACCAAAAAATGCATCCATGAATCATGAAATTCTGGATTCTCCCTCCTCACAAAGATCAAATAAACCTGTCCGTGAGCCACGGAAGTTGGCTCCGCGAGCATTGTAATATACGAAAAAACAAAACAATAGCACGAAAAAGTCAACATCAAATATCGATAGGACCCAATTCTATTGGGAGACTTGAAAATGATTAGAAGAAAAAGAACGGAGTTTACTGTAGCGGAAATGATAAAGAGAATAAATTGCAGGTTTTTGTAGAGGGTTGAGAAGATTTGGAAGATTTCCATTGTGATGAAGAATGAAGTGGTGGGAAGACAGAAAAGCGTAATAAAGAAAAATAGAGGTGTTTTGGTTGGCTTGGCCAAATAGTATAATCCCTCGGGGTGTAGATGATATTAATAATGAATTCAGACAGAGAAAGTTCGGTAAATAGTTCGGGCCAAGTATCGAAAATAACATTCAGATCAATATTTTCTAGTTATTCCGACAAAAAGTCCGGGAAATCGGCATCCACTGGGTTTTCGTCAGACTAACAAACGATGTCATTTCTGTTGTGTACAGTAACCACCATAAAAACTTGACGGACCGACGGTGGACAAGAAAAGGACAAGAGATGGGCAAGATGAGGACGGAAAGGGGACGGCCGGTGGACGAACGACGGTCGAGAGATGGGCGGGACGGACGGCGACTGAAGAATTTCGTCCAGATTATCTAGTCCGGAGCTCTGGCATGTCTAGCTTGAACGTTTTACTGTTCTTGTTGTTAAAGGAGGATTCCGGTCAAAAAATAATATTGCTTTAAAATACGTTAAAATGTCTGCAGATTCCGAATTCATAATAAAATTGTTCAAAATTACTCTAAAACTTTGAAAAATGGCTCCGAAATTAGCAAAATTCGGGCGAATGGTCTTCGGCGGCCGTGGCCGAGAATTACAAAAAAAAGGAGGGCGGAGTCAGCCAATGAGCGTCATTGCAATTTGCGAAAAGCCAATCACAGCGCTTGCGTCCGTTATTGCGATCACGCTCATTTCCTCGCTCCGCCCTTTTTTTGGGAAACTCGGCCATGGCCGCTGTAGACTATTAGCGCGATTTTCGCTCATTTCGGAGCGCATTTTGAGGTTTTAGAGCAGTTTTTGAGCAATTTCATCATGATTTTTGGAGTCTAAGCTCATTTTTATGTATATTGAAGCAATAAAAAATGTTGACAGGAATCCTCCTTTAATGCTTTGACAATAATCAAAATTTTACAGTTCTGCACTTTTGCCGAAATGTGTCATTACGCCTTGCCCCAAGCCTGGCAGCAAATCTGACACCAAGTCACATCCTTGGTAGGTTTTTTCCCTATCGAAACTAGAGGTATGACTTGGTAATTTATATGTTCTAGCTGCTAAAATGTTACTCGTTTCACACAAGAAATCATTACTAAACGGTTATTTGGCGTCAAATCAGATGTCTGGTCCGCATGCAAAATTTGAATTCCCAGGGTTTCCCGTCATTTTTCAAATGCAAACCTTCCATCTAGTCGATCGATTCACAACCTCTTCACTGACACTACAGTACCCCCCCCCCCCATGGAAGTCCCTATTGTCCCCAGGATTTACCACAACAGAAGGCACCTCTACAGTCTTGGCCATTGTCTTATCTACCCAGAGGTTTACGGGTATCGATCTTTTTTCTTTCGAAAACACAACGGGACCCCTTGGGAGGGTCTCCCTTATGGTGCATTGATTTTTTGAGGATTCCCAGGAGGCACAAAACACAGTGGGGGCACAGGGCTACAGACATTCATTTATCGAATTTTCCAGAATTCTGAAGATCTCCTCAAGAGTAACTGAACTTCTCTTGGACCCCAACTTCTTCACATCAACAATGGCGCCATCCAACACCATACCAAGAGTGCTTCCGGAGTTCGGAAATCCGTAAGTATACAAAACTGAAAATCCTGAACTTTTCCATACACCATGCTTTTTTCAGAACTCCTCCCTACCCTTCTCGGCAAGCCCCTCCCTACCCTTCTCAATTCATCTATGGCACATGTGGGGTGGACAAATGCATGACTAACAGAGATCGTCATCTCCCTAACGTTGACTGGTCAAAGTTCCCTAAAAACTTTTTGGATCCAAATCCATACTTTCCTCCCCCACAAGTCCCTAGACCATCTACAATATTGAGACCCTATGACATCGATCCGGATATTGAAGTCATTCTCCCAGATTTAGAGGATGAGAAGGAGAGGCAGATGGAGAAAGAGAGGAAATTCATGGAAGGTCAAGAAGTCCTATTTGAAATTATGAGGACAGTTCCACAGCTACCATGGAGACCTTCGGCGAGTGCAAAAAAAGTGAACTATAAGGATTTGGTAGCCAATAAGGTAAGAATAGAGAAACTTGGAAAAATAGAAGTGTATTGGAGTTGGGTAGGATCTCAAAATTTACCGGAATGTTTATTTGCGATATTCCCCATGGGGAAACGCGCTCCATCGCAAATTTGGCTGAAATTTGCATTTTCAGCTTTCCCGCCGTTTTGAGCAGCAAAACATGTTTTCGTGGGTGCGTGGACTTCTCGTGGACAATTCGACTGCTGCCCGAGTTGTTCACGAGGAGTCCACGCACCCACCGAAACATGTTTCGCTGCTCAAAACGGCGGGAAAGTTGAATATTCAAACTTAAGCCAAATTTGGGATGGAGCGCGTCGTCGGATCGCGTTCGATTGACGGTCGGTAATCAGTCGGTCAGTCTGCGGTCGGTCTACGGTCTATCGGCAACCGGCTTTCGGAATATCAGATGAGCAAAAAGAGCAAAAAACTCAGAAGTTGTTAGTAGCGGCCGTGGCCGAGCTTCCCAAAAAAGGGAGCGCTATTATTGGCTTCCGGGAATTTTTGGACGCGCTCATTGGCTGTCTCCACCCTTTCTTTTTGGAAAACTTGACCACAGCCCCCACATACAATTTCTGCATTTTTTGCTTATTCTGGAGCACATTTCGGGGGTTTAACAAGATTTCCTGAGCGATTTCAGCAGTTGATCGCCGGTAGGCTGGTTCTGCAATCGGTTCGGTTCGCGGTCAGTCGACAATCGAATCGGCAGTCGGTCAGCTCTCCTCAAGTCAAAAAATTATCACGATTCATAACTTACTAGGTTTTTTTTCAGGAAAAGGGGATCGTGGATCCACCTCTACCAACGCCTACCATCCAGGAGACTGCAGCTGAGCCTTCTCAAGCGAACCATGTGAAAGTGAAAGCACCATCTAAGAAACGGACGCCAACCCAAAGTACTAAACCTTCAACCTCAGTTTCCTACAATCTCCCCGATGTCAACCAAGCCATAGACAATCAACTATATCAACCAGCTCAGATTCCGGCGCTAGGTCACCCTCCGATGGCTCCGATGATTCAAGGAGGCTACGGAGGAAGCCAAGGATCTCATCTTTCCCGTCTGTTGCTTTCTGGTAGTAAACTGGCGCAGAAGCTGCCGCCACTACCTCAAATGAGCCTTCCGGGACCTTCAGACGTTTGGACCCCGCCCCCGAATATGGTCGAGGAGGTCAAGGAAAACAAAATCCAGATTCCAACGCCAGCTGGTGGGTTTTATTATGACAAAGAGACAACATTAAATTCAAATTTTCCAGTCGCTCGTCCAAGAGAACTCTCCATGATCAGCGAGACATCTGAAAGATCCTCTAACGATTCCCCACCATCAGTTGAAAGTCCCGGCAGTGACACAGAGATGCCGATGCCCACTGACGAAGTGTGTGAAGTCATCAAGTCTGAACTCAAGCGATTGAAAATTCCACAATCAGTTTTCGCGGAGAGACTTCTTGGACGGACTCAGGGAACACTCTCGGATCTTCTACGCAATCCGAGACCGTGGAATGAGTTGAAGGCGGGGAAGGACACGTTTAAGAGGATGTATTATTGGACAACGTACGGAGATAAGGAGAAAATGGAAGCGATCGGGATGACGGAGACTGGAGGTGTACTGCCGATGTTCCAAGGAGTAGTGACACCGGGACTTAAATCGAAGCGTGGATCGATGTGAGTTATTTTTAGATATAGTTCGGTCGGTCTATCGCCTGTTTTTTCTTCATTTTTTTTTTTCAAAACTGCAAGAAGTCGATCGGTCGGCTGTCGGTCGTCCAGCGTTCTGCTGTCAGACATCTGTATCAAGATGGATCTGTTTTCAAATCCCAATTTTTCAGCACCGGCACCGCTCCAGCCACCAAAAGAGCACGAATTCTCTTCACGGACGAGCAAAAAAGAGTTTTGGAGGCAGCGTTCGAAATAAACAGAGAACCATCGAAATCGTATCAAATGGAATTGGCCAGGCAACTTGAAATCGAAGTCACCTCTGTTCACAACTACTTCACCAATGCACGTCGTCGCAAACGATACAGTTTTAAGAACAAGATCATCAAGGATGAAGTCGAGGATTACGTCGAGCAGCCATATTGATCTCAAATTTTTGCTTGTTTTTCGATTTTTTCCCAGAAGATCCTGTTGGGTGTTCAGGGTTTTTTTCCGAATAAAGTTTGTTTTCCGAAATTTTTGGTGTATTGTGCATTACAGTTTATGAGAATTCTGATAACGACGCCTTCATTTTTCTGATGAAGTAGTTTATTGTAACGTCCAGGGGTTTACTTTCGGAGATGATGCAAAAGTGAACATCGGAAATTCTAGTTCGGAAATAGTGAAATTTTCAAATTCCAGTTTTTCATTTTTTCGTACGAATTTCTTAACGATTCCCGCCTAGAACTTCATTCATGAAGCCATTTTCATGTTTTTGAAGAAGATCTATAAGTCATTTTTTAAAGATCTAAAAGTCATATTTCTAGAAGAAGAGGTTCCCTTCACATACAAATCCTTCCCATGGTCACCATATTCCATCCCAGTACACACAACCATTATACCCACTGTCACCTCCATAATCCCAGGAAGGGCCTTCTTCTGTCCGCGCCACCCACCTGGATTTTCATTGTCTAAATCTCAGGACCGCACCTGTAGCATCGTAACAATATCTATATGTTCCCGCGCTCCGGTCAACCACCCTCGCCCTCTTTTGTTTCAGACATAGCTCGGGGTTCCTCATTCATTCATTTACAGCATCTTTGTCTGGAAGGGGGTCGGTGGGGGAGTGGCTATTGATTTTTTTAATTGGTCGTCCGGTTTTTTAGATAGGGACACCCTTCCTTGTTTGGTATCCACCTAGGTTTCCAGAGAAAACTATTTTGATATTAAATTTGAATAATTAGCGTTCCAGTAGTGTGGGCGACATACTCTATCTCAGCCTATCAGTGCTATAAAATACGCGGGCACTGAGATTGAGATGGAGCGCGGTGTCCACATTCCTGGAATTTCGACATTTTCCAATTTTGCCTTATAAATAGATCCCTCCCGTTGCTCACGGAGACAAAAATTAAGATTTTGAATTTGAAAATTTGCTCTTTTTGAGTTTCGAATTCATAACTAGCAGCTATCTCTAGTTATAGAATGGTCGATTTTTCTCAATCAGGTTCAAATTTTTGAAACTTTTTGGAAAACTTCAGCGTACCCTGTTCTGTAAGCTTTACGGTAAGAGGTAGTTCCTGCGTCTCTCACTCTCATGCACTCTCTTGCTCCCTCGTTGTCACTCCCTTTCCCCTATTGCCTAGCTCACTCAACCCCTCCTCTACCAAACCCTGTGTTCTTGGTGGAGACTATTTTCAGCCTCTTTCCTCCTTCTTCCTATTCAAAACACCATTGTCTGCATTCTCCTCCTTTCTTCATCCATCGTTCTCAACTACTCCTTCTTATCCATTATCGATTTATTTTTCAAAAAACCTTCTCTATTAAACTTTTCTTCATTCCAGACATGTACAGTAATCAGCTTTTCCGAGAGCAACCAGTCATGTGTGATGATGACAATTTGGCCGCTTGCGATGCTGCCAACTTCTTCCCAAATCTAGTGACACCATCGGTTCCAATGAGAGCAGAGATTCCTTCTGAAGAACGGGTCCATCAAAACCTGACCGTCTTGGCGCCATCAAGCAGATGCCAACGATTGTCTGCTCCGACTCCAAAGCAAACGAATTCGTTTGAGCAGCATATTTGGGGAGAATTTTATGAGGATGTTGAGCTGACTGGTAATATGGGACACGAATTTCTGATAAATCAAAATTCTGCTCTTCAAACATATGATACGGAACAAGGATCTTATGAAAATACGAATCCCAGCACTATAGTTTACCAAGGAAATCCCAACCCAATGGTCCAAAATGACTACTTTGTTGGTCCACAAGCCCCAACCACTTCCTCCAGAGTTCTGACCCAGAACAACATGGACTACACTGAACAGTACCATCAGCCAACGTCATATGGAAGATCGAACAGTATGGATTACTCTCAGCAGTATCCTCCGGCCGCATCTTCTCAAAATTGGAATGGGAATGTCGTACAACAAATTTCTCCAATCGGCATTATGTTGAATTCGCCAATGCCAAATGTTGAGCATGTTGGGGAACCGGAAAAGCCAGCCAAGAAGACCAAGAAGAGATACCCACCGAAAAATGTTGAGAAGCCCAGAAGAGGTGAGCATTTTTGAACATTTTCAAAAGATAGTCTAGGAAGATTAAGAGATCGCTAAACAATTAGCCTCACATTTAGGCTGATTTAAACCAAATTAGACGGTTCTAGGCCTCCCTAGGCCGATATAAACTATTCAGGGCAATCTGAACTGATATAAGTTGACCTAGACTGATCTAAACTCATCTCGGTTAATCTAGGTTCATCTAAACCAGTTCTAACAGATTTAGACCAATTTAGACAACCGATCTATACTGATTTATAAGGATCTAGATCAATTAGACCGCTCTACACAATCTTAACCTATCTAGATGATCATAGACCGATTGAGGCCGTTCTGGACCGCTGTAGACCGATCAAAACCTAGTTAGACCTAGAAAAATCTAGATAATAATGTAGGCTCTAAAAATTTTGAAAATTATCAACCCCCTAAAACCTGATATTCCTTTTCAGTGAACTTCAAGGACACGAGCGACCCACTCAACAGTGATGACATCGACTACAACATCCCAACTGTGAAGCTCGTTGAAACCATCAAGGAACAGTTGAGCACTCTCAACATCAGTCAGACGCTCTTAGCCGCCAGACTTCTCGGGAGAAGCCAAGGAACCCTATCGGAGTTGCTCAAAAATCCGAAACCATGGAATGAGTTGAAAGTAGGCTTTGGAACCTACAGACGACTCTACCACTGGGCTCACTTGCCAATTCCTGAGAAAATGGCAGTTCTTTACTCTGAGGAGACTCCAGAAGAGAAAGAAGAGCCGGAGGTTCCAAAGAAGCAAAGAAGCAAGAGGAAGAACGTCGAGGATTCTGGGGAGCCACCAGTCAAAAAGACCCGCTTTGTTTTCTCTCCATATCAAAGAGCGACTCTCAATGACCTTTGGAAAACACATCGATTCCTCTCTCCCCAAATGCAAGAGGACGTTGCAAGAAGACTGAATCTGGCACCGAAGACAGTTCAGAACTTCTTTATGAATGCTCGGAGAAGATGTAGAGGACAGATGGGTCAGGAGCAGCAGCCAGAGCTTCAGTATGCTTTGGATGATGTGGAAGAGTATGAGGAGTACTAGGAAGTTTTGGAGCCACAACACCAACTACAGTACCCCACTGAAGCCAACCAACAAGTCATGGAGTTCGAGCTGTACAATGAGATGTACCGTAATCAACAAGAAGGAAGAAGATTCGAGTAAGAAGATGAAATGGCTTTGAATGTTGATTAATGTCTCCCCGATAATTTGAAACTGATTTTTTTGATACCGATCTCTGTTAACTGATAAGCTTAGCCATAATTTTCCTTAATCAAACATTGCCAAAACTTGTGTTTTCCGTTTTTTTTTTCACCTGTGCTATCTGATAGTCTTTCTATCCCCACAATTAACCTTTTTTGTGTCTTACTGATCAATAAACTTGAATTTTTTTTAAACTACGCACTGTTGCTTTTCAGAAAAAAAAACAATCGAAATGATTCAATTTCCAACTTTTTCTCTCCTCGATCTTATCAGATTTGAAATCTCATCATTCCAGCGATAAGATTTTCAGTTCTCGAAAAATCGAATTTCAAATTTCAAAAACCCAAAAAGCAAAGATGTTCAATTGTTCGTTTTCAATGATAATTCTGCTTGTCATCGTCGTTTTTGGTTCGATATTTTCCGAAGACACGTCGAACCTTGGAAAGTGTCATCAAGAGGATCTGTTGTTGGCAGAATGTGTGGAACCTCATCAGGTAGGGTTGGCAAAGACTACTGTAGATTAGAGGGTCTTGGCTCGATTACCACAGTTCAGGGAGTCTTGGCACAATTACAGTAGTTTAAAATGTTTTAACGCAACCATCGTAGTTTGAAAGGATTCGATACAGGAGTCTAAGGGGGCTGACCCAATTACAGTAATTTAGAGGTCGTGACACTAGCACCGTAGTCTAAAGTGTTTTGTCGGAAATACTGTAGTTGGCAGTTTTTTAAAATACTGTAGTAGCGATATTCCCCAAGAGGAAACGCGCTCCATCGCATATTGGCTGAAATTCGACTGCAACTTGAGTTGTCCACGAGGAGTCCACGCACCCACCAAAACATGTTTCGCTGTTTTCAATACACCGGGAAAGCTAAGAATTCAAATTTCAGCCAATGTGCGACAGAGCGAGTTTACCCTTGGGGAATATCGCTATAGGTCTGTCCATTGTCCCATTGATATGTCCCATTGAACATACAGTACTCCTAGAAGTATAGGGACTTTTGGTAATGTCACTTAACTCAGAACTAAAATTCCAGATCTACATCACCACCACTCTCTCCAACATAACTGGTCAGGAAGTTCTCGATCCGATTTTCATGAAAAATTTTGTCAATTTCACCAAATCCATCACCACCTGTCTCGGCTCGGAACTCGTTTGTAATGCTGCCAGACACTATAAATTCTTCTTGGATTCCCTCACTTTTATCGGAGAGAATTTGTACGATCCAACGGTTTTCAAGTGTTTGGAAAGTGTAAGAAGAATTGGAACACCTTTGAAATTCAAAAAATTTGGATTTCAGATCACTCCGAAAATCCGACAATGCCTGGATTTCAATAAAGTATACTACCAATATCTGAGCAAAACCAATCGATATGGAGTGGATCTTGAAGCCGTTGTCAAGTGTGTTATCGGAGAAATGAAGATAAATTTGATGTGCAAAAATCGAAAAACGATTCAAGCCATTGGGAAATCTTTGAATGCAACGAGACTGATGGTTGAGAAGTACAAGTTTTTCAAAATGAACAAGATGAATCCGATCGTTTTTAGTGAGAACTTGCTGAATTGAACTATTTGGATTTTTTGAAGAATAAATATGTTTGATTTTTTTCGCTAGACTTGTCATTCAAAATTTTGATCTACCATTTTTCACCAGATTTTCCACCAAAACCCTCCATTTTTCCTTCATTTTTTCCTCCATTTTCTCTTTTTTTTTTCTCTAGACTTTAACTAATTTTCACCTGTTTTCCTGCTCAAAACCGCCAAAAAGTGAAAATTTTTCAGAACGGGTTTAACCCAAAAAACCGACTAACATCCGATGTGGAATAATTCGAACGAAAATTCAGAAGATTTCGGAGAACAAGGAGATGGAAGATCAGCGCAATCGGAGAAGAATCAGCAAGAAACAGAAACGGAATCGAGAAACGGCAAAAACGTGGATCAGGTTGGGATTCGGAACGACTACCCTGTTCTCAGAAAACTTCTATCACAGGGTACACCACAGGTAGGTAGACAGAGCTTCAGAAATCTAGAGGGTTCAAAAATCACAATAGTTCTGGCCGGGGACATTTTGCAACCAGTCGTTTCGCAACTAGGACAATTAGCAACCACGTCATTTCGCAACTACGACAATTTGCAACTCATGTCCATTTCGGAACTTCGACAATCCGCAACCACGTCATTTCAAAACCACAAAGTCCAGAAAAAATTCACGTTGAAATCAATATTTTCAAATATAGTTGATAATCTGGAACGGTTTAGTATACCCTCAATCACAAACATTCTAAATGAACTTTAGTGAACGAGTTTATAAAGTTGCGAAACGGCCAGTTGCGGAATGGCTTGGTTGAGAAATTGACGTGAGTTGCAAAATGGCGCAGTTGCGAGATGGCATGTTGCAAAATGTCTCGATGCCACTATTATTCTAGAATCTTCTAAATCTCTTGAAACCTTTAAATTTTTCAGAACCAACACTCCCGTCCCCAACAGAATCAAACACCAAAAATCCAATCACAACCAAAGCCAACTTTCCAAGGAGTTCCTCTGGGACCGCTGGAGCCGATTCTCATGAATCCAAAAACCGAAAACGACTCCAGAAGGGATTCAGAAAGACTCGGAAGTTCTGGGAGGACTCGAAACCAAGGTTCAGTGCTAAAAGTGGATATTGACAAAGTGTTTTATAAGGTGAGCGGCATTGAGGATTCAAAGGGGGCTCCGAATTTGGACGAAAAATGTTTCCAGAATCTGCCTAACGACTTCTTCAAATTTAAAAGTTTTTCAGAACCACGACCCTTGTCCCCAAGATAGAGACTTGCCTATACACGAGGTGGTGGAGAATTGGAAAAAGCAGGGACAGAGCAAAAAACGAAGAACCAAACGACAAGAAGATCATGAAATTCGGGAGGCAACTGTAAGAGACTACATAAAAGCGGAATGCGCTAGGATAAAGAACGAGAGTCAGGTTAGTTTAGGATTTTTGTTTTTCGAGCACGTTTCGCAACTGCCTCATTATGCAACTATGACATTTCGGGAGCACGACGTTTTGAAACTCGACGTTTCGCAACTAGACATTGAGCAAGCAGACATGATTTTTCACAAATTTTAGAAATGTCTTGGTTTTGAAACGTCTTGGTTATAAAATGTCTTGGTTACGAAATGTCTTCATAGTTGCGAAATGGACATGAGTTGTGAAACCAGTTGCAAAACGTCGCAGTTACGAAATGACCAGTTGCGAAACATCAGGCATTCCGATTGTCCAGTCCCTTCAACAAACTCAAATTTCAGAACAACCAGAAAGGATCTGAACTTTCAAGAATCGAGAATCTAGAACTTCCTGGATTTGAAAATCATCCTCAAGGAGCCCTTCCTGAATACCAACAAGATTCAAATTACTCTGGAGCAAGAGGGTGGCCGTCACAGACGATGGAATTTACTACTGTAAAACAGGAATGGGAACAAGAAAACTTTTGGCCTCCAAAACGGATGAAAGAGCAAAACGAGGATTCACATCTTGCTAATGAACATTGGACGGAGCCTCAGGAGGTACATCCACTGTTAATTGAGGCAGCTAAATTCAAATTTTGATTTTCCAGAACTACCCAGGAGTCGAAGCGGGACCATCTTCAGGAATCCAAAATCAAGAATTTCCCATACTTGAAAATCACTCAATGATGAATCAACCAGAGTACCAAAGTGATGGAAATTTAACGGATTCCTATCAAGAGGAGCATCAAAATGTTGAGATGGACTACTATCCAGAAGATAATCAAGAACTCGAGGGATACACTGAAAATGATGCATATGAATATGAAGAATACTACGATGACCCTATGGAGCAGTATCAAGAGGAAGAAATCTATCATCATCAAGAGCCATATTTTGTTGGGGAGAATTCAGAAGGAAACTACGAGGAGGTAGAATCACAAAACTAGTCATTTTCTGAAATTCCGAATTTCAGAACTACCAACAAACCGAACCAGGAGCTTCAGAATTCCAGGATTCATATTTTGCCAAAGGACCACCTAAGCACTATCCAGGAGCCATGGAGGGACCATCATCAAGAATCAAAGTTTATCCAGGAGTCATGGAGGAAACTTCGAATGCCTATCAATCGGTGTACCAAAACAATGAGATGGACTACTATCCAGCGGAAGAAATCCAGAATCCAGAAATGCCTTGGCTTGAAAATCCCTCTATGAGGAATCAACCGGAGTATCAGAACAATGGGAATTCGATGAAACACTATCAAGGGGAGTATCAAAATGACGAGATTTGCTACTATCCAGAGGGACCATCTTCAGAAATCCAAAGTCCAGAATTTCCCATACATGAAAATCATTCCATGATGAATCAACCAGAGTACCAAAATGAT
This sequence comes from Caenorhabditis sinica, assembly GCA_963932045.1. Lineage (NCBI taxonomy): Eukaryota > Metazoa > Nematoda > Chromadorea > Rhabditida > Rhabditidae > Caenorhabditis > Caenorhabditis sinica. The sequence continues at coordinate 26,429,603 of OZ009940.1, forward strand.
GGAAATTCGACGGATCACTATCAAGAGGTAATTTGAAACTTCAAAGATTGAATTCTCAAAATTTTTGATTTTCAGAACTACCCAGAAACTGGAGAAGGTTCTTCTTCTGGAATCCAAAATCTAGAATTGGCTAGAGTTCAGAATCACTCTCTGGGGAATCAACCGGAGTACCAAAATGATGGAAACTCGACAAATTACTATCAAGAAGGATACCAAAATTATGAGTATTTTGATGATGAAAATTCAAGGGAACAACATCAAGAGGTAGTATTAGAAAATTTTTGAGAGTTTGAACCGCGCTCCATTGTAAATATTGCTGAAATTTGAATTTTTGGTTTTAGTGCCGTAAGCTTTTTGTACTCTTAGTGAGCAACTGGAACCACAAAATGGCGCATTGTCCACGAGGATTACACGAAACCTCACAACTTCAAAGATTAGAATTTCAAATTTTTCAGAACTATCCAGGATCCGGAGAGGGACCATCTTCAAGAAGAAAGCCTTCAGATGTCAATCAACAAAAACCAAAAGTCGGTAGATCAAAATCTGAACCGGTGGCACTAGCTCAGTTATCAAGACTCCCACAAACTGGATACAAACTATTCTTGCGTGAAAAAGCCCACCGATTTCCGAATGTTGGCGCTGACGAACTTCAGCAAAAATGGAATCCAATTTGGAATGGAATGTCGGAAGAAGAGAAGAAACCGTATATCGACGAGGTGAAAGCCAGGAGAGCAAAATACAAAAAGATGAAATCTAAACAGTACCCAATACTTCCACAGAGTGGATACAAGTTGTGGTTGCGTGGAAAAGCAAAAGATGAGCCAAGGCTCAACTCGTTTGACCTTCAGAAGAAGTATGCTGCGATTTGGAAAGAAATGTCGAAAGAAGAGAGGGAACGGTATAATGACGAGTGGAAGCGGATGAAGGAGGAATCTGAAAAGGTTTTTTTAGAGTGTTCAAAAATGTGAATGATTCGGAATTTTCAGAATAGTAGATCAAAACCGAAACCGGCTACAGTAACCCAGTTCCCAAAAGTCCCACAGAGTTTGCACAAGCTGTTTTTGAAGGAGAAAGCACAAATTGATAAACACATAACGAATTATGTCCACCTTCAGAAAAAATGGAATCCGGTTTGGAAGAAAATGCCTGCCGCGGAGAAGTACCCGTACCTCTTGGAGTGGATACGGTTGAGGGAACTTCGTAGGGAATCTGAAAAGGTATTTTTTAGAAATTTCTAGGTTTTGAAACGTCTTGGTTATGAAATGTCTTCTTAGTTGCGAAATCGACATGAGTTGTGAAACTTCATAGTTGCAAAACGACGCAGTTGCGAAATGACCAGTTGAGAAACGTCAGACAGTCCGACTTTCAAATCCCTTCAAGCTAACAAACTCGAATTTCAGAACAACCAGAAAGGATCCGAACCTCCAAGAATCGAGAATCTAGAACTTCCTGGATTCGAAAATCACTCTCAAGGTGGCCTTCCTGAATACCAACAAGATTCAAATTATTCTGGAGCAAGAGGGGGGTCCTCACAGCCGATGATATTTACCACAGTAAACACAAAATGGGAACAAGAAAACTTTCGGCATCCAAAACGGAAGAAAGAGCAAAACGAAGATTCAAATTTTGCTAATGAACATTGGACGGTGTCTCAACAGGTACATACATACACTGAAAATTGAGCCCGCCTAATTCAAACTTTGATTTTTCAGAACTACACAGGAGTCGAAGTGGGACCATCTCCAGGAATCCAAAATTTAGAATTGCCCATACTTGAAAATCACTCAATGATGAATCAACCAGAGTACCAAAATGGTGGAAACTCTACGGATTACTGTCAAGAAGAGTACCAAAATGTTGAGATGGACTACAATCCAGAAGAAGGGCAAGAACTCGAGGGATACACTGAAAATGATGCATATGAATATGAAGAATACTACGATGACCCTATGGAGCAGTATCAAGAGGAAGAAATGGGATTTGAAGGCTATGATGAAGAGGTATGATAGACTAACGATAAAGATGAAATTTGAATTTTTGGATTTCGCGCCAATTCGTGAGTGTACTCCTCGTGGACAACTCCATGAAGGCGTGAAATTCAAAAACTGGAATCTGAGAGTCTAATCTATGTATTCACCACATTGATAATTGAGCCCTCGAATTTCAAGTTTTCAATTTTCAGAACTACCCAGGTGCCGGAGGGGGACCATCTTCAGGAATCCAGAATCAAGAACTGCCCATACTTGAAAACCACTCAATGATGAATCAACCAGAGTACCAAAATGATGGAAACCCAGTGGATTACTATCAAGAGGTACTTTGAAACTACAAATAGTGAAATTCAACATTTTTCTTGATTTTCAGAGTTACCCAGGAACTGGAGAAGGACCACTTTCCAGTATCCAAAATCTAGAATCGGCTAGAGTTCAGAATCACTCTATGGGGAATCAATCGGAGTACCAAAATGGTGGAAATTCGAATCAAGAAGAGTACCAAAATTATAAGTATTCTGTTGGTGGAATTTCAATGGAACAACATCAGAAGTACCAAGACCATACTTCGTAAGAGTTTTCCGTAAATATCAAGTTTGAGAAGAAGGATTGAATTGTGAATTTATATGCATTTTTGTGATTGAAACTGAAATTTGAGCTTAAAATTTGGTGAATGAAGTTTTTATTTTTATGGGGGAGTTTTTCCAATTTTTTTACTTTCTGGTTTAATTTACCATGCACCGTCTCCCCTTTCTTTCTTTCTAAAACTGTTAGTGACACTTAGCAACTGGCAGCAAGCACAATGCCCCCAATCCCGTACAACCTTAAAGAACGTAAAGTAGAATAGTTTATAGAGTTGCAAAACCACTGGTTGCGAAACGTCCTGCTTCGCAATGTCTTGTTTGCGAATTGTTGCGATTGCAAAATTGACACGAGTTGCAAAATGTTGTAGTTGCGAAATGACTAGTGGCGAAATGATTCATTACTCAACTGATGAAGTTCGGAAAGTTTCAGCAAAAAAATCACCTCGAGATTTGTCTTATTCATCTTGACTTTTGGACAATTGCTCTTTGACTCCTTGCCTATTATTGAATTGTGTCGGTCGCTTTTGACGCATTTGTGTTATAAACAGGTCATAGACTCCGGATTTTCTGACGAGTCCAAATGCCTCGTTTCAGATTCTAAAATCAGTGTGATCCGTCTTTCATCACTTTGCACTAATTTGAAAATGTCGGAAAAAATGATTCCTAGGCGCCTCCCCCTTTCCCTTCGTCGTCATGCTTGTTGATTTCCATATTTATTTTTTTGTTCTGAAAAATGTGCTCTTTGACACTTTTATATTTGATCCGTGTTTTGGAGATAGTGTGTGTTTTCAGGTAATAGAGTCTGGTTTAGGACTACTTAAGGTTATTTACGCTTCTGACTCTATTTTTGAACAAAGTTTATTAGGGGGCAAAATCAGGTTCAGTCCGTAAATCCACATTTGGTTAAGTGCAAGAGACGGAAAAGCTGAAATTCGAAAAACTACATCTTTGAAATTTCGAGATCCCACTACCTTTAAACATGAATAAAAAGATGACTAATTTATCTTTTTTCCGCTTCATTAATGCAAATCTTCCCTTCTGTTTTGTGTCTACACATATGATGTGTCTCGCACTTGAATCATCTTGAGTTCACTTTCCCATGATATAACGTTTTTTTCCAAATCTTCAAAGAATTTCATGTTTTGCATCAATAAATTTTCCTTTTTTATAAAGCATTCCTTCATAACTTGCTCCACTTGTTGTTCCGCTGCTCTCTCATATAGGCACAGAAGTTCTAGGCTCCGCCCCTTTTTTCAATGAAACTCGATTGTTTTCCTGTCTTCTGGTTTAGTCCCTCGTGTTCCGAGAAAAATGGAGAAAAAGTTGTTTGATTTCTGTTTTGGTTTTAGTTTATTTGGCCAATAAATATGAACAGAAAATGTTATGTTTCACAAAGATTTTAGGTGACATTATGTATTTCTGTGTTTTCTTCAAGAAGACTTCTTATTTTGGATAGGATACAAAGTTTGGCACTTTAATGTTGGAGATGAGACACTGAGAAACTTCTTTTTTTCTGTTTTCGGATTTTATAAACTCTTGAAACATTTTCCCCTTTTTCTCAAATTTCCACTTTTCCATCTCTCTCACAATAATTGTTCATTTTCCGTCCATTTTCTGATTTCTATTCTAGATCATTACGATAAGAAACGATCTGCCTTAATTTCTATCCATTTCTTCATCTATACTTTACAAACGCTTAGAAATTTTATATGTCACTTCCAGGTATGATAACCGATCTCTACTCCCTCCCCCTTGTCACCCAAGTGGGGGAGCCTCTCGACGAAACCCTGGAGAAAGTAGTCGAAACCATTCAATTCTCCATTTTTTGCTTCACACTCCCATTTTACATCCTAGTCACCTATTTCATGTTGGACGGACTGTACCGGGGAGTCGACGAGCTATCAACCCCATTTTTCAGGCTTTGCATCACTACTGCCTTTATTGATATTTGTGAGTTTTGCTTCGAAAATGATTTGGGCCTAGGATTTTATATCCGGAAAAATTTTTGCAAAACAAAATGTGCAATCTAAATTAAGAAAAATTGGGTACAAAGTAAAGTGAGGGTACAAAGAAGAGGTCAGAAAAAAGTAATGAAAAATAGACATGCTTGAGAGAAGGTCTTGTTGGTGTGTGAGAAGAAACACGCGGTTGTGGGAAGCATTTTTTTGAAGGAAATGTGTGTCGTGGTCTAATGAGAAATGAGGAATTGGGGCTTGTAGTTTGACCGTGGAATGGTTTAGGGGTCTGGAAAAATGAAGATATTGTATGAGGCCCAAAATGTACAGGTCCGGTTCGTCCCGAACTGCATGATGAATTCGCCATGAATTTCACGAAATATTGTTTTTTTTTTCAGGGACCCTTCTCAACAATTATCTGGGTGCTATGTTTCCGAAATGGGGATGGGGGACCAAAGTGTACCTGTTCTTGGATGGCTACTATGCACATACATATCTGTACTTTGCATGGGCTTCTGGTGAGTTAGCTTAAAATTTTGAGCTATATTTGGTCTTTGGGGTCCCCGACGTTTTGCAACCTGCCATTTCGCAACCTCGACGATTTGCAGCTTTGTCGTTTGGAACAACTAAACTTTGAAAATTATAAACTTTTGAAAAACCAAGTTACAAAACGTCGGGAAGCCAAATTTCTTCCTTGTTTTTCATTAATTTTCTTTCCCTGACTGTTTTGAAAACGCAGGTAAAATCCCAACAAAACAAGAATATCATTTCCAAAAAACACACTATCCTCTTTTGATCTTCATCTTCAAAATATTATCAAACTTTTTTGCTAAAAATAAATTAATCTTTCCGGTTCCCTTCTCACCACTGGGAAAGTAAAACTCTCGTCATGCTTCACTGATTTTTGACTTCTGAAAAGCTTGATCCCAGTTTTTGTTCCCTTGAATTCGGGTCCCTTGTACCCAAAAACACTTTGCACCTGCTCCCAGAACAATTAGTCAATTAGTGGAATTCCAGTGTATGCATACGTGCCAGAATGTATTTGACAAAATATAGAAAAATTTTGCAGGTGATATTTCTAGTCATATCCAGTTGAATGAAGTTACTCTATGTAGAATAAAAGACTAGAAAAACCAATTATGTTGAAAAATATACAAGTGGCAGGTTGTATTTCTAGGAATGCGGAATGCAATTTAGGGTAATTGGATATTGAGAGCAAAGTGATGTAGTGTCAAAATTGGTGTGAAATGAAGCGAGGGACCACTTTTACGAAGGAATTTTGAACACAGAAAAATAGTTGCTAGGCATGATCAATAGCATTTTAAAGCTGAGAATGTGTTGATTTCAAATATATAGCTTTCATTTTTCCGCGACCGCTGAGCGCCGAGGAATTCGCTTTTGAAGATTAGCGAACTGACGTCGAGGGTCCACTTCTAATGCACTTTTCTCAGCGCAAAAAAGGAATCATCAAACAAAAGTTATATAAATGTGCTGATTTCAAGTATACAATTTTCTTTTTTTTAAATGTGCTGATTTCAAGTATACAATTTTCATTTTTCCACGGCCGCTGAGCGCCGATAAATTCGCATTTGAAGGTTAGCGAACTGCCGTAAAAGAAGAAACTCAAATTCACTTTTCTCGGTTTCCAGCGGTCGTGAGCAAAAAGTAACTACACATATGGAATCAGCAAAATCTCGGCTTTCAAACAGTATAAGCTTAATTTAGTAACTCCTCTTTTTGAATAATGATATAGTCAGTCAAATGCAATTTCTATAACAAACTCCATAGCTTTGACCCAAGACCTTTCAGGAATCTGCCAAGCCATGTGTGTCTCCCTCCTCGCTACCAACCGTGTCTCCGCAATCCTCTTCCCTTCGAGGTATTCTAGAGTGAGTTGCAGTCCCCCCTTACAGTAATCACTTTCATAACCTGCACATCTTCCAACTTCCAGATGTGGAGTTCCACCCGCCTTCGTATCGCCATTGCCATACAGTTTCTACCTGGACTCATCGCTGGCCTGGCGACTTTCTTCAACGACACTCAACTCTATCGAAACGCGAAAAATGGAGTGGTTCCCAGGTTCAAAAGGTCGGATTCGGGGCAACGGAAAGTGTTTGGGGGAAGAGAACATTCTAGATGACAGAATGATTTTTCAGTGAGATTTTCATTGCTGTCTTGTTCGGAATTGCTGGTCTGTTTGTGACTATCGTTTGTCTCTACCTCATTCTGGCTTATTGTTTTCTGTTGTACATGTTGAGGAAGAGTAGTAATGCTATCGTAAGTACTACTGTAGTTGTGGGAAACGATTATTGGGAAATTTCAGAAAAGCAGTCACTTGGCAAAATCCAAAGCTGTTATTAAGAAGAAAGAGGTCAAGTTGTTCATCATGAGTAGTATAACAGGTACTTAGAAAAAAGAGCACCCTCCAAAAAACGGGAACATTTCCAGTCACCATCCAAATTTCTATCTTGGTTTTGGTCATCATCTATGCAACATCACTTTTGAACTTCCCACTGGACAAGTTTTATTTGTGTTACAATGCTATAAGGTATGTTTTTTTGGGTGGAAGAAATCATTCAACAAATTTACAGTGATCTGTACGCTGGAATCAATCCATATTTACTCTGGATATTTTCGGACTCTCTTCGAAAACATATCTGGATTCGCTTGGGGCTCAAGAAGCGAAGGAAGGTGCCTAGCTCATCGGTGGTCACTGTTAATTAAGAAGTTTCGTTGTAAATGAAGTTTTTGATTTTATAAAGTTTTTTTAGTTTTTGAATTTTGTTATCATTGGTAAGGCTTGCATTCGGACAAAGTTTGTCCGCCCGCTATTCATCAGTTTTTTGTCCGAAGCATCATTGTAGCATACAGACACATGCAGCATTTTTAAGCACTGAAAAATTTAAAATCTAAGTTTTTTGAGTCTTCATTATTCTGGGAGATCTGATTCTCTTATTCTGGGAGACTTCCTTGATCTTAAATTTAAAAAATTTCAATGTTTTGAATTTCAAGATCACTTCCGCCTCTAAACACCAATTCCTAGATAATAACCACCTTTATGATTCTTGAGTCACAAAATTGCCTAAAAAACAAAACTTTGATGTTAGAATCTCTCATAATCACCTCTAATAGCCGTGATCGCAGACTCAAATTTTCTCGGAATCTGTCTGATCTGTTCAATCTTTTTGTACTAAACCACCGACAAGACCAAAGCCTAGACTCCACTTATAAATGTGATCTGAATTCTCTATTTTTTCAGTATAAATACGCAAGACCCAATTCAATTATGCTAGTTACCGGGCGCCTAGTTTTTGCTTTGCCTCGATTTTTTTCCCTTTTGTTTTGGTTTCGAATAGCATATTTACTTGGAATAATGACATGTGATATGCTTTATTTATGCAAGGAAATTTTAATTACCTAATAAGAATTTCGAAAAAAAAACTTCCTTTTTGAAAAACAGAAACAGAATCAAACAATATTTTTTGTTCCTGCTTATCTCTTCATATCCGTTTTAGAGCCAAGATTCTTCAAATTTTCAGAAAAAAATTTAATGACCGATTTCTACTCCCTTCCACTCATCGCTCCAGTTGGAGAGCCTCTAGATGAGACATTGGAGACAATAGTGGAGAGTATACAATTCGGGATTTTTTGTTTTACCCTTCCATTTTATATTTTTGTGATCTACCTGTTATTGGATGCTCAGTTACGAGGAGTTGATGAGTTATCAACTCCGTTTTTCAAGCTCTGTGTTACCACTGCCATTGTGGATATTTGTGAGTATTGAAAAATGGCTCCGCGACACTTCGCAACCGGTCGTTTCGCAACTGTGATATTTCGCCACGCGTGAGTTCTTCCACAGTGTAAATTTTGAACATTTCTCAAATACAAAATGCAACGTGTGGCGAACTGTCGTAGTTGCGAAATGACAGGTTGCGAAGTGTAGAAATCAGGGTCGGCCATAGGACTACAGTAGATCGATCGTTGGTCGCCGGTCGAAAAGTTTAGACCGACCGACAAGGAACCCCTAATTCAGCCATCGTGATATTTTTCAGGGACCCTCCTCAACAACTATCTGGGCGCTATGTTTCCAAAATGGGGATGGGCGACTAGAGTGTACTTGTTTCTGAATGGATTCTGGGCTCATACGTATTTGTACTTTGCATGGTCCTTTGGTGAGTCAAGTTGATTAGAAATGGGTTAAACCAGAATGGAAAGCGATTGGTTTGGGTGGGGAGGAAGTAATCTTGACTAGAGACATTTTAGATTTCATGCTGGGGAAAACGGCATGATTTGGACTTTGATTTTGTTGGAATCTACTGTTTTTGAATTGGGAGACATCTTGGGATAACAAATAACTATGGAATTCGTTCGGAAAATTTTTCGTCCTTTTCGTTTTTCGTTTGTTCGTCTGTCGCCCATCTGTCCGCATTTCTTCCGTCCCTCATCCATGCCGGCGGTTACGGTATGTAGCATACACTCACGAAATATTGCGGACTACGACCCATCAGGTCGGAAGAGAGACGGACGGGCGAAAGACGGTCGGTGACCATGACCGAATTATGGAATCTTAGGCCACGGTTATTGTTCAGATCCCCATACATCTAATCATGTTTTTCAGGCATCTGCCAAGCAATGTGTGTTTGTGTCCTCGCCACTAACCGCCTTTCAGCTATCTTAGTTCCTAACAGACATCATCAGGTACTGTACTTACCTATACCTAATTTTGTATTATGTATTTCAACTTCAGATCTGGTGTGCCAGACGCCTACGCATAGCATACGCCATTCAGTTTCTACCTGGAATGTTAGTTGGCATAGTTACCCTTTTCGATGACACTAGATTGTATAGAAATTCAAAAAATGGTTTGGTTCCGAAGTTTAGAAAGTGAGGCTTCATTCAAAAATAATGGGAGTATCTTGAAATTTTTCAGCGAATCTCTGGTCATGTACTTTTTCATGATTGCTGGCGGCTTTTTGATCATTGTTTGCATTTATTTGATTTTTGCATACTGTTTTCTTTTATACAAGCTCAGGAAGAATACCAGAATGATTGTGAGTTCTATTATTAGGTGGTATGAAAATGAAAAATAATTAAAATTTCAGAAAACCACAAGTCTTCAAAAATCAAAATCCATAATAAAGAAAAAGGAGAAGAAGTTGTTCATAATGAGTAGTATTACAGGTTAGTCATTTTTCGAATTTCTTCAAAATCCGAATTTTTATTTTCAGTGGCAATTCAAATCTCCGCTATGTGCTTTTTTGTTCTCTATGCAACATCTATTTTGGTTATTTCATTGGACAAGTTTTACTTGATTTATAATGCTATTAGGTAAATTTTTTTGGAGAAGGTTCGCAAAAAAACCACCAGATTTTCAGTGACTTGTACGCTGGTATCAATCCATATCTCCTTTGGATATTTTCGGATTCTCTACGAAAACATATTTTGATTCGAATTGGATTGAAGAAGGGCATTAGACAGCCTTCATCGTCAATGAATTCTGCTATTTTACATTGATTACTGATTTTGGAAGTTGATAAAGATATTTCATTTCCGTATTTTCCAAAGTTGGAAATATTGCATTTGTTGAAAAAAAATACACTGGGAAATATGTTTCTCAGTTGGAAAACCCAGAGTTTTTTTTCAGAAATAAAGTTAAACTAACGGCGGAAAGACGCACAGTACCGGCCATAATGATATCCGTCTTTGTCATTTTCAGTGGAAAACCGTCAACTTCGGGAAGCTGAAAAAAAGATTCAAAGTCACTTTTTCTGTTTGAAAATTTGAGAGAGTATTAATCAAACCTTGTTTTTTCATTTTGTAGTTGACAACTTTTTTGTACAAATCCGCTCTGCCAAGATATGGCTCGTCGAAAAAAAAATCTCAAAAAATTTCAAGGATTAGCACTGAAATCGAGCAAAATTTGGGATCACCGTAGGTTTCCGTGCGTAACTTTTTGATGGAATAGATACAAAAAAGTTGTCAACTACAAAGTTAAAGTTCAAGGTTTGATTCATATATCCTCAAACTCTCAAACAGAAATAACAACTTTGAATTAGTTTTTCAGCCAATCAAAGTTGGAGTTTTTCAACTGAAAATGACTAAAGCGAATATCATTTTGGCCGATACTGTACATGTACTGACTACAATATTCTATTCCTCGATGGTACCTTACCGAGTTTGTATAATAGAGCGCACTTTCATCTTTGACTAGGTGTCCTTGAATAGTCTATGATAATTCAGGTGTCTGACTGCACTTACTGTTTATAGGGGAACCACCGTTTTCAGATATTCCAATCTGTGGGATTACCTCGTCTGAAAACAATTTCAGAAATTTCAAACATCAAGCTCTAATTTCACCTTATCCAAATTCGAGACACTAATATCTCCTAAACTTTGATGTTTTAGATAATTACCCCTAATTTTCAACTTCAAGATTCCAGGGATCTTCCTCCCTTCAAATCTTCGCTTTTATCACGTAGCGAACCAAAGTCTAGACTCCAAAATTTCTAAATATGTGACCTGAATTTCTTCTTCTTCTCCAGTGTCCTAAACTGAACCCAATTTATTCAATTTGTGGCATTTGACGTACTATGCTCCCAGATTTATCGCTCCACCCCTAGGCTCTCTTTCTTTTTTTGACATATCGGGCTTTTCTGCTTTTTGAGTATATTTTACCACACCTTATGATATTACTACTAGGAAAAGCAGGTGATTTTTTTGGATTAAGATAAGAGGTTTTTGATCATGGTTTTTAATTGATTTGTGTTGTGATGGAACCTGATCTTGGTACTTTGAAGTTGAAGTGGTTTTTTGAGATCTCTTCTATCTTTTTTGCAGTTTAGACTAACCTCATTTTCAAACCAAAGTCCCTATATTTTCCAGAAAATTCTATGAATGGTGACCGACTTCTACTCCCTTCCAGTTGTCGTACAAATTGGTGAACCGCTAGATGAGACATTGGAGAAAGTAGTGGAGACAATTCAATTTTCGATTTTTTGTTTTACACTCCCATTTTATACTTTTGTGATCTACCTGTTATTGGATGCTCAATCACGGGGAGTTGAAGAATTATCAACTCCGTTTTTCAAACTTTGTGTTACCACTGCCGTTGTGGATATTTGTGAGTTTTAAAAAATCGGGTATATTTGGTCGGGAAATTTGTCTCTGAGACAGTTTGAAACTAGTCATTTCGCAACTCACGTCGATTTCGCAACCAAGACATTTCGAAACTGCATGTTTCGCAACCAGTCGTTTTGCAACTCTATAAACTAGTCCACTTTACGTTCATTCAACTAAGACATTTCGCAACTGCGACATTTTGCAACTACAACATTTCGCTACCGGTCATTTCACTAGTAAACTTTTCGTTCATTAAGGTTGAATGGGATTGAGGGTATGTGAACTATTCCAGGTTATAGTCTTCGTTTGAAAAGTTTTAATTTTAACGTGAAATATCTACAAAAATCCTAGATTTCGTGGTTTCGGAATGACGTAGTTGCGAAACGACTGGTTGCGAAATGTCTCGGAGCAGGAAATTTAGCCGACCGATTGCACGCCGACCTGGTGGTCATCATTCGGCGGACGCCAAATTTTGATCAACCAACGTGGATCCCCTTATTCAGCCATCGTAATATTTTCAGGGACCCTTCTCAACAATTATTTTGGTGCAATGTTTCCGAAATGGGGTTGGGGTACTCGAGTTTACATGTATTTGGATGCTTATTATGCACACACTTATCTTTACTTTGCATGGACTTCTGGTGAGTCAGAAAGCTGATTAAAAATGTCAATTAGAGTACGAACAATGTGTCAGAAATGTGATAAGTCTAGCGTGTTTAGGTCGGTCTTGCAGCCGTTCCATATAGTGCAAACCGCAATGGAAATTTCTGGAATTTTGTTACAAATTGAGATTCCGAGTCCTCAAAACAAATTGAGAAAACTGGTTCAAGAAATCGTCTTTCTATTGGAAAAGCGAGGTTCTCATGAAATCATTTCTCCACCAAAAATATGGGTACAAAGTTTCCCGGTGCAAAAAATGTGGTTTTGAACATTAGATATTTCTGACCGTGGGAAGGTTTTCTCTTTTTGATGATCTCTGGAAAACATTTTCTATGTTTTGATTGTGAGAACAAAACAAAACAATTCAAACATCAGAAAACCTATTCAGATTGGCCTAAAATTGCCCTAAAATTAGAAGTTTCGATTATTGCTCATATGTATTTTCGAGAAAAAGTTGCCTGTAATCTTTAGCCATTAGAAAACTAATGTGTCATAAGTGTTGAAAAGCGATCAAAAATCGTCAAGTCAGTAGTTGTCCTAACATTATATCTGATAGAATTTTGTTGATATGAGTCACTTTTTTCTAGCTCAAATTGAAAAATAACATCACAAGACATGTCTTTGGTTTTTCACAAACTTCATAGTTTTCAGCATTTTTTTAAAACATTAGCAGACGCTGTAGAACGGATTGCGCATCAAAACTTCCCAAATTTCAATTCATTCAATTATGAACCCAAATGAACTCCGTACCCAAACTATTTCCAAATGTTTCCAAACCAATTCCAAGTACCCCCCCCCCCCGAAATTCCTAGAACTAGAACTCGAAAGGCTGAATAATCAAATCATTTTTATTTTGACAACTTGTCTACTAGATTTATTATTGTTATTCGAAAAAGAGAGAGAGGGGGGGGGGGCACACTCTAAAAATGTAAACAGCTGGGAAAGAGTGAAGGAGGAGGAAGTTAATGAGGTTTGACCTGGAAAAAAGTGATTCTTACGGAACAAAAGCAAAAGGGGAATGGGTGAGGGACTTATGATACAAAAGGGGTCCACTTACGATGAGCAAAATATTATCGCGCCGCCGTCCGCTGTCAGTTGACTTTAAAGGCGCATGGACTTATTTCAGACGATATCTCGTTAGGGCACGAGAAATGTGTCATGATATTACGATGGACTGATGAACGCGAAGTGCGCCTTCTCGAGGTTGGCGCATTTCTCGTGCCCTAACGAGATATCGTCTGAAATAAGTCCATGCGCCTTTAAAGTCAACTGACAGCGGACGGCGGCGCGATAATATCAAGATTACTGTGTTTTTACCCTTACCAGAATATGGAAGTCACAGTTAAAAATGGTTTTAAAATCGTGAAGGAGGACTCCAACCAAATTTTTTTTTTGCTTTCAAATGAATAAAAATGTGCGTAGATTCCAAAAATCATAATGAAAATGCTCTTAAACCGCTCTGAAACCCCGAAAAGTGGCTCCGAAATGAGCAAAAATCGCAGAGTTGTTTCCGGCGGCCGTGGCGGAGTTTCCCCGGGATGGACTAGGTCAATGAGCGTTTTGATGTCGTGCGGCAGCCAATCACTGCGCTCGGCTCCGTCCTTTTTTTTCGGGAAACTCGGCCACGGCCACCGGACACAGCTTCTGCGATTTTTGCTCATTTCGGAGTCATTCTTGGCCTGACAAATCAATCTACTGTTGTCCAATGGCCTTTAAAACCGATTTCCTTCAACCTAGCATTTCCACTTTTTTACAGGCATCTGCCAAGCGATGTGTGTCTCCGTTCTTGCCACCAACCGCCTATCAGCTATCATATTTCCAAGACACCATCATCAGGTAACTCCCTTATTCCTCCTCGAACTTCATTTTATTTTTTCCAGATCTGGAGTGCCCAACGTCTTCGTATTGCGTATGCTATTCAATTTTTACCAGGAATGATGGCTGGTTTTGCAACTTTTATCAATGAAACTCAACTTTATAGAAATTCAAAAAACGGGATTGTACCGAAGTTTAAGGAGTTAGTATTAATTTGAAATACGAAAGTTCATTAGAAAAATTTCAGTGAAACCTTGTCTACCTACTTTTTTCTAATCGCTGGAGTGTTTTTGACAGTTGTATGCATTTATTTGATTTTCGCATATTGTTATCTGCTATTTGTTTTGAGGAAGAATACCAAACTTATTGTAAGTTTCACCAATAATTGAGATTCTTCAAAACTACAAAATTTCAGAAAGGCCAAGCATTTCAAAACTCGAGAAATGTAATTAAGAAAAAAGAGATGAAGTTGTTTATTATGAGTAGTATTACAGGTTAGTCATTTTTTGCTTTTTTCAAAAATCAGATTTCAAATTTTCAGTGGCAATTCAAATCTCTGCTTTATGCCTTTTTGTATCATATGCAACATCAATATTGGTCATTTCTCTTGACAAATTCTATCTGCTTTATAATGCGATCAGGTTGGTTCTTTAGCAGTTGAAAATGAACTCGAAATCGGGAAATTCGTCGTTAGAAACAAGAAAAGACATTTCTAAACTGGACGTTTCAAAACCAGGACAACTCAAAACTAAAAAAATTTAGAACAAGTTTTCAGTGATTTGTATGCTGGTATCAATCCATATCTTCTCTGGATATTTTCGGATTCTCTTCGAAAACATATATTGATTCGAATTGGATTGAAGAAGCGGAGAAAAGCACCGGCGTCTTCTGTGGTTACTATTATTGTGCATTGATCATTTTCAAATAAATCTGTTTTTTTTTGTTTAACGAATAGGGGACAAAAATCTTTGAGGGATAATAATCTTGAAATCACAAAGGCGAAGTGGAATCGGTCGAATTTCCAAATTCGAAAAAAACTGAACTTCTCAAAAACAGAAAATCCATCGAAAACTGGCAAATACTCACTTGCTATAAAATCATTTGCTATTTGCCCGTTTGCTATACTTGTCTCACTTGCTATAGTCACATTTGCTATAACTGTCTCATTTGCTATTTGCCCATTTGCTATAGAAATGTGGATCATTTGCTAGATTTTCCGCATTTTCAAAGTCTCATTTGCTATAGAAAAGTCCATTTGCTATATGTGAGATCATTTGCTATTTTTGTCTCATTTGCTAGATTTTTTCGCTCATTTGCTAGAATTGGGCGTTGCTCATGGTTCAAATTTTTTCGCTTTTTTCATCATTTTTTTAGAATTTCACCAACTTTTTCATTTGTAAGGTAAACAAAACAACTAGAACAAATTTATAATAGCATTTTACACCGTGCGAGACGTGATTTCTCTCATAAAGGGTGATTTTTAGACCAAATCGAAAAAAAATCATTTCACCGATTTCATGAGGTTTTCCGTGTTTCCCTCTTTACCCTATTAGAACATAGTCAAAAATCGTTCTAAATCCATGAATCCTGTTTTCACATTTCTATTGGCGCAAACTTTTGGAAACAAATTTCAGCATATCTATAGTGGCTGCCTGTACATTACCGTTGCCTACTCTGCCAGCTGTGTGAATTGAGTGCATGCAATTTTCAATTTCGTCTCATTTGCTAGAAACTCATTTGCTATTCGATTTCGTTTTCTATGAAAGTACTGTCTCTCTGTCAAGAATCATGAGATATAGAATGTTTCCAACTCGTTTTATGGAGTGTTACGACTTTGAAACCTAATTTTTTTTGCAATTCTTGCTGACCAATAGCTAGAATGTTTCAAAGTTTTTCTCGATTTTTCTAGTTTATTAGTGTCGGTTTCATTTTGAAGATCTGATAAGGGGTAAATCCAAATATAGCCCCCACTTTTGATTCTAGAATTGAGGAGCATCTCATCCAATATCTGTCCCCCAACTACTCCGGTGGGGGGGGGGGGGGGGGGGGGGACTCCACTTGCACTTGGACAAAAATCAGTCTGCAATACTGCAATGAGACTTCTGGGATACATGTCCAGAAGTCTCATTGTATTCCCCCTCTCAGACTTCTCCGAGATAGCTGGCTCTTATAACTCAAGCATGGCTATTGTTGGACTTACAATTAAGGACAGAACAAAAACCTGATTTTCAAGAAACGTCTAAAAGCTGTGATATGTGTACAAAGAGACTCATTGTAGTACTGTAGACCCGTAGTTGATATCCGAGATAAAGTCAAGATATGAGATTGTCAAAATGAAACCAACACTAATAAACGAGCCATGCTTGAGTTATAAGAGCCAGCTATCTCGGAGAAGTCTGAGAGGGGGAATACAATGAGACTTCTGGACATGTATCCCAGAAGTCTCATTGCAGTATTGCAGACTGATTTTTGTCCAAGTGCAAGTGGAGTCCCCCCCCCCCCCCCCACCGGAGTAGTTGGGGGACAGATATTGGATGAGATGCTCCTCAATTCTAGAATCAAAAGTGGGGGCTATATTTGGATTTACCCCTTATCAGATCTTCAAAATGAAACCGACACTAATAAACTAGAAAAATCGAGAAAAACTTTGAAACATTCTAGCTATTGGTCAGCAAGAATTG
Organism: Caenorhabditis sinica; assembly: GCA_963932045.1. Lineage (NCBI taxonomy): Eukaryota > Metazoa > Nematoda > Chromadorea > Rhabditida > Rhabditidae > Caenorhabditis > Caenorhabditis sinica. Next base: position 26,446,408 of record OZ009940.1, read on the forward strand.
CAAAAAAAATTAGGTTTCAAAGTCGTAACACTCCATAAAACGAGTTGGAAACATTCTATATCTCATGATTCTTGACAGAGAGACAGTACTTTCATAGAAAACGAAATCGAATAGCAAATGAGTTTCTAGCAAATGAGACGAAATTGAAAATTGCATGCACTCAATTCACACAGCTGGCAGAGTAGGCAACGGTAATGTACAGGCAGCCACTATAGATATGCTGAAATTTGTTTCCAAAAGTTTGCGCCAATAGAAATGTGAAAACAGGATTCATGGATTTAGAACGATTTTTGACTATGTTCTAATAGGGTAAAGAGGGAAACACGGAAAACCTCATGAAATCGGTGAAATGATTTTTTTTCGATTTGGTCTAAAAATCACCCTTTATGAGAGAAATCACGTCTCGCACGGTGTAAAATGCTATTATAAATTTGTTCTAGTTGTTTTGTTTACCTTACAAATGAAAAAGTTGGTGAAATTCTAAAAAAATGATGAAAAAAGCGAAAAAATTTGAACCATGAGCAACGCCCAATTCTAGCAAATGAGCGAAAAAATCTAGCAAATGAGACAAAAATAGCAAATGATCTCACATATAGCAAATGGACTTTTCTATAGCAAATGAGACTTTGAAAATGCGGAAAATCTAGCAAATGATCCACATTTCTATAGCAAATGGGCAAATAGCAAATGAGACAGTTATAGCAAATGTGACTATAGCAAGTGAGACAAGTATAGCAAACGGGCAAATAGCAAATGATTTTATAGCAAGTGAGTATTTGCCTCGAAAACTCGAAATTTCGGAATCACAAAACCCAAACATTTCAAACAACAATTATCTGAACATCCGATTTCCATTGCTCTTTCATAATTCGAAAGTTTTCGAAAATTCCGAAAAAAAAAAATTTCCTAGACCCACCTCTCAAAACTTTCTACAGTACTCATCTGCCTTTTTCGATAATCCGTCGATTTGGGAGTAAAAATCGCCGATTTTCAGCGATGAATTGTTATCAGAAGGTCTAAAAATATTGTATCCCCAATCTCCGTTATTATCTGTTTTTAGATTTTCAGTTTTCCGGTACCTCTGATCAAGTGCGCTCTATTTAGACGAAATTTCGAATTCCCGCGCCCGCCTTTTTTTCGCATTTTTTTCATTGATTCTCCCACACTCTTTGCTCATTTTCTCCTCATTCTCTCATTTTTTTTTCGTTTTTTTTTCTTCGTCTTTTGATGTTTTGATCTCTCGCGCCGACTGTAAAAAATGAAAAATCAATGAATTTTCGAAAAATGCAAAAATATTTTTCACTCGAAATGTTTCGATTTTTCCACTTTTTCGGGGTAGTTTTTTGTGGAGATTCCGAATTTTCTATTTGTTTTTCCTGAAAACACATGAAAAATGATAGATTTTGAACATTTTTATTCGAAAAATAAAATTAAAATTCGCATATTTTTCCGATTTTTTCGCGGAAAATTTCGGATTTTTTGAGTGCGAATTTTTTTCAATTTTCATCCCTTTTCTTCAAGAAAAAATCTAATATCTCTTTTTCGCAAATGTCGTAGAAAAAGAGTAAAAACTCGAAAATAAATTTTTTGAATTAGAAAAGTTTATAAAATTTCAAATTTTCCGTCGCCGCCGCGCGATGTGCTTGGGGTTTATGGCTGGCACTGCCACCCACCCCACGGTCGGCCGATGTGGCGCAGTTGGGAGAGCGCGTGCTAGGAATCTAGAGGTTGCGGGTTCGAACCCCACAGTGGCAAATCGGTTTTTTATTTCTTTTTCCGTGATTTACTCCGTCGCAGAACCCTCCCAAATGTATTATTTCGTATTTTCCAGGTCGAAAAATGCTCCAAAGGAGCCAACTTCTTCCAATCACCCCTACGACCATCATCAAATGCACTTCCTCTTCGGACACGGAAAACTCGTCACCACCGCACACATGGATTTTCAAGACTTCTGAAGACGTCGAGATTTCGAAGAAATCGCTGATTCTGGAGCATGTCAAGAAGGAACCCGAGATAAGGAAGAGTCGACGTCTCCAAAAGGAATCGTACGCAAACGACAACGAACTGCTGGCCAACTTCCACAACGGTGCCGGAGTTCTTGGTGAGTTTTTGATCCTTCCAAATTCTGATCTACCAAAGTTCCCAGTTTTTAAATTTTCAAATTTTTCAGCTCGCGGAACCGTCATCCCGATCGGCCTTGGTCACACACCATTCCAGTTCAAAGTGAAAGTTGAGGAAAATTTGAAACGCGAACAGAACAAACTGAAAATCGCCATGGTTCCAAACTTCAACAACAAGGCACTCGTGGTCAAGTGTAGCAGTCAGACGGCAAAATCCAAGTACATGTTGGCGAGGAATAAGGCAGAGATTCGAGTCGGATCAGAGTATCAGGCGGTCATTGACGACTCGATGAGTATAAGGAACGACGAGGAAGATCGGGATGAGCCGATGTGGATACCTTCAGAAGGCGTTGTCCTCGATCACGACATCTGCCGGAACGAATATTACCGAAGCATCTGGAGACAGTACGAGGGACATGTTCCGTTTGAGACGGCACTTCAGAATTTGATGAGATGCGGATACGATTTCGGGAAGAGTCTGGAGACGATCGATCAGAATCTGAAGACGTTGCCACAGATGACAAGGCCACTTGCTGAGGTTCAGTTTCGGAGATTGGAGAAGCTCTTGGAGAGTCGTGTGTCGACGAGAACGTTGCAGGAGAAATGTGTGAGTTTGGAAATCTGAGATTTTAGGGTCTTGAAGTTCTAGGGATCTTGGGACTCTCAGAATCCTTTGAATCCTTAGGATCTTTAGATTTTTAAGGCTCCAAAGATCCTATGATTCCTGGGATCTTAGGATCTCTAGGTTCTCAAAACTTCAAAATTTCAAGGATCTTAGGATTCTGACAATCGTAACTTACAGTAACCTAACTTTCCTATTTTCCAGATGCGCAACTACCACATCTCCGAAGTGCAGAACGTCTATCACAAGTACAAAAACCACTACCTCTCGATCGAAAACTCGGATTCCTGCACTTGCTGTGATCCTCTCTGCGCACCGCTCGACTTCCAGCCAAGATGGGCGTGCCCGAACTGTAACAAGAATCTGAAGTCCTCAACGTCTTCTGAAGAAGACCCCCTCCTCTGTCTCATCTGTCAAACCTACAGTAGTCTCACGGGAAAAGTGTTTCCCGCCATCGACGTCGTCTTCACCGATGAAGACGTTCAGAAGATTTTGGACTGGAAGAAGATTGAGGAGACGAATGGAGGAGTCTCGATTTCGAAGGAGGACTTTGAGAAGATTCGGAAGGAGGCGACGATCAAAAGATGGATGAGCAATGAGTTGACGGATGAGGAGTTGGACGTCATCGATGTGACACAACTTCCACATAGACGTCGGAAGAATAAGTTGACGGATGAGGAGAGGGATGAGATTGGAGTGAAGTTGGCCGAACAGTTGGAGCCACATCCGATTCCGTTATTCAAGATTTGTGAGGTCGAACAGGAACTTTTTGAAAATCGAAAGCTCGAGGAGAGACGGACACTCAAGAGGCAACTTTCCGAGGATTAAGGTGAGAAACTTTGAAAGAAAAACTTGGAAAACAAAAATTCTAATTTTTCCAGACTGCTCATCTGAAGCCCAACGTCATCTGATTCCATCTTCGATTCCAATTTTCAAGAAATTCTCAAATTTCTCGTTTTTCCATGCCCCCCCCCCCTATTTCTTTGTATTTTGACACTTTTCTGATAGATAGAAGGTTATTAGCACATGTTTGTTTTTTCTAGAATTTTTCTAAAATTTTCTAGTGTTTTTTCTGTACTCAAATTGAGCCATTCCCCCCCCCCCCCCAAATTCCTTGGCTCAATTTTCAGTGAATAATTTTTCAGTGAATATTTATTTTTCACTATATATCTGTAAATTCTTCCCCTATCTTGACAAATATGTCTGTTTTTGATTGTTTGGTTTTGCAAAAATGTTGCTGTTTTCTTAGTTTTCACTTTTTTGAAGAATAAAGTTTTCATGGAAAATTATTCTTGGTTTTTTTGGAGTTATCTTTTCAGAATGGGTTTCTCGAAAAGCTTGGAATTCTGAGACTCAGAATTCTGACGATGTGCGGATCAGTGGATATAAGGGAGCTCAGATCGGAGGCTTTCAGAATCAAGATTTAGAGGAAGTCTCCAATTCTGATGGGTTCTGAGAATTTGAAAATCTTGATACAAAGATTCTGAAGCTCCAAATTGAGTTCACAAAATCAAAAGTTTCCTCTCCATCATTCATGAATTATGTGTAGTTTCAACAACCCATAATAATCACCAATCATGAAATTCATATTTCTCGGAAATGTGCTCAGAAAAGAATCTAGTGTGAAATTTAGAGAGCAATTTGACAATATTTGAACTCAGCTAATTGCTTTGTTTCTAGTTTTTTTACTTCCCATTGTTGCCATTTTCAGCTGCCGAAACTAAGAAAAAATTAATTCAATTTTTCATCATGAGTCCATATAAATGCACTGAAACGTCATTTTGCAAATATCTCTTTTTTTTTTGAAGGATCATTTATCTTTGGATTTTCAGAGTTTGTAGATCCCCTTTTTTAAATCCTCTCAAATCACGTACACATCAATTCCAAAACCCTGAAATTTTCGAAATCAAACCAACAAAAAAGAGGTTCAACATTTTGATCTATGTCCTTTTATGAGATTAGTTTACACGAGTCTTTTAGAATTTAGATAATTGAAGGTTAGGAGAAGTGAAATTTTCGAGTGAAAAACAAATTTTTATACTAGTCAGATGATGTGGGGGATAGGCATGAAGTAGTGGTTTATTGGGTTTTCAAAAAAAATGAGCTCTAGATTTGCTCAACATACTCATAAATCTACAAATTTATCCGACCGTCGCTACTTTGTTTTTCAGTCTTCCAAAAATGGCATTTTTGTTGAAATATACTTTCTTTATTGTATCTGGCTCCGAGACGTTTTGCAACCAGTCGTTTCGCAACTACGACATTTGGCAACTCACTTAAATTTCGCAATTACTATGTTTCGTTACCAGTCATTTTGCCACCGCGACAATCCGCAACCATGTCGTTTCGAAACCACAAAATTCAATACATTTCGCAACTCACGTCGATTTCGCAACTACCACATTTCGCTGCCGGTAATTTTGCCACCCCTCCTCAATCCCATACAACCTTGATGAGCGTAAAGATTAACTAGTTAATAGAGTTGCGAAACGACTGGTTACGAAACGTCCAGTTTCGAAATTTCGTGGTTGCGAAATGGCGTGGTTGCGAAATGGAAGAGAGTTGCGAAATGTCCAGTTTCCAAATGTCTTGGTTGCAAAATGTCGTGGTTGCGAAGTCGACATGACTTGCGAAATGTCGTAGATGCGAAATGACTAGTGACAAAATGTCCCGGAGCCTTGTAATTGGATTTTTGCTATACACTTTTTTCGTTTTCACTGTTTTTTCTTCTACATGAACTCCGAAACTTTCAGTCCTTCAATGGAAAACTGCTCCATCTCAAATACCACCGCTTTCTGTTCCCTCCCAGAGACACAAAACTCCCTTACTGTAGATGATCGTGTCACTTTTGCCGTGGAAACCACTCAATTTTGTATTTTCTGTGTCACAATGACAATTTATTTGATCATCGTCTGGGCACTAATTGAAGCGCAAAAAAAGAAAATCGATGAGCTAAACTCGCCATTTTTCAAATTGTGCCTATCGACTGCTGGGGTGGATATTTGTGAGTTTTGGATAAATGAATAACGCGGTCCCTCCGCGGTCCTTTTGCCTTCCAAGCGGAGAAAAATTTTTCCGTTTCTGTACCAAAAACTTTAGTCGGATTATTTTCTGGCGGTCGGCGGACGGGCGGTGGACGGGCGGCGGACGGTCGGCGGGCGGTCGGCGGGCGGTCGTACAAAAATTCGCTCAAATGGAATCCTTACGATCTCTTGCTAAATAGTACGATTCTTCCAGGGACCCTTCTCACCAACTACCTCGGCGCCATGTTTCCCAAATGGGGATGGTTTGTTCCAGTTTACGTATTTCTGGGTGTTGGCTATGGAAAAGTGTACCTTTATTTCGCATGGTGCACAGGTAAAATTCTCAATAGAGCGCACTTTCATTATCCTATGTTTCTAGGGGTCTGCCAAGCTATGGGAGTGTCTGTTCTAGCTTCCAATAGACTATCAGTGATGCTTTTTCCTACTAGCTTTCATAAGGTGAGTTTACATTTTTCAATTTTTTGAATTCCCGCCAAACCCTTTTTCAATATTTTCCAGATGTGGATGGGATACCGTCTCTGGGTTGCAATCGCTATTCAGTATCTAACAGGATTACTTGTTGGTCTTGCTACTTTTATGAATCCAGTACAACTATATCGAAACAAGAAAAATGGAATAGTACCGAAATTTACCAAGTAAGAAATGCAAATGTGCTCTATTGAGAATTTCCCACTTTTTAGCACAAAAATGACCAACACATTTTTCGCTATTGGTGGTGTATTCTTATTGGTGAATTGTCTATATTTACTTTGTACCTATTGTTACCTGTTTTGGGTGCTTCATAAGAGACAGAAGAAGATGGTTAGTCAGTTTTCTGCCAATTTTTTTTTATTAAAAAGTTACAGACCGTCTCCACCCCAATGATCATAAAATCCCGTACCAAAGAACGCGCCCGAATGCGAGAAGCGCGATTATTTACAATGAGCACTATAATTGTGGGAGTCCAAATATGTATTCTTGTCCTTTTTATCTTCAAAGGTGCTGATATCTTGGCATTCACTTCCGATCAGTTCTACTTGATCTATAATGCGATAAGGTGAGACAATTCAAAAAAAGCAAAAAGATTTCTCCCCGGCCGGGAATTGAACCCGGGTCTCGCATGTGACAGACGCGGATACTCACCACTATACTACCGAGGACACGAGAGGTGAAGGTGGGATAGGCGTAGAGGAGAGTGAGGTGTGGGCGCGGGTTAGAAAAAGCAAGAGACAAAGAGCCACCAATTTTCGAACGCATTTTTCTCTACCGTAATGAAACTTGACAAAGTTGACATTCACATAAATTTTGTAGATTTTGAGTTGCTCTTTCTATTCATATTAGTTTGGTCAACCTGGCCTCATTTTGAACAAAGTTAGAACGCTTCAAAGTTAAGCCTTTTTTAAGACATAGTAGGAAGGAAAGAGACATTTTAGAAGGCCTTTTTCTCTATTTAAATAAGAACTAACAAAATTGGGCTAATGACACTTTTTGTAGCTTTTGAGTTGCTCTTTCTATTCATACAACTTTCATCTAGGTGACGCAATTTCGCACAAAGTTATGGCCTATCATAGAATAGCAAAATTTTCAGCGACCTCTACGCAAGCATCAATCCGTATCTTCTATGGGTTTTCTCAGATTCTCTCCGGAAATATATACTTCAAAGGATGGGGCTTATCAAAAAGACCAAGAATATCACTTCCATAACTCCGATCACATTTGTTTTGTAGCTTTATTTATATTTCAAAAAATAAAAAATGAAGGTTTATGTAGGTTTTAATGATAATAAAACTCCAAATCAAGCCTTATACAGGTTTGGGAACTTGTACTCATCGGTCTCCTGAAGCCAATTATCCTTACTCCATTCAGTATTCTGTCTCTCCATGACATGAATAGTGTATGCATGACGAGACTTGTCAGAAGTGTTCGCCTCACTCTTATGGACCACCAATCCATGAATGAGGATCAGAGATCCTTTGGAGATCGGAACATGCTTGAATTTGGATTGATCATAGGTTGGACGGGTTCCGATGAACTTCAGAAGGGGGCCTCCTGTGGTGTCATGGGTGCGGACGAAGCGATAATCGGATGATGAGGTGTCTGGAAAACATAGCTATGAGGTAATGATGATTTCCGGCTCTGAGACATTTGGCAACCAGTTGTTTCGCAACTATGACATTTCGCAACTCACGTCAGTTTCGCAACTGCGAAATTTAGCTGCCGGTCATTTTGCCACCCCTCCTCAATCCCATTCACCCTCTTCAAGGAACGTAATGTGGACTAGTTCATAGAGTTGCAAAACGACTGGTTGCGAACCGTCCAGTTTTGAAATGTCTTGTTTGCGAATTGTCGCGGTTGCGGAATCGACCTGAGTTGCGAAACGACTAGTAGCGAAATGTCCCGGAGCCTCGTATCTGGGTGCAACCAGTCGTTTCGCAACTACGACATTTCGAAACTCACGTCAATGTCGCAACTACGACATTTCGCAACCAGTCGTTTCGCAACTACAACATTTCTCTACCGGTCATTTTGCCACCGCGACAATCCGCAACCACGTCATTTCGGAACCACAAAGTCCGGGACTTTTGTAGAAAGTTCACATCAAAATCACAACTTTTCAAATGTAGACTATAACCTAAAATAGTTCACAAGACCCTCAATCTTATACAACCTTAACGAACGTAAGGTGAACTAGTTTATAGAGTTGCCAAACGACTGGTTCCAAAACTTCCAGTTTCGAAATTTCTTGGTTGCGAATTGTCGCGGTTGCAAAATCGACGTGCGTTGCAAAATGTCGTAGTTGCGAAATGTCCCGGAGCTATTTTTACAATCCCTTACCTTTATGACTTCCCGGAATAAATGACAGACATCCATTTTCCACACTAGCTTCATCAATCGCAATCCACACCCCCGTCAAATGATCAATCGGGTTCACTCTCAAGAACGTCGAGTCCACATGATCCGTAACTGCTCCGCCGATCTTCGGCTGCTTGAAAATATACATACTTTGTACAACTTCCGGCTCTTGGTATCCAATTTCTTCGAAAATCTTTTGAATCTTCGAGTTGAATGTCATTTTCTTGAAAGTTGGGTCGAGGAAGTGAAGACCGTGGCCGATTTTGTTGAGGGCTTTGTCTTTGGGGACAGTGAGTTCTCCGTCTTTGTCAACGGCGCCTTCTTCAAAAAAGAAGCGTATTTTGTCGGAGGAGTTGAGGAAGTAGGAGTCGGCGGCGTGCTGGAAAAAAATGGTAGACTTTTTCTAGATAAAACATCGTTTTCCGAATTCTTATATCTTTGAGAAAGACTCCGCGACACTTCGCAACCGGTCATTTCGAAACTGTGACATCTAATAAAAAATGCAACGTGTGGCGACCTGTCTTAGTTGCAAAATGACCGGTTGCGAAGTGTCGCGGAGCCTTGAGAAAAACACTTACCTTATCCTCATCGTATGTCGAAAATACACTTTTCGGGTGTTCTGCCAGATTCATATCATCCACAATTTTCCCGATGGATCCTTTCATTTCCTCGATTTCCTGATCGTTGAACACATTTTCAATCACAACGAATCCATCTCGCTCGAAATTTTCGCGAAGGTTGCTCATCTGAAAAATGAATTCATAGCAGTTTTCAGAAAAAGAAACTATATTAAAAAATCGATAAAAAAGGAAATTACTAAAAAGACAACAAGGTCAAGTGATGCGAAAAATAAAGAGGGCGAATGGCTAGGTCGATGTAATCTTATCTTTGTTTCTGTCATCGCTAGATGCTTATCATATCAACGACAAATTTTATTGTTTTCTTTTTTGGCTAGTTTTTTGGTTGTGGTCACGTACGGGCAGAACTCAACTATGTATAGTGGTAGATGGGATAAGATAGAAAATTTGCAAAAAAAACCAATTTTGCAAATATGGTCCAGGGTGCTCCATGAGAGACAGAAGAAGATTGTGAGTCAACTTTCTGGCATCTCTTTTTGCTAAAAGACCGTCTCCACCCCAATGATCATAAAATCCCGTACCAAAGAACGCGCCAGAATGCGAGAAGCCCGATTATTTACAATGAGCACTATAATTGTGGGAGTCCAAATATGTATTCTTGTCCTCTTCATTTTCAAAGGTGCAGATATCTTGGCATTCACTTCCGATCAGTTCTACTTGATCTATAATGAGATAAGGTGAGACAATAAAAAAAGCAAAAAGATTTCTCCCCGGCCGGGAATTGAACCCGGGTCTCGCATGTGACAGACGCGGATACTCACCACTATACTACCGAGGACACAAGAGAGGAAGGTGGGATAGGCATAGAGGAGAGTGGGGAGTCAGCAAGACTTCTGTTGTGCGAAACTGGAGACGAAGAAAAGAGGTAGAATTTTTCAAATGAATTTTTCGAAGTTTAGATGAAAAGTTAGAAATATGATGCAGTTATATGTTTTGTAGAACTTAAAATTTTCTTTTCAATGATACAGTTGTCTAATTTGTAGCGCAAATTTGAACAAGGTTACAAGCGGTCGAAGGTGACCGTAATTCGAGGCGAAGACCAGTGGACACAACTTGAAATGAGGGGCAGCAATACCCTAAATGAGTGTAAATATTCAAAACTATATATTTCTCCCTTGTCTCTTGTTTCAATGGATCCCAAACTACACACCATATTTCTTCCAAGTCATCATCATTTTCAGGTTTTCACTATAATTTTGTTTCAAGTTCTTCTCCAAGTGATCATTATAAAGAGTTCTTGAACCATATAATTTTGTTAACATTTTCAGGGAATTTCAACTTTTTTCTTTTCATTTTGTTGCGGAACTTTAAAAGGGCTTTTGTTTTTCAGGTCAAGAAGATAATTGCTCCGACGAATAAAACTTTTTAGTTTATAGACATGTTGACTATGTTGCTTCTGCTTTGTAATGGAAAATTCGAAATTGATAGTTATTTTTTAAAAGACTTGTCAAGAATCTAGAGTGCGCGATTCACGATTTCTACAGTACCGGCGAATAATATGTATATATATGTGTGAACTTTTAGTGTTTTCAGTTGAAAAACGTCAACTTTGAGGGTCTGGGAAAGGATGTTAAACATGGCCGTTTGATTTGAAACTTCTTGGGTGTATACATCAACTCTAGAACTTCATTTTTGTAGTTGACAACTTTTTTGTACGATCTTTTCTAAAGATGGGGTGTCCCTTTAAAGTGCTAGATTTCCGCATTTTAGTGCAATTTTCACAGACTTTAGGGTGTTCTGCATTTCACGAGTCATATCATCTCTAGAAGAGGTCGTACAAAAAAGTTGTCAACTAAAAATATAGAGTTCTAGAGTTGATGTATACACCCAAAAAGTTTCAAATCAAACGGCCACGTTTAACATCCATTCCCAGACCCTCAAAGTTGACGTTTTTCAACTGAAAACACCAAAAGTTCATATATTATTGGCCGGTACTGTATGATTGCTAGTTTCACAAAATATCGAGATTTTTTGATAACTTTAAATAAACTATGTTTCGAAGAAATTGTTTCAAGACTTGACTGATGTACCCACAAAATGTTCGAAAAGTGCGACATTTTGGCCATTTGGGTGTTCTTTTTTGTAGGTACTGTATCTTCGAATATCGATAGTAAGGCCCTTACTGTCAGGGTTAAAATCTTTTTTTCGGAATCCAAAACTCTACTTCTATATACTCCTTATCCACTAAAATTGTGTCCACACTACGAAATATACAGTGGCGAGAATTGGTGAGGAGAATTTTTTGTACGATCCATAACTTTGCCGAAACTAATCCAAATGACATGAAACTTTGCATGGATATTACTAGATAGTTGTACAACACAGTCAGAAATTTTTGTTGCCCATCTGCTACTCATGACCTAGTTAGCTCCACAGGTATAGCAGAAATCTAAAAACCCAAAAAAAACTATTTTTCTGTGTGACTTTTTTTGAAAATTTTTTTGATGAAAATGTTGCTCACGTCCCAAATATGCATCAGAAAAAGTTTGGTGCACGTGGAATGTCGAGTACTCGTGTTATGTAGGTCAAAGCTGAAATAGCATTTTTAGTTTTTGAGCCCTAACTTTGCTCAAAATGGCTCAAATTCCTTCAAATTTTGTACCAAAATGTTTCTTTTGAGTTTCTTTACAGAATCCATAACAAAATTCTTATTTCTAAGAACTCTCATTTTGCGACTCTCAGGCCAATTCAAAGTCAGTACTGAACTCGAAAAAATAAAACGTTTTTAAAACTTTAGTTTCAACATGGATTCTGTAAAAGAACTCAAAAGAAACATTGGCTCTGTATGCTTTAACGGGGTCAATGAAAATAAACGGGGTCAATGAAAATAAACGGGGTCAATGAAAATAAACGGGGTCAATGAGAATAAACGGGGTCAATGAAAATTAACGGGGTCAATAGGAAGCTATGTATATAAAGTGATAACTTAACTTCATTTGTTTGAATTTTGTGTCCCTGTGGTCTGTAGCTTAGTTTGATTAGACATTCATGCTTTCTACGATGGCAGAAAGGTTTTCAATGGTTGTTGTGAACTTTGAAGACATTACTGCTTTTAGTGAAATTACTGCTTCTAGTGAGTGTCTTCTAGTCGGTTGGCTTCTCTACTACGCAATTTGTTCTACTCACACCAAAGCAAATATTCATGGTGTCTTATGCCTATTTTATGTCTCACACTGAATAAAAGCTAAATCCAGGAGAAAAAACTTGAAAGTTTCTATTTCTGGAAAGTGTAACAGAAGCAATACCTCAAAAACCCGGACTAAAGTTTTCGAAGTATCAAATCCGAAGTAAACTTCTAATTTCCGAAGTATCAATCATCATAATCGATTTCACAATCCAGTAAAAATAGTGTTAGTTTTGAAAAATATTGAATAAAAAAGTCATAAAACTGATGGAAAAGTTCCCTATGAGTTAACTTTGAATGCTACTCATCATCAGTTAAAAATACTCTGACAAATCAACTACTCTACAGTGGCTCTGGCTCTTTTTGTCTTATGGGACCGTTCTTGTCCAAGGGGCCGTTCTCCGCCCACAGAGCCAATAAAACATATGATCACTAGAAGCAGTAATCTCTTCAAAGTTTACAACAACCATTGAAAACCATTCTGCCATCGTAGAAAGCATGAATGTCTAATGAAACTAAGCTAGAGACCACAGGGACACAAAATTCAAACAAATAAAGTTAAGTGATCACTTTATATACATAACTTCCCATTGACCCCGTTGATTTTCATTGACCCCGCTAATTTTCATTGACCCCGTTTATTCTCATTGACCCCGTTTATTCTCATTGACCCCGTTAAAGCATACAGAGCCGAAACATTTTGGTAAAAATTTGAATAAATTTGAGCCATTTTGAGCAAAGTTAGGGCTCAAAAACTAAAAGTGCTATTTCAGCTTTGACCTACATAACACGAGTACTCGACATTCCACGTGCACCAAACGTTTTCTGATGCATATTCGGGACGTGAGCAACATTTTCATCAAAAAAATTTTCAAAAAAAGTCACACAGAAAAATAGTTTTTTTTTGGGTTTTTAGATTTCTGCTATACCTGTGGAGCTAACTAGGTCATGAGTAGCAGATGGCAACAAAAATTTCTGACTGTGTTGTACAACTATCTAGTAATATCCATGCAAAGTTTCATGTCATTTGGAGTAGTTTCGGCAGAATTATGGATCGTACAAAAAATTCTCCTCACCAATTCTCGCCACTGTACCTGCAAAAATTTTCTAGACTTGTTTACCATGTTTGCCACATTCCTTATCCCGCAATTTGCAAAGCCCTTTCGAACCCCGCTCTCTCAATTCCATTCCATCTAATTTTTGTGTTTTAGTGGAACAAGAAGTTTCCAGATTTTAAATTTCTAGCTATTTCCAGCCTCGATGTTTGCTACCTCAACTATTCTTGTTACCTTGGTTCCAAACTGCACTCAGGAAGTCTTGGATGAGATTCAAGAATCATTTAGTCCAAAGGAAGAACTTGCTCAAATCGCTCAATGTGCTATTTCGATCATTGGATTTTTCGTTACTTCATACTTCCTAAAATTTTTTCACAAGTGTCATGTGGAGAAAAACTTTAGAGTGAGGGACATAAAAAATAAAATTCTATCGAAAAAATGTGTTCAGGTCCTGGTGAATGTCAACTATGTCTCTGCACTGATTTACTTGTCATGTTTTGGAGGAAATCAGGTTGGGCATTTTAGTTCTAACGATACATAAACATTATCATTTTATTTAGTGTTATCACATTTACCTTCGTCGATGCTTCTCCGATTGTCGAGTAATGGTTCAAGTGAGCCGATGTGTGCTCATCCGTCTTCCACAGTCTGCTGCTACCATTTGTGAGCTGATTATAATATTTCATTAGAACAGAAAAAATTCTCTCCGCCGTCTTTCGTCCGTCCGGTCGTCTTTGGTCCGACCATTCGAAGCATTGCATCGGCGTGTGTTGCATAACCGTAACCAGTTGGGCTCCGGGACGTTTCGCTACTAGTCATTTCGCAACTACGACATTTCGCAACTCACGTCAATTTCGCAACCGCGACAGTTCGCAACCAAGACATTTCAAAACTAGATGTTTCGCAACCAGACGTTTCGCAACTATATAAACTAGTCCACTTTACGTTCATTATGGTTGTATTTGATTGAGGGTATTTTGAACTATTTCATGTTATAGTCTACATCTGAAAAGTTGTGATTTTAACGTAAACTTTCTATAAAAATCATAAATTTTGTGGTTTCGAAATGGCGTGGTTGCGTTTTGTCGCGGTGGCCAAATGACCGGTAACGAAATGTTGTAATTACGAAATGGATGTGAGTTGCGAAATGTCGTAGTTGCGAAACGACGGGTTGCGAAATGTCTCGGAGCCAGCAGATGTGTTGGTGGACAAGAGACAGATAGAACGGACGACGAACGGACGAGGACCTACATATTCCCGAAATCATTATTTTCAGTCTTCCATATCTTCAATCTCCTAATTTGCTTTAATGGTTGTTGTAACTGTGCTAGCAAAAGATACTCCAGATCGGCGTTGGGCGGTGTTTTTCTTGCAATTATTGGGGTGAGGTTTCTTTCTTTTTCGGGGGGGGGGGGGGGGGGTGTTCTTTCTAACGACAATCTTTCATTTCAGGTTGCCTTCTCCCTCATCTTCACTATTCGTTCACTTTTTGTTGACATTCACTCTTTGGACTTTATGATAAATTGCTCATCTTTAGAGCATAAAAGTGAGACTGTTCAGGGCAACATTTTGAAGGTGAGTAACTGACTAACTTTTAAAAATCTGACTTACTCTTTTAGGGATTTTTTTTTCTGGACATTTTTTTGGTTTTATGTTTTTTATTATCAGGAAAATATGCAGCAAGAATAATGAAAAACCCTCGGTGAGTTGACTTCATAACTTCCTAATTCAAAATCAGATATTATCGAAATTTCAAAAGGGGAAACGCGCTCCGCCGCAATTTGCTCGTATTCAAATTCCCGCGCTTCTCGGTGTACTCCTCGAGGACAACTCGCCACTACACCGAGAGCGCGGGAATTTGAAAACGAGCAAATTGCGGCGGAGCGCGTTTCCCCTTTTGAAAATCGGCTAATATTTCATTTTTTAGGCTGAACATTTCAAAGGACTCCCTTCATCGCTTGGAGATGCTCCAACGAGCTATAAATCTCATTCTCCCAACTTTGTTCCCCATCACTATCTTTTCTCTAATCCTTGTTCTAGTTTCATTTGAATTGTTTCCTTTCGTCCATGCCAAAGAGTTCTTGTGGATCAATGTAAGTCGCTTGAGGATAAAAATGGAGCACAAGAAAAAAGATTACATTCCAGACGATGCCCCTATTTTGCATTATATCTCCACTTGTTTGGATTTTTCGTTTGCGACGACTGCAATATCAAAAGCCTCCTCCAGCTTATGATCATTCACAAGAGAGGGTCGAGGAAATCATTGTAGTCCGTAATGCGAGAGAACAAGAAAGAGAAAGGGAGCTGAGAAGGGATCATATGAAGAAAACTAATTGGAAGTGGTACATTAAGATTTTGCGAAGGCTGCGAAAATGGATTTGCTGCAAGAGGAGGTAAGGTTTTGAAAAACTGCGCTTACTATGAGATACCATACCATTCAAACTTTTTCTATAAATTTGGGTCTAGACAATATCGACCACGGGCTTTCCGTTTCTGGAGTCCATTCGAGCAAAACGGTCACGTGAACCGAGTTATGGGTCATCAAAGTTCCAGCCAGTACTAATTTTCAGATCTTTGAGGACCCATTCTACGCTTCTAGACGTTGTCAGAAGGTCTCGTTTTTGAGGTGTAATTGAATTGTGTTGTACTTTAGTACAGAAGAAATCTATTCTTTACCTTTTCAGAAAATCTAACATCATAGTTGTCAAATCAATTGCCAGAATAGAGAACGATAGAGCAAATATAAGGATGACGGAAACCAGTTGGCAACGATTCAAGCGGATATTCCTTGGGTAATACTTTCGGTTAAACTTACTTTTTCAAAAAATTTCTTGGTTTAGTTTTTCAGTTTTTCTTGTAAAGAGTGTATCTCATTTTCATTTTTTCAGGGTAAGGGCCAACGATAATGTGACCACACCCGAAAATTCGATGGCGGCTGGGCACGGAGAGCGAGTGTTCCGCCGTAGTGGGGTTATTCATTAGTTTAAAAAACAATTAAAATACAACGTTTTTTCAATTCATTAGTGTTTTTTAATTAATTTTTTACAATTAAAATACAATTAAAATTCAATTAAAATACAAGTCGTTGCGAGACCGCGCCAGGCAGAAACTCCGCGCGCCTTTAATTTTTCCGTCGTGTAGTCCTCTCGGACAAACCGATTTTTTTGGAAAATATTTATTGTATGCATGAAATCTGAACTAATAGACATTGAGACGTTTAATTTATATCAAACAGTGTGTTTCACTATGTAAACTTGTCACTTCGATAACGAATCAGTCAGATTTCATGCATACAACAACAATTTTCCAAAAAAATCGGTTTGTCCGAGAGGACTACACGACGGAAAAATTAAAGGCGCGCGAAGTTTCTGCCTGGCGCGGTCTCGCAACGACTTGTATTTTAATTGAATTTTAATTGTATTTTATTAGGGCGGTAAAAATTTGAAAATCCATGCTCCACTGCACTCCCCGTGCATTTGGTCAAATGGAAGAGTTTTTGCAAAAGAAGTCAGTGTGATTTTCTCTTCCATTTGACCACGTGCGCTAGAGCACGGATTCTCATATTCCTACCGGCCTAATAATTGTAAAAAAATTAATTAAAAAACACTAATGAATTGAAAAAACGTTGTATTTTAATTGTTTTTTAAACTAATGAATAACCCCATAGACATTCGCTCACACAAGTTGGTGGATAATGGACACCATAAAAATTAACTTGTCACTTTTCAATCATATCAGTTAGAACTTTTCATTCATATCATTTTGTTTAAGTTATACTTTATCATTTTGCACCTAGTTGTTCCAGTTTTTTTCAACCTTTAGATTAACCATTTTCTAGATGTTTCGCCATTTATCCTTCCGATTTGTCATCAATCCCGATACTTTTTCCCATTTTTTGTTTAGAAACTTTTTTGATTTTTTTCCGTTCTGTTCTTCACAATTGGTGTTTTTTTAGTTCTTTCGGTTCACTTTCAGTTTTCCGCCTTTTTTAATTTTAATAAACTTCTTTTTTGTTGAATCTGTACAATCGTCTCACACCTAAAACTCTAAATAAAGATCACTTTATTCTACTGTTCTTTGTCCAAAAAGTTCCATTTTCCATACATCATTTCTCAATACATGACTATAATTTTCTTTCTTCTTTGAATAGCTATTAATTAGCCTTCAATTATTCATTTCAAACTGATTCCAAATGTGCTTCAGAAGCACATTTCACTGCTTCTGTGCACCTTAATTACGCCGGCCTTTCTCGTACGCCTCTTCATTTTTTTTTTCCATTTTTAAAATGAACTTTGATGCTTCCTCATTCTATTTTTGGAAAGAGCAAGATAATTGAGCTAACCTCAAGAGGTTTCAAAGAAATGGGAAAGTGCACTTTTTGCTAAATAGTAGTATTAATATCACAGAAAAATCGACCCCAAAAGTTTATATTTCCCAAACACACCACTATTTGTTTTATAGTGCACTATTTGTGACTCACAACACTCCTTCTGACTCCAGTCAATTAAAAGCTCTATACTTATGCATCAGATTGGTTTTGTTCTAATGTGCACTTTCAACAAAACAACAATAGTTGACGTGTCTCAAATCGTTGAGATTCTGGAGTCTAAAATTCTCAATGTGGAAGAAATTCAGTTTTCTTTAGGAGGAAGTAACTACAGTACTGTACCGGCCGAACTTTTGGTGTTTTCAGTTGAAAAAGGTCAACTTTGGGGGTCTGGGAAAGGATGTCAAACATGTGCGTTTGATTTTAAACTTTTTGGATGTATACATCAACTTTAGAACTCTATTTTTGTAGTTGACAACTTTTTTCTACAAGTCCGCTCTTTGAAGATATGGCTCGTCAAAAAAAACTCTCAAAGCATTTCGAGAATTAGCAATGAAATCAAGCATAATTTGGCATCGCCGTATGTATCTGTGCGTAACTTTTTCGATTGAAGAGATACAAAAAATTGTCAACTACAAAATTAAATTTCAAGGTTTGATTCATATACCTTTAAATTCTCAAACAAAAATAACTCTTTTGAGTTAATTTTTCAGCCACTCAAAGTTGGCATTTTTCAACTGAAAACGACAACAACGAATATCATTATGGCCGGTACTGTAACTATATTCGCAGAGATATGAGTCCGAGAAATTTTCCCCATTTTCATTTTTTTCGTGCAATCAGTGTCGATTCCAGGCAAGGAGGCACTTTTTGTTGCTTTTCTGGATCTGGATAGCTAGATGGTTGTTTCATAGCTCAAATTAAAGCTCTTTTCAAGCTCTACAATATTCTTTTTAGATTTTCCAAATCGGGTGAATATTCGCGGAGATATGAGTCCGAGAAACTTTCCCTAAATTTTCCCCATTTTCATTTTATATTTTTCCTGATCGAGAGAGGTTCTAAGTTTCTGTTAAAAGTTATCATAAGATTTTATGATTTCTATGTGCCAATAGTTCTGTGCGTCATCTGTGCCCCGGGTTTTTATTAATAGCTAGACATTTCTTCTTCTTGCCAACTTCCACAACTCCTTCTTCCACTCCGCCCATCCATCGCATCCTCCAGCCTCCGAGCCGTCTCAACCAACTCCTTAATGTCTCTCCCTTTGCATCCCTATGTCTGGACATGTCTCTGACCCGTGTCAGCCTAGGTACCTGGCTCTGAAATAAGAAGAAGAATTCATAAACCCCTATTAGAGCAATTCCAAGTGATCAGCGAGTTCTGCCATTGCCAGGACTAATTGTAGATGTCCCTCGGGGAATGGGGGAAAAAGAAAAGATAGAGATTCAAAGAAGAAGCCAGCTGATTTCAGAAAGGCTTTATCGTAAAGCAAAAATTCAAAAGAGCCAAGAGTTCGAAACTGATTTAGTTTGATTTTTTGATAATCTTATGTGTTGGTCTTTTGGCGTTTTAGAGTGATATGCTGCATTTATTTGTAGAGACTAGAACCTGATCTTTGTCCTGAAAGCGCCAAATTGAAAACTAAAAGAAAAGAAATGTATGTATGTATATATTGTAAGCTTTTTTTCAATGTCATCAAAACTGTTTGCGATTTTCCTGTCTTAATTGTCCAAATTAAGAAAATTATTTGATTACTTTTGATGAGAAGTTAAGAATTTTGAATTCAAAAACAGGCTAACTCCAGAAAATTCCACTGAAATAGGAATCAATCAAAAACATGTAGTTCAAAAGTTCCCGTACCATAAAACTGTAGTCGGGAGAATGAGGAACGGATGAAAATTCGTCTGATCAGAAGACTAAATTTCTCTTTGCCCTGTATAATTTTCTTCAAAATGAATCGTGTGACTGTCGAGGTATGACATAGGACAGTCACACTGACTAACAGAACTTTGGTCCGTATTATCTCATTTCAAATTTTAAGCATCTTTTTTTAAATAAGCACTATCTTTTTAAGATTCTTGTCACAGATCTTCAGTTAATTCTTTTCTGGAAACTCAACGATTTTTACAAATCCACAGTATCCCCGAAGCTGTATTTTCCTTTTGAATATTTCTCTTCTGCTTCTTCTTCTCTTTCTCCTCACCCCAGACTATAAACTTTCCCCTCTTCAACTTTCGAGACATGTTTACTAGTCCAGTCCCCTCTCCCCTTTATCACCCTATAATTATCACGCCCACTTTTTGGCAGAACCAACTCTCCCTCGTGATTTTCTCTTATTCATTTCATTCGAGCACTTCCGTTTTGCCATTTACACTGCTTTCTCTTCATTTTTGCTCACGTTATATTTCCAGATGGACTAGAAAAAGAGGATTCAAAACTTTAAGATGCCCCGAAACTGCACGAGGCAGAACCTCGAGGACATCTCAGACTCGTTCGGCATCTTTCAGCGAGGTTACTCAGTTTGGAGCATTTGCCTATGCAGTTTTGGGATTTTGGCCACAACCATCGCTATCAAATTGTGCAAGATCAAGTTCCTGGGAAAGAATTTGCAGGTAATAAGCAGAATTTTTGTCTGTCCTAATT
The DNA here is from genome assembly GCA_963932045.1 of Caenorhabditis sinica. Classification (NCBI taxonomy): domain Eukaryota; kingdom Metazoa; phylum Nematoda; class Chromadorea; order Rhabditida; family Rhabditidae; genus Caenorhabditis; species Caenorhabditis sinica. Next base: position 26,466,810 of record OZ009940.1, read on the forward strand.
GATTTTAAAAGTTTAGAACCTCATGTACTTCCATCATTGCTCCACCTACGTCTATTCAATCTTCTTCATTATTACACAGGTTTGTTTTCTATAATCTCATAGCATAATAAGACTTTTTTCAGTCCTATCACCTCCTGAGTCGACTTTTCTACGATGAATGTGATCTTCTTGTTGCTGTAAAATATTGTGGTCTCCTTCGAATCCCTCAATCTGTGACAAGTACTTGTAAGTGTTTCTCAAATCCAAACTATTCCCAATATCAGAAATTTCAGTCTTCATTTTCTTCTTCATGGCGATAACCATCAACAATTTGTGCACAAGACTCTTTCACAGCTACTCGGAATCTGGTCATTCGGTGTTCTTGGGATACATAGCAGTAAGTTGTTTTTAATTTAAACCTGACCGCTACCCAACCGCTACGCGACCGCTACCCGACCGCTACGCCGACCGCCGCCCGACCGCTACGCGACCGCTACCCGACAGCTACCCGACCGCTACCCGACCGCTACCCGACCGCTACCCGACCGCTACCCGGCCGCTACCCGACCGCTACGAGACCGCTACGAGACCGCTACCCGACCCCTACCCGACAGCTACCCGACCGCTACGAGACCGCTAACCGACCGCTACCCAAACGCTACGCGGCCGCTACCCGACCGCTACGCAACCGCTACCCGACCACTACCCGACCGCTACCTGGCCGCTACGCGACCGCTGCGCGACCGCTATCCGACAGCTACCCTACCGCTACCCGACCGCTACCCGACCACTACGCGACCGCTACGCGACCGCTGCGCGACCGCTACCCGACTGCTACCCGACAGCTGCTTACATTAGCTTTACAAACCATATCATTTTTCAGCTATTCGTTTCAATGGCTGGTACAGTACCCTCGATTTTCATCGACTTTCACTCAGAGGATTACATGATGAATTGCTCATCATTCGAGCACAAATCAGCGGCTGTTCAACAGAAGATTTCACTAGTGAGATATCATCAAGCAACTTTAACTAATTTCATACTCTTTCAGTATCTTCTCGTCTTCAATGTAATCGCTTTTAGCGCATTTGTGGCGTTGTCAGTATCCCTGAGACTTGAGAAGGAAAATCCTGTGTGAGTCATAAAGTTATGTATTGGCAGTAACGGAAAAAGTTTTTTCAGCGACAGACTCGCCGTCAATCGATTCGTCGTAAGAAAAGATCTCCAGATGATGTGGAGGCTCGTGGGCCCAAGTTTGGGTGTAAACTTCGTATTCAACTCTTTATATGCAGGATTACTGCACTCGCTCGCCGCTGCTGATCGACTATCGGGAAACAACTACTTGTTTGCAAACGTAAGTGATTCGAATTGGGAAAACATGTCCTGTCCGTCGGTTGCTCGACTTTTGTCCGGCCATCTTATGGGTGAGATACGGGCAGGACACAAACATTTGTCGTCTTAGTATTCAGTTTTTAAAACATAAAGCAAATCTACCGTACCGGCCATAATGATATTCGTTTTCGCCGTTTTCAGTAGAAAATCGTCAACTTTGAATAGCTGAAAAAGTGCTTCAAAGTCGTTTTTTCTGTTTGAAAACTTGAGAGCGTATCAATCAAATCTTGAACTTTTCACTTTGTAGTTGACAACTTTTGTGCACAAGTCCGCTCTGCCAAGATATAGCCCTTCGAAAAAAAGCTCGAAACATTTCGAGAATTAGCACTGAATTCGATCAAAATTTGGCAGTGCAGTAGGTCTTTGTGCGTAACTTTTTTGATTGAAGAGATACAAAAAAGTTGTCAACTACAAAGTTAAAGTTCAACGTTTGATTTATACAACCTCGAATTTTTAAACAGAAATAACTACTTTGAATCTGTTTTTCAGCCACTCAGTTGGCATTTTTCAACTGAAAATGACGAAAACGAATATCATTATGGCCGGTACTGTACATAAGTTTCAGACCACCCCATACTATGTGGCCGTGTCGCCGATCCTTTGGATGATATCGTTGAAGCAACGTGAGACTCGTATCAAGACGCAACCGCTTATCAGCGCAAAAAACTTCAATCAGCGTTTGGGAAACAGTTGGAACGAGGAACTAAGAAATCGTGGATCGAGAACGATCAGATGCTGTCAATGGGTTATGAGTTGTTTTGTATGGTAAGTGCGGTTGGGAGCTACAGTACAAGTCATAATGATATTCGTTTTCGTCATTTTCTGTTGAAAACGTCAACTTGGAGTGGCTGAAAAACTGATTCAAAGTAGTCACTTCTGTTTGAAAATTTGAGGGTACAGGGTGCGTAATAATAATTGCAACGCGATTTTGAAACGTCCTAATCAAGCTGAACCTCGACGAAATGTTTTGAAATTTGGCAAATTTATTGTATCAACCTAGTAAACTAATCTGACCAAGTTTGGTAGTTTAACTCCTATTTTAAGGAAAATGACATGGAGACTTGTGACGGGGGCTCCTCGACACATTTACGCATTAAGGCTCCTACGAGTTTGGGGCACCAACAAAGAGTCCAATGTCATGGGAATCCCAATATTTTCTCATTAATTGTATGCAAATAATTGCAATTTAAGAAAAGTTATTCAAAATTGCTGTGGGAAAATGTTTCTCTGAGTTAGGAGGTAATTTCTGACACATGCTAAAAGCTGAAATTTGCTCACATCTTGAGCTCTAGTCATGGTCTAGATATTTGAAACTTTCTGAAAATATGTTCTCGTGTTACCCTAAAACCTTCTGTTATTGTGAGAAAAAATGGAACAACCTGCTCGACTTGGAACGTTTTTGTTGCGACTTTTGTAAAAACACCAGATTACTTGTCACGCGCCTCCTTAATGTAAGACCTCAGTATGTTTGAAGCTACAGGAGGGCCCCGATTTCTGTCAGAGATACCGGAACTGTTTTGAAAAATGATAACATATATTACAATTTGTCATATCACATTGTTTCATTCCTGCTCTATAGAAATATTGTAGGAGATAATGGGTTAAAGTTAGAATAACATTTATCTGATAATTTCATTATTTCGCGATCATGTGGGGTGTATTCAAAGCTAGGAGTTTGAACTTCTGCTCTTAATAGAAGAAAAATGTCCAATAGTGTTAAAGAAACTAATTGGTTATACTTTCCTATCCCAAAAACTCATAAAAATGCGATGTTTTGGTTTTCAAGGCACCAACAGCCATTTTTTGGTAATGAACCAGGGTTGGGAAAAGGGTCATATCTCAAAAACTAAAACTCTTAACATCTCAAACTAAACTGGATTGGAATGCACAAGGATTTATTCGTATTTCTGCAAAAAATTACTTGTTATAATCTACCAGCTCGCGTTCTGCGAGAACGTTTCTCTCTGAGACAAGGGCGTGACTAGCAGTAACCGAACCGAACGATGTTTCAAATCCTAAGTGAAGCCGTCTTTTTATTACAGAACCAAAACTATTAGACAATAAATGTTTGCGTTTGACAATTGTATATGCCAAGTTTGGAAGGAATTGAATATCTGTGGTCGTTTTTACACTCGCTCAAAGACGTTGCAATAATTATTACGCACCCTGTATATTAATCAAACCTTGAACTTTAATTTTGTAGTTGACAACTTCTCTGTATCTCTTCAATCAAAGAAATTACGCACAGAAACCTACGGCGTTGCCGAACTTCTCTCAATTTCAGTGATACTTCTTGAAATTTTTTGAGCTGTTTTTTTCGACGAGCCTTATCTTGGCAGAGCGGGCTTGTACAGAAAAGTTGTCAACTACAAAATGAAAGTTCAAGGTTTGATAAATACACTCTCAAATTTGCAAACCGAAAAAACGACTTTGAACCAGTCTTCCAGCTGCCCAAAGTTGACGATTTTCCACTGAAAATTACGAAAACAAAGATCAATATTGGCGGTACTGTATGTATTACAGAAAAGTGCTTAATGTGAACCAAATAAAAAGTTTCAGTAACTCAATAATTTATCCCAATAAAATCATTATTTCAGCAAGAAATCCGAACCGGTGCAAGATACGATTGAGGCATTCCATGCTCTCGATGAACAACCAAACCGCAGACGATCCCAAACTGAACGGGATCAGGAAACAATGAACCAGGGATGCTGTTACATTTTCGGTTGTTTCCGCAGGTCAGTAGTACTGAAGTAGAAAAAGAAAAAAGTTTTTAAAAAACCATTTTTAATATTTTCAGTGGACCACAAGTTATCAAAGTGAAGCCTATGAATGGAGCAATTGACGCAGAGGACGGAAGAATTAAGAAGATGTGGAAGGGGATCAAGAAATTCTTCAAAGCCTTGTTCAGCTGCAAGTAAGAGAATTCGGGTAATTAGCCGAATAACCAATTTTGTTTATTTTTTTTTTCAGAAAACTTGGAACCGCTCAAGTCGAAACTTCCTCATCACATGTTACTCGAAATCAACCAGCAACCAGACGTCCGTCAAATCATCCAGCTCTTCAACGGGCTACCATTGCAATGACTTGAATTTCTAAACTTCGATTTTGTCTTTAAACGGGATGCGGAAAGTTATCATCTACTAAAATATTGAGCTTTTCCCCTCTAGTCTTGATATTTGTCATAGTTCAGCTGGAGGGAAAAGCGTAGTATTCTTGTAAGCTGATGACATCATTTCAAATTTTGCACTACTTTTTTGAACTTCTTTTTCATTTTTGGTGTATGATTTATCCCCTTATTTCTCTTTTGCTCTCCTACCAACCTATGTTTCCATTCAAACAGCTCCATCGCCTCTATCATTATTTGTGTATTCACTATTCCTATCTTATTAGACGATTTATTCTGTGAACCTTCCCTCCTCTTTTCTGTCTTCGCTACCAGTCCTTTTGTAACTGCGACATTTCGCAACTACGCCGTTTCGCAACTACGCCATTTCGCAACCACCACATCCAAATCTTTTGAACTAAGGTCTCGTTCAAATCAATGTTTTTCTAATGTTGATGACAATCTGGATTGGTTAATAACATCCCCCAATCATATGTAAAAATGCCTTGGTTGCGGAATGTCGTGGTTGCGAAACGACTGGTTGCGAAACGTCACGGAGCCCATTATTTGTATCTATTGTATCATATCCTATTTTGTTTGTGAATTCCCTTCGCTGTCCTCCCCTTCCTCTACATCTCCTCGAGAATAAGAAGTCTCAATTTCCCCAAAATCCATTGTGTTATTTGTCCTGTTCTGTCTTTACCATATATCAAATTTGTCCTTTTTATTAATTTGTGACCCCTATTTTTCACTGTTCGTTTTCAGTCGCCGTCATGTTTTTTGTGTTGTCCTAACTTCATAGAATTATCATTTTCTATTAGTTCTGCCGATTCAGTCCCGGTTGTTTTCCCACCCTTTCTCGTGTAGTCTCCTAAAGATACTTGTAGTTTTTTTTTTTTGAAAATGAGCTGTTCACTTCATCTTGTAATCTCAAGCTTTTAAAACACTTCTCACCTCTAATATGTACATCCACCTGACGAATCTTCTTCACTCCTATTTATATTTACTCACACCTCTCGAAATTCAACTCTCAATGATAGCAATAAAAGTGTCCCCCAATTGGAAAAAGTAAACTATCAATTGTATACTTTTCAGTTCTTTGCAAACCAATCTAGTCCCTCTGAACTTGAAGTATACGAATAAACTTTTCAGAGTTTATCAACAAAAAATTTAGTTTATAGCATACATTTTTCTAAACTATCTTCCAATTTTTGACTCCACCTCCCCAAACAACTCGTCATAGTTTTCGAGTTCAATTATTTCACTAGTCAAGCCATCTAGAATGAAACACGCTTTTCTTGCGAAATTCTCCAAGATTCGCGCTACGGAGTCTTCAATTCTTACCATGCATGTCTCCATGGATAACACTGAACGTGCGAAAAAGGAATTCAAGGAAAACTGCTTGTTAGTTGTGATACTTCTATGTCTTGCTATTATCGCAGCCATTTCTTTGTACTTTGCTGTGGACTATGTTATTCAGAGCGAGTTGGAGAAAATTCGAGAGCATGAAAGTGAGTTTTTTTTTCATTTTCGGAACTAAACCAGGCGGAAATTATATAAAATTGTTCTGTCAATATTTCTTGGCTAAAGTGGGCCTTCACGAAATCTGAACCAAGAAGGGTTAATTTTTCAGAAAAACATACAACTGCAGAAGTGATCACTGCCTGCTTATTTGAAGAAAACAACTACAAGACGGTAAACAGGACTTCACAATGTTCCCTTATTGAAATATCACTTTTCCAGTTTGGCAATATGTTCAATCTGAACGGGATCTTGGATCTTTCTAAACGCTTCATCTTTGAACAACATTCCAGGACAATGGATACGGTAGGGATATATTCGTATGTATCTCCTGGTGATGTGCCTATATTTTTCTTTTCAGCTCTACTTCATCAAAGAAAAATTGAAAGCATGCTACGACGCGAAATGTGTTAGAGAACATTGGGCGGCAGATAAAGAAAACATTCGAACAGCACTGTCCCATGTTGGAAAATCTATCCAGCAGGATGCAGAAATGGTCAGATTCATCAACGATAGACCTTATATGTTCTTGGTTTGATTTTGGTTGGTTTTGCATTGTGTTAACTATGTTTTCTGGCCTTACTAAATCCTATGTCTCGGTTTTCTCAGATTGTCTGTGTGCCGCTTTCTTGTAATGTTATGGTGTAAAACTTATTATTAAATATGAAAAATATAAATTATGTAAAGAAATCGTTTTGTGAAGAGGTTCTTGCAAAAATTTTCCAGACACAAAAACGATTTGACAAAAAAAAAAGAACCAGAAGAAATCGGATTCAGAAGTCAAGCGCTGGAGTAGAGTTCAAAAGTCTTCCAAACGGGTGTTCAAGACTTTGATAGTCTTTAATTGACTGTGATTACGTGGCAAAGTCTTGATCCTGATGAATCTATAAAAAATCAAAAACTGACCTTCGATTTCTATGTTTACGTAGAGCATCTCGATCACAAAGTGCCGAAAAAATTTATGTTTTCAATCACATTCTTGATAAAAATCCCCAACTTTCAAAATCAAATTTTGCCATTCTCTAAATCTTTCAACTAGTCTTGCTTATAATGATTCGAGAACCAGACTTCTACGTTCTAAGGATATCAGCAGGGGTGTGCGGACAAGAAACTTTCGGAATCTCGGACACCCAAAATTGTCCGAATCAAAAAATTTCGGAATTTCGGAACCTCGGAATTGTCCGAATTTCGGAATTTCGGACTTTCGGAATATCGGACAAACCCGATTTTCGAAATTTCGGGATTTTCGGAATCGTTTTTCAGAAATTTTTTGAAATTTTGTGTGGTTTTTGGCCTGAAAAAGCGATTCTCAGTTGAAATTTTGATAGAAATTGTCAATATAGTTCATAACTGACCCGATGAAGGCAGGAAGATTTGTTAAATTTGCTAGATTCTTCTGTCCGATCTTGTCCGATCGGACATTCGTTCCGAATGTCATTTTTCGGAACATTCCGATCGGACATCCGTTCCGAAAAAATTTTTTCGGAATATTCCGATCGGAATTTTGTTCCGAAATTTTTTTTTCGGAATATTCCGATCGGAATTTCGTTCCGAAAATTTGCCGATTTTCGGAATTTTTCGGAATTCCGAATTCCGTTCCGCACACCCCTGGATATCAGTACACCAATTCGTTGATCTTCGGTCTCATCCACTGCAGCATTTTCCCTGCGGATTGAATTCTGATGTCCTCCTCAATTTTTCATCATCATCACCATAGTCACATCTGCAAAACCTTCATAAACACTTTCTGTTTATACCTATTGTTTATACTTCCAGGAGCCGCCCACTATCAATTACAATTTTCCATCACCCCCCCCCCCCCCCTTTTACCAAACTTCCCACTATCCATATCGTATGACAATAACTTCCCAACCGACTCATCTCTCCCGTCAACTCTATTCCGCTCTTTTGGAAAAAGAAAAAAATCATCTGATATTCTTCTCTTGGAAAATGGTCAAGATTGTATTCTTCTGCTGGGCTGTTTTTGTGTTCTCACTCTTGTATGGTAGAGTGTGGGCGGAGCAAGGCTATGGACATTTGGACTTGAAGAGGGGTGAGTTACTGAGAAACAATTTTTGAGAATTAGTTGAAAATGTGTTCCCTTAAAAAATGTTATCGTTTCAAAATAACGAAAAATTTCAGACCCTCCGAGCCAAATCCTGTCCCTCCTAACTGCCAAATGCATGAAGCACGAGGATGCCTGCGCCATGGTAAGTCAAAAATTGAGATTCCGAAATTTTGTCAGTTTTCAGAACGTTCAAATGAACATCATCCTCATCGAAGATATCATCAAACTTTTCGCCTCCTTCCCCAATAAAGCTGAACCGGAACTCATGGGTGATGTGAGTTTTTTTCCTTTCTCTTTTGATGTTTCCAAGCCATCATGTATCCATTTCTCATTCACCTAGTTGCCCATTTTTCTAATTTTCTAGGCCCCCAATTGTTCTCAAATTTTCAGCTTGACTTCATTATGAACGAACTCCAAGAATGCAAGGATGCGGACTGTGTACAGAATTTTGAAAGAGACTTTGGAAGAAAATTCGAGAAGACTATTACGAAGGTAGAGAAATCGCGCTCTATTGATAATAAAGACTTGATTGTTTTAGGCTAGAAGCATTGCTCGTGCATCGGATGATATGACCAAGTTTGCTGACAAGCACCATATTTTTGTGTACTCGGATTTCTTTGATTAATTGTTTTCAAATTTTTTGGATATATGATCCTTGTCGTGATGTAATTTAAAGCAGTCTCTGAATTAAATTTTTATTCAGTTTTCCTGATCCGTAACGTTTTCAAACCCGGTCGTTTCAAAATCGGCTTCTCAAAACAAGACGTTTCATAACCGGACGTTTCAAAACTGCGTGGGAAAAATTCAGTCGTCTGGAGACCGGACTTTTCAAAACTGGTAGTTCCATAACTGAACGTTTTAAAACAGAAAATTTTAAAACCTCGGAAGTTCAAAACTAAGCCGCTTTAGAACCAGATTTTCCAAAACCGCGACGTTTCGAAATTTCGGTCTTTTCAGAAAAAGTCATTTCTGAACCAGACATTTCACAACCGTAAGTTTCAAATCCGGGTGCTTAAAATCCAGACATTCCGAAACCAGACGTTTCACAACCTTGCGTTTCAAGAGTAGACATTTGAGCATCCGGTTTTAAATCGTCCTGTTTCGAAATGTCACACAGTCAACTTTTCAAAACTCTAGTTTTTCATATCCCAATTTTCGCAACTACTACGTGTCTCATGAAAAATTCAAGCTTTCGAAAAATGAGAGCTTCTGAGCTTTGCCATCTTTCATTTTCAAAATGTTGCAATTTTCAATCGGATTGATTACTGATGAGGAGGAGATTCCTTTGAAACGAGTTGAGGTAAGACTTTTAAAAATTTTATATCCAACTCTTGCAAAAAAATTTCCAGGCGTCCCCAGAAGACCGTATGGAAACCATTATTTTCAACAATTTGGGGCAATACAATATTGATTTTATCGTTTTATGTGGGGACACAGAAATCTGGAGTGCGAAGGAATCTGGAGGAGCAAGTTTTGTGAGATTGAATAGGTTCAAAATTTTTCAAAAAGATGCATATTTTAGGATTTGACACCATTTGATGGCCAAGAATTGATGGTGTATCACAGGGAATCGGAAAAGTACAAAGTTTTGAAGGAGTTGAGAAAGTAAGGGTTTTTCTAAAATGTGAAAAGACTTCCAAGGCGCTCGTGGTTTGGCGGTCGGCGGTCGGTCAGTCTGCCGACTGTCCCGGTCGAATCCTCAAATTTTTGTTTTTTTTTTAATTCCAGGGCCTACAAAAATGCAACCGACAAACTTGCCCATTTTTTCATCAAAACTCCGATGCCACATGTCAATTTGAGAATCGAAGGGACATCCATAACGGCTCTTGTGGATACAGGTATGGTGGCCTGACTCCTTCCAACCGTGGCCTAACTTCTCCAATGGTGGCCTAACTTTTTCATGTGATGGCCTAAGATTCCCTAATAGCCACCTTACTTTCGTCGATGACGGCTTAACTTTTCTCACAATTTTTCAGGTGCTCAACTCTCAATCATCACTAAGACTTTGGCTGAAAAATGTGGAGTTCTGGGAAAGCTGGATACAAGATTTCAAGTGGATGCTCAAGGGATTGGAGGAGTTAGCAAAGCATTGGGAAAAATTTTGGATGGTTCTTTCAAAACCGAAAAAAATTCCCTTCATGAACTTTTTTCAGTGGAACTCGAATTCTCCGGATACTTCCTTCCCGTGGTGCTCACCGTTTTTGAAGAGTGCTCTCTTGGATCTGACTTGATTATTGGAGTGGACATTTTGACTGCCTACAATGTCAATGTGGATTTCAAGAATAAATGTGTCAGATTCAATGATGAGGTGGAGGTGGAGATGGTGAAGATGGATTGAGATGCGAAGCAAGAACTCTCCTCTAACGTAAACGCTCATAGTTGCAATAAAAATATATCGAAATTGAAGAATTCCAGGAATGAGTATTTGAATATATTTTTCTAGCCTAGGACATGAGTGTTCAAGTTGTGTTAAAATTGCTGAACAAAAAAAAACATCAAGAAATCACATTTTATTTGCTAGTTCAACGTTATCGACTTCTTCTTCAAATTGCGCATTGATTTCGGCTCCGACTATGCTACCAACAGTTCCACCAACAAATCCGCCCACTGCTGTTCCATAAACCGGGACAACCGAACCAAGACCAGCTCCAACAGTAGTGCCGATTGAAATTGATAGCGAAAGGATTGTTTTCTTTCCATGCTTCTTTATCAATTTTTTAACTTTTTCCTCTCCTTTCTTTGCGAGCTCGTGAACTTTCTTTTCGGCTAATTCTACAAAGTCATTTGCAACCTTGGTGGCCAATTTGCCTCCTTCTCTACATACTACTTTCACCGGTTTGAGGATAACATCGTCAAGTATACCCTTTCGATGGTATGAGCGGCGAAGAGCACACAAGCCATTGTCCGTTGGTAGTCGATATATTGGACATTCGGATCCAGGAACACCTTCATTGTATTCAGACCCACTGAAAAGTTTTGTTATGAATCTGACACTTCTCCTTTCCAACTTACGAAGAATCTACAATGATACTGACAACATTTTTTCCTGTGCTCGCACATTGACTCTTCATACAAGCCATGATGGTACGGTTGGAACCAGCGATCAGCTCAGTGTCAAGTGTTCCTTGGTCTTCAACGTTCCAGAAGATGTCAACGTTATCAATGTGACTGATTGAAGGTTTGAGGCAATCCGAATCGTCGGGTTGGGCAGTTTTGAGGGTTTTCTCCAGCGATTGTCGGTACTTCAGCTCGTTCATATCGGCCACTTGGTGATGTTTGGCGAACTTGGCTCTCGCATCGTTGACTTTGTGAAGGCAATCGGATCTTGGTGCTTCTCCAATGACAATTGTCGCTGGAAAAAGTTGTGTACTTTTTGCACGAGTTTCCGCTAACTTACCGTATTGTACAATCAACAACACAACCAGGAATGTCTTCATCTTGAAATTTGGCGTTTGCATAAAACAGACTGACTAGAGATTTTCGAACATTTTTCGAACTTATATACGGGGAAGATCAGATAAGATCTTAATCAGAAAATTGAAAAAAATGAGCAGATTGTTATCAATAGGAAGTTGGTTTTTAGGTACCAATAATTTGATACTTTTCACAAATTTTATACGAGCCATTTCGCAACTCACGTCGATTTCGCAACCCTGACAATTCCCAACCACGACATTTCGAAACTGGACGTTTCGCAACCAGTCGTTTCGCAAATTTATAAACTTGCCCACTCTACGTTCATTTTTGTTGTAGGTGGTTGCGAGCATTGCAAGCTGTTTTAGGTTATCCACAATATTTGGAAAGGGGTTTTCAAAAATATGTAGTTTCTTTCATAGTTTCGAAATGGTGTAGTGGCGAATAATAGCGGCGGAGAAATAACTGGTGGGAAAATGTTGTTGTTGGGAAAATAACGTGTTGCAGAACGTCTCAGTTGCAAAATGGATGTTTGCGAAATGTCCCGGAGCTCAATTTCTTTATGTATTCTACCTTCTAAATTTGCGACAAAAAAAATATGAGTGAAATGTTTATTTTGAATATTCAGAATAAAAATGACACGAAAATGAGAGCAAAGGCAAGGAGATTGTGCACAGAGTTTGATGTAGAAGTATCATCGTCCGCGACAACGCCTGACTTCTCTCCGATTCCCATCTCAGCATTGAAATCGATGTGTTCACCTTCGACGACACATAAACCATCGTTGGATTTGAGACTTTCACATTGTGTTCCTGGCTCTCCTTTCTTCACATCTTCCTCAGAATCGGAAACTCTGGAAATAAATAACAATTGTCAGTTCTTTACATTGTTTCGGAAACTCACGATGGACCAATGATGCAAACGGTTTCGTGAGAAATCTTATGAATTCTAAACTTGTTTCTCGTCTTTTTTCCCATTGTGAAAGAGCACGGCTCCTCCAGCTCAATACAACCAATCTTGGTCTGTCGAGGATGGATGAGTTGTTGGACCATGAGCATCATCAAACCGAATCTCTCCAACGTCGGCAAATCTGCTTTCTTGATTAGCTCTCCCGCAGATTCCAGTTTCCATTCCGCGACCACCTTCCATACTCCTTCGTTCGGTGGCAGGTATGGTACGTAGTTACTGGTCTTCTTTGCGTCGGCACAAGATTTGATTTTCTTTCGTGCTTCGTTTTCCAGATCGAGGTCGTATCTCTATAAAATCTTGTTGGTTGCTCTGGAAAAAAACTTTTGCTAACTCACCAGCACATTCATATTGGCAACTTTATACGATTTAGCAATGTCACGACGGAATTTGTTCAACTCCGTCATAAAATCGGAAAGCTCTTCGATAGTGGCCCGTTTCGTCCAATTGGTGATCGATACGGCACATGGTGCTAAAACTTGTAATTTTTTAATTTATCTCATTTTTGAAAAGTACCGCAGAAGATGAGAAGAAATCCGATGGTCAGAAGCACCTTCATCGTTTGTTTGGCTTGAAGACTGCTAACGTTTTTGACTTGATAAAACGGAACTGATATCATCTTCTCTCTTTTATAGGGGAGCTCAGAAGATCTTATCTTCTACTAGTAGAAAAATGAAGTTCACGATCAGAAAAACTGCAAAAACTGGTTGAGTGCAAGATATATTATTTTTTCGATCGTGAACCGGGGTTGGTTTTTCGGGAGATAACATCTACAAATTCGCTATATAAGAAGAAGAGAATCCTAGACTCGATCAGTACATCCACAACACCACAGATGGTCTTCGACGCGCAATGATGATAAAAATACTACTGCGCACCGTTCTCCTTCTGTCCTTCAACGGTTCGTGGTGATCTTCCAACATCGGCACTACAACGGTTTCTATTCTTCAGCACCCTCTTCATTCACCGACAAGACTGGAAAGTTGGCAAAGAGAATGATTGATGAAATGAGCAAGTCTCGTCGACAACTTCTCAAAGTGGCAAATCGTGGTTCCGAATGGTTTCCGACACCAAGCAAAGTCATTGTGGATGCCTGAGAATCGAGAACTTTTCTCAATCGTTGTCTAACTGAATAAATTGGTTTTGAAAATTTGTGTTTTTATGTTGTATTAGGCCTTCTACCAGAGGTGAGCGGAATTCCGTCTTCCGCCTGTTTTTTTCATTTCCGTCTTCCGTATTCCGCCAAAATTTTTCCGACTACTTCCGTCTTCCGGATTTTTTGGAAGAAAAAAAATTTCACGGAAGTCGCAAAATTTTTGATTTTTTCAAATAGAAAATAATGTTTGACTGATTTTCTGACCTTTCCTAACACTAAGTATTACGGTTTCCCACATTTTTCGCACTTTTAGACCTAGACAGTCACTCCCGTCTTCCGTCTACTTCCGTCTTCCGCCCATATTTTCACTTCCGTCTTCCGTGTTCCGTCTTCCGTCATAAAAATTTTACTTCCGTCTTCCGTCTTCCGTCTTCTGCATAGAACAATTTCTCTTCCGCGCACCTCTGCTCTCAACGCTACGGATTCGTTGTTGTGATAGTATTAGAAAACGCTCTGTAATTGGCGCTTTCAGATCTAGGCTCTACCGCATTTTGGAACTAAGCCGTTTTACAACTGGACGTTTCGCAACCAGTCACTTTGCAACATCATTTTGCAACATAAGCACATTAACTTTCATATGTCTTTTGGAGAATTACAAACCAGTTCATTCTTTCATCTACATTCGAGAAAAAGCGACTTGAATAATGTGAATTTTGTGGTTGCGAAATGATACAGTTGCAGGTTGTCACGGTAGCGAAATGACCGATAACATCGTAGTGGCGAAATGTCGCGGAGCACAAATTTAGCTGCAATGGTGAAATTTCGTCAACACGGTTTTCTTTATATTCCCAACTGGGCTTATCTAGAGGCATTTGGCTGGATTACGTTAATCGACGGAATTTTCGAATTACTGTAAGCCAGCCCAATGATGGAAATCCGCATGTGGCAAGAAAGAAGAGGAACAAGAAGAAAGTTGTCAATTTTCTCAAAGTTAAGTTACTAAATTTCGGCTCAAGTCGGCATTAACTTTTCTCAGAATGAACTCCGGCTTGAAATCTTAAAAACCTAAAATTTCTGATGTTTGGGCACCACTCTTGTCAAATTTTCCCAGCGAAATTTTGCTTTCTGGCGATTCTAGAATTTATAATACCAAACTGCGTAATCGCTACAATGAGGTTTACCCGGTAAACTTTCAAACATAAGAAACCAAATTTGAGACCATGACACTTTTATTCGAGTTTTCAAGAAACTAAAGATGAACTTTTACCAAACGAAAAGAGGATTCACACATAATCCGTTTCCTCTCGATCCATGTTGACAATGCGATCCCGGCTTACCAAACACTCCGAATTTCTCTGCTTTATTCCTGGAGACATTTAATGTTGTTGTGAAAATTCAAGGATTTCACTCACTCTGGTCCAACGGCGCACACACTCAAAATATTGACCAGTGCCCCTTGACATGGTGGATCAAACTTTTTACATCCAATTTTGGTTTGAGTGGGCATAAACAAACCCAGATTTTTCTTCATGATGAATTCCATCTTTTGCTCGTGAGGAATTCCATCTAGCCCTTTCTCATCAGGCACCATGACCGTCATGTAATCCGGACCATCAACCATGGTTTGACATGTTAGCAGCTCCGCTTTCCTTTCCAAAATCTTATCGTAAACCTGAAGACGTTTGGTGAAAGGTGAGTAAGAAGTGCCAACTCACCAATTCATTCATATTCGCAATGGAAGCTCCTTTCGCCAGTTTTGCCCTAATCTCATTTGCTTCTTTCATAACATCTGCTCTCTCCCAATTGTTGAGTGATCGTTTTACAAGGACTGGGGCCCCGAAGACGTATTGTGCTAAAAATATCCTTCAAAATTGAAACTCTTCAGTAATTTTAATACCAAACACGAATAGTGCGAATCCGACAGTAAACTTCCACACCGTTGAATGGTTGGAAGAAGTTTCGTTCTAATCAAAGGATCAAACTGATTAGTTTGAGACTATTCACTCTGTTCTAAGATCTTATCTTGAGTTTTTCTTCTGAACTTGAAACTTTTCCGCTAGATAAGATCTTGGAAACTCCTGATGAAAAGGGTAACAATAAGAACCAGATAACGAAATCGAGTCTTTTTGCTGTTTGTTTTTGCTGTGCGTTCCATTTCTGAAAAAGAGGTCTACAAGTGATTTCAACATCAGAGAATACCAACACCGATTTACTTTCACTAGTATCAAAGTGGGAAAAACTAAAACTTTAAAACTTTGAGAGCAACAAAATTAGTCAGTAAAGAGGCAACTCTTTATTCAAATCCACGACAAAATAAGCATGTAAATAAGAGTGAGAAGTTCACAAGTGAACGTTTTGGTGTTTCCGCTATGTGATTGTGCATTCAATTCTGCCTTGATTGGAACATCATCTGATTCTGCTCCTCCAGATTTGACAATACACAATCCGTTGTCCCTTGCTCCGTGAGTGCAATTCGCTCCTGGCTCTCCCCAAACTCCAGACTTCACTAATTTATTCCTGGAAATGTTAACCGTTGTTGTGTGATATTGAAAGTTTCCACTCACTCTGGTCCAACTAGACACACGTTCAAAATGGCTGCACGTTTTCCTTTACATGGAGGATTGAACTTTCTACATCCGATTCCAGTTTGAGTGGCCACAAACACGCCCGCCATTTTCTTCGAAAGGAATTCCTTCTTTTGCTCTCCATCAGATGAGAACAAGAGACGTGCTCCTTTGTCATCGGGCGTTATGACTATCATGTAGTCCGGACCATCAACCAACGTTTCGCAAGTCAACTTATTAGCTTTTTTCTCCAAATCCATGTCGTAGTGCTAAAAAAAGAAATGAGTACTGGACTGTATTCAGTCGCTCAAAACTTACTATCTCATTCATATTGCTGGTGTTGGATTTTCTTGCCATGATTGCTCTCCATTGATTGGCTTCTCTCACAGTATCTTCACGATCCCGTTCGGTGAGAGACCGCTTCCCAACGATAGATGCTGAGAAGACAAAGTGCACTAAAACAAAATGATTTGACGATTTTATAAATTCTCACTCCAACTGACGGCAAATGAGCAAGGCGATTCCGTTTGTGAACTTCCACATTGAAGAGAGCTTCGGAGAAGTTTCGTTACAATCGATAGATCAAACTGATCGAACTTTGACTTTTCGCTTCTTTTATACAAGTTTCAAAGATCTTATCATGGATGCTTTTTCTTTTGCACCACAAAACTTTTTTGTTTGATAAGATCTTGGGAGCTCCCCTGAAAAAGGTAACGATGAAACGAGCCAGACAGAGATATCTACCGAAATTATGTCATTTATCAGGTCCCCATTTCCGATAAATGAAATTCCAAATCCATGCACAAGTTTCAGTACTAAGTAAAAATAACTTGTACTTATTCAGTTTAAAATAGTCAACTTTGAGGTTCTGAAAAAGTGATTTTGCACTAACCATTTTTTGTTGAAAATTTTGGATTTAGCGATTCATTCTAGAATTCCTTTTTAGTTGATTGCATAAATTTTTAACCATCGAGAAAAAAATCTCAAAAATCTGTCATCTACAAATACATCGTTCTAGAGTTGATCTCTATCCAAACAAATTTCCAACAAAATTGAATAGTGGAAACCGCTTGCACCAACCATCAAAATCGACCATTCTGAACCGAAAACATGAAATGTTGCCAATCTTCTGACTGGAACTATATTTGCTCAAAATAAAGAAAATCATGCAGCATTGAATAACTTTCCAACAGTACAGAAGTAGTTTTTTGGAGCCTTGATATACATAAGCAACATTTTGGTCCTGAGAAAAGTAAATATTTATTCAAATCCACGACACAATAAGCATGTAAAAAAGAGTGAGAAGTTCACAAGTGAACGTTTTGGTGTTTCCGCTATGTGATTGTGCATTCAATTCTGCCTTGATTGGAACATCTTCTGATTCTGCTCCTGATGATGTTTTTGATTTCTCTCCCGAGTCAACTGCTGCTTTTGATTTCTCTCCCGTTCCACCTTCCTTGCGTCCTCCAGACTTGACAATACACAATCCGTTGTCCCTTGCTCCGTGAGTGCAATTTGTTCCTGGCTCTCCGCGAACGCCGGATCTGTCTGCTTTTGTCCTGTAAACGTTAACTGTTGCTGAATGACATTGAATGTTTCCACTTACTCTGGTCCAACTGCGCACGCGCCCAAAACAGCTGCACGTTTTCCTTTACATGGAGGATTGAACTTTTTACATCCGATTCTAGTTTGAGTGGGAACAAACAGGCCAATCATTTTCTCCATAATGAATTTCTTCTGTTGCTCTTCACCAGCTGAGAACAAGAGACGTAATCCTTTGTCATCGGGCGTTATGACTGTCATGTAGTCCGGACCATCAACCAACGTTTCACAAGTCAGCTTATTGGCTTTTCTCTCCAAATCCATGTCGTAGTGCTAAAAATAGAAATGAGTATTGGCTGTATTCAGTCGCTCAAAACTTACTATCTCATTCATATTGCTGGTGTTGGCTTCTTTTGCCACATATGCTCTCAGCTCATTGCCTACTCTCACAGCATCATTCCTATCCCGTTCAGTGAGAGACCGCTTCCCAATGATAGATGCTGAGAAGACAAAGTGCACTGAAAGGAAATGATTTGATGATTTTATAAATTCTTACTCTAACTAACGGCAAATGAGCAAGGCGATTCCGATTGTGAACTTCCACATTGAAGAGAGCTCCGGAGAAGTTTCGTTTCAATCGATAGATCAAACTGATCGAACTTTGACTTTTTGCTTCTTTTATACAAGTTTCAAAGATCTTATCATGGAGGTTTTTTCTTTTGCACTACAAAACTTATTTGTTTGATAAGATCTTGGAAACTCCAAGAGAAACTGGTGGCAACAGGAGGTGAATTTAATGAACTCACCAAATTGTCTTGCTCATTGAACGAGTAGGAGAATCCGATCCGTAATTCAATTTAGTTAGAGTACTCTATGATCCCGCATTGGCAGACAATCACCAAACAGGATAAAACACAACTGCGGGAGAAGCAAATATCTCAAGAATATTCAATTATACTCAAGGGAGTTGAAACCTTTTTGACAAATTCTGAATTTGCAGAGAGCTGGGCTCAAGCTGCAGTCAAGAAAAAATGCAATAGCTTATGCCCTCTTGCACCCAATGCGTCCCTTTTCAAACCTTCAAAACTTCTTTTTTCATTTCGCTGTATGATTAATGTGATCTTCAAGCTTTGTTCTCTCAGTGCCCAGTTTCACCGTCTTCCTTACACACAAATTGACTAATTTCATGGCCAAAAATCTTCGGTTTTCCAGACTTTAACTTTATTTAGGTTTCATATAGTTTTTTTGTTCTGCAGTTTCACAAACAACAAAGCATTATGCTAACTTTATTCAAATACTTGCGAGAGTTTCAAAAAATACAGAAATCCAATAATAAGTGTCATTGATGAGCTTGAGAAGTCAGAGGTAGCGGAGGACGAAGGCGATTCACACAATCCACTCGAGACTTTTCCATGAGGGCATTTCGATCCTGGCGCTCCTTTTTCAAGAACTTTCTCATCCTTGCTAGAAATAGTCAAGCGTTTTCAAAGTATCAAACTTGAAGTAAAACTCACTTTGGACCAATTAGGCAAGCGATTTTGTAATCTCCTTCCGGACCGCTACAGGGTTTTTCCATTTGGGCACATCCCATTTTGGATTGATCCGGCAGCAGAAACTCGGTGTACAGAGAGAAAATCATGTTATCCTTATCCTCCTTTTCAGTCCGATTATACTTTCTTAGGTAGTTTTTCAACTCATAGGCAAAAGCCACTCGATAGTTCGGACCCGGACTCGCATCGCAAGTTTGCGCTTCGGCTTTTTTCTCGAGGTCTCCATCCCAGGTCTATAAATAGTCGGGATTACTTTTTGATTGAATACTTCAAAGCTTACAATTTCATTCATGTTTGGAATTTGATCTGTTTCGGCCGCCTTCACTCGCAGATAGTTGATCATGTTGACATATCGTTGACGGTCTTGAATGCTCTCTTTGAGCATGTTGATATCGATTATCAGCTCTCTCCCCGGAGCCTTGGGCCCTCCATTCAATCCAATCGAGGATACGGCATAAACTGAAACTTCCCAAATTTTGATCAGGAGACGTGTAAATGGATACCAACCGCAAATGAGCAGAATGATTCCAGTGCGAAGTCGAGACGTCATCGTCAGAGAGATTTACACTTTTGTATTATTGTGAGAACTGATGAATCGCTCTTCTTTTATACTGAGTTTCCGATCTTATCTTTTGTTGGAGAAAAAAACGAAGTTCAAATCAGAAAAATCATTGGCTGGGGACAGAGAGAAAGCCACGCGATCAGAATTCTTGACGAGATTGTTTTGTAGGTAAGGGTACATAGAAGTCGCCACGATTCTGTGTTAAAAAGCAAAATTAGAAATGCGCTCTCAAAATTTGGAGCAAACATTGTAACTTCAACTCAAGTTGTGTTTTCAGCCATCTTTAATTTGCAATCGGTTTAAATAAAAAAGAAGGATATCAGCTTTGAGCACATAATTTTCTAGGGGAAGTAAAATTTTGAAAGCTATAAGAAGCATGCAAACTTTTAGAAGTAGAATACAGAACTTTGGAGTTTTTCATTCTTTTGGCCTGTAGTGTTTGATCATATTGGAATGTATCCAGTTGAAATTGAAGGTATTTGTGTTTAACTTTACAAGCCTTATATCAAAGAAAGTCGCATTGCTAGTTTATTGTGCGCCGGGACAAATAGGAAAACAGATACTAAAGGAAACGTTCATCAGTTTCAAATTTGGCCACATTTTCATACTGATTCTCTAAGTTGACGTCTCCGTATGCGTGGAATATCTCTACAGAAGGAGCTCAAACGAGAAAGTGTCATTATCAGGAAAAGAGAAACACATTTACTGACACCTTGAATCTGCCAATTCACTGGACAGGAAAGGGAACTAGTATACATGAAAAACAAAAAGAACAGAAAGAAATATCTTCATTGAAAGCATTCATTCAAATAATTCAGACAACCATCCGTTCCCGATTCCGGAGAACTTCGAGACGCACAACCCATTCGATTGTTTGCCAGGGCATTGAGATCCGGCGGGTCCCTTCTTGATCAAATCAGCCGTTCCAGTTTTCTCGGAGCTGAAAACTTATTTTGTTGGTCATTACTAATTCACTTTTCAAACTCACTATGGTCCCATGAGACAAATTCCATTCAACTTGACTCCTTGCTCAATACACTCCACTTCCATTTCAGCACATCCAACTTTAACTTGAAGAGGAAACAAACTAGCAAGGGCGGCCAACTTGTCGATGTCCGGGTTGTTCGTTGCTGGGATGATGATATAATCGGGTCCACGAACGACCGAATCACAATTTTTCGCCATTGCTTCCGCTTTTTTCTCCAGTACATCGTCGTAAGTCTAGAAGTTATAGAGGCTAGTCTATGAGAGAAACCAACTCTCACCAGTTTGTGCATGTTGGCAATTTGATGCTCATTTGCAATTGTTCTGCGAGCATCATTCAGTTTGTCGACGAGTTCTTTCCGGTCCGGAATGGCGCGCTTGATGGGAGTGGGGAAAACCGATTGTGCTGAAAGTTGTTTTCCCGTTGAGAAGAGGCAAGTGGTACACACCAAGAAGCACAGTGAGCAACAGTGGGATTGCCGGTTGCATGGAGTTGTTTGATTGATTGTAACTGATCATTCCAAGCCATTTTCCTGCTTATATAGTGGTTCTGTAGATGTTATCTTCCTGAAAAAGCAAACTTTATGATTAGATCTTTAGAAAAATTAATCTAACACGTTTTGAGATTTTTATCATTAGGATCAAAACATTTTGCCAAAAAACGCAGCTGAAAAAAGTACCAAACTTTTTATGTGCTCCACTTTTATAAGA
Source organism: Caenorhabditis sinica (assembly GCA_963932045.1). Taxonomy (NCBI): domain Eukaryota; kingdom Metazoa; phylum Nematoda; class Chromadorea; order Rhabditida; family Rhabditidae; genus Caenorhabditis; species Caenorhabditis sinica. The sequence continues at coordinate 26,488,265 of OZ009940.1, forward strand.
CTAGTTTTTCGAAAAATTGAAAGTTGCTTACCAAGTCTCATTAGTATGTACTAGTAGTTCAACTTTTTCGAGTCCCTCAATTCTCATTTGATTCAACTTTGATTGGTAGAAGTCTTTAACAAAGGAATTACATAAGATGTCCGGATCATTTTTTAAACTGGGTCAGACTACATAACCGCTCAAAAAGATGTAAGCATCTGATGTTTTCAGTTGAAAAATGCCAACTTTGGGTGTCTAGGAGAGTAGTCCAAACTTTTCCGTTCCGTCCGAAATTTTGTGGATGTGTACGATAAGTCTCGAGAAAGTGTCTGGGCGCAAAATCTTCTCCTTTCCTGTGAAATTTTCATGGATTTTTGGGTGTTCTGGCTTTCAAGAGGCATACCATCTTAAGAAAAACTTGTAAAAAAATTGTCAACTAAACAATTGAGTTCTACAATTGATGTATACACTCACAAAATTTCAGACAAATCAGGCAAATTTCAACCATTCTTTCAGCCCCCAAAAGTTGAAATTTTCAAATGAAACATCTTAAGTTTACAACCTTTTGAGCGGTACTGTATATTTGTTATGAGAACTCCAAATCTGAAATAAAATTAAACGATCGTTCTTGAAAATCGAGTTATTTGCAATAAAACCCATTCAGTGCGTTTTTGAGCGCTCATATCTCAGTTCATGTTACCGCTCACTGCCCGGTCCGCTATACAGTGTGTATTTCAGGGGTGCTGAATTCTTATCGGCAGGGTGAATTAGGATTGATAGAAATACGCGAACAACATTTTTCCATTATTTTTGTGTCTAGACAAAGAGACACCTGAAAACATGAATCGACCAATAAACCGATCAATAAAGTATTCATTTATGAATATCAAATCATAGCAATCACAATAATTAGAGCAAAGAGTGAATTTTGAGCGTTTGCACCGATTTGAGATTTCGGACCTCCGACACGTCCACTATCCATTCCAGCATTTTGGTGCATGTAGTTGTCACTTTTCCCACTTTGGCCAGCTCCTAATACACACAATCCTTGAGTTTCTCCTCCTGGGCATTGAGATCCGGGTGGTCCTTTCTTGATCATCTCAGCAGTCATTGCATGTTCGTTACTGAAAACTCAAGTCAAATGACTAACTAAATTTCTCGTTCTCTTACTGTGGTCCCATAAGACAAATTCCATTCAACCTAACTCCTTGCTCAACGCATTCCACTTGCATTTGAGCACATCCCAAAGTGGTCTGAAGAGGATAACTGCCAGCAAGACCGGCAAGAGTGTTCAGATTCTCGTTGTTAGTAGATGGAAGGATAAGATAATTGGGTCCTGGTAGAACTGCGTTGCAATCGTGTGCCATGGATTCAGCTTTACTTTCCAGTCCATAATCATAGCTCTACAATAACTTTCATTTGACCGATCTAGTTGCAAAAGTCTCACCAATGCGTGCATATTGGCAATTTGATGCTCATATGCAACTGTTCTGCGACCATTATTCAAATTTGCTATCAGTTCAGCGGCGTTTGGTACGGCACGTTTAACATTGACAGCAGCGGAAGATACGGTATTGGCTAAAACCACAACTTTGAACTTTAAGTGTTCGAAGATTCGAATTCACAAACCCAGCAAGACGAGAAGAAGCGGGATGCTCCAGAGAATCTTCATCTTATTTGCGGACTTGTCGTTGGATGTTGTTTGATTGGATTGGATTGATAAACTCGCTCACTTTCTCTTCTTTTATGCAAAATTTTTGCAAGATCTTATCTCAAAGTGAGAGAAAAAACTATGGAGAGCACGTTGACATTTGTGGGAATTCTTATCTCCCAATAACTTTCCCCTTATGCTCTTCTAGATCTTCTACAAAGCAAGTTATTCGAGAAAAGGAATGCCTCCTCTAGATCATCTTCAAAGCAAAGCAACATGACAGAAAGACATCGCAATTTTATTTTAACCATTCAGAAAATCATAGAAATTACGTAAATTAGAGAACAGAGAATCAGATGAATTTGGGTGGAATTATGAGAACTTGAGGCGACATCGTCATTGAGTTTTTCAGATTTCAAAGTTTCTATTTGTTGGACGTTGAAACTTCTCGGCGTTGCTTCAGATTCCATCGGGGCAGATTCAGATCCTATGGCGACGGGTTCTTCAGTTTTGTCACCGCTTCCTGGTTGAAACGCAATGCACAATCCGTTTGTTTCACCATGCGCACAGTGAGATCCAGGCGGTCCTTTCTTGATCAATTCAGCAGTCGCTGTATGTTCGTTACTGAAAACTCAAGTCAAATGACTAACTAAATTTCTCGTTCTCTTACTGTGGTCCCATAAGACAAATTCCAATCAACGTGAGTCCTTGCTCAACGCACTCCACTTGCATTTGAGCACATCCCAAACTGGTCTGAAGTGGATAACTGCCAGCAAGACCGGCAAGATTGTTCAGATTATCGTTATTAGTAGATGGAAGGATAATATAATTGGGCCCTGGTTGAACTGCGTTGCAATCGTGTGCCATGGATTCAGCTTTACTCTCCAGTCCATAATCATAGCTCTACAATAATTTTCATTCGACTGATCTAATTGCAAAAGTCTCACCAGTTCGTGCATGTTCGCAATTTGATGCTCATATGCAACTGTTCTGCGAGCATGATTCATCTTGGCGATTAGTTCATCAGCGTTTGGTACGGCACGTTTAACATTGACAGGAGCGGGGAATACGGTATTGGCTGAAACCACAACCTTGAACTTTAAGTGTTTGAAGATTCAAATTCACAAACCCAGCAAGACGAGAAGAAGCGGGATGCTCCAGAGAACCTTCATCATCGGCTTATCTGCGGACTTGTCGTTGGATGTTGTTTGATTGGATTGAACTGATTGTGAGGCTCTTTTGCCAATCTTTTATATCCAATTTTCAAAAGATCTTATCTCAAAGTAGGAGAAAAAAGTAAGCAAAGGGCACGTTTTGGGATATCGAAACTTTCCTAATAGAGAGTTCAAAGCTCGGAACATTCCAGGTTTCAGTTCGTTACGCAAACATTGTTTGAATGCTCATTGTTGCACTTTGAAGGGAGAGTCCTCTAATTCAGATTTGAAAACCAATCGACATAGAATTCCTAAGAAATCAACTTTTTTTGAACCCTATGTAGTCGAAAAATCACTCCTTCAAAAGTTATAGGCCGAAAACATGCCAAAAATCAGTACTGAAAGTGTGCAGACTTTCATTCAGTGTATTGAGCAGCTCCTGTTCTTTCTGCGAATTATGGTTTTTATTAACCACAGCAGATAACACGGTGGGTGCTGAAATTGACAGAATGTGGAAGCAGTCTGCAAATACCGAAAATCACCAGAAGAAGTGGAATGGCGAAATGCATGAAGGCTTGTTTTAAGTTGTATGTATGATAGTATGAAACTGATCAAACACTTTTTTCTCATCGGCTGATATTGTGATCCTAGAGATTTTATCTCTAACTATGTGAAAAAAAAACATATTCGGAGCAGGTCTGGAAATTTCTTATTAGTGGTGTTACAAAAGAACTGTTCGGGTTCCTGAAGTGCAGAATGAGTTAAAAATCAAACTACATTAACAAACTATATTTCCCATTCCAAAGAGAAACTCCGGAAAAATCTGTTCATCCGCCGACCAACCGCAATCTATCCGCTATCCGTCCCTTCTTTGCACCTCTTTGGTTTGTGGTTATTTGTGGTTAAAGTTTCTTTTAAATTCTTGAAAACATCTCGAAGGATTTTAACAGTTGAAGCTTTACTACATTTCTAAAAAATCGAGTATGGTTGCAGAACATAAGATTCTAGAGAGTATTCAAGAAATCAGTGAATCATCACCACAAAGACAAGTATGTGGAATCGTGCACGAAAATTGAAAACAAGAACAACAATACCAAAATTAATATTTATTACATCTCCAAACAAGAAAAAAGTTCAAAATGAGTGTCGAGATGATGATCCACGATGCTCTCCCATCATTTCCTTGGAGTCTTCAACTCTCTTCATCTTGACTTTCCATCTTGTTGTTGCATGGATTGGACACGGTGCCTCGAAACCAGTTGAAGAATGAGCAGGCATTGGATTCGTAACATCCATTGGATCCCAGACCATCCGAACGAGTAGACCAAACAACAAATATCCACTGTGCTCCGAGTTGAAGTGGCGCCATGAACCATGATGAGGCGGAAGATCCTTACTGTTGATCAGTAGAGTCTTCATTGTCATACTTGCTTCGGAAGTTGTTAGATTGTATAGGAACAATCGATTGATAGAAAACTGACTTGGTCTGTGATTCTCTTCTTCTTTTATACGGAAAATTTTGAGATCTTATCTCGTAGAAAAACCGAGAGGTCAAAGAAAAAATGCTCTGCGTAACTTTTTCGAATTTCTTTTTGCAAGCTCTCCTCCTTATTGTGCAAAGTAGTCTGTATTGATTTCGAGATTCTTTAACTGTTTTGATTCAAGCTCATGTTTGAAGTTTCAAAAGATTTTGAAGAAAAATGGGACAGTAGCGACTTTAGAACGATATAACATTCTATTGCAGTTTAGTGACTGAAAGATTACGTGTATTTTTCCTCAACCTCACTTTTTTCTCGAGATAAGATCGGTAAGTTTCTGCATAAAAAGCATAAAAGAAGAGGAAAATCACTCACAAAACTTCAATTGCAATCCAATCCAATCAAACAACATCCAACGACAAGTCCGCAGATAAGCCGATGATGAAGGTTCTCTGGAGCATTTCGCTTCTTCTCGTCTTGCTGGGTTTGTGAATTTGAATCGTCGAACACTTGAAGTTCAATTTTGTATTTTCAGCCACTACCGTATCTCCCGCTGCTGTCGATGTCAAACGTGCCGTACCAAACGCCGCCGAACTAATCGCCAACATGAATAATGGTCGCAGAACAGTTGCCAATGAGCATCAAATTGCAAACATGCACGAATTGGTGAGACTTTTACAATCAAATGAAATAAACTAACAGTATTTCAGTACTACGATTCTGGACTGGAGAGTAAAGCTGAATCCATGACACACGATTGCAACGCAGTTCTACCAGGACCCAATTATATCATCATTCCATCTACTAATAACGCTGAAGTGAACACTCTTGCCGGTTTCGCTAGCATTTATCCACTTCAAACCAATTTGGGATGTGCTCAAATGCAAGTGGAGTGCGCTGAGAAAGGACTCAAGTTGATTGGAATTTGTCTTATGGGACCCTAGTAAGAGAATGAGAAATTTATTTAGCTATTTGGCTTGAGTTTTCAGTACCGAGCATACTGCGACTGCTGAATTGATCAAGAAAGGGCCACCCGGATCTCAATGCCCTTCAGGACAATCCAACGGTCTTTGTACTACACCCGGTCGTGCAAAAGGAGAGTATGGTAGTGGAAGCGCCGTTTTCAACATTCTCCCAATTGTCATTTTCATCCTCTTGTCTTCTTTCTGAATGAATGAAATTATTTGTATTAAAACTAGTCTTACAGAGTTTAAAGTCAAATTGAAAATATGTTTTTGGTGTCCTAACTGTTCTAGTGGTAATTGTATTTGGTGGTAATTGCATATGGGTTGTATTTATTTGGAAAAGATTAATAGTCAAATGCGGACAAGAAAGTTCATCCTCTTTGTGTTGATAAGAAATGAGTGATTTCAGTTATTTTTTTCATCTGACACATATTTAATCTTCTGGCACATATTTAAGGATCACATGTATTAGTCCAAAATATTTTCAAAATAAGATACTGATTTTTTGCATAAAAGAAAAAAGGGATGGAGAATATATCAAATCAATTTAAACAACATCCAATCCGCTTCCGTCTATTGATAACATAACAGTCAATGACATTGTCGCCGGGATCGTCAGTTTTCTTCTTCAAACTAGTCTGGAATGTGCTGAAATGAATGTGGAGTGTATTGTAGCAAGGAACCCGGTTTATTGGAATTTGTCTCATGTTACCATAGTGAGTAAGAGAAAATTATTCAGCATATTGATGAATGTTCAGCTCCCCAGAGAAATCAACAAAGGAATTGGTTAAGACAGGAGCACCCGGATCGCAATGTCCAAATGGGAAGGTAGCAAGTGGATAGTGCAAATCTTCAATATCTTGGCTATTTCAATTCTCATTATTTCTTTCTTTATGTCCTTTATCTGAATTAAATCGTCCTGAATAAATAACTTTTTGCATTTGGATTATATTCTTGAACATCAATATGAGTCAAAATCAGAAAAAGATTATTCGTGGATAGCTGGGATCCACTAAAGATCGAATCTCATGATAACACAGAACTTTGCAACTGTTTGCGTTCATCCGTGAAATGAACTTTTCAGATAGATAAAATCTTTAAGATTTCCCTATATAAGTAGTTCCCAAAGAGCAGATTAGTTAGTCTAGTGTCTCTTGGACAAAGATGAATCGTTTTGCCATCGGCTTCATTCTCCTCTTCTGTGGTTTGTAGTCCTTCCAGTTTCAAGACCACGAGTTTTCTTACAGCTCAAAGCACACTTTGCACTCCAATTATTGTGAAACGTGGAACAAAGGTGGAAGGTCGTGAGCTGATGCCTGGCTTGATAAACGTCCAGAGACTCCAAATGGCGAATCAAAGAGAAATCGCTAACATGTACGAAATGGTATGTTTGTCCGTTTCGAATAAAAACCATGCAAAAAATTTTACAGAAATATAATGACGATCTTGAGAAGATTGCACTGAAATTGACATGTGAGAAGGCTCGTGTTCCTGGTCCAAACTACATGGTCGCAGTGTTGTATGATCAGTTGACACAATCCCGAATCGCCGCCGGCACACCAGCAGAGCAACAAAATGCAGCGATGGAGTCTGGAGCTGTCGCTTTCGGAATGCCTGGACAATACAAGTTCGCTTGTGCAGATTTCGATAAGCCATGCCCAATTCAAGGAACTTCGTCTACTATCGTTGGAGCTTGTTTGATTGGACCAGAGTGAGTTGGCAAATCAAATTTAAGTATGCTGAAAGATATTCAGATCGAGTTTGATGCTCTCCAGTATGAAGTTCGGTCCACCCGGATCACAGTGTCCAATTGGAAAAACAGCAAGTGGATTGTGTTTGGCACCGTAGTAAAACAAACAGAAACAGAATTCAAGAAGTCTTCTCTTCCGCTCACTTCCGCTAATGAATTCTTGATGAAATTCAGTTATTTTTTGTTCCTTGTTACTTGGTCACAAAGGACAAATCAAAAGCCAGAAGCCACATCTCTCGAAAACCAAGTTTCTTACAATCAAAAGAACAACACAAATTGATACAAACTCAAATCACTTTATTATCATCCCATTAGAATTGGGCACACATGAGAGCAAGGAGAATAGAGGAAATGGAGAAGAAAACGTTGATCGATCCGGTTCCTTTCGATTCTGAGCCTCCGGTTCCTTCCGAGTTGCCTCCACTGCCTCCACTGCCTCCAGCCTTGCACAATCCACTGTCCGTTTTAGCACCAGAGCAATGTGATCCCGGTGGGCCAGTCTTGACGTCTTTTGATGAGAAATCGGAGCTGGAAAATGCCGAAAATTGGTTTGTAGAATAAGAAAAAAACAAACTTCGGCCCAATCAGACAGTATTCGGTGTCCTTGTCAAGGTTTCGGTTTGGGCACTCCGCTGGCAAACTGGAGCATCCGACGGAGGTTTGAAGGGGATGGAAAAGCATCTTCTCAATCTCAGAATTATCCATTTTATCTGGGAAGAAAAAGAAATAGTCTCCAGCTCCAAAGTTGCAGTTTGACATGTCTTGAGCCTTCTTCTCGAGTCCGCTGTCGTAGACCTTCAAACCAAATACATTTCTGCATTAATACCTTTCCCTACCACTTCATGCATATTGCCGATGGTGTGTTGTTTCGCATAAGTAGCTCTCGCCTCGTTTATCTTTTTGAGTCCTTCCTCTATCTCTTTCTGTGAAGTCCCACGTTTAGAGATGATTGTAGCAGTGGACACGAAGTGTGCTAGAAGATGGAGAGTTCGTAGCATTTGCAGTCAATCGTACAACAAACCACTGAATGCGAGAAGAACGGTGAAGCGCAGTAGCATCTTCATCATCAGAAGGTTGCTTGGTCGATTGGAGAGTAGTGTCGTCCAAATTGGTCAAACTGATTTTTTCTCTGTTTTTTCTCCTCCTTTTATACGGATTTTTCCTAGATCTTATCTCTATTTGAGTTCACGCTCTGGGATTTTCTCGTTTTTTCTTTGTCAAGGGCCACTTTTATATTCGAGGGAATATCACGAATATTACTTTTTTTCAAGGGGGAATTTAAAAAATTGGAAAAAAACAATCACTTGCTTATGGGTCAATTTGTAACTGGCGTAGGCATGATGAAAATTATGTGACATTTTATATTTAGAATCAACCTCGCTGATTCAGAATCTGAATTAAAATTGGCCAAATGTTCACGTAATTCGAGTTATGACCTGCAATGTTTTCGAATTTCTTCCTAATTTTCCCACCATAATTTGTGGCTCTTTTGAAAAAATACGAGAGGAAAGATGATGGCTGAAAAACTGCATTGTTTTTTGACATATAATTCATCTGTCAAATCTCTACATGGGGAACAAACTGCCTAAAATTGTTGCAACGTGATCTAGAAGCACAATTTTTTCGTTTCCGAACCAAAAGTGCGAATTTCGAATCAAAAATCTGACAAACCTAAACCGATCGGAAATTTCCCCAGTCAAATGGTGGGAAAATTGTGAAGTTTTGGCTCATGTTTGGAATTTTTTTCTGTAAGGTAGTAATGCTGGCTGAGGCTTTGATTTCACTTGTTTTTAAGGTGGAATGTTTTTCGATAATTGGAACATTTGTTTATAGGTCAATTGTAACAATTAATTGTGATTTATAGGTTCACTTTTATCTCGGGTAATGTTTTCAGAACAAAATATTGTCGCATATCGCCCGCTATCTGAGGTACCATGTATTGTAAATTTTCATCATCTTTGTACCTGTTCACCCCACTTCCACACGAATACCAAACTCCTGATAGACCCCTTCTATTTTTCAAGCACCTCAATATAAAAAGTACATACCGGAAAATCAATTTCAGATTCATTTCTCATAAGAATTTGTTCCTAATCCGGTCAACTTCAAACAAATAATCAAATGAGACTGTATGTTAAGTTACGTCGACGTACAGTTGGAGTCGTTACAGTTGGAATTCTATTTGTTTAATAACTCTAGAGCGTGCAAGCAAAAAACAGTAAAAAATTGTCGAAGTTACAGTCGTTCAAAGAATATTGACCCGGAGATAGACACATAATTTTGCGATTATTAATAGTAAAGATGATATTTCATCTGTTTTTATTAGGTATCATAGTTGTGAGGAAGTAAAAATTTTGAAAACAAAAGTCGGAAGTTGAAGGCTCATTGAAAAGTGTGGTCATATTCGTACCAGACCAACTTATGAACAATAACTTTTACACAATGGTATACAATTCAAATTTCAAACAGTTTACAAGCAGGTTCATTCAAGCCACCACAAATCTTGAGAGCCTTCGTTCCATGTATGCACAAAGGGACCAAACCCAGTGTTTGTATATTTCTCTACCATTTGCAACACTTTCAGCCAGCAACGATACCCTTTAAAAAATGGCAGGTCGATATTTCAAATGTTCGTGTAACAAAGGGTCACTAATCTAGCAAGGGAGTTACTTGAGGTGTCGAGTTGAACTTTTTCTAGGAATCGGACCATAGACTATATTGACCGTGAGGATTCAGAATCTGCAATAAAAATTGGCGAAATGTTCACGTAACTCGAGTTATCAGCCATCAAAGTCTCAGTCAGTACTAAATTTTCTGATTTTTGACAACTCATATCTCAGCTCCTAGGCACTTTTAGAAGGTCTAGTTTTTTGTGTTAAGCTCAGAACAAAGCCTGCAATTAGATAGTATAGGTTTCAAAAACTAGTTTAGATTAAAAATAGGGGAGTTGCGATATCTACATGTTCCAATTTGACAATTTTCAGTTATTTACGTAATATGATTGCAAGCATCATTCTGGGCCTAACACAAAAAACTAGACCTTCTAAAAGTGCCTGGGAGCTAGGATATGAGTTGTCAAAAATTAGCAAATACAGTACTGGCTGTGACTTTGATGACTGTTAACTCGACTTACGTGAACATTTTGCCAATTTTCGTTGCAGATTCTGAATCCTTACGGTCAATATAGTCTATGGTCCGATTCCTCGAAAACGTTCAACTCGACAACTCAAGTAACTCCCTTGTAAGTATGTCAGTTTTCACATGATTTGATGCCAAATTCGAGTAAAATTCAGGAACATGAAACTTCCGACTACAGCTAGAAAGAAAGGAAGAATTAGTAACTAAATTGTAAACTAAACTAAGCATCGGTCAATATAAAACATCTGAATGAATCAGAGCAGTCCTCCTTCATAAAAGAGAAAAGGTGTGCTTTCTTGATTCAGAGGTCGGCCATAAATTTGAGAAAACGAAAGCGAAAAGAAATCCATCTACAAAACAAGACTGTTCAACACCATGAAACTTTATTTACTTCAATTAGAACATGGCAAAAAGGAGAGCAATAAGAGAAAAGATGGACACAAAAGAATTGTTGTCCTGAGCACCTTTGTTTGCACTTGCGTCTCCTGATGATTCCCCGGATCCTGATCCTGATCCTGATCCCGATCCTGAGCTGCCTCCGGACTTGCACAAACCCTCATCCGTAAGACCAGAATCGCACTGTGATCCAGCTGGTCCAACTTTGACATCTGACGAGCTGTACTGCGAGCTGAAAATAAAACATAGACGATGTATTTGAAAACTATCATTACGCACTGTGGGCCAATAAGACAAAATGTCGTATCTTTCCTAATATTGCGGTCATTGCATGCCAATGGAAATTTGGAGCATCCAATTTTGGACTGAAGCGGATGCAAAGCGCCTTGGTTCGAATACAGCTTGTCGCGGTCGTTGTGCTGCACAAACACATATGATCCAGCAATGATGTTTTTACAGTCCGTCATAGATTTTGCAGTCTTCTCGAGTTCCGAATCGTAGACCTGCAAGACAGAGGTCGCATAATATGATTGTGAAAACAGTTTCTTACTAGTTCATGCATGTTTCCAATCTGCTCTTTTTTGGCTTTTTCGGCACGTAAGGAGTTGTACCATTTCACCTCGTTCACCATGTCCTCAGAAGGAGCTCGTTTCACAACAATCGAAGCAGTGGACACGAAGTGTGCTGGAAGACGGAGAGATCATGACATCTGGAGCCAATCGGACAACAAACCACTGAAGGCGAGAAGGACGATGAGGCGCAGTAGCATCTTCATCATCAGAAGGTTGCTTGTTTGATTGGAGAGTAGTGTCGTCCAAATTGGTCAAACTGATTTTTTCTCTGTTTTTTCTCCTCCTTTTATACGGATTTTTCCTAGATCTTATCTCTGTTTGAGTTCACGCTCTTGGATTTTCTCGTTTTTTCTTTGTCAAGGGCCACTTTTATATTCGAGGGGATATCACGTATTTTACTTTTTTTCAAAGGGGAAATGTTTTTAAAAAATTGGAAAAAAAAACAATCACTCGTTTATAGGTCAATTTGTAACTGCTGATGAACATTATGAGTAGCACTGCGTATGATCCTACTATACCAAGCACACTTTTTCGAAGTTATTTTTTCTGAATATTATTATGTGTGCAGACACACCTGTGTCTCTAGTTTACAGTAAAACATTTTTTCTTGAACTGTCTAGCATCATTAAAAAATGAACCAATTTCCAGCAAAAATTTTCAAAAGTTCTCAAAAAATTTTCTGTGCGAGCTATCAATAAAATCTTTTTTTGTATCTGTTAGCTGACATTTTTTACACCTTTTAGGTGTTGACCACAAATTTGTAACTCTGCTATAAAATGGAGAAGATAATCCATCTTATGGTTATTGACCTAATTTTCTATCTTTTTCGACCATCCTAAAAATTTTTCAACAACTTTATTTTGATATCAGCAAGGTCAACTTTTGAGACGTCTACATCAAAACAATTACCCCGGTTTCTGGTTGTCTCAAAGTCGATCCAAGTCAAAATGTGCACCCAACTTCAATCATTTCCACTGGATCTCTTTCATTTTAAAAACACCTGCAGTCCATCGATATGAAGGAAACTTTCAGATCGTGTATTATCTATTATGTTTAGAAACTCCGAAAAAACCCCACAATTTTTTTAACTCATATTTCCAAAAAATGACAGTCGTTCGAATAATTGGTTTCTCAAGATCTAGCTTAGAAAGCATCTATTTGGGTGTTGCTCTATTGAAGATCTTACGGTATCTGTGTTTGGAGTTCATCTAATTTATTCGAATACAACGTGAACTCCAATAGAGATAAGATCTAGGAAAAATCCGTATAAAAGGAGAAGAAATAGCAGAGAAAAAGCCAGTTTGACCAATTTGGACGACACTACTCTCCAATCAAACAAGCAACCTTCTGATGCTACTGCACTTCATCTTCATTCTCGCCTTCAGTGGTAAATCTGGCTTTTGATTCAATTTTATCCTCCACCTTCCAGCATTCTCTGTGCCTGCTGCTTCGATCATCGGCAAGCGTGACATATCACAAGGTTTCATAAACGAAGGAATCAAAATGATAAACACGGCAAGGGCTGCTTTTGCACAACGTCATCAGATCGGCAACATGTACGAAATGGTATGTGAAGTTTCGCAACCAATTCAGTTTTTAATAGTAAGCTTACAGGTCTATGATTCCGATCTTGAGAAGAAAGCAAAAGATATGACGGACTGCCGTATCAAATCAGGCGATTATTACTTATTCTTGCAAAATGATGGTAACAACGAGGAGACTAAAAAGATGATTTTTCATCCTCTTCAAACTAAAATTGCCTGCGCCTCTTTTATATTTTCTTGTCCTAATCGTGATATCAAAAAGAATACCGAATTCTGTTTGATCGGTCCCCGGTATGTTGATCGCTAACATAAAATATGTGATCGCACTACTTTCAGATCGAAGTTCTATGCGTCAGATGTGCGAAGGGGACCACTTGGATCACATTGCGAACAGGGTTTGACACAAGAAGGTCTGTGTGAATCTCCAAAGGATAACAGCTCGCCAAGCGGCATCTGGAAAGCCATAAACGATATTGTACAAACAGAAATCTGATGTTTTGATTTGGTGGACAAAAGAGGAGATCAAGGGAGCCGTCATTTTACTCTGTACTCTTTTCTTTTCTCATCCCTAGTACCAAAATAAAGTTTGAATTTTCTTGTATTTCGTGAGAGTCCATGTAATTATGTATCTGAAAATGAGGGACACCACAAGGGTGATGAGAAACAAACTATAACATTTCAGTGATTTCACTGATATTGCTTCTTGGGCTTTACATAACAGGCTTTAGTAAGTCTTTACTTTATAGTTGTTTTACCAGACTGGCTCCTGGTGCAATGTTTAGAAATGGAAATTTTAAAACTTTCAATGTGTAGCTATTTATCTGGAGTAGCTATTTAAAATGTCTTTTGATCCTATTTTTTACGGGTGCCTAAAACAGTAGAGGGGCATTATCCTCGGAAAATTCCTGATCGCCCTATATATTTTTAAACAAAATCGATTCAGTAGGGACTGCGCTTGGGTCGGTGGAACAAATTTGACACCAACGGGCAGACAGAACTTGCTCTTTAATAATAGTACGATGAATTTATGAATTTATCGTGAACTCAAACATAGATAAGATCTAGGAAAAAATTCGTATAAAAGGAGGAGAAAAAAACAGAGAAAAAACAGTTTGACCAATTTGGACGACACTACGCTCCAATCAAACCAACGACTGTCGTATGATGAAGATGCTACTGCACTTCACTGTTATTCTCGCCATTAGTGGTACGTTATCCGGTTGCATCCAAATGCTGTCCATCTCCATGTTTTTCAGCGCACATTGTGTCCACTGCTGCAATCATCTCCAAACGTGGTATGTCACAGAAAGATATAGAGGAAGGACTCAAAATAATAAACGTGGCGAGATCCAATTATGCGAAACAACACAGTATCGGCAACATGCACGAAGTGGTAGGAAAAGGTATAAATGCAGAAATGTATTTGCTTTAAAGGTCTACAACACCGAACTTGAGAAGAAGGCTCAAGATATGTCAAACTGCAACTTTAAAGCTGGAGACTATTTTATCTTCTTTCAAACCGAAACAAACCAGGAGATAGTTGAGGAGATGCTTTTCAATCCTCTTCAAACTTCTGTGGGATGCGCCACATTGTTTTTGGCTTGTCCTAACCGAAACATTGCAAAGGACACCGAATTTTGTCTGATCGGACCTAAGTGAGATTTGCCATATGACCCAGCATCACTTAGAGTTTTATAGATCTTCTTTCTCTTCATCTGATGTGAAAACGGGACCACCTGGCTCTCATTGTGAGAAAAGTTTGACGGATGCAGGACTGTGCAAAGCTGGTGACAGTGAAGGCAGCTTCGGTGATAAAGCACTTTTTGGGAATCGTAAGGAGATCGATTTAACAACAAAGCTGTTGAATGAGAAACGAGAAACCTACGCGAAACAAAATTCTATTGGAAACATGCACGAAATTGTAACTAAAGTAATGAGCCACTGCTGCGATAAATTTACAACTTCCAGGTCTACGACCTCACTCTCGAGAAGGCAGCAAGAGATATATCAAGTTGCAACTTCAACTTCAAAGACTATTTCATCTTCTTTGAAACCGAAATAAACCAGAAGATAGTTGAGGAGATGCTTTTCAATCCTATTCAAACTTCCATCGGATGCGCTCGCTTGCCTGCAGCTTGTCCGCACAGAAACATCGAATCGGGCACGGCATTTTGTCTGATCGGACCAAAGTGAGACTTACCATATGACCCAGAATCATTTCGAGTTTTATAGATCTTCTTTCTCTCTATCTGATGTGAAAACGGGACCACCTGGATCACATTGTGAGGATGATTTGACTGACGGAGGACTGTGCAAAACTCGAAACCGCAACGGAAAATAAAATCACTAATTAATCGAGAAGGAATTTCAATCGAAAAAGAGAAATCGAAGTAGTCCTCCTTGTCGTTGTGTAGAAATGAAAATAAAGTTTGGATTGTCCTGTTCTGTTGTATTAATCGCAAAGCAGCTAATTTTTGGGGAATCATAAAAACGCGAAGTATTTTTTCGGAAACCAACCGTATTCATTTTTTTGTTTTCCACAAGATAAGATCTTGAAACTTTGCTATAAAAGAGGAAGGTTTCATAGATCAATCAATAAAATCAACAGATTTTACAATCAAACGACTCCCAAACTCAACGAACCGATGAGAGTGCTCTTCATCATTGGAATCCTCTTCCTCTTTGGCGCATCGTCCGTCTCTTCTGCGTCGATCATCGTCAAGCGCGGAGTTGTCAGTTTGGAGGAACAGAACCAGATTATCCGTGGCCTCAACAAGCTAAGAGAAATGACTGCCAATAATGGAGTCGCTAACATGCACGAATTGGTATATGCATCAGAGTGTTAACCTCAAGCTCGATTACTATTTTAGGTCTGGAATCCGAGTTTTGCGACAAAGGCGGGAGAAATGACTTGTGCTAGCAAAGATGTTACCGGACCAAACTACATAGTTGTTCCCGCTCCTGACCCTGAATCAATAGAGAAACTAGCACAAAGGGATATGAATACTGTTGCCACACTCTTTGCCCTAATACTTCATCCTGTTCAATCAAGTATTGGATGTGCAACTCTTACTCCTCCCTGTGTCCAAAATGGAATCACTGCCACACACGTTTGTCTTATTGGCCCCAAGAACAAATTTGAGCAGACGGATGGCATTAGAGGACCTGCTGGTTCTCAATGTCCCAATGGAAAAGGACCAACTGGATTGTGCACAGCTCCTCCAACTGCAGCCCAGATCACATATTCTTCAGCGCACTCGTCTCTTGTCTACATTTCTATTCTTTTTGTCTTTTTCATGCTTCTCGAATGAAAGGCTCTAACTAATTTGCTTATTTCTCTTCTTTATCCTTTTTGTTTTCTAAAAATCAGCAATGAAATTCGGCATCGGGATTTCAGTAATAATTTTTCCACTTTCATCCCAAAAATACTTCTAGCGCGCAGGGACGATAGAGCATTGTCTACAAGTCCGGTTCGGTGGGAAATTTTTTAAAATTTTCACATTTTCATTGTCAGAGATTTAAAAAAATGTTTAGTTGTTACTTTTCAAACCTTCTTTTTTTGGGGAAAAAAATAAATGCGCCGTGTCCCGTGCCAATTTTTTTGAGATAAGATCTCTCTAAAATCTTTATAAAAGAAGTTGAAAACCCGAAGTTAGTCAGTTAGTTTGGAAAAAAACTATTCTACTCAACAACTTCCAACGGCAGCAAATGAAGAGTCATTTCTCCATCGGAATTCTTCTGCTCATTTGTGGTGTGTTTCGTGTATTTGAATGATGTGCAATGAATTTCAACAGTTCAGCTCAGTGTGCACTCTTCGCTTCGATTCCTATCAAACGTCAATTGGACCAAGGCAAAGAGCAGATGGTGAGGGAAGTGAACCAAGCTCGGGTAGAAGCAGCGAAACAGATCAACATTGCAAACATGCATGAGATGGTGAGTTACGAAATGGTTGTTTTTTCGGTGGAGATATTTGATCATTCAGGTTTATGACAAAGAATACGAAAACATCATACATCAAGCGACATGTGAGAAGCCACCTTCTGGTTCTTTTATGGTGATTGCTGTACCGTCTCAGCAAGAACTGAATCAGCTGTCAGAGGAACAGCAGAAACAAGTGGATCAGCAATTGACGAATGCAGCCACTGCTTTTGTCCATCCGGATCAATATCGAATCGGCTGTGTCGACAATCCAAAGCCTTGCCTCCAAGGAGCATGCTTGATTGGCCCAAAGTGAGTGTTCCGGTCTATGTTGATGTAATGTGTCTATGATGACAAAGTAATTTTTCAGATCGTCTATTTCTTGGGACAGTGTCAAGAAGGGACCACCAGGATCTCAGTGCCCCAACGGAAAAACTGACAGTGGATTGTGTAAAGTGTCAATTGGGAAAGGTCTAAACTTCTTCACACTGATTCTCGTCATCATCGCATCATTGAACTTCATCTAAATCTATTTCTCAATAAAACAATTATTTGATTGCCAGTTTTTGTTAGAATGTCAACTTTTTCACAGAGCAATACGGATTATCAGGATTACCAAAAACACATTTTCAATTATTCGGCGGTTGGTCAGCCGTCGCTGATATCTGACCGACATTCAAATCTTATCCGAAATCCAACAATCTTGGAAAATTAGAACGTGAATTCTCTAAAAAGTTAGTTCGTTTTCTTCCACATCACTCTCTTTCAGTTCAACCTTTAGCCGTTTCAAAGGTTCCAAAATGAAATCTATCGGTATTTTTCTACTAATCTCACTATGCGGTAAGAATCCAAAAACGAAAGTGAGGTTTGATGACTTCTGAATTTCAGTTCATTCCATGGTTGTCAAGCGATATACCAAAAATGAGATGTTGGAAGATTTGAACAAGAAAAGAGCAAAATTGGCAGTAGCCGGGAAAATTGCGAATATGCATGAGTTGGTGAGTTAACGATAAAAAACAATAACATTACAATAGAGCACATTTTCAGAGCTGGGACAGTAACTTTGCCAAACAAGCCAGACAATTAGAATGCGAGGATTTTGGAAAAGACAGAGCTAACCAAGTGGCAATCGGACTTTTCGATGACGAAACGAATAAACGGCTTGATAAACTATCCGATGATCAAAAAAGGGAGGAAAAGAAGTATTTTGGATATCAAGCTTTTTGGTACCCGGAGCAGACTCATATTGGATGCGCAACCCTGAACACTCCTTGTTCATCTAACGAAGGAGCTGTTTTGATTACTGTAACTGGAATGTGTCTGATTGGACCAAAGACGGACGTGGGCAATATCTTCACTGGAGAGCCTGGATCCAAGTGTCCTGGAAAAACGACTAAGGATGGTCTGTGCAAAGCTGGAGGATCGTCTGCACCTGCTAATAATGAGCCAGTACTTCTCGATATGCAGAACTGGGCCGGTAGAATGAACAAACACCGGGCAGATTATGCGAAGGCTTACAATATCGCGAGGATGTATGAATTGGTGAGCGACATTTTTTGGATAGCCGGTCGGGCGGTCGGCGGTCGGGGCGGTCGACTTTCGGTGGTCGGCTTTAGGCGGTTGGCGGTCATGGGTTGGAGATCGTTGATCGGCGGTTTTCGGACTACTCATCGACTTTGGGGTAGGGCCGGTCGGACAGCGGTCGAGCGGTCGGGCGGTCGAACGGTCGGGCGGTCGAGCGGTCGGGCGGTCGGGCGGTCGGGCGGTCGGGCGGTCGGGCGGCCGGGCGGTCGGGCAGTCGGGCAGTCGGGCGGTCGGGCGGTCGGGCAGTCGGGCGGTTGGCGGTCGGGCGTTTGGTGGTCGGCGGTCGGCGGTTGGTCGATCGGCGGTCGGGCGGTCGGGCGGTCGAGGCGGTCGGGGCGGTCGAGGCGGTCGGGGCGGTCGAGGCGGTTGAGGCGGTCGGCGGTCAGCGTTCGGCGGTCGGAGTTTGGCGGTCGGGCGGTCGGCGGTTGGTCGATCGGGTAATTTTAACGACCGACTGGAACATCTCCTAGGGGCTCTGTCTTTCGGTCAAAATCGCCATCCACCAGCCAACCGCTGACCGCAGATTTTCGGCCGGGTCGGTCGGTCAGCGGTCGGCTCAGCAGACGGTCGGTCGGCGAACGATAGTTTTCAACTAGGAATTCCATGTCGGCCGGTCGAAAATTGCCATCTGAAGATCGACCGTATTATCGCAGGAGCCTCCCCCAAAAACTCTCATTCCCAGTTTCCAAACGATTTTTCAGACCTGGGACCCCGAACTAGCCAAGAAGGCTTCCAAGTTGGACTGCGAGAAATTTTTCGAGCCTGGTCCCGACTATCGAGCAATGGTCCTGGTGGACCAAGCAACGGATATGGTTATTCACAATCTTCCCGATGAGGAAAGAGACAAAGAAATGGATGGAATCGGATTCAATGGGATGCGAATTCCTGGACAGACACGGATTGGATGTGCTGATTTGGATATTCCGTGTGGAAGGGGTACGGGTCTAGTGAAGAAAATCATAGGAGTTTGTCTGATTGGACCAGAGTAAGTTTTATTAAAGAAAAAGGTGGAACAAAGAGTAGAAAATCTTTTAGAACGGAATTTGGAGATGTCAAAATCGGAGCGTTTGGATCCAAGTGTCCAAATGGTAAAGGTTCCCATGGACTGTGCAAGGCTCTGCCAAAAGGAGTTAAACCAAAAGATGACGATGATGATAGTGATGGAGAATCTGAAGAGGAGAAAGAAGAAAATTCATCTGGAAGTAATCTGATTTTTTTGGTTTTTGTGTATTTTATGTGGAGAGTTGTTTTTGAATAAAAAGAGATTCTTTAAAAAAAAATGTCTAAATGATATGAAAAATTCAGAGATTTTGAAACACCGAAATTCAAAACCGGACATTTCAAAACCAAAAGTGTGGTAACCCTGTCACTTCCAAGGTAGCTTTGCAAATAAGTTTCCCAACTAAACCGTAAACTGTGCTCTTTTTTCTGTACCGAGAGATAAGATCTCACAACTTCCCATAGAAAATCAAACAGCAAAATCAGTTTAATCGCAGAAACAACCAACTTCGAATCATCGGTCCCATGATGAAGATGCTTCTATTCATCGCATTCTTCTTCGTTCTTCATGGTAATCTCAAAGAAGGATATAATTGTATTCAACCATTTTCTTCCAGCTCAATCCTTCGCTACCATATCGGAAGCTCAGAAAAAGAATCTTGTCGAAGCCGTAAATGAATCTAGAGAAACGTTCGCTGTCGCTGTTCCCATTGCCAACATGCATGAGATAGTGAGCTTTATTATTGCTTCAGCTTTGAATTCCATATTTTTTTAGAAATACGATGCATCTCTGGAACGAGATATGCCGAGTTGTGACGCTGTGAGAGAAGCGGCGGATTTGGATCATCGTGTAGTGTTTCAACCTAGAGAGTTCAAAAAGCGCGGTTGGAAACTTGAACTCAGTCAAGAGGATGCTGAACGATTTCTCACTCTACATGATAAGGATGCGAAAGCAGGTCGTCAACTGTTGCACCCTTTTCATACTGGAATCGGATGTATTGAGTTGAAGGAGAAATGTGAAACATCTGAAGAACTACGGGAGAGAATTTCCAAAACCACAAAACATCCTTCCGAGAAAAGTGCCGAGCGTGTAAAAAGAAGTTTTGACCCAATAATGTGCTTCTTCGGACATGACAAGTGAGTAATTTGGAGCTCCTGTTTTTTTTTCAGATAGAGAAACTTTCAGAAACATTCAACCGATGGCTGGAATGAAGAAAGGAGATCCTGGATCACAGTGCCCAAATGGTCCCGCTGAGTCGAGCAGATACTTGTGCAAAGGAACCAGTGCCTCTTCAAACGATTCGGGGAAATCTGGTGATTCTTCTGGAGAGAAATCAGAAAATTCTTCCGGAGCAAAATCCGACGACTCTTCCGGGGCAAAAACCATTCTCTCGCATTCTGCTATTCTTGGATTCATTTTCACTATCATTCTCTCTGCTTCTGTTTGAAATTGTGTCGAATAAATGGGTTTGAAGTCCAAATGTTGTTAGTTTTTGGGCTACCGATCTGAAGCGGAAATTTCCGGGAATCGCTTACCTTAAAATATTTTGAACGAGTATAGTGGATCTGAGATAAGAAAACAGATTTTTGGGACTCTTTTCACAAAAGTATTATGGCCAAAATTATTACGATATCTGATCTACAATATCGGCCATAATGATATTCGTTTTCGTTACTTTCACAGGGAAATCGTCAACTTCGGGTAGCTGAAAAAATGATTCAAAGTTGTTTTTTTCTGTTTGAAAATTTGAGAGTGTACATATTAATCAAACCTTGAACTTTCATTTTGTAGTTGACAACTTTTCCGTACAATGCCACTCTGCCAAGATATGAGCTGTTGAAAAAAAGCTCAGAGAATTTGTAGAGTTAGCACTGAAATCGAGCAAAATTTGGCATCGCCGTAGGTTTCTGTGCGTAACTTTTTTGATTGACAAGATACAAAAAAGTTGTCAACTACATAATTAAAGTTTAAGGTTTGATTCAGATACCCTGAAATTTTCAATCAGAAATAACTACTTTGAATTAGTTGTTCAGACACTCAAAGTTGGCGTTTCTCAACTGAAAATGACGGAAACGAATATCATTATGGCTAGTACTACATGTAATTACAGCACTATAACTGTAAAGACTATTTTCGAGAAAGCTACATTTCAAGATAATTACAATGCTCTTCAATTTATTCTTTACATGCTGTAACTCAAAACCCCCTTGTACAGCTCCAGGGAGCAAAACTCTTCACAAATCCCTACAGTTCCCCAGGACCTAACCCATTTACAACCTTGATGAGAAAAGGATACTGTATAGACAATAAGTCATGTGTAGACAAATCTGCACACCTGGACCAATCAATACCAATTATGCTGACAAATTTGCATTTACAACCCGGAGAGCCACTATATAAGGCCGAGAGAGTCCCTCAGAAACCAGGTCCTGTCTCCATCTCCAATCCCACTATTGGATTTCCCACTACCTTCACCATGCAAGGATCAACTGCCACCACGACCATTCAAGCCCCAGCAAAGAGACACCGTCTCTGCTACGCGGACATCATCAGCATCTTTGACTCTCCGGCGAAGGTTCAGCCAACTCCAACCATCAAGGGACCTGCACCAGTCATCAAGCGATTGACAGTCAATCCAGAAGTCAAGCCGTCAACTCCAGCCACCAAGCCAGTCATCCCGGAAACCGAGTCAGCCCTTCAAGCTCCAAAAAAGAAGAAGCGAACCCCTACCTCATCTACAGGACCATTCGAAGGCACTCGCCGAAAGAGAACGAAAGAGAGCCCACTGGACGACGTCTTCAGAAGTTTTAATGTCAAGAAGAGCAAGGAAGCAAATCCCTACCAGGAGTATTACGACACCTATTATTCTATCTAATTTTCTTAAAAATTCAAATTTACTTATTCATCATGACTCATTAACTTTCAAGTGTATTTTTCTTATAAATTCTACTTTGACAGCAATAAAGTTTATTAGACATTACTTGTGTTTTCTCTGGTCTCATATATTTCTGTGATCAATAACCGGCTCCGCGACGTTTCGACATTTCGAAACGGTCACATTTCGCCACTCATATTGATTTCGCTACTGCGACGTTTCGCAACTGAACGTTTCGAAACCGGACGTTTCGATACTTTCTTTTCGCATTTCTGAACAGCCTGTCACAACTTTTTCTTCGATCTTTCTAATTTTTTTGCAAAATTCGTTCTTTTTTGCTTCAATCTCTTTTTATTTTATTCAATTCTGTTATAACTGTTACCCAGCTAAAACTGAAAAATTATTTATTCTTTGGCACTGGAATAAAGTATATAGAAAACATGGTATCACAAAAAGAAGAACGGATAAAACAGAACAATAAAAAAATTGACTAAAAATTTCGTACATATATCACAAAGTAGAGACAAAACACATGTATACGTGGCTTTGGGAGGGGAAAAGAGAGATTTGATGATGAGTGAAGATTCTTTTTGAGCAAAAATGTAAAGTATTCGTTGCGAGGGAAGAGGGAGGAGTTTAAAGTAGAATTATTAAAGTTTTCGAGGAAAAGTGATATATAATGAGAGAAACTAGATCGGAAGCCATTTCTTCAGCTTCTGACCTTGATTATGACATGGGAAGACTGGTAGACAGTTGAAGTAGATGCACCAGGGACACTCGAATTGGATGTTTCCGAAGAAGACGATGGCGAGAAGGAGGAGGAGAATCGAGAGGGTGATGAACGAGATGAGAACGTAGAACTGGAAAATGAAGTGGTTTTTAGGGGTTTAGGGTTTTGAGGCTTTCTAGGCTTTCTAGACTTTCTAGGCTTTCCCATACTTGTTACGGGCCGGGCCGATGGAGGAATTTCTACCGGCCCGGCCCGGTCGGCCCGGTTTTTTGGGGTCAAATTTTTTGAAATTTTCAAAGTATCGATTTTTGATTTTTGAGCAAAAAATCGAAATTTTCAAAAAAAATTTTTCGAATTTTTGAAATCGGGCCGACCGGGCCGAGAAAATTTTTGCCTGCTCGGCCCGGCCCGGCAAATTACAAGTATGGGCTTTCTAGGCTTTCTAGACTTTCTAGGCTTTCTAGGCTTTTTAGGTTTTTTAGGCTATTTTAGGACTTTATGCTTCTAGGTTTTCAGGGTTTTCAGGCTTTCTAGGCTTTCTAGGCTTTCTAGGCTTCCTAGGCTTTCTAGGCTTTCAGGGCTTTCAGGGCTTTCATGGCTTTCTAGGCTTTTAAGGCTTTTTTAGGCTTTCTAGGCTTTCTAGGCTTTCTAGGCTTTCTAGGTTTTCAGGCTCTTACCGTTCTCTTATTCCTAAACTTGTTTCGCACGATAGCCCACAAGAATTGTGCCGTTTGTACAGTAGTATTTCCCGGTTCCGGGACCACCGGTGACGGATATCCATTCGCCAGTTGACTGTATCCTTGAGCCGTCATCGTCGGCGTCTCGGCCGTGTTTATTATGGTGCTCATTGAGCCACGTGGCATCATCGGGGTGTTGGGTACGGTATTCATGGTGGCAGGTGGGATGAGGGGGTCCTTGTCGTCGTTGTCGGGGAAGTCCAGGTAGGGGAAGATGACTGGAAAAAAAAATGAAAATAAGGCAAGTTCTCTGGAGAAGACACTTACTGATAGCGGTGAGCAAACCACAAAGGGATCCGAACAAATGTGCCCAATTGTCAACCCATGGAATCAGACCGACGAGCCAAACGACGACGATGACGAATATTTGTTGACGGAGGGCACTGGAGAATTCTTCGATGAAGCGTCTGGAATGAGATTTTTGAAAAGTTTTTTTTTTGTTAAAAACATGTTCCTATAGCTCGACCAGGTCGATATCACGCCACGAAATAGGGGTACTGTAGCTTAAAGGAACATGACCGGTATTCAAGTATTTTTGAGCAATTTTTAGCAGTTACTGTAGTGACTCTGAGCACGAAAATTGCCGGAAATGACTCAACAAAATGTTGAAAATTTGGTTGTTTTTCTGAAGGAGGATTCCGGTCGAAAAATTTTTATTGCTTCAAAATATTTAAGCTAAAATAAGTAAAAACATGTGAAGATTCCAAAAATCATAATGAAAATGCTCTAAAATCGCTATAAAATCCTGAAAAATGTCTCCGAAATATCCAAAAATCGCACAGAAGTTGTATCCGGCGGCCGTGGCCGAGTTTCCCAAAAAAGGAAGCGGAGCTCAGCGTAGTGATTGGCTGCCGCACGACTGCAAAGACGCTAATTGGGTAACTCCGACTCTTTTTTTGGAAACTGGGAAAAGTTAGCCAATGAGTGTCTTTGCAGTCGTGCGGCGACCAATCACTGCTCTCGGCTCCTCCTTTTTTGAGAAATTCGGCCACGGCCACCGGATACAATTTTTGCGATTTTTGCTCATTTTTGAGCCATTTTTCGAGATTTTCGAGCAATTTTTGAGCATTTTCATTATGATTTTTGGAATCTACACACAATTTTACGTATTTCGAAGCATAAGATTGTAAGATTTAGTTCATTTTGATATTTGAATCTTACCTATGATGATACAAATCCACCACCACCGCCGCTAGAATCCCACATTGAGCACTCGAAGGTCCCACTGCCGGATTATACGGTACAAAAATCGCCGACGCCAAATTCCCACCAATTCCACTACAAAAATACAAGATCGCCATTCGTTTCGAGCCAATCAAAAACTCCAAATCTCGCATGAAATAAATTTGAAAAGCCAACGAAAGTGCCAAATGGAAGACGCCGGCGTGGACGAAGAGTGAGGTGAACAGTCGATAGAATTGGTTTGGATTGTCTCCAAAGAACGGAATCATTCCGCAGACACCCGAGAAACAGTTGACTTGACTGCAGAGGGTGGCGTTCTCGTGGTAGTGGCCACGGACAAAGTCACAGTATTGTTTGGTGGCGATACGGCAGAGACCTTGGAGTTGGATGCAGCACGGGCGGCCGGTGACCTGGAAAAGAAAAAGATTTGGATGTGGGCGTGGCCTAGAAGGGGTCTGACCCGAAATTTTTATTGCTTCAAAGTACGTATAAATGTGTGTAGATTCCGAGAATCATAATGAAAATGCTAAAAAATCGCTCTAAAACCCGCAAAATGGCTTCAAAATAAGCAAAAATTGGAGAAGTTGTATCCGGTGGCCGTGGCCGAGTTTTCCAAACAAAAAGGGGCGGAGTCAGCCAATCAGCGTCTTTGCAGTCGTGCGGCATCCAATCACTGCGCTTGGCTCCGCCCCTTTTTTGGGAAACTCGGCCACGG
This sequence comes from Caenorhabditis sinica, assembly GCA_963932045.1. Lineage (NCBI taxonomy): Eukaryota > Metazoa > Nematoda > Chromadorea > Rhabditida > Rhabditidae > Caenorhabditis > Caenorhabditis sinica. The sequence continues at coordinate 26,513,633 of OZ009940.1, forward strand.
CCATCGAAAACAACTTCTGCGATTTTCGCTCATTTTGGAGCCATTTTTGCGGGTTTTAGAGCGATTTTTGGGCATTTTCATTATGATTTTTGGAATCAACGCACATTTTTACATACTTTAAAGCAATACAATTTTCTGGTTGGATTCCTTCTTTTACAAGATTCTGAAGCTTGTCTCACCTCACACGTAACATGCTCGGGAAGCCCCGCCCCTTCGTGTTTCTTCTCACAAATCGGCCATTGCGTAATATCATCTGGCCATTCGTGAGGCGCCACCGATGATGGTAGATCACAATACGAGGGATCTTGGCCACACACTGCGCCAGATTTCCGTTGTTGTTTCCATAGTTTCATGGCTGATATACTGTTGTTTTGGAAGTTTCGAAGCAGATCGGTGTCGGATTTCGATTTGTGGGTGAGGAAATTGTTACGTTTGGCGGCTAGTGCATCTGGCTTGTCCCAACGGACCCAACGGGCGACGTTTCGCTGGAAAAAGGAGGAAAATTATTGAGGAGATTGAAGGAGGAATACATAAAAATGTGCGTAGGTTCCAAAAATCATAAAGAAAACACTCTAAAATACCGAAAAATGGCTCCGAAATGAAAAAAAAACGCAGAAGTTGTCTGGGGTTGAGTTTCCCAAAAAAAGGGGCGGAGTCAGCCAATGACCGTGTTTGCAGTCGTGTGGCAGCCAATCACTTAGCTCGGCTCCGCCCCTTTTTTGGGAAACTCGGCCACGGCCATTGGATACAACTTCTAAGATTTTTGCTCATTTCGGAGCCATTTTTAGGGGGTTTCGAGCGATTTTTGAGCGTTTATACTATGATTTTTGGAATCTACACATATTTTTTAAATGTATTTTAAAGCAAAAAATAATTTTTGGTTGGGGTCCTCCTTTGAAATAATAAATTAAAAAAAAAAACATAGCCCGAACTGAAAATGGCTAAAAATAGCTCATTTTAGGCCAAAAATTGCTCATTCAAGATGAGCAATTTTTTTTTTTTTTTCAAGATCAGAAATATGTATTAAAAATGGCACTTTTTCAGCCTAAAAATCTATGGGAAACATCAAATTGCTCCCCGAATTCAAAATTAAATTTTCATCAAAATTTTGGAAAACTCGGCCACGGCCACTGGAAACAACTTCTGAGATTTTTGCTCATTTTGGAGCAATTTTTCGGGGTTTTAGAGCAATTTTTGAGCATTTTCATTATGATTTTTTCGGAATTCACTACTTTTAAAAGCTTACCGGACAAATAAGTTGACTACTCTGATAGCATCCACTATGATCATTCGCAATACAACATCCCGTCTGATTCTCCTTCTGTCTCTCCTCCTCAATCGCCTGCCACAGCCCGAATTCCCTTCGCATACACGGCGAATAGACAGCGCCCAAACGAATCAAATCCGCGTAGTGAGGACCGTACCAAATGTTCTGCTGCTCCATATACGATACTCTTCTATTAGAAAGTGTCACATCCATCACGTCATCTGCTTGAATTGTAGAGAATGCCCCCCACGGGCCGAACCCGTAAAGGAAGATGCTGAGAATACAGACTACGGTTTGAATTGAGGTGATCCAATAGGTGAACCAAGGTCGCTCGTCGTCTCCATCTGCTAACATTTTCTTGGTATCCGGTGCCAGATTATCCTTGTAAGAACGATTGAAGAACTTCCCGAAGACTCCGATTCCACGTTGACGTTTTTGATGTTTCACATCGGCGATTCGTCGAGCGAACTTTGAAGTCTCTGCGTCTTTTCTTCCGATTCGTTGTTGCCATTCTCTTAGTACGGGGTCTTCTAGAGGTTCAACTATTGCAGTGTGTTGACGGATTAGCATGTGGCGATGAGCGGAGGAGGTGGATGGTCCTTCCTGGAAAAATATCATGTTGTTTATAATTTCAGGACGTTTCGCAACCATTTTTATATTAGGACGTTTCGAAACCGGCGGTATTTCAAAACCGGACATTTCGAAACTGCTTGGGAATGCCATCGGTGTTGAAAATGTCTTGCTTTGGAATTGTCGTGGTTTCAAAACGTCCGGAGACTGTAACGTCTAAACATGACATTTCAAAACCGAACGTTTCAAAACTTTGAAGAAGTTCAAAATCTGTCATTTCGAAACCAGGAGTTTCAGAATAGAAAGACACGACCGTTTCTAAACAGCGATATTCCAAGTTCAGCCGTTTCGAAACTGGACATTTTAAAACCGCTTGGAAAAGCCAGGTTCTGAAATGTCCTAGTTCCGAAACGTCCCCAAACCGGACGTTTCTAAACCGGTCATTTCGAAACCGGACGTCCTAAAATGGGACATGTAGAAACTTCGACTATCCAAAGCTAGCCGTTTCGAAACTAGACGTTTTGAAACTTTTTTGTGAACGTCAGGTTTTTCAAATTCAAAATTTGCGGGTTTCGTAACATCCTGTTTTGAGATATCGAGGTTTCGAAACGTCTGTTCTTAAGATAACCGGCCTTTAACGTACGGTTTTGAAACGTCTTGGAGTCTATCAGGCATCCAAGTCGATCATTTCAAAACTGGACATTTCGAAACCGGACGTTTCAAAACCAGTAAAAATGAGATCTTCTTACCATCAAAACTCTATCAGGCCTCCTACTCGCCGCCGGTCCTTCTCTCCCTCCTAACGCCGTCGCCCTTGGCACATTAATCGTACTATCCCCGACATCAATGTAGCTGATATTCGCCGCATGTCCATATCCAACTACTTCAGGAACTACAGTAATCTTTGCGGTTTCATATGGATACGGACTGCTCATTTTGGAAGAGGGAGGTGGTAACTTTGCAGAAGTGGGCGGAGATTGTGCAATATCCGGATGATAGGCGTCGACTTCGGGCGGAAGCATTCCGGCGGGTCCTTGAAGTTCCGGAGGGACTGGGCGGAGATTCATTGGGGGCGTGTCAAAGAAAACTTCGTCGACGAGGGAGATCGTACGTTCTATGGGGAGATGGGCGGGCTGAAAATGATAGAAAATGAGAATTTGGAGAATTGGAGTAGAAGTGACGTCTTCTAGACACTTCTAAAATCATTGGAAGAGGTCAGAACGGTACAAAAGTAGTCTGAAGGTTTTTGCAAATTCCTGGAGACTTCGGCGTCAGAGCTTAAAAATACGTAAAAATGCGCGTTGATTCCAAAAATCACAATGAAAATGCTCAAAAACCGCTCTAAAATCCAAAATGGCTCGTAAATGAGCAAAAATTGCAGAAGTTGTCTCGAGTTGAGTTTCCCAAAAAAGGGGCGGAGTCAGCCAATCACTGCTCTCGGCTCCGCCCCTTTTTTGAGAAACTCAACCCCAGACAACTTCTGCGATTTTTGCTCATTTCGGAGTCATTTTTCGGGGGTTTAAAGCGATTTTTGAGCATTTTCATTATGATTTTCGGAATCTACGCACATTTTTACGAATCTTAAAGCAATCAAAATTCTGGTAGGAGTCCTCCTAAATGGCTCCAAATCAGGCATCGAGGGGCCAAGCGAAATGACCACCGGCCAGGCATCTGGGCGACCAGCTGGTCTCTGACCCCTTCGTAGACACCTGGTCCACCCCCTTCGTCCCCAAAAAAGTCTTTTTTTTCTGAAAAAAATGCTGGTTTTTTCTGGGCACTCAGACATCTGGGTGGCAGGGCCAGACACCTGGTTCAGCGACCACCCTGGTCGCTAGTCTAGATGCCCGGTCTGGGGTTGAGTTTCTCAAAAAATGGGCGGAGTCAGCCGAGTCGCGCGGCAGCCAATCACTGCGATCGGCTCCGCCCCTTTTTTGTGAAACTCAACCCCAGACAACTTCTGCGATTTTTGCTCATTTTGGAGCCATTTTTTTGGGTTTTAGAGCGATTTTAGAGCATTTTCTTCCTGATTTTTACGTTCCTCCTTTATGATGATAACTCACCCTTCTACTCCTTCTAGCATCCGGTCTCGCCACCATCGTCACCGCTTCCGCCGCCCTTCCATCCTCTCGATCCTTCTGATCCGATTCCTCAGCCAACATCTCCAATACCTCATCCTCCTGCCTTGATTTCTTCTTCTGTCTCAGTGAACCAACTCGACTGGGAAGAGAAGACGAAGGATGGATTATCGGACGAGTTCCCTCTTGTAAATCACACGGTCTTTCTGGTGGAGTTGTGGTTTTGAATCGTTGGAGAAGTGGCTGGGGAGCACTTTTACTTTCGGTTAGATGAGGTTCCTGTGGTACAAATCTGGCGAGTGGGGGAACGCGGACTGAGGATTTCTTCCGGATTTTTGCAGTCATTCGAGACATTGCGGTGGGATCTGAAACGACTTGGGACGGGGTTAGAGTCCAACTTAGAGAAGTGCTGATTTTTGGAAATTTGAGGGCTCCGACCAAAACTTTTAATACTTTAAAATACGTAAAAATGTGTGTAGATTCCAAAACTCATAATGAAAACGCTCAGAAATCGGTCTAAAACCCCGAAAAATGGCTCCGAAATGAGCAAAAATCGCAGAAGTTGTCTGGGGTTGAGTTTCCCAAAAAAGGGTGGAGTCAGCCAATCACTGAGCTCGACTCCGCCTTTTTTTTTTTGGGAAACTCAACCCCAGACTACTTCTGCGATTTTTGCTCATTTCGGAGCCATTTTTCGGATTTTCAGAGCGATTTTTGTGCATTTTCATTATGATTTTTGGAATCAACGCACATTTTTTTCGCACTTTAAAGCAATTTTTTTTCAGTAAATTTTCGACGGATTCTTAATACAAGGACCCCCCCCCCCAAAAGTGGGCGTGGTCAAAAAGGGGTCCGAACTTTTTTTTCCAAAAATATTCTGACGGCTTTCTAGGACAAAGACTTCGAAAAGAGGGCGTGGCCTAAAAAGCTCCCAACCTAAACAATGCCTGAAATTTTTCAAAAGTCGCCGAGGATGAGGACCCCCAAAGTGGGCGTGGCCTAAAAGGGGTCCGACCATAATTCAAGGCATTTTTTTAATGTGTTCTAGTTCTTACTAGTTCTGCGATTTTTACTTATTTCGGAGCCATTTTTCGGGATTTTAGAGCGATTTTTGAGCATTTTCATTATGATTTTTGGAGTCTACGAACATTTTTACGTACTTTATAGCGATAACAATTTTTGGTCAGACGTTTTCTGGAAGCTATTTAACCAATTTTTATTCGAAATTTTCATGATCTATAGTCTATTTTTCAATATTTAAAAACTTCTGTAAATTCTAAAAAAATCCCTCTTACCCATCTCTCCGCCTTGTGCTTCATCAATATCTCCCATCTCCTCAATTTCCACTTCGAACGACGTCTCCTCGGGAATTCCACTAGTTATAATCTCCTTCTCCGGTGGTGAGCCCCCTTTCTTCATCATAATTTTCGGTCCCCCCGAGCTAAATGTCTTCATTTCAATCGACTCGGGAGTTTTGAATATGATTCCAGCTGGCGACGCCGGATCCACGTCATCTGAAGAGGGCGTCGTAATGATGGTTGTGGGGTCTGGTTCGGTGACCATATCGATGTCGAACGAGCATTTTGAGGCGAACGAGGATTGGAGTTTTAGACGCTTCTTGTTGATGAAGGAGCCTCTGAAAGTGTTGAGATTTTTTTAATTTGAAGGGGTTTTATTCAAAAAAATTCTCACTTTTTCCAAAAATTTGATACGGAATTCAGTACGGCAGATGGGACGGATTCGCGTTGATGGGAGGAGATTTTGGAGAGACGAGTTTGAGATTGAGAGAGGTCCTGAAAAGTGGATTTAAAGGTAAAAATATGTGTAGATATTCCAAAAATCACATGAAAAAATGCTCAAAAATCGCTTGAAAACTAAGAAAATTGGATCCTATACAGCCAAAAACGATCTAGACTTGAAAAAGGTAAAATTTGAATTTTTGAAAATTGAAAAAATTGGAAAATCTCGAAAAAATTCCCTGTATAATTTTCATCGAAATTGGATCATTTTTAATTGAATTAGACTCAAAATTGAGCTAATTTTCTTCAAAATGATCCAATTTCAATAAAAACTATTCAGATCGATTGAAATTTTTTGGAGATTTTTCAAATTTGCAGAATTCAAATATTGACCGATTTTTGTATTCAAAAATAGGCTGTTTTATACTTTGATGATTTTTGAGTTTTTGAAAAATCAGCAAAATTCTCAAGGAATTTGTTCAATAATGACCAAAATTGGCTAATTTTCGAACTAAAATCGAACTTTTTTTAAAAAGAAAAGTTCACTTTTGGACTAAATTGGTCATTTCTGAGCTGAAATCCGTTTTTTTTCGGTTAAAACTGACCATTTTCAGACCGAAACGGACCTTTTTTGCTGCAAAGTTTTTACCTCATTTTCGAGTTTAATTATTTTCAAAAAGATCAGATTTCGATGAAAATTATACAGATCGAAAGGGAATTTTTTAATGATTATTTTAATTTTTTGAATTTTTCGAAAATTCAGATTTTAAAGGACCGAGGAGCCTCTCGATTTCAGTCATATCAAAATCAATTTTTCTAAGTTATAGAGCGTTTTTTGTGATTTTTCATTTTTTGGGAATCTCAATTTTTCTACAATTTTTTTTTCAAATCCTCACCGCTGTCTGTGAAAAACTATCAGCCCTCTGTCTTCCTGCTCCCTCAAAACTAGTCGACGTGGATTCATAATTCGGAAGTGAAGGCGTGGGACCGATGGGGGCCCGTCCTATGGGTGTCCGTACAGAAACTCGTCCGGCTGATTGTGGAAGTCCTCTTTCGACGTCTTCTAGAGATGAGGGGGTGGCGACGGGAAGACCACCGAGGATGGAGGAAGATTCGAGAGATGGAGCATGGGTGATGGAGCGATTTCGGACTGAAAAAAAGAAGATGAATTCTGGAGAGGTTTTTTAGAAACCGAACAATTGCCTAAGTTAATTTTTAGATTTCTAAAGGCTCTGGACTCCGTTTTATTTTTGATTTTTCGAAAATTCACAAACTGAACTAATCTCCAGAAAATTCTCTATCTGTCTGTATAATGTTCATTGGAATTGAATCTTTTTGAAGAAAGTTTGACTCAAAAATGGCCAAACTTTTGTGAAAATTGACCAATTTTCATGAAAATTACACAGATCAATAGGGAATTTTTTGGAGATTTTTCAAATTTTCGAAAATTTCAAATTTTAACGGACCTTGGAATGTTCCGAAGCCTCCGTCATTTTAGGAATTTGCAACTTTTGAGTTTTCGCAGTTTTCGGAGGCAATTTTTGGGATTTTAGAGCAATATTTCAGCATTTTCAATGTGATCCTTCAATGGCTCTTTATATTTTTTTGAGTTTTCAAAAAAAAATCTCACCAAATTTCTGCACCTCATTCTCATTTACACTGTAGTTGTGAGCGATTCTTCGTAACCTGAAAACACACATTTTGAATTTTAGGATTTTTCAAAAATTCTCGAACCTCTTCTTATCCCATTTCGTCTTCTCCTGAGTGACATCTCCACTGCCGCCAGAGATACCGATGAAATGAGAGACTTGTTGAATTCTGAAAAGTTTCAATTTTACGATTTTTAAAGGAGGATTCCGACGAAAAAATGAATGTGCTTTAAAATGTGTTGAAAGTTGCGTAGATTCCGAATATCGAGATGAGAATGCTTGGAAAAATTCGTTGTTCTCAAAAAACGCGATCGCCGGCGCCAGAAGTCGTCCCTTTTTTGAATTCCCGCGCGATTTTTCTAAGAGAGATTTGATTTCCCGCTCATTTTTTCGTGAGTTTTCTAGGCCACACCACAGAAAAATCGCGCGGGAATTCAAAAAAGGGACGACTTCTGGCGCCGGCGATCGCGTTTTTTGAGAACAACGAATTTTTCTAAGCATTCTCATCTCGATATTCGGAATCTACGCCACTTTCAACACATTTTAAAGCACATTCATTTTTTCGTCGGAATCCTCCTTTAATAAACTTTTGAAAACTTACACACTAGAGTCGCGAGTTAATGGAGGTTTGTCGGGTTTCTCGCTGGATAATGGGGTGTTTTCCTGCAAAAATTTTTAATTTAGAAATTTCTTCGAAATTTGATTACTTTCGAAAAATTCCCTAGCAATCTGTATAACTTTCATGAGCATTCTTTTGAAGCATTTTGAAGAAAATTAGACTCAAAAATGAGCTACTTTCATTCAAAATCGACTAATTTTTATGAAAATTATATAGATCGATAGAGAATTTTTTGGAGATCATTCTGATTTTTGAATTTTCAAGAAATTCAATTATTAACGGATTTTGGAGCCTCAAAAGTTGCTCATGGCCTAGATTTTCGAAAAGAGGTGCAAAGGTTTTTGAAGGCTTCAGAATCCGTTAAAATATGAAGTTTTGAGAATTCAAAAAACCCGTTTAATCTCCAAAAAATTTCCTTTCGATCTGTATAATTTCCATAAAATTTGAAGCATTTTGAAAAAGATTAGACACGAAAATGAGATATTTTCAGTCAAAATATTGCTCAAAATTTACGGAATTCTATAAAAATTATACAGATCGATAGGAAATTTTTTCGAGATTATTCTGAGAAAATTTCTATAATTTTTTTAATTACGAAAAAAATATAATTACCTGCTGCCGACTGCGGGAACCTGGCGTGCTTGCCGACGCCATTTTCCACCAGTTTCAGCATCAATTTTGGCTGGAAACCTGGAAATTCTTATTATTTTGAGGTTAAGAAAAAGTACGAAAAATTTGGCAATGATTGTGAAAAACTGAGTGAAAAATGAATGAAAAATGACAGTTTCGGTTGGGTAAATAAAGAGTTTTAGCGAGGAGAGGTGTCTCTGCGTCTCTTCGTTCTACACGCTCTCTCGTTTTGAGAGGATTTTGGAAGAGGGAGGGACGTGGAAGAGGAAAAAGTTCGGTCAGAAGGCAGAAAATATCATTTAGAGAGCCTAATTAGTAGCACTTTTCTTGTATTTTTTTGAAAAAAAAATTTCAGACAAAAAAATTTATATGTTACATGAGAGCTTTTAAAAAGGAATGCATTTTCAGATAACAGGGGGGACAATAAAAAACACATAAATATATCGATTCAGAAGAGTTTCAGCTAAACAATCAATATTGAGATTCTTGATAGAAGGCGAAAGTGAGATCCACATCTGTGTCGACAGATGACAATCCGGCGTTCGTCATGAAATGATGCCACGTGTCCGGATGACGTGGTGAGAAGTGACGCCATCTGGAGAGCTCGGCGAGAGAAGCGACGGTACGGGAGGGCTGGAAAACGGGAGGGATTTTTGTTGGATGAAGTGGAACAATATTAATTTTGAAGTTCGGAATTCAGAATCCTTCTGAATCCTCCTCAATTTTCCTGAATTTCTTTGACATCATCTGGTATCCCTAGAATACTCCAAGGGACTTCTAACGCCTTTATTTCGGATTCCGACCGTAGTATGAAAAAAATTGTGTAGAATCCAAATATCACAGTGAAAATGCTCAAAAAAGGCTCCAAAATCTTTAAAATTGGCTTCTAATTGAACAGAAAACATGACTTCCGAAAAGACGTTCAAGACTTCTGGTGACTCCAGAATTTGCTAAAACTTGAATTTTTCGAAAATTCGAAAACTGAACGATTCTACAAGAAATTCCCTATCGATATGTATAATTTTCATAAAATTTGAGACATTTTGAAGAAAATTAGCTCATTTCGAGTCTAATTTTCTTCAAAATGGCTCAAATTTCGTGAAAATTATACAGATCGATAGGGAATTTTTCAGAGAATCTCTTTCAGTTTTCAACAAATAATGAGGTTGTTAAAGGTCTAGATCACTTTTTTTTGAGATTTTTAGTGGCTCCTATGACTTCCGGAGCGAAATTCCGGGGTTTTAGAGCGATTTCCAAGCATTTTCATTGCGATTTTTGGAATCTACACTTATTTTTGCATAGTTAGTCAATTGTAATTTTTTTCGGAATCTGGGATTAGATGACGTCAGAAGGTCTTTGGAAGACTATAGAGGCACCGGATGATGTCAAGAAAATTTCTTTAAATTTTGAAAGATTCTGGAACCATCTCCTATTTCCCTTGAATGTTAAAAATCTCGATTTTCAATATTGTCCTTCTAGATGTCCAAGGATACCTCTTCCTTCTTCTCCTTGTCTCCAGAGTCCCCTTTCTTGGCTTTCAACGACAACTTCTTTGCCTCCTTCTCCAACGCCTTCTCCTCTTTTTGCAACTCCGCAAAAACATCTGGACTGTCCTGAACGACCTCGTCTTCATCATCTTCATTCTCATTTTCCGGTTTTTGGTCCATTTCCTCCATTGTAACATCCGCCTCCAACTCCTCATCGTCCACTTCTTCATCATCATCGCTATCCCAGTTTCGGACACTTTTTGGCTTCTCAACTTCTTCTTTTTCTGGAGCATCTGGAGCATCTTCAACATCATCTGGATCCATATCCGGATTCTCCTCGGAACTCTTCTCCTCGTCTTCCTCGTCCATTTCGGCCTCCAACATTCCCGAACCATCACACTGGCAACCACAGAGATCATGAGTATTACATTCGGTCTGGTCTCCGGTGAATGTGAAAATGTCTTTGAGATCTTCATCGGTGAATTTTGAGATTGTGTCTGGAAAAAGTTTGATTTTTTTGATTGAAAAATTTTTTGAAGGGAGTTATTTTGGGCAAAAAAACCGATGACTTAGGCTTAAAAATCCAGACGCCTAGCCATTTTTCTGGACAAAATTGAGACATTTCTAGGCTGAAAACGCTCGAAAAGCGCCTTGAAATTTCAAAAAATAGCTTCAGGTGGCTGTAGCCAAGATTCCCAAAAAAGGGGCGGAGTCAGCCCATTTTTTGGGAATCTCGGTCACGGCCACCGGAAACAACTTTTGCTATTTTTGCTCATTTCGGACCCATTTTGCGGGGTTTTAGAGCGATTTTAGAGCATTTTCATTGTAATTTCATGAATCTGACCGTTTCAGAGCCAAATTTCGAGTTTTCAGGGCGTTTTCAAGCGTTTTTCGATCTTTTTCCTTCCGATTTTTGGAATCTAGACAAGTTTTTACATATAATCAAGCAATACCTCCAACTTCAATGGCATCAATCACACATCCCAGACCGGTTTTCTTGATTTGCCTTTGGAGCATTTTCTCCTCGATTGTTCCCTGAAAAGTGAAAAATTTGGATTTTTGAAATTCCAAAAAAAAGGTAACTGAAAAAATATCCTTATCGATCGGTATTATTTTATCAAAATTGAGTCATTTGGAAGGAAATTAGACTTACTATTAGAGCAGATTTCTGGTCATTTTTTAAATAAAAATCTCAACAAATCTGATCCCTTACCGTAGTGATCAAGCGATAAATATGACATGGTCTAACTTGTCCATCTCTCCAAATTCTCGCCATCGCCTGTTGATCGTTCGCCGGATTCCAGTCAGAATCGAAGAGAACCAAACGAGATGCTCCGATGAGATTTAGGCCAACTCCACCAGCCTTGGTGCTCAGAAGGAAAATATTCGAGGGATCCCGTTGATCGTTGAATTGGCGGACGAGTTTTTGACGGTCTTGGACCTGGAAATGAGTCGTGAGGAGGTCTCCGAAATCGAAAATTTGAGCAAAAAAAAGTCTGAAAAATGAGCTATTTTGAGCCAAAATTTGATGACTTAGGGCACTGATTTAGGCTCAAAACGAGTGAAAAATCTTATGCAGATTTCAAAAATCTCAATGAAAAGGCTTGAAAATCGCTTTAAAACCTCGAAAAATGGCTTTGAAATATTCCAAATGGTCTTGTCCGAGATTCCCAAAAAATGGGGGCGGAGTCAGCTAGGCTCCGCCCCTTTTTTTTTGGAACTCTTGGTCAAGACCATTGGGATCATTTCAAAGCCAGTTTTCGGAGGTTTAAAGCGATTTGCGAGGTTTTTTCGAGGTTTTGAAGCGATTTTTCAGCATTTTTATAGTGTTTTTTCGGAATTTTCACACACGTTTTAAAATTCCCAAGCTCTACCTGAGTCTTTCCATCCAATCGGAACACTCGAAACTCCAAATATGCACACAGTTGCTCAATCATATCCAATGTCTCTATGTAGTTTGAAACCACTACAGTACACTCTTGAAGCATACGGAAACATTTGAGCATTTCGGCGAGAGTGTAGAGTTTTCCGGATTCCTGGAATATGTATATATTATTTTTTGGCTACAAACTACAATTCTCACTTTTGCAGCGCCACGTGGCATATTTGGTCCATCGAAGGCTAACAGTAATCCGGCGTGCTTTTGAGCTTGTTTCAACGATTTTTCGCTCGATTTTTGCTCCTTTTCCCTGAGATTATCCAGCAAGAGTTTCGGGTGATTCGCTAGTTGACGAGCGAAGAAAATGAGAGAAAGTGGGTCGCCAGTCATGTAATCGCAGATTTCCGAATGAATGTTTTGTTGGATTTGCGAGGCGGCGCAGAAGAGAATGTATTCGTCTGGAAAAAAATTGGTGGTTTTTTAGGATTACTAGGTTTTTCTAGGCCAAAAAACCAGCTTCGAGACGTTTCGGAACCGGTCGCTTCAAAACCGGACGTTTCAAAACCAGACGTTTTGAAACCACCACTATTCAAAAACAATACAATTCAAAACCGAATGTTTCAAAACTAGAGGTTTCGAAAATGGCAATTTCAAAAATGATGAATCAAAACTGAGACGGTTCAAAACCGACTATTTCGAAATCGCTAGATTCAAGATCAGGCTGGACATTCTGAAACCGGACGTTTCGAAACCGGACATGTCGAAACTGTACACATTGCAACCGGAAGATTCAATACTGGACATTTCGAAACCGGACGTCTCGAAGCCGTGATGATTCATAACGAATTCCTTTCAAAAGCAGCCATTTTGAAACCCTGACATTTCAAAGCGAAGACGATTCAAAACCGGTCATTTTGAAACTGGACACCTCAAAACCATGAGGTTTCAAAACTGAGATGGTTCAAAACCGGCCATTTCGAAACCGCAAGCTTCAGGATGCGATCTCGAAAAACTTTTAAACCGGATAGTTAAAAACCGGACGTGTCAAAACCAGACGTTTCGAAACATTGACCTTTTGAAGCTATGACGGTTCAAAACCAGAAGATTTTCAAGAATCGCCCCCCACGAAACTATCGCCCCCCATGGTATGCTATCGCCCCCCAAGCAGTACATTTTCCACGTGGGGGGCAATAATTGAGAGGGGGGTGATTCCATACCCGGCTCATTCTAGAATCACCCCCCATCAGTGGTAGAGGGGGGCGATTGTTGAAGAGTAGGTAATCTTCAACAATCGCCCCCCTGCATCTTCAAGAATCACCCCCCTCCGACCAAGTAAAGAGTCACCCCCCCCCCCCCCTCCCATAAATTCATAAATTGAGCATTTTTCGGTGGGAAATCTGAATACTTCCCGGGCCTCCTGTTTGAAGGTGTCACCTTGTCTAGGGCGTTAAGATTGGGGGAGAGGCCAATCAGATAATTTTCCCGCCGAGTCAGATGACTTTCCCGATCGCATTCTAATGCTTCCCGGGCCTCCCTGTGGGAAGGTGTCCCCTTGTCTAGGGCGTTAAGCTTGGGGGAAAGGCCAATCAGATAACTTTCCCGCCGAGTCAGATGACTTTCCCGATCGCATTCTAATGCTTCCCGGGCCTCCCTGTGGGAAGGTGTCCCCTTGTCTAGGGCGTTAAGCTTGGGGGAAAGGCCAATCAGATAACTTTCCCGCCGAGTCAGATGACTTTCCCGATCGCATTCTAATGCTTCCCGGGCCTCCCTGTGGGAAGGTGTCCCCTTGTCTAGGGCGTTAAGCTTGGGGGAAAGGCCAATCAGATAACTTTCCCGCCGAGTCAGATGACTTTCCCGATCGCATTCTAATGCTTCCCGGGCCTCCCTGTGGGAAGGTGTCCCCTTGTCTAGGGCGTTAAGCTTGGGGGAAAGGCCAATCAGATAACTTTCCCGCCGAGTCAGATGACTTTCCCGATCGCATTCTAATGCTTCCCGGGCCTCCCTGTGGGAAGGTGTCCCCTTGTCTAGGGCGTTAAGCTTGGGGGAAAGGCCAATCAGATAACTTTCCCGCAGAATCAGATGACTTTCTGGAACAGTTTTAATGCTCCCGGGCCTCCTGTGGGAAGGTGTCCCCTTGTCTGGGGTGTTATGCTCGGGGGAAGGGCCAATCAGATAACTTTCCCTCCGAGTTCTAATACTTCCCGGATCTCCTGTTGGAAGGTGTCAACTTGTCTGAGGCGTTTCAAGAATCGCCCCCCTCCTACGGCCCCATATGCTATCGCCCCCCATGCAGTAAAGTTCCCACGTGGGATTCTACACTACCGAGGAAGGGGGGGGGGGGGGGGGGGGTGATTCTTTACCATTCCGGTGGGGGGTAATTCTAGAACATGGAGGGGGGCGATTGTATACTTCCACCCAAAACCAGCCATTTTGAAACTACATCTGAAAACCCCAAGATTTCAAAACTGAGACGTTTCGAAACTGGCCATATCAACGCCATAAGGTTTCCAAATCGCAAGATCTCAAAACTGCGACGATTCGAAACTTGGCTTCGTAATGGTTTCGAAACGTCCCGAAGCCAAAAAAAAACACTAACGTTTCTCTGGCAAATGCGTCAAATTGAGATCAGCGGCTGTTCTTCGGAGCATACACTGATCGATGAGCTCATTCAACTGTTCCGGATCATCGTTACACATTAGACGAAATGTGGGAAGTGAGTCGAATTCAGAAGGACAAACGAAGTTTAGCAACGAGAAAAACTCGTCGAAATCGTTTTGCATCGGGGTTCCGGTGAGGATCAGACGACGCGGGATTTCCAGGGAGAGGAGCTGAAAAAAAGAAAGAAAAATTGTTTGAATTATGGGAGAATTTGTGTCAAAAATTGCTCTGAAACTATGAAAATCGGCTTTGAAATTACCAAAAAACTCAGACCTTGAGCAGAGCTCTGACTCCGCCCCTTTTTCGGGAAACTCGGCCACGGCCACCGGATACAACTTCTGCGATTTTTGCTTATTTTGGAGCCATTTTTCGGGGTTTTAGAGCAATTTTTACAACATTTTCATTATTTACGTATTTTAAAGCAAGGAAGTCATTTTAGGCCATTTCTGAGCCAATTTTGAGGGGCTTCCAGCGATTTTTGAGCGTTTCCAATGAAAACTTACCGTTTTCCTCAATCTTCCATCCAAATTCTTCAACTTGTGTCCCTCATCACACACCATCACATCAAATCGACAGCCTCTCAACTTCTCCACATTGCGTTGTGCCATATCGTAACTGATAATGAGATAGGGCATCATTTTGATAGTAGCTTGATATGATTGAATATCTTTGGCTGTTAGTGCTATCACCGCAGGGAATCTCATTAGACGCCACCATTTGTCGAATTCCGATTTCCAGTTGTTCACGAGGGACGAGGGAACGATGATGAGACATGATTGAGCGATTTGGGTGGTTTTGGAACCTGAAAATAGAGGAAAATTTGAAAAAAATAGCCTTTGATGCAAAAATACAGCTTGGGATTTTAGAGCGATTTTTGAGCATGTTCCTCATTGCTTCGAGTTTTCAAATTTTCTCAATTTTTAGCCTAATTTTGTTCAAAATTGACGAAATTCAATGAAATTTATACAGCTCAAAAGGGAAATTTTTGGAGATCATTCCTGTTTGCGAAATTTCAAAAATTCAGATTTCAACGGATTTTAGAATCGCCAGAAGTCTAGAGCGTTTTTTCCAATTTTCAGGGATTCGGAGCAATTTTTGAACTTTTTCATTGATGATTATTGGAAATCTAACTGTCTCTATGCCTCGATCCTATTTCATGTCTTATTGGGTTTGCGGGAAAAATATGCGTGAAAAATCAAAATAATGAAGTCCATTTCCACGTGACCCATCACAAGCTCCTTCCTCAAAATTTAGATATCAAGAGAAATTTGAATTTCCCGCGTGACCACTTTTCTAGAACTTTCAACTTTTTTTTCGATCCAACTCATCAAAGATCTGGAGCAGAGATAAGAAGTCGCTATATAAGGAGCCTTTCGCCGTCCACAATCCCCACAGTTCTCCCCATAACCAGGAAACTCCTCCAAATCCAACCGAAGCGCCATGGCTCAATCCGTCCCACCAGGAGACATCCAGACTCAGCCCAACTCGAAGATCGTCTTCAATGCCCCGTACGACGACAAGCACACCTACCACATCAAGGTGATCAACTCGTCGGCTCGCCGCATTGGCTACGGTATCAAGACCACCAACATGAAGCGTCTCGGAGTCGATCCACCATGCGGAGTGCTCGACCCAAAGGAGGCTGTGCTCTTGGCCGTCTCGTGTGACGCTTTCGCCTTCGGACAGGAGGTGAGGAGGAGATTTTTCGATGCTTCAGTGCTCTCTTGGTGCTCTTTGGGGCTTCCATGGCTTGAACCTTGCGACTAGGATCTCAGGATTCCGGCTCGAAAGGTTTTGAGCTGTGCAAGTCCTGCTGGGTTCCGGGATTTCAACTTCCTGGTTCCGGGCGTTCTAGAGCGTTCTAGAGCCGGATTCCCGGTTTCTGGCCTTCTAGAGCATTCTGAAGCGCTACAAAGCCTTCTAGACTATCCTAGACCCTAACATTCCCATTTCCAGGACACCAACAATGACCGTATCACCGTCGAATGGACCAACACCCCGGACGGTGCCGCCAAGCAATTCCGCCGCGAGTGGTTCCAGGGAGATGGTATGGTTCGTCGTAAGAACCTTCCGATCGAGTACAACCCATAGAGAGGGACGGAAAGGAAAGAAAGATGTTAACAAATCGGCCATTAGAGAGAGAGAGCCCACCCGCCAATAAATCAATTTTTTGTATTTTTTTGTTGTTTTTCTCGAAGGTTTTAGAGGCTCTTTTGGAGCTTTTAGAACCTTCTGGGGTTTCTCCGTTCTTCTGAATTCTTCTTGGTTGTCTCCGGAGCTTCTAGAAGCCACCAGATGTCTTCTTTACCTCTCAACAATGCCCAAGTCGCTGCCATCGTCTGGATGCTTTTTCCAAGTCCCATGTCGTCTGCTAGGATTGCTCCGCCCATTTCGCCCTGGAATCAGATGTCGTTGCGAAGTGGACGTTTTGAAACCATGCCATTTCGCGAATATGCCATTTTGCAACTAGACAGGACAGTTTGCAACCAGTGGAACCTTTTTTTAAATCATTTTCAACCTGTTTTACAAACACGTGGATCTTTTGGTTGCGAAATGGCTAGTTGCGAAACGTCTGGCATCCCAAAAATCTCACTTTCAATCGATCAAATATGAACCGGATGCCAGCCTTCTGATGGTCTCGAAGATGACGTGCGAATCGAGAATCCACAATGACTGCCGACGTGGTTTTCCGATCGATTATGTCTTGTTCGTTGAGGATAAACGGAGCCGATTTTTCTTGAATGATGTTTGAAGAGCCATCTGGAGCCGAGCTATCGATGAGTGGAGGAACAAATGTGGAGCGTTTTGGGAGCAAACTGGGAGAGTCTATCCCTTGGAAGGGGTTTCCTGAGAGTCGCTTTCTTCCTCCTGAAGCAGCTGAAGTCTTTGGCTCAAAATCTGGTACATTTGATGGTTGTACAATGGTCATTGGTGGCCTTTGTGGCTTGAATTTTGGAACGACGACGGCTGGAGAGTTTCTATGTGGGATTTCAGAAGATTCCATGGATTCAGAAGGAGCAGGAGCGTTGTTTTGTGGAGCTGATGATGTTCTAGTGGCGATTCTCTCTTGAATTTCGACACTCCACGAGCCGATGTTGATGACACGTCCGTCGTCGAGTTGATCGAGATTTTTTAGGGCGGAGGATCTGGAAAAATTGGGAAATAGTTGGGTCTTTAAAGGAAGAATCCGAGCAAAATGTGCGTAGATTCAAAAAATCAAAATGAAAATGCTCCAAAATCGCTCTAAAACCGTGCAAAATGGCTCCGAAATGGGCAAAAATCGCAGAAGTTGTCTGGGGTTGAGTTTCCCAAAAAAGGGCGGAGCCGAGAGCAGTGATTGGCTGGCTGACTCCGCCCCTTTTTTGGGAAACTCGGTCACGGCCACCGAACACAACTTCCGCAATTTCTGCTCATTTCGGAGCCATTTTTCGAGGGTTTAGAGCGATTTTGGAGCATTTTCATTATGATTTTTTGGAATCTACACACATTTTTGGTATTCAGGAGGATTCTAACAGCTTCTGAAGTCATTTGAAGCCTTCTGACGGCTCATAGTGCTTTTGAGGCTTCTGGAAGGCTTTTAGGCTTCTAGATGGATTTTATGCTTCTGGGTGGCTTCTGAATACTTCTGGAAGCGCCTGACGGCTTCTGAACCTTCCAGAAATTCGTTTAGATGATTCATATTCTCATTCCACCAGATTCTCGTTCAGAATTGATACAGTACCTGCAAATAATATCCCGCTCATCTTCCGATTTGAGTATACACGAGTCTCCATAACACACGAGAAGACCGTCGCCTTCCCAAATTTTGTGCTTTCGCGTCGACGCTTTTCCGTAGAGAACGACGAAACGAGCGATTTCGATGGAGGGGGTGTCTGGAAAAGTTGTTTTCTAGAATTTTGAAAAAATTTACTTCAAAATATTAAGTAAAAATCTGTTCAATTTTCATCAAAATTGGATCAATTTGAAGAAAATTAGACTCAAAAATGAGCTGATTTTGGCGAAAGTTGGCCGATTTCGATGAAAATTAGACTCAAAAATGAGCTAATTTTTGTGAAAATTGGCCAATTTTGATGAAAATTATACAGGTTGATAGGGGATTTTTTCGAATTCTGGAGTCTTTTTTGAAAATCTCATTTTTCCCCTCATTTCGGAGCACATTTTTCGGGATATTCGAGTGCAAAATCCTTCAATTTCTTTCGTTTTCCTAGTATTTTCCGAGAAAATTTTCGCATTTTTCTCCTCACCATTCCCTTCATAACTATCCATATTGAGTGCAATCCTTGACATCTGGAAATTTCTTTCAATTTTTTTTCTAATTTTTTTCTATTTTCTCTCAATTTTCCTGCAAATAGACATTGACTGAACTTGACAACAAAACCAAGGACTAAACAACACAAAATTGTCAAAAAAAAACTAAAAAGCATCAATAATAATCGTATCTGTATTTTTTCAGCTTCTCTCTATTCAATTTTCAATTGAGAAAAAGAACAAAAGAAAAGAACAATAGGAACGAGGAAAAATCACAGAAAATGGCATATGAAGATGGTCTTGTGATTTTCAGATAGATTAGAATTAGGGCGGGCGGGAGCATTTTTCAGATGGAAAAATAATAAAAAAGAAACAGGCAGAAAACTGGGATTGGTAGAAAAGGTTGTAAGTGAAAAAGAAGAAGAAATTGGGCACCTAGGATAGTAAATGAGGACACTTTAGCAGGCAGAAAAAAAACGAGAAAAAGGATAAAATTTTTGAAAAATTCCATAAAATTTGGGGTCGAGCATTTTGAGCATTTTTCGAGTTTTCGAAAAAAAAATTTGGTAAAAAGAGATGAATAGGCGAATATTTAAAAAATGGCACATTATACGAATAGTAAAAAAAATTTAGACAGGAATTCCGAGTGCAAATACTGTGTTTGTTAATTTTTCTTAAATTAAAAAGGATTTTTAGGGAGAAGGGAACAATCGAAAAAACGGGGGGCAAGAATATATATTTTAGAAGAGTCTCTTCAGAAGACGTCACGGCTTGCAATTCTGACTCAGCCATGTCAATCCTTCATGTAGACCGTCGCCGGTGGCAGCGCACGAAGGTTGTACGTACCTGAAAATGGCCGATTTTTGCTATTTACTTTGAGAAATGGCTCATATTTGCAATAAAATTAAAATTAGAATTAGCAATAAAATTAGCAATAAAATTACCTCAAAACGATGAAAACTGAGCAATTTTGACCTAGAAATCGTCTTCGGCCAAAACTTTTCGTTTTTCATGATTTTGGGGTCATTTTTATGATTTCGAGACTATTTTTTGGGGAATTGGCTCATATTCGGGCGAAAATGAGCTAGAGACTATGCGAATTTTGAAATTGCATTAAAAATAGAGAAAAAATGAGCCAGAAATCATGAAAATCGAGAAATTTTGGCCTAGAAATCGTCTTCGGCCAAAAATGCTCGATGTTCATGATTTTGAGGTCATTTTTATGATTTTGAGGCTATTTTTGCACTCTTTTTAGCTGAAAACACCCTAAACTACCTGTAAAATGGGTAAAATCGCATCAAAATGCTCAAAGAAGGTGAAAAAATAGCAAAAATTAGACAAAAATCGATGATCCTGAAAATATCCGATTTTTGCATTTTTGCTATTTATTTCGGGAATCGGCTCATATTTGGGCGAAAATGAGCTAGAGACTATGAGGATTCTGGATTTGCATAAAAAATTGGGTAAAAATGAACCCGAAATCGTAAAAATCAAGAAATTTCGGCCTAGAAATCATCTACGGCCGAGATTTCTTGATTTTCATGATTTTGGGGCCTTTTTTTCATTTCAACTCGTTTCTCAGCTTGTTCCGGGATGTTTTTTTGCTATTTTTAGCTGAAAATACCCGAAAAATACCAGGAAAATGGGTAAAATCGTATCAAAATGCTGTAAGATGACAAAAAGTAGTCAAAAATCAAAAATCGCTGCCGAAAGTCGATTTTTTTTCTATTTCCACAAAAAAATCTCCTCGAAACTCACCAATTCCTGTCTCGAATCCTCGTCAGACCCAATTTGTCTTGAATTTCGTGCGGCTTCATAGCTGAAAATCAAATTTTAAGAGGATAATTGTCAAATTTAACAACAAACCATCAGCAAGATCTTGTTTGTTGGCGAACACCAGAATAATCGCCTCCTTCATCTCGCGATCGTTGATTATTCGGTGCAGTTCCATTCGCGCTTCGTCGACTCTGAAAATACCGGAAATTATTATGAAAATCTTTGAAAAAACCCAAAAATTGACTATAAAATGGTCTTTTTGAACTTCTGGGAACTCAAAAAACCGTTTGAGCTTAAATTTTTGAATTTCGGAAAATCTAAAAAAATTTCCTATCGATCTGTATAATTTTCATCGAAAATGGATCACTTTGAAGAAAATTAGCTCAATTTTAAGTCTAATTCTCTTCAAAATGATCCATTTTCGCTGAAAATTATACAGATCGATAGAGAATTTTTAAGAGATTATCCCAATTTTTTGAATTTCCGAAAAATTTTAATTTCTACGGATATCGGAGACATCAGAAGTAGAGGGCGCCTTTTTGAGAAATTCCACTTTCTAGGCTCATTTTTGATGTTTTAGAGCGATTTTTGGGTCACAAACCTGTCTCTATCCGCAGCATCCATCACAAAAATCAACGCCTGAGTTCCGGTGTAGTAGTGTCGCCAGAGTGGACGAATTTTGTCTTGTCCGCCGACGTCCTGAACACAAAAATTTATTTTCAAAAAAATTTTATTTAAAAAAACTCACCCAAACATTGAATTTGATATTTTTATATGTGACAGTTTCCACATTGAAGCCGACAGTCGGAATTGTTGTCACCGATTGGCCCAATTTCAGTTTGTAGAGAATTGCTAAATAATCGATTTTTTCTCAAAAAAAATTCCATTCTAAAAACTCACTAGTCTTGCCGGCCGCATCAAGTCCGAGCATCAATATTCGGAGCTCTTTTTTTCCGAAAATTTTTGACAGGAATTTACCCATTTTTCGATCTGAAAACCAAGTTAAAGCGATCACGCGGCAATGATAAAATAGAAAAATCAAAAAGTCAACAAGAATGTGTCATCTCCCGTTGCGAAATGTGTCTTTAAACACAGAAAAAATGCCGAAAAACCAACAGAATTGGTTCGGAAAATCAATTGAAACCAAGTCTCCGCCCCTTTTTGCAACCCCCGCGCGCGTTTTTCGCAGCCCTGCCGCACGCTTTTCCTGTTTTGCGTCTTATCGATTTTAAGAATTTCCATTGAATTCAGGAGCTCAAAGTGAACCGAAAACATTGAAAAAGCATGCAGAATTTGTGAAAAAGTGAAGAATCATGGTGGAACTTAGTCTAGGCGTCTTTTTCCGTTCGTTTAATGCATCGTAAGTCCAAAAAAGTGGGAAATCCTGATTTTCAAAATTGTTCAAATTTCAGAAAAGTTGTCCTATGCGCATGCCTTCTTATATTCCTGGCACTTTTTACACTAAAACTCGATGGAAAAGTTACTTTTAGGTATTTAAAAATTATCGAATTTTTCAAAAATTAATGTTTTTTCCAGCTACGCCTTTGTCTTCGCCCCACTCTGGGCTTGTAACCTGCTGGTATTCATAGGTGCCATCGTTGGAATATGCTCGTTTTGCTCGAAACCTCCATCTCGGTGAGAATTTAAAAAAAATTAGAAAAATTTGTTCTAAAAAATTTTTAATTTTGAAAAAAAATTTTTTTTTTTGGAAAAAAATTGTTCAAAAACTTCAAAATTCCTCTAATTTCTGACTTTCTAGGGTAAAAATGACCCGAAAACTCGAAAAATTCGGTCAAAAATGAGCTAGAAACAAGCTTAAGCGAGAAATTTTGAATTGAAATTATTTTTTCAGAAACGAGATAATGATGCGAGTGGACTTCACAGCGATGCTGATTACTGCGACTGAGCACATTTTTTTGTGCGCTTTCGTCTCGTTGGTTTTTATAAAAGTAAGGTTTTATAAAAGAAAAAAAGTTGTGGAAAAAGTGGAAACAAGGAAAGTTAAAACAAGAAAAAAAGCTATGAAATGTGAGAAAACAAAGGAAAATCACGAAATTTATGGTTTTTGGGTCGAAATTCAAGATTTCTGGGTCGAAATTCGTTTTTTTGAACCCAAAATTCATGGTTTTCAACTTGAAATACATCATTTTCAACTGAAAGTTGATCTTTTTCGCTCAAGATTCAAGATTTTTGACTCAAAAATCGTTATTTTTGGATCATAACGCATGATTTTGAGTAAAAATTCATGGATGCCGATTCGAAATTCCTAATTTTGAAATTAAAATTCCTAAATTTCGGTTCGAAATTTATGATTTTCAGGTCAAAAATCATCATTTTTACCTCAAAAAGTGTGATTTTTAGGTCAAAATTCATAAGTTTCGGATGAAAATTTATGATTTTTGGCTCGAAATTCTTATTTTTTCGCTCCAAAATCAAGATTCCTGACCCAAAATCGCATTTTTCCTCCAGTTTCCACTAAAAAAACGTCAAACTTTTTTGCAGCTAGAATTCGACTATCTCTTCGAACCGGGCTACCCTCTTCCATGGACAATCGTCTTCTGTCCCCTATTCTCTCTTTCGATTCTTTCGATCGGAATCGCTGTCTGGTCCCTTCGACACGATAAACCTTTTGAATTCGAGTTCTTCTACGCCATCAATATTGTTCAATTGGTGTTCATTGCGTTCAAGTTGGATAAGCAGGTAATACTTTAAAATAAAAACCCTGATTTTAGAGAGAAAAATCATAAAATTTGAGCCCAAAATCACGAGTTTTGAATCAAAAATCCTAATTATCGACCCAAAAATCGTGAATTTTGAACCCAAAATCATGCATTTTCAGGCCAAAAACTTAATTTTCGAACCCACACTCGAGAGAGTTGTGACAAAAAATAATGCATTCTAAAATCAAAAGCATGATTTTTGAAAGAAAAATAATATATTTTGAGCTAAAAATCTTGAATTTTGACAAAAAGGCACCTATTTTGAAGAGAAAATTTCGATTTTTGAGGTAAGAATAATGACTTTTGAGCTAAAAATCATAAATTTTGACCACGAAATTTTGCGTTTTTAGCACAAAATCATGAATTTTAAGCTACAAAAACCATGAATTTTGACCCAGAAATCACGATTCTCAAGTCAAAAATCTTGTATTTTGAGTCAAAAGGCACACATTTTGAAGTGAAAATTTCAATTTCTTATGTAAAACTGATAAATTTTGAGCTAAAAACCATCATTTCGAGCCGAAATTTATGATTTTTATTCCAAAATTATGAATTTCGAGCTGAAAATCGTGAATTTCGAATCAGAAACCATCAAACTTTAACTCAAAATCATGCGTTATAACCCAAAAGTAACAATTTTTGAGTCAGAAATTTTGAATCTTGAGCGAAAAATCATTAACTTTCAGTTGAAAATCATCTATTTCAAGTAAAAAATAATGAATTTTGACCCAGAAATCATACCTTTTAGTCTCAAAATCATGAATTTTTAGCACGAAATCATCCATTTTGACCTAAAAAACACACATTTTGAAGGGAAAGTTTGGATTTTTAAGGTAAAATAATGAATTTCGACCCAAAAATCATGATTCTCGAATCAAAAATCACTCAATTTTCAAGATTCCCAACAATTTTTATATCATTTTTTCAGGTCGACTGGACATGGGCAGTCGTCTTCATCCCCCTGTGGGTCGTTCTCTCTTTGGCTGCCGTCGGTGTCCTCTATGCTCTTGTCCTCTCCGTTGTCCTTATTCGATCTCGACACTTCATTCCATCACACAGGCGACAACATGTCTATTCTGCCATATTGCACACTTTCTTTGTGAGTTTTTAGCCATTTTTAGCTGAAAAATGACCGGAAAAAAGTGAAAATTACCATTTTCAGTTACTGTTTCTAACCCCCTTTGCAATATTTCCAGGTGATTCCCGCTCTCGTCTGTCTGGTTCTTCTCACCGGAAAACTCGATTCGATGAATTGGGCGGATAAGTCGACGGTCTCAGAGTTGAGCTACACGGTAAGCAGTTGAAATATCAAAAAATATGTGTAGATTCCAAAAATCATAATGAAAATGCTCAAAAATCGCTCTAAAATCCCGAAAAATGGCTTCGAAACGAGCTAAAATTGCAGAAGTTGTCTGGGGTTGAGTTTCCCGGAAAAGGGGCGGAGTCAGCCAATCACTGCTCTCGGCTCAGCCGACACAACTTCTGTGATTTTTGCTCATTTTTGAGTCATATTTCGGGGTTTTATAGCGATTTTTGAGCATTTTCAATATGATTTTTGGAATCTACGCACATTTTTATGTACAATTTCATCAATTTCTAATCAAATTTCAAAAAATTTCAGATGGCCATGGCCCCTCTCCAAGTGTCGTTCTTCTTCATGGCCATCATGTCAGCAGGATTCGGGGGACCCTCTTCTACACCACAAACTAATATTTGGTGGTTTGGATTACGAAAACCCCTATGCCCATTCCTTCTTGATAAGTGTCCCTCGTTGAGGACATATGCGAATGTCAGTTATCGAGTGGGCGGAAGGAATCGCGCGGAAAATGAGGTATGTTTTTTTCGAATCGTCCCAGTTTTGAATTGGCGGAGTTTTGAAACATCCGGTTTTGAAACGTCTAAATAGGTGCAGTTTTGAAACGTCCCGAGGTCTATGTAGTGCTGAATTTCTCCAACATCCCCAATAACCAAGACTCACAGCCTTCATTTTCAGCAAGAAAACGGCGAAGAACGACAAGCGGTGATCGCCGACGAGAACGAGGAACGAGACGAAGCAGACGTGGCGGTTGTCAACGAACGACGGAATCGGCAGAGGGCAGAGGAGAAGAGTCGAGGATCCGGTGGATCACAGGCGAGCTCACAAGGAAGTCAGAGTGGGCAGGAGGGAATGAGTGAGTTTTTTTTGTTGTGGTTTTAGTAAATTTGTGGTTTTTGTAGAACGGTAATTTCTCCTAGATGATCCCCTAAAAACGGAAAAGAAAAAAGTACAAAGACTTCATTATTAGATTCTCATGTATTATGAAAGTTTTCTAAAACCTTTGCTCCCTTCCAATTTCCAATATTCAAAATTTTCAGACCCCGCCGAACAAATCGCCTCCTCATCAGCAGCCATCTCCCGAGCAATGGCACAGTACAAAAACGAATATGGCTATCATTGGCACGGCGACATTTCTCAACCAGACTGAGAAAAATCTCTATTTTTTTCAAGTTTTTTTTCTGTCCAAGTTTTTTGCCCCCATCTCATCATCATCATCTTCATGTGTACAAAAATTCTCGTGCAATCAATTTCTGTTCCCTCCCTCCCCACTTTGTAATAATATCTTGTATAGGTCATCTTGTAGTCTCTTCTCCTCTTGCTTTACGTGTAGATCTGTTCCCCCTGAAATTCAGAATTACCCCCCCCCCCCCCCCCTAAAAACCAAAAATATACTTTGTATACTTCACGGTACCCTAGGATGGAAGTAGGGGCAGGTGATGCTGGATTCTCCAAAAGGTCAAATCAAAATTAAAAATTGAACGTGTAGAATATTGTGAACTGAGATCAAATTTGACTCAATTTTTTAGGGTTCCTGAGGCCTATTTCAAAATTTTAAAAAGATAGGATTGTTTAGAATACTTAGCTGTATATGCCTGATTTTTTTCAGCCAGATACGCCAAGTGCTCATTGAGTTATTTCCAGTTTTAAGTCAAATGTGGAAATAACTCAATGAGCACTTGGCGTATCTGGCTGAAAAAAATCAGGCATATACAGCTAAGTATTCTAAACAATCCTATCTTTTTAAAATTTTGAAATAGGCCTCAGGAACCCTAAAAAATTGAGTCAAATTTGATCTCAGTTCACAGTATTCTACAAGTTCAAATTTTTATTGTGATTTGACCTTTTGGAGAATCCAGCATCACCTGCCCCTACTTCCATCCTAGGGTACCGTGTACTTTAAAAAATACTGAATATCGATCTCTCTTTAATGAATTTGCCCTCTTTGACAAGACAATTGAGCTTTTTTTCAATGGAAAATGTGATTTTTGCATTATTTTTTGTATATTTTTTTCTGAATTCTGCATTAAAGTAGCTGTATGACCTAAAAAGTCTTGTTTTAGATAGATTTCTATATATGAAAAGCTTCTACGACATCATCGAAATCGAGGAGAACGCCACCTTTGAAGACGTTAAGAAGGCGTATTTTAGATTTTTGAGAAAGGTTTGTTATCTGCAAAATCGGACGTTTCAAAACTGGTCATTTTGAAACTGAAACGTTTCGAACCGGTAATTTTAAACCAATGCTGGTTTCGAAACGTCCCTGTTCTGATAGTTGAGGTTTCGAAACGTCCCAGACCAGAAATTGGCTATCGTGCCCGAATAGGACGTATCGGAACCTGACGTTCCATAATCTGACATTACCAAGAGGTTCTGAAATGACCGGTTTCAAAACGTCTAGTTTCCACCCAGCTTTGAATTGTCGCGGTTTCATAGTGTCCAGTTTTGAAGTGTCTCATTTTTCCAGGAGCACCCCGACAAGAATCCCGAAAAACTCGACTCGAACACAGAACTTCTGAAGGCAGTTGGACAGATTTGGGAGCAGTTCAAGGTGATTTGCGGCTCCGCGGGACATTTTGCAACCAAGACGTTTCGTAACTGGTCATTTTGCAACCAGCCCAAAAAATGGATTTCGTGATTTCAAATGACTGGTTTCGAAACGACGACACTACGCAACCCGTCATTTTGCAACTCATGTCGATTTCGCAACCAAGACATTTCGAAACTGGTCGTAGTTGCGAAATGTCTTGGTTTCGAAACGTCGCAGAATTCATTACTAATTGACCTAATTATCATTTCCAGGACAACCGCCCAATCTACGACAGTTGGCTCCGCGAGCAACGTCTTCGTGAGACACAGGGAACGATCGGAGAGACGATTGAATTGGATTTCGGTGATAACGACGTTGACGAGGCGTGTCGGTGTGGAGCAGAATTCAATTTGACGCCAGAAGAAGTACTGCAAACTATTAGCGATATTCGCCAAGGGGAAACGCGCTCCATCGCAAATTTTTCTGAAATTTGAATTTTCAGCTTTCCCGCCGTTTTGAAACAGCGAAACATGTTTCGGTGGGTGCGTGGACTCCTCGTGGACTATTCGACTGCTGCCGAAGTTGTCCACGAGGAGTCCACGCACCCACCGAAACATGTTTCGCTGCTCAAAACGGCGGGAAAGCTAAAAATTCAAATATCAGCCAAGTTTGCGATACAGCGCGTTTCCCTTTTGGAAAATATTGCTAATACAAATATCTGATTTTCCCAACTGTTAATTTCCAGGTAGACCAAATCATCGACGTCGGAATTTTCGAGTGCTCATCGTGCTCACTTTGCCTTGAAATTCGTCGTCCTTAATCTTAACAATATGTCATCCCTCGACGAGACCTCTACAAAAATCTTGGTCCTCGGTGACTCATGTGTCGGGAAGACGTCCCTCTGTCACTGCATCTCTGGCCAACCCGGCAAGAATTTCGACTCGACCATCGGAGCAACAGTGATTATGGCATGGCATGACTATCGTGCGGGGACGCCTGAACAACGGACGGAGCTTTTGGAATTGTGGGATATTGGAGGAATGGTGGCACATCGACAGGCGGCGCAAGTGTTTTTTGAGGGAGCCGTTGGAGCGATTCTGGTGCATGATTTGACGAATCGCAGGAGTGAAGAGGTAGGGAAATCGATAACGCGCCATTTTGAAACCGAGACGTTTCGAAACCGGGACACTTCGAGACCAGACATAGCGAAACCGGGACATTTTGAAACACGGACGTTTTGAAACTGCCGAGTCATTTCGAAACCGAAACATTTTGAAACCCAGAAGTTTTGAAACCACAACATTTTGACATCTGGCATCTCGAAACAGGAAATTCCTGAACGCGACGTTTGAAAACCACAACATTTCGAAACCGGGACATTTAGAAACCCTAATATTTCGGAACCAGACAATTCGATACCTCTATATTTCTAAACCAGACGTTTTGAAACTGCGACACTTCGAAACCGGGACAATTAGAAAACTAGGCGTTTTGAAGCTGGGACGTCTCGAAACCCCTATGTTTCCAAACCAGACGTTACCGGGACACTTTAAAACCAGGAGTTTCGAAACAGCGACATTTCGAGACCAGACATAGCAAAACCGGGAATTTTGAAGCTGGGACGTCTCGAAACCCCTGTATTTCGAAACCGCCACATTTTGAAAATATAGACGTTTAGAAACTGCAACATTTCGAAACCAGAGATTGTAAAACCCAATGCGATATTAAAGCCTTTCGGTTTTGAAATGTCTGGTTTCAAAACGTCGCTATTTCGAAACGTCAGGTTAAAAAATATAGGGCTTTCAAACCGTTAGATTTTGAAGTATCGCGGTTTCAAAGCGTCTGGTTTTGAATGTCCCGGTTTCGATGTGTCGCAGTTTCCAAACGTCTAGCAAAATCGCTTCTAAACCTACAACTAATCCCTAATTTTCCAGAATCTCGCCACATGGTTGACAATGCTCGATGGCAAGCCACGTGCTCCCAAAACTTCAAACGATCCGGCAGCAGTTGCTCTGAAGGTGGACATTGAAAGTTGCAACATTCCAGTTCTCATCGTGGGCACCAAAGCTGACCTAGTCCCCCACAAAGGTCCCGTCAGCTACGATCGACTTCATATAGACTCGTTGAAGAACATCATCCGCGGATCCGCCAACTCCATAACCCTTGCCCGATTCTTCGACTCTTGCCTCGACCGCACACGTCGTACTTCTCTCAGTTCATCGTTTTTCGCTTCCTCGAAGCCACGCGCCATCACTCCGAATACATCGATGATCGGGTCTTCTGGAGGGCCGTCGACGTCTTCTGGAGCCACATCATCTGGAGCCAATAGTGCAAATGTGACGAATCGAACGATGAGCCCGTTTACGACGATTCCAATGGGTTCTTGATAATTGTTGTGATTTTTTCTTTTATTTATGTCGAATTGCTTCGGTTTATACGGGGATGTGTTATCAGCGATAATAAACTTTTTCGATTGTTTGTGCTCTGTGAAAAATTTAGAGAGAAAAATTTTTTTTTGAAAAATCGACTTTCTTCAGATGGCCTGGGGGACCACTTTTGACACATGACGTCCTGCCCCACACATCATCCATTGGAAACAATCATCATACTGTTTTGATGAAGTTGTCATGGTTTGGAGCCAAAAATAGACTCGCAATTTTTTTTGGAACTGAACTTTGTTTCTTCAATTTTTCAAAGGCCTCCCGTTACTAGTGAGAATTTCGAGGATTTGGTCGAGAGCGAAAATTGAAAATACCCCTCTGAGTTTTTTCCATGAATAGTCGTGCTCACATGTGAGAATGTTAAAAATCACAAATTAAGCAATTATTCCCGCCGCGGAATTCTGGAAGCGACGCCGATTTTACCGGCAATTTTCAAAGGCCTCCCGTTGATTTTTGGAAGTTTGAGATGTAGGGGTGAAATGAAAAATGACAGATACCCTCGAATGTCTCTCCATAGACAGATTCTAGGTCATGTGAGATTGACAAAACTCCAAAACACATGAATTCCTACTGTTGCGGGATTCTGGAATCGACGTCGCTCATTCCCGGTTTTTGAGAGGCCTCACCATGGATTCCGGGAAAACGGGAGGTTGGGTGAGAAAAGACATATTTGAGTATATTGGGGTTTTTCCTCCATCAAGTATAATATTTTCAAGTCTAGATGACGATTTACCAATTGGAATCAGTTCAAACCTGCAGGAACCATCTAGAAATGAACCCACTTTTCCCGCTATATTCAACGACCACGGTTTCGGGAGATTTGGGATCGGGTGGAGAATGAGAAGCTGCTGCATGTATGGGATTTTTTATCCACAAAGTTGTTCATTCCCATATCTAGATCACGAGTCAACAAGTGGAACACGTTCAAATGATCAAAAACCATCTGAAATATGTCATTTTCCCCTTCAAAAATGAGCTCTTTTTCGGCGCGTCTTCGGGCTTTTCTAAGAAACGTCAATGTTGTCCGTTTGACTTGATTTTAGGTTCAAAAGATGCGAAATTTCATGAGAATTCCGAATCTATGCTCAGATTTGCTGTATTCTGTCTGGGAGCGAAATGGCGGACGTCAGGAACCCCACATCATCCGTTGGAAACAATAGGCAGACTGCTGTGATGAAGTTGTCATGATTTCAGCCAAAAATCCACTCACAATTTTTGGGAACTAATGTTCCACCTCATCCTGTTGTTCGGTCACGAGAGACCCTCTGAAATTTGAAGAAAAAACTTCAGTTCCAAAAAGTTGCGAGTTGATTTTTGATTTTAAGACAAATACAACTGAACTTAATGCACAAAACATAAAATGTTTTGAAAAACACGAAATCACATAACAAGACTTCATTATTCACAAAATGTTCAATGTTTTTCACAAGAGTCTCCAGAATATCCATCATCACAAACACAAATGTAAGCCTCGGCGAAAGCAAAATCGTACTCCACATGTCCATGTCCTAAGCAGTCCGGGATCTGACCAGTTGGTCCTAAAACAAAAATGGAAAACCTATTTCTGACATTTTAAATTTTGACCATTTTTCACTAAAACCTTGACAATCTTTCTGCCGCTACTGTAACTTTTTGCATTAGTCGTATCACCCAGTAAGCTCATTCAAATAAAAAAGGTTCCTCACCTCTCATATACGGAAGTTTATCCCGATTGCAATAGTAATTCCCATTCGCATCCACATTCTTGCAGTTAGCACTGATCTGTCCAACTCCTGGACGACATTGGAACGATCGGATTACTGTGAACTCTCCAGCCACAAACTGAATATCGTACTTGCTCTGTGCTCCAGGAATACAGTTGGAAGTGTTCTTTGGAGTAGAGTCACAGAAAAATGGGACGATGGGGTAGTGGGGAAAGCTTCCTTCGTCTGCGAAGATGTAGTCGATTCCGATGGTTTGTGAAGAGTCGTATTTGGCACTGACAGCTCCGTTGCAATCGGTGAAGAGGACATATGCCTAGATAATTTTGCAATTACAGTACACGACAATAATCTATGAATTTTTGGCTTTTCAGTTGAAAAATGTCAACTTTGAGGGTCTGGGAAAGGCTGTTAAACTTGACCCTTTGATTTGAAACTTTTTGAGTGTATACATCTACTTTAGAACTATATTTTTGTAATTGACAACTTTTTTGTACAACCTCTTCGAGAGATGATATGGCTCGTGAAATGCAGAAGACCCTAAAATTGGTGAAAATTTCACTGAAAGTGCGGAAATTTAGCATCGCGCCACTTTAAAGGGACACACCATCTTTAGAAGAGGTTGTACAAAAAAGTTGTCAACTACAAAAATAGAGTTCTAGAGTTGATGTATACACCCAGAAAGTTTCAAATCAAGCGGTCAAGTTTAACATCCTTTCCCAGACCCCCAAAGTTGGCGTTTTTCAAATGAAAACACCAAAAGTTCATAGCTTTTTGTCCGGTACTGTAGTAATACCATTCCCGTCGCGGGCCGTTGAAAGAATTTCTACCGGGCCAGCTCCGTTCGTACAAGGTTTCTAGAGGCAACCATTTTCGAAGTCAATTTTCGTAATTTTGGTAAAATCGTGATTTTATGGGTATTTACCCTAATTTCATGGTTTTTTAAAAGAGTTATCCAAAAAAATAAATAAGCTTTTTTTTGAAAGACTGTTCCCTACCCGGCCTGAGCCTGCCTGATTTTTGCAAGAACGAATAACAAAAATGTTCTACACACCCACCGCATGACTAGTGTAGCAATCATTCATCAACTTCATTCTCAACGCGGCTCCCTGATACTCGTCGACTTTATCCAAAGTGTTTCCACCCATCGGATCCTCCAAAGAAGCATAGTTTCCGTAGTGATAAAGAGTACTTTCCGTCCAAACTCTGATCATTGAAATTGTACCCAAATCGAATTGAGATTTGTATTGAACTTGATAAGTTGAACCCTGTTTCAATTGAACTGTAGCGTAGTAGAAGTTGGTGTTGGAGAGACTTCCTGGCTCGAAATTGATGGTTTGTTGGGATGTGGGGGATTGATAAAAGGTAAGACTCAATCCAGCGGTGTTGGTGGAAGTGTCTAAAAGTTCAATTTTTTCAAATCACTTTCAATGTTTCTCACTTTGCAAAGTCTGAGCACTAATTGTAATGGTGAAGTTAACCAAGCTTGAAGTTTCCGAGTGTGGAACTCTCACTTTTCCAATCGTACTCTGTGAGAATCCAAAGTTGTCAACAAAACTTCTGGTAACTGCCAAACTATTCAGATAAGCAGTACTCATCAGATATTGGAATGTCTGAAAACTTGTTGGATGCCTTCGAGATTACTGCATCAATACCTGAGCCAATGGACTTCCCACTTTTCCAATCACAAAATGGGAGTTACTGTTAGCGGAAATAGACGTCAAAAAATGAGAGCTTCTGGCTGCCATAGAATACTGGGAGGTGTATGAAGTGTCCGAGATTATTGGGAAGATTTTCACATTGTTGTTAGTGATGGTATCGTATTCGTTTGGAGTCAAATTTGCGTTGGTGGCTGGGAATCTGTTCAGGAGAAGGACCACCATGGAGCTTTCCAATGGGCGGCCGGAAGCGGCGAGGAAACTCTGGAGAAGTGAAGTTTTTACAAATACAGTTTGGCGTTTTCAGTTGAAAAACGTCAACATTGGGGGTCTCGGAAAGGATGTTAAACTTGACCGTTTGATCTGAAACTTTTTGGGTGTATACATCAACTCTCAAACTATATTTTTGTAGTTGACAACTTTTTTGTACGACCGCTTCTAAAAATGTTGTGTCCTTTCAAAATGGCGCGATGCTAAATTTCCGCATTTTCAGCGCAATTTTCACCGTTTTTAGGGTCTTCTGCATTTCACGAGCCATATCATCTCTCGAAGAGGTTGTACGAAAAAGTTGTCAACTACAGAAATAGAGTTCTAGAGTAGATGTATACACCCAAAAAGTTTCAGATCAAACGGTCAAGTTTAACATCCTTTCCCAGACCCTCAAAGTTGACATTTTTCAACTGAAAACACCAAAAGTTCATATACTATTTGCCGGTACTGTAGAAATTAGGTCATAAGGTTTCTTTGGGCGATGCAGCCTACCCGGGAAAACTCACCGAAATAATTGGTAAAACATTAGAAGGTGTGGAGGAGCCAGCAGCAGCGCTTGGATTGGGTGGATTGTTATCGAGAGCAGCAGAGAATGGTCTAGATTATTTTTTCGAAAAAATATTCGCAATTCCAATTCAAAAACTCACTGAATATCATCGAAATAAGTGATATTATCTTGCGCACCATTTGTATCAAAACGAACAATAGCAAGTTTTGTATAGTTATGCCTGTTAGATGTCACCGCTTGAATTATTACTTGCTTCATTTGACTGAAAGTGGAGACATCGAAATCTGCTGCATAAGCGAATAAGAATGTAGAGTGCTTCTCTCCAATGTTGCAAAACTCATCGTATTCTTCTGAAAATGAATAGTTTTGATGGTGAACGACTATCTGGGAAACATCTGAAATCTCTGAAACAGGATTAGGTTTTGGATTAGGTTTTGGTTTTGGTTTTTCTGATATGTGTCGGTGTGTCTCTGGAAAGTTATTAGTGGAATGCTGGGGGGAAGGAGGTAGGTGATCGGTTCACTGATAAGAAAATGCACCAGTTTTATACTGAAGAAATTTTTATGACCATTAACGTGGAAGGCGAATTGAAACAGGAAGCAGGGGGACATAAAACACTGGGAGTAGCGACAAAGATCGCTGAAAAGTTCAAAGCTAATATTGATATTTGGAGCTAGCTTGAAAAGGTCCGTGCTCACAAGAGACTCCCGAATATCCAGAGTCACAGAGGCAATAAAATCCAGTCCAATTCCCAACAAGATGTCCATTTCCAAGGCAGTCGACCACTTGTCCCAATGGTCCTAAAAACACTTACAAAATGTTTATAGTTACGAGGAGATTATTTGAGAGATCGAAAATAACGTTTTTTTGAGAATTGGATCATAGACAATATTGAGCATGAGAAATCTATATTTGAAATTAAAAAATTGGACCGTGAACCGAGTTATCAGCCATTGAAATCCCACTTATCGAACTCTTTAGAACTCATATTTGAATTCGTAGGAATTTCCAAAAGAGTCAAATTTTTTGTTTTCAGCTCGCTAGAAAGTTAGAAAGTTCCGGAGATCGTCGGATATAAGTTGTGCTCCAGTTGAACCATACAGAAGTTCTGACAAGTTCTGATTGTGAGACCTTTTGGAAAATTCCTACGATATGAGTCCTAAGCAATGCGCAAAATCAGTATGTACATTCCTCATGTGAATATTTCCTTCATTATTATTGCAAATTTGAAATTCTCGGTGTCAAGATTGCCTATGATCTAATTCAAGCAATCCCCTTGTTAGAGACACCAACCTCTCATATAGGGCAGTGTATCCCTATTACAATAGTAATTTCCATTGTTATCTTTATTCGTACAATTTGGATTAAGGATTGTTCCAGGCCGACAAATGAACGAGTGAGCAAACGAGAATATCCCGGCAATAATTTGAATGTCATACTTGTTATCGCTTCC
This sequence comes from Caenorhabditis sinica, assembly GCA_963932045.1. Taxonomy (NCBI): domain Eukaryota; kingdom Metazoa; phylum Nematoda; class Chromadorea; order Rhabditida; family Rhabditidae; genus Caenorhabditis; species Caenorhabditis sinica. Next base: position 26,548,822 of record OZ009940.1, read on the forward strand.
CAAAATGCATTCACTGGTTTCTGGCTGATTGTCACAGAAAAATGGGGCAAAAAAGTATGTCTGGGAAGTGTCCCCGACTGATGGCATGATTTGTTTGGAATCATACTTCTTGCTAACGGATCCACGACAATCTGTGATGATTATTTCACTCTGAAATTAACACGAAGTTGAATAATTTTAGTTCTTTAGAAACTACTGGAACTTCGACGCATTTAATTTGAACTAACAGCTTTGCTCCTTGATACTCATCTGGATTGATCAATCCAGTTTTTCCCGAAGATGATGAAAACGAGCGAACTGAGAATATGAGTCTAGAATTTTAGTTGTTATATAAGAATTTCTAATAAATCTTAACCTACATGTCAGTCCACATTCGCAAGAGTAAATTATTATTGACGCTCGTTGGATGGTAAATTAGCTTTACGTTTACCGAATTTTCCGGTTTCAGTTCAACATAGCATAAATAGAAATTAGATCCGTGCTGAAAACTCAAGTTTGATAACAAAGCGAACACAAAAGCTTACATAGTTTTCTGTACAATTCACTGTTTTGTTTTCAGAATCACTACTGAACTCCAATAAAATCTCTGTTGGAGCTAAGGCACTATCTATAATTAAGTTTCATTATTTCATTTATACTTTGTAGGATCAACCTACCATCCACGTATCCCATAGTGATTGAAATATAGATTCTCACAGTAGCCGTTAAGGATTTCGGAACCATAAAAAGCCCCAAAGTATTCTCATTTTTCAAAAAGGAAGCTGCCAGGTTTCTAGTGAAAATGAGTTGTCCATTCACACTAAAGTTCATTATCTGGGAAATTACCTGAAAATTTTGAAACCAGTTTTTGAAGAGGAGAAGAACCGTTAGGACTCTGTTCGAATGAATTTCATCCGGTCGCAGTACGTCTGTCTTTCGACTTTTGAATTCCGAACTTTGAATTTCGGACGAACAAAATAGAAGACTTAAAGAAGAAACTTACATCGCCATAATCATTCTGATAACTAATAGATATAGAAGGATCATTGACCACTATCAAATGACCATTGGTAAGAACTGCGATTTTATTAAGAGTTTCGAGGTTACCGAATTGTTGCGAAAGAGCAGGTTTGCTTACAATGAAGAAAATCTGGAAGTTGTTTTCGGTTTTTTTTTAAGTGCCTCTAAAAAACTTACATGAGTGCTTCTTAATGTCAAATTGTTATAATCAAACTCCGTCAAGTCCTTATTTTCCGGAAGCTTTGTTATTAGATAGATTTGAACATCATCATAGTTTCTCCATGTTTTCAAACTTTCCTAAATATTCTTTTTGGGTGAAATTTAGTCATATAATGGATTAGCTATCAAACCAACCGAGACAATAGAAATCACATTTGAAGATTGCGATGGTTCTAATGCTAGAGAGGAATTTGGAGGATGAGATTCCAGGTAGCTGAGAAATCCACTGGAACTTTGGAGAAAGTTTTTTGAAAACGTTGAAACCCCTCACTTCAAGTTTTGTTCATAGTCCACACCAGAAGTAGCTTTACTGTCTGTCACGGCCAGTAGAAAGTCATTATCATAATATCTCTTGGCTAAACTTCCAAATAACACATTTTCTACTTTCCAGAAAGTGTTCAAGTCCAAATTCGCAGGATAGAAAAACCCAAATCGAGTGGCTCGGTGACCGATATTGCAAATAGAGTAGTCATCTGAAACTCAAAAATGTGTGATGAATTTTTGAAAACCTGTTGTAACATGCTATTTTTGTTCTAACTTGTTTCCGAGTTCTTAGTTAGTTATTTAATTTTTTTGGGAGCAATAAGAATACTAGAGTTGCGGGGAATGAAGTGTTATCAGCAGGAAAATTTCAAGTGAGGCGTCATACCGTGTGATTCCGTTTTCTGGAATTTCAAGAGAAGCAGGGGAAATAACTAATAGGTTTGGAAAAAGCATACCAGGCAAACAATAAGCAAAAAAATATCGACCCGGCCAGCCGAGGAAAAAGGATGTAAACTTTGGCCCAGTGCTAGTTCTGGGTATAAAAAACATGTTTGTTCCAACTGGACTACTTCTAACAGTATTTCCGGACCCCCGAAAGCAATTCCATTGAAAGTTGCCAACATTTGATAGTCGTACTTTATGAATCTTTGAAATTAGTTCATGAGGTATTGAACTTTTCAGTTCCCTTTATTACCAGACCAAACAAAAAACCACCAAACACAAAACTGTAAAACTTCATTGCTAGATTTTCTTTTAGTACCAACAGATCCGCGTAGTTACAGAGGTAACAATATTCTTAGAAGATTTTCTCAGGACACTCTTCCTCGGCAGAAATAATCTGAACTTGAGTTCCCAAATCGATGAAGTCGATCGTTCCCTCAGTTCTGTAGACATCTTTGTTCTTGAGCAGAAGATGTTCCTCGTATCCGAACTTCCACTGATTTCCAGACACTTTGGTGACTCCGCTGCCGCTTAGAGTGGATCTCACGTTGTGCTGAAAATTTTCTATTTTTTCATGCAATCTAGCTTCCCGACGTTTCGCAACCAGTTATTTTGTGACAGTTTCGCAGCTACGCCATTTCGTAACCAAGAGATTCAACATTTATTGGAAAACGGCCAGTTGCGACACGTCTCGGTTGCGAAATGTCTTGGTTGCAATACTTCTTAGTTTCGAAACGTCCCGGTTGCAAAGCGTCGCGGTCCCGTAATCTTACCTTACTGGTCACCGTCTGCGACAAATTCGGATCCGTCTCCAGAATCTTCTTCAAATCCTTCACACTGGTGCCCGTATTGTTGCAGAACTTGAAGTGGAAGTTGTCAGCATGCATCTTCAGGAACTCCTTATGATCGTGACTCTCCAACGACTTGTCCATCTTCTCCAGAATCATCTTGGCCTTTTTCAACGCTTTCTCTTCTTGGTCCTTGTCGGTTTTCGATGACCAGATGAATCCTACAGTAAGGATCAGGAGGAGGAGGAAGACTTTCATGGTTGAGGGAAAATCTGTGACTGAATTGGGGAGTCTGGGATCCTCTTTTATAGAGGTGGCTTTTTTCAGGTGGATGTTGGCATATTGCCACGCGTAGACATTGCAAAGGCTGCCACGGAGGCGGAAAAAGATGAGATCGGGAACTTTTTTTCTAAAAAAACATCGCAAGATGGCTCTTTTTGATAACTACCCCTTGATAGAAATCTTCCACTCCCAAGTCAGTTCTCAAGAATCAAAATCATGAGAATCCTTTGCATCCTTCTCCTCCTCTCCGCTTCCCTCATCGACTCGAAGTCTCCGAAAAAGAAGATCGGTGGAACCGTCCATCCCATTCTGAAGGAAATGGATTCGGCGTTGGAGAGCAAGAATTTCGATGCATTTTTGAAGATGCACGCTGACAACTTTAAATTTCGATTCTGTAATGTGACTGGAAACAGTCGGGCGGATTTGGAGAAGATTTTCAAGGAGGATCCGAATATGTCGAGTACGGTGAAGAGTAAGGTAAGCAACTGCGAAGTTTGGCAACCGGGACGTTTTGAAACTAAGAAGTTTTGCAACCAAGACATTCTGCAGTCGAGACGTGTCGCAACTAGTCGTATCGCAATAAATGTTGAATCTTTTGGTCGCGGAATGGCGTAGCTGCAAAACGCCGCTGTTGCAAAATAACTCGTTGCGAAACGTCGGGAAGTTAGATTACGGAGTGTTGCATCGAAAAATGGGACTGAAAATAACCAAGACCCTATTTTCCAGCACTTCCAAACGCGCCCAGTTGAGATGGTCAATGGAACATACAAATTGCCATACGAGGAGTACCTGCTTCTGAAGACCAACGAACTGTACCGTACTATTGGAACCGTCTTCTACACTGAGGGTCCCAAAATCGTCGCTGCTCGTGAAAGATGTCCTCTGAAGGTGTTCTAGAGTACTACAAAAAGTGTGATATGAAATGATAACAAGACGAAGGTTCGAAGATCTCAAATTATGAATTGTGTAAATGAAAGCTTTTTTTAATTTGATTGTTTTATTACTTTACAGGGGGATTTTTTGAGTATCCGAGTTTTTTATAATCGCAATGCACATTCAGTACCGGCAAATAGTATATGAACTTTTGGTGTTTTCAGTTGAAAAATGTCAACTTTGGAGGTCTGGGAAAGGATGTTAAACTTCACCGTTTGATCTGAAATTTTTTGGGTGTATACATCTACTCTAGAACTCTATTTTTGTAGTTGACAACTTTTTTGTGCGACCTCTTCGAGAGATGATATGGCTCGTGAAATGCAGAAGTCCCTAAAATCGGTGAAAATTGCACTGAAAATGCGGAAATTTAGCATCGCCCCATTTCAAAGGGACACAACATCTTCAGAAGAGGTTCTACAAAAAAGTTGTCAACTACAAAAATAAAGTTCTAGAGTTGATGTATACACCCAAAAAGCTTCATATCAAACGGTCAAGTTTAATATCCTTTCCCAGACCCCCAAATTTGACGTTTTTCAACTGAAAACGCCAAAAGTTCATAGATTATTGACCGGTACTGTAGACCGTACGGACTGTGAAAATTGTGAATTTAATGAAGGATTTTCCTCATGCACCATCATTACCTTGTCCCCCTATTAGATCACAAAACGTGCCGAATTCGAATTTCCGTCATCACAAAGCCATATGTATCAAAAGAGACAACACTGTTAGTGTACGATAACGGTACACTGTGGCAATTGACACTCTATTTTTTTTCGTTTCTTTGTCGTCTCCTCACCCCTATCATGAGACACTGATGCATCAAATAGACTGGTATTTATTTGGAGAGAAGGCGTGTTGATAAGGCACGTAATTCTTTCTCTTTTCCCTTCTATTGCGTTCGTGTCATTTGAGAGAATCCAATGATTGTTTTCTACTTTGATCAGGTTGTAGGCATATGAGACACGGATATAGAGAGGAAGTGATCCGGGATAGACATTGACCTTGTTTTTGATTGTTTCCTTATATAAAGACGTCAGTGTGGCCCCTTATTTTTTGTCTAGTGATAAGTTAACCAGAATTTTTTTTCAACTTCTAGATTCTGGATACCTTTTTGCATAGTTTCTGAGCGTCCGGTAATTCAAGTGCTAAAAATGGTTTCTATCTCAAATTTGGGCATATTAGATCATGTCAGTTTTCTGTTATTGACCGGTTCGTGACATGAGAGAAAACTTTGTTTTCGAACTGTTTTTTTTTTAATTTTTCTGTACAAAGTATAAAATATGATCTCGTTATCAAAAACTATTTTTAGACTAGACAGCTCATATTGGCCTGATTCAGATAACTCCACGGTATTGGCTAAATGTAGATAGCTTCGGACGTTTTCAGTTGAAAATGGTCTATTTGGAGGTCTGAAAAAATAGGTTCTCCACCATCCAATTTTGTTTAAAATTTATGATAAACTCTAGAACTTTAATTTTATTGCTTTTGGATTTTTCATAACCATATTCAAATAAGTAAGACTATGCGAGAGATTGCAACCTTAAACTTATAGCCGGGTCATTCTCAGTTATAATTTTCAAAACAAGTTTCAATGCGCAACCTGAATTTCTTGAAAGTGACTATAAAAATTTGCCAACTGCAAAAATGTACAGTTAATCTTAAAATCCACCAGTTTTAAAAAATTTTGGATCGTGGGAAAATACCATACGGTCCCTTGGAATGTGACTATCAGATTCTCAAAGTTGACCATTTTTGAAAAACGTTACTGCACTTCAGTATTGCACTTCCCTTGTTCAGTTGTAGTTTTTCATCAGTTCAGCTTCAGATAATATGTTACGGGGTTTTCCCCCATTTTTACCCACTTTTTCTTGTAATCAGCTTTCCACATTTTACACCCTCATTACTCAAAATTGTTCCAGAAATGCTAACCGACGGAGTGGTCGATTACACTCAGGAAGGCTCTATTTTGAGTGCCGAACAGCGTCAATTCTACGAGAAGAATGGATACTTATTGATTCGAAACTGTGTGCCACAGTATGAATTGAACAGATTCAGACAGAGATTCCAGGTATTTTTTGTGTTTTTAAACTCATAAATCATCCAAAAATTTTTCCAGGACATCTGCGAGAAGAAAGTGAAGGCTCCTGAAAACATGACTGTCATGAAGGACATTTCTATCGCTAAATCTGAATTTAAGGATGGTGAAAAAGCAATCACCAAGATTCAAGATTTTGCTGATGACCCAGTTCTGTTCGAGTACTGTAAGTATCCAGGAGTTGTTGATGTTGTAAAGGATTTGATTGGAAACCCAAAATCCAATCTTATGGCAATGCACACAATGCTTATCAATAAGCCTCCAGATAATGGTAAGAGTTTGATTTTGTTTTCCAATTTTTAATTCAAAGTTTTTTTGCAGGAAAGCTTACTTCCCGCCATCCAATGCATCAAGACTTGCAATATTTCCCATTCCGTCCAGCTGACTTCATCTGCTGTGCATGGACTGCAATGGAGAAGATCAACAGGGCCAATGGATGTTTGGTTGTTGTTCCAGGGACTCATAAGGGAGTTCTTCTTCCACATGAGTACCCAAAGTGGGAGGTGAGCTACCATAAAAAATCGGATTTCCATGCGGGAGCTGCTTGATCAGGGCGAACAGCAAAGACGAAACGGAATTCGGAAGTTCCGAAAATTGAAAGTTCGGAATATTCCGAAGTTCCGAAAATTCCGAAAGTTATAGTTCCGCACAGACCTAGCGGGTCATTTTTCGAGTGTTAACCAAAAATAATAAAGTCTTAATTTCCAGGGCGGAGTCAACAAAGCCTACCACGGAATCCAAAACTACGACCCATCGAATCCACGTATCCATGTGGAAATGGAGCCAGGAGATACTGTATTCTTCCATCCGATCTTGATCCATGGATCCGGAGCCAACAGGACTGAAGGTAAAGAATTTCTATTTTTAAAACTTATTAGCTCAGTTTCGAAATGTGTTTATGTTAGAGCTGGATTGGCTGATTTTGCTGCTCCAATTTTGCTTTTTGAGCGTCTTATCTGATGCCTGGACCGCAGTACATGAACTCACTCAACGAACTTTCAGGCTTCCGCAAAGCAATCTCCTGCCACTACGCCAACGATGACATCTGCCGTTATGTGAACGTTGAGGGTACTACTCAAGAGACTTTGGCTGAGGAAATCATTGAAATCGCCAAGAAGAGATTGACAAAATACGGACTGGATCCGAACACCGTTCAATTGGACTTTGCGGATATCTGGAGAGTTCGTGCTAGAGAGGTCAATGGACATCGATCTAATTTGTAAATAGTGTTGAAAAAAGTTTCTGTTTCATATTGTGAACCTTCCAATGTTATTTTTGTAAAATAAATTATGATGGCAAGTGTGTATTTCTAGGTTGAAGAACGCGAGGAGATTTTCTGAGATTCGGAGGACAGCACCACAATAGGACAGTGCGTTTTGAGCTTCCTGTTATATTAATTGAACATTTCACAAGGGAGTTACTTGAGGTGTCGAGCTGAACTTTTTCTAGAAATCGGACCATAGACTATATTGACCGTGAGAATTCAGAATCTGCAATGAAAATTGGCAGAATGTTCACGTAACTCGAGTTATCAGCTAACAAAATCGTAGCCAGTACTATTTTTGCTCATTTTTGACAACTCATATCTTAGCTCCCAAGCACTTTTAGAAAGTCTGGTTTTTTGTGTTAACCTCGGAATGATGCCTGCAATTAGAAAGTGTAGGTTTCAAAAACCCGTTTAGACTAAAAATAGGAGCGTTGCGATCTCTACATGTTTCAATTGGAGAAATTTTTCGATATTTACATAATTTGATTGTAAGCATTTTTTTGAGCTTATAGTTAACACAAAAAAAACCTTCTAAAAGTGCCTGGGAGCAAAGATATAAGTTGTCAAAAATCAGCAAAATCAGTACTGGCTGAAACTTTGATGGCAGATAACTCGAGTCACATGAACATTTTGCCATATTTTATTGCAGATTCTGAATCCTCATGGCCAATCTAGTCCATGGTCCGATTCCTAGAGAAAGTTCAACTCGCCATCTCAAGTAACTCCCTTGTCAGACTGGAGCAAAAGCACTTCTTTCAGAAAAATGGATTTCGTCTCATTAGACATTTTGTGGGAACGTGGTTTCTTTGAATCCTTTTTCCTTCTTGGGACTCCAGCGCAAGCACGGTACCCTAGGATTGAAGTAGGGGCAGGTGATGCTGGATTCTCCAAAAGGTCAAATCAAAATTAGAAAATTGAACGTGTAGTATATTTTGAACTGCGATCGAATTTGACTTAGTTTTTCAAGGTTCCTGAGGCCTATTTAAAAATTTTGCTCAGATAAGAATGTTCAGAATACATAGCTATATATGCCTGATTTTTTTCAGCCATATACGTCAAGTGTTCACTGAGTTATTTCCACAATTGACTTTCAACTGGATTGTGAACTGAGATAAAATTTGACTTAGTTTTTCAAGTTTCCTGAGGACTATTTCAAAATTTTGCGTAGATAAGATTGTTTAGAATACATAATTGTACATGCCTGATTTTTTACAGCCATCTAGGTCAAGTGCTCACTGAGTTATTTCCAGTTGAAAGTCAAATGTGGAAATAACTCAGTGAGCACTTGACGTACATGGCTGAAAAAAATCAGGCATATATAGCTATGTATTCTGAACATTCTTATCTGAGCAAAATTTTTAAATAGGCCTCAGGAACCTTGAAAAACTAAGTCAAATTCGATCGCAGTTCAAAATATATTACACGTTCAATTTTCTAATTTTGATTTGACCTTTTGGAGAATCCAGCATCACCTGCCCCTACTTCAATCCTAGGGTACCGTGGCAAGTCCATTCCCAAGAGACTCCTCTCCCCCAAAATTCAAAAGTTAAAAAGAAATTTGAATTCCCGCGTGGCCATTCTTCTAGAATCTCGACCTTTTTATTCAATCCAACTCATCTGAAATCTGGAGTAGAGATGAGCAAGCGAAAGCTTCACTATTTCTCGACGATTCACCACCATGAAATCGTTTCGATTTTTCGCTATCTCGACACGTGGATTTGCCAGTAGTGAGTTATCTTCTAGAACTTTTTGAATCGGCCAACTCAAAATTTCCAGAATCCGTTGTCGACTGGACTCGTCCCGGCAATGTGCTCAGTTTGGAGCAGAAGCACTTCTACCAGAAAAATGGATTTCTTCTCATTAGAAATTGTGTGGGGAAGGAGGACTTGAAGAAGTATGAAGATCGTTTCAATGTGAGGATTCTGGAGAGAACAGAAATGAATGAAAATTGAGAACTTTTCAGGCAATTTGCGAGAGAAAAGTGAAGCCACCGGCGAGCATGCTAGTCATGAAGGATGTGTCGATTGCCAAAAAGATCACTCCTGATAGTTAGTTGGGCCCCCTTTGCTCTATTTCTAATTCTTGAGACGCTTTTTTCATTTCCATTTTTCTATTTCCAGGCATCGACACAATCACAAAAGTGCAAGACTTCGCCGAGGAACCAGTGCTCTTCTCCTACTGCGAGCATCCACATGTCACCAACGTCGTCCGTGATCTCATCGGAAGTTCTCCAGCCACTCGAATTCAGGCGATGCACACAATGCTGATCAACAAGCCGCCAGACACCGGAAAACAGACATCCCGCCATCCGATGCACCAAGATTTGATCTACTTCCCATGGCGTCCAGAGGATCTGACCATTTGTGCGTGGACCGCTATGGAGAAGGTTGGAAATTAGGACATACATATTTCAAAAAAAGGAATAATTTTCAGATCAACAAAAAGAACGGATGCCTCCAAGTCGTGCCAGGATCTCAGACGCAAGGCCTCAAGGCTCATGGATATCCAGATTGGGAGGGTGGAGTCAACAAGGCGTACTATGCAATCAAGGACTACGATATGTCGTTGCCACGTGAATACGTGGAGATGGACGCCGGGGATACTGTATTCTTCCATCCTAACTTGTTCCACGGATCCGGTACCAACAGATCGGAGGGATTCAGAAAGGCCATCTCGTGCCACTATGCTAATTATGATCATACAAAGTACATCGATGTCAAGGGGACGGTTCAGGAGGTAATACGTTGTTCTGGACGTTTTGAAACTGAGACGCTTCGCAACCACGCCATCTCGCAACTATTCAAAAATAATTTGTAAAGTTACAAAATGTCCCACTGCAAAGTTCCCGATTGCGAAACGTCTTGGTTTCGGAATGACTTGGTTGCAAAAATGAATTTCCTGAAATGTCTTGGTTGCTAGTTTCCAAATTAACTATGACGATTCGCAACCACGCCACTTCGCAACTAATCCAATTTTCTTGAAAACAATTTGTGAAGTTACGAAATGACCCACTGCCAAGTTCTCGATTGCGATTTTTGGAATACCTTGGTTGCGAATCGTCGCAGTTTCCAAATGGCCAGTTCCTAAACGTCCCGAAACTCCTTGTTTTTTTCCAGGAAACCGGCAACCAAATCGTCGACATTATTCGCAAACATCCCCAGCGATACGCTGTCAAGCCAGGACAAGAGATCACATTCGAACTCTCGTGGCGTCTTCGCTCTCGTCCCGTTCATCACGACGGGAAGGAGAATCTCTAACTTGTGATGATCAATCTACTAGTTATAAGTACAACATGTGAAATAATGAAGTTGAAGGAATTTTTTTTTGTCAGTTTTGGTTCAATTGTTGAAAATTCAGATTTGAAATAATAAATTAAGACAGACAAAGAGAAAAATATGTGCAGAATGAGTAAAACAACACAGAGTAAAAAGTTTCACGATTGTGTTGGCTCTGGGACATTTCGCAACCACGAAATTATTTTTCCAAAGTTGCAAAACGTCCAGTTTCGAAATGACTAGTTTCGAAACGTCCCGGAGCCATTGAATCAGAAAAGAAACAGGGAGAACGGAATGGATGACAAGATTCAGAAGAAAGGGGATGAAAAACGAACGGGATGGAATTTTTTTTGAAAATGGAGCTCATTTTGGCTCTTTCTAGCTGAAGACCAACGAGAAGGATCACTATTCAAAATACAATGAAAGTATCAAAATCAAATCAATAAACAGAGCACTGTTGAGCGAAAAACATTGCAAAGAGGTCCTGAACGACGCTACAGTACTCCTGTTGCTCCTGCTCATTCATCTCCTCTTCGACCATTTTCGGTGTGACTTGACGCAACGGAATGACACGTCCACCCACGTGTATCATGCAGTCTTCTTCCTCCTGAGACATCGTCACGTCGTCTGATTCGTCCACTTCCATCTTCACTTTGAAATCTTGTTCTGATATGGATTCTTGGGTTGAGGGAGAGGTGCCGTCTTCTAGTTTGATTTGTTTCGCTGGTGGTTCTTCGAGTTTCAGCATTGATGGTCTTTGTTCGACTTCAGAATCATCGCATTCGATTTCTTTTAGATAGTCGATTGAAGGACCGAAGCGTCGTTGATTTGTGGATGGATCTTCGTCTTCGGTTCTGGAAAATTTTCAGATTTCAAGGAGGATTTCGGTCAAAAATTTTTTTTTCTTTAATACTTGTAAAAATGTTCGTAGATTCTAAAAATCAGGATGAGAATGCTCAAAAATCGCTCTTAAACGCCGAAAAACGGCTCCGAAATGAACAAAAATCACGCGAATGGTCTCCGGGGGCCGTGGCCGAGTTTCTCGAAAATGGGCGGAGTCAGCCAGTCAACGCCCTTGAGTCAGCGCCATTGATTGACTCCGCCCCTTCTTTTGTAAATCTCGGCCACGGCCACAGGATACAATTTCTGCGATTTTTGCTCTTTTCCGAGCCATTTTTCGGGATTTTAGAGTGATTTTCGAGCATTTTCATCGTGATTTTCGGAATCTACACACATTTTTACGTATCTTAGAACAATTTTTTGATTGGATTTCTTCTTGATAATGTGTTTTCTGAAAACGCACGTCGCCTGATCCAACACATTGTCGTTGTGTGTCGCTTCTCCGCCTATTGCAGTGTCCTTCAACCATTCCGGTATGATTTTCGCCTCTTCCACGGGTCCCCTGGAAAAAAGGATTTTGAAATTTCATGATAGAGCATTCTGAATAACTCTTTGGAGTAACATTACTGCAAAAATTTTGAAAAATTCGACTGAAAATATTAGCGAAATGTTCAATGGCCAAAATTTGAATATTCCGCCATTTTTCCAGGTTTCGAGGATTCGTGTAACTCTAGTGAATTGTTCACGAGGAGTACACGAGACTTGGAAACCTGGAAAATTCCATTTTTAGCCATGTTAGCTATAGAGCGCGGTTTAACATTGAACATATCGCTAATAGTCGAAAATGCTCCAAAATAGTTAAAGGAGAAATCCGACCAAAAATTTGTTCTGCTTTAAAATACGTAAAAATGTGCGTAGATTCCAAAAATCACAATGAAAATGCTCGAAAATCGCTCTAAAAAGGCAAAAAAATGGTTCCGAAATTAGCATTAGTGATTGGCTGACTCCGCCCCTTTTTTGGGAAACTCAACCCCAGACAATTTCTGCGAATTTTGCTAATTTCGGAGCCATTTTTTGGGATTTTACAGCGATTTTTGAGCATTTTCATTATTCTTTTTGGAATCTGTGCTCATTTTTACGTATCTTTAAGCAAATTTTGGTCGTATTCCTCCTTTAATTTAAGAAGCACAAACTTCGTATGATCCGCATTCAAATCGACGAAAACTGAATCTCCATTCGCATAATTGATCGTGGCAGCACTATGATACGAGTGAGCCACTCCTCCCAACTGAACTCTCGATCCACCACCACCGCCAGATGAGAAATCCATTTGTTGTTGTAGTTGAAGTTGTGCGGCTTTGTCGTCTTCCAGATACTTGGCTATGTCTGGTTCTAGAAGATGTGGTGCCAGCTGGATACCGTTTAGAGCGCAGATGTGAGAGTAGAGAGTGTTCATTTGTTCGTTGAATCGAGCGACGGCGGTTCTGGAATGTAGAAGTTTTTATGGTTAAAGGGGGTTTCGAACAAAAATTTGTAATATTTGAAAATATGTAAAACTGTGTGCAGATTCCAAAAATGATAATGAAAATGCTCATAAATCGCTCTAAAATCCCGAAAAAAGGCTCCGAAATGAGCAAAAATCGCAGAAGTTGTATCCGATGGCCGTGGCCGAGTTTCGCGAAAGAGAGGCGGAATAAGCCAATGAGCGTCTTTGCAGTCGTGCGGCAGCCAATCACTGCGATCGGCTCCGCCCATTTTTTTGGATAACTCGGCCACGGCCACCAAATACAACTTCTGCGATTTTTGCTCATTTTAGAGCCATTTTTCGGAGTGTTAGCTCAATTTTTGAGCGTTTTCATTGGCACAGAGCAACACAATTTTTTTAATCGAAAACCGTATTTTTTAGGCTTACCTCGTTGTTCTAGACGGCACCACTGTCTCGTCGGTTTGCACCTCTCCATGACACCGCCAACATATTAAACGACCAGTTTCCGGATCCAATATTCTACTAATGTCGAGCATCTGAAATTTCCCTTCTTCAATTATTTGTGGATTTGAATATAGAAATCTTCTTCATCTCTATTTTAAATGCACATGCATATTTGAATAAATGAATTAATATGTAAAAGTAGGTGAAAAGTTCAGAAATCACATAAAAAGAGCTAAAAATTTCTCGAAAATGAGCTCCGCAATGTTCCGAAAAAGGGGACAGAGTCTGAAAATTTCAATTTTTGACTCCATCCTTTTTTGGGAACGCTCTTTTTTGGTGCATTTTGGAGCAGATTTTGGAGCTTTTTCCCTATGATTTCCTGAATCTACTGGCATTTTTAAAAATATTTAAAGGCGATATAAGGTATTCTCCTTTCCACACTTCGCAACCGGTCATGTCGCAACTACGACCGTTCGCAACAAGTTGCATTTTTCATTGGAGAAATTCTCGACATTTTCAACTGTGGAGGAACTCAAGCGTCGCGAAATGTCAGAGTTGCGAAATGACCGGTTGCGAAGTGTCCCGGAGCCCTTCTTTAAAAAAAATGCTCTTACATCATATGTACTCTGACACGTGTTACATTTGTAGTGAGCTCGATTCGTGTCCATTTGCTCGCGGGATTCCAGTTTTTGTCTGAAAATCATTTTTATTGTTACACTGCGCTCTATTGCTAACATGGCTGAAATTTGAATTTTCAAGTTTTTCCGCCAAAAAATGGTGGGAAATTTGAATTTTTCAAGTTTCAGTAATGACCTCCTCCTACCTCATATGATCAATTTTATACTTGACCACATTGAGCACGGCTCGATAATTGATGTAGTAGAAGATGATAGACACCGTTCGATTATTCTCGTTCTTCTGTGTAATTATCCGCTCTTTGACCAGTTTCTCGAGTTTCAGATTTGCCAACAGTTGCCGCAGTTGCTTCTGATCGAATTGAAGGCGGGCTTTGAGATTCTCTTCACGAATGCATTGAGCACGCATGATGTGGTAGACGACGAGGAAGTGCTCCTGAAAAGTAGTGATTTGGTTTTGAAAAAAGACGGATTTCTGTGATATACGTAAAAAATGTGTGTAGATTCCGAAAATCGTAACGAAAATGCCCCAAAATCATTCTAAAACGCCGAAAAATGGCTCCGAAATGGGCGAAAATCGCAGAAGTTGTATCCGGTGGCCGTGGCCGAGTTTCCCAAAAAAAGGGGCGGAGTCAGCCAATGAGCGTCTTTACAGCCATGCGGCAGCCAATCACTGCACTCGGCTCCGCCCCTTTTTAGGGAAACTTAACCCCAGACAACTTCTGCGATTTTTGCCCATTTCGGAGCACATTTTCGAGGTTTTATTGTTAGAGCAATTTTCAACAATTTTATTATGATATCTGCACACATTCATGCATATTCCTAGAAGCGAATTCCGACTCCAGGGTATTCTCAAAGGATTTTCGCATCGTTTGTCGTTCCAAAATATTAAAAAAAGTACGAAAATAGTCTCGAAAGTGTCACCAGAAAGTGAAAATTGGAAAAACTCCAGTAAGAGCCTATATCTTCCGGAACTATCTAAAATTTCCTAGAATTCTTTGAAAGCCTTTTTATGATTCTCGGTCCATTTTCGCTCAAATTTCTCGATTTTTGACTCATTTTTCTTCGAAATGTCTTCTTGTTTCCTCTGGGACGGCCAATATGAAAATTTGTTGAAAACGAGTCGAAAATCGAGAAAAATGGACGAAAATGAGTTTTGAATCATAGAAAAGGATTTCGAAGAAGCTAGAAAATGCTGGAAGGTCCTGAACCAGCTCTGAAGGTATAGATTTCATTTTTGTGGTTTATAATGCTTCTTCACTTTCTGGCAGCATTTTAAAGCTATTTTTGCACTTTTTCAGATATTTCGATATGAAAATTGCTGCTCAACATTCTGGAGCCGCATTTTTTATATATTCGGAATTCTCACATTCGAGAAGAAGTTCTTCACCACCATCAATAGAATCGTATTCAGCGCTTCGGGAATCTGAAAAAAAAGAAAATTGAGGATTTCTGGCGGAAATTCAAATCGCTCACCTCATCGACAACCTGAGTCTCGGTATGACCCGATGAGCCGGCAACTGCTGAGCCAGATGACATGGCTGAATTTTTTAATTTTTAGAATGAAAACAGATTTTTGAGAATTCGAGGTAAATTGCGATATAAACGCTCTCGAAAAGCTCTTGTAAGCATTAAAAAAATCATATTATTATTAAAGAAATTAACAAAAAAGAGAAAAAAGATGAAGAGAAACGAGAACAATCTATCTGAGACCCTATCCACTAAGCAAAAGAAGATTTTCATAAAACTTAACAAAAAAAAACGGAGAAAAAAAAGAAGAAGAAAAAACTAAAAACATCAAAAGGGAACCCGAAAATGGAGAAAATTAGCAGAAGAATATTTAGATTCATCGTCTCTGATTCTCCGACATTTCGAGTCCCTCTTGAATTGTGAGTGGCGGAGCGTAGTGATCGCAAATCGCTCCGACTGATGGATTTCGGCCCTGGAAAATGGAGGAAATTTAGAGGGTTTCTTTGAAATCTAGGTTGATTTCGGGACATTTCGAAACCGAGGCATTCTGAAACCGAGACATTTCAAAACCGATCATTTTGAAATCGGATATTTCAAAACAGAGGCATTATGAAACCGAGACATTTTGAAACCGAAAAATTTCAAAATCGGACATTTCGAAACCGAGACGTTTTGAAACCAAGATATTTCAAAATCGAACGTTTCAAAGCCGAGACATTTTGAAACCGGACGTTTCAAAACCGGACGATTCGAAACAGCGACAATCCAAAACAAAGACGGTTAGAAACCGGACATAATGAAACTAGACGTTTCAAAACCAGACGTTTCAAAACCCATCCCTTCGAAGGTAATTTTTTAAGAATTAATTTAATTGGATGTGCCTGGAACGGTCAGTTTTGAAATTTCTGGTTTTGGAACGTCCGGTTTTGAAACGTCTTTGGATCGAGCTCTTGGGGTTACGAAACGTCTGGTTTCAGAACGTCCAGTTTCCAAACGACTATTATCGTTACCTGGAATCGTTTGAACAACTCCTTCGCCACATCGCCGCTTCCTCTATTCAAAACCGTCGTCTTCAATCGTTCACCAGTCTGCACTTCATTGTCCTCTTCGTCGAATGTCTCATGAATGTCCAATGCGAGCATCTGAAGAAATATGCTCAATAACTTTCTTGTTTTCAACAAAAATGAGTTTAGAATCCAAAAATTACGATGAAAAAGCTGAAAAATCGTCTTAAAACCCTAAAAATTGGCTTCGAAAAGTGCGAAAAAAGCTCAGAAGTTGCGGACTTCTGGGGTCTCCAGAATCTGCTAATATATGAACTTTTCGAAAATTCGAAAACAGGAAAAATATCAAAAAAATTTCCTATCGATCTGTATAATTTTCATCGAAATCGGAGGATTTTGAAGAAAATTAAACGCCAATTTCAGTCAAAATTGACCAATTTTTATGGAAATTATACAGATCTACAGGGAATTTGATTCTACCAATTTTTGAATTTCCAGAAAATTCAATTTGAAAAGGATATTGGAGTTTCCGAAAGTCTTTTTGCTCATTTCGGAGTCCATTTACGGACTTTTAGGACCATTCTTTAGTATTTTCTTTGGGATTTTTGGAATCTACAGACAAAAAAATTTTCCTACCTCTGACCACAACTTTCTATAATACATGCTCATATGTGGCTGCAGCGCGAAAATCGGTGTAAAAGAGCATGGCTGATAGTCGTTCTTCATTCTTTTGAACGGGAAATACTCCTCATACATTTGTTTGTACATATCCAACCAGAACTTTTGTTTTCTATCCTCCATCTCGTAAATCGACAAATCAAAGTCCGACCAGAAAAGTGTACGGTAGGTCTCCCAAAGAGAGGCTCTCGAGATTGTCAAAGCGACAGAATTGGCGTGCTCTTCGGTGAGTGGTTGATTTGTGACGATGTGTGGTGAGGAGATTGTGGCGAGAAGGTTCGGTTTGGTGACGAACATTTGAAGGAAAGTGGGGAACATATCGGCTGCGTCCCAGTCGGAGGCGTAGAATGGAGACCATGGAATGGCGATGTCACGGTATGGAGATTGGGAGAGAAGGAGTTGAACACTGCGGCCGAACTGAAAAATATATGATTACAAGGGGAATAGTTATTCGCTCTAACATTTTTTGCAGAATCCAAATTCACAATAAAAATGCTCGCTAGTTTTTTGGTCGAAATCGACCAAATTCAGTGAAAAATATACAGATTGATAGAAAATTTTTTGGAGAACATCATGATGCTTTGAAAGTTCAGAATGTTTAATTTTCACTAAAATTAGCTCATTTTTGAATCTATTTTTTGTATTTCTGAGTGTCTTTCAAGGCGGTTCCTCTCTTTTTGAGACTTCTGTCTTGCGTGAAAAAAGCTTCCAGTGATTATCCATTCCCACGTGACCCCTCTCCCCCAAAATTTAGAAGTCAAAAGAAATTTGAATTTCCCGCGTGGCCACTCTTCTAGAACTTTCAATTTTTTATATGATCCAACTCATCAAAGATCTGGAGCAGAGATAAGAAGTCGCTATATAAGGAGCCCCTCACCGTCCACAATCTCCACAGTTCTCCCCAACCAGGAAACTCCTCCAAATCCAACCGAAGCGCCATGGCTCAATCCGTCCCACCAGGAGACATCCAGACTCAGCCCAACTCGAAGATCGTCTTCAATGCCCCGTACGACGACAAGCACACCTACCACATCAAGGTGATCAACTCGTCGGCTCGTCGCATTGGCTACGGTATCAAGACCACCAACATGAAGCGTCTCGGAGTCGATCCACCATGCGGAGTGCTCGACCCAAAGGAGGCCGTGCTCTTGGCCGTCTCGTGTGACGCTTTCGCCTTCGGACAGGAGGTGAGCAGGGATTTTTTGAATGTTTTGGTGCTCCATGGCTTGAACCTGGGGTCTCAGGATCCAGGTTTTTGAGGCCTTTCGAAGCATTTGACTACCAAGACTACCGTTACCGCCTAATCTTTTTATTTCCAGGACACCAACAACGACCGTATCACCGTCGAATGGACCAACACCCCGGACGGTGCCGCCAAGCAATTCCGCCGCGAGTGGTTCCAGGGAGACGGTATGGTTCGTCGTAAGAACCTTCCGATCGAGTACAACCCATAGAGAGGGACGGAAAGAAAGAAAGATGATGACAAAAAGTGAAGCGCCCACACCAGAGCCCACCCTGTTCTCAAATGAAGAAATCAATTTTTGTAATTCTTGTTTTTTGTCTTGTTTTTCTGGAATGTTTCCTTCTGGATCTTCGTTCTCTCCGATCCTTGTTCTAGAGCTTTCTATGCTTCTTGGCTCATTCGTTATCGACCTTTTTCGGAATTCTTCCTAGAGCTTTCAACTGGAATTCGGCAGTTTGGAGCTTCTAGAACCTTCCAGCGCAAATCCTCTGAAGCTTCGGCTCTTCTGGATCTTCCTCGTTTTCTCCAGCTTTCCAGAACTTCTAGAGCTGTTCTAGAATGCCTCTAGGATTAGAAAGCCACTGGCAATTCAAAAAAAAAATCGCACACAGAAACTGAAACGTGGATTTCGTTTACTTTTTATGAGGCTCCGCCCACTAAAACGTTTTCCACTGAAAATTGAAAACGTGGAACAGGGGCGGAGCCAAATAAAAAATTGAGAAAAATCCACGTTTCAATTTCTGTGTGCGATTTTTTCAATTGGCAATAGCTTGAATTTTTTTAAATGCAGATTAACGAAAATGCCCTATGCGGTAAACTTCGACTGAAATTAGCTTGTTTTTGGGCCACTTTTCCCTTTAGCGATCCATTTTTTTGTGAAAATTTTTGAGATTTTTTTATTTTCTAAGAAAAACTCACATGGAATAGCAACTGTTGAAGTTGCTGATGATGCAACAGCGACGGTCCATTCGAAGTTGGTGCGATAGCCGATCCAATAAAGTAGACAATCTTATCCAATCCTCTTTCCTTGGACTCTGGTCTCGCCAACATCACATTCCATCCTCCTCGCTTATTCTGTCTATCATACGGATCAATGTAGAGTCTTCCATAGTGTTGTCCACTGAATTTGTCTCCAACTGAATAGATTCTCGCGTCGGCATGCGCCTTCTCGAGTCCCTTATCAGTGATATCCTTGAATTCCAAATTGAAAATGTGACCGACGACTCCGACGATGTTTTGGAATGTTGGCCAGAATGGGAAGTGATTCATTAGGTCTAATGGATTGACGTCGTAGTGGTGTTCGGCTTCTTTTCGACAAACGTATGGCATATCGTAGGCTTGAAGCTCTCCGGTGATGAGTTCGCAACGCGAAGCCCATGCAGACCAGGACTCCATTCTATCGATGACTACTGGACGAATGCGACGGGTCAAGCTTTAAAAAAACTTCTTTTTTTTTGATTTTAAAGGAGGAATCCGACCAATAATTTTTATTGCTTTAAAATACGTAAAAATGTGCGTAGATTCCAAAAGTCATAATGAAAATGCTCAAAGATTGCTCTAAAACGCCAAAAAATGGCTCCGAAAAGAGTGAAAATCGCAGAAGTTGTCTGGGGTTTGAGTTTCCCAAAAAAGGGGCGGAGCCGAGAGCAGTGATTGGCTGACTCCGCCCCTTTTTTGGGAAACTCAACCCCAGACCACTTCTGCAATTTTTGCTCATTTCGGAGCCAATTTTCGACGTTTTAGAGCAACTTTCGGGCATTTTCATTATGCTTTTTGGAATCTACACACATTTTTACATGTTTTCAAGCAATCAAAATTTTAGGTCGGATTGTCATTTTTGAAATCTACATACATTTTTTAACATAAAAAGTGAGAATTTCTAAACTTACGCATTGATAAATCCTCTAACAGTGTCCGGCGATGCAGCCATCTTATTCGCCAATCGATGCTCGGCAACTGATGCATATCCGAGAGTTTTCGCAAGTCCTTCGCTGTAATTTTTATCATGTTCATTGGTCTTTTTTTTTGCGAAATTTTGAAAAAAAAGGTAGTTTCTCTTGACGAAAAATGTCAAAAATAACTTTTTGGGGACTTTTTTGAATTGAGAGAAACTGCGTTTTTTCAAGTTTTTACATCTAACTACACTAAGAAGAATAGATTTCAGGATTCCAAATCAACTAACTTATTATGTCTCAACTCCTCAATATTGATCGAGTTATTGTAGAAATCGTGATCAAATCCAGCCTTGCTAGTCCATTTCTCCCACGCGGTGGCTCTCAATTGACGATCACCGCAGTACTGCATGAACGGGTAGATGGTGTGAGGAGTCATTCGTCCACGCCATGGTCCTGATTCCCAGTTTTGTCTGGAAAAAATGAGGATATGACTGATTTTGACCACAAATCCGCAAATTCTAAGCCAAAAATCATCAATTTCCACCCCGAAATTGATTATTTTCGGTTGAAATTGGTCATTTTTAGCTCAAACTTGACTATTTTTTTTGGCTCCCGGACATTTCGCAGCCAGACGTTTCGCAGCCGAGACATTTCGCAGCTAGACATTTCGCAGCCGGACATTTCGCAGCCAGACATTTCGCAGCCAGACGTTTCGCAGCCAAAAATGCACCATTTTTCGCTGAAAATGCCTGTAAATGTTCGCAAAATTGACAATTAACAATGACAATTGTCATTGTCATTAATTATTGTAAATTTTGAGGTCATTTTGAGGCATTTTTTGCGAAAAACGGTGCATTTTTGGCTGCGAAACGTCTGGCTGCGAAATGTCTGGCTGCGAAATGTCCGGCTGCGAAATGTCTAGCTGCGAAATGTCTCGGCTGCGAAACGTCTGGCTGCGAAATGTCCGGGAGCCTTTTTTTTTCTCTTGACGAGGAGGAATCCAACCAAAAAATTTAATTGCTTTAGAATACGGAAAATGTGCGAGGATTCCAAAAATCATGATGAAAATGCTCAAAAATTGCTCTAAAACCTGGAAAAATGGCTCCTAAATGAGCAAAAATTGCAGAAGTTGTCTGGGGTGGAGTTTCCCAAAAAAGGGGCGGAGTCAGTTAAGCACTGCTCTGGGCTCCGCCCCTTTTTTGGGAAGCTCAACCCTAGACAACTTTTGCAATTTTTGCTAATTTCGGAGCCATTTTCGGGGGTTTAGAGTAATTTTTGAGCGTTTTCATTACGATTTTTAGAATCTACATGCATTTTTATGTTTTTTAGGCAAAAACGGCTAAAAATACTATGCGTACTCATCAACAGCCAGCTTCTGAAGAACATGCGGTGGAGCGTCTTTGATAATCTTCTGATCCGTCACCGTAAATGTTTGCTGGTCGTTGGTAGACATCACACCGGTGCTGAAAAATTAAAAAATTGAAAGAAAACTTATCAGAATATGGGAACTAACATGTACTTGCTCCTGTACTCATCGATGAATTTGCTCCATGATCCCAGAACTTTCCGGGTTTTGTCGTCATGCTTATCGAGTCCGGAGGCTTTGATCTGGAAAATTAAATAATACAGAATGTAAAAATGTGGGCAAATCCCTAAAATCATTATGAAAACTCTCAAAAATCTGTTAGAATCCGAAAATTGGCTCCGAAATGTTAAAAAACTTGAAATTGAGCTCGAAACTTCTGGACACTTCAGAATCCTTCGAAATCTGTGTTTTTGGAAAATTCAAAAGTTGGAACAATTCCCTATCGATCTGTTTAATTTTTCTTGAAATTTGGCCATTTTTGAGATAATTAGAATGAAAAATAACTGAATTTTAGTGAAAATTGACCAATTTCAATGAAAATCATACAGATCGATAGGGAATTTTTCGGAGATCATTCTGATTGTTGAATTTTTGGAAAATACCGAATTCAACAAATGATAGTGATTCCAGAAGTCTAGAAAGTCATTTTAAGAAACTTGGCTCTGGATAACTTTTGAGCTTTCGGCGAAAGCCTTTCGCTCGTTCCTTAGCTTACTTTCCGATTTTTTGCGCTATTTTTCAAGCTTTTCATTGTGATTTTTGAAATCTAGACACATTTTTGCATAATTTATGACACTTACCTCCAGTAAATACCACTCCAAAAGTCGTGATTGCCACTCGGAAAGACCATCTTTTGACTCGTAAAGTTGTTTGATTGCTTCTTGGAAATCTTTGTTCGTCAGTTTCTCCATTTGGTCACGAGCGCACATGATTTTGATCTGGAAAATGGGAAAAAATTGGTTATTTTTTAAAGAAAAATCGAGAGGGAGCGAGGATTTCGACTATTTTTTTTTAAGTGTCAAAAATGACTGCAGGTTCTAAAAATCACCCGGAAAATGCTCAAAAATCACCTGGAAACCTCGAAAACTAGCTTTTAAATGAGCCAAAAATCCGAAAACGTCTAGACTTCTAGAAACTCCAGGTTTCGCCAAAATTTTAATTTTTCGAAAATACAAAAAATGGAATAATCTACCAAAAATTCTCTATCGAACCGTATAATTTTCATCGAAATTGGATCATTTTGAAGAAAATTAGACTAAAAATGAGCCAAATTTGATATTTTTCATACAGATCGATAGGGAATTTTTTGGAGCTTATTCCAATTTCACTAATTTTCAAAATTTTAGATTTTACGATTTCTGCTGTGATTTCAAAGCCAATTTGTCAGGGTTTTGAAATGAGTTTTTAGCTTTTCTCATTGTAATTTTCCAAATCGAAACTGATTTTTCTCAATAAAAATCTTCAAAAATTCTCCTAACATGATGAAGATCGGCGTCAAACAGCTTCCTATTACAATCCGGCCAATCCGTGAGCATTTTCAGAACCAGTGTCTGAAATGCAAAGTTCACTTCGTACTCCTCGGTAAGCAGTGGGTCGACGACGTTTTCGAATTTTCGCTCCTCAGCTGGTACTGAAAAAATGAACGATTTTTCTCCATTTTAGCTAAAAATTGTCTTACAAGTCGCCAAATGCTCCATATGCTCCATAACAGTTGCTCCATAGTCCATGAGCATTCGAACGGTTCCCTCGTACATTTCCTGAAGAAATTATCGTTTTTAACTAGTTTTTCATGTGATTTTAATCTGATTTTTGTTGTTTAGAGCATTTTTTCGTGCTTTTTAGTGCCAGTTTCTACAAAAATCTTACTTTTGGCTCAGCGGTCGCCAACTTTGGCCAATCCTCACTTTTCGCGATATTGTACATGAAACAGTTGTTCTCCACGGTTTCCTCCGGAATTACAGGGAATCTGAATACATTTTGAATTTCATTTTTCACTGAAAATCAATCTCTTACACCACATAATAGCCCACAACTCGCGCCGGCGTCTCGTTTCCCATTTTGAAGAGGATTTGACGTTTTTGTTGCTTTTGGATCACATTTTTTGAAGGAATCTATAAGAAATTCAGCTTTAATTTATTACTTTTTCTATTATTTTATACTGACAATCAACCCGCTGGTTTGTTGATGAATTCTTCGCGACAGAAGTTTTCCGATGGGTATCCGACTCGTCGAGCGGAACATTTCTGCAATTTTGTGCAATTTTATTATTAATTTTCTATTATTTTTTCTTTATTCATGTGCGATTTTTTTCAATAAAATACGAATAAATGCGGTGAAAAATTAGAAAAATGAAGAAGCCGCGGGGCTATATGCAGGTGCGCTCTATTGATATGGGTTAGAGAGTGTGAGGCGCAGAGAAATGCTGGCGCATTTTCGGTGCGCAGTTGACGCAAAACTGGTTTTTGGCGGAGTTTTGAATAAATATATATAGGTCAATTGGAAGGTGAGTTCTTTCTTGGGACTAATAATATTTCCAGGTAATATAGAGTTGAATCCAACTATAAAATTTTTTTAGAACATGTGGAAAACAACACATTCAAATTATTCAGAAATCCTGGCTAGAGCTTAAGATATTGAAACTTCTAGAATCAATAGGAGTCAGGAAGCTTGGCTTGGCTGACTATGAGCTCACCAAAGTTCAGCACCAAAAGAACCGAATTTCCCTCTTAAAATCGTGACCCCGACGGACTTCCGGGCTGGAAAAGTGCTGGCAAATGTGGCAAATATGGTGTCTATAAGAAACTCGGATCAACTAATCAACTCATTCTTCACTCTCGTTTTCACACTCTTCTAGAAGAGAATCGAAAATGTCGTCGTTGAACGATGAGCCCGATGAGAACAATCACATTTTCTACGATCCGGTGACAATTTTGAGACCGATCTCGCGAGCAACAGGCATTAATTTGGATCAGGTATATACTATATGCATTCAAAATTCGAAAAAAAATTTCCCAGCTAAACTTCGTGACAGTCCTTCTCCTTTCCTTCGGTTTGGGCTTCTGGTTCCGTCTACAGTTTCGTGATGCGACTCGGACAACTCGTGCGTCTGTCACCACTGCGATTGGTCTAGTCTTCAGCTATTTTTGTTATGGAAAGTACGGTTTGATATCAACTCATTGGGAATTCAATAACAATAACTTTCAGTGCTATCATCCACCTGTTCATCAACGGATTTGGAAGCTATATCTTGATGAATACAGTATCACCAAGAAACGTTCACAAGTATGCAAATCTGCTCCATTGACAATTCCTGAAAGGTCCATTTTCCAGAGCCGTCTTTGCCTTCGCCATGGGATATCTCCTTCTCATCCACGCCTACCGTTGGATGTATCAAAAGACGTACTGTTTGGATGTGACTGGAAGTATGATGGTGGCAGTTGGAAAGATCACACTTTTGGCATCGGCTATCAACGATGGTATGGGGAGGGAGGAGAAGGATTTGAGTGCTGCACAAAAGAGGGATGCGGTGAAGGAGATTCCAAGTCTGCTGGATTTCGCCTCGTACATGTTCAACTTTCAGGTACAGTTTGCTCTCTGTGAATCATATTCGGTCTGTAAGAATCTGTGGCCGAGAGAGAGAGAGAGAGAGAGAGAGAGAGAAAAAAGCTCTTCCATCTCAAAAAATCTATAGCCAGCGTGGCAAACTTGTAAAAAAGGCAGTTTTCCACGTTTGCATGAATGTGGATCTTTTTTTGAGATGGAAGAGTTCTTCGCTCTCCCGGCCACGATTTCCTTTATAGCGAGGATGCACGAAAATTAAAAAAAAAAACCAAATTCCAATTTTCAAGACTATCATCGTTGGTCCAATGAATCACTACTCTACATGGTCATCCTTCCTGGATCTCGAACATGTCCCAAAGAATGACAAAACTGGAAAACCACACGACCCAACGTCCACTGCGATGCGAAAGTTTGAAATCGCAATCGGATTCTCTGTGGTCTACACCATCATTGGTCCATATCTTCCGATGACGTTGACCAATGATCCGGCAATCAATGAGTACAACTTGGTGGTCTGGTGGTTGATTACGGTGGTTGCATCGACAGTGCACAGGCTTCCATACTATTTTGCATGGACTATTTGTGAGTTTTCTCTGCTCAAGTTTTCAAAATTCTCATTTTTCAAATTCCAGCCGACGCCATCTGCAACATCTCCGGATTCGGTTTCGATGGACTAGCAGAGGATACTTTGGAGCCCAAATGGTCCAAGACTACTAATGTGAAACCGTTGAGGGTTGAGGTGAGGTTTTCCTATTTAGAATAAAAATTCGAACCTATAATTTTCAGTTTGGTCAAAACTACAAGGAAATGGTTGACAACTGGAACATTTGGACAGTCGCATGGCTTCGAAGAGTTGTGTATGAGCGAGTAGAGGGTCCTTACCGTACTCTGGCCGTTTATGTGACTGGTGCCGCGTGGCATGGATTGGCAGTGGGATACTACTTTTCGTTCTTGACCAGCGCTTTGTTCACGTTGTCTGCTGCTACGGTAGGTTTATATTTAAAGCCTTAATTATTCGAATTTCTAAATTTTCAGTTCCGTCGTTGCATGCGCCACCGATTCCTGGACAACCAAATGCACAAACTGATGTATGATATATTCGGAATGTTGGTATCGAAGTTTGCAATTGGATACATTCACTGGCCATTCTACATTATGCACTTCTGGCCAAGTCTCTTTGTGTACAGGTGAGTTGATCTTATCAAAGATTTTATGGGACCATCTAAACACAATTTCCTTTTTTCCAGAAAGCTCTACATGACTCCCCACATCATTGCCCTCGCCATCTACCTTTACCTTCCTCAAATCTTCCCACCACAAAAGAAGAGTAAAGAGTCGATGCCAGCAAGTGCTTCTTCTAGTCAGCAGACTATAAGGGTCAGACTTTTTTCGATTTGAATGTTCAAAAATGTTCTATTTACAGTCTGAAATTTCTCAACAAAGCTCTACCAGGACAGCTATCAACTCCTCTACTCGCACAGCTATCGAGAAGTGATCTCAACTGGCGAAGCAAAAATCGAAAATTGATCGAATTATTGGGATAAGGGACTTTGATCCCGAAGCGATTTCAAATTATTTATTGTGTGAATAAATTCATTCTTTATTTCGATGATTACATTATTCGGGAAAGCTTTGATCGCATGGTTGATGAAATCCAGATAGCAGTGCGAACCTCTGAAATCTGCAATTTTGTTTTCCTGCCTCAGAAATGAAAAACATTATTTATTTGTTTTAGAAAATGTGAGATCATTTGGTACATACAACACAAGATGATAGTTAGAAAATTGAAAAAAAAAGAGATTACACAATGAAAAAATGCTAGAAAAGAAAGAAGGTATTTATGCAATTCATATTTATGTAATGCTTCTTTTCCCGACTAATTGGGTTTTCGTCTTTTGTGTCCTTCATCAAACATTACATGGAGTAGAAGACTCCATTCTTATAAGCAGCCGACTCTCCATTCTTTGGTTTCAATTTCAAGGGAACCATGCGGTTGTAGAAAACAATCATAAGGACGAAAGCAATGAAGATTGTGGAGGATTGAAGAATGATGACGTACTTGTAGCCAGTGTGTTGGAAGAGGAATCTGGAAAATTGCTAATGAAGATGACTAAGGTACAGTAATCAAAACATACGTGATAATGATAGAAGCCACAAATGGAGTGACACTTCCTCCAAAACTGAACAATCCTTGCATGGTTCCTTGCTTTCTAGGACCCAAAATCTCCGAGTACAACGCGGCTGCTGGAGACTCAACAAATGGGAAAGCGATTCCAAAGAAGAAGACGAAAGCGAAAATGTAGAGAGCCATTGGGACACGAGTAGTGGAACTGCACCAGGTGTAGGTATCGAGGCACCCTCCGACTACTGTAGTGTTGGATCCAGGAGGCAAGAAGTTCAGAGGTCCCGAGTAGAACCACCATGGGTAGTTTACCAAGTGGAATGCGACGAATACACCCAATCCGAATAGGATCTGAAGGCGCTTGTCACTGAAAAAAGTAGTATGGTTAATTGTGTGAATCCTAGAAATACAACTTACATCTTTCCGATTCTAGACTTTCCAATTCCAAAGTTGATTAGCACGGAGACAATGCATGTGACAGACTCAATGATACCATTGTAAAGGATTGCTTGAGAATCCTTCCAGTCATAGAGTACGGTGGTCAGAGGTGTCGACATTCTGAAATGCAATAATAAGGAAATATTTTGAAAGTTGATGATACTTACACTTCAATATTGGTGGCGATCATACTGACAATCATATACAAATAAATGCAGATGAGTGCTGGGACCAGGTCGTATTTGGGAACAACAACGTAGCTGGCATTGACTGAAAGTTGAATTGCAAATTTGAGAAAATTTGAGATTGCTACTGTTGATTTCACTTTTGTTCCCTTTCAATGTTCTTTTGCCCTCGTTATGTGCAAATTTTCAGTTCGTTCTTATCATTAATAGGGTTGGTTTTATCGAGTCGCACCCAGAACATGACTTGACAGAAATAGATGTGCTCTTGTTTGCTCTATCAGCTCAAGAAGTCAGACGGAAATGATGCTACTAGTCTTAACTTGTAATTAAAAATGAACTCACTCTTCTCATCACCATCTTGATTCTTATCGATGATTCCAGCATAGTCCTCTTGGAAGGATACCAACATTATAACAGCAGCCAGTACACAGATCACTGCCATAAGGTATGCTGATGCGGTGTACATGTCGATTTTCACGATTCCAATGTTGAATCCTTGTTCTCCGAGAGGGGTGAAGAAGGCCTAAAAATTCTAGATGTTATAAAAAATTTTTGTTACAACAAGAGAAAAATTATATTTTGCCCGAAATTTCAGACCGATCGCCTACCGACTGCGGACCCACCCGACCGGCTGTCGACCTATGTCGATCGCCGCGGTCGGTCGGCGGACGGTGATTTCCCATAACCAGAAATTCAATCTCTACAAAAACGACTTACCGAGATAGCAGGTCCAAATGAGATTCCAAAGACGTATCCTGCTGTTCCATAAGAGATAGCCTTTAGTCTATCCTTCGGCGTAGAAGCAGTTGCTCCGTATGCTCTCAATGCTGCCAGGTTACCGACACCAAGTCCAGTAACCACTCTCGCAGCCAGCATATACCATTTTCCATGTTGCTGCACTTCACTGATAGCTCCATACATCAGTTGACCGACTGCAGCGATCAGGAATCCGGTGACGGTTGGCCATTTGCAAG
Organism: Caenorhabditis sinica; assembly: GCA_963932045.1. Classification (NCBI taxonomy): domain Eukaryota; kingdom Metazoa; phylum Nematoda; class Chromadorea; order Rhabditida; family Rhabditidae; genus Caenorhabditis; species Caenorhabditis sinica. The sequence goes on from OZ009940.1 coordinate 26,577,726, forward strand.
ACATTGTCTTCTGGTTCCATAACCCATAGAGGGGATTTGACTGGAAAAATAGAAAATTTTATGTACTGGAGCCAAAACTGACATCGCAAGTCAAACCTAACCTTCTTACTTCCTAAACCCCTCTACTCCGTTCCTATTGACACGGAACTCATAATGATAATGTTTATTTTTTGCATAGCACGTGAATCAGGTCGTCATGCACCTAGAACCCAGAGTTTCTCTAATCATTTTTCAATTTTCAAAGTACGCATGCAAGCGACGACAAAAAGTCAAATATAATCAGATTATTTGATAACGATTTTATAGAAGTGTCACTCTTTTCCCTCAAGTGTACTGATTGACTGGTCAAATTAGAATTGGAAAAAAAGGTTGCGGAGGTTGAAAGTTCGGTCTTAGTAAGGAAAGAGCTGGGGTCTCTCCATCTCGACGGAAAGGCCCCGCTTCATTGGCGAAATCGAAATTTGCGGTCGGGAAGCGGGCGGATAAACGGCAGCAAGGAAATCCTTGTGGGCTAAAATTTATAAGAAACTCACAACAGTGCATCCAATATTACACGCAGCCACAACCCATCCCAAGAAATCCATATCAGCAGTTCTGTCCAATCCAGAGAGATATGGCCACATGGACATGTAGTATACGGAAATCTGAACTCCCACCACAAACTGCATTCCAATGGAAATCCACATGGCTCGCCATTCCGTAGACCTTTCATGGAGAGGGGATCGGATGCTGGAATTTTATTAGTGAAAGACTATATTATGAAGTACTGTTTTACAGTAGAATCTAGTATTCTAGAAGCTAAGGCCTAGTTTTATTCCGCCGTCCAGAATTTGAAAAATTTTTTAGAGAAGGCAAAATTGAGCTAGTGTATAGCATCCGACAAAACGGTCAAATGGGTGCTGGACGGACGATTTCATCCGAATTTTATTAAATCATACTAAAAACTCACCTATCCAGAGAAATTCCAGAATCCTTGGACGGTAGCGAAATGTCCGAATCTGACGGGAAAACGCCCATGACTTGAGGGAAATCTGGAAAAATAGAGGATCAAGAAATCACCCTAAACACTGTAAAAGTAAGCGAGCCTTGAAGTTATAAAACAAGGTAACTTTTTGAAAGAGGAAACAAAATATTCAGGCACCGGGGGATAGACAAAAAGTGATGTTTGTTATGATAGATAAGTGAGGGAGGCTTGATAACCTTTTAGGCTCCATGGAGGGGGAAGACCACATAAAAACAGAATAACAAGGTACTGTAAAAAATGGAGAAAGGAGGAACCCCCATTCTTCATCAAACTGACAAAATCGAAAGTTCTAGATCGAGGTGGGAAATGTGGGAAAACGAATGTACCGCTGCCTCCTCCTCCTTCTTATCTTATCAACCCCCCGGGTACCCTTTTTCTATCAATTTCCTCCTGCCCTTATCTATCATTTTCCGACTTCATAAAAAAAAGAAACACAGAGATGCGAAAAGTGTGAACAAGACATATGTGCTATGTAATTAGAGAAGAAAACAGGTACCAGGTACACATGGAAGATACTTTGAGGAGGAGGAGGAGGTGATAGTGTAGACTATCAGGTGATAGAGACAACATGTGTGTTAACCTGAACCCACTTATGGTCTGAAAATTATAGAAAAAAAAGTGGAAGATAAGGAAAGAGAAGGTGATGATGCGTTTTTATGTGTGCTTTATTACATAGACAAATTGGGGAAAAGGTGAGAAGTCAAAAGTGGACAACCAAGAGTTGAAAGGGAAAGATTCGAAAAGGTGAGCTAATAAATTTTTAACGTATTCAGATCTACTATTATGTTGCCAGTTTCCTTATTCAGAAAACTTGCTCGAGGTGCAAAGGATCTCATCCAAAGATGCTATGATTAGAGTCAGGACCATTAAGAAATATTTTGTACTAGAACTTCAGAACCGTTACTAATGACAACCAACAAATTCCGTGTCTGTTAGATGTCATAGCTCAACAGCCAGTAGACCGATTTTCATGAAAACTGTACAGATTGAATGGAAATTGTCGGAGATCATGCTAATTTTCTTCTTTTTTCCAGAATGGAGTTAATTCGGATTTTATTTTGTCCGTCCCTCGTCCGCCGCTCTGTCGTCCGTTCGAAATTCGTCCGGCAACAGCCATATGGTTTTTTGGAGAATTGCTCAATTTGCATTCGAATTAATTTGTATAAAGATGTCATACAGTACCGGTCTATAGTATATGAACTTTTGGTGTTTCCAGTAAAAAAAAGTCAACTTTGGGGGGTCTGGGAAAGGTTGTTAATCATGGCCGTTTGATTTGAAACTTTTTGGGTGTATACATCAACTCTAGAACTCTATTTTTGTAGTTGGCTCGTGAAATGCAGAAGACCCTGAAATCGGTGAAAATTGCACTGAAAATGCGGAAATTTAGCATCACCCCACTTTAAAGAGGCACACCATCTTTAGAAGAGAGCGTACAAAAAGTTGTCATCTACAAAAATACAATTCTAGAGTTGATGTATACACCCAAAAAGTTTCAAATCGAGCAGTCATGTTTAACCTCTTTTCCCAGACCTCCAAAGTTGATGTCAGAGGAACGACGGACGGAAGAATTCTGACCGGATAAAGCAGAAATCAGCGTCAAAAGTCTCCTGTTATTTGGAACCGTGTCCCATGTTTCGATTCTCCATAAAATACAAAAATCGTCCAATTCTCAATTCCTCCGCGTTTTCTGAAGTATGGTTCCGTGATCCTCATCCCTTCGGAAGTGAGAAAAGTGATTGATACGTTTACCAAGAGATATTTATCTTCACATTTCCTTCCTTTTCTCTCCTTTCTCCTTTTCTGATTTTCAAAAGTGATCTAACGACCCTGAACACCGTATCGAAAAACGGATTGATAACGAATTGATGATGGATTGGACAACTTTTTGATATGGGGAAAAGATAATAGGTTTCTTTGCAAAACGATGTGATCTGTGTTTTCCTATTTTCTTTTTTGGTTTGTGGGAAAAATGGAAAGATGGAGAAGGAAGGGGATCAGAAGATCAGAATTTATGTTTTTAAAGTTCTCATGTAGGTTCCAATGAAAAGAAAAAACAATGTTCCTGAATCCGAAAAGACAGCAGCTTCAGCTCACTTGGATGAAGGCAGTTCATAAAAAATTTCAAAACTGGAAATCCAATACTTCGCAATTGCTTTATCTGGAAAATCAAGTCAAAGCAATTCCAATGATTTAATATAGGTAATGTATCCGAGACCAAGAAACTAACACTTGTTGTGAAATATAGTACTTTTCCTTGTGACATGTGTCCCAAACGTACCCATGACGTACTCAAGGCTTCAGAAGCATGCTAGAAGAAGACGATATTTGTGACACTTAACCAATTTGTCATATTCGTCGATGACTACCAGAAAAGACAACTGGAACATAATTGTTGTGGAAATGATTTTATCTGAAACCCTTCGTTGATGGTTACCATATGATACAATACTATTCGTCTAACTTTAAAAAGCACCCACAATCGAAATCCACGTGATCAAGTTGTACCCATCATACCTCGCTACCGATGTTCTTGCCGGAAAGAACCTGTTTATTAAAGAATGATACGCAGGAGTGACAAGGTCGAGAACAAAAATATGACTTTGATTGTCTGATCTTGTCAGGAGGGCAACTTTATAGAAGGTTGATGTTTGAAAATTTGGGTCTGCTGAAATTCGTCTGAAAAACATCTTCATGGATAGTCGTTCGATGTTTTTCTGGGTGTTGTAATAATCAGGCCATCCAGAAAAAAAAACTGAAAAAAAACGAATATTAGGGTTCCCGTTTAAACAAACTTTCGGCTGTGTCATGTCCGTCCAAAATTCGTCGGGTTACGGTTGTTCGTAAGCGAATTCAGGTTGGAATAGTTGGTCGGATGGCGAGCGGACAACCCTCTACTGGCCCTTTTTTCTTTGCGCTCGAAAAAGAACTTCTGTTCCTTCACATAGGCAAAACGCAACACTCCCTGAAAAAGTAACTCAATCAAGAACATGATGACATATAGGAAGGACTGATGCATTTCCTGACACTCAATTGGATTTGGGTATCCTCTTTATTCGGTTTATCTGCACGTGTTCTCAACACCCATATGAAAAATATGGAGAACCTGATACCTTGCTTCAAGAACTCTCAAAAATCGAAAAGTTCACCTAGAATATATTCTTGAAGTTTCCCCATCCATTTCTCTTGTTTTGCTCTTCAAAACAAGCACAAAAAGGAAGATGTAAAGGAGAGGAAGAAGTGAGAAATTTCAATTTCATTCGTCTCGTCTCTTTGCTTTCCGCCCCTAAAAACCTCATCGATATTCTTTACTCGTTCTGAAAGCAGGATGCGCCTCCGTGAGCTCTTTTGCAGCAGCTCCAATTTCTCGTGTTTTGGCCAAGTGAATCTTGAGGCTTTAGTTCCAGATTCCAGTTCCTCTGAGATCAAAAATAACATGTTCTTTGTCAAGCTATGCATCTGGTGTCATGAGGTCCTGGGAACTTTTTATTTTCTCAAGACCATAACATAACATTTCCTGGAAATGTTCTGGAGGAGAATTGCAACACCAGTCCCTAACTCTTCCTTGTTCCTTCTTGCTCTTTTGTTCTCTTTCAAGATGAGAGGAAAAATAACAAGAGGTTTGTTTTTCTTGCGTTCCCTAATCTCTAAGTATGATCAAGTAGGTCAGCTGGAAAGGTCTACTTTTATTTTATTTTTGGAATTCTGGACTTGGGAAATTTAGAAGAATAATAAGAATCATTATTTTAAAATTTTATAGCAAAGGCCAATATAATACAGGCTGACAATTTAGGCTGAAAGTTTGTAGAGATATAGTTCGAAAACTCTTTTTTGTGGGTTATATTTCTTTGTGCAATATCAGGATGAAGCATACGTTTCAAAATCCTCCATACTTTCACTAGAAACCGCCGGAAATTGCCCTTCATAGTCAAAAATTGAAGACGTCACCCACTCTTTTAAAACAAGACTCAAAAAAGTTGCCATCTACAAAAAATTAGTTGCGGAAGTATTGAACCAATTTAGACAATTTTTAACTCAATTTTCAGACCCTTCAAGGAGAGTATTTTTCCATTTGAAATACTCATTACTCTTTGAGCTGCTATGTACGCCTCCACGACCACTCTCGCCCATACATGTACAAACTGGGCCACCATGAGTTGGCCATTTTCTAAGCTTAAGCAAGACATTTTTGAGGAAATTTGATATCAAAATGAGCTGAATGAAATCTGCAAAATAAAATACACAACATCAGTTTTTAGCTTCTAGTTTTCGTCCAATTTCGTTAATACACTCGGCACTGGAGACAAGAGAGCCTAGCAAGAACTGATAGCTGGGAATTAATGGTATGCATATCATACTGTAGATTTCGTTTAGGTCTAATGATGACCTAATTCAACTTTTTTTTCCAATAAATCTCCTCAAAACCAATTTCAAATCTTCCGCCTTTTCTGACGTTTCATTAGTGCACATCCTCCTTCCTCATTTCATTTCATCACCCTATTTTTATCTCCCCACCTATTTCTGATCCAAAGCAAAATTGTTTACGTCAGAAATGCTCTTTTTTTCTCCTTTCTTCTAGACCCTTCCTTCTAACTAAATAACTAACTGACCAAAAAGATGGGCGGTTCGAGATAACCTAGAAAAGCAAAAATAAGAAGCACAAGGAGAAAGGTCTCAACTTTGAAACATCAACTCAATTTAGATCACATCTTCGGGACCCACTCTGAGTAGTAGTAGTAGAAGTGTTGTTGCTTTTTTCAAAACGGGGGGGGGGGGGGGTCTGGGTCAAACTTTGAGAATCTGATCTTAGAGTTTGCTCTCCTCAGGATTTTGAATCTAGAGTCCTCTTGTACCTAGCACACAAAGGATAAAAAGTGTGGAGCCCCCTACACTTGCGTGTAGCCTGCCGGTTATTGGCTGTCTGACTTAGACGGGGTCTCTACTCTTGCGATCCTACCTAAGCCACCGCCGGTGGTTCAGTACTACGATGTCTTAGGTTTAAGCGTGTGCTAGGTAACTAGTGTTTCAACTAACTGTTTATTATTACTAATAAACCGAGGGGTTAGACATATTAGGGGAGCGGGACGGTGAGTGGTGTGGCGACACACCACACCAACCAACAACAATCAACGACTGAGTGAGAGGGAATGAGGCGAGAGCGAGGAGAGGCGACTACGGTCACACCCGGTTCCTGTGTGCAGGTCGTGGCGAGACCCGTCGAGGGGAAAGGATGACAATACCTTTAAAGGGGTGAGAGAGTGTGTGTGGGGGAGAGACGCAGACATACCTGCGGCTCTACACAAAGGGAATGAATGGCGGGCGAGGGAAATACATTATATTGGCGGGTATTTCACCCAAATAAAGGGGAAAGGAATGTATTTGGGGGAAATAAGGTATGAGAAGGAAGGGGAATGAGATAATTATGGGGAAATAGGAATATTGGGGCACGAAGGGGGACAATATTACTATAACAAAGAATTATCGATAGAATATTGTGACAGGAGGGTGTTCGGGGCCCACTCTTCTGTCAACACTCCTGGGGGCTAGGGTCCGGCGATCATCCCAAACGTATAGTCCCATGATTGCTCTCCGGTGTTCGCTGATGGTACTTGCGAGTTCGGATTCCTCCTTTTGGCTGTCCTGTACTTCAAAGTTAAGAGAGATTCCTTTCTGGATTCTTCTCGATTTCGGGATTATCGCTCTCATCAATCTCACATAATCCTGTATTTTCGTCACATGGACTACTCTTTACAGAAGCGAGAAGAGATTCGAGGGTTTTTCCATCTATCTTCGAAGTGTCCGGAATAAGGGCGTCTCTGCAAACCTTTTTTATTCAGCGACGGAGAGACGTCCTGTGAGTTCTAGTACTGGTTCGAGGGTCCTGACACCACTCTCCTCAGACTACCATCTCTAGACATGCTCTAACGTGCGACTGAATTGTGCACAGTATCTTTGATTCGGTCCTGACTTTCCTTGAATTGGGGTCTCATTCCTTGGTGAGTGGGGCTCGGGAGTTGGTTTTACGACGATTGGATCCAGATGAGATTGACTCAGAAAGTCCGTCTCGACATCCGTGTCCTTTCGAGGGAGGTCTTCATCAATTGTCTCCAATTTCGGAACGAATGGTTCCGGCAGTTCTTATTCCAATAGACGATTTCTGCTGGTTGAGGTGTTGTCTTTGCTGGCTTGAACTCTGATATTGAGGTTTTGATGAGATCCTTTTCGGCTAAGAGTGCTCTCATTTCAAACAGTGTTTTAGAAGTAGAATGTTTTCTCGGTGTTAGAGTCTCTTCGCCACCTGATTGGCTCGGAGCTCCTACCGAGCGCACATTTCTAACTTCATCCGACTCTGCGATACGAGGGAGCGACTCTTCTGGGTGACTGATGGAGTTGTCCGGTTTTGCACTGGTTCCTAGGTCGACTCCGATTTTGGGGCGAATGATTTCGGCAGCTCTGGTTCCAATAGACGATTTCTGCTGGTTTATGCGTTGTCTTTGCTGGGGTGAACTCCGAAAGTGACATTCATGATGCATCTTGGCCAAGAGTGCTCTCGTTTCAAACAGTGACTTAGAAGGAGTCTGTATTCTCAGAGTAAGAGTCTCTTCGCCACCTAAGTGGTTCAGAGCTCGTACCGAGTGTACATTCTCAACTTCTTCGGACTCTGCGATGCGAGGGAGCGACTCTTCTTCTGTACTGGTGGCGTATTCCAGTATTGCATCGGTTATCGGGGAAGTTGCGAGACAAGTGATGTCCGGGGCATTCGGCTTTTGCTCGGATGGTGATGAACGATCATCTGTAAAACAACTCATTGAGCTTACCTGATTTTTTGTTGATGTAATGCATCGATTGGCTTTTGGAATTGATCCGGAAGTTGGTGACGGCTGTTGGGTCCGCATGAGTATTATCATCTGAATCCTTCAATTTCCTTGCGGTCTCTTACGACTCGGATGGGTCGATTTCGAGAGGAATCAGTGACTTCACGGTCCTTGTGTAGATCTTCTTCCGAAATCGGATTTGTGTAGATCGGTTGTGTCCGTCTTCTTTGACCAATAGCTTCTGGATTCTTCCGGTTTGCCAATTGTGACGAGTAGTTTTCTTGTTGTTTGAGAACGAGTTGGTCTACTCGAGGGACCTTTTTCGACTTTTTAGTATCCTTGTGTACGAGGGATGGATACTTTCTCAACCAAATGTCTCAATGATTTCCCTGATTTTCGGGGTCCGTTGATTTTTTCGTCCGAGCTGGAACTTCCTCTATTTCTGCTGTTGTCGCGTCGATTTGGCGTGTCGATGCTTTCCGAGGGGAAGAAATGATTTGAACGGATCTTTGGATCTCGTTCTTGCTCTTTCCGAACCGAAAATCTCTAATCTCCAGAGCTGTGCACTATTCTTGTAAGTAGTGACAGTAGGAGTCAGATTTTCCGGCGAATCAGTCACATTTCGAGGGAAATTTCAGCATGGAAATTATTCCTCTCTCCATGGCCGGACTCTAAATGACGTTGAACGTGGAAGGTGTTTTCGAGGGGGACTGCTTGGCTGAGGCGATTGGTTTTTGGATTTGATCGTGAACGCTGGTGTGGCTATCGGATTTGGTACAATATTCGTATCTGAGCTATTCGATTGCCCTTCTGTCTCCGATGACTGGGCGGGAATGGTTTCGAGGGAACTCATACGATTTACCGTCTTTTTGATAACATCACATTAAGCTTCTTTCGATCGGGACTTCTAGACATCAATGATTCGATTCCTTCTTTTGGCGGCCAATGCTGACTCAGTGCCGGTTGAAATGTCGATGAATTGATGAAAAAAATTTTCCACAAGTCCTTGATTTGTTCCAAAAGAACCTTGAAATGTTGGAAAGTACTGTCAGCGTTCTACTATTTCCCGAAATGGGTACTCTGTTAGTCTCTAATTTATCCAGGTCCGATCGATCAGCGATATCATAAGACATCACTTACGAGAAAGTTCCCAGATTAATCCGAGCTAAACTGGTAGCACCATTCGTAGTCCGAAGAGCTACTTAGGGAAATTTCGAATGAAATTGGTCAGAGACATCGACGAGGGTAGCATATAATAGCTCCTCTCTATCTAAGCTCGTCAGAATCGCTTCCAGACTATTTACATTTTTTGGGTTCGAAACGATTTAATGAACGCAGAAGGCGTTCTTAGAGACTGTTTGACTGAAGTTACCGGAATACTGGAATGAAGTTGCAGTGGGCGAGATTGCTTGAGCAGGCGGTAATTGTTTCTTCTTTTCATCTCCGTTGGTGTCGCGTCGGTTTGGCGTGTCGATGCGTTCCGAGGGCAGAATGAAGTAGAGTGGAACTACGCTGTTTTCCATTTGAAGAATGTTTCCGCTGTTGAGTTGAGTTTGGATGATGTAGTCATGATCCTTTGGAGATCCTTTTGATGCGAGGGGATGTGATCAATTGATGCAGTCGTTTCCTGGTGATGTTGTCCTTGGAAGCACGTCGACTTACTTTCCATTCCAGGGTACGGCTACCATCGGATCTCCGTTCTCATCTTATCTGCATTTCTTCTTGAAATCAGCGAATAACCTTTACTTTGGATTTCGCTCCTACTTCTTCAAAACCGAGATTCTTCAATCTCCATAGCTGTGCACTATCATTGTAAATAGTATCAGTAGGAGTCGGATCATCCGGCGATTCTGTCTCATTTCGAGGGGACATTTCACTTGGAAGTTATCCCTCTCTACATGGCCAGACTCTAATTGTCGTTGTGTTTGTCGTTGTATAAGGCGTTCTTGAGGGAGACTGCTCGGTTGACAATGCCGGCAGACTGGGGTGTAGACGATGATGCTTTGGAATCGGGTGGTGATGGGCTGGATCCATACTGTGTGTATTTATATCACAAAAACAAGCGCATCGTACGCTATGTGACAGTGTGCCATCGTCAATCATCTTAACTTTCGTGGTGATATCGAATTCGATACATTCACTATGTCTAGTCGTCACCAAAAACAACGAATTTTCAAGTGCGAGGGACGAGGGGTGATTCAGATTCTTTCGCTAGATTTCTGCGCTGCTTTCGGGCGAGATTCCTATTGGAATACTCAAGCCGTCGGCTACACAGACGTCCAGCTCAGAAACTCTTCGCTCTCTCATCGCAAGCGCTCTCAAAGTGATGTTGGGCGGCTCGCTTTCAATTTTTCACATCGATAGCGAATTCGGATTAACGAGGGGTGACGAATGGTTTTCTTCGAGGGCGTAGGCTTCGGTGTTGTGTTTTCCTTTGGCAGTAGGTACGCTTACTGAAGCTTCGGTAGTTCTCCTTCTTGTCAATGAGTGATTATGCACTAGATGTGTGTTTGATGGAATATGTACTAGATGTGTAGGAATTCCAGGCATGTACCAGATGTGTGTTCGAGGGGGAGTGTACCAGATCTCGAAGACTTTGGAACGGCGAGTACCAGATGTGTGTTGCATGATGAACGATGTGTAGATGTCCTTCACTTGTAGTTCGATGATCCAGATGTGCATGTATTTTAGAAGACCAGCTTTTGAAAGTTTTATGCGATAACAAAAGAGAGCATTGGACGATGTTCGAGGGAATTTGACCTTCGGCAGACCAGTACTAGGATAGAACGCTCTAACACGAGCAGCCTCGTCTACGAGTCCGTAGACTTCGTCTTCGATAACCTTTCTAACGCTAGAACCTGGCTGCGAGGGGTCCACTTCCGATCGCGCATCATTCGCCTACTTCAAAATATCGGTCATAAAACTATGCAAAAAAATCAGATGCTTCCTAGTACATCGAGGGCTTCCTTCTTTTCCACCTTCTCGTTGAGGATTCGCATTGAAGTATCGAGTGTTCATGTCCATAGGTGCAGCAGCATTTGACGGCACTACTGTTGTTACGAGGGACGGTGATGGCGATGAGATGTTTATCGCAGTTGTCTCCGACTTCGTAGCATTGACTCGAGGGCTTCTCCGGACATTCTTTGAAGATTTTCGAGGGAGTTCTTGATTCCGGACTTCCATGTCTGAGCGGTGCCATTGGCAGAGTTTAGATTCGAATTCGAGGCTTGGTTAGCTCTCTCGTTCGCGTCCGAATCTCCAGCCTAAGGTAAACCGTATCTCGGATCATTTCTGTGACTTTGATTCTCCAGTGTGTCATACGAATAGAAGACGATGACGTTGACATTCTCTCTTCTATGGGTGAAGTCGTGCATGGTCGGTGAAGACGGGCTTGGTGATTGGTTACTGGATTCGATCGGCAGTGATGTAGCGGCTTTCTGTCTCCAATGACTCGGAGGGGTCGATTTCGAGGGACTCAGAAACTTCGCCGTCCTGTAGATGACATCACATCAGGCTTTGTTGATCGAGTGTTCCTTGTTCGAGGGTTCCAGCAGCTATTCGATTCCTTCGGCGGTCGGATTGTTGACCAGATGATGCAGAATTTCACGAGTCCTTGCAGGTGGGATACGGTTAGATCTTTCGTATCTTCTTGCTGTTCCGGGATCCGTGAAGTGGTGGTGCGTGATGTCCTCTTTCTCACGACTTGACTCGGAATACAGTACGAGGGGTTTGTATTGATTTCCGGCTTTGGTTGTAGTTCGATGTTCCTTGGGTGACTTCTTCTGCTTGAAGTGATATCTTTATTGAATGGAACTTCGATTGAGACGTTGTTGACAAGATCCTTTTCGGATCAGAGCGCATTAACAGTGACTTAGAAGGAATAAGTTTTCTCGACTTAAGGATCTCTTCACCAAAAATGGTTCGGAGTCCCTGACGAGCGAACAACTTCACTTCTCCGGACGCTGTATAACGAGTCTCTATGGGACAATTTCAACATAATATTATTGAAAACGAGGGGAAAAGGGTGCGAGGGCTATCTTCCGGCTTTCATCCATCATCGTTTGCAACCGGTTTGCAATCGAATCTTGATGTAGTCAGTGGCATTAAGCGGTAAGGGGTAAGAGAGTTCGATTCGCTGACGCGCGCTAGTGAGCTACGATACATTGTGGGTTGACGAGAATTTCGCAAAAGGTTCGCGATTCCTTTAGCATATCCTCATTTGGACGGCTTATCTACAACGTGCCACTATCGTTATGCTCATCTAACACTCATGCAGCTGCTCTGAGTCTTCTAGTTTTCTTTCTCGAATCATGTGGAAAAAAGGTATACTTTTTATTCCAGCATGTTCCGAGCGAGGGAAACATCATACTCACAACATCGCGCTATTCTATCCTCAGCGGCTTCAAGTCCGTGCTCATCACTTCTTCCGCAGTGACGGCAAATTGGAGTCTCGCGGCTCCGAGGGGTTGGGGGGAGGGGGGGGGGGGGGTCCGACAACAAAGTGAGGTTGTTGCAGGTGATATTACGTTAGCTCATCGTAATACCAGGTCGCTCCGTTTACCAAGCGGACGCCAAGGCTTGTAACTGATCCAAAAAGTGATTTTGATTTTATTAAAATACATAATTTTTGCACGATTTTATGATATTTTTGAACCAAAATATTATTAGACTTAACAATACTCTTGGTATTGCGTTAGGGCAATTTTCAAGAATCCTCTCTATTCCCTTTGGAGAAATAGAGGCTTTTGGGCAAAGAACTCCTGTCTCGAATTTTCCGATGCAAGTAGAGGTCTTCAGATACTTTTAGAATCTGAGACATATTGGTTCTCGTCGCCCTTCGAGGGGGCACTACTACTTGGTAGAGAGTATCGGAGGAACCGCTGTTTGAATTCGTTAGAATCCACGCTCACTGTTCTCTCTTCCACTCGGTTAAAGTCATAGTAGATTTTGAATTGAGATATCCACCATTTTTACCAAATTGGCCATCATTTGACGGTAGGTTTACTTTTCTATGTTTTAACCGAACTCATATCGCTGTTCTCGGATGGGTGCAATACAACAGTCTCATATGATACGAATCCGCATAGCCGGGACCATAATTCCCTAGCAGGAATCTCATTCTTACTTTAACCAGACGACTTACCTCGTCATTCCATCTTCTCCATAATAAGCGGGATTATTATAGCAAGACGACTGATAATACAATAAGGGGGGAATTCTCCTAACGAGAAACTAAGTGTTCACGATGACTATTTAAAGCGGGTTCGAGGGCTTGTCAGTACGTTCCTACCGATATACCAGTAGCGTCGAGACGAAAGTGAGTCCGCAAAAAGAATTTTGGAGGGCTATTAGAAGCTACTTGAGCGACTACCCTATATTTATCAAAAATAATGGAATCTCACTTGTATCTCGAAAGCATATCTGATATTCGAGTCTTCTTTTGTTTTGTTTCAGAGTTTATATCTCCGAGAACACACCGAAGTCAGACAATTACGAACACCTTACGCCTACTAAAACTCCGTCTTTATAGACAGTACATCGCTACGAACACTAATACATAAAGCTAACACTTTACTCTTATCAATCAAGAGAGGGTGAACGCTATGTATAAAGACAATATACTAAAAACCTACTCACGGTACGAGGGGAAAAAAAGAGGGGAGAATAGCTTAGGTGTGGGATACAAATGATAGTGTAGGACGAATAGAATGGGGGTACGGTTATAAACGAGAAGAAAGGTGACGATGTATCTCTTTCACTACCAGATCAGTTTAATCGGCGAGGTATTATTGACTCAATGGTACGCTCAATCTTCTACACCACAATCATGTTCAGAGAACACGAAAGCCACGCGAGGGTGAGTAAGACCGAGGAACCTATGAGCAACCAATACACTCCTTTTATATCACATACTAAATAGAATCTCCGATGAGTGTGTACTAACGACGCCACGTGTGCACGCCAACACTCATGGTTTCATTAGACATAAACATCGAGGAGAAACTATATTAGATGCGAAGTTCCGATTCGACTAATCTGCAGTTACTCAAAATTCCCGTCTACACTAATGCTTAAAGACCTATGAGCTATAAGAGCACGAGGCTCCCGGGGGCCAGGGAAATCCCTAACCTACCTTCTATTCTTGGTGTTTGGAGACGGATTTGATCGGATTGGTTCGAGGGACGATTCATAATGCAGTGATGTACTAGATGACACGATCTTGGAACTTACTTGCTTCCGTGAGCTTCACTAGGTTTCTTCGAGGGACGCTATCAACGACCGCTCAAAGAGCCCGGATCCACTGCATGGAAGAAGCGACACCTCTACGGGATGTCTGTTCCTCCTTGGCTGCACTACATCTTCTCAAACCATGAAGACACCTTCTTGATCCATGAAGACACCTTCTTCTGAAGACACCTTCTTTTTATCCATACGATCTCCTTGTAACTCTATTCGAGGGACCACTTCATTGCATGACGCTCAATAGAGCTCCGACATGACTATCGCTCGTATCATTTGATCTTGTTGTAGATGCTAGCTTATTCTCTGGTGGGGTTGTCTTCCGGCTGGTGCTTTCTTCTTTCTTCGAGGGATGACGACATACTATGTACTATATGTGTGTGTGATATACGTCATGATGTGTTGCTGTGTGGTTCTTCTTCGATGTGTGGACCTCCTGGTGTTCCTTGACCGCGTGGCACTCGGGTTAGCCTCTCGAGGGTAAAGAAATTCTTTTCGCTCTCGAATGGCTCACCTGGTTCCGTTGCGATTTGACTTCAGAGAGAGGATGGTGTAGACAGAGTGGGTTTTGCGGTAGATGACGTTGCAGGCAATGTATCTCTTCGAGGGGACGACGTCTTGATGACAGAAGTTGCAGAGCTTCGGTGACGATGGTAGAGGGTCGACTTCCTTGTCCAATCGCCTTGTGTGTGGTGACATGATGTCCGAAGTTGCTGCGAGACACTGAAGGTGTGTTACTCGCTTGTGCGTCGCTGTGTAGACTCCTCGGGGGTGTAGTGTCGCTCCAGCCACTCGATGACTTGTCTCGCCCATCCAATGCTCCAGTACGTCCGATCCCTCCGGGTTTCCAGTGTCTTCTTGCTAATCCGAGCCTCCATATACTTCGCCAGCGCGATTACTGGCTTTTCCACGACGAAAAATCGCTCGAGGGCTACCGAGGCCGTTTTTACATCGAGGGATTTTGAGATCGGTCGGAAGATCGCATCAGGAGAGAGTATACTGCCAATCTCTGCTCCATACATGGATCTTCTTCACAACCTATCTATCCACTCACTAGAAACGCGGTTTTTTACTACCTAGCGATCGATTTCGAGCCGAAATGTTCGAATATTTAGGGAGATTCGCGTTCCGAGGGAAAAAATTCAATTCTCCCGCTCGTCGCGGATTCTCAACCCAATTCTACTATTTTTCGGGCTAAAAATCGACGAAAAAATACTAAAAAGACCTACAAGGAACACTCTCCGGAGCCATCTCCATCGATTCTATCGCTAGAAACCAGTGCTCGCAGGGAAAAATCAAATTTTCCCGCTGCGCGTAAGGTTCCACGCGTTCTTCATCACTTTCGAGCGTCTTTTTCACGAAATAATCCAAATTCCGATGATCGCTCATTCAATACAGCTTTATTCCACAATCGAAGAATCTTAATAAGCCATAGACACCCAATTTAGGCTCGAAATTCCGTTCACAGGGAAATTATTCAACTTCCGCTGATCGCAGCATTTCTTACAATTTTCCGGAATTTCGGGACAGTTTTTCCGAACTCCTTTGCTTTCGGGACGGTTTCCCGCTTCTTTTGGCACGATCTTAGCCATTGGTTGTTGAGTTGATAGCCGCTTTGACGAAAAACCGAGGGACACGAGTGGGCGACGCCAAAACTCCAATTTATCGCTCGAAATTCCGGTCACAGGGAAATGTTTCAATTTCCGCTGATCGCAGCGTTTCTCGCATTTTTCCGGAATTTGCAGACGATTTTTTCCGAATTATCTCGACTTTCGTGACGATTTGTTGCTTGAAAATCCGAGGGGAGCGAGTGGGCGACGCGAAATACCAATTTTCCGCTCGAAATTCCGGTCACAGAGAAATCTTTCGACTTCCGCTGCTCACAGCGTTTCTCGCATATTTCCGGGGGTTTCGAGACAATTTTTTCGAATTTCCTCAACTGTCGGGACGATTCCTCGCTTCTGACGACACGATCTTTGTATTTGTCGATAATTTGGCCATAATTTTCGACGAAAATCCGAGGGAGCGAGTCGACGACGTCAAAAAATCCGATTTCTCGCTTGAAATTCCGGTCACAGGGAAATCTTTCGACTTCCACTGCTCACAGCGTTCTCGCAGTTTTCAGGAGTTTCGAGGGATTTTTCGGATTTCTCTTCCTTTCCGGGTCGATTTGTTTACGAAAGACAACGATTTTCAGCCAGAAAAATTCCATTTTACGCTCAAATTTCCGTTCACAGGGAAATTTTTCAATTTCCACTGCTCACAGCACTTTTTGCGATTTTTCGAGGCGATATTTCGGATTTCGAGGCGATTTTTCGAATTTCCTTTGGTTTCGGGACGATTTTCCACGAGTGAAGACGGTTTGTGGCCAGAAAAATCCAATATTACGCTAAAATTTCCGTTCACAGGGAAATTTTTCAATTTCCACTGCTCACAGCACTTTTCGCGATTTTTCGAGGGGATTTTCCGGATTTCCTTGATTTTCGGGACGATTCTTCACTTCTGACGTCATCATCTTCCTTTTTCCTCGCACATTTGACAGAAATTCGACGAAAATCCGAGGGGAAACGGTCGCCGACGTCGAAAATCGATTTTAGGCCATAGAAAAAATTTCCCGCCTCCGCGTTGCGCGGGGAGTCAGGCGCCGCGTACGCAATTGCGGACTTGGTGTACGCTTTTGGAGGGAGTTTGAATTGGAGTTTTTCGGCATCGAATTTTTTCGAAAATAAGAAATCGAACGTCGGTGAATTTTCGAGTGGAAAAAACGGGGAAATTCGGCATTTCAGACGTCCGCCTAATTATGTACTAACCCTTGACACACTATGTGTTACTCTAACACGCACTGTTCAACTCCGAGGGGAGTCAAACAACGGAAACGCGAAACCGGTCAAGGTCCGTTTCGCAGCTTTTTCACCATCTCCCGCACCACTTTTCGCCAAAAAAAAGGGCCGTAGAGTAGCTAAAAGCACACGATACGGTCGATGCACCAGATGTGGAGCCCCCTACACTTGCGTGTAGCCTGCCGGTTATTGGCTGTCTGACTTAGACGGGGTCTCTACTCTTGCGATCCTACCTAAGCCACCGCCGGTGGTTCAGTACTACGATGTCTTAGGTTTAAGCGTGTGCTAGGTAACTAGTGTTTCAACTAACTGTTTATTATTACTAATAAACCGAGGGGTTAGACATATTAGGGGAGCGGGACGGTGAGTGGTGTGGCGACACACCACACCAACCAACAACAATCAACGACTGAGTGAGAGGGAATGAGGCGAGAGCGAGGAGAGGCGACTACGGTCACACCCGGTTCCTGTGTGCAGGTCGTGGCGAGACCCGTCGAGGGGAAAGGATGACAATACCTTTAAAGGGGTGAGAGAGTGTGTGTGGGGGAGAGACGCAGACATACCTGCGGCTCTACACAAAGGGAATGAATGGCGGGCGAGGGAAATACATTATATTGGCGGGTATTTCACCCAAATAAAGGGGAAAGGAATGTATTTGGGGGAAATAAGGTATGAGAAGGAAGGGGAATGAGATAATTATGGGGAAATAGGAATATTGGGGCACGAAGGGGGACAATATTACTATAACAAAGAATTATCGATAGAATATTGTGACAGGAGGGTGTTCGGGGCCCACTCTTCTGTCAACAAAAAGAGAGGGGGAAGATTTTGATTTAATTGCTTTTTTCCTCTCTTTTTCCGGTTTGAAAAGATTCGATTCACAATTGAATTTAGAATCTGAATTTCAAAAGTTTGAGGTTGTTTCGATTTTTGATTAAAGAAAGGAGGATACATTGTAGTTTCAAAGTTAAAACAGTACCAAAAGTCTAATCAAGACAGGTTTTTTGAATGTTGTTTTCAACTGCGCTCCATTGCTAACATGACTGAAATCTCAATTTTTTGTACTCCTCGTGGAGTTGATTACGAGGGGTACAGGTTTCAAAGCCTGAAAACCCGGCGGGAACTTTGAAAAATTCAAATTCCAGCCTTCTTAGCAATAGAGCGCTTTGCTAATTCACAAGAAAGTCTTGAGATTTTTTCTTCACTTCTGACGAAGTTTTTCATGAATTCAAATTTCCACTTTCTTGATTACAACGGTTCCAATGCTTGCAATCTATCCATGATATCAAGTTTCCCGTATTTATTCCTCGTTTTTTTTCTGGTAACCCTACACCATTTTACCACTTTACATGGATACGTTCTTCTGAATAATTCCTCACACGATCCGCTCCTTTTCTTGCTAGATTTGCACCATTCTTTCACTAATCAAGAACAAAAAAGGGAAAGGGTGAAAGGATTAAGAAATGAGATATTTGTGGTGGGAGATAGAAGGGATTATAATTGGACTTGAAAAATTTTCTTTCTGATAATCATGTTTCTCTTTTTCTGGGTGTGTTCTGATCATATTTCATAGTCCGAGTCCAACACTTATGTACAAAAAATCAAGCTACAAAGTGAGCAAATTTTTCTTATTTTTTTCCCATTTTCTGAGCAACTTCCCCCTTCCTTTGGTAGTGTGAACTCCAGAATAACAAACAATTTTTCGAGGATTAAGGATCAAAAACTAGGGAATAAAAAAAAACAAGTTATTATTGTTTATTAATTGTTCCGTTTTGTGTGAGCATATATTCTCTACCCTCCTCGCCCTTGAGGAAAAAAAAAGTAGAAAATAACAAATCCATTCAAGATTGAAAATACTTTTTCCGCTTCTCTCCGGATGCAAAATTTTCAGGGTTTAATTTCCTTTTTCACCTGTCTCCATCCTTTATTTTCCGGTTGAGTGTTTTGATTAACACTCACATCAGTATCAGTTTACGAAATTTGCTCGTTTTTGGATTTGGTATTTTTAGTTTTCAGATTTGCTATACATTAGCCATTTAAAAAAAAATTATCTTGGGCCGTTCTAATAGGAGATTTTGAATCGGCCCCTTTTTAAAGGGAAGTTTTTTCACCAGGCTGATTTTTTGTACAAACCCCAAAATTCCGGATTTTTGAGCCAATCGGGAAAATGTTCGATTTTGGCAGACAAACAGGTTTTTCGATTTTCTCGGACCAGAAGAGCCAACTCGTGCCGGCCCGATTTTTCTCAAACCAGGCGGTTTTCGCCCCCTTCGGGGGCTCCAACCTCCTGGCCTTCGCTTTCTTCTGGGATGCTGAATGTTTCCTTTCTCAATGGAGTCTTTTTTTGTTTCAACCGTACATTAGAGAAATGCCAACTACTGGAAACCTCTCTTCAGAAACCTCGACTCCTCAAAACTGGGAGTTCTTTACTAAAAATCAAACAGGATTTTATCCGACTTACCTACTCAAAGTTGGAAAAATTATCATCAATTTTTGAAAAAGTTTGTTTTTCGATTTTTGAGGGATGCTTATATCTAACAGGATTCTGGAGCAAATAGGGAATTCTAATTAAAAAATATCTAAGCATTGCTTTCTGAAGTATTCAGTGTTACACATGAAACGTT
The DNA here is from genome assembly GCA_963932045.1 of Caenorhabditis sinica. Classification (NCBI taxonomy): domain Eukaryota; kingdom Metazoa; phylum Nematoda; class Chromadorea; order Rhabditida; family Rhabditidae; genus Caenorhabditis; species Caenorhabditis sinica. The sequence goes on from OZ009940.1 coordinate 26,597,266, forward strand.
GATCGGGCCACTGAGACCTACCTTATGCTTGCCATTGAATTTTGATAATTGCAGAATTTCGAAAACAGGGGCTCACCAATTGGTATTAGTAGGTGACAGCTAAATTCTTGGGAAATCTCTTAAAAGAAACATTGGGAATTTCTTCAATGTGCCTACTCTGATTTTTCTCGAATTACGTACACATCTAAACCGATAATGTTGATTAACAAAAATCAACTGATCAACTTCTCTGTTTTTTGGAACTTCAAAACTGTGATATTCAACTGTAAGAAGCATTCGCCCACATGATTCTTTCATACAAAAAAAGCAAAAAAACCTCTTGCTCCTAGAGGGGTTGAACGCGCCAGCCCTCTAACCTAACTCATCTGCACTAACCACTACACCACCATCGCATCGAACACCTATCCTCCCCTCCCAGTAGACAACACCGCGTTCTCTCTCTCACTTCTCCCGTTCTTTCCTCCCATACACCCCAACGGGCGCCACAGTGGAAATGAGGGTGAAATTTCGAAATTTTCAAACTTGATATTTTTGAAAAAAGAAAAACACGGGCATCATCTCGGACAAATTTCCAGTAGATCTATGTAAGTTTCATCCAAATCGGTCCACTGGCAGCCGAGTTATGACGTACGCCGGACAGACACACATACAGAAATTGGTGATTGTTATTAGTAAAGATATGGGAGTTTTGAAAAATGATTTTTTGACACTTTAGAATCCTGAATCTTTTCTTTGTTGGTTTTATGATGATCTAACTTGAAACTTTTAACATTTATGGTAAAATGATTTATCAATACGGAGAATCATAAACATTAAGCAAGAAAAAGTTCTTCGGAATCAAAGACTCAATTGGACTCCGCCTACTTTTAGCTCCGCCCACTTTTTGCCCCGCCCACCCAGTGAACACTTCTTTATGAGTGCCGCCGCCACTTTTATTACCGCTTATTTCAAAACACCAACTAAAAAAATTCTGAAACTTCCAAATTTCTGATCACTGAAAACTTCACTCATCCTTCCTTCCATCTTGGACTCCAAAAAATCTTGCCGCGTGCCATTCGAAAAATTGAATTTCGAGGTCAATGTCAACACTAGACACGAAATTCCAAAGAATCCAGTTTTCACGCACAAACGCTCATAATTCTTTGCTCCCAAAAGTTTGCGAGTGAAATGGTGACGACGAGTTCTTGGCTTCGCTGATTTTAAGAATTTTCAGTTTTTCAAAAAGGGTTCTTAATGAGGTTTGAGTTGGGCATGATAAGCTCTGCCGACTTTTATCACTCAAAAAGCTTCCTGCCTTCTAACAATGTGAAACTCCTCCCATTTTTTAATCTCTGCTTCCAAAAAAGTTCCCAACCCATTGCCACATAATTCCCCTTCCGTCAGCATGTCACCCATATCCATTTTCTACTTTTTTCTACTTCTTCTTGTTATGTGTGTAGGAGGAAAAAGAAAATAGAGAACTTGCTTGTTTGAGGCAGAACATTTGGTAGTTCTTAGGAATACATGCATATTTTTTGGTGGAGGCATTTTTCTACGCCAAGGGAGTTGAAAATTGTTTAGGAATTAGAGTTTCGGAATCACCATAAACTCTAGGGGGAAGTAGGGAAGGGATTTTAACATTCTCGCGATACTTTTTTCTTCAAACTTTTCTTCAAAAATTCAGAAAACTTCCAAATTTTTTTCGGGATCACGAAAACTTCAAAAGTGTAAATTATTGATGAGTTTACCTCAGTAGTTGCCCTCACCAACTTTTTTCATATTTTCTGTTACACGCCATAAGGCCCAGATATTTCAAGATTTTTGTAGTGTCCGGTAGTGTCTTCATCTCGAGCGGCCGCCGGTAGCTGGCCGCCCATCGCCCGCCCGCCGCTCTTTAAAGGAGAATTCCGGTCAAAAACTTTTAGTGTTTTAAAATATGTAAAAATGTGTGCAGATTCCGAAAATCATACTGAAAACGCTAAAAAATTTGCTCCAAAACCTCCGAAATCAGCAAAAATTACGCAAATGGTCTCGGGCAGCCATGGCCGAGTTTTCCAAAAAAGGAGCGAGGTCAACCAATGAGCGTCATTGTCATTGGCCGGCTGCCAATTGCAGTGCTCGCGTCCGTAGGTGTAATAGCACTGATTGGCTGGCTTTTCCCATTTTCGGAAAACTCGGCCACGACGCTCGGAGACCATTTGCAGGATTTTTGCACATTCCGGAGAGCATTTTCGGGGTTTTGGAGCAATTTTGAAGCATTTTCATTATGACTTTCGGAATCTACGCACATTTTTACTTCTTTTTAAGTAATACAAATTTTTGACCGGAAACCTCCTTCAAAATCTAACTGATGTCACTTCAAAATTGAGACAAACAAATCATATCCAAAAATGAACTAGCACCCCTAATCTTCTCTCAGATCCATTTTTCTTGGTCACGAAACCCTTCGATCATTTATGCATAAGGTTCACACTTCTTCCTCGTTGTCCTCCTCCCAACCCTCAAATTATCTCCCCCCCCCCCTCCCTTTTTTTCTAGGTCCAAATTTGGGTCATGACGAATTTTGGGAAAGTAAGGATGAGTGAAAAAGAAATTCGTATGAAAAATGAGAAGGGTAGGCAAAACTAAGAAGAAGAAGAAGAAGACCCTAACTCGATTTTTCTTCGCCTTCACTCGGCTCGGCGAGCTTTTTGAGTCATGATGTACTCCTGCTTGTCTTTTTTTTTGGGGATAAGCATATTCTAGACAAAGATGAGATTTCAGGATTATTTGTGTGGTTTTCGATTTTTGTATGCTTGTTGTAAAAAACAGACTTTTCTCACGGGAGGTGACTAATTTTAATTTTTGTGAAGAGTTTTAGTAATTACTTCACTCGGTTTCTTGTGAGTCATTTTTCCTGAAGTTTCCTGACGATTTCCTGAAATTTCTGGTAGTGTCGAAGCTGAAAATTCATTTTGACCCATATTTTGAATAATAGGTTCTTATACAGTACCGGCCAATAGTATTTGAACTTTGGAGGTTTGCCATAGAAAACGTTAAATTTGGGGTTCTAAAAAAAGGGTTCAAACTTGGCAGTTTGAACTGAAACTTTTTGGGTGTCTACATCAACTCTAGAACTCTATTTTTGTATTATAGTTGACAACTTTTTTGTAAGACTTCTTCTAAAGATGATGAGGCTCGTAAAATCCAGTAGACCCTAAAATTCGTGAAAATTGCACTAAAAATGCGGAAATTCGGCTTTACCTCACTTTAAGGGAATACATCATCCTTAAAAAAGACCTTACAAAAAAGTGGTCAACTACAAAAATAGAGTTCTAGAGTTGATATAAGCACTCGAAAAGTTTCAGATCAAAATGTCAAGACCCTTTTTCCAGACTCCCAAATTTGACTTTTTTCACTGAAAATGTTAAAATCTTCAACCTGGATTCACAAAGACCAGTGGCTCCTTTCTATTCTCGCATTCACCTCCCATGAAGTCAAATCAACAATTGAACAAAACTCCCATTTCTACTTCACTATTCCCATCATCTCTTCCAGTTCCACAATGTGTTGTGACAAAAAGTTTCCCCCCTTCCTCCTCCCAAACAAACGGAAATTGAAGTGTGGAATGTGAGGAGAGTTGCCAGTTTTGGCACACTTCATTAAACCGGTTCCCCCACTATTCTATTTCTCTCCAGTTCTACTTCAAAAAGAGCAACACAAGAGAAGATGGCTCGGATGTTAAAAATCGAGTTAGAGTCGTGGCAGCTCCTCTCATCGTTTTATTCTTATCCTTCTCCTCCCTACACGTTTTTAGAGATCCGGGGTTTTTGACGCCTCACTTGTTATAGTGTTTAGGATGATGTGAACATGACGGGGAGTGACAAGTTGGGGGTGGGAAGAGGTAGAAGAATATGTGATGGGAGGGCTGAAAATAGAAAAGACCCAGACGAAGTGGAACTTTTTGCACCTAGGGTGGTTATGTCTTATTCAAAATTTTGTTATTTTTTTGTCGTCTAGTGTGACCGATTGTGACTGTGACCCATATAATTATCATCTATTCACAAAAAGATGTTCCATTTTACTCAGTAGTTCTTGACCTAGGAAATCCAGTCCTAGTATGAAAAAGCCGTCTACTCCAAGTGAAAGATTTGTTAGTTCTTACAAGAAGGTTCTTTTGCTTTTTTAGTCGAACTTTTTGTGAAGGTTGTTTCATAAAATCTGCAAAATATAATTTCCAACTGCTACGTGGACCGACTTATCAGACATCTATGTCACATTTAGAAAATTTTTGAAAACTCATTTCTCAGCTTTTAGGCACGCCTTGATGGTCTAGTTCTTTGTAATGAACTCAGAAAAATGGGACTACTCCCATGATACATACATTTTTCAAAGATAGGTTCTAGTTGGAAAATTATGAATTCTCAGAAAAGTTCGACTCGAGTAATCTGCAATGTAATCGAAACTTGAGATCACATAAATTGCTCAATTTTCTTAATTAGTAACCGATTTTCTTTTTTTTCTTCTTCCGCTCATGTCGAGTTGATAGAATAATCATAGAACCTATTCTGCTTCCCATACATTGTCTAGTTTCCAATTCAGTAAGTATGTGATCATGGCCTCGCTATCCGTTCTGCTCCTAGTTTCCAAAATCGTACACAGTGATAAGTCTTATAAAACAGATAGATGTTACTGATCAGCATATATCTTAAAGTCTTCTTCTGGCGGTTTTTAGGAGTTGTTGTATGCATTTTGGCGTCAGCGTGTCAGAACTTTTCGATTTTTACCCCACATTTGATTTGACGCCAATGAACGTTTTTCTGCACAGAAAGAATCTAAAAATGGTTGAATAGTACATAAGACTTAACATTTAATAAACATTGCTCCAATATACTCAAATTTCCAAAAAGTAAAGTTTTCCATCCTGTCTCCTTTAAGTTAACCAACAATAAGACCATTAAAACAATGAAAATTATCCCAAAATAACTCAATTAACTTAGCTGAACTCTGTAGACCTTGCACTCATACATACACCTCGTGGTTATTAAACTTCCTCGTTGGACTTTGCCTCCCAATTTTTTATTGTTTTGCCTTCTGGTCCCGCCACAACTTTTACTATCTCTTTTTGTTTTATGACTTGACAGAAAAGGATGCCTGACATTCACCGTGTCCTCCTTTTTAAGAATGTACTGGTTTTCGAGATTCTAGGGTTTTAGTTTCGTAGAAGTGTTTACTTGAAAATAAGGAAATGTGTATCAGACAAGTTTCGACTTTTTTTTTTCCTTCAAATTTTGACTGCTGATTCCCAGTAAATATCTTTGATCAACATCTTCATCCCCTTATATATTTTGTGTTCTGATTTTTCTCGATTTTTGCTCATCTCCCGGTCTCCTTATTTCTGCTTGTACCCTAAGGCTCTTCTTCGTATTTTCTCATTTCGTTCCGGTTCGAAATATGAAAAAAAAGCGAAGAATCATGTTTGAATCCCCTCAATTTCCATTTCTTTCCCCACAGAATTCGAGTGTCTGAAGGGCATATTTTTCTCATCTTCTTCTTCTTCTTGCTCAGAGTTCGCTTTTTTCCACTTTTTTTGTACAGAGTTGAGAAAATTCATGATTATTTAGAATAGCAGCAAAATTTTTACAGAACGGCTTATAGAAATGTGGAAAAATTGAAAAAAAAGCAGTAAAATAGATCTATGTGCTTTGAACTTTATGTTTACAGCTAGATGGAGGATGAGAAGGATAAGAGGTCTTGAGCTGAAAATGGAATGTGGATAGGAGATGGAGCATTAATTTTTCTATGAATTTTTTTTTTCCAAAATATAGTTAATTCCAGGTCAAGAGACTGACATTTTCAAAGCTTTTACGGAAGTTTGAGGAAAAAAATTAAAATTTTCTGTCATTGTCCCTGGTCGGTGGACCCGGCCCCTCAGATTGCAACCTTGATTTTCATTGCCCTTGCTCCGATTTTCTTCCTATTTTCTATCTTTCACAACACCCAATTTTTGGAAATCCCTGTCACTTTCACCTCTATATTTTCATTTCCAGCCCTCTTAATTTTCCAAAAAATTTCAGCTATCTTTTCTCTCCTGATGACGTCAACAACTACTCATCTCTTTCCTCTCTTTGTTCTCTTTTTTCCCCTTCAATTATTGCTCTATTTTTCTAATCCGAGGTGTTCCCTTTATGTTTTATTCTTTTCAGATGAATTCCTCCATATCCTTCTTATCTCCGACAACGTCTACCATTTCATCAGTTACACCATCTCCAAACGAAGATGATTCGTCGAGGACTACGTTGAAATTGGTGTTGGCTATTTCATATTTGGTCTTGTTTATCATTGGAACTGTCGGAAATGGGTTAGTTTTATGGTTTTTTTGCTTAAAAAAACCTATTAAATGAGTAGCGTTTTTTGACCAAAACATTAAAATAAAGTTAAATCTTAAAAAATTGACACCCAAACTTCGGAGCGAAAATCCGAACCGGGCCCGGCCTGTAAAAAATCCTTCATGGTCCGGCCCGGTCCGCGACAAGTATGATCAGTACTGTATCTACCCCTCTAGGCTTATACCCATACAGTAATCCCCTATTATTTAGAACTGTCATCCTCATGATCATCAACATACTGACATCTATGAAGCGAAATATGCAAGCTGGAAAACGGAAAGTGATGAGCAACACTAACCACGTCTTCATTTATGTTTTGGGTGAGCACCACTTCTATTCCTTGATCTTCTATTTCTATCCCTCTTCATAAACTAATCCAATTTTCCCCTTCCTTTCAGGTCTCTCAATCGTTGATCTGCTTGTTATCCTACACCTTCCGTTCCTTGTCGTGGATCTTTTGAAAGGTGAGAATACCCGACGAATCCAATTTACCCAAGTTTCTTGGTCATTCCAGGACAATGGCTATTTGGAGTGGCAATGTGTAAAGTGTACTGGTTTGGGGAGAGTGTCAACAAGCTGCTCAGCTCGTTTCTGATGACTGTATTGAGTTGGGATCGATATATGGCGGTGTGTAGTCCGGTGAAGTCAATGAAGTGAGTTGGAGGGGATACTTGTGAATGTTGAAGAAGCTCTGAAAAAAAACCATAGAACATGTTGAAAAATTTCTGGGAAGAATGAGGCAAAAACTAATCGTTTCAGAATGCGAAGCAACGCGACTGCTCTGAAAGTACTTCTAGCGTGCACCTTGTTTGCTACAGTACTCCTTCTTCCTGTGCTCATCGAGGCAGCTGTGTTGAAAATCGACAAGATGCACATGGTTCCCTTGATTGAAGGAAGCGAGGAGTTGGCGGCATCAGGTAGGAATTTTGTGGAAAAAAGGGACAAATGAAAGTGTCTTTCAAAACTTGAGGATTGTTTGTGAAGACAGTAAAACAGGGAAGTTTGCAAAAAAAAACCATGTTAAGATTGAATTTTTGGGGTCCGGGACGCCCAGAAGAAACCCCCAAACTTTGCTGGGAAAATTCAAATCCGACCAATTTTCAAATATTTCAGACCTCGCTGGTACAACAATGTCCAAGTGCATGTTCGATGCAGACGCCACATTCACTTTGTACACATTTGTTATTGGATTCGCTGCGCCTGCATTCTTGATTATCATTTTCTATGCACAGGTTGGTCAAGTTTTAGGAAACTGATACAAATGAACTGACTTTGGGCAAAATTTAATAAATGTTCCAAATGACGAACCATCACATTCTTCTCTAGGCTCAAACTTGTAGGGACTTCAGTTACGAATTTTCCGTTTTATCAATTCTAAATTTTCATAGAGCATCCTAATTATATTTATCTAGGTAATCTACGCCCTTCAAAAATCATCTCGAAACATCCGTGGAGCCAGAGGCATCAGCAAACCTGATGGAACATCGAATCGTGTTAAGAAGGTAAGGGAGCGAAAAATTTCAGCGAAAAATTTTACCAAATTTGAATCATTTATATTTCAGGTCACCAAGCGAATTGTAGCAGTGATCCTATTCTACTTCCTCTGCTGGACCCCTCAATGGACACTAAACATCATGTCACAATTCAATCTGATTGCTGTATCATGGATGACGCCTGCACTTTCAGCAATGTTCTTCGTGGCGCATTTGTTGGTTAGTTAGAGACTTCTTTTCTTGGAACCAAATGTTGATTCCAGGTGTGCTTCAACTCAGCTGCCAATCCAGTTCTGTACGCCTACATTAATCGAGAACTTCGGACTCAGCATGTGATGGCGATGCATAGAAAACGACACTCAGTTTGCCAGGATCATCAGCAGAGGTTGACACAAAATAGGTAAGTGTGAAAAGGGAGAATGTGGTTTACTCTTTAGCTAAATTGTCCAATCTCAAATTCTGAGGAGGGATTGTTAAACGAGTTGGGAACACGGTGTTTGCGGGCGTACAGCTTCTCAAGCCAAATTAAGGTTTGAGACTTATAGGGCCGCAACATGTCTATTTCACACTATTATGAAGCTTTTTTATGCAGATATATGAAGCAACGTCTTCATTTTATACCAATACTAGTTTTCCAGACTTTCCATGCAATCCCGCCCATCCGACGCTTCTGCTACAGTATTTTCCAAGTTTGAGGGTAGCGAGGGAGGCATTATGAGCAGGTACCAAAAAAAAATTTCTATGGCATCTAGAGAATTTCAAATTTTCAGAATATCCAACTTCCAACACAACATTCTGGCGAGCATATTCCATCGGAAACGGATGCCGTTGGTGGTGGATAAGAATATTACTGTAAGTCTGGACTGAAAAAAAAACACTTCTGCAATCAATCTTGATTTTTCAGATCGAGAATACGTCATCATCAACTGACGAGGATAAGGATGATTACTTGTAAACTTATTGGTTACTCATTTTTTTCAATGTTTGAATGAAAATTTTATTATTTTTCGAATGAATTTAGGTATTACTGTCAAGTGACGAAATCAAAAAGTGGAATGTACAGGTTGAATAGAAGTGGTGTTTCGGGTTACTGTAGTTGTACGGATTATGACCATTTCTCCAGGAGAAGGTGGTTCTGAAAACAAAGAATCTACAGATTAATTCAGAAAAAGGAATTTGGAATTGGTTTGTCCGTCCGCCGTTAACCCGTCTTTTTTCGGACCAGCTTATTTACGGATCAAAAACCGTAAGCGGACGAATTCAGGACGGAAGGCCGACGAACGGACGAATATTTTCTCAAATAGAGGATTTAGTCAAAACTCACGAATCTGATAATAATTAGGTGCTTGGCTCTCATTGGAAGAAACTGGAGAATAAGTGTTCGGATTTGATTCAGGGTACCCAGAGTGGACGAGATAACTTGGTGTTGGAGACGTTACCTGGATAAATTAGAATTTTAAATCAGAGGGCAATTTTTAGCTATATATTGTCTTTCGAGAGAATTTTTGAATTTCGTTTTCTGAGAAAATTTAGAATTCCAAACCTCGAAAACTTTATCATGATAACTGTTTCAAAATTCTGGTATTTTTAACTTCTAGATTGCCATATCCTTCTGTTTTAAATTTATTGAAATTTCCTAAAAAAACAGCTCACAATATACTGAGGACTCATGTAGTTGTTCCCATACATTCCAAAGTACGGAGCCTCTTTCTCGTAACTCATCGTTTATTTTTCCTGAAAAAAAACTGTATAGAATTTCAAAAAATCAGCCAAAAATTGAGTTTCATTCATCATAAGCGGTTGAAACATCAAAAATGACTGCCCAAAAGTTTCGGCAAAGTTCATCGAAACGTCAGGTAAAATGAGAACATTTTGGAAAATGAAGAAATAGAGGTGAAAAGGAGGTAGGCAAATGGTTTGTGTGATACTGAAAACGAGGGTGAAAAGGAGTCTGTGCAAACAGAAAAAATGGAGAGAGGAAGGAGTAAATATAGAGGGAAAAGAAAAAAAAATGAAATGTAAATAAAAGACACATCATAACATGGAAATGGATACAGAAGTTTTTTGGGCAGGAGAAAAATGGATTTTCACGGGATGGGTTTTTGAAAATGAATGCTGATTGAAAGCATGTTTGGATTTGAGAATGCTATGTTAATTCAAGACATTAAGGTTGAAATCTGTAACTTTTCGAGAAATTTGAAATGACAGTCAATCAAGACTAAGAAGTACAATAAAATCACCAAAGTGAGCATACACATAATTTGGTGAATAGGCAAAAATCAGGTCTACCCTAGAAGGAAAAATATCAATTTGTACAAGAAAAATCTAGACGAATTTGGACCCTCGCCGTCCATCCAATTTTCGTCCGACGTATCCGTAGTCCGCAACATTCCTTCGGTGTCTGTCGCATATCGTAACCTCCAACAAAAATCTTGCTCTCATTTTCAAGTTTTGTGTCCAATTTGACTAGATTTTGTCATAATTTGGGTAACATTTTGATAAATTTCAATGAGAAGAAACCGTTTCCAAACGAATTTCTGATGGACAATTGACTGGTGAGAGACAGGCTAGGGTCGGACGAGACGCGGACGAGGGACAAACGATATTCCTTACCCGAGAGTCGTTGGAAATCATATTTTGACTATTGAAAACTTATTTGTGAAATTCAAATCTTGTCAGGTTCCAATACTAGAACCACTCAAACCCAGGTGCCGCATTACCAAAATTTGATTCTGAGAGGGTCCCCTCTGCAAATACATTTCCTACATTTCCTTATTCTTAATTGATTGCACACCCACAACGACTTTGCTCATCCAATTAAAAGCCAATCCAATTCTTCAGCAGGGGGTCATAAAGCACCAATTTCGCACTTTTGAAAATACGTCCAACTTTTCTCTCAACGGTCCCTCCTATCCCTTTAATTCTCTGTCTTTCCCTCTCCTTTTCCCTTTTGCACTTTCGATCTGAACGAGAGAGTATGTCAGAATGTAGAAGCTCGCAGAGTCCCTGGAAGTTGAAATGGCCAGCTGTCGAGTTAGAAAAAGAAAGACCCCCCTCTCACAACTTTCCATCATGCTTTGTGACTTTTCCGGACGGCGTTTTACACCTTTTTGTGTTGAGATTTTTTTTTGAGTTGAGCGTTTTTTGTCGTTGCGGGTTTTGAACAATAGGATTCTTTTTTTTGTGTTGTGAGCTGAGAAAGCTATACTTGTAGAGCTGAATGAGTTACTAGTCGTAGAAAAGCTAGGTATAAAATAACCAAAGTTTCAAAACAAAACTTTTAAAAGTTCCGGAGGTTTCTAATTCATGGGCTAGGTTCTTTGTTAGGTGAAATTTTATGGACCATACAATATTCTATGTTTTGTTAAAGGTACTGTGATTTCATTTTTCGAAATTCTTATCTGCATTTTTGCGTCAGTGTGTCATGGATTTTGGCAGTATAAGATCTGACGGCTAGGTACCATTTCGGCTATTTTTTGATAAGGTAATTATTTTATTGATAATACAGTCTATCACAAATTTGGCTCTAATATAGCTCAAAATATTGCTTACAGTTTCCAAATTAAAAAAGTTCTGTCTCAAAATAAACTAATTGGGGAAAGTTCAGATACCTCAATATAAAACTAGAATCTATTCTTCATCTCAATTCTCAGCCCGTTTCGCAATTCATGTACCCATATCCAAAAACATCCTGCCCTTTCCACTCCACCAACCATTATTCTCCATTTCTCCCTTTTTATTACCTAGCAACGTTGAAGATGTTTCACTAGCAACACTCCGCTCAACCATCTAATAAAACATGCTCTTCTCCCTCAAACACTTTTCTTTCAACATTTCCCTTTTTGTTTTCTTTTTTCTTAATCCACGTTTTCCTAGGCAAGGATTACTGTGTGAAGTGGGGGTTAAGAGCTCAGGAGGAGGCGTTTGATGGAGGGAAGGAGTCACATTTTTGATTGACTTCCCCAGGAACAAAAACGCATGGGGAATTGCTATGATTTTTGTGATCAGATTGTTTTTAGGCTAAAATTTTCATCTGCTACACCCTCTACCAAGTTTCCCATCTCCTCCATTTCCCTAACGAACTTTGCAACATTCCCAGGAGACCTTCTTGCTCAAACAAGATGGACCACCTATCCCTTTCCTTTGTTTTTCGTATTTCTCTTCTCCAATTCGGTGTATTGCATAGACCCAGATTCTAGATTTTTGGCTGTTCAGATTTTCAGAATTAAGGGTTTCTTACACTTGGGAAATTTAGCCGATCAGTCGACGGTTAACCTAGACGATAAAAAATCAGGCCGAAAATCTGCATTCGCGCATGAGCTTATAAACAGTTTCTTGCGTTTCTCGACTTTTTTCATAAAAATTTTACCTGAAAATGCAAGGGTTAGGTTGTCAACGGTAGGCGGACGGTCGGCGGACGGTCGGCAAACTGTCGGCACGGTCGCCGTTCGGTCGGCGGACATAGATTTCTGCCTCAACGACATAGAATCGTTATTAAGAAGAAATCCTGTTGAAGTTCAAAAATCACCAGTGACCGCTTTCCTTGTTGCTAATATTGGCAAACAAGAGATTACTTTTTCTACCCTTGCATAATTTGCATGATTTTAGATCACATGAAACCGTGAGAAAATCATATGGAATTGGTTTGCATAAATCACTTATATATACATGCATACATAAGGCCAAGAATACATTGACTCAATTCAGTTTAGCTTTCATGTGTATGCCCAATATTGAAAATCTGCTAATTTCAGTTTTGATAGATCATAGGAATTTGGAAAACCACACCTTCCCAATTCTATTTTCATCTGGCCCTAGTTTTCAATCAAGGAGCCCCCACTTTGTTGAAAGTTCAAAAACCTCTTCATTCCCCTCTCCACTAAAACGCTCGTTTCATTGTTGTTTACAACTGAAAATGCTTGAAAAAAGAAAAAGAGATAGAAGAGGGGAATTTGTTTTTCAAAAGACGCAATACATATATTTCCAGTCGACAGAAGAAAAAAGAAGAGAATTGGGGAACTTTTTTCCCACCCTCTCAGATTTTTGTTCGTATTCACCGCCCGTCTTGTCCCATTCTTTTCCCCTCTACTCGGTTGTTCTTCCGTTATCTCATTGTTCGGATCTATATTTGTAACCTTACTATATACAGATCTCCTTCCCTATCCATATTTTCCATACTTTTGATTTATCGTCCCGGCCCGGCCAGGCCAAATTTTGTCAGCCCGCTGATTTATTCTTTTGCACAAAAATCGGCAAAAATTAGCTCAAAAAGACAATGAATAGCAAAGTATTGGTTTCCCAAAGACCTCAAAAAATCGGGTTTCAAAAAGCCGCCCTGTAATTTTGAATTTAAAAAACCCGGGCCGAGCCGCGCCGGTAGAAAACCCTCCATCGGCACGGCCAGGGTTGCGACAAGCCCATACACCACCCATAACATCTGCTCCAAAACATATGTTCCTAACCATCTATCCCCACTACCACCCCCAGGAACAAGTGTGACCCTCATTTTTTCTCTGTGGTAACTCTCACACCAACACGTCCATCATCATCATCTTCTGTCTCCTTTTCGCAGTCATCAACTATTCATATTTCCACACCATTGAGTTTATCTCCATCATATATGGGGAGCCCCGTTATGGCTTTCTTTTTTTTCTGGGTAGATGAGAGGAAGACCATTTGTTCCTTTCTTTTATAGCCGTTTTTAGGGAGGCTGTTCAGTTTTATATGGGAGGGGGGGGGGGCTTGGCGGTCATGAGGACATGTGTTCTCTTGAATGGAGGTCTTTTAAGGGGAGTCACATGTCGAAGACGCCATTTGAGTTTTCCGTTCTCCTAATCCGGGAAGTTTCTTCTCTAGAATTATACTTATTGAAGGCCGGGCCCGGTCGGGTCGGTCTGATAGAGGTCCGATGGGGCCGAGGTCGGGCCGGTTTTTGGGGTCTTGATTTTTTGAGCTAAACCTAATTTTTCAGGTATTTTGGTCATCATTAAAAACTCATTTTCAATTATGTTTGAGCCCAAAAATGAAAATTTTCTCAGAATTTTTCCCACCGGGCTGACCGGCCCGGCACATATAGTGAAAACATGTTTCCTACTTGGAGCACAATATTAGGACTACAAAGTTAGATTTTTGCTTCACCTTAGTTTCTTGCTATAAAATTCTGCTCCCTTCTCTATATGTAATCCCTTTTGTTTTCTCTCACCCTAGCAAAATCAGATCAATTTTCAAAAAATCGTGTTTGTTTTCCTACTCAATTTCAATCTTTTCCTGTCTTTTCTACTTCCCCGCTGTTTATCTTTTCCTCAAATCATTACTGTCTACCCCAACAACTAAAAAGTAGACAAATCAAATTCCAAAAGTACATATGTCTCATACTTCTCCATATACCTCCCTCCCCCTTTTCCCCCCAAATTCACAATAGTTCTTCTTCTTCTGTTGTCCAGCGGTTAGAAGGGTGGTGGGAGGACAGAAGAAAGACAAACAAGCTTTTTCTCTAGCCGGACCCTCCTACTTCTACACACTCTCTCTCGTTTCACCCCAACCAGGCTTCAATGTCTATGACCTCTTCAAAACATTTCAATCTTTCTTCTTGTCTTCGTTATACTTACTGCTTTTTATTTATCAGTGCCCTCGTCTTCTTCTTTTTTTTTGAAAAAAAAAGATTTGCAGTCTTTTGTTTTGTGTCTACCCTATTGTCTAGTTTTTGTTCTGACTAGGTGATTTTTGTGCTTTTTGAGATTTTTTAAAGTTTTTATGCTTATTAGTTTCAAGGTCAAAACTAATGCTCATTTTCAAAATAAACCTCATTGAGTTTTCATCGAAATTCTTTGAATACGGTAAATTTCGAAGTTTAACAATGGTCGGAAACTTGCATTTTTCAGTTTTTTTTGCAAAGATTTTCGAACACTCTTCAAAATTTTTGAATTCAAATTTGGTATTCTTTTTTCATTGGATATCTTGGAATTTGGTCAAGCATCTTGCACTAACTCTTTTCTCCTCTTCCTAGTTTCCCCGGTGGTTTTTGAACTATTATTTCAACAAACACTGGCTGACCAAAGGTCAAATATGTGACTCATCTGGTCAGTGCTTTCATAGAAAAGCAAATACTTCTCGAATGTTCTTCTAGGCATTCAAAGTGGAATCCATAACATTTTCAATTTATCTTCTGAGATTCGAAAATATTGGTGTTGAAAATATGAAAATGATATGATTGTTGCTTCGGTCTGTAGTCTAAAACCCGGTCAAAAGGTCATTTGGCGTCAAATCTGATGCCTGGTCCGCAGTCAAGAAGTACTGGCACGTTTCAAAGAAGCTCCAAAACTGTTGCGTCCTCCCAGCTATAACATGAAAACTTTGTACTTCTCCATTTCATTTTCAGAGTATCTGAAAGTTAACTTTTTGAAATTCTATACCACTTCCGGCCACCCTCACTTATTCCCCCAACTTCACCTGACCATTCCTCCACACCCATCTTCCTCTTTTTTTCCATGTATCGTTTTCAATGTCAATTCTCATTTTCGTCTCTTTTCCCATCTGCGTCTTCTCGATCTACTTCTTCATACTCAATTTTTTTTGTCTCTATCATCTTCTCCATTTGAAGGTTGTACGTTCAGTAATTTGATACGCATTCTTCTCTTCCCAACACTTTCCGCACTTTTTTTCTCCTTCTTTTTTTGCCTTCTGTGACTTCTTGTGAGTCATATGCATTTCTAAGGGCCCTAGAATGTTTTTGGTTGTGTTGTTACCATGAGTTATTATGACTCAAACCAAAAAAATTCTACAGGCAATAGATGAAATCTCGCCTTTTATATAACCCCGAACGTGATAGATTTTGAAGGAGCGTAAAAAACCGGAAGTCCAAATTTGGCTTTAGCAGCTTTCCAGTCATCAAAAACTAAAGATGCATATATTTTTCAAATAGAGCGTAAATTCTCAGTTTTTACTCAACTTTTTGCCTCCGAAGAATCCTAGCTTCTCCAAATTTGACCGCTCAAAACTCATCAAACCAAATTTCATTTCCTTGTTTGACCAGCACATAGAACAATAGAAACCGAGCCGCCGCTTTTCACTAATGCATTTATGTTATCAATTCAATTCATAAGAAGTCACGCGTATGAAAATGAAAGGGGGGGGGGGGAATGAGAACAAGAGGCATTTACATATGTATACATACAGTGCCGAACATAACGAAATTAATTTTGCTAGTTTAACTCAGAAAATTTTACTCAGAAGAAAATCTGTTATCCGATTTTTTCTGAAAATTTGTGAAGTCTGAAGCAGGTGCTCCATGTCGGTCTGCAAACCGTCAAGTTTTCATAACCTTATTCGTTTTCGTACTTTTTTAGTGGAAAATCGTCAAATTCTTGTTGCTGAGTATGTGATTCAGACTTGCTTTTTCTGTTTGAAAATTTGAAAGGGTTTTAATCAAATCTTGAAATTTCATTTTGTAGTTGACAACTTTTCTGTACAAGTCGGCTCTGCCAAGATATGGCCCGTCGAAAAAAAAGCTCAAAAAATTTTGAGAATTAACACTGAATTCGAACAAAATTTAGCATCGCCGTAGGTTTCTGAGCGTAACATTTTTGATTGAAGAGATACAAAAAAGTTGTCAACTTCAAAATTAAAGTTCAAGGTTTGACTCATGTAACCTCAAATTCTCAAGCAAAAATAACTATTTCGAATTAGTTTCTTAGTCACTTAAAGTTGCCGTTTTTCAACTGAAAATGGCGAAAACGAATATCATTATAGCCGGTACTGTATAGTGTTTCGAGTTGAGAGTGTTTCTAGAAAGTATTTGGTTTTGTATTTGGATTTTTATTTTCTCTATTTATAGAAGTGGTCAGAATTAGCCTCAGATCACTTCCCATTTACTCAATCTTTGCGTTTTTTATAACTTTCTGTATACTCCTTTTCCTCAGTTATCCCTCAAATTCAAACCTATTTCCAGACCTTTCCCACCTATCCCCTCCCTCCTATTTGTCTGGAAGGGTTGCCAGTGAATGTCCTCAAAATGTTGGAATCTCCTCATATGCCTACTCTCAATATATACTATCCACGTGGCAAACGCTCAAAATGGAATCAATGATGAAGTCACCACAGTGGCCGGTATTCTGGATTCAGCCACTCAGGCAGCGGATAATTCAACGATACCGGTGAGTTTTTGAGTTAGAAACTTTTTGGAATTTTCGGATCTCTAAGAAATTACATATTTTTGTCTGCCATTCTGAGCTAACAGGGATTTTTCAATGTCATTATAAATCAAGATCATGTTTCAGCCAACTTCTGCTAATAACAACAACACAAATACGGGAATGAAAACTCCAACGATTTTTGGAATGCGTGTAGAACTTCCAGCTGATGACCCGTTTGGTTATGAGTGAGTTTTTTAAATATTTTATCACATGGTTTATGAAGATAATCGAGGTTTTTCAACTACTAGAATCCAATTTCAAAGTCCCATGTTGCCTCCTTTGAACCACGAAAAAAACTTTCAGCAAGCACGGTGTCTGCTCAGTCACTCCAGATGAAGAATTCAAAGTTGTGATATATGGAAACCATTTGGACAAGGTCCATCAGATCATCTGGACATTTACCAACAACTGCTCGGAGCCAGCATATGTTGTAGATGCTTTGAATCATTTCAAGATTCATTTCAACCACAAAGCAACATTCCATTTGACACTGAAGCTGCTTCCAGAAATGGTGCATGCTTATAAAATGTGTGTGAAGCCAAAGGTGGCACCAGGAGCACCACCGTTGGGGGAAATTTATCCAGTGAGTTCCATTATAAGCGAGTGATGGTGTAGAAAAAGAAAAATTGACAGCTGAACACGATTTTTTAAACTTGATATCGTCACATTAATCGACACAGAAAATCAGATATGGATCAGGAAAGACTTTTGAAGCATAGCAAGAAAATTACTTCGAATAAAGTTAAAGGTCCTCAATTTTGGCTTGAATAATTTGCTATCCATGTTCAGAACGTGTGAGCATACATTAGTCGAAATTTAGGAAAAGTAAACTTTGAGAACCTGTAACTCTGTTCCGAGCAGAAGTGTAAAACGGCCTGCAATCGACGGACCGCGACCATCCGTGTAGGAAAATTTTTCCTGATTAAATATTGTGAATAAAGGTCCTGTGACGGCCGGTTATGGTTTTTGATAGCTGATTCAGAGCCATTTTCAGACTATGCTCCAAGAGACTTTTCTGCTTTTTGTTCAATTCTGCGTCGATTATATTCAAATTTTCAGAATTACAAAAATAGTTCACTCCCCCTTTGAACCCAGGAAAATAATGCAACTTTCAGCTTGACGACATCTCCACATGGCTCACCACAGAACGTCCCCCGAAAGAATACTTCCTCCCCCTCCCACTTCAAATCGCTTGCATTTGTTTTCTCCTCTGCTTATCCGCCCTTTTCTCCGGCCTAACCCTTGGATTGATGTCCTTGACACCTCAAGAGTTGGAACTTGTCATCAAATCGGGAGCAATCAAAGAGCAAAAATGTGCAGCCAAGATTCTCCCAATTCGAAAGAAGGGAAATCTCTTACTGTGCTCTTTGTTGTTGGGAAACGTCATTGTGAACTCTGCAATTTCAATTTTGATGGGAGAACTGACAACTGGAATCTATGCTTTGATTGGATCTACGTTGGGTATTGTAATTTTTGGAGAGATTCTTCCACAGAGTATTTGTGTCAAGTGAGTTTCAATTAGTTAAGACTCCTTTAAAATATATGTGATTTTTAGGAAAGGTCTGGAAGTTGGAGCTCACACCATTCAGATCACTCAACTCTTCATTTTTCTCACTTTCCCTATTGCTTGGCCAGTTTCAAAACTTTTGGACTGCTTGTTGGGAGATGAATATGTAAGTTGCACTAACAACTAAATATGATGTTCCATTTTTCACTTTTCAGCAAGCCTATGATAGAAAACGCCTCATGGAGCTTATCAAGATGTCCATTACTAGCAATGGTCAGGTATCAAATGAATTGAAAATCGCTGTTGGAGCCATGGAGATTGCTGATAAAGTAGTGAAGGATGTGATGACAAAGATCGAAGATGTCTTTATGCTTCCCGATACCACAGTTCTCAATGCTAAAACCGTTATGGAAATCGTGAAAATGGGGTACACCCGAATTCCGGTATACCAATACGGAGACAAGAACAATGTCACGGACATGTTGTTCGTCAAAGATTTGGCGTTGTTGGATCCTGATGACAACTTCACAGTGAAAACAGTCTGTGGCTATCATAAACATCCAGTGAAGTTTGTGATGAATGACACTCCTCTTCCAAACTTGTTGGAGGCATTCAAGAAGGGTGAAGGGCATTTGGCGATGGTGAAGAGGTTGATTAATACTGATGAGACACATGATCCAAGTTATGAGTTGGTTGGAGTTATTACTTTGGAGGATATCGTGGAGGAGATTTTGCAGGTGAGTACCTTCAAACAGAAATTGTGAACTGTACGGTTTTCGGCGGAAAATTCGTTGAACGCTATAAAAATGGGAACGCGGTCGGCGGTCGGCGGTCGGCGGTCGGCAGTCGATCAGTCGGCTTAGTTACCTGCAGTAGTGATCTTAGCGATATTTTTTGCGATATTGAACTAAGCTTTCTGGCAATATTGTCAAATGGCTTGCATTCCAGCTTTGGACTTTTCCGCTATTTTGCATAAACATAAATATAGGTAGTATTATACTAAGCTGAAATATGGGTAGTACCAGTTTGAGAACCTCGACTTCCCAACTCTTCATTTTTCAATTTTAGGCCGAAATCAACGATGAGTTCGACATCGTTACTGACAATGTCAATAAAGTCAAGATCAAGAAGGAACAAAATCGGGACGCCACCAAATACTTTGGAGACCATGAAGCTCCTCAGACCATGATTTCAATGCAGGTAAGGCTCCGAAAGTTGCTGAACATATCAGACAAATTCTTTATTTCCAGCTGCAAATGGTTGCCCTTCAATGGCTGGTGTCCAACGAACGTGCCTTCCGACAGGAATTCCTGGACACCAATGTCCTAGAACGTCTGATCAGAAGCAGTGCTCGACGCGTCGACGTCTCCGCTCTCATGGCCATGGGTGACGATGCGATCAACGTTCCTCGTCTGGCCAAAATCTACAACAAGGATGAACCGAGCGACAAGTATATTCTGATTCTGGAAGGACGAGTTCAAGTGACGATTGGTCAAGGTGGAATGATGTTTGAAGCCGGTCCATGGCATCATTTTGGTGGTGAGATTATGGCGAAGATGGTGGAAGGAGCAGCGACACTGGGAAGGAGTATGAGCATTGTGGGAACGTCGGATCTGTCGGCGAGGCGGCCTGATTTGATGTTCCGACCGGATTATTCTGCGACGGTGAAGGAGGATTGTACCTATTTGGAGATTTCTGTGGCCGCTTTTATCAATGCGTACAAGGCTTCGTTAATGCAAAGGGAGAAACCATTGTGAGTTTTGTTTTTGAAATTCGAAAAAGTTCAAAATATGAATTAGCGATATTTTGCGCATCACTCCGTGTACTATTCCTAAGCTAGGTTTGTGTACTTCTCGTGGACAACTAGGACCAGACCTAAAAAAGATCATCATACTAATAACAATCGACGATTCCGTATGTAAGTCCGTATGGCGCACGTCATAACTCGACTGTCAGTGGACCGATTTTGATGAAACTCATATAGATCGACTGGAAATTTGTCCGAGATGATGCCCGTTCTTTTCTTTTCTCGAAAATATTAATTTTGAAATTTTCGAAAATTCACCCTATTTTCACTGTGGGACCCTTCGGGTGTGTGAGGAGAGACAAGAATGCGGATCCAGGAGGTTGGAGTCCCCGAAGGGGACGAAAACCTCCTGGTTAGAATTGTTTACGAGGAGCAGAGAGGCCTAAAAAAATTGAAGACCCGGTGGCTAAGGGGACCATAGCCAAAATGCCTTGTCCCGAAGATTTTCCATAATCTGACGTTGAGGGATTTCAACAAAAATTCAGTGGGTGGCTGTTTGACAGCCTTGGTTTCAGCCATGTTTGAATTTCGAAGATCGTTGAAATTTCGATAAAAACTTGTGCAACCAACCAATCTTTTTCTCCACTTAAAATGCCCAATATTTCAGAAACGATCTCTCCGATGTCTCTCACAACTCGTCCGCCCACAACTCCAACCTTTCGCTGGCCGAGAAACCCGGACCGATAACGGATCCATCAGCCATGCTCGTCCCCGAAAATGTCAGAAAACCATCGATAGTTTCAGTCGATACAACACCCAGAGTTCTCAATTTGATAGGACAAAATCCAGTGGCCCCAGTGGCTGAGGAGGTGAGATTTCCATCTGAGTTTTTGACTCCTAGTAACATAGAAGATACAGTACCGGCCATTCGTTTTTGTCATTTTTGTCAACTTTGGGTAGCTGAAAAGTGATTCAAAGTCGCATTTTCTGTCTGAAAATTAAAGAGTATATGAATCAAATCTTGAACTTTCATTTTGTAATTGACAACTTTTTTGTACAAATCGGCTCTGCCAAGATATGACCCGTCGGAAAAGAGCTCAAAAATTTCGAGAAATAGCACTAAAATCGAACAAAATTTGGCATCGCCGTAGATTTCCGAGCGTAACTTTTTTGATTGATGATATACAAAAAAGTGGCCAACTACGAAATCAAGTTCCAAAGTTTGATTCATCTACCCTGAATTTCTTGAACCGAAATAACTACTTTGTATTAGTTTTTCAGCCACTCAAAGTTGGCGTTTTTCAACTGAAAATGACGAAAACGAATATCATCATGGCCGGTACTATACGAATCCTCTATAAAAATTTAACCTAAATTCTAAGAAAATGTGTAACTTTCAGGAAGAAATGGCGCTGCTGGACAAAGCCTAATAAGAATGGATATAGGAAATATTCAATTATGAATACGGTATAATAATAATGTGCTCAAATCCCCAAACACTGTTCTTCACTTAATACCCTAGTTTTCTAGTAGTTTTTCCTTCTCCCTTCCCTGTTTTATTTGTTTCCGATCTCTTCTTCTTCCCCACTGAATTTCCCTTTCTCCGCTCAATGAGTCGGTTTCTCTTATGTATGTGTTCCTGTGCCTTTAAACACCTGTTCTGAAAAGTTTTGCATTTTTGAAACCGTTTTCGTGTACCATTTGGGTTGTACTTATTGCGTTTTTTCCCATTTTATGAGGGTATTGTTTTATGGAATAAATTTGCCAATTAGAAATTTTTGATGCTTGTAAAAAATTTTTCTCGAATCTCAGAAAAAATTTCACAACAAGATTTTTTCAATTTCAGTTTTTTTTTACTCCAAACAAACTTTTTCTAATTTTCCAGTTCGTGCTTCACTTTGGCTTTTTTCAAGCTTGTTCTGTGATTGGTTTTTTTTCAATTTCACGAACACAAATCTTCGTTTTTTCTTGTCAAAAGAATCTCGAAGAAAGAAGTTTCAGTTCTTACGTCATTTTTAGCTAACTCGGTGAGGTTTAAAGAACAGAGAATACTAGTCTTTTACCTCTTTCTGCCACCCTCACTCTAGGACAAAAAGCGGAATTCAGGGATACAATATTTGTAACTTTATACTTCAGATGGCGTCGTAGGTCAGTAGTTGGCACCAAGCACATTACTACTACAAACTTGTTTCTGACTTGCTTTTGGGGGAGACGAGTCAGAGGCAGAAGCATATCTACATTCTAGTCTTCCTTGATGAGTTTTGAGTTTTGAAATTTGATTTTATCCAAAAAAACGTTCACTCTAAAATCAACGAAGATTAGTTTAGAATACCTTAAAACCCCTGATTGAGCTCTAAAAATCGACACCCCGAAAATTTGACTCCAAAAGCCCCGATCTGTAGAAAATCCTCCGGCCCCCGACAAGTTTTTCAAAATTCCCTTTATCTTGCAGAAGCGCTTTTTTGTTTTTCCAACCTTCTATTCACCCCAAAAATTTTCTCTGCAATCCGGATATGGCCCCTTATAAAAAAAAACTACCGATTTCCCCCGATTCTGGGAGCAAATGCGACGCATCCGATTCCAATTTCCCGTCTCAGCGCGGCAAGTAAGCAGAAGAAAAAAAAATTGGTCAATAAATCAGGTGACTCCATTCGGAAGAAAAGGAGGAGAAGAGGAGTCTGATGGATGGATGACCCCCCAAGTTTGGCGGGTCCTTCATCAAAACTTTTCGGAGAAGGGCAATCGGAAAACGGAAAAGTTTTTGGAGAGAAAATTGAAATGGTTTTTCTATTCGACAGGGTAGGATTCGGAGAGGAAATTGAGAAGGTTTTTCTAGAGTTTTGAAGTTGAGAGCACTTTTGCATTTTTGAAGCATTAGCTGTCTGTGGGCTTGCTCCCAGTCAACACAAAAATTTTTGAGATAAGGAATTAGAAGCATAAGTCCTACTGAATTTTTACCTCCAATATACCTAGAGTCAGAAATATTGGCGGTTAGCGTGAGCTTTTTTCGAAGCTAGTGTATGTGTTTTTGCGTCAGTGTGTTAGTACTTCTTCGCTGCGGACCTGACATCCGATTTGGCGCCAAGTAGCTTTTGGAACGGTTTTTTGACCGCCGAAAGCAAACATGAACTAACACACCAGATGTAGAAAATTATGTAAATACCAAGCGTCAAAATGGTCGACTAAAAAAATTCTTAATAAGTCTGCCCATAACCATTAAGACGAATTATCTGAGAAAGTCGACTATTGACCAACTGGTGTACGGACACGAAAAAAGTTGACCTTCGCCAATTTGGTTTATATATGATATATTGATGGCACCAAGTGTCCATAACACAAAAATCCAGTTCTGGTCCCTCTACGTGCTGGGGGTGTCTAACTATGGCCTAAAAATCGAAAAAATGAAAATTTTTTCCTGAAAGAGATAAGGGCAGGATTGTTTCAGGAATCAATTTTTGGCATGTTTTTGAGCATTTTTTGTGTTCAGACCAACCAGCTAGCTCAACTCAGTCAGCACAAAATTTTATGATTTTTCAACTTTTTTGGTCATTTTTCCAGTTAAGCCGGTTTTCTGGGCCGGGGACCATAAAAGACATGAGTTTTTATTTCAGAATCAGAATCCTTGATAAATTTAGCACCAGAATAGTTTTGTCTAGTTCCGAATTTCTTTCCCCTAAAAACACTTTCGAGGCAAAATATGCGAAATTTGAAAATTTTCAATGGGGTCCCCCCTTATGAAAAAATCGAAAATTTTGAATTTGCTCTTTTTTGATGTTGAGAGCGTTGCCTAGGTATAAATGACAGTATCCCACAATATGGGTGCTGGATCACCGATTTCAACAGTATTACAGTGACCTAAACTTGCACTTGTGTGAAGGGCTCCCAAGACCGCCAAATCGGACCCAGAGAGCTTATATCTCGGGAGACTGTCATTTATACCTAGGCAACGCTCTCAACATCAAAAAAGAGCAGATTCAAAATTTTCGATTTTCTCATAAGGGGGGACCCCATTGAAAATTTTCAAATTTCGCATATTTTGCCTCAAAAGTGTTTTTAGGGGAAAGAAATTCGGAACTAGACAAAACTGTTCTGGTGCAAAATTTATCAAGGATTCTGATTCTGAAATAAAAACCCATGTCTTTTATGGTCCCCGGCCCAGAAAACCGGCTTAACTGGAAAAATGACCAAAAAAGTTGAAAAATCATAAAATTTTGTGCTGACTGAGTTGAGCTAGCTGGTTGGTCTGAACACAAAAATGCTCAAAAACATACCAAAAATTGATTCCTGAAACAATCCTGCCATTATCTCTTTCAGGAAAAAATTTTCATTTTTTCGATTTTTAGGCCATATTTAGACACCCCCAGCACGTAGAGGGACCAGAACTGGATTTTTGTGTTATGGACACTTGGTGCCATCAATATATCAAATATAAACCAAATTGGCAAAGGTCAACTTTTTTCGTGTCCGTACACCAGTTGGTCAATAGTCGACTTTCTCAGATAATTCGTCTTTAACATTTTTTCGAAAATCTCAGTGTTTCTAAGTTTCTAACTTTTCTGATTTCCAATCCCAGACCAAACCCATTCTGCTTCCCCTAGTCTCACTTTTCCTCTTCCAACCCAATCTTCTCAATGATCACCACTTGGGTACCATTGCAAAATTGCCGGAAACTGTTTGTGTTCTGTGTGTGCTCCGATGCTCGGAGGAAAAGTACAACATCATCATCATGCGGACACGTCATCCTTCTCCTTCTGAACGTCTTCTAATCCATCAATCCATGAACGGATCGTTCAGTTTTTCGGAAGGGTTTCGGAAGGAAGGAAGGAAGGAAACGTGAGGTTTCGGGAGATTTCGGGGATTTTGGAATCGGAAAAAAATGGGCGGAGCTTCGAGAGGTGGTCTTTTTTATAAGGGCGTTGTTTTGCAGAATTTTTATTGTTTTCTTGAAGGTGGATTAGGGTGAGGTGACGTAGCAAGGTCTCAATTTTAGGGGTCCCAGCTCTAGAAGTACCCGTTTTTCCATAAAGCTGATAAACCTTCCCCGATTGAAAGTGACTTTTTGAGTTTTGTTAGCTCAAAATATCACTTTACGCAACTTTTATTTTAAAAAAAGTTCTGCCATAGAGGTCTTGAAACATCTGTTATCATCCTTTAATCTCGATTCCGAATTCTTCCCTTCCCGAGCAAATCTAGGCGGAGCTCAAGTATTTTTGTGTTCTTCTCATTCATCAGATCTCACGTTTTCAACGAGGCGTGATCATTTGGATACCGTAATCATAATCCAGTACCCTCTTCTTCCTCCATAGACTCTAACCTAATTGATCAGGAAATTGGTCACCAAAGTGATGTGAGAATTTTCTGAGATTTTTTTTCGAGGATCTATTCCGATCGGAAGCTAGACATCGGAAATGCATTAGGCTTATGATGAGTGGGTATAAAAGCAAATCTGCTGGGGCGGATTTTTCATTCATAATATTTTTTCGTAATTTTCTGACTTTTCTGGAACTTTCTGGAACCAACCTTTTAAATCTTTAGATGCTCTTCAAACTCGTGTTCCTCACCTGTTGTCTGTTGTTCGCCGGCTCCCAAGGAGCATCGATGGAGGAGATTCAATCGGAAAAGTTCTGTGAGAAGTTCCCAACTCTTCACATGTGCCGTCTCAAGGAGGAGTTGACTGGAAGCCTCGTTGAGTTGCAGTACTTGTTGCAAGATGGTGAGATTTTTTGAAGCGCTATTTTCTGGTCTAATGAGCACCTATAGAAAATCGTATAGAATCTTTAGGCCAAGTAGACTCCAAAGTCGACAGAGTGAGGATTAAACAAAACCTGATCATTTCCAGGAATCAATGTCGGTGGACAACAACAAGCCGGAGTTCAGGAGGTGCAGAAGAGAAAGAGCGCCTTCGTCAGATTTGGAAAGCGATCTGCTCCAGAGGAGGAAGGAATGGTGAGTGGAATAAGCATGGTTAAAGGTTGATGAGCAGGACCGCCGGCCGACCAGTGTACCCCGCTCGCTAAGAACCTGGGTTTGCGCAGCTCGGTAGGCGGTCGGTCGGTCACCGGTCGGCCAACAGTACGTCGGCGGTAAGTCGGCTGTCTCCCGATGGTCGGTTGACATTTTGGCTGACTTAAATAGAACATCTAGTCCAGCAGGCTCGAAAAAGATTTCCTCGTCCTTGCCCGGTCCGTCTGGGCCCGTACTGGGAAAATGAGTGGAAACTATAGAAAATGAGATCTCAGTCTTCTAAATTTTTATGTGAAGTTGGGATTGGACGTTTTGCGGGCCGACTCGGTCATCAGTCATCTTGGTCGGCGGTTGGAGGTTGGTGTTCGGCCGAAGGTTCTCGACTGACCTGGAATTAGTGATGGATAGCTTTCCTAGACTCCTAGTAAACCATTTCCGATTTGATTAGAATTAGCTTGAGTCGATCTGGAACGAATTAGAAAATTAGAAGACGAAAAACAACCGGAAATGTTCAGAAAAACTGGCAAAATGTTTTTACTCTTCAACCCTCTAATTTCTTTCAGGAAATGGAGAAACGCAAGTCGGCCTTCGTCCGTTTCGGAAGATCCCTCGGAATGGAGCCACAGTTGACTGAGAAGAGAAAGAGCCAGTATATCCGATTCGGAAAATAATTGTGCTTCCATGTCCCCTCTACTCATTCTCTATCCGATTTCCCCTCTCCACCCAAAACCATCAATGAGCAACTCAACTTAATTCTACACTCTTGGGTACCCCCATTTCTCAAATGTCGAGCATTTTCAACACTTCAGTTCTTCATTCTGAACCACCCCTTGTTAACTCTCTCTCTCTCCCTCTCCCTCGGTTTCAGTCTTGAATTCTGAACTCAATAATCTCTGTGAAACATTTTTCCCTTTCGTCTAGTTCTTTTGAAAATCTTCCATGTCGTGGGCAAGTCTTCTTTTCTCTTCTTTTTCAAAAATTCTTTCCGCTTTGGTGTATTTTTTACTTTTCATTACCACCCCTTCCACTTTTCGTTGTCTGCTGAATGTGCTTGTCATCGGTGTGTGGCAAAAAGATGATGAATAACCAACCAGTCTGATAATAATCATAAGAGATTTTAATAAAGCAAATCTACTGTTAACATGTGTTACACAGAAACATTCGAAATTAGTTATTTTTGACAATATCGCGATTGGTTTGTTAGTTAGCTGGCTTGATTTCAAAACCGATAGTGTCCGCGAAGCTGGTCATGGATCGAGGGCCGCTCAGTCTTACCGATCGGCCCGGCGCATACGAGAATTTTTGGGTGATAGTAGAAAAATCAGGCGAGAGTCTCAAGAAACTTAAGATTCATTTAAGGGCACATGCACTCCAAACTAGGCCGCCAAGAGTTGACCGGCCGGCTATCGCCTGTCGGCTGTCGGCGGTCGGCGGTCGGCGGTCGGCGGTCGGCGGTCGGCGGTCGGCGGTCGGCGGTCGGCGGTCGGCGGTCGGCGGTCGGCGGTCGGCGGTCGGCGGTCGGCGGTCGGCGGTCGGCGGTCGGCGGTCGGCGGTCGGCGGTCGGCGGTCGGCGGTCGGCGGTCGGCGGTCGGCGGTCGGCGGTCGGCGGTCGGTCAATGGTAGGATCTGTATATGGGTCTGCTCCCTTCACCAGTTTCTCCTCCCAATCTTAACCATTCCTACCCTTAACCCTGACATTCTCCCAGTTTTCCTGTTACTTTGCAATTATTTTCCTTTTCCTCCACCCATCCCCCTCCCAGTTTCTGCTGAATCGCTTGTTTTCCACTTTTCTCCCCTACCTACTTATTTGATTATTCTGATATCACTACCATATAAATTTCTGTCGACGAAACACTATATAAATACGGTTGTTTATCGTGGCCTGAAATATCTAAATGTGAATGGAGGGAGAGAGGAAAAATGCGGAGGAAACGGTAGTGATGAGAAAAACAGAAAGATGGATGGGTTCAAAATTTGAGGAGTTCAGTAGATCAGGAATTTTGTTTACAAAAGGAAAAGGAGATTGAAACATTGCTCAGTAAATTAGATTTTTTTTTCAATTCTGATTTTTAATTTTTCAGGCTCCGGGATATTTCGCCACTAGTCATTTCGCAACTACGGCATTTTGCAACTTTCGTCGATTTCGCAACCGCGACAGTTCGAAACCAAGACATTTCAAAACGGGACGTTTCCCAACCAGTCGTTTCGCAACTCTATGAACTATTCCACCTTTCGTTCATTATGAAATCGAGGGTATTGTGAACTATTCTAGGTTAAGGTCTAGATTTGATAAATTGTGATTTTAACACGAACTGTCTACAAAAATCCTAGATTTCGTGGTTTCGAAATGACGTGGTTGCGGACTGTCGCGGTGGCGAAATGACCAGTAGGGAAGTGTCGTAGTTGCAAAATTGACGTGGGTTGCGAAATGTCGTAGTTGCGAAACGACTGGTTGCGAAATGTCTCGTAGTCATTTTTCAAGGGCATGTCTTTATTAAGTCCGCTGGCAGTCCACCGCCCGTCGGCCGTCCGACAAGATTTACCAGGACAACATTTAATAAATTCTTTGATGAGAAATTGAGATTTTTTGTTTTCAGGATAATGCAGGCTGGGTGGACGGTGGATGGACGACGGACGAACAAGACAATCACTTCTGGTTCGGTAGCCAAAACTTTTTGCAAATTCCACTTCTAGCTCATTTCAGCACCCTCTCAAGTTCCGAAGCATGCTCAACTAAAATCATAATCCAAGCCTAATCACCCCGTTTGCCACTCCTCCTCCTCCCTCTCATTTCGTTGCCTCTGCTTCAGGCAATCACTGATAAAAAACCCCCGTCTACTTTTCTCTCTCTCTCTCTCTTTGATAAGAGCTCCGCCCAGCCCGCCCGGTACCACTTGGTACCATTCGGAGCTCCTGGGACTGATGACGTCATCATCTCATTATATAATTTGGTTCCGCCTGTGTTTAGTGATCAGTGAAAGGTAGAAGAAGAAGAAGACAGAAAAAGAGAGTTGTTGTCGGAGAAATCGAAGAGACGCACGTGGAGAGAGCGGCTCGTAGAAATTTGTGCAACTCTCAGCAGTTTTTTCTCCCACTTCCACTGATTCTTCTAATGTTTGACTTTTGATGTAAGATGCTCTTATCAGAGGGGACATAAACCGAAAAGAGCTGACGGTACGGAACGAGAGTTCTTTTTATTGTTGCGGAATTGGCGGTGAAAGAATGAAAATTTGTGTAAATGGAAATGGCAAGAGATAATGAAATTGGTTTGTAGCGAGTTACGGTAACCATAAAATTTATATGACTGGGAATTATGATTTCGTTAGTTTCCACTAGTTGCTAACTAGTAGCTACTGAAGTGGAAGTTTTTCGAAGTTTCTCGAAGAACCTTGGGATTCTGAAAACTGGATACTTCTGATCGGATAACGTATAGCATAAACTCGACCTGATGTTTGTTGGGACCTGTTGGGGCTATTTTAGGTTTTCAAGATTGTTAGAGCTCTTTAATTTTACAATTTTCGAGATTCTCTTATAGTTTCGGGGTCGGGATTTCGGGTAATGCGGGATCAGGGATTTTTATACTTGAACGGACGTATGGATTTGAAATTTCGGAACTAAGATTTTAACGAGAACCCAAGTCATAGAGATGTCTTTATTTTAGTGACCTGATAGAAAATCGATATTCAAGACCATTAGATATTCAAAACTATTGATCCTTGGATATACAAAACGTAGAAAAATCTGAAGTTTCAGGAATCTGAGATGCATTTTTGCCAGAGTTAAGATATGCTAGGCCTGGCCTGTAGAATATGAAATTCGGTTCATTCCCCGGTTGCCGTTGACCAAAATTTCACAGAGAAATGTGGAAAATCATTGCTAATTCAAGTTTCAATGCTTCATTTCTGGCTTTGATGATCTCGATCTGTTTTTTAACATGGTTTAGGACTGGCCCTGCCGGACCTGCCCCTCAGAATGCATTCTAAATTTTGTAGATTTTTAGGTTATGTCAGGTTTTATTAGCTTCCTGGGAAAGCTAAGATTTGTAGAACAAGACTCGTAGATATTTCGAAAATTTCTATTCAAAATCTTGCGATCAGAACAACTATCAGTTTCTAGAAGATATGGATTATAACAACCTCCCTGTCCATCTAAAACTCTCCTTCCCTATTATTTGTCCCCTGAGATTTTTTCAAAATCGGCCCGACCTACCAAATCTGAATACCAGCTACACCCTCTACCCCAAACTCTCCGTGCATTTCCCTGTGTTCCATGTGTTCCTATTTGATTTTTGGCCAATCGAGTGACAGAACAGAAGAAACGGGAAAAAAGTGAAAATAGATACAGTAGTCCTTCTCTCCTCCACATCACCTCACCCAATCATATCATCAACAACTTTTTGGTATCTGTCAACAACTTTCACTTTTTTTCTTCCCTTTCGAATAGTCTACTGTATTTTTAGACTGTTCAATTTTTTTGAGAGAGTGGGAAAAAGATCCAAAACCCATGCAAACTTGTTTAATGACCACTTGCCAGTTATTGCACACTGACCTCTACTGATAACTGATAAGACAGTTGGAAACAGAAAATTATATGGCAACTTTCATTGCATAATATGCTGTAAAAAGTCTAGGATTTTCTGAGCTTAAGCTAGTCGACAACACTCTATTAGATAGAGATATGTGACCCTGACATAGATCAAGATGTTGTTTCAAAGTACAACTCCAGAAGTTGAAAGAAAAGTGTTCGTTATCAGTGACGAGAGTGTGAGAGAGTGGAGACAATTTGGGGGTATTTAAGTTTTCTGACTCCGCCCACTTTTTCACAACGTGCTCCCTCGCCTACCTACCTACTTCATTAGCTAGCAGTTACTTACTTTTTTCGACCGGGAAACACTTTTTTGTTGTTTAGTTTTTTTGTGAATGGGAAATTTTTTGGCAGAGCGTACCTTTTTGAACTCTGGGAGAATCTAGGGCACTTTTTTTGTGAACATACCTTTAGTTAAACCTTGAGTTATTTGTTATTTCTGTGTTCTTCAAATATGGTGAAGAATTTCTTCCAGATTTTTTTTATTTTCTGAGAACCTAAAGGTTGAAAATGGATTCGGAGTTTCTATTTTTCAGTTTGAAGATCTTCAACAGACTGCAGAGTCGAATAGAGATCTCCGGATACTATGGTTTTGAAACACTGAAATTTAGAAATCCCTTTGCTATTATGTTCTGCTGAAATTGAATTTTCCGACTTTTTTCTTCAGGTTTCAAGGCGGCGTGTATTTCTCGTGGACAAATCAACTTGATTTTTATTGATATCCGAGTTGTTCACGAGAAGTACACTATTACTCAACATTCAAGACGTTCAAAAATTGCGTCTGCCGATGGATCGCCGAAAATTTTTGTGTAAAATCGGTCGGAGGTTGGCGGTCGTTCGGCGGTCGGCCGGTTGGTTGGCCGGTCGGTTGTCTGAATTTTGTGACTGAATGGGCCCCCTACCAGTTAGGCCTCAACGTCTTAAAATGATACCAGCCAT
This sequence comes from Caenorhabditis sinica, assembly GCA_963932045.1. Taxonomy (NCBI): domain Eukaryota; kingdom Metazoa; phylum Nematoda; class Chromadorea; order Rhabditida; family Rhabditidae; genus Caenorhabditis; species Caenorhabditis sinica. The sequence continues at coordinate 26,629,038 of OZ009940.1, forward strand.
AAGAAAACCCTTAAATATCCCTTATCACAATGCACTGTTTCTTCTATTCTCATCACTTCTCTACCATATCCCTCACTCCAATTGTTCCACGTTTCCAGAAGATTCCATCTTTCCCACCACAGAAAGATGATCGTTGAACAACCGGGTTGTACACCTCACTTGTTCGAAGCAAGTCAGCTGGCCACAAAATCAGTTATCGTGTATTCGGATAGAGCAGAAGTCAAACGACTGGTTACTGTTGATTTGCCAAAAGGGAATCAGGAAATCGTTATTCAGGTTGGTCATTTTTTGAAGTGGAAGAAAAGAGAAGAGTAAAAGAGGAAAAATCTGAAATTGATAAAACGCATTAGTCTTGAAGAAGAGGCAAAAGTATTAATGACCGGTGGAGTGACCACTGCGTCAGTGTGAACTTTGCAACTTCCTCGTTGGCACTGAGAGAATGTCATTTTAGAGCGTAAAATCGTAGTAATTGACAGGGAGAATACTTTGATGGAGTACTTTTTTCCATAGAAAGTATAATATGGTCAAGAGTGCTACTTTGGACAAAACTCAATGTTATATACCCCAAAACCCAAGTTCCTTCAAAAGTTCATTGCTCACTCACTAACTGATTATTGGTGCATCATCGTCATTTTTGTTGTTTTCGATTTCTCCGAATCGAAACTAAAAAAGGACGACTCTGTGGTGTTTGATACATTGGTCTGGGGGAGCAGGCTGTAAGTGTAAACATGCCAATATAACAGACAGTGCAGGTGAACTGGGAGTTTCATTACACTTTTAGTTGAGAGCGCGCGAAAGGTGCTCCAGCGAACAAAATTTTGAATTACTAATTGATACCTTTACGGCTAGGCCGGGATCTGTCTGACCGGGCTAGGAGAAATTATTGAAAGAATAAAAAATCCACTTCCTACAAAAATTTGAATCTAAAAGTAAAAAATCAAAACTGCTCCAAAATGGGGTTTTTCTAAAATTTGAAGTCCAGCCAGGCCGCGACAAGTATGACAGTTTAGGTGCTTCTAGGTTGAAGCAGAGTCTAATTTGGGTCTAGTACATAAATTTGGACAATTCGAGGACCTCTTGAACGATGTTATGATATTCGGACTTCCCCAACATTCCCCCTTGTCCCTTATCAACTTTGACCGCTAGCACCTTTCCAACATCATCATCATTGCCTCCAATTTGACATGTATATGTACACACAATCGAACTGCTCTTTTCCTCTCTTTCTCTATCTCACCTCCTTATCAGTGAATTTCTCCGAAAAACTGCACAAACGAGCAGTTTTCGGAGAAATTCCTGCTTGTTTTTCACGACTAGAAAATCGGATTGTCTTGACTGATGGAGGGGGAGAAAATGAGTGGGGTGATGGTAGAATTGACTTCACGGAAGTTTGAGGGGTTGATAATTTTGAAGATAATGCGGGGGAGAACTTTATACGAAGTTTGATTTAAATAAGACAACGGGAAATTCTGCTAGAAAATCTAGTACCGAAGATTTTGAGGTCATTTTTCGAACATTTTGTTTTCAAAACAAGACTCCTTCCCACTGAAAAAAACAAAAAGTTCATAGAATATTCCAGTCTTGTACATACATAGTAGTCAATCTCCGCTCTCAACAATAAATCATTATCTTATCATATTTTGTGTTCTACTCAAAATTTGTACAATGACAATAATGCCTGAAAATAATAATTTAAACTTTACGATTGGGCCTGAAAACTGAAAATGCCAGATCGGACCTCGAATTGAAGTTGATATATTTCAGATTTTAAGTTTCGGGACTTGACCGGGACCTTAATCTGTACATTGCAGTCCAAGATTTTGAAAATCTTGTCAAAATTTTCCGGATATTCCATAGCATATTTCACAATCTTCAAGATTTTTCGTGGAAATCTGTTATCAGCGAACTTTGAAAAGTTGTCCTAAACCTCCAATTTTATCACACTGAAACCAGATTGTTTGTCTCAATTCCTTGCACTATCTGTGATTTTTTCTCGAACTTTCTGCAACCCCCGCAATGAATTGGGAGAGAGCAAAAATTGCTATATGAGGGAAATGGGTTTCAAAAAATGACGAAAATTAGGAACATGGAGATAGGGAATCTTCAGGACTATCATACAATTTTCAGAATGTCTCGGCAGTCATTGAACGTCAGTCAGTACGAGTGGACGGTCGGGGTGTCCTGATTCAAGAGGTCCAATATCAGGAAGTTCCAATGGATATGACACATGAGACGGATAAGATTGTGGAGATTGAACGACAAAAGATTGATGTTGAAAATGAAAGATTTGCAATCGAAGATGAGTGTTGTTCGATTCGTAAGAGGATTGATGTGTTGGATGGGGTTGCGGCACAGGTAAGAGAGTTTTGGTTTTTATAACAGGTTACAGTACCAAACAGAAAGTTACCAGATCTCGTATGCTCTTAGTTTTTAATAAATCAATTTTGGGTCTTAAGATCTCCTCCGGACCAGCCTCTATGCCATTCTCCCACCAAGGCTCCTCCCATCTTCCAGCATCTGGAAGTCAACCACATTTGACCCGTCGACATACTGTAACAGGACAGGAACCCAACCCATTATCCATGAGTACCACTTCCATGTCAAACGGGTTCTTTTTCAATCACGAGTCACTGGATAATCTGGCAAAGTTTTTGAGTTATTATGGTGAGTGGGTGATCTGAAGGGAACGATAGGAAAAAGTTATAACACCTTCGACTACTGTAACTTATTCTGAGAAATCATTAAAATCCAAAAAAATAAAACTGGGTCATAACAAGACTTGCCTTAAGGAAAAGTTTATGGGAATCTTATCATTGGTGAGTGTAGGATCTGAAGGTAGGGGAACATAGGACAGACCACTAGTATTAGGGCTTGAAACACGGAGTGTTTTTTCTGGGAAGTATTAAAACGGCAACGCAAATCTTATCTATTTATTTGTGTCTAGGAGATGCCGTTCGAGACATGAAGAAAGAATTGCGAAAACGTCAACGAGAGACCGAACAGTTATCGGAGAAAATTGATCAGTTGGACAGACAATTGGATCAGTTGAGATGTCTGGCAGAGTATGATTCGATTAAGAGGTGAGGGAGATTTTTCGGTCTTGTGGCTAGGATTTATATTTCTGGTGGGAAAGGTTGTCCTATTCAATGTTAGTTTAAGGGTACATACGATTCCGGGCGGGTGAACTGATACCCTCCTTAAGAAATAGGTCATTATTTCGGAAGAGTCGAAAAATTCAGATATCCCAGGATTTTAGATTTTCTCAAAAGTTTATTCTTTTATACATACAAACTGGGAAATAACCCGAGAAGAGCAAGAGGCAATAAGTTAGAGTGAGGTCTTTCCCCCCAGAACATTCTAATATCCTGGAGCAGTTCTTGGTGGTGGACAATGATCGCAGGATCCCTTTGGTCCGTCCTCTCCTGGCTTTCCTGGCTGCCCATCCTCTCCATCCTTTCCTGGCTCTCCGTCCTTTCCATTCTGTCCAGCCTCTCCTTGTGGTCCTTGTCTTCCTGGTTGTCCTGGACGTCCATCTTGTCCAGCCTCTCCCTTTGGTCCTTGCTCTCCTGGCTCTCCTGGCTCTCCGACTGGCGAAGCAACGGTGCGCTGGATTCCTGGGGCTCCTGGTGCTCCGAGCTCTCCTGGCTCTCCATCGGCTCCAGTTGGTCCGGCTGGTCCTGGGGCTCCCTTGTTTCCTGGACGTCCGGCTGGTCCTGGCTCTCCTGGTGCTCCGGCCTCTCCATCTGGTCCCTTTGATCCTGGTGGTCCTGGTGGTCCGACTGGGGATGGCTCGCACTCGAAACAGAAATCGTCGGCGGTTGGGATTTGTTGAGCATCGGCGTCCTTTCCGTTGACTCCTGGCTTTCCGGCCTTTCCGTCGGCTCCTGGAGCTCCATCGTCTCCTGGTGCTCCGACTGGTCCGGCTGCTCCGGTTCCGCAAGAGCAACACTTATCATTGGTGGAACGCTTCTGACGGAGAGTGGCGACGGCGGAGTCTCTGTAGGCGGCGAGGCGGGTGTACTCTCCGCGAAGGGAGTCAGTGCGAGACTTGCAGAAAGTGAGATCGTCTTGAAGACCAGATTGAATGTTCTGGAGATAGAGACAGAGCATTGGAACGGCCATGACCACGGTGAGAGTGGCGACAGTCGAGGCGGCGATTCCGAAGAATGCGAACTTCTTCACTGACTGACGGTCCTCCTCCATGGTGAATTTAGGTTCTGGAAGATGGGATAGGTTAAGGAATTGTTCGAGAGAAAGTGTCAAAAATGAAAAAAAGTTTATGTAAGAACTAGTAGCAGATAACAAAGGACTGGGAAGTTTTGAGAAGTCAGAAAAAAAGATCTGACTTCAAAAATTGAAATAAACAATGGTTCGGTTGTGTAATTCATTATGACTGGATTTTCAAACATTGCCAAAAAGGGAAGAAGAGTTCTTTAAATTCGGCGAAAATTTTTATATAAAATTTTTATATTCAAATCCATACTTTTCAAATTTCCGTTGCTATAGAATGAATGAGTTTTACTACATTTTATGGCCATTTTTCTTGAAAATGTAAGAATCATACACAGCAACATAGCTAGCAAATTTTCTAGAGGATCAATGATAAGGATTGCGTTCAAGTAATCAAAAACCAAAACTAGAATAATCCCCCAAAACCCCAAAAAAAGAAAAATAATGAATTGGAAAGGCATGATTATGTTTCCAGATAACCGTTGCCTGTCTTTTATATCACCGAGACACGGCGTACTTGCTAAGCGACGCGCAACGCTACCAAAAAAAGAGCCCCTCCTTTAGTTCCACCTCTCCGAAGACTTCACCCCCCTCCTAACCGAGTGCATAAAAAACGGAATCGGCGGAGATCGAAGGGGAGAGAAGAGAGAAGGCGACCGGTTCTGCATCCGAAGAAGTGGAGATAAGAGGGAAAGAGAGGGAGAGAGAAGTACCTACCTAGTGAGAAAAAAGTTGATATGAAGTGATATGTATGTGATGATGATAGGCCTGTTCTCTCCATTATAGGATGGAGGAAAGAGATTTTCCACATTCTGAAATGCGCTTTTTTCTTCCAGAGGGAAAGCGAGGGAAATATACTTCCTTGGGTGTGTTTGTATGTTTTAGAATGTGGGGGGGGGGGACTTGGGAAAAAGGATAAGGATTACACAATTGGAAATAGGCATGAGGTGATTTTTGATGAATGGGGTTGTGGGAAATAAGGAATTTGTTTAAAAATTGGTGTTTAGTCGGTCGGGGATAAGCATCTTTGTTGGGAGAATGTAATGAAAATCGAGAAAATACAGTTATTCCTCGTCCCCAACGGGCCGGGCTGGGGGCTGGCCTCTTTCGGAAAGAAAAAACTCGACCCAGTACGTCGGCCCGTCAACCTAAATCTCACTGAATTTTTTTTTTTTGGAAAATTTCTCTCCAATTCTAGTTATATTGCTTCAGTAGGCGTTCAAGATGTACCTATAAGCTTGATGTAAATAATAACATGAGTCGAAAGGTTGAATTTTTCGGAGCTTTTTCGGAAATATCCCAACTTTCACTTTTGAGAAAAGCACCCAAAAAGTTAGTTTTTGTACGAAAAATATTCTCTTTAAAAATTGTGCCATTGAAATTCCAGGCTGACCGGGGCTCGCCGCTAGACATTCTTTATCGGCCCGGCCAGTCTGGCTATACTCCAACAAATTACGAATTTACAAAAAACGCATTGGTTGGGGTTGCGAACTGGTAAGTTTCGAAACGTCCGGTTTCAAAACGTCCAGTTGTAAATTGACCGGTTGCGAAGCGTCACGGTTGCGAAACGTTGGCCTTTGTGTTGCTGTCGGATCTTAGACCGGGAGTGACTATTTAGATAACAAAATTTTGAATTATGGAAAAACCTCGTTTCCAATGATTGACTCCAAAGTTTTAAAATTCAAGATTCTCTGATCTTATGATCTAGATCACTATTACTAAACCCATTATTTCCAGAAACATCAGCATCGTGGTCGAAATGGAAGAAGCCGGCAAAGTCGAGCTCTACATAACCTACCAAGTTTACTGTGCCGCCTGGAAACCATGCTATGACATTAGGGCAAGTTCCGCTGAAGAGGAAGAAGATTCTCAGAATGGCAGCTCTGTTCAACTTTGCTATTATGGGCTAGTCGAGCAAAATACCGGAGATGACTGGAAGGATTGTGATATTGTACTATCCACCTGCTCAGCGAGTCTTGGAGGATCTCCACCACCACTTTCCACACTCTCAGCAACTCTTCATAGCTCTAGACCAACCAGAAGACATGCATCATCAGCTGCTAGAAGAAAGGCGCCACTTTCGGTCCCTTCTGAAGAGGATATGGGATTTGGGTCATTTGACTACAACGATATTGTGGATGCAGCTGCTTACCATAGATGGCACAATGGACTTCAGAGCCGGAGCAGCGAGGAGAATAGTGTCAGCACTCAAGCCCTTGAGAATACTGTATCCACTTGCTTCTCAATCCCACGGGCGGTGACTATTTTGAGCAATGCTGTCGAGCATAAGCTTTTGATTTCTAAGGTATGTCTAGTTGACGAAAACTTTCCTATGAATGACTTTTCAGACTGATCTCTCTTGTGCATTCTCGCATGAAACAGTGCCATCGCGCTCGACAAGTGCCTATTTATCAGCCCTCATCACAAACACCTCCCAACTTCCGTTGCTCCCAGGCGCAGTTGCTGTCTATGTCAACAACTGTTTTGTGACCAAGGTACGTATATAATGAGGTACTGTATGTGATATGTAGAAATTTCAGACACACCTCCGTCTAGTATCTCCTGGAGAAGAATTCCGATGCAATATGGGTGTCGACCCATCTGTCAAAGTTGAGTACAAAGCGCCTACAAGGACTTATGAACAGGTATTTTAGTTTCTTGAAAAGGTTACCAAAACTGAAAATTTTTTAGGTGGGGTTCATGTCGAAAAGTACCCTAATGACTCACGAGCAATTGATCAGTGTTCGTAGTGCAAAAGTTCGGCAAAGTGTGAAAATCACGGTGAAGGAGCAGATTCCAAAGAGCCATGATGATAAAGTAAAGGTGAGTTTGGAATGAAGAAAACGAGTTCAATAGAGCGCATTAGCTGTAGGCATAGAAATTTTAAACAATGAAAACTTGAGAAGAACCATCTGACCCTGCCACCCCCTCCACCCAATCCCAACTACCACACCTCGTTTCGGTTCTGGAAAATGTTTTGATTGATATAATGTAGGTGATTTGAAATTAATGGATTGTGGCAGAATAGATGAAGGTAGAATATTCAATTAGTTGAAAAAATAAAGGAAATATTCGTCCGTCCGCGGTGCCTCCAACCTTCGTTCGTCGTACTGTCATCGCCAGCAAAAGTGGGCATGCGGCGGACAGACGGAAGACGGGCGGGCGGACGGCGGACGCACGAAAAACAGACTTAACTTACAAGGGAGTTATTTGAGGTGTCAAGTTTAACTTTTCTAGGAATTGGACCATAGACTATATTGACTGTGAGGACTCAGAATCTGCATTAAAAATTGGCAAAATGTTCACGTAACTCGAGTTATCAGCCATCAAAGTCTCAGCCAGTACTAATTTTGCTGATTTTTGACAACTCATATCTAAGCTCCAAGACACTTTTAGAAGGTCTAGTTTTTTGTGCTAAGCTCAGAATGACGCATGCAATTAGATAATATAGGTTTCAAAAACCAGTTCAGACAAAAAATAGGAGATTTGCAATCTCTACATGTTCCAATAGGACAATGTTTAGTTATTTTCATAATCTGATCGTGAGCATCATTGTGAGCTTAACACAAACAACTAGACCTTCTAAAAATGCCTGGGAGCTAAAATATGAGTTGTCAAAAATCACCAAAATTAGTACTGACTGAGACTTTGATGGCTGATAACTCGAGTTACGTGAACATTTTGCCAATTTTTATTGCAGATTCTGAATCCTCACGGTCAATATAGTCAATGGTCCGATTCCTAGAAAAAGTTAAACTTGACACCTCAAATAACTCCCTTGTTAGTATTGAACATATCGATTATTGTGCTCTAAACAAAAAGAACGTCTTCCAGGTCTCCATCGTCTCCCCGGAAGTCAAAAATTCTTCCTCATCGAAAAACTCGTCTCCGCCTGATGCTCGTCTCAACAAAGACCATAATCTCGAGTGGAGTATCGTCTTGGCACCAGGCCAACACCGACTCCTTCCAGTCAGATACACCATCGAACATCCCGCTTCTGAATCGATCAGCTACAAATTAGCCTAATCATTTTTTTCTTCCCTCTATTTATTTTGTATTTGTGTATTCTGTACCCCCCCCCCGTTCTACTCAATTTGTATCAAATTAATATCACTTTTTAAACTCTCGCTCCGGTTTTAGTTCTTTCAATTGTCAGATGATATAATATAATTTAAGAAAAGACTTGTTGACTATAATAAATTTTCAGAAAGTGTCAATAAAATACAAAGCTAATCCTTCAAAAGTTCCTTATCAGCCAGACTCGTTCGGATATCGTCCAGAAAGTCTCGGGACCAACTGTAGGCAGCTACGAAAGTTGAATGATATTCCTTATAGTGAACACATGCCCAGCCTTCTTCACTTCCACCTAAAAGTATTTCTAATTTTTTCTTTGTAATTTTTTACGAATAGGTCGTAGAACAAAGTTGTCGGCTACTAAAATACATATCTAGGTTTAATTAATATACTCACTAATTTACAGATCTATAAAAGTAATCTAAACTACTTTTCAGGCACGGAAAATAGACCATTTTCAACTAGAACACCCAATAGTTTTTTGTTTTGTCTGTTACTGTATTGTACAGTAAGGTTTAAATTTCGGAACTCCGACTCTAAATTCTGCTTCTCAGAAACCGATGTGTGACGAACCGTCGTAATTGCAAAATGGTCAGTTGTGATTTATCACATCGTTCCGTTTCGGCGCTACGACGTTTCACAACTACGACGTTTTTCAAAAGCGACATTTCGAAACTACGAAATTTTTTGACTACGACATTTCGCAACTAGGCTTAATATCGATTCAGAATAGAAGTTGCAAAATAGAATTTTCTTACTAACCTGCTGTATAATAGAAATCAAACTTCTCCTCGAAATCCTGTATAAACTTCTCCAGGTGAGCCAAACTCCCTGGGAAAACTCCTTCGTTGAAAAAGTTCTCAACTCGAACCACGGTTTCTGGTTCGTAGAAGAACACCAAGAACCCCTGAAATGCCTTGACACATGTATTCGAAATCTAAAATGTACTCCACCTTTTTGGAATGTAGTGCAGTTTTGAGAAGTTCTGTCTTGTTCTCAATGTGCCGAAATTCCTTCAGTTGTACTGTATCTTGGTTTCTCTCCTGGCACAATTGAATCAAACCTTCCAGTAAGTAGTAGCAGGCTTCTGTGTGGATTTCTTCGATTTCAGAATCGGATTCTGGGAGGGTGACATGGCCATCTCGAAGGAAGTTAAGAATCAATCGAAAGTGTTTAGGGTCTCGATCAATGAATATACAGTCATCCGAGTCTTTCTCGAGCTAAAAAAACAGCATATAGAAGTGAAAAGATAAAGAAAAGTTACCGGAATCTCAGTTTCGAACATCGTACGAAACATTCCCTCGAATTTGGTCAAAGTATCTTTAGTTGTTTGGAATACTGTACCTCCAATGCTAAGTTTCACTATCCGATTAAAAGACATGAGCAGCACCGGATCAAATACTGAGATTCGAAAAAAGTTTCGAACTGGGAAACGAAGACGTGCACATTCTAAATTTATCCTGTCATCTCTGTTAACTGATGAATATTTTATTGGTTTGCGTGTGTCACTGAAATTCAGAATTTTTCGGGAGAAAGAGATATTAGAACGGAGGACGTCAATGGAGGTCATGGAATTTAGACGACAAAGTCTATAATCGTTTAAAACAAGGTCTTGAACAATTTTAAAATGTCGAGCTAGTTTTCAGAATATTTTGATTGTTATAGTTTAAACAACTATTTTACTATTCTCTGAATACAAAATCATCGTGTTTACTAGAAGTTTATTCAATGTATTCACTTAAGAATTATCTGAACATTTGGATCTAGACCCTATCAACTACGATGGTTCCATTTCTGCAATCAAAATTTCCGAAGCGGTAAAGTTTTGTGTCTTCAGAGCTCCAATCTGTGCTGGATTTTCAGATGTTCGAGCGCTGAAAATAGTATATTTTTACTGTCATTGTGAGAGCCGTCAATTGGGCCAGTTTCAGTTGTCATCAATATTTGAAAGTTACATTTTCTGATAGAGATTTTTTAACATGAACCAAAAACTAGGTCTTCTCCGAATTCCTGAAAACAGAAATATGGGCTGCCAAAAATCATCAGCAAAATGTGTCTGGACCTTAAAGTCCTATCAAATTCGCAACCAGTCACTTTGCAACTGCCACAGTTCGAAATTATGACTGTTTCGCAACTAAATGGCTGGTTGCGAAATGTCCAGTCGAAATGTCGCAGTTGCAAAGCGGTGGGTTGTGAAGTGTCGCGGAACCTCAAACACGCTACTAGTTTATTATAGTTAGACTTTCCAAAACTTCGTGGAAATTCGAAACTTTCTTCAATTTGAAACGTGTCCTCATTTTCTAATTGATGTGGGAATGACCCCTCTTGTTGCTATCACTTCGCTGTGGTAATCCCAAAAAAAAAATGCATCTTCTCTGTCTTCTCCTCCTTCCAATCTTGACTCGATGCCAGACGTCTCTCTCCTACAACCCTGATGACGACGACGAATTCAATCTTCCGACCGAGAAAACGATCATTTTCACTCAAGATCAAGTCATTGATATGGCCGAAAGAATCATGAAAACCATGGATAGATCAATCGAAAGTCACAATCATACGGAACTTGTGAATCTTCATTATCCCGATTTTCAATTCACTTTTTGTCAGCTGGAAGGGTCGAGTGTGGAAGCGTTGAGACAGTATTTGGATGGAAATGAGGTTTTGAAGAAAGTAAAAAAGAGCAAAGTGAGTTTTTATAGATTCATGCTGAAGTTTATAAACCTATTTTTATTCCAGCACATCATCATCTATCATCCACAAAACGACGGTGTTGAGAAGTTGGATGTTCATGGCTTCCGATTCGACTACTTGAAGTATTTCCTTCTGGAAGAGGATCATCTCGTCAGAACTTCGGGCACCATAATCGTCCGAACTCAATACGGAAAGATCGAGATTGTGAAAGCAGTGGAGTACTGTCTAAATGAGATTTTCTGATTTTGAAGAAGAATTTCATAAGAAGAAACATAGAAAAAAGAAGTTATGCGGTCTTAAGAGAATTAATAAATAAAGTTTTTGTGTGAATTGTGTAGTGTTTTGAATTATTTATTCTAAAATATCCTCTGTGAACTCTATGAGTCTTCTCGTCGTTGGGCTAAAACGGTATATGGAAAAACAATTTCCTGCTATTCGGCCCCGAAGTTTTGCAACTAGTGATTTCGCAACTGCGCCATTTCGCAACCACCATTAATTTCCCAACTACGACATTTTGCAACTGTACATTTCACAACTGCAATAATCCGGAGCCAAGTCATTTTTAAAATCTAGTTCTTTCCGACAGTCTGCAATCCACCCAATGAAAAATTTCAAAAATGCCATTTTATTTCACAAAAACTTCAATTCGATAAAATACATAGTGAGAGAGATCATTGACCCATTAATTGTTGACATGTGCTCCTGTGATTTGTGATTTTCAAGATTTCACTTTGCACAGACTTTTGCTGACATTCGATTTTCCATTGGAACACTCCGTTCCAGCATCTCCTCTCTTCAACTTGCTCATTGGATCGATGTTTCTGGAATACCGTCAGTTTCTAGTTTGTTTTAAGTACGCTCTATTGAGAATGAGCTTTTTAGACTTACTCTGGACCAAAGAAACACATGTACATCTCCTCTTCTCTTTCCGAACGTCTTGGCATTCGAGATCTCGCTTCTTTTTCAGGATCAAAAGTGAACTTGCAACGTTCGAACATCTGAACACATCCGATTCCAGTGTGAATGGGGTTGTTGGGTCTCAACACGAAAAGACTATCCGGATGCTTCCCTTCGAGAATTTCAGCTCTGTCTTTTGCAGTTATCACATGTTTCGGATCAACTTTTAGCTCATCCAATGAGTGCATATAGAGAACCCGATGGTCTTCTCTGTTGAAGTGCTTATCGGCAATAGCACAAGTTGGAACTTCTCGCTCCAAGGATGAGTTGTATTTCTGAGAACGCATTTTTTTTTCAAAACTATTTGCAAATTGGTACCTACCAGTTCATTCATGTTAGAGATTTTCATCCCGTTCGCGAACCAAGCGCGGAACTTGTTGAAGATCTCAACGATGTGTTTTTGTTTTGCTTCCGACAACGATGATACGGGCTGAGCTGGAAAAATCAAGTTAGTGTGATCCAAAAAGTATGAATTTGCTCACCGTAGAGCAAGAATAGCATCCCAACGCAAATGAGCATTCTCATAGTGGTCGGAGTTGGTGTGAAGTTTGACAATAATCAAGTTGATGTTTGTCGCTGGACTTCCATAAAGGAGCTAGAGATCTTATCAAGAAGTTGCAGAAAAAATGGGTGCAGTTTACGCTTCATGAAAATTCAGAAGTTTTTGAGAAAGACAGTAATAGAGGCTTTAAGTTTAATGAACTGTGAATTTCGTCGTTTTGTCTAAATTTCCGTTTTTTTTTTACAGATGCTTGGTTTAAAAAAACATTTGTTCCCATTTCTGATGTCCTGAATATTTGTCTCTAACTTTTTTTTTTGTTTTTTATATGTACGTGTCCCCCGTTCAAGAAAAAAAAAATCTCCGATGACCTTTACTGATAACGGAAAAAAATTTCTCTAAAAATGTCGACGTGTGGTCGAAAATCGACAAATCAACTTATTGTACATTTTGCTCTTCCCATCATAAAGAGCTCGACTACTCTTGTGAAGACGCCTACCAAAGGTAAGGAGGTTTTGGAACTGCACGACGTATCGATACCAGCCATTTCGCAACTATGACTATTCGCAACTTGGGAATTTGCGAATGTTGTAGTTGCGAAATGATCAGTTTCGAAACGGGTGGTTGTCAGATCTTTGACTGTACCATACCAACCAAAAGTCCATTTTTCCAGAAAGGAGGAACAGAAATGACAGCGACAATGGATGTCGACAACTTGATGAGCCGTCTGCTCAACGTTGGCATGTCTGGCGGACGACTGACCACATCGGTCAACGAGCAAGAGCTCATGAACTGCTGTGCCATCACCAAGTCCGTGTTCGCTTCGCAGGCATCGCTTCTGGAAGTGGAGCCGCCCATCATCGTCTGTGGAGACATTCATGGGCAGTATTCGGATTTGTTGCGCATTTTCGATAAGAACGGATTCCCACCGGATGTCAACTTTTTGTTCCTGGGAGACTATGTTGATCGTGGACGTCAGAATATTGAGACGATCTGTCTCATGTTCTCTTTCAAGATCAAGTGAGTCAATCTCAAGTTAAGAGTATGGGATTTTTCTTAATCAGAAGTTTTTAGGTACCCCGAGAACTTCTTCATGCTCCGCGGAAACCACGAATGCCCGGCCATCAACCGTGTCTATGGCTTCTATGAAGAATGCAACCGTCGTTACAAGTCCACCCGTCTCTGGTCCACCTTCCAGGACACCTTCAACTGGATGCCACTCTGTGGTCTCATTGGATCCCGCATCCTTTGTATGCATGGTGGTCTCTCTCCACACCTCCAATCTCTCGACCAGCTCCGTCAACTGCCCCGTCCCCAGGATCCACCAAATCCATCGATCGGAATCGACTTGCTCTGGGCTGATCCGGATCAATGGGTGAAGGGATGGCAGGCGAACACACGTGGAGTGTCGTACGTCTTCGGACAGGATGTTGTCAATGACTTGTGCGCAAAGTTGGACTTGGATTTGGTGGCTCGTGCTCACCAAGTTGTTCAAGATGGCTATGAGTTCTTCGCCTCGAAGAGAATGGTTACCATCTTCTCGGCTCCTCACTATTGTGGACAGTTTGACAACTCGGCTGCTACAATGAAAGTGAGCAAGCGCAGAATAGAGATGCATAATCCCATCCAACTTTTTTCCAGGTCGACGAAAACATGGTGTGCACATTCAACATGTACAAGCCGACACCGAAAGCGCGTCGTCGAGGATAGTCTGTCCGAGATGGAGGAAGAAACGATAGAAACAAAAATAACCAGTAAAAGAGCAGATTTAAAGGAGATGGAAATGTGATTTATTTGAAAAATGAAGAGGCTTGTATGAATGTTGTTTTATTCTTTTGTAATGTTTTTCGCCTATGACTTGAATTTGGAGTATTAAAATTTTGGAATTTCTCGCAAACGACCAAAAGACGATATTGGAAAAAAAGTTTCTGCAAAACGATACCGTAACTTGAGTTATGAGCCCTGAAAGAAGGAGCTAACACTAATCTCTGAATGAGGAAAATTTCGAATTTTTGGTTTTGGCCAATTTCGACTATGACTACTGTAAAGAATTTTTACTGCATTCGCTTTTTTCAGTCATTTATATAGACAACGATAATACCGGTTTCCGGAAACGCCAACCTTCTTTAATTTTTCCTGCAAAAATGGAGATCAAACCTCTGTTTCAAACCACATTTCCCTTTTCTCTCCAATTTTTTTTCTCCCAGCAACAACATGTGCGTAGGAGTATCATTTGATGATTTCTCCTCTCTTTTTTCCATTATATTATTTATCAAAGTGACATATTTAAAGGTTATCAGTTCAGAGATGCGGGTCGACTACAAGTTACAGATTTCAAAAAACTTCTTGACTTTAGAACCTTCAGATTTTGAAGTGCGGAAATGAGGAGGACACTTTAGCGGAAAATCTACGAAATTCCAGATTGTTCGACCTTGATTTTTACCTAAAAAATTGCGACCAATGATCCATTTCCTTCCCTTATCACTATCAATACCTAATTTTTCGAATTTCTGATTAATTGATAACGACGAAATAATGACCATTTCCTCTCTCGAAATGATGATGATTGAATGTGTAGTGTGCATATAAAATGTCGCTTAATTTTGCATTCGGGGTGTGTTTTCGTTTGCAAAAATGCATCGATGTTGCCTAATTGTTCTGTTGTTATGTGTTGGTCTAAATAATGCGACGAACAAAGTGGAACAGGTTCATCTGAGCTTGAGTGGGAAGATGGATGAGATGGTGGTGACATGGTTGACTCAGGGACCCTGTGAGTTTGGTTTGTTCAAAATTGTTCTTTGTTTTCATTCAGCTATGGTTTTTTAAAATTAGCATCAGTGTGTTGCACAATTTGCCATATAACTGACTTTCAATGAAAAGCTTCGATCTCTGTCAATTCAAAATGATTCTTAACTAGCTACAGTAAATTGATAAACGTCAGCTTTGGGAGTCTGGGAAAAGATGTTAAATTTGACCGTTTGATCTGAAACTTTTTGGGTGTATACATCTACTCTAGAACTCTATTTTTGTAGTTGACAACTTTTTTGTACGATCTCTTCTAGAGATGATATGGCTCGTGAGATGCAGAAGACCCTAAAATCGGCGAAAATTGCACTGAAAATGTGGAAATTTAGCATTGCCCCACTTTAAAGGGATATACTATATTTAGAAGAGGTTGTACAAAATAGTTGTCAACTACAAAAATAAATTTCTAGAGTAGATGCATACACCCAAAAAGTTTCAGATCAAACGGACCAGTTTAACATCTTTTCCAAGACCCCCAAAGTTGACGTTTTTCAACTGAAAACGCCAAAAGGTGATTGGTTATTGGCTGGTACTGTACTTGTTTAAAGAGCTCTCCACTTATGTTAGTTAGGTTTTCCAGCCTATGAACCATCTAAAATTATCCAAAACATATCAGAACCTATGCTTTTTGACAAATAGCTAAATTCATAGTGTTCCTTTTTCAGTACCCAACGTAACCCCCTACGTCGCCTTCGGTCTTACCAAGGACGCTCTCCGATGGACAGTAAAAGCAACAACAACATCGTGGAAAGATCAAGGATCACATGGATACGTTAGATACACCCACAGAGCCACAATGACTAAAATGGTACCAGGAGATACTTATTGTGAGTTTCCTTTTTTGTGAATTCGTCAACTGAACTTTTTGCAGATTACAAAGTCGGTAGCTCTCAAGACATGTCCGACGTCTTCCACTTCAAACAACCCGACCCCACTAAAGATCTTCGAGCTGCGATTTTCGGTGACCTGAGTGTGTACAAAGGAACGCCTACTATCAATCAATTGATTGATGCAACTCATAATGACCATTTCGATGTCATCATTCATATTGGAGACATTGCATATGATCTACATGATGATGAAGGGGACCGAGGAGATGCCTATATGAAGGCGATCCAACCATTTGCTGCTTATGTTCCGTATATGGTGAGGGGTTTCTGATATGATGAGGGTTTGGTTCTTTTTTGCTTTTTTGGACTTGTATTGTAATGTAGGGAAAATCGGTCGGTCGGATGTCGGTCGGTGGTCTGTCTCGATCGTCGGTCGGTTAACGGTCGCCTAACTTTGACAGACCGCCGAAATGGAAGCTTTAGCTGATGCTACAGTTGATAGCTGCTGTGAAACTCCACTAGATTTTGATTCAAGAAACATCGAGCTGTAGCTGAAAAAGTGATTCAAAGTGGCCTTTTCTGTTCAAAAATTTGAGAGCGTATAATTCCAATCCTGAACTTTCATTTTGTAGTTACAACGTTTTTGTACAAGTCTGCTCTGCCAAGAAAAGCTCAAAAGCCCGTCAGAAAAGCCCGTCAAAAAAAGCTCAAAATTTTTTGAGAATTAACACTGAAATCGAGCAAATTTTGGCTTCACCGTAGGTTTCTGTGCGTAACTTTTTTGATTGAAGAGATACAAAAAAAACTGTCAACTACAAAATTAAAGTTCAAGGTTTGATTTATATACCCTCCAATTCTCGAATAGAAATAACTACCTTGAATCAGTTTTTCAGCCACTCAAAGTTGGCCTGTTTCAACTGAAAACGAAAAAAACGAATATCATTATGGCCGGTACTGTACATCTTTTTCACTATTGCAGGTCTTTGCTGGAAACCACGAATCGGACAGTCACTTCAACCAAATCATCAACAGATTCACTATGCCCAAAAACGGAGTTTACGATAACAATCTCTTCTGGAGCTTCGACTACGGATTCGTTCACTTCGTCGGTCTCAACTCGGAGTACTATGCTGAAAAACAAACCAAAGAAGCAAATGCTCAATATAAATGGCTTGAAGATGACCTGAAGAATAATAAACAAAAATGGACAATTGTGATGTTCCATAGACCGTGGTACTGCTCCACTCATTCAGCCAGTGGATGTGATGACTATTCGGATATGTTGTCTAGAAAAGGAAACAGTGATCTACCTGGATTGGAGAAGTTGTTGTATGATCATAAAGTGGATATGGTGCTGTATGGCCACAAGCATACTTATGAAAGAATGTGGCCAATTTATGATAAAACGGGATACAAGGGAACTGACGCTGGGCATATCAAAAATGCAAAGGCACCGGTTTATATTTTGACCGGAAGTGCGGTAAGTTATCTTTTCTGGTGTTACATCTTAAGCCAATTTTTTGTTTCAAAACAAGCGATTTGAGTTTTGGGTTCTGGCGCCACTTCGTGTACTCCTCGTGGACTACTGTGGAACTTTTTTGTAATGCTAGTTGTCCGCGAGGAGTACACGAGATGGCGCGAAAACTACGAATTCAAATTTAAACCAAATGAATAATATCTGCAATTTAACTGACACCTTCTTTGAATTATATATTTTCAGGGATGTCACACTCATGAGGGACCGTCTGATACCACACCCCAATCATTCTCAGCCAGTCGTCTTGGTCAATATGGATATACTCGTCTGAAGGTTTATAATTCTTCAATGATTAGTACTTACTTTGTTGACACTTCTGACAAAGTTGGAACTTTTTTGGACAGGTTTTATTTGGAGAAGGATTGAAGTTGCATAAAGAAGAATTTTACTTTTTTCTGTAATCGTGGTGGGAAAAAAACGCGCCTTTAAAAGATGTAGTAGTCAATCAAATAAATGTTTGTCACTTCAAATCTATTTTGGTCATTTGAAATCTGACCAAATTGATGACATTCCATTGGCTTGCAAATTTCGGAACGTGGAGAAAATGTGTGTTATCAAATGATCAGTAACGAAAAATTCAGACAATTCGGTGATAATTATTAATGAAAGTTGAGCTAAAAATAGTCAAACATCGTCATTGTATAATTCAATAATGATCTATTTTTTTATGAACTCTGCCATAGACTTTTTTGAAAATAGTGTGATATCTGGAAAGCGTCTTGACTTGTTCCGTTTTTTAAAGCTTAAATCGACTACAATTCTCGATATAGTTCTTTCTGAGCCTGGCAGAGAATAACCACTTTATTGAGTTTGGTTCCGCGACATTTCAAAACCGAACTTTTCGAAACCGGACGTTTCAAAACTTGTTATTTCCAGGGTAATATCCCATTTGAGTTCTGAGTGCCTTATGCTCTAAAACCCTTGGAGTTGGAATTTTCTGATTTCGAAACTTTTGGTTCTGAAACGTCCGGTTTGGAACTATCCTTGAGTCAAACATTTATGCCTTTTCTAAATCAAAACTGCTAAAATTGCAGGATTCGTGACTTCTGAAAAATACACAACACACACAACTCCACATTTCCAGGAAAACACTTTATATTTCAAGTAATTTCTCTAGCTGAAAAGTTACGAATTTCAAAGACATTTCTCCTTGACATCAGTCTTCCGAAATGTGCTTCTGATCATGAGCACAATATGGAGAATTAGCACGAGTTAAAATGTACAGTAACGGGTAGTAGTCAGAAATCAAAATACTCTGAATAACGTTCATAAGAGCACATATCCCAGCTTTTTTCGAAGTTTTGCGTTATTTGAGATTTCCCAATATATCCCATTCAATAAAGTTTCTGGTGAAGCTACATACATTTTCAGCACTGTTCCTAAATTTTCCCACTCACACGATAGCCCACTCCCACATACCGCTTCCGGTCTTCAGACCAGACACAAGCCAGAAGTTGACCGAAAAATGTCATTTGACTAGATTATTGTTGACCTTATTGTTCGGAAACCCCCACGTAAAGTTACTCATAATTGGGGGAATCAAAAAGAAACCGCCAGTTAGTCTCTGGGTGATCGGAAGGGATTATTTGTTTGCTTTGAAGCTTTATTGGAAAATAATAGTTGGTAAATAAACTTTTGACCATTTTGAAAGTGTGAGTAATGGGGGGAAGGATGGCAGAGGACAGAGATTCATAAAGAAGTTTGGAAATTTGTAGGTTCAGATATTTCCCAGATATCGAAATTTGAAGCTGAACAACTTTTTCAAAAAATGCTGCAAAGGAAAAATTTGAGGAAAACGGGACATTCGAAATAATGCAAATCATGTAAATAACTAAACATTGTCCAATGTAGAAAAAAAACTCTCTTATTTTTAGTCTAATACAGTTTTTGAAACCTCTACTATCTAATTGCAGGCTTTATTCTGAGCTTAACACAAAAACTAGACCTTCTGAAAGTGCCTGGGAGCTAAGATATGAGTTGTATAAAATCAGCAAAGTTAGTTCTGCCTGAGAATTTGATGGCTGATAACTCGAGTTACGTGAACATTTTTCCACTTTTTATTGCAGATTCTAAATCCTCACGGTCAATATAGTCTATGGTCCAATTCCTAGAAAAACTTCAACTCGACACCTCAAGTAACCCTCTTGTAAAACCAAACCATTGGTCACCGGAATTCACAAAAATGTTGTCTGAATATTGGATACTTTTTCCCAAATAAGACGAAAAACATGGAAACGAAGACAACATTTTTGCTGGCGGTTACGGTACCGGCGTAAAGTTATAGAATACCGGTAAACTGGTCAAGCGGACTACTAACAAGCGATGGACGGATTTTCCGTCGTGGTTTTCCCTTTCCAACCTTTCCCTCCAATCAAATGCCGTTACCCAACCCAGAAGGAATACTGTAAAATTTAAACCACACTATCTCCAATTCTCCCATCTATCAACTTTTCTAGTCTCCTCTACTAATTTATTTTTAAAACCAGCACGCAATAACTCGACACCAAGTCATATCATCCCCCCACTGCAATACATCAATATGTTTCCAACCCAAATACCACAAATACTCTGGGTAAAAATAGAATTTCCATGAAATTTTCCATCTTGACTCGGTTTTTTCTTTTCTCTTTTTCTAATTTTCGGGTTGATGCTCCATACGTGAAGACGGCGAGAAAATGAACTTTGGAGGCAATATGGTCGGCGAGAGGAAGGGAGGTGATAACAAGAGAGAAAATCACAAAATGATGAGTGACGACATTTCGGAAAGTGGGCGTGGTGTATGGAGAACGGTGGGGGTTCGTATAAAAATTGAAGATTTTTGATGGGATTCAGATTCAGGTCAGAACACAAAAATGATTCTTCGATTGGCAGTGTTCGCCTTATTCGCTAGCTATGCGAGCTGTAAGAAAGTGGAGCAAGTTCATTTGAGCTTGAGTGGAAAAGCTGATGAGATGGTAGTCACTTGGGTGACAATGGATCCATGTGAGTTTGAAAATGTCTTTGTGATTAGCAAAAATGGAGACTTTCAAGATTAGGTTAACATTTCCTAAAATTGCGTACTAACCAAAAAAGTATGTACAAATAACCTGTCTTTCAAATACTCTCTTGTTTGAATATCTGAAAAGTACAGTAATAGTGTTCCAATTTTTCTAAAATTTTGTAGGTGTGTAGAGCAACTCTAGAACTCTAATTTTTTAATTGTCAACTTTTTTGTATCACCTCGTTTAAAGATGTTGTGGCACGGCAAATCTAGAAGACTCGATATTTCAATGATCTGACGGCTCAAAAGTTGGGGTCGCGCCTCTTACCATAACTTCTTTAGAAAAGGTCGTATAGAAAAGTGGGAAACTAGAAATATGGAATTCTAGATTTGCTCAGTGTGTTCGCAAAGTTTAGAAAAAGTCCAATCACTCCTACTGTATTTTTAAAATATTCAAAATTGGCTTTTATAGCGAAAAATCCGTTTGGGTGTTCTTGGTTGGTTAGTGGTAGTACTACTATAAAATTATTTCCAAAAGCTAGGCAATCTCAAAAAAATGAACAATTACTAGGTAAAGGTTCGAGGTACCAAATAATCAAAAACCGATAATTACAGTACCCAACGTCACCCCATACGTCGCTTTTGGTCTCACCAAGAATGCATTGAGCTTGACTGCCAAAGGAGTCACTACTTCGTGGGCAGATCAAGGAAAGAAAAAAGTCATGAGATATACTCATCGAGCAACCATGACAAGCATGGTTCCAGGACAACTTTATTGTGAGTTCTAAATCAAAAAAAAATTTGAGTCAACCCACACTTCAACGCCCAAAAAAAGTTACCCGATATTTCGATTTTCTAGCACATGAATATGAATTTCTTATCAGAACTTCCCAATCTCTATAGTCTAGTCGCGGGTGTGAGGAGACGACTTTTCATCAAAATGTTTGTTTACAAAACATTTTGGTCTCTTTTTCCGCTCAACTGATACAATTCCCCTATTTGTTTTTAACACCTAGACAGAAACTTGGATCATTTATTAGAAAGGTGTAGCATGATTTCCTAACTAGACCGAAAAGACAAAGAGTACCAACCTTCGAGGCCGTCTAGTCTTATTTGGCCATTTAGACACAATCCTATCCTAGTCTAGACCATGACGATAACATTCTAATTTCCAGACTACCAAGTGGGAAGCTCCCAAGCCATGTCCGACGTCTTCCACTTCCGCCAACCCGACCAATCCCAACCACTCCGAGCCGCGATTTTCGGAGATTTGAGCATTGCCGTAGGACAACAATCAATTGATCAACTGATTGCTGCCAGAAAGGATAACCAATTCGATCTGATCATTCATATCGGAGATTTGGCATACGATCTTCATGATAATAATGGAGACAATGGAGATGACTATATGAACGCAATTGAGCCATTTGCTGCATATGTTCCGTATATGGTAAGTTTCACAAATTTTCGATTGGTGGTCGGTCGGCGATTTGTGACCGACCGAAAATGAAACTACGCCGGCCGGCGACCGACCGCCGACCAAGCCGACCGAGGCGGCCATCGGTCGCCGGTCAGCTAACTTTCGCGGCACAATGAAAACACCATAACAACAATATTTTCTACTTTCCAGGTGTTCGCCGGAAATCACGAAGTCGATTCTGGCTTCAACCACATCGTCAACAGATTCACAATGCCCAAAAACGGAGTTTACAACAACAACCTCTTCTGGAGTTTCGACTACGGATTCGTTCACTTCATCGCTCTGAACTCCGAGTACTATGCTGAAGAAATGGCCGGAGAAACTCAGCTTCAATACAAATGGCTTGAGCAGGATCTAGCTGATAACAAGGCGAAATGGACTATTGTGATGTTCCATAGACCATGGTATTGCTCGAGTAAGAAGAAGAAGGGATGTCACGATGATCAGGATATCCTATCGAGAGACGGACTAAAGGATGTGTTCCCTGGAATGGAGGAGTTGTTGAATAAGTACAAAGTGGATTTGATCCTCTATGGGCATAAGCACACTTATGAGAGAATGTGGCCGATTTTCAATGCTCAACCTTTCAAGTCTGTGGATTCTCGACATATCAAAAATGCACCAGCACCGGTTTATATTTTGACTGGAGGAGCGGTAAGCTTCATTTTAGCTTTTTCAACAAAACCATTGTTTCAATTTCAGGGTTGCCACTCCCACGAAGACCCATCCGACCACATTATGCAAGATTTCTCTATCAAAGCACTTGGAGAATATGGATACACTTTCCTCACTGTCTACAACTCTACTCACTTGAGCACTGATTTTGTGGATACTTCTGAGACTACTGGAAAGTTTTTGGATCCTTTCATGCTAGAGAAGGATTGATTTTTTTGTATTCTTGCTTATCAAACGTATTCTGAATCGCATATTGTCATTTTTCTTTACAACTACAGGGTTACTTTTGTACATAAATGCATGTAAACATTCTTAATTGAAATGAATATCTTGAAAGCTAACTCAAAGGTTGAGTGAAACAGAGTGAAACTTAAAAAGATTGAAACTTTTGGCTCCGCGACGTCGTTTCACAATTGCACCATTTAGCAACCTGAAAGTTCACATTCTAAACAGGACAACTTTATAAAGTGGCGAACCGGCTGGCTTCGAAATGTCCGGTTGCTAAATAAACGTGAATTGTCGCGGAGCCAAAGTTTCACAGTTAGAAACACAAGTTCTTCCAAGCCCTATCAAAATCAAAAAACTACACGTTTTCCATTAAACGTTATTCAAAAAATGAAAAACAGAGACGACCCTGACCTGACCCCACCCATCCCTTAATTCATCCTTATCTTTTTCACCCAACCTCAGCCTCAACCCGAGTCAACCACACTGCTTTCTGACCAGGTGGCCCAAAATCAGAATGCATATAAGCCGGAGTTCTCCACAGAGAATCCACAATCAATCCGATTTCTCTGCCGAAGTCAACGATCGATACAACATCCAATGAAGGTGCTTCTCGCCGCTGCTGGAATTCTCCTCATCTGTGGTGCGTTCTTCGGAGTCTTGGCATCTTCCGCAATATCCAGAATTCCAAAAAAAACCTCAACAGCAACGATTGTTTTCAGCGCACAGCGTCACACCTGCCGCATTGACTCTTCGGAAGCGTGAAAACATCGACATCCCAGAGGATAAGCAAGATGATATTGTGTATGGGATCAACAAAGTTCGTCGCCAATTCGCCAAAACGTTCAAGATCGGAAACATGCACAAAGTTGTAAGTATTTTAGATACCAAATCTGGAAGACAATCACCGGAATATTGCAGACATGGGACGAAAGTTTGGAGAAGGATGTTCCCCATTTCAACTGTGGAACCACTCCTCCGGCACAATTACAAGCCAGCATAGACAAGTTTGAACAAGAGAAAACCAAAGAAAGTATGTACAAAATGCTCGATCAAGTGGCGGCCCACACTCCTCTCAGCTGTATCCATCCTCTTCAAACCGATATTGCCTGTATCATTAAGAAGTGTCCTGGAGATTTAATCGTCTGGAATTGCATCTGTGGTCCAGAAGGAAAATTCGAGAGAGGTGATGAGAAAGAGGGAGACGCTGGTTCGGAGTGTGATGGTGCTGACGACGATGGTCTGTGCGATGATTCGGGATCCTCGAACGTCTTCACTATTGGTACCATTTTCAACTTGGTCGCCTTCTACTTGGTTGCTTATCTGCTTTAACTTTTCTGACCTCTTACTTGTGTTTTTTTATGATTAAGGTAATAAATTATTTGTTAGTTATCGAATGAAAACGACTTTCTGTCCGTCCCGATCGTCCCTTGTCCGCTATTTGCCCGAAAACCGTCCTTCTACGGTTCTTTGACTTCTGCAGCCGTCGTGGATGTTCTCACTTCTTCTGGAGCAGGCGACGACGGCTTCTGGTCTTTTGAAACAACAGTAGTGGTTTCGACGTCAGGAATCACTGTTGACGTCTTCACGTCTTCTTCGAATCTACAATCTTTGAAACTTCATATTCCTTAACATCTTCTACTCCATCACCAACTTCTACTTCTACTGCTGGCAACATCTTCTTCAAATTCAAACTTGTTTTTCTTTTCGCTTCTGGTGATAATTATTGATATTGTCCTCTAGATTCTGAATCGTCGAGGTATCATGAAAAATAAAACGAATTTCAAATGTCATCATTTATTGAGATGAATAAAATACAATCATTGCCTCAAAGATAACTATAGAGCCCAGTCAAACTTGCAGCATCAGATGGTTAGGGATCCTTTGTGGTAACATATGTATTTTGAAATGTCAACGATTCTGGTGTTTCCAGAATAGTAGTGCAGTAGGAGGATATCACTACAGTAGAAAGAGAACATTCGCTAGAGTGATGAGCTCCGGGAAATTTTGCAACCACCACATTTTGCTACTATTTAGGTCACCCTCCTCAATCTCACAAATCTAAATGAACAAAAGACGAGCCCCATGGATGCCGGAAGGATGCAAAATATGAAGGCAAGAGAGGGTCAGGGTTTCAGATTCTGGTGTAATATGAGGTCTGAGAGGTCTTTGGAAATCCAGGAAAGTACTGGAACACTTTTATCAATCCTTAGGGTGTCTTAGGGTTAGTGTTGAGTTCAAAAGTATCAGTATGAGTGATATAAGGGTAGATCAGAAGTCAAGTACAATTCTTAGCCATAAGGACCAGCAATAAGGATAGAGTTATTGTAGAAGTACTTGGATAGTTTTTGAAGAAAGTTTTTCGTTATAATGGTTTTGATAATAGTACTCAAAATCCAAACTGATAGTAAGCGAGAGGAAGTCCTACAGTAGGACAAGGACAGGGATTTCAGTGGAGTATGAGATACAAAAGGTGTAATGGTAGTAGGATAAGTGGTACGGTAGGTAATAGGAAGGTAGGGTAAGTGGTACGGCAGGTGATACGACGGGGTGGTGGTTTTAGTTGAAAAATGGGTCCAGGGAGTCAAGTATTTAAAATATGTGTGAATGGGAATATTTGAAGATCGAGTGGGGGTCATGAGAAATTCTGAGTCCAAGTGAGTCCATATGAGTAGGCAGGTACGGTAGGTAGGTACAAAAGGTTGTACGGTGAACGATAGGTGGTACGGTAGGTAATAGACAGCTAAGTAATACGGTAGATGGTAGGTAGGGAGTCCGGTTGGAGTGGGTGTTACGGTAACTGTAGAAGTGTTTTAGGAAAGTAGTCCGCTATAATGGTATTTAGAATAATATTCAAAGTCCAAATGGATAGTAAGTAAAAGGAGGTCCAACAGTAGGAAACGGACGTGGATTTCAGTAGAGTATGAGATACAAAAGGTGTCATGATAGCAGGATATGTGGTACGGCAGGTAAGAGCCTGGTACGTTGGGTAGTCCGGTAGGTGGAAGGATAGGTGTAAGGTTGGGAGTCCAGTTGGGGTAGGTGTTCCGGTAAGTGGTACCGTAGATGATACGGTAGCTGATAGGATTTACTTGAAGAGTAGGCCCGGGAGGGAGATTCAGAAAATCTCATAAAATTGGTAGTGTCTAAGAACCAACGGCGGTCATGAGTAATTCTGAGTCCAAGTTAGTCCATATGAGTAGGCAGGTACGTTTGGTAATACGGTAGGTCAGTACGATAGGTTGTACGGTAAGTGATAGGTGGTATGGTAAATGGTAGGGTAGGTGCCAAGTAGGGAGTCTGGTTGGGGTGTTACGGTAAGTGGTACCGTAGGTGGCAATGTAGTTGGTACGGTAGTTGGGATACGGGAGCTTTACTTAAAAATGGGTTCGGCGAGTCAAGTATACAGGATCTGGCCAAAGTGAGAATATCTGAAGAACGAGTGGAGGTCCTGAGCAATTCTGAGTCCAAGTTATTTATATTAGTCGGTAAGTAGGAGATAGGTGTTACGGTAAGTGGTACCGTAGGCGGCAATGTAGGGGGTACGGTAGGTGGTAGGCGGGGGATTACTTGAAGAAGGGGTCAAGGAGTGAGGCTTATAGAATTTATGGAAACTAGTAGTGTCTGAGAACCAATGGCGGTCATGAGCGATTCTGAGTCCAAGTTAGTCCATATTAGTCGGTAAGTAAAAGATAGGTGTTACGGTAAGTGGTACCGTAAGTGGTAAGGGAGGGTACGGTAGGTTGTACGGTAGGGGATACGGTAGAGGGTAGGCGGAAGTTTTAGTTCAAAGAGAGGTACGAGAAGTCAGTGAGGAGTGTCTGAAGACTAAATGGGGGGGGGGGGGGGGGGGGGGGGAGGGTGGTGTCATGAGCGATTTTAAGTCCAAATCAGTCCATATGAATCAAAGTGGAATAGTCCAGATGGGGAGAGTTTGATAGAGAAGTCCAGAAGAGTAGGAAAGCTTCATGACATAAATAGTCTAGGTGGCTTGGACAAGAGGACTGAGAAGTTAGGGATTCTAGAGAATCTAGATGGAAGAGGAGTATGGAACCTTTATTTTTTATTATTTAAGAAAACTCATGAGGGTAAGCGGCAAAGAAGAGCAACCTGATCACACCCCCACTGGTGACCAGAGTGCCAGAAACGACGAAAACCTGAATGCTGAAAGCTGAAAACATTATTGGTAACTCATAAGACGATATTCCATGTGATTGTCTGTGTAATAATGTTTTGATATCTCATGTCTCAGACACCTCTACAGTCTCTAGTAGACTGGGATCACCGCGAAGGCGAATCGGGTGAATCCCTAAGATGTATGCACGATATGTTGTACATGTGTTGTATTCCTGCAATGCCTGTTTTCGATATTTCATGTCTAAGACGCCAACTACAGTCTCTATTAGACTGGGATCACCGCGAAGGCGAATCGGGCGAATCCCTAGATATCTTGTTTCTAGTTCTTTATACATGTGGGCGCTGCTTAGTCTGCATATGTGTGTCTCGCCCAAACTACCTGCTCCCGTCTTCTCGTCGCTTCTCCTCGGCTCCAATCGCTCCCTCACAACTCCATCCAACATCGAACCATGGGCCCCATGGCCTTGCCATCCATCATCGAGTCGACCAAAGGGAACATCTCGACACGATCCTTCGACATCTGAAAAAAGAAAAAAGTTGAAAATTGGGTCAATCTTTCAGAAGACTAGGGGCATTGTCGAACCCAACGGGCGGGCGGCATATGGGCGGGTGGCATATAGCCGGTCGGCAAATGCATGGTCGGCAAGTGAACGGCCGGCGAATCGATGGGCGACAAATGCACGGTCGGCGCACAGGCGGGCGGCATGTGGCCGAATAAACGGGCGGAGAATGAGCGGTCGGTAAGTGGGCGGTCGGCGAAAGGGCTGGTGGCGAACTGGCAGTCGGCAAATAAGCAAGCAAATAGGCGGGCGGGCGGACCGTAGGCGGGCGACCGGCGAGTGAAGTGTGGGGGCGCCCATATGACTACTCTCATGGAAACCATAGTCGCTAGGGCTCCTATAGCGATAAAAAGGGGAAAAAACGTACCTTAACCTTATCTACACGTTGCTGTCCCACTGTCCACTGGTGTAGATTTCCAAATGGTGTGGGTTGAACCTTGAAAAAATAAGCGGCAAAGAAGAGCAACTAAGAAACCCTGATGACGACGATATTCCATGTGATTGTCTGTATAATAATGTTTCGATATCTCATGTCTAAGACACCTCTACAGCCTCTAGTAGACTGGGATCACCGCGAAGGCAAATCGGGTGAATCCCTAAGATGTATGCATGATATGTTGTACATGTGTTGTATTCCTGCAATGCATGTTTTTGATATTTCATGTCTAAGACGCCAACTACAGTCTCTAGTAGACTGGGATCACCGCGAAGGCGAATCGGGCGAATCCCTAGATATCTTGTTTCTAGTTCTTTACACATGTGGGCGCTGCTTAGTCTGTATCTGTGTGTCTCGCCCAACTCTTCTACCTGCGGCCGTCTTCTCGTCGCTTCTCCGCCGCTCGACTCGCTCCCTCACAACTCCATCCAACATCGAACGAAGGGCCCCAGGGCTTGCGAACCATCATCGAGTCGACGAACATCACCATCTCGACACGACCCTTCTCGATCTGAAAAAAAGAGAAAAGTTGAAAATTGGGTAAATATTTCAGAAAACTAAGGGCATTGTAAAACCCGGTAAGGCGGGCGGCATATGCATGGTTGGCAAGTCGGCGGGCGGCATAAAGACAGGCGGCAAATGCACGGTCGGCAAACAGGCGAGCATTGTCGAACCCAACGGGCGGGCGGCATATGGGCGGGTGGCATATAGCCGGTCGGCAAATGCATGGTCGGCAAGTGAACGGCCGGCGAATCGATGGGCGACAAATGCACGGTCGGCGCACAGGCGGGCGGCATGTGGCCGAATAAACGGGCGGAGAATGAGCGGTCGGTAAGTGGGCGGTCGGCGAAAGTTCTGGTGGCGAACGGGCAGTGGTCAAATAAGCATGCAAATAGGCGGGTGGACAGTAGGCGGGCGACCGGCGGATAAAATGGATGGGCGCACATAGTGCCTAGGGCTCCTATAGCGATAAAAAAGGAAAAAACACGTACCTTATCCTTATCCACATTCTGCTGTTCCACTGCCCACTGGTGTAGATGTCCGAATGGTGTGGTTGAACCCTGAAAATATAGAGATAATCATTTGAATATTGAGTGAATAGACTAAGAATAAGAAGACGCAAGATGGTAAGATCCAGGGAAAAATCCAATAATGATGACTAAAAAAATGGTAAAGAAAAATCAATAAAAGTGCCCCGAAAAAAACACAGATCAACACAAAAAATCGAAAGAAATGAGACCCGGCCGTCCTTCCTGGCAAGACAGGTGTATCTTTGCCCCCAGGGGGTAGATCAAAGATAAAACTTCCAATTCGTGGGTCTGTAGAGGGTCGCAAGAGTACTCATAAAATTTGATCTACACCTGGAGATCAAAAAATTTTCGTGAAGAATAGTTATTTTGCTGTAGTCGTTCAAACTACGGTAGCCGTAGGTGACACTCTACAATAGGCAGCTACATCCGCCGAAATCTAGAATTCGAGACAAAAATTTCAGCAAAGGTCCCATGTTTCGGACTAGAGCCCACTTTTGCATTGACCGAAGTCCACATCAAGACCGTTCCATATGTCTCAAAATATGTGTATTCATAAATCTGAAATTCTTTATAATAATTGTAAGATAACCGGTGCAAATTGATAACAGAACACAAAAACATTTGATGATTTTATTAGGAAAACGAAGAAGACAATAGAGTGAGGTGAACAAACAAGATAATTCAAAAATTGCAGTGGGACGATTATCGTCATTCGATTCTTTGAAAGTACCTGAGAAGCCTAAGAAAGCGTAAATACCTAAAAAGTTCTTGAAAAGTCCAGAAATTACAAGTCTTAAAAAGCATTCTAAAGAAGCCTGGAAAAGCCCAAAAACGCTTAGATAGTGTAGGAAAGCCTGAAAAGCCTAAGCCTATGCCTTTTTTCATTTTCCGGCCAATGGCTAAATCTGACAAAACCCATGGGAGAACGTTGAGAATCGGGGAAAAGTGGTTTCATTTCTGATATGTTCCTGGTAGTTTGAACAGACCAATCCGTAAAACATTCCAATCCGTAAATTGTCATCTAGACATGAAAATATTAGACTTGAGAAGTGAAAACCACCACCATTGCTCCAGAAGACCAGAAGACGTCAACAGTGATATTTGACGAGGAAACTTCAACGATGGAACCAGTTGACCAGAAGACGTCCACTGTGAGCGTCGATGACGTCATCATCACAGGTCTCTTTTATGTTGGGACATCGACGCTTGCCGGCTCCCTCTCCCCCTGTGTGTACTAGGACCCTTCGCTACTTCTCTCTTGCATTTTTCCAAATGGTCCTAATAGTGATCATTTGAAAGTTTCCGTCTGTGTTCATCCAAATTAATTACTAAAAAAACACAGGGCCCCTCCAATTAAGTAGAGTAGGCCTAGGTAAAGTTAGTAGAACGCCCTATTGGCCGGGTTATGCTGAAAGCTTCAATGAATGTAGTAGTCATTAGTTGACTCGTTGGAATTTTCTTCTGACAAATTGACCATGATGAGAACCTTTCTTCTCTTCTCGCTGGTTTTCAGTAAGTTTCCAGCAAAGATGGAATGAAAAATCTTGCTCAAAGTAACGCTTATAGGCTGTCTGGTGTCTGCTCATGTGATTCAAAAAAGGTCGAATCTCAGTGAAGATAAAAAAGAAGAAACTGTGCAGAAATTCAATGAAGTTCGCCGTAGGCTAGCAAAACGGCTCGGAATTGCAAACATGCACGAAGTGGTGAGCAATATTTTTTACTCTGAATATTTAGTGTCAGAATCAATTAATTCATTCAGAGCTGGGACGATGATTTGGAAAGCAAGATTGAAGTATCCTGCCAAAATAGGGAAACATACAAAAGAATGGAAGAGGCAGGAGATCGAATCATTGTGAATGGGACAAAGGAAGATTATGTGAATGGGGTTACCAAGATTTCTGGAGACACAACAATTTTTAATTGCATTATTCCGACTCAAACTGAATTTGCATGCGCTTTCGAGACCTGCTCAGAAGAGGATGTTATAGCCAACTGCAGATGCGGCCCGCACACAAGCTTCTCGCAATCCGACTTGAAAATGGGAACTCCTGGATCTGAATGTGACAATGACGATGACGATGGACTTTGTGTAGATGGATCGTCCGCAGTCTTCAACATCGGAACTATTTTGAACTTGGTTTTGATTTACTTGTTGATCTTTTTTATCTGATACAAAATTTAGTGGTTGAACTCGGTTTTATAATAAATTTAATTAATGGTGCTGATATATTTGTCGCCTATTTCTAGAAATTCTCACCATCAGTCCAAGTAACCAACCAAGGGAGTTTGAGAAGGGGTTCAAGTTTGGCCAGAAATGTTTTGGATACATATGTTCATCAACTCTAGAGCTGATCTAAAGGTGATGTATACATCAATGAAATTTCAAGGCTAACAGACAAGTTTTTACTCTTCTCTCAGGCCATCCAACATTGGCATTTTCTACGAAAAAATCAAAACTTCCCGACTTTTGGGAAGTACTATTTGCTCGGAGGCGCTACAAAGTCAGAAACGGTTTTCAAACTGAACTTTATTACTATGAAAAACTAAAAATAATCAAAGGAGAAGAGAAGTCAAGTAAAATGCAACCAAGTTCAGAATGGTACCAATTGTGAAGACACTCGAAGATCCTTTGCAAAAACCATCGTCATCGAGATCACACTTTTTCGGACCACAAATGCAGTTCACCTTCACATCGTTACCACATATCTTCTTTTCACAGTTTAACTCATTTCTAGACGGCTTCGCACATGATTTTGCTGTCTCGTCATAGTTGTCTTCAATGTAGTCGTAGAACTCTTGTATTGTCTTTCCCTTCCCGAAATCCTCAGGCAGCTTTCCCGTCTTGTACTCCTTTTCGCAATCAATCTCCGGCACTTTTATTTTGTCGTTCCACACCTAAATTGAAACTTTTGTCCATTGGTATGACCATCTTACTCACCAATGGTATTTCTTCCACTTCTATATTTTTCGCTCTCCAGATGTTCGAAGCATTAGTTCGCATTTGATCAAATTTCTTAAGAGCGTGGTCTCGTTCCTCTTTGGAAAATGGCTCTCTCTTCTGCCGATTGAGTGGCGATGACATCATTCCTATGCCTGAAAATTGAATAAATCAGGTTTTCATAATTCCAAAACGTTCAACATACCGATGGCCAGAAGAATTGCGATGGTGAGAAGGGTCTTCATCAGATCCTCCTTGGATGTTGATCCTTAGAAAAATCTTTTCGATTTTGTGAATCTTCATTGCATTTCTCTTCTTTTATACACGCCTAATGAGTACATCAGACTTGAGAAAACCCGGCGAAAGGTTCAGGTCAGAGCGGTCGAGTTGACAAGGTGTGAATAGTTCTTTTTTTGCAAAACTTTGCGTGTCCAACTAATTGCTTTCATTGTTTCAAAATATGTAAAAATGTGTGCTGATTTAAAATGTCACAATGAGAAAGCCCAAAAATTGCTTTAAAACCCAGCGGTTGTCTCAGGCGGCCCTAGCCTAAATCTAGAGTTTTCTCTTCCATTGGCACCGGCCACCTTGGTTTGTTTGCCAATTCAGACGATTTTTAGGCTTTTTTCTGCTAACACTGGTCTGAAATGATTAAAAAATAAGACGATGGAAGAGAAAACTCCAGAGTTAATCCACGGTCGCCAGAGACAATTTCTGACGAAAACTACCCTTTCTAAGCGGATGTTCAGGGGTTTTAGAGCAATTTTTATTAGGCTTTCTTATCGCGATATTATAAGTAAATAAGCAAACTTTTTTTTCACATTTTTAAGCAATACAAATTTTGGTCGGGTACCGTTTTTTTCAAATCTGTGACTTCTGAAACTTGGATTTCAAAAATTTTTGAAGATATTCTAAAGAGTTCCTTATTTTGACCTTCCCTGATTCCGGAAGTGCTATCACTTACTACAAGTCTAACATATTGCACATAGAGTGCATTTCCAGAACCACCACCCCTTCTCGTAGAATTTCTAATTTGCTGCAAACCAAATTTTCCTTCAAAAAGTCACGATCACTTCGAGCAATCTAGATATCCATCAGAAGTCGCGAAGTCCCCCCAGGCTTCTAAATTATTAATTCGAGAAAGATGAATTGATAAAAATTCTGATGAAGTAAAAAGAAGAAGAAGAAAAAGGGGGCTCAGCATAACAAGACATCAAATATTCACACCTTGAGACCTAGGAGGATCCCCTCGTTTTTCTCGTCTCGTGTGCAGAAATATATATTCAGACTAGTCTAGAGGAGGTGAATGTGGAAAGTTCCTCTTTTCTTGTTTTTATTTTCTCTTCGTATTGAAAGATTTGAACCATTTCGAATCGGACATTTGGAATATGAGAATTCAAATGAGACGAAGATTCTCGAGATTTGTATGAAAGCAGCTGGTACCAGGAAGGAGCATACGTAAGTTAATTTTTTTAATTCTGTTTCATCTTGTTGAAAAATAACAGTAAAGGCCGGTGGAGCTGATAAGAAAGCCTCTGGACAAAATATCCAATAATTTATAATACAGATTTTTGCGAAATTTAGGGCACTCTATTCTTTCATTTCAAGTGATTCTAAAGTGTTATCACTGAATTTGACGGAGAATACAAAAAATGAATAGATCACAAAAAGATGCACTAAACACTCTTTCCTGTCCGTTCCCCCATTCTCCAGGAAAGTGACGATTTTAGAAAATTCCGCGAAATGAATGTAGATGTGGCACATTCAAACTGCTGTAACTCCGTTAAAACTTGCTCAATTTTTATGAACTAAAAAGCAATAGACTCTATGATAATCAATTGTTCTTTTGTCATTAAAGAAACTTCCAGACTAATCTCCCTCCCCTCCTGTCACAACTTCAATGGACTCGAAAACGCAGCCAATCTTAACTACCAGTATGCTGTGGACTTGCTCATTGGAGCAGCATGTGATGAAGAGACTCAAACAGTATCGAGATTGGCGTTGAGATGGCACAAGTTATACTTGTCAAGTGCTCCATTGAGTACTAAAGAGAAGTAAGTTGACTTTATTCGTACTTTAGAACTTCTCACCAAAACGTACAGCAATGATATTCGTTTTCGCCGATTTCAGCTGAAAAACGCCAACTTAGAGTGGCTGAAAAACTAATTCAAAGTTGTTATTTTTATTCGAAAATTTGAGGGTATTTGAATCAAACCTTGAACTTTAATTTTGTAGTTGACAACTTTTTGGTATCTCTTCAATCAAAAAAGTTACGCTAAACCTACGGCAAGCCAAATTTGAAAAAACCTACGGCAAGCCAAATTCGGCTCGATTTCAGTGCTAATTCTCCAAAATTTTTGAGCTGTTTTTTCGGAGAGCCATATCTTGGCAAAGCGGACTTTTACAGAAAAGTTGTCAACTATAAAATAAAAGTTCAAGGTTTGATTAATACACTTTCAAATTTTCAAACAGAAAAAGTGACTTTGAATCACTTTTTCAGCTATTTGAAGTTGACAATTTTCCGCTGAAATGCCCTATCATTATTGCCGGTACTGTAACAACCATTGGTTTTTAAAGATCAAATTCTCTTAAGTTAACAAATAAATAAATTGAATTATCATTCAGGGAAGGCACAACGATCGCCTTGAAGCCTCACAGTCTGGCTGGTACTGCCGAAGTCATTCTAGCCGTCTGTAAATCAATGCAGTGGAAAGAGGTATGCTGGAAATTGTTAAAGTTAAAGTCAAAAATAATGGTAATTGTTATGCATTTTTGCGTCAGTTTGTCAGTAAAAATACTGGCTGCGGACTTGACATAAGATTTGACGCCAACCGCAAAAAGCAGAGATTGGGAAACTAGAATGAGAAAATTGTATTTGCAACTGAAATGTTCGAATTTTGAAAAAAAAAAGTTGAATCGCAAAAATCTCCTTATTAATTTCCTAATTTCTTGTTTCTCCAGATTGGCCTAATTTATTCCGATGAGACCAAATACACGGCACACGCGATCTACGACATGTTGTCTGAGAAAGAGGACGAGATAAAGATTAATGTTTTTCTGCAGACAGATGGACTCATGAATACGTACTCAATCTTGCATAGTGCTAGAGGTAATACTGAGGAAAAATATATCTAAACATTGATAACTTTTCAGTTCTCATATCCTTCTTGACCACTACTGAACTCTCCAAGTTTGTGAAGACATTGAAGGATAAAGCATTTCGTCCGTTGGAGTTTAGCATTGTTCATGTGGATTGTTATAAGTGAGTTCTAAGTTTGGGAAAGCCAAAAAATTAGGGAGTCTCCAGAACCGAGGTCACTGAATTTTACACTCACCTGGACAACAGGGCTTCTGAGGAAGCCAACCCCATCTCCGCGGCACGTCTTCGGAAGCTTCATCGGAACGTGGCACTTCTAAGAAATTCACATGATGATAAGGGGAACATGGAGGATTTTGCAATGAAGCATGGACTTTCTGTAAGCTTTCCTTATAATTTTTTTCATTTTCTTGGTTTTCAGCCTTCTTACATTCTCTACAAAGCATTGATCCTTTGTGATGGTCTCCAGTTGCTCAGCGGTTATAAACCGCCACGTGGAAATCTTACTGTAGTCCAGCAACAACCGTATCTTTGGAAGCATGTAACTAACACTGAAATTCATGGATACTCAGGGCCCATCTTTATTGGAAGTGATGGAGTACGTCTACCGTACTATGAGATGTTCATGTGGAAAGATGGGAAAGCTCAACATGTGGCAAGTGTGAAGCCGAGGGAGTCAGAGTTTTGTGAGAATAAGAAGAATGAGAGTGACAAGAATTGTTATGTAAGTTAAAAGTTTTTGAAACCGTCCCAAAAATTTGCCTGCAATCATAATACGATTTTAGGAAATCACCCGAACCATCCCATTTGGTCACTACCTCGACGATCTACCTCCTTATAATTCTGACTGTGGCTACGACAACAACTTATGCAGTGACTTCCATGTTTTTATGATAGCTGCGATAGTCTTCTCAATCCTTTTGATCCCCATGGCAATTGCATTTTATCTTCAAAGAAAGGAGCATTTGATTCAACAAATGCCATGGAGAGTTCCATTAGATACCATCAATTTTGATGATTCGAGGAATGGAAGAATGCTATCTGTATCTAGAAGAGTGTCCAATGTGTCAACAGCCAGGGCTTCTTATTCGTCGATTTTTTCGGCGAATATGGCAGAACATGCTTATGTGAATAAGCAGAAGGTGAGCAAATCCCGTTTTAAAACTGTTCTTTCAACAGCTGCGACGTTTTGAAACTACATTTGTACCTTTTTGCACAATTCAGTTGTTGCGCAACGTATTTCGGTTTCGAACTTGACTTGAGTTTCGAAACGTCGCAGTTGCAAAACGACCAGTTGCAGAGCGGAGGCTAAATCTCTGTTATGATATCAGGTTTCCGTAAAACGGTAT
The DNA here is from genome assembly GCA_963932045.1 of Caenorhabditis sinica. NCBI lineage: Eukaryota > Metazoa > Nematoda > Chromadorea > Rhabditida > Rhabditidae > Caenorhabditis > Caenorhabditis sinica. Next base: position 26,665,569 of record OZ009940.1, read on the forward strand.
GTTCAACGGAGAGCCATCACTTTTAGCAGACAGGAAATGGAGATGTTGAATCAGGTGAGATACGCTTTAAAGCTGAAAGTTCGGTGCAGTTCAATTATCGGCACCCGGCCATTTTCAAACCGGACGTTTCGAAACCGTGAAAATATAAAATAGCGACGCTCCAAAACCAGTCATTTCAAAACCGACGATTCGAATCTAGTAAGTTGAACGACCATGGAAAACCAAATTCATGGAAACCTTTTGAAGGAACTGATTTTCCAATGCCCGGTTTCGAATCGTCTTAATTTTGAGTTGTCGCGGTTTTGAAACGTCCGGTTTGAAAATGTCCGTTCTATTCCTCTTACAAGAAGTTTCAAACTAACATTCAATTTTCTCGATCTCCAGCTATTCTGGTTAATACTGCAATTCCCATTTTTCAGCTGAAATACATGTCCCACACCAACATTAACGCATTCACTGGAATCTGCTTCAATCAAGGATCCGAGCTAATTGTCATGTGGCAATTTACTACGAGATACTCTTTAGAAGACCTAATATTTGTCAAGGAGCAAAAATTTGGAAGAAATTTCCAGTCGACTTTCATCAAGCATATTATGCATGTGAGCCTATTTTCTTTTTTGTTAGAAGCCAAAAGTGTATGTTTCCAGGGAATCAATTTCATCCATAACAGTTCTATCAAGGTTCATGGAGCATTGTATCTGTCTAATTGTGTTGTTGATTCGTACTGGGTGGTGAAATTGACGGATTTCGGGATCAAAAATATACTGAAGGAGAGAATGCATCATAAGGAGTTGGCTCCAAACAACTCGTTTGATATAGACGCGATTCATTATAGTGAGTTTTGACAAATGGTTTTATTTGGGCGGTAAAGTCCGGGAAGTTCGGCGGACTGCGCACACCTACAGTACCATCCATAATGATATTCGTTTTCGTCATTTTCAGTTGAAAACGCCAACGTTGAGTGGCTGAAAAACTAATTCAAAGTAGTTGTTTTTGTTTGAAAATTTGAGGGTACCTGAACCAAACCTTGAACTTTAATTTTGTAGCTGACAACTTTTTTGTATCTCTTCAATCAAAAAAGTCACGCTCAGAAACCTACGACGATACCAAATTTTGCTCGAATTCAGTGCTTATTCTTAAAATTTGTTGAGCTTTCTTTTCGACAGGCCACATCTTGGCAGAGCGGGCTTGTACAGAAAAGTTGGCAACTACAAAAAGAAAGCTCAAGGTTTGATTAATACATTCTCAAATTTTCGAACAAAAAAAGTGACTATGAATTGCTTTTTATCTACCCGAAGGCGAAAACGAATATCAGTATGGCAGGTATTGAATGGAGCGCTAGTTTCAACGACCCCAACAAATATTCGTTCCAGAATACCTTCAACTCGCCCCTGAACACTTATCATCTCTTCTGGAAAAAAATGAAGAACCCATGGGTACTGTGGAAGGAGACATTTACCAATTGGCTATGCTGATTTATCAAATTTTATTCTACATGAGACCCTTTGCAGAGAGACAGGAAGAGATTAAAGGTTTCAACTTAAAACTAGAAATTCGTTATTATCAGGTTATTTTTCAGAACTTGCCACTCTCCTCTCAAGCCAATCCACCGCCCCAATACATCCGAAAGTACCCGAAGGAAGTAGTTTCACAATGAGACTTTTATCAATCATTCAGCAGTGTTGGCTGTACAAGCCAGCTGCCAGACCGACAGTTATAAAAATACAAGATGCAGTGAATAGGGAATTCGGACAAGAGTGAGTGCAAATTAGATATGAGTCGAGTGTATTTCCCAAATTGTAAAAATCTTCAATTTGCAGTGTGAAAGGAACATTGATCGATCAGATGATCGAGATGATAGATGAGTATTCGGCAAATTTGGAGCAAATTGTGGCGGAGAGGACAAGAGAATTGGAGCACGATATGGAGACGACGGAGAACTTATTGTATCAGTTGTTGCCAAAGTGAGTTTGAATAATTTATGACATAGAAAAACTGATCCATGTTGGAGAAACTTCTTGAAGTTGATGACTTGGGACCCTCTATTTCAGACTTATTAGCGATATTCCTCAAGGGGAAACGGGCTCCATCGCATACTTGGCTGAAATTTGAATGTTCAACATTCCCGCCTTTTTGAAACAGCAAAACATGATTTGGTTGGTGCGTGGACTCCTCGTGGACAACTCGGGCAGCAGTCGAATTGTCCACGAGGAGTCCACGCACCCACCGAAACATGTTTCGCTGTTTCAAAACGGCGGGAAAGCTAAAAATTCAAATTGTAGCCAAGTATGCGATGGAGCGCGTTTGCCCTTAGGGAATATCGCTAATACAATAATCTGAAACGCAAAAAATGAAAAATTCCAGAAGCATCGCTGATTCGATTCGTTCTGGTAAAAGTGTGGTTCCTGAACAGCACTCTTCAGTGTCTCTACTAGTTGTGGATGTCTGTCAGTTTACGAAATTCTGTGAAGCTTTCATTCCTGTTCATGTGAGTATTTTCGCTGAAACAAGGAATATCGGTCGACTGGCGGTTGGCGCGGTCGGCTGGATTTCCCGTCATAAGAAATGCTCTTTAAAACAAAACCGAAAATTCATCAAACTTTACAGATCCTCGAAACCCTCCAAGAACTCTACTCCTCCTTCGACTACATTGTCCAAAAGAACAAAGCGTTCAAAGTGGAAAATGTTGGAGATGCATATCTGATTTGCAGTGGAATCCCGGAAATGACAGCTTGCCGTCATTTGAGAGAAGTTTCGAGAATTTCTTTGAAGTTGCAGGCTGTGAGTAGGAACCTTTCCTCATTTTTCAGCCTAGAATTGTTTTGCAGTTCATGAAAACGTTCACAGTTCGTCATAGGCCATCTCACATACTTCAAATCAAAATGGGAATCACCAGTGGGGCAGTGGCAGCTGGGATTCTGGGGAGTATTGCGCCAAGGTATCAAGGTTGAAATTTGGCCAGACGGGCTGTGGACGAAAAATCGTCGTCTGTCGACCACTGACCGCATCGGTTGTACTGGGATATCAATTTTTGAGTTTCTAGGTCATCTGAGCAGTGAGAAAGTTGGTGGCCTAGAAACTCACAGTTGGGATTCTAGGCCATCCCTCCCTCCACGAGCCCAATGATAATTGAAACCTAAATTTTAAAGATTCTGCATATTCGGAGACACAGTTAATATGGCTTGTCGAATGGCCAGTACTGGCCTTCCTGGAACCATTCAATTGAATGAATTGACTGCGAACACTATGATTGAAAAATTCCCATGCTTCATTGTAGAAGAACGTGGAATGATTGATGTGAAGGTAGGCTCTCAAGACAGTAGTCTCCTATAAACTGACTGATTTTTTTAGGGAAAGGGAACATGTTTAACGTTTTGGCTGACTGGAGAAAAGGACCAGATGCGTCGTCAGTCGTCTCGATCCAGTTGTATTTCTCAGATAAAATTTGAGTTGGAGGAGGCGAAAGGATCAAATATGCAATTTTTGAAAGTCTAACTTATGTGTAGTTCAATTTTAGGAACCCAGTGTTTTTCAGAGTGGGAATAAATCATTTTTAGCATGTACCAATCTTGGAAACACCCAAGAATTGCAAAGTATCTGGTGGCAAAAATTTCGCGATTACAAAATTTTTTGACAGATTTCAAAGTTTCCGGTTGCAAAATATCTTTGTTTCAAAACGTCTGATTGCGAATTGGTCAGTTATAAAAATGCTAGGTCCCGAAAAGTCTTGGTTTCGAGATTACCAGTTTTGAAGTGCCATGTTACGAAATTGGTTTCAAAACGGCCAGTTGCGAAATGTCTTTTTGCAAAATGACTTGGCTTTGAAATGTTGGATATCAAAGTGTCCAGTTATGAAATGTCTTGGTTCCAAAATGTGTTTGTTTCTAATTTTCGAATTGGTCAGTTGCGAAACTTCGGGTATCCAGGAACTCAAAATTTCAATCCCAAAAACATATCATTCCTCCAATCACGTCGCGCCCTACACAAATCAACACGTAGAAATCAAGGCCAACGACTCCCAAGAAAATTAGTCTCGATTAGAGAACTTCTAAAAAAGTTCTTCTACTTCTTTTTCTTCTCTCCAAAATTGTTGTCTCCAAAATCGAAGTCGAGCAATGAAGAGCATGATATCGTTGGTTGCAATTCTGACATTATCGTTTTTCGTGGTCCCTCATGAAGCACAATCGAAGACTTTGATGGTGAATAAGGAGGCGACGCTGGAATATTTGAACAAGAATCGCATGGAGTATGCGAAGAAAAAACGCATTTCCAATATGCATAAGTTGGTGAGTATTATACTTAATTTCAAAGGTCTCGGAATTGGTGCAAGTACCCAGACATCATAGTTTCGAAATCTCTGGTTACAAAGTTTCCAGTTACAAAGTGACTCAGTTTTGAAATGTCTTGGTTTCGAATCGCCCGGTTGCGGACCGTCCAGACCCCAAAAAAAAGTCGTTTTTTGTATCCGCGTTTTTTTCAGATCTGGGACGAGAATCTTGCGGTGCGAGCCCAAATGAAAGATTTCAATCAAGACATGATGAGCATGAGAAGTGCTCGAATCGATAGTGCTGGAGACGAGTACACAGACCGCGTGATCAACTGGTTTATAAATGACTTTGAAGCCGCAGTTCAAGAATATATGGAAAAATTCAAAAAGAACCGCGTTTTAGGAGTAGAGGAACTGGTTCCACATCAGAAGCGAGTCGGGTGTGCTCCAAGTTTTTACTCACAACAAAACAGAGTTATCACTCATACGTTGTGTATGTTTGAGCCAGAGTGAGTTTTACTGGGGAATGTTTTTCCGGGACGTTTCAAAACCGCAACAATTCAAAACCACAACAATTTAAAACAGGATGTTTTAGAATCGTGCGTTTGAAAACCAGACGTTCCAAAACTTGTATGTGTCACGATACTTGTTTAGAAAATTTGGTTTTGAAACGCCCGGTGTTGAAATGACCAGTTTTTAAATGCCTGGTTTTGAAACTTCCTGTTCTGAAATACCCGGATTAAAATATCTGGTTTTGAAACGTCCACTTTACGAATTACTGGTTTCGAAATGACTGGTCTGCAAACGTCCGGTTCAGTAATGGCCGGTTTTGGAACGTTTTCCTAGTTTGTAAATACTCTCCATTCCTATAAAGCGCATTTGCTAGACATTCAATTTCCATATTCCAGAAGCACCGGAGAATCCTTCCTCGTCCCAAAAGGAGATCCTGGATCAAAGTGCACCAACGGATACAAGAACGAAGATGGTCTATGTTCTCTCCCAGAAAAGAAGCCTGAAGCTGCTCCATTGGTCAATGCTACTGTACAATCTGTAGAAGCTTCTACTACTGTAGAAGATGGAGTGAATTCTTATAATGCTTTGTACTTGTCCTCAATGGTCATTGTGATTGCTTGGTTTTTGTAAAATGTGATAATAAATTAATGGACTTTATTCATATTTCAAGAATCATCACTAAACCAAAACCCAACCATAACCATGAAATTGGCGCATGTCATTAGTTCCAGAAGGATTGCACTGGTGTATTCTAGAGGAGGTCCAAGGAAGATTTCGATTTGGGTTCTAAAAATTTTCTATATGATTTTTAAGATTTCAAAAGTTGGTTTCTCACCTCAACGCATTCCTCTTCATTTTCAACTTTGGAGTCGCCCATCGTCTCAATTCGGTGATAGCCGTGACAATAGCAATAGCAATGAGCATAATAACTAAATTGATGATAATATAGATTCCTAGTAATGGGATATTTCCAGTTCTTGGAATTTTATCTGCCATCACACCGAGGATAAAAGTCATTGTCATGATGTTAGTAAGTCCAACATTGAGCTGAAAATCAAAAAAAAAATGGAAGAGAATACTTTGAATTCTTACCCTAGACATCTTGTCAGCTCCATTTAGGAAAACTCCGACTATCGAAACAAAGTTAATAACGAAAGACGGGAAGACTATCATGTAAATGTAATACAAAGGGTTCCGCCGGATAGTGATTTCGAAAATTGCCTGAAAAACCAAAATCTAAAAATCTAGAATTTTGTAATTCATACCAAATCCATATTTCCCATGTTATCATTGTACTTGAGAACTTCAACCCTGTTTGTGAGATTTATAAGTTTCCATTCGGAGTTTCCCTGAAAAATTAAGTTGGTTGGTACTTTCCTGGTTTTTTGGATCCGGGACATTTCGAAACCGGACGTTTCAAAACCACGCCAGTTCAAAGCCGGAATTACAAATTCAGGTGTCTTGAATTTAGATGCTTCAAAACTGGACGATTCAAAACAGACACTTTCGAAACCGGTTGTTTCAAAAGTAAGATGGTTTAATATCGGCCGTTTGAAACCGGACATTTTAAAACCGGACGTTTCAAAACCGCTAGGAAATTACAAGTTATGAAATTATTGGTTTGGAAACGTCCTGCTTGGACATGATCGCCAATTCCCCAGATCGGGACGTTTCGAAACTCCTAGTTTTGAAATGTCTGGTTTTGAAACGTCCTGTTTTAAAATGACCGGTTTTGAAATTCAGTACCTTTGAGTTACGCAGTTTTGAAACGTCCAGGAGCAGTTTTTTCATGCTAACAAGTGAACCCACGAATATCACTTTTTTACTGACACTTGCTAAAGCTAAAGTATTCTCGAACTAACCATGGTCTTAAATATCTGCTCATCCATGATCCCTCCATAAATCTCCGATAATATCTCCACCTGGACCCTATAGAAAATAGGCAAACAAAATCGAATTTGACAAATCTGTGTGTCAAACGGGAATCTGGCCACATCCATCTGACAGTTGGCAGATATTCGAACAGAAATATAATTCCACAAGAAACCAAAATTGTCAATGCAAACCATTCGATTGTCTTGGTCTCGAAAGTCGATTATGTCATTTCTAAAATAGCAAATAAAGCGTTGTTTCAGATTTTCAGAAGATGTCTCACATTCCAAAAGCAGTTAGAGTCGGACTCCATACATTATCCTGTCTAGTGTAGAATGTTGATGTGTTCTTGAATAAAGATGTGTTCCAGGAGAGACGAGCATCATACCAGTACTGAAAATGTTGAATGACAAAAATTTTTAATTAAAAAAAATTGAAATTCTATCATTGCACTATGTGTATTTTCCGAGATCCTATTTTCTCGGCTTCGCCATTTTTTGAAATCAGACATCTTGCAACTCATTTTACAGCAACGACGTTTCGCAACCAAGATATTTTGCAACTTGACATTTCACAACCAGCCATTTCTCAAATTAGTCCAGTTTACGTTCAGTTAGGTAACATATTTTTGGGGATACGTCGCGTAGCCATTTTCTCCATCCTTACCTCCATCAACTCCAGGACCACAGACACTTTCTCCTCGGGTTCCTGTACTTCCACTAATTTCAGATAGTACAAGAAAACTGTGTAATTCCATCTTTTGGGAGCTAGTGCATCGTAGCCGATTGGTTGCTCAACATCTACTGAAATGCGTTGAAAATGGATGTAAGGGTAATTAAACCAAGGATAACTTACTCCAAGTGTAGACCGGAGATACTGTAGGGTCATAGTCAGCAAAGAGATGTTTGGTTAGATTGGTTTGGACATCCAGGAAGTCTTTGTATTTTGGGACTAAAAAATGTACAGTTATCGAATTTCTAGGTTCACCAATTTTCACTATGACTCATGTTTTTATGAAAAACATTGTCACTAAAATGTCATGAGCTTTACCGTAATACCGGAACACCACTTACCGTAATAACTTGGATCATAATAGAATGAGCTAACTTGACTCAATGACGACAAAATAGCTATCAATACAGCTATCATAACTTTTTGACCTATGAATGACATAAACACACGAAAAGTAGGTCGCGGCAGGTGTCTAATCCAATCACGAATAATTAACAAGTTCAACTCTGTTGTCAATGACATCCAAATACATACATAGACTACAAGACACACTCAAAACCCACCCCCTTTTAGAACCACACGCATTTTTAAAAGTCAAAACACAAAAAAATACATAAATGGCAGGTGAAACTTGAAGCTTCGTAAGAGGGTTCAACGTAAAAATATGCACGGGCATGGGTTCAAAAAACTAAATGTGTACGGAAGGGGAATCGGTTTTCAGAGCACCCACTCAAAAAGTAAAGAGTTCAAAAGGTAGGAGATTAGAGAAAATCATGTTATAAATTTGACAAATAGGGAGTTTGGTCATTCAGAAACCGGTTAGATTTTGAGAGGATGGGTGTTTAAAATATTTTGTGTGAATTTTTTATCAAATTTACCAAAAAAGTCTGTCTTACTCTGTCTTACTCTACCAAAAACACTAAAAATAATCGAAAAGTTTGTCTGTGATTCAATCTGTCGCTTGTCACAATTTGACTAATAGTGGAACGACTTGATAGAAATATATGTAGACCTTTTTTGACCTATGAAAAAATTGACCTAATTAATATCATTATAATTAATTTTCGTATTCTTAGTTTTGAAGTTTTCCAATATTTTTAAAACTGATTCCACGAAGAACTCATGATAATTTGTTTTTCAGAATCTCACCATTTTCACTGACACACAGACACACATACAGAATTTGCTACAAACCACGTATGAAACTCTATCCTTCGCTTCTCCATAAGGTCATCTCTAAAAATACATTCATGGAACGGGTCCACACATCGAAAATATCGGATTGCAGCATCACGTTTCAAAGAGGTCAAAAAGTTGAGACAACAAACATGATAATATAGTATTTTCTAGATTTGAAGGATATAACAAGGTCCGTAATCCCAGTTGTAATCCTCTTTCTCTTCCCAATGGTTATCTAAAAGCTGCCGGTTTACAACCAGTTGTGTTGGGTACACTATTGCCCTGTATCCAGCTATCGAGCCAATTTCTGAATGGTTCCTTGTAAATTGAACAGATTCTAATCCGTAAATCGTCATCTAGACATGAAAATATTAGACTTCATGAAGAAAAAAACACAAATATATAGCAATAGATCATCCATCACCCAACCTCCCGTTTTCCCGGAATCCTTTGATGAATGGAGAAAATCGATGTGCATTCCAGAACTTCCCAGGAGCAGAATCTGTTTAGTTTATGATTTTTAGGATTCTCGCATGTGCGCACGACCATTCATGGAAGAAACTCAAAAGGGTGTTTCCAATTTTCACGCTTTCCTGAAAACCCATTTCACCGAAACCCATGGTGAACCCTTTGAAAAAGGCGAAAATATCGACGTCATTTTCGGAATTCCCCAACAGTTGGAATTGCTGAATTTTGGATTTCCGTCAATCTCAGATGATGTGAAAAGTGTCTATGGAAAGACATTCGAGGGTATCTGTCATTTTTCATTTTCCCCCTATATCCCAAATCGCCCAAAAATCAACGGGAGGCCTTCGAAAATACGGGGGAAAATCGACGTCGAATCCAGAAGAATTCCCCAGTTATAGAATTCGCTTAATTTTCGATTTTTGACATTCTCACATGTGAAGAAGACATTCCATGAAAAAACTCAAATACATCATTTCAATTTTCGATCTTGACCGTACCCTCAAAATTCTCAATAGTTTTTTTTGGTAATCAAAAACAGCGAGATGAAGTACATTGGTTCCAAAAAATTGCGAGTGGATTTTTGGCTGAAATCATGACAACTTCATCACAGCAGTATGAATATTGTTTCCAACGGATGATGTGTGGTTCCTGACTTCATGTGTCAAAAATGGTCTCCCATGCCACCTGACGAAAGTCAATTTCTCAATACAACTTTTTGAAAGGTACTGTCAGTGCTACCTTCCTGAATAAAATGTCATTTTCAACCGTATTCCCTTTTCCCCCAACCACTGTCTAAATGTTTTGTGCTTACCCAGAATCCCTCAAATCCCTCAGCTCCCTTTTTTCGTACAGTTGATTGACATATAACCTGTTATTCACTAACATATATCCTATTCTGTCCCCACCCCCTCTATTCGAAAAAAACTTTTCTTGAACTGTGTGTGGCTCATTCAGTAGTCAAAGTCATTGTCTGTCTGGAACTTTTCTCATTGTCTCATTTTGCATTTGACTGCTAATTCTAACTTTTGCTTACTTCATCAATCCAATCCCCAAGCCGTCACTAATGAACATTTTTCAAGTAGGTCACACCTTTTTTCAGATTTTATTGTGTTCTAGTCTTTGTCGAAAATGCGAATGGTGTACATTTTTAAGATCGTCTGTGCCATCATCTCGGTTATTCTTAACTGTATTCTGACATTTTTGATTATGAAAAAATCGCCGCCTAAGTTGGGAGTCTACAAGTACTTGATGATCTACATCGCCCTTTTTGAGGGGTACTACTCGATTTGGGATTTGATCACAGAGCCGGTAAGTGTTGATAAAAAATGAATTGGATGCTCCAGAATTTGGTTTCAAAACTCTTCGTTAGGTAATCTTATTTCGAGGTTCAATTTTATGGTTTTCAATCTTCCCGTAGGCTCTTTTTCAAATTGATTTTTTAGCCCTCCCCTCTTTTTTCTTCGTTGTAGACATTGTTTTTCATCAAAATCAGAAATTTGCCTCCAGGGACACAGTAGTCTAGAACAAAAATATGCGATTCGATGAATGCAAGAATAATGAAGTGTGCTAGATTAATGAGCACAAAGTCTGAAACATCAGGAAGAAAACTAGTACTGAGAAGATGATCGGTTTGATCCTGGACTGTGGATGGCCTGAATTGAATCTTTAAAGGGGGGGGGGTGAAGTGCTTTCAAAACTTTGATATTTTAACAATAGTCGCGGATTTCAATGAGAATCAAAAAAGTCTATTGGAGAGCAGTGTGAAACTAGTTTTGAAAAGACTCACATAATCTAGAAAATCTATAGTTTGAGACTCAGTTCAGTCATTTTGAAATTATATTCCGGCTCGATTATTTTTCGAATTCCGAATCGATTTCTGATTTTCAATAGTTTTCTTCTATTCTAGTTGTCTTTTTTTTATTGATTTTATCAAACCTTTTCTCACTATCAGTTTTCTTCGCAGTAGACAATGTTTTTCATCAATAATTTCTCCAGGGACCATGTGGTCTAGAAAAAACGAGATTAATTAAATGCAAAAACAAGGAAGTGTCTCTTGCAATATACACACTAAAAATGTTAGATTAATGAGCACAAACTCTGAAACACCGGGAAGAAAAATAGTGCTGAGGAGATGATCGGATTGATCCGAGAAAAGTAGAACTGCTAAACCAAATTTTAATGTACAGTACTATCAAAAACAATCGACCCGAGGATCACTTACAGTACCGGCCATAATGATGTTCGTTTTAGTCATTTTCAGTGGAAAATCGTCAACTTCGGGTAGCTGAAAGAGTAATTCAGAGTTGTTTTTTCTGTTTGAAAATTTGATAATGTATTAATCAAACCTTGAAGTTTCGTTTTGTAGTTGACAACTTTTTTGTACAAGTCCGCTCTGCCAAGATATGGCCCGTCGAAAAAAAGTCCAAAAATTTCGAGAATTAGCACTGAAATCGAGCAAAATTTGGCATCACCGTGAGTTTCTGTGCGTAACTTTTTTGATTGAAGAGATACAAAAAAGTTGTCAACTACAAAATTAAAGTTCAAGGTTTGATTCAGATATCCTCAAATTTTCGAATAGAAATAACAACTTTGAATTAGTTTTTCAGCCACTCAAAGTTGGCATTTTTCAACTGGAAATGACGAAAATCATTAGGGCCGGTACTGTATTTTGACAACAGCCTACTATCGGAGTGGCTCGATGTTTCTGAATATATTTGGTTATGTTCACAACTTTTCAGTAGCACCTCTTTTAAGAATTCCCCAAAAAATAAATTATTGTCAAATGAGGAATTTCTGTAGTTGGGCCGGCAGCGAACGGGCAGCGGGTGGACGGACTGCGGATGGACCTAAAACGGTTCCTATTTCCGCTCGCCCGCCACCCAGCGTCCTAAATAGAAACCCTACTCATCATTCCCTCTTTTCAGATAGTCCACTCCTACAAAGCTGCCTTCGTTGTCCTTCGCGACTTCAATGGATCCATCTTCGACCGCGAAGTCAGCTTCATTCTCATCTGTGTCTACTGTGGGCTCTTCGGATTCTCCCTGGCCATCTTCGGTGTGCACTTCATTTACCGCTATGGAGCAGTCAACAAGTACTATTTTCTTTATTCTGACAAATTGTTAATATGGTCCTTTCAGAACATTCATGGACAAGTTCTTGCCTGGAAATCGGGTATATGTACTTTTCCTGATTCCCATGTGGTATTTTCTGTGGTGGGGAATCCTTTGCTTTATTTACTTTCACTTCAGTGAGGTCACAGATGCTTATATGAAGTGAGTACAGAGTCTGTAGGTTCATAATAAGAACGTATTTTTCAGAAAAACCATTGAATCTCATTTCGAAATCCCAATCAACGATTCATCGTACATTTGCGTTTACTATCAACCAACTGGAGCCGATGGCCAGCCTCACCCAGATCCAAAGATTTTCTTCGCAATCGGTTGTATGTGGTATATGGTGGTAAGCTTTTTTGTGTGCTCCGGAATAAGGCTTTTTAACTGACAAATTTCGGACGGAGGGCGGACAAGGCACTTGCGGCTGACCGACAAAAAATCGTCCAAAGCGATGTTTCATTCCATAATCAAGAATAAACTTCCCCTTACTTCCAGGGCTCCTCAATGTTTTGCGTCTTCTACTTTGGCATTCGCTGCTATTCACAAATCCGTAACAGTATTGCTCAAACCTCAACCATCTCTGCAACTGTTAAGAATCTCCAATCCCAACTCTTCAACGCTCTTGTCGTCCAAACCGTAATCCCAGTTGTCCTTATGTACATTCCAATTGGAATCTTGTTTTTCTTCCCAATGGTTATTTGGGAACTACCATTTACAACCAGTTTCGTTGGCTACACAATTGCATTGTATCCAGCTATTGACCCACTTCCCAATATGATTATTATTCGGTTTTACAGACGAGCAATAATTGGTGAGAATAGGGGAGAATGCTGAAAAACAAATGATTATATTCCAGATTTCTTCTTGAGAATTCTTGGAAAAAAGAAGCCGGGAAACACATTCAATTCTATAAACTTGGTGGAAGTTGCTCCGATTTCTTAAAATGTGAACTTCGTTATTTAGTCTTAAACGGATTAATATAATATATTTTTCTCTATCACAGCATGAAAAAGTGCTCTAATGAGAACACTTTGTAATAACAAAAGCCTGAATCAAGCTGCTTCTGTCTTGTGACGATAGTGCAGGCTCAGACAATAGAAAATTGTCCTATAAATCCTTTGGTACAATACAATTACCACTAACATGTATTGATTCCCAAGTGTTACCCCTGGATTTCTCTGAAGTATGCATGATTCGAATCTACACTCAGATGTAAGAAACCCCTTGAAGCCGTTTTCTGACCGGGCTCCCCCTTCTCGAGATATGCCGCCCTTTAGATTTTGCGCGTGAGATGGCCGACCTGAGGCTTTGAGGAGGCATAACTTTGGTCAATCTAGGTCAATCAAGATGTTCTAAAAAGCAAAATGTGTCAAATTCTTTTGGCTTTCAAATGATGTAAAATTTATAAAGCAAAAACAACGTTGTAATTGCAAAAATTGAGAAATTCTGCAAGCGGCAAAAACCAAAAAAACGACCCAACCGTTAACTTTTCTTGAAAATGCTATCAAACGATAGAGCATGTTTAATTTAGTCACTGTGCAAAATATAAAAAAATTTTATCGGCGTTAAAGAGAGAAAAATGAAATTTCCTGAAAAATTTTTGGTACTTTTTTGAAAAATCATAAGTTTCAAAATGACGTTGTACTAATAAGTTAACGGTAGTGCACATTATTTTATTTGTTGCAATCTCAGCTTTCCAGTAAGCTATTGGACATCAAAATATCACAATTTTGACAAGTTTTATGATTGATTGAACTGAATAGGTTGAATTTAGCGAAAGTCCTAAAACTCAAAAAATTAAAATGATGATAGAGCTTCAAACTTTGTTTCCTATTGTTGAAAATGTAATTTAACACAATATTGTCAACTGCAACTTCCTTCCTCCTTTTCATCTTCCTGCCATAAATTTGAGATTTAGTGATTTCCCAGCCTAGGGCGACTCGAAGTGGAAAGCCTCACTTTATGGCAGGAAGATGAAAAGCAGGAAAAAAGTTACAGTTGACAATATTGTGTTAAAATACATTTTCAACAATATGAAACGAATTTTGAAGCTCTATGACTATTTCCATTTTTTGAGTTTCATGACTTTCGCTAAATTCAACCTATTCAGTTCAAACAATCATAAAACTTGTCAAAATTGTGTTATTCTGATGTCCAATAGCTTATTGGAAAGCTGAAATTACAACAAATACAATAATGTGCACTACCGTTAACTTATTAGTACAACGTCATTTTGAAACTTATGATTTTTCAAAAAAAGTACAAAAAATTGTTTAGGAAATTTCATTTTTCTCTCTTTAACGCCGATAAAATTTTTTTATATTTTGCACAGTGACTAAGTTGAACATGCTCTATCGTTTGATAGCACTTTCAAGAAAAGTTAACGGTTGGGTCGGTTTTTTGGTTTTTGCCGCTTGCAGAATTTCTCAATTTTTGCAATTACAACGTTGTTTTTGCTTTATAAATTTTACATCATTTGAAAGCCAAAAAAATTTGACACATTTTGTTTTTTAGAACATCTTGATTGACCTAGATTGACCAAAGTTATGCCTCCTCAAAGCCTCAGGTCGGCCATCTCACGCGCAAAATCTAAAGGGCGGCATATCTCGAAAATGGGGAGCCCGGTCAAAAAACGGCTTCAAGGGGTTTTTTACATCTGAGTGTAGATTCGAATCATGCATACTTCAGAGAAATCCAGGGGTAACACTTGGGTATCAATACATGTAAGTTACAATAGTATGTCTGCACTTTTTTGAATCAGAAGCGCTAGCTTCTAATTATAGAGAAAGAAGATCAGGAAGAGAATCCGTGAATTAAGTTATGTTAGTCGAAAAAAAGTGAATAGAGTTATTCGAAAAATTCATGAGAAATTTGATATTGGGGAACCAGGGACTAAAATGAAAATCAGTCGGTTGTAGAAAACCATGGGCAATTTGGAAATTATCACTTTGTATAATGATTGTTTACGATTTTTCAAAATTTTGTCCATTTTGGCTATCTCCAAAAACTCAAAATACCTGAAGACTGTTCGAGACAGCAAACCATAATTCTGTTCATTTTCTCAAGTTCGGAGGTTTAACTATCTATCTATTTTTCTCATCATCGCTCCCCCATATTATCTAATCCTAGTCCTCTCCTCTCCTGATCTCGATTCCAGATCAACCCGATTCCCTTTTCATGTGTCTTGTGACCCTGTCTCTGGATTGAACTCAACAATGCTCCAATGAGTACGTGCTGTTTGGTTGTAAAAGTCATGTCCAAATTTTTAAACGTACAATACAATACACATTACAATTTCGGTTACAAAGTATGTCTGCACTTTAACAAAGGAGAAGTCAAAAGGATCTGTTGAAGATGCTGGTTTGATCGTCAAAATTGGCTAAAATTAGAAGATCAAGAAGAAAATTTAAAATTAAAAAAAATTAGCCTAAAATAAATTATAGAAAATGCTTAGAATTTTGAAATCGTGGTTTTCCACTGTTTTTGAAGAAGGGAGCTGAATTCGGAATGACTTTGAAGTTTTTCTTTTCATCCGGGCA
Organism: Caenorhabditis sinica; assembly: GCA_963932045.1. Taxonomy (NCBI): domain Eukaryota; kingdom Metazoa; phylum Nematoda; class Chromadorea; order Rhabditida; family Rhabditidae; genus Caenorhabditis; species Caenorhabditis sinica. The sequence continues at coordinate 26,681,252 of OZ009940.1, forward strand.
TGTACCAGTTTTTAACAGGCATGATCAGTGGCTTTTCCACGTTTCGCAACCAGACATTTCGCAACTACGAAGTTTCAAAACCAGTCATTTCGCAACTGCAACGTTTCAAAATCTGTTATTTCGCAACTACGACGTTTCAAAATCAATGGACACATGAACCCTAACCCCAGTACCCTAAATGATCTATACAAGGGCTAGCTTATAAAGTTTGGAAATGACTGGTTGCGAAATATTGCAGTTGCAAAATGACTAGTTTTGAAGTGTCCAGTTGCGAAGTGGCTGGTTGCAAGACGTTTGGAAGGACGTTTTGTAACAGGAGAGCGCATTTTGAAACCAAAACATTTTGAAACAAAATCATGGTTGCGAAACGTCGAGAACACATAGCAACCGTGACTTTCCGCAACCAGACGTTTCGCAACTATATTCACAGTCGTGTTTTTATTGTCTGAATCTGTCAGAAGTGTATTTATCACACCTGCCTATCAGATCTTGTTTCTGATACTTAAAACAATTTTTCATCTATCTTCACTTTCCTATCAAAGTCGAAAAACCCATTTGCTTTATTCAATCATTTATTATCCAATCAAAATACAAAAAAAATCACAAGAGACACACAATACAATTCAGTTACTTTACAATACAGTGCGACGCAAAAAGATAAGACACCCCCCTAAAAGAGAAGTTCCGGGAAACTGAGAGTTTTTGAGCAAAATCTGTTAGCGCCATATTGTTCCTCTTCCCCAAAAACCTATGCTGCCAAACTTCCAATAATATTGGGCCAAACGTATAATAAAGGTACCAAAAATTCGAAAAAATTACCGACGCAAAAAGATAAGACACCCCACCGAATTTTTTTCTCCGATAGATTTTAGCGGTTTTTTGTATTTAGAATTTGTAATCTAGAGGTTTTAAGACATTTCATCATACCGCCAAAGTTTTTTAAGTCTTCTGAAAAAATTTCAAAATTTCGATTTTCAACTGAAAATTCGACTTGATAATTTTGGACTGCTGTCATCCGGTATAGAGTGGTTTTTGTGTAGGGAAACGGCTATGTACATACAATGCGAACCATGCTTATCATATTTGGTGGTTTGAATCAAAGGCCATGGCCACAGAGGAAAATGTTTTCAGGTTTTTTGAATAAGCAAGTTCATCAGCTCAGATTAGATCATCTGTTCAGTTAGTTGCTCAATCCAAAACGTAGGAAACAGTCTCAAAATGTTCTCAACGCACGTGAAACAATCAAAAGAATTCAAACGATTTCCATAACTGTTAGCAAAATAATAACAAGGTCAAAAGAAGCTCCTTCATATTGATAAAGATCTGAGCATACAACACTAAACCTTGAAATTTGGCTCTTACTGCTGTGATTGTTCTCTTTTGCATTCATTCAAACCACCAAATATGATAAGCATGGTTCGCATTGTATGTACATAGCCGTTTCCCTACACAAAAACCACTCTATACCGGATGACAGCAGTCCAAAATTATCAAGTCGAATTTTCAATTGAAAATCGAAATTTTGAAATTTTTTCAGAAGACTTCAAAAACTTTGGCGGTATGATGAAATGTCTTAAAACCTCTAGATTACAAATTCTAAATACAAAAAACCGCTAAAATCTATCGGAGAAAAAAATTCGGTGGGGTGTCTTATCTTTTTGCGTCGGTAATTTTTTCGAATTTTAGGTACCTTTTTTGTACCTATTGCCCAATATTATTGGAAGTTTGGCAGTATAGGTTTTTGGGCAAGAGGAACAATATGGCGCTAACAGATTTTGTTCAAAAACTGTCAGTTTCCCGGAACTTCTTTTTTAGGGGGTGTCTTATCTTTTTGCGTCGCACTGTATATGCACTTAGAGAAAGAGCACGGATTCTGAAATGAGACAAAGACGTAGAAATACAACATTAGGACGATCATAAGAATCGTCCTCCTCCACTTGGCCGACTTCCCGACTGAGCGTCGACGGTGTTGATCGAGTGTTGACCGTCTCCCTTCTTTCCGCGTCCGAAGATTTTCAGGAAGAAATCTGAAAAATTTGTTAGTAGGAATTGGAAAGTTAGTAGTTCAGAAGACATGCACAATGTTATGAGGATAAGGTTTATAAGCTCTAGGTCTAGCTCTAAACGAGTTGAATATCAGAAGACGTTGAAAAACCAAAGGTGGTGCTAGAAGGTATTCTGAATTTCTAAGGGAGGTCGTCCGAGAATTTGTATTTTGGCCCTTACCCATAATAGCATGACGATAGCACTTGATGATGATCATGTTTGGAAGGGGGTCGATGGCTGGGTAGAGAGCAATTGTGTATCCTACAAACTCCGTGGTGAATGGCAGCTCCCAGATAACCATTGGGAAGAAGAAAAGGATTCCAATTGGGATGTACATCAACACCAAGGGGATGAATGTCTGGACTACCAAGGCATGGAAAAGTTGAGTTTGGAGATTTTTAGTGGTGGCTGACACGGTGGCAGATTGACTGATAGTTTTGCGGATTTGCCAGTAGCAACGGATTCCGAAGTAGAAGACGGAGAACATTGAGGAGATCTGAAGTACCGTATTTATGATTTTTTGAGTTGTGAGGCCAGAAAGTCTACTTACAATCATGTACCACATACAACCAATGGCGAAGAAGATTTTTGGATCTGGGTGAGGTTGGCCATCGGCTCCAGTTGGTTGGAAGTAGACAATGATGTAGGAGGAGTCTTTGATTGGGATTCCGTAGTGGTATTCAATGGTTTCTCTGGAAAATTGACATTTTAATCTAATCAAAGACTTTCTACATACACCTAAAAAGATTTTTAAGTCGCATTAGTCTTGTATTGTCCTAAGCTTTTCCAGTTAAGACGCGAATCCCCATGTGAACATATTTTTTTGATTTTTGCACTTGACTCATCCATCCCTAAGGCTTGCTGAATCGGCTATTCTTGCACTAAGACATCTCGAAGAATCCCTGAACCCTAGGAGATCTCACACTCTCATTCATCCATCAATCAGTCTTTAGTCCCATTCACGTACATAGTTAACCAGACCCCCCTCCCGCATGAATAATCTCCATGATTACCAGACACCCCCCCCCCCCTCTTCTCTGCAAAAAACCCACTTCATGTAAGCGTCTGTGATGTCGGTGTAGTAAAAGTAGATATAGCACAAAACCGCCCACCAGGTGCCATACCACAATGGGATGGCGAATAGCATGTAGACCCAGTTTCCCGGGAGGAATCTCTCTGAGAAGGATCTGGAAAATGTTTTTGTTGTACAATTTTTAGAAGAACTCAGGGGTGAACTTACTTGTTCACTGCACCATATCTATAGATGAAGTGGACACCGAAGATTGCCATTGAGAATCCGAAGAGTCCACAGTAGATGCATACCAAAACAAAACTGACTTCCCGGTCAAATACAGATCCGTTGAAGTCTCGAAGTACAACGAATGCGGCTTTGTAAGAGTGGACGATCTGAGAAAGGGAAAAATAAATAGGGTTTTTGTCTAGGGCGGATGGTGAGCAAGAGATGGACGGGGACGGGTGGTGAGAGGGCCGCGGGCAAGAAACGGACAGCGGACAGACAACTGGTGGACAGCTGACGGACAGCGGCGGCCAGTTGGCAGGCGGACAGTGGGCGGACCAGGGGCAGTCAGGCGGACGGTGGTTAGGGTGGTGGGCGACTGCCAGGTGGCGGTCAAGTGGCGGACGGGTGGCGGCTAGGCGGCGGGAAAGCGGCGGGCATATGGAGGACAAGTGGCTGACGAGTAGCGGGTGGGGGTGGTCAGACGGCGGACGGGCCGCGGTCAAATGACGGGCAAGTAGCAGGCAAGTAGCACACGGGCGGCGGACAGATAGCGGGCGCACAGCAAACTGATGGCGGGCACGCGACGGACGGATGACCGACTGGTGGCGGACATAAGGCGGTCAAGTTGCGGACATGTGGCAGTCAGGTGGCGGTCGGGGCGCGGTCAAGTGGCGAACATGTGACCTAAAGGCGGCGGTCATGAGGTGGCCGAGTGGCCGGCTACGGCCGGGTGACGCGAAGGCTGTTTATGGTGGCGGGCAGGCGACGGGCAGTGGGAGGGCAGCGGGCAGGGCGGAGGGGTGGATAACCTCTTAAAGATATACCTCAATTTTTCAACTCACCGGCTCTGTCATCATATCCCATATTGAATAAAAGACTTCGAACAATGAGATGTAGCACATCAAGTACTTGTAGACTCCCAACTTCTTTGGACTCTTCACCAGAATCAAATAGGTTAGTACTAGATTCAAACATATCGAGGTGAACGCGCAGATGATCTGGAAAATGTAGCTAAAGATGGACATTTTTCTGGATATTTCGAACATCTCTCTACCCTTTTATACCCTCTTTTTTTGAGTGTGACCTACTTGAAAGATGTTCATTAGTGATTCCTTGAAGTTTCAGATGTCGTCAGGTGTTCAGAAGATGTTCAGAAGCGCTCTGAATAGAGGAAGGGTGAATAGAGGGTAATGAGATTTGAAAAGATAGGAATGCTTTTTCGTGATAGTTCAAGAAAACCAATAGTAAGAAATAAATGTAATTCCAAGCTAGACAAGGAGTGCCAATGACAGACTGACAAAGGAGTGGTCAAGCGGCCGGCCTTTTGAACAGGAAATTGGAGTGGGCGGGGCATTCGGATTATCCTGGTTAGAGGGGACCGAAAGGGGGCGGAGTCTAGTAATAGAGAGTAAGCTAGGTATTGTAGTGGTTCTGACTTTTCTGATTCTCTCTACAGAGATCACAAATTCATTGTTTTTCACCAATCAAAGTTCGATCGAAACAGGAAGTAATTGAGGGAAGTGTTGAAAAAATCACGGATAACAAGGACAAGGAATTTCATATGGGTACATTCAAGAACGCTATGATAGCAGGTTTTTGATAGTCCAAAATATGAAAATTTGGTTATGAAGGTGCTTTGGATAAGTCAGATTCTCATAAGAAGATTCGAGAGCGTCTGGATGCTTTGAAAATTTAGTTTAATGTTTTTCAGACTATACTTTTCTATAATAGGACACCTTTATTGGTCTGATTTGGCAAACTTTGGCCTAGCCCGACTAGCGGGCGAAGTTCGGCCAACGAGATCTTTTACAGGCCGAGCCTGGCTTGGTTGGCCCAATTGAGGAAATTTTGGAGAATATGCATTAATCTGGAAACAATTCAGTACTCTGATGCTCCTAAGAAATTGAACTCCAGAAACCAGGACCGACAAAGACTGGTCGCTCCACCGGAAATTCTGATTTTGGCCCATCCGACCCACAGCATCACTTACTTTGCCTATTTTTCATATAAAAGCTTCCCCGAGTCAATTCATCCATTTTTGAAAAACAATGCTAATGGGATAACGAGCGGAACTGAACCTACAAAATGGTAAGACGTCGAAAATCTGTCAAAAAAAAATACAATGATCAGATTTCTAGACGGTATCGGAAAATGAGGTCACATTTTTTCTGATGTCTAGTCTGATGAGGAACTGAGTTTTGAGTTACCATTTCTAGTGAATCTACCATTATTAGGACTGTCTGATGAGATAGTGTCTGGCTATAATGCTATTCGGAAAATTAAGGAAACGACATTGCGCTCCACTGACAAAAAGTTAGAATAATTCAAATTTTCATGGTCGGAAGGAGCACTGAAGTGTTCCAAAATATGCAGAATTTCTGTTCTACTTGAATGTCTGTGTAGAAAAAAACTTTTTGGTAGTATGTTTCAAAAAAGAATCGAGTAATACGTCTAAAAACTGTTAAAACTGGCCTATTTTAGGCAAAAATTTCATATAGGCCCCGCAATTTTTCAAGAATGCTATTCACCAAAAATAAGTTTTTCGGCACTAAAAGCCTATAATTCGGTTTATATGAGATATTCATTTCATATTCTTTTTTTGCTCAACCCTTATGACAAGTATGTTTTTGGACCTCCAAACAAAATTTTCTACTGAGCCACAAAAAATAAAATAAAGATAATGTAATTTTTGGGACCATCTAGCTACAGTCAAACTGAAAACAAAAAACAGTTACTAAACAAAAACTACTAAACCAAACAAACCAAACCCCGAAAAGCGGAGTATTTTTCAAAAACATACTCTAACGCTTGACCAGATAGATCATTAGGTGGAACGCAAATTTATATACTAAGAAAAAAAGGAAAAAAGCGAACGCGTTCGAAAAAAAAACCTAGGGGATGATGTCGTTGTGTACGACTCAACGAACATTGTTGGGGGAGGATCATTTGAAGAATGTCACGACTTTTTGGTTTTCGAAAGTTCGAGTATTCTAGAACTGATGTTCTGGAGATGGGGAAGACAGACAAGGGACAAGGACAGGTCAGGGTAGGGCGACTTTGAGGTCAAATACTGACTCAAGATGTTTGAAGTTTTGGTACTTTGTTGTTGCGAATGTCTCAAGCAGAATGTGCAATTTTGGGCCAGCGTTCTTTTCTTCGAAAGCTGGGCCTTGTTCCAAAATTGTTTTTTGAATTTCTGAAAATTGAAAAAAAAGGCCGAGCAGTTCCCAGTCAGGGCCCAGCCCAGTCCGGTTTCAAAGCCGTTCGCTCCCTCATAAACTTTCATAAAGAGCAAATTTGCAAAATTTCTCCTGCTAACCTTGCTAAATATAGACTAGAGAAAAGTAATTGTGGGAAAATTCGGAGCGAAAAATTTCAACACATTTTAGTGCTTCACTAAATGTAAGAATGCCTTATTGCTCATTCAGTTTAGCCATGCATGTTTAACAAAAAACGAGAGTTTTTCATGACACGAAGATTCCTAATGTTCGACATGTACACTTATTTCAATGAGACATCTATGAATATAGATGAGAGCGCTAATGAGAAAACAAAACTTGACGTATTGAAAATTTAGAACAAAAAAATGGTGTCTGAGGTTTTAGGTTTAAGACCAAGTTTTTAAATTTTGATGATAAATAAATCTAAAATGTGAAACTGAGGAATAGGTTTTGTTGTGTACAAGACATTTCAAAACCGGCCATATCTCAGCGGCTTTGAAACGTCCGGTTTTGACTAGGGTAGTTTTTGAAATGTCCGGTTGCAAAGCGTCCTCTTTTGAATCGTTTAATTCCCAGAGTTTTAAAATGTCCCAAATCGGGATTTGGCAACTGTGCCCAAATAGGAGGACTAGGTTTTGTACTGTAAAAATTTTTAGATGCAGATGGTTTAAACTTGCTCAAACAATCTGAAGTCTTGTAGAAATTAGTGTCAACTTAATGTTTGTAGTTGACAACTTTTCAGTAACCTCTTTGTAACTTCAAATTCGCCAGAGCGTTTTGTCTGAGCGCCAGATTAGGATATCCTAGTTGCTCCCTGTTCGCCTTTTGCGGTTCAAAAAACCATTCCCAAAGTCTTTTGGCGTCAAATCTGATGTCGGGTCCGCAACCAAAATTCATTCGGTTGCTGCCCTCTCACCGTTCAATTCATCAAGTTTCTTTTTCCGTCAATATCTGGTGAAAAATGATCACTGCAATGTGTTTTGCTCAAAAACCTCAATCAAGTTTTCTTTTGAAAAAATTGCCCAAAACAGTGCCGATCCCAAAGATCCCAGAGCTTACTCATCGCAATCTAAGCTTCATACATCCGGTACAGTGACGTGAATCACACATACGTATCTCTTTTTTATCCAAATTTTCAGTCAACAACTTTCGAAAATTTTTTCAAAAATCGTCTTCTTGAGAAAAAATGAGGAACAGATCTTCAAAGATTTTTTTGTTACTCACTTTTTCTCTTCTCTGGATGTACCCATTCATGTTGATTGGTTCTATTGTATGTATGTCTTTTTCCAAGAATTTTTGTGTAGAATATTTTAGAAAAATTTTAACTGTGCTCCTCGAAAAAGGGAAATGTCCAAATTTTTTAGCACTTCGAACAGCTAGACTTCTTCGTTTTTGGTTGTCTTAGGCAAGTACTATGTTACTTTTTAATCACTTAAGTCAGTCTTTCATCTCTAGTCTAATATGAGCAAGCGCCAGACTGGCCGATTATACTACGATTTCGAATTCAAATGGTAATGTATCCACAAAAAATTGGTTGTGTGACATCAGCCGACTGACCAATGGTGTTAAGTCAAGCCGACTGTGTTCCCTTAAACTACGGTAAACATCTAGTTTCGTAAAAACTGATAAGAAGGCTCGCAGACATTTCAAAACCGTACGTTTCAAAACCAGTAGTTTCAAGTCCAGATCTGACCGGACGTTTCAAAACCAGACGCTTTGAAACCGGACGATTCCGAACAGAACGTTTCAAAACTAAGAAAATTCAAAACGAGTTGTTTCGTAACCGCACTTTTGGAAACCTTTTGCAAGAAAACAGGCATCCAAGTCGTTCTCTGAACAATAAATTCTAAATTCTAAAAATTCTCATAGCATCAACTTCTCTAAAAGTCCAATAGTAGGAAAATTCATCATTTTGCATTACTTTGCACTTTTCTCAAAAGCTCCAAATTTCTAAGAAGATTATCTCTTGCTCCAGAATCCTCTCAAAATCTTACTTCTTCATAACTCTCCATGTCTCGTGAATACCGATTTGTAGTGGAGTGATTGGTCATGTCCCCCACCCTCCCGTGTCCCTCTTAAAAACACTGATCTGACAGAGATTTTACTCTCTCGAATCGAAAAATATTGTTTTCTTGTGGCAAATTGGTAAACAATCAAAGGTGCGTCCCCCACAATAAGAAGTGAATATTTGTAGGAAGAGGATTGAAGGTTTAGTAGTAATGAGAATTGGATTTTGTTATCAGTTTCTGATTTTCTGGATCAAAATTTCGAAAAGGTTGTGGATCATGAGGTACTCGGGGAAGGAGGGTTGACTTGATAAACAAGAGGAATGGATTCTAGATGAATCCAGGGATCATAAGATTTCAGAATCGGGAAGGTGGAAAACATGAAATTTGGAAACCGAAAATCTTTGTTACCTATGAAATCTATGAAATCTATGGGACGAGAAATGAGAAAATTTAAAAATTAGGTTTACAAATTTTGTTTAAAAAACAGACGTTGAAGGTAGAAGTTCAAAAACCGGACGTTTCAAAACAGACCATGACAAAACCAGGTGTTGAAATCTTAGGTTTCGAAATGTTCTGTTTGGGCACGTTTACCAAATCTCGATCCGAGGTCCAGAACGTTTGAGAACCAGCTGTTTCAAAATCCGCCAATTCAAAACCAATCGTTCTGAAACCAGACATTTGTAAGCTGGACTTTTCGATACGGTTTGTAAGTGCCTGGTTATGAAACGTCCTGTTTTTTTTAGCCCGGAACGTTTCAAAACCAGAAGTTGGATAACTCAAAAGCGAGACGATTCACACCGGCCGTTTTAAAACCAGCCGTTTCGAAACCGCCTGGAAGTCCCTGATTTTGAGACCTCCTGTTTGGAAAAGAGTCAACGACGATTCAAAACCGCATCAGCCCAAAACTAAGACAAGTAAAAACCGGAAGCTTCAAAGCGACCGAACGTTCCCAAGGGTTGACTAAGCCCTTGGAAACGTTCGGTTTTGAAACGTCCGGTTCGGAAATGCCCAGACAGAAAAACAGTTCTCTAAACTCAGAATCACCGGTTTCGAGATCATTCTTCCATGATCAAGATGAAAGTGACGGAAGATCATAAATAACTTCATAAAATCGCTTAACCCATAATAATCTAGAACTCTTTACATTTTCAAAACACACATGATCTAGTTTGCTCTATACTTTTTCACGTTTTTCTTGTCTATCATCATGATGTATCTAGACAGAAGGTGCCAATTAGCAAGGGGGAAAGGAAGTAAATACGAGTCTTAATCTGGAGGATGATGACCAAATATGATGTGTTTTTGGGTTGAAAAGCTGATACTTTAAGCACATTGTTCTCTGGATTTGATTTGACAGATGACTTTCAAATCTTTGGAATCATTAACTTGAGAAAATGATAAATGATATCATTCTTTGTTTCGATTGACATCGTGACCTCAAAAAAAACATTTGAAAACTTGGTTCCATGACTTTTAGAAACCACGAAAAAGCGCATAAGGTTCATCCAAATTAAAAAGAGACAAGACCAATACCGAAAATTCAACTGTTTACTCTACAATGCGTTGAAGCGGTATCGAACTGGGTGGTTTTGAAATGGCGCGGTTTCTGAATGTCTTCAAATAATTCGGAAATTCTAGAGATTCACAAGTTCATTTCAACATCAATTTAGTTATCTTCTGTCTTCCATCCTAAATCGAAAACTTTCTTTACGATTGCTTTCATCATTTCTCCTGACATTTCCTCAATCTTCCAATTCTTCACTTGCTGCTTATCGATGGAATCTATTGTTCGCAACCAAGCATGCTGAAAAAAAAACAATAGAAATTGTCCAGTAATCATTGCGAGAACAAAGACTGCCAGATATCTTGGCCGGCCAAAGCCGCGGTCGGCTGTTAGACTGCTCTGCCTAAAACTCACAAAGACTTTTCTCAAATCACATTCCACAGCCCATTTCAGATGATCTTCTCGAATGTTTTCACCCATCGAAAAGTTAATCATTGCTTGCTCAGCTCGACGAGCCACAGCAGGTATCTCAAATTTTCTAGCCAGCGACACGATGTCTATGATGTAATGTCGTCCAAACAGATAAACTGGAAATCCATAAAGAGCATCGAAAAATTGTTCGAGTCCTCCACGAGTCACTGCACTCATAGAAAATTCATCGCTCTCTTTGATAACTTCTGGGCAGTCGCCCATGTAATGAGCTGTTAGAATCTGAAAAACCATACTCGACGAAAAACCGGCCTGTCTGGCCCGGTTGGCCCGGCTGGCCTGACTGGCTCGACTGTGCCACCCGGGCCATCCGGGCCATACGAGCCAACTGGACAAGGCGGCTCAACTGGTCCACCAGGCGGGATGACCAGTCGTCCCGGATGGTCGGGCTGGCCCATTTTCATCGATCGAAAATACAAATGACTTACAGCTTTGGTTACATACAGATTAGCATTCGTATACTTGAAGTTGAATGGAAATTCGTCAGGTTCAACACGGTAGTCGATAACCTTCGGTTGATAGAATCCTTCAACTTCTAAAACTTGAATATCCGCCTCGACATATACTTCATCATTCTTCACAAATCCAAAATTTTCATCAAGCAGAGCTTCGGGAGAAATCACATTTTGCTGATTTAATTGTGCAAACTCATCACTGAACCAACAGTCTTCAAAGCTATAAATTCTCGAGTCTTCTTCGTTATTCCAGTTGAAAAGAGTTAGTTTCACATTAGCTCTGACTCTCCATTTGTCTCCAGAAACACGACATTGAGCAAAAAGACCCATGTTTGGAAGTTGGGATGACTTAAGGAGTCCCTGGTCGAATGAAATATTCATCTTTTGGAAGAATCCAAAATGGAAGGCCCAGCTACTCTCTCTATCAGCAATGCATTCATTGATATTTTTAACATTCATTCTAGCGAATGACTTGAAATGTCCAAGTGGGTAGGAATCTGGAAATTTCCTTGAAGAAAAATGTGTAGATTTGGAAACTTACAGTTTGGTAAATACGAACTTCTTTCTGCCATTTTGTAAGAAAGTAATAAAATTTTAAATAACAAAAATAAAATTTTCGAAATGTTTTGCTTTCGTATTCCAAAAGTCAAGGTTATGGGAATTTCAAAAAACATTGCAAACGTTTAATTAGAACTTTCTAGAGATTCACAAGTTTATTTCAACATCAATCTAGTTATCTTCTATCTTCCATCCCAAGTCGAAAACTTTCTTTACGATTGCTTTCATCATTTCTCCTGACATTTCCTCAATCTTCCAATTCTTCACTTGCTGCTTATCGATGGAATTTATTGTTCGCAACCAAGCATGCTGAAAATAAAGTATTGAAATCGTTTCGTATTCATCCTCAAAACTCACAAAAACTTTTCTCAAATCACATTCCACAGCCCATTCCAGGTGATCTTCTCGAATGTTTTCACCCATCGAAAAATTAATTATTGCTTGTTCAGCTCGACGAGCCACAGCTGGCATCGCGAAATGTTTAGCCAGCAACACAATGTCTCTGATGTATTGTCGAGCAAAAATATAAACTGGGAATCCATAAAGAGCATCGAAAAATTGTTCGAGTCCTCCACGAGTCACTCCACCCATAAAATGTTCATCGTGTTTTGTGATAACTTCTGGGCAATCGCCCATGTAATGAGCTGTGAGAATCTGGAAAACCATATTGACGAAAACCGGCTAAGCTGGCCCAACTACCTCAGCTGGGGCAACAGGGTCATTCGGGCCATCTGAGCCAACTGAGCAAGCCTGCCCAGCTGACCCGATCAACCTGTTTTGCCCGGCCAAAAATGCAAAGGACTTACAGCTTTGGTTACATACAGATTAGCGTTCGTATACTTGAAGTTGAATGGATGTTTTTCAGGTTCAACACGATAGTCGATAACCATTGGTTGATAAAATCCTTCAACCTCGAGAACTTGAATGTCCGCCTCGATATATACTTTACCATCCTTCACGAATCCAAAATTTTCATCAAACAAAGCTTCATGAGAAATCACATTTCGCTGAACCCAGTTTGAATTGTCATCACTGAACTCAATGTTTTCAAAGCGATAAATTCTTGAATATTCTTCGTTATTCCAGTTGTAAAGAGTTAGTTTCACATTAGCTCTGACTCTCCATTTGTCTTCAGAAACACGACATTGAGCAAAAAGGCCCATGTTTGGAAGTTGTGCTGGCATGAAGAATCCGTGATCAAACGAAATATTCATCTTTTGGAAGAATCCAGTTTTGAAATTCCAGCTCTTCTCTCCTCGATTAGCGATACGTCCATTGTATTCTTCAACATTCCCTCTAACGAATGACTTGAAATGTCCAAGTGGGTAGGAATCTGGAAATTTCCTTGAAGAAAATGTATAGATTTGGAAACTTACAGTTTGGTAAATAGGAACTTCTTTCTGGCATTTTGTTAGAGAAAGTAATGAAATTTTCAACAGAAAGAAAATTGCGAAATGTTTTGTTTTCGTATCTCAATAGTCAAGGTTATGGGAATTTCAAAACACGTTGCAAAAGTTTAATTAGAACTTTCTAGAGATTCACGAGTTTATTCAAAGATTCACGAGTTCAACATCCATCTAGTCATCTTCTATCTTCCATCCCAAATCGAAAACTCTCGTTACGATTGCTTTCATCATTTCTCCTGACATTTCCTCAATCTTCCAATTCTTCACTTGCTTCTTATCGATGGAATCTATTGTTCGCAACCAAGCATGCTGAAAAAAAACAATTGAAATTGTTTCGTATTTATCCTCAAAACTCACAAAAACCTTTCTCAAATCGAACTCAACAGCCCATTTCAGATGATCTTCTTGAATGTTTCCCATCGAAAAGTGAATTATTGCATGTTCAGCTCGACGAGCCACAGCAGGCATCATGAATTTTTTAGCCACCAACACAATGTCTTTGACGTAATGTCGGCCGAAAAGATAAACTGGGAATCCATAAAGAGCATCCAAGAATTGTTCAAATCCTCCACGAGTCACTCCACCCATAAAAAATTCATCCTCTTTGAAAACTTTCGTCCAGTTCCCGGTGAAATGAGCTGTGAGAATCTGAAAAAAAACCATATTTGACAAAAATAGGACAGCTAGCCTGGTCCGCCCAAAAATACAAAAGACTTACAGCTTTTGTTGCATAAAGATTAGCATCCGTATACTTGAAGTTGAATGGAAATTGTTCAGGTTCAACACGATAGTCAATGACCTTCGGTTGATAGAATCCTTCAATTTCTAATACTTGAATATCAGCCTCGACATATACTTCACCATCTTTCACAAATCCAAAGTTTTCATCAAATAGAGCCTCGGGAGCAATCACATCGTACTGCGCCAATCGTGCAAATTCATCACTGAACCAACAGTTTTCAACGTTATCAATTATTGAATCTTCTTCGTTATTCCAGTTGTAAAGAGTCAGTTTCACATTAGCTCTGACTCTCCATTTGTCTCCAGAAACACGACATTGAGCAAAAAGGCCCATGTGTGGAAGTTGCGCTGGCAAGAAGAATCCGTGGTCAAACGAAATATTCATTTTTTGGAAGAATCCAAAATGGAACATATAGCTATTCTCTCTATCAGCCATCCATTCATTGAAATCTTCAACTTTCCTTCTAGCGAATGACTTGAAATGTCCAAGTGGGTAGGAATCTGGAAACCTATTTTAAGAAAAATGTGTAGATTTGGAAACTTGCAGTTTGGTATGTAGGAACTTCTTTCTGCCATTTTGTAAGAAAGTAATGAAATGTTAACAAAAAGAAAATTGCGAAATGTTTTGTTTTCGTATCCTAAAAGTCAAGGTTATGGGAATTTCAAAAAACGTTGCAAACGTTTAATTAGAACTTTCTAGATATTCGAAACTTTATTGCATTACAAAATTAGTTATCTTCTATCTTCCATCCCAATGCGAAAACTTTCTTTACGATTGCTTTCATCATTTCTCCTGACATTTCCTCAATCTTCCATTTCTTCACTTGCTGCTTATCGATGGAATTTATTGTTCGCAACCAAGCATGCTGAAAAAAAACAATTGAAATTGTTTCGTATTCATCCTCAAAACTTACAAAAACTTTTCTCAAATCGAACTCAACAGCCCATTTCAGATGATCTTCTCGAATGTTTTCACCCATCGAAAAATTAATTATTGCTTGCTCAGCTCGACGAGCCACAGCAGGCATCTTGAATTTCCTAGCCACCCCAACAATGTCTCTGACGCAATATCGGCCAAAAATATAAACTGGAAATCCGTAAAGAGCGTCGAAGAATTGTTCGAGTCCTCCACGAGTCACACCACTCATAGAATATTCATCGTCCTCCGTGAAAACTTCTGGATAGTCGCCAGTATAATGAGCTGTGAGAATCTGAAAAAAACTGACTAATATAGGCCAGCTGACCCCCTCGGACCAGTCTGCCCGATTGGCCCGACTCGTTTAGCCGAAAATACAAATGACTTACAGCTTTGGTCACATAAAGATTAGCATTGGTATACTCGAAGTTGAATGGAAATTGTTCAGGTTCAACACGATAGTCGATAACCTTCGGTTGATAGAATCCTTCAATTCCTAAAACTTGAATATCCGCCTCGACATATACTTCATCCTCCATAACGAATCCAAAATTATCATCAGACAAAGCTTCTGGAGAAATCACATTTCGCTGCACCAATCGTGAATTGTCATTACTGAACCAAATGTTTTCAAAATTATAAGTTCTCGAGTCTTCTTCGTTATTCCAGTTGTAAAGAGTCAGTTTCACATTAGCTCTGACTCTCCATTTGTCTTCAGAAACACGACATTGAGCATAAAGACCCATGTTTGGACGTTGCGCTGGCATGAAGAATCCGTGGTCAAACGAAATATTCATCTTTTGGAAGTATCCGAAACGGAAGAGCCAGTTATACTCTCTGTCAGCTCTGTCAGTGAGGCATTCATTGATATCATTAATATCCCTTCTACCGAATGACTTGAAATGTCCGAGTGGGTATGAATCTGGGAATCTATTTGAAGAAAAATGTATAGATTGGGAAACTTACAGTTTGGTAAATAGGAACTTTTTTCTGGCATTTTATTAGTGGAAGGAATGGAAATTCAAACAGAAATGAACATTTAAACATTTTTTTCTTATTGTATCACAAAAATCAAGAATATTGGAATATCCAAAGGCCTTGCAAAAAAGTAATAAAAACTTCCGGAGGGTCGTTCTTGTTACAGCTGTTTCGGAATGTCCTAGTTTTGAATTGTCGCAGTTTCCAGATGTCCTGGTTTCTGGATGTCTAGTTTCGAAATATCGCAGTTTTAAAATTTACAGTTTCAAGATACCCTGGTTTCTAAACTCTCGGTTTCGAGATGGCTTGGTTTCTGAATGTCCTGTTTCAAAATGTGTCGTTTAGAGTATGTGTCACATTCCTTCTTGTTGTTAGAATTTCTTTTATATATTTTTTTTATTGGTGAAACCATCTAAGTATACATATACTGGTGTTATCGTTTCAATAAATTCATTTAAAATTCAATTTTCAGCATTCACTGTCTCCAGCTCTCAACATCTCCACTCTCATGGAAATAGCAATACATTTATTATTTATATTCACAACAACAATCAGAAGATCACACTTCCAGTGTACTGTCTCATTGTGTTTCCCACACTTGACACGGTTTCCACGGCGATATGATTCCTTTTCGACTTGCAGAAAGATCCGTTTTTTAAACTTTGCCAAAATTCTGAAAAAAATGAAACTGACTATTAGCCATGTTTTCAAAGTTGGAACGCGCTCTACTACAACATTTTTTATTTTTTGGCTCTCCAGGTTCTAAGACAATTCACAAGAAATACATGACGACTGAAAAAAACTACCGAAAATTTGAATTTCAGTCATTTTAGCAGTAGAGCGCATTTTCAAAGTGCAAAAACGAAACTCACCCATGATAGTATTACGGTAGTTTTTGATAATAAACATATTGGGTAGTGGATCCAAGACGGGATACAGTGTGACAGCATGTGTTAGATACGTGCTCACCACTCCAATCTCCACCATAAAAACCGGTCCGAACACGAAAACGCAAATTGGAAAGTACATGAAAGTGATGGGGATTACTGTCTGTCCGACCAGTGCAAAATATAGTTGTTTTTGCAAAGAATTCGACTGATTCGAAGTCATTGAGAGTTGACTTGAGAGTTCCGAGTAGCAGAGATAGCCGAGATAGCTGACACAGAACATGGACGATCCGACCATTGTGGAGAATTGACAGAGGGCAATCCAACTACCGAAGTTTAGATGAATCGAGCCATCGATTGGGTCATCGATGTAGAAGACTGCTGAGATGTAGCTGATGTCTTCGATGTTCAAGTTGTATAGAGTCTTGGTGGTGTTTCTGGAAAATTTGGAGGTGCAAGTTTAGTAAAGTAATGGTCAAAATGTTGAAATCATGGTTTAGGGACACTTCGCAACTAGACATTTTGCAACCACAAAGTTTCACCACTAGAGAATGAGCAACTCGCGTATATTTCGCAACTACGACACTTCGTAACTATGAAATTTTGCAACTATGAAATTTTGCAACTCACGACCATTTCGCAACTAGACATTTCGCAACCACGAAATTTCGAAACTAGAGATTTCGCAACCGGTCATTTCGCAACTTTTTCAAGTAGATCAGTTTGTATTCATATATATTACATGTGATTGGGTGTATCATAAACCTATCCAGGTTGTCACCTACTTTTTGGAAAAATATAGATTTGAAATTAAACCGAATGTGGATCTTGTGGTTGGGAAATGTCGCAGTATAACGGTGGTCGGCCGATGGATTTCCCGACCGAATGGAAACCTTCTAACGGTTTCCGTGAAAAATTGTGAAATAGGAAGATCTTTATATTTGTGGCTCCGAGACATTGCGCCACAGGTCATTACGCCACCGCGACAATCCGCAACCTAGTCATTTCGAAACCACAAAATTCCAGATTTTTGTAGAATGTTTACGTTAAAGTCACATATTTTCAAATATAGGCTATATCCTGGAATAATTCACAATAACCTCAATCCCTTACAACCTTAATGAACGTAAAGTGACCTAGCTTATAGAGTTGCGAGACGACTAGTTGCGAAACGTCCTGTTTCGAAATGTCTTGGTTGCGAATTGTCGTAGTTGTGAAATGTCCCGAAGCCATTTTTGTAGCTGACAATTCTTTTCCATAACCACTATCCAGAGATGGTCAAGTGAACAACTCCCGAATTCTGTGATGATTCGAAAAATTTTGACAGGTTTTGTCTACGCGACCCAACTCTCTTGAAAGTGGTTATGTAAGAAAGTTGTCAACTACGAAAGTTAAGTTTTCGGAAAATTTTCAAAAAATTAGAATGTTGGAAACCTAGTTTTCAGATCCCCGAATCAACCAGCACTAGAAATGTTCTAAAATGTTATAGAACAACATTTTTTATGTGTCACCTAGGTTTTTTATGTGTCACCCAATACCTCATATAGTAAAACGTCTCGGGAGAATACCGACAGTAGACAAGACACACAAAAGTCCACCAGACACCATAGACAACTGGTACTGCACACAAGACGAACACGTTCTTTCCGATTGCTTGGATCTTGTTCCAGAATAGGGAGTGGCTGAAATGAAAGAAATGGCTGGTTTCTATTCAGACGAATTCTCGTCCGTCCCTCGTCTGCCCCATGTTTGGCGGTTCAAAAAAAATTTTCGGACGAAAGTCGGACGGGAGTTATTTTTCGAAGTGTTACACAAACTTGACAGGATTCTTCCAATATTAGGAAAATATTCTCAGAGTCTTGAACTCACTTTGGATGTACAGAAGCAAATCTGTATACGAAATGGACTCCAAAAACTGCCATCGAAGATCCGAAGAGTCCACACCAGGCAACGATGAGCACTTGGGATTCGTCTACATTTGTCCATGTGGAATTGTAGCGACGGAATACAACAAATGAGTAACCGTAGGAGTAGGATGTCTGGAAATTTGGAAATTGATTTTGAGGTCTTGAATTATCAAACGCCGAGTCTTGTTATTCTTACAGTACCCGCCATAATGATAATCGTTTTCGTCATTTTCAGTTGAAAAACGCCGACTTTGATTTGTTGAAAAATGAATCCAAAGTTGTTATTTCTGTTTAAGAGTGTGAAAGTATATGAAGCAGAATTTGAACTTTAATTTTGTAGTTGACAACTTTTTTGTATCTCTTCAATCAAAAAAGTTAAGCTCAGAATCACACGGCGATGCCAAATTTTGCTCGATATTGTTCAGTTCTAATTTTCGAAATTTGATGAGCTTTTTTTCGACGGGCCGTATCTTGACAGATCGGACTCGTACAGAAAAGTTGTCAACTACAAAATAAAAGTTCAAAGTTTGATTAATACACTTTCAAATTTTTAAACAGGAAAAGTGACTTTGAATCTCTTTTTCAGCGACCCAAAGTTGACGATTCTCCACTAAAAATGATGAAAACGAATATCATTATGGCCGGTACTATATATCATGCATGAGTTTTTAAGTCAGAAGAATGTCTTCAGAGATTCAGATGTTCGGTCAAAAGTCGATTCGCGTCGAATCGAATGCCGGATCTGCAATCAAACAAAATCATGCAGAAGCAGAATTGCCGAAATATCCCTAATCGTCCTATCCTGTAAGCTTTGTTCCATTCAAGTTGAGTTCTCAAACCCTGAAGTCATGTGTGAAGCCGTATAAAATCCCAGAATCCAAAGGCTGATTTTTTAGATTTACTAGACTAGACAACTTTTCTAGACCTAGACATCCCGAGGGTATTCTTTGTGATACGATTGCCGTATTTTCCAATAATCTAAAACTGACAATAAACAAAAACAAGAAAAAACGTTACAAACGCTCAAAATAGAGATACCCTGAGCTACTATACGAATTCTAGGCAAGATGGAGTTTTACAGAAAAACCCTAAAAAGTAAGAAAAATCAATATAACTAACCGGTTCCGTAAGAAGATCCACCACTGTATAAACTTGCTCAAAAACCGCTGTATATACCATCAAATACTTGTAGTCTCCCAACTTCTTTGGTGACTTGTTCAAAATCAAATAGATCAGAAAAGTGTTAAAAAAGAGTGAGAAGAAGGTGCACAATGACTGATAGACATGCTGTAGACACCGCGGCGACGACATCAGCTCTGGAATGAATGAGGCGAAGCGCCACGAGAGTTGTGAGCAAGGCATTCTGATTTTAGTGTCTGTGTTTGAGAGTGAGAGGAGAATATTAGATGTTTGTTATTGGATTGGAATAATTAATATTGAAGGGGATGTAAAACAAGAAAGGGGTCCCAATGGGGGTTCGGTATTCGAGGAAGGGAGGGAGAAAAGAATCAGAGAAGGTGGAAGTGAACGAGGAACTAGAAGTTATTGGAAAGTGGGGAAAAGTGCAATACGTGATTTGGTTTCGATATTTATGTCATGAACCACGGCCGGCCCCCATGGTCGGATTTAGGGACGAAATGTTTCTGAAGCCGTGGCCTAGGGCAGTGATGGGCCACGGATTTGAAATGCCGCAAAATCGGACTACCTAGGTCATAAATCCATACTGTATGTAGTGCGAAATAAAAATGTGTTCCTGCTTTTTGAGACCAATTGGCTCATCTTGAAATGAGGCATGTTTCATCTAGATAAGACCCTTTTCTTTTTTGAAAATTGCTTCATTGTCAAAAATTATCGAAATAATTGAGCATCTACTCCTCATGCCGTCTTCTCAAAACCACATTGAACTTCCTTGCAACCACAAAATTCTTATTCGATTTGTCCATTGATGGTAGTCCTCCTTCACCAGCTTCCATTTCATAACGATTGAACAAATTTGCAAAGAACGAAAACAGTTCCATTCTCGCAAGACCTTCTCCTAGACATTGTCGTTTTCCAATTGAAAATGGTACCAGCTCATCCACTTTTTTCAATTTTCCATTTTCCAGAAAACGCTCTGGATTGAATTGGAGAGGGTTGGGGAAGACCTGAAATTATGGAACTTTTAGGGTCGTTTAGAGACAGATGAAAATTTGGGTTGGGCCGCGGCCAGACCGAGCCGGCCCGGGCCTTTTTTTTTGAATGTCCGGCCCGGCCCGGCCTTCAACATGTATTCCCATCCCTACCTTCTCATCCAACATCAAAGTACTAATCTGAGCAATCACCCCTGTGCCCTTCTCCACTTTCATCCCTCCAATTGTTGTATCCTTCTTGGCAACATGGAGTAAATTCATTGGAAGAATATTTGCACATCTTTGGGTCTCATTGAGAAAAGCTGTCAGGTACGGTAGATCATTTCTATCTGCAGTGCTGATCAGTCTGGTGCTAGCAATAACTTTGTCTAGTTCTTTTTTGATTTTCAGTTGGACTTCCGGGTGGTGGAGGTAATAGGAAATACCCCAAGTGAGGGTGGTGGTTGTTGTCATGAGGCCAGCGACGTAGAGATCGAACACCATCGCCATCAATTGTTGGTTACTGTAAGAAGAATCTTCTATCAGAATCTCAGAACCATCACTCACCAAAACGTCACCATATCCCCATCCTTTTCTCTCTTCTTCTGCTCCTTCAAGTACGATTCTACATAATCCATACTTGTCTCACTATCGAAATCTATTTCTTTCCTATGCTCTTCTACTTGTTGCTTGAAGAATTCATCCAGATTCTCTCTGTATTCTCTAGTCTTCTCGTACAAAGTTGGCCGAATCACTTTTGCTGTCCATGGAATCAGATGTTGAATGAAATAACGGAATTCTGATACAGTATTGAACATTCCGTCGAGGAGATCTTTGACCACACGGAATTCGTCGCGTTGGGTCTGAAAACTTTATTGTCACTAACAAAGTGAAACTGTCAGATGGTCAGTTTTGTGGCGGTCTTGTGGCTGCCGACCGCAGTCTTGTGTCGGCCGACCGCGGTTTTGCGGCTGTCGACCGCGGCCGTTTGTTGGCCGGCTGCGGCCTTGTGGCGGCCCTCCGCAGTTTTCTGGTGACCGACCGCTATCTTGTAGCGGCAGACCGCGGTTTGGAAATGGCCAACCTCAATCTTGTAATGGCCGACCGCGGTCTCACCTGCCGCAATCTTGTGGCGGCTAACCGAGGCCTGGTAATGGCCGACCGCGGCCTTATGGAGGTCGACAGCGATTTTTTGGCGGTCGACTGCGGCCGTGTTTTTTTACAACTAACCGTATCAAATCTCTTATTGAAAAGCGTCAAATTGATAATATTCCCAACACTTCTGTCCAGAACATTCGGAAGGTCCACATTCTCTCCAAGATGGCTATCCAGGAAGCTGTGAAGTTCTTCAACCTCCAGAAGAATCTGCAAATCGAAACCAAATTTTTGAATTCTAGACTATCAAAAATTCACCTTCTCTTGCATCAAATCCTTGCCCAATCCCAAATCTCTCAACTGTGATAGTGCGAACCGTCGATGTTCTCTCCACATCTCTCCATTAGTGTCCAATACTCCATAAAATTTACCAGTCCCATGCCCATTCAATTGTTTATCGGAATATGTGTCACCGTCTTTGATAAACGTCTCCTTCATGACGTCATAGGATGTGATGATGATGAATGGCTTGGTGGCTGGAAAGAGATTTTTTGTTGGTTTTCTAACACTTTCAAAAATCAAAAACTCACCCATCCAAAAAGTAAAAACTGGACCGTACTCCTTCGACCATTTGATGAATGCCTCATATCCTGGCTTCGGATTTGCCAGGGACATCATATTTCCAAGTATCGGCCATGGAGTTGGCCCGGGTGGCAAATGTCTTCTTTTAAAGTAAAGTTCATGAAAAATGAACAACAAAAATACAGTGAAAACCAAGATCAGAATCATCTCGATACCCAAAATAGCAAGAATGGGAACCTATTAGTAAGGTTTTTCATGATTTATACTGGTGACCACACTTTCGAATTGAACACAAATCAAATCATGATTTGTGTCTGGGCAAAGTGTGTGTTCTGCCAGTTGGAAAATAGTATGACAGAGTGAAGAGGATTAGAGAGGAAAGCGAGAAAATACAAAACTAGAGTGTATGTTCTAAGGAAAAACAGAGGGAGAGAAAAGTAAGATTATTATTTATTGGTTAAAAAATTAGGGTATACAACTTGATATTTTTGATCTTCTGATAGGCACCGCAGCGCGAGGGGCGGAGCCTAGAAAACTTTCTCCGCGGGGGCACCTCGCATGTTTGAAGGACTGTAACTCGAGTTAGAACATTCGGATTTGTATGAAATTTGGTCTCCTTATGTAATCGACTATGTAGAATCGAATGGTGAAGTCTATTTGTTTCTATTGAACAAACAGCTTCCGTAAAACAAAGGAAAGTGAAGTTAAACTTAGAAATCATTGAATTTGAATATCTTCTCTGTCGATCACGCAGGGTTTTTTGATGGTTTCTGGTAGTTTATGAGTTGTTCTAATGGAAAACGACGTTTTATCAAAATCCAGATTGGCGAAACTTTTTTAAACTGGTTCAAACTTGAAGGATGTTTTGTGAAAATTTTTCAGCGATGACCCTATGTTTTTATGATTTGATAACGTAATATATCTCTAGAAGATATTACTTGCCAACTTTTAGAAAGGTTGGATCTATTTCAGTGCATTTTTGACTAGTCTAAAAAACCCTAGGTCCTTGAAAATTGTAGTATTTTGCAAATTTCAGGATGATGCAGCGCGATCACGCAGGTTTTTATTTGAGATTCGAAATCTACAGAAAATTTGCTATCGAATGATACCTGAAACTTCCAAATCTGTATTGGCGATTTTGTTTAAAGTACATTTTAGTTTTGATTTTTTGTGCCAGATTGATTGAAAATCTGGTAAAAAACTCTCCGCAACGCGACAACTACTGGGCGACCACTACCGCACTTTCATGTAGGCAATCAGTTTTCGAGCACACCTCTGCACGCGTAGTCGAGTGGGCTGTATGCCTGCCCGTCACACACCACAGGTCCTGGGCGATCATACGCGTAATGTGTCTCAGATGGATGGCGCACCGATGAAAACGGTACAAGCAATGCGTCCCGTGCGGTCCATATATGGCCCATATGGGACGCATCGCCCACCGCGCGTCCATCTCGCCTCTCGTTCGCCGTTCGTTCTCGGACGCATCAAAACATGTATTTACATTCATTAAACAACTAATATATGCTCTGTTAGAGTGTGATTTTGTTCAGGTCTTCCCATTTCGTTCTCATTATCCACTTTCAGTACTTCAACTTTTTGATATTTCGAATTTTTCACTCTAAGTTTTCGTTTGGGAAACATAGTTTTCTAAAACACAAAAAATATATGCTGAGAGTGTTTCTTCGAATTTTCACTTCATAAAAAACTAGAAACTTGCCGACAAACCTCTATATTCCACCTGAAACGCAACATATTTTATCATTATGAAGTGAAAATCGGAATACTCTACTCAAGCTTTGGAGGGAAAACAGTTGCGAATTTCAACGAAAATTCTACATTTTCGGGTATTTCATTAGCTGTGATTTTTTTCCAAACGAAAATTTAGAGTCAAAACTCAAAAAATCGTGAAGTTAGAGTACTTTAAGGTTCTGGACTTGGTTGAAAAATAATTCAGAGCGGCGGTGATAAACAAGGCGCACATCGGGATTTCGGAGTCTCGTTGCAGGTCCCCCATCTGGGATCCATATCAGACCCATCGCCCACGCATCTGGGACACATATGAGATCGGTTCGCGAACGCAGCCAGTTTTTCATGCGCACACATCTCCCATCCATATGCCATCCATCGCCATCCATAGTTGGCGGATGTGTCTCATATGGGTCCATAATGTGTCGGATATGGATGAGACCCATTATGCGTATGACCGCCCAGGACCTGTGACGCGGTCGGTGTTCGATGCTGGTCGGCGGCCGCCGCTCTTTTTGTTTTCTGCGCGAGGAGAAAATCGTTGATTTTTTTCATTTTCAAATGCTTATAACTCGAGTTGTACCGAAGATTTTCGCTTCAAAGTTTGGGAACACATTACTAATTTATTTGGAAACATTTTGACACTAAAAGTATGCAGAATGGTAGTCTTTGAAAAAATCGCTGTGGTGCCTATCTTCTGATCATCAATTAAATAATCAAGAGTTTCGAAAGATTCTTAATGATTACGTTTGAAGAACTATCCAACACTTTTCAGATAAAAAAATTCGAAAATTCAAAATCGAAAAATTCAAAATTTTCCATAATCAGTGTTGGTTCGAACTTGGAGAGCTCATAACTTGAAAGACGTGATCTTTTGTAGATTCTCTCTTCAGATATTCACTACCTAGAAACAAAGCAATCTTTAACACTTGACTAAACAAGCATTGGAAACCAATTTTCACAACCAAACCGTGAACTGAACTAATTTTTTCTATACCAAGAGATAAGATCTCCCAACTTTCCAGAGCAAATCAAATCGCGAAATCAGTTTTTTCAAAAAAACCAACTCCGAATCATCGGTCCCATGATGAAGCTGCTTCTGTTCATCGCATTCTTCTTCGTTCTTCATGGTACTTTTCCGGAAGTTTTTCCTCTTGATTGAACTTTCATTTCAGGACAATCCTTCGCTTCCCTGTCAGAATCTGATAAAAAGGAAGTTGTCGACCTTTTGAACGAGCTGCGGGGATCAGTGGCAAAAGTGGGCAATTTTGCAAATATGCACGAAATCGTGAGTTTCTTATAGGGAAGGAGCTTTGGAAACTTTTTTGTTTTGCAGAAGTACGATGCATCTATCGAGAAGAATATTGCAACCTGTGAAGAAGCCCAAAAAGCAGCGGTTGATGATAACCGCTTAATTGATCTCGACATGGAACGGGCCACAAAATCAAAAGCTACAGTAGACAAAAAATTAGTTGAGAATCTGCTCACCGGTTCGGATGCAGGAGGGGTTCGTCGAATAATTCATCCTCTTCATGATGGAATCGGATGCACTCTCTTCAAGGAATCCTGTAATATTTGGACTCGTGTCTCAAAGGAAGATACCGCTAACAAGAACGCGGGAAGTCGTCCGGAGCCAAGTGAAGAACGAAGCAAACGATATTCTGGAAAAGGACGTTATCTGTGCTTTTTTGGGCATGAAGCGTTAGTTTTTCTATGTGTTCGAAGTAATATCTGAAAGAGATAATTTAGAAATGTGAAGCCGATGACTGGAATGAAGAGAGGAGAAGCCGGATCGCAGTGCCCAAATGGAAAATCAGAGTCAAATCAATACTTGTGCAAAGGAAGCAAATCAATTCTCTCGCATTCAGCTATTCTTGGATTCATTTTAACTATCGTTCTCTCTGCTTCTTTTTGAAATTGTGCAGAATAAATGGGTTTGAAGTCGAAATATTGTTAGTTTTTGGGCTACCGATCTGAAGCGGAAATTTCACGGAATCTCTTACCTACTACGGGAGTACTAAAGTGTTCCAAACAGTTGCGATATACTTTAATGACTTGACACGGCTTGTTGTAGACCAGAAAAATCCTCTTGGTGACATGTCAGAAAATTGACCTAACGCAAGTTATGAGCTCTCAAATTAATCAGACTTCTTGGGACTCCTGACCATGAGACCAAACTTATCACAATATCTAACCTATTTATGTAAGTTCAAGAATTTTCACAACCAAACCGTAAACTGAACTCATTTTTTCTATACCAAAAGATAAGATCTCACATTTTTCCAAACAAAATCAAACCGCGAAACCAGTTTGCTCAAAGAAAACCAACTTCGAATCATCGGTCCCATGATGAAGATGCTTCTGTTCATCGCATTCTTCTTCGTTCTTCATGGTAATCTTAAAGAAAGGATCTTCTGGTATTCAACCAGTTTCTTTCAGCTCAATCCTTCGCTATCATATCGGAAACTCAGAAAAAGGATCTTGTCGAAGTCTTTAATGGTGCGAGAGAAGCTTTCGCTGTCGCTCTTCCCGTTGCCAACATGCATGAGATCGTAAGATTTATAATTGCTACAGCTTTGAATTCCAAGTTTTTTTAGAAATACGATGGATCTCTGGAACGAGGTATGCCGAATTGTGACGCTGTGAGAAAAGCGGCGGATGAGGATCATCGTGTACTGTTTCTCAAGAATCTAGATTTTACAATGCGCGGCGGTAAACATGAAATCAGCCAAAAAGAAGCTGAAGAACTTATCACTGACGATCATTCGGATGCGAGGGAGACCCGTCCAATGTTGCACCCTTTTCATACTGGAATCGGATGTATTGAGTTGAAGGAAACATGTGAAACCTCTGAAGAACTAAGGGAGAAACTATCCAAAACCACAAAACGTCCGTCCGAGATAAATGAGGAGCGTGTCAAGAGAAGTGTTTTGCCGATAATGTGCTTCTTCGGACATGACAAGTGAGTAATTTGGAGCTCCTATTTTTTACAGATACATAGAGAAACTTTCAGAAACATTCAACCGATGGCTGGAATGAAGAGAGGAGATCCTGGATCACAGTGCCCAAATGGTCCCGCTGAGTCGAGCAGATACTTGTGCAAAGGAACCAGTGCCTCTTCTGACTCTACAGGAAAATCCGGCGATTCTTCAGGAGCAAAATCCGACGACTCTTCCGCAGCACACATCACTCTCTCGCTTTCAGCTATTCTTGGATTCATCTTTACTATCGTTCTCTCTGCTTCTCTATGAAATTGTGTCGAATAAATGAGTTTGAAATCCAAATGTTGTTAGTTGTTGGGCTACTGATCTGAAGCGGAAATTTCACGGAATTGCTTACCTCAAAATACTTTGAACGAGTATTGTGGAAAATGAGTATCGTCAGATAAGAAAACAGATTTTTGGTACTCTTGTGGCTAAAATTGCTACGATATCTGACTTATTTATAGCAATAAAAGAGAAGCGTGATTTCAAATTTTTTTTTTCTGGATTTTTGGAAAGAAAATTCTTCACTTCTTTGTACAAAACACGTCGTTTTTGTTCTTTGTACAAAGTCGTCCCTTGGACAACTATGGATTTGAACAGAAATCTTACTATTATTAAAGAGCAAATTCCGTTTGTCCGTTGGTGCTAAATTTATTCAGCAAGGCCTAGCGCAGCCCCCACCCAACCGAATTCTCCCAAAATTATATAGGTCAATCCTAAATTCTATGAGGATGATGCCCCTCTACTTTTTTAGGCGTGACTTTAAGAAATAAGGTCAACAGGCGTCAAAAACAGCTACCCCAGTACATTTCTACCCTTCCCTTTGTGAAGTGAGAGGAGAGAGTTCACGGGGAGGATAATAAATTTTCGGAATTTCTCATTTTTAAAAAAGCGCCAGGATGGCGCAGCCATTCTGGTGTTAAATAAATCTAAAATTGAAATCGAGAAAAATTTTTTTTTAATCCCACGTCTCTTATATAATTTCCAAGACGGGTTTCGAGAGATCTACATTTCACAATGATTGCGATGCGCTTGGATTTATTCTTCACATATGCTAACTCAAAACCCCTGTTCAACTCCAGAGAGAAAAACTCTTCACAATTCTACACAGTTCCCCAGGACCTAACCTATTTACAACCCTAATGATGACAATAGGATACTTTAGGTCATATGCAGACAAGTCAGCACACCTGGACCAATCAATAGCAATTATGCTGACAAATCTGGATTTACAACCGGGTGAGCTACTATATAAGGAGAAGATTTTCCATCGAAAATCAGGTCCCGTCTTTTTCCTCTCGCCCATCTCCATTCCCCCTCATTGGATTTCCTACTACCATCACCATGCAAGGATCATCTGCCACCACACCCACTCAAGCCCAACCAAAGAGACACCGTCTCTGCTACGCGGACATCATCAGCATATTTGACTCTCCGGAAAAGGACCAGCCAGCCCCAACCACCAAAGGACATGCATCAGTCATCAGGCGATTGACTGTCAATTCAGAAGTCAAGCCGTCCACTCCAGCCACCAAGCCAGTTATCCCAGAAGCCGCGCCAGCCCCAAATAGGACCAAACGAACCCCTACCTCATCTACAGGACCATTCGAAGGCACTCGCCGGAAGAGAACGAAAGAGAGCAGACTCGACGACGTCTTCAAAAGTTTTGCTGTCAAGAAGAGCAGGGAAGCGAACCCCTACCAGAAGTATTACAAGACTTATTATTCTATTTAACTTATTATATTTTAATTTGTACCAATTCATCATGATTCAATAATTTTCAAATGTATTTTTCTTAATTATTCTAATTTGTCAACAATAAAGTTTATTAGACATTACTTGTGTTTTCTATAGTTTTCTAGATGTTCTATTTTGCCACAGTTCCTCTTTGTCAAAGTTCTATTTCGTCCCAGTTTTATTTCGGGAAAGTTCTATACTGTCCCAGTTTTTTCCGGGAAAGTTCTATTCTGTCCCGGTTCTATTCTCTCCTAGTTCTATTTTCTCCTAGTTCTGCTTCGGAATCTTACTATTATTAAAGAGCAAATTCCGTTTGTCCGTTGGTGCTAAATTTATTCAGCAAGGCCTAGCACAGTCCCCACCCAACCGAATTCTCCCTAAATTATATGGGTTGATTAGGAATTTTTTGAAGATATTGCCCTTCTACTTTTTTAGGCGTGGCTTTGAGAAACAAGGTCAAAAGACGTCAAAAACAGCAATTCCAGTACTTATCAACAGAAAGTTAGAGGAGAGAGTTCACGGCGTGGAAAATAAATATTTTGGAATTTCTCATTTTTAAGAAAAGCGCCAGGATGGCGCAGCCATTCTGGTAGTTCTAATTCGGGATAGTTCTATGCTATCACAGTTCTATTTCGACCCATTTCCATTTCATCGTAGTTCTATTCCATTCCAGTTTTATTCCGTCGCAGTTCTATTCCGTCCCAGTTCTGCTTCGGAAAAAGATCGAAATATTTGCAAGTGGATTTTTGGCTGAAACTTTGACAACTTCATCACAGCAGTACAAATATTGTTTCCAACGGATGATGTGTGGGGCCGGACGTCATGTGTCAAAAGTGGTCCCCCAGGCCATCTGAAAAAGTCGATTTTTCGAAAATTATCCCCCAAAATCACTAAAATTGCCGCAATTTTGCTCATTGACAAGATACAGCAATTCTGAGCATAGATTCGGAATTCTCATGAAATTTCGCATCTTTTGAACCTAAAATTGTGGCAAACGGACAACATTGAGTTCTCTTTGGAAAGCCCCAAAACGCGCCGAAAAAGAGCTCACTTTTGAAGGGGAAAATGACATATTTCAGATGGTTTCTGATCATTTGAACGTGTTCCGTTTTTTGAGTCGTGATCTAGATATAGAAATGAACAATTCTGTGGAATAAAAGCCCATGCATGTTGCAATTTGACACTCTCCACCCAATCTCAAATCTCCCAAATTGAACGGTAGGCCGTTGAATATAGCGGGAAAAGTGGGTCCATTTCAGATATGTTCCTGGCAGTTTGAACTGATTCCAATCGGTAAAACTGCATCTAGATAGTAAACTATTTGATTTCATGGAGGAAAAACTGAATAATACAGCAATAGGGTATTCCTCACCCAACCTCCCGTTTTGCCGGTATCCATGGTGAGGCCTCTGAAAACCGGGAAAATCGACGGCGATTCCAGAATCCCGCAACAGTAGGAATTCATAATTCTTGGATATTTATCAATCTCACATGACCTAGAATCTGTCTATGGAGAGACATTTGAGGGTATCTATCATTTTTCATTTCACCCCTACACCTCAAACTTCCTAAAATCAACGGGAGGCCTTTGAAAATTTGAAGAAACTAAGTTCAGTTCCAAAAAATTGCGAGTGTATTTTTGGCTCCAAACCATGAGAACTTCATCAAAACAGTATGATGATTGTTTCCAATGGATGATGTGTGGGGCCGGACGTCATGTGTCAAAAGTGGTCCCCCAGGACATCTGAAGAAAGTCGATTTTTCAAAAATTATCCACCAAAATCACTAAAATTGCAGCAATTTTGCTCCTAGACAAGATACAGCAAATCTGAGCATAGATTCGGAATCCTCATAAAATTTCGCATTTTTTGAGCCTAAAATCAAGTCAAACGGACAACATTGAGTTCTCTTTGGAAAGCCCCAAAACGCGCCGAAAAAGAGCTCACTTTTGAAGGGGAAAATGACATATTTCAGATGGTTTCTGATCATTTGAACGTGTTCCACTTGTTGACTCGTGATCTAGACGTAAAATTAAACAAGTTTGTGGAATAAAACTCGAAACATGCACGGGCGTTCTCATTCACCACCCAATGCCCTAATATTCGAAAATCAACGGGGGTCGTTGAATATACCGCGAAAACAGGGGGTCTATTTCTAGATGGTTCCAGCAGGTTTGAACTGATTCCAGTTGGTAAATCGTCATCTAGACTTGAAAATATTATACTTGATGGAGGAAAAACGCCAATATACTCAAATATGTCTTTTCTCACCCAACCTCCCGTTTTCCCGGAATCCATGGTGAGGCCTCTCAAAAACCGGGAATGAGCCACGTCGATTCCAGACTTCCCCCGGAGCAGAATTTGTTGAATTTGTGATTTTTAGGATTCTCACATGTAAGCACGACTATTCATGGAAGAAACTCAGACCCGTGTTTTCAATTTTCACGCTTTTCTGGAAACCCATTTCACCGGAATCCATGATGAGGCCTTTGAAAATCGGGAAAATATTGACGTCATTTTCAGAATCCCGCAACAGTAGGAATTCATGTGTTTTGGATTTTCTGGATTCTCACATGACCTAGAATCTATCTATGGAGAGACATTTGAGGGTATCAGTCATTTTTCATTTCACCCCTACACCTCAAACTTCCAAAAATCAACGGGAGGTCTTTGAAAATCGGGAAAAAGCGACGTCGATTTCAGAATTCCTCGGGGCGACATAATTTTCTCAATTTGCGATTTTTGACATTCTTACATGTAAGCAAGACTTTCTATGGAAAAAACTCAGAATGGTCATTTCAATTTTCGATCTCGACCAAATCCTCGAAATTCTCACTAGTAACGGGAGGCCAGTGAAAATTTGAAGAAATTTAGTTTTGTTGCAAAAAAAATTGCGAGTGTATTTTTTGCTGAAACCATGACAACTTCATCAAAATAGTATGAATATTGTTTCCAACGGACGATGTCTGGGTCTTGACGTCATCTGCCAAAAATGGTCCCCAGGCCATCTGACGGAAGTCGATTTTTCAAAAATTTTTAAACTCAAATCACAATCTTGATCGCAAATTTTGAATTAGATTATCTACAGCAAATTGGAGCATATATTCGGAATCCCCATAAAATTGCGCATCTTTTGAGCCTAAAATCAAGACACTCGCGAGGTATTCCGAGTAAAAATAAAGCATGATGATGCGTGTACAGTAATCCTAAATCTATAGTACCCGAAAAATGCCCAAAATGCTTCAAGAAGATTGGGTAATTGTGTGAATACAGTAATCCGCCACCTTGTTACATCTACAGTTTCTCAAAATGCGGCAATTGCATCATAAACATTGGATGGTTCATCTACACGACCATTCGATTATCCGATTTTAATATAAAACGCATTTTTATACAAGTTCAGGAATGCACCGAATTGCACCACTTGTAGTACCAGAAGAGCGTCAGAGAATGAATGTGAGGAAAAAAAGATGGTTTGGAAGGATTTATAGCGGATAAAACGGCAATATTAACTTTCTAGAAGAAACAAATTTCTAGAAGAAACAAACGTCTAGAGGAAATAAATGTCTAGAGGAAATGAATGTAACTGTTTAGGCGTAACAAATGTAAGAGCGATTTCAGTCAATAACTCTCTTTCTGCCCATATCTTGAAACACTGGAGTGTAGTCTTCCGAGCCTTTTCCACGAGCCTTCTTGATTGGGGTAGAAGTGGATGTAGGTTGAAATTTGGAAAAGCTTCCAACTTCCAAGGTAGTTGAGGCCGAGGATTCACCGTTGTTGTTGACGGGGGCTTCAGAGTCAGTTTTCTGGAAAATTAACTGGTTTGGAAACGGTAATTTGTATAATGAAATCTCTCAATTTTGAAATACAACACAAAGTTCTCAATTTTCGGTCAAACACGGCCAAATAATTGGAATTTTTGACCCGAAATCGAGGATGTTGAAGTGTACGCGGTGTTCCAGATTTTTGAAAATGTCGGGAATTATTTACCTTCTCAGCAGCACTACTGAAGAATGAGTTGAAATTTCGGACGAATTGGGACTCTTCGGCTCGTTCTTGTTGGGTCATCGTTGACAATTCGATGTTGATCGTCGTCGTACTATCATCATTATTTGACCTTTTCTGAGACAAGCGTTTCTTTGACAACGCAATCGAGTCGTTGCAAAAGGAGCTCTGAAAATAAGATGTTATTATTCACCCCTATTCTAAAAAATTCGAAAATGTGAAAGCCTATTTTGATTCTTAAAAACGTGCCAAAATCTGGCCAACATTTGCCGAAAAATGAACCGAATTTCGTCAAAAATTCCGACTAAACGTAGACTGAACCTAGTCTAGAATTCGCATGATTTGCCTTGTCCTTATTGAAAAATCTTAAGTATGAATGTTTCGGAAAGGCTTAGAGTTGTTCGAAAATGGCATAAAAATAGTCTAAATCTAATTCTCTCCGCTTAAAACTGAAACAGCCTACAAAACTATATAAAAATCAGCCAAGAAAAGCTAAAAATACTATTCATCTCTGACCTAAATTTGGCTTGGATATATAGTCTACAGTGTCCTACCGTTGGCCTAGAAATCGCAAGTATAATGATCTAAATTTGCACTAAAAAGTTATTCCAAATTGGAATACAAAGGTTCAGATTTTGTCTAAATTAATTTGAAATTGGCTTGGACAAGCTTAGAAACAGCTCAGGATGGTCTAAAAATTGGCTCATCATTTTCTAAGAAGCCAAGAAGTAGTCTAAATCCTAAACACGGCCACGATTTGGACTCCAAACAGGACCACAGCTGGCCTATGATTGCCTAGAAATCAGCCTAAATCTAGGCTCAAATTAACTATAAAAACCTATTAGAGGATGGAAGGGGATTGAAACTCAAACCTAGATTACTGTAGTTCACTAAAACCAACCGTAGTGATGACAGTAGTTGATTCTTCGAAAAGAAGCAAGTCTTGGACAGCCTCGGACTTGTCTCCAGAAAGAATAGCAGCCTGGACAGCGGCTCCGTAAGCGACAGCCTCGTCTGGGTTGATAGACTTGTTGAGTTCCTTTCCAGAGAAAAGGTCAGAGAGAAGTTTCTGGACCTTTGGAATACGGGTGGATCCTCCAACGAGAACGATATCGTGGACCTGAAAAATGCATTGTTGAAAACTGTGATTGTTAGGGCGACAAAGAAACTGATAACACATTGGGAGCGAAACAGTAGGGTTATGTCCTAATAGTATGTCCTCAATTTATATCGGCAAAAACTACAAGAACTAAAGCCGGAACAGAAGAGGAGCTGACAACACACACATTACGAAACAGTATGATACTTACTTGGCTCTTGTCCATCTTGGCGTCACGAAGAGACTTCTCGACTGGGTCCATGGTGGATCTGAAGAGATCAGCGCAAAGCTCCTCGAAACGGGCACGAGTGATGTTGGTGTAGAAGTCGATTCCCTCGAAGAGAGAGTCGATCTCGATCGAAGCCTGGGAAGAGGACGAAAGAGTTCTCTTTGCGCGCTCGCAAGCAGTGCGAAGACGACGAAGAGCACGTGGGTTAGAGGCGAGATCCTTCTTGTGCTTGCGCTTGAACTCAGCAACGAAGTGGTTGACCATGCGGTTGTCGAAGTCTTCTCCTCCAAGATGGGTGTCTCCGGCAGTAGACTTGACCTCGAAGATTCCGTCCTCAATGGTAAGAATGGAAACATCGAAGGTACCACCTCCAAGATCGAAGATGAGAACGTTGCGTTCTCCGTGTCCCTTCTTGTCAAGACCGTAGGCGATAGCGGCAGCAGTTGGCTCGTTGATGATACGAAGGACGTTGACTCCAGAGATAGCTCCGGCATCCTTGGTGGCCTGACGTTGCGAGTCGTTGAAGTAAGCTGGGACAGTGATGACGGCATCCTTGACGGTGCTTCCGAGGAAAGCCTCAGCGGTCTCCTTCATCTTCAGCAAAACCATCGACGAGATTTCTTCTGGGGTGAAGATCTTGGTCTCTCCCTTGTACTCGACCTGGACCTTTGGCTTAGCTCCCTCAGCAGAGATGACCTTGAATGGCCAATGCTTCATGTCGGACTGAACAGCTGGATCGTCGAACTTGCGTCCGATGAGACGTTTGGCATCTGAAAAAAAGAAAATTAGGAAAACACTCGTTTACCTTTTTAGCTATGATAGTCCGTAAGACATAAAACAGTAACTAACCGAAAACGGTGTTGTGTGGGTTCATGGCGACTTGATTCTTAGCAGCATCACCGATGAGACGTTCAGAGTCGGTGAAGGCAACATACGATGGAGTGGTTCTGTTTCCTTGATCGTTAGCAATGATCTCGACCTTTCCGTGTTGGAAAACTCCGACACAGGAGTAAGTGGCTCCGAGATCGATTCCAACTGCGTTGTGCTTACTCATTTTCTGAAAATCTAACTTTAGGAGGACGAAAAATCAGATAATTAGAAGGTAAAATAACGAAGAACAAGTGAAAATTAGACGAACAACCTAAAAACGTCAAGAAAATTCGGCTCCGAAACAGTGACATTTCGAAACACACGCCGATTTCGAAACTGTGACATTTCGCTACTGTGACATTTCGAAACTAGACATTTCGAAACACGTCGTTTCGAAACTGCGACATTTCGAAACCGGACTTTTCGCAACTAATGCATATTTTTGAATTTGAAGTGTTTTCAAACCTATTTCATAGAAACATTGGATTTTATTCAATAACATTTGCAAATTTCTGGTTGCGAAAAGTCCGGTTTCCAAATGTCGCAGTTTCGAAACGACGTGTTTCGAAATGTCTAGTTTCGAAATGTCACAGTAGCGAAATGTCACAGTTTCGAAATCGAAGTGTGTTTCGAAATGTCACTGTTTCGAAATGTCACGTGGCGAAACGTCGCGGAGCCTCAATTTCAGGTCAAAATTTGAAAAAAAAACAACTTTCACATACAAAATTGATGTGAAAGTCTAAATTTCACTTTTCAGGTCCAAAACTTAGGCTTTCGATTCGAAAATCTGAATTTCCGGCCCAAATTTTCAATTTCCGAGCGGAAAATGAAAATTTTGAAACAAAAATTTTATGATTTTGGGCTGATGAGAACACGTTTTGGAAAAAATTTAAACTAGCTCACCTTCTCCTGTCCGCCTGTCCCGATTCCTGGAATTGGAATTTCCTGGTTCCGCATCTTTTGATTGTGGTGTCTGCGCTGGGAGCGCGTGAAACCCGATCCTGGCCTGAGTTTAGACGACTTGTCCGTGTGTGGATCCATAATAAGTACCTACCCTAGAATTTTCATAAAATTATGATTTGAAATTGAGGGGAAAATACGGAAAAACAAAGATAGAACGTGCCAAAAACTTGAGAAAAATGAACCAGATGAGGGAAAAAAATGATGGGAACAGGAGAGAGAAGAAAAGGGGAAAACAGTAGAATTAGTAAAACAGTAGCCCCAAATACAAAATAGTAATACATTTAGCGCCAAAATCAACGATTGGAAGATCAAAAAGTTGAACAATTTTAATCTCAATACCAAAAAAACTTTGAGGAAGTAGGTCTAAAAATTGAATTTCAAAAACTTTTAATAAAAGTTAGCTTTTTTGCTCGTCTCGAATCTAATAATGTAGGTACAGTAACCCGTCCACCTTCTTTCTT
Source organism: Caenorhabditis sinica (assembly GCA_963932045.1). Lineage (NCBI taxonomy): Eukaryota > Metazoa > Nematoda > Chromadorea > Rhabditida > Rhabditidae > Caenorhabditis > Caenorhabditis sinica. Next base: position 26,717,487 of record OZ009940.1, read on the forward strand.
TATCTACAGTATCCCAAAATGCTCCAATCGCTCCATAATCATAAGGTGATAATGAAAGTACAGTAATCCGTCTACTTGATTTAATTACAGTACTTCAAGATGATCCAAATGTGCCATAAACAATGGTTAATACTGTAAGGATAGTAATAGACTCATTTTCTCTTTCTACAGGACCTCAAAATGCGCCAATTGCACCGTAAACATAAGGTGATTAAGAAAGTGTTCCATGTACTTGCTCTGACTACAGTAAACAGAATTGATCTAATTTCACCAAAATCAAGAATGGATAGATTAACATTAGGTGATCGTGCCAGTACAGTAATACATCCATTTTCTCTATATACAATACTTCAAAATAATGAAAATATACAATAACATTGAGTGATGGTGAGAGTACCGTAATCCATTTACTTTCTTACAATCTATGCAAAAATTCAAGCAGATCGTTGAATTTTACGCTGAAATATAACAGAAAAAAGTTCACAACTTATTAAGCGGTATTGTATCCTTCCCTCAAACTTCCAAAAATCAACGGGAGGCCATTGAAAGTCGGGAAAAAGCGACGTCGATTTCAGAATTTCCCGGGGCGACAGAATTTTCGCAATTTGCGATTTTTGACATTCTTACATGTGAGCAAGACTTTCTATGGAAAAAACTCAGAATGGTCATTTCAATTTTCGATCTCGACCAAATCCTCGAAATTCTCACTAGTAACGGGAGGCCAGTGAAAATTTGAAGAAATTTAGTTTTGTTGCAAAAAAAATTGCGAGTGTATTTTTGGCTGAAACCATGACAACTTCATCAAAACAGTATGATGATTGTTTCCAATGGATGATGTGTGGGGCAGGACGTCATGTGTCAAAAGTGGTCCCCCAGGCCATCTGAAGAAAGTCGATTTTTCAAAAATTAGCCACCAAAATCACTAAAATCGCCGCAATTTTGCTCCCAGACAAGATACAGCAAATCTGAGCATAGATTTGAAATTGTCTTGAAATTTCGCATCTTTTGAGATTAAAATTAGAGCAAATGAACAAGGTTGAGCATTCTTAGAAAAGTCCCAAAACGCGCCGAAAAAACACTCGTTTTTGAAGGGGAAAATGACATGTTTCAGATGGTTTTTGATCAGTTCAACTTGTTCCACTCATCGACTCGTGATCTAGACGTGAAATTAGACAACTTTGTGGAATAAAACTCCATGCATGCAGCAACTTCTCATTCTCCACCCAACCCCAAAATTCCCAAAATCAACGGAAAATCGTTGAATATACCGGTAAAAGTGGGTTCATTTCTAAATGGTTCCTTTTTGTTTGAACTGATTCTAATCGGTAAATCGTCGTCTAGACATCATAATAATTGACTTCATGGAGAAAAAACCCAACTATACAGAAATATGTCATTCTCCCGTTTTCCCAACGAGAGGCCTTTGATAAATGGAGAAAATCGACGTCGATTCCAGAATTCCCCCGGAGCAGAATTTGTTGAATTTGTGACTTTTTGGATTCTCACATGTAAGCACGACTATTCATGGAAAAAACTCAGAGGCGTGTTTTCAATTTTCACTTTTTTCTGAAAACCCATTTCACCGTAATCCATGATGAGGCCCTCTGAAATCCGGGAGAATCGACGTCAATTCCAGAATCCAGCAACAGTCGGAATTCATGATTTTCGGATTTTCGTCAATCTCACATGACATAGAATCTGTCTATGGAAAGACATTCGAGGGTATCTGTCATTTTTCATTTCACCCCTACACCTCAAACTTCCAAAAATCAACGGGAGGCCATTGAAAGTCGGGAAAAAGCGACGTCGATTTCAGAATTTCCCGGGGCGACAGAATTTTCGCAATTTGCGATTTTTGACATTCTTACATGTGAGCAAGACTTTCTATGGAAAACACTCAGAATGGTCATTTCAATTTTCGATCTCGACCAAATCCTCGAAATTCTCACTAGTAACGGGAGGCCAGTGAAAATTTGAAGAAACTAAGTTCAGTTCCAAAAAATTGCGAGTGTATTTTTGGCTGAAACCATGACAACTTCATCAAAATAGTATGAATATTGTTTCCAACGGACGATGTCTGGGTCTTGACGTCATCTGCCAAAAATGGTCCCCCAGGCCATCTGACGGAAGTCGATTTTTCAAAAATTTTCCACTCAATTTACTGAAATTGCCGCAATTTTGCTCCCAGACAAGATACAGCAAATCTGAGCATAAATTCGGAATCCTCATAAAATTTCGCATCTTTTGAACCTAAAATCAAATCAAACGGACAACATTGAGTTATCTTAGGAAAGCCCCAAAACGCGACAAAAAAGAGCTCATTTTTGAAGGGGGAAAATGACATATTTCAAATGGTTTTTGATCATTTGAACGTGTTCCACTTGTCGACTCGTGATCTAGATATGGGAATGAACAACTTTATGAAGTAAGAATCCATGCATGTTGCAATTTGTCATTCTCCACCTAAATCTCGAATATCCCAACATCAACGGGAGGATGTTGAATAAACCGGGAAAAGTGGGTTCATTTCAGATATGTTTCTGGAAATTTGAACTGATTCCAATCGGTAAATCGTCATGTTTACATGAAAATATTAGAGTTCATGGAGAAAAAACTGAATAATACAGCAGGAGGTCATCCATCACCCAACCTCCCATTTCACCGGAATCCATGATGAGGCCTTTGAAAATCGGGAAAATATTGACGTCAAATCCAGAATCCAGCAACAGTAGGAATTCATGATTTTTGGATTTTTGTCAATCTCACATGACCTAGAATCTGTCTATGGACAGACATTTGAGGGTATCTGTCATTTTTCATTTCACCCCTACATCTCAAACTTCCAAAAATCAACGGGAGGCCTTTGAAAATCGGGAAAAAGCGACGTCGATTTCAGAGTTCCCCGGGGCGACATAATTTTCTCAATTTGCGATTTTTGACATTCTTACATGTGAGCAAGACTTTCTATGGAAAAAACTCAGAATGGTCATTTCAATTTTCGATTTTTTTGGCGATATTTTTGGCGATATTTTTAATGCATTTTGAAAAATCAACACGAATTTTCAACAATAAACCATGCAAAACTAGTCAATAAAACCTGTGAATTTTTCCAAGCATTGACTTTTCTTCTATTTTTCTATACAAACTCGCCTCAATAATGCAAAAAAAGCGCAAAACTCTTATTTTCTACACTTGTCTAACAACTTTCTTCGGTTTACTATATTACAATGAGACCTTGACGTCCCCAATGATAGATAGAGAAGTTTGAGACAAATTTTTTGAAATTTGTGATACAAAATTTTGATATACAGATTCTCTACATTAGTTGTGATCGATTGTTGGAGTATCTGAATTCTCCAGTGCCGATTTAGTTAATATTAGGGTGTTCAATAAGTTCCTGTCCATTATCAAGTATCAACTTTGAGCCACTTCTGTTCAGTTGACAAAACAGCTAGAGTTCCTTATTTTTGTGGCAATGAAGTAAATCTTTGTCTCGTATTGTACTGAAATTTTCGAGTTGCCATTGCTGTTCCAACTCTAGGAAAACTTAGAATTACAACCTATGTCAAGACTGATTTCAGGTGCGTGTCCATTTTTTTTCGATATTTCAACGGAAGGTGAACTGTTTTGTATGATTTTTTGCCACTATCATTGACAGGAAATATATGATATCTGTGTTCAACAGTTCTATATAATTCTTCCATCTAGCTGATTTACTGTCTCTCAAAGCCAAAAGCTGTCAAATTCAAAATTGCTGATGTTGCAAAGAAAAATATGAACTGAGATGACCGACATTAACACCATCTTTTCTGTTGGTACCTTGGCATTATTAATCATAGTAATAATAACTGTCAGAACATTAGGGACAACTAGAAAAAATAGTTGGAAATTTTTGAGGAATATTTCCAAGTGAGGAGATTTTTCTATAATGTTGGCCACATGTTCTTTTGTTTTTCTCAAGAATCGGTGAGGTACCAGTCATAATATTTTTTGCGAGTATTAACAGACTCCTACCACTCTTATTGCACCAACGTTCATAACTATCGAAGCTGTAGAAAACTCAAAATATTTTTCGAAATTGGATATTTCCTGAAAGGTGACCGCACCTCAATATTCGTGTCAGTTAACAATGTGTGAAATAGAACGGCCTTATCTAAACAATAATAGAAACTACTGAAAAATTGCTCTTTCACGGCAAAAAATCTGTCGTCACCATCTATCACGGGAGACTTATTTGGTACATGTTTTAAAAGAAAGCATATTGTGCTTTTGTGACATTTTTTCATAGATGGTAGCTGAGCGTACGTAATTCCGAGATGATGCTTTGGTATCACTATTCTGAAGTACAAGTCCAATGCTTTTTTAGCAGAACAAATTGTTCTGTACCACACCGCCATACATCGTTATAATCTCAATTGTCCTAGGGATACCAAAACTGAAGTAGTGACAGACTTTGATCTCTAACACTCACAGTTTCCCGAGGGAAAAGGTCGGGACCAGCCTGAATATGACCAGGTATTTGGCAACAAAGACGGTATAAATACTAGAGTTCCCCAGTTCGATTCCATCAAATTAGGCTCAAACGAAAATTTTGTTGAAAATGGACAGAAACTTATTGAACATCCTGATAGATCATGAAATTTTAGAGCAGATCGAGAGAGGATCCTGCCATTTGCAGGAGGATAGACCGGTCAAGGTAAGGAGGGAAAAATCCAAAAAAAAAATAGACTAAGTTCAATGAAAAACCGGTCCAATTGGACTGGTCAGACGGTGAGGCTCAGCTGGGTCGATTCGACCAATAGGGCCAAAAACTGACCGGTTCGAGTTTTCAGCCACTAAAAACCCACCTAAAGTCTCAAAAAATACTCCAACAGTTCTAAAAAACATAAACAAAAAAATATAAAAACCCAAAAAAAGCTCAAGGATTCGAACCATCGTCGAGCAAGTGGTAGCCATCCATGAGCACCACTACACCACACGTGCGACGAGCGACCGAGGCGCAGAGGACATAGAGAAGGTGGTGGGCACTGCGCCGCTCTCTCTCTCTTCCCTCCTCTCGTCCTCTCTTCTAGTCTTCCCGATCTGAAAAAATTTTCTCCAAATTTTTTTTTTGATCTACCCTCGAAATTTTTGAGCGCGTTCAAATTTTTCTTCGTTGTTTTTCGATTTTTCACTCATTTTCTTTAGTTTTTTTCGGTTTTTCTCGGTTTTTTCGCTCGTTTTCACTCGATTTTCCACTCGATTTTTTTCGATTTTCAAAATTATTCTATCAATTCTTTATTTTGAGGCATTGAAAACAGGATAATTCTGATTTTTTTCGACTCAAAAGACGTAATTTTTGAAAAAGAAAACTACGAAAAAAAAGTTTTTTTTAAGTATTTTTTTTTTTTGATCTTCCCTCTCGCATCTATAGTATATTTCCATTCCGCATTAGCTAATTTCATCGCGAATTTTTTGAAAGCAATTGCAATTTTTCAGGACTCTCCCCACCCTTCAAATTTGGTTCTAGACGAGCGAATGGTGAACAAGAATCGGTGAGTAGATCAAACCAAAACTTTTGTCAATAAAAGGCAAACATGATTTTTTTTTAGAAAGTCAGCAGCAGTCCGAATCAGATGGTGGCAGTCGAAATGGAAGTTGGAAGGCGATGGTCAACGAAACTCGATGTAAGAAGGCTGGAGAGCAGAGAAAGTTGAGGTTTATTAGGGTGACGGGTTGAGTCGCATTTTTCTTTGCGACTACCTAGTTTGGGGTTCCGAGTTAGAAACTGATGGTCCACCGTCTTTTATGGGTCTCCCGCTGGGACTGGTTTTTGCAAAGGGTTTCCGTTTTCCTTAGTTCCTACAATCTTTGCTGGGCTCACCGAGATCATCCGGTCCTTTTCCGTCTTCTACCTTCATAGTTTCGTTCGAAAGGGCGTCCGACTTGGCTGTCTACCGAAGCCTACCCGAAAGGGGAACCTTAGGTTCATAGTATTGAGTTCGTCCCGTAGAATGATTCTTATAAGGTTTTGAAAGTTTCTCTAGTCTTTTTCCGTCTTCCGCCTTCGTAGTTTCGTTCGAAAGGGCGTCCGACTTGGCTGTCTACCGAAGCCTACCCGTAAGGGGAAGCTTAGGTTCATAGTATTGAGTTCGTCCCGTAGAATGATTCTTATAAGGTGTCACTACTTAGTTTGGTCTTTTTCCGTCTTCTACCTTCGTAGTTTCGTTCGAAAGGGCGTCCGACTTGGCTGTCTACCGAAGCCTACCCGAAAGGGGAAGCTTAGGTTCATAGTATTGAGTTCGTCCCGTAGAATGATTCTTATAAGGTGTCACTACTTAGTTTTGTCTTTTTCCGTCTTCTACCTTCGTAGTTTCGTTCGAAAGGGCGTCCGACTTGGCTGTCTACCGAAGCCTACCCGAAATGGGGAAGCTTAGGTTCATAGTATTGAGTTCGTCCCGTAGAATGATTCTTATAAGGTGTCACTACTTAGTTTGGTCTTTTTCCGTCTTCTACCTTCGTAGTTTCGTTCGAAAGGGCGTCCGACTTGGCTGTCTACCGAAGCCTACCCGAAAGGGGAAGCTTAGGTTCATAGTATTGAGTTCGTCCCGTAGAATGATTCTTATGAGGTTTTGAAAGTTTCTCTAGTCTTTTTCCGTCTTCCGCCTTCGTAGTTTCGTTCGAAAGGGCGTCCGACTTGGCTGTCTACCGAAGCCTACCCGAAAGGGGAAGCTTAGGTTCATAGTATTGAGTTCGTCCCGTAGAATGATTCTTATAAGGTGTCACTACTTAGTTTGGTCTTTTTCCGTCTTCTACCTTCGTAGTTTCGTTCGAAAGGGCGTCCGACTTGGCTGTCTACCGAAGCCTACCCGTGAGGGGAAGCTTAGGTTCATAGTATTGAGTTCGTCCCGTAGAATGATTCTTATAAGGTTTTGAAAGTTTCTCTAGTCTTTTTCCGTCTTCCGCCTTCGTAGTTTCGTTCGAAAGGGCGTCCGACTTGGCTGTCTACCGAAGCCTACCCGTAAGGGGAAGCTTAGGTTCATAGTATTGAGTTCGTCCCGTAGAATGATTCTTATAAGGTGTCACTACTTAGTTTGGTCTTTTTCCGTCTTCTACCTTCGTAGTTTCGTTCGAAAGGGCGTCCGACTTGGCTGTCTACCGAAGCCTACCCGAAAGGGGAAGCTTAGGTTCATAGTATTGAGTTCGTCCCGTAGAATGATTCTTATAAGGTGTCACTACTTAGTTTGGTCTTTTTCCGTCTTCTACCTTCGTAGTTTCGTTCGAAAGGGCGTCCGACTTGGCTGTCTACCGAAGCCTACCCGAAAGGGGAAGCTTAGGTTCATAGTATTGAGTTCGTCCCGTAGAATGATTCTTATAAGGTGTCACTACTTAGTTTGGTCTTTTTCCGTCTTCTACCTTCGTAGTTTCGTTCGAAAGGGCGTCCGACTTGGCTGTCTACCGAAGCCTACCCGAAAGGGGAAGCTTAGGTTCATAGTATTGAGTTCGTCCCGTAGAATGATTCTTATAAGGTGTCACTACTTAGTTTGGTCTTTTTCCGTCTTCTACCTTCGTAGTTTCGTTCGAAAGGGCGTCCGACTTGGCTGTCTACCGAAGCCTACCCGGAAGGGGAAGCTTAGGTTCATAGTATTGAGTTCGTCCCGTAGAATGATTCTTATGAGGTTTTGAAAGTTTCTCTAGTCTTTTTCCGTCTTCTACCTTCGTAGTTTCGTTCGAAAGGGCGTCCGACTTGGCTGTCTACCGAAGCCTACCCGAAAGGGGAAGCTTTGGTTCATAGTATTGAGTTCGTCCCGTAGAATGATTCTTATAAGGTGTCACTACTTAGTTTGGTCTTTTTCCGTCTTCTACCTTCGTAGTTTCGTTCGAAAGGGCGTCCGACTTGGCTGTCTACCGAAGCCTACCCGAAAGGGGAAGCTTAGGTTCATAGTATTGAGTTCGTCCCGTAGAATGATTCTTATAAGGTGTCACTACTTAGTTTGGTCTTTTTCCGTCTTCTACCTTCATAGTTTCGTTCGAAAGGGCGTCCGACTTGGCTGTCTACCGAAGCCTACCCGAAAGGGGAAGCTTAGGTTCATAGTATTGAGTTCGTCCCGTAGAATGATTCTTATAAGGTGTCACTACTTAGTTTGGTCTTTTTCCGTCTTCTACCTTCATAGTTTCGTTCGAAAGGGCGTCCGACTTGGCTGTCTACCGAAGCCTACCCGTGAGGGGAAGCTTAGGTTCATAGTATTGAGTTCGTCCCGTAGAATGATTCTTATAAGGTTTCGAAACTTTCTCTAGTCTTTTTCCGTCTTCTGCCTTCGTAGTTTCGTTCGAAAGGGCGTCCGACTTGGCTGTCTACCGAAGCCTACCCGTAAGGGGAAGCTTTGGTTCATAGTATTGAGTTCGTCCCGTAGAATGATTCTTGAATGGTATGCTTGCTGGGGATTCTTTTCTTAGGTGGTAGAAAACTGTCTGGTGTTTCTCACTTTCTCTTGCTGTGCTCACGTTCCCGCGAGAATTTGGAAAGAAGCGAACAGAAGGATGTTTGACGCCCTGGATGAAAGCGAGAAGACCGAAGTTTACGATTGGAGATGTTCAGGAGAGCGACGACAGCCGAAGATAAATTTTGTTCTTTTTTCTCTTGTTTTATTTTTGTAACTCAGGCCGTTAAGGTTTTGATGCTGACTTCCTCGGAAGTAAAGCTTTCCTTAATAAAATTGGTTTGAGTTGAATTTGTTAAATCACACCGCTTATCTTTCCACTGTGTTCACATTCAGCCATGACTAGGCAAGTGCAAACTTGGCGCTGGTGATGCTAGATCAAGACTGACACTTGGAAATTCTGAAAATGGAGAAGCTCTAATAAGTTACCTTGCTTTGGAACAGACAACGAAAAAAAAAATCAGATGAAAAGAGCACCACAACTAGACCAACTAGGCTGATTTAGGCCTGACCTTCAAAAGTTGAGAATTAAAAAAAATTTCAGATCGGTGTCGACTTCGAATTCAAATACGACCAAATTTTTCTCAAGGACCCAAGATTCCATATTATTCATGTCTAAATCAAAGAGAGTGCGCGCCGAAGATTCGATTTATTGGAGATCACGATTTTTGCTACGGTATCTTTAAAGGAGCATAACTGATTTTCAAACTGATTTTTCCGATTTTTTCAGTTTTTAAGCAATTTTTCTTCAAAATTTTGCAAGAGGTACGAAAAAATCATGCATCGAAGTCATATTTTATCAGAAAAAATGGCTGAAACTTGACCAAAATTGAGAAAAACGGAAAATCAGTATTTGAAATATGTCATTTTCCCCCTTCAAAAATGAGCTCTTTTTTGTCGCGTTTTGGGGCTTTCCTAAGAAAAGTCAGTGTTGTCCGTTTGGTTTGATCTTAAGTTCAAAAGATGCGAAATTTTATGCTGATTCCGAATCTATGCTCACAATTGCTGTCTCTTGTCTGGGAGCAAAATTGCGGCGATTTTAGTAAATTGAGTGGAAAACTTTTGAAAAATCGACTTCCGTCAGATGGCCTGGGGGATCATTTTTGGCAGATGACGTCAAGACCCAGACATCGTCCGTTGGAAACAATATTCATACTATTTTGATGAAGTTGTCATGGTTTCAGCCAAAAATACACTCGCAATTTTTTTGCAACAAAACTAAATTTCTTCAAATTTTCACTGGCCTCCCGTTACTAGTGAGAATTTCGAGGATTTGGTCGAGATCGAAAATTGAACTGACCATTCTGAGTTTTTTCCATAGAAAGTCTTGCTTACATGTAAGAATGTCAAAAATCGCAAATTGAGAAAATTCTGTCGCCCCGGGGAATTCTGAAATCGACGTCGCTTTTTCCCGATTTTCAATGGCCTCCCGTTGATTTTTGGAAGTTTGAGGTGTAGAGGTGAAATGAAAAATGACAGATACCCTCAAATGTCTTTCCATAGACAGATTCTATGTCATGTGAGATTGACGAAAATCCGAAACACATGAATTCCTACTGTTGGGGAATTCTGAAAATTGACGTCGATTCTCCCGGATTCCAGAGGGCCTCATCATGGATTACGGTGAAATGGGTTTTCAGAAAAAAGTGAAAATTGAAAACACGCTTCTGAGTTTTTTCCATGAATAGTCGTGCTTACATGTGAGAATCCAAAAAGTCACAAATTCAACAAATTCTGCTCCGGGGGAATTCTGGAATCGACATCGATTTTCTCCATTTATCAAAGGCCTCTCGTTGATTTTGGGAAAACGGGAGAATGACATATTTCTGTATAGTTGGGTTTTTTTCTCCATGAAGTCAATTATTATGATGTCTAGACGACGATTTACCGATTAGAATCAGTTCAAACAAAAAGGAACCATTTAGAAATGAACCCACTTTTACCGGTATATTCAACGATTTTCCGTTGATTTTGGGAATTTTGGGGTTGGGTGGAGAATGACAAATTTCTGAATGTATGGAGTTTTTTGCCACAAGGTTGTCTAATTTCACGTCTAGATCACGATTCGATGAGTGGAACAAGTTGAACTGATCAAAAACCATCTGAAACATGTCATTTTCCCCTTCAAAAACGAGTGTTTTTTCGGCGCGTTTTGGGACTTTTCTAAGAATGCTCAACCTTGTTCATTTGCTCTGATTTTAAGTTCAAAAGATGCGAAATTTTAAGAGAATTTCAAATCTATGCTTAGAATTGCTGTATCTTGTCTGGGAGCAAAATGGCGGCGATTTTTGTGAATTTAGTGGAAAATGTTAGAAACAACGACTTTTTTCAGATGGCCTAGCGGGAACAGTTTTGACACATGACGTCAGGAACCACACATCATCCGTTGGAAACAATATTCATACTGTTTTGATGAAGTTGTCATGGTTTGGAGCAAAAAATACACTTGCAATTTTTTGGAAAAAAAAATTTTTTTGAAAAAAATTGTCTAGAAATTGGCAGTTTGAGATAAAAATCTCTTCACGAAAAATTGGAAATTTTCCCTCATTTTTTTTTTCAGTAAATTTGGGCCAAAAACAGTCAGAAATTTCTCAGAAAACCATCGGAGAAAGTAGGGATGTGTTCATTTTTTGATTTCCACGCATGACTTGGTAAAAACCTAATAAAATGTAGGAAAATAGAGAATTTGTTGATACTTTTTTTTGGAAAAAGTTTTTTGATGGGAAGAGAAAAATAAGGAATGGGGAAAAATAAACAAGCGGAAGTTAGAAGTAGTACGGGAAGTTGATAAAATTTGAAAAGAGGAAGTGAGTCATTTTTTGGTTTTTATTATTTCGAAAAATGGGAAGTTTTGAATTTTGGAACTTCAAGGGTTAGGGGTTTTGGAACTTTCAGAAAATCTGAAATCTTTAGATTCAAAGATTTTCACTACACAAAAATTGATTGCAAGTGTATTTTTTGCTCCAAACCATGACAACTTCATCAAAACAGTATGATGATTGTTTCCAACGGATGATGTGTGGTTCCTGACGTCATGTGTCAAAACTGTTCCCGCTAGGCCATCTGAAAAAAGTCGTTGTTTCCAAAATTTTCCACTAAATTTACAAAAATCGCCGCCATTTCGCTCCCAGACAAGATACAGCAATTCTAAGCATAGAATCGTTGAATATACCGGTAAAAGTGGGTTCATTTCTAAAAGGTTCCTTTTTGTTTGAACTTATTCTAATCGGTAAATCGTCGTCTAGACATCATAAAAATTGACTTCATGGAGAAAAAACATAACTATACAGAAATATGTCATTCTCCCGTTTTCCCAAAATCAACGAGAGGCCTTTGATAAATGGAGAAAATCGACGTCGATTCCAGAATTCCCCCGGAGCAGAATTTGTTGAATTTGTGACTTTTTGGATTCTCACATGTAAGCACGACTATTCATGGAAAAAACTCAGAGGCGTGTTTTCAATTTTCACTTTTTTCTGAAAACCCATTTCATCGTAATCCATGATGAGGCCCTCTGGAATCCGGGAGAATTGACGTCAATTCCAGAATCCTGCAACAGTAGGAATTCATAATTCCTGGATATTTGTCAATCTCACATGATATAGCAGCTGTCTATGGAGAGACATCCGAAGGTATCTGTCATTTTTCATTTCACCCCTACACCTCAAACTTGCAAAAATCAACGGCAGCCCTTTGAAAACTCCCCGTAAAATCGACGTCGATTCCAGAATTCTCTAGTTATAGAATTCGTTTATTTTGCGATTTTTTTGCCTTCTCACATGTGAACAAGACATTCTATGAAAAGAACTCAGATACGTCATTTCAATTTTCGATCTTGACCGAACCCTAAAAATTCTCAATAGTCACGAGAGGCCCTCGGAAATTTTAGGAAAAACTTCAATCCCATGTTCCAAAATATTTTTTATTCTCATCGAATTATGCTTTGATTTGTGTCAAATACTCAGAAATTCATTTATAGTTGTTTACCTTTTGAATAACATTTGGCAGCAAATCCCTTTTTTTGTTACTTTCCCCCTTAATTTCTCATTCACCCTCTTGTCTCTCTCTCCCTCTCGCTCTCTTTCATGTTGTCCAGTGATTTCCATGGCAACCGCCAGCACCCCCCCCCCCCTCCTTCCTTCACTCTCCCATATACTCTTTTTCTCCATTTTGGTTCAGTTAACAAAAATGACCACTTCAGAACAGTATGTTGGCAAGATTCTGATTCTTGGTCCACCGAAAGTGAGTTTCCTTATTTTCTAGTCCTTTTTACCTAATAATTTGTCATTTTTTAGGCCGGAAAAACCACTCTCAGTCGAATCCTTGCTGACTATATGGAGGACACTGGGGATGTGAAGAAAGGAAAAACGGCAGATGGAAAGGAGAAGAGATTCGAGTTTGAGTTTAGTACCACTTATACTCCAACTAAAGGTTTTTAAAAATAATTTTGGGAAACTGTCATGGTTCTTTATATTTTCAGCAGTCCGTATCCAGGAGTTCGAGAGCCATGAGCTTGTCCACAGTACAAATAAAAGTAGAGTTATTCGAGACATCGAAATTCATCTTTGGGATGTTAGTGGCGATAGAAGGTGAGTTCCAATTTTTCACCCTATATTTATTTTCAAATAAGATTCTAGATACGAAGACTGTTGGCCAGCAATCAAAGAAAACGCCGACGGTGTAATCTTCGTTGTGAATCCAGAAGAGCACAGTGGAGCAGATTTGAAGATATGGTACAAGGAGTTCATCGAGAAGGAGAATATCAGTTTGAAACATGTCATGGTGATTCTCAACGAGATGGGGTCTAAGAAAACGAATCATGAGCAAATTTCGAGTTTTGAGTAAGTGCTACTTTAGATACCGATTAGAATTTTTCTGAGAATTGTACAGTACCGGCCAATAATCTACAGTACCGGTCAATAGTATATTAAGTTTTGGTGTTTTCAGTTGAAAAACGTCAACTTTGGGGGTCTGGGAAAGGATGTTAAACTTGATCGTTTGATCTTGACACTATGATGAAACTTTTTGGGTGTATACATCATCCCTAGAACTCTATTTCTGTAGTTGACAACTTTCTTGTACGACCTCTTCTAAAGATGGTGTGCCCCTTTAAAGTGAGGCGATGCTAAATTTCCGCATTTTCAGTGAAATTTTTTAGGGTCTGCTGCATTTCACAAGCCATATCATCTCTAGAAGAGGTCGTACAAAAAAGTTGTCAACTACAAAAATAGAGTTCTAGAGTTGATGTATACACCCAAAAAATTTCAGATCAAACGGTCAAGATTAACATTATTTCCCAGACCCCTAAAGTTGACGTTTTTCAACTGAAAACGCCAAAAGTTCATAGATTATTGACCGGTACTGTAGTCTTAGATACAAAAAAAAAACTCATAGAATGCTCTCCTTCCAAACTGAACAACTTCAGAATCCTGCCAGAACTTCGTGGTGTCACCCACGTCGCACATCATTTCGCCTCCGAGGCGGCACAAATGAAGGTGGAGATCAACGATTTCATGGCAAAAGCTCTTAGCATTGAAGTGGAAAAAAATGATGTCGAGAATATTGAGGACGAATTCTGAGTTTTTTATCTTCTAGCACATAAACTTCTTTATATTTCTGACTTTTTAATTAAAAACAACATTTCGGAGAGGGGACAATAGGAACTCGGGGGTCGCCGTACAAAAACCAGTTGGGGACAATATTAGCATCTTGAACAGAAACTAACAAAAAGTTCAAAAACGGTAGCCTAGTAAAAAATGAAAAAAAAAATCATAGAATCATAGAAAAACGAAAGAAAAAACAAAAGAAGAACGATGAACATGGGTAAGGGGTAACGGGTAAATATGAAGGACTTTGTGATCAAGTTGCATTAATAATTGAAAAAATTAATATTATGCATTCTGCCATGTGGCACACAACTCGTCGAATTTCTTCTTCGACTCTTGAATTTCCTTAGTAACGTCTTCATGGAAACGCTCATTGTAGTACGACTCCAGATCCTCCTCACATCTCATCATGATCCATTCCATCGCTTCAGAATGCGTCGGCTTCGGATAAATCGGAGCGCATCTATATCGGTTGGCCATCTCAACGAGAATCATCTCCTTTCTCAGAAGTCTCCAGAAAACGTCACGTGTCATCTGAAGACTCGTAACATGATGAATCGCACCGACGTGCTCCATTCGCTGCCAACGATCATGCATATCGGCGAATTCAACGCAGGCCTTCTTGAACGCGCTCTTCACCGAATCCTCTGCTCCAGAAGAAGAAGTCACTCCACTTCTCTCCATAACTTTCGTGATTTGTTCCTCACGAATTTTGATTCCAACCACTGCGTTCGGCTCCAGAATTCCGCCACGACACGATTCATCGGCAATGACGTGTACAAATCCACGATTCACATTGGAATCAACGACAGCCCATGCGCCGCCTCGAAGCTCTCCTCCAGCTGGGATGTAGACGATGACAGGTTGTTGATATTGCGATAGCTCATCGATGATATGAGCTCCAAAAGTGAGCACTTGATTCGACATGTCTTTTCGGCCACCGGAGAATCCACGGAGACTTGCGATCATAACAAGTGGAATCGATTCTCGGTTGAAATCGGAGATGGCTTGAGAGGTTTTGAATGCCGATTCGGGGTACCTGGAAGAATGGTTATTATGTTCGGGGATGTTCTGAAACTATGAAACCTAGAAAGTTCAAAACCGGTCGTTTCGAAACCGGTCATTTCAAAACCGGGTACTCTAACTACAGTAGAAACTCACCATACTTGTCCTGCTCTTGCCACTGTCACCTCTTCACTCTTCTCGAGACTCTCATCAGCCAACACTTGTTTCTCATAAGACTTCCATTGAGAGGCAATCACTCCAACCGGTAATCCATTCAGTGTCGCTCTTCCCGTCACAATAGAAGCCGCCCATGATGTGCAGATTTCGTCGAAAGATCCAGAATCGAATATTCCTTCTGAAGATTTTATTTTTATTATCTGATTGAATCTTTCAGCTTGAAATCTCACGTTTTCCATCAAATCCCTCAATCAAATTTCTGACATCCAACTGCATCTCATCCTTGGTAACCTCCACTTGTTCTAATCTGACGTCATCTGATTTGAGATTTTTGAAGAAGGGGAACTTCTGTTGTTTAACGGGAAGATACTTGAGCCATTTAACCAACTTGCAGACGCCTTCAATATCCGAGGATACTGTAGCATGAGCAATTCCATTGTTACTCATAATCTCCACGCCACCAAGACGATTGTTCGATGCGTAGACCTGAAAAACCATGATTTTGATTCTAAGAATTCCTTAGCAAAGACTATACCTTTTTTCCTAACAGGGTATTCAGTGCAGCGGCTCCAGTGAGAATCAAATGAGAATCCTTGTGCTGAATGATTCGTCGAGCGAGTCTGGCAGTGTATGCTCCGATACCCACAGATCTTCCAGTCACATAGCAATACGTGGGAATCTCTCGGTAGGCTCTAGACGTTTCTCCGCCGATCGCTCCGGATCCCATCAGATTTTCCACACCAATGTACTCGTTCTGAAACATTTTTGATTATGATTGATTTGATTTTCAATGGACCTACCTTCTTTCCCTTTACAGCAACCAATTTCAGCTCATCTCCATTCTGTTCATAGACAATTTGATCTCCAATTCGTTCCTTTTTAGATGCATCCACATAGAGATAGTCGAAATCATGACCGTTGGGTTTCAGTTTTACCTTGAGAGCTTCAAGAACGTCACGAGCCAAGCCGATTCGGGCTCCCGAATTACATGAGATGTTGATTCGGGGAATCTGCAACAAGTCGATGTTTTGATATTTTCTATTTTTTTATGTCTTTCCAATTTACACACCTTTCTCTCCCTCGCCAGCCTACTAGCCATCTCGAAAAGCTCATGTTCTGGTTGTGCAAAAGATCCAACTTGATGAGTAACATCATTTCCAATGAGCACGAATTCCCGCTGATCACCACTCTCAACTTCCAGTTTCATCAGCCACGCAACCACAGAACATGTATTCAATCCTCCAGCAGCTCGTCTTTCGAGTTCTATCGAATCCGATATCATCTGAAGTTGATGGTTCTCATCGACAATCAGCTCTTGATATTCTGAAGAAGCGTGTGGATTCTCGACGGCGATTGAGAACAGCGATGGGAAATCGTAGATGTAAGTGGTACGGTTTTGCCTGAAATTAGGATGATTTTTCTCACATTTTTCTGATATATTTTGAAGAAACCAACATCTGACCTTCCTTTAAGACTCACCTTGCCAAACTTCTTTTGTAATCCCGCATATCTGGTTTCTTGAAATCTGGATCGTCGGTTAGCGTTTCGATGGAAAATCTACCACAGGCAACCTCGGAGAAGTAAAGGGTTTCAGATGACCGAATTAGGTTTATCTGAAATCAATCATATTTTGAGATGCATCATTCCCATAACAATACCTCCGTCACTTCCATTGCTTTCAAAAAAGCTTGAAACTTCTCAATGACATCAATGGCTTCCTCTTCTGATACATCAATTCGAATATCAATTCGATTCGCCACGAATTTCATATTGTTTGATTTTGACGAAAATCTAGTGAATTCGAGGAGAGCATCGTAGATAGCATCGGACAATTGGCAGCCTGATAGTTCTCGTTCGTTTCCGTATCGCATCGATCCGACGGTTGGTGAAAATTGCGATGTTTTCAAATCGATTGTGCCGTTTTGTGATGGAAGAATTCTGGCGACCGTAGCAGCGACATTTTTGAGATTTTGGAGAAGTGACACTTTGTAAAGACACATCAATGAATCCTCAAAGCCTCTGCCTTTCGACTTTTCCAATCGCTCCAAAATCCCAATGATCAGTTTCTCTTTCGTCTTTTGATGGGTACTCGAGTGAATCAGATTCACAACTTCCTCCAAATCCTGCTCATGCTTCAGAATTCGTTGGACTGATTCATCAAATCCTTGTCGGGAGTCGAAATATTCACATTGATCGATGAATTGGTCTAGGAGAGTGATCACATTTTTAGAGGCGTCAGAATCAGAATCCCATAGTCCCGAAACAAGAGCATCAATGGGGTAGTCCATAGCACCACGACCTTCTAGGATGAGTTGAGCTTTCTGGAAAATCAAATATTTTTTCCGGTTAACTTTTGATCGGGACTAACCTCGAAATCAGTTTTCTCCTCCGCTTTCCATCCTTTCATCATTCCATTGAACTTTTCGCTAGTCATCAGTTGATCCTGGATGTGTTTGTCGATTTTCAAATGTCCCAAGATGGTACCAGGATTGATAAGATCACCTTCTTTGGCGATTGGGATCAGTCTGAAATTAAAATGGTTTGGAAAAACGAGATTCCCAAAAAAACAGATCATTTTGGTCAAAATAGCCAAATTTAAAGAATCCTACCTTCCAGGCGCCACCTTCGTCACTACATCAAAAACCATCTTCATCGATTCAACTTGTGCATACGTCTGACCGACTTGCAAGAATTCTCCCGGCTGAACTTTATACTCGAGAAACTTTCCGGTGTACGGAGATCTGAGACATGCAGCATCGTTGGTGTCAGTTTTCGAAAACTTCAACTTGTTTCCACCGATCTTGATAAGGTACACTTCGTCGGTTTCCTCGAGCACATAATCCGTTGATTTTCCTTGATGAATTGCCAAATTGTGTGTTCCGTATTTCAACATCTCCACAGTCGTCTCCTGTGTCTCACCAATTCGTAGATGATATTTGAATGGGGTCTCCTCGAAAACCTTCACCAAATACTTCACATTACTCATTTCCAACTCGACTTCTGTACTTCTCGACAGTTCAACTGGCAACACAATTTTTCCAGATCTCAGCTGATGTTCATATTTCTCGAAAATCGATCGAATTTTTGATCTACCAATAGCAGCGGCACTGATAGCAATGAGATGGTCGATTGGAAGAGTGAGCTTCTGGAAAAGCTTTTGGGAGATCATATCTAGTTTTCTTCTTTTCAAATCTCACCTGCTGCTCTCGTTTTGCTATCCGTTGATCCAGCCATTGTGTGTCGTACTGATTGGACTTGAATTTCTCGAGAGACAAAAGATCGATCAGATAATCAGATTGTGTTGGAAATGTCGCGTCGATTTTGAGATTATGAAGAGCATGCTTGAGGTTGGTGATGGCCTCGGAGCTGAAAAATTATAAGAACAATTGACATTTCGGAATTTGAATGTGAAATACCGATCTCTTCCTCTGGCAAACACATGTCCGATTTGAGAATCCGCAAACTCATGAACCGTACTACCATCCGTTAACGAGAAATATGCCCATGCCTTCGAAGTAGAGTTGAATTTCAGTGATCTGACTGTTCCGGTGGATGGGAGAAATCTGAAAGTTATAAAATGATTTTGGGCTTTCCAGATTTCAGCTTTTCAGCAAACTTCAGGGTTTCGAAATTTCAGAAATCTCAAAATCCAAGTCTCAGAATCAAATTTTCCCGAATTTTCAAAAAGAACAAACCTGTCATTAGGGTCTTCACAAGTGACTCTCGCAGCCATGCAGTGCATTTTCGCGTTCTCTCCCTTTTGTTCTCGCTCTTTGAACCGTCGAACACACGGAATGTCCGCCAACTTTCGTCCCATTGCGATTTGGAATTGGAGAGCGGGAACGTTTACATCACAAACAGATTCAGTACATGGATGTTCAACTTGAAGACGTGGATTGAGTTCCAGGAAGAAGTATTCATTGGTGGCGGGAACGAAGAGAAGTTCCACGGTTCCGGCTGAGTAGTAGTCGACGAAATTGGCAAACGCGATTGCGTCCTGGAAAAACCAAGTTTTTGGTGGCAGTGCCGATTCATCCCCCTACCTTTTTCATCTTCTGCATAATCTCATCCGGTACGATACTCGCCGGGGCTTCTTCGATAACTTTCTGACATCTCCTCTGAATTGTGCAATCTCGTGACGACAACGCAATCACTTCTCCATGCTTATCACCGATGATCTGAATTTCCACGTGACGAGCACCCTCCATACACTTCATTAGGAAAATTGGCGAGTTTGGAACCTGGAAAGCACATTTTTTGAATTGAAAGAGAAACCAGATGCATACCTCCGTCTCAACTTCTTTAAAAAGTCGCTCAAAATCTTGCATCTTTTCGCATTTTCTGATTCCTTTTCCACCGCCACCTTCCGACGCCTTGATCATCATGGGCACACCAATTTTGTACTTTTCGATGGCTTCGAGTCCCTCTTTCGCACTTTTTATTGTCGCTTGAGCCCGCAATTCATGGAAGTGCTCAAAGTCGACACACTTGTCAACTTTCACATCCTTTCCACTCCAAGTGACAGTTGGCATTCCGATGGATTGGGCGATTATCGTGCTGATGATTTTGTCACCTAGAAAGAAAGTAAAAGGTATTTTTTTGAGAGAAGAACTCCACTAAAAACGTCGGGACGTCCCGGGGGTTCGAACCCGCGACCACAGGTCCTGGGCGGTCATACGCATAATGGATCTCATCCATATCCGACACATTATGGACCCATATGAGACACATCCGCCAACTATGGATGGCGATGGATGGCATATGGATGGGAGATGTGTACGCATGAAAAACTGGCTGCGCTCGCGAACCGATCTCATATGTGTCCCAGATGCGTGGGCGATGCGTCTGATATGGATCCCAGATGGAGGTCCTGCAACGAGACTCCGAAATCCCGATGTGCGCCTTGTTTATCACCGCCGCTCTGAATTATTTTTCAACCAAGTCCAGAATCTTAAAGTGCTTTAACTTCACGATTTTTTGAGTTTTGACTCTAAATTTTCGTTTGGAAAAAAATCACAGCTAATGAAATACCCGAAAATGTAGAATTTTCGTTGAAATTTGAAACTGTTTTCCCTCCAAAGCTTGAGTAGAGTATTCCAATTTTCACTTCATAATGATAAAATAAGTTGAATTTCAGGTGGAATATAGAGGTTTGTCGGCAAGTTTCTAGTTTTTTATAAAGTGAAAATTCGAAGAAACACTCTCAGCATATATTTTTTGTGTTTTAGAAAACTATGTTTCCCAAACGAAAACTTAGAGTGAAAAATTTGAAATCCTGAAAAGTTAAAGTACTGAAAGTGGATAATGAGAACGAAAGTGGAAGACCTGAACAATATCACACTATAACAGAGCATATATTAGTTGTTTAGTGAATGTAAATACATGTTTCGATGCGTCCGAGAACGAACGGCGAACGAGAGGCGAGATGGACGCGCGGTGGGCGATGCGTCCCATATGGGCCATATATGGACCGCACGGGACGCATTGCTTGTACCGTTTTCATCGGTGCGCCATCCATCTGAGACATATTACGCGTATGATCGCCCAGGACCTGTGTTTGGTCCGCGAACTCCACTAAAAACGTCGGGACGCCCCGGGTGTTCGAACACGCGACCTCCCGAACTGCATGCGCCGACACAACCACTGCACCACGCGTCTAATCGTGAACGACGAGTGGCTTGGCACATATGAACCCGCGCGCAGCGACTCAAGTGGAAAACAAAAAGCCTACCAGAAGCAACAATAGATTTCTCCGATGGTCCGATGAAGATGATGTTATTTTTTCGAAGTCGTCGAGCCAACTCAGGATTCTCCGAAGCGTGTCCCCATCCAACATAAACAGCGTCAACGCGAGACTTCAATGCGAGAGATGTGATCACTTCGACGTTGGCGAAATTTTTGGAATTCGAACCAGCTGGAGCCATGATGATCTCGTCGGCGAGTTTCAAATAGTCTGGAAATTCAAAAAATTCGATTATTCGTAAAACTAAACGACTAACGCGACGCCGACTTCATCTCGTCATCAGTGGCGATACAGATGAAGCTGACTACATCGGAAGTGACGAACTGATTCTGAAGCCATTGTCGAATCGAGATGAGACACTTCATCGCTGCTAACCCGTTATTTGCAATTAGGACCTGCAAAATAACCGTCTCGATTCAGTGGTTTTGAGAAAAAACACTCACCCTTTTAATACTTTTACCCCCTACAAAGTGCCTAACGAACTCGTCGAGTCGATCCGGACTCGGCTCTGAGACGTTTTCTTCGCCCAAGTCTGACATCTCTGTAAAAAAATGTTTGGTTCTTTGGTGTAACAACGAAAAATAGGTTATTAATAATAAGGAGATCACTGAGAGAGAGAAAAGAATAAAGTGAAAAGGAGGCTTTCTGGGAAAAAAGGGAAAAGGGATCATCAGACTGACTGAAACTGAGGGAGGGGAAAAAGGTGACGTGGCATATGTGGCAAAAGCAAACACAAAACTCAATAGGTCAACCGGGGTCACGTAAATAATCATTCTATTTTCCAAAAAAAGCGTTGCAAAAATGTTGGCGAGCTTTTTCTAGCACTGGGAGATCAAAAATTTTGAAAAAGCAGGTCTAGAGTTTTTGATCTACCACTGCTAGAGGGTTAACTATCCCTGACAGTCTGATGGACCAATTCACTATGTTTTAAAAAAACATTCGAAAACCTTATTCACAAAACCCAAACTGCCAATAACTACAGTAGTAAACACGACGAGCATTCAGAGATACAGTACCGGCCATAATGATATTCGTTTTCGTCATTTTCAGTTGAAAATGCCGACATTTTAGTGGCTGAAAAACTAATTCAAAGTAGTTATTTCTATTTAAGAATTTGAGGGTATATGAATCAAACCTTGAACTTTAATTTGGAAGTTGACAACTTTTTTGTGTCTCTTCAGTCAAAAAAGTTAAGCTCAGAATCCAATGGCGATGCCAAATTTTACTCAATTTCAGTTCTACAAAATTTTTGAGTATTTTTTTCGACGGGCCATATTTTGGCAGAGCGGAGTTGTACAGAAAGGTTGTCACCTACAAAATTAAAGTTCAAGGTTTATCAGATACCCTCAAATTCTCAAACAGGAATAACTACTTTGAATTAGTTTTTCAGCCACTCAAATTTGGCGTTTTTCAACTGAAAATGACGAAAACGAATATCATTATGGGCGGTACTGTAAATGAGAGAAATGAATAACTTACCTCCAGAAAACTATAATTTTATAGTGCTCTTCGAGCAAGAATAAGCGATCAGTGGATAGAAAAATTGGATAAGAAACAAAAAAAAAATGAGAAAATCCGTTGATCACACCACCTAACCTTCTCGTTCACTATCTATCTCTCAAGGTTGTTGCCTCAAAGTGACAACTGTTTTTATCCGAGAGAGAAAGAGAGGATGAAATGTCACCGGATCAGCACATTGTTGGGTTAATACTGGTGGTTGGGTTAAACACGTGATTTGAGATGTGGATTTAACGTGTTCGGAGCTAGAAAGAAAAGTTTGGGAGAAAAAGGAACATTCTGGATGACAGTGGGTAATATGAAAAGATAAACATAAATATTTTCATGAACTTTGTAGAATTGAAAACAGGCAACGGCGCGAAGTTTTTTCAATTGAGTCATGATGTTCAAAAGGGAAAAACTATTCAAAAAAGGAAAAAGAGTACGTTCAAAAAAAGTTTTGTGTGCAATTTTTTTGAATTGACAATACAAGGTTTGAATCTTTTAAAATTCAAATTTCACAATAGTGAGAGAAAGGTGAGAACGTTAGAAGCGAGATCTAAACTCAAAGATATAAATGGAGAAGGACTAGCTCTCGAAATGTAACAGAGAGATTACTCGCTGAACTTTGTCAAAGAATGGGGTCTAGGAAAAATGAGGAATCGGTTATATCGAACCTGAAAAACAGAATTTCGCTATGAAATTTGGGAAAAATTTTAGGTGCCTCGATTTATCAGCCATCCCATTCAATATTAGTAAATTTTTGAGGACTCATATCTCACAATACGCTAGTAGGAGTTTCGAGAAGGTATAGTTTTTTATTCACATGATCTAAATTTCCATAATGCGATCTTACTGAAAATAGAAGAATTCAGATTCCTGAATCCTCGTGACAAAGATTCTTTAACAATTTCAGATTCAGGAAAAATGAAAACAAGTTTTTTCTTGAAAAAAGTACAAATAGACAGTAATTCGAGCACAACCATGTAAATTACGACCAAGTTTCATAACATAACAATTTTGTCTAAATCAAAAAAATACAAGAAACCCTAAAGGGAAGAAAACAACGAGACATCAGACAACCATCCAATCTTAATCTTTGAAAATTATTATTCATTATTCACAACAGACCCCACACAGAATACAAAAAATATACTTTAGGGAAAAAGAGGAAAAAGAAATTGAGAGAAGTGGTGTGGCTCTTCTCTTCCTCTTTCTCTCTCCACAACATAAAGCTGCTCTTTGGTGAACCCCTCATTGTCTAGGACTCTCTTATTTCCACACACTCTCTCGTCTTGTTCTAAGCTTAGTAAGGGGAGAAGAAGAGAGGGTGAACATTTGAAGATGATTCGCACATTTTGTGGCTTTTCCACTTTTTCTTTCACTTTCTGCGTCTCTTTCTTGTATTGAGAAAGAGAAAGACAAGATAATCTATGGGAAAGCAGGTAGATAATTATATATGGGAGTTTTGTGCTAGAGCTTTTCTGTTTATGTGTGAGAATTGATTTTAGTTTCAAATTACAAGGTGTCGAGCTTATACGGGTCGGATGATATCATTCGAAACATGCAAATGCGACCTAGAATGACGCAAGAAAAGAGAGGACCCTCAAATTTCATCATTGGTGAAATTCCTGATCACAGTTCTAAAAGTTTAGTGACGTTATTCGGAAAATCCTCTCATCAACTCTAATCCTAACAGTTTCTTCTTATTTTGATGTTGATCCATATTTCCTTTCTCTCCTCCTCCCCACAACTCTGACTTGTTAGTCATCATAGACTTGGCCTTGAGAACCAAAAATCCGAAAAAAACATCCTCTTTCTTTGTTAGGAGCTACTACACTTTCCTTTCCTTTTGGTTCAAACTTTTTCGGGTTGTTCTGCTATTTTTTCGTTCGGGTTCAGTTAACTTGTTTTTCTGTTCTCAATGCTCAGTCTTTTTTTTGGAGGCTCGAAAGTGAGACAACTGCTGTTGAAGAATCTTTGAATTTTCTGGAAACCTCGGTTTTCATCATTCAGGTAGTAGAGAGAATTAAGTCTGATCTGAGACTTCGAAACACTGAGCTTTTGAGTTTCTGCGAATCCCAAAATTTTGAACTGAATGCGTCACCGTATGAATCCAAAATGCAAGATTTGAATGTTTCTAATGTAGTTAGGTTAGTCCAAAAACATTTTTGCTCGTACAAACTTTCACAATCCGCTATCATTTTTTTTGTAGAATCGCGGCCATTCGAAACTTTTCAAATTGAACCTGACCTTTTTGCTCTTTTCCCCGATCTATTCCAATGCGTAACAGATGATTTTATGAGTCTCCAACCATCTGTCCCTTTCTCTGATCAAACATCACTCAGTTTCATTTTTTATTCTGTTTTATACATTTGGTTCAGTTGCTCTCTCTATTACTCTTCCTTCATTTTACTCCTTCTTGTCTAGTGATAACAAAAGAACGAGAGACGCAGAGAACAGAGTGTGAAGAAGAGTGCTGATGATTCCTCCAAAAACTGATAAAGTCTCCACTCGAATAATCCGCGAGAATTAGAGTCTAAAGGCGACAGATTTACGCCATTCACATGTCTAAAATTTGTCTTGGAGGAGAGAGGAATTCTGCTGAAATGTCGAGAATTTCGTACTTCGTACACTGATTTTTGTCGTTTTTCAAGGACTGCTGATATTGCTAAATTGTCGGTGTAACCCATATGTAATATGGTTTTTAGATAGTTTTTACTTTCTTAACTTTCGTTCGGACAAAATTTTTTTTTCAATATTGGTCCGCCCGCGGTTCATCCGATTTTCATCTTTTTCGTCTCAACTTTGAGCGGCTGATAAACTAATTCAAAATAGTTATTTCTGTTTGAAATTTTGAGGGTATATGAATCAAACCTTGAACTATAATTTTGTAGTTGACAACTTTTTTGTATCTCTTCGATCAAAAAAGTTACGCTTTACGCTCAGAAACCTACGGCGATGCCAAATTTTGCTCGATTTTAGTGCTAATTCTCGAAAATTTTTCGAGCTTTTTTTCGACGGGCCGTATCTTGGCAGAGCGGATTTGTACAGAATTAGTTTTTGAATTAGTTTTTCAGCCACTCAAATTTGGCGTTTTTCCACTGAATGACGAAAACGAATATCATTATGACCGGTACTGTACCTTCCACTTCCCAAAGTATGTCTTTGATTGAAACGGATTATTCCAAAACTCTCCAATCGACTCTCAACCTGATTTCTAGATACCTCTCAAAGCTTTTCTCATTAAGTCGTTCCAATTGTTCCCAACACCACCCCCTAAACCCCAAAACCCCGGCCATAATATTGTTGTGTTCTATTGTTTGCTCATTGTTCTCCCCCCTCGTTTCCTGTTCCTTCTTGTCTTCTGTGCTTCTTCTTCTCATTTATTATTTCGAGAGGGCCGCCTCGACATGTTTTATTGGTGTTAGGTGTTGTTAGAACTTTTGATGTCTACGCAAATGCACCTGTTGTCACAGACACAATGATGCAAAGTTCGGGATGGATCTAGAGAAAGATTTGAACTTTGCTTCCAAGCTTGCGTCATTTTCTAAGACTTATTGAGCTAGAGTGAGATTTCGTCAGAGATGAGAGTACACAAACAGTGCACATGAAATTATGATGCAACTCTTCTGTTTAGGTTTACTCAAGCTCTCTGTTTTGT
The DNA here is from genome assembly GCA_963932045.1 of Caenorhabditis sinica. Taxonomy (NCBI): domain Eukaryota; kingdom Metazoa; phylum Nematoda; class Chromadorea; order Rhabditida; family Rhabditidae; genus Caenorhabditis; species Caenorhabditis sinica. The sequence continues at coordinate 26,743,599 of OZ009940.1, forward strand.
TGGGTTCAGTTGTAGCCTTGTTTAATGATTTTTATCTTCTTGAACCGTATAAAATCTAGAAACTCTCTGAATCAAATGTTCAATCCAAAGGGCATAGGCTTGCTGAAAACATTGTAGGCTTTGGTCATATTGGGGTTCCAAAATAAGTTTAGAATAAGCTCAAATGATTTGTAAATTGATGACTGTGCTAATCAAGTCTAGAACTCCATTTTTGTATTATAGTTTAGCACTTTTTTCAAAGAAAGCAGAAAAAAACGAAATCCAAAACAAGACTGCTTGAACACTGTGACGACACACACCATCTTTAGAACAAATCCGGCCAAAAAGTTATCGACTTCGACATTATAGTTCAAGAGTTGATTAGCTTACTGTATTTTACAATTTTTAGTTCAACTTTCTGAATATGTTTAAAAAAAAACACTTTTAAAAATTGAAAACAGCCGAAACCCTGTAAATCAGTTAACATTGGTCAGAATTCGTTGCAAGATACTTAAACAAATTAGGTTTTTTTTTCAATTTTCTGATGCTGAGATTTTTTGCAGTTTTTCAAATTCTGATTCTTTACAAATTCCCAAGTCTTTGAGTATATTTCTCCACGAATTCTGACCATTTTTGACAGAGTTATAGGGTTTTGAAGCTTTGATTCTCTGTGAAGTTTTGTATTTTTAGATTCCAAGAATGAAATTTTTCTGATTCTCCACTGAACTCCAAGTTTCCAAATGTGAACGAATTCTCTTAACTATAGCATTTTCTTGCAACTGAATCATCAAAGCCCAACTTACTCCTACCCCTCCATTTTTGCTGTTAACAATTCACATGCATTCCAAATTCCCCATAATTTTGAAACCCTCTTCCCACTCCTTCAACCTTTTTGCTTATTCCATCTTATTTTGAATTCCATGATCAATCACCCACCTTTTATTTTGCTCAAATTGGCTCCCGCCTCCAGAAATTTCTTCCATTTCATTAAGAAAAAAGGGCTGAAACGTTTTCAGATAGCCCTCTGATTCAATTTGTCCTGAAACCCATGAAACCGAAGCACAAAATGAATTCAATTTCCTATTACCCTCTCTATTCATGCGAAGAAGAAATGTATGCGTTCTTTGCTCATATTCTTTTTTTTCTGCTCGCTTTTTTCTCACTCTTTTTTCTAAATTCACTCTTCCTGCTGCTGTCTCACTTCCTCCCATTCATAAAAGTTCCAGACTCCCCATCCATATTACCCATTTTATGCACCCAATTCTTCATATCCTACTTGCTGAGAAGGTCCTCAAAATATTGGAAAAGTAACAAATGGCGTTGGACACAAAACCGCCCGTCAAACGGGTCGTTTCGAGACCTGAAGTTAAGAAATTTCGTGAGTTTCTGGAATGTGATGATGACGTCAGGAGGCTTTGAGATTTTCAGCATTCTTTCATCCGTTTTCAAGAAGACTGCATATTTGTCTACTATGCATGGTAAGTTTCGATTAAGGTTTTCATTTTGGTAGAAACTCGTCGCCTTAGTTTTGAAAACTCTAGGTTATGAATTCTTGAAAATCCCTCATTTTTTAGGCCGGCTTCTGTTGCACGACATTCATGAGAATGCACATTGCTATCACAATGACTTGTATGATCAACTCGACAGCGCTGGCTTTAGAGAACGCGATATTTCCAGAAGACATCGAAAACAGCACTTCATCAATTTTCGAGGAGGTATGAGTAGAAAAGATTAATCTTTTGAATCTGGTGGTTTTCAGGTTGAGCTGGTTTCAAATGGAGCATGCTCATCTAACAACAATCACAAGAAGGTGGTGGTCGACTATGGAGTAAGTTTGATAGTACTTGAAAAGTGGATACAGGGGACCATACGGCCCTGGTGAGGAAATTTTTCTGAAGCCGCGGCCCTGGGTGTACAGCCAAAATGCAAAGTTTTGTTCAAAGCTTCGCTCTTATGGTCGTGATAAGTTGCGGCCCGGATGGCCGCGAAATTTGACAACCATGCAGGAGACCAATGATTTTCCAAAAATTGGATTTTCCAGGGTCAACTGGTATGGAACAGTCAAGAGCAGAATTTAATCTTCTCTGGAACATTCTGGGGATCCATCATCACTGTCCTTCCCTCAATGTTCTTCATCAACCGATACTCCCCGAGATATGTTCTCCAAGCCGCCGTTGGATGCTACATTTTAATGACCGTCATCACTCCATACATTGCTACTCACTTCGGACCGTACCCTGTGTTCATTTCCAGAGTTATAATGGGATTGGGAGAGGTTAGCCTAGGAATAGTTCATTTGAAATAATAGGGTTTTCTCAGGGTTTCATTCTTCCTGCCAACAATGCGATTCTAGCCAATTGGTTCCCAAGTGCAGAGAGAAGTACAGCGATTTCCTTATTCACTACTGGTAATCAGATGGCTGGAGCTGGAGGAAATCCAGTGGCCGCGTCACTTTGTGCTTCTTCTTTCGGATGGCCGTCGATTTTTTACTTTGCTAGTAAGTCTGATTTTGAGATAAAAATTGAGCATGTTTATTTGAAACAAGCTCGGTCCAAAACCGCTGCTTTCTAGTTTCCAAAACTTATGAACCTCACTTTCTTGAAAATCAATAAGTTGCTGTTTTCAATGGATTATAAAAGTATCGTTTTCTCCAGAGCCATCACTGTCGTGTTGAGCATACTGTATCTCATGTATGTTATGCAACAACATACAGTGTTGTTAAGCAGATTGAATAAGTTCATTACCCTGAACATCTTCAAGCGAACAATAAATACTAGTCTAACTATAAACAGTCTTCTTATGTCATCCTCTGTTTCTAAAAACTTCCAAATTTCTGAACCTCTGGTCAAAGAAGAAGAAACATAAAAGGTGAATTTCAAAAGTACTTATGACCCATTTATTTCGACAGCATCTCAACAACTTTTTCAACAACTTTTACGCAGCTTCAATGTGAACTTTGATCTCCTTTCTAGGCATCGTTTCAACTATCTGGTCCGTGTGCTGGTTCCTGACTGCCTCCAATCAACCGTCAAAATGCAAAGTGATGACCAAAACGGAAAGAGACTACTTGGATGCCAATGTTGTTAGGAGATCCAACAAAACGAATGTGAGTGATTAAACAATTGGAACCCTGAATTTATTAGATGGGGATTCTTGGTTCAAAACTTTTTGCTAACACTTTTATCTTCCAGCGAACCTTGGTAGTTCCATATGCTAAAATCCTGAAGTCTCCCGCTTTCCTCGCTCAACTTCTTTGTCAATTTGTGATCAACTCGATTGTGACACTTCTTCAAATCTATCTCCCCAACTATTTCAAGGATGTTCTTCATTTGGGAGTCATTGAGGTTTGTCTAATGAGAGAAGGTTAACCTGATTATCAATTTCTAGAATGGCACCTACACATCTGTCCCGAACATTGTCAACTTTGCTCTGAAAATCGTTTGGGGAATTGCAATCGATAGGGCGAAGGAGAAGAAGACGATCAGCGGAACTTTTGCAGTCAAGCTTTCACAGTCTATTGGTATTTTTATATGAAGGAAAACACTCACAAAATTTGATTTCAGCAAACTTCGGTGGTGCCCTCTTCCTGATTCTCATCACATTCTACGTTGACTGCACCAATCCGAGTGTAGGGTTTCTGTTCTTCTGTTTGATGTGAGTTTGAATATTGTTTGAAGGTTCATCAGCCCTAGTTTCCGAGTCAAAATATTTTTATGAAAGCTCAACGTCATCTAATTTCCAGGTATGGTTGCATGGGAACTCTAGTCAGTGGATTCTACACATCTCTTCTGTCTCTGGCACCCAAATACACGGCAACCATGTCATCAATATCGGTATTTTGCGCAATGATGGGAAGACTTTCGACACCTGCCATTGTTGGATTGATCAAGAAAGAGGTACAGTGCCGTCCGAAAGTCTATGAACTTTTGGGGTTTTCAGTTGAAAAACGTAAAATTTGGGGGTATGGGAAAGAATGTTAAACTTGCAGGTTTCATCTGAAACTTTTTGGGTGTATACATATACTCTAGAATTCTATTTTTGTAGTTTACAACTTTTTTGTACGTCCTCTTCTAGAGACGATATGGCTCGTGAAATGCAGAAAACCCTAAAATCGGTGAAAATTGCACTGAAAATGCTGAAATTTAGCATCGCCCAACTTTAAAGGGACACACCATCTTTAGAAGAGATTGCACAAAAAAGTTGTCAACTACAAAAATAGAGTTCTAGTGTTAATGTATACACCCGAAAAGTTTCAGATCAAACAGTCAAGTTTAACATCTTTTCCCAGAGACCCAAAGTTGATGTTTTTCAACTGAAAACACTAAAAGTTAATAGACTTTTGAACGGTACTATAAGTAGCTTTCTTATGGAGTGCATAAAAAACGATTTATTCTCAGAACACTCTCTCCGAATGGCAAACTTTGTTCATGGTTTGTGCAGCTGCCAACGTTGTCTGTGGAATGGTTTTCTTGATTTTTGGATCTGGTGAGTACTCTTGAATACATTTTAAAATTCTTAGCTTTGAAATTTATTTCAGGAGAACTCCAAGAATGGGGAGAAGAAGACGAGGTAAAGGAGATGAAGTCGTTCGGAGAGAAGACTCCACTGGCAAGTATCCAGAATCTTCCAGCTGATTCTGAAGACATCGACGTCTTCCAGTCAGCACTGGACATTGACATCCCACAAATTCAACTCAATGAAATCACTCTGACCACAGAAGAACGACAAAGATTCCAGAGGAGAATTCGTGAAGATTCCATGTGCTTGTGATTTCTTTGAACACCATCTTTATTTTTTTGAACATGACACCATTTCATACTCGCTCCGAGCTTAGAAGGTCTCCATATTTTATCATATTTTCACTGAATATCAGGTTGATGATCTCTTTCGTGTAGTTTTCTATTCTTCTCTTCCCGAATGTTTCGAACTTTTTATTCTTCTTTCCCGTTGTGATAATATATATATTTTTGGCATTGAAACACATTTCAGCTAGAAAATAAACACATTTATTTATTGTGCTTGGTTTTGATTTTTGAGTTAAAAAAAACAAAATGAAAAAATTGACTTTTCCAAACATTTCAACGAATCGAAATGTTTTTTTTTCAAGCAAATCATGTAGATTTTTATCCAATTATTCCCAATTACTTTTTTCTCCACATCGCGCGAACGCTTTTTTCTCCCCATTTATCCTTGAGGCGAATGTTATTACACGTCAGTTTCGCCAGATGATGCAATGGACAAATAGCACCTCGGAGAGAAAGAAAGAGGGGCGGTATTTCATTGCCCATTGTGGAGAGTACTCTCAAATGTTTGTTTGAATGCTAATTTCGAAACTGACTGGATTTTCGAAAATCACTAGAGCTTCTAGAACAAAGCTCGTCCGCTGTTTTATTCATCAATCCTATTCTCATTCTTGATTTCATTCACATTTTTTTCCAAGTCTGGATCAAGAAGAAAAGGAACCTGAGTGTTTGACATATTCGAGTTACCGATGTGGACAAAGTTGTCGGCATATACATCAGAACAAGAAGGAACAAAAATATCTCAATTCAAAAAACTAGACCTTCTGAAAACGCATGAGAGCTGACCATGAGACATGAGTTTTCAAAATTCTATTCAATAGTATTGACTGGAGCTTTGATGGCTGATAACTCGGTCCACTTGTACATTTTGCCTACTTTTATTTTAGATTTGCAGTTCTCACGGTCCATATAATCTATGGCCTAACTCTCAGAAAAAATTAAACCCAAGTGGTCAAGAAGTTCCCTTACAAGTTCATGTCCCACACATTCAACTTCCCGTAGTCTCCACAAAATTGTGATAGTTATCATTTTTACGTGACCCCGTATCTTTTTTTTGTGTTTTTTGCCTATTGCCACGTATTGCGACGTCATCGTTTCCTTCTCCCTCAGTTTCCCTCAGTCTGGATGGATATCAGTCCAATTTTACTTCTATTTTCTCTTTTTTTCTATATAACCCTCTTATCCTTTGGAACCATGTTTTCTGTGTGTTACCTGCGGACACCGCACAATGAAAAGATCTAGAAATCTCTCTAAAATCCTGAAAATTAGCATCGAAATGACCGAGAAACGAGATTCTAAGAAAGGCGTTGTTGACTTTTGAGGACTCCACAATCGGTTCAAATCTGATTTTTGCAAATTTGAAACTTTAAGTCGTGATATTTGGAATCTACCCGTTTTTACCGGGATTCTTTTTTGTCATGACTCTTCTTTAAATCTCAATAATCTATTTCAACGATGTTTCCAGAATGCAATCTCTCATAGTGACCATTCCACTCTCCTTACTACTTTCCACAGTCGTCTGCCATGAGCAGGGCCATCATCATCATTCACCAGTTATCACCCAAGAACACAGCCACGGCGACGAGGGAAGTGCACTACTTGGATTAAACGAGCATTTGGAGGCACTTCATGATCATGATCTTGATCACAGCCATCATCAAGAGAAAGCTGAGCATTTGGAGACAACGACAAATCACACGGAGGAGAAGGCTGTTCGTAGCACTCTAGAAATCTGGAGTTACTCGTTGGCATCAGTTCTGGGAATCTCACTGGCTCCTTGTACACTTCTCATTTTCATTCCTCCTCAGGTTGGTTTCAAAATCTCTTCAAAAACTGCTCTAAAACCTCGAACATTTCTCCAGAAGTCTAGAATGTTTTTTTGAGAACCTTGACCACATGCAACTTCTAAACTGTTTGCTTATTTCGGAGCTAATTTTTGAGGTTTTGTAGCAGTTTCTAAGCTGTTCGTCGTTATTTTCGAAAAATGTGAACTTTCAAGAAAATGCATTTTTTTCAGCACACCAATGGACCGTTCCTGAAAATTCTTCTTGCTTTTGGCGCAGGCGGTCTTCTCGGCGACGCCCTACTCCACATTATTCCACATGCTATCAGTCATGGAGCACACGACGAACACAATCATGATCATGAGCATGATCATAATAATTCGAAGAAGCATGCTGATCACGATCACTCGGAACACCTCCATGTCGGAATATGCGTGATCGCTGGGATCCTTGTGTTCATGATGGTTGAGCAATTGGTTAGAATTGTGAAAGGTGAGCACAGATTTTTTTAAATATTTTTATCTAGAATCCTCCAGCCGTCTTCAGAATCATTCTGTGTGATCTAGAATCATTTTTTACGTTCAATTTATATTTTTGAAGTTTTCCTAGTTTTCAAAAAAGCCACGATTTTTATTCAAAAAATTCCAAAATCGAGCAAGAACACCCAAAATTATTCTGGAAAACCTAGCATAATTCCGACGGCTTCAGAAGACGTCCGGGGGATTCTAGATTCTAGACGTTCTGAATAAAAGATATGAAATTTTCATTCATAGAAAATGATTCAGGTGGACACTGCCATTCGCACGAAAACGGGCATATAGTCGCTGATGAGCATCGTCATTTGAATGAGCACCAAGATCATGATTGTCATGTTCAGAAGAAGCAGGAAGCAGATGGATTAAAGGTGAATAAATTTTTGATTTCCTCTGGAGATTACAAACACAAACTTTATATTACTTCAAAAAATTGAAAGCCTATCTCTGAATGGCATTGCAATCAGCGATAAATTCTGATTTTTTGGTACTGGTTAGAAAATTGTGTGAAAATCGCTTTCCAAGGATTTTGTGAAAAATCTTGTTTTAACGATTACATTTAGAAACCTGACAATTTTTCAGAACATAAAAGCAAGTGCCTATCTCAACCTTGTCGCTGATTTTGTGCACAATATGACTGATGGATTAGCAATCGGAGCATCGTTCGCAGCTGGAAACACTATCGGATGGATCACAACTCTCACAGTTCTCCTTCACGAGCTGCCGCATGAAGTTGGAGATTTCGCCATCCTTGTCCAGTCGGGATTCTCGAAATATCAAGCCATCCGAATGCAGGCGGTCACCGCTCTCGGCGCAATCACCGGATGCATATTCTCCCTTCTCGTCTCGAATCCAGGATCTTTGAACAGTAATACGAGTGCAATCATGCCGTTCACCGCCGGAGGATTCATCTATATTGCGACGGTTTCTGTTATCCCGGAGCTTCTCGAGTCTGGAGAACATAACAACTTGTCGAAAGTGGCAAAAATCGGGCAGAGTCTTGTGCACGTCGCTGTCATTTGTCTGGGTGTTGGAATGATGTATATCGTCAGTTTGGTCGAATGAGACGAGGTAAGAGAACTCATGATATTTACGTCTTCTTCTTCTGCTTCTGGAAAAAAACCATGAAATCATTTTCCTGAATAACCTAATTACTCTTTGCTTCTTCATCCCTTAAGCTTCTAAAAATAGAGTTCCTGTTTTCTTTTTCTATAATGAGTAACTCTCTCTTGTGAAATATGCTACTCTTTATTCTCAACACGTCAATGGGAGGAAACACGCATAGCTCATTTTCGACTCAATCTTGCAACTCAATGACGTCATTCGACACGGAAAAACGGAGACGCAGACATCAGTGGATATCTGTTTTCTTTTCTGTTGGGAGGAGCCAGACGAAAAAAGAGAGGATGAGGGATATAAATAGATTTGAGCAACCTATGTTGGGCTTTTTTCCCTGTTAGAAGGAAACCTCAAAACCATTCAAATTCAGAATTTCTGGATGTCCTGACTAGGCACCTCCAAATTTGAGAATTCTCCCGCCACTTCCATCAGACTTACCTAGTTTGGAGTACTGGAAATTGTCATTTTTGTTCAAATTCCGCAATTTTCTAAAGCAAGTATCTCAAGTTCCAGAGGGGCTTGAAAGCTGAAATCCCTTGATAAGCACCTGCAACCAATTCTGCTTTGACAATATTCTAGGTCAGAGAAAAAACCAAGATAGACCATCACCAACATATCCACGGAATTTCGAGAAATCTTAAACTTGCATGGCTTTCTGATTCCTTTCTCAGGGTGACCAATAGAATGATTGATAGTATGCATTAGCGAAAATTCCATGTTTCAATTCAAACTAGGCCCTCCGTTGTCATACAACTCAAGTTTTGCTTAGTCTCAATTATGGATGCATTTAGAATTCATAGGCTTCTCCACTAGTTTCATTAGAGACATGCCCTCCAGGCTCAAATTTCTTCTCATAGACAATGTGCTCATTGAGAAGAGACGCAGAGAATCAAAAGATGGCATCTCTCATTTTCGTGAGTAATGATCAATACTTATGTTGCCGTTGTCCTTTCCTGCATTCTCTCGGTCTCTTCATCTGTGACCAATCTATCGTCTTTGCCCCTCTTTCCCCTATCTTCATTGCAATGTTGGTTGTTGTTGTCCTATCCTTTTCTCCTTTCTCTTTTCTCTTCTCGTTCTCTTCCTCTTCTTTGCTCTTCTCACCGGAAAATGTTCCATTTCCTTCTCCACCAGTCTTCTACAAAAACGATTCCTCCCGTTTTCAAAACATTTTGCTTGATCCAAAACAATATATTTCCTCTTTTTCAGAGCGAAAAATCTTCAACGGCAGCTCAACATCAGCAACGAATCTTCTTGGTAGAAACTCTTCTAACTTTTTATTCGCTTTTTTTCAAGTCAACTTTCTATGAGATTTTTTTTCATCTTTTTTCCTTTTTGAGGTACTAGCGTTCCAAAATGTTGGCGATTTTAGCACTAGGAGATCAAAAATTCTAGACCTGCTTTTTCAAAAGTTTTGATCTCTCAAAGTTTTGATCTCAAGAAAAAGCGCGCGCTCTGAAATTTTCGCAGCGCATCGCCAACAGTTATGGAACGCTAGTAGACTTTGTTATTATTTGTATCAAGTTTTTGTAAACTCTTCTTGAGATTAACTCCTCTTGAGATCTCCTTTTAGCTGATTTTTGGACAAGAGTATTTGCATATTTTCTTTTTTTTTTAAGTAGAAAAGCTAACATTTCGTGACCAAAGTCTTCTCGGACTGCACCCCAAAAACAGCATTTTTACTTTTCAATTCAGTTTCTGTCCCGCATGTTTTTTCCTGTTTCTAGTATGATCTCTTCCCTATCCCTTTGTGTTTTAATATGTTAATCTCAAACAGAGAATCTCTATGTATTGCATCGGAAAAAGTATTTTAATACCGGTTAGTAATATGATGATGATATTTAGGAATAAAAAGTGTTATCTGTTCTCTTTTCATCTGAGTTTCCGGTGATTCATTGTCCCTTCCTCTTATCAATCATTCTAGGTTTTTTGTTCTCTTTTTCTCTAAATCTCTATTCTTATCGTCTATTCGTATCACATTTAATCGTTCCTTTTCGGAAATGTCTCAACAAACAGTGCCAGTTCACATGATTTCTCTCTGTTTTCCCTTTTTCAAAGACTAAACATTTCTTTCAGTTTTCAACTCATATGAATCCACCAACAGCTCTCGGCATCGCCGATAGCTCTCGCCCCAAGACCAATGTTCGACTCACTATTTCGGCCGAGTAAGTATCTTTTTCAAAAGTTCCTACCAAAATGTGTATTTTTTTAATATGTAGAAACTTGTGTAGATTTGAAAAATCACAAAAAACATCGTTGAAAATCGCTATAGACTCAAGAAATGTCCTCAAAAATTCTATAGAAAACAGGGACTGGGTCTTTTCCAAAGTCTTTATTGATCACGATAGAATGATAAAATATAATAAACCCTCAGCGTTTTTATATCAAGCCGAGGGGGAAAGAATGTGTGGGGGATAGGAATTTAATAATGATAAAATATGTGACTCAATCTTCAAGAGATAACCAAAGAATCAAAATACAAACTAGAGAAGAATACAGATTCGAAGATTCTGTATACTCCCGGCTCTGGGAGAAAAAAGAGACAAGAGAAGAGAAATTAGCGAATTATTCTTCATCCTTGACTGTCGGGATTGCAACTGATGTGAGGCGTCGATATCCAGTCACAGCTCTGCATTTGCCAAATGAGTTCACTGTAGACTTGATCAACTCTGAGTATTGCCAACCGAAGACGATCCTCGTTGATACTGCTGCTTGATACCACTGTCCCATGATGAGCTCCATCAAAAGTGGCGTTGTTGTTGGCTCCCGATCACATCTTCCCAGCTAACGAGTCCATTTGATAGTCCTTGACTCCAAGTCCATTGTTGGTTCCTTCCTTTCCAGTGATCCATATGACTTCTTTCGCCATAAAATGGATATCTTTTGACCGAGACACCGTGAGTCTTTCTCAGGTTCTCTTTCTTAGCTTTTTCGGAACGCTCTGATAGGAACTTTGTTTAATTTCCCAAGCATTACGAAGAATCCAGATTGATAATGAAATCCAATCTGGAGGTCATCCCTCAAAAAAAAAAAGAGGGCGGCTAGTCAACATTTCTCTTGAAATTCGACTTCTGTTTTCAGTAACAGCCACAATAGAAAATCATATTCTTTATGATTTCCGTGGTAGCTGAACTTGGTGGTGATCATCCTGATCAATTTCAGACTTTTTGTGGAAATATCAGATAGCACTGATTATTTCTTGTGAACAAGCTCTTTTGAGGAAACTCGAATGATACAATTTTTTGATCCCTTATTTCCAAGCTGCCAATTTACCATTATTGGCACTGAATACCCATTCCTACGCTGATTAATTTATTCTTCCGATAAATTTCAGTATTGAGGAAAATTCAAATGTTCTGGACTTTTGTCCTGGTGAACATGCTCTTGTTTGAAAGTTTGAATGCTCATTTTTGCTTATTCTTTGTTCCTGTGATTAGAGCTGCCAATTTTTCATAATTGGCTCTGAATATCTCCTGCTGTCCGATTGAGTTGCACAACTAATCGGTATGCAGAAGACTCAGATATTCTGAACAATCGAAATCTTTCGAGTGTCCAAGGGTGCCCAGTCCTGTGCCTGCCACGCGGGACTTTACACCGGGGCTCTCACCCACGATGCACCATATAGAAAACAGGGACTGGGTCTTTTCCAAAGTCTTTATTGATCACGATAGAAATGATAAAATATAATAAACCCTCAGCGTTTTTATATCAAGCCGAGGGGGAAAGAATGTGTGGGGGATAGGAATTTAATAATGATAAAATATGTGACTCAATCTTCAAGAGATAACCAAAGAATCAAAATACAAACTAGAGAAGAATACAGATTCGAAGATTCTGTATAAATTCCTCCTTCCAGACACCTGATGGACACTGATGTCTTCTCGAAATCCGATCCCATCTGCTTTGTCTACGAGAAAACGAGTGGAAAGAAAGCGACGACGACTGAAGCGATTCAACTTCCCACGTGGCAGGACAGCCAATGGACGGAGAGAGGACGAACGGAAGTGGTGATGAACAATCTGAATCCGCAGTTCACGAAGACGTTTTTGTTGCCTTACTTCTTCGAGGAGACTCAGTTGTTGCGCTTTGAAATGTAGGTTTTTAAGAGTTGGCTTGGAACGAAAGTGAATTTTACTGTTTATAGTTACGATGCGGATAGTCCGAATGTCGGCCAAGACTTGTCAGCACACGACTTTCTCGGTCGTTTTGAGTGTGTCCTCGCTCAAATTGTCAGCTACTCAACACTAAAAGCTCATCTCGGAAAATCCGGTGGAATCGGAGCCCAGTGGAGAAATAAGTAAGTCTTTTGGTTTTGGTTCCTTTCTTGGAATAAGTGCTTTTTTCAGAGACAAGAACACAAAAACCGGCTCTATCACCATTCGTGCCGAAGAGGACGAGAAGAACGAAAAGATTCAATTCGATGTGTGTGGAGAGGGTCTGGATAAGAAAGACTTCTTCGGAAAGTCTGATCCGTATTTGAATTTCAAACGAAAGTTTGATGATGGAAGTACACATTTGGTGCATCGAACTGAGGTGAAGCAGAAGACGTTGGATCCGAGATGGGCGACCGTGCAGATAAGCACACAGACTTTGTGTGGAAAGGATGGGGATAGACCAATCATCATCGAATGCTACGATCATGACAAATGGAAGAAGTGAGTTTTTTGTTTTACCCTCTTTGTGTTCTTTGATTTGGTGATGGTGGCGTCTTTTCTCTCTGTTTCATTTTTTGTTTTCAAAAAGACACGCACCAGCGTTTATAGGGGTGAAGAGCCGCGCGGTGAAGCCAAATTTTCTAGAGACGACCACATCGGCACTGCGCAGACCACACTCAATGAGATGCTTCGTGGAGGAGCCGGACAACCTGTCGAGATTTTGGTGAGTCGGCATTGAAGGGGTATTCCGTAGGAGAACTGTTCAAAATAGAACCGTCCGGAATGGAACTGCTCAAGTTAGGATTGCCAGGAATTTCACTAGCATGACTGCACCAGGTCTCTGTTTAGAGAACATTCTAGCCGTTCTATTAGAGCTCCGTTTTGGGCAGTTCAAAAGAGAAACATCCACAAGGCTTACCCTTCTATGTACTTTCCCACTTTTCAGCTGACAAACGAGAAAAAGAAGGCGAAGAAAGGTGACAAGTACAAGTGCTCGGGAACATTGAAAATTTGGAATTCGAAAATCGTCGTCGAGCCAACTTTCCTCGACTTCATATCAGGAGGAACGCAGTTGGATTTCGCTGTCGCTGTCGATTTCACCGCTTCCAATGGAGCACCGAAGAATTCTTCGTCTCTTCACTACATGTCGGCTGACCGACCAAATCAGTACGAATTGGCGTTGAGGTATCATTTCAAGAATAATAGCCAAATATACTAAATGTGTTCCAGATCCGTCCTATCCATCTGCCAACACTACAACTCTTCGAAAACGTTCGAAGCTTTTGGATTCGGTGCGAAACTTCCAAATCAATCATCTGTCTCTGCTGTGTTCCCGTTGGATTTGGCACGTGGCACTTCTCAAGTCATCGGAATCAACGGAGTCATGTCTGCCTATAGACATGCTCTTCAAAATGTTCAACTCTATGGACCCACCAACTTTGCTCCAATTATTGACACAGTTGCCCGTAAAGCGCAGAATATGATTCATGACTCTGCGAGATATCAGATTTTGCTGATTATAACTGATGGAATTATTTCGGATATGCATGCTACGATTCGATCCATTATTAATGTGAGTTGATCATTATTAATATTGGATTTTAATACATTAAATTTTTCAGGCATCCGGACTTCCACTCTCCATCATTATCATTGGTGTAGGAAACGAGGACTTTGAGAAGATGCATGAGTTGGACAGCGACGACTCTCTTCTCCAACAAGACTCCAGAATCGCCCAGAGAGACATTGTCCAATTCGTGACTATTCGTGAATTCCTGAACAACGGTCGTGGAATGTATCTGGATCCAGACGTCGTTCAGGAGAACTTGGCGCGTGAAGTGCTCTACGAGGTGCCAGGTCAACTGACTGGATACATGAAGCAACGTGGATTCGCACCAAGACCAGTGGAAACGCCATGGGCGAGAGACTCGCCGCCACCGGAGTATGACCCGGTATTGGATGGAACTGGAAGAAGAGCGCCTGCTCCGTCTCCTGGATTCCAGATGCCAGTCATGGAGATACCCAACGCGTCGGCTCCACCTATGTACTAATTCAATATACTTGTTGGCTTTAAAAAGCATAATATTCCCCACCCCGAGATTCGATACTCTGTCTACCTCTCTTTCACTTTCACATCTGTAATTTGCCGTTTTCTTGTCTTTTCTTTCTTCGTCCTCCCTTCCTCGCTTTTTTCTGTTTTCGCTATCCAATAATCTGGAGCTCTCGATAATGAATGATGACATGAATATGACGAGTCTTGTTCACATGTACAAACAGACAAGAATAAACATGGCACTGAATTAAGAAGTATAAGTATGAACGATTTTAGGGTCTTCTGCATTTCACGAGCCATATCATCTCTAGAAGAGGTTGTATAAAAAAGTCGTCAACTACAAAAATAGAGTTCTAGAGTAGATGTATACACCCAAAAAGTTTCAGATCAAACGGTCAAGTTTAACATCATTTCCCAGACCCCAAAGTTGACGTTTTTCAACTGAAAACACCAAAAGTTCATAGATTATTGACCGGTACTGTAAGTCCTTTTTAGAACATTTTTAATGATTTCAAATTGTAGTAACTTCCAGAAGATCATATATAGCATTGACCTCAAAGAACAGTCTGAAATCTTCGTTTGGCCTTTTTTCGATAATTCTAAATACTGTTCCTACACCATATACACATACACAAAATGAAAAGTCCATAAGGCGAGAGAAAATGCGCTCCACCGATAAGAGAGGGAGACACTAAACGGCCCCTCGTCAATACACCAAGGATACAAAGAAGGGTGTACCTCTTCACAAACGAATAGTATAGATTTTCGATTTTTTTAATAGACTCTGTTCTTCTTAATGAGAATATTTTGATGTTATTATCATTCTAGTCCCGAAAAGTGTCAAGATTTTGTTCTTATTAGAATATTTGAACTATTTACAAGACGATTTTTTTCAAAATACTGGCCTATAGACTTTTTGACCATGAAAATTACAAATCTGAAATGAAAATCGATTAAATGTTTACATAATGACTAGTTTCTTTTGTATTAAGCTCTGCTATCATATCCTTTACTTCTTTTTTTAACTCATTTTTGATAACTTGGTTCTTATAACAATTTTCATTGCAGATTTGGAATTCTCACAGTTCATATAGTCTAGGATTGAATTTTTAGAAAAAGTACTACCCGACACCTTTAGTAACCTCCTTGTAAAAGTCACTTTCATTACAATTAAAAGTCGATTTCATTAAAATTCTAATCATTCAAATACCGATATATTGCTCCACCTGTTTTGGATAAACAATTTTAAAAATCATCCTTACAATTCAAATTAATTCAGACAAAATGACATCAGAAGCATGGGGTGGATTCGATCAACTCAACTTGCAACTTTTCAACCACTTGATGCAGAAAGCTTGCAATTCGGATGTACCTCTGAAAGTGCGTGCACTGTGCAGAGATTTCATTGAGTCAACTGATGGATCTTCATCTGTCGATCAACTAATACATCGGTGAGTTTTTGTGTAAAATGTTTTCGAACTATTCAGTCTTCAGAGTCAACGCAATCAGAGCCAAAGTCCATGAACTCAAGGAGCTCGATATGGAGACGAAAGTGAGGATGTTGTTTGTATTGAGTGGCTCAGTCGACGAGTATTTCATGAAAGAGTGAGAAGAGTGAAAAAATATATATCCAAAAAAATTTTTTTGCAGAGTTCTGGAGACTGAAGGCGTGACGATGGAGGTAGATGATCGTAATCGAATCGTCAAGTATGAAAGAAGAGGAGGGCTCAAGTTGAAAGGTCAACATGTGAGTTGTTCTGTTAAATAAGAAATGACAAATAAAAAACAAATTTCAGAGTGCCACTGGATATAAAGGAGTATCGGATGAAGATCGTGAGATAGAGAGAAAAATGATGCATTTCTTGGCGGACAAATCGAAAAATGCCACAGAACCCCTTACCGCAAATAGATTTCTCGTTGAATTCAAAGAGAAGACCGCGTATATACATCATGTATCTCGACTACTGAGACGGTGAGCATAACAAAAAGCTTTTGATAGAATCCAATATGTATTTCATTACAGATATAATTTTGTGAGAAGCAACATTTATGGATCGACAGAGTACGATAAGGAGCTTAGAATCAGAATGCTGTTCGTGTCAGGAGCCAAAATTCCGGATCGTCTTCTGCAAGAGTAAGCGTATTTATAAGAATTGGAATTGTTTGATGATTGGATCGTAGACAATACTGACTTCAAGAATCCAGAATTCGCCTTGAAAAGTGTCCCTTTTTTAATGGAATATCTCAGTCCCAGAAAATGTTCTTTTTATACGAGAAATACCAAAAAAAAGGTTCTGGAAATTTCTAGCACATAAAAAAATTTCATGATCCATATAGTCTTGGCTCCAATTCTCAGAGACAGTTTCTTCTTGTGACGACGAAAACCAATAATCACAAAAATTTCCAGACTACAAATCGGGGCAACGGTCTTCGTCGACAATGAGAACAGAATCACAGAGTATATTTCTGATGATAGGAGTCTTAAATTACAAGGAGATCACAATCCTTTTACAAAAAAGAAAGATGGTTCGAGAAAACGGTCTGGAGTTGGAGAAGACTTGGAAATGGAAGACAACGAGGAGGACATTTTTTACGATGATGACTCCATGGATGTTCCCAGTACTTCTAGGAAAAGAGGTCCAAGAGAGGGGTCTAATGATGACTATTCTGCAAAACGAGCTCCAAGACCGAATGAACCATCAACATCTGGACCTGCAGTTACACCACCTGTCCGAAGATTAACAGATTTCGTGAATAATATTCCTGTCCAGTCTCCATATGAAGAACTGGAAGAAGCGGATGATGAGTTGCATGAGCAGGCAAATCTTCCGTATGTTTTGCCGATGAGAGGGCCAGTGACAATTAAGGCTGAAAAAATGCTTCAAGAGCAATTTTATAACTACCCGATGCAAAACAATGTTCCAGAGATTGTAGATAACAGATCGTATGTTTCAAGTTGAACTTTCAACTTTGAAGTAGACCAACAAATCTTTGTTTTTTTCAGAAGCAGCTCCACTGCATCAGATACCCAACAGGAAAAGTTCACAAGTACTCGAAAGGTTTTGGGAGCTCTTCGCAATTTGGTGTGCACGTTGGATGATCCGAGGTTGGCGCAGCTTCAGCAAAACATTGAGAGCGCTATTAGAGATTGTCAAAGCAAGGGAAATGTGAGTTCGATGTTAGAATAACTCGTTACAGTACCGGCCAATAGTATACATATAAACTTTTGGTGTTTTTAGTTGAAAAATGTCAACTTTGGTGGTCTGGGAAAGAATGTTAAACTTGATCGTTTGATTTGAAACTTTTTGGCAATATACATCTACTATAGAACTTTATTTTTGTAGTTGACAACATTCTTGTACGACCCCGTCTAGAGATGATATGGCTCGTGAAATGGAGAAGACCCTAAAATCGGTGAAAATTGCACTGAAAATGCGGAAATTTAGCGTCGCCCCATTTTTAAGGGGCTCACCATCTTTAGAAGAGGTCGTACAAAAAAGTGGTCTACTACAAAAGTTGAGTTCTAGAGTTGATGTATATACCCGAAAAGTTTCAGATCAAACGGCCAAGTTTAACATACTTTCCCAGATCTCCAAAGTGGACGTTTTTCAACTGAAAACACCAAAAGTTCATATACTATTGACCTGTACTGTATGTAATCTTAATTTTTAGACCGTCCCATTCGATGCTTTGGGGATGGTTATCCAGTCAAGCCTCGTCATTGCTAACATAAGTGCATCGGAAGGGATTCCTTCGGAAGATTCGGAATCTTTGAGAGAGTTCCTCCGACTCTACCAATGCTCTCTGTACAGTTTGGATACTTCATCTCTCAATGAAATCCATAAAGTGTTTAAGGATTATGTTGTGAAGTTGAAGGACTCTAATAAGGTAGGATTAGATGGTAATATTTCGAAAAAAAAATAGAAAAAAAGTTTTCAGAGAATCACAGTGAAGAAAATCCAATCTGTCATCGAGAGTGTTCTTGCGCTGGTTGTCTAATTATCACATAGCTTTTTTTTGTATTTTATTAATATTTGTTTCTCTAGCCTTGAATAAAGATCTCTGATTATTTTTCCCACTATGTTCCAACTGTTGAAATATCGTCTTGCGTCGATTGAATACTTATGTATAACTAAATTGCCTCCCCAAAGTTTCCTCAATAATTCGATTTCAGTATGGACTCAACGTCAGAAGGAGATGCTGATAAACAAATTCTGAAATTTCTAGTCGAGAAATCGAAAAATTTGACCGCTCCATGGACAGTTGCAAGTTTGGCAGAAGATTATCAGAAGACTGGATCCACATTGACATCGGCTCTTTTCTACTATCGGTGAGCAGTCAATGTTTTTAACTAGTCTGAACACATTTTTCAAATTCTTATAATGTACTTTGATATTCGTTTTCGTCATTTTCAGTGGAAAATCGTCGAATTCGGGTAGCTGAAAAAGTGGTTCAAAGTTGCTTTTTTTATTTGAAAATTTGAGAGTGTATTAATCAAACCTTGAACTTTCATTTTGTAGTTGACAACTTTTTTGTACAAGTCCTCTCTGCCAAGATAGGCCTGTCGAAAAAAAAAACTCAAAAAATGTCGAGCAAAATTTGGCATCGCCGTAGGTTCATCAGCGTAACTGTTTTGAATGAAAAGATATAAAAAAGTTGTCGAATACAAAATTAAAGTTCAAGGTTTGATTCATATAATTTCAAATTCTCAAACAGAAATAACTACTCTGAATAAGTTTTTCAGCCACTCAAAGTTAGCGTTTTTCAACTGAAAATGACAAAAACGAATGTCATAATGGCCGGTACTGTAGGAGTCTAAAAATCTTTTTGCCTAATAGAAACTTCTTTCAGCATCGAGAAATTACGGCGAAAAGTTCAAGACCTCGAAGATTTGGATATAGAGACACGGGTGAAGTTGATGTTTGGATTGGGCGCCCCATTGGACAGAATCCTGTTAAACAGGTAAGAAAATGCCTTAAAAAATCAGATCCCTCTAATCAAAATTCTACTAGACTATCTCAACAACCCGGTGTAAAAATCGAAGTAGATGAGCAGGATAGAATCGTGAAGTATGAAAAGCAAGGAGGACTCAGGTTGCAGGGAAAACATGTGAGTTTGGAAAATGACCTGCATGCACTTTGTGATTTCAATTTTCAGAAAGGAAAGCGGTCTCGAGAAGTTAGTGATAGGGACAAACCGATTTTGGTGTATTTGGCGGAAAAGGTGAAAAGTGTCAGTGGGACTTTGTTGGACTCTAACATCATCAGAGACTACAAAATGCACTCGAATGACATTCGAAGCACAAAATCGTTGCTGGAAAGGTTTAGATACCTCAAAACATGTATCTACGGATCTACTGAATTCGATCAAAACACAAGAATCAGAATGTTATTCTGTTGTGGAACCAGCATTAGTGATCGGTTGTTGGAAGAGTAAGATAGTACCAACATTTTTAAGTATACTGATATTTTCGATTTAGACTCCACAGTATGGCTAATGTTGAGTTGGATTTGGAAAGAAGAATAGTTCGATACTCGGCACATGATGGGAGTCTTGAGTTGGAGGGAGATCACAAAATGAAAAACAAACTGAAATCAGCTCAAGAAGAGAGAAAACGAAGATCAGAAGGTGGTGAGATGGAGTACCAGGAAGTGGATGAGGATTTGGAAGAGTATACGCCAAGAAAACGTGCTTTCGCCCCGAGCACCAGTGGTCATTCTAGTTTTGTGGAATATGAAACTATGGATAGTGTGTCTCACTCTCCATATTCCGTGAAAATGGAACCAATACATGAAGAAGAATCAGAGGATTATAGCCCATGGTCTAATACACGGCCAGCAGACTTGCCGAGTATTAAGAATCGGTAAGTTTTTGAAGTTGACCTTAAAAATTTGACTCCAGAAATTCGGGCCTAGCCAACAAAAATATGTATAGAATTTGGCCCAGTGTGTATGTCTGTCAGCAACTTTTTTCAGATCTAAAGAATGTCTTTCGGGAGTTACAATTTTTGAACATTTTGCTTTACAAGGGAGTTACGAACTTTTTCTAGGAATCGGACCATAGACTATATTGACCGTGAGGATTCAGAATCTGCAATAAAAATTGGCAAAATGTTCACGTAACTCGAGTTATCAGCCATCAAAGTCTACTAATTTTGCTGATTTTTGACAACTCATATCTTAGCTCCCAGGCACTTTTAGAAGGTCTAGTTTTTTATATTAAGCTCAGAATGATGCTTCCAATCAAAAATAAATAACTAAAAATTGTCCGATTGGAACATGTAGAGATAGCAACTCTTCTATTCTTAGTCTAAACTAGTTTTTGAAACCTAAACTATCTAATTGCAGGCTTTATTCTGAGCTTAACACAAAAAACTAGACCTACTAAAAGTGCCCGGGAGCTAAGATAAGAGTTGTCAAAAATCAGCAAAAATAGTACTGACTGAGACTGTGATGGCTGATAACTCGAGTTACGTGAACATTTTGCCAATTTTTATTGCAGATTCTGAATCCTCACAGGCAATATAGTCTATGGTCCGATTCCTAGAAAAAGTTCAACTCGACACCTCAAGTAACCCCCTTGTTAGACTATCTTATTATCTTTTCAGAACCACATTCATGCCAAAACCTCAAAACAATACGGAACTAGCAGCCTCACAAATTCTGGACTTCCTTCGCAGCCTCATCTGCACTCTTGACATTTCTTTACTGAGCGAACTTCAATTGAAAATTGAACAAACTATTGAAGCCATTGAGGACAAGGTATGGGTTTACTGCAAAAATATTGTTTCTCATGTACTTTTTTCAGATGGTCCCAATTGATGACGTTCTTATGATTCTTCAATCAAGCTTCATCATTGCAAAAAGCAACGCATCAAGTCCTAATCCAATGAAGGATTCGACGAGTTTTATACTCTTCCTAACGGTTTTCCGTTGTTCCCTATTCACATTAAAGAGTGCATGCTTTGAACCATTACACGAAAGAATTCGAAGTGCCATCAAAGGAACGGAGAATCAAAATAAGAGAATAGAGAACGAAAAGATCAAGACGGTCATTGAGAGTGTTCTGGCATTGGTAGTTTGAAGTCGTCCATCTGTATCTACTGTCATCCAAATGTAATTTTTTGAAATGTATTATACTTTGTCTGATATCCTTCGCTTTAATTGTATGTCTCTTGCAGTTTTTACGATCTCTGACAATTTCGATAATAAAGAGAAATTTCAGTCACACATCAGCTCACTTGTTATTTCAATCCTAGAACATCTGGAATATTGAAATTACTGTAGTTTCACTAGGTCAAAGGGGATGTTGAATGCTTCCAAACTTTCCAATTTTCCTCTAATTCTCATTGAACAACTCAAATATCACTGTGCATCCTTAAAATCTAAATTTCCACGATTTCCTCTTATTTTCAGATGTCCATCCGTGTGTCTGTTTCAGAATAATTCTTGTCATTCTCATTCTCTTTTCCTCCCTCTCCTTCTCTTCCTTAAACCATTTCGTTCTCTGCTTTCTTCGAACATTTCCAGAATCTTTCAACATCTTCTGATTCTCAATGTCCTCTCTGTCAGCATCTTCTGAGTCAACATCTTCATCAAGTGTTTCTCTCTAAACCTGGAAAGTTTCATTAAAAACAATCAATGCTTATTATAAGAAATCAAAATAAAAGAAAATCAGATGAATGAAAAACCAACCAAAAATTAGAAGACGAAGAAGACGTCGATTGGCGAAAAAAGAGAAGAAACAAGAGGTTCAACAGGTTCCAACAAATTTCGCAGCCAAAAATGCACCATTTTGACGAAAAAAGGAATGCGAAATCAATAATTAACGATGATAATTGTCATTGTCATTAATTATCGTTAATTTTGCGGCTATTTTGAGCTATGTTTTGTGTAAATTGATGCATTTTTGGCTGCAGAATGCAAAATATTCTGAAGCCTGTTGAACCTCTTGTTTCGACTTTTTCGCTTTCCACTGTTGTTCCGTTGAATCTCGGTTTCCTCTGCTTGCCCAACATCTGAAATTTGCTCAAAACAAAGCGCAAACTGCGAAAAAACTTGCTCAAAGTGTTTCCTCTTGTTGTAGCAGTGGTCGATGATGCTGTTGATTGAAGACCATTGGTGAAGAAACCTGAAAAAAACATGAATTTTCAGAAAAAAAGGGGAAAAAGTGGAAGCATGAAAAGATGTTCAGTTTCGATCACTTCCACTAGACTGACACAAGGTGCTTAGAAAAGGGGAAGGAGAGAGCGTGATCATCATCAGTAGTGACTCTCTCCTGATTTTTTAGAACTTGAAACGTTCAAATTTCAAGAGAACACACGGTAAATGGAGAAAGGAAAGCAATCGAAACGAGCTGAAAAAGCTTGGATTTCTTGGCTGAAACGCAAACTCCGGAAAGTTCGCTCCTCCCATTGTCCCCGATTTCCGTAGATCTCGATTTCAAGCATAGTGCTGATAATTGTAATGCCTCTTGTTCCTTTTCCATTCGCTTCTTTCCATTCCACTGTTAAATATTCCGACTTGTCTCGATTTTCCGTGCTTGCTGAAGCTCTGAAAATTGCTCAAAACAAAGCGCAAGCTGAGTAAAAAACTTGCTCAAACTGTTTCCTCCTGTTGTGGAAGTGGTTGATGTTGCTGTTGATTGAAGACGTTCGGTGAAGAATTCTGAAAAAACATGGATTTTAAAAAGAACAGAGAAAATAATCGAAAGACAGATACGAAAAGCAGTAACTAAATAGAATTCCTTTGAATAAATATGCAACAAAAATTCAGCAAAACGACTATCAAAACTAAGCTCTCTCCTGAAAAACTGAAGAAGATTGTCCTCTCGGACTACACGCGCAAACACTCCACTATGTCCGCAAACACTCCACTATGCAGAATGCGCGTAAATTGTTGGGCATTGCTTCAAAATTTCTCAACTCCCGAGCGCTCGTGCTCAAAACTGCTCATTTTGAGCCAAAATTTAACCTTTCCTTCAAAATTTAAATATTATAAACTCCCCTCTACACTTCCCCAATCCCCCCATTTCTCTTTCCCCTCTCCCGCCCCTGTAATTTTCTTGCAGATTGAAAAATGACAAAATTTATAATTTTTTACTCTAAAAACCATTGAAAAGTGATAGAAGCGATAAGAGAAACGAAGATATTTGAACAAAAAACAATATAATGAATTAAAAACTCTAAAAAATCAACGAAAAACGAGAAAATGCATCAAATGCCGACTTCTGTGCGGAGGCGTCGAAGGATTCTGGCGCCGGTTTCGTTCAACGTGCTCCGGATCGACATGACACCCGGGTTTCGGAAGGCGCGGCGGAGCTCTTGTGGATTGGCGACCGTTTGAAGACGATCAACAAACGGGACCTTGTCGACGTGAAGTCTGTGAGTTTTTTTGGTTTTTAGATTTAGAGGAAGCTTAAAATC
Source organism: Caenorhabditis sinica (assembly GCA_963932045.1). Taxonomy (NCBI): domain Eukaryota; kingdom Metazoa; phylum Nematoda; class Chromadorea; order Rhabditida; family Rhabditidae; genus Caenorhabditis; species Caenorhabditis sinica. Next base: position 26,767,447 of record OZ009940.1, read on the forward strand.
AACCTCGACGCGACCAGCATGGTGCGATAGATCTCTCTCATCGGCATGGCCGATGTGAGAAATCCAGGATCGCCGCGCCGAAGGTCTCCTTTGTTGAACTTGGTGGTCCAATGTTCCTCCTTGAAAAAGTTGCGCTCCACCAACGCCTTCTCCTGATCCGTCGCCGCGTCGAAGTAGTAAACTACTTGTGTACCTTCAACGAAGTACATTTCGGTGAAGGCGACGTTGATGGGCTTGACGCTGAAAATGTATAGCTCAATTTCAACTTGATTTTTTTCAGATTCGATTTCGTCTCAGCCAGTTCGACTCTGTGCAAAAAGGAATCCGATAACAGGTCCCCAAGGTAATCAAAACATACCCGATCTTCTCCAACACTTCGTTCAGTTCAGTATATGTGTCTGGCTTGTCAGGGCACATCGAAAGACACATATACTGTTGTCTGATTGTTGGTGGGAAGTCGACGATCCACTGCTGAAATTTATTGATCTATGATTTTTTTCAGAAGTCCAAAAAGCGAACCTCAAGACAGTAGCACGACAGACGATCCGGATTCCAGAATTTATCGAACGTCGGATAGACGAATGATGCGTTCGGAGCGGCCGTCGGTCTTCGAGATGTTGATGGTCCGGCATTTGCTGTTGCACTTGGAGCTGGTGGAATTGCGGCGGACGTTGCTGGAGCTGATCCTTGAACATTTGGGACTGGTGGCGCTGGAGTTGGAGCCGAAGCAGCAGTCAACGCAACTGGCATACCAACAGATGGTGTAGTTGTTTTCGATGGACGGCTCGGGAAGTCAGGGATTCCTTCAGCTTGGCGTTTGGAGTAGCGGCGGTCGGGGGAGAAGAGAGAAGATCCTCCCTGCAAAACCGGCGTCCATTTGTCATTCTCCAAAGTTCCAGCGTAGAATTGGAGATTCGGAAGGCTGTCGAACGCTCTCTTCATGGAAGTTTTGATGAGGAGATGTTGATGATGATCAGGCAGAGAAGAAAGGCTGAATATTAGGTAATTTACTAACTTCACAACTCCAATATTTTTCTAGAAACTCACTGAGCATGCACTTGGCTCTGAACCACATCTTCTACTGCCATCGATGGATCTTCACTCATCATCCAGCTGGCACGGCAGACGTTGTGGCACGTGTTCTCCAGAAGCGTCTCCGAAACTCTCCCATTTTCCACGAAATCAGCGACTGGAACTCGGATTTCCAATGAATCGCAAGTCACCTTGGTGATGGAGTTGACAGTGAGCGATGGATGGCGAGCTTTCAATCCGACGAAGAAGAGCGATTGGAGAGCACGATCCTTGAGGAGAGCGGTGGTGGTGGAAGCAGTAGCAGCAGACATCGTTTCGATAACAGAAAATGTACCCTGAAAGAATATTTCGAAGATTTGAAGCCGGTGCAAGATCGAGAAGTATAGATATTGGAGAAGCGACAGAGATGAGCATGGAAATTAGAAGAAAATATCAACAGAAGTTTATCAATCAGGACATAAAAAATAAGAAAATCAATATTGAAAACGGATGAAGAAGAAGAAGAATCAGAAGACATCGAGACGGCCAGAAGCAGCGGCAGCAGATTCCCTGAAATTCAAAATCCTGTTCTCTCCCATCATTTTATGACCCCCCCCCCCCCTTCCCACCGTCTTTCTGTGTGTCTGTAATTTCAAATGTCCCCCAAGAAAAGAGTCACTACTGACGAGGCCTCGCTCTTTTCTTTCCCTTTACTATCTCTCTGATACACAGTCTAGTGGTAGGGGCCGAAACGAAATTTTCACCGTTATCACTATTTTTGTGTTATTTTCAACACTAAATTTGTCAATTTTCAGGCACCGAGTCTCCAGGACATGAACATCTGCTTCTCAGCTCAATGATGCATCGAAGTCTTGTTAAATTATCACTATCCTTTTATCCTATTTACTATCATTTTCTTGTTTTTTTTTTGCTAATTTTGAAGTCAGCTTGATTAGAACCATAGCAACTGCGCCAATTGATTCTATTCTTGCTATGCTTCCACACTTTCTATTCCTCTCTCTTCTCTTCTCTAAGGGTTCCAATTTCAGGTATCCCTTCATCACCGCGCAACTCTCTTCTCTATCAGTTCGTCAACAGCGATTTTTCAAGTGCCGCTCGTCACTCAAAGTTTTTCAATTTATTTTCTTATCCTATTGTATCTATTCTCTTTCTATTTCGTTTACTGGATTAGAATTATAGCAACTGATAGTGAGCCAAATGATTCTAATCCAGCTTTATCTCCGAACATTCATATCCATTTCCTCACATACTATGTTCATTTTGTAGGCACACAACAACGATTTCGTCAACGACGTCTCTGGGACAGTTTGATGCCGAAAATGCGCCATTTTAGTGTCGAACCGACCCCAAAAACGATGGGTGATGACAACTAACACATCTCATTACTGTTGTCATTACCTATTGTCAGTTCTTCAGCTCAATTTTGATGTGTTTACGGCTTCGAACTGTCGTAAAACTCAATGAATATCAGTAATTGACATTCATTGCGCTTTGCTTCACTTCAAAGCCGAGAACGCCTCAAAATTGACCTGCAGAAATGACAATAAGTAATGACAACAAGAACGAGAGGTGTTATCACTGATTGCCATTTTGGGGTCGTTTGGACACTAAGATCACGCATTTTTGGCATCAAACTGTCCCATAGCCAATTATTTCTAATAGATGCGGCCACAACTTATATCATTGTTTCCTTACTTCTTTTCTCTCTTCAATTTGCTTGCAGAGAATCATAGCTAATACGTTGCCAAATGATTCTCTCTGACGCTTCTCACTACCGCACTCATTCTCTCACATACAATGCTACTATTTTCAGGCATTTCTTGATAACCGTCGACAGGAACCAGCATCAGCAACGCCTCCATCAACTAGGATTGTTTGAGCAAGTTTTATTTCTTAAGTTTGTGCTTTGTTTCGTGCATTTTTTCAGATAATGGCCAGTCAATCTTCATGCCTATCGCTCCGTCTGCTCAATGCAACGCTCGCAGCGTCTTCAATTGCTCTGCTCGAATTCAGAACCCCTTCGCAATATGTCTCTAGACTGAAATTTGAGAACGAAAAACGCAATCCCTTTTAGCTGAAGAAACGTGTACCAAACGAATACATTGTGAACATAAAGATTTCGATTTTTCTCAACAAAAATAGTGAACCAAAAACTACTTTTTCATATGGAAAGACATCTGATGTTTTACTCTTGAACTTGTAGATGAACATTGGGTTTCTGAATTCGATCGAGCAGGACAATTGAAGACGTCGCTTCGGATATTTTAACTTCTTACAAATGTTTAGCTTTCATTGTCACTGTTTTGCTGATTCGATGTATTGTCATGCTTCTCTTGTTCTTCTTTTCTATGCTTCCAGTGTGTTGTAAGGTTTCTATGTTGTTGTGTTGTGTTGTGTCTGTTGTGTGATGTCTTTCAGTTTATCAATCTGCAATTCTCAATCGAATTGATAGCTAGAATAGAATCATAGCAACGTGCGCTTTGTTTTATCTCTCTACTACAATTTCACATATTTTAAATGCTCCTCTTTTTTCAGATGACACCTCTCACTTTTTCAATGGACAACACGAAAAGTCTTCAACATCATAAGGATGCTATTTTGAGCGAGTTTCTTTATAAGTTTGTGCTTTGTTTCGTGCATTTTTTCAGGTAATACCTTCATTTCTGTTGAGAGGATTGGAGGAAGAGGAAGGAAGCAGACGCAGAAGGGTGGGCATGCTGGAGATGGTCAGAGGGCAGATTTGGACAAATTCTGGAATGTAATTTTTGCTCTTTTTATATACATTTGCTCCATTCTTTCTTTCGTTTTCATAAATATAATCACTTTTTCCTGTCTTTGCTAGTAATTCTCGATCTTTGACACATCAAGTTTTCGAAGATTCTATTGATTTAGATCTCGATTTTTCAAGGATTTTCAAAGAATTATCCAGCTCGACACTACAGAATTCAAATGATATCAAGTCAAGAAGAGTCGTCGAATTCGAAAACTTCAATTTTCAAAAAAATGCTACCCGTTTTCTCGAGTTTTCTCTACACTGACCATAGTTCTCGTCTCTTTTTCGCCTCATTTTCACAATTCCTGATGGATTTTTCAAATTTTCGCAGAAAATTTAGAAGACGTCGAGTGGATTCAGAAGTCGTTGTCGTGTGGGGAATAGGCAGAAGTTGGGAGAAACGAGATGACGATGAATGATTGGTTTTAACTGATAGCTAGGGAGAGAGCGTTCAAGACGAAGAGACGCAGACAACGAGCTTTCAGGAGGAGAAGCAAGCAAAGAGGACGATTCAAGCAATCGAACCACTTCACGATCATTTCAGTTTGATTTAGACTCATATTCCCAATGAATAACCACCTGGAACCATTTGAAAACCTAAATTTGACCGAAAAACCTGTAAATTCTTGTCCAGAATCGAAGAGAATAAGCGATCGGAGAATGGAGAAGACGTCTTGTGCAACATTCACATTGTCTTGTAAGTAAATTTTCAACTTTTTCAAGGAAGAGAGCACAAAAGAAGGAGTCAATTTGGCAGATATTAGTTATCTTTTCAATGCTACTATTGCGGATATGGATAAAACTTGAATTTTCTGATTTCCCAGGCGTTTTTCCGGTATAGAGGGCTCATGTACTACTCGTGATAAGTTCACTAGAATCACAGAAGGCCCCGAAATCTGAAACAAAATGGGTGGAAAACCGACAAATTGAAGTTCCAAACATGTTAGCAATAGAACGCGTTGTAAAAATGAAAGTATCGCTAATATTATCAGCTAGTTTCTAAGAAAAGTCCATTTTTCCTACTTCAGAAACTCCCTCTTCTCAAGTTTGCGGCCTTCCAGACATCTCGGCTTTCGGCATTTTGACTTGGAGACTTAGACAGCTATTTGGGACTAGCTGTATCTTTCATTCATCGATACCACCATGAAACCCGTACTTGTTCACCGCCATCGGAAACCTTTATCACTTGAGATCACTACTATTATGCATATCTCCATAAAAGAGAGTGCGCGCCGAAGATTTGACATTTTGTAGAGCACGATATCTCGCCACGAAAACTTTAAAGGAGCATAACTCATGTTCAAACTGATTTTCAGTTTTTCTCAATTTTGGTCGAGTTTCAGCCATTTTTTCTGGTAAAATATGACTTCGATGCATGATTGTTTCGCACCTCTTGCAAAACTTTGAAAAAAAACTGCTTAAAAACTGAGAAAATCGGAAAAATCAGTTTGAAAATCAGTTATGCGCCTTTAAAGATACCGTAGCAAAAATCGTGATCTCCGATAAATCGAATCTTCGGCGCGCACTCTCTTTGATTTAGATATGCATAATACTCTCATCTCCATCAACTCTGTCCAGGAAACCCTAAGGGACTAAGAGTCCCTATTCAGAAACTTCTCTGCTATCTCACACTCAACCTCAACTCTCGCTAATGTGAAAAAGCCGTCAAATTCTTTCAAGTATCAGTACTTCTGAAATTCAGAAGAGGACTAGCTGAGGCGGTCTCCGGGTGGCTGGACATTACTGCCTAGTGGCCAGAGCACGACAACAACTGCGGAAGCTGATACCTTCCTCATCCGGCTAGGGAATACACCGTCGCCACACTACTACAACCCATCTCGGCCAAGACAGATCGTAGAGCGATCAAACAAGTCACTACAGAATCAAGGATCCCATAGATCATTGCCGCACTCCAATGTTCCACTCCCCACAGGCGTCCCTTAAACAGCTTGCAGAACATTGGCACACAAGTTGCAGATTGTTACCAAGTCAGGGAAATCTAGGAAGATTCAGAATCCTCTTCGATTCTCCTGAGTATTGGATTTTTAGGACATTTCATACTTATCAGAAAAAGACTAGTTGAAGCGGTCTCCGGGTGGCTGGACATTGCTGCCTAGTGGCCAGAGCACGACAACAACTATGGAAGCTGATAGCCTTCCTTACCCGGCTCGGGAATACACCTTCGCCACGTTCTACTCCCCACAGACGTCTCTTAAACAGCTTGCAGAACGTTTAGACACAAAGAGTAAACAGTAAAAACACAAAAGTAAATTAGCAATCCATTCGGCTCCACCAACTCTCCTTGCTCCGAACTGTCCCTCGACTCCATGCGCTGTTCCACTGTCCTCGAATCACTGCCCATTGAACTGTCCCTCGAATCGAACCGATCCCGCTGCTCACTGTACTCGGCGCATCCTCCCATCGTGAACCTTCCATTGAGCTAACATTGTGGTCGCTCTCTGGAAACATTTCACGAAACAAAGCACGAACTGATGAAAAAACTTGCCCAAAAGCCCATTATCCTTGATTCTTTCGAATTGTTGTCGCTCGAGTGTCACCGTCTTCCCCTCGTCGTCCTCCCATCTCCACACTTGGCTCACTTGCGCGATTTTGTTGCATCTCGGCTGTTGTCCTTGTTGTCCATCGTTACCATGTGACGATCGCGTGCTCTCGTCTGAAAAATTGCTACCAACAAAGTACAAACTGGAGAAAAACTTGCTCAAAAAAAAGAAGTGTCGTTGTAGTTGTAGTCGATGGCATCCTCGCAATGAAGACGTCGGAGTGGAGAGTGCTATCTGAAAGAAAACAGGTGAATTTTGAATCGACGGGAACGATTGGAGGTTAAGCACGAAAGGAAGAAGAAGAAGGGTAAAGGAAACCCAACAAAAACAAAAATGTGTGACAAAGCAACCGGAAGAAGCAAATGTTTCAAACGCGCCAAGCTTTTGCAACATCGAATTTTCAGAACGAGCGGGAAGAATGCTTGCTAGCTAGTAAGACCATAAGATAACGAGCGAATTGAAAAAGTGGAAGCAAAGGAAAAAGGAAGAAGAAGAAGAGAGGAAGCGATGTAAAACAAACTCACATTCGCAAGTACATTCTTTACGAAGCAACACAAATGGCGCGTATCGAAGCGATGGAAGATAAGTCACAAAGAAGAAGCTCAAATGATAACCGCTGATTAGAGAAGAGGGTCTAGGTTTGGAGGGTAACAGTTGTTGATTGCAAGCTCGCAAAGTAACTCACCAACAGTGACGCACACTTCACTAATTCTAAACATTGGGCGTAAGCCGTTTCGTCTGTTATGCTCTCTCGCAGAAGAATGAAGCTTCTTTTGCCAATGCGTTTCTCCGTTAGCTTGTGAAACCCAGCGATAATAGACGAGCTTGTACATTTTGGGCGGTACGAAACAATAGCAAAGGAAGGCAAGCGCGATAGTAAATGTATTAGGAAAGGGGTGGTGATGCAAGAAAGGAGAACTATGATTTACAGAAGGAAACATCAGGTGGAGCACAAAATTCCTTGATAAGAATCGTCAGATTCAAACGATAGCTTGATATGCATCAATAGAAGGCGTCGCTAGAGAATGAGGGTGATAGGAAAGAAGCGAAGATGTGACTAATAACTGGGGAAAATAAGAAACCACCACGAGGTCTGATGCAAAATCCTTATGAATGAACGCGCAGAAAGCAACAAATGCAGGGAAAATCAGAGAGAAGAAAATATACGACCGCTCACGAGAAGAAATGGAAGCAAGAATGACGAAAATGGGTCCATCAGGCGATGAGATCAACGAAACAAATGAAAATCGCGCTTTCTCCATAACTCCCGCAATCAAAAAATATTCGATTTCGCTTAGAAGATCATATGTAGCACTATTCTCGACACGAAAACCTGAAAAATGGGGTGAAAATTTCAAAATGTGTGCAATTTACGGCGACGGTGTTTGCGTATTCCGAGGCGAAAACACCACAAATCACGAGCAGCTTCTGTCTCAACATCATTTTTTCAACATTATTTTCGAGTGTTTCCTGCCACTTTTCCGGGTGATTCTTGCCATTTTTCGTCGGTTCCTTTATCTGAAACTGTTTATTAAATCAACAAAGGCATACAAAATAATATTCTGAGGGAGATTTGCATATCTCAGCCTCAATTTAAATACCAAAATTTGAAAAACTTGCATAACAAAGAAACACAGCAGATTAACAAAAAATTAGAAAAACGAGAATGTACCTAAAAAAACCAATACGACTTCTGTGCTTAAATAAGCTCCCTTTTGAATCTTCGCATCATGGACTGTCCCTCTTCGGTAAGATGCGGCTCCAATGATTCCTTGACCCTCTCATTTTCCAGCGCTCGCTTCAACTCCAAACGACTCCAAACCATTGCTTCTCGATCAACGACGCCGATGTTGGGGCGATCAATTCTGTAAGTTGCTTGTTACTTGCGAAAATTGAGAGAAAAAACTAACCGCGTTGCAACCAAAGTGGTTTGGAAGAACACTCCAATTTGCATTGGTTTGGAGAAGAACGGCTTGAACTTCATGATGTTGGTGATGTTGAAGACTCGAGTCCATTCTTCCTCATTGAAAATCTTCTCCTCCATTTTCGTCTCATCCCCACTGGCGATATTGAATACAAAGTTATAAATCGGAGTTCGTCCAACAAACATCCGAACGTGATCAATATCGCTAGGCACCAAACCCATTTCTCCTAGAACTTTTTTGAGCTGCAGCGCTCTCTCCGGTTTTGTTGCATGAACGTTTGCCCACATGTACTTCTGACGAAACGGAGAGTCGTTGACCAGTCGACTCTGAAAATTACTCAAATTCTATTTTTTCAGATATTCACCAATCTCACATTCGTCCGAAGCATGTAGCTTCGCTTCTCATCCAACGTCTCTGGAGGAGCACGAACGATCGGCACTGGCGCAGCTGATGTTGAGGCATGCGGATTGGCTGGCGACCAGAGAAGATGTTGAAGCGGAGCGATGATGGACGTTTTCGCTAGTTGAGAAGCGAGCCTTGCGAGAGGTGGTGGTGGTGGTGGATTCGTTGGAGCTGGTTTCAACGATGAAGACGCAGCTGGGAGTGGTTGGCTCGATTCCGTAGGCAGAGCTGGCCTTTTCGCAGATGGGAGAAGAGGACCCGAAGCAGTGGGAGCGCTCGCTCTCTTTCGTGTTGTTGGTGGTGCAGGGCCAGACGACGATGGTGCGTTCGAAGAAGTGGATGTTGGTGGTGGCGTTGAAGTGCTGGTCGGTGAGGTGAAGGTGAGGGTTCGGATACCCATTACGATCGCCACGTTCACCTTCTTGCGGCTAGCAGTGATTGCAAACTTCAACTCAGGAACTCCATTCTTCATTTCGACTTCTCCTCTGATGCGGAGAATCTCATCAGGTTTGGGGGTCGCGAAGACTCTAAAATTTTAGTATTTCTTATTTTTCCGAAGTTCAGAACTATCATAACAGGTAAGGATTTTAGGTAGACCCAAAATAATCAAGTTTTCTTTCAGATTTCCCTCAAGAAACTCACTCAGCACTCGACATCATTGACTGTGTCTTGGGAACCTCGTCAACGAAGCCAAGTACCCATGCAGCCTTCGCGGCATGCCAACCGTAGTCGATGAGATCCGGTAGTGGTGCTCCAGGTGTTCGAGAAGTCACCCAACCCAATTCGTTCACCGGCACATCAAGAGTGCATCGGTGATGCTCCGCTCGCGTGATGTTGGCGATGGTGAAAGCCGGATGGAGGAAGAGTGTTCCTTCGTTCAGAAGACACTGGAAAGCACGAGCCTTGAGACTGGCGGCGACTTCAGAAGAACTCATTTTTTGCGAAATGATGACCCTAAAAAAGAAATGAGCTACTCAGAAATAGATGAGAAAAGAAGAAATATTATCTTGCGATGTTGAGAACGAAAAATCAAAGAAGAATCGTTTCGAGCAAAGTTTAAAACAACATTTTATTGAATATCAAAAAGAAAATGTCAATAAATCATCTCAATTTTTGGCAAGTCGAGAAGACGATGAACCAGAAGACGTCGAAGATCTGAAAGTTGCAAATTTTGAACTTCTGGAGATTTAATAAGAAGAGGGTCCACCACTGATGATGACCACGCCCTCTTCTTCTCCAAATTTTGATTATATCTCTCACTCAGTCTGGCGGGCAGTGGTCGAAACTGAAATTTCAATCTACTTGCTCCCTAATTTATCGAAATCTCCATATTTGTAAGCTCTTTTAATTTTCAGGCTTCAATTACAACTACAAAACCGGCAACAAGAATCTTCTAAATAATTCATTGTATTTTTTTGGTTTTTTCAAATTTTCAAATTTTTCTTTCCATTTCCCATAATAAAAAAGTCAAACTTTTGCTGCAAATTGTCTCTTCTCACTTTGAATTTCTCTTCGAAAAGCCTTTTGGTTACTTTCAAAAAACTCACTGGAAATTTCAGGCTTCACCGACAAAAAGGCGAATCGAGAGAAGGCGTAGGCGTTCGGCGTGGTAGATCAGAAGACGTCAGTGGATTCTGAATTTCATTTTTATTATCAATTATGTCATTCTTCTCCATTTTTAAACTGTGATTTTTAGTCTTTTTAATCAATTTTTCTCCCACTTATTCCTACTTTTTCACTACGAAGAAACCCTTTGTCTTTTTCACATTTTTTTGTATTTTTCACATTTTCAGAGGTTAATTTGAAGTAAAAACTGTGAATCTTTTCTCTTCACAGTTATAAAAAATATTCTAGAATTTCCTATCTAGGTTTTAGTCATTGAATCTCACTTCCTTATTATAATTTTTCCTGATCTTCCTCTCAAAAATTCAAATTTCTCTTGTTTTCTACAGTTTCCATCTCCCCACTCACTTATTTTTGTTCCTTTTCATCTTCTCCATTTCTCCACATGAATTTTTATGTTTTGAAGTTGATGTTGTCTTCAGAATCCACGAAGAAAGCATAAGAAGACGTTGATTTCTTCGAGGGGTGACGGCTGGAAGAGCATGAAACAAGCAGCGAACGAGAGAGTGTACGAGACGAAGAGACGCAGAGAGAGGGGAGAGAGGAGGAGGGACGGGGCAAAGGGGGAGGGAATGGGTCAATTTTGGAAGTCTGGGAAAGGATGTTAAACTTGACCGTTTGATCTGAAACTTTTTGGGTGCATGCATCACCTCTAGAACTCTATTTTTGTAGTTGACAACTTTTTTGTACGACCTCTTCTAGAGATGATATGCCTCGTGAAATGCAAAAGACCCTAAAATCAGTGAAAATTTCACTGAAAATGCTCAAATTTAGCATCGCCCCATTTTAAAGGGACACACCATCTTTAGAAGAGGTCATACAAAAAAGTTGTCAACTACAAAAATAAAGTTCTAGAGTAAATGTATACATCCAAAAATTTTCAGATCAAACGGTCAAGTTTAACATCCTTTCCCAGACCCCCAAAGTAGACGTTTTTCAACTGAAAACACCAACAGTTCATGGATTATTGGCCGGTACTGTAGATCGATTCTCAAAAGATGAGATGATAGAGAAACCAAAAATTAAGAGGATTCATTGCAGATCTTGAAGAATCCAGAGTCTGGATTCCAGACGAATAACAGCATAACTTCGGGCCTTCTTATGCATTGAATTCCGCTTTTAATGTACCTTAATCTTGAAAATTTGAGATGCCACAAATTGGAACAAAAATGTCAAAACGGTTCAACAGGACGACTGTCAGATGGACATCTTCGAAATAAGATCAGCATTAGAATTTTCAAATTACGAAAGTCTCACAGCTCCTTCAGGTCCCCATTTTCCATTTTAAGACGTGGCAGCTTCGAATCTCCGCTGAATTAGTCTCCAGAATACTTTTGGAGTAAATCGCAAGCCACCAGGCTCCTTCAGAATCCTTCGACATGCTTTGAACCTTCAGAATTCTTTAAACTTTTTGAATACCTTCGCAAAATCTGATTCAGAATCGGCATCTGTGCTCAGATTCACTGAAATTCGTGATTTCTGTAGCCCGTTTCCCAAAAATGGGTTTTTTAACGACTGCCCAAGAATGGATCCATAAAACCGAGTTTTGAGTTTTTCCTCCTTGAAGTCGATTTTTTCTTCTGTCTAGATAACAAACTACTGATTTAAATATGTTAAAACCAGCTGGAACAAATAAGAAATAAACTCTCTTTTCCCTGAGATTTCACCGTTCTCCAGATGATTTTGGGGATTTTGGGACCTATTGCTAAACGACAAACGCTTGAATGTTATACGTTGTGTTCCATGAGGTTGATTGTTCCATGAGGTAGGTTTCAGACGAATTATATCTCGCAATTTTCAGTAAATGCTTTGATCTTTATTGTTTGAATTACTTCATTATAATAAAACAGTATCAAATAAGACAGTAACCAGTAATTGGAATAAAGATCGATAGGTAAAATTACGATTAGAATAATTATGGAAGGACGTATTCGAGTGCATACTCCAAAGTCGAAAATTCTAGTCAAAAATTTCTCACTTGTATTTCTGACTTGAATTTTTGACTTGAATTTTTAAAAATAGATCAAAATTCAAGTCGATAATTCAAGTCAAAAATTCAAGTCTAGAATTTCTGACTTGAATTTTTGACTTGAATTTTCGACTTGAATTATTTATCGACTTGAATTTTGATCTATTTTTGGAAAATCAAGTCAAAAATTCAAGTCGAAAATTCAAGTCAAAAATTCATGTCTAGAATTTCTGACTTGAATTTTGGACTTGAATTTTTGACTTGAATTTTCGACTTGGAATTTGGTCTATTTTTGGAAAATCAAGTCGAAAATTCAAGTCGAAAATTCAAGTCAAAAATTCAAGTCAAAAATTCAAGTCAAAAATTCAAGTCAAAAATTCAAGTCGAAAATTCAAGTCAAAAATTCAAGTCAGGAATTCTAGACTTGAATTTTTGACTTGAATTTTCGACTTGAATTTTTGACTTGAATTTTCCAAAAATAGATCAAAATTCAAGTCGATAATTCAAGTCAAAAATTCAAGTCTAGAATTTCTGACTTGAATTTTGGACTTGAATGTTGGACTTGAATTTTGATCTATTTTTGGAAAATCAAGTCGATAATTCAAGTCAAAAATTCAAGTCGAAAATTCAAGTCGAAAATTCAAGTCAAAAATTCAAGTCGAAAATTCAAGTTAAAAATTCAAGTCAGAAATTCTAGACTTGAATTTTTGACTTGAATTTTCGACTTGAATTTTTGACTTGAATTTTCCAAAAATAGATCAAAATTCAAGTCGATAATTCAAGTCAAAAATTCAAGTCTAGAATTTCTGACTTGAATTTTGGACTTGAATGTTGGACTTGAATTTTGATCTATTTTTGGAAAATCAAGTCGATAATTCAACTCAAAAATTCAAGTCAAAAATTCAAGTCAGGAATTCTAGACTTGAATTTTTGACTTGAATTTTCGACTTGAATTTTTGACTTGATTTTCCAAAAATAGATCAAAATTCAAGTCGATAATTCAAGTCAAAAATTCAAGTCGAAAATTCAAGTCGAAAATTCAAGTCGAAAATTCAAGTTAAAAATTCTAGACTCGAATTTCTGACTTGAATTTTCGACTTGAATTTTTGACTTGAATTTTCGACTTGAATTTTCGACTTGAATTTTTGACTTGAATTTTCGACTTGAATTTTTGACTTGAATTTTCGACTTGAATTTTCGACTTGAATTTTTGACTTGAATTTTTGACTTGATTTTCCAAAAATAGATCAAAATTCAAGTCGATAATTCAAGTCAAAAATTCAAGTCGAAAATTCAAGTCGAAAATTCAAGTCGAAAATTCAAGTTAAAAATTCTAGACTCGAATTTCTGACTTGAATTTTCGACTTGAATTTTCGACTTGAATTTTCGACTTGAATTTTTGACTTGAATTTTTGACTTGAATTTTTGACTTGGATTTTGATCTATTTTTGGAAAATCAAGTCGAAAATTCAAGTCGAAAATTCAAGTCAAAAATTCAAGTCTAGAATTCCTGACTTGAATTTTTGACTTGAATTTTTGACTTGAATTTTCGACTTGAATTTTCGACTTGATTTCCCAAAAATAGATCAAAATCCAAGTCAAAAATTCAAGTCAAAAATTCAAGTCAAAAATTCAAGTCGAAAATTCAAGTCAGAAATTCTAGACTTGAATTTTTGACTTGAATTTTCGACTTGAATTTTCGACTTGAATTTTTGACTTGAATTTTTGACTTGATTTTCCAAAAATAGATCAAAATCCAAGTCAAAAATTCAAGTAAAAAATTCAAGTCGAAAATTAAAGTCAAAAATTAAAGTCGAAAATTCAAGTCGAACATTCAAGTCTAGAATTTCTGACTTGAATTTTTGATTTGGAATTTGGTCTATTTTTGGAAAATCAAGTCGAAAATTCAAGTCGAAAATTCAAGTCAAAAATTCAAGTCAAAAATTCAAGTTAAAAATTCTAGACTCGAATTTTTGACTTGAATTTTCGACTTGAATTTTCGACTTGATTTTCCAAAAATAGATCAAAATCCAAGTCGAAAATTCAAGTCAAAAATTTAAGTGAGAAATTCTAGACTTGAATTTTCGACTTGAATTTTCGAATTGAATTTTCGACTTGGATCTCTGACTTGAATTTTCGACTTGAATTTTTGACTTGAATTTGGTCTCCTCCAGTATTATCGACAGGTGAAGTCCCATTATCCATGGAACTTTGAAAGTCTTCTTAATCTTCTGAAGTCTTCCTGACGTCATCTGAATTTGCCTGGAGTTGGGAGCAGAAGTCGAAAATCCAGAAGGCGTAGAAAGTGAAGGTGTGGTGGTGGTATTGCTGTTGCCGTCCCTGGAAAAATAAGAGAGAAGAAAAAGAAAAATCACTAATTTTTTGTGGGAAAAAAGAATTGGCCGTTCTTCATTGAGCTCATAGTCTTTTTTTGGTCATAAGGTCTTTTCAGGTTCTCTAACAGGAAGGAAGAGAACTGGTTCACCCGAATTGCACAGTTAAGGCAAAGCTATAATCCAGTTGATCCTACACAGTCGACGACAGGCACGAAAGGGTTTGGTTCAACCGAATTACTCCAAAGGCAAAACGTCAATCCGCCCCAAACTACACAGTCGGTAACTGGCACGAAATGAATCGGTTCACCTGAATTGCTCAGTTAAGGCAAAGCGGCAATCCTATCAAATACTCAACAGTTGGTGACAGGCATGAAATGGAACGGGCCAACCGGATTGCCCGATAAGTAAAGCGTCAATCCTATCCGAACTACACAGCCGCGAGGCACCCGATTTAGACATGAACCAAAGGAAGTGCTCACTTGCACTTTGAGAATGTAAAATCACTGCTCACAGCCCTAATTCTACACTTTCTACTACCCCCAGCGCAACCAATCTCACCGAATTATTTTTTGAAATTTGCGTCCATCTTAGACTTCTCATCTCGAAACTTCCGCGAACCCCAAATCGTCTCCGTTTCGTCCCAACTCCCAACACTCCTCCTCATCCCGATCCTTCTCAATCGAATGCGCTCTTCTTTAGTAGAATCGAGCACTGTACCGGCTTGGGTTTGATATTTCTTGACCAAGGGGTGCGCCATGGATCATGATCTGAAAAATAGAAAATTTTGGGTTGGATTTTTATGCCACAATCTGGCTGAATTGGATGAATTTCGAAAAAAATTCTACCAATTTCCGGCCGATTTTCAGATGAGAAACTTACCTCACTTGAGCCGATTTTCCACTCTCCTACAGCCTTGTTGCTCTTGGGCTTGTTGTGCTTTTGAAATGATGATGCTTCCAGAACTTGGTGTCTACATCCTTCATAGAGAAGAAGACGTGCTTATTTGGGTTCTTGGTTTCATTATGGTCTACCTTCTTCTTGTTTTTTTGGATTCAGAATAATCGCACTTCATCTGGAGCTTGACGTCTTCATTGCTTTTTTCTAGACTCCCAGGAATGCAGATGTTACGTGAAGAAAGAGCGAAGAGTTGAATCGGAATCTGAAAAAAATTGTTGAAATTTCAAAACGTTTCTCTTCATGCCCACCTTTCCAATTTCCGGGCTCATCATTCTCATTATCCGTGGAACTTTGAAAGTCTTCTTGGTCTTCTGAAGTCTTCTCGAAATCATCTGGAGTCGTCTGGAGTTGGGAGAAGATGTCGCAATCCAGAAGGCGTTGGAACAGTGGAGGTGAGGTGGTGATGTTGCAGTCGGCGTCTCTGGAAAAATTAGAGCGCAGAAAAAGAAATATCACTAAGTTTTGTGGGAAAAAAGAATTGGCTGTTTTCCATTAGAGCTCAGCATCCTCAAATGTTCTGTTTTTCATTGAAGCCTGGTCACAAGTACTAGTGATGGGTTCAACATAGTAAATCCCTCTCGAAGTACCGCCAATCCCACTCCCATTTCCGGCGGGTTCAAACATAATACACAAGAGTGCCGTCAATCCCACTCCATCAACAGGCGGGTTCAAATATAGTACACGTGAGTGCACCGTCAATCCCACTCCCATATCCGGCGGGTTCAAACATAGCACCCTGGTGTACCGTCAATCCCACTCCGTCCACAGGCGGGTTCAAACATAGTGCTAAGGATTACTGTGTCAATCCCAGTCTACCTGATCGCGGGCATCCTAACAGTAAGAGGGGTCCTATTGAAAAGCGCTACCACTAATCAAAAATGGTCATCACGGCTCACAGCCGGTTTCCCAGAAACTTCGCTTCCCTTACTCAATCCATCTCACCTATTCTTTTCCTTCATCATTTTCGGAGTCCCGAAACCAAACTGCCTCGTCCTTGCGTGGAGATGAGGGTGTCGGGATTGTAATCGGTATTTTTCCCTGAAAAGAAACAAAAAGTTAGAATTGAGATAATTTAAAAATCGAGAGAAAAAATTAGGAGTTAAATCGCAAAAATGGATTGGCAACATGAGCAAACCCTACAAAATTCCATGAAATTGATGAAACCCAGGTTTGGCGAAACTTCGAAAAAAAAATCGACGAAAATCGGAGAAAAAAAACGACAAAAAACGACAAAAATGCAAAAAATATGAATAAAAACGAGCGATGAGGATCAGAAAAAAGGTAGATCAAAAACTTCGCAGTAGATCAAAACTTACAAAAAAATTTTTTTTCAATAATTTTTTCACTGCTATACAGTAATCAGAAAAGAAAAGAAAAATGGTCTTTCAATAAATAGGCTGTATCATAAAAGACCTAAAAACCTTAGAAATTGACAATTCTGAAGTAGATCATAATGAGCAAAAACATTTTTGCTCAAAAAGTTTCATTGTCAAGTGGTTCACTAGGAGAATCAAGTGAAGAATTCAAGTCAGAAATTCAAGAAATAAGAATGTCCGACTTGAATTTTCGACTTGGATTTTAATCTATTCTTGGAGAATCAAGTCAAAGATTCAAAAGAAATATTGTTTTTCACTTGAATTTCGACTTGATTTTCCCATCATTTTTCCCGTTGATTTTGGGCGATTTGAGGTGTAGGGGTGAAATGGAAAATGGCATATACCCTCGAATGTCTCTCCATAGAGCCTTTTCACATCATCTGAGATTGAGGAAAATCCAAAATTCAGCAATTCATACTGTTGGGAATATCTGAAAATTGAAGTCAATTTGCTCGATTTTGAAAGGCCTCATCATGGATTCCGGTGAAATGGGTTTTCAGAAAATAGTGAAAATTGAAAACACGCCTCTGAGTTTTTTCCATGAATAGTCGTGCTTACATGTGAGAATCCTAAAAACCACAAATTCATAAAATTCTGCTCTAGGGGAATTCTGGAATCGACGTCGATTTTCTCCATTTATCAAAGGCCTCTTGTTGATTTTGGGAAAACGGGAGAATGACATATTTCTGTATTCGTGTGTTTGTCCTCCATGAACACAATTATTTTCATGTCCAGATGAAGATTTACCGATTGGAATCAGTTTAAACTTCGAAAAACCATTCAGAAATGAACCCACCTTTCCCGGTATATTCAACGACCACCTATTGATTTTGGGAATTGAGGGGTGGGTTGGAGAAAGAGAACGCCCGTGTATGTTTTGTGTTTTTTTCCACAAAGTTGTTCATTTTTATGTCTAGATCACGAGTCAACAAGTGGAACACGTTCAAATGATCAAAAACCATCTGAAATATGTCATTTTCCCCTTCAAAAGTGAGCTCTTTTTTGGCGCGTCTTCGAGATTTTCTAAGAAACGTAAATGCTGTCCAAATACTATGATTTTAAGCTCAAAAGATGGGAAATTTTATGAGGATTCCAAATCTATGCTCAGATTTGCTGTATCTTGTTTAGGAGCAAAATGGCGGCGATTTTAGTGATTTTGGTGGATAATTTTTGAAAAATCGACTATCTTCAGATGACCTGGGGGACCACTTTTGACACATGACGTCAGGAACCACACATCATCCGTTGGAAACAATCATTGTACTGCTGTGATAAAGGTGTCATGGTTTGGAGCCAAAAATACACTCGCAATTTTTAGGATCGATTTTCTCTATTTTCAAACTTTTCACTGGCCTCCCGTTACTAGTGAGAATTTTGAGGATTCGGTCGAGAACGAAAATTGAAATGATGTATCTGAGTTTTTTGCATAAAATGTTTTGCTTACATGTGAGAATGTCAAAAATCTCAAAAAAAGCGAATTCTATAATTAGGGAATTCTGGAAACGACGTCGATTTTACCGGGAATTTTCAAAGGCCTCCTGTTGATTTTTGGAACTTTGAGATGTAGGGGTGAAACGAAAAATGGCATATACCCTCAAATGTCTCTCCATAGACAGATTCTATGTCATGTGAGATTGACAAAAATCCAAAAATCGTGAATTCCTACTGTTGCCGGATTCTGAAAATGACGTCAATATTTTCCCGATTTTCAAAGACCTCATCATTCGGTGAAATGGGGTTTTCAGAAAAGAGTGAAAATTGAAAACACGCCTCTGAGTTTTTTTCCATGAATAGTCGCGCTTACATGTGAGAATCCAAAAAATCACAAATTCCTAAAATTCTGCTCCGGGGGAATTCTGGAATTGACGTCGATTGGCTCCATTTATCGAAGGTCTCTCGTTGATTTTGGGAAAACGGAAGATTGACATATTTCTGTATAGTTGCGTTTTTCCTCCATGAAGTCCAATATTTTGATGCCTACATGAAGATTTACCGATTGGAATCAGTTCAAACTGCGAAGAACCATTCAGAAATGAACCCATTTTTCCCGGTATATTCAACGACTTCCTGTTGATTTTGGGACCTGTTGCTAAACGTCAAACGTTTGGATGTTATATGTTGTATTCCATGAAGTTGATCGTGTCAAAGTTTCAGCCGAAATTTAATTCGCAATTTTTTGTGTGTGGAATGGGTTGATATATGCCTTGATCATTATTGTGAGAATTACTTCATTATAATAAAACAGTATCAAATAAGACAGTAACCAGTAATTGGAATAAAGATCGATAGGTAACATTACGATTGGAATAATTATGGAAGGACGTATTCGAGTGCATACTCAAGTCCACATTGCAGCTTTTTGAGTGGGATTCTCTAAAATAGTGAGATGAGTTGACTGAATATCTTTATGAACGAATCATACCGAGTTTTCATGCCCAATGATTGCAGATTTCAGCATTCTCGAGAAGCTTTTCTTGAATTCAATAATGTCAGGCGAGTTGATATGGTAGGTGGTGGTGCGGAGAATCAGCATGAACTCGCCCAAATTCACGGATTCATCTTCGGCAAGATGATGGGTGGCGTGTCTCATAGAGAGATCTAATATCGATTGAAGAGCAGTCTTGACGGCATACGTTGGGACTTTCTGAAAATGAGCGGTAATGCTTCCAAAAAATGAAAAACGATAAGAATTCCTTCTATGAGCACTTCCATCTCAACAGTAGCTACTTCCTTTCTAACAGCTTTTTTCCTATGTTGATTCGCCTTCCGGTGGCATTAGTAGCAATATGTATTTTCATATGAGGTACTTTTAGCTAGAAACGGAAAACTCACCACATTACTCTTGATTGCCTCCTCCAACTTATTATCAATCGTCTGATGCAGCTCACGCAAAGCCGGCACGTCCAAAGTCTCCATCACATTTTGTAGAAGTCTCAGGAATTCTGTGGCACTCATCATCAGGATCGAAGCATCTCTGAGAATACACGAATTATTGAGGAGATCGATTTCAAAATAGAGGCTCCGGGACATTTCATAGCGAGATACTTCGCAACGATTTTGGCGCCGTTTTTTGCTCAAAATACCTCCAAATGACCGGTAAAGTGTAAAAAATGCTACTAAACAGGTTTTAGAATGTCACTAAACATCGAATCCTTGCTTAAGCCGAAGAAAAATAACAAGAACACATTGTGCGACCAATTTCAGCCTTGAAGTTCAAAATCTTGTTTCTACACCTGATTCTTCGGTTTCAGCGAGGTTTCAATGTTTATTTACATTTTAAAACCTGTTTAGTAGCGTTTTTTACACCTTAACGGTCATTTTGAGGTACTTTGCGGAAAAAACGGCGCTAAAATCGATGCGAAACGTCTCGCTATGAAATGTCCCGGAGCCAAATTAGACACTTACGTTGTAGATGATGCTGTTTCGTCAAAGAAAACCTCTTCCTCTTCTGGATTCTCTCTCTTCAACACAAGTTTTTGCAGTTTCGCAGCCGACGTTGTTGGCTGTTCTTGATTATAAAACATCCAAGCATCTCCTGCTGCATCATCATCTAAATCATAAATGGGATCCTCGAGTTCCGCTTGTGGGCTTTTCGATGCTCTTGGTTCTTGAACTGATGCTTGGCTCACGCGTTCTGACTTTCTTTTAACACCACTTGTTCTTTTCTCTCTTGAATCCTTTGCAGTGCTCAACAACGACAAACTTCCGTCATTGGCTTCGTACATTTTGATTCTTCGTTTGTAGTCCAAGTTGACAGTGGCGTTGGTTCGAAGTCTGAAAAAATTATTTACTTGATGTTGATCCAATCAACTTCGCTTACTCTTCCAGAAGATTATCATCGACGATTGTGCCTAAAGCGAACATGACTCTCACTTTCGTCTCAATGCTGTACTCATCCATTGTATGAACTTTCGTTCGGAAACGAACAATTCTTGCGTTAACAGTTTCTGGGACGTCAGTACATCCCGTGACTTCATTGTATTCTCGTGCTAGCTCCAATAGGTTCATGATCGATGTGCAGTTTTTCGTTTTTTCAACTAGGAATTCGAATAGTTTTTGGAGTAATTCTTCCGGTGAAGCCATAGTTGAGCTGCAAAAAAACCGATTAGTTCACTTTTGAGATATTATTAAGAAAGATTCGCAGCGAGTTTTTCTCTCAAAATGACCGAAAAAGGGTGAAAAACATACGAAAATGGCATCAAACGGTAACCAAAAATTGGAAAACCTCACAAAGCTTTGTGTGGCCACTTTCATCTTTGTATTCGCTTTCTCTCCATTTTTGCAGATTTCCGAATTTCGATCACATTTTTTATAATTTTAACAGACTTTTTCGGTCATTTTGAGGCCTTAAAATCTGTAAAAATCACTGGGAAACGTGATAAAAGGGTCATCTCAAAGAAAATTCCGAAAATAAAAAGTTAAAAAAATATAGGTTAAGAACCAAAATAAAGGAAGACAACACAAATGAATAAAACAATAATAAAATTTATTCTCATCACAAGAATTATTGAAAAAAGCAACAAGGCAAGAAAAAGGATACAAGTAAAAAAGAGATCATAGTTATAAAAAATCATTCATGGAAGTATGTATTCGACGGCGAGATCCAATCCACTGCGAACTTTCTCCAATGGAATTCTCTGCAAAATGAACCATTGAAGTGAAGCCACGCCCATTTTTGTTGGTTGCAAGGCGCGGCAGGCAAGAATTGCAAGCATGCGGCACGCATTCATGTGAAGAAGACTAACCTGAGTTTCACTAACTAGATTGCTAGCTTTCTCCATTTCCTCCTCAAAATGAGCGAGTCCCGCCGTGTTCATACTGGTTGATGCGATTTGAATGGTGACGAGAAAATCGCGAAGATTCGCGGAAACTTCCGGAGCCAATGTGTCGTAGTCGTGCTTCGTCGCAACACGCACGGTGATCAGAAATGTGTTGAGCACATCGACGACGGGAATTCTCTGAAACATACTGCTCTTTGACTTGTATTGAGCTAAAGGCTTCCAAACCAGTGTCGTTCCCCGATACTTTTCGATTTTCGAATTGATTTTTTGTTGCAGATTGGTGAGAATCGGAGAGTTGAAGTCTTCCGCGATAAACTTTATCATCGTTAGGAACTCCTGAACACTCGTGGTATCCTTTATCGATTGTCCGGCTTTCATTCTAAAAATTTTATGAGAATTTCTTTCTTTGGAAGAATATAAGAACAAACATCGCAGAATAGGATACTGGGAACAGATTATGGTCATGCTCAGCTTCTGGTTTATGCTTCTTGGCTGTTGTCTCGTCATGATAATCACCATCTCCCCAAACTCTCTTCCTTTCATTACTGGAAGAGCTGGATGTCGCTCCCAGGAGACTTATTACTTGCTCCGATTCATCGTCCATCCATAACTGATGTTCCGATGTCTCTCGACTATCTTCATGTGTGGTCTGAGCGCGAGACCGCATCGCTTCTCGTCCCAAACGAATCTTCGCCGATCTGCTCTGATCTCCTTCGAATTCGAGACTTCCATCGTTTGCTTTGTATTTGATGATGCGTCTCTCGTCATCTATTTCTACGAGCGCATCTTTTCGGAGTCTGAAGCAAAGTATTATAATCATAAGATCTATCAGCTAGAAACATACTCAGTCAAATAAGCATCATCGATTTCAGCGCTCAACACGAACATCATCTTCAATCGTGTCGCTTTGTCGAACACTTCCATACTCGGAATCTTCTGGCGTAGGCGCGAAATCTTGAACTTCATTGAAGACAGCGCGATGTTCTGGTTTGTTGTCGAAACGAAGATTCTGCTCAGCTCGGACATGCTCACGGGTCCTTTTGCTTCTTTCGATTGCTCTGCGAGGAAGTCCATCAGAATCTTGTTTCGCTCGTACCATTTTTGGATTTGGAATGCTTCCATTATACTGAAATTTGATTATGATTAGCAAGAGAATGATCTACACTAAATCTAAAGTTCCTACGGAATCTGAAGGCTGATGGAAACGCTGATACTATACTGCAAATCTGTTTTGCCATTGATGTATTCTGACAAAGAACATTTCAAAATCCCATAAATCATATGCCCAAAATAGTGCACTTTCTAAAGATTTCTGATGCCAATCAGCTTTCAAATGATGTATGTTTAGCTTTGAAATTGCACACAAAAGACACAACAACAAACAAAAAACAAAACATTTTCACTGATTTTCACATAATGTGAAGAAATCTGCACAGATGGAAAATAAAAGTAAAACCAACAAATTTTCAATGAATTCTTTATAAATCGGTTCTGAAACAGAGAATAGGAAACGGAGAGAAAACAACTACGAAATATTTCTTTGAGAAAAAAGGTCGGGACCACAAGAGATGAGAAAAGGTAAAAGCCTAAATCTAAAAAAAACAATTACAATAAATCTATTCTTTCGGAAGTGATTCCACAGCCTTCGCGGCTGCTTCATCCAAATTGTTAGCTGTGAGAATTTTCAATCCAGATTTCTTCATGATCAGCTTAGCAGCATCAACATTCGTTCCTTCCAACCGAACAACCATTGGCACTTTCAATCCGATCTTATTTACAGCATTGACAACTCCATTGGCAATCGTCGCACAGTTCACAATTCCACCGAAAATGTTAATGAGGACACACTTGACACGTGGATCGGAGGTAATGATTCTGACAGCGTTGAAAACAGCATCTTCGGTAACGGCTCCTCCGACGTCAAGGAAATTCGCCGGCTCACCACCGTGCAGTTTGATCAAGTCCATTGTAGCCATTGCGAGTCCGGCTCCATTCACTGGAAAACATTAGTTAGATTTCAGATAAAACGATACACAAAAGCTACCAAGACAAGCAATGTTTCCGTCCATTCCGATGTAGTTGAGGTTGAATTGATGAGCGTCGACTTCGCGTGGATCCTGAAACAAAACGCTATTATTTGGGTGACGAAAAACGGCTCACATGCTCTTCGAAAGTCTCGTAGGCAAAGATGTCCTTTTGTCTGTACGAAGCACTATCATCGAAGTTCATCTTGGCATCAACACAGAATACCCGTCCATCAGCGGTTTCTACCAATGGATTGATTTCCACTTGTGTGGCATCGACGGCGATGAACAAATCATAAAGACGCTTGATTTCAGTGGCAGCAGCTCCCAAAAGCTTTCCTTCGAATTGAAGCTCTTTGGCGATTTTCAGGGCCTGCGATTCAGTCATTCCCATTTGAATGTCGATTGGTGTCTGAAATATTTCGTATTGAAGAGAGAATTATCGAAAATAAGTGTTACCTTGAAAATCCGATCAGGAGTCTTCTCAGCAACAGCCTCAATATCCATTCCTCCATCTGGAGAAGCAACAACGACTGGTCCATTAGATTCACGATCCATGAGAACGGCAAGATACGTTTCTCTCTTAATATCGACTCCTTCGGCAATCATCACTTTATCAACACGAACTCCCTCTTCGGTGGTTTGCTTTGTTACCAATCGCTTGCCGATCATCTCGTCAATCGCGTCAAGGGCTGCATTCTTCCTGAGATACTTTCAGTTAAAGAAGCTCTTGCAGAAACGGACAACTCACTCCTTCGTGATGTAAACACCTCCGATGCCTTTTGTTCCGTTAATGAATTTTCCTTTGCCACGGCCGCCGGCCAAGATTTGAGCTTTGACAACGTACTCATGATCACCTGTAACATAACTGTTACAGAACTCTCTTGCATTTTTCGTACGAACCGAAAGACATCCATTTCTCTTCTGCTTCCTTTCGGTTGGATGCAACAACAAACTTTTGCACACTGCATCCGTGCTTCTCGAGAATTTCTTTGCTTTGGAATTCTTGAAGATTCAAATAGCGACGCTGCGATTTGAGCATCGACTTGGACAAGTTACCGGCAGCACGAAACATCTGAAAGTTTGAGTTGTGGAGTGAAAAGAAGGCAGATTACTGCTATAGCAAAGCAAGATTTCTGAAACTAGTAGACGAGGGGACAGTGGAAAACGCGCATGCCAACGTGGCTTTGACCCACGCCAAACTTTCCTAACGAACTGATAACTGGCAGTGAACCAATACTCCTACGGTGTTCAGATTAGAAGATCGTATACGATATGTGTTTTTGAATAGGATCCAGCATATGGAGCTGAGACCGAGCTGAAAATCAAGACAAGAAACAGTTTCAATAAATACTTATCTTTTATTTTTCACCATTATAGGTGAATAACGTTTGGGAGACAGGGAGGCAAAAGATCGATAATATAGGGGATTTGGGGAAAAGGGATGGGATAAAAACCGAGATCAAAAAAGAAGATAAATAATTAGTCGACCTCCTCGATCGTTGGTCCTCCAGCTCCTCCGGCGGCTCCTGGGGCTCCAGCACCTGGTGGGGCTCCTCCGGCGCTCTGGTAGAGTTTGGAGATGATTGGGTTGGCGAGTTGTTCCAAGTCCTTTTGCTGGTGCTCGAACTCTTCCTTCTCGGCGGTCTGGTTGCTGTCGAGCCACTTAAGAATCTCGTCACACTTGTCCTCGATCTTCTTCTTGTCTTCTGGGCTGATCTTGTCCTTGAGCTGAAAAATAGGAAATAATAACAACCACGGAAGCTATTCAAACAAACCTTCTCATCTTCAATGGTCTGCTTAAGGTTGAAAGCATATGACTCGAGTCCGTTCTTGGCTCCGATGCGGTCCTTTTGGGCCTCATCGTCAGCCTTGTACTTCTCAGCCTCGTTAACCATCCGCTCGATGTCGTCCTTGGAAAGACGTCCCTTGTCGTTAGTGATGGTGATCTTGTTCTGCTTTCCGGTGGACTTGTCAGTGGCAGAGACGTTCAAGATTCCGTTGGCATCAATATCGAAAGTAACTTCGATTTGTGGGACACCACGTGGTGCTGGTGGAATTCCGGAGAGCTCGAACTTTCCGAGCAAGTTGTTGTCCTTGGTCATGGCACGCTCTCCTTCGTAAACCTGGATCAACACTCCTGGCTGGTTGTCAGAGTAAGTGGTGAAGGTCTGAGCAGTCTTGGTTGGGATGGTGGTGTTTCTCTTGATGAGAGCAGTCATGACTCCTCCAGCAGTCTCAATACCGAGGGAAAGTGGGGCGACGTCGAGAAGAAGCAAGTCTTGGACAGCCTCGGACTTGTCTCCAGAAAGAATAGCAGCCTGGACAGCGGCTCCGTAAGCGACAGCCTCGTCTGGGTTGATAGACTTGTTGAGTTCCTTGCCAGAGAAAAGGTCAGAGAGAAGCTTCTGGACCTTTGGAATACGGGTGGATCCTCCGACGAGAACGATATCGTGGACCTGAAAAATGTATTGTTGAAAACTGTGATTGTTAGGGCGACAAAGAAACTGATAACACATTGGGAGCGAAACAGTAGGGTTATGTCCTTATAGTATGTCCTCAATTTATATCGGCAAAAACTACGAAAACTAAAGCCGGAACAGAAGAGGAACTAACAACACATTACGAAACAAGTTTATACTTACTTGGCTCTTGTCCATCTTGGCGTCACGGAGAGACTTCTCAACTGGGTCCATGGTGGATCTGAAGAGATCAGCGCAAAGCTCCTCGAAACGGGCACGAGTGATGTTGGTGTAGAAGTCGATTCCCTCGAAGAGAGAGTCGATCTCGATCGAAGCCTGGGAAGAGGACGAAAGAGTTCTCTTTGCGCGCTCGCAAGCAGTGCGAAGACGACGAAGAGCACGTGGGTTAGAGGCAAGATCCTTCTTGTGCTTGCGCTTGAACTCAGCAACGAAGTGGTTGACCATGCGGTTGTCGAAGTCTTCTCCTCCAAGATGGGTGTCTCCGGCAGTAGACTTGACCTCGAAGATTCCGTCCTCAATGGTAAGAATGGACACATCGAAGGTACCACCTCCAAGATCGAAGATGAGAACGTTGCGTTCTCCGTGTCCCTTCTTGTCAAGACCGTAGGCGATAGCGGCAGCAGTTGGCTCGTTGATGATACGAAGGACGTTGAGTCCAGAGATAGCTCCGGCATCCTTGGTGGCCTGACGCTGCGAGTCGTTGAAGTAAGCTGGGACAGTGATGACGGCATCCTTGACGGTGCTTCCGAGGAAAGCCTCAGCGGTCTCCTTCATCTTCAGCAAAACCATCGACGAGATTTCTTCTGGGGTGAAGATCTTGGTCTCTCCCTTGTACTCGACCTGGACCTTTGGCTTAGCTCCCTCAGCAGAGATGACCTTGAATGGCCAATGCTTCATGTCGGACTGAACAGCTGGATCGTCGAACTTGCGTCCGATGAGACGTTTGGCGTCTGAAAAAAAAGAAAATTAGGAAAAATTCGTTTACTTTTTAGCTATGATAGTCCGTGGGACATGAAACAGTAACTAACCGAAAACGGTGTTGTGTGGGTTCATGGCGACTTGATTCTTGGCAGCATCTCCGATGAGACGTTCAGAGTCGGTGAAGGCAACATACGATGGAGTGGTTCTGTTTCCTTGATCGTTAGCAATGATCTCGACCTTTCCGTGTTGGAAAACTCCGACACAGGAGTAAGTGGTTCCGAGATCGATTCCAACTGCGTTGTGCTTACTCATTTTCTGAAAAATCAAACTTTAGGAGGACGAAAAATCATATAATTCGAAGGTAAAATAGCGAAGAACGAGTGAAAATTAGGCGGAGATCCCAAAAACGTCAAGAAAATTCGAATTTGAACGAAAATCGACCTCGAAGCGCGAAAAACAAAAATTCGAATTTTCTAGAAAACATGAATTTTGGCCTAGTGAGCCGATTTGGAAGGGAATTTTTCGACTATTCTAACGAAAAATATGCTACGAAGTACAAAATGAGACTATTTTTGGCAAAAAATCTATAACTGAGCATAAATTGGTAGGGTTCCACGACAGAAAAGGGTAGAGAATCGCGAACCAAAACGAGAGATTCTTGCGCAAAGAATGTTCGCGATGAATGGAGGAGGAGGGAGCGCGCACCACATTTCAATAGAGCGCAATTCAATTCGTGGTGAACCCTGAGCGAAAATAAATACATCACCAGAAAGCCCAAAAATCCCACTATTTAATCGTATAAAATTTCAAAATTTTGAAAAAAGTTTTAGAAATCCTAATTTTTGGGCGGGGCGCCATGGAAGGCCTGGAAGGTTCGCGGTGAGGCAAGCTCAATGTTTGCGTCTCCTGTTTTTTGCACACTCTTGCCAATTTCTTTCTTTCGAAATCAACACGGACTGATCGATCTTTAAAGACCACAAATGATCGAGAGAAGTTCATCAGAAGGGCAAAGAAAGTGCTAGAAGTGCATTTCACAAGAGACCTAAAGATGACATTTCATGATTCCGATAAAATACAGAATAGAATACCCTTATATCATCCATCTCAATGTTTTATATTGTTCCATTTGAACTTCTCGAAGAATCCCGGTTCTTCCTCACTCCAAAAATATTTCTCATCATTAGTTTCGCTTCCTCATTTTCTACACCCTTCTCGACGATTCTATGGTGTCTGATTCATAGGTTTTTTTCTTTCGATAACAGACACACCACTGGTCACAAACAAACACTTCGTGAACACACAATTTGACGCGTTTCTTTTTGAGACTCTGTGATTCTGCATCATTTGAGGGGATTCGAATGTTCTCGAAAACCTAGAGCAGATGGACGAGACACCTGGCAGTCGACAACAACATTGGTTTCTATGGAGATGGAATGGGGTCAACCTGTGCCAGGGGGAATAGAGACCAGTGCTTTCAATGCATACATTTATTCGTCAACAAGCTCGAGATTCACAATAATAAATTTAGAGAAGGCTAGTTCATCCCTGGAAGGGACTAGTCGAGGGGCTTTTCACAAATAGAGTGGAAGTGAGCAGTGCATGGATAGTAGTAGTTGTAGCCCTTGATAGTATTTGTAACCGTTGGAGATGAATAGAAGGCAATGCAGGTGGCGTTGAGTACGACGCTCTTGCCGTTGATCTTTTGCTCGTATGGTTCAAAAAGCCACACTCTGAAAAAAGATAGTTTTTTCTAGAAAATTCTTAAGAACAGAAGATTCTAGTCTTCTTAAATCTTCAAACTTACAATTCTTCCTTTACTTCAGCCTGAACCCAAGTGAAGTAATAGTCCGGGAACAATATTTTCACCGCTTCAAACTCGAAGGAGTTGTCTACATTGAAGAGCGTCGCTTCTCTACGTTCACAGCTCTTCACAGCTCCTTCGAAATCCAAAAGATCTGGTTGGCGGATGTAACAGTTCTTCTCGAATTGGAACCATCCTTTTGGGCATTCTGACATTCACAAATTGACTAGACGTTTTTGAGTGATGGACTTACTTTTCATTTCGAATCTAGGGTTACCAGAAACTCCAGCAACGAGAAGGGCGAAGAAAATCAATAGACGAGGACTGGACATGATGACCAACTGGACTTACCTTCTTCACGAGGGGCCTTTTTATATGGGACCATGTAGATTAGATAAGAAAAAAGATGACGTCTTCCGGATGTTAGATGGATAGACAGATGAAATAGGGTCAACCTGTGCCAGGGGGAATAGAGAGCAATGCTTTCAATGCATAGATTTATTTGTCAACAAACTCGAGAATCACAATAATAAATTTAGAGAAGGCTAGTGCATCCATGGATGGAATGATTCGAGGGGCTTTTCACAAATTGAATGGAAGCGAGAAGTGCATGGATAATAGTAGTTGTAGCTCTTGACTGGAGATGCATAGAAGGCAATGCAGGTGGCCACGGAGTTCTTGCCGTTGATCTTTTCCTCGTATGGCTCATATAGCCACTCTCTGAAATAAGATAGTTTTTTTTAGGAAATTCTTAAGAACAGAAAAACTTACAATTCTTCCTCCACTTCTGCCTGAACCCAAGTGAAGTAATAATCCGGGAACAAGTTTCTAACCGCTTCAAACTCGAAGGAGTTGTCTACATTGAGGAGCGTTGCTTCTTTACGTTCACAACTCTTCACTGCTCCTTGGAAATCCAAAATATCCGGTTGGCGGATGTAACAGTTCTTCTCAAATTGGAACCATCCTTTTGGGCATTCTGATATTCAAAAATGACTTAAAGTTTTTGAATGACTGACTTACTTTTCATTTCGAATCTAGGGTTACCAGAAACACCAGCAACAAGAAGAGCGAAGAAAATCAATAAACGAGAACTGGACATGATGACCAACTGGACTTACCTTCTTCACCAGGGGCCCCTTTTATACGGGACCATGTAGATTAGATAAGAAAAAAAAAGATGACGTCTTCCCAGGGGTGATTGTAGGTTTGATGGATAGACAGATGGTCAAAGATCAACTTCATTTGTGTGGTAAAAAAAAGTCGGGAAAAGAGAAAAAAAGGAGAAAAAAGTATAGAGAAATCACAATTCTAAACGAGATCCGGAATGTGAATAGAAAGAATCTTGAAGGGACATCTTCCGTGGACGCGGCACTGGTTGTATCGTATTGCTGATTACTGTGGGTCCTGAAACTTGAAAAATGAATACTGTAACAAATCTTATGATACCTGTCAACGAGCTCAATTCAGGAATCTTTGGTGGTTTCTTGAGTGCCAACGCGAAACCGAGACAACAAAGACACAGCTGATCAAAGACCAAGACCATTGCCAATAGATAAGGCCATCGTATTTGACATAAGCCTAGTTGGTACTTTCGAGATTCACAGATCTCTCGTACACGTGGATTCTCCCAGCCGTATGGGTACAGGATGCAACCGGCGAGCATGAAGACGACTGGAAAGGAATCAAGGTCAGCTGGATTGTTGAGATGAACTTTTTTTCTAATAAGAAATTCATGGTTTTAATTTTTCTAACAAAAATTTTTTTTTCAATTTTCTAACAAGAATTTTTTTTTCAATTTTCTAGCAAGAATTTTTTGATGGCCCGTTTTCATGGTTTTCATGGAGTAACAGCGCATTCTTGAAATTAGCCCCAGGACATTTCAAAACCGGACGATTCAAAACCTGATGTTTCAGGACATTTCAAAACCGGACGATTCAAAACCATATTTTCAGGACACTTCCAAACCGGACGATTCAAAACCTAATGTTTGAAAACCGGACATCTTATCACCGGATGTTTCCAAAACCTTCAAAGTCATATTACCAAAATTCTTGAGAGCACAGCTTCTAGGACCTTTCAGATGACCTAGTATTTTTTGTGTTGAGTGAGAAGACTTATTTGAGGCTCCGAGTCGTTTCAAGATCAGTTGTTTGGAAATTGGATACCACCGAACTTTTCAAAACCGGAATTTTCAAAACCGGCAGTTCTAAAACTCTTCAGATCGAAACTATTCGAAACTTTGTGTTTCAAAGCCGAAGTAGGTAAGTGCACACTTTAATGATTAAAGAATCAGGTTTACAAAAGTTCAATTTGAAACTTTCGGCTTTGAAATATCCCAGTTTTCAAACATCCGGTTCTGGACGGTCTGGTTTTGAAATGTCTCCTTTTTTAAACATTTGGTTCTGAACGATCTGGTTTTGAAACGTCTCCGTTTTCCGAAATCAGGTTCTGAAATGTCTGGTTTTGTGATGTCACGGAGCCTACATCTCTTTTTTCAGTTATTTTCACTTCAGATTCGAAATCCTCAAAAGTCTATGATCCAATTCTTAGTTTCCAAAATCAACTCACAAGCAAAAAAGTGAAGCCAGGAGCATAGGATGAATGCGTGACGATCACGAAGAAGAACAAGAAGCTGAAATTCAGAATCTACGAATTTCAAAAAAACCTTGATGTTACCAAAATAGAGAAGATGGCCAGAAAACTGAGAACCGTGGCGGCTAGTACTAGAAATGCTGAAATCTCGAACCACATGCTCAATGGGCGGACTCTGAACAAAGAAAATGGTTATTATTTTTTCGAGTAGTTCCCAATACCTGAACGGACTCCATGGACATTCACTGGTTCCACAGTAATCATATAACCCAAAGTATCCACCCTCATCGTTCCCAATCCACGTGGGATGAATTAGAGCTAGTGTTTGAAGAACTGCTAAAAATAAATCAAAGACGATTCAGAGCTCTTTTTGACTAGCCTACTCACTGGTGCACAATCCACACAGAACCCAAATCGCGCCCACCACTCGCCAGTTCCTCGTGTATATCGAGTGATAGGATAATGAGAATTGTTGCATTCGAATTCTTGGAAATTCAGCAGCGGCTCTTGTTGTGCACCTCCACCTCCTCTTTCCGGGTGTTTGTGGTTGGGATAACTGTAGTTTTCGGACACGGGATTACGGTAGTTGAAGCATGCCAAAACAAAGGAGAGGCAAAGAGAAAGAGGACAAGGTGAGAAAAGGTTCGTGAACACAAGATTGGTGTTCAAGTGAGAAAAATGAGGAAGAAAACACCTGCGAACTGTGAAGAAAGAATGCTTTGGAAGGGGAATCTAGAAAAATGGAGATTCCGGAGTTTGGGGAATTTGGTTCTGACAGTAAGAAAGGGGGTTGGAATTCGGACTTGGAGTTTTGAAAACTCTTAGATTGCGTTTTAGGCTTGAGAATTCTCAACTTCAAAATAAATCTTCTGCCAACCAAGACTTTCAAACACTGCAACTTCCATTAAAATAAAAAATATGTCTTTCTTTTTTGTGTAATGAAAATCCTTATAGTCCCTGCTAATTCTACACACTGTTTTTAGAAAGACCAGAAAAAACTGGCTCCGCGACACTTTGCAACCGGTCATTTCGCAACTACCACAGTTCGCCACACGTTCAATTTTTATTAGAGAACTTTTCGAAATTTTCAACAGTGGAGTAACTCACTTCGCAACCGGTCATGTCACAGTTGCGAAATGACCGGTTGCGAAGTGTCGCGGAGTAAAATCGGAATTGGGTCTCCTAATTTTTTTGAAATAAACATTTCGAGATTCATAGTCAAGGAATCTTCTGAACTGACTTAACGAATAATACTGGATCGAGGGCATTCCATTTTAAAACTGGCACCCGAAGCAGAACTTTCCCGGATTAGAACTGTTCGAAATGGACCCACTAGAATGTGTTAATCACTGTTTAGAGAACATTCTTGCAATTAAATTTCAAACAGTTCCTCCTGAAAAGTTCTATTTTGGGTGGTTCTATTCTGGCGAGAGTTGTACAGTTAAATTTTTTGACCAGTTCTAAAGTCGGCTCCGCGACAGTTCGCAACCGGTCATTTCGCAACTGTAACCTTTCGCCACACGTCCCTCTAACAAAAAATTGAGCGTGTGGTGAACTGTCGTAGTTGCGAAATGACCGGTTGCGAAGTGTCGCGGAGCCCTAAAGTCGAATACTTCCTGTTATTACTCTTTTTGAACTGATGCTTCCCAACTGAAAAGACCCAAAATTTTCTATCAAATACAGTAAAAACCTTAGGCTCAGAATCCGGATGAAGGATGATATCTCAGAAAAATATTTAGATGCAAAGGAGTATGCCAAAAAGCGAAAAATTGAGAAATTGAGTGTGTGCCCAAAAATGGTCTCCAATTCCTCCAGACCAATCGGGCGAAAAGTGTCTCAAGACAAAGAAAAAAGGGAATGATAAAAAGTGGGGAAGAATCGGGAGGATTGAATTTCTTTATTCGAGAATCGAAGATGGGAATGGAAGTCAACAGAGGAGCAAAAAGAATACAGTTTTGGACACCTTTACGGGCGGAGAAGAGATAGTTGACCACCGCCTCCCGTTCGGGGAGACTCCTTTTGTTTGTTTGGGTTGATGGAAAAGAAATGAATTACGATTCGGATTTCGGGATTGATAAAACGGGCAAAGATAAAACTGTGTGTGTATCCATTGAGCCTTGACATTTTGAACCTGGACAAATATAGTGATGTGTATCTGAGTGAATGGTGGAGGAAGCTGCAATTGTTCCCGATTTCCCATAAATACCCTTGAATTGAAAACGATTTACTTCTTTTAAAGATATTATAGGTGAGCGTTATAAAAATTCAGAAGATTGTAGAAGTAACAGGTGGAAATTGATCAAAAGGATCATTAACAATGAGTTTTCAATGGGGAAATAAGGGGAATCAGATAAAATTTTTGGGTTTCCAGCAATATTACAGTTTGAGGAGAACAGCTTGCTTGGGTGGAAGGTTCAATGGAACCTTTGCAATGTCGAGACGGTCGCGGGCCTTGTATTCAGTGATGTTGGCAGTGACAACTGAGAATTCCGCGATATATGTTTCTCGCTTTGGTAGAAGCTTGGAGGCTGGGGCGACGCTGAAGTCGATCACTTGTTCCTTATTTCCGAAATTGAGTGCCACGACGAAAACGGATCCGACAGCGGTGGTAGTATCGTTTCGAACGTAACGAGAGAAAAGAATGACATCATCGTTGAAAAGCTCGTCGCGAATAGTTTCTCCAACGATAAGTGCCTCATCGCGTTGACGGAGTTTGGCAAGCTTCCGATAGATTTTGAGAGGAGAGTCAGAGATGTCGAATTGGCTCTGAAATGTTGAAATTTTACATTTGAGTTATTTAGTCCGACAAAACTTTGTGTTGCCTGAAAATAAGTAAAAATGTATGCTTATTCCGAAACTCACAATGAAAAAACCTCAAAATTGCCTTAAAACACAAAAAATTTGCTTTGAGAAGGTGATTTTTGTGTCAGAAATGGTGCCAGGCGGTTTTTTTAGGAGTTTTCCCTTCCATCGACCTTTTACACATTGTTTTTCAGCTATTCCAGTAGGAAAAATCGAAACAAAGGAATGACCAAAATTGAAGGGAGAGAAAACTCCAGAGTTCCGATTGGGACGACTTCTGGCAAAAATGACCTTTTCAAAGCGGATTTTTGCAATTTCTGGGCTTCTCCATTGTGAAATTTGGAATCAACACTCATTTTTACACATCTTGAGCCTTCTTTTAAGCTTACGTTGTAGTTATCCATATTCAGATTATCGTCAGTCTCTGGGAAGAATATCTTGTCACTTATTCCAGTAAAGCCGTGATGATTGTCTTGTTTCGGATACCACTGCATGACTCCTCTTTGCTTGTTTTCATCGGGATTTTGAGTAATCGCATCCTTCAATCCGTACTCTTGTCCATAATAGACAGAAACAGCTCCAGGAAGAGTAAGTTGAAGGAAAGAAAGCAGATGAGCGGTGGATGATTCGAAACGGGAGGCAAGGCGCGAAGATTCCGAGTTGGAGAATTGCCAGTGAGGAGTGTATTTGGCGACCTGGAATTTGAGAAAATTATGGATTGGAAACTACTTTGATTGGCTCCGGGACGATTCGCAACTCGATTTTTCAAAACCGAGACATTTCGCAGATAAAAATGCATAGATTTTCGCAAAAAATCCTGTAAATAATGTAAAATTAACAATGATGATTGTCATTTTCATTTGCTGTCACTTCTAGGTATTTTTCGCAAAAAATGATGCGTTTTTGGCTGCGAAAAGTCTCGGTAGCGAAAAAACTCGTTGCGAATTTTCTCGGATCTACATATAGCATTCATAATACGAATTGTCACAGTTCTATAGAATGCACGAATTCTAAAACAAGCACTTCTATTACAACCATTCACAATTATATATGAAATTCTACAACAAACTTACAGGTTTCCGATACTTATCGACCTAAACTCTGCGATTTTATGAGTTTTCATTTCTTGAAATCTCTCACCTCGTGTCTTTGATAGGCAGAATTCAATGCGTCATGCACACACTTCGCCACTGATGGCTCGCATTTCTTCTCATCCAAATTAGCGAACGAATTGTCAATGACATAGTGAAGAAGTCCAGTTTCTGTAGCCTTGACGTGCAAGTCTTCTACATCCTTCAGGGAGGAGAAAAGAACGCTGAAAAGATATGTTTTTGTCAAAAACTTTAGGAATATGCCATACATCTTCTTTTCTTTCAATTCTTCTGTGGATTCGACATATTTTTGAACGTATTTTGTAAGATCTTCAAGTACTTTGACAGCTGCATCGTGACTTGGTTTTCCTTTAGCATCAACTGCCAACTGGCTTATGTGATCAATATGGAATCCGTCAACTCCCAAATCCAAGAATTTCTTTAGAGCTCCTTTGATTGTCGTCTGGACGGCTTCGTTTTTCCAATTCAATACTGGATTTTGACTTGTTGGGTATCCGAGATATTTGATGTTGTTTGCACCGTGGAATGGATAGAAATTGGTCTCATTGAAACCTGGATCCGATGCTCTTGCAATAACGAACTTCGACTCGTCGCGTTGATCGAACCATGGATGAGAGATGTCAACAGTGGAGACAGGAAGATCCATGACAAGATACATGGCTCTGTTGTGAACAGTCTCAATAAGCTCCTTGAATTGCTCTTCAGTTCCGAATCTGTCGTCAACGGTGGCATGATCAACGACGTCGTAAGAGTTGAAATACTCATCCTTTTGAATTTTTATCACTGGTGTTGGGTAGACAGTCGTGACACCGATTTTACGAAGGAAGTCGATTTTCTGGGAAATTCCGGCGAAATCTCCAACACCGTCGTTGTCCGAGTCGTAGAAAGTGGCGGTGAGGAGCTGAAAAGAAGAATATGCGTTATTTATTGTTCTCCATGTCTATTTTCCCAAGATCTTATAGGATTTTGAATAATAATGAACCGCCGCAAAGGAGGGGGGAGAGGGGGAGAAATGATTAATTGTCGAGATAAACAGTTGACAGGCGAGTGAACGAGGTCATCAACACACGGAGAGGACTAATCCGTCAAAATTAGTGTGTATCTCGGGAGGGATAGAAAATGTAGAATTGAGATGTTCTATTATATCTGAGAGAAGAAGAAGAATTCGGCTCCGGGACGATTCGCAGCCATTTTAGTGCTGTTTTCTGCTTAAAATACCTCAAAATGACTGGTAAAGTGTAAAAAATGTTACTAAACAGCTTTTAAAAGGTAAAGAAACATTGAAACCCCGCTTAAACCGAAGAATAAGGTATGAGAGTAAGATTTTCGCTGCAAGACCAAAATTGGTCGCGTAAGGTCTTTCTTGACATTTTTCTTCTGTTTAAGCGGGGTTTCATTGTTTATTCACCTTTTAAAAGCTGTTTAGTAACATTTTTTACACTTTACTGGTCATTTTGAAATATTTTAAGCAGAAAACGGCCTTAAAATGGCTGCGAATTGTCCCAGAGCCAAGAATACTTACCTGGTAAGAAACTTTGGTTTGCCACCAATCTGGTTTTTGCTTTTCGGCACATTTTGGTGACCAAACGACGATTCCGATGGCCACACCGAACATTACAACCCAGGCGAGCCAGAAGAGAGCGAACAAAATAGCTCTGACTGGCTTCCAGAATGGGTCATTTCTATACTTCTCTAGTTGTTCCTTCGTCAAACCGATTGGCTTTGGCTCGAGTTCAAAGTTGACTACTTCGGCGTTCTGAAGCTTTTGAAAAAAATTTTATTTGAAGGAATTTGCTAGGTGATACCTTGTCAAATGTAGCAATATCTCCGCTACTAGATCCTCCTCTGAAATTATTGCCTTCTTCGGCAATGAGGGCGTCCTTTGTGGCCATCCTGAAAAAAATAAAGTGGTAAAGTAATCGAAGACGAGTGCACAAAAAGTAGGAATTCAAAAAAGAGAGGGGGGAAAATGCAGTCAGCCGAGTGTCAGGAAGAAAAGAGTGGAAAAACGGGCGCCGACGAAGTGTAGAAGAAGAGATAGGGCGGAGACATAGAAAACATGTCTGCGCCTCTTTATTTTAACTGATGCTTCACCGATTCCGATTTCATCACACATTAAATGTGTAGGATGGGGGGAATCGAGAGAGAGAGAGGGCGCTGTAGATTATCCGAAAGAAAGGGCACCCATTCGGAATGATATAGTGGAAAATGGGGGAAAGGAAGAACGAATTGGATGTGTTGAGAATGAGATGGGAGGAGATAGAAGATTGACTTGATTGAATAAGCTTTTAGGAACAGAGAAGCGAATTGAATTCAACAAATGAGCGTTCAAATTGTGATGATTTTCTTTTGTCTGCGAAAAATTGAGCTCACTTTCCAGCTCATGAGAACGTTCAGTAACTCAATTTTTACAAAGTTACGTGACTTTCGAGGTCCAATAATCGGAAACTTTTCGTTTCACCGAGCAAACACAATGCAGCTTTTTCACTTTTTTATCGCGGCAGGTAAATACAGAGTGCATTCAATTAAAAGTTTTATTTTCCATGCAGCAGCAATCACGCCTCATTTTTTCCAAGCAATTTGACCACAATATTGCGTCAGGCACAACAAGCAACGAAAATAAATATGTGAAGTGGAGTGCTGACCACAGATTGGGGGAAAAATGATGACAAAGCACACGAAAACACTATGAAAAGACCTAGATGATTTTTCAAAGCTTTGGCGAAAAGATGACAAAAACAGCTAAAAGAAAAATTGACCAAAAATGGATAACTGATGACAAAGCACACAAAAACTTATTGCATTTATTATGAGAAACATGATTTTTTAGAGATTTTGACAGGAAAATAGCTTCAAAACAGCCGATTTTAGACAGGAAAATCAAAAAATTCGCTGAAAAAAAAATTAAAATGTGCCGCCGGCTGAAAAGTGTGTGATTTGACGTCAGGGTGTTTGCGGAAATTTGTCAGCGCCTACCGTAATTTGGAGCAGCAAAAAGAGCACAAAACCCGAAAATGAACTAAAAAGCGCGAAAAGAAGGTGCGAATAGTAAAAAAGTAAATATCAGAGAATGGGGAAGAGTGAGCCAAAACGTTTCTATTTGCTTTTCGTAAGGTGGTGAGGCTACCTCTGCCCAAGCTCTGCGAAGAGCACACACAGAAGTATATAAAGGCCGAGAATTCAACAATTTGATATATTTGAACAAGTGTATAGACACCCCGGTGTACTACGCTTCATTAAATTACGGGCCGAGAGAAGGCAGGTTCACACGAAGGTTTATTAGCTGTAATTCTATAATATGCGCACGTAGGAGCAACATTTCCGATTGGAGGAGAAGGGGGAGGCAGTGTTTGCAAACCTCTCTACGGACCATTAATCATATGAGAGGTACACTGGGAGGAACTCAAAGAAGAAGAAGAAAGGGATGGGAGGAGGGATTAGTAACGGAAATGAGGAGGATTAGAATAGTAGGAAAGACAAGTATTCAAGTGAGAAAGTTAGGTCGAAGTTGAACATTTGTCTCGGATTGTTTCGAGGCTGACAAGGGAGTTACTTGAGGTGTCGAGTTGAACTTTTTTTAGGAATCGGACCACAGACTATATTGACCGTGAAGATTCAGAATCTGCAATATAAATTGACAAAATGTTTACGTGACTCGAGTTATCAGCCATTAAAGTCTCAGTCAGTACTAATTCTGCTGATTTTTGACATCTCATAACTTAGCTCCCACGCACTTTTAGAAGGTCTAGTTTTTTGTGTTCAGCTCAGAATAATTCCTGCAATCAAATCACGTAAATAACTAAACATTGTCCAATTGGAACATGTAATGATCGCAACTCTCCTATTTTTAGTCTAAACTAGTTTTTGAAACCTATACTATCTAATTGAAGGCTCTATTCTGAGCTTAACAC
Organism: Caenorhabditis sinica; assembly: GCA_963932045.1. Lineage (NCBI taxonomy): Eukaryota > Metazoa > Nematoda > Chromadorea > Rhabditida > Rhabditidae > Caenorhabditis > Caenorhabditis sinica. The sequence goes on from OZ009940.1 coordinate 26,806,828, forward strand.
TAAAAACTAGACCTTCTAAAAGTGCCTGAGAGCGAAGATATGAGTTGTCAAAAATCAGCAAAATTAGTACTGTCTGAGACTTAGATGGGTGATAACTCGAGTTGCATGAACATTTTGTCAATTTTTATTGCTGATTCTGAATCCTCACGGTCAATATAGTCTATGGTCCGATTCTTAGAAAAAGTTCAACTCGACACCTCAAGTAACTCCCTTGTGAGAGAAAGTGCTTCTAGTACAAAATTTCAATGTTTCATCTGAAAGCTTCTGACTCCAACTTTATGGGTTATGAACAGTGACAATCGTTGCAGATTCTGAATCCTCATTGTCAACATAAGTAGTCTACGTTCCGATTATTTTTAAAAATCAACTAGACATACCCTGTGATGAGTTTGAGAAAACGAGCCAGCTGTCAATAAGGTAAAAGAATCATGAGAATGTAACCTATTTTCATTCATTTCAATGTTTTAGTCATTTCAATATTTTCATTCATTTCAAACAACTGTAATCTCAAAAACCAAAAAAAAAACCAAAAATGAACAGTTGTGATGGAAGGATTCCCCGAAAACTCCCACAAACGATCACCTATACTGTATTTGTTATAATCTTGACTTATAAGAAGAAAGGACCGCGTCTACCCCCAAACCACCCGATTTGGAGTAGTAATCTGTCAACAAACACTTAATGGAATGGTCCGAAAAGAAAGAATATGGTAAGTACTCTCTGTAGCACTTGACCGTTCATTCAGAGTAATTTAGGAATGAGAAGTCTCTTGGGAGAATGAAGACTGGGTGAGCATGGTTTCTGAATAAGTTAATTGTTTCTTAAGATTCAGAATTTAGATTCAGAAGGTTTCAAATTCAAGATTGAGTTTCACTACTCAAGATTCAAAATTCGATATTTAGATCACTGAAATCAGTGAGCTATAACTCCTTCACGTGCCGGGTTCCATTACCCTCCACGCTGGCATTCGAATCGTCTGCCACGTGGAGATTTCGTACTGTAACAAACAGCCACACACACTCCCCATTAATGTATTGCTAATCCAACGATCAGTGTGTTCGGAACTCTTCTCTTTAGAAGTTGAAAAAAGTGAGTTTGTCTTTCCCCCCTTTTCCACTCACCCAAAGATCCTTCAAACTTCCAGACTTTCGATTCACTCTAACAGAAAAACTGAAGAATGACGGCTCCAAATAGCAAGAGCAAGAACACCACCAAGAGGGATCCTGAGAAGAAGTCAAAGAATTCCAAAACGACGACGACGAAAAAGAAGAACTCGACATTGACAATGTCGAAATCGCAAACATCAACGGATCAGAAGGAGAATGAGAAGGATAAGAAACGGGACGAGAAGGAAGTTTTGAAGGTGGATAATAAAAAACCGAAAGAGGAGAAGAAGGAGGCGCCAAAAAAGGATGTTGTGGTGCCAAAGGAGGTGCCAAAGGAAAAAGAGCAACCGAAGGAGCAACCAAAAGAACAGCCGAAAGATCAATCGAAAGAGCAGCCGAAGAAGAAAGACACTCGAGCTGAGGAGGAAACCAACAAGGTTAACATTTGGGCTCCGCGACACCTCGCAACCGGTCATTTCGCAGCTGCGACAGTTCGCCACACGTTGCATTTTATATTAGAGAAATTTTTCGAAAATTTCATATTTAGAGGAACTCACGAGTGGCAAAATGTCACAGTTGAGAAATGACCGGTTGCGAAGTGTCGCGGAGCCAGCATTTTAGATATTTTTTTTGCTACACCACTAACTCGACTAAAACTTCATTTTGCTTTCCGTGCGTTTTTTCAAGATGGCAGGCGTCTAGCGAGAATAACACGAAGCTTTGAAATTTTTAAAAAATTCTGCGGGAAGTCCGAAAACTTCAAATTTTAGCCATGTTAGCAATAGAGCGCGTCTCAACATTGAAAATATCGCTAATCTTTGATTCTCAGCAAAAAATTCTTGGTTTTCAGCAAAACGAGCCGAGTGGAATGGATGTGATTGTGAAGGAGGACGGCAAGAAGACCAAAATGGACGATGGATACGAGGATTTTGGACCCGGTGCTCAGCAAAATAATTGATCTGCTTACAATAAATAATTTTTTGAGTATTTTATTATTTCGATTCTTTAGAAAATTCAATTTATTGCCAGTGAAAATGATCGAACACCAACACTATTGACTGTAATCGTTGGCCGTACTCTGTACTTGTTGCTGGTTTTGCAGAATATGCGTAGGAACAAATCTGAAAATGAAGAATAACTTTGTATTCTGAAAGGTATAGTCCTCACCAATCGTAGCATTTCTGTAGTTCTTGATGATCAAAATGCTGGGAAATGGGTCGACAGCTGGATACAATGAAATAGTAGATGCAACGAATGCACTAGCAAAATCGAAATCTAGGTCGAGCATTGGGCAGAGAAAGTATACAGTTATTGGCATATGCATGAGGAATAAAGGGATAGCAGTTTGGAGGACCAGGGCATAGAAGAGCTGAAGTTGCAGACTGTTAGCTGCATTCGAGACTAACGAGAGTTGTTTGGACAAACGGATATAGCATAGAGTACCGAATCCAAAGACACAGGTCATGGAGGAAATCTGAATTTTAAAGAAAGGAAGGTTGAAACTTCTGTAAATGAACTCCTACCACCATGAACCACATTTGTCCCACTCCAATCCATGCTGGTATGTTCAAGTTGTTAGTTCCATTTTCTCCTATTTTATTGAAGAACTTAGCACCGATGTAACTGATATTTTCCATTCCCACTCCAACTTTCTCCATTATTAAATCCCTGAAAGTCAAGCTTCAGTTAACATGTACAGTACTGGCCAATAATCTATGAACATTTGGCATTTTCAGCTGAAAAACGTCAACTTTGGGGGTCTGGGAAAGGATGTTAAACTTGACCGTTTGATCTGAAATTTTTTGGGTGTGTACATCAACTCTAGAACTTTGTTTTTGTAGTTGAAAACTTAATTGTATGACCTCTTCTAAAGATGGTGCGTCCCTTAAAAACGGGGCAATGCCAAATTTCCGCATTCTCAGAGCAATTTTCATCGATTTTAGGGTCTTCTGCATTTCACGAGCCATATCATCTTTAGAAGAGGTCGTACAAAAAAGTTGTCAACTACAAAAATAGAGTTCTAGAGTTGATGTATACACCCAAAAAGTTTCAGATCAAATGGTCAAGTTTATCATCCTTTCCCATACCCTCAAAGTTGACGTTTTTCTACTGAAAATGCCAAAAGTTCATAGATTATTGATCGGTACTGTATCTCGGTCATAGTCAGTATTCTTACCTTGTATAGTCATTCATATCTTGATTTGGCCAAAACCAAACCCTCACCACTGTAGCCCACCATATCCCAGTGACGATTGGAATAAAGAAAAGAATTCCGAATTTCCAGCCAGAAGTGTATTTGTCACCAAAATTAGTGTCTATTGAGCCGTAGCGGTAAATGAAGTGAGATGCGAACAGAGCCATTGAGGCACCGAAAATTGCTGTATAGACAAGGACAACCCATGAGGAGGTGTCTGACGAAAGAAGAGAATCGGCATGGTTTACACGGAAAACGATGAATGCACAACCGACGGAATGGGCGATCTGAAGGAAATGGAAGTTGTGATTTGCAAGTTTGAGTATGGGCAGTTGACCCTCTGGGTTTTTTTAAAAACTCACAATCTCCGCAGGCAAATCGAAAACACCCCAGAATATCTCAAAACAAGTAGTGTACATCATCAGCCATTTATATTTGCCAGTAAGTTTTGGAGAGCGTGCGAAAATTAGCCAAACAAGAAATGAATTGAGTATAAATGAGATGATCGTGCACACCAGTTGGTAGGGGGACATATTGGAGAATGAAAAAGTTGAAGGAGGCAATAGTGAAGGAGCTTGAGGCAAGTGAAATGTTCTGTAATCAGATGATGTCTGTGCCTAAAAAGGTAGTGATTATTCCCTCGTGGTTGATGTGAAAGTGGTAATTAGGAGGCTGTTGATCTGAATAGTCTGTCTGGTGGCATTTTGAGAAAAGTGTGATTCATAAAAATACTATTTTAAAGAACGTACTTGGAATATTGAGGGAAAATTTGACCAACAAGATCAAGCAAGATCAGACCTTGTAACATGCACTTTTTCAGTTAAGGATTTGAAAACAAAACAAAACTAGGTCAAGAACAAAAGTGACTACTTCCGTTTGGCAAGTGGTAGAAAGAGGAGACCAGTGTTCCAAGGGATTCCGAAATTCGACTTCCGACTTCAAAAAGATCACTTTTCTGTAACTCTGGCGGAGATGTGTCTGAATGCTGGGGTATAGATATAGAGCAAAGAGTACAAGAAAACGGAAACGAAACGGTTTCGAGTTGAGCGAATATGAGTGCACCTTGTGAGTTAGATATTGAAGAATTCGTAAAGCTAACATTTTCGATGTTAGAGAATCTTATCTGATCTTCAGCAGTTCGTATTATGACAAAGGGGATCATCCAGCGAAATAGCTATAGAGAATATTTGCAAACAAGAAAATAACCAGGTCAAGAACAAAGAGAATAAAGCCAGGACAACTTCACGTTAAGATTTTTATTCAAAACCAAAGTTTTCAAAATCCACGCTGTCATTTTCTTTCTTATCTTGCCTTCGCTCTCCTACCATTATTACTCCACCATACTCGACTTCCTACCGCATTCAATCGTCATTTTCATCGATATTGTCTTCGTCATCAAAGGGGTCTTCTGGTGTGATTATATTGCAAATCTTGTGGTTTTGTTGTTTTTGTGAAGAATAGAAGCGATGAAAGTGTCTTCTGGAGGAGTGACGTCGCCGATGCAACGTCGATCACCATCGTCCGATTCGTCGATGGTCGAGGATCAACGCATTGCCACGGCGATTGAGAAGGATTCGGCGAGTTCCAAAGAGATTGAGGTCAACGAGATTGATCCGTGTAGAGGAGCATGGGGGAATCAGGTAATAGTCTAGATAGAAAATAGTTGTAGTGTCGGTTTTCTAGCTCGAGTTTCTTCTTTCAACCCTTGGGATGGCTGTTGGGTTGGGTAATATTTGGAGATTCCCGACGAGGGCTTACAATAATGGAGGATGTGGGTTATAAAGATCTTGCGACTTATCCACGAATCGAGTTTCAGGTGCCTTCCTAGTACCGTATATTTCTTGTGCTCTTCTATTTGGTCTACCTGCTGTCTATCTGGAATTTCTGCTCGGACAATACCATAGAACCACTGCTCCAATCATTTTCCGCCGATTCGCTCCGATTCTTCAAGGAGTTGGATGGATGGCAGTAGCAGTTTCGTCGCTGGTGGCTATTTACTATATCATCATCATTGGATGGAGTACTGTTTACATGGCCGCCATCGTCTTTCAACAGCATACGGGGCTGTGGACTCGGTGTGGAAACGAGTGGAATAAGGCGGAGACGTGTCTGGATGCTGGGATGCAATCATTGTGCATAGCTTATAATAAAACTGGAAATGAGACGATTCCAAGTTGGGCGAATATGAGTGCTCCTCGTAAGTCAGCTATTGCAGTATGTCTTTAAGTTGTGAAATTTCAGATCGTGGAGAATCTTTTGTGCACTTCAACGGATCGTGCTTTGACAAAGTAGATCTTCCAGCCGGCGCCATGACAGCTACAGAGCAATACTTTTTGTAGGTCTTTTTTCTCGAAATTTTTTTTTCTCAAGAATTCAATCTAATTTTTAGCGAGTATGTCGTCAAGCCATCATCAGGATTTTCGGATTTCAATGACATGAATTTCAAATCGTTTATTGGAATGAACGTATGCTGGCTCATTGTAATTTTGATCCTTTGGAAAGGTGTTGATTACATGGGAAAGGCTTCATATGTGAGCTCAAAGTCTACTTTCTTGCAGCATTGAAATATTTTCAGGTTATCGTAACTCTTCCGTATTTCATCATCATTCTGCTTTTCTTCCGTGGAATCACATTAGATGGTGCTGAAGATGGACTCTACTTCTATTTGGGGAATCCAGATTGGTCTAGGGTAACGATTTGTTTTAGAAGGGGGTTACTTGAGGTGTCGTGTTGAACTTTCTCTAGGAATCGGACCATAGACTATATTGACCGTGAGGATTCAGAATCTGCAATAAAAATTAGCAGAATGTTCACGTAACTCGAGTTATCAGCCATCAAAGTCTCAGGCAGTACTTATTTTGCTGATTTTTGGCAACTCATATCTTTACTCCCAGGCATTTTTAGAAGGTCTAGTTTTTTTGTGTTCAGCTCAGAATGATGCTTAAAATCAAGTTATGTAAATAACTAAAAATTGTCTAATTGGAACATGTAGAGATTGCAACTTTCCCATTTTTTGACTAAACTAGTTTTTGATACTATCTAATTACATGTTTTATTCTAAGCTTAACACAAAAATCTAAACCTTCCAAAAGTGCCTGGGAGCTAAGATATGAGTTGCCAAAAATCAGCAAAATAAGTACTGCCTGAGACTTTGATGGCTGATAACTCGAGTTACGTGAACATTCTGCTAATTTTTATTGCAGATTCTGAATCCTCACGGTCAATATAGTCTAGGGTACGCTTCCTAAAAAACTTCAACTGGACACCTCAAGTAACTCCCTTGTAAGTAGCCACGCCTTCAGCTGGTATATTTAGGTTATCGATCCGAAAACTTGGGGAGAGGCTTTGAAGCAGCTATGCTTCAGCTTGGGTATCGGATATGGCGGATTGATTGGAATGGCTTCATTCAGTAGACCGAACAATAATTGTTTCCGAGTGAGTCTGGAAAAGAATAACACTTAAAAATTCGAAATTTCCCAGGACGCTTTGATTGTTATAATCGGAGACACACTGATGTCTATTATCGGTGGTGCTGCTGTTTTCTCAACACTTGGATTCTTGGCGAAACAGAGAGGAGCTACGGTACCTGAAGTTGTTCAGGATGGATTCTCGCTTGCCTTCGTGGCATTTCCAGAAGCTCTTGGCCGAATGCCACTTCCCGAGTTGTGGTCATTTCTGTTCTTTGTGATGCTCTTCTTTCTTGGAATCTCCACTGAAGTCGCTTACGTTAATGTGTTCTGCTCGTCGATTTGTGATCAGTTTGTGAGTTTGAGAAAGAAGAAATGGATGGTTGTCGTTGGATGGTGTCTGGTGCTGTATGTCATGGGTGTTGTGATGGTTACAGATGTGAGTTTGAATCTTTTAAATTTTCATAAGAAGAAGAATGATTCAGGGTGGCTTCTACTGGTTCATCATGTTCGATGAGTATGCTGCAGGAGTATCTTCATGTTGTGCGGTAACTGCTGAAGTTCTCATTGTGGCTTTTGTCTATGGTTAGGACACTTATTTCATACTAAATATTCAACCAAAGGATTTTAGGAAGACGGAACCAGTTGGCTGATATGATTGAAATGTTTGGACCGCCCAAGAACAAGTGCACCAGCTGGATGGGACCACACTCACCGTACTTTGGATTCAATTGGATGTTTATAACACCAACACTGGGATCTGTTAGTTTTTCTGGTATTAACGATATTTCCTAAGGGGGAACGCGCTCAATCGCCAACTTGGCTGAAATTTGAACTTTCAGCTTTCCCGCAGTTTTGAAAACAGCGAAACATGTTTCGGTGGGTGCGTGGACTCCTCGTGGACAATTTGATTACTGCCCGAGTTGTCCACAAAACATGTTTCGCTGTTTTCAAACTGCGGGAAAGCTGAAAGTTCAAATTTCAGCCAAGTTGGCGATAGAGCGCGGTTCCCTTTGGGGAATATCACTATTATCTGCTCATGACTTTTGAAATTTCAGATTCTCATAATCCTGGCGAGCATTCGAGACTATCCGTACAAGGGTCAATCAGATGTCTACCCAGTTGCGTTTGATGTAAATATGCAGATTTCGAAACATAAATAAATTCCAATTTTTGTCGCAGATTGTCGGTTGGATGGTATGCCTGACACCAATGGCAATGGTTCCTATTTTCGCTCTTTTCGCCTACATTGAATTCAAAAAGAATGGTCACGATTTGAGAGGATTGTTCATGAAGCAAAGACAACTCAAATCATATGCGAGGATTTATAAGAAAATGGGATTGAAGGATCGTGTCAAACAGAAGATTCTACCGGATCGTGAGCCGTGGGATGATAAGCCGACTGGATACAAATTCAATGTCTCATCGGAATCTATGTCGACGTCTTCTAAGAATTCGAATTACTCAGACAGAGCCAATTTACTGAACTCTGCTTCTAGTATAGCTACACATAGTAAAACTCAATAAACGGATTTTATTGAATGGAAAAGTTTCATTAGACTCTGGACTCATTGCAAATGTGAAGGACAGTTTGTAGTTTTTCCTTCACGACAGTCGATTCTCTCCAACGCGTCGTAGAATTCACTGAAAAGTGGTGGAATTCAATATCTTCACTGATTCCAACTTACGTATTCAGACGGTAGCCAGATTTGAGAGTAGTACCGTAGTAGGACTGAAAAGTTGGGTTAACTTCAAAAACAGATCCTGGAATCTTACGAATGCTCCGAGAAGTAAAATACCACAAGCGATGGCTGTGGCCACAAGAGAGAGCATGTTGAGTGGATTTGATGCGATTGGCGGGAATTTGAAATGGAATCAGATGCTCGTTTTTTGGTCACGTCCATTTTTTTGGACTCGGTTGGATTCTAACGTTGGAAATGAGAATAAAAACTTTATCGCAAAAAAATAATAAGAGGAAAAAATCATTGCTTATCATTAATCTCAACTCGAAAATAACAGAATTAGTCTCGCGTCGTCATGGAGGAAAACATGGAAATCAACAAGATCTTGGTACCATTGGTAAGTCAAAAGAAAGTTTAGGGCTCTTTGGCGTTTCGAAACCAGTCATTTCGCCACCGCGACATTTCGCAACTCATAACGATATAGCAGCCATAACATTTCGCAACTGGACATGTCGCAACCAGTCATTTCGCAGATTTATAAACTTTCTTGTCTTGAGCTCATTTAGGCTACCTATGTCTTGGATAATTTTAAACCAACATGGAATTTTTAGTTGCGAAATGACGTGTCTACGGATTGTTGCAGTTGCGAAATGTCATAGTTGCATAATTGACAAAATTGCGAAATGTCGCGGTTGTGAAATGACTTGTTGCAAAACGTAGGGGAGCCAAGTTTAGCGATAAGATTTTCCTGTCACAGAAAGGAAAACGTCTCCGTTTGGGAAATCATGAGTACAAACTGGTCGAGCCAATTGCCACTGGACCGTTCTCGTCGGTGTTCCTGGTGGAAGAAGATGGGATACCGTATGCAATGAAAGTGGAGGCACAGCAAGGATGCTTGAGACCTGTACTCAAACTTGACCACTCTGTTCTTACCTCTCTGGGAAATCAAACTGGATTCCCATCCCTTATCGATGCTGGTCGAACCGATAACTTCAAATACGTCGTCATGCAACTCGTCGGTCCGGATCTCTCAATGCTCCTTGAGTTCGCACCTCAACAACGTTTTTCGCAGTCGACGATTTATAAAATCGCTCTTCAAACTTTGGATCGTCTCCGTGTACTTCATGACGCTGGATGGTTGAATCGAGATGTGAAGGCTCAGAATTTCGCGGTCGGGTTTGGAGAGGAGAGTAGTATTGTCTACATGCTTGATTTTGGATTGACCAGAAGATTCTTGTAAGTCATTAGTTGAAAGATGAAAAATAAGATAGTAGAAAAATTAGAAAAATGGGATTCAGGGAACCAGATGGTCGTCGTCATCTCCTCCGTCCATGGGGTCCATCAGTTGGCACTTTCCCATACGCCCCTCTGAACTCTCTCGGATTCTTGGATCAAACACCAGCCGATGATATTGAAGGTAATGATTTTTAGATGGATAATTCTGATTCTGATTCTCAGGATGGCTATACATGATAATTCACTTGCTGAATGGTCTTCCATGGCACAACTCTAGACGATCGCTGAGTTTGGCAAAAGTTCGAGAATGGAAAATGTACTGTAGAAGAGCGCCAGGGAAAACGAAATTGTTCGAGGGTATCGCCGAAGGGTGGAGCGAAGTATTTGATATCATTGTGAAGACTGCGTAAGTTATTATTTCATTGATCAGGTTTTCCAAAGAAGATTCTAGACACCATGAGCGTCCGGACTACACAAGAATCGCCAACAAAGTTTTGTCGATTGCTCGTCAGGAGAATATCGACTTGACAGAGCAGTTTGATTGGCAGGTGATAGGATGAAAAGGGTAACTGTACCCTATTTTAAATTTTCAGACCAATCCTGTCCTCCGTTCATTGGTTCGTCTGGGCCCACTCAGTTGTGATGAGTTGACAGCGCAGCCATGTGGAACACCAAGAGCTACACGAATGATCCTCTCACCAATCTGAATAATTGAACTCTTTCTCATTGTGGAGAAAATTGAAACTATTCGAGAAACCAGTCATAATACTTTTATTGATCTTTGCTTGTTTATATGATGTCAAAACTGTCTTGAGGAGATACAGAACGGCTTTAGAACGTTTCGCAACCAGTTATTTTGCAACTGTGCCACTTCGAAACTACAGTACCGGTCAATAGTGAACTTTTGGTGTTTCCAATTGAAAAACGTCAACTTTGGGGGTCTGGGAAAGGATGTTAAACTTGACCGTTTGATCTAAACCTTTTTGGGTGTATACATCAACTCTAGAACTCCATTTTTGTAGTTGACAACTTTTTTGTACGGCCTCTTATAAAGTTGGTGTGTTCCTTTAAAATGGGATGATGCTAAATTACCGAATTTTCAATGCAATTTGTCTGGGAAAAGATGACCGTTTGATTTGAAACTTTTTGGATGTACACACCAACTCTAGAACTCTATTTTTGTAGTTGACAACTTTTTTGTACAACCTCTTCTAGAGATGATATGGCTCGTGAAATGCAGAAAACCCTAAAATCGGTGAAAATTTCAATAATAATGCGGAAATTTTACATCGCCCCACTTTAAAGGGACACACCATCTTCAGAAGAGGTTGTACAAAAAAGTTGTCAACTACAAAAATAGAGTTCTAGAGCTGATGTATACCCTCAAAAAGTTTCAGCTCAAACAGCCAAGTTTAAAATCCTTTCCCAGACCCCCAAAGTTGACGTTTTTCAACTGAAAACGCCAAAAGTTCATAGATTATTGACCGGTACTGTACCGAGCAACTATAACCTAATTGAGCTTTAAAAGTTGCGAAATTTCCAGTTGCAAAATGTTCTCAGTTGGGTTGCCAAAATCACACAGAAAACAGAAACAAAAACTCAATACACTACAGAAACCTCATATACAGGAACTCCCCGGAAGTTTCATTCGAAGTGAAAATTCCAATGAAGTAAATAGTTGAGCAAACAATTCAACTCTCCCTAATGCCATCATTTTCAGTGATAAGACCAAACCAAACCAAAGTTTTCTTATCAAAATTTTTGTCGAAATTGTGTTGCACAGTCACACCCAAAGCTTCATTTTTGCCAGCTAGTCACATACATTTTTAATACTTTTTTCGGTTTTTCGTTTTCCATTTCAAAGGGTTCGTTAAAAAAAAAGAATTTTCCAGAAAATGAGCTGGAGCATACCCCTACAATTAGGGGTTCTTCTCCTTGCGGTTGGAGTGGTCTCGACTGCTAATTGTCCTTCTTTCTTTACCGGAGACGACTGTTTGATTAGGCAATGTTTGAATGGAGGGTACCTCGAAAACACAAAGAATATCTGTATCTGCCCATCTGGTTATCTTGGGATTCATTGTGAAGCTGGTGAGCTAGTCTAACTGGTTTTCAATATTTTCTATGATGTTTAGTGAAAACTTCCATGCCTCCTGACAATCATTTCAAGGCCGGTGGTACCTCGTTCAACATCATGAACATCAACTTGTACACACAGTATTGGGGTGTGAAAACTTATGCCAATATCAAAGCGGTTTAGAGTAATAATCCGCAAAAATTTGAAAAGTTTGTATATTCAGGGGCTTCAAAATCACTTCACCGCGTTCCCAACTGGTTACGGTAGTTACAGTTTAGTAGAAACAACTGGAAAACCTATATTGGATTCTAATGGGCTGCCACTATTCTCATGTTAGTATACTGTATCGAGTTTAGTGCAGAAAATATTTGTTTCACTTCAGACAGTTTCAAAAATGTAAGCACTACTACAAGTAACTTGTCACTATCTCCTGTCACGGATACAGGATTGTACTGGTGTTATGAAGTTCCAATCTATGAGAATCTCATCAAGATGATTCAAACAGCTGGTCTCAAAAATACAGTAATAACGATTCTAACCCAACATCCACCATCTAGTGACCAACATGATGAAGCCAGAGAAATCGCTGTAGCTTTTGGAATTCGAATTAATGTGCTTTGGATCGTTGACGAAACTTTCAACAGATGCACGGATGATCAGACCAAGCCTTTCAAGACTTTTGTGGATATCACTGGAGGTCTATTTGTGAAGTTACAATCGGAGGATGGTGATCAGCCAACGATCAATGTAAGTGGAGAAGGATAACTAAAAATATCGTCTAAAACTTTTCAGCTAATCACACAAGTCTTCTTGACCCACTACAAGCCACAGTATGTCTCGATACAGTCCTTCCAAAACTGTTCCGGAGACAATCCAGTTCCAGTTGTGATCGATCCAACTGTCAACGGGCCCTACAATTTCGTTTTCTTAGGAAGTAAGATAAGACTCCACATTATCTCTATACTTTAACATTCATTTCAGAGAATGCCAGTCCCAACCTTGACACCTTCAAAAACTGTCTTCTTCGTCAACCACTGCGCTCTCAAGATTCTGAGCTGGCCATTTTCCAAAGCCCCGATCCAACTTGTTCAAGCATCACCATCAAAGCAGACGATGCTTGCACTGCTATCGTCTTCACTAATGCTGACCCCACCAACGGTCCATTGGACTTGGCCATTTACATCACATATGTTGAAGATCCATCGGTGGACGCGTCTCGTTATGCAATTGTAGAGGGTGTTCCATTCTATCCAGCCGTGCACATTGAATCCAGCTCTGGAGATTCTATCACCTTGAACTCCATTTCAGCTTCTTTTGACAAAACATGGAATGTTGTTCCTACCCAACGTACTCCTGCAGCCTTCGAATGGATTTCTAATGTAAGTTTGATCGAGGAATTACTTTCTTAGAAAATATCATTCAGAAAAACATTACATGTGATGCTTCGCAAACCTATTCTCTATACCTGAACATCTCTGTTGGAGCCACAATTGTTCAACGTTCAGTTCGTGTTGCCTGTGTTCCTGTTCCACCACCACCAACTTCTGCTCCAACGGTCTCAACCACTTCTGGACCATCAACTTCACAAGCATCATCTACATCCATAGCTCCAGTGAGCAGTACTGCTCCAGCCAGTACTACAACCGATAGCTCGACTAGTACTGCGTCTACAGTGACACCAAGTGAGTTTCCTATTGAGACAAAACTTCCTGATAAGTTGCTCTTTTTCAGCCTCCTGTTCTTACATCAAGAACTATGCAACATTCTTGTTTGCCTATGCAGCTGATTTTGATCCGAGCACCTATGGACTTGTCAGTAGAACCATTGGAAGCATTGTAACCAATCATTTCCCTGACAAACAAGTATTGGCCAACAAAGTTATCGACTTGAAAACTCCCCAAGACATCACCTACACAAATGCCACCCTGTGAGTTTTCCTTGTGACTATTATGACATGTAAAAATGAGTTTAGGAACTTCACTACCAATTGTATCGTTGATCAACCAAACTCGACACTCGCCGTTGGTGGTAACACAGCTTCGGGCGCCTTGGATGCCATTCGGGTTAGACTTAAAATATCTTTGGATTTCTTAAAGTATCAATTTTAGGAATTCTTGAATGCGCCTGTTGACACTACAAGACGATTGGAGGGATCTGTCATTGTTATTTTAGTAAATCGTCTTCCAAAAGATCTGTCTAACACTGATAATGATCTCACCGAAGACCAATACGATCAATTGACAAATCTGAATATCAAGGTGAAAATGTTCTTACTTTCTTTTCGCAACATTTTTTATTCAGATCTTCCCCATAATCACTATTACTAATCTAGCGCAAGGAGCACTCTCCGGTAGAAGTGGAGCAATCTTCAACAAACTCGCTGCCCAAACCAACGGGCATTATGTTGTTGCAAGCGACGCAATCGGAAGAGATACAAACTCGGATTTCAATAAGATTGTTTCTAATTTTATGCAAACTGCTTATACCCAGAACTTATTGTTCACAAGAAACTTGGGTGCTGCCAGAGGTGGAACTAACATTGGATTCGTGAGAATCCCTACTTCTGCTACCGGATCACCAAATATCACTGTGACCATTACAGTTTCCTTGTCTGCAGTTGACGGTTTGTTTTGGAAGAAATACCAAGAAATACCTTCGAGTTTCAGCTCATCAACCACAACCACCATCACGTCTCTTCTTGGGAATCAAGCCAGCTGGAGGTAACACTCAAACCGTTTCAATCGACTTTTTGGCTCTTCCTAATCAATTTGTAGGTTCAATAGAGTCGACTAACCTAATTTTACTAGTTTAGAACAACTCCAACTATTACACTACCACAGTTGATTTGGCTGCAGGAATCGAAAGAGAGTTGTTCTTGATTTATGTTCCGGGAGCCGACTCCAATGACTTGTTGATTCGTATGTGGGCACAAGGGTAAGTTTTTGGTCACCATGCATGGCTTGTTTGTCACTAACAAGGGGGGTACTAGAGGTGTCGAGTTGAACTTTTTCTAGGAATTGAACCATATACTATATGGACTGTGAGGATTCAGAATCTGAAATAAAAATTGGCAAAATGTTCACATAACTCGAGTTATCAGCCATCAAAGTCTCAGGCAGTACTAATTTTGTTGATTTTTGAAAACTCATATCTTAGCTCCCAGGCACTTTTAGAAAGTCTAGTTTTTTGTGTTGAGCTCAGAATAATGCTTGCAATTATATAATATAGGTTTCAAAAACTAGTTTAGACTACAAATAGGAGAGTTGCGATCACTACATGTTCCAATTGGACAATGTTTAGTTATTTACGTAATTTGATTGCAGGCATCATTCTGAGCTAAACACAAATAACTAGACCTTATAAAAGTGCCTGGGAGCTAATATATGAGTTGTCAAAAATCAGCAAAATTTGTACTGGCTGAGACTTTGATGGCTGATAACTCGAGTTACGTGAACATTTTGCCAATTTTTATTGCAGGTTCTGAATCCTCACGGTCAATATAGTCTATGGTCCGATTCCTAGAAAAAGTACAACTCGACACTTCAAGTAACCCCCTTGTAAGAATAGCTGAGTTGACAACGGTTCTTGGTTGGACCAGTCTGTTTATTCTTCAAATTTCTAAAAAAAGTTCCGAGTTTCAGTGACGCCTATCGCGAAGCAACCTTCATGAAATATGACGAATCAGATACTCCAACATTGTCAGCTGCAACAAAGATTGATGAGAACATTGGAGCAGCATTGCAGTTGTCTCTTCAAAATCAATGCTTCTTTAATTCATCAACAGTAGTTCTACATGCTATTCTTACATTTTCCAAGACTTATATTTCAGGCCACATTACTTATCACCGATTGCAATGGTGTTGTGAGTGCAAAATATGACTCTGATCAAGTCGCCAGCCTGATTTCTGGAGAGTCTAACTTCTACCAATTCATTCCCTTCTTCTGCTCTTCTCAACCCTCATCTCCAACATGCATATCTGGAGCTGAGAGCAAGTATGATGCTCAATTTGTCTCCGATTCCTTCTCGTTTACTCAATCATTCCAATGCCGTTCTGGTAGTGGGCCAGTTGATAGTTGCAAACTTCAAGATGCGAATGGAAACAATCAGTGTTCGGGGACGTCTCCGTTCAAAAGAGGACCAAGATCGAATCTCTATGATTGCTCAAACCATGGAAGCTTGGTTTACAATGAAACCACAAAACTATTTAGATGTGCCTGTGAAATTGAACTTGGTTACAGAGGAGACTCCTGTGAAATTGTTAACTGCGGGGCGGCTCAAAACACTGATCCATTGGCTACAGATAACAGCTATCATACTTATACAGTTGTTGTGGGACTGGAAAATTCAAATGGATTCACAGCGCTTGATGACGCTCACGACTTATTTGGGTTGGCTGGTATCTCAGCCTTGCCATCAGTCTGGAAGTATCAATTATTCACTATCTGTGGCAGTGGAACCTGTAAGTGAGAACGTGTGTAAATAATCTTATTTTGAGAATTTCAGATGATATGTTATACTCAGGAAGTGATTTAGACGTGTTCAGAAATATGTCGACATTTAATTATTATAAGGACATTGCAAAACCATGTGGAGAACCAGCTAGAAATGGAGCTCACGATCTGACGACAATCTACAAGCAAGCTGTGAAAGGTAAGATCTTGTGACTCGATCTTCAATCATTCGTTTTTGTGAATATCGCTGATACCCTCTATTCTTTAGGAATCGGAAGAAACGTCAAAGGAATCATTGTCTACTACTCTGAAGTATCTAGCATGATCAATGTTACTCTTGATGACTTCATCACTGCCTCACAACCATATCAACAACAATTGTTTGTTTATGCTGTGGACGAGGGTTCCAAGCCCAACAATTTAACAAATGGTGATTCAATTGCAAAAGCTGCAATGTCTACAGGTGGATTTTTGATCCAATCGTTCATCACTGATGAACTCACAGCATTCCTTGATGACAAAGTAAGTTGGGCCGCAGATCTTACAGGAAACTTAGTTAGAAAATAACGACATGTGTTTGAAGATGGCATGTTCTTTTATTTTTAGCTCATTCCTTCCCTTCTTCAAAGTTCTACGGTGTTGGGATGGTATTCAACTTCTCAGTATGGAAACTTCCCTATTTCAACTGTAGCCCCTACAACCACATCTTACTTGTTAACCTGGAACGTAGGACAAAAACTTCAAAGCCGTATGAATTTTACTATCCTATTCAAAGCCAGAAGATTCTGTTTTTAGTGAACCAGGTAGACAACCAATTCCGCGAATGCAAAATAGGTGTTGATTCATCCGCAACTTGCAGACTCAATGGAACGAAAACTGTAATCTTAATGATTTTCATAAATCAGTTAGTTTTATAATTTTCAGGTTCTGGGTGGTGTGCCCGGAGTGACTTCATTCTATGCCGCGGTATATATTTTGAACGAGGATTTGGCTGCAAAATCTCAGATCATTTCGGATCTTGGAAAGGATGTTTCCGATGCTGTATCTACTTCAACTTCAAACTCTAGAACAATGCTCACCTTCCGAGTCGATGAGGGCTATACAGTCATCGCCAATGATGGAGATGGTGGCATTACAAGGTTCGGAGGGCACTCTAGGAGATCCCAGCAGATTGAACTTTCATTATTTTAGAAACGCCAAACGAAATGGATGTACTTTCGATTGGACTGCATACAGTGTGTTCTCTTCAGAAAAGTACCTAGCTGGAACTAACATCGCTAAAATCACAATTCAAGGATCTGACGCTAAGACTTACACAAGATTCTTCCCATTCGGAACAACATCAGCTCCAAGTAACCCGAGCTATCACTAATGGATCTAACCACTGGTTTTCAGATTGTCAAAATGGAGGAACGCCATTTGTGTCCACTGGATCCTGTTCGTGTCCTTCTGGATTCCAAGGTCCTGATTGTTCGTTGGTTAACTGTTCGGAGAGTTCAACATCGAATGCTTGGTCAGATGTGTGCGTCTGCGCGAATATTGACGATGTTGCATGTGCCCAACAATACACTTCGGTGTATTGATTCAGAGCTGAACTGCAATAAAGATTTTTGCTTTCATGACTACATTCTGATTTTCACTAGCTGCGTATTTGAGGAATCCTTTGAATTTATTCTGATAACTTCGGTTTATACAGCATCAACTACGGAGAATTTGTTTCAGTATTCAGAACTTTTACAGTGGTTCCGCAAATCAAGTTACGGGGTTTCAAAGTTCCAAACAGTACCAGTCTAGTGACTTTCTGTAGACTCATACATATATGTATTAATTTGGAGGAGTTTTAGGTAGACTTGTTTTTGTACTAATGTTGAGCTCCTTTGCAACATGTGTGTTTTTTATACTACATGTTCCTTTTATAATCACATATCTGATAATTGTAATATGTGATTGCAAACAATGTCTGAACTCAACAAAAGATAGCAAGAATCACCAGAAGTTTAAATCAACTGAGTTAGGGCTCCCTAAAATTGCCCAAAGTTAATGCTGGTTGCTACTTTTATAGATCAAAACTAGCCACTTTTAATCATTTTGATTAGTCGGTCATCCAATTCATTCAAGAAGACCGAATTCGCATAAAAAGTTCAATTTGCAACCTCAAGTAGTCCATTGTTAATCTTGAATTTGAAAATGTATAAGAACAGAATCCTTCTATCTGTTAGGCATTCAAAGAAAATACTACTCTGTTAGAGGCTGTGTCCCTTATTTTATTCTAAACTCAGAGTGCACATACACATTATCACGAGGGTGGTTGCCATGCCTCAGTGAACTTTCCTCCCTACATCCACATGCCTTTTTGCACCAATTTTCTTTACTTCCACAAACTCAAACTCCTCCCTGGAAAACTTGAAAATACTAATATGCGTTCCCCCGTTTGTTTTCCTTTTCCCCCTTCTTCTTCCTTTGTGTATGAAGCAGAGACGAACAGACAAAGTGTGGTGGCCTCCTCTCGTCTCTCGCTGGCGCGTCAGCGGCGCGTAAATCGATTTTTCCTTCTTTTCTGCTTCTCCTCCTGCTTTTTCTCTATGTGCAAATATCCATATTATCATAATTTTAGTAGACTTGGATAATTCGAGATAATTCGAAATGGAGTCAAATTCAGAAGAGGCAGAAGACTTCTCAGAAGCATCCGTGTCAGAGCCTGTCAAACCTGAATTAGTGAGGGATTCTCTTTTTTTAGATTTGTTTCAAGAGTCTGGTTTTCAGTGGCGAACGGTTACCGAACCAAGTAAAGTAATCGAAACCTACTACTCGGAGGGCAACTTTTATCATGCTGACTGCATTGAGGAATTGTCAAAGTTGGCCCAAACTTCGCACAAGAATGTAAGTTTTCATCCAATTCTAACTCTGAGAATAAGAGAGGTTTTCAGGTCAGAGACACACTTTCCCGTTTGCGAAAACGAGATGAGAGAGCTGGAAAATTCGTTCCAGCGGCACCACGTCAACAGTATGAATTCTCCGATCTTCAACGCCACATTCTAGAAGAAGCCTTTGCTGGGGAATTTGCTCATCCAAGACAAGTGACCCCAGATGGAACAAGAGAATTGGCAAAGGTAGCTGGACTTACTGTAAAACAGGTCAACAATTGGTTCTGTAATCAACGTCGGAAGCAAGATGGTCGCAGTTTGGAAAAGGACAAGAAACGGAGGGAGAGGATCAGAGAAGATAGGATCCGTAAAGGATTGGGGGTATGAGAATGAACTCATTTTTAAAAAAAACTTTAGTTTGAGGTTTCCAGAGAGTCAGTCTATTCTCACCGAGCCAACTGGACCTATTTGAAGAATATCACTTGAAGAGTAAAGCTGCTCGTGCGGAAGGGAAGAAGTTCAAAGTTCCATATACTGAACTGGTCCAGAAAACTGGACAGGATAGGAAGAAAGTATGGTTGACGACAATTGTAGTTTGTATCCGTTTCGTTTTCAGATTCGCGACTGGTTCTCAAAACGAAAATTGAGGCAAAGGAAAGGTGAAGAGAACTCGGAGAATGAAGAGGACGAAGAAGACGGATCTTCGGAGTCGAGAGAAGAATCTAGAGAGGAAGATGATAATATTGCGACTCCTCCAAACGGCCAACCTGTGCTTAGTACGGAAAATACGCTGCAAAACTTATTGAAATTATTGGAAAATCAGTCAGACTGAGATAATAAAACTGAAATAATAACACCAACACTTTACTCGCTCTTCCTGTAGAATCATATCCAATGAATTATTTATTTTTAAAAATCACTGTTTTTTTAATGTTAATGCTGAAAACGGGTGCTTCTTTCTTTAATTTTTCTATCTTGAAAATTCCATTTCCCAGAAAAAGGGGCGGAGCTTCGGCTGAAAAACCGTGCCGCACGTTGCAACTTTCAGCTTTTGGCAATGCGCCGCACAGTTTTCAGCCAATTTTCCCTCATTTTTTTCAAATTTTTAAATAATTTTTCATTTTCCTGGTCAGGAATCGTTTTATTTCTTGGCCGATAACTCCTAGTTCCTCTATATGCCCGTTTCTCTTTTCTATCTCTCACTCACACAACAAGTGAGAGACGCAGACAACACGAGTAAGCAATGCGAATGTGTTTCCGCTATATTTTCATTGATTCATCGCGTTTTCTTGTGGTTTTCTGTGTTCTTCCCTTGATTTCCGGCTCAAAATTGATTGAAAAATATTAGAAACTTTTGCTTTAAATTAATGAAAACTCGATCGTTCACCGACTTTTCCATTTTTGTCGGGTTTTTCGCAAGCAAAGCTTTGCTTATTGTTCGTTCCTGTTTCGTTCCGAAAATGCTTCTAATTTCTAAAAATACACAATTAAAAAAATTTCAGATGGAACCTCCAGATCGTCCAGAACCTCCTCCGTTTCTTACGTTGAAAGAACGATTATCGGCACTTCACAGAGACGATACGAACACCAATGGCGATACTGGACCATCCGATTTCGAACTACCAAAACCGAAACCAGATCGCCCTCGTTTCCTCTCGATGAAACAACGAAAAAAGATACTTTTGGCCAATCTACAAGGACGCAGCTCGAAAACCATTAAAGTGGCACTAGCACCGTGTGCTTCGATAGATCTTGGACCAGGACCAGCGCTCACTGTCCCTCGAAAAACATTCAACCCATTGAGTCTTCTCCCAATGAATCGTGCTTTACATATCGCCGCGCAGAATGCTGTTGTGAAGACTGTTGTTCCGAGAGTTACTGCACCTAGAATTCTTGCAAAAAATAGGAAGACAACTGTGAAGAAAGTGACTGTGACGAAAGCTGAACCATCAGCACCCGCGATGCCAAAAAAGCTGTATGTGTCTAGAAGAAAACAACAACAACGAGTTGAGGAACCCCCGGTACCCGATAGTTTCATCTATGCAAGAGAAATCGCTGTGTTGAAATCGAAACTTGCGGAATCGGAAAACGCGAGAAGAGCTGCAGAGGAGCATATAGAAAAGCAAGCTGAGGAATATCGTAGAAAGCATGATGAATCGATGGATAATGTGAGATGGAAGGAGAGATATGCACATTTGGAGAACTTTTGTCGCGTGTGCAAGGGAGAAAATATCAATTTGAAAATACAAGTGAATACGTTGAAGAAAGATTTGGAGAGGAAAGATAAAGAAGCAGAGAAGAAGGATAGAGATGCTGAGAAGAAGGATAAAGAAATTCAAGAGCTTCACTTGGACTTGGCTTATGTTCGATCTCTTTGCACGTGAGTTGATCTACATCGTTTTCAAAATTTCATGGAGAATAGGGGATTCCGATCAAAAAATATTTTAAAAAATGTACCATAGCGAAATGTTCAATGTGGCTTCGGGACGTTTCGCAGGCAAAAATGCATCAATTTCAGCAAAAAATGCCTTAAAATCACCGCAAAATTTACAATAATGAATGACAATGACGAATTTCATTGTTAATTTCAATTTTGCAAACATTTACAGGCGTTTTCAGCGAAAAATGGTGCATTTTTGGCTGCAAAAGCTTCAAAATGTTTCGGCTGCGAAATGTCCCGGAGCCTTCCATGTTACACCGCGCTCCCTTGCTAAAATGGCTAAAATTTGAATTTTTTAGTTTCTTCATAGTTTTCCAGGTTTTGCAGCATCTTGTGATTCATGTGAATTGTCCACAAGAAACACACGGTGCCTCAAAAACCGAAAAATTCATATACTAGCCATGTTAGCAATGGAGCGCGGTGTAACATTGAAAATATCGTTAATAGAAGGCTCTGAAGGTTCCGAATATTCTAATAAAAAATGTGAAGAAATAAATTCTGCCCGAAAAGCAATATCGTCGGTGCCCAAAGTTCCAAAAGAAACGGAAATTCCAAAAAAAATAAATGCGAACCCCTCAAAAATCTAATCCATATAAAATTGAAAAGTTTTCGCATTTTCTCTTCCGTTTTGCTTTCAAAATTTCTCATCTATTAAAAACAACTTGGGACACCCTATTTTCTTTAGAAACACCGAAAGAGTTTTCATCACTATTTTTGGAATCTTCTCATCTAAAAGCTCAACCATATTTTGGTCAGAATCCTCCATGTTCCAAATAAACCAACTTAAAGCTTCCCCAAAAACCTGCAATTTCCAGACTGCCGATTCCTCCGAGAGTGAAAAAGCCAAGAAAGCCGAGGAAGCCACGTGCCCCGAAACTAGCTCCAATGCCTCAACTTCGCCCAATGTCTCCATCAATGATCAATTTGTAGATGTCATCTGAACTTTCTGGTTACTCGTTTTCTTTCTCAAGAGTTTAATTATGAATCATAACTTTTGGTCGATAATTTAAATTCAATAAAGATTTTACTGCAAATGATTGAATGGAAGATGTAAAAACATTTTCAGGTTTCTTCAAGGATGGTTAATTGGAAATAAGACTAGTTGAGAAATAGGAAAAGTTTTCAGAGTCTTCAAATCTTGTCTTCCTCTTCGATTTGAACCATGTTTGCTGAAAGCACTGGTGTGTTACACCACTCTTTCTCCTATAGATGTGTATAGTGTATGTATGAGGGCGCTGCGCCCAGACATGTCGCAGTTGCGCCCCAACGCTAACCATCACTATTTGCAAACTTCTACTTTTTCTCCTATAAGCATTGATTCTTCTTAAATTTCAAAGTTTTCGATCCTTCCAGAAAATGACTCCGTCTAAGAAAAGAGTCAAAGTTGCTGATCCTGTTGAGTGTAATGAGTCTTCAAAGGATTCAGATGTGAAGGCTCAACTTGAAGCATTAAAACTGGAGAATCAACGACTTCGACAAGAAAACCAGCAGCTGACAGAGAAGAATGAGCAGTTTCCAGAATCTCTAGAAGCCTGGAAATCTCGTTACGAAGAAGCAATGAACAAGCATTTGCATCGAGTCGTAATGCATGGTGGAAGTGCTTACATTCCAGTGGGTGTTCATTTGAGAGAGATGAAAACAGTTGACACTTGGAAACGAAGATTTGAAGTCGAGCAACAACGAAGGAAAACTCTCGAAGGAAGCATTGCTAAATGGAAACAAAACAATAATCAACTGCTGAAAGAGGTGGAAACTGAGAAGAGAGCTCATAAGAAAACGAAGAGACTGCTACAAATATACGCACCGGACCATGAACAAGAGGATGATCCAGAGGATGATGAGAGCTCTCATGAGAGGTAGATACTGAAAAGGGGATTCCTTGGGCCCTTAAGTTGTCTGGGAATTGGGTGATAGACTGTGTTGGCCGTGAGGATTCCGAAACTAGAGGTCAATTTTTTGAGATACTGACAAAGAGACTCCTTGGATCCTTAAGTTGAACTTTTTCTGAAACTTGGGACCTAGACTTTAGAATTCAGATTTTGTATTATTGGTGAAATGATCAATTGACTCAAGTTGTCAGCCATCAAAGTCTCAGCTAGCACTAATTCAGGGAACTTTGGAAGATTCATATCTCAGCTCTTTTTCTGGATTCAGCTCAAAAACATGTCAGCAGCCGAATGACATAGCTTTCAAGTTTATGTTCTTAAGAAATTATAGGAGTGTAAATTCTTCTACTTCCAGTTTGAACACATCTTTGAAAGCTACATTATGTGATTGCTGGCAATTTTTTTAGCCGAATCCAGAATACCCGACCTTCTAAACAAGGCCTGGAAGATGAGGTATGAGTCCTCCTAAATTCTCTAAATTAGTACTTTGATGTCTGGTAACTCTTTATTGCCGATTCTGAATCCTCACAGTTAATATAGTCTAGGACCCAATTTCCGGAAAAAGTTAAACTGAAGGAATCCTCTCATGAGAATTTTACAATAAAACTGAAAATTTTTGATTTCAGAAGAGAGCCTTCTGAAGATGTTATAATGCCTGTACCGGTCAAGGATATCAAGTTGGAGGAAGAAGAAGAGTACCATGAGAGTGAAGCTGGATCGTCGAACAGTATAAAATCTACTCCGAATGAACTTCTGTCTCATCTTCTGTTTCGATAAATATAATCTATTTGTGGCTCAGGACAGGTCGAAACCAGACGTTTCAAAACCGGGAATTTCAAAGATAATTATTTGAGGACACATTTTACAGATTTCGAGTTTTTTATTGATTTACTGAACACAACAAGAGTGAACTTACCTTGAAATGTCCGGTTTTAAAGCGTCTGGTTGTGAAAGGTCCAGTTTCAGAATGTCTTGGATTCCTATTTGTTACCGTTATTTTTGTCCTGGTGTTTTTAAAACATTTTACTAAATAAAAAGATGAATTTGTATCTGAGAAACTATGTATATTCTTTCAAACCCCGCGCTGTTTATCGAGTCCAACAGAGCGCATCTCCTCCCTCTATAGCATCTCTCCCACTATATACATACACTCATTGATTCCTTCTTATGCTTATATTCAAAATGTCTAGTGCAGTAAACTGGGATTCTCTACATTTCAATGAACAATGCTCCTCAAAAAAGTAAGAAGACCAATCGATATAATTTTTCAAGAATGATGATTCCAGGAAGTCGAAAATGATGTTCACACCGGAAGATGATCTGAAGATGTGGAATTTTATAGCAGAAAACTTTCTGAATTATGGACCTTTTGAGATTTTCTCAAAGATGAAAGAGATATTGGGTTATGAGCATGCTGAGAAGAGCCTATACTACAGGTACATAAAATGGGAAGATTCATGAAATAAAAGGTGGTTTTTAGATTCCGAAACATTCTGGCACCAAACCTCCATTTCACTGTATTCGATGCGGATACGAAGTTGCAGATAGCAAAGAAGTTTAGCATCGCATTGAATGCAGACTTCGTACAAGAGTAATAGATCCACCAACTATGAAAACCTAAAGTTTAATCTATTTCAGACTCAGCAAATCTTGGGATCTGGTGTTCGATTCGAAAGGAAATGTTCAAGAATTCTCATGGAAGACTCCATTTTCAATAGAACCTGGCTTCAGCAATAGCAATAGAAAAAGAAGCTCCTTAGAAGACTTTCCCAATGAATCCAAGAAGCCCAAAATGGACCCTTCAGACCCTTCATTTCTTGATTCTCTTCAAAAAATGATCTCAGAAACTGTTACTGCTTCTAATCGAAAATTGATAGAAGAGTTGAGGAGGACTGATGAAAAACAGAAAAGAGTCAGTTCTAACAGTTTGAAACACTATCTCGATGGTTTAAGAGGATTTTTGAACCATATGAATACGCCGGAACTAGATGACATTGGAAGAAGGATCGAGATTCTTGAGGAAAAACGAGAAATTTTAGAAAAACCTATTCCCACTAATTATGTTCATGATATGCTTGATCTCGCACTTAAAATGATCGGCGGGTAGATGAATTTATTTGTAATTTTGCTTTATTATTATTTTCAAGATACTCAATAAATATTTTCTTGTGAATTCAACATGCATTTTGTTTTTTTTCTTTTCCAGGCCATCAAACTTTTCGAAAAGCTTTTCCGAATAAATCGTGAAAACTCGACTGGTTTAAAGGAGCATGGATTTTCATGACATCGGGTCTCGCCACGAAATGAAAATTATTACGGTAGCACTTATTTTTTAGGTTTGATTTCTTGTTTTTTTTGTTTTTTTTTTGCAATTCAGTGAATTTTGTTGAGTTTTCATTGTCGACACAAAACAAAATTCGTTATTTTACAGCAAAAAATTAAAATATTTCATTTTACAGAGCGAAAATCGCGTTAACTTCATCGGTTAGCGAGTGAGAATGCTGCGAAGCAGCAGAGAATCGGAAAATCAGAACAATGACATCTCAGCGACTAGCAAACGAAGTGAGATTTTCAGTGCAAATAAATCAACACTTGATTCCTTCAGTTATACGATCGGGACGTTCGCATAATTCGCGCCTGTGGAGCAGTGACATTCCCAACTACGATCAGTGTAATTGCCCATAAATAAATGTTTCCAAAATTCTTCTTTTTTTCAGTACCTTCCACAGCACATGTCTGTAAAATTTGCCGACAATTAATTAAAGAAGGGCTTCTCGAACACGCAAGAACATGGTGGGAACGGCAGCTGATTTTGATGGCCATGGTGTTCAGTGGGCAAAAAACAAGAGAAAAGGCCAAAAAGGAATACCAAACATGTGCGAAGAATTACAAGAATCGAGTGCTTTCGGAGTTTTTCTATGTATGCGAAGATCATTTGGCTCATGTTGGGAAGCGTTGGTTGGATATTCTTCGCATCGAAAGACCAGATGATTATCTGAATGCAAACAAAAAAGCAGTACGGGAAGCGATGGAGTTGATGAAGTTTTTCAATGATAGATGTGCCAAGTTTAAAAGTGAAGAAGCGTTCCTGGAACATTGTGACCAGTTTATTAGTTATAAATGGGATGGTGAGTTTTAGAATGTTGGCTCCGGGACGTTTCATAGAGAAACGTTTCGCAGCGGTGACATTTCGGAGCAATTTCAGCGCTGGTTTTCGCTTAAAATACATCAAAATGACCGTTAAAGTGTGAAAAATGCTACTAAGCAGCTATTAGAAGGTGAACGAACATGGAAACCTTGTTTAAATCGCAGAATAAGGTATTGGAATAAGATTTCGGACTGCAATCCCGAAATTGGTCACACAAGGTTTTATTGCCGCTTTTCTTCGGTTTAACGGAGGTTTCAATGTTTATTCACCTTCTAATAGCTGTTTAGTGACATTTTCCCCACTTTATCGGTCGTTTTAAGGTATTTTAAGCGAAAAACGGTGTTGAAATCACTGCGAAGTGTCGCCGCTGCCAAACGTCTCGCTGTGAAACGTCCCGGAGCCAGACTGTTGTCTGTGAGATTCATGATTCAATATAAAATTTCAGAAATCCGAAAAATGAGTCCGAGCTACAATGAAGATAATGTTGAAAATGAGCAGAGAAACGCAGTATATCAAGAAGAGGGGAGCGATGATTCTCTCGCTCTAATCACAGCAAGAAAAGGAAGGAAAGTACTGGAAGAAGAGGAGGAACAACATTTATCAGAAGCAGTCGATTCAGAAGAGAGACGAGGAGAAAATGAAGGAAATGAGGTTCCTTCTGAACCACAAGAGTCTACTGTTGATGTGACGGTGAGGACAGAAGAAGGAGAATGCGATTTATGCGGAGAGCATACGACACAGGGACTCCTCCTAACTACAGACTGGAATCGACGTTTTTTGCTTCATATGGCGGTCAAAGCGAGAATTCTCAGAAGGGACCGATGCAAACGGATATTCCAGCAAAAGGAGAAGTTGCTGACATGCTCCGAACATGCTAAGCAAGGTGCTGAGGAAATATTCGTCATTTTTGGAACAAGAGATCATTCGAAGTTTCC
Source organism: Caenorhabditis sinica (assembly GCA_963932045.1). Classification (NCBI taxonomy): domain Eukaryota; kingdom Metazoa; phylum Nematoda; class Chromadorea; order Rhabditida; family Rhabditidae; genus Caenorhabditis; species Caenorhabditis sinica. The sequence goes on from OZ009940.1 coordinate 26,834,252, forward strand.
CTCAATGTATAAAGGATCAGCGTTCATACCGAGCATCAACAAGTTGTATGAAGAAATATGTCGAGTTTTTGATTTGTGGTACGAGAAGAGATCAGCGTGGATATACAAAGTTCAGGATTTCGTTTTGGCTAGTGTAAGGGGTGAAAGGAAAGAAGAAAGTGCACGCCGCTCGAAAAGTAAAGAGAGTTTAGCTTCCGCGAGCTCTAACGCAAGAAGATCAGGTCGTGTTCCAACTCCTTCCGTGCGAACTTTGCCAATACCATCGACCTCATTGCGAAGAAAGTCTGTTAGATATGTGTCTCCTCCGTCGGAAACAACAACGGAAAGTGTTTCTATGCAAGAAGGATCTTCCGAAGCATATAAATCAACAGAAGAACCAAGCTCATCAGAATCGGAAGAAGTTCCATTCAAACGATCGATTTCTTTGCGTAGTTCGTTTGTCGCTCCATCAGAAGAAGTGACTATTAAGAAAGTGAAAAAAGAAGAAGAAGCCTCGACATCATCGTTACCAACAAAATATCTCTGTCACATTTGCGAGAATAAGAACGAGAGTGTCGTCAGTTTGTCGGATGTCACTGAAATTTTCTGTGTTTTCGCTCTTCTTCGTGCTGGTGACGAGTGGACGGAGGCGCGGCTCTCCAGCTTGTACCACGAACGGATAACGGAACATTTGGTAACTCATTTTGCTGGCTTCTGGACAATTCGCCGCGAGACGTTTCGCAACGATTTTAGCGCCGTTCTTTGCTCAAAATACCTCAAAATGTCAGCGAAGGTGTAAAAAAAATGCTACTAAACAAGTTTTAAAATGTCACTAAACATTGAAACCTCGCTCAAATCGAAGAAGTAGGTGTAGGAACAAAATTTTCAACTGCAAGGCTGAAATTCGTCGCACAAGGTTTTCTTGCTATTTTTCTTCGATTTAAGCAAGGTTGCAATGTTTATTGACATTTTAAAACTTGTTTAGTAGCATTTTTTACACCTTCGCTGTCATTTTGAGGTATTTTGAGCAAAGAACGGCGCTAAAACCGCTGCGAATTGTCCCGGAGCCATTTCCCTATTCGGTTTTTCATGAAATTTCCTTTCATTTTCAGAAATTCGTAGTGTGCCAGCAACATTATCAGAACTATGGACAAGAACTGCTCAAGTATTTGGGGATTCCCGATTTCAATCAAATTGAAAATGCCAATCAGAGTCAAGTGAAAAAGATGAGGAATTTGGCGAAACGAATCGATTCGACGATCACATTGCCGTTCGATTTACTTGAGAAATGTATCACTTTCGGAAAGAAATGCACAGAATGATTGTTATTTTTTCTTGTCACCTATCTCAAACGATTGTATTTTTTCCCTCGCTGTAAGCATAAAATATTATTTTGAATGTTGCCTTGCTTCTATATTTACTTCGGTGTCAGTCCTTTATTTCTTTGCGTTTGGTTCAAAACAATTGGTATGAATATTTTCAGGGAAACCATGTCAACTACTCGAAAAAGAGGTCTCGATGATGAAATAAAAAAAGAAATAAAAGAAGAGGTTGAGCTGAATCAACCGAAGAAAAAAGTTACTTTTGTAATGGGTGAGAATTCATCTTCTGACAAGGGAGTTACTATTAAAAGCTGCATTGGGACTTGCTGAAAATTGGTTCCTTTGGTTCTCCTGAACAAGAAAATTATGATTCAAGTACGGAATACAGACCGCCTTCAAGTTATGATGATTTGAAAATCAAGATGTGAGAGCCGAAGGTGATATTTCGCAGCGATTTCAATGCCGTTTTTCGCTTAAAATGCCCCAAAATGACCGGTAAAGTGTAAGAAATGCTATTAAAAAGCTATTAGAAGGTGAATAAACATTGAAACCCCGCTTAAATCGGAGAAAAATGGCAACAAAACCTTGTGAGACCAATTTCGGCCTTGCATTCGAAAATCGTATTCCTATACCTTATTCTTCGATTAAAACAGGGTTTCCATGTTCATTCACCTTTTAATAGCTGCTTGGTAGCATTTTGTACGCTTTACCGGTCGTTTTGAGGTATTTTAAGCGAAAAACGGCGCTGAAATCGCAGCGAAACGTCTCGCTATATAAACCGGAGCCGATCATAGTAACTCGAAGGTGGTTTGTATTCCGTACCTAAGAAATGATTTTTGTGTTCAGGAAGTCCGAAAATGTCAATTTTCAGCAAGTTCCAATACGGTTTTTAGAAGGAACTTTCTCATAGAACCTAAAACTAAACAAAATTTGTCTTTTTTCAGACCACAGAGACTCACCACGCTCACCATCCCCAATCAATCGTGTTCCTCCAAAAGCCCCATTTGTTATGACCAAAAGCTGTACAGAAGTGCCAGAGACGATGCTTGGATTGGTAGATGATGAAATGGTTCGAAACATTCAAAAAACCACATCATGCTGTGTGAACGTTGCTGCTGAAGTCACCGGATTGACTCGTACTGTTCACTTATCTGGTACTCCTGAGCAAATTCGAATGGCCAAGGATTTCATCGAGAAGCTTCTTCGCGAATATAACGGACCTCTTCCAGTTCTGCCAGCAAAGAGTTCCGTAATTCCCCCACCGAAAAAAGTGAAAAAAGTGACCATTCAAATGCACATGTCTAAAACGGACTGTGAAATCATCAAATGCGGAAGTGGAATGCATATCAGAAAGTTGCAGGAGGATACCAACTGTCACTTTTATTTCCAAGAAACCAGTCAAACGAAGATTGACTTCTCCAAACAGTTGCAGGTCTCAGGATTGCAAAGTGATGTTGAGAAGGCTAAAAGACTCATCCTTGAATTGATTCGAACTTCCACTACAGCGGCTAATTCAAAAATTCATCCAGAACATCAGCTTGTTTCCAAAGACGTAAAAATTCCACATGGCGTGATTGGAGCAATAATTGGACCACAAGGAGCAACCATCAAGAATATAGAGCATATGACTGGAGTAGTGGCTCGCCAGCAACCAGTTACCAATCCGAATCAACTTATAAAAATGAGACTGGAAGGAGGGAAAAGTGAAGTGGCGGAAGCGGAGAAAATGATTCGTGAGATAATTGCTCATTTCACCAATAAGGTCATTCCACCAAAAATTCCACCAAACATTCTACAAATCGAGACACATCATGTATCAGTTCCTGCCTCAAAATGCGGTGCGGTCATCGGAAAAAATGGAGAAACCATAAAGTTTATCAACGAAAAAAGTGGAGCCGTATGCCAGTTAACTGGATCGGATGGCACACAAGACAGAGTGTTCCGGATTGTAGGAACTGCACACCAAACGGGAATGGCTAGGGAGATGATTCGAAATATTGTGGATCAATTTTCGGTTAGATTTCGGCTCCGTGACTATTCGCAGCGAGACATTTCGCAGCCATTTTAGGGCCGTTTTCTGCTTAAAATCTCTCAAAATGGCCGGTAAAGTGTAAAAAATGTTACTAAACAGCTTTTAAAAGGTGAATAAACATTGAAACCCCGCTTAAACCGAAGAATAAGGTATAGGAATAAAATTTTGGAGTGCAATGCCGAAATTGCTCATACAAGGTTTTATTGCCACTTTTCTTATGTTTAAGCGGGGTTTCATTGTTCACTTACCTTTTAAAAGCGTTTTAGTAACATTTTTCACACTTTACCGGTAATTTTGAGGTATTTTAAGCAGAAAACGGCATTAAAATGGCTGCGAAATGTCTCACTGCGAATTGCCTAGATTTCTTTGAAATTCTTGTAAAGACGCCCAATTTTCAGATTCAAACATTCCACATACCAGTTCCCTTCTTCAAATGTGGTCTTCTACTTGGACGGAAAGGAGAAACAATGCAGTCTATTGAGAATGTCAGTGGCGCCCAGTGCTATCCCGATACAAGCTTTGGTGAGCATCCTCATCAGAAAATGTTCACGATTCGAGGAACACCACAACAGGTTGAATACGCAAAGTCTCTAGTTTATCGCGTTCTTCAAAACCAGGACCCCACTGTTACGGTAGATCTGCTAGAGAATGAGAAATTCATGTTTTCTCCTTTATTCAGACATTTTATTTGAACATTCCCAACGAGAAGTTAAACGATGTCATTGGCGCTAACGGTAAAACGATCGCGAGCATTTGTGCTCAGTATGGGATTTATGCAAATCTTTGTCCGGATCGTCCACAAAATCAGGGAAAGACGCTAATTCTTCGAGGACCACCAGAGCGGACTTTGGTTGCGAGAAGTCACATTGTTGGTTTGATCGTCAAAGAGAAAAATGAAGTGGTGAGTAATTTCCTTTTTTGTGATTCTCATTAGGCGCGCATACAGATCAAACTTTTTTGTGAATTCGGTTGTATACAATATCGAGTACGATTTTCACATTTTTGGAGTTAGAATCGAGCTATGAGTCATCAAAGGTCCAGTAAGTATTACTTTTGTTGATTTTTGGAAGTTCATACATGGCTGGAACTTTGGTGACCCATACCGTACCGTCCAAAAGTCTATGAACTTTTGGTGTTTTCAGTTAAAAAACGTCAACTTTGGGGGTCTAGGAAAGGATGTTAAACTTGACCGTTTGATCTGAAAATTTTTCGGTGTATACATCAACTCTAGAACTCTATTTTTGTAGTTGATAACTTTTTGTACGACCTCTTCTAGAGATGGTGTGTCCCTTTAAAGTGGGGCGATGCTAAATTTCCGCATTTCCAGTGCAATTTTCACCGTTTTTAGGGCCTACTGCATTTCACGAGCCATATCATGCCTAGAAGAGGTCGCACAAAAAAATTGTCAACTATGAAAATAGAGTTCTAGAGTTGATGTATATACCCAAAAAATTTCAGATCAAACGGTCAAGTTTAACATCCTTTCCCAGACCCCTAAAGTTGACGTTTTTTAACTGAAAACACCAAAAGTTCATAGACTTTTGGACGGTACTGTAAATTGGTTCACTTCACTGCTCTTGGGGAACTTCACTCCAGAATTGGAAAGCCCCTAGACGATGATGTATTCACCCAAATTTTCAAAAATAGTTCAAACTGTATGCTCTCACACTTCAAGTCAAAGAATATCTTATTTGCAGGTCCTCGGTATGTCAGTTCCATCTTCGAAATGCGGCATAGTCATTGGAGTTGGCAGTGAAACCATCAATCGAATCCGTTCGACGACTGGCGCTCGAATCGATTACGATCGTACACGAACCGACGATATCGAGAAAATGTTTGTAATTCGAGGAACCAGTGAGCAAGTGGAGAATGCTAAGACTAGCATTCGGGAGCTGATCGGTCTGGGGAATCCAAAGGCTCCAATTCCTCCAACTCCACCATCGACACCTTTAGGGAAGCAAGTGAAGGCAGAAGAAGAAGATATGGTTCCGCCTCCGCCGCCTCCGCCACCACCGTCAGCACCGTCAGCACCTTTCGATCCTACGGAACAGTGGATCAACTATTACCAGTAAGCCTATTTTTGTCAGGATAAGCGCGCTCCGCTGCATCATCTGGTGGCCGAACTAGAGACGCATGGGTCTCTTTGATTCGGCCACCAAGAAGTGCAGCGGAGCGCGCTTGTACTGAAAAGAAGAGACTAATATCAGAAGAAAATTAACCATATTTCAGACAACACGGTGATACAACAAGTGTCGAATTTCTCCGAGCCAGACAACAGTGGCAGCAATGGGCAACGAGTCAGGCTTACTTCCCACCACAGCAGCCATTCAATCCTTATGCAAAATCCCATGCAAATAATGTTTTCTTCAAATAGCTCTCTTCGTTTATGTGCACCCTTTCTCATTGCAATCTTGTTTAGTTTTTAATAAAAGAAGTGATAATAAATATTGTATTAGTATTTATGAACATGCCACCGGGTAGAGCTATGGAGCAAGGAAGCAAACCGAAAGGAGAGAATAAAACAGGATTCGATGAATGATTAGTTTTGGGAGTCTGTAAAAATGTTGTATTTTTCACCAAACTCTCGGAGTTTGGAGAAAATTTCGTTGCGTATATCTTCAGAAGGATAATATGTTTGGAATCCGAAGAATGTTTGGAGTGCGTGATGGGGTTGTGGTTGAGGAATATCATCGGCATTCTGGAATATTTATGGATTCGAGTAGGGGTAGATCAAATATAGGGCGGTAAGCATATCAGAATCCGTGCTCTAGCGCACTGGTCAAATGGAAGAGAAAATCACACTGATTTTTTTTGCAAAAACTCTTCCATTTGACCAAATGCACGGGGAGTGCAGTGGAGCATGGATTTTCAAATGTGTACCGCCCTAATAAAAGCAACTCAAACGAACATACAGTACCTGCCAATAATCTATGAACTTTTGGCGTTTTCAGTTGAAAACGTCAACTTTGGGGGACTGGGAAAGGATGTTAAACTTGACCGTTTGATCTGAAACTTTTTGGGTGTAGACATCTACTCTAGAACTCTATTTTTGTAATTGACAACTTTTTTGTACGACCTCTTCTAAAGATTATATTGCTCCTGGAATGAAGAGCATTCTAAAATCGGTGAAAATTGCAATAAAAATGCGGAAATTTAGCATCGCTTCAATTTAAAGGGACACAACATCTTTAGAAGAGGTTGTACAAAAAAGTTGTCAACTACAAAAATAGAGTTCTAGAGTAGATGTATACACCCAAAAAATTTCAGATCAAACGGTCAAGTTTAATATCCTTTCTCAGACCCCCAAAGTTTACTTTTTTCAACTGAAAACACCAAAAGTTCATATATTATTCGCCGGTACTGTGCATAGCTGGTAACATGGATCACATGCCAATTCAAATGTGAGACTTGAACTTCTCATAGTCGATATAGTCTAGGATCATATCTTTCCGAGGGGTCTCCTAATAAGAAAAAATCCACTTACCATGTTGCAATCCCAAATTTCCGCTAAATACGGATGGGACAGAACCATTTGAATATCGATTCGACTATCCGGATTAATGACCAACATCTTGAATAGAAGATCTCTCGCCATACAACATTCCTCTGGTTGAAGACTCAAACGCCCTTGAAATATTTCATCTGGAAAATGGGTGTGAATATCAGTGGGTGGTTGAGCTCTCTCCAGATGATCTCGATAGTAGAGAAGAAAGTTTCGAGCGTGTTCATTCATCACACTATAGAAAAGGGGGTCGGCATTGCCCAGGAATCGGACCATTAGAATGAATTGGTCGACATGATCCTTCCCTGGGAAGAGGACTCTCCCGGTTAGCAGTTCTGCCAGAATACATCCCAACGACCAGATATCCACTGAAACTTTTTGATAGAATGGTATTTCTGTCTGATGTTACCACTAGTCTTATTTTTATCCATAGTCTCACAAATTATTTCAGGGGCTCTGTAGTATCTCTGAACAATGTATGGAGTATTTGAATTCGGATCTTCCATGTTTGAGTGTCCGAAATCACAAAGCTTCACATCGCCATCACCACTCATAAGGATGTTTTCCGGCTTCAAGTCCTGAAATTTCGAAACATTTATTTTCGAAAGGTCAGTTCAATGTTACCCTATGACTAATGTTCATCGCGTGGAGATAATGGACTCCTCGACATATATCGAAGAAAATTGACTTGACAGTCTTGTGCTCGCCGAAAGTTGGAGAAGAGAGCTAAAGTTTTCGGATGAATATTTATTGGATTCAATAATTTCTTACATTTTGCATGGTGCCTTGCATGTACTCTCGAACAATGTAGAATTCGGTCATGTCTTCTTTCTTCAGAGCAGGAGTGAACGCACTGTATAGCTTCACCACGTTGTCGTCTTGAATGTATAGCATACAGTAGAGCTCTCGTTCGGCTCTTCTCCACGGTTGTCTGAAATATAGTAACAGTCGATAACGATAATCTTCGGATGAAGTGAGCCCTAGCCATCACCTACAGTACCGGCCATAATGATATTCGTTTTCATCATTTTCAATTGAAAAACGCCAACTTTGAGTGGCTGAAATACTAATTCAAAGTAGTTATTTCGGTTTGAGAATTCGAGGAATCAAAAGATTCAATCAAAGAAGTTACGCACAGAAAACCTACGGCGATGTCAAAGTTTGCTCGATTTCAGTTCTAATTTTTAAAATTCGATGAGCTTTTTTTCGACGGGCCATATCTTGACAGAGCGGACTTTTACAGAAAAGTTGTCAACTACAAAATAAAAGTTCAAAATTTGATTAAGACACTCTCAAATTTTCAAACAGAAAAAGTGACTTTGAATCACTTTTTCAGCTACCCAAAGTTGTCGATTTTCCACTGAAAGGGATGAAAACGGACAAAAAAAACGAAACCTGTCATGAAAATCATCGGGAAGGACCACTTTTTTGATGACCACATATCTTTGCTTTTCCAGATCGTAGGCTCTTCTGAAAAAAAAATTTCGTATATATAAATCATCTACAAAATAAGCATACACAACAAATGGCTTATCCACTTTGAATGGTTCTAGGTGGACATATCGTTGTGGAACTGTGAAGTATGAACCGTTGGGTTGTTGAATATGATGAAACCCAGCTGGGGGTCCGTAATAAAAGTAGTCTTGCATTTTTCTGAAATATAGAAACGATAACTTGATCTAGTAATAGCGACGAGATGAGTCTCTAAAGCGCACCACTACTTAGAATAATAAAATAGGTAATCAGAAATAATCAGAAAATGTTATTTTCGCTAGGAGTCAGAGTAGTTGCCAACTTATGAGTCATCAAATAAACCACTTAATATATTGATACTTTTCGTTTTAAAGACTATCAACAGGAAGAAAAATTAGTTCTGGAAGATCATGCTTCCTCTCTCCGGAATCGTTGAAAACAAATTCAAACTACATTATTGAAATTGGTCGATAAAGCAAATAGGGAGAGAGGACATTCACATGCCTTTCTCTCTCTTCAGCCAACTTGTGTTATCAATTGTAAACTCTTTCACTTGATAACACACACAATAGTCCTATTTCTACTTTATATATGAACATAGAGCCTAATACATACTTATTATTTTGTACAAAACTTTTTTGATTTTTCGAACGTCCTGTTTATACTGGCTAAAAACGAAAATGAATGATAAGATTTCAGCATCCGGTTGGTTTCAATTTTAACAAATAACATGATATTTTTTTGAACAAAAAAGAAGCGTTCAGACCACTTTATTCAACGAAAAGAGAGTAATGAAATCATACAAATAATGAAAAGAGCACCAATAGAAGATGTTGAGCTTGTCACAGTGTACCGAACCAGAATACCGTCCGAGCCCATCGGTTCATTGAACACAATGTATTGTTGATAAGTGGATACCGATGTGAAGGTGGTATCAGAAGGCGTGAGTCTGTAATTTTTTCTATACTCCAATGAATGGAGTTCATCGACTTACATCTTGGTTGTATTGGTGCCTGCTTTGATATCTTGTGTAATTGCAAAATTCACACCAGAAGCCATATGAGCAACTTCATAGGTCACAATGATATTCTCCTTGAAGTTTGGATCAGGCGCTTGGATCAAATAGTTACGAAAGTTAGTGTTTCGTGCAGCAGGATAAGGGTAGTCATAGCTCATTATGACTCCCTTTTGACCTATTTGATGGCGGAACGTTGTTGGTGCTGGAAAAAAGAACAATGAGGTTTGATAAATATAAAATACTCACCAAGATTCGAATACTTCCAATTGACAACTCCCTTCGACAAAACGTATGTCTTACAGCGACCGTAGATTCCTAAATGATCCCAGCTTCCAGCGTTGGCGGGACTAAAAGTGGTTAGTGTGGGAAAGAATGTGATAAGTAGTAACTAACGTAATTGTTGCAATTCTTTTTGACTCATCAGTCCCTGTGACACATCCAGCGTACACATTCAGTTCTCCATCACCTCTCTGAAAATATTAAAAATTATTAGATGTTCTATTTACAGTAATTTTCAAACAAAGGTTGGAGAAACTTTTCCGCTCATTATCAAATTCTGCCTACATATATTAAAAAACCAAAACTTTAGAAATAGTTTACTCCATTTTTAAAACTTACAAACGTGATTTTTTGATAGCTGGCAGGATTTGCGTATCCTAAAAGTTCACTGGTTATCTCATGGAACACTGTGGCTCCATTTGTGGCTGTGAAAGTTTGATCGGCGCCATTATTAGGGGCAGGTGACACGAATACTTGGGTATCACTCCATTCTAAAATTTTTTGACTGATCCTGTTTTTTCGTGAGCTAGTGAGTTACCATATTTTTCGGATATAAGTACAGTGAACACTCCGGTGCTAGTGGAAATCGTATTAATGATGGCGAATTGAGAACCGGAACAGATGACACTGCGGTTTGGAGCAGTATATACATCATCCAAACTGAATGCATCTTTGCTTATTTTTAGAGATTAGAATATCAAATCTCACCTTCCCTTGTACACTCCTCCATCATAAACATGAATCATGGCCAATAATTTTTTGAGTATTATATAATCGGTGAACACTACAACTTTCATGGTATAACTTGTGGCTTTAGGATGGGCATCATCAAAGGCCTGTAAGAGACTCGAGTTTCCAGGAATAGTCATCGAGTCGATTAAGGTTCCGACATCCTTGCTGACCAGAAAAGTTTCTCCGGTAACCGCAGGCGTTACTGTAAATATAAGCTTACAAGGGAGTCACTTGAGGTGTCGAATTGAACTTTTTCTAGGATTCGGACCATAGACTATATTGATCGTGAGGATTCAGAATCTGCAATAAAATTTGGCAAAATGTTCACTTAACTCGAGTTATCAGACATAAAAGTCTCAGCCAGTACTAATTTTGCTGATTTTTTACAACTCATATCTTAGCTCCCAGGCACTTTTAGAAGGTCTAGTTATTTGTGTTAAGCTTAAAATGATGCTTACAATCAAATTATGTAAATAATTAAACATTGTCCAATTGGAACATGTAGAGATCGAAACTCTCCTATTTTTGATCTAAACTAGTTTTTGAAACTTGTATTATTTAATTGCAGGCTTTGTTATGAGCTTCACACAAAAAACTAGACTTTCTAAAAGTGCCTGGGAGGTAAAATATGAGTTGTCAAAAATCAGCAAAATTAGTGCTGGCTGAGACTTTGATGGCTGATAACTCGAGTTACCTGAACATTTTCCCAATTCTTATTGCAGATTCTGAATCCTCATGGCCAATATAGTCTATGGTCCCACTCCTAGAAAAAGTTCAACTCGACACCTCAAGTAACTCTCTTGTTAGGTGAAAGTTTTTTCCTTCTTTTTCTTCGAAAAGGTTTCTAAAATACCCACCATCATAGACGGCGATCGCAATCGTGAATGTGTCATCCACTGTTTTCTTTGGCAGATTGATTTCAATTGTGAAATTCACAGGAGCTAGATTATATTGGCCTGCAGTAGTAATACTGAAAAATTGCCGATTGTGAAGATTAGGACTGTTTTTCTTTGCAACTCACTCATAAGTCATGGTTCCTCCAAACTCGCTGTATTGTTTCATTGTGATTTTGTTTTCACCGGTTAAGTTTATGTTGAGGGACATTACTCGCGGCACAAAATTCCTCGGAACAGCAAACTGTAATGAAGTGAATAATTTATAAAAAACGAGTTTTTTGTACTTACAGTATATTTACAGTTTTTCGTTGCCAAGTCGTTTGGATCAGAAATGATTTTGAATGGTTTGCTGGTTGAATTGAAATCAACTTCTTGACTGGAACAATCTGAAATTTCAGCTAATTTTTTAGAGACAGATTTCAGGATACTTTTCTAAATTGTAGACTTCTCCGAAGAAAAACTTACCCAGCGAATATGAAAACTTGAAAAATAGACATCCAACTAAAAATATCCGAATAGAGCGATGCATTTTGACAACTCAAAGGAAACAAGAAACTCAAAAGATTCTCAACTTAGATGACAAAAAATGATGGTGAAGAGTCGTTAAATATCGATTAGAGGCGTCAGCCACAATTTGATAATAACCTCTCACTTTTAATCTTTTAAACTTTTCCGTTTTCAGACAAGGGGTCGATAGTTTGCATAGTGATTAATGATGGGAAAAAAGTGAAGAAATTTGGGGGTTATCAGGAAAAGTGAATGTTTGAACAAGGAGACAAAATGACGAGATGAGAGGGGTATTGGCAGAAAACTTGAGAAGGAATGATTATTCCCAAAAAGTAGTTTTGCATACATTTAGGGAGAACAAAGTTGGCAAAAAACTGTACAATATGAAGATTGAGGGTCTTATATAAAACAAGTGTTACTCACAAATTATGTCATTCAATTTATCTAGTACATGGCTTAGAAGGCTCGGAACTATGGTTTTTTTAAAATACCAATTGAGGGAGCCCGAAGGAGAGTCATCCGATTGACACAAAATTTACTTCCGAAGGAGGTGGTCAAAATGATTCAGAAGATGCTGAAAAGATTCAGAAGACCTCGGGAGCATACAGAATACGTCCGGTAGATTCAGAAGATGTAGGGAGGGTGCAGAAGACGTCACGAGGATTCAGAAGGCCTTCGGTGGATACAGAAGGCGTCACGAGGAGGATTCAGATGACGTCGTTGGGATTCTGAAATCGACGACGACGACGATGACGATTCGAGATGTTTGGGAATCGAAGTATGACGAGGACGACCAGGATTTTGTTGGGGTGGAAGAGAGTTTAAAAAGGGTGTTTTCTTATATTTCTGAAAAACGGGTAACCTTTAAAAATGATGTTCTAAATTTAATTATGCATCTAACTCTGCAGAGCAACTAATGCAAACCAAACTTTCACAAATTCATATTTGGACTCTCAGCAACATTTTTCATAAAAAAGTGGGTATAAATAACCCAATTCAAAAAAGTTAATATTTTTTATTTCCGAGTCACGCCTACATTCCGGAAGATTTTGAAGGACTGACGAAAATCTCGAACAACTCCTAGTCACTCTTTTTTTTCAAACTCCAGGCCCACTTTTCAAAATTTTTTTTGATCTATGGGCGGAAATTTGAGGCGCGAGGTAATCACAAAACGGGTCAGCAACCACTTTTTTGGACACGATTTCCAGCTTTCAACCCTGTGAAAAACACAAAAATTGAAAAAAAAAAATAATAATTTCTAGACATGCAACAACAACTTTTTTGATCTCTTGATTTCTCTTCGTGCACCAAATGCTCATGCATTTTCAAACACCGAGAAAAATGCAAATTTTTTTATGTGTTCCTAAACTCACATCTCAATAAATTTTTTTGATCTACCGCCCGAAATTTTCGGCGGTAGATCAAAAGTGTTGTTTTTGTCATCATTTCTTCAGCGATCTTTTTTTCATTTTTCCTCTTTTTTTGGCTGCTGTACGGCCGTTTTTCTCCGAATTTTTCGCCAAATTTTTCGCAAATTTTTCTATTTTCGCTGATGTTGTCTTCTTTGCGTTGCTCACTGTTCAACTCTCGCTTCTAATTTGTATTTTCGTCGCAATTTTCAAATTTTTCACATGAAATTTTTGATGAAAAGTTTCTTTTTTTCAGGAAACCTCATCAACCCAACGTCTTCAAGGGTGTCGTCATGAGAAGGGAGCCGCGGGCGAGTATGGATAAGGTAAGTGAAAAAAGTAATTTCGAATTTTTGGAAAAAATAAACTCTATTTTTCAGGTAATGCCTCATGGTACCAACTCGAAGGACGACTTCACGGTCTGGATTCTGAGCAAGATTACTGTACCTCAGACCAGGTTAGTTGCTGATTTTGAGGCTGGTCGAAGAATTGGATCCAATTTTGGTCAAATATAGATTCCAAGTTTTGACCGATTTTGACCAATTTTGTCCGATTTTTGCACCAAATTTTCAACTAAACATTTTCCATTTCCAGATCGCCTCGGTTCCCTCCAAGCCCTCGATGACTCACCACAAAACGTCAGGAGGATTCGGAAGACACCAAGACGATTCAGAAGACGTCAGGAGGATCCACAAATAGTCAGAAGGACTCAGAAGCCGGCGACAGGACTCAGAAGAGGTCGCGAAAATCTAGGAAACCTCTGGAGGATTCAGAAGACGTTAGGAAGATTTGGAAAGCGTCGAAAGGATTCAGAAGATGCCGAGAGGATTCGGAAGACCTTGGGAGCATACAGAAGACGTTCGGTGGACTCAGAAGACGTAAGGAGGATGCAAAAGATGTGAGGAGGATGAAGAAGACGTCACGAGGACTCAGAAGGCCTTGGGTGGATACAGAAGACGTCACGAGAAGGATTTGGATGACGTCGGTGGGATTCGGAAATCGACAACGACAACGACGACGATTCGACGATGACGATTCGCGAAGCTGGCGGATGACAAGGACGACTAGGATCTTGTTGGGATGGAGGAGAGTTTAAAAAGGGTGTTCTGAGAGCTGAACAAATATGATCCGGGGGGGGCTTTTTGCTTATTTTTTCCTTCCTGACTTCAACCTACCTCTCCGATGGGGTGATGCCAGTTGAACCCTTACCTAGTCTTGACCTGTGCGGGTAGATCACGGCTCACTCGCGCTGAGAGTGACAAGTTCGATCTCCCGCTTTGAACCAACAGGTCCTGCACAAAGGCTTTGTATGATTAGGATCTCGGGTCACTCTGGAGAAGGGGAACGGTTGAATTGTTGAGCGGGGCTATTCTGGAAGGTTTGATTGCGCTGATCCCATCTGACGACGAACCTGTTGGTGAAGTACAGTAACCGATACGGTGAAGCAGATGGCCTTTTGGCCCTTTCATTCTGGACGGAATAGTTTTGTGATGCAGAACTTGAAGGGGGAAATAGGTAAAAAGATGTCAGTTTTTGGAGGTCATTTTCCAGTGTGTTATTAGTTTTGCTTTAGCGGCATTTCTTCCCAAAATGAGTGATTCCAGTTTGTTCCCTTACTTTGTCCTGACCGGGTGGGTTGTATCTCGGGTGTCCCCGATCGATCACCCGCTTGGGTCGTCTTGTTTTGACATTGTATGCCTAGGAACACGGGTCACTCTAGTAAGGGGGGAACGGATGACACATTTTGGTTTTTGGCTGAAAATTACTGACACCTCGAGAATTCGGATCATATTCCCCCTTATCTCTTCTCTGCGTCATCTTCTGATGGCCATCCGATCAATCAACGACCCGAAAACTCAAATCCTCCAAAAAAGACTCGAGATGACAAGAAGGCGTTGAGCAAGCATCAAAACAAGGTGAGGGTTTCGAAATCTTTTATTCTGAGAATGAACAATTTTTTTAGGTACTCGAACGTCTTCTGGAATGCTGAAATCTCTGAATCTACCGTCTTCTGAAGCTCCGCCCACCCAGAATCTGTAAAGGGAACCAAATCTCCAGATGCTCTGGATGACCGATTGATGACATGGGATTTTCTGGAGACGTTGAGAAGAAGTCAGCAGCGACCAAGAAGGCAAATGGACTTCGTGAAGATGTCAAGAAGAGTCAAGATTTTGAAAAAAACCTGGAAGAAGAGCTCAACGTAGAAAAGAATTACAGTACCCGTCGCTAATTAGAAGACGTCATCTGGATTCTGAAGATACTGAAGCGAATGCGTCTTCTGATGAACTTACGATTCCCCGACGACGAGAAGACGCTGGAGTCGGAAGCAAATCGAAACTCCAGGAATCTAAAAAGGTGAGAGATTCAGAAGCTTTTATTCTAATGATGTATATAATTTCCAGGACGTCAATCGTCTACAAGAATCCTGAAAATCCATAGAGGAATGGAGTTGAGAAGAAGAAATGAAAAGGTGACTTGGAGAAGATGTACAGAAATCGCTGACACTGGATTCACAAGAAGTTAGAAGACGTCAATTGGATTCTGAAGCCGACAACGTTGAAAATTTGAAGAAGTCAGAAGTTCCGCCAATTTTGCTATAAGGAGAACGAGGAGACTATAGTTGTGAGTCGTCAGAAGACATCATCGTCATCTGAACCTCTGAATTTCTGAATTTTTAGAATTTCTTAATTTTCAGGATTCTCCATCTCGGATTCGCGACGAGGAAGAGGACGATCAGAGGATGGTGGCGCTCGTGGATCCGTGGGCGGTCGAGGATGGCCAAGTCGTGGACGGAGAGTGGTGAAGTGTCGACGACGAAGAGGATGGCCGCGGCGTGTGGGATCTGCGGGGATTCCCGATGACCCGATTTAGTCGACCGTGGAGGATTTCGAGGACTCTGAGAAGACTTGGACTGTGTCGGATATTGGGTGGACTTGGGAGGGCCTAGCGGTTTAGTAACTGCTAGAGTTTGGACTTATTGAGCTGCTGAGTAGTCATTATCCCCTTTTTTGTGAGGTCATCCTAGTGCATCTGGTGCTGTGAGAGCGAGAGAAGTGAGCGTTAGATACCATTTCGTGCCGGCGTTGTGCCTTGTTTTCAGCATACAGCTGTACTTTTTTAACTCGAATCAAGTTTTGGGGAAGTAAACTTGTGAGATGGGCTGGGATACTGTAGTAAAAAAGGGGGACCTGTTGAAGGTTGATCCGTGATGATCGGAGAAGCTGAAGCTGGCAATCGGCTGGATGCATCGGTGTCTTGGCTGTAGTCGTGGAGGCTGATTCGTGGTGATCGGAAACGCTTTGCTGAGAATTTGTTGGGATACTGTAAGGGAGGGGGACCTGTTTAAGGCTGAAGTGAGCTTTAGATACCATTTCGTGCTGGCGTTGTGGCTGGTATTCAGCATTCTGCTGCGTCTTTTTTAAAATTGAATCAGGTCTTGGGGAAGTATACTGAGGTTAGCTGATATGCTGTAGTGAGAGAGGGGGACCTTTTTCATATTTTTTCTCTCCTAGATTATAATGGTCCGTTAGGTTCTGAAGATGGATTGGACGCTTGTAGAGGATATCGGATTGCCTTCTCTTTCGAGCTCGGTGAACCTTACGTCCCAGTTGCTTGCCTGTATCACATTTGCTGAAGCTGGTTTGGGTGGAAATTCTTGGCTCTTTTTTTGGAATATCTATCTGAATAGCCCCCCCCCCTCTTCTAGAAGAAGGATTAGAGCTTTTTTCGAAACTCTGAAAGGTCCGATAGTTCTGACGACTGTGTTGGACGTTAGCAGAGTGATATTGGATTGCCTTCCCTTCGGGTGTTCGGTAGACCTTACGTCCTAATTGCTGCCTGTATCACAGTTGGATGAGCTGGACTTGACCTCTCAGATGGGAACTTTTTGGCTCTTTTTGGACTATCTATCTGGATACCCCCCCCCTTTGGGATAAAGAAATGGAGCTTTTTTTGGAATTCTGAAAGGTCCGATAGTTCTGATGACTGTGTTGGACGCTAGCAGAGTGATATTGGATTGCCTTCCCTTCGGGTGTTCGGTAGACCTTACGTCCTAATTGCTGCCTGTATCACAGTAGGACGAGCTGGACTTGACCTTACAGATGGGAAATTTTTGGCTCTTTTTGGACTATCTATCTGGATACCCCCCCCCCCTTTGGGATAAAGAAATGGAGCTTTTTTTGGAATTCTGAAAGGTCCGATAGTTCTGATGACTGTGTTGGACGCTAGCAGAGTGATATTGGATTGCCTTCCCTTCGGGTGTTCGGTAGACCTTACGTCCTAATTGCTGCCTGTATCACAGTTGGATGAGCTGGACTTGACCTCTCAGATGGGAACTTTTTGGCTCTTTTTGGACTATCTATCTGGATACCCCCCCCCTCCCCCTTTGGGATAAAGAAATGGAGCTTTTTTTGGAATTCTGAAAGGTCCGATAGTTCTGATGACTGTGTTGGACGCTAGCAGAGTGATATTGGATTGCCTTCCCTTCGGGTGTTCGGTAGACCTTACGTCCTAATTGCTGCCTGTATCACAGTAGGACGAGCTGGACTTGACCTTACAGATGGGAAATTTTTGGCTCTTTTTGGACTATCTATCTGGATACCCCCCCCCCCCCTTTGGGATAAAGAAATGGAGCTTTTTTTGGAATTCTGAAAGGTCCGATAGTTCTGATGACTGTGTTGGACGCTAGCAGAGTGATATTGGATTGCCTTCCCTTCGGGTGTTCGGTAGACCTTACGTCCTAATTGCTGCCTGTATCACAGTAGGACGAGCTGGACTTGACCTTACAGATGGGAAATTTTTGGCTCTTTTTGGACTATCTATCTGGATACCCCCCCCCTTTGGGATAAAGAAATGGAGCTTTTTTTGGAATTCTGAAAGGTCCGATAGTTCTGATGACTGTGTTGGACGCTAGCAGAGTGATATTGGATTGCCTTCCCTTCGGGTGTTCGGTAGACCTTACGTCCTAATTGCTGCCTGTATCACAGTAGGACGAGCTGGACTTGACCTTACAGATGGGAAATTTTTGGCTCTTTTTGGACTATCTATCTGGATACCCCCCCCCCTTTGGGATAAAGAAATGGAGCTTTTTTTGGAATTCTGAAAGGTCCGATAGTTCTGATGACTGTGTTGGACGCTAGCAGAGTGATATTGGATTGCCTTCCCTTCGGGTGTTCGGTAGACCTTACGTCCTAATTGCTGCCTGTATCACAGTAGGACGAGCTGGACTTGACCTTACAGATGGGAAATTTTTGGCTCTTTTTGGACTATCTATCTGGATACCCCCCCCCCCCTTTGGGATAAAGAAATGGAGCTTTTTTTGGAATTCTGAAAGGTCCGATAGTTCTGATGACTGTGTTGGACGCTAGCAGAGTGATATTGGATTGCCTTCCCTTCGGGTGTTCGGTAGACCTTACGTCCTAATTGCTGCCTGTATCACAGTTGGATGAGCTGGACTTGACCTCTCAGATGGGAACTTTTTGGCTCTTTTTGGACTATCTATCTGGATACCCCCCCCCTCCCCCTTTGGGATAAAGAAATGGAGCTTTTTTTGGAATTCTGAAAGGTCCGATAGTTCTGATGACTGTGTTGGACGCTAGCAGAGTGATATTGGATTGCCTTCCCTTCGGGTGTTCGGTAGACCTTACGTCCTAATTGCTGCCTGTATCACAGTAGGACGAGCTGGACTTGACCTTACAGATGGGAAATTTTTGGCTCTTTTTGGACTATCTATCTGGATACCCCCCCCCCCCCCCCCCCCTCCCCCTTTGGGATAAAGAAATGGAGCTTTTTTTGGAATTCTGAAAGGTCCGATAGTTCTGATGACTGTGTTGGACGCTAGCAGAGTGATATTGGATTGCCTTCCCTTCGGGTGTTCGGTAGACCTTACGTCCTAATTGCTGCCTGTATCACAGTTGGATGAGCTGGACTTGACCTTACAGATGGGAAATTTTTGGCTCTTTTTTTTTTGAATTTCTATCTTCTTATGATATGAGGGCTAGGGGAATAAGAAGGGAATTCGCTTTTTCATTACGAGTTTGCATTGGTGATCACTACCAGGTTCTGAGCTGCCTTCTTTAATTAGTTTTCCTGTGTATTCTGGAGAAATCTGTCTTCTTGGGTGGATTCGTTGACCTCTCCTTGGCTTGATGTCTACCCCGGTGGAGTTGGGGACAAATAAGACATATCGGATTGACGTTTCGCACTTGAAAAGGTGATTCAGTTGAACCTTACGTGTTTGAGTCGGTCAACATTTCATTTCAGACCTTTGATGAAGAGACTTGAGAGCTATTACCTATACTTTCTCATTCATAATCTTGAATATATAGTATCCCCCGAAGAATTCACCGTTTCGATGGTCTCGTCTTTTTTCCATTTTCCTCAAAGTTTTGGTTTTGGTAGTGGAATTGATGGAAAGGTACTCGATGGTCTCGTGTATACTTAGAAAACATAAAAATCTGCCACTCTTTTCAAGTAAAAATGGGAAGTACTTGATGGTTCCGTTATCCTTTAAGATTGCCCAGAAGCCAATGATAGTGAATTGAAGTGGGGACAATTGTGGGGGAAAATTGGAAAATCAATGTATCTTTTTCTGCTTTTATTTTTTCAGATTCCGCGGATCCCGAAGCATCGATAGGATTCGAGAAGACGATGATGAAGATCAGCTACATCCTTCAGTTTTTTCTCCCGGCGAGGCCAAATTCAGAAGCTCTGATTCTCTAATTTTCTCTTTCTTCATCTTTGTTATTTTTTTTGTGTGTCTTTTGTGTATCAGCTATTATTGATGGTCGGGGAAATGCGGGATGTGGTCGGAAGAAAAAGCCACGGTCCGCCATGAACTTCTCCGACCTAGACAGGTGACTCTACATTGGTTTCTAGGCACCAACCGGGTAGTTATCGTTCTCTCCGTTGGCTCTTTCTTCCTCGAGACTCGTTGAAATCTGTTCTCCCTGATTATCTTGGTGTTGATTCACGCATGGTCAGTAAGAATCGATCGATGTGTGCAAGTGTTTGACCAATATTGAGGGATTTTGAGAGTATGAGACTCATAGATTGTCAGATTCATATAGTTCTTTGATATTCGACCAATGCTCAATGAATACAACTGGTTGGGGGACTAGGGTGCGGACAAATCGCGGACAAGCGGCGAACGAGAAGTCCCAAGCCATAAGTGAAATGGAAAGTAAAATAGAGTTTTTATCAGCAACTGCAACAGGATTTGCAGTTGGCATTGGTGAAGATTCTCGGAAATTGGAGTTTGTGGACCAGGAATGTTTGAGCAACAGCTGGAGGCTCCACCGGAACTGAGCGTTTTCTGGAATATTAAATAGGAGATTAGCTGCCTGTCCGCAACCCGCACGCTCACTATTCGCCGCCTGCAGCCCGGTTGCAGTTCGTCCGTCGCCAGTCCGCCACCCTCTTGTCCGTCCCCCAGCCGCCTGTTCCTTGCCTGTCTATTCCTCCTATCAGCCATCAGTCAGTCGTTCTAGACGCTTAGCAACCAGTTATTTTGCAACCATTTGTAGGTTGCGAAACGTCGCAGTTACCAAATGACCAGTTGCAAAACGTCGGGGAAGCCAAGACTTCTTGGGGGATGGTATTGTCCTTGCTCTCCTTGAAGTTTGGAAAGTTTCTAGTGTCTTGTTAGCAGAGAAGGCGAAGTCGATCTTATATTGAGTTTTGGTTGATTCGATTCTCACATGACTTCTTTTATGGAGGGGGAGCTTAAATTTTACTAGGTAGTTACTTCAAAATTCGTGGAAATTTTTAATCGTTTTTTGAAGAAAAAATTTCCTAAAAATAAACCAAAACTTTCCCAGTGTGTCAGTACACTTAGCATTTGTCATCATTTCCTAGTTGATTTTTTGAATTTTGAAAGATTACTTCTGATCTCAAGTCCCCCAAAGTGGCCACTTTTCAAACTGAAAATAAAATCTTGCCTCCTTTTGAAAGACACTATACAAAAATTATATTTCCTGAAAGTTCTGAGATTCTATACATCCTCGATTCTTAGCTTATTAATAATGCAACATATCAATTTCCCTCATGCTTCGATGCTTTTCCGCGTAATGTGATAGGTGTCTATTTTCTATAGAAGGTGTGATATCATCACTTAGCATTTCTTCTATCCTATTATGACATCTTTTGTGGATAATCAATCTTTAACTAACTATTTGATTATTGACTATGATACTGAAGACGACGATGACGGTGATGCTGATTATGATGTTTTTCCAATTGTATCGGGAACGCCTAAGAAGAAGAGAAAACGAGTGAAGAAGATTGTGAAGGGAGGGTTTATTTGTTGCTTCCGAACTATCAAGTATACCTTTTTGTGCTGTCGCTGTGGTAAGTTTTACAAGGGGGTTACTTGAGGTGTCGAGTTGAATTTTTTTTAGGAATCGGACTGACTATATTGACCGTGAGGATTCAGAATCTGCAATAAGAATTGGCGAAATATTTACGTAACTCGAGTTATCAGCCATCAAAGTCTCAGACAGTACTAATTTTGCTGATTTTTGACAACTCATATCTATAGCTCCCAGGGATTTTTAGATGGTCTAGTTTTTTGTGTTAAGGTCAGAATGATGTTTACAATCAAACTATGCAAATAACTAAAAATTGTCCAATTGGAACATGTAGAGATCGAAACTCTCCTATTTTTGACCTAAACTAGATTTTGAAACTTGTACTATCTAATTGCAGGCTTTGTTCTGAGCTTAACACAAAAAACTAGACCTTCTAAAAGTGCCTAGGAGCTGAGATATGAGTTGTCAAAAATCAGCAAATTTAGTACTGGCTGAGACTTTGATGGCTGATAACTCGAGTTACGTGAACATTTTGCCAATTTTTATTACAGATTCTGAATTCTCACGGTCAATATAGTCTATGGTCCGATTTCTAGAAAAAGTTCAACTAGAAACCTCAAGTAACCCCTATGTTAGTATCAGCTGACAAGTTTTTTAACAAAATATTTTTATAGTAATCGTCTGGAGATGCCTCTGGTTATTCATAATCCTTCTCGCCAGTTTACTAGTTTTTGTGTTTTTCTACTACGACGATGTTCGGAAAATAATTCAATTCATTTATATTGTAATTGACACATCCATTCATTTGTATAAAAGACTAGAAGATCAAGACTAGATATCCCTTTCTCTGAACTTGCATCGCCTAAGAAAAACTGAAAATTTCTTTTCTGAACCTAAAAACCTGCAGATCAATAAACCTCTTTTGTGTTCCTGCAATAAACTGTTTCTCCACCCGCACGGCGTTTTTCATCTATAAAAAGGTTCCGTTTCAACCTGAAAGAGGTGTTTTATACCGGCACTTCAAATGAAGTTGTTCCTCATTTCTACAGTATTCCTGTTTGCCACTGTGTCGGCCATCGGAAATCCGTATGGAGGAGGAGGCGGCGGTGGTGGGAAACCAGAGTGCAAGTGCCCATACAATTATACTCTGATCCGTAGAAAGCATGACCGCCCGTGGTGTATGAAGGTATTTTTGAAATTTGGAATAGTTGACTGATCTTGTAATTACAGTTCTTCCCGGGAAATGAGACATTCTTCGAGGCCGAGAAACGGTGCAGATGTGAAGGCGGAGCCACTTTATCCGGAATTGAGACCAATAGCGAGTTGTCAAGCATTTCTCGTACATTTCCATGAACTTTGATCCTTCTGATTTTCACCAAATTTCAGGAGAAATCAACTCATACTTCGAAGATAATAATATTCAATCTGGAGGAGTCTGGGTGGGAGCTTATCGTCGGAAGGATTGTCGTGTAGCAGATCTTTCCAAAAAACCATCATGTACTAAGGAACAGCAATACCAGTGGACTGATCGTCACACAATGGGAAATGCGATTTGGAAGGATCACTGGACTGAGGGTGCACCACACAATAACAAAGTTGGGTTAGTTGAGAAATGGAGAAAAATGAAATTCAAAACTTCTCAACATTTTTTAGAGCCCATCAAGAGTTCTGTGTTCATCTCCAAGCAAGTATCGACCCAGCTGTGGAAGCAAAGAACTTGACCGAGAGGTTCGATAACAGAGTGTAAGTTTCATTTTTCAGTTATTGCTTAGTTAAATGAGGACCTTCAGATGCGTTCACCAAGACGGCGAAACCCAATTCCCGACCGCAGGTTTCATTTGTGGAAGACCAGCAAAGTGTACCGGTGGTGATATGGGATACGGTGGAGGAGACGGTGGCTATGGAGGCCAAGTGATTGTTATCGGAGCAGCGGCACCTACTAAGAAGCCGAAAGTGTAACATGTGTATTTCTTGAGAAAAATGAACTTTTTTTCTAGTGAAGTCTTTTTTATGTTTTTTGTTTTTGGAGAGAATCTCTATTACATAATAATAATAAGATCTATGCGCGTCGCACGCCACTCAGCCGCCAGCAAAACTCTTTGGATATAAACTATACGGAATAACGGGAAATTTCTCGAGATGTCTGATTCTCCAGAGAGGGTAGAAGAATCCGCTCAAGATGGGCTGGTGAAAATGTTCTAAAAACACATTGAGAGATTTAGGAGCCGTCATAAATGGTGCATATAACATGTTCATAATACCTAGTACTGATTTTACCATTGCGTTGAAAATGGAGAGGACAAAAAGATCTCAACATTGCTTGTGGATTGGAACGGTATCAGAGTCAACTGCTTCAAAAATCTGAAAATTATGAAAAGTTGAAAGAAATCTTTATTCAAAAATGATCTGCTCGGATGAGCTACTAAAGAAAAACTGTTAAAAAATCAAATTTCCAAATTTCAAATTTTCAATTTTTTTTCTGAAAATTACAATTTTAACCAGCTGTTTTGCTAGCAAGTAGCTTTTTCTGTTCATTAAATCAAAAGATTTCTCTCAGAATTCCAAGAATGAGTTGTGAAGTTCAGAGCAATAACCTATTTTGTGTCTTCTATTGAAGTATTCTTATCTCATTGAAGTTAAAAAAAATGAATAAATGAACAAGCAGAATGAGATACCAGTCGATGACATTTCACTCATTCGTATTCATGTGTTTGAAAAATTCACTTTCTTGAAAACTAATCTAAACATCTTGTTGTATGAAAAGAATAACACCTTATCTTTATTAGGAGTTCAAAAGAGACAATGAAGAGTTTAGTGCTTCTTTTCTGGTCTGGATGCTCCGATCATAATCATTTCTCCACCTCCATATCCATTACCTCCTCCTCCGTATCCTCCATAATTTCCTCCTCCTGATACTGGTTTCACTCCGCAAATGTATCCAGCTGCAGACATAATTGGAGAAGATCCAGTTGTTTCAAGGCAGTTCTTGGCTGCTGTCTTTCCAGATGCATCAGCATTGGCTCCAGATTCATCAGTGGAAATAAGGATAGCTGCACAATCATCACCAACGTTGTTAGTTGGTTGGTTATTGGCCCAGTTTTCGAAAATTGTGTTCTTGCATGTGTTTTGGTCGGTGAACTGGAAAAGTGATTCTGGTTGGCAAAGAGCGTCTGTCGAGGTAGCTCCAGATGGGCATTCCTTGCGTCTGTAGGCCCCAATCCAAAGGGCTCCATTCTTTACAGTATCTTCGAGCATGGCTTGAGCTTGTTCTGAAATCAAAATAATAGTGAAATATATCAAAACATCTATAAGAAATCGTAACTTACGCTCAACCCATCTGAGCTCCTCATTATTTTCAATTCCCGACAAATGTGCTCCCTTGGTAGTGCATCGGCACTCACGTTCAGCCTCCCACCATGTCATATTTCCAAGGAAAATCTGAAAATGATCTCAGATCAGAAACTAAATAAATCTTTTAAACCAACCTTAACACACCATGGTCCGTTACTCCTGCTCTTAAACTTATGATATCCCTCGGGACACTGCTCATCCTGACAGTTAGCCCCCATTGGCATTCCCATTGCCTGTACTGCCACATAAACAACTGATAGAATCAGAAGACGACGAATCATGGCAAGGTGAGGAAGAGTTGAAACTTGCTGGTTGGGAGAAGCCTTGTGACGGGGTTTTATATGACACTCATGGAGTTTTATGATTACCGCTTCACTGGGGTGGCTTTTATTGCAGTTTTTCGGGCTTGCTTCCTGCGTCGGTTTTCGGTGAAGTAGGCATTTTTATATCATGATGGGGGACTGGGATTTCTAATTTTTTAAAATTATTTTTTGATTTTATGACTGTATCTTGTTCAGCGTGTTCAGAAACCCCTGAAAATGCAAATCTCACATCATGAAATCTCTATTAAGAGCATTTTTCTGAAGTCATAACTTGGCTCAAAATCGGTTTTGGGATGTGCAATCAAGGTTTTTACGCTTTTCTAACACCAGTAAACACAATACAATCAAAATATGAGACAAAAAATTTTGGTCAAAATTGAAAAAATCCGCAGTCTAAAATCCGCATGGACGTTTTTTCATTTTGGGGTCAAATATTTTTTTTTGATTTTATGATTGTATCTTGTTCAGCGTGTTCAGAAACCCAGGAAATAGCAAATCCTACATCATTAAATCTCTTTTAAGTCAAGATATGAGCATTTTTCTACGACTTTTTTTCATTTTGTGCTTAGGCATCAGCCGTTTTCTAGTCTTAGGCTTATTCCTATTCTCAGTCTTAGTCTTAGGCTCAGCCTTAGGTTCTATTCCTAGTCTTACTTTAGGCTTAAGCGCAGGCTGCGGCCTGCGCTATTTGGGTTCAGGTTAGGCTTATTCTTAGTCTTTACCCGGGCCGCGATTTTTGTCAGGTTTTTATAATACTCTTCTGTACAAGACTGAATGACGCCCACTAAATTTTCCTATTTTTCAAAATTTTCAATACTCATGGTCCAAATTCAAACGAACGACTTTAAATTACCTATTTTATCTTGAAAATTCTTCAAAAAAGTGATTGTGATGATCAGGTTCAAATGTACTGTTTCGATTCTCACCACAAAACTTGTCATCATTTATCCGCCGAAATTTCATTCCAAAGCCATAGGTGCGAAAAGTTTGAAGGGCAGAGATTATTTCCCTCTTTTGTAATATCTAGATGTACAGATCAAACATGCGTTTTTTGGTGTTAACTTGGTCAGTTTATGTACTGTTCTATTCTGATGTGGGCCCTGTGTTTTCTGATACTTGTGAATAGTATTATTACAGTAAGAAGTACTGATCCAAGACTCGCATTGGTTCAGAATTTTTTGAACAATAATAAGGAAGCTGTGAAAAAATCTAGTGGAGATGGTGGGTTCCTAAAAAAGAATTTTCATCAAAATTTTAAAACGTTTAGAAGTCTTATCCAATGCAATCGAGAGCGCTTTCAATGTGAGCACAAGTAGCAACACTTTGCAAGATGACTCAAGTGGACAACTAGTGCTGATGGGTAAGTCAAGAAATGTCTCAAATCGTTACACCTTTGTGATTTCAGATACAACTGTGGCATGTGACTCGGGATGGAAGCAATCAAGTGTCAACGGAATGTGTTATAAAGTGAGCACAAATGAAAGCGATTACATACAGTACCTGTCAATAATCTACGAACTTTTGGCGTTTTCAGTTGAAAAACGTCAATTTCGAGGGTCTGGGAAAATATGTTAAACTTGACCGTTTGATCTGAAAATTTTTAAGTGTATACATCTACTATAGAACTCTATTTTTGTAGTTGGCAACTTTTTTGTACAACCTCTTCCAAAGATGATATGATTCGTGAAATGCAGAAGGCCCTAAAATCGGTGAAAATTGCACTGAGAATGCGGAAATTTAGCATCGCCCCACTTTAAAGGGACACAACATCTTTAGAAGAGATTGTACAAAAAAGTTGTCAACTACAAAAATAGAGTTCCAGAGTTGATGTATACCCCGAAAAAGTTTCAGATCAAACGGTCAAGTTTAACATTCATTCCCAGACCCCCAAAGTGGACGTTTCTCAACGGAAAACGTTCTTAGATTATTGGCCGGTACTATATGATCTTTCAGATTGCCTCTAGTGACACTACTTGGTATGCTGCTGAAGATTGGTGCTACAACCAAAGATATGGATCTCATTTAACTTCAGTTCACAGTCAAGCAGAAGCTCAGTGGATTGCAGGTGAGATTCATTTCACAATGAAGAAAACTTATCTCTTTCAGCAACATACATCACTAGCTCATGGTTGCTTGGTTCCTATATGGATAACTGGGTCGGCTTGAGAAGAAGTGTGAGTGTCTTTGTCTTGTTTCTATATCTTCATGTAACATTTATTTTAAAGTGCGACAACACAACCTACATTTGGACTGATGGAACACCAGTGGACTATATGTGGTGGCAACCTGGGTATCCAGGATCGAAAGATCCCGAGAAAAGTTGTGTCACTATCTGGGTAACTGCCTTGCTCAAACTGAATCCTGCCTATACGCCAGGAATGTTTGATGATATTTGGGATTGTGGAACAAACTTGGCAACGCCCACTTGCAGATATGATCCAACATCGAGTGAGTAGAGAAGAATACAGTACCGGCCAATAATCTATGAAATTTGGCATTTTCAATTGAAAAACGTCAAATTTGAGGGTCTGGAAAAGAATGTTAAACTTGACCGTTTAATCTGAAATTTTTTTGGTGTATACATCTACTCTAGAACTATATTTTTGTAGTTGACAACTTTTTTGTACAACCTTTTCTAAAGATGGTGTGTCCCTTTAAAGTGGGGCGATGCAAAATTTCCGCACTTTCAATGCAATTTTCACCGATTTTAGGGTCTTCTGCATTTCACGAGCCATATTATCTCTAGAAGAGGTCGTACAAAAACGTTGTCAACTACAAAAATAGAGTTCTAGAGTTGATGTGTACACCCAAAAAGTTTCAGATTGAACGGTCAAGCTTAACATCCTTTTCCAGACCCCCAAAGTTGCCGATTTTTCACGGAAAGTGACGAAAACGAATATCAATATGGCCGGTACTGTAGAATAGAACTTTTGCAATAGTGTTTCATTTAGCTGCACCTCATATCAAATACGACACGAGTTATACATGTGCAAGTACTACTCCGGGGGCTACTACAACGACAACAACTGTAACTACAACACCGACAACTACCACGACTACTCCAACTACTACTACTACAACTCCAACAACTACGACAACGACTCCTACTACTACTACTACCACACCGACAACCACCACCACAACCCCAACTACAACTACAACAGAAACAACAACAACACCGACAACTACTACGACGACTACTCCTAACACCACGACAACAGTTAGTACCGAAAACTATATTAAAATCTAACAGCAATTTTTAATCTGACAGCTATTCAGTTTTCAATTTTTTCAATCTACCGTATTTACTATAATTAAGGCGCACCTTCTAGTAAAAGCGAACCCTGTAATATGTAGAAGCAGACCCAGAAAAATTTGACGACCTCTTTGCATGAAAATCTTGTCAAAACACAATCTTAAAAGGTAAGATTTGAAGTTTCGACCAGATTTCATACACATTTTCATTGAAAATCATCAATTTTGAAGCCAGAACGGTGAGGAAAATTGGGCGACAGAAAGCTGATTTTTCAAAAATGTATTTGAAAAATAGAAGCGCACCCTCTAATAGAAGCGCACCACGACAGAGGGTTCGGAAAATAGAGGCGCATGCGCTTCAATTACAGTAAATACGGTAACAGCAATTTAGACCCCAACCACAACTACAACACCGACTACCACTACCACGACTCCAACTACAACTCCCACCACACCATCCACTACTACTCCTACTACTACTACTCCAACCACTACTACTCCAACTACCACCACAACGACCACAACGGCGACTACAACAACGAAAGTTCCTGGAGATTGCACTTCCCCATGCCAAGAATTTTGGATCAGCTACAAAGGAGGATGCTATGGAGTCAGCTCTGTCAATTCCTTTCAACTCGACCTTTTACCTTTTTCAGATTGTCCAAGGCACCGCAAACTTTGCTACTGCCGAGTTGGGATGTCAAGCATTTGGAGCTGAGATGGCAGTGATCACAGATGCTGATATGAATGAGGCTATGAGACGTAAGAGGCACAGAAAACTGTTAAAATTATCTGGTTATCGTTTTCAGTGGCATTCAGTACCAATAACGATAGTTCAATTGCAAACCAAGCGTGGATAGGAGATTCATCATATTCGAATTGGGCACCAGGAAAACCAGATCAAGCTCAAGGAACTCAATACGCAAAATACTGTAATGTGGTGAGCATCTTGTGGAATGAGGAAGAAAAAAAATTGACAATTGATGTTCCAGATGACACTTTCTGTGGTAGATAGTGGTCAAGACTTTGGATTCGCCCGCGGCGTATGGACCGACTATCCATGTTCTCTGACACAAGAATATGTGCTTTGTAAACAGAGCTAATAAATTATGATATGCATTGTTTTTGCTGAGAGGTTTTTTGAAGTTTGCAGTTCTCTCCCAAAATGAAAAAAAACAAGATTGCCGAGAATCCTAGAAACAAATACTAGCCGTTTGACAATAGCACTCCACCAGACTTTTATCAAAATCACTCTGAAAATTTATGATCCCAATTTTTAAATTTTACTTTTCAGCTCATTTTTCCATTTTTATCATCAAATTTCGTGTGAGTTCCAGAAATCATCAATGAAAATTGGTCTTGGACATTTTTTTGATAAATGTCTGATGGAGCGCGATTGTCGGCTGATTCTAGCATTAAAATCTAACCTGTCAAAAAACATTCTAACAAGGGGGTTACTTGAGGTGTCGAGTTGAACTTTTTCTAGGAATGGGACCATAGACTATATTGACCGGGAGGATTCAGAATCTGCAAAAAAAAATTGTCAAAATGTTCACGTAATTCGAGTTATCAGTCATCAAAGTCTCAGCCAGTACTAATTTTGCTGATTTTAGACAACTCATATCTTAGCTTCCAGGCACTTTCAGAAGGTATAGTTTTTTGTGTTAAGCTTAGAATAAAGCCTGCAATTGGATATCATCAATTTCAAAAACTAGCTTAGACTAAAAATAGGATAGTTTCGATCTCTACATGTTCCAATTGGACAATGTTTAGTTATTTACATAATTTGATTGTAAGCATCATTCTGAGGTTAACACAAAAAACTAGACTTTCTAAAAGTGCCTGGGAGCTAAGATATGAGTTCTCAGAAATCGGCAAAATTAGTACTGGCTGAGACTTTGATGGTTGATAACTTAATTTTTATTGCAGATTCTGAATCCTCACGGTCAATATACTCTATGGTCCGATTCCTAGAAAAAGTTCAACTCGACACCTCAAGTAGCCCACTTGTAAAAAATATTATCGTGAACTTTAACACCCAATTCTTTGTAACTCAAACGTGTCCTAATTATTAACAACGAATACGTGTCTTCAATCTCCTCCACGTTGCTCCCACACCAAACTGGTCAAAACCTCTTCAGTCCCGATATCCGATAAACATCGAAATCGAACGAATCCCTGCAACTGAAACAACAATGAAGACTTTGCGAGGAATCAGTCTTCTGCTCTCCATTGTTCTACTCTCAGGTTTGGAATCATATGAAAAGTTAGAATAACTGTCTACTTTCATAGACTATTGCTATGGTATAGAGCAGAAAAAGTATCCGGCAACTTCCGCTGTGGTCACCAACATTGCCTATTTCCACATGCTCGATTGTTTTGCCACTGCAAATCACACTAATCCGTTGGATAGTTTGCTGAGACTTGTGAGCGGTATAAACAGATAATTCTTCCAATTTTTGGTTTCCAGAGTCTCGACGAATCTCTCTTCGCCTCGGCCAAAAAACGTGCAGACATGTGCATCAAGGATCGGAAAACTACAATTGCTCATAATCTGACTGAAGTGTTCTTTGTCAGCGAAATCAAATACAACCAGTTGAACGCCAAGGCTCGTGAAAGACATCGTGAAGATGCGGAGAACTTTAAGAAAGTCGATAAGATGGTTTGTTTGGAAATTTGATAGTGAGATATTGGAAAACATCTAAAATTTCAGGCTCGCGTGATGCATTCGGCCTACTACACCGATCAATTTGATTTGGTTTTCGATAAAGAAACGGTTGCGGAGAAAGCGGATGTTGGGCAGGCTTTGGATGGAACATTCCACTTTGGATGTGACATGAGTGTCTGTAAGGAGGATGGAAAACAAAAGGGAGTGATTGTGTGCCACTTTGTCAGGGGGTGGGTTCACTTTGCATCTGAAGTCGTGGGAACATCAACATTTTCAGAGTCCCAAAGCCCAGAAGAACCATCTCAAAGGCGGAAGCAGACAGACGTAGAGCGTTGGAACATGGTTTCTCGTCAGCAAATGGATTGGTTACTCTGGGATCTTTGATTACTGCCCTTGTATTTTCTTTGAGAACTGGTCTTTAAGTAATGTTTGTGTCAGCTAAAACAATAACTAATAAACTTGTATAATGTTTAATTTTTCATATGAACAAGACTGAATCCGGGAGAACAACTTTCAAACAATTTTCTGATGAACCTGCTGAAAAAATTATTTCGATAAAATCTCAACTTTTTTTCAGGTTTTTTCTAACTTTTGCCTTATCAAGATGGTTTTTTCTGATTGATTGGGATCTCAAGAATATTTACAAACATTACACTTTTACCCTCCAAACAAACTTTGTTTCACTCCGTAAATCATCAAAATGAAACTTTTCTGGGTGATGTGTTTTGTTGTGGTCTTCGCAGGTACGTGATTCAGCTAAACTTGAGAAAAAACAAAAATAAAGTTTTTTCTAGGCGTCGGAGGAGACATGCTCCACTTTCGTAAAAAACTACTCGACACTTTCAATTATGCAAGAAGTATGATAGCCGCCGGTCAATTCAACCCATTGGTTGATATGTTGAACGAAGTAGGTGCAAACCTTCCAAAATTTGGCCCGGCGGCCAATATGCATCGACTGGTTAGTAGTAAACGTCGGAATTGTTATATTTTCCAATTTTGTAGAAGTGGAGCCGACATCTAGAACAACATGCATATCTGCATATGGAAAAAACTGGATTTGAATTCAAACATACATTGAGCTCTTTTCCTTATAAAGGCTTGGTTGGATTCACATGGGCCGGAAACGTATTGGATCTGTTAGATATGCTTGCAAATTTTATTCCGGTTCCGAAAATCAAAGATGTTTTGCAACTTATCGTTAAAGTTGTAAGAATCCTCTCAGTCTCTTGACGAACTATGCAAGTTTACAGCTCGACTTTTTGATAACATGCTTTTTATTGCTGTATAATTATCCGCATGATGAAACGCTGAAGGAGGGTCAAAATCTTGGGGCGACGAATGCTCTTTTTGCACATCGCTATGAAATCGGATGCTACGGAAAAGTCTTCTATACAATTTGTATGATGGATGGGTAATATTATAAGGAAGGTCCATTATTATTGAAATGAGTCATTTTACAGTAGCACAAATGGTAACCGTTTCTACGAGAGAGGAATTCCGTGCTCGAATTGTACCGAATATTGCGAATTCCACGAAGATGAGAACGGCTACATAGAAGAAGGGAACTTGTGCGAAGCGCCGAAAGAATCTGTTGCTGATTTGGTTGCTACGTTTTCTCCTCCAATCACGACCACTCTTCCGATGAAAACCGTCAAGCCGAAAAAGTCCTTCTGGCCAACGAAACTCTATATTTCCATGCCTAGCATCATGTTCTCATTTGTGATTCTTATCGTTATCTTGCTGGCACATGTTTTTTCTAAATAAAGAGATTTTTGAGGCTTATCTGATTAAGAGATACTATCAGGAGAATGATTGTAATGCGGAAAACCATCATTTCAACGGTTTTCGTGTAACCATGAAACTTTTACATGTGTTGTTTCTTCTAGTCGTTATAAGTGAGTTAATCGGTAAAAAAAAGAGAAATTTTGAGACAGTTAATCATAGTAAACAAACATTTTGCTATACTTTTATTAGTATATGAGAAAAAGCACGATTTTTATTAAAAAACCATGTTTCTAGCACAAGAAACCATCTCGGAAGACAACAGTGTTGCATTGTTTCGGAAGAAGACCCTTGACACTCTGAACTCTGCACGAAGAATGATTGCATCTGGCGACATTCGCAAGATTCTTGATGTGTTTAAACCTCTTTTAGGAGGTTCATCGGCCTACCATAAATTACTGGACTATTTTGGACCGGCCACTCTCATGTATAAATTGGTGGGTTTTGGGTTTGAAAACTACATAGTCATTCATAATTTTCTTCCTCAGCAAAATAATTCAGGTATGGAATCGAGAGTTGGAGCTTGCAAGCTACAACTATTTGTATCGATTCAATAAGAATCTGAATAACGAGAGTGTCGGTCTCCTTACACTTGAATACGACAAGTTCATAGGATTTTATTGGATAGGAGATATCTTCGCAGTTATCGACAAGGTTCTTAACTTTGTTCCAGACAAGTTTAAAGAACAAGCTAGAACAATATACGATTTTGTGAGTGTTCATGTACCGTTGGCTTTGTAATTATGAACTTCAGATCGAAGGACTAATCATGTTTTTTCTTATTGCTGCAGCGGCACCAAAAGATGGAACCATTGTAAGAGGAAGAAGCTACGGAGCAGCTGAACTGTTGTACGGCGAGAGGCACGAAATAGGCTGCACCTCCAATTATTTATATGCTGTGTGCATGGTCAAAAAGTTTACTATTGGAAAATCGAATACAACTTCATTGTTATTTTGTTTCAGAATGGAATATCGGGAGTGGTTTTTTGAAATCGGAGTTTCGTGCTTCCGGTGTCCTCATAGCTGTGAATATTGGCTAAACGATAAAGGAGAATACGAGGAAGGCGATTTGTGTGTTCCACCCAAAGATTTCTACACGAAACAGATTGCTGACAGACAAGGTATTACGGAGAGCGTTACGGAGAGTGGAGCTTTGCTGTGCAACTGTTTTATTTTATCGGTTTTGATTTTAATCTATCATCTTCATTGAATAAAGAATGATCGTACATTATTGTTGCTCACAGTTGCTAGTTCTACTTGATTGGATCTTGTTCAAACTTGTAATTTCCAAGTAAAATTGGTTTCATTTTTCAAACATCTCAATTTTTTAAACCATAGAAAATTAATGGTAAGATAATGGCAAATGCCCAGCACGCAGATCCAGTCTCATCCATCATTGACTCCGTAACCGTTTCCATCATTTTTTCTTGATGAGGAATGGGCGGGACGCATAGGTCTCCTTCCTCAATCGTCTTGTCAAACTCCTCCCAAAACTCGCAGTGTGTCGAACATGCAGTACACGCAGGTCCAACTTCGAAGGGATGCTTACGATAAGGCAATCTGAAAATATCTCTAAGCAGTTAGTTTCGAAGAGTTGTTCTTACGGGTCCAAAAAACAAACAGAGAGTA
The DNA here is from genome assembly GCA_963932045.1 of Caenorhabditis sinica. Taxonomy (NCBI): domain Eukaryota; kingdom Metazoa; phylum Nematoda; class Chromadorea; order Rhabditida; family Rhabditidae; genus Caenorhabditis; species Caenorhabditis sinica. The sequence continues at coordinate 26,868,715 of OZ009940.1, forward strand.
TCGGATTAGACCAGCAACCGATTTCGTATCGTTCTGCGAAGAGTGCTTCAACAGGTCCATAGTGCGTTCCTTCGACAAGTGGGAGACTCTTAGGAGCTGCAGCCAACATCCAGACAATGATCACAATAACTTCGATCTATTGGTGCATTTTTATCATTTAGCCACACTTTTGTGACTTACATATTTCAAGACATCTTTTAGTGCGTCCTTCACTTCATCAAATTGAGGAATGTTCAGATAACCCAGACCCCCTTTAACCATTTGAAGCAAATCTCCCATCCAATAAAATCCAATGTGTTCCTTGTAGTGAATAGATTCAATTATATTTCCATCTTTATGTTTACCACTTTCTGTGTACTCGAATGCAACTTGCTCGAGACGTCGACTCCATTTCTAAATCAGCTCTATATACGAACTTTAGAAAAATTTTTCTCACCAACTTATGCATATTAGCGGCAGGTCCGAGAATGTCGGCAGGGAGTTCAGCTCCAAAAATACTGACTATGCTTTTTATGAGATTATAAATTTTCGCAATATCTCCTGCCGCCAGAATTCGACGAACCATGTTGAACTGCTCGAGTATTTTCACACGAAAATTGAAAAAGTCCTCGCTTATTGCCTGATCAGAGTTTGATAAGACTGCTGAAACTGAAATTCACATCTGAAGAACTAGTGAGCTCACCGAGTAGAAGTGGTATCAAAATAACTGAAAGAATTCTCATTTCAGAAGTGTTTAGTAAAAATAATGAAGGGAGCATATAGAATACCATTTTAAGCCATTTATCTATTTCTATCATCTAATCACCACGTACAATCAAACCGTATGCTGAAGATAGGACCGAGTTTAAAAAACACCATATAATTTTCCAATCATTTCGATCCATACTTTCAGAAAATGAAGGTTTTGCTGATTTTTCTTCTACTCTGTTCTCCTTGTAAGTGAACCTAGATGAATAATCTACTTTGCATATTCTAGATGCATACGGACAAGTTCCTTTACCGAAAAACAACCAATCCAAAAGTGTTAATCATCAAGGACGCTTTTTATTGAAAAATATAAATGAGGCGAGACGAATTCTGGCATCTGGACTGCTCCACAAGATCACGGACTTTCTAGGTATTAATCTACCAAGCCTTGGTCCAGCCGCAAATATGTATAGAATGGTATTTGATGCGGAAATGCAAAGAAGCATAGTATTTTTTCAGAAATGGAGTCGTCAACTCGAAGGTATGGCGCAAAAGCACATAGAAAGCGTCAAGTTTGACCCTCTTACACTGTTTGGAGAAAAAAATATCGAAGGCTTCCGTGTATTTTACTGGCTGCACGATTTCAGTGGTGTTGTCAAACGGTTTCTCAAAGATCACAACTTACCAGGCTTTGAGACTATTGAGAAAATATTGAACTCATTCAAAACAGCTGTAGGTTATTTTATTTCTGGTCTGATCTATGTATCTATCTCAATCTCAGCTCGAAGCATTGATGTTCATAATATGGGCATTTTCAAAAGCTATCGGAAACTTTCCTAATATAACGACTCCTTTGGATGGCAGTACGGGTCCTTTGGAGGTTGGATTGAAGATTTTTGCTACACAGATCAAACAAATTTAGGTATTCTTTGCGGATCGTTACGAGTTTGGATGTGCTTTCAAAGTTTATGCCATGTGTTTCATAAGAGAGTGAGTGTGGATTCGACTTTTTCTGAAAAATTCATCTACAGTCCCGGTCAATAATCTATGAACTTTTGCCGTTTTTAGTTGAAAAACGTCAACCTTGGGGGTGTGGGAGAAGATGTTAAACTTGGCCGTTTTATCTGAAACTTTTTGGGTGTATACATATACTCTAGAACTCTATTTTTGTAGTTGGCAACATTTTTGTACGAACTCTTCTAGAGATGATATGGCTCGTGAAATCCAGAAGACCCTAAAATCGGTGAAAATAGCTATGAAATTTTAGCATCGCCCCACTTTAAAGGAAAACAACATCTTTAGAAGAGGTTGTACAAAAAAGTTGCCAACTACAAAAATAGAGTTCTAGAGTAGATGTATGCTCCCAAAAAATTTCAGATCAAACGGTCAAGTTTAAGACGAAGAATCCGAGAAAGTCGAGTTTGGCAATAGAGGGTCATGTACGACATCCCCCAAACTTATCCGATCGGGCTAATTTTTGGCACGGTGGGTACATAGGATGATGTAAACAAAATACCATTTTGAAAATTAGGCTCCGCCCCTTTCTGATAAAATTATGGCATCAAATAGTCCAAAAAATAATTTTTCTCAGTTTTGAAGATAGAGTCGAAATTCTTTCAGAAATGGATTTTTGACATGTTTTTGATCATTTTATGTGTTGACAACATTTTTCTAGCTCGTTGACATCAACTCGAAAATCGAAGTTTTTTGTGTCATTTCACCTGTAAATTGAACAATTTTCAACATTTTGTCATTTTTCGGGTACTCGTACTATAGACTTTAAGCGAGATTTTGCTGTTTTTGAATTATTCAGAATCTGTGCTTTCAGAAAACATATAAAACAGCCTGATAAACTGGTGGCGGGGGCACTTTTTTGGCATTTTTAATGTTCCAAAAACGAAAAATCAACGTACCCCCCTCCATGAGCAAAATCGTCAAAATCATGGATTTGAATGAAAATTGGTCAAATTGTTTGACTGATAGTACCTGACTCTCTCACAAAAAATTACGGTCATCGGAGATGATTGGGGCTCATGGGAGCACTTTGAAAATATTGAAGAAAAATTTTAGGTGCAAATTTGGATCTGGTGTAACTTTTTTCTACGTCAACCAATTTTGTTGAAATTTTTTGTAATTTGTTCTAATTGTGTTGTTAATTTGAAATGTTAATTTGAAAACATTATCAAAGTTAGCAAGAAATGGAACGAAGATTGCATTATTGCGCCGAAATTCTGGGAGTTAAAAAATTTGCATATGTGCAAAATAAGAGTTTCAACGTAATTTGTGAGTATTTCAATTTTATTCCAATCACATCAAAAAGTTTCAACAAAATTGGTTGACGTAGAAAAAAGTTACACCAGATCCAAATTTGCACCTAAAATTTTTATTCAATATTTTCAAAGTGCTCCCATGAGCCCCAATCATCTCCGATGACCGTAAATTTTTGTGAGAGAGTCAGGTACTATCAGTCAAACAATTTGACCAATTTTCATTCAAATCCATGATTTTGACGATTTTGCTCATGGAGGGGGGTACGTTGATTTTTCGTTTTTGGAACATTAAAAATGCCAAAAAAGTGCCCCCGCCACCAGTTTATCAGGCTGTTTTATATGTTTTCTGAAAGCACAGATTCTGAATAATTCAAAAACAGCAAAATCTCGCTTAAAGTCTATAGTACGAGTACCCGAAAAATGACAAAATGTTGAAAATTGTTCAATTTACAGGTGAAATGACACAAAAAACTTCGATTTTCGAGTTGATGTCAACGAGCTAGAAAAATGTTGTCAACACATAAAATGATCAAAAACATGTCAAAAATCCATTTCTGAAAGAATTTCGACTCTATCTTCAAAACTGAGAAAAATTATTTTTTGGACTATTTGATGCCATAATTTTATCAGAAAGGGGCGGAGCCTAATTTTCAAAATGGTATTTTGTTTACATCATCCTATGTACCCACCGTGCCAAAAATTAGCCGGATCGGATAAGTTTGGGGGATGTCGTACACGGCGAGTTCGGCTTTCTGGGACATTGCCTCTTAACATCTTTTCTCAGACTTCCAAAGTTGACGTTTTTCAACTGAAAACGCCAAAAGTTCATAGATTATTGGCCGGTACTGTAAATATTGCCTAAAGTTATTTTGAACTGGACAAATGTTTAAATTAGGATTTCAGTCAGCATGGTGGAAAAAACTGAGAATATAAAAAAGTTTTTCCATATGCATTCACAATATTTGTTTTCAGCGGACAACATGAATTGTTATACAAAAGAGGTGTCCCTTGTACTCAATGTCCAACCTTCTGCGAGTTCACCGAAAATCTTGATGGTACTATCGACGAGGGAGACTTATGTGTTCCGCCAACAACTACGAAACTGGCTCCTGCTCCGATGCCGGAATTTGAATTCGATTCGACTCCTCAATTGAACTTTTTCCTCATTTTTGTGATTTTATGCTTATCGAAGATGTTGTGGATGTATTGATAAAAAGATGTCGATTTTTTACCAGTGTGCAAAAAAAGAAGACGTGTAAAAAATCTCTCATCTGATCTGATGCAAAGATAATACAAAAAAGGCCTACTTTAAAATTGCCAGTTTTATTACGAAGAAGGCCTGCAAAATGAAACGATTGTTCCTGTTTCTACTTTTTGCTTCAGCTTTTCCCGGTAAGTTTCATGTACATTATCCTTGAAAAAGCAGTGTTTGCAGTCTTAACCTCGATGGGAAAAAGTCTTTTGAAGAGTTTTGACAAGGAAAAACTTGGTAATATGCTCAAATCCGAGTTCCCTTTGACGGCACACGATACGATGACGTTGAATGAATTGAACACGCTTCGTGCACTTATTGCAAAAGGCACCATAGCAGACGCTGTCAAAACAATAGCAAGAATCATCTATGTGGTTGGGAAAGCTGTGGAATTTTTCGTTGATGGGATTGCAAAGGCTTGGGGCGCGATTAAAGATACTCTCAAAATTGTTGGAGGTGTTCTGGAGGAAGGATGGAATGGTAATACAATTAACTTATTCAAAAATATGAATTTTGTTTTTCAGCAATAGTTGATACTGGAGGTGTAGTGCTGAGTAAGTTTTTGAAGATACGAAAAAAACCAACTTAAAATTCGAGTTTCAGATGCCGTTCTAAGCATAGAAGACGCCATCATCGACTTAGGTTCAGAAATAGCCGGTTAGCTTCAAAAATATCATATGAAAATTTGAATACTCCTATTAAAGACGGTTTTATTGATTTTACAAACGCAATCGGGAACTTTTTCGGAAAGAAACGAAGACGAAGGAACTCCAATGGGAGTGAGTCTTGGTCTTTCTCTATGTATTTTTGACAAAATTGAATTACAGAGAAACATAACGGATCTGATTTCAATATATTAAATCATGAAAACGACGAACTGGATACGTTAAGCTTTGAATTGGGAATTCCGAGACACACTTTGGGACCTGCTTCTGACATGAATATTTTGGTATGAAAGGGAAGATTTTATGAGACATAAAAGATGATAGCGTATGTCATTCTAACAAATTTAACTGTGATTCAGAACTTTTAAAATAGCAGGAACGTTCGAGAACAATGATCGACTTGCAGGTTTGGAATCGCCGTTTGGCACAGCTTGCAGCTGTAAAACAGAAGGAGTATGACCAAGGAGTGCGTACGGTAAAACACAATGAGAAACTGTACAGAATGTTTGCTCATGGAGGCTTCTTCGATTACATCGTGTCCAATTTTCTCGGGAAATTGATTTCGACGCTGTTCACGCATGTAGGTTAATTAATTACCAGATTGAAACTTCTAGAAACTACTAAACTTTTGATTAAAAATATTCTGAATTGCAGGTAAAAATAGCCTACTACGCATGCTACTTGATTTTCTCTGGGTATGATGCTCCGATTTATGACCTCGATGCTATTAAGGACACTATTTTGGAGGTATTTTTTGAGACTGGTTTTTGGTTTCTCCACATTTAGAGAAGCAATCCGATACGTTCCAGGCTCTTTATGCGAACAGTGTAGAAGTTGGATGTGTGGTAGCTCACCCGAATTCGTTCTGTGTGATTGGGCCAATGTAATCACAGAAAAAATGAAGCAAGCAAATTCTGCATTGATTTTCAGAGTCGAAAGAGACGACAACTTGTTCTATGAAAAGGGAACTAATGCTACGAACTGTCGCTATGGACACAATGAATCGTTGTGCCTTCCACCACCAAGCTACTTTTTTGCACTTCGAGACCGATACGAACGCAGACTGAGACCGAAAATTTCAAAGTACGAAATTTTGGATGGCTTCAATTCGTCGAGCAACTCCTCCGAGTTTTCCGTTGAGTGGCCGGCGGAGGATGATTATTCAAACCCGAGTCTAACGATTTTCAACGTCTTTGCGCTCCTCTTGGCTAAACTTCTGCTCTGACAGCAACATCATACTTCTGTTCGAATAAACTTTTGGTTTCCCACATGAAGTGTTTATGAATTGATTGAAAAGCTCAAGTATGTCCACATTTTATAATTTATTAATTATTATCACAAGCAATCGTATTATCAGAATAATTCAGCAATCACAATGGATAATATGAAAAGGAGATGAATTTGTGAAGAGGAAGAGTCATAAAGTGCTTCCATCTCAGCAAACGCTTTTGTCTGCGCGTCATCTGCGGATCCAGGCTTGGGCGGCACACACAAATCTCCTTCATCAATAGTGCCATCCTCTTGCTCGGTGAACTCACAATGTGTACGACACTGTGTGCATGCTACTCCTTCCTCGTATAGAGTACCATTGCCAGTCGTGCTGAAAATTGCTTTTATAAAGAGAAGATAATCGAAGTATTCAAAACTGACTCTCTCAACAAGCATAGTGCATATTCATCGAAAGCACATCCCATTTCGTATCGATGTGCATACAAAGCTTCGGACGGACCAATTTGAGCATCTTTGGGAATGGGAAAACTGGTTGGATAAGTTATGATTGCCCAGACAATGAAAATGAGTGTCTCGAACTGTAATCAAAACTAATTTGCACAAAATATAGATGGTAATCTTACCGCGCTAGAAAAGTTTTTCAGTGTCTTTTCAACTATAGAAAAAGCTACACTTGGGAAATGTGACTGGAACAGGCTCTTCACTGCTTCCACTAGATCATACTTCCAGTAAAATCCGGTGAAACCAGGCGTTTTATAGTTACCACAGAGGTCTGTTTTGCTCCAAGTGGAAATAGTTTTTTGCGCAATGTTCTCCATCTCGATGCTCCATTTCTAAACTTTATCATTATTTTCACTTCTGTATATAAGGATTCACCATTCTGTACATGTTTGCAGCAGGACCGACTGGTGGGAGCTTGATTATATTATCAAGGTTAAGAACATCCAGTTGACGAATCAGTCCCGATGCCAAAATTTTTCGTGCTTCGTTGACATTTCGCAAGAAAAAACGTCCACGGTGATTGACCTCAACTTTTTTCTTTCCGAGAGCGTCTGTAACACTAACATGTTGAGCTAGCATTTTTCTTTTTACTCACCAGAAACGCAAAACAGTACAGCTATGAGCAACAGAAATTTCATGACTTCACAAGTGAATCGTCTGAATTTGAACCTGTTCTTCAGAACGTATCAAGAATTGTTTCCGTTAGAAGCAACGTTTTTGGTACGGAAATAAAGGTCACGTACCAAACAGTTCTACCCAATATGAAATAAATGAAAATCCAAATAAATTATCAATGACATATTTTCGTTGCAATTATTAGACGACTTCGCGACCACGACATTTTCGAATTTTCTAATATTTGGCACTTTAAATCACCAGTAGTCGAAATCTGTAGAGAAAATCTGCAAAACGATCCCGTAACAGGAGCTATGATGAGCCGTCAAAGTAGGAGCCGGCATTAATTGTGGGATACTTTCAACAAGGGAAATTTTGGAATTTTGATTCAAAAATATTTTTCTGAAAAGTCTTGGATATTGTTGTTGTAGACTCAATTGTGATCTCAAACGACAAATTAGACTTTCTGGAAGTGCCTACGAGTTGAGGGGATTTCGAAGTACGTGATCGTTTTTCAGATTCACTCTTCGGATATCGACTGCTGGTGATCTAAAGTACTAGTATGCCAAATATTAGAAAATTCCAAAATTTCCAAAATGTCGTAGTTAGTGTCACAATTTTAGTCTATTAGGAAATTCCCATGTTTTTGCACTGCATTCAACCTGATATCATTATTTATTTTCTGATAGAAATTATTATGACAAGTAGTATTATTATAATGATGGGCATTCCAGATGACATGTTCACCATCTCCGCAACCTCGGCTTTTTGCTTGTCGTAGTATCCACTTGGCGGAACGCATAGTTCTCCCTCTTCATTATCTCCAAATGCATTTACATGATATTCACAATGTGTGGGACAACTCGAACATGCTGCTCCTGGCAAGAACGGTCTTGGCTCGTAGGGAACACTGAAAAAAAGCAAATAGATGTCAACGCTACAATATGCTCATACTTTTTCATGAAACAAAGAGCAACTAAGAAATTGGAGTAACATCCTATTTCGTAACGCATTGCAAAAGCTGCTTCCCCAGCTGAGAAATGATCTCCTTCTACGATGGGATATGATGTCGGAAGCGAGAAACCCATCCATATAACAATGATGAGTGTTTCGATCTGAAAACAAAAATACAGACTTTTTTCCCAGATTTAGATCATACTATGTCCAACCAATCTTTAAGCTTTGTGGTAACTTTTTCAGGAATGACCTTCACAACAGTTTTTAGAAGGTCGAAAATATTTCCCACCCAATGGAATCCTATGAAATCTTTGTGATAGAGAGTGGTGCCAACTTTTTCTACACTCGTTCCGTGCTCCGCCACATACTCAAATGCCGCTTGCTCCAACGTTCGACTCCACACCTCAAATAACATTGGTAGTAATGCATGACAATCGGAGCTATCGCTCTTCCGGAAAATCCGCATAATACAATCAACACTACGACGTTGCTCACCAATTTATACATATTAGCTGCTGGCCCATAAGCCTTGGCTTTGTAAACATCTTTCAACCGCTGAATGAATGTCACAACTTCTAAAATTTTCGTAATGTCCCCGGAAGCAATAATTCTTCGAGCTCGGTTAAATTGCTCCAGCGTCTTCTTGCGGAATTTGAACGGATTCATTGTTTCTGTTCCTGTTTCGTGAACTGCAAATATTGAATTGTGATTCCGGCGATTCCAGTGAGTTTCTTACCAATCACTACAAGGATGAAAAAAACGAAGAGAAGTTTCATTCTCTCCACGCTGTGAGAATTTCAATACTGAACCCGAAAGTCATTTTATCTAGACTTAAGAAAAAGCGAAATTTAGAATGTTACGTTATTATTGAAATTTATAAATTTATGACTCATAAATTATGAGCCAGATAAAGAAACAATCTTCTTTAAAAGTTCATTAATCAATTTGCGGCCAGCACTTGTTTTTTTATTATTTTGAGGCCTCATATATGTTGGCATTTCTGTTCTAAATTTTTAAATTCTAATTGAAATGTTCACAATCGTACCGTAAATTTTTATCAGAATCAACGGTAACTAGGAGATCCATCATTTTCCCATTCCGAGAAATGTTCTATTCTTCAAGTTATGTATCGCGGGTGATCCACATGTCTGAATCTCCTGAATTTCCTTTAAATCCCTGCTCTATCAATGAGGGATCATTAGGACCCTGAATCCCATAATTGCACATTTAAGCCAAAAGTACATTCAAAGTGTTTGTTGCGTTACCCACTGTACCACCATTTATATTATTTATTTCGACGTTATGCAATTATTAAACTCATTTGAGACGGATGCTATAAATAAGCAACAGAATCAAAATAATCGGAGCAATGGAATATGCAGCGGTGCCATCAGTTAGCGTCATGTTTGCAGCAACGAAATTGGTTTGTTCTTCGGTTGGGGCTACACAAAGTTCGCCTTCGTCGTATGTGCCATCAGGTTCTTTGGAGAATTCACAGTGCGTTGAACAAGTAGTGCACGGCACCCCTACTTTGAACATGTGCTCGCGATAAGGGAGTCTGTAAAAATGAAATTGGATGCAGTTTCCTTTAGTGAACTAATGATATTCGGGGAGCTGAAAATTTAAAAAATACTTACCTTTTCAAAAAGCATACTGAGTAGAAAAGTTCTGTGAAACATCCGATTTCGTATCGTTCTGCAAATAGTGCTTCCGCAGGACCGTATAGTTTTCCTTCTTGAAGCGGAAGCGTCTTTGGGGCTGTCGCTGCTAGCCAGAGAAATAAAATCAAAACCTCGAGCTGAAAAAAAAATAATGTGAAGGTAAAATAAGAGCACTTCCGACCAAACGTACAATTTTCAAAAAGTCTTTCAGAAGGTCTTTTATTGCTCCTAATTTCAATCCAGGAATAACTCCCTCTATAACGTTTAAAATGTTTCCCATCCAATTGAACCCAATATGATCCTTGTACTCAATGGATTTAATGAGACTTTTCGATCTTGTAATTTGTTTGTCCGTCATGTATTCGAATCCAATTTGTTCTAATTGTCTACTCCATTTCTAAAAATGTTATAATATATATGCGCTTAGAAAATTCAATCACCAGCTTGTACATGTTCGAAGCAGGACCAAGAAGATCTTCGTTGAATACACTTTTAGGAATAATTTTGCTGACAATGCCATATAGCTTTCGGAAGTCTCCACTAGCCAGCAATCTTCTCGCTTCATTGAAATTGTTCAAGGTTGTTTTGCGAAATGCGAAAAATGGATTCGTTTCGTCTGGAGAAGAATCTCGGACTGAAAATAAATTATAACTATTTTCTCTTCGAAGATTTGTAGATGGAGCACTCAATCAATGCTGTCAGGCGGCCGACCGCGACATCTCCGCTATGGTTCTCATTATGAAAAACCATGGCAGCCGCGAGGCCCTCCGAAAATCAGTTTTTCAAAACGACGAACCGATTAGACCACGGCAGCCTATCCGCGGCCCCTATTTTGAAAGTCTTGCACTCAATTAAAATCAAATGTTTCATATTCAACATTCCCTTATACTTACCGAAACTAATTAGAAGCAATACGGGACAAATATTCGGCAGAAGCATTCTTGGCTGTTTCCAGATTTCTTCGAAATTTCGGTACTGATAACTCCGAACAAATCAAGGGAAAAATTTGAAAAAAAAATTCGGTTGCCACGCAACTTTTCGAATTACTTTTTCCCGTTGAGAAAACTATGAATCTGTGTTTCCAATTGTGGAAAACATTCGCTGCAAATGTTGGAATTTACACTTTTTATTTAAACAATTCTTTCGAAATCCTACTTCAAAGATTGCTGCTGTCAAATTTTTGTGGCAATGAAAATATCGTATCAATGAAAGTTTTGTAGTCTTTGAACGTACCCCCAAAACTGAGTTAGCTTGAGATTTTTTGGAATCAGAGAAAGAGATCTACAAAACTGTTACACATTCTAACGTTAAATTGTATTGTTAGACTATTATCAGAAAATGTCGAGCTACAGATTTATTATTATTAGTTTCACACGACTCCCATACTGTTAATAATAAATTAAGACGATGAATGCGCAGATTACAAATTTGATAGAGTTGCCATGTGCACCGGACTGTGGAATTTCTTGTTTAACTTCCAATGCTGCTGTGGTATTTGATTCAGCCTCCGGTGGTACGCACATATCACCTTCTTCAATGAAACCGTTTTCGTCCTCGAAAAATTCGCAATGTGTACTGCAGTTAGAACAAGGAACTCCAAAGTTGTACAAATATCCTCCATTACGAGTTCTGGAAATAATGAAATGCTGTAAGTTTAGTCAACGAACTTACGGTTCCATAAAGCAAAAAGAATACGTTACTTTCGTGTAGCATCCAATTTCATATCGATGTGCAAATAGAGCCTCTGCAGCTCCAATATTCTGACTATCCGGCATTGGCAACGAAGTTGGATATTTTGATATCATGAGGAACGCCATGAGAAACGCTTCGAGCTGCAAGTTATACTCAATTGCTTACAACACAATCCGATTCATTTTTAAATGTAATATTACTATATCAAAAATTTTCAATTGCATAATACTCCAGCTCAGAAATAACTCACCAAGTTCACAAAAAAGTTCAAAATAAATTTAAACTTCTCGTTTGGAAGAAAAGGGGTCACCACTTTCTCAATTATTTTTGCCAAAAGTCCAGGCCACTGGAAACCAACAAGACCGTCATGATTGAAAGAGGACAACGTAAGCTCAGGAAGCAGTGTTTTATGTTCTCCGTAAAGAAACGCTTTGTGCTCTAACTTTGCACTCCATTTCTGAAATGTACACAGAATCCATATGCAAAAAGTCGACAAAATTACAAGTTTGTACATGTTGCTTGCCGGGCCAACTTTTGGTAATACTGGTTTGCCAAGAATACCGTTCACAACATCAACAATTGTACGTAGAGAGCCAGACGCTATGAGTCTTCTTGCATTGTTGAAAACATTGAGTGTGTCTTGCTTGAACTCGAATAGTCCTTTGGCATCGATACCTGGAAATGAATTGTGGCTATATCGGTGTAGGTCCTTTTTCCGAAAATATTCTTCAGAAAAGCTCTATCCTTCAAGCAAAGCCTTATTAACAAACTCACATAGAACAACTATGAAGAGAGAAAACCAAAAAAATCTCATCGCGATTTTCTAGATTGATTAGTTTTTGAACTCTGTTCACAGAAAGCCTTTGTCACGTACTGGGTGTCACGCAAACTCTGGGTTATGAAACACGGGAAACTCCAACTTAGTTACCAGGTGGTTTCTTTTTTTCCGTGACATTGAACTAGAACCGAATCCACGTCCCATATAGATACGAGTCAAAGTTCACTTCATAGCAAAAGTTTCAAATCCTTGAAAACATGAAGCATCTTTGGTTGATGTTGCTCATCATTACACCTTCTAATGGTATGTTTTGCAAAGTTAGTTAGAAACAAACTTTCCGAAATTCCAATTTGCAGCTCTTTCTGATAAATTTGAAAAAATGAGAGAAGGAGTGAAGGAGGCAAAGACGATGTTCACATTACCAGCAGGAGATGCAGCACTTCTTGATGAAATCAACAGTGTTCGCAGGGTCATTGGTTCGGGATTCTGTGACAATATTCTTGCGAAAATAGGATCTCTTGCATTTGGTGCAGCCGGAGCAGTCCTGAAGAATTTAGCTGGTGATATCGAGGATGCCACAAAGCTTTTGAAGGACGGCTTGATTGCTGTAGGGGATATGATAAAAGATTGGGGAGGTGAGCAATTGTTTGTAAACTTGGATGTATCATTTTCAAAAATCATCAACAACAAGTAACACTGGTAGGTAGAAAATACTTTCGTAAAAAATACGTGAAAAGTAACAGAATGAAGAGATTTGTTGGTTTCTCCTCCCAACTTGTATGATTCCTGTTTTCCCCGTTGTGAAATCTGATTGTAATTTAATTACTAATTATTTTCAGGTGCGCTATTCAGTTCGGAAGGAGCCTTGAACGGTGACTAAAAAGCTGTAATACAAGAAATCTGAAAAATTTGTTTCAGAAGTCGGAAACTCACTCAAAGGTAGACGAAACACATCCATAATCAATAATAATAGTTCGAAAGTCGGGTAAAGTTAACGATTTGGGTAGCAAAATAGATGATCAGCACGAAGACGACCATCATCTGCCTATAGAATTTTTGGAATAATTTCTTACAATCTCATTCAAAGTACTTTTTGATTTCATGTAATCATATCCTATTTACAGATTTTGGCCAAGAAGCGGGTAGTGCGATTAAAAAAGGAGTTGGAGGTTGATAATCAAAATGAGAACATTGATAACTTTTATTTTTAGGTGCTGTAAAAACGGTCACAGGATTTTTTGGAAAAAGAAAGAAAAGGTGGATTTGGGACGACCTCAAACAAAAAGTCGACAGTGTCATCGATGCATTAAAAAAACCTCCAAATACGTTTGGACCAGCCAACGAGATGAACATGATGGTTCTTTTTTCTCGTTATTTTTTGTGAGCATAATTTTGTTTTTCAGACTTGGAACCGCAGACTTTCTCAATTGGCCATGACAATCGAAGATAAGAGTATCAGAACAATCGAGTACGAGGGGAAGACGTATAGAGTTACCAAATATGGAACTCTCGCTACATATTTCATTGCTCATGCATTGGGAGATACAATCGTTAGCTTCTTCAAAATTGTATGTTTGTATTATAAAAAAGATAATCATAGGTTAACCCTGGTTTACAGATGAGAATTGGTTACTTGGTGTGCAAATTATGGTTTGAGAAGATAGTAGTTCCATTAAATGAATATTCGGACGCCTACGACACAACTCTTGAGGTGAGAATATTATTTTGAGAACAATTATAAGGGATCTTAAATTATAATTGAATAGTTCGCAACTATCAAAAATAGTTCTCTAAACTAAACTTCTGCTCGAAAGTAGTCAGTCTGAAACTTTCAAGCTTTGATTATACGTTTGGGGACGTCGTGTAATTGATAAATAAATTCAGATCATGTTTGCTGACCGAACAGAAGTTGGATGTTTTTACACGTGGCCCGATACAATTTGTCTGATTGGACCTATGTGAGTTACTGTTTTGTTTAATTAGTGAACGCAATTACGAAGTCAATGTTTTCAGAAAGGAGAAAAAGATTAAAACACTCTACGAGTCAGGGAAGCCATGTTCCGCCTGCAAATACGGTTGTGTTCCGTCCAAACCTACCGACGATGTAATTCTACAACAGATTGAAGCCGCTTTGTGCAGTCCTTCGCCAAATTATTTTTATGCCATGCGAGAGAAGTACAAGAAGCATCTGAGACCGAAGATTGAGAAGTTTGAAGTTGTGGAAGGATTCGACGGAAAACCACCACCAATCGGACACAATTTCATGCTCGATTCGGCCAATAATTCAAAACTTCTGATGAGTGTCATTTTTCTGTCTTCCCTGCTGCTCCTCCATTATTCGAACTTTTGAAAGTGAACTAATAATTTCTGGATAATATGATGACTGAAGTAATAAATAATTTGTGAAATATTTGAAAAAGAATACATGGAAGTGATATGAAAGTTTTACAACATCTAGTGCTATTATGTGTTAACCATGTCTAGTCGAAGAATTTCTCAATAAGTTGAAATAGTGTTCTGAAAATCAGAAGCCAAATAAATTTTTTTTAACATTATGATGACGTCTCGCTTCAAATCCGTGCCAAACAAAAAAATGGTCAACTTTGGTCAATTGATCCTTCGGTAGTTATTCATGATTTATGCGCCGATTACCTTTCACATCACCCCAAACCCAGCCAAGGATTATCTTCATTTTGATCTTCTTCCTCGTAGACTTGCAGTAAGTACTTTGAAATAAAAAAATGCGATGTGACTGGTATTTATTCCTTGTTGTCAGTACTTTTCCAATTCTCATAATCTGTGGTGATAAGAAAGTAGGTAAGATTACTCATCCTTAAATTTTTCATCAATTTTAATTTCGTAAATGTCAGATAATCTCGGTGCTCGTCAATTGTTATTTTCAAATTTTATATCCCAAAATCGAGAAGCTTTAAAACAAACCGATGGATCAGATGAACGATTTCTTTTCAAATTCATGAATCAGAACTCACTGATTCCTCCAGACACTGCCAAAAGCGCAGTATTACAAGACCCATCTCAAAGTGGTCCCGTTATTCTGTCAGATGCAATAGGAACAGCTAAATGTGCATCTGGGTGGGTAAGATGGGATGGAAATGGATGTTGTTATAAGGAAATGGGAAGTCCGATGTTATCCTGGTATGCATCGGAAGATTGGTGCTGGAGTCAGAGAGCCGGTGCACACTTGGCATCAGTTCACAGTCAGGCAGAAGCTGAGTGGTTGAATTGTAAGTTCCCAGTAGAAATGTTCAGTTCCTTTAAAGGAGGATCCCGATGAGAAATTTTTGTTCCTTTAAAGTATGTAAAAATGTGCGTACATCCCGAAAATCATAATGAGAACGGTCAAAAACTACTCCAGAACCCCGAAAATGCTGTCCGAAATAAGCAAAAAACAAACTAATGGTCTCCGGGGGCCGTGGCCGAGTTTCTAGAAAATGGGCCAAGTCAACCAATCAGATCTGTTGTCATTTAAAACAATCATTGCGATCGTGGCCGGAGTTGCAATGGCGCTGATTGGCTGACTTGGCCCATTTTCTGGAAACTCGGCCACGGCCCCCGGAGACCATTCGCCTGATTATTGATCTTTCGGAGATCATTTTCGGGGTTTTGGAGCAATTTTCGAGCTTTTTCATTGTGATTTTCGGAATCTACGCACATTTTCACATATTTCACAGCAATAAAAATTTTTGACAGGAATCCTCCTTTAAATTTCTGCTAACCCTTCTTCCGAATTTCAGATCAATACAAACTATGGTGGTCAAAAATGGATGACTGGATTGGGCTGAGAAGAAATGTATTTTTCTTGGAAAACTTATGAAAACTACTCTGCTATTTTCAGTGCGACAATACCGGCTGGGCATGGACAGATGGAACGCCCGTCGATTTTCTTTGGTGGCAACCGAATTATCCGATTTATGGTGGAATTGAAGACAGTTGTACTGCTGTATGAATGAAACACGTTCAGTATTTCGTTTATTTTTTTGTTTTAGATGTGGGATTCTACAGTTCTTCGTGGAATGTATGGTTTTTTGCCTGGTCAAATGGATGATGGTAGATCATGTACTGGAAGTGTTGCGTGGGCGTTGTGCAAATATGACCCTAATACCTGTAAGTTGGAACGTTTTGGAAGAATCTCTTGAAAGTAGTATATTACTCAAAAGTTTTCTAGCCATCATCGGCCAAAAGTGGGTGAAGAGTGATTGTACAACTACATCAACTACCACAACGACAACTAAGACAACTACAACAACTACTCCAACTACTACTACAACTACTCCCACCACAACAACAACAGTTAGTACCAAACACTAATACGAAATCTAACAGCAATTCAGACTCCAACCACGACTACAACTGCTACTACTACGACAACGACTCCTACCACTACTACCACCACACCAACAACCACCACAACCACAACTACTACTACAACCACTCCTACAACGCCGACGACGGTTAGCTCCCAATATTAAATCAAAAATAGGAAAGATTTAAAATAATGCAGACTCCCACAACGACTACGACAACACCTACAACAACGACGACTACAGAAACTACAACTACACCTACGACAACGGTCAGTGACAAAATTTCAGAAAAATCATACTCGCGGGCCCGGCCCGGCCAGCCTTGAGAAAAAATTGAAAATTTTCCGAAATTACGAGAAAACTGGAATATTCTTCAATAACTTCGTCCTAGAAACATTTCAATCAGAGTTGCGCGGAAGAGAAAATTTGGAAAGTCGGAAGTCAGAAGTCGGAATACCGCAAAACTCTGATTCAAATGATATAAGTTCTAAAAGTACACATTCCTTATCACTGATAAAAACTTGTATTTCCAATTTTTTAACTACCATCGCTGGCAGAACAAGCTTAGCGGGTCGAGCAGATACAAATTCCTCCATCTGCCAGGCCCCAAATTTTTTGCGAAGAAAAAGCTTAAAAAAGACTTTCTGATGGGACGGTAGTACGGAATGAGGTACGATCATGAAATTTTGGCTCCCGGGGTTATTTTGTACTAGAAATTGAATGGAGTTATCAAAATTTTGATATCTCAATTGTTTCTACCAGAACCCAACAACAACTACCACACCAACAACCACCACAACCATCACAACGACGCCGACAACCACCACTACCACGCCAACCACAACGACTACAACGGTGAGAGCTTTCAAAAAAAACACACAACAAAAAATGTACTAAAACATACATAGGAAACTACAACCACGACTACACCGACAACGACTACCACAACACCAACTACAACCACAACCGTCAGTTTTCTATATCAGAAATTCAAAAGATGATTGAAATTCAGACACCAACAACCACCACGACTCCGACGACTACAACAACAACTCCTACAACAACGACAACTACACCAACCACTACAACAACAGTCAGTTTCCTATGTAAGACATTCAAATTATGACCGAAGTTCAGACGCCAACAACTACTACAACAGAAACCACAACAACACCAACAACTACCACGACTACCCCAACAACGACGACTACAACCCCTACCACTACAACAACAGTAACCATCAATTTTCTATGTAAGAAATTCAAATTATGACTGAATTTCAGACTCCAATAACTACTACAACAATGACTCCGACAACAACAACGACAACTCCTACAACGACTACTACAACCCCCACCACTACAACAACGGTTAGTTCATAAAATTCATTCAAGACCTCGAAAATAATGCAGACTCCAACAACAACTACTACTACACCGACTACTACAACAACTACTCCTACAACAACGCCGACAACCACAACTGTTAGTTTTCAGAAGTTATCAAAACCATAGAATGTGCGATGCCTAGAACTTTTGACTAGAATCTAGTACTATTCAGTAAACTAGGATAGTTCATCTTTAGACTCCAACAACCACGACCACCACACCGACAACTACCACGACAACGCCGACGACTGTGAGTAGTTTGACCATTTGTTACTGTCATTACCTAATTTGATTCTAGACGACCACTACACCAACTACTACTACGACGACGGTTAGAATTTCCGATAAGGCATAATTCCAAAACCAACTTTCTTTAGACCACAACGCCTACAACTCCATTCGACACTTCAAAGTGTACAAGTAAATGTCCAGCTGGTTGGGTTTATCACAACAGCTTCTGTTATGTGGTAACTTTTTTCTTCTCAAACCCTCATTTTAATCATTACATACCAGAAACTGAAAGGACCTGGAAGGGCAGCTGATTTCGCCAAAGAGTGCGAAAACATGGGTGGGAAAATGGCCGAAATCACTGATGTCGGTGTGAATGAAGCTTTGAGAAGTAAGAAAAATCAGCTTCGGGACATTTCGCAACTGCGACATTTTACAAACAAGACGTTTCGCAACTGAAAATTTCGTAACCAGTCACTTCGCAACTTTATAAAGTAGTTCGGTTGTGAAATGGACGTGAGTTGCGAAATGACTGGTTGCGAAATGTGGCGGAGTCGAAAAATCTAGCGAGAATGGGCCAGTTTTCAGAATCCTTTGGAACCAACAATGGTGATGAAGAAGCATGGATCAGTGGTTCAGGATATAGCAATTACGCTGCTGGATTTTCAGGAGGCACATCTGGAACGTGTCCTGTGGTAATTTTTCACAAATTTTTCAAATTAAAACTCTTTGAATTTCAGATGATTTTGTCACAAGAAATAAGTGGAGTACTTGCCCAGCGAGGAACATGGAGATCGTATTCTTGTTCACTGGCTAAAGAATACGGAATCTGTCAGAAAACTGCTTAATTCAATGAATTTTCTCTAGAAGAAATAAATGAAAAACTGAGCATTGCAATCTGAAAAAAATCATGAATGATCTCGATCACAGTTTACCATAAACTATGACTCCCAAAGTGCTAACTGTCGAAACAAAAGAATATGAACCCTGAACTAGTACCTCCCTGAGGCATCGATGAAACGGATTATAACAGATTGAAGTTCAACTTGTCTGCATGTTTTCAGTTTTTTAGTTTTGTTGGAATCGCACGTCCAAAGGTATACGAATCGAAATTCCGATTCTGATTCTGATTTCAATGCGTAAATAATGTCTACTTTTATTTTGTTTGTTGTGTGTTGTTTCTTAATAGAGAATGGCTCTGGAAAAGCTGTTGGTAAGAATTTCGGTGGTTTCAAATATTAATACAGTACCGGCCAATAATCTACGAACTTTTGGTGTTTTCAGTTGAAAAACTTTGGAGGTCTGGGAAAGGATGTTAAACTTGACCGTTCGATCTGAAACTTTATGGGTGTATGCATCTACTCTAGAACTTTATTTTTGCAGTTGACAACTTTTTTGTACGACCTCTTCTAAAGATGCTGTGTCCCTTTAAAGTGGGGCGATGCTAAATTTCCGCATTTTCATTGCAATTTTCAACGATTTTAGGGTCTTCTGCATTTCACGAGCCATATCATCTTTTGAAGAGGCCGTACAAAAAAGTTGTCAATTGCAAAAATAAAGTTCTAGAGTAGATGTGTACATACAAAAATGTTCATATCAAACGGTCAAGTTTAACATCCTTTCCCATACCCCCAAAGTTGAAGTTTTTCAACTGAAAACACTAAAAGTTCATAAATTATTGACCGGTACTGTAACTCTCGAATACAGATAATCTGGAGGCACGAAGAGCATTGATGGCAAATTTCCTTCAAGACAATCAGAATATGTATCGTGGGACTGAAGATGAGAGTGAGAAGAATTTGAAATAGTTTTGGATTTACTGTTACTTTTAGGATGGATGTTCAAATTTCTCAACCAGAACTCAATAATTCCTCCCGAGCCAACATCATCTGTTCTTTCTGATTCTTCATCAAGCCAGTTGGTTCTATCAGATGCAGTTGGAACAGCTGCGTGTGCATCTGGATGGAAAAGATACTCTGTGAATGGAATGTGTTATAAAGAGTCTACATCCAGTATGAGTTGGTATGCCGCAGAAGATTGGTGTTGGAGTCAACGAGCCGGTGCACATTTAGTATCAGTTCATACTCAAGCAGAAGCTGTTTGGCTGAACTGTAAGTTTTTCTTCATTTGAAATTTGAAAAAAAAGGGTTTTTCAGCACAATACAAGGTGTGGTATGCACCAATGGATGATTGGATAGGATTGAAGAAAGAGGTGAGAAAAGACCAACTCCATACTTTAAAGGAGGATTCCGGTCAAACATTTTTATTGCCTAAAAATACGTAAAATGGTGTGTAGATTCCAAAAATCATAATGAAAATGCTCAGAAAGTGCTCTAAAACCGCGAAAAATGGCTCCGAAATGAGCGAAAATCTCACGAATTGTCTCCGGGTTTTATTAGCCGCCAATCACAGCGTTTTCTGCCTCAATTGCTATGGGACGGATTGGCTGACTCCGACCCTATTTTGAAAACTCGGCTACGGCCGCCGGAGACCATTTGAGTGCTCATTTCGGAGCCAGTTTTCGGGGTTTTAGAACAATTTTTGAGCATTTTTATTAAGATTTTCGGAATTAACACATATTTTTACGTCTTTTAAAGCAATAAAATTTTTGACCGGAATCCTCCTTTAAAGCCCGCTTTCAGTGCGACATGACTGCTTACTACTGGACCGATGGCTCTCCAGTAGATTTTCAGTGGTGGCAACCTGGTTATCCGAAAGCCGCGTATGCAGAGCAAAGTTGCACTACTGTAACGTTAAATACCCAAAGGTAGCTTCAATGTTTCCATTTAATTGTAGATTTGGAATACTGTGCTACTCCTATTGGTCTCTGGCTACACTCCTGGACAGTTCGATGACATGAAAGAGTGTGGAAGTACAGCTGGATCATATGCACTTTGCAAATACGACCCGAATACCTGTTAGTTTTGCATCTACAACTTTTCAGTAGGAATAAAGTACATGTTTCAGCTATTGTTGGCACAAAGTACTCCCCTAAAGTTTGCACAAGTACAACCAGTACAACTTCGACTACCACCACAACCACTCCTACAACTACAACGAGTACCACGACAACGACTACGCCAACAACCACGACTACCACTCCGACGACCACGACAACGACCCCAACCACTACTACAACAACACCAACTACAACAACTACCACAGAAACAACAACGACTCCTACCACAACAGTCAGTAAAAAAATTTCAGCAGAGCAACCTGAATGGTTTTTCAGACTCCAACCACAACAACGACAACTCCAACGACTACTACAACACCAACCACAACGACAGAAACCACAACAACGGTGATTTTCGAGCGTTTCGAAGCATGCAAACAGCATTTTTCAGACGCCAACTACAACTACTCCGACTACCACAACAACAGAAACTACGACCACAGAAACCACTACTACTACGACAGTCAGTTCTCCACTATTGCTGGTTAGTACAACACAAAAGCTTTCAGACTCCGACTACCACTACCACCACGCCAACAACCACAACCACAACCGAGCCTACAACCGTGAGTCATTTTTGATGAAATGTTAAACAGAAGTTAGTACAGACGCCAACCACAACTACGACGACTCCTACAACAACAACAACAGTCAGTTTTCGAAACTAAACCAAAAATCTTAAAAATGATGCAGACTCCAACAACGACTACTGTTACTACTACTACTACACCCACTACCACCACCACGACGCCGACAACCACGACTACCACGCCAACCACAACGACTACAACGGTGAGAGTTTTCAAAAAAGCACAACAACAAAGAATGTATCAAAACATACATAGGAAACTACAACCACGACTACACCGACAACGACTACCACAACACCAACCACAACCACAACCGTCAGTTTTCTATATCAGAAATTCAAAAGATTATCGAAGTTCAGACTCCAACAACCACCACGACTCCGATGACTACAACAACAACACCTACAACAACGACAACTACACCAACCACCACAAAAACAGTCAGCTTTGAATAAAAAACTTAAAGCGATAATAGCATTTCAGACTCCAACAACAACTACCACAGAAACTACAACAACACCAACTACTACCACGACTACTCCTACCACCACAACAACAGTTAGTACCAAAAGCCATACTTGTGATTTGCCTGCTCGGCCCGCTCGGCCCGCCTTGAGAATTTTTTTTCAAAATTTTGGAAATTTCGAGAATTTTTTTGAATTTTTTTTTCGAAAAAAAGTCTAGAATATTTTTTTTAATTTTGTCCTAAAAACATTCCAATAACATTTAAAAAAATTAGGTCGAAAAATGCACCTACATTATCACTGCTGTAAACTGGTACTTCAAAATTTTGAACTACCACTGCAGGCCGATCGGGCAGAGCGGGCCGGGCCGGGCAGGTAAAAAATTCTCCATCTGCCCGGCCCTTAACAAGTATGCCAAAAACAAAATCTAAATCTAACAGCAATTCAGACTCCAACCACGACTACAACACCGACTACGACTACCACGACACCAACTACTACTACAGCAATTTCCACCACAACAACAACGACTCCGACAACACCAACCACCACAACAACCGTAAATTTCTGATATAAGAAATTTGAAAAACAACTCAAATTCAGACGCCAACAACTACTACAACAACACCAACGACTACCACGACTACCCCAACTACTACAACAACAGTAAGCTCTGAAAAATAAAAGAAGTTTTCATAAAACAAAACCCAGACTCCAACAACGACTACAACTCCCACTACCACTACCACTTCTTCAACAACTACAACCACAGCTCCAACTACCACAACGGCAATAATTGTAAGTATTCATCCCTTCTTACTTTTCCAGCCAAACTCCGGAATACAAAATTTTCATTCAGCCAACAACAACGCCTACAACAAAACTCACCACTCCATTCGACACTTCTAAATGTGCTAGCAAGTGTCCAACTGGTTGGGTGAACTATGGAAATATCTGCTATGCAGTAAGTTTTCTGAAAGTCAAACTCATCGCACAAAAAAAGCATTCAGAAATTGGAAGGTCCCGGAAGGTACGCTGATTTTAGTGCAGAATGTGTGCGACTCGGTGGAAATTTGGCAGATGTTACTAGTTCTGCTATCAATGAAGCTTTGAGATGTAATCACCCTTGAGTGTGATAAGGTAATCATTGCAACCATTTTCAGTAGCATTCAGTGCAAACACAGTGAGCACTACGTTGGAAGAAGCATGGATCAGTACTTCCGGCGGATACAGTAACATGGCAACTGGGTATACTTCAACAGCTTGCATTACGGTAGTTAGAAGAATGAGAAACCTAGTCCTTTTTGAATTTCAGATGGTCCTTGGTCAACTGGACAGTGGGGCATACACACAAAGAGGATATTGGAGATCCTATGACTGCACAACTGTAAAAGAATTCGGAATTTGTCAAAAGTCTGTATGAATCAGAATCATCTGTGTCGAAATAAATGGTGCAAAATGTTTTTAATCGTCTTCGATAGATTGTCCGAGTTGAAAAGCAACCAACAAAACATACAGTCCAAACGGTATAGCAAATGATAAGCCAACAAAAACGAAATGAGCATAGAGAGAAAGCAGCAGGTTGGGGGTTTCCCAGTGAAACAACTTGAGGAATAATCTGAAACTTGAAGCATATGCATATGGATTGGTTTCGAAGTTTCGGCTCCGAGACATTTCGCAACCAGTCGTTTCGCAACTACGACATTTCGCTACCGTTCATTTCGCCGCCGCGACAATCCGCAACCACGAAATCCAGGATTTTTGTAAAAAGTTCATGTTAAAATCACAACTTTTAAAATGTAGACTATAACCTGGAATAGTTGACAACACCCTCAATCACACACAGCCTAAATGAACGTCAGGAATAAAAGTTTATAGAGTTGCAAAACGACTGGTTTCGAAACGTCCAGTTCCGAAATGTCTTGGTTGCGAATTTTCGTAATTGAGCAATCGATGTCAATTGCAGAATGTCGGAGTTGCGAAATGACTAGTTGCGAAATGTCTCGGTGCCGACGTTTCAACTCACAAAATCCAAGTAGCTATCATTATCACTATGAGAATCGGTAGGAAATTCAATCTATTCTTTCTGTATCCATAGTAAGTCACCACTCCAGTGAAAATGAGAATCAGTCCAACCGAGAAAGTTACGAAATCAAGACTCCATAATGATGAAATAGTGAAACAAAAGTGGAATACTGAATAGGAGTAGAAGAGTTTGGCAAGACCATCTGTAAAATGATAGTAGCAGTTTTAAGATGAAAACAGCTTACCTATGCTAGAATCAGAATCAGACATGAATGAATAAAGAGCAATATAAGACAAGCGACAAAAGTTAGTAATATTTTATCAGTCGTCTCATAACCTAATGTCAACAAATGGAAAGGTCATTGTTTGTCTCCTCTCATAGTGTGAATCATGATTTTCATGTTGCATGTACTGACCGAAATGATATTCGTTTTCGTCATTTTCAGTGTAAAAGTGCCGATTTCAGGTAGCTGAAAAAGTAGTTAAAAATTGCTTTTTCAGGTTGAAATTGTGAGGGTATATTTATCAAACCTTGAACTTTCATTTTGTAGTTGACAACTTTTTTGGGAAAGTCCGCTCTGCCAAGATATGGCCCGTTGAAAAAAAGCTCAAGAAATTTCGAGAATTAGCACTGAAATCAAGCAAATTTGGCATCGCCGTAGGTTTCGATGCGTAACTTTTCTGATTGAAAAGATATAAAAAAGTTGTCAACTACAAAATAAAAGTTCAAGGTTCGATTCATATAGCCGCAAATTCTCAAACTGAAATAACAACTTTGAATTAGTTTTTCAGCTACCCAAAGTTGACGACTTTCCACTGAAAATGATGAAAACAAATATCATGACCTGTACTGTATGTATTTCCAAAATTTCACAAAAATTGAAATCACATTTATTAGACCCGTAAATAATCATTGCATTGAGTTTCTCCAGATCAATGATGTCCGCTTTCCAACAGATGCTCGAACCATCCCAATCCGAATATCAGCAAAAATCCGAAAGTAAATCCCGACAGTTGTAGAATACTCGTCACCATCCAGTGATCAGCCATCAACGCGTCATGTTTCAAGTGTGATAACTGGAATTCAAAAAGTTAAAACTTTTTCCACTAATTGTTATCTTACCATATCAACCCAGGCAACATACAAAAACATTCCAGCCGTGATTGCCAATAAAATAGTTTCTGTGTCCTCGTCTTTACCCAACCAAATCGCAAGAAAAAGTCCGATGAATGCAGTCAATGCTGATATCAGATTGAGGATGAGAGCTCGAATCATTGAAAGTCCAGAGTCAATCAAAACTGCCAAGTCTCCAATTTCGTGAGGAAGTTCGTGACAGACAACAGCGATTGTTGTAATGAATCCAAGTTTCAGGGATACCGAGAAAGATGCACCGATCGCAAGT
This sequence comes from Caenorhabditis sinica, assembly GCA_963932045.1. NCBI lineage: Eukaryota > Metazoa > Nematoda > Chromadorea > Rhabditida > Rhabditidae > Caenorhabditis > Caenorhabditis sinica. Next base: position 26,894,405 of record OZ009940.1, read on the forward strand.
CCGTCCACTAGATTATGGATTCCATCTCCAAAAAGAATGATGAGAGCACGAGGCTGAAAATTGTTCTTTGGCTAGTATCGATGTTTTTAATGGCACTTTATGGCTAACACAGTTTCAATTTGAACTGTTTGGCTTTCCCACCGTTTATCCAAGTTTTGAGGGCCCGTGTGCTTCTTGCTAATAATTCAAATTTTGTTCGTTTTCGTCATTTACAGTGGAAAATCGTCAACTTCGGGTAGCTGAAAAAGTGATTCAAAGTTACTCTTTCTGTTTGAAAACTTGAGAGTGTATTGATCAAACCTTGAACTTTTATTTTGTAGTTGACAACTTTTCTGTACAAGTCCGCTCTGTCAAGATATGGACCGTCGAAAAAAAGCTCAAAAAATTTCGAGAACTATAACTGAAATCGAGCAAAAGTTGGCATCGCCATAGGTTTCTGTGCGTAAAATTTTTGATTGAAAAGATACAAAAAAGTTGTCAACTACGAAATTAAAGTTCAAGGTTTGATTCATATCCCCCTCAAATTCCCAAACAGAAATAACTACTTTGAATTAGTTTTTCAGCCACTCAAATTTGGTGTTTTTCAACGGAAAATGACGAAAACAAATATCATAATAGTCGGTACTGTATATGGTTTCAGAATTACTCACTTTGAGTCCACAAATCTCTCCAGCGTCATCCTCGTCTTCTCTCAAACTTATCAATTCATGCCCTCCTTCTTCTCTTGGTTTCTCCAACTCCACACTGCTTCTTCTCTCCTTTGTTTCGACACTATCATCATTGTTATTTTCTACTCCACTCGAGCTGGAAATCGGAGATTTGACTTCAGACGGAGACTTGGCGGTGATAGTAGATTTAGTCGACGGAGAGCAGTAATGGAGGTGAGTTTTCCGGTAGAACATGAAGAATTCCACAAAGTAGAGAATGTAGATGGACAGAACAATGACCGACAGCCGGAGAAGATTTTTGCGAGATGGTGTGATTGTGTACCACTAGAAAGAATTTTATTATTTGAAAAAAAAGTAACATTCAAACTCACCATTATTTCATCTTCCTCCTCATGCTGGTGATGATGCTCGTGACTGTGGCCATGTTCTTCTGTTGAGTTTTCATGCGTCAGGTTCCCGTGACTATGACTATGACTATGAGCTCCGACTACCTGTAGAAAACGTGGGTTGAAAAAAAATCTAGCAGAAAAAAAGACTACTGCCATCAATGTACAATACCGACCATAATGATATTCGTTTTCGTCATTTACTATTGAAAAACGCCAACTTTGAGTGGCTGTAAAACTAATTCAAAGTAGTTATTTCTGCTTAAGAATGTGAGCGTATATGAATCAAACTTTGAACTTTAATTTTGTAGTTGACAACTTTTTTGTATCTCTTCAATCATAAAAGTTAAGCTCAGAATCCTACGGCGATGCGAAATTCTGCTCGATTTCAGTTCTAATTTTCGAGATTCGATGAGCTTTTTTTTGACGGGCCGTATCTTGGCAGAGCGGACTTGTACAGAAAAGTTGTCAACTACAAAATGAAAGCTCAAGGTTTGATGCACATACTCTCAAGATTTTAAACAGAAAAAGTGACTTTGAATCACTTTTTCAGCAACCCAAAATCGATTTTCCACTGAAAGTGATGAAAACGATTATCATTATGGTCGGTACTATGTATATGCTGTGTGACCTACATTTATAACTTTTTTAAAAATAAGAAATTTCATCAAGAAATTGTTTTTATTTAGATTACCTGTGGAATAATATGAAGTATCGCATCAGCACTAAGTGTTGAGATAGCCATGGCAAGAAAGAAGTGGAGCCATCTGAAAAAAATTTTCTTAGAATTATTTTTTAGAAAATCAGATATACCTGTGCTTTGCATCTTTTGCCATCAACGGTCCAATGCATGCTCCACCAAGAGATAATAGGGATACTACGGTGACCGAAATGACTCCGTACAAAATGACTTCATAGCTTTCAGGTTTACTAGAAGACATTTTCAATTTGTAATCAGTGGTTTCTGAAAAAATTCAGAGAATTTTAATAGAATTGAAAACCTGAAAATGGAAGAATACAATTTCGACTGTCCTAGGATTGTACTTCTCAACTTGTCAGTGTAAATTTAGAGAGAAAGGGGGAATGGCAAATCAAAAAACGGAAGTCGAATGTTCTCCTCTTCAAATAAAAGTGGACAGTCCACACAAGACGCAGATGGTCAAAGAAATATGAAAGCAAAGCTGAAGAGTATTGGCGACTTTGAGAGACTGTTGAGAAAGGGAATTGCATATCAAATATCAGGGGAGGGGAGATATCGGACTTTATCCGGTTTTCGAGAGGAACTTGGCCAAGTGATTGGTGTGGGAACGGATTTGAAAGGTAAAATTCCGGTAAAGACTATATTTTTTTGTATTCACTAAACTTACCGATAGTGAAAAATTAACTGAATATGAATCAATCGAAAGATCGTCAAGTAGAAATGCAATTGTTGGGAAGAGAAAAACACTAAAATTTGGAAAAGAGAGCGGTCGAATAGGAATGATTCACGTCAGGAGAACAAGGAAGTATGCAAAATTCTGATAGAAATTGATTGATTCCTGAAAAGTATGTTGTGCAGAAGAAAGTTTTGGGAATCAAAGTAATTTTTTCAAGAATCCTGTGGGTTCCATGGAGGCACACATTAAGATTTCCAGTGGATAATTACAATCTGAAAATCTTCTTCGGCGTGAAAACTGAAGTTTTCAAAAGTTTTTTTCAAGAAGAAAGCACCTGAAATTACATTTTTCAGTTCTAGTTCCTTCAAGATTATTATGGAATTCAGGTTCGTACAAATTGAGAGCTGTTCTCCGGGCATATCAAGATTTCCAGTGGATAATTACAATAATTACAGCAATCTGAAAACCTTTTGACAAATGTCTCTCCAACAGATTTTGAAAATGTGCTGTTCAAATTTTTGCGGACTTGAGACATAAAGTAGTTCTCATTTCTCAATAAACCGCGACTGTTAGTATTTTACACATGGTGAACTAATTTTGACTTTATAAACTTTATAGTCATATTCTCTTTGATCTTCTGATCTGTAGCTATGATCAAACTATAATGGGTTCCTCCTCAAAACATTGCGTAACTTGTTTATCTTCCAGTTCCATGCCCCGTACCATAAACTCTTCAAAACTTCAGCCGACGAAACTTCCATGACGTCCCCCCTCCAGATGACGTGCCAAAAGTAGTTCATCCATTTTCCATCTTCCATCATCTATCTGAAGTAACCGATACTTTTCCCCTCATCGACGCCTCCACTTCCCCTAATTATTTCGTCACCATTTCGGGCTAGGGACCCTCTCGAAAAACGGGCGGTCCGATGGAAATGTGATAGGTGGGCGTGGTCTGGTGCAGAGATATATCTTTCGGTTGCTCCGAAAAGAGATTCATCCATTCTCACTTTCAAGCGCTCAGGCGACTACTATTCCAGTGGTTGTGTGAGTGTGCTTCTTCTGTGACCACCCAAAGCTCAAAATGATGAACTACTCAATTGTTCTTCTGCTTTTTGGTAAGTCTGAATTTCAATCTCTTATCAGGAAAAGGTCCTATTTGACTAGCCCAAATCAGGTTTCTAGATAAGGTTTCTCGATGAGTTTTGAGATAAGTTTCTCGATAATATTCTCCTAACAACCGATGAAAAACTTATCAAAACTGATCTGATGGCACCTATAAGCTCAAAATCATACTTGTCACGGTCCGGATCGAGCCTGCTAGTTAGATCTAGCGGACCGGTCCGGGATTTCACATATGTTCTCAAAACGCTTTTAGAAGAGATCTTGCTAAAAATCAGTTACGTCTTAGGTTTTTGTGATCTCGTTTGTGAGCGATTTAAACCACCACCTCAAGAAATAAGCCCAATCCAGGTTGTAGTATATTGTGATATTGAAACTAGCCAATCAGTAACCCCTCCGAGTCTTAAAATGACATGACTCAACATTTGAATAACCCTGGGAATGCCATTATTTACCACCCAGAAACATCATATCTTCTGGAATTTTTCGAGTCTCCTGAAACCTCGCGTGCCCATTCTTCTCAAAAATTACCACTCTTCCCGCGACGATTCTTCTTTTCTTCGTGTTTTCAGTGTCTCGCCCGCCCAATGAAATATAGATGAATAGGAATTCCATGAATCACTCTCTTTTCCGAAATCTATAATTTTCCAGCCCTGTGTTCGATTGTCGTCGCGTCGCCGCTGTGGTTCGATGAAGAGGAGCCGATGAATTTGAGAGCGTTCCGTGTAATGCCAAATCAATGTGAGAAACTGAACAGAAACGAACACAATAACAAAAAGAAGGGAAATCTAGATTTGAAAGTGATGAGAATTATGAGAAGGGATCCACTTTTCTCTTCGTATCACTAAATTTCCAAAAAATGTTTACTTCCTGGAAAAACCTGAAAACATTATCAAACATTAATGATTTGACTCATTCCATCCTCATTTACGAAACACCTGCAGGGGTCCTAGAATTTCATAAAAACATCATATAACTTTTCAACTTTCAGTGGACTCGATTGATGCCTCCAGACGGCTTCTAAAACGTGGCAGCAGCATGTTCAACAAACGACGAGGACGCGAACTTTTTGGTGAGAAACGCCGGGGCTCACAATAATCTGTTTCAAAATTTTAATTACTGAGCAAATAGGGGGTGACAATTGAAGGATGCCGAAAAGGGCGCGAGAATGTTCGCGCACTAGAAATTCGAGAAAGATCAGATTTCCAAAACGAAAATGAAAAGAAAGTGAAAGAGAAGAGAAGCCATGGAGATCATGGTTACATATGTGTTGTATCTAACACATTTTTTCTGGAAAAAGTATAGATACACTTTTGAAATAATGCTCTTCAGGGGTTGCAATGGCCAAAATTGAAGTATATTTTCTTGCAGGAAAACGATCTCTCCCAGTCGAGTATCCAGATGATTCAGTGATCTACGAGAACCGATTCAGACGACGTGCCAATGAACTCTTCGGTTAAATGTGTTAAAAATCATAACTTTTTCCTCTCTTGTAATTTTTTCTCTCCAATCGATCTAAATATCTTGTGTGTGTGCGTATTTATTACTTTTTTTTGGCTCTCTCTCTCTCTCATGATTTTTTGAATTCCTCTCACTATCTATTTCTTAATAATCGAAGGCTCCATCTGAAAAGTTTCTCATTCAATCGGTCTCTCCTCGAATGACTCATGCTATCGTTTGGAATAAAACATTCTGTGAATAACTTTGGTGTTTGGGGAACAGAAAATGGTTGAATTACAGTGCCTGCCATAATGATATTCGTTTTCGTCCATTTCAGTCGAAAAATGCCAACTTTTAGTGACTGAAAAACTAGTTCAAAGCAGTTATTTCTTTTTGAAACTTTGAGAGTATATGAATCAAACCTTGAACTTTAATTTTGTAGTTGACAACTTTTTTGTACCTCTTCAATCAAAAAAGTTACGCACAAAATTCCCCCGGCGATGTCTAATTTTGCTCGATTTCAGTGCTATTCTCAAAATTTGTTGAGCTTTTTCTTTTCTACGGCCCATATCTTGGCAGAGTAGATTTTTACAGAGAAGTTGTCAACTACAAAATGAAAGTTCAAGATTTGATTAATACACTCTCAAATTTTCAAACAGAAAAAGTGACTTTGAATCACTTTTTCAGCTATCAGAAGTTGACGATTTTCCAATGAAAATGACGAAAACGAATATAATTATGCCCGGTACTGTAGATGAATCCAACTGCGGAATAATTTCATCGCGAACCCCTCATTGACATCAAGACCATCTTTGAAGACAAAACTCATGGATTTTTTTTAGTCTTGTCTATATTTAGATATATTTTCGAGCATATCATATTTCTGTGAAATTCATCAGCTACTAAAAATAGAATGAACATGACGAACTCTGAATTTCGGAACAACAATTTTGAAATGTGAGAAACTACTATGACCACCACAAAACACATTTGGATTCTAGAAGCACTTTATGTATCTCCTGAATAGGAGTTTCACCCAAAATTCGTATTTGAATTTTCTCAACCAACACGTTCTTCCATTTTAATTTACAACCGATCGCTCTGAAAATCTCTCTTTATCTTCCCCCTCGGTACGAAAAAGGGCTAAAAACGAAAGTGAAAATATGCGAAAGGAAGTGAAGAAGTGAACATTACGTAATGGATATTCCACGAAGCATGGGTAGAAAAATAGACGGTAGATCGGAGAGGAACAGCGAGTCAGACAAAAAACTAGCCCCCTTTAGCCCTCTCACTGACTTCGGTCATCAGAAGAAGCGGTAGAGAGGGAGAAGAAAAAAGAGATGTTAGTTCTAGTCCATTTGGGAGACATTGGAAGGCAAGGGGCGGGTGAATAGAGGACAGTCAAAAAACGAGAGGACAAGAATCTGTTGGTAGGCTGTTGGCAGAGGGTGAAGACGTCGGAGAAGACAAACAAGATCATATGGTAATGCTGCAACGACTACTTTTGACTGCAATAGTCGCTGCACTTTCTCGGTGAGATTTACGTTTGCAGATGTACTGTATCGTGTTTTGAGCAATACATCATAAACTTCTAATTTTGAATCTTTATCAATATGTCTTACAGGACTACTAACAAAGATTTGAACTCTTGACTTTTTCGGATCAAAAATGCCAACTTCTGAGAAATAGTCAACTTCTATGTAATATAGCTCTTTTTGATAGAATTTTTACAACTGAGGGAGTTTATTCATTTGGTTCTGCACAATCCCTCTCAGGAGAGATACATTACCGGCCATAATGATATTCGTTTTCGTCATTTTCAGTTGAAAAACGCCACTTTTGAGAGTATGAAAAGCTAATTCAAAGTAGTTATTTCTGTTTGAAAATTTGAGGGTATCTAAATCAAACCTTGAAATTTAATTTTGTATTTAGTTGACAACTTTTTTATCTTTTCAATAAAAAAATTTACGCTCAGAAATTACGGTCATGCCGAATTTTGCTCGATGGCAGTGCAAATTCTCGAAATTTACTGAGCTTTTTTTTTGACGTGCCATATCTTGGCAGAGCGGACTTGTACTGAAAAGTTGTCAACTACAAAATGAAAGTTCAAGGTTTGATTAATACACTCTCAAACTTTCAAACAGAAAAAGTTACTTTGAATCACTTTTTCAGCTACCCGAAGTTGACGATTTTCCACTGAAAATGACAAAAACGAATATAACTATGGCCGGTACTGTATGTGACTTCAACCTTCATAACATGAAAATACGTCGGAATTCATTATCTATAAAATTGAAGTCCTAGATTTGATGAATATGTCTATAAACGTTCGACCTGATTTAACAAGTTTGAACCCAGTCCCTGACTTCCAATAGTGACATTTTCTACTAGAGAAGTAAGGAGCTTGTTTTCATTTGAGTAATGCAGCATAGCAACATTCTGAAATAAGTCCTCTGTAAAAACTTCTTCAAATTTTGGACCAATATCCGATTTTACATCATTCAATGGAAATCGAAACACCATCTGCAATAAAATAGTCATGCTCTTCTTTCCAAACTCTCTTCGCCATTTTCATTGGTACCAATACACAAAATATAATCAAGTCCCCTTCTATTCCTTCTTTATTTGTTTTGTTTACTCCAGTCTGATAGCATTAGGCTGCATGAAGCCGTCCATACAGCTTCATGGCTGTTAATGTTAATCACTAGCAGAATAAGAAGATGACTATGAAGATGTCACAAATGATAGAATAAGGAATTGAGTGTATGGTAATATGATACTGTATTTTTGGAGGATATCTTGTATGGATGGGCTAGTACATCTGAGCTTGAATATTGCAAATTTACGAAACTCTCAACGTCAGTATTAATAATTTCTAGAGGTTCAGCTCAATTTGCAGATCAACTAATAGTTTTTTTTCCAATTACAAACTATCTAGGTGCAAATTGTATACATACTGGCGTATTTGTGTTTAGTTTGTATGCTTCTCGATCGGTTCCACGCTGTCAAGGAGAAACTAATTATACTACGTAACACATAGTTCTCCACCACCCGTTGCAACATTACAAATCCTCCACCATGTCTAGCTGCAGCAGATTACATTTTCCGATTTTCGATTTTTCATCCTTCTAATACATTTGCCAACCAATCCCTCCGACATCTTCCTAAACTATAGACAGTTCTTTTCTTTTTTTTATTTCTTCTTTTCTGCTAATTTAAAGATCAAAAACTGGCGATCTATGGGAAGATGTGTGAAGATAGAGACACAAACATTTGAATGTTCCATTTGGAGTGTAAATATGAAAACGGAAGGTTTGCTTGTTTACAACGGTCCTCTTTCGTTTTCTAATTTTTACAAAAAATGTGGGAAAGATGGAGAGATGAATAGAAGATTAAACGGTGTAGATATTGAGGGGATCGATTATTTTTTATATAGCCTACACTAGTACAAACATGAAAATTCCAGCTCCTCCTCTGCCCTCTACCGATCGAAGGATGTCTTCTCTTGCTTCGTACTTCACAGTAATGAATTCTTGGAAAAGTCGGGAAATGTGCTCATCGAAAACATCGACGATGTGAATGAATGTCTCAGAAAATGCATCCAAGCTCCAATGAATCACAAGATCAAATGTAAAACAGTCATGTACAATGTGAATACTCAAAATTGTGTGCTTTCCAAGTACGCAAGACATGAAAGGAACATAAAGTAAGTCGTTAAGCAAAACCGGGACCATTTGCTTTTCTATTTTTCAGAAAATCCAAAGGACTTCAAATCGATCTTTACGAGAACCGATGTGCTACAACTGAAAACGAGACTGTTCGTCTGGCTATTTTCACTGAGCAAACTAGAACAACAGCAGCTCCCGTTCGAACGGTTGCCGTTATCGGAAATGTTGTTCTTGCTCCTCTCAATTTGACAGCCACTACAAATGCGCCAATTATCACAACACAGCAAGCAGTGCCAACAACTAATGAGCTAAGGTTTGTTGTTATGTCTGACAAGGGGATTCCTTGAGGTGTCGAGTTGAACTTTTTCTAGGAATTGGACCATAGACTATATTGACCGTGAGGATTCGGAATCTGCAATAAAAATTGGCAAAATGTTCACGTAACTCGAGTTATCAGCCATCAAAGTCTCAGCCAGTACTAATTTTGCCGATTTTTGCCAGCTCATTGCCAGCTCCCAGGGCTTTTCAGAAGATCTAGTTTTTTGTGTTAAGCTCAGAGTGATGCCTGCAATTAGATAGTCTAGGTTTCAAACTTAGTTTATACTAAAAATAGGAGAATTTCGATCTCTACGTGTTCCAATTGGACAATGTTTAGTTATTCACATAATTTGATTGCAGGCATCATTCTGAACTTAACACAAAAAACTAGATCTTCTAAAAGTGCCTGGAAGCTGAGATACGAGTTGTCAAAAATCAACAAAATTAGTATTGGCTGAGATTTTGATGGCTGATAACTCGATTTACGTGAACATTTTGCCAATTTTTATTGCAGATTCTGAATCCTCACGGTCGATATAGTCTATGGTCCGAATCCTAGAAAAAGTTCAACTCGACACCTCAAGGAACCCCCTTGTTAATCAGTAAAGGGAAGGATGATTTTCAGAAGAGTTCATGCTGTCAAGCAATACCCATTGGATCAGAAAAACGGAAATATCATCTTCAGTGTAAGTGATAGACGTATAAACTCCATAAAGTGTTTTTATTTTCAGAAAACTGTCTATGCTGACCAACCATCACCACCACTTCTTCCACAAAGATTTGTTGATAAGAGAAATGGAGTACCTCTTCAAACCCTTTTTATCTCAGAATTAAGTAAATAATGACTTACAGAACGCCAAAGTGTTCATTTCGCCACGTCCACTTGTTGATTCCACCTCTACCGTAGTCATGACTCCTCCATATCAGCAACAACTTCAATCCGATGTTTCCTACTTGGCTAAAGAGAGAAGACAGCGTAGTGAGAGACCTCCAGTTTACGAGAATCTCGGTCAGAGTTTCAACCAAAATCATTCAATTCTGAATTATTTTCAGCTGCTTGTTTCATTAAAACACCCAACCGTGTCCTCTACAAATTTGAAGAATCTCGAATCGGTGGAGTAACTCTTGAGACATGCATGAGACAGTGCACTCACAACACACTCAACTTTTATTGTGCTTCCATCAATTATAGCTTTGGATTAAAAGTAAGTTGGAAATGGTATTGAGTTCAAGTTTTGGTACCTAGATTTGCACACTCAATGGAGGAAACTTGCACTTGAACGGAGGAGATACTCTTGTGGCGTCTAGAGATTTCGACTACTTTGAAAATACATGTCAACCTCGTGGAACAACTACTACAGGTAATCCAAACTTACAGTACCGGTCAACAATCTATGAACTTTTGGTGTTTCCAGTTGAAAAATGTCAACTTTGGGGGTCTGGGAAAGGATGTTAAACTTGACCGTTTGATCTGAAACTTTTTGGGTATATACATCAACTCCAGAACTCTATTTTTGTAATTGACAACTTTTTTGTACGACCTCTGCTAGCGATGATATGGCTCGTGAAATGCAGAAGACCTTAAAATCGGTGAAAATTGCACTGGAAATGCGGATCTTTAGCATCGCCCCACTTTAAAGGGACACACCACCTTTAGAAGAGCTTGTACGAAAAAGTTTTCAACTACAAAAATGAAGTTCTAGAGTAGATGTATACACCCAAAAAGTTTCAGATCAAACGGTCAAGTTTAACATTCTTTCCCAGACCCCCAAATTTGACGTTTTCCAACTGAACACGCCAAAAGTTTATAGATTAGTATTAGCCGGTACTGTATGGGGTTACCTTCAATAACTATTTCCTCAGAATCATCGATTGGAGGGTCTGGAACGAAGAAAGAGTGCTATCGGTTGTATAACAATTCAATTTACAACTCATTTGATGCGACAATAGTGGGAGGATTACAGGACTTGGGTTAGTATTGTGAAGTTCAAAACTTGACACTTGAGAATAAAGAATTATGAAATTCTTGCTTTTCAGAGAGCTGTGAGTCTGAATGTTCTTGGTCTCACATCCGTCGTCGGGAGAAGTGTCTCGGAGTGAATTGGATTCCAACGACTCGTGGATGTATGCTCTTCCATAAACAAATAGATTTCAATATCCTCCAGCCATCTTTCAAAGCCCAGTTCCTGGCTAACACTTGTACATGTGAGACATAAAATGTATGAAGATCTGAAAAGATATTATTTTCAGACACCACGGATCAATCATCCGGCAGATCATCTTCGTCTGCAAAATCCGGTTCTGATCCAGATTACTATGATCCTAACCACTAAACAAGTTTTCTTCTCAACTCTTCACAGTCCGACTAAATTTTCACTTTGAAAAATTTTGGCTTTTCCATCTTGAGAATACCCCAATTCTGTTGCTCAACCTGAAATCTGAACCTTCTCTACTTCAGTTCTTTTGCCATGACGTTTGGTAGATTTGTTCAGATTCCCTGTTTTTTTTGTACAGTAGCTTTACTTTGTTTTCTTTCTTAAAATCGGTATAATTTATTGTTTTCTGAATGTCTAACTTTTTATGGAATAAAGAAAGTCAGCTTCTACCCGAGACTTTTTCCAACTCGTTCCTAGTTTTCTCTTTCTCCTGCTGCGTCTATACAATTGCATACACTATCTCATTCTGCGTCGTTTGTCCTTTTCTGCTCTATTCTTTGCTAAAGATTCTCTTTTAACTACACAACTGATGTTTCACTGAACTTTCACTTTGTAGTGACCTGGTATTTTCAAGTCACTCATCGGTCTAGTCCGCCTGAATGAGCTGATATTATCTAAGATCATCATTATGTTCATTGAATCAGAGACTCTGATCACTTTTCAATCATCTCATATCACCTACCTAAAATTTTCTGATCGTTCTCTGGTAGTCACTTGAGTGCTCAGGGAGCAACAAAACAAACGAGTGATTGAGAGACTCAGGCGATGCCAGACTATCTCTCTCTCAAAAAGAATGAGTATAAAAATACACACAAGTTCTCGGGCGGTTTTCGCTTTAAAATATACTTTGTTCTTGGAGACTTACTGAGATCTCAATTGAGAAGTTTCCGATTTGGTGCGGAGAATTCTTTACAAACCGTTTTAGTGCAATATTTTTGAAATAATAAATGTGCACTTTTCAATTTCAAAACCTTTGTTGCTACATCTCTTTTTGCTGCTATAAAATCAAGTCTGTGAGACCCCACCGATTCCGAGAAAGAGTCGCCTCCGAGCAACGGATCGCTTCCGAGGAACGGTGAAAATAGGCGGGGCTTCGACTGAAAACCGTGCACGCGTTGCAGAAAAGCTGAAATTGCAATGTGCGGCAGGGTTTTCAGCCGAAACTACGCCCATTTTTCCCCGGAATCCGTTCCTCGGAGACAAATCTTCCTCGGAATCGGTGGGGTCTCAAATCTGTTTTACGAATTCATACTGTAGTTCATGCGCTCTGCAGAAAAATGCACTCAGCTTCCCTTTCCCGGGTTTTTTAAATCGAAAAAAAACCTTTATTTTCCAACTTTTTTAATTATTCCCGATAATTAATCATATATTTTTTCAGATAATGCATTGTCTCTGTCCTCTCCGAACATCGCTATGCTCTCAACTACCAACTTCCACTTATCGGATGCTTCTCCAGCAAGCGAAAACGACACAAGTTATACGACGAGATTTGACGGCGAAAGTGAAAAATCTGAAGCTTAATCAGAATGTAACTAGCTCCGATTACCTAAAAATGGTACAAAACATTTCAGATTAAACGTGTCGATCGTAGAAATGCTGCATACCTTCTGAGACACACAACCTGGAAGGATTTGGTGGAATTGTACGAAATCGCGAAGCCGTTTCGCAAGTGGATTATTTGTAAGGTTTTCCTATTTTGACGAGTGAATAATGAAGCAAATAATTTTCAGTGGGCACGAGTTTCATGGTCGTTTCCAGTGGAATATTTCTGATTATTCCTCGAATTCTGGGTAAACTGATCGATCAGTTCGACAGCAACAACGCAGGATCAGAGGAAGAGATCACTATGAGAATTGCAAAGTTTTTCAAAGAGCAGCCGATGGCATTAGTTGGATTGTTAGCTGTCGGAGCGTTGGCGACGGCGGCGAAAGTTTATTGCTTACAGATTGCAGGTGAGATGGACAAGCTAAGAAACTAGCAATATTACAATACAATCTTCCAGGTGTGAACATTGTTGGAAGTCTTCGAAAAGCAGTTTACAGTTCTATTATTCGACAAGACATGACATTTTTCGATAAAAATATGGTAACATTTTTTTGAATTTTTCAAAAATTTTGCGCTAAACAAAGTTTTTCCAGGTCGGCGAAATCGGTTCAAGACACGCTGCGGACACTGTGATCGTCGGCTACTCCGTTTCATCATCACTTCGTGCAGGCGTACGTGCAGTGCTAGTAGGCGTCGGATCTATCGGAATGATGCTGATGACGTCGTTGGAGTTGTCCACAGTTTCGTTCCTTACAGCACCTATTGTGATGGGAATATTTAAAGTGTTCGGAAGAGTTCAACAGCAGTGCACGTGGCAGTTACAAGAAGTGGCTGCCGATGTCAATCAAACCGCTATCGAACGAATGGCGAACATGAAAACAGTTCGAATGCTGAGCGCAGAAGAGCAATCGATTGATGAGTATTGCAAAAAGGGAGCACTAGTTCTCGATATTTCGAAAACTGAAGCATTGGCTAAAGGCAGTTTGATTGGATCGGTGAGTTGCTATCATAATGCAAAAGTTTGCAAAACCTTTGATTGCAGTTTCAATTCACTGGATATTCTGCATTTTCATCGATTTTGTTCTATGGAAGTCATCTGATTAACACCGGCCACATTACTTATGGTTAGCATTTCTCTCATATTTTCCGACAAACAAACTTTTTTACAGGAGAGCTCTCTTCCTTCTGTCTGTATGCTGTTCTTGCTGCCACAAGTCTTTCGAACATCTCCGGATTCTATAATGAAGTCATGAAGGGTCTTGGTGCATCGTCTCGGTTGCTTGAGCTGAAAAACTCTCAGCCAGTTATGAATTTGACTACAGGAATTCGCAAGACTGATGTGCAGGAAACGATTCGTTTTGAAAATGTGTCGTTTGCTTATGCTGGGAGGAAAAAGACACTGGAAAACATATCATTCAACATTCCACGTGGCAAAATTACAGCTGTAATTGGTCCGTCTGGTAGTGGAAAGTCGTCTATTGCTAGTCTGATGCTGAGACTTTATGATCCAGCAGATGGAAGAATCACTGTTGATGGTGTGGATCTTCGAGACATTAATGCAACTGCCTGGCGACATGCTATTGGAACAGTTGGACAAGAACCCGTTTTGTTCACTTGCTCTATTCGAGAAAATATTCTGATGGGAGCAGAATTTCCGGATAGAATAAGTCAGCAGCAACTGGAAGAGGCTGCGCAATTAGCAAATGCGTTGGATTTCATTCAAGGGTTTGAAAATGGATTTGAGACCATGGTATGTGATAAGCGGTTATTTTTCAACTGGAATTTCTTACAATTCGATTTTCGACTTTCAGGTTGGTGAGCACGGATGCAAGTTGAGTGGAGGTCAAAAGCAAAGGATCGCTATTGCTCGAGCGTTGATTTCAAAGCCGAAGATTATGATTTTGGACGAGGCGACGAGTGCACTTGATGCTACGTCAGATTATTTGATTCGAATGACTTTGGACAATTTGTTGAAAAATCACAACCTGACAGTATTAGTAGTAGCACACAGGTCAGTTCCTTTGAGCAACCTTAAGCTAACATACACTTTTTTAGACTTGCCACCATGCAACAAGCCGATCAAGTAGTCTACGTGAACCGAGGTAAAATCGAAGGACAGGGAACGTTCGATGAGATGATGAAAGTGCAGAATTCTATAGTGGAGCAGGAAGCGAGGCGACGTGGGATTCCGATGAACGAGCAAATGAGTCGAGTGAACACACCGACGGCTTATGGAACATCTTTGAAGTTTTAATTTAGAAACACTTTGAAATTTTGAATAAAAATTATGTATTGCAAAATCGGCCTGTTCGAACCCGAAAACAAGAAAAGTAAAGTAACAAAGAAACTATCAGAACTAATTACAAGAAACTAATCAAAACATCACTTCGCCATTGTGATTGCAGCCAAAACAAAGAGTGATGAGCCGACGATGAACGAGAGTTCTCGATAGCTGGGGAACTGATCAATCTCGAAATCCACGTGGTTTTTGTATTTTTGTGAAGCGGTGTTGACAAGCGATTGAACGTCTTCGGCGGATGCTTCAAGGTAGAATCGGACATCGGGTGGTCGAGAGAACTTGTCAGGAGTTGTGTGAACCTAAAGACATCGAGTTCACTACAAAATAAAAGTAAGAAACATACCAAGTCTGCAACACTCTTCTTCATTTGTTGCTCTTTCGCCGAGTGTAAATACACATTGGCAGTTTCGAAATGAGGTTGGAAAATGATAGATTTGACGTCTCCAGAAGCCAAATACTTCTGCTCAAACTCTTCCCAAGAGATTGGTGGTAGTTTTTCGTTTAAATTTCGGTGCTCACTTCGTCGCCTATAAAAAAAGAAAATGGATTTGCTTGCGGAAGATGATTGGTTTTCTCACTTACTTATAAAGTAGGATTCCATGCGTCGAAATCCAGATGAACATCAAACATCCACCGAGAGCGTAGGCACGTCGTACTTTTGCTGAAATCAAAGTTGGTCACAAATATTCAACTTTTCGATAAAACCTCACCTTTATCGACTTTCTCTTGAAACGCTTTCATTTTCGCTGGGTCGACTTGTTGGGAATTGAAACGTATTGGTGTCCATTGCTTCAGTTTAGGCAGTGATCGTAGAAAAATTCGAGAAATCATTCTGAAACGTGATGCAACTTAAGGGGGTCAGAAAAGAGAGGAAAACATCTAAATTTTCAGAAAAGACACTATGTTTAAAATGTTGCCTAGAAGGATTCTGCCTAATTAAAAACTAGTCCTTTCTTCTGTTTCAGTTGAAATCCAACAAAAAAATCGGAGAAAGGTTCGAAAATTCGGAAAAATAAAAATAAATAAATGAGTGTGCGCTGGAGCGCAGATGCATAGCGCGCCGCACCGACGATTTTTTTCCTTTTGTTTCAATTTCTTCGATCTTTGTCTTAAAAGATTTTCATGTTAAAGACCTATATTATTTTTACATTTCAGGGTAAATATGCTAGCCGGTGGACAAGCTCTACGTCACCTCTCCACTGCGTCACAAAACCAAGGGTGAGTTTCAAATGTCGATAGTTTTAAAGAAACATCTTGTTTCAGAGTTTGTGGTCCTGCAGTGAAGCTTCTTCTCATTCATTATGGTTTGGAAAATAGGAAAATCGATGGAAGTGGTCCAAAAAACAAGAATATTCTGAAAAGTGATGTGATGAAAATTGTGGAAGCCGAGAAGCTGAAGCCAGTGGCTCATCAAGTTCATGCTCCAAAAGAGACGCATATTGAGAAGAAATCTATTGAAAAGGCGAGAAAAAGCATTGTAGCTCATATATAAAACAAAAAAAAGTTCAGAAATCCGACATTTTCGGTGCCAACAATCGCAGTCTTCGTCATCATCAAGACATTCCACTGTCCAATATTCGGTCAGTTATTGCAAAGCGATTGACTGCTTCTAAGGTTTGAACCATTTTTCTTTTTCATCATTGATCATATTTTAAATTTCCAGCAACAAATTCCACACGAGTATCAAGGCGTCGATGTGCGAATCGATGATATTCTGGCGTTGCGGCAGAAGTTGAAAAATTCTGGAACCGCAGTTTCACTCAATGATTTTATTATCAAGGCGGCCGCTTTGGCGTTGAGAGTGAGTTTTACTGAGAAAAATGTTTTCTCCAAATTGATTTTTTCTTCAAATTTTCGTTATCTCAAAAAAATCTAAAACACAATTTTCAGTCCGTTCCCACAATCAATGTCCGATGGACTCCCGATGGAATCGTTCGTCTCGGCTCCGTCGATATTTCAGTAGCAGTGGCCACCCCAACCGGTTTGATGACTCCAATTGTCAAGAACGCCGATGTTCTGGGAGTGCTGGCGATTTCCAATGAAGTCAAGCTTTTGTCTGGACTAGCGAGAGAAAGCAAGCTGAAGCCAGAACAATTCCAAGGCGGATCTTTTACGTTAGTTTTTTGAAGCAAATCTGGCATTTTTCATATGCTCCGGGACATTTCGCAGACAAAAATGCACCATTTCTTGCACAAAAAAGCTTCAAAATGACCGCAAAATTTACAATAATTAATGACAATGACAATTTTCATTGTTAATTGTCAATTTTGCAAACATTTATAGACATTTTTTGCGAAAAATGGTGCATTTTTGGCTGCGAAACGTCCCGCTGCGAAATTTCCCGTAGCCTTCTCGTGATCATGTGATTTTCATGATTTTCACATGTTCATTGAAAACAAAAAACAAACAAGCAGATGATAACTCAAAAAATGATGTATGATCTTTATTACAGAATCTCAAATCTTGGAATGTTCGGTAGTGTATCCAACTTCACAGCGATCATCAATCCTCCACAATGTGCCATTTTGACAATTGGAGGCACACGGACTGAAGTGGTTTCAAGTGATGGACAGCTGGAGACACAGAAACTGTAAGTGGAAGCAGAAGGAAAAGTTTGACTGTGCGAAAGGAAGATTAAAAAAAAAATTTATCGCTTGAAATGTGAAAAAAACGGTCTGTAGATTCTAGGAATCACAATGAAAATGCTCAAAGATCGTCTAAACTCCTGGGAATTGGCTCTGAACTGAAGAGAAAATAGGGAAATTCTGAGTTATTGCTCATTTCGAAGCCAACTTTAAAAGTATTAAAGCGACTTTAAATATGTAAAAATGTGCGTAGATTCCGAAAATCATAATAGAAACGCTCAAAAACTTCTCTAAAACCCCAAAAATGCTCTCCGGAATGAACAAAAATTATGCGAATGATCTCCGGGGGCCGTGGCCGAGTTTCCCGAAAACGGACGGAGTCAGCCAATCAGCGCCATTGCAACTATGAACTCTGTGATTGGCTGCCAGCAAATGACAATGACGCTAATTAGCTGACTCCGCCCATTTTCGGGAAACTCGGTCACGGCCCCGGAAGACCATTCGCGTTATTTTTGCTCATTTCGGAGCCATTTTTCGTAGTTTTAGAGTTATTTTTAAGCATTTTCATTATGATTTTCGGAATCTACACACATTTGTACGTATTTTAAAGCAGTAAGCAATGAACAGAGAATAATGAAACTCAAAGTCTCATCTAACAAATCTTTTCAGCATGGGAGTCAACTTGTGTTTCGACGGACGAGCCATTTCCGAAACATGCGCCAAGCAATTCCTCCTCCACTTCTCCGAATCCCTTTCCGACCCGGAGTTGCTCATCGCCGAACCACTATCACCAGAACTCGATTTTGATTTCTCTCGTTTATTATAGTTCAATTTAAATAGACTTGTTTAGTTTCTCCAGGTTCCCCTCACTTTTATGACCCCCGATGTACTACGTAGAAAAAAGAAAGCATTGAACAATAAATACAGTTTGAATTTACTAGAAGATATTGTAATATGCGAAGAGGCGTGGTTCGCTCTGAATACATTTGTCACCATTCTAATAACGGAAGAAATTTTGTTTCAATTCTCGTTATGTCGCCGCCACTCCTATCACAATGCGGCTCATTGATTCGTGGCAGCCACTTTCTTCGGAACGCCCATTTTCTGGCTTCGGTGCCAATGAAGAAGCGAGGTGTCGAAGGAACATTGCCAAAGGATTATTTCGAGAATAAGGTTTCAATATAAGGCTCCGAGACATTTCGCAACCAGTCGTTTCGCAACTGCGACAATCCGCAACCACGTCAATTTGGTAGCACGACAAGTTCGCAACCGGTCATTTCGCAACCACGACAATCCGCAAACACGTCCATGCAACCTTAATGAACTTAAAGAAGAGACTAGTTTAGAGAGTTGCGAAACGACTGGTTGCGAAACGTCCAGTTTCGAAATGTCTTGGTTTCGAATCGTCGCAGTTGAGAAACGGACGTGAGTTGCGAAATGTCGTAGTTGTGAAATGACTAGTGGCGAAATGTCCCGGAGCCGAATATAAAACTAACATTTCATCAAAATTCCCCCAATTCTTCCAGACAGTTGTAGTCTACTTCTCCGCCGGCTGGTGTGGCTCTTGCAAGTTTCTGACGCCGAAACTCAAGAAATTCTACAATACCGTCAAGGCGTCGGACACTGGAAAGAGTTTGGAGATTGTGTGGGTTTCGAAGGACAAAGAGGCCGCCCATCAGGAAGAGTACTACGAGAAGAATCTGCCCGATTGGCCGTACATTCCTTTCGGAGATGAAAATATTCAGTTAGTGTTTTTTTGGTTCTGGGACGTTTCAAAACCGCTAATTTCGAAACCGGACGTTTTAGAACTTGTCGTTTTGAAACCGCAGTTTCAAAACCTGACAACTTCAATTTAATTTTTCGAGTTTACTCAATTTGATTCGCCGGCCACAGAAGACACCTAGAAAATGTCATGTTTTGAATCATCCAGTTTTGAAATGTCTAGTTTCGAAATAGCCGATGGTTTCAAAACGTCCTGGAGTCCTTATAAGCAAAATATATTGAAACAACGTAAAAACATTTCAGGAAGCTCGCCGAAAAGTACAAAGCAGTGGTGATACCCGTTCTGAAACTGGTCGACTCCGACGGCAATGTGGTTCATGATCGTGTTCGTGCTGACGTGGAAGCTGGCATCAAAGCGGATCCGGTAAAGACGATTGAAGAGTGGAAGAAGCTGTTGAAGCAGTGAAGGAACCGCCGCCATCTGTGCACAAATCTTGTAGCAACATTCATTCATCGTATTGTAAAATGCAATAGTGTGGTCACACTTTCCAATAGGACCGGTTGTGTATAATAAAGTTTTCCTCGAAAATTCTCTTTTCCTGTTTTTTGTTCCCCGTCTGAGCACCAAACAACAAGCCTCCCCGTTTTTCTCGAAATAATGATAACATGGGACAGAAGGCGTCTCTCTCTTTTTTTTCCGGTTGCCTAGGAGAGCAACTGATAGAGAGCACTGAAAAAAGAAGACGAAAATAAGGGGGAGAGTACGTTATTATTCTTTGGCTGGCTTCTTTTCTTTTTTCCGTTTCCCGCATTTTTGTTGTTCTAATGTTGTCGGCTAAAGATATTATCGAGATGGAGGAGCATGGTAAGGAATCTGGAAATAGAACACTTCTGAGGTTATTATATTTTGACACGAATCTCCGCAGAATTCAATAAGAAGCAGAAAAGTCTCTTAGAGCATAGACTGAAAATTAATCCGAACAATGTTATGGATCTAAATAGTTTCACAATTTGGCTTGAATCTGCTCTCCATGGTCTTTTTGAGGACCTTTTCAATGAAAAATGGTTCAGTTCTCAGAAAAGTGGATACCTTCAAGATCTGTAACTTATGTTTTAAGTGACCTTCACACTATGCTCCGAGATATCTTTTCTATTCTGAATGAATTTCTTCCGTTTCAAAATATCGAAAATTCGGTTCCCCGTAATTTCGAAACTGACCTTTTCGAAACTGCGAGAATTCGCAACTAGCAGTTTCCAAACCGCGACGTTTCGCAACCAGACTAGAATATATGTCAGAAACTGAGGAAGAAAATACCTGTTTAAAAATTTGGTTTCGAAACGACTAGTTTTGGAACTGTGGAACTGCTGGTTGCGAAACGTCGCGGTTTGGAAACTGCTCGTTGCAAAATTTCTTGGTTTCGAAAGTTTCGAGATTATGGGGAGCCAAAAATTCAGAAATATTTTATGACCGAACCTTCTTAGACTGATTGAATAACTTCAAGGTTCCTGTGTACTAGTGAAGGAATCCAATTGATGTAAAGAAAGAATTAGTTCCCTCGATTTTCAGTCATCCATTCCTCTGAACCTCGAAAAAGAAGCGGAACAATTCATAGAGGTGAACACCAAGGTTTGTTTTACTCTCCATCTGTAGATGTGTACTTTTGGTTCCGCGACACTTCGCAACCGGTCATTTCGCAACTACGACAGCTCGCCACACCTTGCATTTTTTCTTAGAGAATTTTTCAAAATTTTCAACTGTGGACGAACTCGGCGAAATGTCACAGTTGCGAAATGACCGGTTGCGAAGTGTCGCGCAGCCGAACTCTTAAACTTCCTAGTTACTATAAAAACTATGCTGAGCCTCATGCTGTTGACATGATGGTAACCACGTTTTTTTCGTCAAAACACACACCTATCCTCCTCGATATCACGTCTTCCACGAATCCCATGAGTATTCATTAGAGCACCGAGACGCACCACACATCCCGCTGATTCGTAGTTTTGTCATTGTTGTCTGGGCTGCGCCAGAAGAGTTCCTTGCTAGTGGATATTCCTACTTGACCGAGTTTTCATTTCCTATTTTCACACATTTTTGTCGACGTTTCGTATAGGTGATAAAGGGAAATACATATTTCGCAATGCTGTTGTCCTTTTATTTAGCTTGAGAGAATTCCTTTTGAGAAATAATAACGGGGTTCTCTAACTTCTCCTTCTACCTGGTTATGAAATGTAGGTGCCTGGTACTCGTGCACTGAGCAGTGGCGAAGTAGAGCAAGAAGTAGGAGAGGAGACTTATTGAGACGGAAACATATATTGGAAATCTAATTATTAGTTGTTCCTATTCTTGGCTCGAAGAGAGATATTCTCTATTTCTGAGTTAAATTTTTATAGAAATGCCATCAGAACTATCTTCATCTTCAAGTGAATGGAATCCAGCGTTGGCTTCTCGTCGTGGTGAGTTCCATCTATTTCCACTTGTTTTCTAATCTTCATTTCTTCAATGCACATGCTTTTTGCAGCTTCCGTTCCCATGGAAATCATAATTGGAGGCAGTGAGTTTTTTGTGTTCGTGAAAAACAAGTTAGAGGAAAACAAGGCTCTGAGCTTTTTTAGTCAGTTTCAGTCAGCGCCCAAACTGACTTTACTTATTCTGTTCCTATCCACTTCTACATAATGCCTGAGATAATCAGCA
This sequence comes from Caenorhabditis sinica, assembly GCA_963932045.1. Taxonomy (NCBI): domain Eukaryota; kingdom Metazoa; phylum Nematoda; class Chromadorea; order Rhabditida; family Rhabditidae; genus Caenorhabditis; species Caenorhabditis sinica. The sequence continues at coordinate 26,916,439 of OZ009940.1, forward strand.
TCACCATTGACTCAGACGGCAAACCGATCTTCACTGCTGCTACATCCTCCGCTGTTGGATCTCCTGTTTTGACGGATCGACGTCTTGTTGGGGATAAGGAGAAGAAAAAAGTGGAAGGCAGAAGTGGATCGAAGAAGAGGTCAACGTCTCAGAAGAAAAAGACAACGACGACTACGACAAGTCTTCAGAAGACGAAGAAGAAACGAGAAGTTTCGGATAAGGAGAGGGAGGTATGTATACCCTTGTTGAGTTGAAGAGAAAAATGTTAGTTGAAGAAAAATCCAGAATAAATCTGACAGGGGAGTTACTTGAGATGTCGAGCTGAACTTTTTCTATGAATCGGACCATAGACTATATTGACCGTGAGGATACAGAATCTGCAATAAAAATAGGCAAAATGTTCATGTAACTCGAGTTATCAGCCATCAAAGTTTCAGCCAGTACTAGTTTTGCTGATTTTTGACAACTCATATCTTAGCTCTCAGGCACTTTTAAAAAGCCTAGTTTTTTGTGTTAAACTCAGAATGATGCTTAAAATCAAGTTATGTACATAACTAAACATTGTCCAATTGGAACAGGTAGAGATCGTAACTCTCCTATTTTTAGTCTAAACTAGTTTTGGAAACCTATACAATCTAATTGCAGGCATCATTTTAATCTAAACACAAAAAACTAGACCTTCTAAAAGTGTTTGGAAGCTAAGATATGAGTTGTCAAAAATCAGCAAAGTGAGTACTGGCTGAGACTTTGATGGCTGATAACTCGAGTTACGTAAACATTTTGCCAATTTTTATTGCAGATTCGAAATCCTCACGGTCAATATAGTCTATGGTCCGATTCCTAGAAAAAGTTCAACTCGATATCTCAAGTAACCGCCTTGTGAGACTAACAGAATTTATAAGAGAAAATGATTTCAGAGTTCGGAGGAGTCTCCAACCTCTCGGATGAACATCAGCATGGCAACCTGCTCGATCGGAACTGCGCTGGTGCACACTTCGAAACAAATCGAGCACCTCCCAGAGTATGATATCGCCAGGAAAAAACTTGTGGTCACTGTACGCGATGCAGTCATTCAGACAGATTTGTTCTGAGTCCTCATTCCCTGGCCCTCAAAACTCTATCATATAACTTTTTTTTGGCAATAAAAATTGTATTTGAAAAATGAAAGATTCTTTCTAATACCACTACTTATAGAGTGAATTACAATTCAAATTGATCATGCAAAATGGCATACTTTCCATCTTCGTTCTTCCAGATTTGTGTGAACTTTCCGCTGAGAACTCCTTGCTGAAATTTGTACCTAATTTTCAGTTTCGGCATCTATTGGGTCTTACTTTTTCAGTGACAAAGCTGAAGTCTGTGTGAATGTTAACAAAGTCTCCGACACCTTCATAGCGGGAGTTGGAGATCTGAAAAAACATACAAATGACGGGCGGCAAGATTATGCGAAAACTAACTTGAACTTCATATTTGCCGAAATCAGCTCCCATTCCTTTGAAGCTGTCAACGATTGCTACAAGAGGAAATTACAATTCATTTCTCCAAGTCCAAAAACTCACCTTGATTTCCGAACATGCAACTTTTTCCCTTCTCAATCATCACGGAGTTTACATGGTAGAAGTTTTCCACTGCCTTCCAATCAGAGGTGTTCAGAGCTTCGAGGTATTTCTTCATCAGTGGAGCCAAGACGGATTCGGCTTCTGGAGAGAAAAATCGTTAAATATCAATGAGGCCACAGGAAAAAAACTTACGTTCAATGGTCATCGACATTTTAAACGATATTGGAAACTACGACCTGGAAATTATAAATAAGTTTATTGAACAGTTTTCAGTCAATAACGAAAATTACTGAAGCAAATTGAGCACTTAATCAAAACACGTGGTATTTTATGCCTGAAAAATATCAGTTCATGGTTGTGATAAGAAACAAAATGAACTGGAAAAAGAGGAAAGACGAAAGCAAAAAGTGACAGTTGTCTTTTCTTCTCTTCATTCTCCATTAGACATTTCAACAGATAAATGAGCACAACTTTCAATGTGTTTCAAGAGACAGAAATTGAAACGATTGGAGGAGAGAGTTGAAAAGAGAATTTAATTGATGATAGAAGACAGAGGGTGAAAGGTCAAGATGCTTTTTGTTAACCGGAGATCACTGACTGGAAAACAAGGTTAACAGGGATGAGTTTCAGGAATGAACTGATACAGATGCATTCACACACTTATTGGTCTCAAAAACTTGAACGTAGAAAAAATCCTGGACAAAAAATGTCGAACAGATTTTTTGCTAAAATGGTCATTAAAAAAATGGTCAAGATAAATTACAGAATATGTATGTCAAAAGTCAAAGTGAGAGATTGATAGGAAAACTTCGTCCTTAGACATTCTTATCAGAAACTGGAAAGGGAGATACTTGAGATGTCGAGTTGAACTTTTTCTAGGAATTGGACCATAGACTATATTGACCGGGAGGATTTAGAATCTGCAATAAAAATCGGCAAAATGTTAACGTAACTCGAGTTATCAACCATCAAATCTCAGCCAGTACAAATTTTTCCTGATTTTTGACAACTCATATCTTAGCTCCCAGTCACTTTTAGAAGGTCTAGTCTTTTGCGTTAAGCCCAGAATGATGCTTACAATCAAACTATGTAAATAACTAAACATTGTCCAATTGGAACATGTAGAGATCGCAACTCTCCCATTTTTGGTCTGAACTAGTTTGTGAAACCTATACTATCTAATTGCAGGCATCATCCTAAGCTCAACACAAAAAACTAGACTTTCTAAAAGTACCTGGGAGCTAAGATATGAGTTTTCAAAAACCAGCAAAATTAGTCACTGTGGAACTCCAGGACTAATGCCATTTTTCTCGACTTCCCAAGGTTTCCCAGTGGTTTGAGGAAAATTGAAATATCGAATGAATACCAAAAATGACAAGTACTATTAGAGGTTCATTCGTAATCCACCTTGCCGTCATCTGAAATTGATGAAAATCCGATATTCAGGAATTCCCCACTCACGAAAGATTCTGAATCGAACCACTAATTTGTTGACCGAGTATTTCCCAATCTGTCGAATCAGTTGATTCCCCATTTCTCGAAGCCTGAATTCAACTTTAAGTTAGAGTATTTGACCTCCAAACGTTCCATCCTTTCCAAGTATCAATTACAGCATTCGCTTCGAATTTCAGATAAACGTTCAATTTCTCAGCCATTTACCACTTTCCAACTTTTAAAAGTTTTGAGAGAAATAGCCGAGAGACAAGAGTGAGGTCATTTGAACCAATTCATTCAAAACTAATGGGATGTGAAATTTGAGTGTCTCATTTTGGTGGTTCTGTTAGTTTTTCGAACTTTTAGTTTTTCAAAATCCCTCGTTTTTTTAAAAGGAGAATTGCAAGTTTTTGATACTGACAATATTGCATTTTCTTGCATTTTCCAACGTTCAACTTTAATTAGAAAAGTAGTAAAACGAATCTCGTGGTCCAATTTTTGCAATAAACTTCTGCAATCCTTTTTTTCCACCGTAAAACTGCAAACTCGGTGAAAGATTGACATTACAGCCTCTTCATGTTTGAACAGACATCTTCAGAAAAAAAAATTTAATCAAATTTTGTTTTCCAAGTTTAAGTTCAAAATTTTGATCTCTTGACAGAAACCATTAGTTTCTCACGAGTTTCAACTTGAAAAAGTAATTGAGTTAAACCCAACTTTGTTAGTTTGATTTCAAATTATAGTGTAATTTCAAATCGTGCATGCATTTTCAAAAGTTTTCTTGCAGATATCAAAGTGTAAATGATGTGATATTTCTAATTAACTCAAAAAAAAATCTTATGCACTTTCTTTCCGGATGATGTTGAAGAATTGAAAAACAAAAATACCTGAATTTCTTGAGAGGAATTTTTTGAGGTATCATATTCAATTTCAGTGCCCCGTTCCAAGGAAAATACCTTCAGGAATCCCTAAAATGACGCCCCCTTTTCGGTTTCACCCCATTTTCCCTTTTTTTCTGTAGACATACTCCATCACTTTCCATCTCATTACTATTGTCCCAGAACCCTATTCCTCGCGGATTTCTTAATGAGAAAAGTGAAAAAGTATTCTCATTTTGCCATCAATTTTCGGCTCGACGCCCCAGCGGAAATGGCAGAATGGAAAGAAGATTGGAAAGAGCATCGAGGAGATCGATTCAGTATTTTCTGGCGGAGTGGGTTGGCTAGGAAAGAGTAAAGCAAGATTGATAGTGTCTGAAAACTGGATTTACATTTGGACCGTGCTGGACTTTTAGGATAAAAACTTGGCTCTGCCGGTCCGTTTGCCAACCAAAATAACACTGAAATTTTTTGAAAATGATGACCTAATGTGAACGCTTTAGCTTCATTTTTCGTTTAGATGTAATCGGTAAACTAAGCGGTAGAGTCAAAATTGAAATTTCTGAGAATTTCCGATCAATTTCGCGAGACTTTTGTTGGAAGTTCCCTTCGACCCGGCCGTCAGTTTAGAAAAAATTCAGCCCGTCAGACTGCAACCCTGTATTGTATTGAGAGAATAACACAATCAAACAATGTCTATTAGTTTTAATGGTCCTTTGTTTTCTACTCTCTGCTCTGTTCACATCACCTTTCCAGAATTTTTAATTCTTCTTTCCTCGCCTTTTATTGCCCTCCATCTCCTCCCCCTTTTCCTTCTTCTTCTTGGCCTCTCAGCACTGAATTCCGGAAATATTCCAATTTAAATTCCGCAAATAAATATATTCCACCCACCTGTTTTATTTCCAGAAACCGATCTGACAACAATATGTTTCCAAATTTTGCGATGCTTTTCTTTTACTCTGTAGGCTACGTTTCTTCTTTTAGAACTTTTGCGAAGAATCGAGTGAGAACAAAAGAAGGAGGAAATGAATAAATGATAATCTTGACACGACTAGTCACCTCAAAGTTAGTTGATCTTTGATGTCGAGGGCCCGGAAGAATTTGGATTTTGGAAGCGACAAAATTTATATTTTTCCGTTCTTTATTTGAAGCCTAGAACTTCTAGAAACATAACTGACAAGGGGATGTCGGGTTGAACTTTTTCTAGGAATCGGACCATAGACTATATTGACAGTGAGGATTCAGAATCTGCAATAAAAATAGGCAAAATGTTCACGTAACTCGAGTTATCAGCCATCAAAGTCTCAGCCAGTACTAGCTTTGCTGATTTTTGACAACTCATATCTGAGCTCCCAGGCACTTTTAGAAGGTCTAGTTTTTTTGTTAAGCTCAGAATGATGCCTGCAATCAAAATGTGTAAGTAACTAAACATTATCCAATTGGAACATTTAGTGATCGCAACTCTCCTGTTTTTTGTCTAAACAAGTTTTTGAAATCTGTACTATCTAATTGCAGGCTTTATTCTGAGCTTAACACAAAAAACTAGACGTTCCAAAAGTGCCGGGGAGCGAAGATATGAGCAGCAAAATTAGTACTGGCTGAGACTTTGATGGCTGATAACCTGAGCTAAGTGAACAATTTGTCAATTTTTATTGCAGATTCTGAATCCTCACGGTCAATATAGTCTATGGTCCGATTCCTAGAAAAAGTTCAACTCGACACCTCAAGACACCTCCCTTGTGAGATGAAATCTAAAGTTTGAACGATTATGAAAAACTAAAAAATGATGTGTTCCTACACTATCTTTATCCATGAGATCTTTTTGCTTTCTCCTTTTTGTCCATACAAATTCATTGTCATTTTTCTGAAGTTATTTTATTAGAATAAAAGAGGCCAGAGTGTTAATCCTTTTTTATCCTATAATAATCTCATCAGATGAAAAATCGTGGCTCCCACAACCCATTTTTCAAAATCTTTTTTTGGTACTCACTTACTTTCTCAAGGAAGCTTCTAAGTCTTGAAATGTGAGCAAAAGAATCTTCATTCTCTTTTAAGCTACCCAGTCATACTTCTTAAGAACTTTCTGGATGATCCTTGCTCGCCTACATCTCGTCTTAGCAAGGATCAGAAGGATTTGCACTTCTATTTATGGAAACATGCGTCCGGATGATAAATTATTCTTCATTGTATATCATCAAGATCCATCAAATGCATTGTACATTTCGAAACAACGCTTAACCTATTTCATAGATTTTCAAAAGTTTTGAGAAAAGCGTTCTCTCAGTTATCCTTTGTCTGTTTATTTTCCTTGTCTACAGTTTTCTGCTGTGCTTTACTTTCCGTTTTCCGACTTTCCGGGATATGATCAAAATTTCTCTTATGAAATTTCTTGAATCACCAGAAAAACAAGACTGGTTTTTTGAGAATTCACTTCTTGCAACCTGCCATTTACTCAAAGTTATCTTGTGATATCGTGATATTTTTCGAAGGAAATTTTCAAATTACACATAATTCTAGGTTACAACCCACCGACCAAAAATCCTACGCCCCCTTCAAGGCTCAAGCTCCGCCCGTTTAATTTGCCTTGAAGAAGAAAGTGGGTGGAGCTGATTCGGGACGCAGCCTTCTTCATTTTTGTGCTTCATTCTCATCTGAAAGTGCTCACAATGAACTCGACATTCAACGAAACCGATGATGATCCTCCACCATCTATCATTGCTCCGGTTCTCGGTCTGGATCCTATTTCGGTTAGTTTTTGGGGGGGGGGGGGGGGGGTTTGGTTTATAGATTTTCGAAAAGCTAGAAGTTTCCAATTTAGGTATTTGATTTTTGAGAAATTTATTAGTTGGGCACCTATTCTTAGAATACTGACTAGATGGATTCGGAAGATTTATGACATAGACTTCTATAGAAATGGAAAGAGGAAGCAAAAAGGAAAAATACATAAATTTTATGGGATATGTTATTTTCGTCTTTGGAAACATTTCATTTTGGAGGGAAATCGGTAGTTCTCCCTCCAACTTTTCTTTTCTGCCCAACACACTTTTTAAAGTTTTTCGGAATTCAGTTTTCAAATCAGGCTTTTCTTGCCCGCAACACAAAGTAGTTTATCCTTTTACGATACCACTGATTATGAAATGAAATTGAAGAGTTCCTCCCAACTGACCAAAATATCTTCATCGTATCTATTAGCGATATTCCCCAAGAGGAAACGCGCTCCATCGCCAACTTGGTTGAAATTTGAATTTTTAGCTTTCCCACCGCTTTGAAAACAGCGAAACATGTTTTGGTGGCTGCGTGGACTCCTCGTGGACAACTTGAGCAACAATCGAATTGTCCAGGAGGAGTCCACGCACCCACTGAACCATGTTTCGCTGTTTTCGAAACGGCGGGAAAGCTGAAAATTCAAATTTTAGCCAAGTTGGCAATGGAGCGCGTTTCCCCTTGGGGAATATTGCTAATAAGTGAGTACATTTTAGCGCCTAATGTTCCACGTGGCCACTGTTGCTGTGAACTCAACCACAGCCTCGCCGGCCTTGTCATCTGAGTCAGCGGTTGACCCCCTCCAACTACTCATCGACAGAATCAACCAAGCTCAACAAGAGGAATGCGACCGTATCGCAAACTCCTGTGAAAACCGTCCTCTATACACATGGCTAGTCGGATATGGATTCATCTTCGTGTTCTTGCTGGCTTTGTTCGGAAACGTTGTCAATCTTCTCATTTACAACTCGGACCATATCAAGTACTACATCGCGATTCGAATGCTCTGCACTAGATTGGTGAGGATCACCGTTAGTACTAGTTTGAACAATGAAGGAATTCTCTGAGTTTTCATCTGTATTCCTCATTTCAGCTCATGAACTCACTCACTTTGATCTGCATGCTTCCACAAGCCTTGCGCATTATATCTGCTTGGGAAATCGAATCACATCTTGATGAACTCTACTGGATCTACTACCCGTACCAGATTTACTTGGTGAACTTGTTCGGATTTTGTGCTATGTGGTTTGTTTGATTAGATGGTCCATGTGATAATCACCAAGTTTTTAAGGCTGACTGTTCTCATGACTGCTGAATGCTACCTTCACGTCTTCTTCCCTTCCCATTCAAAGAGTCTTTGCACAAAACGGAATCTCTCTCGAAGCTATATCATCATTCTTTCCGTCGGTGCCTTATTGGCTCTGATGTATAAATTCAATCGGAGTGTTACCATGTCCACCCACTGCAACCGAGTCATCCCAACCATTCATGCATCTGACGGTAAGTTGACTGAGGAATGACTCTTGAGAAAAACTTAAATATACAGACTTCATAATGGTTTGTCTGGAAAAACTGCACACCTTTGCCAATCTTCTCCTGGCAATTGTCGTTCCAATGGGCCTTCTTCTCTTTATGGCAGCGTCGATTCTGTGGAAGTTGGTTTTGAAGAAAACTGATTTCGTCTCACACTTTACGTAAGTTGCAAAAGCTTTCAGCTATGCAACTAGTAATTGTATAGTTTATGACGGAATGATGTGATTTATTAATTATACTTCTTTTAGCGCTGAGAAACGCTGTGTGACCCGTATCACTTTGATCACCACTGGACTCCAATTGGTCGCTGAACTCCCACCGATTCCTGTTTTCTTGTACGCTACTATTTTCGGACCTGGTGTCACCAATGAACCAGCCATCTGTGTTTGGAACACAATTGGTTAGTGAAATTATCGAAAGGCTAGTACAAACATGATTCAACATTTCAGCCGTCTTCCTTGGTCTCTGTAACGTTTCGCTCTCCTTCTTTGTCTACCTGGTATTTTCGGATAAGTTCCGTGAGATGGTGAAGACGTGAGTGACTAGAAAACAAAGCAATTATCGGAATGCGGGGGATGTCTTGTTATCTATAATTTTGAATTTCACAAGAAATTTTGAAAGTTCTAAAAAACTGATTCCGAAATTATATGTTAGAAGCTGTGTTTTGAGAGACAGATGTTTGATTTTCGAGTGATGTGATTCTGAAGAATGACAAATATTTCAGCCGACTCACCGAACTGATTCCATGCTGCTCGACTCCACGTACCCTAGTCCACTACTCGAATGAGTCAAGTGATCCGAAACTCCGAACCAATCTTCTTGCTCGGGAGCAAATGAGAATCAAACCGTCTGAGACTGAATGTAATTTATTCGTCCAATTTGGTTGGAATCTAAAATTTTCGCATTTTCAGCATCAGTGTGCACCGAAACTTATCTTCTCAACGAGAAATCATCAACGCACGACGACTCGTTCCTGTAAATCTTGATTGCTTGCTTTAAAACATAACGGCTTTTGATCTCATTTATTTTGTCACTCGCTTGTAAAAACACAATGTTAAATAATAAACTTTTCCTTTTTTGTACATTCTCTTGATAGGAAAAGTAGGTTATAGAGCATTCTTGCAAAATGTTTGTAGTCTGCTCCGGAAATGGTCGGAAAGCAGAGTTCATGCTAAACTTCTCATAAATTTCAACTATAAATTATTATTGGTTTATTTCTCCTAGTGGATATCATTACTACGCCATTGCTGATTCAGTTATCTTATTTGAGTTGCAACAGAAGGAATATAGTACCGGCCATAAAGATATTTGTTTTCGTCATTTTCAGTTGAAAAACGAGTAGCTGAAAACCTCATTCAAAGTTATTATTTTTGTTTGAGATTTTGAGGGAATATGAATTAATAGTTGAACTTTAATTTTGTAGTTGACAACTTTTTTGTACAACCTCTTTGAAAGATGGTGTGCCCCTTTAAAGTGGGGCGATGCTAAATTTCCGCATTTTCAGTGCAATTTTCACCGATTCTTGGGTCTTCTGCATTTCACGAGCCATATCATCTCTAGAAGAGGTCGTACAAAAAAGTTGTCAACTACAAAAATAGAGTTCTAGAGTTGATGTATACACTCAAAAAATTCAGATCAAACAGTCAACTTTAACATCCATTCCCAGACCTTCAAATTTGACAATTTTCAACTGAAATACCAATAGTTCATAGATTATTGACCGGTACTGTATCAATCTAGCAGAAGTTCTAGTGAAAATTGAAGTCACAGTATTTAGTTACGAATTCAATAAATTTTTCATTTCTTTCTACAACAACAACATATTTTCCTACACCAGAAACAAGTGAATACAACGCATATAGTAAGAGAGCAGGAACATAGAATAATAAAGGAAAATATGATAGCAGATAGGAAAACTATGTCATCGCAAGCTCCTGAAATCCCAAGTAGCCAAGTCATACCGAGCATTGATCTGAAATATCTACACTCTAATAGGCTTAGGCTTCAAAAACTCACAGAACTACTAGAAGTAACCAGATGAAATCTTGAGACACTGGACGAGATTTCAACTTCTTCCATCTTATCTTCCGTCTCATGCATGCTTCATGATCTGTAGATTCGATTTTCTCTTTTCGAAATGCTGATCGAGCGAATTGACGTCGAATTGCTATTCCTCTCTCCAAGCAGAGCAATGCTCCAACCAAAATCATCCAAATTCGAATTCGCGGTTCTGCGGAGCAGTTTTTGTATCCGGTTAGACCAAGAATGAGAAATACCGATGCAAATTGAAATGCTAAGAAGGTCGTCAAGTAGAAAACAAACGCTGAAAGCTGGATAAAGTCCGAGGCAAGCAAAAAATTTCAACTCACAAAATGTTTTCCTTCTTTTTTCGATAAATGTACAATCATCGGTTTTAGTTTCCGGAGTATGAAGTTCTTCAAGATCTAGTTCGTTCAAAGACATTTTTATGAGAAAATGAAAATCAATGATGGAAGTTGGAAATTGAAAGAGACAGCTGCTATAGGCGGAAAATTGATAAGGAGAACATTTATTGGTTTTCCGTTAGAGTTTGAAAGGAAAGTTCGAGCACTTTTCGGAGAACAGAAGTAAAGAACTTTCAATGAAAAACCCAGTGTGTTGATTTTTCAAATGCGGTCATATCTTTATTCAATAAAACATTCCAAAACTCATTACCAATCGCAACAAATTCCGAATGTAATGTCTTCTCGATGTTGCAAACTAGAAGTTCCAAGATTGACAGCCTGTATATTTCCCAAATGAATACAGTTTACATTTTATCAATACCTCTCCTATCTCATTGAAGGCGCAAGGATGGCAATGGATTTTTTCAATTATGGTATGTGCTCCGTCGAACGGAATGAACAATGATTTCTCAGAAACCTTTAGTGTTGGAGCTCCAAGCACCACAGATCCAATAATAATCAGTAGAAGGACTGGTTTCATATTGAATGTGAATATGGCATTTCAACACATGCGCTCAAGTTTTATACTCATCTTTATCATTCTTCCGGTGGATGTTTCTTCCGGTGGATGTTTTTTCTGAGCATTTTTGAAAAACAATAATCATTCATTAAATAAATAACACTTTGAAATAAGGCATTATGTAATGTTTGTTTTCAAGTCCTTGTTAGTTCAAAAAATCCAGGTTTGATGGGAAAATTGATCAGTACTCGCCATAGTATCGGATTGTTTGAATTGCAAACTGATTTTTCGGTGTCCCTTTGGTCCAGGCAATGAACGATCGGAGAAGAAGATGATCGGTGACATTATGAGACTCCATGAACTTGAATTTGTAATCTTTTCCGCGAGCATCCACGTGACCAAAGCGACGAAGCTGAAAGTTTCACACTGCATGGCCATCTCAAATATGAATTCAACTCACTACAAAAGAATCCAATTGATCTTCAGTCAACTCTGAATAATACCGATCGAACCATGCTGAAAGATGCGAATAAAATTTAGGTTTCCTTATCAAATTCTAGAGAAATTTATTAAACACAAAACTATCAGAGCTCAAATTTAATCTTCTTGCACTGCTTCCATGCTCCATTTTTCAGCTCAATAAATTTCCACATACATTCGGAGTCAAACTTGGGCGAGAAATAAGTGTCAAAGTCAGAAGAGTTCCGGTTACGCACTGCACTTTCGATTTTCAGAAGCATTTCGTCAACGGCTCGATCGACGGTGATGTTCTTGGTGACATAGGCGGACTGGAAAAAACTAATAACTTTCATTTTCACCATACTTGTCGCGGGCCGAGCCGGCCCGATAGAGGAACTTTGTACTGGCCCGGCCCGATTTTTTGGAGCAAAATTTTCCATAGTCATTTTTTGAAGTAGAGGTCGTTTTTTTGGTATTTTTTTTCAAAAACGTATTTTTGGTATACATTGAGTACTTTGAAAAAATGTCAGTGATTTTTACGAAAATTTTCTGAAAAAAAGTGTTTTTCTAGCTCAAATTTCCCCCACCCGGGCCGGGCCGGCAAAACTTTTGTCAAGTATAATTTTCACTTTTCAATACTTACAGTTTTCCCGAATCCTTGCAATATGAGAAAGAACAGGACGGTATGGAAGGTAGAGAGATATTTCATTTTGATGGGTGAGAATGGAGAAAATACCATGAATTTTTATATTTTTCAATGTTGAAAAGAAAAACATGGCATAACAAAAATTCAATAGAGCATTCATATGGTAATTTTTATATATTTTTTTGTATATGCTTCGTTTTTCTTGAAGATTGCTTTTCTTGAAGTTTGGCTAAAGTTCACAGATCAACAATGATCTAAAAACGTTACGGATTTGCAGCAACAAAGTATTTTGAATGGGGTTTGAAAGATTTCTAGGGAAACAATACATTGAAGGCTGAGAAATATACCTTTAGAGTCTAGTCAAACTTCCTACAACCCTTGAAACTTTCGTCATACTTCTGTTATCATGCACTCACACCTTAAACCATTCACCCAGCACGTCAATGCTCGTCGACCACTGGAACCGTAACAAATATAAACTGATCGATAGCACACTTTGTTGTATTTGTTTGTGTCATATTTTCACAACTCCAAAAAACGCTGATGACTGAAAAATGCACTTCCAAATTGATTGATGAACCCATATTGGGCAGCGAGGAACAGGTACCATTAGAATATAAATGGAAAGGTGAGTTTTGAAGAACCCTCAATGCAACTCAAAAAATAAATTTGTAGACTTCAACATACCAATTTTCGTATCAATTGCACCCGTTATTATCTATCTGGGTGTTTTCGGACTAATGAAACTTGATGAATGTCCAGCGGAACCTGCGGTACCATTGATTATGCCAGTTCTTGCTATGTTCATGTCATTTGAACTGTTCCAATTGGCACTAACGTTTTCTTTTTCTTCTATCTGGAGGAAGTTTGGAATATTTGGACTATGGGATAAGAGCACTGAAGTATCTCAAAACATGGAAATGAAGTACAACTTTATTTTCAAATTGCATTGCCTGACAACTTTTTTGTAAGTTCCATTGAGGAAAAAACATCAATCCATAATTCTTTTTAGTGCATCATGGGACTTGTTTCTATCTTCCAATGTCATATTCGGAAGTGACCTTCACAAATGCAGTGGATTTGTCGTTTGGCTCATACTGCTTGTTGTTACATGCTATCTTATAATGTTCAGAGTGCATCTCAAGTTTTTCCATAAATAAATCTGTGTGACTCTAATAATCTTCCAGTTAAGATGATGTTAAAATATTTTAGATTTTTAGTTTAGTCTTTTGAACTAGAACTGATTTCATTTCAAATCTTTCATCTCTTAGCATAAAAGTTCACTATACCCGCTTATTATCCTCTCTCCTTATGCATTTTTATTCTACATTTTCTCGATCAAATATGAGTTGGTGCTCTCACGCCGACTGTGATTTTGAAGGATATAGTAACTTGACTTCACAGTTTTTCTGTAAATTTTTAGATGGTCTTAAACCAATATTAGTGAGATCACAGCAAAGTGAATTGTATTTCTCTGTATTCGGAATCGTAATTAACACTTTTCATGCATTGATCCTAACCCGAAAGAAAATGAGAGTGTCTTCAATTCAATTGATAATGGCTTCTGTTGCTATCATGGATATCTTTTCCTTACTTTATGTTATTCAATCCGATATTTCAACTTCATATCAATACTCACAAAAATGTCATAATAAATATACTCTCTATCAAATGCGAATAATGGAAGAAACGTTTTCCCAAATCAGAAACTACACAAGAAGATGCTCCACATGGCTCAGTTTTTGTATTTCTCTGATTAGAATGTTGATCGTCAGAAATCCAATGAATCCAAAAATTGAAAGATTAGGTAGAACAAGTGCAGCATATTGGTTCACCCTTACTGTAATTTTATTTTGCATTCCTTTCGAAATCACAAGTATTTCTATGAATGTTTTGGTACCTCCATCTAAAAGCGATATACAATGCAACAATGATCAAGTGGACTACTTCATCTTTTTGTCAGACTTTTTTACCAACAATGACCAGTACTGGTTCGTAGTTTATGGTTATGTCAATGGTTTTGCTTCGAAGGTTTGTTAATATTATTTTGACTTCTCAGTAATCAAATTTTAGCTTATCCCATGTGTATTATTTCCAATAACCACATTATTCCTCTGCTTGGAATTGGGAAGAGCAAACAGAAAACGAAAAACTCTCAGTTCTTCTTCTTCATCTTCTAATTTCTCAAGGAGCACGACTAAACTGGTACTGTTGCTAACATTGGTGTTCTTCATATCTGAATTTCCACTGGGAATCACATTGCTGCTTGGCCCGCAATTCAGCCCTGATCAACCTATCGGGATCAGGTAAGATATCTTTGAAAATAAATAAAAAACTTTATTCTTTTAGAGCAGTTGTGGGGTTCCTCGAATCATTCTTCTATGTGGTTCTCACGTTGTCAACTTCCTTCCATGCTGTAATATGCTTTTCTATGTCTACTCAATATCGGGAAACAGTTTTTTCAATCATCAAATGTGGAGGATTGTTAAAGGTTTCTTTTTCAAGTAATTTTCGGGCAAAACTCACATATTTTCAGAGTAAATCCCTAAATGCGAATAATGTGATTAGTGTCACACCGAGGATCTAAACGCCAAAAATTAATTCAACGAGAAAAATTTTTCAAATTATTTCACAGTTTAAAATAAATGTCATCTTTCAAAATATGGGGGTCAATTGTGGTTTTGTGTGCTCCATACTCCGAATGTTGTTTCCTCAACTCGGGGAGGATGATATTTGCTCAAGCGGGCGACAAGGAGTACAAGATTATAGTTTGTTGAAAACGGACACTACAATGACAAAATACAAAAATCATAGAATGTTGAACTCATTCTTGAAAGAAAAATACCTAAACTAGCCTAACTCTTATAGTACCGGCCATAATGATATTCGTTTTCGTCATTTTCATTTGAATAACGCCAACTTTGAGTTGATGAAAAACTAATTGAAAATAGTTATTTCTGTTTAAGAATTTGAGGGTATATGAATCAAATCTTGAACTTTAATTTTGTAGTTGACAACTTTCTTATATTTTTTCAGTCAAAAAAGTTATGCACAGAAACCTGCGGCGATGCGAAATTTCGCTCGATTTCAGTGTTAATTCGCAAAATTTTTCTACTGTCCATATCTTGGCAGAGCGGATTTGTACAAAAAAAGTTGTAGACTACAAAATGAAACTTCAAGGTTTGATTGATACACTCTGAAATTTTTAGACAGAAAAAGCGACTTTGAACTATTTTTACAGCTACCTAAAACTGATGATTTTCCACTTAAAATGACAAAAACGAATATCATTATGGCCGGTACTGTCACTCTAGCTGAGTCTGTAGGTTTTCAGCATAAATCATGGTTCACCTGAATGGGTAGATCATGAAATGAAATCGTTGAAAAAATCATGATTTGATAAGCGAAGTTGATGAGATAGGCAAGAACAAGAACGAGTTCAGTGTGCACTAGACTTCTGGGTTCAATCTGATTAGCCATTTATGTGGGTGGAAATATAAATGAAGGCTGAGAGTACGGAGAGAATACGTATCGTTCAGCAAAAATTGCGTTATCAGTTTTGGGGAACTGTAGCCGGGAGGTTCAGTCTACAGGAGCGGAGGCTCCTGGTAGGTGATGGTTTAGTTCACGGTTTTTTTTGTTGAAAATTTTTTTGAACATACAGGAAGTCAAAGTTTCGAATACTTTTGTTAACATATTTTTTGTTGTTGCAAAAGCTTTTTTTGTGTATTTCCTTCTCTTTTGAAATACTTTTTTGGCGTTGGGAAACTCACTCATTCATCCTTACACGACCTTGCAGCGCACATGGTTCTTTTTTTTTGAAAAACATCACACGGGCAACACAAAAATGTGTTCGATACCATCTTAGGAATCATTGGCCAGAAGTTTCATAAAATCAGATTTTTACATACTTTTCGCGGGCCGGGCCCGGTTTTTTGGAGCAAAAATTTTCCATAGTCATTTTTTGAAGTAGAATTCATTTTTCTGTGTATTTTTTCAAACGTGTTTTAGGTATATGTACATCTAGTATTATGAAAAAATTTCAAAAAAAATTTTCTAGCTCAAATTTTCCCCACCCGGGCCGGGCCGGGCTAGGTCGGCAAAATGTTTCATCGGCCCGGCTTTGGTCAAGTATGGATATTCATTTTTAGTTACACGAAAGTTTGTATTGTCCTCCAACCCACTAATGAACTTTCTCCCTCCTCCTTATCACTTCTTTTCTCTTATCGTTCACCACAACACAATGCAAAAAGTTCGGTACGTCCTCACCTTCTGGTCCACTCAAAAACATGAACAACAAATCAGAGGGATATCTTAATTTTCTCCATGTACAACTTTGTAGTGTGTACACAGAAAAAGTGGGTAGCTCTGAACTGTTTGTACACACACGAGATTCCGCCCATTTTTTGTTTGACCTGGTCTGCCACAAGACAATTGTTGACGAAAGAAGAAACTATAATAGGACATGCAGATTTTATCATTCTTCTTGTTTTTCGTCTTTGTTCCCTTTCGAACTTGTTTTGATTCTTCATGGTTTCTAATACTTTTGGTACTTTTTTGTACAATTCCATTCTCATCTTTACCACCGTATTCACTAAACTCCTTTTTCTTCTAGATGCGACTAGATTTTGATACATTCGGATGCTTATACCTTTTTGCGATTCCTTTTGTTGTTCAACCGTTTCTGTCATGTTGGTTAACACCGTATGTGAACGACGATGAAGTGAATGGATATGTGGATGAGAGGTTTCGAAGTGTACTCGATGCTTTTCGGTTTGTTCGCAACTATTTTTGAAGTTTAACCACCAATATTTTTAGAAGGAACTTTGGCCAAGGAGAAGAACGAGATGGAGCTGCGTTTGCAGTTTATTACAAAGGAAGAGAAGTGGTCAATCTTTGGGGTGGCTACGCTGACAAGGAATCACAACGAAAATGGACTGCGAACACAAAAACTGTGATGTTTTCGGCATCCAAAGTGAGTATTTCTTACAAGGGGTGTCGAGTTGAACTTTTTCTAGGAACCGATCTTAGACTATATCGACCGTGAGGATTCAGAATCTGCAATAAAAATTGGCATTATGTTCACGTAACTCGAGCTATCAGCCATCAAAGCCAGTACTAATTTTGTTGACAACTCATATCTTAGCTTCCAGGCACTTTTAGAAGGTCTAGTTTTTTGTGTTATGCTCAGAATGATGCTTACAATCAAACGATGTGAATAACTAAACATTATCCAATTGGAATATGTAGAGATCGCCACTCTCCTATTTTTGGTCTGAACTAGTTTTTGAAACCTATACTATCTAATTGCAGGCATCATTCTAAGCTTAACACGAAAAGCTAGACCTTCTAAAAGTGCCTGGGAGCTAAGATATGAATTGTCAAAAATCAGCAAAATTAGTACTGGCTGAGACTTTGATGGCTGATAACTCGAGTCACGTGAACATTTTGCCAGTTTTTATTGCAGATTCTGAATCCTCACTGTCAATATAGTCTACGGTCCGATTCCTAGAAAAAATTCAACTCGACACCTCAAGTAACCCCCTTGTTAGAGTTTAGAATTGAAAACTGGTAATTTTACAGGCAATAAGCTCTATTGTTATTGCGGTGATGGTCGATCGAGGACTGCTCAACTATGATGATCGAGTAGTGGATTACTGGCCAGAATACGGAAAATATGGAAAGAATGCAACGACGGTTGAGGATGTTCTCAGCCATAAAGCAGGACTGCCTTATCTAAGTGATACTGTATCCATAGAAGATGTGAAAAATGGCTGGAAAATAATGGAGAAAGTCGAAAACTCAGTTCCGGCTTGGACACCGGGTACGGCTTCCGGCTATCATGCAGTTACGTTTGGGTTTATTTTGGATGGTTTGGTCAGAAAAGCGGACCCATATGGAAGAGATATCAAAACATTTTTTGAGGAAGAGATTGCTCAACCATACAGTTAGTCGATAGTGGGAAAAGGCTGGAAAATAATGTTTTTTTTTTCAGATTTGGATATTCAAATTGGGGCGAAGAAAACTGAGGCACCGTATCTCACCAGATTAACAATGCCATCATTATGGGAATTCACGAGGGATATTATCAAAGACCCAAAAATTCTGATTATGCTTGGATTGATGTATGTTAGATTTGACACTCTCGTAGACAAGATGAGATCGAATCCGGATTGGCTGTTGGTCAATTACGTGAGTTTTCAAAGAGAAAGCTTTTAAAAATTGAGAAATTATCTTCCAGGATACCATGGTTTTGAATGATCCGGAAATCGTTTCTTTGAATCTTCCAGCAGTTACTGCAGTTGCCAATGTGAGAGATGTTTCAAGACTACTCTCCATGGTTTTAGAAAAGGTTAATGAGGGGAAAACTAAATGAGAGGTACAGTACCGGCCATAATGATATTTCGTTTTCGTCATTTTCAGTGGAAAATTGTCAAGTTTGGGTAGCTGAAAAAGTAATTCAAAGTCACTTTTTTTGTTTGAAAATTTGAGAGTGTATCAATCAAATCTTGAACTTTCATTTTGTAGTTGACAACTTTTCTGTACAAGTCCGCTCTGCCAAGATATGGGCCGTCGGAAAAGCTCAAAAAATTTTGAGAATTAGCACTGAAATCGAGCAAAATTTGGCATCGCCGTAGGTTTCTGAGCGTAACTTTTTTGATTGAAAAGATATAAAAAGGTTGTCAACTACAAAATTAAAGTTTAAGGCTTGATTCAGATACCCTCTAATTTTCAAACAGAAATAACTACTTTGAATCAGTTTTTCAGCCACTCAAAGTTGGCGTTTTTCAACTGAAAATGACAAAAACGAATATCATTATGGCCGGTACTGTAGTAGTAGGGACTTTAAATTTTGAATTTTAACATTATTTCATTTTTACTTTTACAGGAGATCATCTCAAACACAACACTTCTTGAAATTTCTCAACCTACTTTGAACAGTTGGCACCTTGAGAAAGTCACTATTTGGCCAGTTATTAAAGGACATGGATTTTTCTACGAAAAACATCCGTTGGTGCCGGTTAGTTTCCTAAACGAAGATCTTCCATGAAACAAAAGTTTTTCAGGGAGCATTCACATTTGGCCATCCGGGTTATGGAGGTCAATTTGTTCATATGGATGCAGAATCCCAGATTTCAATTACCTATCTTTCAAATGGATTAAAAACTGGAACTGGAGAATTGTGTGGAACTTATATGCGATTGTTCAACGAAGTTTATAATAATGTTAGAAGGATTGAAAATGAGGAATCTAGGTATTCACAGTTTCGATAATGACTTTTACTTTTTTGTAAATAGTTCAAAAATAGTACAAAAATGCACCAAGATCTCTTGACTCTTTGTTACATTCCTTGTCATACTGGAAGTTTGCTGAATAAATTTTTTATATTATTCTTTATTGTTTCAAGATTACAAAAGCCTAAGGACCATGCTTGACCAGAATCGGCCCGGCCCGGCCCAGGTCGGCCCGGGTGGGGAAAAGTTGAGCTAGAAAAAAAAATTTCAGAAAATTTTTGAACATTTTCGAAAAAATCACTGAAATTTTTTTTTAATACTAAATGTATACCTAAAATACGTTTTTGAGAAAAAACCCGAAAAAATGAACTCTATTTCAAAAAATGACTATGGAAAATGTTTGCCCCAAAAAACCGGGCAGACCCGGGCCGGGCCGGGCCGGTGGAAAAGTCCTCTACCGGCCCGGCCCGGCCCGGCCCGGACCGCGACAAGTATGCTAAAGACAAATGTGTTTGAATATTAATTGTGAAAAGCAAAAATAATGTAAATCCAGATTCATAAACTATAGGGAAAGTGAAACATGACATGCACAAAAAAATTTCAAAAAATTTGCAAATTTTTATCGTGCGAAGCTTCTCTTTTAAATAGAAAAAAAAACTTCCTCTTTCTGCAACTATTATCTCTCGTAATGTTCCCTTTTTTTTTCGGTGGAATTCGTTGAAACATTTCGGGGGTTATTTCATTCGATATGCAGAGTTCGGAGTACTCCCTTCTCTTCTTTATTTCTCCAAAAAGTACGCCATATAATCTTGAGCACATTTCACAACCCACCCATCAGACTAGGAAGACTTACCGGGACAAAATCCAAATTTAATCCTGCAAGGTGTAATAGAGTATCAATGATCACTGAAATCCCGTATGAAGACCGAAGTGATGAACTAAATTTAGAGATTCTCTCGGTTTGAAGTCGTTGTTCGTTGGATTAAAATTCCTTTTTTTTCTTCATTTTTCATTTTAAGAAATTTTATTTTAATTGAATACTCTCATCTGGTATGACATTCAAAGCAAAAGAGTATCGCCTAATGAAACATAAGTTGAAAAATAAACGCATTTTGAATGCTTTGCAGATGAATCTCATATGTATTCATGTTGCTGCTGCGTGTTTATTATCGCAAATAAATAAATAAAACCACATTGGTCACTTCATTTGAACACGAAATATGACTTTCAAAGTCCCCTAGATATAATATGACTTCATGTTTCCTGATGACGTTCTAGATCTAGATTTTTCTCACATTATTTTATTTATTCCTTCTGATGGCGGGTTTTTGTTCTCAACGCCACAAACGAGCACATCTTTTTCATGAATAACTCTATTGTTCTTTTCATGACTAATTTATGATCACCCTCTTCTTACCTTTCGTGTTTTGGTTTTGAGTAAAATTGAATAATGCAGCTCTATATTTCATCTATGTTGCTAGTTTTGATATATTTGGGTAGACAGATTTCTGTGGAGAAGTATGTCATCTGAAGATCATATGGAAGTTTTATCTGATTTTCCAGAAGATCAGAACATGATTATAAAGATGAAATTCTCTTCGTGATATATGAGGTAGTTGATACCAAAAGATACAAAACTCCGTTCTCTGCTTTTTGCTTTTCGTTTTTTTCCGCTGTGGGAGAATTTGTTTTCAATAACTTCTGTTTATCGAATTCTATTATTAGCTTTACAGGAACAATGCCTGCAGATACTTCGGCAGATTGGTTTAATGAGACAGGCGATCAGGTGAATTTGGTAAGCGTTTATAACTCCATTCTAGTTAAGAAACTCGTAAGGAAAGAAAAATGTTTTTGCAATCTAAGGAGCATAATCTAATCATTCGAGCAAGAGCATCCTAATCTATTGCAACTAGAATGTTGTCTCTTTGGAAGAAAACAAATAGTCTCACAAGGGGGTTACTTGAGGTGTCGAGTTGAACTTTTTTCTAGGAATGGGACCATAGACTATATTGACCGTGAGGATTCAGAATCTGCAATAAAAATTGGCGAAATGTTCACGTAACTCGAGTTATCAGCTATCAAAGTCTCAGCCAGTACTAATCTCGCTGCTTTTTGACAACTCATATCTTCGCTCCCAGGCATTTTTAAAAGATCTAGTTTTTTGTGTTAAGCTCAGAATGATGCTTACAATCAAGATATGTAAATAACTGAAAATTGTCCAATTGGAACATGTAGAGATTGCAACTCTCCTATTTTTAGTCTAAACCAGTTTTTGAAACCTACACTATCTAATTGCAGGCTTTATTCTGAGCTTAACACAAAAAACTAGACCTTCTAAAAGTGTCTGGGAGCTAAGATATCGGTTGTCAAAAATAAGCAAAGTTAGTACTGGCTGAGACTTTGATGGCTGATAACTCGAGTCACGTGAACATTTTGCCAATTTTCATTGCAGATTCTGAAGCCTCACGGTCAATATAGTCTATGGTCCAATTCCTAGAAGAAGTTCAACTCGAAAACTCAAGCCTTGTCAGTATTTCTTTCTTCGCGAACACTTTAACCAAGTGTTCAGAACTAGAACTTTAATAAGACTATTCCGATTCTCCGTTGTTCTAGAGTCTAGACGCCTTCCTTTTTTATGCTCATGAATTCGTGTGCGGCTCAAACGCAAAAAAGGAAAAAAGAACGAGGAGCTCACTTTTCTTTTTCCTTCGTCTTCTCATCTTCATAATTACACATTCGTCGTCTTTTCCAGGGGCCCGAGGGCTGGTTACGTAGATCGAGATAACATGAACTTTAATGATTCGGAACTTCACGAGAAAGAAGAAATTTCATTTGGATATTTTATTTAGCTGTTATATGTTATACCCCTATCAAATTACAAAGTGCCCCTCTTGGTACCAACTAGGTACTTGTCTGGAGTTATTTTCGCCAGCCTACTTTTTGTTTTTGACTCATTTTTCTTTCTTTTTTCTGTTTTGTGCCACCCCAACCAACTTAATCCCGCTCGTTTGTTTTCTCCCATTTCTTTATCATTTTTTTTTCTCTTTATTCTTTTTTTCCTTCTTTCCACTTCTTTTTCATCGAGCCTAATGACATCAGTTTCGCTCCCTTTTTCTCCAATTAATGTCCTCTTTTGGCACATACTACATCCTCACTCTAACACATTGTTAATGGTGAATAATTTATGGGAGATGGAGTGTCACACGTTGTTTTCAACACTGTTTCGTTTTTCTCTTTACGAACGTTTCCTTCTCAACCTGACATCCAGAATAGAATAGAATTGAATAGAGTGTGACTCATTTTTTCTTCTGAGCAGCGTGCTGGTATGCAGTGAAGAATAGGGAGAAGTCTAACATGCTATACCTTCTGGTTGGAATTTCGTGATTCCAGATTTCTGAACATGAATTTCTAGATTTTTAGGCCTAAACTTTAGATTTTCAGACCTCAATTTGCGATTTCTGTGCCTAATCTGACGGTTTAGGCCGAAATTTTTAGATTTTTAGGCAGAAATTTGAAAAATTTTCGGACTAAATTTGAATATTTTTTAGCCTGAAAATTAAGACATTGAACCTAAAAAAACCATTTTTTAAGGCGAAAATCCAAATTTTTAGTTTTGAAAATCTAGAATTTAGGCCTGAATTTCGAATTTTTTCGGCCTAAATTCAACTATTTTAGGCCGAAACTCCAAACATGCAAAAATATAACTTTGATTGTATCGTTCGAGAGATATTGATAGAGCATCGCTGATTGTTTTCCTTTACTTTCGTTTTTCTCATAGTTGTGATTTGCCGTCTCAGTCCGACCAGACGGGTCGGTTGGGTGAAAAATTTTGTCGGCTCCAAAAGTCAACTAGAATTAGTTCAAAATCCCAGTAAATTTATTCATATAAATAACAAAATAGTGGTTTTTGACCAAAATACCGTTAAAAAATCGGGTTTAGCTTGAAAAATCGACAACCCGAAAACTTGACTCAAAATTTTGGAAACTTAACTCAAAAAACCGAGACATTTTGCAACCAGTCGTTTTGCAACTACGACATATCGCAACTCACGTCAATTTGTCAATTAATACGTTAAAATCACAACTTCTCACATGTAGACTATAACCTGAAATAGTTTACATACCCTAAATCCCATACAATCTTAATGAACTAGTTAATAGAGTTCCGAAACGACTGGTTGCAAAACGTAAAGTTTCACAATGTTTTGATTGCCAATTTTCGCGGTTGCGAGATGGACGTGAGTTGCGAAATTTCGTAATTGCGAAATGACTAGTGGAGAAATGTCCCGGAGCTGAAAACTTGACTGAAATTATATCTTCCGGGATGGGCCGGTAAAAAATTCTCTATCGGATGGCCCGCGACAAATAGGGTTCTTCTAATATTTTTAGTTAGTTAGTTGTTCTATATTTTCTCCTTCCCGATTTCTTGCAGCAGATTTCAATATCCTGAGACCTTATTTTCAACTTTCTCTGATCGAAATCCACATCCGCCTACATTTCGAACCTATCATTTCTCCAAAACAACACCCTAAGGCCAAATAAACTTCACTCGTGTTGGGGCTTTCTCCTTATGCACACACAATTTGTCCGAAGCATTTTGTAGAGCCTGATCTTTTCCTCCATCATTCCTAATACGGCTTCCCAATATTTAAAGACGCTTTGATTTTGTGATTTCTGGTGCTAAAACTGAAAACATGCTGAGCCATTTCAATCATCTCTGATTGCCATTTCCTTCATTTTTGCGCATTACTTCTGTGTTTTTCTCGCGCCGTTCCTCATAGACATCAACTCAAAAAATAAATCTACGCACCGGATATTTTGCAGTTTTTCCTCTGTGAATACTTTCCTAATGCGTTTTTTATAATGAATAACACTCCGAGATAAGAAGATTTTAAATTTCTCACCCATTTCTCCTACGCATTTTTTTACATTATTTTTACATTTCATCATCCATTCACTTTGAGTACACAACTGTTAGCCATGCATATGGAATTTTTTACCAGTGAAGAGTCAATTAAAGTATCCGGACAATAGATAGTATATGTATATTTAGCATTTTTATAATAAGTCTATTCAAGTTTATTTTTTCGCTTAAAGGGGTACTGAAGTATTCCAAAAAGTTGCGATATTTTTATATGGATCGACTCGGCTTGTTGTAGACAAGAAAAAATCCTCTTGGCAATATGTCTAAAAATTGACCTAAAATTTTCCACAAATATGTTCCACTGAAAGAGGACCACAAAACTCGATTTTTCGCACTTTGAAGACGAATAACTCGATTTAGGTCAAGTTTTTTAGATATATCGCCAAGAGGATTTTTCTTGTCTACAACAAGCCGAGTCGATCCATATAAATAATTGTAACTTTTTGGAATACTTCAGTACCCCTTCAAAGCTCCTGGGCTCATAGCGCCTGATTAAAATTCATTGACTTTTTGAACTGTACCTAAATTTCAAGTACAAACTCCTTTCTGACAAACTGCGATTGGTTGTCTGATTAACTCAATTTTTTACAAGCCTAATCTAACTTTACACCTGGCCGAACTTCCTTGTAACAACTATTTTTGGATCCATCGTCGAAAAGTTAGTCAATGATTTTCAGATAGCCTTCACCTGCTTCTTAATTTTGTAAATCTCATTTTAGCGTCTCCCCCTGTTATTTCCACCTATCGTTAAACATAATTTCGTCAGAAAAGACTATAAGGTTTCTTTCGGCATTTGAGACCATTTTCTACAGAAAGTCTTCATTTCATATTCGCATCATCGTCCACTTTTCGTACTGACCTTTCTCAAAACACACAAACAAATGAGAAATAATTGAGTGAGTATTCATGTTTGTGTGTGTGCAAATAGAGGGTGGAAGAAGAAGAGGTGTCACTCTCAGGAAGTACGCCACTAATTGAGGAAGGAATATTTGAAAAGAAGAAAGGAAATGGGTGGAGTCCCTGGGAGAGGAAACTAAAAAAATAATTGCTCTCACTTGTTTACAGCTCCAGTTTCATAGGTCTGTGCAGCGAGGAAATATTTCAAGTTCTGAAAACATACATTTTTATTTAGGTTGGATAATTTTTTAAGCTCTTATGATCAGGGTTACGATGAGAGACTGAGAAAAAATTTGAAGCAGGGCCTGGCCCGTCAAATTACAACCCTGCCTATATGTACTAGAAAATGAAAGCACTATATACTATACATACAGTACCAGTCAATAATCTATGAACTTTTGGTGTTTTCAGTTGAAAAACGTCAACTTTGGGAGTCTGGGAAAGGATGTTAAACTTGACCATTTGATCTGAAAATTTTTGGGTGTACACATCTACTCTAGAATTCTATTTTTGTAGTTAACAATTTTTTGTACGACCTCTTCTAAAGAAGATTGAAATGTGAAGAGTTTCATACTGTACCGGTCAATAATCTATGAACTTTTAGCGTTTTCAGTTGAAAAACGTCAAATTTGGGGGTCTGGGAATGGATGTTGAACTTGACCGTTTGATCTGAAACATTTTGGATGCATACATCAACTCTAGAACTCTATTTTTGTAGTTGACAACTTTTTTGTACGACCTTTTCTAGAGATGATATGGCTCGTGAAATGCAGAAGACCCTAAAATCGGTGAAAATTGCACTGAAAATGCGGAAATTTAGCATCACCCCACTTTAAAGGGACACACATCTTTAGAAGAGGTCGTACAAAAAAATTGTCAACTACAAAAATAGAGTTCTAGAGTTGATGTAAACACCCACAAAGTTTCAGATCAAATGGTCAAGTTTGAACCCTTTTCCCAGACCCCCAAAGTTGACGTTTTTCAAATGAAAATGTCGAAAGTTCATAGATTATTGGGCGGTACTGTACTTTGCTGTCTTGGTGTGACTAATGATAATTTGTAGACTAAATTGCCTGAGTTTGCAGCCTGTTTTTGCTTTTCAAACTCATTTGAGGACTAGTCATCCTAGACTGAAGTACGTGAGATTCTCCTGAAATCCATCTTCCATTGAAATTTTCCTTCTCGAAAAAAACCGGAAATTCTCGCTCTTTCTTCCCTCTTGGGTGCATAGGTTCTCTAATTAGTTGGTGTATTCATCAAAACGCCTCTTCATTTTTCTTATTGAACTTTTTCCTCGGCTCTATTCGAGAAAGTTTTCTCATCCTTCTGTCGTCACTATCCATATTTTTGGGTGAGAAATTTCCGTCTTCAAAGAATAAGGCATTCAATTCAAGCGTGAATAGGATAGGAGAAGAAAGTGATGCCGTCGACCTCAGTTTGTGAGCCAGATTGGCAAAATAGTCATTTTTTCGTTCTTATCTGAATATCTGATGTAGTCATCTAAATTTCTGATGTTTCATGATGCAGAACATTGTTCTGATTTTTTTAGAAATAGTCGAAAAAATTTAGAGATATTCGAAGCGGAAGGAGAATCGCTACTTTCCATTAATATAATGAAATATCTAGAAATAGAAATGTCATTCTCAGAAAAGTTTCCTATTGAGAAACAGCTTCGACTGTTTTTTTTTCATATATATTTTTCCGTATAAAGTATTCATCCTGCTTTAATCCTGCAGACTAATTGTCATTATATACTTTTAGCATGAGTTCGTAGTAGACATAACACTCAGAAGTCGAAAATTTATCATGATTTAGTGTAATTATCAAGTTGATGTAGCATGATTTGAGCATTCTCATCTTGCACTATTTTACTAAAGTCTAGTAACCTCAAACATTTTTCTCAATCTTCGCCATTCACTCTTCTCAACTCTCAGATCAAAAATTTAGTTTCCAGCGATCGGGTTCAAGATTCTTTATGGTTCTTTGAACCAAGAAAGCTATTCCAAGAAAATTCGCTCTGGAGAAGTGTAAGATTCGGTTGTATAACTTCATCAACTCCATTCATAAAATAAGTTAGAGTGTGCAAGTCTACGTGATATTCTTTCCGATCATAGGCAGTGGGTGGGTGTATTGGTTTAGTTCAGTAGTTCATTTCTAGACCTTATTTAGCCTAACCTCTGAAAAATCGCAATTTGAATGAAAGCCGACTTCAAGTGAAGTGATACATTTTTTCTTTGGTATATTTTTCCACTAGCTAGATCTGTTTCCATTTTCATCAACCGGTTTTTTATTATACAAAAAAGAAATAACACTTCTTCCAATATTTGTTATCACAAAAACTACAAACTAGCGGTTTGGTTGTGAACATAATGAACGTTTTCAGTGTCGAGTAGTTTTCGAAAAAAACATCGAACATTGAGTTTAAAAGAGGATTCCGACCAAAAAATGAATGTGCTTTCAAAAGTGTAAAAAGTTGCGTAGATTCCGAATATCGAGATGAAAAGGTTTGGAAAAAATCGTTGTTCCCAAAAACGCGATCACCGGTGCCCAAAGTCGTCCCTTTTCAAAGAGAGAATTGAATTCCCGCGCGATTTTTCTGTGGTGTGGCCTAGAAAACTCACGAAAAACCAACTTTTTACACTGTCTAAAGCACATTCATTTTTTGGTCGGAATCCTCCTTTAAGGTTGGGTAGTCAACACTAGTCTGTAATGACTGGATGTCTTCGATGACGTATTATCTATCGCTGAAAGTTTCAAAATAGTAGAAGCCAGTGAAATTTTGCGGTTCATACGGTTTGTCAGAAAAATTCATTTTATTAGCCAAGGACTAGTAAAACTTTCAAACTCGAAGTTCACAGATGATGACGTGTCCCTTCACCACCTAAAACCTTTCATTATTCTCTGGCTCTGATCATAATTTTTTCCTTCTCAGAAGACGAGCCTATTCCATTCCTTCGTCTCTTTTCCATCTGTAGTCTCTCTCTTTTTCTCAAGGAAAAACCCTATAATTAGTGCTAGAAAGAGAGGAGGCGGGCATTTATGATGACACATATTTTTCGGTCCTGCCTTGCCTCGGAATTTCAATCAGAAATTCGTTTCTTAAGTGTTACTAGTATTTCTGTTGAAAGGGCTTCATCCCATTTGTTCCGTTGATTTTCTGTGTTTGGCCAGTTTTCTCAATTTTACTACTTTTCAAAAAAATGGGGATGCATTGAAAATATAGAGTATTTGGGAACAACTACTGAGAAACAACAAATCCATTCAATTTTTATAACTTCCGGTAAAGTTTCATTAGCAACACCTGGTATCTTGTGATGCCGAGCTCACACCTGCGTTCAAATCTCTTTTAAATAAATTTTCCTAACCTGTACCTAATATCAAAGTGTTCTAATCTTTAGTAAAGTCGAGACATGAGTTACTTTCCCCCTCGAGCCAGCTTATCAATGAGTGTGGAAATTTAAATTTTTTTGATATATTTTATGACTTGAGATGTGAGATAATCTGTGATAAGAAGCAGAGAGAAGTAGAAAAACATTAGATAGCTAGAAGAAAAAAGACAACCCCCATAACAATCTCAATTGGCTCATATAGGTTGCTTTGAGAATAAAATCCAATATGTCAATTTTATCACCACGAGAGCAAAATAGAGGGCTTTTGAAACATTGTGTAAGAATTTAATTCAAAAAGTGAGGCTGGAATTACAAAAGAAGTAAACACGCTTCGATCAAACAACCGTAACAGGACTGCATCGTTTTCTGCGATTTTACTCAAGAAAAGCATTGTACTTTTTTAGAGCAGCTGAATTTGAAGCTCATCTCTTCTGCAGGAATAAGTTCTATTTCTGTAATGTCTTGCACTTCCTTTTACCTTTCTCTCACTTCAGAATACAAATTCTCCTTTTTCTATTTTTCCTTTTTTCCATAACATTCTATTTTTTCGTAACAGGTCTGAATCGTTTTCTGCCATTTTACACACACCGTTATTTACAGAATTGACTCCATTTCTCTTTTTTCTTAGAAGAGTTATTACAATATAGTACTCATCTCACAGTCTTTTATGATATACTTTGATACATGAGGTAACATCAATGTTTTGAAGAAATAAACATACGAATTCTCTAATGGCTACAAAGCCATTTCTGTATAACTTGGAGTGATTATTTTTGTTGGATAGTCAATACCTGTTTCCTTATAAGAAAATAATAGTTCCCTATTTTCCTATAATCAAATTCTTATTTAGCAAAACGCTTGTCTGCTCTGTTCTTTTTTCTCAAGGATCCTCATTTTCAGAATTTTCCTGGCAGTGTCAGCAATAATCAATCCGCACTCGCTTTCTCAGAAATGCCGGCTTCCGACTCGAGGTGAGTTTCATCTTCCCAGCATTCTCACATCTTCTAAACCTTTGAACTCTTCTTTTTTTGATGATCTCGATGAGTTACTAATGTATTGTACGCACAACCAGTATTATGAAGCGCGGGAAAAGGCGAGGGGAAGATCAATTAAGTGGAAAGCTAGAGCCAGATAGGAAAAGAAGAAGAAATTTAATGACTGAAAATTAAATAGCTGTGCCTAAAATTGAATTTGGGTTCCCGCTCTACTGATGCCACTAGCCAGTGCCACTAGCCTTCAGTACGTTTCGATAGAATAGGAACAATTCTTTTGAGAGTTCATGTTCCCACTTACTATTTTATATGATTTAGTTTATTTCTGCATTGCTTTAATTTTGCACTAGATCCAGTAAATTTTGCGGCCATTTTAAGGCATTTTTTGAGAAAAATGGTGCATTTTGGCTGCGAAACGTCCGGCTGCGAAATGTCACGGTGCCGATCCAACAGGACAAAGAATTTTGATTGAAAAACACTTTGATACTAAACTCACTAATAAGGAAATGATGACGAGCGCATAGTGAGCCTATGAAAGGAAATTGCACATGAAAAAATTGAAATAAAATTGCACGAGGAAATATGTTTCCGGTTTTCGATGCCTCCACTAGAAGTAAATCAACCAAAGACAAAGTTTTTTTTGGTTATGATCTATTAAACTTTATAGAATGAGAGTGGGTGTTAGTGAAAAAGAGGGACTCTCTCCAATTATCTTTCATCAATTTGCACTTTCTTCAAAATAGTTTACAAAAGAATCTGGACGAAAACAGTATCTTCCAATTGTTTGAAGGAGGATTCGGGTCAAAAATTTTTATTGCTTTAAAATACGTAAAAATGTGTGTAGAATACGAAAATCATAATGAAAATGCTCAAAAATTGCTCTAAAACTCCGAAAATGCGCTTCGAAATGAGCAAAAATCAAGCGAATAGTCTCCGGGGGCCCTGGCCGAGTCAGCCAATGAGCACCATTGTAATTTACGAGCAGCCAATCACATCGTTCGCGTCCGTAATTTCAATGGCGCTGATTGGCTGACTCCGTCCCTTTTTTTGGGAAACTCGGCCACGGCCCTCAGAGAACATTCGCGTGATTTTTGCTCATTTTGGAGCGCTTTTTCAGGGTTTTTGAGCAATTTTAGAACATTTTCATTACGATTTTCGGAATCTACACACATTTTTACGTATCTTTTCAAAAAAAGTTTTGACCGGAATCCTCCTTTAATATACTTCCTATGTTCACTTCATCAAAATCTTTTCTGACTCTTCCTAGTCTTCTTGCCATCTTCTTATCTTGTAACTGATATTCTCTCTGTCTAAACCAACCCCCCCCCCCCCCCCACACATGAAAAATCCTGTGCTTAAATCGGCTTCTATTCCTTGACAAAATCCATCAGTTTTTCATATTTCTCATCACGTCTTGTTTTTTTCTTATTCGAATTGTGTGAAATTGATATCACTTGTTTTTGAAACTTTGAAAATAGAGGTGAACACCGAGTGGCGATTTTTTGCAATCCAATTCATTACGTAGTTTTGAGCAGTAACGAGACCCAAATTGCATTTCCGGATTGATTATTTTATATTTCTCTCACCTCCATATCATTCGACACAACTCACATTCCAATTATTTTCCCGCAAAGTTTTTTATAACGGTCCTAATAAGCACCGCTTGCTCTATAGTTTAATGAAAAATGACAAGAGTGGGCAAACTTTCCCAAACAGATAATGCTGTGAAACCTTTTTCTCAAAATTAGAATAAAAATTACGAATGTGAACACTTCTAGAAATCATATCAATGAACCAAACATTATTGGTGAAACTCAATTGATGTTATCGCAAACGCGAGAGCCTAAAACTATTTTTCGACAGATTTAAACCAACTATTTATTCCTAGCAGAAATTAGTGAAATCTCAAAAATTAGACGCATTCTTCCCTTCTCATCCCTTGACGGGCTTCGGCACTATAAAACTCGTGGTTCGCTGAATTCCGTGTGTAGGAAATTCAAGAATTTTAAACATCACGCCCTTGCCCATTTTGAATACATTTGTTCTGAAAGTGACTGATCAACCAACTACCGTAACCGTAAACTTTCAATTTTTAATTATCACCCACATACAATCACACGAGTTACACAGAAAAAACATCTGTCCGCCTCCGAAATCCTGAAAATTTCGGAAAAGAACAAAGATTTTTAGGAGAGTATGTGGGTGACATTTCTTTTTTTCTAATTTTCAATACGAAATATTTCCACCTGTACTTTTTTCACATCGGGAGATTTGAGAACTTTGAGCATACTTTCTCGGGCAGGAAGTAGATATTGCAATTTATACAAACTTGTTGAGAAATTTGCAAGCATTTCCATGGAAACCGGGGTAATATTTATGACTTTGAAGAAAGATAGACTGTGCAGCAGAAATGAGAAAATAGATCATGATTTAGTCACACAGATATTGTCTGTTATGATTGACAAAATAAACATTTTAATGAAAATCATCAATTTTCACAAAGTACGGTTCCAACTGTCACAGGTGGTTGGTGTCGGCTCGAAATATATTTTTGGGTGTCTAAAAAGGCCATTTTTGGGTGTCTAAAAAGTGGTTTTTAGTGGTCTTTTCAGTATGGAAATTCGGGAATATAATGATTGTAAATAGAGCTGCAATTTTGTAGTTGACAACTTTTGTCCAGCAACTTTTTCTGAAGAGATACACTGATTTGGTAAAAAGTACCCTATTTTTCACACAATTTGCACTGAGAAGTGTCGAAATTCAAAGTTGCTCCGCGCCCTTGTTATTATCTGTCTAGAACAGAGTGGTACAGAAAAGTTGTCAACTACAAAAATGAAGCCCTATTTACAATCAATATGCTCCCTGACTTTCAAACCGAAAGAACTACTCCAAACCGCTTTTTCGGACACCCAAAGTTAACGTTTTTGCACTGAGAATAGTATCATTATGGCCGGTACTGTATATCTATGACTCCAACACCTATTTATCCAAAAATGCCTGTGGGACAGAAAAAAGATGTTCTCTTACTTATAAAAAACACACGAAATCTTTACCGAATCGGCTAATCCAAAACTTTCAAAGTTAGACGTCTTGGCCGTTAGATATCCATCGTGTTCAAATTGGACTGTCCTCAAAAAAATGAGCCGTGGTTCTAATACCTAGAAAAAAGCCTAGAAAACTTGGCTCGGAAGCACTGTAACCCTGACAGGCTAATTTGCAGTTCACAGACGAAATCATGTTATCTGTTTTCTCTTTTCATTCAATCATCTTTTCCAAGATATAGCACAGTATCATTAGGCGAACTATAGAAACCGATTTGCCCTTCATTAAAATCAAACTTGGAAAAAATAATCGATTTCGTCCTCAAGTTGATTGAGTGGAATCCAGTCAATACGTTAAACAGGTGCCAAATTTTTGACATTAAGAAATATAAAGAACACAATGTGTTTCACAACCTGGAAATATCTCTCGAATTATCCTTATTCTATTTTATTAACACAAATATTTTTTAAAGGAGGTGTTTACCCATTGATCATTAACCAAAAAGTGCGCCCCATTTTTTCTCACGCCTTCTCAACTTTTGGCTCCTTTCAATTTATTCTAACTCCATGACTTTCGCTCATTTCGTTGTCGTCCTCTTTCTCTCTTCCTGGCTCTCCAGCACAAAGTAGGCGGAGCATTAATCCAATTGCACACGCCCCCTTGCCGCGCCACGCCACCTCTATCCCCCATTGCACCCACGTTTATTCTAACCTGATTCTGAATACACACCACGATCTGCTCCTAAATTCATAATCTGAATCTATATTGAAATGTCGGAAACTTCATTGAAACTCATCAGTTCAACCGAACCTCCGCCACTTCCCCAGCCCCAAGAAAAAGCGTTATTCCTAAAAATGGATGCCTTCACTGAGGTCGAAATTTACAAAGAACGTTACAGTCGTTTGATGGCCTCCATCAATGCGACAATGTGCCAAGAACAACACGATGGCATTCTGTACTGTCCCAATCACACTGGAGGACCGGTTTGGGTGCGCAACGTCTATCCACCAATTCAGGTTAGTTCGTTTTTTTCACTTTTGGAACGGTTTAGTTATTTTGAATTAGAAAAAAACTGGTGTACAATCAGAATGATCTTTGCATATCCGTATGAACAATTGTTCCCAGGGCTCGGGTAAAAATCTCAGAAAAATTCCGATTCAATTACTTTCCCTTCAACTATTCCCAAAGTCTAGACAGCTTCACATGGTTGCTTTCAGTAGGTGTTGGGCGTCTAAGAAATAGCGAAAAATCTGTGGAGTCACTCATTGCGTGATAAGGAATACGGTGACTTTTTACATGTTGCAAGCACAATTTTAGATATTCTGGGAACTCGTGTCCACGAACGAATGATCAAGAATTTTTCAAAAATGAATGATTTTTTTTAATCCTTTGTCTCATCTAATCTGATTCAATCAATTCCAATGCTCAGTATTTTTCCAGTATTCGAAGGGTTAGGGTAGCAGAAAAGGTCATGAACAAAGCTTTTACGAGATGAGCTTTCTGGCTATATGTATTATGTATTCTCCGGACATCACGAGTAGAAAATGAAACAATGGGGAGGGAAGCAACGAACAAAAACTAATGGTTGGATAAAAGAATTTGAAATAGGTGTAGGTGGTGAAGTCTAAATAAGAATATTGGTGTTCAATTGAAGGAGTAGTGATAATCCTTGATTCACCTTCCTCAAATTTGTCTTCAATTTTTTGTCGAGACCCCTATTTCGCATTTCCAGTGATGTGGAGCTTCAGCTTTCCTCTTATGACGTGGCAATCAGTCGTTTTCTAGTTCAAATTAGTAAACATGAAGCCATTTGACTGATAATAAGAATAGAGCTTCTCATTCGGTGGTTTAGTAACCAACTAGAGAAAAAACTTTGTTCTGAATGCCCAAAACTCAATTTCCATGAGTCACTCAAATTTGGAAATAAAATATTTAGAAACGCATTTTTCGAAAGAAATGTTGAGTGAAAAAGATTGATGAATTCATATGTAATGAGCCGAGCAGGAAGAGATTTTCTTCGAATTTTGTTTTTTTCACTTGCCACGCGACTCGTTCTCCGTCACAGAGAGATATCAAAAGTGTTTTTGAGACTGACGATACCACGCTTTGTTGATGAATATAACCATTAATGTATGCCAACCTGGATGGGCGAAATAAGCATGATTTGGGGGGAGAACTCAAATAAGAAATCTTGACAAAGTGAATTCTAAAAGACAGTAGAGATTCTATCCGGATCATACTTGTGATTTGCCTGCCCGGCTCGGCCCGGTCCGCGGGCCGAGCAGGCAAAAATTTTCTTGGCCTGGTCCGGCCCGGTCGGCCCCTATGAAAATTTGACCCCAAAAACCCGTGCCGACCGGGCCGGGCTGGGCCGGTAGAAAATGCTCCATCGGCCAGGCCCGGCCCGTAACAAATATGATCCGGATAGTTCAAACCTAATTCCATCTTTTGGTTCCAATATTTACACTTTTCCATCAAGAAAACTTTGCGACTTTTCCACTTTTTCTCATTTCACTTTTTCGCGAATTCTTTTCTCATTCTTCTCCCATCAAATCTTTGCGTTTTTTTCGTAATTAAATCCCCCACCCTCTTTTATTCTTTTCTTTTTACCCATCGAGAAAAAGATTCAGATTACATCAAGTGTCCATGTGTGAACAACAACAAATCCAATTTATTTTGGATTGAAAATCCAACGTATTCTGAGTTCCTGGAGGGGGGGGGGGGTGATTTCTCTGCATCTGTTTTTCTGAAAAGTTATCCGCTATTCACAGGTGAGAGACGACTGAAAATGTCAACTGAAATGACTCATTAATGACACTGAAAGCGGGAAAAACGAGTGAAAGTGAATAGCACAATTTAAATAATTGTTTAGTTATTCTTTTTTCTCCTTCAATTATCTCTTAAAGTCATTATCCATTTTGAAAGTTGCAAGGGAAAAAACTTCAATTAAAAAGCCCCCGGAAACGGAGGCAAAATTAAAAAAGTGTGACGACTTTTGTGGGAGGAAGCAATGAGCCGAAGAGCGCCATCTATATGTCTCTGTGAGCAACAAAAAAGCAACTAAAATTAGATGAAGAAATGCAACCGGAAGAAAAGAAAATCGAAGGGGGGGGGGGCAAATATCGGCTCCGAGACACTTCGCAACTATGATATTTCGCAACCCACGTCATTTCGAAACCACGAAGTCCAGAATTGTAGAAAGTTTAGGTTAAAATCACAGCTTTTCAAATGTAGATGATAACCTGGAATAGTTCACAATATTCTCAATCCCATACAACCTTAATGAACGTAAAGTGGACCAGTTGCGAAACGACTTGTTTCGAAACGTCCAGTTTCAAAATTTCTTGGTTGCTAATTGTCGCGGTTGCGAAATGTCGTAGTTGCGGAATGCCTAGTGGCGAAATGTCCCGGAGCCCAAATATCACTCCACATATGAATCTTCAGGTTTCATGCAAGTTAAAACAACCCTTTTGGCACAAAACTTTTGGATTAACGAGTAGTAATCCTGAAAAAAATTCGCCCGTAGGACGTGCCATTGTTCAAGTTTTTCATGCAAATTAAAATAGCAAACCGGATTCCATCATCTGATGTTTACTTTATACGATTCTCATCAGCTCAAAATTAAAAACGTAAAGCCGTCGTTGTGAACCGATACACTACTCCGAATGAACTTTTTCGTCATTCTAATCCAGTAGCTAGAATGCAAACGAGTGACGTGTTAGGAAGTTCAGGTGCTATTTTTTCAGTCTCTTTTTCTCCATTCAAACGACTTTTCTCTACTTGGGAATTTTTTTTTATTGTTGACATAGAACACTCATTATGAAAATTGCAGTAGGAAGTTGGTTGTAAAGGGAATACGGAAGAGGGGAAAAGGAGAATCGGAAAACAAGATAGAAGACAATTCTTGACTTGGAGGTTTTTGTGGAGCTAAGGGTAGTAAAAGGGGAGGATTATAAAAATAACAAAACTAAAAATATTACATGTAACGATGGGAAAATTAAATGTTATTTTGAAAAAAATCTGTTTCCAGGAACTTCAACCGAAAGTTCTCATCGTCGTTGTTGTCTTCGTGTTATGCTTCATTGTTGGAGTATGTGGCAATTCATCAATTATAACAATCATTCGGGGAGTTGTTGAGGATCGTAGAAAAAGGTTTGTCAATCGGGTTCTCAATTTTTAAAGCACAGCACCAATAAGTTGGCACAGAAAACAACAGTTTCCCTAACTGGAGGTGAAAGCTGAAATAGCACGTTCAGTTTTTGAGCCCTAACTTTGCTCAAATTGACTCGATTTTGTTCTAATTTTCACCAAAATGTTTCTTTTGAGTTGTTCTACAGAATCCATGTT
This sequence comes from Caenorhabditis sinica, assembly GCA_963932045.1. Taxonomy (NCBI): domain Eukaryota; kingdom Metazoa; phylum Nematoda; class Chromadorea; order Rhabditida; family Rhabditidae; genus Caenorhabditis; species Caenorhabditis sinica. The sequence continues at coordinate 26,953,480 of OZ009940.1, forward strand.
GAGGCTCTCATTTTGAAAATGTTTTTATTTTTTCGAGTTCAGTACTGATTTCAAATAGACTATATGTTTTCTATAGAAGGGCATGAAGCACATTTCCATTTTTCTTTGTCTGAGAATTTTAATAAGGTTGTCTAGAAAATTTTTTATGAGCTTCTGTGTGGGAATTCAAATTGAGAACTCGTTTTTCAGGATGAAGCGGCACGGAGACAACGCCATCCTATACATTGGGGCCCTCTGTGTTTGTGACTTCGTGATGTCCCTCTCTCTCCCTCCGGCGATTCTAGATTCTGTCATTGGATTCTGGATATTTGGTACCACAATGTGCAAAGTTCATCATGTCTTCGGAAGTGTTGGTCGGATCGCCTCGACGTTCCTCATTACCGCAATGTCTTTCGACCGATACGTCGCTGTCTGCTACCCCCATCAACACCGACTTCGTAGCCGTACCTTTGTCATTTCCACTATAGCATGTCTCTCTGCAATCGCTTTCGTTCTTCTCCTTCCAATGCTCACCTATGCCAGTGCTAAGGAAATGGTTCTTCACGAGCTGAAGGCTCACGAGTCGGCTAACATCACAAGAGTGCGTGTGTTCAAATGCTCGGATATGATGCCAGGACCAATCTTCTACTGGTTCACCTCGACGTATGTCATTTTCTCAGTTTGGGGGGGGGGGCGAAACCATTTTCATCAAAAAAATTTTCAGAACTTTCATTCTTGGTTATGTGGTTCCTCTCATATTGATCGTCTACTTCAATCTCAAACTCATTAATAAGCTTTATGCCCACAAAAGAGTTCTTCCTCGATCAGCCATCCCTGTTCGTCGCGTTGTCGTCTACACCGTTCTGATCGCCGCCGTCTACTTCGTCTGCTGGACTCCTTACTGGTTTTCGGTTCTCTACGCTATCATTATGTCTCTTCTCGGAAAGCCTACTACAAATTCTGAATGGGTATTGTTCGCAATTTATTGCGTTCACCTACTCCCGTATTTTGGATCTTCAAGCAATTGGATCTTGTATGGATTGTTGAATACGCAGTTGCAGGTGAAATTTTTAAAAATAGAAAACTATCTTAATCTAATAATTTTCAGATGAAAAACGATATTGGAGATGATGGACAAAGCATTATGACCACCAATGGAGTTCCTGATATGCCAAGAAGGTAAGATTTTTTGTAATTCCCAAATTTTTGTACTAATCAAGATTTTTCCAGGTCGACATCAACACGAATCTGCGATGGTGCTGCTTCATCTCGTTCGATGCCAGTCACAAGTAATCCACAATGGCAAATCGACCCAATGCTAACACGAGGAAATTCCGACACAAGTATGGTGTTCTACCAAGACACCGAACAAACGCATCTTTAGAAAAAAAGTTGTTTTCGTGTGATTGTGTTATTGACCAGTGAGCTGCCATATCTGATTCCCCCCACACAACTGACCCATGCTTTGAACTTTTCGCAGTTATTTTTCATACTCTATTCCGTATTTAGTTAGTGCTTCGCTCTGAACTGAAAAATTGATCTGCTTTCCCTGTTTCGATAAATTCCGGTAAATAAAAATCTCATTCTCTTTCTTACAGTGGCAAAAATAGGTGAGTACAACTTTACTCATTTTGCTATATCTTTGTTGAACGGTGTCCAAATGACTTAAAATTTTACATATGTAATAAGAAAACCTTTTGAAATAAGCACCTAGTTTTCTAAAAATCAAAATCTACTCAGTGCTCCAGAATAGCTACAGATGTAGGCGTCACTCAAAACTGAAAAAATAACTTTTCCGAAAATTGATAAATCATTCTAGTTTTTGAGTATAGTAATCAAATGTGTTCAAGTATACACCAGAAAAATTTTAGTCCGAGTTGGAAGATTGGCTCCTGAGATATGGAGCTCAGAGCACCAAATGCTCTGTTTTGTTCTTGGCTCATAACTTGGTCAAAATCGATCGAATCAAGCTCAAAATTTTGGAAGATGTGCATCTTTGATTGTTGAACAAAACCAACTGAAAGAAAACTGAAATCATGTCAAAATCTTGTTTGATATTTCATATATAATACGATTCTAATTCTGTTAGAATCGTATTATATAAAAAAGCTTTGCTGGAAGTTTATTTATTTCCAGTTTTCAAAACGAAAAGATTCATAAAGCATACGAGGTTAGCAGTAAGATCAATGCAAAATGAAAAGTCTGAGATTTCAAATCGTTAAAAAATCACAAGTTTTCTTATAACTTGATGTGAATAAAAATCATTCCTGGCATTGAATACGACAACTCAATTAAATATGAGGAATATCCATTCATAGCCTCTCAGAGAGAACTCGAAGGAATTTTGTGATCACAGTCATTCATTGAAAGTGGTAGAATATAATCACCGAGGCAACGAGATACCAGTTGTCGGCACTTAAGGAAACGAAGCAGCCGACATCTCACGGGTTCCGCCGCCCACTATCTTTTGCGTGAGTATAAGCTCCGCCCAGATTTTTCAGAGAAGAGAAGTTGAGCTGGATGAATGAAATCTGTCTCATGGGAAACCTTTCTGATTCAAACCACTTCTGTTTTTAAAGTTTTTATCTGGCACCTCTTGTTAATCAATCATCAACACCGAAAAGACAATCAAATTAATTGAATACAAATCACGGCTGAAAGTGCAGAATGGGTGAAAATCTTGAAGAAATCTCAAGCAAATAAATGGTATGGCTACTTCTATATAACCGGCCAAGAACTAAATTTATACGAACCAAGATTTTCTCTTTTTATTTTTATACTGTGTTTCTTCATACTGTTTCATCATCGTGTCTCTCTCTCTCTCTCTGATAAGTGTAATCTTGTCACTTTCCCATGTCCCCTTTCTTCGTCCAATTAATGAATGACATTGTATAATGAAAGAAATAAAGAAGTAACACACAATTCTCGAACAGACACAGTATTACACTCTAGTCAGCTTCTTCTTCTTCTTCTTCGTCCTTTTCCTTTGCTTGTCACTTTATTCTCTTTTTTGTTTCGTAGAATCTGATTTCTATTAAATTGATTAATTTTCTAGAAAGATTATTCAATTTTCATGTGATAGTCTCTTAGCCATACTTTTCGAAATTTGTATTTCTTTCTTGAAACCATGTTTTTCAATAATCTTCAAAAATCATACTACATGCTAGTCATTGTTGTCCTTTTTTGTTTGTACGATAATAAGAAATAGTTGGACACACAGAGATAGAGAAGGAGGCAAGTTGATAACAAAAACACAGATTTCTATTACAGGGTTTCAGATTAGTAGTTTTAAGTTTTCCGTAATATGTAGTAATTTCCATCACAAACTGAATGTATGGATTTGTATCTGAAAATGTTTTGGAGATTCCTATGTACAGTAGCGACCATAATGATATTTGTTATAGTTATTTTCAGTTGAAAAATGCCAATTTTGAGTGGCTGAAAAACTGATTCAAAGTAGTTATTTCTGTTCGAAATTTTGTAGGTACATGAATCAAACCTAGAACTTTAATTTTGTAGTTAACAATTTTTTGTATCTCTTCAATCAAAAAGGTTACGCTCAGAAACCTACGGCCATGCCAAATTTTGCTCGATGGCAGTGCAAATTCTCGAAACTTGCTGAGCTTTATTTTCGACGGGCCATATCTTGGGAGAGTAAATTTGTACAGAAAAGTTGTCAACTACAAAATGAAAGTTCAAGGTTTGATTAATACACTTTCAAATTCTTAAACAGAAAAAGCAACTTTGAATCACTTTTTCAGGTATCAGAAGTTGACGATTTTCCATTGAGAATGACGGAAACAAATATCATAATGACCGGTACTGTAGGTGGAGATTTCTATGTATCCTCCAGGTCTTTTGTGAAAATTTTCATTAAAAAAACAATAACTTCCAGTTATTATTTCAGTCCCGTTTTGTTTTTTCACCTATTTGAAGACTTGCTTACTTCAAAACACGAGTGCTCATGTGACAATTCTAGTGACGACCTCTCTAGTTCTAACAATATGTAAAATTAACACAGTGTATTCCAGATTTCACAACACAAAAAGAAAACAGTTCGAAGAGAACTTTGCACCTTTCCAGAATCTCTAAAAATGGCTCCATGCTGCACTTTGAGCATTTCTTTGCGGAGTCTACTCTACATTGGTGTGATCACTTTCTTTGTTGTCTTATCAGACACCCATATAGACAACATTTTCTCTCTTCCTCTCACACTATCAGTTTTGTTCTTTTCCAATTGATACCACCCGCCACAACTTTATTATTCAACGCCGACTTAGTCCAGTTATTTTCTGCTCTTTCCGGAATAGCAGTTCATTTTTGTTAATAATCTTAAACTTCATTCATTTTCTTTCTTTTTGGATTACTATTAATCAATTTTTGAAGAATGTCAGTACAATCGAAACTTCTGGAAACAGCGATTGATCCTGAAAAGAGGCGGAAAGCGTTGCTTATTGCATTGGGAGGAGTAGCATCAATAGCAATTGCACAATGGATTGCTCTGAGAAATTCCAAAAAATCACATCACAAATTGGAAAAAGAAGATAGTATAGCATCAGATGGAACTCCGAAGAAGAACAAGAAGAAGGCTTTTGATCCTAATTTTTTGAAGCAACTGAAAAAGCTACTGAAGATTATGGTTCCTGGAATCTTCAGTAAAGAAGCTGGTATTATTGGTGAGGAAAAACTTGAATAGCTCTAAATTTAAATTACATAAAATTTTTCAGGAATGCATTCGATAATCCTCATTTGCAGAACATTTTTGACAATTTACGTTGCTCAATTAGAAGGGTCCATGGTGCAAGCTATTGTTGAGAAGGTATTGGAATTTGGCTTAAACGAGAGAAATCATTCATTTTTCAGGACGTTCTTCAATTCGTCCTCCACCTTGTCAAATGGATCTTAGTGGCTCTTCCTGCAACATTTGTCAACTCAATGATTCGATTTTTCGAGTCATATTTGGGATTGGCCTTCAGAACAAGGCTCACGAAACATGCTTACAAACAGTACTTCTCGGTAAGTTATGAAATTTTTCAATTTTCAAAATGAATTCCATTTACAGGATCAAACCTACTACGCAGTGTCTAACTTGGACACTCGACTTCAGAATGCGGATCAGTGTCTGACGGAAGATATTACAATGTTCTCACAAAGTGTAGCTCATCTTTACTCTCATTTGACAAAACCTGTTCTCGATATTGCTTTAATTACGTAAGATTTATCAATGAGTTTCCATCTCAACTTCATCCCAACTTTCAGGTTCACACTTTTGAAATTGGCTGTGCAAAGAGGAACGGGTCGCTCGACTTTCTTGCCCTCCTGCATGGCGATTCTTGCAGTTTCCATGACAGCTAAAATATTAAAAGCAGTGTCTCCGAGATTCGGACATATGGTAGCAGAAGAAGCTAAACGAAAGGGACACTTGAGATATTTGCATTCGAGAATTATTACAAATTCAGAGGAGATTGCATTCTATGGAGGACACCAGGTATCATTTTTGTACTCTATATAAACATGCAACGTTTTATTTAGGCTGAGTATAAACAACTGGATGGAGCGTTCAACTCCTTGTATCAACAAATGATGATGATCTTCAAGAAACGTATCCCGTATATTATGATCGAACAGTTCCTCATGAAATATGTGTGGTCTGGTACTGGAATGGTCATGATTGCTCTTCCGATCCTTGCTGCAGAATACGCTGATGATGAGAGTGAGTTCTGCAATATCTGAAACGGCTCTATTGCAGTTTAGTGGTTCCTTCAAAAAATAGGTATCCCCTAAAAAAACAGAGGTACCTTCAGGTCCCTCAAAAAAATAGGGGTCCCTTCAATAGCTCTTATAATCGGGGACGAAGGAACCCCTATTTTTTTCGAGAGACCTGAAGGGACCCCCATTTTTTTAGGGGATCCTTATTTTTGAAGGAACCCCTAAACTGCAATAGAGCTTTTGAAACAAGTAAGAAACTAAGACAAACCTGAAAGTTTCAGAGTCCACAAAGTTGGAGGATCTTCCTGATCACGGCGTATCCGAACGAACACGTGGATATGCTACTGCTAAAACGCTTCTCTTCAATTCAGCAGACGCTGTCGAAAGATTGATGACCAGCTACAAAGAAGTAACCGAATTGGCCGGATACACAGGAAGAGTTCATGAAATGTTCAAAGTTTTTGACGATGCCAAGAAAGGAATTTATCAGAGACAACTCGTTAGTGCCGGTCAAGTGGAAGGACAACGAGGGGAGAGATTTGATACAAGCCGAATTGAAGGTAATTCTATTCTTCTCACCCCTTCCTATTTATTTTTAATTTTTTCACAGGCCTCATTACTGACTCTGAGACGGATGCAATCGCATTGAAATCTGTCCCCATCGTTACGCCCAATGGAGATGTTGTTGTCAGAAACATGACGTTGACAGTGAGATTCTTGTTTTGATTTTAGTCCCTAGTAGAACGGCTTTTGCAGATTACACCAGGAATGCATGTCTTGATCACCGGGCCAAATGGTTGTGGAAAGAGTTCACTATTCAGAATTCTTGGTGGACTATGGCCTGTTTATAGGTAATTCGCAAAACTAAAAAATTAGAAATATTTGAAAATAATGCAGAGGTCATCTCGAAAAACCAGTCTCGGATCGCATGTACTACATCCCACAACGTCCTTACATGACTCTCGGTACACTTCGAGATCAAGTCATCTATCCGGATACCACAATTCAAATGAGACGCCGTGGAATAACAGATCAGGATTTGATGATCATGTTGAGAATTGTGCACTTGGAGCATATTGTAGAAAGAGAAGGAGGGTGGGATGCTCAGAATGATTGGATGGATGTTCTTTCTGGAGGAGAGAAACAACGGATGGGCATGGCACGAGTGTTCTATCACAGGTAGGATCTTTTGTGACAAGAATAAAGATTCAAGATTAAGAAACATCTTTACTATTAACAAACGCAAAACTCCGTCTGTGTGTCTGTTTGTAGACGGTTCGCCAATCATAGTAAATTCCCCAACCGACCGAAATTTTTCTAATTTTTGTAGATAATCAGAAATTGGGTCTTAATGATGCCCATCTAATTTGATTTTGGATTCATTGAAAAATGAGGTCATGGGAGCCCAAAACCCTCATATTTTGGACCAATCAGTTCGCGGCCCATCTGGTATACAGTACCGGCCAATAATCTATGAACTTTTGGTGTTTCCAGTTGAAAAACGTCAACTTTGGGGGTCTGGGAAAGGGGTTCAAACTTGACCGTTTTATCTGAAACTTTTTGGGTGTATACATCAACTCTAGAACTCTAATTTCGTAGTTGACAACTTTTATGTACGACCTCTTCTAGAGATGATATGGCTCGTGAAATTCAGAAGACCCTAAAATCGGAGAAAATTGCACTGAAATTGCGGAAATTTAGCATCGCCCCACTTTAAAGGGACACATCATCTTTAGAAGAGGTCGTACAAAAAAGTTGTCAACTACAAAAATAGAGTTCTAGAGTAGATGTAGATACCCAACATGTTTTAGATCAAACGGTCAAGTTTAACATCCTGTCCCAGACCCTCAAAGTTGACGTTTTTCAACTGAAAACAACAAAAATTTCATATAATATTGACCGGTACTGTACCTCAAAATACGATTTTAGACCAAAGTACGCTCTACTGGATGAATGTACATCAGCCGTTTCGATTGATGTAGAAGGAAGCATCTACCAGGCTATCAAAGATAATGGAATCACTCTTCTCACGGTTACTCATCGGCCGAGTCTGTGGTAAGATAATTGGCTATGAGATATTGACTCCTATTCACATTCATATTTCAGGAAATTCCACACCCATCTTCTGCAATACGATGGAGAAGGTGGATATAAAGTGTCTTCGTTGAGTGAGAAGACGATTGGCGAGCGAATGAGTTATTCAGAAGAAAAACAACAGCTGGAAAAGCAGCTGGCAGAAGTTCCACGGTGGAAGGAACGGCTTCAGGAAGTTTGTCAGTTACTTGGCGACGAGGATCACTTGAATTTGGCATTGGATACCGATGATAGTGAATGAAAATGAGATTCTCATTTTGTGCTTAGGGGTAATTGTATGTATATAATTATGAGTTTCTTTTGATCTTTGATGTTTTTTAATCATAAATAAAACTAACTCTTAAGAATCATTTCTCCATTTCCCTCTCCAGCAACATGCATTTGCTGCACACAATCATTTTTTCTGAACTCTTTTTTCATTCCCTCGTCGAAAAGGAAGAAAACAAGAGTTCTTCTTCTAATCTCTCTGCGTTTCTTGCTTTTTTCTATTTTCCCCAAGGGCTCAGTGTAAACGTGTCTGTGTATCTTCACCTGCTCTAATCTCTCACTGCTCAAAGAATATCTGCCCGGCGGCTCTTTCTCTCGATTCTCTTTCTTTTCTTTTTTCTTCATTCTTCTTTTTACTTCAACGACTCACTCAACTTTTCTCTGGACCTAGTGTCATTTTTATTATTCTCCATCTCTTTCTTCACTTCCTTCATGATCCCTTTTTTCTTCACAAATAGAAACCCATCAAAAAATTGCATCATCTACTTTCTTTAATAACACATCATTACTCGTTTCAAATTCCTTCGATTGGTTATTTGTTTGTCAAAAGTTAGTAGAAAAACATGGGTACCAATATTTTTGATCAACTTTGTTACCGGAATCGGTACCACGAGATATTTTTCATTCACAAAGAGAGGAGAAACTTTTCAAACTTGCCCCCAATTAAAAAACTCATGTGGTCGTTGAAACGTGAGACGTTTGTTGTCGGCAAGTTCTCAAACAGCTGTGACCCGACCAACTGACACTGAGGAGATGATGTAGTTTAGTATCACTCATGAGACTTATGTTCTGTTTGAGTTTTAGAGATATGGAGGCAGTTTAAAATGTTAGATCCGATTTTAAGGATTCCATTTTTTTTGTAAAGCAAGTTACATGATACATGGCCACTTACAGTGCCGGCCATAATGATATTCGCTTCCGTCATTTTCAGTTGAAAAACTGTAATTTTGAGTGGCTGAAAAACTAATTCAAAGTAGTTATTTCTGTTTGAAAATTTGAAAGTATATGAATCAAACCTTGAACTTTAATTTTGTAGTTGACAACTTTTGTGTATCTCTTCAATCAAAAAAGTTACGCTCAGAAACCTACGGCGATGAAAATTTTTTTCAATTCTTAGTGCTAATTCTCGAAACTTTTTGAGCTTTTTTTCGCCGTGCCATATCTTGGCAGAGCGTACAGTAAAAATGTCAACTACAAAATGAAAGTTCAAGGTTTGATTAATACACTCTCAAATTTTCAGACGAAAAAAAATTACTTTGAATCACTCTTTCAGCTACCCGAAACTGACGATTTTCCACAGAAAATGACGAAAACGAATATCATTATGACCGGTACTGTACATTATACACGACCACTTATACGACCATTCACTATACATGACCACGGCCCCCTAAATTTCTCTTATCCAGAGCTACAACATGTCTACACCGATACCACCCAACTCACCACCGAGTACACCAACTAAATCTAACCGGACAAGATCCCTTTCTGGTGCCGCAACCGTCGCCAACACAGCATGTATGTGTGGAAATGTTCCAATTGGTAAGTTGATTAATGTTTTATTTATGGTTACAATTCCTATGAATGGGGTTTCAGCACTATCGGCTAACACTCTGGCTGACACTCTTAAGGTTTCTCCTTTGTACAAGCAGCAAGAGTAAGTTATGAACTGTTGGAATGTTTCTAACAAAACGAGCCCATGAAAAAATTAGAAAGTTTTTATCAGAATCCATTTTCATATTCAACTAGAGAAAGTATATTTTGTCTCTAAGGTATTGTTTATGTTGCATGGTTTGTTTATCAATCAGCTTCTCTTATTCCTTTGTTTATCTTTTTCATCCACAATTGTATTGTGTTTAGTTTTCCATCTATACTTTTATTTTTTCAGTTCCGCTCGTTGGAACGCGGCCGCACAAGTGTACCGAACATCTCGTGCTGTGTCTCCAACATTGGAGGAGAAAGAGAAGTTCGGGTTCGAAGTTAACACTTCCAACGCCTATATAAATCAAATGATCAGCCCGAAAATGTCGATTCCAAAGTGAGTTTTTTGTATTTTGTGATCAAAGATAAAATATTTTAGGACTCCAATTTCATTGGAAGAAATCGCCGATATGAATAGAAAACGTCATGAAGTAGTGAGTTTTCTTTTCGATGTGAGACTTCCAGCAAAGTACAATTTCAGGAAGGAGGCGTGATTCCATCAGATGATGACGTTGGACCATTGGAGCTCGAAGCAATCGCAGCAGTTCATGAACTTGCTCACGAAGTCGAGGATATCAGTGTGTCTGAAATGTTACCGAGAACAAGTGACTTGATTTTCGTGAACGTTAAGACTCAAGAAGGATCTCCGTATACTTTGGAATTGACGATGAAAGGATGGAGAATCGCTTCCTCACATACCGATTGCATGAACGGCGACTATACTAAGGTAAGCAATTGGATTCTACGTACAGTACCGGTCAATAATCTATGAACTTTCGGCGTTTTCAGTTGAAAAACGTCAACTTTGGGGGTCTGGAAAGGGATGTTAAACTTGACCATTTGATCTGAAACTTTTTGAGTGTATACATCAACTCTAGAACTTTATTTTTGCAGTTGACAACTTTTTTGAGCGACCTCTTCTAAAGATGGTGTGTCCCTTTAAAGTGGGGCGATGCTAAATTTCCGCATTTTCAGTGAAACTTTCTCCGGTTTAGGGTCTTCTGCATTTCACGCGCCATATCATCTCTAGAAGAGGTCGTACAAAAAAGTTGTCAGCTACAAAAATAGAGTTCTAAAGTAGATGTATACACTCAAAAAGTTTTAGATCAAACGGTCAAGTTTAACATCTTTTCCCAGACCTCCAAAGTTGACGTTTTTCAACTTGAAACGTCAAAAGATCATAGATTATTGACCGGTACTGTATGATTCCCAAATCGTTTTGCTTACAGATTTCCCTCCATACCAAATATTATCGAAATGCTCGAGAATTATTGAAGTTTATCTCGCCTGATCACGCCACCAAATTCAACGAATGTGTTGCCGAAAAGTTAAACAAACTAGCAGAAGTGAGTCAACCGAAAATATATTTTTCATGAAATATGTACTTTAGGTGACCGTTCAGTGAATGATGTTCGAATAAGGAACTAAATTTTGCAATATTTTTATTTTCGCTATTAATTGCAGTCAGTGTCGAAAGTTACATGTCGAACATATGAATAAATGGGTGTTCAAAACTTCTTTTTTCACACAATATGTTTCTGTGGTCTAGATTTACAGTTAGTGAAAAAAACCAGCAAAACCAATGATATACAATAGAAGAGGGAAATCAAAAGACTCGGCCAAAATACTAAGCTACTGCAATACGTATCCGAAATTGTGGTGAAATAACACTCTACGACTCCGAAGAAAGATCTGGAAAAGGCAAAATTGGCCAACAAACTTAACTTATAACTCACAGGAAACCAATTTTCATGTGAAGCCTTATAGCCCGTTGCAACATTGGATCATTCAGTTTCTGAATATGGTAGTGTTCAAAGATATCATCCTCCAAATCTAGTTCAGATTTAGTTTCGAGAGTTCTTCTTTGGAAATAAACCGCCAGATAAACGACTTCAATTGCCATCAGGACTCCCATTATTATCATCCAGGTAGCCAAATAAATGTCACATTCATCATATTTGAGAATGCCAATTGTTAGGAAAAATAGAGGTAAAGGGACTGTGCAAAGAAAGAATTGTATATGGATTTCTGTAATTTCATGGTTTTTGCATGATGAAATAAAATTATTATAAACTGAATAACTCACCTCTCCATGACCATTCTTCTGATTTTACTACCTCTTGATGATCAAAAGGATCAATTGTCTTTATCGGTTGGTTTTTCGTGGACATCAGGTATATGTATTGAACAATTTTTTGATGCAATAAGGTTTTGAAACTAAACGTTGTGTTTCGAAATCGGAAAAGTCAACATTCAAATGTTATCATGAGACAGAATTGTAAATATACGTTTATTAGAGCGAAACTTTCACCGATAACCGATGAATCATCAATAAGGTATGGGGAGAGTTTCAGCGAATTTTTTGGTAGTTTCAAACAAGAATTCAATTTAAATATGAAGCAGTTTTTATGAAACTGAATGGCTCAAACACGGTTATGGGAAGTATTTGAAACGATTATTTAAAAATAGACTCAAAAAAGAGTAATGTTATCAGTTAGCTTCCATCATTTCCCGCCAAATACCACGAGCAGTATCGATTCATTTTATGTGATGTCTTCAATTATTATGGACTTGAAAGAATTAAACAATATTGAAGATGCTGCTGTAGAGGGAAACAAAAAACCAGATGAAAAATTTGGTAAGTTTTTTCGTGGCGGTCTCCGAAACCATTCAAAGCGAGCGTGATGACGTCATTTTGCAGCTACATCATCAATGATATTCACAATAATATGTTGCCTAATTGCTATTATTTTCTTGTTTCTGGGAGTCACTGATTATAAAAGCTGCTCTAGTGATCCACGAATACATATTTGGATGGTGATAGTTGCAGTGCTTCTGTTTTTCGAAAGAATTTTTTCGGTTTCGCACGAACTGACAAGATTGAGATTAAGGAACAGCTCAGACATTTTGACTAGAAATGATTCTACGAAAGAGGGGATCAAGCCTTTGCTATCAGATATGATATGGCTAGTGATATTTGTTCTGTAGGTTGAATTGTTCCTTCGATGAAAAATGAAAAAGTGTCATTTAGGTCGGTGATTGGATTTGTCTGGCTCTTAATCATGCCGTTTGGAAATCTTTGTGATGATCTCATTTTTTATTCATCTCTTTTCTTCTGTTGTGCTGTCTTGTTGGTTGCTCTGCTCATTGTTTGCTTTGTTTCCTACGAAAAGTGTTGCAAATGAACTATTCACATTTTGAATCATAAAACATAGAAGTACAGATTTTTAATAAAGTCTCAAATTGGAAAAAAAATATTGTAAAAGAATGAATTCCTAAAAAACAATGGCCACTGGCTTTGAACTAGCCACTTTGTCTGTTTGAGAATTCGTTGGTAGACGAACTACTCGTAAATTACAAAGCGAAATTTGGGATCGAATAGAACTGTTGAAGGTAATATAAACCAATGGAGGAAGTCCTGAAACATTAATTGATTGCAATACTGGTCAATAATCTTTGAACTTTTGGTGTTTTCAGTTATTATAAAAAGACGTCAACTTTGGGGGTCTGGGAAAGGGGTTTAAACTTGACCGTTCCATCTGAAACTTTTTGGGTATCTACATCAACTCTAGAACTCTATTTTTGTAGTTGACAACTTTTTTGTACGACCTCTTCTAGAGATGATATGGCTCGTGAAATGTAGCAGACCCTAAAATCAGTGAAAATTGCACTGGAAATGCGAAAATTTAGCATCGACCCACTTTAAAAGGAGATACAAAACAAAACAGTTGCAGTTAAATCTTCAGTATTCTTGAAATATTTCCAAGAACCATCTGAAAAATAACAAATCTGGAGTATTTTGACTATTCATAAAAATCGAGAATAACAAAGGGCAGCTGAATAACAATCTGTTTTTTTTTCTCTACCTTTTATGAATTAAAAAACGGGGAAAAAAAAAGAAAAAAGAAAACTAATAGTAAGAGCATGTCAAAATCTTGCTTGATACTAATGAGACTGTCAAAGTGATTGAGGACCTCTGAAAGTGTTGGAATGAACTATAGGCGAGACAAACTTTTTTGCAAATTTGAAAGAAGATATCGTTAGATGATGTGTTAGTGTTGATTCAAATGGGAGATAGATCTGATGAACTCATCCTGTTTTCTATAGTTCAATGGAGATGATTTTGTGCTAATGAGTTCACAGGAATCAAACATGTAGCACATTTTTACAGCAGAGAAACTTCCACCGGACTCGGGTTCAACGGCCGATAATCCATTTTTGCAACCAAGGAATAGTTGCAATATTGTATCCTTTGTTACAACTCAAATAGGAAATTTGAATGATGAGTGGTGTGATAACAATATCCGTTATGATTAGATAGAAAACCACAAATGCAACATATGTTACATCAAAGCACATGATTGCGATGGAAAGCCAAATCTAAAAACCTTGTCGAAAAGTTGATCTGAAAATGTTCGAACCAATTGGAATATCAACGTAACCATAGTCTGTCAGAAAATATAAATATGTGTATCTGTGGTTGAGTAATCCTTTATTCAATCAATTACAATGTCCACGAAAGCTCAATCATTTCTTTTTCTCCTTCTCTTTTTGATCCTTCTCTCCGTCCTTCTTACTCTTTGCCTCGCTCTTCTTCGTCTTATCTGCCGCCTCATCCTCCAACGTCGGGAACTCGTCCGTTTCGGGTGTCACGATGGGGTTCGAGATCTCGGCCTTCTGAAAAATGCAACTGTGAAAAAGCTACGAAAACCCATAATCTCCTTACCCCTTCCGGTCTCTTCGACGGCGCCGGCTTCTCATCCTCCTTCGCCTCCTTTGTGATCGTTTTCGGCTTATCCGGAATCTTTTCCTCCGTCGTCAGTTTCTCCGGACGCTCCGGTCTCTGTTCCTCACTCAAAGTCTTCGCCTTCTTTTCCGATTTCTTCGATCCCTTCTTCGACTTTTTCGACTTCTCCTTCGACTTGGCTCTCTTCTCGGATTTCTTGGACTTTTTCGATTTTTTCTCAGACTTCTTTTTGGATTTCTCCTTCTTTCCTTCGGATTTGACCTTGGCAGCACTGGCCTTCTTCTCCAATTGCACAACCTTGCTCGTCGGTTTTTCAGACTCTATTGGCTTCTGGGGTGACGGTGGAGCTGGAGCTGGAGCAGCTGGAGGAGCATTTCGGACCGATTCTTTTGTCGGTGGTGTGTTTTTGGAGGTTGAGCCGGGCTTGGACGTGGCGGCGCCTTTGGTCTTCTTTTTTCCGCTGCATGTCTAAAAAGTTTTCGATTTTTAGAATTCACAATATACTAGAGAACTTACGAAAAGAGCGTGTCCAACGAAGATGACAATTGAAGAGATGAGAAGATACAGTATTGAATCCATCGATTATCTTCTCATGCTATCTGTAGGCACACGTTGTAGCGAGGAGTTCGAAAATCGATCGGATCAACTTTTGCGGAACTGATTTGACTCTTTTTCGATTTTGTGCGGCTTTTATAATGAAGGATTTCCTTTTTCTAATCCACATTGCAAGAGGGGGCCACGGGGTGATTTGAAAGGAGGAGAAAGGTTGAAACCTTTTTGAGTACACGGGATAAAAACGGAATTTTTAAACGTCTCTTAAAAAGTGAATGAATATCTGACGTCTTCTAGATCTTCAGGGAGCACCATCAGACATCAGATGCTCATATTCCTCTATAAGACGTTAGATTGATAGCATACTCTCTTGTAGGCGTCCAGAATACCAACCTTCACTTCTGAGGAAATTGATTTGGAAAGATAGACGTGGGCATATCTTTCTCTCTCCAGTCGTCGATATTGAGCTCAAAACTTGACATTCAAACTGATTTGGGATTCTCTCCTAGACGGACGTTTTAGACCAGGTTGCAACCTGAAATAAATGAATATTATACTAATTGAGAACCCAAGAATTGTGATCTGATTTTTAATGGGATCAATTCTCCTCTCCCTTACTTCCCCAATAATACTCACGTATTGAAATTAAAAACTTCTGGTCCTTGGAGGCGGCTTCGAATTGCATATCTTCTTGTAATCGGAATTGAGGAGGAGAAAAGAGAAAGAAGGAGAAAAAACTACTATAACTCAGAAAGAACTAAAACCTACAGTAGTCAAGACAGACACTGGTCGTAACGGTTCAAGGCGAACCGACCGTTTCCGATGACAAGCCGATCCGCCCTCCCCTATCTTAACAAGACTACTATAACTCAGAAAGCACTAACACCTACAGTACAATCCAAAACAGTCAAACTAA
Source organism: Caenorhabditis sinica (assembly GCA_963932045.1). Taxonomy (NCBI): domain Eukaryota; kingdom Metazoa; phylum Nematoda; class Chromadorea; order Rhabditida; family Rhabditidae; genus Caenorhabditis; species Caenorhabditis sinica. The sequence goes on from OZ009940.1 coordinate 26,969,445, forward strand.
AATTCAGATCGAGCTAATCTCTCTCCGAAAGCTATGTCCCTTCTCCTCATTTCTGCCACGACTTCTTGACATCGAATCCAAGAAGGTGTCCATTTGAGAAGGCTGTCGCTTGGAGGTTCCGACGGACGACGACGACTCTGAAAATGAAAAATTTAGATTCTCGCTCGATTTTCAAACAAAACGCTGCACCCCGCTCGCTAGTTTCTAATTTTCCGTTACTTCATCTTATGAGCTGGCTCAGATTCTCTGCATCTATCTGACTAAACGAGAGTCAGACCTGGGATCTTTTTAAGCGCTTTTATGGCTGAAATTTTGAACCTCTTCAATCATGCAAACTGAAGAATTTCTGAAGAAAGCCAAGAAGCAACCTTTTTCGCATTTCCAAGCGCTTTTATGGCTGGAAATAAAAAAAAACTTTCATGATAGACGCCCCAGGAGCTCATGTGGCGTCTCCTGGGCTCTCGTAGACAACCAGAATCTGAGCCAAAACTTATACAGAAGAAGCAACGACGACGCCATCAGAAGACAAGAGATTCAACATAATCCCAGCGGGAATCCTTCAAATTTTCAAGCGCTTTTATGCCTGAGAATCAAAGGATTCCTGCATCTATATGACCCTCGTCTGTCTCTATTTTAAAGCACCGGAGCTCATATTTTCTGACTGGGGCTTATCCTACACCTCCAAGTCAACACGTGAGGGATTCTTCCGAATTTTCAAGCGCTTTTATGGCTGAAAATCGAAGAATCCCTCTGTCAGAAGCTCATCGAGAAGTAGCACATACTAACCTCTTTGCCGTCTTCTATCGTTCGTCTCGCTGTCGGTTGTGGAGTTGCGAGGGCCGAGGGGGCGGAGCTTCTGAAAATATTGAAATTTTAGATTTCATGAATGTTTTCTGGCAAAATGCTTCATAGACCTCCATCATTGCCGCTCTTAATTGTCAGGTTTACATCGATAACATCAAGGTGTCAGATCAAGGGGCCTACTTCTATGGAAATAATAGCGCATCCTATCTAGAATCCAACTAATTTCGAACGCTCATAAATCATCTATTCTCATTAAACTGCTTCCAGACATCCAGAAGGTCACCTACACTCAGATAATGCTGATTCCTTATGAAAATCCTTCAGGTTTCATAGAGATTTATGACTGAAAACCGAAGAATTTCCATAGAAAGGAGCCTCCCGACGCGCAACGCCTTCATGAATTCTAGCCTTAATCCTTCCAGGCTTCTAGAAGTTGACGCGTTTTTCACTAGCTGCCTCGTCTTCATTACGGGAATCCTTCGAATCTTCAAGCGCTTTTATGGCTGAAAACTCTAGAATGCCCAAAAAGACCTTCTACCATCTAAAGCGCGATTCCGAAGCACCGGAAGCTCATATCTTCTGACTGGGGCTTATCCTACACCTCCAAGTCAACACATAAGAGATTCTTTCGAATATTCAAGCGCTTTTATGGCTGAGAATCAAAGAATCCCTCTGTCAGAAGCTCATCGAGAAAAAGCACACACTAACCTCTTTTTCGCCTTCTATTGTTTGTCTCGTTGTCCTTGTTGAGATCCGAAGGGTTGAGGGGGCGGAGCTCCTGAAGAAAAACGAATTTCGAAAAATCGAGTAGGTGTGTGATCTAGAGAATGAGACTAGTGAGTTGGGAGCCTATTTCTGTGGAATCTTACTATGGGAATCGAAAAGCATACTAGAAGCTGTCTATCCTAGAATCTCTCAAACTTTCAATCGTTCCAGAAATCCAAAATCCGAGTCATTCAGAAGAAGCAAAGAAGCTATCTAGACTCAACAGCGACCACAGAGGTTTCTCAAATTCCCGAAGCGCTTTTATGGCTGGAAACCGAGGAATCTCCAAAGACACTGATTATCCATCAACAGACGATGCTTCTAGAACTTCAGAATCCGAGAGAGGAGGGCCAACGACTACAGTAATTCTTCAAAACTTCAAGCGCTTTTATGGCTGTAGTTTGAAATATTTCCGAAAAGGATACATCTTCTACATAACGAAACTCCAGGAGCTCATGTACACTCTCCTGGGTTCTCATAGACTTCCAGAATCAACACCTAACTCATATAGACAAGCCAACGACGCCAGCAGGGATTTTTCAAATTTCCAAGCGCTTTTATGGCTTGAAAACCGAAGAATCCCTCTTTCAGATTCCACAGTTGCTTCCACTGAACTCCAGAACTCTCGGGTATTGCTCCAAACCAACCTTTTTTCTTCTTCTCATTTTCCTCCAATTGTCGGCGACGTGCTCGTGGCTTCCCTGGAAAATTGGCTAAATAAAACACACCCATTGAACGTTTTCCTTGTTTTTCAATGTTTTTCAGTTGTTTTTCCTATTTTCTAATCTACTTTTTCTTCTTTTATTTCTCCAGAAGCCATCGAAATTCTGTGATTTTTGTGTCAAAATTCACCAAAAAATTAGCAACAGGGGTACGGTATTAAAGGCGCAGCACCGAAATTCTTCACTGGGTCTCGCAACGAACGAAATTTTTCGAAATTCTGTTCGAATTTTTATGATTTTTTATTCGATTCTCGCCAATTTTTCTGGGTTTAAGATGAAAAAAAGAGGTTTTTGAGAAGAAAAAATTGATGTGGAACATAATTTTACTACTTTTCGCTAATTTTGCTCTTAAAAATGCTCTAGAATCGTCGCCGGTCGCTTATTTTGGGTTTTTAGGGAAAATATCACTCTGCGCTTTCGGTTTTCTTCGAAATTTGGCATAATTTGATAGTTCGTCTGATAAGAATTCTTTTTTTCTCACCTTTATTCCTCCTCTTTGCTTCGATTCATCCTTGCCATCCTTCTTCAATTGCTGGTGGGCATCGGATGATCGGAGATTCTCTGTAAATAAGAAAATTTCAGATGGACTTGGACTTTGACTGGTTTTTGTGGGGTTTTCTTGTGAAATTGCTAATTTTCTGCGCGTATCTAATCCGTCTAGGGCCTAATTTCGTGTAGAAATCGACGAATCTTCTATAAAAACTGGCTAGGCGTCTTCTATAGCTCCAGAAGCTTAGCTATACACTTTCAGAAGACACTGCTTTCTTATGAAATCCTTCAAGTTTTCATGTGCTTTTATGACCGAAAACTGAAGAAATCCGATAAGAAAGAGCTTCCGAAACGCGACGCCTTCATGAATTCTAGTTCTGCTCCTTCTAAACTCTCCGAATCTGACTCATTCTTCACTTCTAATGCTCAATGAAACTACAGGAATCCTCCGGAAATCCAAGCGCTTTTATGGCTGGAATCCGAAGAATTCTGTAGGGGGAGCTCATGAACACTCTCCTGGCCTAGACTCCACTAACTGCATCGTCTTCATTACGGGAATTCTTCGAATCTTCAAGCGCTTTTATGGCTGAATCCTCTAGAACTCCCGAAGACCCTATCTGCATAACCACGCGATTCCGAAAGACCAGACGCTCATGATATCTGACTGAGGCTTATCCTACACCTTCCAGTCAACATATAAGGGATTCTATCAAAATTTCAAGCGCTTTTATGGCTGAAATTTGAAGAATCCCTCAGAAACGCTTCGACAAAACTCCAGAGCCATCCGAAGTCGAACTGCAACTAACCTTGATGACGTCTTCTTTTCGAGTGAGAAGATCCGTAGGTGAGGGGACGGAGGGGGCGGAGTCTCTGGAAATAACTAACTTTAGACATATTTTCTGGCTAACAGATTCCCTGCTCCTAATTATTTGATTTCTAGTTCCTTTTTGTGCTCTTGCTCTGTTTTCTCTCTGATAAATCAAGATTCAGACTAAAAAGCCTTCTATTGTGGAATCTCCGATTCAGAATTTCTCCAAATTTCAAGCGCTTTTATGGCTGGAATTTGAATAATCTTCCGAATAGTTCATCCATCTTGGCTAGACCACAAGAATCACAGCTGTTATATAAATTCAAAAGAAACTGGTTCCTGAGAATCCTTTTAGTTTTCGAGTGCTTTTATGACCGAAAACTGAAGAAATTCCACAAAAAGGAGCCTTCCGAAACGCAACGCCTTCATGAATTCTAGATCTAATTCATCTACGCCTCCGACTCATTTTCCACTAGCTGTGCAGTCTTCATTATGGGAATTCCTCGAATCTTCAAGCGCTTTTATGGCTGAAAACTCGAATTCCCGGAAAAAGACCACCTAAAGCGCGATTCCGGAGCACTAGAAGCTCATATTTTCAGACTGGGGCTTATCCTACACCTTCCAGTCAACATATAAGGGATTCTATCAAAATTTCAAGCGCTTTTATGGCTGAAAAATCGAAGAATCCCTCTGAATCGCTTCGACAAAACTCCAGAGCCATCCGAAGTCGAACTGCAACTAACCTTGATGACGTCTTCTTTTCGAGTGAGAAGATCAGTAGGTGAGGGGGCGGAGCTTCTGGTTTTCATCTCCGTGTGTTGTCGTCCCTTTTTGCTCCAGTTGGGCCATGTGCGGGGGGGGGGGGGGGGCGGAGTCTCTGGAAATAACTAACTTTAGACAGATTTTCTGGCTAACAGCCCCCCCTGTTTCTAATTATCTGATTTCTAGTTGCTTTTCTTGTGGATTTGCTCACTAACCGATGAATCAAAAGTCGACTAAAAAGCCTTCTGATGTGGAATCTCCGACTCAGAAATTCTCCAAATTTCAAGCGCTTTTATGGCCGAAATCCGAGGAATCATCCGAATAGTTCATCCATCTTGGCTAGACCACAAGAATCACAGCTGTCATATAAATTCAAAAGACACTGGTTCCTGAGAATCCTTCAAGTTTTCGAGTGCTTTTATGACCGAAAACTGAAGAAATTCCACAAAAAGGAGCCTTCCGAAACGCAACGCCTTCATGAATTCTAGCTCTTATCCATCTACGCTTCTAGAATCCGACTCATTTTCCACTAGCTATGCAGTCTTCATTATGGGAATCCTTCGAGATTTCAAGCGCTTTTATGGCTGAAAACTCTAGAATTCCCGAAGAAACCGTCTGTATAACCGTGCTTATAACGCGATTCCGAAGCACCAGACGCTCATATTTTCCGACTGGGGCTTATCCTACACCTCCAAGTCAACACGTGAGGGATTTTTCCGAATTTTCAAGCGCTTTTATGGCTGAAAATCGAAGAATCCCTCTGTCAGAAGCTCATCGAAAAATAGCGCATACTAACCTTTTTTTTCGCCTTCTTTTGCGTATCTCGGTGACGTTGTCGAAGTCCGATGGTGGGAGGGGGCGGAGCTTCTGAAAATAATGCAATTTTAAATTTCAGGATAGTTTTCAGGCAAAAAGCTTCATAGACCCCATGGCTGCCGCTCCTAATTATCAAAATTCAAGTGGCAAGTCCCCTAGGTTACTAAACATTTACCGGATCAATGAATAGTCAGAGTGAAACGCCTACTTCTGTGGAAATCATATCGCATCTTGTCTAGAATCTCACTAATTTCAAGCGCTCATAGATCATCTATTCTCACTAAGCGCCTTCCAGTTCTCCTGAATCTTAGCGGTTATCTACACTCAATAGAAGCTGATTCCTTATGGAAATCCTTCAGTTTTCAGTATTTTTGTGACCGAAAACTGAAGAAATTCCACAGAAAGGAGCCTTCCGAAACGCAACGCCTTCATTAATTATAGCTCTAATCCATCTACGCTTCTAGAATCCGACTCATTTTCCACTAGCTATGCAGTCTTCATTATGGGAATCCTCCGAATCTTCAAGCGCTTTTATGGCTGAAAACTCTAGAATTCCCAAAAAAGACCACATAAAGCGCGATTCCGAAGCACCGGAGCTCATATTTTCTGACTGGGGCTTATCCTACACCTCCAAGTCAACACGCAAGGGATTCTTTCGAATATTCAAGCGCTTTTATGGCTGAAAATCGAAGAATCCCTCAAAATCGCTTCAGCAGAACTCTAGAGCGCTCTGAAATTGCACTTCCACTAACCTAGTTTCCGCCTTCTTTTCGATCGAGAAGTTCCAGTGGTGAGGGGGGGGGGGGCGGAGCTTCTGAAAATAATGAATTTTAGATTTCATGAATGTTTTCAGGCAAAAAGGTTCCTAGAACCCCCTCGCTGCCGCTCCTAATTGTCAGATTTTTAGTGGCTCGTCCTCTAGGTTACTGTACATCTGTCGCATCAATCAAGAATCAGATCAAAAAGCATGCCTCTGTGGAAATAATAGGGCATCCTATCTAGAATCCGACTAATTTCGAACGCTCATAAATCATCTATTCTCATTAAACTGCTTCCAGACATCCAGAATCTTAGCTGTTCTCTACACTCAGAAGATGCTGATTCCTTATGAAAATCCTTCAGGTTTCATAGAGATTTATGACTGAAAACCGAAGAATTTCCACAGGAAGGATCCTCCGAAGCGCCATGAGCTCATAAATCTACCTCTAATCCATCTAGGCTTCTAGAATCTGACTTCCACGAGCTACGCAGTCTTCATTATGGGAATTCTACGAATCTTCAAGCGCTTTTATGGCTGAAGACTATAGAATTCTCCAAAAGACCATCTAAAGCGCGATTCCGAAGCACCGGAAGCTCGAATTTTCTGACTGGGGCTTATCCTACACCTCCAAGTCAACACGTGAGTGATTCTTCCGAATTTTCAAGCGCTTTTATGGCTGAAAATCGAAGAATCCCTCTGTCAGAAGCTCATCGAAAAATAGCGCATACTAACCTCTTTGGCGTCTTCTATCGTTTGTCTCGCTGTCGGCTGTGGGGGTCTGAGGGAGCGAGGGGCGGAGCTTCTGAAAATAATGAGATTTTAGATTTCATAAAGGTTTTCAAGCCAAAAGCTTCATGGACCCCTTGACTGCTGCTCCTAATTGTCCGATTTTTAGCGGCTAGTCCTCTAGGTTACTGTACATCGATCATATCAATCAAGAGTCAGATCAAGGAACTTACTTCTATGGAAGTCATAGCGCATCTTATCTAGAATCTGACTAATTGTGTGCGCTCATAAATCATCTATTCTCACTAACCTCATTCTAGACTTCCAAGATATTAGCTGTTCTCTACACTCAACAGAAGCTGATTCCTTATGAAAAGCCTACAGGTTTCATACTGTTTTTCTGACTGGAAACCGAAGAATTTTCATAGAAAGGAGCCTCTCGAAGCGCAACGCCTACATGATTTCGAGCCTTAATCCTTCTACGCTTCTAGAATCCGACTCATTTTCCACTAGCTATGCAGTCTTCATTATGGGAATTCTCCGAATCTTCAAGCGCTTTTATGGCAGAAGACTATAGAATTCCCAAAAAAGACCACCTAAAGCGCGATTCCGAAGCACCAGAAGACCCCAAATTCTGACTGAGGCTTATCCTACACCTCCAAGTCAACACGCAAGGGATTCTCCATAATTTTCAAGCGCTTTTATGGCCGAAAATCGAAGAATCCCTCAAAATCGCTTCGACAATTCTCCAGAGCGCTCCGAAATTGCACTGCTACTAACCTTGTTTCCGTCGTTTGTCGATCAAGAAGATCCAATGTGGAGGGGCGGAGCTTCTGAAAATATCGAAATTTTAGATTTCATGATAGTTTTCAGGCGAAAAGCGCCAGAGACACCAATAACTTCGTTATCAGATTTTCAGTGGCTATTCCTCTAGATTACTGTACATCGATCACATCAATCAACAGTCAGATCAAAGAACCTACTTCTATGGAAATCATCGCGCATCTTATCTAGAATCCGACTAATTTCGAACGCTCCTAGCTTCTCTACTCTCATTAAACTCCTTCCAGACCTCCAAAATCTTAGCTGCTCTCTACACTCAAATAAAGCTGATTCCTTATGAAAATCCTTCAGGTTTCACCGTTTTTATGACAGAAACCGAAGAATTTCCAAAGAAAGGAGCCTTTCGACGCGCAACGCCTTCATGCTTTCTAGCCTTAATCTTCCTTCCTTCGCTTTAAACTCCAAGAATCCTTCGAGGCTTCAAGCGCTTTTATGGCTGAATCCTCTAGAATTCCCGAAGACACTGCCGAATAGTCATGCGCAATTCGGAAGCACCGGAAGCTCATATTTTCTGACTGGGGCTTATCCTACACCACCAAGTCAACTCAAGGGATTCTTCCAAATCTTCAAGCGCTTTTATGGCAGAAGATAGAAGAATCCCTCAAAATCGCTTCGACAATACTCTAGAGCGCTTTGGACTCAGCCAAATTGGACGTCTACTAACCTTGTTTCCGTCGTTTGTCGATCGAGAAGTTCCAATGTTGAGGGGGTGGAGCTTCTGAAAATAATGAAGTTTTAGATTTGATGAAGGTTTTCAGGCAAAAAGCTTCATAGACCGCCTTCACTGCTGCTTCTAATCGCCTAATTTTTAGTGGCTAGTCCTCTGGGCTACTGTACATCTATCACATCAATCAAAAGTCAGAGCAAGGAGGCGCTTCCAGACCTCCAGGGTCTTAGTTGTTCCCTACGCTCAAAATAATCGGATTTCCTATGAGAATCCTTTAGGCTTTCAAGTGCTTATATGACTGGGAACCGTAGAATTTCCATAGAAAAAGATCTTCAAAACGCCGCTTTTCATGAAATCCAGCTCTAATCCTTCTACACTTCCAGGATCTTGCTAATTCGTCACTTTAGGAGCTCAACGAAGCTACGGGAATCCTTCGAGATTTCAAGCGCTTTTATGGCTTAAAATCGAAGAATCCCTTTATCAGAAGCCATAATCGCTTCCTCGGAGCTCCAGAAGGCTTGTGATATCGCACATACTAACCTTCTCTTCTCATATTGTCATCGGGGGCCCTTCTTGCTCTTCTTGGTGTTGTCGAGCTTTCTGGAAAAAATTGTTTAGCTTCTAGACAATTTCCAGTTGGTTCTCCATTCTGCTCCTAATCTTTCTTATGCCTAGATTCCTACGAAATTCAGCGATTTTCCATCAAAAATCAGCCAAGAAGTGAATTGTCGTCAGATCTGATGCTTGGTCCGCAAGTGACACGCTGACGCAAAAGTGCACAGAAAGCCGCCAAGTCGCCGAAATTCAAGTCAAGCGGCGGCTCTTTTTCTCAATTTTCGCTATTTTTCAGTTTTGGCTAACTACTGAGTAAATGCCGAGCTAATTGCTCAATTTCCTTCAGTTTTTCCGAAAAAATTAGCCAAAAGGCCGTCAGATCTGGTGTTAGGTCCGCAAGTGACACGCTAACGCAAAAGGGGGCGCTTTTTCTCAGTTTTTGCTTGTTTCACATTATCCTTAGGCTTATTCTCGAATTCTGTCACGCTAGTCGCTCAATTTCCTCCAGTTTTCCTCAAAAAGTCGGCCAAAAAAGTTATTTGTCGTCAAGTCTGCTGCTAGGTCCGCAAGTGACACGCTGACGCAAAAATGCATAAAAGGACTTCAAGTCGCCGAAAATCAAGACAAAAGGCGGTTTTTTCTCAGTTTTCGCTTGTTTTCCGCATCTGTCAGTCTAGTTGCTCAATGTCCTCCCGTTTTTCGAATTCAGGAATCTTGAGTGAGTTCTCTACCTTCCGATTCCAAGGGCGAAATTCGTTGGAGAAGTTGTTGGTGGCGCTTTTGAAGGTTGCCGACGACCCTGAAAATGAGAAAACATTACATATCCGATAGGCAACAACAGAAAGACTTGAAAAAGCCGAAAATCCAGTTAAAAGGGGGCCTTTTTCCTAGATTTCGCTAATTTCCCTCCATTCTCACCTTATTTTCGGGGGTTTACTCCAGGTTTCCCCTGTCCATTGATCCTTCGGCGCGTCCCGATCCTCCGTCGTCCATCTCGATCCATCCCAATCCGTCGATTCGTCGTTGGCGCATCTCCATCCTCGATCCTCGGCCCAATCCATCGATTCCTCCTCCATAAGCACATACCCAAACCTTTCACCAAACCACCACACACGACCTTACCATGCCACGAAATCAAGTCATGATCAACAAGTCTCGTATTTGCACCATAATCGGGAAAATCAGTGAGGCCTGATAGTCCCCTAGGAGCGAAGGCCAGGCGGCCAGTGTGGAAACTCCCAACTATCCACGAATGGACAAGTAGTTGAGAGCGGGACCCTAAGGGAGTTGAATCTTTACAAAAGATTCGCGGGAGTTTCGGTTGTCTGCACCAGTTTTTCACTGAAACCACACCGGGTTCACAACATAGGAACGTTATGGCAAGAGAAGTTAGACTTTGTTTTCCTCTATATAGGTTTCCGTACGCAAGGATACATTTAGGAGTCGGGCAGATATATTTGCCGGAACTTCTCTCCGCTCCTCCCTCTCTTTTCGCCCAGTCCACTATGCGTGTCTGTACGCAGGCCGAAACTCCCCTCCCACCCTTCTACGCTTCACGTCAAATTTTTGGCTACTAGGTTTGAGTTTTTTGGGTGCGCGCAGTGCTTTGGGATCTGCAAGAATGACATGGTTTTTCACTCGTTTTAGCCAGATTATCTTACGATTTTTCCCCCCATTTTCTCCCTCTCAATCACCTCCAAATTGCTAAATTTCCCTATTTTTTCAGCCAAGAAGAGCAAATCCCTAATAGATTACCACAAAAATTTCGAAAAAAAAAAGAGCCAAATTTTGAGATTTTCCTATCGAAGAGAGCACAGAGATCACGAAAATTCACCTAGATTTCAAGATTTTTCGGAAAAAAAGAGGTCCATGTCTAGGCCTAGCCAGAATCCTAAGGCTCTAGACAACTCGAAAATTGGAAACTTTGGACATTTTTGGCTAAAAATCCACGTTTTTCTAGTCAAAATTGGCTTCGAAAGTGTCATCTTGTGGTAGAGCGATCAAAAAGTGCTCTATTGAGAATCAGTAGGATGTAGGGTCGTCGTGTTTTCGCTCTATTGACAATAAGAAAGTTCGTGTTAATGAGAATCCTTCGTTTTCCCAGATTATCCCTCGATTTTTCCTCATTTTTCCTCCTTTTCTCCCTCACAGTCATCTCGAAATCGCTAAATTTACCTATTTTTTCAGCCAAAAAGAGAACAAGTGCACAGAGAGATCCCAAAATTTCAAATAGATTCCACAAAAGTTTCGAAAAAAAAGAGCCAAATTTTGAGAATTTCCCATCGGAAAGAGCACAGAGATTTTGAGGATTCCACTGAATTTCGAAAGTTCATCAGAAAAAAGGGGCTAAGCTCTAAGCCTAATCGAAATCCGGAGCCTCTAGACAACTCGAAACTTGGAAATTTTCGACGTTTTTGGCTAAAAATCCACGTTTTAATAGGAAAAATGGCTCTTAGGGGGGTCCTGATTCATCGCAAAGCTGCTCTATCGAAAATTAGAAAACTCGCCCTGATGCTAATACTAAATCCCGAGAAATCGCGCTCCATTGAGAATCAGAAGAGCCTAGGGTTGTCGTAATTTCGCTTGATTGCCAATAGGAAAGTTCGCTCTAATGAGAATCTCAGATCTCGATGAAATGTGCTCAATTGACAATCTGGAGTCTCTGTAGATCGTAAATACGCTCTATTGATAATCAGGAAGTTTGCTCCATTGAGAATCCATTATATATCGGCACGAAGAGAATATGTGAGAACCCGGAATCGAAGATTAGAGGACCAAGATTATCCGTAAAGTCGCTCTATTGAGAATTCGAAAGTTTCCGCCTCGAAATTGCTTATTTCCCTATTTTTCAGCCATAAAGAGCACAAGAGCAAAGAGAGATCCCGGAAATCCTACTAGATTTCGAGATTTTTCGAAGAAAAAGGCCAAATTTCGATATTTTTCTACCGAGAAGAGCACATAGATTCCGAGGATTCTAGAAAATTTCGATAGTTCTTCGAAAGAAAGAGGTCGATGTCTAAGCCTAACCGGGATTCTGAGCGTCTAGACAATTCGAAACTAAAATTTTTTCGTCATTTTTGACTAAAAATTCAGGTTTTTCTAGTCAAAATTGGCTTCGAAACTGTCATCCAGTGGTACAGCGATCGAAAAGTGCTCTATTGAGAAACAGGAGGATCTAGGGCCGTCAGGAAGTTTGCTCCATTGAGAATCCCTTATATATCGGCACGAAGAGAAAATGTGCTCTACTGAGAACCTGGGATTTCGCTCTATCGAAGATTAGGGGACCAAGATTATCCGTAAAATCGCTCTATTGAGAATTCGAAAGTTTGCTCTGTTGATAGTCAGAAATGTCGGAATGTGGGCGAAGCGAAAGTGATATATTGAAACACAGCGAATTCGCTCTATTCAGAATCAGAAGGAGTCCTCGATTTATCGAAATTCGGCTCTTATCGCAATGGGAAAGCTTGTTCTAATGAGAAATTGCAAATATCGCTCTGTTTCGTGCAAAGAGAAAACGTGCTCTATTGAGAACCGAAAATCTCAATGATGTGAAAAAGGGTGCTCGATTGAGAAGCAGCGTTTTCGCTCTATGAGGAAGGTCTATCGTAAACTGGCTTCCTCCGAAAGTTCGCTCTAATGGAAATATGAAGTCTCACATTGTGCACAGAGAGAAAGTAATGACGATCAGAAAAGGTGCTCCAGTGAGAATTAGCAATTTCGCTCTACTGTGAAGCAATCCCACTGGGATCGGAAGTCATTTAGTGCGCTCTATTGGAAATCAGAAATATCGCTCTAATGAGAACGGGGAATCTCGCTCTGTGGATAATCATAAGATATGCTCCAACGAGACTCAAGAACCTAATCGGAGACCAGGTAGCTGGTCTTAATGGGGATCAGGAAGTTCGCTTTAATGAAATTCTCAAGTCTCACTTTGACCACGATCTCTGGATAGTCAGAAAAGTGGCTCCAATGAGAACTGCTAGACTCTCTCTCTCTACTGTGAATCTATCCCACGGAGATCGGAAGCCACTCTAATCGAAACCAGAAAGTCCACTAAGGGAATCATAGCAATGGGGACCCTCGCGTACCTATTCCTTATCGTTCCTTTCCTTTGTTGCCATCCCGACCTTCCCATGGTGTCGCTGTCGTCGGTGGCGGCGCGGCGATCCGGAGGGTAGATCCTTTTTTGGCGGAGACTGGCTTTGTAGGCCCTGCAAAATCAGAAAATGTTAATTTCAAGCTTAAACCCAAGAATTTTCTTACCTTTCCTTATGGTCTCCTTGCCTCCCCAAGTTTCCGTTTCGAGTTCACAACGCACCCCCTCATGCTCAAGACCATATCTGATCATGGTTCGCATAATCGGTGAGGCACACTAGGGCCTGTGCACACCTTAGCGTTAGTGGCCATGAGCAGAGGAGAGGGGTGCCGAAACCCTGACACGTCCACTTTTGTGGGAAAATCAGGTACGGGCCTCTTTGAGACAAGTCAAGGTGAATGCGGGCGCTCATAGCTAATGCTGTTAGCCCTCATGCTGTACGGAAACTACGGCAGGTTGCGAATGATTATACCCATATAGAGCAAATCAGTCTTGTGGGAGAGGCCTTTTGGTAGTCAGCCAATCCCCCGTACCGTCTCGGCTCCCTCTTACAGCACGGATCTTCCGGATCCACCCCGTCCCACCCGAGACTAATTTGAACAACGTTCAATTTAGCCGTTTCGTCAAATTGTTGTGAACGGACCCCCAAAAGAGAGATAGAGGGGCGAGATTGTGGGAGAATCTACAAAAAAAAAGAGATAAATAAAGGGTACGGTGAAGATAGAGGAGCTAATCAGGACGGGAATAGTAGGGGAGAAATGGGATAGCAACAATCGCGCTCTATTGAGAATCAGGGGGGGGGGAGAGGAAAGTTTGCTCTAGTGAGACTCAGAAAACACGCTCTATTGACAACACGGAAAACGAAAATATTAAGAATTGGATAGTATGGAGAAGGAGCAAGAAGAGATCAGGACGAGAATAAAATTAGAAAATCGAAAAGCGCTCTATTGACATTCCCAGAAAAAGAGAAGGCAGTGATGTTACTGTATCGAAAATCAGAAATTTCGCTCAAAAAAGGCTCAGAAAGCTTGCTCTATTGACAACACAGAAAAAATAGAAGTCCGGAATCTTACTGTCTCGAAAATCAGTGAAACCACTCTGATATGGTTGGAAAGTTCGCTCTAATAAGAAGATAAGAAAACGTGCTCTATTGAGAACTAGGAACCTCTCTCTAAAGAAAATCAGAGACTTCCAGGATGCTTCGTAAATTTGCTCTATTGAAAAGTTCTGAATCTTGACCGTTTGGAAGCCAGCAGAAGTTTGGAAGCCAGTAGAAAACGGAAGCTCCATTGAGAAGAAAAAATCTCGCTCTGTGGAGAATAGGGGAAACGTGCTCTATTGAGATTCAGAAAATTCGATCCATTGCTAAACAGTAATCGCTAAAATCAGAAAAATCGCTCTGTTGAGAACCAGAAAAACTCGCTCTATTGAGACTATTGGGAAGCAGGAACATCGCTCCATTGAGACTCAAAAGTATCACAATCTCGCTCTAATGAGAATTCGAAAGTACGCTCCATTGATAATCTAGAATCGTGTCCTATCGAAAACCAGGAAATTTCGTAGAAAATAAGAAAGTTCTCCTCGAAAAAGTTCGTTTTTTCGCTCTGTAGGCTATTAATGAAAGTTGCTCTATTGTGAATCAGGTTGTGATCTTCCGGAAAATTGAAAATTCAGAAAGTACACTCTGTTGATAATCAGCTGCCTCGCTCCGTAGACGAAAAGGGAAAAGTTCTCTATTGTAAATCAAAAGTTCCCGTTTAAAATTTGCATTGTTGTGAAGTAATGTGATCTTCTAGGCAATTTGCTATTTGTTGAGATTCAGAAAGTACGCTCTGTTGATAATCAGCTATGGAAATTTGATCTATTCCTCGGAAGCCCTACTAGACAATGTCAGAGTCAGCAAAATCACTCTATTCAGCTAGAAATTCAAAATTCAGCGCGGTAGACCGCGATCAGCTTGAATTCGCGGGATCAAAGCAAGTTTCAGCAGTAGAAATGATGAGAATTTCAACGAAAAACCGGACGATAGCAACATAGAAGATTTCAGCGAAAATTTGAAGATGTGTTAGGAGAAAATAGCGAAAAGATGGACGCGATGACAGCTAGCAGCGATGAGAAAAGCTTGAAAATCTCGAAAAAACGAAGAAAATCCGTCGAAAAACCCCCCAAAAAACCGTCATCACCCCAGGTGACTTGCACCGAAAAAATGACGATTTTTGATTGAAGATGACAAATCGAGATTTTTTTGGCGCGCGGGTAGATCGAAAAATTTTGATCTTTCGTGGCGAGAATCATCGAGGGAAAACTTTTTGATACTGTAATTTTGGGGCTTTTCAAGGGGAATTTCATCTGTTTCGTCGTCTTTTTTTCTGTAAAAATTGTCTTTTTCCTCGGAATTACAAATTTCGCTCATAAAATCAAAAATTTTCAATTTTTCAGCAAAAAATGAGTCAACAAATCTTCGGATCGATCGGATAATCGGTAAGCATTTTTTCCCTCTTTTTTTCGAATGTTTCCCACTGAAAATGTTCAATTTTAGGCAGACATCGATCGACGAGAGGGCAACAACTTCAATTGTACAACAAGAAGCTTCTGAAGGTGAAAATTTCAATAATTTCCCTTGATTTTTTTTTCGAAATTCGATAGATTTTCGCTGCCCAAAAGCTTTAAAGAAGGATTCCGGTCAGTGATTTTTATTGCTTTAACATAGAAAAAATCTGTGTAGATTCCAAAAATCGCAATGAAAAATCCCGAAAATTGCTCTAAAATCCCGAAAAAGAGCCTTGAAATGAACGAAAAACCCGGGAGGCCACTTCTGCGATTTTTGCTCATTTCGGAGCGCATTTTCGGGGTTTAGAGCGATTTTTAAGAATTTTCATTACTATTTTCGGAATCTGCATACATTTTTACGCCTTTCAAAGCAGAAATAAGTTTTGAAATGACCAGAAAAATCGAAATTTTCTTTCAAAGCACGATTTCTGACCCCGTTTTCCACTGAAAACCGTTCAACATTAAGAGGCGTTCCATGTAATTTTCGAGTATGAGGCGGCACTAGGATTTCAAACTTGATTAGGGTGGCTGGTATTTTATAAATATAGACTGGTGGGACCACAAAGTGCAATACTAATATTTTCGTCTGGCTCCGCCCCCTCTTGGTACCTAAAAAATTGATAAGAGGTCAAAAATCGAAAATTTTTCCAGAAAGAGATATTGATGAAATCTCAACGGAAATAGATAGCTGGCATGTTTTTGAGCATTTTTCATTCACATACCAAAATTTTAGCTCTCCTGCTTCTTGGAGAAAAAAGTTGATTTTTCACGAAAATTTTCAAAATTTTCGAAATTTCATGTTCTGAGTGCCGTCTTGAAAAATTTTTCCACCATTTCCTGCGAGATATCTTTAAATATCAAATCTGCAACTCATTGGGAGTTTACAGTCAAAAAATCTCCCAATGTTTCGCGGTGACTCAAAGTCGAAAAATGACAAAGTATGAACTTGGCTTACTGAAAATGAACGTACCCCTATACATGGTTGGAGGGGTCATTTTCATGGAATCTAAAGATCTTGTGGTTATGAGTAGTACTCATCAAAACTAACATCAGCACAAAATTTGAGCTGCTTTGGATCTGATTCATTCAAGTTACAGGACTTGAAAAAATCCCCTCACTTTTTTTGAGGTGAGTTTTTGGAATGGCTCCAATTTGGTCAATTCTCGATGAATTCAGCTGAAATTTTCAGGAATTTATTATCTTGGTTTTCAATGCTGTTAACTTGTTTAACTAAACAAATCTCTCGCAAAATATTTTCTTTCGTTCATGAAGATGCTTTAAGAAAATGTCCGACTGGAAAAATTTTACGTTTTTTTGAAAACAATGAAAATAGTATGACAACATGTATTTTGAACATGTATAGTAAACTCCTGAAAATTTCAGCTAAATTCATCGAGACTTAACCAAATTGGAGCCATTCCAAAAACTCACCTCAAAAAAAGTGAGGGGATTTTTTCAAGTCCTGTAACTTGAATGAATCAGATCCAAAGCAGCTCAAATTTTGTGCTGATGTTAGTTTTGATGAGTACTACTCATAACCACAAGATCTTTAGATTCCATGAAAATGACCCCTCCAACCATGTATAGGGGTACGTTCATTTTCAGTAAGCCAAGTTCATACTTTGTCATTTTTCGACTTTGAGTCACCGCGAAACATTGGGAGATTTTTTGACTGTAAACTCCCAATGAGTTGCAGATTTGATATTTAAAGATATCTCGCAGGAAATGGTGGAAAAATTTTTCAAGACGGCACTCAGAACATGAAATTTCGAAAATTTTGAAAATTTTCGTGAAAAATCAACTTTTTTCTCCAAGAAGCAGGAGAGCTAAAATTTTGGTATGTGAATGAAAAATGCTCAAAAACATGCCAGCTATCTATTCCCGTTGAGATTTCGTCAATATCTCTTTTAGGAAAAATTTTCGATTTTTTTCCTATTATCAATTTTTTAGGTATCAAAAGGGGGCGGAGCCAGACGAAAATTTTAGTATTGTACTTTGCGGTCCCACCAGTCCATATTTATGAAATACCAATCACCCCAATCAAATTTGAAATTCTAGTGCCGCCTATAGTGAAGTCACACTCGAGAATTACGTGGAATGTCTCTTAAAAATTAATTTTTGAAAAAAAAAAAGCTCTCCTAAATCCTGAATTTTGGGCTCCAAGGGGTCCTCTTTGATATGAATAATCGAAAAATTCGAAATTCTTACAAACCCGGTGGTTACTACTGATGAGGCTGCGCCACCGGGGATTAGGGTGTCTTAGGTGTAATTGTCTCAATTTCATTTTCTATTCAAGCTCTAGTAAGAGCAGCCGAAAGCTTGAATATCTATAGGTAGGTGCTCTTACTATACGCTCAGTCTATCTGAGCGTACTTCTAGGGGTATTCTAGACACACAGACAGACGAAAAGGCAGAAATAAGCGTATTCGGTCGTTTTAGAAGTGTCCGTGGCTTTTCCTAGCTCAATAGGCTTACCTAGGCTTACTAGGCCTTTCTACCTTTTCTAAATTTTTCTAGGCCTTTCAATCCCTTTCAATCCCTTTCGTAGGTTTTTCGGACCCCTCTAATCTTTTTGGACATTTCTAGGCTTTTAGACCTTTTTAGGTGTTTTCGTCGTCTCCTTAGGCTAATCTAATTTTTCAGGTCTTTCAGGTTTTCCTTTGCCTTTCTAGGCTTCTTCTTCTTTCTTTTATTTTTATTTTCTTTTTTCTCTCAATAAACGATTTAGTACAATTTGTGTTCTGTTATGAATTCGCATCGCTTATCTTACAAGTTTTGGGAGGGAAATTGGGAATTTCAGGTCAATGATAACACACATATTTCGAGACATATGGAGCGGTCTAGATGTTGACCTCGGCTCCGCTGTCGATGTAAAGAGCTTTTGTGGAGCCCCGAGGAGATACCATAATTTCTTATCAGCACGAAATTCTCCACGGAAAAACTAAATCAGGAAGAACCATAATTAATATGATTATTATGAGGTGATCTCCTCTTCTTCCCTTTCTTCCAAAGTAACCATTCCTATTACTACCGACTTTCCCATAATTTACACGTACTACTGAAGAACTACTCCCAGACCCTCCCTCTCTTTTTCAAACACATTTTAGTGGACTTTTCTCGAACTTACTCTCTTACCTTCGGTCTGAATTTTAACTTGGATTTCTCCCATCCAACGTTGTTCGTATCTGAACTTTGTGTGAAACCACTGCTATGTATAATTTTCGAGACTCCCTCCCTTTTCCACTACTACCCTACCCCAAACCAGCCCTCCAATATGTTCCCACTCGACCCTAAATCATTTTTGAATGCTCGAAAGGTGCTACTGTAGGAACAGCCAATTCAGGTAGTTTGCAGATTCTCGAGGACAATGGGTGTTTCAGAATTTCGGTGGATCAGAAATTTGAATGGAATCGAGAGGTTCGGAAAAGATTCGAGTGTGATTTTAAAAAAATTTCATTTCATTGTCAATGAAGTAGTGTCATATTGGAATTATGCTAACAGTTTTATTATGAACATGGATATTGGATTGAGAAATGGAATATAGGAAGAATTTATTGAGAACGAATTATCGTAATGAGTTTCCCAGTGCACGATAGATTTGTTATTGCCTTACCTAAACTACAGTACCGGCCATAATGATATTCGTTTTCGTCATTTTCAGTGGAAAATCGTCAACTTCGGGTAGCTGAAAAAGTGATTGAATGTTGTTTTTTCTGTTTGAAAATTTGAGAATGTATTAATCAAACTTTGATCTTTCATTTTGTAGTTGACAACTTCTTTGTACAAGTCCGCTCGGCCAAGGTATGGCCCGTCAAAAAAAATCTCCAAACATTTTGAGTATTAGCACTGAAATCAAGCAAAATTTGGCATCGCAGTAGGATTCTAAGCGTAACTTTTTCGATTGAAGAGATACCAAAAAGTTGTCAACTACAAAATTAAAGTTCAAGGTTTTATTCATATACTCCCCAATTCTCAAACAGAAACAACTACTTTGATTAACTTTTTCAGACACCGAGAATTGGCGTTTTTCAACTGAAATTGACTAAAACGAATATCATTATGGCTGGTACTGTATATTCAACCAGTAAAACCATCTGATACAAAATGCATCCTTGTTTATCGCATGGCAGGAAAACCGGTTCATCTATTCGACAAACTGAAATTTTCATCAATGAACACAATGGGTTACACAATTTGATATCATCTTTTGATCATCAATTTTCAAAGATTGACGAAGTCTTCCAATTTATATCTAGTTCTGTTTCCTTCTCTCCATCACACGTGACTTCCTTTCTACTCATGACTAACTTTATAGCGATAGGTAAACGGAACATAAAGTTAAACATAGAAGGTTCTTGATAAAAATTGCATAACCTTCCCTCAGTTAGTGGTTCATTTTCATTCCTCCCCCACCTTATCATCTGATTTTCTTCGGTCAATATTTTTTATGTTTTTCTCTTCCACCCTGAATGCTGAAGTACAGTTGAACCTCCAAAGCGATGTATTTTTGGGTCAAAAATTGTGTGTTCGTCAATCCACCGAAAGATTCAATCAATTTTGATGGATCTGAATTTTCAAAAAATAATGAGAGTCGTGATCAAGGCTCCAACATCGATGGTGATGAATGCAATCAAAAAATAAAGTTTTGTAAGTCATTCCTGGGGTCTGTTTATGAATTTTTCAATATTTTCAGATATTACTATTGCTCTTATTCTCTTCTTATCTCCAATTCCAATCTATTTCATTAGCACTGGAATAATCAAATCGAATGAATGTCGTCCTCATCCAAAACTGCCGTTCTGGATGATTGTTGTTGGAGCTTGTATGCTTTTTGAAGCTACTTCCAGTTTTTACATTGGTATCCAGTCATATAGAAAGCGGCAAATTTCTAAAAAGAGTGTATCTCCTGTGTTGATTATAATGCGAAAATCAGTGAGAATGTCGATTTTTGGATTGTGAGTGTAACATTAGAATAATTTTTACAGTACTGGCAATAATGATATTCGTTTTTGTTATTTTCAGTGGAAAATCGTCAACTTTGGGTGGCTGAAATAGTGCTTCAAAGTCACTTTTTCTGTCTAAAAATTTGAGAGTGTATTAATCAAATCTTGAACTTTTATTTTGTAGTTGCCAACTTTTTTGTACAAATCCGCACTGCCAAGATATGGCTCGTGGAAAAAAATTCAAGAATTAGCGCTGAAATCGAGCAAAATTTGGCATCGCCGTAGATTTCTGAGCCTAACTTTTTTGATTGGAGAGATACAAAAAAGTTGTCAACTTCAAAATTAAAGTTCAAGGTTTGATTCAGATACCCTCAATTTCTCAAACAAAAATAACTACTTTGAATTAGTTTTTCAGCCACTTGAAGTTGGCGTTTTTCAACTGAAAATAACGAAAACAAATATCATTATGGCCGGTACTGTATCAAAAAAACTTGTTTTTTCAGATCTATCATTGGTTTCATCTGGAGTTCTTTGTATCTGACACACGAGGAAAATCAACTGATCTGCTCTAGTCTTGTGATTTGGCCAAGTTTCGTCATATCCTTTTTGATCTTATTACTTTCCGTTTTTATATTTATTTACTATTCTTGTGTGGTTTGTTGTACAATTCTAGACTTTTTCGAAAATGAATCAAATAAATAATTTATTTTACAATTCGGATTCATTGATGGCCAGGTATCAAAAACACAGCTCCAAATCTGTTTGATTGAAACGGGCCCGCCGAAGCATCCGTAGGACGTTCAGAATCATAAAACAATTTTTTCCGATTCTCAGCGGTCGTCATGTAAGCCGCTTGGAATGCTGCTTCTTCGCTCCGATGTTCGCAGTTATCCTGGAAATTTCAGATCAGAACAAATTTCATTAATTCGTGAATAACCTTTATCTGTTCTAAAAACTCATCCTTTGTCATTTCAGTCACCGATTTTCTGAGTCTTTGCATTTGATCAACTGCAAAAACAATTTTGAAAGTTCTGTCTTGATTGCAATCTACCTGACAATCCTGCCAACTTCATGTGAAGTGCTTCCTCTCCACCACCATCATCATCTTCTTCTTCACTTGGTGCCTCCTGTTTTGCATTTTTCTCTTCTTTTGCAGCTGCTTTTTTGGCATCTTAAAGCAAAAAACATATTTTATCATTTTGAATAAAACCTACGTTTCTTCTTCTTCTTTTTCTTGTCCTTCGACTTTTTGGCTTTTGTGGTTGCTTTCTTCTTTGCCGTTCTTTTCGCCTTTTCCGTCTTTTTGCGTTCTTTTCTCCGTCTAAAATATCCCTTCACAACTCTTCTACCTTTGGTGAGAAAACTCACTTTTGGGTCTGTTTAACCTTACGTTTCTTCATTTGACTTTTCCGTTTTGTAGCTTTTGTTTTCGTCTTATTCGCTTTGCTAACTTTAGCTTTCCCGCCATGGCTGGGACGTTTTTTTGCCACCGCTCCTTCAAGAGATGTTCTCTTTTATTTTTCTGCTTTCTGAAACTTACTCGATTTCTTTGGTGGCATTTGATAGTAAATGAAATTATGCAATATTTTTCAGGAAGGTAACTGTGAAAGGTCACGTTTTTTCATATTCGGTTTTTTGGAACCTTAAACTCACAGTCAACAGAATCCAATGCTTTCAAGAATTTAAAACCCACCCACTTCTCCAAAAAAAAAGTTCATATCCTCCTCCCATTTAGGTCATTAATTTTTCATGCTAACACAAATTATCCGATAAAATCTTAATGGTTGAACGGCTAGTCTCACGAATTTCGGTTTGTTAGATCTTCTTTCATTTTCATCTCGCTTAGCACATGGCGTTCTTAATACGATTACTTTGTGTATTGTTTGGGATATTTGCAGTTACAAACTATCTTATATTTAGCTGGAAAATTTGTAAGGTTATATATTATTAGCATCAGTTGTGGAAATAATATTTCAGCGAACATTGATCCAATTTCTACGGCCTTCAACAATAACTGCTATGTACCTGCTTGGAATAGATTGAATACAGACTCAACACCTGGATCCTTCTGGAACAAATTTTCAAAATGGTTATGGATCAAACTAAATTTATCAAGCGAAGTGAGTACTTCATATAATCTTTTTTCCTCTGAGACATTTCGAAACCAGTCGTTTCGCAACTACGACATTTCGCAACTACGCCGTTTCGCTACAGGTCATTTCGAAATCACGAAATCCAGGATTTTTGTAGAAAACTCACGTTAAAGTCACAACTTTTCAAATATAGACTATAACCTGGAATAGTTCACAATACCCTCAATCCCATACAACCGTAATGAACGTAAAATGGACTAGTTTATAGAGTTGCGAAACGGCTGGTTGCTAAACGTCCAGTTTCGAAATGTCTTGGTTGCGAGTGGTCGCGGTTGCGAAATCGGCGTGAGTTTCGAAATGTCGTAGTTACGAAATGACTAGTGACGAAATGTCCCGGAGCCATCTTTTTCAGTGTCTTTTTTCTACAGAATCTTCACAACAACACCGAAAACGCAATTTTTGCTGCATACGTTTACCCGGAACAAATCAGCATTTCAATTACCTCTCAGCATTTATCACGACAAAAAGTTTACTGTAGATATTATGATTGCGAAAGGAAAGAAATTTCCGGAAGCGCATGGCTTGGAATGGTGTTTCCAGAGTCTATTGTTGAGTGTCCTCGAAGATATGGAGCAGAGTATGTTTCTGTGTCTAAAAGTGTCGGAGAGCAGGCGCCAGAGCCTGTGAAACTTACATATAGAATATACGAAGGTTAATCAAATCTTCAATTTTTTTAGAGAAACTTTTAAAAATTTAAAAATTTCAGAGCCAATTCATGAACTGACCGTATGTGTAGCTCCGTTATATGGAAGCCAACCGAGTTGGCTTCCCATAGTCGATTTTATTGAACATAATAAACTTGAAGGTGCCACTTATTTTTATTTTTATGTTGGGGAAATATCGGATTATGACGAGAGAATGTTGAATGACTATGTGCGGTAAGTCGAAAAAATGATGATCATAACATGGTCCGGAGAAGTTTTCAGAACTGGAGAAGTGGAAGTAATTAGAATGCAAGACAAATATCAACGCATTTTTCTTGCTTGGCATTTTATGCAGATTCAAGTTTGTACCTACTCTATTCCGTTTTTATTAACAATGATTCAGGATTGTCATCTTCGAAGCAAATATCATTCAAAGTGGACAGCATTTATTGACCTTGATGAAAGACTTTCCACAAACGGACGGCGCATGATAGAATTGCTCCGATCGATTCAAGATCCTGCTATAGGAGAAATTCAAATGCAAATCCTAAGTGTCGTGAAAGATCAAGACTATCCTGAGAAATATGTTGGCATGAAAGAATTGGAAAAAGAATTGATATTCAGCAAATACAATAAGACCCTTGCTCCGTCTTGGATAGGTTTGAAAGCAATAATCAGACCAAATAAGGTGGAAAATATGTTTGCAGAAACCGAATAATCTTGTTCATTTCAGGTGGGAATAATGTCTCTTCATGCAGCAGTTGCAAAGTTTCCCGGTGTAAAGACACTAGCTTTAAACGCTACATTAGCTGTTACAAGGTTGGCGAAAATTGGTTTCTTTGTAAAATCCAAACTCCAGGCATCTTCGGAGTACAAAATATCGAATCTATGGATCTTCTTGGCACCTAACTCCTAATGAGAATGGAACACTTCCTGTTTTTCACGAAGTCCCACTACCTAAGAAATTTTCGGAAACTCTGAGAGAAGCTGTTATCAAGCGAGTTCTCTATGTCTATGAGAAAGTTCCTGTCAATTGTTCCACAATCCCAATTGATATGGCTGAAATGATACGGCATCCTGATCCTTGTAAAAAACCTTGGCCCGCGTTCAAGAGGAAATAGGTTTTTTTCGATATGCATTCATATCTCCCGGTGAATTAATGAACTTTCAATGGACTCAATAAACAGGGTTTGAATATCCGGCTAACATCCAAACGTCTTTGATTTATTACCCGAATATCGTAAGCTAAGATCTCGAGATAAAATCTTAATTTCCACACCCATATTCAAGGTGTGGTCTTCCGATTTTGTATCCGCTTTGTCGAATATGATTGGAGAAGGGATGAATAGATATTTGAAAATATTTATGCATGATATGGAAGAATTTAAGACTCTAAACGAATTATTTGAATGTTTTCAAGAAAAGTATTCAAAGACAGTTTACCTGAATGGCATGGGATGGTTGGTATTAAAGGGGGCAGAATACGCAACAAGAGTATTGAGCAGTTACGGTTGAGGTGCCTACAACAAAAATAAAACAATCAAGCGATGATACCCGTTGCGGAAGGAGACAAAATTGATGAAGATTAAGTAGAGTTTTGGTGAATGGAGAGAGAACGAAATTACAGAAAATTAGGCATGCATTTGTGCTGCAAAATAGTTGGTGAATAGGCGTCCCGGAAGAACCGGAAGCAAAAACTGTTCAGCCCCGGGACGAACTCGGCGAGTGAATGGATCGGGAGAGTTTTCCTGGAAATTTGAAATTGAATGTTAGACTTCTATTTTTTTTTGCATTTATTCAGTTCTCCTACATTGCTTTTTAATAACAAACTAACCTGCAGCAAAGCTCTGAGACGATGAGAGAGGAAGACGAAATCTGGTCGGTCTTCAGGAGTGGCACGCCAACAACATTGCATTAGGTCGTAACTGAAAATATTGAACTTAAAAAAGTTAACTTATGTATTAACGGATCAGTTGGATTATTATCCAACTCGATGGTTATTCTCTTCATTAAAATAAACTCACATGATATCCGGGCAGTGTGTTGGTTGGGGCAGTCTCATGCCAGTCTCTAGGTAATGTCTCACTTTCGCGTTAGATACCTCGCCGTATGGTGAAGCTGCTCGAGTCAGTAGCTCCCACATCAAAACTCCAAAAGACCACTGGAAATAGAGAGGTTTGACAATATAGTACAATTGATTTGATTCATACAGTACCGTTGAAAAAACGTTAACTTTGGAGGTCTGGGAAAGGATGTTAAACTTGACCGTTTGATTTGAAATTTGTTGAGTGTATACATCTACTCTAGAACTTTATTTTTGTAGTTGACAACTTTTTTGTACAACCTCTTCTAAAGATGGTGTGTCCCTTTAAAGTGGGGCGATGCTCAATTTCCGCATTTTCAGTGCGATTTTCACCGATTTTAGGGTCTTCTGCATTTCACGAGCCATATCATCTTTAGAAGAGGTTGTATAAAAAAAGTTGTCAGCTACAAAAATAGAGTTCTAGAGTTGATGTATACACCCAAAAAGTTTGAAATCAAGCGAACATGTTTAACATCCTTTCCGAGACCCCCCAAAGTTGATTTTTTTAAAACTGAAAACACCAAAAGTGCATTGAACGGTACTGTAGCATCAAATTTAAATTAGTGTTCAATATAACGATAGACTTTTTAGACTCCAAAAGCAAAAAACGTACCACGTCCGTAGCTGAACTGAACACTCTTCGATCTCGAAGACTTTCAGGTGCAAGCCACTTCAATGGAAGACGAGCAGGTCCTGAAAATGTGTCATTAGCGTTCGTCGCCTACGAAATTGTTTCTAATACCTGTCTCACTTTCGTCAATATAGCTCTCTTTATCCAATAAGTCTACCGCCAATCCAAAGTCAGCTACTTTCACAATTCGCTCGGCGGAAATCATGCAGTTGCGTGCTGCCAAATCACGATGTACAAAATGCTGAGCTGCCAAATAGCTCATTCCTTGGGCAACTTGATGAGCAAAATCAAGAAGTTCCAGGACGCAGAGAGCCTGGAATTGATTGGGGTGCAAAATGTTTTATTGCTATCTAGCAACTACTAGTGAAAAGGTTAATTTTGAAATCAGTTGAAGGTTTTGAGAACGCTATGCTTGACATTTTCCTTACTCTGTTAGGATCTGCAATGTATGCTTTCAAATCTCCTCCTTCCATATATGGCAATACAACCCATGGATTTCCTGCAGGTGATATTGATATTCCGAGAAGTGACAAAACATGTGGATGATCCAAGTGCTTCATTACAACTCCTTCCCGAAGAAACTTTTCAATGTGGGCAATGTCGCGAGCTCGTTCTCCTGTAATTTCATTCATATTAGTCACAATCTTTAGAAAACTCTTGATTTGAAAATTCATCCCTAGCAAAATGAGTAAAGTAGTTTACTTCCTGTAGTCAGTTCAAGGCGGCATTTCTCTTCATTTTTGTGAGATGAGCCATCTCTCAAGTGCTAGTTGGACATTATTTGCTCGTGAGACAACGGTTGTGTATGATAATGTTGATCATGAAGCAAGTTTTTTGTCAATTAATCTAAGTGATGAGCTAGATGAGATATCAATTGAGTCCATAATACCATAATGATATTCGTTTTCGTCATTTTCAGTTGAAAGACCCCAATTTTGAGAGGCTGAAATACTAACTCAAAGTAGTTATTTCTGTTTGAAAATTTGAAGGTATCTGAATCAAACCTTGAACTTTAATTTTGTAGTTGACAACTTTTTCTTATCCCTTCAATCAAAAAAGTTACGCACAGAAACCTACGGTGATGCCAAGTTTTGCTCGATTTCAGTGCTAATTCTCAAAAATGTTTTGAACACTTTGAGTCATTTTTCAGCTACCCAAAGTTGACGATTTTCCACTGAAAATGACGAAAGTTTACAACCATTTGAGCGGTACTGTATGTTTTAGATAGTGAATGGGTTTACAAGAAAAGACGGTTTACGGTAAAACTATGTGTATAGTTTATCGAAGACTATGGACCATATCATATGGTTATTCAAATTCTGTAAAACATTTACCTTTCAATGTTTTCACGGCCACCGGAATAAGGCGTCCAGCTGGATCGCGCATTCTTCCTCTGTATACATTGCCAAAGTAGCCTGTAAATAATAATGATATCATTTTTTAATCTTTCCCTTCATTTTCTTCTCAACATCTTGAACTCTCTCCCGAGCAGTAAAACAAATACTAAGACACTTTTTTCTGTCTATATGCTCGAGTTGTGCACGCTAAGCTTTGTGTGTTTGAGCAGAGGAAATGCGAGGAAATTGATGTCGGAACAGGAAAAAAGTGAAGGTAATGTCAGGAAGTGTGAACAAGCTAGCTCATGGTTTCAGTACTATTTTAACAGACATGCTACAGGTCGGGCCGGGCCGAAATCAAAATTTTCGTTGGCCAAGCCCGGTCGGCCCGGGTTCTTAAAGTCAAAAAAAAATTTGAAAAATTTTCTAGCAACATTTTTTCAAAATTTTCTCAACCGGGCCGGAAAAATTTTTCCTTGGCCCGGCCCACCCCGGCCTGCGGGCTTTCTCAAAGTTGGTCCCTCAAGCTTTCTCAAATAATAAAACTTTCAATAGACGGGTAGTAATGCACCCCCACCAGAATAATTATAGGTATCGGCGTCAAAGAACAATAGAAGAAAAATTGTTTTCGAGTAACCTCGAGCGGGATTTTTTTGCTATGCACATGTTTTCAACGAGCACAATAAAGCCATCGGAAAAAACACTCACCTTTTCCAACAATAGTCTCCAATACCACTGCTTCCGACGGCAATAATAGTCCTTGGAGTGATTGTCGGAGATCCGAGCCAATAAGTTGTAGGAGACTTTGTGTGGAATATGTGGATGACACTGAAATTCAAAAGTATAATAGAGGGAATATGTAATTGATCTCACTTCTAGACACATTTTGAATTTTCATTCTAGATTTTGAGTTGAAACTTTGATTTCAAAATATTGAGAACAGCCCTGGAAGCTTTTATAAGGGCTGAAATGTCTGAAACACTTTGTTTGTTCTCCAAGGTGCGCTCTCTTTTCAAACTTATTTTTAGCCTCAAAAGTTCTAACTGGCTTTTTTACCTATTATTTTTGTTTGTTTGCCCTTCTCTTGACACAGACTTCTCATGCTTTCTCAACTTTTCAAACAGTTTCATATGACAACTATTATTAGATTTTAGCATGAAACAGCTGTGAAAAGTTCAAGTGTGATTCTCAATTATTACAGGTCAGAAAAACATTAGTGTTCCTTTCAAAAAGAAAGCCAACCGCTAAATGGTTTCCGAACAGGAAACATGTGAAACCAAAACTGATAATTGTATTCCTGCTTGCCCCCCCTTTCCGTTCTAGTGCATATTCGTGTCCATGGCAGTTTTCTTTTTACTAGCGTGACCGAATAATTTTGCTCATTCAACCGAAAGATGATGGCGTGTGATGAAGTCTGAGAGCTCAAATATTATCAATTTGAAATTCATATCTATCAGAGATTCCTACATTTGAGAAGTTGTCATAAGAACGAAAACCTAGACGAGTTTCAACTAACAAGTGTTCATCAAATAGACAAATCTTGATGGTTAGCCTAAATTATGCATTCACAAACCACTAGTAGAAGATTGCTGCCTTGACGAAGATCTCGGAAGACTGGATGGATGAGACGGAGAACGATAGCGACTCGATGAGCTTTGCTCCGAGTCCGAATCTGAGGTATCCAGAAATACCGGATTCATAAATACTTCTCCCATTATTTTTGGATTCTGGAGTTGAAATTATCAGGAGGTGTGAAAACGGAAAAACAGAGAGAATGTAATACACAAAGAGGAATATGAGAATATCAGAGAATTGAGATGATTTAGTGAAGTTAACAGTTTAGCAGCAGTCGTTTATACTTTTTATTCGCTTTTCAAAAAGAACAACTAAAAAACGGAGAGTGGCGCACTTACATAACGTTTTCTTTTTCAAAAAGACAAAGTGTACATGTCGGTTTATTCAAAGAGCCTAGATGAATATCCTGCACGAAAAAATTGCTCTCTCTATTTTTTGTTTTTGGTAACCCAAGGATACGTCGTGTTCTACAAAAAAAAACTGAATGTTGGAGAATCGCGGATGTTGTTTTTTGAATTGACAGCTTTGAGTGGGATCTACTGTGATAGATATTTGGATGGAAATTAGAGACAGTGAGCAAGGATATCTACAGTACCGGTAATAAAGATATTCGTTTTCGTCATTTTATGTTCAAAAACGATAACTTTGAGTGGCTGAGAAACTTGTAGTTATTTTTATTTGAAAATTTTAGGGTATCTGAATCAAACCTTGAACTTTTATTTTGTTGTTGACAACTTTTTTGTATCTTTTCAATCAAAAAAGTTACGATCAGAAACCTACGGCCATGCCAAATTTTGCTCGATGTCAGTGCTAATTCTCGAAATTTTTAAAGTTTTTTTTCGACGGCCCATATCTTGGCAAAGCGGACTTGTACAGAAATGTTGTTAACCACAAAATTAAAGTTCAAGGTTTGATTAATACACTCTCAAATTTTCAAACAGAAAATGTGACTTTGAATCACTTTTTCAGCTACCCAAAGTGGGCGATCTTCCACTGAAAATGACGAAAACGAATATCATTATGGTCGGTACTGTAGGATGCTAATGGTAAGTTCTCAAAGAGTATTTCGCAGAAGAAAAAATGAAATGCCATAAATGGAAAAGGTAACACTTTTCATGCAAGTCTCATGACTGTAGCTCTATCGCGTGCGCAGACGTGTGCTGCTCACAGTTATACACACACAAGAGTCTCTCTCTCTATGAATCAGTCAGTTTATTGATGTGCATTCAGACAGTTCTACGAGAGACAGGAAAGACTTTGCGACAGTATTGAAAAACGAGAGATGCAGGGAAAGACAGATCTCGCGGAGTGCTCAGAGGCTTCTGTAAGCACACACAAAGAAAAAGAGCAACTATGAAGAATTCGGAGCACATTTTCCATACAAAAGAAACGCTCACGGGAGGGGGAGGAAATTGGCGGGAGAAGACATTTTTGTGTTCCTCGCCACTGTTCAACGGCCTCCCAGAGAGTGAGAATGTGAGAGAAATGTCACTGTCGGAATTCGTTGGGTAGGTAAGACTAGTTCCGACAGTCATATATTTTGTTAAAGCTTACACAATTAGTTAAAATGCATGCACGTATTGGGGAGTAAAACTCAACATTTCTATATTGGAAGCGGTGAAGATACATTTCAGAACATTCTTGATATATTGCTGCTTCTTATTGTTAGAAGATTGGGTGTGAGAGATTGAAAAATGCGAGGAAATTTGGCAAAGCTCGTATCATAAAAGTAAGGCGTAGGAGCTGGTATTAATGGTCAGAAGTATTTATAATAGATTTCTAAGCATGGACGCTTACTATAAAAGATGATTCTCATTGAAAAATTGATTTTCAGAACCTAACATTCGGAGGAACAACAAAAAACAAAATGTGTTTAACAGTGTTACTCGACTTTCGAGAGGGGGACTTCCATCGGATAAATTGAAGTCGCCTTGAGCTCTGAGCTCTCCTCCGCAAAGAATGGGAGGAGCTTAAAGGCAAAAGGGCTTGGCGACCACCAAAAGTCGTTGGCTCACGCAGAGAGACGAAGAAAAAAGATGAGAAGGAAGGACATTAAAGTTTGCTGAGGGAGTGAAACGAAATTTGATGGAATGAAAAAGGGGAAGTGGGCTAAACCCTTGAAAGTAGGGATAAACGAAATTGTATACAAGACACTGGGAATTTTTGATATATCTTTCTTACATAATACGATTCTAATTCTGGTGCCCCAGCTTTGCTGGAAGTTTATTTATTTCAAGTTTTCAAAAAGAAAAGATTCATCAAGCATAGTTAGCAGTAAGATCAATGTCAAATAAAAAGTCTGAGATTTCAAACCGTTGAAAAATCACAAGTTTTCTTATAACTTGATGTGAATGAAAATCATTCCTGGGGGATATCAATTCGTAGCCTCTCAGACAGAAGTTACGGCATTTTGTGAGCACAGTCATTCAATGATACAAATATCTAATCACCGAGGCATCGAGCTACCAGCTGTCTGCTCTTAAGGATATGAAGCCGCTGACATCTCACGGGTTCCGCCGCCCACTATCTTTTGCGTGTACAAGATCCGCCCACATTTTTCAGAGAAGAGAAGCTGAGCTGAGATGAATGAAAACTGTCTCATGGGAAACCTTTCTGATTCAAACCACTTCTGTTTTTTAAAGTTTTTATCTGGCACCTCTTGTTATCTAAAACTTTCCAAATCCTATTCTACAGTTTAGGAAACAAGCATTGCAGTTTGCTAGCGATGTATTTTTGTTACTTACCCGTACTACATGTAGTCCATTGAGAAGGGGAAGAAGAATATGATTTTGGTGAGATTGCTCCGGCTCCCCCACTAGCATTTGAACTTTTCTGACAGTGATATTGAACGAGAACAGCCAGAAGAGCAACTGTTAGGACTATGAGCTGAAACTCAAAAGTATATTTATTTAGTTTTCCAACTTTGCTTTTGCACATACAAAAAGAGCGGCAATCAGTGCAAGTGAATGTTCGGCTATAAAATTCAAAGGGATTTCGGATGCTGCGTTGCGTTGCAGTACTGCAGACGAAGACGTCGTTACCTGGAAATTCAATTTTGTTAAGTGACGCATTATCAAATTAAAAGTATGTACTAAAAATTATCTGTTTTAGGATTTGATTTCTCCAAGAAACCTATAAAATGAAACAGAAGGGACTAGTTCGTCTCTTTATCTCCCAACTCAAAATCCCTCTTTGTTCGATTAGACATGTGGGCTGAGGGAATGAAATAACATGAGGCTAAAGGTCCATGACATGATGAGTCTTTCAATGTCTCAGGGTTTCCTTAATCAGCTACAGTACCGGCCATAATGATATTCGTTTTCGTCATTTTCTGTTGAAAAACGACAAATTTGAGTGGCTGAAAAACTAATTCAAAGTGGTTATATCATATTGAAAACTTTAGAATATATAACTCAACTACAAAATTAAAGTTCAAGGTTACAAAATTAAAGTTCGAGGTTTGACAACTTTTTTCTATCTTTTCAATCAAAAAAGTTACGCTCAGAAACCTACGGCGATGTCAAATTTTGCTCGGTTTCAGTGCTAATTCTCGAAATGGTTTGAGTTTTTTTTCGACAGACCATATCTTGGCAGAGGGAAATTTTACAGAAATGTTGTCGACTACAAAATGAATGTTCAAGGTTTGATTATCACACTGTGAAATTTTCAAACAGAGAAAACAACTTTGAATCACTTTTTCAGCTACCCAAAGTTGACGATTTTTCACTGAAAATGACGAAAACGAATATCATTATTGCCGGTACTGTATGTTTCATGCAAATATGTTAGATACGAACGGTATACACTCTATTCAATCATTGTTTCGAACACTTACCTCTTTCGGAAAAAGCCATTCGAGTTCGGGTCGTAACTGTGATGGAGGTAGTGTCGTGATACTCATCACTTGTTTTTTATTCGCATATCTCAGGCAGATTGGGGGTTGGTTATGTGGGAAGATTATGTGTAGATCTAGAAATATTCAATTGGAGGGGTGAACAATCAGAAACGATTACTGCTTGAGAACATAAAAAGTCACACTATTAAAAGTTCAAAAAGGTAAAGTGGCAAAAAGAGAAGAAAAGGTGTGAAAAGGGGATGAGCACAGCTGTTGTCAGGAACGATTTCAAAATGATTAGGTTAGGCAAGATAAGAAGTAAACTAATTTTGAACATTTTACCGAATTCATAGAATTACTAAGCTGACAGTTTGACACTCCCAACCCACTTACAAATCTGTTCTCTTATTAAATTTCAAAAAAAAAACTCAAGTCCACTTTAGATCTGACCTTACTTTTTCTGTGTGTCCGCTCCTCCTCCTCCTCTTTTTCACCAGAATTCATCCTCTCTAATCTATACCAACACACACAAATTACATTAAAGATGGGAACGGAGGGCAAGTGGAAGTCCGTTAGCGAGTACAGACGATCTATGAAGGGCATCTCGGACAATCCGAAAAAAAAACGGAACGATGCGGCGGATAGCATAGCATATAGAGGAATTCAAATTAGTGTGTGGTTACTGGTAGAGAGAGGAGTGTTGACAGCTTTTCAAGGTTATGAGAGGGGGATTGGATTTGATTGATCCAGGAGTTCGAAATGAAAAAGGGAAGTGAGTATTTGCATAAAATTCGTTTATAAAGAAAGGAACTTCTAATTAGGAGTTTGATACTAAATGTACAGTACCGGCTATAATGATAATCGTTTTCGTCATTTTCAGTTGAAAAGGCCAACTTTGAGTGGCTGAAAAACTAATTCTAAGTAGTTATTTCTGTCTGCAAATTTGAGGGTATATGAATCAAAACTTGAACTTTAACTTTGTAATTCACAACTTTTCTGTATCTCTTCAATCAAAAGAGTTACGCTTAGAAAACTACGACGATGCCAAATTTTGCTCGATTTCAGTGCTAATTCTCGAAATTTTTTGAGCTTATTTTTCGACGGGCCATATCTTGGCAGAGCGGACTTTCACAGAAAAGTTGTCAACTACAAAATAAAAGTTCAAGGTTCGATAAATATACTCTCAAATTTTCAAACTGAAAATGCGACTTTGAATCATTCTTTCAGCTAACTTTTGCAGCAACACAAAATTGATGATTTTCCACTGAAACTTACAAAAACGAATATCATTATGGCCGGTACTGTACATCGCTGGTAACCCTAACAGATGTGATATATCATCAGTTGTATGTAGAACTTGTAATAATGACAGTGAACCAGGAAAACCAATAAAACGCAAAAAAAGAAAAAGCTCAGATACCTAGAAACCTAATCATCGCTCGGTGTACTTTTTTCGAGGAAAACAAGAAAGAAATTGGTCGGTTTATGGTTTGGAACGGCGGGCGGCCGTCGGCAGAGAGAATCTATGTGTCCATTGAGAAAGCTGATCAGCCACTGTCACCTGAACTAACTGAGAACCGCTTCTTCTTTTTTGGGAGGTGTATGAAAAAGAGAAAAGATCTGTGCGGGAGAAAAAATGATGAAGTGAAGAAGAACGAAAGAGAGAAACTAATACAGTGGATAGATCTTTTTAGTTTTTAGTTTCGAATTCAAACTGAATTTGTCAAGATTCGATGAACTCAATTGAATACACACAGTGTCCGGAGAGAAAAAAGAAATAAACAACAGGCGTGTGTAGATTCGCACAAAAGTGGAAGAGGATCGAATAACGAATAAATGAACATACACAAGAGAGGCACTGAATAGTTCGGAATAGTCCTTTTGTGTTGAAAAGTGGGTGATCAAACTGTCTGTATGTAATGTTTGGGGTGGTAGTGTTGGGAAATCGGAGGAGGAGGAGGTGAAGCAACTAGCCGCTTACGGCTTCATGCACCGCTGCACACTTATACTACTCAACCACCGCCCATCTCTCATATTGGACCGTATTTGTATATTATATGCCAACAACTGGATTACTCTTGAAGTAATGTCTCGAAATTATGGTTATCAGCATACTCCTTTCATATTTTTAGGTGCCTCAGAATTCCTCCAATTAATCAAAAATGCCTTTGTTTCATTATTAGGAACTCAACATTTTCTAGAAAAAGGAAAGGTCTACCAAGAAAGAACAAGGGTGCTTAAAAAAGTTTTTGGTGACTTATAGTCGATGTTTTAGTACGCCAATGAATCTAGGTAGTGAAATAAAAGTATATACATTCGATACTTGCCAATCCGAAAAAATGCAGAGATCATTAGACCTGGAAGAGGAATCAAATTTTTATACATACATTATCTTAAGTTAAAGAAAACGAAAGAGGGATTGGGATCAGAGAATAGTTCAAAAATCGAGGTTTTTCTCTGATCTCGCATTCAAATTTTCGAAAAGAGGGCTTTCAAGTAACCAAACAGCTGGGAAGGATGCTATTCGTTTTTCTCCTCTTTAGTTTTCATTCCTTCTGCGGGCAGCTAAAAGGCTAATAGAAGTGGGAAAATGAAGAGAAAGAGAAATCGGCTTTTCAACTTTTTCTCATCCTTCTCTGCGCGTCTACACAGAAGAAACAGTCTGCCAAAAGGCTGAGGAACTGATTGCGGAAGAGAAGTGAGCGTTGAAACTAAGAAGACGGAGATGAGAGAGATGAAGCTGTAGGTGTTTGACGATGGAGATGGATGGAAACTGTCTAACTTCGGAGGCTTCAAGGCAATGGGGAGACAAGTGAAATAGCTAGTGATGATGTGAAGGATGAAATCGAGTAATATTTTGATAGAGCCAAGCTCATTTTACAGATGCAGTCAAACTTTGCGCAGAAGTTAGTTTTACAAGGGGGTTACTTGAGATGTCGAGTTGAAGTTTTTCTAGGAATCGGACCAGAGACTATATTGACCGTGAGGATTCAGAAACTGCAATAAAAATTGGCAAAATGTTCACGTAACTCGAGTTATCAGCCATCGAAGTCTCAGCCAGTACTAGTTTTGCTGACTTTCGACGACTCATATCTTAGCTCCCAGACACTTTTAGAATGTCTAGTCTTTTGTATTGAGCTCAAAATGATGCTTAGAATCAAATTATGTAAATAACTAAACATTGTCTAATTGGAACATGTAGAGATCGAAACTCTCCTATTTTTTGTCTAAACTAGTTTTTGAAACCTATACTATTTAATTGCAGGCATCATTCTGAGTTTAACACAAAAAACTAAACTTTCAAAAAATGCATGGGAGCTAAGATATGGGTTGTCAAAAATCAGCAAAATTAATACTGTCTGAGACTTTGATGGCTGATAACTCGAGTCACGTAAACATTTTGCCATTTTTTTATTGCAGATTCTGAATCCTCACGGTTAATATAGTCTATGGTCCCATTCCTAGAAAAAAGTTCAGCTCGACACCTTAAGTAACTCCCTTGTTAGATAAATAAACATTTATCTGGTGATCAACAAAAACCGTCTTGATAGTGAAAGTTTTATCCTTATCTTTTTCACATATTTGCGATGTGTAAGATTTATGCAGTGTGACAACTTTCTTTAAAATTTCTATTCATAACGTTATTGTTACAACAATATGTAAATCATAATTAGATGATCTGAAGTGTCAAGAAACACGGTTGCGCGTTGATGCAAAAAGGATATTAATTTTGATTCCCAAACTAAACAAAAAGATGAATGCATGCATACTCAGTGTTTAAATTGAGGGAAACAAGAAGAAGGAACTCATATGGGGTCGGTTTAGGAAGGAGAAACTAGAGACTCGAGTAATCTAAAAATTGAGCTTTACTCGAGATTCATTCCATTGGCTCGATGGACACGAAACCAAAAAGTAGGAACTTTCATGAACAAAAAACAATTAAATATCGGTTCTGCCAAAACTATATTCTGCATTCATTCAGCGTATTGCAAGCAAATACAGTAACAAATGAAACAAATGGATAATATGCGCATCTAGTACATGCAATAACAACATGCCAAAAAAAAGAAGTCGACTTCTTTCCCTCTTTTTCTCTTACTCATAACGCATCGAACCGGTAATGCTTGTGGAAACAAGTAGGAATATTTTGTGGGGAAAAAGAAAAAGGGAGGAAAGATGAGGGTGCATAAGATGTTTTGATATATGTGAGGTAAGAGTAAATTACTCTCGAAATTATCTGACCATTGATAGTCTAATATCCATTCATTTCAATACTAGAGAAAATCGAGAAAAAAAATTTTTGAGACATTCACCATGTAGCAAAAAAGGGAGGACAGATCCAAAAGAAAGGAACATTCACGATGGTCATCCTCATGAGAACCGGTAATGCTTTGTGAATTGGAAAGAAGAGGGAGGGAGGATATATGTATGTATGCGAAAGTTGTTAGCCTATTCATCGTTTTTCTTTAAAAGACTCGAAATTCTATTGGCTCCAGTTCAAGGAATCTTGGTTCTTTATTTTAGATATTGAAGGCATAAGCTACAATAACTGTAGAGATTGGAAAGATCAGATTGGGAGAGTCTGATCATGATCAAATTGGGAGCTGTCGGAATACAGTTGACACCAGCTGATAGAATATTGAAAAATTCAGCTTGATATTCACCCATTGGAAAAAATTGCACAACAGAAGTAAATCATGAAAAAGTGACATACAGTGCCGGCCATAGTGATATTCGTGTTTGTCATTTTCAGTTGAAAATTGTCAACTTTGAGTAAGTGGAAGAGTGATTAAAAGTCGCTTTTTCAGTTTGAAAATTTGAGAGTATATTTATCAAACCTTGAACTTTCATTTTGTAGTTGACAACTTTTCTGTACAAATCCGCTCTTCCAAGATATGGCCCGTCGAAAACAAATACTCAAAAAATTTCAAGAATTAGCACTGAAATCGAGCAAAATTTGACATCTCCGTAGGTTTCTGAACGTAACTTTTTTCATTGAAAATATACAAAAAAGTTGTCAACTACAAAATTAAAGTTCAAGGTTTGATTCAGATACTCTCAAGTTTTCAAACAGAAATAACTGCTTTGAATTAGTTTTTCAGCCTATCAAAGTTGGCGTTTTTCAACTGAAAATGACGAAAAGGAATATCATTATGGCCGGTACTTTTACTTTGCATTTTTTGAAAAACTTATCTCACCAGAAGGGGGATTTCAATGATGAATAATCTCTTTCGAGATTCAACACAAGAGAGAAAAGTTTTCAGTCTCGGAATGTCTCGGAAAAACGCCCAAACTAATTTGATGAGAATCATAAAAATGAAAAATTCCAGGAGCTCACAAATGAAAGAA
The DNA here is from genome assembly GCA_963932045.1 of Caenorhabditis sinica. NCBI lineage: Eukaryota > Metazoa > Nematoda > Chromadorea > Rhabditida > Rhabditidae > Caenorhabditis > Caenorhabditis sinica. The sequence goes on from OZ009940.1 coordinate 27,007,358, forward strand.
AACTGGGCAAGAGTTAGAAAAAAGGAAAAATGTGCATGATAGAAACTGCAGTAATCCGCAATTTCTACTCGCCGATAATCTTCCTCGCGGAAGGTAACCGCGAATAAAAGAAAAGTTACCGGTCGTAATCGGTTGACAGAAAGGCAAACAGTTGCGCACCCCCAACACTTTGCCCGGGAGCATTTCAAAAGTTGATTGAATAAGGAAAAACGATAGTCACTTGGAATGAGGAAAATCAACTAGTCACTGTCAACAGAAATTAAATTTTCATCTAGTGCTTTTGAGAAGTGCCTTATAATTTTATTTTGACAAAAATATATGACAAGAGTTTCATAATGGAAGAATATGGGCATCACATTGAATCATGTTTTTTCCCGTTATCATTATTAAAATGTCGGAGCAGGATTGTTTGATATGTATCATTCACATGAGATTGATTTGAAAATACAATGTTAAAATGATCGAACCGTTGAAGTGTATCAGAAATGGATCGGTACAAGAAAATGAAACCGGATTGACAAGCACAAATGTCAGCTGAGATAGGAAGAGGGCACAATGGTGACCCACATTTCTACGGTTTTGTGTTATTTTTTCCGATTGAGAAGCACAGAATAAAAAAGCGCAACCCTGAACCCATACGAAAGCAAAGCGGCTTTTCTCCTTTTGATGCTCTTGACCCTGCGGCTGAAGGTTCCAATTTTGGAAAGAAGAGAGCGGAGAGAAAGGAAGAGAGTGAGATGCTTCAGTTCAAATACCGGAGAGAGAGTATATAAATAAATAGTTTCGCCATTAGAAATGTTGAAGGAAGGGGAAGGATTGTACACAGATCGGAATGATTTGGAAAATGCAATTGATATCACACACACACACAATTATTTCATTCATAATCCACATTGAAACTATTACAGTATATTACATATATTTGGGTGTTTTCAAAAATATACTTGGACGTTGCAGTTGAGAATGACCGACTTTGGGTGCTTGAGGGAAATAATTCGAAATCGTACGATTAGTCTGAAATGTTGAGAAAATATGTACCAATCGACCCTACAGTACCGACGATAATGATATTCGTTTTCGTCATTTTCAGTGGAAAATAGTCAACTTCGGGTAGCTGAAAAAGTAATTCAAATTTGCTTTTTCTGTTTGAAAATCTGAGAATGTATTGATCAAACCTTGAACTTTAATTTTGTAGTAGACAACTTTTTTGTATCTCTTCAATCAGGAAAGTTACGCTTAGAAAACTACGGCGGTGCCAAATTTTGCTCGAGTTTAGTGCTAATTCTCGAAATAGTTTGAGCTTTTTTTCGACGGGCCATATCTTGGCAGAGCAGACTTGTATAGAAAAGTTGTCAACTACAAAATGGAAGTTCAAGGTTTGATTAACACACTGTCAAATGTTCAGAAAGAAAAAGTGACTTTGAATCACTTTTTTAGCTCCCCGAAGTTGACGCTTTTCGAATGAAAATGACGAAAACGAATATCATTATGGCCGGTACTGTAGGTTTGGTTCATATACTCACGAAAGATCAGACTGATCGGACTATTCTGAACTACTTTTTCAGTTACTCAACAACTGAAGACAACTTCCAGATGATATATTTTTCCGGTACTCTGCTCTAATTCGAAATACTGTAAGCAACATCTATCCTGTCTACTTTGTCTTCAACTTAAATCTACTGATATATCCCACATTATGCACTAATACACTTTCATTTTTGACAATTTTATTTTTGTAAAAACTCTATTATTGTCAGTTTCGAACTGGTTCTAGACTTGAAAAATATACCAAATAATTATTTTCCAACCATCAAAACAAACATCTTTAACTGAAACGGTCCTCATATAAACCTCAGGGGCCAGTACTGTAGTTCAATCGAATTCTTGGAAGCAAATAGGTGATTCAGTCTTTTCTGAAGAAGTTTTTCAGCAGAAATTTTATATCAAAGAATTGGAAAGGAAGTGTTTCCCGATAATTCTTCTTTGATCTTGATTCCACTTTCCCGATCTGAATGCCACACCGGAACCTCTTGAATGTTTCGTGATCTTTTCAAGAACTATTCAGAATAGCTTCGACGAGAAGAAGAACAAATGGCATGTCATTGAAGAGTCATCACTGAAGTCAGCGCGTTATGCAACACTGTCGCAAGCATCTCTCTTTTTGAAAATCAGTTCGCTTGTTTCTCATACAACTTTATTAAGAAAAGAACGACTCAAACGATTAGAGTTATTATGTTTCTTTTTAATGAGAAGGTGACACTTGTAGTGGGGTAATATGGGTTACAGATTTTCAAGAAAAGTGACAGGTTTGATAACAAATTGTGAAAATGTGAGGATAAATTAATAAGAGAGATTGAAAGCCTAACTCTTCTCGCTGTGGATGGTATCCAGGTACATTGACGACTCGCTGAGAGAGCTCATTACGCTGAGCCATGGAATGCCGGTCATTGTCTTGTATCTCCAAAATTGTGAGCTGAGTTCCGTAATCTGATTAAGGCCTTCATCAATGTTCAAATCCGTGTGCTCCACATCTTCATCATTTGGGACCCACTCTCCTTGTCCGTGTGATTTGATCAAACCTTTGATGACTCGAGAGCAACTGCTGATTTTGCTCAGGCGTTGTTTAGTTTTGTCTGAAGGCCAGTCCTCCTCGTTGTTCAACAATGAGTAGCAGATACGGCGAATATTACGAGCGACTGCAAAAAAAAAATTCGAAACGTAATAGAATAAACTAATCTCACCATCCAAAAACGCTTCCACCGAGCCTGGCAAGCAAGCTTTCTTCGGGCTTTCTTCTCTCAATTCCATGTCGTTCTTCTTGTTTTCCAAAGACTCTGGTGGTGTGTTTTCTTGAGAAACCACAATTGGCTCTGTTACTACTGCTTCATTTGATTCCTTTGGTGTAATCGTTGAAACAACTGGAGCAATTGGAGAAGATGTTGTGCTAACCACAGTGACATCGGAAGTTTTCACTTCATTTTTCGGATCGTCAATAGTTTCTGGAGCAGTTTCAATGACTTCCTGAACGATCTCGTCTTCGGAAGGTTTCACCGGAAGCACTTCGACATTCGTTTGATCAGTTTCAGCATCTGCGCCATCTGTTGATGACTTTGAAACAACTGGATTCTCTGTAGTTGAAGAAACTTTGATTTCATCCGGTTTGTCTACAGGAGTAACTGCTTCTTCTTCCACGACATTCTCATTCGCTCGTCGATTCAAATTTCTCTCATATTGTACAAGTAGATTATGAGCGCCCGTGGTTCTTCCTTTGATCCATGTATACTTGTCAATTTGAGTCTTAGGTAGCGATGCGAAATCACCGATTGTCGTAACTCCGTCTAACTGCAACTGCTTCTTGCAATATTCCCTGGATTCCCGGGAGCACACGGGAGATATACGGAAAAGAATCTTATCGACTGAATCTTGGCAATTGATGAGTTTTGGAAAGAATGGAACCGTTTTAGAGTGGATTTCTGAAGGAATGTCCAATAGACTGTTCGATTTCGTTTCTAGATTCGCCACTGTCGAAACTGGAGGCTTGAAAGGACTTTTCGCTTCAGCCTTCCTTCGAGGAGTCATTGGAGATGACGAAGACTCTTTCGGCAGACAATCCTCAGGGAAATGAACACGATTTCTCTGAAAGAACAATTGGATTATAATGAATATCTATAACCATCGTTCCTCACCTTTCTCTCGGTCATTGGAGAATCATTGCCACCAATCCTCTTTGCAGCTCGCAAAATCGATGGAGTTCGAGGAGTTTTCGGTGGCGACTGCTGCTGAACTTCCGGAGATTCAGATTCATCCATCGGAGCAATACTGACAAATGAATTTTCCAATTCATTAGGCACTTCGACTTCAGGACTGCATCTCGCTTCCGAAGAAGTCGAATGATCCTGAATCGTAGAAACGATGTCCTCCGGGGATTTATCACTGGAAAGCGTAACGGGCAAAGTTTCCTCAATGGCGGGGCGAAGTGAAGCGGAATTCTTCTGAGCCTGGAATATTCAATGTTGCAACAACGAAAAATGAGAGGCTCCGGGACATTTTAGCGATTTTAACGTCGTTTTTTGCTCAAAATACCTTAAAATGACCGGTAGGTTGTAAAAAATGCTACTAAACAGCTTTTCAAAGGTGAATAAACATTGAAACCTCGCTTAAACCGAAGAATTAGCAGTAGGAACAAGATTTTCAACTGCGAGGCTGAAATTAGTCGCACAAGGTTTATTTGCTCATTTTCTTCGGTTTCAGCAAGGATTCATTGTTTATTTACATTTTAAAACCTGTTCAGTAGCATTTTTTCAGCCTTACCGGTCATTTTGAGGTATTTTGAGAAAAAAGGTCTTAAAATGGCTGCGAAACGTCCCGGAGCCAAGCCCACCAACCTTGCTTGGGCGACCCCGTTTTTTCACAGGAGAATCTTTTCCAACCATAGTAGGCAATTTCTCCAACTCCTCTTCGGGTTTCGAAAGAGTTTTCAGAGACTCGTCGTCGGATTTGACTCGTTTCTTCGGTGGTGACGTCATGCCACGGTCCTTCGTTGCTGCTTCGGAATCCGATGTTTTCTCATTGTCTTTGCCAAAATTACGCAAGCTGGATGACACAACGGGAAGCGCCTTGATGGGAGAATCAAACTGAAAACAGAAGAAGACAAATTATGATAATTCCGAGTGAATTAAAATCACCAAAATTCTCTTGACCGGCTTCTCATCAGTTTTTGGTTTTTGAAGTTGTTCTTTTTCTTTTTCAACTTTTTCAACATTCTCCGGCATAAACGCGCTCATACTATCCTCTCCAATATCAAAGTTGAGTGCTCGATAAGCGTTTTTCATCTGTTCGGATTTTTGAACACCGCTTTGAGATTCCTCGTCTACATAATTGATAGAAGTTCTTGGACCCGATGCCATCGCAAGTGTTTCTTTCTGGCGATCCGTTAACTTCTTTCTACGACTGGAAGGTGGAGTAGACGTGATACGAACATAGTCACTGCTAGTTTCATCCATGAACATTCTGTCAGTTCGCTTCCGAGTTGGAGTTTGTTTGGCAGTTAATTTTGGAGATTGGACGGCTTTTGGAGATTGGACAGCTTCAGTTTTCAACTTCCTTTCCTTCAAGAGATTGTCAGCCATGGCGTTAACGGCGAATTGTTGGGAGAGTTGAAAAGTGCTTTGGCTTTCAGTCGAGTCTTTCAGCACATCAGAGGTATTCGATGTTTTATATGATGTCGACAATCCATCCATCGCTTCGTCGTCATCCAATAAGAAAGGGACAACTCGAGAAACATTTGCCACTGGTGGCAGTTGAATTGCAAGTCGTTTCGGCAACTTTTCCAGTGTTTCTCTGAAATCAGATACTACTGATAAAGTTTTTTTCCCGGGAATCTCTTACCTCAAATTTTCAGGCCATTTCAATGGAGTCTTGATTTTTCCAAAAGTTTTTCGCCACAACAAAGCTCCATTCTCTCTGAACGAATTATGCCTTGAAGTGAGAAGCGCTTTGAAAACGTCTCCCCAATAAGTGAGTATCTCCGAGTTGAAAGGTTCAACGGTTTTATCAGAGACGTTTTGTATAAAACGAGACATTCGCCGAAATAGATTGTTGAATTCGGGAGAAGTGACCTCCTCTTTGCCGAAGTTCTCGATCAACTTTGAAAACGGGATGCCAATTTCACCGATCAAGGACTGTATCTGCAATTTCAGTTTTTAAATACCCTAAATTTTTGTCGAATGATACATACTGAATGAACTGGAATATTCGCTAAAACCTCTGTGAGCTCTTCCAGGATCTTGGCGAACGATTTTGCTTCCGCTGTGACCTCCTGCCCCTCCAACGAGTTTGTTTCGAACTTCGTAACAATCTCTTCCATTCTCATCTTTAGTTCTTGCAGCGGTTTCTCCTGTGACCCAAACGGGTTGAATTGTGTGGAAGGCATTGACATTTCGACGAAATCTGGAAAAGAAGGATAAAGGATAATCTTTGGAGATTAACGCTGGGCAAAAGGTTTCTTTGCCATATAATGTTTATTTTGGGACATGAATGCTACAAAATCAGTGTAGTTTTTCAGCGGAAAACTATGGAAAATTCAATGGAAATTCATGAAAACTCTTTGGAATGCAGCAAAATGCGGTAAAACTTTGTTGTATTTTTTCGTTTCGCGCGCTCGCAACTTCTGTACGCAAACACCATCACGTCATTCTGCACAGATTTGACCGGGTATGCATCACCATTTATTCAATTGAATTCAACAAAAACTTTACAACCAATAACTCATGGGAGCTTCAAATAATCACAGATATCGCAAAAATTAAACAATAACATTTTACATGAAACTTAAATATTGTCAGAAATGATCTTCTTCCTCGGAAACAGACGTAATCAACCTGACAGGCATCAAAAGACCACACTCCGCTCTTGATTTTCCGAATTCTCGTTCAAACTTGCTTTTGATGAGCAGTCGATATTGGGCTTGAGCAGAATTGCGTCGGAACGATTCCGGTCTCAAATTATTTTTATTGATTTTCTAAAGTTTTTTGAGCGATAGAAAGGTGTAGTAAGATAGGTTGTATACTTACCCTGGTGTGATTGGTCTTGGTACAGGAAACTCTTCTTCTTCTTCATACAATATGTGCTCGAAGACGGGGCTTCGTGTGCACAAACGGCGGTATACATACATCATAAAGATGACTGGAATGCATAGTATAAGCATACTTATCAGTTTAGGCTATAGGGAACAGTCATGGAATCCTAAAGTAAACTCTACATAAATGACCCACCTATTCCAAACATCAGAAAGAAACAGAAGACGGGTATTATGACAGAAACAACAGTTTGTAGACTGAAAAATGGTGTGTAGTTTGGTGGAAATAGGACATCTTCATCTAGTGGTCCACCAGCCTCAATGTTGTCTTTTGGATCCCACATTTTTACACGGACTCGGATTCTTTCGAGCAGATTGGAAACAAACTGGAATTTGACACAATTTGGAGGTTAAACTTGATATAAAGAATGACAACAGGAAAAATCGGAAAATGAAATAAATGAGAGAAGATGTGCGTGGATGTGTGTCTATAGAGGCGCTCCACCTCTTCGTTTTTCTGTTGAAGATAATCTGGCCGTCCACACCAGCTAATCATCATCACGACGCTCTTCCTCTCCCCTACTATTTTCTGATGGATAGCAGCACATCCTTGTGTCTTTTAATCTGAGCTGCTTTCCTCTTCTGGTGCTCCACTGGTGTGCTCGGTTGCCATGCCTTTTTCAAAAGCTTAATCCTTGAGACACGAATACTACACAAAGAACAGAATGCGTGTTCTACTAGTCCATGCTACAGTACTATTCACCGCATCAAAATAGTGCCCAAGGTTTGTATAAAAATTGAGTGAGACTTGATAAAATTAGCCAACGAAACTGCATTAACATCTGAGCAAGACTGAAAAACAAACAAACAGAACGGGCGGAAAAGCAGATTAGATCTCCTCGTCAGACACTTCCATCACCTTATTCGACGAAATGAAAACTGCCGGAAATTTCGGTCTCTCTCAAAAATGAAGAAGAAGGAGAAGTGAACATTGGGCTGAAGACTTTCTTGATCGTTGCTCAGTAACCTGTTATACAGAGACATTAGACAACAAAATCTGATTTCTGAAAAGTCGAAAAAAGTGATGCTGGAATAAGAAGGATATTATGGAAGATGCAAAATAGACAACTTTTGGGTGTTCATTTTCAGACATCAACACTGTTGGCTCAGAGAGCAACACAGATATAAAATGAAAGGTAAGAGGACTTTTAAAATTCAGATTAGAAAACGGTGAAAGTTTACAACCAGTATGTGATGTCCACGCTCGAGACTTGAGGATTGTTCTTTTGAAAGTTCGACTTGAAGAAGAGAACTCGTCATAGAGACACATCCAAAGTGAAAATCTGATGATGTCAAAATGGACGATTCCTAGCTTTTCAAAATGTTTACAACCAGATGGGCTGCCTAGAATGGCTAAAATCTAAAAAGAATCTTAAAATCGGTCGAGACATTTGAAATTGGAAGTTCTCTAGGGTATCCGTTACTTGATGACTAATTCATTATTTGGTTCTTTTTTTTTCCATAATCAGGGTGATTCACTATTATCGAAAAAATAAAACTGCGACCTCGTTTCGGCTCCGTGTCGATTTACGAGGCCCCGCCCACAAAACCGTATGCAATGATGCGCCGCTCTTTGCGGAGGGATTTCGTTTTGTGGGCGGGGCCTCGTAAATCGACACAGAGCCGAAACGAGGTCGCATTTTTATTTTTTCGATAATAGTTTTTTTTCAGAAGTTCACCTTTTTCAGAAGTCCACCGTAGTCCTCCTTTAAAGGAACATATTCTGCGCTGCAGAGGTCTCGCAGCGATTATAGGGATTACTGTAATTAATGCAGACAAAAGGCAATTTTCTTCGTTTTTTTTTTTCATTTTTTTAAGCTGCTATTTAGCAGCGCTGCTCCAGAAAGAAAAATAGTTTTTCTCCAGTGAATCGCCGCATAAAAATAAAATAAAATAATTTCAGAACAATGGGCGAATCACTGCTCAAACTGGGTCTGATGTTTGCGATGTTTGTGCTGACTGTTATTGTCGGCGTGTCGCCTCTCAAAGTGGGTTTGAACTTGGCATTATATTAGTTAAACTCTAAGATTTCAGATTCTTCACTTGCTGCGACACGAAGCAGCGACAGCACAAAGCTCCTCAAAACACGCGAACGTCTCCTTGATTCTGTGCCTGCTGACTTGCTTCTCTGGAGGTACCGTTTCTTTCGACGTCGCTCTGTCACTGTCAAGATTTTCAGGAGTTTTCTTTGCCACCTGCTTTCTCCACCTCTTCCCAGAGCTCCGTGATAACTTGAATCTTCTCCACGAGAAGTACGAATTTGATTCCGATGCATATCCTTACGCGGAATTGCTCGCATGTCTTGGATTCTTTCTCATCTTCTTGCTCGAAGAAATGGTCATCATGATTCTTCCTTCAATTGCTCATGGACATGGGCATGGAGGTCATGGCAGTGTAACGCCTCCAAATGGGGTGGAAGAGAGGGGAGGAGGATGTTGTATGGTGGAATTTGTGGAGGATGTTAAGACGGACCAAGATGTTGCTGGTAAGCCGAAATTCTCTATTTTTTAATCCAATGAAATATTTTCAGCTGATGAAACCACCGCTCTCACTGCTACCACAGAAACGAAATCAACGAAACGAGCAAATTCGGAGGACAAGGAAGGAGATGGACACTGCCAAACTCACTGTCCGTTGACTGTTCATGAGCGTAGAGGATCCAACAAATGCACAGCAAATGCAACCCAGTAAGTACCTTTTTTCTCTATTTTTCCACCATAATTGTCACATTTTCGCACATTTGCCCCAGTCGCCTTTGCCGAACCGGAGCGATGCGAAACCAATTGCGAAGCCGTCGACGAAGATCCACCAATTCTCATGAAGTCCCGCCCACACGCCCACTCTCACGGAGTTCGGTCGATCACATTCGTTCTGGCACTTGGTATTCACTCTCTTATCGAAGGTGTTGCATTTGGACTGCTCAGTGAGAGAAAAGCGATCTTGGCATTGTTCGTTTCGCTAATCGTTCACAAGTTGATCGTCGCGTTTTCGGTTGGACTTCAATTATTCCGTACTCATGCTCATCAGATAAAATGGGTAAGATTTTCGAAAAATAATCATTTGTCGTTACATATAACAAACAATACATTTTACAGGTCATCATGTCAATCTTCACTTTGGCTTCCATGACTCCTCTTGGCGCTCTTCTTGGTATTCTGGTCACATCCGCAGCCGAAGAGTCCATGTTTAAGCAAATGGTCATAACGGTCTTGCAAGGTCTCGCCGTTGGAACATTCATTTATGTGACTTTCTTCGAGGTATGCGATTTTCAATGATGCTTGCTGTACATTCATTTTATTATTTCCAGGTTCTCCTTCACGAGCGAGACAACGAGCACCCGAATCTTCTGAAACTTCTTGTAATGTTCATCGGATTCGCCCTCATCGGAGGAATTCGTGTTTTTGATTCACACGGACATGCTCATCATGGTGGTGTTCATACACACGAACCAAGTAACCCACTGATGATTTTCGATGACGTCCATTTCCATTAGCTTCCCCGAAAAGCTTCACCTCATTATTGCCCGTTCCCATTTTCACCGGTTCCCAATTTTTTATTTCGCTTGTTTTGTTATATGCCATCTTTCTCATTTATTACGATTCTAACTCTGTTTAGATGTTCGCGGTGTTCCTCTTTCGTTTCTGAATAGAGAAAATAAAATAGTCGGCAGAAAAAGACAACAAAAATGAATAAAAACAGCTCTAAGAGAAAGAGATTAGATTCCTCTTAGACACTTTCATAACCTTATTCGACAAAATTTGAAATTTCGATCCCACTGAAAAATGAAAGAAATCGGTGAAGCACGAGAAGTTCATGATCGTTGCTCAGTATCCTGATAGCAGAGACATTAGACAACAACTTGAATCTGCTGGCTTTTCGAAAAAGTGAAGCTGGAATGAAGATGATGTTTTGAAAGATGCAGAACACACATTGGGTGAATATTGTTCATTTTCAGAACGCAACACTACTAGTTGCTACTGTTGGCGTTGATACTGGCACAAAATATACGTACAATTAGATTTCTGGCAATTTGGGGGAAGAATTGTGTGGTAAAAAATACATTGGGACAACATGTTAACACGAGGGAAAATGGAAACGGGGGGCGATTGGACAGATATATAAAATGTGTGGGGTGAGAGGAGGACTGGTGAAATTCAGATTAGAAAACGTTGATTAACATTGAAAATTTCCAACCAGTAGGTGATGTCGACACTCGAGATTTGTGGATTGTTCTTCTGAAAAAGTATGAGTAAATTTTTTAGGAAAGGAAAAAAGTGATAGCAGCAAAGCAGGAGGCTTTATTTTAGAAGCCATAAGATTAACAACGCGTTTTACAACGTCAACGACCAACTTTTTGAACGGGGAACCTATGAAAAGGACGTCCATTCAGCTATCATTCGCTGATCATTCGTTTTGAACACCACACAAAAAAGCGCTCAATTGATGTCACAAAAACGTTCTATGAATAAAACCAAAACAAAAATCAAAAGGAGATTATGCTGTGACACCTTTTGAAAATCTCTTGCATCATAATGAAAGCGGGGGAACTTACCACGTTTTCAGTATGCTGATTGTTACTCAAATGCATGAATACTCCATCGACTCGTTGAATGCTCGATTGACACAACTGACACCAATTGACGAGGCCCAGTGGAAAACTTCTGGCCGCGACTTGGTTGAGCTGGCCCTTGTTCAGTTTCCGAGAACAAACATTTTGAATGCGTTGAAGGTTGAAGTCTTTCCCATGAGCCCGCATTGGGGATGACGTGTTTGAGCGGTGGAACAACGGAGCTGTGATTCTGATGTCGAGAGAATGGAACAGACGACGAAGATCGTCGTTAGAGACAGCAGTTATTCGATCGAGATGGCACTTGTCGTAGAGGATATGGCGAAGTACACCGTTTTGAGTGGAAATCTCCATGTGACACCAGCGACAAGCGGTCCGGTAGATTTTGTCTTCCAGAAGAGGGAACTGAGAAGTTATCATATCGCGAGCGTATTTGAGAACCGGTTGGATGTGTGCTCCTGTGTAGCAGAAATCTCCTTCGACAACACCGATCGGTTTATAGCACAACGGAAAATCGTCTTCCTGAAGGGACAATTGGACGGGATCGGGATGTTTCACGAATTTAGAGTTTCCACTGATAAGGAGCTCAATGAACGATAGCCAATATTCCACGTCAGAGCGAGCGATTCCACAGTAGAGAGCCTGGAAATTGTTGATAGAAGAGGAAATCTTTTTAGCATGAAAATCTAGTGCCTAGACTATTAGGATCCGGGACGTTTCACAGCGATTTTAGCTCTTTTTTTTGCTCAAAATACCTCAAAAACCGGTAAAGTGTATAAACTGTTACTTTAGAATGTCAATAAACATTGAACTCTTGCTTAAACCGGAGTAAAATAGCAAGAAAACCTTGAGCGAACAATTTCTGCCTCCCAGTTGAAAATCTTGTTCCTACACCTAATTCTTCGGTTTAAGCAAGGGTTCAATGTTTATTTACATTTTAAAACCTGTTTAGTAGCATTTTCTACATCTTACCGGTCATTTTGAGGTATTTCGAGCAAAAAACGGCGCTAAAATCGCTGTGAAACGTCACGGAGCCGAAAATCTAGTTCCTAGACGATGAAACTTACATTCTCCTTGTGTTGTTCAGAGAGCAAATGCTTGGCGAATGAATCAAGGAATGTGGCGTCGAACTCCATTTCGCAGTAATTGCATCGCTGTAATACATTTAGTTATAATTTTTCTTTGTTCACAATATACCGTCTTTCCAGTTGATCCGAATCTGCGTCCACGCATGCTTAGAGGCACCTCATTGTATTTGTCTTGAAACATGCGGAAGAGAAGGATGGTTTCGATATCTATAAAAGAAAAATTAAAACTTTTATGCAACAGTTTCGCGTACATTCACAAGTTTCAGTTGTACGGCCAGGCAGATTTAACAATGGAACTCCTTGCAACACTGCTACTGTGCTCTTCAAACTTTCGAATGCCGTTTTGATGTCGAAATCGTCGAAGAAAGATGGCTGTCTTCTCAAGTGTTGAACATTGTCTGACAGGTAGTAAAAGTCTCCTGTTTTGTACGACAAGTCGACTTCCTCGTAAATTCTCCGAGCACAAAGAAGATCGATGTATGAAAACTGTTCACCGTTGTTGCAGCTCTGAAAAGTACACATTGACTGAGCCAAACTTGGTATAACCTACTCTTTGGATGTGAATAACACTGAGAAAATGGAGGAACATATCCTTCGAATTAGCGAACTTCAGATTACAGAGAGTGCATGGGTGTGGAAAAATGTTCAGAAACTGAAGATATCCCGATAAGACATTCTCTTCAAAGTTTTGAACAAGATTGTGAATGTGAACTGCTCCACGCAGAACACGAACGTTGTCGATTGCTTCGGGCGCCCCATTTTTCCATGTGAACTCGAATGGACAATAAGTATCTGGGACTTTTCGGCGGCGGTTGTGAAGAGGACGGCGATCGATGTACTTGTTGACCATTTGTTCAAGAAAACATGAACGAACTTCATACTCGAATCCACCGGAGAAATCAACTTCGTCGACACCGCCCTCAAGTTGAGTGAATTCTTCGCTTGATGAGGTTGAGGTATTTTCACTGAAAACGGTTTCGTTGAATGAGCAAGTTGAGTAGAGCCTACAGATCAGTGTTATTGAGATTCAGAGTCACATCGAGATTCGTTTGATTCATGATTACTTCCGGACTGAAAGACTCATCGTGAAACATGACTTTGGTTCGCGATTTCAGCGATTTGTTCACGACGCTTTCTGAAATATCGAATAATTATGATGAGAATAACGAATCAGTTTTATTTACCGATGGGACAAGGCTGTTTGTTTTCATCATAGAGTATTGTGCCGGCCGGAAAGTATTTTTCGTACCATTTTTCATAGGCCGAATTCGAGTATGGACCTCTGGAAAGTTATGTTGATAATCAGTGAAATCGCGATGAAAGAAACTTACTGAAAGCGTTTATTATCGTCGAGGTAGTAGTACATTTTATTAATTATTAGTAGTCGCAGAATTTGAAGCAATAGCAGAAGAAATGAATATAAACAGCGACAGAAACGAGAAAACGAAACGAAGAGAAAACATTGCGATGTGTTTTCGATTCCGCGCGGTAGGCTGAAAAAAGAAAATAGATCAAATTCATTCAAAAGGGATGAAAAAATAGATTTTAGAGTGAAAAATGCTGAATTTGTACTGAATATTGAGTTGCAAACTGAGCAAATTCAAGCTTGGCGCCAAGAGCGACAGAGCGCGCTTGCAACAAAGGGGCGGGGCTTACGATTATCGAAATATTTTTTATGTTCAGAAAAGAAACAACAAAATAGATAGTTCATGTGTTATTATTCCTTTCACTTTCGTCGTCCCGTAAAATAGGAACTCTATCTGTCTCTCCCGAACGAACGAAGACAATTTTCGGTGAATGCAAATAGGAGAATCGAAGTTCTATGAAGAATGTAATAATGAAGACATGAAAGCAAACTGAAATACACGAATCATCAACTTTTCAAAGTTAAATTCTGATACCTGCTATTATCCACAGGCTAGCCTCCAATAACCATGCAGGTGATAGGCTTGGGTCATCCTTTACGAAACGATCTAAAGTGTTAAAAGTAAAGTACACATACATATCACAGAGATTCTCACAGAATGCGAATGCAACTGTTTCAATGAGAACAATCGCAAATCTAAAACAGCACACCCTTTGAGTACACATTCTGGGAACTAGAGCCCATGTCAGAACCGCCTGTAACCATGCATACAACAGTCCGGCACTGAAAGCAACAGTATCCGCCAAATCATGAACAACTGAGAGTTCGGGATCTTCACAGTGTGCGATGACAGTTATGCATAGAGCGACGAATGTTCCGATTCCTGCGATACCAGTGGAAAATACTCTCCACATTGAGTTCTCCCATCCCAAACGATGTCCGTAATATTCAACTGTTTGTCTGTGACGGATATAAGCTATCAACATTACTGAAAAACAAAATTTATCTGGATATTCCCGAATCGCGAATCGATTCGAAATGTGTGGAACTCACGAAGGAATGCAGAATAGCTAACAAGATGGGAGAAAACACATTCGCCGAAAAGTGAAGCATCTCGAGAAGCCAAAAAGGGTAGAATGTGTGGATAAGATTTGAGAAGGGATACGAAAAAATATCTGAAATTTTGAGTGAAAACTCAACTTTGAAAAGTGAGAATTACTTTGTGGCAGTTGCTGAAATAGCGCAGAATCCATAGAATATTGGAATCAGCCAAATTTTCGTAAGAACCATATTGAATTTGATGAAAGAAAATGATGAAATATCAATGAAAAAGAGATGCGCCTTGCATTGGGTAAACACTGATAAGCAACAAAAAAGAGGGTTATCAATTTTATTGAAATTATTCTGGATGCAAAACAGTAAAGGGGTGATATAGATTAATTTTTTCTGAACAATGTGCCCGTAATAATGAAATTAAAAGTCAAACAGTAGAATTTTATTCTTGCTTTTTCGTTGGAGAGCGCTTCTGGATGTAAGCTTTGTAGAAGAATTTGGCGAAGAGGAACAGATAACTGATGTACATGAGACCTCCGATGGACAGCACGTTCCAGCTGAAAAAAGTATTTCTTTAAGCAAACATAGCTTTAGATAGTGATAATACCTGACGGCACATCCTGGAACTGAATTGGCGGATTTGATGAAGACCAAGTGTCCGAAGATATAGCACGAGATGACAAATTGAACAATTTGAATTGTCGTGATGAATTTCGCTACTGGTCGTGGAGTTTGGAAGTTCAAGGCACGGACGGCGAAATAGCTGAAATTTAAGATCATGTTTAAAGGATAAAAAAAACTTAAATACTTACAAGTACATAATGGTGTGAACAGTGAGGTTCAAAGCCAATGACCAACGAGCCCAAGCTTGATGTTCGGAATAGGTGACAACTGCGTAGACGAAGGTGAGCGCGTGATGATACCAGTGCATGAAGATAACTGGCTTTTTACGGAGAACGAGGAACATTGTGTCTCCGAGTTCTGGAGCTTTCGACATCACAAAAGCCCATCCCCAGAATCCGGTCGACGGGTCAGTGTAGTACGACTCGTTTTGGCAGTAGGACGCTACGAATCCGTCCTTCAAAAATACGTTAACTAGTTCGGGAATGAGTTTGTAGGCAGCGATTCCGGAGAAGAGTGAGAATCCAAAGTTCCAGAGAGCAAGGGTGTTTTGAAGATCGAATGGTTTTCGGTGTGCCATAATTTTTTGTCCAAAGTAAATGGTTATGAGGTAGCCGATCATGATCTGTAAAACTGTAAATAAAAACTAAAATTTTTTGGTAAAACTCACTTTATAAGAAAGTGGAACGAAAGTAGACATGTATGAGTCGGTCTGATCCAGGCTCCATGGCTTTGTTAGAATATCCGCCAATGAAGCTGCATTGCTGGTTTGTGCTGTCGCCATTTTTATTACCTGAAAACGAATGGTATTTTTGCTTTATTTTGAATAATGTAGCATGATCGGAGGAATAAAAAAGAAAAAAAAGAGGTGATATGGCAAAAAAAAAGACGGGCAAAATACATTACTTGCGAATTGCTTATCATCTGGCGTTGCGGCGGTTCTTTTATTTGCAATTCTCACGCCATTTTGCGAGGAGATAAACGATCGAAGAATGCGAAAAATTGGGCGACGAACTGACCGTTTTTTGAAGTTTATTGAGAAAATTTAATCACAGCGCAGTAAAAATTATGTTTTATTCAGAAAGAGAAACTCCAAAAAAGCCACATCTCTTCGAAAAATTGAGTAAATTGAACAGATTTTGAATTCTAGCGCAAATTCGCAAACATTCGCATCTTCGCTCTACTGTACAATGTATTAAATTTGAAATTTTCGGAAATTCTCCATTATTCACAAAAAGGATCTCAAAAATAGACACTATCGAAAATCGAATAAAAACCTCACAACTATAGTTGCAACAACCAACTAAACTGCATTGCAACAACCTCTTATTTGCATGGTGGGTGCGCGGAGGCTCCATAGAAAAAGAGAGTTGAATAAATATGTAGTGGCGCGTTTGCAGGGAGTGGAGAAGGAGAGAAAACTGCTATGTTTTTTCACAAGTTCATTTTCACTTGAATCTGGCTATGTTGAGAAGATTTCGAACAGACAAGCCATATGTAACCAGCAGATATTTTACAAGGGAGTTACTTAAGGTGTCGAGTTGAACATTTTCAAAGAATCTGTCCATAGACTATATTGACAGTGAGGATTCAGAATCTGCAATAAAAATTGGCAAAATGTTCAAGTGACTCGAGTTTAGACGTTTAGAAGACCTAGTTTTTTGTTTTAGGCTCATAATAAAGCCTGCAATTAGATAAAATAGGTTTCAAAAACTAGTTCAAGCATCATTTTGAGCTTAACACAAAAAACTAGACCTTCTAAAAGTGCCTGGGAGCGAAGATATGAGTTGTCAAAAATCAGTAAAGTTAGTACTGGCTGAGACTTTGATGACTAATAACTCAAGTTACGTGAACATTCTGCCAATTTTTAGTGCAGATTCTGAATCCCCACGGACAATATAGTCTATGGTCCGATTCCTAGAAAAAGTTCAGCTCGACACCTCAAGTAAATCCCTTGTTAATATGGAAAAAATGAGATATATCCAGAAGAAGCAAAAAGAAATAAGTTCAGAATGGCGACTAGCAAACTGTCCTTTTGACGCACTGAATTTGAGTCGCTTATCCTTGATATACTTTTGGTGGAAACCCCTCCCACTCTCTGAATTTTCCGTAATCACTCGTTCAAAACTCTCTCCTCCGCTTCCATTTGCATGCTATGTCGAGAGAATCGTACGAGAAGTGGTCTGATAAGAGAGATGGCGTGTTGAGGGAAAGGAGGAATCAGAGGGAATCGCAAAAATGGAGACGAACTAGCGACCTTCGTCCTTTCGAGTTTCAAAGGTTGAAAATGGAAGAAGAGGTAAACTGAAATTGAAATGGGTATGATAGGGGGAACATAGCATCTGCTCACTCAAGAAATTAGTGTTGTTTTGAAGTTTGGTTGGATGGAATCTGGGTGTTCTTAGATCAATGAATACTTTGAAACTGTAGAAGAACCTGGTCATAAGGGAAAGAGTAATTGAAAATAGTTGAAGTAGGAAAATACTGTATTACCTAAAAAAAATCAACTTTGGGGGTCTGGGAAAGGATGTTAAGCTTGACCGTTTGACCTGAAATTTTTTGGGTGTATACATCTACTCTAGAACTTTTTTTTGTAGTTGACAACTTTTTTGAGCAACCTCTTCTAAAGATGGTGTGTCCCTTTAAAGTGGGGCGATGCTAAATTTCCGCATTTTCACCTATTTTACGGTCTTCTGCATTTCATGAGCCATATCATCTCCAGATGAGGTCGTACAAAAAAGTTGTCAACTACAAAAATAGAGTTCTAGAATAAATGTATACACTCAAAAAATTTCAGATCAAACGGTCATGTTTAACATACTGTATTCTCTGTGCAATCATTATGTACAAACTTTACTATGGTTGCTAATGAAGAGCAATGAGAGCTATCTCTAAACAGTGCATTGAAAATTACAGACAGAAAAATAACTATTTTCAAAAGTTGAACCAAAAACTTTCGAGTATATATTGTAAATGAAATACCAGAGATACATTCACAAAAAGATTAATCATTTAAAGTACGCACTAGAGGGAGGAGAGTGCTACTTTGGAGGTATGGTAATTGAGAACTAGTTTTTGAGTATTTTATATCATCGTTTCTGATTTGCAACGGTCACACCCTCTGGGGAACTGAGAGAATGAAAACCATGCAAGCAGACTATCTACGGATTTGGTAAACCTGGCACAGCTTGTGTCATTTTTTTGCTCCAGTATCTCTGTTTTGGGTTTTTAGACTCGTCAGCGTGGAGAGGATGACAACCTGATCAAAATAGTTTGTATAGATAATGTGGATTACATGTGAATTAAAATTGGAGTTTTTTTGAATTTAGTTAGTTTCATATGTTGTTGTGTGGATACCGTTGTTTGTTCAAAAATATACATCTATTTTTTGATAATGAAAAAGACGAACATCAAACAGTGAAAGAGAGATTTTGTGGTTATCCTCGTGAAGCTCCACAATCTCCTGCAGCACAAGCGATTCCAGCCTTCATTCCCATGAATACACCATCGCTGAGGAGCTGAAAATAGTGACAGTAAAAAATTTAGATTTTATCAAAAATGAATACCAACATTCATAAGTTCTCCTGTATTTTGAAAATGTACTAGTACTTACAATATAGTTGACGTATCCAAATCCTTCCAGAAATGCTTGACTAGTGCCACTCGGCTTTGTGTCTGCTTGTGGTGAGACTCGGTAAACCTGAATATTTCTTTAATTTTTTTCAAAGTGATGATGTGGATTACATCTAGTCTTGTTGGTTTCATGTTGCAAAACATCCCAGTAATATGCACTTGCTCTGTTTTTCCATCTTGATCGAAATGGTAGCTGGAAGTGATTTGATTTTTTAATGGTTTTCAAATGTTTGAAGCTTACATGGGACTTTTTGTGTTGTTGTGAAATGTGAACTGTGCGTAAATTTCATGGAAAGTTTGTGAGGTTAATGTAGCAGTAATGTCACAAGAATTACAGTAAGAAATACAAATAATCAGTAGCAGTAACGAAATGTTTTGGATTGAGGTTGAATCCATATTTGAATAGTCGAGTAGGAATGAATACGAAATAAATCGGAGGAATCTTTCTTTTATAGGTCATCTCTCGATCGGTCAGAGACTTTTGATCGGTCAGCGTCATTGTCGAGAGATGTTCTGTGTTTGATTATTTCATAGAAGGAAACGCAATATCATCAGGCTAAATTTGTTTATTACAATCAGTTCATAAAATCCTTGGCAGTGAGACACAAAAAAAAAGTTTTAAAAAAATCGCTGAGAATGTGTAGTTTTTAAGAACTTTGCACGGTACCCGTCGTCTAGTTCATCTTCAAGCTCTGTATCCGGCATCTTGAGCTGGAGCTTCTGGAGCAGCTTCCTCTTGGGCAACTGGCTCAGCGGCTTGCTCGACTGGAGCTGGCTCAGCAGCTGGTTCTTCGGCGGCTGGAGCAGCAGCGGCTTCGTCTCCGTAAGAATTCTGAGCATCACGTCTGACTCTGTATCCGGCATCTTGAGCTGGGGCCTCTGGAGCAGCTTCCTCTTGGGCAACTGGCTCAGCGGCTTGCTCGACTGGAGCTGGCTCAGCAGCTGGCTCCTCAGCAGCTGGGGCGGCAGCAGCTTCGTCTCCGTAGGAGTTTTGGGCATCACGTCTCACTCTGTATCCGGCATCTTGAGCTGGGGCCTCTGGGGCAGCCTCCTCTTGAGCAACTGGTTCGGCAGCTTGTTCAACTGGGGCTGGCTCGGCAGCTGGTTCCTCGGCCGCTGGAGCAGATGCGGCGGCCTCATCTCCATATGAGTTTTGGGCATCACGTCTGACTCTGTATCCGGCATCCTGAGCTGGGGCTTCTGGAGCAGCCTCCTCTTGGGCAACTGGCTCAGCGGCTTGCTCGACTGGTGCTGGCTCGGCGGCTTGCTCCTCAGCAGCTGGGGCAGAGGCGGCTTCATCTCCATAAGAGTTCTGGGCATCACGTCTTACTCTGTATCCGGCGTCTTGAGCTGGAGCCTCTGGGGCAGCCTCCTCTTGGGCGACTGGCTCGGCAGCTTGCTCAACTGGAGCTGGCTCGGCGGCTGGTTCCTCAGCAGCTGGAGCAGCGGCGGCTTCGTCTCCGTAAGAATTCTGAGCATCACGTCTAACTCTGTATCCGGCATCTTGAGCTGGGGCTTCTGGAGCTGTTTCCTCTTGAGCAACTGGTTCTGGAGCAGTCTCTGCTGGTTGTGCTGGCTCGGCGGCGAAGGATTGTTCTGGGGCAGCTGCAGCTGGGGAAGCAGCGGCCTCATCTCCATAAGAGTTCTGGGCTTGACGTTTGACTGAAAGAATATTGATGTGCTTATATGCAATTCTACCATTTAGTTACAGTTATGTATGAAAATATACAACTATTCCCGCCATAATCTTGGACATTAAACCGTTGGTCAGAGTAGGAAGTCAATTACAGAAATAGATAAGTTACCTGGATGGGCAAAAGCCACAGCAAGAAGAGCAACTGCGATGATTATTCTCATGGTTACCTAGAAAAATATTCATGAAAACCTTCGACTACAAAGTATAATCGGAAAGAGGAAGCGGAAATCCAAGGAGGTGACGAAAGCTAAAAGGAGAAGGAGTGTTTGTGCCGATTCAACCGTGACCTGTCGTCCTTATAAACGGTTGGATGGTGGCACTATCGTCAATGTCGTAGAGGCCGATCCCTCCCACTCTTTTTTTTGGAGAGGGGGAGGTTTTTGTTTCCGTGATTTTTTCCGTCTCTATTCCTTTCTCGATTCTCTTACCTTCTACCAATCGCTTTTTGGGGTTGCCAACCGACCACGAAAAAGTTTATGTCGTCTCATTGCGCAACCGGTTTCACGGTTCGAGAAGAAGAGGTCAGACGTAGGAAATAGTATGAGAAGATGAAGATAAGCAGACACGGAACATTAGAGTGGACATCTGAAGGAATGTTTACGTTTACTCTTCAGATTGGCAGCAAAAAAAGAAACTTTTGAAAGATTAGGTATGATAAAAGGTACCCGGAACCACCGATTCAGCTGGATCATAGGAAGGAATGAGACACAGAGTCCGGTTCCAAGGACAATGCACCACTTGAAAACGCCACATAAACTCGTACAACTTACAGCTTTTCAATGGTCTTTGAAGTAAGGTGAATCGGGGGAAAGAAGCACTGGAGAAACTAAAGGTCAATGGAACTTTTTGTTCTGTACATAAATTTCAAGTTGCTAGGCTATTATTCCGAGGGGTTGACAGAATGTGATTGACTGAATTTCTTGAACTTGGCCGGATGTGAGATCTGTACAAGGCCAGCAAAAATTAGCAATGCATTTCATCCTCTGGAACTGAATCTTGTGTTTCTTCGTTATTTCGGATTCTTGGAATAATGCGAGTATTAACCCCGCACATGAAGCATATATCAAAATTTCACATCCCGCATACTTCATTGACAAACATGTTTACTTCATAGACCACCAACGCGTGTTTACTGCAACCGGAATGAAAAGAAATGCATTTCCGAGTACAATCAATTAGACTTTTTGTTTATGCTAGATGCCCAAATCCATACTCAAAGTGCGCTGTTTTGTGTCGTTCTTGCTACAGTACCGGCCATAATGATATTCGTTTTTGTCATTTTCAGTGGAAAATAGTCAACTTCGGGTAGCTGAAAAAGTGATTCAAAGTCATTTTTTGTGTTTGAAAATTTGAGAGTGTATCAATCAAGCTTTGAACTTTCAGTTTGTAGTTGACAACTTTTTGGTACAAGTCTCCACTGCCAAGATATAACAAGTCGAAAAAAAGCTCAAAAAATTTCGAGAATTAGCACTGAAATCCAGCAAAATTTGACATTGCCGAAGGTTTCTGAGCGTAACTTTTTTGATTGAAGAGATACATAAAAGTTCAACCTCAAAATCAAAATTCAAGGTTTGATTCATATACTCTCAAAATTTCAAACAGAAATTACCATTTTGAATTAGTTTTTCAGCCACTCAAAGTTAGCGTTTTTCAACTGGAAATGACGAAAACGAATATCATTATGGCCGGTACTGTACTTTCAGGTCTACTCATAACAATTGCAAATCTTAAGTTTCAAGACGTCGTACTGTAGTACAAGTAGAAACGTTTCTTGAGATTCATTATCAGCATCATCACAAAACCATCTGTTATCAGTTCTATCATCTTCTAACATATCATCTGTCAACTATGAAGTTGAAGTTGAGGAAGTACGACTTGTAATCGAAATTTAGATCAAAATTATCTATTTTTCGATAGATTGGACTTGTTTGTTAACCTTCTTCTCGTTTTTCTCTCTTTGGGAGAAATATGACCTTCTTCAGTGTTCGTTCCATTTAAAGTAGAGTGAAAAGGACACAAACACAGAGAAAAAGGGTTTGTGATCATTGGGTGAATTTTTTCGTGGTTTTTTCAATTTGCGGGAATATCGTCTAAACTGTTATTCTTGATGAGGGGACACTGTTTTCAAGGTCAATTTTGATCTATTCAAGATTGCATTTTCCAAGTCATCGAGAAGAAAATCGGCGAATTGAACTGATTTCTGAAGAATGAGAGATATGAAAACCCTTGTTTTGGTTTTTCTTCCGTGATGACGAGATTACTGATGATATCGAATCATCATTTGAACCATTTTTGTGACCAATTATACAAGACTTCTATGGGCTTTGGTGTCTAAAGATTTAGAAGATTTCGGAAGATGTAGTAGTATTTAGGTGACTGCATTTTTATAAAAATGCTAAAGGGTAAACAAAGCCATATGTCAAAAAGTTAATGAACAAACTGGATCTAATCTAATAGCTTACTGTAGTTTTGGAATTTTTTTCGATCAGTATTTCGATTCATTCAATTTTGTAGAACTTGATTGAATTTTCTCAGAAACTTGTTTCCTTCCTCTTGCAAGAGAGAAATCGTAGAAAACTAATATTTTTGACTCGATGGTTTTACCCAGATTTTGTATTCTGAAAAAAAAAGTTTTTAGTTCTTCCAGTTTGTGAATTGCATACTCTTCTGGCAATAAAACGGGGCAATTAGTTTCACTTTTTAGGTCATGTGAATAGAAAGATTGTGGAGACAAGTTGAGATCGTTTATTACACAAGAAACACCTTTTGGTAAAAAACGGTAAAGTAAACGAAAAACGGAGATAGCTAATTCGAATTAGGAATCGAAATTGGAAAGATGCTGAACAATTTTGGAAATTGTTCGATTATAAATGGACAGTCGGGTTTCAGTGGTCCAGGAAAGTACAATACCGACCATAATGATATTCGTTTTCGTCATTTTCAGTGGAAAATCGTCAACTTTGGCTAGCCAAAAAAAGTGATTCAAAGTCGTTTTCTCTGTTTGAAAATTTGAGAGTTTGTTAATCAAACCTTGAACATTTATTTTGTAGTTGACAACTTTTCTATACAAGTCTGCTCTGCCAAGATATGGACCGTAGAAAAAAGCTCAAAAAATTTCGAGAATTCGCACTGATAACGAGCAAAATTTGTCATCGCCGTGTAGGTTTCTGTGCGTAACTTTTTTGATTGAGAGATACAAAAAAGCTGTCAACTACAAAATTAAAGTTCAAGGTTTGATTCATATACCCTCCAAATTTCAACCAGAAATAACTATTTTGAATCAGTTTTTCAGCCACTCAAAGTTGGCGTTTTTCAACTGAATATGAAGAAAACAAATATCATCATGGCCGTTACTGTACATGTATTGAAAGGTACATTTCCAATGAGCATTTTTCAGAAAATCACTTTCCCAGACGACATTGCCCCCATGAGCAGAGCATTCCTTCTGCCCTCACCGCTGCTGGACCATCCTTGGGGAAAATTTTGTAGTAAATGGTACCACCGATTCCTTCCAAATGGGCAGAGGTTTGGCCAACAGGGTTTACTCCTTTCTTCGGGAATTGTTCCCAAGACTGAAAACAGCAGTTATGACAATTTTCAATCAAATGTGCAAACAAGAATCTTGATCAAAGCAATCAAAATGAAATGTGTCCGCAGGTGTGGAATCTGGATATAAACTCACTTTTAAAACAGTTGGTGCCAGATTACACAAGACTCCAGTGATTGTCATGTTTTTTGTCTCTCCATATTTTGTGAACTTGAAAACATCAGACTCCGACTTATTATGAAATGTGAACTGTGCCCAAACATCACGATCGGTTTCAGATCTGATTTGGACGTTGAATTTACAAGACTCCAGAACGGCAACAAGCAGAATCAGAGAATAAACATGGAACAGGTACATTGTATTCGTTCAGAAGATACATGAAGACAAGACATGAGAAAGCGGCAGAGTATAATTAGGTTTGTAGGTCATATGATATCACTCAATAAGTGTCAATGAAAGGAACCAAAGGAAGTTTAGAATACAATTGCATGGCATCGAAATGTTGAAATTCGAACTGAACAGTATCTGTGGTTCGTGAAGTTTGGAAATTGGAACTTGTGATCTGTACAGATGCAACCCATGCTTCTTGCAAGTGGGAACACTTTCTGCATAGTTTCCATTGTTGTTTGTCGGATAAGTGCTGGATCCACTGTAGTCTTGGAAGCCTGAAACAGGGCACATCATGTTGAAAAATGAATCTTGCAGATATACTCACTTTTTTCATGATATCGTACAGAATAACATCATTACACTGTTCACCATCCATGCTATCTTCTTGACCAAATGCCAATACAAGAAACAGGAAAAGCAGAAGAATAGAAGAACGCATAGTTCTGTTGTTCTTTCAAGTCACCTAAGTTGTTTTCCTTGTCCTTTTATAGGTACTTATAATACCAGTATATAATATTTTTCATTAACCTTATTATTATTATTACTACTACTACTACATCTTTGAATACTAAACGTGTTCTTTTGAGAAGTGTCAACTGGTGTGGTGAACTGGAAAAAACTTCAAAATGTACTGTCTAGAAGTTACAGTACCGGTCAATAGTATGTGAACTTTAGGTGTTTTCAGTTGGAAAACGTCAAATGTGGGGGTCTGGGAAAAGATGTTAAACTTGACCGTTTGATCTGAAACTTTTTGGGTGTATACATCTACTCTAGAACTCTATTTTTGTAGTTGACAACTTTTTTGTACGACCTCTTCTAGAGATGATATGGCTCGTGGAATGCAGAAGACCTCAAAATCGGTGAAAATTGCACTGAGAATGCGGAAATTTAGCAACGCCCCACTTTAAAGGGACACACCATCTTTAGAAGAGGTCGTACAAAAAAGTTGTCTACTACAAAAATAGAGTGAGTGTATACACCCAAAAAGAGTAGATGTATACACCCAAAAAGTTTCAGATCAAACGGTTGAGTATAACATCCTTTCCCAGACCCTCAAAATTGACGTTTTTCAACTGAAAACACCATAAGTTCATAGATTATTGGCCGGTACTGTAGTTTGAAAGAAAAATAGACGTAACCTATAAAAAATCAATCATCTGATATTGACCTATATTTTTTATCTGGGAATGAAGGGTCCATCGAGTGGGAATGTAAACATTACACTGATCGATATGTTGGTATGTCAAGATAACAATCTTGCGGACACATGGGACTTAACAACAACTGGCCCTGCTCACCACTTGTTTCATTCACATTGATTGGATTTCCAAAAAGCAATGAGAGAGTTTTTTTGGATTCTCTTAGTTCTTCCATGTCCAGGTTCGTTGTGCTCTGAATTTTGAATTGGAAGATTTTCATCTTATTTCAGCTTATCTGACATCCTGCAACTCGAAAATTTATGAAGGAGCGTTCAAAAATTTGGTGTGTGTTTGTAATGCAACATCATGTGATGTGATAGAACCAATAGGATTCATTGAGGATGGAAAGGCAGTGGTATATAGATCAACTTTGGACGGAGATAGACTGAAAAGGATGAGTATGAAGATGAAAGAGATGTTGGGAAAGAATGAAGATGGTGAGTTGAGTGGACGGCTATTCGAATGAAACTGCAGATTCTTGTTTGAATGTTTGATAATCAAAAAAATGGACTTGCTTTTTCAGTGAATGTGACCATTTCAATTGATGCCAGTGAACGGTTTCAAACAATTTTTGGATTTGGAGGAGCTTTCACAGATTCTGCAGGAGATCAGTTTGTTGCAGTCTCTGAACAACTACAGGAACAAATCCTAAATTCATACTTTGGAGAAAATGGATTGGAATATAATGTTGGGCGAGTTCCAATGGCAAGCTGTGACTTTTCTACCCACGAATACAGTTATGATGATGTTGAGGAGGATTTCGATCTGAAGCACTTTTCATTGGCTTCGGAGGATTTGAAATTGAAGGTGGGTCATGTTTTCTTTGATGTTTTTGACTTTTTCTAATTTTAGATACCATTCATTCAAAGAGCTATGGAGAAAACCAAGGGAAAACTTCAACTATTTGCTAGCCCATGGTCAGCTCCGGGATGGATGAAAACAACAAAGAGAATGAGAGGCGGTGGAGGAATGAGGAATGATGAAAGGGTTTATCAAGCCTATGCCAACTATTTCATCAAGTGGGTGATTGAGTGCATTGATATGCTGGCTCCGTGACGTTTCGAAACCAGACATTTCGAAACCGCAACATTTCGAAACCAGACAATAGAAATGATCGAAAAGAGGATTCGGTGGGGAAATGCTTAGTTTCGAAGTGTCCAAAATGTCGAGGTTTCGAATTGTCGCGCTTTCGAAATGTCGCGGTTTTAAAATGTTTGGTTTCGAAATGTCTGGTTTCGAAATGTCGCGGTTTCGAAATGTCTGGTTTCGAAATGTCCGATATGCTAAAATCTGATTTGCAGGTTTTTTGAAGCCTATTCATCCCACTCCATTCCATTCTGGGGACTCACGATCCAAAACGAACCGTCAACCGGTGCCGACATGTCATGGAGATGGCAAACAATGAACTACACAGCTGAAACGATGAGAGATTTTTTGAAAAATTATCTGGGCCCACAATTGAAAGGAAATAAATTGACGGAGAGTTTGAAAGTGATGGTTTTGGATGATGGTAGAGGATTGTTGCCTGGATGGGCGGATACGATTTTCAATGATACTGAAAGTAATAAGTATGCGGACGGTGTTGCAGTTCATTGGTATGGTAACTTATATTCTCCGGCAGTGTTGTTGGATATCACCCAACGACGTCATCCGGATAAGTTCATTTTTGGAACTGAGGTGAGTGGCAAAATGTGATGAGAAATATTATGACAGAACAGTTAGTAATTTTCAAAATTGTTGGACAACTAACAAAGGAGTTACTTGAGGAGTCAAGTTGAACTTTTTCTAGGAATCGGACCATAGACTATATTGACCATGAGGATTCAAAATCTGCAATAAAAATTGGCAAAATGTTCACTTGACTCGAGTTATCAGCCATCAAAGTCTCAGCCAGTACTAATTTTGCTGATTTTTGACAACTCATATCTTAATGTAAGTTCCCAGACACTTTCAGAATGTCAAGTTTTTTGTATTAAGCTCAGAATGATGCCTGCAATCCAATTATGTAAATAACTAAACATTGTTCAATTGGAACATGTAGAGATTGCAACTCTCCTATTTTTCGTCTAAGCTAGTTTTTGAAACCTATACTATCTAATTGCAAGCATCATTCCGAGCTTATCACAAAAACTAGACCTTTTGTAGGTGCCTGACAGCCACGATATGAGTTGTCGAAAATCAGCAAAATCAGTCTGGCTGAGACTTTGATGGCTGATAACTCGAGTTACGTGAACATTTCCCCAATTTTTATTGCAGATTCTGATCCTCACGGTCGATATAGTCTATGGCCCAATTCCTAGAAAAAGTTCAACTTGACTCCTCAAGTACCCCCATTGTAAGTTGAAAACTGGCTTTTCAATTTTTAGGCTTGTGCTGGATTTGCTATCCACCATGGACCTATTATGGGGGATTGGTTCACGGCGGAAAATTATGCTAGTGACATAATCAGTGATTTAAACCATCACTTCATCGGTTGGACGGATTGGAATTTATGTCTCGATGAGACGGGCGGTCCCACCTGGGTGAACAATTTCGTGGATTCCCCAATTATTGTTAATCGTACCACTCAAGAATTTTACAAACAACCAATGTTCTATGCGTTAGGACATTTTAGGTACGTTTCATTGTTTCCCAATTAACTTTGACAAACTCATTGGGGACCGCCTGTTTTATTGCTCATGAATATTCCAATTGGTTTTCCAACCAATTCACTTTAGTGAACTGTTCATGAACCTATTATTCCAGGCATGTGCCGGATACTTTGGTCACCATGGGCCAATAATGGGAGACTGGTTCCGTGCTGAGAGCTATGCAGATGACATTCTAACAGATTTGAATCATCACGTAACAGGATGGACTGATTGGAATTTATGTCTGGATGAAACAGGCGGTCCGAACTGGGCGTACAATGTAGTTGATGCACCGATCATTGTGAATCGTACTGCTCAGGAAATTTACAAGCAACCAATGTTTTATGCCTTGGGTCACTTTAGGTTTAGACTATTTTCAACTTTGCATCTGAAGTTATTTATTTCAGTAAATTCCTTCCACGCGGATCAATTCGTGTTTTCACCAAAGTGGAGGGCAATTTGGCTGTGTCTGCAACAAGTGTAGTGATTGAAGGTGGTCGACGAGCAACCGTCATTTTATCGAAATCCTCGTCATCTTTGCTCACACGAATTGTGGATAGTTCAACTGGATATTCTCTTGTTTTGAATTTGCCACCAAGATCCATTCATACCGTTATTTGGAACAAGAGAAAGTGAATGAGAGTGTATTTCAATGATCTTGCAATGTGCCTAATTCAAATCATTTTCCGAAATTTGCCAGTAAATAAAGTTTTTAGGTAAACGTTTTAACAATCCAAAAGTTTTTATTTCATCTCACAAGGGGGTTACTTGAGGTGTCGAGTTGAACTTTTTCTTGGAATCGGACCGTAGACATATTGACCGTGAGGATTCAGAATCTGCAATAAAAATTGACAAGATGTTCACGTAACTCGAGTTATCAGCCATCAAAGTCTCAGCCAGTACTAATTTTGCTGATTTTTGACAACTCATATCATAGCTCCCAAGCACTTTTAGAAGGTCTAGTTTTTTGTGTTAAGTTCAAAATAATGTCTGCAATTAGATAGTATAGATTTCAAAAAACTAGTTTGGACTGAAAATAGGAGAGTTGCGATCTCTACATGTTCCAATTGGACAATGTTTAATTATTCACATAATTTGATTTCAGGCATCATTCTGAGCTTAACACAAAAAACTAGACTTTCTAAAAGTGCCTGGGAGCTAAGATATGAGTTGTCCAAAATCAGCAAAATTAGTACTGGCTGACACTTCGATGGCGGATAACTCGAGTTATGTGAACATTTTTTTCATTTTTTATTACAGATTCTGAATCCACATGACCAATATAGTCTATGGTCCAATTCCTAGAAAAAGTTCAATTCGACACCTCAATTAACCCAGTTATAAGAGACTTCTGACACATTCAGATACAAAAATCCACAAGAATATAAATCTCACGTGCTGTGCTAATTCAAAGATTTTAATCAATTGATTACAATCTAGTGCGTGATAAGTTTCTAAAAACAAGATTCGAAATATCAGTTCCCAATTTGAAAGCAGATTCTGCTTGGTAACGAAGAGTATAACCAACGTCTTCGAGAATGAGCGCAGACGCGAATAACAACAAACCAGGATCCGGAGAAGGTTAGTTTTTGAAAAGAAATAAAAGGTATTTCACAGCTACCTTTCAGACCAAAAATCGAAAGAGACCCCCAAGTTTGATCTGGCGAAAGAGAACCCGCGGTGTGCCGAATGGATGGATGATTGCATCAAGAGACTCAACGGTAAACACACAGCTTGTTCATTTTCAAAGTATTTGTGACACTTAGGTCTCTACAAGGATACAAGCATGAACATATGCGGCATCATGTCTGGGCATGAGATCATCGCCATCATCCGTCTCGTTGAGAACATATTTATGGAGGAGAGCAACCTTTGTGAAGCTGAGGCACCGATCAAAGTGGTTGGAGATATTCATGCTCAATTCCAAGACTTGAACCGCTTGTTTGATTTGATCGGAAGAGTTCCGGAGGAGAAATTGATGTTCCTCGGGGACTATGTTGATCGTGGACCACAAGGGATTGAAGTTGTCGTTTTGCTCTTCTGTCTCAAAATTCGCTACAGAGATCGTATTTTCTTGTTGCGTGGAAACCACGAGACTCCATCTGTCAACAAGGTATCACTTATGGTCAAATAGTCCAAGAAATATCTACTTCAGATCTATGGGTTCTACGTTGAATGCCAATACAAGTACGGTGTTGGGTTGTGGTGGGACTTTCAGTCATGCTTCAATCGGATCCCCATGGCTGGCCTGATTTCGAAAAAGGTATTGTGCATGCATGGAGGACTCTCCCCGGAACTTGTCTCTCTGGACACGATCAGAAATATTCCCCGTCCATGTGAGCCACTCGACCGAGGACTCTTGATCGATTTGCTGTGGTCGGATCCTACGAACAAGGGAGAAGGATGGTTTCATTCGATTCGAGGTGAAAATGGACTAGTTTCATGAAATGTTCGAAAACCATCTTTCAGGAATCAGTTACATGTTCGGAAAAGGAGTTGTGGAACAAGCATGCAAATCTCTTGAGATCGATTTGATCATTCGTGCTCATCAAGTTGTTCAAGATGGCTATGAAATGATGACTGGACGCCGCCTGATTACCGTTTTCTCCGTTCCCAACTACTGTGCTCAGTTCACTAATGCTGCTGCCGTTGTCTGTTTGAGTGGCAACTTGCAGGTACTTCTGTGGTATATATGTTTTCAAATCATGTCTGTTTCCAGATTTCGTTCCAACAAATGCTGCCACCACCACTGCCTGATAGCTGCAAAGCGAAAACTGCCCCGGCTATTGCAGCTGATCCGAATTTGGAAGCTGCTCGTGCGGACAAAGAAGCCATCAAACCATTCGCGAAGGAAGGAAGTAAAGAAGGAAAACTCTGAATGTGTTTAGTGAAAGTATGAAACAAATGAAGAATCTCGAGTAGTATGGATATGATTGTCGAATTTTTGTGAATATCACATTTAAGTTTATGTAGTTTCAAGATCGCTCTGAAATCGAAATAAAGAAAAAAGCTAATCCACTTCATTCATTAATAATAGAGAACAATATCTCATTTCTGCTTGTCATTCTCTTTTGATCCTTTATTCATGATGTTCTCTCCGCTGTTCGTCGCTTTCGCACCTTCTTTACTTTTCGATCCTGATCCGGATCCTGATTGTTGCGTATTTCCTGATGTCATCTGATTCTTTTGTTTACGTTGAATTGCACAATATGCACCAATCGAACTTGAAACTGACGAGCCAATAATCGCTAGCAAGATTCCAGCGAGAAGTGCATAATGCCACCATTCTGTATCGGAGTCTGGAGCAGAGGTAGACGGATTCATGGATGAAGGGGACTTGTTGAATCCATTGCTTGTTGGACTTCCAGATTGAAAAGAACTACCCGAACTACCAGATGATGCAATTTGTATACCCTATGATGAATGAAAAGAGATATGCGGTCTTTTTGAGTTCAACTCACAAAAATAGCACTGTGTGCTTGTTGCAAAAAATCGCTTCCACTCATAATCGCAGCGATGTGTGGCTGTTTACAATAGAAACTAATGAGAAAGTAGTAAACCTATGGCAACGAATGATCCTAATTTTATCAAAATGAATGTCACGATTTTAAAAGTGGGACCTTGATGTACGTAATAATATTACAGTGCACTGCAGTGAAAACTAATCCATCGAAAACTGATTTCTGATTGTGAGATTAAAATTGTGCACAGTAGCAACTCTTTTCTGAAGAAATTAAATTTTCGGAACTCTTTTTGAAGACTCTGTTATTATCGCTATTGACCAGCTCAAAATGGTTGCAAACTCTGTGCTACAGGGTACAGTAATATTAAAGGTTCTTCTCTGCACTATAGTGTGCGGTCTCGCAACGAAAAGAGTTCCTCAGACGTTTTTTTACAAGCTTGACTTCAATTTTTCTCCCAAAATTTGATTCTGCGTTTAACGTAGACTTTTCATGCAAAATTTGCAGCAAAACGATGTTTTTTTCGTTGTTTTTTGCAGTCAATCGCTGCGAGACCATTCCGATACCGTATAAAAATTCATTTGCTCCTTTAAGAATTTAGTACGGTCGCTGCGAATTCTGTGTGAATTTTGAACGTTTTTTTTTCCATTAAAAAAGATGAATTTCTGGCCGATAACATTAAAAAATGTAAAAATGTTTCAGCAATGACGGAATTCGAGTCCGATTCCGCTCAAAAAATGTTGGGTTTCATTGGAGTTAAAGTGAATACTCCATCTACTGTCCCGTGGAATATGATTGAGGTGTGGACAGAGTACAAGGAAAAAACGGGAGCACAGGAGTCAGTTGAAGAGTTGAAAGAAAGGCATTTATTAGAATAAATTCTCTATTTATTCGAGATTTTTTCAGATTCGAAATCGAATTGTCGCCGATGATTGCTCAATGCTACATGTTCGACACGAGAGAGAAAGCGAAGCTAATGATTGCGACACAAATGAAAGTCGACCCTGACTTTCTGAAAAAGTATTATTCGCCTGATTGTGTGTTCCGATCATAGTGCTATTTTCAGACTGGAGGAAGCTGGGATGGTGCAGCTTGATGAACATGGAACGCTTATCGCATTTAAAACAAATGCACAGTTGGCAGCGGAAGCGGTCTCGAAGAAATCGCCACCAAGCGAAAGAAATGAGCCGAAGGATCGAAACAGAGAAACAACTAGAAGGAGCGCTAGAAAATCAGTCAGTTTTCTAAAAGTCGAGTGCAGCGATTCGCCAGAAAAAGCGTTCACGACGGGAAAACCACCGGAAGATCTCAAACCCGGTCGTCTATCTGAGCTGAAAACAGAAAAGAAACCAAAGAAAAAACGCGTTTCTTTCTCGTTGCCAGCAGTCGACGACTCGGAGGACGACTCGGAGTACTTTGACAACAAAAGATCGAAACCAACACCAGGATTAATGAAGATTGAATTGACAAACGATACAAGGCAGGTGCCTCTTAACTTTCAGCCACTGGAATCCAGTGGGCCTGTCTTAAAGTGAGGAACATGATGAATGAGCTCAATAAAATGTTTCAGAGCCCCGGTTGCTCCTCCGTTCAACTCGGCTTCACATAGTGCCAAAGCGATTTTGAGAAATGTTCGAGTAGCTCTTATTGGAATGGAGAGTGATCACTTTCAGGAACTAGACAACGACGCTCAAAGGGAAATCAGAAAGTTGGAAAATATTGATAAAGTAAGTCTTTGAAATTTGAAACCTCATTCCACATGATGCATTTTTTAGGAAGTCCATTCGACCAGCATAGAAGTGATGCTCAACATGATGATCACGATGATTTGCAACGAAAGCATGATTCCGAATGTTGGCGCTTCCAAGATTAGCGAAAGGAAAGTTTTGGAGCTGATTCGATTCGTTGTTATCCTATTGAAATCCAAACACTTTGATGGCATTCTTGGAGAGATCGAGGCCAAACTTGACAACTTGAAAGTCCGTGATAAGGTATTTATTTAATTGTTCATCACAATAGTATGATAACGTTTTCTTTCAGGAGGTTGATTCCGATTCAGTTCTGCTCGCTTTCAAAGTGTTCGTCGCCTTTCTTTCTCGTTAAGCAGTTTTTACAGTACTTGTTAAGCAATTGTTGTATTATTACATGATTGATGACTCTTTGTTTTTATGATTGTATGATTGTTCATTCTAATGATCTTCCTTTATTTGTATTTGAACGAATTCCCGTTCTACACTTTCTTCGATAAAAACTGTTGTTGTTGTGCTAGCTAGCAGACTAATTGTATGTTAAATACATCTCATTATCTCTACAGGATTTCCTCATACCCATGGTGTCAGCACATTACTTCCATGGATTGCTTCACTTTCAGAAACACTCACTCAACGACAATAACAAAATGTTGAACAGCAACCAGGATCAAGTTCAAGCTGAAACATCAGATGGTGATGACGTCTCCGTCATCGAGATGTCAGATGAAACAGAAGTTTCCCAGAACGAAGCTGCTCCAAGTTCGAACGTTGATGAAGAAACGAGTGTAAAAATCGTCCTCAATAAGTTCCAGCAGTTCGTTTTTATCCTCAATTCTCCCCTTCTGAAGAAACTGGAAGAACGACTACAAAATGAGACTGGGAAAATTCAAGATTATCGCGATTTTGTAAAGGTAACGACAGTGTTTACTTCGGAAATGAAATTACGTTACTTTAGAAAGTTCCAACTGCAAAAGTCGGAATCGCTTTGAATGCCGCTCTTTACATGATGACAAAACCACCAGCAGGCGATGAAGAAAGCGAAACTTGGGGACTAAAAGAAGTTCTGAAGATTTTTCAAGGTGTTACTCAAAGGATCGGTGTCGGCTCACGATCTCTCACTGAGCTTCAGCAAAAGGTCAAACAAAGCATCCAAGCAGCATCCCGGCGAGAGACTAAAGTCACCATTTTACAAATTAAAAATTCCGTTGAAACTGCTTTGAATATTATTATGTCTTGAGCGAATACAATTCCACCTATTTTAATAAATTCGATCACGAAATAGTACTCGATGAAAATGCTGTTGATTCTATGGCTATCTCACTTATTATACGTTGAATGTACGTTATTATGTCTGCAAAAAAGTTTGATTGGCTCCATACCCGTTGCTTCTACATTTAGCTTACTCGAATTTCAGAAACCCTCACTCAACGACAAAAACAAAATGTTGAACAGCAACCAGGATCAAGTTCGGGCTGATACATCAGATCAAAGGGCGATAGAAAGAGACGATTATGATGATGATGAAGTCTTTGTCATCGAAATGACGGATGAAATAGAGGTTACATTCGACGAAGCTGAAACTGCATCAAGTTCGAACGCTGATGAGACAACGAGTGTCCGAACTATTCTCACAATGTTCCAGCATTTCACATTTCTCCTC
The DNA here is from genome assembly GCA_963932045.1 of Caenorhabditis sinica. NCBI lineage: Eukaryota > Metazoa > Nematoda > Chromadorea > Rhabditida > Rhabditidae > Caenorhabditis > Caenorhabditis sinica. The sequence continues at coordinate 27,042,657 of OZ009940.1, forward strand.
GACTCTCCCCTTTTGAAAAAGCTTGAAAAACGACTTCAAACCGAAGTATGGGAAATCACATACTGTGCCGATTATGTGAAGGTAGAGACGCATTTTACATCAGAACGAGAACGTTACGTATTGCAGAAAATTCCCACTGCCAAGGCAGGAATCGCGTTGAAGTCGGCCTTGGATATGATCGTCAAACCATCGATCGGCGTTCAAGAAAGCGAAAAGTGGGGACTGAAGGAAGTACTAAAAATTTTTCGAGCTGTGACTCTGAGGATCGGTCTTGGATCACGAAGTTTGTCTGATCTTCAACTACAAGTAAAACGCTGCATTCAAGAAGCCACTCTGCGGGAGACCAAGGTCACCATTTTACAAATCAAAAATGCCGTTGAATCTGCTTTGAATATTGTTATGTCTTGAGCCTTCTTTTTCGATCTATTGCGAAATGTCAGTCTTCTCAATGCAATATCAACTGATTTGTTTAATAAATTTGATTTTTCGAGATATTTCTGTTGTTTGCCCGACTTGTAGAAATGTCAGCCTTAAGTATCAGAGGTTATCTGTGATTTCAGGAAATATCAGATTCGGTATTTCACCGTTTGGCACCACGAAATTCGGTTTTATATGGCTTTTCATTCAACATTTTCAAACTCGCGCGCATTAGTTCAGTGGTGCGGTGAAGCGCATTTACTCGGCAATGTATAGCCACGTTGTCCTCTTGTCGCATATTTCTCACACATATATGGCGAAAAATGCTAGAATGAAACATTTGATTGTTGCGACCCAAAAAAATTCAAAAATATCGAATTTTGCGACCCAGAAAATGACCGAAATTCTCCATTTCTGCGTTTTTGCGACCCAGATTTTAATACACCTGTTTTTGCGAGCTGGACTCCAGCCAAAATCCAGCATTCCCGACATATATGTTCTCATATATTTTTTTGTTTCTATGGAATTTTCTATCTTTACTCTCAACTATTTTCAATTTCCAGCGATTACTCGATTTCCCAAATGGGTTCACCTCATGGCGCGACGACCATGTTCACCTCGTCCAATACGTTTTCCATCGATGAATCGAAACTGTGTTTCAATAAAACGCATTTCAACAGAGAAGATTTCAATGTTGAAAGGTTCATGAACCTAGCAAGACAGTGAGTTAATATTTACCAGAATGGCTGCGCCATCCTGGCGCTTTTCTTAAAAATGAGAAATTCCAAAAAATTTTTTATCCTCGCCGTGAACTTTCTCCTCTCACTTCAGAAAGGGAAGGGTAGATATGTACTGGAGTAACTATTTTTCACGTCTTCTGACATCATTTCTCAATTTCACACTTAAAAAAGTAGATGGGCATCATCCTCATAGAATTCCTGATCGACTCATATGATTTTGGGAAAAATCGGTCGGGTGGGGGCTGCGCTAGGGCTGGCGAAATAAAATTAGCACCAAACCACAAACAGAATTTGCCCTTTAATAATAGTAAGATATCTTCATAAAAAAGTGTGGCCTGCATTTCAGAAAAGCCGATCTCAAGACCATTCAACAAGATCTTCGTCTTTATCTGAAAAGTGTACAAAATTCCATGATTGAGCTCATTAATGACGATTACGCCGACTTTGTGCATTTGTCATCAAATCTAGTCAGCCTTCAAGAATCGTTAAATAAAATCGACCAGGATATCAACGTAAGTAATTCCTAACGGACTGTTTTAGCGATATCTTTGATTTTGCACCGCGCTCTAATGCTAATTTGACTGAAAGTAGATTGTTCGGCTTTCTCGATGATTTTCCCAGGTTTTAGAAATATTAAAATTTCAGCCACATAATTTATAACTAAAGAAAAAAGCTTTTCTGTTTCAGAGAAACTGGAGCGAGTTTGAGGAATCGACAAAAGAATCGGTAGGAATGGCAGAAAAAATCGAGCAGAAGTGCAACGAACTTGGATCGAATCGTGAAAAACAGTCGGAACTACGCGATCGTGTTTCTTTTTTGTGTGCCATAGAGAAACTATCAGAAATGCTTCGACAACCACCACAAAAATGCTCAGAGTTGTGGTAAGGCTGAACTTCAGCAGAAACAAATAATCTTTGCAAATGTTTAGGCTCCAAAAAGCTGCGAATCACGTTGTCGAGCTTAGATCAACATCTTCTCACCAACATACCGAGGACGAAAGAAATGCGGAGACAATTGTTCTCTCAAAACTGGAAACCGTTCTCTGTTCGGAAGGAGTTCGAAGTGCATCAACAGATTGCCGAAATCTTCCTTTAATTCTCTCCATCCTTTCCCTCTCCAGCAACGCCCATGCTCTTACAGCTCATTTGGTGTCAGATCTTCTCTATCCAAAGTTTGTGATTGCAAATGAAGGAAAGAGCGAGCAAAATCAGTTAGAACTATTGGAAGACGTTTATCGTAATGTAAAAGAGGTGCATTGAATGATATGACTTCGCACAAAACATTGTATATTACAGATGCGCCAAAGCTGGTCTGAAAAATTGGGTCCACAACACTTCCGGGAAAAAATTCGCACCTTCTTGGATGATACACTTCTTACTTTCATAGTCACTTTCATTGACAAGGTAAGATATATGATGTTTACACTTATTAAATCGTTACTTTAAGTGCTTGGGCACTGTTGCCGTACCGAGCAACACGAGGCTTTTTCACCAATGCTTCTGTGCAACACAAAAGTTCATCGACAGTTGGCCATCCGGTTCTTCTTGCCGCACAATGTTGAAGTCAATCAGGGACAAGTTCAACCTGGTCGTATACTTCAAACTGGAAACACATCGATTTGGCAAACGTGTTGATGAGCTATTGATTCCAGCGAAATATGAGGTGATTACAAGATCCGATGACAGAGAAGACTTCCACTTCGAAACGTCCAAAGCAGTTTTTGCGGCTGTTGAGCACGTTTGGAGTGATGATGTGTACTTGGAACCAATTATCGACAAGATGTGGGATTTCACATTGCGAATGCTTTTGAAGCATTACAACTGGAGCGAAAGCATGAGAAGGTTTTCATTAAAAATGAAACACGGTTTGGAATTCCGTTTTTCAGATATTTCACTGAAGAGAAAATTGATTGCTCATTGATGATGTTTCTTCGTTCTGATACCGAAAAACTCCATCAAGCTGTTTTTGATTACGCTCTAGAAACAATATGGAGTAAATTACAGTAAGTGTGAGATAAATGTTTCAGCTTTTATTAAGCTTTTTTCAGTGATTTATCACTAGACACCGCTCCGTTTGGCCAATGCTTGACAAAACACGGGAAGGCGGTCGATAGCCTTTGCCAGAAGATTGATTCGGATATAATCAAGATCTTCTCCGAAGTTCTTCATCGAGAGCTAGCACAAGTGTCCGATGTTCCCAAGCAATACAGATGGACTAAAAGACCGACGCCTACTACCCACTCTAAATACGTCACGAATGCTACTGAAATGATAGAAAGTTTCCGAAAAGAGATCGAGTAAGGGTTAATTGTTGAAGCTCTCAGAGTTCTTGATTTTCATTGTTTCAGGAACGAGAATCACCCCGATACTGAGCAAATAATCTGCAGCGTTAGCCGTTCAGCTTTCAATTATTTTGTTGAGAAAGCAAAAGAGGTAAGGGGTGTATACAACAAGTGCATATATGACGAATAATGCTGGAGTGAAAAATATCGAAATTTGCGACCCAGAAAACTACAAAAATTCCCTATCTTACGTTTTTTGCGACTCGGATCCGACACAGATTCTAAAAAACAAATTTTTGCGAGCTGGACTCTAGCCAAAATCCAGCATTTCAGACATGTATGACAGTACTCCGTAGTCTCTAGGTTTCATGCTCAACTCAACGTCGTCGTATGACTCACTTATCTGCTCCTGATTCTATTCCCCCGCCATCTGACATCTTCCTCAGCAAAATCGACCATCTATTGGAATCGGTATCGCTTTTGGCTTGGCTGTTGACTGGGATCTCTGGAAAACGAAACCGCGAGAAAAAGTTACTTATGATAGAAAGGGGGTCGTTCTCAAGCTATCTGCACACCTCACGATGTGACTAACATCTATCCCTCGGCTCAAAACAACTTCTAGCAAGTTGTGAACCGATTCGTGCACCCCAGATGAAGTGGCTAACTTCTCAATGCACCTCCTTTTAGAGGTGGCTAACTTCTAACTCCTCGACTCGACAACTTCTAAGTTGTGAACCGATTCGGCACCCCAGTTGAGGTGGCTAACTCTCGAAAAATGCACCTAAAGGTGACTAACACCTATCCCTCGGATCGAACAGCTTCTAACAAACTGTGACCCGATTCGTGCACCCAATGAGGGTGGCTAACACAGGACCCTCCCGTCGGCACTATCCAGGTATAGGCACCGGCACCTCCGTCTGGAAAGTGACTAACTGTAACCCTTTGGTACAGACCATTGGGGCACCCCAGTTGAGGTGGCTAACTGCACTTTTCGGAAGAAGAGTGCTTTGCACATTCTGGAGGGAATGTGACTAACATCTAGCCCTCGGTACGAACAACTTCTGAGTTGTGACCGATTCGTGCACTCCGGTTGGAGTGACTAACTTTTCTAGGATGACGGTAGCGGGGGGTTTGGTTGAACAGGAGCAAACTCACTCGGAATGTCTTCTGGAGAAAGGGGACCGGATGCCTTCTGAATCTCCTTGTGCCATCTGACTGAAGAATCCGGACATCTGGACACCAAGACATTTCGAAACCGGAAAACTCGAAACCATGACATCTCAAAGCTTTGCAATCGCTGAGTCCTCACCGAATGTTTGGATCTTCTTCTTGCTCCCAGTGCTCATCGTTTGACCATAGAGGCAGGGTGATTACTGGAAATAATACACAAAAACAGAGCACAAAGCACTTTTCTTCATCACTCACCTGGGCTCCTAGAGGGGTCTTGGGGGTCCTGGATGGTGTTGTAGACGCCTGGAAATCTTGCAAGTTTTGGAGAAAACAGGAGAAAGGGTGATCGAAAAGTGAAACGAGTTGAAGAATCTTGGGGAGAAACGGACTATTTAGCAACGGACGAAAAAAATGGCCGAAAAATGGACCAGAAAATGAGCTGCAAAATGAGAAAAATGCCGCCGACAACAAGAGAGATGTTGTGACTCTTCCCCCATTGTTGATCTACCACTCTATGGGTAGATCAAATTTTCTGAGAAAGTGTGTCTAGAAAAATATAGTTTTCTGATCTCCAAAAGTGGGTCTAGAAAATTAGAATCCTTGTTGACAAAGTTCGTGAGTCGCCTAGGTAATCTATAATCCTTTCGACGTATTCTCATATATGGCGAAAAATGCTGGAATAAAAAATGTCGAGTTTTGCAACCCAGATTCTAAAAACCACTTTTTTGCAAGCTGGACTCCAGCCTAAATCCAGCATTCCAGTCATACATGAACACATGTTAGTTAAGGTTCTGAAAATCATGCAACCAATGAAATTTTTCACAAAAATCTCTTTTCCAGGTTCAAGACGGTGTGGAAGCAACTGGTTCCTCTTTGTCACGATTCAAACGGAAGACAACGGCGGAGAGCGGAACCAGTGTGTCGGACGACGACAAAATCAAGACACAAATACATCATGATGCAGAGTTCCTAATCGATAGTGCAATAAATCTGGGTCTTGGTCCGGAAGAGATTAACCAGTTGGAGAAAGTAGCTTTTCGATTCGAGATTCAAAAGGAAAATGAGAAGTCTACAACGCCGATTCCGCCCAACAACAATGACCTGGAAAATGGGACAAACGAATTTGCTGATGATAATGATAATTCATGATTTCTGTATATTTTTAATGAACAAAATCTTCCAATAATGTAACAAATGGGTTTTCTGATTTATTCTCTGATTCCCCTAAATGTGATTAACATGGGTTTCTTTTCGGTTTTTCTTAAAGTGTGATAAACGTATTTTTCTGTTCTGTTGTCTCTAGATGGTCATCTCCTGTTATTTTATCAGGCAATAGTATCTCTACAGCCATTTTCATAAGTTAAATTTTTTATTTAATCACGAATTCAGATGACTTCCTGGGCTGATATTCAGAAGCTTGCATCAGATTTACAGCGCGTGCAATTGTCTCAATCTTCTAAAAAGTGAGTTCCTATTCGTTGTGTCTTCCTGAATATTCATTTTCAGACTTTCCGAAGCGAATTGTATTGAAGTTCTACAAAAACTCATTGCCGCTCAACAAATCAATGTCGTCTACACCAGAGATGGACACAGTTATGTGACGAAGGAACATCTAGAAACAGAGGTAAATACGAAAAGTTTATTACAAGAGAGAATGATAAGTGAAAAATGACATCAGTACTGATCAAAGACCAGCTTTTCTGCGGAATATCCCGTTATGAAACGGGATGTTAAAAGGCAACCACCACTCCTTTTGGTCGTGAGTAACCTCTGAAGCTATAGGAGTTGTCGGTGAGGGAATCGGGTGATGCGAATGAATTTGGTTTGCGCCGTTTTCATGCTGGAACACAAATGAATTTAGCAAAACAAGTTTTCACTCACCTGAAATTGAGTAGCTTCCTTTTTCAAAATCGAACGATGTGGCATCAAAATTGCTGGAGGTGGATTCGGCATAGTGTTTGTGAAAATTCAAGTGAACTGAATTGCATGATGGGAGATATTCCCAAGCTCCGCCTTTCTGTTTACCGACTCTAGTATGTCTTCTTTCGACTCTCTATCTCTCTTTCTCTCTTCTCTGTTTACGCCAAAAAGATTTCGGAATGAACTGGAAGCATAACCATGTGACATTGTTTTGACTCGGAGTACATTGATTTGTTTTTGTAGATTTTTTTTGCAAAAATAGGGGGAGTGGATAGTGGTTAAAAAGTTCAAGTCCCCAAGATAGTCGCTGGGGGGCAAAGTATAACGAACATTCATTTTTTTTTCAGATCAAGAACGAATGTGTTGCAGGTGGACGAGCGCCTCTCACCGACATTGCCGTTGCCCTCAATATAGATTTTGATCATATCGAAAGAACTGCACGTCTCATTGTTTCACATGACGATGAATTCACACTCTCCAACGCTGAACTATTTGCTACGTAAGTGATCGTTTTGTGGTCGTTCTTCGACTCCCCATCTAGTTCACATGATAGATTTCAAAAATGTAATCTTTATGATCCAGCTGATATCTATGTGTTCCAATCTGTTGAAGTTTATTCAGAAACCATCTCAAATTAATTTTCAGTGAATACGTTCTCCGCCTTCGAAACGAATTGCGAGTCCTCCTCGACGAGCACGGTTATCAGACGACAGCCGCACTCTGCAAACACTGGGACCTTTCCCCAGAACTTCTTCAATCACTTCTTATCGAGAAGTTGGGTTCTTCTGATTTCGAAGGAGTTGTTGATGGAGATACAATTTACACCTGGTCGTTCCTCAATGACAGACAATCGGTTCTCCGAGCTGTGCTCCTAGCACTTACAAAGTAAGTAGTGTTTGAATTATCAAGATAACTTCTTTTTTTTAAGAGTAACTCCCGTTTCAACTATCCAAAAACGCGTGGGATTGACACCGAAACGATTCTGGATTGCATTTGAGAACATTCAGGCTCTCGGGGAAGTTCCTGGAATAATCGTTGGTTCTAGAACGTCTCCAGTTTGTTCGTATCGTCCGAAAATGTATGACCAGCTCGTAAAGACTTGCGTGATGAATCAGTACCGGCAGAACGAATTCCTCCGTTAGTGAAACACATCAATGGTCTAGAAAATCAATTGATTTGCAGAAGTCTCCACACTGAAAACTCTTGGCTTGGACACGAAGCAAGCTCTTGAAGAAACTCTGGGATCCAACGAAATGAAAAAACTTATTCAGTTGAATTCCATATACATGACGAAAGAGCTCATGGATCAATGCTTACAGGCTGTAAGAGGTAATTAAAAAACTCTTCGAATCTCATGTTTTTTTTTAAATTTATTTTAGACGAGCTACAGAAAAGCGATATAACCGAAGTTCGCTCAGCTCTTCAAAGTCTTGGACTCCCTTTGGATTCATCAGATGAATCTTCGATTGGAGAGAAACTGTTGAGTCTTGACAAGGAGATGAACTTATCCGAAGGGTATTTGTTCAAGAACACCATTCTCACTGAAGCTGCGAAGTCGATAAGCAAGAAGATAGACGAAAAAGCAAACGAGTATGTTGAAAAGCTAGAACTTGAAAAGAAAAAGCAAGGAGGAGTTAAAGCACCTGTAAAAAATCAGGAAGAGGTAAGGCAGCAACTCTTTTCATTTCGGAGCAATATATTCTGTTTTTCAAGGCAGATGATTGGGCGGACAACAAGAAAGGCGGGAAAGGCGGAAAGAAGGCTGGGAAAGGCGGTAAAAGTGGAGGCAAAGGGTCCACAACTTCCACTACTACAACATATAGTTCGGGAACTATTGCACTCTCTGCTGAAGAATTGGAAGAATGGATTCGTGAAACACAAGTGGTTCCTGAAGAAATAATTGGTGTTGTTGTTGAGAAGTTGATCCAAGAAACAACATCAACGTTACGGCAGAAAGTCCAAGAGATTCAAGATCTTCGAATTGTGGCCAGTTCTGCCAATACGAAGAAGTCTTTGTCTGCTCTTGGTGATAAGTGTCGTCAGCTATACGATTCTTTCAATACTTTTGAAGCAGGAACCACTTTTTTCGCAGGTAAGCAATCATAAAAAATTCTACAAAGTTTCAAAAAATGAATTTCAGATCCACTTGGTTCGGACCTACGTCAATATCTTCTCAAAACAGTCGGCTCCGATCTTGCTTCCGCTTTCTTGTCCTATGCAACTGGAGTTGAAAACGTACATCAATTGAAAGAGAAACAACGCGATGAAACCATTGACGGTCTTCCAGAGATGATCCGTGAGCCACTACGTTCGCTTTTCGCGTCACTCAAGTCGACGGATGATGACTCACTAGAGAAGTTTCACGAAGCTGTTTTCGACTGTTCTGTTCCTAGTGCAACTTCATTGGCGTTAAGGAAACTTGACAAGAAGGGGAGGTAAGGTTTTGACAAGGATGCATTTTTTTTAGTTCAATTTCTTTCCAGAACAGAAACCGGCGCAAAGATTTCTGCTGATCTTCGTGAACAACTCACTGCTCAATCGGACCCAGCTACAATTCTTCTCCTTAGTGTTCTCTATCTTCAAGCTCAAGCTGGACACCCGATAACTGCAAGTGGAAAGTTCGTTGCCGGACTGATCGCGCAGATTAAGGAGTCATGCTCTGATGTGAGGAAAAAAGGAAAAATACAACACTCAGTCTTCAAAATCCTTTTTACAGAAAATCTTCGAACTTTTGCAATCATGCCAGAAAGGAGTCGTTACGTGCATGAGAAACAAGGATGACGAAGTTGCTAAAGAGATGCTGGATGTTGATATTGCCAAGCTGAAGACGAGCATCCTCCAGTAACTTTCACATATAATTACAATGTTTTTAAGAGTTTTTCCAATTATTTATTGTGTTCCATACAAATATATTTATGTCAAAAGTCAATTAAATGTATGAAAAATGCTTTCGAAATTCCTATTAATTATCATTTTTTCTAATTTCTACAGTACACGTGTGCTGCTTGGCTACCTTACTCTGAGCTATCGAATGTGTGACCTGACATGTGCCCCCTAGGCGTAAAAAGACTAATTTACAAAAGTTGCAGATGTCGAACGATATTCCTCTTAATCAGCTTCAACCAAATATGAACTCATTCAATGTATCTGCAATTGTTTTAGACCAAGGTGATTAGAATGATTGAAGTATTTGTGAGTAAATACTGTTGCAGGGGCGTATAGACGAACACAAAATGGCTCAATCATTACAATGAAAGTTGCGGATCCAACAGGCGAGTTGTTTCAGGTTAAAATTATTGTCGAATTTCTTTACAGGCTCAATCAACGTATCACTCATGAATCCGGAATTCACTGAAACATTCAGACCAGGCGATATTCTGAAATTTCGCGGCGCACACACCACTATTTTCCAGGTATATTGAAAAAGAATGTAAAATTTTAATGTTTTGTTTTCCAGGGTTGTCTCACATTGTCAATTGGAAAGAACGGAGAATGCAAGAAAGTTGGAGAGTTCATGATGACTTTCTCAGACACTCCCGACATCAGTCAAATGCCTCTTCCGGTCGGAGTGACGGATAGAAGATCTGAAGAACGTTCTTCGAGACCACCATTATCGAACAACAGATATACCCCTAGGCAGTGATCTCTTCGTATTCTTAATTTATTATCTTGAAATTTGATCTCTGTCCTTCCCGAAATGAATATTTAAACTTCAGAGTATCGTGATTTTTCTTATTCTCTCACAGGTTTCCTCCTTCTATTCTCTGCGACTACTGCGCCCCTACATTCTCTACTTCCGCTTTTGGCTTTTCTGCGGACCAACAGCGCCAGTGCGCGAAAATCGATGAAACTCGAGACCGCGCATGAATGCTCTTTTTGGTTTCTTCTCTTGCCCTTTAATAAAAAGCTGTTCGAAAACCGAATTTTAACTTAATTTAATATTATTCAATTTATTTCTGCCAATTTATTTATCTCAAAAAAGGGTGCAAAGGGAAAAAAGTTATAATTTCACTCCATTAATCCGAAAAGCGTTTCTCAAACAGTTGTGTTTTTTTTTTTCATCTACCCTTTTCGCATCACTTTTCCTTTAACTGTCTGTGTCTCCAATGTCCAGTTTCCCCTGTGTGTCATTCGATTCTTTGGTGAATGTTTAGCCTCTCATTGATCCAAACGCTCACTTTATTTCATAAACTTGCTGTTCTCTGTATTTCCATTACCTCCAATCGCAATATATTTTTTGTTTTTCAGGATGGCTAATCCTTGGGAAGTAAATGAAACCGAATATCAAAAAAATGTGGCAATGTTCGGTCAGTTGACCGCTGGGCAGCCGTTTATGGACGCTGTCACTGCTCGAAATGCTCTGATGAGAAGCAATCTGCCAACTCACGTTCTTTCTCAGGTTTGAACAATCTAGTTATATCTGAAGCTTCAATGATCTTTTTTAGATCTGGGCCTTATCCGACCTCGACAAAGATGGCCGCTTAGACATCAGAGAGTATTCGATCGCCATGAGACTTGCCTTGAATTGTCTTGCTGGAATGCCGTTACCACCACAGCTTCCTCCATCACTTCTTACGATTCCAGCGAGAAGCATCCCGCCTCCAGGATGGCCAGGGAGTAGACATGGAAGTAAGAGATTTTTCAAGTTTACACTTGAGTTATCAACTCTTTGCAAATTACACTTCCAATTCATTCAGGCGTTGACTACTCACAAACTCTACCAGTCGGATTGGATCGTCGAATGTCACAAGGACCACCGCCAGTTGGTTATATCCCATCTGCACCAGTGTCGATTGCTGGAACCCCATCTAGACACAACTCGATTTCCGGTAAATCTCCTTGTTTTTGGAATCCTAGCCGTAACTTTTACTTTCAGCCGGCAGTCCAATAAACACCGATAGAAGCGTTTTTGATGGACGCCAACTGGAAAACTGGGTCATTCCACATCACAACAAACTGAAATACTCGCAGCTGTTCAATGCACTAGACAAAGATCGTATGGGATCTCTCAGCAGCCAAATTGGACGCAGTGCTCTTGGATTGTCAGGACTTCCAACAAATGTGTTGGCACACATTTGGTTTTTGTCGGATGTTAATCAAGATGGAAAGCTCTCCGTGGATGAATATGCTATTTCACAATATATGATTGAGATGTTCAAGGTTAGTTTGTTGGTTTCTATCGTTTGTATATCATTTTACATCTTCAGAGTGGCTACTCTCTTCCCAAAACGACACCATTGGAACTTGTTCGAATGTGTGGCGTTTCGTCTCGCTCCGCGAATAACACACCCGAACTGGAGCCGGGTGCGGAGCCACCACAGAAATCTCCCGCCCCGAAAACGTTTGAGGATAAGCGCCAGGACAATCTCTCCAAGGGACAAGCGGAGTTGGAAAGACGACGCAGAATTCTTGAAGAAGAAGAACAACGGAGACGTGCTGAAGTGGAGAAGAAGGAAAGGGAGGAGGAAGCGAAAAGAGAAAGAGAAAGGATGGAGAAAGAACGACAAGCAGAAGCAGAAAGACAAGCCGAGTTGGAAAGGCTTAGAATTGTTGAAGCTCAAAGGGAAGAGGAAGAACGGAAGCGTAGGGCAGATATGGAAAAGAGAAAGGAAGAAGAGGAAAAGGCGAAGAAGCAACTCATGGAAAAGGCTAAAGTGAAACAAATGCAGGTAGGGTATAATGGATTTTAAAGCATTCAATGTGGAATTTAGAATCAAAAACAACAAGAGAATGAGCGACTTGCGCAACGACAACAACGCGAAAAAACTCTTCTATTTCAATTACAAGCACTTGACGAAAAAGCCACAGATGTTGAAATGGATATTGGTAAGGCCAAGGATGCGATTGCAGAAGTGACGAAGACAATCGAGCAAATGAGGTCTACAAGAGATGAGAAGGTCACGAAAATCAAAGAAATGCAAGAAGAGAATCAAAAGGTATCGAAGATATCCTAACGTGTCTACGTTCAAAATAAAATTCCAGACAGCAATCGAATCTCAAGAGCTCGGCCATCAACTTCTCCAGAAGCAATCGGCTCACAAAGAAACGACTCAGCGGAAGAACGAGTTCGAAGCTCTCCGTCGGAAACGAGATGCCATGAAAAAGGCTATTGAAGATGCTGCTCTCGAACTGTCTGCAGAAAAAGAAAAGACTTTCAATCAATCGGAAATATTGAAGCTCAAGAAGGACAAATATCAAAGTGATATTTATTCGAAGCTGGTTGCCAAACGTGAAGAATACCGAAAAATGTTCGAGCTATATGTTCATGCTCAGACTCATGCCAAGAGCAAGATTGGAGAGTTTGAAGCAAAAAGGATTGCTACAGCTAAAGTGTCTTCTAATTCTACGGAAAACAATAAAGCAAACAACTTTGGCGATGCGTTTTCTGAATTTGACCAAGAAAATGCAAGCCATCAGTTTGACGCAGACTTTGGCAGTATTTCAAATGCGGATCCATTCGCATCAGCTTCAACGCCAACACAAGCACCTGCAACAGCACAAAGTCATGCAAAAGGTGCTGTTGATCAGTCTTCATTCAATATTCACGACACTCATAAATGCCGAGCTCTTTTCGCTTTTGAGGCCAGATCAGAAGATGAACTCTCTTTCGAACCAGGTTTGTTTGGATGTTTAGGCAAAACTGATTTCCAACTGTTGTGATTTTTCAGGTGACGTCATTATTGTCTTCCAATCTCACGCAGCTGAACCAGGTTGGCGTGCTGGACAACTGCGAGAGAAGGTCGGGTGGTTCCCTGAAGCTTTCGTCGAGTCCATCGCCGCCATTCCGACACCTGGAGACGAACCACCTATGCAAAATATTCCTCCTAATATGACACCTAGCTCTTCTATCGATCAAATTGGGGCACGAAACGCTCGCAAAGCCGAAATCGCTGCTGCGATGGGAGGTGAAACAACCGTGGAGACGACGAAAACACCGTTAACTGTCATTTCGCAATGTGTTGCACAGTTTCAATGGAGAGCACGCAACGAGGATGATTTATCGTTTTCGAAGGGAGACACAATTGAGGTTCTCGAAAAGCAAGATATGAAGTGGAGAGGTCGAAATCCTAGCGGAGAAGTTGGGTGGTTTCCAAAAAGTTATGTAAAAGAAGTGGGCGGCTCGTCCACGCCCGTCTCTTCTCCTTCAAAACCGATGTCACCGCAGATTCCGATCAATTCTAACCCTCAATATGATGTTGTTCCAGCTGATCAAACAATTACAGAAAAAGGTAACTTTTTTGTGTAGAGAACTTTCTATGTAGATAAAACTGATTTTTCAGATGCTTCCGGCGAGTTGTACACAGTAATTTACGATTTTGAAGCAGTTGAGCCTACGGATTTAGCCCTGAGTGTTGGTGACACGATTTTGGTGCTTGAAAAGTGAGTAGGGAGACTAGGAGAGGGTGCTCATGACATATTCTTGATTGCTTTCCTCTGAGAGTGAGAGTTTTTATTATTCTTTAAGTTTGAGATGCCTAAGCGAGCAATGATAAGGTTCACATCTATTCCCACTAAACGTAACGATTTTTTCTTTCAGGAATGACGAGTGGTGGAAAGGACGTTGCAAGGGAAAAGAAGGAATATTTCCAGCGAACTATGTAGAACTTGTTTCTGCAACAAATGGTGCTACGACACCAAACATTACTCAAGTACAGGCGGCGCCTGCTCCACCAACAGTTCTTTGTGAAGCGAAAGTTATCGTTGAATTCACTGCTTCTGCACCGAATCAGTTGGGAATTCGAGTTGGGGAGATTGTCAAAATTCGGGAGAAATCAGCAGCGGGATGGTGGGAAGGAGAGCTCATTCGAGACGGAAAACCAATTGCAGGCTGGTTCCCTGGTGATTATGTCAAGGTTCTCGAGGTATCCGCGTTAGAGAATAATAAAATAACCTCTTATCAATTTGTTTTTAGAAGAGCACTCCAACTTCACCGTCTAAGTCTCTTCAAGCCGTTGCTCTATACGACTATCAAGCTTCACAGAGCGATGAGCTCAACTTCAAAACAGGAGAAGTGGTAGTGGTGACCGATCGATCCGATGCAGAATGGTGGAGTGGGCATACAGCTCAAGAGCCTTCGAAAACTGGACTATTCCCATCAAACTATGTTGAATTGAAATAATTACTATTTTGAAACATAATTATCCTTTAGTTGTATTATTTATATTTATTTTGCATGCCTCATATGCTGTAGTTGTCTTCTCTACTTAATTTATCGATAGATTGAGCATAATTTCTTCTTTGTTTCCCAAATTTGATGAATGAAAACCGCTTTTAGATTTCTTCATGTTTCGAGTTTTCAGTTGGTAAATTAATTATTGGCCACAAACGTACTTTTTCAGGATTGAAAATAAATAGGGAAAAAAGTGTGCGGCAGTGTTGCGCTCTCGCTTGCCCCGCCCACTAAACCGCGCCGCACGGCAAATTCGAATTTCGTTGAGCCGTTTAGCGCTGCAAAACTGTACCCTTTATTTTCTCAGAAGGATTGCATATTTTTGTACAAATCGATTTGTTTTTTTTTTGTTTCCCACTACACTGTGCCAGCGTTCCATTATGTATTGGAGGGGATGCCTACAATCAATTCTTCCCGGGAGTCATTTTCGAAAGTCTAGTAGAACGTTCATATTTTCGATATTGTCAATGTTCTTTCTCTTCCTTGCATATTTTTTCTTGATGATTATTGGATTTTATGTTTTAAATTTTTCCAGATGTCGTACGGGGATGGGCTCTCTGGAGCCGAGTATCTCGCTTCGATCTACGGAACCGAAAAAGATAAAGTGAACTGTTCATTTTTCTTTAAAGTAAGTCTGAGACAATTATGTGATTCCTTTATATTCCTATTTTTCAGACAGGAGCATGTCGACACGGAGACAAATGCTCTCGAGCTCATCACACGCCTACATTCTCCCCAACAGTCGTGCTCAAGAATTTTTATCACAACCCTGTCGTAGACGTCCGTCAAGCTGATGCGTTCGATAGTTAGTGATATAGCATTTAGATATTGATTTACACATTTGAACTTTCAGAAGTTGGAAAGCGTAATGACGAGGAGCAACGGTACTTCGATGATTTCTACGAGGAAGTGTTTGTTGAAATGGAAAGAAAATATGGAGAAGTTGAAGAAATTAACGTCTGCGAAAATATCGGAGAGCACATGGTCGGCAATGTATATGTAAAGTTCATGAAAGAAGAGGACGCTGAGAAAGCTAAGAATGACCTGAACAATAGATGGTGAGTTATGAGAGGTGGCTTTCTACTTAAGCACTTATGAACAACTTAGAAACTGTTTGCAACGACATTGTTTCAGGTTCAATGGACAGCCAATCTACGCAGAATTGTGCCCAGTTACCGATTTCCGCGAGTCCCGCTGTCGTCAGCACGAAGTAACCACTTGCTCTAAAGGAGGATTCTGCAATTTCATGCACTTGAAGGCCATTTCCGCCGAATTAGGAGATCGCCTGTACGGAAGACGCGGAAGAAGAGCTGACGCAGCCGGTCACTATCCATCCCAACGCGGTGGCTCCGGAGGTGGCGGTGGATACGGTAGTGGTGGCAGCTGGGGAGGAGGAGGTGGAGGAAGAGATAGAGATCGTGGAGGATGGGGCGGTGGTGGTGGCCGTGGATATGGCGGTGGCGGCGGCGGAGGTTACGGATACGGTGGCGGTGGAGGAGGAAGACGTCGCAGCAGAAGTCGTGATCGACGAAGATATTGAAAACTTACCCTTCTTCTGAATCAGTGTGGTGTTTGTATTGTAATTCCGCGTTTCTACGTTTCTTTGGCGTTTCCAGATTCATTCTTCTCGTCTGTTAACTTTTTACCCAGTATCAACCGACTGAAACGTTCTGTATCTTATTCCGTCTTGCAATTTATATTAATTTAAGTATTTGTTCTGATTCCACCAATAATAAATCAGTTTTTGTTTAGTTTTCTTTGGTTTTTGCTCTGGTCAGATTTCCAGGATTATATTTTCTATATGCTGCGTTCAAAGTAGATTTTGTACACAAAATGTTTTTCAAATTTTGTGCTAGTTTGAACACCCTTTTGGCTGCAAAATTTACTTTGAACTTTCGAATGAAAAGCGTCCTAAAAATGAGAAAGTTTTATGTTGATGAGATTGCCTGTAACGGTCTTATGCTTGATTTTAACATTGTAGCAGAAAAATTACTGAAATACATTTCATTGAACTGAGATCCGCTCTACGGTTCACTGAACGTTTTCGGGTCAGATATTCAACGATAATTTATTTCAAATTCCGAATATATCAGTCCCCTAAAGTTGTTATTCCAGATGAACACGAACTTTCCACACAATCGGAAACGGACTTTATATGTTGGTGGATTCACAGAGGAAGTAACCGAAAAAGTTCTGATGTCTGCTTTCATGCCGTTCGGTGACGTCGTTGCCATTTCTATTCCAATGGACTACGAATCAGGAAAACACCGTGGATTTGGCTTCGTTGAATTCGACATGGCAGAAGATGCAGCCATGGCAATCGATAACATGAACGAAAGCGAGCTTTTTGGAAAAACCATTCGGTAAGTCATTCAGTGAGAGTTCACTGCGACTTCCAATATTTTCAGTGTCAATTTTGCTCGACCACCGAAAGCAACTGAAAGATCGCAAAAGCCTGTTTGGGCAGATGATGAGTGGCTGAAAAAGTATGGAAGAGGCGGAGATGCGGCTGCAGACGATGATGGAGAAGCTGATACCCAAACAAATGAAGGCACTTCTTCATCAACCAAATTACCCCGTGTTTATCTCGGTGTGAAAATTGGAATCCGGTATATTGGACGAATTGTGATCGAGTTGAGAACCGATGTTACACCGAAAACAGCTGAAAATTTTCGATGCTTGTGTACTGGAGAAAGAGGGTTTGGCTACGAAGGATCCACGTTCCACCGTATCATTCCAAAGTTCATGCTGCAAGGTGGTGATTTCACAAAGGGCGATGGTACAGGTGGCAAATCTATCTACGGAACGAAATTCGAAGATGAGAACTTTACCGTATGTTTAAAGGATGCATTCGTTTAAAAAAACTTTGATTTTTAAGCTTCGTCACACAATGCCGGGTACAGTATCAATGGCTAATTGTGGTGCTAACACAAATGGCTCACAATTCTTCATCTGCACTGAAAAGACGGATTGGCTCGATGGCAAACATGTGGTTTTCGGTCATGTTGTCGAAGGAATGAACATTGTGCGGCAGGTTGAACAACAAGGAACACCTTCGGGAAAACCACAGATGGTCGTCAAAATTGTAGAGAGTGGAGAAATTGAACCGGAGAAACGCATCGCTGCACAGAGAGCCGCCGCCACCGCCGAGAAAGTCGCGGAGAAACCCGCGGAGAAGACTGTATCCGGATCAGAAAATCAAGAACCTGAAAAAATGGAAACATAATCATCCGCAGTACTTTTGGTTTTATTTATTTACCGGCTGAATCCCTTGTCTTCCTGATTATTTATTTTATTCAACTTCCCTTATTTATAAATTGTATTGTCTTATTCAGCTAATCCCTTACGATTCCAGCGCGTTCGCAAACGCTTCATATATATTTTTTCTTTGAGCATGTATGTTCAATGTTTCAATCATATTTGCAGATGTCGAAAACTGGTGGTAACACAGAGCCTATGCCGTTTGTTCGCAAATGGGGAACCGACGTGAATACAGTCGACGAAGAACCAATGTCAGCTGCTCCATCACTTGTCATCCCAGTCCTTTCATTGAGCTCGGGGGAAACTCGTAAGTTTTGGCCCACCAAAAAGTAATATAATTACGTGCGAAATTTTTCAGGTTCACCTTCAAAAGTGGATTCGAGTTCCGAGAAACGAAAGGATCGATCTCGCTCGCGCTCTCGTGACCGTGACCGCAAAAAGGATCGAAAGAAGAAGGATCGCTCGCGCTCTCGCGATCGGGATCGTCGCTCTCGATCTCGTTCCCGTGATCGAGATCGTGATTCCCGTCGTCGTCGATCTTCTCGCTCTCCTCGCCGTCGTAGTCGGAGCAGAGACCGTCGTCGAAGAGACCGATCGCCTCCATTGATGGTACCGAATAGTCCGCAACGAGTCAAGGAACCAGTTATAAATCCTTTGATTCGTGAGGATTTGGCAGCGGCTGTAGAAAGTGGAGCAGTGGCTGTTGAAGCGGTGCAAGTTGGATCTGTGGTTCCTTTAAACCCCCCTAAAAAGTGAGTAATATAAGTTTTCTATCGGAATTCCTTATTCACCACACTTCAGAGAACGAAAAAGTCGTTGGTCTACTACTAAAAGCTTCGTCCCTGGAATGCCAACTATTCTGCCGGCAGATTTGACTGAGGACCAGCGCAATGCCTATCTTCGTAAGTTCTAATACTTTTTCAACGCTCAGGGTTCCCTTGTTTTTTACTGTTAGAGCAAAAAAAGCTTTTCGAAGTTTCTTTTCGTGGTAAAAAACCTGGAAACCCTCACTTTTAAAATTTTAACAATTATGAGCATTGGAGAAGGATATCGTCTGCTGTCCGGTAAGTTTGGATTATTCATAGAAGTTTCATATTATCATGTTACGTCTGTTTATGTTTTTTATGTTTCCCTATACTAAATTCCGGGCCACTTGGCCCGACATTGCAGTTCAACTCGAAATAGAGGACGCGACCCGCAAACTTCGCCTCGCCGATTTTGGAGTTCCCGAAGGACGAGAGAGGTAGGTTTGATTGAAAATATTCATTCAACTGCAGAAACTGAAAGAAACCTTGACCAATTTTTAACTTATTTTCAAGTCGATTAAAATTAAAACCAATTATTTTGAGTTACAGGCGTGCGGCTTCCTATTTCCAGCAGAATATCATGATTCGACCAAAATTTCATTGTTAATCCTAATCCTAATTTTTAAGGCTTTTAGGCGGATCGAATTTCAATATTTCAATCCACCGTGATAATTAATTTAATCCTAAAACAAAATTGCAGCGTTTCAGTAATTTCGATGATCGATCGCTTTTCCTCCTCCAAAAAAATCTAAAACTAATCGAACATTTATTCTCAGCCTCTTATGATCATAATTACAGATCACCATCTCCGGAGCCAGTCTACGACGCTAATGGTAAACGCTTGAACACGCGAGAAGTACGGAAACGCCAGGAATTGGAACAACTGCGGCACGAAAAAATTCAAGCCCTTCTGAAAATTAATCCAGCTTTCAAACCACCAGCAGACTATCGGTAATTTTGATAAATACTTCACCGGAAAAATAAAATAATTGTGATTTTCAGCGCTCCAAACATTCGTCTCCACGATAAAGTATGGATTCCGCAGGAGCAATTCCCAGATCTGAACTTTGTCGGACTTCTCATCGGTCCCCGTGGTAATACACTCAAAAGTTTGGAAGCTGAAACTGGTGCTAAGATTATCATCAGGTTGGTTGAATTATGCTTGTGTGTCTATGAAAATCTCAAACGTTTCAGGGGAAAAGGATCGATCAAGGAAGGCAAACTCACGAATCGTTTGGGTCCAATGCCTGGCGAGAACGAGCCATTGCATGCGTATGTCACTGGAACGGACATGAATGTAATCAAGAAAGCTTGTGAGAAGATAAAACAAGTCATAGCCGAGGCGACAGCACTGCCGGATAACAACGAACTCAGAAAGTTGCAACTCAGAGAGCTCGCCCTTTTGAATGGTACATTCCGTCCGGAAGATTTGGCAAAGTAAGACTAATTTGATAAATTAGATATTTTTTAAAAGAGTTCTGTTATATAGTTTATAATATATAATTTTTCAGTGGTGCTCGATGCTCAAACTGTGGTTCCGACGAACATAAATCGTGGGAATGCCCGGATGCTCCGAATGTGACTAATCAGATCAAGTGTACGAATTGTGGAGCGTTCGGTCATATTTCGAAAGATTGTAAGAATCCGAAAGGATATTATGCATCGGAAGCTGGAATGGACGACGAATACTCTGCACTTATGGCTGAACTCGGTGAAACTCCAACTGGCGGCGTCAGCTCTTCCTCAGGGGGACAAGTGGCTTCTGCTGGTGGTGGAATTCCCTCACTAAACGAAATGAGTGGAAGAGGTGGTATGGGTAGAGGAGGGCATCAAGGAGGTCGTGGAGGGCAACGTGGTGGATACCAAAATCCAAGAGAACTTTTCGGGCCACCCAAGGGCGAGGAAGAACAACAACCAGCAGCACTTCAAGGTTATTATGGTGAGTCGGATAACGTTATATGACTTCAATCGATTGATTGGTTTTGCAGACCCCTATAATCATTACGCATACGCCAACCAGTACCAACAATCTTACGGAGCTACAGCTGCTGGCGCGGCAGCAGCATACGCACATCATCAACCACAAGACTATAGTGATTTCTATACAAGCCCAGGAGCTAGAGGAGGATCTGGTACAAAAACTAACAAAGGGTGAGTGGATTACAATTGGTGTTTGTTCTGAAAATATTTTATCTCAGATGGTATGGGAGCGGTTCTTCGATGCCAATGCCAGTTCCACCTCCGGGAAGTGTCGGCGGATTTATGCCTCCCCCACCGCCACCACCCCCAATGCTCGGAGATCTGTCTTCTCTTCTTGGACCTGCACCGCCACCACCACCAAGTTAAACAAATTTTATAAATACTCCTCAACTTGTCATTCAAACTGCTAACCGCACTTGTTCTCTTATTCTCATTCAGCGCTTCTGTTTTCGCTTTTCTATTATAATGTTTCTCTTATTTAAATGCTGTCCTATTTATTACCTGCTTTGCAATTATCAAATATTTTAACCCAGAATGATGTTTCCACTTTCTCTCTTTTGTTCTGTTTTGGAAATTCTTAAATAAATGGTGGTATCGGATATCCTTCAATTGTAGTCAGAGTTTATATGCTCGCATTTTTACTTGTACAGTTTTTGTTATATTGAAAAAAACAGAAATTTTTCTTCAAGAATGAGTCGTCCCGGTGCATGGAGTCGAGTGGCTTCCAATTTTTGGAAATATATAAAAGGAGACTTTTCTAAGAAGGTATCAAAAAAGGAATAATATAGATAGCTTGAAATTGAATTTTAAGAATTATGTCGCCGAAGATGCATCAGGAAATCGCTTCTATGAAATTGCGAACAGTCGTCAGAATGTTTCAAGGTTCGGTATTTAGCAGAATAGCTTAAGAAAATTCAAAACTTTATGAAAATAAATGTCCTTGTATTCAGAGGTTTCGATCCACCAACATCTGGAGCTCACACTGAACCAGACTTGGAATGGCAAGCGTGGCTGAGGGGAACGAGAAGGTGAGCCATGTTATTTTAATCCAGCAGTGGACTGGGTTTCACTCCAGAAACGTCGATGTCATGTATTGGAATCTCTACTTTGACAGATTCCCACCGTCCGACAGAGAGATTGCGATCAACAGGATGAAACAACAGGTGATTTTCATTCTCCTCAATGTTCTCTGATCGAGAGTGTAACATATCAGTTGAAACATCACGTAGAAAACGAAGGGGTACTTCTTCATTGATTTCGATGTCTGCGTCTTACTTTCTCCTGGTGACTTTCCTATCACTTTTAGATGTCTTTCCTGTTTTTGCATTTCTGGTCTTAGTTTTTAAAAATTGATTTTATAATAAACTTTATAGGCTCAACTCGCCCAAGATTCAACGACTGAAAAACGAGCACCACATGTACAATCGGAAGGAAAAGGCGCTGGAGATCATCAACCGCAGAAGTGAAATTTTCTATTTTTTATGTCCAAAATTCAACAAAAACTTCATTTCAGATTCCCGAAATATAAGGATTTGGAAGTGACTCCTGGCTATCAAGAGAAGGAGAAAAAATAATGTTCTGCTTCTCTTATTCTTTTTTTTCTTCCTTTTTCTTACCTAGTTTTAGGATTTCTAGCGTTTCGTTTCAATTGAATTTCAATAAACTCACTGTTTTCAACCTTGAAATCTTTTTTCTTTCACCTTTTTACCGTCTGTTTATCGTAGAATTATTGTTAGTTCAATCGCCTGGTTCCAATATACTCAATTACTTCGTTGCAGATGCCGGGACTCCAAAAAATCCTCAACGGAGTCATTCGATTCCGGCAGACGGTTCGGAAAGACTTGGTATGTTTTCAGTTTTAAATTGTGCAACTTTAACCTAACTTTTCAAGGTGAAACAATTCGAACACATCCGTGATAACCCGCACCCGACAGCTGTCTTCTTCACCTGTATGGATTCAAGAATGCTGCCAGCCAGAATTACGTCCAGCCAAGTTGGAGACATGTTCGTTGTTAGAAACTCTGGAAACATGATCCCCCATGCCAACAACTACGGTTAGTTTGTGTTCTCGACGTCAGTGCTTTTCCTTAATGACTTTTATTGCATTTCAGGTCCATCCGGTTATGAAGTGTCGGTTACCACAGAGCCAGCAGCTCTCGAGTTGGCTGTGAAACGAGGAAAAATCAATCACGTTATCGTTTGTGGACACTCGGATTGTAAAGTGAATAAACCGAGTCGAAGAGAAAACATTACAAGTATATTCAGGCTATAAATACTTTATACAACCTTCACAAATGTCCCAAATCATTTGATCCTGAATCTCCGATGGATCACTGGCTCCGGAGACACGGATTCAATTCCATCAAGAAGTTAGAGAGACGACTTGCGGACAAGAAGGCTGGACCTATCGAATTCGTCAGTGACAATCCGTTGTTCTCGTTAGTGCAATTGGAAATGTATATGTATTCTGATCTGATAATTTTGTAGGTTTCAAGCTGTCATCGATCCAGAAGACAAGTTGAATGTGGAAGATAAGTTGTCTCAGATTAACACTCTCCAACAGTTGGAGAACGTAGCCAGTCACGGATTTCTGAAGGAGTTTCTTGAATCGCAAACGGTCGATCTGCATGCCATGTGGTTTGATATTTACACTGGTAAGCAATTTCTATTTAGTGTTGTAGCGGAGATACAAAAAATACTTTCAGGAGAAATGCACATGTTTAGTAAGCCGAATAATCGATTCGTATTGGTGGATGAATCGAATGTCGAAGAGCTCATCGACGAAGTTGAGAAGCATCAGACTTGAATTTTTTAATTTAGTGTGTGAATTGCCATTTTAGTTTTTTTTCTCTGTAGATTTCAAAAGTTGCCATATTTTGTATTTTTCACTTCAAATGTGTTTACTCTATATTGCCTTGCTTGCTAAATATAATTGTGGTCAGGAAATGAATTTATTTCAAGAAACATTGTTCTCCACTTTTAAAAAACTGTTCAGTTATCCAGGTCGTTTTATCGTGTTTGTCTCTTAATCTTGCAGAGTTTTTTCACCAAGGAGGATTCCGATCAAAAGTTTTTAGGCAAACACTCTTTGACTACACCACTCTTTGACTACACCCACTCTTTGACTCCACTTTCTCTTTGACTACACATGCTCTTTGACTACACTTTTCTCTTTGACTACATGTTCTCTTTGACTTCACTTTTCTCTTTGACTACACTTTTCAAGATTTGAAATTGCTCCGTTTCTGAAAATTAGGCTTAGGCAAGGTTTTAGAAGTACTCGATTACGTGCACAGTCAGCTGACCGGGCCTTCCTAAGCCTGATTTCAGTAAAAGAAGCGCAAATTCAGCAAAATGGAATTTGAAAAAGTGTAGTCAAAGAGATAAGTGAAGTCAAAGAGAACATGTAGTCAAAGAGACAAGTGTAGTCAAAGAGAAAAGTGGAGTCAAAGAGACTTTGGAGTCAAAGAGAAAGTGGAGTCAAAGAGTGGGTGTAGTCAAAGAGTGGTGTAGTCAAAGAGTGTTTGCCAAGTTTTTATTGCTTCAAAATATGTAAAAATGTGCGGAGATTCCAAAAATCATAATGAAAATGCTCAAAAATCGCTCCAAAACCCCGAACATTAGCTCTGAAATGAGCAAAAATCGCAGAAGTTGTTTCCGGTGGCCGTGGCCGAGTTTTCCAAAAAAAAAAGGGCGGAGTCAGGCTGACAGTCAGCCAATCAGTGCCATTTTTATTTGCCGGCAGCCAATCAGAGTGGTCGCGTCTGTAATTGCAATGGTGCTCATTGGCTAACTCCGCCCCTCTTTGGGAAACTCGGCCACGGCCTTCAGAGACCATTCTCGTGATTTTTGCTCATTTCGGAGCCAATTTGCGAGGTTTTAGAGCAATTTTTGAGCATTTTCATTATGATTTTCGGAATCTGCGCCTATTTTTACATATCTTAAAGCAATAAAAATTTTTGGTCGGTATCCTCCTTTAAAATATAAAGTTTCTATTTAGGAAAATGTCGTCAAAACTGGGCTTTCTTGCCCGTCGTTTCGTTTCAAATCAAGCATCGGCGCTGACCAAACCAAGGAAGTTCTATAAGGTAAAGGGTCCTGAGAAGAATCTTAACTTTTATACTCTTTATAGGAAGTGTCAGTGATCAACGAAGCCGACGAGGAAACTGGGAATCAGATTCATAAAATTCTACTTGATCATCGTGTTTTGAAAACTCAAGGAGGTCAGGTTCTGAAGGTAATCGTTTTCAATAAGTTTATTCATGAACTTTGAAAAAAAAAGTTCATTAGTTTTATTATTGTGAAGTTTCATTCAAAGGCATCATACAAAAGCCGGCTCAGTTGATTCCATTTCAACTTTCGGACTCTTTTCGTTTGTAACCAGATTCACTGCACACTGGCGGGAATTAATCTGAAAATCATTTTAATCCAATGTTTCATATTTCGTTTAACAAACTGTTATGCTGGATTTTCTTGAGGCTAACGACATTTGACTAGATCTTCTCGAAGATAATCTTGATATAATTTTAGAATCGGCTTTGCGACAAACGAAGAAGAGAAGGAGTAGAAACTGTAAATATAACTGTTGGTGTTGAAATCATATTTTGAATTGCTTACCACAGCAAAAACGAGAATAGGTAGAAAATGTAAAGCAATGTTGTGGATAGTCATCTTGAAAGATGCCGAGTCGATAATTTGAGATTCCAATATCTATAACATTTTTGAGCAAGAAGAAAGAAACAAAGAAATTTTATGCAAATATCGAAAGTTTGTGTCGGCTGGCACAGTCAAGTGACCGAAAAAATTGTTGAGAAAATGAGACATAGAGAAGAAGAGAAAGGTGGTATTTACATAGGTTTTCAATGGCAGACAACTATTGAATTTCACTTTTTGGAAAGAACACTCATTTTGGAAATCTTACGGAAGTAGGAAAACTTTCTAAATACTTTAAAATGTTTACTATTTTTGTTCGTTTCTTATTTAACCCCACATAAGCCTTCTGGGGGCAGACATGACTAATGACACTGCTCCAGGAAAAAAAAGAAAAAAATACACAGTAATATTTCAGCTCGACTCGTATCCATTGGCTCTGGCCGTCGCCGAAGAATGGTCATCGCAAGACGAGTTTCTGCAACTTGGCCAAATGAGACTCACTGGTCTCGCTTTCACTGCACAGGATAATCCATTGGAACAGACAGCGTTAGTTCTTTGATCGCAAGTATCTTCTTCATTTATAAAATGTTTCAGAGATACCATCTCTCAAAAGATTCTCGATTATGTCGATGGGGATACAGTTCTCTTCTTCAACACGGAAAGCTCGAAACTTCACCGATATCAAGAGGAGAAATGGGCACCACTTATCAAAAATCTGAATTCGGATCTTTCCATTAATGTTCGACCAAGTGAGAGCATTTTGGGTAAGTTACGCGAACGCAGAATCGGGTAGTTTTCAATTTTCAATTTTCAGACTGTGACGTTGCTTCTGAAACAGATAAAAACAAGATTGATAGATGGATACGCCAACACAATTTCGCTGCTCTTGTTGGACTACAGTACGCCACTGAATCGGTTAGTTTTCTGATACTTCAGTTCCTCCAATCTTTCTTAAAATTTCAGGTCAAATCCTTCATTATCGCCTACAACGCCTTACGCCACCACATCGACCCGGAAACCGCAGTGAATGCCGCAACTTTGGAGCAACAGACTCAGGCGGAGACTTGGGGAAACGTCGAATGGGCACATGGATTGGAAAGAGAGGAACTGATGACACGACTCTCGGCGGCGTGCCTTTTCGTCTATTTCAATTCGAATAATTTCACTTCTAAAACGGTCTGAGCACTTGTTGAAAACGGTCCGAATGGTTTAGATCTTCTTTATTATTTATCTTTGTTAATTTTTTCGCTTTTTGTTATAGCTTTTAGCAGTTCAGGAATAAAAGGATTTTCAGACATATCGCATCATACACTGGTATTCATTATTGGCATACATGTAAAACCTGAAAGTTCAAGACGAAATTTAAGACAGAAATGTACAAAACTCACTCCACATAGCTGTCAGTACTGACTACATTTAACAAAATATAGTTTTCATTTTTCAAGATATCCTCTGCAAACTTCCAAACGTTTTCTATTCCAGTAGTTGCTGGAATTCGTATACTGATTTGACAGACAGTAAGAGAATAAATATTCCGTAGATTCAGAACTTTATCAAAAAAGTTTTCAACTTTATCCAATTCTGAAATTTGAAGATGTTCGATCACCTGGAAGAATAGATATTTCTTTTTACAACGGAGAATCCCTACGTGATCCTTATCATCTTTGAACTGAAGCAAAACATCATTAAGTTGCATTTCCGTCAACTCCGGAAGAACTATAAAGTTTTTTAGCTGAAAAAAGACTTGAGAAGTTTTCTTCAGTGTGCACTAACTCCATGCCGGTTCATTCTTTTGTCCAAGATTAGATACTTGCATTGGAGCAATTGAAAATCTGAATTTCTCACAATCTCCATTTCAGCACCCATCTCATAAGAAGACGTCCCGAAGAACACAAAACTGTTACATTTTCGCAGATGGGAATGCTTAATAAAACTTTGATTGATTTGAAACAGATCTAAATGGAAACTTGGAACACTGGGAAGAAACTGAAGATTGAAGAACCATTCGAATGTTTTCCAAATTCTTCCAAACGAAAATACTCACTGAGAGCGCATCTTTTTATGATCACCAATAATAGGGAAATACTCTGAATAGAAAATTCCGAATGTTCGACACTGAAAACAAATCTCACACCTTTCTGCCGTTCATTCTCTCGATATATTTCAAAACACATTTGTCCGTCCCTGCTAAGAGCTTTGCTCTATCTTGAATTCCAATAGGAGTATGCTCCGCATCATCAAATGCTCCATTGAAATGTGAATAAAAGAACAAGGAGAACAGAAAGAAGAAAACAGGCGAATGATACATCAGTTTCCAACTGAACCAACTAGACAAAGCTACACTATCTTAAGGGAATCTCTGCGCTGAACTACTTTCTAATTGTGAGAAGTGGTATGTTTTCGGGAAATATAATTTATTTAATGATGATGGAAGAAACGTTTCAACAAAACAAAGTGCCAAGTCGGAAGAAAAACAAGAGATCGCGTCGGTTAAAATGGTCCGCACACGCTTTAACACTCGAAGAAAAGTAATACAGCAAAAAACACAGATTTGAGATTGCATGCGAAGTTATCCGCGGAATGGTGGAGCTCCTCCTGGACGGGACATTCCACGCGGTCCTCCTCGTCCCATTGGTCGACGGAAAGCGGTTCCGCGTCCACGTCCGCGCTGATCGAGTCCTCCAAGACCCATA
Source organism: Caenorhabditis sinica (assembly GCA_963932045.1). Taxonomy (NCBI): domain Eukaryota; kingdom Metazoa; phylum Nematoda; class Chromadorea; order Rhabditida; family Rhabditidae; genus Caenorhabditis; species Caenorhabditis sinica. Next base: position 27,070,748 of record OZ009940.1, read on the forward strand.
CCGATAGCTCCTTTCTGTGCTCTTCCAATATTTTTGAACATGGGGGCATTTTTCAACATGTCCGGGAGAATCATGAAGCGAATCTGGAATTAAATATTGTTGTTGAGAGTTTTGTACAGCAAGTAGCGCATATATTATCGCTGTTGTCAGTTGACAGTAAGGCGCATGGAGTTATTTGATGAAATATCTCGTTAGGGCACAAAAATACGTTAGTGTCCGAGAAGGCACACTCTGCGTTGATCATTCAATCGTAATGTGTTGAAGTTTTTTTCGTGCCATAACGAGATATCCCCTAAAATAACCCCATACTTTAAAGCCAACTGACAACAGACCGCGGCACGATAATATTTTCGAAAAGGGACAGAACGCAATGTTTTCTCATCAGTTCCATTTTCTGCACGACCAACCAACCTTGTTTCCGCGAATGAACACGTTCTCCAACTGATGGCTTCTTCCGTCTCTGAAGGTGACGATCGTTTCGGAGAGTTGGCAGTTCATGTTGTCTTCAGCTTCAATCAGCTTTCCTCGGTATACTTCACCTGGAAAGCAGCATTTATAAGTATAACTTTACAAAGCGTTGGGCTTTCAAATACTCACCTGTGACAGTTTCAAGAGTGACGGTATGACCTTCAGCTTCGTGAAGAATCTTGATTGGCACACCAACAGAAGTCATCCTGCAAAAGACAATATTTTAAATATGCATTTAAAACTGTATTTATGACATAAAAATATAAGTTGATACGCGATAAAAACCTTTTTTTAACCAGCAATCGGCACAAAAAATTGACACAATTGACACAAAAAATGAGGCATTCTTTTCGAAAAATCGCACGCGCCGCGATACGCAACGTGTGCGGTGGTCCACAGTTGCATTATTTTCTCGAGTTATTTTTTTTTCAATTTTTTCTTGTTTGTCGGGTGCAATAAGAAAAAACCGATTGTTCTGGGAAACTTGACAAAATATAAAGCAAAAAAACATAAAATGATATTGCGAAAAATTTCAGATCAATAATATGTCGAGAAGCCGACGGAAGCGGTGAAGAAATGTCTAATCGTGGCTACATTCTTTTGGCCAGTTTTCTTTTTCTGGCAACATTCGGGTTTACTGGTGTCATCGTAGTTCCATTGAGTCTCATTTGCTTTTTATCCGGGTTAGTGTCAAACGTAAAACAAGAATTATGAAATTGCTTGTTTAGGTTCCTCTACATTGTTTATCAGGCGGGCCTCGAAACATCAGTCACTCTCAATGAAAAGCTTGAAGATCGTCTAAAGCAGTACAAGTTTCCATCTGGAATAGAGCAGTTGTTGAAGAATAGTATCCGTTTGAAAGAACAGAATCAGTATGTGGAGGTACATTCCATGAGCAACTCTCCAGAATTAGATCAAATCTTGGAGCAGGTACACTTAGTTTCTTTTTTTGTGAATTCAACCTTTCTACAGATTCTTGGAAACATAACTCGGGATTACATTGGATTCTGGTACAAAGATCTAACAAACGATAAACATTTCGAACAGAGTTTGAAGCGAACCTCTCGTCGTTCAATAGCTTCTCTAACTCAGTGGTAGGTTTCGAGTATTTCAAAACTTTAAACGAATTCAAAATTGATTTTAGTCTCCGACAAGTGGACTGGGTGCCGTTGATAACTCGAGATGTCGTCGACGATTTCGCATCTCATCTCCGACTGTTCCGGAAAGCAAAAGAACGAATTTCTTTTCAAGTGAAGGATGGCGGTAATGGAATTCTTATGTGAAGCAATCGCGTATTTTTGATGGTTTTTCAGATAAACCACGAAGTGCTGAAGATTTAGAAGCAGAATTACTCAGTAGTTTCTTTGACTTCGAACTGGAAATGGAGAAAACGTTATGCCGAGACTTACTTTCAACTACTCCCCATTATGAGAATGGTAAATTCTAGAATGCTAACCGGAAACAATATTGATCTGTTTTCCAGCTTATCTGCACGATCTAATTGATATTATTTTATATCTTGTGATGCCTCCAGAAGATTTCCGATGCCGCCCGTTAAGATTTTTACTCCGAGAAGTTGTTGGTTAGTTATTTCTAGCGATCTCTTGAATTCCACTGATATTATTTTAATTTCAGTTCGAAAAGTGATTCTCCCAACTCTGGATTTCCTTTCCGACCCCAACGAAATCTTTCAATTAATCGTGTGGTTGCTCAGCGAAGTCGAACCGAAACCAGAAGATTTTCTTGCCTGTCTATCGAGTTCCACAAGCATTGAAGAACTGGAAGTTGTTTACAATGCAATACTTCATGAGAAAACTGTGATGAGAGGAAAAGATTCTGGAGGCGAGCAAGGTAATCAAGAAGTGGAAACAAATTCCAAATAATCTGTGAATTTTCAGACACATTCGTTAAGCAGCAGTTGGGAAGTCTTCAATTTGTGGAGTCTCTGGTGCAAAGGAGAATTAGTTATTTAGGATCTCTCGATGCGGATTTTTTGGTATTTAACATGGTTTTAATAGGAATGGTTGAGACAATTTTTTTTCAGTCGAAATTCAGTGACGATGGAGATCAACTCATCCAACTTCCTCTGCACGTGATCCTCACTAATCCAACAGCTCTTTCCCAGTTTTGCGAGTTTCTTAAGTCGGCTGGCGGACAGAACTATATCGACTTTTACTTGGCCATCGAGGGTTTCAAAGTTTCTGTTGAACACCAAATGCGCTCATTGGCGAAGGGAGAACTGACGGAATCGGATGCATACGAGACAGTTAAAGAAGCAGCAAAATATATGTACGATCAGTATTTATCAGAAGAGGCGATAACTCGCGTTCCATTGGAGGATTCACTCATTTCTAAATTCCTGCAACGTCTCAAAAATGACGAGCCACATGATTTGTGGTTCGAAGCAATACAAGAAAAGGTGCTGGATGTGTTGAGAATGGACGATCATTTCTTCCCAGCATTCAAGAAATCGGCTGCATATGTAAAAATGCTTTTGGATTTGGAGATTATAGATGAAAGCCATAATGATCCAACGATGTCGGAGTGCGATTCGTTGGCTTCATTTTCCTCTCAAGAAAGATCAGAAGATGAGCAACGATGTGATTCTAGTCTGCGGAAGATGTCAGGAGAGTTTGACCAGTCCCTTCCGTTGGAAGGAGAACCTGTAATGACGGCGATTGTGGAAACTCTTGGCATTGGACACCAAGGAAAACAGACGTATGCACTATATAATGTGCGTGTCAGTAGATGTGTGGATGGGCTCGAAGTTAGCAGTTGGAATGTTATCAGACGATACTCTGATTTTCACACTTTACACCAAGTTCTCACTCAAAAGTTTCCAAAACTCGCAACTCTCTCATTTCCTGGCAAAAAGACGTTCAACAATTTGGATACTCAATTCCTCGAAAAACGAACAAAGGCCTTGAACTTATATTTGTCCTGCATTCTTCAACCATCGCTTCTGCGAAACTACCGCGATATGGATCGTTACGTTTTCGACTTTTTGTCCCAGAAGAAATATGCGAATTCGGATCCGCTAACGAAGAAACTGATGTCAGCAATGTTTGACCCTATAAAAAATGGAGTGAAGGCAGTTGGAAGTACAGTAATGGCAGTTCCTGATCAAGTGTTCGAGGGTGTTACAAAAATGGGGGCAGGTATCAACAATGCAGCAAAGACTATTATAGTGGGTGCACTTCTCCGTTTATCATTGAACATTTTTTTCATTTTCCAGAATCCAATCAGCGGCAACAACACAGTACCCATCAAACCACCAGACATGGAAACAGATCGAGTTGCAGCTTCTCTCACCGATACTGAGTCTGAGAACATCCCACTCAGAGTTCTAGTGCTGGTTGTTAGCGAAGTGTTCGGAGCGCAGGGAAGTGCATGGTTCAGGCGGCAACTCGTTACCGTAATCCGACACATTGTGACCCCATTCGGAACGTCCATAAATAAGAGAATAGTGGATATTGTGAACTGGCTCACTAGCGAGCAACAAGTTGGTGGTTACCTCAACTCGTTTAGGTATCGAATTAGATTTTTGAAATCTTGGATTATCGTATTTTTTTTGCAGAAAAGCAATGTGGCCAAACGGAGAGTTGTCGAGTAAATATGTTGAAAAACCACCAGAATTTCATCACAAAACGCGGCTTCTTGCTAACACACTAATGATGTCTTCCCTTCCTGATGAACTGAGGATGATACTCGGCGGTAATGTCAGCTACAAGGTACTACTATTCAATTCATATAAAATATACATATTTACATTTCGTTTCAGGGTGTCAACACTATAATAGAAGCGTTTCAAAACAAGAACTTGAATCGGCGTCTGCTGTACGTCCTCTTGGAACGTGTTATCATCAAGGTTTTCCCTGCGAATCGCTTTGAGAAGACATTTGCTCAGCTTCACTCCAAATCTCCGAGAACCAAGAAAATGTGATCTTTATTTATGACATGACAGTGGTTGAATTGGACTCGAGAAATGATGACATGGAAACAAGTCAAGGAATTTTCCGTTTCCTATTCAACACCTTCCGTTGTGATAGTTCAAAGTTTCGAAGTTGTTTTAACAAAAAAAAACATTCCCAGTCTCGATGCCAACTTCTTCCCCACCCCCCCCCCCCCCCCCCCCCATCCCCTTGTGTAATTCTAAATTGTGCCAATATTTGTATGATATGAGATAAATAAAATGATTTTCTGTTGACAAGCCTTGTTATGAGTGTTGCGTATCTACACTCTTATCTGCAGTAGTACTGTAGTTTGGTAGTGATAGAATAATCTTTTTCGTACAGATGATTCATGCAATTGAAGAACAGCTCAGTATCAATAATGTAAAGCATCTCAGCAAATGTGTCGTTGACTCGGATCAGGGGAAATTGTTTCTGAAAACTGGAGTATGTCCTGGAATCTTGAGCATATATCTGATTGTTTATAGCTTCTAGGAGTCAGAGTTGGTCGTTGGAGAATTGGAATCACTGAAAGCAATTCAATCCACTCACACTATCTTGTGCCCAAAACCGTATGGAATAGTCAAAGTTAATGGTAATAACTATATATTTACGGCCCGAGACATTTCGCAACCAGCCGTTTTGCAACTAAGGCATTTTGCAACTCACGATAAAATCACAACTTTCAGATGTAGACTCTAACCTGGAACAGTTCCCAATACCCTAAAACCCATACAACCTTAATAAACGTAAAGTGGACTAGTTTAAAAAGTTGCAAAACGACCAGTTTCGAAATGTTTCGGTTACCAATTTTCGCGGTTGCGAGATGGACGTGAGTTGCGAAATTTCGTAGTTGCGAAATGACTAGTGGCGAAATGTCCCTGAGCCATATTTACGGGGTGACGTTTTTCTGACCCCGTTAAAATGTCCAACACGAGATCAGGAGCATATAAAATGTTTAATAAATGTGCCATGCAAGAAATTACAGGGACAAATGCATTGGTAACAAGTTTCATTGAATTTCAACATGGGAAAGATTGGGCGAAAGCTGGGAAGAATCTGGCAAAGTTTGATGAATGAGATTTAACGCAGAAAACGGTTCTCGATTTCAGAATGCATGCTAAAAACGTGGACTGCATTCAGGAGAGAAAACGACTCTCTTCCTGGATAAGTAGTAATTCGGCAGAATCAGATGAGTCAGATTATGGAGATCACAATGGAACGGATCAATTTGGATTTCATGTTCCTACATGCTGTGGTAGAATTCCGCAGATAAATGATTGGGCAGAGGACTGGACGGTATCCCAATTCAGTTTCTACAGATTTATTATTGTTCCTTTGCAGAAGTTCTTCATCTGTAATCGCTTGAAACCACAACTAGATCGTCTTATTGAGGTAATATTCAATTTAGATAACAGAGGTCACATCTCCAAATTTGTAGAATCGAAATGCTAAAGAGCTTGTGGAATTGTCGGAACTTCTGTATCGAAAGACTGAAAAGTTGTTAGAAACTCGAAAATGCATTGCGCCATCTTTAGTACATGGAGATCTTTGGGGTGGGAATTGGAGTATGTGTAACGCAAATTCCGATACCATGGAACCAATTGTTTTTGATCCGTCTGCCAGCTATTCAGATCCAGAATTTGAGTTTGGAATCATGAAAATGTTCGGTAGGTGCAATAGTGATCATAAGTTACAGTACCGATCATAGTATAGAAACTTTTGGTGTTTTCTGTTTTGAAAAACGTCAACTTTGGGGGTGTGGGAAAGGATGTTACACTTGACCGTTTGTTCTGAAACTTTTTGGGTGTATACATCAACTATAGAACTCTATTTTTGTAGTTGACAACTTTCTTGTACGACCTCTTCTAAAGATGGTGTGGTGGAGCGATGTTAAATTTCCAATTTAGGGTCATCTGCATTTCACGAGCCATATCTTCTCTAAAAGAGGTCGTACCAAAAAGCTGTCAACTACAAAAATGGAGTTCTAGAGTCGATGTAGACACCTAAAAATTTTATAATCAAACGGTCATGTTTAACATCCTTTCCCAGACCCCCAAACTTGACGTTTTTCAAAACGGAAAACACCAAAAGTTCATATACCGGTACTGTAGATGACAATGTAAAGTGTTGTTAATTATTCTTGAATGCAGGTGGCTGGACGCAAGAATTTGAGGAAGAGTATGACAAAATAATGGGTTCGTCAGAGGGACGACACCAAAGAGTGATGCTATATGAACTATACCACAATCTCAATCATTGGTAATTTTGAGGAAAAATACGCTAGTAAGAAACTTTCTCATTTCAGGAACCACTTTGGTGGATCATACAGAGACAGTTCACTGAATATTATCAGAAATATCATTTGATTTGGAAAGTCACGATCAAACGATATGAACATGAGATCAAATAAATCTGCAAAAATGTATTAAAGACTATCTTTTTAGTAAATAGTTCAAGACTCATAATCATGCAGATTACAGTACCCTTGCTTATGATACATGTTTTTTTGATACCCAATGAGATGTGTGGACAATAAAATATCCTTGAAATCGATACGATCCTTATTTCTCAAACGAAAAATGAGTTTCTATTTTCAAACTCAAACATTGCTCTTTTTGCTTCATGTCAACGTCCAGCAGCCGCCCTCTGATGACCGTCTCAAAAGAACATGCGAGTCGAAACGTTTTGCACTTTCTCTCTCTCTCTCTCCCTCTCTGTTTGTAGGGGATCGTGTGGAACTGTTGTGTTCATTCATTCTCGCTGTTCTTTTTCTCACTATTTTCAATGCCTGTCATATTCGTGTTGTGTGTGTGTCCAGAAGTCGCGGCCCGGCGGCGGGGGGAGACGGAAACAAAAAGAGCTGCTGCTGCTGGTGCTTCGCGACGAGCGCACCACAACGCGGACAGTTCTTCTCTCTGTGTCCCTCTTCCTCTCAGTGTATACACTTTTGACACGTGTCGTTTGATTTCTCTGGGCTCTGAACGAGCTCCAACACTCCGCCACTGACTCCCTAACATCTTTGCTAAGCATCCGGCCATTCCGGTTGCCCTTCCCTTCCATTTTCCTTTGCACTGGAGACCCCTCTTGAAAGCATAAAGCAATCTCTCTGTCTGTCCCCTCACTCTTGTCTTGATTTGTCTTCTTTGACACACACGTCACACCCTAACAAGGTCTCATCTGATAAGTTATGAATGTTCTCTCAACACTTTTAACCTATTACCTTGTAACAACTATTGTTAGATCACAGCCCTCAGCTGATGTGTTCCGCAGTTTTTCCGGATACATTCCCGAGGAACATAGAGTCATTCATCACGAGTGGCAAAATTCAGGTCAGATAAATTTTCCAAATTTAGTATAACCTTCAACTTTTATTTCAGGAAAATTCCAGGGAGACATTGATGGAATCGATCCTAATTTGTTGAAACTTCCAGTGAGTGCATAAACTGAAATTTTTCTGCTTAACTACCTGTCTATTCATTTGTTCCATCGTTATCAAGAGTGAAAGATCAGTATTTAGTAATCAAGCAAGGCACGATTAAAAACCCGGCTCATTTATAGTATACATACAGTACCGCTCAATAATCTATTAACTTGGCGTTTTCAGTTGAAAAATGCCAACGTTGGGGGTCTGAGAAAGGATGTTAAACTTGACCGTTTGATCTGAAATTTTTTGGGTGTATACATCAACTCTAGAACTCCACTTTTGTAGTTGACAATTTTTTTGTACAAGCTCTTCTAGAGATGATATGGGTAGTGAAATGCAGAAGACCTCAAAATCGGTGAAAATTGCACTGACAAGGCGGAAATTTAGCATCGCCCCACTTTAAAGAAAAACAACATCTTTAGAAGAGGTTGTACAAAAAATTTGTCAACTACAAAAATAAAGTTTTAGAGTAGATGTATACACTCAAAAAATTTCAGATCAAACGGTCAAGTTTAACATCCTTTCCCAGACCCCCAAATTTGATGTTTTTCAACTGAAAATCCCAAAAGTTCATAGATTATTGACCGGTAATTCCTTTTGAAGATTTTCTTCACAAAGCTATTATCCTTTATTCAAAATGTAAAAAGTCATTAAAAAAAAGAGTTTCTACGATGCAGACATTTATTATTTGTATAACTTTTTCTATAATTTAGGAAGGTCCAATCCTTTTCAATGCACTCAAAAACAAACAACTGACATGGGAGAATGGACTGATTCCATACGAAATGGATGTGGCTTTCTGTGAGTGAGTAGCTGTCTGAATATTACTAGGGAACTATCACACATACTGACAAAAGAAAACGAGTCATATGTCAATTTCAGCACCCAATGAAGTTAAAATTCTTGAAAAAGCGTTCGATAGCTATCGACGAAACACTTGCATCCGGTTCGAAAAACGCGAAGGACAAACTGATTACTTGAATATTGTGAAAGGATATGGATGCTATTCACAAGTAGGAAGAACCGGTGGAAAGCAAGAAATATCCTTGGGACGGGGGTGTTTCTTCCACGAAATCATTGTACATGAACTTATGCACTCCGTTGGTTTCTGGCATGAACACTCGAGAGCAGGTCGGTTTGAGAGTCGAAAATGGTATAACATTATTTTCATCCAGATCGCGACGATCATATTAAGATTCTTTGGGACAACATTCTTCCTGGAATGAAATCACAGTTCGACAAGATTTCAGCTGTGTTACAAGTTAGTTTTCGGATTCCCTGTTTTCGGACTCATCATAAAATTATTATTATCAAAATATTTCAATCAGTCAATATAACATTGCGCACTGAATCACTATGGGGGGGGGGGGGGGGGGGCAAATAGAAAGATGACATTGTTTGCCTAGTGCCATCGAGAGATCAATAGATGCTAGGGATTTACCTCAAAGAGTGAAATCAGAAACTAGTTTAGAAACCAGCCACTCTTATGTTTTACAATGTGACGCATTGAATTCAGGATTTACAAGGAGAAAACTACGATTACAAATCAATCATGCACTATGATAGTACTGCATTCTCACGGAATGGACGCAATACCATTGAAACGGTTGAAGATGGATTCACACAGGTCATTGGAACTGCTCAAGATCTGTCGCCTTTAGATATTGTGAAAGTAAGTTGTCTAAGCGGCGCGTGTTTATTTGTTTCGTTGAGTTACAGATCAATAAACTATATTCCTGTAAAGCAAAGAAGAAAGAAAAAGTCAGAGTGACAACGGAGGAGCCGCGAAACTTGATTTCTCAAATTGGAGAGAAGAAGCCTGTGGATTCAACGGAAAGTGAGTAATTTTTTCATATATGATACACTGAATTGTATATGATTGTTCTCAATAAAGCTACTTGAGGTGTCGAGTTGAACTTTTTCTAAAAATTGGGCCATAGACTAGATTGAGGATTCAGACAACTCATATCTCAGCTCCCAGGCATTTTAAGAAGGTCTAGCTTTTTGTGTTAAGCTCAGAACGATGCTTACAATCAAATTATGTAGAACCTAAAGATTGTCCAATCGGAACATGTAGAGATCGAAACTCTCCTATTTTTGTTTGAACTAGTTTTTGAAACCTATACTAACTAATTGCAGGCTTTTTTCTGAGCCTAACACAAAAAACTAGACCTTCTAAAAGCGCCTGGGAGCTAAGATATGTGTTCTCAAAAAACAGCTAAATTAGTTCAACCTAGGAATTTGATGGCTGATAACTCGAGCTACGTGAACATTTTGCCCATTTTTATTGCAGATTCTGAATCCCCACGGTCAATATAGTCTATGGTCCGATTCCTAGAAAAAGTTCAACTCGACACCTCAAGTTTTTTTTAACCCCCCCCCCCTTTGTAAGATTAGTTGCGAATAAGTTTTTGTAACGAATTACGGTAACTTTGGGAGTGTGGGAAAAGGGTTCCAATTTGTCCATCTGATATAATATTTCGTGGGTTTTTAAGCAGGTACAAAAAGGTTGACTACTTCATAACTGAAGATCTTAAACTGATTTATTCACCCACAAAATTTCAGGTCAAATGGGAATATTTGAACCTTTTTCCCAGACTCTCAAACTCGGTGTTTTTCCATTGGAAACGACGAACGTTTACCCCCTTTCAAGTGTTACTGTAGTTCCCAAGGATTTTTGCGAATTCTATTAAGAAAAACGGAATCTGAATGAGCTGAAATAGTGAAAGAAGTCAGAGCGTTTGACATATAGAACCTGATCCTAAAAACAAAAAATGATGAAAAAGCGTACGGGCGTTAGTTAGAATTGTTAGATTCTCAGGCTCTATGCGCGAAGAACGGTCCCATGGGAATACAGCGGTCCCATGATCCCAGAACGGTCCCATGGGACATGAACGGTCCCACGGGACAAGAACGGTCCCACGGGACAAGAGCGGTCCTACGGGACAAGAACGGTCCCACGGGACAAGAACGGTCCCTGGTAGAAGAACGGTCCCATGAGCCAAAAAAAGCCAGAGCCACAGTGGAGTGGTTGATTTGTTACAGTATTTTTAACTGATCATAAGTAGCATTTACAGTTAACTCATGGGTATCAGCGACATGTTGGTAACAGTGGTACTCACTATTGTGACTGAATTGAGTCCTTCCTGTAACTGTAGCTGGATTAAGTGGGCGCCGTGCCTTCCTCTGGTGTGAGTAGAACAAAGTGCGTAGTAGAGAAACGAACCAACCCTAGGACCGACGTTACCTCCGTTTTAGGTAAGACACCTTGTCAAGTCAAAATCAGAACATACTTGTATCGGATATTTCTTAACGTCTTTCTTCCGAAGCTAGATTTTCTGAAGCGGGTGTGTTCTTCTTTTTGGCTAGAGTTTCACGTTGACTTGTGGATTCCTTCCTGTTGTTAGTTTGTATTTCTGACTAGCTTATATTGGTACTCGAGGATACTGTAGCCATCTTCCTCAATGACCATTCTTTGGATGAGCACTGTCACTCGCTTTTCCTTTACTTGGACTCGTTGATAACATTTTCAATTATGCTGCTGAACTCGGCAGTGCTGTTTGACTCCTTGGGGGACTGTTGTCGACTAAACGTTTCATTTATGCACTCGTTCTGAAAGGCACTATCTTTCCGCAGTTCTGCCCAGTCTGGTCTCTTCTGGAACTGTTCCTTCGGTTGATGACTCGGTTAACATGATCTTGCTCTCGCTGGTTGGTAATACCATTATCCTTTGTAACAAATGTGACTAACATTGCTGCTGAAACTTCTAGCTTGAACGTGAGATTGACTGCTTCGGCTGACGTTGACTATGTCATGGGCTGATCCTCCGTTGGTCCCGATTGACTAACTTGGATGGCTTAGCTGACTTGGCCACACTGTGCCATCGATGTGACTCCTTTTTCAGGTGAGCCACCATGCTAACAGACGATCTCTCACAGCTTCACTAATGTCTTACACGGGTTCCTGCTTGACGGCGACTGCTCTTCGGTCAAGCGAGCTGATTTGTGTTTTTTCCGTCCTTGGTATTTGGTACTTTGTCTGGCGTTGTGTTGTTGGCTGGCTAACTTCTGGTGGATAATTGGCTGACTGCTACTCCTTGCGTCTCCATCGTTCCTAACCAAATCCCTCCAACTAGTCAGCAATCTTGCAATATTTGATCATGATAGACTTCAGTTTGTCAGGGGAATTTTAAGATAGAGTACATGTCAGAGGTTGAATATATGGAATTTTTCTCGCAGAGAGTGTATGTGGTAGCCAATGCATACAATTCAACTTTAACTGACAGAAAATAGATAGGTAAGTGGCTCAAAAACTAAGATTAAAGCTACCAAAGTATCAAGTCCAGTCGTCATAATCAATTTCAAGATCCGCTAGAATTTGTGTTCATATTAGAAAACTTTGAATAAGATCGTCAGAAAACTGGTTAAGAGTACCCATGAGTTAACTTTGAAGGCTACTTATGATCAGTTAACAATACTGTTACAAATCAACTACTCTACAAGGGCTCAGGCCTTTTTTGACTCATGGGACCGCTCTTGTCCAAAGGGACCGTTCTTGTACCGTCGGTCCGTTCTTGTCCCATGGGACCGTTCTTGTCCCGTGGGACCGTTCTTGTCCCGTCGGACCGTTCTTGTCCCATGGGACCGCACTTGTCCCGTGGGACCGCTATATTCCCATGGGACCGTTCTTCGCCCATAGAGCCGATTCTCAATATATAAATATTTATTTTTGGGGATATTTTGAAAAGATGAATAAATTCCTACTAAAAACTTGCCAGTATCCCAACTCCTGATTTTTTTTCAGAATGTGTCGATCATTTCGCCGACTGCCCTCATTTTGCTCAATATTGTACTCGAGCGTCTTTCTTCTTTGTCATGAAATCCTATTGCCCGTTCACTTGTAAACACTGTCCCGGAGACCGTAAACTCAAGAAATCTGGGTAACTTATTGAAACGGTTCTCACTGTCACCTTTTTTTTGATCCATGACGTGTTTGTTATTATGATTCCAGACAGATTTTAATTTATTTGTATATTTGAATAATTGAATGAAAACGAAACAGAGAGTATTTATTTTTCATAAAAAAGTTTATTTTTTAAGAGTTGAACAATTTTAATACCAAAAAAGTTTGAATTAGAATATTCACATTAGCATTCTTACTACACTTTCATTTCTCAAGGGATCTCTTCAAGACGACGGGAAAATGGATGAAATTTATGCCCAATTACACTCAACCATCACATGAAATTGACTCATTTTTAATTCGGAATTTCAAATTTCCTCTAAAATTTTTGAGATGATATCGTTTTTTCCCTTTTCCTCCTCCCGTTTTTTCCCTCCTACTCTCCATTTATCTCTTTTCTCGTTTTATGTTTCGTGACATGGGTTGGAGGAAATGTTCTCTATGAATATCTTATCTAAAATTTCAAAATCTTTCGTTTTCAGTCTGTGTGAAGTACATAAATATATTTTTTCTTATAGGAAACTGAACTATCAGAAGTAGAAAAGAATTTTCTAATAGTAAAATTGTATTAGAGGTTTTCTAATGAGATGTGAACATAAGTCCATTTCACTGAGTGTTGCAACATTCGTTTTCTATGCAATAACAATTTCTCAACCAGTAAACGGGGATGAATCTGTTTCTCTTTTCTCTCATCCAATTCATCCTCTCATGTTTTTCATTTTGTCGTTGGTGTCCAATTTTGGAAAGAGGGTTACCCCCTGCAGTGTGTTCTTTTCATACCAACCAAAAATGTGGTTGAATTTATCTGAATTCAGCTAAATGTTTTTGCTGATCATTGGACTGGTTATCACAAAAAATACTGCCTAAACACTGAAGAGACAGTAACGCTAGCCTGATTATGTCTGAAAATTTAGAGGATGTTCAACCTGACATTTCGAAACCGCGACCATTCGAAACCGCGACATTTCGAAACCGCGACCATTCGAAACCGCGACGTTTCGAAACCAGACATTTCAAATCCGCGACATTTCGAAACCGCGACAATTCGAAATCGCGACGACGAAACCGCGAAATGTCTGGTTTCGAAATGTCGCGGTTTCGAAATGTCTGGTTTCGAAATGTTGCGGTGCCGAAAAAACAGAACACCCGTCGTTTTAATCAATGCAATAGCACAAGAAAAAAACCTCTCTCTTCTTTCAAAATTTTTTTCTGTGTCGCAGTTTTATGATAGAACGTATGAAATGTGGAAGGACTGCAAAAACACAAAAGCGAAGAAGAGATGGAAATGCATAACAGAACAAGAGGAAAGAGAAAGAGAAAGGGAAATGTGTATAATATTCCATGAGAACTCCAATCAAAGCTATTCCCCTTTTTCATATTTTTCCATCAACCCACTCTTTTCATATTGCCATTTTCCGTTTTCGTTTCTCTCAATATTCAACCAATTTTTCAATACTGTTTGGACAGCTGTTTTCCCTTCTTTCCACTTCTTGTGCTGCTTGTTAATTGTTTCTGTTTCATTGCGAAACAATCTGCATCAATAACAAGTGCCACGTTCTTTTCAGCTTTCGATATTGTTTTGGGTATTCCATGAGACCGACTCATTATTCGTCCTTCTTATTTTCCTAATGTGGACTGCTTCACAGATCTCCCTAGCTTATTAGATACTTTTAAGAAAGACATTTAAAGGATGATTCCGGTCAAAATTTTTTATTGCTTTAGGATATGTGAAAATGTGCGTAGATTTTGAAAATCATAGTGAAAATGCACAAAAATTGCTCCGAGACCCCGAAAACTGGCTCCGAAATGAGCAAAAATCACGCGAATGGTCTCTGCGGGCCGTGGCCGAGTTTCCCAAAAAAGGAGCGGAGTTAGCCAATCAGCGCCATTGCATCTACGGACGCGAGCACTGTGATTGCCTATCAGCTAAGGACAATGGCGCTGATTGGCTGACTCCTCCCCTTTTTAGAGAAACTCGGTCACGGCCCCCGGAGACCATTCGCACGATTTCAGCTCATTTCGGAGCCAATTTTCGGGATTTTGGAGCAATTTTGAGCGTGTTTATCATGATTTTTGGAATCCTCGCACATTTTTACATACTTTAAAACAATAAAAATTTTTGACCGGAATCCTCCTTTAATCCGGAAAGTTATGCCTACTTTTCACTCAATATTTCTTTTAATTATACTACAAAGCGTTCTTCTTCTTCTCTGTCCTTCACTGTTTTCATCAAGTAGACTCAGCCCTTCTCCTGTTTATCTTTCTTTTTCGTTTTCTGCCACAATTCATTCTCCTTTTCAGTGAAATGGACTCGACAACTAATTCGTCATCTGAGGAATCTATTTTTCATGAGCAAGTGAGTTATAAATCAACGGTATTACCAGGCTGAAAATTTAATTGAAGAATAATTTGGCAACGAGGCTTTCAGACTAAATTTGAACTTCTCAGAAATTACGAAACCCAGTTTATGTTTCTCTTCCAAATACTCTCTTCTCTTGGTTCTTTTCATTTGTTTTCTGGTTCTGAGCAAGTGAAATGCGATTATACACGTCTCAATTTCTCTTTCTCTTGTCGGATATCGGGTCATTTTGAAACTTCCTCTTCCGTTTCTCTTTGTCTAATGTTGTTTTTTTTGCAGACACGAAAATTGTTTCAGTTGTGCGATACAGAAGGAATTGGACTTATTGGGAAGGTGAATTTGAGGGAAAGAAAAAGTCGAAATCGAAATTTTCAGTCTAACTTGGACGTCCTCGCCGGATTGATTCCCCCGAGTGATCTTCAGAAGATTTCTCGTTACATAGGAGAACAGAAAGTGAATGAACCAGCGTTTTGTCGAATTCTCAGTATGTGTTCTTTTGAAATTATATCGATGCCGTATAAATTTGTTTCAGAAGCTATCGTCAGCCAAACTCTCCAGCGAGATACCGGGGAAATCAATACACAAGTGAGAAATTATTTTGTCGACTTTTTTGATTCGAACAAGGGGGGTTACTTGAGGTGTCGAGTTGAACTTTTTCTAGTAATCGGACCATAGACTATATTGACCGGGAGAATTCAGAATCTGCAATAAAAATTGGCTAAATGTTCACGTAACTCGAGTTATCAGCCATCAAATTCTCAGCCAGTACTAATTTTGCTAATTTTTGACATCATATCTTAGCTCCCAGGCACTTTTAGAAGGTCTCGTCTTTTGAGTTAAGCTCAGAATGATGCCTGCAATTAGATAATGTGAATGAATAAAAATTGCCCATTTGGAACATGTAGAGATCGAAAACCTCCTATTTTTAGTCTAAACTAGTTTTTGAAATTTTTACTATCTAATTGCAAGCTTTATTCTGAACTTAATCAAAAAACTAGACCTTCTAAAAGTGTCTGAAAACTAAGATATGAGTTGTTAAAGGTCAGCAAAATTAGTAGTTCACAATCGCCTTCTGGTGAATAAAGTCTCTGTCGAAAATGAGTTTGCAAAATGAAACGGTGGTTGTCATTACGAAAGTTGAATCACGAGACATTTTGAATCACTCTTGTGCCACTACTTCAAAATCGAATGTTGATTTTCCACGATTTTCATGTTTTAGATCTCCCCGGTGAACAACGGCATATACTTGCAAGAATCCAGTTTAGAGGAGGAAATGCGTGCAATCGAGCAGAATAAGTCGTACTTAGATGATCCATTGACCAAAATCTTGAAGTAAGCTAAACAGTGTTTCCCAGCTTCTTCTCAAGTCATTTTTCAGAAAAGAGTTGGAGGAAATCAAGAAATATGAGAGCTCTCAAGATGATCAACTTGTCGATTCAACAATTATTAGGAAACAGTTGTACCGGCCAATACAACCGGAACTCAGTATTCCAAAAGTGTCTTCATTGGCAGAGGAGCTAAACGCGGCTGATAAAAACATTGTACCAAAAGAAGGAGTAGAAGAAGATTTAACACAACCAGATCGAATTTTCAAGGTTGTATTTGTCGGTGATTCGGCAGTTGGAAAAACGTGCTTTTTGCACAGGTATGAACTTATTCAGTTTTTTGCTATCATTATAAGCAGAGACTAGAGAAACTTTTCAACAGATTCTGCCATAACCGTTTCAAACCATTGTTCAATGCAACAATTGGAGTAGACTTCACTGTGAAAACAATGAAGATTCCACCAAATCGAGCGATTGCGATGCAACTTTGGGACACTGCTGGACAAGAAAGGTGTTGTAAAAACTTCATTAATCTCCTTGACGCGTAGGGTTTTCCAGATTCCGCTCGATTACCAAACAATATTTCCGCAAAGCAGATGGCGTCGTCTTGATGTTTGATGTGACATCTGAGCAAAGTTTCCTAAATGTGCGAAATTGGATTGATTCTGTCCGGGCAGGTGTAGACGAAGCAACAGTTATGTGTCTTGTTGGAAACAAAGTCGATTTGTTTGGGAGTGATATTGCTAGAAGTGGAGTCTACCGAGCTGCTGAGAAACTTGCGTTGGTAAGAGTTTGGCTTATTTTTTTTTCTCAGGATCGGTTGAATCCTCTGATTCTTCTGACGGCGTCGAATACGAAAAGCAACTATTCTTTTAACTCATTGATTAGCTTTTGGGGTGGAGCGCACCGGTTCTGAATAAATTGAACCGGATTATCTCAACTTTCCTTTTCGAGAAAAGGTAGAGCATTTGTATAAAGAAAACAAAGACAAAATCAACTCGATTTCAAAATTACTTATTTCAGGAGTTCAAGATACCGTTTTTTGAAACGAGTGCCTATACTGGTTATGGAATTGACGGTTGCATGCGCCAAATGGCCGAGTGAGTATATGAGAAAGGTATCTTTAATCCTCTTGAATGTTCAGAAATCTTCAACGTCGGGAAGACAATCATCTCGAAGAAGCGTTGAAACTAGAAATGAGCTCCAATTACAAGAAAAAGAGCTGGTGTTGCATTTGATGAACGGAATCACCAAATTAAGAATTCAGTCACATTCTTGTTTTTGATAAACGGATAATAATATTGCGTTGGCATTCTGGATGTATTTATTGATAAAACTGATTGTAGTCACTTTCACACATCATCTGAAATTGACCAAGAACAATATTCATACTGTTGATTGCGAGTGACATTTTTGGCTGAAAAATTGACAACTTCATTAAAACCCTACGAAGATTGTTTCCAACGGATGATGTGTGGTTCCTGACGTCATGTGTCAAAAGTGGTCCCGTTAGGCCATCTGAAAAAGTCAATTTTTCAAAAAATTTCCACTCAAATCACAACATTGGCCGCAACTTTTTTTCTAGAACAGATACAGCAAATCTAAGCATAGTATTGGAATCCTCATAAAATTTCGCATTTTTCGAGCATAAAATCAAGACAAATGGACAAGTTTGAGAAATTTCTCACTCAAAATCCTAAAACGCGCCGAAAAAGAACTCATTTTTGTGAAAATTGGGAATGTTTGGATGCGCGCAGAGTTATGAAAAACTGACCTAGAAACATCAATGTAGGCTTATTTTGAAGCCCTAGAACAGTAGTTTCAGAAATCAATTGGCCCACTCAAGATTCAGTTCTAGATTTCAAAATCCACCGCATGATCGCCGAATGTTCAGCCGAACACAGTGGTGAAAGGGGAAATGACATATTTCAGATGGATTTTGATCATTTGAACGTGTTCCAAATATCGACTTCTGACCCAGTCATAAAATTGAACAACTTTGTGGAATAAAACTCCATGCATGTTGCAATTTGTCATTCTCCACCCAACCCCTAAATTCTCAAAATCAACGGGAATATACCGGGAAAATGGGGATTCATTTCTGAATGGTTCTTCGAAGTTTGAACTGATTCCAATCGGTAAATCGTCATGTAGGCATGAAAATATTAGACTTCGTGGAGAAAAAACACAATACTACAGCAATCGGTCCTCCATCACCCACCCTCCCGTTTTCCCGGAAACCTTTGATGAATAGAGAAAATCGATGTCGATTCCAGAATTCCCCCGGAGCAGAATTTGTTGAATTTGTGATTTTTAGGATTCTCACATGTAAGCACGACTATTCATGGAAGAAACTCAAAAGGGTGTTTTCAATATTCACGCTTTTCTGAAAACCCCATTTCACCGGATACCATGATGAGGCCTTTGAAAATCGGGAAAATATTGACGTCATTTTCAGAATTGTCCAACAGTCGGAATTCATGATTTTTGGATGTTCGTCAATCTCAAATGACCTAGAATCTGTCTATGGAGAGAGATTCGAGGGTATATGCCATTTTCCACTTCTCCCCTAGATCCTGAAACCTAGATCCTAGATCCTGACTCGTCTTCCCGCGCTTTTATGGCTCAAAACCAAAGAAATCCCAGAGTAAAATGGAGGGAAAAACTAGACCGCCGACCGCCTAGTCCGGCGGTCTAGTTTTTCCATGATTTCTGACTATCACCTCTCTAAACTTTTAAACATTAACCTAGTTTCTTGTCCTTCGAAGTTTGAAAACCATGCGCATTCTGAATCTCAGAAGATACTAAACGAGAACTTCTTCACACTATTCTGGGCTTTTAAGATGGAAAAGCGAAAAATTCTCGTCTAGAAACACTGTGAGATTTTCAGGTTGATTGTCTGGAATACCGTCTGTCTGTGTGTTCGCGTGTCAGGAGGGAAGGAGTCGCTAGACACCCTTCCCCATCCCAGTCCTAGGTCATTTCTTATTTTCTCAGAAAGTGATAATGAGAAAGATGAAAAAACAATTGAATGAAAATTAGCGGTTTCTTCTAATTCCAAAGACGAAATCCATTGGGAAAGGCACTGATGAGAACCGGCGGCAGGAGCGAGTCATCTGAAAAATAAGGAACTTTACAGAATTCTGAATTTTAAAAAATTCGAAGTCTTCTGTAAACCGTCATATCTCTCTGAGGACTTCTAGAAAGGATAATGGAAATCCGATTTTTTTCAGGCCTTTAGATTCTTCTTAAAAAGATGTCAGACCATAAGGACATACTTCAGAAGACGTCAGATTTTTAGAATTCTCTTTAAAAGACGTCAAGAATCGAGAGTCTCAAAATCAACCTACCTTTGATTCTGAAAACTGTTTCCATTGAAGATGTCGGTGGTGGGAGAGCATCTGGCGAGAAGCGGCGACTCTGAAAATGAAAATTTGCATAAATTACTGTAGGTTTTGGAGATGTATCTATCTGTTCGAGCCAAGAATCTAGAATCTCTCTGATTTTCAAGGTTGATAACCGACGAGTTTCTAAGAAGGATTCTGATGCTCCGGACGCTTATAGATTCTGACAAAGGCTCTCCTGTACTTCCAGAATCTGGGTGATACAAGATGCTCTGAATCCCGACCGATTCCTTGTAAAGATTCTCCAGGTTTCACACGCTTTTATGGTATAAAACCCGAGAATTCCCAATAAGAATCAGAACAGTTAATCGACGAATCTATTCAATGACTCAACATCGTGCGTTCTTCTGAATCTCAACAGGAATTCCTCAAATTCTCATGCGCTTTTATGGCTGAGAATTAGGGAATTTGCGAGTCCACAACACATTCCCGGAGCACCAGAAGCTAATATAGTAAGGGGATGTCCTCTGATGGTCGTTCCTAAACTCCCTAGAGTAAGGCCTATTCTTTTCCGGTCATGCCCTCGCATGACCAAGGCCAACCACACTCACTAACCGACGGAACACTCGCCAACCGCTCTCCACACTCCGCGGACGAGGAACACTCGCGGCCACACAATGGACATGCGCTCCACCGCGCACCGCCAATCGCGACGAGACCCGCGGCGCCAATCGGCCGACCAATCAGCGCACGCGGTGCCGGACACGCCCCGCCACCGGAGATGGGTATAAAAGGCGACAATCCGATCACTCTGGACACAGTTCCTTCGGTTTAACACTTGTTACTTACCTTTATCCTACCTTCTCATGTAATGTTGTTTACTAATAATAAACTAGTTGAGACTTAAACCTCTGTTATCCGGTCTTGGCATTGCCCATTACTGGTAGCAGCGAGTTAGGTCTTAGTCCTCTTTTAGGCCTTTTACCTTTAAATTTCCACCCACGCTTCCACTCTTTTCGTAGGCAATTTTTAGGTTATCTCTCTTCTAGTTTTATTGTTGAGTTAGCTCCCAAACTCGTAGGTTCATAAATCCTATCATTAAACTTCATTCTCCCTTTGCGTGCATCTCCTTCCTTTTATTGGATGCATACTTTATCAGGTAAGGTATCACCTTAGGTTTGGTAGGCTCTATTTTTAAGTAACATTTCGTCCCCTAGGTCTTTGCTCTCTTCTTTTAAATTCTCTTTTGCTTCGAATCGTTCCGTCACGTACTTTTCTGGCCATTTTTAAGAAGCAGCAAAGGGACCTGAGTCTTTTTACACTCACTGGTCCGCTGTCCGTTTGTTCCCTCCCGGCCATAACCGGAGCGGAGTAAACGCCCTTCCCCACCCACCCCTCTAATGCCTTTTAGGTACCCCAGGTATAGTTTTGCTGTCAGTCCAGTTGTCCGGAATCGAGAAGTCGTCAAGCCGCTGTCGTCACTGCACGTTTCATCGTCGTCGACAGGGTCCATTCAGACACTCTACAGAAGGCAACAACAACGACAAGGAGGAGTCGCTCGTTGGCAGCAAGGCTTTCATGCCACACACGGTTCCCGGATGGTCGAGGTCTCCACTCAAATAGCGCACTGGCGGAGCACTTGCCCTGATAAAGGGCGGTGCGCTGGGCGCTCGGACACCCCCTGTTTTCGCTTCTCTTCATTAGCAAAACACGACTTTCTCAAGCAACACCAAGATCGTCACCACACCATCCGAGGAACACCCCATTTCGCTTCACTAAGCAACCAATGCGAAGGATTGCTCAAGTCTCCAAGCAACCCGAAAATCGTGACACCCCGACGACTATTATAGTCAGAAGATCGTGACAAGTGGAATCGTTGGTTCACTCGTCAAGTAGAAGGCTCCCCAATGGAATTCACTTTTCGCCATTGGATGTCTTCTTTCGCTTTCAGTCCCTTTCTCCCGTTTGTGTCTTCGCAGACCATTCGGTTCTCGAAATCGACTGATGGGCATCTCTTCTTCCCAAGGATAACCACCACCAAGGATCACCGGCCGATCGGAAGAAGAGTGAGCAGCGAAAGTATGGTTACGAAATTTTACGAGGAAAAGCACTTCGTTAGCGGAGCGGGATAAGGTAGCCTCCTGTCTTCGCTGGGCGCAGGGAACGAGCCCACCTGGATCTGTAAGATGGTCCGAAATTCGGCAAGTATCAACAACGAGGACCTTGTGCGAAAACCCTGTGAGGAAGGTCCATTTGTATGCTGGAATCGCAACCTGCAGAAGAAGAAGACTGTACTTCGAGCACCGCCAGGCGATTATGACGCTCACAACGTCGTCATCCACGGGAGAGTCGCTCAACCATCGCCGTTTCAGTTCACTGGCGGAGCACTTGCCCTGATAAAGGGCGGTGCGCTGGGAACTGACTCGGATGGAGTAAAAAGGAGACAAGATAAAAAGAAGTAGCCTATTGATTTGTGGCAATGGAGAAGTCGATGCGCACCGTCGAAGTGTTACCCAGAAGGACTCCGAACGAAGGAATATTAGGTCCAGGCGCCAAACGTCGCCGAAGGAAGTATTCCAGTCGGGTCAACACATCGAGACGCCACTACGATTCATGCATAAGTCAGCCAGCAACAATGGGCGAGCGAAAGTAACGATTTCTTATTTTATGAAGTCAATGAGTAGCTCAGCTAAGAAAGATCAACGTCAACGATCAGTTATTTGGACAACGAGTCCATGGTTCCAAGAAGTAAGGAAGATTCGCCAACATCAGTAGTCAACCTGAAAAGTGAGACGCCGTCACAAGCATCACATCATTGGACCACCCACGAAGCTATCAGAGCTCGGAGCACATCGTCTGCAAATTCGACGTCGCCAGAAGCAACGACAGCAAGAGAGACGTCATTCACACGTCAGTTATTAAAAGAGGACGTCATCGGACACGAGAAGAAGTCGCGCAGCGTTATCATCACGGAGAAGAAGTCGTCATCATCATTGTTGGACGCATTCACAACAACGAAAGGATCCAACTTGCCACCAGTACATTTGTCACGGAAAGCCAACCAGCTCGAGGTCACCTGCAGTCGAGAAGTCGCGGAAATTTCTCCAATTTTCGTCCGCCGATCGATCGTCGTCATACCAAATGCTCGGATAGCCATTTTTGTTATAAAATGCGCTGGAAAACTTACCGGAATAGCCAAGCACAACATCAAAACTCCACTCAGGCTCAGCACACGGCCCTTCAACAGGGCACGTGCTCCGCCAACATACCCGAGTGAAGTACGAAGGATTTCGGAGCGATCACCTCAACGATCACTCCAAGGGAAGCGAATTTCCACTGAAATTCGCGACCATTTCGATTTTCACACAATCGAAAATAAAGATGAGCAGTAAATGTTCGATTTTCTCGCGAAAATCGGCAACTACTCTTGTCTTAAATGGCAAAATTCCACCAAGAATGGCAGAAAACGAAGTCACCGACGACACAAGGAGGTTACTGTACCTTAAAGGCGCAGCCAAGTTTTGCACGACGCAACGGAACGCACCACAGCCGACGCACAAGTTCAAAGGAGCGACGCTCTACGACGCACATTGGGTCTCGACACGAAAACGATTTTCGTCGACGAACGCAGCCAATTTAGGCCTGAAAACGAATTTTCCTTTATTTTCGTTATTTCGGGTCGGCTCCGCTTGTTTTTTCGCCGTTTTTAAGCGAAATTTTTCGATTTTTTCTCGCAAAATTTTTTGTGAAAAATGGGATTTATTTCCAGAAAAAGTTGAAAACGACAACAATGTTTAAATCGCCACCCGGCGATCCTTCGTCAAGGGATTTTCCCAGTTTTCCTATGCTCACTGGCGGAGCACTTGCCCTGATAAAGGGCGGTGCGCTGGGAGCAGAAGAAAACGACACCACCACCAAGCCCATTGCCACCAACGTACCAGAAATAACCAGAAGTCAAGACATGAAGTCACCGGAAGAGACCAGAGCCAAGGAGCCACTCCAAAGTAAAGAAATTTTTCCCAAAATTCATGCCGAAAAAGTCAGGGAGACTTCCAATGCCCTCGAGACGATCGTCACCAATCAAGTCAACGATCGTGACACGAACAAAGACTCTGGAAAGTCTATCATCAAGACCACAGCCGAAGGAGGCATGCACGGAAGTGATGCTCCGCATGAGCACCGTTGCTACACGGATTGGCTCACCATCAGGACTTCAAAGAAGAAGAAGCCAGAACAGACGACATCTGAGGACGTCGCCGCCAAGGGAAGCATGCATGCTGATGATGCCCCAATCGAGCGCCATTGCTACATGGGACTGCTCACCAATCGTGCCAAAATCAACGAGCACTTCAAGGAAGAAGTTTGCGAAGGAGATTCTGCGGAATCTGCCATCAACGTCGTGGCAGGACGTACCGAAGCGCCGGACGAGCGTAGCTCTCGGCCCACTGCACCAGTGAACACCCAAGAAGAAGTCAGAACAACTTCAGCTCAAAGGGAAGGCTACTCTGTTCAACAAGAAGAACAAGTCATGGTCATCGAGCTTTGCGAAGCTCGCCAGCAAGACGACTTCGACCACGTCATCATGGTTTTTGTTCAAGGAATCAGGTACAAAGCACTCGTCGACACCGGAGCCAACATTTCCATCGCCGACGAAGCACTACTCGACAACATGGACGTCAAGAACCAGGAAACTCCTGCCACAACAATCCGCGGATTAGGCAGCAGCAAGACCAAGGTCGTCAAGTCAGCAATGGTACCCATTACCATAGGAACCAGGAAGATGGAACATCTCATCCGCTTCATCGACGGACCCGTTTCACCATCAGGACCAAACGGATACGATTTCATCCTAGGAAAGGACATGCTCATCCGGTTTGGAGACGTCACCTTCAACTACAGAGACGTCACACTGAACTTCGGCTCCGAGAAGATTCCTCTACAAAGACGCCCCGCAGCACTTCGTAGACAGGAACCCTTCACGGACCAAGGAGAGCACCTCACCAGACAAGACGAGTCAAGAGCAGCCCACTGGCGGAGTACTTTCCCTGATAAAGGGAGGTACGCTGGGGGTCAGCTCAACAACAACACACGACTCTCGTCAGAAGTCCTGCGAACTTTGACAACATTGGTCACTCATCAAGTGCACTCAGCTCTGACCACGAAGCAAAGGAGTTTTGCTTCACCGAGAGGATCAACATCCCAACAGTTCAAGCCAAAGAAGGGAAACCAGCCCAAAAGTCCAAGAGACGGAAACTGCCACTACTGTAGCAGGTACGGTCACTACCAGTTCGAGTGCCGACAACGGAGCCAAGACGCCACCAAGACATCAGAAAGCTCCATCACGAGTACTACTGTTTCTCCCAGCAAGAGCGAAGAGAAAAGGAATCTCTCCGTCACAGGACACGTTCCCGAGAAGGAGAAGAAGCCACTCAAGCAGCAACCAAGTAGCCGTCATTCGTCTCCCTCTGAAGAGACGCTCTCACCAAAAGAGCGGCATCACCGCAGCTGCTCGGAGTCTTCACAAGAAGAAGAGGACTACGGTTCTCTCACGGACCATCAGTATCTGGCAAAACGAGACCGGAAAGCCACGGGCAACCCAACTCCAAAGGAGGAACCATCCAACGAGGACCTGTCACCAGGAGACCAACAACAGGGTCTACACGGAATCGACTCCGAGTCGAGCCAAGACGACCTTGAGTTCGAGGAACTCAATGGGGAGCCAATACAAGCTCCAGACAACAAGTCTCCGGACTCTTCAACGAATCCAGACAAGGATACCAAGGAGGTCACGCCTTCCAAGGATAAGTCTGCAAAGCCGGACAAGCTTCAGTCCAATGAAGCAGCCGTCAAAACCAGCCTCACCAAAGGAAGGAAAAGCAAGTCCAAGTCAGGACACTAAGGCCAAGAAGGACCCAGCCAAGCCTCGAGATCACCAACCAAAAGGGCTGAAGCCAACTAATGAGCACCCGCTCAGGATACTTCA
This sequence comes from Caenorhabditis sinica, assembly GCA_963932045.1. Lineage (NCBI taxonomy): Eukaryota > Metazoa > Nematoda > Chromadorea > Rhabditida > Rhabditidae > Caenorhabditis > Caenorhabditis sinica. The sequence continues at coordinate 27,096,566 of OZ009940.1, forward strand.
ATCGACCCGTAAACCAAGACCATCGATCTCAGACCCCAAGTCCCGAACGTCAACAGGAGGACTCGAGAATCCAGCAGCCCGAGCAACAGGAGACCATGAGTCAAGGAACTCAATGGGGAGCCACGTCAGATCCCAACGGATAAGTCAGAGGACTCATCAACGAATCCAGAAGGATTCGAAGTCAAGCCGAAGCCAAGCGGAGCTAAGCCAAGCTGACCCAAAGCAAGCCAAGTCAAGCCAGTAATGGACGACGAACCGAGACACCCCGATGGCAACATCGGAGTGCAACTCTTTGCTACAACACCCATCGTGCAGCATCCTTTAGCGTGAAATGAAGGAGTGCCGCCGACACGAAGCCAACAGCAAGGAACATCTCTGTTTTTACCAACAGTTCAGTCAAGTCCAGTCAGGACATCAGCCCATCAAGTCAGCGGACACCAGTGCCGATAAGACAACTACCGGAGTAGCAGACGTCCACCGAAGGCAGCCGGCAAGTTAGCCGACTGCAAGCCGATCCAACATCGGACCCAAGAGTCGTTTCACTGGCGGAGCACTTTCCCTGATAAAGGGAGGTGCGCTGGGAAATGGCTCGAGGAGAGTCACACAAAAGTTTTCACCCCAAGTCTAGACAATCCGTACTCTCCAAGGAGGAGACACTTCGTGCCAAGAACACAGTCCCAGACGTAGCAGACAACTACTGAAGGAGTCTTCACCAAGTCAGCCGATAGCCAAGCTGAACCAGCCGGTCCAGAGAAGTTGCGCTGGCGGAGCACTTTCCCTGATAAAGGGAGGTGCGCTGGGCAACAGATCTACCAAGAGACCTCATCAAGGAATCACCCGACCCCTCAAATCACGCCACCAAGGACTAGGATCCACATCCAAGTAATCACCAAGAGGAAGTCAAGCCAGACGAGTCTGTCGGTCCGAGATAGTGACCTGGTCACTATCGAGGGCGATAGATCTTTCTCAATGGGGAGCCGAAAGGGAGGAAACCTTCAATTTCCAATCGGTTTCCAGGTCACTTTTCGGCCCGACCAGTCATTTTTCACCCGGAAAACCGGCCCTCAAAATGGCCACTTTTTCGACAACTACGGTCGAGGAACAGTCCAAGGGACTGCTGCACCCATCCAGCCAAGCTGTCGACGCCAAGCTGGACCTTCAAGTCAACTCTCAGGAGTCAACACAAGCCGAAGCTTCCAAGATCAGCCGCCTCACAGCCGCCAAGGACCATCCAGGAACGACCATCTTCTGGAGGAGGTCTTGGCACCGAGGTCGGTGCAATATTCTCAGGGGGGAGTAGTAAGGGGATGTCCTCTGATGGTCGTTCCTAAACTCCCTAGAGTAAGGCCTATTCTTTTCCGGTCATGCCCTCGCATGACCAAGGCCAACCACACTCACTAACCGACGGAACACTCGCCAACCGCTCTCCACACTCCGCGGACGAGGAACACTCGCGGCCACACAATGGACATGCGCTCCACCGCGCACCGCCAATCGCGACGAGACCCGCGGCGCCAATCGGCCGACCAATCAGCGCACGCGGTGCCGGACACGCCCCGCCACCGGAGATGGGTATAAAAGGCGACAATCCGATCACTCTGGACACAGTTCCTTCGGTTTAACACTTGTTACTTACCTTTATCCTACCTTCTCATGTAATGTTGTTTACTAATAATAAACTAGTTGAGACTTAAAGGGGGAGTCCAATAATTTAGATTGTTGAGATTTTTATACTAATCGACGTAGAATTTCTGAGAGATCAACTTTTTCTCTTGGACCCTAGTCTGAAAATCGCTCCTTAAAAAGTTATAGGCCAAAAACAAGACAAAAATTAGTACTGATAGTGTGCAGATTTTTCACGTTGCACACTCTACGAAATTGAAAGTGAAAAACGTGTAAATCTGCACACTCTCAGTACTAATTTTTGGCCTGTTTTTGGCCTATAACTTTTTAAGGAGCGATTTTCAGACTAGGGTCCAAGAGAAAAAGTTGATCTCTCAGAAATTCTACGTCGAATGATATCAAAATATCCTAAATTTTGGAATTAGTGTACACCCCCTTTAAACCTCTGTTATCCGGTCTTGGCATTGCCCATTACTATATACTCTAACTGGAGGCTTATCCTACACCTCCAGAATCTGACTCATTCTCCTTATTCAGAAACAGAAGCCGAAGAGCCAAACCAAGGGAATTCTCCGGATTTCCAAGCGCTTTTATGGCTGGAAATCGAAGAATCCCTTTCTGTGAGAACTCAGAAAAAATGTGATACTATATGCACCTGAGCATCTCGATTTAGATGCTCACCTAAAAATGGTCTTCTCTCGACCTTCTTCAAATCGCACTTCATTCGGCGTCGTTGGACTCGGGGTGGGCGCTTCTGAAAATTTTTTGGGTTTTATACTTTTTGTGGTGCTCCTCTATTTTTTTTCAGTCATTTTTTCTTCTTCTTTGCCTGCTTTTTCCATTTTATTGCTCGAAATTTGCTTCAAAATTGCTCAAATCGACCGAAAAATTCGCCACCGTAGTCGCTATTTTAAAGGCGCAGCGCCGATTCTTCACTTGGGTCTCGCAGCGAATTTGCAAATTTCGTTGAATTTCAATTTTTTTTCGTCAATTTTGGGTCGATTTTTTGAGTTAAAAACGGGAAAAAAGAAGTTTTGATGCACGAATTTTGCTAAAATGGGGTTTTCAACACGATTATCATAGTTTACACTTGATTTCGCCGCAAAAAATGCTCTAGAAACGTCGCTCGTCGCTCATCTTGGTGAAAATTTGTCTAGCGCTTTCGGTTTTCCATAATAGTTGAGTTTCCTCCGATTTCATCGATAGTTTCGCTTTTTGAATCGAAAATTTCGTCGAAAATAGTTTAAAAATAGGCTTTTTTGTATTTCTCCTAGTTTTTTTTCTATTTTCTCACCTTCTCTTCTCTTCGCCAAATCCTTGCCATCCTTCTTCAAATGCTGGTGGGCATGTGATGGGCGGAGCTTCTCTAAAAATAACGTAATTTCAGATGGACTTTGGGGTTTATGTAATTTTTTGTGGACTTCTCTTGTGAATTTCTTCATTTACTGCACTCATTTGGCTTGTCAAGGGGTACGTTATCGATGCTAGGAGCCTAGTTTAAAACATCCTCGATTTTCAAGCGCTTTTATGGCTAAAAATCGAAGGATTTTCTATGAAAATCCGGCATGCTTCCTCTAGACTTCCAGAATCTATTGTGCTCCTCATCTAATTCTTGCTAACTCAACCGAATCCTAACCGAACGCTTCAGATTTTCAAGCGCTTTTATGACTGAAAATTGAAGAGATTCAGTAGAAAGCGGTATCTAGCACTATTCCGTTTCATATCTCGCTCATCTAGCTCTTTCTTATGGGAACTCTTCGAATCTTCAAGCGCTTTTATGGCTGAAAACTCAAGAATTCCCCCCAAAAAAGCGGAATTCCGAAGCCCCAGAGACGCATGTATTCATTCTGGAGGCTTATCCTACACCTCCAGAATTGGAGTGACTCTCATTAGACAGAAACAGAAGCCGAAAAGCCGAACCGAAGGAATTCTTCGAATTTTTAAGCGCTTTTATGGGTAAAAATCGAAGAATCCCTCCTTGCGATGCTTCCACAGATCTCAAGAATGCTCTGAAATTGCTCATACTAACCTTTGTCTTCTCTGCAGCTCTCTCGTTTTTCCCGAATCGGCCGATGGCGCTGGAGGGCGGGGCTTCTGAAATAACGGAAAATTAGGTTCACAGTGCGCTTTTTGCCCCTTATTATCTGATTTCCTGTGTATTTTTCTCGACAGTCTCTCTAAGAAATTAGGCAGGTCTCCGCTAGAATCCCTCCGATTTTCAAGCGCTTTTATGGCTAAAAATCGAAGGGTTTTCTATGAAAATCCGGCATGCTTCCTCTAGACTTCCAGAATCTATTGTGCTCCTCATCTAATTCCTGCTAACTCAACCGAATCCTAACCGAACGCTTCAGATTTTCAAGCGCTTTTATGGCTGAAACCCGAAGAGAACCAGTAGAAAACGACTTCTATCACTATTCCGACTCATTTCTCGCTCATCTACCTAGCTGTTTCTTCCGGGAACTCTTCGAATCTCCAAGTGCTTTTATGGCTGGAAACTCGAGAACTCTCGGAAAATTCTTGGAAAAACACCAGCGACTCGTGTATTCATTCTGGAGGCTTATCCTACACCTCCAGAATCTGAGACATTCTTATAGAAACAGAAGCCGAAAAGCCGAAACAAGGGAATTTTTCGAATTTTCAAGCGCTTTTATGGCTGAAAATCGAAGAATCCCTTTTTAGATGCCTCCACAGATCTCCAGAATACTCTGAAATTGTTCACACACTAACCGTAGTCTTCTCTGCAGCCATCTCGCTTTTCTCCAATCGGCCGACGGTGTTGGTTCGGCGCTGGTGGGCGGAGCTTCTGGAATGACAAAAAATTAGGTTCACAGTGCGCTTTAAAATCAGAATCTTTGCGTTTTTGCTCCTTATTATCGGTTTTTCTGTGTAGTTTTCGCGACAGTCACTAGGAAATTAGGCAAGTCTCCGCTAAAATCCCTCCGATTTTCTAGCGCTTTTATGGCAGAAACTCGAAGGATTTTCTATGAAAAACCGGCGTGAATTCGTTAAGACTTCTAGAATATATGATACTCCTAATCTACTTCTGGCGAACTCAACCGAATCCTAGCCGAATCCCTTCAGGTTTTCTAGCGCTTTTATGACCGAAAACTGAAGAAACTCAGTAGAACGCGTCATCTAGCACTATTCCGAAGCACACTACTTCTAGACTTCCAGAATTCGACACGTTCTTCACTCATCTAGCTTTCTTCCAGAAACTCTTTGAATCTTCCAGCGCTTTTATGGCAGAAAATTCAAGAATTCCCCGAAAAAGCGCGATTCCGAAGCACCAGAGACTCGTGTATTCATTCTAGAGGCTTATCCTACACCTCTAGAATCTGACTCATTCTCCCTATTCAGAAATAGAAGCCGAAAAGCCGAGCCAAGCGAGTTCTTCGAATTTTCAAGCGCTTTTATGGCTTGAAATCGAAGAATCCCCTATCAGAATCCTCAGGTATCTGAAAAGAAGAAGTCACTAACCTTCGCTTCTGAAGTCGTTTTCCAGTCGAGAAGTTGCTCGCGGGTGGTCTGGTGGGCGAGTCGATTTCCTGAAAATCACAATTTTAGACGTTGAGAATGTGATCTCCAACTAGCGCAACTAATCCGCGTTCTGCACCTTTTACAGGCTCATTTTTCACCCAACAAAGCTCATGGACTTCTGGCGCTCCAAGAGTTTGTAAATTTCGACTAGGGCTCTTTTTTACGTCTTCAGAATCTTAGCCATTCCGTATGCACAAGAAACACTAGTCTCCAGCGATTCCTTTGAAAAATTCATTCAGTTTTCGAGCGCTTTTATGGCCAAAAACTGAAGAACTTCCAACGAAAAGTATCTTAACGAGTGGTGGAAACTATCCGATGGCCTGCCAATGAATCTCAAAAACAGGAATTCCCAAATTTCCAAGCGCTTTTATGGCTGGAATTTTAGGGAATTCTAGTCGAAAACTCTCTCCTGGAGCACCAGAAACACATGCACTATATCTGGAGGCTTATCCTACACCTCCAGAATCTGACTCATTCTCCTAATTCAGAAATAGAAGCCGAAAAGCCGAACCGAGGGAATTCTTCGAAATTTCAAGCGCTTTTATGGCTAAAAATCGAAGAATCCCTCATTGCGATGCTTCCACAGATCTCCAGAATACTCTGCAATTGCTTACACTAACCTTGGTCTTCTCAGCGGCCATCTCGCTTTTTCCCATTCGGCCGGTGGACGGAGCTTCTGCAGTTGTTATCCGTCGAAGACGTTGCTTGCAGGGGGACCGCGGGCGGGTGGAATCCCTGAAAAAACGCAATTTTAGTCATCAAAAACGTGTTGGGAGGTTGCTACTGTGGGACCGAATACAGTAATCGGTCTCTGAATCCCCCTAATTTTCTACATAGGCTTCTTCTAGTCCTCAAGAATCTGAGTCTTCTCATTCGTCATGATCTATCAGGCTATCTAGTTCTTGCGAGCTACACATCTTTCTTACGGAACCCCTTCAGACTTTCAAACGCTTTTATGGCTGAAAGCTGAAAAGATTCGAGAGAAAGGGCATGGCGCTCTATTCCGAAACACTAATACTTCTACAGCTCAGGAATCTGTCTCATTTCTCGCTCAACGATCCTATCTAACTATGTCATCTTACTTCCGGGAACACTACGAATCATCAAGCGCTTTTATGGCTGAAAACTCAAGAATCCCCGGATAAAGCGCGACTCCGAAGCACTAGAAGCTCTTGTACTCTAACTGGAGGCTTATCCTACACCTCCAGAAACTGACTCATTCTCCTAATTCAGAACCAGAAGCCGAAAAGCCGAACCAACGCAATTCTTCGAATTTTCTGAAAAGAATAATTCACCAACCTGTGCTTCTGAAGTCGTTGTCCAGTCGAGAAGGTGTTTGGGAGGTTCCTCGGGCGGGTGGCGTCCCTGAAAAACGCAATTTTAGTCTTCGAGAATGTAATCTCAGAATAGCGTCACACATTCCGGAATCCACTTATTACTCTTGTAGATTTTCAGAATTCATCTCTTTTTCACCCAAGAACTTCTGGTGCTCCTTAAGATTGACTAGGGTTGGGATTCCTTGGGAGAATTCAATCAGCTTTAGAGCGCTTTTATAGCTAAAAACTGAAGAACTTCTAGCGAAAAGCATCTTAACGGGTGGTGGAAGCTATCTGCGGGACCCCTTATGAATCTCAAGAACCGGAGCTCCCCAAATTTCCATGCGCTTTTATGGCTGAAATTGGAGGGATTTCTAGTCCAAAAGACACTTCCGGAGCACCAGAAGCTCTGTATCTGGAGGCTTATCCTACGCCTTCAGAAACTGAGCCATCAAGAAGAAGTGGACCCAAGCATCGATCAGAAAAGCCAAACCAAGAGAACTCTTCGGATTTTCGAGCGCTTTTATGGCCGAAATTCGAAAAGTCCCTCCTTTTGATGCTTCCAAGGCTCTCCAGAATGCTCCGAAATCGCTCATACTAACCTTCTTCTAGTCTTCTCTTCTCGCTTGACTCGCCGTCGGCACTCCATCGGTTTCGCTCTGGAAAAAAGAAATTGAGTCTTTTTGTTTTTCAGTGAGTTTTCTGTTGCAATGACCGTTTTTGTCTTCAAATCCTCTCAAAAAGTTGTCAGATCTCCAGAATCTTCTCCAGAAGACCCCTCAAAAAAGAGATCCTGAAAATTCACTCACCTTCGATTTTAAAGTTGACATCCGATCGAGAAGACGTTGGCTTGGCTCCATGTGATGGTGGCGCTTCTGAAAACGAAACAATTGATTTTCGATCGAAAATCTGTCAGTCTTCTTCTCGCCAATTTCTCAGCGATATTAGCAGTGGAGCGCGTTATAACAGTGAAATTATCGCTAATAGGAGCCCCTCCCTCTAAATGCCATTCGAGACTTTGTTGCGAATCTCTGATTTTGTTCTGGCCAAAATAAAAATATTCTGGTGCTCCAGATGCTCATGTAGGGGTCCTCTTATACACTTTTATAGCAAAAAACTGAAGAACTCCCAACGAATAGCATCTCAACGAGTCCAAGAAACACTTCCGGAGCACCAGAAGCACATCGTTCTCCATCTGAAGGCTTATCCTACGCCTCCAGATTCTTAGCCATCTCGACCAGAACAACGAGCAGAGAAGCCAGACCCAAAAGAATTCTTCGAGTTCTCAAGCGCTTTTATGGCTTACAACTCAAGAATCCCTTTTCCATATGCTTCTCCAGAAGACGTCGAATCTCCTGATGCTCACCTGAAGCACGTCTTCTCTCATCCGTCGTCAGCTACCGTAGTCGTTGTTGCTTTGGAGTTGGCGGCGATTCTGGAAAAATGTTGTTAGTGAGTCAAGAAGTTGTCAGATCTCCCGAATCTTCTCCAGAAGACTCCTTAAGAAAGAGATTTTGAAAATTCACTCACCTTCGATTTTAAACTTGACATCCGATCGAGAAGACGTTGACGGGCTGGCTCCAGGCGTGGATGCTGCTTCTGAAACTGATAATGTATATTTTCAGTCAAAAACTGTCCGATGTTCTAGTCTTCTTCCCATTAGTTTCTCAGTTTCGGATAAGATCTATTTGCGATATTTTCAATGCTCAAACGCGCTCTAATGCTAACATTCCTAACATTTAAATTTCTAGGCTTTCCCGCCGTTTTTCAAGGCGTCTAATGCTTCTGGTCTGGCTTCTGGCATGCTTCTGGTGCTCCATGGGCGCATATATGCTAATGAGGGGGGTCTTCTATATCTCCAGAATCTTAGCCTCTCCGTATTTACAAGAAACTCCAATCTAGAACGATTGCTCGGAAGAATCCCTACAGTTTTCAAGGCTAAACCCGAAAAACATCTAGTGGTGGAATCTATCTGATGGCTCCCTACGAATCTCAAAAATAAGAATCCCCCAAATTTTCATGCGTTATGGCTGAAAATTGGGCAATTCCAATACTTCCGGAGCACCAGAAGCTCATTTTCTTCATATGAAGGCTGATCCTATACTTCCAGAATCTGAGGCATCTTGAGCAGAACAACGAGCAAAGAAGCCAGACCAAAATGAATTCTTCGAGTTCTCAAGCGCTTTTATGGCTGACAACTCAAGAATCCCTTTTCCATATGCTTCTCCAGATGACGACGAATCTTCCAGTGCTCACCTGTAGCTCATCTTCTCTCATCCGTCGTCATCTACCGTAGTCGTTGTTGCTGTCGAGTTGGCGGCGGTTCTGGAAAAATTATGTTAGTGACATGCTCCAACATAAATGGACAAGGGTCGGAGTCAGCCAATCAAACGGCTGACTCCGCCCCTTTTCTGGAGATTTTAGTCAATTTCTCACCTTGAATTCGGTTTTTTGCTCCACTCCTATCCTTGGCACGATCCTCCCCATTCGTTGGCGCATCCCGATCCATCCCCATCGTTGACCACGATCCCATTGGCTCCACACGAATCCGCGACGTCCTCTCCATTATGCACATACCCTCCCCTTTCGCACAAGCCACCACACACGACCAACCATGCCACGAAGTCTTGTCATGATAACCAAGTCTTCGTATTTGCACCATAATCGGGAAAATCAGTGAGGCCTGATAGTCCCTTAGGAGCGTAGGCCAGGCGGCCATTGTGTGTGAAGAAACTCAAAGCTATCCACGAATGGACCAATAGCTGAGAGCGGGACCCTAAGGGAGTTGAATCTTTACAAAAGATTCGCGGAAGTTTCGGTTGGCTGCACCAGTTTTTCACAGAGTCACACCGGACAAAAACATAGGAACGTTCTGGCTAGGAAGTTAGACTTTGTTTTAGCCTCTTTATAGGTTTCCGTACGCAAGGATAACATTTAGGAGTCGGGCAGATATATTTGCCGGAACTTATCTCCGCTCCCCCCTCCATCGTCGCCCAGTCCACTATGCGTGTCTGTACGCAGGCCGAAACTCCCCTCCCACCCTACATTTCTTTCTCAGTTTCTTCAAAAACTGATACTCGAAAAGCTTCACGTCAATTTGTGCTACTAGGTTTGAGTTTTTTTGGGTGCGCGATGTGCTTGGGGAACTGGAAAAATTCAATGTTTTTTCAGTCTTTACCCAGATTTTTCACCCGATTTTCCCCCATTTTCGCCTCTCAGACGCCACGAAATCACTAAAATCCACTTATTTTCAGCCAAAAAGAGCACAGAGATCCTAGAAAAACTGGTTTTCCACTCTTTTTTCCCAGATTTTTCTCTCCGATTTTCGCCCCGAAATCACTTAAAAATCCAGTTATTTTCAGCCAAAAAGACCATCAATTTATCGTAACGTCGCTCTATTGACAATCAGAAAGTTCGCTCTACTGATAATGAGAAAGATCGCTCTACTGGTAATAGTGAGGAGCTATAGTCTCACAGAAAGCAGCAAATTCGCTCTACAGAGAATCGTGAGTCTCAATTACCAGGACAAGTGAGCTCTATTGAGAATTTGACGAATTTGCCCTATTGAGAATTGGAATCTTGATTTCTCCTCCTTCTTCGGCCATCATGGGAAAAGTGCTCCAAAAAATTCGATTTTTGGCTAAAAAACCGTGGTACTTTCTGTGAAAAGTGGCTCAGAAACTTTGAAAGTTTACTGTCGCATCATCAAAATGTCCTCTCTCGGAAATCAGACGGGACCTCCATTTTACGTCGCCCTATCGAGAATCAGAAAGCTCGCTCTAATGCTAATTCTAAATATCGAGAAAAGTTGCTCTATTGACAATCAGAAAGTTCGCTCTACTGATAATGAGGAAGATTGGTCTATTGAGTATCAGAAAGTTCGCTCTGATGAGAATCGAGGATTCCAATGATCAGAAAACGTGTTCTCTTTTCGAAGCCAAAAACCTAGATTCTTCTCCCGATTTTTGCCCCTCAAACTTCCCGGAATCACTAAAATCCAGTTATTTTCACACCGCCGTATTGAGAATCAGAGAGCTCGCTCTAATGCTAATCCTAAATCTCGAGAAATGTTGCTCTGTTGACAATCAGGAAAGTTCGCTCTGTTTGTACTGATAATAGTGAAGAGATATAGTTCCTCAGAAAGCAGCGCTCTAATGAAAATGCCGATTAGAAGGACAAGTGCGCTCTATTGAGTATTGGACAAATGTGTCCTTTTGAGAGTCGGAATTCTGGTTTTTCCTCCCTTTTTGCCTCCTGAGCGTCTCAAATCCTTAATATATATCTATTCTTCAGAGTTTCCAATCACTTTTCGCTCAAAAACTGAGCATTTCATCCAGAAGAAGAGCACGAAAACTATGAAATTCGCTGGAGCATTCATTACTTCATTGAGAGCTAGGAAGCGCGCTCTATTGAGAAGTAACAAGCTCGTTCTATTGAGAATCAGGAAGCTAGCTCTAATGAGAATCGAAGATTTCGATTATTCGAAGCCAAAAACCTAGATTTTTCCCCCGATTTTCCGAGATTTTTGCCCCTCACGCTGGAGCGTTCATGGGAAAAGTGCTCCATTGAGGAAGAGGGAGTTCGCTCCACTGAGAATCAGAAAGCTTGCTCTACTGAGGATCAGAAAGCTAGATCTGATGAGAATCGAAGACTTCGATGATCAGAGAAAGTATTCTCTATTGGAAGCCAAAAACCTAGATATGTAGTAAAGTCGCTCCGTTGAGAGTTGTAAAGCTCCCTCTATGGGCAACGAGAAAATGAGAAAGAAAGTTAGCTCTAATGAAGGTCGAAAATGTCTTTTTATGGACGAAAATGTGCTCTATTGCGAATCAAAAACCGATTTTTATGGGGAACTAGCAAACTCGCTCCACTGAGAATCAGAAAGTTCGCTCTAATGAGAATCGTAGATCTCGACGATGATGAAAAGAGTGCTCTATCGAAAATCAAGACTCCAGTCACATCGGGAACCAGCTAATTCGCCCCATAGAGAATCAAGGGCCATCCGAATGTTAGCTTTACTGGGTATGAGAAACTTCGCTCTGGTGGATACTACCACTTCCCCGGTGGCCCAAATGCAGTCCCTGGCGTACCTTTTTCCAGTGCTCCCTTTCCTTTGGTTGGCCAACCGATCTTCCCTTGATGTAGTTGTCTTGGTGGCCGCGCGCGTCGATCCGGAGTTAGATCCATTTTTGGTCGGAGACGGGACGAAGTCCTAAAAATAGAGAAAATTATTTCAAGTCTAAACTCCTGAATTTTCATACCTTTCCATGATGTCTCCTCGGCTCCCCAAGTTTCCAGTCCAATTCCACAAATCCACCCCCTCTACTCAAGGCCATGTCAAATGATCATGGTTCGCATCACTGGTGAAGCACAATAGGGCTGTGAACACCTTAGCGTTAGTGACCATGAGTAGCCTGGGGTGGCGAAACCCTGAGCACGTCCACTTTTGTGGGAAAGTCAGGTACGGGCCTCTTTGGGATCAATTCAAGATCGGATGCGGGGTGCTATACTCTTAGCTCTCATGCTGTACGGGAACTCCGGCAGGTTGCGACTGACCGGACCTGTGACCCATAAAGATCAAGACCCAATCATTTCCGTCTTGTGGGACCGGCCTTTTGGTTTCAGCCAATCCCCCTAACCGTCTCAGTACCCAACTTACAGCATGGACACCCGGTTCCCCCCAATCCCACCCGATACTCTTTGAACAACGTTCATCGAGCAGTTTCGTCAAATATTGTGAGTTAGGAATGGACCCCATGAGAGAGATAGGGGCGAGATATAGGGAGAATCTACAAGAAGGAAGAGATAAATAAAAGGTACGGTAGAGATAGAGAAGCGATAATCAAGACGGGGATAATAGGGGGAGAAATTGGAGGGAGAAGAAATCGCGCTCTATCGAAAATTAGGAGGGGGGGGACTACAAAGTTCGCTCTGGTGAGACTCAGAAAACTCGCTCCATTGACAACACGGGAGAAAGAAAAAAACGGGAATAGTTGCAGAAAAATTGAGAATCAGGGGTCAAAATTTGTATTGAATGCGCTCTATTGAGAATCAGAAAGCTCAGAAAGTCAGAAAACATGCTCCAATGAGAACCATCAAACGCGCTCCGATGACACCATGGAGGACAGAGAGGTTAGAAATCTGACCAGGAAAATCGGCATGATAGGAGTTCAAAGCTCGCTCCAATGAGAAGATATGAAAACGCGCTCTATTGAGAATCTGGGACCAAGATTTATCGTAACTGCGCTCTATTGAGAATCGGGAATCGTGATCTTCCGGAGACAAGTAAACTGGCTCCTTTAAAAATCAGAAGTCAAAATCTACGAAAAATGAGAAAACTCGCTCCGTTGACAATCAGAAAGGTTGCTCTATTGAGATTCCAGGACCTAGACATACTTTAAATTCGCTCTATTCCAAAAATTTGGTTCAGGCACGTGCAGACTCGCTCCATTGAGAAATCTGCCTCTATCGTAGATCAGGAAACTCGCTCCGTTGAGAAGTAGATCATTTTTCTTTGGAATTCGTCCCAATGAGAACCTTGGCATATCTTGAATTCGTTCTATAATGATTCAGAAAGTTCGCTCTATCGATGATAAGCTAACTTGCATTGCTTTGATCTACTTGTCTACCCCCGAACCTAGCAGACAATGAGGAAGTCTAAGAACGAGAAAATGTGCTCTATGGAGAATCAGCGATTTCGCTCCATGAGGAGCCAAAGCCTAGATCTGTTGTCAATTTGCTCTAGTGATAATCAACGTTGATCTACTCCTCTAACTAACAAGATCTACTAGTATCATCAAAAGTGCTCGATTGAGCTTAAAGGACCTATTCAGCGCGGTAGACCGCGACCAGCTCGAATCCCTGCCTTCAGAGCAAGTTACAGCATGAAAAATAGACGAGCATTTCGAAAAGAGAGCCAGAAAAGAAGATTCCAGATCGTCGGACTGACACCTAGTTGCAAACGGGAAAAGATCGAGAACTCCGTCAAAAAATCAGGAAAATCTTAAGGATTTTTCGATAAAGAGATGACAAATCGAGGGTTTCGGCGGGCAGGTAGATCAAAACATCATGGCTCTATGGGTTGTTCTATTCGCTCTATTGAGAGTCAGAAACTTCGCTCTACTAGAACACTTATCTACTAATTATCATCAAACGCGCTCTATTGAGCTAAATGTTCAAAATTCAGCGCGGTAGACCGCGATCGGCTTGAAAAAGACGAGAAATTTAAGAAGAGAAAGAGAGCCAGAAGTCGTCAGAAAAGAAGATTCCAGATCACAGCAGTAGAAGTACGATAGCAGTAGACAGCTAGTTGCAAACAGGAAGAGTTCAAAAAGCTAGCCAAAAAATCAAGGAAAGCTCAAGGATTTTTCGATAAAATGATGACAAATCAAGGGTTTTGGCGGGCAAGTAGATCAAAACGTTTCACTGTCTGTGTCGTCGTATTTGCTCTATCAAGATTCAAAAACTTCGCTCTACTGATAAACTCTACTACTGATTATCATCAAACACGCTCCATTGAGCTAATAGTTCAAAATTCAGCGCGGTAGACCGCGATCGGCTTGAAAAAGACGAGAAATTCAAGGAGACAACCAGAAATCGTTAGAAAAGAAGATTCCAAATGAAAGCAGCAAAAATACGGTCTCGTTGATAGCTAGTTCCAAACGGGAGAAGTTCAAAAAGTTAGCCAAAACTTAGGAAAAACTCAAGAATTTTTCGATCAAATCGAGAGTTTTGGCGGGCGGGTAGATCAAAAGTTGTTGCCTCTATGTGTCGTTCTATTCGTTCTATTATATGCCCTAAACAGATTCGGAAGCTTCGCTCTATGGACACACTCATATACTAATTAGCATCAAACGCGCCCTATTGAGCTAAAAAATCAAAATTCAGCGCGGTAGACCGCGATCGGCTGGAATCGGCGAATTGCAACGGACAATATCAAGAAACAGCGACGAATTGCAGCGAATAGGAGAGAAAATGCTCGAAAAATGAAGAAAATCGGTCGAAAACCATTGAAAACCGCCCAAAAAATGAAAAAAATCCATCGAAAATCCATTGAAAACCCCGAAAAACGGAGCGGCAGCACCCCTGGTGACCCGCAACTCAAAAATGACAAATTTTCCGTTCGATGGCGACGAGATGACAATTTTTGGCGGGCGGATAGATCACAAAAATTTTACCCGCCGGTCGAAAAAAAAAATTTTTTTGAAGTTTTTTGGAAATTTTAGACCCATTTTTCTAGATTTCTTGATGATTTTTGGGTAAATTTCTTGGTGATTTTTGTTGAAAAATGCTTGAATAACATGTAAAATCCCCACATTTCGTGCTTTTTCTTTTTTTCGTCCAATATTCGCTTCTAAATCTTCTGAATTTCAGCATTTTTCTCTATACACTTTTTTCAATTTCAGCAAAAAACGAGTGGCTCGGATTCGAAACCACCCAACAACGACAGCAAACGTCTTCACTAGAGTAAGTGTTAGCGATTTTTGCACTATTTTTGGCCAAAAAATCTCAAAATGACAGGAAAATTTTGATTAAAATGCTGCATTTTATTCGTATTTAATTGTCAAAATTTTCCAGTCAATTTGAGATACTTTTAGCCAAAAATTGTGCAAATAACAGCTAGAAGTCATGAAAAATAGACATATTTTAGCTCGGCGATAAGAAGGCAACGACTCCAGCTGTCCCCAATCAAATGTGTCTTCAGATATATCATCGGTAAGAAGATGCATTATTTTAAGTGTTTTTTGGCTTGAAAATCTCTTTAAATGTGTATAGATTCCGGAAATCGCAATGAAAAGAAAAAAATCGCTCTAAAACTTCAAAAATTGACTCCGAAACGAGCAATATGGCAGAAAATGTATATGGCGAAAAATATGAGGATTCAAAGCATCGAAGCAGTGTTTGGCCTGCTCGGCCCTGTTTTCCTCCGTTTCAAACCCATTTCCAAGGTTTTGAAACGATTTTGAGCTTTCTAATTGTGATTTTTGGAATCTACACACATTTTTACTTATTTTGAAGCAATATACATTTTTGGTTCGGAAATAGTCAAGAATATTCCATTTTTCAGGTCGAAGTATTCATCGATGGAAAATCCCTTCTCGTCGATCCAGGAATGACGATTCTCCAAGCTTCTGCTACCACGATCGTCTCTCAATCGCCGGAAACTGCAGAATGTGTCTTGTCGAGGTGGAGAAGAGTGTGAAGCCAGTAGGATCATGCGCGATGCCAGTGATGAACGGAATGAAGGTGAAGACGAATTCGGATTTCGTGCGCAAAGCACGCGAAGGAGTCATGGAGTTCATACTCAACAACCATCCACTCGATTGCCCGGATTGCGATCAGGGAGGAGAGTGTGATCTTCAGGATCAAGCAGTGGCTTTCGGTTCCGATCGTGGACGTCTTCAATCGAAATACGATGGAAAGAGAGCGTTGGAGGATAAGAATTATTGGTCCATTGGTGAAGACTGTTATGACTAGATGCATTCAATGCACCCGATGTGTTCGTTTCGCTAATGAGGTCGCTGCTTTCCCAGATTTTGGAACGACCGGAAGAGGACAAGATCTTCAAATTGGAACATATGTTGAAAAGTTCTTCGCTTCGGAGTTGTCTGGAAACATCATTGATATTTGCCCGGTTCGACCTCTCACGAGCAAGCAATACGCCTTAATCGCCCGTTCATGGGAAACAAGAGAGACGGAAAGTGTTGATGTGATGGATCTGGATCCTGGATCCAATATTGTGCTTTCGCATAGAACTGGAGAGTTGCTCAGAGTTATTCCAAAGATCAACGATGTAAGTTTTTTTGTAACGGAGGATAATCTGTAGCTTTCAAATATTAGCGAATATTTTCAATGTTACAATTGCCTTTCTTACTGAGGTTTGGAAGAAAATTCAATTTTTCGAAATGCCACAAGACTTCTAAAATCTCTCTTTTTGCAGGACAGCAACGAGGAATGGATTGGAGATCAATCTCGTTTCGCTGTTGACGGACTCAAGGTTCAACGTCTTCTGACCCCAATGATCCGTGGAGCCGATGGACAACTCAAGCCAGCTTCATGGGAAGAAGCTCTCTTCACCGTTGCCGCTAAACTCCGTGAGACACCAGCTGAACAAAAGGCTGCTGTTGTTGGAGGACTTAATGATGTCGAGTCGCTTGTTGCATTGAAGGATCTTTTCAACAGATTCAACAGTGAAAATGTGATGACTGAGGAGGAGTTCCCAGAGACCAGTGGTGGATCCGATCTTCGTTCCAACTACGTTTTCAATGACGGAATTGCTTCAGTTCAGACTGCTGATGCTATTTTTCTTGTTGGAACCAACCCACGTTTCGAAGCACCAACATTGAATGCAAGAATCCGCAAATCCTTCTTGTACTCTGACGTTCAAATTGGAGTCATCGGAGCTGAAACTGAGCTCACTTACGAGTACTATTACCTTGGTGCTTCTGCTAAGGCTATCGATGATATTTTGGCTGGAAAAGGAGATTTCGCGAAGACCCTTAACTCTGCTGCAACTCCACTCATCATCGTTGGATCTCAAGCATTGAAGGGATAGGCTGGAGCAGCGTTGCTAGGAAAACTTCAACAACTCGCTGACAAGCTTGGAAATGAAAAACAAGTGAAAGTTTTAAACGTGTTGCAAAGATGGGCTGGACAAGCTGGAGCTCAGGATGTTGGATACAAGACTGGAACTTCTTCCATTAGAAAGACCCCAATCAAGTT
Source organism: Caenorhabditis sinica (assembly GCA_963932045.1). NCBI lineage: Eukaryota > Metazoa > Nematoda > Chromadorea > Rhabditida > Rhabditidae > Caenorhabditis > Caenorhabditis sinica. The sequence goes on from OZ009940.1 coordinate 27,113,764, forward strand.
TTTGTATCTCCTCGGAGCCGATGAAGGAAAGGTCACCAAGGCTAATCTTACCCTATCGGCGTTCGTTGTTTATCAAAGACACCATGGAGATGCTGGAGCCGAAATGGCTGATGTCATTCTTCCAGGAGCCGCTTATACTGAAAAGGAGGGTACCTATGTTAACACGGAAGGACGATCACAGAGGTGAGAACTTAAAAATACCAAAAAATATATGTAGATTTTAAAAATCACAATCGAAATACTCGAAATCCGCTCTACGTCCCCTAAAATTGGTTTAGGATTTTTCTGAGATATTATCGATATTTCGGTTGGTTCCCTGCGCTCCGCTGACAACATGACAATCGCGCGCTCCTTTTCAGTACTTCAGTAGATCAACGGCGAAATTCGGAAAATCATTTTTGTAAAATTTTGATCTCTTCAGTTCAAAATTAAGCGCGCGAACTTCAGAAACCATGTTCGCAATGGAGCGCAGGGAACCAAGCCAAATATCGCTAATACTCAGCAACAGTTAAGTTCTGAGTATTATGTTCGTCTCGCACCGAATTTAGAGCATTTTGATGTGATCTTCAGAATCGACGCATGTTCTTGGATGATTCTAAATTGACCACAATCCTTCTTCAATTTGAAAATCGGAAAATCATTTGTGTTATCTTTTCAGTATGCTCGTGTCTACTGGAAAATCATCCGTGCAGTTTCGGAAGTCGCCGGACAAGCGTTGTCATACAATGACTTGAAGGAGATTCCACAGAGACTCAACGAGGTATTTTTGTTATTTTAATACTAGGAGATTCCTTGGTTCTTTGAGTAGACCATTTTCTAAAATCGCGCTAAAATACAAAAAATTCCCCGGAAGCCGGAAACTGCGAGAGTTTCTACTGACGGAATTTGAGCGATTTTCACTGTTCCGAAGCTTTAAAAATGTTTCCCCACTAATAATAGCTCCATCTTAATTCAAAAATCTTCTCAAAAAGATCAGAAAAATGGTAAAAATTGAATTCTTCTTATAGGAAAATTGCACCGAAATCCGAGGAAAGAGGCGATCGCACAAAGTGGACAGCGAGTATCGGGATGGCTCTGAGACGGAATCAAAACGACAAGGAGAATAAATCGACGTCATCTGGTAGCCAGTGGAAACGAGAAGCATAAGGATTTCGAATTTTATATATTCTCCCTTTTTTCCTTTCATTCATTTTCTGCTCCCCACCCATTTATCTTGTCATTTTTGTGATCTTTACTCTCTTTCAATCGAGACTAAATCATTTTAACGGTTTTTTTTGATATCACATTCTCCCCGGAATCGTCTTTGTCGCATCTCATCGGCTTTTTTTGGACTTGATGCTCTCAATTTTTCAGAGCGTCACGGATCATGGTCTTCGAAATCACATGGTCTTCGAAATTCGGAAGCGAAGAAAATGTGAAACAACTCCAACAATGGAAATTCAACAGACCACACTTCACGGAACTCATGCTCATCGGAGTTTTATACAAGATACTGTAGGCACCAAAAATATGAACTGGAGTATAGCAAATAATCCGAAAAAGTGGATGAAATAGGATTCGGATTCAGCGGTATCGAAAAAGATGAGCCGTTACAGTCGATGTAAACTGTGCTATTTGGGTCGCCGAACATGATAAAAGTTGATTCTTTCCAGAAGTATCACATTTTGCAGAATCGTCATAGAACAGGACATCGTAGAGAAAATTGAAGCAGGTGGAAAAGTGACGGTGATTCTCACAATCAGCACTCGAAAGCCCATATAGATGAGCAAATTTAGAATAATACATTGTATTTATGACGGTATGGAAAAAAGGTTCCCTTGTTAGAACTTTATCTGAACTTGCGTTTATTTTTCGGATGAAAGAAGTACATAAGCATGATATATTTATCAACTTCTTGATAAATCTTGTGGAATATCAATTCCAATCGGTGAATCTTCATGTAGGCATCAAAATATTCGACTTCATGGAGGAAAAACACACGAATACAGAAATATGTCATTCTCCCGTTTTTTTTAAAAATCAACGAGAGACCTTCGATAAATGGAGACAATCGACGTCGTTTCCAGAATTCCCTAATTATAGAATTCGCTTTTTTTTTGAGATTTTTGACATTCTCACATGTAAGCAAGACATTCTATGCAAAAAACTCAGATACATCATTTCAATTTTCGTTCTCGCCCGAATCCTCGAAATTCTCACAAGTAACGGGAGGCCAGTGAAAATTTTGAATAGTGAAAATCGTTCCTAAAAATTGCAAGTGGATTTTTGACTGAAACTTTGACAACTTCATCACAGCAGTACAAATATTGTTTCCAACGGATGATGTGTGGTTCCTGACGTCATGTGTCAAAAGTGGTCCCCCAGGCCATCTGACAGAAGTCGATTTTTCAAAAATTATCCACCAAAATCACTAAAATCGCCGCAATTTTGCTCCCAGACAAGATACAGCAAATCTGAGCATAGACTCGGAATCCTCATGAAATTTCGCATCTTTTGAGCCTAAAATCATGCGTTTTGGACAACATAGACCTTTCTTAGAAAAGCCTCAAAACGCGCCGAAAAAACACTCATTTTTGAAGGATGAAAATGACCTATTTGAGATGGTTTTTAATTATTTGAACGTGTTCCACTTATCGACTCGTGACCTAGTCATAAAATTGAAAAACTTTGTGGAAGAAAAACCGCAATATACTCCAATAGGTGAAACCTCAAAACTTTCCCAAATTCCAAAAATCAACGGGAGATCGTTGAGTATGCCGGAAAAAGTGGGTTCAGTTCTGATATGTTCCTGGAAGATTGAACAAATTCTAATCGGTAATACTTCGTCTAGACACGAAATAAAAAGACTTCATGGAGAAAAAACACAACTATACAAGAATATGTGATACCTCACCCGTACCTCCCGTTATGCCGGCTTTCCTTTGATGAATCGAGAACAACGATGTTAGTTCCAAAATTTCCCTGGAGCAGAATTCGATCAATTAGCGATTTTCGACATTATCACATGTGCACACGACTATTCATGGAAGAAACTCAGACCCGTGTTTTCAATTTTCACACTTTGCTGAAACCCCCATTTCACCGGAATCCATGGTGAGGCCTCTCAAAAACCGGGTATGAGCGACGTCGATTCCAGAATCGCGCAACAGTAGGAATTCATGAATTTTGGTTTTTCGTCATGCTCAGATGATGTGTCAAGTGTCTATGGAAAGACATTCAAGGGTATATGTCATTTACCATTTCAACCCCGCATCTCAATATCGCCAAAATCAACGGGAGGCCTTTGAAAAATTGAAGAAACTAAGCTCAGTTCCAAAAAATTGCGAGTTGATTTTTGGCTCAAACTAGGACAACTTTGTCAAAACAGTATGATGATTGTTTCCAACGGATGATATGTGGGGCCGGACGTCATGTGTCAAAAGTGGTCCCCCAGGCCATCTGACGGAAGTCAATTTTCTGAAAAATTTCCACTCATTTTACTAAAATCGCCGCAATTTTGCTCTCAGACGAGATACAGCAAATCTGAAAATAGATTCGGAATCCTCATGAAATTTCGCATCTTTTGAGTCTAAAATCATGCGTTTTTGACAACATTGACGTTTCTTAGAAAAGCCCGAAGACGCGCCGAAAAAGAGCTCATTTTTGAAGGGGAAAATGACATATTTCAGATGGTTATTGATTATTTGAACGTGTTCCACTTATCGACTCGTGACCTAGTCATAAAAATGAACAACTTTGTGGAGTAAAACCTAAAACATACAGCAATAGGGTCATACCTCATTGATGTCCAAAATTCCGAAAATCAACGGGAGGACGTCGAATATAGCGGGAAAAGTGGGTTCATTTCTAGATGGTTCCTCGAGGTTTGAACGGATTCCAATTGGTACATCTTCATGTAGGCATCAAAATATTCGACTTCATGGAGGAAAATCAAAAAAATACAGAAATATGTCTTTTCTCACCTAACCTCCCGTTTCCCGGAATCCATGGTGAGGCCTCTGAAAACCGGGAATGAGCGACGTCGCTTCCAGAATTCCGCGGCGGGAATAATTGCTTAATTTGTGATTTTTAACATTCTCACATGTAAGCACGACTATTCACGGAAAAAACTCAGAGGGGTATTTTCAATTTTTGCTCTCGACCGAATCCTCGAAATTCTCACTAGTAACGGGAGGCCAGTGAAAATTTTGAATAGTGAAAATCGTTCCTAAAAATTGCAAGTGGATTTTTGACTGAAACTTTGACAACTTCATCACAGCAGTACAAATATTGTTTCCAACGGATGATGTGTGGTTCCTGACGTCATGTGTCAAAAGTGGTCCCCCAGGCCATCTGACAGAAGTCGATTTTTCAAAAATTATCCACCAAAATCACTAAAATCGCCGCAATTTTGCTCCCAGACAAGATACAGCAAATCTGAGCATAGACTCGGAATCCTCATGAAATTTCGCATCTTTTGAGCCTAAAATCATGCGTTTTGGACAACATAGACCTTTCTTAGAAAAGCCTCAAAACGCGCCGAAAAAACACTCATTTTTGAAGGATGAAAATGACCTATTTGAGATGGTTTTTAATTATTTGAACGTGTTCCACTTATCGACTCGTGACCTAGTCATAAAATTGAAAAACTTTGTGGAAGAAAAACCGCAATATACTCCAATAGGTGAAACCTCAAAACTTTCCCAAATTCCAAAAATCAACGGGAGATCGTTGAGTATGCCGGAAAAAGTGGGTTCAGTTCTGATATGTTCCTGGAAGATTGAACAAATTCTAATCGGTAATACTTCGTCTAGACACGAAATAAAAAGACTTCATGGAGAAAAAACACAACTATACAAGAATATGTGATACCTCACCCGTACCTCCCGTTATGCCGGCTTTCCTTTGATGAATCGAGAACAACGATGTTAGTTCCAAAATTTCCCTGGAGCAGAATTCGATCAATTAGCGATTTTCGACATTATCACATGTGCACACGACTATTCATGGAAGAAACTCAGACCCGTGTTTTCAATTTTCACACTTTGCTGAAACCCCCATTTCACCGGAATCCATGGTGAGGCCTCTCAAAAACCGGGTATGAGCGACGTCGATTCCAGAATCGCGCAACAGTAGGAATTCATGAATTTTGGTTTTTCGTCATGCTCAGATGATGTGTCAAGTGTCTATGGAAAGACATTCAAGGGTATATGTCATTTACCATTTCAACCCCGCATCTCAATATCGCCAAAATCAACGGGAGGCCTTTGAAAAATTGAAGAAACTAAGCTCAGTTCCAAAAAATTGCGAGTTGATTTTTGGCTCAAACTAGGACAACTTTGTCAAAACAGTATGATGATTGTTTCCAACGGATGATATGTGGGGCCGGACGTCATGTGTCAAAAGTGGTCCCCCAGGCCATCTGACGGAAGTCAATTTTCTGAAAAATTTCCACTCATTTTACTAAAATCGCCGCAATTTTGCTCTCAGACGAGATACAGCAAATCTGAAAATAGATTCGGAATCCTCATGAAATTTCGCATCTTTTGAGTCTAAAATCATGCGTTTTTGACAACATTGACGTTTCTTAGAAAAGCCCGAAGACGCGCCGAAAAAGAGCTCATTTTTGAAGGGGAAAATGACATATTTCAGATGGTTATTGATTATTTGAACGTGTTCCACTTATCGACTCGTGACCTAGTCATAAAAATGAACAACTTTGTGGAGTAAAACCTAAAACATACAGCAATAGGGTCATACCTCATTGATGTCCAAAATTCCGAAAATCAACGGGAGGACGTCGAATATAGCGGGAAAAGTGGGTTCATTTCTAGATGGTTCCTCGAGGTTTGAACGGATTCCAATTGGTACATCTTCATGTAGGCATCAAAATATTCGACTTCATGGAGGAAAATCAAAAAAATACAGAAATATGTCTTTTCTCACCTAACCTCCCGTTTCCCGGAATCCATGGTGAGGCCTCTGAAAACCGGGAATGAGCGACGTCGCTTCCAGAATTCCGCGGCGGGAATAATTGCTTAATTTGTGATTTTTAACATTCTCACATGTAAGCACGACTATTCACGGAAAAAACTCAGAGGGGTATTTTCAATTTTTGCTCTCGACCGAATCCTCGAAATTCTCACTAGTAACGGGAGGCCAGTGAAAATTTTGAATAGTGAAAATCGTTCCTAAAAATTGCAAGTGGATTTTTGACTGAAACTTTGACAACTTCATCACAGCAGTACAAATATTGTTTCCAACGGATGATGTGTGGTTCCTGACGTCATGTGTCAAAAGTGGTCCCCCAGGCCATCTGACAGAAGTCGATTTTTCAAAAATTATCCACCAAAATCACTAAAATCGCCGCAATTTTGCTCCCAGACAAGATACAGCAAATCTGAGCATAGACTCGGAATCCTCATGAAATTTCGCATCTTTTGAGCCTAAAATCATGCGTTTTGGACAACATTGACGTTTCTTAGAAAAGCCTCAAAACGCGCCGAAAAAACACTCATTTTTGAAGGAGGAAAATGACCTATTTGAGATGGTTTTTAATTATTTGAACGTGTTCCACTTATCGACTCGTGATCTAGACATAAAATTGAAAAACTTTGTGGAAGAAAAACCGCAATATACTCCAATAGGTGAAACCTCAAAACTTTCCCAAATTCCAAAAATCAACGGGAGATCGTTGAGTATGCCGGAAAAAGTGGGTTCAGTTCTGATATGTTCCTGGAAGATTGAACAAATTCTAATCGGTAATACTTCGTCTAGACACGAAATAAAAAGACTTCATGGAGAAAAAACACAACTATACAAGAATATGTGATACCTCACCCGTACCTCCCGTTATGCCGGCTTTCCTTTGATGAATCGAGAACAACGATGTTAGTTCCAAAATTTCCCTGGAGCAGAATTCGATCAATTAGCGATTTTCGACATTATCACATGTGCACACGACTATTCATGGAAGAAACTCAGACCCGTGTTTTCAATTTTCACACTTTGCTGAAACCCCCATTTCACCGGAATCCATGGTGAGGCCTCTCAAAAACCGGGTATGAGCGACGTCGATTCCAGAATCGCGCAACAGTAGGAATTCATGAATTTTGGTTTTTCGTCATGCTCAGATGATGTGTCAAGTGTCTATGGAAAGACATTCAAGGGTATATGTCATTTACCATTTCAACCCCGCATCTCAATATCGCCAAAATCAACGGGAGGCCTTTGAAAAATTGAAGAAACTAAGCTCAGTTCCAAAAAATTGCGAGTTGATTTTTGGCTCAAACTAGGACAACTTTGTCAAAACAGTATGATGATTGTTTCCAACGGATGATATGTGGGGCCGGACGTCATGTGTCAAAAGTGGTCCCCCAGGCCATCTGACGGAAGTCAATTTTCTGAAAAATTTCCACTCATTTTACTAAAATCGCCGCAATTTTGCTCTCAGACGAGATACAGCAAATCTGAAAATAGATTCGGAATCCTCATGAAATTTCGCATCTTTTGAGTCTAAAATCATGCGTTTTTGACAACATTGACGTTTCTTAGAAAAGCCCGAAGACGCGCCGAAAAAGAGCTCATTTTTGAAGGGGAAAATGACATATTTCAGATGGTTATTGATTATTTGAACGTGTTCCACTTATCGACTCGTGACCTAGTCATAAAAATGAACAACTTTGTGGAGTAAAACCTAAAACATACAGCAATAGGGTCATACCTCATTGATGTCCAAAATTCCGAAAATCAACGGGAGGACGTCGAATATAGCGGGAAAAGTGGGTTCATTTCTAGATGGTTCCTCGAGGTTTGAACGGATTCCAATTGGTACATCTTCATGTAGGCATCAAAATATTCGACTTCATGGAGGAAAATCAAAAAAATACAGAAATATGTCTTTTCTCACCTAACCTCCCGTTTCCCGGAATCCATGGTGAGGCCTCTGAAAACCGGGAATGAGCGACGTCGCTTCCAGAATTCCGCGGCGGGAATAATTGCTTAATTTGTGATTTTTAACATTCTCACATGTAAGCACGACTATTCACGGAAAAAACTCAGAGGGGTATTTTCAATTTTTGCTCTCGACCGAATCCTCGAAATTCTCACTAGTAACGGGAGGCCAGTGAAAATTTTGAATAGTGAAAATCGTTCCTAAAAATTGCAAGTGAATTTTTGACTGAAACTTTGACAACTTCATCACAGCAGTACAAATATTGTTTCCAACGGATGATGTGTGGTTCCTGACGTCATGTGTCAAAAGTGGTCCCCCAGGCCATCTGACAGAAGTCGATTTTTCAAAAATTATCCACCAAAATCACTAAAATCGCCGCAATTTTGCTCCCAGACAAGATACAGCAAATCTGAGCATAGACTCGGAATCCTCATGAAATTTCGCATCTTTTGAGCCTAAAATCATGCGTTTTGGACGACATTGACGTTTCTTAGAAAAGCCTCAAAACGCGCCGAAAAAACACTCATTTTTGAAGGAGGAAAATGACCTATTTGAGATGGTTTTTAATTATTTGAACGTGTTTCACTTATCGACTCGTGACCTAGTCATAAAATTGAAAAACTTTGTGGAAGAAAAACCGCAATATACTCCAATAGGTGAAACCTCAAAACTTTCCCAAATTCCAAAAATCAACGGGAGATCGTTGAGTATGCCGGAAAAAGTGGGTTCAGTTCTGATATGTTCCTGGAAGATTGAACAAATTCTAATCGGTAATACTTCGTCTAGACACGAAATAAAAAGACTTCATGGAGAAAAAACACAACTATACAAGAATATGTGATACCTCACCCGTACCTCCCGTTATGCCGGCTTTCCTTTGATGAATCGAGAACAACGATGTTAGTTCCAAAATTTCCCTGGAGCAGAATTCGATCAATTAGCGATTTTCGACATTATCACATGTGCACACGACTATTCATGGAAGAAACTCAGACCCGTGTTTTCAATTTTCACACTTTGCTGAAACCCCCATTTCACCGGAATCCATGGTGAGGCCTCTCAAAAACCGGGTATGAGCGACGTCGATTCCAGAATCGCGCAACAGTAGGAATTCATGAATTTTGGTTTTTCGTCATGCTCAGATGATGTGTCAAGTGTCTATGGAAAGACATTCAAGGGTATATGTCATTTACCATTTCAACCCCGCATCTCAATATCGCCAAAATCAACGGGAGGCCTTTGAAAAATTGAAGAAACTAAGCTCAGTTCCAAAAAATTGCGAGTTGATTTTTGGCTCAAACTAGGACAACTTTGTCAAAACAGTATGATGATTGTTTCCAACGGATGATATGTGGGGCCGGACGTCATGTGTCAAAAGTGGTCCCCCAGGCCATCTGACGGAAGTCAATTTTCTGAAAAATTTCCACTCATTTTACTAAAATCGCCGCAATTTTGCTCTCAGACGAGATACAGCAAATCTGAAAATAGATTCGGAATCCTCATGAAATTTCGCATCTTTTGAGTCTAAAATCATGCGTTTTTGACAACATTGACGTTTCTTAGAAAAGCCCGAAGACGCGCCGAAAAAGAGCTCATTTTTGAAGGGGAAAATGACATATTTCAGATGGTTATTGATTATTTGAACGTGTTCCACTTATCGACTCGTGACCTAGTCATAAAAATGAACAACTTTGTGGAGTAAAACCTAAAACATACAGCAATAGGGTCATACCTCATTGATGTCCAAAATTCCGAAAATCAACGGGAGGACGTCGAATATAGCGGGAAAAGTGGGTTCATTTCTAGATGGTTCCTCGAGGTTTGAACGGATTCCAATTGGTACATCTTCATGTAGGCATCAAAATATTCGACTTCATGGAGGAAAATCAAAAAAATACAGAAATATGTCTTTTCTCACCTAACCTCCCGTTTCCCGGAATCCATGGTGAGGCCTCTGAAAACCGGGAATGAGCGACGTCGCTTCCAGAATTCCGCGGCGGGAATAATTGCTTAATTTGTGATTTTTAACATTCTCACATGTAAGCACGACTATTCACGGAAAAAACTCAGAGGGGTATTTTCAATTTTTGCTCTCGACCGAATCCTCGAAATTCTCACTAGTAACGGGAGGCCAGTGAAAATTTTGAATAGTGAAAATCGTTCCTAAAAATTGCAAGTGAATTTTTGACTGAAACTTTGACAACTTCATCACAGCAGTACAAATATTGTTTCCAACGGATGATGTGTGGTTCCTGACGTCATGTGTCAAAAGTGGTCCCCCAGGCCATCTGACAGAAGTCGATTTTTCAAAAATTATCCACCAAAATCACTAAAATCGCCGCAATTTTGCTCCCAGACAAGATACAGCAAATCTGAGCATAGACTCGGAATCCTCATGAAATTTCGCATCTTTTGAGCCTAAAATCATGCGTTTTGGACGACATTGACGTTTCTTAGAAAAGCCTCAAAACGCGCCGAAAAAACACTCATTTTTGAAGGAGGAAAATGACCTATTTGAGATGGTTTTTAATTATTTGAACGTGTTCCACTTATCGACTCGTGACCTAGTCATAAAATTGAAAAACTTTGTGGAAGAAAAACCGCAATATACTCCAATAGGTGAAACCTCAAAACTTTCCCAAATTCCAAAAATCAACGGGAGATCGTTGAGTATGCCGGAAAAAGTGGGTTCAGTTCTGATATGTTCCTGGAAGATTGAACAAATTCTAATCGGTAATACTTCGTCTAGACACGAAATAAAAAGACTTCATGGAGAAAAAACACAACTATACAAGAATATGTGATACCTCACCCGTACCTCCCGTTATGCCGGCTTTCCTTTGATGAATCGAGAACAACGATGTTAGTTCCAAAATTTCCCTGGAGCAGAATTCGATCAATTAGCGATTTTCGACATTATCACATGTGCACACGACTATTCATGGAAGAAACTCAGACCCGTGTTTTCAATTTTCACACTTTGCTGAAACCCCCATTTCACCGGAATCCATGGTGAGGCCTCTCAAAAACCGGGTATGAGCGACGTCGATTCCAGAATCGCGCAACAGTAGGAATTCATGAATTTTGGTTTTTCGTCATGCTCAGATGATGTGTCAAGTGTCTATGGAAAGACATTCAAGGGTATATGTCATTTACCATTTCAACCCCGCATCTCAATATCGCCAAAATCAACGGGAGGCCTTTGAAAAATTGAAGAAACTAAGCTCAGTTCCAAAAAATTGCGAGTTGATTTTTGGCTCAAACTAGGACAACTTTGTCAAAACAGTATGATGATTGTTTCCAACGGATGATATGTGGGGCCGGACGTCATGTGTCAAAAGTGGTCCCCCAGGCCATCTGACGGAAGTCAATTTTCTGAAAAATTTCCACTCATTTTACTAAAATCGCCGCAATTTTGCTCTCAGACGAGATACAGCAAATCTGAAAATAGATTCGGAATCCTCATGAAATTTCGCATCTTTTGAGTCTAAAATCATGCGTTTTTGACAACATTGACGTTTCTTAGAAAAGCCCGAAGACGCGCCGAAAAAGAGCTCATTTTTGAAGGGGAAAATGACATATTTCAGATGGTTATTGATTATTTGAACGTGTTCCACTTATCGACTCGTGACCTAGTCATAAAAATGAACAACTTTGTGGAGTAAAACCTAAAACATACAGCAATAGGGTCATACCTCATTGATGTCCAAAATTCCGAAAATCAACGGGAGGACGTCGAATATAGCGGGAAAAGTGGGTTCATTTCTAGATGGTTCCTCGAGGTTTGAACGGATTCCAATTGGTACATCTTCATGTAGGCATCAAAATATTCGACTTCATGGAGGAAAATCAAAAAAATACAGAAATATGTCTTTTCTCACCTAACCTCCCGTTTCCCGGAATCCATGGTGAGGCCTCTGAAAACCGGGAATGAGCGACGTCGCTTCCAGAATTCCGCGGCGGGAATAATTGCTTAATTTGTGATTTTTAACATTCTCACATGTAAGCACGACTATTCACGGAAAAAACTCAGAGGGGTATTTTCAATTTTTGCTCTCGACCGAATCCTCGAAATTCTCACTAGTAACGGGAGGCCAGTGAAAATTTTGAATAGTGAAAATCGTTCCTAAAAATTGCAAGTGAATTTTTGACTGAAACTTTGACAACTTCATCACAGCAGTACAAATATTGTTTCCAACGGATGATGTGTGGTTCCTGACGTCATGTGTCAAAAGTGGTCCCCCAGGCCATCTGACAGAAGTCGATTTTTCAAAAATTATCCACCAAAATCACTAAAATCGCCGCAATTTTGCTCCCAGACAAGATACAGCAAATCTGAGCATAGACTCGGAATCCTCATGAAATTTCGCATCTTTTGAGCCTGAAATCATGCGTTTTGGACGACATTGACGTTTCTTAGAAAAGCCTCAAAACGCGCCGAAAAAACACTCATTTTTGAAGGAGGAAAATGACCTATTTGAGATGGTTTTTAATTATTTGAACGTGTTCCACTTATCGACTCGTGATCTAGACATAAAATTGAAAAACTTTGTGGAAGAAAAACCGCAATATACTCCAATAGGTGAAACCTCAAAACTTTCCCAAATTCCAAAAATCAACGGGAGATCGTTGAGTATGCCGGAAAAAGTGGGTTCAGTTCTGATATGTTCCTGGAAGATTGAACAAATTCTAATCGGTAATACTTCGTCTAGACACGAAATAAAAAGACTTCATGGAGAAAAAACACAACTATACAAGAATATGTGATACCTCACCCGTACCTCCCGTTATGCCGGCTTTCCTTTGATGAATCGAGAACAACGATGTTAGTTCCAAAATTTCCCTGGAGCAGAATTCGATCAATTAGCGATTTTCGACATTATCACATGTGCACACGACTATTCATGGAAGAAACTCAGACCCGTGTTTTCAATTTTCACACTTTGCTGAAACCCCCATTTCACCGGAATCCATGGTGAGGCCTCTCAAAAACCGGGTATGAGCGACGTCGATTCCAGAATCGCGCAACAGTAGGAATTCATGAATTTTGGTTTTTCGTCATGCTCAGATGATGTGTCAAGTGTCTATGGAAAGACATTCAAGGGTATATGTCATTTACCATTTCAACCCCGCATCTCAATATCGCCAAAATCAACGGGAGGCCTTTGAAAAATTGAAGAAACTAAGCTCAGTTCCAAAAAATTGCGAGTTGATTTTTGGCTCAAACTAGGACAACTTTGTCAAAACAGTATGATGATTGTTTCCAACGGATGATATGTGGGGCCGGACGTCATGTGTCAAAAGTGGTCCCCCAGGCCATCTGACGGAAGTCAATTTTCTGAAAAATTTCCACTCATTTTACTAAAATCGCCGCAATTTTGCTCTCAGACGAGATACAGCAAATCTGAAAATAGATTCGGAATCCTCATGAAATTTCGCATCTTTTGAGTCTAAAATCATGCGTTTTTGACAACATTGACGTTTCTTAGAAAAGCCCGAAGACGCGCCGAAAAAGAGCTCATTTTTGAAGGGGAAAATGACATATTTCAGATGGTTATTGATTATTTGAACGTGTTCCACTTATCGACTCGTGACCTAGTCATAAAATTGAAAAACTTTGTGGAGTAAAACCTAAAACATACAGCAATAGGGTCATACCTCATTGATGTCCAAAATTCCGAAAATCAACGGGAGGACGTCGAATATAGCGGGAAAAGTGGGTTCATTTCTAGATGGTTCCTCGAGGTTTGAACGGATTCCAATTGGTACATCTTCATGTAGGCATCAAAATATTCGACTTCATGGAGGAAAATCAAAAAAATACAGAAATATGTCTTTTCTCACCTAACCTCCCGTTTCCCGGAATCCATGGTGAGGCCTCTGAAAACCGGGAATGAGCGACGTCGCTTCCAGAATTCCGCGGCGGGAATAATTGCTTAATTTGTGATTTTTAACATTCTCACATGTAAGCACGACTATTCACGGAAAAAACTCAGAGGGGTATTTTCAATTTTTGCTCTCGACCGAATCCTCGAAATTCTCACTAGTAACGGGAGGCCAGTGAAAATTTTGAATAGTGAAAATCGTTCCTAAAAATTGCAAGTGAATTTTTGACTGAAACTTTGACAACTTCATCACAGCAGTACAAATATTGTTTCCAACGGATGATGTGTGGTTCCTGACGTCATGTGTCAAAAGTGGTCCCCCAGGCCATCTGACAGAAGTCGATTTTTCAAAAATTATCCACCAAAATCACTAAAATCGCCGCAATTTTGCTCCCAGACAAGATACAGCAAATCTGAGCATAGACTCGGAATCCTCATGAAATTTCGCATCTTTTGAGCCTAAAATCATGCGTTTTGGACAACATTGACGTTTCTTAGAAAAGCCTCAAAACGCGCCGAAAAAACACTCATTTTTGAAGGAGGAAAATGACCTATTTGAGATGGTTTTTAATTATTTGAACGTGTTCCACTTATCGACTCGTGATCTAGACATAAAATTGAAAAACTTTGTGGAAGAAAAACCGCAATATACTCCAATAGGTGAAACCTCAAAACTTTCCCAAATTCCAAAAATCAACGGGAGATCGTTGAGTATGCCGGAAAAAGTGGGTTCAGTTCTGATATGTTCCTGGAAGATTGAACAAATTCTAATCGGTAATACTTCGTCTAGACACGAAATAAAAAGACTTCATGGAGAAAAAACACAACTATACAAGAATATGTGATACCTCACCCGTACCTCCCGTTATGCCGGCTTTCCTTTGATGAATCGAGAACAACGATGTTAGTTCCAAAATTTCCCTGGAGCAGAATTCGATCAATTAGCGATTTTCGACATTATCACATGTGCACACGACTATTCATGGAAGAAACTCAGACCCGTGTTTTCAATTTTCACACTTTGCTGAAACCCCCATTTCACCGGAATCCATGGTGAGGCCTCTCAAAAACCGGGTATGAGCGACGTCGATTCCAGAATCGCGCAACAGTAGGAATTCATGAATTTTGGTTTTTCGTCATGCTCAGATGATGTGTCAAGTGTCTATGGAAAGACATTCAAGGGTATATGTCATTTACCATTTCAACCCCGCATCTCAATATCGCCAAAATCAACGGGAGGCCTTTGAAAAATTGAAGAAACTAAGCTCAGTTCCAAAAAATTGCGAGTTGATTTTTGGCTCAAACTAGGACAACTTTGTCAAAACAGTATGATGATTGTTTCCAACGGATGATATGTGGGGCCGGACGTCATGTGTCAAAAGTGGTCCCCCAGGCCATCTGACGGAAGTCAATTTTCTGAAAAATTTCCACTCATTTTACTAAAATCGCCGCAATTTTGCTCTCAGACGAGATACAGCAAATCTGAAAATAGATTCGGAATCCTCATGAAATTTCGCATCTTTTGAGTCTAAAATCATGCGTTTTTGACAACATTGACGTTTCTTAGAAAAGCCCGAAGACGCGCCGAAAAAGAGCTCATTTTTGAAGGGGAAAATGACATATTTCAGATGGTTATTGATTATTTGAACGTGTTCCACTTATCGACTCGTGACCTAGTCATAAAAATGAACAACTTTGTGGAGTAAAACCTAAAACATACAGCAATAGGGTCATACCTCATTGATGTCCAAAATTCCGAAAATCAACGGGAGGACGTCGAATATAGCGGGAAAAGTGGGTTCATTTCTAGATGGTTCCTCGAGGTTTGAACGGATTCCAATTGGTACATCTTCATGTAGGCATCAAAATATTCGACTTCATGGAGGAAAATCAAAAAAATACAGAAATATGTCTTTTCTCACCTAACCTCCCGTTTCCCGGAATCCATGGTGAGGCCTCTGAAAACCGGGAATGAGCGACGTCGCTTCCAGAATTCCGCGGCGGGAATAATTGCTTAATTTGTGATTTTTAACATTCTCACATGTAAGCACGACTATTCACGGAAAAAACTCAGAGGGGGATTTTCAATTTTTGCTCTCGACCGAATCCTCGAAATTCTCACTAGTAACGGGAGGCCAGTGAAAATTTTGAATAGTGAAAATCGTTCCTAAAAATTGCAAGTGAATTTTTGACTGAAACTTTGACAACTTCATCACAGCAGTACAAATATTGTTTCCAACGGATGATGTGTGGTTCCTGACGTCATGTGTCAAAAGTGGTCCCCCAGGCCATCTGACAGAAGTCGATTTTTCAAAAATTATCCACCAAAATCACTAAAATCGCCGCAATTTTGCTCCCAGACAAGATACAGCAAATCTGAGCATAGACTCGGAATCCTCATGAAATTTCGCATCTTTTGAGCCTAAAATCATGCGTTTTGGACAACATTGACGTTTCTTAGAAAAGCCTCAAAACGCGCCGAAAAAACACTCATTTTTGAAGGAGGAAAATGACCTATTTGAGATGGTTTTTAATTATTTGAACGTGTTCCACTTATCGACTCGTGATCTAGACATAAAATTGAAAAACTTTGTGGAAGAAAAACCGCAATATACTCCAATAGGTGAAACCTCAAAACTTTCCCAAATTCCAAAAATCAACGGGAGATCGTTGAGTATGCCGGAAAAAGTGGGTTCAGTTCTGATATGTTCCTGGAAGATTGAACAAATTCTAATCGGTAATACTTCGTCTAGACACGAAATAAAAAGACTTCATGGAGAAAAAACACAACTATACAAGAATATGTGATACCTCACCCGTACCTCCCGTTATGCCGGCTTTCCTTTGATGAATCGAGAACAACGATGTTAGTTCCAAAATTTCCCTGGAGCAGAATTCGATCAATTAGCGATTTTCGACATTATCACATGTGCACACGACTATTCATGGAAGAAACTCAGACCCGTGTTTTCAATTTTCACACTTTGCTGAAACCCCCATTTCACCGGAATCCATGGTGAGGCCTCTCAAAAACCGGGTATGAGCGACGTCGATTCCAGAATCGCGCAACAGTAGGAATTCATGAATTTTGGTTTTTCGTCATGCTCAGATGATGTGTCAAGTGTCTATGGAAAGACATTCAAGGGTATATGTCATTTACCATTTCAACCCCGCATCTCAATATCGCCAAAATCAACGGGAGGCCTTTGAAAAATTGAAGAAACTAAGCTCAGTTCCAAAAAATTGCGAGTTGATTTTTGGCTCAAACTAGGACAACTTTGTCAAAACAGTATGATGATTGTTTCCAACGGATGATATGTGGGGCCGGACGTCATGTGTCAAAAGTGGTCCCCCAGGCCATCTGACGGAAGTCAATTTTCTGAAAAATTTCCACTCATTTTACTAAAATCGCCGCAATTTTGCTCTCAGACGAGATACAGCAAATCTGAAAATAGATTCGGAATCCTCATGAAATTTCGCATCTTTTGAGTCTAAAATCATGCGTTTTTGACAACATTGACGTTTCTTAGAAAAGCCCGAAGACGCGCCGAAAAAGAGCTCATTTTTGAAGGGGAAAATGACATATTTCAGATGGTTATTGATTATTTGAACGTGTTCCACTTATCGACTCGTGACCTAGTCATAAAAATGAACAACTTTGTGGAGTAAAACCTAAAACATACAGCAATAGGGTCATACCTCATTGATGTCCAAAATTCCGAAAATCAACGGGAGGACGTCGAATATAGCGGGAAAAGTGGGTTCATTTCTAGATGGTTCCTCGAGGTTTGAACGGATTCCAATTGGTACATCTTCATGTAGGCATCAAAATATTCGACTTCATGGAGGAAAATCAAAAAAATACAGAAATATGTCTTTTCTCACCTAACCTCCCGTTTCCCGGAATCCATGGTGAGGCCTCTGAAAACCGGGAATGAGCGACGTCGCTTCCAGAATTCCGCGGCGGGAATAATTGCTTAATTTGTGATTTTTAACATTCTCACATGTAAGCACGACTATTCACGGAAAAAACTCAGAGGGGGATTTTCAATTTTTGCTCTCGACCGAATCCTCGAAATTCTCACTAGTAACGGGAGGCCAGTGAAAATTTTGAATAGTGAAAATCGTTCCTAAAAATTGCAAGTGAATTTTTGACTGAAACTTTGACAACTTCATCACAGCAGTACAAATATTGTTTCCAACGGATGATGTGTGGTTCCTGACGTCATGTGTCAAAAGTGGTCCCCCAGGCCATCTGACAGAAGTCGATTTTTCAAAAATTATCCACCAAAATCACTAAAATCGCCGCAATTTTGCTCCCAGACAAGATACAGCAAATCTGAGCATAGACTCGGAATCCTCATGAAATTTCGCATCTTTTGAGCCTAAAATCATGCGTTTTTGACAACATAGACCTTTCTTAGAAAAGCCTCAAAACGCGCCGAAAAAACACTCATTTTTGAAGGAGGAAAATGACCTATTTGAGATGGTTTTTAATTATTTGAACGTGTTCCACTTATCGACTCGTGACCTAGTCATAAAAATGAACAACTTTGTGGAGTAAAACCTAAAACATACAGCAATAGGGTCATACCTCATTGATGTCCAAAATTCCGAAAATCAACGGGAGGACGTCGAATATAGCGGGAAAAGTGGGTTCATTTCTAGATGGTTCCTCGAGGTTTGAACGGATTCCAATTGGTACATCTTCATGTAGGCATCAAAATATTCGACTTCATGGAGGAAAATCAAAAAAATACAGAAATATGTCTTTTCTCACCTAACCTCCCGTTTCCCGGAATCCATGGTGAGGCCTCTGAAAACCGGGAATGAGCGACGTCGCTTCCAGAATTCCGCGGCGGGAATAATTGCTTAATTTGTGATTTTTAACATTCTCACATGTAAGCACGACTATTCACGGAAAAAACTCAGAGGGGGATTTTCAATTTTTGCTCTCGACCGAATCCTCGAAATTCTCACTAGTAACGGGAGGCCAGTGAAAATTTTGAATAGTGAAAATCGTTCCTAAAAATTGCAAGTGAATTTTTGACTGAAACTTTGACAACTTCATCACAGCAGTACAAATATTGTTTCCAACGGATGATGTGTGGTTCCTGACGTCATGTGTCAAAAGTGGTCCCCCAGGCCATCTGACAGAAGTCGATTTTTCAAAAATTATCCACCAAAATCACTAAAATCGCCGCAATTTTGCTCCCAGACAAGATACAGCAAATCTGAGCATAGACTCGGAATCCTCATGAAATTTCGCATCTTTTGAGCCTAAAATCATGCGTTTTTGACAACATTGACGTTTCTTAGAAAAGCCTCAAAACGCGCCGAAAAAACACTCATTTTTGAAGGAGGAAAATGACCTATTTGAGATGGTTTTTAATTATTTGAACGTGTTCCACTTATCGACTCGTGATCTAGACATAAAATTGAAAAACTTTGTGGAAGAAAAACCGCAATATACTCCAATAGGTGAAACCTCAAAACTTTCCCAAATTCCAAAAATCAACGGGAGATCGTTGAGTATGCCGGAAAAAGTGGGTTCAGTTCTGATATGTTCCTGGAAGATTGAACAAATTCTAATCGGTAATACTTCGTCTAGACACGAAATAAAAAGACTTCATGGAGAAAAAACACAACTATACAAGAATATGTGATACCTCACCCGTACCTCCCGTTATGCCGGCTTTCCTTTGATGAATCGAGAACAACGATGTTAGTTCCAAAATTTCCCTGGAGCAGAATTCGATCAATTAGCGATTTTCGACATTATCACATGTGCACACGACTATTCATGGAAGAAACTCAGACCCGTGTTTTCAATTTTCACACTTTGCTGAAACCCCCATTTCACCGGAATCCATGGTGAGGCCTCTCAAAAACCGGGTATGAGCGACGTCGATTCCAGAATCGCGCAACAGTAGGAATTCATGAATTTTGGTTTTTCGTCATGCTCAGATGATGTGTCAAGTGTCTATGGAAAGACATTCAAGGGTATATGTCATTTACCATTTCAACCCCGCATCTCAATATCGCCAAAATCAACGGGAGGCCTTTGAAAAATTGAAGAAACTAAGCTCAGTTCCAAAAAATTGCGAGTTGATTTTTGGCTCAAACTAGGACAACTTTGTCAAAACAGTATGATGATTGTTTCCAACGGATGATATGTGGGGCCGGACGTCATGTGTCAAAAGTGGTCCCCCAGGCCATCTGACGGAAGTCAATTTTCTGAAAAATTTCCACTCATTTTACTAAAATCGCCGCAATTTTGCTCTCAGACGAGATACAGCAAATCTGAAAATAGATTCGGAATCCTCATGAAATTTCGCATCTTTTGAGTCTAAAATCATGCGTTTTTGACAACATTGACGTTTCTTAGAAAAGCCCGAAGACGCGCCGAAAAAGAGCTCATTTTTGAAGGGGAAAATGACATATTTCAGATGGTTATTGATTATTTGAACGTGTTCCACTTATCGACTCGTGACCTAGTCATAAAAATGAACAACTTTGTGGAGTAAAACCTAAAACATACAGCAATAGGGTCATACCTCATTGATGTCCAAAATTCCGAAAATCAACGGGAGGACGTCGAATATAGCGGGAAAAGTGGGTTCATTTCTAGATGGTTCCTCGAGGTTTGAACGGATTCCAATTGGTACATCTTCATGTAGGCATCAAAATATTCGACTTCATGGAGGAAAATCAAAAAAATACAGAAATATGTCTTTTCTCACCTAACCTCCCGTTTCCCGGAATCCATGGTGAGGCCTCTGAAAACCGGGAATGAGCGACGTCGCTTCCAGAATTCCGCGGCGGGAATAATTGCTTAATTTGTGATTTTTAACATTCTCACATGTAAGCACGACTATTCACGGAAAAAACTCAGAGGGGGATTTTCAATTTTTGCTCTCGACCGAATCCTCGAAATTCTCACTAGTAACGGGAGGCCAGTGAAAATTTTGAATAGTGAAAATCGTTCCTAAAAATTGCAAGTGAATTTTTGACTGAAACTTTGACAACTTCATCACAGCAGTACAAATATTGTTTCCAACGGATGATGTGTGGTTCCTGACGTCATGTGTCAAAAGTGGTCCCCCAGGCCATCTGACAGAAGTCGATTTTTCAAAAATTATCCACCAAAATCACTAAAATCGCCGCAATTTTGCTCCCAGACAAGATACAGCAAATCTGAGCATAGACTCGGAATCCTCATGAAATTTCGCATCTTTTGAGCCTAAAATCATGCGTTTTGGACAACATTGACGTTTCTTAGAAAAGCCTCAAAACGCGCCGAAAAAACACTCATTTTTGAAGGAGGAAAATGACCTATTTGAGATGGTTTTTAATTATTTGAACGTGTTCCACTTATCGACTCGTGATCTAGACATAAAATTGAAAAACTTTGTGGAAGAAAAACCGCAATATACTCCAATAGGTGAAACCTCAAAACTTTCCCAAATTCCAAAAATCAACGGGAGATCGTTGAGTATGCCGGAAAAAGTGGGTTCAGTTCTGATATGTTCCTGGAAGATTGAACAAATTCTAATCGGTAATACTTCGTCTAGACACGAAATAAAAAGACTTCATGGAGAAAAAACACAACTATACAAGAATATGTGATACCTCACCCGTACCTCCCGTTATGCCGGCTTTCCTTTGATGAATCGAGAACAACGATGTTAGTTCCAAAATTTCCCTGGAGCAGAATTCGATCAATTAGCGATTTTCGACATTATCACATGTGCACACGACTATTCATGGAAGAAACTCAGACCCGTGTTTTCAATTTTCACACTTTGCTGAAACCCCCATTTCACCGGAATCCATGGTGAGGCCTCTCAAAAACCGGGTATGAGCGACGTCGATTCCAGAATCGCGCAACAGTAGGAATTCATGAATTTTGGTTTTTCGTCATGCTCAGATGATGTGTCAAGTGTCTATGGAAAGACATTCAAGGGTATATGTCATTTACCATTTCAACCCCGCATCTCAATATCGCCAAAATCAACGGGAGGCCTTTGAAAAATTGAAGAAACTAAGCTCAGTTCCAAAAAATTGCGAGTTGATTTTTGGCTCAAACTAGGACAACTTTGTCAAAACAGTATGATGATTGTTTCCAACGGATGATATGTGGGGCCGGACGTCATGTGTCAAAAGTGGTCCCCCAGGCCATCTGACGGAAGTCAATTTTCTGAAAAATTTCCACTCATTTTACTAAAATCGCCGCAATTTTGCTCTCAGACGAGATACAGCAAATCTGAAAATAGATTCGGAATCCTCATGAAATTTCGCATCTTTTGAGTCTAAAATCATGCGTTTTTGACAACATTGACGTTTCTTAGAAAAGCCCGAAGACGCGCCGAAAAAGAGCTCATTTTTGAAGGGGAAAATGACATATTTCAGATGGTTATTGATTATTTGAACGTGTTCCACTTATCGACTCGTGACCTAGTCATAAAATTGAAAAACTTTGTGGAGTAAAACCTAAAACATACAGCAATAGGGTCATACCTCATTGATGTCCAAAATTCCGAAAATCAACGGGAGGACGTCGAATATAGCGGGAAAAGTGGGTTCATTTCTAGATGGTTCCTCGAGGTTTGAACGGATTCCAATTGGTACATCTTCATGTAGGCATCAAAATATTCGACTTCATGGAGGAAAATCAAAAAAATACAGAAATATGTCTTTTCTCACCTAACCTCCCGTTTCCCGGAATCCATGGTGAGGCCTCTGAAAACCGGGAATGAGCGACGTCGCTTCCAGAATTCCGCGGCGGGAATAATTGCTTAATTTGTGATTTTTAACATTCTCACATGTAAGCACGACTATTCACGGAAAAAACTCAGAGGGGGATTTTCAATTTTTGCTCTCGACCGAATCCTCGAAATTCTCACTAGTAACGGGAGGCCAGTGAAAATTTTGAATAGTGAAAATCGTTCCTAAAAATTGCAAGTGAATTTTTGACTGAAACTTTGACAACTTCATCACAGCAGTACAAATATTGTTTCCAACGGATGATGTGTGGTTCCTGACGTCATGTGTCAAAAGTGGTCCCCCAGGCCATCTGACAGAAGTCGATTTTTCAAAAATTATCCACCAAAATCACTAAAATCGCCGCAATTTTGCTCCCAGACAAGATACAGCAAATCTGAGCATAGACTCGGAATCCTCATGAAATTTCGCATCTTTTGAGCCTGAAATCATGCGTTTTGGACGACATTGACGTTTCTTAGAAAAGCCTCAAAACGCGCCGAAAAAACACTCATTTTTGAAGGAGGAAAATGACCTATTTGAGATGGTTTTTAATTATTTGAACGTGTTCCACTTATCGACTCGTGATCTAGACATAAAATTGAAAAACTTTGTGGAAGAAAAACCGCAATATACTCCAATAGGTGAAACCTCAAAACTTTCCCAAATTCCAAAAATCAACGGGAGATCGTTGAGTATGCCGGAAAAAGTGGGTTCAGTTCTGATATGTTCCTGGAAGATTGAACAAATTCTAATCGGTAATACTTCGTCTAGACACGAAATAAAAAGACTTCATGGAGAAAAAACACAACTATACAAGAATATGTGATACCTCACCCGTACCTCCCGTTATGCCGGCTTTCCTTTGATGAATCGAGAACAACGATGTTAGTTCCAAAATTTCCCTGGAGCAGAATTCGATCAATTAGCGATTTTCGACATTATCACATGTGCACACGACTATTCATGGAAGAAACTCAGACCCGTGTTTTCAATTTTCACACTTTGCTGAAACCCCCATTTCACCGGAATCCATGGTGAGGCCTCTCAAAAACCGGGTATGAGCGACGTCGATTCCAGAATCGCGCAACAGTAGGAATTCATGAATTTTGGTTTTTCGTCATGCTCAGATGATGTGTCAAGTGTCTATGGAAAGACATTCAAGGGTATATGTCATTTACCATTTCAACCCCGCATCTCAATATCGCCAAAATCAACGGGAGGCCTTTGAAAAATTGAAGAAACTAAGCTCAGTTCCAAAAAATTGCGAGTTGATTTTTGGCTCAAACTAGGACAACTTTGTCAAAACAGTATGATGATTGTTTCCAACGGATGATATGTGGGGCCGGACGTCATGTGTCAAAAGTGGTCCCCCAGGCCATCTGACGGAAGTCAATTTTCTGAAAAATTTCCACTCATTTTACTAAAATCGCCGCAATTTTGCTCTCAGACGAGATACAGCAAATCTGAAAATAGATTCGGAATCCTCATGAAATTTCGCATCTTTTGAGTCTAAAATCATGCGTTTTTGACAACATTGACGTTTCTTAGAAAAGCCCGAAGACGCGCCGAAAAAGAGCTCATTTTTGAAGGGGAAAATGACATATTTCAGATGGTTATTGATTATTTGAACGTGTTCCACTTATCGACTCGTGACCTAGTCATAAAATTGAAAAACTTTGTGGAGTAAAACCTAAAACATACAGCAATAGGGTCATACCTCATTGATGTCCAAAATTCCGAAAATCAACGGGAGGACGTCGAATATAGCGGGAAAAGTGGGTTCATTTCTAGATGGTTCCTCGAGGTTTGAACGGATTCCAATTGGTACATCTTCATGTAGGCATCAAAATATTCGACTTCATGGAGGAAAATCAAAAAAATACAGAAATATGTCTTTTCTCACCTAACCTCCCGTTTCCCGGAATCCATGGTGAGGCCTCTGAAAACCGGGAATGAGCGACGTCGCTTCCAGAATTCCGCGGCGGGAATAATTGCTTAATTTGTGATTTTTAACATTCTCACATGTAAGCACGACTATTCACGGAAAAAACTCAGAGGGGGATTTTCAATTTTTGCTCTCGACCGAATCCTCGAAATTCTCACTAGTAACGGGAGGCCAGTGAAAATTTTGAATAGTGAAAATCGTTCCTAAAAATTGCAAGTGAATTTTTGACTGAAACTTTGACAACTTCATCACAGCAGTACAAATATTGTTTCCAACGGATGATGTGTGGTTCCTGACGTCATGTGTCAAAAGTGGTCCCCCAGGCCATCTGACAGAAGTCGATTTTTCAAAAATTATCCACCAAAATCACTAAAATCGCCGCAATTTTGCTCCCAGACAAGATACAGCAAATCTGAGCATAGACTCGGAATCCTCATGAAATTTCGCATCTTTTGAGCCTGAAATCATGCGTTTTGGACGACATTGACGTTTCTTAGAAAAGCCTCAAAACGCGCCGAAAAAACACTCATTTTTGAAGGAGGAAAATGACCTATTTGAGATGGTTTTTAATTATTTGAACGTGTTCCACTTATCGACTCGTGATCTAGACATAAAATTGAAAAACTTTGTGGAAGAAAAACCGCAATATACTCCAATAGGTGAAACCTCAAAACTTTCCCAAATTCCAAAAATCAACGGGAGATCGTTGAGTATGCCGGAAAAAGTGGGTTCAGTTCTGATATGTTCCTGGAAGATTGAACAAATTCTAATCGGTAATACTTCGTCTAGACACGAAATAAAAAGACTTCATGGAGAAAAAACACAACTATACAAGAATATGTGATACCTCACCCGTACCTCCCGTTATGCCGGCTTTCCTTTGATGAATCGAGAACAACGATGTTAGTTCCAAAATTTCCCTGGAGCAGAATTCGATCAATTAGCGATTTTCGACATTATCACATGTGCACACGACTATTCATGGAAGAAACTCAGACCCGTGTTTTCAATTTTCACACTTTGCTGAAACCCCCATTTCACCGGAATCCATGGTGAGGCCTCTCAAAAACCGGGTATGAGCGACGTCGATTCCAGAATCGCGCAACAGTAGGAATTCATGAATTTTGGTTTTTCGTCATGCTCAGATGATGTGTCAAGTGTCTATGGAAAGACATTCAAGGGTATATGTCATTTACCATTTCAACCCCGCATCTCAATATCGCCAAAATCAACGGGAGGCCTTTGAAAAATTGAAGAAACTAAGCTCAGTTCCAAAAAATTGCGAGTTGATTTTTGGCTCAAACTAGGACAACTTTGTCAAAACAGTATGATGATTGTTTCCAACGGATGATATGTGGGGCCGGACGTCATGTGTCAAAAGTGGTCCCCCAGGCCATCTGACGGAAGTCAATTTTCTGAAAAATTTCCACTCATTTTACTAAAATCGCCGCAATTTTGCTCTCAGACGAGATACAGCAAATCTGAAAATAGATTCGGAATCCTCATGAAATTTCGCATCTTTTGAGTCTAAAATCATGCGTTTTTGACAACATTGACGTTTCTTAGAAAAGCCCGAAGACGCGCCGAAAAAGAGCTCATTTTTGAAGGGGAAAATGACATATTTCAGATGGTTATTGATTATTTGAACGTGTTCCACTTATCGACTCGTGACTTAGTCATAAAATTGAAAAACTTTGTGGAGTAAAACCTAAAACATACAGCAATAGGGTCATACCTCATTGATGTCCAAAATTCCGAAAATCAACGGGAGGACGTCGAATATAGCGGGAAAAGTGGGTTCATTTCTAGATGGTTCCTCGAGGTTTGAACGGATTCCAATTGGTACATCTTCATGTAGGCATCAAAATATTCGACTTCATGGAGGAAAATCAAAAAAATACAGAAATATGTCTTTTCTCACCTAACCTCCCGTTTCCCGGAATCCATGGTGAGGCCTCTGAAAACCGGGAATGAGCGACGTCGCTTCCAGAATTCCGCGGCGGGAATAATTGCTTAATTTGTGATTTTTAACATTCTCACATGTAAGCACGACTATTCACGGAAAAAACTCAGAGGCGGATTTTCAATTTTTGCTCTCGACCGAATCCTCGAAATTCTCACTAGTAACGGGAGGCCAGTGAAAATTTTGAATAGTGAAAATCGTTCCTAAAAATTGCAAGTGAATTTTTGACTGAAACTTTGACAACTTCATCACAGCAGTACAAATATTGTTTCCAACGGATGATGTGTGGTTCCTGACGTCATGTGTCAAAAGTGGTCCCCCAGGCCATCTGACAGAAGTCGATTTTTCAAAAATTATCCACCAAAATCACTAAAATCGCCGCAATTTTGCTCCCAGACAAGATACAGCAAATCTGAGCATAGACTCGGAATCCTCATGAAATTTCGCATCTTTTGAGCCTAAAATCATGCGTTTTGGACAACATTGACGTTTCTTAGAAAAGCCTCAAAACGCGCCGAAAAAACACTCATTTTTGAAGGAGGAAAATGACCTATTTGAGATGGTTTTTAATTATTTGAACGTGTTCCACTTATCGACTCGTGATCTAGACATAAAATTGAAAAACTTTGTGGAAGAAAAACCGCAATATACTCCAATAGGTGAAACCTCAAAACTTTCCCAAATTCCAAAAATCAACGGGAGATCGTTGAGTATGCCGGAAAAAGTGGGTTCAGTTCTGATATGTTCCTGGAAGATTGAACAAATTCTAATCGGTAATACTTCGTCTAGACACGAAATAAAAAGACTTCATGGAGAAAAAACACAACTATACAAGAATATGTGATACCTCACCCGTACCTCCCGTTATGCCGGCTTTCCTTTGATGAATCGAGAACAACGATGTTAGTTCCAAAATTTCCCTGGAGCAGAATTCGATCAATTAGCGATTTTCGACATTATCACATGTGCACACGACTATTCATGGAAGAAACTCAGACCCGTGTTTTCAATTTTCACACTTTGCTGAAACCCCCATTTCACCGGAATCCATGGTGAGGCCTCTCAAAAACCGGGTATGAGCGACGTCGATTCCAGAATCGCGCAACAGTAGGAATTCATGAATTTTGGTTTTTCGTCATGCTCAGATGATGTGTCAAGTGTCTATGGAAAGACATTCAAGGGTATATGTCATTTACCATTTCAACCCCGCATCTCAATATCGCCAAAATCAACGGGAGGCCTTTGAAAAATTCAAGAAACTAAGCTCAGTTCCAAAAAATTGCGAGTTGATTTTTGGCTCAAACTAGGACAACTTTGTCAAAACAGTATGATGATTGTTTCCAACGGATGATATGTGGGGCCGGACGTCATGTGTCAAAAGTGGTCCCCCAGGCCATCTGACGGAAGTCAATTTTCTGAAAAATTTCCACTCATTTTACTAAAATTGCCGCAATTTTGCTCTCAGACAAGATACAGCAAATCTGAAAATAGATTCGGAATCCTCATGAAATTTCGCATCTTTTGAGTCTAAAATCATGCGTTTTTGACAACATTGACGTTTCTTAGAAAAGCCCGAAGACGCGCCGAAAAAGAGCTCATTTTTGAAGGGGAAAATGACATATTTCAGATGGTTATTGATTATTTGAACGTGTTCCACTTATCGACTCGTGACCTAGTCATAAAATTGAAAAACTTTGTGGAGTAAAACCTAAAACATACAGCAATAGGGTCATACCTCATTGATGTCCAAAATTCCGAAAATCAACGGGAGGACGTCGAATATAGCGGGAAAAGTGGGTTCATTTCTAGATGGTTCCTCGAGGTTTGAACGGATTCCAATTGGTACATCTTCATGTAGGCATCAAAATATTCGACTTCATGGAGGAAAATCAAAAAAATACAGAAATATGTCTTTTCTCACCTAACCTCCCGTTTCCCGGAATCCATGGTGAGGCCTCTGAAAACCGGGAATGAGCGACGTCGCTTCCAGAATTCCGCGGCGGGAATAATTGCTTAATTTGTGATTTTTAACATTCTCACATGTAAGCACGACTATTCACGGAAAAAACTCAGAGGGGGATTTTCAATTTTTGCTCTCGACCGAATCCTCGAAATTCTCACTAGTAACGGGAGGCCAGTGAAAATTTTGAATAGTGAAAATCGTTCCTAAAAATTGCAAGTGAATTTTTGACTGAAACTTTGACAACTTCATCACAGCAGTACAAATATTGTTTCCAACGGATGATGTGTGGTTCCTGACGTCATGTGTCAAAAGTGGTCCCCCAGGCCATCTGACAGAAGTCGATTTTTCAAAAATTATCCACCAAAATCACTAAAATCGCCGCAATTTTGCTCCCAGACAAGATACAGCAAATCTGAGCATAGACTCCGAATCCTCATGAAATTTCGCATCTTTTGAGCCTAAAATCATGCGTTTTGGACAACATTGACGTTTCTTAGAAAAGCCTCAAAACGCGCCGAAAAAACACTCATTTTTGAAGGAGGAAAATGACCTATTTGAGATGGTTTTTAATTATTTGAACGTGTTCCACTTATCGACTCGTGATCTAGACATAAAATTGAAAAACTTTGTGGAAGAAAAACCGCAATATACTCCAATAGGTGAAACCTCAAAACTTTCCCAAATTCCAAAAATCAACGGGAGATCGTTGAGTATGCCGGAAAAAGTGGGTTCAGTTCTGATATGTTCCTGGAAGATTGAACAAATTCTAATCGGTAATACTTCGTCTAGACACGAAATAAAAAGACTTCATGGAGAAAAAACACAACTATACAAGAATATGTGATACCTCACCCGTACCTCCCGTTATGCCGGCTTTCCTTTGATGAATCGAGAACAACGATGTTAGTTCCAAAATTTCCCTGGAGCAGAATTCGATCAATTAGCGATTTTCGACATTATCACATGTGCACACGACTATTCATGGAAGAAACTCAGACCCGTGTTTTCAATTTTCACACTTTGCTGAAACCCCCATTTCACCGGAATCCATGGTGAGGCCTCTCAAAAACCGGGTATGAGCGACGTCGATTCCAGAATCGCGCAACAGTAGGAATTCATGAATTTTGGTTTTTCGTCATGCTCAGATGATGTGTCAAGTGTCTATGGAAAGACATTCAAGGGTATATGTCATTTACCATTTCAACCCCGCATCTCAATATCGCCAAAATCAACGGGAGGCCTTTGAAAAATTCAAGAAACTAAGCTCAGTTCCAAAAAATTGCGAGTTGATTTTTGGCTCAAACTAGGACAACTTTGTCAAAACAGTATGATGATTGTTTCCAACGGATGATATGTGGGGCCGGACGTCATGTGTCAAAAGTGGTCCCCCAGGCCATCTGACGGAAGTCAATTTTCTGAAAAATTTCCACTCATTTTACTAAAATTGCCGCAATTTTGCTCTCAGACGAGATACAGCAAATCTGAAAATAGATTCGGAATCCTCATGAAATTTCGCATCTTTTGAGTCTAAAATCATGCGTTTTTGACAACATTGACGTTTCTTAGAAAAGCCCGAAGACGCGCCGAAAAAGAGCTCATTTTTGAAGGGGAAAATGACATATTTCAGATGGTTATTGATTATTTGAACGTGTTCCACTTATCGACTCGTGACCTAGTCATAAAAATGAACAACTTTGTGGAGTAAAACCTAAAACATACAGCAATAGGGTCATACCTCATTGATGTCCAAAATTCCGAAAATCAACGGGAGGACGTCGAATATAGCGGGAAAAGTGGGTTCATTTCTAGATGGTTCCTCGAGGTTTGAACGGATTCCAATTGGTACATCTTCATGTAGGCATCAAAATATTCGACTTCATGGAGGAAAATCAAAAAAATACAGAAATATGTCTTTTCTCACCTAACCTCCCGTTTCCCGGAATCCATGGTGAGGCCTCTGAAAACCGGGAATGAGCGACGTCGCTTCCAGAATTCCGCGGCGGGAATAATTGCTTAATTTGTGATTTTTAACATTCTCACATGTAAGCACGACTATTCACGGAAAAAACTCAGAGGGGTATTTTCAATTTTTGCTCTCGACCGAATCCTCGAAATTCTCACTAGTAACGGGAGGCCAGTGAAAATTTTGAATAGTGAAAATCGTTCCTAAAAACTGCAAGTGAATTTTTGACTGAAACTTTGACAACTTCATCACAGCAGTACAAATATTGTTTCCAACGGATGATGTGTGGTTCCTGACGTCATGTGTCAAAAGTGGTCCCCCAGGCCATCTGACAGAAGTCGATTTTTCAAAAATTATCCACCAAAATCACTAAAATCGCCGCAATTTTGCTCCCAGACAAGATACAGCAAATCTGAGCATAGACTCGGAATCCTCATGAAATTTCGCATCTTTTGAGCCTAAAATCATGCGTTTTGGACAACATTGACGTTTCTTAGAAAAGCCTCAAAACGCGCCGAAAAAACACTCATTTTTGAAGGAGGAAAATGACCTATTTGAGATGGTTTTTAATTATTTGAACGTGTTCCACTTATCGACTCGTGACCTAGTCATAAAATTGAAAAACTTTGTGGAAGAAAAACCGCAATATACTCCAATAGGTGAAACCTCAAAACTTTCCCAAATTCCAAAAATCAACGGGAGATCGTTGAGTATGCCGGAAAAAGTGGGTTCAGTTCTGATATGTTCCTGGAAGATTGAACAAATTCTAATCGGTAATACTTCGTCTAGACACGAAATAAAAAGACTTCATGGAGAAAAAACACAACTATACAAGAATATGTGATACCTCACCCGTACCTCCCGTTATGCCGGCTTTCCTTTGATGAATCGAGAACAACGATGTTAGTTCCAAAATTTCCCTGGAGCAGAATTCGATCAATTAGCGATTTTCGACATTATCACATGTGCACACGACTATTCATGGAAGAAACTCAGACCCGTGTTTTCAATTTTCACACTTTGCTGAAACCCCCATTTCACCGGAATCCATGGTGAGGCCTCTCAAAAACCGGGTATGAGCGACGTCGATTCCAGAATCGCGCAACAGTAGGAATTCATGAATTTTGGTTTTTCGTCATGCTCAGATGATGTGTCAAGTGTCTATGGAAAGACATTCAAGGGTATATGTCATTTACCATTTCAACCCCGCATCTCAATATCGCCAAAATCAACGGGAGGCCTTTGAAAAATTGAAGAAACTAAGCTCAGTTCCAAAAAATTGCGAGTTGATTTTTGGCTCAAACTAGGACAACTTTGTCAAAACAGTATGATGATTGTTTCCAACGGATGATATGTGGGGCCGGACGTCATGTGTCAAAAGTGGTCCCCCAGGCCATCTGACGGAAGTCAATTTTCTGAAAAATTTCCACTCATTTTACTAAAATCACCGCAATTTTGCTCTCAGACAAGATACAGCAAATCTGAGAATAGATTCGGAATCCTCATGAAATTTCGCATCTTTTGAGCCTAAAATCATGCGTTTTTGACAACATTGACGTTTCTTAGAAAAGCCCGAAGACGCGCCGAAAAAGAGCTCATTTTTGAAGGGGAAAATGACATATTTCAGATGGTTATTGATTATTTGAACGTGTTCCACTTATCGACTCGTGACCTAGTCATAAAAATGAACAACTTTGTGGAGTAAAACCTAAAACATACAGCAATAGGGTCATACCTCATTGATGTCCAAAATTCCGAAAATCAACGGGAGGACGTCGAATATAGCGGGAAAAGTGGGTTCATTTCTAGATGGTTCCTCGAGGTTTGAACGGATTCCAATTGGTACATCTTCATGTAGGCATCAAAATATTCGACTTCATGGAGGAAAATCAAAAAAATACAGAAATATGTCTTTTCTCACCTAACCTCCCGTTTCCCGGAATCCATGGTGAGGCCTCTGAAAACCGGGAATGAGCGACGTCGCTTCCAGAATTCCGCGGCGGGAATAATTGCTTAATTTGTGATTTTTAACATTCTCACATGTAAGCACGACTATTCACGGAAAAAACTCAGAGGGGTATTTTCAATTTTTGCTCTCGACCGAATCCTCGAAATTCTCACTAGTAACGGGAGGCCAGTGAAAATTTTGAATAGTGAAAATCGTTCCTAAAAATTGCAAGTGAATTTTTGACTGAAACTTTGACAACTTCATCACAGCAGTACAAATATTGTTTCCAACGGATGATGTGTGGTTCCTGACGTCATGTGTCAAAAGTGGTCCCCCAGGCCATCTGACAGAAGTCGATTTTTCAAAAATTATCCACCAAAATCACTAAAATCGCCGCAATTTTGCTCCCAGACAAGATACAGCAAATCTGAGCATAGACTCGGAATCCTCATGAAATTTCGCATCTTTTGAGCCTAAAATCATGCGTTTTGGACAACATTGACGTTTCTTAGAAAAGCCTCAAAACGCGCCGAAAAAACACTCATTTTTGAAGGAGGAAAATGACCTATTTGAGATGGTTTTTAATTATTTGAACGTGTTCCACTTATCGACTCGTGATCTAGACATAAAATTGGAAAACTTTGTGGAAGAAAAACCGCAATATACTCCAATAGGTGAAACCTCAAAACTTTCCCAAATTCCAAAAATCAACGGGAGATCGTTGAGTATGCCGGAAAAAGTGGGTTCAGTTCTGATATGTTCCTGGAAGATTGAACAAATTCTAATCGGTAATACTTCGTCTAGACACGAAATAAAAAGACTTCATGGAGAAAAAACACAACTATACAAGAATATGTGATACCTCACCCGTACCTCCCGTTATGCCGACTTTCCTTTGATGAATCGAGAACAACGATGTTAGTTCCAAAATTTCCCTGGAGCAGAATTCGATCAATTAGCGATTTTCGACATTATCACATGTGCACACGACTATTCATGGAAGAAACTCAGACCCGTGTTTTCAATTTTCACACTTTGCTGAAACCCCCATTTCACCGGAATCCATGGTGAGGCCTCTCAAAAACCGGGTATGAGCGACGTCGATTCCAGAATCGCGCAACAGTAGGAATTCATGAATTTTGGTTTTTCGTCATGCTCAGATGATGTGTCAAGTGTCTATGGAAAGACATTCAAGGGTATATGTCATTTACCATTTCAACCCCGCATCTCAATATCGCCAAAATCAACGGGAGGCCTTTGAAAAATTGAAGAAACTAAGCTCAGTTCCAAAAAATTGCGAGTTGATTTTTGGCTCAAACTAGGACAACTTTGTCAAAACAGTATGATGATTGTTTCCAACGGATGATATGTGGGGCCGGACGTCATGTGTCAAAAGTGGTCCCCCAGGCCATCTGACGGAAGTCAATTTTCTGAAAAATTTCCACTCATTTTACTAAAATCGCCGCAATTTTGCTCTCAGACGAGATACAGCAAATCTGAAAATAGATTCGGAATCCTCATGAAATTTCGCATCTTTTGAGTCTAAAATCATGCGTTTTTGACAACATTGACGTTTCTTAGAAAAGCCCGAAGACGCGCCGAAAAAGAGCTCATTTTTGAAGGGGAAAATGACATATTTCAGATGGTTATTGATTATTTGAACGTGTTCCACTTATCGACTCGTGACCTAGTCATAAAAATGAACAACTTTGTGGAGTAAAACCTAAAACATACAGCAATAGGGTCATACCTCATTGATGTCCAAAATTCCGAAAATCAACGGGAGGACGTCGAATATAGCGGGAAAAGTGGGTTCATTTCTAGATGGTTCCTCGAGGTTTGAACGGATTCCAATTGGTACATCTTCATGTAGGCATCAAAATATTCGACTTCATGGAGGAAAATCAAAAAAATACAGAAATATGTCTTTTCTCACCTAACCTCCCGTTTCCCGGAATCCATGGTGAGGCCTCTGAAAACCGGGAATGAGCGACGTCGCTTCCAGAATTCCGCGGCGGGAATAATTGCTTAATTTGTGATTTTTAACATTCTCACATGTAAGCACGACTATTCACGGAAAAAACTCAGAGGGGTATTTTCAATTTTTGCTCTCGACCGAATCCTCGAAATTCTCACTAGTAACGGGAGGCCAGTGAAAATTTTGAATAGTGAAAATCGTTCCTAAAAATTGCAAGTGGATTTTTGACTGAAACTTTGACAACTTCATCACAGCAGTACAAATATTGTTTCCAACAGATGATGTGTGGTTCCTGACGTCATGTGTCAAAAGTGGTCCCCCAGGCCATCTGACAGAAGTCGATTTTTCAAAAATTATCCACCAAAATCACTAAAATTGCCGCAATTTTGCTCCCAGACAAGATACAGCAAATCTGAGCATAGACTCGGAATCCTCATGAAATTTCGCATCTTTTGAGCCTAAAATCATGCGTTTTGGACAACATTGACGTTTCTTAGAAAAGCCTCAAAACGCGCCGAAAAAACACTCATTTTTGAAGGAGGAAAATGACCTATTTGAGATGGTTTTTAATTATTTGAACGTGTTCCACTTATCGACTCGTGATCTAGACATAAAATTGAAAAACTTTGTGGAAGAAAAACCGCAATATACTCCAATAGGTGAAACCTCAAAACTTTCCCAAATTCCAAAAATCAACGGGAGATCGTTGAGTATGCCGGAAAAAGTGGGTTCAGTTCTGATATGTTCCTGGAAGATTGAACAAATTCTAATCGGTAATACTTCGTCTAGACACGAAATAAAAAGACTTCATGGAGAAAAAACACAACTATACAAGAATATGTGATACCTCACCCGTACCTCCCGTTATGCCGGCTTTCCTTTGATGAATCGAGAACAACGATGTTAGTTCCAAAATTTCCCTGGAGCAGAATTCGATCAATTAGCGATTTTCGACATTATCACATGTGCACACGACTATTCATGGAAGAAACTCAGACCCGTGTTTTCAATTTTCACACTTTGCTGAAACCCCCATTTCACCGGAATCCATGGTGAGGCCTCTCAAAAACCGGGTATGAGCGACGTCGATTCCAGAATCGCGCAACAGTAGGAATTCATTAATTTTGGTTTTTCGTCATGCTCAGATGATGTGTCAAGTGTCTATGGAAAGACATTCAAGGGTATATGTCATTTACCATTTCAACCCCGCATCTCAATATCGCCAAAATCAACGGGAGGCCTTTGAAAAATTGAAGAAACTAAGCTCAGTTCCAAAAAATTGCGAGTTGATTTTTGGCTCAAACTAGGACAACTTTGTCAAAACAGTATGATGATTGTTTCCAACGGATGATATGTGGGGCCGGACGTCATGTGTCAAAAGTGGTCCCCCAGGCCATCTGACGGAAGTCAATTTTCTGAAAAATTTCCACTCATTTTACTAAAATCACCGCAATTTTGCTCTCAGACAAGATACAGCAAATCTGAGAATAGATTCGGAATCCTCATGAAATTTCGCATCTTTTGAGCCTAAAATCATGCGTTTTTGACAACATTGACGTTTCTTAGAAAAGCCCGAAGACGCGCCGAAAAAGAGCTCATTTTTGAAGGGGAAAATGACATATTTCAGATGGTTATTGATTATTTGAACGTGTTCCACTTATCGACTCGTGACCTAGTCATAAAAATGAACAACTTTGTGGAGTAAAACCTAAAACATACAGCAATAGGGTCATACCTCATTGATGTCCAAAATTCCGAAAATCAACGGGAGGACGTCGAATATAGCGGGAAAAGTGGGTTCATTTCTAGATGGTTCCTCGAGGTTTGAACGGATTCCAATTGGTACATCTTCATGTAGGCATCAAAATATTCGACTTCATGGAGGAAAATCAAAAAAATACAGAAATATGTCTTTTCTCACCTAACCTCCCGTTTCCCGGAATCCATGGTGAGGCCTCTGAAAACCGGGAATGAGCGACGTCGCTTCCAGAATTCCGCGGCGGGAATAATTGCTTAATTTGTGATTTTTAACATTCTCACATGTAAGCACGACTATTCACGGAAAAAACTCAGAGGGGTATTTTCAATTTTTGCTCTCGACCGAATCCTCGAAATTCTCACTAGTAACGGGAGGCCAGTGAAAATTTTGAATAGTGAAAATCGTTCCTAAAAATTGCAAGTGGATTTTTGACTGAAACTTTGACAACTTCATCACAGCAGTACAAATATTGTTTCCAACAGATGATGTGTGGTTCCTGACGTCATGTGTCAAAAGTGGTCCCCCAGGCCATCTGACAGAAGTCGATTTTTCAAAAATTATCCACCAAAATCACTAAAATTGCCGCAATTTTGCTCCCAGACAAGATACAGCAAATCTGAGCATAGACTCGGAATCCTCATGAAATTTCGCATCTTTTGAGCCTAAAATCATGCGTTTTGGACAACATTGACGTTTCTTAGAAAAGCCTCAAAACGCGCCGAAAAAACACTCATTTTTGAAGGAGGAAAATGACCTATTTGAGATGGTTTTTAATTATTTGAACGTGTTCCACTTATCGACTCGTGATCTAGACATAAAATTGAAAAACTTTGTGGAAGAAAAACCGCAATATACTCCAATAGGTGAAACCTCAAAACTTTCCCAAATTCCAAAAATCAACGGGAGATCGTTGAGTATGCCGGAAAAAGTGGGTTCAGTTCTGATATGTTCCTGGAAGATTGAACAAATTCTAATCGGTAATACTTCGTCTAGACACGAAATAAAAAGACTTCATGGAGAAAAAACACAACTATACAAGAATATGTGATACCTCACCCGTACCTCCCGTTATGCCGGCTTTCCTTTGATGAATCGAGAACAACGATGTTAGTTCCAAAATTTCCCTGGAGCAGAATTCGATCAATTAGCGATTTTCGACATTATCACATGTGCACACGACTATTCATGGAAGAAACTCAGACCCGTGTTTTCAATTTTCACACTTTGCTGAAACCCCCATTTCACCGGAATCCATGGTGAGGCCTCTCAAAAACCGGGTATGAGCGACGTCGATTCCAGAATCGCGCAACAGTAGGAATTCATGAATTTTGGTTTTTCGTCATGCTCAGATGATGTGTCAAGTGTCTATGGAAAGACATTCAAGGGTATATGTCATTTACCATTTCAACCCCGCATCTCAATATCGCCAAAATCAACGGGAGGCCTTTGAAAAATTGAAGAAACTAAGCTCAGTTCCAAAAAATTGCGAGTTGATTTTTGGCTCAAACTAGGACAACTTTGTCAAAACAGTATGATGATTGTTTCCAACGGATGATATGTGGGGCCGGACGTCATGTGTCAAAAGTGGTCCCCCAGGCCATCTGACGGAAGTCAATTTTCTGAAAAATTTCCACTCATTTTACTAAAATCGCCGCAATTTTGCTCTCAGACGAGATACAGCAAATCTGAAAATAGATTCGGAATCCTCATGAAATTTCGCATCTTTTGAGCCTAAAATCATGCGTTTTTGACAACATTGACGTTTCTTAGAAAAGCCCGAAGACGCGCCGAAAAAGAGCTCATTTTTGAAGGGGAAAATGACATATTTCAGATGGTTATTGATTATTTGAACGTGTTCCACTTATCGACTCGTGACCTAGTCATAAAAATGAACAACTTTGTGGAGTAAAACCTAAAACATACAGCAATAGGGTCATACCTCATTGATGTCCAAAATTCCGAAAATCAACGGGAGGACGTCGAATATAGCGGGAAAAGTGGGTTCATTTCTAGATGGTTCCTCGAGGTTTGAACGGATTCCAATTGGTACATCTTCATGTAGGCATCAAAATATTCGACTTCATGGAGGAAAATCAAAAAAATACAGAAATATGTCTTTTCTCACCTAACCTCCCGTTTCCCGGAATCCATGGTGAGGCCTCTGAAAACCGGGAATGAGCGACGTCGCTTCCAGAATTCCGCGGCGGGAATAATTGCTTAATTTGTGATTTTTAACATTCTCACATGTAAGCACGACTATTCACGGAAAAAACTCAGAGGGGTATTTTCAATTTTTGCTCTCGACCGAATCCTCGAAATTCTCACTAGTAACGGGAGGCCAGTGAAAATTTTGAATAGTGAAAATCGTTCCTAAAAATTGCAAGTGGATTTTTGACTGAAACTTTGACAACTTCATCACAGCAGTACAAATATTGTTTCCAACGGATGATGTGTGGTTCCTGACGTCATGTGTCAAAAGTGGTCCCCCAGGCCATCTGACAGAAGTCGATTTTTCAAAAATTATCCACCAAAATCACTAAAATTGCCGCAATTTTGCTCCCAGACAAGATACAGCAAATCTGAGCATAGACTCGGAATCCTCATGAAATTTCGCATCTTTTGAGCCTAAAATCATGCGTTTTGGACAACATTGACGTTTCTTAGAAAAGCCTCAAAACGCGCCGAAAAAACACTCATTTTTGAAGGAGGAAAATGACCTATTTGAGATGGTTTTTAATTATTTGAACGTGTTCCACTTATCGACTCGTGATCTAGACATAAAATTGAAAAACTTTGTGGAAGAAAAACCGCAATATACTCCAATAGGTGAAACCTCAAAACTTTCCCAAATTCCAAAAATCAACGGGAGATCGTTGAGTATGCCGGAAAAAGTGGGTTCAGTTCTGATATGTTCCTGGAAGATTGAACAAATTCTAATCGGTAATACTTCGTCTAGACACGAAATAAAAAGACTTCATGGAGAAAAAACACAACTATACAAGAATATGTGATACCTCACCCGTACCTCCCGTTATGC
The DNA here is from genome assembly GCA_963932045.1 of Caenorhabditis sinica. NCBI lineage: Eukaryota > Metazoa > Nematoda > Chromadorea > Rhabditida > Rhabditidae > Caenorhabditis > Caenorhabditis sinica. The sequence continues at coordinate 27,152,904 of OZ009940.1, forward strand.
CGGCTTTCCTTTGATGAATCGAGAACAACGATGTTAGTTCCAAAATTTCCCTGGAGCAGAATTCGATCAATTAGCGATTTTCGACATTATCACATGTGCACACGACTATTCATGGAAGAAACTCAGACCCGTGTTTTCAATTTTCACACTTTGCTGAAACCCCCATTTCACCGGAATCCATGGTGAGGCCTCTCAAAAACCGGGTATGAGCGACGTCGATTCCAGAATCGCGCAACAGTAGGAATTCATTAATTTTGGTTTTTCGTCATGCTCAGATGATGTGTCAAGTGTCTATGGAAAGACATTCAAGGGTATATGTCATTTACCATTTCAACCCCGCATCTCAATATCGCCAAAATCAACGGGAGGCCTTTGAAAAATTGAAGAAACTAAGCTCAGTTCCAAAAAATTGCGAGTTGATTTTTGGCTCAAACTAGGACAACTTTGTCAAAACAGTATGATGATTGTTTCCAACGGATGATATGTGGGGCCGGACGTCATGTGTCAAAAGTGGTCCCCCAGGCCATCTGACGGAAGTCAATTTTCTGAAAAATTTCCACTCATTTTACTAAAATCACCGCAATTTTGCTCTCAGACAAGATACAGCAAATCTGAGAATAGATTCGGAATCCTCATGAAATTTCGCATCTTTTGAGCCTAAAATCATGCGTTTTTGACAACATTGACGTTTCTTAGAAAAGCCCGAAGACGCGCCGAAAAAGAGCTCATTTTTGAAGGGGAAAATGACATATTTCAGATGGTTATTGATTATTTGAACGTGTTCCACTTATCGACTCGTGACCTAGTCATAAAAATGAACAACTTTGTGGAGTAAAACCTAAAACATACAGCAATAGGGTCATACCTCATTGATGTCCAAAATTCCGAAAATCAACGGGAGGACGTCGAATATAGCGGGAAAAGTGGGTTCATTTCTAGATGGTTCCTCGAGGTTTGAACGGATTCCAATTGGTACATCTTCATGTAGGCATCAAAATATTCGACTTCATGGAGGAAAATCAAAAAAATACAGAAATATGTCTTTTCTCACCTAACCTCCCGTTTCCCGGAATCCATGGTGAGGCCTCTGAAAACCGGGAATGAGCGACGTCGCTTCCAGAATTCCGCGGCGGGAATAATTGCTTAATTTGTGATTTTTAACATTCTCACATGTAAGCACGACTATTCACGGAAAAAACTCAGAGGGGTATTTTCAATTTTTGCTCTCGACCGAATCCTCGAAATTCTCACTAGTAACGGGAGGCCAGTGAAAATTTTGAATAGTGAAAATCGTTCCTAAAAATTGCAAGTGGATTTTTGACTGAAACTTTGACAACTTCATCACAGCAGTACAAATATTGTTTCCAACGGATGATGTGTGGTTCCTGACGTCATGTGTCAAAAGTGGTCCCCCAGGCCATCTGACAGAAGTCGATTTTTCAAAAATTATCCACCAAAATCACTAAAATCGCCGCAATTTTGCTCCCAGACAAGATACAGCAAATCTGAGCATAGACTCGGAATCCTCATGAAATTTCGCATCTTTTGAGCCTAAAATCATGCGTTTTGGACAACATTGACGTTTCTTAGAAAAGCCTCAAAACGCGCCGAAAAAACACTCATTTTTGAAGGAGGAAAATGACCTATTTGAGATGGTTTTTAATTATTTGAACGTGTTCCACTTATCGACTCGTGATCTAGACATAAAATTGAAAAACTTTGTGGAAGAAAAACCGCAATATACTCCAATAGGTGAAACCTCAAAACTTTCCCAAATTCCAAAAATCAACGGGAGATCGTTGAGTATGCCGGAAAAAGTGGGTTCAGTTCTGATATGTTCCTGGAAGATTGAACAAATTCTAATCGGTAATACTTCGTCTAGACACGAAATAAAAAGACTTCATGGAGAAAAAACACAACTATACAAGAATATGTGATACCTCACCCGTACCTCCCGTTATGCCGGCTTTCCTTTGATGAATCGAGAACAACGATGTTAGTTCCAAAATTTCCCTGGAGCAGAATTCGATCAATTAGCGATTTTCGACATTATCACATGTGCACACGACTATTCATGGAAGAAACTCAGACCCGTGTTTTCAATTTTCACACTTTGCTGAAACCCCCATTTCACCGGAATCCATGGTGAGGCCTCTCAAAAACCGGGTATGAGCGACGTCGATTCCAGAATCGCGCAACAGTAGGAATTCATGAATTTTGGTTTTTCGTCATGCTCAGATGATGTGTCAAGTGTCTATGGAAAGACATTCAAGGGTATATGTCATTTACCATTTCAACCCCGCATCTCAATATCGCCAAAATCAACGGGAGGCCTTTGAAAAATTGAAGAAACTAAGCTCAGTTCCAAAAAATTGCGAGTTGATTTTTGGCTCAAACTAGGACAACTTTGTCAAAACAGTATGATGATTGTTTCCAACGGATGATATGTGGGGCCGGACGTCATGTGTCAAAAGTGGTCCCCCAGGCCATCTGACGGAAGTCAATTTTCTGAAAAATTTCCACTCATTTTACTAAAATCACCGCAATTTTGCTCTCAGACAAGATACAGCAAATCTGAGAATAGATTCGGAATCCTCATGAAATTTCGCATCTTTTGAGCCTAAAATCATGCGTTTTTGACAACATTGACGTTTCTTAGAAAAGCCCGAAGACGCGCCGAAAAAGAGCTCATTTTTGAAGGGGAAAATGACATATTTCAGATGGTTATTGATTATTTGAACGTGTTCCACTTATCGACTCGTGACCTAGTCATAAAAATGAACAACTTTGTGGAGTAAAACCTAAAACATACAGCAATAGGGTCATACCTCATTGATGTCCAAAATTCCGAAAATCAACGGGAGGACGTCGAATATAGCGGGAAAAGTGGGTTCATTTCTAGATGGTTCCTCGAGGTTTGAACGGATTCCAATTGGTACATCTTCATGTAGGCATCAAAATATTCGACTTCATGGAGGAAAATCAAAAAAATACAGAAATATGTCTTTTCTCACCTAACCTCCCGTTTCCCGGAATCCATGGTGAGGCCTCTGAAAACCGGGAATGAGCGACGTCGCTTCCAGAATTCCGCGGCGGGAATAATTGCTTAATTTGTGATTTTTAACATTCTCACATGTAAGCACGACTATTCACGGAAAAAACTCAGAGGGGTATTTTCAATTTTTGCTCTCGACCGAATCCTCGAAATTCTCACTAGTAACGGGAGGCCAGTGAAAATTTTGAATAGTGAAAATCGTTCCTAAAAATTGCAAGTGGATTTTTGACTGAAACTTTGACAACTTCATCACAGCAGTACAAATATTGTTTCCAACGGATGATGTGTGGTTCCTGACGTCATGTGTCAAAAGTGGTCCCCCAGGCCATCTGACAGAAGTCGATTTTTCAAAAATTATCCACCAAAATCACTAAAATCGCCGCAATTTTGCTCCCAGACAAGATACAGCAAATCTGAGCATAGACTCGGAATCCTCATGAAATTTCGCATCTTTTGAGCCTAAAATCATGCGTTTTGGACAACATTGACGTTTCTTAGAAAAGCCTCAAAACGCGCCGAAAAAACACTCATTTTTGAAGGAGGAAAATGACCTATTTGAGATGGTTTTTAATTATTTGAACGTGTTCCACTTATCGACTCGTGATCTAGACATAAAATTGAAAAACTTTGTGGAAGAAAAACCGCAATATACTCCAATAGGTGAAACCTCAAAACTTTCCCAAATTCCAAAAATCAACGGGAGATCGTTGAGTATGCCGGAAAAAGTGGGTTCAGTTCTGATATGTTCCTGGAAGATTGAACAAATTCTAATCGGTAATACTTCGTCTAGACACGAAATAAAAAGACTTCATGGAGAAAAAACACAACTATACAAGAATATGTGATACCTCACCCGTACCTCCCGTTATGCCGGCTTTCCTTTGATGAATCGAGAACAACGATGTTAGTTCCAAAATTTCCCTGGAGCAGAATTCGATCAATTAGCGATTTTCGACATTATCACATGTGCACACGACTATTCATGGAAGAAACTCAGACCCGTGTTTTCAATTTTCACACTTTGCTGAAACCCCCATTTCACCGGAATCCATGGTGAGGCCTCTCAAAAACCGGGTATGAGCGACGTCGATTCCAGAATCGCGCAACAGTAGGAATTCATGAATTTTGGTTTTTCGTCATGCTCAGATGATGTGTCAAGTGTCTATGGAAAGACATTCAAGGGTATATGTCATTTACCATTTCAACCCCGCATCTCAATATCGCCAAAATCAACGGGAGGCCTTTGAAAAATTGAAGAAACTAAGCTCAGTTCCAAAAAATTGCGAGTTGATTTTTGGCTCAAACTAGGACAACTTTGTCAAAACAGTATGATGATTGTTTCCAACGGATGATATGTGGGGCCGGACGTCATGTGTCAAAAGTGGTCCCCCAGGCCATCTGACGGAAGTCAATTTTCTGAAAAATTTCCACTCATTTTACTAAAATCACCGCAATTTTGCTCTCAGACAAGATACAGCAAATCTGAGAATAGATTCGGAATCCTCATGAAATTTCGCATCTTTTGAGCCTAAAATCATGCGTTTTTGACAACATTGACGTTTCTTAGAAAAGCCCGAAGACGCGCCGAAAAAGAGCTCATTTTTGAAGGGGAAAATGACATATTTCAGATGGTTATTGATTATTTGAACGTGTTCCACTTATCGACTCGTGACCTAGTCATAAAAATGAACAACTTTGTGGAGTAAAACCTAAAACATACAGCAATAGGGTCATACCTCATTGATGTCCAAAATTCCGAAAATCAACGGGAGGACGTCGAATATAGCGGGAAAAGTGGGTTCATTTCTAGATGGTTCCTCGAGGTTTGAACGGATTCCAATTGGTACATCTTCATGTAGGCATCAAAATATTCGACTTCATGGAGGAAAATCAAAAAAATACAGAAATATGTCTTTTCTCACCTAACCTCCCGTTTCCCGGAATCCATGGTGAGGCCTCTGAAAACCGGGAATGAGCGACGTCGCTTCCAGAATTCCGCGGCGGGAATAATTGCTTAATTTGTGATTTTTAACATTCTCACATGTAAGCACGACTATTCACGGAAAAAACTCAGAGGGGTATTTTCAATTTTTGCTCTCGACCGAATCCTCGAAATTCTCACTAGTAACGGGAGGCCAGTGAAAATTTTGAATAGTGAAAATCGTTCCTAAAAATTGCAAGTGGATTTTTGACTGAAACTTTGACAACTTCATCACAGCAGTACAAATATTGTTTCCAACGGATGATGTGTGGTTCCTGACGTCATGTGTCAAAAGTGGTCCCCCAGGCCATCTGACAGAAGTCGATTTTTCAAAAATTATCCACCAAAATCACTAAAATCGCCGCAATTTTGCTCCCAGACAAGATACAGCAAATCTGAGCATAGACTCGGAATCCTCATGAAATTTCGCATCTTTTGAGCCTAAAATCATGCGTTTTGGACAACATTGACGTTTCTTAGAAAAGCCTCAAAACGCGCCGAAAAAACACTCATTTTTGAAGGAGGAAAATGACCTATTTGAGATGGTTTTTAATTATTTGAACGTGTTCCACTTATCGACTCGTGATCTAGACATAAAATTGAAAAACTTTGTGGAAGAAAAACCGCAATATACTCCAATAGGTGAAACCTCAAAACTTTCCCAAATTCCAAAAATCAACGGGAGATCGTTGAGTATGCCGGAAAAAGTGGGTTCAGTTCTGATATGTTCCTGGAAGATTGAACAAATTCTAATCGGTAATACTTCGTCTAGACACGAAATAAAAAGACTTCATGGAGAAAAAACACAACTATACAAGAATATGTGATACCTCACCCGTACCTCCCGTTATGCCGGCTTTCCTTTGATGAATCGAGAACAACGATGTTAGTTCCAAAATTTCCCTGGAGCAGAATTCGATCAATTAGCGATTTTCGACATTATCACATGTGCACACGACTATTCATGGAAGAAACTCAGACCCGTGTTTTCAATTTTCACACTTTGCTGAAACCCCCATTTCACCGGAATCCATGGTGAGGCCTCTCAAAAACCGGGTATGAGCGACGTCGATTCCAGAATCGCGCAACAGTAGGAATTCATGAATTTTGGTTTTTCGTCATGCTCAGATGATGTGTCAAGTGTCTATGGAAAGACATTCAAGGGTATATGTCATTTACCATTTCAACCCCGCATCTCAATATCGCCAAAATCAACGGGAGGCCTTTGAAAAATTGAAGAAACTAAGCTCAGTTCCAAAAAATTGCGAGTTGATTTTTGGCTCAAACTAGGACAACTTTGTCAAAACAGTATGATGATTGTTTCCAACGGATGATATGTGGGGCCGGACGTCATGTGTCAAAAGTGGTCCTCCAGGCCATCTGACGGAAGTCAATTTTCTGAAAAATTTCCACTCATTTTACTAAAATCACCGCAATTTTGCTCTCAGACAAGATACAGCAAATCTGAGAATAGATTCGGAATCCTCATGAAATTTCGCATCTTTTGAGCCTAAAATCATGCGTTTTTGACAACATTGACGTTTCTTAGAAAAGCCCGAAGACGCGCCGAAAAAGAGCTCATTTTTGAAGGGGAAAATGACATATTTCAGATGGTTATTGATTATTTGAACGTGTTCCACTTATCGACTCGTGACCTAGTCATAAAAATGAACAACTTTGTGGAGTAAAACCTAAAACATACAGCAATAGGGTCATACCTCATTGATGTCCAAAATTCCGAAAATCAACGGGAGGACGTCGAATATAGCGGGAAAAGTGGGTTCATTTCTAGATGGTTCCTCGAGGTTTGAACGGATTCCAATTGGTACATCTTCATGTAGGCATCAAAATATTCGACTTCATGGAGGAAAATCAAAAAAATACAGAAATATGTCTTTTCTCACCTAACCTCCCGTTTCCCGGAATCCATGGTGAGGCCTCTGAAAACCGGGAATGAGCGACGTCGCTTCCAGAATTCCGCGGCGGGAATAATTGCTTAATTTGTGATTTTTAACATTCTCACATGTAAGCACGACTATTCACGGAAAAAACTCAGAGGGGTATTTTCAATTTTTGCTCTCGACCGAATCCTCGAAATTCTCACTAGTAACGGGAGGCCAGTGAAAATTTTGAATAGTGAAAATCGTTCCTAAAAATTGCAAGTGGATTTTTGACTGAAACTTTGACAACTTCATCACAGCAGTACAAATATTGTTTCCAACGGATGATGTGTGGTTCCTGACGTCATGTGTCAAAAGTGGTCCCCCAGGCCATCTGACAGAAGTCGATTTTTCAAAAATTATCCACCAAAATCACTAAAATCGCCGCAATTTTGCTCCCAGACAAGATACAGCAAATCTGAGCATAGACTCGGAATCCTCATGAAATTTCGCATCTTTTGAGCCTAAAATCATGCGTTTTGGACAACATTGACGTTTCTTAGAAAAGCCTCAAAACGCGCCGAAAAAACACTCATTTTTGAAGGAGGAAAATGACCTATTTGAGATGGTTTTTAATTATTTGAACGTGTTCCACTTATCGACTCGTGACCTAGTCATAAAATTGAAAAACTTTGTGGAAGAAAAACCGCAATATACTCCAATAGGTGAAACCTCAAAACTTTCCCAAATTCCAAAAATCAACGGGAGATCGTTGAGTATGCCGGAAAAAGTGGGTTCAGTTCTGATATGTTCCTGGAAGATTGAACAAATTCTAATCGGTAATACTTCGTCTAGACACGAAATAAAAAGACTTCATGGAGAAAAAACACAACTATACAAGAATATGTGATACCTCACCCGTACCTCCCGTTATGCCGGCTTTCCTTTGATGAATCGAGAACAACGATGTTAGTTCCAAAATTTCCCTGGAGCAGAATTCGATCAATTAGCGATTTTCGACATTATCACATGTGCACACGACTATTCATGGAAGAAACTCAGACCCGTGTTTTCAATTTTCACACTTTGCTGAAACCCCCATTTCACCGGAATCCATGGTGAGGCCTCTCAAAAACCGGGTATGAGCGACGTCGATTCCAGAATCGCGCAACAGTAGGAATTCATGAATTTTGGTTTTTCGTCATGCTCAGATGATGTGTCAAGTGTCTATGGAAAGACATTCAAGGGTATATGTCATTTACCATTTCAACCCCGCATCTCAATATCGCCAAAATCAACGGGAGGCCTTTGAAAAATTGAAGAAACTAAGCTCAGTTCCAAAAAATTGCGAGTTGATTTTTGGCTCAAACTAGGACAACTTTGTCAAAACAGTATGATGATTGTTTCCAACGGATGATATGTGGGGCCGGACGTCATGTGTCAAAAGTGGTCCCCCAGGCCATCTGACGGAAGTCAATTTTCTGAAAAATTTCCACTCATTTTACTAAAATCACCGCAATTTTGCTCTCAGACAAGATACAGCAAATCTGAGAATAGATTCGGAATCCTCATGAAATTTCGCATCTTTTGAGCCTAAAATCATGCGTTTTTGACAACATTGACGTTTCTTAGAAAAGCCCGAAGACGCGCCGAAAAAGAGCTCATTTTTGAAGGGGAAAATGACATATTTCAGATGGTTATTGATTATTTGAACGTGTTCCACTTATCGACTCGTGACCTAGTCATAAAAATGAACAACTTTGTGGAGTAAAACCTAAAACATACAGCAATAGGGTCATACCTCATTGATGTCCAAAATTCCGAAAATCAACGGGAGGACGTCGAATATAGCGGGAAAAGTGGGTTCATTTCTAGATGGTTCCTCGAGGTTTGAACGGATTCCAATTGGTACATCTTCATGTAGGCATCAAAATATTCGACTTCATGGAGGAAAATCAAAAAAATACAGAAATATGTCTTTTCTCACCTAACCTCCCGTTTCCCGGAATCCATGGTGAGGCCTCTGAAAACCGGGAATGAGCGACGTCGCTTCCAGAATTCCGCGGCGGGAATAATTGCTTAATTTGTGATTTTTAACATTCTCACATGTAAGCACGACTATTCACGGAAAAAACTCAGAGGGGTATTTTCAATTTTTGCTCTCGACCGAATCCTCGAAATTCTCACTAGTGACGGGAGGCCAGTGAAAATTTTGAATAGTGAAAATCGTTCCTAAAAATTGCAAGTGGATTTTTGACTGAAACTTTGACAACTTCATCACAGCAGTACAAATATTGTTTCCAACGGATGATGTGTGGTTCCTGACGTCATGTGTCAAAAGTGGTCCCCCAGGCCATCTGACAGAAGTCGATTTTTCAAAAATTATCCACCAAAATCACTAAAATCGCCGCAATTTTGCTCCCAGACAAGATACAGCAAATCTGAGCATAGACTCGGAATCCTCATGAAATTTCGCATCTTTTGAGCCTAAAATCATGCGTTTTGGACAACATTGACGTTTCTTAGAAAAGCCTCAAAACGCGCCGAAAAAACACTCATTTTTGAAGGAGGAAAATGACCTATTTGAGATGGTTTTTAATTATTTGAACGTGTTCCACTTATCGACTCGTGACCTAGTCATAAAATTGAAAAACTTTGTGGAAGAAAAACCGCAATATACTCCAATAGGTGAAACCTCAAAACTTTCCCAAATTCCAAAAATCAACGGGAGATCGTTGAGTATGGTGGAAAAAGTGGGTTCAGTTCTGATATGTTCCTGGAAGATTGAACAAATTCTAATCGGTAATACTTCGTCTAGACACGAAATAAAAAGACTTCATGGAGAAAAAACACAACTATACAAGAATATGTGATACCTCACCCGTACCTCCCGTTATGCCGGCTTTCCTTTGATGAATCGAGAACAACGATGTTAGTTCCAAAATTTCCCTGGAGCAGAATTCGATCAATTAGCGATTTTCGACATTATCACATGTGCACACGACTATTCATGGAAGAAACTCAGACCCGTGTTTTCAATTTTCACACTTTGCTGAAACCCCCATTTCACCGGAATCCATGGTGAGGCCTCTCAAAAACCGGGTATGAGCGACGTCGATTCCAGAATCGCGCAACAGTAGGAATTCATGAATTTTGGTTTTTCGTCATGCTCAGATGATGTGTCAAGTGTCTATGGAAAGACATTCAAGGGTATATGTCATTTACCATTTCAACCCCGCATCTCAATATCGCCAAAATCAACGGGAGGCCTTTGAAAAATTGAAGAAACTAAGCTCAGTTCCAAAAAATTGCGAGTTGATTTTTGGCTCAAACTAGGACAACTTTGTCAAAACAGTATGATGATTGTTTCCAACGGATGATATGTGGGGCCGGACGTCATGTGTCAAAAGTGGTCCCCCAGGCCATCTGACGGAAGTCAATTTTCTGAAAAATTTCCACTCATTTTACTAAAATCACCGCAATTTTGCTCTCAGACAAGATACAGCAAATCTGAGAATAGATTCGGAATCCTCATGAAATTTCGCATCTTTTGAGCCTAAAATCATGCGTTTTTGACAACATTGACGTTTCTTAGAAAAGCCCGAAGACGCGCCGAAAAAGAGCTCATTTTTGAAGGGGAAAATGACATATTTCAGATGGTTATTGATTATTTGAACGTGTTCCACTTATCGACTCGTGACCTAGTCATAAAAATGAACAACTTTGTGGAGTAAAACCTAAAACATACAGCAATAGGGTCATACCTCATTGATGTCCAAAATTCCGAAAATCAACGGGAGGACGTCGAATATAGCGGGAAAAGTGGGTTCATTTCTAGATGGTTCCTCGAGGTTTGAACGGATTCCAATTGGTACATCTTCATGTAGGCATCAAAATATTCGACTTCATGGAGGAAAATCAAAAAAATACAGAAATATGTCTTTTCTCACCTAACCTCCCGTTTCCCGGAATCCATGGTGAGGCCTCTGAAAACCGGGAATGAGCGACGTCGCTTCCAGAATTCCGCGGCGGGAATAATTGCTTAATTTGTGATTTTTAACATTCTCACATGTAAGCACGACTATTCACGGAAAAAACTCAGAGGGGTATTTTCAATTTTTGCTCTCGACCGAATCCTCGAAATTCTCACTAGTGACGGGAGGCCAGTGAAAATTTTGAATAGTGAAAATCGTTCCTAAAAATTGCAAGTGGATTTTTGACTGAAACTTTGACAACTTCATCACAGCAGTACAAATATTGTTTCCAACGGATGATGTGTGGTTCCTGACGTCATGTGTCAAAAGTGGTCCCCCAGGCCATCTGACAGAAGTCGATTTTTCAAAAATTATCCACCAAAATCACTAAAATCGCCGCAATTTTGCTCCCAGACAAGATACAGCAAATCTGAGCATAGACTCGGAATCCTCATGAAATTTCGCATCTTTTGAGCCTAAAATCATGCGTTTTGGACAACATTGACGTTTCTTAGAAAAGCCTCAAAACGCGCCGAAAAAACACTCATTTTTGAAGGAGGAAAATGACCTATTTGAGATGGTTTTTAATTATTTGAACGTGTTCCACTTATCGACTCGTGACCTAGTCATAAAATTGAAAAACTTTGTGGAAGAAAAACCGCAATATACTCCAATAGGTGAAACCTCAAAACTTTCCCAAATTCCAAAAATCAACGGGAGATCGTTGAGTATGGTGGAAAAAGTGGGTTCAGTTCTGATATGTTCCTGGAAGATTGAACAAATTCTAATCGGTAATACTTCGTCTAGACACGAAATAAAAAGACTTCATGGAGAAAAAACACAACTATACAAGAATATGTGATACCTCACCCGTACCTCCCGTTATGCCGGCTTTCCTTTGATGAATCGAGAACAACGATGTTAGTTCCAAAATTTCCCTGGAGCAGAATTCGATCAATTAGCGATTTTCGACATTATCACATGTGCACACGACTATTCATGGAAGAAACTCAGACCCGTGTTTTCAATTTTCACACTTTGCTGAAACCCCCATTTCACCGGAATCCATGGTGAGGCCTCTCAAAAACCGGGTATGAGCGACGTCGATTCCAGAATCGCGCAACAGTAGGAATTCATGAATTTTGGTTTTTCGTCATGCTCAGATGATGTGTCAAGTGTCTATGGAAAGACATTCAAGGGTATATGTCATTTACCATTTCAACCCCGCATCTCAATATCGCCAAAATCAACGGGAGGCCTTTGAAAAATTGAAGAAACTAAGCTCAGTTCCAAAAAATTGCGAGTTGATTTTTGGCTCAAACTAGGACAACTTTGTCAAAACAGTATGATGATTGTTTCCAACGGATGATATGTGGGGCCGGACGTCATGTGTCAAAAGTGGTCCCCCAGGCCATCTGACGGAAGTCAATTTTCTGAAAAATTTCCACTCATTTTACTAAAATTGCCGCAATTTTGCTCTCAGACAAGATACAGCAAATCTGAAAATAGATTCGGAATCCTCATGAAATTTCGCATCTTTTGAGCCTAAAATCATGCGTTTTTGACAACATTGACGTTTCTTAGAAAAGCCCGAAGACGCGCCGAAAAAGAGCTCATTTTTGAAGGGGAAAATGACATATTTCAGATGGTTATTGATTATTTGAACGTGTTCCACTTATCGACTCGTGACCTAGTCATAAAAATGAACAACTTTGTGGAGTAAAACCTAAAACATACAGCAATAGGGTCATACCTCATTGATGTCCAAAATTCCGAAAATCAACGGGAGGACGTCGAATATAGCGGGAAAAGTGGGTTCATTTCTAGATGGTTCCTCGAGGTTTGAACGGATTCCAATTGGTACATCTTCATGTAGGCATCAAAATATTCGACTTCATGGAGGAAAATCAAAAAAATACAGAAATATGTCTTTTCTCACCTAACCTCCCGTTTCCCGGAATCCATGGTGAGGCCTCTGAAAACCGGGAATGAGCGACGTCGCTTCCAGAATTCCGCGGCGGGAATAATTGCTTAATTTGTGATTTTTAACATTCTCACATGTAAGCACGACTATTCACGGAAAAAACTCAGAGGGGTATTTTCAATTTTTGCTCTCGACCGAATCCTCGAAATTCTCACTAGTAACGGGAGGCCAGTGAAAATTTTGAATAGTGAAAATCGTTCCTAAAAATTGCAAGTGGATTTTTGACTGAAACTTTGACAACTTCATCACAGCAGTACAAATATTGTTTCCAACGGATGATGTGTGGTTCCTGACGTCATGTGTCAAAAGTGGTCCCCCAGGCCATCTGACAGAAGTCGATTTTTCAAAAATTATCCACCAAAATCACTAAAATCGCCGCAATTTTGCTCCCAGACAAGATACAGCAAATCTGAGCATAGACTCGGAATCCTCATGAAATTTCGCATCTTTTGAGCCTAAAATCATGCGTTTTGGACAACATTGACGTTTCTTAGAAAAGCCTCAAAACGCGCCGAAAAAACACTCATTTTTGAAGGAGGAAAATGACCTATTTGAGATGGTTTTTAATTATTTGAACGTGTTCCACTTATCGACTCGTGACCTAGTCATAAAATTGAAAAACTTTGTGGAAGAAAAACCGCAATATACTCCAATAGGTGAAACCTCAAAACTTTCCCAAATTCCAAAAATCAACGGGAGATCGTTGAGTATGCCGGAAAAAGTGGGTTCAGTTCTGATATGTTCCTGGAAGATTGAACAAATTCTAATCGGTAATACTTCGTCTAGACACGAAATAAAAAGACTTCATGGAGAAAAAACACAACTATACAAGAATATGTGATACCTCACCCGTACCTCCCGTTATGCCGGCTTTCCTTTGATGAATCGAGAACAACGATGTTAGTTCCAAAATTTCCCTGGAGCAGAATTCGATCAATTAGCGATTTTCGACATTATCACATGTGCACACGACTATTCATGGAAGAAACTCAGACCCGTGTTTTCAATTTTCACACTTTGCTGAAACCCCCATTTCACCGGAATCCATGGTGAGGCCTCTCAAAAACCGGGTATGAGCGACGTCGATTCCAGAATCGCGCAACAGTAGGAATTCATGAATTTTGGTTTTTCGTCATGCTCAGATGATGTGTCAAGTGTCTATGGAAAGACATTCAAGGGTATATGTCATTTACCATTTCAACCCCGCATCTCAATATCGCCAAAATCAACGGGAGGCCTTTGAAAAATTGAAGAAACTAAGCTCAGTTCCAAAAAATTGCGAGTTGATTTTTGGCTCAAACTAGGACAACTTTGTCAAAACAGTATGATGATTGTTTCCAACGGATGATATGTGGGGCCGGACGTCATGTGTCAAAAGTGGTCCCCCAGGCCATCTGACGGAAGTCAATTTTCTGAAAAATTTCCACTCATTTTACTAAAATCACCGCAATTTTGCTCTCAGACAAGATACAGCAAATCTGAGAATAGATTCGGAATCCTCATGAAATTTCGCATCTTTTGAGCCTAAAATCATGCGTTTTTGACAACATTGACGTTTCTTAGAAAAGCCCGAAGACGCGCCGAAAAAGAGCTCATTTTTGAAGGGGAAAATGACATATTTCAGATGGTTATTGATTATTTGAACGTGTTCCACTTATCGACTCGTGACCTAGTCATAAAAATGAACAACTTTGTGGAGTAAAACCTAAAACATACAGCAATAGGGTCATACCTCATTGATGTCCAAAATTCCGAAAATCAACGGGAGGACGTCGAATATAGCGGGAAAAGTGGGTTCATTTCTAGATGGTTCCTCGAGGTTTGAACGGATTCCAATTGGTACATCTTCATGTAGGCATCAAAATATTCGACTTCATGGAGGAAAATCAAAAAAATACAGAAATATGTCTTTTCTCACCTAACCTCCCGTTTCCCGGAATCCATGGTGAGGCCTCTGAAAACCGGGAATGAGCGACGTCGCTTCCAGAATTCCGCGGCGGGAATAATTGCTTAATTTGTGATTTTTAACATTCTCACATGTAAGCACGACTATTCACGGAAAAAACTCAGAGGGGTATTTTCAATTTTTGCTCTCGACCGAATCCTCGAAATTCTCACTAGTAACGGGAGGCCAGTGAAAATTTTGAATAGTGAAAATCGTTCCTAAAAATTGCAAGTGGATTTTTGACTGAAACTTTGACAACTTCATCACAGCAGTACAAATATTGTTTCCAACGGATGATGTGTGGTTCCTGACGTCATGTGTCAAAAGTGGTCCCCCAGGCCATCTGACAGAAGTCGATTTTTCAAAAATTATCCACCAAAATCACTAAAATCGCCGCAATTTTGCTCCCAGACAAGATACAGCAAATCTGAGCATAGACTCGGAATCCTCATGAAATTTCGCATCTTTTGAGCCTAAAATCATGCGTTTTGGACAACATTGACGTTTCTTAGAAAAGCCTCAAAACGCGCCGAAAAAACACTCATTTTTGAAGGAGGAAAATGACCTATTTGAGATGGTTTTTAATTATTTGAACGTGTTCCACTTATCGACTCGTGATCTAGACATAAAATTGAAAAACTTTGTGGAAGAAAAACCGCAATATACTCCAATAGGTGAAACCTCAAAACTTTCCCAAATTCCAAAAATCAACGGGAGATCGTTGAGTATGCCGGAAAAAGTGGGTTCAGTTCTGATATGTTCCTGGAAGATTGAACAAATTCTAATCGGTAATACTTCGTCTAGACACGAAATAAAAAGACTTCATGGAGAAAAAACACAACTATACAAGAATATGTGATACCTCACCCGTACCTCCCGTTATGCCGGCTTTCCTTTGATGAATCGAGAACAACGATGTTAGTTCCAAAATTTCCCTGGAGCAGAATTCGATCAATTAGCGATTTTCGACATTATCACATGTGCACACGACTATTCATGGAAGAAACTCAGACCCGTGTTTTCAATTTTCACACTTTGCTGAAACCCCCATTTCACCGGAATCCATGGTGAGGCCTCTCAAAAACCGGGTATGAGCGACGTCGATTCCAGAATCGCGCAACAGTAGGAATTCATGAATTTTGGTTTTTCGTCATGCTCAGATGATGTGTCAAGTGTCTATGGAAAGACATTCAAGGGTATATGTCATTTACCATTTCAACCCCGCATCTCAATATCGCCAAAATCAACGGGAGGCCTTTGAAAAATTGAAGAAACTAAGCTCAGTTCCAAAAAATTGCGAGTTGATTTTTGGCTCAAACTAGGACAACTTTGTCAAAACAGTATGATGATTGTTTCCAACGGATGATATGTGGGGCCGGACGTCATGTGTCAAAAGTGGTCCCCCAGGCCATCTGACGGAAGTCAATTTTCTGAAAAATTTCCACTCATTTTACTAAAATCACCGCAATTTTGCTCTCAGACAAGATACAGCAAATCTGAGAATAGATTCGGAATCCTCATGAAATTTCGCATCTTTTGAGCCTAAAATCATGCGTTTTTGACAACATTGACGTTTCTTAGAAAAGCCCGAAGACGCGCCGAAAAAGAGCTCATTTTTGAAGGGGAAAATGACATATTTCAGATGGTTATTGATTATTTGAACGTGTTCCACTTATCGACTCGTGACCTAGTCATAAAAATGAACAACTTTGTGGAGTAAAACCTAAAACATACAGCAATAGGGTCATACCTCATTGATGTCCAAAATTCCGAAAATCAACGGGAGGACGTCGAATATAGCGGGAAAAGTGGGTTCATTTCTAGATGGTTCCTCGAGGTTTGAACGGATTCCAATTGGTACATCTTCATGTAGGCATCAAAATATTCGACTTCATGGAGGAAAATCAAAAAAATACAGAAATATGTCTTTTCTCACCTAACCTCCCGTTTCCCGGAATCCATGGTGAGGCCTCTGAAAACCGGGAATGAGCGACGTCGCTTCCAGAATTCCGCGGCGGGAATAATTGCTTAATTTGTGATTTTTAACATTCTCACATGTAAGCACGACTATTCACGGAAAAAACTCAGAGGGGTATTTTCAATTTTTGCTCTCGACCGAATCCTCGAAATTCTCACTAGTAACGGGAGGCCAGTGAAAATTTTGAATAGTGAAAATCGTTCCTAAAAATTGCAAGTGGATTTTTGACTGAAACTTTGACAACTTCATCACAGCAGTACAAATATTGTTTCCAACGGATGATGTGTGGTTCCTGACGTCATGTGTCAAAAGTGGTCCCCCAGGCCATCTGACAGAAGTCGATTTTTCAAAAATTATCCACCAAAATCACTAAAATCGCCGCAATTTTGCTCCCAGACAAGATACAGCAAATCTGAGCATAGACTCGGAATCCTCACGAAATTTCGCATCTTTTGAGCCTAAAATCATGCGTTTTGGACAACATTGACGTTTCTTAGAAAAGCCTCAAAACGCGCCGAAAAAACACTCATTTTTGAAGGAGGAAAATGACCTATTTGAGATGGTTTTTAATTATTTGAACGTGTTCCACTTATCGACTCGTGACCTAGTCATAAAATTGAAAAACTTTGTGGAAGAAAAACCGCAATATACTCCAATAGGTGAAACCTCAAAACTTTCCCAAATTCCAAAAATCAACGGGAGATCGTTGAGTATGCCGGAAAAAGTGGGTTCAGTTCTGATATGTTCCTGGAAGATTGAACAAATTCTAATCGGTAATACTTCGTCTAGACACGAAATAAAAAGACTTCATGGAGAAAAAACACAACTATACAAGAATATGTGATACCTCACCCGTACCTCCCGTTATGCCGGCTTTCCTTTGATGAATCGAGAACAACGATGTTAGTTCCAAAATTTCCCTGGAGCAGAATTCGATCAATTAGCGATTTTCGACATTATCACATGTGCACACGACTATTCATGGAAGAAACTCAGACCCGTGTTTTCAATTTTCACACTTTGCTGAAACCCCCATTTCACCGGAATCCATGGTGAGGCCTCTCAAAAACCGGGTATGAGCGACGTCGATTCCAGAATCGCGCAACAGTAGGAATTCATGAATTTTGGTTTTTCGTCATGCTCAGATGATGTGTCAAGTGTCTATGGAAAGACATTCAAGGGTATATGTCATTTACCATTTCAACCCCGCATCTCAATATCGCCAAAATCAACGGGAGGCCTTTGAAAAATTGAAGAAACTAAGCTCAGTTCCAAAAAATTGCGAGTTGATTTTTGGCTCAAACTAGGACAACTTTGTCAAAACAGTATGATGATTGTTTCCAACGGATGATATGTGGGGCCGGACGTCATGTGTCAAAAGTGGTCCCCCAGGCCATCTGACGGAAGTCAATTTTCTGAAAAATTTCCACTCATTTTACTAAAATCACCGCAATTTTGCTCTCAGACAAGATACAGCAAATCTGAGAATAGATTCGGAATCCTCATGAAATTTCGCATCTTTTGAGCCTAAAATCATGCGTTTTTGACAACATTGACGTTTCTTAGAAAAGCCCGAAGACGCGCCGAAAAAGAGCTCATTTTTGAAGGGGAAAATGACATATTTCAGATGGTTATTGATTATTTGAACGTGTTCCACTTATCGACTCGTGACCTAGTCATAAAAATGAACAACTTTGTGGAGTAAAACCTAAAACATACAGCAATAGGGTCATACCTCATTGATGTCCAAAATTCCGAAAATCAACGGGAGGACGTCGAATATAGCGGGAAAAGTGGGTTCATTTCTAGATGGTTCCTCGAGGTTTGAACGGATTCCAATTGGTACATCTTCATGTAGGCATCAAAATATTCGACTTCATGGAGGAAAATCAAAAAAATACAGAAATATGTCTTTTCTCACCTAACCTCCCGTTTCCCGGAATCCATGGTGAGGCCTCTGAAAACCGGGAATGAGCGACGTCGCTTCCAGAATTCCGCGGCGGGAATAATTGCTTAATTTGTGATTTTTAACATTCTCACATGTAAGCACGACTATTCACGGAAAAAACTCAGAGGGGTATTTTCAATTTTTGCTCTCGACCGAATCCTCGAAATTCTCACTAGTAACGGGAGGCCAGTGAAAATTTTGAATAGTGAAAATCGTTCCTAAAAATTGCAAGTGGATTTTTGACTGAAACTTTGACAACTTCATCACAGCAGTACAAATATTGTTTCCAACGGATGATGTGTGGTTCCTGACGTCATGTGTCAAAAGTGGTCCCCCAGGCCATCTGACAGAAGTCGATTTTTCAAAAATTATCCACCAAAATCACTAAAATCGCCGCAATTTTGCTCCCAGACAAGATACAGCAAATCTGAGCATAGACTCGGAATCCTCATGAAATTTCGCATCTTTTGAGCCTAAAATCATGCGTTTTGGACAACATTGACGTTTCTTAGAAAAGCCTCAAAACGCGCCGAAAAAACACTCATTTTTGAAGGAGGAAAATGACCTATTTGAGATGGTTTTTAATTATTTGAACGTGTTCCACTTATCGACTCGTGATCTAGACATAAAATTGAAAAACTTTGTGGAAGAAAAACCGCAATATACTCCAATAGGTGAAACCTCAAAACTTTCCCAAATTCCAAAAATCAACGGGAGATCGTTGAGTATGCCGGAAAAAGTGGGTTCAGTTCTGATATGTTCCTGGAAGATTGAACAAATTCTAATCGGTAATACTTCGTCTAGACACGAAATAAAAAGACTTCATGGAGAAAAAACACAACTATACAAGAATATGTGATACCTCACCCGTACCTCCCGTTATGCCGGCTTTCCTTTGATGAATCGAGAACAACGATGTTAGTTCCAAAATTTCCCTGGAGCAGAATTCGATCAATTAGCGATTTTCGACATTATCACATGTGCACACGACTATTCATGGAAGAAACTCAGACCCGTGTTTTCAATTTTCACACTTTGCTGAAACCCCCATTTCACCGGAATCCATGGTGAGGCCTCTCAAAAACCGGGTATGAGCGACGTCGATTCCAGAATCGCGCAACAGTAGGAATTCATGAATTTTGGTTTTTCGTCATGCTCAGATGATGTGTCAAGTGTCTATGGAAAGACATTCAAGGGTATATGTCATTTACCATTTCAACCCCGCATCTCAATATCGCCAAAATCAACGGGAGGCCTTTGAAAAATTGAAGAAACTAAGCTCAGTTCCAAAAAATTGCGAGTTGATTTTTGGCTCAAACTAGGACAACTTTGTCAAAACAGTATGATGATTGTTTCCAACGGATGATATGTGGGGCCGGACGTCATGTGTCAAAAGTGGTCCCCCAGGCCATCTGACGGAAGTCAATTTTCTGAAAAATTTCCACTCATTTTACTAAAATCACCGCAATTTTGCTCTCAGACAAGATACAGCAAATCTGAGAATAGATTCGGAATCCTCATGAAATTTCGCATCTTTTGAGCCTAAAATCATGCGTTTTTGACAACATTGACGTTTCTTAGAAAAGCCCGAAGACGCGCCGAACAAGAGCTCATTTTTGAAGGGGAAAATGACATATTTCAGATGGTTATTGATTATTTGAACGTGTTCCACTTATCGACTCGTGACCTAGTCATAAAAATGAACAACTTTGTGGAGTAAAACCTAAAACATACAGCAATAGGGTCATACCTCATTGATGTCCAAAATTCCGAAAATCAACGGGAGGACGTCGAATATAGCGGGAAAAGTGGGTTCATTTCTAGATGGTTCCTCGAGGTTTGAACGGATTCCAATTGGTACATCTTCATGTAGGCATCAAAATATTCGACTTCATGGAGGAAAATCAAAAAAATACAGAAATATGTCTTTTCTCACCTAACCTCCCGTTTCCCGGAATCCATGGTGAGGCCTCTGAAAACCGGGAATGAGCGACGTCGCTTCCAGAATTCCGCGGCGGGAATAATTGCTTAATTTGTGATTTTTAACATTCTCACATGTAAGCACGACTATTCACGGAAAAAACTCAGAGGGGTATTTTCAATTTTTGCTCTCGACCGAATCCTCGAAATTCTCACTAGTAACGGGAGGCCAGTGAAAATTTTGAATAGTGAAAATCGTTCCTAAAAATTGCAAGTGGATTTTTGACTGAAACTTTGACAACTTCATCACAGCAGTACAAATATTGTTTCCAACGGATGATGTGTGGTTCCTGACGTCATGTGTCAAAAGTGGTCCCCCAGGCCATCTGACAGAAGTCGATTTTTCAAAAATTATCCACCAAAATCACTAAAATCGCCGCAATTTTGCTCCCAGACAAGATACAGCAAATCTGAGCATAGACTCGGAATCCTCATGAAATTTCGCATCTTTTGAGCCTAAAATCATGCGTTTTGGACAACATTGACGTTTCTTAGAAAAGCCTCAAAACGCGCCGAAAAAACACTCATTTTTGAAGGAGGAAAATGACCTATTTGAGATGGTTTTTAATTATTTGAACGTGTTCCACTTATCGACTCGTGACCTAGTCATAAAATTGAAAAACTTTGTGGAAGAAAAACCGCAATATACTCCAATAGGTGAAACCTCAAAACTTTCCCAAATTCCAAAAATCAACGGGAGATCGTTGAGTATGCCGGAAAAAGTGGGTTCAGTTCTGATATGTTCCTGGAAGATTGAACAAATTCTAATCGGTAATACTTCGTCTAGACACGAAATAAAAAGACTTCATGGAGAAAAAACACAACTATACAAGAATATGTGATACCTCACCCGTACCTCCCGTTATGCCGGCTTTCCTTTGATGAATCGAGAACAACGATGTTAGTTCCAAAATTTCCCTGGAGCAGAATTCGATCAATTAGCGATTTTCGACATTATCACATGTGCACACGACTATTCATGGAAGAAACTCAGACCCGTGTTTTCAATTTTCACACTTTGCTGAAACCCCCATTTCACCGGAATCCATGGTGAGGCCTCTCAAAAACCGGGTATGAGCGACGTCGATTCCAGAATCGCGCAACAGTAGGAATTCATGAATTTTGGTTTTTCGTCATGCTCAGATGATGTGTCAAGTGTCTATGGAAAGACATTCAAGGGTATATGTCATTTACCATTTCAACCCCGCATCTCAATATCGCCAAAATCAACGGGAGGCCTTTGAAAAATTGAAGAAACTAAGCTCAGTTCCAAAAAATTGCGAGTTGATTTTTGGCTCAAACTAGGACAACTTTGTCAAAACAGTATGATGATTGTTTCCAACGGATGATATGTGGGGCCGGACGTCATGTGTCAAAAGTGGTCCCCCAGGCCATCTGACGGAAGTCAATTTTCTGAAAAATTTCCACTCATTTTACTAAAATCACCGCAATTTTGCTCTCAGACAAGATACAGCAAATCTGAGAATAGATTCGGAATCCTCATGAAATTTCGCATCTTTTGAGCCTAAAATCATGCGTTTTTGACAACATTGACGTTTCTTAGAAAAGCCCGAAGACGCGCCGAAAAAGAGCTCATTTTTGAAGGGGAAAATGACATATTTCAGATGGTTATTGATTATTTGAACGTGTTCCACTTATCGACTCGTGACCTAGTCATAAAAATGAACAACTTTGTGGAGTAAAACCTAAAACATACAGCAATAGGGTCATACCTCATTGATGTCCAAAATTCCGAAAATCAACGGGAGGACGTCGAATATAGCGGGAAAAGTGGGTTCATTTCTAGATGGTTCCTCGAGGTTTGAACGGATTCCAATTGGTACATCTTCATGTAGGCATCAAAATATTCGACTTCATGGAGGAAAATCAAAAAAATACAGAAATATGTCTTTTCTCACCTAACCTCCCGTTTCCCGGAATCCATGGTGAGGCCTCTGAAAACCGGGAATGAGCGACGTCGCTTCCAGAATTCCGCGGCGGGAATAATTGCTTAATTTGTGATTTTTAACATTCTCACATGTAAGCACGACTATTCACGGAAAAAACTCAGAGGGGTATTTTCAATTTTTGCTCTCGACCGAATCCTCGAAATTCTCACTAGTAACGGGAGGCCAGTGAAAATTTTGAATAGTGAAAATCGTTCCTAAAAATTGCAAGTGGATTTTTGACTGAAACTTTGACAACTTCATCACAGCAGTACAAATATTGTTTCCAACGGATGATGTGTGGTTCCTGACGTCATGTGTCAAAAGTGGTCCCCCAGGCCATCTGACAGAAGTCGATTTTTCAAAAATTATCCACCAAAATCACTAAAATCGCCGCAATTTTGCTCCCAGACAAGATACAGCAAATCTGAGCATAGACTCGGAATCCTCATGAAATTTCGCATCTTTTGAGCCTAAAATCATGCGTTTTGGACAACATTGACGTTTCTTAGAAAAGCCTCAAAACGCGCCGAAAAAACACTCATTTTTGAAGGAGGAAAATGACCTATTTGAGATGGTTTTTAATTATTTGAACGTGTTCCACTTATCGACTCGTGACCTAGTCATAAAATTGAAAAACTTTGTGGAAGAAAAACCGCAATATACTCCAATAGGTGAAACCTCAAAACTTTCCCAAATTCCAAAAATCAACGGGAGATCGTTGAGTATGCCGGAAAAAGTGGGTTCAGTTCTGATATGTTCCTGGAAGATTGAACAAATTCTAATCGGTAATACTTCGTCTAGACACGAAATAAAAAGACTTCATGGAGAAAAAACACAACTATACAAGAATATGTGATACCTCACCCGTACCTCCCGTTATGCCGGCTTTCCTTTGATGAATCGAGAACAACGATGTTAGTTCCAAAATTTCCCTGGAGCAGAATTCGATCAATTAGCGATTTTCGACATTATCACATGTGCACACGACTATTCATGGAAGAAACTCAGACCCGTGTTTTCAATTTTCACACTTTGCTGAAACCCCCATTTCACCGGAATCCATGGTGAGGCCTCTCAAAAACCGGGTATGAGCGACGTCGATTCCAGAATCGCGCAACAGTAGGAATTCATGAATTTTGGTTTTTCGTCATGCTCAGATGATGTGTCAAGTGTCTATGGAAAGACATTCAAGGGTATATGTCATTTACCATTTCAACCCCGCATCTCAATATCGCCAAAATCAACGGGAGGCCTTTGAAAAATTGAAGAAACTAAGCTCAGTTCCAAAAAATTGCGAGTTGATTTTTGGCTCAAACTAGGACAACTTTGTCAAAACAGTATGATGATTGTTTCCAACGGATGATATGTGGGGCCGGACGTCATGTGTCAAAAGTGGTCCCCCAGGCCATCTGACGGAAGTCAATTTTCTGAAAAATTTCCACTCATTTTACTAAAATCACCGCAATTTTGCTCTCAGACAAGATACAGCAAATCTGAGAATAGATTCGGAATCCTCATGAAATTTCGCATCTTTTGAGCCTAAAATCATGCGTTTTTGACAACATTGACGTTTCTTAGAAAAGCCCGAAGACGCGCCGAAAAAGAGCTCATTTTTGAAGGGGAAAATGACATATTTCAGATGGTTATTGATTATTTGAACGTGTTCCACTTATCGACTCGTGACCTAGTCATAAAAATGAACAACTTTGTGGAGTAAAACCTAAAACATACAGCAATAGGGTCATACCTCATTGATGTCCAAAATTCCGAAAATCAACGGGAGGACGTCGAATATAGCGGGAAAAGTGGGTTCATTTCTAGATGGTTCCTCGAGGTTTGAACGGATTCCAATTGGTACATCTTCATGTAGGCATCAAAATATTCGACTTCATGGAGGAAAATCAAAAAAATACAGAAATATGTCTTTTCTCACCTAACCTCCCGTTTCCCGGAATCCATGGTGAGGCCTCTGAAAACCGGGAATGAGCGACGTCGCTTCCAGAATTCCGCGGCGGGAATAATTGCTTAATTTGTGATTTTTAACATTCTCACATGTAAGCACGACTATTCACGGAAAAAACTCAGAGGGGTATTTTCAATTTTTGCTCTCGACCGAATCCTCGAAATTCTCACTAGTAACGGGAGGCCAGTGAAAATTTTGAATAGTGAAAATCGTTCCTAAAAATTGCAAGTGGATTTTTGACTGAAACTTTGACAACTTCATCACAGCAGTACAAATATTGTTTCCAACGGATGATGTGTGGTTCCTGACGTCATGTGTCAAAAGTGGTCCCCCAGGCCATCTGACAGAAGTCGATTTTTCAAAAATTATCCACCAAAATCACTAAAATCGCCGCAATTTTGCTCCCAGACAAGATACAGCAAATCTGAGCATAGACTCGGAATCCTCATGAAATTTCGCATCTTTTGAGCCTAAAATCATGCGTTTTGGACAACATTGACGTTTCTTAGAAAAGCCTCAAAACGCGCCGAAAAAACACTCATTTTTGAAGGAGGAAAATGACCTATTTGAGATGGTTTTTAATTATTTGAACGTGTTCCACTTATCGACTCGTGACCTAGTCATAAAATTGAAAAACTTTGTGGAAGAAAAACCGCAATATACTCCAATAGGTGAAACCTCAAAACTTTCCCAAATTCCAAAAATCAACGGGAGATCGTTGAGTATGCCGGAAAAAGTGGGTTCAGTTCTGATATGTTCCTGGAAGATTGAACAAATTCTAATCGGTAATACTTCGTCTAGACACGAAATAAAAAGACTTCATGGAGAAAAAACACAACTATACAAGAATATGTGATACCTCACCCGTACCTCCCGTTATGCCGGCTTTCCTTTGATGAATCGAGAACAACGATGTTAGTTCCAAAATTTCCCTGGAGCAGAATTCGATCAATTAGCGATTTTCGACATTATCACATGTGCACACGACTATTCATGGAAGAAACTCAGACCCGTGTTTTCAATTTTCACACTTTGCTGAAACCCCCATTTCACCGGAATCCATGGTGAGGCCTCTCAAAAACCGGGTATGAGCGACGTCGATTCCAGAATCGCGCAACAGTAGGAATTCATGAATTTT
This sequence comes from Caenorhabditis sinica, assembly GCA_963932045.1. Taxonomy (NCBI): domain Eukaryota; kingdom Metazoa; phylum Nematoda; class Chromadorea; order Rhabditida; family Rhabditidae; genus Caenorhabditis; species Caenorhabditis sinica. The sequence goes on from OZ009940.1 coordinate 27,178,679, forward strand.
GGTTTTTCGTCATGCTCAGATGATGTGTCAAGTGTCTATGGAAAGACATTCAAGGGTATATGTCATTTACCATTTCAACCCCGCATCTCAATATCGCCAAAATCAACGGGAGGCCTTTGAAAAATTGAAGAAACTAAGCTCAGTTCCAAAAAATTGCGAGTTGATTTTTGGCTCAAACTAGGACAACTTTGTCAAAACAGTATGATGATTGTTTCCAACGGATGATATGTGGGGCCGGACGTCATGTGTCAAAAGTGGTCCCCCAGGCCATCTGACGGAAGTCAATTTTCTGAAAAATTTCCACTCATTTTACTAAAATCACCGCAATTTTGCTCTCAGACAAGATACAGCAAATCTGAGAATAGATTCGGAATCCTCATGAAATTTCGCATCTTTTGAGCCTAAAATCATGCGTTTTTGACAACATTGACGTTTCTTAGAAAAGCCCGAAGACGCGCCGAAAAAGAGCTCATTTTTGAAGGGGAAAATGACATATTTCAGATGGTTATTGATTATTTGAACGTGTTCCACTTATCGACTCGTGACCTAGTCATAAAAATGAACAACTTTGTGGAGTAAAACCTAAAACATACAGCAATAGGGTCATACCTCATTGATGTCCAAAATTCCGAAAATCAACGGGAGGACGTCGAATATAGCGGGAAAAGTGGGTTCATTTCTAGATGGTTCCTCGAGGTTTGAACGGATTCCAATTGGTACATCTTCATGTAGGCATCAAAATATTCGACTTCATGGAGGAAAATCAAAAAAATACAGAAATATGTCTTTTCTCACCTAACCTCCCGTTTCCCGGAATCCATGGTGAGGCCTCTGAAAACCGGGAATGAGCGACGTCGCTTCCAGAATTCCGCGGCGGGAATAATTGCTTAATTTGTGATTTTTAACATTCTCACATGTAAGCACGACTATTCACGGAAAAAACTCAGAGGGGTATTTTCAATTTTTGCTCTCGACCGAATCCTCGAAATTCTCACTAGTAACGGGAGGCCAGTGAAAATTTTGAATAGTGAAAATCGTTCCTAAAAATTGCAAGTGGATTTTTGACTGAAACTTTGACAACTTCATCACAGCAGTACAAATATTGTTTCCAACGGATGATGTGTGGTTCCTGACGTCATGTGTCAAAAGTGGTCCCCCAGGCCATCTGACAGAAGTCGATTTTTCAAAAATTATCCACCAAAATCACTAAAATCGTCGCAATTTTGCTCCCAGACAAGATACAGCAAATCTGAGCATAGACTCGGAATCCTCATGAAATTTCGCATCTTTTGAGCCTAAAATCATGCGTTTTGGACAACATTGACGTTTCTTAGAAAAGCCTCAAAACGCGCCGAAAAAACACTCATTTTTGAAGGAGGAAAATGACCTATTTGAGATGGTTTTTAATTATTTGAACGTGTTCCACTTATCGACTCGTGACCTAGTCATAAAATTGAAAAACTTTGTGGAAGAAAAACCGCAATATACTCCAATAGGTGAAACCTCAAAACTTTCCCAAATTCCAAAAATCAACGGGAGATCGTTGAGTATGCCGGAAAAAGTGGGTTCAGTTCTGATATGTTCCTGGAAGATTGAACAAATTCTAATCGGTAATACTTCGTCTAGACACGAAATAAAAAGACTTCATGGAGAAAAAACACAACTATACAAGAATATGTGATACCTCACCCGTACCTCCCGTTATGCCGGCTTTCCTTTGATGAATCGAGAACAACGATGTTAGTTCCAAAATTTCCCTGGAGCAGAATTCGATCAATTAGCGATTTTCGACATTATCACATGTGCACACGACTATTCATGGAAGAAACTCAGACCCGTGTTTTCAATTTTCACACTTTGCTGAAACCCCCATTTCACCGGAATCCATGGTGAGGCCTCTCAAAAACCGGGTATGAGCGACGTCGATTCCAGAATCGCGCAACAGTAGGAATTCATGAATTTTGGTTTTTCGTCATGCTCAGATGATGTGTCAAGTGTCTATGGAAAGACATTCAAGGGTATATGTCATTTACCATTTCAACCCCGCATCTCAATATCGCCAAAATCAACGGGAGGCCTTTGAAAAATTGAAGAAACTAAGCTCAGTTCCAAAAAATTGCGAGTTGATTTTTGGCTCAAACTAGGACAACTTTGTCAAAACAGTATGATGATTGTTTCCAACGGATGATATGTGGGGCCGGACGTCATGTGTCAAAAGTGGTCCCCCAGGCCATCTGACGGAAGTCAATTTTCTGAAAAATTTCCACTCATTTTACTAAAATCACCGCAATTTTGCTCTCAGACAAGATACAGCAAATCTGAGAATAGATTCGGAATCCTCATGAAATTTCGCATCTTTTGAGCCTAAAATCATGCGTTTTTGACAACATTGACGTTTCTTAGAAAAGCCCGAAGACGCGCCGAAAAAGAGCTCATTTTTGAAGGGGAAAATGACATATTTCAGATGGTTATTGATTATTTGAACGTGTTCCACTTATCGACTCGTGACCTAGTCATAAAAATGAACAACTTTGTGGAGTAAAACCTAAAACATACAGCAATAGGGTCATACCTCATTGATGTCCAAAATTCCGAAAATCAACGGGAGGACGTCGAATATAGCGGGAAAAGTGGGTTCATTTCTAGATGGTTCCTCGAGGTTTGAACGGATTCCAATTGGTACATCTTCATGTAGGCATCAAAATATTCGACTTCATGGAGGAAAATCAAAAAAATACAGAAATATGTCTTTTCTCACCTAACCTCCCGTTTCCCGGAATCCATGGTGAGGCCTCTGAAAACCGGGAATGAGCGACGTCGCTTCCAGAATTCCGCGGCGGGAATAATTGCTTAATTTGTGATTTTTAACATTCTCACATGTAAGCACGACTATTCACGGAAAAAACTCAGAGGGGTATTTTCAATTTTTGCTCTCGACCGAATCCTCGAAATTCTCACTAGTAACGGGAGGCCAGTGAAAATTTTGAATAGTGAAAATCGTTCCTAAAAATTGCAAGTGGATTTTTGACTGAAACTTTGACAACTTCATCACAGCAGTACAAATATTGTTTCCAACGGATGATGTGTGGTTCCTGACGTCATGTGTCAAAAGTGGTCCCCCAGGCCATCTGACAGAAGTCGATTTTTCAAAAATTATCCACCAAAATCACTAAAATCGCCGCAATTTTGCTCCCAGACAAGATACAGCAAATCTGAGCATAGACTCGGAATCCTCATGAAATTTCGCATCTTTTGAGCCTAAAATCATGCGTTTTGGACAACATTGACGTTTCTTAGAAAAGCCTCAAAACGCGCCGAAAAAACACTCATTTTTGAAGGAGGAAAATGACCTATTTGAGATGGTTTTTAATTATTTGAACGTGTTCCACTTATCGACTCGTGACCTAGTCATAAAATTGAAAAACTTTGTGGAAGAAAAACCGCAATATACTCCAATAGGTGAAACCTCAAAACTTTCCCAAATTCCAAAAATCAACGGGAGATCGTTGAGTATGCCGGAAAAAGTGGGTTCAGTTCTGATATGTTCCTGGAAGATTGAACAAATTCTAATCGGTAATACTTCGTCTAGACACGAAATAAAAAGACTTCATGGAGAAAAAACACAACTATACAAGAATATGTGATACCTCACCCGTACCTCCCGTTATGCCGGCTTTCCTTTGATGAATCGAGAACAACGATGTTAGTTCCAAAATTTCCCTGGAGCAGAATTCGATCAATTAGCGATTTTCGACATTATCACATGTGCACACGACTATTCATGGAAGAAACTCAGACCCGTGTTTTCAATTTTCACACTTTGCTGAAACCCCCATTTCACCGGAATCCATGGTGAGGCCTCTCAAAAACCGGGTATGAGCGACGTCGATTCCAGAATCGCGCAACAGTAGGAATTCATGAATTTTGGTTTTTCGTCATGCTCAGATGTTGTGTCAAGTGTCTATGGAAAGACATTCAAGGGTATATGTCATTTACCATTTCAACCCCGCATCTCAATATCGCCAAAATCAACGGGAGGCCTTTGAAAAATTGAAGAAACTAAGCTCAGTTCCAAAAAATTGCGAGTTGATTTTTGGCTCAAACTAGGACAACTTTGTCAAAACAGTATGATGATTGTTTCCAACGGATGATATGTGGGGCCGGACGTCATGTGTCAAAAGTGGTCCCCCAGGCCATCTGACGGAAGTCAATTTTCTGAAAAATTTCCACTCATTTTACTAAAATCACCGCAATTTTGCTCTCAGACAAGATACAGCAAATCTGAGAATAGATTCGGAATCCTCATGAAATTTCGCATCTTTTGAGCCTAAAATCATGCGTTTTTGACAACATTGACGTTTCTTAGAAAAGCCCGAAGACGCGCCGAAAAAGAGCTCATTTTTGAAGGGGAAAATGACATATTTCAGATGGTTATTGATTATTTGAACGTGTTCCACTTATCGACTCGTGACCTAGTCATAAAAATGAACAACTTTGTGGAGTAAAACCTAAAACATACAGCAATAGGGTCATACCTCATTGATGTCCAAAATTCCGAAAATCAACGGGAGGACGTCGAATATAGCGGGAAAAGTGGGTTCATTTCTAGATGGTTCCTCGAGGTTTGAACGGATTCCAATTGGTACATCTTCATGTAGGCATCAAAATATTCGACTTCATGGAGGAAAATCAAAAAAATACAGAAATATGTCTTTTCTCACCTAACCTCCCGTTTCCCGGAATCCATGGTGAGGCCTCTGAAAACCGGGAATGAGCGACGTCGCTTCCAGAATTCCGCGGCGGGAATAATTGCTTAATTTGTGATTTTTAACATTCTCACATGTAAGCACGACTATTCACGGAAAAAACTCAGAGGGGTATTTTCAATTTTTGCTCTCGACCGAATCCTCGAAATTCTCACTAGTAACGGGAGGCCAGTGAAAATTTTGAATAGTGAAAATCGTTCCTAAAAATTGCAAGTGGATTTTTGACTGAAACTTTGACAACTTCATCACAGCAGTACAAATATTGTTTCCAACGGATGATGTGTGGTTCCTGACGTCATGTGTCAAAAGTGGTCCCCCAGGCCATCTGACAGAAGTCGATTTTTCAAAAATTATCCACCAAAATCACTAAAATCGCCGCAATTTTGCTCCCAGACAAGATACAGCAAATCTGAGCATAGACTCGGAATCCTCATGAAATTTCGCATCTTTTGAGCCTAAAATCATGCGTTTTGGACAACATTGACGTTTCTTAGAAAAGCCTCAAAACGCGCCGAAAAAACACTCATTTTTGAAGGAGGAAAATGACCTATTTGAGATGGTTTTTAATTATTTGAACGTGTTCCACTTATCGACTCGTGACCTAGTCATAAAATTGAAAAACTTTGTGGAAGAAAAACCGCAATATACTCCAATAGGTGAAACCTCAAAACTTTCCCAAATTCCAAAAATCAACGGGAGATCGTTGAGTATGCCGGAAAAAGTGGGTTCAGTTCTGATATGTTCCTGGAAGATTGAACAAATTCTAATCGGTAATACTTCGTCTAGACACGAAATAAAAAGACTTCATGGAGAAAAAACACAACTATACAAGAATATGTGATACCTCACCCGTACCTCCCGTTATGCCGGCTTTCCTTTGATGAATCGAGAACAACGATGTTAGTTCCAAAATTTCCCTGGAGCAGAATTCGATCAATTAGCGATTTTCGACATTATCACATGTGCACACGACTATTCATGGAAGAAACTCAGACCCGTGTTTTCAATTTTCACACTTTGCTGAAACCCCCATTTCACCGGAATCCATGGTGAGGCCTCTCAAAAACCGGGTATGAGCGACGTCGATTCCAGAATCGCGCAACAGTAGGAATTCATGAATTTTGGTTTTTCGTCATGCTCAGATGTTGTGTCAAGTGTCTATGGAAAGACATTCAAGGGTATATGTCATTTACCATTTCAACCCCGCATCTCAATATCGCCAAAATCAACGGGAGGCCTTTGAAAAATTGAAGAAACTAAGCTCAGTTCCAAAAAATTGCGAGTTGATTTTTGGCTCAAACTAGGACAACTTTGTCAAAACAGTATGATGATTGTTTCCAACGGATGATATGTGGGGCCGGACGTCATGTGTCAAAAGTGGTCCCCCAGGCCATCTGACGGAAGTCAATTTTCTGAAAAATTTCCACTCATTTTACTAAAATCACCGCAATTTTGCTCTCAGACAAGATACAGCAAATCTGAGAATAGATTCGGAATCCTCATGAAATTTCGCATCTTTTGAGCCTAAAATCATGCGTTTTTGACAACATTGACGTTTCTTAGAAAAGCCCGAAGACGCGCCGAAAAAGAGCTCATTTTTGAAGGGGAAAATGACATATTTCAGATGGTTATTGATTATTTGAACGTGTTCCACTTATCGACTCGTGACCTAGTCATAAAAATGAACAACTTTGTGGAGTAAAACCTAAAACATACAGCAATAGGGTCATACCTCATTGATGTCCAAAATTCCGAAAATCAACGGGAGGACGTCGAATATAGCGGGAAAAGTGGGTTCATTTCTAGATGGTTCCTCGAGGTTTGAACGGATTCCAATTGGTACATCTTCATGTAGGCATCAAAATATTCGACTTCATGGAGGAAAATCAAAAAAATACAGAAATATGTCTTTTCTCACCTAACCTCCCGTTTCCCGGAATCCATGGTGAGGCCTCTGAAAACCGGGAATGAGCGACGTCGCTTCCAGAATTCCGCGGCGGGAATAATTGCTTAATTTGTGATTTTTAACATTCTCACATGTAAGCACGACTATTCACGGAAAAAACTCAGAGGGGTATTTTCAATTTTTGCTCTCGACCGAATCCTCGAAATTCTCACTAGTAACGGGAGGCCAGTGAAAATTTTGAATAGTGAAAATCGTTCCTAAAAATTGCAAGTGGATTTTTGACTGAAACTTTGACAACTTCATCACAGCAGTACAAATATTGTTTCCAACGGATGATGTGTGGTTCCTGACGTCATGTGTCAAAAGTGGTCCCCCAGGCCATCTGACAGAAGTCGATTTTTCAAAAATTATCCACCAAAATCACTAAAATCGCCGCAATTTTGCTCCCAGACAAGATACAGCAAATCTGAGCATAGACTCGGAATCCTCATGAAATTTCGCATCTTTTGAGCCTAAAATCATGCGTTTTGGACAACATTGACGTTTCTTAGAAAAGCCTCAAAACGCGCCGAAAAAACACTCATTTTTGAAGGAGGAAAATGACCTATTTGAGATGGTTTTTAATTATTTGAACGTGTTCCACTTATCGACTCGTGACCTAGTCATAAAATTGAAAAACTTTGTGGAAGAAAAACCGCAATATACTCCAATAGGTGAAACCTCAAAACTTTCCCAAATTCCAAAAATCAACGGGAGATCGTTGAGTATGCCGGAAAAAGTGGGTTCAGTTCTGATATGTTCCTGGAAGATTGAACAAATTCTAATCGGTAATACTTCGTCTAGACACGAAATAAAAAGACTTCATGGAGAAAAAACACAACTATACAAGAATATGTGATACCTCACCCGTACCTCCCGTTATGCCGGCTTTCCTTTGATGAATCGAGAACAACGATGTTAGTTCCAAAATTTCCCTGGAGCAGAATTCGATCAATTAGCGATTTTCGACATTATCACATGTGCACACGACTATTCATGGAAGAAACTCAGACCCGTGTTTTCAATTTTCACACTTTGCTGAAACCCCCATTTCACCGGAATCCATGGTGAGGCCTCTCAAAAACCGGGTATGAGCGACGTCGATTCCAGAATCGCGCAACAGTAGGAATTCATGAATTTTGGTTTTTCGTCATGCTCAGATGATGTGTCAAGTGTCTATGGAAAGACATTCAAGGGTATATGTCATTTACCATTTCAACCCCGCATCTCAATATCGCCAAAATCAACGGGAGGCCTTTGAAAAATTGAAGAAACTAAGCTCAGTTCCAAAAAATTGCGAGTTGATTTTTGGCTCAAACTAGGACAACTTTGTCAAAACAGTATGATGATTGTTTCCAACGGATGATATGTGGGGCCGGACGTCATGTGTCAAAAGTGGTCCCCCAGGCCATCTGACGGAAGTCAATTTTCTGAAAAATTTCCACTCATTTTACTAAAATCACCGCAATTTTGCTCTCAGACAAGATACAGCAAATCTGAGAATAGATTCGGAATCCTCATGAAATTTCGCATCTTTTGAGCCTAAAATCATGCGTTTTTGACAACATTGACGTTTCTTAGAAAAGCCCGAAGACGCGCCGAAAAAGAGCTCATTTTTGAAGGGGAAAATGACATATTTCAGATGGTTATTGATTATTTGAACGTGTTCCACTTATCGACTCGTGACCTAGTCATAAAAATGAACAACTTTGTGGAGTAAAACCTAAAACATACAGCAATAGGGTCATACCTCATTGATGTCCAAAATTCCGAAAATCAACGGGAGGACGTCGAATATAGCGGGAAAAGTGGGTTCATTTCTAGATGGTTCCTCGAGGTTTGAACGGATTCCAATTGGTACATCTTCATGTAGGCATCAAAATATTCGACTTCATGGAGGAAAATCAAAAAAATACAGAAATATGTCTTTTCTCACCTAACCTCCCGTTTCCCGGAATCCATGGTGAGGCCTCTGAAAACCGGGAATGAGCGACGTCGCTTCCAGAATTCCGCGGCGGGAATAATTGCTTAATTTGTGATTTTTAACATTCTCACATGTAAGCACGACTATTCACGGAAAAAACTCAGAGGGGTATTTTCAATTTTTGCTCTCGACCGAATCCTCGAAATTCTCACTAGTAACGGGAGGCCAGTGAAAATTTTGAATAGTGAAAATCGTTCCTAAAAATTGCAAGTGGATTTTTGACTGAAACTTTGACAACTTCATCACAGCAGTACAAATATTGTTTCCAACGGATGATGTGTGGTTCCTGACGTCATGTGTCAAAAGTGGTCCCCCAGGCCATCTGACAGAAGTCGATTTTTCAAAAATTATCCACCAAAATCACTAAAATCGCCGCAATTTTGCTCCCAGACAAGATACAGCAAATCTGAGCATAGACTCGGAATCCTCATGAAATTTCGCATCTTTTGAGCCTAAAATCATGCGTTTTGGACAACATTGACGTTTCTTAGAAAAGCCTCAAAACGCGCCGAAAAAACACTCATTTTTGAAGGAGGAAAATGACCTATTTGAGATGGTTTTTAATTATTTGAACGTGTTCCACTTATCGACTCGTGACCTAGTCATAAAATTGAAAAACTTTGTGGAAGAAAAACCGCAATATACTCCAATAGGTGAAACCTCAAAACTTTCCCAAATTCCAAAAATCAACGGGAGATCGTTGAGTATGCCGGAAAAAGTGGGTTCAGTTCTGATATGTTCCTGGAAGATTGAACAAATTCTAATCGGTAATACTTCGTCTAGACACGAAATAAAAAGACTTCATGGAGAAAAAACACAACTATACAAGAATATGTGATACCTCACCCGTACCTCCCGTTATGCCGGCTTTCCTTTGATGAATCGAGAACAACGATGTTAGTTCCAAAATTTCCCTGGAGCAGAATTCGATCAATTAGCGATTTTCGACATTATCACATGTGCACACGACTATTCATGGAAGAAACTCAGACCCGTGTTTTCAATTTTCACACTTTGCTGAAACCCCCATTTCACCGGAATCCATGGTGAGGCCTCTCAAAAACCGGGTATGAGCGACGTCGATTCCAGAATCGCGCAACAGTAGGAATTCATGAATTTTGGTTTTTCGTCATGCTCAGATGATGTGTCAAGTGTCTATGGAAAGACATTCAAGGGTATATGTCATTTACCATTTCAACCCCGCATCTCAATATCGCCAAAATCAACGGGAGGCCTTTGAAAAATTGAAGAAACTAAGCTCAGTTCCAAAAAATTGCGAGTTGATTTTTGGCTCAAACTAGGACAACTTTGTCAAAACAGTATGATGATTGTTTCCAACGGATGATATGTGGGGCCGGACGTCATGTGTCAAAAGTGGTCCCCCAGGCCATCTGACGGAAGTCAATTTTCTGAAAAATTTCCACTCATTTTACTAAAATCACCGCAATTTTGCTCTCAGACAAGATACAGCAAATCTGAGAATAGATTCGGAATCCTCATGAAATTTCGCATCTTTTGAGCCTAAAATCATGCGTTTTTGACAACATTGACGTTTCTTAGAAAAGCCCGAAGACGCGCCGAAAAAGAGCTCATTTTTGAAGGGGAAAATGACATATTTCAGATGGTTATTGATTATTTGAACGTGTTCCACTTATCGACTCGTGACCTAGTCATAAAAATGAACAACTTTGTGGAGTAAAACCTAAAACATACAGCAATAGGGTCATACCTCATTGATGTCCAAAATTCCGAAAATCAACGGGAGGACGTCGAATATAGCGGGAAAAGTGGGTTCATTTCTAGATGGTTCCTCGAGGTTTGAACGGATTCCAATTGGTACATCTTCATGTAGGCATCAAAATATTCGACTTCATGGAGGAAAATCAAAAAAATACAGAAATATGTCTTTTCTCACCTAACCTCCCGTTTCCCGGAATCCATGGTGAGGCCTCTGAAAACCGGGAATGAGCGACGTCGCTTCCAGAATTCCGCGGCGGGAATAATTGCTTAATTTGTGATTTTTAACATTCTCACATGTAAGCACGACTATTCACGGAAAAAACTCAGAGGGGTATTTTCAATTTTTGCTCTCGACCGAATCCTCGAAATTCTCACTAGTAACGGGAGGCCAGTGAAAATTTTGAATAGTGAAAATCGTTCCTAAAAATTGCAAGTGGATTTTTGACTGAAACTTTGACAACTTCATCACAGCAGTACAAATATTGTTTCCAACGGATGATGTGTGGTTCCTGACGTCATGTGTCAAAAGTGGTCCCCCAGGCCATCTGACAGAAGTCGATTTTTCAAAAATTATCCACCAAAATCACTAAAATCGCCGCAATTTTGCTCCCAGACAAGATACAGCAAATCTGAGCATAGACTCGGAATCCTCATGAAATTTCGCATCTTTTGAGCCTAAAATCATGCGTTTTGGACAACATTGACGTTTCTTAGAAAAGCCTCAAAACGCGCCGAAAAAACACTCATTTTTGAAGGAGGAAAATGACCTATTTGAGATGGTTTTTAATTATTTGAACGTGTTCCACTTATCGACTCGTGACCTAGTCATAAAATTGAAAAACTTTGTGGAAGAAAAACCGCAATATACTCCAATAGGTGAAACCTCAAAACTTTCCCAAATTCCAAAAATCAACGGGAGATCGTTGAGTATGCCGGAAAAAGTGGGTTCAGTTCTGATATGTTCCTGGAAGATTGAACAAATTCTAATCGGTAATACTTCGTCTAGACACGAAATAAAAAGACTTCATGGAGAAAAAACACAACTATACAAGAATATGTGATACCTCACCCGTACCTCCCGTTATGCCGGCTTTCCTTTGATGAATCGAGAACAACGATGTTAGTTCCAAAATTTCCCTGGAGCAGAATTCGATCAATTAGCGATTTTCGACATTATCACATGTGCACACGACTATTCATGGAAGAAACTCAGACCCGTGTTTTCAATTTTCACACTTTGCTGAAACCCCCATTTCACCGGAATCCATGGTGAGGCCTCTCAAAAACCGGGTATGAGCGACGTCGATTCCAGAATCGCGCAACAGTAGGAATTCATGAATTTTGGTTTTTCGTCATGCTCAGATGTTGTGTCAAGTGTCTATGGAAAGACATTCAAGGGTATATGTCATTTACCATTTCAACCCCGCATCTCAATATCGCCAAAATCAACGGGAGGCCTTTGAAAAATTGAAGAAACTAAGCTCAGTTCCAAAAAATTGCGAGTTGATTTTTGGCTCAAACTAGGACAACTTTGTCAAAACAGTATGATGATTGTTTCCAACGGATGATATGTGGGGCCGGACGTCATGTGTCAAAAGTGGTCCCCCAGGCCATCTGACGGAAGTCAATTTTCTGAAAAATTTCCACTCATTTTACTAAAATCACCGCAATTTTGCTCTCAGACAAGATACAGCAAATCTGAGAATAGATTCGGAATCCTCATGAAATTTCGCATCTTTTGAGCCTAAAATCATGCGTTTTTGACAACATTGACGTTTCTTAGAAAAGCCCGAAGACGCGCCGAAAAAGAGCTCATTTTTGAAGGGGAAAATGACATATTTCAGATGGTTATTGATTATTTGAACGTGTTCCACTTATCGACTCGTGACCTAGTCATAAAAATGAACAACTTTGTGGAGTAAAACCTAAAACATACAGCAATAGGGTCATACCTCATTGATGTCCAAAATTCCGAAAATCAACGGGAGGACGTCGAATATAGCGGGAAAAGTGGGTTCATTTCTAGATGGTTCCTCGAGGTTTGAACGGATTCCAATTGGTACATCTTCATGTAGGCATCAAAATATTCGACTTCATGGAGGAAAATCAAAAAAATACAGAAATATGTCTTTTCTCACCTAACCTCCCGTTTCCCGGAATCCATGGTGAGGCCTCTGAAAACCGGGAATGAGCGACGTCGCTTCCAGAATTCCGCGGCGGGAATAATTGCTTAATTTGTGATTTTTAACATTCTCACATGTAAGCACGACTATTCACGGAAAAAACTCAGAGGGGTATTTTCAATTTTTGCTCTCGACCGAATCCTCGAAATTCTCACTAGTAACGGGAGGCCAGTGAAAATTTTGAATAGTGAAAATCGTTCCTAAAAATTGCAAGTGGATTTTTGACTGAAACTTTGACAACTTCATCACAGCAGTACAAATATTGTTTCCAACGGATGATGTGTGGTTCCTGACGTCATGTGTCAAAAGTGGTCCCCCAGGCCATCTGACAGAAGTCGATTTTTCAAAAATTATCCACCAAAATCACTAAAATCGCCGCAATTTTGCTCCCAGACAAGATACAGCAAATCTGAGCATAGACTCGGAATCCTCATGAAATTTCGCATCTTTTGAGCCTAAAATCATGCGTTTTGGACAACATTGACGTTTCTTAGAAAAGCCTCAAAACGCGCCGAAAAAACACTCATTTTTGAAGGAGGAAAATGACCTATTTGAGATGGTTTTTAATTATTTGAACGTGTTCCACTTATCGACTCGTGACCTAGTCATAAAATTGAAAAACTTTGTGGAAGAAAAACCGCAATATACTCCAATAGGTGAAACCTCAAAACTTTCCCAAATTCCAAAAATCAACGGGAGATCGTTGAGTATGCCGGAAAAAGTGGGTTCAGTTCTGATATGTTCCTGGAAGATTGAACAAATTCTAATCGGTAATACTTCGTCTAGACACGAAATAAAAAGACTTCATGGAGAAAAAACACAACTATACAAGAATATGTGATACCTCACCCGTACCTCCCGTTATGCCGGCTTTCCTTTGATGAATCGAGAACAACGATGTTAGTTCCAAAATTTCCCTGGAGCAGAATTCGATCAATTAGCGATTTTCGACATTATCACATGTGCACACGACTATTCATGGAAGAAACTCAGACCCGTGTTTTCAATTTTCACACTTTGCTGAAACCCCCATTTCACCGGAATCCATGGTGAGGCCTCTCAAAAACCGGGTATGAGCGACGTCGATTCCAGAATCGCGCAACAGTAGGAATTCATGAATTTTGGTTTTTCGTCATGCTCAGATGTTGTGTCAAGTGTCTATGGAAAGACATTCAAGGGTATATGTCATTTACCATTTCAACCCCGCATCTCAATATCGCCAAAATCAACGGGAGGCCTTTGAAAAATTGAAGAAACTAAGCTCAGTTCCAAAAAATTGCGAGTTGATTTTTGGCTCAAACTAGGACAACTTTGTCAAAACAGTATGATGATTGTTTCCAACGGATGATATGTGGGGCCGGACGTCATGTGTCAAAAGTGGTCCCCCAGGCCATCTGACGGAAGTCAATTTTCTGAAAAATTTCCACTCATTTTACTAAAATCACCGCAATTTTGCTCTCAGACAAGATACAGCAAATCTGAGAATAGATTCGGAATCCTCATGAAATTTCGCATCTTTTGAGCCTAAAATCATGCGTTTTTGACAACATTGACGTTTCTTAGAAAAGCCCGAAGACGCGCCGAAAAAGAGCTCATTTTTGAAGGGGAAAATGACATATTTCAGATGGTTATTGATTATTTGAACGTGTTCCACTTATCGACTCGTGACCTAGTCATAAAAATGAACAACTTTGTGGAGTAAAACCTAAAACATACAGCAATAGGGTCATACCTCATTGATGTCCAAAATTCCGAAAATCAACGGGAGGACGTCGAATATAGCGGGAAAAGTGGGTTCATTTCTAGATGGTTCCTCGAGGTTTGAACGGATTCCAATTGGTACATCTTCATGTAGGCATCAAAATATTCGACTTCATGGAGGAAAATCAAAAAAATACAGAAATATGTCTTTTCTCACCTAACCTCCCGTTTCCCGGAATCCATGGTGAGGCCTCTGAAAACCGGGAATGAGCGACGTCGCTTCCAGAATTCCGCGGCGGGAATAATTGCTTAATTTGTGATTTTTAACATTCTCACATGTAAGCACGACTATTCACGGAAAAAACTCAGAGGGGTATTTTCAATTTTTGCTCTCGACCGAATCCTCGAAATTCTCACTAGTAACGGGAGGCCAGTGAAAATTTTGAATAGTGAAAATCGTTCCTAAAAATTGCAAGTGGATTTTTGACTGAAACTTTGACAACTTCATCACAGCAGTACAAATATTGTTTCCAACGGATGATGTGTGGTTCCTGACGTCATGTGTCAAAAGTGGTCCCCCAGGCCATCTGACAGAAGTCGATTTTTCAAAAATTATCCACCAAAATCACTAAAATCGCCGCAATTTTGCTCCCAGACAAGATACAGCAAATCTGAGCATAGACTCGGAATCCTCATGAAATTTCGCATCTTTTGAGCCTAAAATCATGCGTTTTGGACAACATTGACGTTTCTTAGAAAAGCCTCAAAACGCGCCGAAAAAACACTCATTTTTGAAGGAGGAAAATGACCTATTTGAGATGGTTTTTAATTATTTGAACGTGTTCCACTTATCGACTCGTGACCTAGTCATAAAATTGAAAAACTTTGTGGAAGAAAAACCGCAATATACTCCAATAGGTGAAACCTCAAAACTTTCCCAAATTCCAAAAATCAACGGGAGATCGTTGAGTATGCCGGAAAAAGTGGGTTCAGTTCTGATATGTTCCTGGAAGATTGAACAAATTCTAATCGGTAATACTTCGTCTAGACACGAAATAAAAAGACTTCATGGAGAAAAAACACAACTATACAAGAATATGTGATACCTCACCCGTACCTCCCGTTATGCCGGCTTTCCTTTGATGAATCGAGAACAACGATGTTAGTTCCAAAATTTCCCTGGAGCAGAATTCGATCAATTAGCGATTTTCGACATTATCACATGTGCACACGACTATTCATGGAAGAAACTCAGACCCGTGTTTTCAATTTTCACACTTTGCTGAAACCCCCATTTCACCGGAATCCATGGTGAGGCCTCTCAAAAACCGGGTATGAGCGACGTCGATTCCAGAATCGCGCAACAGTAGGAATTCATGAATTTTGGTTTTTCGTCATGCTCAGATGATGTGTCAAGTGTCTATGGAAAGACATTCAAGGGTATATGTCATTTACCATTTCAACCCCGCATCTCAATATCGCCAAAATCAACGGGAGGCCTTTGAAAAATTGAAGAAACTAAGCTCAGTTCCAAAAAATTGCGAGTTGATTTTTGGCTCAAACTAGGACAACTTTGTCAAAACAGTATGATGATTGTTTCCAACGGATGATATGTGGGGCCGGACGTCATGTGTCAAAAGTGGTCCCCCAGGCCATCTGACGGAAGTCAATTTTCTGAAAAATTTCCACTCATTTTACTAAAATCACCGCAATTTTGCTCTCAGACAAGATACAGCAAATCTGAGAATAGATTCGGAATCCTCATGAAATTTCGCATCTTTTGAGCCTAAAATCATGCGTTTTTGACAACATTGACGTTTCTTAGAAAAGCCCGAAGACGCGCCGAAAAAGAGCTCATTTTTGAAGGGGAAAATGACATATTTCAGATGGTTATTGATTATTTGAACGTGTTCCACTTATCGACTCGTGACCTAGTCATAAAATTGAAAAACTTTGTGGAGTAAAACCTAAAACATACAGCAATAGGGTCATACCTCATTGATGTCCAAAATTCCGAAAATCAACGGGAGGACGTCGAATATAGCGGGAAAAGTGGGTTCATTTCTAGATGGTTCCTCGAGGTTTGAACGGATTCCAATTGGTACATCTTCATGTAGGCATCAAAATATTCGACTTCATGGAGGAAAATCAAAAAAATACAGAAATATGTCTTTTCTCACCTAACCTCCCGTTTCCCGGAATCCATGGTGAGGCCTCTGAAAACCGGGAATGAGCGACGTCGCTTCCAGAATTCCGCGGCGGGAATAATTGCTTAATTTGTGATTTTTAACATTCTCACATGTAAGCACGACTATTCACGGAAAAAACTCAGAGGGGTATTTTCAATTTTTGCTCTCGACCGAATCCTCGAAATTCTCACTAGTAACGGGAGGCCAGTGAAAATTTTGAATAGTGAAAATCGTTCCTAAAAATTGCAAGTGGATTTTTGACTGAAACTTTGACAACTTCATCACAGCAGTACAAATATTGTTTCCAACGGATGATGTGTGGTTCCTGACGTCATGTGTCAAAAGTGTTCCCCCAGGCCATCTGACAGAAGTCGATTTTTCAAAAATTATCCACCAAAATCACTAAAATCGCCGCAATTTTGCTCCCAGACAAGATACAGCAAATCTGAGCATAGACTCGGAATCCTCATGAAATTTCGCATCTTTTGAGCCTAAAATCATGCGTTTTGGACAACATTGACGTTTCTTAGAAAAGCCTCAAAACGCGCCGAAAAAACACTCATTTTTGAAGGAGGAAAATGACCTATTTGAGATGGTTTTTAATTATTTGAACGTGTTCCACTTATCGACTCGTGACCTAGTCATAAAATTGAAAAACTTTGTGGAAGAAAAACCGCAATATACTCCAATAGGTGAAACCTCAAAACTTTCCCAAATTCCAAAAATCAACGGGAGATCGTTGAGTATGCCGGAAAAAGTGGGTTCAGTTCTGATATGTTCCTGGAAGATTGAACAAATTCTAATCGGTAATACTTCGTCTAGACACGAAATAAAAAGACTTCATGGAGAAAAAACACAACTATACAAGAATATGTGATACCTCACCCGTACCTCCCGTTATGCCGGCTTTCCTTTGATGAATCGAGAACAACGATGTTAGTTCCAAAATTTCCCTGGAGCAGAATTCGATCAATTAGCGATTTTCGACATTATCACATGTGCACACGACTATTCATGGAAGAAACTCAGACCCGTGTTTTCAATTTTCACACTTTGCTGAAACCCCCATTTCACCGGAATCCATGGTGAGGCCTCTCAAAAACCGGGTATGAGCGACGTCGATTCCAGAATCGCGCAACAGTAGGAATTCATGAATTTTGGTTTTTCGTCATGCTCAGATGATGTGTCAAGTGTCTATGGAAAGACATTCAAGGGTATATGTCATTTACCATTTCAACCCCGCATCTCAATATCGCCAAAATCAACGGGAGGCCTTTGAAAAATTGAAGAAACTAAGCTCAGTTCCAAAAAATTGCGAGTTGATTTTTGGCTCAAACTAGGACAACTTTGTCAAAACAGTATGATGATTGTTTCCAACGGATGATATGTGGGGCCGGACGTCATGTGTCAAAAGTGGTCCCCCAGGCCATCTGACGGAAGTCAATTTTCTGAAAAATTTCCACTCATTTTACTAAAATCACCGCAATTTTGCTCTCAGACAAGATACAGCAAATCTGAGAATAGATTCGGAATCCTCATGAAATTTCGCATCTTTTGAGCCTAAAATCATGCGTTTTTGACAACATTGACGTTTCTTAGAAAAGCCCGAAGACGCGCCGAAAAAGAGCTCATTTTTGAAGGGGAAAATGACATATTTCAGATGGTTATTGATTATTTGAACGTGTTCCACTTATCGACTCGTGACCTAGTCATAAAATTGAAAAACTTTGTGGAGTAAAACCTAAAACATACAGCAATAGGGTCATACCTCATTGATGTCCAAAATTCCGAAAATCAACGGGAGGACGTCGAATATAGCGGGAAAAGTGGGTTCATTTCTAGATGGTTCCTCGAGGTTTGAACGGATTCCAATTGGTACATCTTCATGTAGGCATCAAAATATTCGACTTCATGGAGGAAAATCAAAAAAATACAGAAATATGTCTTTTCTCACCTAACCTCCCGTTTCCCGGAATCCATGGTGAGGCCTCTGAAAACCGGGAATGAGCGACGTCGCTTCCAGAATTCCGCGGCGGGAATAATTGCTTAATTTGTGATTTTTAACATTCTCACATGTAAGCACGACTATTCACGGAAAAAACTCAGAGGGGTATTTTCAATTTTTGCTCTCGACCGAATCCTCGAAATTCTCACTAGTAACGGGAGGCCAGTGAAAATTTTGAATAGTGAAAATCGTTCCTAAAAATTGCAAGTGGATTTTTGACTGAAACTTTGACAACTTCATCACAGCAGTACAAATATTGTTTCCAACGGATGATGTGTGGTTCCTGACGTCATGTGTCAAAAGTGTTCCCCCAGGCCATCTGACAGAAGTCGATTTTTCAAAAATTATCCACCAAAATCACTAAAATCGCCGCAATTTTGCTCCCAGACAAGATACAGCAAATCTGAGCATAGACTCGGAATCCTCATGAAATTTCGCATCTTTTGAGCCTAAAATCATGCGTTTTGGACAACATTGACGTTTCTTAGAAAAGCCTCAAAACGCGCCGAAAAAACACTCATTTTTGAAGGAGGAAAATGACCTATTTGAGATGGTTTTTAATTATTTGAACGTGTTCCACTTATCGACTCGTGACCTAGTCATAAAATTGAAAAACTTTGTGGAAGAAAAACCGCAATATACTCCAATAGGTGAAACCTCAAAACTTTCCCAAATTCCAAAAATCAACGGGAGATCGTTGAGTATGCCGGAAAAAGTGGGTTCAGTTCTGATATGTTCCTGGAAGATTGAACAAATTCTAATCGGTAATACTTTGTCTAGACACGAAATAAAAAGACTTCATGGAGAAAAAACACAACTATACAAGAATATGTGATACCTCACCCGTACCTCCCGTTATGCCGGCTTTCCTTTGATGAATCGAGAACAACGATGTTAGTTCCAAAATTTCCCTGGAGCAGAATTCGATCAATTAGCGATTTTCGACATTATCACATGTGCACACGACTATTCATGGAAGAAACTCAGACCCGTGTTTTCAATTTTCACACTTTGCTGAAACCCCCATTTCACCGGAATCCATGGTGAGGCCTCTCAAAAACCGGGTATGAGCGACGTCGATTCCAGAATCGCGCAACAGTAGGAATTCATGAATTTTGGTTTTTCGTCATGCTCAGATGATGTGTCAAGTGTCTATGGAAAGACATTCAAGGGTATATGTCATTTACCATTTCAACCCCGCATCTCAATATCGCCAAAATCAACGGGAGGCCTTTGAAAAATTGAAGAAACTAAGCTCAGTTCCAAAAAATTGCGAGTTGATTTTTGGCTCAAACTAGGACAACTTTGTCAAAACAGTATGATGATTGTTTCCAACGGATGATATGTGGGGCCGGACGTCATGTGTCAAAAGTGGTCCCCCAGGCCATCTGACGGAAGTCAATTTTCTGAAAAATTTCCACTCATTTTACTAAAATCACCGCAATTTTGCTCTCAGACAAGATACAGCAAATCTGAGAATAGATTCGGAATCCTCATGAAATTTCGCATCTTTTGAGCCTAAAATCATGCGTTTTTGACAACATTGACGTTTCTTAGAAAAGCCCGAAGACGCGCCGAAAAAGAGCTCATTTTTGAAGGGGAAAATGACATATTTCAGATGGTTATTGATTATTTGAACGTGTTCCACTTATCGACTCGTGACCTAGTCATAAAAATGAACAACTTTGTGGAGTAAAACCTAAAACATACAGCAATAGGGTCATACCTCATTGATGTCCAAAATTCCGAAAATCAACGGGAGGACGTCGAATATAGCGGGAAAAGTGGGTTCATTTCTAGATGGTTCCTCGAGGTTTGAACGGATTCCAATTGGTACATCTTCATGTAGGCATCAAAATATTCGACTTCATGGAGGAAAATCAAAAAAATACAGAAATATGTCTTTTCTCACCTAACCTCCCGTTTCCCGGAATCCATGGTGAGGCCTCTGAAAACCGGGAATGAGCGACGTCGCTTCCAGAATTCCGCGGCGGGAATAATTGCTTAATTTGTGATTTTTAACATTCTCACATGTAAGCACGACTATTCACGGAAAAAACTCAGAGGGGTATTTTCAATTTTTGCTCTCGACCGAATCCTCGAAATTCTCACTAGTAACGGGAGGCCAGTGAAAATTTTGAATAGTGAAAATCGTTCCTAAAAATTGCAAGTGGATTTTTGACTGAAACTTTGACAACTTCATCACAGCAGTACAAATATTGTTTCCAACGGATGATGTGTGGTTCCTGACGTCATGTGTCAAAAGTGGTCCCCCAGGCCATCTGACAGAAGTCGATTTTTCAAAAATTATCCACCAAAATCACTAAAATCGCCGCAATTTTGCTCCCAGACAAGATACAGCAAATCTGAGCATAGACTCGGAATCCTCATGAAATTTCGCATCTTTTGAGCCTAAAATCATGCGTTTTGGACAACATTGACGTTTCTTAGAAAAGCCTCAAAACGCGCCGAAAAAACACTCATTTTTGAAGGAGGAAAATGACCTATTTGAGATGGTTTTTAATTATTTGAACGTGTTCCACTTATCGACTCGTGACCTAGTCATAAAATTGAAAAACTTTGTGGAAGAAAAACCGCAATATACTCCAATAGGTGAAACCTCAAAACTTTCCCAAATTCCAAAAATCAACGGGAGATCGTTGAGTATGCCGGAAAAAGTGGGTTCAGTTCTGATATGTTCCTGGAAGATTGAACAAATTCTAATCGGTAATACTTCGTCTAGACACGAAATAAAAAGACTTCATGGAGAAAAAACACAACTATACAAGAATATGTGATACCTCACCCGTACCTCCCGTTATGCCGGCTTTCCTTTGATGAATCGAGAACAACGATGTTAGTTCCAAAATTTCTCTGGAGCAGAATTCGATCAATTAGCGATTTTCGACATTATCACATGTGCACACGACTATTCATGGAAGAAACTCAGACCCGTGTTTTCAATTTTCACACTTTGCTGAAACCCCCATTTCACCGGAATCCATGGTGAGGCCTCTCAAAAACCGGGTATGAGCGACGTCGATTCCAGAATCGCGCAACAGTAGGAATTCATGAATTTTGGTTTTTCGTCATGCTCAGATGTTGTGTCAAGTGTCTATGGAAAGACATTCAAGGGTATATGTCATTTACCATTTCAACCCCGCATCTCAATATCGCCAAAATCAACGGGAGGCCTTTGAAAAATTGAAGAAACTAAGCTCAGTTCCAAAAAATTGCGAGTTGATTTTTGGCTCAAACTAGGACAACTTTGTCAAAACAGTATGATGATTGTTTCCAACGGATGATATGTGGGGCCGGACGTCATGTGTCAAAAGTGGTCCCCCAGGCCATCTGACGGAAGTCAATTTTCTGAAAAATTTCCACTCATTTTACTAAAATCACCGCAATTTTGCTCTCAGACAAGATACAGCAAATCTGAGAATAGATTCGGAATCCTCATGAAATTTCGCATCTTTTGAGCCTAAAATCATGCGTTTTTGACAACATTGACGTTTCTTAGAAAAGCCCGAAGACGCGCCGAAAAAGAGCTCATTTTTGAAGGGGAAAATGACATATTTCAGATGGTTATTGATTATTTGAACGTGTTCCACTTATCGACTCGTGACCTAGTCATAAAAATGAACAACTTTGTGGAGTAAAACCTAAAACATACAGCAATAGGGTCATACCTCATTGATGTCCAAAATTCCGAAAATCAACGGGAGGACGTCGAATATAGCGGGAAAAGTGGGTTCATTTCTAGATGGTTCCTCGAGGTTTGAACGGATTCCAATTGGTACATCTTCATGTAGGCATCAAAATATTCGACTTCATGGAGGAAAATCAAAAAAATACAGAAATATGTCTTTTCTCACCTAACCTCCCGTTTCCCGGAATCCATGGTGAGGCCTCTGAAAACCGGGAATGAGCGACGTCGCTTCCAGAATTCCGCGGCGGGAATAATTGCTTAATTTGTGATTTTTAACATTCTCACATGTAAGCACGACTATTCACGGAAAAAACTCAGAGGGGTATTTTCAATTTTTGCTCTCGACCGAATCCTCGAAATTCTCACTAGTAACGGGAGGCCAGTGAAAATTTTGAATAGTGAAAATCGTTCCTAAAAATTGCAAGTGGATTTTTGACTGAAACTTTGACAACTTCATCACAGCAGTACAAATATTGTTTCCAACGGATGATGTGTGGTTCCTGACGTCATGTGTCAAAAGTGGTCCCCCAGGCCATCTGACAGAAGTCGATTTTTCAAAAATTATCCACCAAAATCACTAAAATCGCCGCAATTTTGCTCCCAGACAAGATACAGCAAATCTGAGCATAGACTCGGAATCCTCATGAAATTTCGCATCTTTTGAGCCTAAAATCATGCGTTTTGGACAACATTGACGTTTCTTAGAAAAGCCTCAAAACGCGCCGAAAAAACACTCATTTTTGAAGGAGGAAAATGACCTATTTGAGATGGTTTTTAATTATTTGAACGTGTTCCACTTATCGACTCGTGACCTAGTCATAAAATTGAAAAACTTTGTGGAAGAAAAACCGCAATATACTCCAATAGGTGAAACCTCAAAACTTTCCCAAATTCCAAAAATCAACGGGAGATCGTTGAGTATGCCGGAAAAAGTGGGTTCAGTTCTGATATGTTCCTGGAAGATTGAACAAATTCTAATCGGTAATACTTCGTCTAGACACGAAATAAAAAGACTTCATGGAGAAAAAACACAACTATACAAGAATATGTGATACCTCACCCGTACCTCCCGTTATGCCGGCTTTCCTTTGATGAATCGAGAACAACGATGTTAGTTCCAAAATTTCCCTGGAGCAGAATTCGATCAATTAGCGATTTTCGACATTATCACATGTGCACACGACTATTCATGGAAGAAACTCAGACCCGTGTTTTCAATTTTCACACTTTGCTGAAACCCCCATTTCACCGGAATCCATGGTGAGGCCTCTCAAAAACCGGGTATGAGCGACGTCGATTCCAGAATCGCGCAACAGTAGGAATTCATGAATTTTGGTTTTTCGTCATGCTCAGATGATGTGTCAAGTGTCTATGGAAAGACATTCAAGGGTATATGTCATTTACCATTTCAACCCCGCATCTCAATATCGCCAAAATCAACGGGAGGCCTTTGAAAAATTGAAGAAACTAAGCTCAGTTCCAAAAAATTGCGAGTTGATTTTTGGCTCAAACTAGGACAACTTTGTCAAAACAGTATGATGATTGTTTCCAACGGATGATATGTGGGGCCGGACGTCATGTGTCAAAAGTGGTCCCCCAGGCCATCTGACGGAAGTCAATTTTCTGAAAAATTTCCACTCATTTTACTAAAATCACCGCAATTTTGCTCTCAGACAAGATACAGCAAATCTGAGAATAGATTCGGAATCCTCATGAAATTTCGCATCTTTTGAGCCTAAAATCATGCGTTTTTGACAACATTGACGTTTCTTAGAAAAGCCCGAAGACGCGCCGAAAAAGAGCTCATTTTTGAAGGGGAAAATGACATATTTCAGATGGTTATTGATTATTTGAACGTGTTCCACTTATCGACTCGTGACCTAGTCATAAAAATGAACAACTTTGTGGAGTAAAACCTAAAACATACAGCAATAGGGTCATACCTCATTGATGTCCAAAATTCCGAAAATCAACGGGAGGACGTCGAATATAGCGGGAAAAGTGGGTTCATTTCTAGATGGTTCCT
Organism: Caenorhabditis sinica; assembly: GCA_963932045.1. NCBI lineage: Eukaryota > Metazoa > Nematoda > Chromadorea > Rhabditida > Rhabditidae > Caenorhabditis > Caenorhabditis sinica. Next base: position 27,202,927 of record OZ009940.1, read on the forward strand.
CGAGGTTTGAACGGATTCCAATTGGTACATCTTCATGTAGGCATCAAAATATTCGACTTCATGGAGGAAAATCAAAAAAATACAGAAATATGTCTTTTCTCACCTAACCTCCCGTTTCCCGGAATCCATGGTGAGGCCTCTGAAAACCGGGAATGAGCGACGTCGCTTCCAGAATTCCGCGGCGGGAATAATTGCTTAATTTGTGATTTTTAACATTCTCACATGTAAGCACGACTATTCACGGAAAAAACTCAGAGGGGTATTTTCAATTTTTGCTCTCGACCGAATCCTCGAAATTCTCACTAGTAACGGGAGGCCAGTGAAAATTTTGAATAGTGAAAATCGTTCCTAAAAATTGCAAGTGGATTTTTGACTGAAACTTTGACAACTTCATCACAGCAGTACAAATATTGTTTCCAACGGATGATGTGTGGTTCCTGACGTCATGTGTCAAAAGTGGTCCCCCAGGCCATCTGACAGAAGTCGATTTTTCAAAAATTATCCACCAAAATCACTAAAATCGCCGCAATTTTGCTCCCAGACAAGATACAGCAAATCTGAGCATAGACTCGGAATCCTCATGAAATTTCGCATCTTTTGAGCCTAAAATCATGCGTTTTGGACAACATTGACGTTTCTTAGAAAAGCCTCAAAACGCGCCGAAAAAACACTCATTTTTGAAGGAGGAAAATGACCTATTTGAGATGGTTTTTAATTATTTGAACGTGTTCCACTTATCGACTCGTGACCTAGTCATAAAATTGAAAAACTTTGTGGAAGAAAAACCGCAATATACTCCAATAGGTGAAACCTCAAAACTTTCCCAAATTCCAAAAATCAACGGGAGATCGTTGAGTATGCCGGAAAAAGTGGGTTCAGTTCTGATATGTTCCTGGAAGATTGAACAAATTCTAATCGGTAATACTTCGTCTAGACACGAAATAAAAAGACTTCATGGAGAAAAAACACAACTATACAAGAATATGTGATACCTCACCCGTACCTCCCGTTATGCCGGCTTTCCTTTGATGAATCGAGAACAACGATGTTAGTTCCAAAATTTCCCTGGAGCAGAATTCGATCAATTAGCGATTTTCGACATTATCACATGTGCACACGACTATTCATGGAAGAAACTCAGACCCGTGTTTTCAATTTTCACACTTTGCTGAAACCCCCATTTCACCGGAATCCATGGTGAGGCCTCTCAAAAACCGGGTATGAGCGACGTCGATTCCAGAATCGCGCAACAGTAGGAATTCATGAATTTTGGTTTTTCGTCATGCTCAGATGATGTGTCAAGTGTCTATGGAAAGACATTCAAGGGTATATGTCATTTACCATTTCAACCCCGCATCTCAATATCGCCAAAATCAACGGGAGGCCTTTGAAAAATTGAAGAAACTAAGCTCAGTTCCAAAAAATTGCGAGTTGATTTTTGGCTCAAACTAGGACAACTTTGTCAAAACAGTATGATGATTGTTTCCAACGGATGATATGTGGGGCCGGACGTCATGTGTCAAAAGTGGTCCCCCAGGCCATCTGACGGAAGTCAATTTTCTGAAAAATTTCCACTCATTTTACTAAAATCACCGCAATTTTGCTCTCAGACAAGATACAGCAAATCTGAGAATAGATTCGGAATCCTCATGAAATTTCGCATCTTTTGAGCCTAAAATCATGCGTTTTTGACAACATTGACGTTTCTTAGAAAAGCCCGAAGACGCGCCGAAAAAGAGCTCATTTTTGAAGGGGAAAATGACATATTTCAGATGGTTATTGATTATTTGAACGTGTTCCACTTATCGACTCGTGACCTAGTCATAAAAATGAACAACTTTGTGGAGTAAAACCTAAAACATACAGCAATAGGGTCATACCTCATTGATGTCCAAAATTCCGAAAATCAACGGGAGGACGTCGAATATAGCGGGAAAAGTGGGTTCATTTCTAGATGGTTCCTCGAGGTTTGAACGGATTCCAATTGGTACATCTTCATGTAGGCATCAAAATATTCGACTTCATGGAGGAAAATCAAAAAAATACAGAAATATGTCTTTTCTCACCTAACCTCCCGTTTCCCGGAATCCATGGTGAGGCCTCTGAAAACCGGGAATGAGCGACGTCGCTTCCAGAATTCCGCGGCGGGAATAATTGCTTAATTTGTGATTTTTAACATTCTCACATGTAAGCACGACTATTCACGGAAAAAACTCAGAGGGGTATTTTCAATTTTTGCTCTCGACCGAATCCTCGAAATTCTCACTAGTAACGGGAGGCCAGTGAAAATTTTGAATAGTGAAAATCGTTCCTAAAAATTGCAAGTGGATTTTTGACTGAAACTTTGACAACTTCATCACAGCAGTACAAATATTGTTTCCAACGGATGATGTGTGGTTCCTGACGTCATGTGTCAAAAGTGGTCCCCCAGGCCATCTGACAGAAGTCGATTTTTCAAAAATTATCCACCAAAATCACTAAAATCGCCGCAATTTTGCTCCCAGACAAGATACAGCAAATCTGAGCATAGACTCGGAATCCTCATGAAATTTCGCATCTTTTGAGCCTAAAATCATGCGTTTTGGACAACATTGACGTTTCTTAGAAAAGCCTCAAAACGCGCCGAAAAAACACTCATTTTTGAAGGAGGAAAATGACCTATTTGAGATGGTTTTTAATTATTTGAACGTGTTCCACTTATCGACTCGTGACCTAGTCATAAAATTGAAAAACTTTGTGGAAGAAAAACCGCAATATACTCCAATAGGTGAAACCTCAAAACTTTCCCAAATTCCAAAAATCAACGGGAGATCGTTGAGTATGCCGGAAAAAGTGGGTTCAGTTCTGATATGTTCCTGGAAGATTGAACAAATTCTAATCGGTAATACTTCGTCTAGACACGAAATAAAAAGACTTCATGGAGAAAAAACACAACTATACAAGAATATGTGATACCTCACCCGTACCTCCCGTTATGCCGGCTTTCCTTTGATGAATCGAGAACAACGATGTTAGTTCCAAAATTTCCCTGGAGCAGAATTCGATCAATTAGCGATTTTCGACATTATCACATGTGCACACGACTATTCATGGAAGAAACTCAGACCCGTGTTTTCAATTTTCACACTTTGCTGAAACCCCCATTTCACCGGAATCCATGGTGAGGCCTCTCAAAAACCGGGTATGAGCGACGTCGATTCCAGAATCGCGCAACAGTAGGAATTCATGAATTTTGGTTTTTCGTCATGCTCAGATGATGTGTCAAGTGTCTATGGAAAGACATTCAAGGGTATATGTCATTTACCATTTCAACCCCGCATCTCAATATCGCCAAAATCAACGGGAGGCCTTTGAAAAATTGAAGAAACTAAGCTCAGTTCCAAAAAATTGCGAGTTGATTTTTGGCTCAAACTAGGACAACTTTGTCAAAACAGTATGATGATTGTTTCCAACGGATGATATGTGGGGCCGGACGTCATGTGTCAAAAGTGGTCCCCCAGGCCATCTGACGGAAGTCAATTTTCTGAAAAATTTCCACTCATTTTACTAAAATCACCGCAATTTTGCTCTCAGACAAGATACAGCAAATCTGAGAATAGATTCGGAATCCTCATGAAATTTCGCATCTTTTGAGCCTAAAATCATGCGTTTTTGACAACATTGACGTTTCTTAGAAAAGCCCGAAGACGCGCCGAAAAAGAGCTCATTTTTGAAGGGGAAAATGACATATTTCAGATGGTTATTGATTATTTGAACGTGTTCCACTTATCGACTCGTGACCTAGTCATAAAAATGAACAACTTTGTGGAGTAAAACCTAAAACATACAGCAATAGGGTCATACCTCATTGATGTCCAAAATTCCGAAAATCAACGGGAGGACGTCGAATATAGCGGGAAAAGTGGGTTCATTTCTAGATGGTTCCTCGAGGTTTGAACGGATTCCAATTGGTACATCTTCATGTAGGCATCAAAATATTCGACTTCATGGAGGAAAATCAAAAAAATACAGAAATATGTCTTTTCTCACCTAACCTCCCGTTTCCCGGAATCCATGGTGAGGCCTCTGAAAACCGGGAATGAGCGACGTCGCTTCCAGAATTCCGCGGCGGGAATAATTGCTTAATTTGTGATTTTTAACATTCTCACATGTAAGCACGACTATTCACGGAAAAAACTCAGAGGGGTATTTTCAATTTTTGCTCTCGACCGAATCCTCGAAATTCTCACTAGTAACGGGAGGCCAGTGAAAATTTTGAATAGTGAAAATCGTTCCTAAAAATTGCAAGTGGATTTTTGACTGAAACTTTGACAACTTCATCACAGCAGTACAAATATTGTTTCCAACGGATGATGTGTGGTTCCTGACGTCATGTGTCAAAAGTGGTCCCCCAGGCCATCTGACAGAAGTCGATTTTTCAAAAATTATCCACCAAAATCACTAAAATCGCCGCAATTTTGCTCCCAGACAAGATACAGCAAATCTGAGCATAGACTCGGAATCCTCATGAAATTTCGCATCTTTTGAGCCTAAAATCATGCGTTTTGGACAACATTGACGTTTCTTAGAAAAGCCTCAAAACGCGCCGAAAAAACACTCATTTTTGAAGGAGGAAAATGACCTATTTGAGATGGTTTTTAATTATTTGAACGTGTTCCACTTATCGACTCGTGACCTAGTCATAAAATTGAAAAACTTTGTGGAAGAAAAACCGCAATATACTCCAATAGGTGAAACCTCAAAACTTTCCCAAATTCCAAAAATCAACGGGAGATCGTTGAGTATGCCGGAAAAAGTGGGTTCAGTTCTGATATGTTCCTGGAAGATTGAACAAATTCTAATCGGTAATACTTCGTCTAGACACGAAATAAAAAGACTTCATGGAGAAAAAACACAACTATACAAGAATATGTGATACCTCACCCGTACCTCCCGTTATGCCGGCTTTCCTTTGATGAATCGAGAACAACGATGTTAGTTCCAAAATTTCCCTGGAGCAGAATTCGATCAATTAGCGATTTTCGACATTATCACATGTGCACACGACTATTCATGGAAGAAACTCAGACCCGTGTTTTCAATTTTCACACTTTGCTGAAACCCCCATTTCACCGGAATCCATGGTGAGGCCTCTCAAAAACCGGGTATGAGCGACGTCGATTCCAGAATCGCGCAACAGTAGGAATTCATGAATTTTGGTTTTTCGTCATGCTCAGATGATGTGTCAAGTGTCTATGGAAAGACATTCAAGGGTATATGTCATTTACCATTTCAACCCCGCATCTCAATATCGCCAAAATCAACGGGAGGCCTTTGAAAAATTGAAGAAACTAAGCTCAGTTCCAAAAAATTGCGAGTTGATTTTTGGCTCAAACTAGGACAACTTTGTCAAAACAGTATGATGATTGTTTCCAACGGATGATATGTGGGGCCGGACGTCATGTGTCAAAAGTGGTCCCCCAGGCCATCTGACGGAAGTCAATTTTCTGAAAAATTTCCACTCATTTTACTAAAATCACCGCAATTTTGCTCTCAGACAAGATACAGCAAATCTGAGAATAGATTCGGAATCCTCATGAAATTTCGCATCTTTTGAGCCTAAAATCATGCGTTTTTGACAACATTGACGTTTCTTAGAAAAGCCCGAAGACGCGCCGAAAAAGAGCTCATTTTTGAAGGGGAAAATGACATATTTCAGATGGTTATTGATTATTTGAACGTGTTCCACTTATCGACTCGTGACCTAGTCATAAAAATGAACAACTTTGTGGAGTAAAACCTAAAACATACAGCAATAGGGTCATACCTCATTGATGTCCAAAATTCCGAAAATCAACGGGAGGACGTCGAATATAGCGGGAAAAGTGGGTTCATTTCTAGATGGTTCCTCGAGGTTTGAACGGATTCCAATTGGTACATCTTCATGTAGGCATCAAAATATTCGACTTCATGGAGGAAAATCAAAAAAATACAGAAATATGTCTTTTCTCACCTAACCTCCCGTTTCCCGGAATCCATGGTGAGGCCTCTGAAAACCGGGAATGAGCGACGTCGCTTCCAGAATTCCGCGGCGGGAATAATTGCTTAATTTGTGATTTTTAACATTCTCACATGTAAGCACGACTATTCACGGAAAAAACTCAGAGGGGTATTTTCAATTTTTGCTCTCGACCGAATCCTCGAAATTCTCACTAGTAACGGGAGGCCAGTGAAAATTTTGAATAGTGAAAATCGTTCCTAAAAATTGCAAGTGGATTTTTGACTGAAACTTTGACAACTTCATCACAGCAGTACAAATATTGTTTCCAACGGATGATGTGTGGTTCCTGACGTCATGTGTCAAAAGTGGTCCCCCAGGCCATCTGACAGAAGTCGATTTTTCAAAAATTATCCACCAAAATCACTAAAATCGCCGCAATTTTGCTCCCAGACAAGATACAGCAAATCTGAGCATAGACTCGGAATCCTCATGAAATTTCGCATCTTTTGAGCCTAAAATCATGCGTTTTGGACAACATTGACGTTTCTTAGAAAAGCCTCAAAACGCGCCGAAAAAACACTCATTTTTGAAGGAGGAAAATGACCTATTTGAGATGGTTTTTAATTATTTGAACGTGTTCCACTTATCGACTCGTGACCTAGTCATAAAATTGAAAAACTTTGTGGAAGAAAAACCGCAATATACTCCAATAGGTGAAACCTCAAAACTTTCCCAAATTCCAAAAATCAACGGGAGATCGTTGAGTATGCCGGAAAAAGTGGGTTCAGTTCTGATATGTTCCTGGAAGATTGAACAAATTCTAATCGGTAATACTTCGTCTAGACACGAAATAAAAAGACTTCATGGAGAAAAAACACAACTATACAAGAATATGTGATACCTCACCCGTACCTCCCGTTATGCCGGCTTTCCTTTGATGAATCGAGAACAACGATGTTAGTTCCAAAATTTCCCTGGAGCAGAATTCGATCAATTAGCGATTTTCGACATTATCACATGTGCACACGACTATTCATGGAAGAAACTCAGACCCGTGTTTTCAATTTTCACACTTTGCTGAAACCCCCATTTCACCGGAATCCATGGTGAGGCCTCTCAAAAACCGGGTATGAGCGACGTCGATTCCAGAATCGCGCAACAGTAGGAATTCATGAATTTTGGTTTTTCGTCATGCTCAGATGATGTGTCAAGTGTCTATGGAAAGACATTCAAGGGTATATGTCATTTACCATTTCAACCCCGCATCTCAATATCGCCAAAATCAACGGGAGGCCTTTGAAAAATTGAAGAAACTAAGCTCAGTTCCAAAAAATTGCGAGTTGATTTTTGGCTCAAACTAGGACAACTTTGTCAAAACAGTATGATGATTGTTTCCAACGGATGATATGTGGGGCCGGACGTCATGTGTCAAAAGTGGTCCCCCAGGCCATCTGACGGAAGTCAATTTTCTGAAAAATTTCCACTCATTTTACTAAAATCACCGCAATTTTGCTCTCAGACAAGATACAGCAAATCTGAGAATAGATTCGGAATCCTCATGAAATTTCGCATCTTTTGAGCCTAAAATCATGCGTTTTTGACAACATTGACGTTTCTTAGAAAAGCCCGAAGACGCGCCGAAAAAGAGCTCATTTTTGAAGGGGAAAATGACATATTTCAGATGGTTATTGATTATTTGAACGTGTTCCACTTATCGACTCGTGACCTAGTCATAAAAATGAACAACTTTGTGGAGTAAAACCTAAAACATACAGCAATAGGGTCATACCTCATTGATGTCCAAAATTCCGAAAATCAACGGGAGGACGTCGAATATAGCGGGAAAAGTGGGTTCATTTCTAGATGGTTCCTCGAGGTTTGAACGGATTCCAATTGGTACATCTTCATGTAGGCATCAAAATATTCGACTTCATGGAGGAAAATCAAAAAAATACAGAAATATGTCTTTTCTCACCTAACCTCCCGTTTCCCGGAATCCATGGTGAGGCCTCTGAAAACCGGGAATGAGCGACGTCGCTTCCAGAATTCCGCGGCGGGAATAATTGCTTAATTTGTGATTTTTAACATTCTCACATGTAAGCACGACTATTCACGGAAAAAACTCAGAGGGGTATTTTCAATTTTTGCTCTCGACCGAATCCTCGAAATTCTCACTAGTAACGGGAGGCCAGTGAAAATTTTGAATAGTGAAAATCGTTCCTAAAAATTGCAAGTGGATTTTTGACTGAAACTTTGACAACTTCATCACAGCAGTACAAATATTGTTTCCAACGGATGATGTGTGGTTCCTGACGTCATGTGTCAAAAGTGGTCCCCCAGGCCATCTGACAGAAGTCGATTTTTCAAAAATTATCCACCAAAATCACTAAAATCGCCGCAATTTTGCTCCCAGACAAGATACAGCAAATCTGAGCATAGACTCGGAATCCTCATGAAATTTCGCATCTTTTGAGCCTAAAATCATGCGTTTTGGACAACATTGACGTTTCTTAGAAAAGCCTCAAAACGCGCCGAAAAAACACTCATTTTTGAAGGAGGAAAATGACCTATTTGAGATGGTTTTTAATTATTTGAACGTGTTCCACTTATCGACTCGTGACCTAGTCATAAAATTGAAAAACTTTGTGGAAGAAAAACCGCAATATACTCCAATAGGTGAAACCTCAAAACTTTCCCAAATTCCAAAAATCAACGGGAGATCGTTGAGTATGCCGGAAAAAGTGGGTTCAGTTCTGATATGTTCCTGGAAGATTGAACAAATTCTAATCGGTAATA